>CM042037.1:467500-10467500 GCA_023525975.1 Smallanthus sonchifolius | reverse complement strand
TCTTCTTTTCCTTTTGCCAATGACCATATATACAGACCTGCCAGAAAAAAATGTTCATTAGTCACAAGCTTTCTAGCAAAGACTACTTAAAAAGGCTCGCCATACAAACTGAGATTCAATTCTCGGAGCTTTAATAGGTTGATAACCTCGCCAGCCTTGCCACAGAAAAACCTGAAAAGAACAGCCAAAGAAAATATACTACACAGTTTATTTCCCAAAACCAGAAGACTCTCACATTACCATCAGGCTTTCACTGGGAAAGCTATCACCTTCTCGCCGAAGGACACTATATACAAATTTGGAGTCACAAAAATTGGAACATACTTCTTCTTTTCATCGGTGAAGAAGAATCTCTTGAATTACAGCATATCTTGAACTTAGAAGACTATTATCTGAACCCAGAATATTTTGGTTTCAATACAGGCACACCGCCATCCATTCCAGACACCCACAGAGATTTCTAGAAAGATTGCAAAAAACGTATGCACTGACGTCTCTGCCCACAAAGTCTACAAAGCCGACAAAGTCTACAAAGTCTCAATCATTTGACCGACACTTCTCTGTAGATAAAAAGAAAAGTTTTTGTTGTTTTGTTTCTTTAATTTGTATCCATTTCTTTTTCTTTTATGTTTCTTGTCTTATAGCTTATTGCTTTATTTTATTTGCCTATTTAAGGCAAGCAAATTCATTTGTAAAGACATCGAAAATCAATCATAGAATCATTATCAGTTATGAGCAACTAAACTCTCTCTTTCTGATTTATCTTGTAAACCCTTATTCTCTCAATAGTTTTGTCTAATTCTTCATACTATATCCCAAATATAAAAAAAAGTCTTTCCGCTGCAATTTTGCTTCAAATATTCTCATCGTCCACTGCAAAATATACTGTAAGTTTTTATGTTTTATTGCAAGTGTCAAAAATCTCTGATGCCCCAACCTATTTTGATATATATATATATATATATATATAGGGTGAGGTTCCGCTAATAAGTGTTTTTTCGTTAAGAAACGCTAAGAAGTGGGTCAAACGAACTCTGATCGAGCTCATTTCAGCGGCGTTGGAACCGTCTCATCAAACTCTAACCCGCCCCCAAAAACCTAAACCCCCTCCACCCGCACCCCAAAAAACCTAAACCCCCTCAAACCCCACCTCGAAAAGCCTAAAACCCCCACCCCCACCCTCAAAAACCTAAACCCCCCCCCCCCCCAAAAAAACCTAAACCCCCACTCCCACTAAAAAAACCTAAACCCTAAAAGCTAAACCATTAGGCTAACACCCTAAAATTCAACCCTAAAATCTAAATCTTAAAAGATAAACCCTAAAAGCTAAGATGATAGAGTTCGATGAGACGGTTCCAACGCCGCTGAAATGAGATCAATCGGAGTTCATTTGATATCGTTTCTTAAGGTTTTTGTCGTTTCTTAGGTTTCTTAACGAAAAACCATTTCTTATTTGACCCCTATATATCTATACTATATAATAAAGAAAGGTTTTTGTATGCCACGTGTCGTCACCATATTCAATCTCATCATTGTTTTCCCGCCTCTCTCTCTTATTAAATGCATCCATATTTTTTAATAAATTAATAATATACTAATAAAATACATTTATTTTTAAATTATCCTTTATTATAAAAAAAACTTTGAAATCTAATTATATAATTTTTATTTTCAATCAAATAGTAAATGAAAGTCAAATTACATTAAATAGTAATTGACGTATTTTTGAAACCCAATTATATATTATTTTTTACATATTTTGAATTTTGTTTTATATCCTTAATATACAGTAATATATTTTTACAACTGTAAAATACATAAATAAAATTTAAGAAATTTATGTATTTAAATTTTTTCACCCGTGTGTATTACACGGGGTCTAAGCTAGTATATATATATATATATATAAGTTAACTAATTACTTCAAGTTTAATTAATTAAGTGGTGCGGATAATTGGGATGATAACTTTGACTTCGTAACAAACTATCATCCTATCCCTATACCAACCGATCGATCCTCACCCCTTCCTTCATTTGTGTTCGTCGGCTTCTAAGTGTAAGAGAGAGAGGGTGGCATGGCGTGTTGGTGTGATGTGGTGGTGCTCTCGGTTGACAAGGCACACAACGGTTTTGAGTCGTGGTTTAAATCGAGAGAGGGAGGGAGGCTTGTAGATACAAAAAATAATAATAAAAAGAGTAAACTTTTTAATATAGAATTATTATTATTTTTTTAAATGATTTATGTTGATTAAGAGTGATTCTAATGGGACGTGTCATTCTTTGTCTGACGGCTAGGACCCATACGTGACGTATTGCACTATATGCGACGTATAAGTCATGGGTAATATTTTTGCCTCAAAACTTGGCAGATTTTGAGATATAAAGACACTATACGTGACGTATAGGGCTATACGCCACGTATAGGGCTATACGCTACGTATATGAATTTTTTTTAAACTTATATTATATTTATATTTTTTAATTTATATAAGTTTGTTAATATAAGTTTGTTATTTTTTTTATTTATATAATTTTTATCCTTTTTGTAATATTTAATTTAACATTTTTTATTATATTTTTACATTTATAATTTATCATTTCAACCAAACAAACAAATTAAACATTACAACCAAACATTACATATATTTACATCAAAACACTAAATATATTACATCAGAATGTTTTTACATATATAACAATAGATACAACAGAATACAAATAAAAAACTACTACGTCTGACCCGCGTCGCCCTGATCCTGACCAGCGCCACCTTGACCCTGACCGGTGCCGCCCTGACCCTGACCCGCGTCGCCCAGATCCTGACCCGCGTCGGCCGGATACTTACATGGCGGTGGTAGGGGTGGTGGCTCGATACCGACGGCTCATGACAAATCCACGAGGCGACCAACCGCACACATCATCAAGTCCTCCATCCGGTCGCTATGACGAGCCTGTCGCTGTGATTCAGCAACAAGTCCATCAAGCAAGGCCTGGGTGGCCCTGTCCAGCCTAACAGGTCAACGTACGTGTCGAGGATGCTGTGGCGGCTGGTCGTGGACGTGCAGTAGGTCCTCCATCGCCACATCATGTAGCGGGTTAGGCATAACCAGTTCCGCCTATCCCGGCATCTGCGAAAACGGCTGCAGGACCCAAACCTGGTCCTGGTCGGCCCCTATAAAGCGAAGGCCGACCCCTGAGAATCGGCGTGTGATGCGCATGCTGTTCGCCGTGCGACGATCTAATCGGATATGCTGGATGGGCTCGGCCATCTGATGCACGTGATCATGCCACGGGGCAAGAACATGCATCACCTGTGTTATGAAAGCACCGCCATACAACAGCCCGCGCTTCTGCCTGTGATAGGCAAACGCAAAGTAGAGCGCGAGGCATGTCGCTAGGGCGCACCGCCTGCCGGTAAGCAAGAAAAAGAGAAAGAATAAATCTCTCTCTATGCACCACTCCCGGCTTTTCCGACGCGGTGCAATAGACGTCGAAATAAGCCGGTGTAAATATCTGTAGAGGGGGTCTCTTATCCCCGAGACCCTCCCCTTGGTCCTCAACCATGGGCCATCATCAATAAGACCCCAAAAAACAAGGAGGTCCTCTCTGTCCACCTCGGTCACACCCTCGGTGTAAAGTGGCGTGACCGTCTCGGGCTCGTGATATAAGCCCGTCGCGTTTGCCCACTAACGGAGCGTCATAGTGTAAGTATGGCTGAACATACGAAAGGAGATCTGCTCCGGCTCCTCTGGCAGCTCCTGCTCGTCGATCTGGGCATCAGACTCAGGTGCCGCCGGCCCTGTGAAGGTGAATGTCGAAAGAAACTCGACAACCACCTCTCTGAACGTCTCGGTGAATGCCAGATCAAACAAACGATCCCACGACGTGTCCTACCTTTTATGGCCCTGGCCTGCGCATCCTCGTCGAAGTCCGCTAGAAGCTCCCAGTTCACCATTGTCCCCCGGCCCATCGTAAAATACTGTAACTTCTGGCACTGACCAAACGCGTTCGAGGCGGGCGGGAACTCTAGAAAAGGGTAGTAATAATAAATTGTTTTTTTATTTTAAATAATATTAAATAATAATGTATTTTTGTTTTAAATAATAATGTTTTTTTTTAAATCACCTATACGCCACGTAGCCACGTATAGCACTATACGTGCCGTATAGGCTGTTACCGGGTAAATTGAGTCATACGCAGCCAAAGGGACCATACGCAACCGCTATTACCGGGTAAATTGAGCCATACGCAGCCAAAGGGACCATACCCACCTTGAACGCCAGAACTTTGAGGGTTGTTTTTCAGTGACTCGTTAGAATATTCGTGAAAACCATAGTTACCATCCCACCACCAACACATGGCTATAGATTTTTGAGGAAATTGTGGAAAAAATTTTTGAACGATACGTTCAAATGAGAAATATCAATAGTTAAATACAAAATGTTTTGGAGCTATACGCATCGTATAGGTTTATACGATGCAGTTTAGGATACGAGGTACATCTGGTCATTTCAACCCTTATACGCATCGTATGGTCCTATACGATGCATATAGCGGTTTGAAATTATCAAGTGTACGATGTTGTCGTGTTGAAAATTGAGAAGAGCCTATATAACTCGTATTGGCCTATACGAGCCGTAGAGGGCCCGGTCCCCATAACAATTCCCGTGTTTTATTAGCAGCGCCCTTGATTAATTAAGATGAGGAGTTAAGATTCCCATAAAATCTATCAAAATACAAAACTCTGAGTATTCCACGTGTCATGACATTGACTTCTTTGGGATCCTGAAAATATCTGCCTAGGGTATTCGCATGTCTATCGCCGCGTCCAACTTTTATCAAATATTATTTTTTAATCACGATAAATCGACGTGTCAGATTATATAAAATTGTTCACCTTTTAATTTTTTTATTATTTCTTCCGTATTCTTTCCATCCTGGTGGATAAAGGATTTATGTCTTATATTTCTATTATTTTAAATATGGAAAATAATATTTGTTTTAAATTATAAAATGATAATATTAATAGGTAGAATTACATATATCCCTATATTTTCAACCCTAATTACATATATACGTAACCCAAAATTTAAATTACATATATCCCCCTCTTTTATAAAATTACCCTTTAACCTTACAACAAATACGACTATTCTTATTATATCGATCCCAACCATAACCTTCTGATTCTCGCTTCCGATCGATTCCAACATCAAGCGTCGCTTCTGATCGATTTTGATCATCATTTTCTAATTAATGAAGGGGATATATGTAAATAAAATTTTAAACTGGGTATATATGTAATTAATGAAATTTTTAGAAGGATATATGTAATTGCCCCTTATTAATATACTCATTTTCTTTTAGTTCTGCTACTTGTTTTGATTTTTTAGTTAATAGAATAAATATGGAATTTTTTTTTGGAAGATACAAATATTACTGTATTTCGAAATAATATATTCAATTATATGATTTATCGTTGGATTTTTATAACTTATTTTCTAAGAACACGTACTAAGAACCATTTAGTGAACATAAATTTGCATTTATCTATCTTAATTGATATTAATGATAGGCTCATGTATTCTATGGTACACAATTTACGTTTATGGGTGTAAACGAGTCAAGCCGCTCGTAAATTACTCGAGATCGATTCGCTAAAAGCTCGAATCGAGCCAAGCTTAAACGAGCTCGAGCTTGGGCTTAAGTTTAAAAATAAGTTTGTTTAATAAACGATCCCGAGCTTCAGCGCTTCATTTATCGAGGTCGAGCTAGCACGCGAGTCTAAACGAGCATATTATTTATATAATTCTTATTTAATATATTTATATAATAATAATTATTAGATATAAAGTTATGATAAAAATAACTAAATAATATATATTATGTTATATAAGAATAATAATTAATATGCAACAGGGGTTTCCCTCTCTTGTGAGCTTGGGGAGTAGTGCTTTCACGGTGGGCCAGACTGTTTTAAAAACTGTTTCATGCAAAGTGACTAAACACGAGAAAACGTGTCTTGACAATCAACACGTTTTTATTCCATTTGCATTTGAAACTTTTGGTTTTCTGCGCCTAAAGCTGTGGAGCTACTTAGTCGAGTCCAACGAGTCATGCAGGGTAATGTTATGACCCCAAAATCCATGAATATTGGTTTTAAAAAAACTTAGTTTTGCTATCTAAAAGATCTAGCGGCGTAACTTGTTGGCCATTTGTTCTATTAAGATGTAAAAAAGTAATATTTGAACACACATTTGAAGTGCTAGAATGAAATAGATTAATCAATATTTGTCACATCAAACAAAAAAAATATGTATATAATTATAAATGCAAATAAGCTAGTTAATGAATAATAAATGAGTCGAGTCCGAGCTTGAAAAACTATTTACGAGCCAAACAAAGCTTTAGAAATAAAGCTCGAAACGAGTCGAGCTCTAGCTCTCGTAAGTTAAACAAGTCGAGCTCGGACTCGGCTCCTTTACACCGTTGTTTGCCCTTGATTTAATTAGAAAGTATTTTTATTAAGTAATGATCAAATTAAGCGATGTCATAATTGGTAAAACATTTTTTTAATATTTTATTCTGATGTACTAAATTATTTAATGGTCTTTAATTGATGTTTTGCGCGAGTTCTTGGATATTATATGACAATTAATTAATCAACAAATATCATTAATTCATGAGTTAATTGCACAAATAGTCTATGCGGTTTGTGGAAAGAAACACATTTGGTTTTTATGTTTTCAATTTTGTAACGAGTTTACAGTATTAAGGCTAACTTTCATTAATTTTTCTGTTAAGTTTGAGTAAAATGACTAAAATACCCTTTGTGGAAAGTAATAAGTTTGGGTACTAAAGGTTTAAAGTTAAAGGGTTTTTGGTCATTTCTCCCGAGCTAATCGAAAAGTTAACGTAAGTTAGTCTTAATACCCAAACTCGTAACAAAATTGAAAACATAAAACCCAAACTTGTTACTTTAAACACTTAGTACCCAAATATGTTACTTTCCACAAACCACATGAACTATATCTGTAATTAACTTTTAAGTCATATATCAAATTAGATATTGCATTTATTAGACCAAATTAGTGTAATTTTGGGTTTAAATAACATCTTACGGTTTATAATTTGAATGCTTTTTCAATTTTAAAGTAGCATCTTTAAATACACGATAGTTACAGTTAAGTTTCAATTTCAACCTATTTTATGTTGTTGTTTACATTGTTGCATTGATTTTATTTTCACTTTCTACAAGAATATACCTATTTAAACAAAAAAAAAACTTTGAGTGAATTAAATGGAACAATTAAGAAACTTGATTACTATTGTGTAAAATTATCTCTTAATTAAATAACATAAGAATATACCATTGGGGTTGGTGGAGGTTTGAATATCACGGGTTCAAGTCTCAGGATTAAAAAAAATTACGGTTCTAACAAAAAAAGAAAAAAATAATAAATAACATAATTAGGTACAAGTATCTACTATTTTAAATGATATGGTAAAAAAATATATAATGTATTTACATGTTGTAATCATACATAAATTTATAACAGTAGCAATCTTACATTTGTGTCTAGTGTTTCAATTTATTAATAAAGTTCTTAAATTTATGAAAACTTTCAACATAAATTAAATTCCCAAACATATATTCAAACTCAAGGATAATTCTACCAATTATAAACGTTTAATAATTTTAAGTTTATAACAATTACAAGTTTAAGTTAAATATAATAAATATCACATAGTCACCTAAAGAGTTTATCATCCTAACCAATTTATCATAAGACGTCTAGATGTCACATTAATTATGGTAGGACCGAAGTTGCATTCATAACTAAAACGACATATTATTATGATATAATTACATATTATATTTTCTACATTATATATCATACTTGTTTAGAACCTGTGTGCCACACAGGGTGAAAAAATAATATATATAATTTTTAAATCTATATATACATCTTATAAGTGAAAAAATGTAATTGCATATACTAACAATAGAAAACAAAATCCAAAAATATGTAAAAGTTAATGTAAAATTGAGATTTAAATACAAATTAATTAGTAGTAAAATGTAATTTGTTTTTCATTTACTCTTTGAATGAAAACATAAGTTAAGCAATTAAATTTCAAACTATCTTATAATATGAGATAATTTAAAATAAATGTGTTTTATTAGTATAATTAATAGTTTGTTTAAAAATATATTATTATTATTGAAAATATGGAAATATATTTAATAAGAGAGAGGCGGGAAAAAAATTGTAAGAATGAATGTGAAGGCGACACGTGACATTGAGAAACCTTTATTTATTATATAGTATAGATTCAATTACGATACATCAAATTTGGTATCAGTTAGAGATCACCTAACAACATACAAAAAAGTTACGATTCGAATACAATTTTCATACACAAACCCATAAAAAATGTAAAAATTAATTTTATAACCCGTCTTGTAACAAAAACCTGACCTGATTTCAACCCAAACCCCTTGACTTTAGGTTTCATTTTCTGATTTTCTTTTTCATCCCTAAGTGTATAGAGTATTTAATTCTTTATTTAAACAAAATACAATAACTAATGTAAGTACAAAATTTTCTAGGTGAGGATTAATTCTTAGTTTTTTTGGTCGCTTAGAATTTATGATTGAGATCAATAACTTTGACTTCTACATAACAAACTTAAATAAAATAATTTTTTAATATTTAACAGCAAATTCACACACCCTCTAAACTTACACCTTAATACTTTGTAACACCGTATTATAAAAGTATTCACATCATCTTTATATCAATCCCTATCTTTATTATTTAGAGTTTTTTTTATATTTTACACCTGCATCAGGATCTCTATCTCCATCTTTATCTTTAAATTTTATAGTTTAGTAAATATAGATCCTCTAAATATAGAGAATAATTTTAATCAAACTCTATATTTTTTGTGAGTGTTTAGGAAAGAGAAAAAATAATATAATAAGTGTTTGTGAGTGAGATAAAGATAGAGATAGAGAATGAGATGTGAGATGTTAAAACAAATTTAAAAAAATATTATATTTAATTAAGTTATAGAGATGATGATAAAGAAACTGATTTGAATGCTTTAACACTATACCACGGGCCCTTAACTATAATTATTTACAACCACTTGTAACAAAAAAAGGGGTCCAGGTTGGGAGAAGGGGTTTGCTCCTAAGGAAGGTGACGATGATCAGGTGAATTAATGACCCGTCAGTTATTCAAATTGCAGTTAAAAAAACTATAATTATTTTAATAAGGACAGTCATGAATTAAGTTGATCCAGAAAGAAATTATAAAAGAAATGGACACGTGGAGGCCAGAAGAGCAACACGTCCCGTACCGCGGCGGCGCGTGATGAAGAAGATCCAGTTGGCTGCTGGCTGGCCTTATCCTCCTTCCCCTTTCCTTTATTTTCGCTATTTATTTCCATTTCGTTTCTTTTTTATTTATCTTATTTTATATCCAACAATAATATATGACATAAGCACCGACCTGTGAGTTTACACTTAAGAGCTTTCTTCCATCACCAAAGGAGGCTCTTGAAGTTTGAGAGAGAGAGAGAGAGAGAGAGAGAGAGAGAGATTGATGATCAAGAACCCTAGTTTTTGTTCATCTTGCAATCACAGAGTTTGTCATCTGGGGTTGAATCATTTCATCTCCAAAACCCACAAATCATCATTCACCAAAAAGCATTTATCATCTTCAGAGGTCAGTTTTCAAGATTTCTTGAAATAAATTATTGTTATGTTGTTCTACATTTATATAATCTGTTGTCAGATTTCATGGTTTCTTGGCAAATTTTGGTGTTTAAATTCTGATTTATGTGAAATTAAATTGATCAGTTAATGTTGTAGTTGAAATTAAATTGATCAAGATTTCTTGCATTTTCAAGATTTCAAGATTTCTTGCATTTTTTGATTTCTTGATTGATAGTTCTTGTTTTTATCATCTTGATGATGTCTTAGATGATGATCAATGTGATTCTGTATAGGAAATAATCAGTTTGCATTTGGTTTCTGGTTGAATTTGAGTTGATTGATTGTAATGTTGACTGAAGTATGCTAATTTGACTTGCATTTTCAACATTTATTGAAAAATATTAGGCCTAAATTTATTCTGATTATTAAACTGTTTCTTTTATAATTTTGATTCTGTTTTAGATTGTGATCTTTGTGTTCCTGTATAGGAAATAACTTGTTTATAAATGTTGTTGATTTTGAGTTGATTAAGTTTTGACCGAAGCATACTGATCTATTAAGTTCTTGATTTGATTCAGTTTTCTGTATGTGATCGATTCGATTAATGTTGGTTCACTCGTTTGTCCATTTACAGATCATTTGATCCAAAGAATCTTGAAATTATACCCAAATTTGGTAGATTTAGCAACTGCTAACTTTCCTGTTATGGAAAATCCCAAATTAGAGAGATCAATGTCTGCTCCCGCGGTTCTATCACAATATGATCAAGATCATATTGTTCCATCTGATGCCTCTTCAGATGTCCCAAATAGGTTGATCGTCGTATCGAATCAACTACCCATAATCGCTACGCGTAAAACTAACGAGAATGGAGCGCGTTTTTGGGACTTCACGTGGGATGAGAGTTCGATTTACATGCACATCAAAGACGGATTGCCTGCAAAGATGGAAGTTTTCTATGTTGGAGCACTTAGGGCTGACGTTTGTCCTACCGAACATGATGATGTGGCAAAGACATTGCTCGATAGATTCAATTGTGTGACGGTTTTTGTCCCGCCTATCAAATGGAGTCAGTATTATCGCTGGTTTTGTAAGCAGTATCTGTGGTCAATATTTCATTACAAGCAACCGGCTTTTGATATCCATGGTGTCCCAAATGTTGGTGATCTATGGAAAGCTTATGTTTTTGTGAACAAAGAGTTTTCACAGAAGGTGATGGAGGTGGTAAACAATGATAACAATTATGTTTGGATTCATGATTACCATCTAATGATGGTTCCAACTTTCTTGAGGCGGGATTTTTGTCGTTTCAAAATCGGGTTTTTCCTTCATAGCCCGTTTCCTTCCTCAGAGGTTTACAAAACCTTACTGATGAGAAACAAGATCTTGAAGGGTCTTTTAAATTCTGATCTTATCGGGTTCCATACATTTGATTACGCCCGCCATTTTCTATCTTGTTGTAGCCGAATGTTTGGTTTGGATTGCCAGTTGAAAAGGGGGCACATTTTCTTGGAGTATAATGGAAGGAGCATTGGGATTAAGATTAAGCCGAGTGGGATTCATGTTGGTCAAATGGAGGCGTGCTTGAGTCAGCCCGATACAAGATTGATGGTTCAAGAACTTCAAAGACAGTTCGAAGGGAAAACCGTGCTACTTGGGGTTGATGATTTGGACATACTCAAAGGTGTGAACTTTAAGGTTTTAGCAATGGAGCAGATGCTTAAATCACACCCTAGTTGGCTAGGGCAAGCGGTTTTGGTGCAAATCTTGAATCCGGCTCGTGGGTATGGCCAGGATGTGGATGAGATCAATGATGAGATAAGAACAATCTGTGAAAGAATCAATAGTGAACTGGGAAGCCCTGGTTACGAGCCCATTGTGCTTATTGACAGGCCCGTTTCGTTAAGTGAAAAAGCTGCTTATTATGCTGTTTCCGAGGTGGCAATTGTTACACCCTTACGGGACGGCATGAATCTTATCCCGTACAAGTACGTCGTTTCCCGACATGGTGTTGATGACCCGAATCCTAATTCTCCCAAAAAGAGCATGCTAGTGGTCTCCGAGTTCATCGGGTGCTCGCCTTCTTTAACTGGGGCCATACGGGTCAACCCGTGGGATGTGTTAGCCACAGCAGGAGCCATGTATACCGCTATCACGGCTTCTGATCTCCATAAAGAAACTGTTCACATGAAGCATTATCAATACATTACCACCCATGATGTAACTAACTGGTCGCGTAGCTTCTTTCATGATTTAGAGCAAACGTGCATCGATCATTCTCGTAAACGATGCTTGAATTTAGGATTCGGGTTAGATTCTAGAGTTATTCTATTTGATCAGAAATTTAGCAAGTTGGATACCGAGATCTTGGAGGATGCTTATAGTACGGCTCAAAACCGAGCCATACTTTTGGACTATGATGGCACCATTACTCCATTAATCAATCAATCTCCAACTGAAACCATTATCTCCATGATCAACAAACTATGCAATGATCCAAAGAACATGGTGTTCATCATCAGCGGGCGTTGTAAAGAAAATCTTGGCAGTTGGTTCGGCCCGTGTGAGAAACTCGCCATTGCAGCTGAACACGGATACTTCATAAGGTATAACTAATGTAGTTTTAAACTCATAATCATTAATCACCCATGCAAATCTTACAAAATCACACAAATCTTGAGTAATTATTTTGTGAAATCATATTCGTATCAGGTGGGCGGGTGATCAAGAATGGGAAACATGTGTGTTAAGGAATAATGTCGGGTGGATGGAGATGGCTGAGCCGGTTATGAAACTTTACACAGAAGCTACTGACGGTTCATATATTGAAAAGAAAGAAACCGCGATGGTTTGGCACTATGAAGATGCTGATAAAGGTTTTGGCTCAGACCAGGCTAAGGAACTGTTGGACCATCTTGAAAATGTGCTGGCTAACGAACCCGTTGCTGTGAAACGCGGTCAATACATTGTAGAAGTTAAACCACAGGTACCCTTTTGAATCTTGTAGAATCTTTTAACTTCAAATCCATCAAATCTGAACATATGGTTGACTACCATTTTAGGAGGTCAATAAAGGTGTAGTTGCAGAGAAGATCTTTGCATTCATGACTGCAAAAGGAAAGCAGGCTGATTTCGTGTTGAACATTGGAGATGATAAAAGTGATGAAGACATGTTTGTGGCCATTGGGGATGGAATAAAGAAGGGTCAAATAACTAACAATAATTCAGTGTTTACATGTATAGTGGGAGAGAAGCCTAGTGCGGCCGAGTACTATTTAGATGAGCCAACAGATGTTCTAACAATGCTCGAGAAACTCGGGAATCTCAGCAACCAAGAATGATGATGAATTGATGATCCGGGAAGCTTCTCGCGGTCTTTATGAGTTAAAGTTTTCGGCTTTTTGTTCATCACGATTCTGGGAAAGTTGTATATTGTCTGATATTGGTATAATATCAACTTAGGAGAGTTTCTTGGTTCTGGATTTTGGGGAATCTAATACATATAGCATTACAGATGTTACCTTAACTTCCTTTGGTTATATATATATCTATATCTATACATACTAATAAATAAAGGTTTTGGGTGACACATGTCACTCCCTCATGCCTCATCATATTGGTTTTCCCGCCTCTCTCTCCTAATAAATGCACCACTATCTTATTAAATAATAATGATATTATAAATATATTATTAAAGAAGAATAATAATTATATTAAATAAGAATATATAATAAGAATTTAAAATATAACTATATAAAGAAAAATAATAATTTGTTATATACACACACATTTCCACTTGATATATCTCGAGACTATCATAATATTCTGACAAGTTAGGACGTATTTATAAATTTATAAGTTTTATCTTTTTTTAATATACAATCTCGTGTAATACACGGGATTCTAACCTAGTATATATATATATGGATGTTTTTGGTTAATTGACCGTTGGGTGATGCTTGAAATTGTTGATGCCAAATCTTGTTTGTTTGTAGTTGCTTAATTTGGATTATTAACTCGTCCTTTTAAACCAAAAACTATTTGTTTGGTATTTCTATTCTTAACCATAATTTTAAATACTAATAATCCAACTTTTTAGAATCACCTCTTCAACTTTTTTTTCCTTTCAAAACTGACCCATATATTTCAAGTTTAAACTTATCATGTCAACCAAACAAAAGATTAAGATTTATAAAATTTGCCAAATTATTATATGTATTAGTTTAAAAAGGTAAAGATGTTATTATTTATATTATCATTATTATGTAGGCTCGGATACAAATCTTATTCCTTATGGAATAACATTTGAACCATCACGCCCCTCACATACCCTTCAGTTGGCTCAGGTCCGACGTTGTGTAATCCTTTTGTTCTTGAATAAGAGTTGTTGTCTCATAAAATCCAAACTACGTCATATTTTTTTTGTTAACAGGATATATCGCATCCTAAAATTTTCCAAATCATTATATATATTAGTTTAAAAAAGTAAAGGTGTTATTATTTATATTATCATTATTATCTAGGCTCCGGATACAAATTTTATTGCTTATGTAATAACATTTGAACCAACACGTCCTCACCAAAGCTTCTGTTGGCTCAGGTCTGACGTTGTGTAATCTTTTTGTCCTTGGATAAGGGTTGTCGTCTCATAAAATCCAAAATACGTCATATTTTTTTGTTAACCGAATATGTCACGTCATTAAAATTTTCAAATCATTATATGTATGTTTAAAAAAGTAAAAGGTGTTATTATTTATATTATCATTACTAGGTTAGAAACTCATGTATTACACGGGTTAAATAAAGACAACTATAACCAACAGTTTCTATGAAGATTTTTATGTTAAATGTCACCTGCCATTGGTGAAATAAAAAATAATAAAGATTTAAAAGTTATAAATAACAATAATGAAGATTTAAGAATTATAAAATTATATTTTAAGATAAGATATAATTAATTTTTTTTATAATTTAGTAAGTTTTAATAAAATATTAGAATAAATTTTAGATATTTAATTATTTAAAATTATTATTATTTAATAGGAGAGATAATTATTTAATAGGAGAGAGAGAGACGGAAAACAAAAATCTAGATTTCACCAAAAGTCGACACGTGCCAGATAAAATTATTCAGTTATTATAATAAGGATTTATCTTGACTCGGATACAAATCTTATTGCTTATGGAATAATATTTGGACCAACGCGCCCCTCACAAACCCTTCTGTTGGCTCAAGCCGACGAGGGCTCTATCACCGCTACAATATTGTCTCATCGAATCACCAATAACTCAGTAACAACAATGTCGCGGAATCCCTCCCACCCATCTCCATGCCACATATCTTGCCTCTTCTTGAATTAGTAGTCGATAAGTAGTTGATCCTATCTGAAATTTCCCAGTTTGATTATCTATGGCAAGTTAGATATTAAAGACTATATCCATTCGTTTGTAAATGTAAATCATACACGATGAAAATAGAATAAAATCCGAACACGAAGAATCAGATTCACATGATGAAATCGTCAATGATACATTTTGGTATAATTAATCTGCTTCAAGGATTCACTTCACACTAAGCTCAAAGAGATAGACACACGACCATGATGAAATTATCAAGTTAGATACATGTTTGATATACTTAATCATATTATTAAATATGATATTCATGTTACATGTTATTACATATAATGTACTTTATATATAACTAGTTTTTCCCCCGCGCTACGCGGCGGGAGTTTGGCCGTTATCTGTTCGCCTTGTTTGCGGAGATAAAACTTACGTCGAAATGCAGACTCACTAGAGCCTACGATACAAAAAAAACTCGAATTTGAATGCCACTTCGTTTTCAAACGTTGACAAAAAACTTTTTAAACCCGTGCGTTGCAGCGGGAAGATTAAAACTTGTAACACTCTGTTTTAGCGACCCCTCCAATGTTATTGACCCAATGAAGAAACTAACGTTCAACCATTACAAAAAAAACCTAAAAGTAAAAAAAAACTTATTTATTTTTCAGATAAATAAAAAAACCAAAAGAGAGTGTTCATTTAAAAAGAAAGGTAAAAAGAGTGTCTCCCGGAATTCGAACCGGCGACACCCGGACTACAATTGCAAGCCCGCCTAAAACCAATCCAAAACCAGCCCACTTTAATGTTTTAATTCCGTTCTAAACCCATATATGCAAACAATACTTGAGCTAAAGCCCAAAAAATTAGTAAAGAGTCTCACGAGATTCGAATCCGCGTGACGCAGGTTATAAGACAGCACATGCGGCTGAACTACTCCAACTAACCCATTTGAGTGTTTTTTATTCCGTTTTTAACCACATATGCCAACAAAATATGAGTTAAAACAAAAATAAGATAAAACTTATGTTTTCCACGTGGCAGGTTTTTAGTGGTTGACTTTACAAGCGGCAGACGTTTAATGAAGTGGGTTCTATTCCCTATGCTCTTTAAAGGTTTAATACATATTATAGAATGGGGTAACATGAAAATTAGATGTTAAAATAGTTACTATTTATTAATATAATCAGTTGTGAAATAAACATATTATAAAATATAATGTCTGTGAAAGAGGAGTGGAGATATAGGGTAAGAATCTAAATATTTTAAATAAAAGTTTAAATGATGACGTGGGTTTTCTGTCAATTAGAATTTAAAAAAAATTAAGGTTTCTTATTGATTTAACAAGAACGATTGGAAGGTAGCGAAACCCGAGCCGACGTACTCTCTCTCTATCCCACCACCGTCGTATCCAGTTTCACACCGTGACACTCCCCAACACCAGTGGAAGGTGCCGGTGGGGATGACGATGGGCAATGCACTTTTCGGCGAGAGCCGCTATCTCTCTCTCTCTGAGACGGTGATGTGTCTCTCTCTGTCCTCTGGAAGGAAATCTGACTATTGAAAAAGGTAGAAAGAGTATGAAGGAGGTGAAAGAAACGTGTGTCCAATACACGCGTAGAAGGCAATATATATAACGTCCCACGTGAATAACATTAAGGACTTGTACATTCAAATGGAAAATTGAAAAAGAATACTCTTAAAATATGTTTTTTTCCCATGAATAGTTGGAGATGGAGAAATAAAGATAGTTGTAGAAGCTCTCACGAATACACACAATTCATATTATTTAACCCTCTAATTAAAACACTAATTTATGCATTCAAACTATTAGATTTAATTAGATATAGAGTAGAGATCGATTCCAAGTTCCCTATTTTTAATGATTTATTAATGAACCTCCTTGTTAGGTAATCTAACTATCCAAATAAACTAGATTCAAGATATATCCAAAACCCTCGAAAATAATCTGACTCTTTGTGTTGGGTGCACTGACAGGTGGGGATGATTGGTTGTCTAAAACTTAAATGATCATGCTATTAAATAACTATTTTTTTATTTTTTATTTTAGAACCGTAAGGGGACTGCGAGTGGAAGCGGGTTCGAGGGCGGGTTGGGTGGAACACCGCCGCATCCTCGGCGGGTAGAGGCAGATAGAGGCTGGTGGGTTCTCTCAGCGGCTACATATACCCGCTAGAAATGGGAATTTAACCCGTTGAATCTTAGTCAATATAGCCGTTTAAAAAAAAAATTACCCCTATAAATATATACTCAATCATTTTATTCACTTCACAAAAAAATACATTCTTTCTAAATATAAACCATTTCTTTTATATCCACTCAACCAAAATATGAATCGTACGTTATACTACCCACCCGAATCATCAGACGAATCGCTTGACTTCGTGTTCGGCGGTGATAGTATGCAATTCGTATGTGATATTGTCGCCCAAGCCGAAGAGGAAGACACAACTATATCATCAAGGACTTATGTACACCGTGATCGTGAACATGCTTTAGAGATTCTAAAAAGAGATTATTTCGACGAAAACCTAACACACGGGGAAGCGACGTTTCGAGATAGATTTCGGATGTCGAAGAGGTTATTTTTAAAAATAGTTGGCGACGTAGAGGCTAGGTTTGAATATTTTCAAGAGGGTGAAGACGCTAGAAATAAGAAGAGTTTCACGGCGCTACAAAAATGCACATCGGCGATTAAACAACTCGGAACCGGTAATCCTCCCGACGAATTCGACGACTATTTAAGTATGGCTAGGAGAACCTCAAGTGAATGTCTAGAGTATTTTTGTAATGCCATAATTCAAATATATGACAAAGAGTTCTTACGCAGACCGACAAACCACGACATTACACTTTTGTACAATTTGCATGAAGTAAAACATGGTATTCCGGGTATGGTCGGTAGCATCGATTGTACACATTATGTTTGGCTAAATTTTCTGACAAGTTTGCGCGGACAATATATGAGAGGCGATCACCAATACCCGACGATCATGTTAGAAACGGTGGCTTCAAATGATTTATGGTTTTGGCATGCGTTTTGTGGTTCACCCGGCTCTAACAACGACATAAATGTTCTCCAACAATCGCCACTTTTTACCAACGAGGAGCTTGGAACTGCACCTAAGTGTCCATTTGTAGTTAATGGTCGACTATACAAACGTGGATACTATCTTACGGATGGGATATACCCTACTTGGTCTACGTTTGTTAAATCGTTTCCATATCTAACAATCCGTACAGAAAAGGCATTCAAGAAGGTGCAAGAGTCGGCAAGAAAAGATGTCGAGAGATCTTTCGGTGTGTTAAAAGGGAAATGGGGTATACTTCGTCGACCAAACCGTCATTTAAAATTGGCGAAGATTAGGAACGAGGTATATACGTGCATGATATTGCACAATATGATCTTAAAGGATGACGGGAACGCAATATCACATGTCTACATACGGGATCCTCCAGTCGAACCAGTTAATTACGATAACGTGCTTTCGGAGTTGCACGATGTAGCTACACATATTAGTTTTCGATTTGATCTCGTGGAACATATTGCGAGAAACAACCCGGATTTGGACGAAGACGAAGAGTAGATGAATTTTTATTTATTGTTATGTATTTTTATTTATTGTCTTTTAATTTATTACGTATTTTTAATTAATTAATTAAAGTTTTAGTTTATTAATTTTATTTGTTTTAATTTTTTATTTTTTTTTAAATAAGAGGGTTGGAGGGTACCACTCTCATCTAAGAGGGTACTTTGGGAGGGTGCTTTGGCTAATTGAGATGACATCTCATGATTGGTGTAATTTAGAAGGGTACTTTGTTTGAGAGGGTACCACTCCCACCCCACTAACTCACACTATTGAATAATTCATTTAACCTGAAACCTAAACCCTAATAAATACTTTGCGTAAATTGGACGTCATGTCATCATTCTTTAAATGGTTAAACCATTATATTGTTAGTCAAATCTTATTCGATCGTTTTTATTTACATATTTAAAAATACAAAAATATATCAACATGTCAACCTTCGATCTAATGTGTTGTCCAATGGAACACTTTTTATATTGTGTGTCATATAACATCGATTTGACAATCATAGTCACAAGTGTATGTAGCACGTCTTTCCATTATTCATCAACATGAAATGTCACATATCAATGATATTCATAACACGAAAAACCCATATTAGGTACTCATTTTCATAATGAATCGTGAAAAAATAACTAAATTTATGTACACCATCTACAATCTTTGTGCTAAAACTACCATATCATCATTGTTATTTTACACGAAGAACACGATAGTCCATATTCGTTGGCTCGCTCAATACAAACAAAGGTAAGTTGTATCTTGTACCTGTGTAAATGATAAAATGGACATGGTAAAAGAATCAAGAACAAAAGATCTTCTTCAAGGACGAATACATACATATACATATACATAGTTACATACGTATGTTACGAAAACGTTATGATATATACCTCTATCATCATAGCAGACTGACATGTCTGGATTCCCAAGTCTATTTTTATTATCATCGATAATCTTTTGTGCATCGCGTAAGTCGCTTTGAGTGGCTGCCTTGAGCGCTTCCCAAATCTCTAACAACCATCAAACAAATCTCTTAGTGTCTTTTATTCAAAAAGCAAAAATAAAAAGGTTAACAAGAGATTGAGTTTTCATTCACAAAACTTGTCTCCAAAAGCACCTAGCCGACCATTAATTCGCACTGCATTTTGCCGGAATACGTTGCGCATCTCTTGAAGCTCGCTCAAAGTTATCGGGTGATCACCATATGCCCAAGGATCCGGTTTTCTAACTATATTGTTTCGAGTTTGTACTATGTTGACTTTGGTTTCTATACCGTTAGAGCAAACACAAGTTTCTGCATATAATGCTGAAGATAAATAGGGTGTCAACAAAATCCAAACCACCACATGACTAACTAAACAACATTAATCCATAACTAATGATCACTTAGAGTCAAATGGAGCACCATCAAATGACACAATAAAAAACATGTTCAAAGAAGATATTTGCTCTTTGTAATCTTGTTGATCAAAACCAATTCGTGTCGAATAGGAAATATTGTGGGCAAAAAGGGAAACTTACCCTAAAAGAACAAGATATTATTGCAAAAGAAGAGCCATTAGGGACACAAACACGCAACAATTGATTTTTTTTAACTGCTAACACTTATACCTGTAGAGGGTACTAGCAAAATTCTCTTGTCATGATTCGAACTCATGACCTCCACATGAGAAAACCCTTTACAGGAAAAACCTCTGACCACCAGACCAGAAGCACACATGCAACAATTGATACCATCCAAACCAATCCATTGACTCAAAATCCCACAATTAGACATGCAATAATCGGTTAAAATTAACACATGAAACTTACCGTCCTTATTGACATATGATGATATAACACAACCCATTATGAGAGTAAATCTTAGGGGATTGCGAGTTGTATTAAATTACAGTTTGAGTGCAGTTAATTTGACCTGTTTAGCTAACTTCCCTAGTTAGCAGCACCCGGCCTGACTCCTACAAACTAGGACAAACTAAGACTCATTCAATTGAAATTAATAAAAGTTTACTAATGCATGTATATAACAGTCAACCCGAATAGAATTACTAGTAATATACAGTGGCGGAGCTTGAAAATTTTTGCAGGACCGGGAATTTTTTTTCATACAGGGGGCGCCGGAACTATAAAATTTTCATCCGAATACATATAAATTAATACTACTGAGCGAAAAATCGGCCGAATACGTATTTATTAACACTTCTGAGTGAAGAATCGGGGGTGCCGGGGCCCCCTCGGGCCCTTTATATCCTCCGCCCCTGGTAATATGCAGGTCTTGTTATCCATTAAAGTTGAATGAAGAGAAAAATAAGAAGATGAAGAGGTGGGCTAGCTGGGATTAGGTCTATTATTTTCTATATAATAATAATAATAAATAATAATAATAACATATTTGTGTAACTTGAAATGTCTGATGAACACGTTAAATTAACCAATTACTGGTAAAAAATTTTAACATTAATAAGAAAAAAAATAGAAGTTCACTGACCGAATTGGAATATTTATTAAATTTTTTTATTTCAGAACTACTTATAAGTTCTAGTTACACTTGTAGCATTATTGTTAATAACTATGGTTGGCTGTCTGCGTTACGACATATTTTTAAAGCAAGCATTATTTGACTTGTAAAAGAAAGTTTTGTTTAAATAATTTTTTGTTTCTTTAATTTATTTTTATCTGAAAAAAAGTTATTTAGGTTGACATCTATAAGTTAAGCTTTATTAATTAACGTATAAAAATGGATTCTAAACCATTAATAATTAATAAAATATAATATGAAACAACTATATATAAAGGTTACTATAAATCTTCATCCTTTATCCGGACTTGGAACCGATAATAATAAACTAGATTTATTTTTCTTGCTTTACTCGATTTCGATTTGACATGGAATTAACTACTGAACTATTAAACTAATAATAAGCAGAAATCAAGTCTCAAATAAGCAACAATGAACTATTGAACGAATAATGAACTAATTAGCAATTTAGCATAAATCTTACTAATCAATCTTGATTATAAGTCTTAACAAATCTGGCAGAAGTTGAAGTCTTTGAAAGGTGAAAGAACAAAATGACAGAAATTGAAGCCCTTTGAAGGCTTGATCTAAATTAGAAACCCTTGAAGACTTGAATCATGAATCAAAAGATGAGAAATAGAAAGAGTGAAAGACAATCATTTTACCTTGAATCATGAATCAAATTATATGGGGAGGTCTTGTGTTCAAGTCTCACATGTGATAAAAAAAAGGGTACAAGTTGTACCAGGTGGTTTTCTCATATATGGTGGGTTTCCTCCTGAGGGAGGTGGAGATGATCGAGTGGGTCAGTGGCCCGTCAGTGATCCAAATTGTCGTTCAAAAAAATGAATCAAACTATATATTACATTGAAGAAAAACATACATTTAATAGTAATTTCTAGCCATTGGGGTTGGTGGCCTAGTAATAAAGAAAAATCTTCTAGAAACACTAAGGATTAAGAATATCATGGGTTCAAGCCTCACTCTCATATGAATTAAGAAATTTGTCTTACAAAAAAAAAATAGTCGCTTCTAATTAGAGCGAATTCTTTATTTTATCTTCCTATTTATTAGCAACTTCTAATTAATTATAAAATTATCACTTATGGACCTTGACCATTAAAGTAAGTTGATTAAAGGCCCAAAACACTTCCTACGCCTTTTATTTTAATCATTTCTCCAAAAGTCAAACACTCTATTAACTATAATAAATATGTAGCCAGAATTTATTTTTTTGGTTTATACATTTAACGTTGATTCACTTTTGATCATTTTCTTATATATATAATATTAAAGAAAAAGAAAATGGTTTTCTCTTCTATGTATACAATACAATCTACAATGATGCATGATATGCAAAAACATTTAATGGTAAAACATTATTTCATAAATAATTATGGACATGCATCCCAACCAAAAACATATAAATAAGGCAAAGTTATATAACTCATCTTAAACAAAGCGTACGTTACGCGCACGAGCAACCACCACTAGCTCACAATCGAAATGAACCTAAGATAATCATGCTCTAATACAGTCCCTAGCACATTACTCGATAGGTTAAAGCTAAACCTTTGTGAATTAAACCAAGTCTTAAACATTTAAAGACAAAAGTTCATCAATTTGGGGTTCTGATCAACATGCACGGTCGTGCCTAGGCATGGCACACCCGTGTCAACCTCGTTTATCGGCCTAGTCAACTAGTTTCTCGGCAACAACAAACTGATCATGACACTGGTGACTCGCACGGTCATGCGCACATGAAGTACAGTCGTGCCAGCCATCATCCACAACCAAAACCCACTGAATTTTGACATGTAACACAAATACACAATTTTACTCAAAACAAAACTTGAAAACTATTTGACCACCGATTTTAACCATTTTAAAACCCATAAAACCACTTAGATCATCTTGCATGGTACCCAACATGGATCAAAACCCAATCTCCTTGAAAATCCTAAAGTTCTATATCTTGATTAAGACTAATTAAAAACTAAATCTCGGGTTAAAGTAGACTTACCAACTTCAAATAGAATGCTCATGGAGATGACATCGTTCTTTGATGGCTTCAATTTCTAGAAAACTCACCTACACTCAACAAAATCCCAATTTGAAACCCTACAACTCAAAAATTCTTAAATGCTTTAAGCTTAGAGCATTCACAGCCCGTTCCTTATAATTATGTGAGTGAGTTTTGTATATTTTATGGAGTGGTTTAAAGTGGTTATGAGTGAAGGAGAGAGAAAAGATATAAGGTTTTTATAAATATAAGGATAAAAGTAGTGGTTTTTAGTATAATTATAAGGATAAGGATAAGGAGAGAGAAAAGTAGAGATAAAAGATAGAAAAAGTAGTGCTTTTTAGTATAATTATAAGAATAAGGATAAGGAATATAAAAAACGGGCTGTGAATGCTTTTAAATACCTTACCAGAGGCAAGGATGGAATTGTTGATGTAAAAACCTTGAATTGAATTAGTCATCCAAAGATTCTAAGATTTCATGGAGAAATAGGAAAGAATGGTTAGAGAGAATTTTTAGAGTGAATCAAGATTTGGAAAAATGAGAAAATGAAAAAATCTGGAAGTGGGTTTACCCCTTAGATCGCACTTAGTGGAAAACAAATGTTTGCAAGTGGATTAAGGTGTCTAAACACGCCATATCACACTAATTTGGTCTAGACATATACGATGCACAGGCGTGCCATGCCAAGGTACGGGTGTGCTTCTTGTCAGGCGTTGCAATATAGCTAACAAGTTTAAACATCAAGCGTTATGTTGGTCCACTTGGTGTCTCTCCCCATCCCTTTGCTTCCTTTAAATCGTTCTGTTATAGGAAGTATTTGGTATATGTAGCTTCGATGTTTCGTTCATTGAAATGCAGTTGTTCCAAAAAATTATATATGTGTGGATGAGTGTACAATAAAACATAAGCATGAAATGCTTTTGTCTTAAGAACGTAAGAATAAATTAATATTTACTTCTAATCCATAATTTTAGTCGTATTTTCTTTTAACTATAGCCTTATATATACAAATTATGATCAAAGTTATAAAAAAATTAATTCAAATTATAATTTTCCGAATTTGTTTTAAACTAGGTAGAACCCCACGCTCCATGGCGATGAAGTAAATTGTGGTAATGGCGACAAAACGGGAGCGTTAAGGTTTGTAACGTAAAAGCCAAATTACGAAAAAATAACAAAAATATAAGGTTAATAAAAGCTAGAAAAATAAAATAACAAAAAAAGACATTTAAAAACACAAAAAAAAACTAAAAAAAAGCCCACCCTTAAGGTTCGAAGACTACCGGATGGGATGGGGTAAAAGTGATCAAGGGGTTGGACAGGCCATACCATATTTGTGTTAATTTCTCCAACAAAAAACTATTAATCAAAGAAAAAAAAAGTGGGTAAACAAAAAAACAAAAAAAGTACAAACGATCGTGCACCGTCACGTGGCAGAACAGCCCTAAAAGACCAATCACATAACTTCACTGTTCACTCACTCACAAAGGCTTGGCAAAATGTATGTTATATAATATAAATTTATAAATTAAAGTTACAAACAATACTAATTATTATATTCTCTCAATAGACCAGAATAAATAAATATATAGAATTTCTGTATAATTTCGTTTACACAAAGTCATGAGGAGCTGATACTTGTACGTATATGAGTTTTAATGACAAGAGGTATTTGTATCTATTTAAGTACACAAATTTCTAACACGTACATACGCACCATGTAAATGAGGTAAATGCAACATGTAATGGTTAATCGAAACCCGTTATAGATGTGGGCATGCATTCGTACCATTGTAAATGTATTAGACACATATATGCTATAGAAACATGTTTTAGTAACTATAGATAAAATTCTATGTATCGGTGTACTAGGCTAGTACACAGTAGGGTGTTCCTGCGTACTTAGCTTGTATACCACCTTGTTCCTGCGTACTTAGCCAAGTATGCATGGGTTTTGCCCTGCGTACTTAGCCAAGTACGCAGGTAGTGAAGTCGCCCCTATAAATAGAAGTTGATGCCTTCATTTGTAGGTGGAATAAGTGAAAATGTGAGAGAGGTTCTGGCCGGGATGAGCTCTCCCTGCCCCCGTGAACCGTGAGCGTAAACGAGAGATGTGTACTCCTTCGGTATGTAGTCTGTAATGACGGGATGACTTCTTTGTTATGGATTACGTTTCGTTTGTGTTGATTCTCTTGTTTGTTTGCTTTTGGTTTGTTCTTCTCGTCTCCCTTCGTTCCCACACGAATCACGAACAGATCTGTGTTTTCTCGCTGTGCAACGAGGCTCCCGGGACCTACATCTGCAGTGCATGAAATACAAAAACGCACCTCATGAATGGGTTAAACACATCATTTGTTGCACAATGAATTACACTGTTTAAAAAATGTCGGTTTGAAATTGACAGATTTCCATTAATGATGCGGCTACTCCAAGAACAAGGATATATATAGATAGAGAACGTGTGGCTGCGCATGAACATATCGTGGAAGATTCTTTCTCAGAAAATTGTCTATATGATGCTGACACGTTTAGGACAAGGTTTCGTATACGGCGAGAATTATTTTTAAGTATTGTTGTAGACATGGAAAGAGAATGACCGTTTTTAGAGTTGCATGGGATGCTAGAGGCAATTGATAATTCACCCGTTACAAAAGTGTACATCGAAAATATGGTAACTAGCATACGGGACAGTTCCAGACACGTGTGATGAGTATTTAAAGATGTCTACTAGAGTTTCACGTGAAAGTCTAGACCTCTTTTATACAAGGATCGTTCACGTGTAATGCCGCGAATATTTACGCAAACCGAATGAAAGTGATATTCAAAACTTGTATGCAGCACATGAATCAAAACATGGATATCTTTGTAACGAACCAACTTTCGGGTTTATTATTATAATATGTCATTCATGTTATAAGCAGTGTAAATAAATAAAATGAAAGTTGGTGGTTAGTTTCAAAAATAGAGTTTTATGTAGTTTGGGTGAAAGGAGCCAAAAATGAAAGTCAAGGGGCTGTTTTGTACTTTTGGGAAATCTGATTGTAAAAAAGGGGGGGGGGGTCTGGAAAAACACACCATTTGTGTGTGTTTTTGTGTCTTTCAAAGAGAAGAAGAAAAAGAGGAGAAGCTAGGATCAAGTGGTTCAAGATTTGCATGCAAAATTGGAAGGTGTTGGTGTGCACATCATCTTCCAAGCATCAAGTAAGCTTCTCTTTCATTTTTTGATTCACCATTGTTGGTGTTCTTGGTGGGTTTTAGGGGAAATCCGAGCTAGGGCTGAATTTGGTTGTTTGGTTGGTTAATAATTTGAATTAAGTGATAACCTAGCTTAACTAAAGATAATGGGAGGTAGATAACATCATTTAAACACTCAATTTGTGGATTCAAGAATTAAGGTTCTTGAGGTAAATTTTGGGGTTTTCTATTTAATGATGTTAGAATGTTAAATTTAGGTTGGATAAATGTTTATGGAGTTAATAGACACACAATTAACCATAAAGCCCCAATTTTTATAGTGATTTGCAAAATTGGAGTTTGGGTGGAACTTGAGTGATTCCTTAACGGGTCATTTGGGTTAGGGGAGTGTTTGATGGGTGTTAAGGGTTTGATTATGTTAATCTAACTTAGAAAAATGTTAATATTGGTGATTTGGTGTTAGGAGTGTGTTATAATCTCAATTAGTGTAAATTGGGATATCTAAACTAATGTTGAGATGAGTTGTTTAGGTGATCGGGTGACTAAGATTGAACCTAAACCGGAATCATCTCAAGCACAAGGTAAGTGCTTTGAACTTACTTAGTAGTGATAGGAGTAGGTCATACATTTTGATTGTTGATTGTTATGTAGTGACGTTTGTATGATCATGTTGTATGCAAGAGTCGGGAGGGTGAAATTGTGTTTTGAAGTCTTTGAGCTTCACAAAGGGAAAGTGTTGCATTGGGGTCCTTGAGCCCCACATGTCGGTAAATAAAGTATAGGATATAAAAATGGTTTGGTGTTGTGTGTGCACACTTGTTTGTATGTATAAGGTCGGTATTTGAAGTCTAAGAACCTCACACGTGGTAATTGAGGTCATTAAGTTCCCTTGTGTTGTCGTTGCTTGAAGTCTTGAACTTAATTTTTTTCGTGGTGATTTGAGGTCTTTGAACCTCACATAGGAGTACATATGATATCATATAGAGGAGTTTGAAGTCTAAGAACCTCACACGGTAGTCATTTGACGTCATGAACTTCACAAGTTGGTTAGTGGTAATTGAAGTCTAAGAACCTCACACGGAAGTTAATTGAGGTCATGAACTTCACACCGTCGTTTGTTGTGCTTTAAGGTCTTTATAACCTCTCAAAGAAGTATGGTAGGGTTATATGGTGTTTAAAACATTCACAAAATGTTGGTAGTGGTTTAAAACGACTGGGGGTCATGCCGGGAGGGTCAAAAATGGCAAAAACTGAAAAACTGGGTGTGCAGACCTGTGCCTGGCGTATGGGACGCCGATGGACATCTGTCATACGCCAACCCATATGCCAGTTGTTGAAATTGGTAATTTTTGGAGTATTGGGGAGTTAAGCACTTGGGGGTTATTGTGCAATGTTATATCATTACTAATGGTTTATTTGTGGTGTTTTGATTGTAGGGAAAGCTCCGGGTTGATGTCTCAGGTCAAGCTTCGGGTGTGGTTGGATTCTCGATATTTTGGATTGGTTGTAAATGTTTGGGTTATGACTCCTTGTTGGAAGTCACTAAACTTAATTGAACTAACCTTTTGGGATTGTTAAACCTTGTTGTTATTGTGACACGTTGGTCGGTTGTTGTTAAGCAAAACTATGTCGTCGTCATTTTGTTTTAGTTAACATGTGTTGTTTTTTTCAAAAATGTAATGGGACCTATATTCCGCATATTTTGAAAGTTTAAATTGGGTTGAAATTTTGGGTGTTACAATCTTGAAATGCTTAGCATCATTGATTGTACACATTGGGCATGGAGGAATTGTCCAATTGAATGACGCGGTCAATACATGAGAGATGATCATCAGTACCCTACGATTATGCTCAAAGCGGTAGCCTCTTAAGAATTATGGTCTTGCCATGCATTTTTGGTGTTGCTAGTTCCAACAACGACATCAACGTTCTCAATCAATCACCATTGTTAAACAAAGTACTAAATGGAACTGCACCAAATTGTTCATTTCAAGTTAACGGACCACAATACAAACATGGATATTATCTTGCCGACTGGATATACCCAAACGAAGCTACTTTCATGAAGACATTTAGCTTTCCGGACAACAATAAACGAAAAAAATTCAAAAAAGCACAAGAAGTAACACGAAAGGACGTGAAACGAACTTTTGATGTCCTCAAAGCTCCTTGGGTTATACCTTGAGAATCCACACGACCAATGCATCCTAGGAAAATAAGAAAAATAATGTATGCTTGCATCATTTTACACAACATGGTCTTAAAAGACCAAGATCAAACGTTATGTCCTTTCTATGAAAACGAGCTTCCACTCGTTCAAGATGGTCTTCAAGTAAACGAAGAAACGTATAGAGAAATATATTGCCATGAAACCTTTCACAACCTACGAGCGGATCTCGTTGAGCACATTTCAAGAGTCCACATACCAAATCTTGACGTCTAGTTTTTTTCTATTTAGTAATTTAATGGTTGTTATTCTAATTAAGTGAAATTTTATTTTCTTTTTCGTTTGTATTATTTTTTATTAATGATTTTTTTTATTTATTAAGTAAATTTTTAATATTTTTCATTAGTTTACGATTTTGTTTTTTAATCAAAAAAGGTTTGGGGATATGGATGTGAATGATGAACCACACCGTGACTTTAGGGATAAGTCAGAGATAGAATAAGAAAAATGATGCATCGCTGATATGAAAGAGAGAAAGTGTCAGGTATGTGAGAGATGTTAGGGACAACACCCACTCTTAACTCTTCTTGGTATTCATAACTCTTAGCTAACTATGAAATTATATTTATATTAATCCTAAACATTAAATTAAATTAAAAACCCTTTTCTACACCTTAATTATATATCATTATATTGATTATTTTAAAAAGAGTAAAGTGTCATTTTCGTCCTTGTGGTTTGTCCAATTTAGTCGCTTTCATCCAAAAACTTTTTTTTTAGTTTTCCGTCCCTGACTTTTCAAAATGTAGCCATTTTCATCCACCTGACTAACTCCGTCTACACTTTAACGTTATATCAGGGACAACTTGGTCTTTTCAACTGCCTTCTACTCTTTATGGCATTCAAAGGTGATTTTTTAAAAGACCAAATTGTCTCTGATTTAACGTTAAAATATAGACGGAGTTAGTCAGTTAGATGAAAATGGATATATTTTGAAAAATCAAGGACGAAAAGGCTAAAAAAGGTTTTTGAATAAAAGTTACTAAAATAACCAAAACACGTAAACAGAAATAAAAGTTTACTCTTTTAAAAAATAATTTCTACACTTTAATTTTATATTTGATACGTGCCATATATATAAGGTTTTTTTTAGTGAGAATGTGTGTACATTTCTTCACCGGCGGGATTTTTATATTTAACTCGTCTTTGACGGAGTCTATGATGGACTTGTTTACTCATACGTGGCCCTTCAACGTTTTTTAAGTCTTATCGTTTCCTTTGTTTTTTATGTTTTTTTTTTTTTATGTTTTAGTTATTTCTAATAATTTTGTCCTTGACTTTGTACTCTACTAGAACAACTTATTTCTTTAACGTAAACAAGTTAAATATCTATGTTCGTGGCCCGTGCCAGGTCGTCTAATTCGTTCATAATATGTTCGGTTATACCCGTGTTCTGTGTTGGGTGTCAGGCCGATCGTTAATAAAATTTAAACAAAAACTTATGTGCAACAGTAAAATAATGTTAATAAAAAAGAAACCTAAAGCTAAATAATAAAAAGGAAAAAAAGCTCCGGTCGTCGAAAACTATAAAAACGAAGACCGAGAACGGTTTCGATAATACAAATACCGGCAATGATGTTGTTCGCTTATAACAGGTTCGGTTCGGTACGTAACCACAACGTTAACGATACTCGCTATAGCTCACGATACAAAAAAAAACTCAATTTTAATACAATTATGTTTTTTAAAAAAAAATTATATCAGAACGTTAACAAAAAAAACTAAAAACAGCCACACACTCCGTTTTTTGAAAAAAGTTAACGAATGCAGGTTATTAAAGAAAAAAATTATAAGAAAATTAAACGGGTTAAGGATGTATTTTATATATAATATGAGTGGTGAAAAAAAGAAGAAAAAAAACCGACATGTCACACACCAAGTGGAAGAGTTATTATTCAACTTCACTCTCTTTTAATCTATTAGTAGGTTAGAAAACTCGTGTATTACGCGGGTTGAATAAATGAAATGTTATATATACTGAGTAATAAAAATTTATATATTTATGACATATTACATAGTTTTTTAATATAAATTCTATAAACGTTATATAGTTATTTTTTTAAAATGTTTTATAAAAATAATGAAAGAAATACTCAATTTATAAAAATGTTTTATGAACAATCCTATTTTATTAAAATAAAAAAATATTTTATAAAAAGAATTATAGAAATCGTTATTATTTAACAGGAGAGAGAAGCGGAAACAAAAATTATAAAAATAGTTAAAGAAATTTGTATAATTAATAGGAGACAGAAGCTGAAAAATAAAGTTGATGATGCATATGAGAGTGACAAGTGTCCCACAAAAACATTTATTTATTATAGAGTATAGATATAGATATACATATGTAATTACATATTATTGGATTAACATAAATCGTTGAAAAATTATTTATTGAGCATTTAAAATTATATAAAAATAACACAGTGTATTAAAATATTAACAAATTCATATATTTACATAAGGGACCTAGAAATTGATGGATATTTTTGTAGTTTTAAATGTAATCTATTCGTTTAACATCAAAAGTACACATATTGTTTTAAAATTACTGAATTAGTCTCGAATGAATGAATGATTATTAAATTAAAATATTTAGTTTGTTACAGATAACTAGTCAATGAAATTGTATTTGAGACATTCAAATTATTATTTTATTTTAATCTTTCTACAACGGTGAGGAAAGGGGCGTGAGCCACGTGGAGGGGGTGAGGGGCGTGGAACACCGCACCGCCCGGGCGTGAGAGGGGGCGTGCGGGGGCAATTGTGAGGGAGCATGAGTGTGGTCACGGGCGCGAGGGGGCAGTGCTGCAGCTGGTGAGGTGGCCCAATGAAAAGAAGGTGGGGATGTGAGGGCGTGGGGGTATTACGCAAAGTGTTAGTGTTTTCGAGATAAAAAGACACATTAAATAAACCAAATTATTTGACCTTGAAGATTGCAGATTTACAACTTATATTTTAATAAAAAATTAAATGTGCATATATTTATATAAGGTAGTTTTAATTAGATAAAAATAGAAATTATATAACTAGTATATTTAATAAATTTTTTCAAACATTTATTGAAATATATGAAGGAGATCACCTCTAATTTAGTCATGGCTACTTATGTGTAGGGGTGTTCAAATTCGGATATTCGAAATTTTCGGATAGTGGATTTCACTATCCGAATCCGAAATTTCGAATATCCGAAAATTCGGATACGGATTCGGATAGTGAAACGGATATCCGAAAATATAAAAAAATATATAAAAATAATATTTTTAAATTACAAAAACAATTAAAAACCTAAAAAAACATTAGAAAATATACATATAAAAATATATAAATATAATATATTGGGTTTTGATTCAAATTTTCTTACTTTTAAATAATAAAAACAATTAAAAAAATATATAAATATAATATTTCGGATATTCGGATATCCGAACTATCCGAAATATCCGAAAATCACTATCCGAATCCGAAAATTCCGGATATCCGAATTTTCGGATAATTCGGATTCGGATTTTCGGATAATTCGGGTTCGGTTTCGGATTTTTTTAAACACCCCTACTTATGTGTCTATACCTGAAATCTTTGCTTTTGACAACTTATTGTTCTACTTGATAAAATGGATTCTTAAAAGAGTCAATTTCTTTGGATGAAGAGCAGGGTTAGATAGAATTTCGACTAAGGTGGAGTTGGATAAAAGGAATGATAGAGTCTTCGATAAATTTAGAAGGGTTTTGTAAAACTCGTCTACATATTTGATGATGAAGATGATCACGGAGCTGATGATGAGTTTACATATTTGATCCGCTTTTTAAAATCGGCGACAATGTTTTAGTTTTTCTTTATCCAAATTTTTATTTACGATGATTATGGGTTTTGTAAAACTCGTCTCTTTGATGTGTTGCTTACTTTATTAAATGTTATTGTATAATCATTAACGTAACAATATAATGAACTGTGATATCATTTACGTTTACACATTATGTGTTTTGTCTCTAAGAAAAATAGCATAAAGTGTTAAATCATTTTATGGTAGTTCTTTTCGAGTTGTAATATGTAGAGCTAATACGGTTATTTTTCAAATACCAAAGCTTAAAATTATGATTTGAGATCAGACAAAAAGTGATTTGAATATGTACAACAAAACTTAGTATGACGAGTAATTAAACTTGAAGGTTCGTTGTACCTTTGTAGTGGGTTAGATGCACTAGTATATATCAAGATGTACCACAACAATAACTCAAAACTAAGAAGTCGGATGCATTGGTAGCAATATGTTAGACGCACTGTAGTAATACGTTAGACACGTCGTTATATTATGTTAAACACATTTTTTCAATATGTTTAACACATCATTATAAGTTTTGTGTCATACATATCTCAATCTGTAAAGTTAGAGATAACATCGTGCGTCAAAATCAAATACAGCCATGCGGTAACCTTGTAATATCTGACGCACTAGTCTAAAGGCTTAGACGCAAGTGACACCACCCTTTAACTTAGCAAAGGGCATTCATTGCACTTTCACCTTGTTAGGGGCGCATCCCCTTGACCGCGTTGTAACAGGTTTAGACATACCGTTATAACGAAACTAAACACATCACTGTAATCAACGAGCCATCATTAATATTTAAAAAGAAGAATGTTTTATTAAAATAGTTTTTCTATATTAAAGGTATGAATTCTAATGGAGTTTTGACCTTAAAGAAAATAAAGTTTTGGGTGTTGAAAAGATTGTTGTCGACCTCAACCCATACTATTACTTTCTCAAACGTCAAGATTCATCTCTCCAGTCTTCCTTCACGCGGATTCCCACTACCAATTAAAACCCCATCTTCCACAACGAATTTTGAACAGATCTTCACCAAATTCAACAAAAATCATCCCTTCATCAATTTCATCCAAAAACCAATAATCACGGCGGAGCTTACAAAATGGCATCGGCTGCGATATTCTCATCCTTACGGCGGAGCAGGTCGCCGTCGCTAGACGCGTTCTTAGCCCCGGTGCATCTAGAAAACGACGTCGTCGGGTTGTTAAAAACCCTAACAACAATCGCATCGGACCTCATCTCTTCGTTCTCCGACCAAACGCCGTCGTTTCAGAAAAAGAACTCCAGATCTCTTCTCCGGAAAGTCGACTTGTTTGTTGTCTTGTTGGATTCCGTTAGTAATTCAGGGGAGTGGTGGGCCCACTTGCCGTCAACGGCCGTTTTATGCTTTAAGGAGTTGTACCTTTTGCTTTACCGGTCAAAAATCCTGCTTGATTACTGCTCCCATTCGAGTAAGTTATGGCTGTTAATTCAAAACCCTTCAATTTCCGGTCATTTTCACGATCTAAATCAAGAAATTTCGACTTTATTAGACGTTCTTCCGATGAACGAATTAAATTCGTTGATTAACACCGACGTTAGAGAACAAATAGATTTACTCCAAAAGCAATCCGTACGGGATAAATTGTTCATAGATAAACACGACGAATCGTTACGATTGAAATTCTTCAACCTATTAAACGAAATCGGTAACGGCCAGATCCCTAATTTCGACGAATTGTATCAATTCTTCGTTACGGAATTGGGGGTTGTTGATTCTAGGGCTTGTAGGGTTGAAATTGAGTTCTTTGAGGAACAAATTGTGAATCACGAGAGTGATCTAGAGCCTTGTGCTTCGGTTCTCGGTGGCTTTATTGCGATGATTAGGTATTGCAGGTTCTTGTTGTTTGGATTTGAGGAAGATGAAGTGGAGATTGCAATTGGGAAGAGATTTAAAAGGGGGAAGAAAAGAGGGTTGATATGTAAAGAAATCGCGGATACGTTTATAACGATTCCGAAAGACTTTTGTTGCCCGATTTCGTTGGATTTGATGATGGATCCGGTGATTATATCGACCGGGCAGACTTTTGATCGCGTGTCGATTTCGAGGTGGATTGAAGAAGGGCATAGTAGCTGCCCGAAAACCGGGCAGGTTCTTGTGCATAAGAAGCTTGTACCGAATCGGGCTCTTAGGAATTTAATTATACAGTGGTGTATGGCTCATAAGATACCTTATACTCCTCCGGAAAACTTGGAGCTCGGGTCGGAATCGTTTCCTGCGGCTCCGGCTAGTCGGGCTGCAGTTGAAGCTAATAAAGCGACTGTCGGGCTTTTGATTCAACAGCTGGAGAACGGGTCGGATTGTGGTAAGGCGATTGCTGCTCGTGAGATACGGTTTTTGGCAAAGACCGGGAGGGAAAACCGAGGGTTTATAGCTGAATCGGGTGTGATTCCGCATTTAAAGATTTTACTTTCTTCGCGAAGTGCGATTGCGCAGGAGAATGCTGTGACTGCAATCTTGAATCTTTCGATTTATGATAAGAATAAGACCCGGATCATGGAGGACGACGGGTGTTTGAGGTCGATCGTGAGTGTTTTGAAATCCGGGCATACGGTTGAATCAAGGGAAAACGCGGCTGCTACGTTGTTCAGTCTTTCTGCGGTTCATGATTACAAGAAACAAATTGCGGATGAAGAAGGGGCGTTATCGACATTAGCTTGTTTACTAAGAGACGGTACACCGAGAGGTAAAAAAGACGCGGTTACAGCTTTGTTTAATCTATCTACGCACACGACAAACTGTGTGAAAATGATCGAACTCGGGGTCGTTAAAGCTCTGATCGAGGCGTTGGAATGTGAGAATGTGGCAGAAGAAGCTGCGGGCGCGTTGGCATTGATAGTCCGGCAACCGGTTGGTGCCGAGGCGGTCGGGAGCGTGGAGAAGGCAGTGATTGGTTTGATTGGAATGATGAGGTGTGGGACGCCTAGAGGCAAAGAAAACGCAGTGGCGGCGCTACTCGAGCTTTGCCGAAGGGGTGGGGCCGACACCACGGAACGGGTCCTGAAAGCTCCGGCATTGGCGGGTTTAATCCAAAGTTTGTTATTTACGGGTACTAAACGGGCTAGGAGAAAGGCAGCATCACTTGCTCGGGTTTACCAACGTTGCCATTATGATTCGTTGCATTTCAACGGGTTACGGTTGGGGTTGGGTTACGGTTTCGCCGGAAACTCTACCACCGGAAATCTGGATTCCGGTTTTCCGGCTGAGACGGTTTCGGTGCCCATGTCTATGTCTGTTTCTGTTTCTTAGTATGGCAATATTGTCATCTAAGCTTCATTCTTATATTACTTACTATATATTGTTATTTGTAATATCAAAAATTCGTTCATTTAACTTATCGGGTTATTCCGACTGTTTATTTGTTCTTTTTTGTGTCTGGTGTCGGTACTGAGATCTTACTAGATATGTTTGTTTTTTTATATATATTAAAAGTTGGTATAATACTTTCAAAACAATGTTTATGGGTGATACTTTGAATGTTTATATAATGATACTTTGTATTTTAACTTTTAAGAAAATATGGATTTAGTCCCAGGCTTGACTTTGGAAACCCTATTGCCTCGGGCGAGTCGTGCTTTATAAACATAGCGTGTAACGTTTTAACACTATAATTTTTTTTACCTGCGCTCTACACCTGCTATACTCTAAAAATCACTATATCTACGATCCGTAGAATTTAAACCTAAAACCATTTGATTGATAAGTATACTATTTTACCATCCGAATCTCTCATTAATGACTTTTAAAACTATAATTAAAAGTGTTTCAAGTTTGATGCACAATGATTATTTTAATAAAAAAGTAACTAAAAATGGTTAAAGAAACAAACATTATTTTATCTTTTTATGTAACTATTATGATGGAGAAAATGGTCATTCTGTTCTTAAAGGTAGTTAAATGGTTTATGGGGTTTATACTGTACAAATGAATATGCACGCAGTACAAACTGACACAGCATTTAATTGGTTGTCCAATGCATTCAATGGGAGAATGGTGGGTGGTATCTAGAACATTAGGAGTGTGGAAAGTAAAGGCCATACATAAATGCACATGATGGACTACGACTTTATATATGCAGTTTTTGACTAATAAAAGTCAAGATTTTTGAATGATGGCAAACAAGCACCAATGGCCTCTTTGTGTGGCCCAAAATTAATTAAATTACAGCAACAATATGTGGTTGCTAGGGATTGTAAATAATTCTAACCAGATGAGAACTTGAAATCGAAGATTTGAGAATTGAGACGGGTATTTAAATATCAGATTAATTCTATAAATTTTTACAGGTTTAAGACGGGCATAAAATTAGATGATACTAGCCTGATTACTATACATGTTTACCGGTATCGAAACTAAATATATTATTACACTATATAATGTTAAAAAAGGTTGTCTCCACATTTCACGGACACACACAAAACCCTAGTCCGGCTCCTCTTCACCTTCTCTCTCCTCTTTCTCTCACTAGCGATCGCCACCACTGCATCCATCTAAGGTTTCGATTGGTGATGAACATAACGAAAAAACTGTCGGAAAAACGAGATATGAAGAGTGATGGTAACGTCCGATGTTTGCTCAAGTCAAGCGGTTCAAGTTCTCTGTGGCTGGCGGAAAATGAGATCTAGGGCGGGATCGCCGGAAAACATTGTGGCCGGCGGTGGATGGGAGTGAGGAGGAAGCCGATGTGGGTGTGGGTGGAGGCTGGTTTGTGTATTAGGGTCTCAAGTGGGGCCCACCTTTTATTTTTTTTTTAACACTACAGATTTTTTTTAAATTAAGGGATAATTTGATCATTTAACACGCACTTAACTGGAAAAATTAACGTCCATCAAATCCAATGACAAAACATGTTACGTGTGCACAAAAGTTTAGACCATTAATTTATTTTTTCATAGTCAAGGACCAAATTCAAAAATTTTATAAACCACAACACCATTTGTATACTTTTTTCTTAATATAATATATTAAGGTTGTTTGGTCATCAAGATACTCAAACCCCAACAATGCATGTTTCCCATCTGTGAGCTTTTATTTATTTGACATCTTACTTTTGAGATTTATTTAATATAATTAAACTGGCCTATTATTCACACAATATGCAAAGAACAATGTCATTTATGTGGGAAATGCCCATAATCTATTGGTCTAGTGGTATGGTGGTTGTCTTTAAAAAAATGATGTGTGTTTAAATTCTTGCAAGTACAAGGTTAGATAGAATTTAGGTGTAAAAATTTGTTTTAAAAAAAATTTATGTGACAAACATTTGTATTTATACCGAAAAATATTTTTTGTTGCCCACATGTGGGCATATTATCACATCCTTGCGGTGTAACATGAGTAAATGTTTTAGAGAAAATCTAGTTAAGGTTCTCCTAAACTCATCCTTATATCTTCTTCGAGAATTAGATCACATATCCCTTAAAAAAAGAGCTTAGTAGTTCCAGATGAACTACTGACTGCTGTCCCTGACCAATTCACAGGCTACGCGGATAATAGCAACAAGGCTTGAACTTCATCATCAAATTTAATGTCAACTGACAATAAACGAGACAAGATTAAATTGAAGTCATTTATGTGAGCTGTAACGGATGCTCCCTCTTTCATCTTTGTATTCACTAGTTGTCTTATAAGGAAAACCTTGTTAGATGCAGATGACTTCTCATACATATTGGACAAAGCTTCCATCACTCCACGTGCAGTAGTTTCTTTCACGATGTTGAAACCAACATTCTTTTGCAATGAGAGTCTGAAAACTACCAAATCTTTCCTGTCCAATGCAGCTGATGTGGTGTTTTATGTATTAAATATATATATATATATAGAGAGAGAGAGAAATATATCCCTGATTATGATATGACGTAAATTATACATATTTTGCATGCATAATTATCCCCGAAATAATCACAATTAGAGATAATATGATAATAATTGATGCCTAATCCACTCATTTGTGTTCCGATAGGATAATTGACCAGGATATGCAAAAACATGAAGAAAACACTCAAAATCAAGGTGAAATTAGCATTCGGGGATCAATTGAATGAAACCGGACGCAGAAGGTCAAACCTGGAAGTCAAAAGGTCAATAGGAAGCAAACATGGTCAATGCACGGTCGTGCAAAGCCATGCACGGCCGTGCAAATGCCAAATTTGCCTCATATACTCTCCTGTACTGCTAGATTCCGCACGTGAAAGAAAAGGGTACTTTGCACGCCCGTGCATTGCCAAAATATTAGCCTATAAATAGCAAGCTCATTCTAGTGTTTTAAGTGTCCATTACCAAAAGGTGTGAAGGCCTTAGTGCTCTGCTAAGAGCCGGAACTCTATCGGTTTTGGTCCGTTTAGATTTTCTTTGTTTATTTCCTTTTTAAAGACTTGTAATACGAACTTATTCTTCTCGTTCGAGTGAAACAAGAGGCAACATATACCCACTCTCCCTTGGTGTTGGAACACTTTCACACATTATCTAAGGGTTAGTGGAGTCACTTGTATGGTCATTCATGGCTAGCCCTCTTGTGTTGCTCGAGTTGGTTGGACTTTAGTTAATTAATGAAGTATTTCTAGTAAGTTATGTTTTTAAAGTCCTTACTATGATTTATCTTTAAAAGACAAGAATAAGTGATCTTTAAACCAATCTAATAATCTTAAATCTTGTGAGTTACTTAAGCAAGACTTCTTGTTTATTCGATGTTTGTACGGTCTATATACAAATCTTGGTGCTAGCATGGCAAGTTAGTATAGATTTAATATTATGGGTTGATTGGAGGTTTGGGTATTCAGCAGGCCGTTTGAGCCCTAACCAGACCGGGCGGTTTGTGCTGGTATTTCTTTACTTCTCTCGTGTCGGCTTGCAAAGACATCTAGCGGGAGCCATGGGGTTTGATCTTGAGAATGAAAGTCTTATTTATTTAAAATAATATTATAAGTAAAGACAACTATTTAAGAACATAATTTGTTAGGTCCGAGCGTTCATAAAGTAGCTCTGGAGAGAGTTGCGCATTTTGAATTTCCAAAGGTAGTTACAAGACATGACGTACGTCAGTCATTGGATAATCTTAGTCCGAATAATGAATTGTGAGATACCGACGGACTTGAGACCCCGTTTAGGGTCCGTTATATTCATTAAGGAACAGTTGGCCGACCGTATCCACTGTTTCGTTACGAAACACTAACTCCCCTATCGAAAGGGTTAGTACTAGTAACTATGACCAACCTTACTTTAAGTATAACATTAATTAACAAGGGATAACAACTAGAGTAATGTCTTAAACAAGATAACCTTTCTAATTACAATTCTTATCTTTTTATTTTCCTTTTAAACAAAACTAATTTTCCAACTTATTATCCTAGTTAGACAATAGCGAGGGTTGAGTATGGGATCCATGTCCATGGTTCGATACTTGGTTCTTACCCATACTTTACTACGCCGCGATAGGTACACTTGCCTATTGTGTGTGTATTTAGTTGAAGTAATTATCATTTTAATTTATAAATTTAAAACCTGATTTTGTGTAGCTCCAAATAAAATATATTTATTACTAAAACTACGTCATCAATTTTTGGTGTCGTTGCCAATGATATATATATATATATTTATATTTTTATCTACATATAAAACACGTATCAAGTTTTCGACGCCGTTGCCAGGGACACGATAATTCTGTGAAAAATCTAAGTCGTTTGACTGACTATTTATTTCTATTTTACTTTTGTTTCATTTCTACTTTATTTTTCATTTTCATTTTCATTTTATCTTCATCTTTATTTTAATTTTGTTTTATTTCTACTTTATTTTTCCTTTCTATTTTTATTTTTACTACTTTTGTTTTTATTTTGGTACTTGTGCTAGCTAATCTATCTTTGCAGAAACTTTTAAGGATCGCAACCCAGTAGTTATTGCTAAGAAAATTGAACGGATACAAGTGCCGCCATTCGAAATCATTTTAAGAATAGGCGTAACACTTTCGAAAGGTTTTACGTGTTTAGATTTTACATTCCTCTTTATTTTCGATGATTACTAGCTCGTTACTTTGAAATTGGATATCAAGAAACAATGTAAGTTTTCTAACGTAAAATCAGGATTTTAATGGTGATATTCCTCTTTGATCAATTTATTTTACTAATTTTAAAATAAATTAATACTTTAATATAATTTAAATTATTTTTTATTATTTTAAGAATATATTTTAGTTTATTTTTAAAAGTATTATTTTAAAGTGGATTTTAAATAAATAAAAAATAAAAAAAAAGTCAAACTTGGTCAACAGGGGCAATGCACGACCGTGCATTGGGCTTCGTGCGTGTCTGGTGTTAAAATTGCAGAAAAGCTCATTTTCCTCAAAACCCCCAACTCCGAAAACGCTTGGTTTCGTCCAAAATCACCCCAAAACCTCCGATTTCTCACGGTTTCTCTTGATTTTTGCTTCCAATCTCTTCCCCGAGATATGTGAACTTGTCCATTGTCAAATTTAGTGTGATTTATGCTTCAAATGTGGCTAATCTTGTTCAAATGAGGTTAGGGTTTCGTTTTGAACTTTGGTTTGAATATGCTTAAATATGAACTCAATGCTTTATATAGATGCATATTTGACTATATAGGATCATAATGTAACTCATTTTAGCCTTGTTTGGGTAGGACTTGTTTGATTTGTATGGATAGGTTTATGCATTTTGACTTAGAGTTCTTGAACTTGGAATTACAAATTGAAGCATGAATCTTGTTTGAATGTGTTTAGGTTTTAACATAGTTGGTGGGAAATTGTTGATTAGTTGAATTAGGTCAAGAATTTGGGTGGGTTTGACTTTTCAAAAGTCAACATTTTGACCATCTATTTTGGTAGTCATATTACACCATTTGAATTTGCGCCTTGTTTGATTGATTGCAATTGACCATTTTGGGACTCGAGAAACATAACCGTGCCATAACCATGCACGAAATTGTGTTCCCCCTGTGTACTTTACACATATATATTTTTATAAAAACATGATTCTTATCAAGTTTTTGGCACCAATATGCATCGTACTTTACACACCATCAAGTTTTTGGCGCTGTTAAAATATATATGTTGAATCACTCTTGATTTTATAATACTAACTCCTTTTAATGATGATTATATAGGTCATGGCTGAGTCTTCCCGACAAGCGGGGCGAAAGGGAAGAAACACCCGATCAGGCTCTAGGTCGGGTTCATCCTCATCTGCCCACATGAGTGCCTCGTCACAAACTCCACCATTTCCTCCACCGCCTTTTCACCCGCAGCCCATGCCAGAAGGGCCACAGGATTTGCACCCGTGGCTTATCTTTGTCCCCGATGATGCCATCGAGGTCCATGCCTACCAAACACTACCCACATTGCTAAGGCAAACCTTCAGAACACACAAGACAATTTGCTATCCAACCATGGAAGATGTTAATCTTTTGGAAAGCACAGTTCCCCTCATCACAAAGCCTTGGCAAAGATTCTTTGCCATTAGGGAAACAACCTATTACAAGCTCACCCTTGACTTTCTAGCATCCTTCCAGTTTGATAGGTCGGTAGTGAGTATGGAAATGCATGATTGTGTACGCTTCAGGGTGGCTAGGCATTGGTATGAAATGTCACTGGCATAGTTTGGGGTAAAAAGGGATTATATAGGCACAGGGAGATTACAGAGCTGATATTTACTGACTGTAAAGGGGAGTTTGCCGAGGGAGAAGCATCAACATTTTGGCATAGGATCGGATCCGGACCTTTTGACCCGCACAGTCAAAAGAGCATCAAGATCAGACATCCCCTCCACCGTTACCCGCACTGATGCATTGTCCTTTCCATCGGGGGAAAAAAGGATAACACGGGGGTTGTGAGCGTTAGAGATCTCCTTCACTTACACTGCTTGATTGATGGGATACCTTATAACTTGGCTTACAGCTTGGCCAAGTTCTTTACTAGAGCTACTGGCTACTGTTCCAACAGCCACATATTTGGTGGACCATACATTACTCACCTTGCTTCCTACCTAGGAGTCTTATCTCATGTGCACCTCGGTATACTTACAGAGATGGACACACACATTCTACGTGTTGACACCCAAGTATTGATCAACATGCATATGATGAATAAGTTCAATGGGGTGTACCGATTAGTAGGCCATCGGGGAAATATTTGGACTGACGTAGTTAAAGAATCAGAGGATGAGGGAGCACCTATGGGACAACTGGGGCATCAAGGCCCATGTATGTACCACACTACTACTGACCCCACGATGTTAGATTTAATGATCCGTATGGGTCAGCTGGGTCAGACGATAGATGGCATGCGACAGGACTTCTACGATCACACTCATGATCCATATGCCCATCAGCAATATCAGCAGCAGCCTCCCGGCCCGCACCAGCAGTGGCAGCGTCCTCCTTTTCAGTAGCAGCTCTGTTCACCCTTCATCTTTGGTACCTGTGGTTATTTTCTGACGTAGTTTATGGTTCTTGACTTTTGACGTTGGTTTGTTTGACTAAGACACGATACCATTTTTACCGGTTACAGGAGTAACCGTTGATAGGGTGGCATCGCCATCAACCTTATTCGGCCGCTCTATTAAGCGAATATTAGTTTAATTTTTCCTTTTAGTACTTACTTTATGTGTTGAGCATTGCATAGAATTACAGGTGATACAGATTTTGGTATGTGCCCAGAAATACAGTCTAGACAATGATGAGAATCGACTACACGCATGGAAATTACGTCTCATCAGGGGAGTATCAGTTTCACCGCAATCTTATTATTCTTGACATATATCATATTGCATACATTCATATTGTCAGAAATTAAGTGTGGGGTGGAACCCCGTTGATAATTTGACTTCCTAATTTTGTCCTAAGTATTACAAGTGCATGATTAAACAACCCAATCCATTGGATTAAATATTAACAGAAGTAATAAAAACATTTTCTAAAATAATCTTAAAGAAAAAGTCTAAAAAATCAATTGGCACAAATGGGCTTATAAAAACAGCAATTTGAAATACCGTTGACGTGAATCAAGGAAATAAATAGGGAAGATTAGGGAGCATAACAGAAAGAAAGAAATAATTTTACGCACATTTTTACTTTATTACCCTTTACCTTCTGTTTCCATGTGAGAGATTTGAACCTATCCAAGCATTATCACAAACACATCAAGTTTTTTACGCCATTGATTATCACATTATCATTTCGTTTGTTAGAGTGACTGCTAATTATTGCTTTGCATGTTAGAACTTGTGTAAAATATACATTTCAAGATCATGGACTAAAAGAATGCATGAAAATGATTGAGGCATTAGGATTAACCCATTTTCTTTAGCCTTTTCTTTTCCTTTATCTACCCTAAACATTATTCCCTAGTTAGCCCCTTTGAGCCTAAACCTTTTCATTTCTAAACCCACATCTCAAAACCATTAAACCCGAAAAATTAGCCTTTTATCTTTTACCCCTTTTAGTTGAAAATTGACTTGGCTATGAATGAAGAAATGATTATCCATCGAAAGTTTATAGATCCATCTTAAGTTCAAAGAAAGAAACTCAATTGGTATGAAAAGAAGAACTATTGTGAAGATAAAGGGGCAACCAAAAGAAATTATTAAATCGCCCAAGCTAGTGAAGAAATCTCATCAAAAGATAATCAAACTTACTCGAAAAATTGGAGTTTGCAAAGCTAATCAAAGTGGATGTATTAGGAAGAAACATCCAAACAATTCATGAAGAATTGATAGCAATGAATATTTCGACAATAAGAAGAAGTTGACATTCTTAAAGGAAGGGATTTGGTCTTGATGATCTGACCTTAAAAGAGTCCTTAGTATAGTCACAATGTCTAATCTAAGTTGAATGAAGGAATCATTTTAATATTTATCATTAGGCCAAGTCAGATTTTCAACATTTAGTCACTCTTCCCAAATATTTTCTACCCTAACCCTAAGCCAAACACTACAACCCTTTACAAAGCCCTCTTGATTTATGCACGTATTTTATGTCAGTTGATGGAGATTTGATTTCTATACAAGCCTATGGTTATGAAAGCATTAATTATAGCATTGAGTATTCTTCTTGACATACATTATCCATATATTTAACCCGAGTGTTGAGTGAACATTTGTGAGACTGTAATTTTATGCATAAACATAGTTCCATCAAGTATGTTGGGCTTGCTACCCTACTGTGGAGAAACACTCGAAAGGTATAACCACCAAATAATTGTTTTTAAGAGGGACATTCAGTCATTTGGGACAAAAGCTTTGGATTAACAATTAATCAATATCTTACTTCTACGGGTATAATCATGCATGAGTATGCTTGAGAACAAGCAAAGTTTAAGTGTGGGGTATTATGATATGACGTAAATTATACATATTTTGCATGCATAATTATCCCCGAAATCATCACAATTAGAGATAATATGATAATAATTGATGCCTAATCCACTCATTTGTGTTACGATAGAATAATTGACCCGGATATGTAAAAACATGAAGAAAACACTCAAAATCAAGGTGAAATCAGCATTCGGGGGCCAATTGAACGAAACCGGACGTAGAAGGTCAAACCTGGAAGTCAAAAGGTCAACATGAAGCAAACATGGTCAATGCACGGTCGTGCAAAGCCATGCACGGCTGTGCAAATGCCAAATTTGCCTCATGTAACTACCAGATTCCGCACGTGAAAGAAAATGGTACTTTGCACGCCCGTGCAATCCAATGCACGGTCGTGCATTGCCAAAATATTAGCCTATAAATAGCAACTCATTCTAGTGTTTTAAGTTTCCATTACCAAGAGTTGTGAAAGCCTTAGTGCTCTGCTAAGAGCCGGAACTCTCTCGGTTTTGGTCCGTTTAGCTTTTCTTTGTTTATTTCATTTTTAAAGACTTGTAATAAGAACTTATTCTTCTCGTTCGAGTGAAACAAGAGGCAACCTATACCCACTCTCCCTTGGTGTTGGAACACTTTCACACATTATCTAAGGGTTAGTGGAGTCACTTGTATGGTCATTCATGGCTAGCCCTCTTGTTTTGCTCGAGTTGGTTGAACTTTAGTTAATTAATGAAGTATTTTTAGTAAGTTATGTTTTTAAAGTCCTTACTATGATTTATCTTAAGAAGACAAGAATAAGTGATCTTTAAACCAATCTAATAATCTTAAATCTTGTGAGTTACTTAAGCAAGACTTCTTGTTTGGGAAGCTTATTCGATGTTTGTACGGTCTATATACAAATCTTGGTGCTAGCATGGCCAGTTAGTATAGATTTAATATTATGGGTTGATTGGAGGTTTGGGTATTCAGCAGGCCGTTTGAGCCCTAACCAGACCGGGCGATTTGTGTCGGTATTTCTTTACTTCTCTCGTGTCAGCTTGCAGAGGACTTCTAGCGGGAGACATGGGGTTTGATCTTGAGAAGGAAAGTCTTGTTTATTTAAAATAATATTATAAGTAAAGACAACTATTTAAGAACATAATTTGTTAGGTCCGAGCGTTCATAAAGTAGCTCTGGAGGGAGTTACGCATTTTAACTTTCCAAAGGTAGTTACAAGACATGACGTACGTCAGTCATTGGATAATCTTAGTTCGAATAATGAATTGTGAGATACCGACGGACTTGAGACCCCGTTTAGGGTCCGTTATATTCATTAACAAACAGTTGGCCGACCGTATCCACTGTTTCGTTACGAAACACTAACTCCCCTATCGAAAGGGTTAGTACTAGTAACTATGACCAACCTTACTTTAAGTATAACATTAATTAACAAGGGATAACAACTAGAGTAATGTCTTAAACAAGATAACCTTTCTAATTACAATTCTTATCTTTTTATTTTCCTTTTAAACAAAACCCATTTTCCAACTTATTATCCTAGTCAGACAATAGCGAGGGTTGAGTACGGGATCCGTGTCCATGGTTTGATACTTGGTTCTTACCCATATTTTACTACGCTACGATAGGTACACTTGCCTATTGTGTGTGTATTTAGTTGAATTAATTATCATTGTAATTTATAAATTTAAAACCTGATTTTGTGTAGCTCCAAATAGAATATATTTATTACTAAAACTACGTCATCAAGTTTTGGTGTCGTTGCTAAGGATATATATATATATATTTATATTTTTATCTACATATAAAACACGCATCAGGTAACGACAAAAAAAACTTGATGCGTTGTGTTTAGTGATATAATATAGAATTTTTAATATTCGGTTTAGAGTTACACAAAATCATATTTTAAACTTATAAATTAAAATGATAAATGCTTCGAGTAAATACACACATGATAGGCAAGTGAACCTATCGCAGCGTAGTATAGTCTGGGTAAGAACCAAGTATCGAACCATGAACACGGATTCCTTACTCAACCCTCGCTATTGTCTGACTAGGATAATACGTTGGAAAATGAGTTTTGTTTTAAAAAAAGGAAAAAGGAATATGAAAGTAATTAGAAATGTCATCTTATTTCAAGGTGTGACTCGGGTTGTTATCACTTGATAATTAATGTTGTATTCAAATAAGGTTGGTCAAAGTTACTAGTACTAACCTTTTCGATAGGAGAGTTAGCATTTCGTAACGGAACAATGGATACGGTCGGCCAACTGTTCCTAATAACTCCCGGGATCCTAACGGGGTCTCAAGTCCATCGATTGTCCCATGAATTATTATCCGGACTAAGATTATCCTGTCGACTGACGTACGTCAAGTCGTGTAACTTCTTTTGGAAAGTCGGAATGCGCAACTCCCTCCAAAGCTACTTTATGAACGCTCGGACTTAACAATTTATACTCTTAAAATAGTTGTCTTTACTTTTAATATTACTTTAAATAAATACAACTTTCATTCTCAAGATCAAGCCTCATGGCTCTTGCTAAAAGTCCTCTACAAGCTAACATAAGAGAAGTAAAGAAATACCGACACGAACCACAAGGTCCAACTAGGACTCGAACGACTCGTTGAATACCCAAACCTCCAATCAACCCATAAGATTAAACCTATACTAACTCGGCCATTTGCTGGCACCAAGATTTGTATATAGACCGTACAAAATCGAATAAGCTTCCAAGCAAAAAGTCTTGCTTAAGAAACTCACAAGATTTAAGATTATTAAGTTGGTTTAAATTTTACTTATTCTTGTCTTTTTAAGATAGATTAAATGAAAGATTTTAAGAACATAACATAATAAAAATACTTCATTAATTAAAGAAAGTTCAACCAACTCAAGTAACGCAAGAAGACTAGCCACGAATGACCATACAAGTGACTCCACTAACTCTTAGATCATGTGTGGAAGTTATCCAACACCAAAGGAGAGTAGGTATAGGTTTCTTCTTGTTACTTGAATAAGAAGAATCATTCCATATTACAATACTAGAAACATAAAATAAACAAAGAAAAGTTAAAAACGGACCAAAACCGAGATTGCTTCGGCCCTAGCAGAGCACTAGGGCCTTCATAACCCTCAATCTTGGACATCTAAAACAATAGAATGAGCTTGCTATTTATAGGCTAATATTTTGGAAATGCACGGTCGTGCATCGTATTGCACGGGCGTGCAAAGTACCCTTTTCTTTCACGTGCGGAATCTGGCAACTTAATGGAGTACAGGGAGGCAGGATGGGCATTGCATGGGCCGTGCATTTGCCTATCCTGCTCCCTATTGACTTTTTGACTTCCTGTTTTGACTTCTTGGTTCCATGTTCATTTAATTGACTTCTGGATGATGTTTTCCCTTGATTTTAGGTGATTTCTTCATGTTTTTTCAAACCAAGGTCAATTATCCTGTTGTAAGAATTGAATAGATTAAGTATCAATTCCCATCATTTTGTCTATAATTATGATGAATATGGGGATAATTATGCATGTAAAATACGTATAATTTATGACATATCATAACACCCAGTCTTCAGCTAACATCTTTTCTTGTTTATCACCATACAATGTCCGGTGTAAATCCTTTTGACATAGTAAGTCCTCAACTTGAATTTTCCACCAACCAAAATCAGTCCCGTCAAACTTGTCGACCTTTGTTTTACCCTCATCATCCATAATAACTGGCGATTAAAGGATGAGAGCCTCAACTCCGATACAACTTTTTAGGTTATTACATGTACGTGACAAACCCGAATAGAGATTAGATTAGGGTTATAGTAGTCAAAACACAACAATGACTCGGGCCTAAAGAACTTGTTGGTTGATCTATTAGATTTCTATAACGAAACAATACACAAGTACTAATTGCAATGAAATAAACCCTAAACAAAACAACATAACATGTTTTGTAGCAGCTGGCTTCTGATAAGAAACGGGACAAGAGTGAGGCAGCGATGTTGCTAGAATAGTGGCGGCAGCGGCGGTGGTCGGCGACGCTAGCAGCTGATCACAGGCGGCGGCTGGTGGTTTCTAGAACACAAACACACACACAAATTGTATATATGAAAGGGGTAAATAAACACGAGATATAACGTGGTTCGGTCAAAGGTTGACCTATGTCCACGGGCTACGAACCAAGGTTTCTTTATTTCTTGAGTGATAATAGTTTACAAGTACAATGGAGATTATATAGTAAAATACAATTAGGGTTAAGCCTTTGCTAACTTAATCAACAAGAAATAAAACTAGACTGGAATAGGATTATGGCTAGTCGGCCCCTAACCCCCCCCCCCCCTCTCGATCTTCTAATTGCCAACCAGCTTGGCCCCAAATGGGCCGAAGCCTACACGAACCCAACAGAAGTAGCCTCCATATTTCAGTTTTATCTTATACTTTGGACATCACTTGTAAAACATCTCCCATCTTGTATCAACCTTTGTAAATCAAAAAATAGAACACAAAAAATCAACAAGTAGAACCACTATGAAGCAAGAAATGGTAAACCAAAATTGAAATTAGAGGTTTTTATGTTTTTTTTTGCTAGATTGTAATCACATGTCCATGTAACAATAGACCCAAAACATCTCCCATCTTTTAATAGTAAACCAAAATCGTCCCTTTAGTAGTATAAATACTACAACATGCTACAATGAATTCTCCATATCTTAGATAGTTCATATGAGTCAAATCAAGAAATGTAGCTAATACAGGAACAAACATGCTACAATGAATTCATTGTATGTTAAATAGTTCATATGGGTCAAATAAAAAAATGTAGCCAATACATGAACAAGTCCATCAAGCTCACAATATTCAATCGAAAGTAACCATGCATACCATCACCATTTCACAAAAATCTCCAAAAGAATCGTATCCTTAACAATGAAAGTGTCCCTGTAGTAGTATAAATACTATAACATGAAATCAATAATGGAAGATGTAATCCATCTGAACAATGAAATCGTCCCTTTAATCAATAGATTGAAATCGTCCCTTCAACTGTAGCCTTCATTTCCGTGACATGGAAAAGGGTTTTGAAAAAACGTCACTGCAATAGAGAGAATGAAGAGTCATGTAGTTGGAAAGGGCCATTGGGTTGGTGGCCCAGTGGTAGAGGAAAATCCTCTAAGAACTCTAAGGTTTAAAAAGGTCATGGGTTCAAGTCTCACTCCTATAGAAATAGAGAAATTTGCCTTTAAAATAAAAAAAAAGGTAGTTGGAAAGGGTATTTTTGTCTTTAAGTGAACTTTTTTTATGGAAGGGAACATATGCGATTTTTATTTTCGGTTGAGTAAATATACAATTACTATAAATTTTAAGGGAAAATACGTGATTCTCTATTTTATTATATGTTTAAGCATCTTTTATGGTTTGCCATGGACTTAAAGTTGTGTCTTCTTTTTAAACACACATTGAACGTAAAAAGCCCATTGAAATTTAAAAAAAAAACACCCTTTTACTCATATGAATATAATGAAAAAACATAACCTTATCAATTGATTTAAACCAATTTCTCGTAATAAAACACATATTGTAAAAAAAAAAACATTTAATTTTTTTACATATAAATACCACATAAAACACACATTGTCTAGAAAAAAACATTTAATCTAAAAAAACGTAAGTTAGTTACGACCGCTTCAAAAGACGCGGATATGGTATAATTTGGGGTTTGATTTTGTTAAAAACCAAAGGAAGCGTGAGATGGGAGAGAGAGCGTGTGATATCCAAGTAGATTTTGTTTATGATTATGGTGGTTTTTCAACTATAAAAAGCGATCTCCCTAATTAGAATCCACAAAATTCCATCTTTTTTACAAAATTGTCATTATATGATTTAACCATGGATCAAACAAGATTAATAGTTGTGATTAGTTTTCTTATAAAAGTTCGGTTTTCTAGTAAATACTATAATAACCGGCTAAATAATTATTTTGTGATTAGGTCAAATTTGGATTAAATGAAACAAGTGCCCATTTTGATGATCCATCACTTGCAGTAACACATGATAATGTTGGATATACAAATTGGTGAATGGTGATTATGTACAAGTCAAGCTTTATTTCAATTCACATGTTCTCATACATGTTTAGTCCTATTCAAAGTCTCAAGTTTAATCAATTATTCAATTTACTCATAGCTACACACTTCCAGATCATAAAGGTTCTTCAACAATCTGTCTAGTCCATTTGTAACTTATGCTTTGGAGTAAGTACAATTAGACAATTTGTACATAGGAGACTTGAATTGAGTAAAAAAAACATCCTCTTACGTGTACCATTATCCTACCCCTGTTAGAATCTACAGTTTAGTCCCTGAATTTGAGTTTGAAGTTCAAAAAATGACTTAGCAAGACTCTAAGAGCACCCAGAATGGTGGATGTCATCCTTCAAATCAAACGCGCCATATCAGCTGGTAAATCAGATTTTCACTCATCATTTAAAAACCCACTTTTTTACTCCAATCATACATTCACTTTCATACACCCCTATATTTTCACATCATCAACTACTTTTATATTTATATTTTATATACCAAAAAACTTATTTATTATAATCTTATTTTTTGTATTTTGTATTATTTAAAATAATATAATATTTCAAAAAATTAAAAATAAATGAAAATAAAAAATTAGATAAACTTAAAATTAAAACGAGAGTAGGAATACGTTATGAATGTATATCTAGTAGAATATAACCGTTTAAAAACTAGCCGTTATAATTATAATATATTTTAAAAAAACACATTTAAAAAAATAAAAATAAACAAATTTTGAAATTAATATATTTTAACATTAAATGTTTTTAAGTTTAGTTTAAAATTTAATTTAAATTCAATATTTAATATATAATTTAAATTAAAAAACAATTGCCATTCAATATTTAATTTAATAGAAAGTTGGAATCAAAACCATTTTGGAATTATTGTTGGAAGAAGGTGGCCCACCTTCAGCCGTCCACTTCCATCCGCATTTGCAGACGGCTCTCCAACCGGACAACACCTCCAACGCAGCCCTCATCTGCCTGCTCCGTCCGGTTTCGCCACATCAGAACCGGATGACCCCAAAACACCCCATTGGAGGTGCTCTAAGAGCATCCGCAGTCCGAGAGGTCCACGAACCTCCACGTCGGATGCTGTCTTGTGCTATCGTACGAACCGATGTCTTCCTCTCTCTTACCCCTCTCACAGAAACGGTCTCCACCTGTAGGGCTGTTCAAAAAGCCCGCGGCTCGTGGCTCGCTCGAAAAAAGCTCGGAAAAAGCTTGGCTCGGGAAAAGCTCGGTTTTAAACGAGCCGAGCCGAGCTGGCTCGAATTCTAAACGAGCCGAGCTCGAGCTAGGGTTGGCTCGGCTCGGGCTCGGCTCGTGGCTCGGCTCGTGGCTCGGCTCGTCTAAATACCTAATATATATATATATATATATATATATATGTTATATATGTGTTATATTTGAAATATGATGTTTTGATTTTTTAAGTTAATTTGTTTTCAAGAACTCTGAGTTTTGGACTAAAATTTTACTTTATCTACAATTGTATTTACTCTCTACTTTGTAAGTTTTGGGTTATCTATGTTTTTTTTTGTATTTTATATATTGTCCCTTCCATCTATTTAGTTTTTTGAAGACAATCAACTTCAAAACGAGAATAAATTTTTTTTTTGTTGTTTATATATATATTAATATGTAAAAAAAATAAAAAATAAAAAAAACAAGCTAGCTCGACGAGCCACGAGCTGGCTCGAGCTTTTTACGAGCCGAGCTCGAGCTCAATTTTTCAGCTCGGAAAAAAAATCGAGCCGAGCCGAGCTGGCTCGTTTAATTTCGAGCTCGAGCCAAGCCTGGCTCGGCTCGGCTCGTTTACAGCCCTATCCACCTGTCACCGGCGGTCCATGACTAGTGGCGGACCCAGCAAATTTTTTCATGGGGTCGAAATTTTTGGGGTCGGTTGACAAGCGAAATATAACGGGTGTATAACAGTAAAAAAATTTCATGGGGGACGATCGTGATTTTAATGCGTATATAACACTAAATTATTTTTTATGGAGAGCGGTTGGCCCCTATTCTCCCTTAGTAGGTCCGCCAGTGTTCGTGAAGACGGACTTACAACACACTCTCTTTCCTACACATCAGTCGCGATCCTCTCTCCTCCACATAGGTGAACAAACTCTGAACCGTATAGTTTCTCTTTTATTTTTTTCTTCCGGTTTTAATTTTCAGATTTTCCCAGATGTCGTGTATATATGAATTTCATACAATGAGATACAATATAAAATAAACACGGAATAAAATATAAGAGTAAATTTCGCTTTTAGACCTTATGGTTTGGCCTATTTAACCCTTTTAGTTCAAAAAGGAATCTTTTAACATATCAACACCTGAGGTTTGTTTTTTATAACCATTTCAGTTCATGACACTAACACTGTTAACTTTTTCTGTTAACTATATGGACATTTTAGTCATTTTATCTCTAAGTAAACTAGTTTAACATTTTCAGTCCAATATAAACATTTTTTAGGCTTTTTCAAAAAAAAAATTCACTTTTTTAAAACCGTTTTTTTTTACTTTTTTTAAAATCATTTTTTTAGTTTTTTTTCCGTAAAAACGTATTTTTTGAACCTTTTTAAAAACTTTTCAAATTTTATAAAAATATTTTTTCATAAAAAACATTTTTTTTAGTTTTTTTAAAAAAAATGTTTTTTAGCTTTTTAGTAAAATGTTTTCTTAACTATTTCAAAAACGTTTTTTTTTTGGGCTAAAATAGTTAAAAAAAACATTTTACGAAAAAGCTAAAAAACGTTTTTATAAAAAAAACTAAAAAAATGTTTTTAAAAACACTTTTTTATAAAAAAAAAACGTTTTTATAAAAAAGCGTTTTTAAATAGTTAAAAAACATTTTACGAAAAAGCTAAAAATCGTTTTTATAAAAAAAACTAAAAAAATGTTTTTAAAAACGTTTTTTATGAAAAAAAATAAAAAAAAACGTTTTTTTTTATAAAAATAGCGTTTTTAAAATAGTTAAGAAAACATTTTATAAAAAAGCTAAAAAACGTTTTATAAAAAAAACTAAAAAATGTTTATAAAAACGTTTTTTATGAAAAAAAAATATTATTAAAAAATTTGAAAACGTTTTTAAAAAGGTTCCAAAAAGACGTTTTTACATAAAAAAACTAAAAAAATGATTTTAAAAAGGTAAAAAAAAATGTTTTTAAAAAAGTAGAATTTTTTTTAATGAAAAAGCCTACATCCGACTAGGCTTGATTGGGCATTTTCTATAACACATCCGACTAGGCATTTTCTATAACACATCTTGATTGGGCATTTTCTATAACACATCTTGATTGGGCATTTTCTATAACACATCCGACTAGGGATGGCTATGGGACAGATTTGGGTTTGACCGCCAACCCTACATCCGACCTATTTTCAAGATTTTAGAACAAAAAGATTCGATCTACAACTCGTCACGCATCCCACCTTGACATCTAGCATGCACGTAAGACGACATATTCAAACAAACACCCATAAACAAGAGATTTCATGTTACCCTAAACTTTAAATCTTAAACAATAAAAACCAAACTTTTTCTTATAAAACATGAAACTTTCACTAAAATAAAAATTATTGTGATTCTTATAACACAAAAAAGAAGACAATGACAAAAATGGTCCCCTTATTTAGAACAACTAGGCCACAAAAGCAAACGACAAGGTTCAAGTAAAATGAAAAAAGTGAAGTAAAGTGGTCACAAGATCCATGGCGGGCCTTTCTTTTAAACTTCAAATATAACTGCCACAGTTGTCCATTGTTCACATTGCAAACTACCTTTAAGTTAATTATTTAATCTTTCTTTCTTGAAATCAACCAATTCTCACATATCATCCATTTTAAAGATAGAAAAAGCCAAGAAAAGGGGTGGGTGTTAACCAAAATGATGAATTGGAGAAGAAAGAAAACATTTCTGACAACTTCTTTGATGTCAAATGTGTCTCTAAAGAAACTGGTTTTGAGGTTCAAGAAGATGAAAGAAGGCGATGAACCCGAATCAGAAAACGGTCGGTTTCACAATTGGATGCATAAAGATGAAGATATATTGCACAATTCAGACTACCGGCTTAATGTTTCACCAGTAAGTTCTTCAAGTTTCAAGAAAATGGTGTCGAATGGAAGAACGATAAAAGAGTTGGTTAGCGAAGAACAACGGCTTGAAAGGATAAAGATCAAAGCTTTAAAAGAGCAGAAATCAAGAAAAGGGGAAATGGGTTCTACAGAAGAAGTAAAAAAGATTGTGTTTGAAAACAAATCTGAAGATTCTCTGAAGTCAAAGTCAAAGTCAACGGTTGACCATTCAAGAACGCGACCGGGCAGGTTGGATTCGGACGAGTGGAGAAAGCTGAAAACAAAGAAAATCAATGAGATCATGTTAAAGAATGAGGAACAGAGAAAATGTGTTCATATAAGCAAAAAAACAAATAGGAAAAAGTCAACACAGGGTTGTAAAGTCAACGTGTATACTCCAAGAACACTCTATAGAGTGGAATGCAGAATCAAAGCTCTTGAAGATATGAAGAGAGTAAGGATAAAGATGAACAAAGAGAGAGAAGTTAAAGATGCATTTAGAACTTATGTTGATAGTCTTGCAGTTTTGAAAAGATCATTTGATCCACAACAAGATTTCAGAGAGTCAATGATGGAAATGATGATGGAGAATGGAATCAGGCAAAGAGAAGAGCTTGAGGAGCTCTTGGCTTGTTATTTGACATTAAATTGTGATGAGTATCATGGTCTTATTGTTAAGGTGTTCAAAGATGTATGGTTAGAATTAAACAAGGTTCATTTCTATCCATATTCTTAGTTTTGAGAACTGTGTAAGCTTTGTTTAATGAATTTGTAAATTTCTTATTGTCACTTCCACCATGTTTGATCTCTCAAAATTCAAATCTCAATGTTTTCCGCCTGAATCGACCCGCCAAGGTGAGCCTTAGGTCCAAAATAGGGGCGTTTATGCTTCCTATTCACGGAATAGGTAAAATAAATTAAAAGTATGGTTTAGAATCTGACAAACATTTTCTTTCTGCCTTCCATTCTTTGTCTTTTCCATTTTTAAATAATAGTCCCTCTATCCCAACACAATGACTACTTTGATTTTGACATGTGTAATGGAAATTTGCAGATTTTGAAGCAGAAATTTGCATATAAACCCATGAGACTCTGAATTTCACAAATCTACACACAAAATTTAGTCTGCAGTTGTTAAAATTGTGTTTTAAGATATGCACCTTTGGTTCCAACATCCAAAGTTCATATCATTCTTACCGTTAAAAAGTTATTGAATATCAAGTCTTTTAATGCATACTATATGTCATATAGACCGATTCTACATGATTTGGTCATTCTAGAGCTCAATAAAAAAGATCTATCTGCTCATAAGTTGGTAATTACCTCTTTTTTGTGCCAGCAAGAACATCTGTTAATTGAAAGCGGTTAGGCTACAAGACCTTTCCTTCACCAACTAAGCTAGGTAGTTAAAGGTGCAAAAAAGCGCATGCCCGAGACAGGTAAGACACAATGTCAAAAACTCAGAAATACATTCAATAATCCCAAATCAAAACAGTTTAACATAACAATACAGACTCGATCAACAAGAACAAACCATACAAGACCTCAACGGATTCATTTTATCAATGTGATAATCTGATACAAAACTCTAATACAAATGGATCTAAAAATCATCAACGGGATGAACGTAGAAACCTAGATCTAAGAGTAACAGAGTCTGTTCGGTTAGACTTGTGATTTAGAGAATAATTTTACTGCTTTTAAAACCTTACCTTCATTCATACTCAAAAACATATATATATATATATATATATATATATATATAGAGGAAATACACCCTTGCACCTGAAGATAAAGAAGACCACTTACCCCACTAAAACACTACTTTGACTCTCTAATTAAAACACTAAACATGTGCCTAAATTAACAACCTGCTGACCGTACCCATTGACCCGTAACCCAACTTGACTTGATCAAGATTAAACCCTACAGACTCCGTTGAGAGAGAATGACGCTAGGTAAGAGATAAGAGACAGAGGTAGTGTTTGGTATGAATGAATGGACGATAAAATGGAATGAGTCATTACGATGGAATGAAAAAAAAAACATGTTTGGTAAACACATAGGAATGGAATGTACAATTACATAAGGAATGTGATTCCTTCCCTTTTTTAATGATTTTTATTCCTTGGGGGAGGGGAGTTTTTTTTCATTTCTTCAAGGAATGGAATGAATTTGTTTAATTAATTACTCGAACCATGACCCGACCCAAACACTAACCCATGATCAGATCCATGACCCGACCCATGCCCCGTCCCATACCCGGCCCATGATGCAAACTATGATCCGACCCATGACGCGACCCACGAACCGACATGACTCGACCCATGACCCGAACCACGACCCGACCCGACATGACTAGACCCATGACCCGAACCATGACCCATCCCATGCCCCAACTCATGACCCGACCCTTGCCCGGACCATGACCCACCCATGAACCGACCCATGGCCCCTCCCATGCTCTGTTTCATGACCCGACTCATGCCTCGTCCCATGACACGACCCACGACCCGACATGACTCGACCCATGACCTGATCCATGACACGTCCCACGCCCTGACCCATGACCCGAACCATGACTCATCCCATGCCCTGACCCATTACCCGACCCATGACCTTATTATCCTAGGTTATTTATTTATCTTTTCATGAATTGTATTCCGTTCCTTCGTCTTTTCCCTCCTAACAGACAACACTAAGTAATGATTCATTTTATTCCCATAGGGTAACCAAACATGACAATGGAATGGTAATGATCCATTCCTTTCCCTCGTCCATTCCATTCACTTGTCCATTCCATTCCCTTGTCCATTCCATTACCTCATACCAAACAGACCCCGAGCAATTATGAGCTCAGCTCCCTCACAAGAGTCCCACAACCCGCGTGTATAGCATACAAAACGGGTCTTCAGATATAATCCGCAAAAGCCCAGTAATTCCAAATTGCTCCAGCCTTTCTCCAAACTCATAGCCCAGTTAAAAACCCATCCAGATTCTCAGCCCATATGAAAATAAAACAAAATCAAATCAAAAGCATATAATATATTTGATATTAAATTGTATATGAGTTATATATTTCAACACACAACAATAAGAAAATTAAAAAATAAAAAAATATATATTTTTTAACAACTTTTTACACCTAAAAGAACATATATAGTAGATACATAAAATTAATTTTACTCCCTAGATATATTTATAAAACTAATATAATTTAATGTCCTAATATTTACAAACATGTAGAAACAGACCAAAGCTTGCACTACAAAATATTCAAAAAAAGTATATCAAATTTAATGTCCTAATATTTACAGACATAAATCTATCTTAATCTACCAAACCCTCACTAACATTTACAAACACCTCAAAAGAGAAACATCATAATTCTTCAAAATTTACACACACATAACAATCTACAAACTATTTACACTCTTCATGTTTCCACCAAATCGTCCCGTATTGGCTGTCATTATCCGTCATCGAACCACCAGGATTCTCAGTCATGAACTGTTCCCAAAACCCGTCATTCACACCCGCCTGCGCAATTCCCATGTCCCCATTTTCCGGTTCTTTGCTTGTGACAACAGTATCAATCTGTTCAGAATTATTTGTGGCAACCCCACATTCTTTAGAACCCATTTCAAGGTTCACTGGCGACTCGCGATCCAACTCAGGGGGCCATTTCTGGTAAACTTCAGTCAATATATCCTCCCAAAACATTACAGAAGACTCCAGTTGTTCAACCAGTTCTAAATCTAAAGCCAACACCACGTCTACATTTAGCGTATCAGAGATCATGACATCAAATGAGCACACCTGATCATTAATTTCAGACAAAAATCTTCTCTTTCGGTCATTCATGTCCAAACTTTGAGCTGGTTTCTGCAACATGTTATCCAAGGCACACAAGATATCTTTTTGGTGTTCTCCAGCTATTTTTAAACGCGCTGTTAACTCGCGTGCTGCCAAATCAATATGTTCTTGTTCCTTTTGGAGTGTTTGAAACTGTAAAGATAATGATTGTTTCTCATAACGCAGCCTGTAAATATCTTTCTTGTGTTGAATTCTTTCTGATTCGGTCAATGGAGAAGATGAAGAAGCTTCATGGGTATGCATATTCTGCATTGAATGACTGTGAACCGGCTTTCTTCTATGGATGTTCTTTAAAAGATGCGGTTGGCCTCTAATAAAGTCTTCGTTTGCAAATTCCCATTGTTCTGGATCGATTTTTCGAAAACCCTGAAAGATTAAACCCTCATAAGTGAAAATTAGATAAAGATTTTAGAACAATGAAACCTGTGAATTTAAATGACTAAATCACAGATTACTCACATATGTATTTAGTTGTCTGATAAAGCTTGAGAAATTATTATGCTTGAAAAACCTTGGAAGCAATTCGCCGGAAAACTCAGGCGGGTCCCACACAATGAAGCTTCGGTTATTGTGGCTCCATGACACGATTTGATCGGTCAAAGGATCATTCACCATGTCGTAGGTCTTGGCGATGAACGGAGGGAGACTAGGGGCATTGCTTTGAGCATCATCCATACTAAAAACCAACTTCTAAATACACCTTAAAATTCCAAATCTTTTAACCATATCATAAAAATCTTGAAGATAAAGACTTTATCAAGATTCAAAATCTTGTTGATAAAGATTTTATCAAGATTCAAGATTTGAAAGACAATTATGGAAAAAAAGGTTACTTGAATTCAAGCACATGACAACTGCACACCAAGTTTTCGATAATCTGCTTGAAACACAAAAACAATCAACCAACAATTGTCTTATCTATGGATTCTCACCCCCAATTCTCGTTTGCGATTAATTCACCATCTGGAAACGAAGAATGGAGCATTTCTTAGCGTATCTGCAGCCTTTACATGACTATGAAACAACAAAACTTAATCGCGATATACCTCAGAAACATGAATTCCAGATTAAAGATCAATCTAAAACTCCCTGTTATGTTCCCCTCAAATAAAAGCAAAAACCACCAAGCTAAAGTCACTTTAGCAAGTCAATGTACTTCCTACCAGAAATAAAAACAACACAAAGAATACAAATAAGAAGGGGTCATTTTAAGTCATGATTACTATGCAATCATACATCAAAGTCGTTAAAAACAGCAACCCGTTTCGAGAAGCTTAAAGCAAAAGCAACCCACTTTATACTATCTTCAGAAGCAGACATAATTCACATGATCAAATCAATAAGTTAATTATTCATATACTTAAAAGTAACTCAAGCAACTGCACACCAAGTGTTCGATGAAATACCTGAGAGAAAAAAACAACCGGTATCCAAAGCTAGAATGCAGGAATGACGCTGGAGGGTTGATCTTTGCATGTTATATTGTATTTTGTTATTTATTACCGTGGGTTTGTTTATATTAATGGTATCTAGAAAATCTTAATTGAGTGACGTATGGCTTGGGTCGGCTGTTGAGCCCATTCTCGAAGTTTTCTCGGCGACTACGCAAGAAAAGGTTGTAGTAAGATCCTTGTAGTTATGGGTTAACTACAAAATTTACCCCAATCTTGTAAGATATTTCAAGTTGAGATTTTATAATTATATGATGAAATGATATTGTGTAATGAGAACAAAGACGCTATACAAAAATAGGGCTTTATTAGTTGAAAAATCACAACTTTTGATTCTCACTCAAAGTTTATATCAAGATATTTTTAAAATTATAAGGTATAATTACTTAATTTAATCTTCTTGGTTAAAGAAATTATATTACTTCTTGTGCTATAATAGAATCTTGACTCGCACAATATTATCTTGTATTCTTGTGTTAAGTCAATCATCAACTAGTATTACTTGTGAGTTGTGTATTAAAACATAATAACGTTCTAAGACCATCTGCATCGTGGCATCCGTGGGGCATTCATCGGGGGACATGAAGAGAGGAGAAGAGGCTGCAAATGTTGTGAGGAGAGAGCGTGATGAATGTTTGTGGGTACCGGTGTGCCCGTGGGAGAGTGAGAAGAGGATAAGAGAAAAAGGTGTCTGTAAAGATCTGCAGGGAGGAGAAAGAAGAGGGTTGGTCAAACAGGCAGTGTCGACGTGGAGTCGCCCATTCCCCACCCCGTTGGCGATGCTCTAAGAGCTTAGTGTATGTATAATTATTGATCTCTACTCACTTGTTGTTTTATAATAAAGATTATCATAGTTATACTTGATTTAATTAATGTATCATTTTAACTTTTTTTTTGTACATTTGTACATAATAGTAGTGTATAAAGATTAATTTAGTATACAAGTGTTTACCAGAAAAAAAAACAATCTAATTAATTTAAAATATTATAAGTTGATGTTTACTTGGAACATAAATATTCATCTCAAAGTAGTATGAAAATAAGGGTGAAGTATATTTAATACCTATTAGGATGCATAACACGGTAAAATAAGGGTCAAGTATATCTATATTAGAATATAATTATTTATTGATTAAGTATATTCACTAAATCATAAAAAGCAACGTCGGTGGCCATTAGAATTGTGTCACACGACCTTGCTTTTACTTTAAATAAATAACATATAACAATCCAAACATATATCACACTTGGTCATAGTGATAGGCAAGCTCCAAGCGAAACCACTAGACCCGGGTTTGAATCCCCTTGGTCCCTTATTTACTATTTCATCTTTTTATATTTTTAAATAATACCCTTCAACTTTTAAATTTTCAATTATACCCTTTAACTTTCTAAAGTTTCAAATTTACCACTGGACAAAATTTTTAACTTTATCTCTTAAATTTCTAAACTCTCAAGCTTACCCATGAAATATATATAATATACACTTTTAAATAATTATTTTTTTTGATTTGATTTTACAATAACTCTGTTAAACCCGCATACGCGGGTTCGAGTTTAGGGTGTGACAAACCGAGTTTTTTCCGTTTTTTTCTTTTACTTTTTTTTAAATTCGTTGTAAAAATTACATTTTTATATTTATATTTTGTTTTTATTTAGTTACTATCTTCTTTAACGAATTTGTCGTTTCAATGTTAACTTTTATTCGCGCTGCAATTTATCTATTTTTCAATCTCCAGAACCGAGTCGCAGCAACTTCATATGTTTATTTTATGTACTTAGTCACGTTAATTTCACCGCCGCAATACGCGTAACAAAGTTAGCAAACCCGCCGCATCACTCGCGCTTAACTTCTAGTTTATAATAAAATAAAGTTTATAAATATAATTATTATACTTCTCTGTACATTTAATAAATATTTATATATATTTTTTAACAAATGTTTTAATTTTTTAAACATAATACATAGGGGCCTACTGCCTACATGCTTGGTTTGACGTTGGTGACCATTATTAGTCGTATTTGGAAAGGGGATTTGCATGTCTACAATCCATTCTCCACGTTTTCCTGATGATTCTAGACTCGTAGAAAAAGGCATCACACGTTATAGATTCTAGACTTTTTATTTTCCTCTTTTAGAACGGCAACGATCACAATTGAAAACTAGCGAGACGCTAGACAAGAAACGAGGTACAAGTTACAAAAAAAGATGTCGGAGAACAACACCAATCCGATCAATGAGGAGACGACATGTATACATGAGTGGGTTTAATGCATGAGAGGTATTTGCTTCTATTTATGTATAATGGTTTATGACACATAATAGTACCATGTAAAATGCTATAATATAACCGCACATTGTCAATGTGTATTAGAACTCATTTTAGACGTGGGTTGTAACACTCTGAAACTTATAATTTGTTTATTATATTTGCACGAGAGGTATTTGCTTCCATTTATGTACACATTGTACGCACCAGTTTAAAACACTTTTATACAAGTTTTTTTTTTATAAATATAGCAATACTATACTTGAAACATGTGAAAGGATACAATAAATGTTGTAAAAAGATGCTCAATTTCATTCCATTTAGTAGTTTAGTACCATGAATCTAGCAACCTATATTATTAATATTTCCTTTTTCTGTTCTTTTATTGAAAAATTATATGGTGTTTATTCGTATTGGTTTCGTGAAAAAAAAAAAAAGAGATTGACGACGACATTATTAATCCGATGACCATAAAATAGTTGAAGACATTTTGTACCCTAACAATCAAATCGGACGTGATTTGATTGAAATTAACCGACCAAATCATATAGCCACATCCCAAATTTTGAGTTGAAGACACGCTTATATTGAAACTAGAATAAAGATTGCATACAAGTACAACAATAGCAAGACATGTTTACTAACCCCATTTATGGAACGAAATCTGTATATATTTCGGTTCAGATTCATGTTAAACTCGGGCCAATCTGTTAAATTCGATGAAAAATATAACAAGAGACTTATACGAATAACAGTTACATATTGTGCTGAGACTAAAAGTTCAGACTCGAGCTCAAATGTAACAAAGATCATGATAGTTCATTTAAGGTTTTGAAGTTGCTTTATGTAAGAATTTTGGTTGTCAAATAGGCCCAATGGGCTTTTGTAACCTTGAAATTATAGCCACATGAAAACACCGTTGTATTGTAATGCTTCAAAGATTGTCAAATATAGGGGTAAAACAATCCTAGTCGTGTTCGTCTAGTAAATTTTGATGTATCAAATTTTATTTTAATTTTAGACATCCTAGTGATCGATTGAAAGAAGTTTGAGTTCAGAACGTTTTGTCCTTGAAACATCAATGTGAATGTTTCAATTATAGACACATTCCGATCATTCACAATATGTTGAATTTAAACATATATACAAACAAAAGCAGGTTGTTTAAACTTAATAACACAATATCATATGTAACAACCAAATAATTTCAAGATTAGGGTGTGTAATGGAAATTCAGAAGTGGATGATTATATCTCAGATTTGCTAATCAGAAGACCTAAGCAAGTATAGGGTTTTATTTTTAGAGGTATATTTTGAATACGAAAGGCATCGTATATGCAGTGGTGGACCCGGAAAATTTTTTCATGGGGTCGGAAATTTTTTAGGCCGGTTGACTAGCAACATATAGAGAGTATATAACATTAAATTTTTTTCATGAGGGGCGATTGCAAAATTTTTTGAGGGCCAATCGGGATTTTAACGCGTATATAACACTAAATTTATTTTTTCATGAAGGGCGGCTGCCCCCCTTGGTTCACCATGGGTCCGCCACTGTGCATACGTTTATGTTAGTGTGTGTGTATATATATATAACTATTAAAATGGATTTTTGATACTAATGATGCTATTTAATGAAGTCCGTATGAAGTTATTTGAGATTTGGCATCTATTTTATTTTATTATTATTTTTTTTGAATAATAAAGGCCTCATCCTTGGCAAACAGATCACCCATCCGTCTAAAGAACATAAGGCGTGGTGACCCGGCCCCACACTACCTAGGATGAAACCAAAAACTGAGAAAACCCCTTGACTCAACTTAGAATATTTTGTCTCAAGCGAGACTCGAACCCATGACCTTCTATTTAAAAAGTCATAAGACTATCACTCAACAAAAGGCTCGATGATATTTGACATCTATTTTAGTTTCGTAAGTTACAAACCATCACCTTCACGACTTTCCTCGAAGAATCCTTCCCCTTCACATGTATCCACCTCTCGCTTTTAAAATACCTCACACGTGCGGTCCCCGCAATTTCGGAAACGCCCATTTTAAACATTCAGTGGCATTCCCGTAATTCTGTATAAGTCCAGGGCCAATAACTTTCATCTACAATCAATTAAGTTGCTCCTCTCTCCCTAATCACAACACAAACTTCTGTTATTCCCCTATTGACTCTCACTTCCGGCGGTCGGCAACTTCTCCTTTTCCGATCACCTAGTAGTTTTCTTGCTGAATCTTCGTTCTCCTGTTGGCTGAAGACGGATTACTGTGCTTTATATATATGACGTCGGGGACAAGGTTGCCGACTTGGAAGGAGCGAGAGAACAATAAGCGTAGAGAGAGGCGGCGACGTGCAATCGCCGCTAAGGTATTCGCCGGACTTAGAATTTATGGAAACTACAAGCTTCCGAAGCACTGCGATAACAACGAGGTGTTAAAAGCCCTTTGTAACGAAGCTGGTTGGATCGTTGAAGAAGACGGCACCACTTATCGTAAGGTAATTTGAATGATTCTCAGCGTATTTGTTAGCTTCCTAGTTTAATCAATGAATTATAGTGTTTAGAGCTGATTGATGAATATTGATCATCTGCTTATTGATTTATGATGTGACGATGCATTTAGATCTCTATTCTGGTATATAATTGTTAGCGTTTTCAGTCGATCTGATTATCGATCTAGTATTTTGATATGAAATTCGAATCGCCTCTGGTTATCCTGTGGTGAAACTATGTTCAGTTTCGGAATCAATTATTTTGAAAATTGTGCGGCTATCTGTTAACCAACGGCGATGATAAAATTTGACTAGTTTTACACATTTAGGTCACAAGCTCGTTTCTGGATCCGTAGATTTGTCGTTATTTTAGACATGGTAACGTGCTTGCTGAGCATATGGTGCATATCGAAATAGCTAATCGTGTCCTTTGTCCTCCCTAAGCGTACGATAGATAACTTTCTTCCAGGATTCATGTGGCCACGCAAGCAACACGAAAGATTCCTTTTACACATTTGAGTACAATCAGATCAAATTCATGAGTGTATTACACATTTTATTTGTTACTTGAATGTTGCTGCTTCGTGACCTTGAGCTCATGTGTTCGAGCCGTGGAAACAGCCTCCTGGACAAAGTGTAGCGTACCGCGGTACCGGCCCCTCCCCGGACCCTGCGCAAATACGGGAGATAAGTTATGCACCGGGTACGTCTTTTTACATGTTGAAAAAGGTTTTTTGATCCAGGGGTCTTACTGTGAGCTGTCTCTCTACCCTTGGGTTAGAGGAAAGGTTTGTCCCCGTCCACCCTCCCCAGACCATACCAATAGCCCTGGCACGAGTGAGATTTTACTGTGGATGTTTAGTTTGTTTATTACACTTATATGAGTACAATCAGATCAACATTTAAATAAAAATCACTGTATTAGAAGTGATTGTAATGCTTGTGTTGAATTTTACTTTGAACTAAACAGTTTTTTATTATGAGTACCTTTTGTTAATATCCTTCTTGTCTTTGTACTTGTGTAGGGTTGTAAACCTGTTACGCGTGTCGAGGCTACAGGTGGATCAGCATCAGCCAGTCCATGCTCATCATACCAACCCAGTCCAAATACTTCCTACAGTTTGAACCCCAGTTCATCATCTTTTCCAAGCTCTGTCTCATCTCCTTATGCTGCTAATGGTAACCCTGATCCTAATTCTCTTATACCATGGCTAAAAAATCTTTCATCTGGTCCTTCTTATTCATCCAGTTTCCCTCACCATCTTTACATACCCGGTAGTTCCGTAAGTGCTCCGGTCACCCCTCCATTAAGTTCACCTACTTGTCAGACACCTAGAATGAATGACATGGACCCAGCCTGGGCCGCACAGCACTACCCTTTCTTACCTTGTTCAACTCCTCAAAGTCCTGGCCACCAAACACCGACTGATTCAGGGTGGCTGTCTGGAGTCCAAACACCCCAAGAAGGACCGTCATCACCCACCTTTAGTCTTGTTGCATCGAACCCATTTGGGTTCAAGGAAGCACTTTCGGGTACAGGCTCGCGGATGTGGACCCCAGGACAAAGCGGAACTTGTTCACCTGCTGTCACTGCTGGGTTTGACCAAACAGCAGATGTTCCTATGTCTGATGCAGTCTCATCTGAGTTTGCTTTTGGTAGTAGTATGAAAGGTCTAGTGAAACCATGGGAAGGCGAGAGGATACATGAAGAATGTGTTTCTGATGATCTGGAGCTCACCCTTGGCAACCCTAGCACTAGGTGACTACTAGTATATTGATTCTATTAGAGGTGGCAAAATGGGTGGGTCAGGCTGGCTGGGTAACACGTGAATATAGATTCGTACCCATCAAAATGGACTAGCCTGGGTCAGTATGAAACACTTTTTGTCCAAATATTTTGTAAATAATTGGCATGTCAAATATAACTATAAGAATTGTATTTGAACAATACAGGAGGTTTTATGTATTAAAAAACACTTTGGGTGCCGGTTCGCCTTGATTCCTTTTAAATAAATCTTTTCTTATTTTACGTAGATAAAACGTGACACGAGTCGACTGATTTCTTAATCGAATTAGCGTTTCCTTGTTAATGTCTGAATTTAAATTGATTTTTTCTTTTGTTTAATTGCCAGATGAAGAAGGATGGTGCAATGTATCATAATTGAGCTGATTTTCTTTCTTAAGAAGTTTTTATTTTTTTTCCGGAGAAGGGAGAAATTCATAGTAAATTATAGGTGATAATTCATGTATGGCGGCTTTTGTCCAATAATTTTTCCATTGTATTTTTCTAATTTATTTACTTTTATTCCCAGAAAGTATATCATTGACACACCAAATACCAATTTTATTTATATTTAATATGTGAAATACGATTTGAATTTCCAAGATAGTACTAGTAGGGGTGAGCAAGATCCGGGTTTGCCCGACCAACCCGAGTAAACCTGTATACAGTTTGGTCCTCGGTCCGGAAATAAACTTTATTCGGTTTCCGCATACTGAAGAAAACCCAAGCACCTGTTAGTTTTAAAAAATTAATCTAAAAATATTATACATGGACATTACTCGGTTTCTTTCACAGACGACAGAAGCAGATCGATCAGACATTCGGTATCGATCATCTTCCATTGAGGCTTCATCAGGCTAGTTCGTCATCATCTTCCATCTTCTATCAAGGCTTAATCAGGCTAGCTCATCATCATCTTCCATCGAGGCTGTTAATCGCTGCAACAGTTCCATTGTTCAATCGGTTCATCTTCGATCATCATCATCATTGTTCAATCGGTTCATCTTTGGTTCAATTGATAGACTTCAATCATCATCATCATCGTTATCTTCAATCAGTAGTAGGCTGTTCATCAGGGAAGGCTCAACCATTATGGGGCCTGAGGCGAAGTAAAAACCCGGGCCCTTTTCCAAATGTCATTGTTATAAACAATGGTAGATCTAAGATTTTTTTGTAAGTGAGGGGGCAAAAAGCAGGTTCGTTAAAGTAGGTTCAGACTATCTATACTACATAATAAATAAAGGTTTTTAATGTCACGTGTCGTATCTATATTCATTCTCATCATTTTTTTTCCGCATCTCTCTCTTATTAAATACATCTCTATTTTTTAAGAAAATATTAATATTTATATTAATAAATCTCCTGCCATATTTTGACGAGTGTATAAGTTAACAGATTATATTGTATTACATGGATTTATTCAACCGTGTAAAACACGAGTTTTTAAAAAATAATTTTTTTATTTAATATATAATATTATATTTATTCAACACGTGTAATACACATGATTTTAACCTAGTTTATATATATAAAAAAGTTAGGCTCTTTTTTTAATTTTTGTTATAGTTGGATTGGACTAGGATCAAACATTTTTTAGGAATAATTGCCAAAAGAATGGCCCATGCAGGTCTCGAGACCTTCGCGTTATTAGCACGACGCTCTAACCAACTGAGCTAATAGGCCTTGTTATCTTATTTCTGATAGTATTCTTATTTTAATAATATTTTAGGCCTTTTAATAACAGGTGACGGCTATATTTGTTCAACATTAATGACCGACTATTAGCTGAAGAAAGTCAAAATCACATGTCTAAACCCGCGGGCGGTCGGTCGGTTTTGGTAACCTAAATCTATACTATCTAATAAATAAAGGTTTTTTCGTGTCATGTTTCGCCTTTATATTCATTTTTATTATTTTTTTTTCGCCTCTCTCTGTTATTAAATACACATTTATCTTTTAATAATTATATATTTTTAAAGAAATACTAATTATACTAATAAAACAAATTTATTTAAAATTTTCCTTTATTATAAGAAAACTTTGAAATCTAATTATGTAAGTTTTATTTTCAATCAAATAGTAAATGAAGTCAAATTACATTAAATATTAAATAGTAATTAACGTATTTTCGAAACCCAATTATATATTAATTTTTACATATTTTGAATTTTGTTTTTTATTCTTGGTATATGTAATACATTTTTACACCCGTAAAAAATATACATAAAGATTTAAGAATTTTATTTATTGATATTTTTCACCACATGTGTATTACACGGGTTCTAAGCTAGTTCATATATAAACAAACAAACATAGTTAAGCAAAAATCTGCATCTAGAAAGACCCTTACTCGAAAAACATGCATGCAATAGAGATCAAATATCCTTCAGCAACCTCTGTATTGCCCATAATTAGATGCAATTCGGGTGGTGTAGTGTAAGAATATTTAACAAGTCAGACGAATAAAATAATATAACGAAAAAAAATTATTATATTTATTTTTATAAAAATAAAAGTTTTAGCTAATAACCGTACTTGTATATTTATAATCGGAACATACAATTATAAATAAAAGCAATAAATAAAATACAAAAAATATGAATCTTACATATATGTAACTTATTTCAAGCCAATAATGTATTTGGCCTCTTCATATACTTTATAAAGTTTGTATATAATTTTATTTTTGGCCCTAGTGAATTTTTTGGGTTGTTATGCTCTATAAATATATTTTTTTTTAGTTTTTTTACCTAAAGTCATTTTCAGTTAATGATAAAGTAAATAACCCTATAAATATATTCAAACCGTCCAATGATTTAGTTTGCTTCTTCAGATTTTATTTTATTTTTCTAATTTCTTTAACTTTTTTATAAATAGGGATGCCAATGAGACGGGTTTGGGTAATCCTTAGGGTGAAAGGGGTGAGATACCCGGTTTGGGTGTGAGTTGGCCGAGTACCCGGGGGTACACCGCCCCCTTCAATTCGAGTTGCCCGAGTAGCCGAAATCGAGTAGAGTAATCGAGTAATTTTACTCGGACATGGGGGAGAGAGATAGAGCCGTTGGGGGGAGAGAGAGAGAGCCGTTGGGGGGGGGGGGTTGGGTGTTTAAATTTTTTTTTTCTTATATATACCCATATTTTACAAACATAATTTTCATCTCATTTATATTGTAAAACTCCAATTTTTTTAACAAAATGTCTTCATATGATTCTAGCATTCTTGGTTTGCCTTCGGGATTATCCGATTCTAGTGGTTTTTGATTATTTTCTTTCCGACACTTCCAAATCAAGGGGCATTGAGTTTCTGTCCAAAGTTACCGCTATGGCTAGCGAGCTTGAGGATATGGCAAAATCAAAGAAAAAATTTATACATCGTGATCATGATCATGCTAACACGATTCTGTTGAAGGATTACTTCGTCGAACGCCCCAAGTACGACGCATATACGTTTAGAGGGAGATTTCGCTTACCGAAAGATTTGTTTTTAAACATTGTCAGTGATATAAGTATGGATTCAAGGTTTTGTTGGTTTCACGAAGGATGTGACAGGAGGTTAAAGAAGTGCTTCACACCGATTCAAAAATGCACTTCTGATATTCGCCAACTCGTTACAGGTAACCCTCCTGACGAATATGATGAATATTTATCTATGTTCGCTAGGACTGCTCGTAAATGTTTAGAATACTTTTTGCAATTCTATTATTATGTTATACGGCAAAGAGTTTTTACGTAGACCTACAAGCCACGACATTGAACGTTTGTATAATGCGCATGAAACTAGATGGGGCCTTCCAGGGATGATCGGTAGCATCGATTGTACGTATGTCGTTTGGAGGATGTGTCCGACTAGTTTGGGTGCCCAATTTATGAGAGGTGATTACCAATACCCTACGATCATGATGGAAGCAGTGGTGTCAAATGACTTATGGTTTGGCATGTGTATTGTGGTCCTGCCGATTCGAATAACGACATAAATGTTCTCAATCAATCTCCATTGTTCAATAACGAAATGCATGGAACTGTCCCGAAGTGTCCTTTCCATGTAAACGGCCGTGAATACAAACGTGGCTATTATCTTGCGGATGGGATTTACCCCACTTGGTCTGTTTTTGTGAAATCATTTCCATTCCCTGTCAACCCGAAAGAAAAAAATGTTTAAGAAAGTTCAAGAGTCGGCTAGAAAAGATGTCGAACGCGGATTTGGTGTTTTAAAATCTAAATGGGTGATAATTAATCGTCCGCAACGGTCACGTAAACGTAAAAAAAAAAAAAAATGGGGTTTATGCATGTATCATATTACACAATATGATTTTAAAGCATGACGGAAATGCTATCTCACCCAGCTACGTGATGGATCCTCCAACCAATGAAGTCGTAGACGATGGTGTAATTAATGAATTGCGGGATCAAGAGACACATTTTAGACTACGATATGATCTTGTTGAACATTTTGCTACGCTACCGGAGTGGGTCAGCAGCGATTCGGAAAACGATTTTGTTTAATTTATAGGGTTTTTTTTGTAATTTGTAACTTTTTTTGTATTTTGTTATTTTTAGTTATCTTATCTATTTTTAATTAATAAAAAATATGTTTTTTTATTTAAATGTTATTTTTTTTTAAATGTTGGTGAGTAAAATGAGTTAAATGAGTAAGGTGTTTCCAATAAAATCTGAGTAAAATGAGTAGTTTTGAGGTGACAGAATTCTATTGGACAATTTTGATGAGTAAGTGGGTAAATGGGTTGGTTGCCCCCTTCACCCTTATGAAGGTATAGAGATTGACTATGGTTCTGAAATTAATGATTTCATTAATTTGGTATGCATATAAATACAAGGATACAGTGAGAGTAAATAGGAGATAAACAAACAACCCTAACAAACTCTATTGACTAAATTATCTGTATAATTGAATAAACAATAATTAATAAATGTTGGCGCCATATTGCTTGAGGAGATTGCCGCCAACAGTGAGGAGATTGGCGCCAACAGTGGGTTCAACATTCATGGCTTGACATGGCCCCGCAAGATGGACAAACCGGAGGCGAGTTCGATCTTGGATATGAGAAGTTGAAACCGTGGTCTGAGTAGTGGCTTGGTTAAGGCATCGGCTAACTGATCGTTTCCTGAAATATGTGTAACCCAGAGAGAACCATCTTGAACCTTTTCTCGTACGAAATGAAAGTCTAAGGCCAAGTGCTTCATACGAGAGTGAAAAACCGGATTTACAGAATATGTTGTGGCACTTAAGTTATCGCAATATATGGTAGGAACTGTAGGCGATTTGAAACCAAGCTCAAATAGAAATTGAGTTAACCATTGGACTTCAGTTGTAGTGGAGGCCACCGCCCTAAATTCAGCTTCGGTTGAGCTACGTGCAAGGGTACTCTGCCGTTTAGAACTCCATGAGATGGGATTGGCACCTAGATAAATGACATAACCGGTGGTGCTTCGATAGTTATCTTGGTCACCTGCCCAATCGGCATCAGTGAAAGCATGCAAATGGAGAGGTGACTGTTTGCGAAGTAGAAGACCATCATGTAATGTGCCTTGTAAACACCTGAGCAGCCGTTTCAATGCCTGCCAATGGATAGAACTGGGTGCATGCATGAACTGGGATAGCCGATTGACAGTGAAGGCGATGTCCGGTCGAGTAAGGGATAAGTACTGCAAGGCACCGACAATGGTGCGGTAATCAGTGGGTGAGGGGTGGGGAGAACCACCATGTAATGTTAGCGGTTCAGAACAAGATATAGGAGTTGATATTGGTCTACAATCACTCATTTTGGCTTTGTGAAGGATATCAAGGGTGTATTTCTTTTGAGAAAGGAGAAGACCTTGGTTGTGAGGAATGACTTCCACACCAAGAAAGTAAGAGAGGGAGCCAAGATCCTCTAGTGAAAATTTGGTGGCGAGGAGTTGAATAAAGCGACCAATGAGAGAGGGGGATGGGCCGGTGACAATGATATCGTCAACATAGACGAGGATAAAAATCGGAGATGGACCGGTGGTGAGGACGAAGAGAGAGGAATCTAAGATAGTAGGTTTGAATCCGAGTGAAAGAAGGTAAGATTTAAGTTCAGTGTACCATGCTCTGGAAGCCTGTTTAAGTCCATAGATGGCCTTATTTAACTTACAAACATCTGGTTGGGCCATGAACAAATCTTCGTTGAGTGTTCCTTGGAGAAAAGCGTTGTCGATGTCTAGTTGGAGAAGAGACCATGCGTGTGAAACGGCTAAGGAAAGGATAAGGCGTAGGGTGGTGGGTTTCAGAACGGGGCTAAAAGTCTCGATGTAGTCGATGTCGGGTCTTTGAGTGAAACCTTTGGCAACTAAGCGGGCTTTCAAACGATCCACGGATCCATCTGGGTTGTACTTTGTACGAAAACCCCATTTAGATCCAACAAGGTTGGGTGCGTTGGTGGAGGGAACGAGGGTCCAAGTATGGTTTCGTTCAAGAGCATCAAACTCGGATTGCATGGCTTGGCGCCACAGGGTGTTTGAGAGCGTGAATGATGGTGGGAGGTTCATTTGGGACGGATGTGTATAGGAGAAAATCATTGTTGTGGTAGCGAGAATTGGGTTTTGGATTTGAGCGAGTAGAGGGTTTTGTAGGAAGGGGAGGGGCTGATGTAGGAGGTTCAGTAGTCAAAGAAGTGGCAGAGGTGGAGCTTTGATCAGTGGGTGAGATGGGTGAAGAGTTGGAGAATAGGGACGTGTGCATGGGGTTGTTTATGGTGATAGGGGTTGAGTGTGGATTGGTGGCTAGTGAAGGTGACGTAGAGAAGTGTTAGGAGTTGATGATGTACCGATTGGGGAAGCAATGGATGGGTCATCTACTGATGAAGGGACAGTAGGTGTGATGGTAGGGGTATGTAGAGTAAGAGGGGTCAGTTATCTAGATCAAAGTTTGAATGGGAGGAGTTTGAGTTAGTGACTTTGTGAAAGGGAAATTCATGTTCTACAAACTGAACATGACGAGAGAAGTAAAGTTTATATGTAAGCGGGTCAAGAGCATAATATGCACTTTGGGCTGGGGGAGTACCCAACAAAAATACAAGGAGTGGATCGAGAGGATAATTTATGTGGTGAATAAGGGCGTAGCCATGGGTAACATAAACAATCAAAACTGCGAAGCTTTTGATAGTTTGGTAGTTTTTGGAACAAACAAAAAAATGAAGAGTTATGGTGTAAGTAAGCGATATGCTCTTATACCATATGAAGGTATAGAGATTGACTATGGTTCTGAAATTAATGATTTTATTAATTTGGTATGCATATAAATACAGGGATACGGTGAGAGTAAATAGGAGATACCCTAACAAACTCTATTGACTAAATTATAAATACAATTGAATAAACAATAATTAAATTTCAACATTCATGGCTTGACAATCCCAACCCCATATCCGATTATAAAAGTGTGTCCTATACTCGTCCCAAAACCCGTCGGGTATTGGGCATACCAGGGGCAATCGAGTATACCCGTTAGTTTTATAAAAATACCCGATTGGTATAACCGTCGGATATCTATCAGTTACAAAAGCAAATTACCAACATCAGTTGTTATTAATATTATCAAAATAAAAATAAAAGTTAATGTGAAGTTCATATTTGTTATTAATTATACGAAAATGAAGATAAAAGTTATGTGTTGATTTAAAAACAGATTACTAAAGTATATGATATATTTTTTTTTCAGAAATCTATTATGGTTCAAAAGTTTCAGTTTATTCTCACAAGTTTTACTTGGTTTCATATATGAAGATGAATATTATAAAATAGTACAATGATTTTGTTTTGAAATAAAACGGTTCCAAAATGCTCGAATTTTGGAGAAGATACAATCTAGAATAGTTTGTCTCATAGTGATTTGTAGTAAACCTCTTTAAGGATTCTAAAGTATATGATTTTTTTTTATTTTTTTTTCTGATAAACTACTGATTTTTGTAGTGTCTGAATATTTCAGAATAAATAGCGACTAAACTCTTGTTATTCCTTTATCTAAAGAAACTGGTTTTAGTTTTCTAAACAAATAAAAACACTTTGAGATCATATAATAATGAAGGTTTCTAAATTTGTTCTTAGAATTCTTGATTTTTTAGATTTTACAACAACCATTAAATATAAAAAAGAAATAAGTTATTTAACACCATAAAAAAGAAATAAGTTATTTAACACCATGAGGTTAATATGTAATGTTAGTGATTTTAGTGTCTTCTAACTATTTTGTGTGGCTAGGTTTACTTAATTACCAAATAAGAAGTCATAATGAAATTTCAAACAAGTTAGTAAGTGTGGGGTGCACAATTGTTTGATGATCTTATGACTTTTGGTGCTAAAGACACCTTTTTGTATGAAGCCCATTGAACAAGAGAGGTCCGAGGGTAGCACCCGTTATTAGCAGGGTCCTAGGTGGGGTTCAAGGGGTAATGCCCCTAGCCGGAGTTAAGCTGACTAGTTTGGTCATGCTGACTAGGGATGTTCAAAAAAATCCGAATCCGAATTATCCGAAATTCCGAATCCGAATTATTCGAAAATTCGGATATCCGAATTTTCGGATTCAGATATTAATTTTGAAAAATTTCGGATATTTTGGATATCCGAATCCGAAATATTTATTTTTTAATTATTTTTTATATTTAAATATATATATAAATACACATATAAACATTGAAACACAAGAACCCTAAATCGCTAATTCAGCGCTCGTCTGTGTTCTACCGTCCCAAGCTCCTCAATCCCACTCAACGTCCAAACTTCAAATCCGACTCCCTAATCTCATAATTCTCTCGTCTTCGTCACACCGCTAGTCGTCAGTCGCTTGAATCTAAAAGTTTGATGGCTGGATCCAAAAGTTTGAAGGCTGAATCCGAAGGTTATCTTTTGCTAAATGGCTAAAAAGAAATCAAACCATTTTGATTCTTACCAGGTTCGATTATTTGCAGTCGCTCATCAGTCTTTGTTTCCAATTTCATCTACACACAGTTTAATTCTTACCAGGTTTGATTATTTGTAACTTTGATGCAATGAGAAACTTAGTTTTTTCTACTGTTTGCATCTTTCTAAAACTCTGTTTTCAATTACAGAGCTTCATTTGTAAATTTACTATTTTGTAAATAATTAGAAGTTTGAGATTTTGCTATGGTTCTATTAGTATTAGTTGCAATGTGACTGAATTTTGTTTTTTGAGAAATCAATTCTGGAATTCGGATATCCGTTTGATTATCCGTATCTGAATTTTCGGATATCCGAAAATTCGGATACTGATTCGGATAGCAAAATCAACTATCCGAAAATTTCAGATATCCGAAATTCGGATATCCAAATTTCCGGATATCCGGTTTTGAACACCCCTAATGCTGACCATTTTACTTATCCGTAGTAAGTTTACTCTTCCGGTGTAAGTTTGTTTCTCTGAAATAAGTTTGCTCATCTTGAGTAAGAATGTTTCTCCGAGTAACCTCTCGAGAGTAGATTGTTCATCCGGAGTATATTGCCTCTCCGAAGTAGAATGACTTACCAGTTATGGATTGACGGTTGTGGTGGTTTTCAACGAATAATAGTCATGACGTTCCATTGCATCTGTTTACCCCATATATACATGTGAATTTGGTCGATGTTAAACACAAGAAATTCCTAATAGACTTTCACATATTTGTTCTTGAATATATGATTCTTATCCGATAGAATTCTGTGTATACCACGATAATTATTAAATCAGAAAGCGAACTCTTACTCAGAGAATCCAGACAATTACAAATATACGAATCACCCAGAATTCCTACATGTAATTACCAAGATTTAAAATGTTAAAGGAGAAAGAATAAAACACAATGATATTATTCATCTCATTAAACAGAATGATATTATTTTATTGGGAAAATCACGAGAACAAACATTTTGATTATTTTCTTTTTTTTTTGTTAAAATGTACATTGACTTTTAGCACACACTAAAATAAACATGTTCAGAAGCAAACCAACCAGAAAACGTCACGTAAACTAACCGGGCTAAGAAGGCTAAATTTTAACCGGTATGGAAAAATAGAAAACGCACATACGGTCCACAAAACCAACCAATCAGAACAAAAGCTACATAAGCTAACCTGACTAAAATATAGCCGACATCTTTCCTAACTGACTAAAAATATGTTATAATATTATATTTCATGAAATCATAATATGATAATTATCAAAGAAAATTGATGAAAAGAAGAATTTATACAAAGTAGTACACTAATAAAGAAAATAAATATTTATAATAAATAATCTCACAGTATGATAGAAATTTAATTAGTTTATGGATAAATTTTGAGTTATCGAAATCATCTTTGTGAACGACATAATCTAAGAAATTAAACACATTAAACAATAATATTCCACCACATGTTTCGGCTATGTCCGTATTCATTTGAAACAAATAACTTTGCTTCCATGGATTACAACGGGATGCTTAAAACTAAACCGATTTTAGTTCTGTTTTACCTTACGTATTAATTAAATTAGAGGGTTCTTCCCGCGCGTGTTGCGTCCGGAATTTCGCTACGATCCCAAATATCAAAAACGCGTATAATTAAACGTTAAAAAAAAATTAACTCAAGCTTGGCTAAAACTAATTAAATGAAAAAGAAAAACAAAAAAAAAATAAAAAAAGGAAAAAAGCTAAAATAACAACTAAATTGGAAAAGGAAAACATGAAAAAATCGCAAAAATCAGTGGGGAGGGGGGCTGCCTGGGTTCATACTCGGGTCAGCATGAAGGAGGGGTGTGGGTTGTAAGCACGTCAAACCAGCTCCACTAACCTACCTTAATTTTTCTCTTTATTGGGAAATCAAATATACTAAGACTATCTGTATTGGTACCGTGATTGGGGGGCGTGATCCACCATGGCCCGTGAATGGGTGTGGAATAGCGCCCCCGAGGCATGATTGGGGCTTTGCCCATTGAGGCGTGGAACAATTCACGGGTGTGGGGCTCTGTGAGAATTAATTGGGTGTGTGTGTGTTATGTATATATATGTGTACTAGCTTAGAACCCGTGTAATACACACGAGGTGAAAAATATTAATACATAAAATTCTTAAATCTTCATATTTATATTTTTTATAGGTGTAAAAATGTAATACATATACTTAGGATATAAAACAAAAGTCAAAATATGTAAAAATTAATATATAATTAAGTTTTAAAAATACGTTAATTACTATTTAATGTAATTTGACTTTCATTTACTGTTTGATTGAAACAAAAGTTACATAATTAGATTTTAAAGTTTCTTATAATAAGAGATAATTTAAAATAAATGTGGTTTAATAGTATAATTAATATTTTCTTTTAAAATATATTATTATTAAAATATAGAAATGTATTTAATAAGAGAGAGAGGCGAAAAAAAAAATGATGAGAATGAATATGGAGGCGACACGTGACATGAAAAACCTTTATTTGTTATATATTATAGATATATGTGTGTGTGTGGATTAGGAAACCACTACACACTTTAGTGATTAAGTTTAGTGATTGCCCTATGTTGACGTGACGGTGACGTGACAGACGTGAATGTGAAACCACTACGGAGGCTAATACACAAACAAAAGTTGTCATTTCATAAAAAAAAATAAAAAAAGATCAATCATCACACGTCACGTAGGTCTGCAGTCCAATCGAATGAAAGTAGTTTTCCTATCGATTTTCCTTTAATATAGATATATAATTGGTAAAACGTATAAAACTTCCATAAAATGAAATTAAGCAGTCGGTGAAACAAAGGGAAAATTTATATTCAATTTACATTTTAAAAGTTAGCTTATTATTTTAATAATATAATCTTTTTAACTGTTTTTTAATATTTATTGAAATATTCATCCTACCCGTTCACTACTTCTAATCTCTATAAATACAATACATTTCTATTTTCACTCCTACACACACACATACACACTGGGCTTTTCCGGTGAATGGCGACGGCGGAGTTCGGCGGAGCTGCCAACGGGCACCACCATGGAGTCACCTTGAGCATAGAAAAAGATGACACCAAAGACACCACCTCCTCCACTTTCACTCGTCAATTTTCCCAAAAGGTTCTTTCTTTTACTCCATAATCCCGTCTTCTAAGCTTTGTATATCTCGTTACTAATCAAATATTAATGATTGCTTGTGGTTTGAGCAGTTGATAGCGGAGTTATTTGCCACGTACTTCTTGATATTTGCTGGTTGTGGTGTAATCATGGTGAACATCGACAAGAACAATCTGGTGGGTCAGCCAGGAATCGCCATTGTGTGGGGGTCGGCGGTGATGGTTATGGTTTACACCGTTGGCCATGTCTCCGGTGCACATATCAACCCTGCGGTCACCATTGCCTTCGCCTCTTGCAAAAGGTTCCCTTGGAAAGAGGTGATTCTGAATTTGAATAAACAAACAAACAAACAAACGTAACCAGTGTAATCTGACTCATAGCCTAACTAAACGTTGCATCTATCCAAAGTATAGTATAATATATTTTACTATACATAGTAATCCAGGTACCATAAATTATAGCAAAGAGAATCAGAGCAAACAAGTATACAAGAGCACTAATAATGAAAGTTGTAAACTATCACTATCATACAGTTATGAGTGAACTATACTGGAATTAAATAAGGCATTGATTTGGATTCAAAATTATGATCTTGATCTTGAATGATTTATTAATGTTGTGTAGGTACCCGGATACGTGATTGCTCAAATCCTTGCATCAATCCTAGCGAGTGGAACCCTACGATTAATACTTGATGGGAAACACGATCCTTTTGTTGGAAACGCACCTCCGGGTTCCGACATTCAGTCCTTGGTGACGGAAATTATTATCACATTCTATCTCATGTTCGTCATCACGGCCGTAGCCACAGATGATCGTGCTGTCAGTACTGATTTTATATTTTATTTTTCATACCACCGATGATATTGCATGCATTAATGATTAAACTGTAATTTTAAACCTACACTTAACGTAGACGGGACAACTAGCCGGGGTTGCCATTGGATCAACTGTTGTACTTAATGCCATGTTCGCAGGGTGCGTACGATCTTTAAATACTTTCATAAATGATCTTCAACATCATATTTTAAAACATGTATTTTGATGGCAGACCAATATCCGGGGCGTCTATGAACCCTGCAAGAAGCATAGGGCCAGCACTCATATGGAACAAGTACGAAGGGTTATGGGTCTACATTTTGGGTCCGACGGTTGGAGCCATTGGTGGTGCATGGGCGTACAACACCCTAAGGTTCACCGATAAGCCTTTGACTGACCCTAAGGTTCACCGATAAGCCTTTGAGTGAGAAAACCAAGGGTGCATCTCAACAATGATTTGCTTATATACATGGATCTATTTGCATGATACAATATTACAAGTAAAACTAATAAGACTTACAAGCCATGTGTAATGCATAGTGTGTATAGTTACACTCTTTTCTATAAATAGAATATTTGGTTGGATTATGCTAAATATACCATACCTTGTTCTTATACATTGATTCTATATGATTATAACTAAGTGATATGTAATATAAAGTCGGTTTTGTCGATGTAATACTATACAAACAGTTGATATAACTTTGTTCTGATGAGACCTATTTAATATTTAATAGAGCTGGTTTTTTAAGCGGTCTAGTTATAATAACTGAATAACTTTATCTGTCATTTGTCGACTTCTGGTGAAATCTACGATTTTGTTTCCAGCATTTCTCTCCTATTAAATAATAATGATTTTAAATAATTAAATATATAAAATTTATTATAATATTTTATTAAAACATACTAAATCATAAGAAAATTTTCAATTATATTTTATCTTAAAATATAATTTTTATAATTTTTAAATCTTCATTATTTGTTATTTATAGTTCTTAAATCTTCATTATTTGTTATTTATAATTCTTAAATATTCATTATTTTTTATTTCACCAATGGTTGATGACATCCAACATACAAATATTCATAGAAACTACTAGTTTACAACAAGTTGGATTTATTCAATCCGTGTAAAACAAGAGTTTCTAACCTAGTCACTTAATAAATCGACACTACTTCAAATCTCTTTTTTAAACTAACCTAACAAAACCTTTGCAAAAAAGCAATCAATAAAAACCTCTAAAAATAAAAAACTTTTGCAATAATAAATATATTTACTTGTAACAAATTTTATAAAAAAAGGATCATAACATCATTGTACTTTACTTGTAACAAACATGGCTGTTTAGTAAAAAACCACTATATTAAATAAAAAAAGAAACTAAAAGTAAAATAATCTTATATTTTACTAAGAAAATTGATTTTTATTACATTTACATTATTTGTAAATATAATAGTCTAATTTTTTTACTTATCATGTGAACTCTATTACATTTTATACTTTTATAATTATATATAGAGCCCGATTTCTTATAATTAATAAATCCTATACTCTATCAAATATTCAAATGTGATTGTTGGCTAACATGCTTTGCTCAAAGGTGATTAAGTATTACCTTTTTAGTTGTAAGATGTGAAATCTTTAAGGTAATTACTATCGTATGAAAACAGATCAATTATAGGCCTTAAATTCTCATATGTATCATAGTGTATGTTATTAATGTTACATTGTATTGTTAATATGGATCCTAAATTAATAAGGTGAAAATTACTTTTAGACGCTATCAACCTACAAACACATGAGATCGTATGAATAATAACTACATGTTCAACGTAAAATGTTGAAAATGTACATACCGTCGGATGTGTGTGATAGTTGAATTGAAGTGTTGTTAATTTATCATCATGAAAATAAAGTGCAATTTAAGGACATCTGACTGTTGGTCCTCACCATCTTTGCTCTTTCTCTTTTTGATGCAGTTGTTAAGCCGTTAAGGGAGTAAAAATAATTAACCATGTATAAACGTCGTAATACAGAGGTGATTGGAGTTTTAAATTCATTAAATATAGGGGCAAAAATGAGTAAACTATAGTTTTCGTCCCTGAGGTTTGAACAAAAAAATCAGGTTTCGTCCACCTGTAACACATTTGATCCCCCACGTTTGATGTTTTAACACTTTGCGTCCCTGATCCTTAACTCCGTCAACTTTTATGTTAGTTTTTTGTGTGAAATTACTGATTTTGGTGGGTGATATGATGTTTGAAGAAGGGGGAGGGGTATATTAGTAATTTCACACAAAAACTAACATAAAAGTTAACGGAATTAAGGATTATTGACGCAAAGTGTTAAAACATCAAACGTTAGGGATAAAATGTGTTACAGGTGGACGAAACCTGAAGTTTTGTTCAAACCTAAAGGACGAAAATTGCAGTTTACTCGGCAAAAATTCTCAACAATTTGTAAACTGCAGCAACACACCCCACCCTTTTTGCAAGTGTCATAAATACTTGTAGTTAGGAGGTAACATTGTCCATGACCTTACATTTTGATAAACAGATAACATTGCATAACATCACTCACATTATTGATCTACAAATAAATCACGTATAGCAATTAACCTTACGAGCAAACCACATGTATTCATTTTGTAATTATGAGTACCTTTGATATATATAGGAATCACTCTCATTGATAAAATATTGCTGATGCGGCGGTGCATAATGATCTCTCTGTATTTGTTTAAATGAGATATGAGTTGGATATGAGTTGTTAAATCCATTCATTAAATAGCGAACTCAAGTACCATGCGCGTCTGTGCGGTGAAATTTGAGAGATGATAGAATTTTGAAGATATGCGAGTGAAAAGCTGATACAGAAGTGGTGATTCACGTAAAACATGAATTTTAGCCAGGATTTGTTGGAATAAAGTCGGTTACGCGAGCTAGAGTAAATATTTTCTGATCATGGATTCTCGTACATGACTATAAAGGTATAATATATCCTGAAAAATATTACTTTCTATCTCTATATGTATATGTGTGCTATGGATACACATGTATCTTTCTTTCTAGAACACAAAGTCCATGCTACTCTTTTAGCTCCATAGCTGAGTTCTTTTAAATTTTTTTTACCAGTGACCACCGTAGGTAAACTCATGGACACACTAATACCCTGCTAATCGGATCAGGGGTTAAAACAGGATCGGGGTCAGAGCAGAAAACAAACGGAGAAAGGCAGCTTTCTTCTTACTTCACCTTCAAATCATATCAATGGTGTGTCCAGACAGGCTTATTCAAATATCATAAACCCTGTCAAAAGACATAGTCCGAGAACAATAGATACGACATTCTGTGGTGTTAGTGTCTTCGAAAAGATCATTTGCAAAGGAGCATTCATACACGATGATATTGGTTTATTATTCTACCATTAATGCACTCGTGATCAATTCATCACTATAAAGTCCCCTAGGGGACATCCTGATGGTAAGTGGTGTACTCTCTAACCAAATGGTTGGGTTCAAATCCTGCAGAGTGCAGATGTGGTGATTTTAGGTGTAGAGTAGAGAGTGTGCCGGTTAAAAAAACATCACTATAAAAAATTAGTCACATGTAAGTAGTTCAAAACTTCAAATGTTAAAATGAAAATTACATTTTTGCTTGCTTCAAACTATATTATTGTTGTTTTTGTCAGTTCATCTTCATACATTATTAGAAACAGTTTACAGTAAGATGAATATGATACATTGATCATCATATGGGACTCTCATACTGCAGCTAAAAGTTAAAAAGGTAAGAACTTTAAATCTTAATTAGCCCATATGTACATAACAAATATGAATATTGAATACAAAAACACATGAAGTATACTTATAGCAAGAGTTTGATTGCATACCAAGAACAAAAGATGATCAACCATATGAGAATCTCCAAGTGCAGCTACATTGAACCAGAAGGCTTGTGGCGAGATACATTATCATTCGAAGAACCTGAACCACCGACAGATCGTTCCCATGGAAATATGACGGGACGACAACACAGCAACAAGAATAACAACTCCATTATATACATCATAATGCTAATCCACATGTATATCAACCACTTTGAATACCACAACATCCTTCTTACAAAAGGAAGTTGAGACTCTATCTTCAAAGACGCTGAGTATATTTCAGGAACACCACCCCTCCTTCCAAATTCTGCTCGCTGTTCAATGACAATCCGCGAACAGGAAGTATGTACATCTTTTTCAGTATATCCTCTGAACTTTAGATCCAAAGTTTGTGTTTCTGATGAATATCCGGTGAGAAGAGAAGCTAACTTAAAGAAAGTCGAAACAAGGCGAATCGGCTGACTTCTAAATTTCAACATACATGGCTGCCTTATACTTCCTAAAAGTTTACCATCACTAGAGACGAAATCTACCCTCACCTGGAAAATCCCAAGATTTATATTGTAATCTGATTCAGGCAAAGTTAATGAGACAGTCACGTGCACTTCATGATCAAAAGGTATGAAACGCGATTCATCAAGACTCGCAATCTTACTCTTTTGGTTGTGCACTACAACAGATGATTCCGGACAAGAAACTACAGGCACGAAAGCCATGGGAGTATCTTTAGTATAATCAAAAATCAACTTCTCCGTTATCAATACCGGCTCCTCAACTATCCGTTTCATCATCACGCCACCAAAAACAAAAGCCGGAACTAACAAACTAACTAAAATAAAACCACAATAAGCAAACCACAACAACCCCCATCCGACTCGATAACATAACTTCAATGCAGACTCATGCTTTTGAAACCCTAGGCAATTAATCAACTTAACACCACTGTAACAAATCCCCAATATCCCAGAACTATTCCCCAGCATATAACTTCTAGCAAGTTTAATAATCCCTAAGGGATCTGTCATTATCAAGTATGAAGCATGCAATAACCATATTGGGAATGTGACAGAGTTAGCTAAGAATTTTGTTTGAAACCCTAATATTTTAATTGCCAATTCCAATAATATAGAAACAAGATCCGGTGCAGAATTTGGGGAATCCACAGTAACCGATGAGGAACTCACATCCGTATCGTCGTTTAACCGCCGGCCTTCGCTGTTTGAACTCAGATGAAAAACAGAGGAATTCGAATTTTCATTTAATTTGTCATTATTTTTCAAAATCGACGAACTTGAACGCACGTACTTCTTCACTGGAGGATCAAAATCAATCAATCCGTCTGGATTGTTTTTGAAGAACTGAGATTGAGAGGATTCTCTGCAACTTCGACGATGACGGAGGCCAGCGGAGGAAGGAGATGACGGGGAGTCCGGCGTGTGCTCTGATATGACGGTGACGGTGGATTCCTCAGATTTGTTGCTATCGTGCTCGGAAGTAGTAACGGATTGATCGGATTCTTCGAACGAATTTGGGGGATTGAGAAAGGGGGATTCTTCGAGTGCGTCGTGGAAATCGGCGTCCGGGACTCCGATTACCTTGTTGTTATTGTTTTGGATGATTGATTGTTGTTCCATTAGGAAGGAATTGGAAAAATCATGTAGATTTTTAGGGTTATGGTGAATGGGGAAGAAGAAGGGAATCTGGAAAGAGGATCGCAAGGAAGGACACGTTTATTTTTTTTTTATGTTCGCGTGTCAAATGCGACCATGGCGTAACGGTGAACTCTAATAAGGTTTCGCTTTCATCTCGTTTCGGTTTTACGGTTTAAACGTTTAACACAATGTTTATAAATTTACAAACTAGAAAGGACATAAAAAACATAATAAAAAAAGAACATAAAACTTAACAAAACTCGTAAGTATTTACAAACTAGGTCGATTGGTAACTTAAGATCTTGTCGAATCGTCAATTGATAGCTTAAGAGTGGTGGTATAAAACTTAAAAGCAACCTTAAGCTTAATAGTGATAAAAGCAAGAGTTAGAATGAGTCAATTGGTAACTTACAGTCGAGCAGACACGATTACAAGGGGTGCAAAGTCGATTCAAGCTGGAGTTAAAACAAGTCGAGTCCAACAGTCGAGTAGGTAGACGCCTTGTGATGTCCTACAGTTGAGCCTTTGTGATGTCCTATAGTTGAGCATTGGCGGCCTCAGATCCATAGCTATGTGAGGAGGGTATAGGCACCCCTCAAACCTAGCCCACAAGCCCAAATTATTTAATAACCTAGCCCACAAGCCCAAATTATTTAATAAATTAAATCAGACGCCCAGTTTTGTAGTAGGCTCCTTCTCCTTAAAAGTTACATATTCAACAACATTTCTACACACTTTTGACGAAATGTATGTACATTTTTAACATCAATTATGCATAATTTTAACAACAATTATCAGTGTTTTAACACTAATTGTGCACTGTTTTTAACAACAATTTTTGCATATTTTCAAAAGCAATTATGCAGTGTTTTAATCCACTAACTCTACATTGTTTTAACAACAATTCTGCATATTTCCAATAATAATTATGCAGTGTTTTAACTGCAACTCTACACTATTTATAACAACAATTTTATACTATTTTTAACAATAATTCTACATATTTGTAACAATTTTGTGGTTATCAGTAACAATTACACGCTGGCGGAAGGCGTCCGGAAACGACGAACGACGGCCCTTGCGGCAGCGGCGGTCCGATCGGAGGTGGGTAGTGACAACGGTGCAAGAGGGATGAGAGGAGAGGATTATGGTTTTAGCTTTTTCTTCAAGAATAATTGCCCCCTAATCCCTTGCCTATCCTTTGTATTTATAGATAGATAGAAACTTAATCCTCAAGTTAAGGTTTTAAGTGTTGACTTAATTGCACTTTAATACTTGTGATTATCATATAATCACTAATAACCAAATACTTTGGTTATTTAATTATATAATCCTTATATAATTATATAAATGTAATTTAACTAACTTTATAATTAATTATATATATATATATATATCCCATATATACATATAAATTAATTATTCTATAATTCCAAATTACAAAATCAGTTAATTTAGTCGTTTGCAATTACGAATTACAATCTCTTTCTTGCCGTTGATTATCCTAGATAATCTAGATAAATTATTATCTCGCCACATACTTTATTCGTGTAAGGTTCATTTAACTTCTTAAACAACCTATTCATGTATATTATTGTTTGCGGTGTAAGTTTTTGGATCTTATCTCAGTGGCCGTGTTGTCAAATATCATTACCCGGGCATACAAGTCCAACATACACTATATCAAGATAGTGTATATCCTCACAACTCAACACTATGACAAGACAGTGTAACCCAAACCAATCATACACTATATCAAGATAGTGATGATTCCCACAACTAACTCACACAATGAATGTAGTATAAGATAATAAAACGGGTCAACCAGGTTAAAAGGGAAAAAAGTTGCTAACCATTCTAAAACAGGTTGACCAAGAAAAAAGATTAATAGATTTATCAGATAACCAAGAAAAAAAGGTGCCTACTTGTATACAATTTCAACAGTCTTGCATATCCCAGCATAATATATATGGATCTTGCACAAAAATCAATTACTTTGATGAGGATGTCTTGTAAAATACATATTCTAACTTTCTGGAACTATGAAGTAAGCAAGCAATTAAAGATAAGTAGATAACTCAACTGGTAATAAACATTGACCAGAAAATTACAATAGAAAAAAATAAGCAGAAAGTTAACTAATTACCAAATTAATTGTAAATTGGTGAGTTGAAATTCAATTCACTAAGATAGATGATTATGATATGTGTCGGGTCATGGGTTGCAGCCATGCCTACCGGGTCATGGGTTCTACTGGGTCAGAGATTGCACCATGCACATGGGTTTTGTTTGTGTTTCCTTTGGCTTCAAGTTTGTTTCAAGTTTAGTGGCTAAAATAAAGGGAAGTGGTGCCACACTACCCATGTTCTAGTTAGTTTTCCTTGTTTTGTGTTGGAGTGTAATCCTTAAATAGGAGTTTTTCGATTATGAATGGAAGATCAGGAAAATACAGAAAATCATGCACATATACTCGTTTAGAATTCATATGGTTTCTAAAATCTGATTTTTGACATGTTTAAAATCCAAATCATGTTATGATTATATCATGATTTATAAAAATGTATTTCAAGGAACATATAATTCTCCTCTTTTATTGAAAAACCTTAGACATTAAATACTAACTTTCATTTTTTTATTGTGTTTAAAATGAGATTGTATTAAATAGCAACACAAACATGGGGTTGGTGTAGTGGTTTCATCGCTTAGCCTTAGGTGCAGGACCTGGGTTCGATACTTCCCCTCTTGACAGTTTTTTTTTTGGCTCCCACTTGGCCTTTTTTATTTTTGGCTTTAATGCTTTTTTTTCCCTTACATTTTAATTTATAACTATAAATCTTATACGATATTTTTTTTTAAAACGGACTGTGCTGCTGTTTTTAGTTTTTTTTTGTGCCGGTATTGGTATTATAGGAACCGGTATTGGTATTGGCTTTTTTTTTAAACGGAGTTAAATAGAGTTTTTATTTTGTATCGTACGCTATAGCGGACGCTAGGTTATGAGCGAATAACACCGTTGCCGGTATTGGTATTATCGGAACAGTTTTTTTTATCAACCGATTAGGTTCAGCTTCCTGCCATATAAATTCGACGCGCGCCGCAACGCGAGGCATGCAAAATTCCTACTTCAACTTGATCTATAAAAAATATTTTATCAAATAATTATAACTAGTTTTTTACCCGCAGCGTGATAAAGTATAGACTACAATTGACTCGACTCGTTTCCGAACTAAATTTACATCGATTGTACCCGTCGAATGAAAACGTATTATATTTGATCGACTCGTTTCCAAGCAAACTTACGTCGAAACGTAGACCAACTCGAAACGAGCATAAAAATAAGTACGAAAACGTATTATATTTGACCTGACTCGTTTTCCAAAAATATTTACGTCAAAACGTAGATGAACTTGAATTTATACCGACACGTACATAAAAATAAGAACGAAAGAAATTAGTTTTTTTTTAAGTAAAAACGTACATGGATAAACCCGAAACTTTAGAAACTCGAAGGGGTGAAAATGGCATTTTGCAAACTTTTTCATAAACTGGAGAGCTAAATGTGTGATATTGAAAAGTGAAGGGGATGGCATTGGCCGGTGGGTTCCCCCACCGACCTTGCCAATTAAGAATAATAGAATGTTTTTCTATTTTTTAAAAACTCAAATTAAAATTATACTTTATCACAATTCAAGCACCGTACAATTTTCATTTTTGTAAATACTTATATTTAAAAAACAGTAAAAATCACTAAGTTTTTACTGATTTTAACTCATTTTAGGGTTAAGCTTGCAATCGTAAGTCACGTAGATGGCATATGAGATAAATTTTTATTAAAAACTAACTGATGTTGACATCAGGGGCTAAAGGCGTAACCAAGTCTCAAAAATTTGGGTTAAGTTTATAGTTTTTAAAACTTAGGGGCTAAAGGTGCAATTTAAACAAACCAAAAGGGCTATTTATTAAATAATAAATTATGCATTTATTTAATGTGTAATTACAAATTATTAAAATATCATAAAAGACAAAAAAATATCGGAGGGTAATTTGGTATTTAAACATTATTGATAATTGTAGTATCTAATAATTATCGGGTATTTTTTATTTTGTAGAAGATTGGTTGATTTGGGTACAGAAATGGTATAGATGTTGCATCTTGCAAGAACTTCAAGAGGACGAAAGTTCTAGACACCATTTATCCGAACATTCTCTTCCTTAATATATTTTATTTTCTTAAAAGTCAATAGATTCTCTTTTAATCTATATCTATATCTATATCTATATCTATACTAAATAATAAATAAAGGTTTTTCATGACACGTGTCGCATCCATATTTATTCTCATCATATTTTTTTCACACCTCTCTCTTAATAAATACAACTCTATATTTCGTAATAATATATTTTTAAAAAAAATACTAATTATACTAATAAAACATATTTATTTTAAATTGTCCTTTATTATTAGAAATTTTGAAATCTAATTATGTAACTTTTATTTTCAATGAAATAGTAAATGAAAGTCAAATTACATTGAATATAATTAACATATTTTCGGAACCAAATTATATATTAATTTTTACCTATTTTGAATTTTGTTTTCTATCCTTAGTATATGTAATACATTTTTACACCTGCAAAATATATACATAAAAATTTAAGAATTTTATTGTGACAGTTGCGGTTTTTTATGTCCTTACCGTTTCTCGACTTTTATACGTTTATATTTTTAAATATTATGGTTATATATTTTTAGTGTTTCTAGGAATTGTAGGAGCATTGTCTTAGACAAACACTAAGGTCCGAACTAGAAAACCCGGTTAAGTGCATTCACTGCGTGTACCGCGAACGCGTTAAATAAACGGTAAAATTTAAATTCTCGAAAATAATTTTTATATTTATATTTTAGTTAAGAATGATATTTTATAATATTATATGTGCTAACTTTTGTGATTCTTGATTAAACTAACGATCACAAGTGGTTCACCCGATATAAATTTTTAAATTTTTTTTTTAGTTTTTATATTTTAAATTTTTTCTAAAATTCATTTTTTAGATACTACATTTTTATGTTTGGGTAAAATTATTTATTAAAGTGTTTAGGGGTGTAATTTTTATAAAAAGTGGGTATATTTTATAAAAATTTCTCTTTTAAAACTCAAGACCACACTTTCCACTATAAATACCCAACCCCCATCCCATTTTCCCCTTCCTTCCCCCTTGTTCCAGCCATAAACCTTTTTTTTTCATCCAAACACTCTCAAATCTTCCTCAAGCTCAAGAACATCCGATCCAAGTCTTGATTCTTGGTTCCAATGGATTTATGAGCTTGTTCTTAGTAATTTGAATGTATTTTAACATGTTTTCACCTTTGATTTTTCTGTTTTGATCCTGCATGTGTTCTCAAAAACACAAAGAACACACACACACTCACTTTGATTTTCAATTTTGATGATTTCAAGTGTTTTAAGCTTAAATTTTGTATTTTTAACAAGGATTTGTGGATAGAAATTAGTTAAAATCAACCACAATGAGTTATCTAATGAAAAAATTGCAAGATTTAATGATTAAAGTGTATGGACACTTGGGTGTTCATAGTTGCATTTTCTTGTATTAAAAAGTGCATTTTTTTGTTGATTTAAGTCTTTGATCTCGAAATTGAATCACATTGTGATTGTAGGTTGTTAAATCAAGAAATCACAGTAGATAAACATCATTCAACACCTACATTTGCTAATTTGGAAGTTATAATTCTTGATTTAACTTGATTAGTAGCTTGAATGGTCAATAACATTCATGTTCTTGATGGATTTTTAAAAATTGTTGATCTAGCACTCAAAATTATTTTTAAACAGTAGGATATACTTTAAAATGAAGATTTGAAAATTTTGGTGACTAAAATTTTTATAGATTATTTATTAAAATTCACACAAGTTTAATACATGAAAATTGGGAAAAATACCTTTGAGTTTTAGAAAAATCTGAAATTTCGACAATAGTTAGTATATTATAAAATATGACTCATTTCCAAATTTAGTGAGAATCGGAGTTGTTTAAGTAGGTGTGTAGTATTTATAAAGTTTAAACAAATGAATTTGGGATCATATACCTCTGGACAACTTCTGGACTTGAAACTTTGAATGGAATCTCATATGGATTTAAAAATAATCTGGTAAATATTTGGTGAAGTTTGGACAAGTTTAACTATTTTTACCGAATTTGTTAAATTTTAACAATATTATATTCATAATAAATAATCTGGATATTGAAAAATTATGAAAATTGGACAGAAATTTTTATTTACGTATATGATCAATTGGTAAAATTATTAAGAAATAAATTTATGTTTAAGTATGGTTTTAAAATTTTTTTCCATTAAGACTTTATAAAAAGTTACTATTTTTAGAAATTTTTGTATAAAATTGATTTTATAAAAGTCTTAGGAGATTTTGGACATAAGTATAAACATATTAAAAACATAAATTTAGACTTTTAAATTGGGTGCTAAAATCACACTAAAACCCTAATTTCGGACGAATCGGATTTTCAAACCGTAAACTAGACTTTACGCGCGTAACCGTGTTTTTGATCAAACGAAACCGTGACTTGAGATTTTATCATATATGATTTTATAACTAGTGATGTTCTTTATTAAAATCTAAAACTTAAGGTTTTAAGGTAGCGAATTTATATAAAAGCCGGTTTTACAATTTCTAACAGTTCGTATGCGTATGTACGGGTTTTGGGTATGCAACCGACTGCATAGCCACTTTTGTTTTGTTGACTTATTCACACACGTTAGGTGTCCTAAATTCTTGTTTCGTATCTACTTGGTTAGTAGGACTCGGTTAGGACGTCATATTTGCGGTTTCTTCGGTTAACCGTACCTTTTGTATTACCGCGCTCAGGTGAGTTTTGTGGCCCCACTTTTTAATTTTTATTGTTTTACAGGGGAAAGCTGATTCATACACTACACGTTGTTACCTGGGTTTACTTATGAATGTATTAAGTCCCCACTTTAACGCAATCAATTAGCTTGAATAGCCGATGCGAATTATGTATAGTACTATTTGGGTTGACACCCCGTCCAGGGTTGGTCGCACCAACCAGACTTGTAGGGTCATTTGGGCGCATAATTAGTCATAGTAGGTGTTCACATTCGACACTTGGATGCAGAGCAACAAACTAGTCTGACGGTTTTGATTGTGGCTCAGGGTAATTAAATCTTAACACGTGCACTTGATCATCTGCGGATGGTTACTATTACATTTTGAAATTTATTTACTTACTTTTTTCTTATCGAGATGCAAAACCTGCGTACTCACCAACTATTTTTATAGTTGACTCGTTTTCGAAACATGCTTTTCAGGTAAACAGTTATGGGGATCACGAGCTTTAAACGGCTTGCTTTTGGGAAGAATTATTATTGTGTACCTTTGGTTGTAGTAAGGCATTTTAGACACTTTGTATTGATTCAAGATTTTCATGTATTCGTACTTTCATTAGAAGCATGTAGTATGGTTCAATATAATGCACAACTTTCCTTTTAGTTTCTCTTGTACTTGTGTTCAATGCGATATACCGGTTACATCTCATACTTCCGCCTTGACAGGGTGTGACATTTATGTATTGATAATTTTTACCCCGTGTGTATTACACGGGTTCTAAGCTAGTATATATTATGCCCGTTGATTTTACCCGTACCCGGTTAACCCGACCCGAATAACCTTCACCCGAACCGATTAAACCCGTACCCGAATAACCCGTAACCGATTAACCCGAAAACCGTTTAAACTGATTGTTATTCGGGTCGGGTTTCGGTTAGACTTTCAAACATCAAAAACCCTAACCGATTAACCCGAATAAACCGAACATTTATAAACATGGTTTATAAATTACAATCTTATTACTATATCACTAAATTAATAGATCATTATTACGGAATTGTTCTTACCTTTCTATTTACAAATTATAATCTTATTACTATGGCCGAACATTTAGTTTTTCATGAAGTTAAAGAAACAATGATACCAACATTTAGTTTATAAACTTGATTCATTTATTTTTTTCAACAATGTGTCCATACCCGAAACCCGACCCGATTAAACCGAAAACCGATTAACCCGAACCCGATCTACCCGAATGTTATTCGGATCGGTTATCGGATAAATTTACACACACGAAAAAACCGATTAACCCAAACCGATCTACCCGAAACCCGATTAAATTACCCGAACAACACCCCTAGTATATATGCATTTACAAACCAAAATAAACAGTAATTATATTGTTTTTTATTAATACATTTACCAACCAAAATGAGTAGTAACTTTATTATTTTTTATTAATAAACTTTTATATATAAGTAAACAAACCATCATCAAAATTTCATCCACCTCCCCGCAAACTTTTCTTTTGAAGTTTTATTCATTTATTTTTTATTATACTTTATACCACAATCACAATTAAGTGTTCATAGTGCAACCAAGTAACAGCTTTTAACAATAACTAGAAATTGTACCCCGCGCTATGTGACGGGAACCAGACCTTAAACGGTTGAGACGGTGACATTAATGTGACTAAGCACAAAAATAAATGTGCTTAAATAAATTTTGTCACGCGCTCCACGGCGGGAACCATAAAGTTCATAAAAAAAAACGTATGAAGTTACGGCGACTCAGTTGTGGAGGTCGAAACATAGATAAAAGACAATTAGATAAAGGTACCGGTATTTTTCAGTCGGTGTTGGTCTCATTCTTCACAGTTGGCAGTCGATATAACCAACGATACATAAAAAATGTGTTATTTTGAATATGACTTCGTTTTTAACAAAATTTACATCGGGGCATCAACAAAGAAAAAAAACAAAAGCATTGAGGAAAAAAATCAGATTATATACACTAAAGAGGGTAAACTTAAAACTTATAAAACTTGAGGGGGTCAAAGTTAATATTTACAAAGTGAAGAGATGATTTTTGTCAAGTTACAAACTTGAGGTTAATTTTGGTCGGTCGATAACTCTACCGACACTTGTGATTGAGTATTAGTATAATTTTTACACGGGTGGCAAGATTAAATAACTAAAAGTGTCTATTAAAGAAGTGTTTGAGATTGTTTATTAAAAATACTAGTTTTAACCCCATATGTTATGCGGGGTGAAACGTTAAGATTATATTGATAAATATTTTAACACATTTTTTATACAAATTTGATATTGTATTGGTAAGTTTTCCATTTTGTTAATTGTTAAGATTATATGGCTGAGAGTAATCAAAACATAAAAAAATACATGAAAATACACTTCATAAGTGGTGTACTTTTTATAATACATTAAATTACATGTCAAATTAAACCTTACAATGATGATTTACAAATTTAAAAATACTTCATTGTATACAACATTTAACATGGTATTGGTAACTTTTTCATGTTTAACACCCACTAAATGCAACAAACAATAGAGTTTCTTATCATCAATTACTAAAACAACAAAATAGCCAAAACAGTTCGTAAAATAGGTCACAAACAGTGCGACCCCAATTGAAGTCAGTAGAGAGTCAAAGAAATCGAAGATAATCAAATTGGTAACGATTTCCTTGCATACGTTGTTTCTCCATTTTATTAGTTTCTTAAAACTCTATCCGTTTTTTTGTAGAAACTTTAACCTTGATATTGTAACATATTTAAAAATACTTAAGTTGTGTTTAAATTTACATATCAAAATTAAATTATTATTTTTTTTAAATCTCGCATTTTATATAAAAAATCTCGCTAAACTTTTAACATTTAATCTCCCATTTAAAATAAAATAAAAAATACAAATAAAATTTAAATTTCAACAACATATCATCTTTTAAATTCAAAATTTTAAACTCCAAAATTAATATATCGACACAATTTAAATTTAAAATTCTAAAATTAAATATGAAAAAAATTAAAACTAATAAATTAGAATTGAAGCCAAACATATTTAAAAAAAATCTCATCATTAAAAAAAATTAAAGTTTAAAATATAATACACTTTTAAAAATAAATATTTATAAATTTCTTAACTTTAATTAAAAATAACTATTAAAATTTCAAAACAAAAATAAAAAATTTATTTATAAATATCAAACCTAATTAAAAAACTAATAATTAAATATTAGTAAACTTTATTCTAACACATATTTATTTAAAATACAAAAGTAGTATTTTTAAATTTTATATGTAAAATTAAAAAATCTTGTTTTTTAAAAATAAAATTTTAAAAACTCGTTTTTTAATAATAAAACTATAAAAACTCTCTTTTTTAAAATCTCCTATTTTTTAATTTTTGATTTTTTAAAAATATTTACTTTTGATGATAATTTAAAAAAAAAATTGTGTCAATTTTAATAGGATAATTAGATTTTAATAATCCCATCTTTTACCAATTATCCAATAATAATACCAACTAAGAATATTCTTACCACCGGTCCCTACTTTCAAACTATTTTTTTACATTGGAACCCCGTTAGATTTTATATGACGTGGACATCTCCAAACCGCTGGAAAGTCGAGCCAAGCTAGAAGTGGTCTTGTGGTGGGTTTTGAAATTGGCTCTGATGGTGTTTAACTGGTCTCGTTAAACACCACTGTTGTCTCTGTTTGGCTTTGCCGGAAAAATGAGACCGGTTAAACACCACCAGAGCCAATTTCAAAACCCACCACGAGACCACTGCTAGCTTGGCTCGCCTTTCCGACGGTTTGCAGAAGTCCATGTCATATAAAATCTAACGGCGTTAAGTTTTTTTAACGGGGGTCCAATGTAAGAAAATAGTTTGAAAGTAGGGACTGGTGGTAAAAATATTCTCAGTTGGGATTATCATTGACCAATTGATAAAATGTGGGATTATTAAAATCCAACAATCAATTTTAATAATGGTGAATTAATTTGGTAAAATGTTTATGTATGTAATTTTAAAAAAAAATTGAGTTAAATATGGAAAGACTGAATATAGATGTAAATGTGGTTTCGAGGAAAAAAACTTATGAGGTAAAATGCGGTGATAACATGTGTCCATTTATTTAGTCTTTTATTATAATAGAGATTTTATTAGATTTTGAAATAAGTAATTTGAAACAAACAATTTTAACTATTTATTTTTACGTAATTGAAAATATTTATTTATTTATTTTAAGTTATTAACACAATTTTCAATTATTTTTACGTAATTGAAAATATTTATTTAACTATTTATTAAAACGTATATGTCACGAACCCTAGGATCGATTCACGTTAAATTCGATGTTGTAAGCCCCAATTGGGTTAGGGCTTTCCATCTACAGATAAAAACAAAAGCGTAGGCGTGATTTGTTACCTTAAACGATCTTGTATTGGTGGGGTTCGATCAAACGGAGTTTCGACTCGATCTCCGACGACTCCGGCTTCGTCTCCGGCCAAATTAGCGTGTGTAACAGCTTCTGAGAGGTTCGACTAGTGTGTGTAGAGTGATTGGTTTCGAATTAGAATGACCAAATGATCGATTTGATGAATTCCAAGAATGGTTTTGATTGGTTTCGAATTAGAATGACCAATCAAAGTCGTTAAAACGTAGTAAAACGGTTTACTGATGATTTAAAATCGACATTGAGGTGCGTTTCCGTTGAGGATCCGATCGGTTTGGGACGTTACGGAAATGATTTGTGTCTTTACTGCACGAGGCGCGAATGTGCCTGGAATTAGGCACGACCGTGTCTGTGGGCTTTGCGCGACCGTGCTCAAGCAACGTCGCGACCGTGTCTTTGAGTTTTTGGTTAAATACAAGAATAGTCCCTGCAGTTTTGTATTCTTGATGTTGTTTTAAGTTTTGTCAATTTTGGTCCTCGAGGTTTGTGAGATAATGGAGGTTTGTTTCAGTTGTTATTGTAACAAGATAAAATGTGTGTATGTACTTATATCATTATGATAATACTCCATAGTTATTGCACATGAAAATAATAAATGTTGTGACACCACGCTTTGAATGTGAAAATGAAATTGAAATTGTCATTCATTGCACAACATGAAATATTAGGAAAAACATGGATGTTACAGTGTAGACTCCATGATACATTCCTCGTGGTTCATTCATGGGAATGTGTGGCAAGAGAAGTGGACGTTACTTCTCATAGCGGTATTGAGACGATAGATGATGGATATTTCATCTAAAGGAACCGGTGGTTATCTTAGATAGAAAGGTGAAACGCTTGTGGTATAAGCGGATTAACCAAGTGTTGATTCTGCGGGATCATCAGAAAATGGGCGGAAACAACTCAGAAATCTGAGGACAGATACTCGAGTGTTACCCTAATCTTTTTGTGGATCGGGTTTCGGGGACGAAACCCAAAATTAGGGGGAGTGATTTGTAACGAACCAATTTCCGGGTTTGTTCTATAATATATTTTTTATATTATAAGGGGGTGTATTTAAATAAAAACAAAGTTGAGGGTTTGTTTTAAATAGTGGAATTAAATAGTTTTAGAAGGAGTTAAAATATCAAGTAGAGGGACTGATCTTGCAATTATCACAAACTTGATTTTGGTGGAGATTAAAAATGGCGAAACACACAATTATGTGTGTGTGTGGTTCGCAAATCAACAGGGAGCAAGAGGAGGAGAACCAAAATCATGAAATTGATGATTTGCATGAGGAACTTGGGTGATTTGTAGTGTTCATCCTCTTCAAAATTGCTAGTAAGTATCATCTTCCTCATCTCAATCACCATCTATGGTGTTCTTGAGCAAAAAGACCCAATTGGGTCAATTGGTGTTATGATTTGGGTTTAATGTCGTTTATAAACCTTAATCTAGTATTATTAATGTTGGAGAATCATGTTTTACATGATTATAACATCCAATTTGATGATTTCAAAATTAGGGTTCTTGAGGTTAAAATTGGGGATTTTCAAATTAATGAAGTTAAATGATGAATTGGTGGTGGGTAAGTGTTTATTGTGTTAATAAACACAATTTTTAGTAAAAGCCCTCAATCAAATTAATGAATCAATAACCTTGGAGAATTGGGTGAAATTGGATAGAACCTTAACGGGTCAAAATGGGTTGGTTGTTATCTTGAAAGGTTGGAAGCTTGAAAGAAACTAACTAAACCAAGATAGTTATTGATGAAGATCATAAGATCTTAGGTGGGTGTCAAACCTCAAATAGGTAATTTATAGGAGTTTACTATTTTACTAAACTAGTGGATTGTTTAGGTGATCAAGATATGGAGTGGCTAGCTAGGAAGACGAATTGTAATCTTCATTGGCAAAGGTAAGTGCTTTGCACTTACTTAGTATTAGATAAGTAGTTTTGTGTAAATAGTATGTGTGGTATGCTATTTACATGTTTTTATTGTGTTGACTTGTGTGGTATATAGTCAAAATATAATGGTTATGGTAGAACTTGTATGTTTGACTCAATGTGGATATTTAGTCAAACTAAACAATTGATGTGTGGTAATGTGTGTAAAATTGGCTTAAGTGGTATTTAGCCAAACTATATTAACTAAAAGACTCAAGATGGTAAAGAGTCAAACTAAAATTGTGTAATGTGGTGTATTGGTGTATTTGACTTAGGTGGTAAATAGTCAAACTATAATGTGGTATGTGGTGTATTGGTGTATTTGACTTAGGTGGTAAAGAGTCAAACTAAAATTGTGTAATGTGGTATATTGGTGTATTTGACTTAGGTGGTAAAGAGTCAAACTATAATGTGGTATGTGGTGTATTGGTGTATTTGACTTAGGTGGTAAAGAGTCAAACTGAAATATGCAAGGGTGGGTGTATGGTGTTTGAGGTCTAAGGACTTCATTATGTTGTTTGGTGAATTAAGTTATTAAACTTACATGGTGTAATGATGATAATAAGAATTTGTAAAAGGCGAAATACATAGGTGAAATATGTATTTAAATGGTGATGTACATGGGTGAAACATGTGCATAAATGGTGAAATACATAGGTGAAATATGTATTTAATTGGTGATATACATGGGTGTAACATGTATATAAAGTGGTGATGTATACGTAGGTGAAATACGTATACAAATGGTGATATACATGGGTGATATATGTATATGATTGGTGATATATATACATAGGTGAAATACGTATATAATGGTAGCATACATGATTGTAACATGTATCAAAAGGCGAAACAAATTCCTAAAACTTAAACAGTCGAATCGGTGTTTGAGATTCATAAGAATCATGTGGGTGTTAAGGGTGGGTTATTGGGTGTTTATAACCATGCCTAGATGCTAACGGTTGATTAAATCGACTTGGGGTCGAGTCGGGAGGGTCGAAAATGCTAAAACTGCAAATTTGGGGTTGGCTGGTCCCTGGGACGCCCCCTGGGCTTCTGGGACGCCCTAAGTGGGACGCCTGATGGCTTCTGTTTGCTTCTGGGACGCCCCAAGTGGGATGCCCATTGGCTGATTTTTGAGTTCTCTTCCTAGGACACATTGGGGGGTCTTGGGACTTGTTATATCATTACTAATGGTTATTTGTGGTGTTTTTGGATGTAGGGAAAGCTCCGGTTTGATGTCTCGGGTCTCGCCAAAGTTGGACATCGGATTCTTAAAGTTGTTTTAGATGTTTGTTTTGATTAAACTTCTCGTGGTAGACTTTTACAAACATGTTGGGTTGTTTAACACTTGTGGATAAGTGGGACTAACTTGACTTCTTTTGCGTATTTTAGAAAGTCTAAATTTAAGTTGTAAAACTTAAACGTGAGGATACGTTATATTTTGTATGGGACCTAAACTCTGTGTTGTTTTAAAAAGCTAAAATTGGTTTGAAAAATTTGGGTGTTACACTGTTTGTTATTAAACTTTAGCTTTGAGGAAACACGCTAGGGTGTCCTCCTGTACTCTTTTTGACTATCGTCTCACTTGTGCCTGACATGTGATTTATCACACTTTAACTATCACATATGGATCATGGTCCGAGTACAGATCCCTTTCTCTCTTACACCTCAGGGTAAGACTTTTACTTTAGCGCTGCCCACACCTAAGGGTGAGACTTTCTTTCATGCTTGCACTTTAGTGCAAGAATCCTTTAGCATTGCCCACATCTCAGGGTAGGACTTTCTCACTTACACCGAAGTGTAAGACTCCTTTAGCATTGCTTACACCGAAGTGTAAGACTCTTTAACCATTGATCACACCTTAGGGTGAGACTTCTACTTTAGCATGCTTGCATGACTTTCTTCAATGCAATGCAATTACATTATTACACAAATAGAAATGTAATCACATAAACTTTCATATAGACAAATAGCACATATTAACACATAAGCATATAATATGTTATTTGTCACTGCCACTGTCACCGGCGAGCTGTACCGAAGTACAACTCCTTTATCGTTCTTTACTTTAGCTCTTTATTATCTTTCAAAACTTGTTTAAAAGGTAATACTATACTCTTTAACTTTCATTTTTATAAAAACATATAATTCTTATAAAATATTCTTTAACTTTAAAATCTATCTCTTTAACAATATGCATTCTAACCCAACACCGTTTAGGAAAAATGGCAATAAGAACTCACTTGACTTCTACTGGGTCTATCTCACTTAGCAAGGAAACTTCAAGCTATGTGGAATGCTAACAAATCTGTCAAGGGTTACCAATGGAACAAGGTTATAACCTATACGTTTCATCCGAAAACTTATCTGTCCGAAATCTTGTTCGACCGAAATCTTTTTCGGTCGAAATCTATCTTGGTCAAAATCTTTTTTGACCGAAAACTGACGAGTTAAACATATCTTTTACTCATTAACTATTTCGTTCGAAATCACTTGTCTGAAAACCTCTTCGTTCGAAATCTCCCGTCCGAGAACTATCTTGTTCGAAAACATCTGTCTGAAATCATGTTCGTCCGAAAATACTTTTCGGACGAAAATAGTTTTCGGACTATTCAACGAGTTTTCGGACGATTCAACTGTTCTTGATCAAATTCTTCATTTTTGATCCAAGCTTCGATCTTTTTACGTTCAAAACTTTTATCTAGCTTACATGAAGCTAGATATCTAATTTTTAGAGTAATTCCAACGTAAAAATCCCATCTTTGATTTGAAAGGCCCATATAAACCCTAAACCCATTAATTCAATACATGAATCGAATATGAGGTCGTTTTAATACCTGTTTTCGCTTGATCTCTTCTTCTTCAACCTCCTGTGATGTTCTAGCAACAATCTACGCCGCAAATGAAGGTCTCAGGTTGTGATTCGAAGCTTTCTCTCTCTATCCTTTCACTCTCTAGAAGGGTAATGTTGAAGGTGAAGAGTGAGGGTTGGAGAGGGTGACTAGGGCTTTACTCCTTCCTCCTCTCCCCCCTGCGCATCCCCGCTATCTTTTTTATATTCTTTTATTGTTCGTCGTTATTTCGGGATGTTACAAAAACCAAGTCACCGTAACGTGCGAACATAACTCACTAGTTATAAAATGTACGAACTTAATCTAAGTGATCACTGAGTGGATAAACAACACCACAAAAATATTAAATATCAAAGAAGAAATGATACGTGAATTGTATAAACAAATATAGCCCGCGGCAGTGGCGAATTCAGGATATTTTGATACGATGTGCAAAAGACGGATCGGCCAAAAAATGGATCGGTAAAAAATGAGCCAGGTAAAAAAAATAACATGTATCAAAAGGCGAAACAAATTCCTAAAACTTAAACAGTCGAATCGGTGTTTGAGATTCATAAGAATCATGTGGGTGTTAAGGGTGGGTTATTGGGTGTTTATAACCATGCCTAGATGCTAACGGTTGATTAAATCGACTTGGGGTCGAGTCGGGAGGGTCGAAAATGCTAAAACTGTAAATTTGGGGTTGGCTGGTCCCTGGGACGCCCCCTGGGCTTCTGGGACGCCCTAAGTGGGACGCCTGGTGTCCCTGGGACGCCTGATTGCTTCTGTTTGCTTCTGGGACGCCCCAAGTGGGATGCCCATTGGCTGATTTTTGAGTTCTCTTCCTAGGACACATTGGGGGGTCTTGGGACTTGTTATATTAAAACAGTAAAACATGTGACTAAACTAAAAATCATGCTGGCCCATTCTAATTATCTGACCCGTACCCGTTGACCCATAACATCAAGATTAATCCCAATAGTCACTCCCTGAAACAAAAATTATAATTAATATGTAAATTACATGTAAATAGTTTTCTTGACCTTGGTTGCCAAGGGAGTTCAGTAACTCATGACAGATCAATTGTGTAAGCAGGAAGTGCACGCCACGCCCCAAATGTATAACATTATCTCAGTTCATCACTTTGGTCCTCGGTTCCTACCGGCTATGGCGAAAAATGAAACAGACAATATTAGCCATAAAAACAACCCGTGTACCAAATTAAGCATCATGATACAGGTAAATTATCTTCATTATTTCAACGCAATCCATATTTCATAGTTATATAATTAGGTTACTCTTTTCTTGCTCATCCATTTCAGACATCAATACTGACATGCTATTTTAGAAATAAAATCCTCATCCAACATGATTAACATTGTTTTCTGTTCGAACTTGATCTACAATCTACAACAACATATTTCTTTTATACTATACACTCTTTCGGTACCAAAAATAAACGTTCTTTTAGTGTGACATTTTTAAATACAGGGCATGTGAAAAAGTCTCCTTAATCAGCAAACTGCACTGACCGCATATTCATTAAACTATCATAGTTTTATAAAATGCATGTCAAAACAATATCAAAGTCTGAAGTTAAGTTCTTTAAGCTAAATTGAAACCAAATTGGGTAAATTTGAACAAATGCTATAGAAACCCAAACATCACCACAACAAATATACAAATTTCATAAGCTATAATACATTCCAAAAGTAGAGATGCATTCAAGTTTTGCTAATCATATGTCGATTATTTGGACCTTTCTTTATATGAAGTAATATATAAAATTTGGTGAGTAGCCATTAGAAACACTTGAACAATAGATTTCACCATTCAAATGCAATTAGATGGAGCGTAAATGTATGGTTAAGAAATATACCTGAAATTGCAGACAAATTGGGCATATTGTTCTTAACTTTCTGTGCAGAGGAATCAACAATCACTAAACTGTAAATTCCATGTAAATTCAACAACATCAACGTCCCACACACACATACAAACTGAATGATCTTACACCAGACCAAGTGTTTTTGGTCAAAAGCAGCAAATAAAAGAAAAATGATTTCCTTAAAGATACCAATATGAAGACAACCGTACCTTCCCTACTGCACACGGGAAAAAAATTGCAGATTTGAGATGTAAATACAATCTGACAAAATATTTATGTAAAAAAAATAAAATAAATTCATTATTGAACCAAGTTAATGAAGCTGTTACATATTTTATTATTAAAGGTAAAATATTTAGAACCTCACCAGCATTTTCTTTAAATGGAGTTCAATAGCAATTCTCAAGTAAAGATCTATAAAAAGAGAGTTATGGTGTGTAATGAATGGTCTTGCTTCTGCACCACCAGCTGCTCCCTAATAAATCAACTTGAAAATCGGGGCCTGTGTTCTAACTGAATGTTATTACCATATTAGCTTTAAGAAACAGAGAAACTTCCCAATGCCACAAAAAACTCAATTCAATAACCTAGGAACCACTGTAGTAATAAGAAATCAACAACTTAACAAACCAAATCAAATCTATCTTAATATTGCAGTGAAACCCTAATCGAATACAATTCAAATTGCAAAGTAAAACCCTAATTAAATTCTGCAGGCTAAGCTCAGTATCAGATGGGAAAACAATCAACAGTAAATGTAAAAATGAGGGTGAAGAATTGAAAGAAGAGTACTCACGATGCTGCTATCTTCTTCAACTTCTGCGGATCTTGCTCTTTGCCCATACTTACTCGATTCGATGGGTGAAAATGAGTGCTCGTGTTTCCTGGTTGGTGTCGGCCCGCCGTTGTGACGCCGACGACAGCAACGGACGGAGAGTCCTTGCTTACTGAAATTCGAACAGAGAAGTGGCTGGAAACAGAATGGGTTGATTTGAGACGGGGGAAGAGAAATTTAGGGTTTGTAAGCAGAAGGGTTCCGGGAATTGGGGGGAGTGGGGGAGGGATGAACGTGTGCAATCCTGAAACAACAACTTCCATTTTCAATTTTAACTTTAATCTAGCTTTAAATTGTTGTACCTTATGCTGTAAAAATATGTACAAGTAAATTTCTTAAAAGTGATAAAATTACTAAACTATCATCCTCAAATCTATTATATATAATAAATAAAGGTTTTGTATGCCACGTGTCGTCACCATATTCAATCTCATCATTCTTTTCCCGCTTCTCTCTCTTATTAAATGCACCCATATCTTTTAATAAATTACTAATTATACTAATAAAACAAATTTATTTTAAATTATCCTTTATTATAAAAAAAACTTTAAAATCTAATTATATAATTTTTATTTTCAATTAAATAGTAAATGAAAGTCAAATTACATTAAATAGTAATTGACGTATTTCCGAAACCCAATTATATATTATTTTTTATGTATTTTGAATTTTGTTTTATATCCTTAGTATACATTAATACATTTTTACACATGTAAAATACATAAATAAAATTTAAAAAATTTATGTATTGATATTTTTCACCCGTGTGTATTACACGGGGTCTAAGCTAGTGTATTATATATAGTATAGATATATAATCGGGCTCAGTTTTGAATAAAGTTTATATCGAAACATACATAAAAATAAGAACGTATCAACAATACATTTGAAATTTTATAAACCATTATATTTTAAAAGTTATATGAGAAAAATAAAACACAATAAAAAGTATTTATAATATTAAGATAATCAAATTTAAAAAAGAAATATTTATGAAGCTTACCATACTTGTACTTTTGTGCATCAAGCACTTGTATATAATAATAATAACAACAACAATAATAATAATTATTTTAAAAATTATAGGTTACGGCAGGGGTGTTGATAATATTCGAAATTTTATATACAAAAACAAAACCTTGACATAAACCCACGCGTTGCGACTGAGAAGTTAATAATATTTGGAATTTTATATAAAAAAATGAAACCGTGAAAAAAGTTCACGTTTAAAAAAGTAAATATATATTACATTTGATTAGTTTCGGTTTAAAATAAAACTAGATGGTTATACCCACGCTCCGCGGCGGGTGTCGTGTTCATTGTTACTAAAATTTAAATAAAGACGTAGACGTAATGATAAAAATAATGGTAATAAAAAAAAACATAAAACTATATAACAAAAAGGAAAAAAAAAACAAAATAAAAATTTACCGGTTCGGATCGTCGAAAACCATAAAATCGAATACCGATATGGGTTCCGATAATATCAATACCAACAATGATGTTGTTCGCTCATAATATGTTCGAATCGGCACGGTACCACAACGGTAACGACACTCGCTATACACAACGATACGAAAAAACTCCATTTAAATACAACTCCGTTTTAAAAAAAAAATTATATCGGAACATTAACAAAAAAAATAAAAACAGCCGCGCACTCTGTATTCTGAAAAAAAATTAACGAACGAAAGTTATTAAAGGAAAACGAAATTAATAGAAAATGAAACGGACTAAAAGCGTACATTATATATAGTATAAGGGTTGAAGTTGAAAAAAAAACATTTAAATAAAGACGTAGACGTAATGATAAAAATAATGGTAATAAAAAAGAAACATAAAACTAAATAATAAAAAGAAAAAAAAAACAAAATAAATAAATAGTGCATTGCTTGCTTGTACATTTATGAATAGTGTTTTTTGTGAGTAAAGCCAATTTGCTAATTAATACCGAGTTAATTTATATTGTAACATATATAAAAATAAGTACTTTGCAATAGTATATAATAAAAGTTATAGGAGAAAATTAAAAATCTATTTATAATTATATATAATACTAAAATAATACAACAATCAGGCTGTATCGATTTTAGAATATCAAATACAACAATATCTATTTTATCACTACTTTTTATATGATTGTTGTATTTATTTTAAAACATTAAACTTATATTGTTTTGACTACTTATTATATGACTGTTGTGTTTATTTTAAGAAAAATAGCCGGCTAAACAAAGACAAATAGCCGGCTAATGAAAGTCATTAAGCAGACTAAAATCGATAACCGTGCTAACCAGTATAAAAAAATCACATAATTTATAAATTATTTTTCCTTTTAATTGTTAAAATAGTATTTAAAGTAAATTACTGTTTGAGTCTCTGACGTTTGACCATTTTAACTATTTGAGTCCCTTATGTTTAAATCTGTCTCTTTTAACATTGACGTTTCATTTTTGCTTCTGTTTGAGTCCAAATGGCTAACGTCGTTAGATTTAACAGTTAACTTTTTTCTAAAAGGACCAAAGTACCCTCAGGAACCAAAGTACCCTCAGGGACCAAAGTATTTGAACCATTCCCTATATATATATATATATATATATATATATATATAAGTTTTCTTCTTTGTTTATTTATTTTATGTGCAAATGACGTGTTTTTTTTAGTTTAATCACAAAACTTTACTTTTAAAATCATTTAAATCCGTCTCTTTTAACATTGACGTTTCATTTTTGCTTCTGTTTGAGTCTAAATGACTAACGTCGTTAGATTTAACAGTTAACTTTTTTTCTAAAAGGACCAAAGTACCATCAGGGACTCAAATGGTTAAAAACGTTATATATACTCTCTACCTTATCTCTTCTCCCCCCACCCCACCACCACCCCCACCCCCACCAAACAGAGACCATATAAAAACACACATTTTATCAAATCAAAATCACATACATACTCGAAAACTTCGTTTCAGAGAGAGAGAAAGAGATATGGACTTCCTGGTCGGAACCCTAAGTAGCCGTCAGAGAGACGATCTGGCCGGAAACCACCGTGAACCACCCTCCTCATCCGCCAAATGTAAATTGATTTGGAAACCGTTCATAAAACAAATAAAACTTTTGTGTTCCAATATCACTAGCACCACCCTCTTATTTCATTTTAGAACCGTAAATCGATTTGGGATTGGGATTGGGATTAGGTGAGGGGGGGATCTGATTCACGTTTAGCTCTATTAAGGAAATCCGAAATCGCTACCTACCGCCATAGTCACAACTACTAACCTGCAAATCGGTGACAATCGCTGGAGATGTAGATCGGTGGTCGAAACATCTCCACATGGTCGGAGACGATGGTCGAAACAATCGTCGGAGATGCAGGTTATAGTTTCTCAGATGGTCGGAATATCTCCACCTGGCCGGAGAAGATGGCCGGTTTTTTTGTGGCGCTCTTGACCAGGACCTGCAATTAGTTGATGAACCTACCAGTTCGGACAAACATTCAAAGTTTATTGACATTGCCGATCATGCTAGCAAGATAGCTTAACTGCTCCAGGCTACTGATGCATCTTACTTGTGAGTTTTCTGTTTGAATTTTGACTTTTAATGTCTCGAATCGTTGTTAGGGTTAAGCCTCTGCACACATTTTGTAGAATTAACTACACATTGTTACTAATTAAAAGCTAATCTTAGCATGTAGATAAGGATTTGATTTTAATATCAAGAGTAAATTACTATTTGGTGGTGGTGGGGAGTGGGGTGGTTAGGTTTTTTTTTTTTTTGGAGGTGGGGGTGGGGTGGTTAGGTTTTTGGGTTTAGATTTTAGGGTTTATGTTTAGCTTTAGCGTTCAGGGTTTAGCTCTAGGCTTTATTTCGACGAGCCGGTTTCAACACCGCTGAAACTAGTTCAATCGGAGTTCATTTGACCAAGTTTCTTAGATTTTTTAGCGAAAATTCAAATTTTAGCCGAATCTTCCCATATATATATATATCTTCACTCAACCCCATGTGAACTTCGCGTATGTCATCATCACGCTAACCAAGTAAAAAAGGGAAAAATACCAAAATAGACATTTAACCGGCCCATTTATTCAAAATGGACATTGACTTTTAGCCGGCTAAAACATGGACATCAAGACCAATAGCCGGCTAAGCCGGCTAAAAATTTCATGCCCGATTGGAATCTGTCAGAGACAACACCTATCAGAAAGTGACACGTGGCATCACATAAATTTATGCCGGCTATAGCCGTCTATTTAGACGGCTTAGCCGACGCTTTTTTTATTTTCCCCGGCTTGACTCGATTGTAGCCGGCTAGGCTCCTTTTACTCGGCTTGGCTTGTCTTAGCCGGCGCTGACCCTTTATTTTAACCTTTTAGCCGGCTATAGACGGCTAATTAGCCATCTTCAGTTTTTTATTTTTTTTATTTTTCCATGACATGTTTTGTAGTTTAATTTTCATAAATCACTCAGAATTTTTGGTATTAACTTTTGTAGTTTCTTTGCCATTACAATGTCTATGAACATTGTAATCTATAGTGATGACATATGAGATTTTGTTGACGGTGCTATTGAATACGTTCCGTTTGATTGTGTAAAGCGTTGTATAAGATTATCTACAAATGTTACTTACATTGGTTTATTATCTATGATTTTGAAATTGACTACAGGTAGGTGTCACACAAGAGGTCATTCTCGAGACAAATGTAAAAGCCCTCTGTAAATGTTGACATTTTATAAGATAACCTAGTAATATTCACCGCTATAGATTTGTAAAGTGTAGCCGCCATTGCATGCAAGTTAGGGTTTCTGTCAAAGAAGACGATAAGTTTCGCTCGAAACTTATTCACTCTCACACGAAAGGTGTTACCAGTCTCTTTTTTGACACACATGATTTTTGACAAGATTTGGAGCGTGTATACAAACACAAATTATTACATTATATCAATGTATATTTAACTTGGAAAATATGTTATGGTAGTCTTTTAAAATATGTAGGACCCTAAAAAGTGGAGTCTAAAGCCTTTCCTACACGTGCTTCGTTATAGATAACACCTTTGAAATAAATAATAAGAACATTATCCAATTACCTAATCTATTAAATACCGATAACTATGAATAGTTTGGTTACTTAACCTAGCAACCAATGATCTTTAGACCAAATGGTTAACGTGAGCTAACCAAGACTTTATTAAAATGAAAAAGTTTTAGGTTTAAGTCCTACTTGTGATAAAAAAAGGTTTTAGGTTAGGCCAAGGGGTTTTCTCACATATAGTGAGTTTCCTCCTGAGGGTGGTGAAGATGATCGGGTGGGCCAATGGCCCGTCAGTGATCCAAATTGCCGTTAAAAAAAAAACTTAACCTAGCAGCCGGTCTATTGATTTTTTTTATTTTCACCCCTATACTATATATAATTTATATTTTTTACCTGTTTAATTATGTATTAATTCATAATTAAATTCGTTTTTCTATAATAACTTTCGTTCGTTTACTTTCTTTTAAACGAAATGCATGGCTGTTATTTTTTTTTGTCAACGTTCGATATAAATTTTTATTAAAACGGAGTTGTATTCAAAAAGTATTTTTTTGGTATCGTAGCCCATAGCGAGTGTCGTTACCGTTATGGTACCGTGACGACCCGAACCTATTATGAGCGAACATTATTGCCGGTATTGGTATTATCGGAACCGGTGTCGGTATTAGTTTTTATGGTTTTCGACGGCCCGAACCGATAACGACCAAACTCCTGCCGCGGGGCGGAAAAAAATCGACCACACTCCCGCGACGAGGCGCGGATATTCGTTTATACAAGCTTATTCAACTATTTTTTTCATTATACATGAATACATCCCGCCTTGAAAGGTGAGACCGGGAACCAACTAGTATATATTTAACTTAGAAATATATGTTACGGTAGCCTTTTAAAAAATGAAGGACCCTAAAATGTGGACGTGTTTCACTTTCAACTACATATTTTTGGTGTCGGTTTTAAAAAAGAAAACAAACGGCTTAAAAGTAGATAACACCTTTGGAATAAAGAATAATAACTTTTTTTTTGAACGGCTTAAAAAGGGATTGCAACACGAGTACTTTCTAGGGGGTTACCCATCCTAGTACTACTCTCGCACTAGCACGCTTAACTGCGGAGTTCTAATGGGATCCAGTGCTTTTAGTGCTAGTATGATCGCAACCATAATAACTTAATAAGAACATATAGACGTTTATGGCAATGTTTTTAATACTTTTTTTTGGCAACATGAATTCATTTAATATTACTTTTCCAGGAATTTAGTTAGAAAATGGGTTGCGGCGGGGCAAGCGGTTATGAAAGCAGAGTCAAAGAAGGTGGAAAAGCACGCGAAAGCTTGTGAGGATAATCAGCATGCCTTTGTCCCCCTGGCGTTTGACACGTTCGGCTCCTTGGCGCCGGAGGCGGTTCGGTTCTTGGCTAGAGTTCAGCGTGTGGTCCACAGCAACTTTACGACTCCTTAGGGGCGAGACTTTGTTTTTAGTAGATTAGGGTTTTCCATTCAGAAGGGGATGGCGGCGCAGTTTGTTGCCCGTCTACCTGCTATCCTTATGTAATTTGCCTTGTTGAATGACTAATATAATTTATAACAAAAAAAAAAAAAAAAAAAAAAGTTAGAAAATGGAAACACATTTTGATGTCTTTTCCGAGCGCCATAATGCCGATGCTATTGAACCATTTGCTCATCTTTTTAGCTAACGATCAACTGATCCACCTAAAGGAATTGTGCTCGAGAATTATAAAGCAACTAAATAACTTTTAATAGATCTAATTTGTTAGATCTTAAACTTTTAAATAAATCTTCTTATTTTTTGATCAAACATGTCCTAAGTAGTAACTCATTGAAGCAATAGGAAGTTTTTTAATACAAACTTGATTTTTGGCAACAATCAAGTTCTTGAGCATCATCTTCATCATTAAGTTCAAGAAACGTAGTTTTCAATATAAACTTGTGAACCAATCAAGTCCTTCAGCATCATCTTCATCATTAAGTTCAGTACAAGCCATCCTTTCAACTAACTTTCTACTAAAACCCACATGCACTTCAGTAGAAAGGGTTTCATCAGTACCAACCATTCTCAGTATTAAATCAAGCTTTACAAGTACTTAATACAAACCAACCAACTTTAATTGTAATTGCCCTTCGGTAGCAATTACTTGAGTTTTGAACCAGGTCTTGCTTGTTCCCCAACAGAAAGATTGATGACCTATAAATCCTTTGATTTGAATTGATTGTTACAATGAATTACAAGATGAATATATATACAAAATAGATACTAAAGTCTAGGGAGCTAAAGACTAGGAATTAACAATAATTAAGGAAGACTAAATAAATTCAAATACATTCTATAAATACAAATAATAATTCAAACTTTTACTCCACCAATTTAGCTACGGGATTGAGATGTGTGGTCCGGATTGATTATGGTTTAATATTCCCTTGCAAGATGGACTGCCGGGGAAGAAGGCCAATCTTGGACACAAGCGATTGATAACGGGATTTGAATAATGGTTTCGTGAGAGCATCGGCTAGTTGATCATCTCCAGAAATGTGATTGACACGGATTTTATCTGCTTGAACCAACTCACGGACAAAATGAAAATCAAGGGCCAAATGTTTCATGCGATAATGAAATACCGGATTAGCCGAGTAGTGTGTGACACTTAAATTATCGCAGTAAATAACCGGGGTGACGTTTGATGTGTAACCAAGCTCAAAAAGTAATGATATTATCCATTGTACTTCAGTTGTGGTGGATGCCATGGCTCGAAATTCAGCCTCTGTGGAAGAGCGTGCTAGAGTAGGTTGTCGTTTGGAGCTCCAAGATATTGGGTTTGAGCCCAAGTAAACAACGTATCCCGTAGTGCTACGGTATGTGGCTTTGTCACCAGCCCAATCGGCGTTGGTGAAAGCATGTAACTTCATAGGTGAGTTCCGACGAAGTAACAGGCCATGGTGCATGGTACCATGAAAGTAACGAAGTAAACGTTTTAAGGCAGCCCAGTGTAGATCAGTTGGTGAGTGCATATATTGTGATAATTTGTTAACTGTGAAAGCTACGTCGGGTCGAGTTAAAGACAAATATTGAAGAGCTCCTACAAAAGCCCGATATTCAGTGGGTGTAGAGAGAGGTTTTCCATCGAGTTTTGTAAGTGGGTTCGAGTCCGTCATGGGTGTGGAAGTGGGTTTACAATCACTCATATTGGCTCGATTAAGAAGATCAAGGATATATTTGCTTTGAGAAAGAAATAAACCGGTGGAGTGAGGAAGTACTTCAACACCTAGGAAGTAAGACAAGTTGCCAAGATCTTTAAGTGAGAAACGAGTAGCAAGGGAAAAGATGAATTTGTTCACAAGAGAAGAGTTAGGACCCGTAATTATTATGTCATCGACATAAACTAGAATGAATATGGGAGATGAGGTATTTTTATTGACAAAGAGAGAAGGATCCGAGACAGTTGGTTTGAAGTGATTTGAGATGAGATAATTTTGAAGCTTAGATGCTTGGCGCAAACCATAAATAGCTTTATTGAGTTTGCATACGTGGTTCAGAAGAGACGGGTCGACGAAACCCGGTGGTTGGGACATGTAGACAGATTCGGTTATAGTACCTTGGAGAAAAGCATTATTTATATCTAGTTGGTGGAGACACCAACTATGAGATGTGGCCAAAGAGAGAATAAGACGTAGGGTGGCGGGTTTGACTACGGGACTAAAAGTCTCAACATAATCTAAGCCGGGACGTTGGTGAAAACCTTTGGCTACAAGACGGGCTTTTAGGCGTTCCACTGATCCGTCTGGTTTGTATTTGGTTTGGAAGACCCATTTACAACCAACTAGATTGGGTGCGGAAGTAGGTGGGACAAGAGTCCAGGTGTGGTTGTGTTGTAGAGCATCAAATTCAACCTGCATTGCTTGTTTCCAGTGTGGTTGTTTAAGAGCTTGAGTTATAGTAGTTGGTTCAGTAAAAGGTTGGATAGAAGTATTATAGAGGATAAAATCATAATTATGGTATTTTGGGTTCGGTTTTCTAGTAGTGCGGGTGGTCGGTTGAGTTGTGATGGGAGGGTTAGTAGGGGTTGGTACCGTAGGGGTGGTCTACGGTGGTGGCTGTAGAGGTAGGGGCCGTAAAGGTGGGGGTTGTAGGTAGGGGAGGAGATGAAGTTGGTGGGTGTGTGGATGAAGGTATTATATCATAATGTTGTGTAGTGGAGGGTGGTGGAATGTTTTGGGTGGGAATTATATGTTCAACACTAAGGGGTAATAAGGAATCAGGATGTGGGGTAGGGGGTGTGGTTGTTTGAAGTAATGATTCATAGGGAAAAATATGTTCAAAAAATTTAACATGACGAGAGGTGTAAACACGATGTGTTAGGGGATCGAGAAGATGATAAGCACTTTGAGAAGAAGAATAGCCAACAAAAATACATGGCTTGGAACGAGGTTGAAGTTTGTGGTTTGTGTATGAACGTAACCACGGGTAAGAAAGACAACCGAAACTACATAATTTTTCATAGTTTGGTTGATGGTGAAATAAGCGATAGAACGGAGAATCATTATGGAGATTGGGAGTGGGTAATCTATTAATAAGATATGTGGCTGTAGTGAAGGATAATGGCCAAAATTTGAGGGGTAATTTGGCATGAGATAAGAATGCGATCCCCGTTTCGACAATATGTCGGTGTCGGCGTTTGGCATAACCATTATGTTCGGGAGTGTGAGGGGGGGGGGGGATGTGAGATGTGAAATACCACAAGAAGCTAAGTGTGAAGATAATTTTATATATTCGCCCCCATTGTCGGAAAAAAGAGTTTTAATTTTTGTTTGAAAGTGGTTTTCAACAAGACGTTGAAACCGAGTGAAAATGTTGAGAGAGTGCGATTTACATTTTAATGGATATATCCAAATATATTTAGTAAAGTGATCAACAAAAAATATGTAATATTTGAATCCATCAAAAGAGGTAACCGGTGATGACCATACGTCTGAAAATAATATTTCTAATGGTTCATTGGAATTAATTGAAGAAACATGAAATGGAAGTTTATGACTTTTGCTAATGCTACATGAATTACAATAATCATGAACGTTAGAAATAGACATAACGGAAGAAGCTAGATGTTGCAATACTTTACAGTTTGGATGTCCTAGGCGATGGTGCCAAAAAGAATCCTTATTGATCTGCATATGAAAAGCATGAGGTGAGGAGGTAGATGGACGAAGCTCATAGACGCCTCGACTAGCGGTTCCCCGAAGGAGTGTTTGCTGGGTTCGGAAGTCCTTGATGACAAAATTAAAACATAAAAATTGGATTAGTACGTTGTTGTCAATGCATAAATGAGAGATTGATATGATATTACGTGAGATGGAAGGAATGCAAAGAACATTTTGTAATTTGAAAGATGTAAGGTCCCAAAACCCGGAACCCTACTTGTTGGCTCAAACGCAAGCTAAGTAGTCATAGACATCAAACTAAATACAATTCATTGCAGCGGAAATCAAATAGTCAATAAAGGTCAACGACCCGACCCAAACATAATTCAAATCAAGTACTAAGATCAAAATGTATCAACGAAACAACTAGTAAATAATGTCATCACAAACACCCATGGTAACCAAATGCCATCCAGAAGCCGCCAGCTCACATATTCTCTTTACCTGAAATACATGCTTAAAAGTCAGCTACGCTGAGTGAGTTCTATAGTAGTTCTTTAGGGAATATTAAATCCCAAAATGTTATAAAATAGTTTCCATCTCAAAGGTCTATTCATAGTACTTTCTCAAAAGTTCAAACAGACATATTTTATCGACAAACAATTATACCATGTTGTTCGGTCCGAAGACACAAGCAAACATGATCTCCCGCCTGACTTACGTCTGACACAATACCCCGTTGACTAACGTCAACATTATATCAAGTTTACGCTCGATCTCCCGCCTGACTAATGCCAGACTCAATATCTCGTTGACTAACGTCAACACAACATCAAGCTTATGCTCGATCTCCCGCCACGACGTTTAAGTACATGACACAAACTCAAACACACGCAAGCATAACAATTATTTAAAAGTATATATTTCTTTACCAAAAGCGTCGTCTATGCATGCAACTTACTAAAAACACGTTTCACATGTATTCATGCCTAAAACAATAAAACATTTAAAAGTGGGCGATAGAAACTCACCTTTGCTCGACATACTATGATCTTTAGAACTCACTAACTCCCTGTGCTCGCCTTTCGACTTCGCACCTAGAACACACACAATACACGAGTCAATATACGAACCGACATTACGTCTCCACCTACACGACTAACCCTACGTCACGCACGACCAATTTCACGTGCATGGCACCATGCATGGCATGCATGCGCTATGTGAAGCCCCCGTCCACGTCCCGACGTCTAACTTTATATTCGGTTGCACTCCGGGTTCCCGAACTCGTCAAACACCACCGAAACTCATGCCATGCACCATTGTGTTGCCTTCCCACGCGTTCCTGCCCCAAGCCGGTACCGCGTCCTCGTCATTGGGCATCCACGATAGCCGCCGCGACCTCCCGTAACCACCACAACCCGTCGCCGCCGCCCTAGGGTCACCACAGCCCCGTCACCGCCTCCGTCGGCTTCATCCGACCCTAGCCGGCCCTTACCCGTGCTCGCAACTCACGTCGACCACACCTTATGGGTTCAGCCGATCCCCCTAGACCCAAAACACAACCATATTGAAAACCAAAATAACAACAAGTCGAGTTCGTGATTATACCTTCGATTCTGAGTGATTCGTGCGGATCGAACCACCGAGAACTCGTCTATTTTCTTCACCCATCCCTACGAAACCCTAGAAATCATTAACATGGTTATATACGATTATCCGAGACTTAGAACACGTAAACAATGAGAAGAGGACCACAATTATACCTTGATTCGAACAAAGAACTCGACGAACGACCTCTCCTCCCCTCTATTTCTTCTCCGCAGCCGCAAACCCCAAATGGGGTCTCTCCCTTTGCGTAACACCCTAAAAGGGTGTCTCCCCTATCGGGCTCGACCCTCGTGCGCAACCGGTTAGCCCCCGGGCTCGGCCCATCTCGCGTTTTAAATAAAAACCCCACTAAGTCTTGATATTTACTCGTCACCCCCTTCTAGGTTTATTTACATAAAAAGAAACCCGTTACTACACCTCTGGTTAGATCCCGTAACATTTTCGTTCATCCTTTACAACATATGCATAAGTAAAGTGATCAACAAAAAATATGTAATATTTGAATCCATCAAAAGAGGTAACCGGTGATGACCATACGTCTAAAAATAATATTTCTAACGGTTCATTGGAATTAATTGAAGAAAGATGAAATGGAAGTTTATGAATTTTGCTAATGCTACATGAATTACAATAATCATGAACGTTAGAAATAGACATAACGAAAGAAGCTAGATGTTGCAATACTTTAGAGTTTGGATGTCCTAGGAGACGGTGCCAAAAAGAATCCTTATTGATCTGCATATGAAAAGCATGAGGTGAGGAGTTAGATGGACGAAGCTCATAGACGCCTCGACTAGCGGTTCCCCGAAGGAATCTTTGCTGGGTTCGAAAGTCCTTGATGACAAAATTAAAACAGAAAAGTTGGATTAGTATGTTGTTGTCAATGCATAAACGAGAGAATGATATGGGATTACGTGAGATGGAAGGAACGCAAAGAACATTTTGTAATTTGAAATAGGTATTAGAAAAAGAAAGATTAGTTGAGCCAACATGAGTTATAGTAAGACACGAACCATCACCAATAATTAACTCCTCAGTACCGTCATATGGATTATGAAGGGATAAGGCATTGAGATCGTTGGTAATGTGGTGAGAAGCTCCACTGTCGAATAACCAGGTGGGGTTGGAGATGTTGTTGCTAGTGGTGCCCATCATATGTGTCTGTGGTTGATTGTTTGTTCTTTGAAAAGTTGGTGGTGCTATGTTTGGATGAAGTCTCTTAAATACAGTACAAGAGGTAAGAGAATGCCCTTGTTTGAAACACCATTGACACTTACCTAAGTATGGCCGCGGGTTATGTGATTGTTGAGGGGTAGGAAGTAAATCAGGTGCTTGAGATTGAGACCGATTGTTCCATGGCTTGGATCGAGTGTTGGAAGCAAACATGGTGACATGTTGGTGTAGATCAGCAGTAGTAGTAGTGGAGTTTTGAACAAGAGACAGTTCATGATTGATCAGCTTCTCGTGTAGTTCATGGAATGAGATGGAGGTGTCCCGTGCATTGACTGCTTCGATAACAGGTTTGTATAATTTTTTATTGAGACCAAGAAGTACTGTATGAGTAACATCTTCTGGATCAACTGGTTTTCCGAGATTGGATAATTCATCAACCAATATTTTGATCGACTGCAAATATTTGGTAATTGTTTGATTTGGAGTCTTGCATAGTTGCTTTAACCTATGTTGCAGTTGTTTAATGTGGCCACGAGTTGGAGAGGCATATGTATTAGAAAGAATTTTCCAAGCCTCAAGGGAGGATTTAGCATTAGTGATGAGAGGTACAATTGAAGGAGATAGGCTGCCGACAAGAGCACCAAAAAGAAGGCGATCCTGAAGAAACCAATTTGTGTAGTTTTCGTGTGGGATCGAGATGCCGGATGCATCAACTGTTGGGGAAGGTGCTGGATGTGAGCCATCTATAAACTTGTGAAGGTCCAAGCCCTGTAGAAGGGATTTAAATTATGTCTTCCAACTTAAGAAATTTGTGGATGTAAGTTTTAGGGAAGGAGGGAAATTGACAAGAGTTAAGGTGGCAGTGATGGGGATGGCAGAAGCAGAGGTGGTGCTGTGGATGGAGTCCATAGATTGGGTTGAGGAGCTGCTGTTGGTCGACATGTTTGGAGGGAGGATTGATGGCCGGAATATAGGAGATAGGTGGTGATCGGATTAACCGGCTGATACCATATAAATCCTTTGATTTGAATTGATTGTTACAATGAATTACAAGATGAATATATATACAAAATAGATGCTAAAGTCTAGGGAGCTAAAGACTAGGAATTAACAATAATTAAGGAAGACTAAATAAATTCAAATACATTCTATAAATACAAATAATAATTCAAACTTTTACTCCACCAAAATATAATATATGGAATTTTAGTTAAACCCTGTGCTTTTGAACAGTCTATATGTCCCGCCCCGACGTTTCTGCCACCGGTTAGGGTGTGACAGTCCTCACCGACAAACGACTAATATGCCTCGATTGTAATCTTATCTAAAATATTATCTTTAACAAGAGTGACTGATTACCGAGGAAAGATCCGTCAGAAAAACACACAGACAACGACCAAAGTTGGACTTAACCGTATCGGGTGTCTTTCAGTAATCCGTCGGTTATAATCTCTTTTTCTTGATTTAGACCATCCGTCATTGATCCGTCGAAAAATTATCGAGGGATCATCGACAAGTATTTTTTTTTTATAATATTTTTACTGTTGCTGCAAATATTAATGGTGTTGCTATAACGGAATCCAGCCGGGCATTGTAATGGGTTTGGTCATTCCCCTGGGCAAGGTTCGCGTTACAACAAATAGAATATTGTTACAACAAAGAAAGAATATGGAGAAACAATACTCAACAATATTAAATATTTATTCAAGGTATTATTTATATATAAGTGTGTTATAAATACATGAACATATGTATATGTAAAGCTTATAAAACAAGGAAAAGAAGAAATATGTTGGAGAGGACCAGACTCCTCTCATGTGAAGCTGCCATATCAACCTTGAGGATACTTCAACCACCTATGGTTGTTTCATCAGCAAAAGGGGAGGAAGAATAAGATGTCAAAGATACAAATGTTCTTTTGAAAAATGGGGTGGTGCCAAATGAAGGGGTAGCCCGTTATTTATAGAGAATAAAGGGGTAAAACCCTAATGGGCCTTTCCATTGTGGGCCGGTCTTGGTTAATGGGCTTTTATCCTATCCCGATGTTCTTCACACAGGGAAGGAAAGGAAACGCACGCTGATCATGAGGGGAGGAGGAACGCCTGCCATTCTCGTGTTTTGGGCGTTGCTTATGAGGAGAGGAGGAAACGCCTGCCCTTCTCCTATGTTGGGCGCTGCTCGTGAGGAGATGAGGAAATGCCTGTTCTTACCCCCATCAACAGCCCCCAGTCTAGTGTAATGTTGCAGGGGAAGAAACATCTGCTACATTATACTAGACTCATACTCTTTATTGTCTTTTGCTTTTCCTCATATGTTATTGCCTTGTTGAATCTTAGCCATATTAAGTAACTTCGTCTTTACAGACTTTGGTTCATTGAGTCTTTTGAGATTCTCGGTGATTAAGCGGTTGGACTAGTGGCTTCCTCTAACTTAATAAGGGGATGTAGTTTAACTTCCATTTTCAGTAAGATACAGAATAACAAGTTAGGCAAGGCAGGCAAAATTTTCCTTGGCAAGTGAGGCAAAACTTACTAATGTCAGGGTAGGAGAAGCCTTCTTGGGAGGTCCAAGTAAAGCTTTCTGTCATGAGGGCATGCATAGCTTTCCCTGGGCGAGACTAGGTAAGACTTCCTGATGAAAGGTTAGTCAATCCTTTCCGGGGTGGGGCCAGGTGGTGGCCTCTAAGAAGAGATCAGTCAATGATGCTCCATAGGAGTCCGCCTTAAACTAGTCATATGTTTACCAGTGTAGGCATTCCCTTTCCAGGAACTTATGTGCAATCTTGCACTTATCCTTCCTGAATTTCACTTTCCTCATCGTTGTTCTGCGATTACCGAACGCGTCTCATTCATCACGTACGAACATGAAGTCCGTCCTAGCATAAGCCTCCGCTACCCGTCATCTCGTTTGGAGAGAACATCCCCATTCCTATTGCATCTCACATCGACTGAATCCCTCATATGGAATGTATCCATAAAGACCATTCGTCACCTCTTTACTCTGGGCTGAAATATGCAGCATCGTCATCCCGATTACATCATAAATGTCTTCGATCAAGCGTCCACGTAAACGCTTTCATTGTCAAACTCTTCACACTTCCACTCATTTGCTCTGTGCTCCGAATCCCGAGATATAAGTTTAGGCATCTTATAAGAGCACCTCGCCAATCGTCTAGAAAAGCGTCAAAACTCCTCGCATCATCTCGATACATCAAACGTCGAGAAAACATCAAAGATAGAATTACTATACCTGAGCACGCAAACTACACGTCCTACACACGGTCCACCGTGTACTAAAAGGACACAATCATAACAATCGACAGAACATACAATGTTCTACATACGTAACTAGTAACCCAACTTCTTAACTCGCATAATGTGCCCACACAATAGCTAGACGTGAGTAAACCCACGTGTATACGACATGACCACGTCATTCGTAGATACACAAACCCTTGAACCCCATTCTATTACTCATCACAACGTTGGCCCCTCCACACGTCACCACGTACTCATACACAGTCCACACGGTCGTACCCCACACGGGCCGTACCAATGGTTCAGAATAACACAGTACTCAGACTAGACACAAGACACCATCCCACGGTTTACAATACAAATGTCACACACTAGACATCATCCTAAACATTCATGCATACATAAGACGCATCACCATCACTTCCCATAGGACCCCATCTTGAACATTCACACAACATGCAATTCACACACTGCATTTAACACACCACCTTTACATTAGCACATATGTGACACTATCTTAAGGCCGTAGACACAAACAAATTCAAATCCTTGTCTATAAAAGTCTACCTGCATAACCTACTCAACCATGTTCTCGCATCGTACTAAGAATCACATTTAACATAGACTCATGGTCATTCAAAATGTAATCACACAATAACACATTACCACAACAAAATCAACAACCGTAAACACAATCGTACACCACCACAAACAAAATTATCATCAATTATGTTCAAATCAGCATGCGGTAAAACTCCAAATCAATGTCACAGTCAAATAGTCAATATTTGAAATAAGCATCTCATAATGTAAACATCTAATCAATCATAATGTCAAATCACCCAAAATCTCTCGTGGCAACTGCCACAGTAACTAATCATCAAACATATCGAAGTTGTCTCCCACCTGCTCCTCCTCATCAAACTCCTCTTCCAGCCATATGTTTCCTGGGATCGTACCTCGGAGGCTGACTTTTAACCGCAAACGTGTTTCTTCCTCTCTAACTGCTCCTCCTGTAGACAGATCCCCGATGCCTGCCCCTATAAGCCGCTCCGAATGTTCCGGGGGCATTGGGCGTCATAAGCGCCAAGATCACTCCATGCACTGGCAACTCTCGCTCAACTCCTGCCACTGAAGGTGGCACCGTCACGGAAACAGGTGCTGGGACCTCCTCAATGTCTCTCCAATAGTAACTGCAGCAACAACAGCTGCAACTCTAGCTCGACACTCAGCCTGCCTCCTGGAAAGAGCTCCTCGCCTGATCCCCCTAGTCTGAATCGTCAAAGCCATCTAATCCTTCACAAGATAGAACATTTATGTGGTTATTATAGGCAACAAATTTAGAATGTAAGAGTAATAATAGACCGCCGAATCATGGTGATTAAATGTGATTGGTTGTCCACGTTATTACTCGGATTCTAAACGTTTCCCATCATACTAACACTAGATTTCTATCTTCCACACACTGGAAGCACATGAAACCCACACATTTCATGTAAGACACCAAACACTAACTACCATGTAGTTACATGTAACACAATTTCCACAACACACATCTTCATATAACATAATTCCACACGAAATCACCCATTCATATAGTCACACCAAACAACCTCACATTGTGTAACACTACGCAAGTGAAACTGTAACAAAAAAACTCAAATCAAAAAACGTACCTCTTGGCTCGCGGTTACTCATGGTGGCATTCGTTTACTCTCGTCCCATTTTTGGTTTAAGTTATGGTATTTAAAAAACACCGATTTTCTTTTAAACCATGGCTCTGATACCAACTTGTAAGGCCCCCAAACCGGGCACCCTACAGTTGGTTCTTATCACAGTGAATTCTTTTAAAATCATTTAACTCTCGATTAAAACAAACAGAGGAATTCTTTTCTCTAATCAGTATTTGTATTTTAACTCTCGATTAAGCCAAGTTACATCGTCACCTGAACTCATCTACAAAACATCCTAATCGTACATATAAAGTCAGTTACACTGAGTGAGTTCTAATAGTTTATCATGATCAGAAAACCTTACTGTTACAAACGTTATTTATTTAAAACTCATGGACTCCACATCAATTATAAAACCATTTGTCATGTATTAACATATTGGTAATCTATGTTACCCAACACCTCCCAACTCCCTAACGACCCAAAGACTCCGACTCGTCCCATAACCAAAACCCGTAAGTCTCACCGATAAGGATCGACCTTACCAAAACCACCATCCTATAACCTATAATCCATGGCACCCCGAAGACCGGTTAACACAACCGACTCCTAGACATAGACCTGACAAGCCTATACAAGACTCTTCCCAATGTCCTTTAACCCTCTTGTCATAAACATGACAAAATAACCATCAATATCAAGCATGCAAGCTAATATTACTATCACCTCTTTGCCTTGTCACTAAGGCCAAATCATGATTTAACACACAATAAATCACACACATACCATCGTCAGGGTTATCTCCGTCGGGATATTCATATCACCTCTGAGAACCTCCTTTCGGGTCTCAATATTGCCCTCACAGGGCTCCGTCACATAACACAGTGACACACTCGTCATCTATGATGACTATCCAGCCACCCACATGGTGACTGCTACGATCCCCTCTTAGGGACTGCCATGTCACCACGTGGTGACAACACCCAAAAGGACCGACTCCTTCCCATCACCGTTGACCGTATACACGGACAACAATGCAAGCACACAAATCAACAAGTTATACACACATGACACTACATAGACATGTACTACCACCCACCGCCCTTACACGGATCACCTACGTGTGTAACCAAACACATACTTTAAACGTACCCTCATAATGTCTAGACGCAACCTCTGACTTATTCCAAGAGTCAACATACGACATACTAGCATCATACCTACTTCTAGCCCACACCTCCTAAGGACACCACACAGACCCTTAGCTCCGTTATTGAATATTTAGCTCATAAACTCATCGGGTTTAACCCAAAACTCGTAACACGTTTAATTTATAAAATAAAAGATACATGTATGTACGATAGCCCTAAAACGGTAAAAACAGTAAAAAGGGGATTAGAAACTCACCGGTTACATGGAATCCAAATCCCTGCTCTGCACCCTGACCACTCGCTCAAATCCCCAACCCGCCAAACGTATGACCACACGATCAGAATACGCTCTAAACATACGTCGAACACACATGAACATAAAATAATTCCCAACACTCAGTCTAATCCCCTCGTCATACCATCCTCAGGAAACCCTAATTTCACGTGTTCACATGATCCGGGTCGTCCTTGACTCGTTTAGAAATCCGAACACTCGAACTGGGTTTCATCCCATGAATGCACGTACGTGACCATGCAAAACCCTAGCCCCACGAGAATACGCGTACTCGAGCCGGGTTCCATACACGCATGTAAGCCATGCAAACCCTACCGGCCTCCTCATCGTTCTCCGTTTCCACGTCGTTCACCACCATGCCACGCGTCACCATCGTCTCCTTTGTCGGGCAAACCCTAGCCGACCCACAGTTGTGGTCGTAATGAACCACCACCACCACAACCATCACCGGCCGCCTACTCCTCCTCGTCGTCTTTCCACGCTCGACACTTCTCTCTCTCTTTCCTTCTTCATGACATCCGACCACCCTAACACCCCATCACACGCTACCACTACCTATGGCTCCTCCTTAGCCGATGATATGCCCTAAATTATACATGTTTTGCATGCATAATAATCCCCATATTATGGTACTAATTAATTAATAACCTTGCAATTGATATTTAAAACGTTAATATATCATAATTGCAGGTTATTCGGTGTCCCGAAGTAAAGAAAGCTAAAGCCACTAAAAAACAACAAGAAATCAAGCTTTTGGAGGACCAATTTTGACCCCCAAGAAGTCAAAATTGGTCAACACAAGTCAACAAGGAGCTGAAAGACAAAGCTGGGGAGCTGGCAGGGCATTGCACGGTCGTGCAATGCCATGCATGGCCGTGCAAACCATGTCTTACTCCCCAAGGGCCAAGTACACCACCCTCTGTACCCTGTTTGATTCCCGAGGTGTTTGCATGCCCGTGCAATCCTATGCATGGCCGTGCATTGCTCATTTTAAGGCCTATAAATAGATGGCTTGAGTTTTTCATTCAACACACCCTTACACACCATTCCATACCTCAAGACACTATTCTAGAGAGAGTATTTCGTAGTTAGAGTAGAGAGGCTCCTCCTCTTTTTCCGTAATAGGGGAGCCTACGAAACTCAGCGTTATACTAGTTAGTATGGCCATTCGTGGCTAAACTCTTTGTATTGCTAGGGTGAAGGAGAAGTTTGGTGTATGTTAATGTTTGACGCATTAATCTAATGGTATGTTTATGTCTTTAACTATTCGCTCTTAAAACCACCTCTTGGTGGGCTTTTTATTGTTGTCTAAATCTATCTTTATATGTGTGAGTGTTCTTGATTTTAAAGTGTAAGACCGTAAAACCTTTTTAATGAAGCTTCTTTTGAAACTTGTACGTCTTTATACAAGCAGAGATTGATAAGCCAATGCTTGGTCAATACTAGTAAGGTCGTACGTCTTTATACGAACTTATTATGTGACCAAGAATTGATGAACTCATGTTGGGAACGGTACGTCTTTATACATGGTCCCATTGTTACACCGCCTCCCGGTGAGCAAAGTATAATCACCTATTTAACAATAATACTTAAGCATTTAAGTTTGACGTTCTAAACCAACTTGGAGATAACACCAAAGCGTTGAGGGTAAATGTTGTCCCTAACGGGAGGTACTACTATTTTAATGTAAAGATTTTAATTCGTGAATCAAATGTCGTGAGGACGAGGCTCTAGCTGTAACATCCATGATTTTTCCTAATATTATTCTGTTTTAAATTATACAATAATGACATTCTCATTTTATTATACGTATGTATATTTATATAGAAATTGTATATATATATATATATATATATGTTTTCGGGATAATTAAATCAATAAAACTTATGAACTTTACAAATGTATTCACATCTTTATGTATATGCATATTTAATTTTATAAACATTAGACAAGTTGGAAGTTTATAAAAAAAATTGGAAACCTTTTCTTTTATAAAATATTGATAACTAAGCAAATAATAATTAGATTTTTATAAAAACAACTTTTAAATAATTTTGAAATTTAGTAGTATAAGTATTGGACCCCCCTAATTACCCTTGAACCTCTCACCCTAATTTGAACCTTTCTCTTGAAAAATTGGACTAAATTCTTACCCCATTCAACATCTTTACCTAGTTTGACTTTTAGAAAGTCAAACAGTCCAAGATTAGTAAAAATCCAACACCCTAATCGATCAATCTCGACTGATATGGACTTTCCATTCGTACGTAATCGTTTCAAGACCCCATCCAAACCCATTTACAGTTTCAATTCGATCAAATTCGCGGCCATAATTCAAATTTCAAACAGTTTGACCCCGCAAGGTTAAACCGCGTGCAATTCGGTTCTCAATCACGAAATCAGACGCAACTAACATCCACAAATCACGCAAAATCAAGCCTATCATGAATCCAGACCTGATTCATGAATCAATTCATCCTAGTGGAGTTGGTAAATCTCTAAACCTTTTAGAATTCAGGTCACGGGTTCGAAACCCACAAACCAAGCCTTTTTGCGCGAACCTGAAACCCAAACCCGGATCCGCTGATCACCATGTTAAAACCATTCGGACCGGTTCTGTATCGCGAGTAATGCCCCTGGTCCAGTGGTAGCACCCGTGACCCCCACACGAACCACCCGGGTTCGAACCGGGTGGCCTGAAGTTAATTTTTAAAACTGTTTTCGATGCTTTAAAAAATTTTATAAAAATTATTTATTAAACCCTACATTATTTAGAACGGAATACAACAAAAGTTTACATATTTTAACATAAAATGAATATTTTCACAAATTTAGTTGTTTAAAATCCCATTTTAGTTATTTAAAATTTATTTTAAAGAATAAAGCGTTTAAAGTTACCAATATTGTGACAAGATATTTTTATAAAAAAAATATATATAATATGTTCTTATAAATCATTTGTTAAACTAAATAGAATGGAGTTTAAATCATGAAATCTTTATAATATACATTAATAAACATGTTTACATTTCTTATTTTGTACATACCACTTTAATAATAAATAAATAAATAAAATTTATTTATTAATTACTGCATTACATTTACAATTTAATTAGGGTTTCAACTTATACTAATACATATTTCTTCCTGTATTTTGTCACTTTATTATAAATAAATGAATAAAATAAATTTATTCATTTTAAAACATATAATATCACCTTACTCTTAAAGACTCATTATATTTAAACCAAAACCCTTTTGTACAAGTCCCTACACTCAATTCCGTTGAAAAAAAACCTAAACTCTACCTTACGCATTGTGCACAATATTAATTCAAATTCATACTATTTCACTCTAGGTCAAACCTAGTGAATAGCAACTCACTCGTGCTACCCAAAGCTCGTGTTAACTACAATATTTGATACAAGTGAGTTTACATAGCCCCTTTTTCTCATTTACATATTTGGGGTGAAACATGATTACATTCAAACTCTATTTGCAATTACTCATGTACAATTCTACAATGTGATCATATGTGTTTATTTATGCTTTATGCTTGAATGCTAATTGTTAAGGCTACATATACATATTACACTTGTGCAATCATTAACACATTACATCAGGATAACATTTGTTGTTATGCCCTACATTACATCAGGATAACATGCGTTGTTATGCCCTTCATTTACATCAGGATAACATGTGTTGTTATGCCCTACATTAGGATAACATGTGTTGTTATGCCCTTCAATTACAAAGTTTCATTTGTGCAACTAGCTTAACTTAGATTCTCCATAAATGCTTTATAAACCATGCATCATATGAATTGTACACAAAACACTTGAACTTTACATGTGGTGTCAAAACCTATGTATGCTCACCAACTATTTATAGTTGACCATCTCATTTTATCATGTTTCATGTACAGTTGTTTGAGTTATGATTCAAGCTACTTCACTTAGGGTTGAGGACCTAGTCTTAAATTTTAATACGGAGATTCATGTATTCTTAAATTCTTGTAAATGATGTAAATGATTACTTGAGTTATGAAATGAAATTTACTGTCTAATTATTACAACTTTAGCAAACCATGAGCTTATGAACAGTTTACATGTCCCGCCCCGACGTTTCCGCCGTCGGTTGGGGTGTGACAGATTGGTATCAGAGCCTTGGTTATAGGGAATTAGGTTATTAGACACTTTTGACCTAGACTATAACCTCAGGACACCCATTTATGTCATGCTCTATGAATCTATGATATGCTACATGCTATGTGCTACATGTTTAATATATTATATGACTTATTAGGTTTCACCTAAATAATAAATTAAAAACAATAATATCCTTACCCTTATCCTAAGCCTCAATCTTTCTACTACGTCACTACCATCATAGCATGTGGAACGTCATAAGTCTATTAAACTTCTTTTCACACCTCGTTAGGGTTTTAAACTTTGTTAACTAGTAGAGGACACGTGCAATCTGGAAGGGTGACACCTGTATTCTGGGTTTTCTGTCTAGGAAAGCATTTCGTATAAATCCCAATCAACCGAGGGACCCGTATGCTTTCCTGGGAATTCCCGGGATGAGTGTTACTTATAGGCTAAAGCACGTCTCCTTGAAAGTTATATAAGTCTAATTAACCTTGATGTGTCATAGTATTCATGTGATTATGTCACTATTGAGTACAATCCAAACTATGATTAACCTTTTTTATTTAATATCTTATCCTTTTAAATGTAAGCAACTTTCACAAGTTCTCATATCTTTCTTGTCTTGTGTAAATCTGTAGAATGCCTCCCCGTCGCGCTGCCATGACCAACAACAACACCGATATTGCTGCTATCCTTGCACAACTTGTAACTCAACTCACCCAAGCCAATGGAGCCGCCAATGGTAACCATGCAACTAATGGTGGTGGTGGTGCCAACCCACCACAATGCACCTTCAAGCACTTCAACTCCTGTAGTCCTCTTAAGTTCTATGGTACCGAAGGAGCCACAGGACTCCTTCAATGGTTTGAAAGCATTGAAAGCACCTTTCTCAACAGTGATTGCCCTAACCTTCTTCGGGTTCGCTATGCCACCAGCGTCTTTCAGAAACGGGCGCTCACTTGGTGGAATGGTGAGAAGAGGAACCGGGGTGTGGATGTGACCATGGCCTTGCCATGGAATGAAGGTAAGAGACTCATGACCAAGGAGTTCTGTCCTCGTAATGAAATGAAGAAGTTGGAGGCTGAGTTTTGGGATCTTACCCAAGACAGTGGTGAAAGTTTAGCCTACACAACTCGTTTCCATGAGTTAAGCCTTCTAGTACCCCACATGGCCACTCCACTAACTCGGGGTATTGAGAAGTACATCGGTGGTCTACCCATGAAAATCCAAGATACAGTCCTAGGAAGAAATCCAACTACTCTTGAAGACGCTATCCGCTTAGCTGCCACATTAACCGATAACCATGTGAAGGCGGGTACACTAACAAGGAAAGGCGCAAAGAAAGTCACTGACCCAACAACCTTTTCTAAACCCTCTAAGGAAGACAAACCCAAACCTCCTCACTTCAATAAGAAACGTAACTTTGCTGTCATTACCCCTGCTGTACCTATCAACCAAGTAGCTCCCCTAGCCCAAAACCAGAATAAGAAACCATATGCGGGCAACAACCCTCTGTGCAACACGTGCAACTATCACCACTTCCCAAACATGCCATGCCGTCTATGTGCCAATTGTGGAAGGTATGGTAATGTAACAAACACTTGCCAATCCAGACCACCTGTTAGTCAAATCCACCAAGGGAACCGAGCCAATCAACAAGTTGCCAACCAAGTTGTTCCAGCCATTACTAATGGGCGTGCTTGTTATGAATGTGGTAATCCAAATCACTTCAAAAACCAATGCCCAAGGATAGCCAATACAAACCAGGGTGGTGCTCGTGGGCGTGCCTTCAACATAAACACTAATGAGGCTCAAGACAACGCCGAGGCAGAAAATGAAGCCAATTGAAGCTAGTGTAAGATGGGGTCGAGTAGGAATCTAGTCTGGAATAAATTATGCATTGTAATCCCTTACGTTATTTTGTCATTGTTGAACTATTTACACCTACCGCGGTTTGTCACTATAAACTTGAACTTACTAGCCAACTTCAGAAAGTGAATCATTTCACCATTAACCGTCCATATAAACACTAACGAATTTAAAAGATAAAACTCATCTACCTACATCGTGCATGAACGCCGAGTAACACACCCGATCACCGACAAAATCCGATAGTTTCCGATACGCATAAGACTCAATAAACATTCACAAAATACATAATACTAGAGTGATCACATTATACATATTTGCTTATACATGATATCAAATTGTTCACACTATACTTGAAACCTACTCACTTACAATTAGATCATACATGAAACATGAGTGATTACATTATACACAGAATTAGATTGTCTACATTGTTACAATTGATTAAGTACATCATACACAAAGCATGATTATTCACCTTATCCATGAAAACTACTCGAGTTTTGACGTATTCTTGTCCAAACACGAGAAAACTATGAAAACCCTAAATTATGCCACGTTATTACTCTTTAGTACCTGATTGACTTTACTATCTATGGACATAGTTATTTGTTAGCAACACATACGTGAAAACAATAGTTACGAATTATGTGATTTTGTGTTACCCCCCCCCCTTGACCCACACACACAATGGGATGAACTATACGGACCATGCGATGATTTGGATAATTACGGGTGCACACGTAATTATAAAAATCAGCGCATGGAAAACATAGCAAATTCTGTCATGTGTTATGACATGAAACCCGTCATGATATATAATAACGAAACTAATGAGATATGACAAGGGCATGGTGGATACGCCGCTGGTACTTCCTATATATAAGTGTTCCTGTCATATTATCAGAAGTAGCGTTATTCGTGTCACGTAAAGTTTTATGTTGTTCGACGGGCCAATGTTTGTGAAATCTCTTACCCATTGACAATTCTTGAGCAGATTAGACTACATAAAAAAAAACAAAAAAAAACAACAAACCCTGATTATCAAATTCCCATCGTTCTCATATCGAGTGATGCAATTCTATCTTCGGAGTCCAAAACAATCTCCTCCTTAAATACTCTTAAACTAAACCCATTATCGTTGTTCGTGCCGGACCTTGAGAAACATACCTAAATATTTTCATCAATTATACTCCTCAAATCAACGATCAAAGTTCATTGAGAATCCAAACTCACCTCTTTACTGATTCAGTAGACCCCACTAGTTAAATTTCGGGACGAAATTCCCTTAACATGGGGAGACTGTAACATCCATGATTTTTCCTAATATTATTCTGTTTTAAATTATACAATAATGACATTCTCATTTTATTATACGTATGTATATTTATATAGAAATTGTATATATATATATATATATATGTTTTCGGGATAATTAAATCAATAAAACTTATGAACTTTACAAATGTATTCACATCTTTATGTATATACATATTTAATTTTATGAACATTAGACAAGTTGGAAGTTTATAAAAAAAAATGGAAACCTTTTCTTTTATAAAATATTGATAACTAAGCAAATAATAATTAGATTTTTATAAAAACAACTTTTAAATAATTTTGAAATTTAGTAGTATAAGTATTGGACCCCCCTAATTACCCTTGAACCTCTCACCCTAATTTGAACCTTTCTCTTGAAAAATTGGACTAAATTCTTACCCCATTCAACATCTTTACCTAGTTTGACTTTTAGAAAGTCAAACAGTCCAAGATTAGTACAAATCCAACACCCTAATCGATCAATCTCGACTGATATGGACTTTCCATTCGTACGTAATCGTTTCAAGACCCCATCCAAACCCATTTACAGTTTCAATTCGATCAAATTCGCGGCCATAATTCAAATTTCAAACAGTTTGACCCCGCAAGGTCAAACCGCGTGCAATCCGGTTCTCAATCACGAAATCAGACGCAACTAACATCCACAAATCACGCAAAATCAAGCCTATCATGAATCCAGACCTGATTCACGACTCAATTCATCCCCAATCGGCCTAATTAACGCGTAAATCCGTCGAACAGTTGTCACAGTCAAAGCGCTAATCGAATTATATGTTTAGGGTGAAATTGATCGGCCTAATACACACACACCCCTTCGCGAAACACATCTCAAATTCCCTGAGCGATCAATTGACTCGCATTACCTCTCTACACTTCAATCAAGCACCGAGAACAGTCGGTTCCTTGATTTAGCTGACATCACTCGATACTCCATCATACCAGGGAACATTTAATTTATTCGATTCGTAATCGAGTCCCAATCAAAAGCCCCTTATCAGTTTATGTTAACAAAACCTATCGGATTCGATTCGATTTAGGGTTCTTAATCAGTTAATACGATTTGGGGGATTTTGATTTCATTCGTTCTTTGTACTTAACTAATTGGGATCAATCTTAACCAGCGAAACCACCCGGTCCGACTGGTTAAGTAATTGCACCATCGAACCGGGTGGCACGGGTTCGAAACCCACAAACCCAGCCTTTTTGCGCGAACCTGAAACCCAAACCCGGATCCGCTGATCACCATGTTAAAACCATTCGGACCGGTTCTGTATCTCGAGTAATGCCCCTGGTCTAGTGGTAGCACCCGTGACCCCCACACGAACCACCCGGGTTCGAACCGGGTGGCCTGAAGTTAATTTTTAAAACTGTTTTTGATGCTTTAAAAAATTTTATAAAAAATATTTATTAAACCCTACATTATTTAGAACGGAATACAATAAAAGTTTACATATTTTAACATAAAATGAATATTTTCACAAATTTAGTTGTTTAAAATCCCATTTTAGTTATTTAAAATTTATTTTAAAGAATAAAGCGTTTAAAGTTACCAATATTGTGACAAGATATTTTTATAAAAAAAATATATATAATATGTTCTTATAAATCATTTGTTAAACTAAATAGAATGGAGTTTAAATCATGAAACCTTTATAATATACATTAATAAACACGTTTACATTTCTTATTTTGTACATACCACTTTAATAATAAATAAATAAAATTTATTTATTAATTACCGTATTACATTTACAATTTAATTAGGGTTTCAACTTATACTAATACATATTTCTCCCTATATTTTGTCACTTTATTATAAATAAATGAATAAAATAAATTTATTCATTTTAAAACATATAATATCACCTTACTCTTAAAGACTCATTATATTTAAACCAAAACCCTTTTGTACAAGTCCCTACACTCAATTCCGTTGAAAAAAAACCTAAACTCTACCTTACGCATTGTGCACAATATTAATTCAAATTCATACTATTTCACTCTAGGTCAAACCTAGTGAATAGCAACTCACTCGTGCTACCCAAAGCTCGTGTTAACTACAACATTTGATACAAGTGAGTTTACATAGCCCCTTTTTCTCATTTACATATTTGGGGTGAAACATGATTACATTCAAACTCTATTTGCAATTACTCATGTACAATTCTACAATGTGATCATATGTGTTTATTTATGCTTTATGCTTGAATGCTAATTATTAAGGCTACATATACATATTACACTTGTGCAATCATTAACACATTACATCAGGATAACATTTGTTGTTATGCCCTACATTACATCAGGATAACATGCGTTGTTATGCCCTTCATTTACATCAGGATAACATGTGTTGTTATGCCCTACATTAGGATAACATGTGTTGTTATGCCCTTCAATTACAAAGTTTCATTTGTGCAACTAGCTTAACTTAGATTCTCCATAAATGCTTTATTCACCATGCATCATATGAATTGTACACAAAACACTTGAACTTTACTTGTGGTGTCAAAACTATGTATGCTCACCAACTATTTATAGTTGACCCTCTCATTTTATCATGTTTCAGGTACAGTTGTTTGAGTTATGATTCAAGCAACTTCACTTAGGGTTGAGGACCTAGTCTTAAATTTTAATACGGAGATTCATGTATTCTTAAATTCTTGTAAATGATGTAAATGATTACTTGAGTTATGAAATGAAATTTACTGACTAATTATTACAACTTTAGCAAACCATGAGCTTATGAACAATTTACATGTCCCGCCCCGACGTTTCCGCCGTCGGTTGGGGTGTGACACTAGCGGTGACCTGGTCACAAGTTTGTAGTAATCATTGTCACACCCCCAAATTCCACTAACGGAGTATTACCGTTTGGGAAGTGACAAACCAGGATCTCAGACATTAGTTACATTGAACGACTCTACATGGGACTGAAATGAAATTATCCTTTAAAATCAGAGTATCAATGCGGAAGCGTAAAGAAAGTAAATGCGCAAAATACACGCGCCCAAAACCAAAGTCCAAAAGTCCAAACGTTCAACCAAACAAAGTACATTAAAATAATTCAATCAACATAAATAGACACAAAGCAAAGCAGTTGAATCCCATGCATGCCCTAACGTGCACCTGTGTCTTAGCTTAACGTCCTGAGAAAATATGTAAGAAAAAGTGTCAACACGAGGTTGGTGAGTTCACAGGTTTCAGTATATAAATAAACGTTTACCAGATTTATTGTACAATCAACATAAATACCAAATGAGTAGCTAACCCATGTTCATTGTTTGCTATTACGCTCGCAACCGTAAACTGACTGTTTGTATTGCCTCCCACCAGGTCTATCAACCACGGTGCACGTTTAGGTCAATATTGCACTCGTTCGATATCCAATCGTGTTAGCGCGACTAACGCGGGTGAGGTTTGTCAAACCCAGTAGTACTACCCAACATACCTCGCTATATTCATATTTAAACGGTTCGATGTGAGGACTTTCATGATAGAGTTTACGCATAGTCATAACAATTGATATAAAATGAAGTACAAAAATCAAAAGAGTTGTATCATGTTTTCTCCCCCAGTTTAAAAGCAGTAAAAAGGGGTCGTGAAAACTCACCTGAGCTTGAGTAAGGATTTGAATCACACAAGGGAAAAGTTGGAACCAAGTGTGTAAGTCTCAAAAGACTTACGAATGCCCTAAAATTATAAACACATAAAATTAGGGATAAAGAAAAATAGGAAATGTGACAATGACACGGATTGAGAAGCGTCCTAAAGAAACGCTCTAATATTCAAGAGTGGACGAAGGTGTCCACGGAGTTAGGAATTACTTTACGCGACGAATGACACGACTAATAATAATTATAACCGGGTGTTTTGTCATTCACAAAAAAATTAAGAAAGTAATAATATATGTATATGAGTAAATAGTATAACCAATTATATTATTATTTAGTCTCAATCGACACACGATGTTATAAATTGATTTGAAATAATATAAATATATATTATTTAATAATACGGGTCACGGTTTGAAAATAATATAAATATATTATTTTATATGAATTCACGGTTTAAAAATAATATAAACATATTACTTTCACTTGGGGATAATAACACTAAGTTATTTATAAAAGTGGGTATAATATATAAAAATAAGTTAATAATTCAAACCCGAGTCTACGGGTTGTTTTCCGGGTTAAAACATTTTAATATAATAATACAATAGCATTTGGAATGGTTTTTGTATAAAAATTATGCTTCAAAAAATAATTACAACAAAAACAGGGGGGAAAAGATTCGAACCCGGGTCTCCCCCCTACAAGCACACTGACTTAACCATCTCGGCCGCTAGGCTATCGCGACATAATCCCGATCCGAAATGGTTTTATCAGTTTACAAACGGTGTCCCCCCCCCCTTTTTCGTCGAGCCGAACCCAAACCCCCTTGATTCCCTTGAATTCGATCGCGATTGAGCCAAATGACAAAAAGGGTTTTGCAAATCGGTGTCATACGACCCTGTGGACAAGTTTAATTTCAAAGATATCTAGTCTATAGTCGTAATTTCCGTTTGAACATACTAAAACCCTAGATTTAAACATGAATCAATTAGGTTTAAATCTGATGATGTTAAGTGTTGGAATCATAGGGCTTTCGTTATATTGATACCTGCGAATCTAATCATATCATTTAATTGGATTTATAAAGTTGATAAGATCGAAAGCCCCAAATTGGTTTATGAACGAACCCTAGGATTGGGTTTACCTCCAATTTGATGTTAATAGCCTCTAACAGGTTAGGGCTTTTACTATATAGGTGAAAACGAAACTAGGGATGTGTTCAATTACCAGAATGAGGAAGGAATTGATGGTGTACGACTAGAACCGGTCCCGACTTCGACGGGTTTGCTCCTCGGTGTCTTCGGCCACTCCTCCGGCTAAATGTGTGTGTGCAAAAACTCCTGGGACGCGTGATGAAGGTGTGCAGTTGTTTGATTGCTAGGATTTCTACCGAGTGGTTCGATTTTGATGGGTTCGTGGTAGTGGTCGACGGTTATGAGATTGATGGCCATAATTGATATTAATTCGATAAATTAACGCGGATTGAATGTACAATGATGGTCGTAATTTACATTGAAACCGGTTTCGGTTATGAATTCCAATAGACATGATCGAAGTAATCGAGTTTGAGTTGATTTGGTTATGGGTTTGACTTTTTAAAAGTCAACTGAATTAGTTCTTTAGATTTTGACTTTGAGAGTCAAATTATGGAGTTTAAGGGCTTGGAAAGATCAGTCCCTGGGGTTTGAATTTAACCTTTTACAGATTTAGTCCCTATGGTTAGATTTAACTGGGTTACTTAATGGGGTTAAGTTTTCTATAGGATTTTAACGAAATTGTTAACGAGGTTGATCATGAAAAGTCGGGTTGTCACAATCATAACACTGAATTAATCGACTTAACATTATCACGTACCAAGCGGATTCGAAGCCCAAAGCAATACTCTTCGTAACATAATCATTACCGAGATATTTACTTTCCCGCTATTTACTATTCTGTTAGTTACATTTCTGTTACACACATCATGCACATATTTACTTTTCCGCTTCACAAGTACACAAAACCCACTCACTAACTAACCGGCTAAACGATAACAAAATTTGAGTATTGGAACTCGACCGTGTCCATTGGTTCGATACTTGGTTCTTACCTAAACTATATTACGCTGCGATAGGTACACTTGCCTATTGTGTGTTTTAAGTTTGAGTATTTATCATTTTATAAATTTAAAACTTGATCTCGTGAAACCATTTCTAAAACAAATATATATTTATATATATTTTATATACTTATCTACACGCTCATCAAGTTTTTGGCGCCGTTGCCGGGGACATGGTGATTTCAAGAAAAAATCATGTTAACGGATTAGACTTATCATTTTTCATCTATTTTTCTCTCACATTTTGTTGCAGACCGTGTATGATCCATAGCTCCTCTGCTGGTTTATATCAACCTTTAGCAGAGCCCGAAAGATTCTTTCACCACCGAATACGAGAAAACCGTACTAGAAGAATGGCCGTAGAAAACCGCACTATTTCCGATTTCGCAAGACCGTCACTAGAGGCTTTGGGGGTCCAGTATCACAAGGCCAACGGTTGACGCTAACAACTTTGATATCAAATCTCATGTTATCCACATGATCCAATCATCATGCACTTTCCATGGATTACCAGATGAAGATCCACATGCCCACATCACAAATTTCCTCGAAATTTGTGACACTTTCAAACTGAACGGAGTTTCGAATGACGCAATTCGCCTCCGAATGTTTCCATTTTCCTTAAGGGAACGAGCTAAGGCATGGCTAAACTCTCTTCCCACCGGTTCAATCACTACATGGGATGATCTAGCTTAGAAATTCCTGTCGAAATACTTCCCGCCAGCAAAAACTGCAAAACTGAGAAATGATATTACCACTTTCACCCAGGAAGATGGTGAGTCGCTATATGAGGCATGGGAACATTTTAAGGACATGTTAAGGAAATGTCCACATCATGGGCTAGAAGTTTGGTTACAAGTATCATCATTCTACAATGGGTTGCACAATCAAGCTCGTCAGAAACTCGACGCTACTGCAGGTGGTATTTTTGGAAACAAGAAGCCACAAGAAGCTTACAACCTAATTGAGGAAATAGCTATGAACAACTATCAATGGTACAATCCAAGGAGTAACAGTGGAGCCACGCAAGGAGTTCACTCTATCGATACGGTTACTTCACCTTCTGCTCAAGTAGACGCCCTCACCACTCGACTCAATCAACTTAGCAAGGGCAAGGAAAGTACTGAGGCTACTGATGAAGTAAAAAGTATCACTGCCAATACTGAGCAGGTTGACTTTATCGGAACAAATCGCCAAATTTCAGCTGGAAGGATAACAATAACCAGGGATAATATGGGAATTTTACCTACAGTAATACAATATGGGACAATCTGGCTTCGGACAAAAACAGTTTCAACAAAGACAATCTCAAAACTATCAGCCTCGTCAACAATTTCAAGGAACTAACAAGCCAAGTAATGGGTTAAGCTTGGAGGACGCGGTAACTAAGTTAATCTCTACAACTGAAAGTCAAGCTCTTCTAGCAGATTCCCGTCACAAACAGTATGAGGAGAAGTTCAGTCTTCACGAAGCTGAGTTTAGGACGCATAAAGCAACTCTTCAGTCAATTGAGACGCAATTAGGACAAATTGCAAAACTTCTATCCGAAAGACAACCAGGATGTCTCCCGAGTAATACTGAAACCAATCCAAAAGCAAAGTTAGAGCTATCATCACTCTTAGAAATAGCAAAGTTTACCAAGAACCACCAATGCCAGGAGAAGAGGTTCAATCACCAAGGAGAGAAATATTCACCGGAGTACCACTTCGTCCGCATATCGTAGAAACAACAACTCAAGGATCACAATCAAATGTAATCCCTCCTCCTGCTCCAGTGGATACTCCTCCAAACGTTCCGACAAAAAGAGCGTTCCATTCGCACATACCCTACCCAGGAAGGTTAGTAAAGCAGAAGACTGACGAACAATATGAGAAATTCATCGAGCTGTTAAGTCAAATCCATGTCAATCTTCCCTTCCTGGATATCATACAACAATTACCTAAGTATGGACGTTTCTTGAAGGATTTTCTTACAAACAAGAGAAACATGGAAGAGGCAGTAAAGAGGACCGATCATTGCGTTGCTCTTATTGAAAGATACCTTTCGAAAAAATTTTCAGATCCTGGAAAGTTCTCTATACCATGTTCTATCGGACTACTACCAATAACCTTTGCACTCGCTGATCTAGGAGCAAGTGTGAACGTAATTCCATATAACATGTTCGAAAGACTAAAGACTAAAAATTGGATATCCGCGGCCTGTTAATGCAACTATCGAACTCGCAGATGGATTGGTTAAATCGCCTATAGGAGTCATTGAGAACTTACTGATAAAAGTTGGCAAGTTTTTATTCCCTGCCGACTTTATGGTTTTAGAAATGGGGCCCGACTATTCCGTACCGTTGATTTTAGGTCGCCCATTTTTAGCTACCGCCCGAGCCGTCATTGATATGAATGAAGGAATTTTGACACTTCGTGTCGGAAAACAATCATTGACCTACAACATCAGAGGAAATGAGTGCTTGTCCAATGATCCCATTGAAATTGCACAATTCATTGATACTAATATGGACTACCAGCTGAAGAAAGCCAAAGAATTCAACAAAGGAAAGAAACTGGATCTTGGCAAGAATTTTGACAAAACTAATTGGATCGATGAATACTTTGATAAGCTACCAAAACTAAAGGACTTGAATGAAGGAACAGGAGACACGGGGGAAGTCGATAGCCCCCCTGAAGAAAGATTAATGAAGCACGTACGGGTCTGGCCAACGACCCTTAAATAAACGTGGCGCTTCCGGGAGGTAACCCGATGATCACGAATAAATTGAGAAGTTGGTGCATACTGCAGAACACATGGACCTCAGGTTTGGTTTTTTCCAAGTTTAAGTTTCTCATACTTCAGCCTCAAGATATGCCTTCTCGATACTAGAACCTTAGTAGCTTAACTACTACTTGTTATTTTCGTTTCTGTTTTTATGTTTTTCCTTTGTATGTCAAATAGCATAACATCACCAGGTAGTTTCTCTACTTCTTTTAGGAGTTACATTCCATATCTACAAGCTGGGACGCCGGAATACACAACAAACTTTTGAGAAATTCGATGAAGTCCTTAAAACAATGTTGACTACTACAATAAGTTTTGGCTTTATGTTATACACCGAATTGACCGGGGGTGTACCGGTTTCTTTTCCCTTAAAACTTCATGCATTTAAATTCTTGCATAACATTTCATTATATGCATTTGTACATTGAGGGCAATGCACAGTTTTAAGTGTGGGTGAGGAATTGGAGATTCAGGACTAATTGTAACCTCAAAGTAGTAAAACTAAACTTGTGATTTTCTACCCATTTTACTAAGACCTTACTAAAACCTACTTTTCGTAAAACCCGAAAAATTTTCAAAATTTTTTTTAACCCTAAAATCTAAACCTCTTTGAATTCGCACCTAATTAAATAAAATGAATACATGGCAAGTAGAAACAAATAGATATTATGCATAACAAATCACTAAACCCTATCCCATCCGTTTCCATGTGAGAATAATCTGAGCCTTTTCACGAGCATTATTATAATTATTTTCGCATGCTCCTTCGTTTGGTATAATGAGTGTTTTTCGGTCGAATTTTATGTATAATTAGAACTTGTGTGACTTATACATATCAAGACCATAAACTAGTAGAAGTATGAAAATGATTGAGCCACCTAGGACTTTATTACCCTTATATATCATCCTTAAATCCCAAAAATATTATCTGTCTAGATAGCCCTTTGAGCATTAGCCTTTTCTTTTCTACTACCCATATCTATCACCAAACCAGATTTTCGTAAACACCGGTTATTGGCTAACTGTCTTCAAGATGGAGAAATATTAGACTATCTTATGTCATTACTTCAAGTTTACAACAATTAAGGCAATTTGGAAAGAATCTGTTTTACTCAAAAGAATTGAAATATACAAGAAGAAAGTGGATGTATTAGGAAGAAACAGCCGAACGATCTACAAGGAAGATATGAAAAAATTATTTCAAGAAGATTGAGGAAAAATAATTATTGAAAAATTAGTCTTGATGATATATTGTTTAAAAAGAAAAAAAATAGAAAAAAAAAATGAGAAAAGAAAAAGAAAGAGAGAAGTTGGGCTTTTACCGGTTAGATCTTAAAGAATTGTACATGCATTTTTTTGATTTCAGTTTGCTTTCTTGTATTCATTTCGCAAAGCCTGAATTACCACCCGAACTCCGAGAGAATGTTTTCAAAGCAAAAAGTGATGAAAGAAAGTGGTGGCGCAAGCAAGAACAATTGCCACCATTCTGCGGCTTGTCAAAAAGTGCCGTCAAAAGAAGATCCAAAAGATACGACACATGTGTGAAGTGTGGCAACTGGAGCCACGATAGAAGGTGTAGCAAGAATCAAACTTATTCCCAACATGAGTATACGCATCTGATCAAAGTAGGAGCTGTTAGGATACAAGCCGAAGGAACCATACGAAAAGGTAGTAATGTGTACTACGCAGTGAGGGAAGAGTAGAGAAAGATAAGAGATCTTGGTCTTGGCAATCTCACCATAAACGAGCCATCAGATTAGTTATACCCTCATGATCTGAGTACTGTAGAGGGACCCACTAGTATTTTCCATCTTAAGCCATGAAGCCGTAGCTATGTGTTCCACGATAGCTGCAGCCCATCAAAACCCTTTTAAATCCCTAAAAATCCAAAAACATTTTCATTTTCATCTTTTATTTTTCTTTTAGCCACATTACAACCCTTCTAAAGTCCTCTTGATTCATGCATACTACTTAGTTAGTTGGTGGAGACTTGATTTGCATACAAGCTTATGACCATTGCATAATTCGATTCGATCTTGAGTGTTCCACTTAACTTACATTATCCACGCATATATAACCATAGAGTTGAGTGAACATTGTGAGAAGTGATAGATTATGCATAATTGAAGTTCTATTAGGCTTGTCATGAATTCCACCACCCTAAAATAGAAAATCCAAAAATAGAATAAAGTGACTCATGAGTTATTGTGGAGTTTCCAACTACTTGGAGAGCTCTTACCTTTTGTAAAGTTTTTAGTTATGGGTCTGATCATGCATGAGTTTGCTTGAGGACAAGCAAATTTTAAGTGTGGGGTATTATGATATGCCCTAAATTATACATGTTTTGCATGCATAATAATCCCCATACTATGATACTAATTAATTAATAACCTTACAATTGATACTTAAAACGCTAATATATCATAATTGCAGGTTATTCGGTATCCCGAAGTAAACAAAGCTAAAGCCACTAAAAACATCAAGAAATCAAGCTTTTGGAGGACCAAACCTGAGCTTTGACCCCCCCTACCAAGAAGTCAAAATTGGTCAACACAAGTCAACAAGGAGCTAAAAGACAAAGCTGGGGAGCTGGCAGGGCATTGCACGGTCGTGCAATGCCATGTACGGCCGTACAAACCATGTCTTGCTCCCCAAGGGCCAAGTACACCATCCTCTGTACCCTGTTTGATTCTTAAGGTGTTTGCACGCCCGTGCAATCCAATGCACGGTCGTGCATTGCTCATTTTGAGGCCTATAAATAGATGGCTTGAGTTATTCATTCAACACACCCTTACACATCATTCCATACTTCAAGACACTATTCCAGAGAGAGTATTTCGTAGTTAGAGTAGAGAGTAGAGAGGCTCCTCCTCTTTGTCCGCAATATGGGAGCCTATGAAACTCAGTGTTACGCTAGTTAGTATGGCCATTCGTGGCTAAACTCTTTGTATTTCTAGGGTGAAGATGAAGTTTGGTACATGTTAATGTTTGACGTATTAATCTAATGGCATGTTTATGTCTTTAACTATTCGCTCTTAAAACCACCTCTTGGTGGGCTTTTTATTGTTGTCTAAATCTGTCTTTATATTTGTGAGTTTTCTTGATTTTAAAGTGTAAGACCGTAAAACCTTTTTAATCAAACTTCTTTTGAAAGTTGTACGTCTTTATACAAGCAGAGATTGATAAGCGAAGGCTTAGTCAATACTAGTAAGGTCGTACGTCTTTATACGAACTTATTATGCGACCAAGAATTGGTGAACTCATGTTGGGAACGATACGTCTTTATACATGGTCTCATTGTTACACCGCCTCCCGGTGAGCAAAGTATAATCAACTATTTAACAATCACCTTTCTCAGCCTCCTTTGTCTTCTCATTGTTTGTTGTTCTTGGTTTGCGGCAGTCCTTTGATAAATGTCCCGATTCACCACAGTTGTGGCATTTTTCATAATTTGCAGAACTGGGAGCGTTGGTACATTCATGGGACATGTGCCCCATCTTGCCACAACGGTAACATAGGTTCAACCCATACTTGCACTCCCCAAGGTGCGCCTTACGACACTTAATACATATGATCCTTTCTTCAACCCTCGGTTTCTTACTTTTTGAGGTAGACCAATCCTCGCCCGAGCGCTTAGTGGCGTTAGGCCACTTCTTTTGAGTTTCAGCAGGGGTTGCGCCTTCTGCGGCCACATCATCAAAAACCTTTCCACTCAATGCTACCACCGATTCAAAGTCATTAGGGGTGTTGGCGTTGATAATCGTGCGAACTCTCGGAGGTAGCTTCTAGATGTAACACTTGATCCTTCTCTCTTCAGTGTTCACCAAGTGTGGAACCAACTGTGTCAGCTCATTGAATTTGGAGGTGAATTGTCGGTGTGTCATGCTACCAGCTTTGAGTTCCAAGATGGCCTCTTCCATTCTATTAATCTCATTTTGGGGACATAACTTTTGGATAACTAGGGTCTTCAGATCATCCCACTTCATTCTGTCAATATCCCTTTCAGACTTAGCTTTCTTCACATTTTCCCACCAGCTTAGTGCCTCGAAGGCAAAAGAATGAGTGACAAACCCTACCGCTTGGTCAGCACGGCATTCACCCATCTTGATGACTGCAGTCATGCGGTCAATCCAGTAGTATGCGGCAATAACATCTTTCTTGTCGTAAAAAGTTGGTGGATCACAGTTTCGGAAGGACTTATAGTCATATACGCGCTTCTCTTCATAATCTGAGTCATCGCTTTCAGATTCGGTTTCAATCACATTTCTGTTCTCGGCCCGTAGGCCCCTTCCTCTTTCATCCTCTACAGTCTTCAGAGCCTCAGTTAGGGGTGCTGACAGAGTGCTTTTTAGTACTGTTCCAACTTTATCAGCAATGGCTTTCTTGACAATTGGCTCCAAAACTAATCCTTCTTCGTCATGCGCTCCATGGTCACTTGGAGCATTTTCATTCGCGGTATGGATCGACACCGATCCATGAACTGAGGGTTCACTTTCTTCTCTTTCAACTCGGTTGACACGTGGTCTACCTCTGTGTCTAGTACCGGTTCCTCTCTTTGCACCTCTCTTTCTGGCCATTTCGTTTTCGAACTGCGAACTAGGAATGCTCGTGTTATCATGATAGTTAATTATTTAGAACACCTCGAGTAATGTAAATTACTAATTACAGAGACCGGTATGAAATTACTAATTTACTTTACTTCTCAGGTCCTGAACATTCCCTGTCAGAGTAACGTTTGCATTCAAGTTCAAAGTTCCTTCGTTAAGGCACATTATGTCTACCTTTCTATTCTAAGGCATTTACGGTCTATGTTCTATACTAGGACATGGACTACCTTCTATTCTAAGGCCTTTATCGTTTACTGTTTCTACTGTTTTCTATTATTGAGGCCTTACTATTCTGCTTTCATGGCTTGGCTGCTCTGACTGACATCCCATTCTTCTATCCCATTCTCAGTTTAAGTTCAGACATTTTGGTGAATGTCTGAATCTCTCAAACTATGGCTCTGATACCAACTTGAAAGGACCCAAACCCAGGAACCTCTCATAGTTGGCAAACATTGCATAAGCATAGTTCTTAAACCTTGAATTAATCATTACACATTAACAGCGGAAGTCTTGTACGAAATTCAGAGTTAACAAAAACTTTAAAACATAACATTGTTCACATTCATAATCAAATAATGGGGATGTCAGTCTTCTTGCCAGGAACAGCCATCCAACCATCCTCTCTTTAAGCCCTCGCGGCTTCATATCTTTTTCTTTCCTTTGCTACCTGATGTGCATACTAAAATAGTCAGCTAACGCTGGTGAGTTCAAGTTTTCTTTAACTTTATATGAAAATGATTTCCCCTTTTTAAAATGTTCTTTTAAACATACATATTATATTATACACGTAATACAATAAAATCTTTCTTTCTTCTGTTAAATATATACGTAACAAAACTTTCTTTCTTCTTTAAAATACATGCGTATTTACTTTGTGCTCTTTTCTTTAAGTCATACATTAATGTCTACAATCTATTTTCATTCGTAAGTGTCTCTGTGTCTCGAAGGGACCGAGGCAGGTGTTGTTCCCTAAGGCTCAACGTCTAAAGGCCGACACCGTCCCTTTGTGTTCCTGAAGGAACTTCTTTCGCAGGTATTGTTCCCTAAGGCTCAACGTCCGAAGGCCGATACCCGACTTTCTGTGTTCCCGAAGGAACTTGTCTTGCAGGTATTGTTCCCTAAGGCTCAACGTCCAAAGGCCGTTACCTGACTTTCTGTGTTCCCGAAGGAACTTGTCTCGCAAGTATTGTTCCCTAAGGCTCAACGTCCAAAGGCCGATACCCGACTTTCCGTACCCTCAAGCGGGCTTCTTCATTCTTACTTAGGGACCGTCGCCGCTAGAGTAACCGTAATTACTCATCTTAACCAGTTGCAATTTCCTCGTTACAGTGCCCTGCCGAGCACTGTCCCGATTATTCACATGGTACATCATGGTCTCGGTCCATGATGCAACATCGGCTTCGGGTAGCATTAGTCACCAGGACTATACTACTACCTCAAGACTTGCTACTATGCTTAGGGTAGCACTAGCCTCTAGGACTATGCTACTACCCCAAGTCTTTTCTTCGTGTAAGCATACCTTACATATTAGACAATGTATTTTACTTATTCTTCTTCTCTTTGTTTATAAAACGTATAGTTAAATAAACCGTTCTCTTCTCTTTGTTTATAAAACATATAGTTAAATAAACCATTATCTTCTTCTTATATTCTGTTTATAAAATATATAGTTAAATAAACCATTCTTCATTCTTTTCTTTCTTTCTTACAAAACGTTCAGTTAAATACCGTTATCTTTCTTATCTTTTTCTTTTACAAAAACGTTCAGCTAAATAAACCGTTATCTTTCTTATAGAACGTTCAGTTAAATAAACCTTTATCTTTCTTTTCTTTCTTTCTTACAAAACGTTCGGTTTAACAACCGTTATCTTTCTTATCTTTCTTTGCAAACGTTTAAGTAATAAAATACATTTATTATAAACGTCTAATTCTTAAATATGCACACCACCCTAAAATAGTAAAATAGGGATTCTTGAACTCACCTGTATTTTCGGTATACTGCGGAAACTAAAAAGCTTTGGGCTATACGAGTGCTATGTGATCTGTACATAAGTCAAAGTACAATTTTCTGTTATCTCTTGCAAGAGTCGGCAGTTTTGTGGCTATCTCCTGAGAGTGTCGGCTAGGAGTGTCGCTAGCCACACTAGAGTGTCGGCTAGCCACACTAGAGTGTCGGCTAGGAGAGTCGCTAGCCACACTCATGAGTGTCGCCTGAACTTGCGTTCAAGACTTTGTGGTGTAATGGGTCGATACTCAACGTTTTTCTTAGAGTGCCGATTCCCAGATGGTTGTCTCTCAGACAATGGACTTTCTGACAGTCGACTCTGACAATCGACTCTTCTGACAGTCGACTTTCTGGCAGTCGAATCTCTTCTTCCTCGCCGAGAGTCGCCACTTGCAGGTAGGCGACTCTCGAGAGTCGGCTCAAGAACATTTGAGCATTTGTAGGTCTGATTTTTTTTCCAAACCTTAACTTTTTACGTTAAAAACGTTTATCTAGCTTCCATGAAGCTAGATCTGAGCTTAGATTCACTTTTCATACCTAAAAATCCAATCTTTATATGAAAAAGTCCCATAAACCCTAAAAAACCATTTTTATCAAAAATGTAGATCTGAGGTTGATTCTTACCTCAAAAGGTTGTGGTTGCTTTTTGAAACTTGATCCAAATCATTGGAGAAACGTTTTGAGACTGATCTTGAGTCGATCCAAGATTTCTTGAAGCTTTCTCTCTCTAGAACTCTCTCTCTCTAGGGTTTTTGAGTTGGAGAAGATGATGGAGAAAATGAGAGTTGTGAGCTGATTTCCCCTTTATATACCTAGGCTACATCGGCCTTTTAGAGCCGAGCCCAAGCCCGCTCCCTTACTTTTCAATTAAATCCTTTATTAAATCCCGATCCCGTTATCATTCATCCATTTTATTAGTTTGGGATGTTACATTGAGCATTACTCAATTGTCAGAGAGGATCTCTTGTCTCTTTCTTGCCACTAAACGACATATCGTTCCTCCATTTATGCTTTCTAGGCAAGAATCTTCCGTGCCTAAAAAAAGCTATCTTTTTCGTTATAGAGCACGAAGGTGTGTCAACGTTACACGTAGGGCATGCTTTATAACCTTGACCACTCAATCCAAACAAGCTACTACGAGCATGATAATCGTTGATTTCCCATAACAGTGCGACATGCATCCTAAATACAGTTTTAGTTGATGCATCTATCACAGGGACTCCTTCAGCCCACAACATTTTCAACTCATCGACCAAAGGCCTTAAGAAAACATCAATGTCCTTACTAGGTGATTTAGGCCCGGTAATTAGCAAGGTTAACATGAAAGAAGACTCTTTCATACATAACCACGGTGGTGTATTATATGTTGTTAACACTACCAGCCACATACTGTAAGTCTGACTCATGTTACCGAATGGATTAAAACCATCGGCAGCTAAACCTAAGCGGACATTCCTTGGTTCTTTAATAATAAATCCGGATATCTCTCATCAAATTCTTGCCATGCCTTCCCATCAACTGGATGTCGCATCATACCATCCGTTGAGCGTCCAGTATTATGCCAGATCATATCTTTTGCCGTTAATCTTGAACTATAGCTTCGTCAAAGACGTGAAATTAAAGGAAAGTAGTGAAACACTTTTTGTGGTACTTTTTTCCCCTTTGTGTTTTTGTCAACCCATATGCTCTCATTACAAACCGGATAATTTTGCATTGATTCATTCTCTTTCCAGAACATTGCACAATCATTAATGCAAGCATGGATAGACAAATATCCTAAACCAATCTTACTCAGTTTCTTCTTAGCTTCATAGTGTGACACTAGAATGTGATTTTCCTTCGGGAATGCAATTTGTAGAAGCTCTAACAGTTGGTCAAAAGAACTATTCGTCCACTTGTTGATAACTTTAATATGCATCAATTTGGCTAGGAAGTTTAGGGAAGACATTTAACTACAATCGGGGTATAACTCCTTATTTAGCTCCTCAAACAACGCATCAAACTCCGGGTCTAAACCAGTTCCATCTTCATCTATATTATCCTCGTTTGTATTTTGCTCTGCCATCACATCATCTATTGCATCAAACATCTCATTATTTGTTGTTGTAGTTATTGGAGGAATAGGTGTTCTTCTTGGGGCAAAAAGTGATGCTATCTCCGCCGCACGAGGATGCTGTTCACCGTGATAAATCCAATTCTGATATGATTGTAGAAACCCACGGTCATGTATGTGGCCATATATCGTCTTCAAATCCTGTCGACACGCATTACAACAACGTCTACACGGGCAAAACGCTCTACCTCGACCGTCGACATAGTTCTTGACAGTCTCTATAAAGTTGCGAAGACCGCTTAAGAAAGCCGGAGAATTCCGATTTCCCAGTGTAACCCAGCTTTTATCAATTGTAATATCTAGTGTCATATCTATTGTGTTATAAACATACACGTATACGTGCATACAATAAATGATATAAAGGAATGTATATAATTTGATCAGTACTCTAAGGCGGTGGATCCTAACCCACTTTTTGAATATTCTATATCATATGTATACATTTTAACGAGTTGATTATTTAAGAAAAAATCAGCAGCATTTCCCCTTAACTCCCCAAGTATGCAGATAAACCGCAAACTCGAAGTAGTAAGGAGAAATAGCTACCAATTTTTTCTTAAATGTCAACCCGTTAAAATTTATACATATCTTAAATGAGATAGAATATTCAAAAAACACACCAAAATGGGACAATCCAAAATTTATCTCTATCAGATAAATTTCGGACGAGTATATTCTAAAGGGTTATACTAAATAAACATACTAGTGTACACAAACTAAAACATGACATACATAAACAAAGACGTACATAAATGACATTAGGGGTGTAAGCCTTTTCTTATATATTTTAAAAAAATTTAAAATATATTTATTTTAATATATAACTAATATTATTTATAAAATGATAAACGAGTCGTTTACACCCTAAATGAAATAAAAAATTAACTACACAAACAAAAATATACAAAGGTAAAAAAGTCGGGATACGTACCTTAAATAAGTTCAATGAAACACAAATATAATGTTATTTTCACCTCGTCAACCTAAATGAGTTCCGAACATGTAACAAAATTAAATAAAGTTACATGTACATAGAAACATATATGCATACATACACACTTACATATATACATACAAATCATACAAATACATACATACACATATAAACATAAACAAACATACATACAAATGCATATATAAACATATGAATAAATACACAATTATATACATACAAATCATACAAATACATACATACACATATAAACATAAACAAACATACATACAAATATGTATATAAACCTATGAATAAATACACAATTATATACATACAAATCATACAAATACATAAACATCATAAATAAATAGAAATATACATACAAAACATACATACATCCGTTGAACATAAACAAACATACATACAAATACATATATAAACATATGAATAAATACACAATTATATACATACAAATCATACGAATACATAAACATACAAACATACATCCACATATATACATACATACATACATACATAAATAAATAAATGCCCAATTACACAATTACAAACATATACGTACAAACATACATACATATTAACTAATCATACAAACTAATCATCATAAACACAAACTACACACATACATACAAACTAATCATAAAAACTAATTATCATAAACACAAATTACACACATACATACACATACATACAAACTAATCATCATAAACACAAATTACACACATACATACACATACATACAAACTAATCATCATAAACACAAATTACACACATACATACACATACATACAAACTAATCATCATAAACACAAATTACACACATACATACAAACTAATCATCATAAACACAAATTACACACATACATACAAACACTAATTTACATAAACTAAATTATACAAACTAATCACACATCTAAACCAAATTACATAAACTAATCATAAATTACTAATTCCATCATACATACAAACATACATACTTATACATACAAAGATACATACACATATATACACATACATACACATACATACAAGCATACAAAATCATAAAAATTATAGATCTAAACCAAATTACAAATTAGTAATTAAAACGAGTAATTACTTTCACAAAGCTACAAATCCAAGAAATGTTGAAATTCTTCAAAAACCTAACCAAATTAAACAAACAAAACTTCAAAATCTTGAACAATTAGCTAAAATATGAAACCCGGATGTTAACTCACCTTAAATCCCGAGAGTTTTGTGAAAATTGCTCCCAAAAAGCCCAAAAACCTTAGGGAACAATTTGGGGGAGTTTTGGAGGTTTTTTTTTTTACAAAAATGAGGGTCTGGCCGCTTTTTTTCCTATTTGTTCGCGCTGAGACCTATACCGACAACATGTCGTTGGTATATGATCCATTGTCGTCAGCATATGTCACCTATTCCGAAGACATGTCGTCGGTATAGGCTTTTTCAGGATGTTGACCGGTCAACAAATTAAAGACCCTATACTGACTACATGTCGTCGGTATAGGCTTTTTCAGATTTTTTTTAATTTAAAAAAAAATTTACCACTAAACTTTATTAAATAAAAAAAAAGGAAAAAGAATATGAAAATTAACCTATACCGGCGACATGTCGTCGGTATAGGTTTTCACCAATGAAAATATGGGCGCAAGTTTTCCCTCCTTTTGACCCAACCCTATACTAAGGTCTCCCTGACCAAAAATAGGGATTGGTCATCCCGACGACATGTCGTCGGTATAGGGTGACCTATCCCGACGACAAATGTCGTCTGGATAGGCCTCGTCGGCTTAGAGTCAAATCCTTGTAGTGAAAGGCGCGAGGTGTTAATACGGGTTGATATCCTCGGCCTTAAAGTGGGCGCCACTTGTTGCTACATATATTAATGGTATTGCTATAATGGAATCCGAGCCGGGCGTCGTAGTGGGTTTGGTCGTTCCCCGGGCAAGGTTCTATTCGCGTTATAACAAAGAGAATATCGTTATAACAAAGAAAGAATATGGAGAAACAATACTCAACAATATTAAATATTTTATCCAATGTATTATTTATATATAAGTGTGTTATAAATACATGAACATATGTATATGTAAAGCTTATAAAACAAGGAAAGGAAGAAATATGTTGAAGAGGACCAGACTCCTGTCGTGTGAAACTGCCATATGAGCCTTGAGGATGCTTTAACCCATGGTTGTTATCAGCAAAAGAGGAGGAATAATGAGATGTCAAATATACAAGTGTTCTTTTTATAAATAAGGTGGAGTCAAACATGGGAGAAACCTTTAAGGGCCAGAGGGGGGCCAGGCCCCCCTATTTTTTTTGCTCAAAACTAGTGATTCCGACCAACTACGTTTATTTCATATTAGTTATAGTGTTTGGGCCCCCCTAATCCAGACCAAAAGCCAAAATCTGTTCCACAAATCCAAACAATCGCATCATTTTTGGGATTTATGGTCTTTGTTTGGTGAAATTTTTTTGTTTTTTTATATGTAATATTTTCGGCCCCCCAATTTAGTTGTTCAAGTTTCGTCACTGGAGTCAAATGAAGGGGTAGCCACTTATTTATAGAAGATAAAGGGGTTAAACCCTAATGAGCCTTTCTATCGTGGGCTGGTCTTGGTTAATGGGCCCATCACAAAGAATGGGCTTTTATCCTCTCCTGATGTGCTTTTACGCTGGGAAGGAAATCAAACACACGCTACTCCTGAGTAGAGGAGGATGCGTCTTCCCTTATCCTGTGTTGGGCAGTGCTAGTGAGGACAGAAGGAAACGCCTATTCTTACCCCGTCAACATTTAGTTTTTTTTTTAATATTTTTAGTAGGATCTGTCGTTCAATACTTCATGTTGTTGGTGATACTCATTTTTCTAGTAGTGTTTATAACTTTCTAATTTAAAGTTCGAAGTGAGAAAATGAAAATCTTTATTATTTAAAAGAAAAAGCTTAATGATAAGTCACATTTGATTACTTTTTTTTTATACACAAACACATATAAATGGGATATAATATGTTTGAAAGCATTTATAACGTGCCCTGGCTACAACACTTGGAGAATACATTATAAATATGGCCTTTCAACAATACAAGTTTACCACCACTAAAACCTCAAGCCATGGATCCTTTCACAATCTTCTCCATCGTTGCTTCTTCACTAATTCTCTTCACTTGTTGGGCACTCATAACTGCCAAGACAACAAAAAATCTGCCACCAGGACCAACAAAGCTCCCCGTTATCGGAAACATACACCTACTCGATAAACAAGTACCACACCGAAAACTTAAAATTTTGGCCCGAAAATATGGTCCCATCATGCATTTACAGCTCGGGCAAGTGTCAACCGTCGTCATATCCTCACCCCGATTAGCTCGCGAGATCTTGAAGATCCAGGATATCAACTTTGCGGACAGACCCACAACCACAACCTCTCAAATATTCTTTTATAAAGGTTCAAGCATCGGATGGGCTCCTTATGGGAATTACTTGAAACAGATAAAGAAGCTCGTAACTTCAGAACTCCTTAGTGCCAAAAAGGTCCGATCATTTTTCTTTATTCGCGAAGATGAGCTTACTCGCGTGTTTAAGTTTCTTGAATCTTCTTCCGGAGCACCCATCAACTTTAGGGACATGATCCGACAGATAGTCAATAACATTGTTAGCCGGGCTACGCTAGGGGATGTCTGCCAAGACCGAGAGTTCATTATAGATTCAACATATGCCATGTTGAAATCATTCAACTCTTTTAATTTGTTCAATTATTACCCTAGTCTGAATTTCCTCAATGCCATTTCCGGGAAGAAAGCTAAGTGGTTGAAGATGCACAAGGAGGTGGATGTGATCTTGGAAAAAATATTGGAGGAACATAGAAATAGACCACGTAACAACCAAGATCATGAAGATTTAGTTGATATTCTATTAAGGGTGAAAGATGCCGGCGATTTTGATTTGCCCCTCATGACTAATGACCGTATCAAAGCAATCATTCTTGTAAGTACATGAAATTTTATCAAGCTAATTTGTCACTTCTTTTAAATGCAATTTCGTTTTTTAAATTCAACTTTTAACACCGGTGCAATTTTCTAAATACAATTTGTTTAAATTTATTTATTTTAAATTATTTCAAGAATGGTAAAAATGATTTGTAGTAATTATAAATTACAAAATAAGTTAAAAAAATATAATATTTTTAACTTAATAGTATTGAGATCAATTATAATATTTTTAATATATACATACCATCCTTGAAATAATTTAAAAAAATATATTTTAAAGAAATTATACCTAAAAAAGTTGCACCGGTTGTAAAAAGTTGAATTTAAAAAAAGAAATTGCGTTTAAAAGAAGTTACATATAAAAAGGTATTTAAAAAAAAAGTTTTAAAGTATTTTTATTAGTTAAATTGTATTTCTTCATAAAAGAAAAATAAATGGACCGTTGTCCATAGTTAGGCTTCTTCCATAGTGGTTTCATCGGTAAGGCTTTAAACAAATCGAACGAGATCTTGTTCGTATTCGTTTGTTAAGAATTTATCGGACAAACGAATGGCTCATGAACAAATAATTGAACAAAATTTCTTGTTCATGTTCGTTCATTAAGGAAATGAATTCGTTTGTTAATTTTTAAACGACCATATACTAATTTGAAAAAGAAGGCTAGAAGGGGTAATCAGAGTAACCATGGAATCGGAAGACGAAGAAGAAGGGTGGAAGGTGTAATCGGAGTAATCGTAGAACTGGAAGTGCTAATCGGATGTTAGCGGAGGTTCGCGAAGGTTGGCAGAGGCGTAGAACTGGAACTCTCGATGAAGGCGTGGAAGATATGGAAGGAAGCGACACATAAACGATGGATTGACTAGGGTTTCTTTCTAGCTTAAAAGTTATGGTATAAAGATTAATTTTTCTCTAAAATATACAAAAAATTTAAATGTGAGGGTAATAAACTAAAAATTAAAAGATATAAAACCTTTGATGAATGAAAATAAATAAACGAACATGAACAAACAGTTTAACAAACACGACCTCTGTTCACTTAGTTAATCGAATGAAATTTCTTGTTTATTTATTAAACGAAAGAACATAAACAAAATTCCCGTCGAATTGTTCGCTGAACGTTCGGTTCGATAACAACCCTATTCGTCACTAATTGGTTGGAAATCAATGGTTATAAAAGTATTTTTAGATGTCAATTGTTTAATTATTTTTGTGATTTTTCCATATCTTTATATGAATAACATGTTGACCCACCAACCAAAAGAATCCCAATATCTTTACAACTATTCTGTATTGATTTAGGAACTGCTGACTGCTGGGACAAGTTCATCTTCAATGACAATTGAATGGGCATTTTGTGAAATGATGAGGAACCCAGAGATAATGAAGAAAGCGCAATCAGAAGTTCGAGCAGTGGTGAAGGGAAATACGATCACAGAGACCGACATACAAAGTTTGGATTACATGAAGCTTATAGTAAAGGAAACAATGAGGTTACATTGTGTGCCTATTTTGCTTCCAAGAGAGAACTGCAAGGATTGTATTGTTGACGGATATGATATTCCTGCCAAGACGACGATCCTTGTAAATGCTTGGGCATGTGCAACAGATCCTGAGAGTTGGGAAAATCCTTACAGCTTCATACCGGAGAGATTTGAAAAAAGTTCAATCAGTTATTCGGGTGACGACTTCGAGTTCCTTCCGTTCGGAGCTGGGAGGAGAATGTGCCCCGGTATGAACTTTGGGCTTGGTACGGTTGAATATGTTATTGCCAATTTGTTGCATCATTTCAACTGGAAGCTCCCGGAGGGAGTAAAAACCCATGATCTCGATATGAGAGAATTTACTGCGATATCTACAGTGCCTATACAACCCTTACGGATTGTCCCCATCTCCACATCAAGACCAAACTAGAAAGATTTCATGTCTATCATAGGTTCTAAGCTTCTCGGTCATCGTTGTATTATGTTGCATGGTTTGGTACTACACACATCTTAATACTATTTTATTTTTATTGTAGTAAGTCCAAAATAAAGGGATGATCAAGTACCTAACCCGCTGGGTTTCATCCACCACAGTGTCTGCAAAGTTTAGTATTTGTTTTAGCGAATTATTCTAATATGTAGTTAATATTCTATAAGTTACCTGATTGGAAGAAGAGCTGTCGCTTTGCAGTAGTATGGCGACCCGTGTCACTGATGGAGCCTTTTTTTCCCGCCTTGTCTACTTGTGCTGGTGTTGTTTCTTATTGTTGCCTTTCCGTGTAGGCTGTTAAGACACAATTTATGGTACTTGAAGTACTGAACTTGCATCAATTTTGTTTTTCCTATGGTTTCCTAAACTGGGACTGGTATTTCATGCTGGTTGTCACATTCTATGCCGAGGAGTGATATGACAGCTTCATTGAAGAGCGTTGTGGTTGTTGAAGCAGTTTCATCCGCTATGGTTACAGTCACGCAGTACACTACGAAAAAAGTGACAATTAGGGACTAAAGTATCAGGGATTGATGTATCAGTCTCAAATACATGGTATCTGGGACTGATGTATTAGTTGATGGTCGTATCCGAGACTGATTTTTATGCGACTGATTTTAGTTACTAATAATTAGTCGCTAATTTTTAGGCACCTTATTTGAGACTAAATTTCAGTCGTAAATATTTGTGCGCCGTATAGTTTTTTGGAGGAAAACTTATTGGCTACTGAATTTCAGTCTCAAATATATACCATCTGTAATGAAAAATGACGCAAATGTATTGGCGACTGATCTTTAGTCTTTAATATGGAGGGAACATATTAGAGACTGAAAACAAGTTCTTAATATTTTGAAAAATGGATCGAATTAGAGACTAATATTTAGTCTTGAACGCCTTTTATGTATGAAAGGATTAATGACTGATTTTTAATATCCAATTATTGGCTCAAGTTCTATCGTTTTAAAAAAAGTATCAGAGATTGAAAATTAGTCTCAAACATCTTTTAAGTGACCTTACTCGAAACTAAAATTTAGTTTCTTAAGAGTTTTGTAGTTGAAATAATTAGGGATTGATATTTAGTGTCTAATATGTGACACATATTGACCATTTCGATGAATTAAATTTGAGACTAAAATTTAGTTCTAACAATTCTTGTAGGAGACTGTATTAGGGACTGATATTTAGTCTCGAATGCATTTTAAATAGGAAATGATTGAAGACTGATTTTCAATCTCTTATACGTCATCGTCAATTAAACCATTACTGACTAAAGTATCAACAACTGATGTACAGTTTCAAATATATAGTATCTGGCACTGATTTATCAGTTACAGATGATATTGGGGACCTATTTTTTTTATTTACGATTTATGTTAGTTACTTTTTAAGTCTTTTATAAGGAGGTAACATATTAGAGACTGAAAATCAATTTTTAATGTTTCTAAAATGGATCGAGTTAGGAACTGATTTTCAGTTTACAAAGTGTTTTGTAAATGAAAGAATTAGGGATTAATTTTCAGTCTTCAACAATGAACGCCTATCTACCATTTCAAGGAAATATATTAGAGATTATGGTCATATAAGGTCAATTGTGGTCATTGATTGTAAATTTGGGTTAATGATGATCAATTGTAATCCTTAATGGTTAATTAGTGTTGTAGATGGTTAATTAGGGTCACTAATAGCCAATTAAGGTTGTTAATGGTTAATTATAGCAAATGATGGTCAATTATAGTCAATGCAAGCCAATTAGGGTCATTAATTTTTAATTAAGGTCATTCATGATCAGTTATGATACTATTGCTCGATGATGGTTAATTAGGATTACTGATGGTCATTTTGGGTCATTATTGGTTAACAATGGTTAAGTATGACCAATATTGGTCAATAATAGTCAACTAGGGGCTATTACAATGAATTAGGGTAATTGATGGCTAATGAAGACAAATGTTCTTAAATTAGGATCAATGATGGTCACTTAGGGTCTATCATGGTCAATTAGGTGTATGATAGTCATTTAGTAAAAAATTATTTATTATCAGGTTTTGCATAATAATAATAAATTTGGGCTTGATATAGCAACTAGAAGTTTCATTAAGGTGTAGAAGTGTAAAAAGCATTTTCTAAGGGATTAAAATGTATTGTAGAAAGACTTGAAGTGTAACCTGATGGATTCATAAGGACTATTCTGTAAATATGTTTTTGACCTAAGTATAAGTAAGAAGTTTCACGTAAGAGCAGCTCCAGTCATTCTGATACGGGTGGTTAAGCAATCAAATAGCACGGTTCTGGTGATTCAAACAAACTTTAACTCAAAGAGTTTTTATGAAAATAAAAGTCTAATATTCCTCTTTATTCAACACCAAATCCTAATACTTATAACAGTTCAAATCTCAAAAGAAAGATAACAACTAACAAAAAAAAGAAGATAAAACGGACGAAATTATAAGCACCAAAAGAAAAGAAAAGAATTTAAATGTTGAAATTCAAACTCTAGATATCTCCATGCAAACTCTTATTAGATAATTTCCATTCAAATTCTATAAACCATCTCCACGTTTCATGCATCTCATTTCGGTTCTGGATCGGGTTCGGGTTGGTCCAATTAAATCCAATTCTCTTGCATCATACTCCCCGACTTAAAAGAAAACTCGTCCTTGAGTTTTCCATAAGCTTGACAACATGATTCCGAACCAAAACCACCTGGATCGAAAGGAACATCAACCCAATTCCTATTCATTCCCATAATGACCCACCGAAATAGTTCAACTTCACGGGTTGTCTCACCTGTCTCTGAACCCGTACCACCTGGGTCTATTGGGTTTCTAGGTCTCCTTGTCCCTTCTTCGAAAAAGACTCGCCCTCGAGTCTTGATAACATCAAAAAGATCGTATCTTTTTTTCCCGAAATTACGTTTAACGATTAACTTGAAGATTTTTAAAAAATTGTCCATAATCTCAATTTTTATTTGTGAAATATCTTCATGTTCACATGGATGTTGTAAATTACTTCCACCTTTAATTTGAGTTGCATTTGATGTGTGTTTATCCCTAACTAAATCATCAGCCACTGTATTAACCTTCAAAAATTCATCAAACATACCTGGAAAAACCATCAAAGACTTATGATCATTGTTGTCTTCTTCTTCTTCCTCTTGAATGTGAACTCCGTTAATAGCTTTTTGCACCCATAAATACTCCTCTTTATCGGGGTGCATCCCATATTCATCAAACCTGTGTTGGTCTTTCGACACACCCTCTGGATAGATTGGTTCAGAGAACCGGGGTGGGTCACAGCCTAGTAGGTGCTGCTCTTCGACGCCACCTTTGTCCCCGACGATGGTGTTCGAATCGGTTTTCGCCTTGCGCATCTCCCGTTGTAACTCTAGTTTGCAAACTCGTTGTCAGAGCCGTTTGATCTTTTGTTTCATTTCAAGATCGCGAAGTAACTGCCGGAGTCTTTTGATCTTAAGATCCCGTGGGTCGGGACCAACTCCACCGCTGCCTCTATCAGCGGTTCTACGAGTTGAATGTTGATCTTCTCCATAAGCGCGTGAATAGAAAACATTACGGCCATTGGAGAATCAAAAGCTCTGATACCAAATGATGCGGGTGGTTAAGCAATCAAATGGCACAGTTCTGGTGATTCAAACAAACTTCAACTCAAAGAGTTTTTATGAAAATAAAAGTTTAATATCTTATTTATTCAACACCAAATCCCAATACTTATAAGAATTCAAATCTCAAAAGAAAGATAACAAGTAACAAAAAGGATAAAATTGACGAAATGATAAGCACCAAAAGAAAAGAAAAGAAAAGAATTTAAATGTTGAAATTCAAACTCTAGATATCTCCATGTACACTCTTATTAGATAATTTCCATTCAAATTCTATAAACCATCTCCACGTTTCATGCATCTCATTCTGGTTCTGGGTCGGGTTCGGGTTGGTCCAATTAAATCCAATGCTCCTACATCACATTCTCTACTTTCTCAATCTAACATATTTCCTTGTTGTGTTCAAACTACTATTGCGTTATTCTCCTTGGCGATCCTAACATTAGGGTTTTTGTTTACAGAAATCAACACCCACTGGCCACAATAACTCAGATCTCTTTTCAACGCCCATCGACACTTCATTTCAGTTCTTGGTTCAATACCCACTGGCCTAGGGAAGGCAATGAAACCCGAACCCGATGGGAAAGCCCGAAACCCGAAACATTCAGGACGTGTATAGGGTCGGGTAATTGGGTATGGGATCGGGTTTGGGATTACTTTTAAAATTTTTCGCGGGTTTGGGACGGGTATGTGATATGGTGATATACCCGTTTACCCACCCCGATTACCCGATCACATATACCCGTTTACCCGATTATAAACCCGACATAATTTTCTTTCTTTTTTAATTATTTTAAGTATATATACCGTATTTATTTTAAGTATATATAATGTATTTATTTTAAATGTATATCTCTGACATGATATTCTTTCTTTGTTTTTTATTTTAATTACATTTTTTATATATACCCGGCAGATACCAGACGGGTTCTGGGTCGAGTATACCCAAAGGGTAATTTTTTACAAAGTAACGGGTTTACCCGAAACACGCGGGCATACCCGATACCCGACGGGTAATTACCCGATAGAAACCCGGCGGGTTTTGGGCCGGGTATGGGAAAAGCTTTTATAATCGGGTATGGGGTTGGGATTACCTAAACCCGTCCCAAACCCGGCCCATTGTCTTCCCTACACTGGCCTGATCGTCGTTTGCGGCTCGCCGATTCAACCGTCGACCATCCCAAACTGGCCGGTTATTTTTAAAACGCTTCAAAAGGGGTCAACCTGACCGCTGGTGGTAACGGTTCCCAGTCCGATCGACTGGTTTGGTCTCAAAAATATTGATTGTATTGTATTGTATTTTAGGGTTACAAGAAGGGGTCTCTTAATAGAGAGAGATGTTACACTTCACTACCCTATACTCTAATACAATAACATAACTGATCTAATATTCCAACACAAGCTAAGCGTGTGAGCGATTGTAGCTTGACGAGATCTAGCGGCATGTGGTGATGGTGGTTGTTGGTGGACTGAACCTAGACGAAGGCAGGTTGTATCTGCCCATGGAGCGACAACTGTCTTAAGCGACATGTGGTGGCGGTTCTCCTGTTAAATTTCGTGTGAAAGTTCTTCACGTTCCTCTAACATTCGTGCGGGAGTTTCTTTCGCTTGTGCCTTTCATCTGAAACTTTCGTGTGAAAGTTTGTGAACGAAACATTTGATCTGGACTTCACACGAAAGTGTCACTTTTGTACGATTGTTTCTTTCGCACGAATGTCTGACTTGCACATGAAACTTTTCTTGAACAACTGATGTTCTGAAGCGGCGACGCGGTGGTCGGTAGCATCACGATTATGGCGACGACGGCTAGGGTTCCAAAGGCAGGTTGTTTATGCGAACCCTAGTGAGAGCAGGTTGACAACAGTGGTGGGTGAGAAGATGCGTAGATGAGAGGAGCGGTTGTAGCGGTGGTTGTTGTGACAATGGAGGGAGCTACTGGATCTGATTCTTGAACAATAACAAATGAAAGGAATTGAAAGCTATAAAAGCTTGAAGATTGTAGCAATGAGAAGGACGGAGAAAGGGCGGCGGTGGCACGCCGCCCTGGTCTAGGTTTTCACCGTGGAGGCGGTGACCTAGCTCTGGTCAAAATCGGACTGGCCCAGATCGCACCGACTATAGACCGAAACCAAAGTATTTAGTAGGACATAAAGATCGAGCTACCAGACCGTATATTAATGGCTGGGCCGGTCTCGTGTTAGTCGGGTCGGATGGGGATCGGTCGGGTTTTGACTGAATTGTACGTAACCTGGGCCATCATCAAAAGGTTAAACCATTAATTAGCAACTCTTATTATTAAATATCTCCTTTTATTCACATTTTCCATTCTATCTCCTTTCTCCGCTTTCCTCTTTTGCATGTGTAATTTGTGTTTAGGATTTTGTAAATTAGCTAGAGTTTACCTTGTAGTTTATTTATTCTCTTTTTCTTCATATTTGTATTATACACATGTATATTCCTTGTAACTTTCATATGCTAGTAGAATGCTACTCCATCTTAGAGTGCCTTACATCATACTAACCATATTCAATGTACTCAGATCGATGTAGTAGTAGCTTAACTTAGGTTTTCAAATGCGGTCTCCCTTTATTCTTCCTATCTTTGTTCTTTTCAACATACATACACTTCTTTGTTGTCATATGTTGTAACAATGATCATCACAGGATAAATAAACAGTACAACAAGCTAGCAATCTTCATGTGCTTGAATGTGACTAACCTAGTTTTTCCTTTTTCATTGCCTCGTGCGTTATCTTTCGCAGAACTGTAGCGGTCTAGCACAATTTTATCTTAAACCTTCAAATAACAAAATCATATTAAACTAGTATATCTTTGATAATTATGTAAAACACACGTTTAAAGTTCAATAACACGTATGCAAAAGACACCGATCATTTTACTCCTCCCTATGCCTACGATGTCAACAATGACACCAATTCGTATAGTTTAAGCTATGCTTTTAAAGATTCTTCATGCGTCGGAATGTCGAGCAAAGGGATTGGGATTATGTGAGATAGAAGTGGGGTTGATTCGAAGTGTATTGAAGTTTAGTTCTCTAAGAAATCTTGAAGAACAAGACAATGTTCAAGGCCATAATGAGCATAACCATGAGATCAAGAAGTGTGCCAAGAAGGTAGTTGTGTGAAGAACAAGACAATGTACACTCGGTACTGACCGAACATGGCCCTGCTACTAGGGATGAGATCGGTACCGTACCGGTACCGAATTCATGGAAAAGTGGTACCGGTACCGAATTTATCACTACGGTACCAAAAATACCAATGCCGAATATATGGAAAAGTGGGTACCGGTACCGGTTCGGTACGGTATCGGTATCGGTACCGGTATTCGGTACCAAATGCTCATCCGTATCTGCTACCACAATGTTAAAGTTTGAACAAATAGAGATTGGTGCAAGAGATTACATAAAAAAAATAATTTTTTCATCAACTATTAGTGTAATGAAGAGCATAAATACTTGGAAAATTAATTTATTCACTATGTCACTAGTCCATGATTACTACTGTACCACGAAATTTGGAAATAACTACCTACTAGCTAACAACCAAATTAAACATGTGACATAAACATAAAGCATGGAGGGCATGTGATCCATGTACATGTAAACAGTAGACCACGATAGATGATTCGTAGCTTCAGCACTCCCTCTCAACACCCAATTACCCATACCCATACGACTGCAGAGTTTAAGCAACTTGGGACTAGACAAGCTCTTCATAAATTTTGAAGTCAATAATAAAAGTCAAAGGTCAATAGAAGTCAATGCTGATATAAAGATTCATTAAAGTGGTGCTTTGAAGTTTAGGGGTGCTAGATGCTATTATACAGAACTTCAGGGGCTAGTTTGTCAATCTGTATTCTTAGTTTGTTAATTTTCTGTTAGGTTAAGAGCATTTGGGGCTAAATCATCTTATCATTCTTTGATCTTCTTGTTCTGTAATTCAGTTCAATTCTTTCTTGTAATTCGTACGATTAGAATCTTTTGATGAATAAAGTTCTTAATCGTTTGGTGATAATTCCGATTGTGTTCTAGTTTATTCGATTCTCTGGTACAAGTGGTATCAAAGCCAGGTTGCTCGGTTCAGAGAAGACGAATGTTACTAGAATCAAATTGACGATGGTATCAACTAAATTCGAATTAGAAAAGTTCGACGGACGAAATGATTATGGTCTCTGGCGTCTAAAGATGCGCGCACTCCTGGTACACCAAGGAGTTGTGGATGCGCTGGTCGGAGAAGCAAATCGACCGGTGACGATGACAGATAAAGAAAAGAAGGATGTTCTCGAAAAGGCTTATTCACCAATTATTCTTAGTCTCGGTGATAGAGTTCTAAGGGAGGTATCAAAAGAAACCTCAGAGGCTGGAATCTGGGCCTAGTTGGAAAGCCTATACATGACAAAGTCCCTTGCAAATCGTCTGTATCTAAAGAAAAGGCTTTACACCTTTCATATGACTTCAGGTAAATCCATAGAGGATCATACAAATGAGTTTAACAAGCTTATTCTAGATCTAGAAAATATAGAAGTATCACTTGAGGATGAGGATCAGGCTATCATCTTTTTAACCTCACTCCAAAATCATTTGAGCATTTTGTGGATACACTTATGTAGGAAGAGATACTCTCTCTATGGAAGAGGTCCTTGCAGCCTTGAATTCCAAAGAGCTAAAGAAAAGATCAGATGACAAGGAAGAAACCGGTGAGGGATTATTTGTGAGAGGCAGGTCTGAACAGAGAAACTTTAAGGCAAGAGGCAGTTCTAGATCAAAGTCAAAGTTTAAAAGAAAGTGTTACATATGCAATTATGAGAAACACTTAAAGAGAGATTGTCCAGATAGAAACAAGAAGAAGAAATATGAGTCAAATAGCTCCAAGAATCAAGGAACTGGGAATTCTACTGATGAGTATTTGGATGGATATGAAAGCTCAGATGTATTATTCATCACTAATGGAAAAGGGAATGAAGATTGGATCCTTGATTCAGGATGCTCTTATCACATGACACCTCACAAGGAGTATTTCAAGGATATTAGTCTTGAAGATCAAGGTGTGGCACAATTAGGTGATGATAAACCTTGTCATATTAAAGGGCAAGGCACTGCTGTGTTGAAACTGAATAATGGGTCAGAGGTATTATTGATCAATGTTAGGTTTATACCTGAATTGACAAGAAATCTGATATCTCTTGGAACCTTTGAGAAGGGTGGAGTAGCTGTAAGTCTCAAGAATGGGAAAGCCAAGGTTGTAAATGGTTCTATGGTATTATTATCAGGAACAAGAGGAGATAATAATATATATTCTAGATGGCAAAGTAAGTTCTGGGATTGTTTCAGTTGTAGAAGACACCAGGTCTAAAGAAACAGTTCTTTGGCATCAAAGGTTAGGTCATATAAGTGATCAAGGCCTGGCAAAGTTGAGAAAGCAACAGTTAATCAAAGATGTGAAAGAAGCAGGAGTTGGATTTTGTGAACACTGCATTATGGGCAAGGCTCACATGGTGAGATTTGGCAGAAGAACATATGTTACAAAGGAGAAGTTGAACTATGTGCATTCTGATTTATGGGGTCCAGCTAAAACAGATTCTCTTGGGGGTGCCAGGTATTTCTTATCTTTGATAGATGATTATTCAAGAAGGGTTTGGGTGTATGTGATAAAACATAAGTATGATGCTTTTGGAAAGTTTAAAGAATGGAAGGCATTGGTTGAAAATCAAACAGGCAGAAAAATAAAGAAATTAAGAACTGATAATGGGCTTGAATTCTGCAACAAAGTGTTTAATCAATTTTGTAAAGATAATGGGATAAGTAGACACTTAACTGTACCTGGTACTCCACAGCAAAATGGGCTGGTGGAGATGATGAATAGGACACTATTAGACAAAGTAAGATGCATGATGTCTACATCAGGGTTACCTCTAAGTTTCTGGGCAGAAGCAGTCACAACAACTGCTTATTTAGTAAACAAGTGTCCATCCTCAGCCATAGGAATAAAAACTCCTATGGAATTATGGTCTGGAGGAATATCTGACTATGGAAATCTCAAAGTATTTGGTTCCTTGGCTTATGCTCATGTTAAGCAAGGAAAACTAGAACCAAGAGCACAAAGATGTATTGTGCTTGGATATCCAGAAGGAGTAAAAAGTTACAGACTGTGGAGGATAGATGATGGGAGTCCAAATGTATTTGTGAGCAGGGATGTGGTTGCATTCAGGGAAGATTTAATATACAAGGATGTTGTACATAATAAGAGTGTAGAAGTATTAGAGTTTAATGAACATACAGACAAGTCAGTTCAACTTGAGGTGGAGGATAAGCAAAACAATGTGGATAGAAATATTGAAAGCAATTCTGAACATACAAGTAATAATACTACAAGTTATAGTCTTGCAAGAGATAGACCAAGAAGAGAAATAATCAAGTCTGCTAGATACAACACAGGTGATGATATTTCTGCATTTGTTTTTAATGTTGCAGAGATGTAGAATTTGTATGAACCACTTACTTTTGAAGAAGCAGTTTCATCTGAGCATAAAGATTTCTGGGTCAAGGCAATGATGGAGGAAATGGAATCTTTACATAAGAATGAAACATGGGTGTTAGTTGATAAACTAGAAAGTCAAAAGTTAGTAACTTGCAAGTGGATTTTCAAAGTTAAAGAGGGAATTCCAGGAAGTGAAGGGCCTAGGTTTAAGGCAAGACTTGTTGTAAAAGGGTTCTCTCAAAGAGAAGGAATTGACTATAATGAAATCTTCTCACCTGTGGTCAAGTATGCATCAGTCAGAATTGTTTTGGCACGTGTGGCTGTATTTGATTTTGAGTTGGAGCAGTTAGATGTCAAAACTGCATTTCTGCATGGAAATCTTGAAGAAATAGTGTATATGTATCAGCCTAAGGGTTTTGAGGAGAAGGGTAAAGAAAACAAAGTCTGTTTACTTCAAAGGTCATTGTATGGACTTAAACAGTCTCCTAGGCAATGGTACAAGAGGTTTGATGAACATATGATCTCAAATGGTTTTCTGAGAAGTAGTTATGACCCATGTGTCTATTTCAGAGAATACAGTCCTGAGAATTTTGTATATCTACTTTTATATGTAGATGATATATTGGTAGCATGCAAAGATCAAAAGGAAATCACAGCTACTAAAGATTTACTTAAAGCTGAATTTGAGATGAAGGAACTTGGAATGGCTAGAAAGATACTTGGGATGGAGATAGAGAGAGAGACAGAAAACAGAAATTGTTGAGACTGACTCAGAGATCATACATCAAGAGAGTATTATCCAAGTTTAATATGTTGGGAAGCAAAACTGTTGCTACTTCATTTGTGCAGCATTTTAAAATGTCAAATCAAAATTCTCCTAAGAATGAAGCAGAGGTTGAATATATGAAGAAAGTACCATATGCAAATCTGGTGGGTAGTCTTATGTATTTGATGGTGTGTACAAGACCAGATTTGGGCTATGGTGTAAGTGTTGTAAGTAAGTAAGTACATTGCTAATCCTGGAAAATTACAATGGGATACAATGGGAAGGTGCTAAATGGATATTGAGGTATCTGTGTGGCACTCCTGATGTTGGTTTGATTTTTGGTCAGAGTCCAGATGAACAAGGCATTATACTTGGTTATGTTGATGTAGATTATGCCAAGGATTTAGATAGAGGGAGATCTGTTATCGGATATGGTTTTAAAGTTATGGGAGGCTTGGTAAGTTGGAAGTCTAATCTGCAGAAAGTGGTGGCCTTGTCATCAACTGAAAGTGAGTATGTAGCTCTTACAGAAGCTATTAAAGAAGCAATTTGGTTGAAAGGATTTGTAGTGGAATTGGGTTTGAATTTGGAGAAGGCTGTTGTGTATTGTGATAATTCAGGAGCAGTGTAGTTATCTAAGAATCCTATGTTCCATGAGAGGACTAAACATATAAATGTTAAACTACATTTCATTAGAGATATCATTGCTTCAAAGGAAATAAGTTTTGAAGATATTGATACTGATGATAATGCAAGTGATATGTTTAAAAAAGTGTTACATGGTCCTAAGTTTCAAAAGTGTTTGGGATTGTTGGGAATTGGATGATTAAATTCGAATTTGTTGATTGTGTTTGACTGTTTCTATTGAGGTGGAGATTGTTGAAGTCAATAATAAAAGTCAAAGGTCAATAGAAGTCAATGCTGATATAAAGATTCATTAAAGTGGTGCTTTGAAGTTCAGGGGTGCTAGATGCTATTATACAGAACTTCAGGGGCTAGTTTGTCAATCTGTATTCTTAGTTTGTTAATTTTCTGTTAGGTTAAGAGCACTTGGGGCTAAATCATCTTATCATTCTTTGATCTTCTTGTTCTGTAATTCAGTTCAATTCTTTCTTGTAATTCGTACGATTAGAATCGTTTGATGAATAAAGTTCTTAATCGTTTGGTGATAATTTCGATTGTGTTCTAGTTTATTTGATTCTCTGGTACGATAAACATATTGATGTGTTCCAAATAACACATGTTTTAGAGACTTAATTCCTTACATTTTGAATGGTTTTAAATGCAAATATGATAAGAATTATTACATATTGATGTTTTACTTTGAATTGTAGGTTTTGATGAATAAAAAGAAGTGATTTGATGATAAACTAAGCTGTTGGATGAAAGACAGAAGAAAGAGATGAAAAGCCATGACTGTACAACCCGTACGCAGGAGTGTGTAGGATTTGTATGTGCATTAAGCCTTGCATCCACTTTACAGGGTACGACTAGTACGCTACAAAAAGAATGACGCTGCCCACTTAAATGGCAGTACTTCCCGTACGTGAACCAGGTAGAAATTCTAATATTGGCCTATATAAAGAAGTTTACGGGATAGGGTTAAAGAGTTCTAACAAAGGCGTATTTTAGAGGCTGAAGACACTGTTTTGGAGCTAAAAGGAAAAAAAGGAAAAAGAGCTGCTAAAGTACCGAGCATGGAACAAGTCAAATTTAAAAGGGAGATTGTTGGGTTAAATTAGACTTCCCCCAAATCAAATCTACAACCCAAATTGCATTCTCAAAGTTAGATCAGTCATACATATTGCCATACGACAACTGAAGACGAAGATGGACGCCGACAAAGGTAGATGGCGGCAATAGGCGGCGTGGCGACGGGGATAGGCGGTTGGGTGTTTATCGCCACCACACCGTTATGTAGGAGCATACGCGACAATTCGTTTAGTATAAATAGGGTTGTAATCACTCTTGTAAATTAACAATTGAACCGATACGTAATGAAAACTTATTTTGATTGTTGTTATTTCTTAATCCCTTATTTTATGACATAAAAACAATTTCTCATAAAATGTTAGATGAATAAATGCTAACCAAGTAGCTTAAAGAGAGCTAAAGACCTTGGCACGACACAGAGGTGGCTCAGTGGCATGTGCGGTATGTGTTGCCGCGCGGGGCATGTAATTTTGATAGTTTTTGAGGGGCATAAAATTTTTAAAATTTATATATATATATAATATTATATTTTATAAAAAAACTATAAAATTTAAACCCATTAAAATTCAAATTTATTTTGGCCCAAATTTAATTTAAACACAATGGTTTGTTAACCCAATTCAATATTTTTTAAATATAAGTTCATATTCTATTGGTTTTTCTTTATAGTCGCGCTGGGCATTTGAAATCTCGGATACGGCTCTGGTCGGACATTTAATGACCTTACAAGCATAAAAGACAAGATTCGAGGAAAAAGTCGTGGTTTGCGTACTTTGATATCATTTTGGTTTTATTTTTAGCTTTCTATTCTACCGCACTTGTTTATTAATTAGTGTAATCTTCTTCCTCAGTATTTTTTGATCTTTATTCCGCAAAATGCCATTACAATAAAAACCGTGTCAAGACTTAAGAAACCACAAAAAGTGTTGATCCATCTTTCTGAACTGATTTTATTAAGCCTCGATATATAGAAGGTGGAAAGAAACACAATACGAATACGTCTAGCACTACAAGAAAACTACACTGTGACAACGAGGCTTTCCCGACGACCTTTTGTCGTCGGGATAGGTGCGTAAAGACGACGACAGGTCATTGTAACAGGACTGCCCAATTTTTTTGAGATCCTTACCTTATTTGCAATGACACGTCGTCGTAACAGCTTGATCGGGAAAAGTTGGCGCTCACTGAAATCTTTGCCGCCGGGTGAAAATCTTGTCTCGACGACTAGTCGTCGTAATAGGGGTTTTTAATTTTTTTTCCGGATAAATTAAGGTGAGAAAAAAAAATAAATAAAAAAAAGTCAAAAGACCTTGTTACGACGACACGTCGTCGTAAAAGGTTTTTTATAATTTGATTTTGACTTTTTCTTAAATTACGGAATGTTTATTTGGTTGGGCCCACCCAATGGCGACGACACGTCGTCGTTTTAGGGTATCCAGAGCTTTAAAAGGGTTTTCTTCTTTTCATTCTTCCCCAGTTGCATTTGTCTTCCATCCATTCTCTCTCGCCGCCGTCGTCATCCCTGTGCAGTGTTCGCCCATGTCTCAACCTTCGTCCCCGTTATCCATCGTCTTCCTAGTGAGTCACCCCCGTGATCGTCCTCATCCCTATGAGTTACCCGTGTCACAACCGTGTGTTCCCGTGAGCCACCTCCGGAGCTAGTCATCTTCTTCTAATAGTAAGTTATACTCGTTTTATGGACTCTTTTTTGGACCTGTAAATGTTTCCCGACGACATATCGTCATATTAGTTAATTTTGCGTTTTTCCTTTGGGTGTGTATTATGTTTAGGTTTTTAGGTTTTTGTTAATTATATTTTATTTTAAAGAAATTTGTATGATTATATATGTATGTATAGTTTTTTTAGGTTAAATTATTTGTTTATGTGTATTTATATATTTGTATATGTGTATGTATATTAATTATTTTAGATTAGTATATATGATTATATATGTATGTATAGTTTTTTTAGGTTAAATTATTTGTTTGTGTATTTATATATTTGTATATGTGTATGTATGTTAATTATTTTAGATTAGTATATATATGTTCGATGTTAGATTGAGAATAATCACATGTTTGTATCCAAAGTTGGGTTCTGTTTGTTTTTGTTTGGTTTGTAAATTTTGTGTCTTTGGTGGTATGAGATGGGTTGTTTATCAAGTTAGTCCATGTTTTAGGTGTCTTTGTTTAATCAAGTTTGTGACCGATTAGTTTGTTTATTGATGAATCTTATATATAAATTAAGAGAACTCATGTTATATAGTATCATACCAAAAATAAAAATATGCTTGTTAATTATATGATTTTTAAAGAATTCTTTATTTTGGAAAATGCTTAACTAAACCTACCTTTTTGATAAATGTTTAAAACAACAATAATGGTTACACAAAACTTTATGATAAATGTATCCAACTTATTTCAACATTGACATGTTGACTTTCATCATTAAATTATTAATATTGTTGACTTTATTGGTTTCCTTATTATTGTTTCCTAAATTAGGGTTCGGTATTATAGTTCTCAATAATTTCATGAATAATATTTCCTTCTAAACATATTTTATATATGTTATGTTTATGTATGTATGTATGTATAAATGTTTATGTATTATGTATGTGTTTGTATGTGTGTATGCATGTAAATATGTTTTGTATTATGTATGTATGTATGTTAGTAATATGATCACGAACTGCTTGACCCGTTTAATATAGATATATAGGTTTAGGTTTTTGTATATTCGTAGACTAGTTTAGATCCCGTGTATACACACGGGGTGAAAAATATCAATAAATAAGATTTTTAATTCTATACAGGTGTAAAAATGTATCATATTATAAGGATAGAAAATAAAACTCAAAATATGTAAAAAGTAATATATAATTGGATTTCGAAAATACATTAAGTACTATTTAATGTAATTTGATTTTTATTTATTATTTAATTTAAAATAAAAGTTACATAATTAGATTTGAAAGTTGCATAAAGGATAATTTAAAATAAATGTGTTTTATTAGTATAATTAATAATTTCTTTAAATATATATTTTTGTATGAAGATGGAAGTGCATTTAATAAGAGAGAGGGACGGGAAAAAAACGATGAGAATGAATGTGGAGGCTACATGTGGCATGGAAAAACCTTTATTTATTATATACTATAGATTAGTAATTTATTAAAAGATATGAGTGCATTTAATAAGAGAGAGAGGCGGGAAAAGAATGATGAGATTGAATATGATGGCGACACGTGACATACAAAAATATTTATTTATTATATAGTATAGATTATTTATTTAGTTTTTTAACTTGTGTTCTTTGATTATTTTACTTATAGGTTTTCAAAATTATTTGGGAAGGACTTGTGTTAAAGACGATTATTTATCATCTCAATTAGGTAACACTTTTCTACTACACCGAACCCGAACACGACACACATTTGCGTGTTGAGCTGAACACGACCCGTTTAACCCGATAGATTTTTTCAAATATTAATACATAATATGCCTAAACAATTTAATTTATTATATAAAATATATATTTTTTAAATTAAAATAAAATAAAATAAATGGGTTAAACGGGTCAAAACGTGACTGCATTATAATACCCATTAGAACATACCCGTCCGAAATTTATCTAATAGAGATAAATTTTGGATTGTCCCAGTTTGGGACGGCTTTTTGAATATTTTATCTTATTTAAGATATATATACATTTTAACCGGTTGACAATTTAAGAATAAATTGGTAGCTATTTCTGCTACTCTCCGAGTTTGCGTTTTAGACGCATACTTGGGGAGTTAAGGGGAAATGCTGCCGATTTATTCTTAAATAGCCAACCCGTTAAAATGTATACATTTGAGATATAATATTCAAAAAGTGGGTTACGATCCACCACCTTTGGATATTATATCTGATATGTTATCAATTAATAGAAACCGTTAGGACAACTGATAAGAGTTGGAATAAATTGCGAAATCGAAATGATCTGGTTTTCATAAAAGGTCTTCAAAACTTTATAGCGACTGCAAAAAACCATCTTGACAGTGAAGGCAAGATTTATTGCCCGTGTAAAAGATGTGCCAATTGTTATCGGCACCTTCCGACTTCGGTTTCTGTCCACATACGTGACCATGGGTTTCTACAAGCATATGACACATGGGTTTATCACGGTGAGGAATATGCTAATGCTTCGGAGATAGACGCACTTTGGGCTTCGAAAACTCGGGCTCAAGCAACAGATCATGAGATGTTTGGTGCACTTGATGACGTTATGGCCGAGCAGCATACACATGAAGAAAATATAGATGAATCTGAAAATAGAACTGGAGCTAGTTTAGACCCAGAATTTGATGCATTGTTTGCCGAGCTCCGTACCGAGTTATATCCTAGTTGTAGTTGGATGTCTTCCCTAAAATTTCTAGCGAAATTGATGCATATTAAAGTGATCAACAAGTAGACGGATACTTCGTTTGACCAACTTTTAGAGTTTCAATGCCTAAAGAGAATCATATTCCAGCCTCTCATTATGAAGCTAAAAAGAAGTTGAGAAAGATTGGGTTAGGATATCAATCTATCCATGCTTGCATCAATGACTGTGCTCTGTTTTGGAAGGAGAATGAGTCAAAGGAAAGTTTCCCAGTTTGTAAGGAGAGTAGATGGGTTAACCAAAACACAAAAGGCAAGAAAGTGCCGCGTAAAGTTTTGCACTACTTTCCTTTAACTTCCCGGCTTCGACGAATGTATAGTTCAAGATTCACGACAAAAGATATGATCTGGCATAAAACTGGACGCTCAACGGATTGCATGATGCGTCATCCAGTTGATGGGAAGCAATGGCAAGAATTTGATATGAGGTATCATGAATTTGCAGAAGAATCCAGAAACGTCCGCTTAGGTTTGGCTGCCGATGGCTTTAACCTGTTCGGTAACATGAGTCTGTCTTACAGTATGTGGCCGGTAGTGTTGACAACATACAATACACCACCGTGGTTATGTATGAAAGAGACTTCTTTCATGTTAACTTTGCTAATTCCCGGCCCTAAATCACCTGGAAAGGATATTGATGTTTTTTTAAAACCCTTGGTGGATGAGTTGAAAATGTTGTGGAAAGAAGGAGTCCAAATGAGAGATTCATCAACCAACACGGTATTCAGGATGCGTGCGGCACTGTTATGGAGTATTAACGATTATCCTGCTCGTAGCAGCTTGTCTGGATGGAGTGGTCAAGGTTATAAACCATGCTCTACTTGTAACGTAGACACACCATTGTGTCGTGTAACCAATAAGATAACTTATGTTGGTCATAGACGGTTCTTGCCTTCCAGAGATAAAATGAGGGATAGTTTGTTGTTTAATGGCGAAAAAGAGAAAAGAAAACCTCCTAGAAGATTAACTAACGCACAAATATTAGAATAATTAGAAACCCTCCCTAATCGTGTTCCCGGTAAGCATCCTAGCCATGGAGGTGCGAAAAGAAAACGTGCTGAGTTAGAGTTGATTTGGACCAAACGAAGTATCTTCTTCGAGCTGGAATATTGGTCTTCTCTTAAACTTAAACACAATATTGATGTTATGCATGTGGAGAAAAATGTGTGTGAGAGCTTATTGGGTACTTTGCTAATGAACGACAAATCTAAAGACGCAAGCAAAGCAAGAGAAGACTTGAAAAATTTAGGCATTAGAGAAGATCTATGGCTAACAACGAAAAACAACAAGGTCAGCCAACCACATGCCCCGTACTCTTTTAAACCCATTGACCGAGAACATTTTTGTAAGTTCATTAGCGGAGTGAGACTACCTGATGGCTTTGGATCCAACTTTAAAAATAAGGTGGTTGGTTCAAATATAATTGGGTTGAAGTCTCATGATCATCATATCCTAATGCAACGATTGCTACAAATAGGGGTCCGAGTAGGTCTGCCTGCGAATGTTAAAAATACAATCATTGACTTTTGCACGTTCTTTAAAAAAATATGTGCACGATCAGTAGATGTACAAGACATGAAAGAAGCACATGATAGCTTGGTCAAGATACTATGTAATTTGGAATTGATATATCCGCTAGCGTTTTTTGACATAATGGTTCACGTAGTTCTTCATTTACCTGAAGAAGCTATTCTTGGTGGGCCTGTATATATGAGATGGATGTATCATTTTGAAAGATACATGAAAAAGTTGAAAGCGTATGTCGGAAACAAGGCTACGCCCGAAGGCTCAATAGGAGAGGGTTATGTTGTAGAAGAAGCATTGACATTTTGCTCTAGGTATCTTGAAGATGTACAAACCAGATTCAATCGCCCTGGAAGAAATGCAGATGTTGGTATTCCAAAGAGGAAGTACTTTGTGTTTTCGTCACATTGTCGACCAATGTCGTCGAAGAAAATCACTTCACTTTGTGAAATAGCCAGAATTTCATTAGGATGGTTTGTACTTGACAACTGAGATGAAATTAAAAGCTTCTCATCGTAAGTTTTTCAAAGTTTTTTTTTTTTTTCATTTTAGCTTTTATTCCAAAATTAATTTGAACATCTTGTCTATGCATCGTACAGGGAGTTTAAATCCGAGTTTCCTGACAGAAATGTAAAAACAGAATTTTCACGATGGCTCAATGCTAAGGTAAACAAGTCTACTGACTGTACCGATGAACTAAGGGCATTGGCACATGGTCCGTTGAGTGCATATTCTTACACTGCTTGCATAGTCAATGTTGTTCGATTTGTGGTACACCGTCGTGACCTTCGACGCACTACCCAGAATAGTGGTATCGTTTCATTTGGAGAAGATGATACACCATATTATGTTGTACTTGAGGATATCATAGAGTTGAAATATTTAGGTGAGTACTCAGTTGTAGTATTCCGTGGTAAATGGTTCAACACGTTGGGTAACGGACGGATAATTAAGAAAGACAATATTGTTGTTATCGATGTCAGCCGTCAAAGTTATGTTGGTAGTGAATGGTATGATGATCAACAATACATTTTAGCGACACAAGCTAAATAAGTATTCTATCTCGAAGATCCTTCTCGCCTCGCCGACAAGTGGAGGGTTGTGGAAGACGTTCACCGTCGACACCTTTGGGAAGATCTAAGTACCAATATTAACGAGATAGTTGTATTGCATGACACTCGATCATCAGATTATAACTTGGTTGTCAATTCGAGCATTGAAGGTGATGACTCAAGTCTTAACCCCCCCGATCGTTCAAGTACCAGTCGTACATGACACTCAATCATTTAGTAGTAGCTTGTTTATCGAACTAGGCTACTTGCCCATGGTGTAGGCTTTAGGTGAAGGTGGTAACTCAAGTCTTAACCCTCCGATTATGGACAATGAAGATTTCATTGATGATGATGATGAAGGTTTCATTGATGATGATGAAGATGAAGGCGCATACACTTCAGACGAGGATCACACCGATGATCTTGAAGACGCACGTTATATTAGTGATGATTCTGAATGAATTTTAATGTGTGGATACACTTATTAGTGATAATTATGATTGACTTTTAATGTATATTAGTGATGATTCTCATTTACTTTAATGTTTGTTGAAGGTATGGCGAGCTACGCTGCATCACATGGTGGCGACGGTGGGGGTCAAGATCCCCACGGACATTCACATAGCATCCTCGCCGATTGCGAGTCTTGTAAGTTACTTGTTCTAGTTAAATACTTGTCTTTATATTCAATACTTGTCTGTATATTTCCAATACACATTTTGATATGTATATGTATGTATGAATATATAGATTTGTAATTATTTTAATTTAAATGTATTATGTATATATTTGTATATGTGTAATTTGTATGTATCTATCAATGTAGTGCAACCACCAAAGAGTGCGGGGGCATGGGAGAAATATAAACTTATTAGAGGCATTTGCTAGGAATGGGAACAAGCCACTAACCCTTGAGCTTGATCCCTCAAGGGAAACTTACAAGTTTGTTGGGAAGAATAGAGGTTTTTTTGTAAGACAAATCACCACTTCTATTAAGAGGGTTCCTTCATACTATCCAAGTTGGGATAATGTTCCCGAGAGTGATAAACTTGCTGTATATCGCACCCTTCATGTAAGTATATAATGTAATGTTTTATTTGTATTTTAATTTCATAACTATTAGATGTTTTCTAATTACTGGTTTCTTGCAGCATTTCTTTGATCTAGAGAGCTGGAAAGCCAGACACCAATGGGATGGGATAAGAATGGGTATTAATGAGGATTATGCCCGAAGATATCGTGACAGGTAAAACACTCTGAACAGACATTTTAAGAAATTTGGTGGTTATGATGATGTGGACGAAGCTAAAAAAACATCCTCATTCGTCTGTCGCTCCACATGATTGGGTCACGCTTATTGATCGGTTGTTCCAAAATCCCGAATATAAGGCCCGCTCCATACAAAATTAAAAAAATAGAGCACAAATACCTTATTCAAATGTTAGTGGGAGCAAATCAGTTGCTCAAAGACGTTATGAGAAGGTAATAAAAAGTATTACTATTAACTAAATTTGTATTAACAATTCATTCAAATATTAGTAATTGTATTTATGCTGTTTATATGTGCAAAAAAAAGGAAGCATGAATCTTATTGGGGGTTGGAGAGAAATGCACACTTATAGGGGAACTTGGGTCAACGACAACGCGCAACAAGATTGGGTAAGTATTACTATTATCCGTTTTGACCCGTTTGACTCAAATCCGCAAAAAGATGGATATTATTTATAGATTTGCAAAAATATATATGTTAGTAATACGAACAATAAACTTTTGACCCGTTTGACTCAAATCCGCTAAAAGATGGATATGTTAGCCTAGAAATTCGAACTTGAAAACTTACATTACTATTATCCGTTTTGACCCGTTTGCATATGTTAGCCTTACTATTATCTGTTTGTTTATTATTTATATGTTTACAAAAATATATATGCATTTGTATATGTGTATGTATATATATATTTTAGCAATACGAACAAGAAGCTTATGACCCGTTTGCATATGTTAGTAATTTGAACACGAACCGTTTGACCCGTTTGCATATGTTAGTAATACGAACAAGAAGCTTTTGACCCGTTTGCATATGTTAGTAATTTGAACACAAACAATTATGACCCATTTGCATATGTTAGTAATTTGAACACGAACCGTTTGACCCGTTTGCATATGTCAGTAATTCAAACTTGCTCATTATTTATTTTTTGTTGATATTATTGTTAGTTTGTTGTAATTTGGGAAATTATTTTGTTTATTGTGTATTATTGAAAATGTGGGTTATCCATTTTACAGCAGTTATGCTGCCGTATTTTTTAAGAAAATTTAACATATGTTTATTGTATTGTTTATTACAGATTAAGATTCAAAATGAGTTGACCTGAATGCAAGAGGAAGCGGGTGAGGGACAAGAGGTTGATGAAGGTGAGGTTCTACGACGTGCTCTTGGTGAGAGGCGTGGTTGGAGCCGGGGGGTAGGAAGAAAAGTCAGAAATTTACCTACCGATGTCTCGCATGTGTCCAACAATCGATACGACGAATTGTAAGATCAAATCAACAAACTAAATGAAACAGTGACACAAATGCAACATGAGATGGCCGGTTCGAGCAAATCCAACCAAGTCAGCTTGTCGGGTGAAAAAGAGAATGAAGATGAGGATGAAGATTATTGAACGGTTTTATTATGACAATTAAAGTTTGTAATAATATAATAACGGTTTGTAAATTTTGTATTTGTGACAATATTTTGTGGTTTTTATTATTAGGTATCAAATATTCAGTTTTATTCAGTTTCGACGACATGTCGTCGTAAAAAGGTTTTTCATAATTCCAATTTATTATTATTTTAAATAAAAAATACACCCTTTTGCAACGACATGTCGTCGCAAAAAGGTTTTTCATAATTCCAATTTATTATTATTTTAAATAAAAAAATACCCTTTTGCGACGACATGTCGTCGCAAAAAGGCGTCGGGAAAGGTCAAATTTCTTGTAGGTTAAACTATAGATTTACATGCAACCTGGGATACTACACATACACCTTTTCATGGGTGTCGGAAACTATGGTCGGTTGAGTAGCGATATATAACGAGTATATAACACTAAATTTTTTTCGTTGGCTATTATAACATTAATTTTTTTTTCATGGAGGGCGACTGCCCCCCATTGCTAAAGAATAGGTCCGCCTATATGGATACAGTTACGAACTATGATACTACATACACCAATCAATCCACTACTAAGTAACTATCCATTTGTGATCACCAAACGGTCGTAAATCAGTCACTAAGGTCATTTACGACTGATTTTTTGTTAGCAAAAATCTTTGTTGTCAATCCAATTTGCGGATATTTTTTCCGACTGAAATGACTTCACGACTGATTTTAGCAACCAAAAAATCGGGTTGTATATATTTACGTGTTATTGTTTTTCCGACGAATATACGACTAACGTGTTTTATGACAAATATTTTCTTTTAACTTTTTTAAAACATTGAGACCGATTTTATTCTTATATTTTGTGAAATTTTCTTTGTAATACCGTTGTATAAAACTGGTCGCAAAATCTTGGAATTTATTTTGGTTGCTAAAATTACGACCGATATCCGGTGGCAAATTGGTCATTTGCGATCGATTTTATCCGGTTGCAAGTTAATTAACTGGCCGCAGTCATCAAGGTTCTGCCTTGGTGGTCATGAGTGTTTTCCCAAAGGGTTTCCCCTCTGTGGAGGTTATGAGTTTGAATCTTGTAAGGTGCACTTCATAAAAACTAGGAACATCCTGTGCAGATTTTGAATTCATTGAGGGTTGTTTGGATAAACTGATGTACGATCCTCCCCTGGTGGTACGTGCCAGTTGAGCCTCCGCAATTACGACCAATTATTTAATCTCAATTTCCGGTTGCTAATGCCTAGTTTTGTAGTAGTGCCATTATAGGAGAGATGTACATCTACTAAATGAGAGAAAAATTGTTCGAATAAGTGACAAATTGTCAATAAGGCAACCACAAAAGTAGCATGTTGTTCGAATAAGTGAGCGAGAAAACAATAACGATGAGAAGTAAGGCATGTACGCTTAAATCAGTAATCTTACAAGTTACAAACTTAGAATTTTTTTCTAAACACTAATTAAAGATTTAAGTTTACGAGCGGATCTCACCAAACTTAGACGATTCATATATGATTTGTGTGTTCTTTCATATAATAAAATTAAAGAGAAAGGAGTCTGCCAAATAATAATATAAATGAAAGTAAGTCTCCATGGTCGCTTTCATGCAACGTCAGTTATAAAACTGGCGTTCGAATCAAGAAGATGATTATAATATAATATAGATTAAATAAGGCTCAAGTGTTTATCCCTACTACAATGTTAACAACCTTAATTACAAAAAACCAAGGCCAATAATCAACTTTGCTATGAATATATATCTTCTCTCTCTGTGTGTGTACATATTGTATCTAATGTTCTTGTCTCCTTGTTTGGAATCGTTCAATTGCTGTCTATAAGTCGGCAAATTAAAACTACCTCCTAATATTTAATTGTCTGAATAATTAAGGGATAGGATAAATCAGACGGCAACAAAATAAATTATATGTGCAGCAAGTAGGATACTGAATACAATGCAATCACTCTTGGCTGCTTAGGGTTTGTTTAATATATATGACCAAATCTATTATTTTGAAATTGTTCTAGAGTAATTAGATACACTAAATAAGTAAACCCGGGTATCAGTTCACTAGCAGACTTGCGAACCAAGAAGATGGAAAACAGAAACTCAATTTACATGACTTTCATTATAAGTCAATACATAAAGATTATCCCATTACATAACACTACTAATCCAAATATAAATCAACTCAAACACCTATCATATAATTATCTCTAAGTCATTGGGGTTGGTGACCCAACGGCAGAGGAAAAGCCTCTAGAAGCACCTAAGTTTTGAAGGTCGCGGATCAAAGTCCCACTAGTGACAGGGTTAAAATAAAATTCGGCGTTCTAAAAAAATATATAATTATCTCTAACTTCCTGATAAATACCAAACAAATAAAAACTAAATAAAACTCTAACGTTAAAAAAACATTGCGGACTCTAAACGAACTCAAAGACCAAATTGATCTCAAAGACCTAATAAATCCCTAACTTGCTATACGACCCCTCTATCTTTTGAAACTTGACAAGATTAGTCTAACAATCACCCTCTTAATCTTATTAAGGACATATCATCCTTCACATCGGTATCTCTTTCACCTCATATCGAGCAAGATGAGCTTCCTCCTCCGTACCCTTATCTTTCCACTTGGTGCGTGATAGATGTCGTTTGGTTGGTAAAAAACAATCCTTAAACACCTTAACTAGTAAGGGTAAGTAGAGTATCGTATCCACGAGTAATTTGTGAGTGTCACTTTGTTACAAATATTGAAAGACAGAAAATAGTAAATATTGATTTGGATTGGGTTTAAACAATAATGAGAAAGGCAATCCTCTTCGGGGTTCAGGTTTACAAACACAAGTCACTTCTATTTAATTAGCCAGCAATTACATAGACATAATCACATAAGGTTTAATTGAATTCAGTGAAAATGGAAGAACGAGCTGTAAAGAAAACCTATTCTTGCATAATCAATTTAGATTAACCAACTATCATCCAACCCGCACAATATCCCTGATGTAAAGAAACCTGAGACTGATGAGACTTGAACAACAGTTCGAAATCAACCAAAACAGTTTAAAGCATTCAATCGATTAATGAAATCATATGCCTTAACATGCCAATCAAGATTACAAAAAAAGACTAATCATTCTAGAAAATAACAAGTGCAAACGCAAAACCCTACACCCGGAGAAGACCACGGGTGATTTAGCTACTCATACTCATCACAATAATCAAAACTAGTGTAATGGGACTTACAATCATCAAACTCTAGTAACAATCGACCTAAGAACAGTAGAAATCGCCTCTATGGAGCTCTGGAACGACTGGAATCGGAGATGGAGGATAATGGGGGCTAAGAAAGATTAAAACCTGATTTGGTTAATTTTCCTGTAAAAGCATCCCCTCGCGTACCGCGAGAAAAAGCTGCCCAGTCCCTCGGGTACCGCGAGGGACAAAATAGTCGGGCTCCCTCTTCATTTCCTCGCGTACCGCGAGAAATCTCCCCAATATCTTCGCGTACCGTGAGGACCAGAAATTCCAACAATTTGACTTTTTGATTTTGACTTTGACTTTCTTTCCCGCTTCGAATCCAACTTATTAGCTCTCGTTTCCCGCTCTTTTAGCATATAAACCTGGGAGGCACACACATACCAAACACACATAAAACTATACAAAGATACATGCTAAAACTACTAAAACGAATACAATTAGATACATTAATTGGGGTTATTAGACACTACATCACATCCCCACACTAACTCTTTTGCATCCCGAAAAAGAATCATGCAATGGGATCATAATCGGAACCTGCTTTCACATTCTCAGTCATTTAACAGTTTAACTATACTAACGCGCTAACTGTAACAATCGGTATTTAGATCCGATTAAACCCAACCATCGACTCATCAAACCCCCAATTTTGTGATCTAAAACTATATCTATTACCAAGCCAACAATATATCTATGGGTATCACACTCAGGATGTTACAGTTCAGCTTAATCCCATCTCAAGGTCATGTTTAGGCCCGGACTAAACCTTATAGATTTTCCCACCACTATAAACAAAGATTTATGTGTTTTAAAAATTACTTAGATGAATTATGGATTGATGGATGAATGATGCGAGCTTTCATTAATGTTTATAAATAAACCTAACCCAGTGGTGTTTCAATCAAGCTGGAACTCGACGTGTGACACGTAGGCTGCAGTTTTATTTAGCAATGAAGAACAAAACTCAACTTAGAGGCGTTTCAACCAGGTTGCCATCCCGGAGGGTAACACATAAGTCTCGCCTAGTCATCTAAAATTGATTACAATAGTTTGCCCATGGGCGTTTCAACCAAGTTGTAACCCGAAGGGTAACACGTAGGCAAACTCAAGCTTTCAACTTAATTAATTCAAGCTTTCAACTTAATTAATTCAAGCTCATGCAATGGTGGATGTATGGAATGCAGGCGCCAGCAACTTTCGAATTTACTCTCATAAAAAGAAAGTGGTGTGCCAAGATACACTATCAGGATTTTTAAAAACTTAAAAATCTTAGTTTAATGTGGTACCTATCACCCTATATTGAAAGTTTCGACCTTACCGACACCCCTAAAATAAGAACCCACAAGATATCCTGAATTAATTATTCAATTAAACCTAGATACACTATCAGGATTTTTAAGCTATCAGAGTCGGTTGGGCATACCAAAACATTACAAGCTAGACGCGTTTTCTATTGTTTATTATTCAATTCAATTCCACTAGCAGAGTTCCATTTCTACCTATCATTTCCCATATAGCTGCAACACTCTGATCCAGGGACATTTTTGAATTTTTTTAATCTTTATGGATTTTTAAAATTTTATGACTATACAGACTCAATTAAAGACCTAGACCACATTCTCCCTCCCCAAACTTAAACTCTACATTGCCCTCAATGTAGGAAGAGCGACATTAAGACAAAAAAATAAATACAAAAATAAAGAAAATTTAGCTGGAAAGACGATCGTATAGCATTTCAGTCGCGATCGTATCCCACATATGCAAATGGCTGCCGTGTACAAAAGAACCAGCGAAAGTCGGAAATCACCACCCGAATGGAGATTGAGTACGGACGGATCAATCTAAACCTGCAAAGACAAACTCAAGCACCCACAAGCATCATAACGACTCAATAGAACAACTCAAAAGAAATTAAAAGACCCGACGGACTGACACGACTCAAAAGGAATTTTTTTTCGCGTACCGCGAGACATTCACGGAATATCCTCGCATACCGCGAGGATCCAAAATTTGACCCGGTTAACCCCAACCCTTCACGTACCGCGAGGAAATGGTTGGGGAATCTCGCGTACCGCGAGAGGCCGGTGTTGACAGAAAGTTTTGGCCATTTTTTAACGTAGAAAATTTTTGGCCCTCTTAACTTGGTTTTCCCAACTTCTTCAAAAACCCGTTCCAACCACTAAAATAGATGCATACATACCTGGAACGTTATTTCTCACCATTTTCTTGCTAAAAGCGACACGAAAACCTACAAAACTTTGAAAAACTACAAAAACATACCCAAAAACATAAAAATTACGTAAGTTACAAACGGTGCCGTACCCCCCAGGAAAGTGTGCATTGCCCTCACATGCATCCATACAAGCCAAGATTACCTCAAAGGCTTCCCCACGCTTGGTCAATTGCAAATAAAACAAAGAAAACAAAGCAGTAAAGTCCTAACTCACTTTCGTAGGCATCACAGATGCATTTAGCGTATGCATCAAGCCTTTTAAACCTCTCAGTAGCTTGAGAGGACGAGTTTAGTCTCATGAGGGTTTCTAAGGAACATACCCACAATGTTCATTTAACTAAAATTCAAAGTCAGACAAATATAAAACTTAGGTTGCCTCCTAAGAGCGCTAAGTTTAACGTCTTCAGCCAGACGCGGTGTACCTGATGCTACTTACGTGTCTCCAGTTGCTAGAGTGCTAAAAAAAAATACCTCAGCTTGCTTATCTGGACCATTGATGTCATTGGGCTCTAAGTATGGCTTTATACTGTGGCCATTCACCGTTTGCCTCAAATGATCCTCGAAGTCCTCAATCTCCACGTCTCCTGAGTGACCCACTTTGGTCACTAAGTATGGACTTGTCCACTTGATCTTCAGTTTGCCAGGGAAGAGCTTCAACCGTGAGTTGAATAACCACACTTTTTATCCAACCGCAAAGGTTTTCAATCGGATCTTTGCATCATGAACCTTCTTCATCTTGTCCTTGTATGCAGAAGCATTCTCGTATGCTTCATCCCTTAATTCTTCCAACTCACTCAAGCACAATTGTCTTTGCTTACCTGCAGTGTCATAATCAAGATTAACATTTTTAATATCCCATAATGCTCGATGAGCTAACTCCACAGGTAAATGACATCCCTTCCCGTAGACCAACAGGTATGGTGTAGTGCCAATGGGTGTTTTGTATGCAGTACGGTATGCCCACAAGACATCATTTAGTTTGTTTAACCAATCTTTGCGGTCAGCCCGTACTCGTTTCTGCAAAATTTCTTTGATTTGCCTATTGGACATCTCCACTTGTTCACTTGTTTGTGGATGGTATGGAGTGGAAATCCTGTGGTCTACACCATAGCGTTTCAGAAGTTTACCAAAATGAAAATTCTTAAAGTGAGATCCCCCATCACTTATGATCACACCGGGAAGCCCAAATCTTGAGATAATGTTTGACTGCACAAATTTTCAAACTACGCTATGGTCATTGGTTTTGGTGGCAATTGCTTCAACCCACTTTGAAACATAGTCAACTACCACCAAGATGTACAAATTGCCAAATGAATTTGGGAATGGGCCCATAAAGTCAATCCCCCAAACGTCAAAAATGTTAACAACACGGATTGGTTGCATGGGCATCTCATTCCTCTTAGTGATACTGCCCATCTTTTGGAAATTTGTACATGTCCTAGCAAACTCATATGCATCTTTAAAAATTGTAGGCCAAAACAGCCCGCAAGATACTATCCGATGCCTTATTTTCTGGCCACTAAAATGGCCACCACATGCAGATGCATGGGCAAGCTCCAACACTGTTGGGATTTCTGATTAGGGGATGCAACGTCTGATGAGTTGGTCTTCTCCCACCTTGAACAATTCTGGTTCATCCTAGATGTATTACTTGTCCTTTGTCAAGAAATGGTTCCTCTTCTTCTTGGTCCAGTCTTCAGGAATAGTATCTACAACTAAATAATTAGCAATACCAGCATACCAAGGATCTGAAGAAGTAATAGACATTCAGTACCCATCAAATAATGAACAACTGCATGATCAGAGTAAATAATCACTTTGCTACCCCAAATATAAGATCGAAATTTGTCTAAGGCATAAACAACTGCAAGAAACTCCTTCTCTGTTGTGGTGTAGTTCAACTGAGCACCAGAGAGGGTTTCACTTGCATAGTAAATGACAACAGTTTTCCTGTCTACCCTTTGACCCAACACAACCCGACTGCATAATCGCTTGCATCACACATTATTTCAAAAGGATGGTTCCATGCTGGTGATTGCAAAATTGAGGCTTGTATCAATTGTTCCTTTAACACATTAAAAGCAGTTACACATTCTTTATCAAATGCAAAAGGAACATCTTTGAGAAGTAAGTTACATAATGGTTTTGTGATGACACTAAATCCCTTAATAAACCTACGGTAAAACCCGGCATTCCCTAGAAAAGAGCGCACACCCTTGACATTTGTCGGGGGAGGTAATGTTGAAATAACACTGATTTTAGCCTTGTCTACCTCAATTCCCCGACTTGACACCACATGACCCAAAACAATAACCTCTTGAACCATAAAATGGCTCTTCTCCCAGCTTAAAACCAAATTAGTTGCCACACATCGTTTCAAAACCTTAGATAATTCATTTAAACACAAATCAAACGATGAGCCAAAAATGAAATACCATCCATAAAGATCTCAAGGGACTCCCCGACCATGTCCGCGAATATACTCATCATACACCTTTGAATGGTGGCCGGGGCATTACACAACCTAAAGGGCATTCACCGGAATGCAAAGGTACCATAAGGGCATGTGAAGGTGGTCTTTTCCTGATCATCAGGATGGATGGCTATCTGATTATACCCTGAGTAACCATCCAAAAAGCATTAAAATTTCCGACCTGATAGCTTCTCAATGATTTGATCAATAAACGGTAAAGGGAAATGGTCCTTTGATGTGGCAGCATTTAATTTCCTGTAATCAATACACACACGCATCCCGGTTACCGGCCGAGTGGCAATTTGCTCACCATGTATGTCACACCCCTAAATCCACTAACAGAGTTTTACCGTTAGGCGTGTGACAAACCAGGATCTCAGTCATTAGTTATGTCAAACGAATCTATATGAGTTTAAACAAAACCATTAAATGTTCAGATTTAAATGCGGAAGCGTAAAGGTTAAAATGAAATCAAAAGTAATTACACGCAACAAAGCGTCAATTAATGTTAGAAAGTAACTTTTAAAATGTTTGAAATGAATGACATGATAGAAGGATTCCATGCATGTCCTAAGTGTGCAATCTGTGCCAATGCGACCTGAGAAACATGTAAGAAAATTCTCAACACGAGGTTGATGAGTTCACAGGTTTGTATGTAAATAAATTGTTTGAGTGTTGCTGGATCCACATACGTAAGTCACACCTATTGCTAGCTAGACAATGTACAAGTTACTCTAAGCGCTCGCAACCGAAGCTGATTGTTTGTTTGTTTGTTTACCTCCGGCCCGGTCTATTAACTCTGAGTAATATGTTTAGGCCAACCTACACCCGTTCGACCTCCAATCGTTCTAGCGCGACTAGCCCGGGTGGGGTTTGTCAAACCCAATAGTACTACTCAAATTACCTCGCTAAGTCCATATTAACGGTTCGATGTGAGGACTTTCATGATAGTGTTTATGCTTAAGTACACAAGTGGTAGTGAAATACTATGTGATCCATGGTGGGAAGACAAGTAACGGCTGTCTGTTCGTGTGTATGTTTCTCCCCAACGGGAAAACAAGTAAAATGATGCTCGTTTGTATGCATGTTTCTCCCCAACGGGAAAACAAGTAAGATGATGCTTGTATATATGCATGTTTCTCCCCCAATGGGAAAACAAGTAAAATACTGTTTGTTTGTATGTATGTTTCTCCCTAACGGGATAACATGTAAAATGATGTTTGTGTATATGCATGTTTCTCCCCCAATAGGAAAACAAGTAAAAGGGGCCGTGAAACTCACCTGAGTTGTGTACGAGTAGTAGATAGCATCACACAAGGATGCAAGTAGGAAACACAAGAGTTTGCCTGTGAACTGCTTACGTATGTCCTAAAATTATAAGCATAATAGTTATGGATACAATGGGACATTTTTGACGACGACACGGAAGATTTGAACCTCCTAAAACATTCTTAGGATTAACGAATAGACGAACTTTTTCACGGGAATACGGATTTCTTAATATAATAAATTATTAAGCTAAATATGTTTCGTGTCGAACGTTTCTAATTACGAATAATATTAATTAATAAAATATATCCATGCGTTTGTATCATTTAATAATGATTTAAGAAAATAATATAACTAATATATTATTTTTGAATTCGTAGAAAATATACGATAATCGCTTAAGGGGCAAAAATAATAAATATATTATTTTTATTGAAGGGTATAAACGTGGGTAAATAATATAAGTAATTATATTATTAATAGTTTGCAACGTTACACGAGATTAATAAACGAGGCGAAATAATATAAAAATATATATATTATTTTACAATAGGAGTCACAGGTTGAAAATAATATAAATATATTATTTTATAAATGGGTAAAAATAGTGATTTATGGGTTACAAATCAAACCCGAGCTTACGAGTGTTTTTCAGGGTTTAAACTCATTAATATAATATTATAATAATATGGGATAATGGTTTTATATTAAAATGTTAATTAAAAACTGATTTAAAAAAAATGGGTGTGGAGAGACTCGAACCCGGGTCTCCTCCACACCAACACACGGCCTTAACCATCCCACCAGCTAGGGCAATTGCATTAGAAGCCGGATCAGAATTGTTTTAACACAAAATTCCAGTGGGTTCTCCTCCTCCATCGCGATCTGATTCAAACCAGTTCCAAAACCAACCAAAACGATCGCGATTGATCTTGTAAGTACAGGGCTTTTGTTAATCGATGATATACAAATATGAGGGTGAGTTTAATCGCAAAAGGATTGAGGTTTAGTTCGTTTAATTTCTGTTTCAAAAACCGAAAACCCTAGTTTAAGGCACAAATTCCATTTGAACAAATCTGATAATAAAATTTTCTAGATTCATAGGGTTTTTAACAAGCATTGGATTGCGAATCTAATCGTACCATTTAATTGAATTGAGATTGTGTTTAGGTTAGGGTTCGATTAAACCCGTATTCGTATGAACCCTAGGTTGGATTCTTGTCCAATTCGATGATATAAGCCCTAGATATGTTAGGGCTTTTGTTCTAGGCATGAAGGTGAGTCTGAGGGTGTAATTGGTTACCTTGAATGGTATCGAATTGATGGAGATCGGTTAGTTAGGGTTCCGACTTCGATTGGTTTAGTCCCCGGTGACTATGGCTCTTTCTCTGACCGAATCCGAGTGTGCAACATCTTCTGAGGTATGCGATAGAGGTGTGTAGAGGTTCGATTTCAGGATTAATGATCGAATTAAATGAATTTGATGCGTACATAGTGAGGAGTCGACGATTTTGACTTGAATACCCAATAATGGGGTTAAATTCGTATCAATGACTTTTTAATTGTACCAATAATGATCGAAATGCTTAATGCCATACATTACAATCTTGAACCCGATCAGATTTCGGTTATGGATCACGAATTTGAATCAAGAACAAGATGGTTTGACTTTTAAAAGTCAACAGGAACAAAATAAGATTAATTTTGACTTTGCAAGGTCAAAAGGATGGATTTTTGACTAATTACACAATTAGTCCTTGTAGTTCCCATACAATAGTTTGAGTTATGACAGAAATAGTCCCTAAGGTTTGAGATTGAGTTAACTAGGTTAAGAATTTAACGAGATTTGTTAACGAAGTTAACCTAAAAAGTCCGGATGTAACAATGTACTACCCGGATACCTGCTTTCTTGGGCACTGTTTGGGTTGGACTCACCCATGGACTGTCGGATATGGGATAGATGATCCCTGCGTCCAACCACTTTAACATTTCCTTCTTGACAACCTCGCACATGTTGGGATTTAATCGGCATTGTGTATCCCGCGAAGGTCTTGCATCTGCATCTGTGATGATCTTGTGCATCACAATGGATGGACTAACACCTTTCAAGTCAGCAATGGTCCATCCGATTGCAGCATTGTAATCATGAAGCACCTTCAGTAGTGCCTCTTCTTGTTCCCCATCCAAGTTGGATGCAATGATTACATGTAAGGTTTCATCATCCCCTAAAAATGCATATTTCAGGTTCTTGGGTAGATCTTTTAAGTCCACCTTTGGGGGGGCTCACAAGTGATGGTTTTAGCCTCGAATCAATCTCAATCGGTAGACTCTCCACATGATGAGTCCATGGAGGTCTACCATCTTGTATCGCCAAAACTTCCACAATTCTCTCTTCTTCTTGCAAGTCATGCTCCAATTCATGCTCAACCCTGTCACACACAAAACAAACCTCTGTGGATTCATCCTCAGAGTGAGGATAGCATCCTTCAATGATGTCTGCCATGAAGCATTCATCACTGGGTAGAGGGTCAGATTCATTTGAAAAAAATATTTAAACGCACCCTTCTATTGCCAAAAGTCATATCAACTGTGCCTAAGCGACAGTCAATCAAAGAATGGGATGTGGCTAAGAAGGGTCGACCCAAAATTACTGTTGGTTGAGTGACCTTTTCAGATTGCACATAATCAAGAACCAAGAAATCCACTAAGAAATCACCTTAGGAGTTTAGGAGTCAAATCAGGCAACACCACAGTAGTATTGGCTCGACGTAGTGGACCAAAGTCATACTGGTGATACAAACTCCGAGGAAGGATGCTCAAACTTGCTCCAAGATCCAATAGCGCCTTGTTCATTTTAAAATCACCCACTTGTATAGAAATTATTGGCGGTCCTGGATCTTGGAGTTTTGGTGGAAGGGCACCAGTTAAGATTGCACTGACTCGTGCATTCAGATCCAGCTTTTCAGGAATTTTATTATGCCTTTTCGGAGTGCACAAATATTTTAAATACTTAGTATAAACTGGGATTTGTTTGATTGCATCAAGGAGGGGTATGTTGATTTTTATATGTTTGAAGATCTCCCAGATTTCCTCCTGTTGAGGACCCCTCTTATTGACTACCACCTGTTTACTTGCATTCACTAAAGATGAGGGAAATGGCACCTTAGGAGGCACCACTTCCCCCTCATTAAAAGTAGATGATGTTTTAGAAAAAGATTTCTCATTTTGATTTTTAAAAGCAACCCGTGTAACCGGAATTGACTCGGGCTCATCATCACTGATCTCCTGCTCATCAATGTCCTCCACCACACCGTCAACAAATGTCGATGGAGGTGCAACTTTGTTATCATAAATTTTACCACTACGAAGAGTACTTACCTTACCCACGTGGCTGCTCTTTGTGTTCCTGCTTCCTGAAGCTTGATGAGATGGATTGGTTTGTGCGTCACTTGGAAGCTTCCCACTACTCTTCCTCAATTTAGCCACCTCAGTAGCCATCTGTCCTATCTGAGTGGTCAACACTTGAATTGATTTGTCACGCACCTCATCAGATTGGTTCTTCTTTTGCAGGTCCTGTTGGATGGCCTTCAGAATATCCATCATCTCATTTCCACTAGCCTGGTTAGAAGATCCAGATGATCCTCCCTGCTCATTCCCTCTTTGATACCCCCTTTGATGATTACTTTGATTGTAGTTTTGGTTTCGGGGTGGGAATGCTTGTTGATTTCTTTGACCACTTCCTTGAAAATTTGGATTAGCTTGATTGGATGCATCCCTATAGCAGAAGTTGGGATGGTTTCTAAGGCTCGAGTGATAGGTGTTGGAGTTTGATGTGTTGCAAAACACACCTCGATTTACTTTGTATTTCGTAGCGTTTTCGTATGGTTTTAGAGTCATTTTGAGTCATTTATGGTTTGTACTAAGTATTGTTGTATATGGTAGGTATTCGGGAAGAATTGGAGCTTAAACGGTCAAGATTTGTGAAAGAAACGAGCACACGGGTGTTATGGGTTAAATTTCAAGCAGGATCCTGAATGATGCATGATCCGGAATCCAAGATCTTGGTAACTTTGGTATCCTGAATATTAATGCTACTAATGGCTATTTATCCTCTATTTCTTTTATATGTGCAGGTAAAACGTGTTGACTCGTTTTGTCCCTGAAGAATCGAACGAGAAGTCAAAGAGAACGTGTAAAACTTGCGAGAGAAGCTCAATAACGGTCATATTTGAACACCGAGAAAAGCTCCGGGATCCTCGCAGAGTTAGTTAGGATCATTTTTGTATTTAATCAACGGCTTGATCGATTAGCAACACACACAAACACTTAGCATTATCGAATACTTGCAAACAAGCTCTATAACACTTAGATCTCGATCATTTGCTGCTCACACTTGTAATCGTTTTACCATTTATTCAAAAAACGCGTCAGGTGTCGATTGTCACCTCCCGAGGTTTTATGCCGGAGGTCCTTAAAGATCAAGGGCTTTCCTCGTAAATAACCGTGTCAAGTTCTACTTCTTTTTATCGATTTTCAATGATTTTACAAGCACACTACCTCACTTACTAAGTTTGGTTACAAAATTAGTTTACTTCATTTTTACCAAAAATAATTTGGCGCCCACCGTGGGGCAAGTGGTGCTTTTCATCTTAAAATCTTTGTTAAAGTTTGTGTTCAATCATTATTTTTCCAAACTATTTTAAAAAATGTCGTCCCAATCCAAAAATATTTCTGTTTCTACTCCGTCTTCGAGCTCTTGATTGGTCAACCCTATCCCTCCTCCTCCATCATTTCAAAAAAGTATTAATCAGCTGAAGAAAACTACTTCTGCGGGTTTTTCGGGATCCGGAATACCTGTTGGTGGACCTGTGATCGTATCGAACAATGATATCCTCGATCTGTTCTCAGAGATGAAACAACAAATGGAACAACAGAGGAAGACTAACCAAATGCTGTTTCGGGAGATTGAGAAGGTTAAAGAATCAAAGAAGTCAATGGAAGTGACGACCCCACTGCAACCAAGGATCTTGGATTTTAATTATTTAGGATCCTTAGGAATCCATAAGGGAGACTTTCTTCCTATGCAAACAGTAATCACTACAGTTGGCCTTACCCCGGCTGTTAGAGTTACGACAAATCAGGATCTTGGAGTTACTTCGGGATCATCGTTCCGAAATCCTGAGAACGGTAACACATTCAATCAATTTTCAAATACTAACGATTTTATGCAGAAGACAGGAATCACTATGTCCATGGCCAAGGAGTTAAAGAAGTTGAGAGAGATGATCTCCAGTGTACCAGGTGTGGTCTAACCTATACCGGAGATGTCCTCTACCAGTCACAGGATCTCCAGATTCGCTCCACCGATATGTGATGCTGAGATCCCCAAGCGCTTCCAGACTACTAACATGAAGTTGTACGATGGAACTACAGATCCTGAGGAACACGTCGTGCAGTACAGGGAACCGATGGAGATAAACCCTATTCCCTTGGACCTAAAGGAAACCTGCTTATGCAAAGGCTTCGTCTCTACCTTAACAGGATCAGCCCTGAAATGGCTACTTAACGTTAAACCTTATTCTATTTCTTCGTTTGCTCACTTAATCAATTTTTTAATAATCAGTTTTCTTGCAGTATAACTTTTGAAAGGTTAACAAGTGACTTATACAGGATAACTCAGAACAGCGGAGAGTCCCTTCGGGATTATGTCAGCAAGTTCGGCCGGGAATCCCTGGATATCCCGAACCTTGATGTTGTCACTGCAGTCCATGCATTCAGGATGGGACTACAAAAGGATTCTCAATTTTATGAAGACCTTGTCATGAATCCTTGCATGAACCTTGATGAAGTCAGGAACCGAGCATTAAGGTTTATTAGACTGGAAGATGACAAAAAGATCCAGCAAAGGGTGAATGCTCCGACAAGCTACACTCAACCCAACCAGAAAGCTGATTCTACACCTTTCAAGTCATACAGATCCAAGCTGTATTCTAAGCTTGACAATCACAGGGTCAATGCTGTAGAAGATGATGAGGACAAGGAAGAATATCCTAAGTTGTCTGAATACTGTTTTTCTCTTAATACAACTGGTTTGCTATTTGCTATGCAGGATCTTGGAGAAAAATCCAGGTGGCCTCGCAAATTTGAGAAGGGTACAAGTTGGAAGGACAAGTCCAAGTGGTGTGCTTTCCATGAGGACTTTGGTTACGTGACAGAAGATTGCATTGCTTTGCGGAAAGAGATAAACTACCTCTTAAGCAAAGGGCATCTCAAAGAGTTTCTAGGCAAAGGAAAGAACAAGACTAAGGATCACGACACGATCCTGCAAAGAGCAAAGTCCCGCCGCCGTGCCAAGGTAATAGATTTTATATCTAGTGGATCTGATATTTGTGGCACTTCTTACTCTGCAGCAAAAAGGAATGCCAAGGAAGTGAAGACAGAACAAGGGGACAGGCCTATCAGAACCTCCAGCCTAACTGAAGAAAAGGTGATCTCTTTTGATGAGGACGACAGGAACGACGTACAGGATCCTCATCACGATGGTCTAGTAATCACTATGTACATTGCAAACCACTTCATCCGGAGGATACTGATTGACGGAGGAAGTTCGGTGAACATAATTCAGCATGAAGTCCTGAAGAAAATGGGGATCCCGGATTATGAAATTATTTCAAAATCCTCAGTACTGGTAGGATTCAGCGGAGAAGTCAAAAGCACAGTCGGAGAGATAAAACTACCGATATACATTGAAGGGGTAAATTCTATTAAAAAAATTTGTGTAATAGATTCTTTGTCCTGCTATAATATCATTTTAGGAAGGCCATGGATACACGATATGAAGGCGGTGCCCTCAACATACCATCAGTGTGTCAGATTGCCAACCCCTTAGGGAGTAGTAAAGATTAACAGTGATCAGCAAGAGGCTAAGGATTGCTACACTTCTTCGATGAAAGCCACCATCAAAACCAGGAAAGTATAGCAATTAACGAAGCAGGCCAAGGATGTTCTAGAAGCTAAAGAACATGATGTGAAAGATATATCCCTAGATGCTGAAAATCCAGATGTAAAGATCCTTGTAGGGAGCAATATCCCTGAAGATGTTGAAAAATATATCCTGAACTTCCTAAAGGGCATAAAAGCAACCTTCGCATGGAAGCACGAAGACATGACATGTATATCCAAAAATATCATAACCCATAAACATGAAATTGACAAAAGTTTCAGGCCAATGCATAAAAAGCGAAGGAAGTTTGCTCCTGAAAGAAACATGATCATCCAAGAAAAGGTGGAAAGGCTTCTCAAGTCTGAAATGATAAGGGAAGTAAAATTCCCAAAATGGCTAGCCAATGTGGTGGTGGTCCAGAAGAAAAAGGGAAGTGGAGAGTTTGTGTAGACTACACAGACATCAACAAGGCGTATCCTAAAGATCCCTTCCTATTACCGCACATAGACTTAATGGTGGATGCTACAGCTGGCCACGAGATCCTGACTTTTATGGATGCCTCTTCGGGATTTCAACAGATCCAAATGGAACCATCAGATCAGGAAGACACCGTGTTCATGACTCCTACATGTATCTACTGTTATATTGCTATGCCTTTTGGTTTGAAAAATGCAGGTGCTACATACCAAAGGCTGGTGAACATGATGTTCAAAGAGAAACTAGGGGACACCATGGAGGTCTACATAGACGACATGGTGGTAAAATCAAAAAGAGTTGAGGATCATCTCAGGGACCTTAGAGAAGCATTTGATATCCTGGACCAATACAACATGAAGTTGAATCCTTCCAAATGCCACTTCGGAGTGGGGACAGGAAAGTTCATGGGCTACATGGTAACCAAGAGAGGGATAGAAGCCAGTCTAGAATAAATCAAAGCGATCATCAATCTGAAATCCCCAGCAAACACCAAGGATGTCCAGAAACTAACCGGTAGGGTAGCAGCACTCAACAGGTTCATATCGAGATCCTCAGAAATGTGCAAAGAGTTCTACGACATCCTGAGGAAGAACAAAAGATTCGAATGGGAAGAGAAGCATTAACGAGCACTCCAATCACTAAAAGAATACTTGTCATCAGCTCCTCTATTAATGAAACCCGAAGACGGCGAACCATTATCCCTATACTTGGCCGTACCCCAAAGCACCGTAAGTGTTGTACTAGTCAGGGATCACAAGGGGCAACAACATCCGGTATACTATGTAAGTAAAAGTTTGCTTGCAGCGAAAACCAGGTACTCTCATTTAAAAAAACTGATCTTAGCTTTAATAATGGCATCCACTAAACTTAGACATTATTTTGAAACTCATGCTATTCATGTTAAAACTAATTATCCTATTAAGTGTGTCTTAAGGAAACCAGAGATGTCAGGAAGGATGGTGAAATGGTCAGCCAAACTCAGCGCCTATGACCTAATATATGAACCTAGAACAGCAATAAAGACTCAGGCACTTGCGGACTTTGTTGCTGATTTCAGCAGTGACATTCAACATGAGGCAGACCTTGAAGTCCAAGAACTTGAAGAGTCGAAGGATGAATGTGTCACACCTCGGCCGGCGACGGATTATACGCGGAGGCGGACGCGGTTGTTCATAAGCACATGATCCTCTATTATCAATGACAATATTTATTCATTAATTTAAAACCATCCGTTACATAGAAAATGAAACGTTCAAAATATAACAGTAATTAAATTAAACTAGGTCCAAGTCCTAGATGAGCAAGCATGGTCCTCAAACTAGTGCACCTGAAACATATGAGTAAATGTCAACTACAAGTAGTTGGTGAGTAACATAGGTTTTGACACCAATAAAAGTCAAGTAAAAGTATTTGAAATTCAATATGTTCAAAGCATAACTAAGCCATGAATGTGAAAACATACAAGGTTCCAAGCGTACAATCAAACCATGTAAATGGAAAACTTTAGGTACAATCCAACTGATTGTCTTTTGAAAAAGTAGTAAGATGTATACACAAAACCCGCCAAGGTTCGTGTTATGTAATGAATCGGATTCCCATATAAATGATCATAAAAGGTACTACCTTAGGCTTGCAAGTCAAGTTAATGATTGTACTAAACATGAATACACGTATGGTCGCCAAGTAGTTTAAGACATAAAACACATAGTATTAGCATGAGAACAAATGTATTGAATTTGTATGTATAGTAATGTAAACATGTTCCACTCCGAGTATTTGTAATCGAAGTAAAGAGAAAGGGGGCTATGAACTCACTTGATTTGAAGCTAAGGATGAAAGGGTTTGATGAGATGAATAGATATTGTGAGAATTACTCACAACAAACCTACAAGATAATTTGTATCCTAGGTTTAAAATAGATTGAATAAGATGGTGAGACTTTAGGGTTGAAGATGGACTTGTATAAATTTTGTAAATTAGTATTGAAATAGAAGTTATTCATAAGGTTAATTAGGATTAATTGAAATCAATTATCTAGTAGTTAGCTTATATAATAATCAATAAATGAAATTTTGGAATGGTACAAAATAATACATTTGAATTTATTTATAAAATAATTTATAAATAAATTTAGTTATTAAAATGATTAGTTAAATATTTAAATAATCTCATTTAATAAGAATTATAAAAGAGTTAATAAATAAATAGGCTTCAAATGCATTTATTTAAACATTGTATAAAATACTCTTCTACAATAATTGTTTAAGTATTTAAACGTGTTTTAAACAATTATGCTCACAAAAATAATTGTTTATAAGTTTAAAGAATTTAATAATGTCTACATATTAATTCAAAATTTGTGTGATAAATATTAGTATAAATAACATAATTAAATTTGGCTAAACAAATCATTTATTTTATTTATTTAAGAATTCATAAGGTTTTCTAATAGATTTTTAACAAAATAAAAATGGTTAGTTACACTAAAAAAATTTAAATTAAAACAAATAGATAAATGTTATTTTGTAATTTCAGTTTTATAAACTTTCAAATTATATTTATAGAATTTATAGAAATTTTATTGGAAATTTTTAGATATTAAATAATGTGTCAAAAGGTAAAAAGAAGTTAATTTTAAAAATAGAAACGGTGGCCGGGACTCGAACCCGCGCCACTTCCGGGTCATACGCTTGCACACACACACGCTAACCATCAGACCAGGGCATTAAGCCATGTCTGATTTGCTTTTGATTTGATTAAAACACGCTAGCGCCGGTCGTCTTCTTCCCCAAATACAAACCGTAACCCTAGCCCCTTAATTCGTTCGACTGGTCAGACGACCGGTGCCTATACCATAGGGCTTTTGATCCCTGTGTTAAAACGAACCCATAGACCTAAAATGTACCTCTAATGAATACGTAAATGACGAGAACGAGTAGTCAGAGCAGGCTCGCGTTCGTCGGCTGAAAACCGTGATTCGGAAGTGGATTTTGGACACGATTTGAGTGTAAGAAGCTCGTAATGAGTTTCGTCAAGGACAAGGTGTGGTTATTTATACCCAATTTGGTCTTTAATGGCTTGCACGATAAATGATTAGTAGTGGTGTTATCAGTTACGAGTAGTGATCGATGTCGTTAGGTCGGTCAAAAACAATCCTTAAACACTTAACTAGTAAGGGTAAGAAGAGTATCGTATCCACGAGGAATCAGTGGTTAGTGAAATTGCTTAGTTTGATAATTAGAATGAAAACACAGATCAAATAAAAATGCAACCTCCTCCAAACTTCAGATTCTAGGTTTATGCAAAACTCAGTTATTTAATTGGACACCACATAGACATGGTGTTGGAAAATCAGTTAAAATAGTAATTGAAGACATGCTGTTGTCAGCAACCTATACAACCAGTTCCGTCACAAACCAGTATAATTCAATCACCCAATTTATGAATGCCAAGTTACCCCCTTTAGTCACCCAACCCTGCTACTAGGTTTTGTCATCAACCGAACAAGATCGTAAAGCAAGCAAACTCAAAGCATAATCATAAACTGTTTAAATCAACTAATACATCAATCTCTCAAGTTATTGTCAGAAACTAACAAGATCCAAACATGAATAAACTGAATCAAATACAAAAACCTATACGAACCGTCCGCTTGGAGGAAGCCACAAATGAATCACCCGCTCATGGTGAGGGAGATCATCTTCAATCTTCAAGTGGATGTGTGAATCCTCTCAAAATCGCCTAAGGAGTGTGGTGTAAAAGATCGCCCTTGATTTTGGGGAAGGAACCCTAATTAACCATTGAAAATCGGCTGTTTCCCCGACCACCGTAAGTTACGGTGGTTTGGCCGTAACTTACGGTCAAATTTTTCAAAATTATAACTTACGGCTTGTAGCTTCTGGTTTACGGCCAAACTTTTTGATTTTTCTCCCCACCGTAAGTTACGCCAGAGGCACCGTAACTTACGGTCAGCCTACCCAACAAACTATCTTACGGCCTGTAGATTCTGGTTTACGATCTCGAAAATCTGAATTTCTGTCCACCGTAAGTTACGGTGGCCTGGCCGTAACTTACAGCCAGCCCTTTTTCACTTCGCGTTTCTTCGTCCTGCTTAACTTGCTCTAACACCTTCCTTTTAATCCCGTTTACCTACAAAACATATTACCTCGTAGTATTCGCTATCCAAACATATGTGATAAGAAAAATATGTAAAAACGCGGGATTAAAACACTATAAACACACAAAATCCACATCCCATCACATTCCCACACTTACTCTTTTGCGTCCCGAAAAAGAATTATGCAATGGAATCATAATTGAAACATGCTCTCATGATCTCATACAATTAAAACATAATCACGCATTGACTGTAACAATTGGTATTTCTATCCGACTAAACCCAACCACCGATCTATTGAGCCCCCGATTCTGTGATCTACTATCCTATTTATTACCAAGCAACAGTTTCTCTATGGGTCTCACATTCAGGAAGCTACAACTTAGTCTAATCCCATCTCAAAGTCATGTTTAGGCACGGGTTAAACCATATAGATTTCCCACCATTATAAACACCAATTTATATGTTTTTGAAAATTATGGAATTATGGATCGATGGGTGCATGTTTTTGAGCTTTTATTATTATTTTATGAATGAACCTAACCCAGTGGTGTTTCAATCACGCTGGAACACGATATATGACACGTAGGCTGCAGTTCTTAAGCCATGAAGTACATAAGCTTTGGAGCATGGGTGTATCCTTCAAGTCACCATCCCGAAGGGAAACACGTACTCCTAACTTAGTCATCCAATATTGATCACTTAAGTCCCGCCCATGGGTGTATCCTTCAAGTCACCATCCCGAAGGGAAACACGTAGGCTGAACTCAAGCTCTCAATTTTGTTTAATTAAGCTCATGCAAGATAGATTATGGATTGCGGGCGTCACCAATTTTCGGATTTATTTTCATAAAAAGAAAGTGGTGTGCCAAGTAATTTTAAAAACTTATAAATTTTTGCTTATAGTGGTACCTATCACCCTATGATGACAGTTTCAACCTTGCCGAAACCCCTAAGATAAGAACCCACAAGACATCCTGAATTAATTTTCAATTAACCCTAGATACAATATCAGGATATTTAAGCTCTTTAGATCGGTTGGGCCTACCAAAACATTACAAATCAAACGCATTTTCTATTTATTATTCAATTTGATCACACAAGCATAGTTTCCAATTATATCTATCATTTTCCATTTAGTTACAAAAATTATGATCCAAAGACATTTTTAAAAAATTTTAAATTTTTATGGATTTTTCAATTTTTATATATATATTTTTTTCTATACAAACTCAGTCTCCTATCCCCACACTTAAACTCTACATTGCCCCCAATGTAGAATGAGAGACGATGAAAATAAATATGCAAAAATAAAACTATATACAGAATTGGAAAGTACTTAGCTGGTTGCCAGCTGTAACTGTCTTCAATCCAAACTCATACGATCGTATAGCATTTTCTTCGCGATCGCCATCAAAATATGCTATTGGGTTGCCTTTTACATGAAAATCAAACTCGAACCATCACCACCCGAATGGATACTAAGTACGGGTGGATCAATACAAATCTGGAAAAATTAAACTCGAGACAAACCCAAAAGCATCAAATTGACTCAATGTATAACAACATAAAACTGACTCGATAAAAACAAAAAAAAAACATACACCTCTAAAACTCTACAAACGGGCTAGCATTCATTTGAAAACACGCACACTCACTTGAAAACCCATGAAAATTCCCCACACTTGGCCGGCTCACACACAAAACAAAAAAATAATTTCCTAACTCACTTTCGTAGGAATCACGGATGCATTTAGCATATGCATCTAGCCTTTTAAACCACTCGGTAGCCCGAGTGGACGAGTTTAGTCTCGTAAGGGTTTCTATTGAACACACCCGCAAAGTTCATTTAACTAGACAAGAAATTAAAACTTACCTTAGGCTACCTCCTAAGAGTGCTAAGTTTAACGTCTTCAGCCAGACGCAGTGTACCATAGTTAGGTTATGGTGGTCGGGTAGGATGCTTGCAGTCCTCCTTCCCCACACTTAAATTCCTCTCATCATCCACTTTTCTCCAAGCCTTCATAAACAGAGAAAAGAGTTCTTGATCTACATCATGAACTCGCGGTTTCTTCCCTTTCCGCTTTCTCTTTCTGACCCTTTTCTTCCCATTGTCTGGAGTCTCACCATTCTTCATCTCAACTGACCTGTTAAACACAACACAAGCATTCTCGATTGTGTGATTCACCTTTTCAGGTGATCCACATTTGTTAGCTTTCGGGGTTGGCAAGTTTGAAAAAATTTTAAGACTCATTTTCTGAGCCCCAAACCTCATCCTTATCATTCCCTCAGCACAATTAATATTTGCCTGAGCAGTGGCCAAGAATGGTCTACCCAAAATGATAGTTGGTTCTGTGTTCTTCACACAATCCAACACCAAGAAATCCACTGGGTAATAAAACTCTCCTACTTTCACAATCACATCCTTTACAATCCCCCGAGAATGTGCGGGAGTCTGATCAGCCAACACCACGGTGGTGTTAACTCTCTGTAATGGACCAAATTCATGCTGATCATACAGACTCCCTGGAATTATGCTCACAGATGCTCCAAAATCTAGTAATGCTCTATTCAATGTAATTTCACCCATTTGAATTGAAATAATAGGTGCCCCTGGATCTTGGAGTTTCGGGGGAAGGGTACCCGTAAACACGGCATTCACACTGACACTCAATTTTACTTGCTCGGGACATTTGTGTCGTCGCTTTCGGGTACTCAAACCTTTTAGACATTCAACATTATCAGGATCTTGTTTAAGCGTATTTAAAAATAACGAGTTAATTTTACGCTTCTCAAACTTTTCCCATCGTTCATCCTGTGTTGGATCTTTTTCTTTTAAAAACGGTTTGATTAGAGCATCTGGAAACGGGATTTTTACAGGTTCATTCACATTTTCAGTTTTCAAATTATTCTGTGAAATAAAATCCTGATTAGGATCAGATTCAGAATCATTATACTTCACCACTCTCTCTACTACCAGTGGTGGAGTATGTTCAACATCAGACAAATCAGATGAGGTTTGAAGACTTACATCATTTAGGTGTGCACTGTTTGTGGTTTGGGAACTTGAGGACTGATGTGCACTGCAAGGCTTACTTACTTCTTTGATGATGCTTGCAACAACCCCAGTTAAGTGGGAAACAAGATCTATCAAAGCTTGATGAGCTTTTGCCTGGCTTTCCTGTTGCTGCACCACTGCTTGTACCACTTTGGCCATCTCCTTCATATCTGACCGGATGACATCCAGTTCAGATTGATAGTTGTCTTGTTCCGGTGGTCCGCTCGGGTGGTAGTCTTGATTATAATTTTCCTGATAGCTTTGATACTCAGGACCACCACCATGTGAGTTGTATCTTGGGCAATCTTGAGCCCAATGGCAAGTGATGCCACAGTTACTGCATGGCTCATAGTAATACTGGTCATCATGATAAGTCCTGTCCATGCCGACCGGCACAAGTGGCACACCCAAGCAGTTCTGATCGAAGAAATAAACAAAATAAACACAAAATAAAAACAGAAGTAAAGAAAAACTTTTTGGGTGTTTGATAAGAATTAAAATCAGCTAAAAACAATAAACTAAAGCAATAGAACTAAGCGCACCGATTCCCCGGCAACGGCGCCATTTTGATCGATGTCGTTAGGTCGGTCAAAAACAATCCTTAAACACTTAACTAGTAAGGGTAAGAAGAGTATCGTATCCACGAGGAATCAGTGGTTAGTGAAATTGCTTAGTTTGATAATTAGAATGAAAACACAGATCAAATAAAAATACAACCTCCTCCAAACTTCAGATTCTAGGTTTATGCAAAACTCAGTTATTTAATTGGACACCACATAGACATGGTGTTGGAAAATCAGTTAAAATAGTAATTGAAGACAGGCTGTTGTCAGCAACCTATATAACCAGTTCCGTCACAAACCAGTATAATTCAATCACCCAATTTATGAATGCCAAGTTACCCCCTTTAGTCACCCAACCCTGCTACTAGGTTTTGTCATCAACCGAACAAGATCGTAAAGCAAGCAAACTCAAAGCATAATCATAAACTGTTTAAATCAACTAATACATCAATCTCTCAAGTTATTGTCAGAAACTAACAAGATCCAAACATGAATAAACTGAATCAAATACAAAAACCTATACGAACCGTCCGCTTGGAGGAAGCCACAAATGAATCACCCGCTCATGGTGAGGGAGATCATCTTCAATCTTCAAGTGGATGTGTGAATCCTCTCAAAATCGCCTAAGGAGTGTGGTGTAAAAGATTGCCCTTGATTTTGGGGAAGGAACCCTAATTAACCATTGAAAATCGGCTGTTTCCCCGACCACCGTAAGTTACGGTGGTTTGGCCGTAACTTACGGTCAACTTTTTCAAAATTATAACTTACGGCTTGTAGCTTCTGGTTTACGGCCAAACTTTTTTATTTTTCTTCCCACCGTAAGTTACGCCAGAGGCACCGTAACTTACGGTCAGCCTACCCAACAAACTATCTTACGGCCTGTAGATTCTGGTTTACGATCTCGAAAATCTGAATTTCTGTCCACCGTAAGTTACGGTGGCCTGGCCGTAACTTACGGCCAGCCCTTTTTCACTTCGCGTTTCTTCGTCCTGCTTAACTTGCTCTAACACCTTCCTTTTAATCCCGCTTACCTACAAAACATATTACCTCGTAGTATTCGCTATCCAAACATATGTGATAAGAAAAATATGTAAAAACGCGGGATTAAAAACACTATAAACACACAAAATCCACATCCCATCAAGTAGCGCATCAAATCGATCATAAAAATGCGATTAATTGTAGTTAGTGGGTCGTTTAATTGGGTTAAACGCGTTGCCGTTATCAGTTTCGATTGAAACTATCTCGGTCGCGAGTTTGGGAAACATACCCGTAGAACCGGTTTGAATGGGGCTCGAACCCATGATCAGAAAGAGGGAGAGAAGTTTCGGGTTTTGGAAAAACAGGCCCCCCGAGTTTTAAGGCCTTATTATTTTATGTAATAAACTTATTTTTAATAAGAAACAAGTTTCAGAAATTACATTTTAAACCCTGAACTTTTATAAAGTGAGAAAACTATTAAATTTTATAATTCTTATAAAACTTAATAAATGTAAATGGTATATATAATTATATATATGTAATTTTTATAGATTAAATGGTTTTATTTCTATTAAACTTATTTTCTAAAAGAGAAAAAAAATAAATAATTAATATAATCTTTTAAACCCTAACTAAAGAATTTATAATTTAATATTTTTATAGTTTATTTACAAATATGTGTTAATATATTTATATATGTTTAGAAATAGTTTGGCATATGAATGTATATATTTATTTAATAGGGTAAATAACAAACACTTATAAATATCTATCATTTTGTAATAATTGCATTTAATGTATGCATGTGTGAACACGTATGAAAAGTAATGGATAAATGAGATAATTTATTGCAATGGATAGATGCACCCACATAATAATGAAATTATAAAAGCCGAAAAAGTTCAAATAGAGGCCGAAAATTTCCTAGGGATTACAGAATGGACCTTATTCACTGATTGTGCATCAAATGTAAGAGTAACAGGTCTGGGAGTCACACTAAAATCGCCACAAGGGGACATAATACCCCAATCCATAAGCTGTGAGTTCCATGTAACTAATAACGAAGCATAATATGAGGCGCTGATAGCAGGATTACAACTAGCCCGGGATATCAAGATCAGGTATCTCCAGGTATATGTAGACTCATTATTAATCGCTAACCATTTCAATGGCTCGTATGTAGTAAAGGGAGAAAAATTGGCCAAATACCTCGCAGTAGTTAAGCAATTATCTATGGAATTCCAAACTTTTAACATAACACAGGTGCCCAGAGAAGACAATACTAAGGCTGATGCCCTAGCAAACCTTGCTTCGGCTCTCAGGATACCGGAAGGCATCAAGATACCTATCATACACATTCTGAGCCCAGCAATCGAGAAGGTAAATGAAGTATCCAACACTGAAGAAGAAGCATACATTCAGGATCTTGAACCTATTCCAGGATCCTGGATTTCACCTATTAATAAATACTTGCAGGATGGTGAAATCCCAAGTGATGAAAAGAACCACAAGGCTTTTCGCATGAGGATGTCTCGTTTTATAATTTTTGAGAATGTTTTGTATAGAAAATCAATTGCAGGTCCATACTTAAGGTGCCTGGAGGATCCTGAAGCACGTGAAGTCCTAAAAGATCTACACGAAGGAGATTGTGGTAATCACACCGGGGGCAGAGCGTTATTTTCCAGGATCCTGAGGACAGGATATTACTAGCCTACCATGAGGAAAGATGATGTGACTTACTCTAAAAAATGTGACGCTTGCCAGAGACACAACAACATACTCCATCAACCGGCCGAACCTTTATATCCAATCATCTCTCCATGGCCATTCATGAAATGGGGAATGGATATCGTCGGCAAACTTCCCAAAGCACCAAGAGGAAATGTCTTTATGCTAGCAATGAAGGATTACTTCTCCAAATGGATTGAAGCTGAGGCATTTATCCAAGTCAGAGAGAAAGAGGTCATCTCCTTCATCAAGCGCAATATCCTAACAAGATGTGGGATCCCGGCAGAGATAGTATGTGATAATGGATCTCAGTTCAATGGCAAGAGAACAACTAACTTCTGTGCCAGTTGGGGAATCAAAATGATAACTTCTACCCCAGTACATCCTCAAGCCAACGGATAAGCGGAATCTAGCAACAAGATCATCATTAACAACCTCAAGAAGAGATTGGGGGCAAAGAAAGGAAGATGGGCTGAAGAGCTACCGTTTGTACTTTGGGCAGACAGGACAACCACGAAGAACGCAACAGGGCAAATTCTATTCTCCTTGGTATTTGGAACTGAAGAAATGATCCCGACAGAGATGGTTATCCCTACTGCCAGAACCAACTTTCACTCTTCAGAGACCAACAACGAAGCTCTCGCTCAGGATCTCGACACTGTGGATGAACTCAAGGATCTTGCCAAAGTTCGCATTGCAGCTTATCAACAAAGGATAGCAAGATCTTATAACAAAAACATAAGTATTAGAAGATTCCAAGTGGGTGATCTTGTATTAAGAAAGGCGTTTCAAAATACTACCAATCCCAGTGATGGAAAGCTTGCACCAAAGTGGGAAGGCCCGTACTTGATTGACTCTGAAGCAGGCAAAGGTGCCTATTGGTTGGCTACTATGGAAGGGGATATCCTGCCAAGATCTTGGAACGCTATCCATCTCAAAACCTACTTTATGTAAGTTTAAAACTTATGTTCTAACTGAAACTGGTATGTCTTCTATCCTTGACTATTTTTATACTTATTACCCTTGATCAAAGTACTGACTTGAGCGTCGGAGGGGTGTTAGCCAGGCTAACACCCACCTTCACCAAGGTTTCATGTTTTGCAGGAAGGATCCCCAAGGATCCTGACAGAAGATAGAGATTGGCCATCTCTCCTAAGTTAAGGTATCCCGAATACCTCAAAGGTTTAAAGGTTTTCACCTTTCTAAGTATTGAGTTTAAACACTCCGCCTGTAGCACACAATATTCAAGTATAGTTCAAGGTGGTGCGACCAGTCCATGTAAAAGTGGCTGATAATTTCATCACTTTTGACTATATCTTGAATCCTACAATAGTAACTGACGTGTTACTCCTAAGGTTTTTAGCATTTTCATGCTAACTTAAGTCTGGCTTGGCTGGCTTGGCCCACGTTATTCTGGCTTGGCCCACGATTTTGAATTGTCACAGGTATTTAACACTTATGTGTTAACTCAAGAACTTAGCATCAATATGCTGACTTAAGATGCTTAAACGGGTTAAAAACTTATGAAGATCACAAAGTACAATTGCTATGTCCACGACGTAAGTAATGACGGTACACAGGGGACAACCAACGGTTGCTATATTTCAAACTCAACATCATAATCCGGTATTTGTATCTACCTGACTTGGTTTTCAATAAAGGTATGTGTTACTTGTTAATTTTTAATTTATAGAAGATTTGAATGACTAAGTCATGATTCGCTTGTAATTAGTAATCTTCCATACTATTTGCTAAAATTAAGAAATGTTTTCTTAAGTCAAAGTTTGATAAAAACCTAAGATAATACTTATAACTATTGAGGATCCGGTATCCTTAAAATATATCCAAACCTATTTTGCTAAGTATTTTAAGATTTTTGCTACATAGAGATCCTAATTTTCTAAAACTTGTCAAAACAAAACAAACAACAATCATGATAGTCAGAAGCTACTAATTATCATTCTAAGTGCAGAAAATTGAAATGTGTCCCGGGTTTCATCCAAAAAGAAGGAATCATCCACCCAAGACACGAATTGTCAAATTGTCCATCCCTGTTAGGGATCCCCAAAACAAAGAAAATGAAGTTGTTCAAACAGGTCAACATGATTAAATTTAAACACATAAAGAACCACAAGTATCAAATTCAAGACTCAGACCTTCTCTTCTTTGCCGTCATCGCCCTGACCGATCACCTTTGCAGCTTCCTTTACCGAGCACTCCACCTCACCTTCAGCCACCAATTTGCCCTCGACCACCTTCGGCATTGGCTCTCCACCCAATTCAGTAATCAACTTCTTCCAGCCCAGCACATCCCAGTTAGCCTGATCGAAATCCTTGTCGGCAGCCTCTTCAGCCATCTTGATTCTAGCTTGGAAGATTGAAATTGCAGCTGACATTTTAGCCTATTCGTGAGATTCTTCAAGATCCTGGGCGTGTTGGGCATAAGCATCTTGAAGCTCAGCCTTCACCTTATCAAGCTCATCAATCGCTTCGGCTAACTTTTTGTTCTTGTCTGCCCCTATCCGTTGTAGGTCAATAACCATCTGTTTGCTGTCTTCGGCCTCTTTCACCAATTCTTCATGGATCTTAGTCATTTTCTCCAAAGCCTGTCACAAAAATAGCGTGCTAGGAAAAGAACAAGATCAGGATCCGGGATACTGAATGTCACTTACCAAATGACCAAGTGTGTGAAGCCTCTTGTGAAGATCAGCATAATCTGAGCATTTGGTGATGGCTAGCTCAACATGATCGACAAGTTTTCGCTTCTTGTGGGATGTAGACTTGGGGCGAGCAATGGAAGACTCAGGTTTGGGAGCTTCTAGTTTGGTAGCTGGGAATGATGGCTAGCCTGCCTCCTTATTGATGTTTTTCCCTTGGAAAGCATGCTGTCAATATCCTCGAGAGCAAATTTAGAGCTTGGCTTGTGAACACCTATTTCAAGATAACAGGTTAGACCAGTACATATCTTATAAACTAACAAATTATTGCGAATTTCCTTTGTCTTACCAGACATTTTTGTGCCTGAGGGATACGTTTCTAAGCTCTCTGCTACCGACTGAGTCTTAACCTTGAAAGTCCGCTCTGTGAGTTCGATGCTGTAGAAGAAAAGGACTCTCTTGGCAGTCTCGGAAGAAGGTGGTGCCACCTCAGAACACTTTGGCGATGTAACACAAAAAGAACATCGAAAAGTTAGTATCCCGACTGCCATAATAACAAGGATCCTACAGATAGAATCCTACCCTTTATAATCCATTTGATCGGCAACTTATCCCCACCAGGGATCGAATATCTTCACAAAGAAAAAATTATTTTTCCAATTAAGATCGTTTTGAGTTATTTTTAGGATTAAATGGTTCATGCAGGTTTTGATTTGGAATAAGAAACGGGAAGAACCGTGGCTCCTCAAATTGTAAACATAAGCCAATTCAGAAATGTTGAAGTTGAGAGCATGGTTACGGATCAAAATCTCCAAAGTGTGCAAAGTTCGCCAAATCACGAGCATCGTTTGGGCATAACTCAAACCGGTTTTCTCAAAGAATTTAGTGGTGAAAGCAGGGAAAGGATATGAGAAGCCTATGGTAAAGGGGAAAGACGGAAAGCAGACCCAACTATCAGAAGTGAAATCTGCCCTCGTCTTAGGGTCCAAAGATCGAAAGACGATATTTTTAGGGAAGGATCCCCCAGATTTGAGAAGCTCGATGTCTCGATCAGTAAAGGTGCATTTCTCAGAATCCGGGTTAGCTATCAGAAGTTGACTATACAAATCATCTGAAGATGTGGAAGATCGTGTGGTTTTCTTAGCCATTTTGATACGAAAATCGACATAGTTAAGGAAGACAAGAAAAGGAACAAGGTTGTTACCTGAGATACTAGAGAGAAGATTGGAGAAGATGAAGTTGGGATTAATGAAGAAGAAAGATAATTTTAAAGAAATAATGATAATATCCTCGAACGACGATGTGTCAAAGCCTCGTTTCTCGCACCACGTCTCATCACGTTTCAATTTGAAATTTGAAATTTGAATTTTAAAATTTTGAAAGCTGTAACTTCTGTTGACAGCTGTCAAAATTTGGGGACAATTGTTATGGGTTAAATTTCAAGCAGGATCCTGAATGATGCATGATCCAGAATTCAAGATCCTGGTAACTTCGGTATCCTGAATATTAATGCTACTAACGGCTGTTTGTCCTCTATTTCTTTTATATGGCAGGTAAAACGTGTTGACTCGTTTTGTCCCTGAAGAATCGTACGAGAAGTCAAAGAGAACGTGTAAAACTTGAGAGAAACTCAATAACGGTCATATTTGAAGACCGAGTAAAGCTCCGGGATCCTTGGAGAGTTAGTTAGGATCATTTTTGTATTTAATCAGCGGGTTGATTGATTAGCAACACACACAAACACTTAGCATTATCGAATACTCACAAACAAGCTTTGTAACACTTAGATCTCGATCATTTGCTGCTCACACTTGTAATCTTTTTACCATTTATTCAAGAAACGCGTCAAGTGTCGATTGTCACCTCCTCAGGTTTTATGCCGGAGATCCTTAAAGATCAAGGGCTTTCCTCGTAAACAACCGTGTCAAGTTCTACTTCTTTTTATCGATTTTCATTGATTTTACAAGCACACTAATTCACTTACTAAGTTTGATTACAAAATTAGTTTACTTAATTTTTACCCAAAACAACGAGAACCTGGGATGAGGATGGCAAAAGTCAAGAAAAAGTCCAAACTTAGAAGAGACATATCTCGGGCTAGAAAATTAGTTACGGGGCCCATAATATATCTATTTGGGCTATTTCGATGAGAAGAATTCAAAAATTCAGTAATATATCGCGGCACGCGAGAGATAGAGGCATTTTCCTCGCAGTACGCGAGGGACCAGAAAACCTACGCGACTATTTTGTCTCCAGCGGTACGCGAGGGAGCTTCCGTATGGGCCCTAGCGTGATTCACGAGTTTTGACCTATTTTCATGGTTTAATAGATTAGGATGATCGATTTCCAGCTGTTTGGGGAGCAAAAAGAGGCGATTTCGGGAGTTTGGAGAGCAATTGAAGTGTAATGCTTGAATCTTTGGATCCGGGTTCGTTGTGAATTGCTTGTTCGGTTTCCAAGTTTTCATCTTTGTGTCTTTGATTGATTTGTTGAACCATGTCTATGTGTTGAACTTTCTGATTTAGTTGTTTTGAACATGATTGTAGGCTAAACAATGGATACTGCCTAGGGTACATGATGATTATTTGTTAAAGTTTTGATTTTTATCGGTTTTGGATTTGTTTAATGGTTTGTTGAATTTGTAAAAGATCTTAGCTTAATTATTGTGATGAATATGCATGTTTTGATTTGATGTATGCTTGATTATGATTCCATGCGTTGATTGTGGTTGTCTGCCATTAGCATATCTAAATCATTTACCTTAGGGTTTGTGGTTGTTTGTATGAGTTGCTAGACATAGTAGCCCATAGGAGTTGTGATTGAGTATCCTTAGATTTGAATGTGTATCCTAGTTCAATACCCGAGAGGTGAGAATTAGTTGTCTAGTCTTCGTCATTAGGAATCCGAGTGTTAACAGTCTGAGAGGATGTTAGTATTAGGTGTTTAGTGATTGTTGCTAGTTCAATTCATAGTTGTTATCCTGAGATTACCCCGTGCATTCTTTGAATATATCGTGGACAGTGAGACATCTGTCTTTAGGGTACATTGTCATAGTTAGAGAGACCGAGAGGTGATCCAACCATCTGGTGAGTTTACTATGCTTTAGGTTCCTTAGTTTGTGGCACCCTAAGAGTGATTAGGGATCCACTAGGTATTCTTTAGTTGTTATCCTTAGAAACTCAGATCCATCTTAGTTTCCAGAACAGATAGAAGTTGAGTTTTGCAAGTAGGATTCCGACCTAGGTGGTATTCTTCCCATTCTGATATCTTCTTTAGCTCTTGTCCTGATAGTTTGAGTCGACCTTAGTTTATTGCATTATTAGTTACAATCCTTAATGTAGTAAACCACCCCATAAATCATCTTTAGTCGGAGTCAGAGTCTAGTTTTGTTATTCGTAGTGTCTCTAAGGTTCGATAACTCGGTTTACCATTAAGTTGTGCTACACTCGATATGTACATTTGCCTGTCAGTGCGGTTTAGTTCATAGGTATTCCTATAAATACTTAGGAGTCTAGGTTAGGTTTAGTTAGTTTTTATATAGACCGTCTGGACGACATCAGAGTTCATATCATAGTTCCTACCACCCCCTTGAATGTAGCTCACATCCTCAAATATGCTTGTGCAAGTAGCACCATTATGCCCCAACTCACCACATCGGTCACATACCTCATACTGTTGACCCCCGGTGCCCTAAGTAGCTACATGTTTCTCTAATTTCTCTAGTCTGTCCACCTCAGAACTCGGACTGTCAACTTCTCTTACCACTGAGTGTCTTGCCCGTCTTGAAGATTGGGCTTTTCTCTTGGAAGTTCGTGCCATCTTTTCTAAATAATCCTAGTCTTCATCCTCAAAGTTGGTACCAAGTGTACTATTAGAGATAGAGTTGAGGTCTTGGGCATAATCATCTGTCAAACCCTCATGGAAGGCATTCAACATCTCCCACATTTGCAAACCATGATGTGGGCAGTTCTTAATTATCAACATCTTGAATCTCAGGAATACCTCATGAAATAGCTCCCCTGATTACTGTTGAAAGTTTCGGATGTTCTTCCTAGCATCACTAGTCCTCTGATTGGTGTAGAACTCGTCCAAGAACTGTTGTTGGATAGATGCATAAGGCAAAGAATGAAACCACTGTTGAGCCTTGTCTTCTAAATTGAATTGGAACAACACCAATTTAACATCATCTAGTGTAAGCCCTTGTCCCCCAATGGTGTTGCATCTAGCATCATAAGCACTCAGATGCAAATAAGGGTCCTCTGTTCCTAGGCCATGATACTTAGGCAAATTCTGAATTGCCTGGGATCGAACCTCAAATGATCTCCCATGTTGTTGTGGAATGACAACTGGTGATGGATTATAGGCAATGGCAGGACGGAAGTGGCTCTCAATCCCCCTAACAGGGCCTCTGTCTTATCTTCTTGGAATGCATCCCGGATTATCAATGGGAGGACCCGCATTCCTAGGACCAGGTCTCCTTTGCCTGTTTACAGGCTGCTGCTGTTGTGAGATTGGTACTGGAATGTCTTGTTAAACTGGGTGTTGTGGCAACCTCTGATCATACTCTTGTTCATTATAACCCTCAAACCGAACACCTGTATCGTGCCTTCTATACACCGATACCCTAACCCACTGTTTGTCTCTTCTGTCAAACTCATTAGTATCATCCTCATACTCCCCAAACTCATCATCAAAACCATCTGCTTCATCCTCATAGTCTAAACCTGAAGTGTATGGATGAAAGCCAGGTAGAGGGGTGGAGTGAAATATGGAAGGTTTGGTCATGGGTGGCTGTGATGTTGGTGGTATGTTGTCCGACACTATCCTCACATATGGTGAAGAATAATGAGGTTCTGGTTTGAAGTCAAAGGGTTGGCTTACTTGTGGTAGAGGTTGACCAAAAGTTGGTAGTGGTGGAAGTTGGCTAGTGGATTGGCCATGAATCCCATCTGTCCTTGGTGGTGGAACAGATGGTGAGAACATACCAGAGGTGGGCTGCTGTTCTGGTGGTAACTGACCCATATGAGGCAGATCAGATTGCTTTCATAGATCCTGATTATTCTCCATTTGAGTTGAAGAAGCTACTACCCTATTGGTTCTGTGAAACAATTTGTTCTCTCTGGCAGTCTTCTCAATTTCCGGATCAAAAAGCAATGGCGAGGATTTCCTAGAATAACATGTATGATGCATGCAATTACATAATCACCTGCACAACACAAACAAGAAACCCCTGTGTAATACTGAGGAAAACAAAATAAAACAAGAATTTTTTTATTTTTTTGTGATCTGTAGCAAAAAGAACAAATTAACACCTTGCGCACTAACTCCCCGGCAACGGCGCCATTTTGATCGATGTCGTCTGGTCGGTCAATAACAATCCTTAAACACCTTAACTAGTAAGGGTAAGTAGAGTATTGTATCCACGAGAAGTTTGTGGAAAGTGTCACTTTGTTACAAATATTGAAAGACAGAAAATAGTAAATACTGATTTAGATTGGGTTTAAACAATAATGAGAAAGGAAATCCTCTCCGGGGTTCAAGTTTGCCAACACAAGTCACTTCTAGTTAATTAGCCAGTAATTACATAGACATAATCACATAAGGTTCAATTGAATTCAGTGAAAATGGAAGAACGAGTTGTAAAGAAAACCTATTCTTGCTTAACAATTTAGATTAACCAACTATCATCCAACCCTCACAATATCCCTGATGTAAAGAAACCTGGGACTGATGAGACTTGAACAATAATTCGAAATCAACCAAAACAGTTTAAAGCATTCAATCGATTAATGAAATTATATGGCTTAACATTCCAATCAAGATTACAAACCAAGACTAATCATTCTAGAAAATAACAGTGCAAACGCAAAACCCTACACCCGGAGAAGACCACGAGTGATTTAGCTACTCATACTCATCACAATAATCAAAACTAGTGTAATGGGACTTACAATCATCAAACTCCAGTAACAATCGACCTAAGAACAGTAGAAATCACCTCTATGGAGCTCTGGAACGGCTGGAATCGGAGATGGAGGATAATGGGGGCTGAGAAAGATTAAAACCTAACTTCGTTAATTTTCACGTAAAAGCAACACCTTGCGTACCGCGAGAAAAAGCTGGCCGGTCCCTTGTGTACCGCGAGGGACAAAATAGTCTCGCGCCCTCTTCATTTCCTCGCGTACCGCGAGAAATCTCCCCCATGTCTTCGCGTACCGCGAGGACCAGAAATTCCAACAATTTGACTTTGACTTTCTTTCTCGCTTCAAATCTAACTGATTAGCTCTCGTTTCCCGCTCTTTTAGCACATAAACCTGGGAGGCACACATATACCAAACACACATAAAACCATACAAAGATACATGCTAAAACTACTAAAACCAATACAATTAGACACATTAACTGGGGTTATTAGACACTACATCAGTGCGCCGTATGCGAAGTGACCAAATTCATCACGTCCAAAGCACCCGAATTCGTTTTTGTCTTTGTTTCCTCAACCTCTTCCACGTCTTCTTCCAAAACTTCTACCACGGCCTTGATTTCCACCACCTCGTCTCTTTTCATATTGCCAACTGTATGGATCTTCTACCCAGTGGCGGACCCACGATCTTTTTTCATGGGGGGCAACCGAGGGTTTAATCAAAATTTTATGGGGTGCAATAGAGATTTTAGAGTATAATCTACACTAAATTGTTTTTTTAAGGAGGGCACCTGCACCCTATTCTTTGAGGGTAGGTCAGCCTATGATTCCACCTTTTGTTTTTTTTTTAAACTTGCTAGTAGTAGTTTACCTTGATAATTCTCTTCTGATTCATCTTGACTTTTGAGACGTTCTTCAAAAGCTTTTATCTTTCCCGCTAAACTTGCTAAACGATCCCTTGATCTTTTAAAACTTGACAAAACTAGTCCAACCAATAATAAACGACCAGGTAAAAGGGAAATGAATCTATCACCTCTTACATTTGCCATATATCATATTCCTTAGTTAACGAATTTGGATCCTTCATCCTTGTAATTCCCGAAGAAAGTAAATATAATACTTACTAAAATACAGAATAAAAATTGTAAATAAACTATACAACGTTGAGGAGCTTTAATTTCCAGTTATTTATACATTAATTTGATTGGTCATGAGCAGCTCTATTATTAATTTCTTCATAGTTGATTATTTCAACATTATCATATAATTTAATTAGTTACTTAATTTACGTTTATGCCCTTAATTGTTACTTAGACTCTTTAAGAATTGAAGTAGCACAACTTAGTTTGCTTTATATAAGGCTGAAGCCCGTGCTTCCACCATTCTTGCAGTTTCTAGTTCTATATTGTGGCAGTCTCAAGATCCCTAATTATCATGGATCTCACTGTAACTTTTACATATACTATTTTTTAGGTTTTTTGGTTCCTTAGCTTACTTTATGTTTATTTATTTACAATTTTCTTGTTTTGCCTCTAATTATCAGGAAACAGATGCGTTCATTGAAGGTAAGGTGGACTGGAAAGGAAGAGCGGCAACAAAGAATAAGCATGGAGGCATGCGAGCTGCGATGTTCGTACTAGGTGGATTTTTTTTTGTGCGTTTTATAGAGATTTTTTGTTCATTTTCAGTCTCTAATTTTCTAGAAAATTAATGGAAATTTTCATCTTAGAGAAGTGTTGGAAAAATTAGAAAAAAGTGTTCAAAATTTATTGCCGTTGGAGTTTAAAAAATTGAAAAACATATATATATGGAAAAGTTTTTGAATAGTTTTATGACCATCTTTGTGCTGCAGCAACGTTTGCATTCGAAAACATGGCAAACTTGGCCCTGGGGGTGAACCTCGTAACTTATTTTAACGGGGTGATGCATTATGACATAGATGAAGCAGCGAACCACGTAACCAACTTCTTGGGCACCTGTTATATTCTTTCCATCATTATGGCTTGTCTTGCTGATGCCTATATGGGCCGATTTAGAACGGTTCTTCTTGCGGCTTGTGTAGAATGTGTGGTAAGTATTGATTTAAATTTGCTGCATATATTCAAAAACTGAAAGTTCTTGATGACCATCGCGTATATATAGTATATTAAGTTCGGAAAGAAACAAGAAAGAGTTTCATAATCCTTTTCTAGAGGTTGTAGGTCGGCAGATACCAAGTGAGACGAGGTTGATTTGGTAATACTAAAATCAAAATTTCTAGCTAAAAACGATAGAGGTTGAAAGTCGTTCAAAGATTTTTAAACTATAAATTGAGTCAAATGTGTCGTTACTACCATGTCCCTTTAACCGAATTTTTTCGCAAAATCCACTCAAATACCGTCGGATCCGATGGTACAATCTTGTCAGACGACCATGCTTTATAACCCTTACAGCCTGCCACGTGTCCCAATACCGTAGGAGCCGCCCCCTTATTTTATTACACCGTCGCGTCCGACGGTATCTTTGCCGATTATGTTACGATCGTTGCCGCCGGTCTGACAGAAGTGTCATAGTCGACCCTGATGGTTTTGTTTATCTTTTGTTTTTTTAAACTATATAAGCGGATCCGCTCTTATTTGAAAAATGGCGTTCGACGTTAGTACATGAGTGGCATGACGATGTTTCTGACTTCAAAACACCGTCGTCCAATGAAATTTCGAGGGTGTCACGCCGCTGTTTAGATATAACGCCGTCCTTTTAAACAATGTTCAACACTCCATTCGAAGGCGTCCTGCCGGTATTGTATAACATCATTCTTTTAAGCAATGTTCAACACTCCATTCGTATTCTTATTCGCTCTCTAACTAACCCTAACTCTCTCATCCTCTTCGTCCGATCTCCACTTTGCTCTGATCTGGCCGAAAATAAAGAGATCTTCTCCGACACTTAAACATCGTGAAAACCTATTAATAAATCTATAAGGTTTGAAGTATACATTTCTATCCATCTGCCGAATTAGTTCCGTCTTCGTCTTCCGGATCGGTTTCCAACAAAATTAACCTGCCGCTTCGTTGCCTCTCCGGTATAACTGCAGCGTTGCGTCACCGTCCGATTTGCCGGCGTCATAATCGCTTGCGTCCCTCCAGAAACTGCAAAAAAAAAAAATCAGATGCTATCTGGCCCAATGAAAGGTTAACACGTGGACCAATCACAGACTGGTACTGTAGCCATCAACTTAAGATTTTACTATATATATAGAAATAACTTGCCTCATTCAACCCATCTACCATAAACGATGGAAATTACAATATCCATTAAAACAAGTTCAAGTTTGTTTGAATGAATCATTTTTCTTGTCTTCTAATTTATAATTAATTTATCGTAGGGGCTTGCGTTGCTCACAATACAAGCTCACTACCCAAAGCTCAAACCACCTGTGTGTAACATCTTTTTGCAAAACTGTGAGAAAGTGCATGGAGGAAACACTGTTCTCCTATTCGTTGCGATCTACCTGCTGGCTGCAGGTAATGGTGGTGTAAAAGCATCAGTGCCATCACATGGAGCAGATCAATTTGACAAAAAAGATCTAAAAGAGGCGACACAGATGTCAACTTTCTTCAATTGGTTGCTATTAGGCCTTGCAGTGGGAGGTTCGATTAGCTTAACTTTCTTCGTTTGGGTGCAAGACAATAAAGGTTTTGATCGGGGATTCGGGCTTTCGTTTATCGCCATGTTCTTGGGTGCAATCACCATTATTTGCGGATTACCATGGTATCGTATACATGTTGTGCAAGGAAGCAGTGCCATTACAGAAATTATACAGGTTTGTAGAACACATGAGGCAACTAAAATGTTTAAGACATCTAAATACTTGTGGATATCGAGAAAGATTTATGGAGATTAATCTTATAATTTTCTAAGTTCACTTAATTATGATTATAGGACTACCCATAATTGTTGTACTTTTCAGGTTTATGTTGCAGCTATTAGAAATCAAAAGCTTCAACTTCCCGAGGACCCTTCTGAACTCTATGAGATACCCATGGACAGCGAAGCCGCACTTCATCAAGAGTTCTTACCTCACAGAGATGTTTACAGGTTAACATTTATTTATAACTTCAGTTTATTTTCATTAGATTCATATGTGTGTGTTTGTAGCTAAATAATTTGTGGTTTTTATTATTAGGTGGCTAGACAAAGCAGCAATCCGATCAGGTAACATTGATCAATCTCCAAGTCCCTGGAAACTTTGTAGGGTTACACAAGTGGAAAATGCGAAAATCTTACTAGCAATGGTTCCAGTTTTTTTGTGTACCATTATTATGACACTTTGCTTAGCTCAACTCCAAACATTTACGGTTCAACAAGGAGTCACCATGGATACTAAGCTAACAGATTCTTTTAATATGCCACCTGCATCCCTCCCAATTATTCCTGTAATATTCCTGATAATTCTAATTCCGATTTATGACCAAATACTTGTACCTTGGATTCGTAAATTTACTGGCATTCCCACTGGCATAACTTACTTACAAAGAGTAGGAGTAGGACTTATTCTCTCCGCATTATCAATGACAGTTGCCGGGCTTGTGGAAGTAAAGAGAAAAAACGTTGCTAAACACCACAACATGCTAGACGCGAACCCTTTGCTTCAGTCATTGCCCATTAGTGTCTTCTGGTTATCCTTCCAATATTTTGTTTTCGGTATAGCTGATATGTTCACTTATGTGGGACTACTTGAGTTTTTCTACTCTCAAGCTCCACAATCAATCAAATCCATTTCTTCTTGCTTTCTCTGGAGCTCAATGGCATTTGGGTATTACTTGAGTAGTATCACGGTGAAGATAGTAAACCGGGCGTCAAAAGGGGCCACAAAAAGCGGAGGATGGTTGGCTGGGAACAACCTAAATCGGAATCATTTGGAAAAATTTTACTGGATGCTTGCTATATTGAGTTTGATCAATTTCATAATTTATATATTTGTTGCAAGGAAGTACAAGTATAGGCCACAGAGTCTTGATGGTGAGGATGAGTACGACGCAAATCAAATGAGGACATTGAATCATTCAATGGAGGATTTATAATGTGCGACAATACGCACATTTAATTATAGTTTTTAAGTTTGAGCTTCTTTATTTTCTTTCATTTTGTTTTTCTGTTTTTAAGTTGTATGATTTCCATTTTACATTTATGTTTTAAGTTAACATGTTGGTGTATAAATGTGTTGTAATTTATTTATTATCGAGTTGTTTAACAAAAAGAAAGAAAATTGTCAAGATTTGGTACCTAATGCAATTGATGAAATACTGGTAGTTTATTGGCAAATTGTGTGCCACCTTTGGTTCGACAATATGGGTCTTCCTATTACTTAACAAGGTTAAAACCCAAATTCCTCCTTTGGAAGGTTTTATTATCATGATGAAATGATTGGTGTATCAACCTCACTTAAACGTTAATGCCTATATATTGTATTTGTATAGTTTGTCATAGTCAACTTCCGTTCAATTGTCCATAGTTAGACTTTTTTTAATTTATTCATTGTTAGGCTCATGTAGTTATGTTTTCAGTGAGTAATAATAATTCTCAATTTGGGGGGAACACCTTGCTTCATTGTATGTTGTGACCAGATCTTTTCCATCTATCTCCTCTCTCACAATTTGGGGAAACACCTTGATTGGTCCAACATTGAATGGCATACACTGTTCATTAGATCTATGAATGTCGTGGGGACATTTGTCAATCCGAATGACATTACGAGGAACTCGTAGTGTCCATATCGCGTGCGAAACGCCGTTTTGTGGTGAATCCTCTTTTTAGACCTTCAGTTGGTGGTACCCTAATATAAGATCGATATTTGAAAACCAACTTGCGACTTGTAATTGATCAAACAGATCGTCTATTTTTGGTAAGTCGTACTTATTCTTCTATGTGCGCGTTTATTCAATTCTCTGTAGTCAATGCACGTGCGTATGCTACCATCTTTCTTCTTTACAAACAGCATCGAAGCACCCTAAGATGAAATGCTCGGTTTGATGAAACATTTGTTCAAAAGTTCTTCCAGCTGAGTCATCAGCTCTTTCATCCCTGATGTCGTAATCGATATGGTGCCTTGGTGATGGGCTGGACTCCTGGTATTAGGTCTATCTATTTATCTCCCGATCAGGTGGAACTCCATGCAAGTCTTTGGGGAACACCTTTGGAAAGTTGCAAACCACGGGTACATCTTTCAATTTTGTAAATTTCATTTGTTCATCAATGACATATGCCCAGTAGGCCTGCAACCCTCTCCTTAGGAAATTTCTAGCCTTGATCATCGAAATGGCATTTGACATTGTGCAATGGCTTTGTTCTTGGTCTTGTTTAATAGATGCCGAGTGCCGCTTTTCCCCGTCCGAGAATCTCCATCTGCTCTAAGTAGGCGAGCTAGAATCCTTATGTCAGGTTGGTTGCTCAAACGACTTTCTGTTTACCTTACCCTTTGCATATTCATCTTTTCGAAAGCCCAGACCCATTCTTCTAGATCTGCATTAGTCCTAGGGTGCAAAGCCTCTTTAATAAAGACCTCTTTCGTTTCTTTCTCCCCCATTTTTCATTTTGTTGATTGAAAGAGAATAAGTGCTATCCATTGAGTACAGTAAAGGGAGGGTTTGCTACAGTGATTCGGGTGGTTGGTGGCCCCTTCGAGAGTTGTGGGTCCTTGTCGTTGCATGAGTGGTAGCTCACGCTCAAAAGTCCTCCGACACGAGTCCTAGTCGTGTCTATCCTCATGAACCATGATTAAACTACCATAAAGGGCTTTGAGATGAATCATATTTCGTCACTTTCTTGATTCTACCAATAGCAGTTTCTATTTCAAAGGTTCGTGTTATAGTTCTAACTGGTTTAGTTTGGTAACAAATGTTGTGGCTATGAAACTCTTACTTGAACAAGAATAAAAAAGGATTGTTGCATAAGTGTTATTGGCTAGGAACGTACCTGACACGACGTCAGGGTTTCCTCGTGCTTCTTCTTGAGTGTGGGCGTATGCCCTGGTTCTTGCTCTATGTTTGTCATCCTCTTTTGCTCCAGCACCCTTTTCCATTTCCCGGCCCTGGCTTCCTACAATCCCTCATTGCGTGTCCACTTCCTCCAAAGTTTTGGCACTTGGCATTAGCATGATAATCACAAGAGTATGGCCCTATCTTTCCACATATAAAGCATAAATTGGTGCCTATACGGCAGTCCCCATAATGGCTTTTTTCCATATGTCTTGCATAGACCAGTCTCCTCAACCCTTGCTTTCTTCACCATAGTTCTAGAATTATCCCGTTCCGTCTTTTTGGATTACTTATCCCACTTCCTCTTGGGGGCCTAAAGGACCACGTCTTTCACAGCGATATCATCATAAACGATTCCACTCAACTCCACCACAGATTCAAAACTTTTAGGAGTGTTAGCCTTCACATGGGTACGAACTTTCTGTGGCAATCCCTGAACATAATATTTTATCCATCTCTCCTCAGTAGTCAACAATAGGGAACCAGTCGGGCCAATTCGTTAAATATGGAGGTGTATTAACGGTGGGTCATGTTGCCAGCTTTAAGCCTAAGAAAATCCCTCTCCACACGATCAATCTTACTTTAAGGACAAAACTTTTTGATCACAAAACTCTTGAAGTTTCCCATTTCAATAGTCTCATTGCCCGGTCACCCTTGGCTTGCCTTACTGTTTCCCACCAATGCAGGGCTTCATTCCTGAATGAGTTCCCAGCAAATTTAACTGCTTGATTATCACGACACTTACTAAGATTAAAAAATTATCTTTAAATTTAACATATAAACAGGATGTCAGCCTTAGATCGGGTAACCTTAATAGTCCTGGTCCAGTTTATCCCAAAAGCATTCCATCACAAACTATCCTTAACCTGAAGTGCATACTAAAAAGTTAGCTAACGCTAGTGAGTTCTAGTTTAAGCAATCATGTATATTCACCATTCATGTAACACGTCATCTGTAACATCCAAGAATTTCAAATAATAAAATTATGGCTTGAAATAAAAGGGATAAAAGTGGAAGGACCAAGCTTGGAAAATAGTAATAAGGGGGAGTATCCCATATACCTATTTGCCACCCCTCCTAATTGCGCAAACTCTATTTCATTTCCACCTCTAACTTCACGCAAACTTGAGAGAGAATTCAAGGGGAGTTCTCGGCTAGTGAGGAAACGAATCTTGAAGCCTCTTTTTTGCTTCGAGACTGTTAAGGATCGACAGAGGAAGCATAAACAAGGAAGCTACACACGTTTTCAGGTCAAAAACAGCCCTAAACTTACAATTTTTGTTAAATATGGGTTTTTAAGCTTAAGATGGTTTTTAATCCAAAAGACAACATTTTTACGTATGGATTATCATAAAAACCATAGATCTAGTCTTCTGGGCACTAAACGCATGATTTGAACGTATAAACTTTGGATCTTGATGCCATAACAAGCCAGATCTGGGTTCATGCAAAGTTAGGGTTTCGAAAGTACAAGAACAAAGTTCTCGCATGGAGTACTAGTGCGTGAACCTTGAAGTTCACACAAACACAAATATGCGGTACTAGGAGTACACGTGCTAGGTACTCGTGCACAAACTCCTAGTACACGGATGCATAGGATATGCGAGTACTTGAAGTATACGCAAATTTACTTTGAATACTTGAAGGTGAGAACTTTGGTTCTCGTAAAGAGAATGATGGGGGGATACTTGAATGCATGAACTTCCCTTAGGGTCTAAATTCATGTAACGTACTATTACAGATTGGACCTAGTTGATAGAGCCTGCAAGATCATTCAAAACCCAACCTTAATAGTCAAGTTGCCACAAGTGAGTTCTAGAAGCCCTCTTTTAATGTTTTATAATATTTTCGGTGCATACATAACGAAATGAAGTTTATGAAAAAGAAGTTTACGAAACAAAATTTATGAAATGATGTTTTTTTTAAAGTGAAATTATGGAAATGTGCTTATGAAATGTTTTGCCTAAGAAACTATCAAAGTGTATTAGAATAGAAGTTATTTTTAATAAAACTTAGAAATGTTTTAAGTGACGTTTGAAGTAAAAGAAGTGAATGTTTTCTGAAAGCTACAATAAGAACGAATTCGTCATGGTGCCTTAGGAAATCGAAGTGAAGTTATGTTATGTATGGACATACCTTTTAGGGGCCTTTGTGGCTGGCTAATTGTTGTATAACTGATGTGACGACGGTAATCAAGGGGATTGACGTGATACTTGAAGATTGGTACGTGCTACTATTTGGAGAGTCGTGCTTGAAGTTTGGTACTTGATACTCTTCGGAGTAGCAGTGCTTGAAGTTTGGTACTTGTTACTCTTCGGAGTAGCAGTGCTTGAAGTTTGGTACGTGTTACACTTCAGAGTACCATGCTTGAAGTTGGAATTAACGGTTATGAGAAGGCGCAGATTCGACAAATATATGTTGACTTATGTTTATTTACGTTATTGCATGCTTATGTACGATTTTATTAAAGAAGTTTAAAGGATTACGTTATGGAAAAATATTTGAAGTTAAGACATTGTTTAAGTTTTACATTTATGAACAAGTTGTGATATAATGAATGATTTTTCGCTACGTTAATGATTTCAAGATTTAAGAACTATATGTTATTTAATAAATCTAACACGTGAGCCCTTATGACATAAGCCAACTAACTTTGAAACTATTGTTTAACGAAATCTCAAACTACCATTTAAAAAGTAGGGGACTTAAAACCGTCGTTCGATGAAAACCAAACCACCGTTTGAATGGGGTATGGGTTCGAGTCTCACTTGGTACAATATGCTCAGAGGGGCAGGGGTTTTACCACAGTGGGCCTTTGGGTGGTAGGTTTCCTATAGAATGGTGGGCGAGCGGGGTCACCAGCGCTGTCCTTGTTCGCGAACATGGGTGGCTTTTCGCCAATTGGTTACCCGGATGGCTGGACTCATAGCATTCGTTGTTCGTTAAAAAAAGAATGGGGTCTGGGATTAAAATGTGAGAATTTGGGATAGTATTAAAGTCGTATTTTTCTTTATTTGGTTTCGTGAAAACACATCTTATCTATACATATGATTTGTAGAAGACTTCTCCCTTTACTAGTTAGATGATCCTAATAATAAAAGCACTCTTTTCTGTTTCGTTGTTTTTGGTCCGAAAGAATCATTCATGCTACGTACGTACACCTGGCAAACAAGCACTTTGGCAAAGTCAGCAATGGACACATGTCATGCCGACTATATCTCACTGCATCAAAGAGAGCCACCTAATAATCGACTCCAATTCACAACACCAAATCAAGAAAGAAAACTAAAACCATTGTTGCTCCGAGATGGCTTCCAGCGATAAAGCTCCCGATTCGATGCCGGTGGGCGACGGATCTGTCCCTCCAGGAAAACCCATGACGATGGGGCATCGGGTTATCGACAAAAGTGCTCAGATGCTACAAACCTTAAAGCCCATTAAACAAATGAGCCATCATGCCTGCACCTTCGCCGTCTACGGCCATGACATGAGTCGTCAGATCGAGGCTCATCACTACATCACCCGTCTCAATCAAGATTTCCTCCAGTGCGCCGTGTACGACTCCAACGAGGCCTCCGCTCATCTTATAGGTATATATTCTTCATGATCATAATGATATATAATATATAGGTATATGAGATTTGAATTTAATTTTGTTTAGATGGAAGAATTTGATTAAATATTTGAGTGTGCGTGAAACTTGTGCAGGGGTGGAATACATTGTGTCTGATAGAATCTTTGATACTTTACCACCTGAAGAACAAAAGCTGTGGCATTCCCATGATCATGAGGTTTATGCATTGTTTTAATTTCTTGCTCAATTAAGGGATTCAAGAGCTCTAGATTATGAAAAAGATCCAAGTCTAGTGTGTTAACATGCTCTTAAATTTATTAATGCGTACATAAATAAATATGTTGTCATTATATATGACAATTTTGAAACCGCACAACATGTATGTATATATTCATTAGGTGAATATGCATTATCTGGTCCAGGTCACATCAGGATTGTGGGTGAATCCCGGTGTTCCGGAGATGATTCAAAGGAAAGAGCTTGAAAGCATGGCACATACTTATGGAAAATTTTGGTGCACTTGGCAAGTCGATAGAGGCAAGCTATAGCTCAACCTTTCTTTTTGTTAGATAGAGCAATATTTCTTTTAGTTGTGAGTTTTTTATTGTTATAAATAGAGGTGTCATGATTCACTAAGAAAATAAATACATTTGCACGTTTCTTTTTTATACCTATGACTTAGTGGTCTAGTTGTTTGGTGCTTTCACCCCATGAAAATAGTGTGTGTTCAAATCCTTATAAGTGCAAGATTATATGGTATTTAGATGTAAAAAGTTGTTAAATAAAAACTGCCCGTTTCTTTTTTAAATTGGTATCAGAGCCAGATTTTATTTATTTTCAAAGTAAAGTGTGACAATATTTTCTGTGTTTCCAAAGTGAAGCATTACAACTGCAAATTATCTACAATATCAACAACTATCAAACTGTAAAATAATACAACCAAACCTGCACATTCACCTTTGGTGAAGGGAATATACATGTCCCCATCAGGACAAGAAATAGTTTTCTAAGTATTTGCAATCCCTAATTTTACAATTTTTGTAAACAGTGAAAGGTGTTTTCATTCCAGAGTAAAGGCATAATTAAGTATAATAAACTTTGTGGTAAATAATGTTGTTGGCTTACTGATCGTGGTGGTTGGTGTGTAGGTGATAAGCTTCCGCTTGGTGCGCCGGCGCTAATGATGTCACCGCAGATGGTGAACATGGGCGTTGTAAAGCCGCAGCTAGTGCACGAGAGGGATAGAAAGTTTAAGATGTCAACTGAGGAGCTTAGGAAATCAAGGGTCAATATTCCGGCATCTAGGCCTGGGAATTCACGAGTAGCAGATTACTGGATGCACACTGGGAAGTGTTTTGCAATCGACATAGAACAGGAGGAAATGAAACTGTTGGAAGGACCGAAGTATCCGTGAATCTGAACTACTTGATGATATTATGGCATGGGTTGATTTTTGTTTTCTCTATATATTTTTGTCTGGTTTGTACTTGAAATGACTCGACTGATTCAAATCGAAACCAAACTTTCTTTTTCCGTGTTTAATATGATCTTCCCCGTGAGTAAGCACTTTACATTTTGTCTTAAGAAAGTTAGAACTATATTTCTCATCCCTTCTTAACTCAATCACTACAACAGTAACACGCTATAAGATATAAGGACAAAAAAATTTAACCCTATACCGACGACAAGTCGTCGGGACAGCGTATCCCGACGACATGTCGTCGGTACAGGGTTCGTCGGGATTGCTTCGTACCAATAGCTCAAAGATGTCGGTAAAGGTGTCTTCGGTATAGGTTGACCTATACCGACGACATGTCCTCGGGACATGGTCTAATTAAAAATTCAAAAAGACAGTTTATACCGACGACATGTCGTCAGTATAGGTTTTATACCTATACAGACGACATGTCGTCTGGACAGAACCAACCTATCCCGACGACATGTCCTCGGTATAGGTTTTTTTTTTATTTTTTAATAATATTTGAAAAAGACCTATCCCGACGACATGTCGTCGGTATATAAAAAATATAAATTTCCATGTTTGGTTTCTGTTTTTTTTTATATTTTTTAATTTTGCAATTTTTTTCAGAAATATAAAAAATATAAAATGATAAACTTGTAAATTCAAGAATATAAACCATTCAAAACAAACCAATATCATACAATAAAGTTGTCCGAAGCATGAAAAATAATATCCGAACCATAAAGTTGTCCGAAACATACAAACATTCAAATTGTTCACAAACCAAACATGGAAATTGTTCAAAACAAACATCCCACGACATTCGCAACAACAAAGACAACAACTCCCGGCTAATTATTGTCGCTTCTTGTTCGACGTTCCCATATGCGACGCATTTCTTCCGTTTGGCGTTGCATTTCAAACATTTGTTGATTATGGATAGCCATTTGTCATTGTTCTTCCTCTCGTTCTTGTTGGCGTTGATGTTCTCGTTGTTATTGTTCTTGGACTTGTTGTAGTTGAGTCATTCGCTCGTTCATTTCTTACCAATGGGGTTGTAGAGGGAGGTACTAAACACGCCAGGTGTGGGATTACTCACCACACGACCAACACCACGTATATGGCCACGCCTATAACCCAATGCACGTTCCATGCACGCAAACTTATCAACTGCAGATGAATCACCACCAGACTAGGCAGAGGATCTTGTAAACTCCTCTTGAATTCGGTCCTGTATTAAACAATGTAATAAACAATCACTTGACTATTTTACTAAAATTCGACAGCATGGTTGCTGTAAAATGGATAACCAACCGGTTAAAGTATAAGTCATAAACGATAATAATTCACAAATTTCAATCAACCAACATTAATAACAACAAATACTAATAATACTAGCAAAAATATCCAACAATTGGGCTCGAGTTGGATGTTCTAAGTCTATTAAAGTGTGTTTGGGTCGTTTTTGACCCGTTTAAAGTTACAGTTGGATGTTCTAAGTCTATTAGAGTATGTTTTGGGTCATTTTGACCTGTTTAAAGTTACAGTTGGATGTTCTAAGTCTATTAAAGTGTGTTTGGGTCATTTTGACCCGTTTAAAGCTACAGTTGGATATTATAAGTCTATTAAAGTGTGTTTGGGTCATTTTAACCTGTTTAAAGTTACAGTTAAATATTCTAAGTATATTAAAGTGTGTTTGGGTCATTTTGACCCGTTTAAAGTTACAGTTGGATGTTCTAACAACAAAATCATTTAACTTACATAATCTGATGCTGCAGTGTCATTGGCCCAACCCGTCCCTTAGGACCTGTCCCCTGTGAAAAACAAAAATAATATCACTAAGAATTAATAAGCATGTTTGTATAATACTAACAATTATATTTCATACCTCCATGTGTCGGCGTTGGGCATATGATTTGTCCCATGGAAACTTGGGTAGCGTTGTTGGGCTCTGTTTTGTTTGTTCTTCTCGGAGCGGTTTCTATAGGCCTCAGTTAAAAACAGTTCATCAATCAACCTTTCCCAGTTTCCTCGTTCAATATCTTCTGGTGGATTATTCCTCGCCTCCTCCACGTCACCGTATCCCCCATGCTCGTTGAAATGGATTTTCAACTCTCTCTCTTGTGTCTTTATAAGACCTCTGACACTCGGCGGTGATTCTGAGTCCAATGCCTCGCCACATGCCAGTGCCTCTCCAGCTGTCCAGATCAAAATATTCCTACAAATGGAAGTAATTAGAAAAAATCTAATAGTTATGAAATTGTAAGTAATTATAAAACATCTATGCTTACTAAGAGAGTGGGATATACGACCTGTTTTTTTTTCATTTGGAACCTTGGCCCAATTAGGATAATGTGGGGAACAACCCTTTCAACCTCCAGGGAGATATCACGTATAAAATCAGACGCGTTATCTCCCACGAACTTGTGAACCCCCCCCCCCCTAAGTTCAACTTCAATGGGAAGAGGCTTCCTCCCATTTTGCTTAAATTTTTTTTATAATTTTAGGTTTTTGTCTTTCGAACGCCTTTTCTAGTAGACGCTACCTACATTGACACATGAAATTGAAAAGTTAGGCAATTGTAAAGACATACATTAAACACCAACAAGTAACTTACCACCAGATCCACCCGCACAACCCGACGCGAAGTTATACGGACCCCATCTCCACCGTCTCCACCATCACCACCGTGTGATTGCGCCATTGTTTCCATTATTCCTTTAACAAAAATAATTAGTAAGCATAAATAATTAATAATCAACAAAGATAAATAGTATAATTTTAACATACATTCAATCAGAATCATCACTACAATAACGTGTGTCAACAACAACATCATCTTCTTCATCGTCGTCATTTATTTCATCTTCCTCATCTGAATTGTATGCATCTTCATCTTCTTCATCATCATTAATAAAACTTTCATCGAGATCAATCGGGGCAATATGACTTGGGTCACCACCCTCATTTAAAGTTGTCCGCATGGGCAAGTAGCCTAAGTCGACAACCAAATTACCTAAAAATGATTGAGTTTCCCATGTAATATATTGAGTGTCTGCATAGAGAATAGGAGTTTGGTCACCACCTACGTGACTTGATTCACCAACTTCACATCCGGTGTCGACAACCAAAGTATAATCATTTGATTGAGTGTCGTGCAATATATCTATCTCATTAACAACACTAGGATGATCCCAAAGCTTCCGATGGTGAACGTCCTCAACAACCCTCCATTGGCCAGTGGTTCGAGAAGGATCTCGAAGATAGAACACTTGTATAGCCCGTGTGACTAATATATATTGGACATCGTCATACCATTCTTTACCAACATACCATTCACAGCCGATGTCAATTATAATAGTATTGTTTTGCTTAATTAATCTTTTACCCCTCGTGTCGAACCATTTACAACGAAATAGTACAACCGAGTAACCATCTATGTAGTTCAACTATATGATCTCCTCTAGTTGACCATAAAATGTAGTATCTATTTCTCCTATTGTAACCACACCACTGTTCTGAGTAGTGCGTCGGGCATCACGATTTTGTATCACAAATCTAACACCATTGACTATGCAAGCAGTGTAAGAATATACGTTCAAGTGACCATGTGCCAATGCCCTTAATTCTTTGTTATCGGGTGTAGAAGATAAAGATGAAAATATATTTGCTTCATATTTTAACAATGAAGAAAAATCGGTTTGCATATTGCGTTTAGAAAATTTAGATTCAAATTCACTGGTAGATTGACAAAATAAAATTCAAATTATAAAATCATAATGGCTAAAATGAAAATATAATAATAGTTTATCACTGGTAGATGGACAAAAAAAACTTACGATTTGTAGACTTTGATTTCATCGCAGTTGTTCAACACAAACCATTGTAATGATTTGTTGGCATGTTCAGAGAGCGCGATGAATTTATTTTTCGATATTGGTCGACATTGTGACGAAAACACTTGAAACTGCCTTTTGGGAATGCCAGCATTTGCATTTCTATCTGGTCAGTTAAATTTGGTTTGTATACCGTCCAGATACATAGAGCAGAATGTCAATGCTTCATATGCAACATAACCCTCTGCAATTGAGCCTTCAGGCTTGGCTTTGTTTCTAACATATGCTTTGAGCTTTTTCATGTATCTTTCAAAAGGATACATCCATCTCATATACACAGGGCCACCAAGAATAGCTTCTTCGGGTAAATGAAGAATTAGATGAACCATTATGTCAAAAAATGATGTAGGATATATCATTTTCAAATTGCATAATATCTTAACCACTTCCTCATTTGCTTCATACATGTATTTCACATCTACTGATCGTGAACAAATTTTTTGAAAGAATGTGCAAACATCATTGACTGTTGTTGAAACATTTTTGTGCAGACTCGATCGTACCCTTATTGGCAACAATCGTTGCATGATGATGTGATAATCATGGGACTTTAACCCCAATTATATTTGAATCATTATGAAGTACCTTATTTTTGAAATTCGATCCAAATCCATCAGGCAGTCTCACTCCTCTAATAAACTAACAAAAGCGTTCTCGATCACTGGGTGTGAAAGAGTAAGGAGCTTGTGGTTGGTACAACTTGTTGTTTTTTTTGTGTTAGCCATAGGTTATGTCGAATACCCATATTTTCCAAGTCTCTGCGGGCTTTGCATGTGTCTTTTGATTTATCGTTCATCAACAAAGTACCCAATAAACTCTCACACACATTTTTCGCGCATAACATCAAGATTGTGTTTTAAAAGCAGAGAAGGACAATAATCTAGCTCAAAGAAGATACTTTGTTTAGTCCAATTCAACTCTGACACGACACGCTGTCTTTTTACATCTACATGCCTTGGATGTTTCCCCGGAACACGACCGGGGAGACTTTTTAATTTTTCTAATATTTGAGCATTACTCAATCGTCGGGGAGGATCTCTTGTCTCTTTCTTGCCATTAAACGGAAGATCGTTCCTCCATTTGTGCTTTCTAGGAAAGAATCTTATGTGGCCAACAAAAGCTATCTTATTCATTATAGAGCACGAAGGTGTGTCAACGTTACACGTAGAGCATGCTTTATAACCTTGACCACTCCATCCAGACATGCTACTACGAGCAGGATAATCGTTGATAGTCTATAACAGTGCGGCATGCATCCTAAATAGTTTTGGTTTATTCATCTCTCACCGGTACTCCTTCAGCTCACAACATTTTCAACTCATCGACCAAAGGCCTTAAGAAAACATCAATGTCCTTACTAGGTGATTTAGGCCCGGGAATTAGCAAGGTTAACATGAAAGAAGACTCTTTCATACATAATCACGGTGATGTATTATATGTCGTTAACACTACCAGTCACATACTGTAAGTCTGACTCATGTTACTGAATGGATTAAAACCATCGGCAACCAAACCTAAGCGGACATTCCTTGGTTCTTTAGCAAAATCCGGATATCTCTCATCAAATTCGTGCCATGCCTTCCCACCAATGGATGTCGCACCATACCATCCGTTGAGCGTCCCGTATTATGCCAGATCATATCTTTTGCCGTTAATCTTGAACTATACCTTCATCGAAGCCGTGAAGTTAAAGGAAAGTAGCGCAACACTTTCTGTTGTACTTTCTTCCCCATTGTGTTTTTGTCAACCCATCTGCTCTCATTACCAGCCGGACAGTTTTGCATTGATTCATTCTCCTTCTAAAACAGTGCACGGTCAGTAATGCAAGCATGGATAGACTGATATCTTAACCCAATCTAACTCAGCTTCTTCTTAGCTTCATAGTGTGACGCTGGAATGTGATTTTCCTTCGGGAATGCAATTTGTAGAAGCTCTAACAGTTGGTCAAACGAACTATTCGTCCATTTTTTGATAACTTTAATATGCATTAATTTGGCTAGGAAGTTTAGGAAAGACATTTGACTACAACCAGGGTATAACTCCTTATTTAGCTCCTCAAACAACGCATCAAACTCCGGGTCTAAACCAGTTCCATATTCATCTATATCATCCTGGTTTGTACTTTGCTCTGCAATCACATCATCTATGGCATCAAACATCTCATTATTTGTTGTTGTAGTTATTGGAGGAGTAGGTGTTCCTCTTGGGGAAAAAAGTGATGCTATCTCCGCCGCACGAGAATGTTGTTCTCCGTGATAAATCCAATTCTGATATATTGAAGAAACTCATGGTCATGTATGTGGCCATATATCGTCTTCAAATCATGTCGACACGCATTACAACAACGTCTACACGGGCAAAACGCTCTACCTCGACCGTCAACATGGTTCTTGGCAGTCTCTATAAAGTTGCGAAGGCCGCTTAAGAAAGCCGGAGAATTCCGATTTCCCAGTGTAACCGAGCTTTTATCAATTGTCATATCTAATGTCATATTTATTATTTTATAAACATACACATATACGTGCATACAATAAATGATATAAATGAATGTATATGATTTGATCGGTACTCTAAGGCGGTGGATCCTAATCCACTTTTTGAATATTGTATCTCATATTTATACATTTTAACGAGTTGACTATTTAAGAAAAAATCAGCAGCATTTCCCCTTAACTCCCCAAGTATGCAGATAAACCGAAAACTCGAAGGAGTAAGGAGAAATAGCTACCATTTTTTTCCTAAATGTCAACCCGTTAAAATGTATACATATCTTAAATGAGATAGAATATTCAAAAAGTAGTCCCAAAAGAGACAATACAAAATTTATCTCTATTAGATAAATTTCCTACGGGTATATTCTAAATGGATATCCTAAATAAACATACTAGTGTACACAAACTAAAACATGACATACATAAACAAAGACGCACATAAATGACATTAAGGGTGTAAGCCTTTTCTTATATACTTTTTAAAATTTTAAAATATATATTTTTTTAATATATAACTAATATTATTTATAAAATCATGATAAATGAGCCGTTTACACCCTAAATGAAATAAAAAATTATCTACACAAACAAAAATATACATAGGTAAAAAGGTCGGGATACGTACCTTAAATAAGTTCAATGAAACACAAATATGATGTTATTCCCACCTCGTCAACCGCAACGAGATCCGAACTTGTAACAAAATTAAATAAGGGGCCTACTAACAAGACACCGAAATTGCTATTTGGACCGGGCTCTATACGCATCGTATAGGCCAATACGATGCGTATTGCCCTTCACAATTTCCCATGCCCGACAACATCGTACTACCTGGTCATTCCAACCCCTATACATATCGTATTGCCCTATACGATGCGTATAGGGGTTGGAATGACCAGGTAGTACATTGTTGTCGGTTTGACCAGGATCCTATACGCATCGTATAAGCCTATACGATGCGTACAGGGGTCAAAATTTGTGTATTTAACCATGCAGAATTCTCATTTGAACGTATCCTTCAAAAAAATTTCAAACAATTTCCTCAAAAAATTATAGTCATGTGTTGGTGGTGGGTTGGTAACTACGGTTTTCAGGTATATTCTAACGAGTCGCTGGAAAACAGCCCGCAAAGTTCTGGCATTCAAGGTATGAACCAGGAGGAGGTATCGTTCGAAGTTTATTCTAATCAACGGGTAAGGCTTCCAAATTTGAACGAGCCAATAAGCAATCCCCCTGTCCGAGCATGAGATGTTAGACCGTCGCACGGCGAGCAGCATTCCCCCTGTCCGATTAGACCGTTGCACGGCGAGCGACATGCGCATCACGCACCGATTCCCGAGGCTCGGACTTCGGTTCGTAGGGGCCGTCCAGGACAAATATTGGGTCCCGGTGACGTTGTCGGCGATGCCGGGACAGTGGGACTCGCCTATGCCTGACCCGCTACAGGGTATGCCACAGCCGCACGTCGAGACCATTCACAACCGGCCGCCACAGCATCCCCGACACGTGCGTCGGTATGTTAGACTGGATAGGGCCACCCAGGCATTGCTTGATGGACTTGTTGTCGATTCACAGCGACAGACTCGTCATAGCGACCTGATGGAGGACCTGATGGTATGGGCGGTTGGTCGCCTCTTGGATTTATCACGAGCCGCTGGCCTCGAGCCACCACCACTACCACCGCCACGTCATTATCCGGGCGACCCCAATCAGGATGATAGCGGGGCGGGTCAAGATGATAGCGGGGCGGGTCAAGATGAGGGCGGAGCGGGTCAGGATGACGGCGGGTCAGGTTTAGTTATTTTTATTTGTATTTAGTGGTGGTGATGTTTTATTTGTTTGTTTGGTTGAAATGATAAATTATAAATGTAAAAATATAAAAAATATTAAAAAAAAAGATAAAAATTATACAAACTAACAAAGATAAAAATTATATAAGTTATAAATATAACAAAGTTATATAAATTAAAAAAGATAAATATAATATAAAAAAATTACTATACGTGACGTATAGTCCAATACGCCACGTATAGCTTCCTTATACCCCAAAATCTACCAAGTTTTGAGGTAAAAATATAACCCGGAGCCAATACGCAGCGTACAGCTCAATATGCCACGTATGGGACCTAGGCGCCAGACAGGAAATGACACGTGGTATTCTGTTGTCAGAGACTAAACCCTATACGCCTCATATTGGTCTATACGATGGCGTATAGGGTTGCGGCGTGTGCAATTAGCAATATTCCGTGTCCTATTAGAATTCCCCTTAAATAAAATTACATATACATACATACAAATATAGAAACATACATATAAAACATACATACACATATAAACATAAACAAACATACATACACATATATACATATTATATACAAACATACATACATACATAATAAAATAGAAACATACATACAAAGGTTACATACACATATAAACATAAACAAACATACATACAAATACATATATGGGTTAGGTTATGGTAAAAAGAGTTTTAAAATTAAGAAGGGTAGGGCTTGACATGTGTCCTTTTATTGTTTTTAAAGTGAGGGCATAATGATCATTGTGTAATAGGTCATTGTATAATAACACAATAATGGTCTTTTTATGTGTAATAACCAGACCTGGTATTACACAATGACCTGATATATTTGAGCGAATTACACAATAATGAACAAATTACACAATGAGCTGGAAAACATAAAACACAATGATTAATACATATAACACAATGATGAAAAATATTTTATAAAATGAGCAAATTACACAATGAGTTGGAAAACTTAAAACACAATGATGAGTACATACAACACAATGATGAAAAATATTTGACAAAATAAGCATATTACGCAATGAGCAAGTTACACAATAATGTCGTTTTTGTATATAACGACACTATACTCGTTTTTGTAGTTTTTTTCGTTTTTGTATATAACGATACTATACTCGTTTTAAAGATAAAAATGCTCGTTTTTCTCATTGTGTTCTACGTTTTAGATAATTTTGTGTTATTTTTTACATTACACAATAACGAGACCTGACATTATTGTGTAATTTGCTCATTGTCAAATATTTTTCATCATTGTGTTATATGTATTTATCATTGTGTTTTACGTTTTCTAGCTCATTGTGTAATTTGCTCATTTTGTCAAATATTTTTCATCAATGTGTTATATGTATTTATCATTGTGTTTTAAGTTTTCTAGCTTATTGTGTAATTTGCTCATTATTGTGTAATTTGCTCATTTTGTCAAATATTTTTCATCATTGTGTTATATGTATTTATCATTTTGTTTTACGTTTTCCAGCTCATTCTGTAATTTGCTCATTTTGTCAAATATTTTTCATCATTGTGTTATATGCATTACACAATGACCAGACCTGACATTACACAATAACCAGACCTGATATTACACAATGACGAGCAAATTACACAATGAGTTGGAAAACGTAATTTTTTTTCGTTTTTGTATATAACGAGACTATACTCGTTTTAAAGATAAAAAACGCTCGCTTTTATGGTGTATTTTTTAAAAAAAAATAATGTCGTATGTAAAAGTTGTGAACGTTTAAAAAATGGGGGGGAACTTGAAAAAAAGTCAACAAAAATGGCCATGACTAAAATACCATTTCAACAACTTTTTCTCCTACAATTTGATCTCAACCATTAAATTTTTTCTACAATTTGATCTAATGGCACTAAATTCTTCTCACCCTTCTTATTTTAAAAACTTTTTTTCTTTGAATCTAACCCTATATAAACATACATACACATAAATAAGAACATACATACACATACATAAGAACATACAAATACATACAAACATACAAATACATACACATATATAAGAACATACAAACATACATACACATACATAAGAACATACAAACATACAAATACATACACACATATATACATAAAAAAAATCTCAAATTCCCAAATTACATACACGTACACAATTCCATACATAAACATGCATACAAACATACATACACATACATAAGAACATACAAACATACAAATACATACACACACACACATATATATATATATATACATAAAAAATGCCCAAATTCTATACACACAATTACATATACACATCTGAACCTAATTTCATCAAATAAATATATATCTAAACCAAATTTCATCAAAAAAATTACATACAAATAAACACAAACATACATATACATTACATACATATGCATACAAACATACATCTAAACCTAATTTCATCAAAAATTACTAACCAAAACGAGTAAATTACCTTTAAATAGCTTGAAATCCCCCAAAATTCGTGAAAGCTTCAAATATCTAAGAAAAATCGAAGAAATTAAGCTGTATAGGTTTTCACCAGTGAAAAGGGCGCCATTTTACTCAAAACCCGAGAGATTGGTGAAGATTGCTCCACAAAAGACCCAAGAATCGTGAAATCGTCAAAGAGAGAGAGATAGGAATATTTTGGGTTTTTTTGGTGGAAATGTGAAGCAGAAAGCTGTCTGCTGAGTTTGTTCACGTTGAGACCTATACCAATGACATGTCGTCGGTATAGGTTCAGTTGTTGTCGGCTTAGGCTGTTTGTACCGACGACATATCGTCGGTATAGGGTGATTGACCAGTCAACATTTAATTAGGCCTATACCGACGGCATGTCGTCGGTATAGGGTTATTTATTTATTTTTTAATTAAAAATTTTTTTTTTCTTCATGAAACATAAATAAATAAATAAAATATTAAAAAAAGGAAAATAGCGGTTTAGGTTTTCACCAGTGAAAAAAAGGGCACCATTTTTTCCTCCATCTGACCCAAACCTGTACCGACGACATGTCGTCGGTATAGGGTCTCCCCTACCAAAATTTGGGTTTGCCCTATCCCGACGACATTTGTCGTCTGGATAGGCGTCGTCGGCTTAGATTGATATCCTTGTAGTGAATGAAAATGTACACGTGGTATATTTCTTCATATCAGACATATATAACTAGTATTAAGCCAGAGCGGGTTGAGGCGCGCTAAACTGTTCAACAACGCGCAACTGTTCAACAATGCGCAACTGTTCAACAATGCGCTAAATTGTTCAATGAATTGCACGCATATGCGATTCTTGGCGTATCCGAATTGTATAAGGCACAACATAACTAGTTTTATATTCGTCCTGGTCCGGGTACAGCAATATAATATCATTTAAACTATATTTTAATTTTATTTGTCTACAACCTTAGCACTACAAGAAACATTTTAACACAAAACTTTGAAAAATCCATCATTTCTAAATTACTTAAAAGTAGTAGCATTCTTTTCCGTTTACAAAGAAAACACATTTAATTGTAAGCTTTTAAACACAAAACTTAGAAGGTAACGTATAAAATTCCAAAAGGAAGGCGAAATCATCAACTATCAAATTGTTCATTACTTGTTCTGAGTGTTCAAAGAGTGCCAAATTCAAAATTGTAATCAAGGTGATGTAAAAATCGACACAAGTACTAATTTAAGAAAAATAAACTAAGTTCTTAATTTCTGACAAAATTCTCTGTTAGCTAAAGCATGTCTCTTTCAATATATCACGCACACAAAAAGGCAAAAACAACATAAACTCACGAACTCCATAAAAAAACTCAACCCTTTATTGAATTCTAATGGGCAAATAGTTCTAGATGCATGCAACAAAACCAAACATCATATCCATATAGGCTCAAATCCAGCATAGCCACATCATGACCATAAAATGTTGTTTTACAATATATATAAAATGTTAAGCAGCACGAATTGCCTTCGCATATGCATTATGTATGCTCATGTCTATCAGCACATTCTTCTCACATACCAAGTTCTGTTGCAAATTGAAATCAACACACAATGGTATGCCCAAACTTTTAATGTTTCAGTAGCAACTTAAAGAATAATCACCTCCTTTTCCATGGTTTTACAACAAAATATCCACTTCTGTATCAATTAAAAAAACAAATTCTTTCTGTATCAAACATCAAATGTTTTAACTGAAAATTAATAGCAATTCAATTTTGAATAATTTTGTCTTCTTTCAGTTTGACATGGTTTCATTCAAAATGATGACTTTAAAGTATATCTTCCACACTAAATTCTTTTTGAAACAAATTTACTCACTTTTGTTTTAATTTCTTTGATAATCATCAACATGAATCAGTAGCTTCAGTATCAAATTTCCCAATTTCTTCACTTCAAACATTGTTGACTTTCTTTCTATCTGAAACAGTGGCACGTCAACAACTATATATAATAATGAGTCTCCAACTTTCTAATTTTGACCAAGAATCAGTCAATCCCTTTCTCTGACTTTTCTTCTTTCTATCTCACTCAACCTTTGTATTTTAATCCGGATCAAAACAATCCCATCTGTAGTACAGAAAAAAAAAACATAGTCCGAATCAAAGTTACTCTCTATTTGCTACGGATGGCAATCTTCAACCCAATTCATCGGCATCAATTATTAAACCTCCTTATCAAGAAAGTCAACTTTTGTCAGCGAACTTAAGAAGGGCGAACATGTTATGTTCGCCTAGTTCAGATTAGTTTGTTAGTTTTATTTTCATTGTATATAAATAGTCTCTTTATAATCATTATTGAGTTATCAATCAAATCATTCATTTTTACCCCCAATCATTCTCTCTCATATTCATTCTCTCGTTTATCATTCTCGTTTGTTTTAGCGTTCATCCTCGATATCATAACAAGTATCAGAGCTCATATGCTCGATTATGTGATTTTCTCTTCTTATTCCGCACTCGTTCTTCGTTTTTCACTCGTTCGTGTCGATTGGGGTTTCGTTTCATGTTTTGATCCGTTCAAAACATTTCTTTTTATGTTTCTGATCATTCTTACTGTTGGATTTCTTCATAAACATTTCTGATTTCGAGTTATGATGATTTATGGATCGTTTTCACGTTTTTCTGTTCGCACAGGTGTAACATCCAAAAATAAAACGACAGTTATAATAACGGGTTGGAATGCGAGAACGAATGGAATAAACGAACGAAGCATGACGGGCCGGGTCGGATGGGTCGGCGTGCTAGAAGGGGCGAACATAGGGGAGCCTCCCCTATAAATAGCCTAAGTCATCACCCTTTCTCTCGTTTGCAACATCTAGAGAGAGAAACCGTAGAGAGAGAAAGTTGGCGGATCGACCCGAGATTCCAGCAAAGTGTTGCTCCATAGCTCGTGAGAATAACCTCCGAATCAGAAGCTCGACACAGGTAACGATCTGGGCTAGATCTGAGTTTTTATCCGTTTTGGGGTTTTTGGGGTTTTGGATGAAAAGGTAACGTTTTTAAGGATGAAACTTGAAAATGAACATAAATCTAGCATCTAGAAGGAAAAACGAACGTTTTGAACAAAAAAGTCGGGATCTTGACGTGATCAGATCTGCGTGCAAAAAGTTAGGGTTTTTACTGGAAGAAGGTCCTGCGTACTTATCAAGTACGCATGAAGAAGGTCCTGCGTACTTATCAAGTACGCATGAAGAAGGCCCTGCGTACTTATCAAGTACGCATGAAGCAGGTCCTGCGTACTTATCAAGTACGCATGAAGCGAAGTTTGCGCACTTATTAAGTATGCAAGAACAAGGCCCTGCACACTTGCTAAGTGCGCAGGCATCAGGCTGGTTAGTAAAGTCAGTATGTTCGCCTAATTCAGAATGGTTAAACCGTTAGAGTCGGGATTTGGTCTGATGTATGTTTAACTAATCAATTCAGATCGGAAGTGACGTTGTTGGACCTTTGTTTAGCACAACCCAGATTAGCTTATCCGGTGAGTTCTATAAGCCCTTCTTTAAATGTTTTAATTAAATGTTTTTGAGCTGGTGTGCATATATACGGAATGATGTTTTTAAAATGAGGTTTACGAAATGATGTTTACGAAACGATGTTTACGATATGATGTTTACGATATGATGTTTACGAAATGATGTTTATGAGATGATGTTTATGAAATGTTTTGCCAAATGAAGTTTACGAAAGAGATGATGTTTTGTTTAATAAAATGTACGAATGCTTTTACTAAAATGAGGTAAAGGTTTTATGAAAGTCACGAATGAACGAATCTGCCACGAGTCCCTACGGGAGCTAAGGTATGTATGTATGTATGTATGTATTGGCCTCACCCTTACGGGGGGGCTTTGTGGCTGGCTAACGTTGTACAACTGGTTGATGATGGGGTGACGACGGTCACCCATTGGATTACCGGGACCCCATGAAAGGTACTATTCCTTACGGGAAATAGTGCCCATGTTATGTTCTGTCTTCCTAGAGGTAACGAGCCTTAGGAGACATATGTTTGGTCCACCTAGAGGTAACGAACCTTAGGAGACCTGGTGACGGATGACTTAGAGGTAACGAGCCTTAAGTTCATCCGTTGGCATGCGATGTATCGAATTGACGGTTATGAGAAAGCGCAGATTCGGTTCATGTTGACTTATGTTATGATGTTATGTTACGATGTTTTGATGATGTTAAGTTATTGCATGTTTTACGTACGCTTTTGTTAAACAAATGTATGTTATGTTTTTGGCAAAATGTCTATGTTAAGGTTTTATGTAAAGCTAGAACTCACCAGCATAGCTGACTTTTTAGTATGCACATTCAGGTTAAGGCAGGTTATGATGATGGACGGTGATGCTGGGAGGCTTGTTGAGTTACCCGGATGATATGAAGACTGGCATCCCGTTATGATTAGTTTATGTTATGTTTATGTATTAGACTATGTTACGCTTCCGCATGTTGAACAATGTCACGATTATGTTTTAATGAAATTTTCTGATGCATTATTTTGATATTCAAGTCTAAGAACTGTTTGTGAATGAGTAAATCCAATGAGTGAGGCCTCTCGGGTTTGGGGCCTTACAACAGGCGAACTTGATCATTTCTGTTACAGGTGAACTTATTAAGTTCGCTTGCTTCTTCTTACTTCCAGCGAACTTGTCTAAGTTCGCTTACTTGTTTCTGTTTCTTGCGAACTTGTTAAGTTCGCTTTCCGTCGAACTTGTTAAGTTCGCCTTCCTCAGTCTTCTTTTCTCAGTTTCGTTTCTTTGTTTCTCTTATCATGCCTAATATTTCTGATCCCCCTATCATTGTTCCCACGGATTCTTCTAATCCTTTGTTCTTACACTCATCTGATCATCCGGGTCTCTTACTTGTTTCTAAAATTTTTGATGTCTCTGCATTCGGATCTTGGAAACGTGCCATGTCCATTGCTTTATCTGCTAAGAACAAGAATGGTTTTGTTGATAGAACTGTTGTCAGACCTCTTTCCTCTCCTAATCTGGAGTTGTGGAAAAGATACAATGATATGGTTATTTCTTGGATTCTTAACACTCTGTCTAGTGATATCAGTGAGAGTATTTTGTATGTTGAGACTACTCGTCAGCTTTGGAACGAGCTAACTGACCGGTATGGACAGAGTAATGGGGACAAGTATTATCAATTGTAGAAGTCTCTTTCTGATCTATCTCAAGGGAATGATGATGTTGCTACTTATTTTACCAAAATCAAGTCTGTTTGGGATGAGCTTAATGCAATCGAGCCTATTTCTCCTTGCATGCACCTGTGGTAATTCTAGATTGATGGCTAAACGCGAAGCAGATCAACGATTGATGCAATTTCTGATGGGTCTTAACTCTTGTTATGACATGATTCGCGGGTATATTATCATGATGAAGCCCCTTCCCTCAATCAATGAGGTTTATGCCTTTCTCATTCAAGATTAAAAACAGAGGGAGCTTCATTCATCTGCACAGTTTATTCCTCATAATGCTTCTATGAATGCTTCTGTGCAGGTACCAAAGAGTTCTGGTGCTCGAAAAGGTTCTGTTTGTTCTCATTGCAAGAAGCCGGGCCATGATGCCATCAAATGTTATCGCTTAATTGGGTTCCCAAAAGATTTCAAATTTACTAGACCCAAAGCTGCTGCTAATGCTTTTTCTAATGTTGGTGTTACTGTTCCTGCTTTTAGTGCACCTACTGGTCTTTCTTCCGAACAGTATAACAATCTGCTGCAACTTCTTCAGCAGAATTATTGGGTTCAAGGTGGTGTTCCGACTATTCAACCACTCAGCTTTTCAAATTTTGCAATTATTATTGCTTGCAATTCGACTACGGTCGATACTACTTGGATCATTGATACCGGTGCAAGTAATCATATGTGCATTGATTTCATTTTACTTTCTGATGTTCAATTGCTTAACTCGCCCGTTTATGTTCTTCTTCCAAACGAGCATGTCTTAACTGTTACGCAAGTCGGAACAGTTAATCTCACTAAGACGTTTTCTATCTCTAATGTCTTCTTTGTGCCTCAGTTCAAGCACAATCTTTTATATGTTCCCAAACTTTGTAAGGATACAAAGGGTCTTGTTCAGTTTTCTGAAACTTCTTGTTTCTTGCAGGCCCCTTCACTGAGTAGTCCGTTAGTTCTGGGAGATCTTCTCAACGGACTTTATCTTATACATCCTAATAAACTTTTCTCTGTTACAGTTGATTCTTTTTCTCACTGTAATTATGTTGTTTCTTTGAAACTTTGGCATCATCGTCTTGGTCATTTACCTTTGTATAAACTTAAGCAATTCAATGTTTTTACTAGTGCTCATGATTGTTCTATTGATGCTTGTTATGTTTGTCCTAAGGCTAGACATCACAAACTGCCCTTTGCTTCTAGTAGTATATTCAGTTTTCAAATGTTTGATCTTATTCATATTGATACGTGGAGACCGTATCGATCTACTACATATGATGGATATAACTATTTTCTCATCATTGTTGATGATTTTATTAGAACTACTTGGACTCATCTTTTGATAACTAAAGGCAATGCCTTTACTATTCTTTAAGGGTTCATTGAGATGGTTGAGACTCAGTTTAGTACCAAAGTGAAGCGTGTTCGATCCGATAATGCTTTTGAACTTGGTTCGGATGTTCATCATGCCAAGTATTTTAAACAAAAGGGTATTATTCAAAGTTGCTCAACAGAATGGGGTGGTGGAACGGACACATAAGCATCTTCTCGAAACTGCCTGTGCTCTTATGTTTCAATCCAAGTTGCCAATAACTTTTTGGGGTGAATGTGTTCTTACTGCTACTCATTTGATTAATATTTTCCCCACACGGGTTCTCAAGGGCAAATCTCCTTCTGAGATGTTTTTTGGTAAAGCTCCATCATACACCCACATTCGTACTTTTGGGTGTTTATGTTATGCTTCTACTTCTACACCCGAAAGAGATAAATTTTAGCCCAGAGCTCAAGCTTGTATATTTTTATTGGATATCCCTTGGGAAAGAAAGGTTATAAGCTTTATAATCTTGACACTCGACAGGTTCTTGTTTCTCGGGATGTGACTTTTCTTGAGCATATTTTCCTTTCTTTACATTCGTCAGATCCTTCTTCTTTATTCCCTTCCCTAAATGATCTGTTTGAGGAGACAGATCCAGCTGTTATTCCTTCATCTTCTTCGGTTGCTCCTGAAGTTGATTCTTCTCCACCTCCTCCTGTTTCTCCTGTCCCTCATCCTCCACCTCCGGAGCTCAGGAGATCGTCTCGTTCTTCTGTTCCTCCTTCTCATCTACAGGATTATGTTTGTAATTATGTTTCTTATGTTGATTCATCTTGTTTTCATGCTTTTTCCAGTGCCTGCCAAGCTTCTCATTTTGTTAATCTTGCTGATCTTTCTCCTGATTCTTAGCAGCTCCTTCTTAATCTTGATTATGTTCAGGAACCTTCTTCTTATCAGGAGGCTGCTAAGCATCCTGCTTAGCAAGAGGCTATGACTAAGAAGTTTAATGCTTTGGAATGTAATTAAACTTGGAGGTTATGCATTTACCTAAGGGTAAAAAGGTTATTAAGTGCAAATGGGTATATAAAGTCAACTATAATGTTGATAGCACGATTGAACGTTGCAAAGCCCGTTTGGTTGTTCGTGGTGATACTCAGAAAGCCAGGATTGATTATAATGAGAATTTCTACCCTGTTGTTAAAATGACTACTATTTGCAGTCTTATTGCTGTTGCCACTAAACGTCATTGGAGTTTGTATCAATTGGATGTCAATAATGTTTTTTTACATTGGGATCTTGATGAAGACATTTATATGCTTCCTCCTCCTGGAATGTCATTATCCTCTTCTGGTCATGTTCTTAAACTCAAGAAGTCTCTTTATGGTTTGAAGCAAGCTTCAAGGCAGTGGTATGTATTCTGATGCTCTTAAGACCAAAGGCTATATGCGCTCTCCCAATTATTATTCTTTGTTTTCTAAGAAGATGGGAGATTATGTTGTTCATGTGGTTGTCTATGTCGATGACATTCTCCTTACTGTTAATAATGAACAGGAGATGTCTGCTTTGAAGGCTTTCTTACATTCCACGTTTCAGATCAAGGATCTTGGTAGTGTTAACTATTTTCTGGGCATTGAGGTTCTCAAATCTCCTTCTCGTCTTATTATGACGCAACGAAAGTTTGCGAAGGATTTGTTGACTGAGTTTCCTACAGACGATGTTTCTTCTGTTTCGTCTCCTTTGCATTTGCATTCACACCTCTAGCTCAATGAAGGTCAAGTTCTTGATGATCCTTTGGCCTATCGTCGTATTGTTGGTAAACTCAACTATCTCACTCATACTCGGCCTGATCTTGCTTTTGCGGTTCAGATTCTCAGCCAGTTTATGAGTGATCCGCGTGTTCCTCATTGATATCATAACAACTTTGTTTGAAGTGAAGAAATTGGGAAATTTGATACTGAAGCTACTAATTTATGTTGATGATTATCAAAGAAATTTAAAACAAAAGTTAGTAAATTTGTTTCAAAAATAATTTAGTGTGGAGATATACTTTGAAGTCGTCATTTTGAATGAAGCATGTCAAATTGAAGTTCGCAGATTGAAAGAAGACAAAATTATTCAAAATTAAATTGTTAACCAAACTGAAACACAAGCGTTGACTTTTTAGATGAGTCATAACGCATATGGCTCATATTATCAAAAGGACATAACATTCTATACTTAAATCTTTTGAAGAAAACCCTTCAGCACTTGGGTACGTGTGATCTTGAAGTGACAGCTTCAAGCTTCATTAATAAGAACTATCGTGCTCGACTTAATTATTTGGGTCTGATATTCAGTAGCCAATAAGTTTTCCTTTAAAACCGTATATTGCACCAACATATGTGTGACTGAAAATTAGTCTCAATAAGGTGTCAAAACATTAGCGACTAATTATCAGTCACATAAAAACTAGTCTTTAATATTATCAGTAACTGATATATCAGTCCCTAATACTTTAGTCTCTGATGTTCACATTTTTTGTAGTAGGGGTGGCAGCTAGGGTTTGTGGACCCTTCCCCCCTCCCTTTTTCCTTTCTTCCGCGTTTAATCCTGTTCGACCATCGATCTTTATTCCTTTGATCCCGCTCACTAATAAAGTATCGGTTTTGGGATGTTACAAAATGTATCAAATAACCACCTATTAACCGAATTATTTTCAAATTTCCCCTATAAATCATAAATGAATTATAAAAATCCACTATAAATGTAAAAGATATGATATTACGCATACATAAAGGGTGTAGCCATGTAGGTTTGTTGGTAATTTTTAGCTGTAAGGCCCGTCACGAGTAGGTGATAGGATTGGACCAATTTGGGCTCGTGGAATTCATTAAGTGTGTTAATGGGTTTATGGCGTTGCAGTTAGGGTTTTATTATATTTGGTAATGTCTTGGCTATCAAGTTAGGGTTAGTCTACATAAACCGTGTTATGGTTAGACATTTTGTATTCAGTTTTTGAGAGATATTTTCTGAGTAATATACGTGTGAGAGTTATTCTGTGTTTATGTTTATCGATTCAATCCTTGAATGGGTATTAAAGCCAAGGAATCGGTTTTGAGAATCAACCCTTGAAAGAGAGAGTAAACTCCCGCTGCAGGAGGCAGCAAAGAGCTGTGATAGAAGAGTGTGAGGTTTTCTAACCGGCAGCATATTCAACGACAATCAAGAAGCGGTGATAGAAGATTCAAGAACCTGCAGTCAAGAAACCCAAGATCTGAAGGTTGCGATTAAGGGTTGTCTTTTGCCAATACTAAAAGCGACCTCAACTTGGAGAACGCCTAATCCGAAGGACTGGGTCAGTTTTTGAAAACCTGATCGAGAAACAGAATCTTGTTGTCAAGTTTGTGTCGACGTCATCTTCGGTTTTGATTTCGAGTAGGAAATCAACTCTAATCAGCGATCCGAATGACCGGATCAAGCATCCTCAACATCAAATCTACGATGGGAAGAAGACAAAGCCGAGAACTTTTTTCTCAAGTTCAAAATTTGCGATCAAGGAGACATTCAACAAGAAAGGTTATGTGATTCCCGATCACAAGCCACAAGTCGCTGGCGGGTGCAATGGCTCATCTACAACTCGGTTGAGATCAATGATGTTGCACTTTCAAAAATCAAGTTTAAGAAGACTAGTTTCAAGTCTGAAATTAGGGGGAGTTGCTTATAATGGAAGACTACCTAGTTTCAAGTCACAAATTAGGAGTGATTGTTAGTACGTTTCGGCTATTAAACCCGACACGAATAAGGGATAGGGTTGGACCAGTTTAAACCCGTGAAACTCATTAAGTGTATTAATGGATTTATGGTGTTGTAATTAGAATTTTATTATATTTGATAATTATATTTGATAATGTCTTGGCTAGCAAGTTAGAATTAGTATATATATAAACCGTGTTATGATTGATCATTATGTATTCAGTTTTTAAACGATTTTTCCTAAGTAATAAACGTGTGAGAGTTATTCACCAAATTTTATAATTGTGTTTATCTATTCAATCCATCAAGTTTATTCAAATGTATCGAAACTACGTAGTTAACTCGACTTTATAAACAGTCAAATAAAACATGCAGTACTTCCATTAATTACACATATACACCTCATCTCACCATCTACCAGCAGCTTATTAATTAAAGTACTAAACTCATGGAAATACAGTCATTTTTTTCATCTCCGTGCTTTCCACTTCAACAGCAAGACACTTCTTGTGCTCTCTCCAGTAATCAGCCATGGCACTCAACCTCCCCGGCCATAGGCGCAGATGATAAAAAAATCATATCTATATCTATATCTATATCTATATCTATATCTATATCTATATCTATATTCTATATTATACTAATAAACAAAGGTTTTTGAGGGACACATGTCAAATTTCTAGAGCAACTCCCTTGGTTTTTCCCGCCAAAAACCCATTTGCCCATTAAATGAAACACGCGGATCTTTTAGCCCATCCGGATCCTCATTCGCCATCGCTATTTCTAAGGACTATGGTTTCCATTCGATTTGGAGTTGAACATCTCTCTGTTTGGGCTTGGTTCGCCGATCTTCGTTCAAATCTCCATACGATTCCTTCAAATTTTTTAGATCTGTGTCGGTTAGTTTCTCACCCCTTGGTTAATTTTAATCCTTTTTTTTCACATAGTGAGGAATTGGATTTGATGTTCATCATTCTCCAGAACCTTATAGGTTAGAAACTTAACCGAGTGCCCTTTCATTCTATCTAAACCCTAAAGAGATCGATCATCCCTATTCTCGGATGACAGCTTTTGCAACTATAAGCGATTGATAATCCACAATCTTCCCCACGATAGTTGCTGGAATTTCTAATCGATTCTCGCAAATCCTAATTCTAAAAGGTGAGTATTCAATTTCTTGTAAAGAATTGTTTTTGTGGTGCCACAAACCCTAATCGCTACATAGTCCTATTCGATTTTTGGTTTTTATTTAGTTCTTATGATCACTTTCATTCTTTAAATTGTTGGTTTTCCTTATTCTTGCGCCCACGGCCTTTAATTGTTGGGTTCTCTCTAGATTTTTCATAATATTCACATTTGATTTTTCTTTTTTTCTTCTTATTAAATTTTGGTTTAGGACGAGGAAGATGATAAGGCAATTTCTCGATTATTTCCTGATATGAGTGATTCCTATGTTGAATTGATTGCAACTGGTATGATTACTTGATAATTGATGGTTGAAAATATTGAACTTCATACACATGTGGCTGAAAATATTGAACTTCATAATTGATGGTTGCATGTGTTGGGTTACAAGTAACTACATATTACTTTCTAACATGAACTTAAACAAGAGACTGTCCGATGCAAATTAGGGGTGTAAACGAGTCAAGCCGGCTCGAGAGCTACTCGAGATCGGATCGGTAAAAAGCTCGAACGAGCCGAGCCTTGAGTAGCCCGAGCCCGAGCCCGATCTCGAGCCTAAAATATTGCTCGTTTAGATATCGAGCTCGAGCTTTGCCTTTTAAGATGTATTAGGCTCGCGAGCCTTAACGAGCCTAGTACCCCCCAAATCGAGCTTGAGCCGAGCTTTTGCTTGTTTAATCGTCTTGAATGAAACCGAGCCGATCTCGAGCTTTATTCTCACTTCATTCGATCCAAAAGTTATAGGCTCGAGCCGAGCCCGAGCTTCGGGATAATTTAACGAACCGAGCTCGATTAGTGTCAGGCTCGGCTCGTTTACACCCGTAATGCAAATCCCATATGACAGAAATGGAGAAGCGGATAAGGTACAAGTCTTTTTTGTAACAATGTGTAAAATTTGAATACAGAAAATGTATTTTTAGAATAATAATATTTATATTTTGAATAAAGTGATTTAGGTGCTCGTATGCATTGAAAATACCATTTGGGGAAAGAAGATTGATACAATAAACTACTATACTCAAATCAGTAATATTGTAAGGAACACAACCCTACCAAATTCAACCATATTGAAAAGTAATTTGTTGTGACATGTTACCCATCCTATTTGACCCACTCATTTTGTCACCATTTAACTGTTTTTAAGTATTTTACATCTAATAATTTTGTAAATTAGGAAGTAGCTGAACGAGAGGATATAATTAGGAAATGGATTTCATGTATTTTAACTTCTATTAATCTTTACTCGTGGTGATTCTAATGAGGTTCTATTTTTTGGTTTGACAATTAAGCAATCGAACCTCATTAGAATCACAATGAATCCCGTGAGTTTCATGTATTTAACTAATTAACCACTCAAAATTTGTATTTATATTGTCTTAGTCTTCTCTTTTCTTGGCATGATGACATCTAAATTTTTTTAGGTAATATGATTACCCAGACTGTCATTTGCTTGATGTTTGATTTTTTTTTTCTACTTTGGTTTTTTACAGAAATTTTATGAGCATTTGTCAAATAAGGCACGGTCAAAGCCTAGGAGTGCTCCACAATTTGGTTACTATGAAAACCTTGGTCAACGTCTACAGGCAAAGCTTCTACATGCTGAACAGAAAAGATAAGTTTTCCTTAAATTTTTTTCATATGGCTTTCATTGATGGTGATGAAAGCTATTTTGAACGTTTTAATAACAGTCTTATGTTTGTATTCTCATCCAATGGATTGAATATTGATGTTCTATCCTTATTCCTGATGCTATTTTCCACATTCACTCTTCTCTAGGGGGTTAAAGATGTATATTGATTGTCGAATTTGATTATGGAATTTGGTATCTTTTGTAATTTCTGTTCTCATCTCCAGTTTTTACTATTTATTTTTTTCATTACATTCAATTCCCTTCTTTTGGTAAAAGCATAATCCTTCTTTTAGGATAAAAATGTTTTGGGTAAATCAAACCCAATCCAACAATAACTGGACAAAAAATTTACCCACTCTTGACATATTTATCAAACCACCCATTTTGCCACATTTACTCGCTTCCTATTTCTGAAACATGTTTCTAGCATTGGCATGTGACTTTATCTTGGACAATGTGCTTGTATACAGGCAAAGAGACAGAGAGTAGAATACCTTATGAAAAAAGTAAAATTACATAATTCTGTAGGTGCTAACTCGAACAAGAAAATGCAGAAGCAATCTTACTATCTTTCTAGAAAATTAGAAAGGTACATGTGCTAAAAATAAGGTTTGACATTTATATGAACTACAATGAAGCATGATGGATATAGGATGATAAGTACTTTTTATGTAATGTTTGTTAAACTCTTATCAGAAACAAATTTAGCAAATTATGTTAGGTGCTAGAGGAAATTTCTTAAGCGGAAAACCACCTTTGAATTGGTAAAAAATTACTCTGTTCTAAACATCAATGAGGATCATGTAAAGTCAATGCCCGCCCTTTGAGCTGTTTGCGGTCCTGATTGAAACACCCTCTAAACTTCATAATGCAAAGGCTTTATTTGACTGCCTCGATATCTGTTACAAAGCTTTAATGAGCATGGAATCCGACATTAATTGCAATGGTCAGGGTGACATTGATCACCTACTTAAAAGATGATGATTCCAAGCCACTTCAAAAAGTTTTCAGCTCCTCTGCTGCTAGCAAAAAGACCAAACAATGGTCAATGTTAGTTTGTCTTATTTTTTTCTATTTTTAGTCTTCTTTTGTTTCTGTTATTATATTCTATGATTGAAATGATCGCAGGTATGACAGACGATGGAAAAAGCTTTTTGGGATAGCATAATTGGTTCTATACAAGAAGATAAATATGATCGTGTCGTTGAACTCGTGATGTGAGGGGTGAACCTTGTGAGATGGCTCCTCGGTGTTGGAACACACGAGATAATATGAGAAGCATACTTCATCCTAATCTAACAGATAAGCTATTGATTCACGAAAGGAGTAGTAGCATTGTATTACAGTTCTTTGACTAAATTTAATATTTAAGGTGAAACATGTTCTTTTGTGTTACTGGTATATTTGTAAGTTGTAATAAATTTATGTTGCAAGCATTTAATTGAAGATCTTGAATTAGATTAGTATGTCATAGGTGAAGATCCTGGGATTAGTATGCTCTATGGTAGGATTCATAAATATTTTGGTGACCTGATAAGCTTAAAATTAGTCATTATAATTGTTTCAGTCTTGGAAGTTTCAATTTTTAATTATTACATGGTATTTTTAAAAATTACATAGTTTTTTTCTGTTTTTTTTTTCCTTGAATGACCAGGTTTAAACCAAACTGTGTGCATGTAATAAACAATAGTCGGGTAGTAGACAAATATTAGCAAATACTGTTTTTTTCTATAATTAGATCGCACTATTCATACCGGAACGTGTATAAAAATAGCTATTAATATTTCTTTTATTTAACCCGTGTGATACACGGGTTTCTAACCTAGTATTTAATAATTATAAGTTTTACATAATTTACTTAACTACAAAAGCCATAGTGAAGACCAACTATGCATTTAGTACCAGACATTATTCAGCATATAATCAGCAATTTTGTTTTCTTTTGAATGTTTATCTTTTGACCCCTACACTTTAATCAGTTTCTTCTTTTTTACTTTTTTTAACCAAATTATACTATAACCCTTAAACTTTAAAAACAATTTAAAAAAATTTAAAAACAGCCCTTGAAATTTAAAAAAATTACTACTTTCTCCGTGGCGGTGTCACCCATTCCACGATTTCTAGCTCTTTTATTGTTTTTTTTTAATTCCTTACTTATTTTTTCTTACTTTTTAACACTTTTTTACTTCTTTAAAGAATGTTTTTTAAGACTTCGTATTTCTTAATGTATGTTTCCCGATTTTCAAAAATTACCTGTCGTATTTGTTTCGATTAAAAAAAAGACTAGTTTTAAAATAATTTTTGTTATATTTTGTTGATTATATGCCATATTAATATGTTCAATTTCGATGGAAGTAAAATATATGTGACCAATTTTAGGTTATAGTACGGATATCACTTGATATCATATCCATTCAAATCCGCGACAATTCTTATATATTGAAAGGACCCAAACCCGGGAACCTCTCATAATTGACAAACATTGCAAAAACATAGTTCTTAAACCTTGAATTAATCATTAAACATTAACAGGGGAAGTCTTGTACAAAATTCGGAGTTAACAAAAACTTTAAAACATAACATTGTTCACATTCATAATCTAACAATGAGGATGTCAGTCTTCTTGCCAGCAGGAGCCATAATTTCTTTAATGCACTCGCGGCTTCATATCTTTTTTTTCTTTTGCTACATGATGTGCATACTAAAATAGTCAGCTAACGCTGTTGAGTTAAAGTTTATTTAGCTTTATATAAAAAGGATTTTCCCTTTTTAAAACGTTATTTTAAACATACATATTATATTATACACATAATACAATAAAATCTTTCTTTCTTCAATTGAATACATACGTATTAAAAACTTTCTTATCTTCTTTAAAATACATGCGTATTTACTTTGTGCTCTTTTCTTTAAGTCATACATTAAGTGTCTCTGTGTCTCGAAGAGACCGAGGCATGTGTTGTTCCCTAAGGCACAACATCCAATGGCCGACACCGCCCCTCTGTGTTCCCGAAGGAACTTCTTTCGCATGTATTGTTCCCTAAGGCTCAACGTCCAAAGGCTGATACCCGACTTTCTATGTTCCAAAAGGAACTTGTCTCGCAGGTATTGTTTCCTAAGGCTCAACGTCCAAATGCCGATACCCGACTTTCTGTGCCCCCAAACGGGCTTCTTAATTCTTACTTAGCGACCGTCGCCGCTAGAGTAACCATCGTTACTCTTCTTAACCAGTTGCAACTTCCTCGTTACAGTGTCCTGCCGAGCAATGTCCCGATTATTCACATGGTACATCATGGTCTCGGTCCATGACACAACATCGGCTTCAGGTAGTATTAGTCACTAGGACTATACTACTACCTCAAAACTTGCTACTATGCTTAGGGTAGCACTAGCCTCTAGGACTTCGCTACTACCCCTAGTCTTTTTTCTTATCTTGGTCACATACTCTGACAGATTAGACAATGTATTTGACTTATTATTTTTCTCTTTGTTTATAAAACATATAGTTAAATAAACCATTCTTTCTTCTCTTTCTGTTTATAAAACATATAGTTGAATAAACCATTCTTTCTTCTCTTTATGTTTATAAAACATATGGTTAAATAAACCATTATTTCTTCTCTTTCTGTTTATTAAACATATAGTTAAATAAACCGTTCTTTCTTATCGTTCTTTCTTACAAAACGTTCGGTTTAACAGCCGTCATCTTTCTTATATTTCTTTCTTACAAAAACGTTCGGTTTAACAATTGTTACCTTTCTTTCTTACAAAACGTTTAAATAATAAAATACATTTATTATAAACGTCTAATTCTTGAGTATGCACACCACCCTAAAACAGTAAAATATGGATTCTTGAACTCACCTGTCTTAATAGAGCCTAACACACTCAGCACGTAAACTTCAGGCTAGGTGTTGGTTAAAGAATCTGTTAAGAGTCACAAACTAGACAAATTAACACCAAGTCATTTCTGTTCGAAAACTCTATGTCCAAAATTTATTTCGATCGAAATCTTTTTCGACCGAAAACTAATCGTTCGAAAAGTCTTACTTCCCATAATAATTCCGTTCGAAAACATCTTGTCCGAAAACTATTTTCGTCGAAACTTTCTCGACCGAAATCTTTTTCCTTTGAAAGCATTTACTTCTGAAAACTATTTCGGTCGAAATCTTTTTCAACCGAAAACCATATCGATCTGACACATACTGTCCGAAAACTACCTACGTCCGAAAATACTTTACGGACCGCTAGAGTTTTCGGACCATTCAACGAGATTTCGGACCATTCATATGTTCTTGACCAAAATCGTCGTTTTTAATCCAAGTTTGAATCTTTTTACGTCCAAAACACTTGTTTAGATTTCATGAGACTAAATCTCTAGTTTTTAGATTAATTCATACGTAAAAATCCCAAATTTTGATTGAAACACACTTCAAAACCCTAAAACCCATTTTTCAAACAAAAAATCAGATCTAGGAGCGTTTCATTACTTGTTTTCCGCGTGTTTTCTCCTCTTCCGACAAACATGAAGCTCTAGTGATGATCTCATGCCAAAGTGACGGCCTTGGGTGCGGGATTCGTAGCTTCCTCTCTCTAGTTTCTCTCTCTAAGTTTTTAAAGTGAAGAAGATGAAGTGAGGGAGGAGGGTGGCAGTTGGGGGCTTGTAATCTCTCTCTCTTTCTCCCCTTATTCGGCCCAACTTGGTCCCATTGAGCCCATCCAAGTTTTCCCTTCTCTTTATTTCTTTACGAGTCCTGTTTTCTTTCATTTAACATTATTTTCGACCTTCGACTCCTTCTATTTTTTCGGGATGTTACATATATAATTGATCCCCATACATACCCGAACACATTCATTACCGAATGTTTCAGGTCTCGTATTTTCTGATCAGATTTAGGTTTCTAATTTTCTTCTTATATTCAGGTTTCTCAATGATTCTGAGTATTGCACTTTTATATGTAACACGTGTATCTTTAAGACTTGAATAAAATAATACTACAAAAATGGGTCCTGGTCAAGACTTTTCCTTAATTAAACGTGTAAAGTGGAGTTCTCAAATTGTTGACTTCCTAAAGTTAATATACTCATATCAATTTTACAAGTTGTGAGTATGGGAAGTCATATCATAACATGTTGGTTAACTTAACTATTCTATTCTTAACCAGCTTCTAATATGTCTTTATAAGTCGTTAGGGTTCATTATTAACACTTGAATACTTATGGTTGGTTTTGAGCTCCCATTGACACGTTTGATGATCAATTTATCAAGAATCACCTACAATTGTTACTAGCCACACTTTAATCATGTAAAACCAATTGGACTACATGAGCTTAACCTTTTGAGTTCATCTTTAACTACTCATGAAGCTTCAACAAATTAAGCTCATCTTTTGAGTCCTTAATCGTCATGTTTTGATTAAAAAACCATTTATATGTTGCTTTTTTTAACAAATTAAGCTCATCTTCTGAGCAGAACCAAATGATCCATTACCCGTGAGAACATCTTAGGACACGAACCTTTTATGATACACAAGGGTCGGTTATAATTCCAATGAAGCTAAAAAAGGGTTGGTTCCAAGTCGGGTTTCAAAGTTCCTACCCGATACTCAGTCCTAAATGAGGTGGATTTGATTATAACGAGAATGAAAGATCATGGATTGAAATAACAATTTGTTTTTATCTTTTTAAACTAAAAGGGTTACTTTTGACCGACCAAAGAAACTATAAGGGTAATTTGCTCTTACTTAAATATAATCATCTTATTATGAACTAGTTTAGATACCGTGTCTACATACGGAGTGAAAAATATCAATATATAAAATTTTTAAATCTTTATTTGTATATTTTACAGGTGTAAAAACATATATATACTAAGCATATAAACAAACTCAAAATATGTAAAAATTAATATATAAGTATGTTTTGAAAATAAATTAATTATTATTTAATTTAATTTAATTTGAATTTTATTTACTATTTGATTGAAATAAAAATTACATAATTAAATTTCAATGTTTCTTATAATAAGGAATAAATTAAAATAAATGTGTTTTATTAGTATAACTTTTTTTCAAATATAAGATTATTAAAATATAGAAGTGTATTAAATAAGAGAGAGAAGCGAAAAAAAAATGATGAGAATAAATATAGAGGCGACACGTATCACTAAAAATCTTTATTTATTATATAGTATAGATACGGGTATATAATTATTTGATCAGGGGCTAAAATGAAAGTGGGATCATAATTTTGGACCAAAATGTACTTGTGATTAAACTAATCTCATAAACACCAAGTCTTTAAGAATTCCTTAATCAATTGGAAGAAATCCATAAAAATGGCATCTTCTTCGCGATTCCCGATCATATTCCTACACCTTCACATGAATGTTCGCCTCTCCGGGATCTCGCCTTATTCTGATTAGGTTTCTCTCTCTTCTCGGTATCCTATCTTTATCTCTCTTCATCGTTTCAATTTCCATGGATGTACAAGTCGATGAAGCAGCACAGCAGCCAAAGAAAGATGTGTATTCGGTTTGGGCGCTTCCGCCGGAAGATGTCACGGAGAGGGTGAAGAAATTGATGTTTGGTCTCCGATCGGAGTTCGGCGGGCCTGAATTTGAGCCGCACGTGACTGTCGTCGGAGCGATCAGCTTGACGGAGGATGAAGCACGTGACAAGCTAAAGAAGGCGTGTGAGGATTTGAAATCGTATAATGCCACCGTGGAGAGAGTGGCGACTGGAACTTTCTTTTATCAGTGTGTTTTTCTGTTGCTCCATCCAACCACAGAGGTAGTTTTTTAACCGAATTTAAAGATTACAGATCAAAATTGAAATCTGCAGGTATTAGGTTGACTTTCCAGTAATTAAACAGTGATTTCTTTGTTATGTTGTAAATTTGCCCTGAGTCAATGGTGAATCACAGAGTGATTAACTTCTCCAACCATTTCACTTTTGGTCTGATTAAATTTGGGGAAGTCACTGTAATGTGCATTTTGATCAAGATTTTTGGTAAAATATACTTTTAGCCACACCAAAATAAACATATCTAAAAGCAACCGATCATAAAACGCCACGTGAGCTGGCTAAAAAGGCTAAGTTTTAGCCTGCGCAGAAAAAGAGAAAAATCACATGGGTCCATAAAACCAGCCAATCAAAACAAACCACGTGTGTTTGCCGGCTAAATTTAGCTGGACATTTCTCAACTGGCTAAATTTTAGCAGGGTTGGGAAAGATGACAGCCAGATTTTAGCCAGGTTAGCTTACATGGTTTTTCTAATTTGTTGGTTTTGTGGACCCTATGTGTTTTTTTTTTCTCTTTTTCGGCTAAAATTTGGTCTTATGAATATGTTTATTTTGGTACGGGATAAAAGTCAATATACATTTTGGCAAAACATTTGGTGAAAATGTGTATTCTCGTGATTTTCCCTTGAATTTGCCTGCAGCCGCTCATTCTTGCAGATTCTAATGTTTCTTCTGCCTGTTCTTGACACTTATTTGTGTAGACTTTTTTTCACAAATTTTAGCAACTTTTGATTATTTTGTTTTGATCGTAAAAACGCGTGAATCATTAAAAACATAGATTTACTGGCTTATTTACTTAATTTTACTAATCAGCTATCATTTTTGAATTTCTAGATTTGGCAATCATGCTAATTTTAGAATTCCCCTGTCTATTAGTTTTCTCATTCAATAATAAGAGTATTATCTTTATTTTTGTTTCTGCTGTGCGTCGAGGGTGTGAAGTTTCATGAGATTTTATTCCAGGTTATGGAGACTGGTGCAAACTGCTGGGCTCATTTCGGTTACGAAAGTCCGACTCGTAAGTCATGCTTTCATCTCTAATTTGATTAATTTTGTATACCATCATCTGTAGTAATCAACTTTTACAATTTTTGTGTTACATTTGCAGCTTATATGCCACACCTAAGCATCTTGTATGCAGACTTAACTGAAGAAGAAAAGAAAAGAGCTCAACAGAAAGCCAATACTCTTGATGAAAGTATTGAAAGTCTGAACTTTCCAATAACCCGTCTTGCTTTGTACAAAACCGACACAGAAGACAAAACTCTTAAATCCTGGGAGAAGGTGACTGAAATCAGTCTCCAACATAACTAGTTATGATGTTTGTGATGTTTGTTATCATGTACTCTTCTCATCTGTTTCCTTTGAATAATTGTTAACTACATATTTCAGCTTCCACAATGTTTGTAGCTTTTTATATTTGATTCTTGCATTCCATCAGCAAATTCCTCATTGCTTGGGGAAGAAGCCAATGATATCTTAATCGTTTAAAATGGGTAATTCGACCCGCCTTTGTAGACCTTCACAGTAAATGATTTCGTGGAGACGGGTCAAAATGAAAACTTTAGTATGGGTTGGGACAGGTTGGCCCGAAACATTTTTTTTTTCCAAAAAGTTTGATTCTTCTGTGAATAATTAGTTTCTTATATATGATTACAACAATTATTTTTGAGGTTTTATGGGTAAAAAAAAAAAAAACTTTGGGTCTCAGTTGACACATTCGACTGATTTTATCGTACTTTAAGTTACATGTTTGACCAGTTAAAGAAATATTACAACACGCGTCTACTGATTTATAAGTAAATGGGTGGAAATTATCACGTGAATTGATCTTACACTTATGGTTTCAACATTAACATGATGAAACGCTATCTGCATAGTGTCTTTGCTATTAATGCATAAAATTCGTGTGATAGTTTGTGTTGTCATATTACTAAAGAAACCAACTTATCCATGAGATTGAAGTAAAGAGGAACACATAACTCGTATGCAAACCCGACCTTGGAGTTTGTTTTCAAGAAAACACTACAATACGTCAATACCAAGTATACGCCGTGTATACCATACAACACTCGAGATTATTATCAACTAAGTAAAGCCATATCCAAAATACCATGCATAAGGAAAGGCTTAAGGGTAATAGAAGAGGTACACCTGTAATATATCCTACATCCATATGGCATTAGCATTGATGAGTAGTGATTTAAGCTTGCTTTCCAAATTAAGAGTGATTAGCTCATTAGCACCCCCAATAAGCTTCTTCCCTATGAAGACAGCTGGCACACTGGGGCTGCATCCTAGCTCCTGTAATTCTCTCTCTATCCTGTTCCCATTAGGGAGCTCATCAAGCTCATAAATCACAGGGTTAGCCCCAAATTTTCTAATGAGCTCTATGATTGAGTGGCTTATACAACATGTTGTCTTGCTGAATACCACCACTGGATTCTCAGATAGCAGACTTTTAACTGTAGTCATCTTTATATGTATGAGATACAGTTTGTGGACTTCACTCTGGATGAAGAAGTTTTGGTTGCTTACTGTTTAAGCCCTCATAAGGTTTATTTATACTTGGTTTTTGTTATTGGTGATGGTGGAATCCATCCTTTAGGATATTAGTGAAATGGTGATGGAATGTTTGTTTATAACCATATCTCATGTAACATCAAATCACAAATCTGAATATTTGAATAGTGTTAAGGACAATGTGAATGTGCCTTGTATTGGATTTAAGAAAATAATTACAATATATATACCAATAGAATACTTCTAAATAAGCACACTTTAAACTTTTGTAACCGGTATATGATTCTTGAGTTGCTTTGGTGATACTTGTGTTGGTTGATGTTGCCGTTAACACTCTCACATGTCCACAATCACTTTCGTATATTGGATAAGAATCTACAACGCACTAGCTCGCTTAAAAAACCTTATCTTGTTGTGCGTGAATTAAAGATACTTTCATGCAAATCATAAGTTTTCCCTTATGATGGTTAGGAGTAGAAATGGCAAGGTGGGCGGGTCGGACGGGTGAGTAATGGGCCAAATAGAGGCCAGGTTTAAATGGTCATATTTAGTATAGGTCAGGCCTACAAATATTTTTTTGTCCATCTATAACTTTGTTATATATAGTTAATGTTATGATCACATAAACAATTTTAATACAAAATACTTGAATAAAACGACTTAGGAGGTTGTCTGCATTAAAAAATATGCATACACCACACCATGAGTAACAGTAATCACATCCCATATCGACCATTTACTAGTAAATGGGTAGAAATTTTAAGAGCCTTGACACTTCACGTCATTAAGACTTCCTTCACATGATCTAGATTTCGATTGCCTGCTCACTCCGATAATATTACAAGTTACTCGTTCCCTTTTGTCTTGCGTTTTAAGAACCGTTAAAGTTACTCGAATGTGATTTAGAGGTTATTATCACTATCTTGCTTTTAAGAGTGTATTAACAAATGTGATCAATTCCCCTTATGCATCTACAAAGCATGACATGAGTAAAGAAACCACTTAATTGATTACATTCTTATATGCAGGGGCAGAATCAAGGAAGGGTCAAGAGGCTCCCTAGCTTACACCTAGTCAACAAAATTTTTTGGCTTTCTATGATGATCCTACGACTAAGAAGTGGTTCCACCATTGCATTGCATGCATGGTGTATGTATATAGATGCATGGGGCAAGATGGTGGGGAACCTTTTTTGACATTCTTTAGATGCCCTTATTATCCACATCCCAAATATTCCATAAATAGAATATAAAGTGGAATTGTAATCTTAACGACCGGATACTTATCTTGTTTCCTTATGCCTTTTCCGAGTGGCTGACATTCGAATCTTAAAATTAGGAAATGTCACGCAGCATGCCACTGGATTCCACGTGGGTATGTCTAAACTCGTAGGAGTTAGACGTGCTATATTGTGTTTTTGGACCAGGAATACATGCTCGGGTATCGTGGGTTTTGGGGCTGAGAATCATTTTGGTTCCATAGATTTGTAAGATCTGTTATAATATACGATTAATATGCCTTTGTTGCAGATGGATTGTAGGAGTTGTAGTTAATATGCTTTTGTTGTTTAAAGCTTGTGCTTAGTTGTATGATATGTTAAATACAAACAAACATATCCAGCAAAATCTCACTCAAAGAGTATGGTCTGGGATGAGGGTCTTACCTCTATCCCATAGGGTAGAGAGTTTACGCCCAAAAAGACCCTGGCTCGAGAAACTTCTAATTTTATCCATGAAACATTCATAATTAGAAATACTAAAAGTATATTGAAAATAAAAAGAAAGTTGAAATCGTTCAATTTGTATAAGTAGTTTTTTAAACATGTTGTGTATGTATATAGAGGAAGGTTTCAAAGAAAACCACACAATTATACGAAAACTAGATAAAACAATAACATAATTATAAAATATTTGATCAATACCCTATATCTATACTATATAATAAATAAAGGTTTTTCATACCACGTGTCGCATCCATATTCATTCTTATCATTTTTTTCTCGCCTCTCTCTCTTATTAAATACACATTTATCTTTTAATAATAATATATTTTAAAGAAAATACTAATCTTTATATTAATAAATCTCTTGACATATTTTAACGAGTCTATGTGTTAACATATTATATTGTATTCCACGAGTTTATTCAACCCGTATAATACACAAGTTTTTAAAAAATAACTTTCTTATTACTTCATATATAATATTATATTTATTCTACATGTGTAATACACAAGATTCTAACCTAGTATGTGTATATATATATATATATATATATATATACTAGGTTAAAACCTCGTGTATTACACGGGTTGAATACATCTAATGTTATATACTTAGTAATAAAGATTTACATATTATATATTTATGACATATTACATAGTTTTTTAATACACATTTTAGAAACGTTATATAGTTATATTTTAAAAATGTTTTATAAAAAGAATGAAAGAAATGTTCAATTTCTAAATATGTTTTATTAACAAACCTATTTTTTTAGGATTATTGGATTTTAATAATTCCACATTTTACCAATTGGCTAATAATAATCTCAATTGAGAATATTCTTACCACCAGTCCCTACTTTCAAACTATTTTCTTACATTGGACCCCACGTTAAAAAAAAACTTAACGCCGTTAGATTTTATATGACGTATCTGCAAACCGTCGGAAAGTCGAGCCAAACTAACAGTGGTCTCGTGGTGGCTTTTGAAATTGGCTATGGTGGTGTTTAACTAGTCTCGTTAAACATCACCGTTGCCTCTATTCGGACTTGCCGAAAAAAATGAAACCAGTTAAACACCACCAGAGCCAATTTCAAAACCCACCACGAGACCACTGCTAGCTTGGCTCGACTTTCCAGCAGTTTGCGGATGTCCACGTCATATAAAATATAACGGCGTTAAGTTTTCTTAATGGGGAGGTACAATTTAAGAAAATAGTTTGAAAGTAAAGACTGGTGGTAAAAATATTCTCAGTTGGGATTATTATTAACCAATTTGTAAAAGGTGGGATTATTAAAATCCAATAATCCTTTTTTTTAAATAAAAAATGTTTTATAAAAAGAATTATATAAATCATTATTATTTAATAAGAGAAAGAAGCGGGAAACAAAAAATTATAAAAAAACAATTAAAGAAAAATTGTATAATTAATAGGAGAGAGAGGCGGGAAAAAAAGATGAGAATGTATAGAAGAATGACAAGTGTACCACCAAAACCTTTATTTATTATATAGTATAGATATAGATATATGTGTGTGTGTTGCTATAACAAAAATAAGACTGAGAATGGGCTTGGACGTCTCCTGGACTCGGCAGATTGTAAGAACCTACCAAGAAGTAAAGCACCGTTAGCCTCACCGTAGGAGGTGGTCATCTGCGATCAGCCTCCGGCGTGAAAATAAGTTAAGTGTTATCGAGAGTTGATATAAGCAGGAGAGAGTTTAAGTGTGAATGGTGGACAGATTGTAAAACATTATGGCTTGAGGAATGGTTAAGGCTCTCTTTTATAGAGGAGCTTTCCAGGTTCTGCTGGTCTTGGCGCCCATCAAGACTTCTATTTTGGGACTGCCTCTCTTACTTTCTCGGGTGCAGGCTGACCTTGCTTCTTTGGTGTAGACACCAGGTTTCTGTTTCCGAGGGCGGCGTTCCTCTTTTCCGAGGGGATCTTAGATCCTAGTACTTTCTTCTTGAAGTATTGACCTTTGATTTAGCTACTGTTCCGCTAATGTAGCAAGATTCTCTTTAGCTTTTAAGTTGTGTAGCTGTTACAGTGAGCTACTATACTTCTAACCTATATATATATATATATATATATATATATATTATCACTATCTTGCTTTCTTCTTGGAGTATTAACCATCAATGTATATTATTTGATCCATACCCCATTTATATAGAGGTATGGTTCAAATGAAAATGTAACAACTTCTCATTCGACATATTGTTACGTATACGTAAGACTTCTCATTCTCGTTGTGTAACAACTTCTCATTTAATATATATATATATAATAGATATTTAAATACTCTTTTGAAAACTAAAAGAAAAATAACCACTACTAGAAAATAAGCCTAATAGGACCTTTTAAATGCAACCTTTTTACTTTAGTTGCATTTGATTATAAAGCAACTTTGTTCAACATAAAAGTTGCATTAGAAAAATAGATGCAACCTTTTTCTTGAAAAGTTACGAATTTTATTGAATAGAGCTGCATCGTTAAAACTTAAAAGCAACTCCTATTTTAAAATGTTGAATAACATAAAATATGAATATGTGACTGTTACTTTAAATGAATTTTTATTAAAAGGGTTGTATTCAGGGGCGGAATATAGTGAGGGCCCGGGGGGTCCGACCCCCTCGATTTTTCGCTCAGAAGTATTAATATATACGTATTCGGCCGATTTTGTCGCTCAGTAGTGTTAATTTATACGTATTCGGCCGAAAATTTTATAGTTCCGCCCCCGTGATAGAAAAAAAATCCCCACCCCTGCAAGTTCCGCCACTTGTTGTATTGTTCAAAGTTAAAGACAACCTTTATTTTAATAAAATACTATTTCAATACATATTTTATTGTAATATCCCATTTAACATAAAATATGAATACATGACTATTATATATCATTAACCTTTATTTCATTAATTTTTATCGGTTAAATGATACTAAAATATATAATTAATCTCTTGACAAATTTTGACGATTTTATGTGTTAACAGATTATATTGTATTCTACGTGTTTATTCAACACGTGTAATACACAAGTTTTTAAAAAATAACTTTTTTATTACTTAATATATAATATTATATTTATTCAACCTGTGTAATACACAAGATTCTAACCTAGTATATATATACTAGGTTAAAACTCCGTGTATTACACGACTTGAATAAATCTAATATTATATGCCTAGTAATAAAGATATACATATTACATAGTTTTTTAATACATATTTTAGAAACGTTATATAGTTATATTTTAATTTTTTTTTATAAAAAGAATGAAAGAAATGTTCAATTTCTAAATATGTTTTATGAACAAACCTATTTTTTTAGGATTATTGGATTTTAATAATTACATCTTTTACCAATTGGCCAATAATAATCTCAATTGAGAATATTTTTACCACCAGTCTCTACTTTCAAACTATTTTCTTACATTGGAACCCAGTTAAAAAAATTTAACGTCGTTAGATTTTATATGACGTGGACCAGGAATACATGCTCGGGTATCGTGGGTTTTGGGGTTGAGAATATTTTGGTTCCATAGATTTGTAAAGTGTAAGATATGTTATAATATACGATTAATATGCTTTTGTTGCAGATGGATTGTAGGAGTTGTAGTTGATATGCTTTTGTTGTTTATCATTTGTATGGCATATTATTTCTGATCACAAAACACAACAATTTTCAATAATAACATAATTATAAAATATTTGATCCATACCCAATCTCTCTCCTTCCTCCCCTTCCTCCTCCTCTTCTTCTCCTTCTTCTTCTATATATATATATACCCTCTCTCTACATATATATGTGTGTGTGGGTGTGTGTGTTGCTACAACAAGAATAAGACTGTGAATGGGCTTGGACGTCTCCTGGACTCGACAGATTGTATGAACCTGCCAAGAAGTAAAGCACCATCAGCCTCACCACAGGAGGTGGTCTTCTGCAATCAGCCCCCAACAAGACTTCTATTTTGGGACTGCCTCTCTCGTACTTTCCCGGGTGCAGGCTGACCTTGCCTCCTTGGTGTAAACACCAGTTTTCTGTTTCCGAGGCCGACGTTCCTCTTTTCCGAGGGGATCTTAGATCCTAGTACTTTCTTCTTGGAGCATTGACCTTTGATTTAGCTACTGTTCCGCTACTGTAGCAAGATGCTCTTTAGCTTCTAAGCTGTGTAGTTGTTACGGTGAGCTACTATGCTTCTAACCTATATATATATATATATATATATATATATATATATATATATATATATATATATATATATATATATATATATATATATATATATATAGGGGTAACTAATAGTTAGGATAAAACCGAGAAAACCACTAAAAAAACCGATTTTAACCAATAATATAATAATATTTATTTTTTATTTTATTTTATTTTTACTTTTTTATAAGAATATCAATGTGATATTACAAATTTTTACCAAAAAATCATTTAAATATTGGCTTACGTATACGTAACCCATAGTGTTACGTACACGTAAACAGAAAACAAAAAAATTGAAAAAAATATGCGGTTACGTATACGTAACTCATAGTATTACACATTGTTTGACTAGTTTTCTTGGTTTTCGCCTAACTTTGTGGTTTTCTCTTGATCCCTCCCCCATATATATATATATATATATATATATATATATATATATATATATATATATATTATTTGATCCATACCCCATATATACAGGGGTATGGATCAAACGAAAATGTAACAACTTCTTATTCGACATATTGTTACGTATACGTAAGACTCCTCATTCTCGTTGTGTAACAACTTCTCATTCAACATATATAAAATAGATATTTAAATACTCCTTTGAAAACTAAAAGATAAAATAACCATTACTAGAAAATGAGCCTAATAGGACTTTTTAGATGCAACCTTTTTTATTTTAGTTGCATTTGATTATAAAGCAACTTTGTTTAACATAAAAGTTGCATTAGAAGAATAGATGCAACCTTTTTCTTGAAAGGTTGCGGATTTTATTGAAAATGGCAACCTTTGTTAGAAGAGCTGCATCGTTAAAACTAAAAAAACAACTCTTATTTTAAAATGTTGCATAACATAAAATATGAATATGTGACTATTAATTTAAGTGAATTTTTATTAGAAGGGTTGTATTGTTAAAAGTTAAAGACAACCTTTATTTTAATAAAATACTATTTCAATAATATTTTATTATAGAGTAAGCTGCAGTTTTCGTGCCTAAGGTTTGATGGTCTTAATAGGTTCAGTACACCCTAACACTCTGAGTCCCTAACGTTACATTTCTTCACACTTATCGTCCCTGGCCCTAACGTCTGTCCATTCTTCCATTAGTTCCCCCTCACGTGAGGGGTATTTTTGTCTTTCCACCTCTATTTAACTTTTCTCCCTTGGATTTCTTTAAATATTTATAAAACTAAACTAAATTTTGTGATAAATAAATCTAATCTCTGATTTCAACCATCGTCTACATCACAACCTTACCTGCAAATTAAGCTTTGATTTCAAACTCGTGATATCTTTGATTCCATTTGCCCGACCCACCACTGCAAGAACACAAGCTCCTCCCATAATTCTTTAAAGAAACCCTTTTTTGTCTCCCATAATTCTTTAAAGAAACTCATGATATCTTTGATTCCATATCCTAGTACTTTCTTCTTGGTTTCACAGGGTGTGCATGTCACAGGATTGTAGTTACGGGTCATACGGGTACGACTAGGAAGTGTCACAGGGTGTGCGTGTACGTGGTATGTGCTTAAATAATGAGATATAGTAATTGTATGTGTGTTGCTATATTAGTAGTGTATTGTGCTATGAGTTAGTCGGGGTGACTCGGGGTATGAGCTAAACGCTTAGGAATACGTGTAGGATATCTTATCCTAGTGCTAAGTGTGAAGTGCATGTGTAGTTAATGAATCATGTATATAGAGTATATTGTTATGTGATTATACATGTGTTGTGGGCATTCTGTCAGTGTCTTTGTGGCATGGCGGGTATTGTGTTGGCATTGTTGTCATTATGACATGGAAAACGTGATTGTGGAGGACTAAGTCCTTCGGGAGGTCACCAAAGGTGACGATGTCCAACAGGACAGTGATGAGCTCGGGGTGTGTCGAACACCCTGACGAGGGTGTAGCGAAGAGGTATGTGTTTGTGTGCTTATATATTTGTGTTAAACTGCATGCAAGCGTTAAATTATATTTATTTTGCATGAGATAGTATTATTGTGGTGAGTCGAGTTAGATTGACCGTTGTGTCTGGATTGTGATGTGGTGCTTACAACTGTGACGTCAGTTGGTTTGTAAGAGCCTTGGTCAAGGATGAGTAAGTTGATGTTTAGGGATTGGTTGTGTTAACCAAGTGTCGAGTTAATACATGTACTTGAGTATGAGTTATTAGTGTAGGCAAGTTCGACCTATGTCGATAAGACTGTGGGATTATTATTATTATGGGATGAGTGTTGGGTAATGAGCTATTATGGGCTATCGAGAGATAACATGGGTTATCTATTTGTTTATAAATGGTGGACCTATTTTATAAGGACCGTGGGTCCTGAGTAAAGTTCAAATAACTCTTGAGATGAGTTGGCTTTTAATTAAACTAAACTATTAGAACTCACTCAGCGTAGCTGACTTTGTGTGTATGATAGATTGTTTTGCAGGTACGCGTTGCGTTGACGTATCTTGGCTTGGGAGCGGTGCAACTCGGATTGGTGTGTAAGCATTCGTGAGGTAACTTAATGACATTAAATGGCAATTAATGTTTTTAGAAAGACTTCCGTTGTGGTTTAATATATCTAAAATGAGTATTTTCAAGGGAATAACCCGTTATGAGAACCAACTGTAGGGTGCTCGGTTTGGGGTCTTACAATATTCATGTTGTTGGTTAAGGCTTAATCTTAATTATTAAATGTTGAATTCATCTTTGTATAACTACCTCCTTGATTAGCATGTTGTATGTGACATTGTGGCTTGTTGATCATACATTTTTGATAACTTGATTTGCATGTGACTATGTAGTTTGTTGTTAATTCGTTGTTGATCATGCACACTTGATAACTTGAGTGTTTAGGAACATGTATGTGATATATGATCATTTGTTGTTAGCACAAGATAATATAAGTTAATTACTTTTGTCATTATCAAAACACGGGATTAGTGATTTTCAAATCATTGTTTTCCCAACAGTAATAACTAGTCTATTGGAATTGGCGGTTTCAGAATTAAAATCAACCATACGTATCACAAAGGGGTCGGAACATAGGTGAAATGGATTTTCACGTGTCATGGTTTCTCATGTGTTCAAAAATGCCCACATGCAAAAACCTATAGTGTACAAGAATGTATACTAGTCATCCTGTAGAAGTGGTAGTCGATAAGATTAATGTTGGAATGAGTGGACTTGGAATTAAACCTTCTTAAAATGGGTTTTTGCATGGGCGCATGTCCTTAACACTTAAATGACTTGTTATGACCTAATGTGACTTTGTGTAACAAAAAAACTCACTAATGTGAGAAGGTCCATTATTATACTAATCATTATACACATGTCATAAACGCCAAAATGGCTTCTTCTTCTTTTTTTACTTTATATAACCTAAAAACACTTGCTAACACATGACAAGACCCCCCTAAAACCCATTAGTTTATTAATCACCATACACATATCTATAATAATAAAACCAAAATGACTTGTTATGATCTAATGTAACTCTATGTAACCTAAGACCTCACTGACACATGGCAAAGCCAATTAATAACAAGACCTATTCGTCAGTAATTTTGTAAATTGTGACGGATTAGATGATAGTTCTTAGGTCAAATTAGATTCAGCAGCCGCTCAAACTCATTTCCTTTCTATCCCAAGTTTACTTCCCTTTCCCTTTTGAGACACTCATGCTCTCGACCAACACCGACCACTCGAAACGTCGTCACACCACCATCCGGCCACCAATGCTCTCATGCTCACGCTCTCAACCCCACCCCATTCCCCCTCGGCCACATCGTTCACCACTATTGCGACACCATCGATGCCGTTTACCACTACGGCAACACCACCACAATCGGTACCGCTACTACAAACCACTCCACACTAGGTATAAATTTTCTTTGTATTTTCTTTTAGGCTGGTTTCATAATATTGTGGTTATATTGTTTACTTTGTGTGAGTTACTTCAAAAGGGGGCTCAAGAGAGGGGTAGTTGTCGTCTGCACTAGAGTGCGTTTATCCAAAGACGGTTAAAATAATGGTACGTTTTTAATCAACAAAAATAATCTATGCTTACTCATGGTTTCGTGTTATTGTATTGCCACTCTTACACAAAAGTTAGAATACTTGTTTAATATATGTAAGATTTATAGCAGTCATGTTTTGAAATTTTCATAAATCAATGCATTTAATTTCTTTTTTGTTTCGATAAACCACATAATAGTCATTTTACATTTATTTAATGGATTTTTAATGTATGTTAGTAAAAATGACCAATTATGTAATGAATCGGCAAACAAAGAAGAACAAACCTGTAATTTCTTAAAAACTAATATCAAAATCATATATAATACAATTTTATCATATATGTATTTTTCGTATTAATATTATGATTTCTAAAATTAAACGTGCAATTTATGATATGAAATTTGATCTGCATAGTATTTTTATTTCGTGGATTATGTAATAATTTTATTTTAGTGCGTATCTTGTATCGTCTTGTGCTACATCGTACTATTTTTTTGTGGGTTTATATATTTGATTCTGTGTATAATATTCCATTATATCTACAGCTACAAGTCTTAATAGATTCGTCCCTGATACATATATAAATGACTCTTCATAGTTTCAATGGTTGGGTTCTCTATTTATTCTGTCTGTCTCTATCTTTGAGGCTAACTTGGTTTGGTTGTTTTTCCTGTATAACCTTTCTTAAAGGTCAAACGACAACTTAGAAATAGCTGGATTCAAATTTCTTTAGTTACTAAATAGAAATATTAGAAATTATTTTACGATATTTTTTTCTTAAAAGAGACGTTATATACACTATAAGTATCAAATAACACAAGGGAAACACCTCAAATAACACCCTTAGTAATGTTATTCAACTCCCAATTACATCTTATTACACACATTACCACCTATGTATGTAATCAGTAGTTGGTTTTCATCCGTTAACCTGACTTTACTCCTTTGTGAGGTTCTAAAGACCTCAAACGCCCCTAAACAACTTTGTGAAGTTCTTGACATCAATTAACTTTGGTGTGAGGTTCTTAGACTTCAAACGCCCCAAAACGTCTTTGTGACGTTCATTACCTCAATTAACTCCCGTATGAGGTTCTTAGACTTCAACGCCCCAAAACGACTTTGTGAAGTTCATGAACTTAATTAACTCCGTGTAAGGTTTTTAGACTTCAAACAACAAAGAAAATAGTGAAGTCTAAAGACTTCAAGCGACAACGGCATAAGTGAAGTTCATGACCTCAATCAAGTACATGGTGAGGTGCTTTGTAACACCTTACCCGGAACCCGGGTGGTTATGCACAATTGATACAATCTTAACAGCGGAAGGGAACTAAACTTTCATTAAAACTTATAATAATCTGATTATATTGTATTATTTATTTACAAAACTATAACAACTAAGTACTTCTTGGTCTTCTTGGCTCCACAATCCTTGAGTAGTTCTTATTATTGTCCTCAAGGTTCACCTGTGACAAGTATACTCAAAACGACGTCAGTTAAATGCCGGTGAGCTCATGTTACACAGTTTACAAAAACACAATTAACAGTTATGCGTACACAATATGGGTTATGACTACCATACCAGCTATCCCATAACCACTGTACAACGGACATACTGACCCCCAGTAATGTCCCCACAACCATCGTATGGGTATGGAATCCGTTACTGAGCACATGGTTACTCCATACCGGACCCCCTGGTCCTATTTCAGCTTTTCGTAACGTATCCATTAAGCATACAAGGATCCTTTATACCCCCACCGGTATTCGCATATTGCAGCATTCTTATTATTAGTTTAGACAGGATGAGTATACTATCACTTTTTATAAACAGACATGGTAACTCACCTGTGTAACAGTTGCCAGCACAATTATATAACATCTTTGGGTCCTGATACAGTTTAAGTAATTCTAGGTTAGGTAATGGTACAACTAACTAGTTATTATCATGGTTAATATTGGCTAACGCTGCGTTGTTTAAGCATGGGTGATCAAGTTCATGCCTAGCTAAGGCTACGTTACCCAATACCCACCCCTAACAATAATCCTAATGCCTAAAACTAATAATACTAATGTTAATAATAATAATAATTAACTAGACATAAACTTAATCGAGAATATACCTAAAAATTATCTATAGCAATTTGATGTAGAGTCTCCCTACTCGTGCTCCAAAATGACTAAAAGCTCGGGATTCTCTTTATACTAGAGCGTTTCACAAGAAAACTTATATTTTAAACGATTTCTACGTAGATATATTTATAATAGAGGTTGAGCAACTCACTTTATTCATTCGGTCGATGTGGGATGGAAATTGAATACGTCAAATGACGTTTGATGTACGCAAACATATATATGTTAAGTAATTTTTATATTTAATATGTATATATTATTCTAACTAGTGTTAGAACCCGTGTATTACACGGGGTTAGAAATAAACTAATGATAAAAAAAATACAATTTGAGACTAAATATCTGTTAAATACAATTAATAAATTCAAGGATATTTCTTTGTATACAACGTTAGATGTTTTGTTTGAAAATTTTCCATCGTTGTCTAAGGCTAAAAATTTTAACACGTCTCTGCTTTTAACTCTTGAAACTGCCACGTACAATTGACCACGAGTGAAAACCGGTTGCCTCAAGAACAATCCGACCCTTGATAGTGACTGGCCGTGGCTCTTATTTATTGTCATGGCGAAACAAACCGAAAGTGAAAATTGTCTTCTTTATAGCTTGAAAGGAATTCGCTTGTTTGAAAGTGTCAAATTAATTTTGAAATAAAGGTGCGGGTTCCGGTAAACATAAACACTTAAACACTCGTATAAAAAGCATACATGAATAAAAGATATATAAAATAAATTGTTCAATATATGAAAAAGTAAAAGAATATCGAAGAACACTTAAACACTCATAAAAAAGCATACATGAACATGTGATACAAATGTTAAATATAAATACTAATATATTCATATCCTACATTCTAAAACATAGACAATGTTAAATATAAGTACTAATATATTCATATCCTACATTCTAAAACATAGACAACAAAAGTCTGAAACATCAAAAATGTTGAAGAAAGGAAGAATTGATGGACAGTGGATCGACCGGCAAACAGAACACGTCAAACTCGAGCATGGACATCTTCAAGCCCTCAAAATACATTCAACAAAAGGTTAAACGATATGTACCAATAATACTTGAATGATCACTTGAAAATATATATTATTTCAGAAACAAACTTTTAAATAAAGCATGAATAATCATTTACCAACCAAAATTTTATAGAACTTCTACACTCATTATAATATTGAATATACCTTAAAATTATCTACGACGATTTGATGTAGAGTCTCCCTACTCGTGCTCCAAAATGACTAAAAGCACGGGATTCTCTTTATGCTAGAGCGTTCCCAAGAAAACTTATATATTAAATGATTTCTACGCAGATATATTTATAATAGAGGTTGAGCAGTTCACTTTATTCATTCGGTCGATGTGGGATGGAAATTGAATACGTCAAATGATGCGCAAACATATATATGTTAAGTAATTTTTATATTATATATTATTACTAGGTTAAAACTCATGTTTTACATTGTTGAATAATATTTTCTATGAAAATTTATATGTTTGGTGTTATTAATTATCTGTGAAATAAAAAATAATTAAAATTTTCTTATGATTTAGTAATTTTTAATAAAATATTAGAATATACGTTAGATATTTAATTATTTAACATCATCATTATTTAATAGGAGAGAAAAGCGAAAAACAAAAATCTAGATTTTATCAGAAGTCGTCACGTAGCAAGTATAGTTATTCATTTATTATAATATAGTTTAGAAACCCTATATTATTATACAGGGTGAATAAATGCATTGTTATATATACTTAGTAATAAAGATCTAATATTACATATTTTTGACATATTATATAATTTTTTAATACAAAATTTAGAAACGTTATATACTTGTTTTTTAAAAATGTTCATGAATTTACCCGGATGGTCAATTTATGAGCCAATAAAAAGAATGAAAGAAATGTTCAAACTATAAAAATATTTTATGAACAAAGCTATTTTTTAATTAAAAATTGTTTCATAAAAATAGTTATAAAAATAATAATTATTTAATATGAGAGAGATGCGTGAAACAAAAATTATTTTTTTTTTATAGAAACTTGTGTTATTAAATAGGAGAGAGATGCGGGGAAAAAATGTTAATGACGAACATGGGAATGACATGTGGCACCCCCAAAACCTTTATTTATTAGTATGTATAGATATTATTCAAATTAATTCAGTTGCTTAACTCGTTTTTCTCTTATAACTTTCACAATAAAACGTTTTATAAAATTATGAATATGTCGTTGAGACGGGCTTATTTTTCTCTACGTTTTGACCTAAGTTTCATTAAAAACGGAGAAAGGTTAAATATAATATATTATTTTATTATTATTATTATTATCAAACGGTCTCCTATAATAGCTAGGGCTCGTCTAAATACCTAATCTTTCTAATAGTCATTTTACTTGTTACTTACTCGTTTGACAATATCTAAAATATAAGTTTCATATTTTTCACGTTTATAACTATTACATAAAGGTTCATGGTATTACATGCTTAGACTTCAAACACCGACTATTTAACAGTGTTTTTAGAAGCGGACCGGACCGGCCGATCGGACCGGGAACCGGACATAGAACCGGTCTGGTTGTGTGTAATTGAACCACTTTCATTTGAACCGGTCCGGATTTCAAAATTTTATTTTTTGTATTTTTTTTCCTTTAAAATCACATTTTCTGATTTATTTAATATTCGAAGTTACATAATTTATTTTTTTAAGCCTTTATATGACATTAAAACTGCAAATTTACATCAAAACAAAAAAAAATTATATTTGCATCTATATATATAGTTTAATTTTTATATTATTTATGATGTCATCTGGTTCTTTAATTCGGTCCAACCGGTTCAACCGGTCCGACCAGTGAACCTCTTATAAGACGGGCGGTTCGTTGTCCAGTCCGGTTCTAAAAACATTGCTTTTTAACTTACAAACAAGTGTACACACACGACACCATTCAATTTTTATAACCTTTACGTTATTTACCAACAAATAGGATTCAAAGATCTTAAATCCACCATTTTTTATTTGTGAAGTTCAAAGATTTCAAACATCAATTTCACCCCCCCCCCCCCAAACCCTTGCATACGACATGGTCATACAAACACTAGTTACATAAACAAATAGCTATCAACAATTGTATGACCTACCTCTATCATTACTAAGTAAGTGCAAAGCATTTAACTTTTGCTAGAGATGATTCCGATTAAGTTTCAATCTTAGCCACGCGATCACCTATACAATTCACCTCGTCATTAGTCTAGATATCATAATTGACACCAATTGAGATTCTAGCACACTCTTAATACCAAATGACCAACATTATCATTTGTCTAGGTTCAATCACCATAATTAAACCGTTAACACCCTTCCAATACTCTCTTAACCCAAATGACCCGTTAAGGATTCACCCAAGTTCCACCAAAAGCTCAAATTTTATAAAACACCAAATTAATTGAGGCTTCTTGGTTATTTGTGTGTCTATCAACACCCTAGACAATTACCCGACATCAATTTATCATTTAAACATCACTAGGTTGAAAACCCCAAATCACCCTCAAGAAACATAATTCTTGAATCAACAAATTGGGTGTTTAGATGATGTTATTTAAATCTCATTACCTTTAGTCAAGCTAGTTTTAAACTTTTATCAAGTTATTAACCACTTAACTCACCCAAATCAGCCCCAAAACTAGGATTCCTCCCAAGAACACTAAGAACACCTTTAATGGAGGAATCAAGAAATGAAAGAGAAGCTTACGTGATGTTTAGAAGGTATTGTGCAAACCAAAACTTTTAATCTTCACATACAAACATTTTGTTCTTTGATCTCAAGCCCTTTCCTCTTTCACCTCTCTTTGCAAGACACAAAACATACACAAATGTGTGTAAATTGCGCAGCCCCTACCCCTTAACATTCCATATTTTTTGAATTTGCACATTCAGCCCCTGAACCATCAGATATGGCCTTTTTTTCACCCAAACTTGCAAAAAAACTTCACTTTTGCAACAAACCTTCAACTTTTATTTTTATTTATTTACATCCTTATACATTCTCATTATTTAAATGCATATAAGAGTTCCATGTACACTAACTCCATACTAGCTCCGTCTAGGTGCACACAAGAGTTCCCTATGTACTTTCTCAATCTAACTGCACACAAATGTTCCATGTACACTTTCTTAATCTAAGTGCACACAAGAGTTCCCTATGCACTTTCTCAATCTAAGTGCACACAAGAGTTTCTTGTGCACTATCACCCGAATGTTGGTTAGTTACCCCGCCTCTGATCCACCCGAACACGTCTGCCGCCACTACGCGTGAAGGCTTCCACCACCATCACCATTGCGGTCATCACTTCCGAGAGCTGTCGTCATCGTTGATGGGGGTGTACAGCCTTCGAAACTAACCTCTTTCCCAGGTGCATGGACGGAACTCAGAGAAATCAAAGATGAGAGTGGCTTGGGTTGTTGTTGGCGGCCAAAATACTTATTTTGAGCTTCTACTCCTTATGTTATTTGATGATACATATACCTAACTTGTGTTACATATATGTGAATTACATGTATGTTATAAAATTACATATACATTATACTGAATTACATATATGTTATCAAGTAATTACATATATGTAATCTACTAATTTACATATTTTGTAAATGGTTGTGTGTGGTTATATAAATTAGTTGGTATTCATGTGTAAATAGTTACACATATGTAATCTACTAATTTACAAAATTGTAAATAGGTGTGTGTGTTTATGTAAATTAGTTGTAGTTCATGTGTAAATGTTTACATATATGTAATATTCTATAAATGATTGTGTACCCGATTACACATATTTAATCTACGTGGTTACATATATGTAAGTAACTCTATTTATATATATGTAATTTATAAAATTATATATATGTAAATTAACAACCGTTGAGATCTTGATCATCGTAATTTTTTTTTCTAATTGCTCTAATATGTAATGAGGGTTTTAAAATAATGTTTAAATAAATTGAGAGACAGAGGAGAGATAAGGAATAAATTTAGGGATGTTATTAATTAAAAATGGAAGGTTTATGGATATTTATTTTTTTGTTTTCCCATTTTGCCCTTAAAAGCTTATCTAAAACTCAAAATTTTAGATTTAATTACTTAAATACCACCGACTAATCTCAACTACAGATTAAAAAGATGAAGGATGCAAAAGTGATTTTCGCATAACAACTAGTTTTTAACATGAACCCTCTCATATATATATACACACATAGTCGTATATAAAAGAAACCCTTAAAATCGTATGTAGCATTCTTTTAGTGGAGATTAAGATGCTAAGATAATAGATTCTCGTTTTCGTGTTGCCGCGACATATCCAGTCTCGTTCCCAAATTCCTTCGATGTACGGTATGACTTGAAAAAGAAATATATGTGAATAATTCTTGTGGTTGTACATCATAGCATACATGTTACATGTGCTATTCAACATCAATTTAAAAAGTACAAAAATCAATATGCTATTTTAAAATATTAATTTTATAAAACTTAAAATAATGTATTGTCTTAAAATACTAGTTTTATGAAAATTAATATTAATAATTACTATTACTATTACCAACTAAATTTAAAAACCAACGTTAGTGAATAGTAAAATAATATTTTTTTATTTTTTTTTTCAACCCTCATTCTATATATAATATACACTTTTAATCCGTCAACTTTTCTAATAATTTCGTTTCTCTGTTATAACTTTTGTTCTTTACTTTTTCATTAAAAACGGAAAACGCAACTTTCTTTAGTTTTATTTTTTCAACGTTCCGATATAAATTTTATTAAAAACGGAGTTTTATTCAAAAGCGCATATTTTTTCGTACGATATAGCGACTGTACATAACTTTTAGCCCGGAAAACGAGCCGAACCAAATTCGCCAATGTTCCCGCCGTGTTGCGAGGGGAATCGTTTTAGCCCCTCATAGTATATATAATATACGCTTTTAACCCGTTTAGTTTTTTATTAATTTCGTTTTCTTGTGCTATGCTTATTTTTTTTTAACGGAATGCGCGGTTTTCTTTGTTTTTTTTGCCAACGTTTAGGTATAACTTTTTTTTAAAAACGGAGTTATGTTAACATTCGAGATTTTTTTCATGCGTTATAGCGAGTCTGCGTTTCGACATAAGTTTTATCCACCCAAATGAGTCGACCCCGATAACGACCAGACTCCCGCAGCAAAACACGGGTGAAAAAAAGTCTAGTTTACTTTATAATTCAAAACGTAGATATGGTCAATCGTTAATTCGAATTTAATTTTTTTTTTGTAATATTCTTTAGAATTAACTAAAATAGTATGACAAATAAGCTTAAGATGTTATATTTATGAAATTTAACTAATAGAACTAACGTATTAACATCAATTTAAAAAAGTACAAATCAATATGCTATTTTAATTAAACTACTAGCTTAGACCCCGTGTATTACACACGGGGTGAAAAATATCATACATAAAATAATAAAATCTTTATATGTATTTTTTAGAAGTGTAAAAATGTATTACATATACTTAAGATAAAAAATAAAATTCAAAATATATAAAAATTAATATATAATTAGGTTTTGAAAATACGTTAATTATTATTTAATATAATTTGACTTTTAATTACTACTTGATTGAAAATTAAAGTTAAATAATTAGATTTTAAAGTTTTTTTTATAATAAAAGATAATTCATATAAATGTGTTTTATTAGTATAGTTAGTATTTGTTTTTTTAAATATATTATTATTATTAAAAGATGAAAATGTATTTAATAGAAGAGAGAGGCGGGAAAAAAATGATAAGAGTGAATATAGGGGCGACATGTGGCATGAAAAACCTTTATTTATTAGATAGTATAGATTAGTTTTATAAAACTTAAAATAATGTATTGTCTTAAAATATTAGTTTTATGAAAAATAATAATTTACTTTATAATTCAAAACGTAGATATGGTCAATCGTTAATTCAAATTTCATTTTTTTGTAATATTCTTTAGAATTAACTAAAACAGTATGACAAATAAGATTAAGTTGTTATTTTTCTGAAATTTAATTGAAAATAATTGTACTAAGTTTAATATGTAAAAACAGTGTAACATTTACTTCAACTTATTAAAAACCGAACATTTCCATATTGGAAAGGGTTTTTTGAAGACCGGTTTGAATGTATAATTTTTTTTATTATACTCTTATTTTATACAAAGAAAAAGAAATATATTATCTTCAAACTGTATTTTAGAATTTCGTGATTGCTTCTTTCAAATTGAAATATTTCGTCGGTACACACGAACTTTGCAATCGGATAAAATACAGAAATTGTCAAGAACGAGTATTGCTCATAACCCAAAACTACCACACACGGCTTCATCCACGGGTTCATGAACCCAATTTTCAACCACCACGTGGAACCCGCGCTACTTGCGGAGGTGTTTCCGTGTTACCTAAGCCAACCCGAGGATGAACATGTGTCCACCCCTTCCACCCTAACAAGGTTACTATCACCCACAGTTTCTACTTAATTACAAATTATAAAGTTACTACCGATGTTGCAGTCGCTTCAAACCTACATAGTTGCTACCGATGATCAGTTATTACCGAACATCAGTAGTAAAATACTATTATTCTATCATTTTTTTTATCATCGATTTCAACCAACTTTTCACCCATTTTCAATGAAGTATCTTTTAAACAAAATAAAGAATTTTCACGCTAACAGGAAAGCCCATTAGGGGCCAGCCACGGCCCCTACCAGCGCGGTGCCCTTTGGAACCTCTTGGTCATTAGGGGGATTCGCCCTCTTGAACCATCGGTTTCAAGGTAATTGAAATGAGCATATTCTTGTACAGGTGTGACTCCATACCTTCTAACTTTTAACAATATTTATACTTATTTCTCTTTGATATTAACTAAATCCAACTAAACTAAAAAAGCATTAAAATCACCAAGAAAAACTCTCCAAAAATAACAAAGTTTGTTTTATTACTTTACTAGGTTAGAAACACCATGTATTACACGAGTTGAATAAATGCACTTTTATATACTTAGTAATAAAAATTTAAATATTACATATTTATGACATATTATAAAGTTTTTAATACAAATTTTAGAAACGTTATATAGTTATTTTTTTAAAATGTTTTATAAAAAGAATGAACGAAATATTCAATTTCTAAAAATGTTTTATGAACACATCTATTTTTGAAATAAAAAATGTTTTATAAAAAGAATTATATAAATCATTATTATTTAATAGGAGAGTGAAGCGGGAAACAAAAAATTATAAAAACAATTAAAGAACAATTTGTATAATTAATAAGAAAGAGATGCGAAAAAAAAATGATGACTATGGAGTGACAAGTGTCCCTCCAAATCTTTATTTATTATATAGTATAGATATGATAAACCACAGTGGGTAGAGTAAACTAATTATATTCAAGATCGTAATATTATAATTAATAAAGAGTATAAATGTACTCGATCATATTACACGAAATTTGAAGGCTTATCATCCTTTCATTAGTACCAAACAAAAGAAGAAGAAAGACGGAATTGGATGGCCCTATATATCATCCATCATATATTATATCACACGATGGCATATACTGCCTTATTGTACTATATATCTCAATGATTAAACTTGCTTATTGCTATTAGGGCTTCTAATTAGAGCCATATAGCGTTAGCCTCAATGAGCATTGGCTTTAACCTACTTTTCATATTGAGGCTCATCACCTCGTTAGCACCACCAACCATCTTCTTCCCTATGAAAACCACCGGCACACTTGGACTGCAACCTAACCCTAGTAACTCCCTTTCCACGAGTTCCCCATTTGAAATTTCATCCACCTCATACACAGTCGGGTTTGCCCCAAAGTTTTTTATGAGTGATGTGATGGAGTGACTCATAGAACAAGATTTTTTGCTAAAGATCACCAATGGGTTATCTGCTACCAGCCTTTTCACCGTGCGCATTGCTATAATTAGGCTTTTGTTGCTGGAGTTCTTTGGAACTTAAAGTTCGTATGGTCTATATATACTTGTTTGTGGAGTTTTAAAGAGATTCCAAGGGCTCTAAAACACGTAGAAATGTAATTCTCAGGTGCGTGAATTCAACAAGGCTTATGGCATATTTTGTAAAGCAATGTGCGATTTAGTCATAGGATAATGATTTGATATCGAATAATTGCAAAGTGCACTTGTTGAAATTCTGGTTGTTGCTTTTCCACCTTTTCTAAATAGCAGTGGCGAAGCTTGAAAAAAAAAACGCAGTGGGAGCCAGGATTTTTTTTCCTATCAGAGGGGCCGGAACTATAAAATTTTCGCCGAATACGTATAAATTAACACTACTGGACCGAGCCCTAAGAAAGCTTCGCGTAGATAGTATTCCTAGTTTTAATTGCATGCATATGCCTTATAAACTCGTCTTATTTGCATGGCCTTGTCGTACAAAGTTTGTTAACAAATTAACAGCCTAAAAATTTATGCAGAAAACAACATGTTTGTTCAAGTTATAAAGTTATTTCCAACAAACAAATAAATTTGATTGAAACTTATTGATCAAATATAAAATTGCCATAAAACAAGTATGCATTCATAAACAAGCTAGTTATTATTGGCATAGATATCTGTAAACAAGTCGTGTGTGCGTCTATATATATATATATATATATATGTAATAATGGTTACCAAGTTATACTTTAATTTTGTTGTTTTGATATAGATAATTCAAAACCATTATGTAACGTACTAGTTTTATAATATAAATATTAATAATCTTTTAAAGCGAAATATAAAAGGAAACAATGTTTGCATTGTATATGGAAAGGGCATATTTGAGTACAACATTGAATTAATATTTAAGATTGCATTAATATTATTGTTTGTGATCGAATATTGGATGCCATAATGTAATTGATTTAAAAATCACATCTCAAAGAACTTATTATTTAAGCATGTTGAATAAAGTGTGAATATTTGCATCTTTAGAAGAATATAGCACTGGATACTAGAAATTCACCACAGAAAATTTTTAGATTGATAGTCATAAATAAAGATTAATTAGTGATGGTGAGAATGTGTGGCTATTAACAGAGGCACAAATGACGACAATCGTTAATTAGAATTTTTCATTTATTCGCATAGTTAACATATATACTGAAACAAATGCTAACTTATATGGTTTATAATTATAACCTTTCTATTCTTATTTAAGTTTATATTAATATTAAATTAACATGTATGATTCTTAATTATTTAAAACAAAATACAAAAACATACATATAAATAATATATAGGCCGATGGTCTCTAGGCTTACGGTACCTTTATCTTCACCAAATTAGTGCTAGTTTAAGTCACATAAAGTGGCCAATACGTGAATTTTAGCAGTGGATTTTACGGAGATATGTGTCGACGTTCAAAAAATATAATTTCTATAGAAATACCACGTGCATTAATGGGCAAAGTGTTTTACGTACTAAGCATTACTAGAAAAGTAGAGTATCATCGACTATTCGTTAGTGATAATTATTACCAACGACAATCCATCATACAAATAGCCGTGGGTAAATCATTTACCGACGGAATATACCGATGAATTACTAATGCACGCATTATCGACGGCTTACCCATGGGTTTAAAACTTATTGCTTTTCAAGATGTGGGTTTTCGTCTTATGTTTTAATATTTTATTCAATTTAATATTTTTTTAGTTTTGATATTTTTTTATTAGGTTTCCTCCTTATTTTATTAATAAAAAATTTTCAAAATATTTCATTAAAATTCATAATAATTCATTTTTTTAAATTAATTTAAACTTATCAAAACATATAATTAATAGAAAAATAAACCGTAAATAAAAAAAACTAGTTTTAGTAAATTTAAATAGAATATAAGTTTAATATACCTACATTATATAAGTATTCTTAAAAAAAATTAATTAATTTAAACTTATCAAAACATATAAATAATAGAAAAATAAACCGTAAATAAAAAAACTAGTTTTAGTAAAATAAAATACAATATAAGTTTAATATACATACATTATATATGTATTCTTACAAATAAATACATTATATAAGTATTATTAGATACATGCATGTGGATCCATAGCAGGGATATACGATCTCTCGGTGTTTGAGGTCTTAGGCTCATCGGTAACGGAATAACAGCGATCGGTGGTGGTTCCTACTCCCGAAAACACGACCATTTTTCCGACCTCTGTCGCGTGCAGGGATCAGAAAACACGTATTTTTCTTCAAGTAGTTTTTCTAATAGGATAAGAAAACACATTGCCTTACTCAAAAATCCAGACACAATTTGTTTTATTAGTTGCGTATGTGTATTGTATGTTGTGTAGGTGTAGTATGTTGTGTAGGGATGTAGTTTGCGTAGGGATCTAGTTGTGTTAGTGTATTATAAACAAAATGTAATAAAGGGTGTGTGTAGATTATGACGCACATCATGTGTTTGATCTAACAGCTTATTCACAAATGCAGATGCAATTTTGGTTTTTGTTTGTGTAGGTGCATTATATTGATGTGTAAAGATGAAGTATATTTATATTTTTATAATGAAAATGTATAAATTGTGGAATGTAGGTTATGGTTAGCATAGATTTGGGGTTTTTTTTGTTAAAATTTGATTATATCATATTCAGAGTAAAAAAATAAAAACAAAAATCTAACCTGGTATCTTTTATGTATAGATATTGTATGTTGTGTAGGGATGTGTTTAGTTGTGAAGAATATTGTGTATGAAACTATTTAATTGTGAAGAATATTATCTTTTTTATTTATGGTTTGTGTTAGGATGTGTTTAGTTGTGAAGAATATTGTGTATGAAACTGCATATTGATGTGTAGTTGTAAAATAGATAGATTGTGTAGTTGTAAAGAATGTAGATTATGGAGTCAAATTTAAGATTTTTGTTTGGTAAATGGTTAAGTCTGTTTGTTTTAGCATAGATATTGATTGTATCTTTTTTTAGAGTATTGTTTAACGCTTTCTATGTCTGGTGTAGTTGCATCATAAAAATGAGGAACAGTATGTCTCTATGTAAGTAATTTATATTAAAAAGTTATTTATATATTGTGTTGTACTAAAAGATTTTAGTCTTCTTAATTACAAATATAGATTATATAGTGCAGAAGAGCGGTCGGGTTGCATTAAAAAAGTCATTTAGTAGGTTTACAAGTGATAAAGCCAACCCTGTGGTGATAGATGATAATGAAGCGGGAACATCGGCAACTGAAGGTATGTAAATGCTCGAACAGTTAAATAATTATCTTTTTAGTTGGTGCTACCAAACATTAATTGATAAATTATTTTTTTGTTTTGTAATTAGGTGTAGGTTGATAAATATTATATTTTTTTTTTTATAAAATGTATGTTACTGATATTTAATGTATAATTAAGGTGCCAAATCAAGGAAGAGAACCAATGAAAATGCATGCGTGCAAACTACAAAGAAGATAAAAGGTAATGGAATGTACGCAAAGTTTAATTGTTATGCACATTACATTAAAGTTAATGCTTAACTTTTGTTAAAATTTGATTTACAATGTAGTTGTTAATGGAAAAATGTTGGGCAGTCAAAACTACTTGACATGGATGATGACTTTGTCAACCCAATTCCTAAACAAGATATGGTAATTAATCAAGGTAGTGTCGGAGTAACAGGGACAAAAAAAAGTAGAAACTGTTCTGTCAAGGTGCAAGAAATGCTGAGTTTATGAACACGGTCATCACCGAAATCTTTGAGTGATGCAACTAGAACTTTGTCTGACAAACAACTGGATTGTGTTCGAGCAATGGGGTTTGGGAAGATGATATCATTTAATGTTGATGGTATACTCGGATTGCTAGGGAATTATGTAGTAGACAATATGGATACAGAAAGTATGACAATCAAACTGGAGAGTGGTCCAATCCAAATAACAAAAGAGGTAATTAACCAGCTGATAGGTGTGTCGATGGGTGGCACCAAGATTGTGATGGAAGGTGGGGGGAAAACTAGGGTGGAAGTAAGGAAAATGTGGAGAGCCAACTGTGGGGTAAGGGAGGTTAGCCCTATAGATATAGCAAAAAGATTGAAAACCTACACCCAAGCTAACTGGGTGTTCAGAATTGAATACTTGATGATGTTCATTGCAATGATGATTGAACTTCTCTTTGAATTTATTTTTGTGTAGAATGGGTCGTCGAGAAAGGGTATTTTTAATTTTATTTTATATTTATTTTTTAAAAGTAAAAACCTTTTCCGACGCCCCAATATCGACGACATGTCGTCGAGAAAAGGGTTAACTATCTCGACGACTAATTCTCGACGACATTTTAAGCAGTCTCGACTAAGCTTTGCCGACGGAAGCAATATCGACGCCATGTCGTCGAGATAGGCTTTCTCGACGACATGTCGTCGAGACAGGTCGTTGAAACTGCCTAAAATTCTTGTAGTGGTAATTGTTGTGCATATGTATAAATGGAAGATTTTTGTGTGAGTTTAAAAATATGTTCAACGTTCAGATTTATGATTTGATCATAGTTGTGCATCTCATATATGTAATTCTAATTTGTGTCGGATATTTTGAGCTTAATGTAGGTGATGGTTGTGAATGTGTAGTTTTAAATTATATCGAATGTTCAGATTTTTGGTTTAGTGAAATTTATGCATGTTATCTATCCTAATCAATGTTGTGTAGAAGTTTTTGAGCTTAGTGTAGGTAATTGTTCATATGCAAGATGGGATGATTTGTGTGTAGTTTTTAAACTATATGGAATGTTTTTACATAGGATGTTTTTAGTTTAGTGTCGAAAATTGTTCATATGTAGGATGAGATGATTCGAGTGTAGTTTTTACTCTTTAAATTATATGGAATGTTCTTATGTGTAGGAGCGTTTTATTAAAGTTTTTTTTAATTAATTGGAATATATAATGTTATGGAAAGTTTTTATGTGTAGTTTTTAAAGATCAAGAAGAAAAAATGTAACCTATTGTACATACATTTTTTTTGGTGTAGATGACTTCATATATATCGTTTTAGTTGTTAATTGTTTTAAATGTAGTTGATTTTCAAAAAAGATGTTGAAACATCAATATTTTTTAATTGATTATGATGTTTTTATTTTCTTTAAGCCGTAGAACAATTCGAATAATGAATGATAGTGTGACACTTCAATAACCGATAGTGGTTTTTAAAACATTGGAAATGAATCCCAAACTTTATTCTAAGTTTGTCTACAATGCCAAGTGTCATCCTTCTCATAATCACTGTTACTTAATATGTCAGAGCATTCACATCAGCATCTTTATATCCATCCATAACTCTTTAATTTAGAGTTTTCTTATATTTTACATATGTATCAGGATCTATATCTTTAAATTTTATAGTTTAGTAAATATCGATTATCTAAATATAGAGAATCATTTTAATCAAACTCTATATTTTTTGTGAGTGTTTAGGAAAGATAAAAAATAATATAATAAGTGTTTGTGAGTGGGTTAAATATATAGATAGAGAATGAGATGTGGGAGATTAAAACAAATTTAAAAAAATGTGATATTTAGTTAAATCATAGAGATTAAGATAAATAAGCTGATGTGAATGCTCTCACATAAGTTTTTCACCCATCCATCCTTTCCATAAACTTATTTTACCCACAGCACTGCTATACTCATCGTTACTACAAACAACCTCATTATTTTCACATCATCTTTTTTTTACATTTATTTATTTATACTATTATTAGTTATGAATAATTTAAATTAAAAAAAAAGAAAATAAATCATTAAATAAACTTATTTTTTTGTAAATCCAATGTCATCGTCGAATTTGTTACTAAAAAGGAGAAGAACAAAGAAAAGAAAAAGAAAACGTTGAAGGTAAATAGAAGCTTATGTACAAGAGATGCCCATTAACGACAATATCATCGTCGAGATCATTAATGTGTGGGTGTGTATGTCAAAAGAGTAGGTGGGTCATCTGTGTAATAGTTTGTGTACTGTAGGAATTCTAAATAAATAGGATGGAAATTGTTGTTTGTGTAGGTTTTTGTGGAATGTTTGTAGGTACTATGATAGTGTGTAGGTAATGTGTTTATGTGTAGGAAGGTGAGTGAATTCGATTAAGGACGTGTAAGAAATTTGAATCGAATCTGGAATTGAAAAAAGAATCTGAAGATTCACTTTAATAATAGATAAGAATTTGAATTAAAAAAAATATATACAAACCGATTTTCCCTTCCTAAATTAGTTGAGTACATTAAAAGCACATAAATTAAATGTTTTCAGAACCGGACCGGACGACTTAAAGGTTTACTGGTCGGACCGGATTTAAAAACCGGACGATGTCATAACTAATTTAAAATTATAAAAAATATAAACAATAATCACCTTATCCATCTTTATAAATTTTCATAAATTATGAAATTGTGAGTGTATAAACTATGATATGGCTTGTTATCCGTACTTCCTTTGCACACTACAATATGTATTAAGTTGATTCTAAGAGATAAATAACTCAAACATGTTTGTGGAGAGTTGGCATCTCTCAATTACCTCCAACGTGCAGGTCCTATGTTCGATTCTTGCAAGCTTCTCTGTTTGGTTTTTATTCTCCTTCTCAAACTTTGAAACTTCATCATGTCACATCGACACTTGAGGAACTCTCAATACCCTTACCTCTCTATATAATTGTAAACCCCTCCCACATCGACCAGGAGAGAAACATTGAAGTCCTTCTACGTTCTATAAATTCTGCCTCTGCTTGATGCTTGGCGGTTGAACCCGGTTTCTAGCCAAACCGACCGGTTCTTTGTAAAAACGGTTCAGTAGGCTAAAACAGACTGCTGCTGTTCCCGGTTCACGGTTTAACCGGCTGGATAAGAATTTGAATCGAAACTGGAATTGAAAAAAGAATTTGAAGATTAACTTTAATAATAGATAAGAATTTGAATTAAAAAAATATATATTTTCCCTTTCTAAATTAGTGGAGTACACTAAAAGCACATAAATTAATTTAGGTATGCAAATTACTACTATACCCTTATAATTAAGTTAAATAGAAAGAAAAAATCTGATTGGTTGAATATTGTTCTTTATATTCTCGCAGATTTACTTTGTTCTGAAATGAACTTCCCTATATATATATATATATATATATTTATATACACTAGTCGGAAACCCTTGCGATGCGGCGGCGGCGACAAATTACAACGCGGTACTCGTTTTCGTTTAGTTTTTCAATCCTCTCGTGATATATTATATTTTGTTGGAATTTTTTATTTAAGTGTTTTGTGTTATTTGTTTGTGACATGATAACTACTAAGTTAGATTGTTACTTGGGAAAATAAATTCAAAAGAATACATTCTCGTGCTAACCTTCGTTTCTAGTCGTGGACCCAGGTTCAATCCCTGTCCTCCACATCAAGTGATTCATAGTAAAATGACGCCAATGAGCTGGTGGTGGAGTGGTAAGAGAGAAACCTGGTGTTACTTGTGACCCAGGTTCAATTCCTGTCCTCCACATTAGTTTATGCGGAATGCAAATGAGGCCTAGCTCTTAGGCTGATGCACCTAGGTTTTACCCACGCCGATCCAGGTTTCGATAATCAGGGTTTAATAACCAGAAATACCAAGAATAAAAAATCACTGGCTAAGTTCAATAATCAGGGTTTAATAACCCTTAACCAGTCAGCAATAATTAAGAACAAAAAACAGAACCGAGTGTGATTGAAGGAAACCGTTTATTCAAGAGTAACGGGACTCTGATACCATGTCAAAAACATGAGAAATACGGTTTTATTCTTTTAATCAACACTAATACAAAGAAAAATAAGACGAACAGAGATGGGTTTTGAAACTCTAATCGTAAGAAACAATACACACCAATTATAAGATTAATCGTTCGTGGTGTCTTCTGCAACAGAGGGATTGCCAATTTATAGGAAGCGGAAGGACCATGACAAAAAGGAAAGAAGAATAATCCACGGCGAGATCATCGGAGGCACAAGCTCTCGAACCCTAGCAGAGCCAAGAAGGGAACAGCCGCAAAACCTTTGGGGGGGGGGGGGGGGGGGCATACATCTGATTGAGCAAGATGAGGCATTTGAGTGAGGAACATGGGCCAGAAGGCCATAGGCAAAGCCAAAGAGAGAGCCACAAAATGAAATCAGAAAAGAGGCCTAACATGCAAAAGAAAACCAAATAAAATGATTAGAAATAATAAAAAGAAAAACTAAATAATTATCAAATTGAAAATAAGGTAAATGTAGTATTTTTAACAATTACACATTTTGACATAAGTGCCCTTAAATTAACTTCTCATTGTTTCGTTGAATCCAGAAATCCGCCCAACTCCACCGTTCCCAACAACCCTTCCTTTCACTATTCTGTCGATTGCATCAATCTCACTGTTTCTTCAAATTTGATAAGGGGTGATCATTGACGGGATGTATTCGCCGCCCACCGCCACCTTGAAAAAGAAATAAAAACCAACCCTTCCCCCATTTCCCAGTGCATCTCCATTGCTAACCTAATATGTGCCACCATCGTCGGTGCCCACCGTCAACGACAAAGGCCCCATTGTCAGCAATTCCGGTTCAACGGCAACGAAAAAATCATATGCAACCACCCTTGATGTCGCAACCCACCAAGAAACACCACCGCTTCCTCCTCCCAAAAACATCACATATTATCGGATGATGGTGAAGAGTTTTGATTTGGCGATTTCTATGGTGTCGATTCTTCCATTGATTTGACGCAGGTCCATCTGTCACACCTCGCCAGAGGCGGAAGCGCGAGGTGTCACACATTTAGTACATAGTACAAGGTATAAAGACATTTACTAAGGTATCACATAAATTATTAAAATTTCATAATTGATAACAACCTTTGTTTCAACAAGTCAAACAACATCCAAAAATAAAGATAAATATAGTGTTCAAATTTATTAGCTAAGTCCCAAAAGTAATCATATGTGATCCTTCATCTCTTAGTTATTATTTCCTGAAACATGTAAAGTAAATGGGTCAACAATAAGTTGGTGAGAGACATAGATTTTATAAGTTATAAAGAAAAATTATCATAAAAATATAAACAAATTTAAATCAAGTTCAAACAAGTGTACAAGCATATTAACACAAACTTCTTGCAATCAACCCTCAATGTTATATGTTATAAGCATCCACGATTGTGCCGTTAAAATGTTATATGCATCCATAATTCCAAAGATTGTGCCGTTGATATATCGATTTCCCTCATATGGCCATACTAGTACTTCCTTAGGCTTATGATCAAGTTAATGATTGCAATGTTGTTATAAGTGTTCAAATATCAAGCACATAATTGAAATATTTGTTTAAATCAAAAGTTGAGTTATCAAGTTATAAATACACATGTTTCACCCCAAAAGTTGCAATGAAAAAGGGGCTATGAATCTCACCTTGACAAGTAGAGGATTGGACTTGTAACTAGATCATGAGGAGAAGTGAAACGGATCAACGATGCCCTAATTAAATATTTACACATATTTAATATGTAGGGATGATTAAAAGGAATAAGAACGGACGAACGGACGAGAGAACATTAACGATTCGAATTATTGATAATAAGTTAAATATAGTGATAATTTTATAAATTGTAGTTATAAAAAGGGATTTTGGGTGTCAACAATATTAATTTCAATTAAGTTAATTAGAGTAAATATATTCTTTAACATGGAACATACTATATTATATGGATACTAATAGAAATAAACAAATTAATTAATCACAAAATTCCGAAGTTAAGTAAAAGGGTTATATAGCAAACAACAACAAAAAATAGCATATTATTTATGAAAGTTATAATAATAGGACACTTATTAGAATTTATATTATTTCTAAAACCTATTATAGGTCATGACGTTTTGAATGCTTTAGGTAAATAATATATATATTTATGACTCTTTCATTAAAACGATGACTTTATCGATTATATAAATAAAAGAAACTATCCTCTTTTTTTTTCTAATGAAATAAGGTAATAAAGAATTTTATAAAATCTTGGGGCTTGATTTTTTGAAAAGAAAGTGATTCATTAATATTTATTTATTTTAAACATCTCATATACATAATCTATACTATATAATAAATAAATGTTTTTATATGCCACGTGTCGTCATCATATTCAATTTCAGTAATATTTTTCCGTCTCTCTCTCTTATTAAATGCCCACAAATTTTTTAATAAATTACTATTTATACTAATAAAACACATTTATTTTAAATTATCCTTTAATATAAAAAAAACTTTGAAATCTAATTATGTAATTTTTATTTTCAATCAAATAGTAATGAAAATCAAATTACATTAAATAGTAATTGACGTATTTCCGAAACCCAATTATATATTATTTTTTATATATTTTGAATTTTGTTTTATATCCTTAGTATACAGTAAAACATTTTTACACCTGTAAAACACATAAATAATATTGATGTTTTTCACCCGTGTGTATTACACGGGGTCTAAGCTAGTGTATACATATATAAGAGTGTGTGTAAACAAGAAACAAAAAAACTCACAAGGATGTCCCTGTCCGGGTTCGAACCCGCGACCAGGGCTGTGTAGGAGAAGTGCTTTAACGGGGCATTAGCCTTGACAAGGAACAGGGGTATAATTGTTGTAACCAATGGGTTCTGTGAACCCTTCTTCCCCACTACAACAGACGCGACCAACCTTCCCTTACCTTAACCATACACGAATTCGACTAACAAGGGTAACAGAGGGAGCGACAGTCTTAAATAAACGATACCCAGATTTGCTCTTTCGAAACGAACCAAAACACGGCCGGTTGAGGGTTCCGAACCCTAGGCGTCGATCTGAAAAAAGGGAGAAAAAAAAAGAAACGATTTTGTGGTGATTTCGGGTGTAAAGGGTTAGGATATATATATGACGTTTAGGAACGCGTTTAATAGCTGTAAGAGACGAGTTTTCGGGCTTGATTCCAGCGATTTCGCAAATCTCCTACCTATTTACGTGACATACCAAAATGGATTTCAAATCTTTGATTTTTGGTCTAAATCCATCAAATTGGAGCTTGATACGGTGTCATTAATCGATCACGAATGATTTGGATCCAAAAAGGGAAGATTTGAATGTGGATTGAAGGAGATTTGGAGAGGGATTTACGCGGTTTGACTTTTGAAAGTCAAACATGCGTTTAAGTCTTTCCAGGGTCCAAAGGAGTTCACTAGGGGGTTCAAGTACTTGGGTGGGGGGGGGGGGGGGTTCAATAAGGGTTAAAGTCCAATTCTCTTCATAACTATCATTTAATTATAAGATTTCTTTTATAAAACTTATAAAAAACATATATCATTATTTGTTTTTGTTATTATTATATATTTATTTATTTATTATTATTTTTTTTAAATAAAAGCTTAAAAGGTTTACACATATATAAGTATATATATATATATATATATATATATATAGATATATATAAAATCTCAAATTTCCAAGTCGTTACATGTTTGAATAATAATTGACACGACATAATGTAACGTACACGTACGAGATAACGAGGTTGAAATAATATGGCGACCATAAATGTTATTAACGCACAAAATGGAATAAAATATTACACAAAAATCACGGATGTTACACTATCGTTGGTGCAGGCAACCTTGACGGTGGCGATGGGTTGTTCCGTCGAGGGGCGGTGGAATTAGGGATGAGCATTTGGTACCGAGTACCGGTCCCGTACAGATACCGTACCGAACCGGTATCGTACCGATAGATTCGGTACCGGTATCGGTACCCACTTTTCCATAAACTCGGTACCGGTACCGGTTCGTTACTGGTACGGTACCGATCTCATCCCTAGGTGGAATAATGGTTTTACAATGGGAAAGAACAAGGGAACATGATGTGTTTTAATTGTTTATTAGTTTTGAGTTAAATACATAATGGTCCCTATAGTTAAAATAGAGTTAATTATATAAACGACCCTTTTGTTATAAAATGGTATTTTGGTTATTCCACCCCAATTTAACAGAAAAGTTAATGGAAGTTAGCCTTAATACCCAAGTTTGTTACAAAATTGAAAGAATAAAACCGAAATCTGTTACTTTAAACCCTTAGTACTAAAACCTATTATTTTTTCACAAATCACAGGGACTATCTTTATAATTAACTCTATTTTATATTTTAAGATCAGCCTGTTTTGACATGTTCCAATTTTTGTCAAAAATCTTGTAACCCAAACCAAAAAAACCATTTTTATAAACGACCCGTTCTTACTTTTAGCAATGAATAGTAAGAGAAAAAATTAGAAAAGAAAATTATTTTACTTCAAATATAAACCTCTTTTAAAATTTAAATACGAATTTCTTTAAAAATCATTGAACTTAAACGGGTTAACGGGTCAATACATTTATTAAACGAGCCGTGTTCGAGTTAACCTATTTATTAAATGTGTCGTGCTTAAGTTAACCTCTTTAATAAGCGAGTTATATTAGCCAACTTGAAACCTAAATATTTACCATCTTAATTTGGTATCACTTATTCTAACCTCTAACTTTCAACTTTCGGACTAGAACTTGATATGACTAGGCCTTGTCACCCTGATACAGATAAAACTTTTTAACTTTTGAACTAATTTTGTCGAATATAAGAGCGAGCATGAAACCGAAATAACTGACCCAAAACCGATTAACCGACACAACCAAACTGTAATAACTGATCCCAACCATGATTTTGTGTTTTTCTAGAAACCGATTTTTCGGTTTGGTATATGTACGTATACATAACTATGTATGACATGTTTCTAATTCCAATATCATTTCCATTCATATATTTCTTTCTGTTAGAGGCCTTAATATTCTTGATAATGATTTGCTATGTTTAAATTAAAATGTTCATAGTTTCATTTGTACATTCTTAGTAATGGTTTGCTAATATGTTAAATTAGTGGTTTGCAATTAAAATGTTCACAGGCCCAGACGAAAACCCAAAAACTGAATCAAACCGATTTATGAAACCAAAAATCGAAAATGACGAAACCCATCATTTTCTAAAACGATAAACCAAACATTCGGTTTTGGTTCGGTTTAATCCCTAAACCGACCCACACCTAGGGCTGCAAACGAACCGAACGAACGCGAAAAAGGCCTTGTTCGTGTTCTTTCATTAAGGAAATTTCATGTTCACGAACGCTAACCGAACGAGATTTCCTGTTCGTTTTGTTCATTAAGAAAATGAACCTGTTCGTGTTCGTCCGATAATTGTATGTAACGAACGTAAACGAAAACAAATGAACATAAACGAACACAAATTCATTTGAGAATAAAATCAACATTTTCTTCTCAAATTAACGTTACACAAAATCCACCAAAAATAAATATGAAATACTTGACAATTGACATAATTATCTCCAAAAAGTTGACATAATTATCATAAATACAATTAATAAATAATTTAATTAATAAAATATAAAATATAAAATCCATTAAAGACTGAACGAACATAAATGAACATGAACAAACATAAAAGAACACATTACCGAACGTTCATAAACATAAATGAATGAACACAACCTCTGTTTATGTTCGTTCATTTAACTAAATGAACGAAATTTCTTGTTTTGACTAAGAGGATGTGGGTGCAAATGAATCCGACGTTGAACGAATAAATAAACGAACATAACCAAACTTTCTACTAAACAGTTCATGAACTATTCGTTTAACGTCGGATTCATTTGCACCCACATCCCGTTAGTCAAATACAGTTGCATCTAGAAAACTAAACCCAAGTGTGAAAACATCCCTTTTGTCTTTCATATCAATAATATTCGCGCATCCTTAATCTTTACAGTTTGTCACAAATTTGTCGTTCAACGCAACGCTTCCTCCGTCATTCTCGACTTCTTCATACACGACCAAAAGCCCAAAAACTGAAGCTCAAACTTCAAAATTACTCTCGAAGTGCATTGGAAACAATTCAGTTCACAAAGCCACTAAATAAACACTAGATTTTCCTCCGTTTTCGTTCCACCAATTTTTCAGTAATCGGATTGGGGCAAAAATGGATTCAACACCTCAAGTTAGGTTTACGCTGGGGAGACAGTCGTCAATGGCGCCGGAGCGGGTTTCCGGCTCCGATTCGGAAGACGAAGAGGTCGATGGATTGGATCTGATTGATCCTAGGGTTAGGTTAATGTTTTTTTCAAGTGAAGGTAATTTAGAAGGGATTAAGGAGCTATTGGATTCAGGAACTGATGTTAATTTTAAAGATATCGATAATCGCACTGCGTTACATGTGGCCGCTTGCCAAGGGTTTTGTGATGTCGCCGAGTTGTTACTGAAAGCCGGTGCGGAAATTGATCCCAAAGATCGATGGGGTAGCACGGTAAGAAATTTATTTATTTTATTTTTTTAAGCTGATGTTTTGCTATTTGAACAATTAATTAGATTGTCATGAAATTAATTTAGAGTATATGTTTATACCGGCAAATTGGATATTAATAATACAAACTATCCTCATCGGCCGATAATAATATATTCAGGTAATGTAACCAGCGACAGTCTAACTTTTACTTTTGTACTTTTGTTGCTGAGCACAGTCCTAGTAGCATAATTATCATTCTCGCTCAATTTCGCTGGTACGTATCTCCATTTCGTTAAAAATCATATTTTTGAGCGAAAACAAATGTAAATCGAGTGTAAATCTATGATGATTATGTTACTGGGACTGCCATTGGTAACCAAAGTGAAAGTTAGGATTGCCGCCGGTTAAATTGCCGGTATGGATTATTATTGGCCAATGGGTTTTGGATTATTAAAATCCATTTGCCTAATTTTATTGGCATTTGTATCTTACTAAAAGATTTACAATGTGATGAATGGTTTCTGGTATGGGTTTTATGCAGCTTGGAATTCTTGTAATTTGAGAAGGGAATTTTAATAAAGTATATTTCGGTTTTCTTTATATTTGTAAGTTTGGTTTTGTTGAACAGCCTCTTGCAGATGCAATCCATTACAAGAACCATGAAATGATCAAACTTTTGGAGAAACATGGTGCCAAACCTCTGGTAAGTTATTATGCTTAATGAGCATTATATAAACTTCATATTTTTGGCTATAAATCGTTTAGTTTCTTGATTTATATGAGCAAACACTATTTGTACTTTTGATTGTTTTTCTAATTGTTTAATTTTTTGATTTATATGTATATATGCATACATACATAGATGGCTCCCATGCATGTGAAAAACGCCCGTGAAGTTCCAGAATATGAAATTGATGCTAAAGAACTTGATTTTACAGACAGTGTGGACATTACCAAGGTAAGTCGTCTGCAATTGTGATAACATTTTCTTAATCGATAATTGGAAGTTTTATTATTTTTTGTTGGAACTTTGCAGGGTACCTTCACCATAGCTTCGTGGCGTGGAACTAAAGTTGCAGTTAAAAAACTTGGAGATGAGCTTTTTACCGATAAGGAAAAAGTGTGGGTTGTTTGATTATCAACAATATGTTATAAACTTGTAATATATTTTTCAAATATAATACATTATTTACTTTTCTAATTCACGAGTTATTAACAGGAGGGCTTTTAGGGATGAACTTGAATTACTTCAGAAGATACGCCATCCAAATGTGGTTCAGTTTCTCGGCGCTGTAACTCAAAGTAGTCCAATGATGATAGTGACAGAGTATTTATCAAAGGTCATAAATCACAGTCATTACTTTCCTGTTTAATTTCCTAATTTGACAAAAAAAGAAGATTATTAAAGTTGTCATGAAAAAAATAGTGATACACATATTCTTTATGCATATAAGTTTTGTGTATATTTCAGGGTGATCTTCGTCTATTTTTAAAGAGAAAGGGAGCACTAAAGCCAATAACAGCTTTGAAATTTGCCATGGATATAGCAAGGTACTGTTTGTTAATATAAATACTGATTATCTAGATTTGTTTTGTCTCTGTCACAATATCATTACAAGTTTCAATACTCTATGGGTTTATATACTGATTAGAATTGAAGTCACAAGTTTTAAATGTTGTTATTTGGGTAGGGGGATGAACTATTTGCATGAGAATAAACCAGAACCAATTATTCACAGGGATCTAGAGCCTTCGTAAGTTTTTCTACAAAAAATTAGAGTAGTGAACTCTGTTTATTCATCATAATTGTTAACAACTTTCTTTTCTTATGCGAGTAAGAAAACAGGAATATTTTGCGGGCCGATTCTGGACATTTAAAAGTTGCAGACTTCGGAATTAGCGAGCTGCTGAAAGTGACTAAAAAAGTTAAACAAGAAAAACTCATGTCCTATCATGACACCACCTGTAAGTATTATAATGCTGCATATTATTAAATCGTCTTCATATCCTTAAACTCACAAACTAGTTTTTACAATTCGAGTATGTTATTTGATATAACAGGGAGATATGTTGCACCTGAGGTGTTTAGAAATGAAGACTATGATACAAAAGTGGATGTTTTCTCATTTGCCTTGATTTTACAAGAGGTATGACTTTACAATAATCCGTTTTCTTATTAATTAAACATGCATGTAAGGCCCATGTTATCTACTTCCGTTTTGTTAGATGATCGAAGGCCACCAGCCATTTTTCATGAAGAATGAAGATGATGTTCCAAAAGCATATGTTTCAAAAGAACGTCCTCCTTTTAATGCCCCAGCAAAGAGTTATGCCCATGGGCTTAAAGAGTATGTGCTTTGTTTAAGTTTTTTTACTATATATATTTTCTAAGTTATATGTTAACCAATTATGTTGTTTTTAATCTTTATAAATGATTTATCTCACAGGTTGATTGAAGAGTGTTGGCATGAGAATCCAAACGAAAGACCGACATTCAGAAAGATAATCTCTCGATTGGAATCAATTTATAATTCTTTTAATCGTAGGAGGCGTTGGAAGGTATCACTTTTCTTTTTGGCTTATTTGGGTTTAGTTACATTCATTTCCTTAAGGTTCCCAGTAAAATATGAAAAGAAAAACCTTGAAGCGGTAGTGCAGTGGTAAGCACTTGATTCTCCTCTAGCAGAGGTCTCAGGTTAGAATTCTGCTTCCACTGGTTTCCTAGTGTAACCTCTTGAAGTCACCTCAATCTACGATTTGCCTGATCACGTTGGTTAGCAAGGATTGGCGGGCCCTTGAGTTTTCCAGTATTCTCATGGTTACCAAAAAGAAAATATGAAAAGAAATTTGTTTTTTTTAACTTGTTTATAAGTAGAACACACAATCATGGTGTAAAATTGCGGTTCAGGTTCGGCCATTGAAGTGGTTTCAGAAAATGGAGACTATGTGGAAGAAAGAAGATTCTGTAAGAAGCAGCCGTGACCGATCATCTCACATCTAAGATAATGAACGGTCTAAAAACGTAAAATGTGTGCCTTTTTCGGTTCTTGAACTGATTTTTTTGCACGAGCTAAAAAAGCTGGAGAAGACATTTTGTTGATCAAAAAGTGTTGTGCAAACACGTTATTATCTTCAAATCGATTTTCTGCTGTTAATTTTTATTGTCACCTTCGCTTGATGATTTGTTGATTCAAAAACTAATGATGATATACTACTCATAGATGTCATAAATTGTTGATTCATAATACTTGAGATTCATGGTTGAATGCTTTTAGATAACATATAACATGTGTTATTATTTTCTAAAAACACTTCAACAGTTGAGCCTGAACTACAACTTTACACCATGATCGTGTGTTTATACAAGTTCGCTAAGCATGGACAACACATTATTTTTGGTAAAATCTTTGCCCATACATAGGAGCAAGATACAAAAGTCTTTGGTTGAGCAATGGTTCTGTAACTCTGTTGGTTTAAAGACACAAAAGTCTGTTGTTTGCTTTAGTCTTGATCGTTGGGCATGGAGCCACTAGTTTTGATAAGACGCACCTATTGAGGGTTGCGGTTTTCAGTAGGTGATGGTTCAAAAGGTCATTATGACCATTCGGAAGTTGTTACCGAGACTCTTTACAAAGGTACCTATTAAAGGGAGCTTTTGACCATTTAGAGCATTCTTTACCCATTTTTTATCCTCATTTTTAAAAGAGTAAATTTACACAAATTGTTCTTTAATTATAGTAAAAGTTACACTATATGTCATTTTACTTTAATAAGTACATTACAAGTTCTTTTCTTAGATACTTTTGAACACCTTATGTACTTTATATTACATGGTGTTAAGTTTTTCTGTTAAATCTAGACATGTGCCTAAAATTGTCAATTTACCCACAAAAGGATAATTTATGTAATTTTCATTTATCTTCCTCGTAAAACCCTAGCCCCATTGTTCTTCCTCTCTCCCTCTATATGCAAGAACACCACCAGTCCACCACCGTATAAAATTTTACAAATTGTTTGAACCATATTGCAGACCAACCCAGTGAAACTCATTCACTTCATTTGAAGCATCTTGCTGGTCAAATTCTGGCGACCCTCCACCAACTCCCTTATTTGCTTTTCTAATTATAACGCGGATTTCACCATTATATGCTCTGAAAAACACAATGGAGCCCAGCTGCTTGTAGTTGACAAAGTTGCTCCACCCAGTGGTTAACAGATGCCGTCGGGGAGTCTCTCGGTAAGTATGCCAGAACTTCCATACCCGGCCGTGAACATCCTTCACCAGGAGCACCTGAACCGGCGGCTCCGCCGCGTAATCCAACATCGGGGAAATCGTTTCCACACAGTATCTCGGAACGGAGAATCCACTGCCGTTTTAACATCTGATTGAGTCAACGTCTTAGAGAAAAAATAGGGTTTTTTTTACATTCCTAATTAACAAACCCTAAATCACCATCACCATTGGAATCAAAGCTCTGACTAGTTAACGGCTCAGGCATGCCATACCTGTGGATACATAACATTGATCATCGACCTGAGATTGAAATACATAAATAGAGAATTAATGCACTTGCAGGTTATTAATACTCATATTCTTGGTGTTACTTGAGAGGATGGATATGTTTGTTTATACAACACTCGCTTGAATTTCCTTCCTCGGCAAGTAGTGAAGAAAATGCAAGTGAAATGTCAATCCGGAGGTGGTGCTTGGTCGCCGGATATGGTGCCGGTGGTTGTTTTCTTGCAGAGACAGAGAGAGGAGTAGAGGGGGTTTTATGTTTAAATAAATTACATAAATGTCCTTTTGTAGGTAAAATGAGCATTTTACCCTCATATGCAAGACACATGTCTAGACTTAACAGAAAATTTAACACCAGTTAGTATAAAGGACATAGGGTGTGCAAAAGTATCTAAGAAAAGGATTTGCGATGCACTTATTGAAGTCAAAAGACAGAGAGTGTAATTTCTACTATAATTAAAGGACAATCTATGTAATTTACACTTTTTAAAATTTAGGGAAATCACCTAAAAATACCACTTCATCCCATTCCTTATTCCTATACCTTATTCTTATTTTTTTAGGGAAAGTTAAAGTGAATCCCCATATTTGAAGATCTCTTCTGTATTATACCTGACAAAAAAGGCTGGTCGGGTCAGGTTGAGCGGGGTGACAGGTCAGGATGGGCTAGGGTCAGAACGGGTGATCTTAAAAAATTGTCAATTTGCTTTGGGTTTGGCAAAGATGGATTAGAGTCGTAATGGGTTGTTATGAAAAAAATTGAGTTACGTAAAATAGGATATTTATAAACTATATTAATATTTTAATAATAAATATTAATTAAGTTAATAATTTATGCAGTATAAAAATATAAGAAAAATAAAACAAATGTAGTTAGCTTTATTATATTTTCTTAATTTTTAGATTTTGTTGTTTTTTAAATCGACCCGTTACCATTTTCAGATGGACCCGTCCTGACTCGGACCTGTTCTATAAAAAATTATTACAAATTAATTTTAGAAGAAAAGGATAAAAGAGAAAATAGTTATTAGTTAAGATTGTAAATAGAAGAAAAAGAAAGAAATAATAAAAAAGAATACATAGATATGAATGAAGAATGAGATGCAGGATATTTTAAAAATGAAAGATAAATTTAACAATGATAATATTCAGTTAAATTATAGATACGAGGATCAAGAACCATTGTAAGTGCTCTCGCTCTTAAATGGTCATAAATGACCTATAAATATATCATAGACAAGCCTTCCATTTGACGCAAGAAATAACCCTTGAAACTTTGCCCACATAAACCAACAATATCGTGATTCGTGACTAACTTACAGGACTTCATTGTTTAATATCTAGATCAAAGCAGGAATCAACAACTAACAACCGTCCGTCTATGAAAGCTCACTTGGTACAACCAACATTTAATGACCTATAACATATTGTCACATATTGATTTGCTAACGAGAACCCGAAAAACAATTGATATTAGAACCTGAACATAGTCAGAGATTGATCTATCATATAAAGTTAAGTTTTGATTATGTGTTTGGTTGTTGTAACATCACGAGCAAACCATTTAGGGGGTGCGGTACACCATCGTGATACAACCACGTGAGTCTATGTGACACCCTCACTTGGTGAGAACACCACCCCCCCTCTTCACGTGAGGCTTGGTGTGAGAATTCTCACGGGAGTGAGAGAGCAGTGAGGGGGAGAGAGAGCAGTGATTGGGTGTGATAGGCGTGAGACACTTGAACACCACCCCCTACCCACGTGAGATGCATCACTCACATGAAGGTATACCACATGCCCTTAGTAAAAACTATTTCTCTCTCTTATAAACAATTGATCTTTGAAGTCTTTTGAATTTTTTAGCTTTCAACTTTGACATAAAATATCTTTTTTAACGGCTTGGCATAAAATATCTAACTGATTTAAGTTATGTAAAACAATAAAACCATGTAAGTGATTATGTATTGTTGATCAACTATTTGTAAATGTACGAGAATAATTATAAAGTAATCCAATCTTTTTTTTTGAACGGCGTGGGCTCAACTGCCACGTCCCACCAGGGAAGGTTCGTACATCAGTCTACCCGAACATCCCCCAAGGAATTCGAAATCTGCAGAGGGTGTTCCTAGTTTTTATAAAGGGCACCTTGCAAGATTTGAAACCATGACCTCTACAGAGTGAAAACTCTTTGGAAAAACCCCACTGACCACCAAGACAGAACATTGATGACAAAGTAATCCAATCTAATATTAATTCTTAATTATTATAAAGATAATTACAAATAAGTTTATCTATGTAACAAATCTTACCTAACATATTTTATGTAATCATAACTAACATATATTCTATTTAACTAATCATGACTAACTAATTCTATTTAATTGGTTAGGGGGTTTTTCCAAATGGTTTCCCTTCTGTGGAGGTCATGGGTTCGAATCTTGCAAGGTGTATGATGCGAAAACAGAAGCAATCAAATGGCAAGAAACTCAAAGATTAAACAAAAGCTTCAAGAAACCCAAAAGGTGTTCTTACAATATCAAATAATCATAAACTCAAAACCGAAAACTAAATAACCTTTAACCCTAACTTATACTAAACAAATATCTTAGTAAACAAGAAAGATAAAAATTAGGAAACTTGAATTTTAAACAAATAATAAAAAATATTAAAATCTGATTTTAAATTAGGAGATAATCCTGTATCATATTCTCCCTCTTCGAAAAGAACTCGTCCTCGAGTTTTCCTTTCGGATCAAACCCGCCTGGATCAAAAGGAACATACACCCACTTTTCTTTGACCGTTACTAAGACCCGCTTAGCTATTTCACTTGCAAGGCTTGGGTCTACACTATCTTCTTTATTGATGAAGATTTTTTTGACCAAAGTATATCCTGCCTTTTCAAACAAATGTACATTTTAAAAAATATAATCATGACCCTTTATTCCACCCGCTTGGATTTTGGAATATGTTAGTTTCTAAAAAAAACGTGATATAATTTCCAAAATATTAACTTGACTACCAAATTTATAACCATTTTCACGGTCCAAATTCCGGGCACATGTAGTCACCGTACCATTATCTTGAATCACCATGACCACCTTTAAATCTACAACAAACATACCCAACGAACGCATTGAATTTTCATGCTCGTTGTCAGCCGTTTCTTCTTCTTGACTGACGACTCGATTAAGAACCTTTTGCACAAACAAACATTCTTCTTCATCGAAATCAATCCCGTCTTCATCGAATATGGGTTTGTCTTCCAATAAGCACTCCTGAACAGATTCATTATCATAGATCGGTTCGAGGAACCGAGGGTGGGGGTGGCCGAAAGGATACTCCTCTTCCTCGGTCACATCGTCTCGGACGATGGTTCTCGATTCGGTTTCCCTAATGCGCCTCTCCCATTGTAACTCAAGATCTCGGACTCGTTGGCGAAGCCGTTTGATCTCTAGTTGTATTTCAAGATCTTGGACTCGTTGTCGGAGCCGTTTGATCTTAAGACCCCGTGGGTCGGGATATACTCCATCGCTGACTCGGTCGGCGGTTCTGCGAGTAGGGCGTCGATCATCTCCACGGGTAGCCATTTGATAACCAAAAGCTCTGATACCAAATGATGCGGAAACAGAAGCAATCAAATGGCTAGAAACTCAAAGATTAAACAAAAGCTTCAAGAAACCCAAAAGGTGTTCTTAAAATATCAAATAATCATAAACTCAAAACTGAAAACTAAATAATCATTAACCCTAACTTATACTAAACAAATATCTTAGTAAACAAGAAAGATAAAAATTAGAAAACTTGAATTTTAAACAAATAATAAAAGATATTAAAATCTGATTTCAAATTAGGAGATAATCCTGTATCAGTGCATTTCATAAAAACTAGGAACACCCTCTGCAGACTTTGAACTCCTTGGGGGATGTTCGGTAGACTGATGTACGAGCCTCCCCTGGTGAGACGTGGCAGTTGAGCCTACGCCGTTTAAAAAAAACTAATTCTATTTAATATATATTATAGGGAATTGATTAAATGAAAACCTTTTGGTTTCATATAAAACCAATAAATCAATTGTGGGCGTTTCATTTAATTATTGCATTTTCTAATGAGTGGTTTAAATTAAATCTGATTTTTTTTATTTAAACGAGTAGTTTATATTGGTTCGTTGGACATTTTTTTTAGATTAAATATCATCAAAATCAAAATCATTAATGACGAACGTTGGAATTCAGTTTGAAAATCAAATTCAAAATCCGATCTTCATAGCCGTCACCTTCTGATCAATCGATTCTAATTCATGATCGGACACCAGTTGTAATTGTAGTTTTTTCTAACAGCAATTCCTAGATTTTCCAGGATAAATACACCACAACATGCACCCTCCATTATTTGAACCCTCAACCTTTTGGTTGTTAAGTACACCACTTAACCACCAGGATGTCTCCTTGGGACAGTTGTAATGTTGCACGAACTAGTTCTAGTGATGAATTTAGTTCAATTCTGTAATTGAATTGGATGTAGTGGCAGGCTTAACCATACAAATCATACTCAAAAAGTAACTAATGTGAAAAGAAACGAGTTTAATATGTTGCAAAGCAATCGGGTCAAACTTAAGTCAAAATCTCTAGATGGTCAAACCAAGTTATGAGTGTTGAATTTGAATTTGAAACCAACTGGTACAACAGGTGAAGTGGGGTCATCGTCTAATACGAAAGTAAGGAAAGTTTATGGTTAAAGACATGGTCTTGCGAAACAAGATGGTTAAACTGATTCGTTTGGTCGTGGTAGGAGGAATAGTGATGCACGCGGAAGCACATTCAAATGGCACACATAAGAACATACGGAAGTAATCAAATGATTCGAATCGAAATCTTTGTAACCGAACGCTTTGAGTGGTAATTTCAATTAAGAAACAATAATTCAAAACAGTCTAACAAAAACCAAACCCTAGATCTCATCTTATAGATGAGAATTTCAGTTAATTTAGGAAAAGAAATCACAACAAACAAATATTAAATTTCAAATAAAATAGAAGATAAGAAAAATCTTCAAAACCTTCTTTTGCCACCACCATCAATGCTCACGGGTTTCCTCCTTGGGCCGGCTCCTCCACCGAATCTTTAGACCCAACTCCACGAATCTGTTGTAAGCCCAATAGCTATAGGAAAATCCAACTTCAACAACCAATGGTAAATAAAATCTGCGAGTACAAAAGGAGAGTATAAATGTGACAGTGTTCGTTCTCCCTCGTCCTTCCCGTGTACCCACACCCGATATGTCACCAAACTCGGCTGGCACAAAACATAAAATACATAGTTCTTAAATTGGAAATCATATTCTATTACAGCAGAAGTCTTCGTTCAAACATATCAAAATTCACAAGGAATTTAAAACTTTTAATCATGATTGTTTAATACTATAAAGCTGTCATAAATATTAGTCTTCAACGATCGAGTAGCCCTTCAACCATGCCATCCAAGCTCTTATAGCTTCTCTGAACTATACATCTTTAACCTGATGTGCATACTAAAAATCAGTTATACTAAGTGAGTTCTGTCTTTATTTATCAACTGTAAGATCTGTCTTTCATTTAATGTAGCTTAATTATTAACATAAAATAAGCTTCCTCTATGTTACATTTTAACAAAAAAAAACATTCTTTATACTTTAAACTATGTAATTTGACAATTTATGAAATCTTTTCGCTTACTATTATTTGTTAAAACTCCGTTTTAAGGAAATCAGTTACGGTGTCCCACTCTGTTTTTGTCATTCTTTCTATCTCTATACTATCAAAAAGCGAACTTGCACTTGTATGAAACTATCATAACATAACTGAACCATTGCCCAAGGACATGGTTCCTCTGTGCTTGCACAAGACAAGACTCATCTGTTCTTGCACAAAGCAAGTCTCCTCTGTGCTTGCACAAGGCAAAACTATACTACTTTTTGCTTGTTATGAAAACAAGGCTCCTTTATGCTTGTTACGAAAACAAGGCTCCTATTTGATTGTTACGAAAACAAGGCTCATCTGTACTTGTTATGAAACAGGGCTCCTTTGTGCTTATTACGAAAACAAGGCTCATATGTGCTTGTTACGAAAACAAGGCTCCTCTATGCTTGTTACGAAAATAAGGCGTCTCTATGCTTGTTACGAAAACAAGGCTCCTATGTGCTTGCACTAGGCAAGACTCTTCTCTACTTGCAAGACTTCTGCTTTGTGTACTTTCTATACTATAGAATAACTATGCATTTATTCTATCTATCACATAAATATTCACATTATCACATAAATGCAGACAAATTAGCACATATTATCACATAAGTACATAACAAGGCATCTGTCACTATCATCCAGTACCGAAGTACAGTTTCCTCTGTCTATCATCACTTTCTTTAAAACATTTATTTAAAAACTGTACCTGTTTACTCTGTTTCTATTTCTCTTTACTTTTAGAAAAAGGTATATTTTATAAAATGTAACTATGTCTTTCTAAATCTTTCGTTTAGTTTATATTCTCTTTTTAAGTATGAACATCAGCCCAAAAGCATATGAAAATGGCAATAGAAACTCACCTGTGGCAATTTGACTATCGGGGATGAGTTCTGATTGAACTGCGGACTCTATCAACTATGCCAAATATGTACAAGTTCATTATGTGAAACAACGGGTTAACGTTCGTGCAAAACACCTAGTTCAAAGTACAAGTACTCGCACTAGGTATTCGCCCGGGTACTCTAAGTATTCACACTAGAGTATTCTCTCGAATACTATTAGTATTCGCACCAGTGTTCTCACGAAAACTCTAAGTATTCGCACTAGTATTCTCACAAAAACTCTAATTATTCACACCGGTATTCTCATGAATACTCTAAGTATTTGCACTAGAGTATTCGTGCGAATACTAGGTATCTGTTCATCTTTTTCATAGAAAACCCTAATTTTTTTGCATGAAACACGTCTGATCCGAAAATGCATCAAGGTTCCAACTTTCATCGTCCAAATCGCTTGTTTAACAACCATGAGTCTAGATCTATGGTTTTTAAGTTATTTCATACGTAAAAATCCAAGTTTTTAAGATAAAGATCTTGTTTTTTACCCACTTTATCCATTTTAACAAAAACAGGAGATTAAAGGCTTGGATCTTACCTCAAAATGTCTAGAACTTTAGTGCTTAATCTTCCTATACCAGGAACAAGATGGAAGGTAGAAATGGGGTGTTACAGCTAATGTATAAGTTGATATATAAGCTAATATATATATAAATATATGTGTGTGTGTGTGTGTTGATAAAGGAAGTTTAATTACTTCATAGTTCATTCCTATAACAATCAGTGACATTGTTATGAGACTAAGCATAATATGTGGTTAGTGATTTGTGTAAATCATGGTAACCATAATGCTTTTAATGATTGAGAAAAATCACCTATGTAAAAGAGAAGTATGGTTGATTCGAATGAAATTGTGGGGTGCGCAATCCCTAGAGCTTTCACAGAACCAGACTAGTGTTAATGGACACGACAATAAGGGGCTGACTAAACCAGGGAGAGTATTGTGTGAAGTATATTACTATCTACATAAACGGTGGTTGGTTCAAAGAAATCGCGTCTACTATCCGCTAGGAGACTAAGTATGCTTCACAAAAGAGGGCTCAAAGCTAACAACTACTTATCCTTTAATATTCAACCGCTGAAATTGTATCTTGATAGAGTATGGATCGTTCTCCATTCATGTGGGGGTTTGTTAGAAAAATATGTAAAAATGAGTTTTTCACATGAGAAAAATGTGTTTTTTTGACATGTGAGGGATTGTTAGAAAAATATGTGAAAATAAAGTTGTGTGCTTGAACTTGGTGTATTGTTGTTGAATGAGTTTCAACTCAAGAATTCAAACTTAGAGTTTCAACTCATGAATGCTTAAAGGCGTTTCAACTTTTGTTGAATTCCTAAATGTTGTTTCAACTTTGAGTTAAAGTTTTTCAAGTCAAGAATTCATTTAGTTGTTACAACTTTGGGTTGTCTCAACTTTGAGTTAATGTATTTCAACTCAAGAATTCAATTTTTGTGTTACAACTTTGGGTTGTCTCAACTTTGAAAATATGTGAAAATAAAGTTGTGTGCTTGAACTTGGCGTGTCGTTGTTGAATGAGTTTCAACTCAAGAATTCAAACTTAGAGTTTCAACTCATGACTTTTTAAAGGTGTTTCAACTTTTGTTGAATTCCTAAAGGTTGTTTCAACTTTGAATTCATTTTGGTGTTACAACTTTGGGTTGTCTCAACTTTGAGTTAATGTCTTTCAACTCAAGAATTCAATTTTGGTGTTACAACTTTGAGTTGTCTTAACTTTGAGTTAATGTCTTTCAACTCAAGAATTCAGTTTTAGTGTTACAACTTTGGGTTATTTCAACTTTGAGTTAAAGTCTTGAATGTTGTTTCAAGGTTAGTTCCCTGTAAATACTAAGGGTCTTTTATAGTAGCAAATGAAACTTGAACACACCAAAGAATTCACAAGAAATTCCTTCTAAGACAAAATACATTCTCCAACATTCTTCTTCCTTCTCGCGATTCAAGGTTCAATTTCGTGTGTTAGAGTCCTCCCCGGTAGTATTAGCTGCTTCGGTTGTTGTACCATGGGAGACATACGAGTTCTCTTAAGAGAGACTTGAAATCTGTTTTAAGAGACCCGTGTTCATAACCTTTCACCATTTAGATTGTTCAGTGTTGCAATTTAGATTGTTCATTGTTGCAATCAAGGTTATGGAGCTGGGGTCTCCCTGAAAGCAGCCTCTCTACCCTTCAGTTATGGTTTGTCTACATCTCACACTCTGCAGACCCTACCAATAGCTTTGCCATTGATGGGATTTTATTGGGTTTGGTTGGTTTGTTGGTTGGTATTGTTGTAGTCAAGGACAAGTTGAAGACTCATGCCTAGATTATACAAGAAGGCATTCTTGAAGTTCTTTTTTAAGACACCGTCATGGACAAGTTGAAGACTCGTGTCTAGATTATGCAAGAAGACGTTCTTGGAGTTGTCGTTGAAGACACCGGTTAGAATCAAGCTTTATAATTTTTTTTTCATTCGGTTTTGTAAACGATATTGTACAAGTTTATTTCACATTGATAACGAGAGTATCGTTATTATTATTTTATTATTGTTTTTAATAAAAGGTGCCATACTTTCCTACATAGTTTAAATGTGAGGTCCCATGTTGAACCCATAAACATGACGCGCTTAGCATTCCTGGGTCCATAACTAAACAGATCCGGTTAAGGATACCCAATGACAAGATTTTACAAAAAGTACACTTAACTCACAATACAAACTTATTGAACAATATCCCCATTACATATTATAGTACACTACAACAAATTCTCCTCAACCATAACTAATTAAATAGATATAGATTACATGCAGACAAGAGGTTTGTTGCAAAATCAGGCAAGAGTCTTCATAAGAGTTTTAAGAGCTTCTTCAGAGATAATTTTATACATTTCTTCAGTAAAGTGAACAGCATCCCAATAAACGTATTTGCTTCTATCGGCACAAGTGGGCAGCCCTTTACAACTTTGTCCAAACTCTAACCCCGAACCACAACATCCCTTTGATGCCTCCACAAAACCTGCCATTTATTATATATTAAAATAAATATTAGTATAACTGTATAATCATATAAATATCAGTATAATTGTTATTTATTACCATATTTTTCCGGGTTATGAATTGTGTCCAATATGAGGCCATAGATATCTGTGTAGAAGTTTTTAATCCCTAGTGATGATTCAAGAGTAGCCATGAGGGATTTGATCTTGGAGTTAAAGGAAAGAGCAACCTTGTTGTACTCATCGTCGCACTCGACCGTGCCTTTTAGCGCTCTAATTAGTGGAACGCACCCGAATGGCTCCATGCCCACCACTGTCAATCGCCTTGCACCTTCCGCATGCATTGCCTATTAGGGATACCCATAATTGTTAAGAGAAAACAATGACTTCGAAATCTACAAGGTATGCAAGCACGCAATACTTTGTTTTGGCATGAAAACATAGTAACATGTAGACACATTATGTTCGTACTCTATATATTGATGTCTCATTTCTTTTTTGCTTTTTTATATTTCTTTATTCGTATTCTTCTAGACTATTGTGATTTAGTATCTTATATATGAGCTAAAGTGATGCCATGTAACTACTTTGTTTTCTAGAGAAAATAATAGGTTGGATTAAGATTGGGACCTCACATTGATCCTTCTTTTTTCCTATAAAGTCGAGAATCGAGATCGTAATTTTGAATAAAGATTTTAAGATCCAACGTCTCAAATGTTGAAATACTTAGCCCATGGCCTTATAGCCTGGCCTAGTAGCATTGTTAATTGCCCCCTATAAAAATGGTGTGCGTTCAAATCTTGCAAGGGCAAGTTGTAATTAAAATGTCGAAATACTTTTCATATGTGTTTATTTCACATTAAAGGTCAAGTAATCAAAATTTGAAGTTTGAACATGAGGGTTAGCATAAATAATATAAATTACTTACTCACAAACTAAGATTTTAGTTGTTAAATTACTGAATTCGAATAATTTCATAGAATGTACTCCGTTCTATTAAACGAGTCCACGTACGTATTCTACTCTATTTTAACAATGTTAGCATAATTAATTATAGTTTTTTACTTACTCATTAGGGTGGAGGGAGTGGTTCCACGGGATTCATGGGTTCCACGGGTAACACCGTCGCAAATGGTGAGGGTTGGGAGAGGGCTTTTCCACACGGGTATTAATACCCGTTCAAACCCGCAACAATCAAGATGTTCTAAGCCGCAAAAATAAAAATATTTTGTTGGGGATATTTTGTTTTTAATAAAAAAAAAATTCAAGGACTCAATGGTTCCACACCCTCCTCTTAGGGTTGGAGAGGGTTTAAGAGAGTAAAAATGACATAACAAATTTTAATTAGATAAAATAAGAGGGTTCCATAAGTATCACTCCCTCCACAAGATTGAGATTATGATCAATATATTTTCTATCAAACATGATCATAAAATTGTAAAATTTTAAGAGTTAAGATAGAAGTTAAATAAGATGGTGCTATTTCATATTTATCCCATAAAATTGAAAGTTTAATATAAAGCTATTTTTGAATTTATTGTCTACTGTACGAGAAGTAGTACACGTATCATTTCCCTATATTTTAATTATGACACAGCGCTAACGGCAGAGCTAGTTATTATGTATTGATATTTACTGTTTAATTTAGAGGGTCATCAATTGTAGAGGGTGAGCAAGTTGTGGTTCTGGACCCTCAGAACTTCAAGGACCCAAACCACACAGCCTTATAAGATTCGGTTTGTGGTTCCTGATTTCATCAACAAAAGGGTTTTCGGTTCTGAAGGGTCCGGGTCGGGTCGGTTTGGTTCCGACCCTTTGCACAGCAAGTTGTGGTTCTAGACCCTCAAAACCGTGAACCGGACCCGGAACCTCAAGGACCCAAACCACATAGGCTTATAAGGTTCAGTTCGTGGTTCCCAATTTCACCAATAAAAGGGTTTTCGGTTCTGGAGTGTCCGGGTCGGTTCCGACCCTTTGCACAGCCCTAATCAATGGATAACATTTAATGTTGAGGTGTATTCAAACCGTTGTTGATTTTAGTATCATATAACTATTTTGTGTAATTGAGTTTACTTAATAACTAAATGAGAAGTCATAATAAAATATCAAACAAGCTGGTAAGTGTAGAGTGCATACTTGTTTGATAATCTTATAATTTCTGGTGTTAAAGTCACCTTGTTGTATCAGGGGACGAAGCCCACTTAAGAACGGGGGTTTGAGGGTAGCGCCCTGGGAGCGGGGTCCAAGGAGCGACAGTCCCTGGCGGGATCCAAGGGGTAGAGCCCCTGGTCATCCGGAGTAAACTAAAACATCTGTTACTTTCCAAACGGTTGACGGTTGTGGTGATTATTAGCCAACTGTCATGACGTTTCATTGCGTAGTTGTAAGTCTTTTGGTCAGTATCACATACACGAAAATCTTAACAGATTTACAAATTCGTTCTTGAAAATCTATGATTCTTATCTGATTGAATTATGTGTATACCATTGAAATAATTCAATTTAAAAGTGAACCCATGATTATCAGATAATCCAAAGCATACACGAAAAGAATTCTTACCCAACATCCAACATCCATGTTTTTTTTTCCATTTTTAGGCATGTTCAAGCTAAGTTAATTCCTTTGTATAATTTCTTAAAAGTTAATATTTTACTCAAAATTTAGAAATTTGTAGAATATCAACTTTAAATCTTATATTTTCAGGTTAATTAGGTAATATATGAGGTGTTGGTGGTGATTTTAAGGTACAAAACTAAGCATGTCAAAGTGACCATAACCATCATATTTGTGGTTTCAAATAACTTATAAAAGCTGAATTAATTTTGTTTCTTTTATTTTTAAACTTTTATTTTTTTAAGAGCTTTTTGGATCACTGACGAGCCACTGGTCCACCCGATCATCTCCATTACTCGAGTACGGAACCTTAGGGCTCTAAATCAAAATGTCTGTCCCCATCAGTCCCGAACCTGAGACCACCCTCGGGAAGAAACCCACCTTAGGTGAGAAAACCCTCTGGCCCAACCTGAAACTCTTTTTTTATCACAGGTGATACTTGAACACAAGACCTCCCCATTTTAATAAAGTTTTGGGTACCCATTTTAAACTTTTAATTAATAAGTAGAACGATTAAACAAATAAATAAGAGAGATAGGATAGACCTTAATGTATTTGGCCATGGCAGAAATCAAAAAGTCTTGATACTTGTCAATGGTAAATTGTTTAGCCCGAGTAGGCTCCACATAATAATTTTGTAGAAAATCATTTGTACCCATGCTCAATAAAAACACAGCATTTGTGACAATTTTTTGAGCTCGTTTCTTCCCCACCAGCCTCCCTAGCTTTGCCTTGTACTCCCGAAAATACTCCAATTGTTTTGACAGTGAGATCACGTTCTATTTCATGCAAAAAAAACATCGGTCGTAAAGAAAATATGATCACCACTGGCCACTTAATATCTTAAAGATCGACTACTTACCGAGAGCTGTGCTGTAAGATCATCGTAACCGGAACCGCCGGATGCAAAACTAACACCATTAACAAGTTGTGCCTTTGTCAAATTTGGATCAAGATACGCCGGTATATATTGCGTGTGACCCAATGCATCAGCTGGAAAAACAAAAATAACCAACTGAGCTACACCCCCGGGGCAGGAAAACTGATTTAGCAAAGAGTCAAAACAACGCAGTACGTACCGATGAGATCAGTGGCAAGTCTTCCGTTGGTAAACCGTCCGGTGGGACGGCCATCGTAGAAGTCTTTCCCATAGGGCAAGAAGTTAACCTTTTGATCGGTTATAAGGTTATTGTTGTTGCCAGGATCGACGCTAGAGTCGCCAAAGACGTAAATGCAAGACATGTTGTTCTTGGCTGCAAAAAGCCTTAGTTTCGCTATGTCTATAGCTTGTGCATGTACAACTAGCACAGCCAGGAGTACAACAAAAGTCCTCATGATCATCATATTAGTTAGGGTTTAACTTCAGAGTGTGAAGCTTCTTTGTTTGTAGTTGAATTTGAGCATTCTTCTGGATATATAAAGTGGCAACAGTGAACAGTAACACAGGTATTTAATTTTGTTAGGTTGAGACATTAAATGATTTATGAGAGATATGAAACCAATTTATTTCTCCATTCATCTAGCTTTTAGAGCATATGCAATTTGCAGGTTACAACAAACACTACAAGGAAATGACCCTGTGCCGATGTCGCCTATACCGACGACACTTGTCGTCGGCAAAGGTCACCCTGTCGTCGGTATAGGTTAAAACAAAAAAATTGAATGGGACACCCTATAGCGACGACATGTCGTCGCTATAGGGTTGAGGCAGATTGGAGGGAAAACTGTCGTCCAATGAATTTTTAGGGAAAACCTATAGTGATGACATATCGTCGCTATAGGTTAATTTTGATTTTCTTTTTGTTTTTTTATTTAATAAATTTCCGTCGGTCAAATTTTTTTTTTTTAAATTAAAAAAATTCTGGAAAACCCTATGGCGACGACATGTCGTCGGGATAAGGTTTTTACCTTTATTGACTGGTCAACATCCTACGAACCCTATACCGACGACATGTCGTCGGCATAGGGTACCTGTGCCGATGACATGTGGGCCTATGCCGACGACATGTCATCACCATAGGGTGCAGCGCGAACAAATAGGGAAAACAGACAGCAGACCTTCATTTCTACCCAAAATCTTCCAAAACTCCCCCAAATTGTTCTCTCCGGCGATTTCACGATTTTTGGGCTTTTTGGGAGCAACTTTCACAAAAACTCTCGGGATTTAAGGTGGGCTAACATCCGGGTTTCATATTTTAGCTACTTTTTAAAGATTTTAAAGTTTTGTTTGTTTATTTTGGTTAGGTTTTGGAGAAATTTCACCATTTTTTGGATTTCTAGCTTTGTGAAGGTAAATACTCGTTTTGATTACTAATTTGTGATGAAATTTGGTTTAGATCTAAGATTTTTAGGATTTTGTATGTATGTGTTATGTATGTGTATGCATGTATGTTTGTATGTATGTTTGTATGTATGAGCATGTATATTTGTATGTATGATGGAATTATTAAATTATGATTAGTTTAGGTCATTTGGTTTAGATGTGTGATTATTTTATATAATTTAGTTTATGTAAATTAGTGTTTGTATGTATGTGTTTGTATGTGTGTTTATGATGATTAGTTTGAATGTTTAGTTTGTATGTATGTGTGTAATTTGTGTTTATGATGATTAGTTTGGATGATTAGTTTGTATGTATGTGTGTAATTTGTGTTGATGATGATTAGTTAATATGAATGTATATATGTGTATGTATGTTTGTATGTATATGTTTGTAATTATGTAATTAGACATTTATTTATGTATGTATATGTTTGTAATTATGTAATTGGGCTTTTATTTATGTATGTATGTAATTGTGATGTGTAGGTATATAAGAGGGTATTTATTGGGAGCAACTTTCACAAAAACTCTCAGGATTTAAGGTGAGGTAACATCCGGGTTTTATATTTTAGCTACTTTTCAAGATTTTGAAGTTTTTATTTATTTTGGTTAGGTTTTGGAGAAATTTCACATTTTTTGGATTTCTAGCTTTGTGAAGATAAATACTCGTTTTGATTACTAACTTGTGATAAAATTTGGTTTAGATTTAAGATTTTTATGATTTTGTATGTATGTGTTATGTATGTGTATGCATGTATGTTTGTATGTATGTTTGTATGTATATTTGTATGTATGATGGAATTATTAAGTTATGATTAGTTTAAGTCATTTGGTTCAAATGTGTGATTATTTATATAATTTAGTTTATGTAAATTAGTGTTTGTATGTATGTGTGTAATTTGTGTTTATGATGATTAGTTTGAATGTTTAGTTTGTATGTATGTGTATGTATGTGTGTAATTTGTGTTTATGATGATTAGTTTGTATGTATGAGTACGTATATTTGTATGTATGATGAAATTATTAAATTATGATTAATTTAGGTCATTTGGTTTAGATGTGTAATTTGTGTTTATGATGATTAGTTTGGAAGAACGTCGTACGCATAATCAACAAATGCTTGAAATGCAACGACAAATTGATGAAATGCGTTGAATGTGGGATCGCCGAACTAGCAGCGATGATAATTAGCTTGGAGTTGTTGAGCATTTGCCTTTGTTGTTGGTGTTTGTCTTTAATAATTTGCATATTTGTGTGTCGAATAAGTTTATGTTTTGAATGTTTGATTTGTCGGACAAGTTTGTGTGTCGAACAATTTGGATGTTTGGTTTATGTTTCGGATATTAGTTTTTATCAGATTTGAATGTTTGAATGATTTATATTTAATGATTTGCAGGTTTTTGTTTTTAGAAATTTAATATTTCTAGATAAAATATTAAAAATTAAAAAAATATAAAAAAAAAACAGAAAAGACCTATACCGACGACATGTCGTCGCTATAAGCCTTTTTCAAAAATTATAAAAAAACAAAAAACCCTATACCGACGACATGTAGTCGGAATAGGGTCAACCTATACCGACGACATGTCGTCGGTATAGAATTTCTTTTTGAATTATTTAATTAGACCCTATAGCGACGACAAGTTGTCGGTATAGGCTGACCTATCCCGACGACACCTATCCCGAAGACAATCTTGGCTATTGAGATGAGGCAATACCGACGACATGTCGTCGGTATAGGCTATCCCGACGACTAGTCGTCGCTGTAGGGTAAAAAAAAATCGTCGGGATAGGATGATACTGTTGTAGTGAAACATGACATCACCAAAGCATCCATCTTTTGAAAACACTCAATTTTTTCATCCATTTTTTGTAAGGGTATCCGATATGGTCCATGAGAAGGACTTGTGAGCCATGTACTCATGCTCATGGGATTACTGTGAGTGGGTTTCTTGATTTGGGGGTGCATGGTTCCAAATCTCCACATTTGAATAAAATATTAAAAAAATATATAAAAAACCTTCATCTCCACATCTCCACACATATGGAAAACTCCACGAAAGCACCCACGCTCGTGGACCACACTTGGCGGGCGCGGTGTTTCACGGGCCACGAGCTCCACCTCCCCTCCACGACCATCCTCCACGCGACCATACCCTTCGGTCTCACTAACCAAACCACATGCTCTAAACATTCATTTTCTCTCTTTCTCACATCATCACCACATTTATTTTTTAGAGTTAATTACACGGATGGTTCGTGGTAAACCCTAATTTCACGTATGGTCTCCAACTTTGAAAAGTTACATGTAGGGTCTCTATAGTTCACTCAATGTACACGGGTAGTTCTTGACTTGGATGTGCGTTAAGTATTTATGTTAATTAGTGTGTGAAATGACCAAACTACCCTTAGGTTTAAAAATTAATATATAGTTGTAGCCCTACTCCTTTTTCAATTAAAAAAATATATAATAATATAATATATACCTAATAAATAAGTAATTGGTTGCGACACGTGTCATAGTTTTGTGAGCCCAACATTTTTTTACCGCTTATTACTAACTATTTAATATTTTCTTACTAACTTTTTTTTGAACAGCAAGAGAAGATTCATTAAAAACCACCACAACTTAGAAAGAGACTAAGAAGGGTTGCAAGATACAATCAGAGGACAAAGAAGACTTGCAACATGGGAGCAAAGCTTTAACACAAAAACCCAACCCTAGAAAAGAACTCCAATTTTCCCAAGAAGTACTAGTGAGATAAGTTCTGTTTTGAATCCACCAAAACGATGTTTCTTTTATATCCTCCACCAACTTCAAACACGGCGAAGAAGCCCTTTGAACACTTTGTCATTACGATTCAGCCAAATCCTCCAACACGCCATTTGAAAGATGGCATGAACTGCCTTCTTCCTTGCTTTTGAAGCCTCCAAACCTTGAACAAGATCAAGTAGTTTAGAGACCGAGACAAACACCGCTGGACCGGGATTTTCACCCAAACACAAATTTGCCACCAGACAACTTTGGCCACAATACAAGAGGCAAGCAAATGGTCCACCTATTCTTGAGCTATTCCACAACAGGGGCAGAAGCAACTGGGGCATGGCACACCTCGACTCGCAATCTCCAGCAATGTAGGAATCCTCCCTCTAATTGCACGCCATACAAACGAATTGATTTTAGGAATCACACAGCTACTCCAGATAAAGCACACCTCCCTCCCTCTGATTTTCTTACTAACTTTGTAATATTTCTTTTATTAAATAATAAGTCTTTATTACTATTTAATATCTCTTTTATAATTAATAAATCTTCATTACTAGTATATTTTAATATTTTCTTTATTCAATCCGTGTAAAACACGTGTTTCTAACCTAGTATATTATTAATAGATAAAAGACTTAATCACACACATCATCACCCCCACACATGATTTATCTTTCTCGCCGGCAACACCAAACCAGGTGACGACCATGTCTTCGACACCGGAAAAACAAAAAGGACTCGCCAGCACAGCCCCTGACTTTATCTCTTTCATTCTTGCCTGCACAGACCTTTTGCCGCTCGCCAATAACACCCTATCCCAAAAAACGAAACAACCTACGATTCAGCCGCAAGGATCACCGGTTCAGTCGCAAAAGCCCCATGATTACAGCCTACGTTAAGTCGTAAAATCCCACAACCATTGTCAGAAAGGATGGTCTTGACAGACAAGGAAGAAATCACCGAAATCAGGGTCAGAAATGGACCGATGGATTTTTCGGAGGTCACTGGTATCACTTACAGTGGATTCATGAAATGTTGATGGGTCTGGACACCGGAGTTTTGCTGAAATCTCAGCTTACCTTGCCGGATTTTCCGAGCTACATGAGATTCCGTTCTCATATTGTTCATATCCTTTGACTTCATCAAACTAACTACAAAAGTTTATCACTCTGTTAACATTGCTAATAACCTGACATTTTCCAGTTTTTTCCCTTATACATTGCCAGCAGATGTCAAGATCTTTTAGATTTCCATGAGATTACTTATCAAAAGCTTAACTTGCAGATACGATTGAAGAATTTAACAGCAGAAATGCAAGCTTAACTAGTAGTCTCGGGGACGAGATTAATGTGTGAATATGAGTTGCGCCACTCAAATTTGTTCGCAAATAGTTCAACCATTGTTTAAATAAAAAAAATGATATTAATGTGTGAACATTATGAGTTTCGCATATGTTTTCAGGTGGTAGGGTGGCGAGGAGGGAGGGTGTGTGTGTGTGTGTGTGCAAATCGGAGTTCCAACCATGGTTTGAATTAAAAAATGATATTAATGTGTGAACATGAGTGTCGCAGGTGTTTTTAAGTGGTAGAGAGAGAGTTCATTCTAATATTAAACAAGATATAAATGATGTTGTATTGGTGTCTGTCATGTTTTCCGGCAAGTCGCCAGCGATTGGGTGGGGTGAGACGAGGAAGAAGATCAAGAAAAAGATAAAAGATGTTGTATTGGTGTTTGTCATGTTTTCCGGCAAGTCGCCAGTGATAAGGTGGGGTGAAACGAGGAAGAAGATCAAGGTGATGTAAGTGAAGTGAGGTGGGATAGGTGGTAATATAGATTTCAAGTAGGAGCCATGGTTAACTATTTTTTTTATTTTGTTTTTGTTTTTTAAGAGTATAATTGTCATTTAGAAAATTCTAACACCAAAAATAGGTGTGCATTCAAGTCAAGGACCACTCGTGTTACATTGAGTAAATAGTAGAGACCATGCATGTAATTTTTCAACCTCATACGTGAAATATGGGTATACCATAAGGACCATTCATGTAATTAATTGTAGGATCGATTATCATTTAAGAACTGGATTCTGTGATCAAATTGTATGGCGGAATCATAAATTTTGATAATCAAATCAATACAAACAGATAAGAACACAATGTGAATCAAATGCCAATTTGTATTGATTGATAAAGTTCGTACATGTGAGAAATTGATAAAGACAATTACAAATAATGAACTCAAACTACCTATTTATAGACATAATACAAATTAATATGTACGTATGTTTCTAGACTCTTCTAGAATGCCAGGCTGACATAACTAACATAACTAACTTCTCTATAGTTATTAGTTGTTCTCCGGAGTAGACTACTGTAGAAGAAACACATACTGGTTCAAAGAGATTACCTTCTACTATGGATGAATAAAGTGTTCATCCAAAGTAGATACTCTCCGGAGTACATGCCTTTTACTCTTGGTCTTATGTTCTTCTTTGATCTAGAGCGTATGTAAACTAACTCAGGACTAAGTCTTTCTCCAGAGTAGTACATGTACCTTTGATCATCCTTTGACAGTTTCGGCACAGTTTCTCTAGAGTACTCAACCTTCGGAGTAACTTTTTCATCCGGAGTAGAACATTAGAGATTTTGATAACATCAGCCTTTTGTGTTTGACTTTATAATCTCCGCCTAGGCTGATGCTATCCAAAATCATTCAACCTCCCCTCAAGTTTGCAAATTATTTTATACAATTGTATGCAAAATCTACTTCTGCTTTGTCTTAAGGATGATGTAATATCTTCATACCTTCAAGGGCTATGATTTCTTTAGTGCACAACCATTTTAACTCAGCAGGATAAAAAAACTATGATAGGTTCTTTAGTATCTCTTTCACTACGAGTTCTCCATCCTTTGAATCATAATACATCCTAGTAAAAGGTTGTAGAGATCCAGTATTTTGTTCTAGTACTTCAATGTACTGTGGTAGAACTGTAGTAGGTATTTGAGGAACACGTCTTTCTCTATATGAACCAGTAGGTAACAGAGGATCAATCAACCTAATTACTTGTTTACTTCCTTCAGTATAAGTAGCTCTCTTCTTCTTCACTGGTTGATTTATAGATTTGAAATTTTCTCTTGCTTGATTTAGGAGAAAACTTTCAAATTCATATCCTCTAGGAAAGGATCCAGGATTGAACATATTCATGCTTAATAAGACTCTGAGATCAGTCTGTGGGAGTCTCATAAGGTTATGTCCATTTCTAAAAAACTGATTCTTTCCTCTATTCCTTCTTATTCATATCCTTTTAACCATCATACCTCCAACTTATGATATTTTCTTTTTAAGTTTCTCTTGCGAAGTTTTCATATGTTCACATTTTTTTCTTTTGAAGATGCAACCTGATGTTTCTTGAACCACTGTGATCTATCAACTTCACTACTTTTTCTTTTCTCTGATGTTGGAGAAGAGGCATAAATCTCTTTACACATTTCTTCAACTGTCTTCTGATCTTGGACTTTTGGAGCATAAATTTCATCTAACTTTCTTTTTAATGCTTGAGTTTGTTCAGCAAATCCAAGTTTAAAGCTCTTAATGTTTTTCTTTATCTCAATTTTTGAACAAGCACATTTTTCAAATTTTCATTATCTTTTTCCGTTTGTTATTGCTCTAACTATTTTTTATCCACACTTGACCCATCTTGCCTCACGGGTACCCACTTTTCATTAGATCCATCCCTTCCTTCCTGGCAACAATACTCGACCCACTATCGGCCACATTAGGAAGGCTCTTTATATAACCCATTTTCCAACAACACAATTTAACCATACTCTATTCTTCCGATCCATTTTCTTCATGCTTACAGCTTTTATTAACTTCAACTTGACCAAAATTTTTGGGCTCAACTTTTCCACCCAATTCCTGGGCAATCCGCTAATCATGCTCATGGTCCAATAAGCCATTTGTTACACCTTATCTTGTTCTAGACTCCATGACAATGTCACGTGACCCTGGACTCAAAACATCACCCCATGGCTGATCTATTGGAATAGAGTACTTTTTTAAGGCCTCGGTGATCCATGTACGATCCACACTAAACTCTCCTTCATTCCCATATTCACCAAACATGGGTTTGTCTTCCGACACACCCTCTAGATAGGTTGGTTCAAAGAACCGAGGTGGGTGATAGCTAAACGGATACTGCTCTCCATCGCCACCTTCATCCTAGACCTCGACTCGGTTTTCATATTGCACATATGCCGTTCAACTCTAGTTCGCGAACTCGTTGTCGGAGTCATTCGATCTCTCATTGTTTTTCAAGATTATGGACTCTTTTTCGGAGCCGTCTAATCTTGAGAACCTGTAAGTAGGGACCAACCCCACCGATGCCTAGGTCAGCGATTCTATGAGCAGAAAACTGATCTCTTCCACAAGCATGTAGTCTATGAATAACCATGTTGTTGCCTCGTCCGGTGAATCTACAACCACGAGCTTCTTCCTTTACACACAAAGCCATTTGATTACCAATAGCTCTGATACCACTTGATGCACACGCGGGAGCGTATTTAAATGGCTTTAAGAACACTGATAACATTCAATGGATTTCTACCAATAATTTGCGATGAAAGCAATTGCTATTCGATTTCTATTAATCAATCATCAAAACACACCATTACAATGTTAACCAATGATCATATTTTAGAATGCTAATCTAGATAAATCTTTAGGAAACTAGATCTACACAATTTAAAATTCAAATACAAAATAAATACAATTACATAAAAGATTTCAATAACCTTAGAGATTATCCAATTCCCTCTCTAAATGTGCAGGTAGAAAACATAATCTCAAAAAAGATAAAAAAATATATATAAAAACATAAATAGTAAGAAGAACTCTGTGGCGGCAAACCACATCGACATATTTAAAGTTGTAGTTGCAGCGGAGGTTATAAGAGGCACGAAGGTAGAGTTATGATGACAGGAACTACGACTATGATAACACAACAATAGCATGGTGACATGAGCTATAACTGTAGGGGTAGGAGCCACAACTGCAGGAGCATGAGCTATGACTGTGGAGGGACAACGACAGCTTGAAAAAATAAATAAAAAATTATCTATATGTGTACAACGCATCTCCAGCAGGACGAAAGGAAGAATAAGAGAAAGAAAGTCTTCACACAAAGGGGACGATGGGAAAGAGAGGTGACAACCAATTAAGACCTGGCGAAAAAAGCGGAAAGAGGGTAGGAAGGGAGAGAGGAAAAAGGTAAGGACCCTAAAAGCTTTCATACTATATAGAAGTCGTAAGACATTATGTATTGTTGATCAACGATTTATAGAAATATAATGATCATAAATACAAAAGAAACTTAGCCCTAATGAGCTTAATCCTAAATTACATATGGTAAATATTATTATAATAAATCTTAAATAATATATTCTCTCTAATATTGCTGCAACGAATTCAACAAAAACTCAATACGAAAATTATTAAAGGGAATCATTTGTTAATATTAACGATTATTTTCGGTTAACCTTTAATGTGCAAAACGTATTATTTACGGCTCCTTTTCATGTCACATATTTGCATAATTTCCGGACAGGGTCTTTATATTTTTTATATAACTAGTACTTTCCCGCTCGCGCGATGCCGTGGGTCACTGACATCCAATTTACTTTTTTTTAACGTTAGTTAGTGTCAAACAACAAAATTGCTACGGGTGAGTGAATAGCGAGGATTATTCGTGTAATTTCATAAAAACTGGAAGCAAAACTACAATATAATCTTACCAGCATAATTAATTTTAAAATAAAAAACAACTAAAAAATTTCACTAAAAGAAAAAAAAATAAAATATAAATAATTAATTAAATTTTATAAACCATTAATAATGAGCTCACTTGATTAGTTTAATTGGTTCCAAACTAATTAACTTTCCAAATATGATTTATTTAATAAAAAGATCAATCTATTTATGTTTAAATAATATGAATGGTTGTATATTAAATGGGAAGCATAAACAAAAAAGGACGCGTGGGCCGGGGATCGAACCAGAGACTTCCACCATGGAGGGAAGCACGAATAGCCAGCTCGACTTGTTTACTTTTGTACGTTTTTAAATCTAAAAGAAAATACATAATTATTAGAAGACGTGGGATACTTGTCAAAATCTAATTGCTTATGTTACTGTTATTGGTTTGTAAATTGTTAAATACTATGTATTTATTATCCTAGTGCGATGCAACGGGAATCCTATAAATTATAAAACTAGAAAAGTTTATCTAGTAGTATTACGTTTTATTAAGAAACTAAAATTTGGAAATAGGAAATTAAATGATTAGGTTTCCTCTTTTAAGTAGGTATTTGAATAAAAATTTTAAAATAAAGTAAACGGATACTAAAACAAAATATAATTAAAAACAGCTTACCACCTGACCCGTTGTCCTACCAACATCGAAAATCCATGGATCCACCAATGTATCCATATGAGATTATCATTAAAAACAGGTAATTTACTTTACCTTATATTCATATCAATTAAATCAACTTCTTATTAGAGCAAAGGTATACACATGTGATTGTGGTGTGGTGTGATAATAAAGTGCACGTCACGTGGCACCACGTCACTATCTTCATTATATGCCACATAATTAAATGAGTGATGTGAGTGTAGTGTGTGTTTTGTGTGTGAGAGAGAAGCTAACAAAGATAGCGTTCAACGGCTTTCTTCTTTAATTTCCCAGTGAAAAAAATCACGCTAAGAAATCACGCCCCCCTTCACACGACAGGGGGGCAGTGTTCTCTCCTTTTCACGCCGTGATAATTATGCCACATAGGATCACGGGTTGCTTCACGTGAGTATACCTGATGATCTTATGCATTTTAGTACTAATATGCATGTAATAGGTTAATAGGTTTTATGTACCAAAAAACCTTATGTATGCATTTAAAGTTCAGTTTTAACGGTATTGTTAACTGTTATCGGGTTACTTTTAATATACTTATTGTTTTGGTGGTTCGTGTTGTGTTTACGATTGTGTAAAAAATTGTCACCCTAAATCCCTAATATTAAATTGATGCAAGAAGAAAAGCAATGAGAATTGTATTTATTTTTATTCAGTTTCGTTTTATAAACCCCTTGTTGTTTGTTTTTTCCAACAATAAATAGCTACTCAAATTTAGAATAACTACAAAATATGCATATAAATAATTATCACATGCAAATCATTACGTAGCATTGAAAAAATATTAGAGAAAAAAAAGAAAGAAGACCCAACAAGTCATTTGGAAATAGAACATTGAACATAATAGGTGTATTATTTCATCCCAATTATTCAAGGACAAATAGTCACATGGTTTGAAAATAACGTATTGTTTAATCGCATATAAGGAAACAAACTTTTAATATATATATATATATATATATATATATATATATATATATATATATATGGGCAGAGAAGAGCCCTCGCGCCCATGACCACACTCATGATTGCCCCTCACGTCGCTCTCACAGAGGGGCGGCGCGGTGTTCCACGCCCCTGACCCCTGCACGTGAGCCCGGTCACACCCCTCAACTCTAGGCGCGCAGCTTAGTGAGGACCCGATTTTTATAGGTATTCAAGCTTTGTCACCGCTCAACTCGACCATTACGCACAACCATATAATGCTAATAATCGGTGTACATCCCTCCTAGATTCCTACTACTCTGTGTCACATTAGTGTCACATCAGACTCTCTTCCACTCCAACTCCCTTTCACTCCACTCCACTCTCATCCCTTACACTCTATCAAGAAAACAGTACACTCTACTCCACTCTTGATTTTTTATTTAGAAATATATATTTATGTGAAAGAAACATGTAAAAGTTGACGAAAAATTTAGAGGCTTACTTTAGCAAACTTTAAAATTTAAGGATAGGGGATGTTGACAAGGAGGTTAATGTGGAGTGAAAAAGGAAAGCTTTCTATTTGACTTAAATTTTAAAGATGTGAAGAGGTATGGTTCTATGGTATGAATGCTCTTAAAGGCTTTTTATTTATAGTTGTCCATCTTTTAATTTATTTAACATGTGATAAAATTTGAGTGGTTAAGTAATCCAGGTTACAAATTGTTATATATATAATATCTTACTAGATTAGAACTCGTGTCTACATAAATGGTGAAAAATATTAATATATAAAATTGTTAAATCTTTATGTATATATTTTACAGGTGTAAAAATGTATTACATATACTAAGTATAGAAAACAAAATTCAAAATATGTAAAAATTAATATGTAATTGAGTTTCGAAAATACGTTAATTACTATTTAATGTAATTTGACATTCATTTACTATTTGATTGAAAATAAAAGTTACATAATTAGATTTTAAAGTTTTTTATAATCTATATTATATAATAAATAAAGGTTTTTCATTGTCACGAGTCGCCTCCATATTCATTCTCATAATTTTTTTATCGCATCTCTTTTTTATTAAATACATCTCTATCTTTTAATAATAATATATTTTTAAAGAAAATACTAATTATACAAATAAAACATATTTATTTTAAATCATCTTTTATTATAAGAAAATTTGAAATCTAATTATGTAACTTTTATTTGCAACCAAATAGTAAATGAAAGTTAAATTATACTAAATAGTAATTAATGTATTTTTGAAACCCAATTATATATTAATTTTTAGAGTAAATTACACATATTGTCCTTTATTTATACTACAAATTTCACTTTGTGTCCTTTGACTTCAATAAGTATACCACAGGTCCTTTTATTACATACCTTTATACATCTTATGTACTTTACACTAACCCCCATCCATTTCCACCGTTAAATCCCATCATGTGCCCCTCACATGATGAGCAAAATAGTCATTTCATCTACAAATTTGTATTTTACTCTTTCAGATAATTGATTGTGTATAAAACACACACACACATAGTGTATAGATGAGAGAGAATCACGAAAGGGAAGGAGGTGGGCGATGAAGTGGATGGTGGCGGCTGTCTAGGGTTGAACGACCTGTTCTGAGAGAGAGATCGGGAGAGGGAAGGAGGTGGTACCGATGAAGTGGTCCAGCGATGGCGGAATCCTTGCCGGAAAAAACGTGAGCAGTCGGAAACCTAGCATTTCTCGCCCGAGAAGTTTGGTTTGGCCACCGGAGTCTGCTCGCGTCACTCATTCATCGAGTTCTGAGGTGGATGTCGTCTTCACGTGGCCACCAAGACCGTCGGAACCCTAGCACCATTCCGTCGTCACCTTCTTGTCGGATAAGAGTGGTTCGTCTGAACCCTAGCCGCCATCGTCGGAGTTGGTAGCTAGGTTTTCACGCCGCTGTCGTCTTCTTCTAACCACCATCTGGAAGAGTTGGAAAAGGAGAAGGACAAGTATTTTGATTTGAAAGCTCGTTATATTAATGAATTTAGGGTTCGATCTGAGATATTTGGTGGGTTAGTTGAGGAGCCAGAATCAGGTAGCTTTATTGTTCATAAGTTGTTTGTTGAACCTCCTTTAATGGATGATAATTTCATCATTAAAGGAAAGGGATTAAGTCAAAATTTAGGCAAATTAGAAGTGGGTTTTGATGCTCCATCAGATGAAAAAGTTGATGATTTCATAGAAAAGGAGGTTTCTTTGGATCAAATTTTATAAAGGGTTGATGCTTCCAATAAAGATTCAATCAGGTGGTTGTGCCGGAGTTGGTGGAGGTTACAGGGGGGAGGTGGTTTGGGTGGTGGCCGGAGTTGGTGGAGGTTGAAGTGGTGGTTTCGGTGATTGTCACAAATCAAGGGGATGAAAGATGAGGGATGAGAGAGGGAGTTTATATTTAATAAATTACATGAATTGTCATTTAATGGGTTAAAAGTCTATTATACCCTCATGTGTCTTGCACATGTCAAAACTTAACAGAAAAACTTAACACCAGTTAGTGTAAAAGACATAGAGTGTATAAAAGTATGTAAGAAAATGACATGTGGTGTACTTATTGAAGTCAAATGACACAGAGTGTAATTTATAGTATAAATAAAGGACAATCTATGTAATCTACTCTAATTTTTACATATTTTGAATTTTGTTTTCTATATTTACTATATGTAATATAGTTTTAAACATGTAAATAATATACATAAAAATTTAAAAAAATTGTATTGATATTTTTCACTCTGTGTATATTACAAGGGTTCTAAGCTAGTAACTAATAAGGGATAAAATTATGAGGTGTATTAGGGGGGAAAATGATAAGAATAAATATAGAGGCGACACGTGACATAAAAAAACATTTATTTATTATATAGTATAGATACGGTAGGAACAAATTGACGAAATGATAAAACTACAAATAATGATATTGGATTGCGAATGACTTAGTGGGAAGTCCATTCGCAAATCGTGAAAAATATCTATCGGTGTCAAAACAATCCCATTGTCCGTTTGCAAACATTTTACAATCAGTTTTGACGGTTGCTTAAACCCTGGTAGTTAATTACCTATGCGATTATTTTTTGCCACCGAAATATTGTTGCGGTTAATTTTGTAACCAGAATTAGCATCACAATTAGCAATTGAATTTGAGATCGAATCTTCTTTGCACCGATTTTGTGACCGTAGCTTTAGCGATTGAGTTTGCAAGCGAATCTTTTCATGATGGATTTTGCAAACAGACTATTAGCAACTGCAATTGCGACCAAAGCTACTTGCATCTGAACTATTTGCGACTGAATCTATTTGCCACCACAATCGTTAGCGACCGATTTTGCGACGTATTACATTAGTACCGCTTTAGCAACCGAGTTTCATTACGAACTTCCGATCAGCTTTGCGACCACCGTTTCTGTTGCAGAAACAATATGTAGAATTAAGAAATTTATTTTGTTTTTGGCTTTGGAGTATTTTTAACTTTCTATAGATGTGACCATTTTTATTTTATCTTTTTGCGACTGGGTTTGCAACCTTTTTTTTAATCTTTATGTGATGATTATAATTTGAAATTTACCTTTTTAAAACAAACGGTGACTGGCCTTGTGCCCGTTTTTATTTTAACTTTTTGCGATCGATTTTGAATTTGCATTTTGCGTTTTTTAAAATAAATATTGACTGGTCCTGTTCCCGATTTTTATTTTATCTTTTTGTGACCGATTTTGTGATGGAGCTTTAGCTTCTTAAAAATATATATTGTGACGAATATAGCAATAGTTTTTCTTTTATATTTTTTGCGACTGATTTTGCAACCGCACTTTTATTTTTGAAAAAAAAATATTGTAATCAATTTTATGACCGTTTTTTTAATCTTTTGTGACCGGTTTTACAACCATTTTAATTTTATCTTCAGCGACCACATTTTGCTTTTCAAAAATCGTTATGCTACCGGTCTTGTGATGTGATTTAGTTTCTTCTTTTTTATTTTTTGAGATAAAAGGTGTGATCGGATTTGTTTTATTTTTTTTTATTTTTTTGTTAATATTCAATAGTGGTTACTTTTTTGACCGTTTTTTATGTTAATTTAATTTTAATTTTTTTGCTCCTATATTATCTGCGACCATTTTGGCAACTGGTTTGGGTTTTGTGAACATTTTCTGTTTTTGTGTCTGGAATTTTTATTTTCTTTTTTACTAATATAATTTGGAGTTGTTTTTTTGATCAAATCATTTATAGTAGTAACCAAGTTTGTGACCATTTTATTTTGATCCCTATGTTTGTGATTGCTTTTACGACTGAATTATTTATTTCTCTTGTTTTTATATTACTTTTTAAACTAGTGACCTTTTTTGCAACCGATTTGTCTTCGGTTTGCAAGTTTTGAGATCAATTTTTAGAAGTCTCTGATTTTGCGAGTGATTTTGCTACGACCGCTAATTTTGTTTCTATTGCTGAAATGTTCCGATGGTTTGTATCGGTTGTTTTGTTCAGTTTTTTATTTAGTAGTGAGTATTACTAAATTCATGGGCAAATTATATCTTCCAAAACCTTTTTCAGGGTATTTCGTGGCACTTTCACGATTTAATCATTAGAAGCTGTGAAAACTGTATATTAGCCAAGTATCTAGCGACTTTTTCACTGTTTGTAACCATAGTTTGCTGGCACTTTTAGTTATTTCACATTTTATGGCATTTTTCACGATTTGGTCGCTGTATTTGTCACTATTTTTTCACAATTGAATATGCTTGTTTTATCGTTTTTGTCTTCTTGTTGTTTATCTTGCTTCTTCTTTTTTGTTTTTTAATTTTATTGTTCTTATCATGTCATAGTGATAAATTGATTCTAACCAACACAGATTACAGTTTTAGTAAAAGAATCCCGTAATGGGTTTATGCCTCGAACTATTCAAAATTCTTATGGAGAAAATTATGACAAAGAATTTTGGAGTTTGGACGTGATAACTTCTCGAAGTTATGCAATGCGGCAATGGTAAGTGCTTGAGTTCATATATACAGGATATTAGAGCATTCATATCAGTATCTCTATATTTATTTCTATATTTATTTATATTATTATTATTTAGAGTTTTCTTCTATTTTGAATCCGCATCAGCCTCTCTATCTTTAAATTTTATAGTTTAGTAAATAGATATTATCTAAATATAGAGATCTATTTTCATAAATCTCCATATTTTTTGTGATTGTGTAGGAAAGAGAAAAAATAATAAAATAAGTGTTTGTGAGTGTGATAGAGATAGGGATAGAGAATGAGATGTGGGAGGTTAAAACAAATTTAAAGATAAATTTAAAAAAATGTGATATTTAGTTAAATTATAGAGATAAAGATTAAGAAGTTGATGTGAATGCTCTTATATGGAATAACTAATTAAATTCCCTACAACAAATGTAATACTTTTCTTAAAAAAACTATAAAAATATTAATTACAAGTTTGAGGATCCAAAAGGAGTAAAATGCTACTTTCATGATTTAAGTATGTTAAACAAGAACAAATATGAACTTAAAATATAAACAGAAACTTTAGGGTGGAGCACTGGTAAGTGTTTGGATTCTTTATATAAGGTCTCAAGTTTAAATCTACTTTTCTCTCTTAAACTCCTTTGAAAGGTGTATGCCCGGTGCCAACTGCATATATTACCCAATACCGTTAGTTAACAGGCTATCGGCGGAGACACAAGGGTTTTTAAGTAATAGATTCTTACAGTTACCAAGAAATATAAATATAAATAAAATTAATGCATAATTGTTAAACAAAGAAGTTAGATGGTGACAATTAATAGTCCTTATTCATGAATAATACCTACTTCAGACAGGGAATGGTTTCTTGTTAGACCGTGACAAATTTTTTTTGGAACGACGAACATTGAATGTTGTGACGTCGCACCCTCCGTTACATGGCAGAGACTCGTCCAACTCCGGTCAATATATTGTCTTAACCGGGCTCACTTGACGTCAGAGTTGGAGAGCATCTAAGGAAAAATCTCACCCAATACGGCCCCTTCCGGGCTTGAGGGAGAGCCGAGGCTCAAACCCTGGATCGGCGTGGGTAAAACCCTGGTGCATCAGTCTAATAACTAGGCCTCAGAAATTAATGGTGATGATAGGGATTAAACCCAGATCTCTTGAAACTTTAGGTCTCACCTCAAACACTACACCACTAACATGTTTGATAGATGGCGACAATTAATAGTCTGTATTCATTAGTAATAACCACTAGATCCGTTTATTCTGGAGTGGACCTCACATTAATAGTCAATTTTTTATATTTTATTTTTGAAGTATAATGTTCAATATATCTATACTATATAATAAATAAAGGTTTTTCATACGTGTTGTCTTCATATTGAATCTCATTATTTTTTTCCCGCCTCTCTCTTATTAAATACACCTTTATCTTTTAATAATAATATATTTTTAAAAAAAATAATAACTTTATATTAATAAATCTCGTAACATATTTTGACGAGTGTATGTGTTAATAGATTATATTGTATTCCACGGGTTTATTCAACACGTGTAAAACACGAGTTTTTAAATATAATTTTTTTATTACTTAATATATAATATTATATTTATTCAACCCGTATAATACACGAGATTTTAACCTAGTATATATAATTAAAAAAAAGTTTAAGTCTTAAAATACCACACATAAACCTTTACTTGTAGAATTTAAACTCATACCATTTTTGTGCAAGATATTCACCAATGTCATTTGATGTGTTGCAAAATACATCTGTTTCTCGTGTATATTTTGTATAGTTTTCGAGTCGTTTTGTATCGTTTATATCTGGTTTTCGTATACTATTGATTATTTGTGTTGTCTGCAGTGATCTGGGTAAAAAGGAAGCTAAAACGAGCAGGGATTAAGAAGAATGAGCTTCTGGGATCGAGACGAGGGAGTCGGGTATTGGAAACAATAAAAAATAGAGATTTTGGTATCGTCGCGTAGCGCGAGGAAGTATGAAGACCCGTCGCGATACGCGACGGGTAGGTTTTCGAAGAAAAAAACATATTTAATCGTTTTAAACCCTAGTTTTAAAATATACAACACAGACGACGGCTAAGGGCGATTTGGGCGATTTTACAAGCTTTCGGTTGGCGATTTCAAAGGATACAAGGCAAGGATTGAAGCTAGGGATCACTGGGATCGATTTCCTCGGGTGTTAATCATTCGGTTTTGCGTTCTTTGCTTTATTTCAATTTGTCATGTGTTCTTGGATGATTAGTTTGATGATAAATACTGTGTTTATGAGTATTTTTGGCTAGAATTCTTGGACTACCTAGGTTTTGATGAATATGTATGGTCGAGACAATTAGTTTTCGGTTTTGGAACTTGATTCATGATTGAGCAATAAAGTAACGACTATGGTATTTCTTGTTGCATGTAAACGCGTATTTAGGATTGTTTGATGATTGTTTCCGTTAATCCTCGTGTACTTGAGTGAATGTCTTTCGCACATTAGATGCATGCCAGATCGTCTACTTTGTGTTTTCGATTAGTGGATGGTTGCTAGACGTAGTATTCCTTAGGAACGGAGTCGTGAGGTAATTAATCTAAATATTCAACCAATTTCGATAGCTGTGAGGTGAGAAATTGTCTGTGTGTCGAGCGTGATAAATTGCTAGATTAAAACCTTTGTGAGAAGTTTTACCTAGTTTACCTGCCATGGTTGTTCACCGAATGCAATAGGGAATTCCATAGTTACTCCTTACACGTTTGTGTATTGTGATTTTCGCGCTGTGAGGTAGATTGTCATCTGGGTACTTTAGTGTAGAATTGGAAAACTCGTGAGAGATTTCCATCCAACCGGTAATTTAACGGCTCTTAGGCCTCTTAGTTGTTAACTCTTGAGAAGGGTCAAAGGTTCTCTAAGTTGTTTTGGGAGTGTAGCATTTTAAGATCCCGGTTTCATATCAGTTCCATTACCGTTAATAGATCTGTCAACCGTGCATAGGATTCAAACCTAGGTAGTGCTTTAATTATCATCAGTTTATCATTGCTAATTGTGTTTGTTAATCTTCGTTTGTTTCGTCCACCGTCTTTGTTTATTTTTTTATTATTTAATTTCTAGAGTTTTGTTAACCCCCCCCCCCCATTAATTCATCACCTGTTTTCAAATTGTATTGTGTAGATATTTAATCGAGTCTAATTCGTGTTTTTCTTTAGAAGTCTCGTGGGTTCGATATCCGGACTTACTTAAGCTTTACTACATTCGATAGGTTCACTTGCCTGTCGGTAGTTTAGTTGTTTAGAGAGTCTAGAGTATTACGTAGTGTTTTATTTAGGTTGTTTTGAGTCATTAAATTCAAACTACTTTGTGCACATCATCATTATACCATAATGCCATGGGCAAATATATATAATCTAAACTAGCTTAAAACCCGTGTAATATACACGAGGTGAAAAATATTAATACATAAATTTTTTAAATTTTTACGTGTATATTTTACATGTGTAAAAATATATTACATATACTAAGGATAGAAAATAAAATTCAAAATATGTAAAAATTAATATATAATTAAGTTTCAAAAATAAGTTAATTACTATTTAATATAATTTGATTTTCAATTACTATTTGATTGAAAATAAAAGTTACATAATTAGATTTCAAAGTTTTTTATAATAAAGAATAATTTAAAATAACTGTGTTTTATTAGTATAACTAGGTTAGAAACCCCGTGTATTACACGGATTGAATAAATGCAATGTTATATACTTAATAAATATTTACATATTACATATTTATGACATATTACATAGTTTTTTAATACATTTTAGAAACGTCATATAGTTATCTTTAAAAATGTTTTATAAAAATAATGAAATAAATGTTCAATTTCAAAAAATGTTTTATGAACAAACCTATATTTTTTTTAAATAAAAATAATTATAGAAATCAATTATTTAATAGAATAGAGAGATGAAAAACAAAAAATTATTAAAAAACAATTAAGGAAAACTTGTACAATTAATAGGAGAGAGAGTCGGGAAAATTTGTCTCACCAAAACTTTTATTTATTATAGAGTATAGATTACTATTTTCTTTAAAAATATTTTATTATTAAAAAATATAGGTGTATTTAATAAGATAGAGATGCGGGAAAAAATGATAAGAATGAATATGGAGGCGACACGTGACATTAAAAAACCTTTATTTATTAGATAGTATAGATAAGTTAACTTTCTTTAACAAATGATCAAAATTCAATAAAATTTACATGATTAAGTCTTTAATTATTTTTTTCATGTTTACTAAATATTTTACCTCGTGACATAGATGTGTATCAGTGTATGTGAACCTTGGTGAGACCACTAAACGAGTTATGATAATTTAAAAAAGTTATAATTTTTATTACGTATAAAAAGAATATCAAACACTCATCTTCCTCTATTCGAAACTGATATGAGAATCGTCACGACCCAAACACTCATCGCCCACATATGTAACCAGAGGGTACGTTATATGTGTGTTTGGAGTAGTTCTGCCACAGTCATTCCATCGATTTGATACCAAAAGCAGGTAGCATATTCATTCAATTCGAATTTGTGCCCTGACTCTCAGTTTGGAATCTTTAGATGGGGTTTGTGTGTCTACGTGTAGGGTATCATTTTTTCATATTTTTAGTTTTGATTTATAGAAATGGGAGTTTGTGTGTGCATGTTTGGTCACTTTCAGAGACGGTGTTTGTGTGTGATTTTGGGAGACGCGATATCATCATATAAGAGTTTTCTTAAATTTGAACATATTTTACAAAATCAAATGTTTTTTCTAAAAATTCATTTGAAGAAAATATATACACATGTATCTACTCAAATCAATATGATCAGTATAATTATATTTGTATATTTATATTTATAGGCAATTATATAAGTGTGTGGGTTCGCACCTGTGTATAAAATGTATAATTAACATATAGGATTATAGGGGAGTGGTAAATTCAGAGCTATGAATAGTACAATAACTTAAAAAACTAATATAAATCACTCAAATGTTTTTCTAAATTTAAAAACTAAAAGAATATAATAGTCAAACATTAAATATACTTTTCTGGCAATTAACTGATTTACTTTCTCTCATTAATTAGTCTTTTTCTCATTTTTTTAAGCCGGTTTTTTCCCTTTATCTTATATAAGGTTAGAATTCACAGCCTCTTCGTTATAGTACTACTCTCCTCTTACCAGTAGGCCTCAATCCTTCACCCATCTTTTTTTCATCTTAAAAACATTATTTTTCCGGTGTGTATAATTATTTTTTAGCTTTCTTCTTACGCACACATGCAAATGAAAACTAAAATGTGATGTACATGTAATTCATAATTTTGAAAAACACCTTGAAACATATATAATTTAACAAATCGATAAAACGTATGCAAATATGCAAAAAAAAATACATGGATTCGCACATGTTAGAGCATGTGTAGTGGGTTTAGGGTTTAGGGTGTGTGATAATGATGAATGTAATATCCCAAAAAAAACAACAAATGATAAACGGGATTTTTAGACGAAATAAACGAAACAGGTTCGTAGGCCGCGCAATGGGCCGAAGAGTATGGGTTGGGTGAGTGTGGGGGGCGAAACTAGGGGAGGAAGGGGTGGGCTTAAGTCCCTGACCTCATCCTTGTTTCCCTCACTTTGCACCAAAACACACTTTTAGAGAGAGAAACCGTAGAGAGAGAAAGTCAGGTTTAGTTTCAAGGAGCTCGGAAGTCGTTGATACAAGTCTCTGGAGTGCTCAACAAAAAGATTCGAGCATCAACGGGTAATTGTCCTAGATTTGAGTTTTTTTGTTCGAAATGGGTTTATGGGATTTTAATAAAATGTTGGATTTTTACGTGTAAAATGAGAAAAGGACTTTAGATCTAGACTCACAAAGGGTAGACGAATGTTTTTGAACGTGAAAGTTCGAGTCTTGATCGTTGCCATGCTTAGCCGCCATTCCCATGCAGAAACCCTAGGTTTCTGCTGGAGAAGACGACCTGGCGAAACTATTTAGGCAGGCGAAACTGTTCATGTGGCGAAAATGATTAGATTCGCTAGGATACGGGAAGCGAAATTGTCCTAGTTTCGTTTGACAGTAGATTCGCCTGATGCCTAGGTTCGCATGTGTAAGGAAGCGAAAGTACTATAGTTTCGCTAGACATATAGGAGCGATGAGCGAAACTAACCTTAGTTTTGCTCAAATCAGAATGAAGTTTAGAAATGACACGTTTGACCATCGATTCAGATTTCAAGCGTCATCAATAGAGTTGTGATAGGACGTTTGAGCTAGCTTATCTGGTGAGTTCTAGAGCCCTTCTTTTAAATGTTTTAATAATGTTTTGGGCTGGTGTGCATACTTATGAAATAATGTTTTACGAAATGATGTTTACAAAAGATGTTATGAAAAATGTTATGGAAGTGAAGATTGAAATGTGTTTACGAAATGTTTTGCAAAATGAAGTTTACGAATGAAATGTTATTTAATAAAACGTACGAATGCTTTAACTGAAGGAATGAAAAGGAAAGTAAATGCTTTTATGAAAGTCACGAAAATGAACGAATCTGCCATGATTCATTCGGGAATCGAAGTATGTATGTTATGTATGGCCCGACCTTTATAGCGGCCTTTGTGGCTGGCCAACGGTTGTACAACTTGGGGGAAAGGAGGTGACGACGGTCATCAAGGGGATTAACGTTATCCTTGAAGTTTGGTACTGTACTCTGCGAGGGTACAGTGCTTGAAGTTTGGTACGTGCTATCCTTTGGGACGCCGTGCTTGAAGTTAAAATTGACGGTTATGAATGGTTAAAGGTTGGTATGTGTGCTCTATGAAGCACTGTGATTGAAGTTGGAATTGACGGTTACGAAAATGCGTAGATTCAGTTTATTGTTAACTTATGTTTAATGTTATGTTATTGCACGAGTTTACGTACGCTTTTATTAATAAAGTATAAATGTTATGCTTTGACAAATTTTTAAGGTTAAAGTTTTAAGTAAAGCTAGAACTCACCAGCATAGCTGACTTTTAGTATGCACATTCATGTTATGGACATGTACGGATTTGGACGGTGATGCTTGGCAAGCGAGAAGAGTTACCCGGCTGATTATGAAGGTTGGCATCCCGTCACGTTTATGTTATTGTCTATGGTTATGTTAAGACATTATCTATGTTTTTGAATGTTGAACAAGTTTAACTTATGGTTAAAATGAAATTTTTCGCTGCGTTATTTGATATTCTAGTTTAAGAACTGTTTGTTTATAAGTAAACCTAACAAGTGAGTCCTCTCGGGTTTGGGGTCTTACAATGAAAAAGTATTGTCACGTAGGCTTCACGTCAGCAGTGCAGTGATCACCATAAAGATATGTAATCCATTAGTGATAGTGATGCAGTTTATAATAATTACTTAATCATTAATTATTTATTTATATGTATATTTTTATTTTTAAACAATTACTGTTAAAAATAAAAATAAAACATTCATATTAATATTAATTTATTTAAATATTAAAAAGTTATAATTAAATTTTAAACACTACAAAATAAAAAAAAATTAATAAAAAATACTTCAAATTTGACGATTTCTCCAAATGTGCTCTAAGGCTATTATGCATGTCTCTATTGCGTATCTTCATTAAATTTGTTTGTTTCTCTTACTCGCTGAGCTCTACAGAAGTGGCACCGTCTTTTTCATAATTTTGTCAAATCGCTAGCCCCTTATCCTCTAAAATTATAACATGTAAAATCAAACAAGCATACATTGCACTCCGAATTTTGTTCTTATGCCAAATACGTTCGGGATTCGAAATGATGTGCCATTTTTTGTTGAGTACGCTGAACGCCTGATCGATATCCTTTCTCACTGATTCTTGAGCTTTTTTTAAAATACCATCGTTTTTCATCATCCAGATGAGGACATGTAAACGCCTTTACGAATGTTGAATATTCGGGATAAATCCCATCTGTAAGATAATAGTCATGCTCGTACGCCATACCATTAACATGAAACGAAGACCCGGTTGCAACTCCATCTATCATGTCGTTGAAAATAGGTGATTGATCTAAAACATTGATAGTATTGTTTGAACTGGAAACACCAAAAATTGCATGTCAAATCCAAATATCATATGATGCCACGACTTCAAGCATAATGGTAGGCTTCACGATCCCGGTTAACTTATACTCGTCTTTTGCGTGGATGTGAACTTTCGACCTCGATTTAATGACATGCAAATTGCATCGTGGCTTGGACGGCACTAACGAACAACTCATCGTCCTCGGAGGAATAGGATGAAGACGACGAAGAAGCTGAAAAATTCATATCTATAAGTTTTAAGAGTGGAGAGTAGTAGAAATTCATACGTTTTAAGAGTAGAGAGTAGGAGAAATTTATAAGTTTTGAGAGGAGAGTAGAATATTTTTAGGTTTAAATTAAGTTTAATAATTTTTTTTAAAATGAATAACAGCTTGTTTGTGTTCTTCAATGAAGTCAACATCTCTAACGTCCGTGATCACCTCCAAGAATCGGACTATCACGCCCAGGTAGAGGTGCATAAACCGGATTTTTTTCGGATCCGGATCTATCAACAGTGGTCAACGACCGGACACGAGGGAACCGGTTCTGGTTATGGGAGTGGAGAGTTGGAACCTATTGGGACCGGACCGGACCGGATAATTGGAACCGACAGGACAAAAAAAAACCGGTTCCACCGGATTATTTTTTTTAAAATCTTTTAAAAAAAATAAAATAAATATACACTATAAAATACATGTTTTATTTATTTTTTTAAGTGATTTAACAATAGTTCGAATAAAAAAAATTACAAAAAACATAATTGAATCACAAAATATATATTATTTATGATGACTCGTTATTCGTCGTCTACTCGTCTTAGTCTTCGTAACATAGGTTTTCAATCTTTTTCGCTTGAGATACGTTGGGCTTTATCATAAGCTTGTTATTCGTCCGAAAGTGGATTTACCGCCTCTTGTTCTACTTCGAATTCGTGTATTTTTTGTTCAATGTCAAGCTCGCCTTCTAGTTTTGCAACATGTTGTACACGTTCGGCGGCATCCAAATGGTCATTCAAGCAAATACACATCTCCATAAATTCCGGTGTAAGCCTCGTTCTTCGAATAGATAAAATCCTGCCACTGAGAGAAAAAGCAGGTTCCGAAGCTACCGTGGAAGCTTGGACGGTTAGTAGGTCACGGGCCATTGCGACTAGAACGAGATATTGTGATTCCCTTCCTTGCCACCAACTCAAGATATCAAAGTTTTCAAACTCTTCGGATCTTAGAGTTGAAATAAAGTCGGTTGCTTGATATCTCCCAAGCTCGCTACTTGGTGTGCTTCCACGAGCTCGTTTAGTATTTTCATTTCTTAAAGTGTTAAATAAATTTAGTATCGGGTTCCTTGAAATACTAGAACTTGAACCCGAAGCTATTGATCCACGTATGTTTGATGAATCACCACTTCCACCATATTTGCGTAAATAATAATCAAACATATTATTAAAAGCCAAATTAAAATCCCTTATTGCCTTTGATTCAAAATTTGCGTATTCCTCGAACATATTTAAATCGTCCGATATTGATCCAATTAATGTTTCAACACCGGTTACATTAATCATTGGGTTTAAGGTGGCCGAACATGTAACAACGGCCGGCATTTTCTGTAACATCCCTAAATTTATTTATACCTAATGGGTCGAACTAACGAGTGAATAAAGCCTCTTCTAAATGTTATGAACTATATGGATTCCACGTAAAGCCCGGTCTATCAAAGTTAAAGGAGTCGATAGGTCGTTTAAAAGATAGTTCGGGGTCGGAACGCACGTGACGATTATGGAAGGGCTGAAACGGAACTTGTAGCCATTTAAATAACACTTTTAGCAAAAAAAACCCTAAACCATTCGTTTGAGGGAGTCGCTAGTGGCAGATCAGCAGAGAAGGGAGAAGCATTGGGAGCGGGGAGCCGGCAGCCGTGGTCTCGCGGCAGTAGCGGGCAGGGAGGAAGGTCACTTCACGTAAGGTAACCCTCTCACCTCATTGTTTCACTTCTCGTTTTCGATTTCAGCATAGAAACCCGATTAGGGTTGGTTATTGTGTATGTTGGTCGGAGGTAGAGTCAAGAATAGTGGTGGACGCTGGGAGTAAGAAATGGCTGATGGAGGCATGTGACGGCGAGGATGGTGGGGACTGCTGCCATTGGAAGCCGGAGGTGACAAAGTGGTGGTGATGGCCGCCTGCTGATCGTGGGAAGGGGAGCAACCGAAAAAGGTGATCGACGAGTACGGGTTGGTGTGTTCCGATGACGTATGACGGTGGTTAGCAATGGTATGCGAGGATAAAGGGGACACCGGTACGGGCTGTGGTGGTGGTCCGGACGGTAGCGTGCGACGGTGGCGACCCGTAGGGTGGTGCATGGCTGACTAGGTTACGGCTAGACGAGGGAGACGGTGGTGGTGCGCGAAGTGAACGGTGAAACCCGTGGTGACGCTTGGTAGTGATACACGGTGGTGAACGGGGAGGAGAACGAGATCGGGTTACACCCGATTAGGTTTTTAGAGAGCCTAGGGCTTGCATAGCGTGGGGTGGACGTGCATGGGAAGCTCGGCTCACGTACACGTGCTTTTGACGATCAGGACTTGCATGGTGCTGCCACATGCATGCATGCATAGAACTCGATTCGGGGTTACAAGACGGATGTCGGGATTTATTTATAATTATTGATGAGTATGCAATGTATGCTTAGAACGTGTTTGATCCCGTGATCGAACGTTTGGCAGGTTTGGGCAACGAGCGTGAACGGACGAGTTGTAGAGCCAGGATTCGGACTCAGTAACTGGTGAGTTTCTAATCCCCCTCTTTAATGGTTTTAATGTTTTGGGGCTATCGTGCATACTTTCAAGACGTGTTTTATTACAATAATTGTGTATCGAGCTTCGGGGTCTAACCCGATGATTTACAAAATTAAGTATTTAATATGGGCTAAGGGACTACGTGTTACCCTTAATACATGCGGGTTACAGGTGAGTATATGGTCACGGGTCGTATAGTGACCTAACAGGAGTGAGTTGGGATTGTAGTTACGGGTCGTACAGGTACGACTAGGAGGTGTCACAGGGTGTGCATGTACGTGGTATGTGCTTAATTAATGAGATATAGTATTTGTAAGTGTGTTGCTATATTAGCAGAGCATTGTATTATGAGTTAGTCGGGGTGAGTCGGGATATAAGCTAAACGCTTATGGATATGTGTAGGATTCCTTGTCCTAGTGATATGTGTGAAGTGCAAATGCAGTTAATGAATTAAGTATATAGAGTATAATGTTATGTGATTATACATATGTTGTGTGCATTGTGTCGTTGTCCTTGTGACACGGCGAGTATTGTGTTTGCATTATTGTTATTATGACATGGCAAACGGAATTGTGGAGGACTAAGTCCTTCGGGAGGTCACTAAAGGTGACGATGTCCAACAGGACAGTGATGAGCTCGGGGTGTGTCGAACGCCCTGACGAGGGTAACCCTGACGAGGGTGCAACGAAGAGGTATGTATTTGTGTGCTTATATATTTGTGTTAAATTGCATACAAGCGTTGAGTTATATTTATTGTGCATGAGATAGTATTATTGTGGTGAGTCGAGTAGATTGACCGTTGTGTCAGGATTGTGATGTGGTGCTTACAACTATTATGTCAGTTGATTTGTAAGAGCCTTGGTCAAGGCTGAGTAAGTTGATGTCTAGGGATTCGTTGTGTTAACCAAGTGTCGAGTTAATACATGTACTTGAGTATGAGTTATTAGTGTAGGTAAGTTCGACCTATGTCGATGAGACTGCGGTATTATTATTATTATGGGATGAGTCTTGGGTAATGAGCTATTATGGGATATCGGGTGATAACAGGTGTTATCTATTTGTTAATGAATTGTGGACCTACTTTATAAGGATTGTGGGTCATGAGTAAAGTTTAAATAACTTTTGAGACATGTTGGCTTTCATTAAACTAAACTATTAGAACTCACTCAGTGTATCTGACTTTGTGTGTACGATAGATTGTTTTGCAGGTAAGCGTTGCGTGACATATCTTGGCTTGGGAGCGGTGCTACTCGGATTGGTGTGCACGCATTCGTGAGAAAACTTAATGACATTAAATAACAAATAGTGATTTTAGGAAGACTTACGTTGTAGTTTAATATATCTAAATGAGTATTTTCAAGGGAATAACCCGTTATAAGTACCAACTGTAAGGTGCCCGGTTTGGGGCCTTACATTTTCGAAAAATATTTTTTAAATTTAGCTTTCATAAGTGTTACCATTTTTTTTAAAATAGTGTCGTGATATTCAAACTCTTTTAATTTATTACATATTAAATATAATTGTTGAAGGATTAGCGAAGACGTGGGATAATAAACTCCCGTTAAACATGTAGTTGCATTTTTAAAAAGCTCAAACAAATTAGTTAGTTTCTCGATCGTATCCCAACTTATATTATCAATTTTTTGTGAACAACGTTTCTTTTGGACAAGTTTATCATAGAAATGTTTTAAACTAACTCTTTGCCTTAAGCCCGATTCAAACATTTTCCATGTCGAGTTCCATCTAGTAGGTACGTCCCAATTCAGATCTAAAAAGATGGAATCCGTTTGTTCGCACAAGTTTCTATAGTTTATATATTTTTTTTTTCTTGTGCTAAAAACTTCCCGTAACATCACTTTAAAATTTTCTTTCACGTCTCTTATTTCTTGGACGTTTAGACCGTCTTGCACAACCAAGTTAATGATGTGTGCAACACATCGACTATGAAAGAAAACACCGTTACAAGACGGTTCATATTTTATTTTTAATTTTTCCACCGCGTTTGTGTTATTTGAAGCGTTATCAAAAGATATTGAAAATATTTTTGGTTGAATTTTATAAGTTTGAATTACCGAGTCTAAAATATAAAATAAGTTTTCACCGGTATGTGGATATCCAAAATAATCAAACGCAATCGTACGCTTCATCATTTGACACGACTCGGGTTGAACCCAATGTGCGGTAACGCGGAGGTACGATTCGGGTAAACGATGTGGAGCGGACCAAACGTCCGTGGTTAAGTTAATGCCGTTATTTAAATTTTCAAAACCTAAAATTAATTCTTTTTTAGCTCTTTTCCATATTTTTAAACAATTTCTTCTCAAAGTAGAACGACTTACATTTGTGTAACTCGGTTGAAGCGTCTCTTGTATTATCATCGTCAAGCGCGGGTTATCAAAGTGATCAAAAGGCAATCCTTCTTGAATGACGAAATGTGTCATTCTCTCACGAACCCTCTCGACATTGTATTGCCAAACTCCTCCATCCCTACCAATTTGAGTTTGATCTTCATCTTGAATGTGTTTTGCGTGACTACCAATATGTTTCCTCAAAGTGCTATTTCCCGCAGCACCCAAAATTTTACCACAACGTTTGCAACGAGGCTTTTGCGAACCGTTAGACATTTCGCATAAATCGAAATAAGCTCAAAGCTCTTGGTTTCGGGAGCAAGGAAGTACTCTCACCACCATGACATCGCTAGTAGAACCACTAACCGAATTTTGAGTGCTTGCGAAAGCGGAAGCCATGAGAGCGTTTTTTTGCATAAAAGTGAGCGTTTTTTTTTTGCTTTTTGAGAGCGTTTTTTAGTTTTGAGAGCTAGAATGTTGTTGTGAACTAACTCATACCCCCAATAACTGGTTATACTAAGTTTCAAGCCTCAAAAACAAAAAAAAATACAAAAAACGGCCAAAACCGGTTCTTTTTTGTCCAAAAAAACCGGTTCCAGAATATCCGATTTTTATCAGGCCCGTATAAAATCATGGAACCGGTTCTCAAAATGTCCGGACCGGTTCTTTTTTATCCGGTTACAGCCGGATCCGATTTCGGATAATCCGTTGGATCGGATTCGGATCCGGTTCCTTTGTGCACCTCTACGCCCAGGGGGCAGTGTGTCAGCGCGATAGTGGTGCCATGGAGGCCTGGCAACTCCCCATTACACACGCTCTTAGATAATAAACAAGACGCATTGCATGTATATGCGTTGGTAACAAAAAAAGTGCATCTAATTGCACATGTGTACGTATATTTTTTGTTAACACTTATTTTTACGAACATGCCGTTGCGGGGTATTTTTTATTTCTAAGTTTTAATATTCAAAACCGAGTCGCCGCAGATTCATAGTTTTCTCTTTACGTACTTAACCACGTCAGTATCATCGTCGCAACGTGCGAAACGTTTATTAGCTAATTACAAAAACATGACCAGTCTGGTTGGTGAAGAAAGAATGGAGATCAAGGTAAGAAGAAGAATTTAAGATATTTAATTTGAGAGATAAATTAGGATCAATTATAAAATATGGTATCAAAATACCCATATACTACTCATAGCTCGATCGTTTGTTTAATCTCTTTCTAATCTCACTAATTACTAAGATTTCATGATTGTTTTAGACATTAATCAAATCATTAAATGATTAAATTTCTCTTCCTAATTCTAAGATGCATGTATGTAATTGTATAGCATACTTGAAGTGCCAAGCACACCATAACCACGCTGGCATGGAAAGATTCTACTGATTTAATAAATGCATAAACCAGTATAACTAATATGTATTTGGTATACATAGTGATAATTAGGTGAAGATGTGGGCCTGCAGATAGTCTTGAATAACAATGAAAATTTATTAGAGACAATAATGAAAGAAGCAAGTTGGAGCGTCATAAAAGCGTATAATGTAAAGTTGTGTAATTGAGGCTTTGCTACTGTTTGGACTCAACATTCAGTTGAGTTGTCAATGTCACGTCCACTTTAGCGGACCATTGATGCGGTTACGGTCTCCTTAGTTATGAGATATATATATATATATATATATAAATATTAGAGTTTTAAATAAAGTAATATTAAATAGTTAATAATGAAGATTTAAAAACTATAAAGAAAATATTAAATAGTAAAAAAGATTTAGAAACTAATAAAAGAAAATATTAAATAGTTAGTAATGAAGAAAAAATAAACGAGATAAAAAATCTTATTCTCACAGAATTATAACACGTGTCGTAACTTACTTATTTATTAGGTATATATGTGTAACTTCTAAATACACGTACGGATAATACGCTTTCTGAACTAGAGAAAATGATGCATAATATCTTAATTTGGTTTGAAAATCATCTGAATTTCCTATACAGGGGAGAGGGATAATGTAAAAATTGAATATAATTTTGATTGTAAGACGAAAATAATTATATTTATAATTTTATGCTTTCAACTTCTGTTAACCACAAAATTCGATCGGGGCAACCGCACCTGCTAGTTCCTCTTCGCCCCTTCAACTATTTGCTCTTTGATCATGCTGATTGTAGTTCTTTTAGTTGCGCTATGATACAGCCATCTTAAAGGGTCGCTAGCCCTACTAGTTTATTGCTTTGTACCGTTACGTCTTAATTTATGACTCTATGCAAGTGGATCAAAGATTTTTAGAGGAACAATTACGTCTTATTTTTCTTGATAAAATTGGTGCAACAACTAGAACGAGATAGAAATGAAAAGATCCATATGATAACAGAACACAAAGTAACATTACCATTTTATAAAAAAAAAACACTTTTTTGTAAATTTTAAAATTAACCAATTTTAAACCCCATTTCAAACCATTCTCAAATCACTTCACCCATTCTCAAACCATTCTCAACAAATGGACACACTAAATTCACCATCTCGGTAATCGAAATGTGTAGCCCTGATTATTTTCGAGACAATTGCTCGCTATCATTGAAATACTAAAAAATGATGTCGAAAGCTCTAACATGCCAACCTACACATGAAGAGACACATTGAATAGATCGAGACCATGAAGCTGCCCACAATCGTTTGGTTCCCGACTACTTTGCCAATCCAGCCCTTTACGACGATGGCACATTCTGAACCCGTTTTCGAATGAAAAAAACAGTTATTTTTATGGATTGTTAATGATTTGGAACGGGAGATGGACAAATTGGCGTGGGATGCTAGAAGTAGAAGAAATTTCACTCCTTTTCAAAAGTGTACCGTCGTTATTCGTCAATTGGCATACGGATCCGTTGTTGACGAATTGGATGATTATTTGAAGATGTCCGAGAAAACGGCACAAATTAGTTTGTATAAATTTGTAAAGGTCTCATTAATATTTACGGGCCAAAATATTTATGCAAACCGATCGCGAGCGACATTCAACAATTATACAAATGGCATGAATAAGTGCATGGCTTTCCTGGCATGCTTAGTAGCCTACATTGTATGCATTGAGAGTGGAGTAATAGCCTAAATGCATGGCGCAAAGAGTATATGAGAGGTGACCATCTCGCTCCAACAATTGTACTCGAGGCGGTAACATCACAAGATCTATGGTTTTGGCATGTTTTCTTTGGAGTTGCAGGTTTAAACAACGACATAAACGTCCTTGATCAGTCTCCAATATTCAACACCATGATAAACGAAACCGCAGCCGACTCGTCTTTTGAGCTTATAGGAACAAGATATATGTACAGTTATTACCTCACTGATGGTATTTATCCCCTCCTTATTGGAAATGTAGAAAACTCATCCCCTAATTTTTAAACCTTAATAATTTTTTCATACATTATTATATTTTTAAAAGATTACATCAGTAATTAATCTAAGTATTTTTTTATCTTTGATTAGAGTATAACGTTACTATATTAAAAATAAAAAATTAACGTCTCGAAACTTTTTCAATACTACATATATGTTGTATTAAAGATAAAAAAAATGCTCGATTTTATGGTGTATTTTTTTTTTAAATAATGACGTATGAAAAGGTTTATAAGGTTTAAAAATTGAGGGTGGATGATTTTTCCAGTTTTCTCACCAAGACGGAATTTTGTCTTGATTCTCCCCCTATGTATATATAATATTGTTTTATGAATAGTCATTGGTTGATTTATTTATAAAAAGAAAACCTTTTTTTATCGTGGCGGGACCCACTTTGGGTGTTTTGGTGTCGTCCGGATTTCTGGATGGGGAGCAAACATACGGGATCAATCTTCTCCTGCAACATGACGTTCAGTCCCGGTGATGTCCTTGGCATCCGGAACCCACGCGTTGGAGATGCTCTTAATGACTATTCTATTTCGCATGCTTGCTTACTCCAGAAAAGAAAAGGAAGCTAAGTACAACATGGTACTTAAATTGTGACCACAGAAGCATAATCAATTGCAAACACTCGATAACATAACACATTTGTTGTATTGTGGTTTTCATTAAAGAGTTCGTGCCTTAATTGATTCTCTTTTGTTGATCAGTCTAACTCATCTAGTTGCCCTCAAGTTGGTTTAGATAGTGCTCATCAAGATGGTTAGGGATGCAATTTCATTGTTTTTGGAAGTTATCTTGCCTACCTTCATTGCATACATTTGATCCATTAATTGATATCATTTTCAATTAAAATTTTACATCTGATGTTTGCAAATCCAGATTGGCCCGTCAAACACTTATTCAATGGTTTCAGGTTGTAAAATGCGCGTTTACAGTTGAGCCAAGCGTCGGATATCAATTGGGTACACATCCGAGGACGATGTAGCACTGTAAGATCTCCAACCTACAACCGTATTTGCAGCTTCTGTCGGGTGGAAAGCGTCCCAAAAGATATAATTGTTTCTATTTTGACAAGGTGTTTGAAACGGAAGGCACGTTATCTGTCCATTGTTTCTCCCTACTCCACAACACCCTACATTTGTAACCCTAAAACCTGTCACATTTTCAACATCTTAGCATACAAGTCAAATAATGATAAAAGTATACAACATTAACTGAGAGCGTCGTAAAATATGTACCAAATGTTTTAGGACGGTTAATCAGGTCTTTGAAAATGCCGTAATTGTTGATGTAGATGAATTTAGCGTCGGGTAAGTTTTTGTTAAGGTTGTCGACAAGAGATATCAAGCGGCGGTTAAACATTTGATTAGCCGAGTTGATCTTCGCAACACATGTCGATCCGTCTTGGCTGTGTTGTGCCAAAGCGTTTGGACTGCAACCAATTGGTCCGATCCCATGGAACACAAATTTTCTTGCTCCATAGTTGTGCAATACCTGATTTTTTTATTCGTTGAAGTTCAAAGAAGTTTGTATATATTATCTAAGGTTAGAAACTCGTGTATTACACAGATTGAATAAATAAAATACTAAATAGTTAGTAATGAAGATTTAGAAATTATAAAATGATATTTTGAGATAAGATATAACCAAAATCATTTTAAATAGTTACTAATTATATATGCGATTGAGGTGTATCTATATCTATACTATATTATAAATAAAGGTTTTGGTGAGACACTTGTCATTCTTATATGCATCCTCAACTTTTTTTCCCATCTCTCTCTCCTATTAATTATACAAATTTCTTTAATTGTTCTATAATTTTTTATTTCTCGCCTCTCTCTCCTATTAAATAATAATGATTTCTATAATTTTTTTTATAAAACGTTTTTTATTTTAAAAAAAGTTTTGTTCTTAAACATTTTTATAAATTGAACATTTCTTTCATTCTTTTTATAAAACATTTTTAAAAAATAACTATATAACGTTTCTAGAATTTATATTAAAAAACTATGTAATACGTCAATAAATATGTAATATATAAATATTTATTACTAAACATTACATTTATTCATCCCGTGTAATGCATGGGGGTTCTAACCTAGTTTATAATATACCGGGATTGAGAAAAAAATAAGCCGGAAAAAAAATCATTACCTCACAAAATTATGACATGTGACGTGATAAGTTACTTATTTATTAGGTATGGATTACTTCATTTCTAACCTTTACATATTTATAGTTAACAATTAGATTATAACAATATTAATTTTTTTTTCTGACTGGTGTCGTAATCGTGTATGTTAAACCCTTGGATGTTTAAAAAAAAAGCCTCATAATGTAGATGTAATCATGTATATTTGTATTATAACTCCTTTATAAATAGTATTTTTATTTATATATGATATTCATAAAAGATTTTGGAAAACACTTTTAAAAACAAAATACGTTAAGTTTATTTATCACTCTTTTAGCTTAAACCTTTTTAGTTAAAATTAAACTTACTTATTAATTTAACTGTCTTATAATTTATTTTAAATATCTTTATTTGGAAGTTATATTCTAACTTTACATGCAATTATAAAAATTATATATACCGTAAAAAGTAGGGGTGTTGGAATCTGAATCATAAACTAAAATTCGAACTAAATTGAATTTGAATTAGGTTTCAGAATTTTTTAAACTGAATTCGGTTTTTGAATCAAATTCAAATTTATGATTTTCGAACTGATTTGATCCAAATATTCAAATTCGTGTATGTGTGTCTAATTTTTATATTTTTTTTATAAAAAATGCATTCATTTTTTATTTATTTATACATATATATTACCTTTTTAGTTGTTTTTTTCTAGTAATTCAGTTTATTTGAATCAATCCAAATATTCATTTTTTTTAATTTGATTTGCATTTTCGAGTTTAAATTCGAATTTAAATTCAATATCAAAAATTTTCAATTCAAATTACCCGAACCCATCCAATAAACACTACAACTAAAAAATATAGGTGCATATATATATATACCCTTTTCTCATTGAGTTCTTATATACTTACTCTGATTTGTTTAGCATATTGTTGAATGAGAGCATCTGCATACTGCTTCGCCGTGTATTTGTGACTAGTATCGTAATAATTCGGCATGAAATAGTTGTTCAGGTAGTCGTTGCTTCCCAACCCGACGGAGAATATGCATCGCTTAATATGATTTGCAGCCGCATCAACATTTCCAAGTATGCCAACGATACGAGATACCGTAGTTACATAGTTATTTACCTGTCCACCAAAGCTAATGCGCCCACCCTATAATCATATATACCCAAAAACACATTACATGATCATTATCTTTTTTAACTTTCGGTGTAAAAGATAAAAAAAAAAATGTTACCAACTGTTGGCCAGTTTCGTCTCTGATGCCTGCGGCTGCTGAGGCGTAATTTACACCTCGAAGTACCTCACGGCCGCTAGCATTTGCATAGGGTTGAATGTAATCGTTAAAGCCCAAAAGCTCAGCTGCGCGTGAGTGAAAAAGGATAAGCACATGTAATTTATAAAATGAGACCGTAGAGACAAGTAGGGGTGTCAATTATGTCGAGCTGACAGATTGTAAACGAGTCAAATGGATTGGGGATTGTAAACGGATATATTCAAGTTATAAACATGATAAAAGGGTTAGAGGGTTGTGATAAATTGGTTAAACGGTTGGCAAGTTGGCGTGTTTAATTAAATGGGTTGACTTGTTTATACGTGTTAACAAGTCAACCCAAACACGACCTGCTTAATTAAACATGTCAACCCGAACATAACCTATTTATTAAACGGGTTAGATACGACAACCAAACCTTGCTATCCTCATGTCGTGTTTCAGGTCGCGTCACTACCAAAAAACTAAAAAATTTGTGACAACAGATTTCGTGAGAAATTTGTCGTTGGCGACAAGTTTCCGACAAAAAGTGTTTGTTGGAAAAACCCCGTAGAAAATGTTTTTTTCGACAAAGTCACGACTAATTTTTCGACGAATTAGCGACAAAAGTCTTTCGTCGGTAATTTCCAACGATTATAATAAATAAATAAGTTAACTTATTTAACAAAATTGTCGGAAAATTGTAAGAAATCTTATGCTTACTTTTTTTGTTTTTTTTTGTCGGAAAGTTGTCGCTAATTTGGGAAAATTTCTTTTGTTGTTAACTTGTCGGAAACTTTTGTAGAAAAAATATATATTTCTAGCAGTGTGTCAGTAATTAAATTGCTACCCCTAAAGACAAGTGCATTAGCAGCAGAGGCGGACCTATTCATTAGTTATGGGGGGTAGCTGCTCTCCATGAAAAAAAAAATTTAGTGTTATATACGCGTTAAAAATTCGATTGCACCCTATAAAGTTTTGCAATAGCCCCCTGATCGGCCCCCATGATAAATTTTTAGTGTTATATACGCGTTATATATCGCTAGTCAACCGATCCAAAAAAATTTCGATCCTTGAAAAAATTCTCGGTCCGCCACTGATAAGCAGTGAGACAAAAAGTAACTAAGGATGCTTACTGATAGCATCAACAACGGTTTTGCCGTTGGAAAACCTTCCAGTCGAGCCTCTTGGGAAATCAATGCCATAAGGCAAGTAATCTGCTCTTGCCATTGTTGCGATTCTGTTATTATTTCCATTATCGACTAGTGAATCGCCAAAAATGAAGTAACATGGAACTTGGGGGTCACCTCGAACCTTATAGCAACTCGAGTTAGACGTAAAAAATGTTGCAACTACACACATAATCAACCATATTTTCTGCTCAGTTTTCATCTGTTTAGTGTAGGAAAAGTGATCAAACAAAGATTGATGAAAGATACTAAAAGGTTAAAGGTGAGAGGTTGGGTGTTGATGAAATATAAAAGGAAACATGTTAGTGTATATATAGGAAACCATCTTAATGTTTTTCTTTAACAATATTTAATGGGCATGCTTTAAATGTATGTGGATCGAATTTGGGGGCTAACCATCAATAATAAAAAAAGAAAAAGTTGATTTTAGCATATGCCTAGAAGGCACTTTTATTAATTATGTGGATTGAAATATTAAATAATCTTCCCGGTTGGAGAACAAAATAATTTCAGCAATAAATGTAAAAACAATTTTGTTACGACGATAGGTTTATTATATCTATGTAATTAAAGTAGAATAAATCATATCATTATAATCATGAATTACGAGAACAAAACCAAATGTATCAAAAGCACAAGGGATAAACACGTGTTGCTTTAAACAAACTTTCTCGTGTTTAACAACTTTGTTTGCTTCCGCCTTCAACGCAGTCTGGCCCGTAACAAGCCCATTTTCCCTGAGCCCCATGAGAGGGGACACCCCTGTAAGCTCCACACAAGCGTGTCTCCCCCCTGCCCACCCAAACACAAGAATATCCGCTGGTCGTAGAGTAGACCTCCCTTCAAGCGGATCTGTCAGGAAGTTCAACAGGGCCTCATATTAAGAAAGTCATTATTGAACCTTACTTATTTTTTTTATTATATTTTTGATATACAGTAACTAGTTTATTTATTTTTCATATATAAAAGCCTGTAAAAAACTAAAATGATGAAAAGTGATACACGTTTATAGGACAATAATGGTTAATAGCTGACCATAAAAAGTTTATAAAACTTCACATATACAAGTTTGTTATTATTATCATTTAATAAAATGCATATAAATTTTGTAAATTAAAGAAAAAAAATAGAAAGAAGATGAAGGCCCAAAGAAATCTCGTTAGCCTAAAATTAAGAAGCCAACATACCTAGATTTATTAATGAACCGAGTGGACAAATCCTGATCTTCTATATGACTAGATGGGCCTCACATATAACGTTATCCAATAACGAGCACTCCAAGTCCATGATGATCCATATGCTCTAATGTTCTATGGGGCTTGAATTATTTACATAGATACACGACTATACGATTAGGAAGTAGGACACTAGGGTCTAGGAGGACCACCTTCTTAGTTTTACCTAGAGGTGCACATATCATATTTTCTAATGGGCTCGGTTTTTTCGCCGGACCGGTTAAAGTTAATACGGGTCAAAATCGATTTCTCCTGTAACCGTTCGGGTTATAACCGGTTAGGGATGTTCAAAACTTTACCCGTCCAAACCGGTTAGGTTATTAATCAGACTAGTTAATCGAATTAACCAAATTTTCTTAAAAATATTTTTTAATTAAATAAATAAATACAAAGTATATAAAATAAACTCATTAAAGTTCTTTTTTTATTTATTTTTGAAATTTTAGAAATTATAAAACATGATTTTGTTAAAAAAAAACCATAGAAAATTGCGATACATTTTATTTTTTGATATATAATCATCGCCGTCGTCTTCGTTTAGTGTTTAATCTTCGTCTTCGGTCTTGCAACGAGACTTTTGAGTACCGTTTAACATTTCGCATAAATCGTATTTTGAAGGAAAAAAATGGTTCATCGTTATTGGTATGATCTTATGCACGGTTGGTTCACTTGAGGAAGCAACAACACCAACGGAACTTTGACTACTTGAGCTTTCCATGTGAGCGTTTTGAGACTTGAGAGATTGTGAGCTTTTTTTTAACGTTTTTTTGTGTTTTTTTAGAGCTATAAAAGTGTTGTGATCAAACCAATACACACAATATCTATTTATTCTAACATATGGGGGTAAAATGGTCCAAAAAATACACTCTAACTGCTATAAAGCCTTTAGAAAACGGCTAGTTTTTTTCCCAACGATTATAACCTGTTAAACGGATCATAACTTGTTAAAAAAAACTGGTTCAGCAATAACTGGTTCACCATCTTGAAAACCCAAACCGGTCTGTAACCTCCGGTTCCTATCGGTTACATACGAGTTTCTAAAAAACCAATTCAAATAGCGGTTCGGTTTTAGTTTAAAAACCGGTTAATACGTGCACCTCTAGTTTTGCCTAGTGTGTTTACCTTAGAACGAAATTATGAAAATAAAAATTGAACACCATCAACACTAAAATTCTTATGAAACGATGATTATGAGAGACAAGAGTATTTATTTAGAACGAAATTCTCATACCTCGGATAGCATTAGATAAACTCCAATAGAATATTGACCAATTAGCCGGTCTTATTTAGATTAAAATTGTTTTTCAATTCCTGTAAACTTGTAACTATAAAAAATTCCATTCATGTATAGAGTATGCCCGATACCCGATACTAATGGATATACCCGATAACCGACACAAACCCGGCGGGTAATGGACTTGGTATGGGACACGATTTTACAACGGGATATGTTGGCTTCGTAACTTATTACTTGAATTGCATGTTCCACTACGCATAGTGACAGTCGTTTATTGTGACAATGTCTGAGCTGTGTATTTATCTGGCATCCCGGTTCAACATCAGAGAACTAAACACGTGAAGATTGATCTTCACTCTGTCCGAGAGAAAGTTCAGGTTAGTCACATTCGAGTTCTTCATGTCCCATCCGAGTTTCAATACGCAAATATTTTTACAAAAGGCCTACCTCGTCATCTGTTCCAAAGCTTCATAACTAGTTTGAGCATCCGTCCAACTACCGTTCGAACTGAGGGGGCATGTTAGTGGATATATATTTATGTACATTTATATAACGTTCGTAATTATAGAGGCTGTCATATTTTAATCTTTTTTATATAAGGCTATAAGGAATGAGAATATACCATAAACACTTTTTAAAAGATACTAGTTTTAGTTTTGATAACAAATTAAAAAAAGGTACATGAAAAACACTAAGAAAAGATAAGCAAATAGATAGAGGAAAAAATACTAAAGATAAAAGTTGCGTCACATCCCCTCTTAAAATTAAAGACAACTAACAACCAATCTAAGAGAGTAAATGACGAAATTGGCTAAATTTGACATGAGAAACTAGGGGTGTTCATCGGGTCGGGTTGTGGGTTTTTCGGGTTACTCGGTTCGGGTTATTCGGGTTGGTATTTTTTTTGTTGAAACCACAATCCGAACCGAACCATATTGGAGGAAACCTAATCCGAACCTAAAACCACATTGTAATTCGGTTTGGTTTTCGATTTGAACCTAACAAACCGAATTAGTCAAAAAAAACTTTTTTTTTCTTTTGGGTAGCCATAATTTATTCAGTTTAAACAACACAACATTTTTGGAAAATCTATACAAAAATATACCTTAATCAAAATGATTTATAATCCATATATAAGTATTGGTTATTGATATAAATTGATTGGGTTAACTATAAAATATGGATTAAAATAGCGGTATAACCCAATTCGGGTTTTTCGGTTCAAACCGAATTCAAAATCTTGAAACCTAAACCAAACCACAAACCAAATTACATATTCGGTTTTCGGTTTGAACCAAACCGAAAATCAAATATGTACTTCGGTTTGGTTTTAAACGGTTTCGGTTTCGATTCGATTATTGGTTTAATCGATTTGAAACCAAATATTTAACACCCCTATGACAAACTAGTAAAAACTAAATTTAATGAAGCGGTTGATTTGTACATCAGGAAAAACTATATATACCACCAAAACCTTTTTAAATTATATTTTCTCTCTTTATTTCGTAATTCCTGTGACCCAAAGAGCTTATTTTTTGAGTTAAAAGAGTACGTTATTTGGGCTTACCGTAAGTCTAAGTGGGCTATAACTTATGATAAGGTGGGACATAACGCTAGGTCTAATGGTCACACTTACTTTTTAGCAATAAGTGGTATTAGAGGTGCACAAACCGGGTTTTTGAACCGAACCGGTTCTAAACCGGCCCGAACCGGTTTGGTCAACGCAATTGTTAAACCGGTTTTGACTAAAACCGGTTCGGGTTAAACCGGTTTATCATATATAAAATCTCGAACCTGTTGAACCGGTTCAGTTCGGTTCTGGACCGGTTCGGGTTGGTGAACCGGTTTTATTAAAAAAAATAATAATAAATAAATATTTAACAAATAAAAACATAAAGTTCAACGTTTATTCATATTGTAGGAGTTCGAAAATCACAAAACATTACAAAATTAAACATTACAATTCGACAAAAAGAATAATATTTTTTTTTTGGAGTTTTTTTGTTTAATTTTCGCCGTCATTCTCGGAGTTACTAGTAGATCCTCGTAGTCTATCATCTTCGGCGAGTTCTTCATTTGTAAGTGGGCTCGCCAATCCTTGGTTGAGCTCAGATTCGTGTATGAATTCTGCAACTTCAATTTCGTCTTCAAGCGAACTCCTATCTTGGCTCCTATCTACCGCATCCAAATGTTCTTTCAAGCAAATGCACATTTCCATTGTCGCGGGAGTGAGTCTAGTTCTTCGAATAGATAAAACCCTGCCACTAAGAGAAAAACCGGATTCCGAAGCTACCGTGGAAGCTTGGACGGTTAGTAAATCACGGGCCATGACGGAAAGGACCGGAAAAGTAGATTCGTTTCCTTTCCACCACGCCAAAATATCAAAGTCCTCAAAAAACATCCGGACTCATAAATGATAAAAAGTTTGTTCCCGTATACCTTCCGAGTTCGCTACTCGGGGTGGATCCTGATAAGCGACCACAGTTTTATGCATTAAAGGGTGTAACATATTATATTTATGTAAATTAACATGTGTAATACAAAAGTTTTGTGTAGATGTGCATGTGCAGGTGTTGAAAGCTTAAAGTATGATTTTGGAAGGTATTAGGTGAGAGATGCAAAAGTCGGAAGAGACACGGAAGAAACGGGGCAGAAACCAAGGATCCAGCGTAAGCTTACGCCGACCAGCGTAGGCCTACGCCTAACCAGTTTATTCACAGCATGCTTCAGCGTTGCGGCGTAAGCTTATGCCATACCAGCGTAAGCTTACGCTGGTTACGTTTTCTGGACGCGAATTTTCGGGAAACAGCCGATTTTGGTGTTTAATTGGGGGTTTCTTCCCCAAAATTCGAATCCATCTTTTGCTACACACTCCTAGGGCGATTTTGGATGATTCTAACATCCACTTGAAGATTGAAGATGATCTCCATCACCATGGGCGAGTAATTCACTTGTGGCTTCCTCCAGGCGGACGGTTCATATAGGTTTCATGTTTTGATTCAGTTTATTTATGTTTTTGGATCTATTTAGTTTCTGACAATAACTGAGTAGATTGATGTATTAGTTATGTTAAACAGTTTATTTGAGTGCTTTGAGTTTGCTTGCTTTACGATCTTGTTCGGTTGATGACAAAACCTAGTAGCAGGGTCGGGTGACTAAAGGGGGTAACTTGGCATTCATAAATTGGGTGATTGAATTATACTGGTTTGTGACGGAACTGGTTGTATAGGTTGCTGACAACAGCCTGTCTTCAATTACTATTTTAACTGATTTTCCAACACTATGTCTATGTGGTGTCCAATTAAATAACTGAGTTTTGCATAAACCTATAATCTGAAGTTTGGAGGAGGTTGCATTTTTATTTGATCTGTGTCTTCATTCTAACTATCAAACTAAGCAATTCCACTAACCACTGATTCCTCGTGGATACGATACTCTTCTTACCCTTACTAGTTAAGTGTTTAAGAATTGTTTTTGACCGACCTAACGACATCGATCAGATCCTCTAGCCCGTTTAGTAAATTCATTTCTCATTTTGTTATACAAATTTAAGTTCACATTCCTCGAGCTACTACTTGATGCGCCCGCGCCCATCATATCATGTGGGGTTTGTGTTGTACCATATTTATGTAAATAAATATCAAACAAATCTTGCAAACATTTGTTAAAATAAGTTTTTGTTACGGTTGAAAAATGAATATCTTCAGCATTCAAATCCAAATCATAAGTTATTTTATCAATCAAGGTTTCAACACCGTAAACATTAATTGTAGGGTTTAATGCGGCGGCACAAGTTATATCCGGAGACATTTCTTTAAAATATTTAACAAATTTCGCCATGAGCGGGTTGTCGAAGTGGTTGAACGGCAAACCTCTTTGAATAACTAATTTCGCCATTCTATCTCGAACAATATTTGGATCGAAGTTCCAAATTCCACCCTCGCTTGTCATAGATGCTTGACCCTCACCCGGAATTTTCTTCAAACTCGGGCAAGATTTTTCCATTTGAGTTTTTAGAGTTGAGTTTGATTCTTTTTTAAAAAATCCACCACAATTTTTGCAACGAGCACGTTCCAACCCGTTAGACATCTCACATAGATCGTAGTTTGACCAAATTGCGGGGTTCCTCGTTGTTGGTATGATTTTCACAATGCTAACTTCGGAAGAGGAAACACCAAAACTTGAAGAACCTGCCATAGCGTTTTTTGAGCGTTTTAGAGCGTTTTTTTTTTACAAACGAGAGTGTAGAGAGCGGGTTTGAGAAGTGTGATTTAACCAAAACACCCCCTACCTATTTATAATGTGTTTGGGGGTTAAAATAGGTCAAAAACGGTCAAAAATTGGTTCTAACAGCTATATAGTCGTTTTCCAACGGCTAGTTTCGAAATATTACCGTTAAACCGGTTTGCCAAACCGGTTCGTCAAACCGGTTCACAAAAAACCGGTTGTAAACCGCTTGTCGTGCAAAATACTTAAACCGGTTATAAACCGACGGTTCCTACCGGTTTGAAACCGGTTCACCAAAAACCGGTTCTAGGGCGGTTCGGGTTTCGGTTCGGAACCGGTTTGGGTTTCCAAACCGGTTTTTTTGTGCACCTCTAAGTGGTATCTCAACGTACTTCTTTCATTTCATGTTTCACTTATCTAATGGGTTTGGTTCACTTTAACTCACTTTTAATAAAAATAATAAAAATACATAAATAGAGAGAGAGAAGATAGAGGAAAGATAAGAGAGAGATAGAAAGAAAGTAGAGAGAGAGTTCCTTTAGAAAAACATGATCATTTTGTAATTTTTACTTTAACCCTTTTAACAACAAAAACATTAATCATTCTTCTATTGATTTTATTTCATAACCTTTTGAAGGTCACATATTGTTCACAAGCTGCGATTTATCCGATCTCATTGATTTACAGGGTATTGACGGGTTTTATGAAATTTCCGATAACAAATTCTCATGATTAAATAAACAATAAAAAAAGAAGAGAAAAGCAGGAAATATTATCCTCCATCCCTATGATAAACATCAAATGACATACAAACATAGGAAACTATGAAATGGCAATACTTATCGGAAAGGCAAAGGTTGACTAATGTTCTTGAATAGATTTTTTGAAACAAGGTGAGGAAAATATTATTACAGAGAGAAAGGGAGGAAAATTTGAGGTTTATTTATGCTAAAATCTTCCTCTCTTTTTATGTAGTTGCACATGATTTTATTAAATAAATCATAATAGTATATGATTTATTATAATAATTTTATCATATTTATTAAATATGATTTTGTTAGATTTTTTTAATCATCCTTATTTTATTTATACATATGATTGATTAATAGCATATAATATGTTACATAGTTTTATTATTTTATATAGTATTAAAGACTTAAGATTATTTCCTTCGATCTTCTTTTCTCTCCCTTCCTATCCCTCTCCGTTGTTGGATCATGGTTGCCCGACTCCGAATCACAGGGGAGTATAAGATGTAGTATATTAGTTAGGGTTTATCACTTTATTGTAATTATTTTTACCATAATAGAAGATGTGATTACTGATTAATTTGATTATGTTTCTTATGTAATCATTATTATTGTATTCCTATATATAGTTGATTAATAATACATGATACATTACGAAGTTTTCATTATTATATAGATTTGACCAGCCCCGCCCTTGCTATGACATCTGCACATATAGATGCTACTTCCGTACTATCAATAAGATTGGTCGGCAAATATATAACCGTATACGTCTCAACTTCGTGCGGATTGTAAAAGAAAAAAGAGCAGTATTCTTCTTTTCCATAAGAATCAAAAAATGTGAAATTAAAGAGTAAACTTTTCCCCTTCGTTCTCTTATGTTTCTTTCGGTTACTTCCCCTCCCACAGGAGAACAGATTTCTTTCTTTACCTTAAGACTCAAAAATACGAAATTAAAGAGTAAACTTTTTTTCCCATTCGTTCTCTTATATTTTTTCGGTTACTTTCCCTCCCACGGGAGAACAAAATGTAACGGAAAAAAGAAGAATATGAGCAAGATGATATATATCTTTTGTAACATCTACCGAACATTTAAAACGTAAAAACTCAAGCTTTAAACATCGTTAAAGACTATCTAAAATCCTGAAATAACATGTATTTTCATAAGTTTCTTATAAAATGACCTAAAGATAAACTTAAATACATACATTTTAAACAATGTGAATATATAAACAAACCATATCCCTATATGCAACAATACCATCACAAGGTACTCCACTAATATTGTAACGTTAACAATGTATTAAGTAAATTTAATGAGTTTTATATAGAAAAATAATCATTGCTATATATAATTACATAGAATGTAACACATATTTTCTATAGCTAAAAAGAAAAGAAAATTTATCACAGCTATAAAAAAGGATCACCAAATAAATAAAGAATAAAAATGTTTTTAAACGTTTTATCTTATTGCTAGCAATTACCTTTGACTATAAAGAAATATTATTATTATCTATACTAATAAATAAAGGTTTAAGGTGGACACCTGTCGCTTTCTCATGCCTCCTCACATTGATTTTCCCGCATCTCTCTCCTAATAAATGCGCATCTATCTTATTAAATAATAATGATATTATAAATATATTATTAGAGAAAAATACTAATTATATTAAATAAGAATATATAATAGGAAATAAACATATAACTAATTGAAGAAAAATTATAATTTGTTATATACACACACATTTTCACCTGATATATCTCGAGACGATCACAATAGTCTGACTAGTTATTACTAATTTACAAATTTATAAGTTTTATATTTTTTAATATACAATCTCGTGTAATACACGAGATTCTAACCTAGTTTTTTAATAAATAAACTGAAAAAGAGTAAATTAGTTCCACCCCACCACATCATCCACACCCCTTCTCTGCATGGCTTAATGCCTTGTGCAATGAGAACTGTAGAGAACCGTCAGCTGTAACCCTCTATAACCTCACCCCTACACCCCACCCCACCCCACCTCACCTCTTCCCCTTCTTTCTTTCTGTCTGTGTAAATGTATATATGGTCAGATTTATAATCTTTTCATATATGGAAGAATCTTTTATGTGGCGAACCGTTTCGTGTATAGGAGGGGGTTTTTGTTTTTGTTTTTGCAGTGCTTACTTTCTTTTTCATCCCAAAATTAATCATAATCTTTAACCAGCTTTTGTTGTTTATAAATGGATACATTCATTAGAACGGTAAACAACAGCACTAGGGTTTTGTATTTTGAAGCAAAACAATGCAGAAGTTAAACTCATCTGACGAGATCAGCGTTCTGGAGCACGATTTGGTAAACACAAATATAAACCCTTTCATCTTCTTGTCATATATTAAAGAAACCCAATGTTCTTGGTTCTTGAATTTTCTGTGCAAACCCACTTTAAATCTTGATGGGTTTTTGATTTTGTTATCTGGGTTTGTTTCAATTTTGTGTTTTGTTTGAGTTATGGAAGAATCTTGGATTCTTGAAGTGTAATCTTTGTGATTGAATTTATCAAATGAAAGAAGAATAAAGTTAACTCTTTTCTTGTGTAAATTGCCAATTGATTCCCCAATATGTGTCTGTGTTTATGTTTATAATATTAGATAAACATGTGATGATTACAATTTTGTATCCCCAATTGGTTTTGACAAAATGAATGTTTTTTTGATTAATTTGCTTGAAAATGTTTGAATATAGTGATTCAAATAGTTGATCTTTTATTCAAGAAATGTGACTTTGAAGTTTCTATAACGAATACCCGATTTTGACATGAAACTTATTCTTTAATGGCAGGATGAATTGAAGAAATCAAATAGGTTTGAAGATGACTACAACAATACTGCTACTATACTTAGGACTAGGCTTGAAAGACTCTTGAAGGAAAGAGAATTAAGGAAATCTTTGAGATCTTATAATGAGGGTGTTCATAGTAATGGAGGTATGGAAAATAATAGTGTTGATAATCAAGTAATTACATCCAAAACTGATAATTTACCTACTGAAGAAGAATTAGCGAATGGAATTAGAGTAAACAAAATAGTTAGCAACGAATGTGAGTTACAAGATAAACGGCCTTCCAAACATAGGTTGTTGGTTGTAGCCAATCGCCTTCCCGTATCAGCAGTAAGGAAGGGTGAGGCATGTTGGCAACTTGAAGTAAGTGTTGGCGGCTTAGTCAGCGCGCTTTTGGGTACGCTTTCTCATTTTTTAGAATATTGTCGTGACGCATGCTAAAATATTATATAATTATTGAGGAAAGAGTTTAAAATAATGGGATGAAATTTCTTGAAGGAATAACGGAATTTGAAACAAGATGGATTGGATGGGCTGGTGTAAATGTACCCGATGAAATTGGACAGAAATCACTTACTGAATCTTTAGCTAAGAAGGTTGATTTTACATTTCAAGATATAATCTTTAGTTTCTTTTTTTACCAACAATAACAAAAATTTCAATCTTTTATAGTCATTTGTTGATAACTTGATATGCAGAGATGTGTTCCTGTTTTTCTTGATGAAGATCTTGTTCATTTATATTACAACGGTTACTGCAACAATATATTGTGGCCACTTTTTCATTATCTGGGGCTTCCTCAAGAAGATTGGCTTGCAACTATTTGTAATTTCCAATCACAATTCGATGCATACAAAAAGGCGAATCAAATGTTTGCAGATGTAGTAGAAGAACATTATCAAGAAGGAGATGTTGTTTGGTGTCATGATTACCATCTTATGTTTGTTCCAAAATGTTTGAAAGATAAAAATCCTAATATGAAAGTTGGTTGGTTTCTGCATACTCCATTCCCGTCCTCTGAGATTCATAGGATAATGCCGTCACGATCAGAGCTGCTAACAGCCATTCTTGCAGCTGATTTAGTCGGGTAACTACCTCATGTTTATAATCTCCTTTGTTTAGTTCTGGCTTTTATAATTCAAGAATTGAATACTGTTTTCTTTATGTTTTTAGTTTTCACACTTATGATTATGCAAGACATTTTGTGAGCGCCTGCACGCGTATTCTTGGGCTTGAGGGGACCCCTGTAGGAGTGGAAGATCAAGGGAGACTTACTCGTGTAGCTGCGGTATGTTTACTTATAAATTATTGGTCTTTTTTATCAAGTTTACTTTTACTTGTGGAAATTGTCATGTAATCTTTTTTATTTCTTCAAACCCCAGTTTCCTATTGGGATAGATTCTGATAGATTTGTAAGAGCCATTGAACTCCCACAAGTCAAGAATCATATAAAAGAATTTGAGGGGAGATTTGGTGGTCGGAAGGTGAGTTAAAAAACACTGTCTTTTGCTGGTGATCTAATTGAAAACACTATTTTTAGATTACCCTTTTCGTCCAATAACGTATTGTGCGTATTATGGTAAAAAGGTTGCAGAAGCTAAAGAATTTAATCTTTCAGGTAATGCTAGGAGTCGATCGCCTTGACATGATTAAGGGAATTCCACAAAAGTTGCTAGCATTTGAAAAGTTCCTTGAAGAAAATCCAAGTTGGCATGATAAAGTTGTTCTGCTGCAGATTGCTGTGCCAACAAGAACAGATGTCCCAGAGTGTATGTTTGACTATGTTGACCAATATTGTAATGGTTCATTAATCATGGGTATATTCTGTTTTCTCTCTTTCTAATGAAAATTTTGTTTTCTTGACAGATCAAAAGCTTACATGTCAAGTTCATGAAATTGTTGGACGGATTAATGGAAGATTTGGGACGCTTACATCCGTCCCAATTCATCATTTGGTGTGTTTCTTTGATTGACAAAAATGTGTCTTTTTATAGATATCTTCTTTGTAAAATGGCTCACTTTCTTGTGCATTCTACAGGATCGATCTCTTGACTTTCATGCCTTATGTGCACTATACGCCATTACTGGTATAATTTTGATCTTCTGATATTATTTTATATAACACTCATTAAATTACAATTAATACTCATAACTCGCGTGAGATTAGATGTGGCACTCGTTACATCTCTAAGGGACGGAATGAATCTTGTAAGCTATGAATTTGTGGCCTGCCAAGCTTCAAAGAAAGGTGTTCTAGTTCTAAGTGAGGTACTCATACATCTTTTAGTGCTCACACATTCTTTTTATTTATTTTATTTAATTTTTCATATTTAACCGTTTTCCATGTTACATTTACATAGTTTGCAGGGGCAGCACAGTCTCTCGGTGCAGGGGCGCTTTTGGTAAATCCATGGAATGTCACAGAAGTCGCTTCTTCAATTGCTTATGCTCTAAATATGTCTTCTGATGAGAGGGAAAAAAGACACCATCATAACTACATGCATGTCACCACTCATACATCTCAAGAATGGGCTGAAACTTTTGTTAGGTTTGTGTTTTTTAATTTGTGTTTTTCTTATTTGTTATTTTTCATTTTCTATAATTAGTTGGTTTTTTTATATAGTGAACTTAATGATACGGTTGTGGAAGCTCAACTGAGAACCAAACAGATTCCACCTCAGCTTCAAACCGAACATGCAGTTGGCCGCTATCGGTGTTCCAATAACCGTTTGATAATATTGGTATTCTGATTATTACCAAAAAGAGTTTTGTGCAATGGGAGTAAGAACTTTCTATTGCAGTACAAAGAAGGGTAAATAGGTAATTTTATTTTACAGGGGTTCAATGCAACATTAACTGAACCAGTGAATGCTGATGGAAGGGTTGACCAATTTAAAGAAATGGAACTTAACCTGCACCCTGAGCTAGAAGAGTCTTTAAAGAAGCTTTGTGATGATCCAAGATCAACGGTTGTTATTGTAAGTGGGAGCCCCCGAAACGTACTTGATAAGGTAGCAAACCGTTTTTTGCAAATGCATTTAAATTTCTTGTTTTCTTCAGTTTGACTTTTGCTGACTCAATGATTCTGCAGAACTTTGAAGATTACAATATATGGCTTGCAGCCGAACATGGTGTGTTTTTAAGAACAGCAAACAAGAAATGGATACAAAACTTCACTGATAACATACATTTAGATTGGATCGAGTGCGTTAAGGTGTGTGCATGTTTGTTTATGTTTATTTTAGGTAAGTGGGAATATGGGCCCGTTAAATTTTGCGACTTGTTCTTGAAATTTGATGGTGGTTGCAGCATGTTTTTGAATACTTCACTGAGCGAACTCCACGGTCTTACTATGAGCTTCGTGAGACATCAATCGTTTGGAATTATAAGTATTCAGGTTTGTACCTAACTGCATGTGTTATATTTGTAATGTTTTGTAACCTCAAATTATTTATTTTTATATCGTCCTTTTGGTTTATTTTTAACAAAAGATTTCGAGTTTGGAAGACTTCAAGCAAAGGACATGTTGCAGCATTTGTGGACTGGGCCCATATCAAATGCCTCAGTCGAAGTTGTCCAAGGGGGGCGGTCTGTTGAGGTTCGAGCCACTGGAGTCTCAAAGGTTTGACCTTTTTTCATCCTGTTTACGTGACGTGTGATAGCACGAAACTTGCATTGATCTTTGATTTTTTTTTTTGGTGAATTCTATTTAGGGTGTGAGCATAAGTGGCATTTTAGGTCAAGTTATACATGACAAAGATATGAAGGCTCCTATTGACTATGTACTGTGTGTTGGCCATTTCCTTCCAAAGGTAGTGTTCTAAACATTTCATGGGAATTGCATCATTTGACTTTTTACATAGATTAAAAATGTTTTGACTTTTAGTAAATTTAGGACTTTAATGTTGAATTAAGGGTAATTTCGTCTTTTTTCCTTAAGATTTAAGAAAAGAATGTCAACACCACCATCTCAAAATGGAAATTTGTGGGATTTTCATGAGACAGGATATCTTTTTTCCATTTACTTGCTTGATCTTTTGAGCTTGATTAAACGGAATCTTGCTATGCATGTGTATGCGTTTATGTGTTTGTTAGAGGTGGCAATTTTGACCCATTACTTATGATCGTGTGGATTCGGTTTATGTTTTTTCTCTAATGGGTCAAATAGGCCGTATAGTTAAAAGGATTAGTTTAAAGGGTCAAATAGGTCGTATTGCAATCATATGTGACAAACTAGTCGTTTATAAATAAATTTAAAAAAATTTGGACAAAAAGTGTTTCAATCAGCCTGACCCGACCCATTTTGATATGTACCAAAAATAACCTTTTTTAATCCGTTACCAGACCCACCCGCCCACCTATTGCCACTACTAGTGTTTATGCATACAATTTGCAGTCTCTACTTGACGGTGTGCTTATGACTGTTTTAGGATGAAGATATATACATGTTTTTTGAACCGGAGCTTCCTGCTATAGCAGTAACCCCGACCCACTCAAGTTTAGGGAATCCAACCAACGAGTTTTCTCCAAATCATTCAGAAGAAAGAACCAAATCCGACGACCATTCAGTTATAACTTCAGATAGTGACGATAGTTGCTCTTGCTCCATGAACAGTTCCATGACCATAAATGCATCCAACAGAACTTCATCAGTGTTGGATCTCCAGGGTGACAACTACTTCTCGTGTGCAGTTGGAAGAAAGCGGTCAACCGCGAGGTATCTCTTGAACACTTCTGCTGATGTGGTGGCCCTGTTGAAAAAAATGGCAGATTGATCATCATAAATATACAAAACTATGTTGCACAAACTTGGATTACATGGATGTTTTTTAGTTCTGTTTCTGTTAGCTTGTTCGTTTATCGTCATCGTTATTTCCAAATTGCCATTTTGAGTTTCTTAAAGTATTTTGGTTTCCACTATAATAAAATTTAGTTTTATTTCTTAGTGTTGGCTAATATCAGAAAAGAACAGGTTATGGTTCAAGATCAAAACAAGAACCGGTTTTTATAATATTTCAAACCGAACCAGTATAGCCGGTTCTGACCCATTCTTGGCGTGATTCAGTTTTTTAGTTGTATTGTAAGTACGTTATACGTATCGAATTTTGTACACCCTAGACAGAACCAACCTAGTGAGTGCTTCCAATGTACATTTAGGTCTACACTGATGTGTCGAAAAGAGTAAAAGAGGACTAGGTTTTGAAACTCCTTGTGAGCGACTTGAGATCAGCTCACTAGCTAGTGAGCTTGAACCGGGCCAAGCTTAAATAAGCTTGAGCTCGAGACCGAGCTTCGTATACAGGTCTTGACTAGTCTTGCGAGGCTAAACGAGCCTCATATTTGTATAAATATAGTAGTGTATTATAATATAATAGACAACTAGCTTAGATCCCGTGTATTTCACACGGGGTGAAAAAAATATCAATACACAAAATTTTTAAATCTTATGTGTATATTTTACAGGTGTAAAAATATATCATATACTACGGATATAAAATAATATTCAAAATATGTAAAAATTAATATATAATTGGGTTTCGAAAATACGTTAAGTACTATTTCATGTAATATGATTTTCATTTATTATTTGATTGAAAATAAAAGCTACATGATTATATTTCAAAGTTTCTTAAAATAAGGGATAATTTAAAATAAATGTGTTTTATTAGTATAATTAATATTTTTTAAAATATATTATTATTAAAAGATATAGATGCATTTAATAAGAAAGAGATGCGGGAAAAAAATGACGAGAATGAATATGGAGGCGACACGTGGAATGAAAAAACCTTTATTTATTATATAGTATAGATATAATTATAATATACAAATATAAATATAAATATATAAAAACAATTATATATGTACAAAAATAAAATAAGTATGTATGTATAAAAATAAAATAATAAAATGATTTAAGTCCAAGCTCAAATCCTCTTAAATAAGACGAGCGTGAACTTAGATGAGTTCAGTTCAGTTCAACTCGTTTACACTTTTAGTTATGATGATTTTAAATTTTGAAGGGTGTGGGTGCATATGAGCATCAAACTAGAATCTTTCAACATGGAACTAGGTTGGGTCCCCAAATGGACCGCTCGATCTTTGTAAGTTGTGTTACCCTTTGATTCTATGTTATCCATTGTCTTTATATGCTTGTTTTTAGATGTAGACCTTCTTCTTGAGTTGAGAGATATAAATCTTTAGGCATCGTTTACTTTTGTGGTATAAGAGAATATGTATATGGACAAAGACTGTCACTAAAAATCCTATCAAAGGTCGAGAAAGAGCCGCGAATGATCAGGCTATCATACATCGTCACTTTAAACACCTACGAGTGTTGAATTTGTTCTCTTGAACGTTCAATAAGCGTTTTTGGCTTCTTTGCTGGTCCATTTAAACCTTATTCAGAGCGAGTCAAAAGTAGAAAGTAAAGCCTATAGAAACGATAAGAAAAAATATGTACGGCCATATGTGATCCTTTTCCATTATTTGGCCCACTTTGACCTCTTTCGAATCAAGCTTACGAGAATTACACCATGATCGATGGTCGTCAAGAAATGGCTCACAAGATTAGGGGTGGGGTGGGTATCTAGTTAGACTTTAGAAGCCCTTCTTTTTTAATACTTTTTAAACTTTTATAAAGTTCATCATTAGAATATCTAATTATTCAACTCTTTGTAATTATTCAACTCTTCTTGTTCGTATTTTCAAAATTGTTCATCTAAACCAATCAATAAATAGTGTCAACAAGGACGATAAAAAAAATCCTATGATATTTAGATTTTTTTTCTATAAATAATCATATGAAATAATCAAATCTTTGTTAAATATTGTTACCCATCAATTAATGTGAGGGGCATTAGAGGTGTACAAATCGGGTTTTTTAACGAAACCGGTTCGGGTTTAAAACCGGGTCGGGTTGGGCAAAACCCGCTTGGACCGGGTCGACGTACGAACCGGTTCGGGTCACGAACCGGGTTCAAGGATCATCGAACCCAACCCTACCAAACCGGATCGGACCGGGTTGAAACCGGGTTGGCTACTAAACCGGTTCGGGTCCAAAACCGGTTTACCCGGATTTTTTTTTAAAAAAAACCGTTAATTTTTTAAAAAATTAACCGTTAAAGATATTAACTTATCTTAAAAATTACAAAACATACAAAATAAAGTTTAGAAATTACAAAACAAATAATTAAAAGTTTACAAATTAAAAATACATTAAATATAAAAGTCTTCTTCGTGGATATATTGAAAATCCGGGTAGTCGGTACTAGTCGGATCCCGAACTCCCTCGTAGGAGGTCTTCGCCGATTGCTTCAATCAATCCTCCTTCCACCTCGTCCTCGTATATCTCTCCCTCGACTTCGAGTTCGCCTTCAAGGGAAGATATATGTTGTATTCTTTCCGCCGCGTCCAAGTAATCTTTTAAGCAAATGCACGTTTCCACCGATGGCGGAGTTAGTCTTGTTCTTCGTAAAGAAACAACCCTGCCACTAATAGAAAAAGCAGATTCCGAAGCTACCGTAGAAGCTTGGACGGTTAGTAGATCACGGGCCATAGCGGATAGGACGGGAAATTGGTTTTCCTTCCCTTTCCACCAAGCCAAGATATCAAATGTCTCAAAATCATGAGCATTCATACCGGTTAAAAAATCCGAACCAATATATCTACCTAATTCGCTACTTGGGGTATTACCCCGTTGACGTTTACTATTTTCATTAAGTATAGTATTAAATAAGTTTAACATTGAACTCCGACTAGTACTTGCACTTGATGGAGCGTTTCTAAATTGCTCATGAACGGTAGATGTTGTACCATATTTTTCAACATAAACAGTAAATAAAGTAGACAAATTTTGTGTAAAAATAGTTTTTGCTCTATCCGTTAAAAATACGTCTTCTTCGTATAAATCCAAACCGTAAATTATTTTTTCAATTAAAGTTTCAACACCCGAAACATTTAAGCACGGGTTTAAGGCGGCGGCGCAAGTAATAATCGGAGGCATTTCTTTAAAATATTTTCTAAATTTCTCTTTCATTGGCGGTATCATTTCTTTAAATACGCCGCCTCGCATGGAATATTCGTTTAATTTTTCCACCATTAAAAAAAGTTGATTTAAAACCAAAGGACTTGTGGGATAGTAAACTCCCGATAAATAGGTTGTAGCGGTTTTAAAAATATGGAGCATATCGGCTACACCTTCAATGATACCCCAACCCGCTGTCGAAAATTTTGTTACTTTATTTTGCCTTGCTAGTTGGGCATGAAACATTTGCAAACTTCGTTTTTGTTGAATGGCTTTTTCGAACATGTTACACGTTGAGTTCCAACGTGTTGAAACGTCCCAATTTGGACCTAAACATTCGGTTTCACCGTCTTTACAAAATTTTATATATCGATGATATCTTCTTTGACTTGTATGAAAAATGTCACGCAACATTTGTTTAAATTTATTTCTAACATCGTCAATGTGTTTAAGACCACCTTGCACAACTAAATTAATAATATGTGCAACACATCGGCTATGGAAAAAAATACCATTACAAATCGGGTTATATTTTAAAATAAGTTGGTTTACCGCGACGGTATTATTCGAGGCGTTATCAAACGATATTGAAAAAACTTTTGTTTCTATTTTAAAAGTTCTTATAACTTTGTCTAAAATATAAAATAAATTGTCACCGGTGTGGGGGTATGCAAAAATATCGAACGCAATAGTACGTTTCATCATTTGCCAATTTTCCGGATTTATCCAATGAGCGGTAACGCAAATGTAAGAATCCGGCAAATTGTGGGGAGCCGACCAAACATCACAAGTTAAACTAATACCGGTTTTTAAATTTTCAAATTCATTTATTATTTCTACTTTAGCTTTTTTCCACATATTTATACAATCTCTTCTAAGAGTAGCACGACTTACATGAGTGTAGCGAGGTTGGAGCGTTTGTTGAATAAGCCGAGTCAAACGCTCGTTGTCAAAGTGTTTGAAAGGTAGACTCTCTTGAATCACAAAATGCGTCATCCTTTCCCGAACCAAGTCAACATTATACGCAAAAATATTACCTTCGTTTGTCATACTTGGTTGACCTTGCGAAGCTTGAGACTTTATAACCGAACAATAGTTTTTTTCAATGTGATTCTTCAAAGTTGTGTTTGCGTCTTTTCCAAAAAAATGCCCGCACAACTTGCATCGAGCCTTATGACCACCATTCGACATTTCGCATAAATCGAAATGTTGCCAAACATTGGGATTCCTTGTTGTAGGAATAACCCGCACAACCGTGGGAGCACTAACACTTTGAGAAGCACCAACAATATTAGATTGTTGAGATTCGTTTGCCATTTTGGGAGTTTCGACTTTCGAGCGTGAGCGTTTTTGATAAATAAGAGCGTTTTTGAGAAATGAGAGCGTTTTGAAATTGTGTGGTTGAACCAATACAACCCACACCTATTTATACAAGTTGTAGGGGCTCCAAAATACAAAAAAAACAAAAAAAAAACGGTCATATAGCCGTTCCAACGGCTATAAAACCGTTAAAATCGAAGTTTACAACGGTTCGAACCGGTTTGAGAACCGGGTCGGGCCCGAAACCGGTTTGAGGGTGAAACCGGTTCGGGTCGGGTTAAGAACCGGTATCCAAAATTTTTTTAAAAACTAGTTACACACCTACGGGTTTGGATCGGGTTTCGGATCGGGTTGGGTGAAACCGGTTTGTTTGCGAACCCGGTTCGGGTCGGGTACCGGGGACCCGGTTTGAAACCGGTTTTTTTGCCCACCTCTAAGGGGCATGACATGTTTTCACCACGATGCCTTCCTTGAGCCTTAAACAACTCAACATACTTTCCAATGGTAGATCTAAAATTTGATTCAAAAACCTCAAATTCGGTTCTTTTATACCTTTTTTAATGAAATATTAGTCGTACTAACTTTCAAATGGATTCAAAAAAATCGATTGTATATTTGCGATGAAAAATTGTTACAATTTCAAATAATCATTAAAAAATAGATCATGCTATGTTATTTTAGAATAATAAAAAACTATTAGGTTAGGGTGAGTTTGTTATTTCAACTACATTCAAAAAAGCGAAATTCAAACGAAAGGAATTCAAATAACAAATTCGAACTTTCAAATCAAGTTAGCATCTAAGAGCATTCACATCAGTTTCTCCATATGTTTGTGAGTAGATTCTGCATATTTTATGGAGTGGTTTAAAGTGGTTGTGAGTGAAGAAGAGAGAAAAGGTATAAATTTTTTATATATTTAGGAAAAACATTGTTCACATCTACTAATTTTTTAATATTTTTTGAAGTGGTTATAAGTGGAGAGAGAGAAAAGGTAATTATAAATGTATAAAAAAATATTGTTTAATTGAAAAGTAGAGAGAAAAGTTAGTGATTTTTAGTGTAATTATAGAGATAGGGATAGAGAAACTGATTGGAATGCTCTAAACCGAATTACAAATTCAATTTTCAAATCAAATTAGAATTATATAAGTTTTATTTTTTTATGAAAATGTATATTTATTATATATATATATATATGAGTTAGATTCAAATAAGAAAGATTTTTAAATTAAGAAGGGTGAGAAGGATATAGGCCCATTATATTAAATTGTAGAAAAAATTTAATGGTTGAGATCAAATTGTAGGAGAAAAAATTGTTGGATGGTATTTTAGTGTTGGCCATTTTTGTTGACTTTTTATCAAGTTCCCCTCATTTTTTAAACGTTCATAACTTTTACATACGACATTATTTTTTAAAAAAAATTACACTATAAAAACGAGCGTTTTTTTATCTTTAAAACGAGTATAGTGTCGTTATAAACAAAAACGAAAAAAAAAATTTACGTTTTCAATCTCATTGTCTAATTAGTCAGGTCATTGTGTAATACAAGTTTATTGTGTAATACAAGTTCATTGTGTAATACAAGTTCATTGTGTTATATGTATTTATCATTGTGTTTTACGTTTTCCAGCTCATTGTGTAATTAGTCAGGTCATTGTGTAATACAAGTTCATCGTGTAATACAAGTTTATTGTGTAATACAAGTTCATTGTGTAATACCACGTCTGGTCATTGTGTAATATCTGGTCATTGTGTAATTAGTCAGGTCATTGTGTAATACAAGTTTATTGTGTAATAACCTGGTATATTACACAATGACCATTATGCCCTCCCTTTAAAAACAATAAAAAGACACATGTCAAGCCTAGAATCCTTTTTACCTTTTTTATTTTTAAAACTTTTTTTTACTATAACAGAACCCATATATATATATATATATATATGTAGGATTAGGTTCAAGTAAAAAGAGTTTTTAAAATAAAAAAGGTAATAATGATTTAGGGCCATTAGATCAAATTGTAGAAAGTATTTAAAGGTTGAGATCAAATTGTAGGAGAAAAAGTTGTTGGAAGAGTATTTTATTCATGGTCATTTTTGTTGACTTTTTATCAAGTTCCTCCCATTTTTTTAAACGCTCATAACTTTTACATACGACATTATTTTTTTTTTAAATTACACAATATAAACGAGCGTTTTTTATCTTTAAAACGAGTATAGTGTCGTTATATACAAAAACGAAAAAAAAATTACGTTTTCCAGCTCATTGTGTAATTTGTCAGGTCATTGTGTAATTTGTCAGGTCATTGTGTAATGTCAGGTCTGGTCATTGTGTAATGTCAGGTATGGTCATTGTGTCAATTGTTTTTCATCATTGTGTTTTACGTTTTAGATAATTTCGTGTTATTTTTGTCCCTGTTTTTTATGTATTATATATAACATAGTGATGAAAAATATTTGACACAATGACCTAACATTAGACACAATGACCAGACCTAACATTACACAATGACCAGATCTGACATTACACAATAATGTAAGGTCTGGTCATTGTGTAATGTCAAAAATAAGACGAAATTGTCTAAAACGTAAAACACAATGACTAAAACGAGCAATTTTTTATCTTTAAAACGAGTATAGTGTCGTTATATACAAAAACTAAAAAAATTACGTTTCCAGCTCATTGTGTAATTTGCTCGTCATTGTGTCTAATGTCAGGTCTGGTCATATTGGTCATTGTATCAAATATGTCAGATCATTGTGTAATGTCAGGTCTGATCATTGTGTCAAATATTTTTCATCATTGTGTTATATGTATTCATCATTGTGTTTTACGTTTTATATTCGTGTTATTTTTGTCACTGTTTTTTATGTATTATATATAACATAGTGATGAAAAATATTTGACATAATGACCAGACCTGACATTACACAATAATGATAGATCTGGTCTTTGTGTAATGTCAAAAATAACACGAAATTATCTAAAACGTAAAACACAATGACGAAAATGAGCATTTTTTATCTTTAAAACGAGTATAGTGTTGTTATATATACAAAAACGAAAAAATTACGTTTTTCAGCTCATTGTGTAATTTGCTCGTCATTGTGTCTAATGTCAGGTCTGGTCATATTGGTCAATGTGTCAAATATGTCAGGTCATTGTGTAATGTCAGGTCTGGTTATTGTGTCTAATATCAGGTCATTGTGTCAAATATTTTTCATCACTATGTTATATATAATACATAAAAAAACAGTGACAAAAATAACACGAAATTATCTAAAACGTAAAACACAATGATAAATACATATAACACAATGATGAAAAATATTTGACACAATAACCAGACCTTACATTACACAATGACCAGACCTGACATTACGCAATGACCTGATATTACACAATGACCAATATGTGCTTCATTCAAAAACAATAAAATAACACATGTCAAGCACAGAATCCTTTTTACCATTCTTATTTTTAAAACCTTTTTTACCATAACCTAACCATATATATATATATACTAGGTCAGAAACTCGTGTACTACACGGGTTATTTATTGAAAAGGATATATTTCATAAATCTATATATATATATATATATGTCTTTTCCGAACTTACATAGGTTGAATAACTGAAAATTATTAAACAGGGCCAAAGATGACCAATATTTAGAATAACTTTAAAAGAGGGTATAAATTATGTAAATTAGTTTAGTTAATTTATTTAAAAATAGAAGGTAATGTAGGTTGTAATCAATGTAATCTGTAATTTATTTTCTGTTCATAGATAAATAGTAAATGAAGCTTAGAATAAAAAGTTTTTGATTCTTTTCACGAGGAAAAACGGGAAATTATGATTCATATTTAATTGAAGTTTAGAAATTAACTGCATAGATTACAGATTATATTGAATTGCATTCTAATAAAAAAAATTATGACAGAAGTGTATAAATTATTGTGTACATTTCAATTCTCCTGAGAATGAAACCAATAAAGTTGAAAATACAATTGTCAGAAGTGTTCATAAAAAGCATGTAGAAGGGAAACCAATTCCTCCAGGCTCCAGTGCATTTTCATGCCTATGAAAGTGGTCAGCAAATACTTGACATTTTGAAGCCCTCTGCAATTGTTGTTTACCATCCTGACACCGCTGTTGTACGGGAAATAGAAACATATAAAGCTGAAAATCTCTCAAAAAGGGTTAAAGTATATTTCTATTTTATGAAGATTCTACATAAGTGCAAAAGTTTGAGGCGCGTGAAAATGGGGCATTTGAATCCCTGATTAGGCAGAAATCCATGATGATGTTACTAGTTGATCCTTTTCCATTATTTGGCCCACTTTGACCTCTTTCAAATCAAGCTTACGAGAATTACACCATGATTGAATGGACGTCAAGAAATGGCTCACAAGATTAGGGGAGGGGTGGGGTGGGGTGGGTATCTAGTTAGAATTTAGAAGCCCTTCTTTTTGAATACTTTTTAAACTTTTATAAAGTTCATCATTAGAATATCTAATTATTCAACTCTTCTTGTTCATATTTTCAAAATTGTTCATCTAAACCTATCAATAAATAGTGTCATCAAGGACGATAAAAAAAATCCTATGATATTTAGATTTTTTCTATAAATAATCATATGAAATAATCAAATCTTTGTTAAATATTGTTACCCATCAATTAATGTGAGGGGCATGACATGTTTTCACCACGATGCCTTCCTTGAGCCTTAAACAACTCAACATACTTTCCAATGGTAGATCTAAAATTTGATTCTAAAAACCTCAAATTCGGTTCTTTTATACCTTTTTTTAATGAAGTTCCCTCTCATTTTTTAAACGTTCATAACCTTTACATACGACTTATTTAAAAAAAAAAAATTACACCATAAAAACGAGCGTTTTTTTTTATCTTTAAAACGAGTATAGTGTCGTTATAAACAAAAACGAAAAACATTTACGTTTTCCAGCTCATTGTCTAATTAGTCAGGTCATTGTGTAATACAAGTTCATTGTGTTATATGTATTTATCATTGTGTTTTACGTTTTCCAGCTCATTGTGTAATTAGTCAGGTCATTGTGTAATACAAGTTCATCGTGTAATACAAATTCATTGTGTAATACCACGTCTGGTCATTGTGTAATTAATCAGGTCATTGTGTAATACAAGTTCATTGTGTAATGTCAGGTCTGGTCATTGTGTCTAATATCAGGTCATTGTGTCAAATATTTTTCATCACTATGTTATATATAATACATAAAAAAACAGTGACAAAAATAACACGAAATTATCAAAAACGTAAAACACAATGATAAATACATATAACACAATGATGAAAAATATTTGACACAATGACCAGACCTGACATTACACAATGACCAGACCTGACATTACGCAATGACCTGATATTACACAATGACCAATATGTCATTCCTTCAAAAACAATAAAAGAACACATTTCAAGCCCATAATCCTTTTTACCCTTCTTATTTTTAAAACTTTTTTTTACCATAACCTAACCCTATATATATATACTAGGTCAGAAACTCGTGTACTACACGGGTTATATATTGAAAATGATATATTTCATAAATCTATATATGTATGTATATATATGTGTGTGTGTGTGTGTGTGTGCGCGTGTCTTTTCCGAACTTACACAGGTTGAATAACTGAAAATTATTAAATAAGAACCTACCTTTCTATAAAGTGAGCGATGTACTCCAATGAATCACTAAGGGATGCCAACAATATAAGTTGTTATCACGAATCAACGGCTCCTGCAAGTGCTCCTAGTGTGTCATCCACAAAGCGTTTGTTATAAAGTTTTCGTTTCGTCAAACTGGTAATCGCTCCATTAATTGGTATGTAGGAGGTTCAGGGGCTAATGCAAGTGCTCCTAGTGTGGCCATTATCATGTTGACCCATAGTTGTTGAACAAAAGTTAGAGGAGCACTTCATGCATTCATAAAATTAAATTAAAAATAAAAATGAAAAATCAACAAGAACCCTTTAAGGATCACTGCAAGAGTACCTGGGAATCATTGCATAAGTACATGTTACGTACTGAGAAAAAAGTTGACAATTAGGGTAACAAAATTGCATGTCATCTGAAACATAATGAACTATTGTATGTTCACATAAATCGAGCGACCCATTAAGCCTTTACAGACAAAATTGTAGAGATATTTACGAGCATTCAAAAAGGTCAAACATTGGTATTTAAAATAAAAGTAGAAATAATGAATTTTAAATTAATGAAATTAATACATTCCATATTTGTTGGTTACCTTAATCGTTAGAAAATAATGAAATGATATTAAAATTTAAAACAAATTAAATAAACAATAAATATAATTCCATAATTAGGATACGGTTACATTATAATTGATTTTCAAAATTTAAATTTAAATTTTGAAATCATTTTAGGAAAAATTATAAATAAATAAACATTAAATTTGAAATTTCGAATATGGAAATACATATAAAATAAAATTATTATTAGTATTTAAATCATTATCATAATAACTTTTGAAATTTAAAAACAAGTAAATAAAAAATAAATATAATTCATAATTACCAATGTGAGTCTAAACCCACTTGATAGAGACATTTAAATCATTAGCATAATAAGTTATAATTGATTTTTAAAAATATAAATTTAAATACCATCTTGAGAAATCATTTTAGGAAATAATTATAAATAAAAAAATTAATTTTGACTCTGCGAACTTAGAAATACATATATACTTAAATTATTATTATTTAAATCATTAACGTAATAAATTATCAAATTTATAAGCAAATAAATAAACAATAGATATAACTCATAATTAGTATACGGTTACACTATAATCGATTTTTGAATTTGAAATTTAAATTTCAAATCATTTTTGGAAATAATGAAATCATTATAAAATTTAAAATAAAGGGTTTAATTATATAGTAAATTAAGTTTGAATTAAATTTATAGCGATATGTAAAAGTGTTTTTGTAACATCCTAAAAAATAACGCCAAAGCAATAAGCGGGATGAAGACGGAATAAGGGGGGGCGAAAAGGGTGGGGGCTCGTGGGCCTCTAGCTGGGCCGCAACCCTGGGCCGAGAATAAGAAGGGAGGGTGGGTTTAAACCCTAACCTCCACATATGCTTATCCCCATTTCTAATTCAAGCTCTCTACCACTTCTAAAGAGAGAAACCGTAGAGAGAGAAAGCTTTGGATTGAGCTAAAGATCGACCATCTACCTTGCTACGCTACTCGAGTGAAGGTTTGTTGAAGAAAAGAGTCGATTTGAGGTAAGAAACTCTCTTTTATCTAAGTTTTTCCTTGAAATCGGTTTTTTAAGGGTTTCTACTTGTAAAGGTCGGGTTTTTACGGGTCAAACAATAAAGAGACTTCAGATCTGGAATCACGAGAGGAAAATACACGTTCTGAACGTAAAAAGTTTCAAACTTGACAAATTAATCGATCCATATCTGAATCCATGCAAACTAGGGTTTTGGGTGAGAACTGATGGTTCACGGCTGGAGTTCTCGGGTATGGTTCACGGCTGGAGTTCTCGGATATAGTTCACAGCTGAAGTTCTCGGGCCTAGTTCTCGGGAGAAATGGAAGCCGGGAACCTCAAGTTCACGGCCCTCTATTTCACGGGTAAGCTCCCGAGAACTTCCCTTAAGCCGTGAACTGCTAAGTTCTCGGGAATGAGCCGAGTACTTTTAAAATTCCCGGTATGAAGGGGTAAAATGTAATGAGTTGTATATAAAGCTAAAATTAGGTTGTGTTCGTACATGTTAAAAGATCCTTTAGAGACCTTTGACCGTGTTTATCTCAGGTGAGTTCTAGAGCTCTCTTTTAAATGTTTTAAATAATGTTTTTGGGCTGGTGTGCTTATGTAACGATGTGACGTTTTATGAAATGAGGTTTATGAACGATGTTTTGAGAATGAAGTTATGAAATGTTTTGCCAAAAGAAGTTTACAAAGTGTTTGTGAATGAATGATTTTTAATAAAACGTACGAAATGCTTTAACTGAAGTTTTGAAATAAAGAAGTGAATGTTTATGAAAGTCACAAACGAACGAATCTGTCATGATTCCTTAGGGAATTGAGGTTATGGGTATGAGATGTATGATATGGGCATTACCTTTATAGGGGCCTGTGTCTGGCCAACTGTTGTACAACTGGGGTGATGACGGTCACCATGGGGATTACCGTGATCCTTGAAGTTGGTACGATTTATCTTGCGAGGTAATCGTGCTTGAAGTTAGGTATAAGTTAGGTACGACTACTCCACGGAGTGTCATGCTGGAAGTTTGGTACGTGTCATCCTTGTGATGTCGTGCTTGAAGTTTGGTACGTATACCCTATGTGGTATCGTACTTGAAGTTGGAATTGGCGGTTATGAGAAGATGCAGATTCGATATGTTTGTTGACTTACGTGTCATGTTTTATTATTGCATGTTTACGTACGCTTTTATTAATGATGTTAAATGTTATGTTTTGGCAAATATTTGAAGTTAAGGTTTTATGTTAAAGCTAGAACCCACAAGCGTAGCAGACTTTTTAGTATGCACATTCAGGTTAAGGACATGTATGGACGATGGACGGTGATGCTTGGCTGACGAAAAGAATTACCCGGCTGATCATGAATACTGGCATCCCGTTAAGATTTGATTATGCTATGTTTATGTTTTAGACAATGTCTACGCTTTCGCATGTTGAACAAGGTTGATATTATGTTTTAATGAAAGTTTTTCCGTTGCGTTATTTGGTATTCAAGTTTAAGAAATGTTTGCAAATGAGTAAATCTAACAAGTGAGGCCTCCCGGGTATGGGGCTTTACAGTTTTGATATGGAAAAGAATAACCTTTAATTATTTATTAAATTAAACGTGAAATAAATTTTTTGAATAGAGGATTTTATGAGCATTTAAAAAAATCATTGTAATTTTTTCAAAGATAAAAGTAGAAATAGTGAATTATAAATTAATAAAATTATAACTTTCATGTGTATTGAATATTGATTACGTTAATTCTTAGAAAAGAATGAAATGATATTGAAAATTCAAAATTGGAATTAGGATACATTGTAATTGATTTTAAAATTTTAAATTTAAATTTTGAAATCATTTTAGTAAAGATTATAAATAAATAATCAGTAAATTTGAAAATCAAAACTGGAATTATATATGTAGCTAGACAAAATGTCTATTTTGGTATTTTTTTTTCCTATAATTAAATTATTATTATTTAAACCATTATCATAATAACTTTTGAAATTTAAAAGAAATTATATAAAAAATAAATATAATTCATAAGTGAGATGAGCATTCAAGTGGGAAAATGTAGTTCCTAATGATCTCAATAAATGACACGTGAACAAACTTATTTTTATTTATTAGGGTGAAGGGGACACCTTCGGGTAGGCGATGAGGGTAAGGTGTGTACACCGCCGCCAATGAATCGGGAAAGAAGTTTCGGTATATCTACCCGTGAAAGAATTTCATTCACAAATGCAATGACGTAAAGTGAAAGCCATCTTCCTGCATCTTCTTGACTTCCATTTACTCCTATATTTCAAGAAAATACAATAAACCATAAATATTAAAACTTAATATAAAAAATCCAATAAAATCATATTCGTAAATAAAATAAAATTTTTTTTTGAAAGACAAATTTCTTAATTCACGTGGAAGTGGGAATTGAACTCGTGACCTTCTCAAATCTTTGGTGTTTTTATTTATTATTTATGTACTTTTTTTAATTAATGAAGTTTTTTTGTTAATTTTATTTCTTTAGTTAGTTTTAATAAAGAATTAATAAAAAAAAATCTTTAAGATATTAGGGTTGTGTCCCCAACACTTTAAGGTATTAGGGTTGAATTTGAGTGGGTATTTTTGTTAGGATAGTTTTTGGGTGAGGGTTCTGCCCCCTTCACCCTTATATGTAATAGATATATATTATTTATTCATATTATTCAGTTTATTCGAATCAACCCAAACTCTAACTGAATTCAAATTCTTCATACGAATCGATTTTTCAAATTCAATTTCAAATTTGAATATTTAAAAAACAAACCCGATGAACACCTAGTTTTGATGAAGATAGTAAAAATAATTTCAAAAGAGTCCTAATAAAATCACAAACATACTTACAATAAATCTTATATACAATAACTAATATATTCTATCTAATCCTAACTAATATATATATATCGTACATTCCTATCTATTAGTTATTGTATGATATAATATTGATCTATCAATAATGTTCCTTTTTGAACCCTCATCTCTTGTTTTTCTTTTGTGTTTTATCTTAATTCTTTGAACATGAAGTAAACATATAAATTAAATTTAAAATTAAGATAGAATAGTACAAATTAACGGGACTTAAAGATTTATATTTTATAACCGAACTAGAAAGGGAAAATTTGTCAAGTGGAAGATCGATATATGAAAATCTTGTATCCTTTGTTTTTTTCTTGTTTGTTTCTATCCATTACCCTATATTCAAGATTGATTTCTTGATAAAAACCCTAGATTCTATGGCACACTATTTCTTCTTATAAATACCCCAATATTCATATTCACATTCATAATCATTGCCTTTTGAAGGTTTATCAACCATGAACACTTATTCTCTATATCTTCTACTTCTTCTTTTGCTACCTCTCTTAGCATCATGTGTTGGCACCAAGGTTGTTACAAACACTAAAACCTTAGTATATGTTTGCATTGTTGTTTGCATGAGTTTGATTGGTTGTGTTATCATGGGCAGGTGTATATAGTGTACTTGCGGCATAATGATGATGATGGTATCAAAACATTCGAGGAGATTGAGGAAAATCATGTGTCTTACCTATTTTCAGTCAAAAAGTTTGAAGAGGGAGCAAGATCATCCCTCCTTTACAGCTATAAGCATAGCATCAATGGCTTTGCCGCCTTGCTTACCGCCGAGGAGGCATCTCAACTCTCCGGTAAACCACCACCGCCACCACTCACTTTGTACCTCATGTGAAGTAGTACTAAATTTGTCACCATTTGCAAGTGGCCGTTGTAGTAAATTACAAAACAAATAAAAACTTCAGTAGATTTGCTTTATGCAAAAGTCCATGTGATCTAACAAAAAGTTTACCACGTGAATTATTGAGTTTGTCACCACTCACAAAATAATTTAAGTTGTTTTTCAAACGAATAATGATATATCTTTCTGAACTTAATCATGTGCACTTCTTTATACTTTTATAAATTAATGTCAGGTACGGTGAGCAAAAAACCGAATTAATCGAAAAAACTGCACCCAAAAAACGACTCAAACCTAAAAACCGATTGTTTGATTTTGTATTTTTTTGAAAACCGAAAATTACTGTTCGGTTTTGTATTTTTTTTAAAACCGAAAAAACAACTAAACCGAACATATATATATAAATTTTTATAATATATTGTGTGCATGCATATATGTGTTACGCGTCGTATTTGCATTAATAGTCTGGTTAAGATTTATATTTGTTATTGAATTTATGAATTATAATGTTTATTTTTTATTGTTAAGTATTTTATAAGAAAGTAACAAATTATGTAGTCTAAAAATTTTATGTCTAAATGTATAATAATCAATTAATTATTAGTTAAAAAAAATTATTCCAAAAACTTCAAGTTCAATCGAAAAATCCGAAACCAAACCGAAACCATTGTAAAAACAAAAAAAACCGAAACCAAACGATTTTCAAAAAACCAAAAACCAAACTTTCGTTTTTACCCCAAAACCGAACCAAACCGACCCATACACACCCCCTATTGTCAGGTGTTCATTCTAATGATTATTAATAATAAGTTAGAAAAATAATTTATTTCACTTTACATCTTTATGTATTATATGTTAAGTTAGATAGTGTCATAGTGTAGCTATTATGTGATTATAAACAAGGTTACTAAATAGATATATAGTTTAATAGTGGGTTTACATTATAGTTGCTAATAGTTTTACAAACAATGTATTAACTATAAATACACATATCATTGATAAATAAGAAATTTTTTTTAATATTTATTGTGTTGAATATGAATAGATATGGAAGAGGTGGTGATGGTGATACCAAGCCATGAAAGGGAATATTCATTGCATACCACAAGATCATGGGAATTTGCCGGCTTAGATGAAGAATTGAAGCCAAATCAATTGGGTAGAGAGGACTTGTTATTCAAATCTCAATATGGCAAAGATGTCATTGTTGGCATGATGGATAGTGGTATTTTTCACTCTTCATTTTTCATATTCTTTTCACACCTTTAAAAAAATTCAAGAACGATTCGATAAGCAATCATTAAAAAAATCTATACACATCGTGCAAACAGTTATCCGTTAACACCAACAAACAAACACGGACCCCACATTCATATTGATGTCGAATGTTCTCGACTTCATTGAGATAGCAATAGATTTATTACTACTTTTATGTGTTGTTTTTATTAACATAAATCTAACAAGAGTTTAAAGTTTAAACAATACTTAAATAACTGTTAATTATTTTGTATTATATTATGTAAAATAAATCAAAATATAATGTGAAAATTGGTGTATTGGTGAAGGAGTGTGGCCAGAATCAGAGAGCTTCAGTGATAGAGGAATGGGACCCATTCCAGTTTCTTGGAAAGGTGTCTGCCAAACTGGACCCAGTTTCAAATCAACACACTGTAACAGGTCAGCCAACATTTTTCTTTTCATTTATTATACATTATTCTATTTTATCAAGTGATATTTTAGAAAAAAACAAAAACATTTTTTATTTTTAATCTCAACTTTTAACCATTTGATTTAAAAGAAGTCCATAAATCTATATATTTGGTAAATTTTCTATTTTTCTGGCTCTAGTACCACATGTCAAACCAATCAACCCAAAACACAAATAGTTTAGGTCCAAGATGCTACAAATTAGGGGTACTCACCTAGTGTTTTGCGCAGTTTTGATGAAATTTTTGGCTAAACCACTAACTTCGGTTTTAAAAACAATAAACCAAACCTGCTGGGTTGGGTTGGTAGAGCCAATTTTAGCGATTTGAACCAATTTTTTTAAAATCGTTAGCTAGTATTAAAAACTTTTAAATAATAAAGATTATTCATGAATATCATACGTATACATAAAACAGTCAGTTCAATTTACACGGTTCCAAGTTGCAAGCCATCAGCTGCAAACCGTCAAAAACGTACCGTGCAAAACTCAAACCTACTGATTATATCAAGTTTGATTCAAATATATATAAAAAACTGATAATATATTATGGACCAATTATGGTGATGATGTCCCTGCATGCAAAACATGGCTGGAGTTGAATTGGATTAAAAAATGGTGGTGATTGGAAAGCCAAGATTGTCCATCACATAGAATACAAATGTCTGACCTAATAAGTAAGACATTGGTGGTTACCTTCATTTGTCTGTTTCTTGGGCCATCTTGTGAGCTATTATTTCATCATGCTTCTTTCACTTGTACCTTAGACCACAATGTTTGGTCCCTCCCAAAAGTCAGATTTGATCATCTGATATCCCGATTTACAATGTTCAATCAGATATATGATATAAGAATAAGCAATCATCAACCAAATAATTGAAACATCCTTGAATAGTATCCATAAAAAATGAATTTCAATAATAATAAATGAAGTATAGTAAATTTGAATCTTATGATAACTATGTTTATGACAGAAAACTGATAGGAGCTCGGTATTACCTCAAAGGTTATGAAGCACGATATGGGCCACTAAACGCCACCAACGATAGTCGGTCCCCTCGTGACATGGATGGACATGGGACCCACACAGCATCAACAGTTGGAGGCCGAGGTGTACCCAATGCCTCATCCCTTGGTGGGTTTTCACGTGGGACCGCCTTTGGTGGTGCACCAATGGCCCGTCTGGCCATCTACAAAGTCTGTTGGCCGATACCTTCCAAAGGTAAAGAAGACGGGAACACATGCCTCTTTGAAGACATGTTAGCTGCTTTTGATGATGCCATTCATGATGGTGTTAATATACTCAGCATTTCTATCGGGTCATCAAGCCCGCTTAATTACACACAAGACGGTCTTGCACTTGGAGCCCTACAAGCAACTATAAATAACATTTTGGTTGTTTGTAGTGGAGGTAATGAAGGCCCGGCCCAATCAACAGTGGTTAACACTGCTCCGTGGATTCTCACTGTTGCGGCTAGTTCCATTGATCGGGCTTTTGTTGCCCCGGTTCAGCTAGGAAATGGCCATAAAATCAAGGTCAATACCTAAACAACTATACTTATAGCCTAAACAAATATGTCAAACTAAAAAGTCAAACTTCATTTTTAACAGGGACAGTCAGCAACTCCATACAAGCTACCAAAGAGGAAAATGTATCAACTTGTTTATGCAGGAGAGGTTGTGAATGCAGATGTACCCAAAACATACATAGCAGGGTAATTAATTCAAATTTTACTTTCCACAATAAAGATGACATTTTGAAAAAAAAACTATAATCAGAATATACTGAATCTTGAAATGAATCAATGATGCAGTCAATGCTTACCTGGTTCTTTATCCCCTCAAAAAGCCAAGGGAAAAATTGTCTTATGCTTGCGAGGGAACGGCACGAGAGTTGGAAAGGGGATGGAAGTGAAACGGGCCGGTGGGATAGGTTACATCTTAGGAAACAGCCAAGCCAATGGAGCTGAATTAACTGTAGATGCTCATGTTCTTCCAGCAACTGCAGTTACATCTGATGATGCAATAAAAATTCTTAAATACATAAATTCAACAAAAACCCGAACAGCATATATTTATCCAGGAAAAACTGTATTACAAGCTAAACCAGCTCCATCAATGGCTGCCTTCTCAAGTAGAGGCCCAAATGCAATTTCACCCGAGATTCTCAAGGTAAACAAAAGCCAGTTTCAAGGTTTTCTTGTTAGCTTTTATAAGTAATTTGATCAATAATTTTGGTTTTTTGTTTCAACAGCCTGATATTGCTGCACCAGGGTTGAATATATTAGCAGCATGGACAGGAGGTAATGCTCCTACAAAGATAGAGGGTGACCACAGAAGAGTAAAATACAACCTACTTTCAGGAACTTCAATGGCTTGCCCTCATGTAGCGGCTGCAGCAGCACTGCTTAAAGCAGTCCACCCTGACTGGAGCAGTGCCGCCATAAAATCTGCACTTATAACCACTGGTACAACTTCCACAGCCCGAATCAATGTTTAATTATATGGGAACTAATGTTTTTTTGTTTGATTTACAGCTGGAATAATAAACAATGTTGGGATGCGAATAACCGATGCATCAGGCAATCAGGCGGATCCATTTCAATTCGGGTCGGGCCATTTCAGACCAGAAAAAGCAGCCGACCCTGGCCTCGTCTACGATGCTTCATACGCCGATTATCTGTTATTTCTTTGCAATCATGCTGATTTTAAATCCAATCCAACTTTCATATGCCCCAAAACTACACCTTCAATCCAAAACCTAAACTACCCGTCTTTCAGTTTCCCGAATATAAATGGCAAAGTGACTGTTAGGAGAACTGTCACGAACGTTGGTGGTAAAGGGAGTGTTTACTTTGCTAGGGTAGAGCCCCCTTTGGGGATTACTGTTAAGGTGTCTCCACCTGTTCTGCATTTTAACCGTGTAGGCGAGAAGAAGAACTTTGAGGTAACAGTGGAAGGAAACGGGAGAGCGGAGAAAGGTGCGTACGCATTTGGGTGGCTCACTTGGAGCGATGGAATTCATAGTGTTCGTAGTCCCATTGCAGTATCTTCGGTGTAGTAATCGGTATTCATCTTATGTATGATTTAGAAAGTTCACAAGAACACATATGAATAATTAAAGAATTAAACATACGAATACGAAATCAAGAAGTTGCAGGTTCTGTTTTCTAAAGAATTTTTCATCCTTTTTTGAATATATGTTCATGATAATTTTAGATTGTAAATTTAGGGCTTCAATTTGACGTCAAAAATTAAATATAATTCTCGATCGGTCTTCACAATTTCAAGTTCCAGATACACGATACTCGTTTTGAACTTAGGGTTTGCAAATTGGACTAATTCAAGCTCCTTAATTTTGAATTCAAGCAAAGGAATTGCAATACAAGTAACTTCAAACTGAAATAACATTAACTAATATGAATTTCAAACTTTCAATTTCAGTAGTGGGAACTGAGAAGTAAAAAATAAACAAAAAAGTTAAGATAGATTACATGCCACGTTTCCTGAGGGCGAAGAAGAGTTAACATGGATGATACCGCCGTTCGCCAGAGCAGACGGAGCCTTTTCCGCCGATCGTTGAGCAACGAGGCACCGGTGGTCCATAGAGCATCGAGGGATAATCTGTGACGGGAGACTATGACCTACAATTTTACTTGTTGGTTAGTTAAAAGTGATAATAACGGTTAGTCAAAGTCGTGGGGTTGCTCGCGCCACGAACTCTGGTAGTGTTTGGTATGCATTCATGTATGGTGGAATGGAATGAGTCATTACGTTGTAACGAAACAAAACATGTTTGGTAATCACATAGGAATGGAATGAACCATTACATAAGGAACTAGGTTAAAATCTCGTGTATTACACGAGATTGTATATTAAAAAAATGTAAACTTATAAATTTGTAAATACGTCCTAATTTGTCAGACAATTATGATCGTCTCGAAATATATGAAGTGGAAATGTGTGTGTATATAACAAATTAGTATTTTTCTTTAATTAGTTATATTTTGATTTCCTATTATATATTCTTATTTAATATAATTAGTATTCTTCTTTAATAATATATTTATAATATCACTATTATTTAATAAGATAGAGACACATTTATTAGGAGAGAGAGGCGGGAAAACCAATGTGAGGAGACACGAGGAAGTGACAAGTGTCCGCCTTAAACCTTTATTTATTAGTATAGATGTGATTTCTAATGATTTTCATTCATTGGGGGATGGGTGTTTTTTTTCATTCCTTCAAAGAATGAAATGATTTTGTTTAATAAATGACCTGAACCATGCCCATACCAAGACCTGACCTATGACTCGACCCATGACTCGACCCATGACCTGATCCATTACCCTACCCATTACCCGACCCATGACCCGATCGATGCACTGACCCATGCCTAGACACATGACCCGAACAATCACCTGACCCTTACCCCCGACCCATGACCCACCCATGCCCCTTACCATGGCTAGTCGCTTGACCCGAACCATTGTCTCGAAGCATGACCCGAACCATAACCCGACCCATAAGATAAATTTATTACTTACAAATATTTTATTTTTCATAAAATACTTTCCTTTCTACCAAACAGCACGGACTAATGATTCATTTCGTTCTCATATGGTAACCAAACAGGCCAAAGGAATGGCAATGATTCATTTCTTTCCTTTGTCTATTTCATTCACTCGTCCATTCTATTCACTCGTTCATTTCATTACCTCATACAAAACATACCATGATAAAGTCGTGATATGTCTAAAAGGATATCGACACGTGTTTTACATTGATCGAAACCATAAAAACGAATAACGGTTTTACGTGTTAGAGATGGTACATATACGCATGGAAGGTAATAAAAAAAATTAAGAAGATGAGCTCGAGTTATTATTCATAACTATTAAATAATAATTTGTGAAGAAATAGAAATCCGTTGTCACCCGTTTCCTCGTCTGCTAGGACCGTAATGCAAAATGTTTAGTTTCAAATGTGTGAACACATGTCTTCTGTGTATATAATATTATATATATATATATATATTATGTGATATTTAAAATATATATATAGGGGATGGTTCCCATACGAAATGCAATTTGGCTAAAAAGCCTAAGAAGCAATCTCATCCATTCAATTAGATGATCAATGATATAGATTTAAGTATAGGAAAAATAAGGGATGGAGGGGCATTATTGGAAAACCCACAATTGTTGAATTTTTTCAAATTCCCCCATTTTTTTTAAACGTGCATAACTTTTTCATACGACATTATTTAAAAAAAAATCACACCATAAAATCGAGCATTTTTACCTTTAATTCGAGTATAGTATTGCTATATTTTTTTGTAAAAACAAAATCGACACTTAGTGAAATTGTGCTACTTTACGTAAATATGCTGGTTTCTGGTAAAATACCACAATTAACTGTGCTGCATTGTAAAACAACACAATTAACTGTGCTGCTTTATCATAAAACAACATCAAACATAACAATTAATTGTGCTGTTTTACTATAAAACAGCACCAAAACAACACGGTTAATTATGTGACTTGCTCTTCTTAGCTAACCTAGCACAAATAAAACCAGCACAACACGGTTAGAAAAAGGAGCTTGGTCAGCCATGTTCCCTACGTACCCTCTCGTTATTCCCATGATTCCCCGTTGCACCTATTCTCCGCAACCGTCGGTTCAGATCTATCTCGGGTACGGTCACTGCACTCCAATCGTTGTATATCCAATCTCTGCCTCGGTTGGTGGCACCTATGGTTCTTAAGGTTTTTGATTCCAAGAAAGAGAAAGAAAAGAAGAGGATTTCTCCTCTAGTTGCGAAGGATACTGCTTACTACAGATTCGAGTGAAATGGCTGGTGGTAAGCGTGGTAAGGTCGCTGCTAACGAATGGTGGGTGCGTGGAGAATGCTATGGATTCGAGCTCCATTTCCCTCTCGGTACTTAGATCTTCCTCTAAAACGTCTCCCATTCCTCTTTCCTTTGTTCCGCCGACTACATTGATTGGATACCGCTGGGCAACATCAAACATAACAATTAATTGTGCTGTTTTACTATAAAACAGCACCAAAACAACACGGTTAATTATGTGACTTGCTCTTCTTAGCTAACCTAGCACAAATAAAACCAGCACAACAAAACTAGTATGTCAAGCCAGCACAAAACAAAGAACACAATTGGAATTGACAGGTTATAATCCTAAAACCAGCACAAGCAAAACCAGCACAGGTAGGTCATCACAAAAATGAACAAAACCCCAGCAAAATAAAACTAGGCTTTTAAGATTGTATTATATACAAAACACTAGGTTAGAATCCCGTGTATTACACGAGTTAAATAAATATAATGTTATATAATTAGTAATAAAAACTACGTTTTAAAAACCCGTGTATTACATGAGTTGAATAAAATATAATGTAGTATCTTAACATACACACTCGTCAAAATTTGTCTACTTTAACGTGACGGTTTTAAATTATATTAAATTAATTTTTAAAACATATTTTTTAATTTGGTATTAACTTTTTTATGTAATTGATAAATGGTAATCAATATTAAGATCATTTCTTTAATCATATAATAACAATCCATAATTAAATAAAAAGTATCCATAATTAGATTGATATTAAATATCTAAAAATATATTTGTTTCAATATAATATTTAATAGAAGAGAGAGGCGGAAAAATAATTATAAGAATGCACCAAGAGATGACACGTGTCCTATAATTTTACTCTTTTATTAAGTAGTATAGATTTGCAAATTAGATTTTGGGTTCTGGCCCAAGTTTCATAGCATTCACATGAAGTTTTTTTTAATTCACTTTTTTTGTATTTTATAGTACATTCTTTTCCCTACAACAATAGTTACCGGAAGACGCAAAGATTGGATAACTTTTATTTCAGATTTATGATTTTGTAAAATTACATGTGTTGTTTTTGTTATTGTGTTGTTTTTTATGTTGTGCTGATTTTGTTGTGCTATTTTCTTGTGCTGATTTGTTGTTGTTTTACTAGAAAATAACACAGATTCTATTATCAGTGTTGTTTTATCGAAAATCAACACAGATTTTGATTTTTTTTAAATCATCGTTTTTTATATATCAACATTATACTCAAATTAAAGAGAAAAAAATGTCCGATTTTATGGTGTAATTTTTTTCAAAAAATAATGTCGTATAAAAAAGTTATGAACGTTTAAAAAATATGAGGAAACTTGAAAAAAATCAACAAAAATGGCTATTCCAAAGATACCCTCCAATCTTCTTTTTTTTCCCCACTTGAATCTCATCTCTTGATTAGAAAAAATGATGTCTAAGATTGTTTCTTAGGATTCTTAGCCAAATTGCACCTCTTAGTTGAACATATATATATATATATATATATATATATATATATAATTTTAAGGTATGGTCCAATCCGGTTTTTATACGGTTTGAAAATTTTGAAATTGCAAACCAAACCGTTCACCATAGATTGAAAATTTTTAAACCGACCGACTGAAAGCTAAAAGGAAAAACCGACCCTGAAACAAAACTGATGACCGGTTTCACGGTTTAAACCGAACCGTAAACATCTCTGACCATGGATTTCAAAATTACAAACGTTTCCAAACAAGATTTAGCTGGGTGTGGCTTGACGCGTGACGATGCCTTCTTCCCCTTTTGCTTCACGACATCGAGGCCAATCTTATGACCAAGGCTTGATTGGTTTATATTTGTTTATAAAAAATAAGTGTATAATTACTCGCATTAATGACGAAAATAAAAGACATTAATAGATTCCTTGTTTCCCAAGAATGGCCGGACAAGCTTATCCAGTTGTAAACTTATAATTAATAATACTGCACGAAGTTAGGGCAACGTGTGTTCGAAGGAGACGGTGGTTTGGAGATTCTTCTGCCACGTGTCACTTGGACAGCCCCTTCTCCACAATACTTGTGACACTTGTCAATATCTTAGTTGCGAGATTTTATCGTGTTTTTATAATACACTTGAGTTAATCGAAATAACTTAAATCAAACCTAATTTTTATTATGCTTGTTAGCCTGAGACAAAGGTGATTTAATAGATGAGTTTAAACACGAGCTTTATAACAGTCTTTACTAAAATTGAGAGGTTTTAAGTTCAAGTCTCACTTATGATAAAAAAAGGGTTTCAGGGGGTTTTCTCACATATAGTGGGTTTCCTCCTGAGGGTGGTGGAGATGATCGGGTGGGCCAGTGGCCCGTCAATGATCCAAATTGCCGTTCAAAAAAATATATAACAATCTTTATTATTTTCTTAAGCCTAAACTAAATAAAATATATTATTTTATATATCAAAAATTAAATAAATACATAAAATCATTAAAAGATAACAAATAAAAAACAAGCTAAACTTGAGCTTGTAAATTCAAGAGGTGAGAACGAGTCAATCTCAACTATTCTCAAGTACTGTTTAGTTAACGAGTCGAGCACAAGAATATAGTCAAACTCAACCTTCTCATTTCGTTTACGCATAAGAGTTTATAATTATATAATATAAAATATATTTTTTTATAAAACTATATACTTTATAATTCATATAATCAATTGATCTTTATTTAATCATTTTAACTTTTCAAATCATAATTTATAGGTTTCATAAATGGGGGTTTAAATTTTTAAATTTGAAATAATCGTTGCAATCGAATGACATATCACTCAAAGAATCATATTTGTATTTATCAAAAAATGAATCGTATTTATTAAAAGTATTGACTACATAACACATTCCGAATTCTAGTAAATAACAAATATGTTTCTTAAAAGTAATAAAATATTTTTATAGTTATGAATATTAAAAGGGTGTGATTTAAGATTATACCATAAAATAAATCATAAAACATCTATTATTTTTTATAACATGTTTGTTTAAAAAAGAACAATAAAATAGAATATAGGAAACAGAGATAAAGTGTCAAAAAAATGAAGGTTGATTATATAAAAGGATATGATATAATTTTTTTTAAAGTAAGGGTGTATGTAAAAAAGATATGATGTGAACTTTTAAAATGAGAGTGATTTTTATACATTTGTGTGTGACTTGGGAATAATCTTTATACTTTACATGAGTACATAAATTGTATATTAATTAAAAAAAATATTATTTTAGGTTGAATTTAAACATAATGAAGACACATATATAGGGTTGTGGTTTCTTAAATGTGAAAGCTATTAAATTTTTAGTTTATTTAATTACTAGAAAACAAGGTAAATGTTAATAAATAATATAATAAAAATAGACGAGGATTAGATTAAAACTATTAACGAGGTAAAAATGAAAGTTTTAACTTTTAAGTATGTTATTTGTAATTAAAAAGAAATAAAAAAAATACGACTTTAGCAATTTAGCTTATTTTGTTGTGTTGTGAGGGTCGAGAGATATCCATTACAATATGATGGGCCAATTTGTCTATAATGGGCCTTTTTGAGGTACTGAAACACATTGAATAGTGAATTGGGTATATTGCAGTTTGATCCCACAACCTTTCTTTTTTAACAAAAGAGACCCACTTGACTCAGAATTATAATTTATAATAGAGTTAATCACACAGTTAGTCCCTGTGGTTTGTTAAAACTAACGGATATAGGTACTAAGAGTTTAAAGTAACATGTTGGGGCATGTGATTTCAATTTTGTAACAAGTTTACGTTAAATTTTCTATCTACTTGAAGGGCATTTCAGTAATTTTACATATAAGAGAGTAAATATGTAACTTTTGACATTTAAGGGACTGTTTCAATATTTAACATAAAATATTAAATAAAAAAACAAAACTTAGATCTATTTTAAACCTCCCGTGGCACCACCTCTCTCCCGTCTGTTAAACCTCCCATTCTCCTCTCCTCTCTTCCGGCACCACTAGGGATGGTAATGGGTCGGGATTGGGACGGGTTTGGCTAATCCCAAACCCACACCCGATTATAAAAGTGTGTCCCATGCCCGGCTCAAAACCCGTCGGGTATCTATAGGGTATTTACCCGTCGGGTATCGGGCATACCCACGGGTAATCGGGTATACCCGTTAGTTTCATAAAATTACCCATTGGGTATACCCGTCGGTTACAAAAAGACTAAAACATATTATCATTTACTGGGTACATCAACACACTAGTTCACTGCATCAAATAGTTTAGTACAAAAAAAGTTTTTGCTTTTACATATTACCATCAATTAGTCCACTACATCAATTCATCAAATAGCTACTAACTTGATGTTGCTTTTACAAATTACCAACATGGCAACATCACTAGATCACTTTACAAGTTACAAAGTTCATAAGATCGTCTATTTGTCTTCGTCTCTTTCCGAGTTCTGGATTTCTTCGAGACATGGAATCAGGGTTATGGAGAATGGTTAATTGGTAATGGGAGGGAATAAGGAGATCAGGGTTTTTTATTTGAGGGAAATGTAAAATTGATGACCTTTCATATTCTTCTTTTAAAAAATTAAAAAGAAATATATATATGGGACGTATAAAATGAAAACTTTTAGTTGGTGTAAAAACTCTTAAACTCATTCGTAACCACATATCACATTTCTTTAATTTATGTTTTTTTTAATTCTCCATGAGCATTTATGTCTTTTTGCTTATTTTTGAAACCATAAATATCTATTTCTCTTACAAACACCATATCTCTTCTATCCTATTCTCACTCAAACATCATACCTCTTCCCATTTCTATATATCTCTCTCTAACCCTCTCTCACATGAAAATCGGTGGAACGGCAAAGGCGGTGTGACGGAGGAGCGGCGAAGGCTATGCTCCGAAGAAGAAAACGGTGCAACCGAAGCAGAGGAAACCGCCGGCGAATGGGTATTTCCAGTCACCGGATATTGAGCTTTTCTTTGCAATGGTGCGCCGAAGAGGAGCTTCAAGCTTGTGCATGAACCGCTAGCGAATGGGTTAGTGTACTCTGTTTGTTTGTTTGTTAATTTTGGAATCGGTATCTCGTAATAATGATTCCACCGAATTAATTTTGTGATTGTATAGAAGTTTAGTTTATGTGACTGTTACTGCTTGATTTCATTTGTGTTTCTGTTTAGAGGATGTATTTTAGGTTAAATTAGAGAATGATTTGGTTTTTAAAAGTATTAAAAAAGATTTGACTTTTTTTAATTTTTGTTGAATGGTATTTTCTGAAGTACCTTTTTTCTTTAATTTCATTTTTGAAAATCAGAAAAAAGGAAAAAATGAAGAGGTAAACTATAAAGTATAAAGGACTTTTGGTAATTCGATTATTCTTTCAAAAGAAAAGAGGTTGAAATAGTCTAGATCTTTTGGAGGTGAAGGGACGTTGAAGGTCTAATAGTAATTGGCTTTTTTTTTGTAGATCTTTTGGAGGTGAAGGTTTGATATTGTTTTTTAGTTTGAATTTGGTTGAACTTGTAGATCTTTTTAGGGACGGTGAAGGTCTAAAAGAGGTTGAATTTGGTTGTGGATCTACAAATTGTTTTCTGTTTGAATTTGTAGATCTTTTTTTAGATCTTTTTAGGGATGATGAAGGTCTAAAAGAGGTTGAATTTGGTTGTGGATGTAGAATTGTTTTCGGTTTGTATACATGGTTTTTACACATGTTTTTTCTATCATTACACATGTGTAAACTAAATTTACACATGTGTAAAAAGTTTTTATTCATGTGTATATAGAACGTAAACTGTCTTTTACAATTTTTCCTTTGTTTTATGGATTTTTGCCTTACAATTCACATAAAAATTGGTAAATTTGTGTCAGGTTAGATAGGTTTTTGTTTAGATTTTTTATTGTGTTGTTTCTTATTAAATGTGCATTATTTGAATATGGTAATCATGTTATTGTGACGAGTATATCATTAGTTGTTTAAATTACTTCAAGTTAGTGTTTGTAATGTTGAAATGTGAATGAACTTTTAAAAAAGATGAGAACTTTAATGAACATGAATTTAAGAATGAAATAAATTAACACAACTGTTCTTTTTTTGCAGCTATGCTACGAACAAGTTGATTACTTTAAAGGATCACGTTTTTGTTCAAGTCAATGTTGATCATTTGGATGAATCTGGCTGATACACTGGTCAATTCTCCACCTTTACACACGTGTATTTTGATGTTACACAAGTAAAGGTTTGATATTGTTTTTTAGTTTGATTTACAATAGGTTTTTGATTTTTACCCATGTGTATTTGATTCTTTTACATGTGTGTAAACTGAAATTACACATGTGTAAAAGAGTTTACCCATGCGCATTTACATTTTGTTTATTTGGATGTATTTTTTATCTGATTTATGTATATGTTTTTTTTCTAATTTGTAAAGATATTTGGGTTTTTTAGATGTAATTTTTTTTTGATTATTTGTGTATATGGGTTTACACATGTTTAAAAAGGTTGTTCTTCAATTATTCTTGTATTTATGTTTTAAACTGAATTTACACATGTGTAAAGACAGTTTTTACTGATTTTTCATATATGAAAAAAACATGTTCTTGGAATTTGTTCTTAATTGTAGATTCTGATAATGGATCTGAGAGAGAGAGAGAGAGAGAGAGAGTGTGTGTGTTTTAGTACATATATTTAATCAAAAAGAGAAAAAAATGTAATTACCTTTTTACACTTGTATTAAATCTAGGCCACATGTTTTTTATTTTAAAATAAAAACGTCAGATTCAATTACAACCACACATTATAATAAGGAGTTTTGAATATGTGGTTCAAAATTAGTTTAAGGGTTTTCACAACAACTCATGGTTTACAACCAATACGTCCCATATATATATATATATATATATATATATATAATTCAAATAAAAAAAAAAGATTATTTCGGGTATGTAATCGGCTAAACGGGTATGTTTTATCGGGTAATCAGGTATACTATCAAATCCCAAACCCGTCCAAAACCCGCAAAAAAAAGTAATCCCATACCCGGTTACCCGACCCCATACCCATCCCATATGTCTCGGGTATTGTCACACCCCGCCCCAGGCACCCCCTGGACGTGTGCGATCCCAATAGGTATCTTATTGACTTTGATTTCAGAGTTTTTGTAAAACACATCGGAAGTCTTTTAAAAAAGGATCGCTTCTTCATTTTTTCAACCTCAAGGGTTGTATTTGTAAATATCAAAACTCAGTTGGAAAACAAAAGTTTTATATTTACTTTATAAACATAGGGTCTTAAATACCCTCCTTGATTTGATTACAAAACATGGTTTAAAATCAAATACATATAAGCCACTGGAAATAGTACAATCTAGGGTTGATCAATTCCCTGATCCTATCTCATTTTCATCTTTTCAGTATTTTCCTTTACACGAGGCCTGAGAATCCTACGTGCATTCCATCCTTTCATTTCATAGGTCAGATCTGATGTCTACCCATATCCCATTCTTATTTCAGTTTATTCATTTCCTGAAAACATTTTGAAAATAAAACTTTAGCGCGAACGCCGGTGAATACAATTATCTTGACATTAAAATCATTTGGCACAAACAAGTATTAATTTCATAATCACAACTTTATGTTCAATCCACACATTCAGCAGGTCCGTCATGTTCAATCGCACCACAGTATACACTGGCGTCATGTCTTATAACAAGGGACACGTTTGCCTTTGAAGTTGTTATAAGACAAGCACCAGCCGCAATCCGGGAGTTTCACCCGAGACCCGTGTATCCCTTGCAAGTTTTACGCATATCTATGGCCTGAATACTTTCACGTAGAAGAACGTTGAGCATTATTCCCTTAACCTTTATTTGGCTATTTTCGTAAATAAAATGTTTGACATAAGTTTTAAGAGAGATAAAGTATTCACCTTGGTTTATAGGAATGAGCCTCTAAGTTGATAGCTTAAAGTCTATCTTCTTAACTTGATTTCTCTTGCGTATCAGCACTTTTATCAGCGTTTCCTTCTTAACCGGGCACTAGAACGAGCGGGAGTTGGACCGGGATTGTCGGGAGTGGCTAGGGATCACCTGTTATGAGTTTTGGAAGCTTGGAATCGTTTTTGGGATGAAGAAATCATATGAAATCGATCAGCTATTTATAGTCTGGAATTAGGGTCCATGTCAGACCGATATGCATAGGGATGTCGGTCCGACATCCATCTATACACACGTCAGCCCTACATGTCTCAATCTGATTGGATCGCACATGTTTGATGACTATATCGGACCGATATGTGGACAATGTCGGTCTAATATCCAGACACATGTCCCATCATTAGGGCTGAGTCATTGGACACGTGTCAACACCACAAATTGCGGCTAAGAGGAGGTTTGCGGACCGATGGAATGATGTCGGTCCGATAACCGACACACGATGTATTGCGGACCGATATGAATAAGGGTGTCAGTCCGATATCCGACTTGATTTTACCTCGGACCGATATCTAGGTCTTAGTTCGCTTCGGACCGATATGATACTAGAAATCGGTCCGATATCAACTATATTTCCAAAATTTTTATTTTAAACCCTAGACTTATGTAATTTAGATACAATAAGCCCATAAGGTTCTGACCTTGGCATTTCTTAGACATTTTTGTGGGAGGTGTTACAGGTATTCCCATCGGGTTCGGGTTTGACTGCCATCCCTAGGAACCACCTTTCTTCCGGCGGCACCACCACACTTCTGCCTCTCCTCTTCTCTTCCGTCTGACCATAGCCAACAAGCAGAATTAAACAGGCCATCGATTTTCTTCCACCCCAAAACTCAAATCGATGCTACTTAAAAATCAAAATCAAAATCCCAAGAATCGATTTTCTTCGCAGATGGTGGTGGTGGTGGAAGATTAGGGGTGACGGTGGTGGTGATGGCAGATTAGGGGTGCCGATGGTGGTGGCGAGACCAGGAAGGGTTGTTGGCGGTGGAGCTAGGGTATCGAACCGGTCTGGACGGGGAAGAAGAAGAAGCAAGGCGTGATGGTGGTGGAAACCACCATGGGTAGCGGTGACGATGACGTACAAGAAGATCTAAGCAGAAGACGGCGATGGTGGAGGGGGGATAATAAGAGGTTGTAGATTTGGTGGTTTCCTCAGCGAAGCGAGACCGCTGGAGGTCTACGAAAGGACTCTAGCAGAAACCATTTTTCCGTCGACCCAATTAGGGATTCGGCGAGACCGAGACCCAGAAGGGTTGACGGTGGTGGTAGATGGTCCCTGTGATTATATGGTCCTGTCATTTGATTTTAACTAAATTACTGAAATGGTCCCTCTAATTAAAAAAGAGTTGAATACGTAAATGGCCCCTGTGATTATATGAGGGTATTTTGGTCATTTAACATAAACTTAACAGAAAATTTAACGCATGTTAGTGTTAGTACCCAAACTCGTTACAAAATTGAAATCACAAGCCCCAAACATGTTACTTTAAACCCTTAGTTCTCATACCCGTTACTTTTGACAAACCACAGGGACTAACTGTGTAATTAACTCTTTATAATATGTCCTCTATGGATGGTAATGGGTCCTCTACAGCTCTACAGATGACAATAAGACAAGTATTGGTAATTCTAGTGTCATATTCGAGTGTAAAACCGTGTCTCGTACCTTTCTCAATACCCACCGATTAATTGTCGGATAATTACCCGTCGTGTATCACGCATACCAGCGGGTATCGGGTATACCCTGTTAAAATATACTCATGGAATTTTCTAGTAAATTTTATTTTCTTATCATTTAATAATTTTATGCTTTTAACAACTAAACAAATTAAAATATGATAAATTAGTACACATCGTCATCACTATAAAATGTTTAAAGTACCCAAAATATATAAATTTCATGATGATACGCATTTTAAAAGATGAGTGTATACTTCATAGCATACGAAATATAAATAATAGCATACGAAATATAAATAATAGCATAAAATAGATCTAAAAAGAAAAGTTCATTTTTCACGTAATGAATCAATGGTTCAAGGGAAAATAATTTTTCCTATATATGGTTTGGGTAAACGAGGTGTATGGTTTCAGGTAATCGGTTCGGGTATTACCTAATACAATGCACGTACTTGAACCCACGAAATTTTTTTATCAATGCCGTACACGGTCCCATATCCAAATACTCGTCCTGAATGCTTCGAATATTCCTGTAGAGTTCGGGTTTTTTTTATCCCTAAATCCACCAAGGTACTAAATTGATATTCATATAAATAAAGATTTTAATTACTAAGCTAAAAGAAAGATAATTCAACAAATATGATTTTACCAATACATGTATGTAATAAATTTATGTATTCTAGAATATGAAAATTTACAATATTTCTTTCCTTGAGAAAATCACATATTATATAGCCATTTTAAATAAAAGGTTAAAAAAACACCTATTTTGACTAGTGTATTTCAAATAGTTCTAATATTACACGTTTCTACAAAAATAAAACTAGTAAAAAACTGACACACACCAAAAATACGGATTTTTCACTTTACTAATAGACATATCGCGTTAACTTTCAAGGGTGTCGTAGTGATAACCGTCTAATTCCTCTTTAGTGTTTGAATTCAGTTTTCAATTAGTTTTTTGTCATATTCCAGCTGGGTATTAGCGTGATCGCCTGAGTTTTCCGGTAATAAGTTCTAATGGTTAAAAAATAGACATATCACGTAAATTATGTGATTCTATCTTTCACGCCCTGATATAGTCATAGACTCAAAGAAATAATAAATTATTTGAACCAATTACAAGCATCCACATTTCACATGTAGTTTTAACTATGTTTAGGCCGAGTGTAATTGACTCACGCCCAGGACATGGTCCAACCCCACATAGGCAAAGCCCCTCATGCCCCTGTCATCTTCCCACATTTGCCCCAAACCCCGTGGTCTGAACCATACCATGCACCTCATGCCTCAAAACGTCCCACTAACGTGGTGTTCACGCTTCAAAATTGTTGTCATGTTGGTCATTTCACGTCTATTAGACTATTACACTCAGACGATATAGTTTATAAAACACCTAATTATTCTCTGGCGATATAGTTAATAAAACACCTAATTATTCTCTGTAGATGTAAGTTTTTTTTATCGGTATTGTTTTCTTGAAACACGTGTTAACTAGAAAGATAAAAATATAAGTTTTTTATACTTAGTAAAATTACTATTTACATATAAATTTGGATTAATATGGTAAATTGGTAACTTGTACGATTTTCCTTTTAAGGGTAAAAGAAGTAGATTTTTACCACTTTTAGCACATCCATTTATTCCATTGGAATAAACTCAAGTTGTAGACCATGCAACTTCACTTGTACATAAACACAAAAGAACAAATAAAAGCCGCACACCATAATCCATGGAAGTTGGAGTAAGATGTACATCATGCAAGTTTGGCTGTACACAGTTACGTGCGCCACAAGTAAGCCGTTTATAGTGAGCTGTACAATTTAGGCAGCTGACACACCTTCAATAACTTTTAGAGAGAGAAAGCCTCAAACCACAGAGAATGATTGAGTACTCAGGACGATAGCGATTCCGTCTCCTATAAATCCACAATTTCAATCTCTTCAAATCAATCCAATAACCAACCATTCCGATGGCGGACGAATTTGAAGAATCCGACGTCGTATTCACCGGAAACGACGATTATTGCTTCAATTGCTTTGCGGATTCAGATCCGGACGAATCACGGAGATCGAAGAGGAAAAAAGTTGAGAGGAAGACGAAGCCGAAATCAGTGAATACACCGGTGAATTTAACGTGGTGCCGTTACGTGGAAGCAGGTTTGTATGAATACGAAGAGGAAGATGGAGAAATGGTGCCGCCTCATGTGATGGTGCGGCGGCGATTGGCGGAGAAGATGGCGTTCTCCGTTTGCTATGGAATTGGGAGGACGTTGAAAGGAAGAGATTTGAGTGAGATGAGGAATTCTGTTCTTCGGATGACTGGTTTTCTGGAGACTTGATCATTGAAGTAACATTTGTATAATTATTGATGTTCATTTGAAAACAAATGAATTATTAAAATTATTAACAAGTTAATTATTTTTTATGTCTATTTTATATAAAAAAAATTACTTTTATTTATAAAATGATTCATGTTAGTTTCGTGTAAATATGCCATGTAATTGATATTTATTAGTAGAATGTGTATATTAGATCAGCATGTCTATTTATTCTATGACAAGATGCAAACGGTTTACAAAACCTTTTTCTTTAAAGAAAACCTAAAAGATATGAGGTGATACGTGTATATAGGTGAGTTGAACGATGAGTATTTGCATATGTTTATGTATGTAAGTTTCTGGCATTTGCAGTTTTGCTTCGTGTTAATTGGGTAGACGTATCATATAATGCGTAAATATAACTCATTACAAACCCAAATACATATTCGTATCAAGTTATAACTAGATAAGACATACCGTTGTAAAAATCCGGATGCACCGTTTGTAGCTCAATGCATTAAACTTTTTAAAAAACGTTTTTTCTTGAAAATGTATAGTAATATATTCTCAATTATAATTATTATTATTTTAAATAATGAATGTATATAAAAGGTTTTTGAGTTTAAAAAAATGACAAAGCTAGATTTAAACCAAAAAATCAACAAAGAGGCGGACTCGCTATTTTACCCCTATCGGCCATTAATAACTTTTACGAAATTATCACCTTATTAATATTAAGACTAAATTACAATTTTTGTCCTTTATGTTTTTCAAAATTATGAAATGGGTCCTTTAAAACTTTTACTTTCATTCAGTGTCCTTTATTTGAATTGTTCTCTCATTTCTTGTCCTTTTAACTAACTGGAGTTAAATATTTCTGTTAAGTAAACGTCATTATTGTCTTTTAGCCCTAAATTACAATTCTTGTAATGTAAAGTTTACTTTATTTTTTTCTTTTCTTTATTTTTCTTTTATTCTTCATTATTTCTTTTTATCACTTTTATTTTATAGATTTTATTTAAAAGTTTATTAATTAATTAACCAACTTATTTATTTTATAAAGATATATTTTTATTTATTTTTGTTTGTTTGAATAAATAATATACTTTTCTCACTTTTATTTTAAAGGTTTCTTTAAATTTTTATTAATTAATTAAGCAACTTATTTATTTTATAAAAATAGATTTTTTTAATATTTTTATAATTTATTTATTTTCTTTTTTTTATTGGGACATTTTCATATATACTCTTGCAAAGTTGTGAAATATCATATATATCTGACAAAATTTAAAATACTATATATGCCTTTAAAAACTATTTAAAATATCAGATTTACCCATTTTATTAAAAAACAATTTAAGAAATGACAATCTTACCCTTATTTTTTTAAAACTTAAAATTTTCATTATTATCCATTTTTCTAAAACAATATTTTTCTCAAAATATGAAATTCACCTATTTCATTAAAACAAGATTCTAGTCAAATTTTTAGTTATAAATTTTATGTCAAACGATACACAAGTATACGCACATTTTGGCTCATGCAATTTAACACAAAACAAATTATTTTGGTAGGAATCGTCATCATTTTGTTTGAACCGGTGTGCATGGGTCGGTTTTGGGGTAAAACCAAACCAAAACCAAAAGTTCGGTTTTTTGGTTTTTTTTTTTAAATCGTTCGGTTTCGGTTTTTTCTGTTTTTGGTTTTCAGTTTTTACAATGAGTTCGGTTCGGTTTCGGTTTATTCGGTTTTAAAACCAATTGGGTTTGAATTTTTTGGGGTAAAAGAAAAATGACCCAAAATAATTAACATGGGTTTGAAATTTTGGGCCTAAAATTTTTCATTAACTAATGTTTATCATATATTTTGGGTTACAAAAATTATTAGTTTTCTTAAAAGATACTCAACATAAAAAATAAACATTATAATTTATAAAATTCAATAAATATAAATAATAATCTATTATTAATTTAAATACGTGTAACACAAATATGTATACATTTTTAACATACAAGCACACAATATAATATATATTATGAAACGTGCATGCACACAATATATAATTAAAGTATATGATACGTTCGGTTCGGTTCAGTTTTTTCGGTTTTCAAAAAATACAAAACCGAAACCAAACCGTAATTTTCCGTTTTCAAAAAATACAAAACCAAAACCGTCGGTTTTAGTTTGGGTCGGTTTTTTCAGTGCGATTTTTTCGATACATTCGGTTTCGGTTCGGTTAATTCGGTTTTTTCTCACCCCTTGGATGAAAAAAAAAGTAAAGTAAACTTTATATTACAATAATTGTCCTTTAATGCTAAAAGACAATAATGCTTTTGACTTAACAGAAATATTTAACTTCAGTTAGTTAAAAGTACAAGAAATAAGAGAACTATTCAAATAAAGGACAATGAGTGAAAGTAAAAGTTTTAAATAACCCATTCCATAATTTTGTAAAACATAAATGACAAAAATCGTAATTTAGTCTAATATTAACTATTGAATTGATATTGGTTATGGTCTAGAATTTATCTTATGTTTTTTTCTTTATTTTGATCCACATTCTATTATTATTATTATTATTATTATTATATATATATATATATATATATATATTATGCATATATTAATGGAAGAACATAAGAATCGTTAATAAAACAAAAATTAGAAGTCAATAATTTTGACTTTGAAAATATTATTTCTTCGTAGGTGTTAAAATCTGGAAGCTAAGAGAAACCCAAGGAACTCTGAAGTTTGATTCCCAAATAAAGAAACTTAAATTAAAAATTTAAAAGATTGTAAGTTGTGGTAGTGTATAAGAGTGTTCCAGGAGAAGTTGAAGTATTTCCATGGAAACCAATATTTTTATAAACGGATCGGAACGTGAACCGGTTATTTTAGAGGTCCACTGATCGAACCGGTTGGACCGAAACCGAATGACGTTATATATAATAATATAAAATTTTAAACTATGTATATAGTTACAAATTATAAAACATTTTTTTTTGTTTTTATGTGAATTTGTAATTTTAATGATATATGGAATAAATAAAATATACAACTTGTAATACTAAATTAAATTAATCAGAAAATGAGATCCGGTCCAACCCCCGGTCCGACCGGTTCAAGTAAAAGTGGTTCAACTACACATAACCAAACCAATTGGTTCTCGGTCCGACCGGCCGGTCCGGTCCGATTCTGAAAACAGTGCTTGAAACTACTAACTCAACATGAAATACAGTTGTGCATTGTTTAAAAACCATATCGGATTAGATTGAGACCGAAAATAAAAAAAATCATACACTGTACTGCTAAGAGATCGATCGGGTACAAAAACATTTGATAAATAATTATGTTAATAAAAATTAAGTATTAATCTTCAAAAGTAATTAATTTTATTCCATTTCTTAGACATCACATGCTTGAAAGAAGAATATTATCTTTGGAGTTTTTTGAGGGCATACCAGAAAAGATATCAATATGTCACGAATATATTTTTGTGTATATTCTACGAAATCTATAATTTATTAACAATAACTCCCTAATAAAATAAAATAATCATGTTGTCATATTAGACACATCAATCAATTAGGAATTTGATGATGTCTACTTAATTTCTTTCTAATCAATTTGAATTAATTTTCATGGACATTCATTCAAATAATATTAACTAAAAACTTATTATTTACAGTCGAATTCATCTTTTACTATACATGTTGTCAAACTAAAACATATTGAGTTATAAATAATATCATATAAACCTTTTATAAAATATTTAACCAATCCAATTGTGAAAATGTTTATTTCCAGAACTTTAATTCGCTTGTAAGTTTTCTTAACTTATTTTATGGGTTGCTCGATTAACCACCAAATTCGTCATGGCCGTTTTAGAGAGGAGGCCAATCTCACGATTTCTCTCAATGCGAGTCTTCTGGCTAAGCTCGCAACATAAATCTTTCGACCACAAAAGTCCCTAACTAAGAATAATATCATTAAAAAACCCTAACCAAGAACAAGATTTAAAATTCACGTTTTTAAGCTTTCACTAGGAGAAAAGAGAGACACACTACAACAGAGAAGGCTTTCACCAAGGGAAATACCCGTTGGAAATATGTCGGTGAAGGTGAGCCTCGTCCGTAATCCGTCGGTGATAAGCCATCGAAAAACATGACGTGGGTAATGCATTTACCGAGGGATTACCAACGGGAGTTTTGACAACTATTTATTGTCGGAGATTAGTGTTTGTTACCATTGTTACCATGGTACTATCACCGACATATTACCAGTCTAACTTACAAACGACTGAAAATTCTAAGCATTAATCTTATCCTTAATATCATAAAGTCGTTCCCACAAATACTGACCAAATATAGATTTACCAGTGGGATCCGTTGCTAATGGATTTCGTCTGTCGGTGATAGGTCGTTTTTCAAGTAGTGAGATATAGTATTATTTTTTTTAACAACACCACCTAGATTATCTAGGATAGAATGGACAACACCTATATAATCCAACATAAATCTGCCATCCTCAAGACTCAAGCCTACAACATTTGGTTAGGGTGAGATTATCACTCTAACTCCTACATATTTACTTAAACACCCAACCCCGGACTATGAGCTAAAAAAACATGAATGTAGTTCATGAGAAAGTTAGAGGACGATTTTATTTAAACGGTGAAAGGTCATAAGAAATTACTGAAGTTTGTCTTTTCCTTATAAAAAAACTCGATACTAAGACTTTCATGTTATGTTATGAAGTTTAAAACAAGTTTTGGGTTGATATAAACCTACCCATATGAGTATAACTAAACAAATGTTTAACTATAAGATTCTTTTAAGTTTTTTTTAACAGTAATTCCTAGATTTTCTAGAATAAATACATCAAACTAAGGCTAGATACAAATTTCATTCCCCAATATCTTTTCATTTTTTTTTCTTGTGAAGTGAAATCTTGAAGCATCACCGTCCGTCTGCCTACGATGTGGTGAGGTATCACCGTAGACCGAAGCCAACTCGATCGAGGGTGTAAACTCAGCCACCCTCTTCAACTCTTCAAGCCACTTAAATTCAATCCTTAAATTCCGGCATCATTTCACGGCTCATAGTCTCTGTTATAAAAACACACTCATTTAAATACTACTTTTAAATTTACACCAATATCCATCATAAGACTAGAACTTTTAATCTCATGAGGATGGACACCGCTATATACACACCTGAATACCATCGGGCTACAAATCCTTTAGTGTTGTTATAAGTATTTATGTTAAGATATTAATTCTACATTCGATTTTTCTTTACGTCATCGTTTTCATTTTATTTTTGTCTTCCTCCTCATTACTTCATCCATCAACAGCATGACCACCTAATGTCAATTCAAGAAATTAAAACAACAAAACAAGCATCACCCTAATATACCACTTCCACGTGTCTATGATATAACCACCACATATCGTCAACTAAAATAAAAACCACAAGTAAACAGAAGCAAAAATGAAATTCAAAATAAAAACTAGTTTTTGTCGCAAATGCGTTTTCGTCACATAGTACTATAACCTCACTTTAGATAATTTATCATAAAAACTACGGTTAATTACACACGGTCCATGTGATTTGTCCTTATTCACACATTGGAGGTCTAAGTTTAAAAAATTACATATTTGTTAAGTGGTTTTCATTTTGTAACATGCATGTTTGGTTCCAACACTAACTTTCGCTTAAAAATTTGTTAAGTTTGTGTAAATTAACAAACTTACCTTTTTACAAACTATAGGGGCTTTTTATGTACTTTATTTAAAGATAATAAAAGAACAAACTTGTTAATGCAAATGCGGAATTGAGTAATAATACCAATTGGAATTCAATAGAAGAAGATAGCTATTCGCTCACCAAACGATTTCCCAATCTTTATTGAAGCTAAACGATTACAAGAACAAAAAGAGATTACAAAGAAGAACAAGTACGCAAGTCTGCGTATGAACTAACTAACAAGAATTGACCTAATCCTCCTTATTAACGAACTGTTAACAATAAGTAACTAATCAGGCCTTTAACTATCTCATATTGACAGTAGACCCCTTCAACTAATAAGAAATAGAAATAGACAGAATCAGTCCTTGAACTTTGAAACTTGTCACTAAAACTCAACAAACTCCACCTTAGTGAAATGTCTTCAAATTAGTAACCATTACTCTCAAGATATTCCCAAGAGATTTAAACAATTCAGAAACTTACCACCACTTAAAGATTTTGTAAGCATATCAGTTGCATTGTTAAGAGTATTCACCGAACAAACTTTGACCCGTTTAGAGTTGACTAGCTCTCTAATGAAATGCAGCCTCACATTTATGTGCTTTGTACGTTCATGAAACATAGGGTTCTTAGCCAACTGTACGGCCCCTTGATTATCACACCAAACAGTTACACAACTCACTTCAATCCCCAAATCAGACACAAATCCTTGAAGCCACAAAGCTTCCTTAATAGCCTCTGTTAATGCCATATACTCAGCTTCTGTTGAGCTCAAAGCCACAACATGTTGAAGTGAGGATTTCCAACTGACCAAGCTCCCATGAACCAAAAAACTATAGCCAGTTACTGAAATGAGGAGCCAATGGAGTTGTCACTGGCCTACACTGACTCATAGAATAATTCTGTAATACCTTCTTCAAGTAAGAAGTTTGAGTCAGTCTCAACAAACTCAGTGATCTTTCTCTTGAAATCTCCATTCCTAAGATCTTTTTAGCAACTCCCAGATCCTTCATATCAAATTCTTTCATTAACATCTCTTTGGTATTCTCAATTTCAGATTTCTGTTTGCTAGCTACTAACATGTCATCAACATATAGTAACAAATAGACATAGTCTCCATCATCACATTTTCTCCAATAAACACAACTGTCATAAGCACCTATGTTAAACCCTTGTGACAAAATGAAATCATCAAACCTAAGATACCATTGCCTAGGACTTTGTTTCAGCCCATATAGAGATTTCTTTAGTAAACAAACTTTATCCTCTTGTCCTTTCACTTCAAACCCAGAAGGTTGCTTCATATAAATGGTTTCTTCCAAATTTCCATGAAGGAAAGCAGTTTTCACATCCAGTTGTTCTAGATCCATATCATGAGCAGCCACTAAGGAGAGCATCACTCTGATAGAAGAGTGTTTAACCACTGGAGAGAAAACCTCATTATAGTCTATTCCTTCTCTTTGTGTAAACCCCTTTGCTACCAACCTAGCCTTGTACCTAGGAGCCTCAACCCCTTGAATCCCTTCTTTCAGCTTGAAAATCCATTTACAACTTACAAGCTTTTGATTCTTAGGCTGATCCACAAGAATCCAAGTACTATTCTTGTGTAAGGATTCCATTTCTTCATTCATGGAAAGAATCCATTTATTTTTCTCAGTAGAATTTATTGCCTCATGATAAGTCAGAGGTTCACAAATACTCTCTTGTTCAGCTGCAGTGAATACATAGGCTGATATGTCTTCATTTGACCTATATATGGCAGGGGCTGTAATTTCCCTCCTAGGCCTATCTCTTGGTAGTTGATAACCACTGGTGGTAGAAGTACCACTAGTACTAGCTTCATTTTGATTTCCTTCAACCTCTATGACATTAGGACTAGAGACCGGCTCCACCTCAATATGAACACCAGAATTAACAAATTCACTGCTACTATCACTTTCACACTGTTGCTTACCAATAAGTTATTTGTAAAGAATATATTCTTTAAAAACAACATCTCTACTTATCATTACTTTTGGGCTTTTCTCATCCATCCTCTACAGCCTATAACCCTTCACCCCTTCAGGATATCCCAATAGAACACACTTTACTGCCCTTGGTTCTAACTTTCCTTGGTTTATATGAGCATATGCTAAGCAGCCAAACACCTTCAACTTAGCATAGATCTCTGCCTTCCCTGACCATTTCTCAGTGGGTGACATCATTTCAATTGCTGAAGATGGTGACATATTGATTAATACAGCAGCAGTATATAGAGCTTAAGCCCAAAATTTCTTTGGCATTCATGCCCCAAATAATAGACATCTAACCTTGTTTAATAAGGTTTTGTTCATCCTTTCAGCCAAGCCATTTTGTTGTGGTGTGTCACACCCCGCCAAGGCGGAAACGTGAGGCGTAACATTCACTGGTTTCCAAAGCATATGATTACCGCAAACACATACATGTAATTGGATACATAATCGAGTTTAAAATATTTACATCACAAAATATCAACTTGAGTTTACAAAAGTTTAAGATTTCGCAAATATGACTCAAGACCATGAGTTATACAAGAGAAATCCTCCCAAAAGCCGTATCCACGTGCATGCATGTAACCTACATTGCTAACCTGATGACCACGTTCAATTTCCTGAAAACATACGTAAAAATGTCAACACGAGGTTGGTGAGTTCACAAATTATTATAAAGAGTTATCATAAACCCAATGATTAAACCTGATCATTTTCTCTTGATCAAAACCCTTTATTTAAACCTGATCACTTAAACCTGATCAAAACTCTTTTGCTTAAACCTGATCACTTTAATCTGATCAGACCTCTTTTGTATAAACTTGATCATTTTAACCTGATCAAAACCCTTTTGTTAAACCTGATCACTTTAACCTGATCATAACTCTTTTGTTTAAACCTGATCACTTTAACCTGATCAAAACTCTTTTGCATGTATTACCAATGAATCTGAATACTAATCCGATCTATTGACCCCATTTGTAAGCTTGCAAGGAATACAAAATAGTATGTAATGTACGAGACCGTAACCAAACCCCAACATTCTGTGCCTCCCCCCGCCTTTCTGCGAGTAAGACAATATGCGGTCATTCGGCCATTTGGACCCCTGGTTAGCGCGACTAACCATGACCGGAGGCGTCACCCCCAATAGTACTATCCATATAATCCCGGGCTAAAATAGCTAATGGTTACTAACTTATTCAGAGGACTTTAAGCGCTTTACTTTTCCCTCAATACACACATACGGTCAGATCATTAGTTCATTCATTTACATACAAAAGTCTTTTACAAGTATGTTTCCACCCTAAATCATTTCAAAAACTTTAGAAAAAGGGGGATTAGTGAAACTCACCTCGACAGTATGAATGCTAGCAATTATTTGAATAACAGCAGACCCGCATATCCGTATCCTAATTACACAAGGATAACATACACGTTAAGACTACCCGTCTTAAACGCAAGTTGTTCACCCGACTTAACTATTCCTGTTAAGTACATCTTTATTTATTTTAAGCAATGTTTTCTCGTGACGACTCGTTGGTGATTATTATTCCATTTTTATTCCAGTCTAGACGCTTTACTTATTTTCTAAGAAAATATTATATTTCTATATTGGTGATTTGTTACGTGTACCAAAAATATATATTATTTTTGTAACAACTTATAATATATTCACATTATAGTTTACGTATAAACATATAATTATTTCCTAAAAATAATTATATACAATCCTAAATATCGTTCAAGTATAATCATGCATGTTTATTATCCTACGTGCGTATCAACCAAGTTACCTCGTCCACATGCAACTACTCGTCCCGAACGACATTTAATAATTTGTTATATATAGGAGGCCAAGAACATGCGCCTTGTTTTCCAAGCCACTGCCCAATGGGCCTGAAAAACAGGTATCGAAACTACTTAGTTTCAATTGAACAGAACAGATGTCGAAACTTCCTAGTTTCGATTGAACAAACTGGGTATCGAAACTTCCTAGTTTCGATTGAGCAAACTGGGTATCGAAACTTCCTAATTTCGATTGGGCAAGAAAGGTATCGAAACTACCTTGTTTCGATTGAGCAACAGGTATCGAAACTACCTAGTTTCGATTGAGTAAACAGGTATCGAAACTACCTAGTTTCGATTGAGTAAACAGGTATCGAAACTATGGTTTCGATTACTGAAATTTTGATTGACAGAATCAGTTTAAAAACTTTATTCATACATATACGCATATATTCATGTTTTAATCTTGAATTCGACACACTTTTCTGGTTATTTTTCTTACGTTCGAGTAAACTGTACGTTTAGCTACTTGGGTGAAGGTTCTAAGCATAAAAATTTGTAAAACTTATTATAAAAACTAAAATTAGAAGTTGAAACACTCACTTTTATACAAGGATGATTTTAGGAAGGAATTAGTTGTAGGTTTTCTTGGATTTGAATCCACCACTTGAACTTCCTGGATCTTGATTGTAGTTGTAAAACTTGTGAGATATATTGTGTGTTTGTGTGTGTATAGATATTTGTAGAAAGTCTTTGGTCAAAGTTGGTAGGAAAATAGATGGGTTTGGGTATGGTGATCGATGGAATGAGGATGGTGTAATAATTATGAAAGTTAATGGCATATGATAGATGTGGGATGGTGGTGATATGGGGTTTCACTTAAATAATTAGATCTTGCACATATAAAGAGAATGGTATGGTTTTAGAGATTTGATATTTTTAGACGGGTATTAAGGTGGTAGCTGATACAAGTCAGACGCGATAAATTTACACTTTTTATTAAAACCGAGTTTAATAAAATTATACTTTATATGTTTTTGTGTTGTTTGACTAGTCTCAATAGTTTACTAGTTAAACCCGTCTTAGTTATTATTTTAACTATAATGTATATGTATACACATAAAATAACATATAGTCATGTAACCATTATTTATGTGTCAACTTTTTATAAAAGTTAGCCACCAATCTTTATGTTTTTATACTCAAACATGTCTCTAGACTTTTCTGGAATAACATTCTTTTTAATCACCAACGACCGTATCTTGCGGTTTATGACTGCTTACTTTTTCTAGTAATTCTTTAAAATTTACTAGACATGGAATAAACTCCTTTGCTAGACTCCTTGACTTTACTTAGTCAAAATGAACCTTCAGGAAATATATACTAAGAACGTGTATTTATGAAATATAGATATTGACCTGAAATGCTGGGTGTCACATAGTGTCCCCACAACTGTCAAGTGTCTAGCTATTCCATGTTCTTTACAATAGGCATTAAACAACCCATTGCAAAATTCTAGGCCGTTATCTGTTCTCAACTTCTTCACCTTTCTTTCAGTTTGAGTTTCTACTAAAGCTTTCCACTCTTTGAATTTCTCAAAGGTTTCGTCCTTATGCTTTAACACAAACACCCAAACCTTCCTGGAGTAATCATCTATTAGTGAAAGAAAATACTTAGCTCCACCCAAAGATTCAGTCCTGGCAGGACCCCACAGATCATCATGTACATAATCCAATATTCCTTTAGTGTAATGTACACCTCTGCTAAATCTTACTTTGTGAGACTTCCCAATAATACATTGTTCACAAAACCCTGAACCACAATTCTTTAGGTTACCTACCAGCTGTTGCTTATTCAATTCAACTAACCCTTGTGAGCTAATGTGTCCTAGTCTTTTATGCCATAGACTAGCATCATTTCCAGGATTCCCTTCAGACACACATGCAGACCCAATAGGAACTTTACCATCCACGACATAAGTGTTGTTATTCGTTCTGGTACCAGACAGCACTACCATTGACTCTTTAATGACCTTGGATTTACCATTCTTAAGACTAACCTGATGTCCATTACTTTCAAAGGTTACAAGAGAGATTAAGTTTCTTTGCAAGTTAGGAATATACCTCACATCATGCAGAGTGACCTCTGAACCATTATCCATTATGAATAGAACAGTTCCAATTCCTTGAACATGACAAGGCCTGTCATCACCTAGTTGCACCACACCTTGAGTCTCTAACTTCAATTCTTTGAAAAACTCCTTCATAGGTGTCATATGAAAAGAGCATCCCGAATCCATGATCCATTCTCCATTCATACCAGGATTTGTCACAACAAGGACCTCTGCACTGTCATATCCTTCTGAATTGTTTTCAGGAGAGTAATTCCCTAAACTTTTAGACTGATTATACTTTCCCTTCTTCTTTTTGTTTCTATCAGGACAGTCTTTCTTCAAATGATTCTCACTATTGCACACATAACACCTTCTTTTGGTTCTTGACTTGGATCTTGCCTGATACTTTTGCTTGCTGAATCTAGTCTCAGGCCTGCCTCTAACTACCAAACCATCTGCACATTCATCTTTCACCTCAGCTCTCCTCTTCAATTCTTTTGAATTCATGGCTGATAAGACTTCATCCATGGACAAGGTATCTCTTCCAAACATCAAAGTATCCACAAAGTGTTCATACACTTGTGGTAATGAGGCCAAGAACATGATAGCTCTATCTTTATATTCAATTATCACTTCAATGTTCTCCATATCTAGGATGAGTTTATTGAACTCATATGTATGATCCTCTAATGACTTCCCTGGATTCATCTGAAAAGTGTACAATCGTTTCTTTAGATACAACCTGTTGGTAAGCGATTTCGTCATATACAACCCCTCCAATTTTGACCAGACCCCTGCAGCAGTGGTCTCCTTTGAGACTTCTCGCAAAACCCTATCCCCCAAACTCAAAATTATTACACTGTGTGCTTTCTCCATTACCTCTTTATTTTCCTCGTCTGTCATCGTTTCAGGTAGGCCACCTTCCCCCTTCAGTGCATCAACAACCCCATTGTGCACTAGAAGAGCTCGCATCTTCAAACGCCAAAGACTAAAATCATTTTTCCCGTCGAATTTCTCCAAATCAAACTTTGTTGACACCATCTTTGAATTTGAATCAATCAAGAACTTCGTCGATTAACAGAGTTCTTCGAATTTCCCCTGAGCCTAAGCTCTGATACCAATTGTTAATACAAATGCGGAATTGAGCAATAACACCAATTGGAATTCAATAAAAGAAGATAGTTATTCGATCACCAAATGATTTCCCAATCTTTATTGAAGCTAAACGATTACAAGAACAAAAAGAGATTACAAAGAAGAACAAGTACGCAAGTCTGCGTGTGAACTAACTAACAAGAATTGACCTAATCCTCCTTATTAACGAACTGTTAACAACAAGTAACTAATCAGGCCTTTAACTATCTCATATTGACAGTAGACCCCTCCAACTAATAAGAAACATAAATAGACAGAATCAGTCCCTGAACTTTAAAACTTGTCACTAAAACTCAACAAAACCCAACTCTCGTCGCTCGTCGCTCCCACCCCTTGAAAGCAATTGTCGGCGATGTTGATGATCTGTTTGACTTGTTTAATGACTAGGAAATCATAGACCGTCCCTCTTTGTCCCTCTTCGTAGCCTTGTACCACAAAACCTCCACCCCCTCTTTGTCCCTGTTTCGATTTGGGTACCAATTTAAAACCTCGACCCTCGATATCCATCGCTTAATCAATAACGAAACCAAAGGGTTCTAGGTATTTCAATTTCTTTAACAAGTTTACATATCGACATAGTTATTTTGTTTATCGATTGCCATCACAAATTCCAATTCCTTAAAAAAAATTGTGAGCCAAACGCCATCTTATGGTGCATTTGGTTTGCTGAAAATGGAAGTTGAATTCAAGGGATAACAATTTTGGTTGGTTAATGAAAGGGATTTGTAATGGATTTTCTCAAACTAATTCAAGTAAATAAATTCAACATTCATTCCTTATAGAGAAGGAATTCAATCAAATGAATTGGAATATTCCCTTCCTTCACCATCGTTGCCACCACCGTGTCAACAATGTTGTCGTAGTGACCTCCACCACCCCTCATAACCGTCATTGCAACATGCAACACCCTAATTTGAAAATAACCAATAGTTTGAAAACCATCATAGCGGGAAGTGAGGTCTAACTTTTTCCTTTAAAAATAACCTTTGTTAAAGGTTAAAATAACCAACCATAATGTTAAAACATACTTTTAAGGTCTTTTAATATCCAAAACTACTATTGGTTAACAACTTTTAATTCCCAAAACTTAAAACAGTTTACATCAAGAAAACAACTACGAGATGCGTGTTCAAGTGTCACCTAGAGAACCTTGATCTTCAACATTGAAGGGGCGACCCTTAAGGGGGGCGGGGAGAGCGACCGTCCGGGGCCCGGTCTCCTAAGGGGCCCGTAGTTTTTAAAATTATATATATATATATATATATATATATATTTATAAAAGGCCCAACTTGTATTATCCATTTATCCTATTAATCCACTTAGAAATTAAAAAAGGCTACTACTTGTATTATGCATTTATCCTATTAACCCACTTACAAATAAAAAAGGCCCACTTACATCACTACTTGTATTATCCATTTATCCTATTAACATACTTAGAAATTAAAAAAAAAGCCCAGTAAAAGTATTTATACATTTTAATCAACTCCATTATTTTAGACAATTAGATTAATAATTCGTTTCAATTTTTATCAAAATTGGTTCATCATCAATTAAATTGTTCAATCATTTTATAATTTTAAACCATCATTAATAACTACTATTTAAATTTTTATTTATTTAACACGTGTAATACACGGATTTCTAACCTAATATAACATATACCAATTTTATTATAGGACATTTAGATTTGCTACTACTATTAGCAATGAAATTTTTTAATGATGGTTATACTAGGGCCCGGAGTTTTTAATTTTTTTTATATTATATATATGTGTTTTAAAAAAAAATCTATATATATATAAGCCCAATTGTTTATAAATCTGAACCGAAACCCAATAAATAAAAAAAATTTATATATATAAGCCTAATTTAAAAAAATATTTATATATATAAGCCCGTATTATGTATTTTTTTATATATGATTATTGAATTTATATTATAGGGCCCGCTTTTTTTACATGTCCCGGGCCCAGAACATTTTGATGATTCTCGGGACCGGCCCTGCAACATTGTATCCCAAAATGTTTGATCTCCAACTTCATTATATTCCTTCCTTAACCCTACCTAAGGTGTTACAACAGCAAGTTAATAATAGAAGTAGATACGATTATAGAGTAAACATTTAATAATAGAAGTAGATAAGATTATAGAGTAAACACTTAATAATAGAAGTAGATACAATTATAGAGTAAACAATCAACCAAGCTTGAGAAAAAAAAAACAACCAAGCCTAGAACTTGTGAAATCATAAAGTATGAAGTTTCTAAACTACATAACATCAAATAATACCCAAGTTTATAACAAAGAGTTACTTATAACATCATCGAAATAAATAATTTTAATATCAAGCTTTTTGGGATGTTACACAACCACCACCCCTAGAACCACATTTTAATTTCTTTAACAAATTTACAAACCAAACAGACAAAGATTAGTTGATAACCACTAGTGGTAGAAGTACCACTAGTACTAGCTTCATTTTGATTTCCTTCAACCTCTATGACATTAGGACCAGAGACCGGCTCCACCTCAATATGAACACCAGAATTAACAAATTCACTGCTACTATCACTTTCACACTGTTGCTTACCAATAAGATCTTTGTAAAGAATATCTTCTTTGAAAACACTATCTCTACTTATCATTACTTTTAGGCTTTTCTCATCCATCCTCCACAGCCTATAACCTTTCACCCCTTCAGGATATCCCAATAGAACACACTTTACTGCCCTTGGTTCTAACTTTCCTTGGTTTATATGAGCATATGCTAAGCAGCCAAACACATTCAACTTAGCATAGTTCCCCGCTTTCCTTGACCATTTCTCGATGGGTGTCATCATTCCAATTGCTTGAGATGGTGACATATTGATTAATACAACAGAAGTATATAGAGCTTCAGCCCAAAATTTCTTTGGCATTCATGCCCCAAATAATAGACATCTAACCTTGTTTAAAAAGGTTATGTTCATCCTTTCAGCCAAGCCATTTTGTTGTGGTGTCCCCACAACTGTCAAGTGTCTAGCTATTCATGTTCTTTACAATAGGCATTAAACAACCCATTGCAAAATTCTAGGCCGTTATCTGTTTTCAACTTCTTCACCTTTCTTTCAGTTTGAGTTTCTACTAAAGCTTTCCACTCTTTGAATTTCTCAAAGGTTTCGTCCTTATGCTTTAACACAAACACCCAAACCTTCCTGGAGTAATCATCTATTAGTGAAAGAAAATACTTAGCTCCACCTAAAGATTCAGTCCTGGCAGGACCCCACAGATCAGCATGTACATAATCCAATATCCCTTTAGTGTAATGTACACCTCTGCTAAATCTTACTTTGTGATACTTCCCAAGAATACATTGTTCACAAAACCCTGAATCACAATTCTTTAGGTTACCTACCAGCTGTTGCTTATTCAATTCAATCAACCCTTATGAGCTAATGTGTCCTAGTCTTTTATGCCATAGACTAGCATCATTTCCAGGATTCCCTTCAGACACACATGTAGACCCAATAGGAACTTTACCATCCAAGACATAAGTGTTGTTATTCATTCTGGTACCAGACAGCACTACCATTGGCCCTTTAATGACCTTGGTATTCCCATTCTTAAGACTAACCTGATGTCCATTACTTTCAAAGGTTCCAAGAGAGATTAAGTTTCTTTTCAAGTTAGGAATATACCTCACATCATGCAGAGTGACCTCTGAACCATTATCCATTCTGAATAGAACAGTTCCAATTCCTTGAACATGACAAGGTCTGCCATCACCTAGTTGCACCACACCTTGAGTCTCTAACTTCAATTCTTTGAAAAACTCCTTCATAGGTGTCATATGAAAAGAGCATCATGAATCCATGATCCATTCTCCATTCATACCAGGATTTGTCACAACAAGGACCTCTGCACTGTCATATCCTTTTGAATTGTTTTCAGGAGAGTAATTCCCTGAACTTTTAGACTGATTATACTCTCCCTTCTTCTTTTTGTTTCTATCAGGACAGTCTTTCTTCAAATGATTCTCACTATTGCACACATAACACCTTCTTTTGGTTCTTGACTTGGATCTTGCCTGATACTTTTGCTTGCTGAATCTAGTCTCAGGCCTGCCACTAACTACCAAACCATCTGCACCTTCATCTTTCACCTCAGCCCTCCTCTTCAATTCTTTTGAATTCATGGCTGATAAGACTTCATCCATGGACAAGGTATCTCTTCCAAACATCAAAGTATCCACAAAGTGTTCATACACTTGTGGGAATGAGGCCAAGAACATGATAGCTCTATCTTCATCTTCAATTATCACTTCAATGTTCTCCAGATCTAGGATGAGTTTATTGAACTCATCTGTATGATCCTCTAATGACTTCCCTGGATTCATCTGAAAAGTGTACAATCGTTTCTTTAGATACAACCTGTTGGCAAGCGATTTTGTCATATACAACCCCTCCAATTTTGACCAGAGCAGTGGTCTCCTTTGAGACTTCTCGCAAAACCCTATCCCCCAAACTCAAAATATTGCACTGTGTGCTTTCTCCATTACCTCTTTCTTTTCCTTGTCTGTCATCGTTTCAGGTAGGCCACCTTCCCCCTTCAGTGCATCAACAACCCCATTGTGCACTAGAAGAGCTCGCATCTTCAAACGCCAAAGACTAAAATCATTTTTCCCGTCGAATTTCTCCAAATCAAACTTTGTTGACACCATCTTTGAATTCGAATCAATCAAGAACTTCGTCGATTAACAGAGTTCTTCGAATTTCCCCTGAGCCTAAGCTCTGATACCAATTGTTAATGCAAATACGGAATTGAGCAATAATACCAATTGGAATTCAATAGAAGAAGATAGCTATTCGATCACCAAACGATTTCCCAATCTTTATTGAAGCTAAACGATTACAAGAACAAAAAGAGATTACAAAGAAGAACAAGTACGCAAGTCTGCGTATGAACTAACTAACAAGAATTGACCTAATCCTCCTTATTAACGAACTGTTAACAACAAGTAACTAATCAGGCCTTTAACTATCTCATATTGACAGTAGACCCCTCCAACTAATAAGAAACAGAAATAGATAGAATCAGTCCCTGAACTTTAAAACTTGTCACTAAAACTCAACAAAACCCAACTCCCGTCGCTCCCACCCCTTGAAAGCAATTGTTGGCAATGTTGATGATCTGTTTGACTCGTTTAATGACTAGGAAATCATAGACCGTCCCTCTTTGTCCCTCTTCATAGCCTTGTACCACAAAACCTCCACCCCCTCTTTGTTCTTGTTTCGATTTGGGTACCAATTTAAAACCTCGACCCTCGATATCCATCGCTGTTCAAAAAGCTCGGGGCTCGCTTGAAAAAAGCTCGGCTTGAAAAAAGTTCGGTTGTAAACGAGCCGAGCCGAGCCGGCTCGAATTGTAATCGAGCCGAGCTCGAGCTAGGGTTGGCTCGGCTTGGGCTCGGCTCGTGGCTCGGCTTGTTGGCTCGGCTCGTCTAAATAACTAATATATATATATATATATATATATGTGTGTGTTATATTTGAAATATGATGTTTTGATTTTTAAGTTAATTTGTTTTCAAGAACTCTGAGTTTTGGATTAAAATTTTACTTTATCTACAATTGTATTTACTCTCTACTTTGTAAGTTTTGGGTTATCTATGTTTTTTTTGTATTTTATATATTGTCACTTCCATGTATTTAGTTTTTTGAAGACAATCAACTTCAAACCGAGAATAAAATATTTTTTTTGTTGTTTATATATATATATTATTATGTAAAAAAAAACGAGCTAGCTCGACGAGCCACGAGCTGGCTCGAGCTTTTTACGAGCCGAGCTTGAGCTCAACTTTTCAGCTCGAAAAAAAAATCGAGCCGAGCCGAGCTGGCTCGTTTAATTTCGAGCTCGAGCCAAGCCTGGCTCGGCTCGGCTCGTTTATCGATTGCCATCACAAGTTTACATATCGAACATAGTTATTTTGTTTATCGATTGCCATCACAAATTCCAATTCCTTAAAAAAAATTGTGAGCCAAACGCCATCTTATGGGGCATTTGGTTTGCTGAAAATGGAAGTTGAATTCAAGGGATAACAATTTTGGTTGGTTAATGAAAGGGATTTGTAATGGAATTTCTCAAACTAATTCAAGTAAATAAATTCAACATTCATTCCTTATAGAGAAGGAATTCAATCAAATGAATTGGAATATTCCCTTCCTTCACCATCGTGTCCACATTGTTGTCGTAGTGACCTCCACCACCCCTCATAACCGTCGTTGCAACCTGCAACATCCTAATTTGAAAATAACCAATAGTTTGAAAACCATCATAGCAGGAAGTGAGGTCTAACTTTTTCCTTTAAAAATAACCTTTGTCAAAGGTTAAAATAACCAACCATAATGTTAAAACATACTTTTAATATCCAAAACTACTATTGGTTAACAACTTTTAATTCCCAAAACTTAAAATAGTTTACATCAAGAAAACAACTACGAGATACGTGTTCAAGTGTCACCTCGAGAACCTTGATCTTCAACATTGCAGGGGCGGCCCTTAAGGGGGGCGGGGAGGGCGACCGTCCGGGGCCCGTAGTTTTTAAAATTATATATATATATATATATATATATATATATATATATATATATATATATATATTTATAAAAGGCCCAACTTGTATTATCCATTTATCCTATTAATCCACTTAGAAATTAAAAAAAGGCCACTACTTGTATTATGCATTTATCCTATTAACCCACTTAGAAATTAAAAAAGGCCCACTACATCACTACTTGTATTATCCATTTATCCTATTAACACACTTAGAAATTAAAAAAAAAGGCCCAATAAAAGTATTTATACATTTTAATCAACTCCATTATTTTAGACAATTAGATTAATAATTCGTTTCAATTTTTATTAAAATTGGTTCATCATCAATTAAATTGTTCAATCATTTTATAATTTTAAACCATCATTAATAACTACTATTTAAATTTTTATTTGTTTAACCCGTGTAATACACGGGTTTCTAACCTAATATAACATATACCAATTTTATTATAGAACATTTAGTTTTGCTACTACTATTAGCAATGAAATTTTTTAATGATGGTTATACTAGGGCCAGGAGTTTTTAATTTTTTTTTATATTATATATATATGTGTTTTTTTTTAAATCTATATATATAAGCCCAATTGTTTATAAATCTGAACCGTAAACCAATAAATAAAAAAAATCTATATATATAAGCCTAATTTTAAAAAAAATCTATATATATAAGCATGTATTATGTTTTTTTATATATGATTATTGAATTTATATTATAGGGCCCGTTTTTTTTATATGTCCCGAGCCCAAAACATTTTGAGGATTTTCGGGACCGGCCCTGCAACATTGTATCCCAAAATGTTTGATCTCCAACTTCATTATATTCCTTCCTTAACCCTACCTAAGGTGTTACAATAAGAAGTTAATAATAGAAGTAGATACGATTATAGAGTAAACAGTTAATAATAGAAGTACATACGATTATAGAGTAAACACTTAATAATAGAAGTAGATAAAATTATAGAGTAAACAATCAACCAAGCTTGAGATAAAAAAACAACCAAGCCTAGAACTTGTGAAATCATAAAGTATGAAGTTTCTAAACTACATAACATCAAATAATACCCAAGTTTATAACAAAGAGTTACTTATAACATCATCGAAATAAATAATTTTAATATCAAGCTTTTTGGGATGTTACACAACCACCACCCCTAGAACCACATTTTAATTTCTTTAACAAATTTACAAACAAAAAGACAAATATGATTATGTTATCAACTAAATGTATCATAGTTTTCGATTCCTTTAACAAATTTTAATTACTTTAAGTTCTAGCTCATTTGACAAAATTAAATTCCTTTGACATATTCTATTTCTTCAAATTTTAATTCATTTACATTGTTGTTTTTAGCATGTTTCTTGATGTTGATCTTTGAGTCTCTTTAGGAACTTCATATATCATTTCCATTTACTTAGAAGTCACAAACAATTTTCTTTATTGACGTTGGACAAGTTTTTAATTTATAGCCAGAAGAATCATGATAATTTTATTTTTTTTGCGAATTGTCGGAATTGTCTCTAAATGTACAAAAATAAGCCACTTTGTTCTTTAGATAAGTTCATATTCTTGTAAAAAAAATTGTATACATGAAAAAGATAAATTTTTTTTAAAACAGTTAGATCTTGTATTTCCTAAAAGAAACATGATATTTCGTGAAAATAAAGTGCACACTTGACATTTGTTCATGATTTTCGTAGTTATAAAGATTTATATGATATTAGGGTGTACCTGGTGCTTGACTTAGCTCTCGTATTTACGCATGGTCCGGGGAGGGGTCGGATCGCTTTGCGACCTGATGTACGTAATCTTACCCTACATTTTGTGTAGGGGGTTGTTTCCACTGCTCGAACTCGTGATCTCAAGGTCACAAAACAACAACTTTACCATTTGTTCTCGCGTTTATATGATATTAACATTAACTTATAAATATATCAAATAAATCTACATATTTCTGATTTCTTTTTTCTTTATACATGTAAGCACAAGAAACCATATACCTAACTTTGCCTAAATACCCGATGACATTATATTAAATCTATGGTCCTTGTCACCTTTTCTAGCACCTCGAGATTGGACCATCGTTGAGTTTGATTGGTTACATCAATCAATGATAAAATTCAATACTCTTAAATTCTGAATTTATTTATAATTGCAAAAATCTAAATAATATTATAATAAAATTAAACTTACAAACATATCCAAAACATAGATATCAAATGTCAAAAGTAAACATCCGAGTAACTAAAAAAAATTGGACTGCCTCCAACGCGTGCATCGCCCGTAATACCGCCTGTCCCCTTCATTGCCACCGTGGATGATGAGTTGGGTGAGAGAGACGAATCTCTTGCACGTCGTCATGGGCGCGCCCGTAGATGAGAGAGATTGGGATTGTGAGAGGGCCCGTTGCAGAGTATCCGTTGGAAGGGCGGGCAAGCCGTTGTGGCACCGGCAATGGCGAAGCTTCATTAGGAACCTCCCTCCGATTTTTCGCTCAGAAGTGTTAATTTATAAGTATTCGGTCGAAAATTTTATAGGTATTAAGTTCCTGCCCCCCTGATTTTTCGCTCAGAAGTGTTAATTTATATGTATTCCGTCGCGGCCCTCCTGCATTTTTTTCAAGCTTCGCCACTGAACACCGGGCAGGAAGGAGGGGCACCTCTCATCGTTGTGGGTAGTCTTAGCTCTAGATAACAATTCAACAATGCATGTTGGAGCTATTTATTATGACTTAATGTTATGAGATTGGGCTTATGACATCTTATCATTTAAATTATTTTAACTTTGTTGTTTTCTAATCACTTAAAAATGATACGGTTGAGGTTACCATTTAGTTTTTTTTTGTGTGGCTAAAAGTAGTTGCTAAGAAATCATTACATAATATTAAATGTTAGTGGTCCAAGCTACCTACATAACATGTGTCCTATGGCCAAATAGGTCCTTTTCATTTCTATAATATTCTTTCTGTTTATTTACTGGTTAAATAGCTGATCAATCACATAGGATGCAATTTCATGAGAATACAAGCCTATGTGTTTTTTTATTTATAATTAAGTAAATAGATAAATTTTTTTATTTAATGAATTACAGAATTACAGATTTTGAGATTGAAAGTAATTGGAATGTGTTTGAAAATGAAAGGTGAATGGAATTTTGGGTTTTGAATTTGAATAATTTTTTTTATTTAATGAATTACAGAAATAGTCATTTTAGAGTAAAAAGAGCAAAACGCCCTCACATGCAAGGCATGCGATCAGACTTAACGGTAAAATTTAACGGTCGTTAGGCCAAAGGACGTAACGTGTAAGGTTTTTTAAACATAAGGGACGTTTTCTGTAATTTCCTTAGTTAAAGGACGTATTATGAAATTTAGGTAATACTTAAATAACGTAATTTGTAATTCGCTTTTTAAATAAATGAACGAACATGAATACAAAATTTTGTTCATTTAATTAAACGAACGAACATGAACAAATGTCTTGTTCGCTCATTTATGTTCGTGAACGTTCGTTTATATATGTTCGTTTATTTACGTTCGTTTATGTTCATTTGCTTATGTTCGTTCGTTTAAATATTAAAAAAAAAATCATATGTATATATTATATATATATACCTATATAGGGGTATGTTCTTTTGAGAACCAACAATATGTTAAGAACCGTGAGAACCGCATTAACTCTTGCTCTATTTATACTATAAATTGACTAGAATTCATGTACATTTCAATATGTTTAAGGTTTGGTTTTAAAAGACCTCGAATTTATAGTCGTTTTTTTAAATGCATATATGCACTCACACTATATGCACAAATGAATGCATATATGCATATTTTTATACTTTTCTTAAAAAAATTTAGGAGAGAGGAGATAAACTCAAACTAAGAGTGAGAAGAGATAAATAAAACATTGTTGTTGAATTTTACTTATTTCACTAAAGCGATATGTACACGTTTTGTGCGGTTCTTTCGGTTCTCAAAAGAAAATGCCCCTATATATATATGTCCGTTCTTTTTTAACCCATTTATACCTTTTTTACTCTTCTAAAATAATTAAATACATGCGAACCTTGTATTATCATAAATGGGTTAAAAAGATTTTTTTTTAATTTTATTTATTTTTAAGAACCGGTATAAATGTATAAAATAAAAAAAACATTTGGGATTGCTTTCCATATCATAAAACAGTGGCTTTTAATATTCTCTTAGATTATCTAGAAAAACCATCGAACTTTCTAATTTACATGTGTTTTTGGATGAATTATGATGTATTAGACTTGTTGTTTGTGTTCATTAATGTTCATTTATGTGTTGTTTGTGTTCTTTTATGTTTGTTCAATTATGTTCGTTTATTTTTGTTCGTTTGTGTTCGTTTAGCTTTTTAACGAACAACCATGAACGAACACGAACATTTCCATTTTCTTAATGAACGAATATGAACAAAAAAATTTGTTCGATTATGTGTTCGTGTTCGATTAAAGTTAAATAAACGAGCATGAACACGTTGATGTTCGTGTTCGTTCGGTTCTTTTACAGGCCTAGTAGTCTCACTAATGTCGTATTTACCTCAATACTACTTATATATACTCTTATGAAATTTATTTGTATGTGATGTTTGTTTACCCTTCGAATACGCTTTACTAACTTGATTGTAGAAATGCATGTTGGGTGTCGAGACTCAGAAAGACGAGATTAATGCAACAGGCCTAGTAGTCTCACCCCTTTCATCTCAACCACTAATTCACTAGATCAATGACATATAATCATTCGTACCCTTCATATTTAATCTTTTCCATGTATTATTAGTTCTAAAATGAACGCCCTCCATACATGTATATGTTTCCCTTTTTTACTTTAGACAATAGTTTAAATTAGATATGAACGAATTTAAGGACGATAAGAGCTAGAACCTGGCTTAATTTTGAATATCATCTTATCTTGTTTCATTAGAGACTATTTTTTTAAAGTTTTAAACTAATGTTTCCATAAATTTCAATTTTCTCATTGATAACAAGCAAACCCAAATAATTTGATACATGTGATAAAAAGGGGACTAAAATTTTTTTTTTGAACAACGGCAAAAATATTATAGAAAACGAACTCGACTAAGACAGTCGAGAGCAAACACAATTACATCAAAAGGAGTGGGTTTTTAATCCACTCATCCCAACGAAAAGTAACTTTATTGTTACTATTATTGAACCACAAGAAAGAATAATTAACAATTAAATCATAGACTCCATCCTCCTTAGTAGGAATAAGGTTGAAGATAGTCTTGTTACGAAGTCTCCATAGAACCCACCACGTAGCAAAACAAATCGCTTCAATCAACATTTTCTTCACTTTAGGTAAATGGAGGGAATCAACATACCGCATAATAATCTTGGGACGAGTGGAAGAAGAGCAAACAAGCTCAAGCCATTTAAAAACAGAATTTCAAGCCTTACACGCCATAATGCAATCACCCAAAATGTGCTCAATGTCCTCCACATAGACCGAACAACAAGGGCATATGATTGTCGGAATATCCAAACCCTTATTACTAAGATTACTCCTCATAGAGAGGCGATCCCAAAGAATCCACCAAGCCATGATATTAACTTTTTTGGAACATATTTATTCCACCTGGTCACAGTGGAGTTAGACGACAGGGGCTCGTTATCAATAGTAATACGAGCGCTTTTAACCGTGAATTCATCATATCCATGAAGATCCCATAACCAAGAATCCCCTACATTCGAAAGTGAAACACATTTGCATCAATGTCACCAACTCGTGAAGTTGCTCCTGTACAAAACCTCCCCTAATACTCCTACGCTAGTCCCAATGAAAATCCGAATCAACCAAGCGCTCGGTCAAAAAGCAATCTTTCGAGTTTTCCATCTGAAACAATCTACGAAACCCTGTCAGCTAGGATAGTATCTCCCAATCACACATCGAGCCAAAACCGAGTGTTTATGCCATTTCCAACTTTTCGCTTAATAGAAGAAAAAAGGATGATTTCTTGCTTATGTAGGACAATAGAGGAACCGGAAATACGGTTCCACACTCCCGAACCTTTTCTCATAGCCGAACTCTTGAACCAAGAATCCGAGGAACCATGAATAGCATTAATAGTCCTTACCCATAAAGCATTAGGATGGGTAACAAATCTCCATCTCCATTTATAAAGCAATGCCCGGTTAAGAGCATCCAAACTACCAAACCCCAATCCCCCTTTGTTTTTGTTAGCTAGAACCTGTATCCAATTTATCCAAGCCATCTTCCTCGATTCACAAGTCCCTCCCCAAGAGAATTTAGCGCGAATAGATTCAAGGATACTATTAACCTTGGTCGGTAACCGAAATAAAGACAAATAATACGTACCAACCGATCTAAGAACCAAAGTAACTAGTTTTATACCCGTCCAGTGACCGGGCACTTTATTATCATGATGTCATCACTATATTGAATTACAACTTAAAGATAAAAACAGAAAACATTTAAGTATAATATGCAAGGACATAAAAACAATACAACAGCTAGCATGTTTGGTGACAAATAGGTGACAACACCAAATTGAACAGTGAAGAGAAACCTTGGATATTCGAGCACCCAACCTTTAATGGTTTGAGCAAATCCAGTTAGATCCTATGATGTATAAGCATAAGTAACGGGCAAGATTACAATCCAAGTTGCCACTTATACAACCTTCAAAAAGGATTTTAGTTTGACATGAAATGGCAAGAAAATTCTTGCCTTCTACCACATACAAAAAAGCTGCAAAACAAAAATAATCATTCAACTTCTTTCACTTTGAATACAGTAAGTGATAAAATTCTTTAGTGCTCAACATTCCTTAATCAGACTTCAATGCTGAAGCAAATTTGATCATATTTTTAAGAATCGTAAAATTCTTTAATGTGGGTGAGCTTTATTTTTCTATTTTAGTAACAACTTAGTAAAATAAGATACAATTTTGATCATATAAGATTAACATTTACCTGAAAATGGAGTTTCTTTAACTGGATTAGGATGTGATTAAACAACACGTTTTCAACCTTCTCTGTAGCCAGAATTCTATCTCTGTAGACCAAATTCTATCAATTTTCTCCTTTGATGTTATATATATTTCCATTTTGATGAAAATAATAATAATAATACTAATAATAATAATATGGCTCAATAAACAACATAAGAGTATCAATCTTTTTCATCAGATAAATAATTAAACTAATTATCAACAAATGACAAAGTAAATATTTTTAGATTACTATAAAGTACACTGAAAGAACCACAAAACAATCAAAAGCGGTAACTGTTGAACTACTAAAACATGAGAGCACATTGTACTGCTTAAATATGAGCCAAATATTTATCTCTATACTCGACAATCGACACTAACAGCCAAATAAATGTGATCATCAGTCACTTTAGTGATTACAGAATCATAGATGGCCCCACATTTCTCATTTGTGAAAACAGTCAGTTAACCCATGAACCCGTACCAAGTGCAAGTCCCACCACATCAGCAACCACACGTTTTTCAACAAAAAAAAATGGAACATAATCCTCCCCTTTTAGACTTAGCCCACACATATGGGCATTTCCTTTTAAAAGATTCAACATCAATTAAATCAATAGGAGAGTTACGTTTAACAATAGAGGGTAAATTTAGTTAACCCATAACTTAATGCACACAAACTTAGCTAACTCAACTACTTTTAGGTATATACCCCTGATTTATGCGAGTTGCAGGGCTTCTTCACGTTTGATCTCATATACTCTCAGCATAGCATCTTCAACAACCTGCAAATATCCATGTTTAACATATGAAAACCAACGATAAAAACATATTTAGCAATTTCAACCCCGTTACTTACATATGACTCTGTTATATCTTTCAAACATATTGAAAGTTGTTCAAAATGTATTTTTTTATGCACACAACTTAATAAACTTATTATTGTAGTGATATAAATTTGTAATCATATTCAACACATTAATCATTTATAAAAAAAGATGGATATTTGTTTTCGGGTCAACCCAACCAGCCCTGCTCCAACCCATACCAAAAATTAACATTTTGACCTGAACCTAGTTATCCAATTGATACGGAGTCAATCCAGGAGAATGCATTGCTGATTCATACTTGAGCAAGGCAAACCGTTGGTACCATTTTGGGGCTCTATGTGCTGCACAAAACCATGTTAAATAATTAATAATCAAACTATATACACACGCACATAAAATGAAATGTCAAAAGACACAAGAGCTGTAAAGATCACATATAACAATATGACATGCGTATCCTAGAAATCCGTGCTTTATCTTTTCACTCATGGTGCGACATTTTTAAAGTTCATAAAATGAAAAACAAAGTTAGCAAAAGACATGTAAATCCTTTCTTTATTTACCAACTATTTGGACAAGACCTCAATGTGCTTAGCACTGCCCTTTACATCTTATCAATAAATGATTACTTAGTTTTTATATTTCTTATTTGTTTTGTTCTCTTTTCTATTTTACCTAATGGGGATCAACCACATCTTGTTAGTCTAAAACACCAAACCTGCAACTTCGATGGCTCCAATAGGCTAATAGACGTTTATCTTGTGCAATAAAATAAACTTGATCCATCTAAATATGCTTCAAAGTTCGTTAAACAAATAACAAAAGGTCAACAACAAACTTTTGCAAGGACATTAGTCATTTGGGTAACCACATGTGCTTTAATGATATTCAGAAAGCTCAACTACAAAAAAACCATGAAAAAAAATACTTTACCTGAGACTTGGTAACTCTCACCGACTCCATATCGAGATCAAGCCTACAGAAGGGGCATATGATTTTTTTAATTATATTCTCCTACTAGGAAACTTGGGTATATAAAAATATCAATTCTAAGCAACAGGAAAAAAAGGTTATTAACTCCGTGGCAAAACTGATGTAAAACGTTATATAACTTCAAACCAGAAGATATACATGGCCAGACAAGTTGTTGGTTTAGCCGAGCGGGCTAGCTGTTCAGATAATGATGACATGTCATTCATGTAGATGGGAGAAAATTAGCAAACCTCAATTACTAATTTAAATGAAAAGAGTGGATGTTGAAAAGCGTATAGATGGGTGCAAATTAGCAAACTTCAATACTGTAAATATCAATTTTTCCATCAAATGAAGATGTCGATATTACTTCCTGTATCTTCGAATACTGGTGCACATAAAAGTTACAGTTGGTTCCAGATGGAAGTTCATAGACAATCTGCACAAGAGTTTTTCATCAGGATAGCTCAAATGTAGAAGAATCTCTTGCAAAATTATTTTACATTTTCTATGAGATATAAATTATGTCATGCAGTAGCTTTAATAAGTCACCATGGATGAAAAAGGCAATTAAATATAATATCTTATCATCTTCAAACTATTTTCACCCAAATATAAACCTTCCCACAGGAAACCAAGCTCACCTTAAACATGTAGTAATGAATCTAAAACTAACTCACTCACACTTCATGTGCTTATTTTACACGTGCATGCTAATTAATCAGAAAAAAGAAGAAGAAAATGAGGTAATGTTTTATAGGGTCACAGAGGATGAGGAATACCATAAGAGTTTACTTAACCCTTTAGGGTTATAATTTAGTCAAATCAGGCATAGGCAGATGAACATAAAGCTACCTTGAACATGGAATCTAAAGTTGATTTCATCAAAAGATCCTGAAAATATAAGAAAAAAGTTATAATTTTGTTACAGCTTCATGGAAATTATACATTTTATTTTTTAGTTGAGCTTATAATTCCTTGTAAAGTTCTATACATCAGCTCTTCTTTATTTAATAAATTTGAATTATAAACAGAACACAACACATTTCATTAAGAGGCTAATGTCATACTATAATATTGGTGATCCATTTTGTTAATTATGCTCATGAATGTCTGAACCTTTTAATAACCTTCAGCATAGTTTTCATGACCACATCTGCAGATCCTTAACCCAATTGAATTGTCACCTATAAATACCATATCATGTCAATTAAATAACATAAAAATATATCCAATTAAATCGAAGAATGATATATTTAACCAACTCAAACAAAGAAATATGTCAGAAAATGAAGTAGTTTTAGAGTTGCCTTAAACGTAAGCCCTACAGCCATTTTGCTTCCCCTGATAATTTTGGTCCCCATCTTCACTGCAAATCAGAAGTATCTACATCATTAGAGTCTGATATGAGATTGAGAAGAAGATGAACACCTATTGATGCTGTTATAGAGAAGATGAAGAACTTATATTGAAATTGTGGCAATTGCAACTACAAAATCTGTCCTCGAGACAAATCAGAACAGCCGACAACGCTGTTCTGAATCTTCTGTTCAAGATGTTGACCTAAAGGACCTGGTTAGAAGAGGGAATTTCGAGGACGAAGGACCAGATTTGGGCTTGGAGGCGAACGTAAAAGTGAATTTGAGATTTTAAATTGAAGCTTTGTTCATGAATATGTTGCATCTTGAAGCCATAGCCAACATCAATCAAACAATATATTAGGTACTATGCTTCAGATTTAGATTTACATAAATTGAAGCTTTGTTCCGATTAACAGAAACAAACTAAAGATATTAAAGAGCGTAGGTAGTGATGGAGGTTACGGTGGACGTGGGGAGTGAAAAAGGGGAGGAAGGAATCGTCCCAAATCCTAATCGACGGAAACCGCTTGTAACCGGTAACCACCTATTTAACATGGTCAGGATTAAATCTGGCCAGATCCAATGGCTGAGGTTACTCTAAAAGAAAGTCAACCATTCGGCGTCAATAATATAAAGGAATGAGGGTAGCTCTTCCACTAATAGAGAGTAAATTAGCCTTCCATTTGGAGAGCCTATGATGAATTTTTTTTATAACAGCCTCCCAATTCTGCACCCGAGATATATTAGAGCCAACAGGAATACCAAGATAATTGAAAGGGAACCGATCCGGATTACAATTCAAAACCTTTGCAAGTCTAGCAACCTCCACATGATCAACCCCAACCCCAAACAATCTAAACTTATGAAGTTTTATTTTAAGACCTGAAGCAAGAAAGAAGCAACGTAAAACACTCCTAATGTTATCCATATTCTAATATGACCAATCCCCCAATAAAATGACATCATCCGCATAAAACAAATGAGAAATAGAGAAATCTCCAACATGAGCACCGCGAAATAAATCGGCCTCCTCCACATCTTGCAAAGCAACATGCAAACCTTCCATAGCCAAAATAAATAAGAAAGGAGCCATAGGATCTCCCTGGTGAAGGTCTCTCTCCATTTAAAATTCCAAAGTCGGACTCCCATTAACCAAGATAGAGGCCCGGGCAGAGCTCAATCATTCTTTAATCCAGCCAATCCATTTATCTCCAAATCCCATGAAAGACATAACAGAGAATAAATAATCCCAACTAATAGAGTCATATGTTTTGGCAAAATCTATCTTAAAGAGAAGCAATATCTTCTTTTTCTTCCTATACCACTCAACAATCTCGTTTAGAATAAAAAAGACAGTTTCAATATTGTTCACACGCGATCCTTATTCGATTTAATGATCACTATAAATTATGATATAGTTCATATATCTCTGAAAGTAGATCCATGATTTTGAATGATATGCACAAGGTTTATATATCTTGGTATTCTATATAAAGGTGAAACCATTTTCCCATTTTCATTATTCAAATAGAACTCGAAAAATCTGAAATTCAAAAACAGAATTTGAATAAAGAATTTAGGTTTTGAATATTTGAATGGGAACCTTATTCGAATCTCCAAATATGGTTTTTAAATCGAATTCGAACCTATGAATTTCGAACCAAACCGACTTGATTATTCGAATTAAAATTACATAATTTTATTTTATTATTAAAATATACATACATTTTAATATATTTTTTTATTTATTATATTTCATAATTTGGATCATTCGAATCAACTTGAATTCGAACTTTCAAAGTTGAATCGATTTTTCAAATTTAAATTCAATTAAAATTTTTCAAATTCAAATGACACGAAAACCGGCCCGATAAAAACTCCTAGTTCAAACTAAAGGCTATCCGTGCTCAAGATTTAACTAATTTTCACATTAAGGGTAGCCAATCTTTAAATTTCATAGTTTGCTTTGCAGAAAAGAAAGAAAACACCATGATCAGATATTCTCATTCATACAAATAAAGTAACAAAGTGTCACAATTGAAAAATGTCTAACCGATTAACTCGTACAAAAACAACTAGAAAAGTTAATTTTATAGCTTTACATTCATTGACAAAGCGTTAATGTGGTCATTTTTGCCTGCAAATAACACGACAATTCATGTTTCAAGTACAGATGATTTATGGCCTTCTTGATGGTAATGGCTTAGATGGGGTGTAAGCAAATTTGCTTATTTCATCAATGGGAGATGACATTTTTGTGAATGTGTTTCGTACGTCCTTAAGTGGGGCCCGTAGCCCGCTGGCACGAGAACCAGATGAAGTGCATGAGAAAGAAGATATAACAGAAATGAATTTCTCCATTGATTTCTCTGCTATTTCTGAATATTTTCCCAAATGGGAAATATTACATCCAAATTTCTCTTCTTCATCTCTTGTTGCTTGCATTTGATCATCAAGATCAGAATTGCATACACCTGAGATAAAAGCAGTTTTATGATTGACAATCAGAATTGCAAGAAATGGTAAATCCACAACATAATATTTAACAAAAACTATTTATGAAAGCATTGAATTTTGAACAAAAAGTTTACCTTGATTAGCAGGAGATTGATCTGCCCACATGCATTTTTTATTCAGATTTTCCTGTTAAGATAACCATACAAGTAAATTAGTAATGCTATAACTCAAGAGGTACATTTTGACTTTTAGAGTCAAACCCAATATTTGAAGCAGTATGTTACATCTTACAATATATGAATGGAGAAAAATAATGCTTACTTTTTGAACACTGTCATCAACAAAGGAAAACTTCCTTTTTATGGTTAACCCTTCAATGTTGTTTGTCTCTAACTGCCTTTCATTTGTGTTTTCTTGATTTTTGTGCGTAAAATAACGACTTTTATTTAATTTCATATTCTCTACGCTCGCTTTGACCTCAACTGGACCTGAAACAAACACCGGATCACCACTAGAAGGTGTATTCTTGCTTGCAATATTGACTTCAGTAATGTCTTCTGAACTTTTGTGCTGAAAATATCGACTTCTCACCACAACAGGTTTCTTTTGCACTCTTGTTTTGCCCTCACTTGCATCCAAGGAAGAATTAGGTTCTGACTCCTTTTGTGAGGCTATACAAGGGTGTATAGTATGCTTTGAGTGTTGTGCCCTTCTCATGTCGTCTGCAGGAAGTTTAATCACATGATTCTTTCATTTAAGTGTAAAATACAACGAGTCTGTTAATAGGCATGTGACATTATTCAATTTTTTCTAACCGTGAGAATATGATTCCATTAGCAGTGAGGTCTTTCTTGAGACAATGGTATCCACCTAAACGAAGAAAGCAAACCATCTCATAATGCCAAGCATAAATTTTTAAAAAAATAGTGTAACATATATAATCTTTTTACTCACAATTTCTTCACTCGATTCAATTTGAGGAATTTCATTTGTCGGATTTGGGTGCTTTGGTGAAACTCGAGGGGCCTTGAATTTCCTCTTTGCTTCAAGAGATGCAAAACCTTTAAGCATTAAGGATAACAGGAACAAAAATACTTTAATCAATCTCTTTTCATAACTAACATTTTCATTTTATCAGTCCTATTTATATGAAATGAAATGACATGAAATGTGATAATGGGTCCCATCTACTTGATCCATGGAACATGGAGTAAGATAGTTCCAACTATGTATCAAATGCATCCCAAACAAGAACGATAACTAACACATTTTAATGTCAAAAGCCACAAAAACTGATATTTTAGGATACAGAAGTAGTTGGTCACAAGATTTTTCTGTGCAGGCAAATCCAGTTTTTTGTTTGCACCTTCAGGTTTAAAGCTTTTAAGATTGTATGTTCCATCAAGCAGGGGTCCTTCTTTAACACACTCTCCCTGTTTGTCAATCAAAATACACAAGTTGGTAAAAAATAAGAAAAAAGCACTAAAATTGACTGAAAATAGGAAAAAAAGGGTGGCAAGTGGTCACTAGAAAGGGGAAACAATACCTGGATTGGCAATTTGGTAAACGGATTGATATCTCCACTTGCTATGCCTTTTGCTAAATTTTGGGGTATCAATGTGTCTTTTGGTCAAAGAATAACAAATAGAAATATATACAGAAAAAATTTGTGGTATCTATAACTCCTAAGTAAATTTTAGAAGCCATAATAGTAATGCAAGGATATGGCCCTAAGAAATCTAAATCTTCATCAATATTGTCAGAAAGATTTGACAAATAAACAATATCTTCTGTGACTGGATCATAAACTCGTTGATGTTGGAATGTCATTATTGCTTTCCTAAAAGATTCTTCATAGATGGGTGGAACAATAATGCCGCTAAACTTCAAGTGCTTAATCACCTGGAATTAAAGTGTGTGAACTTATAATCTTCCAAATAGAAAAGACCAATAAAGTCAACATTCAAGAAACTAAAAATTAGAACTTTCATATAGCACAACTAGAGATGGAAATTTCAACCCATTTACTTTTGAATGGTTCGATTCAGGTGGTTATGTTTTATTTATAATGGGCGAAAACGGGTTGAAAGTCACCAAAAGTGTAATTTTAATGCCTAAAACCTCCTAAATCATTCTTATTACAGAATTACATTGTTATTGAAAAAACATCTTAAAATGACACACTGATTATTTGTAAAAAAAAGTAACAATTTTGGAGAAAAAAGGGTTTCAGGTTAGCCCAACCTGGACTGTACAAATAAATAACCGTTTTTGACAAAAACTCGTTTTGGCCCATCATCCAAACCACTCATTTCTCACCTCTAAGCAGAACAATACAATAAAATGGCAATATAACACACCTTGTCATAGCTTTTGAGTTTCTTTATTAATGCATGAGCTTTTTTCAAGCCCATTCCTGGCAAAGATTGCAAATAGTCACAACCACTAAGAATGCACATTTCAAGAATCATTTGCTTGGTAAAACCATTCAAATTAAGTTCTTTGTTATTTTGCAGTTTTGAGTATTGAAATTCAACACCTTGCCCATATTTGTCCATCTTGTAGATGATCTGTGTGGAAAAATTTCAAGAAAGCGACTTAGTCTAAATATAAGAATGCTAAGAAACAATAAAAGAGATTTGTTAAAGCAATTATGAACTTACTCTTGGGCAACCAAATGGTATTAAATCTGAGTCTTCGGTAATGACAGCATCAACATGCTTGCTAATGGCCAAAAATGTCATTTGGGCATCAGCCTCATAAGGAGCGACAATGTATGGAATATTTTCTTTTTTCAGCACCTTCAAGATAAAAACATTTAGTTAGTAAAAAAGTATAGATAAGTATGGTTGCATGAAAAAAAATCAAACATATTGAGGTTGTTCTTATTACCATCATCTATATGCACAAACTCAGAAAAGAAACAGATAAGAAAAACAAGTCATTGTTCCTAACTATTTAATTGGTTTTTTGATTAATTTGGGGTTTGTATTTCTGTTCACAATCCAAATTAAGCTCCATATCGGATAATGTCATATCTTCATAGAGTGGCACCTAATCTAACAAAATCTTGGTAATTGCAAATGTGGTTCGATGAATAACTTACCTGAATTAGTTCATATGCGATTGCAGGTGATATATCCACTGCTTTTTGATAGCATTCATAAGCTGCTGATGCATTTCCACATGATTCATGCTCAATTGCACGAGCAAGATTTTCCTTCCTTGACCTGTGCTTGAAACACATACACACGTGATGATGCCATTGTAAACCTTGTTAAAACAGTAAACAATATGCATGTTTAAAAAGATAAAATAGTATAACGAGTTTGGTTTATTCATCGTCTAGATGCATTGATTTATGAAATTGGCACACCTACATCACTAAAAACAACAAATTACATTTGGTTGGTATTAGTAAACCAGAAATGTGTTTACAAGCTGATTTCAACTCTAAAAGTATTATAACTTCAACCACTTCACAACAAATAATAAAAATTAAAAATATAGAAGGCCCGCCATATTGAAATCCATACATATGATTCATCAAACTAACACACATATATGATTAGGGGTAGATATTGTTGAGTAAAAAGTATACCTTGCACGTTTAATCTCTTGCTCATTCTTCATTGGTAAATGACCTCCATCAAAGACTAAAATAGGTTTAACACCGTAATGCCGCAACAAATTCACTCGATGCATACAATAATTGACATGCCTGAAAGGTTCAAGAGACAGTAATTCATATAAAAATCTTCCAAGTCCTATAAATGTAAATAACTGTTAGTACAAACTCGAATGGGTACATGAATCGGGTTAATGTACTAATACACGTTTTCCTGACCGATTACATAAGAAACAGATTTACACCTGCTTCCTTCTCTAGTTCTATCTCTGATTCGATTATGGTGAAAAGTCCTCCTCAAAGGGGGGGGGGGACTTCTATTTATACTTGATTCTGTTTAGTGGGCCACTCCTTGGTCTAAAATGTCATGCCTTCCCTGTCCCTTCTTCTGATTGGTGGACACCCTTTCCAGGGGGTCCCACCAGCCACGCGCCATAACCGTTTGTGACAGTAACTTAAAAGAGATCTGGGTTGGGCGCGTAGGGTTCACTCCGGGTTGTTCGGCTTATACCTCTTCAATAACAAAATAGAAAACTGTTCTCCAAGTTTTTGAGAATTGGCTTTTGATTAGATCATTTCTATGCATCACATAACAATTGACCATATTGCAATCACACGCTACATTTGCATTCTTAAATACATCTATTTGAGAAATGCTTGTAGCATTTCCATGATTGAAATATTATCACATGATGCAAATCTCCACCAAAATTAATTAAGACCCTCTACCCCAAAATGCACCGGGAGCATATTGACACACGGTAAATAATAAGCTTTTGTTTCTTGAGGCATTTTAGACTGTAAAGTAAAATAGGGTTATAGATTAGCTCAACTTTTTCATATATATAATCTCAAATTTCATGCTCCAAGAAACTGCATCCACATTTGTAATAAACTAACAGCATTGGATGAAATGCCCATTAAAACAAACTAAAATCATAAAACACTTACGCCCATATAAATGTGAATTTTTAAATTTCGATCGTCGCCATTTGCATAAACAAATGACACTTAAAAACAAATAATATAACATAAAAATCCTAAAATGTTGTTTTTGGGAACTAATGTGCAGAAATATTATTAGGTAAAAACAGCAATAAATTCCAAATCAAATGCCCAAATGAAGCTTCTAAGGCCAACTCCTTGCAAAACCTTTGTAAACCTATTACCTTACAAATTGACAGGATGAGAAACAAAATCACACAAAATAAATCAAACCCATTATACGAAATGCACCGAGAAAGAGATTACTTGGAAGTAGGTTCGGATTTGCATAGCTCTTTACTGCAAGATAGAGCTCCTTTGTGAAGCCAAGAGTAGGTGTCCACGGCAACTGAACAGCCCTCCAGATCCTTTATATGAATCGGAACCATAATCGATTTCAGTAGAGGCAAAAGCCCCTGAATCCCCATTGATCCTCTTGCACGAACGACAAAGCGATTGCTGCTGGTGTAACCCTAATTTTCCATCGGAAGCGGAGACGATTTATCCCCAATTTTAAAGGGAAGATGGCGGGAACGATTCTTGGAGCGAATTGAATATGACAATGTATCAGTTACACCCCCTTAGGTTTCTAGAAATTTATTATTGAGGTCCTCGATATTAAATAGACTTTTTCTAAGCAAAATATGATTTGATTTTTTCGTGATTTTTAGTGTTTAATTTCTGATATTTTTTTCATTGGATTGAGATATTACAGATCTTTGTTTTCCCTTATTATAAAAATCTGATTCAATAAAAAAAATCAACATAGACCTGACTAGGGGTGTTCAAAAAAATCCGAATCCGAAACCGAACCCGAATTATCCGAAAATCCGAATCCGAATTATCCGAAAATTCGGATATCCGAATTTTCGGATTCGGATTCGGATAGTGATTTTCGGATATTTCGGATAGTTCGGATATCCGAATATCCGAAATATTATATTTATATATTTTTTTTAATTGTTTTTATTATTTAAAAATAAGAAAATTTGAATCAAAACCCGATATATTATATTTATATATTTTTATATGTATATTTTCTAATGTTTTTTAAGGTTTTTAATTGTTTTTGTAATTTAAAAATATTTTTTTTATATATTTTTTTATTTTTTTTATATTTTCGGATATCCGTTTCACTATCCGAATGGATATCCGAAATTTCGGATATCCGAATTTCGGATATCCGAAATTTCGGATACGGATTCGGATAGTGAAATTCACTATCCGAAATTTTCGGATATCCGAAATTTCGGATATCCGGTTTTGAACACCCCTAGACCTGACAAGTTATGATACGTTTCGTTAACGCATCATGACTTAACCGTTGGCATGAAGCTAAACATGTTAAGGTTTGATCGACATGTTAATTGCAGTATTATAAAAGTGTTTAAATAAGTTTAACTTGTCTAACCTGTTTATGATACATATAACATGTTCAGTTTATCGTTTTAAATGAGTTAGTAGATCTGATTTCATAAATAATTAGATGTATAATCATAGTTAAATTCCATCATGAGCATTGTTTTTAGAAGCGGATCATTTGAACCAGGAACCAATTATATAATAGTCTAACTCGGTACTTCTAAACTTCCTCCATTTGGACCGGCAAACTAGACCACTGGTTAGAGCGTATAAACTTGTTTTTTCTTTTTTCATTTAATTTTATTCCTTTATTTTATTAATAAAATGATTTTAAGACTTTTTTTTTGAACGGTCAACAAATACTATAAGCCCAGTCACCCGGGTAAACCTATTGGCGAAAGGCCACCCACGCCCGCGAACTCAAACAGCGCTGGTGACCCGGCCCGCCCACCCACCATTTTAGAGGAAACCCATCACCCGAAAGCCCACTCTGAAAAAACCCCTGATCCACCTGAACATATTGCACAAAGTGAGTCTCGAATCCATGACGTTCACATTGAAAGCCATGAAGGTGTCTTCTCCCAAACCAATTGATCCGGGGTTCGTCGACAAATAAAAGCATTAATAAATAATAATAATATCCAAAATCAACATTAAACAAATAAAAGCATTTTTATATTTTATTTGAAATTAAAAGTTCAAAACGTTACCTTCTTGGCTTCTCTAACCAACTAACCCTAGCCGCACTCAGCAGCTCCGCGCTCTCGTTCTTTAGCGACTTGCAACTGCCGACTGGACACCCCCGACTGCCTTGCCGGCTCCGTTCAAGTGCAGGTACCTATCTTGTTTACCTGAAACACGCAAACGGTTATTTTGAATCAAATATTGGTAGGGAGTTTACAAATTTGTATTCAATTATATAGTAAATTTGTAAGAGTTAGGGTTTAGTTGTTTTAACTGTTAGGGTTACCGTCTCTGTATACCTGAATTCATTTTAGAATCAAGTATTTATGGATTGATTTCATTAGGTTATTATTTCTAAAATTTTGATAAATTTGATTCGTTTGCTGAAGTAGATTCTAACTTGTTTATGTTTAGGGTTTATCAGTTCTAGGTCATTTTAGCTCATACAGAAGTCAAAAGTATGACTTCAGTTACACTGAAGAAGAACTATAAGTGTGTTCAGTCTTTGCAACAATTTTACTCGGGCGGACCGTACACTGTTTCGTCCGATGGTTCGTTCATTGCTTGTGCATGCAATGATACTATCACCATAGTGGATTCTTCCAATGCTTCCATTAAATCCACCATTGAAGGGGATTCAGAGACTGTTACAGCTATTGCTCTTAGCCCTGATGATAAATTCCTCTTTACTGCGAGTCACAGCCGTCAAATTAGGGTTTGGGATCTCTCGTCTCTTAAATGCTTGCGTTCTTGGAAGGTAAGTTTAAACTTTCGTTTGCTGATCTTCAATCGAGCTCATTTGCTTGTTGTTATAATAATGAAATATTTTGAGTTATGCAGGGTCACCAGGGTCCGGTAATGGGGATGGCATGTCACGCTTCTGGTGGATTGCTGGCTACGGCTGGAGCTGACGGCAAAGTACTTGTATGGGACGTTGATGGTGGATTTTGTACACATTTCTTTAAGGGTCATAAAGGGGTTGTGACTAGTGTTATATTCCATCCTGATCCAACTCGTCTGCTGGTATGATTTTATGATGGTTATTTGATCATTGTTAGTAATGTTATGATTTTTTTTGTTTTTGTTGCTTGAAAAGTAATTTTTTTTATTGTTTTCACTTTTAGCTTTTTTCTGGATGCGATGATACAACTGTACGGGTATGGGATCTAACATGCAAGAAATGTGTTGCAACTTTAGAAAGACACCGTTCAACTGTGACTAGTATTGCAATAACAGAAGATGGATGGACTCTGTTGAGTGGTGGCAGAGATCAGGTATTCTTGAACTATTTATTTCCTGATGTGGAGTTATATAACTATCGCCTCAGCTGATGTACTGGTAACTTTAGGTTGTAAACTTGTGGAACCTTCATGACTACAGCTGCACAATGAGCATACCTACCAATGAAGCAATTGAATCTGTATGTGTTATTGGCACCACAACTTCTTTTGCTTCATGTTTACAAAGCAAGAAAGCTGGTGACAAGTCAGCATTTCAATTCCTCACTGTTGGTGAACACGGAATTGTACGGATATGGAATTCTCATGGGTAAGAACACATATTGAAGTAATAACATGAATAACATTCTTTTTGTATTCACAAATTTTGATTTTTGCAAGCAGGGCAGTCTGCCTATTTCAGCAAGCATCTTCAGATGTCACAGTCAGTAAAGATGGTGAAGAGGAAGCTAAAAGAGGTTTCACATCAGCTGTGATGTTGCCATCTGGTCAAGGGTTATTATGTGTCACTGCTGACCAGGAATTTCTTTTCTATTCCCCAATCCAATCCCAAGAAGGACGTTTTCAGTTGAATCTTAACAAAAGACTTGTAGGATACAATGAGGAGATAGTAGATATGAAGTTCTTGGGTGTTGAAGAACAGTTTCTTGCTGTTGCCACAAGTGTTGAGCAGGCAATTGATTAAACTGTTATTAGATGCTTGCTTATTAATATGAGATTTGATTGTTTATTTGTATTCTAATGTTTGCATTTTTGCAGGTGCGAGTGTACGATCTTGGCTCGATGTCATGTTCTTATGTTTTGGCAGGCCACACCGACATTGTATTATGTTTAGATACATGTACAACAAGCTCTGGAAGAACATTAATTGTAACAGGGAGCAAAGACAACACTGTGAGCTCTTTGTCTGTTTATATTATGTCTATTCAATTGTTAATTTCTTTTTTTGGTGATTTTCATCAAGTCACAGTCCAATTTTATTTTACTTGACAGGTAAGATTATGGGATTCTAACAGTCGATGTTGCATTGGAATTGGAAGAGGTCACATGGGAGGGATTGGAGCAGTTGCTTTTGCAAAGAAGTTACATAATTTTTTTGTTAGTGGTAGTAGGTAAAGCCGATTGTGTTTGTTCATTTACAGTTTTCTTATGGTGAAATGTTTTTTTTTTCAAAATTATTAATATTTTTTATTGTGCAGTGATCTTACTCTGAAGTTATGGAGTTTAGATGATCTACCTGATGACGTGAATGATGCATTTAGTTTGAAAACTAAGGCAGTCACTGCAGCTCATGATAAGGATATTAATGCTCTTGCTGTTGCACCGAATGACAGTCTTATTTGTAGTGGGTCCCAGGTAGATTTCATGTTTTGAACATTCATATATTGGTTGCATGATTTAACTTTTTTCCTTGCTTAATGTTGTGTTTTGGATTTGCATTATAGTACCATTTATCTGATCGTTATATAGTCAACATCCAGACATTATCTCTTATAACATGTGTTTATTATAGCTGATTATCTGATTTGTATAATCAGTTTCAGAATGCACATCCAAACACCTGCTAATTCTTACCTCATATCTATCTGTCATCAGGATCGTACCGCTCGTATCTGGAAGCTTCCAGATTTAACACCCGGTGTTGTACTTAGAGACCACAAAAGAGGAATCTGGTCTGTAGAGTTTTCGCCAGTTGATCAGTGTGTTATAACTGCCTCTGGGGACAAGACTATAAAGATTTGGGCCATATCTGATGGTTCTTGTTTGAAAACATTCGAAGGGCACACATCGAGTGTTTTCAAAGTTCAATTTCTTACCCGTGGTGCTCAGTTTGTTTCTGGTGGTAAGGAAAGCATTTTATTACCTTTCATGCAAACCCCATCATCCTAATGCTTTAATTATATGATTGCCAAGCAGTGTTGTAAAAATCGCTAGGCGCTAGTCGGGCGGTGGGGTAGGGCCTAGGCCTAGGCGGGATTAATCGGGGCCTAGGCGGGATTAATCGGATTATAATTTTTATATGTAATTTTCAGTTTTTTATATATATACACACATTTTTATATGTAATTTTTATAAAAATGTTCATTTTTAAACCACACCAAAGGTTTTCGCCGGAATTTGGCCGGAAAGTTCAGGTTTTCGCCGGAAATTTCAGGTTTTCGCCGGAATGTTTGCCGGAATGTTCACCGGAATCTGGCCGCCTAGGCCCGCCTAGGACCGCCTAGGCCCAAAATTCCTCCTTAGGCGAGCGCCTAGCGATTAATCGGCGCTTAGGCGCCGCCTAGGCGCGATTTTTACAACACTGTTGCCAAGACCAGTAAAGATTTTTCTTTTTTTATTTAGGCGCTGATGGTTTGCTAAAGCTCTGGACTGTTAAGACAAACGAATGTGTTGCAACTTATGATCAACATGAGGACAAGGTTATAACTTTTTTTCACTTTGTTTAACTAAAAAATGAGTCAATTTGGATACTATACCTTATTGTTAAACTGGCAAACTGGTCAACCGTAAGCATTTACCCTTGGTTTAAAAAAGCGCTAGGCGAGGCGAAGCGTTTCGGTCCCAAAATCCGAGGCGCCACGCCTCAAGCGCTAGGCGAGGGCTTCACGTATGCGAGACGCTAAGCTAAAAAAGTAATAAAAAATTTAAAAACTCCTCCTTTTGAGTAATTTTCACAAAACTTGCAAGAATTTTAAGTAAAGATACATGTGATTTTCACAAAACTTGCAAAAAAAACAGTGAAAAAAAGGCAAAAATACATAAAAAAACAGTTAAAAAAAGGCAAAAATACATGAAGTTCGCCTCACCTCACCTCGCCCCTCAAGCCTGAGGCGGCGCCTCAGGGCGCTTCATGTATATGGGGCGCCTCACCCATTTGAGGCGTTTTGTTCAGCGCCTCACGCCTTAAGCAGCGCCTCATGGCGCTTTTTTAAACCAAGCATTTACCTAAAAGGAATTGGCTGCTTTAACTCTAGGTGTGGGCCTTGACTGTGGGGAAGAAAACAGAAATGTTGGCAACAGGTGGCAGTGATGCTGTCATAAATCTGTGGCATGATTCTACCGCTGCAGACAAAGAGGATGCATTCCGGAAAGAGGTAACTTATCTGGCGATTCATCATTATTCTGACATGTTTAATTTATTAATTTAACCTCTAAATAATCAAATAATTGTAATCAGTCTTTTTTATATTCAAACATATATAACTAACAGGGATTTCCTTATGCAGGAGGAAAGCATATTGAAAGGCCAAGAGCTAGAAATTGCTGTATTAGATACCAACTACACAAAAGCAATACATCTTGCGTTTGAGCTTCGCAGACCACACAAACTATTTGAGTTATTTGGTGCACTTTGCAGGTAAACCTACTCCCGCCAGTTTAATGCTATTTCTCATATGATAGAATTTTTGTTTATTTAAAACCAAAACATATATTAACAGGAGTGAAGATGCCAAAAATCAAGTGAAAACGGCTCTTGGTGTTCTCAGCATGGAAGAATACCGTTTATTATTTGAGTATGTTAGAGAATGGAATACAAAACCAAAGCTTTGCCACATTGCCCAATTTGTGCTTTTTCAGGTTTTCAGTATCCTTCCACCAACAGAGATAGTTGAGGTATTATTTACTATAATGTTTTCATTCTATAATGCCTATTTTTTGTTTTATTTACAAATTTACATTTTGTATGTTTTATTTTTAAAAGATGAAAGGTGTTGGAGAGCTTCTAGAAGGACTCCTACCGTATTCTCAGAGGCATTACAGCAGGATAGACAGATTGGAAAGGAGTACATTCCTGTTGGATTACACACTTAATGGGATGTCGATTGTTGAATCAGAGCCAGAGCCAGAACCAGAACCAGAAACGGGTGTTGTAGATGACCCGATAGATGAGTCTTTAATGGAGGTTGTGGGTCAAGGGCAAGAACGAGCTGCTGAAGATGGTTTAAAGAAACGATCTTCGAAGAAAAGGAAATCCCATAAATCAAATGGGGGAAATAAGAAAATTAAAGCATAGTTTTATAGAAAATGAGATTGATATTGTTGTTTTTCTTGATGTTCTGGAATTTTGTTGGAGCTCCAGAACGACGATATTTTGAGTAGGTTGTGCGTCATTTTTTCGTCTTAGTTTGGTTGTTTGTGTTTGCTAGCATTTAGTGAAATGGTGTCATCTTACAAGAATATAACACTGAAATTCAATGGAATTGTAATCTAAGTTTCATTACAATTTGTTTGCTTTGTAGAATTTGTTGCAATTGGAATATGAATTCGGTCTCCGTTTCAAATTATGAAACAATTTCATCAACTTCGACTCCCTTTCTGTTGTCGCCACCACTTGCCATGTTGTTGCTGCGCTTATGGGTTGTCGCTGCAACCATTGTTTCTGCCACAAACCCACTCCGCTGCTGCCACTGTAGTCACAACGATCACCTTCTGCTCTACCTGCACTGGCGCACTGCTATTGCTGCTATCACCATCGCCGCCGTCGCAGAGGTTACAATCGATCGGTAGGTAGGATTGTGCAAAAAAATTGAAATCCGAAAACCGAACCATATCTGTAACTGAAAAAAGTTGAACCGAATTCACTGCATCCGAATTGCGAAATCGGTTTCGGTTCGGTTATCGGATATACTTTTTTTTGAATTCGGTTAGACATATTTCCAATACGGTTCGATTTATTTGGTTGAATTCGGTTTATTCGGATATATCTTTTTTTTAAATCGGTTTATTCGGTTGAATTCGGTCCGGTTAGAAAAAATTCCAATTCGGTTCGGTTCGGTTAATGGATAAGGGTTAAAAAAAATCAAAACCGAATAACCCGTTAACCGAACCGATGAACACCTCTATCGATAGGTGTCAACATCGGATAATATTGTAATTCTTTCATGATTGTTTTGTAAGTAAATATATCACAAATTCCAATTCTTTTGATAAATTCTAGTTCCTTCAGTTTTAATTATTTAATTTTTTTGACAAATTTCAATTTCAATTCATTTAAAAAAGTTAGCTGAACCAAATTTTCCTTAAGCATGTGATGTTTTTGTCTTAATACCTATATGTATTAGATGAGTATTTTTCTTTTTAATATTTTAATCACATTTTGTTGAGTAGAGTGGTTAATAAGTAAATATTATAGTGTCTTATTTACTTTGGCTAGAAAGAGTGGATAAATAATGTCAATTAAGGTTTTAATCACATCTTTAAGGGATAACATACATTTGAGACTTTGATATTTTAAATTTGTAACGTCACTTAACTAATAAAATTATTTTTTTCATATTTTTTTGAAAGACGACTTTCTTAAACCCCTACTCCATTCGGGAGCAGCCCGGGTGATTCTTGTGAGTCATGCATGTCTTTCCTTACGGGTTGTAACCGCATGGACTCGAACCTGAGACATTCTCAAGAAGAAACCACTATGTGAAAAACTCCTTGATCAACAGGGCAAAACCCCAATGGCTTAATAAAATTATTTATTTTCTCATCATCTACCTTTTATTTTGGATTTGGTGATTTATAAATAGTTCTAAAATTTAAGTCTATTATAATGACAGATCAGATCTTTGGTAATATTTTTAGACATTATTTCTTTTTAAAATAAAGTAGGTAAAAGTACATGTATAAGATTTAGCATATACTTTCTAAAAATATAGGTGCCCGGGCCCATGTGGTTGGAGAACCCCATTGAAGGGAGAGTGATCCTCCTATTATATTTTCTCATAATATATGATGATGGTCCTTTCATTTAACTCACATTGTTAATTGTTAAAAAAATATTTTTGCAATTAATTATATTGGTTTTCAATAATCAAGATTTTAAATATCTGGTTACTCTAATGACTTAATTAATTATTTTAAAACTTTACCTAGTAAACGTTAAAGTATAAGTTTAGTGATCTAAATAAAAAATTACATCATACAAAATAAATAGGGCTGTAAACGAATTGAACCGAAACGAACGAGACGTTGTTCATGTTCGTTCGTGAAACTTTTATCGGACAAACGAACGGTTCACGAATACATAACCGAACTAAATTTTGTGTTCGTGTCTATTAGTTAAGAAAATGAATTTTTTCGTGTTCGTTTGTTAACATTATAAACGAACACAAATGAAAACAAACGAATATATAATAATTAATTTTAATGGTAAAAAAATTTAAAAAAATACTAAAAATTTGCAACAAACAAACATAAACAAACAAATTACCGAACATTCATGAACACTATTGAGCGAACGCATCATCTGTTCGTGTTCATTCATTTATTTAATCGAACATAATTTCTTCGTTCGTATTCGCTCATTTATTAAACAAACGAACTTTCCGCCGAACGGTTCACGAATGATTCACTGAACGTTCAGTTCGTTTACGGTGCTAAAAATAAATTTCTAAAAAATATGTCACACTTAGTTGACTTTAACCCTTAATTATGTTTGAACCAAAAACACAAGAAATTATAGTTAGTTGGCTAAAACCGTAGGTTATCAAATAGTTTAGGGATGAATTCTGCAACTTTATATTATTCCAAAGATAATCCGACCCGGCTTATATAACAATCTTGTACAGGATTTTCTTTCGTCACTGCTACTCCCCTTGGTCGCCACTTTACCGCTGAAACCGGAAAATAACTCGCCGGCTGCCTTCAGGTTTTCGATTACTTCAACTTCTGAAATTTTATTTATTTCGATAACTGTTTGATGGGTTTTATATACTCTGAGTTCATGAATTTAATTTTGATTCGAACATTTAGGGGTTTTGCTATTAGGGTTTAACGATAGCGCTTCGGAAGAGGGTAATTGCTTCGATTTTCATCTGTTTTGGGATGATATTTAGGGCTTTATCATCAAATTTGTACGAATTTTATTACTGGGTTTAAGTAAGTAGTTTTTAGGAATTTAATTGGAATAATCGATTCTAATTTGTTGAAACTCATAGTTTTCTGATTAGGGTTTGATGATTTTGATTTGGTTAAGAACAATTTTAATAAATATTGTATCGGATTTACCCTATTGATTAATGGAAAATTTTAATTGTTAGATTTAGTGTTCATTGGTATTGTGATTAGGGCTTAATACTTCCAGTTACTGGTTTAAGTAAATTTTGTGAATTCTTTTACTTTGTTGATAGTCAATTTTATTGTTAGATTTTGACAAAGTTAATGCCAAATTTGTTGTAGGTTTATGGCTGCCTAAAACTTTTTATGGTATTGATTAGATATTTTTCAAAATCTCGTGCGGGTTCTATGTTTTTTTTCCGTGTGTTACTCATTTTTCGGTTGATATTTATGTTTCTTTATTTGACATATGTATATTTTCTCTTGCTTGCTTAACGGTTGATGTTTATGTTTAAAAATTTGCAGAATGGTGAAAATTATTTTACCGGGGTCTAAGAAAAGGCCCGAACCGCCTGAAGTATTAGAGGGTCCACATCAGAAAAAGCAGAAGATGGATAACAGTGTTAAGATCGAGTGCAGAAAGATTCTTAAAACGTTAATGACCCATAAATTTGGGCCTGTTTTCAATCAACCTGTGGATCCTGTAGAGCTTGGGATTCCTGATTACTTCACGATCATCTCTCATCCTATGGATTTTGGGACAATAAGCAAGAAACTGGAGGATAATACGTATTCTTTTGCAGAAGCATTTGCTGCGGATATCAGACTCACATTTTCCAATGCCATGAGATATAATCCGCCTGGGAATGTCGTTCATTTGATGGCAAAGGAGCTAAATAATCTTTTTGACAGAAGTTGGAAATCTTTAGAGGCAAAGCTGATAAAATTAAGCAAAACGGTTCCAAAACAGGGGAAATTGAAAAAGAATGTTCTAGACACGAGCAAGAAAGTCAATAGTTTACCAGCAAAGACATTAGAAAGCAAAACTGTTAAAAAACCGGTTGTTAGTGTTGGCTTAAAAGTAAAGAAAACCGAAGTTACAAGCAATGCTACAACCTGCTCTGAGGTGAAACCTTCAATATCTTGTGAGGAAAAGATGAGGCTTAAGAAGGAGCTTATGGTAGCATTAAGAGGCGATTTAAGTGGACCGTTGCGTGGTTTTTTAAGGAGATATGGTTTGATTTCTTCTAACAAAGAGAAGATTGAGAGTGTGTTCAGTTTGTTTGGTGATGATACTTTGTTGGAGTTGAAAAGGGTCATGAAAGGTTGTTTTAGTACAAATATGGAAAAGGTAAATTACATCATCTCATGCTTGTATGTGGGTCGCGCTTTTGTATGGTTATACAGGCTTGAAGTGTTAGTTAAATATAATGCAGGGCGACAACGATCATGTAAAAACACAGCGGACAAAGGAAACCATGGAAAGGCAGAAACTTGAAGGTGACATTAGTCACATTATAATAATTTTATTATTTTCACTACAGATTTTTTTTATGGGATTTTTTGTTTATTTTTTATTTACTTGTTTGCAGTGAAGTCAAATATTGAATCCCGGATCAGAGCTGCTCGAGCTGCTAAAGAAGCCTTACTCGAGAGTGCAAAGTCTGATTTGCAAATGAGACGCGATAGAGAAAGAGAGAGAGTAGAAAAGGTTTTTTTTTACCGTCTAATAATCTTTAATAACCTGAACTGCAAAGTCACCTGTTTATTAATTATTAATTCATTTTTTATTTTTTTATCTTTGTTTAGATGAAAAGAACAGTAATCATGGATGACAACCTAGCAGTTCTGATGGAGCTGGAGAAACTGTGCCAATATTCCGGGATTAAAAACCCTTTGGAGAAAATCGGGTTGCGTTTGAAGGAAGAACATTATTATGGGTATGAGTACATTGATGATGATGATGGTGTTATCTCTGATGAGCTAGAGGATGGTGAGATATTTTAACTTAGACTGATGTAGCTACTACTTACTAGTGGTTTATAGTTGTGAATTGAACCAGTTATTGCTGGTACTTGTGTTTTTATGTCAAGTGTAAATGGCATTCTTTTATATAAAATCCGGATATAAAAAAACATCCCAGAGACATTTCACCCTCTCAGAGGGGAAATAATGGATGATGGTACGCCCTTGACTGCGCTTTTGTTATAAACCCCAACTGGGATGTGCGGGTGCAGAGAAGGTAACAACCTCGTGCCAGGATATCATGCCATCCGGTGTCGCTACGAGATGGAGAAGTTACGCCTGTCGGGTCGTTCCTTGGAAACAATAATCCATATGGAAACCCTCTTTTCATCCAAGGTAGTAAGATTTTTTGGGAGTTGTCAGCTGCTGCTAATTTGGTTTTGTATGCAGGTTAGGTAACAATTAAGAACTTGATAACAATTAATTGGACGTTTGTAAAATTTGATGTATTATTGATTCTCGAAATCATACCCTTTGATCTGTTTTTCTGGATGTTCTTCGTTGTCGTGCATTGTTTATCCGCGCCATATTTTATATTTCATGTTAATTTTTGAAAATTTAAGATTGGATTTCGGGTAACAAGTATTTCAACAAATATTTTTAACCACATAAGACGATAAACAAGTATATCCGACAACCACTGTATACTCGGGAATCTAATATTTAACCACATAAGACGTTAAACAAGTATATCCGACAACCACTATATACTCGTGAATCTGATGACTCTTGAGTATCGGGTACACCCATGTGTGAGGGGTATAAAACTGGAATTATCAATACACGTTTGATACTTAGACCATTGCCATCCTAACTATCTTATGTGTATGTCTTTTTAATTAATATAAACACAACAAGTATGTGTCTGGTGACTCTGGTCCCGGTTTGAGATCTAACCATTCTAAAGCAAAAACCAAACCGGGTTTTTATTCGATTTTGGGTTTCTTGACAAAAAATATACCATGGTACTGGGCCACAGAGCCCACGACTTGAAATTTGAAATTTATATATATTATTTTCTTTTTTCTGTTTCTTGTTCATATAACTAAGAGTGTAAACTAGCCAAACCATCTCGTGAGCTGCTTGAGAACTAAGGGTGTAAACGAGCCAAGCCATCTCGCGAGCTACTTGAGATCGGCTCGCTAAAAGCTCGAATCGATCCGAGCTTAAACAAGCTTGAGCTCCTAAAAATAAGCTTGTTTAATAAACGAGCCCGAGCCCAAGCTTCACTTTTCGAGCTCGAGCCGGCTCGCGAGCTTAAATGAGCCTATTATTTATATATATTTTTAATTAATGTATTAAATATATATTTATAAAATAATAATTAGTGTATAAAATTTATGATAAAAATAACTAAATAATATATATATATATATATATATATATATATATATATATATAGGGGTATGTTCTTTTGAGAACCAACAATATGTTAAGAACCGTGAGAACCGATTTAACTCTTGCTCTATTTATAATATAAATTGACTAGAATTCATGTACATTTCAATATGTTTAAGGTTTGGTTTTAAAAAACCTCGAATTTATAATCGTTTTTTTAAATGCATATATGCACTCATACTATATGCACAAATGAATGTATATATGCATATTTTTATACTTTTCTTAAAAAAAATTCAGGAGAGGAGATAAACTCAAACTAAGAGTGGAAAGAGATAAATAAAACATTATTTCTTGAAATTTACCTTTTCCACTAAAGCGATATGTACATGTTTTGTGTGGTTCTCACGGTTCTCAACATATAGTTGGTTCTCAAAAGAACATACCCCTATATATATATATATATATATATATATATATATATATATATATATATATATATATATATATATATAATGTTATATAGTATAGGTTTACTCTACAAATTCAAAAAACCTTACAAAGTTTAGGAAGGAATTTGAGCCACAAGATCATTGGATTTTGTAGTTGAGATTGAGGCGGTGACAAAAGGGTAAATAATTGCAAATTAGAATCCCCTTGTAGGGGCACGATGAAAAGATCCAACCAAAAAGCTGCACATGCTAGTCATATGCCATTTCCCCCATTTTAACATTCATAACTTTTTTTATACATCATTGTTTAAAAAAAAAATTATATTATAAAATCGAGCATTTTTTTATTTTTACACAAGTATGGTATTGATATATTATAATTAAATAAATCGTTGAACCGGGTGTTGCATGAAACTGGGTATTTTTATGGTGTACGTGGTGTTTTTATGGCGTTTTACAGACAAGTTCTGTTCCTTTTCCGCTACCGCACAACAAAATTCGTCCCCCGACTACGGCGACTACCCACAGAGACGTAACTATGATTCTGTCTAGTGTTTTAACATTTAAACTTGAATGTTTAAGTCTGTACATGGTGTTTAAGTCTGTATATGATGTTATTTAAGTTTGTACATGGTGTTTAAGTATGTAGATGGTGTTTTAACATTTAAACATCAATGTTTAAGTCTGTACATGGTGTTTTAACATTTAAACTTCAATGTTTAAGCCTGTACATAGAGGTGCACAAAAAAACCGGTTTTTTTTTAACCCGGTCCAAACCGGCAAACCGGTTCGGGTTACCCAAAAACCGCCGGTTTGAAACCGGTTTGATGCTTTATAGATGAGATCGGGTTAGGGACCGGTTCAAACAAACCGGTTTGATAAACCGGTTTTTAAACCGGTTTTCGAGCTGGGCAAAAAAATAGCCGTTGGGTAACGGCTATATGGCCGTTGGGGTCGATTTTAGCCGTTTTTTTGGCTCCATTTGCACCCTTAAAACACTATAAATAGGTGGGGGGTGTTTAGGGTTGATCACACCTCTCTTTACACTCTCTAATCTCTAAAATCGCTCTTTAAACCAGTTAAAAACGCTCTCTAAACTCAAAAAAAAAAGCATGGCAAGTTTTGGTGTTGGTGGTTCCTCAAACGAAGTTACCGTTGTGGAAATTCGAGCAACAACGAGAAATCCGGCAATTTGGTGCAATTACGATCTATGTTTGTTGTCAAACGGGAAGGAACGTGCTCGGTGCAAGATGTGTGGTGCGTTTTTGGGGAAAGATTCAAACACTAGTTTGAAAACGCATATGGAAAAATCTTGCCCGTCCTTGAAGGGAATTCCAAGTGAAGGTCAAGCCTCGATGACAAGCGAATGAGGAATTTGGAACTTTGATCCAAATATTGTTCGAGATCGAATGGCGAGGTTAGTGATTCAAGAAGGATTGCTTTTCAACCACTTTGACAATCCGCGCTTGACAAGGATGATTCAAGAGACACTCCAACCACGTTATAATCAAGTAAGTCGCACAACCCTTAGACGAGATTGTATAAAAATGTGGAAAAAAGCAAAAAAAGAATTAATTTTGAGTTTTGAAAATTTGGAAACCGGTGTAAACTTAACCACCGATGTTTGGTCGGCTCCACATGGTATACCCGATTCGTACCTTTGCGTTACCGCGCATTGGGTTGATCCCAAAACGTGGCAAATGATGAAGCGTACAATCGCGTTTGACTTGTTTGAATATCCACACACCGGTCAAAATTTATTTTATATATTGGATGGTGTTATAACCGAATTTAAATTACAAAATAAACTTTTTTCAATGTCTTTTGATAATGCATCTAATAATACAAATGCGGTTCAAAAACTAAAAATTAAATATAAACTAGTTTGCAACGGCGCTTTTTTCCATAGTCGATGTGTCGCACACATCATTAACTTGGCGGTGCAAGCCGGGCTTGCAATTGAAGAGGTTTCAAACTTAACATATACTTTTCGACTAATGCTTAAAGATATTTTTAGTAACAAAAAAAGATACCATGATTATATTAGATTTTGTCGTGAAACGAATAATCTTTGCTTAGGTCCGAATTGGGACGTCGAGACAAGATGGAACTCGACTTATACTATGTTTTATAGCGCTTTACGACAAAGAGAAACTTTAGAACTATTTCATGAAATGCTTGCGTCAAAACCTCGTCGTAAAATTCTAAAGTTTCCATCTACGAGTTGGGACATTTTAAAAGACGTAACCGAATTGCTTGAAGTTTTCAAAACCTCCACCACTTTTTTATCCGGTGTTTATTATCCCACAAGTCCATTAACTCTAAAACAAATATATTTAATGGCTAACAAGTTGTATGAACTTGAAAATAAAAGCCCTCTTTTTACAAAAAATGATAGAACCGATGAAAGAAAAATTAGTGAAATATTTTAAAGAAATGCCTCCCGTTATAATTTGCGCCGTCGCGTTAAACCCTACCATAAATGTTTACGGGGTTGAAACTTTGATTGATAGAATTACTTACGCTTTGAATTTGGATAGTGAAGACATCCATTTTGCACAAGGCACAAAAACATATTTTAACAAATGTTTACAAGATTTATTTGATGTTTATTTACATAAATATGGTACAACTCCGACTCCACATGATACAATGGGTACATCATCAAGTGGTAGCTCGAGAGATGTTAATTTGAATTTATATAACGAAATGTTAAATGAATTTAGTAAACGCGCTCGAGGTACCACCCCGAGTAGCGAACTAGGAAGGTATATTGGCACAAACTTTTTAGCGTTTATGCCTCATACCGTTTTTGAGGAGTTTGATATTTTGGCTTGGTGGAAAAAAAACGAAGCTTCGTTTCCGCCATGGCCCGTGATGTACTAACCGTCCAAGCTTCCACGGTAGCTTCGGAATCTGCGTTTTCTTTTAGTGGCAGGGTATTATCGATACGAAGGACTAGACTCACACCCCTAGCGATGGAAATGTGCATTTGCTTGAAGGACCATTTGGATGCGATGGATAGGATACAAGGCCAAACTTCTCTCGAAGACGAAATTCAAGCCGAAGAAACCATACACAACAACGAGGTTGATCTTGGAATATCCGAACCAGTCACCGATGAAGAACTAGCCGAAGATGCAAGGCTACGAAGCTCTAGTTCCGAAGACAACGCACAAGAATAATCAATCAATATTCCAAAAAATAAGACGTTGAACTTAATGTTTTATATTTGTTATATTTTTATAATGTTTTACAATTTTATAAATATATCTTGTCATGTTTTTTTATTTCCGAACTTTCCAAATATTAATAAGCGTTGAACTTTAAGTATTAAAAATTTAAAATTTATTTGAATTTTTTTTTTAATAAAAACCGGTTTAAAGGGCAAACCGGTTTAAAACTAACCCTAACCGGTTTGACATTTCCCTTTACTAAAACCGGTTTAACCCGAACCAGTTTGGGTCCAAACCGGTTTTGACTTTTCGTTGACCAAACCGGTTCGGGTCGGGTTGAACCGGTTTGGGGCTAAAAACCGATTTGTGCACCACTACCTGTACATGGTGTTTTTACTCTTTACATGGTGTTTTAACATTTAAACTTCAATGTTTAAGTCTGTACATGGTGTTTTTACTCTTTACATGGTGTTTTAACATTTAAACTTCAATGTTTAAATCTGTACATGGTGTTTAAGTCTGTACATAGTGTTTTAACATTTAAACTTCAATGTTTAAGTCTGTACATGTTGTTTACGTATGTACATGGTGTTGTTTAAGTCTATACAGGGTGTTTAAGTCCGTACATGGTGTTGTTTAAGTCTGTATATGGTGTTATTTAAGTCTGTACATGGTGTTTAAGTCTGTACATGATGTTTTAACATTTAAACTTCAATGTTTAAGTCTGTACATGGTGTTTTAACATTTTACACATGGTGTTTTACACTTAAACGTCAATCTACACATAATGTTTTACATGTTTATTGCGTTTTAAGTATGTACATGGTGTTTTTACTCTTTGCATTGTGTTTTAACATTTTATATATAGTGTTTTACAATTAAACGTCAATCTACCCATGGTGTTTTATATGTTTATGTCGTTTAAAATTTCGGACTTGATCACATTTGATTCGGAGTGGATTTAAGTATTACGAAAATTATTTCGGGTAATTTTTAGTGATTCGAACTTGAATACGATTGATAATTTTATAGTTAAAAGGATTTGATAATTTTATGGTGTTTTTGAGCTGGATAATTTTACGATTTTTTTGAACTGTGTGTTTTATAGTGTTTTTGAACTAGACAATTTTGTAAGTGTTTATGATTTAGGCAATTCTATGGCTTTTTTTATGGTGTTTTTAACCTAGTTCAAAAACACCATAAAAATTTTGAACTAGGCAATTTTACGATATATTTAGTTTATGGCGTTTTCTTATGGTGATTGTATGATGATTTTTATGGTGTTTTTTTATAAATTTTGTACAACCAAGTTCAAAAACGTCATGAATAAAAAACCTAGTTAACACGTAAATTTTTTTTATTTTTATATAAAAATATTATACTCATATTAAAGATAAAAAAAACGCTCGTTATTATGGTATAATTTAAAAAAAAAAATAATAACGCACAAAAAAATTATGAACGTTTAAAAATATGAGGGAATATACATGTGACTTGCATGTGTATGTTTTGAGCCTTTGAAAATCATAAGCATGTTCCTTTGACGCTTTTACCCTTCCCTCTTGGTCCCCTCCTTGGACACATGTCACTATATGGTGGCTTCCTACACTTTGTAGAGTTTTTTAACTTTGTAGAATATCCCTCCCCCTGTTATATATAAAAATTATAATAATATATATAAAAATAATTATAAATATATATAAATTAATAAATAAATAATAAATGAGCCGAGCAGAACTCGAGCTTGAAAAATTACTCAAGAGTCGAACCCAAGTTTTAAAAATACAGCTTGAATCGAGCCAAGCTTTAAAAATACAGCTCGAATCGAGCCAAGCTCGAGCTCTCAATAAGTTAAACGAGCCGAGCTCGGACTCGACTCGGCTCGTTTACACCATATAAAACACGAGACAACAATCTAGTGGAAAAATATACAAGTAATCATCATATATATTTTACATCATATTATTTAAGCTTAAACATTATGATGAAAATGTAGAAACTAGTAAAAGTTTTAAATCTCCTACATTTATAGCTAGGTAGATATGAATATAAAATGTAGCTGTTTTTTTATCATTAATGCATAACATAACACAAGGGGTGTATAAAAAATGAAATGTAATCAATTTACAATTTATATATATTAAATATATTATAAATATCATTACTATTTAATTTTAAGTTTAGTTATGAGATATCGCGTTTAGTATTTATTAGTTCTACATTAATTAATACTATAATATTGAAATTTAAATCACGAGAATCAGAAAGATTAGAGCATAACTGTTAATTTTCTTGCATTAATAAACTAATCACTATTGTTTGTTACTTATTTAAAAAAACATAAAAACATATCAAAATGAAAAAAATGGTGTGTAAAATTGGAGTGGTTATGGATTTCTTTTGGTTATTTACAAATATCAAATGTGATTTTTATAAAAAGTTATAAAGAATATTTTATGAGTGAAGTATTACAATAATATAATATAAATATAATCAAGTTTTTCACATACTAATTTTATTTCACCCTCTGTCATTGGGCTTTACAGCCCAGTTCAAGGATCTAACAGAATTTTCAATCTATAAACTGATTTCCGTTATTATTTCTGAAGAGAGAGAGAGAGATGGTGGAAGAAGTAGCGAAATCGGAGGAGCAAAGGACGACCGACGCCGGTAAACACAGAGGCGTTCGATCGGACGGAGAAGAAGAAGAACGGCAGAAAGAAGGCGGAGAGAATGCAGGCGGCGGAGATACGTCTATGAGACCTGGTAAGGACATCAAACGCCATCCGCTTGAGCATTCATGGACCTTCTGGTTCGATAATCCATCTGCTAAGTCTAAGCAGGTCGCCTGGGGTAGTTCTATCCGCCCTATCTACACTTTCTCCACCGTTGAAGAATTCTGGAGGTCTTTTATTCATTTTTTGTTTATATTTCTTCAAATCATTTCTAGATTACGCTTTCACCTTATTTAGATTCTCGTTAAATCAGACCCGGTTCCTGAATTGTGGTTATAAATTCATCTAGGTTTCAAATGTTAAATGAAATCAAGCAGTAAATCAGTCTAGCTTAATTCATTTTTAAGATTATTAATGAAAGATTAAATGCATCCACATAGCCTTGAGTACTGATATACAAGCATTTAACTATTAATTATTTCATGCATGTATATTCTTGAATTAAACAACTGTTGATGCTGTTTACATTTTCATATCATTAGGCCATAAAGTTAAAGTTTCATCAAAGCTACGGCTCTCGAAAAGTATTTCAAATCAGTAATTATAACGCTTGGTATGAAATTCTCTAACAAAGTATGCAATCTGTTTCAATGCAGCCTTTACAACAACATACATAGACCAAGCAGGTTGGCTGCAGGAGCAGACCTCCATTGTTTCAAAAACAGAATTGAGCCCAAGTGGGAGGACCCTGTTTGTGCTGGTGGTGGAAAGTGGACTATGACTTTTCCCAAGTCAAAATCCAACACATGTTGGCTGTATACGGTACTTTTGAGTATCTTCAAACTGTTGTTATTTGAGATCTTATTTAGTTCCTATATTCACTATAATCTGTTTATGATGTGAAAGTTGCTAGCAATGATTGGAGAACAGTTTGATCATGGAGACGAGATATGTGGGGCAGTCGTTAATGTGAGATCAAGGCAGGAAAAGATAGCTCTCTGGACCAAAAATGCTGCCAATGAGCCTGCACAGGTAAATAGAGCTGTCAAACTTTTGTTTCAACATTTTTGCATGATGGGACGATTGGTTGTTTGCAGATGAGCATTGGGAAACAATGGAAAGAGTTTCTTGATTACAATGACATGATAGGGTTCATATTTCATGTAAGTATATATATGAGTTTTAGAATATTGATCCATGTGGATATTGACTAATATTTTGCGCCATATCTCAGGAGGATGCTAAGAAACTGGACAGAGGTGCCAAAAATAAGTACACAACATGACGCGTTGTGATTCAGATTTATGCAAATGCAAGCTTGGGATGTTAGGTAGGGACTCTGAATGCACCCACTTGTTTAGTAGTTTTGTATACATAAGCCGATCAACATTTCCAATGGACACCTCAATGTTCATAAGTTGTTGATCCTAATAAACACTACTTGTTTCAAATAAGATTGTATAGTATACAAAGGTCTACTTTTAGTGGTGGAGTCATAACTTCTCAAGTGATTCGCCATATCAAACTTGTGCTTCATGGGGGTTTTAGTATGGAGTTTTCCATTTTCAGATCGAAGTCGTCAACATATTGGCTTACAAAGTATGGTTGTAGAAAATAAGAAAAGTTATCAATATCTTTAAAAGAGAAACTAGAGAAGAATTTAGAGATAAATGCATTTAGAAGAATGGAATTTGATTTGCTTATAATGATAATATCAACATATATAGATATGTAGGTGGATTAGATCATCATTGTAGATTAGACGAGATCGTCATTATATAATTAGTAGAGTGAATAAAGAGGTGTCATTTTTGAACCAAAGGGGTAAATAGTTTGGATTTAAGTTCATTCTTATGGGGAATTTTTAAGACCATAGAGAGTTTGATGAAGTTTGCAAATATGGGTAGGTTGAGACAGACTAACAAAATCAGGGTTTGTATCATAAAAGAGGTTCTCAATATGGGTAGGTTGAGACGAATGAGCTATTTAATCTATAAGATAAAAAAAATTAGTAACGCATTTAAGTTGGTGGAATTTATTTCTTCTCGATTTTGAATGATCGGAGGTCCACGATGCTGATATACGTGGTCAAATTTTCAAAGAATTTGAAAGGATGTTTCTAAATAAAAGTTGCAGAATATATATTTACACATCCTAAATTTGAAAGATTAAAGTTATGTAAAAGATATAATTAATCAAATTGTATTGTTAACCTTTCTATATCGTAATCATTAGATTATGTTTTTGGATTTTGTGATTGAGCTTGTTATTGGTGATTTTAGTGTCATTAATATCATTTAAGTGTAACTGGATTGACTTGTTGCTTAAACGAATCATAATAATATAATATACATCAAACAAGTCAGGAGGTGTGGAGTACAACTTGTTGGAGTTTATTTGATTATAAGTATTTAGGAACCTCATTGTTTCCTATGGGCGAAGCCCCTAAACAATGGGAGGGGGGGGGGGGGGGTTTCATGGGTCAGGGTTCCAAGGGGCAGCGCCCCCTTGTGTGATTTTAGTGAGTTTGTTGTCATGAACTTATGATGTGTATGATTGCAAGTTATTCTTGGTTTTAGATCTCATTTGTGTGGTCCGCTTGGTCTCTCTATGAAGTTATGCAAGTTAGATCCAACAAGTTTTATCTTTAGGGCATAAAAGTGCACTTATAACCTGAGGCTTGACACTTTAATCGGTAATAGACAAATCGGTAACATAACTGGTGAAACTTGTGAGCTACATAAGGAATAGATCTAAATAAAAGGGTCTAGAAACTTGTTAGGGTTTTCTGTGTTAATTTATTCACGGGTTGTAAATCGCTAGGGTGCTTATTTGTCCAGATCCGGTATAGAAATTCTAAGTCATAATGAATTGGTAATAAAACTAGCTTCACTTGATTAGGGTATTAGTGTTTATCTATGAAATGATGTAATATTGTTGTTTATTGGGCATATAGTTCCAACAATAAGAGCACCTCCAATGCTATATGCAATAAACACCAACAAACGCGCCACACCAGGTACCAAGTCAAATTTTCATTCATCATTTAAAAACACCCATTTATATTCTAACACCACATCTTTTTTCAAACATCAACTTTTTTTATATAAAAAAATAATTAAATATGGGTATATGACAGAGGGTGACCCATCATTTTACGTTTGCAAGTGTTTGGAATTTCAAACGCAACAGGACGAACGCCTATACAAACACCTCCTCCAACGCTGTTGTGTTGCCTACCTGGTGTTTACCCTCATCCGTAAGGCAGCGTTGGAGCTGCTCTAATATACATGAAAATGTAAAAAAAGAAAAAGGAAAAAAACAAGACACGAAAATAACTTAAACAAATGGAGTCCAAGATTTAAAGCACTGATATTACAAGGTAAACGATGTTTAATAGCTATTATACACATTATACATAGGACAATGGCGCGACTTATTTTAACCGGGTAATATGTTCAACAGATCGAAGACTTAGATATATGATCAAGTTTCATGGCCGGGCTTCATCTCCAATCTTCATTTTCTCGAGAAACGTCTTTCCGTTGAGCTTGCAAGAGAAGAATTCCTTGAGGAACTGTTCCATGACGAGTGTTCTATACAACGGTGGTACGTTTCCCGTGCTCATTAGGAGGCTCTTTGCAGGTCTAACCTCTGCTTCAAGCTTTGGATTGAAGAATATGGCAAGCGAAATCCTCTCTTTCGTTGCATTAACAGTCGCCCTATGCTCGATACTGTTGTATACACCATTGCTCATTATCTGCAAATACATTTAGTTAATTGATTAAATAGAATTGTTACCTCTTTTACGCATTTTCTCTTTATTAATAACGGAAATCGAATGTATACTTAATAAATAAATAAATCAGTAACTGGTTGCGTCAAATGTCACAATTCTACGAGCTTAAAATTCTTTTTCTCCCTTATTTTTTTCTTTACTAACTATTTAATATTTATTTATTAATTCTTAAATATTTATTAATATTTAATATTTCCTTTATAATTTCTAAATCTTCTTTACTAACTATTTAATATTCCATTATTTTGTCCGTGTAAAACACGAGTTTCTAACCTAGTAATTAATAGAATTATATCTAATATTAAATAAAGAAAAATTCCAAATGTCCCTTTGACTAACCAAGTTCTTCATTTTGTCCTTTGACTTTCTTCTGTCACAAAATGTCCCCTTTAACATGTACATGGCGCCTATATAATAGAGGCGGAAGACTGTATAATATGAGTGGACGACCGTATAATAGAGACGGGAAAATATGGGTGGAAGACCGTACAATATGGACGGACGACTGTATAATAGAGGCGGATAATCATATAGTAAAGGTGGAAGACCGTATAATAGAGATGGACGGCCACGACAATGATGTAAAACAGACGTTTCCACCCATGTTGAGACACATTATCATTGGTTTCATACACATGCAGTAGATTGTATTATATATGGGTGCCGTCGACCAGATTAAAGGCGACATTTTTAAAGAACTTGGTTGGAAAAAAATACATTTTAGAAAATTTTCCCAACTAAATATACACCGAGTGATGGGTACCCATTTTTTCTTTTGAAGGAATTAGCCATGTAAATTGGACCACGTCTATATATGACTTGACCTCGAAGAAATCAAGATAAAATATTGACCATGTGCTTTGGTTTGGTCAAGCATGTATGTATTTACGATGGACAGCTACCTCATATCTCTAGTCGTAACTTTGACGTCCAAAATAATTGGAATCAACCCACGTTTAAAAATTGCGTTTTAATTAAAATATATTTTTGCATTCATTTGTGTCGGCCTCACCTCTAGAACGTCCCCAATATTTATTACGAAAGCATCTGGAAGGAAATTCACGGGGATCCATACACCATCTTTTTTAACTTGCAAACCTTCTACCTCATTGACTTGGAGAAGAATGGTGAGTCCAGTAGCATCAGAATGAGGGCTAAGACCGACAACCCGATCTGGCTCGGGGCAAGGAGGATAGTAAGTCATCCTCACCGATTGCATTCCGTCTTCGAAAACGTCTACCATCTCTTTCTTGTCAATGTCTACTGCTTGGCCAATTAGACTGAACAAAGCCATGGCAAGCTTTTGCAGTTCTTTCAAGTAGTTCTCCATGGTATCTCTGTTGAAAATATTAAAAAAAAAACATATATATTTGTTAGGGTTTATTATAAAGATAATTATAATAATCACTTTTATATATGAATACCCTAACAATAATTATAAAGAAAATATTAATTATATTAAAGATAATTACAATAAACCTTAACTAATATATTCGGGTAACTAAAAAAAAGTTTATATATAAGGATAGAAGGAAACCAACTCTTAACAAACAAAAAGTGTTGTCTCCACGAAAACTTGCCCACTTTTGAATTTGGGTTGCCTAAAAGATGCTATCATTTTATGTTTAAACAATCTATTGAAACTACTTCCCTTGTGGAATATAAGTTTTCTTTGTTTTGTTTTGTTCTATTATGGAGATATTAAATATGATCAATAATCAAATATGCTTATTAACCTAAGTTAAGTGTGACTTGAACATGCTAGCTTTCCGGATGAATTCCAACCTGAACTTGATTCGAAAACGGAAAAAAATGATTTTAGGTGGTTTTGCAAACTACTCATAGTTTCTAGGTGGGTTTTGAAGTTTTCATGGTTTCTAGGTGATCCGCTAGTTAAACTAGCGGATGTGAATAGTGCAGATGGTGATCCGCTAGTTAAACTAGCGGATGTGAATAGTGCAGATGGTGATCCGCTAGTTGAACTAGCTAACGGATGTGAAGAATGAAAGTGAAAAAACAAAATTAACAAAGTTGATGTTTATTTGTTCTGTTCACTTTAACCGTTCATGTCCGGTAGTTCAGTTAGCGGATCACCACTTGCACTATTCATATCCACTACACCTAGAAACCATTAAACCTTTAAAACCACCTAGAAACCATATCTGATCATCAAAAAATGCCTATTTCTAAAATTTTTTCATTAAAAAACTGGGAGCATGACCTCAACTAGAATTTCAATAAATAAGTATATGTCGTAGTCGGGGAGTCGACTATATTTTGTACTTATGTCTCAGTTGTAGCTAGGTTTTATGGTTATATAGGTCCCATGAACTGGTCGCTAATTTTAGGGTTTCCAAAGATTGTCGGAATTTCTGATCAGAAAACCACCTGTTTTCTAGTAGTGTATGGAGCGGTTGCATCATGTAAATTTGTTAGCATGTTTTCTAATGTTTGTTTCTAGTTTATTTTGTGTATCTAGAGCTTAAGGTTTCTAATCTAAATCAAGACTAAAAAAGTTGAGAAATAGAGAGAGACCTCAGTATTGGAGGGAACTGAGGAAGTAAGTGTGATTTTCTTCTGTGAAGAGGATTGGTGATCATATAAAAGCGATCAGCCCAGTCAACTTTCTGATCTTGAGTCTGGAGTATGGTTTGACCATAACCTTCATATTCACCTGCCTTCAACTTATACCTCAGCTTCTCTTCAACAGGCAAGTTGAAAAATTCTACCACCTCCTTCTTCATTTTCTCCACCAACAATTTATCAACTCCATGATTCACCAACTGCAAGAGATGTTAAAATCTGGTCATATGCAAATTTGCAATGGGGATTGAACGTAAAATGAACTATCTGGAGACACTTAACCTGAAAAATTCCCCATTCATGGCATATGGAGCGCAGATTTTTCCGTTGCTCGGTATCAGATCCTAGCATCTTGATCAAATCTTTCATGTCAATGAGTGGGATAGAGGGCAAAGGCAAAGAGCTCTTAGAGACAAAGGTGGATTCTTGTGTTTCCTGAACGTAGCGGTCAGGTACCACTTGCTTGAGTTCTTTTGCAAGCTCTTGAAGACTCTCATGGCTCTGTTGCAAAGAAGACATTTCTGTGTATGTTGTAATAATTCTGATATGTTATAGAGGAAGGTCTTCTCCGAGGATAAATATTTGTAATGGTGTTTGGGGTATACGAAACACAGCCCTAATGTGGCTTTAAATAGAAAAAAAGGTGCTTAGACCTGATTTTTATTTTATTTTAAACTCTTGAAGATGAAACGAATCAAGGTGACAATCCCTGACCAAAACCATTATACGAATACGATATGAAAAAAAAAACAGGTTTTAGGTTGACTAATTAATAACTCATTTATTAAACAACTCACCCGTACACGATCCGTTTAATTAACAGGTTGACCCGTTACCAGTTTAATTAAGGGTTTTAAAGAAGTTCCTATTTAGATTTCAAAGAAGTTATTTAAAGTATTAACATTTAAAGTTTGATGATTTGGTTTTTAATTTTTGTGTCTCAAGCTAAATAGTTCATCTAATCTCAAGCTAAATATATAAATCCAAGTTTATTTTGAGAGTAATTAGAGATAAGGAAAAACATTAAAAAGACACAATATATAAAAAAGAGTACATTTGAGCTGAAGTCATTAATTATTTAAATTGTTACTAAGTCACAAACTACTAATCATATATGCAAATGAAAATTAAATGGGTAGACACGAACATGAGTCACATTTAAATGTGTGCGTATTAGGGTTGATGTTTTTGACACCGATAAGTATATGCATCATGTTCGGGTTCATATATATATTTGACCAGTCAACCTGACATAACCCTAAAATAAATACATAAAAGAGAAGCTAGCGGGAGACTGCCACCTCAATTACAAGTTGGGTAAGTATTCATTCGGAAATCGGAATAGGTTGACCTGGTAAATTCGTTTAATAAATGATTCATATTTTGGGTTGGGTTATAGATAAACAGTATCAAACCGTATAAAATTAGAATAAAAGAATAAAAATATATAATTTGCAAGTTCAACATGCAAATTGTTTTTATTTTCCCTTTTATAGTAATCTACTAAATAACTAATCCTAATCCACTAGCTTTACATATTTCCTAGATGTGTGTGATGAGAAGTGATGAAGAGTTCCTACATTTCCTGTAGCCAAAATCAAAATCAAGACTTCATTGAATTTTATATGAACTTATCTTTTGAATTATACTTTTTATTAAAAGAACTTTCTTTTGAATTCTTTTATTTGTTAAAAACATAAATTATATTAAATTAGAATGGTAAGAAATGTACTTTCACAATCCTTGTAACTTTTAGCAAACTAACGGGTATACCGATCGATACTCTATGAATAATGTGTAATCGGGTACTCTACGGGTATAAGACAGAGTATGAGAGTTTTAGAATTACCAATATTCATCTCAAACTCGTCCCATTAAGGCTTTGTATATAACGCACACGACTAAACAAACTAAAAGAAATGTTTACGAATGCGGGGATCAAACCCTCGTCCTCTTGACCTGAAGACCTTTGACTAATTAACTCTCTTGGCAATGGTCCAAATGGCTTTTCCAAATTCGTTTTTATATACTTTAACTTCGTATCCCGTTTTAGTTTTTCTAAAAACTAAATCGTTGTTTCTCTTCTTCTTTGCTCATATCTGTCGTCGACAATGATACATCTCCATTGACAAACCAATTGAATATAAATTCATGAAGTTGATCTTACAAACTATCAACTCTCCTAACAAATCGAAATCGACAACACACTAGTAGGCTTGAGGACAAGATTTTTACCTGGAACCATGATTATTCGGCGGTCCTGTGACCAACCGGATTCTAGATTGCTATCACAATTCCTTTTCCAATGCGATTGATTGATGTTTGCTTTTTAACTCGAATTTAATGAAGGAGGAAAGAGAGATTGGTTGCGGTATGTATGTGAGTGTTTAGGAGGTAGTGGTAGGGGTGTTCGTGGTCTGGTTTGACGAAATTTCCCAGTCGGCTGATAATTTGCGGTTATGTAGAAACGTAAACCAAGCCAACTGACGGTTTGACGATCTATACAGTTCGATTTTGATGGTTTATATGGTTTTCGTCCATCTATTATTAGTGGTGTTTTAGCCAATCATTTTTTTGTTTTAGTTAGAAAACTTGCATATATATATATTAGTTGTTTATTTTTTATTTTTAATAAAATAATTAAAGAGATTAAACGAAAACGGTTGCTAAAAGTAAAATAATTTTATTTTGTTGATACTTTTTCTCATGAATTACTTTAAAAAGTGCATAGACTTAAATTACCAAACCCATGATATAAACTCTAAACAATTATGATTGGAGTGAGACATATATTGTTCACATTGTCATCTTGATCACGTAAACATAATATTTAAAGCTCTAGATGACTTTTAAACTCAATTTACTTATGAATCATATGATGCATCATACTAATATTGCTTATCTAACTAGTGTTTGACTTGGGGTCCATAATTAATCTCTCTATCCGTATAACTGTGCCCAACTACGAAATGAGTTACAATAACTATATTGCATAGCTTGTGACTGACATTTAAAAAAAAGGGTTTAAATTTATTTAAAAACTTTTGATAGCTATTTTAAATATTAAAATCTTATTCTGATAATTCTTTTGCTAAAGCCCCCGGCCCTTTCTATATTAAAATTTGTAGGTCCGCCACCGGATAAAAGAGCAATTATTAAAATCATTATTTAGATTTTTTTTTTATGTCCAACCATCTATTTCAAAATTATCAGTTTTAAAATGATGTATGCTAACTTCACTTGTCTATGCTGGTTAACAAAAAAACACTTTAGTTTAGTCAGATTGTGTAGCCCATTTGTTAATATCTTTATCGTATTGGGCTTGTTTTATTAAACTTTCATTTGTTTTTATTTGAGCTTTATGTTTTATGTAAGGCCCTAAACCCGGGAGACCTCATTTATTGGATTTACTTATCAACATATAGCACTTAAACATAAAACATTCATCACTTAGCAGCGGAAACGATTTAAACTTTCAACATAACAACGGAAGCATAACATGTCTTTCACAACTTGTCAAATTCAGACTGAAACTTGTCTTAAACAACAAAAACATAAACTGGATGCCAGACACTGATCTTCGGGTAACTCGTCTCGCTAAGCCAAACATCCATATCCATCTACTGCCACCTACACATAACTGATGTGCATACTAAAAATCAGCAATGCTGAGTGAGTTCTAACGTTTACTTTAAATCAATTATACAAAAGCTTTACTAATACTTAAATACTGCCCTTAAGGCAAAACTTTACATACTTTACTTTACTTTTCAAAACAGTTTAAAAACATATAATGAACCGTCAATTCCTTTACACTGTACTGCCCTCATGGCTCGCGTCCATGAACCGACAAGTACCTGGTCAATGCCCTCATGATCAACGACCATGAACCGAAAATACCGCTTTACCGTCAATTCCCCTGTCCGGTCATTGCCCTCATGATCAACGACCATGAACCGACAATACCTCTTTACCGTCAATTCCTCTGTCCGGTCATTGCCCTCATGGCTTACACCATGAACCGACAATACTGCTTTACCGCTAAGGGGAGTTGCGTAGTTCTCCCGAGCAACCGCCTTCACTCATCCTAGTTGTACAACCGTTAACGAACCATAAAGGTTCTTACTAATGAGTAGAACCCATATCTGACATCTTGCATAAGTAACATCTGTCCCAAGGACCTTTACATCTGGTACACATTCCCGAAGGAAAACTGTTCACTTTACCCTTCATAAAACTTTATGTAAATCTTGTTCATAACTTTCACATATAATATGCCTTTGTTTATGTATATAAAATATAGTAAACGTTTGCCATAAAATATAGTTATGCTTTACTAAACATAGCTTAACACATATATCATGCATTTTTATGTATATCAAAGTATAATAAACGCTTGCCAATAATATAATCATACTTTACTAAAAATGTACTTTTGCCTCTTTTAAACTTTACAATAAAACATAGATTTCACTTTGTTTATTAATATATAAAATATAATAAACACTTTACACTAAATATGCACACCACCCCTAAAGCAGGCAAAAAGGGGATTAGAACTCACCTGTGATGAACACGGTCAAGGATCTCTAAGAGATCTTCTAACCTGTACGTACACAACCTAGTCTTAGCTTACATACATCTTGTTACATTTTGACCCCACTATACCGAGAACCTAGGGGTCATTGGTTCTTTCCCGTGACTTTAGGAGTTCACGGCTTAATCTCATGAACAGGGAAGTATACGGCTTAAGGAAAGTTCTCAGGATTTTACCCGCGAACTAGGTCTGAGAACTCTAACCGTGAACTTTACCCAAACCGCAAAATTTACCTAGACCGTAAACTTTACCCAGACCGCAAACTTTACCCCAACCGTGAACTTTACCCCATACCGCAAACTTTACCCCAACCGTGAACTTTACCCCATACCAAAAACTTTGCCCAGACCGCAAACTTTACCCCAACCATGAACTTTACCCTATATCACAAACTTTACCCCAACCGTAAACTTTACCCCCATACCGCAAACTTTGCCCAGACCGTGAACTTCATCTCAAACCACAAACGTGCATGGATTCAGATCTGGATCGATTGATTCTTCAAGTTTGAAACTTTTTAAGTTCAAAGCGCGTATTTTCCTCTCGTGATTCCAGATCTATAATCCTTTTCTCATTTGGTTCATAAAAACCCGTCTTTTTTACGAAAATACCCGAAAACCGAAAAATAATAAAAACTCGGATTTGGTTCGGGTCATTACCTGTTTCGAGATTCCGAATAGGAGAACCTACAAACGAGTAGTAGAGGAACGAGATGCTAGCTTTTCGGGTCGATCCATCAACTTTCTTTCTCTACGGTTTCTCTCTCTAGAAAGTGGGGAAGTTGAAGTGTGAAATGAGGTGGTTGGAATGAGGGTTAGGGTCCTAAGGCCCATCCTCATCCTCAACTCAGCCCACCTAGTGACCCGGCCCAAGGCTCTGTCCATCTCACTTCATTTTCCTTAATTTCATGCAAATCCCGTGCTCGTTCTATCGCTTCGAAATACAGGATGTTACATTTTAAGACAACTAACTCTAGATGTTTAAGGTTTTGGCCAGAGGCCATGTTAGTAGTAATCGTATACCACATGGAAGCGGTTATCGATTTGCTTGCTTGGGAAGTTATCCCTTAACTTCAAATATTTACGAATACATGGCAGTTCCATGTTGCATCGATGCTTCCATGCTTGGCAACGGTTGGTTGTTTATAAGTAGGTTCCTAAACATTTGTGAATGGTTGTTAATCCTACTTTCAGTTATTGATAATCTTACTTTGTGTCTTTAACAAAGTTTCTTTTAAGTTACAAGAACTATGAAATCTCATATTTGTTACAATGATCTAAAAGGCAAAAGTGGTATCAGAGCCATATATGAATTTGATTCAAGTGAAAGCAGTGATGATAGTTACGTGATAAAGATTCATGGTGCGAAAGGAGATTGGACAAGGTCACGGTTGAAGAGCAGGTCGACCGGAATCACCAAAAACGATTCCATACAATCACATACAAGCAGGAACACGACGGGAAAGGAAAGTACAGTCCGGTTTGTCAACAAGGGAAAAGAACAGTTAGCTGTAAGGGGACAAGCATCTATCCATGTTCAGGGTCGTGAAAAACCAGTTTCGTCAGGCTTGAACATAAGTCACAGGAGAATCCAGAAATCTATTAACCCGTAGGTTTGGTTGTCGGAAGGAAGGCAGCCGGTTAGGAGGCCACGGAAGGCTGGGATACGATGTTAATTAATTTTGTCATGAAGTAGGGCATATTGCAACCATTTATCCAAGTAAGTGCGTTCATACTTATCCCTCACCAAATAGTAATGATTACATAGTAAACGGCACCGATGAGGCCAATTGGAATCACATATGGTACGCATACCCGAATGCTAAGTATCACATGTCCGGTAACCGAGACGTATTCCAAGTGTTTAAACGAAACTTTGGCATTACAACGAATAAGGATGCCAATATGTTCATTTTCATTCATGGTATGGGGGAAGTAAAGATTCCAGTCAGGGGTAGGAAGAAAAACATCTCTTGTATAAACTATATTCCCAAACAAGACACGAACATTCTTAGCATCAAGCAATTATTATATCAAGGCATAGAAACACACGTTGAGGGAGAACGTTGTACCTTAACGAAGATGTTTGTGTAACATCCCGAGTTTTAGAGCATGAGAGAATTCACGAGAAATTAAAACTTAAATAAAAAGAAAGGAAGCGGGCTTGGGCCGGGGTGTATGGGCCGAAAGGGGAAGGGTTTGGGCCCTTATAGGCCTCAAGAACAACCCAAAGGCCTCATTTACATCCTCATTTCCAGATTCTAGAGAGAGAAAGTGAGAGAGAGTCTAGAGAGAGAAAGTCCCGGTTTTTGGATTAGAGCTTCAAGGATCGTTAGCAAGAGTCTCGTGGGTGTTTAGCAACGAAAAGGAAGTGATTACAGGTAACCGATTCTCCTAGATCTGAGTTTTAGTTCGTTTTTGGGTTTTTCGGGTTTCGGGTGAAAAGATTATGTTTGAACGGATGAAACTGAAAGATAAGCATAGATTTGAGTTCCTTAAAGGAAAACGAACGTTTTGAATGCAAACAGGTTCGGGATCTTGAAGCGATCAGACCCGAATGCGAAAGTTAGGGTTTTTCGCCAAGAACAGGTCGTGCGCACTTGCTAAGTGCGCACAGAGCAGGTCCTGCGCACTTGCTAAGTGCGCAGGAAGAGGAGCCTGCGCACTTGCTAAGTGCGCAGGAAGGGAAGTCTGCGCACTTGCTAAGTGCGCAGGAAGCAGTGTCTGCGCACTTGCTAAGTGCGCAGGCATCAGGACTGATTAAGTAAAGTTAGTATGTTAGAGTGGTTTAACTGTTTAGCGTCGAGTTAAGTCTGATAAGTGTCAAATTGTTATGATTGTTCAGATTGTGTGAGATCCAGTAGACCGTTGCAGCTTAGATACCAGGTGAGTTCTAATCCCCTTTTTGCCTTCTTTAGGGGTGGTGTGCATACTTAGTGTAAAGCGTTTATTATATTTTATATATTATAAACTGAAGTGAAAAGCTATGTTTAGTGTAAAGTTTAAAAGAGGCAAAAGTATGTTTTCAGTAAAGTAAGATATATCATTTGGCAAGCGTTTACTATATTTTCATATACATAAACAAAGGCATGATATATGTGCTAGTATGTTTTCAGTAAAGTAAGATATATCATTTGGCAAGCGTTTACTATATTTTCATATACATAAACAAAGGCATGATATATATGATAAGCTATGTTTCAGAAAGTAAGATGTATTTTATGATAAGCTATGTTTCAGAAAGTAAGATGTATTTTATGATAAGCTATGTTTTAGTAAAAGCAAAGATATATCATTTAGCAAGCGTTTACTATATTTTTATATACATAAACAAAGGCATGATATATGTGTTAAGATATATTTCAGTAAAAGCAAAGATATATCATTTGGCAAGCGTTTACTATATTTTTATATACATAAACAAAGGCATGATATATGTTAAGTTATGAACAAGATTTACAGAAAGTTTTATGAACAGTAAAGTGAACAGTTTTTATTCGGGAATATGTACCAGCTATAAAGGTCCTTGGGACAGATGTTACTTGTACAAGATGTCAGATATGGGTTCTACCCATTAGTAAGAACCTTTGGGTTCGTTAACGGTTGTACAACTGGGATGAGTGACGGCGGTTGCTCGGGAGGTCCACGCAACCTCCCCTTAGCGTTAAGCGGTATTGTCGGTTCATGGATGTAAGCCATGGGGGCATTGACCAGGGTATTGTCGGTTCATGGATGTAAGCCATGGGGGCATTGACCAGGTACTCGTCGGTTCATGGACGTTAGCCATGGGGGCGGTATAGTAGTGACAAGGATTTGACGGATAAGCGGTATTGTCGATTCATGGTCGTTGATCATGGGGGCATTGACCAGGTACTTGTCGGTTCATGGATGTAAGCCATGAGGGCAGTACAGTAAAGAGGAATTGACGGTTTATTATACGTTTTAAACTGTTTGAAAAGTAAAGTGTGTTAAGTTTAGCCTTAATGGCAGTATATATGTTTTGAAAAGTGTAGTATGTAAAGTTTTGCCTTAAGGGCAGTATGTATGTAATAGTAAATCTTTTGTATAATTGATTTAAAGTAAACGTTAGAACTCACTCAGCGTTGCTGATTTTTAGTATGCACATCAGTTAAGTGTAGGTGGCAGTAGATGGAAGTGGATGCTTGGCTTGGCGAGAAGAGTTACCCGAAGATCAGCATCTGGCATCCTGTTTTTGTTTCTTTTGTTTATGTTGATTAAGACAAGTTTCAGTTGTATTTGACAAGTTATGTTTCCGCTGCGTATGTTGAGATTTTAAAACGTTTCCGCTGTGTTAATGAATGTCTTATGTTTAAAAGTGCTATGTGTTGATGAGTAAATCCAATAAGTGAGGTCTCCCGGGTTTGGGGCCTCACAAGTTGGTATCAGAGCCATAGTTTGAGAGATTTGGACATCCCCGATGTCCAGACTTAAACTGAGAATGGGACAAGTAGCGGATGCCAGTAAAGGGTAACTCAAGCCAAAGCATCGGAAGCGTATAGTAAGTAAAGTTTACTTTTTAGAGTGTCAAGATAAGAATAAAGGCTTTAGTGGAATCATGTAAGCGAATAAATGGAAAACGAGAAGTGATGTAATGGTTAATTGCAGATGGCCAGTGTATATTAACATCTTACCTTACTTATTGTGTTCTACATATTCCCTAGCATGCTGAAATTAAATCCCTTTGTTCCCTATCTTTCAGTTAGAAATGGTAAGACGTGGAGGAACTAGAGGAAGTGGAGGAGGAAGACGTGGTGGACGTACAGGCCGCCGCGGTGGAACTAGCATAAATCAAATGATCGAGGGGAGTGTTCACACTACCCATACTGACACAGAAGTTAGTCAGCACAATGTTGAACATGCGGAAGGAGATGACCAGACGTTTGAGTTTGAACCAGTAGTACAAGCAGCTATTAGCCGCGAGTTTACCCGATTGCTGAAAGAAACCTTATCGGCTATACTAGACGAGGCGTTGAGGAAGGCTAAGGAGAACTCCAATGTAATCCTAGCCACTGAAGGGCCAGTGGTGCTTCCAGCTGCGGGAGGACCAATCCTGGTGGAGAATGTTGCACCGCCTACTCGCGGATGCGATTACAAGGCATTTCGTGGTTGTGATCCCCCTGAGCTAACTAGGGAGAAAGAAGCAGCAGATACTTTAGATTGGATCAATGGCATGGAATCCACCATCAGCCTCAGTGACTGTCGACTGGATCAAGCGGTCAGGTTCGCAGCTAAGTCACTAAAGGGAGAGGCAGCACACTGGTGGGAGACTGTGAAACAAGCGAAGGGTGACCAAGCGGTCGAGCTAATGAGGTGGAATGATCTGAAGGCGTTAGTAATATCGAAGTTTTGCCCTAAGAATGAAGTCCACAAGGTGGAGAGATAGTTCCTGACTTTGCAAGCCGGACTCATGACTCACAGATAATATACTTCCAAGTACAACGAACTGGCACACCTGGTGCCTCATCTTGTAACCACAGAAGAGAGGAGAATTCATTATTATATTCAAGGGTTGCCTCCAAAGATACGTACATTTGTAAATGCCAACACACCGAGTACCTTTGAGTCGGTGGTTGTTCTGAGCGGAGTTGTCTATGATGACATTGCCTCTGAAGTCATTGCTGAAGCACCCAAGAAACAAGCAGCTAAGCGAACTGCTGAGGAACTCCAGGGTCCTAACGATAGGAGGGCAAGGGTAGAAGCTGAGGGTCTATGCGAAAAATGTGGAAGGAGACATGGAGGTGAATGTAAAGCGGGTCAGGTGGGATGTTTCAGGTGTGGCAGGTTTGGACACCAATCGCGGGACTGCCCGGAAAGGCCAAGATGCCACAATTGTGGGGAACAGGGACACAGGAGCCGAGATTGCAGGAAACCCAAGAAAGCGAAAGCGGGAGGATCCGGAAAGGGTAAGGCTGCAGAGAAGGAACCTTACATCAACAAGGCCACAGCAAGGGTTTACCAGATGACTCAGTAAGGTACATTGCAAGCTCTTATTTGTTATATGGCAAGTTTATGTTATTATTTTCTTACTAAATTAGTTAGCCCCATTAGTCTAGATGCCTTAGAATTTGAGATAGCCCAGGGTCAAGCTCCCAGTGGTAGTTGATCACAATGGCCTTCATGACCAAGCTGCCTTGCATAGCTACGGTTTATGCCACCCATTATGTGATTTGCTATCAGTATAGCTTATGGCAGGTTTCGAGGACGAAACCTATTGTAAGGAGGGTAGACTTGTAACATCCCGAGTTTTAGAGCACGAGAGAATTCACGAGGAATTAAAACTTAAATAAAAAGAAAGGAAGCGGGCTTGGGCTGGGGTGTATGGGCCGAAAGGGGAAGGGTTTGGGCCCTTATAGGCCTCAAGAACAACCCAAAGGCCTCATTTCCATCCTCATTTCCGGATTCTAGAGAGAGAAAGTGAGAGAGAGTCTAGAGAGAGAAAGTCCCGGTTATTGGATTAGAGCTTCAAGGATCGTTAGCAAGAGTCTCGTGGGTGTTTAGCAACGAAAAGGAAGTGATTACAGGTAACCGATTCTCCTAGATCTGAGTTTTAGTTCGTTTTTGGGTTTTTCGGGTTTCGGGTGAAAAGATTATGTTTGAACGGATGAAACTGAAAGATAAGCATAGATTTGAGTTCCTTAAAGGAAAACGAACGTTTTGAATGCAAACAGGTTCGAGATCTTGAAGCGATCAGACACGAATGCGAAAGTTAGGGTTTTTCACCAAGAACAGGTCGTGCGCACTTGCTAAGTGCGCACAGAGCAGGTCCTGCGCACTTGCTAAGTGCGCAGGAAGAGGAGCCTGCGCACTTGCTAAGTGCGCAGGAAGGGAAGTCTGCGCACTTGCTAAGTGCGCAGGAAGCAGTGTCTGCGCACTTGCTAAGTGCGCAGGCATCAGGACTGATTAAGTAAAGTCAGTATGTTAGAGTGGTTTAACCGTTTAGCGTCGAGTTAAGTCTGATAAGTGTCAAATTGTTATGATTGTTCAGATTGTGTGAGATCCAGTAGACCGTTGCAGCTTAGATACCAGGTGAGTTCTAATCCCCTTTTTGCCTTCTTTAGGGGTGGTGTGCATACTTAGTATAAAGCGTTTATTATATTTTATATATTATAAACTGAAGTGAAAAGCTATGTTTAGTGTAAAGTTTAAAAGAGGCAAAAGTATGTTTTCAGTAAAGTAAGATATATCATTTGGCAAGCGTTTACTATATTTTCATATACATAAACAAAGGCATGATATATGTGCTAGTATGTTTTCAGTAAAGTAAGATATATCATTTGGCAAGCGTTTACTATATTTTCATATACATAAACAAAGGCATGATATATATGATAAGCTATGTTTCAGAAAGTAAGATGTATTTTATGATAAACTATGTTTCAGTAAAAGCAAAGATATATCATTTAGCAAACGTTTACTATATTTTTATATACATAAACAAAGGCATGATATATGTGTTAAGATATATTTCAGTAAAAGCAAAGATATATCATTTGGCAAGCGTTTACTATATTTTTATATACATAAACAAAGGCATGATATATGTTAAGTTATGAACAAGATTTACAGAAAGTTTTATGAACAGTAAAGTGAACAGTTTTTATTCGGGAATATGTACCAGCTATAAAGGTCCTTGGGACAGATGTTACTTGTACAAGATGTCAGATATGGGTTCTACCCATTAGTAAGAACCTTTGGGTTCGTTAACGGTTGTACAACTGGGATGAGTGACGGCGGTTGCTCAGGAGGTCCACGCAACCTCCCTTTAGCGTTAAGCGGTATTGTCGATTCATGGATGTAAGCCATGGGGGCATTGACCAGGGTATTGTCGGTTCATGGATGTAAGCCATGGGGGCATTGACCAGGTACTCGTCGGTTCATGGACGTTAGCCATGGGGGCGGTATAGTAGTGACAAGGAATTGACGGATAAGCGGTATTGTCGATTCATGGTCGTTGATCATGGGGGCATTGACCAGGTACTTGTCGGTTCATGGATGTAAGCCATGAGGGCAGTACAGTAAAGAGGAATTGACGGTTTATTATACGTTTTAAACTGTTTGAAAAGTAAAGTGTGTTAAGTTTAGCCTTAATGGCAGTATATATGTTTTGAAAAGTGTAGTATGTAAAGTTTTGCCTTAAGGGCAGTATGTATGTATGTAATAGTAAATCTTTTGTATAATTGATTTAAAGTAAACGTTAGAACTCACTCAGCGTTGCTGATTTTTAGTATGCACATCAGTTAAGTGTAGGTGGCAGTAGATGGAAGTGGATGCGTGGCTTGGCGAGAAGAGTTACCCGAAGATCAGCATCTAGCATCCTGTTTATGTTTCTTTTGTTTATGTTGATTAAGACAAGTTTCAGTTGTATTTGACAAGTTATGTTTAGACAGGTTATGTTTCCGCTGCGTATGTTGAGATTTTAAAACGTTTCCGCTGTGTTAATGAATGTCTTATGTTTAAAAGTGCTATGTGTTGATGAGTAAATCCAATAAGTGAGGTCTCCCGGGTTTGGGGCCTCACAGTTTGAGAATAAGTCGAAAGGTGTGGATGTATTTTTTAACAAATCGGAAACAAAACTCGAAGAAGAATACCTGGACAAGTTCTATGAGCACCTAGCAGAATTGCCACGCCCGTAACACAGGACAGTTATCTAACAAGAGTAGTACCTCCAACAGAAATGATCCCAGGAAAGAACGACGGGTCTAGGAGAGATTTATACACCGCTCTTTCCTTAGACAGAATATTCCGTTTGCCAGATAACTACATACTGATCAGAAGGTCGCCTTCTAGTTACTGTGATGTTGATACCAAAACACATAGCGGAAGACTAACTCATAACTTCTATTAACATCAAAACATTGTTTACATCATGTTTAACAAAAGTTACATCAATCATTCCTAACAAGGAACATGTCATTCGGGACCGACATGGTCTGAGATATCGGTTTGAAATTGACTAAATTCAAAAATTCTTTATTTTTAACCCTTGATCTTTGGTATATTTGCAATTCAACCCATGGACTTTAATTCCTGTCATCTTTAGCCCTTATTTTCTGTAGGAATTTTTGAGGTGTTACAAATCTCCCCACCTTTAAGAAATTTCGTCCTCGAAATTAAGACGTGAATAGATGAGGATATTTGGCTCGTATTTGTTCCTGTAATTCCCAAGTCTTGTCAGCTCCGATCCGACCTTGCCATTGGACCAACACCATTGGTATAACTTTCTTTCTTAATTTCCGTTCCTAGGTGTCTAAAATCTTGATAGGTTGTTTAGTAAAATGAAGCTTGTCGTCTACGTGTCCATCATCTAGTGTAATAGCGTGAGTTGGATCAACTAAACACTTGCGCAAACAGGATACGTGAAACATATTATGAATCCCTTGTAAAGCTTCAGGTAGATCTAACTTGTAGGCTACTGCTCCAATTCTTTCAATTATCTTGTAAGGTCCGATATATCTTGGTCCTAACTTTTCGCTTTTTCTGAACCTTACAACACCTTTCCAGGGTGAAACCTTTAGCATAACATAATCTCCGACTTGGAATTCTAACGGTCGTCGTCGTCTGTCAGCATAGCTCTTTTGTCGATCCTGAGCAGCTTTCAGTCGTTGTTTAATCTGGATTATCTTATCTGTTGTTTCCTGTATGACTTCAGGTCCAGATAATTAACTGTCTCCTATTTCAGTCTAACAGACAGGAGTTCTGCCCTTCCTTCCGTTTAGTTCTTCAAATAGTGCAGCTTTGATACTTGAATGATAACTGTTGTTGTAGGAGAATTCAATTAACGGTAAATGATCATCCCAATTACCCCCGAAATCTATAACACAGACTCTCAACATATCTTCCAGAGTTTGAATTGTATGTTCACTTTGTCCGTCAGTCTGAGGATGATCTGCATTACTCATGGTCAGTCGAGTTCCCAATTCTTTCTGAAAACTCGTCCATAATCTAGATGTGAACCGACTGTCTCTATCAGAAATAATAGACAGTGGTATGCCATGGTGGCTCACAATTTCATTGATGTAAGTTCTGGCTAACTTATCCATAGAGTGTGTTTCATTGATGGGTATGAAATGGGGTGACTTGGTCAGTCTATCGACCACAACCCATATGGAATTATGCCCTTTCTGAGTTTTGGGTAGCTTAGTAACAAAGTCCATTGTAATACGATCTCATTTCCAGACAGGTAATTCTATTTGTTCTAACTGTCCTGCTGGTTTCTGATGCTCAATCTTAACTTGAAGACAAGTCAAGCATTTATCTATGTACTGTGCTATCGATTTCTTCATGTTTGGCCACCAGTAATCAGTCTTCAGATCTTTGTATATCTTGTTGGCACCAAGATGCATGTAATATATTTTGACTTGTGTGCTTCGTCTAATATCTTTTCTTGAATATCTCCAAGCTTTGGAATCTAGATTCTTTGATTGAATCTCATGATTCCATTATTTCCTTTGGATAACAACTTCTGTTTCCCAACCATACGTTCTTTCTTAATATTTTCTTCTTCTAAGGCTTTCGTTTGGATTTCTTTAATTTGTTCTATTAAATCTAACTTCAAGTCCAATCGTAGTGCTTTTACTTTAATCGATTGGCTTCGTTCTTTCCGACTTAAAGCATCTGCCACTAGATTAGCTTTCCCGGGATGGTATTTGATTTCACAATCATAGTCATTGATGACTTTCATCCACCTCCTCTGTCTCATATTTAAATTCTTTTGATTAAAAATATGTTGGAGGCTTTTGTGATCTGAATATATCACGCATTTAGTACCATACAGATAGTGTCTCCAGATTTTTAGAGCAAACAATATCGCACCAAGTTCTAGATCATGCGTGGTATATTATTTCTCATGAAATTTAAGTTGGCGTGATGCGTAGGCAATAACCTTGTCTCGCTGCATCAACACACAACCCAGACCAGTTCGGGAAGCGTCACAATAGATTACAAAATCATCATTTCCTTCAGGTAGTGCTAATATTGGTGCATGACTGAGCTTGTCTTTGAGAATGTTGAATGCTTCTTATTGTTTTGTACCCCATTCAAACTTAGATGCTTTTTGAGTCAAAGTAGTTAAAGGTGTAGCAATCTTGAATGAATCTTCGGTAATATCTGGCTAATCCCAGAAAACTCCTAATCTCTGTCGGAGTCTTTAGGGCTTCCCACTTCATAACAACTTCAATTTTAATTGAGTCCACTTGTATTCCATGCTCATTCACAACGTGCCCAAGAAATTGTACTTCTTGTTTCCAAAATTCATATGTTGAAAACTTAGCGTACAATCTTTCTTTTCTCAGGGTTTCTAGAATGACCTTGAGGTGCTTAGCATGTTCTCCTTGGCTCCGGGAGTATATAAGAATATCATCGATGAACACGATGACAAATTCATCAAGGAATGGTTTACAAACTCGATTCATTAGGTCCATAAATGTTGTAGGGGCATTTGTTAGACCAAATGACATTACCAAGAATTCATAATGACCATATCGGGTCCTGAAAGCAGTCTTAGGTATATCCTCTTCTTGTACCTTCAACTGATGATATCCTGATCTAATATCGATTTCTGAGAAATACTTGGCTCCTTGAAGTTGACCAAACAGGTCATCTATTCTAGGCAATGGATATCTGTTCTTCACAGTTAGTTTATTCAATTCCCGATAATCAATGCACATCCTCATGCTTCCATCTTTCTTCTTTACGAATAGTACCGGCGCTCCCCAAGGTGAAGTACTGGGATGAATGAACCCTTTGTCTAAGAGTTCTTGAATTTCTTTCATGAGTTCTTTCAATTCAGAAGGAGTTAGACGATAAGGGGACTTTGCAACAGGTTTAGCTCCAGGAATGAGTTCGATCCGGAATTTGATCTGACGATCGGGTGGAAGACTGGGTAATTCTTCTGGAAAGACATCCGGGTGATCACAAACTACGGGAATATCCACAATCTGTCTTTCGGGTTTGACGTTTAGAGCATGTAGTATGAATATACCGTCTCCATTAATTAATTCTTTCTTAGCTTTTGCTATGGAAATTATTTCAATCTTATTATTATTACCATCACCCTGAATCATCAAAATAGTTTCATCTGGTTTCTTAATCTTGACCGTTCTTTGGTCACAATCAATCTGGGCTTGGTATTGGTTTAACCAATCCATCCCTAGGATAACCTCATATTCGTTCAAGATCATCGACATTAGTGTAACTAATACCTTATCGTCACCAAAATTGATGACACAATCAGGGTATGATTCGGTTATCCTAATCTGTTCGCCACTAGCCGTTTCAACAACATAGGCGTGAATAAGTGGAATTGGTCTTACGCCTGAATATGGGGTGAATGCATATGAAATAAAACTTCTATTCACCCCTGTATCAAATAAAACCTTGGCGTAAATACTATTAACTAAGAAAGTATCTGCCACTTCCTTGGATTTATTTTTCGTTTCACTTCCGCTTCATAGGACGAACACTCGTCCTGTGCCCTTTTTCTGACCACCCATCACTTGCTTAGGTGGTTTAGGATAGGAAGTCCTATAGTAGCCTATCTCTCCATAGTTAAAACACTTAACATTTGGGCAATGGATTGCCAAGTGACCAAACTTCTGGCAAGTCTGGCATTTTATTCCCTGATTGGTTCTATCAGGGTTGGGGTTAAATCCTCCTCTTTTGGAAAATTTACTATTTCCCGGTTTAAACTTGTAAATAACCTCTTCAGTTTTTCTCTTGTGATAAATCTTTGGTGGCTCTTGGGCTGCCACCTCATCAAACATTACAACACTCTTCTCGACCGCCAAATCTATCGTCTCGGGTGAAATAGATTTCACTAAGGTACGAACCTTAGGAGGTAAGCCTTGAATACAACATTTGACTCATCGTGATTCAGGAGTAACCAAATGTGGCACTAGCTTGGCCATCTCATTAATTTGGTTGTGTATTCCTGATGAGTCATTGTGAAATTCATATTCAATCTAGTCCACGACATTCTATGGACAGTACCTCTTCATGATTAAAGTTTTGAGATCTTCCCATGTCATTCTATCAGTAACAACTTCTCCCTTCGTCTGTTCGACTGACTCCCACTAGTCAAGAGCTTATTCTTCAAATGAATGGGCAGCAAACTTCACAGCTTGGTCCGATCTGCATTCACTCATCTTTATCACAGCTTCCATAGATGTGATCCACTGCAAAGCTGCAATGGCATCCTTCTTTCCATTGAATGGTTTGGGATGGCAGTCACTGAAATTCTTGTAGTTACATTCGTGGCCATGAACTCTTGTACTCTGGTTTGTCATTCCAACTGTCTCATGAGTTCGGGTGGTGCCTACATTATTTCCTACTAGAGAGGTATGCAGGTTCGGGTGGTCCGATCTGCATTCACTCATCTTTATCACAGCTTCCATAGATGTGATCCACTACAAAGCTGCAATGACATCCTTCTTTCCATTGAATGGTTTGGGATGGCTGTCACAACCCATTCGGCGGCGGAATCACCGAACGTGACGTGTAGGATTGTTCAAAGGCATCGTGGCACTATTGTTGAAATATAAATTTAACCGATTTCATTAAACTAAGAATTTCAAATACAATTGTTTCAATTAAAGGAAATACATTGATAAACAAAAGACAAAAATATTTAATATCTAAGGCAAAGTCCCTAGATTCCATTTCCATGGTGGCATCAAACATCTCCTGAAAACATGTAAAATAATATTTGATCAACAATAAAGTTGGTGAGTTCATACAAGTTTCATACATATAATAATCATGTTTAAAGCAACAATTCACATGCATAGACATACTTTACTAATGTTCATACAATTTGTAATGATATAGTTCAAACCTATTGTTGACATAGCATACCTAGCATCCAAAGAATACTAGTCGAATAAATAACATAACAAGATCGGGGGCTCCATAAAGGTAACGAAAAGCCGACGGGTGTCAATCCTATAGCGCTACACTTGTTAAGTGCGGTTTTGCAAGAATTAATGAACTATTGTATTAACAAGTTGTATTTAAGCATGTAGTCAAGTTGTTGTCACATGAGCATGTTAATGAATTGTGTTTGAATAAAGTGTGAATCTTGTAGTGTATGAGTTTTGAATATGTACATGTTTTCAAGTCCCAAAGTGCAAAAATGTAAAAGGGGCAAGTATGAAACTCACGGTTTGGCGTGGTAACGAAAGGATGAACGGGAAGGTGAAGAGTCGGGAATGCCGGTTAACCTAAAAGGTAACGTAGGCATAAGTTCGGTGGAGAAGAAATAATAAATAATATATATGTATAATAGTATCAAGTTGGTCATGCATCGCCGACGGCGGACCGAAAAACAAATCCCTAACTTAGTTAGGAATTCGGATGGTCAAAAGTTAGTATAGTTAGTAATATACCACTTGAAGTGGCCAAGAGAAAGGTTGGGAAATCCACAAACCTTGTTAGATTTATTTATAATATTTATGTATAGTATTTGAACACCTTGTTGCTATTGGATGTCTTATGCTAGATGAACCTATGTTCATCTACTTCATCCAAATACCTTAGCACAAGGCTTCCATCATAGAATTTTGATGGAGGCTTGGTTTGGTTTTACCACAACTAGATGTAAAATATCCAAACAAGAACATGAATAAGAAGAAATGTTAGTTGAAAGACCACAACTTGGACCTCAAATGGTGACTTATCTTAGATGTTTACCAAGGTAAACAAATGATAAGATCCTAGAGGTTTATCCAAGAGGGTGAAGGAAGAATTGTTAAGAAAAAAAAGGAAGAAACTTGAAGAAAAAAATAAGGTTTTTACCTTATAAAATTCTGCCAAAAAATCTTGGAAGAAATGGAACACTTGGAGAGATTTGTGAGAGAATTTGGAGGGTGTAAGGGTGGAGGAGTGAAGGGAGTGGGTATTTATAAGTGTGGATTAGGGTTTGGGGTATTAAATGAGTTAGTTGAGAGTTGGTGGTTGAAAGGGAGGTGATTCTTTTTTTTTAAATTAAATAATAATAATAATAGTACTAATGATAATACTACTACTAATAATAATAATAATAAACCGAGCGTGTATGGACGTGAAACGAGAATATAAATGTAAAAAAAAGTAAAACGCGTGTTTGTAATATATAATTTTGTAATATTGCACGTATGATGTTGTCTTGCATATGTATAAATGTAATGTATGTTGTAAACATGTAATTGAATAAATCCAATAAATTCATTGATCATAAGTCTCGGGTTACAATGGATTCAAAAATGAAAGTACAAGGGTACAAAATGTAAATAAACGATGATATGGAAAGTACGGATATTACAGTCTCCCCGACTTTAGAAAATTTCGTCCCGAAATTTCTTTCATGAGGAAGACTCTGAAAAAAGATGCGGGTACTTGGCTTTCATTTGGTCTTCACGTTTCCAAGTGAATTCTGCACCACGTTTTCCTTCCCAACGTACCTTAATGATTGGAATACGACTACGCTTGAGTTGTTTGACTTCACGATCCATTATCTCAACAGGTTTCTCGACAAAGTGCATTGTTGGGTCGATCTGAACGTCTTCAAGTGGAACTTGGAGATCTTCATTTGATAAGCACTTTCTCAAGTTAGAGACGTGGAAGGTGGGGTGGATGTTGCTAAGCTCGGTTGGGAGATCAAGTTTGTATGCAACAGAACCGACTTTCTCGAAAATCTTGAAAGGACCAACATAACGTGGGGATAGTTTTCCTCGCTTCCCGAAGCGAAAGACTCATTTCCAAGGTGAAACCTTAAGGAAAACGAAATCTCCAACTTAGAAAGTAACCGCGTTGCGCTTTCGGTCGGCGTAACTCTTTTGTCGACTCCGAGCGGTACGTAGGTTGTCGTGAATTTTGAGGATCTTGTCTGTGGTCTCTTGGATTAACTCGGGTCCGGTAATTTGTGTTTCGCCGATCTCGGTCCAACAAACGGGTGACCGACATTTTCGACCATAAAGTGCCTCAAATGGAGCCATGCCGATGCTGGTATGATAACTATTATTGTAAGAGAACTCGATCAAAGGCAAGTGCATGTCCCAATTACCATCGAAATCAATGACACACGATCGAAGCATATCCTCAAGAGTTTGGATAGTACGTTCAGTCTGACCATCCGTCTGAGGGTGGTAAGCCGTACTAAGATTGAGTTGAGTACTCATGGCTTCATTGAAGGATTCCCAAAAACGGGAGGTGAAACGACTGTCACGATCGGATATGATGTCCAAAGGAACACCATGACGACTAACGATTTCCGTGATGTAGATTTGAGCTAGCCTTGCAACGGGGTAGCTCTAGCGGATGGGAATGAAGTGAGCAGATTTGGTGAGACGATCGATGATAACCCAAACAGAATCATGATGAGAGGATGTCAATGGGAGTTTGGTAATGAAATCCATAGCAATGCTCTCCCATTTCCAAACTGGAATCTCCGGTTGCACGAGCAAACCGGATGGGCGTTGGTGCTCGGCTTTCACTCTAGCGCAAGTATTACACTTCGACACATAGAGCGCGATATCCTTTTTCATACTGGGCCACCAGTAGATAGAACGCAGATCCCTGTACATTTTGTCTGTACCAGGGTGGACCGAATACCGAGACTTGTGAGCCTCACGCATGATGGAAGAACGAAGATCGGAACGATTGGGAACCCAAACACGATTCATGAAATAAAGTAAACCGTTGGGTTTGGTCTCGAGTTGGAGTTCGGCACCACAAGACATTTCGTTGTACATGTCGCCTTCGGTGACCGAAGGGTTGCATACGAGCACAAAGGAACTTCACATGGTGCTTTCGGCTGAGGGCATCAGCAACGACGTTCGCTTTACCAGGATGGTAGCGAATTTCGCATTCGTAATCTTTGATTGTTTCAATCCCTCGGCGTTGGCGCATGTTTAGATCCTTTTGGTTATGAAGATGTTGGAGACTCTTGTGATCTGTGAAGACCACGCATTTGGTACCGTAAAGGTAGTGTCTCCAAAGCTTGAGAGCAAAGACGACGGCGGTGAGTTCAAGATCATGAGTCGTGTAATTCTTCTCATGGATCTTGAGTTGACGGGATGCGTAAGCGATGACCTTGCCTCGTTGCATGAGAACACAACCGAGACCAATGTTAGAGGTGTCGCAATACACCACGAAGTCATCGTTTCCGTCGGGAAGAGTAAGGATCGGAGCATTGCAAAGCTTATCCTTAAGTGTTTGGAAAGCTTCCTCTTCATTAGGGCCCCACTCGTAGGGTTTCCCTTTTTGAGTTAATGCGGTGAGAGGAACGGAGATCTTGGAAAAGTTGGCGATGAAACGACGGTAATAGCCCGCAAGACCAAGGAATGAGCGGACTTCGGTAGCAGATTTCGGAGCAATCCAGTTCTTGACTGCTTCGATTTTGGCTGGATCCACATGGATACCCTTATCACTAATAATGTGTCCCAAAAATTGGACTTCCTTAAGCCAAAATTCACACTTGGAGAATTTGGCGTAAAGTTGTTCTTTTCTTAGTAACTCTAATATTAAGCGAAGGTGTTCCTCGTGGGCGGATCGGGATTTGGAATAGATGAGAATGTCATCAATGAAGACGATTACGCATTTGTCCAAATACGGTTTGCACACTCGGTTCATGAGATCCATGAAAACCGCGGGTGCATTGGTTAGCCCGAAAGGCATCACCATAAATTCGTAGTATCCATATCGGGTTCGAAATGCGGTTTTGGGAATGTCGTCCTCATGAACACGAAGTTGATGATATCCCAAACGGAGATCGATCTTGGAAAAACAAGACGCACCTTGGAGTTGGTCGAAAAGATCGTCGATGCGAGGCAAAGGATACCGATTCTTGATAGTGAGTTTGTTAAGCTCACGATAATCGATGCACATGCGGAATGATCCGTCTTTCTTTTTAACGAATAAAACGGGAGCGCCCCACGGGGATGAACTCGGACGAATGAAACCCTTGTCGGCTAACTCTTGAAGTTGACCGGCAAGTTCTTGCATCTCGGAGGGTGCAAGGCGGTAAGGAGCTTTGGCAATCGGAGTCGTACCGGGCATGAGATCAATTCGGAATTCGACCTCACGGGATGGAGGAAGACCGGGTAGGTCCTCGGGAAATACTTCGGGGAAATCGCAAATGATGGGAATGTCTTTTACACCTTTGCCCTTTTCTTTCTTTTTCACTACTTGGGCCAAAAAGGCCACGTAGTTCTTTAGTAAATATTTTTGGGCTTTGGTGCAGGACATGAGTTTGAGTCCACCGGATGGCCTTTCGCCATGGATTTGCAAAACTTGACCGGATGGAAGGGGAATATGGATGAATTTCTCAAAGAAAACGACTTCGGCATGGTTCTTGGCAAACCAATCCATGCCTACTATGACATCAAAACTCCCCAATTGCATGGGTATGAGATCGATTGAGAAGGGATGACCATTAAGGTCGAGAGTACAATCGAGGATAATCGTGTCACAAAAGGTGGATTTTCCGTCCGCGATTTCGACAGTGAAGGAGTTCTCTAACTTAGACCGGGTCTTAGCTAACAGAAGTTCAAATTCTAGCGATACGAAACTTTTATCCGCACCGGTATCAAATAAAACAGAAGCATACCGACCATTGATGGGAAACATACCGTTCACCACGTCGTTATCAGTTTGTGCCTGCGCCGCATTGATGTTGTAAGCACGACCTCTTGGGTTTGTGGGTTGGTTTTGGTTGGGTGGTTGGTTGCGGTTGTTGTTGTTGGTGGGGTTGTTGTTGTGGTGGTGTTGGTTTTGGTTTTGTGGGCATTGTGGGCTCATGTGGTTTAGATCACCACAACGGTAGCAAGCCCAACCATTTGTGATGGCCGGTGGGTTTCGGTTTGGTGGGGGAGCTTGGGTGTTTTGGGGTTGTTGTGGGTTGCGGCATAGGTTGGCAAGGTGTCCGAATTTGTCACACGAGGTGCATTTTCGGCATGGGAGGTTGTTTGGGTGGTGGTATTGGCAAGTGTTGCATAATGGGTAAGATCCACCATACGGTTTCTTTTGGGGTGTCGGGTCTTGGTTCATCGGCACTTGGTTAACGGGGGTGACAACCGCATAGTTCCGGGCTTGGGACTTGCGCTTTTTGTTGTTTTGGTGAGTAGGGGTTTTGGCGGGTTTTGGTTCGGTGACTTTGGGTTCGGTGGGCTCAACGGTGGCTTGGGTGGCGTGCTTCTTGGTGCCCCGAATGGTTAAAGTACCATCCTAAACACGGTTTCGGGAGAAAGCGGCCGCAAGGTGCATGGCCTTGGCGAGGTTGGTGGGTTCGGCGGCGGCGATCGTGTCCTTGATGACGGACGGGAGGCCTTGTATGTACTTGGCCACGGATCGCTCTATGGTGTCAACTTGGCGAGGCGCAAGGACGGAGAGTTGTTGGAAGCGGAGGTTGTAGGCAGCATTGTCACCGCTGTCCTGTTTGAGGGTGAAAAACTCCTCCTCGAGTGCTTGCAACTCGTGGCGAGGGCAGTACTCCTCACGTATAAACGCTTTGAGTTCCTTCCAAGACAGGGTGACGATCTCCTCGTCGATCTCCTTCTCGCTATCCCACCAAGCGAGAGCTTGCTCTTTGAAGAGGCTAGCGGCGCAGCGAGTCCGGAGGTGGTCCGGGGTCTCGCTTACCGAGAAGGTGTTTTCCATGCTCGCAAACCAGCTAAGGAGCTTGGTTGCACCTTCGAGTCCCGTGAAAGATTCGGGACGACAAGCAAGGAAGGTTCGGTAGTGTTGGGCGTGGGAGTTAGGAGTTTCGGTGTTGGATTCGACCGATCCGTTGGGGGTGAGGTTTTGGATGAGGCCAGGGATGACTTGGGCCATTTGCTTGGCCACGAGTGCGGCCAAACGCTTGTCCCTCTTGTTGTTCCTGGCGGTAGCAGAGTGGCGAGATGAAGACATCTACAAAAGGGGTTGTGAGACTTAGATCAATGGTTTTGCATAAAAATTGTTGTCATATGAGTATGTAAATTTCACGTATGGCACAAATAATCAAGTAATTTCATGTAAAAGCACGTTTGGTCATGTGAATCATGTATGGAAATAGTGTATATAACAAACATGTGACTATGAAGGAGCATAAATTTAATTGGTTCTCGAATGTATTAGCGTTTTGAAGTTAGTAAGGCGAGTAGCGAAAAGCGAGCGTCCACGAGATCGAACCAAGTTAGTATAATAATAGTAGTGAAAATAGTTTATATATAAAAGAGAGGCTTGTTTGTAAAAAGTTGGAGTGTCTCGTGTCTCGTTAGCTCGGCTCTTGAACTAACAAAAACGTCGACTAACCCAAGTGGTCAAACCTTCTATTGAGTTCGGGAAACACGTTTTGGCCTAATAGATAAAATACTCTCGCCGGTAATTCGGTTAACGGTATTTTACCCTTCCGGTTACTACGTGTCCCTAGTCAATAGCAAAGCCGAGACTTTGGCGAGATTGAAAATTTTAAGAGTGGAACTAATCACCAAATTGTGGATTTCACTCCTAGTTTGGTGGTGTCGTTCCGTTTTGTATAGGGTTGGTGCCTTAACCGTTTGAGATAGGAAATCACTCCAAACTTTAACGGTAAGGTTTCCCAAGAGCGTTTGTGAGTGGAATTCTTTTACCGTCAAGGTGAGGTTTTCACACCTAACTTGATGGTAAATTCCTAAGTCTTAGGCGGAGTGAAACTTATCACCGAATGAGGAATTACCCTCTTTTGGTGAGTTCGTTTCTTTGGTGAAATATGAGTGTCTTGATGTCTTGAAATCCATGACGGTGTATTTAGTCCAAAGAATAAGTAAGAAGCAAAGGTGGTAGAACAAGCGTATTAAGAGTCATAAGGAATGGTCTAAAAAGGGTCCTTAGTTATAGGCTAGGTCAAATAAGCAATTTTCCTAATTCCCTATAACCACGGCTCTGATACCAATCTGTCACAACCCATTCGGCGGCGGAATCACCGAACGTGACGTGTAGGATTGTTCAAAGGCATCGTGTGTAACATCCCGAAAATAGTAAATAAGTAAATAATAATACGATAGAGATTTAAACGTCATAAAACGAAATAAGAACGGATGGGCTTGGGCTCGGCTCCAACGGGCCGAGGGAAGCCCAAGTATAAAAGGGGCAAGGCAGCCCACTAGCTCATTTCACCTTCATTTTCACCATCTTAGAGAGAGAAAAGGAGCTCGGGTCTAGAGAGAGAAAGTCGACGGATCGTCACGAGATTTGAGGAGCACGTTACAGCTGAGCTCGTGAGCAAAACCTCCGAATCAGAACTTTAATCCAGGTAATGATTCGACCATAATCTGAGTTTTTGTTCACTTTGGGGTTTCTCGAGTTTTAGCTAAATAGATGATGTTTTTACGGATGAAACTTGATAATAAGCTTAGAAATAGCATCTAGAATGGAAACCGCACATTTTGATCAAAGAAAATTGTAGGATTAGCATGATCGGATTAACATGCATGAATTCCGAAATTTTGGTCCATGAACCAGGTACTGCGTACTTACCAAGTGCGTAGGAAGGAATTCCTGCGTACTTACCAAGTACGCAGGAGGAAGTCCATGCGTACTTACCAAGTACGCAGGAGGAAGACTCCCGCGCTCTTGCCAAGTGCGCATGAGCAAGTCCCTGCGCACTAACTAAGTGCGCAGGCAGCAGACAGCAGGTTGGTTAAGTAAAGTCAGTAAGTTTAGAATGATTAAACCATTAGAGTCGGGGTTGGGTCTAATGTGTATTTAACTACCTAATCCAGATCGGAAGTGACGCTGTTGAACCTTTGTTTAGGACACCCTAGAGTAGCTCATCAGGTGAGTTCTATGTGCCCCCCTTCTATGTTATGTGCAAATGATTTATAAATGTTTTGGGGCTGAAGTGTATACACTAAATGAATAAATGTTATAAATGTCAATGTGATCATACGTATATATATATATATATACATAAATACTTATATATGAAAATGAATTATGAATAAAGAATGAAGCGTATGACTATAAAGAATGAATGAAAGAAGGACATAACGTAAAAGAATGAAATCTTGTTTTATATTACATATATATTGCATGTTATGAATGAATGTAAACGTTATAAACCCTTCTATGACAACGGCTACTTCGGTAGACGGACGACCACGTGATTATTTTGCAACCGGGACAAAAACGTTCCTTCGCAAGCTAGGACGTATGAAAAGGTATAAATGGACGGTCGAAGCAATTGCCTTAACTAATGTAGAACGGTTGCATACATAATGGTCACGTAGGAAACGGATGCCCTAGGGCAGACGGACAAAAATGATGGACTACGACGGTAGGCCGGTAAAGAGCGGACGGACAAAGGTTGCCGGACGGATTTAATGATATGACGGACGGTTTTCTAGAGCCGGACGGTAATGAAATGGGCTACGACGATAGTTCTGACTGCGATGTCTTCGTGACATTCGCGACAAGTATGAGGGGTTGATCTCCCTTAAGATTATGGCCAATAAGTGTTCTCTCAAAGAAAGTATGTATGTACTTATGTATATACCCTCAATGAATGTTATATGATAAAATAAAGTAAGGAATATTTAAAGGTACGAATATACATATACACGTTATATTCATGAAAAGATAAGTATTAATTATGAATATCTTTAAACTAGAACTCACCAGCATTAGCTGACTTTTAGTATACATTTCAGGTAAGGGAAGAAAGGGTCGTGCGATGGCGTGAAGGTTACCCGGCACAAGACTGACATCCCACTTTTGTTTGTTAAGAATATGTTATGTTTTATTTGTAAAGACTTCCGCTGTTATGATTATGTAATTGAATGATGAATGTTTTAATTTAAGTTCAGTATTTATGACTATGTTTATGAGTAAATCCAACAAGTGAGGTTACCCGGGGAAGGGGCCTTACAAGTTGGTATCAGAGCATTTAGTTTGAGAGATTTAGACATTCCAAAATGTTTGGACTCAAACTGATTATGGGACCAACGCACGGATGTCAGTATGGGTAACCAACGCCAACGCTAGCACGGTAAGTAAGTCATAAAGTTAATGCTCTTGCATAGGAATAGATACCATAACTTAGAACAAGTAGATGTTAATGCCACGACTGATTTGAAGAGTTTCGAACCCGAAAAGCAATGTAAATTAGTAATCACAAACCGGTCACTGTAATTAAGAATTTACCTTGCTCGTACTGTTCCAAACTATGATCTGAAGAAATGACATTGATGTATTCCCTTTTTAACTATCAGGAAATTAAGAACTATGGCTGGTGGAGGAAGAACAGGACCTCGAGGCAGTCGCACTGGCCGACGAGGTAGACCTCCGTTGAACCCAAGATTTGAAGAAGAAGATAGTGTGCACGCAGAGCACACCGAAAGTGTGCACGAAACAGAAGTGACCTCAATTAGGGACGACAGTCCAGGGCCTATACAGTTGGAACCTGAAGTCAGGGATGCTATTGCCCGTGAAGTTGTGCTCACTTTGAAGAAGGTATTGCCTGATCTACTATCTGAGGCAATAAAGAAAAGTAAAGAGGAGGATGAAGGAAACCACGAAGAAAAAGTATATGACAGCGACGGGGATGAGATAAAAGTGGGGTCAAGCACTAAAGGGTGCACTTATAAAGGTTTCAAAGATGGAGACCCACCCAAGTTTGATGGTAGCAAGGATTCGGTGGCTACTTTCAAATGGATCGAGAGGATGAACGCTGTAATCAACATCAGCGAGTGCCGACCGGACCAGGCGGTTAAATATGTTACTCATTCTTTCACCAATGAAGCGCTAGGTTGGTGGAGAAACATTCAAAGAACAAAGTCGCCAAATGCTATTGCTAGAATGACATGGGAAGACCTGAAGAAACTCATAATCCAAAAGTTCTGCCCACAGAACGAGATTAATCGCGTGGAGAACGAGTTCCTAAACTTCAAAGCTGGCGACAAGACTCATCGTCAATATACTTCAAGGTTCAACGAGCTGGCCCAACTGGTACCACACTTGGTGGAAACCGAAGAACGTATGATCAAATACTATGTCAAGGGTCTGCCACAAAGGGTCCGTGTCCACGTAAAAGCCAACCTACCCTCGACCTTTGAGTCGGTAGTCAACCTGTCTGGAATCGTTTACGACGATTATGCCAATGAGGACCCGACACCTGTGACACAAAAGAGAAAGTGGGAGAATCCGTGTAGAGGCACCGGAAGAGGGAATGAAACAACTGAAATTAAGAAACCGAGGTTGGACGGATATGAAACGTGCAAGAAATGTGGAAAGCAACATATTGGCGAGTGTCGAATCGGCACCACCGTGTGTTATAAGTGCGGGAGGCTGGGGCACTACTCCCGAGATTGTTGGAAGGACGCCAAATGTCAAGTATGTGGATTGTTTGGACATCTGACAAAGAATTGCAGAAAGGCCGACAAATCTGGTTCGGGAAAGGAGAAGGAACAGGAACAACAAAAGGCAAGGACTCGGGCCTATGCCTTAACTGAGGAAGAAGCAAGGGGAAACCCTGATGTCGTGTCAGGTACGTTTCTAGTTAATGATGAACATGCTGCTATTTTATTTGACTCTGGTGCTAGTAAAAGTTTTATATCCAATGCATTTAGTCGTAAACTAGATTGCACTATCAACACCATAGTAAAGGCCTTTAGCGTACAAACTGCCGTTGGTAAAAATTCGGCAGTATTCCAAGTAACAAAGGACTGCATAATAGAAATAGAGGGACATAAGTTTCCTTCTAGATTATTCCTTCTCACCTTAGGAGGATTCGATATAGTATTGGGGATGGATTGGCTAGCTGCCAACGAAGCTCAAATCATATGTAAACGTAAGAGGATACACCTCAAGACTCCAAGCGGCAGTCCAATTACGGTTTATGGGGATTGGAATTGCACGATGCCGAGCGTCATCTTGATGATCAAGGCCGAAAGTTACATGAGGCGCGGTTGCGAAGCTTATCTGGCATATGTTATTGACGATAGAATGGAAACGAAAGAACTCAAGAATGTACCCGTGGTGTGCAATTTTCCGGAAGTATTCCCTGAGGATCTACCTGGGTTGCCACCCGATTGGGAAATAGAATTTCAGATTGATTTACTGCCAGGAGCTGAGCCCGTTGCCAAAGCCCCCTACCGATTGGCTCCGTCAGAAATGAAAGAATTGATGTCTCAACTACAAGAATTAACAGAAAAGGGATTTATTAGACCCAGCATCTCACCATGGGGCGCTCCGGTACTATTCGTAAAGAAGAAAGACGGCAGCATGCGCATGTGCATTGACTACCGCAAACTGAACAAGAGGACAGTAAAGAACAAATACCCACTGCCTAGAATAGACGACCTTTTTGATCAACTGCAAGGTGCGAGTTGGTTCTCAAAGATCGATCTTAGGTCGGGTTACCATCAGTTGAAAGTAAGGGAAGAAGACGTACCAAAGACCGCGTTTCGCACGCGTTATGGGCATTATGAGTTTCTCATGATGTCCTTCGGATTAACTAACGCACCAGCAGCGTTCATGGATTTGATGAATAGAGTGTGTCGACCCATGTTGGATCGATCAGTGATAGTTTTTATAGACGACATACTGGTATATTCGAAAAGCGAGGGTGATCACCACTGTCACCTAAGAGAAGTTCTGGAGGTGCTAAAGCAGGAAAAGTTGTACGCAAAATTCTCCAAATGCGCGTTTTGGCTTAAGGAAGTCCAATTCCTAGGTCATGTGATAAACCCAAATGGCGTCATGGTAGATCCTGCAAAGATTGAGACAGTAAAGGAATGGAACATCCCAAAGACACCAACAGAGATACGAAGTTTCCTGGGTTTGGCAGGCTACTATCGAAGGTTCATTCAAGATTTCTCAAGAATAGCCTCGCCACTAACTAAATTGACACGTAAGGAAGTAAAATATGAATGGGGTCAAACCCAAAACAACGCGTTTGAGGAACTTAAGGCACGATTAACCCAAGCTCTAGTCTTAACACTACCTAAGGGAAATGAAGACTTGGTAGTCTACTCTGACGCTTCGGGGCAAGGTTTAGGGTGCGTACTTATGCAACGAGGAAATGCAATTGCGTATGCATCGCGACAACTAAAGATTCACGAGGTTAACTACCCAACTCACGATCTAGAATTAGCAGCAGTAGTTTTCGCGTTGAAGATATGGAGGCACTATCTGTATGGAGTTAAATGCACCATCTACTCCGATCACAAAAGCCTGAAGTACTTTTTCGAACAAAAGGAATTAAACATGAGGCAAAGGAGGTGGCTAGAGTTACTGAAAGACTACGACTGTGAGATATTGTACCATCCGGGTAAGGCAAACGTAGTGGCCGACGCTTTAAGTAGAAAGGAAGAATCGACACCTATCCGAATCAAAGCGTGTCAGCTAATTATAACGCCAGATTTGATGGGTGAAATATCAAAGGCACAAGATGAAGCACTGTTAGAAAGAAATGTGAAACGGGAAAGAATAGTAGGACAACAAGGGAACTTAAGTGCAAATACATACGGTGTACGAACCAGGTTTGGCCAGATGTGGATACCTAAGATTGGCGAGCTTAGGGCCAAAATACTCGATGAGGCCCATAAGTCTCGTTATTCTATCCACCCCGGGACAAACAAAATGTATCAAGACTTGAAGAAAGAGTACTGGTGGTCTGGCATGAAGAATGATGTGACTGAATACGTGAACAAGTGCTTAACGTGTTCACTAGTTAAGGCCGAGCACCAGAAACCATGCGGTAAAATGCAACCTTTACCTATACCAGAATGGAAGTGGGAAGAGATCACAATGGACTTCATTACCAAGCTACCGCGAACAACTAAAGGCAATGATACCATTTGGGTGATCATCGACCGTTTGACGAAAAGTGCTCACTTCTTGCCAATACGTGAGTCTTCTTCGTCAGAAAGACTAGCAGAAGTATTTATCAAGGAGATTGTGAGCAGACATGGTATGCCACTGTCAATTGTGTCCGACAGGGATACTAGATTCACATCAAGGTTTTGGAAGAAATTCAATGAAGCAATGGGCACTAGACTGAACATCAGCACCGCTTACCACCCCCAAACTGATGGACAATCGGAAAGGACCATTCAGACCTTGGAGGACATGCTCCGAGCCTGTATCATTGATTTCGGTGGGAGTTGGGACAGCCATCTACCATTGGCAGAATTTTCATATAACAATAGCTACCACACAACTATTGGCATGCCGCCATTTGAAATGTTGTATGGGAGGAAATGTAGGACCCCGGTTTGTTGGGGGGAAATTGGACAGAAGGATTTTGCAAGTCTCGAAGTGGTCAAAGCTACTTCCGAGAAATTTGATCAAATCAAGGCTCGGATGAAAGCCGCAAAGGACAGACAGAAATCATACGCGGACAAGCGAAGAAGGGATTTAGAGTTTCGGGTAGGGGACATGGTACTGTTAAAGGTATCACCATGGAAAGGAATCATCCGATTCAGAAAGCGTGGCAAACTAAGTCCAAGGTTTGTCGGACCTTTCAAGATTCTAGCAAGGGTGGGTCAAGTTGCTTACAGACTCGACCTTCCCGTCGAGCTTAGTGGAATACACCCTACGTTCCACGTGTCGCACTTACGCAAGTGCCTAGCTGACGACACAGCTCACATACCTTACGACGAGATCGAGGTGGATAACAGTTTAAATTATGTAGAGGAACCGATTGCCATTCTTGACCGAGCTGAAAAACGACTACACAATAAGTCGATACCTTTAGTCAAAATACAATGAAAGCACAGAAAAGGGTCAGAAGCTACATGGGAAAAAGAAGACGAGATGAGGGGACTATACCCTCAATTGTTTAACGTATAAACAGTTTCGAGGACGAAACCTCTTTAAGGAGGGTAGACTTGTAACATCCCGAAAATAGTAAATAAGTAAATAATAATACGATAGAGATTTAAACGTCATAAAACGAAATAAGAACGGATGGGCTTGGGCTCGGCTCCAACGGGCCGAGGGAAGCCCAGGTATAAAAGGGGCAAGGCAGCCCACTAGCTCATTTCACCTTCATTTTCACCATCTTAGAGAGAGAAAGGGAGCTCGAGTCTAGAGAGAGAAAGTCGACGGATCGTCACGAGATTTGAGGAGCACGTTACAGCTGAGCTCGTGAGCAAAACCTCCGAATCAGAACTTCAATCCAGGTAATGATTCGACCATAATCTGAGTTTTTGTTCACTTTGGGGTTTCTCGAGTTTTAGCTAAATAGATGATGTTTTTACGGATGAAACTTGATAATAAGCTTAGAAATAGCATCTAGAATGGAAACCGCACATTTTGATCAAAGAAAATTGTAAGATTAGCATGATCGGATTAACATGCATGAATTCCGAAATTTTGGTCCATGAACCAGGTACTGCGTACTTACCAAGTGCGCAGGAAGGAATTCATGCGTACTTACCAAGTACGCAGGAGGAAGTCCATGCGTACTTACCAAGTACGCAGGAGGAAGACTCCTGCGCACTTGCCAAGTGCGCATGAGCAAGTCCCTGCGCACTTACTAAGTGCGCAGGCAGCAGACAGCAGGTTGGTTAAGTAAAGTCAGTAAGTTTAGAATGATTAAACCATTAGAGTCGGGGTTGGGTCTAATGTGTATTTAACTACCTAATCCAGATCGGAAGTGACGCTGTTGGACCTTTGTTTAGGACAACCTAGAGTAGCTCATCAGGTGAGTTCTATGTGCCCCCCTTCTATGTTATGTGCAAATGATTTATAAATTTTTTGGGGCTGAAGTGTATACACTAAATGAATGAATGTTATAAATGTCAATGTGATCATACGTATATATATATATATATACATAAATACTTATATATGAAAATGAATTATGAATAAAGAATGAAGCGTATGACTATAAAGAATGAATGAAAGAAGGACATAACGTAAAAGAATGAAATCTTGCTTTATATTACATATATATTGCATGTTATGAATGAATGTAAACGTTATAAACCCTTCTATGACAACGGCTACTTCGGTAGACGGACGACCACGTGATTATTTTACAACCGGGACAAAAACGTTCCTTCGTAAGCTAGGACGTATGAAAAGGTATAAATGGACGGTCGAAGCAATTGCCTTAACTAATGTAGAACGGTTGTATACATAATGGTCACGTGGGAAACGGATGCCCTAGGGCAGACGGACAAAAATGACGAACTACGACGGTAGGACGGTAAAGAGCGGACGGACAAAGGTTGCCGGACGGATTTAATGATATGATGGACGGTTTTCTAGAGCCGGACGGTAATGAAATGGGCTACGACGGTAGTTCTGACTGCGATGTCTTCGTGACATTCGTGACAAGTATGATGGGTTGATCTCCCTTAAGATTATGGCCAATAAGTGTTCTCTCAAAAAAAGTATGTATGTACTTATGTATCTACCCTCAATGAATGTTATGTGATAAAATAAAGTAAGGAATATTTAAAGGTACGAATATACATATACACGTTATATTCATGAAAAGATAAGTATTAATTATGAATGTCTTTAAACTAGAACTCACCAGCGTTAGCTGACTTTTAGTATACATTTAAGGTAAGGGAAGAAAGGGTCGTGCGATGGCGTGAAGGTTACCCGGCACAAGACTGACATCCCACTTTTGTTTGTTAAGAATATGTTATGTTTTATTTGTAAAGACTTCCGCTGTTATGATTATGTAATTGAATGATGAATGTTTTAATTTAAGTTCAGTATTTATGACTATGTTTATGAGTAAATCCAACAAGTGAGGTTACCCGGGGAAGGGGCCTTACATCGTGGCACTATTGTTGAAATATAAATTTAACCGATTTCATTAAACTAAGAATTTCAAATACAATTGTTTCAATTAAAGGAAATACATTGATAAACAAAAGACAAAAATATTTAATATCTAAGGCAAAGTCCCTAGATTCCATTTCCATGGTATTATCAAACATCTCCTGAAAACATGTAAAATAATATTTGATCAACAATAAAGTTGGTGAGTTCATACAAGTTTCATACATATAATAATCATGTTTAAAGCAACAATTCACATGCATAGACATACTTTACTAATGTTCATACAATTTGAAATGATATAGTTCAAACCTATTGTTGACATAGCATACCTAGCATCCAAAGAATACTAGTCGAATAAATAACATAACAAGATCGGGGGCTCCATAAAGGTAACGAAAAGCCGACGGGTGTCAATCCTATAGCGCTACACTTGTTAAGTGCGGTTTTGCAAGAATTAATGAACTATTGTATTAACAAGTTGTATTTAAGCATGTAGTCAAGTTGTTGTCACATAAGCATGTTAATGAATTGTGTTTGAATAAAGTGTGAATCTTGTAGTGTATGGGTTTTGAATATGTACATGTTTTCAAGTCCCAAAGTGCAAAAATGTAAAAGGGGCAAGTATGAAACTCACGGTTTGGCGTGGTAACGAAAGGATGAACGGGAAGGTGAAGAGTCGGGAATGCCGGTTAACCTAAAAGGTAACGTAGGCATAAGTTCGGTGGAGAAGAAATAATAAATAATATATATGTATAATAGTATCAAGTTGGTCATGCATCGCCGACGGCGGACCGAAACACAAATCCCTAACTTAGTTAGGAATTCGGATGGTCAAAAGTTAGTATAGTTAGTAATATACCACTTGAAGTGGCCAAGAGAAAGGTTGAGAAATCCACAAACCTTGTTAGATTTATTTATAATATTTATGTATAGTATTTGAACACCTTGTGGCTATTGGATGTCTTATGGTAGATGAAGTTCATCTACTTCATCCAAATACCTTAGCACAAGGCTTCCATCATAGAATTTTGATGGAGGCTTGGTTTGGTTTTACCACAACTAGATGTAAAATATCCAAACAAGAACATGAAGAAGAAGAAATGTTAGTTGAAAGACCACAACTTGGACCTCAAATGGTGACTTATCTTAGATGTTTACCAAGGTAAACAAATGATAAGATCCTAGAGGTTTATCCAAGAGGGTGAAGGAAGAATTGTTAAGAAAAAAAAGGAAGAAACTTGAAGAAAAATAAGGTGTTTACCTTATAAAATTCTGCCAAAAAATCTTGGAAGAAATGGAGCACTTGGAGAGATTTGTGAGAGAATTTGTAGGGTGTAAGGGTGGAGGAGTGAAGGGAGTGGGTATTTATAAGTGTGGATTAGGGTTTGGGGTATTAAATGAGTTAGTTGGGAGTTGGTGGTTGAAAGGGAGGTGATTCTTTTTTTTTAAAAAGAAAAAAATAAAATAATAATAATAATAGTACTAATGATAATAATGATAATACTACTACTACTAATAATAATAATAAACCGAGCGTGTATGGACGTGAAACGAGAATATAAATGTAAAAAAAAGTAAAACGCGTGTTTGTAATATATAATTTTGTAATATTGCACGTATGATGTTGTCTTGCATATGTATAAATGTAATGTATGTTGTAAACATGTAATTGAATAAATCCAATAAATTCATTGATCATAAGTCTCGGGTTACAATGGATTCAAAAATGAAAGTACAAGGGTACAAAATGTAAATAAACGATGATGTGGAAAGTACGGATATTATAATGGCAGTCACTGAGATTCTTGTAGTTACATCCGTGGCCATGAACTCTTGTACTCTGGTTTGTTATTCCAACTGTCTCATGAGTTCGGGTGGTGCCTACATTATTTCCTACTAGAAAGGTATGCAGGGCATCTTCAGTTCGGGGAACAACACCACTTGTTACTTTATTTCGGTTTCCCAGACTGTTATGATTCTCCCTTCTCCTAACAGCATCATCAAGGATTCCAGGTAGATATGTTTGAAGAACTCGGGTGACCTCAGATGCCACCACCCCTTGAAATTGGGCTTCCGTCATAATGACTTCTTACATATTGACGTTTTCGTTTGGATCAGTGTTCGTGTTTGTTGTGTCGGGAGTACGAGACTTAGTATTGGGTATCTTACCCCTACCTCTGCCTTGTCTTCTACCACGTCCTGCCATTTTATACCTATATACAGATGTATAACATCAGAATTCGTATAACTGGTCATAATCCAGAAATTCAAAAATTAATAACATCTGGCCAAAAATGCCTTTAATTATCTAATTTCTAGGTATTTCCCGTTACAGGTCATACTGAATGTATACACCTAACTTATCCTGAGGCATTCCAGACTAATCTAAGAGTTTTAGTTTAAGTCTAGACACTATTTCTGTAGTATCTGAATCCCTTAAACTGAGACTCTGATACCAACTTGTCACACCTGTAACACATGACAATTATCTAACCAGAGTAGTACCTCCAACAGATATGTTCCCAGGAAAGAACGACGGGTCTATGAGAGATTTATACACCGCTCTTTCCTTAGATAGAATATTCCGTTTGCCATATAACTACATACTGATCAGAAGGTCGCCTTCTAGTTACTGTGATGTTGATACCAAAACAAACATCGGAAGACTAACTCATAACTTCTATTAACATAAAAACATTGTTTACATCATGTTTAACAAAAGTTACATCATTCATTCCTAACAAGGAACATGTCATTCAGGACTTATAGTTCCAGGCATGCCCATCATCTGGATCGTTTATCTTTTCATTCTAGTCCGGGAAATGCCTTGTCTAATGACTACCTGTGATGCGTTCAAAAACATTTGATAAAACATGGGTCAGCACAAAGCTGGTGAATTCATAAACTAAAATAGTTTATTAAAATGACCCGCCAAAGTATCTTGAACAAATTCATGGGCTTCAACACCCAAATTCATAGACAACTATGAACAATCATTCAGTATATATATATATATATATATATATATATATATATATATATATATATATATATATATATATATATAACCAAAGACCATTCCACGGGTCCTGTCCAACATGTCATTCCACGGGTCCTATCCAACATGCCATTCCACGGGCAAGTGAAATATAATAAACGTTTAGAATACGTTATATATAAATAATCGGTGCAATCGTTTCAAGATACTCAAAATGTTTTCATAAATCAATCATTCCAGACAAAGTCATCATGCATCACAGTTTAAGAACTCACCTCGACGGTATCTCAGGTTATCAATTCAGAAATATGCCAATCACCTCGGACAGAGTTCCTAGATATGCAATGACATTACTTAAGTACACAATCCTAGCTTAACGGTGTATAACCAAAGCTTAATTGGAGGTCGAAACCTTACCTCAACACTATCTACGGTAATTTGGAGTCGAAATGCTGGAAACCGGACTTTCGTACGGGAACCGGGGCTCGGGATTGGAACTTTAGAGAGTGTGTGTATTTTTTGCGGTGTGGAGGATGTGTGGAATGAGCGAAGATCGACCATCTATTTATAGGGTGAAAATGGGCTCATGTCGGACCGCCATATGGGAACATATCGGTCCGACATCCTCTATGTCGGTTTATTTTCGTAGCGCACACATATCGGACCGACATCTAAAACCATATCGGTCCGATATCCACATGTCGGACCGAGTTGTAAAATCATATTGGTCCGACATCCACATGTCGGACCGAGTTGTAAAAGCATATCGGTCCGACTTGGGGCTGAGTCATCAGACACGCGCCTGATTCTCATGATTTCCTTCCTCCCTACACGTCGGACCGCATGGTCTGAGATATCGGTCCGACATCGACTAAATTCAAAATTTCTTTATTTTTAACCATTGATCTTTGGTATATTTGCAATTCAACCCCTAGACTTTAATTCCTAACATCTTTAGCCCTTATTTTCTGTAGGAATTTTTGAGGTGTTACAAGAATCCACTGCTCCCACTAAAGAGCAAGAGGTGTTGAAGGAGTCAATTGATGAATTATACGAAAAGGAATTCCAAAGGCTGATGAAGGGTAAGGATTCTCTTGTGGATCAAGTACAAGTAACGATAGAACCCGAAGAACCAGTCGTCAGCAACATTAACTTTGTCAAGGAAAAGTCAGCCTTGGTCAACTACTTGGAACTCCTGAAGAAAAACCCTAACCTGTCACATGACGAGTGTAGGGATATCATATAGTCATATGCCTAACTTTTAAACGTGTTGTCGAACAAGAGCCTAACCTATCACATCGACTCTTCTCTAGGGATAGAAACTTTCGAACAAGAGCCTAATCTTGAGAGTTGCCTAACTTTCCTTGAGCTCGTTAAGATTCACGAGACGTTGATAGAAAAAACAAGGAAAACTTTAGGGCAGAATTCACTCGACTTATAATTTGGTTCGTCAAAGAATATTTGGAGATAGAGAAAGCGAGAGACGAACCCCCATGTTTGAAAGATGGAACGGAGGTGAATATACTTGACCTATATATCCTCATACATACCGAAGGTGGCTTTGATCAAGTATCTAGGATGGGAAGATGGGGGCTGATTGCAACGAAACTCGGGTATGCATGGAACAATGGAAAGGAACTAAATCTCATCTACATTAAGTATCTTGACTTAATAGAGTGATACTATTATATGATACGAGACCAAGTCGTTGAAGCTCAAGAGGAGGATGGTGAAGCACATGTTGAAGGAGAAAAGCTCAAATTGACGAAAAGGAGCATCAGTGCAGTCCGAGACTTTCCAACCGAATGTGGACCAAGTGGACCGGGGACTCAAGTCTTTAATGTCAAAGAGGAGGAAGACCCGGAAGAAGGAGAGTTTGTCATCACCCATGATGATGACGACAACACTGGCGTTTGAAGATTGAAGACAACACGTTTAAGAGATTATGAGGGTGATGTAGCACATTTATTAATCTCTTTATCATATTGGTCTTGTTTTATTAAACTTTCATTTGTTTATATTTGCTTTATGTTTTAAGACAATTAACTCTAGTTGTTTAAGGTTTAAGCAAACGACCATGTTTAGTAGTTGTTTAAGGTTTAAGCAAACGACCATGTTTAGTAGTTGTTTAAGGTTTGGGCCACATGGAAGCAGTTACCGATTTGGTTGCTTGGGAAGTTATCCCTTAACTTCCGGAATTTACGGTTACATGGCAGTTCCATGTTGAATCGATGCTTCCATGCTTGGCAACGGTTGGTTGTTTATAAGTAGGTTCCTAAACATTTGTGAATGGTTGTTAATCCTACTTTCAGTTGTTGATAATCTTACTTTGTGGCTTTACCAAAGTTTCTTTCAAGTTACAAGAACTATGAAATTTATAGATTCGTTTCAATGATCCAAAAGGCAAAAGATTGTTATTAACAAAAAATCTTTATACTAATTAACTTCATTTGTCTATGCATTTATCAGTAAAATTGATAAACAAATAAGATAAAATAATTTTTTTTTTCAATAAACGAATATTACATTCCTCTGTACGTATATGTCTGAGGAAATATGATTTCATTAAAAAATTTCTCCATCTTTGATTGATAACTTATTGTCTCTTCGAAAAGTCTTTATTTGGAGTGAAGTTGCATTTTGCAGGAATTGAACTTATTGGAGTAAAGTTGCATTTTGCTGGAACTTATGATGTGATATTGATGTCTAGCTGAACCAGATCTACTTCTGTGAAATATATATTTAGTTTTCATCACGTTTTATTAACATGGTGCTTTAAAAATTATATATGTTCAAAGAAAACAATATTTAAACCGTATATTATACTTTTATCTTAAAAAACTTCTCAACCTTCTTGGATCGGCGCAATGCGCATGAGTCATGACGCCGGTCCCGTGTAGTTACCAACTTTAATTTTTTTATTGATTTTCTTTTATAATAGTAGACTTCATTGATTTAAAGGCTAAAAAGTCAAAGGTGGACCAATATTATAATGTTAAGGTTGAGTAAAAATAATAATTTTACGTCATAGTAAGGAAATAAAAATCGGGTTACATATTTAAAAACAACACTTTGAAAAGAATTCAATAAAACGATATCAAACTTGATTCAAAATTCTTTTAAGCACAAAAACATCATTAAAAAATACTGAAACATAGAAATAAAAAGACCTGATATTTTGTAAAAATATCACTATCCCATTATTCATGAAATTCCTCATATCTGATGATTGGGTCCTTCAAATTTTATAATGAGTGGTTGGGCACTTTGATAAACTCGGGCTGAATAGTGGAAAATATCAAGATTATTTGTTGCTTAGATTCAAAATAAGAACGTGAGGAAAGAAAGTGTCTAAGAGAAAAAATATATATTAATACATAAATGGTTACAGACTAGAGATGGATTGAAGAAGCCCAATTGATTAAGCTTACTAATTTATTCAATAATAATCTAGATCTTTCTAGTAAACAAGATACATGGGATCCACTCTAATACGCAACAGATCGTTGAACATTATATTGGTGATTATACAGCAGAAAATTCTCAGTTGAGGTAGGATAGAACCTTTTGTACTTCTCTAAAAAAAAGTAAGCTTTAAAACGAACCGAACGAACACGAACAAAATTTGTTCATTTAATTTTAACTAAATAAGTGAATGAGAACACTTAAACGAACATTCTTGTGCGTGTTCGTTCGTTAATATTTTAAACGAACGTTTTAGGAACATAAACGAACACAAAAGAACATAAATAGACATAAACAAACACCAATTATAAAACTAAACACATATATCAAGCTAATTTTACATTGGACTTAAGGGTTTTAAACTATGAAAATCAAACTGATTTTAAAATAATATTAGTAATAAATAAATTTGTATGAATATTTAAACAACCTAAATGAACGGACATAAGGGTGGAGGGGGTGGAACCCCTTGAACCTAAACTACCTGAAACACGGGTAGTCACATAGTTGACTCAAAACATGAAATGTATGGTTCTTAAACTGGAAATCAGAATATATTACAACGAAAATCTTTAACATAACTAAATTCACAAGGAATTAAAACTTTTAAACATATATCAAACGATCATGAATATCAGTCTTCAGAGGACGAGTAGCCCTTCAACCATGCTATCCAAGCTCTCACATCTTTTCTGAACTAACCATCTTTAACCTGATATGCATAATAAAAGTCAGTTATACTGAGTGAGTTCTAGCTATCTTTACTTTATTAACTGTAAACTCTGTCTATCATATATTATAGCTTAACTATTAATATAAAATAAGCTTACTCTCTGTTACGTTTTAATAAAAAATTCTCTATACTTTAAACTCTTGTAATTTCAAAATCTATAAAATATTTTTGTTTACTGTTATTTATTAAAAACTCTGTTTTAGGAAACCAGTTATGGTGTCTCACTTTGTCTTTGTCTTTCTTTCTATCTCTATAATATCAACAAGTGAACTTGCACTTGTATGAAACTATCATAAACATAACTGAACAATTGTCCAAGGACAAGGTTCCTCTGTTGCTTGCACAAGACAAGACTCATCTGTTTCTTGCACAAGGCCAGACTCCTCTGTTGCTTACACAATGTAACATCTGATCCCTCATACCACCAATATTATCCGCTTTGCCCACTAGGAGCTCACGGATTTGTTTTTTGTTGCCTGGGTGAAAACTTCCTTGGGGTCACCCATCCCTGGATTACTCCCACCCGAGCATACTTAACTGTGGAGTTCTCCTCTCATCCGCAGTCAATGCACCCAAAACGCGTTGATGGTATTTGAGGCGGGACATTACTTATGAACCAAGAATCTCTCCTTGCCGCGGATGATGTGGGATTTGTCTAAGGTGTTACAAGGGACATGCTAATCTTCTTTATCATACGAGAGACATTTTATCATACGCCACCCAATTGTGCTCAGTACACCCATAGTTAATTTAGTTAAGGAACTTGGTGTGTAAATATATGGATTGTGCTCTAGGTTAGTGGTGAAATTGAAGTAGGTTATGCCTGTGTGGTCAAATCAATATTGTTATCCCCAATTAAGTTTACAATTTCATAACCATACCTGGATCCAGAAGTGGTCTTTTGTTTCTCGCATTTGCAATTGCATCTTGTGTTCTGTTTATTCTTTGTTTCTTGCTTCTTAATTCACTGCAATTTAGTTTAGCCTTAGTCTAATTCAATCTCCAATCATGCTTTTTACATATATGATTATAATCACACAAAAACTATAATACTAACCACATGCTACTCATGGTTATTTACTTACCGCTAGTTTATTTAGATTTTTGTATGACTTAACGACACTCATCTCATCAAACCTAATCTCAACTCTTCCATAATTTGCAATCATTTTATGCCTCTAGCAGCTTGCTATAGTGTTATTTTAATATACTTTATGTCACTAAAAAAATATATTCCATAATTTGCAATCATTTTATGCCTCTAGCAATTACTTGCTATAGTGTTATTTTAATATATACTTTACGCCACTAAGAAAAATACATGGATGTGTCGTGAGTGAATCTTAAAGGATTTTCAAACTATGTGTGTTGAATTATATTGGTAAGTGGTAACATGACATTTCAAAAATTTTTGCAAACAAATATATCCAGTGGTGGATCCAGGATTTTTACTCAGCGGGTGCATAAAAGCGACAAAAATAAACTTATTAAAATTTTAAACAAAGATAGGTACAAGGACCTGCAAGGATAGGAACGATGTCGAGCTTATATTGGAACTCATTTTTATATACGAGCTCGAATCCGGGCTTGAAAACTACACAGGTGCCAAGCTCAACTCGATTCATTTCTACCATACGTGAAAAGTAAAAATAATTAAAAAGAGAAAAAGTGATAAATAAAATATTAGTTTAATGTTTTACGGTGGAAAAACTGTAGTCTAATATACACTTTAATAAACGACATAAAAATTAGTTAAATCAAATAAAGTAAGAAAACTATAAATACATTAGTAAAACTCAACTTTAAGTTTTCTTTATCATTATTAAATATATTATAGTTTTAATTAAAAAAATAAAAGTTTGAAATGACATGACATGAAAGGTAAAAGTATGCAGACATTTTAGTTATGACAAAAAAAGAAAACTAATTAATAATAATAAATTATAAAAGCACTAAATCTAATTGAATAAAAAAGCAGGTCTTCTTCCCCAATTTTTCTAGTTAGCAGCTGCAACTCCGGGAAAACTTTCGATGAACATTTTTTCACTTTTTTTCTTTTATTTTCACTTCAACAACTCTTGGGTGCCTTTTAAGAGGTTTTTGACAAAACATTCGGATGCCCAAATATTTTGTAACCCAATTTTATACTAAAAACATTTTCTTCAGGGGGTGCATTTGCCCCCTCTCACGCCTCTATGAATCCGCCCCTGAATATATCATTAAGAATTTCTTTCACTTTCAAAAAATCTATAAAAATAGTATTTACAACTTACCTTAACTAAATTTGTGTACGACCAAAAAAAGTTTTTTTAGTGTTTTTTATATTACAAAATGTTTTTAAAAGGTTAAAAAGAAACCGTTCCTAAAAGAATTAAATAAAGCATTTAAAAAAAATTATTTCTATTTTTTGTTAAAAATACTTTTCTTATTACATTCTTTAAATTATTTAAAAACGTTGTTTATAAATATGTATTTAAAAAAGATTAAAATAAAAAACGTTTATAATTTTTTTAAAGAAATTAAAAAGTATTTATGAAAGACTAAAAACATTTTTATTTAAAAAAAGTTAAAGAAAACGTTTATAAAAGAACTAAAAATCATTAAAAAAAACTTTTTTATAAAATATGACCATCAAACAAAATGTTTTTGTTATTCTATTAGAAATTTTTATCGTTGGTCATTTGATGCAATGTTAGTCCCAAGACTTCTCATAGTAGAGGTCTTGGGTTCGAATCCTGGCCACAGCAAAAAAGGGGTCTGTGTCCAGGTCAGTGGGTTTACCCAGTTGGGGGTTCCTCCTATTAGGGGTGTTCAAAAAAATCCGAATCCGAAACCGAACCCGAATTATCCGAATCCGAATTATCCGAAAATTCGGATATCCGAAATTGATTCGGATAGTGATTTTCGGATATTTCTGATAAATCGGATATCCGAAATATTATATTTATATATTTTTTATATGTTTTTATTATTTAAAAATAAGAGAATTTGAATCAAAACCCGATATATTATATTTCTATATTTTTATATGTATATATTTTTTAATGTTTTTAGGTTTTTAATTGTTTTTATAATTTAAAAATATTTTATTTATATATTTTTTTATTTTATTTATATTTTCGGATATCCGTTTCACTATCCGAATCCGTATCCGAAATTTCGGATTAGGATTCGGATAATGAAATCCACTATCCGAAAATTTGGGATATCCGAAATTCGGATATCCGAATTTTCGGATATCCGACTTTGAACACCCCTGCCTTCTATGGTGGGCTGCCCTGGATATTTTAGGTGTTGCCCCGAGAAACCCAATTATCCTACAATATCTAGGTGTTGCCGTTCAAAAAAAAAATTCTATTAGAAACTTTTTCCTAAACTTTTATAAATAACATTGTTTTAAATAGAATTTTTCTATCCAATAAAATTTGAAGTGAGAAAATGAATGTTTTAAAAAGCACCCATTTTGATAAATATTAAGAAATAAGTTTTTCAAAAACATCTCTAACATGTGACCTATGTCTATTTTTATTAAGGTGTTCTATTTACCCATTTCATCAATTAGATTTTAAATAAAACCCAAATGCACCAATATTTAAGTAAATGAGTCACCTAAACCAATGAAATGTAAACAAAAAGGGTTTAAATTCTGCCCATATATTGTTACGTTGTAAACAGAAAGATGCTAATTAACTACTATACAAATTATATGTACGTACATCAATTTATTTAGCATGAGTAATATGATCAACGAAGGCTAGGATATTTGATCAAGTTTCAGTACCGGCTTCACCATATCTGATCTTCATTCTCTCGAGAAATGTCTTCCCGTCGAGCTTGCGCGAGAAGAAGTCCTTGAGGTATTGTTCCATTATGAGTGTTTTATACAACGGTGGGTCTCCTGTGTTTGTTGTCATGGTCTTTGCAGGACCAACATCTGCTTCAAGCTTTGGATTAAAGAACATGGCTAGTGAAATCCTCTCTTTCGTTGCATTAACTGTCGCCCTATGCTCGATGCTGTTGTATATACCATTGCTCATTATCTGAAAATCCATTAAATAATTACTACAAGTTTCAAATTAGCAAGCGTGAGAAAGGATCCACATGTATTGCTAGTGATATATCGGATTTATGGGTTCAATATTTTCAAAAAAGATGAAAAAAACAAGCAATGTTAAAAATAAAGAATATTATTCTAGAGAGAATTATGGATCAGTTAGCATCATATCCATATTTATCAAAGGTCTACATTCATTGCCAGCTCACAACTCCTAGAAATCAGTCATCGAGATTATTTGTTTCTTTTTATAGCTTTCTTGTAATAGCCTATTTATGAAGGCTTCTTCTTGTATTGTAATTCATTCAGAAAAATACAAACCAATACAATTATCAATTCCCTCTGATTATCATTTTAAAATATGGTATCAGACCGGTGAGAGATCCTCACAACCTGCTCATCATTTACCCTTCTGATCACCATGCCTAACGACGGTGATGTGGTCATAAAAGATGACCTCTCAACCCAAATAGCCAACCTTCTAAAAAATAGCCTCAACACCTAAACCTCAACCCATAAACTATCCGATAGCCTACAGATCAGTATTAAACTGAACAGCCAGAATTATGCCCTCTGGGCAAGGATGATCCGTGTTGCCATTGGCGGAAAATCAAAAGCCCTATTGAATCACCTTTCTGGAAACCCACCAAACCAAACAGATGAAAAATATGAACAATGGGAACAAGATGACCTGGTAGTGTTTTCTTGGCTCATCCGAAACATTGAACCCTCGCTTGCTAGCAACCTTACCGAGTTCCCGACAGCGAAAACGCTATGGGATGCTCTGGTGGTCACGTACAGCAGTGGAAAAGATAAGTTGCAGACTTTCGATCTACATGTCAAAGCTAATGAATTTAAACAAAACGGCCTACCTCTTGAAGATTTCTGGATAGTGATGCAAGGAATCTGGGGTGAAATCGAAAGACGAGATCCGAATCCAATGACCTGTGCCGCCGATATTACCGCCTACAACACTATTCGGGCAGAACAAAAGTTGTTCCAATTTTTGAATGCCCTAGATCAGAAGTTCGATCCCATAAAAAGGGAAATTCTTAGATGGGATCCTTTACCAACAGCCGAGGCAGCCTACGCTGCTGTGCGGAAAGAGACGGCTCACCAAAACATTCTCGGGGCCATCTCTTCACCGACACAGGGGGTCGCCGCCGGTCTTGTTACTACTGAGGCAGAAGGGGTCGGATTCATCGCGCGACACAGGCCGAATCCAAGCATCAAAACTTCTGGAATTCCGACAAAGGTCGACAAATCAAAGCTAAAGTGCACTCACTGCAACATGACGAAACATACCAAGGAGCAATGTTTTCGGTTAGTGGGTTATCCAGATTGGTGGGGTGACGGTCACAAGAAAGGAAAGAAAGAAGAAGGGGAGGCAGTGGCCGCCGTGGGCAACCCGAAGGCCACCAGCAGCGGCGGAGACAACCTCATCGGAGCCTTTGTCGCGACGGCGGCTGAACCAGTGGAGATGAACGGTATAAGTGGTGGAGACGAGGGAGTTTCTTTTAACCCTTGTTCAATTTCATCCTTACACCCTTATTTTTCTTGTGATATTAAAAATAACACAAATGTTGGGATGGCCAATATGGCAGTAAACAATGGGAAATCGGGGCCATGGATCTTCGACTGTGGTGCCACCGACACCATGACGTATGACCCTTCCGACATTTGTGCTACAACAAAACCCCACAGAAAACACATACAAATTGCAAATGGCGAGATTGTGCCTGTAAAAGGAGGGGGTACAATAGAATTGTCACCAACACTGAGATTGCCAAATTGCCTCTATATACCATCCTTGTCTCATAAACTTTTGTCTATAAGTCATGTGACTAAGGAATTAAATTGCACGCTTCTAATGCATCCCACTTTCTGTATATTACAGGACATCAGGACGGGAACGATTATTGAACGTGGCACTGAGCGGCAAGGATTGTATTATGTAGATGAAGTGACTCAGCAAGGAACTGCAGTGTTGGCTCATGGAACTACAAATAGAGAGGCATGGTTATGGCATAGAAGACTTGGACACCCGTCTTCTGGGTATTTACATCATTTGTTTCCTAAACTTTTTCGTTCGAATGAACCTCTAAACTGTGAAACTTGTGTCTTGGCGAAAAGTCATAGACACACCTTCAAACCAAGTAATACTAGAGTTGATTACCCATTTGATTTAATTCATTCTGATGTGTGAGGTCCTGCACCGATTAATGGGGGGGGAGAAAATTTTCGATATTTTCTTTTATTTGTTGATGATTGCACTCGTATGTCTTGGGTTTATTTCTTAAAAAATAAATCCGAGGTGTTTGATAAATTCGTTATCTTTCATGCCATGATTAAAACTCAATTTCAACGAGATATCAAAATTCTTCGTTCCGATAATGGGGGAGAATTTGTTAACACCTATATGAAACAATTTTTTGAAACAAAAGGGATGGTGCATCAAACCTCTTGTTCACATACCCCGGAACAAAATGGCGTAGCCGAACGAAAAAATCGCATCCTTCTAGAAATTACCCGTGCTCTCATAATCGAATCACAAGTGCCAAAATTTTTTTGGCCTGAAGCTCTCGCCACGGCTACTTATCTCATCAATCGTCTACCTACAATGATTCTAAAGTTTAAAACTCCGTTACAAACCCTATCCGAATTCACTAAAATCCCCCCTACCCTCACACTTGAGCCTCGCGTTTTTGGAAGTACTGTCTTTGTTCACATACCAAAGACTGAACGTACAAAAATCGACCCTTGTGCTAAGAAGTGCGTATTTGTGGGATATGGTGTTGATAAGAAAGGGTACCGGTGTTACAATCCAAAAAAACGCCATGTGTACACTACTACACACTGTGATTTTCTTGAAACCGAGTATTTTTACCTCACCCAACACACTGGTCAGGGGGAGAGAGAAAGTAATGACACATTAAGTTGGCTAAGGTGGGTACCATCGTCAGAAGAAGTCAGTCATAATACCGAAACTGAGTCACCTACATCTACGATACCTACAATCAGTGTCACGGAACATGATCTTCCCAACCAGATGTCTGAGGTAAGTACTTCTCAACCTGGTGTTCAAGACAATATTGATAATTTCAATAATAATGATGCTAGTAATGTAGAAAACCTTGCTACTCATGGTGATCATGAAGAAGCAACTGATTCATTGCAAGGGGAACGACTTCTAGGTGAAAATGAAGAAGCACCACAGAGATATGTCCTTCCACAAAGAGTGAACAGAGGTGTTCCTCCAAAAAGGTACTCACCTGAAAAAGAAAGTAGGAGTTCCAGATATCCCATGGCAAATGTTGCCAAAGGAAACCTGTCAGAAGAAGCCAAAGTTTTCTTGTCTGCTATTTCTTCTGAAGAAACCCCGAACACTATCAAGGAAGCATTGGAATCAAAAAATTGGAGAGATGCAATGCAAACAGAAATGGAGGCTCTACAGAAAAATGAAACATGGGAAAAGTGTGTCCTTCCCCCTGGAAAAAAACCCGTGGGATGTCGATGGGTGTTTACCACGAAATACAAGCCTGATGGAACTATTGAGCGGTACAAAGCCCGGTTAGTGGCTAAGGGGTACACTCAGACATACGGGATCGATTATTCTGAAACTTTTTCCCCTGTCGCCAAGATTGACACAATCAGAGTCCTCTTCTCAATAGCAGCTAATGAAGATTGGCCTCTCCATCAACTAGATGTCAAGAATGCTTTCTTGCATGGGGAACTAAAAGAAGAGGTATATATGGAGCCTCCTCCGGGATTTGCAGAAAAATTTGAGAAGAATGAAGTTTGCCACCTTAAGAAGTCTCTATATGAGCTAAAACAGTCTCCTAGAGCTTGGTTTAGGAGATTTACTGTAGCCATGAAGAAGTATGGTTTCAAACAAAGTAATTCTGATCACACTTTGTTCTTGAAACAAAGGGGTAAGTCCATAACATGTCTAATTATTTATGTTGATGACATGATTATCACTGGGAATGACAAAGAAGAGATGAAGAAGTTAAAGGAAAATTTATTCGCTGATTTTGAGATGAAAGACTTGGGAAGACTTAAGTATTTCTTAGAAATCGAAGTCCTCAGGTCTAAACAGGGAATCTTTATTTGCCAGAAAAAATACATCCTTGACTTATTGGCAGAAACAAGGATGATCGATTGTAAACCTGTGGACACCCCAATGGTGGCAAATCTGAAACTGCACATGGAAGAAGAAGCTCAATTGGTCGAAAAAGAAAAATACCAGCGATTAGTGGGAAAACTTATATATCTTTCCCACACCCGCCCCAACATCGCATACGCAGTGGGAGTAGTGAGCCAATTCATGCATCAACCACAAGCAGCCCATATGGAAGCAGTCTGGAGAATCATTAGATACCTTAAGGGGACAGTTGGCCATGGGGTTTTATTCAAACCAAATGGGCACCTAAAGATTCAAGCATACACTGATGCAGACTGGGCAGGAGATAAAGAAAATCGAAGGTCAACTGCAGGATACTTTACTCTAGTCGGAGGGAATCTCGTCACATGGAGGAGTAATAAACAAAAGGTGGTTGCACTTTCAAGTGCCGAGGCTGAATTCAGAGGGATTGCACGAGGTCTAGCTGAGGTACTCTGGATACGTAAACTCTTAAATGAAATAGGTTTCTTACCAATTGAAGCAACCAAGATCATGTGCGATAATGAAGCGGCTATACAGATCTCTGAGAACCCAGTACAACACGATAGAACCAAGCATGTGGAGGTTGACAGACATTTTATCAAAGAAAAATTAGAAGCCCAGGTCATAGAACTTCCACACGTTCGATCTGAAGATCAGCTCGCTGACATTTTAACAAAGGCCACAAATGGAAGAATATTTGCACATTGTCTGGACAAGTTGAATTTTGGTGATCCCACTATTCAACTTGAGGGGGAGTGTTAAAAATAAAGAATATTATTCTAGAGAGAATTATGGATCAGTTAGCATCATATCCATATTTATCAAAGGTCTACATTCATTGCCAGCTCACAACTCCTAGAAATCAGTCATTGAGATTATTTGTTTCTTTTTATAGCTTTCTTGTAATAGCCTATTTATGAAGGCTTCTTCTTGTATTGTAATTCATTCAGAAAAATACAAACCAATACAATTATCAATTCCCTCTGATTATCATTTTAAAATAAAGTTTGATGCAATACCGGCATATACATGCTTATAAGAAATTTTTTTAGGAATTGTTTAGCTCGTAGAGGAAATTTACAGATTCGATAATACATTAATACCCTTATACAAGATATGTGACTGGGTAGGACCTAATTAAATGCAACTAAAGCTTACCATCTTTTGTTCTTATGAGGTGCGGTATACCACCGTGAAACAACCAAGTGAGTCTATGTGACCCCCTCACTTGGTGAGAACACCGCCCCATCTTCACGTGAGAATTCTTTTGAGAGTGAGAGAGCAGTGAGGGGGGAGAGAGAACAATGATTGGGTGTGATAGACGTGAGGCGCTTCAACACCAATACATCACCCCCTCCCCAAGTGAGGTGTGAGAGACCTTATTCACGAGGAGGTATAACACATGCCCTTATAATAAGTTTGTAGCACCTACTGGAAGACAAGAAACTCAGGAGATTTAACTGGACCACGTCTTTGCATCTACTTTCAAATTCACTACAAAACTCATATGTTTTGGTCAAACATGGAAGACAAGAAACCCCTAGTGTCCAACAACTACACCCGAGATAGATGCTCGGGTACAAATGGATATTATTTAGGAAAAAAACATCAAAATGTACATATTGGTCAATTTTTTTTAATGTTGATTGATTATAGCCCATTTCAAATTAGCCTGTTTATATATAATATACGTTTTGTTTGGCCGGTCAAAAAAAAGTAACCAATTAGAGTATGATACATAACTCTAGCCAGCAAAGCACAAAAAAGGAGGAAAAAAAACACATGTGTCCACAAACCCAACCAATCAAAACAAGCCGCATGTAATTGCAACCTAAAATCTAGCTGGCTTCTTTTCAACCCGACTAAAACTTACCAGACCAATAAAAAATCAACACATGGCAGTTTTTTTATGTGAGCCTTAATTGTTGACCCAAATTTAAATAAAGTTACGGGTCAATTATGTATTTATATTTAGAATCAAGAATGTAACTGTAATTAGATAAGGGAGTCATTATGTAAATATGTAAACTTGGTAACTAACCAAGTGACGTCGTATAGGTTTAGGTTGTGTCGATTCACCAATCGACGCGTCGGTCTCTTGAACATCGATACATATCCGATGATTGTAAACGCTTGAAGGGTGACGAACCCTAAATCATAATTCAAGATTATTGTGTGTTAATTCTCTGATTATATACCGATTCTGGGCAATATTTTATTGAACCGATGATTTGCCGGCTACGTTTTAGCTGGGTTGGGAAGAAACCGGCTAGATTTTAGCCGCCAAGTACACATGGCTTGTTTTAATTGGTTGGTTTTGTGTGTCGACTAAATTTTAACCAGGTCAGCTAATGTGATGTTTTCTAATTAGTTGTTTTTTTGGACCTCGTGCGTGTTAACTTACATTGCTTTTTTTATTAGATAATTTTAAATATATTTATTTTTAGTGGTCTAAAACTCAATATTTATTTTGCGAAAAAATTGGGTCTAACACGTATATTTTTGATGATTTTCCCTATTATTTAACATGTTTGAGAAGGACACATAACCATAAAGTAGCAAGTAATCTTATATCTAATAAACGGAATCAAATGTATATAGCCACGTTTTAGATTTGTATATAAAAAAAGTAATTAATGCATTCATTTGTTTTGTATTTCTTTTTGTTTTCGAATTCAGTTTGCAGGACCCATCTAGCAAATACTGTTCTTGAATTTAAGATGGAAAAGAAGAAGCCTAACCTCAAGAATGGATATTATTAACATATTTGAGAAGAACACATAGCCATAAAATAGAAGTAATCTGATCTCTAATAAACGTAATAATAATGTATAGCCACGTTTTAGATTTGTATATAAAAGTAATTAATGCATTCATTTGTTTTATATTTCCTTTTGTTTTTTAATTCAATTTGCAGGACCCATATATCAAATACTGTTCTTGAATTTAAGATAAAGAAGAAGAGGCCTAACCTCAAGAATGTCTCCAATATTAACAACGAAGGCATCCGGAAGAAAACTCACAGGGATCCAAACGCCATCTTTCTTAACTTCCAAACCCTCAACTTCATTGACTTGGAGAAGAATGGTAATTCCAGCAGCGTCCGAGTGAGGGGTTAGACCGATAACCCGATCAGGTTGGGGACAAGGAGGATAGTAAGTCATCCTCACCGACTGCATTCCGTCATCAAAAGCATCTATCATCTCTTGCTTGTCAATTTCTACTGCTTGTCCGGTTAAACCAAACAAATACATAGCTAGTTTTTGTAATTCTAGCAAGTATTTCTCCATGGTATCTCTATTGAAAGAATTACAGATTTACTTTAATGGTGATTCACAAACTTTATTTTAGATATTTGATAAGTCATAGAGAAATAAAAATTAAGTCAAACATTACAGTCTTTTTATAGGAAAAAGTATTGTTCTTGGCCAACTATGATAAGGCCAATTGCATTTTAAAAGAAAATTTAAGAGACACAAGCAAGTGTGCTGGTTATTTTTAATAGAAAATAGTTTTAAAATCAAGATCAGGAAAGAACAATAAAAAGACCTTAATACTGGAGGGAACTCTGGAAGCAAGTTGGATTTTCTTCTATGAACAGGATTGGTGATCATGTAGAACCGATCAGCCCAGTCAATTTTCTGATCTTGTTTATGGAGTATGGTTTGGCCATACCCTTGATAGTCACCTGCCAATAACTTGTACCTCACCTTCTCTTCCACCGGCATGTTGAAAAAATTTACCACCTCTTCTTTCATTTTCTTTATCAACAATTTGTCAACTCCATGATTCACCAACTACAAATTAATTCAATTTATGTCATGGATGATATTAGACAATAGAACATAAGTTTTATTTAGATAAAGATACTTTAACCTGAAAGATTCCCCATTCTTGGCATACGGAGCGCAGGTTTATCAGTGGATCCTTGTCGGATTCTCGTATATTGTTGAAATCGTTCATGTCAATGACTGGGATAGAGGGAAAAGGTGAAGAGTGGTTGCGAACAACGGTGGGTTCTCTGTGTTCCTGAATGTATTGTTGAGGGACATCCAGTTTGAGTTCCTTTGCAAGCTCTTGCACACTTCCATGGCTTTGTGGCAATAGTTGCGAAGAATCCATTTCAGAATATGTTTATGCTACAAATATGAAATCTTGTGTGAGGACAAATTCTGTAATGCTTGATTTAGGCAACAACCTATGAAGAAGTCTCTTCTAATGTTGCTTTATATAGAAAAATAATTTCTTGAATGTGACATAACAACATTGCCCGTATATGAGAATAGTTGCATGGGACTTGCTCAATACATCAAGTTATAGGAAATTTATTTTCGTAGGGAAAACTCTAAATTAGATAACCTATTAAACACTTACGAGTTACGAGTATGGATAGTGAGACAGCCTGCTGAAATTTTATTTTATTTTTCATTTTCACTCCTTATAATAAATATAATTTACATTTTTAACCCGTTTAATTATGTATTAATTTCGTTTTTCTATAATAACTTTCGTTCGTCAATTTTTTTTAAAAATGGGATGCACCGTTGTTTTTTTGTCAACGTTCTGATATAAACTTTTTTTAAAACGGAGTTGTATTCAAAATCGAGTATTGCTATCGCAGCCCATAGCAAGTGTCGTTACGGTTATGGTACTGTGAAGACCCAAACTATTATGAGCGAGCATCATTGTCGGTATTGGTATTATTGGAACCGGTGTTGGTATTCACTTTTATGGTTTTCGACAGCCCGAACCGATAACAACCAAACTCTTGCCACGTGGCGTTGGCTAAAAATGACTTGTAACATTCCGAAAATAACGACAAAATACGAAATAAATGGAATAAAATGGATAAGGGCTCGTTGGGCTGAGGTTTGGGCCGAGAAAGGGGGGGGAGACTTAAACCCTAGCCCCACTACAAGGAAATGACCCTGTGCCGACGTCGCCTATACCGACGACACTAGTCGTCGGCATAGGTCACCCTATGCCGACGACATGTCGTCGCTATAGGTGAAAACCAAAATTTTGAATGAGACACCCTATACCGACGACATGTCGTTGCTATAGGGTTGAGGCAGATTGGAGGGAAAGTTGGCGTCCAATGAATTTTTTTCTCAACCTTATAGCGACGACATGTCGTCGGTATAGGGTAATTTTGATTTTCTTTTTGTTTTTTTTAATATAATAATTTTTCTTCGGTCAAAAGTTTTTTTTTAAATTAAAAAAATTCTTGAATGCCCTATACCGACGACATGTCGTCGGCATAGGTTTTTTACTTTATTGACTGGTCAAAACCCTACGAAGCCTATACCGATGACATGTCGTCGGTACAGGGACCTATTGCGCCGACTTTCGAGCCTATACCGACGACATGTCGTCGCTATAGGGTTGAGGCAGATTGGAGGGAAAGCTGGCGCCCAATGAATTTTTGCCTCAATTTTGATTTTCTTTTTGTTTTTTTAATATAATAATTTTTATTCGGTCAAAATTTTTTTTTTTAAATTAAAAAAATTCTTGAATGCCCTATACCGACGACATGTTGTCGGCATAGGGTTTTTTACTTTAATGACTGGTCAAAACCCTACGAAGCCTATACCGACGACATGTCGTCGGTACATGGGGCCTATTGCGCCGACTTTCTAGCCTATACCGACGACATGTCGTCGCTATAGGTCTCAACGCGAACTAACTCAGGAAACAGCTTTCTGCTTCTTATTTCCAACAAAAAAAATCCCAAATCACTCCATCTCTCCCTCCGGCGATTTCACGATTTTTGGGTATTTTGTGGAGCAATCTTCACCAATCTCTTCGGTTTTGAAGTGAGTTAATATCTATTGTTCAACCTTAACAAGAAAATCAACATTTTGGTGTTTTTTTGCTTAATTTCTTTGATTTTTGTTAGGTGTTTGAAGCTTTAACCATTTTTGAAAGATTTCAAGCTGAGAGGAAGCTAATTTGCAAACTTGGTTAGTAATTTTTCTAAAAATTAGGTTTAGATATATGTTTTTATATGCTTGTGTTTATTTGTATGTATGTATATATATATATGGTTTAGATGTATGATTTTATAAATATTTTTTAAAATTTTATAATGAAATTAGGTTTAGATGAAACTTGGGAATTTTGGCATTTATATATGTATGTTTGTATGTAATATGTATGTATATATGTGTATGTATTTTTATGTATGTAATTGTGTTTGTGTATGTAATTTTAGAATTTGGGCATTGTTGTGTTTATTTGTATGTATGTATATATGGTTTAGATGTATAATTTTATAAATATTTTTAAAATTTTATGATGAAATTAGGTTTAGATGATATTTTGGAATTTAGGCATTTATATATGTATGTTTGTATATAATATGTATGTATATATGTGTATGTGTGTTTGTATGTATTTGTATTATGTTTATGTATGTAATTTGGGAATTTGGGTATTTGTTTATGTATGTTTGTAAAGGCTATGTATGTATATACATGTATGTATGTTTGTATGTATTTGTATTATATTTATGTATGGAATTGTGTTTGTGTATGTAATTTGGGAATTTGGGTATTTGTTTATGTATGTTTGTATATAATATGTATGTATATACGTGTATGTATGTATTTTTATGTATGTAATTGTGTTTGTGTATGTAATTTTAGAATTTGGGCATTTATTTATGTGTGTTTGTATATAATATGTATGTATATTTGTATGTATGTTCGTATGTATGATTATGTAATTGTATGATTTGTATGTATATAATTGTGTATGTATTTATGTAATTGTGAACGTATGTATATATCTTTGTATGTATATGTAACTTTATTTAATTTTGTTACAAGTTCGGAACTCATTACGGTTGAAGATGTGTGAATACCATCTTATTTGTGTTTCACTGAATTTTTTTAAGGTACGCATCCCGACTTTTATACCTTTATGTACGTCTCATGTTGTGTACACTAGTATGTTTATTTAGGATAACTCTTTAGAATATACCCGTCCGAAATTTATCTGATAGAGATAAATTTTGGATTGTCCCCTTTGGGACTGCTTTTTGAATTTTCTATCTTATTTAGGATATGTATATATTTTAACGGGTTGACATTTAAGAAAAAATTAGTAGATATTTGTCCTTACTCCTTCGAGTTTGCGGTTTATCTGCATACTTAGGAGTTAAGGTGAAATGCTGCTGATTTTTTCATAAATAGTCAACTCGTTAAAAATGTATACATATGAGATAGAATATTCAAAAAGTGGGTTAGGATCCACCGCCTTAGAGTACCGATCAAATCACATACATTCATTTATATCATTTATTACATGCACGTATATGTGTATGCTTATAACACAATAGATATGACACTAGATATGTCAATTGATAAAAGCTGGGTTACACTGGGAAATCGGAATTCTCCGGCTTTATTAAGCGGTATTTGCATCTTTATAGAGACGGCCAAGAACCATGTCGACGGTCGAGGTAGAGCGTTTTGCCCGTGTAGACGTTGTTGTAATGTGTGTCGACAGGATTTGACCACGATATATGGCCACATACATGACCGTGGGTTTCTACAATCATATCAAAATTGGATTTATCATGGTGAACAACATCCTCGTGTGGCGGAGATAACATCACTTTTTGCCCCAAAAATAACACCAACTCCTCCAATAACTACAACAACAAATAATGAGATGTTTGATGCCATAGATGATGTGATGGCTGAGCAAAATACAAACGAGGATAATATAGATGAAGATGGAACTGGTTTAGACCCAGAGTTTGATGCGTTGTTTGAGGAGCTAAATAAGGAGTTATACCCCGGTTGTAGTCAAATGTCTTCCCTAAACTTCATAGCCAAATTGATGCATATCAAAGTTATCAACAAATGGACGAATAGTTCGTTTGACCAACTGTTAGAGCTTCTACAAATTGCAATGTTGAAGGAAAATCACGTTCCAGCGTCACACTATGAAGCTAAGAAGAAACTGAGTAAGATTGGGTTAGGATATCAGTCTATCCATGCTTGCATTAATGATTGTGCACTGTTTTGGAAGGAGAATGAATCAATGCAAAACTGTCCGGTTTGTAATGAGAGTAGATGGGTTGATAAAAACACAAAGGGGAAGAAAGTACCACATAAAGTGTTGCGCTACTTTCCTTTAACTTCACGGCTTCGACGAAGGTATAGTTCAAGATTAACGGCAAAATAAATGATCTGGCATAATACTGGACGCTCAACGGATGGTATGATGCGACATCCGGTTGATGGGAAGGCATGGCAAGAATTTGATGAGAGATATCCGGATTTTGCTAAAGAACCAAGGAATGTCCGCTTAGGTTTGGCTGCCGATGGTTTTAATCCGTTCGGTAACATGAGTCAGACTTACAGTATATGGCCGGTAGTGTTAACAACATATAATACACCACCGTGGTTATGTATGAAAGAGTCTTCTTTCATGTTAACCTTGCTAATTCTCGGGCCTAAATCACCTAGTAAGGACATTGATGTATTCTTAAGGCCTTTGGTTGATGAGTTGAAAATGTTGTGGGCTGAAGGAGTCCAGGTGAGAGATGCATCAACCAAAACTGTATTTAGGATGCATGTTGCACTGTTACGGACTATCAATGATTATCCTACTCGTAGTAGCTTGTCTAGATGGAGTGGTCAAGGTTATAAAGCATGTCGTACGTGTAATGTTGACACACCTTCGTGCACTATAACGAATAAGATAGCTTTTGTTGGACACAGAAGATTCTTGCCTAGAAAGCATAAATGGAGGAACGATCCGTCGTTTGATGGCAAGAAAGAGACAAAACATCCTCCCCGACGATTGACTAATGCTCAAATATTAGAACAACTAAAAAATCTCCCAGATCATGTACCGGGGAAACATCCAATGTATGGAGGGGTAAAAAGAAAGCGCCTAACATGAGAGTTGAATTGGACTAAACGAAGTATCTTCTTTGAGCTGGATTATTGGTCTTCTCTGCTTTTAAAACACAATCTTGATGTTATGTACGTGGAGAAAAACGTGTGTGAGAGTTTATTTGGTACTTTGTTGATGAACGATAAATCAAAAGACATACACAAAGCCCGCAAAGACATGGAAAATATGGGTATTCGACATAACCTATGGCTAACACAAAAAAAACAAGTTGTACCAACCACAAGCTCCTTACTTTTCACACCCAGTGATCGAGAACGCTTTTTTCAGTTTATTCGAGGAGTGAGACTGCCTGATGGATTTGGATCGAATTTCAAAAATAAGGTACTTCCCAATAATTCAAATATAATTGGGTTAAAGTCCCATGATTTTCACATCCTCATGCAACGATTGCTGCCAATAGGGGTACGATCGGGTCTGCACAAAAATGTTTCAACAACAATCAATGACGTTTGCACATTCTTTCAAAAAATTTGTGCACGATTAGTAGATGTATGTATGAAGCAAATGAGGAAGTGGTTAAGATATTATGCAATTTGGAAATGATATATCCTCCAGTATTTTTTGACATAATGGTTCATCTCATTATTCATTTACCTGAAGAAGCTATTCTTGGTGGCCCTGTATATATGAGATGGATGTATCCTTTTGAAAGATACATGAAAAAGCTCAAAGCATATGTTAGAAACAAAGCCAAACCTGAAGGCTCAATTGCGGAGGGTTATGTTACAGATGAAGCCTTGACATTCTGCTCTATGTATCTGGACGGTATGCAGGCCAAATTTAACCGACCAGATAGAAATACAGATGTTGGCATTCCCAAAAGGCAGTTTCAAGTGTTTTCTTCACAATGTCGACCAATATCGAAAAAGAAAATCAAGGCGCTCTCTGAACATGCCAACAAATCATTACAATGGTTTGTGTTGAACAACTGCGATGAAATCAAAGCCTACAAATCGAAAGTTTTTTGTCCATCTACCCGTGATAAACTATTATTATATTTTCATTTAATTCTACTAATTTAAGTTTTGTTTTGTCCATCTACCAGTGAATTTGAATCTAAATTTCCTGAACGCAATATGCAAACCAATTTTTCTTCATGGTTAAAATATAAAGCAAATGTATTTTCATCTTCATCTTCATCTTCTACACCAGATAATAAAGAATTAAGGGCATTGGCACATGGTCCCTTGTACACATCTTCTTACACTGCTTGCATAGTCAATGGTGTTAGATTTGTGGTACAAAATCGCGATTCCCGACGCACTACTCAGAACAGTGGTGTGGTTACAATAGGATAAAACGATACTCCATTTTATGGTCAACTAGAAGAGATCATAGAGTTGAACTATATAGATGGTTACTCGGTTGTACTATTCCGTTGTAAATGGTTCGACACGAGAGGTAAAAGATTAATTAAGCAAAACAATACTACTATAATTGACATTGGCCGTGATTGGTATGTTGGCAAAGAATGGTATGATAGTGTCCAATATATATTAGTCACACAGGCTAAACAAGTGTTCTATCTTCGAGATCCTTCTCGAACCACTGGCCAATGGAGGGTTGTTGAGGACGTTCACCATCGGAAGCTTTGGGATCATCCTACTGTTGTTAATGAGATAGATATATTGCACGACACTCAATCAAATGATTATACTTTGGTTGTCAACACCGGATGCGAAGGTGGTGAATCAAATCACGTAGGTGGTGACCAAACTCCAATTCCCAATGTTGATAGTCAATCTATTACACGGGAAACTCAATCATTTTTTGGTAACTTGGTTGTCGACTTAGGCTACTTGCCTATGCGTACAACTTTAAATGAGGGTGGTGACCCAAGTCATGTTGCCTCGATTGATCTCGATGAAAGTTTTATTAATGATGATGAAGAAGATGCATACAATTCAGATGATGAAGACGGAATAAATGACGACGATGAAGAAGATGATGATGTTGTTGACACACGTTATTTTAGTGATGATTCTGATTGAATGTATGTTAAAAATATACTATTTGTCATTGTTAATTAATAATTATTTGTGCTTACTAATAAATTTTGTTGTAGAAAAATGGCAACAATGGCGCAATCACACGGTGGAGACGGGGGTCCGTATCACTTCGACTCGGGTTGTGCGACTGGATCTGGTGGTAAGTTACTTGTTATTGTTTAATAGATGTCTTTATAATTACCTAACTTTTGAATGTCATGTGTCAATGTAGGTAGTTCCTCCCAAAAAAGACGATCTAAAGGCAAAAACCTAAAATTGTATAAGTAATTTGAGCAAAATGGGAGGAAGCCTCTTTCCATTGATGTAGAACTTCATGGCGGGGGGTACAAGTTTGTGGGTCCCAACGCTTCGGATTTTATCCGTGCTATCTCGTTGGAGGTTGAAAAGGTTGTTCCGCCATATTATCCAAATTGGGCTAAGGTTCCAAATGAGAAGAAACGGGCCGTATATCCCACTCTTATAGTAAGTATAGATGTTTTATAATTACTTACAATTTCATAACTATTACATTTATAATTACTTTCTATTTGTAGGATTATTTTGATCTGGACTCCTGGAGAAACACTGATATGTGGCGAGGCGTTGAACTCGGAATCACCGCCGAGTGTCAGAGGGCGTATAAAGATCACAAGAGAGTGTTGAAAGTTCACTTCGAGGAGAATGAGGGATACGATGATGTAGAGGCGGCGATGAATAATCCACCAGAAGATCTTGATCAAGAAAATTGGGAGACTTTGATTAATGAGCTGTTTTTAGATGCGAGCTATAAAAACCGCTCGAAGAAGAACAAACAAAACCGATCACAACAACGTTACCCAAGTTACCATGGCAGCAAATCATACGCCCAGCGCTGACATATGGAGGTATGAAAATACAATTGTTAGTATTATATAAACATGCTTATTAATTCTTAGTGATATTATTTTTGTTTTTCACAGGGTACCGGCCCAATTGATGTATTCAAATCGACCCATTATAAAGAAGGGACCGGTTGGGCCAACACGAATGCATCATCAGATTATGTAAGTCAAATGATTTTGTTGTTAGACTTACTAGACTTAGAACATCCAACTGTAACTTTAAACAGGTCAAAATGACCCAAACACACTTTAAGAGACTTAAAATATCTAATTTTAAATTAAAACGGGTCAAAATGATCCAAACACACTTTGATAAACTTAGAACATTCAACTGTAACTTTAAATGGGTCAAAATGACTCAAACACACTTTAATAAACTTAGAACATCCAACTCGAGCTCAATTGTTGAATATTTTTCCTAGTATTATTAGTATTTGTTGTTATTAGCGTTGGTTGATTGGAATTTGTGAATTTGGGTCGTTTATAACTTATAGTTTAACAGGTTGGTTATCCATTTTACAGCAGTTATGCTGTCGAATTTTAGTAAAATAGTCAAGTGATTGTTTATTACATTGTTTAATGCAGGACCAAATCCAAGAGGAGTATGCACGATCCTCTGCGAAGTCTGGTGGTGACTCGTCTGCTGTCGATGAGTTTGCATGCATGGAGCGTGCATTGGGTCATCGGCGTGGCCATATCAGGGGTGTCGGTCGTGTGTGAGTAATCCCACACCGGATTTGTTCAGTACCCTCCCTCCACAACCACATTGGCAAGAAGTGGATGAGCGTGTAACTCAACTTCAACAACATGTCCAAGATCAACAACAACGCGAAGCCCAACGAGATGAAGAACGTCGTGTGCATAATCAACAAATGCTTGAAATGCAACGACAAATGGATGAAATGCGTCGAATGTGAGAACGCCGAACTAGCAGTGACGATAATTAGCTTGAAGTTGCTGCGCCTTTGCCTTTGTTGTCGGTGTTATTGTTGAATGTTTGAATAATTTTTATGTTTGTGTGTCGGACAACTTTATGTTTGAATATTTGGTTTGTGTGTCGAACAGATTTTTGTATCGAACAATATGTTTCGGATTTCAATTTTTGAATGGTTTGAATTATCTGATTTGCAGGTTTTGGTAATTAGAAATTAAATATTTCTGGAAAATTTTGAAAATTTAAAAAAAATAAAAAAAAAACAGAAAAACCTATACCGACGACATGTCGTCGGCATAGGTCTTTTTCAAATTTAATTAAAAAAATTGGAAATAGCCTATACCGACGACATGTCGTCCGGATAAGTCCAGAATCTATACCGACGACATGTCGTCGATATAGAATTTCTTTTTGAATTATTTAATTAAACCCTATAGCACCGACATGTCGTCGGCATAGGTCGACCTGTGCCGACGACACCTATACCGATGACATCTTTGACCTATTGGGATGAAGCAATACCGACGACATCTATACCGACGACAAGTCGTCACTATAGGGTCAAAAAAATCGTCAGGATAGGGCACTACTTGTAGTACCCTTGCCATTCCAATCTCATTGCCACTCAAAAAGATCCATACCAAATTCTAGAGAGAGAAACCGTAGAGACAGAAAGTGTCGGGTTGGGTTCTAGATCGCTCCTCCATCTATATCCACTGCTCGGGTAAAGGTTTGCTGAAGGACGGAGTCGTTTTGAGGTAAGAAGCTCGTCATTTTCTGAGTTTTTCTTTGAAATGGGTTTTAAGGGATTTTACACATAAAAGTCGGGATTTTTTCGGGTTAAACGAGAAAATGATCAAATATCTGAGATCATTAGAGAAAACCCCATATTTTGAACGTAAAAAGGTAGGAACATTCTTCTTTCTTTGTAACCTAGATCGCTCTACTATAAAAACTAAATTCATTAAGTATCATCTTATTTATTGAAAAAACTTAGGAATTCAATAGTAACCTTTTTATGGTTTTATTTTGGCATAAAAGTTTGTGTATTTACACATTTGACACAAATTTCATGGGTTTTATTTTGGCACAAAAGTTTGTGTATTTACACATTTGACACAAATTCCTTTTTACTCAAAGTTTTTCCTTTTTACAGATTTGTCACAAAATTTAAATAGTTTCCGTTAACATTTTATTTTAAACGGGATGCACGGGTTTGTTTATTTTTTTTTCAGCGATTCGAGTGGTTTTTTTTTTTGTATCTTACGTTATTGCGATTCGAGTGGTTTTTTTTTTGTATCTTACGTTATAGCGAGTATGTGTTAAAATGTAACTTTTATACCTGTGGACGAGCCGAATCGATAACTACCAAACTCCCACAGCGTAACACGGGTGAAAAAACTAGTTTCATTTATTTATAAATCTACCTCAGTTATTTACCAACAATTATTTGGGTTGAAGTTATCAAAAGAATATGGTGGTCCACTGGTAATTATGGGTTTAAATATATAAACAAATTAATGTTTGCGGATATATGGCGTTAAAAAAATAATTTATTATGTTGTCAACGTATATATGAAGTGGTAATGATGTTTGTAGTTGGCCCACCCTCAGAATATATATTTAATTAGCTTGATCACGTTTAACATAGTTTTCCAGATATAATAATACTAAAACTCGTATTTGAAATATATAAATCCTTAAGAAGTCTTCTTACAATTTGGATGGGTTCAAAAGTTATCAACTATAGATTTTAATGTTTAAAATCCAAATCGTGTTTACTAGAAAAGATAATAGTGTGGACCACATTGAGATTTCAATTCATCCGTGATGCTAAGAGCTTAAACACAATATTCATGATCAATAAATTTCATAAATATGATATTAATTGAATTCTCAAAGAAATAATATTTTATAGAAATTACAGAAAATGATTAAAATTTATACACACGTTCTCATCATTATAACCTTCTTGTTAAAGATCTCAAATTTGATGTTATGATTTTATTATTTGATTTAGAGAAAATGAATCGATTTTTCCGAAGTATCTCTACAAAATAAGATCTTGCCCCTAGTGTTAATTATAGGAAATATTGAAATTTTAAAGTTATATACATAAATAGTCCATGTAGTTTGACGTTATTCATGCATTTGGGTTTATGTTTAAAAGTTGTATGTTTAAGTTATATGATTTTTATTTTACAACAAGTTAAGCTTGACATGCTCTAACTTTTGTTAACTTTTATAAATACCTTCTTGGCCTAAAGAAATTAACAAAAAAACAAAACAAAAACAAAAAAAATAATCAAATCCCTAATCCCTTACTCACATCATCCCTCTCTACATATCTGTCCTCGCTCTCTCTATATATACTAAGAACTTACTCAAGAAACCCCATCGATTCTGGAACCGAGCACCACCACCATAAAAAATTTGATTAAAAGGTCCGTATCAAATTCAAAATCTTATCCTTGAAGTACGTATGTATGTATTGACAAATCTAAATTTTCTGTTGATAGTTATTTAATTAACAAGTTTAAACTTTAAACTTACAGAAAATAAATTTGTATAAATAAATCTTTAACTATAACTATAATAAGAAGTTTTTATCATTTTAAAAGTAACATAATTCAGTTATTATTAAAAAAAAGAGTAAACTGTTATTTTCGTCCCTATGGTTTAGTCACTTATGTCAATTTCATTCAAAAATATTATTTTTCTCATGTGTATCTCGTGGTTTACAAAACTTGTAATTTTCATCCAATCAATTAAATTCATCCATATTTTAACGTTAAATGAGGGGTATTTAGGTCTTTTTATATACTTCTTTATTTTATCAATATTTTAAACTCTTAGTTATTCCCACCATCCCTTAAACCGTATTAACCCTAATTACCCTATTACAATCGTCCTTGTGGTCATCATCTTCTTGAATTATGATCGTCCATGTGGCTATCATTTTCTTGAATTACGATCGTATTTGCCCCCAGTCAACAACCCTTCAAAATCGATCGTAACTGAATCCCGATTTCCTAAAGTCGAGCTTCCCTTCTTGAATTACCGTTAATACGGTTGAAGGGCTGAGGGAATAATTAAGGGTTTAAAATATTGATAAACCCCCAAATCTCTACTAATATTCTCCCTAATACATCTATTTATAGCCACTAATACAAATGTACTAATTACATAAACAACCCTTAATTATTTATGTTTATGAATGAACGGTTTATGAAAGAAATGATGTTTGAAACAATAAACGCTAATGAAATGAAAGGCTTATGAAAGAAATGTTTATGAAACAGAATGTTAATAAGAAATGGTTTTAAAGTGAAAGAAAAAGGGTTTTACAAATGAATGAAATGGTTTATGAAAAGAAAACGGGCAAATGTTTTAAAGAAGTCATTACAAGTCTAATCTGTCAAATGAAGGAATTGACTAATGAAGTCTGGGAAGTACTTCCTAGCCTTATGGCACATTTGGGCCATAAGTATAACAGGGATAGTACCTATGTGGCCTATCAATGGTAGATTACGGTTGTACAACTAGCGAAGGTAGTGGCGACTGTCACTCATGGTTAATTTGATCTGTGAATGGTGAATGGTAAGACCTTATAAATCTATGAGTCCTAAGGGCGATGGTATTACCTTAATGACCTATGAGTCTTAAGGCCGATGGAATTACCTTGGAGACTTACGAGTCCCAAGGGCGATGAAAGAACTGGAAACGAAATGAACTGAATGGAATGAATGATAATATAGATTTAGATAATATATATGCATAACTTAAATTAAAATTAAATGATTGAATGAACGTATGTTTAAATGTTTAAATGAACGGATAACGAATGTTAAGCCTTGTTTTACTTATGAATGTTAAATCCCTAACGAATGAATGAACGATAAAACCATTTTCTTAAAATGAACGAAAGACTTGAACTCACCAACTTCGTGCGATGGTTCCGATACATGAGACTTGTTCTTAGGGTGGAAAAGAAGAACTATGTTCTTGAACATCCCTTGCCTAAAAGACCTTCTATGGATGTGTCTCAAGCTGATAGGGAGGGATGCAAAGGATAAATATACAGAAGACTCAATTAGTGTGTCACTCATAATACTTGATGTTGCAACCCCAGAGATTCGAAAGAATCTAAAACTTGAGTATGCTTATGTCATAATCAATGTGTTGAAGGAAATGTTCTAGAAACAGATTAAAACTGCAAGTATGTTATACATAAGGACCATGTCAACTTGTCAAATGACAGAAGATGACAACGTAACATACATTATGGCAAGATGTTGAGCTATGTTGATAAGTTGAGGGAGCTTGACTTCCAAGCAAGCAATTGTTTTGCTATAGAACTGATTTTGAGTTCATTGTCTGCGTCCTCTAGTTAGTTCATAAAGGACACTATAATGAGAGAGGCATCAAGAGTTCATTGGTAGAACTTGTTGACATGTTAATAAGTGTTGAGATGGACACTCATAAAGGAAGTTAAGGCATTAAATTCATAGATATTCATTAGAGAATTGAACATTGAACGTATCCCACTTCAAAACTACTTCATGGATCGTAGTCATAAGTAGGTTTTGAAAATGATATAGTCCTTGTATCCTCATACCTGAGATACATAGAAGTTGATTATGAGAAAGATTACTCTTTGACATGATCTAACGCTGCTCTTTGATCAGGCAGCAATAAGGATAATAGTTTGGAGTTAATCCTAAACATAGTGATAGTTGTATGCAGTCAAAAGGATCTATTCCCTTACTATGCTAAGTGGCTGACTTCTCTTGCCCCTTGTGTTATTCAAACTAGTGTAACTGCACGACCATGCTCAAATTGAGAGTTTGATTAAACCACTTTGAAATATGTTCGAGAAAGAGAATAATTGGACACTATATGAGAATGAAAAATGATCCAACTCTCATGGTCAATGGGATGTCAATTATAGAAGGATAATCGACTGATGACCATGACTATTACGAAGAGGTAAGTAAGAGTACTTAGACTATCAGGAATAGTAGACGGTTTAAAGTGTCGTACGTTAATAGGGGCAGTGAGATGTAGCTAGAAGTCCACCACTGTCTGTATTTACGGATGATCGAGACTTGTGCAAGTGGGAGTCTGTTGATAACAGTATGCCTAAGTAACGATATCAGACAATACTGCTACTAAGGTAGGATCCAAAGGGTTACACCATGAACACCGAACGTAAAGATTATTTAAAGAGTTAAATAATCTAAACATAAATGTTTGCAAGTGAGAAATAAATAGATTATTTATTTAGAATAAATAAAAGAGGATACCTGATTATTTGTAATTGGATTCAAATAATTGATAAATGAGGATTAATAATTATCAAAGTTGTTAATGATTAGAAATTAGGTTTAACTAGATATATTATCAATATGATTGATAATTATCTAATTATCAATTAGTTGATAAATGAATTTGATTTTAAATTAATAATTATTAGATAATTATTACTATTAAAATTAACCTAACTTGTTCCCTAAGTTTATAAGTTGTTATAAATAGGGAAGTTAGGGTGTAAAGAAGACACACAACAAGAAATCAAAAACCCTAATCCTCTCTCCCACTTCCTCTCGTCTTCGCCCATATATGCGCCGTCGCCACCGACCACCATTCTCATGCCGCCATCTGTTACCATCGTGGCCCCCGTCAATCACAAATCGGTTGGACCGGGTTTGTGTATTGGTCGGGTTTTGAAGGGAAACCGAAGGAGTTCGGTTGTCCGGGGATTTGTGTTATAGGATCTATCGACTGGGTTCGTTGTTTCGTGGTTTTACGTTTTGGTTTTGATGTTTACAACCTGGAAGGTAAAACTCTATACCTAACTATGGTTGTTTTGTTTTTTTATGTTTGCATCTGGAATCCTGGTGGGCAATCTAGGGTTTGGCCTATATTGGTTCGTACATATACTTTCCGCTGCGTTTACTACAAGATTGTTTTGAAATCCATGTATGAAACCCAACACAGTGTGGTATTAGAGCCACTTTTTGCAAACAAATAGAAAAAATAGTTTACAATTGCAATAAGGTTTTATTTTGTCAAAACTTTTGTTTGACAAAAGATTGATCCTATTCGTTTTAATTAAATATTTTGTTGTCTTTGTGAATTAACCCTTTGACCCGTGGTTGTGGTGATTATTTGTGTTTCTGGTATTTTTCTATTATCTTGTAATTTTTGGATGTTTTGGAAGCCGTCTTGTAATAAATTAGGTTTTGTTTCAATTTAATGTAAAATATAATTGTAACCAAAACAAGACAAGATTGGAATTGAACACCAAGAATTCGAGAAAAACCCAGAGACAAAGATAGAGATCTTGAAACAAGTGGGATCTTTACAAGAATCAAGAGTTGTGTCTTGTTAATGTTGTATTGTTTTCCCATTTGACTCGTTTGGCTTTGCTATTGGCTATAGCAAAACCAAACACCCAAAAGGCTTGATTTACATTGTAATCAGTTTTTTGTGTTTGATAATTGATTAAAAGAAATAGAATAGCTTTTGCTTTCGTCCCAAGTTATCGGCAGAAATCCATTGATTATTCTCAGTGTTCTTGAAGACATTTGAATACGCTCCCTCGAGTGCATCAGGTTATACGGGAAAGCCACCATTGTAGACTTTTATCTAATTGCACCGTTTTTTAATATCAAATAACTTTTTATATATTCAACTAATTTTTTTAAGTTACACTATAAAATCAAGAATTTGATCTTTAATTTGAGTATAGTATTACTATATAATTGTTATTAATTTTTTACCCAATGGCGTAAAGTATATAAAACACTGGTTATTGTCTTTTGACTTTTAGCAACTCATCTTTAATTTTTACCATCCCTCGTCAAAGTGTTCTCAATGTGTGACTAACGGTTAAGGGTTCTTATTTTTCCATGAGTTATTAGTGCTTATCATGCGATAGAGATCTAGAAATCAAAATCCACATATACTAGATTGTGTTGGTTCAGGCCCCTTGAAAACACACTACACACACCACGATTTTGGAACTCTTTCTGTGTATTGAACTTCAAAGAATTTACAAGAGCTAATTGAAAACTAAATGTAAACTTGCTTATATAGGGAAATAAAAGACACAAAAACAACCCACGTAATATGCTGCATGATTTCCACAATCTTTATTCCACATGCTTCCCAAGACTTCTCCTCTTTACTCGGGCAAACCCCTTTGCCAAAGCAATATAAACGTGCAGCGAAAATCACTGAGATTACCATCCTTTCCCACATCCAAAACAGCCTTGAATGACCCTTTTACACCTGGACCAATTCTTCTCCTAACCCGTGACCAGGCATGTTGACTCGAAACCCGTGACCAGCGACCCCGCTGACCCGTGAGCAAACTCGATTAACCCAACAATATCCAATAGTAATCGATGTGTAATGGCGATGCGTCTTCAAGCGGTGTATGAAACATTCTAATATCTGTTCTAATTTACATTTAATCCAAGTAGGAAGGATTGTGTAACCCACGTTAATTCTTCAAGTGCCGACCCTTCGTAATCCAATTCTAGCTTTTTACTAGTTTAATCAATTTTAGTTTGAAAAAGATCCGTGGTTATGGAAGACTTTAACATGACAGTTTCCGTTAGTGTCTCGTGCTAGTCTTGTTTTGATAAGAAAGTCATTTATTGACTAGTAATTAATAGTACGTGTCACTAAAATTTAAGAATATGTCGCGAAGATATCTTTTATGAAATAATTCAGTTTTTGTCTAATTAATTTTATAAATTCTTTTTTTTATCAACTTTGATATATAAAAATCATTTTGAAAAATTTACCTTTAAAAGATACATAAAAGTATACTTTGAGACTAAAAAGTACTTTAATTATTTTGTGATTTTTAATTAAAAAAAAAAGGTTATATTGAAATGCAACAAAATTGTATATTTACATTTATATATATCGAATATCAAATATTAAAATATAGTGACTTTTCTGGGAATGAGAGAATTTCTTGTAGCCATATTATGGTAGAACTTAGAAGTATCAGGAACTCCCTTGAAATGTAAGCATGTATGATAAATGTGTTAGGAATAATGACACAAAGTATTAATTAGTATGCACAGAAAGTTGATGTTGGAAAGCATCGTGACAGAAACATCTCACATCTGCTCCAAGTTTTGAGTCCCATGAAACCTCTTGCGATTGCCCCCTCTTAGGCTATCCGTAGTGGTTTCACGCCCCTCTCTTTCACGCCCTTCCACATCAGCGTCACATCAGCACAGGGGTTTTCACTACCTATAATCATTAAGACTATGCGTAACCCAAGCATGAGAAGGGAGGCGTGTTGCCACCTCACCCCACCACGGGCGTAGAACACCGCACCGATGGTGGGTGAGCGTGGGCGTGAGGCAACCGAGGTGGTGGTGTTCATGGCGTGGGGGGAGGGGGGTGATTTGCTATTAATTTTTTGACCGTTGGGGGTATATATCTGTTGGGGGGATTGCTTTAATTATTAAAAAAAAAAATTTAACATATATATATACCAGCCAAAAGAACCAATTTTATACACAATATTTCATCATTCTCTTCTCTATACCACTTTTATACTGAAACAACCAATTTTACAAAAATGCTTCCATGAAAATTTGTAAACAACCCGAACCGTCCGAACAACCCGAACCACCTGAACAACCCGATTGGGGGGGGGGGTACGTTCCACAACCCCCGGAGCCGAACCCGTTGTTAACGTTTACAAATTGGAGTCATTACCCGACTTCAAATCCTTCTACACCCGATTTTTTATCCGACTATATACAACACTATGTAACCACCCAATCGTCACCCGACATTGTACCCAAGACTGATCAACCGTCACCCGACAGTTTACCGAAGACTCAACCGCCACCACAAACGAAAAGAAGAACACATAAAAAGAAAGCCACTACTTTTACACCCGAAGCGGGTACGGTTAAAGGGCGTTCCGAAAAGTGGCCGTCTGAGGAGGAGGTAGCTTTGGTGAAAGCGTGGATCAACGTGTCGGAGGATCCAATAGTTGGTACGTATTATTATTATAACCGTATTATTATTTTTTGTAATGTTTATTTTATTATTAAATGTTATGTTATTTAATTTTATAGGATATAACCGAAAAGCCGGAATTTTTTGAAAAAAAAATATGGACAATTTTGTGAAGCAATGGGTAAAGGCGGATACCGGACGGAAGACATGATATCCAGCAATTTTGTGAAGGAATGGGTAAAGGCGGATATGAACAATGTTGTTTTTTTAATATTAAAATAATAATTACAAAACTGGTCACCCTCACCCCACCATTACACACCTAGGTGAAGGTGAGGGTGAGTTCTTGCATTATTTACGTGGCGTGGGGTGTGTTTTTACCTTCACACTAGCATTACACATAGTCTAAGGTGCGTAGTGGTTTCACGCCCCGCATTTAATTTTTAATCATTAACTAATCATTTAACTAAAACACAAATAAATTTATTTAAAATATAAAAATAATAAAATACAAATTTATTTAATTAAAAAAACAAACATATTAAAATACAAAAAACAAACGTATTAAAACTAATAATAACAATAATAAAACTAATAATAATAATAACAATAATAATAATACCTTCACAAAACATATGTAGAGTATCTCGTGCGGTTTTTTCAGACATCTTTAAATACTCATCTCATGAATCACTAGCCGTACCATACGCTAGCTGTCGAACTGCACACATGCATTTTTGTAAAGCAGTAAATCCAAGCTTGCGTCTCGCATCTTCCCTTTATTGGAACTATTGGTACTCTCTTTCTAAATCACCACATACTCGCACGAAAAGTTCTCGTCTCATACGAAAACGGATCCGAAATTTTTTTTCATCATACATTGGAGTGTCACTAAAGTAATCACGTATTAGACGTTCATTAGCTGCTTCCGGATCCCGCATCACTTGGACTCGTCGTGTTACCCTCTGTGAACTCTCGGCTTCTTCGAGTAGGTCGTACGTGTAACAAATCGCTTCAGCAGTCACTTCATCTTCTTCTGTTGAACTCGACAACGTAGAAGACCATTGCATTTAAAATAGTGGGATGTTATTGGTTGAGAAAAATATGAGAATGAGTGAGGTTATTGGTTGAAAATGTGAGAACAGGTGAGGTTATTGGTTGAAAATGTGATATATATATATATATTAAAATTAAAATAATTAATTTTTTTATCAACGGCTACTTAAACGGCTAGTTTGACTGGGGTCCCACCAAATTCAACCAACAGCGTCCGTGAAATGCCCCCCCCCCCCCCTTCACGCAACTTTCACGCCTAGGGGACGGTGTTCCTGGGCGTGAAAGTCCATTGTAGCTCGCGCAACCCCCCTCTCACGCCTGCATTACGGATGGTTTTAAAAGAATGTAACTTGGCTGCCCACTCTAGTTTTGGTACTTGTTTTTTTTCTTAGAAAGAAGTCAACTCAAATATAACAAAATACAACAAGAAGACATGTGGGAGGTGACAAAAGGTAAAGACATAAAATAATAACTAAATCAATGGAATAGCTCCCCACAGCTCCACCCAAGCTCAAAAAAAAGACAAAGACAAGGAATAAAGCTCAATTCGGATAAAAAAGACATCGAAGCGACTCCAAATGATCGTCTATCTTTGAGACCTTTCCTTTTGCATAGTCAACCAGAATCCAATACATGATAAGTGTCCATGTCGTGTGCATTTAATTCTCTACTTAATGTGAACTTTTACCTTTGAGATGGAAATGTGAGAAATTTTCATGACCAATTTCCTTCGTGGTAGAAAAACAAGATGTATATATACACAGGGGACGGTTTGACTAAAAAGTGGTTTTTCGCTAAGAAATCCTAAGAAGTGGGTCAAATGAACTCCGATTGAGCTCATTCCAACGGCGTTGGAACCGTCTTATCGAACTCTAACCCGGACCAAAAAACCTAAACCCCCTCCACCCGCACCCCCAAAAACCTAAACCCCCCTCCACCCACACCCCCAAAAAACTAAACCCCCCCTCCAACCCCACCCCGAGAAGCCTAAAACCACCACCCTCAACCCCCCCCCCCCCAAAAAACCTAAACCCCCCGGCCTCCAAAACCTAAACCCACCCCCACCCACCCCAAAAAACCTAAACCCCCACCCCCACAAAAAAAAACCTAAACCGTCAAATCTAAACCCTAAAAGCTAAACTCTTAGGCTAAACCATAAGGCTAAAACCCTAAAATTCAAACGTAAAATCTAAACCTTAAAAGCTAAATCTTTAAAGCTAAACCTTAAAAGCTAAGATGGTAGATTTCGACGAGACGGTTCCAACGCCGCTGAAATTAGTTCAATCGGAGTTCGTTTGATATCGTTTCTTAAGGTTTTTGTTATTTTTTAGATTTTTTTAGCGAAAAACCACTTCTTATTTGAACCTCCCTGTATATATGTTACATGTTGTGAGCTCTTGCTTACCTTGCAAAAAAGGGTAAACGCCAATCCCACCAACGACCCCTTTGCAGCATATAAGTCAAAATTTCCTTCCTAATTTGGCAAGTTTGCCACAAGTTATAGCAATTATCTTTAAGTATTCATTAAACGTATTAAAATGAGCTATTTTACATCTTTTATAATCGTAATGCAATTAAACTCAATAAATCAACCTAGTCCAAGATTAGGAAATAAGTTTTCGCACATAAATGTAAATGGTACTTTTTGTTGAAAAATTAATGAAAATATGTTTTTTTTTACTAACTTTGGATACAAATAATTATTTATAATTGTTATTAGTATAATTATTATTTATTGCGTTCGCGTTCTGCTTTGTGAGAAATTGGCAACGAACCAAACCGCATCAATACAGAGCTAAGATGAATTATATATTGTTGCTCGAAGTTGTGTGTTTGAAATGCTAGAAGTTACGAAAATTGGGAAGAAAAATGTTTGAAATCATCCCACATAGGAAGAGAACTAAACATCAGAGTGACATATAAATAGGTGATGTGCGTAATGTGACGTTTTGATGGTACATTTGGCATTTCGCAGTATCACCGAGAGCTACCTTATGTTTTTGAAATGTGGCTTGGCTAGGTCAGCAGCAACTTGCTGCTAATCAGTTGCGACTGATAGCGCACAGGTTGCTGTGGATGGGCAGTTGCATCTGATGCGAGTTGAGTGCGAGTTACCACTGATGGGATAGTAGTTGCTGCTTCTCAACATTTGTCGATTTCTACTACCCTGCCCTGCCCTGCCCAAGTTCCAACTGTTGGGAAGCAATTGCAACTGCTCTCGGCTCCCCATTATTGGTCGAGTTGTCAATGCCTCGTTCCAATGGATGAGTTTCAGTGCGGGGATATTGTTTAGCAGTTGAAACAAAAGGAATCCACTTTCAATCAAAATCAATTAAACCAAATAAATTGCATTAAAGACGTTTAATATAATTTATTTTTCCTTTAATTCTTGATTAAGTTGATTCAACTTTGGTAATTGTTATTAGCATAGTTATTATTTACTAGGTTCGCTTTCTGCTTTGAGAGATTCGCAACGAACCAAACCGTGTCTAAAACGAAACTAAGATGAGTTAAATATCGATGCTCGAAGTTATGGGTTTGAAATGTTAGAAGTTGAGAAAATTGGGAAGAAAAATAGAACGTATCCCACATAGGAGGATAATTGAACATCGGAGTGACATATAAGTGGGCGATGTGCTTAATGAGGCATTTTGATGGAGCATTTGGCACATGGCTTGCATCGACGCGAGCCACCTTGAAATATGGCTTGGCTAGGTCAGCAACAACTTATTGCTAAACATTTGCGACTAACAGTGCGCAGGTTGTTGCTGATGGCCAGTCACAATTGGTGCTAGTTAACACTAATGAGATAATAGTTGTTGCTGCTCGTATTGCCACTTCTCAGCAGTTGGTCGGTTGCTACCGCGTTACGTCAGTTCCCACTTATAGGAAGCAATTGCAACTGCTATTCGTTCTCAATTATTGGTCGAGTTGCATTGCTCTGTTCCAATGGAAGAGTTTCGAATGTTGTCGAGTAGTTCTCGCTGATGCGTTGCTACTGTTTAGCAGTTGAAACAAAAAGAATCCAGTTTCAGTCCATATCAATTAAACCAAATAAATTGCATTGAAGTCGTTTAATACAACTTATTTTTCCTTTAATTCTTGATTGAGATGATTCGACTTTGGTTGAGTATAGAAACTAAGGTGGTACCTTAGTTGAAAACACACCTCCAAGAACTTCTTGAACAAAACTTTGAGAGACTTTGTATACTCTCAAAAGAAGCAAAAACACATAATATATTTGCAACAACATTACATATATTTTAGGTGAATTTCAGTCTTAGTGGTCATGTTCGACAGTATTAATTGCTTTATGATGTTATACCCTTTGAGATAGACGAGTTTCCTTACAAGACTAGAAGTTTGTTTTTTTTTTCATTTCTTTATATTTGATTTATTTCAGTTGTTATTATATTGTAATTTCCTTTCGTGTTATGTTTGTTTCCTTTCCATTTGTATTTTGTTTTACAAACTTATAAATGGCATCTCTACACTTTTTACCAAAGTAGGTGAGAATCCAACATTTCAAGTGGAACTAATATGTTTATATAAATCTAAGACATATAGTCTAGAACTAATATGTTTACATAAATCTAATCATATAAACTTATTCTAACCCATTAATCTAACAAATTTAAATGCATGGCTAGTTTCTTGTAATTGAGAAATTAACTTACACAAAACTTTAAATTTGAACATTTTAGTGTATACCTTCGGAAAACTATATGTACTATTGGCCGATTAGGTCCTAATTCAAAAAAAAAAGTTGATCAATCATTGCATAAAAATGCTAGAATACAGGTTCATTCGTATTTCATTAAGTATATTAATATTGACAATAATTGTAATTTGATAGCTTTATGACCAATTTCATGAACTACATGACTATTTTACCTCTATTTAACCAAAATACACTATTGACACCAACTTGGTTATGTTTAAGCACCTTGAAGCACTTGATTTTAACCTAACTTTAAAAACCTCCAAATGAGTTTGGATGACCTGGGATATTAATATTTAAGTTTGAAAACACTTTTGAAAGCATAATCCATCGTGCAAACCCATTTATGATCGCTTAGTTCAATCAATTAATCGAATTATCATTTTAACTCAGTTTTGATAGCCAATGAGCCCCAGATCAATTGGTTTGGGAGGAGACACCCCATAGTCTTCCAATATGGAAGTCATGGGTTCGAGACTTACTTGGTGCAACATGCCCCAGATCTATTTATAATAATTGATGTACATAACATAACTTCTACTAAGTTCTGCTCTTGGTAAAAATCATCTAAGAACTAACACATTTTTAAAATCTTGATTAGGTTATACAACCAAAATTTAACATAAACAACATAACATGTCATTAACCTATAAACTTTTCAAATGTTTATGAATGAATTGAATGTTAAATTAGCTTTATAGAGTTACTAATAGTTGATTGTCATGAACTATGATGAGGTTGATAAACATGAAGCTTTCTCATTCTTTGAAGAAGCAAATTTCGTCACTCGGGGCTCAGATTAGATGCTTCAACAAGAAATAGAAGACAGTCACATCTTAGATCGTCAATGGAGTCGGTTTGTTCCTCTCTAATCATCGAGTTCTCTGCAATCACACGAAGAGCTCGTTAGAGAGCCCAAGGAGCCATAGGCTCCGAGGACACTCCGACGCTCAAGTCAAGTCGGTGCCTCATAATGTAATCAGTGTGTGTAAATAGGGTGAATTAGAGAGAGAACAGCATGCCTGTTGTTGAAGGAGAGACACCTATTTATAGAGTGCATATGGGCCTAACCCTAATGGGTCAACTATGTCTTGAGCCTACCAAGATTGGGCCAAACATATTAGGATCTAGTCCAATTAAGAGGGTACGTCTACATTCTTCTTTCTTTGTAACCTAGATCGCTCTACTATAAAAACTAAATTCATTAAGTATTATCATCTTTATTGAAAAACCTTAGGAATTCAATAGTAACCTTTCTATGGTTTTATTTTGACACAAAAGTTTGTGTATTTACACATTTAACACAAATTCCATGGGTTTTATTTTGGCACAAAAGTTTGTGTATTTACACATTTGACACAAATTCCTTTTTACTCAAAGTTTTTCCTTTTTACAGATTTGCCACAAAACTTCAATAGTTTCCGTTAACATTTTATTTTTTTTCACCGATTCGAGTGGTTTTTTTTTGTATCTTACGTTATTGCGATTCGAGTGGTTTTTTTTTTGTATCTTACGTTATAGCGAGTATGTGTTAAAATGTAAGTTTTATACCCGTGGACGAGCCGAATCGATAACTATCAAACTCCCGCATCGTAACACGGGGAAAAAAACTAGTTTCATTTATTTATAAATCTACCACAGTTATTTACCAACAATTATTTGGGTTGAAGTTATCAAAAGTGGTCCATTAGTGATAATATGGTGGTCCATTAGTGATAATATGGTGGTCCACCGGTAATTATGGGTTTAAATATATAAACAAATTAATGTTTGCGGATATTTGGCGTTAAAAAAATAATTTATTATGTTGTCAACGTATATATGAAGTGGTAATGATGTTTGTAGTTGGCCCACCCTCATAATATATATTTAAGAATAAATTACACAAAACGTCTTTTATGTTTATACATTTTTTCAGATATTGTCCTTTAGCCAAAAAATTGAAAAAGATCATCCTTTACGTTTACAAATCTTGCACGTTACGTCCTTTGCTCCTGACCCAGTTATATTTTTTCGTTAAGTTTGGTCATGTGCAAGGCACATGAGGGTACTTTGGTCTTTTTACCCATATATATAAAAAAACAAAAAAATTAAAACATATAACCCAAAAAACATTCTCTCTCTCTCTTCAGACACACACTCTTTCTCTCTCAACTCTCTCAGATCTGATGCCCACCACCACCACCATCCGACCACCAAACACCCCCTCCAGCTGACCACCGACAGCCACCACCACCGTGGTACACCATCTTATCCCTCAAAGATTCCAGCGTAAATCCCCATCCTCGCCGTTCCCCGACGGTCGGTCCTCCAACCACACCACCTCCGCCACAAGATAGGGTTTCGCCCGTACCCCATGTCTGTCGTACTGGTGGTGGCATCGGTGTAAATAACGTCGAATCGGAGGTCGGTTTGGAGGAGAGTGTGCATCATAATCCGGTAATGGTATTCGAAGATCTATAACGGGAGGATTGCGCCGGGAAGAGGACAAGTGGGAGAGGGAATGACGGGAGTTCCACGATGTCATTCTAATTGGGGGAAATGTTGTTCTCATGCTTCTCGGAGGAGCAACGAAGGGTGGGTGTAAGCTTCCGATGACGGTGACGACAACAGCGGCGGTGGTTAGGGGAAGGGCGGTTGAATTGAAATTATTTGATGAACATGAAAGGGTGTGCAGTTTTAGGTTTAAGGTAGGGTTTTTGTGGTGGGTGAAGTAAGAGGAAGAAGGGGAAGGGAGGAGTTGAGGGTTTTCAGAAAGAAATATTATGTGGTTTGATTGAACATGAGCGTGAAATGGAAGAAGGGGTTTTTTAGATTGTGGGTTTTCAAAGATCCAACAATCCTTTGATTTCTATCAATTTGACCCTAAATTCATCTTAAATCCGTTCGATTAGGGGAAGAAACTGACGCCGGAGATTACTCAGACGGTGGGTAAGATTTTATCAGAGAATGGAATTTTGTTGCTACTGTTTGTGCTGTTTTGAAGGCATTTTTATGGTTGTGATGGTGGTTGTTGGCGGTGGTAGATGGCTAGCCAGCTGTGATGGTGGTTTTCGTTGTCCACGTGAACGAGAGAGAGAGAGAGTGTGTTTAGAGATAGAAAGAGATTGTGTTTGTATATATATATATATATTATTAAGATAATAAAGGGGTAAAAAGACTAATATACATACTTAACGGAAAAATTTAACTGAGTTAGGGACAAAGGATGAAACGTGCAAGATTTGTAAACATAAAGGATGATATCTGACATTTTTTATACTAAAGGACATATAGTGAAAAATGATATAAACATAAAGGACGATTTCTATAATTTACTCTATATTTAATTAGCTTGATCACGTTTAACATAGTTTTCCAGATATAATAATACTAAAACCGGTATTTGAAATATATAAATCCTTAAGAAGTCTTCTTACAATTTGGATGGGTTCAAAAGTTATCAACTATAGATTTTAATGTTTAAAATCCAAATCGTGTTTACTAGAAAAGATAATAGTGTGGACCACATTGAGATTTCAATTCATCCGTGATGCTAAGAGCTTAAACACAATATTCATGATCAATATATTTCATAAATATAATATTGAATTCTCAAAGAAATAATATTTTATAGAAATTATAGAAAATGATTAAAATTTATACCCACGTTCTCATGATTATAACCTTCTTGTTAAAGATCTAAAATTTGATGTTATGATTTTATTATTTGATTTAGATAAAATGAATCGATTTTTCCGAAGTATCTCTACAAAATAAGATCTTGCCCCTAGTCTTAATTATAGGAAATATTGAAATTTTAAAGTTATATACATAAATAGTTCATGTAGTTTGACGTTATTCATGCATTTGGGTTTATGTTTAAAAGTTGTATGTTTAAGTTATATGATTTTTATTTTACAACCAAGTTTAAGCTTGACATGCACAAACTTTTGTTAACTTTTATAAATACCTTCTTGGCCTAAATAAATTAACAAAAAAACAGAACAAAAAAAAAACAAATCCCTAACCCCTTACTCACATCATCCCTCTCTACATCTTTGTCCTCGCTCGCTCTCTCTCTCTACACTAAGAACTTACACTAAGAACTTACTCAAGAAACCCAATCTATTCTCGAACCGAGCACCACCACCATCAAAAATTTGATTAAAGGTCCATATCAAATTCAAAATCTTTTCCTTGAAGTACGTATGTATGTATTGACAAATCTAAATTTTCAGTTGATAGTTATTTAATTAATAAGTTTAGACTTTAAACTTACAGAAAATAAATTTATATAAATAAATCTTTAACTATAACTATAATAAGAAGTTTTTATCATTTTAAAAGTAACATAATTCAGTTATTATTAAAAAAAAAGTAAACTGTTATTTTCGTCCCTATGGTTTAGTCACTTATGTTAGTTTCATTCAAAAATATTATTTTTCTTATGTGTATAATCGTGGTTTACAAAACTTGTAATTTTCATCCAGTCAGTTAACTTCATCCATATTTTAACGTTAAATGAGGGGTATTTAGGTCTTTTTATATACTTCTTTATTTTATCAATATTTTAAACTCTTAGTTATTCCCACCATCTCTTAAACTGTATTAACCCTAATTACCATATTACAATCATCCTTATGGTCATCATCTTCTTGAATTATGATCGTCCATGTGACTATCATCTTCTTGAATTACGATTGTATTTGCCTCCAGTCAACAACCCTTCAAAATCGATCATAACTGAATCTCTCAATTTCCCAAAGTCTAGCTTCCCTTCTTGAATTACAGTTAATCGGTTTAAGGGCTGAGGAAAATAATTAAGGGTTTAAAATATTAATAAACCCCCAAATCTCTACTAATATTCTCCCTAATCCATCTATTTATAGCCACTAATACAAATGTATGTTAATTACAGAAACAACCCCAAGTTGTCAATTCTTCATAAACCGTGCCCATCTTTATATAAAAATTTTGTTTAATCTTTCAATCAAAGCAAACACTTTGACTTCAGGTCACGTCTTTCACTTTCGCGTTGACTTTGGCTTTTAAACGTTGACTTTACTACAATTATTAAAATGTTTTGATTGGTTGGTACTTTTGAGATGTAATGGCATTTATTTTCTGCTACAATGAATGTATTTAAAGTTTAAAAACTGGTTGTAAAAGAGTAAATTCAACAAGTGAGGTCTTCTAGGATCGGGGCCTTACAAATTCTTTAATAATTAATGACTTTCAAAAACATTAATCTATCTAGAATTAGGATCCATGTTTCACAATATCCATGCAGGGAGCAAGCACGATACACGGATAATGCTATATACGTAGGTGGTTGCCAACTGCAGCTTTATGAAACTCTTGGTTCGTTGTGGGATTGGTTAGACAACTTTTGTTAGATTAACGAGTTTTATCCCATCTGTAACTACTCTTGTCTGTGTTTAGCCAAGTGCGCTTTTCACATATTTGAGTGATATGTCTTCCTCTTACTGACAATGTGTGCAACCGGCCCAAGATTATCGGGAATCGTCGTCCACCTTATCCTTGCACACGTAGGCCCAAATATACTTCTAAGGCCAACACATTCAAGGGTTCATGTATACCATTCCATGTATGAAGGAGGGTGACACATAATTCTTTCATGCTATTTTAATAATTCGTTTAATTGGTCGTTTGTGTTTCTAGCTAGACGTTCCGGTTTTAATATTTAATCTAAAACTATGTCCGTATCTAAGCGTGATGTCAATTTAATTAACAAATCATATTTATTAATTTTGTTGAGTTTTAATAAACAAAATCTCTATTTTACCTAATTAATTAAAAACTCAATCTTTTATCTGAAATTAACCCTTTAATATCAAAACATCCACAAGATAGTTAAAAATCAAAATTTTAATATCTTGTCGTTTTTTATCGAGTCAGTCTAATTTTAACATTTAAAACATTTGTTCGTTTTATAAAAGAATATTTACAAGTTTAAGAATCAACATTCACATGACCAAGCAAAGTGATAATAAAACAAACAACAATGTAAACCCGAGCTTTGGGTTCGTTTGGTGCTCAAGAGCCAATTTGAGCACCCGAACTAGGCACAAAATAAGGGACAATCCAAAATCAAAAGTTGATATTCGGTATACTCTCAGTTGCTTTGACATCCTTTTTTTGACTCCTTGTAAGGCCTCAACCCGGGAGACCTCACTTGTTGTAATTACTCATAAACATAGTAATCAAAATGCTGAACTTAAATTAAAACACACAATCCTAGCGGAAGCATACATCATTCAAATACAAAAGAGCGGAAGTCTTATCATTAAAAGGAACATTGTCTTAACATAAATTCATATAAAGTAGGATGTCAGTCTCGTGTCAGGTAGCCATCACGCCTTCGCACGCCCTTCTTCTTGTTACCTGAAGTGCATACTAAAAGTCAGCTAACGTTGGTAAGTTCTAGTTTAAAACAAGCAATCATAAACATTATTCTTTTCATAAACTTGTGATTGTAAATACATATGTATATATTCTTTTCATACACTTGTGAGTGTTAATATATATGTACACCTTTTCTTTTACTGCATTCGTATGTCATTCATGTGTGAGTACGTATATAAATACATACACCTTTGCTATCTGCTGAACATTCATTAGTCTTACATATATGAGTGATCAACCCGTCATTGATTACGTAAGTCACAAAGACAAACGTTCTAGAACTACCGTCGTAGCCCATTTCGTAAACCCTCCGGCACTAAAAATTGTCTGTCATATCATAAAGCCGTCCAGCAAACCTTCATCCGTCGGTCTAAAACCGTCCTACCGTCATATTCGCCCGTATACCCTATGGCATCTGTTTCCCACCCGAACTATTTATGCAGGCGCGCAACGATTAAGGGTCTTATTCTACCATAGTAGCATGAGTTTAGTCTACCTTTCTAGACTTTTAGTTCTGGCTGCATTATAATCGAGTGGTCATCCGTCTACCGAAGTAGCCGTTATCATCGTTTCCGTCCATAACGTTTATTCATACATGGCAAGCAATATATATAGGAAATGTATAGGATGAAACATCCCCCAAGTTGTGAAAACATTGAAAACTCTCCAAAAAACGGGTTTTTACAAGGTTTTTTTTTTGGAAAAGTTTTTATATGTAATTTCAAAACTTTTTATAAAAAAAATCTAAAAAGCGCCGACCAAATGTTTTTATAAAAAAAAATTTAAAATTCTGGCTAGTTGTTTTACATATGTAGCATGTTGTTTTTACAATGTAACATGTTGTGTTACATAAGTAACACGATTTTTTAACAAAAAAAACGGAGATTTTTGTCCATTTTTTTTTAAAATTGGCTCGGCGTTTTTTTTATTTTTTTTGACGAAAATCTTATAAAAGTTGCTTAAAATGATTTCCATTTTATTTAAACATGTAAAAACATGTTTTTTTGAAGAGTTTTCAATGTTTTCACAACTGAAGTGAGTTTTCAAAATATCTATCCCCTATATATATATAAAGCAAGATTTCATTCTTATACGTTATGTCATACTTTCATTTCATTATTCATAAACATACTTGTCATTCTTATATTCATCATGTATTGTCATATAACACATATGGCTACATACAACATTCATAACTTTCATTTATTTCATGTATACACTTCAGCAACAAAACATTTAAAATTGTTTATACGTAACACATAGGGGGCACATAGAGCTCACCAGATGACGGGTTCCTGAAGCATACTAGTTGGTCTGTGAGCGTCACTAAGGTCACACACAATCTATATAATCAAGTCATACATAATAAGATAATTAACCTAAACGACACTAGACGTTTTCGACATTTTGGTTTGGCGAACTTAGATAAGTTCGCTGTAACATCCCGAAAATAATAAGAAAAAGAATGATAAAAGAAATGGATCGTGGGCTCGTGGGCTTGAGAGTCAGGTCGAAGGTATGAGGCGTAGGGGGGAGTAAAACCCACCTCAAGCCTCACCATCTCATTATTCATCTTCCTCACCTTCAAGTTCGAGAGAGAGAAAGCTCCATAACCCACAACCAAGATCGTCGCCTTGGCCCAAGAGCATTGCTAGAGCTTAGTGTCGATTGGAGAAGAAGAAAACAAACAAAAGCAGGTAACAAATCAAGCACAGATCTCTGTTTAGTTGAAAATGGGTTTTAGGGTTTTTGAAATGGGTTTCAATCAAAGACGTAATTTTTACGTGTAACTTGGCTTAAAAAGAATTGATCTAGCTTCATGGAAGCTAAACAAGAGTTTTTCGGACAGAATACACCTGGTCTAAATAGTTTTCGATCGGAAGGGATTTCGACCGTAAGAGTTTTTGGAAGGAAATGTTTTCAAAGGGAATAGATTTCGGTCGAAAAAGATTTCGACCGAAATAGTTTTCGGACAGATGTTTTCGAACGAAAAAGCCATGCAATAAGAAAATAGTTCTAACACATAAGTTTTCGGTAGAAATAGTTTCCGATTGAAAAAGATTTTCACCGAAATTGATTTCGGTCAAACAAGATTTCTGACATAGAGTTTTTGGACATAATGACTTGGTTTTAATTTGTCTAGCTCATGACTTTTAATAGATCAGTTAATGATCACGTTGTCAAGGTCAATCAAAAACAATATTATCTCTAATCCTTAGCTACCTTAAACTATAGTATAGTGGAGTAGGGTGTCGTATCCACAGGGAACTCGTTGACAGTGTTGTTTTTAGAAAACTAGTTGAGTTCAGATTAAAGAGAAATTAACTTTAAAAACTTTGAAAACAATTAAGAGAAAACGGATTACTGTCGAATTCAGATTGCAAGTTCGGTAATTACTAATTTGTACTTATTGGAAGTTACATAGACATAACTCGTTTTATTAGATTTGACAAATAATTGAAAATCAAGATAGTGACTGTGCTGAGCAACGATTATAAAACCAGATACTTGACATAAATAAAAACTCAATAATCAATTACCAATTTAGAACATCAGATCTAGACACTCAATGATTCACAATAGAAAACCGAAAATTGATGAATTTATTAAATCTAAGACAAACTAAATTGTTTAATCAAATAAAACAAACTATAGCTTTCAAACAATCAAACGATTACAAGAATTTTATACCAAACTAAGTATGAACCAGATTATCACCTCACAAAGCAGATCATACATCTGGAAGTAACCACAAAAGAACTAGCTGCTCATCGACATCATCATCGATTCTTCAATAATTGGTGTAACTTGATCTAGCAACAAAAACTTGAAAAGACTTGAACTTTTACTCTAGAAATCGCCTTAGGAAAGCTCTGGGACGGATGGGTGCAAGTTAATTCGAATATGCACTCCTCAATAACTTATAATTGAAATTAGGTCAAAATTGACGAAATTAGAAACAAACTAGTCGGGTGGGCTTTTCAAACCCTTAGCGTGTCGCGAACTTCTTCCCCCTGGTCTTCGCGTGGCGCGAAGAACCTAAATTCCAAGAATTTGACTTTTGTTGACTTTTACTTCTCCGGGGCCCGTATATGATGTTATCCTCTTGATTTAAACTTTGTATCTTCCGCTTACTTAACCACTTAAACCTGTAACACTCACAAATACCAAATGTACATAAAACAGACTTGATATACAAAGCTAAACGCTTAAACTATACGAATTAGACTCTTATACACAGGATATTTGACCCTACATCAGTTAACCTCCGCCTAGCTCGAAGTTCTTGCTGAGTGAGTTAATCTTTAAGAAATCAGGTGAGTTCAAGATCCCTATTTAACTGTTTTAGGGTGGTGTGCATACTCAAGAATTAGACGTTTATAATAAATGTATTTTATTACCTAAACGTTTGCAAAGAAAGATAACGGTTTATTTAACTGAACGTTTTGTAAGAAAGAAAGATAACGGTTGTTAAACCGAATGTTTTGTAAGAAAGAAAGATAACGGTTATTAAACCGGATGTTTTGTAAGAAAGAAAGATAATGGTTGTTAAACCGAATGTTTTGTAAGAAAGAAAGAAAAGAAAGACAACGGTTGTTTCACCGAACATTTTATAAGAAAGATAACGGTTGTTTAACCGAACGTTTTGTAAGAAAGAAAGAAAAGAAAGAAGAATGGTTTATTTAACTATATGTTTTATAAATAAAAGAAAGAATAATGGTTTATTTAACTATATGTTTTATAAACAAAGAGAAAGAAAGAAAGAGAAAGTCAAATACATTGTCTAATCTGTAAAAGTATGCTTATTCGAAGAAAGTCTTGAGGTAGTAGTATAGTCTTGATGGCTAGTGCTACCCGAAGCCTATGGTTACGTCAGGGGCTGAGACCATGACGTTACCATATGAAAAATCGGGACAGTGCTCGGCAGGGCACTGTAACGAGAATGTTGTACAACTGGTTAAGAGGAGTAACGACGGTTACTCGGGTGATGACGATCATCCTAAGGTAAGAAGTAAGGGGAAATCAATAACGGTGATACGTAACTGTTGATTACCAAAAGAAAGATGCGTGTGGGCAATGACGGCGATGCGTAACGGTTGACCCCGCATAATGAAAGGTTGTGGTAATGACTGCGATACGTAACGGTTGTCCACGACATCCAAGGTTCCTTCGGGGACACAAATATGCTTAAGGAAAGATACATATTTTAGATAGTAATGTATGACTTAAAGAAAAGAACACAAATTAAACATGTTTATATGTAAAGAAGAAAGAAACATTTTATTGTATTATATATACGATATGATATGCTTGATTAAAGAACGTTTTTAGAAAGAAGCTTTTGATATAAAGTTAAAGTTAAAGGAACACTTGAACTTACCAGCTTTAGCTGACTATTTTAGTATGCACATCAGGTAGCAAAGGGAAGAAAAAGATTTGAAGCCGCGAGAGCTTGGTAATGGATGACTGTTGGCTGTTGTTGATCAAGACTGACATCTCCGCTATCCTTAGTTTATAAAAATTGAACAATGCTATGTTTAAAGTTTTTGTTAACTCTGAATTTTGTATAAGACTTCTGCTGTTAGATTAATGTTTGATTCAAGGTTTAAGAACTATGTTTTATGTTATGTTTGCCAACTATGAGAGGTACCCGGTTTGGGGTCCTTTCAAGTTGGTATCAGAGCCATAGTTTGAGAGATTCGGATATTCGCCAAAATGTCTGAACTTACACTGAGAATGGGACAGAAGGATGGGATGTCAGTCAGAGCAGCCAAGCCATGAAAAAAGAACAGTAAGGCCTTAGTATTAGAAAACAGTAGACACAATAAACAGTAAGGCCTTAGAATAGAAAGGTGGTCAATGTCCTAGCTTAGAACATAGACACTAAATACCTTAGAATAGAAAAGGTGGACGTAATGTGCCTTAACAAAGGGACTTTAAACTTGAATGCAAATGTTACTCTGACAGGGAATATTCAGAACCCGAGCAGTAAAAGAAATTAGTAATTTCATACCGGTCTCTGTAATTAGTAATTTACATTACTCGGGGTGTTCTAAATAATTGCATATCATGATAACACGAGTATTCCTTTTTCGCAGTTCGAAAACGAAATGGATGGAAAGAGAGGTGTAAAGAGAGGAGCCGGTACGGGACGTAGAGGTAGACAACGTGTCAACCGAGTCGAAAGAGAAGAAAGTGAATAAGATTATCAGAAAGCCCTACTCATTCAGAAGTTTTGCCCCCAAAATGAGATTGATAAGATGGAAGAAGACTTCGTGGAACTCAAGGCTGGTAGCATGACGCACCGATAGTTCACCTCCAAATTCAATGAGCTGACACAATTGGTTCCACACTTAGTGAATACTGAAGAAAGGAGAATCAAGTGTTACATCCAAAAGCTACCTCCGAGAGTTCGCACGGTTATCAACGCCAACGCCCCTAGTGACTTTGAGTCGGTGGTGGCATTAAGTGGAAAGGTTTTTGATGATGTGGCCGCAGAAGGCGCAACCCCTACTGAAACTCAAAAGAAGTGGCCTAACGCCACTAAGTGTCACACCCCCAAATTCCACTAACGGAGTTTTACCGTTTGGAAGGTGACACACCAGGATCTCAGTCATTAGTTACATCAAACGACACTATATGGGACTTAAAATGTTATAACACAAAAGTTCAGAGTTAATGCGGAAGCGTAAACATTAATATGAAATCAAAAGTAATTACACACAACAAGCGTCAATCAATGTAAATAAGTAAACTGTTTAAAATGTTTGAAATGAATGATATGACAGAAGCACTCCATGCATGTCCTAAGTGTGCAACCTGTGCCAAAGCGACCTGAGAAACATGTAAGAAAAATGTCAACACGAGGTTGGTGAGTTCACAGGTTTCAAGTTTGCAATGAGAGCATTTGCCAGATTATGTACATTCAATATGCATATCTATAGGTAGCTAGCCTATGTTCATCTCTTACTAAAGAACTCACAACCGAAGCTGACAATGTTTGTTTGTTTGCCTCCAGCCAGGTCTATCAACTCTGACTAATGTGTTAAGGTCAATATTTCACCCGTTCGACCTCCAATCGAGTTAGCGTGACTAACGCGGGTGGGGTTTGTCAAACCTAGTAGTACTACCAAAATTACCTCGCTAATTCCATATTAACGGTCCGAAGTGTGTGAAGACTTTCATGATTGTGTGTTACGCTTAGCCTCAACATTGATATCATATGAAGTACCATAATCAAAATAGTTTGTGTCATGTTTTCTCCCCCAACGGGAAAAACATGTAAAATAATGTTTGTTTGCGTACCTGTTTCTCCCCCACGGGAAAACAAGTAAAAGTATGATTGTTTGCGTGTATGTTTCTCCCTCAACGGGAAAACAAGTAAAAGATGTTGATTTGTGTACATGTTTCTCCCACAACAGGAAAACGAGTAAAAAGGGGTCGTGAAACTCACTTAAGTTGTATACGAGTAGAAGATAGCACCACACAAGGATGCAAGTAGGAAACACAAGAGTTTGCCTGTGAACTGCTTGCGTATGCCCTAAAATTATAAGCATAATAGTTAGGGATACTATGGGGTTTGTGACGACACGGAAGATTTGAACGTCATAGACATTCTAAGGATCAACGAGTAGATGAACGTGTCCACGGGAATAAGGGTTTCTTAATGTAATTATTAACATAAATACGTTTTCGTGTCAAACCCGTCTAATTACGAATAACCTTTATATGAAAATATATCCGTACATTTATATCATTTAATAATGGTCTAAGAAAATAATATATTTCATTATATTATTTTTAAGTTCGAAGAAAAAGCACAATAACTAATTACGTGGCAAAAATAATAAATATATTATTTTTATTCAAGAATAATAAGCGTGGGTAAATAATATAGATAATTATATTAGTTACTAGTTTGAAACGTTACACGAAGTTTATAAATGAGGTGAAAATAATATATAAAATACATTATTTTTAATTGGAGTCACAGAGTTGAAAATAATATAAATATATTATTTTTAAATGTGGGAAATAATATTAAAACGGGTTATAAAACAAACCCGAGTCTACGGGTGATTTACGGGGTTAAAACCCTTTAATATATTAATATAATATTAGTGGGATGATTTTTATAATAAAAATAGTAATTAAAAATTGATTTAAAAATAATTGGGGGTGGAGGGACTCGAACCCGGGTCTCCTCTCCCACACCCAAACGTCCTAACCAAACTGAGCCCGCTACGGTATCGCAATATCAACCGGTCCGGAATGTTTAAAACATACAAGTTCAGTGGTTTCCCTCCCCATACACACATACGTTTGAATCAAGACCCAAAACCATTGATTTCGACACTGGAATTGGAATCAAGGGTTAGGGGTTTGTAAACCGGATGATTTCGAACCTGTATGCATGTTTAATTTAAAAAACATCAGTTAATTTTTGTTTTAATTCACAGAATTAGAATCGAAAACCCTAGATATGAACATAGAATCAATTTTCCCAAACCTGATATTAAAATTCGTTGGAATCATAGTGTTTTAACCAATTAGATCATTACGAATCTGTTAGAGTAGTTTAATTGCATTGATATAGTGTTTAGAATCAAAATCCCCAAAACAGACTAGGAACAAACCCTAGATTCCGGATCATGATCAATTCGATAATAAAATTTTGAATTAACAGAGGGCTTTCAAAGAGGACGGAATTGCGAATCAAACCATATATATTAATTGAATTATGTTTGAGTCTAGACTAGGGTTCGATTAAACTGGTTTGTGATGAACCCTAGAATGAAGATCTTGATCGAACTGATAATGTAAGCCCTAATTAAGTTAGGGCTTTTATTTAAGAGATAAAAACGAAGCTGTAGATGTATCCAATTACCTGTAACGATACTGGATTGACAGAAAACGACTAAAACATGTGCCGGTGATGACTGTGTTGATCTCCGGCGCTCTCTGTTGCAATTTCAACCAAATTGACGCATACCGAAGTTTCTATGGAACTCGTATAGCTGTGCAGGTGCTCAAATGAGAAATTAACAAAAGAATTGGTTGAAATTGATTGGTAAAAGACGATGTGGTCGACGGTTTCTTGTTTAATACTCATAATTGAGTTTAATTCTTGCATTAAGGATGTCTAATCTGATAGTTACGACAGTTAATACCAAATACGTGCTATTTTAGTTACAATTTCAAACAGAAAGTCAACTAAATCGAGAATGGGTAAATTGAGAATGGGTAAATTACAGAACTAGTCCCTGTGGCTTCATACTTTAGAGTTTGGAATATGGCAGAAGTGATCCCTAGGGTTTAGATTTGGTTATCCAAGTTAAGGATTTGGTTAGTTTGACTTTCAAAATCAACAGAAACCTTAAATATTGAATTTTGACTACACAAAGTCAAATAGAATAGATCTTAGGCTAATTACATTATTAGTCCTTGTAGTTTATGTGAATCAAGTTTTGAGAAAATAACAGAAGTAGTCCTTGGAGTTTGAGTTTGGTTAACTAGGTTAACTTTAACTAAAAATGGTTAACGGGGTTAACCCTAAATTGTCGGATGTCACACTAAGCGCTCGGGCGGGGATTGGTCTGCCTCAAAAAGTAAGAAACCAAGGGTTAAAGAAAGGGTCATTTGTAGCAAGTGTGGTAAGGCGTACCTTGGGGAGTGCAAGTACCGGTTGAACCTATGTTACCGTTGTGTCAAGACGGAGCACATGTCCCGTGAATGTACCAACCCTCCTAGTTCTGCAAATTATGGGAAATGCCACAACTGTGGTAAATCAGGACATTTCTCCAAGGACTGCCGCAAACCAAGAACAGCAAAAAATGAGAAGGCAAAGGAGGCTGAGAAATGGGGAGCGAGGACCAGAGCCTATGCCCTTACACAGGAAGAAGCAAGGGGAGATCCCAACGTGGTGTCAGGTACGTTTATCCTTGACCACGCCTTTGTTTCTGTTCTGTTTGATTCAGGTGCTAGTAAAAGTTTTATATACTCTTCGTTCTGTAAAAGGCTGAAAAACAAAACCTCCAAGATAGAAAAGGCTTTTAGTGTAGAGACCGCTGTGGGTAGAAACACTAAAGTAGTAGAGCTAATAGACGACCATACTATAAAGATAGAAGGCCACAGATTTCCTATTAAATTATTCGTTATAGCATTGGGAGGATTCGATGTAGTATTGGGAATGGATTGGTTAGCTGCTAGTGAAGCTCGAATTGTGTGTAAACGAAAGGTGATTCAGCTTAACGCTCCTGATGGCAGCGAGGTCATGATTTACGGGGAACGCGAGATCCCGTTGACAAATGTAATCTCAATGATGAAAGAAGAAAGATATATGAAGTGTAGATGCGATGCCTACCTAGCTTATGTGATTGACAAAGATGTGAAAGTGAAAGAATTGAATGAAGTACCCATAGTGTTCTCTGAGGAATTGCTTGGATTACCGCCTGATCGGGAAACAGAAATTCAACTTGATTTAATGCCAGGTGCCCAGCCCGTTTCCAAAGCACCTTACCGACTAGCGCCACTTGAGATGAAAGAGTTGATGACCCAACTGTAGGAACTTGTGGAAAAGGGATTTATTAGACCGAGCATTTCACCTTAGGGTGCTCCGGTGCTGTTTGTCAAGAAGAAGGATGGTGCTATGAGAATGTGCATCGACTGAAGAGAATTGAACAAAAGAACTGTGAAGAATAAGTACCCGATACCCAGGATCGACGATCTATTCGACCAACTACAAGGCGCCAAATGGTTCTCAAAGATCGACATGCGGTCGGGTTATCATCAACTAAAGGTAAGAGAGGAAGACATACCCAAAACCGCATTCTGGACGCGGTATGGACACTACGAGTTCCGTGTGATGTCCTTTGGGTTGACAAATGCTCCCGCAGCATTCATGGATATGATGAACAGAGTGTGTCGACCAATGTTATACTGGTCAATAATAGTCTTCATCGACAATATACTCGTATATTCTAAGAGCGAAGGTGATCATGCATGTCATATGCGAGAAGTTCCGGACACACTACAGACAGAGAAGCTTTATGATAAGTTCTCGAAATGCGCGTTCTGGCTAAAGAAAGTCCAATTCCTAGGTCATGTGATTAACGCAGAAGGCATCATGGTAGACCCAGCAAAGATTGATGCAGTGTGGAATTGGGAAATTCTGAGAACACCAACGGATGTACGAAGTTTTCTAGGTTTGGTAGGCTACTACCGGAGGTTTATACAAGACTTCTTTAAGATAACCTCACCTTTAACCAAATTGACCCGTAAGGAAGTAAAGTATGAATGGGGCCAGGCCCAAACAAATGCCTTCGAGGAATTAAAGAAGAGGTTAACCCAAGCACCAGTGCTGACCCTACCCAATGGTAACGAGGACCTAGTGGTGTATTCCGACGCTTCAGGTCAGGGGTTAGGTTGTGTGCTCATGCAACGAGGGAAGGTGATTGCGAATGCGTCACGACAGTTAAAGACTCACAAAGTCAACTACCTGACTCACGACCTTGAGCTCGCGGCAGTTGTCTTTGCCTTAAAGATTTGGAGACATTATCTCTATGGAGTCAAATGCACCATCTATTCCGACCACAAAAGCTTGAAGTATTTCTTCGAACAAAAAGAGTTAAACATGAGGCACCGGCGGTGGTTAGAATTGTTGAAAGACTATGACTGTGAAATCCTTTACCACCCCGGAAAGGCAAATGTGGTGGCCGACGCCTTGAGTCGAAAGGAGACGACAACTCCTATCGAGGTGAAAGCCTATCAACCGATCGTAACTCCAGATCTTATGACAAAAACAGAACGTGCCCAAGGTGAAGCCTTGAAAGAGGAAAATGTCAAGAGGGAAAGGATAGTGGGTCAGCAGGAAAAGCTAGAAACTAATGCTTATGGAGTACGAAAACGGTTCAGGAGGATATGGATACCCAAGGGTGGCGAACTTAGAGTCAAAATCCTCGACGAAGCTCACAAGTCTCGCTACTCTATTCATCCTGACACCAACAAGATGTACCATGATTTGAAGAAGGAGTACTGGTGGCCCGACATGAAGAACGATGTAACCGATTATGTGAGCAAATGCCTAACTTGCTCACAGGTGAAGGCTGAGCACCAGAAACCGTGTGGGAAGATGCAACCTTTGTTCATTCCTGAGTGGAAATGGGAACACATTACCATGGATTTCGTAGCCAAGCTACCGCGTACAGCTAAAGGTCATGATGCCATATGGGTAATTATGGATAGACTAACGAAGAGCCCTCACTTCTTGCCTATACGTGAGACTTACTCGTCAGAGAAGCTAGCAGAATTGTTCATCGACGAGATTGTGGCTAGACACGGTATACCCTTGTCAATTGTGTTGGACCGGGACACGCGATTCACATCGAGGTTCTTGAAAAGATTCCATGAGGCAATGGGTACGAGGCTTAATATCAGCACAGCTTACCACCCCCAAACCGACGATCAATCTGAAAGGACTATTCAAACTCTTGAGGATATGCTACGGGCGTGCATTATTGATTTTGGTGGTAGCTGGGATAGCCACTTACCACTGGCGGAGTTTTCTTACAACAACAGCTATCATGCTACCATTGGCATGCCGCCTTATGAGATGCTATATGGAAGGAAGTGTAGGACGCCCGTCTGTTGGGGTGAAATCGGGCAGAAAGACTTCGCAAGCCTTGATGTAGTCAAAACAACTTCTGAGAAGTTTGACCAAATCAAAGCGCAAATAAAAGCCGCTAAGGATAGGCAAAAGTCTTACGCAGATAAGAGAAGGAAAGATCTTGAATTTCAGGTTGGGGATAAAGTACTATTGAAAGTGTCTCCTTGGAAAGGAATAATTCGATTTCGAAAAAGAGGGAAACTAAGTCCGAGGTTTGTCGGACCATTTAAGATTGTGGCACGAGTTGGAGAGGTGGCTTATCGACTGGAAATGCCTGAAGAATTGAGCGGAATCCACCTTACTTTTCACTTATCACATTTGCGAAAGTGCTTAGCTAACGAGTCAGCACAGGAACCGCTCGATGACATCAAAGTAGACAATAAGCTTAACTATGTTGAGGAGCCTATGGCAGTTGTGGATAGAAAGGATAAACGACTACGCAACAAAGTTATTCCACTGGTCAAGGTCCAATGGAAACATCGAAGAGGATCGGAGGCCACATGGGAAACGGAATCCGAGATAAGGGAATTGTACCCTCGGTTATTTGACCTATAAAATGTTTTGAGGACGAAACCTCCATTAAGAGGGGTAGACTTGTAACATCCCCAAAATAATAAGAAAAAAAACGATAAAAGAAATGGATCGTGGGCTCGTGGGCTTGAGAGTCGGGCCGAAGGTATGAGGCGTAGGGGGGAGTAAAACCCACCTCAAGCCTTACCATCTCAATATTCATCTTCCTCACCTTCAAGTTCTAGAGAGAGACTAGAGAGAGAAAGCTCCATAACCCGTAACCAATATCGTCGTCTTGGCCCGAGAGCATTGCTGGAGCTTGGTGTTGATTGGAGAAGAAGAAAACAAGCAAAAGCAGGTAATAAATCGAGTTCAGATCTCTGTTTTAGTTGAAAATGGGTTTTAGGGTTTTTGGAATGGGTTTCAATCAAAGACGTAATTTTTACGTGTAACTTGGCTTATAAAGCATTGATCTAGCTTCATGGAAGCTAAACAAGAGTTTTGGACGTAAAAAGATTCAAACTTGGATCAAAAACGATGATTTTGGCCAAGAACATATGAATCGTCCGAAAACTCTTTGAATGGGTCGAAACTCTTGCCCGTCCGAAAAGTATTTTGGACACAGTAGTTTTTGGACAGAATACACCCGATCGAAATAGTTTTCGATCGGAAGGGATTTCGACCGTAAGAGTTTTCAGAAGGAAATATTTTCAAAGGGAATAGATTTCGGTCGAAAAAGATTTCAACCGAAATAGTTTTCGGATGATGTTTTCGAAAGAAAAAGCCATGCAATAAGAAAATAGTTCTAACACAGAAGTTTTCGGTCGAAAAAGATTTCGATCGAAATAGATTTCAGTCAAACAAGATTTCTGACATAGAGTTTTTGGACAGAATAACTTAGTTTTAATTTGTCTAGCTCATGACTTTTAACAGAACAGTTAACCTCCGCCTAGCTCGAAGTTCTTGCTGAGTGAGTTAATATTTAAGAAATCAGGTGAGTTCAAGATCCCTATTTTACTGTTTTAGGGTGGTGTGCATACTTAAGAATTAGACGTTTATAATAAATATATTTAATTACCTAAACGTTTGCAAAGAAAGATAACGGTTTATTTAACTGAACGTTTTGTAAGAAAGAAAGATAACGGTTGTTAAACCGAATGTTTTGTAAGAAAGAAAGATAACGGTTGTTAAACCGAATGTTTTGTAAGAAAGAAAGATAAGAAAGACAACGGTTGTTTAACCAAACGTTTTATAAGAAAGAAAGATAAAGGTTGTTTAACCTAACGTTTTGTAAGAAGGAAAGAAAGAAGAATGGTTTATTTAACTATAAGTTTTATAAACAAAAGAAAGAAAGAATAATGGTTTATTTAACTATATGTTTTATAAACAAAGAGAAAGAAAGAAAGAGAAAGTCAAATACATTGTCTAATCTGTAAGAGTATGCTTATTCGAAGAAAGTCTTGAGGTAGTAGTATAGTCTTGATGGCTAGTGCTACCCGAAGCCTATGGTTACGTCAGGGGCTGAGACCATGACGTTACCATATGAAAAATCTGGACAGTGCTTGGCAGGGCACTGTAACGAGGATGTTGTACAACTGGTTAAGAGGAGTAACGACGGTTACTCGGGTGATGACGATCATCCTAAGGTAAGAAGTAAGGGGAAATCAATAACGGTGATACGTAACTGTTGATTACCAAAAGAAAGATGCGTGTGGGCAATGACGGCGATGTGTAACGGTTGACCCCGCATAATGAAAGGTTGTGGCAATGGATGCGATACGTAACGGCTGCCCACGACATCCAAGGTTCCTTCGGGGACACAAATACGCTTAAGGAAAGATACAGATTTTAGATAGTAATGTATGACTTAAAGAAAAGAACGCGAATTAAACATGTTTATATGTAAATAAGAAAGAAACATTTTATTGTATTATATATACGATATGATATGCCTTATTAAAGAACGTTTTTCAAAAGAAGCTTTTGATATAAAGTTAAAGAAACACTTGAACTCACCAGCGTTAGCTGACTATTTTAGTATGCACATCAGGTAGCAAAGGGAAGAAAAAGATTTGAAGCTACGAGAGCTTGGTAATGGATGACTGTTGGTTATTGCTGATCAAGACTGACTTCCCCGTTATCCATAGTTTATGAAAATTGAACAATGTTATGTTTAAAGTTTTTGTTAACTCTGAATTTTGTATAAGACTTTCGTTGTTAGATTAATGTTTGATTCAAGGTTTAAGAACTATGTTTTATGATATGTTTGCCAACTATGAGAGGTACCCGGTTTGGGGTCCTTTCATTCTCCACCTTTGGCTTAAGCGAACTTGGTAAGTTCGCCCTATAAAACTAGGCAAAGATGTGCTAGGTTTACTATGTTTAGTTCTAAGCGATCATGATAGGTTCGCTACATAGAGTTAGGCGAACATGTTGTAAGTTCGCCAATTTGGTGTTATGCGAACATGGTAGGTCGGCCAGGTTTTTATGCCAAGCGAACATATTAAGTTCGCCACCTTAGCTTCAGCGAACATACATTAAGCGAAGATGTTAAGTTCGCTTAAAACGGTTCTAGTCGAACTTGTTAAGTTCGCCTGCGCGAGCTTATTCCCCAACAGAAAACCCTAGATCTAATATGTTATTTCTACTTGTTCAAGTTCCAAGCTTTTTACGTTCAAAACGTTCTATTTCCATCCATGAGTCTAGATCTATAATTTGTTTTAAGTTTCATACGTAAAAACCGTGTCTTTTCGTGAATTTAACCTGAAACCCAAAAACTATAAAATTTCCAGTTTGAGCTAGATGTTTACCTGATTTGGGTCCGATCTCTATTGTCTTGCGTTTCTGTGATGATGATGAACGATTCTCGAGACTCTGAGCCGAATCCTAAGCTTTCTCTCTCTCTCTAACTTTTGCGAAAATGGGGGTGAATGGGTGAGATGGAGCTGTTGTGTTTCTTATATACACGGGCTTCCAGCGGCCCATGAAGGTTAAGCCCAAACTCGTTCCTTTTCCTTTTACTTTTCATTCGAACCATGGAGTTAATCCCGACCTCGTTTATATTTATTTATTTTTTATAAATTTTGGGATGTTACACTCCTAGTATTCCCTTTTTCTGATTATTCTTTTCTTGTCATTTCTCGCGTCAATCTTTGTAACATCCCGAAAACCTACCATTAATGATTCGGACCAATGGGCGACCCGAATCTCCGGTAAACGAGACGGTTGGTGAGGGTTTCACGTAAACTCCAGTCATGGAAGTGAGAGGACCCGGTTAGAAAGGTTTTCACCCAATAACTGGAATTTTGGAAAACGAGGGACTCGGTTGGACCAGATGGGAACGGTTCGAGATTAAAACGAACGCAGGGACCCGGATGTAACCTTTTAACACTTAAAAGCAAAGTGTAGGAGAAACCCTAGGCCATTTGGCCTAGGGAGGGTGCGCAACGGCTGGGAGAGACGGGAGGAGACCGGACGATCGGAGGAGGCCGGAAGGAGGTGATTTCACGGCGGTTCCAAGCAGAGAACTCCACATCCAACCAAGGTAATCTTTGTTTATGCTATACGTGTGTTTGTTTGCGTGTGTAGTAGAGAAACCCGATTAGGGTTTCGGTTGGTTACTTGGTCGTGAGCGACGAAAGGGGAGGGGCTGAGTTGGTGGTGGCCGACTGTGTTAGTGGTGGTGGCGTGTGATGGTGGTGACCGGAGAGGAGTGGAGGCCGACGGTCGAGAAGAAAAGAGAGAGTAGTGATGGATGACGTGGTGGTGGCTTCGGGGGTAGCCGAAGACGATGACGAAAACAGGTGGTGGTGCCCGGCGGCTGCCGGAGTTGACTGTGGTGGTAACTCACGGCGGCGGACGGCGGAGTGATGGTGGTAGTAGTGTTCTGACGTGAAAAGGGAACCTGGTTAGGGTTTCTCATAGCTAGAAAAGGTGATGGTAGTGCGAGGGGGACTCGAGGTGATGAAACATGATGGTGGTACAAGGCGGGAGATGCATGGTGGTGATACATGGTGGTGGTGGTTCACGGTAATGAATGAGGAGGAGGACGAGAGCGGGTAACACCCGATTAGGGTTTGGTGAGCCCAGGGTTTGCATGACAAGTTTTGGACATGCATGGGGAGTTCGGCTCATGCACGTGTGATTTATGAGGCTAGGGTTTTGCATGGCACGTGTACGTACGTGCATGTGGGTTCTAAATGGGTCTAGGATAACCGGTTTGAGCGGACATGTGGAACTAGGGTTTTGCATGGATGAAGGGGTGTGCGGATGAGACGAGTGTAGGAACCATTTATATTTATACGTAATTGACACATGTTTAGAATGTACTCTGACTATGTGATCGTACGTTGACATGTTCGAGTGTCGTGCTAGAAGACCGTCGCAGTTCAGGAGTTGGATCTTCGTAATAGTGAGTTTCTAATCCACTCTTTAAACATTTTAAACTTTTTGGGGCTATCGTACATACTTGTAGAACGTGTTTTGTGAACTAAACGTGTTACGAGCTTTAGGTTTAACCCGATGAGCTATGAATTTAAATATCTAAATACGGGACTACGGGTATGTGTCTTGTGCTTAGAGTATGGTGGCTAGATGTGAGATTAATGGTCGTGTGTTGTATAGTGACCTAGTAGGGGTGGGTCGGGAGTGAATTTACATGTCGTGTGGGTACTACTAGAGGGTGTTGTGGTGGGGTGCATGTACGTGGTATGTGCTTAGGTAACGAGTCATAGTCTTTGCATGTGTTCTACTATGTGTTACTTGTGTGTGCTATGTGGGCTTACGTCATTGTCTTTGTGACACGGCAAATCATGATATGAAGGACAAGGTTCTTCGGGTGTTGTCACCATAAGGGTGGCTGGGAAGTCATCGTATATGACAAGTGTGTCGCTATGTTTAGTGGTAGGGCCCTGTAACAAGGGTAGAGGTGAGCTCATGACAAGTATCCCGACGGGGATAACCGTGACGAGGGTATTTGTGACGAGACTGGTAAATCCTTCGAAGATAATTGTTGTGTGCATTTATGTGTGTATTAATTGCATGCGAGTGTTAGTAGATATTCCTTGTGAAATGATGTTGTTACTTTGTTAATGAGTAGTAGATTGACCATTGTGTCGGGACAATGTCGTATTATAACTGTTGAGTCAGTTTGCCTCGTAAGAGGCTTGGTGAAGGTTTGTCGGATTGTGTGTAGGGGTTGTCGGTATGTTAACTGGAACTCGGGTTGAGGCATGGGGCTAATTGAGAGTTAGTAGTGTAGTAAGCTCTATCCATATCGGTGAGACTTACTGGGTTATAATTGTGGGATGAGTCTTGGGCGGTGAATTCTTTTAAGGGAATGGGTCGGTAAGGTGGGATACCTATCCGTCATTTATTTGATAAACCATTTTATAAAGGACTGGAACGTCCTGAGCCGGTATTACTGATTTTGTAATAAGATGATTTCTGTAAATCATATTATTAGAACTCACTCAGCATAGCTGACTTTTTATGTACGTTAGACTGTTTTGCATGTGAGTTCTGGGGACGACATATCTTGGCTTGGGAGTGGTGCTACTCAGTTGGTGTGTACGCGTTCGTAAGGTAAGGTTAAGAACGTTAATGAACTTTAAAAGATAATTACTATTTTGAGAAAGACTTCCGTTGTTTGTATAAAAGAAAGTTAAGTGTTTTTAATGAGTATGCCCAGTGATGACAACCAACTATAGGGTGTTCAGTTTGGGGGCCTTACAATCTTACCTCATCTCAATTTTTGTTTACATAGAGTAGAAAAATAAAATACGAGCTCATTCTATTATATTACGCGGCTTCCAAAACAACCTTAGATATAAAATATAAGAATGTAAATGAAAAAATTACATTCATGATAGAAACAAATCAAACAAGCAACCACATGTCAAAAGCTCGGTTTACAAAATCAACACAATCATCAAAAAACCGAAAAGAATAAAGTTTAAGGCTTCACCACAAAGGTTATCAAAGAATATTGGTAATGATAAAAAAAAGTTGCTATTATAATAAAGTTTAATACTTCACAAGAAAGTTTGAAACTTTACCTAGTTCTGCAAATCTAAACAGGTCAAGGTTTCACGAAACTTTCAATAGCGGCTCTGATACCACTGTTCGGGATTCATGATACATTTAATAAAATCAAAGTTTGTGCAGCTAAAGAAAAACAATCATGAAATCATCGCTAATCAAATCAAAGATGCCCGTAACAGGATTCGAATGTAAGAACTCGCGAAAACCGTAGAGGTAAGATGAATATACAATATTTAAATCTTTCTTCAATCTTCAAGTAACTGAATGGATGTTTACACTTCAGATATCCACAGCAGTTCAATAATGGTAGTGCTAGACTTTGCACGTGATTGCATGAAACATCAAAACGCGAACCAAAACCGGGCACCGAGTGACCTTTGCTTGGGTCGGCTGAGAATTCCCAAGGGGGAGGGGGCGACGGCTTTTAGGTGGTGTGGTGGCTAGAGTTTTTCTTTTCACTTGTTATTTCCATCTTATGAATTGATCCCCTATTTATAAACCTCGATTTAACCTAATTTCCTTTTTAGTTGGCTTTTAATCTAATTAATTATTAATCAATTAAACATTTAACTAGCCCACTAAAACGTTAACCCACTTAATTTATTTGGGCAACTTTAGTCTAAATCCAATTTATTTATATTTAACCTAGTTAAATACAAATAATACAATTAAGGCTTTGAATATTAATTATAATTATCATTCATAATAATAATAAATAATATTTTTTTAGAGATTATAATTAATTAATTATTGCTAAAATAATTAGTGTCACAATCTTTTATGACGTCTATACGTATAAATTCTTTAATTTATCACGTCTATGCGTCTAAACTCGGTAAAAGAATCATATTTCAACACTTGGAAATTTGTGATTTTATTTCATAATATAATTAATTAAAACGTGTAAGATTATTCAACAGATACCATATATTATTTTTAGGTAATAAATTTTAAATAGTTTAAATGATTAAACTAATATATTGTTTTTATTATAATTGTCTCAAAACATTTTCTTAATGGTTCAATCCCCACGTTGGCTAATATACTGTTTTCTGATTGATTAACTAATATATTGTTTTTAATTAATAGATCCGTACTTTGTCGATGATTTCATTAACAGAAATACGTAAGGGATGTCGTCGAATACTCGTTGAAGTATATATTGTATGTTTAGTAGAACATAGTTCTTTGTCTCAATAGTTGAATAAACAAAAATCATATTTTGTGGAATCAAATTTGACAATTTTTTATTACAAAATTATTATATAATTATTTATAGCATATAGTTTTTGACTTTAAAACCTTAAGATAAATTATTTGATACTAACAAATCAAATATCAACATCTAAATCTGAATCACTTTTCGTCCTGAATTAGATAACTTATTTCATTGTAAAATCAAATATCAACATCTAAATCGTAAGCACTGTTCTTCAATAATTTTTATCCATCCCCGTCTTCGTGTCAAAACCTAAAAAACCCTCGTAAAAATCGATTCAATCTTCATTTCATTTTTTAACAACATTATTACACGAATTCAACGTCGTGTTCTTTTTTGCATTTTGGTAATTTGCAAATTTAATGGGAGTTTACACCGGTGTAAGGGTTGGAGCTTACATCGGTGTAAGTTTTAAAAAATATATTTTTTTAAAAAAACTTACACCGTTGTAAACTCCCTTACACTTACGAATTTATAAAAATTTAAAAAAGAACATGACGTTAAATTTGTGTAATAATGTTATTCAAAAATAAATAATAATGATTGAATCGATTTTTACGAGATTTTTTTTAGGTTTTGACACGAAAACAGGGTTTTTAAAATGAACTTCACCCTAGAGAGAGAGAGATTTAATTACACGGATGGTACCTTTGGTTTGGCCAAATTACGGATATCGTCCTTAACTTTAAGAAATTACGGGTTTGATCCAAAGATACTTTTATTTTATTACACTAATAGTCCCTAAAGTGGATGGAGATTAACTTTTTTAAGTTAAGTGGGTATGAAATGACAAAAATACCCCTAACAATTAAATAAAGAAATACCAACCCTCCACCCCATCCCACCCCACCCCATGTCTTCTCTTCTCCCTCGTCACCATGCCCGCCCCACGGCCGTCCACCGCCACCTGCAACTTGCACCACCATCGGCCACTGCACCACCACCACCTTAACAGCTCGAAATCCAGACGTTGCCCCACTATGACTTTGCCTATCTCGTACCTGAACAGCTCAAAATCCAGGTATTATTTTTGAGATACAGATAGTTATCTGGAGGGGGGGTTGAAACCAATAGGCCGGGGATATGAAGGCTTAGACGTCGGTTACAACGGAATGATGGCATTGATGAGAGGCGGATCTTACACTTGATACCCGAAACAATACAAGTGGATTTCACTCGTTTGTGGAGGTTGGCGATTGTAAACTTCTGACAGAGATCAAACTCAAAACTATATGCGTTTGAGAGGGAGGCTGCAAGAGTGGAGTGGAGTGGAGGATGCAGGTGTTTCCGACTAGATTGATGAGGAAGATAGGCGGGTGAGGCGAAGTCTGCCGGAAAAGTGAGAGGGGGTGGGGCGGCTATCATACCACCACTGCCTGGACCACCACCACCACCTACAAACCATCTTGCCTGAAACCAGATCTGAAACCACTATCACCATCTCGCCACCTTCACCTTCGCCATCTCTCAGATCTGAAAAACCAATTTTGGGTTTCTGCTCATTTTTCCGAGAAAAAAACGTGGGATTTCTGTTCGGTTTCTGCAATCGTTGGTGTAGTCGGCGGAGAATGGTGGTGTATCGAACAAAGGAGGGGGGAAGTCTGGTTGGGGAAGATGAAGTATGTTAAGATAATGGGGCCCATATTAATTTAATATTAAATTATTTTATTTATCATTTTTTGTTTTTTTATTTAAACTTAAGGACATTTTTGTCATTTCATACCCATTTTATTGAAAAAGTTAACCTCCATTCATTTTAAGGACCAGCAGTGTAACAAAATGAAAGTATCTTGGGACCAAACTCGTAATTTGTCAAAGTTATGGACAATATCCGTAATTTTGTAAAACCACAGGGACCATCCATGTAATTAACTCATCTATACTATATAGTAAATAAAGGTTTTGAGGTGTCACATGTCATCATTTTAGAGCCTCTAGATCTTTGTTTTCTCGCCTAAACATTTTTCAATTATCTATTTGAAATTTTTTTTAAACTCCTAAATTGATTAAATACCATTTAAACGTTTTCATATTTCTTATGATTTTAAATTTTAAACATTAAATGTATGATGACTTTTTGGTTGACCAATAACTTTCTTTTTTAAATACATTATTTATAATTAAATTTAACTTCTTTTTTTAAGAAAAACTTTTTTATTCCTTTGAGAGTGAGACTTGAACCCATGACTCATTCAAACTTAGTGTTTCTAGAGGATTTTCCCCCAACACTGTGTCATCAACCCCAATGACAATTAAATTTAACTAATTCATTATAATTCATAGAATTTAGTGGGTGTTAATTTTTTATCAACATATAAGATATTTATTTATTGTATTCTTTTCATTATTCAGCCCGTGTAATACAACACGGGAATCTAACCTAGTATATATATATGTAGAGGATTAAGAGAAAACTAATCTTTCATAAGAACACCAGAAAAATCTTCCTCCTTAATTTTTAAACCTTAATAACTTTTTCATACGTTAACATTTCTTTTTTAAATTACACCATAATATCGAGTATTTTTTATTTTTAATTTAAGTATAATTTTGCTATATTATATAAAAACTTTTTTAACGTGTCGGATTTATTCGATACTATATATATGTAGTATAATTATACTGCACAGTATAATTATACTACATACATGGAGTATCATTATACTGCATATATGCAGTATCATTATATTGCATATACTGCATATATGTAGTAGCATCATGCAGTACGATGATACTGTATATATGCAGTATCGAAAAAGTCCGACTTGTTAAACTTTTATTTTTTTATATCAACGTTATACTCAAATGAAAAATAAAAAAAATGTTTAATTTATTGGTATATTTTAAAAAATAATAACGTATGAAAACGTAATTAAGGTTTAAAAATTGAGGGGGGTTTTCTGGTTTCTCATGAACCCAACCCTATATATAGAAAGTATAAAATGAAAACTTACTTGAATTAAGAACACCCGTGAAAACCCTATGTAACGTTTTTTATAGGGTGGGTTTTAGACATATTTTCGTCACTTTAAAAAAAATCAAAAAAACGCCGAGTACTTTTTTTTAAAAAAATCATGAAAAATTAACGAAAAAAACTATGTTTTACGTTGTAACGTCACTATGTTACATATGCAACACAGGATGTTTACAAATGTAAAATTTTGTTAAAAAAATTTAAAAAAAACGCTCGGCGCTTTTTTGATTTTTTTTTTAAGTGATGAAATTATATATAGAAGCTATCTTAAACAGCATTTTGATTTTTGATAAGGTTTTTAAGAGTTTTCTCAACTCAAATGGGTTTCAAAGTATCCATCCCCTATATATATATATATATATATAGAGAGAGAGAGAGTCCGGTAATTATACAAAGGGTTTTTAGCGTGCGAAGGTACAAAGCCACTCAAATGCGACACGTGTCCTTAGGGTGAGGGGTAAATGCGTCCGCGTAATAATAATAACGCAAGTTATATAATAATAACACATGATTTATAATAACGCATGTTCTAAACATTAATAACGTTGTCTACAATTAAAACATAGAAACGGGATGTCAGTCGTGGGTCAGGTAGCCATCAGTCCTGGTCCAGTGCATCCATAAGCAATCCTCATCATCTCTAATTTACCTAAAGTGCATACTAAAAGTCAGCTAACGCTTGTGAGTTCTAGTTTTAAGCAATCAGACATTTACACCATTCATATAGCATATGCATATATATAATCCTATATATAGATACCACTATTTAACATATGGAGTCGTAGCTCCTAAACATACATCAACTGGAGTCGTAGCTCCCATTCATACATCATATCGAGTCGTAGCTCGTGATCATTCATCATATTGAGTCGTAGCTCATGAACACATATATCAAGCAGATTAGCTTAACACACATAGGGAAAAATGTTCTCGTATCATATCGGTGTCACAAAGACAACCACATTCATGCCTACTACATATGCAGTCGTACATCGAAAGCTCCTATCGCCTACACAAAGTAGCTGTAAATTTTCTATCGTAGTAGACATAAACATACCATCTGCATAGTAGCCGTACATCACATCGTCTACCGAAGTAGCCAAAGCAGCACCTACCGTCTACACCAAGTGAAGGCAATCTTACCGCTTACTGGTGCAGCGGTAAACATAGCTTCTACACGAAGTAGCCGGATAGCCGTCTACCGAAGTAGTTGTTTCCCATTCGAATACATTATGCAGTCGTGCATTGAAAGCTTCTACCGTCCACATATGTGGCCGTAAATAGTCTATCATAGTAGACATAAACATGTCGTCTGCATAAGTGCCGTCTGGTCGTCCGTTTACCACAAATGTAACCGCTACACATACAAATAAGCACATAAGGAAATTGATGTGCACTAAATTAGTCATATATTTCACATCAATTGCATCTCAATTATTGTCGATTTCTTTACATATTGATTAGATTTGTTACTCATTTAGCCTAAATTGTAATTTCAGGAAAAACACGGCTTAGAACGAGCAAACAAGCGAAAACACGAAGAAAATCAAAGATCAATGCAAACTCAGTAGCCAAGCATGCCCCCGTGCTCAACTCAGCAAGCCCCCATGCTCCATCCAGAAGAGGACAAAAAGGATAAATGTTCCTGATCATGTGTAACACGCCCCCGTGCTCAACCCAGCACGCCCCCGTGCTTAACCTAGCACGCCTTCGTGCCAACATTTCCTGCAGTACGTTCTTGACAAAAGTTAGTGGGTTCCAAGTGGTCCCAGCATGGGGTCGTGCTCCGCCGAGCACGGGATGTGCTCAACTTCCAGACAGGCTATAAATAGCCATTGCCTTGTTCATTAGAGGGGGAACTTTTGGGAAGAAAACCCCACTATTCACTCTCGGGAACCAGACTTTTGAAGTCATTTGGAGACCTTGGAAGTTCCATTCATCATCAAGAAGGAGTTCTAGCATTACCACACCATCCTAAGTTGAACCTTTGGTTAGATCATTTTGATTTTGTCATGAGTTGCAAGTGTTATTGCTACTTGGTTGTAATGTGCAAGCTCATTATGAGCTAAACATATTTATCATCGTAGTTAGATGAAACTTTACTAATTTATGTTGAACTTATGAACTTGGCAAGTATTATGTTAATGTTATGATAATATTATGATAATCTCTTGATGGATATGCATGCTTGAATGTTTGATGGAATAATTATTGGTTTATAAATGTAAAATCATATCATGTTGGAAAACTTATAAATTAGCATTTATTCATGATTTTATATCTTCACGTTTAATTTCATGGCTAAGTATTAGGAATGATCTTTGAAACCATAATTAATGAAATCAACATTTGAGCATGCATCCCATTTAATCATGTTTGGAAAAACTACGATGATTGTTATGAAATTTCTTTGGAAAAGTTTGTGTTTATTAAGGTTTTGATAACTCGAGCTTATGATTTACGTGAATTTATCTTAGAATTTCATAAATCAAGAGAATATATAATCTTTATCTATTTAAACTAGATTTAGGTGGATGTTATGTAAAATACTCATTAATATCTTTCTTAATAGCTATGGAGTTAGTCACCTTAACTGGAACCTAATCAATCTCTTAAACGAACATTAACATAATCACAAAATTGTCATGCATATGCTTCATCATAAGTAGTAAAGTGGATTCCAAATTATGATGATAGTTTCCTCTTTATTGTTATTTCAAGCATTTTAATTACGTATTTCAAGTTGTTGATTGTTGTCACTCAAGTTAAATTTCTAAAACCAAAACAAAGAATCATTTTAGTTTACTTGGCTTAATTAATCACAAGGATTAAGTAGTGAAAACATGCCCACGGATTGATACTCGGTTCTTATCAACTCTATATTACCGCTCGATAGGTACACTTGCGTTTGTGTGTGTAGTCTAGTTTAGGTAAAAACCATTTTTAAAACTCATATTTGTGTGAAAATCTTTATTAAAATATGCATATAGTTCACACACATCATAAATCATTTGTTTAAACATTCAACTTTTCATAATATGGACATAGCCATAGCCATGTTTATAAACATTTCGAAAATAGGTTAAGACTGCACGTCAGCCCGAACATGTATAAACCTTCTTTAAAAAAGGGCATCTATAAACTCACCTGAGATACGTAGCAGGTATATCGAGCCTAGGCACGGTTGGGAATCTCTATAGATCTTTTAACCTGTACGTATACATTCTAAAGGGCTTAGTTTCGTATACTAAGTATTCGTTTGTTTCCTATACGAGAACTTGGAAAAGTACTCGCAAATATTGACCCGAGAACTATGAAGTTCTCGTCCAAGTATTATACGTGAGAACTTTGAAGTTCGCGAGACCAAAGGGGGTCGTGAACTTCATTTTTTCGGCATAGGCTCCTGTGAGAACCTTGCCCGAGAACAATGGCCGAGAACTGGGTTTAAGAACTAGATCCGAGAACTAGTTTCATACCCAAAACCCTAGTTTTTGCATGGTTTCAGGTCCAGATTGTTTTGGACGCAAGTTTGGAACTTTATACGTCCAAAGCGTTTGTTTATCATTACTAACATTAAATCTAAAGGCTTTATACCATTACATACGTAAAAATGTAGTCTTTCTGGATTAACGTTCATTTTGACCAAGAAAACCCTTAAATAATGTAAACAGAAGATGTAGGGTTGTTTTCTTTCCTTCAAACTCGCGTAGACTCCTGGTGTGACTCGTCTTTCAACCTTTAACAGTCTTGATGTCCAAAAGAAGCTATAAGTCGATCATTGCTCCTCTTTTCTTTCTAACCGAGAACTTGCAGCCACAATGCTCTCAAGTTCACGTGAATATGAGGGAGGGGTTATGAGGGGGATTTTGAGCTGATTAAGGGGGGCTAGGTATGTAGGAGTATTTCCCATTTTCCCCAAATAGTCCCTCTACTTCCATAATTTTATAAAAACCTCCTTGATTTATTCATTTAAGATTTTTAGGGCGTTACAGGATTCTACCACTTCAAATCTGTATGAGGTTTTTACCCACCCTCTGGATAGCCTTTAACATGTAATAATAATTACCTCTAATCATATTTAGATTTGATTATATTTTTTATAATCATCTTTTTAACATATCTATATGCATCGTTAACCTACAAAAAAGCAAGTCAACCTCCATCATAATCTAAGGTAGTTGATGATGGAGTCAGTCTACGATGGTTTTATTTGATATAGAAAGATTTCCCAACATCTTGAGGGATTGAAGGACCCATTTAATGAACTAAAAGTTAGGCTTTACTTCAAGAAATTAAACATTAGCATAAACAAAAGTCTTTCAAAAACTAAAAAGCAGGTGTGATATCATGATTTTTGAAGTTGTTTAAACAAATGATACCACGAATTATATTTAAAATCAACAAAGTTGATTGTGATGATAGATGTCTCCATTTTTTTAAGTGTTTCTAGAGGCGCACTTAAAATATTTTCTATAACAGTTTCAAAACGTGCTTCTTATAGATTGTTCCTAATAATGCACTTATTTCTTATTATATTATTATTTTTTAAAACAGAAAATTCAATTTATTATAAAACTAATAATAAGTAGTTAAAAATACAAGAAATAAAAAAAACCATTATTACACAAACCGAATTTAAGAGTTCTAAGATAGCCCTCATAAACACCTATGGGATTAGATATAATGATAGAATCATAAAATATCATCTCCATCAACATAATCTTTATCCCCCTTGAATTTGTTAACCACAACCGGACGACAGTTACTAATCATCTCGATAAGAATTAACTAGAAATGTTGCCCCGCGTTCTGCTGTGGGAGACGGTCGTACACGATTGAGGCGGTGATATTAACGTGGCTAAGCAAAAAAAAGACGTGGTTAAATAATTTTTGCCCCGCGCTCCGCGACGAGAGGCGGACCTTAAACGGTTTAGGCAATGACATTAACGTGGCTAAGCACAAAAAGAAACGTGGTTAAATACATAAAAGAAACGTATGAAGATACGACGTCTCGGTTGTGGAGATCGAAACATAATAAAAGACAGTTACCTAACGGTACCGATGTTTTTCAGTCGGTGCCGGCCTTATTTTTCACGGTACCAGCACGTCACCTTCAGTCTATATAACCCACGTTACCTAAAAAATACTCTATTTTGAATACGACTTCGTTTTTCAAAAAAAAATATATACCTTGACGTTAAGAAAAAAAATTAAACAAACAAACGAAAATTATTAAGAAAAAAACAAATTATATATACTACAGGGGTAAACTTAAAACTTTAAAAACTTGACGGGGTTAAAGTGATATTTAACCAAGTTAAGGGGCCATTTTTACCATTTAACAAAGTGGAGGGGTGGTGTTGGCCACCAACACTTGCTATTAAGATGATTGATAATTTGAGGGTGTCGCTAACATTCCTATGGATTGTGGTTTCTATTCATCCCAAGAGTGAATGACCCTCTCTAAATTGGTGATTACTATCCAATTAGCCTAATCAGGTGTCAATATACAACAATTACAGAAGTCCCCACCAGTTGATTTCTAAAAGTAATTTTTCCGGTTGTTAGTGAAGTATCAGGTGATGGAGGTTTATTACAAAACAACAAATTATTGTGAGAACAAACTTAAATCGTTTAATTTCAGGAGAGATAATTAAATTAACATTGTATTTCAATCATCTTCTTAATTATATTTGAAACTTTTTTAAGATTAAAAAAATAAATGATTTTTTTTTCTACATATTCTTACAGTATATAACTTTCTGCATATATACCTCCCTATATAATATATGTTCATATATTCATAGAGATAGTGATAGAAAGAGCCAACGCCGAACTATTACAAACACAAGTATATGTGTTTAGAGGAGGTGGTCAGGGCATGTGCTATTAAACTTGGTTGTCACGGGTTCGAACCCCGTATTTTGTAACTATTTTTTTTTTGTTTTTTTTCCTTTAACTTATCTTACAATTTTTTCTATTAAATAACTTTTTTTTAATTCGTATACTGCAACGTTTGGTGTATGATAATATTTTCTATATATGTTTCAATCTCCATAACCGATCCGCAGTAACTTCATACGTTTCTTTTAATTGTACCTCTCGACATCGATTTAAAAACATCTGTACCGTTATATAACTGTTTTTATATATGTTTCGATCTCCACAACCGAGTCGTCGTAACTTCATACGTTTCTTTTATGTATTTAACAACATTTTTTTGGTTAGGCACGTTAATGTCACCGCCTCAATCGTTTAAGTCCGCCTCTCGCCGCAAAGCGCGGGGCACAATTTCTCGTTACTATTAAAAACCAAGTTCATGAATAGTAACTCACCAAATAAAAATTTTCCATATGGATAACACTTTAGAAAGTTTATAACTGTTTTCATTCCCCATCAATAACAAAAGAATTCCGGCCCAACTGGTTGGCAGCACACACCTCTAAAATGGAGGTCATGGGTTTGATTTAGGGCTGTTGAAAAAGCTCGTGGCTCGTTTGAAGTTCGCTCGATAAATGTTTGAAAAAAACTCGGTTGTAAACGAGACGAGCCGGCTCGGTTTGTAAACGAGCCGAACCCGAGCCAGGGTAGGTTCGGCTCGTGGCTCGGCTCGTTGGCTTGTCTCAAAAATATATATGCATATATATACACGCACATACACACACTTAGTTACTTTATTAATTATTTAAAAAAAATAACTCAAAGAGTCAAAGTGTCGGACTCAATCACTCAAAATACATTCAAAATTCTAATTTTCTAAATCCTAATTTAACTTTTAAATTCATAAATCTTAACTGTAATTCAAAGTTGAAACCCTAATTGCCTCCTAAAACTCTTTGTCTCTCCCGCTTCCCTTTCCAGTTTTTGGTTGTGTATATTAAAAAAAAATTGTCTTTTATATATCAATATGTGCAAAAAAATAGTAAAAATAAATGAGTTGGCTCGACGAGCCACGAGCTGGCTCGAGCTTTTCACGAGCCGAGCTTGAGCCCACCCTGGCTCGGCTCAGCTCAGTTGTTTACAGCCCTAATTCGATTCCACCAGTGTTGGACCAGAAATTTTTTCCATGGGGTCGGAAATTTTTTAGTCGGTTGTCTATCGCTAAATATTAAAAAAAATTCAGTCCGGTTCAGGTCGGGTCACTTAGTACACACATTGTCACTAATTACAATTAGCGAATAGCACATATGCCATAACATTATAGCAAAATAATATGATAAGCAAAATTCAAAACTTAAAGAAAAGATAAAAAAAAAAGTTACCTGAAATCGTGAGAAGACAATGTGGATGTATGTAGAAAAATAGGGTTATAGGTGCTAACAACATGAGAAGAATGAGATTTTTGGATAAATTGTATGTTAAATGGGTCAAATGAGTTAACTAGGTTAAATCGGTTATAATGGAAAAGAGAGTTGATATATTGAGATAATGTGGATGTATGTAGAAAAATGTGACTTATGTCATAAATTGCTATGGACTTGAAATGTGTTGACTCTAGGAGGTCAATATAAAGAAAGGAGGACTTGTGCAAATGAAGGTTCTTTAAGCAAAGGTGAGTTTATACATCTCATTGTGAATGTCATACTTGAACTTGTATTTATAAAAGATTTTGAAGGAGTTACAAAATAGTGTGGTTGAATTTGGGATATGAAAATTTGATAACATTGAGAATTATTAAGGGTAAAAATATAAAGGATTTATAGTCCATGAATGAACGCATTTTCTATGAGCAAATAAGATATACAAGAGAGCTTGTAATCTTGAGTGGAAGATGTGTCATAGTGGGATATGAGTATCATAGATGAACCACAAGTTTTTTTTTGTTTTTTTTTAACGGCAACACCTAGATATTCTAGGATAATTGGGTTTTCCTGGGGCAACATCTAGAATATCTAGGGCAGCCCACCACAGGAGGAACCCCCCAACTGGGTAAACCCCCTGACCTGACCACAGACCCCTTTTTTATTGTGGTCAGGATTCGAACCCAAGATCTTCACTACGGAAAGTCTTGGGGCTAATATTGCACCAAATGGCCAACGGTATATGAACCACAAGTAAGGGAAGGGATTATTGAATCATGTGAATGAATATTGACTTGTTAATACATTTAATATGTATAAGACATGGATCATAATCAAATAACTATGTCTTTAGAAATTCTAGGATATGTAATACAATCTTTTGTAAATATGTCAAGTATAAATTGTGTAATGGGTTGTATTTTCTAAGATTTGAAAACTAGTGATGGGTAGTTCCCTTAACTTGAAATGTGAAAAAGTTAGTACCAGAATTTTACGAATCACATTTTTTATTAGTTATTCTTTTGTTTTATATTTGGGGTGTTTCACTTCGTCTCTTCTTTTTCCACAAATCAAAAACATCAATAACCCAGTGAAACCTCGGACGCGAGAACCCTCTCCGGCAGTACACACTTTTCCAGTTGTTGTACCCTGTGAGACAGACTCGTTTGTCTAAGATGAGACGCGAAATCTGTTTAAGGAAAGAGTGTTTGATGCACAACGGATGCATAACCAAATGGCTCAAGAACAGTCAAAGTTATCAATGGGATTCAACTGAGACTTTGGTGACAAAGGCTTAAAGTTATTCGATTTTGTAACACCCAAAAATAAAAAGAAAAGAAAAATTCAAAATTTCACTCCCTCGCGGTACGCGAGGGAGATTTTGACAAAACCTCGCGGTACGCGAGGGGACTGCTTATACGCCAGATTTACACCTTCTCGCGGTACGCGAGAAGATTCCCAACCAAGCCTCGCGGTACGCGAGGGAATAGTACACGCGTCAGGGCCAGAAAACACGTGTCATTCACCCTTGCCACCAGCCGCCACGTGTCATGCTGACTCAGCACCGTTCGTGACACCTCATCCTCTCGCGGTCCGCGAGGGATTTCCTTGGCCGGCCTCGCGGTACGCGAGGGACTGGAAAATCAGCCTATAAAAGGCCTTCAACGGGATTGAAATTCTGTACAGTTTCCAAACATTCGTTTCACACAAACCCGATCTCTCAAAACTCCACAACGTCCCGAAGCGCTGTTCAAGAATCCTACGACACCCAACTCAAGCCGTAGTTCTGTCCAAATCCCGCAAAGTAGGTATCGTTAAAACTATTCATATATATATAACCGCAATTATATATATATATTCTCTCATATATATTCTCGTTAATCGTGTCTTCCCTAGGAAGAAACGTATCGAGGTTCTGCTCAAATTCCGAAGCCTACAACCCTACCAGCCATCAAAATCAAGGTGAACACGTTTAACGCTTTTCAAACGATAAAACCATTTTATTTACGAAAACGGCATGAAACAAATTAAATGCTTTAATCATAAGGGTAATCTACGTGATAGCATTCAGGCCATAAGCATACGTAGATTTGATCAAATGGTATACATGTGACGGGTGAAAGTCCGGTCCGTGGCTGGGTACAGATCATGTAATGGGAAATCATAAGACTAAGGATGGGTTTCCTTAGCAGATTATACGAGGGACGAGTTCCTGAGTATCATGTAAGACTAAGAACGAGGTTCTTAGCATCAGCACCCTGGGAATAGGCTATCAGTCTGAGACATAGCGCTCAGCCAGTTGACCCCATGGCAGTTAACCCAGTGTATGTAGGTGGTATATACTTCAGGTGAAATAGACTGCTGAATGTGTAGATTTACCATACAAAAACGTGCTTAAAGGCTTTAATTTGGTTTATGTTAGAAATCATTTTCGTGTCAGTTAAATGTGATTCACCGGCTTTATGCTGATGTTCATTTTCAAAACGTTTTTCACAGGTAGTGAAAGAAATCATTAAATTCAGGGTGGTGCAGTAAAGACAAGATCTTTAGGCATATTTAAATCCCTGTGGCAGACTAATACAAGACCAAATGTTGGAACGGACATAGATCCTAGACATTTTAAATGGCTTGTATTATGTAAATTAATTCAGCAGATGTACATTATATAATAGACTTTTGAATGTCTATTATCATGAAATGAAAAGGGACGTGGATCCCAAGTTTTGACAAATGTATAGAATTAACCCTTGAGGTTATTTACATTACATTTCATTACAAAAAGGCATCAAGTAAAAACAAAGACTTCCGCTGTCCAAATTTATGGGACCTCATTCAGATACCAGCGTTGTCTCGCGACGCCCGGGCAGGGGTAGCCCGGGGTTGTGACAGGTTGGTATCAGAGCCACATTCAAGGGTTTTAGCAAAACTAGATACTTATATGATTGTATCTAGGCTTTAACCAATAGTTGTGCCTACTAAACGAACGGTAGGAAGATGCCTTTAACATAACCAATAAATTACAGGATGTCAGATCCATACTATTATCCTTATAACTACCTAAACTTCTTTCCTGGAGAATTATCTAATCCAAGAAACGATCAAATAATACCAAGCTATGATGATTATGTCCACTATCTACCGACCCCGGAGAATTGGAACAGAATGGTCGCAGAACAAGTGGAGCAGACTCAAGCAAGGCTTGAACCTCTGAGAGAAGAATCAGAGTATTCAGTGGAAATGGAAGATTCAAGAGAATCTTTACGTCCTGTTATGACATCTATGCCACCACCTCAATCATTAGACGTGGTAGATCATACTGGAACAATTCTAGAACATCCACCAAGTCCAAGTAAAGAAACTCCACATTCGATTTCTGAATCCGACAAGGCTGCCGTTTGTGAAGGCAGTGGTGGAAAGTATTTCTTTGATCCTATTCCAGAACATCCCGTTTTCAAGGAACCTTTCTTCTATGTAGATCCCTCCGATGGACGTCAGTATGCAACCGACGGAAAAGTCGTGTGGTCTGTTAACTCAGCATATCACGATCTTAGGATGGGACACAGGGAACCACCTCCTTGTTATGGATACCATGATGAACTGCCAAAATCAATTGATGAACACCTCGATCGTGCTCTTAGAGAGGCTGACGATCTACGTGCTGAACTGTACTTCACCAGACAAGTCGTAGTTAAAAACGAACAAACTATATTTGACTACGAACTAGCCCAGGAAGACAGGAAGTACGCAGAACAATGGGTGGCAGATCAGTTGATCCAGAAGGGTGCTATGACCGAGACCCTGGGGAGATTCTATCAAGATTTGGGAGATGTGCTTCTCGATTAAAGTTAATGATAGTATTTGTATAATTAGCTAACTTTAAGTGATATAGATGCATATCTATATTTCTGTATTTGTAACAAATAGATGAAGTTTAAGCGATAATAAACTTCAAATTTTGACCCAAATTCTTGTCTTGTATTCTTAGATGTCTCAACAAAATAACAATAGCGGTCCAGCTACCTACATTACCAAGGAAAAAGGAAAAGAAATTAATAATAATCCTGAAATAGCTACTCAACAACCAGAATTGCAACAACTGGTCAAACAAAGCATTAAAGAAATGCTTCCTGCCATAATAAAGGAAGTACAAGAAAACATCAAAACTCCAAGCCACGTAACTCTTCCTTCAAAAAGAATGGAAAACCCTCCGAAAACCAACACAGAGCAAGTAGCAAGCTCTCGTAGAACTCAAACCTCGAAAAGGTCCAGAACATCAAGCAATAAGTATTCTGGATCTGAAGAATCCTTAAATTTAAGCAGTGAAGACTCTGAAGAAGAAGAGAATGAAACAAAAAGGTATAGACACAAAGGGTGTTCTTACAAAACCTTTCAGGACTGTAAACCTTATGAATTTAAGGGCACCGAAGGCGGTATTGCTACTCTTCACTGGCTAGAGAAGATGGAGTCAGTAATAGCAATTAGCAAGTGTGCTAAGAAAGATCAAGTATTGTATGCTTCAAACTCCTTCAAAAATGAAGCGTTGGAATGGTGGAATTCAATCATTTCTGTCAAAGGGAGGAGAAAGACCAATGCTATGGATTGGAAAGAATTTCGGGCAAAGGTGAAAAAGAAATTTTGCCCCAAGACTGAAAAAGAACAAGCTGAAAGAAAATTTCTGGAGCACCGAATGGTGGGTACCAACGATCGAGAGTACACCACCAAATTCTTTGAATATGCTCGATTGGCACCTCACCTGGCTAAACCTGAATCAGTTCTCATAACTCGATATATTTATGGCTTAGTTCCAGAGATCCGTGATTTGGTGAAGGTTGTCTCACCAAAAACCATTGAGTCCACCGTAGAATTGACCGGTACCATGACGGCTGGACTAATCAGAAATATAGAGGAAAAGAAAAAAGTCGAATCCTCTATAAAATCAAAACCCGAGGCCAAAAGATTTAGCAAAAGCTTTGGGCAAAAAGGATTTCCATTTAACAATCCACCATGCAAAACGTGCGGACGCAGGCATAGTGGAAAGTGTGTTTTTGAAACTCCATTCTGTAATCATTGCAAGGTCTCAGGTCACACTACTGAGAATTGCTTCAAGAGAAAGGGAATGATTACTTGTTTCAATTGTGGAGAGCCAGGGCACATCAGCACTAATTGCCCTAAGTTTGCAAGGACCGGAAGAGCTGGAGGATCAGGAGCCAAGATCACTCCAGAAAACAAAAAGACCGTACGAGCTTTTGTCATGAATGCTAACCAAGCTGAGAGAACGCCGGACGTAATTACCGGTACATTTCTTCTTAATAATGTTTATGCTAAGGTCTTATTTGACTCGGGTGCGAACCGGAGTTTTATAGATTATAATTTCTGTAATCTATTAAACGAACCATTAAGTCCCTTAGCTGAAACATATGAAGTAGAAACAGCGAACGGTGATTTGATAAAAATATCCCAATCACTGAACAATTGTTACATTACATTGGCTGGTTTCACTATCCCAGTACAATTGTTACCAATGTCAATAACTGGCTTTGACATTGTTTTGGGGATGGATTGGTTATCCAATAACCAAGCCGAAATCCTTTGTAATCAACAAGTTGTAAAACTCGTTACACCAACAAACAAAACTCTAACTATCCAAGGTGATAAACCCACAAAACCTATCCAGATAATCTCCATACTTAAAGCAACCAAGTGCTTAAGAAAAGGATATCTGGCATGTCTGGTATCAATTACTGCCTTGGAAAAGGAGAAGAAGATAGAATCAGTACATGTAGTATCTGAATTTCCAGACGTTTTTCCTGAAGAACTGCCTGGATTACCACCAGAACGAGAGGTAGAATTTCGAATCAACCTTGTACCTGGTGCAACTCCAATTGCCAAATCCCCGTACAGACTGGCACCCACAGAAATGGCAGAACTCAAGAAACAATTGGATGAACTTCTTGAGAAAGGTTTTATCCAACCAAGTTCTTCACCCTGGGGAGCTCCAATTCTCTTTGTTAAGAAGAAAGACGGATCAATGCGCATGTGTATTAATTATCGGGAATTAAATAAAGTTACCATTAAAAACCGATACCCACTCCCAAGGATTGACGATTTATTCGATCAACTCCAAGGAGCTTGTCATTTTTCAAAGATCGATCTTCGTTCAGGTTATCATCAGTTGAAAGTGCATGATAACGATATCTCGAAAACTGCATTTCGAACACGGTATGGACATTTCGAGTTCACGGTTATGCCATTTGGACTTACAAATGCTCCTGCCGCATTCATGGACATGATGAATCGTGTCTGCAAACCTTACTTGGATAAGTTTGTCATAGTTTTTATTGATGACATACTTATTTATTCCAAAACCCAAGTTGAACACGAAACTCATCTTCGAACCATACTTGAACTTCTTCGAAAAGAGAAATTATATGCTAAGTTTTCCAAATGCGAATTTTGGTTAACGGAAGTACAATTTCTTGGTCATGTCATCAACATGAACGGAATTCAAGTAGATCCTTCCAAAATCGAAGCTATATCCAAATGGGAAATTCCCAAGTCACCCACCGAAATTCGTAGTTTTCTGGGATTAGCGGGATATTACCGCCGGTTCATTCAAAATTTTTCTCGTATAGCAATCCCACTCACATCCTTAACTCGGAAATCTGTAAAGTACGAATGGGGACCCAAACAATCTGAATCTTTTGAAACCTTGAAACAAAAACTAACAAACGCACCTATTCTATCTTTACCAGATGGTATTGAAGACTTCGTAGTTTACTGCGACGCCTCACATACTGGTTTAGGTTGCGTATTAATGCAACGCAAGAAAGTCATTGCTTATGCATCTCGTCAGTTGAAAATTCATGAGAAAAACTACTCAACCCACGATCTAGAGTTGGGCGCTATAATCTTTGCTTTGAAATTATGGCGACACTATCTCTATGGGGTTAAGTTCACAATCTACACTGATCATAAAAGTCTCAAGTACATATTTAGCCAGAAGGAGTTAAATATGAGACAAAGAAGATGGATGGAAATCCTGAATGATTATGATTGTGAAATTTGTTATCTTGAAGGAAAGGCAAATGTAGTAGCAGATGCCTTGAGCCGAAAAGAAAACGTCAAGCCAAAGAGAGTACGTTCTCTCAGACTTGAACTACAAATTGATCTTGTAAGTCAGTTAAAAGAGGCACAAGAGTTAGCTTTGAAGGAAGGTAACTTTGAAAAAGAAGGAATGAAAGGAATGCTTGATTTACTGATCAAAGGAGAAGATAATATCCTTCGCATGAATAAACGTATTTGGGTACCAGTTACAGGTGATCTTCGAGAGCGAATCCTCGAAGAAGCACACAAGTCCAAATACACCATGCACCCAGGAAGTGATAAAATGTACAAAAACCTCAAAGAAAGTTACTGGTGGATTGGTATGAAAAAGAACATTGCTATCTACGTAGCAAAATGTTTGACTTGTTCCAAAGTCAAAGCCGAACACCAAAAGCCAGCTGGATTATTGCAACAGTTAGAATTACCAGTTTGGAAATGGGAATTGATAACTATGGACTTTATTACCAAACTTCCTCGAACCACTCGTGGAAATAATGCAATCTGGGTTATCATTGACCGTTTAACCAAATCAGCTCACTTTCTACCTATTAAAGACACCATGAGTATGGACAAAATGGCACAAATTTACGTTAATGAAATTGTAACATTACATGGTGTGCCTCTATCCATAGTGTCAGATAGAGATAGTCGCTTCACATCTCGATTCTGGCAAAGTTTTCAAACAGCTCTAGGAACTCGATTGAACCTTAGTACTGCTTACCATCCACAAACTGATGGGCAGAGCGAAAGAACCATACAAACCCTAGAAGATATGCTCCGAGCCTGTGTGATAGACTTTGGAGGTAATTGGGATGATCATTTACCTCTAATGGAATTCTCATACAACAATAGTTATCACACAAGTATTCAGGCCGCACCATTTGAAGCATTATACGGAAGAAAATGTCGAACGCCTGTATGTTGGTCAGATATCGGAGAAAATCAACTATCAGGACCAGAGATAGTCCAAGAAACCACTGATAAAGTATTACAAATACGTGAACGTTTAAAAGCGGCTCGAGATCGACAGAAAAGTTATGCAGATAAACGAAGAAAGCCGTTAGAATTCCAATTCGGTGACAAGGTGTTATTAAAAGTTTCACCTTGGAAAGGTGTTATTCGTTTCGGAAAGAAAGGAAAGTTAAGTCCACGTTTTGTTGGACCTTTCAAAATCATTAAACGAATCGGATCTGTTGCCTATCAGCTTGAACTACCAGTAGAGATGGGTGGAGTACACGATGTATTCCATGTATCAAACCTACGTAAGTGTTTAGCTGATGAATCCTTGCTTATGCCTTTACAAGATGTGGAAGTAAATGAAAAGCTCAAATTCATTGAACGACCGTTACAAATTGAAGACCGACAAATCAAAAAGCTTAAACGGAAACAATTGGTATTGGTCAAAGTAAGATGGGATTCCAGACGTGGCCCAGAATATACCTGGGAACTTGAGTCAGAAATGCGCAAAAAGTATCCACATCTCTTTCAATGAATCTCGAGGACGAGATTATTCTAAAGGAGGGGAGGATGTAACACCCAAAAATAAAAAGAAAAGAAAAATTCAAAATTTCACTCCCTCGCGGTACGCGAGGGAGATTTTGACAAAACCTCGCGGTACGCGAGGGGACTGCTTATACGCCAGATTTACACCTTCTCGCGGTACGCGAGAAGATTCCCAACCAAGCCTCGCGGTACGCGAGGGAATAGTACACGCGTCAGGGCCAGAAAACACGTGTCATTCACCCTTGCCACCAGCCGCCACGTGTCATGCTGACTCAGCACCGTTCGTGACACCTCATCCTCTCGCGGTCCGCGAGGGATTTCCTTGGCCGGCCTCGCGGTACGCGAGGGACTGGAAAATCAGCCTATAAAAGGCCTTCAACGGGATTGAAATTCTGTACAGTTTCCAAACATTCGTTTCACACAAACCCGATCTCTCAAAACTCCACAACGTCCCGAAGCGCTGTTCAAGAATCCTACGACACCCAACTCAAGCCGTAGTTCTGTCCAAATCCCGCAAAGTAGGTATCGTTAAAACTATTCATATATATATAACCGCAATTATATATATATATTCTCTCATATATATTCTCGTTAATCGTGTCTTCCCTAGGAAGAAACGTATCGAGGTTCTGCTCAAATTCCGAAGCCTACAACCCTACCAGCCATCAAAATCAAGGTGAACACGTTTAACGCTTTTCAAACGATAAAACCATTTTATTTACGAAAACGGCATGAAACAAATTAAATGCTTTAATCATAAGGGTAATCTATGTGATAGCATTCAGGCCATAAGCATACGTAGATTTGATCAAATGGTATACATGTGACGGGTGAAAGTCCGGTCCGTGGCTGGGTACAGATCATGTAATGGGAAATCATAAGACTAAGGATGGGTTTCCTTAGCAGATTATACGAGGGACGAGTTCCTGAGTATCATGTAAGACTAAGAACAAGGTTCTTAGCATCAGCACCCTGGGAATAGGCTATCAGTCTGAGACATAGCGCTCAGCCAGTTGACCCCATGGCAGTTAACCCAGTGTATGTAGGTGGTATATACTTCAGGTGAAATAGACTGTTGAATGTGTAGATTTACCATACAAAAACGTGCTTAAAGGCTTTAATTTGGTTTATGTTAGAAATCATTTTCGTGTCAGTTAAATGTGATTCACCGGCTTTATGCTGATGTTCATTTTCAAAACGTTTTTCACAGGTAGTGAAAGAAATCATTAAATTCAGGGTGGTGCAGTAAAGACAAGATCTTTAGGCATATTTAAATCCCTGTGGCAGACTAATACAAGACCAAATGTTGGAACGGACATAGATCCTAGACATTTTAAATGGCTTGTATTATGTAAATTAATTCAGCAGATGTACATTATATAATAGACTTTTGAATGTCTATTATCATGAAATGAAAAGGGACGTGGATCCCAAGTTTTGACAAATGTATAGAATTAACCCTTGAGGTTATTTACATTACATTTCATTACAAAAGGGCATCAAGTAAAAACAAAGACTTCCGCTGTCCAAATTTATGGGACCTCATTCAGATACCAGCGTTGTCTCGCGACGCCCGGGCAGGGGTAGCCCGGGGTTGTGACAGATTTCTTTCAATAATCAACAAAACATAATTACGATGATAACCTAACATCCGATTATATAATACAAATCAGATAAACTTTGAAAACTAAATTTATACAATTTAAATTTCAAATAACAAAACTAAACAAAAGATATTGATGATTTTGGAGATCACCCAACACCTTCTTGAATCCGCCACCTGATCCACGAACCCGTAGGCCCACTTGTCCCGTGCGAGCCCAAACAATCGATTGACCCAACACCCGGATCAAAAGGTCCACTTAGTGAATACCTACACCACCTATCGAATACCCGTAAGAGAACTCATGGATGCTCATACATTAGTGTTGAATACGTGTCTCAACCAACGTTGATGGATTAGTTCGTTCATTTTGCAGTAAAAGACTCTACCCATTGAATATTCTCGTTTAAATCCGTTATTTTTATTTACATTTTTTTATTCGTTTTGTATACGGTTTCTACTACATTATTCTCATGAATAAAGAGAGTATCTTTATTATTTTATTAGTTATTTTAATTAAAAAAAACCTGTTTTCCAAGTGTGTGTGGGTCCCTAATGCAAACTTTTATAATTGTTTCACCAAAAAAAAAAGTCTAAAAAGTTAAATTTCACTTTTAAGTCGAGAAATAAATTGGACCACAACCTCTAATTGAACATTATATTTTCAGGTTGCAAGTCCAAAAAATTGTCAATTACAAATGTGTCGATTTGCAGAACGATGGTTTAGTATTTATAAGACTAAGGGGTGTACTCTACTCCTTGCTTCCAATCATTCTGTGTCACGTAAGTGCCGGGTCGGCCCAATAGGGTACTTGGGCCAAGCAAGGGCCGAAAGCAATTGGGCTTTAGAATTTAGGGCTCCCAATTTAAAAAATAAAATTTATATATGTAAATTTGGGCCGAAAGCAATTGAGCTTTAGAATTTAGGCCTTTTTCGGCAACTGAGCAAGCGTGGTCCACGACTCCACTCCACGCTATTAATTTAGGCAGCGATTTTGGGAATTGGGGATTTGGGGGGAGTGGGAATTAGGGGATTGGACGAACAAATGGAATATCAATCGTTTGTTGGGTTGGAACTCAGCAGAATCATTGATCGTTCAATCGGTTTGGACTTGGAGTCTGAACATTCAGTTGGTTTCGGACTTTGGAGGTTGAACATTCAATCGGTTTGGTCGTTTGGACTTTGGAGAATTGGAGTTTCTGTTTGTTATTGTTGTGGTACGTTTGTCATCCCACTGCCCACATGTATGTTTTTACTTGGTTATTTTGTTAGTTTTCTCATCTTGGTTATTTGATTAATTTGGTTATTTGGTTATTTTAGAACCCGAGAGTTGATTTATTTGGTTATTTTAGAATCTGGTTATTTGGTTATTTTAGAATCCGAGTGTTTTTTATAATATGACTTTTGAAAAAGGGCCAAAACTTTTATTTCATTTGAGGTCACCAAATACCTTGAGCCGACCCTGCGTTAGTGCCACATCACCCTCTATTCTACTCCACTTCACCAAAGAAATACTCCACTCTATGCTTCCGAAACAAACCTTCACAAAAATCAACTACACCGGCGTGGGATTGAGCGTGGGTTTCTCCACGTGATACTCCACCCTTGCGGCAAGGAGATAGGGAGGGGCGGTGTTCACCGTCGGCACCGCTCACCACCTCAGCCATGCAGCGGTGAGTACATCGGATAGCCTAATTATAGCAGTCACAATAGTGGGTCTCATCCTTCTCAAAACGAGATTATGTAAGCACTTACCCACAATGCCCAGGTTACCTCTCTAATAGTCAAAATCGGCTTTAAAAAAGCCCTAAAAACGCGCCCTCTCCTCCCTTCTTACATAACCCGTTTTCGGCGGCTTTTATACAAAAACGCCCATCCTCGCTCTTTCATCCACATCCCCTCTCTACTCCAAAACATCCATCTCTCCTCAAGAACACCCAAAACTGGTGTATTACGGATATACTACTGCATCAGTTAGTATAATTTTTTAAACAAAAGATTCTCAATAGTTTTACGCAAGCATGCTTGATGGAGATGTCAAAAGTCAGGTTCATCCCCTCTCATATAATATTCCCACTTGTGTTTTTAACTTGCATGTTTTTTGGATTAAATTATGCTCTTGGACCTGGTCGGGCTAAATCATGCATGTCCATGGTTGTCATTTAGGGGGTGCAAGGTGTCACGTATAAAATCTATCTGATTATGTTTATGATTGTATATTTAAAAGAAACCAGTGGTATATTACCCGCGCGTTGCGACGGGTGTTTTAAAATTTGTAAAGCTCGGTTTCAACGACGTGTATACCGGTATTCACGTGGCGAAAAAAAAAGTCACGTCGAAACGCTAAGAAAATAACCACGCCGAAACGGCTAATCCGGAATTTTATAAAACTTCATTATTTGAATGTCGTAAAAAGAAACAAAAAAAACTATAAAAAACGACACCTTGAAGCGGGTCGACGGTTTTTACGTGTGTGTGCTTTGATAATTTGTATATTATCACGAAAACCCGGTTCTGAATGAAGTTTATATGAAAACGTTGATAAAAATAAGCATGTCGCAACGGTACATTAGAAATTTTGTAAAACGTCATATTTTAAAAGTTATAAGAGAAAAAAAAAATGATAAAATAAATAAAAATTAAAATAATAAAAATGTAAAGAAAAGACCAAAGCGGGCAAACCGGCCATGGGGTTGGGGACGTGGGCGAGAGGGTGTTGCGCATACCGTCAGGGCAGGAGTCTGATCCTGTCTAAACTCCGATTAACAATGTGTGTAAACGAAATATCCCACGCCGAAAAAAGCAATGAACCGGCCAGGAAAGGGGGAAGGGCTGGAGATCGAACCCGCGCCATGCGGGTAAGGGGATGTTGTGCTTACAACCAGGGCAGGAGCCTAAACCTGTATAAACTTCGATTCACAACATATAACGATAAACTTATTTATAAAATTTTGAATATATTTCTATTTGAATCTAGGGGGAAAAAACATTATACGCATGAATGTATGTGTTTTGAATCTAAAGTAATAATAATAACAATAAAAATAACGTAAAAATATAATATGCATAATAATAACGAAAATAGGTTCCAGTAATTCAAGGCGGGTATTTCAAGAACTTATTTCCGGCTATTCGAAAATTTAGTTAAACATATAAATACATTAATTAAACACAGGGCCGTCCCCAAGAAATTAAGTATCCGACTCGACGTAAGAAAAATGTCCCCATTCCTCCTTTAATATGCACGTATATAAAAAAAAATTTAACATTGAATGGTTTAAAACACTGAATTCTAAAAACTATTTTGGGCCCAAATTTTATAAATTTTTTTAGATTTTACAAGTTATTTAAAAAAATTGCCCCTAAATTTTATAAAAATTTTCAGATTTTATAAGTTATTTAAAAAAAATATAATATATATATTAAAAAAATTTAAAAATTATGCCCCACTCGTAAACATGCCCCGGTGCAGCGGCCCAACCTGCACCTCTATGTGGGCCGGCCCTAATTAAACATATAAATAACTAACTTAAAAGGTCAAATAACATTAAAAACTTAAAATGTTACAAAATAGATAAATGTTTAAAACATAAACTTATAAAACATAGATAAATTATACGACACTTGCATATTAATTATGATCGTCGTCAAAAATAAATTTTCTACTTTACTTTTATCCTTGATTTCTCTAAATCATTAACATCTACATAACCTCCATTTTTTTAGTCTAAATAATTAAATTATCTAAACCATCTAAACTAATTATTCGAATAATCAACTTCAAATGGTTTAAACGTTTATTGCTACTGATTGAATTTTGTACATAACCGTAACCAAACACTGTTTGACCGTTTATTGTCCCGATAGGTTAAAACTACAAGAGAGAACCGGTTTTGGATGAACCGGTTTTGGGAGAATCGAGTTTGGGAGAGAACCGGTTTTTGAGAGAACCGGTTTTGGGTAGAACCGGTTTCGGGTATTTTAAGAACCGGTTTTGACTAGAAATACTGGAACCTATCCAGACCCTACGGGTAGGATCGGTTCCGGAAGAACCAGTTTTCAGGAATAACCGGTTCCGGTTCCTTTGCGGTTCCGGTTCCGGTTCCCCTTTTTTTGTTCACCTTTACATAGGAATGCTATACATGCTTTGCCTTCAAATAAAAATAGGAGTAAACTTCAGTTTTCGTCCCTGGGTTTTGAACCAAACTTTAGGTTTCGTCCCTTATAACACATATCATCTCTGGCTTTTTATGTTTTAACAGTTTCCTGATCCTTAACTCCGTTAAATTTCTGTTAGTTTTTATATAAAATTACTAATATGTTCTTAGCTCCATCTTCTCCTTAACCCACCACCACTACCAAAAACTAAAAAAAAGTTAGTTTTTCACACGGTTGGATCGGAGGCATAGAACCACAACCACCTGCACAACAGAAAGGTTAAATGTTGGTGGTTGAATTATTTAAATTTCTTATTTTGGTGGGGACGAATTGGAGATTAAGGGGGTGTTTGGGATTACTTTTCAAACTAACTTATTGACTTATTACTTAGGTAATAAGTCAATAAGTTAGTTTGAACAATTCAAAATAAGTTAAAAAATATGAGATGGAGAAGTTGAAATCCAAAAGTTAAAAATTCTTACTTTTGAAAATAAGTCAAAAGTAGTTTTGAAAAGTAATCCCAAACACCCCCTAAGCCCAAAAGAAACACGAGTTGCAGAAGACGCTGACACAAACCCACTCACTCCAGCTCACTACCTGTACTGTACCGCCATTTTCAAAACCCTCTTCTCTCCTTCCTTACCACCGCCGGTCACTGGAACATGGCCGCCTTCCGGTGTATTACCCTCATCTCAACTTACTTATTTCTCTCCCTCGCCATTTCTGCTACCGACCAAACAACTTTCATTGTTCGGGTTCAACACGACGCTAAACCATCAGTATTCCCAACTCACAGACAGTGGTACGATTCTTCCCTCGCTTCTGTTTCTGATCACCAAATCCTTTCCTCACGCATTATTCACATATACGACACGGTCTTCCATGGATTCTCCGCCAAGCTCTCCGCTCTCGAGGCTTCCAAGCTCGAATCTGCTTCTGGAGAGCAATCTGTCATTCCCGAACAAGTTCGTCACCTGCACACCACGCGCTCACCGGAGTTCCTGGGGCTCAAGACGTCCGATAGCGCCGGTTTATTGAAAGAGTCAGATTTTGGGTCGGATCTGGTTATTGGAGTTTTGGATACTGGGACTTGGCCTGAGAGACAGAGTTTCAACGACAGGGGGTTAGGTCCGGTGCCGGTTAAATGGAGGGGGACTTGCGTTGCTGCCGCTGGTTTCCCAGCTACTTCGTGTAATAGAAAGTTAATTGGGGCTAAGTAATGGAAAAATGAACGAGATTCAGATGGTCATGGAGCTCACACAGCTTCAATCGCCGCTGGCAGGTACGTGTTTTCGGCCTCAACTCTTGGTTACGCACAACAGAAAGGTTAAATGATGGTGATGAAGAAGAAGGGGTATATTAGTAATTTCATATAAAAACTAACAGAAATTTTAACGGTGTTAAAAGACAAGGGACGGAAACTATTAAAACATAAAACGTCAGGGATGAAATGTGTTACATAGGAATGAAACCTGAAGTTTTTGTAAGTTTACTCTAAAAATAGATTGCAAATGGACATGGGCTGTTAGCTAGTTCTTGGACTTGTGCAAAATGAACCATGGACCAATTGGGCTGTTTCTTAAGTTCTTAACATGTTGGGCAAGACGCCAAAGCAAGTTTTGTTTGATTGTGTCTTTGCCAAGCTGCTTAACCCAAAAAAATTTTAATATAGATAATAATACGGTTTTCTTAATTGAAGTTAAAAAAATCATTATCTACGATTCTAAGTAACAAGTCTCATTATATCCGGTGTTTTCAGAACTGGGAACCGGACACATAACCTGTCCGGACGAGTGTAGTTGAACCGGTCGGACCGAATTTCAAACTTTTTTATTTTATTATTTTTTCCTTTAAAACCGACCAGTGGACCCCAAGACAGTTTTGAAATCAAAAATCCATCAAAATGTATTCACAATTTTGAAATTCCTAAATTAATATAACCATAACAAAAATGAAGTCGATTTATATGCTTCAATAACCACATCGTCCATTTCACCCAAAGGATCCAACATGTGTATGTTACAAAAATATATATATATATATATATACAACCATTAGCTTAGCCTAGTGACAAAGGTGTATACCCAACACTTCACTAAAATGGAAAGGTCTTGAGTTCAAGTCTCACTTGTGATAAAAAAAAAAAGAGGGTCCAGGTTGGGCCGGAGGGTTTTCTCACCTATGGTGGGTTTCCTCCTGAGTGAGGTGGAGATGATCGGGTGGGTCAATAGCCCGTCAGTGATCCAAATTGCCGTTCAAAAAAATATATATGTACACATGTGCACGTCCAAACTATGTAAGAATCAAATAAGTTATTTCAACCCAGGATTCACAAGAATCTCTTTCCCAAGATTCAAAGTATATGATTTCGATTGTATATCATCTTCATTTACCGTTGCTTCCACATCCGATGTGGATGAAGAAGAAGACCGAAGTCACACACAATGTGGAGTGGAGACGGATAAAACATTTTCTACAACTAAATATATGATTACATTGATAATAATATCAAGAATAATGATGACGACGACATAAATATTAGTTACTAGATTAAAATTCATATTTTACATGGGTTGTGGTTGAATAAATACAATTTGTTATAAAACAATACTTTCTTTGAAGATTTGTATTTTTGTGTTATTAGTTATATATGAAATAAAAAATAATTTAATTTTTCTTATAATTTAGTAATTTTTAATAAATATTAGAATATAAGTTAGATGTTTAATTATTTAACATCATTATTATTTAATAGAAGAAAAAGACGAAAAACAAAAATCTGGATTTCATCAGAAGTCGACACATAGCAAGTATAATTATTAATTTATTATAATATAGGTTAGAAAACTTGTATATTATTCAGGGTGAATAAATGCAGTGTTATATATATTTAGTAATAAATATATAATATTACATATTTTTGACATATTACATAATTTTTTAATACAAATTTTAGAAACATCATATAGTTATTTTTTAAAAGTGTTTTATAAAAAGAATTAAAAAATGTTCAAACTATAAAAATATTTTGTGCACAAAGCTATTTTTATAATTAAAAAATATTTTATAAAAATCATTATTATTTAACATGAGAGAGAGAGAGAGGTGGGAAACAAAAATTATAATTTTTTTTATAAAAACTTGTATCGTTAAATAGGAGAGAGAGGCGGGGAAAAATTGTTGAGGATGAACATGGGAATGACACGTGTCACTCAAAAACCTTTATTTATTAGTATTTATAGATTATAGATTATGTTATTGATGTAGGATCCTCTAAAAAGGGAATTTTGCCTAAGTAGCATAAAAATGATTTTTAAAAATTAAATATCCGGCTCTCTAACGAACTCCGATTGAACTCATTCCAGCGGCGTTGAAACGGGCTCGTCGAACCCTAAACACAAATCCCTAAACCCCAAACCTAAAGCTAAGGCCTAAGGCCCTAAGGCTAAAACCTAAAAGTTAAACCCTAAAAGCTAAAAAACGCTAAAACGTAAATATATATATATATATATAGATATAGATGAAATTTATTTTTCTACCTTTATATGACATAAGTTGTTTAATAAATTTTCCATATAAGTCTATAAATTTTCATCTTACATTGGTGAATAACAAAAAATGTAAAAATCAAAGAATTAAAAAAAATCTTCTATTCCACATTGATGAGGAAGAAAAGGATAATGTCAAATTAAACAAGCAAAAGTCCCACATTGGTGTGTTCTAAAATAAGGATTTTGAGATAATTTTACACCTATGAAAAAGACAGAGACTATTTAATTACTTTTGTGACATAAAAAGATTGTCTTTATTAAGTGGATTTTTTATAATTTTATGAAAGTGCATTGTGTTATTTTGACTTTAACCTATTATTATTATAATTAAATAAAGAGATAATATCATATATACCCTTACAAATATGGATAAATATCATATATACCTAACAAAAACTAAAAATATCATATATATCCAATTTAAATAATTTGTTATTTTATGACCATTCTACCCTCATCCATTATATGATTTTTATAACCTAATTTTTTTAGTTTTATTCAGTACGTAAAAGATCACTCGTTCTCTTATTCTTGATGACGACTATCGTGGTTCTCCAAACCCATTCAGAAGGCATTGATTCGGAAGAAATGATTGTGAGAAAGTTACAAAACGCTAATGTTATAAAAGAAAATTGATAAAATTATAAAAAAAAATGAAAAAAAATTCAAAATTGTATTTTAAGAAAACTATTTTTTATGGTTAAATATAAAATTCTAAAGTTGAAAATGTGTAAATATGAAATTTTAATGTTAAAAATGGGTAAATGTGATATATTAAAGTTTAGAGAAATAAGGGTAAAATGGTCATCTTTTAAATGATTTTTAATGAAATGGGTATATATGATAGTATTACATATTTGTAAGGGTATATATGATATTTTTAATTTTTATCATATTATATAGCATTAGTAAATATTTATGATTAAAATTTCGTGAGCTTTATCTCTCACTTATCAATTTATCATGATTTGTACGGTAATCAAGAAAGATAATAAATTGAAATCTAGTCATTAGATATTATAAAATGTAGCATGGGTCACATTTTCATCATACTAATTTCGGTGGTCATAAATCATAATGATGACATTGTTATTAACATGTTTGTAAAATTTTATATAAAGGTTGTTGATTTTGACTTCTAAATTTTTTTATTTTTTTTTATTTTTTAAAGGTAAGCGAAACTATATTACTAAAAAACGAAAAAACCAATCCCAAGCCAGTGGCTCGGAACAGCCCGAAATTATAAAACTCGGCCAACAAAGTGGCCACACCAAAAATACAAAAAAGGCCCGTCTAAATAACGGCAAGCTAAAACAAGTTCCAAGCCTCCCAACTAATGTTCCCCACTTTTGCTCTGCATGTAATCAAAAAATTAAAAAAAAAATAGAAATTAAAAATATTACGTTTATGCATAAGTTGAGCACTGATAATATAATTTTTAAAACTTATGGATCAAATCCAAAATTTGAACATACCACAGGGACTTTCCGTGTACTTAACTCTTTATTTTTTTTTAATATTTTTTTGAAGTGTCTATTTTACAAAATTATTTAAACTTTTTTGGTTACGAGTATATTACATTTTTTGGGCTTAGTGATTTTTATCGGAAGGCTGTAGAGTTACAATAAGGTGCACAAATAAGTTTTTCAAACTTAACCCGTTTGAAATCAAATCGAAACCGTTTTGGTCAAGAAAAGTCAAAACCGAGTTCAAATCGGTTCGGCTTGAAACCGGTTTGAGAGGGGGAGTTGACCGGGTTTGACCGGTTTAAAATCGGTTTGAAACCAGTTTTTGAGAGGGTTTTTACCGGTTCGGTTCGGGTTAAACCGGTTTGCTGTATAGGTTTCCAACCAGTTTCAAACCGGAGGTTTGAAAAACCGGTTTGACAATCGGTTTGGACCGGTTTGAGATCCCAAACCGGTTTTTTTGTGCACCTTGCGGTGGTTTGTTTTTGAAAATTGCAACATATATATAAAAAAAATGGTATTAAGAAATAACGAAAAAGTTACGTTGTTATAAAGATGCACGCTAAGCGAAAATCGTTGGTTAAAGATCAAACGGCGTAAAACCGTCCTCTACTAAGTTTGAGCACTTATTTTTTAAAATACTTAAATTAAATAGGTTTAGTTAAATAATTAAAAAAAAATGTAAAAAAAAGTATCAAACATTGTGAATAAATACAAAATAGGAACTTGAATTTGTAGGCAATGACATCTTTCAATAAAGGTAACATTTAATTAAATAAATCCTGAAGCGCTAACTTAATGTGTAAACAAGTAAAGCCAAGTCTGAGCTCGACTAAGCTTAAGCTCGGTTTGTTTAACTTACTGAGAGCTCGAGCTCGGCTCGATTCGAGTTCTATTTCTAAAGCTCGGACTCGACTCGTAAGTAGTTTTTAAAGCTCGAACTCGGCTCGGGCTCGACTCGTTTATTATTTATTAATTAATTTTTATATATATTTATAATTATTTTTATATATTTTATTATAATTTTTATATATAACATAATATTATTTAGTTATTTTTTTCACAATTTTATATATACTAATTATTATTTTATAATTACATATTTAATATATTAATTAAAAAATATATAAATAATAGGCTCGCGAGCCGACTCGAGCTCGATAAGTGAAGCTCGGGCTCGGGCTCGTTTATTAAACAAGCTTAATTTCGAGCTCGAGCTCGAGCTCGTTTAAGCTCGGCTCGATTCGAGCTTTTAGCGAGCCGGCTAGGGTTACCATTGAACTCTGTGGGCTTATTACATACATTATTTTGTGAACCAATTGTAGCTTATTTACTATTTAGTTATTTTAGATAGTTTGGGCTTCGAGTTCAATTTCTTGTATTTCCCTTCATAGAAATTTTATCAAAAACAAAACGAATTCACAAAAAATAATATATCTACGGGTAAAAACACATGTTTACTTATACTTAATGTGATATCTATACGTTTAGCGTCGGTCCCTAACTATGTGGGGGCCACATTTTACGCGTTGATGACAAGACACAACATATAGTACAATGGTACGAGGGCGCATCGCCCACGATGGTTTATGTAGAAAGAAAACATTTTTACATGGTTTATATATGTTCTTGGAACAAAACACAATAGAATTCATTTGCATAATCCGAGATATGCCCATTTAGCTTACAAATAGAATTCTTCTCAAAACACAAAACTTGTGACTAGAAACAACAAATGAAATGCTACAAATGGAAATTAACATGAGAGATACCCGTAAGGTGGATAAAATCGTGGACTAGTAAAAGTCGGGTGTTCCATTGGTGTTAGGAAGCCTTTGACGTCTCTCAACGTAAGCTGATGGAAACCACCCATTTCTACCTCTGCATTCTCCTTCAGACCATCCTGACGGGCTCACCTGAGGAGAATATCTTTTTGCTTTCAGAAGCTACAAAAACTAATAGCTAGATGTGAAATGTGAATGGCCCGGCGGATCAGGTAATGGGTCAAACTGGTTTTTAGTGGCAGGGATCGGGTAATGGGTCAAACTGGTTTTTAGTGGCAGGTATAATGGGCAGGATTGGTTGGGCTGACCCTAAAACACTTTTTGGCCCGTTTAAAAGCATACAGATTATTAATGCATTATTTATGATTAGATAACATAACTCTTATAATAATAAATTAAATCTGTGAATACAAACGATTTAGAAGGTTATATTCATTAAAAACTTTGGATGGCTTTCAACCTGTTTGACCCGTTCCCCCTTTAGCTAGAAAAATTATTTGACCCGTTTGACATAAAGCACAGCCCAAATTGACATGTTCATAGAACTGCCAACTTTTATTAACCTTTCGCACTACAACATAGTCACCAATTGCCAAGCTTAGTTCCTTATCAGAAGAAGCTTCAAACCCATGCATTGCCTGCATAGCAAAAACACAATTCAATTAATAAGTAGGGCCCGCAACGTTTAGGTCTCACATGACATTTCAGAAAGGGAATTCACAAGAACGGTCCATCCCATGAGAACTGCAACACTTTCCTTCTTGTGATGGCCCCCATGAAAATTGCACCATTCATTTTATTATTCAACATTTAAGAGTGTTTGATATTGACAAATAGTCAAACATTTAAATATGGTGCAATTAGAGAAATGAGAGGTTACCTCTGCCAAAAAGTACTTAGTTTTATCCGATATGAGATTAGATGGTACTGCAGGTGGGGCAGACTCTCTCCTTTGTTTATCAGAGACCATCTATCAAGAAGTTCACAACATCACACAAACAAAACCTGCAATAACTGCCGACTGCGAATAGTAGAGGTGGCCAAATGGGTGGGCTGGGTAACAGTCAAAATGGGTTCGGGTCAAAGCAGGATCGTATAGGATTGGGGCGACCCGTAAAACATCTTTTGATCCATTTTTGTGAACATTATTATACTATTTTTCAATTTTATCAAATAACAAAGTGCTAAATATATTACAGAAACTACATTATTGCAAAAATCTACTTTCTTTAATTAAGTAATTTAAGAGGTTTATACGTGTTTAATACACTTTGGGTAACTTTAAACCCGTTCGACATGTTTCTTATTTTGATACTTCCTTTAGCTTGACCCATTTTACCTGTTAAAGACAGAACACAACCCAAATAGACCCATTTATAGATAAATGGGTCAAAATTGCCGCCTCAAGCAGACTGTGAGCACCAACCTCAGCTTCTATCTGGTGTAGAATAGCAGCTACTCTCTCATGATATGTTCTTTCTCCTTCAACCTTCAAATGCATTGAAAAAAACTCATCGTAGAACATTTAAAAGCATTATCCTATCCATGGTTTAAAAAAACGGAAAAAACGTACGCCTCGAGGCGCGCCTCGAGGCGAGGCGGTCAGATATCGTATATGAGGCGGCGCCTCAGGTGGGTTTTTAATTCGTACGCCTCTAGTGCTGAGGCGGTACGGAAAACGGCTGAGGCGGTTCGCTGGGCTGAGGCGGTTCGCTGGGCTGAGGCGGTTCACAGGGGCTTTTTAGGGTATTTTTCCCAATCATTTAGGCGGGAAAAAAGCAGGCGGGAAAAAAAGCCCAAAATATTATCCTTTATTTGACCTAATCTCCCACACATTCCATCGCTCACTTCTATCGAAGCTGCTGGTCTGTTCTTCTTGCATCGCGGGAAAAAAAACCCAAAAAAATCCGACTTCTCTTCGGCTTGCTGGTCTGTTCTTCTTGCAGTGCGAAGCTGCTGTCTTCTCTTCTCCAAACTCCAAGACTCCAACTTTCCAAGGTAAGCCTGCTGTCATCTCTTCCTGCTGTTTCTTGCGAACTTATTTTATGTTCATCGCTGTTTATGTTCATCGCTGTTTATGTTCATTCTTGCGCTGCTAATCAGTTGAATAGTGGATTTATATACCTGCTGTCTTCAGTTTTCATTTCTTTACCTGCTTTCAGTTTTTAATTTACATGTGCGGGTCTTTTTTTTTTATTACCTGCTGTCTTCAGATAGAAGTGAGCGATGGAATGTATTTATTTGTAGTCTTTTTTTGTGACATATCAGACCAGCAAAGATACATATCAATTGAATAGTGGATTTATATACCTGCTGTCTTCAGATTCATATACCTGCTGTCTGTATTTATTTGTTCAGATTCATTTGTTTTTTGTGTTTATTTGTGACATATCAGACCAGCAAAGATTAATTTGTGATATATATTTTTGTTATATTGCTGCCTACATGGTTAAGCTGATTAGGTTGTCCACAGTTTTTTTTGGGATGTCTAGTAAAAACGCTAGGAAGGATCCTGCTTGGAAGTATGGGGAAGAACATAAAGTACCGGAACAATGTGGGAAAAAGGGTTACAAGTATATAAAGTGTAACTTTTGCATGCGGCTGCCTACTACTTAAATCCACAATATCGATGGAGTCCCAACGTTTCTGAGCATCCAGAGATTAAGCGAGGATTGTATGATGTCTTGGATAGACTCGTTAAGGATACGAGGGTTTATTTGAAGATCGAAGATCAACTCATTGCTTACAAAGAAAAAAAAGGATTATTTGGATATCGAGGTTCTTTGGCAACATATCAGACACGTCCACCGGGTAATTTATTTGTTAATTTTGTTATTATAGTTTATATCTTATCTAAATTAAATTGTTTACTAATTTTTTTATAAACATATGTAGTTAAATGGTGGGGTGAATATGGAGATGATACTCCAGAACTCAAGGCCTTTGCAATAAAGGTTTTGGGTCTTACGTGTTCCGCTTCGGCTTGTGAACGTAATTGGAGTACGTTCAATCAAGTTCATACAAAGAGAAGAAACCGGTTGAACACCGAAAGAATGAATGACTTGGTTTACATTGTGTACAACAAAAAGTTGAGGCAAAAATTTTTGAAGAAGGGGAATTTAAAAGAAGATGATGATCCGTTAGTTGTTGATAATGTGTTGTCTGATGATGAGTGGATAGCGGACCCAAGTGATGATGATGATGATGACATTGGAGGTGGCGGGGCAATTGGGGAGGGAAGTTCTAGGAAAAGGAAAGCAGTTCACTTGAATTTGATTGACGAGGATGACGTAGTTGAAGTGAATTCGGTTGATGAAGATGCTTGTGAGGATGGCGAGGATGAAAATGATGCATTTTATGTTGTTTGAATTTTATTACAAACTTCATGTGTGTTTTTGATGTTCTAGACTTTATGTGTCAATTTCAAACATTTAGTATTTTATTTTTTATAAGATATATAATTTTTATATTTATTTTTTTAATTCCGCCTCGGCCTTACGCCTCGTTTCGCCTCGAGGCTTACGCCTCGTGAGGCGGAGGGAAAACGCCTCGAGGCGCGTTTCCGTTCTTTTAAACCTTGATCCTATCAAGTAATAAAAGCTGAAATAATGTATGCACAAACCATTGCAACAAGTCTCTGGAAAGTAAGCCTTTGTTGCTGTGATTCAACAGCAGCCAGTGCAGCAGATGCTTCTTTACCTAGTACAGCCATGTTTGCTTTAAGTTCCTGCATTCTACCTTCAGCTGCATGCAACTTGGTCACATTCTCAGGTATTGGAGATTCTCTAACTCGTGCTTGTCTTCTAGAAACTTCTGCGGCCTGTTTGCTTTCACAATCAGTTATAATCAATCATCAATGTGATAACAAAGTTTAGAATCACTTGAGCACTTTATCAAAAGTGGCCATTTACATATCAAGGGATTACCTGAGTCTCTGCTTCTTGCCTCATTCGGCTATAACGTTGAGCAAGATGGCGGGCATCTTCTAAAGGAGCACCATTTATCATTGCTCTCAAGGGTTCTAAAATCTGAAATTTTGAGAAAACTTAAAGTCAACTTAACAAGATTCTGATGCACTTGATATACATATATCATTTTTCAGAGGCTCATAATATTATTTTATATTCTAGAAAATGATATATAGCTCATAACATGTCATTAAAATGAATCAGAATAGATTAAATAACCTGTGAAAATAACAGTCTTGTGAGATCTTCTTGCTCCTTTTCCACATGTTTACGTGCATCACCATATATAGATGCTGCCTTGCCCAAAATTTCATCACTAGCATTCTCCACTCCGTATTTGCAACATTCTTCAGACAATTTCGTTCCTAATTTTGATAATAAAAAAAGGTACCAATAAAAAAAGTATCGCAAAATTAATGTTAAAAAGTTGTACCATATAGTAATTTGGATGTTTAACCTGCTTCTATATGCTTATATCCTATGGCTGTAAAAGCTTCTGCTGCTTTAACCAGTTCTCTTTGGAAATCCTGGAGAAAAGAATGAAAAATAGGCCAACATTTAAATACATTACAGGAAAATTAATAGATAAAGTGAATAAGATATGCATCGTTACCTTTCCTGAACGTGTTGACCTGTAGAGCTTTTCCAACTGCTGGTGTCTTTGCAATTCCAGCTCATCAATAACCATTACATCTGAATGTTCATATCCACTAGTGCTGAACTGCTTTATCACAGCCTGAAACAAACAATATCCAGAATGTTATATAGGCGTATCCAGAATATACCTACGTACAGATATATCTTTATTAATAAATCACGACCGCATCATGATTCTATGCTGCTCGATAACGATAAATCACAAGTTCATAATACAACACTATAGCTTACACTATTCCATTAATAATCATGCAGTTTACAGAAGAATAATGTTGGGTAACACTGTCTTCTTTTTCATAATGCTAGGGCATGTTGGATGAACTAGAGTAAATTGAAAGGTCCCTCCAAATCATGGAACAAACCTACAGCCACAACAATTTCCCTTAAGGTTTTGCATATAATTATCATATCCAACCTAAAAGGGTCCAAATCACCATTGAAGGCCAAGATGTCCACAGACAACCAACTTCAAGTATTTAGGATCGTTTGTACAGAGTGATGGGGACATAATGATGTAGCCTACCGTGTTCAGGCAGGTTGGTGTAGGTGGAGAGCAGCCACAGGAGTATTGTGTGACAAGAAGTTCCCAACAAGATTAGAGAGGAAATTTTATAGGATTGCAGTTTGACCGGCTATGTTATACGGAACAAATTGCTAGGCCATCAAGAAGACACAAGAGAGAAAGCTGGAGGTGCAAAGACAAGGATTGCTGAAATGGATGTGTGGGCACACAAGGTTAGACCGGATAAGAAATGAGGTTTTTGGGGAAAAAATGAGGGTGGCTTACTTATATCTCGAATAAGATAAAGGATAGGAGATTGAGATGGTATGGACATGTGAAGAGGAGACAGATGACGGCGCTAGTAAGAAATGTGGAAACCCTCACAGTGGAGGGGAGGACTGAGGAGAAGTAGAGGCGGACCCAAACTGACATGGGATGAGCGGAACAGGCAGGATTTGCTAGACTTATACCTCTCTGAGGACATGATCAAGGATAGGAGTTCGTGGAGACGTCGGATTGAGATTATGAACCTTTAGGGGGATGTTAATACTACTCTATGTTATCTAGATGCTATACTTGCATGTCTAGAAAAGGTTTTGGAGTGGAGGGTCCTCACTAGGAGCAGCATCTCTATCCTCTCAGATAGAGCCCACTCTCCCCAAACCCTACCAGTAGCTTTGCTATGAGTGGGACCATTCCAGACCCTACCGTTAGCTTTGCTGTGAGTGGGACCATTGATAGGGGTTGGAACCAAATACAAACTATAAACGGAAAGCCCCAATTCTCCTCATAACAAACCTTCTCTGCTTCTAAATTCATTTGCACTACTGTCTGGATACGTAAATTAAGCGCTACGAGTAGATTATCAATCCAATCGAACCAAAACCCTATACGTAAATCTCAATCCCAATTAACCGAAACATGAACTAACAACTGAATTTTCAGTTACTATTTCACTCTATACATACACATCTAATTAGGAAAATCCAAAATTGAAGTCAGTAAGATAGTTAAATCAGATAATTAGGGGTGATTGAACTACCTGTTGTTGTTTGGCAACTTGATCTCGAAGCTTACTTGCTTGCTTCCTTAGAGCGTCCATGATGATGCCCGGTCGCTCAGTAAGGATGACGAATCGAGATTTATTTGCCAAATTTCGTGTCAAGCTGAAAATGGTGATGTTCATCACAGATCTTGACAAACAAGTCCTTTGAATTCTTGTATATATTTAAGATTTATTTAATAACAGTAATCACTCTAAATTTAATTAAAATAAATAAAAAACTAACATACTTTTTATTTTTTATAAAGAAAATCTCTCAACAAATATTTGCATATAAAAAACAAACATACTTTATGAATTTTCTCACAAAAGCCCCTTAACAATTTTTTAAACATTAAAATCCTTCACATTTTACATTTGAACAAAATTGTGAATTTTTTTATTAAAACTTGGAACTGATACATCCGGTTTGTTTTGCTTACGTGTACTTTTTTACTTATGTGGCTTATGAATTGGCAAAAGTAAGACAAATGAAATCGATCGACAGAAACAAGACCAAAGCAAGGATTTGATTGTTTGTGTTTTCACAGATTTTATAGCTATTTTTACAAAATGGGTTCAATTTGATTACAAATCATCTTTTTACGTAATAGATTTCATTCTCATAACAAAGTATATTATGAAAAAGATTACTAATTCTTTTGTTAGGGTAAATAGTTGTTTAATCCATTTAAATTTCCACCTTAGTTCTTTTATTTTTAGATAATAAAAAAATACAAGCCACGTAAGAAAAAAAAAGTACACGTAAGCAAAACAAGCTCATAATTGTACTGGTTCAAGTTGTTTAAAAAAATCCCAATTTTATTCAAATTTAAAATGTGAAGTATTTTAATGTTTAAAAAATTATTGTGTGACTTTTGTAAAAAAACCAGAAAGGATGTTGCTTTTCTATGTGCAAAACATTATTGGGGGACTTTGTGAGAAAAAAACAGAAAATACGTTTGCTTTTTATTTATATGTAAAAAATTGTTGATTGACTTTTGTGAGAAAAGACAGAAAGTATGTTGGTTTTTTTATAATATTTGTCCTTCAAATAATTTAACATGAATCGAGTGTGTTTTTAATAAAAAGAATTAATGTTTTACATTATATTGGTATGGACTATAGAGTTCTTTAGTGTATATTAGAGTTTGATTTTTTCAAACTAATAACTTTTGAAATATAATGATATAATGTAGTTATTTCTTTTCTAATTTCTTTTTGGGTATATTGTGACTTTAGCCGACAAATCTATACTATATAATAAATAAAAATCATTTATGCCACGTATCGCGTTCACATCTCTTCTTACCATTTTCTTTCCGGCTCTCTCTCTTATTAAATACACCTCTTTTTTATATAATGATTTATATTTAAAGAAAAATATTAATTATACTAATAGAACACATTTATTTTAAATTATCTTTTATTATAAGAAACTTTGAAATTTAATTATGTAACTTTTGTTTTTAACTAAATAGTGATGTAAGTCAAGTTATATTAAATAAAAACTAACCTATTCAAACCGTGTAATATAAGGGTTTTTAAAAATATAATTTTTTTATTACTAAGTATATAACATTACATTTTATTACACGGGTTTTTTAAAATACAATTTTTTTATTACTAAGTATATATTATTACATTTTATCAACTCGTGTAATACACGGGATTTTAACCTAGTGTTATTATAAAAAATAATAATAAATATGTTACAATCAAATGACCTCTCATTTAGGACATTCCCTAATTAGAAGTTAAAACAAACCAAAGTCAATACAATCCCCTAGAAGCTCAATCAAAAGATAAACAACGGTAAAACTAGACATTAAATCCCGTTGTTGGCTTGTACACTGCATAAAAACCTTTAATGAATGGGCCTATAACAATGCACATAATTTGCACCTCTTCATATAAGACATAATTTAGTTTTTATATAATTTGTAATATTTAATATAAACCTAAATTTATAATTTTATTTAATTTATTTATCTTTTTATCTAAGTTTTGTTGAAAACTTAGTTGTATGTAGAGGTGCACAAATCGGATTTTTTTTTTAACCGGATCGGATAAGTCAACGTTGGTCAAGGACCGGATCCGGTGGAACTGGTTCCGGATCGGATCCGGTTTTGGGGTGTGAGGTTTGGAACCTATTGGAACCTTTTATCTGGTTTTATCCGATTTTGTCCGGATTTTTTGTGTCCGATTTTTGTCCGGTTCCAAATTTGTCCGATTTTTATCCGGTCCCTTGGAAAACCATATAACCGGTTCCAGATCCGGCGGTTCCAAAAATATCCGATCCGGTTCCAAAAAATCCGGTTAAAAAAAAACCGATTTCGGATAATCCATCGGATTGGATTCGGATCCGGTTATAATGCCCACCTCTAGTCGTATGTACATGATGCGGGCCCGTTATCTACGACTCAGCAGGCCCAACAAAGTAGGGCTAACCAAGACCCAGTTGTGATCCAGTATCCAGAAGCAAGACCCATGACCCATGACTTGGTCAAGAAATAATAGCGGCACTTTTGGAGTTAGGGTAGTGGGATTAGGTCCCATGTTTTCATTCATGCACGTTTCCATTCTCTGCATTGTTTTAGTATTTAAAGATTGGTTTTGATGAATAAAAAATATCGAGAAAATTGCCCCACTTGTTGGATTTCTTATTCTGCTTAAATTCTTGGAACCTCACCCCCTCTAAGGGTGTATTAGTATATGAAGTAATTTTTAATGAAATGAGACATATACGAGGAGAAGACAACCCCGTCATCATATATGAAAGTTGTAATAGTTACTGATAAAGGATCTAGTTCCCCGTCCCGTTTAACTTCGTTCCGACACTTTTAACACTTGCAATTCTTGTATTTGCTAAAAATATAAAAAAGGAGAGGTGTCAAACTAAAAAGAGTATACGAAGGTAGGAGAAGTAGAGCCGAATAGACAAAATGGTAAACAATACATTGAGTTGAATATATATATATATACACACACTAGGTTAGAAGCTCATCTTTTACACGGGTTGAGTTAAAGAAATATTAAATAGTTAGTAATAAAGATTTAGGAATTAATAAAGGAAATTGTAGAGAACTAGAGGGCGTGAATAGGTTTTTTTAAAATCTTTGTTAATTAAAAACCAAACTAGTTTGAAAAACACTTGTTTCAAACGCAATTAAAGAACTATGCAAGAAATGTAAAGAATTTAGGGTTAGAAAGATAAAACCGATTTATAGAGGTTCAAGTGGATGTTAACTACTCAACTCTACGTTCTCTTTCGATTCTCCGATCGATAGTTACTCCACTAAACGTTTCTCTTGAATGGAAGAGATCACCGGTACACCAAGCGTTTTACTAATCAAAGGTAGTGATCACCTTGTACAACGTCTCACTAAACAAAGGTAGTGATCACCTTCTTCAACTCATTATGTCAAGATGGTGGTCTTTGCACTCTCACACAAACTTACAATGTAACAAGATAGTCAATATGGTGGTCTTTGCAGGAGATGATACATTCTCCCTTTTTCTCTTCCCATCTCTCTCTTCCTGTCTATTGAGCTCCTTTTCTCATTCATGAGCCTCGTTAATTATTTGTTCCATATTTGCACATTCAAGTCTCAACAATCCTTACACCACCAACTCATCACAAGATTAGCAAAAAGCTTGTAGTTGAATTGGAAAATGCCATAATTGGTGGGAAATTATCAAAGAAGGGGAAACAGTCACTTGTGCCAAGTAAAGTATAAGAAGAAAGGACATAATAGCAGGATTTGCAAGCGCAAAGAAAAAGTTTAAACTGTCTTTTAGTTGGTTTATGTCATTTGGAATAAACCTTAGTATAAACTGTCTTTTGGAACTTGGTTTGGATGGTATGTAGGTTTATGTCATTTGGATGGTTTATGTCAATCTTTTGGAACTTGGAATAATTACGTGTATGGTATGTAGGTTTTTGTGTTTTGGAACAAGGTCTAAGAAATGGCAACTTGTTAATGCTATTAATGTTCATGTGCATGCTTTTGTCCAAATAATGGTATTATGTTACTATTTCTTGTGGCATTTCCATTATACTTTGACCACAATGCTCATATTGCATACTATTTCTGTTCATATTGCATACCATAAACAAGTTGCATACATCTCATGATCAATGTAAATTGCATATATGCCAACCATTAGTATGCAAACATCTTCCACTTCCAATGTAAATTGCAAATACATACATATCCAAACAATAATTTAGATGCAAACAATTCAATTTCCATTACCAAAATGAACCATTACATTAGAACTTGCAAATATATATATATATATATATATATATATATATATATATATATATATATATATATATATCCAAACACTAATTTACTTAGTACATTAGAACTCCACAAAAAACTCTATCCAGCTCATGATCAGTTGCTTCTTTAATTTATCTGATTCTGTTGTACTTATTTGAAGTTTAATTTCCACTACGTTCTTTTCCTTTAACAATCCAGGATTGATGACCAGCGATCTTTGGCGCATCTCAGGATCACACCATCCAATAAAACAACATTTTGATCCTTGATTCACCATTGAAGAGATTTAGGTCTGGATGAAGAAAAAATTTCAAAAAAATGGCTAATTACCTTATCTGGACACCCCTAAAAACCCCACCCTAGATTTCTTAAAGTCCACGGAGTTCTTACAATCGCCGCTTCTCCACGAGAGCAAAACACCATCTTTTATCTTGATTCAGAGCGAGGGATTTCTTGATTTTGGGGAAGATGACCGTTAAACTTAAAAATTGGATTTTTGGGATCAGGGTTTATTTGACAGTGAGGATTATTTCGGAGCGACGTCTCGAAACAAACGTGGTAATAAGACGCAAATGCCCCTCACGTGAGGAGCGTCTAAGCAGACTTAAAATTGATTTTGGATAGGGGTTAGTGGAAAGGTCTAAATGTGTGCAAATGCTTTAAATAAAGGACATACACTGTAATTATTGAAGCCAAAATACATAATTTATAATTTATTATATAGTTAAAGGACATAATATGTAATTTACTAAAAAAATTAGATATTAACTTTTTACCTTTTAAATCGGTTGAATAAGATGGTATAATGTTTTTTTACAAAAATAATGAATGTTAATTTATAAAATTTTGATCAACTTAACACGAAACAAGTCGCTATATAATTTTTGTTCTCAAGTACATGTATTGTGTACATTTTTAATATATTAAATTTGGATGGAAGGATTTTTTTTTTTTCATGTATTTGTAGCAAGTTTAAGATCTTTAATATATAAAAATTAGATTATATATTTTTTATATAAATATTGGTTTTATTATTATTATTTTATTATTTTTAATTTGTAAGTTGTTTTTGACACCCATGACCCACCCTATACCCCCATACCCCGTCCCCTCAGCATATGCAACCTGCCAAAAGTGCCAGTAGCACTATTTTGGTATTTTTTAAACTTTGAATCTTTATTACACCACAGATTCATCTACTGAAGGCCCTACTACCGATTTACAGAGAACCCCAAAATCCCGCCCTTCTCATCTTCACAATCCAATCATGCCATCAGGTGCTAAGAAGCGAAAAGCTGCCAAGAAGAAGAAGGTTAATGACTCATCCACACCTAACCCTCATCAAGGTACCCTCTATTTGCTTTTTTAATCAATTTCAATTCGTGGGTGTGGCCCAATTTAACTTAAAAGTCATTAAATTATTGCAAAAGGTGAAGTCTTTAGTGTTTCACATCTGTCGCTTAATCATACATCTACATCTACTGGTTTTTCAATTGCGTTGTGGGGTTTTGCTTATCTGTATTGGGTCTTTAATTTGAGTCAATTGGGGTTAGAAATGTGTTGGCTTTAACGCTTTTGAGTTGTTTAACAACCACACTTATTGAATTTGAACTATTTAGGGTTCATAGATCTTGTGATTGATTACTGTTTTGAATGGATCAAGTGGTTGTAGGAGAGAGTGATGGTGGGGAGCTTAGTTCTCCAACTCTGCAGGATCAGGATCCGTCGGTCGAGGTCGTGAAGAGGGCAGATAGTTCATCTGAAAAGAAATCAAACAATGGTAATGAGGAAGAGGGCAACATTGAGATTGAAACAGTGTCGAAATCGAAGAATTCTAGTGGTAGTAGCTCGAGTTCTAGTGATAGTTCGGATGAGGAGTCTCATGTGGTTGACAAGAATGTAGTGGTGGTTGAATCTGCTCCAGCTGTTGAATCTTTAGTTGAAACGATTTCACCAGTTGTTGATCCGGTTAAGCCTGTTGATTCATTGTTGGAAGAAGTGTCACAAGTGTGTGATGAAGTAAAGAATGAGGGGAAGACTGATTTAGTTGTGGAGGAAACGGTTGTGGTTGAAGAAGAACAGACGGTTGATGATTGTGAGAAGAAGGATGATAGTGCAGAATCTAGCGTGGTTGTTGAATCAGTTTTGAAAGAAAATGAGGTGGAAAAAGTGCAGGCGTTGGTTGAAAAGGTGGCTTCAGAATCAAGGGATGATGTATCATCTTCTACGCCTCCAAAAGAGGTGATTTCTGACGTTAATGGTGCGGATTGTGCAGATGAAATTGAGACAGTTGAACACTCTGATAGACAGGTAAACTCTTTGTTGTTTCTGAATATCATTATTTTCTGTTTGTGATCTTTGAATGTATTTTGGATAATATTTATGCAATAGAAGATGTGGCGAACTTGTGTGTGCATGAGTTGATTTGGGTTGTGGTTTATCCCTAACGGGTTAAGTAAAATACATCATAATGGGAAAACTTCACAAAATGGTAACCAAGTTTCCTATCTGTTCCATTTTAGTCACTCAAACTTTTTTGTTTCATTAAAGTCACTAAAGGTTCAAATGTTGTTCCAATCTCGCGCAATTACTAGGTTAACATGTTACTTATTTTTGGATTTCATTTATCGGATATGGTGAAAATGTTGGCTTAGATTCCATTTTTACCATATCCATATAATGAAATCCAAAAAAAGTAAACCTGTAACCTGGTAATTGCACAAGATTGGAACAACATATGAATCTTGAGTGATTTTAATGAGACAAAAAAAGTTTGAGTGACTAAAATGGAACAGACGAGAACCTTGGTTACTAGAAAGGAAATGCGTCAAATGGGTTGAACGGGTCAAACATGTAGAAAGCCACCCAACATGTATTTATAATGCATACAACCTTTTAAAGCATTTTATGTTTGAGAAGTAAAATATTATTGTAATAACATAGTTTTTTGTGATCATATTTAGCGCCTTAATTATATATAAATATTGGCCAAATGAATAACATCCAACCTGTTTCAACCCACATCCACATCATCTTATGCTTCACTATTCTATCAGTTTGTGCATTTAGAACTTTCTGTCACCCCAATATGCATGCTTTAAAAAATTGTAAAAATGTATGCAGGCTCCAGTGGCTTCGACTCCAGTAGCAGTGCAAAATACGACCTCCTGGAAGAGTTGCTGTGGAATATTCGAGTTGTTTTCTGGATCTGTGCGGTAATATCAGGTGGGTCATCTTCCAGTCATCATAAAGCTGGTTCCTTTTCAATTTTTAACTTTTTATCCGGTTGTCAAATGTTTAATGATTGTTATAATGCATTTTCCAATGTAGGATTACTAGTTAATGTGAAACTACAGGTGCTAAATTGGGCAGGGTGTGGGGTTGATCTGTTGATGCTATGTTAGTCCATTTCTTTTATAATTTCATAAATTGTTATATATTAATTAGAATGAAAAAGCTATTATTAGAAGAATGGTCAAACTTCTTTGAAAAATTGAACTTGTAAACACCTTGATACACTTTTGGTGGCTTCTAAAATATTCGACCCATTTGGCCCGCTACTTTTTAGCTAAAACTATTATTCGGCTTCTGGGCCTGTTAGCAGTATAACCCTAAGGGTGATGGGGGCACCCTACTCGGATGAAACCGATTAGGAAAGATGGTAATCGAGTAAAGAGGGTACACCACCCCCAATGGATCAGGTAAGCGCGAGTAGGGAGGCTCGAGTAGATGGAACGAGTAAATTTACTCGGTGATCTCACTCTCTCTCTACTCTCTCACTTCTAGTGGACCCCACCACTATCACACACATCTCTCATATTTAAATGTTTTTTTATATAAAAAAAGTGGGTGAGTAAATGAGTAGGGTGTTTCCAATGAAATATGAGTAAATGAGTAGTTTTGAGGTGGCAAAATTTTATTGGGGAGTTTTGGTGAGTAAATGGGTTAATGGCCCCCTTCACCCTAAGCATATATGGATTGAAATTGCCCTCTTGATGTGAAACATTTTAACAAGTATACACTAATAAGACTTGTTGCCTTATATGTTCGGTTTATTCAAGTGACATGAAATTGTTTCTTGTGTGCTTATTAAAAGAAAAAGAACCATAAAAAGGTGTGATGCTTCAAAGATTTCTTTGGTACAAATTATCATTTAGGTTGCACTTTACGGTACAAGTTTGTTTTAGAAACATGTTTTGTGCTCAAAAGTGTGCAATTTAGCGCCCGGATGAGTACAATTACTAAGTGCATTTGTATTTGCAAGAGAAATTGTTTCATAGAAAGTTTGTGTTTTTATCATAAAATTGTGTTAGTAATTAATATTGATAAAACCACAGATCTGATCTGAATCTGACAAGTTGGATCTTGGATCAGAATTCAGATCAGATCATGGTCCATTGCCTCACATCAACATCATCAATTACATCAGGTTATCATCTCATATCCAACCCCAACCAACAACATACCCAGTTATCATATTTTATAACATTTTAATCTTTTATAAGATTTATTTTCTTGACTCTTATTGTTGAAATATCAATTTTTGAATACAGAAACTGATCATCATGCGTATCGAGCCATGGGATTGCTAGTCATGAAGATCTTGTCCGAGGTAGCTCGATGTTCTTGGTTTACTTTTTTTTTGTATTCTTTTTTGTCGTGATACCGGATAGTATTTTCACTTTAATATCATTGTGGGTGTGTTGTTATGGAGCTGATTTTGTGTGGAATATGTTGTTGCGTTGAGTACATGGATATATGTTCTTGATTATACGAATCAATGTGGTCATTATAGCTTCATTTTCAACCTTCTTGATTTTGGTTTTATTATATTTTCTTAAAATGTCGACGGTTTGATTTGTTATGGTATAAAGCCTGACCGGACAGATAAGGGTGGACGGATGGGGTTCGGCCTCATCGGCCCCCGATCGGGAACACTGTTCCCTACCCTTCGGCTTTGAGCTCACCCTTGATTAAACACGATCAATATATATTATTTTAATATTATTTTTATTATTTATATATTATTATTTTATTTAACATTTAATTTGATTTTTCTAGTTATCTGTGTTGTTAACTTTTAAAAAAAATTTGTAGTACACTATAGCACAAATCGGTTACGCATGGTATTATTGTATAGCTTAACAACTCAAAACCCAATATGCAGGGGCGGACTTACCTTAGGGCGACGTACCTCTCAACTTTCGACGCATAGTGAATTTTTTTTTACCGTTTTATGTTTCCCGATACCCCTAAACGAAATTTTTGATACCCCTAAAATTTTCTTACAAATCCTAACACTAACCTTAAAATTTTATTAAAATCATAAAACTTTATAAAAACCCAAGAATTTTTAATAAAAACACAAAGATTTAATTAAACTTGGCATTTGGGTTTTAATTAAACTTTTGGGGTTTAATTTAAAGCCCAAAAGGCCAATACCCATTATAATTTTTTTCCTTCAAACTTCAGTTAAAGCATTTGTACGTTTTATTAAATAACTTCTCATTAAAACACTTCATAAACTTCATTAGCAAAACATTTCATAAACATATTCTCATAACTTCACTTTTAAAACATCATTTCATAAACTTCTTTTCATAAACTTCTTTTCGTTATGTGTGCACACCAGCCCGAAAACATTATAAAACGTTTAAAAGAGGGATTCTATAACTCACATGTGACACGTAGTAGGTATGTAGTCTAGGTAACGTCAGTAATCTCTACGGATGACTCAATCCGTACGGATATATTCTAAATGGACTTAGTTTCACACAACAAGTATGCGCCCCTCATTCTCAGCGAGAACTATGAAGTATTTGCAAAAAGGGGTACTCGCGAGAACTTGAAGTTTGCGCACAAGGACTCTTCGCGAGAACTTGAAGTTTGCGCACAAGTATGTGCTCGCGAGAACTTAAAGTTTGCGCAAACCCTCGTTGCCGAATACTTCAAGTTGTCAGTAGGGACACTTGCGAGAACTTCATAGTTTGCGCACAAGCGCTCCAGCGAGAACTTGGGCGAGAATTGTGTTCTTGCCAACCAAATACCCTAACTTTTGCATGATCTAGATCTGGGTTGTTTTGACGTCAAGATTTGAGCTTTTTACGTTCAAAACTTCCATTTAGTACCTATAAGACTAGATCCAAGGTTTTTACGTTGATTCATTTGTAAAGGTTCCACCATTTTGCATTAAAATCGATTTTAAACTCAAAACCCCTTTTAACTAAAAGAATAGAAATTTTGGAGTTGTTTCTGACCTGAACGCGTGCATTTTTCTCTTATTTATGTTTTCTTCTTCGACCCTTGACAGCTTAGAAGCACAAAAGAAGCTTAAAATCGATCCTTGCTCCTCCTTTCTCTCTAGCCGTGAACTTGCCCGAATTCCCTCTCAATTTGCACGAACTTGCATGTGGTTTATGTGAGGTTTGCGCAGAAAAAGGGAGGCAAGGCTATATATGGGTGTTTCCCACTTCTAGATAATTACCCAAATGGTCCTTCCATCTTTAGAAATTTATAAAACCCTTATTTTATTCATTTAGGACTTTTAAGATGTTACATTACATGACATGAGTTTTTTTCTATTTACAAACGTTTACAAACTATACAATGGAAAGATACTCGAAAACGGGGCGTTACAATGAATCCGTCAACGTTAAAATCAGACGGTTAACTGAATTAATCGAGCTACTTTTTTTCATTAACAGAATTATACAAACCGTTTATAAATAAAACCAATCATTTATGAGAATATAAAGAGTGAAACAAACAAATCGACAATACCCCTACCTACACACCTTTGTCATCATCAAATTCTGAGTATTCTTTATTGGAATCACATGGCGATTCTTCTTGCCATGTGTTCTTAAGACAAAACTAGAAATTAAGGCTGCGCGATGCGACGAGTTTGCGAACTTTGTTACGCGCGTTGCGACGGTGACATTAACTTGAATAAGTACATAAAAGAAACGTATAAGTTGCCACGACTCGGTTCTAGAGATTGTAAAATAGATAAATTGCGGCGCAGATATGAGTTAACATTGAAACGACAAATTCGTTAAAGAAGTTAGTAACAAAGTAAAAACAAAATAGATATATAAAAGTAATTTTTACAACGAATATAAAAAAAGTAAAAGAAAACAAACGAAAAATCCCAGTTTGTCACACCCTAGACTCGAACCCGTGTCTGCGGGTTTAGCAGAGTTATTGTAGAAAAATCAAATCAGAAAAAATAATGAGTTAAAAACGTATATTATATATAATATAAGGGTAAAATTGAGAGTTTAGAAATTTAAAGGGTAGAGTTGAAAATTTTGTCTAGGGGTAAACTTGAAACTTTAGAAACTTGAGGGATATATTTAAAAATTTAGAAAGTTAATGGGTATTATTTGAAAATATAAAAAACCACATGGTAAAAAAGGGACCAAGGGGGGTTCAACCCGTGTTCAGTGGTTCCCCTTAGAGCATTCACATCAGTTTCTTTATCGTTATGTTTATAAGAGCATTCATGACAGATTCTTTATATTTTTGTGAGTGTTTTTTTATATTTTATAGAGTGGTTTAAAGTGGTTGTGAGTGGAGGAGAGAGAAAAGGTATAAATTTTTTGTATATTTGTGAAAACACTGTTCACCTGTATAAATTTTTTAATATTTTTTTAAAGTGGTTGTGAGTGGAGGAGAGAGAAAATATAATGATAAATGTATAAAAAAATATTAAATTATAGAAAAGTTATAATCATACTTAAGAAGAATGCAATACTTTCTAAAAACACTTGCAAGCATTTGTAAATACAATATTAATAATGACATTAAATTCGTCATTTGATGTGAAAGTACTTTACAATTATTATTATTTTAAAGCTAAATGATGATGTGATCAAAGCTTAATTAACATTCTTCATTATTGGGCGGCACAAATGTATCAAAACATATCATTATCAGATGACTAATTTAAATGAATAATAAAATCTTTTGGTGGAGTGGTAGCCCTATGACTTTCTAAATAGAAGGTTATGGATTCGAGTCTCTTTTGAGACAAATTGTTTCAGGTTGAGCCAGCGGGTTTTCCAAGTTGTGGGTTTCCTCCTAGTTGTGTCCCGGGTTCGAGTTCGATGCGGTTACAACCCATTGAAAAAGACATGCATGACTCACAGGAACATCCGAGCTGCTCCCGAATTGAGTAGGGGTTTAAGAAAATCGCATTTCAAAAGAATGAATAATAAAACCAGTCAATTTTTCAAATCATATTTCAACTTTTTTTGGCAAATTAATCGTTATTAAAAATGTGCCCGCGTACACTGCGATGTGTTAAACCGCGGAAGAAACTAACGTCCTGAAAACCTCATAAAATAACCCATAGAAAAACAAAATCGTTAAAAAAGTTATCATTTACGAAATAAATAAATGTACTTGGAACTTTATATAAATAAAAAAAAAGGAAAACCTTTACTCAAACCCACGCGTTGCAACGAAGTAGCACATTCCAAAAATTTTAAGCTCCCGTTAACAAAAAGTTAACCGGTAAAAAGTAAGAAAAAGAAAGCAAAACATTTTTTAAAAAGTACAAAGTTTAAAAAAATACATATAAAAAATAACTTTATTAAAGTTCAGGGGTTGTATAGTAACTTTATTAAAGTTTAGAGGTAATAATATAAACTAGTTAAAAGAAAAAGATAAGAAGAAGTTGATTAAAGTGCAGTGGTTAAAATGTAAAATTTAAGAAAAAAGACAAATTTGTTGACTGCATTAAGCACTTGTACTTAATGTATGATCTTTTCTCGCTATACAAATTGTAAGTATAGTAAAATTCGTTTAAACTTTAAAATGTTGACTAAAAGTTGCAGCTTTTGAGGACTAACTCTTGCCTGATAGCTCACTCAAAATTAGCTTAATAAAAGCTCGTTTGTAATTCAGTTCGAGCTAATCTGACTCAAGTTATGTCTCATATACCCATTCAAGATGAGCTCGCGTTGAAGGTAGCTTGCTTAAATAAATTTTCACCTTAGTTTTTTCTTATATGTTGGTACTAGGTTAAAGACCCGTGTATTACACGGGTTATTATAATAAAAACAATATAATTATAAATTATATATAATACTTCTTACAAGATACATTGTTTTTCATCATAAATAAATGCATCATATTCCATGAGATTATGTGAATATTGTTATGAAACTTCTTTAGTGATTATGTGTGTTTGCTTGACTTGATGAAATGTTTAGTCTCGTGGGTTCTTGACCATATCATGTTGAAAAACCATATGTATTAAAGTATTCATTCATGAATATGCATATGCTTGTATGTATGTTCGTAACATTTGACTAGCAATAGTGGATAGTGATTTAAACATTTAGGATTGTTAATCAGATATGCATCATTGTGCATATGTTTGGAAAGACCATTGCATCTGTCATGGATCTCTCATGTCATTTTGTATGTGAAATTATAGTTTATTAGTGTGAATTTATAGTTCGTGTATTAGTGGTTGATATTCACAAGTTAAGGAATTTCATGATATTGTGTTCATTATGCGATTCGAGGTGGTTAGTATGTGTTTATCGTATTAGTTTTCCAAAAGATTGTAGGATTAGGTAAACTTGATAGAAGTATAGTCCATCTTTATAATCAACATAATTGTATCATTTGTTCCCATGGAATAATTTTATGTGATTATTATGTTAACATCGCTTTAAATTTTTCAAAAAATTATATGATTCAGGAGTCTAATCTTTTCTCGTGTCTCACATGTAAAAATGATTTCACCATGAAACCGTGTAAACTATTATTATTTGGCTAGATGGATTTGAAGTCTAAACTTGGTTATTTTCCCCGGCTTTTTTTTTTCTTTTCTTGTTTTACTTATTTATTTTCATATTAGTTTAAAATTTAAATTTTTTCACAAATCACTAGTTTTTGTCAGCTAGATATTTACAGAGATTTATTATCAGTAGCTCTCATGTCCTTCAATCGATACTTGGTACTTACTAAAGCTATACTAGTATCTGATTTCTTACTAAAGCTATACTATATATATATCACGTGCGAAAATGTTTTATGAAAAATATATAAACACCCGTACACATTAAGCCACAATCTGGCTCGAGCTTTTTACGAGACGAGCTCAAGATCAAGTTTTAACTTGTTATGAACATGATCGTCCATGAGATTTCGGGTGTCATATACGTAGAGGTGCACAAAAGAACCGGAACCGATCCGATGGATTATCCGAAACCGGATCCGGCGAGAACCGGTTTTTTTAGAACCGGTCCGGATATTATTAGAACCGCCGGTTCCGGGACCGGTTCTGGGTTTTTTGACGGACCGGTTAAAAATCGGATAAAAATCGGATTTTTTGGAACCGGTTTTTTTCGGACATTTTGGAACCGGTTCGGAACCGGTTCTAGCCGTTGGGGTTAAAAAAAAAGGCTATATAGCCGTTTTATGGCCGTTTTTTTTGTTTTTTTTTTGTTTTTAAGGATTGAAATTTAGTATAAATAGGTATTGGGTGTATGTGTTAGTTCACCACAACATTCTAACTCTCAAAACTCAAAAACGCTCTCAAAACGCAAAAAAACGCTCACTTTAAGCAAAAAAAAAAACGCTCTCATGGCTTCCGCTTCCGCAAGCACTCAAAATTCGGTTGGTGGTTCTACTAGCGATGTTACGATTGTGTCAATACTTCCTTGCTCCCGAAACCAAGAAATATGGGCTTATTTCGATTTATGCGAAATGTCGAACGGCTCGCAAAAGGCTCGTTGCAAACGTTGTGGTAAACTTTTGGCTGCGGCGGGAAATAGCAGTTTGAGGAAACATATTGCTAGTCACGCAAGACACACTCAAGAAGGTGAAAATCAAACTCAAATTGGTAGGGATGGAGGAGTTTGACAATACAATGTCGAAAGTGTTCGTGAGAGAATGACACATTTCGTCATTCAAGAAGGCTTGCCTTTTGATCATTTTGATAATCCGCGCTTGACGAGGATGATACAAGAGACGCTTCAACCGAATTACACAAATGTAAGTCGTTCTACTTTGAGAAGAGATTGTTTAAAAATGTGAAAAAGAGCCAAAAAAGAATTAATTTTAGGTTTTGAAAAATTAAATACCGGCATTAACTTAACAACGGACGTTTGGTCCGCTCCACATGGTTTACCCGAATCGTACCTTTGCGTTACCGCACATTGGGTTCAACCGGAGTCGTGGCAAATGATGAAGCGTACGATTGCGTTTGATTATTTTGGATATCCACATACCGGTGAAAACTTATTTTATATTTTAGACTTGGTAATTCAAACTTATAAAATTCAACCGAAAATATTTTCAATATCTTTTGATAACGCTTCAAATAACACAAACGCAGTCGAAAAATTAAAAATAAAATATGAACCGCCTTGTAACGGTGTTTTTTTTCATAGTCGATGTGTTGCACACATCATTAACTTGGTTGTGCAAGACGGTCTAAACGTCCAAGAAATAAGAGACGTAAAAGAAAATTTTAAAGTGATGTTACGTGAAGTTTTTAGCGCAAGCAAAAAAAGATATATAAACTATAGAAACTTGTGCCAACAAACGGAATCCATCTTTTTAGATCCGAATTGGGACGTACCTACTAGATGGAACTTGACTTGGAAAATGTTTGAATCGGCCTTAAGGCAAAGAATTACTTTAAAACATTTCCATGATGAACTTGTACAAAAGAAACGTTGTTTACAAAAATTTGATAATATAAGTTGGGATATGATCGAGAAACTAACTAATTTGCTTGAGGTTTTTAAAAATGCAACTACATGTTTATCGGGAGTTTATTATCCCACGTCTTCGCTAATACTTCAACAATTATACTTAATATGTAATAAATTAAAAGAGTTTGAATATCACGGCACTATTTTTGAAAAAATGGTAAAACCTATGAAAGCTAAATTTAAAAAATATTTTTCAGAAATGCCGGGCGTTGTTACATGTTCGGCCGCCTTAAACCCAACGATTAATGTAACCGGTGTTGAAACATTAATTGGATCAATATCGGATGATTTAAATATGTTCGAGGAAGACCCAAATTTTGAATCAAATGCAATAAGGGATTTCAATTCGGCTTTTAATAATATGTTTGATTATTATTTACGCAAATATGGTGGAAGTGGTGATCCATCAAACATACGTGAATCAATGGGTTCGGGTTCAACTTCTAGTAGTTCAAGGAACCCGATGCTAAATTTATTTAACACTTTAAGAAACGAAAATACTAAACGAGCTCGTGGAACCACACCAAGTAGCGAGCTTGGGAGATATCAAGCAACCGACTTTAGCTTGGAAGAGTTTGAAAACTTTGATATCTTGAGTTGGTGGCAAGGAAGGGAATCCCAATATCCCGTTCTAGCCGCAATGGCCCGTGACCTACTAACCGTCCAAGCTTCCACGGTAGCTTCGGAATCCGCTTTTTCTCTTAGTGGCAGGGTTTTATCTATTCGAAGAACGAGGCTTACACCGGAATCTATGGAGATGTGTATTTGCTTGAAGGACCATTTGGATGCCGCCGAACGTGTACAACATGTTGCAAAACTAGAATGCGAGCTTGACGTTGAACAAGAAATACATGAATTCGAAGTAGAACATGGGGCGGCGACTCCACTTTCGGACGAAGAACAAGCTTACGATGAAGCCCAACGTATCTCAAGCGAAGAAGAATGAAAACCGATGTTACAAAGACTACGACGAAGAATATTGAAAACATAATAAATAATTAATGCTTTGTGATTCAATTATGTTTTTTGTATTTTTTTTGTACGAACTATTGTTAAATAACTTAAAAAAATCTACAAAATAAATAAAACATGTATTTTATAGTGTATCTTTGTTAATTTTTAAAATTTTTTTTTTTCCGGAACCGGTGGAACCGGTTTTTTTTATCCGGTCCGGTTCTAAATATCCGAACCGGTCCCAATAGGTTCCAAGTCTCCACACCCGGAACCGGATCCGAACCGGAACCGGTTCTAATGGATCCGGTTATTGACCAACGTTGACGGAACCGGTCCGGATCCGAACCGGATCCGGTTAAAAAAAAAAACCGATTTGTGCACCTCTACATATACGACTATAGAAAAGGGGACCATAAAATATAAAGTTATATATTATAAAAATATTTTTATTAATAAAACGATAATTGTTATAATAATAAATAAAATAAAATTATTGTACCAAGATAATCGTTCTTTTTATTCTATCGATTAAAACCCTGTGCCGATTATCGAGCCTTTTAGAAGCACGAACAAACTTTGAGTTGAGAAATTTGATTACGGTTACGAGAATTTTCCCTGTATGGAAATTGTCCACTCTAATTTTATGTGAAAAATTTCGTTCAACTCAAAATAATCGGTTCCAACTCGCCCATCCCCTGAATCAGAGCTGCAAATATGCAATTGCTTCATAATCAACTCCTAATTTTCACAATTGTAGACATCGTATGCCAGTCAGGACACTATCCATCTACATGGAAATAATTGGGGTAATTATTTGGTTAGCCTTCATCATCGAATTGTCCAATGATTAGGAAGTTCAAGGTTTCACAAAGATCATTTGATATCTCTTGTACTATCTTACACAAGAAGGTCACCAATTCTGTCAGCCAGAAAGAGAATGAACGCATTGCCTTTCCAAACAGATTCTCCTATCCAGATGTGTATTCTTGCACTAAAATGATTCAAGGTTATGTGAGGAACAATCGGTTTGATGACGCCTTGAAGCTGTTCGACGAAATGCCAGTTCGAGATGCAGTTATGTGGAACTCGATGATTAAAGGTTGTTTCAATTGTGGGAATCTGGAGGTTGCTTTTAAGCTGTTCGACGAAATGCCTGAAAGAAATGTGGTTTCTTGGACAACTATGGTAAGTGGGTTGTTGATGCATGAGAGGGTGGGAGTTGCTGAAAAGCTGTTTATGGAGATGCCAATGAAGGATGAAGCTGCCTGGAATTCAATGATTTATGGATATTTTATCAATGGAAAAGTGGAAGAAGCTGTGAGATTGTTTCACAAGATGCCGAGTAGGAGTGTGATTTCGTGGACATCAGTGATTAGTGGACTTGACCATACTGGAAATAGTGACGAAGCGTTATTTCTTTTCAGGCAGATGTTGTTTTGTGGTGTTCGGCCTACTTCAATGACATTTTCGTCTGTGATAACAGCTTGTGCAAATGTAAAAGATTTACATTTAGGTCTCATGATTCATGGCCATGTAGTGAAGCTTGGTTATCTCTCAGACACATATATTACAGCTCCCTTGATTACATTCTATGCACTTTGCAAGGATATTAATAGTTGTTGCAAAGTTTTTTATGAGAAGGCGCACACTTCTGTGGTAGTCTGGACGTCTCTCTTGACTGGATACAGTTTAAATTGCAAACATGAGAATGCATTAGAAATATTTTCTGATATGTTTAGATCCAATGTTCTTCCTAATCAATCTTCATTTACCAGTGCCCTAAATTCATGTTGTGAATTGGAAGCTTTGGATAGAGGGAAAGAAATTAATGGAGCAGCTGTCAAACTAGGACTTGAAACCGATGTTTTTGTAGGTAATTCCCTTATTGTATTGTATACCAAATGTGGGAACATAAACGATGGGTTGTTCATATTCAAAGTAATAGCTGAAAAGAACATTGTTTCATGGAATTCAATGATTGTTGGGTGTGCCCAACACGGTTATGGCAACTGGGCATTAATCCTTTTTAACCAAATGATACGCTACGAGGTCCCACCTGATGATATAACCTTTACCGGGCTACTGTCTGCATGTAGCCGTTCGGGGATGTTAAACAAAGGAAGATGTATTTTTAATTTCTTATTAAATCAGAAATCTGTGAAAGTGAAGCTTGAGCACTATGCATGTATGGTGGATATCTTAGGGCGTAATGGAAGGTTAAATGAAGCTGTAGAGTTGGTTAAAAACATGCCAATGGGACCAAATACATCTATTTGGCTAGCTTTGTTAAGTGCGTGTAAAAAACATTCAAATTTAAAATTGGCTGAAACAGCTGCAGAAGCCATTTTCAACATAGATCCAAATTGCAGTGCTGCTTTTACTCTCTTATCTAATCTATATGCTTTTGCTGGTAGATGGAATGATGTTTCAAGAATTCGTGGGCTGATGAAAAACAAAGGGATTATGAAAGAACCGGGACTCAGCTGGGTCAATTTGAAGGGATTAAGGCATGAATTTCTTTCTGGAGATAAATCTCACCCTATGACAACTGAAATATATGAAAAACTTGAGTGGATAGGAGAAAAACTAAAGGGATTTGGTTATGTTCCTGATCAGATGTTTGCTTTACATGATGTTGAAGATGAACAAAAGGAAACATTATTATTATATCATAGTGAGAGGCTTGCTATTTGTTTTGCATTAATTTGCAGTGTTGAAGGAAGTACTATAACAGTGATGAAGAATCTTCGTGTATGTGGAGATTGTCATTCTGTTATTAAACTTATTGCAAAAATTGTCGAGCGTGAGATTGTTGTAAGAGATTCTAGCCGTTTTCATCACTTCAAAGATGGATTTTGTTCTTGTGGTGATTATTGGTAATGCAAGTTCATGTATTTTCTCACAATTTAATGGGACGAAATCTTGAGTTCTGCAATGTGATGGTTACCACTCAGCAGCTGTTGTTGATGCAGAATATCTTACAATTTCTCCTTTTTGATCTTCTTCATGTAAGATGTTTTATTGTTCTTTAGTATTCATATTTTCTTTCTTATCATTGTTAGTATCATGGTTTACTTTACTTTTCTAGAATATATATGATATAGAGTTATTAGGGTTTACTTTACTTTTTCTGCAAGTCAGCCCAAAAACCCATGTATTATACCTAGGGCTGCAAACGAGCCGAACGAACACGAACAAGGCCTTGTTCGTGTTCGCTCATTAAGGAAATTTCTTGTTCATGAACTGTTCACGAATACATAACTGAACGGGATTTCTTGTTCGTGTTCGTTCATTAAGGAAATGAACCTGTTCATTAAGGAAATGAACCTGTTCATGTCGTTTGTGTTCGTCCGATAATTCTATGTAACAAACGTAAACGAACACAAATGAACGCAAACGAACGTTCATGAACACAAACGAACACAAATTCATTTGAGAATAAAATCAACATTTTCATCTCAAATTAACATTACACAAAATCCACTAAAAATAAATATGAAGTACTTGTTCATTTACACAAAATCCACACAAATTAACCTCTGTTCATGTTCGTGCATTTAACTAAACGAACAAAATTCCTTGTTCATGTTTGTTCATTTATTAAACGAACGAACATAAACGTACTTCCCGCCGAACGGCTCACGAACTGTTCGCTGAACGTTCGGTTTGTTTGCAACCCTAATTATACCTTTATCTATTTATTCCTATCAGTCAATGGAATAAATTTGACTTACAATCCTTAGTTCACAACTTCACATGATATATCAAGAGTCAAGATCCTGTGCAATTGATTATTTTGGAGTTCATGCATATATCATAGAGAATGAGAGGAAATACTTGTATGCATATGTGATAGGAAGAGATACAATGGTTATAAACTCTTAACTCTTAAAGACTTTATATTAATTTAAGATTTATGTTAAATATCTTTTCTTTAAATACGAGCTTTCTAATTCTCATAGTAGGTAACCTCTTTTATCTGGTGTTCCTTTGTGTATGTGTTTTTTTTTGTTTGGGGGGGGGGGGGTAGGGGGAGGTTCATTTTTTTTTAAAAGGTGCAAATATCCAACTAATTATCAGAACTAGTGTCTTTTTCTTATGTTTTAATAGTAGTGTTTCTGTAATTGACAAAACTGGATTGCGGCACACATCATCTCCATCTGTAACTTCAAGAAAGTGACTAATTGTAGAAATTTAGCCCCATTAATATTCAAATGTAATATTCCAATAATCCTGCATTAGGTATGGTTTTCTAATTTTTCATCATTTGATATTTTTCCCGGAATGTATCAAGTTGGCGATACAAAGTTGTTCTTTTGAAATGGACAGGTTAGCATATATTTTGACAAATTATGTAGATTGAAAAAGTCATGTAAACAATTAAATACTCACACACACACATATACATATATAAATTTTTGGTGAATATGTGTCAGACTGGTAAGCTTGTCGTTTGAGGATGCACAAAGCTGTACTCTTAATGACATATTACGTGCTCAAAGCTGTTTTAGAGGTCGCAAAGCTCTTCATTTGCTCAGGGAGATGAAATGAAGAATTTTCAGTCTTCAATCATGCATGCCTTTTAGATTTAATCTAAAAATTGGATTATATTTTCAACAAAGTGTAATCTGGTGATTACATTTTCTCCTTTCTATGCAGTTTTCGGATAAAAAGGAGCTTGCAATCTTACTACACAGACAAAGAGCAGCTGTGCTTATACAAAAGTGTAACAGCGGATTAAGGCTAGGATTTCAAAGAACTTTGTGATGCATTAGACTTGTTACAAGCCGGTAATACTTTGTATCTGTTTTTTATTTGCTGCTTCTTAAAAAAATAGGAAACAAATGAGTGGGTCGAGCGAGATGAGTAACGGGTCAAAATGACCCGTAAAGGAATTAAAGGTGATATTGTTCCAACCAAGGTTCATATCTATTTTCTAATGAAACTTTCAGTCATTAGCAACAACATAAGAACTTAGTTGATCAACATATCGAAATAGAAAAACCCACAATCTGGAGTTAGCAATTGCCGAAACACTATTTTTATAACACACAAAAAAGACACTTGTTCTGATAACTAGTTGGAAATTTGCACGATTAAAAAAAAGAATCCGAGAGGTCTATTGGTCAATTTCCTATCAATTAAAATTGCTTAACAGATGAAATGTTCATGCAAAACACACACACACATGTCTTCCATCCAAAGAGTTATAACTTTAGTCGGCCTTGAAAATGAAGTTTCTAGAACTTCATCTTTGAAGAAGCTGGCAATGCGTGAGAGTCTTGCTAGATTTGATTAGGGTTATTCGCATACGAATTTGTTTTAATCATTTTTGAGAAGCTATTTAGTATATGACAAAACACCACTCAAATCTTGACCCATTAACATCACCATGACCAGAAGAAGTTTGGCCTCAAAAGGGATGACTTAAAACACTTATTTGCAGTGGAACTAACCAAAACAGATAGAATTCTGAGATCACAGATGATGTTGTTTTATGAAATATTAAGTTAAAGTTGTCATATTAGATAAACTATAGGCATGTTATCACCAGAGCATGTTTTCTTTTCATTCTAAACATCTTATTTGTTGATGTATTTAGATCACGTTTGATTCTCTTTGACCTGTGAAATGCAATTCTAAGTGGATCTCACTACCTTAGGGTTCGTGTAGAAAGACGTTTAAAAGATTCAACTCTTTAAAGTCCACAAAGGGTGCTGTTTTTCCAACCGTCCAATATGTGATCTGTGTTGAAAAATGTTAGTTTGGGACAGATCAGAACGTGATTTCTCATTCCATAGTGTAAGTGGAAGGTGAGTTTGATATGATTATTAGTACAAGATAAGGATGATTGAGGTGGTTGTTGCTAACTTGCACCATGATCAAATAATTGCTCAGAGTGGCTAATGGCTTGGTTTATATTTAATTTGGCCCCATGGTTGAAATTCCCAGAAATGAGATTTTTTTAGAGCTTTTTAACGTCAATCAACTAATTAGGGATGTAAACAAGCTCGGGGAGCTTGGCTCGTTTAGCTTGAGGGAGCTCGAGCTCTATGTCTAAAGCTCAAACTTGGCTCGTGAATAATTTTACAAGTTTGAGCTTGGCTCAAACTTGACTCGATTATTATTTATATATTTAATTATTCTTCATATAATTATAATTATATGGAAATATAATATATTATTTAGTTTTTTTTATCATAACTATATATAATAATAACATTTATTATGCAATTATATATTGTATTATGTTATATTTATAGATGGTTCATTTAGGCACGCTGGCATAATCAAGATGTATGAAACTCAAGCTCGTTTGCTGGACAAGCTCCATCTTAGGCTCGAACTCGGGTTCGTATAAGCTTGGCCCAGCGAGGTGATCTCGAGTAGTCGAGTAGCAGATCTACAACCAACTATAATGTTATTATCTATTTATGTCCCAAGAACTTTTGGTATATGGGTAAATAATGTACTGTGATATTTCGGTATATTGCTATGAAAACACTTGCATTCTCTTACAACTGAGTATAATATATGGGTTAAATTATGATATTTTGAAAGTAAGAGATATAGGGGATGTCATAACTCATACTGTCCACTACATTATGTATGCTGATATCAAACAACCTGTGCTCCTTTAGGAGAAAAAGAGGCTTGCCAAGTGGATAGCTAAAAGTACACTTTTTTCATGTAATATAACTTCTTGAAGTCTTATAAGTGGCTTATACTACTAATATAGTGATTTATGTAGTTACAAATATGGTTGATTGCAGAGTGTCAGATATATTAATTTTTCAAAATAAATGTGACAGTTATGAAGTCAAACTGCAACTCAATTGACACTTGAAAGGAGGTGTAAGATTTTTTGGTTCCATTAGTTTCTGCAATGAGGATATGCAAGCAGAATATATTTGTACCATTATTATGAACTTGACTATGGTGTTGCAAGCATTGGTTCCTGAGCTGAAAGGTACACTGCCTAACTGCCTTCCACCAATGTAAGTGCATTCTTGACTAGAAAAGTGTTCCTTTTTTCATGCCTACTCACATTTACTCTTGCATTCGGTAAAATAATTCGTTTTACTTATTCTTGTAACACTAAAGAATATGAATTCAAATTTGTTATAGGGTCACATTTGCATAATGTGATGATAAATGAATATGGAACCCATAAAATGGAGGAACCCACGTGTAATTTCCTTAATATCTGTCGGCATCCATCCGGTCCTACTGTTTTGTTTCCACTTTTAAGTCTTCTTGTATATGATTTCTGCTAGATCAGATGCCACTATTTTGCTTCTTATTCAACTGAGGTTTGCATTATAAGCTTGAATTTATGTACATGCTAAGGTAGAAATGGGTGGGGGTCAAATTACACGCATATGGTTTGGTGGGAAAGATTAGACATCATGACACCTATAGTTCCACATGTGATATGCCAGGATCTTAAATCTTAACCAACTACTTGTTGCCTACTATGTTTCTAGACATCATGTTCTAATGCTCTGCTTTTCCACATATGACAGAACACACCTTATACCTCCTCACATGTACATGAAGATTTACATTATAGATATTTGATAGTCCTATATGGGACCCTTGGGACATTATTTTCAAGTTTGAAGTTTTTTGTCCAGAAAATCACTAAATCCCCATTATTGGTTTTGTAAATGGATATAAAAGAAAAGATTTTATTTTATATTTGGAGCAAGATTCCCTTTTTCATAGTTAGAGGTGAAAAGCTTATGTTGACCATGAATTAAAACACTTCCTGACTGGCCCCACATTTCATCTATTAAGAAATTGGAAATTTTGGTCAACCAAGACCCATCAATCCATCATTGTGGTTGATATTTGCTTAAGAGTGACTGCTTTGCTAAAATGTTTTAATTATGTTGTCATTATATGTGGCCAATGTTCTTTACCATCACACAGGTCCTATATTTTTTGTTATATGGTATCTGGTACTTGTTTTCAGTGTGTTATTTACATATCTGACAATCGAGCTATATTGATTTATCGAACATTTTCAAAGAGTGACTCAAATAATAAAAAATGTCATGTTTTGAACATTGTTGCTTTCTAATGAGACATGTGGTTCATCTGTTCATCTTTCTCTTGATTCATCAATTTCATATGAAGATATTAACTTCTAATTAAAATCTTCATATTTGATTCTTCTTCATTGCAAATAAATAATCATTTTTTTTTAATAAAAATACAATAAAGTTTCTGGAACAAACCGGATGGAACATATTTCTACAAATTTTATTCAACAATCGTTCATTCTTACATCTAGAGTCTTCCATTTACTTTATTAAAAATAAATTGAAAAAAAGAGGAAATTTTAACTGAATTAAAAGGATTTTGCTTGAAGTAAAAAAGAAGGGTTTATACCCACAAACCCATTAGATAGGGCTTAAAAGAATATTCCTAATGAGAAATTGATCTAATATCACTTTCTCTTTTGCCATGTCAATATGGCAAATGTGTCTTTTTTAAACTTTAAAGGATGAATTGAATTGGTTACCACTTAAAAGGTGTGGTCCATTTAATCCTCAATGCCATAAATTCCCCATTGGTGGATTGGAGTTTGCAATTAAATACTACATACTAATATATTCTTAAATTACATCACTTTCTTATAATTGAACTTAAATCCTCACCACTTAAGAGGGAATTTGTGATTGGGGTTGGTGGCCCAGTGGCAGAGTCAAAACCTCTTGGAACACCTAGGTGTGGAGGTCTTGGGTTCAAGTTTCACAGGGGTAAAGAACTTCGTTGTTAAAAAAAAAGAAACTTAAGAAGGAATTCCACCAACACCTTGGATACCACTGGACTAAAAGCCTTTTGGTGTAAAGTCACATTCTTGTTTCAAACATTTTTCTTAATACCAAAATATTAAAATAGGTAATGTAAGGATATAAATTCTATCATAATTAGTTAACTAATTAATAATAATTTTTACTAGAGGTGTTAACCAATCCAACTGCGTAAGCCAAAGTAAGTTTAAGTCGACAAGTTAAGGTGGTTTGAGATCTATGCAGTTATTTAACCTATGCAGTTATGTATGTGTTTTATATTCAAGAACCGTCATCATTTTAGAAATTTCAATTCAAACTAATGATTTTGAGAAAAAAAATATAAAACAAGTCAATTCAAACAACTAAAACCAATTAGTTCATTTGACCCAGCTAACCCAGCCGGTTTGGTTTGTTGTTTGTCAAAATATAGTTAGTGTTCGGCCTATTTTTTTTTTGTCAAAACCGATCAAGCTAGACGTGAGCACCCGTGTTTTACAAAAAAAGAAAACAGTTAATCGATTATTGTATTATAACACGAGTCTCTCTAGGCAAAAAGATGGTTGTGTGAACCCACTAGTTCTAATTAGAAAACCCGTTAAGAAGAGAATTACAAATTTACAAAACACACCCCGTTTAAAAGATATGTATATATATATTTTTTCATTTCATCTCCTTTTCCTTGATCATTTGTTCATCATCACCATCATCCTACTTATTTATTACTAATTACATAACTTCAATCCAAAATAAATTAAAATCTTTTCCGATTTCTATCAACAAATTCAAGAGATTTTGGACTTCTTTTTGGTGGATTTTGAAATCAGGGTTGGATACCGGATTTGGTTTTTGAAATTGACAATTGGAGCAATGGAAACACGATGATGACAAAAACTTGTCCATCATGGGTCCAAATTCTTAACATGTAAATGTGTTTCTTGATGATAAAACGACAAAATGGCTTTGTTGTTGAAGAACACCATAAAAAACTCATCTGCAACTTGTCACGTTATAATAAAGATGATGAACACAGAAACAAATATGAAGATGACGGAAAAAGTTAAATATTTGTGAATTTTCAAGAAAGAAAATGTAAAGATTTTAAGTTCCGTTTATGTGGTTTATGAAATGATTTTATTTATATTATACGAAAGAAGGTTAACTTTCATTAAAAGGGAACATAAAATGTAAATTTGGGAAACTAATAATTAGAAAGTAAGTTTAAAGTACAACTTAGGGGAAAACTGACTTCATTATACAAATGTTGCCACGTCTTTTTTTTATGTTTTATATATTTTCATTTTTAACTCTTATACTGTATATAATATACGCTTTTAACCCGTTTCATTTTCTATTAATTTCGTTTTTCTTTAAAAAAAATTTATTCATTAACTTTTTTCAAAATACGGAGTGAACGACTGTTTTTAGTTTTTTTTTCAACATTTCGATACATTTTTTTTAAAACGGAGTTGTATTAAAAATCAAGTTTTTTTTTCCGTTTATTCAAAACCGAGTATTTTTTTGGGATCATAAGCTACAGTAAGTTTCGTTACCGTTATAACAAGTGTCGTTACCGTTATGATAATGTGACCAGTATTGGTATTAGCGGAACCGGTCTCGATATTCATTTTATGATTTTCGATGAGTCGAACTGATAACGACCAACCGTGTGGCACGGAAGAAAAACAACCAAACTCTCGCCGCGAAGCGAGGGTTAAAATAACTCCTTTTTTTAAAAGGAATGACAACTCGTCATGTTTTCGATTATGACAATCCACAAACACCGTCAACATGTCATGGAAGCGGTTGTGTCTGTATAGTAGTCCACATCATCACCCACAAATTTATTAATTGTCTTTTATGAGAAATCATTTAGTTTGATAACATAGTTATTTTTCTTTTGTAAAAATCTTATTTTCTAAAAACATTCTTTATATATAAAACTAGGTTAGAATCACGTGTATTACACGCGTTGAATAAATATAATATTATATATTAAGTAATAAAAATTTATTTTTTAAAAACTCGTATTTTACACGGGTTGAATAAACCCGTGAAATACAACATAATCTGTTAACACATACACTCGTCAAAATATGTCAGGAGATTTATTAATATAAAGATTAGTATTTTCTTTAAAAATATATTATTTTCTAAAAACATTCTTTATATATAAAATATCAATAAACTTTTTACAAGAAATATATATAATATTTAAAACACATTTTTTTATATCATCCAATTTTATAGTTTTTTCAACTCAATTTCATATCATATGCTTATGCATTATTTATATATTCTTTTAATTTAGAAAATAGAAAAAATTTGATTTATATAAGTATTAAATTCAATTACAAAAGATAGAGTCATAATATGTCCAAGAAGATATCGATACGTTTTTACATCCCTGATAATCATATTGGCCCGTAAAAAAAATAGTAAAAATAGTATAATAATAAAAATAATAATGAACAAATCTTTATACTAATAAATAAAAATCTTAAAGTGACACGTGTCATTTCCTGGTGCATACTCATCATGTTTTTCCTGTCTCTCTCTCCTATTAAATAATGATATTAAAATATTATATTTTTATATATTTAATACAATTCTAACCATGGATAGTCATTATATCATTAACAAATGAATTTAATATGAATTAACATTTATCAAATATATAAAAAAATTAATACCCTGTTGAAAAAAAATGTTTTAAAAATTAACTTAATATAACTTTTAACTTTCACGTCAAAGTATATTTTTTTAAAGACATTTTGACAAGTGTTTGTGTTAACAGATTATATATATTTTATTCAACCCGTGTAATACATATGTTTTTAAAGACATAATTTTTTTATTACTAAGTATATATAACATTACATTTATTAAACCCGTGCAATACACAAGATTATGACATGGTAGAAAATAAAAGAAAAAAAAACTAATAAGAATATAAAAATAATAATGAACAAATAGAAGATGAAGGAAAAAAATATAAATAATGAACAAATAGAAAACACAAGAAAAATACCATAAAAATATAACGAAAAAAGGTTGACAAGATTCGAACACATGAACTTGCTTGTGGAGGTGTGGCAATGCAAACCATTCAGGTGGTGCTCATTTCCTTTTAAATATCATAATATACATACATATGTACACATATACATACACACATACATACCATAGGGAACGATTCAACCATTCGTGAAGCGTCACATCCTTACCCTAATTCTAAACGACATACAGTTTCTTAGTTACAATATGTACACTACTAGCCCCTCTAATTACAAATACATTCTTGACACTAAAACTTAACTTTAAACTAACTACAATTCTGACTCATTAACTTCATCCAAACTTGCATTCAACAACGGTTATTCCTAATGAGCGGTATCGGTGATTATATTCTATTTAATAGCAAAGAGTAGTTACCCCGACATGCAAGTTGCTTACATGTATACTTGTTTACTTCATCATGATGAAAGATATACAACTTCATGCCTAGCTTGCCATCCTCATAAATTCTGGTCCCAGCGTCCAAAATAAGACATGATCCAAGCCCGACCGATCTAAAAAATGGTCCTAGCTAAGTACACCCTTTTTCATTTATGTTTTTATTAAACAATATAAGTAAATTGTATTTAAAATTAAAAAGAGACATATAATAAAACATGATTGTTAAACTTTAACATGTTAAAACCGAGCTTCATATTTGAACTAGACTTTACAGGACCCTTATACTTGGAACTGGTTTCGAGCTACACAAGACCGGTCCCCGGTTTCAGTTTCTTTTTGTTTTCTAACCTTTAACGACGACGACAACAATGACGATGACAACGACATTGGTGACAAGGATTGGCAAACCTCCTTTGGATAGCTAGTGTTTATTTTCTATCTCTACAATTATACTGAGAATGCTAAAATGAAATATGATTTTCCGAATAACATTTTGTAGTTGGTTTGTATTTTTTTTAATTTTTTTATCTCTACATTCATGTAAGTGGAGATTATTTTTTAGAAAAAAATTTAAAACTAAACATTAATTGATCAAAATAATTTGTAGCTCACCAATAATCTACGTACGATCATGAGATGAACCATAAAACGATTTTTTATTTCTGAAAACATTAAAAAAAAATTAAAATTAATTGGTCAATTAATTATACATTTATAAATTAAAAGGCCCTCTCTATCAAAACATAAAACATACAAATATCTTAAGAAGATCTTGTTGAGGGCCACCATTTAGAATCTATAACGTCTGAAAATGAGTGGGAACGTAGTCGTTGTTAAGAGAGCGTGTATTTGAAAAGGAAACCAGAAATACGTATTCTGAAGGGAAGGTATCTTCATGAAAGATGAGATTATTCATTATTGATAGGAGGACCACGTACATGTGCCACTTCTCTCTCTCGTGGCCATGCTTTTGATCACGGGAATAACTGTCACTTTTATTATTATTTATTTATTTTTTCCTTTTTGAAGGTTCAAGTTAAAGAGCACATGATCTTCAAAGTGTGCCACTTTCCATATTTTGTAACATGGGCTTCTTCTCTTAAAGCTACATATATAGGACCCTATAGATTGTAGCTACAAAGAACCATATCTTTTACATGTAATAAAATAAAAAGTATTTTTATAAAATATATACACACTACAATACAAAACAGTTTTAAGTAAACAACTGTGAGAACCGCTTAATGCGTTTTCACATAGTGTTTGGCATGTATAATTGAAATTAGATAGACAGTGTAACATCATAAGCAAACCGTGTCAAGATATTGTCTGCTTTGTCCCCGATGTGTTGTCAATCCAGAACTCACGGTTTTGTTTTCACCCGACAAGTTGCTCGTACAGGATAAACACATCGTGGTAGAGAAGGTTTCCACCCCTTTATAAGGAATGCTTCATTTTCTCCCTCAACCGATTTGAGACTTATTGGATGTAAATTAAAATAATAAAAAGATTAACGCGTTGTCGGAAATGCGTCACAAATTTCGCGAACTATTTTAGTAGCAAGTGTGTCGCAAATTTCTTCACGAATTTGTCGAAGTAGTTTTCTACAAGAGTTTTTCCAACAATATGTTTTTATCGCAAATGTGTCGTAAACACCCGTTTCCGACAAAATGTTGCGTTGCAAAAGGTTGATATTTACTTTAGTTGCGTCGCAAATGTGTTGGAAACACCTGTTCTTGGTACTTAATTTATTTCGGTTGTAATCATATTTTTTTCCCTTTAGTAGTGTAATTGTTTCCAGTTGCGTTGTATTTTATTTATAAATTGTGTACGGTATCCCTACAGTGAATAAATATAACCAGGAAAATCAACGACACTATTCTAGGGTACCCATTTGACAACTTGAGTCATGTTTTCTAGCAAGTATGATAACCTTATAAATATAACCAGGAAAATCAACCCTTTTTCAATTTTTTTATAGAGTTAATTACATAAATGGCCCTTGTGGTTTGATCAAATTGCATGTTTAGCACCCTCAGGTTTTAAAAACTGTAAATTTAGCCCAAACTTTTGAGACTTGGTTACGCCTTTAGCACCTGATATTAACACCAGTTAGTTTTTAACGGAAAGTTAGCCTATGTGTCATCCACATGACTTACGATTGCAAACTTAACCATAAAAATGAGTTAAAATCAGTAAAAATCATTAAAAAATAATAAAAAATCTGTAAAAATTCATAAAAAATAAGTAAAAATCACTAAATTTTTACTGATTTTTATTAATTTTTACTGATTTTAACTTATTTTCAGGGTTAAGTTTGCAATCGTAAGTCACTTGGATGGAACATGGGCTAACTTTCCATTAAAAACTAACTGGTGTTAATATTAGGGGGCTAAAGGCGCAATCAGGTCTCAAAACTTTTAGGATAAATTTGTAATTTTTAAAACCTGATAGCCAAACATGTAATTTGATCAAACCACAAGGATCATTTATGAAATTGACTCTTTTTTATATTAATATGATGTAAGTTAAGTTGGGAGAAATCTCAGAAAAGAAAATTCAAAAATTTTACAATAACGAAAAAATGATCATTGAAAAAAATCTATCTTATAATAAATTGTAGGTCATAAACGACAATAATAACTTCTTATGTATGTATAGTATCCAATGTTTGGATACAAATATTTTATGTCAGGATATATCAATCAACAAAAAAAGAATATATATTAACAATGATGATAATATAAGTATTAAGAAGCATAATATAGCAATATTTAGGATGAAAGTTATCCAAAGAAGCATCCATACATATCCACGTAAAAATACAAAAAAAAAAAACAATGTCAAAATCTATCTATACTATCTAATAAATAAATGTTTTCATGGCACGTGTCGTCTCCATATTAATTCTCATCATTTTTTCACGCCCCTCTCTCCTATTAAATACAACTCTATCTTTTAATAATAATATATTTTTAAAGAAAATATTAATTATACTAATAATAAGACACATTTATTTTAAATTATCTTTTATTATAAGAAACTTTGAAATCTAATTATGTAACTTTTATTTTCAATCAAATAGTAAATGAAAGTCAAATTACATTAAATAGTAATTAACGTATTTTCGAAACCCAATTATATATTAATTTTTACATATTTTGAATTTTGTTTTCTATCTTTAGTATATGTAATACATTTTTACACATGTAAAATATATACATAAAGATTTAATAATTTTATGTATTAATATTTTTCACCTTGTGTATAATACATAGGTTCTAAGCTAGTGTTAGAATCAAAGTGAGTTAAGTACGGTTTATATAGCTATGTTTCTAATAAAAAAAATCATGTTCTACTACATTTAAAAAGGTTTTTTAAAATGTAATGAAGTTCAATCGCTTAGTAACAAGTCAAATGACTTTGTTACATTTTAAGATTATTTAATATAAAAGAACCTGATTTTAAATAATCATTCTAACTCTGTTACATTTTTATAAAAAAAACTAATTTAATAGATATTGGTTTCTAATAGAGTGCATATATACTTATCTTTACTAATTATTTATTCCGCGATGAATTGATTTTAAAAGCCGTTCTTTTTTACATGTGTTATATTTAAGAGTCATAATCATGATTTTATAGAATAGATTCACATTCGCATTCCCTAGAATAATCCAAACACCCATTAAAATATATGGACTTTTTTTAATGAAATAAATTAATTTATTACAAGATAATTGAAAACTATTTTCTAGACAAAAACCAACGTAAGTATGAAAGTCATGAGTATGTAGTTTATCGTATATTATACAAATTCTTGGTTGAATTGAATGGAATCACAAAAGGCCCACCAAAAAGCTTCGTGATGATTGCTATTTCCATTCATTAATGAGCATTACGTTCACTAGAATAATCTACATGAAGTGTATAGTTTACATAATTATAATGGAAGAATATTATTTCACACCTTTTGTTCATGATGTGCGTTTTACTATTTTTAGATTGTGGCAGGTTTTATTAATTTGCTTATGTTTTATGATAGATTCATATTGACATGAAACATCTTACAAAAATTTATATGCATTATATATATATTTTTTATTAGAAACTTGTGAAATTTTATATCATCATAAACTTGTGCAATTTTATTAGAACATCTTCAGAATGTTTCATTTTATTACAATTTAATATAACTGTTTTGACCCGGTCATGTAACATCTCGAAATCCCGATGTTTATTTTTATTGGTTTTTGAGATAGTCGTTTATGAAATGAAGATTGAGGGACCGATGTTGCCAACCCGCGAAAGAAGGGATGGGGCTTTACCCTGGCCGCCACCCCTCCCTTCCTTGATTCATTCACTTTCATGCAAAGAGTTTAAAGAAAGAAAGAAAGAAAGTGAGAGAGTCTAGAGAGAGAAAGTTGTGAAATCATCCAAGATTGCTTCCATCTCGAGCTTGGACGACTGGGATAGTTATAGCACGGAGTTCAAGATGATCTGAGGTAACAAACGGCTCCTAAATCTCCATTTTCTGTTAAAGTAGGTAAAACTTAGGGTTTCACCATAAAGTTCGGAATTTTACGTGAAAACTGCCATGAAAACGATAGATCTGATCTTATTTAAGCTAAACAAAGAGTTTAACGTAAAAAGTTGAAATCTTGGATCAAAACAGTGAAGAACACAGCTTTGAAGGCGGCGAAAGTATTTGGAAGAAACATTAAGTTTCGGACGAAAGTTGTAAGGGCCTCAACCCGGGAGACCTCACTTGTTTGATTTACTCATAAACATAGTCATTAAACACTGACATTTTAATTTAAACATTCAACATAGCGGAAGCGTACATCATTCGGTCACATAAACAACGAAAGTCTTAACATTTAAAATAAACATTGTTTTAACACATAAGAAATTAAACGGGATGTCAGTCTTGAATCCGGGTAGCCTTTATGCCTTCGCCTGTCTTTTCTTCTTATCACCTGAAGTGCATACTAAAAGTCAGCTAACGCTGGTGAGTTCTAGTTTATAAGCAAGTGGGCATTTACATTATTCTTATATATACATGCATATTTGTACTTCTTTACTTTACTGCTTTCATATAACCTTCATAAATGAGTACGTATATAGATACATACATGATTATTTCTTGGTGAACATTCACTGGTCATATATATATGGGTGATCAACCCGTTACTTTGCTTACGTAAGTCACAAAGATAAACGTTCTAGAAATACCGTCGTAACCCATTTCGTAAACCGTCATGCACTAGAAACCATCCGTCATATCATAAAAACCGTCCGGCAAACCTTCGGTCGTCCGTCTAAAACCGTCCTACCGTCGTAGTCCGTCATATTCGCCCGTCTGCCCTATGGCATCCGTTTCCCACCTGAACTATTTATACAGCCGTTCATCGATTGAGGGACTGACTCTACCGTAGTAGCCTTAGTTTAGTCTACCTTTCTAGACTTTTTAATCCTGGCTGCACAATAGTCGAGTGGTCGTCCGTCTACCGAAGTAGCCGTTGTCATCGTTTCCGTCCATAACGTTTATTCATACATGGCAAGCAATTTATGCATGGATATAAAGCAAGATTTCATTCTTATACGTTATATCATACTTTTCATACATGGCAATAGATATATACGTGGATATAAAGCAAGATTTTTTTCTTATATGTTATGTCATGTTTTCGTTTCATTGCTTATAAACATACTTGTCGTTATTGAATTCGTACGGTATTGTCACATAACACATAAGGCTACATATAGCATTCATATCTTTCGTTCAATTCATTTACACACTTCAACCCCAAAACATTTAAAATTTGTTTGCACGTAACACATATGGGGCACATAGAACTCACCCGTTTATTGGTATTCACCCCGAAGGTGGTGTTTTAACTATTAATGCTGATCTGCACATAAGTCAAAGTACAAATTCTATTTTTTAATGCAAGAGTAGGCTAAGACATGAGAGAGTCGGCCGACACACTTGAGAGTCGGCTAGGAGAGCTAGCCACACTCATAAGTGTCGCCTGAACTTGCGTTCAGGACTTTGTGTTTGTGCAAGGAGCCGATACTCAGCATGTTTGTCTTGAGGGCCGACTCTCAGGAGTCGATTCTCGGAGGGTCGATTCTCTCTTATGACCGATTCTCATTGTCTTCTTCCTCGCCGAGTGTCGGCACTTCCAGGTGGCCGACACTCGAGAGTCGGCTCAAGAACATCAAGTACTTGCAGGTCTGATTTTTTATCCAAAACCCTAACTTTTTATGTTCAAAATATTATCTAGCTTCTATGAAGCTAGATCTGAGCTTTAAATTGTTTTTCATGCGTAAAAATCCAACCTTTATGTTGAAAACCCCATAAACCATAAAAACCCATTTGAAACAGAAACTCAGATCTGAGGACAATATTTACCTCAAAACTCGTGATTCTTCGTGTATAATCTATCTGGGATAATGGAGAAAGAAGATGAGAGCAGATTCCAAGCTTGGAAGTGTTTTCTTGAGCTTTCTCTCTCTAGAATTTTTTTTCTCTCTCTCTCTCTTTAGGGTTTCAAGGTTGAAGATGGTGAATGAGGGAGATGAGTTGATTTCCCCTTTATATGCATGGGCTATATCGACCCATTGGAGCCGAGCCCAAGCCCGCTCCCTTACTTTTCATTTAATCCTTGATTAAATCCTGATCTCGTTATTATCCTTTCGTTTTATTATTTAGGGATGTTATAAAAGTTTAGACGAAAGTCTAGGAGAAAGTTTCCCCTATGTTGACATAGTTCACGTGTGAATCTTCGTGTAGATTGTAAAGCGTTCCACCTAGTCAAAGCCTTTTAGTTCAGTGCGGTAGCAGGCAGTCATGTGAGTTCTAAGTTCCATTTTCTATATGTTTTGGGCCGATATGCATACTCATGCATAAAGTATTTTTATAAAGTGATAAAGTAAAGATAAAGAAAGATGATAAAGGAAGACAATTCTTTTATGTGTTATTATATGACAAAGTGTGTTTACTTAATTAAATGGCTTATTGTGCTAAAGTGATAGTTGTTTGATGTATTATGTATAGTTAAAGTATGTGATCTTATAAAAAGTCATAAAAGGAGTCTTACTTTGTGTAAGCACATTAAAGGAGTCTTCTTGCAAGCGATATGAGTCTTGTATTCGTTACAAGTAATAGGAGTCTTGCCTTGTGCAAGCATGATAAATTAAAGGAGTCTTATCTTGTGTAAGCATGATAAAGGAGTCTTACCTTGTGTAAGCATGATAAAGGAGTCTTACCTTGTGTAAGCATGATAAAGGAGTCTTACTTTGTGTAAGCATTGATCGCGTTGTCAAGGTCAATCAAAAACAATATTATATCTAATCCCTATCTACCTTAAACTATAGTATAGTGAAGTAGGGTGTCGAATCCACAGGGAATTGGTGGACAGTGTTGTTTAAGAAAACTGTTCGGATTTGAATAAAAAAGCAATTAACTTTAACTTTGTAAAAACTATTTTAGAGAAAACGGATCGCTTCCAGGTTCAGATTGCAAGTGTTGTGATGGCTGATTTGTACTTATTGGAAGTTACATAGACATAACTCATTCATTAGAATTGATAAACAATTAACAACCAAGATAATGACTGTATTGAGCAACGATTACCAAACCGGGTACTTGACACAAATTAATAACTCAATAGTTAATTAACAAATTAGAAGATCAGATCTAAATATTCAATGATTCACGGTAGAAAACCGAAAATTGATGAATGTATTAAATTGAATAAAACCAAATTGTTTCAAACAAATCTAAAAATCATGCATTCAAACAATCATACGATTACAAGAATAGCAAACCAAATCAAGTATGAACCTTAGTCTATCACTTACAAGCAAATCCTACATCCGGAAACGACACGGAGAAATTAGCCGCTCATCGATATCATCATTGATTCTTCAATGGTTGGTGTAGCTTGATCTAGCATCAAAAACCTGAAAATACTTGAACTTTTCCTCTGAAAATCGCCTTAGGACTGCTCTGGGATGGCTGGGTAGAAGTTAATTCGAATATGGACTCCTTGATGGCTTATAATTGGAATTAGGTTTAATTTGCCGAAATTACACTTCTTCGCGTGTCGCGAACTTTGGATGTCTGTTCTTCGCGTGGCGCGAAGAACAATTTAGTCGGGTGAGCTTTTCAAACCACCCTTCGCGTGTCGTGAACTTCTTCCTCTGATTTTCGCGTGGCGCGAAGATCCTGATTTCCACAATTTTGACTTTTGTTGACTTTTACTTCTCCGAGGCCCGTGTATGCTGCTATCCTCTTGATTTAAACTTTGTATCTTCCGCTCACTTAGCACTTTAAATCTGTAACACTCACAGACACCAAATGCACATAAAACAGACTCGATATACAAAGCTAAACGCTTAAACCATATGAATTAGACTCTTATACACGGGATATTTAACCTTACATCAAGCACGTGAAAGAAGTCTTGTATGAGTACAAGAATGCTGAAGGAGTCTTGCACGAGTGCAAGCATGATTGCTAAAGTTTATTTTATGTTTTTATAGAATAAAATGATTTGATAAAGTAACGTTCTATTAAAGTTTATTTCTTATAAAGAGGAGAGTTTTTAAATGATTAAGTTTAAAGTTAATCTTTAAAGCTTATAAAGATATTTAGAACTCACTCAGCGTAGCTGACTTTTAATATGAATGTCAGGTTAAGGTTTAGGCAGGTTGTGGAAAATCGTGAGGCTTTGGATGCTTTGATGGATGGGTTTCTTGGCTTGAAGACTGACATTCTTTTAGTTGTTTTCCTTTCAGACAATTATGTTTTACTCGAATTGTAATGACTTGATGTAATGTTTGAACAAAGTTTCTGCTGCGTTCGAATGAAACTTTTAGTTTAAGAACTATTATACCGATGTGTAAATCCAACGTATGAGACCCCCGAGTTTGGGTCGTTTCAGGGCATTTCAACGATACCCCTTTCTGACTTGCTCTTTTTTTACTCGAAGTAACTAAATTTTTTTAAATCCACCACTGAATGTCATTTGTTTCATGGAGTTTTTGCTAGTCCGTTAAGCTTTTAAGTTTTATCTCACATTTTTCTTTGAGTAAAGTCCGGTTTTAGTCCATGTGGTTTGCACCAATTCCCTATTTTAGTTCAATAGTTTAAATTTCTCTTTTTCAGTCATTGTGGTTTCATTTTTGTTCAAATTATAGCTAGATGGGTAACACCGTTTGATTTTCTGATAAGTTTATTTATGAAAAGACAAAAATATCCTTATGGCCCACACCACTATCCTTCATCTTCATAAAACCCTAAAATAACAATAACCTCCATAACTTCCACCTCCACCTGCACGAACCGCCCTAGGAAACTACCTCAGTGGCTCAGATCTTGCTCCACGATTGTTATCAGTTTAGGTTTTATTAAGTTTAACAGTCGTAAGGTACCAAAGTCGCTTCCGGTGACGTCGTAGAGGCAGTGGTGGAGCAAGTGGACGACAACCTTTTCGCCGGATCTGGCGCCGAGTTGAGCGGCGAAATTCGACGTAATGTTTCCGATTTTTCCTTCGAGATGGATGAATTCGAAGGGAAGACCGAGAGAATTTGCGAAATCGTGGAGGCGAAGGCCGGTGGCTTCTAGAAGCTCGATGGAGGATCCGATGCCGGTGATTCTTAAGGATTTGATTTTGCGAGGTCTGGAGGCGAGGATTTGGAATAGTCCAGGCCATTGGAGGCCTTGCATTATGTCGAGATCGATTATGTGAACGCCGTCTTCGCCTTTTAGGGCTTGAAAAATCGCCTGATTCGCTGTGAAATGAGAGAATTTGACGAACGGACTGATTAAATTGTATGATTGGAAAGCGTTACAAATCTTCTGGTTTTGAGCTAGGGCTAGTTTTTTTATGCTGAGAGGCGTGTAGGTTCTGAGAAACGAATTGATAATCCTCGCCTGGAAGTGTAAGTGGATATAGAGATGGAGATGGAGGTGGAGGTGGAGGAGGTTATTGTTATTTTAGGGATTTGTGAAGATGAAGGATAATGGTGGTGAGCCATAAGGGTACTTTTGTCTTTTTATAAAAAAACTTAATAGAAAATTAAACGGTGTTAGCCATCTGGTTTTAATTGGAACAAAATTGAAACCACATGGACTGAAAAAGAGAAATTTAAACTATTGGACTAAAATAGGAAATTGGTGCAAACCACAGGGACTAAAACCGGAGTTTACTCTTTTTCTTTTATTCATACTATTCCAGAATACAAGTACATGAAAAGTTAACACTGACATCTCGACACAAATCACAAGACTCGTCTAAGTGGGAAAAATAGACCTCAACTACTAAAGTTAGAAATACCCCCTTGTTGATCTAAATTCTTTGGAATTCTTCTCTAATCGTATATATGGTATGCACATAATATCATTTTATGATATGGCCGCAATATAATCAGATTTATTATTGGAAACAACTACACTCATTGTTATATTGAAAAGATTCTTACACGTTCTTCAAGTAAGAAAATAATAATCTTTTTGATAAGTCAAATATATGAAACTTATACATACTTATCACACACACATATATTCTTTTATTGATTAGATGTAATCACAAAAGCACCAACAAAAATGATGTGATATGACGATTGATATTTCCATTTCTTCAACCAAACATCATATTCCATGCAGGAATTTACATAATGCACTTAGAAAAGAAAGAATATATATTGCAAATTTGTGGTTTTATGCATCAAATATTGTTGATAATATGCTTTTTGTTATTCTGAAATTGGAAATTTTGAAAAGAAATTATGGTTCTATTAATTAACACACCTTTTTACATATAAAGAAAAGAATCATGTTTCGTCTTGGGTCTCTTTTGATGCTCGATGCGTGTATGTCTCATAATGGGTTCATCATTATCATGAATTTGGATATGAGTTTACGTGTAAAATTTCTAATGATAATTACGATGGTAGATCATGTGTGATGTCATAAAAGAAACGTATAATGTTGAAATCTTGATAATGTAAAAAGATAGCGGGACAAATAATTGGATCATGTGATGGTTGTAACTATCAGTTATACTCGTAAGATCTTTTTACTTTACGGAACTGTAATATATATATATATATATATATAGGGTGCGGTTCAAATGATAACCAATATTTATGTGATAACCACTCTTAAACACAGTTTTACGTATATGTAACAATTATCATTCTGTTAGTGTTACATATATGTAACACTATGTGTCACGTATATGTAACATTATGTGGTACGTATATGTAAAACTCATCATTTTCATACTTATGTTCAAGATATATGTTCAATATACTTAAATACACTTTTAACAATTAAAAGAAAAAAATAATTTATAAATTATGTGATTGTTTGAGAGTGGTTATGTAACATCCCAAAAATAAAACGACAATTATAATAACGGAATAAACGAACGAGGCATGACGGGTCGGGTCAGATGGGTCAGCGGGCTATAAATAGCCTATGCCACCCCTTTTCTCTCATTTGCAACTTTTAGAGAGAGAAACCGTAGAGAGAGAAAGTTGGCGGATCGACCCGAGACTTCAGCAAAGTGTTACTCCATAACTCGTGAGAAGAACCTCCGGATCAGAAACTCGATTCAGGTAACAATCCGACCTAAATCTGAGTTTTAGTTCGTTTTTGGGTTTTTCGGGTTTTGGGTGAAAAGGTGAGGTTTGAACGGATGAAACTGAAAGATAATCATGGATTTGAGTTCCTTAATGGAAAACAAACGTTTTGAATGCAAACAGGTTCGGGATCTTGACATGATCAGACCCGAATGCGAAAGTTAGGGTTTTTCGTGAAGAACAGGTCGTGCGCACTTGCTAAGTGCGCACGGAGCAGGTCCTGCGCACTTGCTAAGTGCGCAGGAGGAGGGACCTGCGCATTTGATAAGTGCGCAGGAGGAGGGACCTGCGCACTTGATAAGTGCGCAGACAGCAGGGTCTGCGCACTTGCTAAGTGCGCAGGCAGCAGGGTCTGCGCACTTGCCGAGTGCGCATACATCAGAACTGGTTAAGTGAAGTCAGTATGTTAGAATGGTTAAACCGTTAGAGTCGGGATTGGTCTGATGTGTATTTAACTAATCAATTCAGATCGGAAGTGACGTTGTTGGACTTTCGTTTAGGACAATCCATATTAGCGTATCAGGTGAGTTCTAGAGCCCTCTTTTAAATGTTTTGTTAAATGTTTTGGGCTGGTGTGCATACTTACGAAATGATGTTTTAACGAAATGATGTTTTAACGAAATGATGTTTTAACGAAACGATGTTTACGAAAGGAAATGTTATGAAGTGTTTTTGCCAAAAAAGTTTACGAATGTTTATGAACGGTCTAAATGAGGAAATGTTTAATGAAAAGGGAAAGAGGTAAAGGTTTAAAGAAGTCATTACAAATCTAATATGTCGAATGAATGGAATTGACGAATGAAGTCTGGGAATGTGATTCCCAGCCTTGTGGTAGATTATGGACAGCGAGCCATAGTTACCATAAGAACAACAGGGCAGTGTCTTGGTGGCCTGTCGATGGTTTTGATGTTGTACAACTGGTAAGGGAGTAACGACGGTTACTTGGGTGATGACGATCATCTTAAGTGAATAAGGTAAGGGAAATCAATGACGGCGATACGTAACGGTTGATTCCCAAAGGAAAGATGCGTGTGGGCAATGACGGCGATACGTAACGGTTGACCCCACGTAGTGAATGGTTGGGCAATGACGGCGATACGTAACGGTTGACCCCACGTAGTGAATGGTTGGGCAATGACGGCGATACGTAACGATTGACCCCACGTAGTGAATGGTTGGGCAATGACGGCGATACGTAACGGTTGACCCCACGTAGTGAATGGTTGGGCAATGACGGCGATACGTAACGGTTGACCCCACGTAGTGTATGGTTGTGGCAATGACGGCGATACGTAGCGGTTGCCCACAACACCAAAGGTTCCTTCGGGGACACTGTGACGCGTAAAGTAAGATACATAATTAGATAACGATAATGTATGACTTAAATGAATGTTAAAAGTTTTAACGAACGATCCGTTCAACGGTGTTTATGATAATGATGTTGATGATGATATGGGTACGAAACCTTTTTAAAGATGTTAGATTATTACATGCTTTTGTGAAAGGTTTTACTAAATGAATGAATGATATGTTCTTGGCAAATGTTGATGTTAAAGTCTTTATAAAATGCTAGAACTCACCAGCGTAGCTGACTTTTAGTGTGCACATTCAGGTTAAGGCAGGTTATGAGGATGGACGATGATGCTTGTCTAGCGAGAGGAGTTACCCGGCTGACTATGAAGACTGGCATCCCGTTATGTTTTAGTTATGATGTATTTATGTTTTAAACAATGTTTACGCTTCCGCATGTATGAACAATGATGGCGTTATGTTTAAATGAACTTTTCCGCTGCGTTATTTGACATTCATGTTTAAGAACTGTTTTTGAATGAGTAAATCCAACAAGTGAGGCCTCCCGGGTTTGGGGCCTTACAGGTTATCACGGTTATCACACACACACACACACACATATATATATATATATATAGGGAAGGGTTTCACTCTCAAACAATCACATAATTTATAAATTATTTTTTTTCTTTTAATTGTTAAAAGAGTATTTAAGTATCTTGAATATATATATGTATATATATATGTATATATATATATATATATATATATGTATATATAATAAGTTTGAAATACAAAGGGCTTATTTCGTATGAAGCATACGAAGGGATAGCAGCGCGCCGCATGCTCCTTTTAATTTTTAGTGAAAGATATATTTTTGTCATTTTAACTTCAAACAAATCAACATGCGTGATTACATATACGTAATAAACCTTAGACTTACGTTATTACGTATGCGTAATAAACTTCATACAAATCAACTTGCGTGATTACGTATGCATAATAAACCTCATACAAATTGCGTTATTACGTATGCGTAATAAACCTCAGACTTGCATTATTACGTATGCGTAATAAACCTCATACAAATCAACATGCGTGATTACGTATGCGTAATAAACATCAGACTTGCGTTATTACGTATGTGTAATAAATCTCAGACTTGAGTTATTACTTATGCGTAACAAACCTCATATAAATCAACAACCATGATCGTAGAAATAAGGGTGGACGTGATTACATTTTTGAATTTGATATGCCGAATAAGGGTGAACGTGATTTCAGGGTTTGATTTATACGCTTTTATCACATAAGGGTGAAGGTGATTTCAGGTCGCCGACGACGTTTTTTTACAGAGATTGGTTTTGACGCGTGTTGATAGAAATTGACTTTAATACCCTTTTTACCCGGACGCTTGTTTATTGTTTTCTAGATAATTACGTTTATGCCACCACATGATTTAAAGCCGTAGATCATATCAAATCAATGGTTGGGGAGACTTCGTACGCTAAGGGCCTTTTGTACGATAAATGGCATATATATATGATCTTAGTCATCTCTAGAGTTAGAAATTTTTTTATTAACAGGAAATTTTTTTTTTTGAAAGGCATATTTCTTTATTCCTATGGGAGTAAGACTTGAACTCAAGATCTACTTAAACCTTGGTGTTCTTAGAGGATTTTCCTCTAGCACAAGATCACCAACCCCAAAGGCTAGAGGGTAATTAATATCATTATTTTCTTATAGTTTTATAGTTTTGACTCTCAAGATTATCTTGAAATACTAGTTAATTTGTTATCACATAAATATTTTATTTTAATAGTGGGTTAAAAAGAATCGATCCCACAAGGCCACAATTAACGTTATCTTTTAGTTTTTATTTAACAACTTTTAAGCTTATAGACTCTTGTCCTTTAATTATATTAGAAATAATATTATTAATTTTTTATAGTTATAGATAAAAGAGTAAATTACACAGATTGTCCTTTAATTATATTAGAAATTACACTCTCTGCCCTTTGATTTCAATAAGTACACCACATGTCCTTTTCTTACATACTTTTATACACCCTATGTCCTTTACACTAACTGGTGTTAAGTTTTTCAGTTAAGTTTTGACATGTGTCTTGCACATGAGGGTATAATGGTCTTTTTACTCATTAAAGGACAATTTATGTAATTTAGTTAAACTTAAATAAATAAATAAATAAATTATCATATTTAATAAAAAGCAAAAAGACTTTTAAAACTGACTTCCATCTCTATTATCCTCTCCTTCTTCACAACCACCACCATCTCCTTCCCGTCTCTCGTTCTTTTCCGACAGCCACGACCGTCGGCTAGGGTTTCATTTTTGGTTACTCCGGTCGTCTCTTTCGTTGAGTTCCCAATGTCTAGAAGGAAATGAGAATCGCTTTGGAACCACACATTTGAAACGCCGCTCTATCATAAGCCTTGGCAGCTTCAACACCGGTATCGAACGTCCCCAACCATACTATGCCACCGTTACGCTTCGGATTTCGGATCTTCGCCGTGTACTTCCCCCATGGATTCCGCTGTACTCCTCTGTAGTGTACCTTCACCTCCTCTGTTTTCTTCGAGTGAAATTTCCAGATTCCGGCACCGTGAAGTTTATTAATAAATTAGAAGTGGATTCTTCATCAGCGCTAAGATAATCAGAAACTGATAGATCGGATTCATATCGGATTCAGAAATGCAAACAGAAGGATGATGGTTACACAAATTTTTTTTCTAAAGTGGGCCGCTAACTTTTTTGAAAAGGAAGTGAACAATTTTTTTTTTTAAAGTTCAAACCTAAAACCGGTACAACGGTCTAACCCCGTATTACAGGTAATACCGACGGTACAACTAACATACCTTTCTTTCAAATTACCGGGCTTAAACTTACCGGACTAGTGAGCGAAACCCGGTTCAACCGGTATTACCGGTCGGTTTAAACCAGTATTTAAAACATTGGTTTTATGTTATACGTCATTTCTAACCCCTTCACTAGAAATTTTGCGTTTGTGAGAATGACACAATTGGTCCCTTGAGCCTTCATCCATTCATTAAACTTATGTCATAAGTTGCACCATCTTTTAACTTTAATATTTCCCGACACATAATATGTTGGGTATATTATGTGTGGAGGCTTTAGCCTTGTGGGCAGACGGCCCTAGGCCTAGAACTGACCTAAAGGGCAGTCGGCCCTAATTAGAGGGTGTTAACCCTAATCCCCACTCTATAAATAAGACTTTATGTAATTGTAATTCGACATCACCTCAATAATAAAATCAGTAGTTTGTAGCATGTGGATATATAGGTCTATAAGGCCCAAAACCCGGGAGGCCTCACTTATTAGATTTACTCATCAACACATATCATATCAGACATGAGACATTCAACACATCGCAGTAGAGACGATTTAAAACATTAACATAACAACGGAAGCATAAAATTTCTAACACAACTTGTCTAATACAAACAAAAACTTGTCTTGAAGTAACATTAACTTAAACATAAACGGGTTACCAGACTCTGGTCTTCGGGTAACTCTTCTCGTCAAGCCAAGCATCCTCATCCGTCTACAGCCACCTACAATTAACTGGTACTAAAAATCAGCAACGCTGAGTGATTTCTAGCGTTTACTTTAGTCAATCATACAAACGATTTAATAATACATACATACTTTACTTTACATACTTTACCCTTTTTAAAGACATAAATTTTAAAAGATATGATAACCGTCAATTCCTGGTATTGTCCTCGGGATCAATATCGCTTAACCGTCAATTCCTTATTACATCTGGTATCGTCCTCGGGATCAATACCTGACATCTTGTACAAGTAACATCTGTCCCTGAAGGAACCTTATCAAGCTGGTACACATTCTTGTAGGAAAGTTGTTCATTTTCTATTCAATAAACTTTCTTTAACTTGTTCATAACTTAACATATGATATGCATTTGTTTATGCATATGAAAATATAATAAACGCTTGCCATAAATATCTTTCCTTTACTAAAACTTTTCTTTGCACATATATTATGCCTTTGTTTATGTATATTTAAATATAATAAACGTCTGCCATAAATATAACTTGCTTTTCTTAAAATATACTAGCACATATATTATGCCTTTTGTTTATGTATATTAAAATATAATAAACGATTGCCATAAATATAGATATACTTTACATAAATCGTACTTTTGCCTGTTTTAAACATTTCTCTAAAACATAACTTTCACTTTCGTTTATTAATATAAAATATGTAATAAACATTTTTCACTAAGTATGCACACCACCCCTAAAGCAGGTAAAAAGGGGATTAAAACTCACCTGGTATACAGTCTACTGCGGAAACTAAAAAGCTTTGGGCTACACAAGTGCTATGTGATCTATACGAATACAATACATGAAATTTGTTAAACTTTGCTAGTGTCGTCTGATAGTGTCGGCTGGTAGTGTCGGCTGATAGTGTCGGCAGGCACTCTATAGTGTCACCTGAACTTGCGTTCAAGACTTTGTGTCGTGATGTAGGAGGGTCGACACTCTCAATGTCATCGTCCCCGTCGAGTGTCGCCACTTTGCAGGTGATGACACTCGAGTGTCGCCTGATGAACAAAAATTCCGTATATGCCCATTTTCAGTCCAAAATCATAACTTTTACGTTCCAAAACATTCTAATCTTAACCATGAAACTAGATCTATGGTTTTTAAGCATAAACACACGTTAAAATCCGACCATTTTGAAGAAAACTCATAAAAACCCTAAAAACCCATTTTCAACAAAAACTCATATCTGGACGAGTTTCTTACCTCTAATCGGCTCGTTTCTTCAGCTAAGCTTCGTGCAAACACTGGAGAAGAAGAATGGATTGATCTTGGGGGCAAAACCGACACACACTCTCTAGGTGTTTCTCTCTCTAAGATGGGAGAAGAAGATGAAATAAAGAATGGGGTGTGGGGAGGGAGAGTTGGAGTCTTAGAGGCTCCTCCTCCACCTCAGGTCCGCTAGGCCCGATCTCGGCCCACGAGGGCTCATCTAGTCCCACCATTCTCTAAAGCTAAAACCCGCACCCGACATGATAAGATTCTGGATGTTACATGGACACACCGATCAAACCACGTTAAATTCTCGTGTCTTCTTCTTTTCAGTTTGTGTGTGCTTGTGTGTTTCTGGTATTGCTACAGTACTGCCGTGAACAATATCGCATATTTGTCAGGTTTCAGGTCATCAAATTTACTATTGACCTTGTGGGTCAACTGTAGTCAACGTTGACAGTCAACATTATCTTTTATTATTTGACTTTTGGTTCTATTCTACTCCTAACAGCAGGATAACTACCTAACATAATATGTGGAAATTTTTCTTCATTCAAAAACTAATTTGATATTCTAAAATATTACATATACAAATTTGGGTGTTACATTGTCGGAATGCATTCCTTTATACACAATCTGCATGTGAGTTGTGGAAGGAGATAGAAGGAGAGATATCCACCAAACAATGATGATGCGGCTTTGGACCCGAGGCAAAACTCGAGGACGAGTTTTTTTAAGACGGGGAGTATGATACGGGTGCATCAATTATCTTCTCTATTTATTTAAATATTCAATATTATCTTTTCTATTTATTTAAATATTGTGTTTCCTATTTTAGTGGTCTAGTGGTTGAATTATATATAGGAGATTTAGGGTTTATGTTTTAGTAGTTTTTGAGTTTGAATAGAAAAAGAACTTTATTCTTGAACCATTTGGTTCTTTGAGACATATAAATAATCATTAAACTTGTGAGCCATTTGATTGCTTCCGTAATCTGCATCATTTGGTATCAGAGCCAGGTTCTCAAATGGCTTGACGTAGAGGAGAATACTTGCTTGCTCGTAGAATCGCCGACAGAGGCAGCGACAGGAGTGTTTTCTATTCGCGTGCTCGTGGAGAAGACCAACCTTCAACTTGCAGATTCGTCGACAGAGGCAGCGGTGGAGTTTGTCCCGACCCATGGGATCTTAATATTAAACGGCTCCAACAACGAGTCTGAGATCTTGAAATACGACAAAAAATCAAACGTCTCCGCCAACGAGTCCGAGATCTTGAGTTACAACGGGAGATGCGGGTTAAGGAAACCGAATCGGGAACCATCATCCGGAACGATGTTAACGAGGAAGAGGAGCATCCTTTCAACCATCCCCACCCTCGGTTTCATGAACCGATCTATCCAGAATGTTCATGGGAAGACAAACCCATATTCGATGAAAACGGGATTGGTTTCGAAGAAAGAGAATGTGCGTTCATACAAAAGGGTTTTTAGCGGAGTTACTATTCATGAGGACGAGCCCGTGCAAGAAACGAATGATAATGATCATGAGTACATGAAGGTTTCGTCAGGTATGTTTGATTTTTTGGAGAAAAATGAGGTTGCTAATGGTGTTGCAATAGCTAATGGTTGTGATGCGGTGACCGCTGGTGGTGCTACCATAGCCAAGTGGAGTCATGCGATTTCCTTGGCTAGCCCACAAGTCTCGCACGTTAGTATGGGACGTTTAAACAATTCTTTAATTATTATGAATCTTCCAATCATAGGCAACTGTCAAATGGGGGGTTCCAAAAATGATGAGGTAGTAGAAAATAAGTCGGTAACTATTTTTGAACCCTCACCTCAGGAGAACATTCAATTTCAAAATCCACCAATTTTGTCTGCTTGGCAAACACAATTGGGTAATGAAATTTTAGGGAGTCTGTTGCACGGAAAGAAGTTACACTATAACATTAAGTCGGTATTATTCGAAGACGGAAGTAAACTCGTTGAGCGGGTCGAACCGATAGAGAATAAAAGACAATCCAATAATCCTTACGACCCAGGTGGTATGGGTCCAGGGTTGGGTGAGGCGATCCTTGAGATCAGATTGTTTCAACGGGTCGTGGTCATATTGAATAGTACTCGGGTTGATGTTCCTTTCGATCCAGGAGGATGCGTTACTCGGGTTTGACGATTGCTTCGGGATGGCAAGCGAGTTGTTTTCAGTTTTTTTTGTCACAGATCTAGGTCGGCTTGAAGAGAGAGGGAGTAGCTTGGAGAGGAGGTTACCTACGAAAAAAACGATGGAAAAAATTATTATATTTGATTGCCAAAATCAACGGATTCAAGAGGTAGTGTTATTTCTTATTTGGATGCAAGAAAGGGTCAAACGATTTTCTTCCATTTAAAAGCTTTCGAATTAAATGGTGAATTTAGGGGAGGAATTTAATTGGTGATGAATTCCAATTAATGTTAGTGAACGTATTTGGCTTAACATCGAGATAGTGTTTCCTTTATGGTGGTGATTTAATCCCAAGGGAATGAAACATATATGCCAAAGATATGTTCCTTGTATCGAAACAATTCAAGAATGGGAATGGGGTTCATTATCAAAAGTTGTGCTTTTGTCTTCTTGCAGATCGTGAGTTTGAGACAAAAAAGAAAGAGGCGGAGACACCTTGATGCTCCTTTCGATCCAGGTGGTTGTGGTCTGGATTCGAGTTGTCGGCTCCAAAACTCGAGGACGAGTCTTTTTCAAAGACGGGGAGAATGATGCGGCTTTGGACCCGAGGTAAAACTCGAGGAAGAGTTTTTTTTAAGACGAGGGGTATGATACGGGAACATCAGTTATCTTCTTTATTTACTTAAATATTCAATATTATCTTTTCTATTTATTTAAATATTGTGTTTTCTATTTTAATGGTCATGTGGTTGAATTATATATAAGAGATTTAAGGTTTATGTTTTAGTAGTTTTTGAGTTTGAATAGAAAAAGAACTTTGTTCTTGAACCATTTAGTTCTTTGAGACATATAAATAATCATTAGACTTGTGAGCCATTTGATTGCTTCCGTAATCTGCATCAAATGATCCACTCATAGATCAAATCGAACATGAATTAAGCAAAGTAGCACAAAGTAATCTTACTGATGCAACTCATATTGATAAAATAAAACGTTATTGGATGAAACGCCCTATCCAAATGGTATCCCTACATATTCTTGTTGTAAAATGAGAGTGTTCATAAGTTCTTACTGAAAAAAATGACGCGGTTTTTTTTATTTTTGTGAAGCTTAACCATGATTATGAATAAGTAAGAAGCCAAATTTTATTCATGGATCTTTTATCTGTATTGTGCAACAAGTTGAAAACAAATATAAGTGACTAATCACATTGTTATAATAAGAACATTCATGATGCAAAGAAATATGTTAGACCTAAATTGAGTGAAAACAAGAATGAATAGATGTAATGCACTCATGTAAGCACGAAGGACGCGCTTATGTACGACTCTTTGAAAGAATTAGATATCCCGATTCGTATAAAGGGAAAAGAAATTCCAAGATAATTGCTCAAGTGAGTTCAGGGTTGGATGATTGCATAAATGATACATTCCTTTTGATATTGGTTGTGGTTGTTGTTGTATGCCAAGAAAGTGGAGTTACAAAGTTCTGCACTTATTCATGTGAGTTATGATCTGCTAATGCTGGTTATAGATTTGAATCATGAATGGATAGTACACACAAGGTCATTTGATCGTTATGTCCCCCTCTATTCATCATTTCCATTCAATCAAAACTTTGACCAAACCAGTTGCTATCAATTTGCCATATGGAACTAGTAAGATAGTGGCAATCACTACTCAAATTAAGCTAGGTCCTACCATTACTCTATCTCATGTCCTATATGTTTCATAGTTCATACGCAATGATTTAAGTTGGAAAGTTGATTATTCCTACAAACTGTGAAAGATTAATATGCAATGATTTTTGCTCTAAGTGTAGCTTAGATTTTCTTCATATTTTCTTGAACCCGAATATTGATTTGCTTCCCCTTCATAAGTTTGTATGTTTTTGCTTAATATATATTTCGATAATAAGAAAAGATTTGCTACCAAAAACTCAATTTCGTGGATGTTTCAGATTGTGTTACCGACGAATATTTTGTCAGAAAGTTTTTGAAAATTGTGATAATAAACATATATACTTAACATTTCTATTTTGCATATATATATATATATATACATAAAAATATACATATACACACTACTGAAAAAAAAAGTGTTTCCTACCAAAATTACTAACACAAAAATTTTGACGAAAATGAAAACCCTAGTGCTTGTCGCAAAAGTGTCAGAAATTACGACACATTCTCGACAAAATGAATAATAATTATGATAATTACATGAAAAATGTGATAATTATTATTAATTTTTTCGCAAATGTTTCACAATTTGCGACAACATTTGAGACAATATCAATAATAATTATGATAATGATAATAATAATACTTTTTCATGTAATTATCATAATTATTATTGATTTTCTTGCAAATTGTGACACATTTACAACAATATCAATAATAATTATCATACTTATAATAGAAATACCTTTTTAGTATAATAAATATTATTATACATTTACTAATTATTATTGATACATTTGCGACAAAATCAATAATAATTATACTAATTATAATAAAAATACTTTTTTAATATAATAAATGTTATTATTATAGTTTGTGTCGGAAATTTCCGACGCGTTTACAAAAAAAATGAATATATTAAGTATTTTTGTTTAACTTTTTAGTAATTTATCATTACTTTAATATAATAATTACAATAACACTAACATAATAATACTTATAATAGTAGGGAATGGATCATTTAAGAACTCCTAAATATTTTGAGAACTCGAGATAACTCGTCAAAAATCCAATCAAAACATTTTTTTTGTTTTTACTATTTTTATTGTTAGAATACAACATAAAAAAATGAATTTATATACGTAAATTTACATGTCTTCATATATTAAAAAGAAATATACACTTGTGTAAGTTTACCACTTACACATGTGTAAGTGTTTACCATTTACAAACCAAACCAAACCAAACGTACCCAGTATAATCCCACACATAGCTAACAATATTAGTAGGGTCTGGGGAGGGTGTGATGAGGGCAAACCTTACCCCTATCCCAAGGGATAGAGAGGCTGCTCCCGTTTACCATTTACACATTTATATAAATTTTTTAAGGATAATTTAGAGAGAAGGGATGAATTAATTGAAGAGATAAATTATTTTTTATGTTATATTTTAATAATAAAAATAGTGAAAACAAAAAAAATGGTTTTAATTGGTTTTTTGACGAGTTCTCGTGAGTTCTCAAGTATTTATGAGTTCTCATTTGAACCTAACCCGATAATAGTAATAATAATTAAAAATAAATAATTAACAATATTATAATTACTATTACTAACAATATTGTTATAGATAATAATAATGTTATTATAATAATAAGAATTATTATAAACATAAAAATAAAAGTAATAATTAACAAAAATAATAATAATGTTATTATAATAATAAAAATAATAATCTAATTAGTAATAATAATAATAATAACACTTAGCAATAACAGTGTGTGTATGTATATATATACATATGTGTATGTATGTATTCATGTGTGTGTATGTGTATGTATGCATGTGTATTTGTGTGTATATGTGTATGTGTGTGCATATATGCATTGTATGTGTATGTGTGTATTTGTATGTAAAGGTGTATATGTATGTGTATATATGTGGTGTTTTTGGCAATGGGTTCTGATGATGTACACATATGTACGTAGGTGTATAATGTATATAAGTTTGTGAAATAAAAGTATTCCTTGTATAATGGAGTTATGCAAAAGATGGGTTGAAAAAAATAACGTTTGAACCTCGAAAAAAAAAATCAAATTGTCGGAAAATTGAGTTTCCTACGTATTTCCGACAAAAATACGTGTAGGAAACTGATTTTATAGTTTACAATTGATATAATTGTTGGTTTGTTGCTAATTTAGACACAGAAATGAAAATGTTAACCATCTCTGGTTTTAACTTTGATTAACAAGCATGAACACATAATCGAACAAACTTTTATGTGCATGTTTTGTTCGTTAAGAAAGTGAAGTTCATGTTTATTTATGTATATTCGTTAAGACGCTAAATGAACATAATCAGACACAATTTCATACATGCGCGCAGACACATACATACATACATCATAAATACATATATGAACAAATGTATTACGAACGTAAATAAAGGAGATATATTTAATTAAATGAATAAAAAGTATTAACTGTTTATGTTCATTCGTTTAAATAAATGAACTTTTCATCAAATCTTACACTAAATATTTCGTTCATTTACGACCTAGTTTTACTTTTTACCTTCTTAATCACAAGAAATAAGCACAAAACTGATTTTGTGACACCAAAATGTTTCCTCAATCATGGTAAGCTATTACTCCGTGATGTGAACTTCACCTTACCTTATTATCTAACACACCTATCTTATGAGTTAATGTCAAACATATAATCACTGCCATTACTTCGTGATGTGCACCCATGTGGACTGTGTTTAACCCTTGCTCAAGTGTTCATTAATTATTGTTTCAATGACATGGATCTCACATGTCTTGTCTAGTGAGGTGCCACGTGTGCCCTATATATTAGAGATTTGCAAAAAGTTTCAATCTTTCTAATTAAGTGTCATTTAGAATCTTTTAAGATCTTTGATTATCAACATTATTGTTAAAAGTCTTTGGATCAATTAAAAAGACAGCAATTGTAGTCGAGGACTAGCTTGTCCAAGAATTGGGAATGATTAAGATAGAAGATGGGCCTATTAGAGCTAATATCATGTCTAATTTTTTATATTTATTTTATTTTGTTCGAGGATCGTTTAGGTCAAATCGCTCTTAAACCAGTAATCATAAGAGGTATCATTAGATAGATTATTGTTATTGGACTAGTTATCTAATGGTCAAATACTAAGTTTATACAAATACAAATTCAAACATGTTGGCCCGCTCATACATCCATATACTATAACGCGACCCGCCATTAGCACAACCCCCACGTCCCACCCTCTCCACCTAGTTACATTGTTGTTACAAGTGGATCCGTGTGTCCTTTATGCTAAAAACTTATAGGTGGTCTATTAATTTATTCATTATTTTTTTAATGATAGGTGCACTTTAGTCATTCTAAAAAAAAAGCTAACATATTTGTTAACATCCTTTAATGTTAAGGGCGATTCGTGTTACGGGTCGACAAACTTTGAATATTAAATCTGTAATTTCTCGTAACTAAGGATAAAACCCATAAATTCTTTATTTCTTTTCCAAGCCAAGTTCCCTTTGACACCCTATATTCGAAAGACCCCAATTTCCAAGAATGTATTCCTTAAAATCTTTTAAGTTCAATATATTTTTATTTATAAACTAATTAGATAAATATAAACAGAAAGTTTCTAGGATCTTCCAAAAGGAAGCATGGACTTCCAATGTTTCGTGTATATATATAATTAATGACTTTTTAGTGTTTTTTACTTTTACAACTAAATAGCACAAATAAAAGTTACGTGCTTTACAAGAAAACAATAATAAATTTACTTTTAAAAAATAAACACTGTTGCATATCTTTTTCATGAAAATTTATACTTTTAAAAGAGAAAGAAAAGAAAAAACCATAGAACATTACTCCTACGCATACAAATTCGATCCACCATTTATGGATGGTCCCATATCCACTGATCCACATCCTATATGCTAAGCAAAAAATAAATATTTCTAAAATAATTAAATGATTTTCCCACGTGGATATATGAATAGTATAATATAATAAAATATATAAATCACAAGTAGCCGTGGGATTGTTGGTTGTTTGCTTCACATAATTAATGATATAATTCATTGAGAAAATCACGCCAAACTATTGGTACCCTGTTTTGATTTTTGATGTCGGGTACTTGCGTAGCGGAAAAACATTTATCTTTTTTTTTCTTGTAAATAAACAACTCGTAGGTTGAATAAAACATACTTTTATAAATGAAGATACACAATTTTATTAGTTTAAATAAGATACCTGCTACCAATTTTACGTTATCCAATATTAATACTCTTATATCATTTAAAACGTTACTTAGTCTCGTTAGGATACGTTACCTTATGTAATGTATCCTCTTTTTTTTTTTATGTATGTACCGTCTACAACATTAACCAACAAAAATTCAAGTCGCTTAACTACTAAAATTTTGTATTTTCATTTTTTTCTCTTTAAATGGTTTGTTTTGAAAATTAAACCTTTTATTGTATAGAGGTCAATTTGTTTGTAACATGACTATAAAATTATAATAGTACCATTAAAATAACTACTTTAAAAAAATTTATATATCTTCAATTCTCAAGCATCAAAGCACTTATGCATGGATAACAAGCACTCAATGCATGGTGTTGATGTCAACTATTTTGTTTTTATAAGATTATACACTTAAGCCTCTGAATTATATTAGATTTACTTTTAAACCCTTGAAATTTAAAAAAGTTATTTTTACTTTTCTTTTAACAAATTTCGCATTGGATATTTTTCTCTCTTTTTTTTAGCAACCAAATTACGGGACATGGCACACGCACAATTGTAACAGAGTTGCACGTGATATATAGTGTACAAGTTATCTAAACACTTGCGTACAACGTCATTATGAACTTTTTTAATTCTTTACTTTTTTTTAAATGGTTTTGCTTTCTTTTTCTAATTTTTTTTACGGTTAACTTTCTTTAACGGCTTTGTTACGGTTTCATTTTTTTGTATAAAGTTTTTGGATTATTAGTAGCTATTTTGCTGCAACGCGTAGATTTGCATAAAAGTTTTGCTTTTTTTTATAAAGTTCCTAGAACATTTATTTATTTCGTAAACGACTTTTTTAACAGTTTCTTTTTCCTATCCCTTTATTTTATAAGCTTTCAATGACGTTAAGTTCTTTCGTGGTTTAACACGACTGAGCGTGTATGGGCACAATTCTAGTTATAATTTATTTATTTGTTTTGTTTAAGTAGATCTCTCTTCTCTTAAACAGATTCTGATTTAAAAGTTACCAATACGAACACGATACGTGTAACATGAAGAAACCCATAATACTTGCATTATTAAAAGCAATCTCCAACATTTGGGACAACAAACCTCATTAATAAATTTCATATTTAGTTTTTAGAAGACCCACGAATCTTCAATTAAGTATTAAAAGTAAGTTTTGTCGTTTACACGACTATATTTCTCTGCATGCATCCACATAAATCACCAAACAAAAACTTTTTAACAAGTAAATATTTTTATTTTTATTTTTTGCAAATAAGACATAAAAACCCTTTTATAAAAAAATTTTCGAAGATTTCGAGTATCTAAGCACGTGCAGGTGTGCAGGTGCAGGTTAGGTCGGTGGTTTTGTACAGTTGGATTCCCCAGCCGACTGGTAATTGCGCACCATCACAAAAGGGCAAGGGTCCAACCCTGTGCATTGGTCTCAATGTGTCTAATCTAACCCACACATAATAAAACCACTAATCAACTATACTAAGACATTGTTTGTGTGATTTGGGTGACTTAAAACAAAAATTAATGTTCACTGATAAGACACCATGCAACAAAATTAACACGGTAAATAGATGATCAAATCGAGTGATGATACGGGTGCAAGAATGCATATTCGAGTATTGTGGATTCGACTAAAAGTCGTTATTTTTTAAGAGTTAAAGATTAGAGAGGCATCAGAGAATGTCATTTCTTAGATGAAAGACAGATTCCATTGGCCCATAAGCTTTTATCTCAAAACACTTGCAGCCTCCTGTCTTGGTCTATATCTAGAATTTGACATGAAATTGCCTCATTTCTTATATGCTATATACCCCCCCCCCCACCCCACAACTCACCAATCCTAGGACCATTTTCTCAACTGCATCATGTTCACCACTTCCATCCCCACCTCTTCTTCCTTTTCTCCACCAAAGTGATTAACTAAAAGCCCATGAAATTCTTGTACCACCCACCATATATGTAGACTATATAAACAAACACCTTCACTGTATTTTTTTTTTTAAGTTTAACCTGCCATCACACCGTGTGACTGTCATGCCACCACTCTTCTCTCTGTAACTAGTTACTACAAAATGTCGGTTTCCAACAACGTGTTAAGATGCTTATGCATCGAGGATTGTCAAGTGGAAAAAGCTACACACAGTGGTTTCTTCTCCAGTGATCTACTTCCATCTCTAGGGGCCAATTCTAACCGTTTGGTTGCACCAAGGAAATACATAATCAGCCCGTTTGATAGACGGTATAGGTGAGACTTATGATGGCTATCATTCAGTTTTATAACAGGGTATTTGTATCTCCCCACTTTCTCAACTCTTCTTCTTTGTTCAGGGCATGGGAGATGTTTCTGGTTATTCTGGTAATCTACTCAGCATGGATTTCACCGTTTGACTTTGCGTTTCTTGATAATAAAGAAGGCGGGTTAAGAATCTTTGACAACATTGTCAATGGCTTCTTTGCCATTGATATCATTATAACTTTCTTTGTGGCATATCTAGAGACTCAATCCTATGTTCTTGTTGATGATCACAAGAAAATTGCAGTGAGGTCAGCAAGGGATTTTTTTCTTTTTTTTTAAATTCACATGTTATGAAGAAAAAAAATGTTGCATTGTAATTTGTAACAGGTACCTGGCAACATGGTTTATATTCGATGTGAGCTCAACTGTGCCATTTAGATCTCTCAGCCTCCTCTGCAAAGATAAGGAAAGTGAGATTGGATTCAAAATACTTGGTATGCTTAGACTATGGCGCCTAAGAAGAGTTAGCTCCCTATTTGCAAGGTACATATCCCACATTCTAATAATTTTTAATATAATAATCTTCCAAATTTTGCATTATGAAGGTGTAATAATAAATGATACTCAAAAGTACACTAAGTGACAAAATCTGTACTGTATACTTCAGGCTTGAGAAAGACATCAGGTTCAACTATTTTTGGATCCGTTGTACTAAGCTCATATCAGTAAGCAACCGAACCGTTTTTAGTGGGTGTTTTGATTTGTGTTTTATAACAAATTTGATCATCTAAAACTGATTATTTATTGGTAAAATAAAATAATGTATTTGAAAGACTTTTCCTCGCATATAAAAAAATGTCTCCTTTTCACATTTTATCTATTAATTCCATAAATAATCAGATTGGCAAAAAAATAAGTAAACATCTTATTATCTGATTATTACAACTTTAAAAGGCATAAGCAAATACAAACACTATCTTCCATAATGTGTAATATCAGAGTTGATTATCTGATTCTGATTGTTGAATCTCAGATAATCACTTCCAAAAACACGTCCAAACACCCCCTTCAAAGATATTATAAGGACGAGCAATTTAGTCCATTCTTAAAATTATTTTTCGCTTACCTCGATTTGTAAATTTAGGTGACTCTGTTTGCGGTACACTGTGCTGGATGCTTTAACTACTTGATAGCAGATAGATATCCAGACCCAAATAAAACTTGGATAGGTGTGGTTTATCCAAATTTCAAAACCGAAAGCATCTGGAATAGATATATAACAGCACTGTATTGGTCAATTGTGACTCTAACAACCACTGGTTATGGAGACTTTCATGCTGAGAATGCAAGAGAAATGGTGTTTGATATCTGCTATATGCTATTCAACTTGGGATTGACGGCTTACCTTATTGGGAACATGACAAATCTTGTTGTTCACTGGACGGGAAATACCAGAGATTTTGTAAGTTATCTTACTGACAATTTTCTGCGCGTTTTGATCTTTATGTCTTCTGTTCAAGATGTTGAAAAACTATATGTAATGTTCAGGAATGAGTTATTCATATATGGTATTTAGGAACAAAATCAAAACCTAAATAGTGATTTCATAAAGGCAAATTTAAATCAGGACAGTAATATGCGAGACTATTAGACATGCTTAAAATCCAAATTCATTTCGAGTTTGTAAAGTTAAAAGTGCTTATTCTTGATCAAGTCTAGACCTCAAAAGTTTTCAATTTTAGGCATGTGGATGGTTCAATTTGACCCGTTTGCACTGCAAAATGTCAGTCAAACCGGTAAGCTCAGTTTCGCAATTTTACAAATCAAATCGCCATACCGTTAAGTTCCCCTTGGCAAAAAAAAGAACTATTTGTTTCCTTTTACTCTTTTATAGGGCTATCAACCTGCTATGATGAGATATAACCATTATACATTATGTTAATATCAAGCGAGGCAACAGCATACACATTAGATATCAAACTGATGTATAATAGCTACTATACTTTTGATATAAAAAAAATGTTTTACTCAAATTTCTGAATTCAAACTTAAACAAGGTTATTGATTCTGTAGAGGGATAAAGTCACAGCTGCTTCAGAATTTGCAAAACGGAATCAGCTTCCACCACAGATAAAAGATCAAATATTGTCTCACATCTGTCTAGATTACAAAACCCAGGGGTTAAAGCATCAAGATACCTTAAATTGTCTGCCAAAAGCCATCCGTGCAAGCATTTCACGCCATCTTTTTTACCCAATTGTGCAAAACGTCCATTTGTTCCGTGGCATTTCCCACGAGTGCCTTTTCCAGCTGGTAATCTTCTTTTCCTGACTGTAAAATAACTTCACAAGCCTATTAGACTAAGGACAAAGGATGATTCCAAAATAAATATGTAAATCATGTTCATTAATTGTATCAATGCACATTTGTCAGGTTTAATAATGTAGTGTACTATATTGTTGAAAAGGTTTCTGAAATGGAAGCGGAGTATTTTCCACCAAAGGAGGTTGTGATTCTACAAAATGAGATTCCAACAAATCTGTACATAATTGTTACTGGAGCAGTGGTAAGTAAACTTAATAGTTAATGCATATTGCTTAGCATCTTAAATATTCTATTAACTGAAGAAATATGAAATAAATGGTTTTTGTAATTCAAATTCCATTGGCAGGATATAATTTCACAAAATGACGGGCAGGATCAGGTATAGTATTCCTATTGGCTAGTTTCAGAAAACAAGAAAAGAATCTTACTTCTGAACTTGTTAACATGCAGATCATAGGAAAGGTGGTGTCAGGAGAAATGTTTGGAGAAACGGGAGTTTTATACAATACACCACAGCCATTCACATTCCGAACAAGTGAGATTTCTCAAATACTAAGGATGGATGGTTCAGCACTACTTCGGATCATTCACACAAATACACAAGATGGATTTATTATCATGAATAATTTTTACATGGTATGCATTTTCCATGTACCCATCATTTGAAGTAGAGGTGTCAAGATGGGTGGGTTGGGTAACAGGTCAAAACCACCCCTTTTGATCTTTGCTTAAATAGGATCGGGTTGGGTTGACCTCAAACACTTATTCTCCTTTTCTATATTTAAGAAACATTCAATACATTATTATGATTACGAAGACAGCTTTATTACAATAATAAGCTAAATCTTGGAACAAAACTATTTAGAAAGTTGTATGTTGAAAATACACCTCAAGGCGATTTTCATCCACTTCAACCCATTTGATGTGTTCCCTTTTTAGCTAATTTGTTTACTTGACCCGTTTGAAACTAAAAAAAATCGACACATTCATAAGTTTATGGGTCAAAATTGCCACTTCTAGTTTGAAGTCCAATATCCTTTAATTTAATATGGATCTAAGAAATATGTTCACTTCTATGTTTGTCCATTTGCAGAAACTGAAAGGTCTGGAAAGCTTTGGACATGGAGGGCTGACAATGGAGAATTCTTCTACTGATGTACTTAATTATCTGAATGAAAATCAGGTTACATGGGAACCAAGTGATATAGATTGTTTGAATTCGGGAGATACAAAGAAGCAAGAGCAGATAAACAATTCTAAATCAAATAATAATGAAATGAATGTCAATCTACCAGCAGAGGAAGGCCAAACTGCTCTTCATGTTGCTGTAAAGAAAGGCCACCTAGAAATGGTAAGGCTTCTTCTAGAAGGAGGAGCAAATGTAAAGAAGCCTGATATAAAAGGGTGCACATCAATATCTTTAGCTAAACAGCAAGGAAACAAAAGCATATATGAACTTTTATTAAATCACGAAGATAGCAAAAACGAACACAAAATAGATTTCACCGAGCCCGAAACCACAAACAGTAAGATAAATCAATACTTACCAACAACAAACAGGGACCCGTGTTGTTCCACTTCATTCATGGAGCCTGCTTCCATGAGTTCAAGCAGTGACAGCTGTCATCCAGATAGAAAAGTTAAGAAACGGATGAAAAGAGTCACCATTCATGCAAATTTCAAGAACACGTCAGAAAAGCAGCTTCCAAAGTTTGTAGTCCTACCAGATTCATTAGAAGAATTATTGATCATTGCAGGTAAGCTCTCCGTTATCAATCATAATACGTTTAATAAAACTTTGATGTGTAATTCTATTTTTTTCATGAGATACCTTTCAAGATGCTTTCTCTCCTCATCACCATGGAACTTGTGCAACTGCAGGTGAAAAGTTTGGATGCGAAGATTTTGCAAAAGTTGTGAACTCAGAGAGGGCAGAAGTAGATGATTTGAGTGTTATCAGAGATGGGGACCACTTGTTTTTCCTTCCAAACGATTGTGAATGTAGAGATTACAATAGGACCTAAGGAGTAAGATTAGCAAATAATAGAAATTGAAAGAATTTAGAGCTTGTGGCTTCAAAAGTTGCTAATTGCTATTTGATCATAATCTAACAAAGTTGGATGCATTGATAAAACTGATTGCCTCTTAACAGTAGCTATGCCCAACTCAATAATCTTAACTCATCATTGCCTTCAAAAGCAGTTACAACAAAAGAAGTTCTATCTACTTTTTCACTCAGTAATTAATATGACAGATAAACATCCCTAAATACTACATCTGATGTAATGATAATACATATTTGAAGGTGAAAAAATAAGCAGATCAAATTGTTTGTGTACTTGAGTATCAATATGACCATATCTTTCGCTTCAGGATGGCAAACTGGAACCATGTACACCTACATCAGTATTTGATGTACTCACTTAAATCCTCTTGGTGATCCCGGGTCTTTGTATAATGTAGATGATTTCTCAGTGTTGAAAAAAAACTCATTCCTTTTTGTTTTTTGTAATAACAGGAATAGGGTGAGCTTCTGTGTTAAAGACGAACTGTCAACGGGATAACATCACTGTCACTAAATAATAAATATAAATACTTAAGGGTTTCACCCAAGAAAAACGTCTCCATTTTGTCTCTTCGTCTAGGAGGAAGCACAGTGACATCATCCAAAGAACTGTAACCACCAGAATCAACCTTTGTGTACTTCTCAAACGCCTCAAAGATAGACCAACCCCATTCACGATATCTGTAATAAGGATTCACAAAAAATATAACCACATATGGCAAAGAATTTTATAATCTCATGAAAGTGTTGGAACTTGGAACATACTTTGAATCTTCTGTAATACGGTACAGAATGAACAATGACTCAACAGTTTCAGGACGCAAGAGATCGTGTCAATCGGCATGTTTGATAACAATGTCATGTATATACTCTGAAGTCTTGTTTCCTCCATCAAGACCTTCCTCAGAGTAGCCCTGATTGAAGTAGATGCAGAAATAAAAAATAATAATTAAAGAAATGTTTAAATATTTAAAAACAACAAAATGAATGTATAAAACATCCAACCTCCGAATTGAAATAAGCAATCTCAGGGGCCAACCCGGTAGATGTGACAGCATACATCTCAAAACAAGTTTTAGCAAGATCTTCTGCCAGCTTTAGGTTTTCAAGGTCTTCAAAAGTGAGCAAATTTTCTTCCATTGCCTTTGCCTTGGTAACCCCTTTGGTGGCTCCAAGTGCGAGTGTGCCAGGCAAGAAGCAGACCTGCATGTGAATTATATCGTACATTGTAATACCTTCAAGATGCCCAGTTTTTTGGTACGCAAACACATCAAGTATCAAGATTGCTAAAGGAAAAAAAACCTCATTACTTCAAGAAAATCTTGGTTGCTTACTTTATTTGCCACAATTTCCCATTGGGCTTCAGAAAAAATAGAAGGTGAAGAACCCTTCACAATGTGAAAATGAAGAAAAAATTCCCATTGTTTGCATATAATTTCCCATTTATTGGACAATATGACCAGCAGAAAACAATATACGACTTACCAGATGATCCATTTTAGGACTAAACCACCATCAATCCCAGAAGGCAACTCCCCAACAAAAACCAGCCCATTTGGCTTTGACTTTTTAACCAGAAGATGCTTGACACCCTTCATTGCTTCCACATACATGTCATGCAAATATGTCCAATTACTTTGCCTCTGCTGAAGCCAGACTTTGATAAGGTATTCATAATAACTATCTCCATGAGAGCCTAATCTAATATTACCTCCAGAGAATTCACCAGATGAAGGGCTAGCATATAAAGAAAAAATAACCAATATTTCATATTTTCATTAATGGTGCAATAAAGTTGGTTCTTAAATATAAAAATATACTTCACATAAAATTCATACCTGATGTAGATAGGAACAAGTCCTTCAACCTTTGGGAGATTCTTCATATGTTCCAAAACTTTCATTGCTTCAAGGCTGTACTTTGGCTCACCAGTAAGAAAACTAAGATAATTGAACTTAAGTTGTAAAGTAGAAGCTTCTGAAGTGCTGCTGAGTCCATCAGGTGCAGCGTGTGCTGTGTGATCACGCAAAACAACATCACTGAATGGAATAGCAGTTAGACTTAAAGTGAAGGCAGTTAAAAGACGATCAGCCAAGTTTTTAGCATTTTCTAGGTAGACAGATGGTGTAGGCCCCTTGTATGTAGGATTTGAATTACTTAAATGATAAGCACTCAAAAGACCACCAACAACACGTATGGTTGTTTCAAATAGATTAACTTGACCTTTATGTGAAATTCTTTCTGGAAGATGTTTTTCAATCCAAGAACCTGCTTCAAAAACAACATCATCAAGTTTCATTATCATGGCTGTATCTAAAGCATCCACAACAGTAGCCCCTAAACCTCCTAAACCATCCACACCTATTCTGCTTAGTGGCATAAGTTCATCATAACCCATTGCATAGTTTTTGTACCCAGATCATGCATGGATAAATGCTTTCTGAACACTTTCTTGCCTAGCTGTCCATTTAGATTCCATATTTGGTTTTGCCATGGATTTATTGCTACTATTTACTTCATCAGGTAACAACCGAGGTGGAAGCCTAGGTGGCTTTCTCAAAAGTCTTTTAATTCCAATGCCACCATTTATGGACTTAGATACATAATTAGTTCTAGAACTAATGGGACTTGCATGATTGAGCATAAGATATGTCAAACCACAGATCATTAATAAGGCCAGAAACTTTCCTGTGCTACATGCCATATATCCACGCTTCACTTTTTTGGTGAAGAAAGTATGTGAAATAACCTGCACAAATAAGGAATAACCATTAATCATGAAATGGACGCGAATCCATGTCAGTTTAAAGAGACAAAGCAATGAGTAGAGAAAATACTCAATCGGAAAGCTTGATCTTTCTTTTACCAACAAAAAATTATAAAATTAAGACGTGCGACGAAGATTATAATACAAAAAATTAAGTTCATAACTGGGAAAGAGGAAAAGGGTTAAGATTTGGAGAAGTATTACTGTATTAATGGCATTTCATCATTCATTAGATATGTAATAGTTACTATAAAGATTAGGATTAATAGTTTAGTAGGATATGAATTTGTGCTAGAATAACTATATATAGGGACTAGGAGAACTATATTTTTTATGCTGAATTAGATTTGTTAAAGAATGTTAGAATGAAATTTCGCATCAACAGAGAGCCCGATCAACCTCTCAAAAGTCAATCAAACCTGTTTTGTTCATCGTTTAGAGTTTTTTTCCTAAAGCGTAGTTGGATCCTATTTGTAAAGCAAGATAACGTGAGTTACATTGACAATTTGAAGTAATATGGACACACCAAGTAAAGTAAGAACACGAACTAAAGTTTTAGTGCTTATTTATCTACATTTTTTAAGAATCCCTGAATCCCTGAATCCCAATATCAAAATATCATGATTATATCCTTACAATAGGTACCGAAATATAGCTCCCATCAGCCTTTTGCAACTTTTTCTTCCAAAACAGGTAAGAGAGTACGTTTCACTCGACTTTATCATTGGCCTCCGTCTTTCAATTAGTTTGTTCGATAATTTTTCAATTGCATCGTGTCAAGATCCATTTTTCACCATTCTAACACCATCTTGTAAAAGTGGTTTTGACCAAAAGCTCTAGTCTATATCAAATTTCAGTGATATGGGAACTTCTTGCAACCAACAAATAGCAATATAATACAAACACCAAGATGGTGAACTATTTTTTTAAAACATATTTACATTACTTCACATTTGAGCAACCTACATATTAGTCTTCCTTCCTTCCTTGGGGAGTATATTTTACCATGTAGGCTTCCGCTTGTCATTTAATATGACTAGAACAAAAATACAAAGAATAGTTTCCCATCTAAACAAATAATTTCAAGCTGAAGGAGCAATTTCTAGCTAGTGATGTTATATTCTGGGGGTTTGTCCCAACGTCATACGGGTCCAATATTGTACGAGTCACAAATGAATTACAAGTTTCAAGAACTGCCATTTGCAGATGGATGCCACTTTACACAAGAAAGTCCCTTTGCCTAATCAACATGGAAGAAATTAGTCCTCATATCATCCTCAGCAAGTTAGGCCAAGTAGCTTATGACTTGCCGCCTACCTGTTTTATCTGAGGTACATCCTAACTGTCATGTTTCACTGTACCATAGAAGAGTTTGTATGCATACCTCAGTAAGTTCAAAAAATTGACATAATAGGTAATAAACAACTGATTTCAACCCATAATCATGCAATTAAAGGATTTGTAGAACAAATTCAAAATATGTTTTTCATCTTTCTCCCATTCGATTAGCCCTTCCCAGCGATACACTGCAACGATATGTTATGTCATCTATCATGCCTAATAGCCAAAAGACACATATTTAACCATATTATGAACTATGAACTTAGGAAGTTGATATAGATCTGCAAGTGGGCCTCTGTGCCGCTTCAACCAGTGCTGAGCTTACAAAATACATATAACTTATTGATTTCCTAAAACTAAAAATCCCCATTAACTGGCTACCAACTTATAGTAGTATTGAACAACTAATAAAACAATCTAATATCCCTGTGACTAATATCACTATTTTTATGGTTTCTGCATCACTACAATTTATCCAACTGTATTAAATTCATGATAATAATATTTGGATCCTGAATTTTACTCATGAATCCACAATCACAAATCTCGATTCACAGACTATCAACAGCTCATATAAAGGCACTCAAAACCACTGACAACATATAGTATATCTGATGGGGGCGACGACCCATGAGCTGAACCCGTTCACGAAGGGGATCAAATGGGATCCGGATTGAAGATTATTTAATTCCTTAATTGTCAAGTCTTTTATTAATAGTTATCTCATCTTTTATTTATTTGGTTTATTGATGTTTATCTATAAGGTTGTTAGGGTCTAGTATAAATAATGTTTGTGAATGTCTAGAGATTATTATTTTTTGATTGAAGTTTAATTATCAATAAACCTTGAGGTTTTTTGAAGCTTTTGTGAACTTAGAATTCTTGAGCCATTGATTGCTATCAATCCTGCATCACTATCTAACTGGATTCCACCAAAATTACAAACAGTTGTAATTAAATGGCCACAATATATTCAATTTCGATCGAATTTTTAACTAAAAGAAGAACATTGAGTGCGGTCCAAAAACAACCGCTGAAAATAGCTGTAAACAAAGTGATACCTGAAACAAGGATCGTCGACGAAACTTGGCGTTATCCTATTGTACGTCTTTGATGGAGTACGGCAGTGTACTAGAGGACATTACACCGATGGCGAAGATCGGAAGGGGAATAAATGAGCTAGGGTTTTCGATTCCAGATCTATGTTATAACGTAACGTATACATAAGTAGAAGGATGGAACTTGGAAGGGATGACGTCTGGTGGACTTTTGCGTAATCGAAAGTCAAAGCGCGAGGGGTAGACTTTAATGATTGGTTTTCTGATAACCGCGCGACTCAGTGTTGATCACGGTAGGTGCTGGTGCGCATCGGCTCATAACAGGACTGGATGATTTAACCGTTCTTGTAGTGGTTCGGACCGGAAGCAGGGGTGTTCATCGGTTTGGTTAACGGTTTGTTTGATTTATTCGATTCGGTTTATTCGGTTTTGATTTTTTTTAACCCTTATCCGTTAACCTAACCGAACCGAACTGGAAATTTTTCTAACCAAACCGAATAAATCGAATAAACCGATTTCAAAAGAAAAGTATATCCGAATAAACCGAACCGTATTAGAAATATGTCTAACCGAATTCAAAAGAAAGGTATATCCGTTAACCGAATCGAAAACCGAATTCGCAATACGGATACGGTTAATAACATAACCGAAAACCGAATTCACAATTCGGTTTGGATTTTTTCGATTACGGATACGATTCGCATTTCGGTTTTCGGTTTTTTTGCACACCCCTACCCAGATGAGGTCTTGAAGGAAATGGTTCGGGCCAGATGAGGTCTTGAAGGAAATAAATATATCTGTTTTGATTTCTAATAATGTTTTGGAACGAACGTTTGAATTGTTTGTCGGTTCACTAGTGGAATCATTTTTAAGAATCGCATCGGCTCATTTGATTTAATATAATATATATTTTAAAACGTAATTGAAAATACATTACGATTTGATATAGATTTGTAATTTTAAAATTTTTAAAAATAAAATATATATAGCTTAAAGCACTAAATTAATCAGAGATTTTTTAAGGAAATACTAACAAGCTAAGCGGTCTTTATAAATTGAATCGAAATATGGAAATAATAAGGTTTTGTTGTAGGACAAACTCAACCAATTTAAGTTTTTAGGACAAAAGGCTGTAATTAAAATACCAATATTTCAACTAGGATGGAAAATATAAAAACTAGTCAATTTTTAAGATATGATATACACTTCTAACCATGTCATGAAAAATATTAGTGATGGGGTTTAGAGACGTGACACAATGGTCACCTATCAGTTTTAACATGCATATTACATGAAACGATGTGTAAATTCTCGTAGTACGTGAAATTATCATTGGTATCACCTTTTCATCGCGTATCATCAATAAAAAGTATTTTTTTTTCCTGATGAAATTCAGTTCATATGTATCTAACTAGCGTATTCCTAGTAATTTCTGTAAATCTAGTTACTATTTAATTCATGTAGTATAGACAAATTTGAAAATCAATTTCATAATGCATTTAAACACACAATACATGGTGAAAGAGAGATCTTTGATTTGGGCCTGTTTTTCCCTATTTATAGAATAGTCAAAAGTTTTGTTATCTAGCGTTATCAACTTATTTAAAAGGAGATAATACGATTGGTCATGACACATGAGCAAATGGTGGAGTGCATTACCAATTTAACGATTCAATTCATCATGCTTGTGGACAGCCTTCCATGGTTCCATGAGTCAAATGCGTTTGAATTGGGTGCCCAAATGTGTTCAACTTATCAAAACATGAGAGCATAACTGATGACGCGTCGTAGCTACATAACAGGGATCTTCGTCTAGTTTTATGCTTCTTTATTAAGAGTCGAGTCTTCTTACTCTTTTAATGAATTTAGAATTGTAATGTCTCCATTAAAATGACTATAAAGGGTTGGTTGGGTAAATTTACCCACTTCATGTCTTTGGTAACTTCATAGAGAGTACGATGGTGAGGAAAGGTGGTCACCAAATCTATACATACTAATAAATAAAGGTTTTGGGATGCCACATGTCATTCTCATGTTCATCCTTAACATTTTTTTTTCGCCTCTCTCTCCTATTTAATGATACAAGTTTCTATAAATATATATATATATAATTTTTGTTTCCCGCTTATCTCTCCTATTAAATAATAATGATTTTTATAACTATTTTTATAAAATATTTTTTAATTAAAAAAATAGTTTTGTTCATAAAACATTTTTATAATTTGAACATTTCTTTCATTCTTTTTATAAAACATTTTTAAAAAAGAACAATATAACGTTTCTAAAATTTGTATTAAAAAGTTATGTAATATTAGATTTTTATTACTAAGTATAACACTGTATTTATTCACCCTGTATAATATACAGGGTTTCTAACATATATTATAATAAATAAATAACTATACTTGCTACGAGTCGACTTCTGATGAAATCTAGATTTTTATTTTTCGCCTTTTCTCTCCTATTAAATAATGATTATGTTAAATAACTAAATATCTAACATATAGTCTAATATTTTATTAAAAATTACTAAATCATAAGAAAATTTCAATCATTTCTTATTTCACATATAACTAATAACATCAAATATACAAATCTTCATAGAAAATATTGTTTTATAAAAAGTTGTATTTATTCAACCCATGTAAAACATGGGCTTTAACCTAGTTGTCTTATATTACACTTTATCAATGTATATATAGATGTACAACAGACTCATAAGTATATTATAATGAGTTTTGCGTTGTATATACTAGTAGGGAACCCGTACGATGTGCGGCCCTGACAAATTAATTCTATGCAAATATTTGCTTAATTAAACGAATTTTTTTTTTATAAATTACACCTCATTTGCAAACGCACATGCAAGTTGTTTATAAAATATTTATATGAGGTACGACGACACGTAAAAGGAAACCCGCGCATTGCCGTGGAGAATTGAACGTCTTTAATTGATTTTCTCTATTTAATATAGTGTCAATTTAATCATGGGTTAAATTTAAGACATGTGTTAGTAGGTAATTGTAAACAATTGAGTCATTGCTAATTTGTACACTATACAAAAAAAATTGTGCTAGGTGTCTTAATTTTTTGAGTAAATTTTTTTTTGAACGGCGAACATTGAATGTTGTGACGTCGCACCCCCCCGGTCACTGGGAGAGACTCGTCCAACTCCGGCCAATATGTTGTCTTAACCGAGCCCACTTGGCGTCAGAGTTGGAGAGCATCCAAGGAAAAATCTCACCTAATACGGCCCCTTCTGGGCTTGAGAGAGAGCCGAGGCTCGAACCCTGGATCGGCGTGGGTAAAACCCAAGTGCATCAGGCTAAGAGCTAGGCCTCATTTGCAAGCCGCAGAAACCAGGGCAAGGATTGAACCTGGGTCACAAGGAACACCAGGTCTCTACCTTACCACTCCACCACCAGCTCATTGGCAAATTTTTATTTTTTTTTAATTTTTTGAGTAAATGAGAGAATTAAGTGTATGGGTTAGTAAATGAGAGAATTAAATGTATGAGTTAAATGGTAATTATTAGGCTTTAATTATAAACATGAGTTAGAAGATAATTGTACACATTTGAGGCATTACTAATTTGTACAGTATGCAAAAAAAATTGTGCTAGTTGTCTTAATTTTTTGAGTAAATTACAACAATATCCTTCAAATATATATTATATAGTAATATAGATATAGATGTACAACACACCCATCTAATCACCATAAGTATATTCTAACAATTTTTAGGTTAGCTTGTTTCACTTTGATCCTTAAAATTAGTTTTATATTCCCTTGGGAAATTGGATAGCTAAGACGTGACTTGCTAAATATATGTATATATATTTTTGGTGTGAGATTAGTAATTATCAAGAAAACGACTTGGATAAAACTTTAAAATATGATCAATATATTTTCAAAAAGCAACATTTCAACCCAGCAATTGTTTATAGGCACACAAAACCTACAAACGAATCATTCAAAGTCACATTTAAGCATTTAGATAGAAAATTAAGAGAAAACATATAAATTTTGTTAAATGTTCTTTTTATGCAAGATGAAACATGTTTGTGATCGGGTCAATTTATATGTTGAACTTGGTCGTTTAAAATGGAAAACAACAACTTCACCACTATCATCACACACATTAGCACGAATACCGAGGAGCCCCGAACAACGGTTACGAGCGTGGTGGTTACGAGTGCGGAACGTGGAAGTTACGAGAAAGGAAAGACGTTTTAGACAAGCAACGAACTTAGGAACGACCCGAGGATAAAGTACACTGGACACGTACCCAAGACACGATTATGTGAATTACGTGCTTAAATGATATGTGTTATGTGATAAGTATATGATGAGGGTACGGGGTAATGGCAGATTAGTCTAAACACTAAACGGGAATAATGGAGTAGTCACGACGTATCCAAGAGGGGGTGGATACGCCGCTGGTACTTCCTATATATAAACCTCGTTGATGCTTCATGGTGAAACCATTAGGAATGTTTAGGGGTATAGACTAAAAGGCAAAAATAAAAATATAGTAAACAAACGGGAGAACTTCCGACCGGTATGTAGTTATCTGACAAACGGAATGTTCTGTCTAAAGAAAGAGTGATGTATAACTCTCTCCTAAACCCGTCATTCTTTCCTGGGAACATCTCTGTTGGAGGTACTACTCTGGAACAATAATCACCCCAGTTTACAATATATGACGAGAATGAATATACGATGAAAGTATACCATGCATAACGAATATGAAAACGTGATGAATATGAATACGTGAAATGCATGATGAATATGTGAATGCATGATGATACGTGCAAGAGTATGATGGAACGAGTCTAAATCCTAAAATGGAATAACGGAGTACTCACGAAGTGTTAAAGGGGTGGTGGATATGACGCTGGTACTTCCTATATATAAACCCATTTAATACATCATGGAGAAACCGTTACGAAGTTTTAAGATGAAGACTGGTTGGGAAGTAAATCAAGCACATACGTGAAATGAAAATAAATGCTTGATACATTTGGGAGGCTATGAGTCTAAGATACTCAAGGTCCCAAATAAAATGAGATACCCGGCCTGTAAGGTGGATCTCAATAAATAATAAAGAAGAGAACTAAAAAGATTCCAAGCCTACGGGGTTGAGGAAAAGAAAAGGAAACTCTAGGCCTACGGGGCTGAAAGAGTAAAAGATTCCAAGCCTACGGGGCTGAGGAATAAATGAGTCTTCGTGACAAATACGAGGGGTCTATACTGACGAGTATAAGAACCTTGCCAATACTCGGACCGGAGGTACGGCCTAAGATGGTTGCGAGGGGGTTAGCACACCCATACAATATACAAATACCGTGATCGGAGGTACGTCCGAAGATGGTCACCGGGGCACCGAGAGACCGAGAGAACGTGAACAATAATAAGAACCTAAAGGGTTCATAACGAAATTGAAAAGATGCAGTGTACTTACTTAGCGAAAGCTAATTCAAAAATATTTTCAAACACTACAGGAAAGAAAGCACGTGGAATGAAGCTTCCTGAGGACGGAGCAGTCGGAGTTAGAGATCCCTATGTAATATGATGTAATTACACTATCTTTTGTAAAACAATGATAGTATAAATGAAAAAAGTTACCTTAGCCATTTAATGGCAAGGTTTTGTCAAACTGGAACCATTTTCCGCAATATAATACTCTAAAAATAATAGTAAAATAAGTAGGGTCTTTCATGTTGGTATCAGAGCACGATTTGAGGGATTTAAGTATAAGAAGGGGTACTTAAACTCAAACCATAAGTGCTCATGATATAAATAGGGATTCAATCCGAGGTTGTCTAAGGAAGTAGGTATGTTCAGTGCTTAAACAGAAATGTGTGGATATATGTGGGCAAAATTTTGTATGAGATAAGCTCCATGTGTTAATTGGGAGTATCATGATACGTAACATACATTTCCTTATACCTTGACAGTATTGGAGCTAATGTATGGGACCATCATGATATCGCAAACATCATATGATAACTTATTTCAGCAGATAGTAAGCCGGGAATGTGAAAATACATGATTAAAATGCATGAATAAATGTGCATATGTGTAACATGCATAGATGAGGCCTTATGTGAAACCCTAGAACGCTTGATTAGGGTTAAAATAATTCGAGGCTTGTAGTATAAAACCCTAGACTATGATTAGAATAGTCGAACGAGAGGTTAAACGAAATCCATGTATCAGCAAAAGATGGCTGAACATCAGAATGACGAAATACGCAGTGAAGGAAGTCACAGGAGGACTGAATCTCCACGTCATGATGAAAATGAAGTCGAACAAGTCCCGGAGAATATCCGGAGACAAATCGCATTAGAAGTAGGAAAAGCATTCGATGCGAATTTCCCGATCTTACAAGCAGATCTACAAAGCTCATTAGAGAGCTGGTTTGAAAACCATAAGGAGATTACTCATAATGAAGAAGGAAGAGATCCAAAGGTTAATACGAAATCAACTCGTTGCACGTACAAGGATTTCATGACGTGTAAGCCATTATAGTTTAAGGGAGCGGTTAATCTCTTAGAAAGTCAGAGGTGGGTCGCCTCAATAGAAAGAGCATTCGATATATGCCATTGTGAAAAAGAAGATGAAGTCACCTTCGCCACCAATCAGCTAAAAGAATGAGCTGACGATTGATGGGGAGTAGTGTAGAGAGAAAAAGGTAGAGAGAGAATCAAAGAGATGAGTTGGGAAGAGTTCAAGAATCTCTTCCTAAAACACTATTGCCCCCGAGCGGCAATTGAAAGAATCAGCGAGGAGTTTCTTCAACTCCGTCAGACAACGGAGACTGTGGATGAGATCACAGGGATTTTCTTTGACAAGGCCCGATTCTGTCCGGCTTTGTTGACAACCCCGGAGATGTGGATAACGAGATACCATCTCATTTTGAAACAGAGATTAGAGAGTTTATCCATCCGTCCAAGTGCGCGAACTTGGAGGAGATGATTGATTGGGCTCGAGAACGTGAGACGGAGCTCAGAAGGCAGACTGGGAGAGACGGGAAGAGGAAAGGAGAAAGTTATCCCTCTCCTATGCCTCTTAAGAGGTTTAAGTTTAGTAAACTGGGAGGTGGTTCCTCCCAAAGGAAAAGTATCCAAAATTGCAAAACTTGTGGAAGAAGGCACCCGGGGGAGTGCCGATTCAAGTCCACGACTTGCAACAAATGTGGGAAGGCAGGACACTCTGCATTGTAGTGTATGAGTGGAACCAGATTGTGCTACAACTGTTATAAACCAGGACATTTTAGCAGAGAATGTCCTAAGTTAAAATTTCAGACGGAAAAGACCAGAGAAGGATCAGGAGTGGCAGAAAATGAAGTTAAAAGGATCGAGGCTCCGAAGCCAAAGGGAATGGCTTTTCAGATCACTACAGAGGAAGCGAAAGATGTTCCTGACGTTGTATCAGGTACATTCCTCTTGAATTCCCTACCTGCTTGTGTTTTATTCGATACAGGAGCTAGTCGATCATTTATTTCTTTAAAGTATGCAAATGTTAGAAACTTTAATAGAAATAAGTTGGCTAAGGCATTAGAAGACGAAATCGCGAGTGATCGAAACTGCGTAGTAACTGAAATATGCCGAGATTGCAGACTACTGATAGAGGAAAAAGAATATTTCGTTGACTTAATTCTGATGCCAATGCAAGAATTCGACGTGATCATTGGAATAGACTGGTTATCTACACATACTGCATCGATTATATGCAATCAAAATATTGTACGATTCATGACGCCTACAGGAAAGGAAGTTAGTGTCATTGGTGAACGACGGAACCAGATCACACTATGTACAATAGCCAAGATAAGTAGCTACGTGAGACAAGGTCACCAAGCCTTCTTAGCCTACGTTGTTGATGTAAAGATGAAAGGGAAAGAACTGGACCAAGTTCCAGTAGTAAAAGAATTCCCAGAAGTATTCCCAAACGATCTTCTATGTGCTCCACCTGAGAGAGAGATCGAGTTTAAAATCTATTTGATTCCTGAAGCTAAGTCAGTAGCTAAGGCTATGTACAGATTAGCACCAACTGAGATGAAGGAATTGATCTCATAACTACAAGAGTTGTTAGACAAGGGATTTATACACCCTAGTGTATCCCCTTGGGGTGCACCAATTCTGTTTGTGAAGAAGAAAGACGGTAGTATGAGGATGTGTATAGAATACTGCGAATTGAACAAGTTAACTATCAAAAATAGGTATCATTTACCTAGAATTGATGACCTGTTTGATCAATTGCAAGGATTAAGTTGGTTTTCCAAAATTGACTTAAGATCCGGTTATCATCAAGTTAGGGTACGAGAAGAAGATGTACCTAAAACGGCATTCAGAACTCGTTATGGACACTATGAATTTGTAGTGACGCCGTTTGGAGTAACGAATGCTCCGGCAGTTTTCATGGACCTCATGAATAGAGTATGTCGGCCAATGTTAGACAAAATTGTTATTGTCTTCATTGATGACATCTTGATTTATTCAAAGAATGAAGAAGAACATGCACAACACCTTCGTGATGTACTTAGTACGTTATAGAAGGAGAAATTGTACGCTAAATTCTCAAAATGTGCATTCTGGTTAAAAGAAGTTTAATTTCTAGGTCATGTTGTAAATGTAGAAGGTATCTCAGTAGACCCAGCGAAGGTAGAGGCTGTGGTGAAATAGTCTCCACCTAAGAATCCATCGGAAGTTAGAAGTTTCTTGGGATTAGTTGGCTATTATAGAACGTTCATCCAGGACTTTTCTAAGATAGCCACCCCATTAACTAAGTTAACTCGAAATACGAATGGAACGCACAACACCTTCGTGATGTACTTAGTACGTTACAGAAGGAGAAATTGTATGCTAAATTCTCAAAATATGCATTCTAGTTAAAAGAAGTTCAATTTCTAGGTCATGTTGTAAATGCAGAAGGTATCTCAGTAGACCCAGCAAAGGTAGAGGTTGTGGTGAAATAGTCTCCACCTAAGAATCCATCGGAAGATAGAAGTTTCTTGGGATTAGCTGTCTATTATAGAAGGTTCATCCAGGACTTTTCTAAGATAGCCACCCCATTAACTAAGTTTACTCGAAATACGAATGGAATGCGACACAGGATAAGGCATTCTAGGTATTGAAAGAAAGATTGACACAATCTCCGGTTCTGGCATTGCCAGAAGGAGTAAAAGATTTTGTGGTATACTCTGATGCTTCCAAACTTGGGTTAGGATGTGTTCTGATGTAAAGAGGAAAGGTGATAGCCTATGCCTCTCGACAGCTAAAGACACATGAAGCAAACTATCCAACCCATGATCTTGAATTAGCTGCGGTAGTATTCGCACTAAAGATCTAGAGGCATTACTTGTACGGAACGAAGTGCACGATTTACACAGACCACAAGAGTCTTAAATATTTCTTCGACAAGAAGGACTTAAACATGAGGCAACGACGATGGTTAGAACTGGTCAAGGATTATGACTGTGAAAGTCTATATCATCCCGAAAAGGCTAACATGGTAGCCAATGCTCTAAGCCGCAAGGAAAAGCATCATCATATTCGGGTGAAAGCATATAAGTTAGTGATAACTCCTGATTTCATGAGCCAGCTTCGAGACGCATAAATCGAAGCATTAAAAGATGAGAATGTTAAGAAAGAAAGAATGGCTGGTCAGGAGAAGTTTCTAGAAGGGAATGAGTATAAAGTCAAGACTCGATTTGTTCGTATGTGGATACCACGATCAGGTGAGTTTAGACTTAAGATTCTCGATGAAGCTCATAAATCACGATATTCTATTCATCCGGGTACTACAAAAATGTACCAAGATCTGCGCAAGGATTATTGGTGGCCCGGAATGAAGTTTGATATCATGAAATATGTAACTAAATGCTTAACTTGCTTACAAGTTAAAGCAGAACATCAGAAACCATACGGAAGGTTACAACCATTAGAAATCCCAGAATGGAAGTGGTAACATCTCACTATGGACTTCATAACCAAGCTACCAAAGACAGCTAGAGGTTATGATATCATTTGGGTGGTTGTAGATCGACTAACTAAGAGTGCTCATTTCTTAGCAATACGTGAAACATATTCTTCAGAAAAGTTAGCCGATTTGTTCATCAAAGAAATTGTTTCCAGACATGGAGTGCCAGTCTCGATTGTCTCTGATCGAAATACTCGTTTCACTTCACGTTTTTGGAAAACGTTCCATGAAGAAATGGGAACTAGATTATTGATTAGCACGGCATATCACCCTCAAACTGATGGACAAAGTGAGAGGACAATACAAACTCTTGAAGATATGTTGCGTCCTTGTATAATTGATTTCGGTGGAAGTTGGGATAACCATCTGCCATTAGTAGAATTCTCATACAATAACAGCTACCATTCCAGTATTGGTATGCCACCATATGAGATGCTATATGGTAGAAAATGTAGGACTCCTGTATGTTGGGGAGAAATTGGGCAGAAAGAGTTGGGCAGCAAAGAAATAGTTCAAGCCACGTCAGAAAAGCTTGACTTAATCAAGGCACGTTTGAAAGCTGCACAAGATAGACAGAAGTCATACGCATACAAGAGACGTAGACCAATAGAATTCCAAGAAGGAGATTACGTCTTGTTGAAAGTATCTCCTAGGAAAGGTCTAATCCGATTCAAGAAATGTGGAAAGCTAAGTCCACGATTCATTGGTCCTTTCAGAATCATCAGAAGAGTCGGAAAAGTAGTCTATCAGTTAGAGCTACCTGAAAAATTGGATAAGATACACAACACGTTTCATGTATCTTATTTAAGGAAATGCTTGGCAGAGGAGACTACACATGTTCCTCTACAAGAAATAGAGGTCGACGATAAACTGACTTACGTTGAAGAACCTATAAAGATACTGGACATAAAGGAAAAGCATATAAGTCACAAAACGATCAAACAAGTGTTAGTGCAGTGGAAGCACAGAAAAGGGTCGGAGATGACCTGGGAAAGTGAGGATGAAATGAGAAAGAGTTATCCTCAACTCTTTAAGGATTAACATGTTTCGAGGACGAAACCTAAATTAAGGGGATGAGAGTTGTAACATCCCAAAACTCCTAAATATAAAATCTAGGGACTAAAAATGAAAATTCTGAAATCTGAATGGACGTCGGACCGACATCATCCTTCCCATTGGTCCAAAGTGAGCGAAGGGTCAGATATCAGACCGACATCAGTTGGATAACAGTCTGATAGCCGCAATTGCGCCGCGATTCCTGGTACTGACACATGTCCTATGACTCAGCCCTAAAATTTTACACGTGTTTTGATAGCGGACCGACATTCGTACACATAGCGGTCCGCTATGTGCTCAGCAAGCTAATACACCGCCTCACCTGGATATCGGACCGACATCACTAGGGATATCAGTCCGACATGGGTCCCAATCCAGCCTAACGAATATGAACAAGTGATGAATATGAATACGTGAAATGCATGATGAATATGTGAATGCATGATGATACATGCAAATATGAAATAGTATGATGGAACAAGTCTAAATCCTAAAATGGAATAACCGAGTACTCACGAAGTGTTAAATGGGTGGTGGATACGCCGCTGGTACTTCCTATATATAAACCCATTTAATACATCGTGGAGAAACCGTTACGAAGTTTTAAGATGAGGACTCGTTGGGAAGTAAATCAAGCATATACGTGAAATGAAAATAAATGATTGATACATTTGGGAGGCTATGAGTCTAATATACTCAAGGTCCCAAATAAAATGAGATACCCGGCCTGTAAAGTGGATCTCAATAAATAATAAATAAGAGAACTAAAAAGATTCCAAGCCTACGGGGCTGAGGAAAAGAAAAGGAAACTCTAGGCCTACGAGGCTGAAAGAGTAAAAGATTCCAAGCCTACGGGGCTGAGGAATAAATGAGTCTTCGTGACAAATGCGAGGGGTCTATAGTGACGAGTATAAGAACCTTGCCAATACTCGGACCGGAGGTCGGCCTAATATGGTTGAAAGGGGGTTAGCACACCCATAAAATATACAAATATCGTGATCGGAGATACGTCCGAAGATGGTCACAGGGGCACCAAGAGCCCTAGAGAATGTGAATAATAATAAGAACCTAAAGGGTTCATAACGAAATTGAAAAGATGTAGTGTACTTACTTAGCGAAAACTAATTCAAAAATGTTTTCAAACACTGCAGGAAAGAAGCACATGGAATGAAGCTTCCTGGGGACGGAGCAGTCGGAGTTAGAGATCCCTATGTAATATGGTGTAATTACACTATCTTTTGTAAAACAATGATAGTATAAATGAAAAGAGTTACCTTAGCCATTTAATGGCAATGTTTTGTCAAACTGTGACCATTTTTCGCAATATAATACTTTGAAAATAATAGGAAAATAAGTAGGGTGTTTCAAATGTGAATACATGAATGCATGATAGATGATCGTGCTATATGTGTAAATATGAATGTATGACGGAAACGAGTCTAAGTCTTAAAATAGAATATCGGAGTACTCACGAAGTATTAAAGGGGTGGTGGATACGCCGCTCGTACTTCCTATATAAGCCTCTTTAGTACACCATGGGGAAACCGTTACGAAGTTTTAAGGTGAGGGCTGGTTGAAATTATATTGGGAGGCTGTGAGTCTATGATACTCAAGATCCCAATAAAAAGATATGTCCAGCCTACGGGGAGGATCTCTAGAATGAATGGAAAAAAGTGTCGAGTTTACGAGACGGAAGGGCCTTAAATATGAGAATAGACAGGTGCTCAGTCTATAGGCGGAAGGACCTGGTAGAGGTGACCAGTCTATAAGGCGGAAGGACCTAAAATGAATAATAATAATAAAATATACAAGTGACGTGACCGGAGGTACGTCCGGAGATGGTCACGGGGGCGCCGAGAGCCCAGGAACTTGAACAATAATAAGAACCTAAAGGGTTCATAATAAAATGAATGATGCAGTGTACTTACTTAGCGTAAGCTAATTCAAAAACGTTTTTCAAACACTGCAGGAAAGAGGCACGTAGAATGAAGCTTCCTGAGGACATGGCCGGTCGGAGTTGAAGAATCCCTATGTTACATAATGTAATAGTTTATGTAAAAACAATATTTATAATAAAATATACCTTTATCACTTAGTGATAAGGTTTTGAAAAATCTGGGACCCGTTTTTCGCATTAAACTCTGATAAGATAATAATGAATAAGTAGGATTTTTCATACCATGTACAAGATTAATTTGGAGTTGAATACGACGAAGAGAAACAAGTTTGAAAAGTTGTCGGGCGTCAGTCAACTATCATCGGACATCAGTTAATGTCGGGCCTCTCAGACACGAGTTTGCGAGCGTCAGAGAGCAGGTTGCGCACATTTTGGTGCTCGAGAACACCTATTGGGAGTTGGTCAGCGCTCATATCGAGGAAAGTCGTTTTTAGACCACTTAAAGGCAAATACAGCTAGAGGTTAAGGGGATCTCGATTTCTAGCCTTTGGTTGCGGCCTAGGGGTTCTCCAGAGGTTTTGAAACACATAGAAACTCCATCCTCAATGCTATATCTCATATAGAAACATCAAGATACAAGATTGGATTGCATCCGAAAGCAACGGGTTAAGGCTTTGAAACACCTAGAAACTCCATCCTCAATGCTAAAAAATTAAATGATTGACAAATAATAAACGAATCGAGCCTGAGACAAGCTCGAGTTTGAATAATTACTCAGAAAGTGAGCTCGAGCTTTTAAGTTAGGCTTGAAAGGAGCCGAACTCGAGTTGTTATAAGGACAACCAAAAACGACATCATTTATGAAAAAAAAAATCCTTGACATCTTGCTAACTAGAAAAGCTTGAACGGTATATATTTCTTGTTTCTAAGTCATGAAACAAGTGAAACTATAATTTTTAAACCCAAATTCCTAATCCTAATACCTAGGTTTGTAAATCCTAAGCTAAATTTGGTTGCAACCGACCCTTGAAGACTAGTATAATGAGATCATGTATTATAGTTATTTAGACTTTAGCTTAATATACAGTTCACCTGTGTTACACTTGTTTAGATTTGTTATACCAGTTATTTCTGTTTTCTCTATCAGCTCCTCTACTATGTATAGAGGAGGTTATGCATTATACTTGATGCTCATCGGATTACACATCTACCACACTTACGTACATTTTGTTCATATTATGTTATCAGAGTAGCGATTGGCCTACCACATTCTTCTTTTGTTCATATTATGCATTCCTTGCCATATATGCTTTTTTGGAAATAATAAATCAAGCATTTGATATTCAGTCAAGGAAAGGGTCCTCCTATAGATACACATGTGACGTTATCATACATGCCATATGAAAATAAAACCCCATTATCACTTACCAGTGGTGAGTGGTCACATCAATCACTTGTATCACTCCATGGTTCATACGGTTGTATGAGTGTGCAAACACCCTTGTCATACGGCGTGAATAACCTTGTAATCACATACGACCTATATAACATGTGCGAAAACCCCTTTCATACAAAGGTTTGGTTACTCTCATACTAATGAAATGTTCAACTTCTTAATACCCATTTTCCCAAACGAAAAAAAATATATATGAAACTCATTAATGATCAAATCCCTTTTACTATAGTCCTACTCGCAACAAGAATTACATTCATAATCCGAATTCAAAAACAAGAAAAAAAAAAAAAGAAAATCATATAAGGGTGCATCTACCAAAAAAAGCTTTCAAGATCAGTCGAACAATCACGGGTCGTTTTCGATTTTTCAAGGTCTATGTCTCGAGAAAGTGCAGATACTAGCGACGGAATTAGGGTAATCATTATGGCAAGAAGATGAACCAGAAGGTGGGACATTACCCTTTGGAAGCATGGCCGAGAAAACCCTATTATCCCAACCGAATTCAATTTCATTATTCTTGTTGCCGTTCTTCATCTTTTGTGTTCTTCGTTTCTTCATGTTAGCAAACATGATCCGTCTTCTTCCATCGTCTTTACTAAAACTAAAGAAAAGCGACGACGTTTTCCGTTTCTTGATTACAGCATAGTTTGGTGGCGGCGATGGTGGTGCAGCGGAGGTGGAAGCTATGGCGAGTGGCAGTATGAAGATGAGGAAAAAGAAGACGTTCACGAAAACCCTACTGAAACCCATGAGTTAATTTCAGATCAGCGAATCTGTAGTGGGATTTGGTGATGAATCTGATGACAAGTAGGTGTATGTATAGTAATCTTGAATCTATATGATCCAAGTAATTCGGTTGCATGGTACAAGAGTTGGAAGCCCAAATTTCAAGATTGTACCTGTTTGACTCTTTCTTTCTCACACAACAAATTAGTTGACTTTACTCGGTTTTAGGATATTTATAAGGTTAAAGATGTGTATAATTAAATTAGGGATGCAAACAACCAGAATCGAGATTCGAGCTCGTCTAAGCTCTATTTTAGCTCGTTTAAGTTAATAGAGCTCGAGCTCGAATTCCGCGTTTTTAGAGATCTATTTCTAAAGCTCAAGCTTGCATGGTACGTGACTAATTTTTTAAACTCAAGCTCGACTAGGGCTCGAGTCGTTTATTATTTATTAATATTTTACTTATTTTATTTATATATATTTATATTATATATATCTATATATATATTATATCATAAATAAATATTTTGGGAGACACTTGTCATTTTCTTATGCACCCTCAACTTTTTTTCCCGTCTCTCTCTCCTATTAATTATACAAATTTTTCTTTAATTGTTTTTATAATTTTTTGTTTCTTACCCTCTCTATTCTATTAAATAATAATGATTTCTATAACTATTTTTATAAAACGTTTTTATTTAAAAAAATTAGGTTTGTTCATAAAACATTTTTATAAAGTGAACATTTCTTTCATTTTTTTATAAAACATTTTTAAAAATAACTATATAACGTTTCTAGAATTTGTATTAAAAAACTATGTAATATGTCATAAATATGTAATATGTAAGTATTTATTAATAACTAATAAGTATATAACATTATATTTATTCAACCCGTGTAATACACCGGGTTTCTAACCTAGTATATATATAAATGTAATATGTATTATTTAATTATTTTTATTATAAATTTATATATAATTATTATTTTGTAAATATATATACAATATACTAAACAAAAAATAAAATAAATAATAGGCTCGTTAAAGTTCACAAGTCTAGTCAAGCTATATATGTAAAGCTCGGCTCAAGCTCGTTCGTTAAATGTGCACCAGTATAAGCTCAAGCTCGAATTTTTAACGAGTCGATCTCGAGTATTTAAAGCATGACTAGGCTCGTTTACACCCTAAATTAAATACATGTTTTGTAATACTCAACGCATTCGATTATTTTATTGATAATGTATAAGAAAGTTATTTAATCTTTTTTTTTATTTAAGTCGCTAAACTATTAATTAAATTACTCTTCATATATCATCTTAAGTGTTTGTATAAATTTTCATTTGTATCAAATCCGACAATAGACTGGATAATAATATAGCGTTCAAGTTTTTGAGAAAATAAAAGCAATATTGGTTGTTTCTTTTCTTAAAATATAAAATTTTAAAACAGTTAGAAATTTTAATAAAAAGTTTGTCTTTACACATATTTTGTCTGGATTTTGTATAAACACAGCTCTTTTTTTTAACCGCGATGGCGATATATTATATCGAAATAACTAGTACAATTGGATAAGTGTTTGTGTGACATGTAGAATGATATTAATAGTTAAGGTTATACTAATAAAGAAATTAAGTAAGTAGATGACATCATTATACATAATTTTTAAAACCGGATATATTATGTAAATTTTAAATAGTATATTGTTATGCTGTTTAACGTATTTAAAAAAATAAAAATATATATTATTTTTAAAAGAAAATAAAACAAATAATGAAAAGATTTTTTGTATGGAAAAATTAAAAGTTCTTTAATTTATATATAATAACATTTTTATTAGTTAGCAAACACTTTCATATTTGTATAAGAAGTCGCAGGTTCAAATCATATAATCTAAAGTTATATACTTTCGTAAAAAAAAAAAAGAATTACTCAAAACCGGTTTAATCATTAAACCGATTCAGCCGCTACTCATGAAATACATGCAGGTGTCAGTTCAACCCATGTCAACCAAACCGGTTAGGGGTCCAAGTCCAACTGGTCCGGTCCGGTCCGATATTAAAAACATTGATTATACATCATCTCTTTATAAAAAAAATGCATGTACTTAAAACTAAGCAGAATTATAAAGTACAACAACTATTCCCAGACCCCAGTAGATACCCACCAACAGCAAAACTATTGGTAGGAACTGAGGAGAGTGGAATGTAGGCAAACTAATACCTTTATCCCAAATGATATAGAGGCTACTTCCAGAGAGACCCCAACTTCAAAAACCCTATCCAGGCAATACAAGAAAATAATGTTAGAGCTATAGAGTTTCACACAAAGAATCCAAGCAACATGCATGCATGATCTAAAAAGAAACTATTAGGAACAATAGATGGTGAAAACGTGTAAGTGGTGCAACATGAGAAATAGAAACACGAAGCCTAATATGTAACAAGCAAAGGTCACCCAAAGTCTAAAAAGGACTAAAGTCCTAAGATAAAGGCTAGCCAAATCTGTACCATCTTCTAAGAGTCCTTAATCTTATTCCTACGCCTCCACGGATTCTCATCATCGATCATGTTCTCAGAGATGTGCAAGTCTAGCAAATTCTACCTAATACGCTCATCCCAAGTCAGGTTAGTTCTGCCTCTACTCTTTCTCCCTAAACAGAATTATAAAGTCAATGTTGAAATTAGTTAAAACCTAGCTACACTAAAATTGTAAACAAATAGATTAAAGTTTTTTTTATACATTTACAGAAATTAAGACTATTATTTTTTTACATATTATAATTGTGATCCGTTTATACATGTACAAGCGTGATCATTTCTTCGTGTATTTACATTAATTAAAGAAATGCATAAAATCCTTAAGATTTATTGTAAAGTGTGTGAATATATATAATACATTTATAGTACGAAAGTTATTGTAATGTATTTATATGGTGAGTGTCTTTGAATTAATTGTGTGGTTAGCTAGGGAGAGGGTAATATAGAATTCAAACACTCGCATTTATGTTCCTATTTCCTCGTGGGGTTGTCAACATTCTATGGGACCTAGATCCGAATTGTAAGAATCTCAGAAACCAAAGAAGGGTGCTTAATTGTTTTTATTTTCATCTTTTCTATTTTTCAAATCAATATAAATATATATATATATATATATATATATATATATATATATTTATTGTAGATTCGATAAGTTTCTCAATCCTCACTGCTAACTATCTACTTCAGCATATGTGGGCATAACTGTGTGATGTTGATTGGACTTTATTTATGTATTGTTGCATATCATGTTCATGGGACTTGTATGTTGACTAATTTCAACATAAAATAAGATTTAAAAAGGTAAAAAAGACTTACTTATTGGAAGATTCGATTTAGTGTTTGATGATGATACGATAAGAGAGTCTCTAATCTCCTTTGATGTCCAAGTTATGTTGTTGATATTATGAATAAGTGGTTCTTCCTTACTTCTCTCAAATATAGATAAGAGAACAAAATGCAAGTGTGTTGTGTAATTGGACATTAAGAACAATTAGTGAATAAGCCTTCATACTTATAGATTCACATAAGTGCAATATCGTCCATCAAAATGTTGTCATGGAGGGAAAATGGATTTGTGCGGAGTTAAACGGTTTATGTTTAAGCACTTGGAAATATCTTGAATTAATTATCAACATGGTAGATAATAATTGTTAATTATGAAAGTTTCTAGTTATAAAAAGTATATGTATGTCTTCCCTCGTGCTTTTTTACTGTTGTGAGTTATGTCATGCCCTCATTCTTTGTATGCTTTGGGTTGGGTTTAGTCCTCGTGCTTTATATGCTTTGGGCTAGGTTTAGTCCTCATGCTTTGAATGCTTTGTGCTGGATTTAGTCATCATGCTTGTTACGCTTTAGATTATGTTTATCTCGCGTGCTTTGTTCGCTTTGGGATTTGTCTTCTGTTTTCAGTTGGTTGAAGGATTGAAATGTTGCATGTTAGTGTAGTTATTATCTGTGTTGGTATGCTATTCAAGATGGTGTTTTATTATATTTTTAAATGATGTTGGTTTACGAACTCATTAAAGTAGGATTTCTAAAACATTTATGTAAACTATTCTAAATGAATAAAATTTTGAACTCATTAGCGTTAGCTGACCAAGTTTAGCATTCATATCTGGAAAGAGTTAGCTCCTTGTGGCAAAGGATAGGAGGCATCTAGACTAGCTGACCGCAACAAGAACTCTGAATCTTAGCCTTAATCAGTGAAACTTGTTATACTTTTGGTTTTAAGAAACCCTAGTCTTTCGTTGTGTATTGTAATGTATTGAAAAACGCTTTGTTTTCGTGTAAATCTAATTGTTAGTGGCATCTCGGTTCTGTGAGGTGTAACATTTTAATTGTAATAATACATGAATCTCTTTAATGAAACTTTTCCTTAAAATATATGAAACTTTTCCTTAAAATACTTGAAAATCTCCTTCTTGATCTTATCCGGTTCAGTCTCCCAAGAGTTGTTAACCACCAGCCCATTAATACGGTTGCGCTTTTTCCTCCCGTTTATGACACCATGGAAGAAAGCCGTATTTTCATCCCCATCCGCAAGCCACTTTAGCCTACTCGAAGAGGTAGATGCCCCCTCTGCTTACTCAAAGAGGAGAATGAAGATCATACCTTTGTCAGATGCCCGGTGGCAAAAGGTGTGTGGAGCAAAATCTCCCAATGGATGAACCTTAATGTTACGTATCACCAGTCTATCAAGGAGCTGGCTAATTGTATTAATGTTACTCAAGGTTCGAGCAATGTCAAAACTGTTCGGGTCTTGATTGGTTACAGCACATGTTGGACGATATGGCTAACAAGAAATCGGTGGCTTTTGCAAATACTAGATCATCTGTGGAAAAAATGGTGGAGGAAATAAAAATACTAGCCTATACTTGGATGGAAGCAAGAAGGAAGAGAATTCATTGTACCTGGGAGGAATGGGTAACTAACCCTACAACGGGCGTAGGTTAAAAACTATTATAGAATCATTTTGTTGGTGCCTATGGGCGAGTGTTGTAATTGGGGTTTTACTAGTTTTTCGCTAGCTATTCTATGAGAAATTCTCATTCTTGTTGTTCAAAAAAAAAGTTAGAACACCCCAAGTTGCACGTTTTACTTAAATTTTTCTTTTTGATTTTCAACCATTGTGCTTTAGTTTAACTTGAAGATGAAGGAATTACTTCAAAAACGCAAAGCTAGCTCCACTGGTAGACACCTTCTTCTTAAACCATGTGGCGCGGGTTCGATCCTACACCCTCACCATGATCTTGGGAGCTTGCTTTTTTATGTATTTATGTCTACCGTGAGAGATAAGGTTGAGGGTGTGCTAGCGGGAACGCGGTGGTGAGGTTGCTACCTCAGCTCACACCGAACAAAAACATCGTCCCACAATATAGGGAACGGCTCGGTTTACGGATGCGTGGTAAAGGTGTACCGAGTGAACCGTTGTCAAACAGTAAAAAACAACCCCCTAACGGCTAGTTATTATAAAAAAAATCAAAAATCTATAAATACCCTTAAACAACACATGTTTTTTACACCAATATTCATCTTCCCAACTTCATTTTCTTTCCTCAATACAATTCATCCAAAAAAATGGTCGCGGGATCCAACGAGCCTAGACTCCAACAAGAGAAGGATTATCGTTTCTTTGTTACGCCCCACGATCATTTAAGTGGACCGGAGTTAACCGCAACATTAAAAAGGAAGGTGGGCATAACAAAACGTTGGGTTGTGAGTAAAATGTAATTTTTTATATGTTTTTTAATTTATGAAATGTAATTTTATTTTTAGCTTTTATTTATTTTTTAGTTTATATTTTGTTATTAATGAAATTTATTTTCAATTTATTATTATAAGTTTACATTTGTTTTTTTATTTTTATTTAAAAACAACGTTTAGGAATGTGAAAGATGACTACACACCCCTCTTAGGGACGATTTAGGAATTGAATGAGAAAAGTGATGTGACAATGACATAGAAAAGAGAGAGTACCGGGGATATTAGGGACGACACCCTCCCCTAGTAATAGACTTACTAGGCTAACATGTCACAATTATCGATTGAACCACATAAAGTTTCGCATTCTTTGTCGTTTTCTTGTACAATTTTGAGTCGTGTTCTTTTTTGATTCATAATCATATGTTGTTTGCATGTTTGATCATGTCCCCCGAAATATCAATATGAATATCATGCCAAAACGATTGTATCTACTACTTTTCTTTTGTAAAGTTGATAGAAACATGATGAAAATCCTACTCTTATTGTATTAATTATACATATATCGTTCACAGTTCAGAAGTTGGGTGTTAAGTTAAAACAAAACTTAAATTCATGGAAACCCGACTAGTTTAGTTTTAACTTGTACAAACGAGTTAATTAAAAATCTAAGTTCGATCTCCAACCAGAAACTCGATCATTTACTTTCATCCACTTAAACCTTTTCATATGAAAATATATATTTAAGAGTAAACTGTCATTTTCGTCCCTGTGGTTTGGTCAAAATTGCCACTTTCATCCAATAGTTTGTTTTTTTGTATCTGGGTCCTCGTGGTTTTAAAATATTGCCATTTTCATCCTCGTGGTTTTAAAATATTGCCACTTTCATCCAGTCAGCTAACACCGTCCGTTTTTCTCAATTAAATGAGGGGTATTTCAGTCCTTTTACATATTTGTTTTATTTCTTCATCTTTTTTACTCTCACTTTTTAATCATAGAAACAAGCGACGGAGGTGTTCCAGTGGTGCTCGTCGGAAACTGGTCAGGAAAAGAGGAAGAAGGCCAGCAGGTGGATGATTAAATTAGAGGTTAAATTGGGGATGATTAAAAAGTGAGAGTAAAAAAGATGAAAAAATAAAACAAATAAGTAAAAGGACTGAAATACCCCTCATTTAACTGAGAAAAACGGACGGTGTTAGCTGACTGGATGAAAGTGGCAATATTTTAAAACCACGAGGATGAAAATGGCAATATTTTAAAACCATGAGGACCCAGATACAAAAAAACAAACTATTGGATGAAAGTGGCAATTTTGACCAAACCACAGGGACGAAAATGACAGTTTACTCTATATTTAAATAACATATCAGCAACGCTAAGTGATAACACATCTTACAATACTTGAAATACTTGGTTAAAAACAAGAACTCAATATAATAGTGCACCAACGTATGCCCGATATATGATCAGCTTAAGCTTAAAACAGATACATGTACCTCATAACCGGAGAATGGTCGGCGAATGCAACTATGCATGCGTTGCCCCTGTATTAGCCCTAGACAACACAATTTTTTTTTAAGTTTTCATCCAAATCACAATTTTCCACACCGTGATTTCACATAATTATAATTGAAACAATAACTCATTTATCTCATAGTTTGTTCAATTATAAGGTTTATACCTTTGATATTCATATATTTCACTTTAAGAATTTTAATCCTTAAAACTCGTTCAATTTTATCAATTTCACCTTCAATGTAACTCATCTTTCTTTTCTTCTCACGCTCATCGCTCTTTGAACCGTTGTTATTATAAACTTTCCATATCATTCCTATGGATAGGTATGGCAATTGATCCATATCATTCACACAACAAATTTATAACACAACATACTACAACTCAATTCACCATTGTTACTTTTCAACTAAGTATTAAATGTATACTTTTTAGTTTAGGATTAGTGTGTACTTACCTTTGTATGAGCTTCTACCGTTGGCCATTTGGTGCAATGGTAACCCCAAGACTTCTCATAGTGGAGGTCTTGGGTTCGAATCCTGGCAACAGCAAAAAATTGGTCTGTGGCCAGGTCAGGGGGTTTACCCAGTTGGGAGGTTCCTCCTGTGGTGGGTTGCCCTGGATGTTCTAGGTGTTGCCCCAGGAAAACCCAATTATCCTAGAATATCTAGGTGTTGTCGTTCCAAAAAAAAATCTAGAGCTTCTCAATTGCACGTCTCAATTCAAGATACGTTGAGTTCCTAAAAGTCAACTAATTTAATATATAACTTATATGTTTCATCAATTGGTTTAATTAACCAACTTTGTCACTAAACCAACTCTAACTAACTTTATTCAACTATAGACATCCTTTTTACTATATTCTAAACGGGTTGGTTTAAACCTACAGACCCGTTATGTCAACCCAAACCGACCCGTTTGTCACTTTAAAACACCAAAAAAGAGTTCCACTACTTTTTGTACCAAACTAATGTAAATAAATATTTTGAACATGCTAGAACCATTACTAATCAAATTGATCAACCATTTTACAAATTTTCAACCTTGGGTCACTTTGACTTTAATCACAAATCCTTATAAAATTTCATCAATTATGTCATTTTCATTATTATTTTGATCTAAACACATTTCAACAAAGAGTGTGACATTAGTAGGCAATAGCTCAAATTCAATTGTACAAAAATCCATCTTAGACTATCTTTGTTTTTAACTCAATAATTTATGTTGTTCAAGGGCAAAGTTAAGTAGACTCCTTTCCTTTGTAGCAAAATAATAATAATAATCACACATCAATCAAAGTAAGGTTGATTTTATTATAAAACAATACATAAATCGTAAATCATTACAAAAACTACACTTTTCTTCCTTAAAATTCGAACCAATGCCCCCACATACACCCATTTTTCTTGGTTATAAACCAAATTAAACATTCTAAACGTGTTACAAACATTAGGTGCGGTGATTATATCCTAAGAGATGCCATAAACACTATGAATTTCAAGAAATAAGGTTTTTGAGTCCAAATTGACTAAGAACTCAAAATCCCAAATTTCTTAATTATACGTGGATTCCACCTAGATTTTTGTTTAAGTGGCACTCCAACTTAAAGTATTAGATCTTTTTTTCCCACAGAATTTACATTTACACGATATTTTAGCCCATTTTACACTACAATTACATGGACAATTTACATTATAATACGATATTTAGAATATTATTATAAAATAGATTAAAGTACAGTCGCTTTGAACAGTAATAATCCCACTAAACGTGCGCCACCTGTCATTTTTCTATTGGACCGCTAGGGTGCTGTGTGTATGTCTTATTCCCCTTCTCCCTGTCTACGCCATTTACCACCACGCGATTCCTATTTGGCAGTCGCTCGCCATGGTTGACGAATAGAGATACAAGCTTCGTTGCCCTCACCAGCCCCGCCCGTTTTGGCTTTCCAGTTCGTCTGAAATTAGGGCCAGAGGGACGACGGCCATGGCGGACTCAAGTGATTTCTGATATTGGAGGAAGACAAAGGTACTTTTTACCCTATTTGATTGGCTTCTTTTTGATACATACTGTTACTTCTTGGAATATTTAGTGATTGTTTCACTTTCTTATGTGATTATAGACACCGATCAGGGTTACGGTCTTTCCCCCTGTTTTCTTATTCTTGATTCTATGTTCTTCAGTAAAGCCAATGTTCTGTCCTCCTCTGATTAGGGTTTTTTTTGTCCTAAGTGCTATGTTTGTCAACGGTAAGTACGGTTGTGTTTTGATTATGCCTTTTTACTGCGTTGTTATAGCAGGGGAAAAAATCAAGAGCATGGATATATGAGGGAAAGTTATACAAGTTGATGACGTTCTCATGCTCTGCATTTCCGATTGAAGGTAACTTTTGGTACACGATAAGTTGCTCAACCCATTGACTTTATTCTCAAGTCATTGGCAGTACAGGTTAGTAAGATTTGTAGCACAAATTAATTGATCTTTAGATACCCTGATGGAATTGCTTATCAAATACAGGTTAGTAAGATTTATATCATGTACACAAGCATCACCCAGGTATACACAAAACCACATTAAAAGGTATCCCATCGAATCAACAAAAACTGTAGTATTTGGATGTTTATGAACTATAACAGTAACATGCCCCTGAGGCCTAAGCGTACCTAATAATGCAATCGATATGTATATTTACAATACGTATCCGAAGAAGCATCCACCACAACAGAGTAACTCCATGAATAGAGATGCCTCCATATGGAATTTTACACGTTTCCTTTGCTAAACAGAAGAAAGCTTTCAAATCGGGTTTGTTGATGCTAAGCTTTAAGGTTTTACACCGGCACCTTTCAAATTTGGTGACTATTGCTGTGTGTGTGGTTTTCTGTATGGAAGTGAGGATAAAAATGAAGAGCATATGCGACTCTCCTTTTTTATTTTGTTTATATATGTAATGTATAGATAAGGAAAAATTGGCCATTTTGTAATGTCTAAAAAGAATATTTTTACATATTAAGCCTTCAGGTTTACATTTTGTAATCATTTTAGTCCCTACCACTAACTCTGTTAACGTTTTTTTTTAACGACCAACGAATACTATAAGCCCTGTCACTCGGGTAAACCCATTGGTGAAAGGCCACCCATGCCCGCGAATGCAAATAACGTTGGTGACCTGACCCGCCAGCATTCTAGGAGAAACGCCACCACCCGAAGACCCACTGTGGAAAAAACACCTGGCCAACATGAACATATTGCACCAAGTGAGTCTCGAACCCATGACCTCCACATTGGAAGGCCATGGGAGTTTCAAACCAATTGATTTGGAGCTTATTGGCACTAACTCTATTAACTAGTCCCTTGAATGTGAAATAACTGAAATGCCTCTAGATTTAACGAAAAAAATTAATAGAGTTAGTGTCACGGACTGAAATGGTTACAAAATACAAACCTCAAGATTTGATATGTCAAAAATATTCTTTTTTAAACCAAAAGAATTACCCAAACTATAGGGGCAAAATCGTAATTTACTCTAATAGTAAATGTAGATTTGCCGGTGTCCATGAGCCGCTATAGTCTATATAATCTCAAAATGGGTTTATTCTTCAACCGATTTCTTCTCCTATGTAAGTAACATCTTATTCAAGAAAAATAAATATAAAATAAATTATCCCAAAATAAAGAACAACTCTTTTAACGATTACAGATTATATACTATTATAAAAGATTATTTAAACAACCAAATATGATTTACACACGATAAACAACACTTAAACTTTTTTATTTTACATTTATATCACAAGACAAAACATAGAGGATAAAATTCTTACAATCTATAATAATTAAATAAAAACTAAGGGTAAAGCGAATTGAGGTGTTCATGAGCTAGTCTAGTTTGGCTCGTTAAAAGCTTGAATTTAACCGAGCTTAAACGAACCCGAGTCTCATATATTAAGCTCAACTAGGTTCTTGAGCCTAAACAAGCCTCTGATTTATATAGATGCAATAATTTATATTTAATATAATAAATATATATTACGTAATAACAATAATAATAATAAATGTATAATCATGATAAAAGTATCTGAATAATATATATATATATATAGGGACATGTTCAATTAAGAAACATAATTTTGGTGAGAACCAAAAGAACCATGTATTTATACACATATTTAAGGATGCATGTATGTATTTATGCATATATGTAGTAAGGATGCATGTATGCATTTGTGTATAATTGTGCATGGTTCTTTTGGTTCTCGTCAAAATTATGGTTCTTAACTGAACAGTTCTTAATTGAACATCTGTATGTGTGTGTGTGTGTATATATATTATGTTATATATATATATATATATATAATTATAATTATAATTGTATATGTATATGTATAAATAATAATATAATCAAATAAATAATAAACGAGTCAAACTCGAGCTCAAGCCTGTAAAGTTTCTCATGAGCCGAGCTTGAGCTCAGGCTCAAGCTCGTAAACTTTCTCACAAGGTGAACTTGAGCTCAGTTAAGCTAAATGAATCGAGCTCGAGTCCGACTCGGCTCATTTACACCCATAGCCAAAACATATATTCAAACAAGATAATTCTTTAAGAGAAAATCATGAAAGTGGTCATTTTTCTCGTTGTGTAATATCATAGACACGTGAGAGAATATTTACACTTATAGTCGTATCACGTATAATATGTGGAGCCATGGTTGTGTATGTATACCTTTGCTCACGTATCCTGCTTTATTCCACCAATGCCATCTAAAAATCACTTCGTACACGAATAACTCATTGTGTATCACCTTTTTGTTCACGCACCATAACAAGACATGCATTCAATTGACAAAATCAATACATACGTGATATGACGTAGTATCTGTTTTCTTTGTGTATATGTTTATTAGTTTTATTATTTAATACATGAGAAGTTTAGATGTATTGAAACACTAGCTCATCACTAATATAAACATATACATAGAGATATCATTATTCGATCTTTTATCGATGAAGGTGATCCAAATATTTTTAAGGTCCTTATAATCACAAGATCATTGGATGTTTGTGTTTGGTTCATAAGATGGATTGTGAAAGTAGTGTTGTGCAACGTTATCATCATATTATAAGGTTAGAGCATGATTAGTGCCACTTCATAACCGTAGGTATTTATAACACCCAGGGGAAAAAGATGGGCCTTCACCCACTTTGGTGCTCATTTACAAAAGAGTCGACTCTTCTTACCTTTTTGAAATTTAGTTCTCATGTTTTGTATTTGTATTATGCGGGTTTAACATGTTTTACAAACATCTGAATGCCTCTTAGCCACTACATCATAAGGAGATGGAAGAGACATTAACTTTGTATTTGCATTTTGTCACTGTGGTGACAGATTGAGAACACACTAGTCCAACGATCATATATTGCTTACTGTTTGTACATTTTTACAATTTTTAGGTTGAATATGATATTAGCGTTCATATCTTTTCATGCTTCCAATAAGTTGTTGATGTGTATAAGTTGTTTTCACCTTATTAATTTAACAAACAATGTTAGTAATACAATGCGACATTATTTCTAATTCAATGTTTAGATAGAAAGAGATGTAGAGGAAGAAAACCGAAAACTATTACTTCAGTATATGATGTACATTGTCATAATCTATTGATATAAATACCTAATAAAATACTTACTTTAGATACTCTCCTACCAACACATATTTTTTAGGTAAAATATGTGTTACATTTGAGCCTCATTGTGCTATAAGAGTTGTATTATTTTGTTAAAACCAGTCATCAAATTAATAAGGTCATAACAACTTTCAGATCTATCAATTTAATTGAGAAGAGAAAGGTAATTAAACTTAGAGTTGTAATTACAAGATGAAAAAATTAGTTATGTAATGCTCGGTAGATCCTATCCTAACATTGTATCACCATTATGTATTGTATGTATTGTTCTTTTCAACATTTGTTATATAAAAACTAACAAAAATACATATAACGAGATATTACTTTTATTTAATTTCAATTGTTGTAATCATTATATTGAAAACATATATTATATTTTACATATTTAATTTTATTTTTGCACCGAAATTTTATATTATGCAATCAAAAGTTGGCATGTGACAGCTTATTCGAGTACGATATATAGAATGTAAGGGTGGAGGGGGTGGAACCCCTTGAAATGAACCCTTAACTACCTTAAGGATTAGCCAATGGGGTTGGTGGTCCATTGGTAGAGGAAATACCAAGATTTGAGTAGATTATGGGTTCAAGTCTCACTCCTATAGTAATAAAGAAATTTGCTTTCAAAAAAAAAACTACCTTAAGGATTAGCCAATCTAAACACATCATGTCATGTTACGTTATTTTTACCATAAATTACCCTAAACATAAGGGATGGAACCCTTAACTACCCTAACATTTTTTTAAAATAAAATTTAGAAAACATAAATAAAATTAAATAACAAAAAAAATAATAAAGTGACAATATTTTTTTTATAAACCTTGTTTTATGTTGTCAAGTCAAATAATAATTATTAATTATGTTGTCAATACAAGTACTGATGTTCTTCTTCTTCTTCATCAACAATGGAGCTCGAAGGAAGTCTTCCATGGTTTCCACATAATGAACTTTTAATTTTAAACCTTCATCATCTCTTGTTGCTTCTTAAACGGTCACCAACCCTCATCTCCCAACGATCACCAACCCTCCTTTCTTGGCTTCACCAACCAGTGGATTGAACCCCCAACCCGATTCATTTGCGACGGTGTTACCGCGAACCCCTCCCAACCCAAGTCTCACCCCTTCCATCCTAACATAACATGGATATTATAATATTAGTAAGTATATTAATAAGAAAAAGAGTGAATTACAAATTATCTCCTTTAAGTATTACCTAAATTTCAAAATACGTCCTTTAACTAAGTAAATTACAGAAAACGTCCTTTATGTTTAAAAAAACCTTGCACGTTACGTCCTTTAGACTAAAAGGCGTTAAATTTCACCGTTAAATCCAGTCATGGTTAGGGTATTTTCGTCAATTTGCCATTTTAATTAGAGCGAATTACAAATTACGTCATTTAAGTATTACCAAAATTTCAGAATACGTCCTTTAACTAAGGAAATTACAGAAAATGTCATTTATGTTTAAAAAACCTTGCACGTTACGTCCTTTAGACTACCAGGCGTTAAATTTCAACGTTAAATCCAGTCATGGTGAGGGTATTTTCATCCATTTACCATTTTAATTAAAAAAAAATAAAATAACCCCCTCTCTATCTCTTGATTAAATCCCATTGCTGAATGCTAAAATGCAATGATGCCACCGCACCACTACCTGAAACCCATCGGCCACCACCACCTCCGGCCATCCACCACCACCTCAAGAGCAAATTCAAATTCTACAAATTAACCAAATTCAAATTCTACCTCTTCAAATTTCAAATTCAGCCATAACTTATTTCATAATTTATTTGTATATGCTTCGTATAAATCAACCACGCCAGAAAACTCACAGTCCCCGTCTTCATAGCGGGAAAACTCATAACCCTTGTCTTCCATTGAAGTTAGCTTAGATATGTTAGTGATTTTTCATATCTGAAATTCGAATAGGGGGTGGAGACGAGAACTTGCACGACCTGCAATTCCAATGAAGGGGACCAAACCAACCTACACGACCTGCAATTCTGAATTGGGGTTCGACAACCATTGTGTTAAGGCAGAAGATGAAGACAACGGGTTTGGTTTGATGGAGACGGTGGTGTTGGAGGCATTAGGGAAGGCGGTGGTGGATAGTGATGATGATGATACTCCCTGTATAGGTGAAATGACATATTTGTCCTCATGTGCCTTGCACATGACATGGTTTAACGGTGAAATTTAACGCCCGTTACCCTAAATGACGTAACGTGCAAGGTTTGTTAAACATAAATGACGCTTTATGTAATTTCCTTAATTAAAATAACCCCCTCTCTTATTGAATGCTAAAATGCAATGATGCCACCCTACCACTACCTTAAACCAGTCGGCCACCCACCACCACCTCAAGAGCAAATTCAAATTCAACAAATTAATCAAATTCAAAATCTACCTCTTCTAATTTCAAATTCAGCCTTAACTTATTTCATAACTTACTCGTATATGCTTCCCATAAATCAACCACGCCAAAAAACTCACAGCCCCCATCTTCATAGCGGGAAAAATCTTAACCCATGTCTTCCATTGAACCTAGCTTAGATATGTTAGTGATTTTTCAGTTCTGAAATTCGAATAGGGGGTGGAGACGAGAACTTGCACGACCTGCAATTCCGATGAAGGGGACCAAACCAACCTGCACGACCTGCAATTCCGAATTGGGGTTCGACAACCATTGTGTTAGGGCAGAAGATGAAGACAACGGGTTTAGTTGGATGGAGAAGGTGGTGTTGGAGGCATTAGGGAAGGCGGCGGTGGATGGTGATGATGATGGTGGATCGGCGGAAGCCAGAGGGTGTTGAAGATGGCGGAAGCCGGACGTTGTTGAAGATGGCGGAAGCCGAAAGTTCTTATGGTGGGGTATTAGCCAAATTTCACATTTAGCCCTTTAAGGATCACATTTTATATTTAAAGGTTTAAGTTAATTAAACATTTAGTCCCTATATAGGTGAAATGACATATTGTTACACATGACATGATTTAACAGTGAAATTTAACGTCTGTTACCGTAAAGGACGTAACGTGTAAGGTTGTTTAAACATAAAGGACGTTTTATGTAATTTTCTTAATTAAAAAATGTATTCTAAAATTTAGGTAATACTTAAAATACGTAATTTATAATTTGCTTTAAGAACTAAAATTAGATATTCAATCAATGATTCACCAATCTCAATAATAATAATAAAAGTAACTAACCTTCAATACGGCTATAGACACTTAATACACAAAATGATTATTTCCTTGATTTTTTATTCATTAAAACATACGAAAATGATCGTGAACTTCCAATTATATAATCTCGTATAACGAATTGATTAAAAAAGATAAAATGATGTGACTTGAATACTATTTTGGTATAATTCCATTGATGTGACCTCATGCTTTATGCATTGATATATATCTTTGGAATTTACTTTCATATTGAATATCTAACTTTCTTACCGTTTTGGTCTTAGATGCATGCAAATTAATGAAATAAATAAAATATTTTTTATATCGGTTTACAAGAATGTTAAATATTGATCGAATAACAAAACTACCATATATATATATATATATATATATATACCACTTATAGGCCCCCTGGTGTTAGATCGGTTGACGTATAGGAGATGAAACCAATCAACAGAGTGCGGAATCCTCTATGATCAGCTTGAACAAGATGTCTAGATCCGGTGATAACGAACACAAGTATATAAAACTTTGTCTATTAACATCAAACAACTGATTACAAAGAGTTTTCTCTCAAGAACTTGTTCAGACCTCTACTCTCAAGAACCCTAACCCTATCAGCTATTTATACTCACAAACTCAGATACTGCGTACTTAGCTAAGTACGCAGGACTTAGCTTGTGCACTAGCTAAGTACGCAAGAGCACACACACACACACACATATATATATATAAGCCGGTTATTGTACAAAGGGTTTTAGCGTACGAAGCGTACGAAGGCACCAGCATGCAACACGTGTTCAGTGGGCGAGGGGTAAATGCGTCTGCGTTATAATAACGCATGACCATAATCACGTAATCATACATGTTATACACATGACCATAATCACGTAATCACGCATGTTATACACATGATCATAATCACGCATGGTATACGCACAACACATCGGCCTTTTTAAAAAAGTCGTGTTTTTTTAATAAAAGTATAGTAAGATTATACTCAAATTAAAGAGAATAAAATGCTCGATTTTATGGTGTAATTTTTTAAAAAAATAATGTCGTATAATAAAGTTACGCTTGTTTTAAAAACAATGGGGGAACTTATAAAAAGTCAACAAAGGTAGGCTATTCCAATTTTATCATTTTCAGAATCTTTTCACGTTTAAAACAATCACATTTGATTTTAACCATTGATTTCCTAGATCAACGCTTCAAAATCCTTCCTACGCTTCGCACCAAAAAATCCTTTGTATTTAAAACTTCCTACACTTGTCACTCTCCTATGCATCCTCATCTTTTTTTTCCCGCTTCTTTCTCCTATTAATTATACAAATTATCTTTAATTGTTTTTTTTAATAATTTTTGGTTTCCCGCCCCTCTCTCCTATTAAATAATAATGATTTCTATAATTATTTTTATAAAACGTTTTTAATTAAAAAAAAGGTTTGTTCATAAAACATTTTTATAAATTGAATATTTCTTTCATTCCTTTTGTAAAACATTTAAAAAAAACATATATAACGTTTCTAGGATCTATATTAAAAACTATATAATATGTCATAAATCTGTAACATGTGAATCTTTATTACTAAGTATATAACATTTTATTTATTCAACCCGTGTAATACACCGGGTTCCTAACCTAGTATATATATATATATATAGAGAGAGAGAGAGAAAAAAAAAGTTTTAAATACAAAGGTCTCCGATCGTACGAAACGTACGAATGATTATGGAGCATTGATTTAGGAAATGAAGGGTTGAGATTAAGGGTGTGCCTAGTCAGCTTGTTTTTATGCGTGAAAAAAAAATCTGAAACAGGTAAAATTGGAATACACTACATTTGTTGACTTTTTCAAGTTCCTTCATTTTTTTAAAACACGTATAACTTTTATATACGACATTATTTTAAAAAAAAAATACACCACAAAATTGAGCATTTCATTCTCTTTAATTTGAGTATAGTCTTGCTATACTTTTATTTTAAAAAAATCGACTTTAAAAAAAATGTCGATGTGCTGTGCGTATAACATGCGTGATTATGGTCATGCGTGATTATAAAACATGCGTGATTATGGTCATGCGTTATTATAAACATGTGTGATTATGATTATGGTCATGTGTTATTATAAACATGCGTAATTATCATTTTAAACATACGTTATTATCATTTTAAACATGCGTTATTATATAACGTGCGTTATTATTATGACGCGGACGCATTTACTCCTCGCCCACTGAACACGTGTCGCATGTTGGTGCTTTCGTACGCTTTGTACGCTAAAAGCCCTTTGTATAATAACCGGACCACACACACACACACACATATATATATATATATATATAGGTTAAATATAATAATTTTAGTTACTTATAGAAAACTTTTTATGTTTATATTAAAAAAGTGTTTTGCTTGAGTCTATCTTCCAGTTTGCCTGGAACAATTGGGTTCCGAGGAAGGTTGGTTTTCTCGCTTGGAGAGCCGCTCATGACAGACTTTCTACCGCTGATGCTTTGTTGTATAGACATGTCCAGGTGTCGTCCCTTCGTGTGCCTTCTTTGGGGAGGTAATTGAATCTGTTGAGCACGTTTTTGTTGCCTGTTCTTTTGCTCAGTCGGTGTGGGATTTCATCTCTAGTTGGTACAAAATCGTGCCCGTGTATCATTTTGGAATACGTTATCTCTTGGATGTGCACAATTCTCTCCACAGATCCAAGAAGTGGCAGAAAGCTATCCACTCGGTCATTCTTACTGCTACACAGAATGAATTGATATTCAACCTACTCAGACTCCCATCGTTGTGATTCTTGAAGAACTAAAGGTCCTAAGTTTTCTTTGGGTCAACTCTCGATCTAGGAATATTAGCTTGTCTTGGATCTAATGGTGTAATTTCTCAATGTACTAATTTGACAGGTCTCTTTTCTACGGGTTTAGTTGTTTATATATAAGTTGTTTGTTGGCCCTTCAAAAAAAATCAGATATTATTTTCATACTTCGTAATCCAAAAACGATTTTATTCAACAATTAAATGCTTTAAATATGAATTACAATAAAGAAAGGTGTAATTTTAAATTAAAAAAAACAAAAACTTTAAATGTTTTTGGCGAGTTGTGATTAATGAAAGATAGATGGTACCGCATTAGGACCAGAGTCCAATCTAACTCTAGATTCTTGGTACGGGAAAAACATAAAATCCCACCAAAAATATTTCAATTTTCAAGATTATTTTACATATTTGAATTAATATAATTCGTTCACACTCGAACAAAATACTGTATTTTTATATTAATTTTGCTTTTATTTTACTGAAGAGTTGGGCCAAGAAAAAGTTTAATGGTGATAGTTAGTGATTGATTGGGGGCAGAGAAGGAAAAGAAAAAAAGAAAATATAATATAATGAGCCAGAGAGAGTACTTGTAACTTGGAATAGTAGCAGTAAAGCAGTAGCAAAATAGCAGATTTGGTATCTAGGTGCTTCTATCTACAAATCTTGGTATTCAATTGAAGAAACCCATTGTGTTATTCAACTGTTTTGGGTTTGAAGATGCTTGCTTTTTGAACCAAATCTATGAATCTTGGTGAAAGAGATCTGGGTTTTCTTTAGGGTTTCTGTTTTTGTAAGTTTCAAGATTACAAAAAGTTTTCAAGATTAGGTTTTTTTTTTCTGGGGTTGAGATCTGAAGTGGTTCTTGTGGCTAAATGAGCTTCTGGGGTGTGATTCTTGGGTAAATTTGGTGGTGGGTTTGTTAAAAAAAGGAGAAAACAAGACTTTTGTTAGATGAAGGTGTTTGTAGCTAATTTTTTGTGTTATTTGGGGGGTTGGGTTAGGAATATCAAGATCGAATGAAGTGGAAATCATTTTTGTTTTGTGGCAGCACCGGTTTCGGTTGAAAATCTAGTGGAATAGTGGGGTTTGTTGTATGGATTGTTGAAAAGGAGCAAGAATCATTGATCTTGAAAGGAAAGGTGGTCCCTTTTCATAGGGTTGTGCACTGGTGCAAAGTTTAAGGGGACTTGTGTGGTTAATTGTTGAGATTCTTGATTGTTTATAGTAGTTTTGTTGTTTGAAGCTGTGAAAAATGAAGCTTTCTGCTGTTGGTTTTGGTCAGCAATTGCCTGAAGGTCTGTTCTTTTCACTTTGATCATATATGTAATAAGCATTTATTGGTTATATGTGTTATGCTTGGTGATTAGTGATAGTTTATATATTTGTGTTGTTGGTTTGTGATTATACTGGTTAAACTGCATCACTATTAATAACTCCCATCATGATTTGTTAAGTTTATCTAGAGGTTATTAGGCCTACTTGCTACATCGGGCTTAGGGCGTTACACCAAAGATGTTGAACATCATTATTATAGATTAATGATTATTAATCATTATTTTCTTAGTTGCATTAAAAGCTGTTTTTTACATTTGATTTTGTTTGCAGGGGAAAAGAGATGTTTGAATTCTGAGCTTTGGCATGCTTGCTCTGGTCCTCTTGTCTCCCTTCCCACGGTTGGAAGTCGCGTGGTTTACTTCCCACAGGGTCACAGTGAACAGGTTAATTTAATCTGATTTGGGTTTTATTTCAATCTGTTTACTCATGAACGAGTTGATTGTTGTGTTTTATCTCTAACAAGTCAAATGGGTAAAGTAAAAATAGAAAAAAAAGTAGCTTAAAAGGAAACGGGTCAAATGAGTTGAAAGTCAGCTAAGTGTATTTTCAATGCATAAAACCTCTAAAATCTGTTAATTCGAAAAATTAGATTGATTGGAATAACATAATTCACACTATAGTTTTATATAACAAAATTTGTAAGTTTGGACAAAATTTGCTTTGACTCAACCCAATCCGACCCGTTTTGGCCAATTAGAAACCTATATAATTTGACCCGAACCGGCCCATTTTGTCACCTCTAGATATAATCCAAGTGAAACAATGGAGTTCATTTTGCAAACCGTTCATGCAACTTTACTAAAATTAGTATACTCTAAATCACTTTGGTTATTTCTAATTGTATATCATATAGGTTGCTGCATCAACAAACAAAGAAGTCGATGCTCATACTCCCAATTACCCGAGCTTACCTCCACAACTCATTTGTCAACTTCATAATGTCACTATGCATGTAAGCACCCATAAAAAGACTTAAAAATCATTTTTGCTTCTTTTTTATTTCCAGTTTTTAGTTTAACTCTTTCCTTTATATCTTCACTGTCTGACTCACAAATTGTCATCAGGCTGATGCAGAGACCGATGAGGTTTATGCTCAGATGACATTGCAACCACTGAGCTCTGTATGTTCTTCCCTTTTGATCATTTTATGAATGTGTGGATGCTTATTCATATTCTGTTTATGATGCCATCTCTTGAAATTTTTTATTTTATTTTATTTTATTTTTTTGTAATTTTTATAGGAAGAGCAAAAGGAGGCATTTCTTCCAGCAGATTTGGGTGCCCCGAGCAAACAACCGACAAATTATTTTTGTAAAACATTGACTGCAAGTGACACTAGCACTCACGGTGGATTTTCGGTTCCTCGTCGTGCAGCTGAGAAAGTGTTTCCTCCGTTGGTAAGCCAGAATATGTCCCAAACAAAATAAAAAAATAAAATACAATGAAGCCCGTGCAATATGACATGCTTCATCAAGCTTAAATCTTGACTAGAGGTGGCAATCTCAACCCGTTTAATTTTGAATGGGTTGATTTGGGTGTGTAATATCTCTCTTGGGTCAAACAGATAAAATAGAGAAAACAAACAGCTTAATGGAAACAGGTAAAATTGGAAGACAGCGGTGAAAGCGGTCCAAAGTGTATTTTCAATACATAAAACCTTGTAATTCATTTTGTAATCATTATTAAAATGATATAATTTTGTAATCATATTTGACACTTATTTTATATATATATATATATATATATATATATATATATTATAAAAAAAATTAAACTAAATAGAACCTGACCCACACCAAAATTATCAATTTTTTACTCAGAACTGTTTTATCATGTTACCCGGACCGCCTGACCCATTCATTTTGTCACCTAGTTTTGACTAATGTTGACTATTTTTGTTTGGATTTGCAGGACTTCTCACAGCAACCTCCTGCTCAAGAATTGATCGCGAGGGATTTACATGACAATGAATGGAAATTTAGACACATATTTCGTGGTATGCTTGCAACTTGATTCACATCATAGTATACATTAAAAGGTCCAACTTTTGCCATTAATGTTATATCTTTGATCCATTTTGTACACTATTTCAGGACAGCCAAAAAGGCATCTTCTCACAACTGGTTGGAGTGTTTTTGTTAGTGCAAAAAGACTTGTTGCAGGCGATTCGGTCTTATTCATATGGTAAGCAATTTGTATACATCATAATATCATTTAATACTTGATTGGCTATATAAGTTGAATATTATTTTTACACAGGAATGAGAAAAACCAGTTGCTGTTAGGAATCCGGCGTGCAAATCGACCTCAAACTGTTATGCCTTCTTCGGTTTTATCTAGTGACAGCATGCACCTCGGGCTTCTTGCTGCAGCTGCACATGCTGCAGCAACTAATAGCCGTTTCACCATTTTTTATAATCCAAGGTTTTTTTTATTTATTAAATATTGAAATCAAATCCGATGAAACCTTAAAATTACTAATATCAAGATTCTCCACAGGGCAAGTCCAACAGAATTTGTCATACCTCTTCCTAAGTATGTTAAAGCCGTGTATCATACGCGTGTTTCTGTTGGCATGCGTTTTCGCATGTTGTTTGAAACTGAAGAATCAAGTGTCCGTCGGTATGTTTAAAGAAATCTTATTTTTCTGTAATTTTACACTATCTTTTTTATTTAAAAGGGTTTGTGTTTTACTAAAATTGTACGAGTTCCAGCTATATGGGCACTATCACTGGCATTAGCGACTTGGACCCGACCCGATGGCCCAATTCACACTGGCGGTCTGTTAAGGTTGGGTGGGATGAGTCAACAGCTGGGGAGAAACAACCAAGGGTTTCACTATGGGAGATCGAACCCCTTACAACATTCCCTATGTACCCTTCTCAATTCCCTCTCAGACTCAAGCGACCATGGCCATCCGGGCTTCCGTCATTTAGTGGTAATTTTCTAAACTAAAAACGGGCTTTTGTCGTTTTTCAAAATTTAACATTATAAATATGGTTTGTTTGTTGGATGTAGGGATAAAAGAGGAGGATTTAGGAATGAACTTGCCAATAATGTGGCTCCGTGGGGACCCCTGTGACCGTGGGATCCAATCTCTTAACTTTCAGGGACTTGGTGGTTCACCATGGCTGCAGCCGCGACTCGATGGGGGCATGCTCGGTATGCAAACCGATGTTTACCAAGCTATGGCTGCAGCTGCATTGCAAGAGATGAGGACTATGGATTCTTTAAAACCATCAAGCCCTTCACTTCTACAATTTCAACAACACCAAACGGTTCCAGCTGGTTTGGGGTCTGTCGGGCTGGGCCCGGCTCAGATGGTGCACCAATCTCAGTCTCAACCGACTTTCATCCCCCAAAACCTACCCACTTCACATCAAGAGTCTCATCTTCTTTCACAACATTTGAACCACCAGAACCCGTTCAATAATCAACAGCAAACTTTACTTCCCGTGACCACTTCAATCCAAAATCAAAACTTTTCTGATTCGAACAGGAGTCTCACAAGTCTTTTAGGCTCGTTTTCTCATGATGAAACTTCACATCTTCTTAACATGCCTCGGTCCACCTCTATGCTAACTTCCACTGGCTGGCCTGCCAAACGGGTGGCAGTTGACCCACTTCTCGTGTCTGGTTCATCACAATCTCTTCTTCACCAAGTCGAACAGCTGGGCCCACCGTCACACACGAACCTTTCTCAAAACACTAATCTTTCACAAAACACGGTTTCTTTACCACCATTTCCAGGAAGAGAGTGTTCAATTGATCAAGAACCGAACAATGATCCTCAAAATAATCTTTTATTTGGAGTTAACATAGATAACTCAAATCTTTTTATGCAAGGTAGTGATGGTGATTCATTGACTATGCCGATTACTTCTTCCAATTATAACATGAGTAATGCAGGAAACGGGTTTTCGGTTAGTCCAACAATCGCAGCTTCAAGTTGTCTTGATGAGTCGGGTTTCCTGCAGTCTCCTGAAACCGCAGGTCAAACAAACCCATCCACCAGGACCATTGTTAAGGTGAATCTTTTTTATTACCCGTACATATATTGTTGTAACATCGTTCAGGATTCTGGCCGTTTATGGTTAACTGACGCAGGCTTTTGGTATTGTTTTAACAGGTTTATAAGTTGGGGAGCTCCGCATTGGCACTTGATATAGGCAAGTTCAGCAGCTATCATGAGCTGAGAAGTGAACTGGGTCACATGTTTGGGCTTGAAGGCCAACTGGATGACCCGTTGAGATCAGGCTGGCAGCTTGTATTTGTTGACCGGGAGGGTGATGTTCGTCTCCTCGGTGACGATCCTTGGCCGTAAGTTGTCATCTTTTATTACAACTTTAAACAACAAAAAACACATTGACCAAAATGTTTTACTTACGGTCTGGTATCCCATTAGGGGGCTGCTAAAGAGATACCATCCCCAAAAATATACACCAACATGCTTGTCACATCATACGGGTCGTATGACCAATACGTCCCATATGATGGGGCGAAAAATGGTCATACGGGCCGTATGAGCAATCATTTCAATGTCAGTCAAACCCATCATACGGGTTGTATGATTTGGCGAACATCACCTCATACAGGCCATATGACCATTTTTGCCATATTATACGGGCCGTATGGCCACTGGTGTCTGTATAGTGTGTCGGTGGTGTTTCTTTAGACGTCGCCTTCTAATTACTGAATGCCATGTGGTGTTTTTTTGCCCCTATGAACAGGGAGTTTGTGAGCCGGGTATGGTGCATTAAGGTACTGTCACCACAAGAGGTGCATCAAATGGGGAACCACGGGCTCAAGGTTCTTAACTCAGTTCAGATACAGAAACCCTCAGACAGCAGCTATGAAACATATACTCCGAGCGGGCAAGAGTCTGTGAACTTGAGCAGTGGGGTTGCATCAGTCGGTTCACTTGAATACTGAACGAACTCCATGCTAGGATTTACTGTTATATGTAAGGTGGCAATTCATCCGACTATGGTGATTTGGTACTTATGAACCCGAATCTGTAATTAATATGATCGCGTTGTTTATGTATTTGGAGTATACACGAGACTCGGGTTATGTATTATATTCTTTTCTAGGAAGTATTGTGTACTAAGGTGTTCATGAGCGGTTGAAACCGACCAAATCATCCAAACAGAAGCAAGTTGGCAGTATTGGGTTATCTACATGGTTGTATGGAAAAAAATGCGGAAAATTAAACAATTATTGGTTTAGACGGTTTGAGATCCGAATGATTCGGTTTTCACGGTTTGACGGTTCAATCTGCTTTGATACTTGAAGCTCCCCGTTTAACCTTTATTATATATATGTATTTTAATCATAAAACTATCTTTATTATTTTAAAGTTTTTAATACAAAGTAATGATTTAAATAAAAATCCGTTTATACCATCAAAATCAAACTGTCAAACCGGTAAGATCAGCCGGTCCGGTTGACCCACCCAACCCTGCCGATTTCGTTTGTCGTTAACCAAAATAATAATTAGAATTCTGTCTAGAATTTTTGTTAAAACCAATCAAATTCTCCCTTGTTGATTTTTGTTTTTTTCAAGTCACATCATTTTATGATAATTAAGTGCTTAATATGAATACGACTATTCTTCGATTAGATTAGCAATACATAGGGTATAACTCGATAATTAAATATTTTACACCACCCCTCTTATGTAGTTATGTTAGTATTTATCTAATTTAATTTGTTAAATTCCATTTAGTTATGAATTTCTTTCATGATATTTCAAAAACAATAAAACATAAATGTTATAAACAAGTTTAAATTTGAATACAACTAGTAATTTTACCTGTTGCGCGTTGCGGCGGCCTCGAAACGTAGCTTAACTCGAATTCCCAAGTCCCGCGGCGTGAAGTGGATCCGCGCATTTTATTGCGGGAAGTCCTCCATGAAAAAAAATTACCTAAACGCGTGTTATAGAAACTTAAAACATAAAAAATAAAAAAAACGTGCTCGAAAAAACATAATACATAGAAAAGTAAAACTAAAGTAAACCTAACACGATGATAACTAAAAGCAAAAAAGTTAAAAAAAAATATTAATTCAAGTGGGAAAAAAAAAGGCAAAAAAGAAAAAAACTGAAATAATAATTTCACCCCGTGAGTCAAACCTGGGTCAAAGCAAAGGAAGCCAAGATTTTAAGGTATGTCACCTTAACCAGGTGAGCCAAAAATGTTTAGTGTTTCAATGCCTCTAAAGTGATATATAACAACAAAAATTTCTGATTTTTCAAAAAAAAAATTTCCAACGGTCCAATCATCTTGTTGTAAGTAAGAGGTTGCATTTTAAATAGTAGTATATAATATATATTCACGTCTTTGAATTAAAAAATGTGATGAAATAACCAACACATATTTTTCAAATACCGAAAAGAAACTATTTAAAAATAATAATCGAGCTAGACACAAATATACATCTTTTTAGAACTTCTTTTGATTAATCAATTTTTTTAAAGGCGTAGATTTTATTGATATATTCTCTTAAATTACTTGAGTAACAACTGGACAAATAAAGTGCAATAAAAATGTATAGAAATAGCAAGGTAATGAAACTAATTATATACACAAATTAGATAAAATAAAATAAAAATATTATATTACAAAAATAATAACACGAGTGATAAAATATAAAAAAGGTATAAAGGACAATTATAATGATTTCGGAGACTTTATTCTAAAAACGTGATGTAGGAGTCAAAGCGCAATGTAAGCGGTCAAAAAAGAGATTTCCTTGAAAGTACAACCCACATGCCTCCCATTTCTTGACTTTGACCAACCACCCTCAGAGGACCATTCTAACTACCTACCCAATCATTTTTATAAAAAAATTATAAAAATTATTAACTACCAACAACTCTAATTTGATTCTCTTTACTTGTGGTTGCTGGATCATCAAATCCAAACAAGAAATTGTGCAGATATTACAACACCATAAACCATCAAACCGGACTAATTACATATTATTAATTTCATGACCAACCACAACAGTTGTTGGGGGACGATGGTGGAATACGACTAGTTTGTCGAATGTATTCCGCCTGCGCTGCTGCGTGTGCAGCCTGCCTGCTCTTCAAGGTTTCTGCTGCAGCCATTTTCGTTTCCGACTTGTGCTTTGCCATTGCAATCTTTTTCAACATCTTTGCTTGAGCACGGGCTCTCTTTCGTTCAACTTCAGCCTGAACATAAGCATATAAGCATTAACTGACCCATTTTGACCCGTTACACAACCTGCCCATTTTACCAGTTGCACAAGAAAAATCACACATCAAATTACCTCTATTCTTCTCATTTCGGCTTCAATTTTCACCTTCTGCTGACTCTCCCAAGCTTGAATTTTGATATCTTCGCGCATGAATCTAAACAAAAAAAGTTAACTAAACATAAACAACCGGATAAAACTAAATAAATTCAATCAAGCGAGTTAAAATCAATACTTTGCATTATGTTTAGATTTTTCAGCATCTTCCCAAGCAGCAGCCCGTTTCTCATATTCAATCCTCAACGACTCCTCTGTCAGCTTGTCATTTTCAACATCCGATACTTTCTTTTCCGTATCTTCTTTGCTTGCCCATGCAGCAATGTTCATCTTCCCGAGCTGCATGCCGAGCTGTAAGATCTCCTTGCGGGTTCTAAGTTTGACTTCTTGCTCGGTCAACTCTTTTGGGTTATGTGAGTCGTCATTATCTGAGTGTTGTATAGGTGTTGACGTGGGTCCACCTCTTCTAGGTGTAGATGGAATTGAGGAATTTGGACTACGAAGTGGGGTTGTGGCCCCCGCAGGTGTGGAAGTCATTGAAGGTTCTTGACTCGGGGTTGGAGTCATTTCTGTTCCCATGTCTCTCATTGACACAGATCTTACTTCATGACAACCTAATTTATAATCAAATATAAATACACTGGTCAAAGATTTATGCAAAAACTTAAATTATCATGGTAACAATATAGTTTTTGTAATTAAATGCGACTAATTATCTATAATCACATTTGACAGAAAATGTTTAAGGTCAACCAAACTCGAAACTGACCAGTTTTGATCCGTACAAAAATTTACACGTCTTGGTTTTGCCCATTAACCAACCCGTCAAATTTTGTCAGCTTTAGTCAAAACTAATAACAACCAGATTATGATATGCAAGATTCATCGTATGGGGTTGTAATTTAAGTAAACGAGAAGGTGTTATATACCTGTTTTATCCTCATTTGAACTCTGTCCACACAATGACTCTCGAATGTCGATTTCTTTTAAATCTTTACTTTCAGGACATTGATCAATCGACCCGCTCCCTTCATTTGTTTGACACGAAACAGGGTGGTGTTGTGAGCCAGAGGGTGTAAAGGAAAACCTATCTGGCCCTGTTTGCAATGCGGGCTGACAAAAGTCAACCACTTTAACTGAACTAACAGACTCAGAATAACCTCTAATCCCGTTTACCATACCTCCCAAATTCACTCGGTTTTGCATAGTGTTTTTTGAATTATGATTCTGCGTATTTTGCTTATTAATTATCCACTTTTCAGCATCATTCCATTTTGAAGACATAGGTCTCAACAGGGATCTTGAAATAGCATTATGAGTCGATCTTTCGTGTTTCTGAAACTCAAAGCTAGATGAACTAGCATTACTATCATAATCAAGATTATCGTCTTCTAATGATCTTATAGGATGAACTGAACTCGAACTACTGCAATCCGTCTTTTGAAATTGGTGGGGTTTCACCCGACCCTCTTTCCTATGATCTTTAGGTAGCCCAATACCCTGATCAACTTGCGGGCTATCGAATGTTAATGATGAAATCCCCATGCTAGAAACTGTATTTAGGCCCACAAATCCACAATCACAATCCAAAAAATTCCTATAGCATATGTCAATATCATTGCCTTTTAAATTCCATTTATAATCGGGCCCAAAAACAGTATTGATTTACTCATTTACACTCATAAAGCACATCTTTGGCTTGCTAAAAAAAGGACATCTTTGGATTAAAAACAAACTTTACCAAAAGCTGAAGATGACATCAATCCAAAATGGCCAAAACTGTTATAAAAGATAATCAATTGCTTAAAGCAAAGATTAATAGTCTGATCATTTTACATTTATCTGGATAATCCAAAGGAAACCATAATTACTTTCTTCAAACACATTAAACTGATTATTGGGACTTAATTTTATATCCAAACACCCCCTATATATCACAAAAACCTGAATAAAATACTTCACATCTGCAGCAGCAAAATATCTAGGGTTCCAAACACATACCTTCATCACCATAAATTCCAGAATTTGAAGCTAACAAACTGTTGTTCACAAACTCAGAATCTTCAAGTTCAGAAGGAGATGTTCTTGCAGAATTGCCTTTTGAACCTCCATCCTTTTTTCTCATCAGCTTCATCCTCAACTTACTAGGAGATATTATACCAACCTACATCCAAAATCAGCAAATAAAATAATAACAAATTGGACACATTGCAGGCTTAATATACAATAAACCAGATATAAATTGGATTAAAATAAGAAAAAAACAACAAAAAATCTTCAATATTTTGAATCAAAATAACTGAAAATAAAAGGAATACACAAAACTAGCTTCATGGTTGATATAATTATAAATCAAATCCGAAATTATTTAAAAAAACAAAAAACCTAGAAACGTCGATTAAAGGAGGATTCGAATTGAAGACGAAGGAAGGAAGAAGTGTTTACTGAGTCAATCTACTGTACTGATGTTGCGTATATATGGAGACATGGACAGCGATTCTACTGATTTTACTCATGCATTTGCAGAATAGTAATTTGGCGAGAAGAACAGGGGTAAATACCTGAAGCTTGTGATTGTGAATCCTCTCGTACTCCATTAGACTATGTGAAATGAACAGTGTGGTAGAGAGAGGATGGGGAATTTGTAGTGAAAATTTGAAGCCGGTGGTGGAGAGGAGGGAGACGAAAGCTGTCAGGATCCCTTCTCCAATGATAATTAAACTAATGTGACGTTTGCAATCTTTTACCTTCTCCTCGCCGAGTTTTTCAATGTCAGTCTTCACTCGTTATGACTTGATAATAATACTTGAACGTCATATGAAAAATAAAACTATGACGTAACTCACCTATTGTGGCGAGAGCGTTGCTAATATATAGAACTTTATATAAAAAAGTAAAACCGTGAAAAAATTCATGTTCAAAGGTTGATAAAAATAAGCAACGTGGTCGAAACGTAAATAGTAATAAGTACACGGCAATGGTGTTTTTGGAATTTAAAACGTAAAGAGAATTTGACCAGGCTCGTTTTGATTAAATTTACGTTGGAACGTAAACCGGCTCGGTTATGAATAAAATTTAAACTGGAACGTAGATACAGATAAACACGTCTCAATGGTATATTCAGATAGTATGAAAACACAATATTTTAAAAGTTGTAAGAGGAAACAAAATTAATTATATATATAAATATATTAAAATAAAATAAAATTAAAAGTTAAGTGTGCGTGAATAGCAAAAAAAAAAAGGTTTGTAGGGGTGAAGAAAGTCGCCCAATGAGACTCGAACCTGGGGCAAACGGTTATACTTCAGGGGCGCTTACCATCGGATTCCTTCACACAGAGTTTCTATTATGTTTTTTTTTGAAAGGCGAACATTGAATGTGTAACGTCGCACCTCCCGTCACATGGGAGAGACTCGTTCAACTCCGGCCAATATGTTGTCTTAACCGGGCCCATTTGGCGTCAGAGTTGGAGAGCTTTCAAGGAAAAACTCCACCCAATACGGCCCATTCCGGGCTTGAGGGAGAGCCGGGACTCCAACCCTGGATCGACGTGGGTAAAACCCTGGTGCATCAGCCTAAAAGGCCTCATTTACGATGCCGCAGAAATTAATGGTAATACAGCCCATTCCGTGCTTGAGGGAGAGCCGGAACTCCAACCCTGGATCGACGTGGGTAAAACCCTGGTGCATCAGCCTAAAATGCCTCATTTGCGATGCCGCAGAAATTAATGGTGGTGGCAGTGATTGAACCCGGGTCCCTTGGAACTTCAGACCTCACCTCAACCACTACACCACAACCTCTTTGACAAGTTTCTATTATGTTGAGTATTACTTTTGTATAAAAAGTACTTTTAATAAAAAACAATAATAGGTTAGTAAATAACACCACCCTAAATTAACTGTTAACATAGGTTAGTAAATGTATTATATAATAATAAATAATTTTATATCAAAATCAAATGTATTTTTTTTAAAGACGGTTATTAAACAGATAAAAGAGGTTATATGGCTCGTGAAGGTGTTCGTCATATCATACGGTCCGTATGATTTAACTGATTGATATTGAAATAACTAATGTGACCACTGATAAAGTTATATGACAATCGCTAAACTTTACGGCTCGTATAATATGAGATAGACGTGGTGTATGTTTCTGGGGTCAATCGATAAAAGCCCGTTATTAAACAAATAAATTATGACATACTACTTCACGGGGGAACTGTGGATCAATAATGGCGAAGTTGTAAATGGAATGTTTGACTTTGACCAACAATTAAACTATTTAAAAATCGTCTATGGAGTTTTAATCCATTTCCCACAGTCTGAATGCAATCATCATTACATCTAATCGATAGATACATCATATTTATAATTTATTTCTCCTTCATTCACTCCATAAATTGTATCAACCTAAAGCTAAGGGGAGTACCCCGTGAAACTCACCGTGAAGGTGAGGTGGCTAGCGTGGAACACCACACCCCCTTGGCGTGGAGCTCTCCTGTGCAAATTTTCACGGCGTGGAGAAGGAAAAGGTGAAGGAGGTGGAGCCAAGGAGTGGGGTCAAGACCAATGGTTTTTAAACACATGTATTTTTTAAGTGGGTGGAAAGTGGAACACCACGCCCCCCAAATATGGATACCGTGTGAAAATGATGTGGCACTGACGTGGAGGTGTGGAAATATGTGGGTACTCCCCTTGGCCTAACAATATATTAATCTAAACAATTTTAAATGATATATTATAATAGTTTTGATGTTACTAATACCAACTTAAAAGAAAAAATTTAACTACTATGGTAGAGTAATATTGCATGAATGAACCAACAAACTTTGCAGAATCGTCTCACCTAATAGATAGTGACGAAGTTAGCAATGGATTCGGCGGATCATCCATGTCACGAATTTGAATAAAATAAAATAAATTTAATTTTGTTTAATTATCACTATTTAACTAGACATAATACAACAAAAAGTTAAACTAGATTTACATGAAGGGGTAATAAAAAAAAATTGATTTGATCAATGTGATAAAGTGTTTGAAGTAGTAATACCAGCATCATATCTTATTCTTTAAAAGCTTAATTATGTTTTGAGTATGTTATCATAACAATACACATTTAGAACGCTCATCAAAGCAATGTCTTTTTAGTTTTTATTAACTCTCATTCACAACTACTTTCTGGTTATCTTTTCATAAAAAAATATCAAACAATATTATAGTATCGAAAAAAGTATGAAGAGATAAATATGGAAAAAATCTTAATTTATTTTTTAAAAAAGTAAACCACTTAATCATATGAAGTATATAATGATCTAGTGGAAATGGGTGACCAAAATAAATTCAAAATGCATACACAAATAAATTACAATTAAAAAAGCAATAGACAAGAAATGCTTGTGGGTCAGTCCTCGCGACCCAATCTGCTTTGACTCGTTAAAAGATACATGTTTTGACCCGTTACCCGACCCATCCATTTTTCCACCTCTCCAAACTGAGATAACTTTGTCATGCTACTTTTGATCATGTTTCTGCTTCCAAAAGTCTCTTTGAGATATCAGTTTGTTAAGCACTTTAAGAATGAATTTATATGACTGCATAAACCATCCAAAAATAGGACCTGTTGTAATTTCATGTAACAGATGGAACTATATTTTAAGTCAAATATCATCTTTAACTTATGCCAAAAAATAATTGGATATGACATCTTTACCTCAATCCCAACATAGACTTCATGAATGGCCACTTTATAGACAGCTTGGAATTGACTTCAACTGAAGCAAAACTTCACTTTTGAGTTGATCTCTTCTCAATTTCCCACTTGTTGTCACTGGGAACTTCTTACTCCATCTTATAAACCTTTTAGGAACTTTGAACCTGTAATTGTATACAAAAATGAACATGTTGATTCGAGGTAAAAATATATTTTTTTAAATAGATTAGAAGGAAGCGGGTCAAAGATATCAAAAGTCACCTAAAGAGTAGTTTTTGTATATCATATTTGACACACTAAATATTATTAGAAGTTCTAAATTCTGGATGAAAGTGTTTCGGGCCAACCCAACCCAATCCGTTTAGGCCCATACAACCAGATTGCTTATTCTAACCCGAACCCATTTTGACCCCTTACCTAACCTACGCAACCCGAGGTTTTTGCTATGACTCGAAGTATTGACCATCCTAGTCACAAGGAGCAATCATACTGGTTATTACAAGGCTCAAACATCTTTCAAATAATTATATGGCAATAATTACCCGGTCAAATTATTTGTTCTACAAAATTGCTGAAGGGTTTCACTAGTAATGCATTGTTCTTTCTTGATAGACGAGTGGTCTGAACCTGAACCTGCCCATGTCCAGTTGTGGTTCAGTTGGATGCAAGCAACCACCATTTCTGTCAAACGATTGTCTGGAAGCCCGATGACTGCAATCGTAGAAATCCCAGGATGTTTTAATATCACAGTTTCTACCTACATTAAACACAAGTTCAACTTATTAACACCTGGTAATATTAAACTTCCTTTTTTTTTTCTAAAACAAGAGATACCCTTTGATTATTTCTTTTTTACTAGTCAAATAACATTCTTAATTTGGGGATGCTTACCTCTTCAGGATAAATATTTTCCCCTCCACTTTTGATACGCCCTTTCATGCGCCCAATGAGCCATAAATTACCATGATCGTCTATCCGCCCTATATCACCAGTTTCATGCCAGCCTTCATTGCTATAACTTTCTTTCATTTCAATTTGTTGCCAATATCCAATCATTAGGTGGGGCCCTCTTGTTAATATCTGTCCAACATGAGTTGAATCATCGGTTCTGATCTTTAACTCTACATGTGGTGCAGGCTTTCCAACACAAACACCCTCTTGTTGATAGTCCAAATCTAACTTCTTTTCAACAGTTATTTGCTTTGTAGGATCTTTAAGGGTCATAAAAGTTAGAGACGAACAACCCTCCGTCATCCCTTCCAATACAAAAGAAAAAATAATAAAAATTAATAAAGCAATCCGAAACAAAGGAGTGAACTTTACAATTCACATATAATTTGAAGGAAAAGAAAAAAAATTAGAAATATAAACCAACCATAAGCTGTGAAAAGTCTAGCATTAGAGAAAATGCCAGTTGCATCTTTAACTTGGTTAGTTGAAAGACTGCCACCACCATTCAGAATCTTCTTAACCATGGGTAACTCTTTTTGTGTATATTTGGTCCTGAAAATCTGATATAAGATTAATGTAAACACTTTTGACTAAAGTTACATGTATTCATTAAAAATACCTGATCAAAGAGATTATATCAGACATAATTGTGGGAACTGTTATGAAAGAAGTCACATGATACTTTTCAATAGCATCAAGAGCCGACTTAGCTTCAAATTTGGGCATCAACACATGGCATCCTCCCACCATTAACATGGCAAAAGCCGAGGACACTCCACCCACATGGCCTAATGGAGCGGTATGCAAATACACCTGCGTGTTTAAACATCAGAGTTACCTCCACAGTTTATTTAAAGTGGTATTTTGCACATGAAGTTGAAGGGTAAACAGGTGAATTTATACATCATCCTCGTTGTAGCCAATAGTAGCGATCTTGGCCAGAGATTGTACAATTAAAGCTGAATGGCTTAACATCACACCCCTTGGCTTCCCAGTAGTCCCTAAAAACATAATATAGTTAAAGCGGTTGGTGCATGTGAGACAGAAAGAAAACCATTATCGAAAACTGAGTACCTGAAGTGAAGCATACTATTGCTACTCCATCACAATTTGAAGTGTAGTTGAATAAATGGGGTCTTGGAGAAGGCATTCTAAGCATACTGGTAGTTAAAACTGTAAAAAGAAAGCATGATATAATTATTTGAAGTTTTTATATGTTCAGATATTATTATGATCAAGTCACATACTGTTTTCCGAAGAGCTGTATCTATTATCGGAGTCCATGAGAACATGCCATGATAGAGAAGGAATAGAATGAGCTCGGAAATCTGAATGCCAATTTGGCGTATATTCGTCGTCGGTCACCAACATGACTGGTTTCACATCTTCCATTGCCAATAATGCTTCCTCCAAGCTCTAACATGTAAAATAGGTATCACTTTAGGTAAAATCATACAGAAAAGACCATAAATAAAAAAAAATCAATTCATATGTTTTGGTCATTAAATGAAACAACTCATGGAATCTAGTTTTTACCTACCCATCGGTAGTTAAGGGCTGCAGCTATTGCCCCAACAAATGTGATGGCCAATAACCACTCCAAATATAGATCACTGAAACAATTATGATTATATAAGCATTTATATGGCATTATAAACATTCAGGTCAATGTATTCACAGCCATCCCTGAGATTTCGGGTCTCCGGTGCGACTAGAAAAAATGGGCGCTTAAAATATAAAGTTATATATTATTAAAAAGAATCATTAATAAAACGATAATTGTTATAACAATAAACAAAACAAAATTATTATAGCAAAATAATTGGGTTTTTTTTGTTCGATCGATTGAAGCCCTAATAGAGTGATTGCCGATTGAAGCCCCTGACTCCTCAAATTCTATTTCCCTGCTGCTAGTTTTTTTAATTAGGTTTAAAAAATGCTTAATTTTTTAGTTAGGTTAAATGGGTTTACAATTTTAGATGGGCTAAAACTAAAAAAAGATGTTGGGTTAGTTTTTAAAAAAGTTTATTGGGTTTTAAACTTTATATGTTTTTGTTTTAAAATAAATTTAAATATATAACATATATAAAATAAAAATAAAAATTTAGGCCCTAGAAAAATCGGGCCTGTGTAGTCGCCCATCCGGCACCCCGCAAGGGCCGGCCATTAATGTATTTAAACCAGGAAGAATATTATATATTGATTGTCTGTATAATAGGGTTACATGTGAGCTCAATATATAACTTTTTTTAACGGCAATTTGGATCACTGACGGGCCACTGGCCCACCCAATCATCTCCACCACCCTCAGGAGTAAACCCCCTGGTCCAACCCGAAAGGGGAACCCTTTTTTGTCACAAGTGGGACCTGAACCCAAGACCTCCCCGTTTTAATAAAATCTTGGGTACCTCCCTCAACCACTTGGGCCGAAGATCATTAGCCTCTATATATAACTAGTCTGATAAATGTTTAAAGTTCTATAATCAAAGTGGACTTTTTGAACGGAGCAGCAGCGTCAAGTACACAATATTATCAATCTAATTATTTGAAAAAAAAAACAGAGTAATCAGAGCACAATAGTAAACCTGTTGAAAGCAGAGATGGCTACAACATCACCGGATTTCAAACCTAAATTGACAAGTCCAGAAGCGAGATCCAAAACTCGGTCAACAAACTGTCGTCCGGTGTTAACTCTGGTACCGTAGATAGTGACCGGAGAATGACGTCGGAAAGTTGATATCCGGCTCAAACACTGGCAAATATGAGCATCGGAATAGCATCTGCGCATTTTAGTTTTGGAATGGATGGAGTGAGTTGTGAGAGCGCCAAATGGATTTGATGATGGATTATGGATAGGAATACAGGATGCTAATATAAAAGGCGTTATCACAAAAATCGTCTTGATTATTTATTTATTTTTTGTAAAGATTCTCATATTTACAAAAATATTTTAAATAAAGGGACTAAGAGCATTCTCATCAGTTTCTTTATCATTATCTTTATAATTTAACTAAAAAACATCATTCATAAAAAATTTATTCATTTTTTAAAAACCTCTGACATCTCATTCCTTATCCTTATAATTTTAGAAAAATTGTTAAAGAATTTGTATATTTAAGATTTCAGTGTACATTTCCTTATAATTTTAAGGATAAAGATAAGGTTTAATGAATATGATGTAAGACTCTTTTAACTTAAATCATATTTTTTTTTCTTATAATTTAAGGATACGGTATATATAAGAATACTGATGTGGATGCTCTAAAATAATGTATTTTTCTATGTTTTAAATTATATTAATCAGACAAGTAATTAGTTGAATGTTAAAAATTTTAATTATTTTTAACACAAGGTATTCTATACCCACTCTACTTCTAAAATCACTCACTCTACTTTTTTAATTAATGTAATTAGTTTAAAAAGCAAAACAGTGAATAGACATGAGGTCAATGTCAACTTTAATACATTATAGTTTATAAAAGCAAGTTGGTAAAAATTTCAACTTAAGACTTAAATCATGGAATAAGCCATTATACCGGTCTACTTGTTAAACCGATTTAAGAAAAAGGTGACGTAGTAAACAATAATTAATATTAATAAAAATTATAAAATATATACACGTATATTGAATTAAAAAATTAACATATATAAAAAAAATTAAGACAAAACCTATGTCTTTTTTACCGACGAACACACTTTATATTATACACCTACTCTACTTCTAAAATCACAGTACATACAATTCACAGAATTTAACCCACAACTATTTAGTTAGAGAGTACACTATTTTATCACATGTGGACAAGTCAAAATATATGTAAAAGTACTCTAAGACTACGCGTGCTTTTTAATTGCATTGATTGAAAATTAAAATAATAGATTTTTTTTTATAAAAACTTATAACCTACTTCTATAAACCATCTATACTTGCATCTTGTAAGATTTGAACTTTTAACCTCTTTAATAGAAACAAGACACCTTATCACCAGGATTACATTGAAACCATTAATCAGAACCACAAATAAGATGGACGGTGTTTATGTAATAGTTTATCTTCAACTTTCTTCTTATGTATAAAAAAACTATAGCCACCTAACTTTAAAAGAAACAGAGGAAGAATCGGAGATTGAAGTCTTAAGAAAAACCGAGGACTATGGATCGAAGTGTGAAGAACTCGAAATCTGCTGAAGAAATGTTGATTTATTATAATGAAAATCGGTAACTTGAGCCATATTAATAATTCTTGTTGGTCCATGCATGCCTATTATAAAGTATTTATTTTGCTATGTTAAATATCTAAACATATATGTTAAGTGCTACAACCACTAGCTTAGGGGCTGTTTGGTTCATTAATTAAGAGCTCTGAATGGTTCAGTATGGTTTCTGTGCTGAACCATTAAGAGACTGGATGAACTATTAAGAGTCTGACAAAATCTGAAACAAACACCCCCTATCTCTGACTGATTCAGAGGTAGTCTCTTAATATAGCCTCTTAATGGAATCATTAAGAAGCTATCAAACAGCCCATTAGCCTAGTGACAAATGTGTATACTCAAGACTTCACTAAAATAAAGAGGTCTTGGGTTCAAGTCCCACTTAATGGAACTGATAACATCCAATTCAACCCAACCCATTAAACAATTGAACACAAACATCCACTACTTTTGTATATACACTATACAAGACCATATACATATTTACTTCATTCATGCATGTGCAAATATATATTTACCGTGCATTTATATACATACATTAATGCATCCATACATAGGAAGCTACTTGAATGGGCTTAAAACAAACAATCAAACAAAACTGATTTTCAGAATCCCATATGTAAATAACTAAATATGTTGAAAAAAAACCATTATTATTTTTTATTTAAGAATGTAAAAATAAAAGAACCAAAGATGTATGCTAGAAATCATTTTAAAGAAAAAAGGCCTTATAACTTCATTTTCTACCATCTGCAATTTCTGCTGCTGATTTCTATAAAAGAGCTAGCCTAAAAAGTCAATAGTCAACCTCATGTTCTTGCCTGAAAAGGTCAACAGCAACTCTAATCTCTATCATTTGGGTTGAATTTTGTACTCCAATACTCCAAACATCTATGCTCTGGGTCTAGAGCCTCAATCGCCTGAAAATATCGTTGTCAGTACCAATATTTTCATAATATAGATATACTCATTTATAATCAGTATCAATGTTATTGAAATATTATAGTTTCTGTAATCATATTTGAAAAACTAAGTGTTCTTATAAAAGTTAAAAAAATTTGGACAAAAATGTGTTTCGGGTCAACTTAAAAATATTACCATGTTAGCCAACTGGCCCATTTTTCAACTTTTATAAAAATCATATACCTGAATAATGGGGGGAGAAGATAGCCCAAACATTTCAAGCCCATTAATGCTATGAAGAGGCTTTAAGGCCCGATTTTCCGCCTTCACAATTTCTTGATTTAGCCTATGCAACACCAGATTCCAACATTTTTCGGCCGACACATCCATAAAGCTCTCATTAGGAAATTCTTCCAACAAAACCTGAAAACAGAGATGTTAATGAGTGGTAAATCATAAAATGATTGTAATAACTACTGAATACATTTAATGGTTAATCTGCTGATTTTTGCATCAATTAAAAGATGCAAAAAGGAAAGACATAAATGACATGAAGCACATACCTTAAATAGAGGACCAATGAGCCCAGCATCATGAATTTCTGCTATGTAGCTACTCATTACCAATGGGTTCAGAAAACTGTAATATTTTACTCGGCTTCGATATCCTGCAAAAGCTCACAAGAGTCACAAACATGAAATGACAAAGTAACTAATTGGCTAACTGTAGAGGTGGCAGTTTCACCCCATTCACTTGTAAACAGGTATATTCAGGTTATGTTTTATCTTTACCAGGTCAAACAGAAAAATAAAATAAATAGCTTTAAAAGGTTGTGTAAAACCTTCAAAATCATTTTACTCAAAAGTTCCGGTCATTTTTAAAAAATATAACTTTTGTAATCATATTCAGCAAAAAGAGTTTCAGGTCAACCTGAACCAACCCGACCCATGAAGTACCCGTTACTCAATCTACCTAAATTTTAAAAAACTGATTAAGAGGCCACAACACCTTTTGGGAATATCGCCTGCTTATTGCACCAAAGCTTTCCAAAAGCTACAGATCCAATATTTAAAAGTTCAACAGAAAGTCCATTGAGATTTAAATCTATAGAGCACCCGAGTCCCAAAAAAGGTTCTTCCTTAGGATGAACAGCCGTGTGCGGGTCTACACACGCCTCAGAGACTTCTATTTGTTGATCATGTGACAAACTGCAAGCTTCTTCTTTTATTGGAGAGTTAGGCACGCCTTTATTTTCCTCAAAAACCGCCTTTTCTTGATCAAGTTCAAAATTTTTTGATGCCCATTTCTTAATAGCATCTGAGTTTCCCTCGAGTGAATCAACCATCATGGTGAATTCATCAAAAGTATACCGCAGATGGACAGAACGTTGGTCTGAGTCACATGAACATAAAAGATTTACATGTTTTAGACATGAAAACCGATCAGAAGTACACTTGCAACTGGCTGCAGACATGTGTAGATCATAGAAACATAAATAGCATTCTTTCTCATTTGTTGTATCGAAATCCTTTTCCATCTTTTGAAATTGAAAACCGGTTTCAAGATTCTCAACTCTTTTTAACTCCATCTCAACTCGCGCCTGTTATATTAGGTAAAAACAAGAAAGGTTAGAGAATAATAATTTTAAATATATTAGATACAAATAAAAAAGATTAGATTAAAGATACAGGTTAAAAGTCGCTCCAATGTGCATTTCAAATGCATAAAACCTCCTAAATAATATTATTCAATAAAATTAAATTATTAATGAAAAATATAATTTTGGACAAAAAGGTGTTTCGCGTCCAACCCAACCCCAGCCCTTCAAAAGTTACCTTTTTTGACCCGTTACCTGACCTGATCATTTTTCAACTCTACATGCACCAGTTACCTTAACAGCATTGGGAAGAATTCCATTCTTCCCACAAACACGTTTCCATCTTAAATTTTCAGGACTCCGTTTATTTGAAACTGAAAGCTCCCAAAGAGCCATGATAGCTTCCCGGGCTGATGCTAATAGCAACTTGTCATGTGATATAGATGTCTTGCGTCGTTGCTGACTGTACAGCTCAACTGCAACTTGCCCATGTTGTAGCCAATCAACGGGCGCCACATTGACAGCCTCTGCACAGTTGAAACCACAATTGAACCCTGCATGGTATGCTCTTGGAAAAGTAACAATAAATTCTCCAGAATGCTGAGAAGCACGATAAACCGGCACGCCTTCAGATTTTAAAACTGTAGGGGATAACTGAGTAACCTGTCAGAACATGTGTAACGTGTATTAAGTTAAACTAAATAAAATGAAAAAAAAGTATTGCCAGGATACATCTTGATGTATATATGATAATCAACGGTAATAAATTTTGGTGCAGGAGATGGTGTTTGGATGTGCTTCTGCTACTTAAAGTTATGATAATTACTCTTGATGGTTTTGAGTGTTTGGTAAATTTTGATTATGTAAGGAAGTAATAGAGAGAATAAGGTTAAATAAGCAATTATACTTAATCATTTGATAATCACATATGTTTGACCCCTAATAATCTTGAATTCATAAGTAGAAGCTGGAGTTAGCAATTTCAACCCATTCACTTATGAATGGGCTGGTTCAGGTCACGTTTTATCTAACAGATAAAATTAAAGAAATAAAAAGTAGCCTAGTAGGAAACATGTGGAATGGGTCAAAAGTCGTACAAAGTGTATTTTAGTGCACAAAACCTTCAAAACATTATTTTATGAAAAAACTACATTATTATTGAAATAATACAATTCTAGTAATTATATTTGACATGCATAACAGTTATTACAAAATCAAAAGTTTTGGGCAAAAAGTATTTTGGGTCAACCCAATCTGACCTAAATAAAAAAGTTACCCAATTTCACCCATTATCCAACACAACCCATCTTATCTCCCTATTTTGCCACTTCCAGTAGAAACAAGAGCAAAATACTAGGAATTGATTATTACCACTTCACAAGTAGAAATTGGCTCGCCAATTTCTAACTTATGAACCAAAATTATAAACATTTCAAAGGGTGACATGTGCAAAACAAAACATTATTTGCTTACAAGTTGATGGAGTAAATCTGGTTGTTCCTTGAATAAATCAGGTAGATGCTTCCTCATTGCATCCTCCAATGCAGTAGCATGGCTACCAGGTACCCCATACCATATTTTTGGATCACCCCAGTGCATATAGTTTACTGAATAAAGGTGATGATCTTCAACATGCTTTTTTAATAAACCGATGAAAACGTAAGTCAGTAATCACATTGAAAAAAAAACCATATAATTTGAAGATTTAAAAACTTGTAGCTTACCCAACAAAATGAAGAAAAGCACATGCCAACATATAACCACGGCACTAAAACTCCCGAGATATCACATCCCTCAAAAGATAGCACAGACCCGGGCAGGCGAGGGAAATTATTTAAATTCCAACCGGATTTTACATATTTATTTAATTCATTATCTTCAATGGATATGGTTTTGGGGAAACCACTCTCGAATACACCTGTTTCCAAATCAGCTCCATAATACACCTCCACTTCATCTGTTGGCTGTTCAATTATCCTCCAATATTCACCCTCGATTTCATCAATCGTGGGCCCCAATCCCTGTTTTTCTTCATCCCCATTACCAGGTTTTTCCAGGTTTTCATCATTCATCCCGAAATAATGCTCCTTGAAGTTATTTGCAAAATCTTGAAATTCCTCAAATGTGAAGTCTGATCCGGACCGAAACCCGAATTTGTCATCTCTGTCAGGAGAAGCATTTGACTCTGAATTTGTCCTTCTTGCTCCAATCTTTGTAGACATTCTTTTACGTTTTCGCCCTCTCCTTTTCTTCATTGGCTCCCTATTCTGAAGCAAGTCAACTTGTTGAATTCTTGTAGAAATTTTAGCTTCTTGCCAAAATCTTTTCTCCGTTAAAGGGCAGGGAGGTTTCCAAGAAGTAGGAGGGACAATCCTACATATACCATAAGATTCTGCCATGGGTCGTATTTTTGACAGGTAACCAAGGGTATCTTCAAATTCCTAACAAATGAATAATTTGATAAAAATAATTCCTCAAAAATCTAAAAGCTATAAAATTAAATCAATTTGGCTATTTTAACTGTTACCTCGACAGTTGGATAAAATATTGGAGCTTCGTCTACATCAGGCTTACAAACCTCGGAGGGATCCCATCTAGCTGTTATCTGCATTGAAAAAAAAAACATATATATAAGAAACTGAACATAGAGAACATTAATAAGGAGTGTTGATGCATATTATATCCATTTGTAATATATTATCTAACCATGACTTTTACCTTTTGATTTCGAGGGCTTCCTGAGGATTCAAGACTGTGATCATCCGATTTCAGGGTGTTTTTAGATGACCGATCCTACAAAATAATAATCAATAAGATGCTGAATTGGTTGCTTCATATGTATCAGATATTAACTGGTAATCATGGAGTCCAGGAAAGTATTAGATGCAAAAAAAGGAGGGATAATGTATGCATAGGTTACCCAAGTATCAATGTGGTTTCGTTTATACCAATTCTGGCCAAACATTTCTGGAAAAAAATTAAAATGACAAAAATGCCCCCAATTTAAGATAGAAAAATACTTATAAAAGAATTAACTGTGTTATACCTATTATAACTTTCATTCAAAATAAAAAAGAAATTAATTTATGTCTTTCAGAATTTTGAGGGCACTTTTGTGATCCAGCAAATTTTGGGCTGGAATTGACATAAACGAAACCAAGTTGAGACTTTGGTGGCCTTTAAGGATGTTTTGATATTTGGGTGGTGTTAGTCTAACCTTTTATCCATAAAAGAAAAAGAATAAGAACACCAAAATATTATAAAAACTGTTTGTTTTTCAAATGTTGGTGACATCATAGGATCATAGAACAAAACAAGAACATTAATATGTAAAGAAATTTTGATCATAGGAAAACCTTCTTTCGCTTCTCAGGAGAAATTTGTGGTCCGGGACTCGTTTCAGAGAGTTGATATCTGGATGAACTTCTACGCCTGAGGATCCGTTTAACCTCCACTGGCTCACATTTACTAACTATTTCTTCATTCATCATGGTTTCCATGGAATAAAACTGGATCAGATTATTATGTCCCTAAAAGAGAAAAAAAGATCAAATATACGTAAATGGCATTTATAAAGATCTTAACTTGCCAATAAAAATTCCAAAACCTAGATCGTGATCAGGTAAATGAATGAGAACTCAATCATGACTAATAAAAATATATCCAAGTGCTTGTAAGATTTCTCACCCAAAAAATTTTCTTCCAGTTTTAGAATAAAAATCCACTCAAGAACACGTAGATGGCATAAAATTAATTTAGATTATGCTAAAACAGAGGGATATATCACCTCCTCACTTATGCTTCTTTCCTTTCCTCTATCGCAATTCGTATAGTAAGTTATATAAGTGAAAAGCATGAATAAATAGGAATTCTTTAAGGGTGGTAATGACTAAGGTGTTATGCATGAAATCAGACTATTACGTATACTTCGTCATATGACCGATTTACCCTCGAAAATGACACACATACGTAATACGGCATGCACTAACATAGCACAAAAGAAACAAAAATCAAGTTTTAATTTTTAATTTTTTATTTATTTAAACCACAAAGAGGGTATGTCCACCCCAGCAAGAACGACAATGGAAATGCTCACATAATTACACTTTACTAAAACAAGCGTAACCAAAATCATATAGTCAGAAGAATCAAAATCAGATAATTTGATAATCAGATCCTTCAAGCTATGAAAACTCCTTACCTGCTTCCCAAAATCAAATTATTTTAACCCAAATCATAAAAAAAACACATAATCATAAATCAGTTTCTGCACATTGAAGTTGCAATAATACGCATATATGCACATCCAAACGCGCATTATGTACATAGATATGAACCATTTTAATTAAGAATCTAGGATTTTTTACCTCACAGGTAGTTAAAAATCATCAAACATGTTCTTAAACAAACCCACAAAACCATAATGTATATAGATAGGAACCATTTTAATCAAGAATCTCATACCAATTCTAATATATATTATATACCCAATAAGACAAAACAAAAACATATTTCTGAATCATTGTAATGCATAAATGGTACTAACTTAATAACACATAAACAATTAAGATCTAATATGAGACAAAATTATAAACATGTACAGATCTGATATGAGACAAAATTATAAACATGTACAGAATCAATAGAAAGAACCCTAACCTGATTGATGACATTATGGATTCTGAACGAAACCCTATATCCCTAATTCAGGAAAAATGATGAAAATTAAATTGAAAGATTCAACCTAATCAAGACTGACAAAACACCAAACACCAAATCAATGACTAAATTAACCTAAAAAGATAAACAAATCCCCAGAAAGAACTCATCTAATTTTAAATGACCATTTTATTAATCAAGAAAAGGGTTTGATGTAAATTTTGGATAATTCCATGAAAATCGTTCAAGTCGGCAAAAAAGAATTGTAAAATTTTAAAAATAAATAATTCCCAACAAATAAAAAAGAAAATATTCGAAAATTTAAAGAAATAAAATATGAGAAGTGAGTATTATTCTGTTGGTGAAACTGAAAGCAATAGCGGTTTCTTGTTTTCTTGCATCGCTAGGGTTAAATACAAGAAACAAGATGCGCAATTTGATTCCAAGAATGGGAAAGAATTGAAATTTGTGAAGAAGAAGAAGAAGAAGAAGAGAGGGTCAAACACAAAATATGAAAATAAAAAATAAAAATGAAAACTTTATTAAAGAAAATGAAGAAAAGAGGAAGCGAAGCCCACAGAAGGATGAGCCTGTTTTTAACTGAATTTGTTGAAACCAAGAAACCAACGAACGAAAGAAGAATCAATTAGGATTTATATATCTTTCTGCATTGTGCAGCAAGGAATAGGGGTCCAGCATCTTCAATCGCCACCGTTCAAAACCGCCTCAATATAAAGCTCAAAATTAAAAATATCATCCATACTTTTTATTTTTTATTTTACGGCTAATTCGGGATAGGGGTGTTTATCGAATCGAATAAGTCGAATTTTGAGTTATTCGAATCGGGTTATTTGAATTTGAAGCTTTTAAAACTGTTTTTGAATTCGATTCAAATTCGACTAATATTCGAATAAACCGATTCGAATAAGCTTATTCGAATTCGAGTTGAATTCGGGTTTATTCGAATAAGGAAAAAAAATAAATATTACAAAAAAACTAAATCAATATTTTACTAAACTTTTAACAATCTAACACATACATAATTGCAAAATCAACATAAATTACAACTGTCGAGTTCTAGGTTAAAACGTACAATATCGGATTTTGAATGAGTTGAATACTTAAATCGATTGATGGATGATGAGTGATAAGGAATTAGAGATTATGTTTTTTCTTTTTTTGATTTAGCTCTAATAAGACAAGCCCAAAACAACTAAACAAGTTACAAACCCAATGATTATATAATATAATATATATATATATATATATATATATATATATGGTGAGGTTCAAATGCTAACCAATATTTATGTGATAACCATGATAACCGCTCTCAAACATAGTGTTACGTATATGTAACAATTATCATTATGTTAATGTTACATATATGTAAACACTATGTGTCACGTATATGTAACATTATTTGGTACGTATACATAAGACTCATCATTTTCGTATTTACGTTCAAAATATTTATTCAAGATATTTAAATATATTTTAACAATTAAAAGAAAAAATAATTTATAAATTATATGATTGTTTTATAGTGGTTAGCACGGTTATCACATAAAAAGTTGGTTAGTATTTGAACTCTTCCCTATACATATATATATATATGTATATATGTATGTATGTATGTTATTCGGTTATTCGAATAGGTTCAAATAACATATATTCAAATTTGAATTCGATTCGAATTCAACTTATTTATTCGAATTGAATAACCCGAAATTTGAATTCAAAATTTTTATTCGAATTTGATCCGAATCGAATTTCGGGTTATTCGAGTGCGATTCGAATAATGAACACCCCTAATTCAGGATAGTATTAAGGGAAGAGGGGTTCCTAAGAGATATACATAGAGGTAATTAAAGATATGTATGACGAGGTAAAAACAATCATTCGGGTGCTAGTAGGGGATACAAACTACTTCCTCGTGGAGGTGGGCTTCCACCAAGGATCCGCTTTGAGTTCGTTTCTTTTTGTAGTAATCTTAGATGAGTTGTCCAAGTCGATACAGGAGGCAATCCCGTGGTGCATGATGTTCACATATGATATTATGTTAGCAGCGGAAAGTAAATCAAGCCTGAACGAGATGCTAGAGGAGTGACGAGCAGCATTATAGCGCAAAAGCTTAAAGATAAGTCTTTCTAAAACAGAGTACATTTACTGTAATTTCAGTTGTGCAAATAATGCAGAGAATAACCAAATCAGTATTGAAGGTCTAGTGGTACTACAAACATTCAGATTAAACTATTTAAGATATTTTGTCCAAAGTGACGAGGACATATTATCTGTTACCTTAGTCACTTTTTATAATATCTGGACTACCATACGGAATGATATATGTTATATACTTGTATATGCAAATAGGTTTTTGGAGTTGATGGTCTCGCTGACATAGTCTCTCTATCCTCTAGGGCAGAGGAAATGTTTGGCCTTATCCCACGTTATGTTGTTATTTTTATTTTACGAGTAAATTATCCTAATGATTTTTGTGTTATGCTCGTTTTATGACTCAAGTTTTTTATTTTCAATAAATCGTAGTGCATTTAATAAATTTTCACTAATAGACATTAAGAATTTGTTAAGTCATTGTGAATTGACCGTTTACTTTTCTATGGGCAAATTGCAATCCATACTTTTGCTTTCTTTTTATTATTTTACGAGTAAATTATAGAAATGAGGTTTGTGTTATGCTCGTTTTATGATTCTAGTTTCCTGTTTTCAGAAATTCCCCTAATACTCGAAAGGCAATGTCGGCGACGAATCAAATTTTTTTTTTTTTTTCAATTTGAGACATTTTCAAATAAATAACCCTCAACTTTCTAAAAGCTTAAATATACTTTCACAAAGAAAAGATTTTGTTTTTGTGTTTAATATTTTTTTCTTTGCGTCCCGGTATAAATTTTGTTTTACTTATTTATAAGTGTCTACCACAACTCTCCCCTAAAGTTTGCAAAATATCAAAATTATATGTTTTTCACTTTTTCCCCACCGCCACGTCATATGTCACCTATCTGGTGGTCCATAATTTTTTGGGGTTTTTTTCTTTGGTTTTTTTATATAATTCTTTATTGGGCTAACCAAGTCGTCGTAACTTCATACAATCTTTTCTATTTACTTAATCACTTTTTTTACTTAGTCACTGTCTCAACTGTTTAAGGTCCGCTTCCCACCGCAGAGCGTCGCGTGTTAAAGTCACCGTATTTAACGACGTTATTGTCACAGCGGAAACACGTGTGACGAGATTCACACACACACTGGCTTAATTATGTAATTAACCATGTTAATATCACTGTACGACCCGCCGCAGCGCGCTGGTCATAAATTCTAGTTATAGAATTAATCATTATTTTTTTTTTGTCAAATCGTATACTTAACACAAAATAACATAAAATGAGACTAGGGTTTTGAGCCCATAATTTTAAAGAACCCCATATTATACATGCTCTTTATTATTTGTTTTCTAATCATTCTCGTATATTCGTATACATGTACACAACATATATAAATTAAATTTTACCTTTTTAACTTTGTTAGTTTATGTTTGTTGGTCTTAATTACGGATAAAGGAGGGCTACTAGTTAATTATTTTATCAAAGTTTGAATTTAAATTTAATCGTCTAAGTAGATTGGGTCGCCCCTGCGTGTGCCTCCCCCCCCCCCCTCCCCTCCCCTCATTCTTTTTCGACAATTTCATAACCAATCAAACTGAACGGTTTATTTGTTCAATCGATGGTGGTGGTTGTTCCATGGAGATCGATAAGAACCTGCTTCTCGGTGTTTGTTGGCCGGATGAACAAGATAGGGCTAGGGTTGGGTTTATTTTTTTTATTAAAAAGACCAATTTTGCCTTAATCTTTAAGTTAATTACACATATAGTCCCTAGATAGGTGAAATGACACATTTGCCCTCATGTGGCTTGCACATGACCACACTTAACGGTAAAATTTAACGGTCGTTAAGTCAAAGGACGTAACGAGCAAGGTATTTTTAAACATAAAAGACGTTTTCTGTAGTTTTCTTAGTTAAAGGACGTATACTGAAATTTGGGTAATACTTAAATGACGTAATTTATAATTTGCTCTTAATATTTAAAGTCTCGCAATTTAACTTCCTACGCAATTTTCCGGCTAATTTTAGATAAGTTAGATAAGGATTCAACTACCACTTTTTACAACACTTAGCAATAATTTTTCATTCCAATTTAACAAGAATTTCAACCAACAATCAAATAATTTGCAAGGAGGTTCTACTAACAATATATATGATCTTTATACTTAAATTACAATGTTACCAGACAAAAACCGGATCAAATAAAAACACACAAATTTAGTTAGGAAGTTTAGACTTCCAAATTATCTACTTGAAAATTTTAGTTTAACCACTTAGGGACCAACTCGTCCCATATGGTATAGTGACCCTATAATAACCACTTGGGGACCAAACTGACTCATATGTGCACATATATAACCGCATACGGGCCAACTTGTCACATATGGGTGTCTAATAACCACTTTGGGGCCAATCCTTCCCATATGTTTCCTTTAGGGTCACAATCAAACATGTATAACTATTTGCTAATTCTTTCTAGCATAAATTAGTGTATTATTGTCTCACTAACCAATTTGCTAAATCAAAATCAATCAATTCATGCAAGACTATAAGCACACACAAAGTGTCATATTATTTCTACTACATAATTCCATCAACCCTTCAAAATTTAGCATAAAGTTACAAATATGTAGGAAATTTTCTGGGTGATTTGTGTATATGATGTGACTTGGATTCTCTGACAATGATGATAGTTCACTGTCAGATTGAATTATATTGCGGGTACACGAATATTCAGTCAGATAAAAATAAGAGATTCAAGAACAGAAAATGTGAAAGACTGTTAAGAATTTCATATACCTAATACTAACCAAATCCGCGTGTATATATAGGGTAAAACAGATGCAATAGAGCGTCATGACGGTTATTGGCTGAAAACGGTCACAACCGTTAATCCGTAACTGCTTAGTCATTTTACTCCGTAGAGGCAATCTACTCTGGAGGAACTGTCAATCCATCACTGCTTAGTCGTTTTACTCCGAAGAGGTAATCTATTCCGACTTCGGAGAGGCAATCTACTCCGGATAAGCAATCTTTCTCTAAAAAGCAAATCTTATTCCGAAGAAACTAACTTACGCCGGAGGAGTAAACTGGACAGCATGACCAAACTAGTCCGGAAAACCATCATTTAGCAGTTTTCACTTCAAAAATCATTTTCTGACGCATAACAAAACATGAAAAATAAAATTTTTCTAAACTGTCAACCCCAACCAGTGGGCATTGCCCCTTGGACCCCACTAGGGACGACCCTTCTACCTACAATTCCTTCGTAGTTTCACATTTTTCAGGTACATCACATAATGTTTTGTTATTATACTAATTACACTTTTAATTAAAATGATAGTTTGTCATCCAATTTAATAGGTTTCACTATGTCTAGGTGTGAATCATGATAACATCCTCATTTAATCAAGTTGTTGCAAATTGAGTAAGATTTGAACTTAATTTCATAAAATGATATGTTTTTCAACCCAACTAACTCGTTCATTAATTACTAAACTCACAAATACATTTCTCTTACGATCTATATTAAATATCCTGCAAGGTGCAAGTATTGAAGTATTTAAAAGTAGATTAGTTTGCCGTTAAAAAAAAATTGAACATGTGAAAGCCATTTTGACCAATTTGGTAATTCCATTTGCTAAATTCACATTTTGGATTAATCTGATAATAAGTTGTCATTTTCTTCAAAACTTTTAATTAACCACTTTATTTTTTAGATTATCATTTAAAACAATTTCAATAGTGTTTTAACCAACTACTAGCGTTGAAAACACAAATTAAATTCAATTTTCAAGAAATTTGTTCTCATTTTTCATCCAACAATACCCATTGTTGGATATCATTTTTTTTAATACTTCTTATATGACTTAAATTTTTAGGTCTAAAGACAGAAATACATAATAAAATAAACTCACATATTGGTCAAACAAGAGAACAAAAAAAAAAAGAAAACCTTAATCCAAGTTATGATTTATTTTCTATAACTTTTAAAGACATTGCAATTTCTAAATTACTTATTTTGCACTTTGGTTCTTCTCAAATCCAACTCGATACTCAAACATGCACTGTTTTTCTTGTTTCGTTCCAAAATTAAGCAAATGTACCAACTTATTAAACAAATTTCGACTTATTTTGACTTAAGGACATTCGACTTATTTTTAAAAGACATTCGACTTATTGCCTTCAATATACATGTTCATTTGCAATTAACCTTAACTACCACATACCATAGTCTATCTAAATTGAAATTTAAAATGTTACTCACATATTAATAGGCACAAAATCCAACGCACAAGTCAAACTACCAAATTGGTTAATTATATGTAAATGAAGCAAACATGCAATCATAATTCATAAATACCAAAGGGCTTATAGCCTAATGGTGTCAGGGTAGGTTGAGGGTTCTAGTCCCATTGTGAACATTGGTATAGATTTAGGAGTAAGTTCAGAGGGTGTGTGAGTTAACCGCTCTAAAAAATGTAATTCTAAATACACTTATCTTTGAATAGGACAACTTAGTGCATGCTTTGCTTTTAAAAAGCTTTATATAGTCTCATTGGCAAGTTAGGCTCCAAATATACAAGTCTTTGCTCAAATTCAGTTGACTGCCTAAAAAGTCAACCCAAGTTAAACAACAGCATCATGATGATTCAATTAACAATGACATGAATTATTTGTATTTGTTTAAAGATTCTTTTGGAAGACATGCTTTAATATCAGAGGAATCCATGAGAGAAACATATGCTAATGTCAATAATAAGTTTGAGAGATTTGTAAGAGAAAACCATCAAGAATCAGAAGATGTGGCTTTAGCAGGCTCTAGTTGCTTAGCAGTGTTTTTTTAGTCATGCTTATCACAAATCTTAAAGATTCAAAATCTGTTATAAACATAGCCAACAAACTTGTAAGTTGTTTGAATGACGTCCCCGTAGAGGCCGCTCAGGTCAGGTTTAGCAACCAGAAGTGGATCATTCTCAATTCGGGTCTAGCTACTTTTGGGACAAGTTGAATATTTTTGCTTCATTATTACTATCTGCTCGGTTTAGTCCCTTGTGTTGGATAAGTTTAAATGTTTTTGTCTTGTAAGGCCAGTAGTATTTGAGTTTGGGTGTAGGTCTAGTAACATTTATGTATATTAAATGTTGGTTGCCTTTGTTTCTATACTATCTGCGCCTTGCAGAATGAGGGTGAAATGGAAAATCAAAGGTCTTGTTGAGGTGAGATTTACAGCTTTATATTTCCTATTAATAAATTCATAAAAGTGTTAAATATAGGAAATGTCAAGTCTGTATAATTAGATGGAACCTGGAAATTAATTGCTAAATACTAAGCATTGAAATTGAAAGGGAACCAAAATGATCAGCCAATTGGAAGACAAATCAGTATATGCTATAAAGAGGCTAATTAAGTGACATGTGATACCATATTTCAAATCCTATGATCATGAATCAAAATAGGATACCGAATTGGATTTCGATACAAAATCCTTGTTCGGCGTCCTTAAGGATTATACAAAGCGAGTGTATTGGAAAAAATTAGCTGTAAGAGACATTTCAGATTCACTAGAAAAGAAAAGAAAGACTAACTCAATCAATGGCCATTGGAGTAATCCGTCTCTTAGCTGGTTTACTTGGAAGTGCCGTGCTTGGTGATGGTTGTTTTGCATCCTGTTTCTCTGTTGAATTCACTAAACTTGATTCCCCTTTCTTTTCATCTGTTTCCATTTCCCTAACATCAGCATTCTTAACAATTTCATTCTCTTTTTTGGCTTCTTTACTTCTTTCCAGATCATCAACTGCGCTTGTATTCTCATCCATTGGAACTTGTTCATCTCCTGATGGAAATAAAGAAAGACTTTTAAAAACTGAATTACAATAGCAATAGCAAAAACGATTGCTACAAATAGGAATATATTACAACTGAACCTGAAAGAGAGACGGGTACTCCCAATTCATCGTTCTCGAATTCTACAAGGGTACAATAACCATCTTGGGAAGACAATGCCAGGAACTTAGCTGTAGGTGACCTGATTTATCCAAATATTTAAAAAAAAAAAATATCAATTCAAAAGGGGGAATGATTTTCAATAACTAAACAAGTTAATGCAATTGCGTTCAACAAACTTATTTAAGCATTTTGTTAAGTGTTCAATCTCAGCATTTACCATCTGCGGTTATTGAAATTGTTCTTATCATCTTTCCACAATGCAAAGTATTTGAAGCTGATGTCTGAACCCCTTCTTTTGGAACAAAGGAAATATAGTAGAGGCGGCAAAATGGACAGTTTGGGAATTTTTGGTATGGGTTGAAACATGTCAGGTCAGGTCAGGTCAGACCCAGAAATACTGTCTAAAAAAATTGTTACTTTTTTATAAACAATTAGCGGGCCAAATATGATAACAAAACTATATTAATTCAATAATAAATCTAATTAGTTGACATTCAACTTGTAGCTTGTTTGACCCCTTTAATCCCTTCGCTAATGTTTTTCTCATTTGATCAGTTAGAGATAAAACATAACCCTAATCAACTTGTTCATGGGCTGAAATTTCCACTTGTAACTAATATATGTAAACATATTGTGCTGCAAGGAAGCCTTACCATGCAATGTCAGTTATGGCTGCATAATGAAGACCAGCTAAGACTGCTATTGGCTCAATGCCTTCAGTGTCATATACATACAAGGAATTTAATGAGGCAACCGCAAAAATCAATCGGTATGGGAGCTTGAAAGATGAAGCTACACGAAACAAAAGCCAACTAAAATGAGAATCTGATCGAGAAATAAAATAAAACTTACATGAGTGATGAGCCCGCTTTTCCAATAAAAAAAGGAAACTTACATGAGTCCGCTTTTCCAAAACAAAAGATAGAACTTACATGTGCCTAGCCCACGGAGGCTGAAGGCCCTAGGGCAGAAACGCACTGCTACAACAGCTTTGCTAGCACCAGGGAGCATTAAAGCAGGCCTGTTATATCAATGCATGAAACCAATGAAACATGGATACAAATGTCTGTATAATTATATATGTACTATCAGAAAATAGAAATAACTATAGGAAGATGGAAATAAACACTATCTTGCCTTGAAAGATCTTTTCTAGACAACACATAAGCAGTGTTGACAGGTTCTGAAGTGGGTGAGAGTTTGTAAGAACCTATACCATGATCAAGACAAAAAAAAAGGAAAAATGCAATTAGTTATATTTCAAATATTCTTTAGTTTGTAACACACAGACATTGAACAAAACCTAAAATTAACCTAATGGATTTTGAAGAAAAAACCGACTCAGAAAATAAATTAATTGTTTAAAATATTGATAAGCTTACCAGCAGGCACAAGAAGAAATGAACCATCAGGTGACCAAGATAATCTTCTAAAGAAAGATGGCAGTGTCTCATCATGGAAAATATGGTGTTTAGCGGACTGCATGAATATCATTAGTTAGCTCACCAACTGCATTTTCATTCAAATTAAGAAATAATAAAAGAGATAGTAAGACCTATTTCTAACCTTGGATTCTTCAACCGCTTGTGGTTCAACTTTAGCAAGGACGTGCTGACAAACATAATTAAGCTTCTCACTTCCTTTAGTTTTATTTTGTGGTTTTTTGACATATATGCGGCATGTTCTGTCTGAACTAAGTGAAGCGGTATACTTGTTTAAAGGATCCCATGCTACACCTTGAACATAATGGAAATGACCATCTAAAATCTGATGAACAGACCCTGAGAAATCGATAGTAAAATGAGATAATCACCTAAAGTTGCATATTGCTATAATTTTTGCTTCACTTTCCATCATTTTCTAACCTTTACTAACATCCCATATGATGCACGAGTTATCCACTGATCCAGAAATTAAAAATGCACCATCCGTCGACCACTCCAAGTCCAACACATCCTTTCGGTGAAACCTGTCTAGCAATGGTTCAACTATGAGTATAAGAGATAAATTTTGTAATTTTCACAAAAATGGTCTTTTCAAAAAATTGATTGAATTGACTAATTGCAATCATAAATTAGAAATGAAAGGCCGTACGATAGTGTCTTGAGGACCTTCCATACTTGACCAGAGTCAGTATTGTGCAGCTTCCATATTATCAGCTCACCGCCTACATTATTAAGAATTTAAACCATATATTTGTTTCTACTAATAAAAATAATATGTTATTAAATCAAGTTAATAACTCATACCATCAGCACCAGAAGCAAGAAACTCTCCTGCATGTTTCAGATGGATATAAATTTATAAGTATCTAACAGACTAAAGTCCAGAGAAACAATTTAAAACTAGCTAACATGTATGCTTAAATGTATCATAAGATGGTTTTATGAATAGGTAAAAAGATGATAAAGGTCAAAGTTTGACTGTGAATATTAAACTCACTACTTGCAGGGGCGGCTCAACATATTCCGGGCCTAAAGCAAACTTTGAAATTGAGGCCCTTTTATGAAAGTTATCTAAATATATGAAAGTTTTTAAAATGTAATTTTATAGAGCGCTAAAACGTATAATATTAATGTTTAGACCGAATGCTATTATAGTAATCCCATAAACAAATCTTCAATCATTTTATCTCTTCTCATTTCTCTCTAAAATCACAAAACTTGGTGGATAATCACTTATATTTTAAGCTTAAAATATAGATTAAAGTAGTTTTTTTTTTTTACTTTTTAGGGCCTTTAAAATTTGGGGGCCTAAAGCGGTTGCTTAGTTGCTTGTACTGCAGAGACGCCCCTGATTACTTGAACAAAATAAACACACACGCATACATTTCAATGTGTGTATACATTGATATGACCAAAAGTGATATGAACAAACGTAGATGGAATAATGTAGGATACCAGAAGGAGAAAACCGGATAGCATTGACAGCTGATCCATGATATGAAAGGCTATTTTGGTAAGTAGATGCAGGAACTTTCTTTTCCCCTTCTTCAGAAGCTATCAGCCACAACTGCAGGATTCCAGTTCAATCAGCCTAAATTGCCTTAGCAGATTCATAAACAGAACTTCCAACTCACCATATCAATAGAACAAATCGAATCCAGACATATCTCAACAATTCAAAACTTGCTTTCTAACTTGAACATACAGTGACTAGCTAAGACTAACGATAACTTGGCTTCCTACATAGACGCAGTGTAAAGATCGAAGAGAAGAAGAAAAAAAACCTTGATGTCGTAATCGGCGCCAGCGGTGGCGAGAAGGGCAGAGATGGGATGAAAATCTAGGGTTAGAACCGGTTTTGTGTCGTGCCAGTTGATCTGAAGGGTTCCTCCTTTCATTTTGTTGGTTTGATTTGTGTGTGCGTAGCAAGTAGAATAATCGTGAAAGGACGATGAACAAGGGTTAGGGTTTTATCTTATCTTTCAGTTCGTCGCTACTAAAAGAGGGAAATTAGAGTAGTTGAAGTGAAGTCTACAACTTTTTGGCGGGAAATTGCACGCTACGTTTATTTCGGGTGGGGTGTGTGTTCGCCCTAACTCTCCATCGAACAAACAAGCCCGAATCCGACTATATTGGGTTCAATCGGTTTAAAACCCTAACATTCTCTTAATACTTATATATTTCCTAAATAATATAGTGAATCTATGCATCACAGGATGGGTTTTGAAACCGCAAGTCAAACTGGTTCGCTTTACAAACCGGTTTCTAAAGGAAAATCATGCCGGATCGGATCGAATTGCTCTCAAATCCGGATTCAACGTAGTTTTTCACACCAAACCGGGTTCAAGGTATATATACCCAAACCGGTTTCAAAATGACGAATTGGATCCAAACCAAACAAGCTTCGGATCCAAACCCGGTTTGGTTTGTGTACTTCTAAATGGGGATGCTCTTTTTTCCTCCCCTAAGACTTTCATTTTTCTCAATATACTTTCTACTCCTCTCCATAACTCATGTTAAGCGCGAACTCGCTTGAGCGTCAGAGAGCGGTCCCCAAAACTTCGGACTCGAGACCCCTTCTAACGAGTTTTTTCATGGTGTCTTACGGACTCAATACAAGACAGAGAAGGCAAAGTGTGGTTGGTTGATCTCTTCCACTGCTGCAAATCTTGCACGTTACATCATTTACCTCTAACCCAGTTAAATTTTTTCGTTAAGTATCGTCATGTGCAAGGCACATGAGGGTACTTTGGTCTTTTTATCCATTTATATAAAAAAAACAAAAAAATTAAAATATAAAAGCCCAAAAAATTTAAGCCTTGCATATGACTATACTTAACGAAAAAATTTAACTGGGTTAGCGGCAAAGGACGTAACGTGAGAGAATTGTAAACGTAAAGGATGATCTCTGTCAATTTTTTGCTAAAAGACAATATCTGAAAAATAGTATAAACATAAAGGACGATTTGTGTAATTTACTCTTTTTTTTTTAATTTATGTCCTTTTATTTATATTCTTATCATAATTTAATTATTATTAAATCAATATAAAAAGTAAAATTCTGATTTATAGAAGAAACTATATTGATTTGATCAGGGGCGGCCAGAGGGGGGGGGACCCGGGGTGGGCGACCGTCCAGGGCCCGGTATCTTGAGGCGCCCGTAGTTTTTAAAATTTTTATATATATTATATATATACATATATTTTTATAAAACAGACCCAATCTTATTAACATTAGCTATAAAAGGCCCAAGTTGTATTTACCATTTATCTCATTAACCTACTTCAAAATTAAAAAAAGGCTCAATAAAAAGATAGGAAACAACCCAACATTAATTGGGCTAAAGGGCTTGTCCAGCAGCATGGAACAGCAGATAGGACTCAAGCGACGGGGGGAATTGAGGGAAATCCAATCGGCGAAGGAAAAATTGGCGATAGGACTCAGTGAGCGACGAAAAACGACCGGACAGGAAGCTTTGTGGCCGAAAATTAGAAGGACATCGACGACGGGACAGGACAGAACCAGCGATCGGGACAAAACAGGAACCAGTGATCGAGCAGCAATTAGAAGGACAGCTTTGTGGTCGAAACCAGTAGCAGCGGCGACTCGACGAGGCGATCGGCAGCAGCAGGGGAGGAAGGTACGATTCTGATTACTTTTATATTATGATTTTTTGAATGGAAGGGATAGCATGTTTTATGCAGATTGGTTTTGATGAATTTTTTATTATGATTTTTTTTATTAATCTTTTTTATTTTGGTTTTGATGAATTGAAACTTGATTATGATTGTTACACTGTATTATTATCTTTTTTTAGAAATATTCAAATATGCCTCCAAAAACCAAGTATTTATCCGGATATGAAAAACGTAAAAGGAGGAAATTAGAGGAAGAAAAAAGAAAGTCTCAAGAAGGGGCTATAAGTAAGTTCTTTAAAAAACAACCACAAAGTTCTAATGTTGAGGAAGATGTTAACTCTTAAGTCATTGTCTACCACTCGTTGGGAAAGTCGTGTAGATAGTGTTACACCTATTAGATTACAACTTGTAGATGTGAGAGAAGCTTTGCTTCAAGTTGGGGACAACGATAATGATGCTAAAATTCAAAGCGAAACTAAATCACTAGCAACGAAAGAAGTTGGTGAATTTGAATTTTTGGTATCAGTCGTCATTTGGTATGAAATATTAACAAAGGTGAATGTGCTGAGTAAAAGGTTGCAATCGAAAGATATGTTTCTTGATGTTGGTATTGAAGAAGTAGACAAGTTGATTAAATACTTCAAGAATTATAGAGAAACGGGGTTTTCTAAGGCGATTGACGAAACTAAAGAAATTGCAAATGAATTGGGTGTTGATACGATATTCCCGCAAATGCGTCCGTTACGTTGGAAAAAACAATATGATGAGACTTCAAGTGAAGAGGTTTTATTTTCACATGAGGAGGATTTTAAAGTTAATTACTTTTTATGTATTGTTGATCAAGCGATTGCTTCCCTTGAAATATATGACATTTCGGATTTTTATTCACGCATTTGTAATATATATCATGTAACCATTTTCTATTAAATGAAATGCAAGTGTTTTTATTTACAAAATATATATATATATATATATATATATATATTTTATGGATTTAAAATAATCAAAATTTTATAAGTTTTAAACTTAAATAAAATTTTATATAAATCTAAATTTAAAAGGTTCATAACATAAATGTGATAATCTATCTAAATAATAATTAACTTTTATAAAAATATATTTATAATAATAATATAAGTTTATAAGATATATTTAAAAATTAAAAGAAATTAAATTAATTATTTTTATAAAAGTTAAGGAGTTGTTTTGAAACTTTTCAAACTAAAAGGTTTTAAGCTAAAATCAGTTGAAGGACTATTTCTGTACAAATAAAACTACAAGGACTCATCCGTAATTATCTCAGGGACTATTTTAATACAAAAACAAACTTTAGGGACCATTCCTGCCAAATCCCTATTCGACTTTCCGGTCACCCCCTTCGTTGTCCGGCGGTCCGAGCTTTTCTCCGGCGACTCCTCGACACGCCTGTTCCCTGCACCTCGACAGCCGAATTTGGTCTCCCTGACCTCGTCGTCCCCACGCGATCAATAGCCCCCGACCAATTGGTCTCCCCGACATACATAAAGTTCGATCGTGTTTGTGGCCGAAACCCCACGCCACAAATTCGGCCCCGACAGTCAACCTCCACGCGTATTTAATAGCTCGTTAGCTTCGTCTCGTCCAGACGAGTGTCGGGACGTGCCCAATTGCACGCTCTGTCATAAGAAACGAACTCGGCTATAAAAAGCCATTACCGCACCTGCACGAGCTCGCTGCCCCTCCTCCACCCAATCTCACTCCAAATTGAAGACACCATTATAATCGCCATCTCTGTGTGAAGCTGTGACCAAGGTTGTAGAGGCTAATCCCACCCAGAAGCTCGACTATCATTCTGGACATTCTCGGATTTAAGACTCTGCCGTCCAGCCCCTTTGCGACCACGTAAGAATCCTCAACTTCGTTTCTTTACCTTCTGTTATCATAAGGCAAGCTGAACCAATCGAAGTCACAACTCCAAACCATCGATTACCGGACAAACTATTGTTCTGAAAAATTTCTGTTTTATTTTCTAAAGTCTGGGCCATCGAAACTACTTAGTTTCGATTGAGTAAATGGTCAATCGAAACTAGTAGTTTCGATAGATGGTAGTTTCGACAGCCTGAGTATCACTTATAAATGATCAATCGAAACTAATAGTTTCGATAGATGGTAGTTTCGACAGCCTGAGTATCACTTATAAATGATCAATCGAAACTAATAGTTTCGATAGATGGTAGTTTCAACAGCCTGAGTATCACTTATAAATGATCAATCGAAACTAATAGTTTCGATAGATGGTAGTTTCGACAGCCTGAGTATCACTTATAAATGATCAATCGAAACTAATAGTTTCGATAAATAGTAGTTTCGACAGTTCTGTGTATCACTTGTAAATGGTCAATCGAAACTAGTGGTTTCGATTGAACACAGTTTCGATACCTGTCACAACTGTAAACAGTTTCGATCAAATCAGTATTTTCAAGCAAATCTGGACCAACTTTTATGCAAATAACACTAAGAAATGTTATTATAAACCTATACACAATTAAATACTAACACGCACATGTAAACATACAATAATACCCATTTATATACATAGGGTTCCAACGTGCTTAGACTCCAACATCTTTATCACCTACACGCGTGGAAAAATACCCGCTTGCAAGGTGAGTTACATAGCCCCTATTTTACATTTTATACGTTTTGGGGTGAAACATTATACATGCTACTCACATTATTTGTACGTGTTATACATGAGACTATATGCTTATTCTTTGGATGTACATACATTTAAACACAAGACAACCAACTGTAATATTAATAGATCTATTGTGCCTGACCAGCCCACCCGGTTAGGGTGTTTATTACTGCATACTCGGATATAACCGCGTGTTATATTCAAACATATCGGATATAGTGGGTAACTATATTCAAACATACCGGACTTAGCTGTTGTGCTCTGTTCAAGCGCGTCAAACTCGGTTTGAATTGTGATTAAATAAATGATACATCATATATACTATGTTTAACAAGATAAACAATGAGTTGCAAAACGATTTACAACTACTATTTACCGGAATTACAAAACCTATGTACTCACCAACTTTTTAGTTGACACTTGATTTACATGATGTTTCAGGATTGGATGTGTGACTACTTGCCGAAGATTTCTCCACTTAAGAACTATGGACCTAGTTAAATAAATCAATGTTTTGAACTAGACTAGGTTATTTGTAATGTATTGTATTTGGATCTATGTTGTCTTTAAATTTAACTAATGAATTATGCAACATTTTAGTCATCATGTGCTTATGAACAATCATTCCATTGTCCGCCTCGATGATTCCGCCATCGGTCGGGGTGTGACAAAACACGATTCGAACAATACAAAGATTTTGAAAAACTATTTGGCTTTTTGTTTCCTAAAAAGTCGAGGGAACTTGATGAAAAAGATCTCAAATCGTGTTGTTATCGCCTTCAAGATGCATTGAAGTATAAAGAAGAATATGATATTGATGCCAATGAATTATACTTGGAGTTGAAGTTGTTTGAGATATTTTTAACTAGTCAAATCATTAGCTCTATTGATGCTTTAAACAATTTGAACCGGTTCGGTTTTTTTCCTAATGCATTAATTGCATATAGAGTGTTGTTGAGTATTCCGGTAACGGTGGCTTCGACGGAGAGAAATTTTTCAAAGTTAAAGTTGTTGAAATCCTACTTAAGATCGACAATGTCCCAAGAAAGAATTAACGGTTTAGCGATGTTATCTATTAAAAGTGATATATTAGAGACTTTGAATTATGAAGGCTTGATGGAGAGCTTTGCTTTCAAAAACGCTAGGAGAGCCTCACGATTCGCATAAGTAATCTCGATCATTTTGGTACACTACTTTTATTTTAGTAATTATTGTTATAACTATTATTGTCGTATTAAGGTTTTCTTATATAATATGATGATTATATTATAGGGGCCCACTTTTTTTTACATGTCTAAGGCCCAGAACCTCTTCAGGATTCTCGAGACCGGGCTGGATTTGATTGATATTGATTAGTTATAAAACAATAAACAACGAAAAATATAGTAAAACGACTACAAACTTGATATGAAAAATATATAAAATAAGTAAAAATTCTCAGCTCATTCTTGAAGCTTGTACCGTATACGTATTCACACCAAATCACAAAACACCCAAATTAAAAATAAAAATGGAGCTTTAAGATTCATCAGAGGAAGGGAAGTAAGAAGAATTCACAAGAAGCTAACAGAAGATCAAAAACCCTACAAAATGTTGGGAACATGAGAATCCAACCTGTGCTGCAACTCCTTCACCTTCAATGAAAGCTCTGATTTCTGCTCCTTGTAATTCTGAAGTAAATAATCTTTCCCTTCTATCAATTCTTTCAACTCCACTACTTCCTTTTTCAAAATTTCCATTTTATCAACTTCATTTCCACCTCTTGCTTTATCCAACCTGCCATCAATGTCTACATACCCGTTCGAGTTCCCATACATTGCTTCTGTGGGGCCCGGTTGTCCGACACAGATATCAGCGACTGCCTTTCTTAGCCTCTGAATTTCCCTCTCTGAATAAAAAAGATCGCGGTTTGCAGCTTCCAGGAGGGACTGCAGATGGTCTGAATGGGAACGTTGTGAACTTAAAGAATTCTGCAGCTCTGCAATCTGATCTTGCATTTCAAGAATCATGCCATCTCGTCTTTTTAACTGTTGTCTCAGTTTCTGAATTACCTCCCGTTTGCTGAAGATGTCTGAACCGGATTCAGACACACATGGAGAGTCAGAGCTGTTTGAGTGATGAAATGGCTTCTGGGGTAGCTCAAGTCTGTCTGGTGAAGTGGCCCACAGTACACCACTCTCTTTGTTGCATACAGGAGCTGAAACAGTCACTAAAGGGAGTGCCATTTCCCGTTCTGTATGCAACTGACCATTCTGTAGTGGCTTAGTCTCTGTGTCACCTTCGGTTCCTGTTTAAAAAAGTCAAACAGAGACAATGTTACCACTTAAAGATTTGAAATAGTAATATCAAAGATATTTCATTATTAAAGAAATAACTAAACGTAAAATGAACAATTCTGGCACTCTAGCCTGTGAACACTTTTATATGCTTCGAGCATTCACAGCAGCATCTCCATCTCCATCTCCATCTCCATCTCCATCTCTATAATTTAACTAAATATCACTTTTGTTCAAATTTATCTTTAAATTTGGTTTTACCTCCCACGTCTCATTCTCTCTCTCTATCACACTCACAAACACTTATTTTATTATTTTTCTCTTTCCAATACACTCACAAAAATATAGAGATTGATGAAAATGGATCTCTATATTTAGAGAATCTCTAAACTCTAAAATTTAAAGATGAAGATGGAGATGAAGATAGAGATCCTGTTGTGAATGCTCCTGATGGAGGTGGAAAATAGAAGAAATCTCTGAATAATAGAGATGAAGAAAGAGACCCTGTTGTGAATGCTCTTATGTAGCATGATTTCGTTGATTGTTGTTCAGTGTTCAATTTATCTAAATATCTTAAAGGGCGGCTGCTTATGCCATCATAAGATATGACATTCCAGTAGAGTATGATCAGCTACTTCAATGGATTACCTTGGTATGGTTTAAATACTTGGGTGATATTTGTTTGTCATGTTATTGTTTATTACATTAAAAGAATAACTATATACACATTCACATGTGTGGACACAATCCCACAACTACATTTTAGTTAATATGCCAAAGCAAACCCACCCACTGATTCTAACCGCTTTGTAGTGTGGGCCAGTCAACATTTTACTTAATTATATACATGTAACACTTAATAAATAAATAAATACCAAATATTGCAATAAGTCGGGTCATATATCAAAATAAAAAAAACATAGAATTGAGTGTTGCAACTTGCAAGTTCAACTTAGGTTATTAATATACTGTGAATGCTTTACTTAAGTACCAAAGATTGCTATAAGTAAGGTCATATATCAAAAGAAAACAAAAATTGGAATGAATGTTACAACTTAGGGAGTGCTTGGATTTGCGTTTTGGAGTAGATTATCTGATCTTAAAGTCACAATAATCAGTTTTTAGCATCCGAATAAATAGACCCTGCTTCTGATTATTTGAGGGTCACATAATCAGTTTAACCAGTTTCATATCAGCTGCAACAAAACCAGTCATCTAAGAAAGAACAAATTACCTACTTACCCCTTCTTTTAATCTGTAATGGGTGACATAAATCCCCATTTCACAAAACGTTTCTCTTCTATTTCCTCAATAATGTCCTTTTTGGTACTTTTATGCATCAACTCCTAAATCAAATTTGTCAAACAACCGAAACATTTTATGATCTGATTATTACACCTTCAAACGATAGAATCACATCCAAACACTAACTTTTAAGGCTGATTATTTGACTTAAATATCACATAACCGTTTCAGAACACATATCCAAACAACACCTTAAATGGACCTACAAGATTTCATACCTGAAACGCAATTAAAGCAGTCATCATCCTGCTCAAAACAATACAAGTGTGAATGTGAACGACAACTTCCTAGCTTCTTTCTGGCTGCGAGTTTCCCATTTTCTACATTTTAATCAACTTGACAAATTAACATATTACAAAGTAAAGACCAAGAGTGGAGCCACCTGACAGCTTATTAGCTTAAAATACCTTTTAAACCACTGCTACTATTTTGTGGCTGCTTCGAGTCCAAAACCTGTTTGAGCCTGTAACCAAGACGAACCGATAGTGTACTCAACAAAGCACCACCTGCAATGAGAATCCAGTTTGGCCCTTGACCCTGAAACTTTTTTCCCCTTTGTGCACCCAACATCTCATTGGTATTTGGTTTCATTATTATATTTTACTCATATAATGCATGAAACAGTTCGTTCATCAGATATAACCTACATTAATGTTGCCTCATAGTGTCAGTACCATCAACATTGATAGTGTGAATGTGTGATATGTCAACTGTGTCAACAGAATGACTAATAGTAATAAAATAAATAAAATTCACACTAAAAAGCAACAGTAAGAATGCAATTCAACACAAATTGGATATAAGCCAGAGATCCTTCCTAAAAGTTCCATCCTTGTAGACAAGAAATTATAAACCACCTACTTTATAGACTATATACTAGTAAATGTGTTTATAGATCGAATACTTTGTGCAGGGAAAACAAACAATCGGCAAAGCTACAACTTAAAATTAACGATAGGGGATTTAGGCTATAATGTCATAAGTACGTATTCTATCGGTGTCAATCACATATTACTTAAATTGCCAAACACTTGTCAACATTATTTCAGGCCGATCATGGACACACATTTGCAGAGAGAATAGCTTGTATGCAACAAACCACTACCCTCCATCACTAAATGCATCTACAATCCAGATTACAACACACATACAAAATAACTATGAAATTGAATCTATATTCACCGAACCCCTAATGAGGTCAAGTTCATTCTTAAATGCAATACAAGTAGCCAGGTATGAAGTACCAATGTTAAATCATTTAACAGACTTTCATAAACACAAATCAGCTAAATCTTATAGAGCAACAAGTGGCATATGTTCACGAGAAAGGTAAAATGTAATATGCTTATGCTAGTCACTTCAAAAGATCCAAATTAAACCTAAACTAGAATCCAACAGAGAATATACCTCCTACTTTACCTCCCATCAAAAACAAAACCTAAATATGTTTCAATATAAACCTAAAGCCATACATACAAACAAGAGGGGGAAATAGCGAAGTACCTGAAGAAATCATATAACAAATCACGTAAAGAGCAAAAGCATATGGCAATTATGAAAAACTCAGCATACATATACTGAAATCTGAATTCGATTTCTGTGATTAGAAATTAGGGTTTCTGTATGAAATACAAAGAGAAGGACGTACGTCAAACAAATACCTTCAAAAGGCAAAAGTGGAAGTATTGTGGAGGACAAAAGTGAGAAAGACAGATAATAAATGCGTGAAGGTGATGTGCAGCGAGTAAAAAACTAGATACATTAAATTAATGGCTGGAATTAGTGAATAATTATATAAACGCACTGATGATGATGAGAAAGCCAGCGGGATAATCAATTATTGAGGAAATCAGGTTAGGTATGCGTGCGACGACCGCCGAAGACGGCCGATCGGAGACGGCGGATAAGGGGAAAGAAGCGACGGGAGGAGGAGATTTTAACCCTTACTATCGTCAAGAAGCATTGTTTACTCCCCGTATTTCGTTACCCAAAAACCGTCATTTTTATAAGATGGTGCTACCGTCATTTGTACCTGTAACTAGGAGGAGACCCGCCGCGTCGTAGCTCGCGTTAATGTTAAGAAAACGTAACCGTTAAATTTTGTAATGTAAAAATAAGGAAAAGATAAGCTAAGTAAAAACAAAGAAGCGACGGGAGGAGGAGATTTTAACCCTTACTATCGTCAAGAAGCATTGTTTACTCCCCGTATTTCGTTACCCAAAAACCGTCATTTTTATAAGATGGTGCTACCGTCATTTGTACCTGTAACTAGGAGGAGACCCGCCGCGTCGTAGCTCGCGTTAATGTTAAGAAAACGTAACCGTTAAATTTTGTAATGTAAAAATAAGGAAAAGATAAGCTAAGTAAAAACTGTAAAAAACCAAATGCAATTTTTTTTAAGAAATAACTAAAAAAAACCCACCTCCCAAGGTTCAAACCCGAGTGGGTGGGGTGGAATGTGACTACATCACGTCGCGACCATGACCCTTTCACCGGTAATCTCCCAACAAATAAACTTAAATACAAACCTAAAATCGGCAAATTTAAAAAAAAAATTAAATCAATGGTAGTATGTCACGTGGCCTAGCCGCCCAAACCAACAAATAAGAAGATAGAACTGTTAATAGCCTCTTGAAATTTAATTAGGTATTTTTGATAACAACGCTCAACAGTGTGACATATATTGCATACTAAAAAAGAACGTTAAATCAAAAGAAAGAAAAAAAACTGAAAAAAACAAAAATAAAAATAGTTGAATAAAAAAAGTAAAAAAAATATTTTGCCCAAAACGGGGATCGAACTTGAGTGTATGGTGGCCTTTAACCAACTCCACTAGGAATACTTTGTATTATATGGTGGAAAAATAATTAAAAAGGACTAAAACAAAGGCTAGTAAACCGCCCCAAAACCTTCGCATGTTAAAAATAAAAAATAAAAAAATTCCAACCATTACTTGACACTTGTCTCAGCCGACCACTTCAACCAACCATGAGTAAGTACTATTCACGTCTATCTATAACTCATTTTGAAATGTAGAGTAAGTAATTAGTTGGGTAAGTGATTCAGTTACACTAATAAAATTAATTAAGATTGACTGCTTTTAACCGAACTTAAATAAATTTATGAAAAATAATATAAAGCGTAGGCGCTAGCAGGATGTGTTCGAAAGAGAGAGGGGTTGGTTATGTAAAAAAAATAAGCTTTTTTCGTATAAAGGGTACAAAGCTAGCAGAATGAGATATATGTATTTTGAGTGATGGGTATATATATGTCTGTATAATTACAAGTTATTATATTAGTTTAAATGCGCACAACAATGTATATAATTACGTACCGTTATAATCAATAGTGCATCAACGTATTTAAAAAAAATCATTGTTTAAAAAAATATAACAATATTATTTTCAAATTTAAGATAACATGATTTAGGGTTTAGTTTAGACAATATTATTTGTTACAAAATAGCATTTTACATTCCAAAATAAAAATAAATGAAATTGTAAAAAAATATTTTTTTAAATGAAATAATATAAAATAGGTTGTTAATTCATGCATTTAAAACTTTATAAAATATATTTAAAGAATGATAATAGCTTAAGAAGCAAAAAGGACCAACACTTTCTGAAACTCAAATATTCAATCACCAAAAACGGGAACAAGGATATCTTGGCCTAAAAAGTGACATCACTCCATTTCTATCACATAGATGCAACCATTTGAGAGATAAGATCATGATTAAACCATAAACCTTAGTTTGATACTTCTAAAAACCAAATCGGCTAACGGGATTATCGAACCGGTCTAACCAATTTGATTTGACCGGTTCCCACAAGTATGGAGCCTAAGATATGGATAGTTGATGGCTTTAAAGAAAAAGACACAAGAAGAATAAAGTGCAAGTATGGCAATTGATTTATCATAAGAAACCCAATGGGTTAAATAGAAAAAGAAAAGTAAAGGGAAAAAGTGGAGAAATCTATGTTTAAACACTATTCTTGATACTTTGGCCCAACAAAAAGGACTATCTAGGGACCCCTCTAACCAGCCATACTGTCCTACACACACTACAAAACTAAACTGCCCAAATTAAAACAGTATCCTGTCTTGATATATATCCAAAGCTTCTATAACCTTCTCCACAAACAACTTCCTGTGCAATCTATACCTGCATTACAATCACACAGTTCACAAACCAAATTTTATAGCTAATTTCAGGGTTCAAAATTATATAACTTTTACCCTCAGTAAAGTAATTGAAAATTTAATGTGTAGTTTATTCATCAAAAGTAGATTTTCAGGCTCTGTGACTGCCTTAGTGCATAGCATCATGGATTTATCAATGTTGTGGATGAAATTTTTTTATGCAAGATTCTTAATTGCATTAGGTGAATAAACCCGTGATGTTCAGGTTAGAAAGGAGTGACTTTACGGGTGATAATCAAATAAAGACAAGAAATTGAATAGACTGATACATACTTGATTGCAGCTTCGCGAGTCCAGCTCATTTCTGGTGTCGAATCTACAGAGGGGAACGGGAAGCAAAATTTCTTTTTAGAAAGTAATTACAGTAAACGAAATGCTAATGTTTTAGTAATTAATTCATAAGAAAAATCCATGTGAAATTGAAAAGAATCAAAGATTATCGGTACATGGAAAAAGAAACAAAAAATGGGTGCGTCAAGCCCACCAGGCTGACCCGTTACCCGGCCTGTTTTGACAGTTATCTAAACAGCCCAATGAAAATGTTACCTAGGATATGCTGGTCTTGCTTAGAAGTGGTGCTATATTGGGCTAGAATTTGTTGGCATTCTTCTTGTAGGGTTTTTACAGCTTTTATCTCTAAGCTTGGGATTGGAGGGATATCCCCTTCTGACCATGTGGGCAATGTTCTTGCAGCTGCTAAAACTGCCCCATCTACAAAACTCTCTCCTTCATTTGCAAATTTGGCTGCCAAGTAATTGAGGGACAAATTATCTAAATTAAGGGGAAGAATAAAAGAGAGTAATGAAAATCATACCATTATGATAATAATCTTCATGAGAGCCGGATATGTTGAAGACTGACAAGAAGGAATCTAAATGGATCCTTGCATTCCCAGAAAATGGAAGGACATCCCATGGATTCTGCAAATGTCCAAAACAAGACTGGAGATATTTACACAAAATTCAAAAAGAATTTACTGAAAACATTAACTCATTTCATTTTGGGGGAGGATAAATGGAGATGCGACTCAAAAAGCAAGACGAAGAAGGAAAACCACAGAGGTGGCAATATTGACCATTTTATATACAAATGGGTCGATTTGCATATGTTTTATCTCTGTTAATTGTAAATATTAGATTAGGCCCATTTGTATGAGTCCATTCAGTCCTGTCCCATGGGCCTCTTTTTCGGGTTTCCTTCTCTATAAATAGAGGAGCCCCATTTACTTGTAATTACACATTCAGTTAATTGATTACCAGTTTACCAGTTTGCATGGTATCATAGCTACGACTCTAGATCCGGTATCCCGTTTCCGTCCCGTCACTATTCCAGTCACTTGCTCCTGTCCAGACTTGGTACATCTCCTGTTCAAGATCGGTTCCTAGTTACAACCTCCATTTTTCAGTCCGGTTCCAGGTTCTCACCACCGCCCCCTGCTCCAGTTCGAGAATCCTTTTTTGAGACACTATTGCGTCTCACCGCCACCACCATCATTCTCAGAACCCTCAGATTAGCAAACCCTGAAAGGCCGCCACCGACGCGCCGCCACCATCTTCCACGCGCCGCTGCCTGTTTCTCAGATCTAGCCCTTTTTTTTCCGGCAAGTAGAGTCACACCGTCACCACCGCTGCACTCCCCTGCAAATTCCGAACAAACCCCTGCCATTCCCGCCACCTGCCGTTGCCGGAATCACTTTCCTGTTCTTTTTTTTTTCGTCCCCGAAACACCTGAGGTACTGTTTTCTGTCCCCCAGAACATCTGAGGTACTATTTACCGCATTTTCCACGGGTTTGTTACCGTTTATTGCCAAGAATCTGTTCTCTGTCAAAAAGTAGTATTGTCTACAGCCGGATTTTATTGTTTATCACCTGGAAATCAACATTCGTAGTAGCCTCGTTCCGTTTGTACCCCTGTTCTGTTTGTGAGATCTTGTTCTGATTTGATATTGTTATCCTTCAAAATACTGCTTATAGCCAGAACTGCCCGTTTCCTTGTTTCCGTCAACCGCCCGAGACTTGTTTCCGCTGCCGTTACTATTCCGAAACCATTACCGCTTGTTTTTTAGCCTGTTGGCTGCTCAGTTGTTCCTGTTTAGACCTGTTGCCTGCTGCATGTTCAGGCGTTTGTTTGTTAACTAGACCTGTTGCCGCCACGTACCTGTTCTTGTTTGTTTTCTGTCTTGCTCCTGTTGTTGCTCCTGTGTCTTGTCTTACGAGAAACATGTTCCTGTTGTTCCTACTCGTGTTCCAGTCCATAGTTATCCCAGAACCACGGTTTCTGTCCCATACTTGACTTGTTCGTTGTTGTTCTTGAACTATCTTTTGTTGGAAATGGGAGACAAAGAATGATGCTCACACCTTTACAGTCACCAAGGAGGAGTATGATTTGCTCCAAAGGTTGCTTGCTTCCTTATCACCTAGTCCTCAAACCAACTCCGCACACCCAGGTATGTCTTCTAGCCTTGACTCATCGTGGGTGATTGATTCTGGAGCCACCCATCACATGTCTGGGAATCGAGGTATTTTTACTAGCCTACATGATACTTCTTACCGACCTGTTCAACTTGTTGATGGTTCCTCATGCCCCGTTCAAGGCATCGGGTCCATTGTTAACTCAAACACCCTAAACCTGTCTTATGTCCTATTTGTTCCTAAATTTCCTACCAGCCTGTGCTCCGTTAGTCAAACTACTAAACAAAATAACTGTAATGTAACGTTTTATCCTACCCATTGTGTGTTTAAGGAACTAGGAACGAAACGGGTGATTGGCACCGATTTTGAATCAGGAGGTCTTTACCATATGTCCCCCCTGTTGTCATGCCCTAAAGCAAATATATGTGATTCCAATATCAGGGATGCTCACTGTCGGTTAGGCCATCCCTCTGCAGCAGTTCTAAGGCAGATCACAGATGAGACCGGACTTTTCTGTTCCAGAAATTTTCATTGTGATTCGTGTCAGCTTGGTAAACATACCCGACGTCCCTATCCTCCAAAAGTGTCCAGTAAAGTTTGTCATTTGTTTGAACTTGTGCATTCTGATGTTTGGGGCCCTTCCCCTGTCAAAACCCCTATAGGTTTTGAGTACTTTGTTACTTTCATCGATGATTTTTCCCTAACTACTTAGGTTTATTTGTTAAAATCTCGTAGTGAAGTCAATTCGATCTTTCGTGGATTCCATTCGTATATCCAAAATCAGTTTAACACATCAATCAAAACTCTCCGTACTGATAATGCAAAAGAATATTTATCCACTGATTTCTCCACATATCTCAAAACCCATGGTATCATTCACGAGACATCATGTGCATATACATCTCAGCAAAATGGTGTTGCTGAACGCAAGAATCGCCATTTGTTGGATGTTACTCGCACACTCATGATTCATTCTCATGTTCCTCATCGATTTTGGGGTGATGTTGTTCTTACTGCAGCGCACCTAATTAATCGCATGCTCTCATCCGTCCTTAATGGTAAAACCCCGTTTTCTGTCATGTATCCTATAGGAAGTCCTTTTCCCCTCACACCCCAAATTTTTGGGTGTGTGGCATATGTTCATGATCATCGTCCAGGGACCACTAAGCTTGACCCGCGGGCCATTCGTTGTGTCTTTCTTGGTTACTCCCATGTCCTGAAGGGGTATCGGTGCTACAGCCCCTCTCTTCGTCGATACTTTACCAGTGCTGATGTCACTTTTCACGAGTCCTGTCCTTACTTTCTCGAGTCTTCTGTCTCATTGTCTGACTTGTTTCCTGATCCTGATCCTGTTATACCCGAGTCCATCACTGTTCCTACCATTCCTATTGATACGTGCTATTTTATATATTTATTTCATGCGTATTAAACCCTCGTTTTTAGTCATTTTATTAATAAACTGAAGTGAACCGGTGCTTAATTAGTTTAGATATGAATTTTGTAGGTATTAAATGAAAACAAGCTCAAACGAAGAATTTTGAGAGACTAAAGTTGGTCATTGGAGAACTGGAGCTATTACAACAACTTTGGGTCAAATAAATAATTAATGGGCTAAATTTGAATTACATGGATTGTATTAGAATTTAAGTAGGTTGAGTGGGCTAGGTCATAAAGAAAATAAAAGAATAAAAAAAAAGAAAAAATATATATTTGGAATGGATTTTGGCGTGGAAAAGGATGGAAAAATTAGAGTGGGCTTAGGGTAATTCAAAGACAATTGGAATAAAGGATTGTAGGCGGCTGCTTGTTATGGGGGAATTGTTGATTTTAGGAGCCGTCAACGGGAAAAGAAAAGAATAATCGAAGGAAGCACATACCTTAAGGACGAATTAGAATTAAAAATTTGGAGGCTGTTGTTGGTTTGGAAGTTCACGACAGAAACAAAAAGAGGAAGCATGTCAATTTATTAAGCATGTGAATATTTATTGAAGCAGGAGACCAAGAAATTAGCTCAAAGCATTAGTCGTTTATCGGTTTGATTTTATTGTTTTCAGTATGAATTCATTTTCTGAACTAATTTATTTTGTTTTGTTCTTGAGTATTATGATTGGCTAAACTTGTTTATACTACCTAGGTTTGATGAATATTTGTTAAGTTTTGGATTTTTATCGGTTTTATGGATTATTGTTGATGGTTTAATACTTTTGTAACGAATCTTTTAATAATCGGTTGATGTTTGTGCATGCTTGGATCAAATTTATATTTAGTTTTGAATTCCATATGTTAACTGTGAAAGTCTTTCAATTAGGGTTTCATATTAGATCATTAACTTCGTGTTATGATTAGTTTATGGTTTGTTGAATTAACAATCCATAGGAATAGGAATCGTTTATTTGTTTGATCCTAGTGTTCTGCCTATCTAGATAGCTGAAAGGTGATAGATAGTCGGTTAGTCTCGGGTATTAGGTATCTAGGTGTAAGGGCTCTGAAAGGAGGTTTCCCTAGGTTTCTTGGTAATTCGTGCTAGTCCGTGTCAGTTTGGTTGGTCTTAGATTACTCCTTGCACCTTAGGGTGTATTGAGATAGTGAGGCTGAGAGGCGAGCTATTTTCCGAGTACTTTTGTGTTGTTGAAGAGACTGAGAGGTAATCCAACCAGCCAGTGAGCATCACACACCCCTTAGGGTTTCCTTTTCTGGTCACACCCGGAGAATGATCAGGGATCCACTAGGTTGTCTAAGGGTGTCATACTTTAAGATCACAGTTCCGTCATAGTTTCCATAGCCGAGAGAAATCTGAGATTCACAAATAGGATTCTTACCTAGGTAGTGCCTACCCCATTCTTGAATTCGTCTAAATCCTTTGCTTAATAGTTGGTGTCATTAGTTAGAGAGTCCTTAGTTTTTCAGTTTTAGAATCACATCACATTCCCCCAAATATAATTCAGTTTAGTTAGTTGAGTCAGAGTCTAGGTTAGTTGTCACTAGTGTCTCGTGGGTTCGATATTCGGACTTACAGTATATTGTACGACATTGATCGGTACACTTGCCGGTTGTGTGGTCTAGTATTAGGTTGAGTCTAGATTTATAAATTTAAAGCTAGAGTGTCTAGGTTAGGTTTTTATATTAGTTTTTATAGACCGTCCAGCATACATCACCTATATCCCCTGTTCCCTCTACACCTGCACCTCCGGTCCCAGTCTTCACCAATCCGGTTCCTGCTACATCTGGCCTACCGGCGGAGCTTCCACCATTGATTTTCACATATGCCAGGCGGCATAAGGATAAGACAACAGAGATACCTTATTCACAACCGGACCCTGACCCGGGTATGTCCTCAGTTCCACCCTCTGAGCCTGATACACCTGATCCTACTCCTGTTACACCAGACACACCTGTTTATGACCCTCCTGGTGCACCCTTTCCTGATATACCGATTGCCTTTCGCAAAGAACCTCGACACACCACTCGTTATCCTATTCAGGATTATGTTGTTTATTCCCACCTCTCCACTGAGTTCCATGCATATACTACTGCTATTGATTCCTACCCGATTCCCAAGGATGTGAGGTCAGCACTTGCTCACCCAGGATGGCGACATGCTATGGAAGAAGAAATCGGGGCTCTCAAGGCTAATCATACTTGGGATCTTAAAACGCTTCCCCGTGGAAAGCGTATTGTTGGGTGTCGATGGGTGTTCACGGTTAAACTACACCCCGATGGTTCTCTTCATCGCCTTAAGGCCCGGTTAGTTGCTAAAGGCTATTCTCAGGCATATGGCATCGATTATGATGAGACTCTCCCCAGTTGCCAAAATGCCATCTGTACGCATTTGTATTGCTCTCGCCGCAATTAATCATTGGCCACTTCACAAGGTTGATGTCAAGAACGCCTTTCTTAATGGTGTTCTTGAGGAGGAGGTATATATGGAGCAGCCACCTGGGTTTGTTGTTGAGGAGGAGGCATCGAAAGTATGCCGATTACGTCGTTCCTTATATGGCCTTAAGCAGTCCCCTAGAGCGTGGTTTGGTCAGTTCTCTAGTGCTATGGGTGAATTTGGTATGGTTCGTAGTGCATATGATCATTCTGTATTCTTCAGACATCATCAGGGCCGAAGGATTATTGCAGTTGTCTATGTCGATGACATCATTGTTACACGCGATGATGAGGTCGGGATTACCGAGCTCAAACAGTTTCTTCAGTCTCAGTTTCAGATTAGCGACTTAGGTCGACTTCGGTACTTTCTTGGCATAGAGGTATCTCGCTCTCCACAAGGAATACTTCTTTGTCAACGGAAGTATGTCCTTGATATGTTGACTGAGTGTGGCTTACTGGGTTGTAAGCCCGTTGATACTCCAATGCTTCCTACAGGGAAGCTCCTTTCAGAGGACGAAAGTCCGATGAAGGATCCTGAACGATATAGACGGTTAGTTGGGAAGCTTAACTATCTGACAATTACACGTCCAGATATCTCCTTTGTTGTTAGTGTTCTGAGTCAGTTCATGGCCAAACCATACACTGGACACTGGGATGCCGCTCTTCGTGTATTGAGATATCTTAAGACCACACCAGGTTTAGGGATCTTGTATTCTGACCAGGGCCACTGTCGTGTGGGTGCTTTTACAGAGAAAGGAGATGGACGAATATCAGGTTTCTCAGATGCTGATTGGGCAGGTTGCCCCATTTCACGATGGTCTACAACTGGATATTGCTTATTTGTTGGAGGAAATCTGGTGTCTTGGAAGAGCAAGAAGCAACACACGGTATCTAGATCAAGTGCTGAATCAGAGTATAGAGCTATGGCAGAAGTTACCTCAGAGATGATTTGGATTCGTCGTCTTCTCAAGGAACTCGGGGTTGCTTCGGATAACTTGATGAGGTTATATTGTGATAGTCAATAGGCTATACACATAGCCAAGAATCAAGTATTTCATGAGAGGACGAAACACATAGAGGTCGATTGTCACCTTATCAGGGACCGTGTGGTGGGCACCATGGTTTAAAAAAACGGTCGAGGTGTACGCCTCGAGGCGAGGCGGTGAGAAACCGAATCTGAGGCGACGCCTCAGGGGCCATTTTGGTACGTGCGCCTCAGAGGGCTGAGGCGTTAAAAAAACGTGAAAGGCGCGCCTCTAGGCGTTTTAGACTTTTTCCGATGAAATTAGTTAGGAAAGTTCTATGTTTATAAGATATATAATTTTTATATGTTGTTTTAGACTTTCTATGATGAAATTAGTAAGGAAAGTTCTATATTTATAAGATATATAATTTTTATATTTATTTTTTAGTTCCGCCTCGGTTCGCCTCGAGGCTTACGCCTCGTGAGGCGAAGGGAAAACGCCTCGAGGCGCGATTCCGTTCTTTTAAACTTTGGTGGGCACCCAGGCTAATCCTCCATCCATCCAGCCAGTTCATGTCAAGACAGAATTTCAACACGAAACCACTCCGAAAAGCACAGATAAACTTTATATGTAGCAAGTTGGGCATGATTAACATCTATGCTCCAACTTGAGGAGGAGTGTTAATTGTAAATATTAGATTAGGCCCATTTGTATGAGTCCATTCAGTCCTGGCCCATGGGCCTCTTTTTAGGGTTTCCTCCCCTGTAAATAGAGGAGCCCCATTTACTTGTAATTACACATTCAGTTAATAGATTACCAGTTTACCAGTTTACAGTCTCAAAAGGACCAAATGGGTTAAGCTAAAATATAAACGAGTCAAACAGGTTGAAAGTCATCTGAAATTGCATTCAAATGAATAAAACCTTTTAGTATTAAAGAAAGGTTTTGATTACTACTGTAATAATATAGTTTTCTGTTCATATTTAACATATAAGAAAATAAAGCACACTAAAGTTTAACATATAAGAAAATAAAGAAATGGGACTAGTTTAGCGTAATTACCGAAAGTGATGAAAAGCCATATCTTTGCATAAGCATATTGTTCCTCTGGCCACGCATGTAATTAACAGTCATCTGAAAAGACAATGAGTTCATTTTTAGGGTTCAAAAAGCACTCCCAAGACAAATATTTAATTCTTTTGCTGAAACTATAAGCTGATCCAAAAATACACCCATCATCAGAAACAATTTGATTATCAGAAGGATATCTATTTACAGTCAACATGAACAATTTCTTATATTTTCTTAGCCCATATTCATTATTAAAAGGACATATAAATACACCCATCATTCTAATTAATTGAAAGACCAAGAGATCGCTGAATCATGAAAAATGGATATTGAATAGGTCTACGATCACACTAAAAATATAACTGGAACATACTACACATATATTTGCATGCTAAAAAAATCATTGGGTAACTATGATCATGATTTACCTCTTCCCCTTTTTTAATCCTTTGTCCAGCATTTGTCATCACCTCAAACATGCGATCCCTGAATCGCCAATGGAAAAAGCAATTTGGCTGACAAGAATGGTTTAACATATCTGCAAAATAAGACCACATATAATTCATCAATTCACACAAAACTATAATGGCTAAAAGCAAGTAGCTATGTAATAATGATAATATTACTATTTTTTTCATCAGAGATCATGAATGTGACGCATTGTCTTATTTGGAATGAAATGTTTTCAATAAGGAATTAGAAACGGAAAAAGTTACCGGCATAAGGTGCAAACATATTTGCATCCTGAACTAATGAACCGACTCTTATTCGAAAGTTAATATGTCTAGTTTGTGCCATACTAACTGCCCAAATAAACCTCTCTGGATCTCGCGCAAGCCGCTTTACTTTCAGGGGCATAGCAGAGTGCTGTGAAAAAAAATATTGAAATAAAATGTAACTTTTAGAAATTAACATCAAGAAATGTGATGAAAATATCACAGAATAGTACCCAATTCTTTTCCCAAAATTCTAGGGCTCGTGCTTTCTCTTTTCTCATAGTTGAAGCAAGATTCTCATCATGAAGCTCCTTCAGGTCATCCTGCAGCATATCAATAGAACGAGTTAAGAAGCCAGATACAAAACATATTGATTTTATATAAGTAATGACCAAGGAGTTGACTATTTGACTTTAACATATTACGTGTTGAAAGCATTCTACATATATACAACCTCTGTAGCTAGAAGTAAGCTAGTGCACTCCTCAACACTAGGCAAAAAATCACCATAGAGTTGCCAAAAATTCTTGTCATGATCAAATGCATATAAAAGAAGACATGCCATTCTGAGGTCCCAATCTGTCTGCCAAACAATCAAATCAACAAGTGAGAGAAAAGGTCATCCAATGAAAGATACGGGTTTATGTATAAGCAGTTAGAAGCTTAGTAATATGCCTCGACTCAATGAAGCTGAAACAGTTTTGAGTAAATGTGGCAAAATGGTGGGTCGGACGGGTTGGGTAATAATGTTATTTTAGAATGGGTTAAAATGGGTCTGGTTGTGTTGACCAGCAAACATTTTTTTTCCAAGGGATAGTTAATGTGCTAAATAAGTAAATATGATTACGAAAGCTATGTTATTACTATAATAACATAGTATTTTTAACATAAAACAACTTTGGAGGTTGTAAGCATTTAATTACACTTTGGGTGACTTTTAAGTTTTAACCCTTTTGAACCATTTCTTTATATGCTTATGATTTGACCCATTAGAGATAAACCATAACGCAAATCAACCAACTCATAAACGGGTCGGAATCACCACCTCAAGCTTGAGCAATTCACAGGCAGAAAGTTACTTATCATCTTAAAAAACCTCAATTCAAGAAAATAAACTAGAGGAATATATAGAAACTAGGTGAGTACCTCTGGATGTGTTGAGTTAATAATATCGAATATTGGATGCCCAACCGGTATGATGTCAGGAAAGAACATCCACGGGGTTTTCTGGCTTATAGTTAACATCAATTCCAATGGTATCTCCATGACCACCTAAGAAATAAAATCATTCATTTGTCAAACAAATTCAACAAAGTTAGGATAAATATGACCATCATGTACAAATCGTTCACCTTGGCACGACGAGTAGGTTCAATATCTTTCGAAGCAAAGACTCCAAACCCATTCGGACCTTCCCTGAATTCTACCCCATAGGCTCTCATACTTCTAACAAATCCCATTTTATAAAACTCAGGATCTGCTAGCTCCAACTGTTAGATAACATATACATAATTTAATTAACATATTTACAATCATTGATTATTGATTAACTGTCAACAACAGAATTAAGTAACATTAGTAACCTAAAAAGCTAAAACTTTTGAACGAATAACCATAATTGCACCTTAGAAGCAGGCGTGTCTTCTTGTTGAGATTCAGTTTGAAAGAATGGGAAAGCAGTTGGAGAAGTAGCAGTCTCCATGGTATCAATCACTGCTCTAGCTTTGATACCTCCGATTTTCCTGCTACTGGTACATTTCTCCGTGAAATTAGGTTTTGTTGCCGCTAATCCGTTCTTCAAATTCTTCCCCAACTGTTTCAATTCCATCGAATTGAATCAAAATCGGAAGTTATCGACAGATGCGTAACATGAAGGGAGATTAAAGGGCGAGAAAGAGTACCTGGTAGTTGCAGATGAAGCAATTAACGGACTGGTGAAGAAAAATTGAGGATGCCATTGTTTGTTAAGATGTAATAAGTTCGAATTTCAGTGGTGAATTGATGTTGATTTCATATTTGGTTGGTGCAAGAAAGGGGGGATTGAGCATGAAGGCGTTATCCTTATAATCAAATATTGAATATGTCTCATTTAGACCCCCAACGTATTGGAAAATTCTATATGCATCATCTTAATAGGTGGTAATAACTTATAAGACAGTTTCGTGTCATTTCAATTTACGTAGGATGTATACGCGTATGTAAAGAATCGGGTGATATTAAACCGGTTGAAATTTGAACTTGTTGGGTAACCTTTCATTCGAATATATGGCGATGACATATGTCCTGAATCTGGCTTAATGTACGGGCATCACAAAACCCTTTGTTTACAAGAGAGGGTCAACGATCTAGTTCCTTCATTGTGGCTCTCCTCTCCTCCCTCTGCTACTCTCATACGCATATTGTATGTGCCCATAATATTTTCTCTTACATACTTGATATGCATACATTAGATATACTGACTTGACTGTTGGAGGATAATCCTCGAGAATACGGCCTCTAGACCCCTAACGGCTTATCTTCATGTTGCAGCCTCATCCTTAGCTAGGTGAAGGCTAGAGTCGGTTCACTCAACTCCAATACAACTCGCCATATTCGATGTGGCAATAATCGAAGCATAAGTTCCTTGGTAACCATTGTTTGCCACTTGGTGTAATGGTAACCCCAAGACTTCCCCATAGTGGAGGTCTTGGGTTTTGGTCTCACCCGAAGCAATTATTTGGGTTGAGCCAGAGGGTTCTACTAGTGGTGGGTTTCCTCCTGGGTTGGGAGTTCAATCCGGATTGATGGGGTTGTTGGGCCTGATTTAGATAACATCTATCTTTCAAGAGGATCCCGGTGTCTGATTTTAATAAAAAAGTTCCTTGTTAACTAGTTATGAGAAGTCTTAATTGAACCAACTCTAGTTTGAAGTTACGAACGAAATCAAGACTTGATATGAGATTAGTAGTTTATAATCATGTAAAATCTCTTTGTACGTAGAGGTAGAGGTAGAGGTGAAAAAAGTGATAGGTTATGTTGACTCGTTGATATATTCTTTTTTCTTTTTATCTTACAAATAATTAATAAGTTAATTATGGTTTTGAAGTTATATTATTAAAATAAAAAGGAAATACTTTCATAAATGTTTTTTTTTAATTTATGAAACTGTTTAAACACACCACATGCATGTCTAAAATCTTTTTGTAATACTAGCCAATGTATGCCCATGTTAGAAATTATGGATTTGCAACTATGCATACATGTGTACATACATACATCTTCACAATAATTTACATATGAAACTACCACGAACGTGACAAAATTGTCTACCTAACATATTAGAATCACTCTAAAACCTTGGATAGTTGATTTTCCAACAACTTATGAGGAGGGTAGTACTGAAAGCTCGACACGTCGTCTGCACTTACATACACGACTTTAAACACGTCATACTTAATGAAAACCGAAGCACCACGAAACCAACTTTGAAGTGCATCCCGATGATTGTTTTTTAGTATAAACGAATAGCACGATTGTAGATTCTTCCACACGTAGAAATTGATCATCAAAGGTCTAGACGCGCACTTTAAGCAAACGCCAGCAACGGTACCGTCCATCTTAAGGAAATAAGATTGAAACAAGGAAAAACACTTGTGCGCAAAGTCTTGCTCCTTGATTTTGGTGTTAGAGGGGAGATGGGTTGAGCTAAAACATATAGTGTCACCTGTTGAAAACTTTGCGGCCGGGGATCCGTCCCTTGCCTCGCCACCATAGACGACCATGAAGTTGTGGTCGACTAAGACGGCCATGTTCTGTAGATTCTTCAGTGCTAGTAACTAATTATAAGAAAAATATGTATAAGAGTTGTGTTTTGAAGATAGGAACCATGTTTGCACCAATTTACGTATTTTGCATTAGATTTATCATTGTATTTATACATAATTATAAAAAAAACATAGTCGTATCAATCTTTTATTTAAAAGTATTTTAAGTTTGTAATGATTCTACTTACAAGAGCTTCATGTAGGAGTTCCTTGTCGTTATTAGATCTCTTTATCCATGCTCCATACCATATAATCTAAAGGCCATAAAAAAAAAATATTTCAATGTTAAAAAGCTTTATGAGGTATGATTAACAAACCAACATTTGTTTTCAATTGCAACTTGAATATGAGAAAGAATACAAATAATTATATATGATTATTTATGTCCTTTTCATTTATATTTCTTTTATTATAAACCATATTCTCCTACATAACCTACCCATAAGCATTATAACTTATAAAACATATAAACAAACAACAAATGTTTAGTTATGGCTTTTTGGCCTCTTCTAATGCGCACATGTGTAGTCACACAAGCATGCACACATACTTATCTTTTACTTAGAATTAATCCAATTATTTTAACCTGTTTTTCTGTTATCGTTTCATCTTAATTATGGATGATTATGTTAACATAATCGAAGATGAAAAGAAATGAAAGTGCGCAGTTGCAGTGACGGAACAAGAACATTTTAATCAGAAAGACACCATAATATCTCTTCTCTGTCCACTGTAACTAAGAGGTCTAACTCATATTTTTCTTTAAAAAAACTCGGCTTTTAAACAGCTTTCATATCATATATGTTTCTATAGAGAGAGAGGGAGAGATGTGTACCATATTGCCATGGATGCTTTTGAAGATGGAAGAATGAATGCAACCAAGTCTTTCAGTAAAGAAAGAGAAGTGTTTTAAAGTATCCAGAAGGTCATCAACAATGGCGACTGTTGGCCTCAAAACACACATGAATATGTCAAGATTATTGTTGGTGAAAGGCATGAAGGAAGCCATGGTTAATTGCAATTTGCTGCAGTGTGTGTTAATTATTAATGTGTGAAGAAGGAAGGAGAGAGTCATGAATTAATATTAGATACAGACCACTGGCCGTTGAATTCCAGAAAGGAATGCTGTTCTAGTCGCATTTGGCTTCTTTATCTCCCATGCAAATTATTATATTACTTAATTATTTAAATTTCTTAATAATAATTGTATTATAATATATCGTAAAATAAGAAAAAATATGCATAGATCGTTAAGGTATATACTACGTGTGTGTAATATTAATAAAAAACTTGTAATGATATATAATATAACGACATTCTTTGTTGCATCCTCGCATTGGCGGATTCAATGTTTCAGGAGGGGTGGAAAGACACCCCGTAACCAATTCACGTTCTTTGTAAAAAATAGAAAAAATATGTATGTATTAGTTTAATTTGGAGAACATAAGGGTACTATTGTCTTTTTATGAGGGCACTTTGAAAAATTAAAAGGGCACTGTCGTTTTTTATGATGATGCTTTGAAGAATTCAGGGTACTATTGTCATCATATAGAAGCCACTTGAAGAAAATCACACAGATAAATGTACAACTTAAACCTTTTATTTTTATTTGAATTTTAAAATCCTTAGAGTTATTAATTTCATCTAAGGTATTAATCATAACTAATTAAATTAAGTTAACAAATGATGTGTTTAAATGCTTGATTGGTTAATTTATTTATAAGTGTTTTGTGTTTTCTCATTTTTGTTTTGCACCATGTCATAAAAAAGTCTGAATCCACCACTGTAGCCTCGTGTCATTGTTTAAATTTGTGAAAATGATAAAAGTGGAAGTTACTTTTTGTGATTTTTTTTCAATTTTTATTAAACATATAATTTAGTTTTTATCTAATAATATTACAAGATCAAAAAATACTTTGTTTTTTACATGACTTGATTTTCAAAAATATAAAAAATAAAACGTAAACAATATAATAAAACAAAACAAGTCATTTGTTAAAATATTAGATATTACATATTATTAAAGAAATAATAAATTATATGTTAAAAATAAAATAAAATTTATATTCGTTATCTCAAATAAATGAATAATAGCGACTTCCACCTTTCTCATTTGAATGCATGTTTCGTAATTTGAAGTTTTCTGGATAGACTTTTGAATCGTGTGAATCACTTTTATATTAAAGTAATTTTGATGGTACTTCAAAATCTTTTATCGGATAAAACAAAATTTGAAGAATTTACGTTAATTTGTGAGGGGAAAAAAATCTTTATAATTACCTTAAATTCGTTACCAAAATCTTGCAATTTTGGTCTTCCGATTCAAAAACAAGCTTGTTAATCGTATGCATCCACCCAGGTAAATTTGACTCTCCCCCTCCCCGCCATATTAGTGTCACATCAAATTTGTCATTCCATCACTAAACTATTGTAATAGTCATCTTTCAAATCCCTTGCATTTCTGGATTGTACATTGAGCTTCCTTTATTGTACATGAAGTATGGGTTGAATGAGGTGGGGTTGGCAAGACTTTATCAATGAAACCCACCTCACACTGAAACCACATGGGGGCGGTGTTTCACAGCGGCAAAGCCTACATGGCTTCCTCCCTCTCCCGATATCGATGCAACACCTAGTGGCCTTATAGATCAAGATGGTTCCATAAGTTGTTACGTATTTCATTAAATTATATTTATGCTTGTTACTTATTTATCGTGTTAATATGTTAAAGTTAATTGTTCTATGTTTATTTTCTTATTTTCTTAATTTCTTCATTTCTTCATTTTCTATTTTGTCACTATTTTTACTAGTAGGTTTTCACCCGCGTGATTCTGCGCGGAAAACGTATATTACAAAATTGTTCGTGCTTCGATGACTTGCATATTATCATGAAAACTTGGTTTTGAATGAAATTTAGAGAGCGTGTCGCAATGGTATATTCGGAATTCAATAAAAAGTTACATGTGTGAATACAAAAAATATTCACTTCGCGTTGCGACGGCTCGGTTTTGAATAAAATTTATATTGAAACATAGGTAGAAATAAGCACGTTACAACGGTATTTTTGAATTAAAAAAAACATTACGTTGATGTGGAAAAAAATTAAAAATATATTGTATTTGACCCGAGTTAGTTTTTTAATAAAATTTAAATCTCAGATAAAAAACTGATCGGCTGTCGAAGATACCGATCAAAGATAAGTTAAAAGAGTGTCCTTAGTACCTTAAACTAGTTAGGGTAAGAAGAGTGTCGAACCACGAAGAGCTTGTGGTCGTGGTCGGTGTGTAACTCAATTGATTATTCTTTTATGAAGGACTTCTAAATCTTTAAAGTTGAGAAATTGGTGAACCAATTATGTGGTTCAATTGATTTGCACTTAGAACGTAACAATGACTTATAACATGAAGTAGTAATAAGACAACGACTAACACTTTAGCAAACACGGTGATTATAATGAATTTGTAAGCAATAATATGAGAAAATGAATCACACCTAGGTTTCAAGTTCATAAGCAACTAGGGATTATCACACCAAATATATGAGTTCAAGTAATCACACGGTTATCTAAATTTATTTGATCAATTTCAAACAAGAACATCAACATTCATACATCATAGGCAAACGGTGCAAGACAACATCCGCGAATGAAATCTAGACAAATGTATGCAATATAGAATTAGATTAATCAATAAACTCAACACAAACCAAAGTTCATAGCAATTATCATCTAACGGGGTCAATGGTGCAAGAAAATATCGACTCTCGTGAGTTCATAACAATACCAAACACAATGATTCATGCAATTCAAACCGAACGATTACAAGAATTGTTACCTCAAATCTAAAACATGACAAAACCCTAGAAACTTACAAAACTCTACACCCGGGAATGATTACGGGTGGATTAGCCACTCATGGCTATGGATTGCATATCTGATTCTTCAATTCTTGAGTATCAATCTTCAATTGGATGATGGAATGGTGTTTCCTCGCCTCCAATAACTCCAAAAATAGCCAAAAAACTCCTCTAAAAAAGATAGATCTCGAAATTAGGGAAGAAACCCCCAAATAATCACTCAAAATCGACAGTTTTCCTTTAAAATCCGCTCAAGATACGACACCAGTGTAACCTTACGCCCGCAACTCATGTTTTCTGTTTGTTCTGAAAGAATGGCGTCACCTTACGCCCATAGAGCTTAACCTTACGCCCTAGGGTGAAAAACCTTTGCTTTGCTCTTTTTCGATATCGACTTCTCGCTTGTCTTCCTACCAGCTTCTCGTTTCTCGAATAGTGCTCTAAAAGCTTCCTTTTAAGCTCCTATCACATGCGCTTGCACAACTACACAAAGTCTTTGCATTCCAAATAATAATTCAAGTAACTATGCAATATTAACCATAAAAATGTGCAAAACTTTTGCCGCTCATCAAAAACAAGCACGTCATAAGGATGTATTTGGAATTTTGTAAAACAATATACTTGAAAAGTTAGAGTTGTACCTTTATGCGTTATTTGAGTCAGTTTTATATATACATATATATATTGAAACATAGATAAAAGTAAACACGTCACAACTGTTTATTCGAAATTTTGTAAAACATAATATTTTAAAAGTTATAAAAGGAAAGCGAAATATGTGCGAAACCGTGACGTAAACCCGCCCGTAAAACTTAGGTTGAAAATTTAACCGGCTCGGTTTTTTTCATCAAATTTATATCGAAACGTAAATAAAAATAAGAATGTCGTAAAAGCATATTCAAAGTGTACGAAAATATAATATTTTAAAGTTAAAAGATAAAAATAAAATATATCAATTAATTACAAATATTAAAATAATACAACTGTGAAAATAGTTATAAGAAAAAGTGATCTATTTTACGGTCAGGACCAAAAAAAAACGTGTGTGGGATTCTAACGGGGGTTGGGTTGTTAAAGGTGTGCTCAAATCATTGAGCAAAAGGTGACTCTTGATAATGTTTTGTTTTAATATTGTTTTATATAAAAAGCTTCTTTAAAAAAAATAATGAAGTTACTATTCATCCGTTAGTAAATGTTAGATATATAGAATTTATAACGAAATGAAGCTAAAAATAAACACACCGTTACTATATACTCAGAGAAACGAAACGGAGTAAATTATAAATTTGACTCAAAACTATTTCTCAATCTATAGTTTTTCTGTTTGTTATAATAATAATAATAAGAATTATTATTATTATTATAATAAAGTTTTGCTCCATTATTATTTTGTTTGCTTTATCCAAACAAAACAGTGATAGAAATTCGTAAATTAATAAATAACTATTTTACAAATAAAAGTCGACAATCTTTATACAGACACCGAAGAATAGTAGTGAAAATGGTAGGTGGATTTTGTGTATGTCTTTTGATTTGCGATTATCTTACTCTTTTCCATGGGCATTAACATTTTAAAAAAAGGTAAAAAATAATAATAATATTATCAGTAGTAATAATATAATAAATGTTAGCTAATATTAATAGTAGTAACAATATTAACATTATCACATATACGTTGTCTTAAACATTCACATATAGAATCACTGTAAATATATATGGACATGTTCAATTAATAACCATAATTTTGACGAGAACCAAAAGAATCATGCATTTATAGACATATGTAAGGATGCATGTATGCATTTGTGCATATATGCAATAAGGATGCATGTATGCATTTGTGTATAAATGCATGATTCTTTTATTTCTCGTCAAAATTATGGTTCTTAATTGAACAGCTACCTATATAGTAATAACTTTTTACCAAATTATTGTTATAACTTTTAATATATGCACGTGAAACAACTATTTTACTACTTACTTTTTTGTATAACAATCTTTTTTTCATATTACAATGTCTACCATAATTATAATTTTTATTTAATTGCAATCAAATTTAATAATTTCACAAATAAAACAAAAAAGAAAAAGAGTCAGAGAATTTAACTAATAAAATCAAAAGGAAAAAGGAAAGAATGTCTGACTGTCCCATTATAAGCTAGACTCGTGTTCTTGTTGCTAACTCACTTGAGTCCAAGTTACATGTCTTCAATCTTGATCACCATTGTTTTCACATTTAATATATTCCTTATATCGTTTTATTTAACATATATTCATCGACTATTATATATATAAAGTCTTCGTGGTGGTCCTGTTAAGATAAAGATAATGTATGTATAAATTATCAAATTATTGCATAGTTGACAAACATATATATAACGAACACAATTAAGCATGTCATCCAAATATTAGTTCATTTATTATTAATTATTATATTCTTTACTTTAATTCTAGATTACAAAATTATACGTGAAAAGAGTATCAATTTGTTTTATTAGTTTATTTATTTTTGACTATTATATATTCTTTGTATTCTTTTATCTTTTTTGTTTATAAGCATAGTATCCTTGTTCCATTGAGTAATTAATTAATGCATGAAAGAAATGTACAAATATATTATGATCAACTTCATAAAACTTTTAAAGGTTTTACTAATATGACAAAAATAAGTAAGTTAGTGACATTAACAATTTCAAAACACATTTATGATATTTAGGGTGAGGTGTGTGGGCTCGGTTCCGCTGGTTATGGTGCCACATCAGCCGATTATTAGGCTAAGGGTATTATCCATAATTTCTACACCTCCACACCCTTCCAAGTCAGTGTCACATCAGATTCCACAGTTTTTTCACACTCCTCCACATTTGAGGAAAATGGTTCCACATCTTCATACCGTCACGTCATTTTCTTTTTCTAATTTAATTTAATATTAAGTTGTTTTAATAATTAATATAAAAGCATTAATAAATTACAAATAAAATAATATTTTTTTATTAATAACTAAAAAATATATTAATAATAAAATAGGAAATAATAAAAATACATAAAAAACTTAATAATCAACTTAAAACTATACTTTAATTGTTGCCCGAGTCGAGATGAAACACCAAATTATGACGAAGATTGTTGTCTATTTCATGGTTGCGTTTATATTGTTCGTTTACACTTTGTTGGGCCTCGCTAACCTCCTCTAATCCAATTGTCGCTTCAAATTCTTCTTTGTTGAGCTCGCAAATTGCTCGGCCTTCATCCTCAATGATCATGTTATGTAGGATGATGCAAATGTACATTACACGACGTATTCTTTCGAGCTTCCATGCACATGTCGGGTTTGTCAGTATATGAATTTTTGTTTTAGTACACCAAAAGCACGTTCAATCTCTTTTTTCGTTGATTCTTGTCGGCGTTTGAAATATTTTCTAATTTCATCTTCCGGCCATGAAAACGATTTCACAGAAGTATCCATTTGGGATAAATATCATCAACGAGGTAATAGCCGTGCTTATATCTTGTACCTCTAAGCTCAAAAGAACTATCGGGTACGATTCCGTTAACCATGGTCGTGCCGTTTTTTTGACGATCTTTATATTTTCATCTAATTGGTCAGAGCCGGATCCGTTTGCCAATTGAAGCATAGCGGTGGTGCACTTTTGAATGGCGGTGAACCCTCTTCGACCTCTTGCATCTCATTTCAATTTGAAATAATCCATCTCCCGTTCCAAATCGTTAACAATTCGTAAAAATAAACTTCTATTCACACAAAAACGATTTTCGGAATGTCTCGGCATTATAAAGCGGTTCGTCGCTAAAGTAATATTTAATTAAACGCTCGTGAGCGACTTCACGGTCTCGGTTCAAAGTGGCTCTTCGTATGTACGTAGGCGTATTCGAACTTTCGGCGTCATCTCTATGTATTTCAATGATAGTTGTGGCAACCGTTTCGAAAAAGATTGGAGCGAAACCTTCGGATTCGAAAGAGGATGAGTTGAGTGAATCAATTTGAGAGTGGGTTGGATTGAAAAATGGTTTAAGATTGGTTATATTTATAGTATAAAATATATTTAAAAATGTATATATATTTTTAATTTTGACCGTTTGGTTTGGCCCCACCCCCAACGGCTACAAAGCCATCTCCACGCCGTGGAAATCTCCGCGATAAGGCTTCACGACCGTGGACCGCACGCAGGGGGCGCAGTGTTCCACGGCCCCACACCAGCCACCTCACCTCTACAGCCAACACCACGCCGGTACTCCCCTTGACCTTACAGGAAAAGAGATTTAGTTAATTTAGTTAATTACCAATTATTAATTTATGTCAATTTAACCCATTTCAATTTATAATTTCAACTAGTTTTGTACAACAATCCTGTCAAATATACGTAAGGAGAAGATGATTAATATCCTATTTATAAAATTCATAACAATTTTTTTATTATACTATATTATTTATAAAAAATAAAAAATAGAGAAGTTAAGTTTTAGTATTGAGTTAGTTCATTTATAGCATTCGGAGTAGTATCTCTATTTTCATCCCTATAGGGCAACGGGCACAACCTTAATACCCTAAGTACCCAAATGACTATGTCTAATGAGTGAGTGTCACCTCATTTTTACATAAATCCAACCCCAAATACCTTAAGAGGTGGGGGCACAACCCTAACACCCTAAACCAACCCAACGGCTCCAACATTGAATCCTCACAATTGCCGAACACACAAACACACGGGTATATGTAGCCGAGCCACCTACCTGCCACAGGTACTCGCAACCCTTGCGGCGGTGTACCCGGTCTACCTGATGAAGCCAATGGTTGAACCCGAAGGTGCCCCTTGCTCCCTTATAATTTAACTAAAAATTATCTTTCATTAAATTTATCTTTCGATTTTGCTTATATTTAAAAAAACCTCACACATCTCATTCTCTATCTTTATATTCTTTTTTTATTCTTTTTTTCTTTTTCTTCCATTTATAATTTTAACTGCTAACTATTTTGTCTTATTATTTTTATTTTTTAAACGGGTCAAAACTAAAACATGGTTTAAAACTCAAAAAGCTTAAGCACATGGTGATTAACAGGTCAAAAACTCAAACACAGGTTGAAAATGATTAAATATTGATTAACGGGTCAAAACTCAAACACGAGTTAAAACTCAAAAAACTCGAGCACGGGATACTTAACCGGGTAAAAAACTAAAAAACAGGGGTTTCACCATAATCAATGTTTTAAAGTGAAATAGCAAGCAACAAATGTGTAGGATAATGCAATGTTTTAAAACCATCACAATGTTTAAATTAAAATTAAAGAAGAAATGAAAAAAAAACATGGATTTTGAAGACGCTCTATTTCTGTTTATCCTATCGGCCCAACCCACAAGGCTCCCTCAGCCGGTATCAGTAACCAAATGAGTTGAAGAATCCCACCGGAGCTCTGCAAGAGGTCGTCTTCATTAAGCACCTCAAATGCCATCACCAGAACCCTATTACTCTTTTCAAGTTTTGATTCCTCAAATGCTCTTTGAATTCATTCACTATGCTACTCATCTTCAACAACCCCTTACAAAAACAAGCATCACGAACAACACTCGTCCACGCATTCACCTCATACTCGTCACAAAACCCTAACCAAAACAAGCCCCACAAATTGGCCGGATTTTCGAATCGTCCAGATCACGATTCGTATGTAGAAACCGAGGGTTTCAAAAGAGGGGAAAACGACGGAGATGAAATCAGGCATCCATTAGTGAAGGAAGTCTGCAGGTTAATCGATCAAAAATCGAAATGGAATCCAAATCTCGAAGACGAATTGAGACAATTGATTCGAAGTCTGAAGCCTCCACAACTTTGCGCCGTGCTACAAAACCAACCCGACGCACGAATCGCCCTGCAATTGTTCTATTGGGCGGATAGATTGTGGCGGTACCAACACCACCCTATCATCTACACTACAATGCTCGAGATCCTGAGCAAAACTAGTTTATATCAGGGCGCTAAACGTGTAATTCGTCTTATGGCACGTAGACGAATCAAGCTTCATCCTGAATCATTTGCCTACTTGATGATATCGTACAGTCGTGCTGGCAATTGGAGAAAAGCGTTGCAGGTTTTCTCTGTCATGGAGAAAGCTAAAGTGAGCCCTAATTTGTTTGTGTATAATGTTGCAGTGTATGTTATGGTCAAAGCTTGCAGATTGGATATGGCTATTAAGATATTGAATAGAATGGAACTGGTAGGTGTTTCACCTAATGTTGTAACGTATAATTGTTTGATTAAAGGGTACTGCGATGCAGGCCGTATACAGGACGCTATAGATATGCATTCGAAAATTTGTCTTCCTGATAAGGTTAGTTATCATATTTTGATTGGTTATTACTGTAAAGAGAATAGAGTTAAAGAAATTAGGGATTTGATGGATAGAATGGTGAATGAAAGCAAGTTGATTCCAGATCAGGTTACTTATAATATGCTAATTCATATGCTTTCTAAGTATGGTTATGGATTTGAGGCTATTAGTTTTGTTAAAGAAGCTGAAGAAAGAGGCTTTTCGGTTGATAAGGTTGAATATAGTGCGATTATTCATTCATTTTGTGAAAAAGGAGATGTGGATAAAGCTAAAGAACTTGTTATTGAGATGTGTGCTAAGGGTTGTGTGCCGGATGTGGTAACATATACAGATGTGATAAATGGTCTTTGTAGTGTCGGGAAAGTAGATGAAGCTAAGAAGTTACTTGAACAAATGTGGAAGCTTGGTTGCAAGCCGAATACTGTTTCATATACAGCCTTGTTGAATGGATTGTGCATTAATGGTAAATCGTTAGAAGCTAAAGAGATGTTGGACATGAGTGAGGAGGAATGGTGGGTCCCGAATTCAATAACGTATAGTGTTTTGATGCATGGGTTTAGACGGGAAGGGAAGCTAACTGAGGCCTTTGAGATTGTCAGTGAAATGATTAGAAAAGGGTTTTCACCAACACCGGCTGAAATTAATCTTTTAATCCAATCTTTATGTCAAGAAGGAAGACCGGATGATGCCAAGAAGTTAATGGAGCAGTGTCTTAACAATGGATGTGATGTTAATGTGGTTAATTTCACAACTGTCATACATGGTTTTTGCCAAAAGGAAGATTTAGACTCTGCCTTTTCGGTTCTTGATGACATGTACTTAAATAACATAAAGCCGGATGCAGTGACATACACATCAATTATCGACACCTTAGGAAAAAAGGGTGACATAGAAAAAGCCATTGAAATGATTGATAAAATGATTCTCAAGAGTTTAATCCCGACACCTGTTACATACAGGGTTGTCATAAACCGATTCTGTCAGCATAATAGAGTAACCGAACTGTTGTCTTTACTAGAAAAAATGCTTTCAAGGACACCGTGCAAGACTGCTTACAATCAAGTTATTGAAAAGCTTTGTTTTTTGGGGAACCTTGATGAGGCGTATAAGCTTTTGGGTAAAGTGCTTAGGACAGGTTCAAGAACTGATGCAAATAGTTGTCATATGCTTATTGAAAGTTGTTTAAGGAAGGGGGACCCGTTATCTTCATATAAAGTGGCTAATCGAATGTTTAGTCGGAATCTTGTTCCTGACTTGAAATTATGTGAAAATGTCAGAAAAAGTTTGGTTGTTCATGGGTTATCCCATGAAGCAGATGAACTTATGCTAAGATTTGTTGAAAGAGGAAAAATCTCTCCTAAGAAGACAAAGGGAATGCAGAGGTTTTCCACTCATGCTGAAAGCCTGCTACCATGCTAACAAGGTATTTTTGTCTCATTTATATATCTTCCTTTCATCCTTCCTGAAATATATGATATATCTGACTTTGACATAAGTTTGCACCTTAGACGATTAATATATAAGATTCTTTAGAGTTGGCAAAATGGATGGGTTGTGTAATTGTTCAAAATGGGTTTAGGTCAAATTGGGTCATTATCTAATATCTAGTAGAAAGTAGAAACAGACATTTTATTATAATTTTACATATAGAAATCGGTTTAGGAGGTTGTATGACTTTTCAACCCCACTTAACCCGTTACACTATTAAAATTATAAAATTTATCTGTTGAAAATTAATATAACCCAAATGACCCATTCTTATTTAAATGGGTCGAAAAGGTCACATGCATGATTTTGTTTACTTTATTTGGTTAACCATAAATAATGCCATGAGTTGTAGTTGTTCTAGCTGTATAAAAGAAAGAAATGTTCAAAGCCATGAATCTGATTTCATATTCTGTGTTGTATTTCTAATTTTCCATGGAGAAACTGTATGGTATTTAGATGGATTTGTTCTTGATGCAAAAGCAGAGCAGGTGTTTCTTGTGATTATCCCTACAATGGTAGGTATGGTTGGTTTTAAGATTTATAGTCTTCTAATTGATAACTGTGATTCATTTTATGAAATCAAGAAACATATAATTGTGATTCAAGCATGTCGTAAACATCTTGGTCGTATTGAGGCATGTTTTGAATTTTTATTGAATGCAATTGATGATCAGTATGTTAAAAAATTGTTTTGGGTGTGTTTGGTTAACTTTTAAGAACCAAGAACTTGATAGTTGGTTAATATCTGTAATCCAACTTGGCCCAAGAACACCTGCCGAAGAACTCAAATCCCCATCAAAAGGGTAAGGGATATTTGATGCAACTATACGAGGGTGTGTTCGTTGCAGAACTAATAATATATAGAGAACTACGAGAACCGCTTTAACTCTTATACTATTTATTATATAAGTTAACTAGACTTGTACAATTTATTATATACGTTAACTAGAATGTATGTAGATTTCAATATATATAAGAGTTGTTTTAAAAAAATATAGTATTTGTAGTTTTTTTTTCCAAATGCATATGTATATGTACTTGTGCATATTTGTGAAGTTTTTTAAAAAAAAATCCAGGGGAGAAGATATAAAATCAAAGACAGTGTATGGAGAGGAGAAATATTCGGTCCCAGCATGCAACAACTAGAGATCAACACACATTGCTCAATTACTTTCTCTGGCAAAAATTCATTACGCTGTAGCGTGTAGCGACCACAAACCTTCTTGAGTTGGTCCATTGCTCCTCTAACAACCCTTGAGTGGAGCATGCGTTTAAACCTTGCATCGTGTCACCCTGTGTGACGCCTTGAGACGATGAGTTTGCCCGCCAACATAACTCATTAGTTATGGCCTATGGGCTCCACAATCAACGCTCTACCACAATTGTACAACCACCATTAATAATTTGGGAGAACGACATGAGCACACAACATAGTCCGAGGGGTAAACCGGCTTTGATACCACTTGCACATACATTATCTCTAATAAGTTCGTCGTGCGACGTCCTTGTCTCAACAAGGACCATCCTTTCAATCTACGTATGATTGAGGTTCACTTGTTTTGTCCCGTCTTGGACCATCAAGGGAGGATCCCTAACTTCCAACAGAGTATGGCGCCAAGATGAGTATACACTCTTTGCAAACACTACACCTTAAACATTAGAGTACTCTAAAAGATACCTTCTAGTCACTAGGAACTCCCTTGATAAGCACCATTCTAGTGGATCTGGACCTTACGCATTTGACTTAAAGGTTCTATATTCAAATTAGGTTTTCATGTTATAATTAAGTAGTTTGCGGATTATGTCTACAAGATATTTCATGAGTATTTCCAACCCATTCTTCATTCTCATCACCATCCTTAAAATTTAGGGAAACCACCTAAAATTATTACTTCATATAGTCCATCACATTCCCCATCCTCATACCCTATCCTTATATTTTTAGAGAAAACTAAAGTGAACAAACAAACAAACGCACCTAGTAAGATCCCACATATAGTATGGCCTGGGGAGGGACACCTTAGCTTTATTCCAAAGGATAAAGATGATTCTCTTGACGAGACCCCCGACTTATAACAAAAGCTCATTTTTTTTTGGCAAATACAGAAATATATAAGAAAAACAAGCATCATCCATAAGTTATTAATAGTAGTGGGTAGAAGAACAGGGAGACATAAAGAAAAGATCCCTACGACTAATGTAGAAAGGGCTAGAAACACAATCTAAGACTAAAGATACCTAAGGGTCCAAAGTAGCTAAGGCTATAGACACCCTGAAGATTACCGTAGCTAAGACTAAAGGAAACTAAAGTGAATACCCATATTTATTCACTATTCATCATCTCAAAACTTTTTTAATTTAAATCTTTAAATTCTTATTTTATTTTATAAAACGTCATAACTTATGTTTCTAACTTTTTTTTAACTACTTATTATATTTTGCAGAAAATTATAGATATTAACTTAAAATTTGAATGCTTGGATTATTTTTTTATTTTTATTTTTTTAATTTTTACCAGTTACATAAATTCACATTTACTTTATAATTTAATTTTTATTTGAATGATTACTCAAAATTAATTGTCAAACGGAGGTGAATATATATATCGAAAGCGAAGTTTGTGAATATATGCCGGTGGATACAATCTATCGAAAGTGAATTTTTTTTAATTTTTATTTAAAATGTTTACAAGTTTGTGAACATTACGATCTTTAGATTCATTACATTTGAATGCTTAATCTTTAGATTTTGCTGTTCTTTAAATCGATTCGTCCTAACCCGAACTAAAATCGCCATTTTCAAATGGATTCGTTCTGACCCAGACCCGTTCTATAAAAAAATATTAGAAATCAGTTTTTAGAAGAAAAATATAATAAGACAAAATAGTTATTAGTTAAGATTGTAAATGAAAGAAAGATAAAGAACTAGAAATAATAAAAAATATAGAGATAATGATGGGGAATAGTTATTAGTTAAAACTGTAAATGAAAGAAAGAGAAAGAAAATAATTAAAAAAAAAAGAATATATAGATAGGGATGGGGAAAGGAATGTGGGAGGATTTTAAAAATTAGAGATAAATTTAGAGAATAATGAATTTTAGTTAAATAATAGGGATGAGGAACCTACTGTGAATGCCCTTAGAGCATTCACATCAGGTTTTCTATCCCCATCTCTATAATTTAACTAAAAATCATTAATTTCTAAATTTGTCTATTATTTTTCAAAAACATCCCACATCTCATTCTCCATCCTCATTTCTATATTCTTTTTTTTTATCATCATTTCTTTCTTTTTCTTCAATTTATAATATTAACTACTTTTTAATATATATATATATATATATATATATATAAATTTATAAGAATTTGAGTCGTATTCTATAAATTTCAATACGTAATTATGTCGTGTTTATTTTTATCTACGTTTTGATATAAAATTTATAAGAATTTTAGTCATATTTTAAAATTATTTTTATAAATCGAATACGAATTAGTTTTTATAGAATTTATATCAAAACATAATAAAAACAAACGTATTACAAGTGTATATTTGAATTTATATAAAACAATTATATATATATATATATAATATTTTAAAATGAAAAATTAAAAAAATAATAATATAATAAGTTTAGGAGTGAATAGTATAACCCTAAATTTAGGGGTTACTTTAACAAACTTTAAAATTTGAGGGATAAGGGATGGAGATTGGAAAGCTGATGTGGGGTGAAAACAGAAGGTTTTTTTGATATTTTTTTTAAAATTTTTAAGATGGGGAGAGATTTGGTTCCATTGGTGTGAATGCTCTTAGAGCATTCATATCATGTCCCATATTGTCATCACTACCTCTAAAATTTTGAAAAAATATGAGAAATTATTGTTTTTTCACTCCACACCAGGATTCCATCCTCATACCATATCTCTAAAATTTAAAGTAAAATTTTAGGAGCTCCCTAAATATAGGGAGATACTATTCAATCATATATTTTTTATATTTTATATTTGTGAGTGGTTGTGAGTTGATGAAAAATAAAAAGTAATAAAAAGAATTAAAAAAAAATATATTATTTAATTAAATAGGGATAAATATGGGGAACCTGATATGAGAGGTTTTAAAAATGTATTTAAATTTTAAAAATAAATGTGTTTTTTAGTTAAATTATAGGGATAAAGATGAGGAGACTGATACGAATGCTCTTAGGTGCTATAACGGTCTATAATAAATACCTAATAACCTAAAATGTCTCTAGACAATTTACTATGATGCGGTTTTGATTTTTTTCCCTCTCACGATTTGAATACTTCTGAAAGGCAGCCTCTTGCCATATCCTCCTATTGGTAAAGTGAAAAAAACTGCTTAAAACCTATTATTGCGAGGTCCTTTCTTCCATACAATGTGATCATTGTGTTCACGACCATTTGTAGTCTCTTCACCTTCACTGGTTGTGATGTTATCACGGAAAGAGAAAAGCTTCACATGATAGGAAATGGATACAAATAGATGGAAAATGGGGAAGATTAAAGAGTTATAAATGGTGGAGAAACATATAAAAGTGGACGTTTAAAGAGCCAGCCTGTATTCACTTTGATGCTACGCACCTTACACCATCTCCATCCCAATGCCCATGAGTTGCCTATAGGAGGACATGAGAGAGAGAGAGGGAGGGAGGGAGGGATAGGAGGCTGTAAAAGGGGGAGGGGGAGAAAGGGGGATGCACGTGGGGATCCGTGTGGCAGATAGGGGAGGAGAAAAAGAGGGATGGTTAAATGGGCAGCGCCATATGTATATACCCACTCACTCCATCCCTTAAACCTTCATTAACACATTATCTTCTCTCTCTCTATCCAGCCAATCCCAGAATTTGTCGCAGACATCTGATTAAGTGATTAATGGCAACGTGAGGAAAAAGCAAGATATAGGGATGTGGTGGAAGAATGGAGAAAAGGAACGTGTAAAGCATGTATGAAGTTACCATGCTGCCCCTGATTTAAAAAAGAGGAATGGTTAAATGGGCAGCACCAATGTGGAGACGCGTATACCCTGCCCATGTTCGCGATGGTCTTGGTGAGGATGTGTTGTGTGATTTTGCATTTATTTATTATTTATTTATTTTATTCTTTTTCTAATTTGAGAAGAATTTTAGAATAAATTTAACATATAACCGAAAATTTTCATTTTCATATAATATGATTGAACATTTTATTCTATTACTTACAATTTACAAAATGTGAAAAGATTATGCATACAGTATAAGTTATGCATATGCTGAAATCATCTATTTTATTTTTTGTGTAACTTTATGCTTAAGCCCCTGAATTATGTTAAATTTACATTTTAGCCCCTGAACTTTAAAAAAAGTTTCTTTTTTACTTTTTCTTTTAACAAATTTAAACTATAGCCCCTGAACTTCAATAAAGTTATAATTTGCACATTGAATATTTTTTCTCTTTTTTTACCAACCGATTTACGAGACGTTGCATATGCACAATTGTAACGGAGTTACGTGTGATAGTGTACAAGTTAACTAAGCACTTGTGTGCGTTATTATAAATTTTTTTAAACGGTTTTGCTTTCTTTTTCTAATTTTTTACCCGTTAACTTTTTAACGTCTTTGTTACGGTTTTGTTTTGGTAAAGTTTTTTTTAATATTACTATATATTTCGCTGCAAAGCGTTGGTTTTCGTAAAAGTTTTTCTTTTTTTAGTATACATATAAAAACCAAAGTTTTTAGAATATTACTACCTGTTTCACTACAACAAGAATTTTCATCGTTTGATAAGGCATGTGTTGACTCTATATATTATAAGTAGACTCAATCACAAGTGTTGGTGGCAAATTGTCACAGACAATTTAACCCCTACACTTTATGTAATTGACAGTTTCACCCCCCAAACTTTGTGTAATTACAAAAATAGCCTTCAACTTTGTAATATATTACTTTGACGCCCTCAAGTTTTTAAAGTTTTAAGTTTACCCATCGTAATATATAATCTGTTTCTTCCTTAATAATTTTCGTTTGTTTGTTTAATTTTTTTTATTGACGTCCTGGTATAAATTTTGTTAAAAACGGAGTCGTTTTCAAAATATAGTATTTTTTAGGTATCGTGGGTTATGTCGGCTGACGGTAACGTGCTGATACGGTGAAGAATGAGACCGACACCGACTGAAAAACATCGGTATCATTATATAACTGTCTTTTTTCTATGTTTCGATCTCCACAACAGAGTCGCCGTAACTTCATACGTTTTTTTTTATCTATTTAATCACGTTTCTTTTTGTGCTTAGCCACGTTAATGTCACCGTCTCAGCCGTTTAAGATCTACCTCCCATTGTGGAGCACGGGGAAAATTTCTAGTTACACTTGATCTCAAAGGTCGGTGGGGTTTCCCACCAACCCATTGTCCTCCTATACTTTGATTAAATTGCACAACTAACCCTCTACTTTGTAAAATGTTATTTTCACCACCCCCAAGTTTCTAAAGTTTTGAGTTTATCCTCTGTAGCATATATAATCTGATTTTTCCACAATAACTTTAGAGTTAAGTACACGGATGGTCCCTGTGGTATGTCAAATTTTTGGATTTGGTCCCTATGTATGAGAAATTACAAAACAGGTCCCTAACTATGCATAAACGTAGCATAAATGGTCCCTGAGTTGGTCTCTTAAGTATGAGAAATTACACCATTGTCAACCAACTCAAGGATCATTTATGTTACGTTTATGCATAGTTAGGGACCTGTGGTGTAATTTCTTATACTTAGGGACCAAATCCAAAATTTTGACATACCACAAGGACCATCCGTGTACTTAACTCATAACCTAAGTTTATTTTGAGCGTACATTTCTTTTGATCGTACCGCCCCGCCGCAACGTGCGCACGTTTCTTTTAATCGTATCACTCAGCCGCAACACGCGGATAGCGTGAAAAATTAGACCGACATCGACAAAAAACATCGGTACGGTTATATAACTATCTTTTATCCTGTTTATGTAGCAATGTTAATTTTATACGTTTCCTTTTTGTGCTTAGCCACACGCTAATATCACCGCCTCAACAGTTTAACGTCCGTCTCCCGCAGTGGAGCGCAGATCTACGTTTCTCTATTTACCTATGTTTTTTTTGCTTAGCCACCTTTAGCTAAATTGCACTACTAGCCCCTCTACTTTGTAAAATTTCACTTTGACCCTTTAAGTTTATAAAGTTTCGATTTTACCCCTTGTAGTATATATAATATGATTTTTCCTCAATAACTTTAATTTATTTTGCGCGTACGTTTCTTTTGATCGTACCGCCTCGCCACAACGCACGTACATTTCTTTTAATCATACCGATTAGCCGCAACATGCGGGTAGCGCGAAAAATTAGTCCGACATCGACAAAAAAATGGCGGTACCGTTATATAACTGTATTTTATCCTTTTTATGTACCAACGTTAATTTTATACGTTTTCTTTTGTGTTTAGCCACACATTAATGTCACCACCTCAACCGTTTAACGTCCGTCTTCCGCCGTGGAGTGTGCGCCTACGTTTGTTTAACTACGTTTTTATTTTTGCTTAGCCACGTTAGTGTCATCGACTCAAACGTTTAGGGTCCGCCTCCTACAGCGGAGTGCAAGGGAAAATTTATTTAACCATGTTTCTTTTTGTGCTTAGCCACGTTAATATCACCGCCTCAACCCTTTAAGGTCCGGTCCCCGTTGCACGACACGGGGTACAATTTCTAGTTTAATATGAAGTTTAATCATTTTTAACCAAAGTTTTCATATAATATGATTGGACATTAAATATGAAGTTTAATCATTTTCAACTAAAATTTTCATGATGTTGCATCAATTCTTTATATTTTTATGCCTTGTATCATTATTAACTCTCACCCTCCAGCGCTATTATCATCGTCCCATTCCCTGCTGTGAACCCTAAAATTGAATCAGACCTATAAAATCTTAACTCAAACTCAAAATCTAAATCATATTCACAAAATCTAAAACTGAAACCCTGAATAATCTGTATTATAAACACTCAAAAGTAGTGAAAATTAAACAAAATTTGTGAAGGGGGAGAGAAGGTAATGTTATATATGTGATACCTTGGTGATATGCTATTAACGTGTCTTATATGATGCAAATGAGAGAAGAATTTCACAGTTAGGCATGTTTGATAGCTAACCGACAGGTTCAAACTCACTGATCGTTGTACTAATCGTTGATGCGATCGGGTCACAACCGGATGCACATGGGTCGACAAAAATGGGCCACACCTGGGTCATGGGTGCAAAATTGGGCCACACCTGGCCAGCTTCATTTGTTCAACTGAACCTTCCATGCAAACGTGAGCATGCACAGTTCATTCCCCACTGTTCATATGCGGTTGTCATCATTTTCATTTCTAAAATTATTTATTTTATTTCATTTCTTTGTAGTTGGTTTCCCACGTTTCTCAATTCCCTAAGTACTAGCATCACGAGTAGTTCTTCCAATTTCTTGCTATGTATTGCACATGACATAATAAAAAAAAAGCACATATGAGTTTTATGTTTGAATGAAAGTTTTGGTTAAATTATCTCATTGGATTATATTGATCCTTCCATTGCTAGTTTAATAGTGATCCAAGATCATTTGAATTTCATGTATTTTGGAAATATATTTGAAATTTGAATTTCAAATATTTTAGTTAATATTTATCTCGTTTTTGAAATATTTAGTTTCCTATTTAAACTATGATTCCCACCTATAAGTAGGGATCTAGGGTTATTGTTTGGCGGGACTTGTTTTTTGATCTAATATTATAATCGAGACCTTTGAGTCCGAGACGATGTGAACGAGGAAGAGGAGCATCCTTTCGGCCACCCCCACCCTCAGTTTCTCGAATCGATCTATGATAATGAATATGTTCAGGAGTGCTTACCGGAAGACAAACCCATATTCGATGAAGACGGGATTGATTTCGATGAAGAAGAATGTTTGTTTATGCAAATGGTTCTTAGAGGAGTTACCATCCAAGAGGATGAGTACATGCGAGAAACAGACGATATTGATCATGAGTATGCGAAGGTTTCATCAGGTATATTTGTTTTTTTTGCAGAAAAATGAGGTTGGTAATGATGGTGTTCAGTTGATTCACGGGGATGGTAATATTTTCAATGTTCTCAAGACTCGAGGACGAGTCTTTTTCGAAGACGAGGAGAAAGGTGCATATAGACACAGGTGGTGCGGGTCCAGAGCCGGGCAAGACGACCCGTGAAGTTGAACTGTTTAGGCGGGTCATGATGGTAATGAATAGGAACCGGGTTGATGTTCCTTTCGATCCAGGTGGTTGGTTTTGGTCCAGGTTCGTGTTTTCAAGCTTACGGAAAACTCGAGGACGAGTTTTCCTTTATCCTGGGGAGTATGATGCAGGAGCATCCGGTTTAATAGAACCCAAACCCGTACCAAACTCGTACCCGTGGAAGACCCGTTAAAGTTGGATGGAACATAGTTATTTATTTGAAAGAGATCACTTCAATATCTTTTATTTATTTGAATTTTAATTTTCTAATTTTTTATTTAGTTTTCTATTTGATTTATGATTCCCAACTATAAAATGGGATCTAGGGATTATTGTTTAGTTAGTTTTTTTTATTGAATTTGAATTTTTAAGAACTTTGTTCTTGAACCTTTTGTTTCCTTTTGAAACTTTGATTAACTAATCGTTCTTGAGCCATTTGATTGCTTCCGTTCCCGCATCAAATAGTGGCATATTGAATGGTGTTCTTTGGAATATCTAATCACAAGTTTACGTGGTGATTTTTGTATCCTATACTCGTATTAGACTGTCCTACGGTTTGATCGAGTGGTGTGTCTGTATCTCTAGTGATCCGTAGCCTATCCGTTTCTATTTGAATTCAGATTTCTATCCGTTACCTACTCTGATTTTCTATCAATGTTTAGATAGGAAAATTCTAGGATGGATAATCTTTAGAATGTATTCAAGTCATGAGTTGTGAGTAAGCAAATCTGAAAATATTGATAGATATGAGGTATCATATGTTTTATTTTATGTCTAATTTATATTCTTATTAAGAATGATGATATGTGTATACACTTTTTCTCTTCTCATTTACCCTCTTCATTTTGCCATATGTCACAATGGCAATATATAGGAAGGTAATTATGTGTAAAATTTAGGAGGATATAACATATTTTCTTTTATTTTCATTTATAATAATTTTTTATAGATTTTGAAAGCAAATTCTTCTTTACATAAGATTCAATGCACCGTCGTGCTATCATGAAACTAAACTTTTTGCATCAATAATTATTATAATAAACATATCATGAGAAAGGTCATTGTACAATAATAATCATGCTAAATAGTACGATTTTGACTAAATTGGCATTTTGGTTTTTTCACTACCACAAAAAATTATGTTTAATAATATGATTAATAAGGAGATTGATATGCCTAACAACATCAAAGAGAGTCTAGGAGAGAGAAATCAGAAATGTTTAAGGGTGGTATCAAACAAACAATAAATTACACATATATACCATCATTCTCTATTTATTTATTTTTAATCGTATATTGTATCTACATTAGGCCTTTACCGGTTCGGGCTTTGGGTTCCTCGGTTCGGTTTTATTGATTTTAATTATTTTTTGGTTAAGCCGAAAACCGAATTGAATTCAAAATTGTCAAAACCAAACCGAAAACCGAATTTGAAGTCGGCTCGGTTTCGGTTTCAGACCGAAAAAAATAAATTAAAAAGATTATATTTAGGGATGGTCATCGATTTAGGTTTCAGGTTCCTTGGTTCGGTTTCTCGGTTTGTAATGAGGCTAAATGTTTAATGAGATGTACAAACAGGAAAATCCATAGCTCAATAAAAAAAATAGTTTTCTCAGTTTAACAAAATTGAAATTCTTAAAACCGAAAACCAAACATAAATGAATAACTAATTCAAATTGGTTGAAAACTCAACCAAAAACCAAATATGTAACTTAGTCTTATTTTCAATTTAATCAGTTGTAACTTTTTTTTGAAAGACGAACATTGAATGTTGTGATAATCAGTTGTAACTTAATATTCTAAGGGGGGTGCGAGTGGAAGAAGGGTACCAAGCGGGTGGTGGGCGGAACACCGCCGCATGGAAAGCGGGTTCGACGGGTAGTGGAAGGCGGGTACTTTCAGCGGCTACATATACCCGCTAGAAATGGGTATTGAACCCGTTGAACTTTTATAAAATATAGCCGTTTAAAAAAAAAAATTTACCCCTATAAATACATATCCAATCATTTTATACTACCCACTCAACCAAAATATATTCTTTCTAAATACATTCTTTCTAAATATAAACCATTACTATTGTATCCACTCAACCAAAATATGAATCGTACGTTATACTACCCACCCGAATCATCGGGCGAATCGCTCGACTTCGTGCTCGACTTGCGAGAAACACCCCGGATTTGGACGAAGACGAAGAGTAGATGAATTTTTATTTGTTGTTATGTATTTTTATTTATTGTCTTTTAATTTATTATGTATTTTTAATTAATTAATTAAAGTTTTAGTTTATTAATTTTATTTGTTTTAATTTTTTTTTAAAATAAGAGGGTTGGAGTGTAGAGTCATATATTTTGTATAAGCTGTTGTCATTTATTGTATGTTTAAACAATTTTAGACTAGTTTACTTTCTGTCATTTCATTATTGTAATTTTAGTTTTTCTGTAATTTACTGTTTGTTTTACCAAGTCTGGGCCATCGAAACTATAGTTTCGAGTGAGATTTGTTCACTCGAAACTAGTAGTTTCGATCGATAGTAGTTTCGACAGGCACTTTTTCCACTTGTAAATGTTCACTCGAAACTAGTAGTTTCGAGGAACATAGTTTCGATACCTGTGAAACTACTATAAATAGCCTAGTTAGAGAATTTCTAGGGTGTGAGTTGCGGCTGTAACCCTGAATTCTCTCTTTCAGATTTGTTCTTGAATCAATACAATTTGCATTCGTTTAATGCTTGTTCTTACACTTTCACATATTATTTGCATTGATTCTTAGTGCGTTTGGCTGTCTTCTTCACCAAGTCTGTCTCTAATCCTCTGTTACATCACCATACATACAGATTCCGCCTGCATGTGTGGGTAATCGATCACTTTCGTGATTTCCGATTGAAATCTGGACCTACAATTGGTATCAGAGCATTATGCTCGTGATTTCTGAGTATTATCAGGTTTTGTGATCGATTCTAGGTGTTTTGTGAAGTTTCTCGAAGTTTTTCTGCACTCGAGTTTTTGGAGCACTGTTTCATTGATTTCTGGCTTTATTTATTCGGGTTTTTCGGATCTGAAGACTGTTTTGTGTTCGAGAGGTTACTTGGAAGCTTTTCGCTGGATTGGATTCTTATTTCGTCATTATTAATTATTGAAACTTTTCTTCAATGGAGTCTGCTGAAGCTTGAAGAAGAAGGTATCGAAACTTCAGGGAGACATTTTCTGCTATCTGTTGGTCATCGAAACTACTTGTCTGTACCTTTGTCTGTTGAAGGTACAATCGAAACTAGCATTTTTTTGTCATGTTATATCGAAACTTACCCTGCAGATTTCCCACTCGAAACTAGTCTCACTTGAAGCTGGGAAGTTTCGAGCAAGATTTCTCACTCGAAACTGGGAGTTTCGAGCAAGCTTGGTCATTCGAAACTAGTTTCACTCGAAACTAGTCTCACTCGAAACTAGGTAGTTTCGAGCAATTTTTCTCACTCGAAACTTGTTGTTTCGACCAAAACTGTTCACTCGAAACTAGCTACTGTTGGAATTTCTTTTTCTAAGACTATGGCATCTTCAAGCACCAATGAGTATGCCGGAGGAAACAAACCACCTGTCTTGGTGTCTACCAGAGATTTTGATGACTGGACAAAGAAGATGAAGACTTTCTTCCAGTTTCATGACCACACTCTCTTGCAATCTATCACTGATGGTCCACATAAGCCAGTTACTACTACTGCTGATGTTCAACGTCCGAAACTTGTGTCTGAGTATGATGACAAAGATAATGCCTTAATTGCCAGAGATAACAAAGCTTATGGATCTATCGCTATGGCACTTCCTATGGATGTTTTCAACATTTTTGCTGAGTACACTACTGCCAAAGATCTTTGGGTTGCTCTATGTACAAGATATGAGGGAAGTGCTGATATCAGAGAAAGCAAGAGGGATTTAATCAAGAAGCAGTATGAAATGTTTAGCAGTGTCCCTGGTGAACCCATGTCAGAATTAATCAACCGTTTCTCAAGTATTGTCTCCAAGTTGAAGGTTTTGGGAACTGAGTATCCCGTTCTTGAGTTAAACAAGAAGCTGCTTGATTCATTGCCTGAAGAATGGAACATGTACCGGATTATGATAAAGAAAACTGAGAAGCTAAGTGATCTGTCACAACAAGAACTCTTCAGCATCCTGGAGTCATATGAGTTGGAGATAAAAAGGGGTGCAGTTACTCCAACTAATCAGTCTGGCAACACAGCTCTTCTTGCAGGTCAAGGCTCCTCCACTTCGTCCAAATCTACAATGGCCTATTTTCAAACTGATGTTCCTCCATCTGCTGCTGCAATTCAACCAACTGGTTCCTCTGCTCCTCCAAAGACTACTACCATGATTCCTGATGAATATGTCCCGATCATGACTGCTTTCATGTCATGCTATGATGCACTGATTTCTGGAAACTTGACGCCGGTCAGTTTTCAACCTGATGACCTGGAGCAGATCAATCCTGATGATTTAGAGAAAATGGACATTGATTGGTGCATGGCAATGTTGACTCTACGGGCCAAGAGATTTATCAAAAGAACCGGAATGGACAGGTTCAAGCAAGGAAAGACTCTTGGGTTTGATATCAAGAAAGTACGATGCTACAATTGTGACCAGCTAGGTCATTTTGCCAGAAATTGCAAGGTACCGTCTTCAAAGGAGCAGCATGAACAGAAGACTTCCTCTGGAAAGCAAGCTGCTGTCCCTCCCAAATCTTCTACTTCTTCAAGTTCCACAGCTTTGGTCTGTCAAGCTGATGGACATTATCATTGGGGTGATCAGGAAGGTGATGCAGCTGACAAGGCACTGATGGCTGACATTGAAGAAAAGGATAAATGTGTCATGATTGAACCAGCTACAGATCTTACTGCCGTGCCTACCGAGGTAATATCTAGACTTTGTAGCGCTAAATCTTGCTTAAATGAAGTTCAGAAATATAGATTCATCAACCAGGCCTTGGTCGATGAACGAGATCACTTTAAGGTGATGTATGATTCTGTGGCTAAAAATGAGAAACTTTACTTAAAGAAAATTCGTGATATTTCTGGAGAAAACCGTTCTTTAATCGTGCAACTTAATACTCAAACTATTAACAATACGATTTTAACTGAAAGAGTCCAAAAGGCAGAAAAGGCCAAATTACAGATTGACCACATGGATTTGGATCAGAAAATTTTATTTGGAATTATTGATAAACAATTTAATAGAAAAGGTAAAGAAGGTCTTGGGTATAACTCTCACCCACCTCCTTATTCTAAATCAGGGAGATTTGCTGATATGCCAACTCCACATGTTTCAACACCTTTTGTTTGCAAATTATCTCCTGATGATTATATTACATCCTGTGATTCTGACAGTTTTGCTTCTTGTGCAGAATCAAATTGTGTAATTTCCGAAGATGATTGTGATGAGAGTACTAATGATAGAACTATTTTAAAAGAACTTGAGTCGGATGATTGTAATAATATGTCCGTGTCTAAACAAAATCTTTGTGAACACGTTGAAAACTTGTATTTTGATTCTATGCCTGCTGAGCATACGGGATTGGGATGTGATGTTTCTAAGTTTAAAAATGCTTTGCCTTTTGTTCCTAAATCTTTGAATGTTGTGCCATGTGTTACCAAGTTTAAAAGTGCAGGAATTATTGTGAATGATGTGCCACGTGAAACCATGAGCAACATGGATTTTTTCAGATTAAAGGAAGCACATCGTCTTCAAGACAAAGTTATTGATGAGAGAACCGTCTCATGTTCAGATTCCTCAACATCACAATCATCTTCATCTTTTGATGATTATTATCAGGCTAAGAGACATTGTGACTTTGTTTGTTTTAGTTGTGGTGCCTCAAATCATGTTTCAAGAAGTTGTACATTGTTAACCACAAATTCTAATGAAGAATCGGCTTTCAAAAGTTCATTAAATTCATATGTGTTGCCTAAATCTTCTCACAATAGGAAATCTAGGCGTAAAAGAATTAAAAATGCTAAAAATTATTTAAAACGAACCTGGAAAATTAAAAATAATGTTCTATTTGATGACAGTGCTTCATCAAAGGATGGTTGCAATTCTGATTCCCATGAGATGTCATATCCTGACACTAAAATCTCTTGATTGAAACAATTTTGGTCAAAATGTATAAATGGTTCGTTGTGTATAGGGTCAATCAAGAAGAACCGGAGACAACATCTGGCATGTAGATAGTGGATGTTCAAGGCACATGACTGGTCAATTCAATCTGCTGCAAGATTATCATCAAGAGGATGGAGATTATGTAGCTTTTGCTGGAAATCCAAGAGGAGGAAAGATTGAAGGTCAAGGAACTGTGTCGAATGGTGTAAATAGTTTGGAAAATGTCAACTTCGTTCCACAGCTAAAGTACAATCTGATGAGCGTCTCTCAGATCTGTGATAAAGACTTTAGTGCCTTGTTCAACTCAAAAGAATGTCTGATTTTGAAGCCTGGTGTAGTAATTCCAGAAGAACTCATTCTTATGCGAGCTCCTCGAAGATACAACACTTACAGTCTGGATATGAACAATCCATCAGGAATCGAATCCTGTTTTCTTTCCAAAGCTTCAGAAGATGAATCTTTTCTCTGGCACAAGAGATTAGGACACGTTAATTTCAAGACAATGAATCGCCTTGTTCGAGGAAACCTTGTCACCGGTTTGCCTCTGAAAGACTTCTCACCAGTAGAACATTGTCTCTCCTGCTCCAAAGGCAAACAGCACAAATCATCTCACAAACCCAAAACCACAAATTCCATTGACTCTCCCCTTCAATTGCTTCACATGGATCTTTTCGGTCCTGTCAGTGTCATGAGTCATGGAAGGAAATCATACTGTTTGGTGGTAACCGATGACTTCTCACGATTTACTTGGGTATTCTTCCTGGCAAAGAAAGAAGAGACACCAGAGATTCTGAAGATTCACTTGCTTCAAATCGAGAATTTGTTCAATCTAAATGTGAAGATTATCCGCAGCGATCATGGAACAGAATTCAAGAATGTCACTCTCGATTCTTTTTGTGAAAGTAAGGGTATTGCTCGGCAATTCAGTGCACCACGTACTCCTCAACAAAATGGTGTAGCTGAAAGAAGAAACCGCACGTTGATTGAAGCTGCAAGAACAATGATCGTCGATTCTAAACTTCCTGTCACGTTCTGGGCCGAAGCAGTCAATACCGCATGCTTCGTACAAAATAGAGTTCTCATAACCAAAAGCTGTAACAAGACTCCTTATGAAATCATGTACAAGCGCAAGCCTGTTATTGACTTCTTCAGGAAATTTGGATGTGTTTGCACAATGCTGAATACTTCTGATCAGCTGAACAAGTTTGAAGCCAAAGCAGATGAATGTTATTTTGTGGGATATTCGTCTAACCAAAGAGCTTTTCGTGTTTACAACAAGAGACGAAGGATTGTGCTGGAGTCCATTGATGTCAATTGGCATGAAAGCAATCATACGGACGCTGGGGACGGTCCTGATTGGCTTTTTGATGTCGACTCATTGTTTAAATCTTTTAATCTTCCTGATGTTACTAATATATCTGTTTCAGCTAATCCTCTTTTGCCTGTAAATTTCTTAGGTACTGCTTCTGCTTCTGCTTCAAGCTCCTCTTCATCATCCACTCCAGATTCTTCAGATTCTGTAGCAACAAATGAAATTGTTGAGGAAGAAACTCCTCCAATAGTGGATGTTGCTCCACAATCTTCTGTTGACAGCTCAAGTAATGAAGAAGCCGTTATTCCTGATCACAACTTTACCAATCTGGATGAACTTGTAGAAGAAGATGAGATTCCACAGTTGAGAGTTCACAAGAATCATCCCACAGAAAATATCATTGGTCCACTCAATGTGGGAGTACAGACAAGAAGTGCCATAGAAGCAATAAATGATGGTCTTTTCACCTGTTTCATATCTCAAATCGAACCCAAAAATATTAAAGCTGCTTTGCTCGAGAACAGTTGGGTGGAGGCCATGCAAGAAGAACTGCAGCAGTTCAGCAAGTTACATGTGTGGAATCTTGTAGATCTTCCGAAGAACAAAGTCCCAATCGGCACTCGTTGGGTATTTCGTAACAAGAAGGATGAAGGTGGAATTGTAATTCGTAACAAAGCCCGCTTGGTGGTTCAGGGGTTTTATCAAGAAGAGGGAATTGATTTTGAGGATGTCTTTGCACCAGTGGCTCGCTTGGAAGCCATAAGAATGTTTCTCGCCTACGCAGCCTACATGGACTTCACGGTTCATCAAATGGATGTGAAAAGTGCATTTCTGTATGGAAAGGTTCAAGAAGAAGTTTATGTCAAGCAGCCACCGGGTTTCATTGATCCAAGCTATCCTGATAAAGTTTACAAACTTGACAAGGCACTGTACGGTCTTCATCAAGCACCTCGTGCGTGGTATGAAACGTTATCTACGCATCTGCTGGATAATGGTTTCACACGAGGGGCAATTGACCAAACTTTGTTCAAGCGTAAGGATGGTGCGGACACTATTATGGTGCAGATCTACGTGGATGATATCATTTTCGGATCCACCAATCCTCGGTTATGCAAGGAGTTTGAGGAAGTGATGCGATCTAAGTTTGAGATGAGCTCCATGGGAGAAATGAAGTTCTTTCTTGGTTTACAAGTAGATCAGTCTGAGTCAGGAATCCTTATCCATCAAGAAAAGTATGTTAAAGAAATCCTGACCAAGTTCAAAATGACTGAATCTCATCCTTACAAGACTCCCGTGGAAGTTCGTCATTGTCTATCTCCTGATTTGGATGGTGAAAGCGTGGATCAGCACCTCTATCGCTCAATGATAGGATCTCTTCTGTATCTCACTGCCAGCAGACCAGACATCATGTTTGCAGTGTGCTTGTGTGCACGCTTTCAGGCTAATCCTAAACTCTCTCATTTGATTGCTGTTAAACGTATTTTAAGATACTTAAAGCACAAGCCAAAACTTGGGCTTTGGTATCCTAAAACTAATTTGTTTGACCTTGTTGCCTATTCAGATTCAGACTACGGGGGATGCAACTTAGACCGAAAATCCACTTCTGGGGGTTGTCAGTTCCTTGGCAACCGTCTCATTTCCTGGCAATGTAAGAAACAAACCACCGTTTCTCAATCCACAGCCGAAGCTGAATACATTGCTGCAGCCCTCTGTTGTTCTCAAGTGAGATGGATCCACCACCAGATGCTTGATTACGGGATCACTTTTCATGAAACCCCCATCTTGTGTGACAACACCGCCGTTCCTCACATCACCAAAAATCCCGTTCAGCACTCTAAAACCAAGCACATTGAGATCAAACACCATTTCATTCGCGATTGTGTCGAAAAGAAACATATCAAGATCGTTGAAGTGAAAACCGACAAGCAGACCGCTGACATCTTCACTAAGGCCTTCGATTCTGCCAGATTTGAGAAACTGGTGGAGATGCTCGGCATGATAAACTTTCAATAACCCTTGTGCATACTGTTTTTCTGTTTAAACTTGTTAATCGGGAAGATTTTCAAAAAGATTTTCTGCTTTGTACAGTTATTTTCTTCTTTATTTTTGATAGCATAACTTTTGGGGGAGAATTAGATAGTTATGTCGGAAAGTAAAAGTTTTGCTTCGTATAGTTAAAAAAAAAAAAAAAAAAAAAAAAAAAAAAAAAAAAAAAAAAAAAAATCTCTTTATTGCTTTTTGTTTGTTTCAGGAAAATCGGATCTGACCTTGTGAGAAATGATAGAGTCTGATCACACTTCTTGAACATGGAATGGACCACAAGCGATGGTGCTTACTGAGGTATAGCCGGTAGGCCCGACATATGGTTATAACTCTCTAGTAGTGTGAAAACCTAATTCTCTACCGTACACGTGTGTTTGAACCCATTCTTGAAACATCTAACCCATTTTAAGCTAAGAAAACTGATTCAATCAGATACAGGCTTACGTGTTGGATTCTGATTCATGCACCAGGTGACCGTCAAAGTAACGAAAATTACCGCCGATGACCCCGTCTGTTTTGCTTACGCAAAGATCTCGGGAGTTCATCTTTTTCCCATCCACTTGGATGATTTGACCCCGTCTGTTTTGCTTACGCAAAGACCTCGGGTGTTCAACTTTTTCCTATCCGCTTGGATAATTTTACGACTTCTTCTGTTTTGCTTACGCAAAGATCTAGAATGTTCGTACCTTTTTTAATATCCACTTGGATATTTTTCATTTTACACCCATCTTACATCCTGTTGGATTTTATTTTACTTTTGGCGGTGAATTCAACTTACCAAGATGGTACCCTGGTTAACCTGCAAGAAATGATAAGATGAATGTGGGTATGTCTTGAGGATTGATAGGCTTTCAAAACCATTTTATTTCAATATGTGGGGTACACCGTGTTTCGTGCATTAAATGGTACCTTTTAATCACATGAAATTTTTGTATAAACAAATGCTCGGGTTTATCTTGCACACATATCGGCTATCTTCAGGGATTCACAGTAGCTGAGTGCAAAAATGAAGTGTTTCAAGAGTTTGACCAGACATGATCTCACGTTGGATCTTTTCCAAGGATAAGTGTTTATATCTTATTTTGGTTATTAAAAATATCTTTATCTTCCTTATTAACTTGTTTAAATTGTACATAGTTTTTGAGTTTATGATCATACTTGAAAGGTTTGCCCCTAAAACATTTGCTCGAAACTTCCAAGTCCCTCGAAACTACCCTGTCCACTCGAAACTTCCTCGCTCACTCGAAACTAGTAGTTTCGAGAGGGCCATTTCAGTCTTTTCACAAACTCAAATTAAATGTCTTCATAATCCATATTCATGCGGCGTGTCTTCATCACTCACCCGAAACTCTCTCACACCTTTGCTTTCACACACAAATTCTCTCAAACCCTCGGTCTAAGCTTGCGATTTCAGTGTTTCTCATCTGAATCCCTCGTCGTCTTCTTCATCAGGTAATGGTTTGTGGGTTTTTGAAAGTGATTTATGTGAATGAACAGGCCCTTGGGTTTGATTTCACAAGCGTTTACGACTAGTTCTTCATAATCTAGGTCGTCTGGTGTTCATTTCATGTTTTTGAGATCACCTTTGTTAATATCTCACTCTTTATGTGTTTAATTTTGCAGATTTAGGTTGATTCATCGGTAAGAAGGAGTTTCGACACTCTCAGGCCTTTATTAACCTTTTTCTTTGTTTTATTTTGCATTTGTTTCTTATTTCTAAGTTTGAGTCTGCATATAAGTTTCGTTTGTTTTCTGTGCTTTTTGAGTCTGTTGATATTTTCAAGGGTTTGCCATCGAAACTAGGTAGTTTCAAGTAAAAGAGGGATTTTAAGAATTTGAAAGGTTTTTAGGTTTTGATCTGTCTTCACTCGAAACTAGTAGTTTCGATAACCCCTGATGCTCGAAACTCTGTAGTTTCGATACCCTTGGTGCTCGAAACTAGTACTTTCGATATGGTTTCTTCACTCGAAACTTAGTTTCGATAGTCCCTTTTTCTGATATTTTCTAAGTGTTGGAAATAAGTAGTTTCGTTCGAAACTTATAGTTTCGATAGTGTCTTTCTCAGAATTTTTCTAAGTATTGAGACTTATGTAAGAAATTTCCTTTGTGATTTTCTTGTGCAGATATGGATCTTTTATTTGCCAAGAAGCACAATATCTGTGCTTACTTGAATGCCACTGACCCCAAGAATGCAGAGTTCACACCAGTTCTCAATTTCCTAGCCAATTCTAATATTAGCTTTGCCATAAACAACAATCTGCCAGTATTTGAGACCACTATAAGACAGTTCTGGGCTACTGCTACAAGTGTCTCCGTTAACAATACAAGACACATTAGAGCCACTGTTCACAACCAAGAAGTGTTATTTTCTGAGGCTACTATCAGAGAGGTGCTACAATTTAATGATAACCCTGAAGCCCCAATTGAATTTCCAAGTTTTTACATTCGAGAATGTTTCAGAAGAATGGGTCACCCAAATAAATTCATAGGAGGGCAAGTCATCAAGAATGCTCTTCCTCCACTCTGGAGATACATCGTGCATATTTTTATTCATTGCATCTCTATTAGAAAAGGAGGATTTGACTCAGCAAATGCTTTGATAGCTTCGGCCATTCTTGGCTTAGTCAAGGGAAGGGAGTACAACTTCTCTGGTCTAGTGTTCGGACAACTGATTGAGAACCTAACTGGGAGAGTCAAAGACAAATTTCTTGCATATCCAAGGTTCTTACAGATGGTCATCAATCATCTCCACCCAGATCTTCAACAAGATGGTCCTCTCCTGATTCTTGATCATATGAATGCAAAGACTCTGAGCTACATGAAAAGCTCCAGTTCAAGAACAAACCGAGTCATTGCCAATGTTCCTTTATTTGGACACATTCTGGGAGAAGAAGAAGAAGCCATACCTGATGTTGATCCAGAACTACCTGTTGAATCTTCATCATCATCAGCAGAAGAAGAAGAACCTCATAATGAGCAAGAAAACCAAGAGGCTGAAAATCAAAATGTTGAAGTAGAAATTCAGGAGAATGTACAACAGGAAATGGGACTAAATGAAGAAGATCTTATCTTTGAAGCTCCTATGATAGATCAAGTGTTGGAGAATTCTGAACCAATTATTCAGGAAGAACATGTTGAGGCAGAAGCTGATTCAGAAGACACCTTGGATGAAGGCATTTATGGCACCAAGTATGACGTCTCAGATTATGAAACTGAAACTGAAGATCACACTGAACCTCCAGCATCATCTTCTAAGAGACAAGCTGAGTCTGAATCTGACTATGAGCTAGAAGAACCACTGGCTAAGAAGATTAAGACTGGACTGGAGCCTTTAAGCACCTCCTCAGAGTCCTTAGATGACATTCCTGAAAACCTAACTCCTATTCATTCACCCATTCATGCTGCTACCACCCCTCAACCAACTCCACAACCATCTCCACAACAATCACCCATCCATACTTCTCCCACATCACCATCTCATAATTCAACCTCCCCTGTTCCCAGAGTTAAAACATTAAGCCTTGAACTAAAAAGGATGCAGGATCAGCTTCAAAAGAAAGATGAAGAGATTGAAGGTCTGAAATCTAACCTGCATGATGTCCAGGAAGAAGTAAAAGACTTAAAGCTGGAAGTTGGGGGTCTACATACACAGATTGACATTCAACAAACCCAACTTGAAGAACAACAGAATTTTATCTCAAAACAAAATGAAGACTTCAAGGTTTTAGCTGAAGCAGTGAAACAGCTTAAAGCTTCTATTGATAAGCCTGTGCAACAACAAGCAACCACTTCAATGGCTCTGGGGGAGATCACATCTGTGGTTGAACCTTTGTCTCCTGCCATCATCACTGATCCAGAGTCTACAATGACCATCTTTACCGGGCATGCTGAAAAGACAAAGGAGGCAGTTGAAGTTAAGGTTGAAGGACCAGAACTAGACCTTCCCTCAGCAAGTGAGAGAAGAGATGCTAGGAAGAAAGGAAAAGGGACGTCAACAGAAATAGAGACTGTTATACTAGATGAAGAAGACATCCCATCTGATGACGAGCTGAATGCCCTCTTGAATGAAATTGAAAACTTTGGGTATAACGATCTTTACCCAGAAATTCTGACTACAGAGGAAAAGGAGACTGAAAGAACAAGATACTTCACCGAAGAAGGAGAAGAAATTCAAACCTTATCTGATGAAGAAAAAGATGAAGAAGAGGTTCTGGTTAATCTCATCAAGAAAGTCACTCCTGAACCAACCACTACAGCCTCTGAGTCTATTCCAGCACAAGATCCACCGTCTGTTGCACCTGAACCTCCAACTTCAAGAAAATCTTGGTTCAGAAAAATCATTCAGGAAGAGTCTCCTAAAACATATGAATGGATAGCTGAGCATCAGGAGCTAAAGAGGCCCCCAATTGGCTGGAAATATGATGCAGAAAGGAAGCTCTTTATCATTAGAAGATATAGAGGGGGAGTTCAGCACTTCAAAAATATGACTGACTTCCAGACACTTCCTTTCTATGACCTCAGGGATTTAGCCAAGCTTCCACTTCAAAACCCTGGGAAGGTTATGATGGCTTATGACTTCGAGAAGTTTCTGCACTCTCAAGTCAACAATGATTTCAAAGGGATGAAGCCAAGGAAAACTCAGAAGAAGATCTCAAAGACAAGGTTTCACCCTAAAACCAATAAGCCTTATGTGTTCTTGAGATACAAGCCTGCCCAAACCCACAAGACTATCACCATTCCAAAATCTGTACCTGTCCAGCTACAAACTTTCAGAAAGTGGTTCTATAACCCAGTCATTGGCAGTGCAGTGATCGAGTGTAAGGGCAAGGAAGACATCATCATCTTTGAGCCCATGGAGCTGCTGAAATTTCAACCTGAAGATCTGGAGGTGCTATTCCAGAATCACATTCAGGCATATAGTGATGAAGATGAAGCTGATGCCAAAGCCTATCAAAGGGTTGTGTCTCTACATGTAAAACCTTTCATCCCTAGGACAACTGAAGGACCAGCTGCTTGAAGAAGAGCTGAAGACAGTAATGCAACAGCTTAGGGGGAGATTGTAGAGTCATATATTTTGTATAAGCTGTTGTCATTTATTGTATGTTTAAACAATTTTAGACTAGTTTACTTTCTGTCATTTCATTATTGTAATTTTAGTTTTTCTGTAATTTACTGTTTGTTTTACCAAGTCTGGGCCATCGAAACTATAGTTTCGAGTGAGATTTGTTCACTCGAAACTAGTAGTTTCGATCGATAGTAGTTTCGACAGGCACTTTTTCCACTTGTAAATGTTCACTCGAAACTAGTAGTTTCGAGGAACATAGTTTCGATACCTGTGAAACTACTATAAATAGCCTAGTTAGAGAATTTCTAGGGTGTGAGTTGCGGCTGTAACCCTGAATTCTCTCTTTCAGATTTGTTCTTGAATCAATACAATTTGCATTCGTTTAATGCTTGTTCTTACACTTTCACATATTATTTGCATTGATTCTTAGTGCGTTTGGCTGTCTTCTTCACCAAGTCTGTCTCTAATCCTCTGTTACATCACCATACATACAGATTCCGCCTGCATGTGTGGGTAATCGATCACTTTCGTGATTTCCGATTGAAATCTGGACCTACATGGAGGGTACCACTCCCACCTAAGAGGGTACTTTGGAGGGGTATTTTGGCTAATTGATGTGACATCTTATGATTGGTGTAATTTAGGAAGGTACTTTGGTTAGGAGGGTACCACTCCCAACCCCCTAACACCTCTAATCTATATAACTACATTATTAGTTGGTTATTTGTGTTAGTGTGTGTAGTTCTATGATAGGTAATAGACATCATATATTATCTATTGTATGTATATGTGAATGTGTATATAACTATATATGTATGGTATGTATGTATATGCATGTGATTGAAAAACAATTCATTCACATCAGTTGATATATAATTATATATATTATTGTTATATAATTACGAGTGTTATATATATAACATGGTGTTTCAATACATCTTCATTCACATCAGTTAAATCAAATTTTTTTTTTGATTTATTATCATGTAAGGTTAAGTCAACTTTAAATTTTTCTTTATTATATTTAATTAAATAATATATTGTAGTTTTATCTTTATCATTTTTATTTAATTAATAATATTTAAACTGTTTTCTTGAGAAGAAAATCGAATAAATAATAAAACATATTATTTCACTCTTTAAAATTAATGTTTTCATTTGTCGATTACTGAAAACAGTTTAATGTTTTATTTATAAAAGACTTTTATTTGAACTTATTAATTATAAAATTTGAAATAAATTATTATGATTGATTAAGAATTTTTAATTATGGAACTATGAATTAATTATTGTATTTATTCATTAAAAAATAACTATTCAAAATGTTATAAAACAGTATTTCGTAACAATATATTCATACCTTATTGTTGTATAATCATCTATCATTCTCTAAGCCATATACATTCTAGCTTAGTAGCTTTTTCTTAACAACAATTTTTTACATATAAATACCACCTAACCTATACTTGTATGATTTAAATTACACAATTTTTGTAAGAGCCAATCACCAATACTACTAGGCCATCAGTTATACATATTCAGGCCGGCTTTGGGAAGGGGCAAGGTGGCTCACTCTCCCAGGGGGTTTGAAATTTTAAAAAAAAATTATATACTTTATATATGTAGGCAAAGAGTAAAATGAAAACCCTATGCACTTGAGAAAACCCACTAAACCCTATGGAAAAAAAATAGAAATAAAAGTTTTTTTTTGGGGGATTGATTATAGACAAAAAAAAAGCATTTTCGTCAAAAAAAATAATAAAAAAACGCCGAGTGAAAAAAAAACATGTAAAAAATAGCAAAAAATCACGTTTTCTCTGTCTTACATAAGCAACACGTCAACAATTTACATATATAAAAAATGTTACATTTTGTGTTTGATGTGTTACATATGTAAAAATAGGATTTAATGGGTTTTTTTTCAAGTGGAGTGGCTTTTTGTTATAACCTTCCCATATATATATATATATATATATATTAAAAAATTCTACATATTTTGTTAAACACTTTTTTTAGAAAGGCGAATTTCTTTTATTCCTATCACAAGTGGGATTTGAACCCGTGATCCATTAACATTCTATTTATTTTATGTCTATTAAACATAAGAATCAATTTTCAATTAAGCCAAGTCAATTACTCAACAATACATATTAGTAAAGTTTAAACTCATTTTCAATTGGCCCAATATTGTTTAGAGGGTCTATAGGGGCCCATTTTTTTCAACTCGTCCCGAGCCTACGAATTTTTAAGGATTCTCGGGTATGCCCCTGTACATATTCTAGCTAGCATACATTTGTTACATATTTGTACTATTAAATAATTAAATTTAATATTTACAACAATAATATATAACTATTTATAAATAAAATAACTCGGTTAATTTAAAAGATAAGGTTTAGTTCATAAATATCAACTTGGATTTATACATTATTTTAATTTATACATGTTAAAACAAATATGTATAAAAAACTATAAAACAATAAATATAACAAAGGGCAAAGTACAACATAAATATAAAATGAAATTAGTGTATTACTTACATTTATCTTTTAACTAGTTGATTACGGTTATGGATACGAACAATGGCTTCATTCATTTAACATGTCGTCTTATCAATTAACTGGTTGAACTGGTTTTAAAAATCAGAATGACGTAACAAATAATTTAAATTTTTTAAATAAATATATAATTGATTTTAAACAAAGCATCAAACTACTTTAATTTTTTATCTTGATGTGGATTTATAATGTTTATAAAATATGAAGTCTGGAATAAATAAATTATGAAGTTGAAGCAAGAAAATATCAAAATGAGATGTTGGAAAGAATATAGGATTGTTTGTTTATTTGTTTCAGGAAATTAGGAGTGAAAACTATCAAAATATGTATCAAGTCTTGTAACACCCGAAATTTCAAAATAAGCGGAAGTTGGTCCGATTTACAAGTTTAAAACAACCTTTCACATGTTGATCACCAAACAATTTAATACCCAACATTTATATTCAAAAATACAAGTTTGACTTGATTAACCCAAACATAGTGTCACCATACTTTAAAATACAAACAAAACCTTGTTTTAAAGACCTCGCAATGAGGCTAAACTAAAACACCGCCAAAACATGTCAACCACCATATGAAAATCAATCCCGAATGACTTGAGTCTCGAGAATAGACGAGAGCTTTACCTACACCTAAAACACCCCACAAAAAAACATTAGTAATGATATACAACCCTTAGGAGAACCCTCAAGTTAACACCCCAAAACCAATTTCAACATTGTTTGGCATAGGGGTAGCTCAGAGGGGATTGGCGTAGTGTAACGATCCAACTTTCGAGTTTTTGTCTTACAATGTGCCAATTTAATTGTAAGGGTGTAAATAGACGGGGATGAAAGTTGAGGGGGTTTTATTTATAGTATAAAACATTATATTTGGTGAAATGAGTCAATTTTGAAAGATGGGGGGCTGTTGACTAATTAACACAACTCCAATTGTGTAAATTGGATTAATCTTTGCGTTTTCTTCACAAAGAACAAAGGGGAGGGTGGAATCTTGAAGACTTGAAGTTTGCATGTTTGTTTGGAGGGTTTTGGCCTACACAATCCTTTCCAAGCATCAAGTAAGTGCCATCTTCTCCATTTTATCCTCCATGATTCTTATTCTTGGTGGGTTTGGGTTAGTGAACCCTAGAAAGTCGAAATTAGGGATGTTGGTGTGTTATTTGTTGTATGGGAATGTTATTCTAGCTTATCTAAAGCTAAAGGATAAACCAATTCATGTTAATTTCACTTAATTTAGAGTTTTAAAAATTAGGGTTCTTAAGAACCAAAATTAGGGGTTTTCAATTTGGGGCTTGGTATGATGTTTAGTCGGAGCATGAGTGTTGTGGTAAGACCATAGACACTAAACCTAATTGAAACCACAATCAATTGGGTGATTTAGGGAGTTTGGATAATTGGGTGAAACTTGGTTGAGCCCTTAACGGGTCAAATGGGTTGGGAGTCTAATATAGGGAATTGGAGGTTTGGTTAAGGTTGTTCTCATCATATTTAGTAAGGATGATGATTTTGGGGTCATTAGATTACTAAACAAGTATACATGTTTAGGTAATCAAGTTGTTAAAGGTGAAGGTCAAGCCGGATCATCCAAGACTAAAAGTAAGTGTCTATACGCTTACTTAGTAACGATAAGGGTGTGTGTGTGTTTTGTTACATATTTATGCTAGTAATATCATTAATTACTTAATTAATGTCTAGTCTTGTGTTGGTGAACTATGTTCGGTGTTGGTTTTAGTATTAAACGAATGATGTAGTACTTGGTATGATTATTTGGTGTTCATTGTTATATGATGTACAACGTGGTGGTAATGTGATTAGAATCTACAAATTGATGTTAGAAATCACGAGTCTCACAATGGTGGATTGAGACTTAGCATTTCCTAATTGGTGTTAGAAATCATGAGTCTCACAATGGTGTTATTGAGACCTAGCATTTCCTAATTGGTGTTAGAAATCATAAGTCTCACAATGGTGTGATTGAGACCTAGCATTTCTTAATTGGCGATTAGAAATCACGAGTCTCACAACGGTGTATTGAGACCTAGTATTTCTTAGTTGGTGTATGATTCATGAGCCTCACGTCGTTGTCTTGAGGCCTAGAACTTTGTTGCTTGTTTACTTGTTTGGAATATTGATCAAATGACATGATGGATTGTTGTTTGTAATACTTAATGTTCTTGAGTTGTGGTTCGCGTGTCGGACGTGTCTAATAAATTGATATTTTGACCTTGGGTGTTTAAAACATTCACATAATGTTGTTGGTGGGTTAAAACGACTAGGGGTCGAGTCGGCAGGGTCAAAAATGCTAAAAACTGCAAAACTGGGTTTGCTGAACTGGGGCTGGAGTCTAAGACGCTGAAAGTGGAGTCTTGGACGCTGGTCAGATGCCAACCTGGGCTGTAGAACGCCAGTTGGCTATTTTGGGGGTTTTTCCTATGACATTTTGGGGGTAGTCTTAGGACTTGATGTATCATTCCTAATAGTTATTTATGATGTTTTGAATGTAGGGAAAGCTCCGGAATGATCTCGGGTCTGGCCAAAGGTCGGATATTGGATTCTCAATGTTTGCTTTGATTGTTTTGTTTGTTTAAAACTAAACCCGTGGATGGGATTTCAATGTGTTTAAAGTCTTTTGGATTGTAGTAGTCTAAACCTATTAAGTACTTTTCCTTTTGAAATCTGTGACAGTTTATATGTCGTTGTAGATGGTTGAACCATGTTTTAAATGTAAATGTTTGTCTGGGACCTAAAATTCCGTGTTATTTTAAAAGTTTAAATTGGTTTGCAAATCTGGGTGTTACACGTAGCCTAACCACCCCGGGGGGCAACTATGGGCGTAGCTCAGAGAGGATTGACGTAGCTATTCCACCCCTATACCTCATCCCTTTTTGTGTTTTAAGCCATAATTCAAGCCCATTAACATACATACATACATACATCCCCCTTTGTCCAAACCTCATCAATTCTCGTGAGATTCTTATGATCTCAATCACCATTATACCCTTGTGAGGCTCATGACCTTAAATTATTATCACCCTTGTGGGATTCAATGATCACAAACCCATCCACCATGGACTTCATTAACCACCAACACGAGAAGTTCAAAGACTTTAATATCATACAACTTCATCCTTACCCATTGTATACAATCAAACACATACAACTTAACACCAAAGCACCCATAAACATAATTATACACACATAACAACAACATACAACCTACATAACATTTATGTGTATTCTAACAAGCCTATCAACTACTAAGTAAGTGTAAAGACACCTACTTTTAGCTTTAGATGTTTCCGACTGAGCTTCAAACTTAGCAGCTTGATTACCTAAACAACTGCACACATGTTTTAGTAATCTTATGACCCCATTCTATCTTTCAACTGGGATTCAAACACTCGTAACCTAATGGTTATCACCCCCCACTAGTCTTGGTTAATCAGTCTTAACCAAACCCCCAAAACCCTCATTCACCATTACAAATCACCATTCTATCCCAAACAACCCATTTGACCCGTTAGGGATTATCCATCTTTCACCCAAATCCATAAAGTTCTTAATTAACCAAATTGACTAAGGATTTCACTAGGTTTTGTGTCTATGGACACAACAAATACTTACAAATACTTAACATATGATTTTAACACCTAAAATAAAAAAAACCCCAAATTCATCATCAAGAACCCTAATTTTCAAAATCTCAAATTAGGTGTTATTGTGACGTTATCTACCACTCTTGACCATTAATCAAGCTAGGTTAACACTTTTATCAAGTTGTTAACCTTTTAATCCACCAAAAGCAGTCATAGTTTGTGACCAACCAAAAACCCACCAAGAACACCTAAAATGGAGGTTTCAAAGATGTAAATAATACTTACTTACAATCTTGAAGAAGATGAACACCCCAAATCAAATAGATTGTATATGCAAAACACCAATTTTCAGTTCTTGTCTCTCTCCCCTTTTCTCCTTGCAACTCACGACACAACACACATGAGTGTGTGTTTGCGTGACCCACACTCCCCTAATCAACCTAATTTGTTAAATTTCCACTTTAGCCCCCTGAACTTCCATTTTGCCTCATTTCTTTCCAAAATCCAAGTATGTCCTATTTACAAGGGAAACATTCACTTACATTTGATTTAATTACACCTTTATGATATGATTATATAGCAAACCTAAAAGTTGGTTCGTTACAAATCTCAAGTAGAAACTTCATCTTCAAAACTATCAAAATTGCTACAAATCTTTGTAATTGTGCTCAATTGCACTAGTCCATGCTTAAGTTATATTTGTTTAGTGAATAATTTATAAAACATAATTTTAAATATTTTTTATATTTTTTAGAATGGCTCATAATCTACTCTTATTATAATCACATATACATTCACTTTGCAAGATTTAAACCCTTCACATCATGAATAGAGGGGAGACACCTTACCACCAGTATGTCCTTTAGGGACATAATTTTAAATACTGATCATACAACCATATATATTTGATGGTTAAAACATAATCTATACCTAATAAATAAGTAACTAGTTCACGTGCCACAATTCTGTGAGCTCAAAAAAAAAAATTCCGCTTACTTTTCTTCATTACTAACTATTTAATATTTCTTTGTTAACTATTTAATATTTTATTTATTAATTCTAGATCTTCATTATTATTTAATATTTTCTTTATTTAACACGTGTAAAATACATGTTTCTAACCTAATTTTTAATAAAACAAGAAGAAAATCACCATTCTCCCCCCCCCCCCCCTCCCCTCCCCTCATTTTGGTCTTCGTCAATGACTATCACCGATCATGACTCATGTGCTATGGGGCAAGGAAGGGAACAATGTGGGTGGGGGTGGGTACGATAGTTGCACTTGTGGGGGTGAGGGTTTGGCTAATATAGTACATATACAATTTAATTTTATACATATATTAAATATATAAATTAAAATTTAAAGTTTCTAAAAAAAATCAAACTCGAGATATTTGGGATAGTTCCCATTCAATTATATTTATACCAAAATGTTAAAATGTGACTAATAATTGTATAACAAACCGAATAGAACTATCCCTCTGTCTCGGTATGACTTTCAAAAGAATAAGCAGATAAAGTAGACCGAGTGTAGGTCCAAATTAGGCCGAGGCTGATACGTCCAAATTAGGTCTATGGCTGTTAGGTTCGAATTATGGGTGTAAACGAGTTAAGCTGGATCGCTAAAAATTCTAATCAAGCCGAACTTAAATGAGCACTAGCCTAAAGATAAGCTTGTTTAATAAATGACCCAAACCCGAACTTCACTTATCGAGCTTGACCTTGTGTTATTTATATAATTTTTATTTAATATATCAATTGTATATTTATACAATAATAATTAGTATATATAAAATTATGCTAAAAATAAGGGCAAATATTATAAAAACCAACATACTTTCTGTTTTTTCTCACAAAAGTTTCTTAAAAATTTTTTGCACATAAAAAACAAACATACCCTCTATTTTTTCTCACAAAAGTCACTTAACAGATTTTTATACATAAAAAATCAAAATAGTTTCTGGTTTTTCTCACAAAAATCACTCGACAGTTATTTACTCTAACAAATGAATCGACAAAAGTAAGGCAAAAGAAAACGACCGACAAATTAATTATATAAAGAAACTGATTTGTAATCAAATTAAATTCATTTTGTAAAAGTACATATAAAATATGTGTAAACACATAAGCAATCAAATCATTTGTTTTGCTATTGTTTGTATCGGTCGATTTCCTTTGTCTTGCTTATGCCGATTCATTTGTTAGGGTAAACAGTTTTCGATAGACTTTTGTGAGAGAAACAAGAAAGTATGTTAGTTTTTATTTGTAAAAATTTATTGAGGAACTTTACAAAGAAAAAAGATGGAGTATGTTAGTTTTTTATGTGCAAAGAAATATTAAGAGACTTTTGTAAAAAAAAAAATATAAGTATACAGGTGGTATTTGCCATACAAATAAATAATAATAGATATTAATAGTAAGGAACGAACAACCACTAGCTTAGTCTAGTGGCAAAGGTGTATACCCAATACTTTATTAAAATAAGGAGTTCTTGGGTTCAAATCCCACTTGTGACAAAAAAAAAAGGAAGGTCCAGGTTAGGCCAGAGGGTTTTCTCACATATGATGGGTTTTCTCATGATCTGATGGATCAGTGGCCCGTCGGTGATCCAAATTATTTTTAAAAAGAATAGTAAGGAACGAACTTTTTGGTATGATCCATGATGAATCCAATTTAATAATAGTAAACACATGAAGGAAAGCCAAGTTTGATGGAAATGGAAAAGGAAAAGGAGTAGATTAGCCAGCCATGTTATATAATCCTCTTAAAAAGCGAGACAACCATCAGAAAGCAATCTTTATGATATGTCACTGTTTCCAGGCATGATAAATATCAATGATTTCCCATCGCCCCGACCAAACTTTCCAGACAATCCTACCTAAAACCCAACCTCTTCATTTCAATCCAATTCAATTGCGCACATTCCATGGACGAATCATGGAGGAAGCCTAACCTCCCTCCACGCCGCTCGCCGGAACACACCAACGCTTATAATCAAGCCCTAGATCCTGACGACTTTGACGACGTCTTCGGTGGTCCACCTCGCACCGTGCTTTCCCGCCAATTATCCGTTGAAGGAAGGTCCACGAGTTTTGTGTTTGAAGATATCTTCAGGAAACCGAGTAGGTGTACGGATTTGGGAGGGAGGAGTGATCGGACGTTGCCGGAGTTTAGAATTCCGGAGAGTAAAACGGGAGGACGGCTGAATGAAGAAGAGTTTTACAGTGATATATTTGGTAATTCCAGGAGGTCGAGGTCGAGATCTATATCGCAAACCAATTCGAACTCGAAATCGAAGTCGAATTCGTCGTCGATCTTGAGTTCGGAGGATTTGAGTCCGTTCCGGCCGCCGGTGGTCGACGACGACGACGTCTTTTTTTCTTCCTTTGCTGCGAAGCTCAGGTACTGTGCTCGATGACTGTTTTTTTCAACTATAATTGCCCCTGCTTTTGGTATTAATTACACCAGAGATTCTAAAATTGAATGGTTAATGGAAGGATAAGAGAGTAAAATCACTTGCTTTTGTACACTAAGTTGCGTCTCAGTCCCTGTTGTTTAAGATTATCCTCTTTTTCCCCCTTATTTTTAGTAAAAGTTTATTAGGACCCTTGTTTGTTTGATATCTTGTTTTTAAAAATCGCAAGGCGCACCAACACGATAGGGTCCCAAGCCGAGGCGCAAAAACGCATCGCTTTTCATACGCGAGGCACAATTTATTTATAAAAACTTTTTTTATATTTCTCATAGTTTCTAGCATTATTTATCTAAAAGTTAAATATAAATAAGCTTTATATATGGTTTAATATCTAAATAACATATATGTACAACCTAAAAAGCTACATGTACAACATTTTGATACACAAATCCACCCCACGGTAAAAAAGCGTGCCTCACATGTGCCTTTTGTACAACGTGCGCCTCACCTAGTCTAAAGCGTGTTGCCTCGCGCCTAGGTGTGCTTTCTAAAACGCAGTTTGATATCCCTATTTACTAATTCATGAATAATTCGGTTATTACAACTCGTTTTGATTATTATACGTCCATTTGAATATTACAACTTTCTTATAAAAAAGTTCAATTTTGTGAAGGCCAATAAATGTCTCATCTAAATGGAACACAACAAAGAAGATGCATGAGGTACAAGATTCTCCTTGCAATTTTGAGTCCTTTGAGGGTGACTATATACACAAATTTAAAGGCTGTTATTCTGGACTTTCACAAAGGATTTCATCCCCTGATATTACTACTTTTAGACCTAATACATATACAAGTGTCAAGGAGTCAACTGAGGATCTGCAAGTCAACTCTCCAGCATCCATAGTTTCCTCATTAAATCAGGACCAAGGGGATGAAACAATCACAAATCATGAAGCAGAAGATGACGACGACGATGAAGTTATGAGCTCCTTTGTAATTGAAATAAATCCTAGTAAAAATAGAGAAAAAATTGGCGAATCGCATGGTGTAGATGAAGCGATTGCTTGGGCTAAACAAAAGTGTAAAGGGCACAATTTAGAAAACGAATGGAACAAAAGAGAAGATGATGATCAGGAGTGTCCTGCAGTAGAAGGTGATGTAACTAATAGGCTTAATTTTTATATATTTGTACATGATGTTATATTACAGCTGATTATCTGCTTCAAAAGCTACATTTTGGTTCACATATTAAGTTTGTTTTGCAGAAATACCAGGCGTAAAGAACGTCCCTGAAGTGCAAATAGGCAGACACGCATCAAGAGAATCATCTTCGGTAAATATTTTAGAAGATCATATGATGTAATTAATCTCATTGTTTCCACATAAGTTTATTGATAAAGCAAGGACTAATCACACGAATTATGTTAATTCCTACTCAAATATACACATATCTCATTATATAATATTGTTAACCATAACTTGTTTCGGCAATTTGTTACACAATTTATAATAATTTGTTTGCTTTACTCTGTTAACTCTTAGTTGGATAAACAAAAGGTATGGACAACAGAAGAACCTTTACAAGAACTGGAAAAAGATGTAAGCCCTTGCCAATATTCTCCATAATATAGTCTCTTCTTTTAACATTTATATTTATATAGATGGAACTAGAATTACTGGATGAGGATATAAAGTTATGGTCAGATGGCAAAGGATTAAACATCCAATTGCTTCTATCGACGCTACATCATGTAAGTAATCATTTAATTGTATGCATATGTTATAAGTCTATTCTTTCCCTATTAAATTCTTAATCTTGTCTTAATGTAGATTCTATGGCCAAGTAGTGGCTGGATCATGATACCTTTAACAGACCTTAAAGACAGCTCAAATGTAAAAAAGGCTTATCAGAAAGCGCGATTATGTCTACACCCTGACAAACTGCAACAGAGAGGCGCCACAATTCCACAAAAATATGTTGCTGAGAAGGCGTTTCCAATCTTACAGGTAGTCAAATATGTTTGTTGATCATGTTTTTCTATTATGTTTTAAGGTGGCTAGACTTTTAATATGTTGATTTTTTTGTTAGGATGCATGGGCTGCTTTTATATCCCAAGATGTTTGTTCGTCTATAAAATGAGAAAAAATAAAATAAAAACGGATAATGTTTAGACACATCTAAAGGGAAAAAAACAGAGCTTCTGAACACGACACCAGAAGAATTAGCGGCCTTGCGTTTTTTGGCGGATGATGATAGTAAAAGCAGAAGATACACAAAAAACCCAGAGTACTTGCTTGTATTAAGTGATGATTCTGACATATTATATATTTTTTGTGATTTTCTTTTTTTTGACTCTGAGTGTTATATGGTGTTTAGTGAGACTGGTAATTTAAATAAATAAGTGTGAATGATTTTGCCTTCATTGTATAAAATTGTTGCCTTTTGATTTCAGAAATTTCTTTGTTGTTAACTGTTATTTGGGTTCTTCTTGTTTATTTCTTTGAATTCTTTGGTGTTGTTTATATTAGTTTGGTAATTATTGTAAAGTACATGTATTAAACTACAATTTAGATGCCTATCACTAGAAACTTTATCAGGGACATTCTGGTCGTTAAGTGGTGTACCCCCACAACCAAAAGGTTTGGGATTCAAATCCTGCAGGTTGTTAATTAAAAAGAAACTTTATCAGGGACTATTGATGTTAAATGTGGTAAGTCAAAGGGCCATCATGTAAATTAGTTAATGCTGAATGCTGAGGTGGTGTTCTTTCTACAAAAGATTGGGAGTAACCTCATCCATAAAATCATCCAACCACCAATGGGTTTCTACCATAACTATCCACCTCACTTGTCACCTCCTCTCTCTTTCACCAGATAAATATCTATGCAACCCAAATGACCCAATAACCACCCCCACAACCACCACCACCACCACCATGGCAACAGCAGTGATAGCATCCCACTCATATTCTCCTCAAGAACAACACCAACAGCAGCAAGCACAAGCACAACAATCAACAGACACCCCTCAACTTTCCAAGAAACCCAAAACCCTCCTCCACAAAAACCCACTTTACACTCCAGTCCAGTCAAAACTATCCCTCCAATTCAAAGAAAAGATCTTATGCCTTGAAGTTATGGGTGTTGATTCAGGCAAAGCCCTCTCTTTAAACCCATTAATCCATTCAACCACTATCAGTTCCATCCACAACATCATCACTTTCCTTCAATCCAAAGGGATCCAACAAAAAGATCTTCCAAGAATCATTGGCATGTGCCCCAAGATCCTCACAGCCAACATCAACAATGAACTCATTCCAGTTTTCAGCTTTCTGTCACATGATCTCAAGATCCCAGATCACAATTACAGAAAAGTGATCAATAAATGTCCAAGATTACTTGTTTCGAGTGTCGAAAACCAGCTAAGACCTGCTCTTTATTACCTAAAAAGACTAGGGTTTCGGGATCTGGGGGCGTTAGCTTATCAAGATTGTGTGTTACTAGTGTCAAATGTGGAGAACACATTAATGCCCAAATTGGATTACTTGATCAATTTGGGGTTTTCTAAACCCGAGGCGATTGAGATGGTTTTGAGGTGCCCCGGGCTGTTCACTTTCAGTCTTGACAACAATTTTAAGCCGAAATTTGAGTATTTTGAGAAAGAAATGAAAAGGGATGCGAAGGAATTAAAAGATTTCCCACAGTATTTTGCATTCAGTTTGGAGAAAAGGATAAAGCCTAGACATTTGGAGGCTGTTGAATGTGGGGCTGAGATTTCTCTACCACTTTTACTCAAAACCACTGATGAAGAGTTTGCAGAGTTATTGATGCAGAAGAACAAATTAAGAAATCTGTAAATTTCTTTTTGTAAGTAACAGAAATTGGCTAATGTTTATTGCAATTGTTGTTCTGGATATTTGTGAAGATATAATTTTGGTGTTAAGAATATACCCACACCACTAACATGCTATCCGCACACCATTAGCGTGTCATATAGTCCGCATGGTCATACGGCCGTATGTCATGTTTCAATGACATATCATATGGGCCAAATGTTTCATACATGTTGTATGACTTGGTGTTTGCTAAAATCATAACGGTTGTATGATGTGTCTAAATGACACAGAAGTGGCCGATGTGACGGCACACACCACCGACAAAGTCATACGGCCCATATGATGACGTCACGTGGTGTGTCTATAGTAGAACCTAATTTTAATGAGGAAAAAGTCAAATCTAATATTATAATAAATTAGCTACAAGGAAGGTCGAAGACTATCAAATAACAACCTCAACAATATTATTACATTAGAGAGCTTATAGTTATAGTAATGGTGATATAATGCAGGATCAAACAAGAAAATCCACATTTGGAAATGATCAATCTTTTGTACAACAAAATTCAAAAGGGAAATGATATTTGATTTGTCACTAAACATCCAAAATCCCATTACGAAGGTGGTAGCGGAGGAGCACCTGCTACAAATGGAAAAAAAAATTGCAGCAAATGTAAACAAGATTAAAAAAAATTCATTTAGAAATTCGTATAAAACGTCAAGATTTTGGCGAATAAATGGAATCTTACTGATTTAACATGTTCCAACTAACCAGTTAAATTCCCATTTGCCTCATCTTCACTTCTCCACACAATATCTTTCAATCCAGTTGAAAGACACTTGTAGAACTGCATAATCAAGAACAAGATACATAAATTATGAGAAAAGAAAAAGAACAGACAAATTGTTATCTTGAACTGCAAGCAGGTATATAAACTATGAAGTAATTGAATATATTCTACATGTGAATTTAACTTACCTTATGAAATTCCAATGTATCCCCTCCAGCTTTGTGGACCTCAACCATGTACAACGAAGGGGCCACTTCAAAAATCTAAGAAATGGTGATATAATTAAACGGTTACATAAACAATTAATGTTTTTAAATGATAATCTAACTTATGTAATAAAACGATTTAGGAGATTTTGGGCATTGAGTGCATTTTGTAAATAAAACAATTAATGTTTTCAACCCAATTTCATCTTTGCTAATTCTTTCAAGTCTACCCATTGACCCGTTCGAGGCAAAGTATAACCCAACTTGACCAGTTTATTAACGGGTCTAAATTGCCGCCTGTAATTCTGAACATACTTTTTTTCAATAAATGATATGAAGAATTTAGGGGAAAAAAATATACCTCTGTTGAAACAGACAAGTGACCCTTACGTCCAGTCTTTTCGCCTTGAAGTTTCAACTAAAGTGGAAAAAACACAGGTGGTTGGTTTAACATTAAAGCTTCCAAAATGAAGCAACTTTAACATAAGGAAACAAAATATGTTTTATCACCTTGTAGTTGTTTTTCTTCACATCAAATCCTAAAGGTGTAGCAGCTTCTTCTATTTTTGAAATAATCTCATGGGCAGGACGTTTTGATGTAAATCTTGTTTCACGATTCACAAGCCCCTGATATTTCATTTATATCCAGAGTCAATAAGTTCCTTTTAAGATAACACAATTCATAATCAAAATTACCAAAATAGTGTATTGAAATCTTACAAATTTCAAAGAAGACTGAGAAAGGTTAAACGTACCATTTGTTTTTCAAAAAGAGAGCTGAGATTTAGGCCCTGAGATTTAGAAATAAGATCAAAGGCGTTCATAGTGACAGGTTGTGCAGGTCGTTCATCCCGCTTCTCCACAACAAGGACTGCAGCATCCTATATGACAAGAAAATCATTAACCACCATCAAAAATTGTAAATTAATAGGTGAGTGAAAATACCCCAGCTTCATTGAAAATAGCATCCACATCAGCTAGACTAACATCCTCCTGTTCAAACCTAGGGGGCACATATCCTTTCTTAAACCACTCATTTTCAATGACTTCAGCCGCTGTGATTCGCTGTCACAAACATAATGTTCATATCATAAGTGAAAAATGTACTAAAACAAATATATGCAATACGTTGGGACATTTTCAATGAAAATTGTTGACATTTTCTTGTGGCAGAGTTGATCATTTTGCTTTTATGATATTTTTAATTTTACGTTTGTCCTTTTGGTATGTTTTTACGTAAATGCATGTATTCATAGCTTAATGAAGATTCAAATACTAATCAAATCTGAAGTTTCTCGACAATAAATTAAACAAATGACAAGAACATCAAAATCAGAGTTTATCTTACAAATTTAGAGGTGGTAATTCGATTTACTTATGAATGAGTTATGTTTTATCTTTTAAGGGGTAAAATTAGAAAAAGATTTGCTTAAAAGAAAACATATCAAATGGGACAAAGTGTATTTTAATGCACAAAAGCTCCTTAATCTTTTTATTTAAAAATTTATATTACTACAAATTAATATACTTTTAGTAATCGTATCTGACACTAAATATTTATAAAAGATGCAAATTCTTAGGCAAAGTATTCCGGTTCAACCCAACCCCACCTGTTTCGACCCTTATCAACATATCAACCCTAACCCATTTTTGAACCATCATCCAACCCACTAGACCCAACCGTTTTGCCACCTCCATATGTACTGAGTCTTAGAAAAATCACACAATATTAATGTAATATGCGATAAATAACAGTCACTTATTAGGAAAAGCAAGTCAAAGGATGACAACGCTACCTATCATTTACTCGAATCATTAATCAGAAAACCATATGTTTTGTATCATACGCATCACAAACGTACGCACACAACATTTTAATGGTTTAAAGCAAGAACAAGAAAACATACTGTCACAGGATTAGGATCCAGAATCCTCTTAATTAGCTTCTTTGCACTTGAGGAGAACCATGGAGGACAAGTGAAGTCAGCCTTAAATATCTGAAAGCAAATATACATGATGTTACAAACAGCTTATTTGGTTTATCATAAAACTAGGAAAAAAAACATATCAAGTTTTCATCATAACTAAAATGAAAAGAAAAATAAAGATGTAAAGAACATAAGAATACCTTCTTGTACAGAGCCGTAAGGTTTGGATCTTCAAAAGGCAGATATCCAGCCATAAGAACAAAAAGAATTACACCACATGACCATAAATCCGCCTTAGCACCATCATAACCCTTGTTGTTGATCACCTGGTGGAGTAAATAACCAAACCCTAAGAAAAGTGACTTAAATAAAATTACAAAATGATTCATAAATTGGTTAAATGTATAATTTACCTCAGGAGCAACATAATTAGGTGTTCCACATGTTGTGTATAATAAGCCATCTTCCTGCAAGAAGAATGTCCAGAAACTGAGTTCAGTTTCTCTATTTTGTTTCGTGATATCTAAAAACTCGAATCGGTAGAACATATTATCAACTTTCACATTTCATATATGAAAAAATAACTCACTCGAACTTGCTGTGGCACTGCACTCAAGCCAAAATCAGAAACCTTGAGACATCCACTTGCATCCAACAGTAAATTTTCAGGCTGCAAAGTATCATATGGAGGTTATGGTTGAGACGGTGGTTTTTTCCTGGTCAAAATGGGACAAAGTAGGGTCAAGTTGACCCACAAACACTTTTTTGTCCATTATAGTGTTCTTGATAAATATTTAATGTGTTAACTAGTTTTACAAAAACAATATAACTACAATAATAATCAAAATCTTTGAATTAAACAATTTTGGAGGTTCTATGCATTAAATATACTATGGCAACTTTCAACCTGTTCAACCCATTCAGTCCCTCTTCCTTTTAACTAATTTTCTGATTTGACCCGTTTGAGATAAAACACAACCCGGCCCATTCATAAGTAAATGGGAAAAATTTCACAAAGACAACCTTGAGATCTCTATGGAAAACACCCCGACTATGGCAGTAATCAACGGCATTAATGAGCTGCTGGAAATATTTCCTTGCTTCATCTTCTTTAAGCCTGCCTCTAGTTGCCTTAAGAATAAGTCATAATCTTGTATTAGACTATTATTTTTCCCATTGTGAAGCCCATTAAAAGTTCAAAGCCACCATATAAACTTACAACTTTGTGAAATAGTTCACCACCGGTCACAAATTCCAAAACAATGTATATTTTTGTCTTGCTCGCCATAACCTACAATAAAAGAGACTTTAATCACACATGTATCATGATTCATAGTGCCTTCATGTGTAACACTAAAAATATGTGTTTTAATGCTGAGAGCCTAATTTATGACAAGCAACTATAGGATAGTAATTGAGGCATTTTTCTCGGGTAAATTTGCAAAAAAGGAGTGTTCCTAGGTCGTTAAAGATACGATGATTTTTACACATAAACATGCATGATTAATGCCAAGATTCTAGTTTCCATATGTTGGTAGAATAGTTAAAGAAAATTACCACAAAACTTGATCTTGACATATCTTAAAATAGAAGAAAAATTTGCATTTCTCATTATTATCTATCTTCATAACCTTCTAATTCTTTCAACACTTGGTTATTTAATTATAAACAAATTCTCATGTAACAAATGATTCACAGGGTTCCCCATGAAAACTCAACAAGTCAATATAGACAAATACAATAAACTAATTTAAGGTTAATTATATTTCATACAAGTTTAACAACAAAAGCAAGTAGAACTAAGACACATACTAACTAACTAACCTCAAACATACGAATCACATTCGGGTGTCTGATCAATTTCATAGTCGATATCTCCCGTTTGATCTGCAAATTCCCAAAAGAAATTCACATAAGCAATCAAATAGTCAACGGATGGTCAAACTGAACATGGCAAGCTACAAAGCAAGTAAATATAAAAAAACTCTATAAAGAAAACTAATCAACAAATAAAAGACAAATTTCAATCTGATTATCTTCCTGATCTCATTTCAATCTGACCCATGATGAAAGTCAAACAAATTCAAGGTCAACGCCATATAATTATAATACCTGAGTGATCATCTTATGCTTGAGAAGTTTCTCTTTATCAATAACCTTGATAGCAACATTCTCACCTGTTTCAACATTTCTAGCAAATTTCACCTTGGCAAAAGTCCCTTCACCAACCGTCCTTCCGAGCTCATATCTTCCTACCCTTGTTCTTGAAGGCCGTGAAGACGCCATTAATAATATTCTAACCTAATTGCCTGTACTATTTAATCTTTTTTTTTATTCCAAATCGATCAAGATACATATACCATCCATTTTCCCGGAAGAATATCTTTCTTATTTAAAATCAAAACCTTTTCTTTTTACAAGGTTGCCAAACTTGAGATCTTGTTACACTCATCTTCCCTGAATTCAAAAGAAAGAAAAAGAAACCCTAGAACGAATCGCCTTAAAAAACGAAATTACAAGACGGAAGGGGTTCAATCTGCGAGAAGCAAACATTCAAAGAGGACGATGGGGGAAATCATGGCAAAATTGGGGAATCTTGGATATCTGTGGGTGGTAGAAGAAACAAAAATGGACGGCGAAACCGAAGGGGTTTGAGTTTGACACAAAGAAATGAAAATAATGGAATGGAGTATTAAATTCGATTGCTTGAGTTTGATATTCGCATAGGTTCTTCCCCGGAACAAACCTAGTTGACTTTCCATTTCTGACACCGACTCCTACATTTATAATTTTCTTTTGAGTTAATTACGGTTTTCGACCTTGTGGTTTGTCCAAAACTACAGTTTCAGTATATTATTTTAAAATTTGTATTATGGTGTCTCTAATCTAGCAGGAACTCCGGTCGGGTCAAACCATCATTCTTGTGCTTACATCATGGTCGGTCCCGATAATCCTCAAAATGTTTTGGGTCCGGGACATGTAAAAAAAACGGGCCCCATAATATAAACTTATAATGTCATAATAAAAAACTACAACAAACGAATAACGATTAACGAATCATACATAACGATTAACGAATCATACATAACGATTAATGAATCATGATGCATACCTCGAATAGTCGATTCGATAATTCCCGATCGGCTCCCTGCTCGATTACTCGATTAGTTCCTGCTCGATTGATCATTAATCAACTATCAATATTCAAGTATCATTAACAAATCTACAATAACCATAATAAAAAAAACTACATGTTTACAACAAACGAATAACGATTAACGAATCATACCATGAAGACTCGAATAGTCCCTCTCTGGCCTTCTCGTTTCTGCCTTTCTGACCTTCTTGATTAGTCCCTCATACCTCAGACCCAATCCCTGGCTTGCGGCTTCTGGCCTAGTGGCATTCTTCTTCTAATGTCGTTATTGAACCAGAAAGCAAAGTCGACTGCCGTTCAGTTCTTCACTTCTTCTGTTGCCGACTGCCGTTCTTGCGTTCTGCCTACTGCGTCTTCTGAGTTCCCTTCCCGCTCCAGCCACAGCCCACTTATTTTGTTATTTTTTAATAAGTTTGAAAATCTAGTAGGTCTTTTTAATTTTTAAGTGGGTTAACAAGATAAATGGATAATACAAGTAGTGGACCTTTTTTAATTTCTAAGTGGGTTAATAGAATAGATGGATAATACAAGTTGGGCCTTATATATATGTATATATATATATATATAGGGGTGAGTTCAATAGAAAATTCATTTTCATAAGAAAACCAAAAAACTCTTTATTAAAGGTGCTGCATATGTGTAGTACACCAAAAAATCTAACCCCCACCCAAAAACCTAAACCCCCACCCCACCCCCTCCCAAAAACCTAAACCCCCCACCCCACCCCCTCCTAAAAACCTAAATCCACCCCATCCACACCCCAAAAACCTAAACTCCCACCCCCCCAAAACCTAACCTAAAAGCTAAACTAAACCCAAAAGCTAACCCTACTACACATATGTAGTAGGGCGCTGATTTTTTTTTTGGAAAGAGGACGACGTGGGGAACAAGGTATTCGAAGCGGTTTTTTAGTTTTTGATTTATATTTTGAGTTATGATTTTTTTATTATTTTTTTTACCTTTAATAAATACTTTTTTGGTTTTCTCATGAACAATGAGTTTTCTTATGATTCTTCCCCTATATATATATAATATAAATTTTTTTAAAAACTACAGACCCTTTAGGAGACCGGCCGGACGGTCGCCCTCCCAGCCCCCCCAATGGCCGACCCTGGCCTACATGTTACGAACTCCAACCAACTCTTTTTCAAACCAATGTTATTCACTCACTGACTCTTTTGACTGTGTCGCTTGCACCCTGCCATAGAAGTGAAGAAGTGATTGTAGGGCTACAGTTAACCTCTCTTGATCAATGGTAGTCACGTCCACTCGATTCATGCTTGTGAAGCAGGAAGGCTCCTTCTTTGGTTCATAAAAATCAATGATACGGGCTTCAAGTGCGTGCAAACTTCGTATGAGGTTGTCAGCTTCCTTGCAGTGCTAGGGTCCAGTCTGAGTTGATTGTGTGTTGGTTTCCTCAAATGGTTGCCAGTAGAGATTGTGATCTGTGGGACACCCTTGATAGTGGTAACAATCATGAGTGTAATGAGGTTCCCCACATATCTCTGTAAGGCCCCATATTCGGGTAACCTCACTTGTTGGATTTACTCATAAACATAGTCATAAATACTGAGTTTAAATTTAAAACATTCAGAAGTAGCGGAAGCAAACATCATTCGAATTACATGACATAACAGCGGAAGTCTTAACAATTAAATGCATAACATTGTCTTAACATATATAAATGTGGGATGTCAGTCTTGTGCCGGGTAACCTTCACGCCATCACACGACCCTTTCTTCCTTTACTTGAAATGTATACTAAAAGTCAGCTAACGCTGGTGAGTTCTAGTTTAAAGACAATCATACATAATATTTATCTTATCATGAATATATTTTATATATGTATACGTAACATACGTAATATTCGTGCTTTTACACATTCTTTACTTTATTGTTCTCACATAACATTCATATTAAGTATATACATATGTACATACATACTTACTTGGGGAGAACACTTATTGGCCATAATCTTAAGGGAGATCAACCCATCACACTTGTCGTGAATGTCACAAAGACATCGCAGTGAGAACTACCGTCGTAGCCCTTTTCATTAACCGTCCGGCTCTAGAAAACCGTCCGTCGAAACTTAAATCCGTCCGGCAACCTTTGTCCGTCCGCTCTTTAACCGTCCTACCGTCGTAGTCCGTCCTTTTGTCCGTCTGCCCTAGGGCATTCGTTTCCCACGCGACCATTATGTATGCAACCGTTCTACTTTAGTTAAGGCAATTGCTTCGACCGTCCATTAGTGCCTTTTTATACGTCCTAGCTTGAGAAGGAATGTTTTTATCCCGGTTGCAAAATAGTCACGTGGTCGTCCGTCTACCGAAGTAGCCGTTGTCATAGAAGGGTTCATAACGTTTACATACATTCATAACATGCAATATATATCATATAAAGCAAGATTTCATTCATTTACGTTATGTCCTTCTTTCATTCATTCTTTATAATCATACGCTTCATTCTTTATTCATAATTCATTTTCATATATAAGTATATATATACATATTTGTATACCACGTATGATCACATTGACATTTATAGCATTTATTCATTTAGTGTATACACTTTAGCCCCAAAACATTTAAAATGATTTGCACATAACATAGAAGGGGGCACATAGAACTCACCTGATAAGCTAGTCTTGGTTGTCCTAAACAAAGGTCCAACAACGTCACGTATGATCTGAATTAGGTAGTTAAATACACATCAGACCCAATCCCGACTCTAACGGTTTAATCATTCTAAAACATACTGACTTTACTTACTGGTCTGCTGCCTGCGCACTTAGTAAGTGCGCAGGACCTTGCTCATGTATACTTGACAAGTACGCAGAACATTCTTCTTGCGTACTTGATAAGTACGCAGGATCTTCCTCATGCGTACTTGATAAGTACGCATGACATCCTTCTTGCGTACTTGATAAGTACGCAAGACCTACTTCCTAAACAAGTCCGAAATTCTTGCATGTTAATCTGATCATGTCAATCTTACAATTTTCTTTGATCAAAAGGTGCGGTTTTCATTCTTGATGCTAGTTCTAAGCTTATTTTCAAGTTTCATCCATAAAAACGTCTCCTATTTAGCTAAAACCCGAGAAACCCCAAAACAAAGAAAAACTCAGTTTAAGGTCGAATCGTTACTTGGATTGTGATTTTGATTCAGAGGTTTTGCTCACGAGCTCGGTAGTAACGTGCTCCTTCAATTTCGGGTCGATCCGTCAACTTTCTCTCTTTAGACCCGAGCTCTCCTTTCTCTCTCTAGGTTGCAAGTTTTGGTGGAAATGAGAATTCTTGTTCTGTCTTGACCCTTATATACCTGGGCTTCGCTCGGCCCGTTGGAGCCGAGCCCAAGCCTATCCGTTTTTCTTTTGTTTTATGACGATTAAGTCTCTATCGCGTTATTATTTACTAAATTACTATTTTTGGGGTGTTACAAGTCTACCCTCCTTAAAGAGGTTTCGTCCTCGAAACCGCTTATACGTTAAACAATTTAGGGTATAGTCCCCTCATCTCGTCTTCTTTTTCCCACGTAGCTTCTGACCATTTTATGTGCTTCAATTGTATTTTGACTAAAGGAATCGACTTATTGCGTAGTCGTTTCTCAGCTCTGTCAAGGATGTCTATCGGTTCCTCTACATAATTTAGACTGTTATCCACTTCGATCTCGTCGTAAGGTATGTGAGCTGTGTCGTAAGCTAGGCACTTGCGTAAGTGCGACACGTGGAACGTAGGGTGTATTCCACTAAGCTCAACGGGTAGGTCGAGTCTGTAAGCAACTTGACCCACTCTCGCTAAAATCTTGAAAGGTCCGAAAAACCTCGGACTTAGTTTGCCACGTTTTCTGAATCGAATGATTCCTTTCCATGGTGATACCTTTAACAGTACCATGTCTCCCACTTGAAACTCTAAATCCCTTCTTCTCTTATCCGCGTATGATTTCTGTCTGTCTTTTACGGCTTTCATTCGAGCCTTGATTTGTTCAAATTTCTCGGAAGTAGCTTTGACCACTTCGAGACTAGCAAAATCCTTTTGTCCAGTTTCCCCCCAACAAACCGGGGTCCTACATCTCCTCCCATACAACATTTTAAATGGCGGCATGCCAATAGTTGAGTGATAGCTGTTATTATATGAAAATTCTGCCAATGGTAGATGGATGTCCCAGCTCCCACCGAAGTCAATGATACAGGCCCGGAGCATGTCCTCCAAGGTCTGAATGGTCCTTTTAGATTGTCCATCGGTTTGGGGGTGGTAAGCGGTGCTGATGTTCAGTCTAGTGCCCATTGCTTCATTGAATTTCTTCCAAAACCTTGACGTGAATCTAGTATCCCTGTCGGACATAATCGACAGCGGCATACCATGTCTGCTCACAACTTCCTTCATAAATATATCTGCTAGTCTTTCTGACGAAAAAGTCTCACGTATTGGCAAGAAGTGAGCACTTTTCGTCAAGCGGTCGACGAACACCCAAATGGTATCATTGCCTTTAGTTGTTCGCGGTAGCTTGGTAATGAAGTCCATCGTGATCTCCTCCCACTTCCATTCCGGTATTGGTAAAGGTTGCATTTTACCGCATGGTTTCTGGTGCTCGGCCTTAACTAGTGAGCACGTTAGGCACTTGTTCACGTACTCGGTCACATCATTCTTCATGCCAGGCTACCAGTTCTATTTCTTCAATTCTTGATACATTTTGTTTGTCCCGGGGTGGATAGAATAGCGAGACTTATGGGCCTCATCGAGTATTTTGTCTCTAAGTTCGCCAATCTTAGGTATCCACATCCGGTCAAACCTAGTTCGTACACCATGTGCATTTGCATCTAAATTCCCTTATTGTCCTACTATTCTCTCCCGTTTAATATTTCTTTCTAATAGTGCTTCATCTTGTGCCTTTAATATTTCACCCATCAAATCTGGCGTTATAATTAGCTGACATGCTTTGATTTAGATAGGTGCCGATTCTTCCTTTCTACTTAAAGCGTCAGCCACTACGTTTGTCTTGCCTGGATGGTACAATATCTCACAATCATAGTCTTTCAGTAGCTCTAACCATCTCCTTTGTCTCATGTTTAATTCCTTTTGTTCGAAAAAGTACTTCAAGCTTTTGTAATCGGAGTAAATGGTGCATTTAACTCCATACAGATAGTGCCTCCATATTTTCAACGCAAAAACTACTGCCGCTAACTCTAGATCGTGTGTTGGGTAGTTAACCTCGTGAATCTTTAGTTGTCACGAGGCGTAAGCAATTACCTTTCCTCGTTGCATAAGTACACAACCTAAACCCTGACCCGAAGCGTCAGAGTAGACTACTAAGTCTTCATTTCCCTCAGGTAGTGCAAAGACTGGAGCTTGGGTTAATCGTGCCTTAAGTTCCTCAAACACGTTGTTTTGGGTTGGACCCCATTCATATTTCACCTCCTTCCATGTCAACTTAGTTAGTGGCGAGGCTATTCTTGAAAAATCTTGAATGAACCTTCGATAGTAGCCTGCCAATCCTAGAAAGCTTCGTATCTCTGTTGATGTCTTTGGGACGTTCCATTCCTTTACTGTCTCGATCTTTGCAGGATCCACCATAATACCGTTTGGGTTTATTACATGACCTAGGAATTGGACTTCCCTAAGCCAGAACGCGCATTTGGAGAATTTTGCGTACAACTTTTCCTGTTTTAGCACCTCCAGAACCTCTCTTAGGTGACAGTGGTGATCACCCTCGCTTTTCGAATATACCAGTATGTCGTCTATAAAAACTATCACTGATCGATCCAACATGGGTCGACATACTCTATTCATCAAATCCATGAACGCTGATGGTGCGTTGGTCAATCCGAAGGACATCACGAGAAACTCATAATGCCCATAACGCGTGCGAAACGCGGTCTTTGGTACGTCTTCTTCTCTTACTTTCAACTGATGGTAACCCGACCTAAGATCGATCTTTGAGAACCAACTTGCACCTTGCAGTTGATCAAAAAGGTCGTCTATTCTAGGCAGTGGGTATTTGTTCTTTACTGTCCTCTTGTTCAACTCGCGGTAGTCAATGCACATGCGCATGCTGCCGTCCTTCTTCTTTACAAATAGTACTGGAGCGCCCCACAGTGAGATGCTCGGTCTAATAAATCCTTTTTCTGTTAGTTCCTCTAGTTGAGACATCAATTCTTTCATTTCTGACGGAGCCAATCGGTAGGGGTTTTTGGCAACGGGCTCAGCTCCTGGCAGTAAGTCAATCTGAAATTCTATTTCCCGATCAGGTGGTAACCCACGTAGATCCTCAGGGAATACTTCCGGAAAGTTGCACACCACGGGTACATTCTTGAGTTCATTCATTTTCATTCTATCATCAATAACATATGCCAAATAAGCTTCGCAACCGCGCCTCATGTAACTTTCGGGCTTGATCATCGAGATGATGTTCGGCATCGTGCAATTCCAATCCCCATGAACCGTAATTGGGCTGCCGCTTGGAGATTTGAGGTGTATCCTCTTACGTTTACATATGATTTGAGCTTCATTGGCAGCTAGCCAATCCATACCCAATACTATATCGAATCCTCCTAAGGTGAGAAGGAACAATCTAGAAGGAACTTATGACCTTCTATTTCTATGATGCAATCCTCTGTTACTTGAAATACTGCCGAATTTTTACCAACGGCAGTTTGTACACTAAAGGCCTTTACTATGGTGTTGATAGTGCATCCTAGTTTACGACTAAATGCATTGGATATAAAACTTTTACTAGCACCAGAGTCAAATAAAATAGCAGCATGTTCGTTATTAACTAGGAACGTACCTGACACAACATCAGGGTTTCCCCTTGCTTCCTCCTCAGTCAGGGCGTAGGCTCGAGTCCTAACCCGTGGTTGTTCTTTTTCAGCTTCCTTTTCCTTTCCCGAACCGGATTGTCTGGTTTTCCTGCAATCCCTAGTCTGGTGTCCATATCTTCCACAACTTTGGCACTTGACGCCATTCAAACAATCTCGGGAGTAGTGCCCCGGCCTCCCACACTTATAACACATGGTGGTGCCGATTCGACATTCGCCAAGATGTTGCCTTCCACATTTCTTGCATGTTTCATATTCCTCCGACCTTGGTTTCTTTATTTCAGTTGCTACATTCCCTTTTCCGGTGCCTCTAGACGGGTTCTCCCACTTTCTCTTTTGTGTCTCAGGTGCCGGGTCCTCATTGGCATAATCGTCGTAGACGATTCCGCTCAGATTCACTACTGACTCGAAGGTCGAGGGTAGGTTAGCTTTCACATGGACACGGACCTTTTGAGGTAGGCCCTTCACATAGTACCTAATCATTCGCTCTTCTGTTTCCACCAGGTGGGGTACCAGTTGAGCTAGCTCATTGAATCTTGAAGTATACTGGCGACGAGTCTTGTTGCTAGCCTTAAAGTTTAGGAACTCGTTATCCACACGATCAATCTTGTTCTGTGGGCAGAACTTTTGGATTATGAGCTTCTTCAGGTCTTCCCATGTCATTCTGGCAAGAGCGTTTGTCGACTTTGTCCTCTGAATGTTTCTCCACCAACCTAGTGCTTCATTGGTGAAAGAATGAGCAACATATTTAACCGCATGGCCCGGTCGACACTCGCTGATGTTGATTACAGCGTTCATTCTCTCAATCCATTCGAACATAGCCACCGAATCCTTGTTACCATCAAACTTGGGTGGGTCTCCGTCCTTTAAACCTTTGTAAGTACACCCACGATTGCTTGATTCCACCTTTATTTCATCCCCATCACTGTCATACACTTTCTCTTCATGGTCCCCTTCATCCTCTTCTCTACTTTTCTTTAGTGTCTCGGATAGTAGATCAGGCAATACTTTCTTCAGAGTACAACTTCATGGGCAATAGCATCCCTGACTTCGGGTTCCAACTGTATAGTCCCTTGATTGTCGTTCCCAATTGGGGTCACTTCTGTTTCGTGCACACTCTTGGTGTGTTCTGCGTGCACACTCTCTTCCTCTTCAAGTCTTTGATTCAACGGAGGTCTGTCCAGTACGACCGCCTCGGCGTCCTGTTCTTCCTCCACCAGCCATGGTTCCTAGTTTCCTGATGGTTATAAAGGGAATACATCAATGTTATTTCCTTAGATCATAGTTTGGAACCGTACGAGCAAGGTAAATTATTAATTACAGTGACCGGTTTGTGATTACTAATTTACATTTCTTTTCGGGTTCAAACTCTTCAAATCGGTTGTGACATTGACATCTATTTGTTCAAAGTTAAGGTATCTATTCTTATCCAAGTGCATTAACTTTCGAACTTACTTACCGTGCTGGCGTTGGCGTTGGTTACCCATACTGACATCCGTGCGTTGGTCCCATAATCAGCTTGAGTCCAGACATTTAGGGATGTCTGAATCTCTCAAACTATTGCTCTGATACCAACTTGTAAGGCCCCATTTTCGGGTAACCTCCTTTGTTGGATTTACTCATAAACATTGTCATAAATACTGAGCTTAAATTTAAAACATTCAGAAGTAGCGGAAGCAAACATCATTCGAATTACACGACATAACAATGGAAGTCTTAACAATTAAATACATAACATTGTCTTAACATATATAAATGTGGGATGTCAGTCTTGTGCCGGGTAACCTTCACGCCATCACACGACCCTTTCTTCCTTTACCTGAAATGTATACTAAAAGTCAGCTAACGCTGGTGAGTTTTAGTTTAAAGACAATCATACATAATATTTATCTTATCATGAATATATTTTATATATGTATACATAGCATACGTAATATTCGTGCTTTTACACATTCTTTACTTTACTGTTCTCACATAACATTCATATTAAGTATATACATATGTACATACATACTTACTTGGGGAGAACACTTATTGGCCATAATCTTAAGGGAGATCAACTCATCACACTTGTCGCGAATGTCCCAAAGACATCGCAGTAAGAACTACCATCGTAGCCCTTTTCATTAACCGTCCGACTCTAGAAAACCGTCCGTCGAAACTTAAATCCGTACGGCAACCTTTGTCCGTCCGCTCTTTAACCGTCCTACCGTCGTAGTCCGTCCTTTTGTCCGTCTGCTGATAAGCGACCAAAGTTTTATGCATTAAAAGGTGTAACATGTTATATTTATGTAAATTAACATGTGGAATACAAAAGTTTTGTGTAGCTATGCATGTGCAGGTGTTGAAAGCTTAAAGTATGATTTTGGAAAATATTAGGTGAGAGATGCAAGAGTCGGAAGAGACACGGAGAAAACGGGGCAGAAACTCAGGACCTGGCGTAAACCTACGCCACCTGGCGTAAGCCTACGCCGCCCAGCGTAGGCCTACGCCTAAACATTTCTTTCACAGCAGCTTCTAGTGTGGCAGCGTAAGCTTACGCCAACCCAGCGTAGGCTTACGCTGGTTACGTTATTTTGACGCGGATTTTCGGGAAACTGCCAATTTTGAGAGTTTAAGTGGGGGTTTCTTCCCCAAATTCGAAATCACCACTTTTACAACAGTTCTTGGGCGATTTTGGGAGTTCTTGGAGGCTAAGGAACACGATTCTAACATCCAATTGAAGATTGATACTCGAAAGATTGAAAGATTGAAGATGAATTCCACAACCATGAGCGGCTAATCCACCGGTAATCATTCCCGGCAAATCAACCGGTAATCATTCCCGGGTGGATTATTTGTAAGTTTTCAGGGTTTTATCATGTGCTAGCTTTGAGAAACAATTCTTGTAATCGTTTGATTTGAAACACTTGAATCTTTGTGTTTAGTATGGTTATGAACTCACGGGAGTCGATAAATTCTTGCACCATTGACCCCGTTAGATGATAATTGCTATGAACTTTGATTTGTGTTGAATCTATTGATTAATCTAATTCTATATTGCATACATTTGTCTCGATTTCATTCGTGAATATTGTTTTACACTATTTGCCGATGATGTATGAATGTTGATCTTCTTGGTTAGATTTGGTCAATTTGATTTAGATAACCATTTGATTGCTTGAACTCATATGTTGGTGTGATAATCCCTAATTACTTGTGAACTTAAAACCCGGGCGTGATTCCTTTTTAATTATTCTTACAATCTAAATCGTTTGTTTGGTACTTGATTACTATTGATCATAATTGTTACTTGATAATCCTTGTTTGTTGAGTTTGATAAGTTTCACCTAAACCATTGCTTGTGTTTGGTCAGAAAGACCCATTGCAACTTCATAAATCACTTTGTCAATTGAAGTTAAGCACCGACCACAAACTCTTCGTGGTTCGACACCCTTCTTACCCTAACTAGTTTAAGGTGATTAGGACACTCTAATTCTTTATCTTTGACCGGTCCCTTCGACACCGATCAAATTTTGGCGCCGTTGCCGGGGAGTGTGTGCGCTTGGTGTTTTATTCTAGTTGATTTGTGTGATTACTTGTTTACTTATTATTTGTTACTTGTTTTGTTTGGTTAATCTTCTTCTATTTTTGTGTTACGCGTGGTGTTTGTTTGTGTGTGCAGGTGACAGATTAGTGCATGCGTACCCGTTCATCCGGGAGGACTTCACTGCTTGCTTTTGAACCAGAAATTGAGAAGATAGCAAGGCAAAACCGAACCCAACAACAAAATCTACAACCTATTTCATCGGAACCGTCATCTATGGATGGTCGAAGCAGTCATTCTGGATCTAGCATGAGAAACCGTGGCCCAACTCCAAACAGAGGCCCTATCCCTAACCGCCCACCAACTCCACCTCACCGAACCCCAACCCCATCTATACCTATCAATAACAACCAACCCCGTGGATCAGGTCAAGGTCAATCGAAAACATTTATAAAAACTACTACTTATCTACCTTAGACTGTAGACAGGGAAGTAGGGTTGTCGAATCCACAGGGAATCAGTGGAAAGTTCAATTGTTTAGATTAACAAATTAGAATAAAAACACACCGATTAAATAAAGATGTAACCTCCTCCAAACTTCAGGTTCTAGGTTTCACATAAAATTCAGTTGTTCAATTGGACACCACATAGACATAGTGTTGGAAAATTAGTTGAAACAGTAATTGAAGACAGATTCTTTGTCAGAAAACCTATACAACTAGTTTCGTCACAAACCAGTATAATTCAATCGCCCAATTTATGAATGCCAAGTTACCCCCTTTAGTCACCCAACCCTGCTACTAGGTTTTGTCATCAACCGAACAAGATCGTAAAGCAAGCAAACTCAAAGCATAATCATAAACTGTTTAAATCAACTAATACATCAATCTCTCAAGTTATTGTCAGAAACTAACAAGATCCAAACATGAATAAACTGAATCAAATACAACAACCTATACGAACCGTCCGCCTGGAGGAAGCCACAAGTGAATCACCCGCTCATGGTGAGGGAGATCATCTTCAATCTTCAAGTGGGTGTGTGAATCCTCTCAAAATCGCCTCAAAGTGTAGTGTAAAAGATGGATCTCGATTTGGGGAAGAAACCCCCAATAAAACCTAAAAATCGGCTGTTTTCCCGAAGTTCCGCGTCTGAAACGTACCCGGCGTAAGCTTACGCTGGGGTGGCGTAGGCTTACGCTGGGGGCCTGAAGGCTGCTGTGAAGAAAACACTCAGGCGTAGGCCTACGCTGATGGGGCGTAAGCTTACGCTGGTGGCGTAGGCTTACGCCAGTTGGCGTAGGCATACGCTGGATCTGTATTTCGCCCCGTTTTCTCCGTGTCTCTTCCGACTCTTCCATCTCTCGCCTAATATCTTCCAAACTCATACTTTAAGCGTCCAAAACCTGCACATGCACAGCTACACAAAACCTTTGTATTCCACATATTAATTTGCATAAATATAACATATTGCACCTTTTAATACATGAAACTTTGGCCACTTATCATATCCCCACACTTACTCTTTTGCGTCCCGAAAAAGAATTATGCAATGGAATCATAATTGAAACCTGCTCTCATAATCTCATACAATTAAAACATAATCACGCATTGACTGTAGCGATTGGTATTTCTATCCGACTAAACCCAACCACCGATCTATTGAGCCCCCGATTATGTGATCTACTATCCTATTTATTACCAAGCAACAGTTTCTCTATGGGTCTCACGTTCAGGAAGCTACAACTTAGTCTAATCCCATCTCAAAGTAATGTTTAGGCACGGGTTAAACCTTATAGATTTCCCACCACTATAAACAATAATTTATGAGTTTTTGAAAATTATGGAATTATGGATCGATGGATGCATGTTTTTGAGCTTTTATTATTATTTTATGAATGAACCTAACCCAGTGGTGTTTCAATCACGCTGGAACACGATATATGACACGTAGGCTGCAGTTCTTAAGCCATGAAGTACATAAGCTTCGGAGCATGGGTGTATCCTTCAAGTCACCATCCCGAAGGGAAACACGTACTCCTAACTTAGTTATCCAATATTGATCACTTAAGTCCCGCCCATGGGTGTATCCTTCAAGTCACCATCCCGAAGGGAAACACGTAGGCTGAACTTAAGCTCTCAATTTTGTTTAATTAAGCTCATGCAAGATGGATTATGGATTGCGGGCGTCACCAATTTTCGGATTTATTTTCATAAAAAGAAAGTGGTGTGCCAAGTAATTTTTAAAAACTTATAAATTTTTGCTTATAGTGGTACCTATCACCCTATGATGACAGTTTCAACCTTGCCGAAACCCCTAAGATAAGAACCCACAAGACATCCTGAATTAATTGTCAATTAACCCTAGATACAATATCAGGATATTTAAGCTCTTTAGATCGGTTGGGCCTACCAAAACATTACAAATCAAACGCGTTTTCTATTTATTATTGTTTTTAATCACACAAGCATAGTTCCCAATTATATCTATCATTTTCCATTTAGTTACAAAAATTCTGATCCAGGGACATTTTTGAAAATTTTTAAATTTTTATATAATTTTTTCCTATACAAACTCAGTCTCCCATCCCCACACTTAAACTCTACATTGTCCCCAATGTAGGATGAGAAACGATGAAAATAAATATGCAAAACTAAAACTATATACAGAATTGGAAAGCACGCACACTCACTTGACAACCCATGAAAATTCCCCACACTTGGCCGGCTCACACACAAAACAAAGAAAACAAAGAAATAATTTCCTAACTCACTTTCGTAGGAATCACGGATGCATTTAGCATATGCATCAAGCCTTTTAAACCCCTCGGTAGCCCGAGTGGACGAGTTGAGTCTCGTGAGGGTTTCTATTGAACACACCCGCAAAGTTCATTTAACTAGACACGAATGTAAAACATACCTTAGGCTACCTCCTAAGAGTGCTAAGTTTAACGTCCTCAGCCAGACGTAGTGTACCTTGCTTAGGTCACGGTGGTCGGGTGGGATGCTTGCAGTCCTCCTTCCCCACACTTAAATTCCTCTCATCATCCACTTTTCTCCAAGCCTTCATAAACAGAGAAAAGAGTTCTTGATCTACATCATGAACTCGCGGTTTCTTCCCTTTCCGCTTTCTCTTTCTGACCCTTTTCTTCCCATTGTCTGGAGTCTCACCATTCTTCATCTCAGCTGACCTATCAAACACAACACAAGCATTCTCGACTGTGTGATTCACCTTTTCAGGTGATCCACATTTGTTAGCTTTCGGGGTTGGCAAGTTTGAAAATATTTTAAGACTCATTTTCTGAGCCCCAAACCTCATCCTTATCATTCCCTCAGCACAATTAATATTTGCCTGAGCAGTGGCCAAGAATGGTCTACCCAAAATGATAGTTGGTTCTGTGTTCTTCACACAATCCAACACCAAGAAATCCACTGGGTAATAAAACTCTCCTACCTTCACAATCACATCCTTTACAATCCCCCGAGGATGTGCGGGAGTCTGATCAGCCAACACCACGGTGGTGTTAACTCTCTGTAATGGACCAAAATCGTGCTGATCATACAGACTCCCTGGAATTATACTCACAGATGCTCCAAGATCCAGCAATGCTCTATCCATTGTAATTTCACCTATTTGAATTGAAATAATAGGTGCCCCTGGATCTTGAAGTTTCGGGGGAAGGGTACCCGTAAACACGGCATTCACACTGACACTCAATTTTACTTGCTCGGGACATTTGTGCCGTCGTTTACGGGTACTCAAACCTTTCAAGCACTCAACACTATCAGGATTTTCTTTAAGTTCTTTCAAAAATGGTAGATTAATTTTATGATTTTCAAATTTCTCCCATCTTTCATCTTGTATTGGATCCCGTTCACTTAACACTGGTGGGAACACCGGTGGTAACAAAGCCGAAGGGAATGGAATTTTCAGAGATTTATTCACATTTTTATTTTTCAGATTATTTTGTGAAATTAAATCCTGATTATGATCAGATTCAGACTCACTGTACTCCACCACTTTCTCTACTACCAGTGGTGGAGTATGTTCAACATCAGAAAAATCAGATGAGGGTTTAAGACTTACATCATTTAGGTGTGCACCGATTGTGGTTTGAGAATTTGAGGATTGATGTGCACTGCAAGGCTTACCTACTTCTTTGATGATGCTTGCAACAACCCCAGTTAGGTTAGCAACTAGATCTACCAAAGCTTGATGAGCTTTGTCCTGGCTCTCCTGTTTCTGCACCACTGCTTGTATCACTTTGGTCATCTCCTTCATATCTGACCGGATGACATCCAGTTCAGATTGATAGTTGTCTTGTTCAGGTGGTCCGCTCGGGTGGTAGTCTTGATTATAATTTTCCTGATAGCTTTGATACTCAGGACCACCACCATGTGAATTGTATCTTGGGCAATCTTGAGCCCAATGGCCAGTGATGCCACAGTTATTGCATGGCTCATAGTAATACTGGTTATCATGATAATTCCTGTCCATGCCGACCTGCACAAGTAGCACACCCAAGCAGTTCTGAACGATAAAAATAAAACAAAATAAACAAAAAAAAAATAAAAAAATAAAAACAAAAGTAAAGAATATCTTTTTGGGTGTTTGATAAGAAGTTTGATAAGAATTAAAATCAACTAAAGACAATAAACTAAAGCAATAGAACTAAGCGCACCGATTCCCCGGCAACGGCGCCATTTTGATCGCGGTGTCAAGGTCAATCAAAAACATTTATAAAAACTACTACTTATCTACCTTAGACTGTAGACAGGGAAGTAGGGTTGTCGAATCCACAGGGAATCAGTGGAAAGTTCAATTGTTTAGATTAACAAATTAGAATAAAAACACACCGATTAAATAAAGATGTAACCTCCTCCAAACTTCAGGTTCTAGGTTTCACATAAAATTCAGTTGTTCAATTGGACACCACATAGACATAGTGTTGGAAAATTAGTTGAAACAGTAATTGAAGACAGATTCTTTGTCAGAAAACCTATACAACTAGTTTCGTCACAAACCAGTATAATTCAATCGCCCAATTTATGAATGCCAAGTTACCCCCTTTAGTCACCCAACCCTGCTACTAGGTTTTGTCATCAACCGAACAAGATCGTAAAGCAAGCAAACTCAAAGCATAATCATAAACTGTTTAAATCAACTAATACATCAATCTCTCAAGTTATTGTCAGAAACTAACAAGATCCAAACATGAATAAACTGAATCAAATACAACAACCTATACGAACCGTCCGCCTGGAGGAAGCCACAAGTGAATCACCCGCTCATGGTGAGGGAGATCATCTTCAATCTTCAAGTGTGTGTGTGAATCCTCTCAAAATCGCCTCAAAGTGTAGTGTAAAAGATGGATCTCGATTTGGGGAAGAAACCCCCAATAAAACCTAAAAATCGGCTGTTTTCCCGAAGTTCCGCGTCTGAAACGTACCCGGCGTAAGCTTACGCTGGGGTGGCGTAGGCTTACGCTGGGGGCCTGAAGGCTGTTGTGAAGAAAACACTCAGGCGTAGGCCTACGCTGATGGGGCGTAAGCTTACGCTGGTGGCGTAGGCTTACGCCAGTTGGCGTAGGCTTACGCTGGATCTGTATTTCGCCCCGTTTTCTCCGTGTCTCTTCCGACTCTTCCATCTCTCGCCTAATATCTTCCAAACTCATACTTTAAGCGTCCAAAACCTGCACATGCACAGCTACACAAAACCTTTGTATTCCACATATTAATTTGCATAAATATAACATATTGCACCTTTTAATACATGAAACTTTGGCCACTTATCAATCAGGTCCAGTTCAACAAAAATGACCCGTTAACATCCGAACCAATCCCACGTACCAAGGTAGAAGGGGACCACAACAAAATCAAACCCCTCCTGGAAACATCTTTGGAACTCAACCAAGAAACGAAAATGAGAACGATGGTTGGGAGGACGACGATGGTGAATACTTTGGGTATGATGATAATGAAGAGGTTGGGAATGGTAATGGGTTTGGAGATTACGAGTACGAAGATGGTGAGCGGAGCCAATATGGAGAATACAATGAGGGGCAAGGATTTGAAGAGGAAGAAGAGGTGAATTATGTTCACCAAATACCGAGACAACCAATGGGTCGAACGGGTAGACCCAATAGACCTGTTTATCCTCCTAGACAAGAAGGGAGGAGATTTAATGGGGGCTACAATAATGAAAACCGAAGACAACCGGTAGCCCCTATGGGTGGAGTTAATGGTCGCTTTCGACCGGCTATTTCGGAGAATTCTTCTCCAATTGTTCCACCAATTCCGGGAATGAGAAGGTTCAAGTCAAGACCGAATTACATCAACGTCCTTCCATATTTTCATGGCATGGTAACCGAAGAACCATACACTCATCTAGCCGAGTTTGCCGCCATTTGTAGCACTATTGGGGATGAAAACTTTGACCAAAATGAGGTCAAACTCCGACTTTTTCAGTTTTCCCTCAAAGATAGAGCAAAGCAATGGTTCATCACATTGCCGGCTAATAGCATCCACACATGGGATGAAATGCAACAAGTTTTCTTGGACGAATATTACTCGGTTGCAAAGACGGATGACTCCCGAATTGAGATTCGGACTTTTCAACAACAAACAGGTGAACCTTTACATGAAGCTTTTACCCGTTTCAAAGAGTTGTTGAGGAAATGTCCTCACCATCAAATCGAGTTGTGGGAATTGGTAAAGTGTTTTGTGGATGGTTTGACTCAAGAGGAAAGAAAATATTTGAAGTCCACAAGTAACGGGACATTGTTGTCTAACCCGGAAGAGGATGATTGGGATTTCTTGGAACGGATGAGCCAAAGTTCAAAAGCCGAGGCATCGGCTAGCCGAAGAGCCAAACACCCAATTTCAAAATCTGCCTTGGACTATGAGACGAAAGATAGGTTGGCTTCTATGGAGAAAGAGTTGGCATTATTAAAGAAAGGAGAGAAAAAGGAAGTAGCGGGAGTGAAAACCCGTTTTGATGTTTGTGAGAGTTGTGGAGATTTGGGGCACAAGGCCATGATTTGCCCATTCCAAGAAGGTAGACAAGAAGAAGTGAACCAAGTTTATGGTGATAGGAAACCATATGATACAAACTCAAACTCCTATCACCCGAGCTCGAGAAATCATCCTAATTTCAAATATGGGGATGCGTCAAACCAAATGAACCCAAATTTCCAAGGTTCAAATCAAGGTACTTCGTCATACCAACCTCGTCAACAAAGCAATTATAATTCGGGTGGTTACCAAAGGAACTCTTATAACAATAACCGGAACACAAATTACCCCCCAAGGAATTACACTCAAGATCATTAACAACAAGGTGGATCATCGGGGGGTGATGATGCGGTTAATTCAAAGTTGGATGCACTATTGGAGATGATGAAAGAATCAAAGAAGGAGAATGAAGTGAGAGACAAGTCTTTTGTGGCATTGGAGAGACAAGTTGGGCAATTGGCACAAGAAATAGCTCAACTCAAACAAAATGAAGGTAAATTGCCAAGTGACACCACTTTGAACCCAAAACATCATGTTAGTGCAATTGATGTAGCCCATGGTAATGAAGAATGTGAAGAAAGAGAAGAGGAAGAAATTGAGTTTGGAGAACCCTTAGTTCCTATTCAAATTGGGGAATTTAAAACCAAATTGGCATTATTAGATTATGGAGCGGGGGTGAGCATTTTACCGGGGGAGCGTATATGACCAATACAATTTTGGTCCATTAGAAGAATACACCACCACCTTGGTGTTAGCGAATGCTACACGCACGCGGCCTCGGGGGAAACTAGTGGGAGTGGCTGTGAAGATTGGAGAATTTTACTATCCGGGAGATTTCTTGGTGCTCGATTATGCACCACTTGCTAAGGAGGAGGAGCCATGAGTGATTTTGGGAAGACCGTTTTTGGCAACTGCAAATGCGCAAATCAACTGCCGAAACGGAACTGTGGACATGACCTTTGGGAATCGTAAGTTGAACATAAATGTTTTTTCAAATTTATTTACATATTCGGTTGAAAAGAAATGTTCAAAATCGGTTACTACTAACGTGTGTCATCCTCATGCCAAGGCAAATGAGGGTGACACCAAAAAGAAAGGTATTATGTTTGACAGGTTTAATGTGAAAGACGAGCCGAAGGCAACCGAGAAGGAAACTGAGAGGTCGGAAGATGCAAAGAAGCCACCCGACCATGTCCAACATCCGAACGAGAAAGTAGATTTGTTTGATGTGGAATTTACAAGAGAGGAGACTTGGAGTTGGAGTGATAACAACCAAGGTGGTGGGGGAGCTAATAGAAGCAAGTTTGTGTTTCAACCTCCATAAGGAGGTAATGTCGGGCTGAGGACAATAAACTTAGCGCTAACCGGGAGGCAACCCGGCTTGTGATTGTCGTTATTTTGTCTTTGTTTTGTTTTGTTTTGTGTGTTTTAGTTTCGTCACCATAGCAACACTCAAGTGTGGGGAAGACTCATGGAAGACTTACGAGTCCATTTTTGGTGGTGGTTCAGGCACTCTATGATCGCTTCTAATCAGGTCCACGTACTCTTTCTCATATTTATGTTACTTTGATTGAACTATATTATTTTTGTCTGTTTTTGTGTGTTTTTGTTTGAAACTTGGTTGATTGTGGTTGGGTTGGTGCTTATGGTTATGGTAATCTTTGAGTTGGATATTTGGAGATATTGGGTATTGGATGTTTTTGCACCCACAAACCGCACTTTTATATTTTATAACTATTTACATTGAGACAATGTAAGGTTCAAGTGTGGGGAAGTGAGAAATCAATAAAACCTTGCAAATTTTTGAATAATTGTTTTACAAAGTGTTTGGTAGAGGTCTTTGGTCATGGTTAATTCATTAAGTTACTTGATTAAGTTTTTCCAAAAAAATAAAAATAAAAAAATTTGGAAATGTTGGATTTGAGAGTAACAAAATTGAAGGTGACGGCTTGCATGCACATGTCGGTAACCTATTTTCCACCATGTTGTGAGATTTTGAGCCAAATTGATATAAATATTCTCTTACTTGAGTGTTTAGCCACTTTGTTTCACATTTTAGAACTTGCATATTATTGATACATGTTGAGACCTTGAACCAATTAATTGCACAAAAATGATAAAGGCATTAGGAGAAACCTTTTTATTGTTAGCCATTTTTATACCCTTACCCGTTAATATCCACTAGATGCCCACTCTGAACCTATACCTTTTCTGTTGACAAAACCCATAACATTAGCCCATTCACCTTTTTAGCCTTTTCTTTTTAAACCCGTGAGTTGGAATTCAATTAACTTAGATTATTGAAGTTGCGGTTGCAATTGCATAAAAAAAATGAATGAAAAAGAAATACAAAAATTGTATTGGGTCAACATGTGCCCAAAGGTTTTGAGTATTAGTTTGAATTATAATAAAAGATGTTATTGGGTCAATTTAACCCAAGTTTCATTTGATAGTTTGAAGAAATAAGAATTTTAGTGTTGATGGGTCATTTATACCCATAGTAGAGATTTGAAAGTTTTAGGATTGATTTGTAGTTTCATTAGTTGAATTCCACTCACCTTTAGCCACTTTAAAAATCCTTATCCATACCCGTAACCCTAGCCTACATTACAACCCTTAATAGACCTTTTGATTTGTGCATGTTAGTTGTGTTAGTAGGAGGAGATGTGATCAATATGCAAGCTTATGATAATGTGGTTCATTGTTTGGGTTTGAGTGAAAAATACTAGCACATCATCGCTAGTCCAGATATGAAACCGAGGGGAGTGATTGATTGTGAGGGGTGTGTGCATGCAAAGCCATAACTAGATATGAGTTAAGCGCGTTCCAATATTTCCTTTTGTTTAAAAATTCATCGATGGTTTGTTGGATTGTAAATCTGTTGAGAGTATAATTCTTATGAATCTGGCATGATCTTGGACCTTAACTTATGTTGAGTTAAAACAATTGTTTGAGAATTTGTAATGTGGATTTGAAGCAAAAGACTTTGCTTGAGGGCATGCAAAACTCAAGTGTGGGGATGTGATAAGCGACCAAAGTTTTATGCATTAAAAGGTGTAACATGTTATATTTATGTAAATTAACATGTGGAATACAAAAGTTTTGTGTAGCTATGCATGTGCAGGTGTTGAAAGCTTAAAGTATGATTTTGGAAGATATTAGGTGAGAGATGCAAGAGTCGGAAGAGACACGGAGAAAACGGGGCAGAAACTCAGGACCTGGCGTAAGCCTACGCCACCTGGCTTAAGCCTACGCCGCCCAGCGTAGGCCTACGCCTGAACATTTCTTTCACAGCAGCTTCTAGTGTGGCAGCGTAAGCTTGGTTACGTTATTTTGACGCGGATTTTCGGGAAACTGCCGATTTTGAGAGTTTAAGTGGGGGTTTCTTCCCCAAATTCGAAATCACCACTTTTACAACAGTTCTTGGGCGATTTTGGGAGTTCTTGGAGGCTAAGGAACACGATTCTAACATCTAATTGAAGATTGATACTCGAAAGATTGAAAGATTGAAGATGAATTCCACAACCATGAGCGGCTAATCCACCGGTAATCATTCCCAGGTGGATTGTTTGTAAGTTTTTAGGGTTTTATCATGTGCTAGCTTTGAGAAACAATTCTTGTAATCGTTTGGTTTGAAACACTTGAATCTTTGTGTTTAGTATGGTTATGAACTCACGGGAGTCGATAAATTCTTGCACCATTGACCCCGTTAGATGATAATTGCTATGAACTTTGATTTGTGTTGAATCTATTGATTAATCTAATTCTATATTGCATACATTTGTCTCGATTTCATTCGTGAATATTGTTTTACACTATTTTTCGATGATGTATGAATGCTGATATTCTTGGTCAATTTGATTTAGATAACCATTTGATTGCTTGAACTCATATGTTGGTGTGATAATCCCTAATTACTTGTGAACTTGAAACCCGGGCGTGATTCCTTTTTAATTATTCTTACAATCTAAATCGTTTGTTTGGTACTTGATTACTATTGATCATAATTGTTACTTGATAATCCTTGTTTATTGAGTTTGATAAGTTTCACCTAAACCATTGCTTGTGTTTAGTCAGAAAAGACCCATTGCAACTTCATAAATCACTTTGTCAATTGAAGTTAAGCACCGACCACAAACTCTTCGTGGTTCGACACCCTTCTTACCCTAACTAGTTTAAGGTGATTAGGACACTCTAATTCTTTATCTTTGATCGGTCCCTTCGACACCGATCATCTGCCCTAGGGCATCCCTTTCCCACGCGACCATTATGTATGCAACCGTTCTACTCTAGTTAAGGCAATTGCTTCGACCATCCATTAGTGCCTTTTTATACGTCCTTGCTTGCGAAGGAACGTTTTTGTCCCGGTTGCAAAATAGTCACGTGGTCGTCCGTCTACCGAAGTAGCCGTTGTCATAGAAGGGTTCATAACGTTTACATACATTCATAACATGCAATATATATCATATAAAGCAAGATTTCATTCATGTGCGTTATGTCCTTCTTTCATTCATTCTTTATAATCATACGCTTCATTTATAATTCATTTTTATATATAAGTATATATATACATATTTGTATACCACGTATGATCACATTGACATTTATAGCATTTATTCATTTAGTGTATACACTTCAGCCTCAAAACATTTAAAATGATTTGCACATAACATAGAAGGGGGCACATAGAACTCACCTGATAAGCTAGTCTTGGTTGTCCTAAACAAAGGTCCAACAACGTCACGCACGATCTGAATTAGATAGTTAAATACACATCATACCCAATCCCGACTCTAACGGTTTAATCATTCTAAAACATACTGACTTTACTTACTGGTCTGCTGCCTGCGCACTTAGTAAGTGCGCAGGACCTTGCTCATGCGTACTTGACAAGTACGCAGAACATTCTTCTTGCGTCCTTGATAAGTACGCAGGATCTTCCTCATGCGTACTTGATAAGTACGCATGACATCCTTCTTGCGTACTTGATAAGTACGCAAGACCTGCTTCCTGGACAAGTCCGAAATTCTTGCATGTTAATCTGTTCATGCCAATCTTACAATTTTCTTTGATCAAAAGGTGCGGTTTTCATTCTAGATGCTAGTTATAAGCTTATTTTCAAGTTTCATCCATAAAAACGTCTCCTATTTAGCTAAAACCCGAGAAACCCCAAAACGAAGAAAAACTCAGTTTAAGGTCGAATCGTTACCTGGATTGTGATTCTGATTCGACGGTTTTGCTCACGAGCTCAGTAGTAACGTGCTACTTCAATTTTGGGTCGATCCGTCAACTTTCTCTCTCTAGACCCGAGCTCTTCTTTCTCTCTCTAGGTTGCAAGTTTTGGTGGAAATGAGAGTTCTTGTTCTGTCTTGACCCTTATATACCTGGGCTTCGCTCGGCCCGTTGGAGCCGAGCCCAAGCCCATCCGTTTTTCTTTTGTTTTATGACGATTAAGTCTCTATCGCGTTATTATTTACTAAATTACTATTTTTGGGGTGTTACAATCTCGCACCAAACCTCTGAATGTTGACACTCGTAGTCACTCTGCATCCTCCAAAATAACTCTTGTAGTCGTGATCCATGAAAGCTATTGTAAGAATAAAAAAACGAATACGGGCACCCAGATAGATAAAATATAAAAAGAGAAAGTAAAAATAAAAATAGTCAATCCAACAACTTAAATCTTTCTTGGAATCACCATGTCTTCGATAATGACGTCAAAAACTTGATATGGTGTGTTAGTAGTTATATAATGATTATATTTTCAGGGTTTATTTTAACACCATTCTCATGGTTTAAAATCTATAAAATGATTATTACTTAACTATATCATATCCACTACTGGAGTCTCAACACACCCATGTGACCCCAGCAACCTTCTACAGGTGATTAGCTCGTACTATCCAACGCGGATTATCAGTTCGCGTAAACCGGATTGTTACCACCGATAACTATTACAGCCGGTTATTCCCAAATAGCACATCGTCTGCAGCCAAAAGTCACACACTAGTGACAATCCCATCCGATGACTGCTCATCCGCAATCTGATGTCTAAATTCAATCATGTCATCATAGGAACTCAACTCAATCAGTAGGATATGCTCACTTATAGAGGTGTGCTCGGTTCGGTTTTGAGCCCCCGCCGAACCGAAACAAAAATTTCCGGTTAACGGATTTTGAAAACCGATCTGGTTTGGTTAATTTGGTTTTGGTTAATTTGGTTTTGGTTAATCGGTTATTGGTAGTCATTCGGTTCGGTTAACCGCTAAACCAAAATTTTTGACATGAGCTAAAAAGTTTGATTTTTTGTTAAGAATTTGACTAGAAATCAAACCCAAATGCATACTATAGCTAAATCAAACCCAAATGCATATTATAACTAGGTGGACCTTAAGTTGGATCAAACAACTAAAATAATCATTATAATATATTGGACCTTAACTTGAGCTTAATTGTAAAAAAAAATATTATGAAGTGGGGTACATACTCGGCTCGGTTAGTCGGTGTTCGGGTAATTGGTACGGTTCGATTAATTTGGTTAATCGGTTCGGTTTAGTTAATTTGGTTAATCGGTTCGGTTATTTTCGGTGATTGATACATTAGATTAAGAACTAATTTACTCGTTTTGATATAGTAATAAATATCATATAACCTAAAATTGTATGCATTACAATATGGAATTTGTTTGAGAAAATCAACTCAAGAACAAAGACTTTTTACTTTATCATAATATTATCCAACTCAAAATAGCAACTCGCGTCGATAACGTGTTGTATAACAATAGTCTATTAGTATCCAATATGTAAAGAGTATACACATATGAACAATATATATGAACAAATAATATAGAGATTATATAGAAGAGAGAATGAAGAATTGAAGAATTCATTCATTTTAAAATATATAATATCAGATACAAGAGTTACTGTTTATATGACTATAATATTAATACAAATATAAATTGTGATATGAGAAACAGAAATATGGATATAAAAAAAATTTTAAAACTCACAAATCCAACTTTGTAACTACGGCATTCTTCGATCCCTTATAAAAAGTCTTTTAAATTTAAACAGGGGTGTATTTCCAATCTTTATGTTGAATATATTTTTATAACAAATAATGGCAATACAATGAAACTTAATATTCGAATATTCTATAAGTTAATAGTTAAATATTTGTCACATCAATAACTTATGACAAGATGAAATTAAATAATATTAAAAATGCATAAATTCAAAAGAGCAGATTACTAAATCCCAAATTTTAATTTGAAAAGTTCTTAAACTGAAATTTACAGAAAATGATCGGTTATTGTTCATATAATTTACATGAAACGAATCACCCAACATACATTAGTCAAACCGTTCATGAACTATTCGAGATCAATTCGTTAAAAGTTTGAATCAAATGAAGTTTAAACGAAATTGAGTCCAAACTTATATTGAAGCTTATTTAATTAATATGTATCTCCCACCAACATACTCAAAGTTCGAGCATAAACATGACCCACAAACATAACAAACCCGACTTATCTTGATCTTTAGTTGTTGGACATATAACATTTCAGCCGAAGTTTTCACCACAATCGACAAAAAAATATAAATAAATACATTTTTCAAACAGGTTGTTATAAGAGTTCGTTTAATAAGATGCAGGTTTAAGAGTAACTTTAGAGGGTGCAGTGGTTGTTATAAGAGTCGGTTTAGTAAGATGCAGGTGCATGAGTTAGTCGTAAAAAAAAAATCATCAATTGACTTTATCCGTTTTTCATCTTTCAAGTTTGTTCAGTGGTTTCCCCTTTGACCATTTCGCATAGCTCTTATATATAAGCTTTTCTTTTACAAAACGTTGTTGACCAACCATCAATCACGGAAAAGGAAACACATATGCAATTATTGTTGTATATCAATTATTCTTCTCTAAAAATCTTATTTCTTATCCGGTCCAACATTGTATGCCCACAAATCCACCTTAACATCCTCATCTCAGTTACCTCTAGCTTACGCGTTCGTGTCTTCTTGATGGCCCAACAATCCGTTCAGTATAACATAGCCGGTTTATCCGCAACCCTATAAAATTTCCTCTTTAATTTAGCGAGGAACCCCCTGTCACACAATACGCCTGTGGCTGCTCTCCACCCACACCAGCCTGCTTGGACGCCGTGGGCTACGTCACTATCTATGCCCCCATTGCTTTGTACATACGATTCTAAATACTTAAACTTGGTTACCTGCGGGACCACTTGACCTTTGATAGTAATATGGATGTCATCAACTTCGTTTACACCACTGAAGTCACAATAAAGGTACCCATGCTTAGAGCGACTAATCCTTAAATATTTGCTTTCTAAAACTATTCGCCACTCCTCTAGTCTTCCGAAAATTAATCTAATGCGTAAATCAATTATATAAATTCATATATGAGTGAACATTGATCAAAATAAAAAATAAATAGCAGTTCACGTGTGAATTCATGTTAAATTTCAACCACATTCAAATATTGAATATATATATATATAGGGGAGGGTTCAATTAAGAACAATAAATATTGCGAGAACATGGGGAACAAAATAAATAGTTCATTTTTTCAATCTTAAAAAATTTTAAAATATGAGAAAATGATAGAAATGCAATGTTTATTTGTCTCTTATGAAATTTATAAAAAAAATATGAAGAAATTTCATTTATTTATACAACCTACACATATGTAATTCATGTGTAGGATATATTTATTATTTTACCTACACATAATCTACACATGTGTAGGTAAACTTTTAAATGTATAAAAACATATCAAAAAAATTGTTTAATGGTTTTTTTATGTTTATAAACATACATATTTGTATGTATGAAGTACAAAATTTTAAAAATATAAACAACGGATGAAGAAATTAAATGATTTAAGTTTGTTGTTTTTGTTCTCGCATTAATTTAGTGTTCTGTAATGAACATCTCCCTATATATATATATATATATATATATATATATATAGTTGAATGGAGAATGCTAGTTCACATTCACAATCTAGCTTTAGTTTCCAAGTGATCGAAAAACTAATATTAATTACGCTTTTCTATTAATTAAAACATAGAAGTTAACTTCTCTAGAAACAAATAAAATTCTCACCTAAACAAAATTCAAACAACTGTTAATTAAGTTTCGTTTATGGGGCATGGAGCTTATAAGTTATAACGTATAATAATATTGTTGAATTTTTGAAGTATATATAGAATATATACATTACATGGAAAAATGATAAATTGCATCCTTGAAAATTTCTTGGTCGTGTTTGATGAGCACGACTAACAAATATGCGTGCATATTTTTCAACACAACAATTGAAACCAAATATTAATTTTGACTTTACTTATTTTTTATTGGCAATTATTGTTCCTATACTTTTCAATTATGCCACGTATCTCAAAAAGGCGTTAGAGCACTTAGAGGACCTTTTCATAGTACTAGAGGACCGGGAAGGACGCACCTCAGTTATCGTGCCGACGGTAACTGTTGGGTAGCCAGGTGCGGAGCGGATATTTACTGAAAACATCTAAGTGTAGCATGCTCACCCCAAGATGAGTGCTCTCCTATTCCGACTTCCCCAGAGCCTCCGGTAGCACATCCGAGACAACAATGGGTTCTCTGCCCTTGCGGGGATGGATCGACAGAAGTCTTGAGAATTCAAGAGAAGGTCACGGCGAGACGAGCTGTTTTACTGAGGGCATTTTATTTTTGTGTAAAACATATTTTAAGTTTAAATCCCGTTAGCTACAACTCGTTGGACCATTATTCCATTTGTTGAGATTATCAAAGCCTCAAATGTTCCTTAATGGGCCTGACGAATGATTTTTGGCCCGGAGAGTGGGCCAAGTTGCCACGTATCTCAAAAAGGCGTTAGAGCACTTAGAGGACCTTTTCATAGTACTAGAGGACCGGGAAGGACGCACCTCAGTTATCGTGCCGACGGTAACTGTTGGGTAGCCAGGTGCGGAGCGGATATTTACTGAAAACATCTAAGTGTAGCATGCTCACCCCAAGATGAGTGCTCTCCTATTCCGACTTCCCCAGAGCCTCCGGTAGCATATCCGAGACAGCAATGGGTTCTCTGCCCTTGCGGGGATGGATCGACAGAAGTCTTGAGAATTCAAGAGAAGGTCACGGCGAGACGAGCTGTTTTACTGAGGGCATTTTATTTTTGTGTAAAACATATTTTAAGTTTAAATCCCGTTAGCTACAACTCGTTGGACCATTATTCCATTTGTTGAGATTATCAAAGCCTCAAATGTTCCTTAATGGGCCTGACGAATGATTTTTGGCCCGGAGAGTGGGCCAAGTTGCCACGTATCTCAAAAAGGCGTTAGAGCACTTAGAGGACCTTTTCATAGTACTAGAGGACCGGGAAGGACGCACCTCAGTTATCGTGCCGACGGTAACTGTTGGGTAGCCAGGTGCGGAGCGGATATTTACTGAAAACATCTAAGTGTAGCATGCTCACCCCAAGATGAGTGCTCTCCTATTCCGACTTCCCCAGAGCCTCCGGTAGCACATCCGAGACAACAATGGGTTCTCTGCCCTTGCGGGGATGGATCGACAGAAGTCTTGAGAATTCAAGAGAAGGTCACGGCGAGACGAGCTGTTTTACTGAGGGCATTTTATTTTTGTGTAAAACATATTTTAAGTTTAAATCCCGTTAGCTACAACTCGTTGGACCATTATTCCATTTGTTGAGATTATCAAAGCCTCAAATGTTCCTTAATGGGCCTGACGAATGATTTTTGGCCCGGAGAGTGGGCCAAGTTGCCATAGATGGGTTCAGTAACTTGAGAGATGTACTAACAACACATATAATACATTTAATAAATCTATACATAAGTCTGATCTTGATGATCAATTGCAACTTGTGATCAATGACTTGTGGTCTAAATGCAACTTTAGGGGTTGAGTAAGACGATGAATGAGATAAGTTGTAGGGAACTTGTTAAGGATCAAAATGGGTCACTTGTCCTCGTATTCGAGAGTCTCCATCGAGGTTTAAACTTTTATGCCGACTCTTGCCTTTTGTATTAATTGCATTCCTTGTCATTACGCGAAGAAAATTTTCTAATGCTTCCAAGTGCCTGCTTTTAGATGGTACGTGCTTGTATCATTTAAGATATGGTTTTTGTTGGCATCGAAAATTCCCTATTTTGCACTTTTTTTGTTTACAAGTAGCAAGGCTACGCGAAAGTTCATGCATTGATGTTGATTTTGACAACACCAACAACTAACATGTTAATATTTTTTTCCCAAAAGTGTGAATTTCTGAGCCAGCATGAAAATATGACCAGAACTTAACATGAAAATCACAGGTTGAACCCATGAACACGTTTAGCTAAATGGGTCGGGTACCGTCAACATGGCCCACCGCCCACCTGTTTATTTTTATTTTCTATAAGTGAAAAAGGTGTTTTATGCAATAGAATCATAAATGTATGCATCATATCTTTAAAAGTGTGTCTAGTTAATTCTTAAGTGACCTCTTATCCAGGACATGATCAAATTAAAAGCCATTTTCCGGATTTGGATGGACCACATGCTATCTTTTTGCCTTCAATTATTTTCTTTATCTTTTATGAGTTTTTATTTTATTTTATTTTTTTCTTTTTATGATATGGTTAAGTGCGGGCCTTAGAGTAACTAGTAAGGTTGCTGCTTTGTAACCTTGAGGTCATGGGTTCAAGGCGTGGGAAACAGTCTCATGCACAAAGTGTAGGGTAAGACTGCGTACATCAGATCGCCAAGAGATCCGGTCCCTGCATAAATGCGGGAGCTGACTCAAGCACCGGGTACACCTTTTTTTCTTTTTATGGTATGTTTATTAATAAGTTTGAATACATACTATGTTAATCTTTTTTGGCACCCTAAAAAAGATTTACAAATAATCAATATGAATGAGATATGAATACATCAATATCCACCCTTGCATACAGTTCATGCATGGCTAAGTATATGCATACTGTGACATAAAGTACACCAAAAAGTTTCAATATTTGTGTTTCTCTTCAGTTCACAGAGAACATTGCCATTGTTACATACAGAGGCGGCTCGATCAACCATTTCGGGGGCTAGGCTCAAGCCTAAAATCTCAACACATAGAGGGGACCCTGGTTACAGACCAGCTAACTTCACCAAGATAGCACAGAACCAGCAAGATAACATAAGAAGAAAGCGCAACAACTTAAGATCCTGTTTTAATCGCGTGTTAAAAATCATAACCAGCCTACGTTACAGAAAGAAAAGTCTTGTTATCACTACAGAAAGCGAGACCAATTAAGTCATATTTCAGCCTGATCTCTCCTTATCAAAATTGCCCCGCGAAAAAGGGTGTCTAGCTAAAAGAAAAAGCACAGTTTTGGATTTGTATGGCTTGCTGGCCCGTTTTTGAGCCTGCAGAAATGATAACGGTTTGACCGTTATCTGTTCTTAGCCCTATAAATTATCCAAACCATTCATTCAATATTCACTCATCATCTGATCATCTATTATTCCATAATTCCCAACCATCATCATGGCAACAAGGCTTCTTTTAGCTTCACTACCCAAAACCCACTCCAAGACCAAAACATCACAACACCTCACTCCATTTTCTGCCGTCGCAGCACCCCTCTTTCTGAGAATCTCTAGACTCGAAGCTTCTAGAATTCTCGAAACAATATACGAGGAGGAAACCGCGCTAATCAGTACTGGTGAAAGCATAAAAGGAGTTGCAGATCAGGTGGTTACAAGTGCTTCTTTTCTGGTGGCCAACAGATCAACATGCTTTGGTCAAATGAAGAAGCAGTTATCTAACAATTCCGACAAAGTTTTTCCGATGTGCTTATCGAAGTAATTAGTGTATAGATCAAGTGTATGTTGGACAAAGCTATCTATCATTCCCATAGTACGTAACTAGATTTATCTTTTTGTGCATCCTTGGTGTTGTATTTATATTTATATAAATATATTTTCTCTGATAAAATTAGATTGTCAAAGTGCTATATATTCCTTGGATTTGTTTATGATGAGCCTTTCTAAATTTGTAAACTAAAATGTAATGAAACTATAATGTAGTAAGCATCACGTGCTAATGAAGGATCCACAAAGGGTAAAACAGGCAGAGGTTGCAAAAAAAAAAAAAAAAAAACTTAAAATATGGAATTGATTCGCTTGAGCTAAAACAAGTTATAACAGAGAATTTGAAATCCAGGGGTCAATGGCAAAAAGAAACAATTAAAAACCTAATGTTGCCCAAGATCACTTATGAACAACCAATTGAAAATAATAAAACTTGAAATTGTATGAAAAGATCGTAACTTTGATTTACAAACTCAATTGTATTTATACTAACCCTAGATACAGGAATGAAACGATGCGTCTGTTTGTAACTTCTGGTTCTGATACTAAGACTCCTTGACTTACAATATTTACATAACTGACTCAAACACAACTTTACACTAATGACCCACTAACTTTAGTAACTTGGGTAATGATTGGGATTAGCTTCACATTCTCCCCCTTAATCACGATTATGTTGATGCAGATTCTTGACTTTAAACTTTGGTTTTCTGCCCATCTTTTGCATAATTTCTTGAACTACCATGCTTATCTTGAATTTTGGCTTTCTTCCGTTCTGGTATGTGCAACTTCCATTGACTTTATCTTCACAAATTGTAGCACGAACTTTGTCTTTAACATAAACAAATTCTTCCACGGTAGCTTCAGAATCTGTTTTTTCTGTTAGTGGCAGGGTTATTTCTCTACGAAGAACACAGCTCACTCCACAATCAGTGGAAATGTGCATTTGCTTAAATGATCGCTTGGACGTGGAAGAACGAAGACAAGATATATCATCACTTGAAGGCGTAAACCTTATAGAAAGTGAGACATATTGAATATTGAATATGATCTTCTATTTTTGTTTATTATCATTGATTGTTATCCTCTCCATGTTTAGAGGATTTATTTCCGGAATGTTTGTTATTGGCTTTCCTATTTATTTTGTATCTTTGATTGAAGGATAATATGTAATAAAAAACTTCCTTTCATCTTTCTTGAATTTCTACATGGTATCAGAGCGGGTTTCGCAAACCTAGCTCTTGATCTCGATTCAGAAAGATGACAGGAGATGACGACCAAAACAAAAATAAAGGTGGAGAAGGTTCTAGTGGTGGGATCGTGTATGACTCACCCTATTACCTTCATCCATCAGATTACCCCAAACAGCTTCATGTTAATGAAGTCCTTACCGATAATAATTTTGCAGATTGGAGTCAAGAGATGACAAACTTTCTGTTTGCCAAGAACAAAATTGAGTTCGTCGATGGGACGATCAAGAAACCCGAGAAGTCTTCGAAGGACTACATGTCGTGGATGAGGGTTGATGCAATGATAAAGGGTTGGTTGACAACCGCCATGGAGAAGAACATACGAAACAGTGTAAAATATGCAGGTACAGCAACGGAAATATGGACGGATCTGAATGAGTGTTTTGGGAAAGAGAGTGCTCCCAGGGCGTATGAATTAAAACAGAAAATCGCATCTACTCGACAAAGTGGTGCCTCCGTCTCAACCTACTTTACCCAGCTACGGTCCGTGTGGGACGAGGCACAATCCATACACCCTTTCCCACGATGTATCTGTGACAAGTGTGAATGTGATATGGGCAAAAAGATAACCGAACATCAGGAAAAGGAACATCTTTATGAGTTTTTGATGGGCCTAGATCCTGAGTTCACGGTTATTAGGACGCAAATCCTAGCCACAAAACCGATTCCATCACTTGGAAATGCGTACCACATGGTGGCTGAGGATGAGAGACAGAGAGCGATTTCGACTGAAGGAAGAACACCATCAGAATCCGCTGCGTTCAAGGCTGCACAAAGACGTGATTTTTCTTCGGGTCAAAACAGAGAAAAGGGCGGCTCAAGGGCTGTGAAAGAGAACAACGAACACTGCACTTTCTGTGATAGAGATGGGCATAAGCGTGAGGGCTGTTTCAAGTTGATCGGGTACCCAGAATGGTGGCCCGGGAAGAAAGGAGAAAGGTCGAAAGCCAAAGCCAGTTGTGTCGAAACCGAAACAAGCCCCATCCCAGGTTTGACAAAAGAACATTATGAACTTTTCTTGAGGCACTTTTCTGGAACAGGTAAAGGCGAGGGTACCAAACCCGTAGCTAATATGGCTCATAAGGAAGACGACGACGGTGAGTGGATTTTTTATTCGGGTTGCACCGAATATATTACTTTCTTATTAAACACCCTTACAAATATGATGCCCACTCCTTTCGAACCCCCTGTTGTTATTCCTAATGGAGAGTCTATCCCTGTAAAAGGAAAAGGGGATTATACTCTTCCAGGCAGAGCAAAGGTGAAAGGCGTTCTTTATGTGCCAGAATTCAAATGCAATCTTCTTTCTGTTAGTCGCCTTACTCGCGACCTTCAATGTTGCATTACCTTCTTTCCTGAATTTTGTGTCATGCAGGGACTACAGAGGAGGAACTTGATTGGTGCGGGTAGGTGCGAAGGGGGACTGTACCGAATGAAGATGGCTCAAGTAAGAAAAGCTATGGCTACCACTGTTGAGACATGGCATAGAAGACTTGGACATGCTTCTAAAGGAAAGCTTGCTAAAATGGATTTTCTCAAAACTAGTGCTATTGATTTGGGTAATTTTTGTGATTCATGTTCTAGAGCGAAACATTCTAGACTACCTTTCCTTCCAGTTTTATTAAAACTAGTGCTCCTTTTGATTTGGTTCATTGTGACATTTGGGGGGGTTATCGAGTACCGTCATATACAAGGGCCAACTATTTTCTTACGATAGTTGATGATTTTAGTAGAGCAGTGTGGACATTTCTCCTTAAATACAAAAGTGAAGCAAGTCAATGTCTTAAAAATTTTCACAAAATGGTTGAGGTACAGTTTAAGAAACAAATTAAACGGGTTATGTGTGACAATGGTGGGGAGTTTACGTCTAACAACATGCAAGAATTCTATAACGAAAAGGGAATTTTATTAGAAACCACATGCCCTCACACTCCCCAACAAAACGGTGTTGTCGAAAGGAAGCATAGACACCTGCTTGAAACCGCTCGCGCCCTAAGGTTCGGTGCAAATCTTCCAAAAAGATTTTGGGGAGAATGCATCCTGACCGCGGCGTATGTAATTAATCGCCTCCCATCCAAGGTTATTAAAAATAAAACTCCCTTTGAGCTAATATGGAATGAAAAACCAGATTATGATTTTTTAAGGGTTTTTGGGTGTCTCGCCTACTTCAAAAATACCGACACAAACTGAGACAAGTTCGATGAAAGGGGGAAGCCAGGAGTCTTTCTTGGATATCCTCTTAGAACTATGGGTTATAAAATCCTTGATCTCGAGACCCGAAAAATAGTGGTTAGTAGGAATGTTATTTTTCATGAAGAGCATTTCCCTTTCAAAACTGCCGGAAAAGAAGGTGACAATGGAAATGAGGAACCAATCGTTATCCATGATTGTCACTGTTGTGATGAACCGGTTGTTACCCAAACTGAAACCCAAAATCCCACTACACAAGTGGACCATGAACAAACAAGCAATGCTGAGCCCAGTTACAGCCCAAGTGCCACAAATGAAAGTGACAAGTTTAATGAAATGGGCCATGTAACTGAAGAGGGGCAGCCCAATATCAATGAACCTGAAGTGAACGAGACTCATGAGGAAGCCGAAAATCAAAATGAAGGTAGACCTACTCGATCAAGAACCCAGCCTTCAAAATTCAAAGACTTCATCGTACACATTCCCCCTTCGGTCAACCACCCGGCTTCGACTTCCAATCAGGTTACCTCCATGGTACACTACCCTATCTCTAATTTTGTCTCTTATGGTAAATTTTCCACTAACCACAAAGCTTTCTTGACGGCTATCACTAAAAATGATGAGCCAAAGAATTTCAAGCAAGCTGCACTGGATGCTTGCTGGCGTGAAGCCATGCAAAAAGAGATCAAAGCTCTTGAAGAGAATGGAACTTGGACCTTGGTAAGCTTGCCTAAGGGTAAACGGGCGATAGACTCAAAGTGGGTGTACAAAATCAAATTTAAGCCTAATGGTGAGGTCGAAAGGTACAAGGCTCGTTTGGTGGCAAAGGGATTCACACAAATAGAAGGGGTGGATTACCACGATACGTTCGCACCGGTAGCTAAGTTAGTCACGGTTCGAACCTTGCTAGCAGTGGCTGTAAAGAAAAATTGGTTTATCCACCAGCTCGATGTAAACAACGCCTTTCTACACGGAGACCTAGATGAGGAAGTTTACATGAAGATTCCTCAAGGCTTTTCCAATGACAGCGAAACTCGAGTTTGTCACTTAAAAAAATCTTTATATGGATTAAAGCAAGCTTCTCGTAACTGGTACCACAAGCTCACTACTTTTCTCTTGCACTTGAATTTTAGACAGTCCAAGGCCGATCACTCCTTATTCATTTACGAAACCGAAAGCATCATGGTGGTCGTCCTCATCTATGTGGACGATGTCATCATTACCGGTAATTGTCTCAAGAAAATTCAAGAAATCAAAACTCAACTTGATGAAGAATTTAGTGTGAAAGATCTTGGTCCATTAAAATACTTTCTTGGCATAGAGGTTGCCAAGACAAAAGATGGTCTAGTCCTAAGCCAACGCAAGTACACATTGGACATCTTGAAGGATTGTGGAAAATTGAGTTGCAAGCCGAGTTCCTTTCCGATTGAGCACGGCTTGAAACTTGACAGAGGTGAAAATGAACCAAGTGTTGACGCGAACCAGTACCGCCGCTTAGTTGGTCGACTTCTATATCTTCAAGCCACCCGACCAGATATAACCTACTCTGTAAATGTCTTAATCCAGTTCGTGGCCGACCCAAGAAGCAACCATCTAGAAGCAGCAAATCGTGTTTTAAGATACTTAAAGGCTACACCAGGTCAAGGCATTCTCCTTTCTCGTGCAGGAGATACTGCTTTGACTGCTTATTGTGACTCAGACTGGTTGGGTTGTCCGTTCACAAGACGGTCCTGCACTGGATACTTCTTATTGCTAGGTGGGACTCCCATTTCTTGGAAAACTAAGAAACAATCCGTTGTCTCACGATCTTCAGCCGAAGCCGAATACAGAGCTATGGCGTCCACGGTCAGTGAAGTCATTTGGGTTCGTTGGTTACTTAGTGAACTTCAAGTTCACATTTCATCGCCCACGCCTCTGTTTTGTGATAATCAGGCAGCCTGTGACATCGCCAACAACCCGGTATTCCACGAAAGAACCAAGCATGTTGAGATGGACTGCTATTTTGTGCGAGAACGTGTTGAATCCAAAGAAATAATTCCCATGAAAATCAGCAGCACAATGCAGGTTGCAGACTTGCTCACGAAGGGGCTCACATCTCAACAACTTCTTTTTCTTCTTGACAAGATTGGCATTGCAAATTTGCACGCTTCATCTTGAGGGGGAATATTGAATATTGAATATTGAATATGATCTTCTATTTTTGTTTATTATCATTGATTATTATCCTCTCCATGTTTAGAGGATTTATTTCCAGAATGTTTGTTATTGGCTTTCCTATTTATTTTGTATCTTTGATTGAAGGATAATATGTAATAAAAAACTTCCTTTCATCTTTCTTGAATTTCTACAAGACATACGAAGATGAGGAACAAGGAGGATTGGCGAACCCACTTATCGATGAGAAAGCAGCTATCGACGATTACTTACAAGCCAACTCTGGTTCCGGCGAAGCCTAAAAATAACGTCTCGAATAATCTTTTTTTAGATATATTATGAGTATCGACCACTATGTTTTTTTATAACGTATTTCAATTTATGTTATGTAATTTTTAAAATACTTAATAAAAACTAAAGCTTATTTTTTTTTATTAAATAAATTAAAAAAATAGAAAAAGGTTTTTTTTAAAGAAAATCAGTTTGGGACTCCAAACCGGTTCTTATAGGGCCGGGTTATAGCTTTGTTTAAACCGGTCTGAACCGGTTTGGCCCTCAACCCAGTATTGACCAACTTTGACCAACCCGGTTCGGTTTATGACCCGAACCGAAAAAAAAACTGTTTGTCCATCTCTAACCAGGACTAGCCAACTAGATATTTTTAGGCCCAAAACATAAAAATTGGATTGAACTATGTGTACATTATTATTATTATTATTATTATTATTATTATTATTTTTAAATTGGGCCCCAATTAATCACGTGTTAAAACCATAACCAACCTTCGTTACAAAATGAAAAGTCTTGTTAAAGCGAGACCAAGTCATATATACCGTTGGCCATTTGGTGTAATGGTAGCCTTAAGACTTTTCATAGTGTAGGTCATAGGTTCGAATCCTGGCAACAGCAAAAATGGGGTCTGTGGCCAAGTCAGGGGGTTTACCCAGTTGGGGGGTTCATTCTGTGGTGGGCTGCCCTGGATGTTCTAGGTGTTGCCCCGGGGAAACCAATTATCCTAGAATATCTAGGTGTTGCCGTTCAATATATATATATATATATATATATATATATATATATATATATATATATATATATATATATATATATATATATATATATATATATATATATATATATATATATATATATATCAGCCTGATCTATCCCTATCAAATTTGCCTTGCAAAAAAGGGTGCCTAATTAAATAAAAAAAGCACAGTTTTGGATTTGTATGGCTTGCTGGCCCGTTTCTGTGCCCGCATAAATGATAACTTTTTGGCCATCAGGTTCTGCTAGGAGGGGTTAGCGACATTCTAACCGACATGCCGTTAAAAAAAATGATAACTGTTTGACCGTTATCTGTTCTTAGGCCTTTAGCCCTATAAATTACCCAAACCATTCATTAAACATTCACTCAACCTCTGATCATCTATTATTCCATAATTCCCAACCATCATCATGGCAACAAGGTTTCTTTTTGCTTCACTACCCAAAACTCAGCCCAAGACCAACCTCACTCCATTTTCTGCTGTCGCAGCATCGCGCTTTCTGCCAATCTCTAGACTCGAAGCTTCGAGAATTCTGGAAACAATACACGAAGAGGAAACCGCCTAATCAGTACTAGTGAAAGCATAAAAGGAGTTGCAGAGCATGTGGTTACAAGTGCTTCTTTTCGGATGTCCAACAGATCAACATGCTTTGGTCAAATGAAGAAGCAGTTATCTAACAACTCTGATAAAGTTTTTTCACTCTGCGTATCAAAGTAATTAGCGTTTCTTTCTTATTCTTTTTCGTTGTAGATCGAGGGTACGTATGATGGCCTTAGTTTTAGAGATCGAGGGTACGTATGATGGCCTTAGTTTTAGTGATCGATCGTCGTATATTTTATGCTGTTTATATTTGTATGAGTATATTTTATCCATTAAAGTTGGCTATTTCCTTGGATTAGTGTATGGTTAATCTTGTTAAATACGTAAAATAAAATGTAATGGAACTATAATGCAGTGAATGAACAGTGACAAATACAAGAATTTTTTTATAAATCAGTCTAAATGGGTCAAATAAAAATAACATAGAATCTCGAATTATTCACTTGACGAGAAAACAAGTTATCATAAATAGTTTAAAATTAACATTCAAAGAAATAAAAAAAAAAGCAATAATTAAATACTATAAAGAATGAAACTCAAAAACTTGTGACTAACTTAAGAAAATTAAAATGTTTGAATTCAACGTTTGTTAGATTTTTTTTTAACAACAAATTCACACACACTTTAAATCTACTTTTAAATCTACACCACTTGTTCACGACGTGACTAGAACCCACAACCTTTTGGGATGGAGACACCATTCAACGTTGTTAGATACTAGGAGAAATACAACTCAAAACCAGAAAGAGCAACTTGTGACTTGTAGCTTATAATTAACTTGGTAAGAGCTATTGCTCGTATGAATATTCGAGTCGAGTTTGAGCCGGCTGTAGCTCACTTGGATAAATTTTCATGCTATTCCTTTTGTGACTTGTACAATTAATATGAGATTGTTGTTTACTTTGTTATTTGATGAGACTTCTATAAAAAAAACATACAAACTACAAAATAAATGAGCCAACTCATCGAGACACAAGCTGACTCGAGTTGAATACGAGCTTAATTTCAAACTCGAAGCGAAGATTAAGAGCCGGCTCATACTGGCTCGAAGTCAGCTTACGATCCACTCGAAATTTGCTCTAGCTTTTTAGGAGCAATTTGAACGATCCAACTTTTGCTCTAGCTTTTTAGGAGCAATTAGAATATACATGTTTTCACTTTAGCCTAAAAAGCTAAGAATTTGAATCCAATTTATGAATCATGCAATCTTGCCATTTTTCTATTCACCTTTGTTTATTTACATTTGTGGGAGTGAAATTTAGGCAGATGAGTAAACTTCCACTTTCTCCATCAAAAAGTCGAAAACTATTGCCTTATAAATGAGGGTGTTTAATTAGGACAAAAAACAAAGGTACGTAGTTGTCAGTTTAATCTTGACGAGGTGATAAATCAAACTTTACTCTCAAATTCTGGACGATTCTGCTAAATAAGGTATTCGCCAAAGCATGTTGGGCTTTAGGAGGGGGGGGGGGGGGCGGTGTCCTTATTAGAGAAACCGCTAAGATCGAAATCAGGAAGGGACATGCGCAAGCGATCCATCGCACACCCATAATCAGAGTCTAACCCATCACAACCCCGAAGAATGTGGTCCTGTAAACTCCAAGATTGTGTCCTCGAGCCACAAATGCATAAGTAGATACATCCTGAGCCGCACATAAACCCAAACCCCCGAAACGGTTTGGAAGTGATGCCAACCTCCATTGAAAATCCCCAAAAAAAGCACCACCACAAACCACGATATCCTCGATCGCACCCCGGAGGCCCTTGTCAAAAATTGAAACAGCTTCCCCCACATACATAGGCTGGCATGTTCTAAGGCCGAATAATAGCTTTGCAACTCCCATACACGAGCGGAGCAAAAGGAGCTCGCATTGAGGGTCCCGCAAACGTGGGAGACAGCTCATCAGTTCCACCGCACAAGAAGCCCTTTTCACAGCCAAATTACTGATGAACCCTGCATCTCTGCTAACAGCGCCCCCAAGGAGTTTCACACCCAGCACTGGCCTTCCAATCTCACGAGGGAACAATCCATCTTGTACCTTCACCCCATTGCACGACGGCCAAAAAACTTCCGTTTTCTTGACGTTAAGTTCAAGGCCCAAACGGGGCCCCTCCGACCTGATAATATCTAGGGCTTTAGCCACCTCTTTAGCGTCTCCGATAATCGTACCATCATCTAGGTACCAAGCATACATGGAAGACTAAACTAAGTCAAACCATAACAACAAATTAAATACAAATTCAAAATATTGTGCGGTAATTCATTTGACCAGTTTGGGTTTAATATGTCCCCGCAAGATGGACGATTGTGAGAGAAGGCCAATCTTTGACAGGAGAGTTTGGTGACGTGGCTTGAGCAACGGCTAATTGGTCGTCACCTGAAATATGAGTAGCACGGATTGACCCGTCTTGAACCTTTTCTCGTACAAAATGGAAATCTAGGGCCAAGTGCTTAATTCGAGAGTGGAAGACGGGATTTGATGAGTAGTGAGTGGCACTCAAGTTGTCACAAAAAATGGTGGGTGTGAACTTGGATTTGCATCCAAGTTCAGATAGTAAAGAGATGATCCAATGAACTTCTGTTGTAGTTGATGCTATAGCCCTGAACTCGGCTTCGGTTGAGGAACGAGCTAGTGTAGGTTGGCGTTTAGAGCTCCAAGAAATAAAGTTTGAACCGAGATAGACGACGTACCCGTAGTGCTACGATATGTAGTTTTGCCCCCCACCCCCAATTTGCGTCAGTAAAATCATGAAGCTGTAGTGGGGAATGACGTCTAAAAAAGAGTCCATGGTGCAGAGTTCCATGCAAGTACCGTAACATTCTTTTTAAGGCTGCCCAATGTATGTTGGTCGGTGAATGCATAAATTGGGAGGGTTTATAGGCTGTGAAAGCAACATCGGGATGGGTGAGGGATAAGTATTGCAATGCTCCCACAAGGTTCAGTATTCAATGGGTGAGGAAAGGGGTGACCCTTCTGTTTTGGTAATGTGCATGGAGCATGGCATTGGGGTGGTTGTCGGTTTACAATCACTCATGTTGGCGTGTTTGAGAAGATCAAGAATATATTTGCTTTGAGATAGAAATAATCCATTTGTGCAGGGAATTACCTCAACACCTAAGAAGTAAGAAAGGGATCAAGAACTTTTAGAGAGAAACGAGTGAAAAGATATTTTATGAATGTATTAACGAAAGAATGGTTGATACCGGTGATGATGATATCATCAATGTAGACGAGTATGAAGATTGGAGATTTTGTGGTGTGATTAACAAAGACGGAAGGGTCGGAGATAGTTGGTTTAAAATGAAGCGATTGGAGGTAAGATCTGAGCTCATCATACCAAGCCAGTGAAGCTTGTCGAAGACCATAAATGACCTTGTTTAGCTCGTCGAAGCATGTCAACATATTTGTTTGTGCACCATGTATAACTACCTTTTCTACTGTGTTTATTTAAATTTGTGGGAGTTAAGTTTAAGCACATGAGCAAACTTTACTTTCTCTGTCAAAAAGTTAAAAAGTATTGCCTTATAAATGAGGATGTCTAATCTATCTATACTAATAAAGGAGTAAAAAAAGTGAAACATTTTCCCCCATTGCCCATTTACTCAATTTCCCTTTCTATTTTGTGTAGTAACATTTGTTTTTTTATTTTAAAACTCATCATTTATGGATAACTTACGTATTTCTATAGAAAGCATTTTAAATTTTAACTTATTATTTCAAATTTTAAAATTATCATACTCATTTCATTTATGAATAATTTACAAATTCATAAGAGTAATTTAAATTTTAAATTATTTCCTAAATTCTCAATTTTCAATTTGAATAGTAACTAGTAATAGAACCCCTCGTTGCGGTGGGGGGTTAAACCATGAAAAATTAACGGTGAAACGTCGTCACGATCCCGCGCGTTGATAATATACGTAACTTTGAATAAAAAACGGAACCTGGACGTCGAAACCGTAACAAACCCATGCATTATAGCAAGACCGTTGATAATATTCGAAGCTTTATATTAAGAAACGAAACCGTTAAAAAAAAGTAACGTCGAAACGTTGATAAAAATAAGCACGTCGCAACAGAAAAAAATCAAATAGTTAAAAATATTAACGTATCATATTTTAAAAGTTATAGGAAGAAAAGAAATGAAACTGTAAAAAAAAATCAAAACCTTGAATCAGTTTTGACGGCTTTTTCGTTTTTGCTTCGATCACTTGTACATAATTTCGCACAACTCTGCTTTAAGTGAAAGTTACATCGAAACATAGATAAAAATAAACACGTGGCAACGGTATATTCGAAGTTTTATAAAACATTAAATTTTAAAAGTTAAAAGAGAAAAATAAAAAAAATTATGAGTGTACAAAAATACAAATATATAAACATAGGATATAAAGTGTAGAGTTAAGTAAACTTAAGGGGTAAAAAAATAATTTTTCTATCATTTATAATAAAACTTAGGACAATGGAATCGTGGCTATGCATGTTTATGTTTTATGGGACCACTCAAATTAATATTTATAATTAATAGTCTTCTAACCTTGGCATTAAATCTTTCTCCTTTGCCTTTTTTAAGTAATAGAATATATATATATAGGATTAGGTTCAGATAAAAAAGATTCTAATTCTAAGAAGGGTAAGAAAGATTTAGAGCCATTAGATCAAATTGCAGAAAAGATTTAAAGATTGAGATTAAATTGTAGGAGAAAAAGTTGTTGGAAGGATATTTTAGTCTTCGCCACTTTTGTTGAATTTTTATCAAGTTCCCCCCTCATTTTTAAACGTTCATAACTTTTACATACGACATTATTTTTTCAAATAAAATACACCATAAAAACGAGCGTTTTTTTATCTTTAAAACGAGTATAGTGTCGTTATAAACAAAAAAGAAAAAAAATTACGTTTTCCAGCTCATTGTGTAATACAAGTTCATTGTGTAATACAAATTCAATGTGTAATACAAATTCAATGTGTAATACAAGTTCATTGTGTTATATGTATTTATCATTGTGTTTTACGTTTTTCAGCTCATTGTTTAATTAGTCAGGTCATTGTGTAATACAAGTTTATCGTGTAATACAAGTTCATTGTGTAATACAAGTTCATTGTGTAATACAAGTTCAATGTGTAATACAAGTTCATTGTATTATATGTATTTATCGTTGTGTTTTACGTTTTTCAGCTCATTGTGTAATTAGTCAGGTCATTGTGTAATACAAGTTCATCGTGTAATACAAGTTCATTGTGTAATACAAATTTAATGTGTAATACAAGTTCATTGTGTTATATGTATTTATCATTGTGTTTTACGTTTTTCAGCTCATTGTGTAATTAGTCAGGTCATTGTGTAATACAAGTTTATCGTGTAATACAAGTTCATTGTGTAATACAAATTAATTGTGTAATACAAGTCCATTGTGTAATACCACGTCTGGTTATTGTGTAATATCTGGTCATTGTGTAATTAGTCAGGTCATTGTGTAATACAAGTTCATTGTGTAATACAAGTTCATTGTGTAATACAAATTCAATGTGTAATACAAGTTCATTGTGTTATATGTATTTATCATTGTGTTTTATGTTTTTTAGCCCATTGTTTAATTAGTCAGGTCATTGTGTAATACAAGTTTATCGTGTAATACAAGTTCATTGTGTAATACAACTTCATTGTGTAATACAAGTTCATTGTATTATATGTATTTATCGTTGTGTTTTACGTTTTTCAGCTCATTGTGTAATTAGTCAGGTCATTGTGTAATACAAATTCATCGTGTAATACAAGTTCATTGTGAAATACAAGTTCATTGTGTAATATAAATTTAATGTGTAATACAAGTTCATTGTGTTATATGTATTTTATCATTGTGTTTTACGTTTTTCAGCTCATTGTGTAATTAGTCAGGTCATTGTGTAATACAAGTTCATCGTGTAATACAAGTTCATTGTGTAATACAAGTTAATTGTGTAATACAAGTCCATTGTGTAATACCACGTCTGGTCATTGTGTAATATCTGGTCATTGTGCAATTAGTCAGGTCATTGTGTAATACAAGTTCACTGTGTAATACAAGTTCACTGTGTAATACAAGTTCAATGTGTAATACAAGTTCATTGTGTTATATGTATTTATTATTGTGTTTTACGTTTTTCAGCTCATTGTGTAATACAAGTTCATTGTGTAATACCACGTCTTGTCATTGTGTAATTAGTCAGATCATTGTGTAATTAGGTAGGTCATTGCGTAATACAAGTTTAATGTGTAATACAAGTTCATTGTGTTATATGTATTTATCATTGTGTTTTACGTTTTTCGGCTCATTGTGTAATACAAGTTCATCGTGTAATACAAGTTCATTGTGTAATACCGCGTCTAGTCATTGTGTAATATCTGGTCATTGTGTAATTAGTCAGGTCATTGTGTAATACAAGTTCATTGTGTAATACAAGTTTAATGTGTAATACAAGTTCATCATGTAATACGAGTTCATTGTGTAATACCACGTCTGGTCATTGTGTAATACAAGTTTATTGTGTAATACAAGTTCATTGTGTAATTAGTCAAGTCATTGTGTAATACAAGTTCATTGTGTAATACAAGTTCATCGTGTCAAATATTTTTCATCATTGTGTTATATGTTTTCATCATTGTGTTTTATGTTTTCCAGCTCATTGTGTAATTCGCTCATTGTGTAATATCATTGTGTAATATCGGCTCTGATCATTGTGTAATATCAGACCTTGTATTACACATTGACCAGGTGTATTACACATCGACCTGATGTATTACACATTGACCTGGTATATTACACATTGACCATTATGCCCTCCCTTTAAAAACAATAAAATGACACATGTCAAGCTTAGAATCCTTCTTACCCTTCTTATTTTTAAAACTCTTTTTACTATAACCTAACCCTATATATATATATATGGTAATTTATTTATTAATTTTATAATATACATTTAAAAGAAAATAAAATTATGATTTTATTGTCATTTTCTGTTAGTTATCAAAATATGAAGGTTTTTAAATATTTAAATTTAAATTATTTTTTAACTATGTAATTTAAATTTAATCGAGGCTGATAATTTACAAAGTTATACATAGTAATTTAAATTTTAACTTCGTTCCCAGTTATTCTATTTTCAGTTTAGATTAGCGATTTTTATTCACTATTTAGAAAGTTATACGAAATAATTTAAATTTTAACTTATTTCCAAATTATCCTATTTTCAATTTAAAATTGTCTATTTTCATTCACTTTTTTTATTTGATTGCTTACTAATCTGCAAATCTTTATTATAATAAATGGATAACTTTATCTGACACATGTCGACTTCTGGTGAAGTCTAGATTTTTGTTTCCCGTCTCTTTCTCCCAGTAAATAACTATCTCTCCTATTAAATGATAATGAATTTAAATAATGAAGTATTTAAAATTTATTATGATATTTTATTAAAACTTACTAAATCATAAGAAGATTTTTACTATATCTTATGTTAAAATATAATTTTATAACTCTTAAAATCTTCATTATTTGTTATTTATAATTCTTAAATCTTTATTATTTATAATTTTATCAATGACAGGTAACATCCAATATACAATTTTCATAAAAACTATTGGTTTACGACAAATTGAATTTATTCAACCCATTTAATACATGGGTTTTAACCTAGTGACTAATAAGGTAAAAAGAAAAAGAAAGAAAGAAAGGCATGTCGATGTCAATTTAATTTTTAAAGTGCAATTTTGGAATGGCATGACTGACCATATATGCTTGTGGCGATGTCGAATTATTGCGCGTTTAAAATGGTAATAACTAGAAGATCAAGATGGACCCTCTTCGAATATCTTATACGAAGACAAATTTTGAACAAGACATATGCCTTTGAAATAAGGTCACTTAGGTCATCCACAATAGTGGATGCAAACGACGTCCATAATGGTGCCAACTTACTATTCTCTCTCCTCTATCCTTTCTTTACGCTCCTTCCTCTCACATCTTACGCTTTTGTTCATTCGAAATTTCGATGAAACTCTCTCTCTCTCTCCCTCTCTCTTCCACCTGGTGTCACATATGCAACAGACACAAAAAAAACATATCCATTGGAGATGGACTTAACTTATTTTGCTAATACAAAAATGTTAGTAACGGTTAGCATCTGGATGGTGTTTGATTCACTAATTTTCTTTAAGTAATTTGAATCGGTAAAAAGAATTGAGTTTAAATTTGTTAAACGAATTATAATTCAAAGGAATTAGAGTGTATATTAAAAGAATTGGAATTTGTGATGCAATTCCTTAACAAAATAACCTGGTTTTTAACTTTGTTAAAGAAGTTGGAATGTGATGGTGACAATAGTGATGGCGACAACAGTGGTAGGTGTGACGGGTCACGGGTGGAGGTTGAGGTTGTGATGGTGGGGGTGGGGATGGGGCAATGACGACAATGGTAGAGTTGGTGATGGCGGTGATCATGAACCAAGATTAATTATGTAAAATTATTGAAAAGCCAAACTTAAGATTTTCAGATAATGCTTTAAAATAAGTTGAGCTTAAGCTTGAGTTTGAACTCTCTTGAAATAAATAAGTTGTGTTCTAGTTGCATAATCCAACATTAACTTTGTTATACAAATCTCATTACAAAAAATGGGTACATTAAAATGGCGCGAGAGAGTCTTTGTCGTTCACGGATTAGTTACATCCCTATAAAACACAAACTTTCTATTCATGCGCAATTATAAATATGTAAATTAAACACGCCTTATAAGTGCTTATTTTTAATCATGTTAGTAATTGTGACAAGATTTTATTTTTATTGAATTTATCCTACTCCCTAGGGATTAACGGAATTTGATGACGATGATTAACGTTTTACTTCCACAAACACCCATTTTTATAACTGAATAAGGAGGGTTATAAGCAAATGGTGCAATATCTCAACTATTTTCGCATTCTCTGTAAATGAGTTATTGGAGATCCACAAATATGTTTCATGTAACAAAATAAAAAGGAAGTTGTTCACAGAGTGTTCCTTATTGCATGTTGGAGTATTTGAATAGCAGAGAACGAAAAGATTTTCAACATGAAGCCTATCTTGGTGAAGAAATTAAAGCCTTGTCCTTTTTTTGATAAGAAATCGGTTAAAGCATAAATCGATCAATTGGCAACAATGGCGAAATTTTGACTTTGACCATGTAATTTAAGTTGGTTGCTTGATTGGTTTATCCTTTACTATCCAACTTCTTGCTGGCGGTTTATTTAATAAAATTCCCCGTGGTTAAAAAAAAGAATAAGGAAAATTGAACTTAAGACATATATTTAATCCTTAAAAAAAAGACATATATTTAATAGTGGGAATGGATCATTTGAGAACTTCTAAATATTTAAAGAACTCACTAAAAACAATAAAAAAATCATTTATTTGTTTAAAATATTAGAATTACTATTCAAATACAACATTTTTATATAAATTGAAATGTATAAATTTGCATGTACTCATATATTATAGACATTTTCATATGTGTAAGTCTCTCATGTACACATGTGTAAGCCAATACCATGTACACATATGTAAATGTTTATAATATACGAGTACATATAAATTTACATATATTAATCGATATAAAAATGTTGTATTTTAATATTAACGTTAGTATTTTAGATAAATAAATGATTTCTTATTGTTTTTCACGAGTTCTCAAAATATTTGGAGTTCTCATTTGAAACTAAGGTAGCGTTTGGTATGTAGGAATGGAATTGACGATTACGAGAGAATGAAAAAAATGGTGTTTGGTTGGACGATGTAATGGAATCACCCATTCCATAAGGAATGTCATTCCCTCTAAATCTCTCAAATTCATTCCATCTACCTTATTGTTTTTTTTTTCATTCTATCCCCTCTTTCACCCTTCATCACCACCACACCCTCCTACCACCACCACCAACCACCACCATCTCTCGCCGCCACCACCACCGCAACCACCACCGCAACCCACAACCACACCACCTCCACCACCCACCCCTACCTCCCACCGCCGCGGTATTTAATTCGCCTTAAATATATTGATAAGATTTGTCATCAATATCGATCTTCTGGTCAAGGAAGATATGGCTTATCATTTATCAATATGTTTCTGGAGGCCGGAAATTTGAATTTCGGTTTTAATATTCAACATCCAAAGTTGTTGAAAATATGAACTCTTATTAAAACCTATTATTACAAAATCTAATATTATTTAAAATAATATTTATTCTTTTAGATAAATAGATTTTAGAGATTATAAACATAGGAATATACCTTAATTAGGTGACTTTAATTCATTTTTTTTACCCTTAGTTTCAACACTAGAAAAGAGGGATTTAGAGTATATAATTAATTAACATTTCTTGTTACACACATAATTTATCAACATATAACATAAACACATAAAATAAAAGTACATAATGCATAATTTTTAAAACCCCACTACTCAAAAGACATAAAAAAAAAGTGGTCTAAAGAGAGTGCAACCAAACTCGATCGGGTCAATCATCTTAAAACATAAATAATGGACAAAACATAATCCAAACACATCAATTTCCAAATACCGAAAACTTTATTTGGTTTTGTTTAAAAAAGTGCACAGAAGCCCCACGGCCTGGTTGATGAAACGGAGGAGAAGAAGAAGAAACTGACGAACTCTCGTTCATGGAAACTTCCCTCTCATCTTCACTTATTGTGTCCAACATTTTAGTTGTCCGGTGCCTCATTAAACTCACAAATTGAGGTGGTGCTACCTCACTCACAAACCTAGCGATTCTTGAGCTTGCCATCGAGGGTATATTGTGTTTGTTAAGTGGTGAATGAAAGTATGCTATGAGTAGAGTAATGGGTATGAAATTTATAGGGAGCTTAAACTTTGTGCAAGTTAGGATACCCCCCTCATTTTTATTGCAAAGTCCATTCTAAACCTTGCATTTCTGTTTTATCTAATAAAGGTCTCTATAGTCTCACTTGGTACTTCTCATGAGTTGTGTGTTTGATAAAATTGCTTAGTAGTCACTACTACCTAAGCGGCGTCGCTGTCTCCTCTGTCACTACCGCCATCACCACCCGCTATCACCGTCTCCACCACTGCCACCGCCACAACTAGCACCACTTCGTCTTCACTGTTAACAATTCTTCTCCAAAACAATATTCAACCCCTTTTTAATTTTTTAAATGTCTTGAATAAGACATTCTTTTTTACTTTTCTAAACAAAGTTAATACTAGTTAACAAAGTTAAACTTAATATTATATGTTTTGCCCCTAAGAAATAAATCTCAATAAAAGCCTATATGTGTGCAAACTTGATACAGATATGGAATCTTATCAAAACGAATGAGAAATAACCACCCCGGTTATTGTGTCACTGCCCACGCCACCACCACAAGTATTGTTGTCGCTGCCGCACCACTTTTGCAGCCTCCGCCCGGCTCCACCTTTGCGGCCTCCGCCGCCACCTCCACCCGTTATCACTAGCCGCCAAAAAGAATATATATTGCGGGTGAACCTATTTCTAAAAACATCTCCTTTAATCCTGAGTTCATTTTGGGCAGAACCCGTACCAAATTGGCACTTTTTTTAAAAGTGCTCGTTTTGACCCGTTATCTGATCCGGCCTAACCGTTTTGCGAGGCCTAGCTAATTGGTCATTAGCGAATTTTTGTTATAAGAAAAGCTAAAAGAACTTGGTAGTTCTTAAAAGTTACCGGACAAAGTTGAAACTAGTCAAAAGATGTGTGGTATAAATAGAAATTGTCCTAATGTGAGGGGGTATATAGTAGAAAGTTGATGAGATAGGTTTGAGGGAACTTGATGTGGCTGTGACTGGATCACATTATTCTAATTTAACTGCTTGTGCCGTTTCTGGCTTTTGGCATTGATTGCCCTTTACAAGTCATTAAATAAAATTTGCCAAGTGGCTATATATGGATCACTCTTATGAGGTTATCTTTGAAGATATGATAGAGTCTCTATAAATAGTATGTATACGTGGAAGAAAACCTAGCGTTTATAATTTTTAGTCGTATGGATATTTACATAAAACATAATATATATGACATGTGTTACTTATTTTAAAATTCTATATTTTAGCAATTAATTATGTTGCTACAAGACTACTAATAAAAACATATCTAAGAGTTGTTTGGGCGTTTCTTTTCTATCAACTTTTCATGTTGTCAATAACTATTTTAAAAAAGTAATGTTTGGGATTATAGATGGCATTTAATTTATAAAATTTATAAATAAATTACTTATATAAGATATTATTGTAGTCGATAGAACATGATTTGGGCATGTCTTAACTTTAAATATTTCAACAACATGTAAAAGTTATCTAGTCATTTTAATCATTTCATTTATAGTAAAATATCACAAGTTCTATGTATTTTCGTATGAGTTGTATTTAATATTAAGTAGTAATTCTATTATAGATTCACTACTCACTAGTGATCCAATCTTCAATATTTAGGTTTTGTAATTCATGACAACTTAGATTTCTCTTAATCTTGTTAGACACTATCAAATTGAAATATTTTGTTGGTACTCACGAAGTTTTCAATCGGATAAGATAGAGAAATTGTCAAGATCGATGATGGAAATTTCGTTATGAAACCGTACCGGAATTCGTTATTAATTCGATGATAAAACTAGATCGACCAATTGAATTATGTATATAAGGTACGAAAAGTCACAAAGAATCGTTGCGACGTTTCATGAACAGGTATGGCGGTTGATGGTTATAACCGTTCATAGTTGAATCGGTAGAAAGTACCCATCAGTAGTAACTTAGTTACTACTGACCATCAGTGGTAACAAAGTTACTACCAAAGTACAAGGTTGTTGTTGATGCCCCAGTTGCTACCGAAGTACAGATTTGCTATTGATGCTTTAGTTACTAACTATGACATAGTTGCTACAGATAATCATTTGTTACCGATTATTAGCAACAAATTTTCACTGTTTTATCAGTTTGTTTTGATCATCGATTTCAAACAAATTTTCACTATTCATGCATATCTGATGCATTTCCAACGAGACCCACGCTAAGGGCTTTGCCCCTTGGACCCCGCCCAACAGGGCGATGCCCCTTAGAAACCCCCTTTGGTTTAGGGCGAAGCCCCTAACAACCTTAGAGGTTCCTAAGTATCGAAGTTGGCATAGTCTTAATCGAGTGTGTACTCAGCACCTCATAACTCGTATTAAATTAAATAAAAAATATATAAATTCTAAATTATCTGATTGGCTGGAAGTGATTTTCACGATTTTTACATATCTATATGATTTTCTCATTATCACTCTTTCTCTTTTTTATACCTTTAAAATTTTATGTATTTCTTACTCTTTTTTATAGCATTGAAATTGTACGTATTTATTTTAAATCCAAATTTTAAATTATTTTTAATTTCTTTCTAAAAATAATATTAATCTCTTGTTGTATTTATTATTTTATTTAAACTCGCTAATTTTTTAAATCAACTTAATTTTCTTTTAGTTACATACTCTTATTTTGTTATATATTTTTTTAATACTTTATCAAGATTACTACAAATTCTTTTAGTTCATGACTTCTTACTTATGTTAATACTATTGATCAAAGTTTTAACAAATTCATGTTAAAAAACACTCCAATTTTCGTACTTTTTAGAATGGCATGCTTTAAAAAAAAATACGAAACCAAAATAAGAAGTTTTGCCAAACATCGTGATAAAACTATAAATTAAACTTATTTACATAGCTTTTAAGTCATGAAACCATTGGTTAAAATCTTAAATTTTAATAATGATAGGTTTAAAATAAGATTAAAATAGTGAAAACAAAATTAGTTAAACTAGAAAATGAGATGTTAAATAAATTATATTGGTTTATTATACGTGTTTGAAAGCATGGAGTCGGGAAGCAGAAAGCCAAGCCGCAAGGGGATAGATAATGGAGGTTCTGGGCTGTCGTCACTCCATCTTCGTCCCCGTTTCTTCTTACAAACCTTCTTCTTCTTCTTCTTCATCTCTCCCCTCTCATCTACCTGCAACACGCAGAACAGTAATCTTCACAGCTGTGGCCTCCTATCTTCAACTCTCTCCAAATTCTCCAATTATATCTGCAATTGCCCAACAACTGGATGAATCTCAGGAGGAAGAAGATCGTGTTGTTCGTCTCTTTCAGGTTATTCTTGTTTCTTTAATTTCGTTTCCACGAATTTCAATTATACTCCAGTTCGTTAGGAATTGCGTTTGTTAAAAAATTGGGGGTTTTGGAGGTAAGCAAATAATTTGATAATTATGTGATGATTGTAGGAAACATCACCATCTGTGGTTTTCATCAAGGACCTTGAAATCGTCAATAACCCCAAAAACTCTGATGAAGTTGTGATGGTGGATGATGAGAAAGCCATTGTTGAAGGGACAGGTTCAGGCTTTATTTGGGACAAGTTTGGTCACATTGTAGGATATCAATCATTCTCTACTGTCATATTTCATTTCGTGTTAACGGGTCGTGTCATAAATTGTCAGCTAGGTGAGACAACAAAGAAGTGTACATTTTATTTATTTTCTTTACAGGTGACAAATTATCATGTTGTTGAGAAGCTGGCTACAGATCAATTCGGACGACAGCTTTGTAAGGTTTTTCTAGTTGACAAATATGGTAACAGTTTATCTAGAGATGGAAAGATTATTGGTGTTGACCCATCATGTGATTTGGCTGTTCTAAAGGTGGGTAGAAACCAAAAAAAAATAAAAATACAGTCATTGGTTGATAATTTGTTCATATTCGTGTTTGCAGGTTGATGTTGAAGGGGTTGAGGTAAAGCCAGTAGACGTAGGCAGCGCGTATAAACTAAATGTTGGCCAGAGCTGTTACGCTATTGGGAATCCTTATGGATATGAGAACACATTAACCACTGGGGTAATGGCTTTAAAATTTAAATAATATATGAGAATACGCGATCTAGTAGTAACATAGAACAATGTCAGGTAGTAAGTGGGCTAGGAAGGGAGATACCGTCACCAAATGGAGGTGCTATTAGAGGAGCCATTCAAACAGATGCAGCTATTAATTCAGGTGAATTTGCATCTTGTTTGATTCTGGTGGCCATATTGTATGGTGGTATTATGATATCATATGAACATTTTGTTGTAATTGTATTGCGCAGGAAATTCAGGTGGACCTTTGCTTGATTCCCATGGCCATGTTATCGGTGTTAACACAGCAACTTTCACTCGAAAAGGTATATGGTTTTTTACTTTCTTGATTGTTAGACCTGCATATCAATTCTGAATTTGAAAACCAATCAGTTTGACCTAGAAAGTCAAACCATACATTTGAAGGAGGAAGTGAGTTACATGACATTAGGATCTCTGAATCTGGCAATGAATGATTAACTATACAACTCACAAGTTCGAAAATGTTAATTGCATAATTTCTTGCAGGGAGCGGGAAGTCGTCTGGGGTCAACTTTGCAATACCAATTGATACTGTTGTGCAAACCGTACCTTACTTGATTGTTTATGGTACTGCTTACCGCGACAGGTTTTGACAGGTAGTCTACCCCAAAGAAATCGCTACTGTAATATGAAACCGCTTATAATATTATTATGTCATTAACATAACGACATTTGTATTGTATCTGTTGTTTTTATTCATATATACCACAATGGATTGATATTGTTTCATCAAATCATCAACTACAAATTAAGCATCCTTAACACATAATAAATTACTAGATCTGAAAACCATTTGGTACAAAAACAGTGTTCTCTAACATGAATTCAGCAAATATGTTCCTATAATCCTATTAAAAAAGAACAGTAAAAACATCACAATATCATGTTACCTTTGAGCCTGAAGGGAGAGTAACGCGAGCTGCTCATCAATTGAGGAATCCACATGACAGGATGTTCTACAAGCGAACGGGATTAATATGAGACCAAGGCCCCTTTGTTCCATTGGAGAAGGAGACGATCTTCTGGTACTACGATACTCAACTGCATCTTGAAGAATAATGTTTCCTTGTTTATCCATACAGTAAAACGCCCCCATGAAAAACCGCCCGTCACTTACCCCAACCAACATTCGTCTAAACAACAGTTTCTTCACATGAGAGATGCTTGACTTGTCCCCAAAAGTTGTTTCTTCTACTGCTTGTATTATGTTCTCCATTTCTGACAACAAACAAAAAAAGAAAATGACACATTTTATCTTAACAAATAACACATTTTGGTCTATATGTTCTGTGAGCTTTTGGTTAGAAAAACCATCTCTTTTATTAAAAAGAAACCTGACTTTTCAACAAAACGTTTTAGATCCATTCCTTTTGACATCAGGTTCATGTTCTTGTGTAGTGCATAGTAGTGAAAAGCACAAAAGGTGCTCAGGTGAGGCGAGACGCAGCCATACGCAAGGTGCTCAAGCAAGGATTCCAGCCAAAACTAGTCTAAAACATTTAAAACTAGTCTAAAACATCTAAAAATGGCCTGGAACATGTCTAAACTAGCCTAAAAGTCTAAAACCCTTAAAAATGTCGGTGCGCCTTGCTTAAAGAAACTCTCGCTTGTTAAGCGTCTTGCACCTAGGTCCAAGGCTCACCCTTTGCGCCTTGAGCCTTTGACTACTATTGTGGTGTATAACCCTCAGTACCATAAAGCTTTTGCACACAGAAGCAACACCTTTCTAGCAATTGCGCCTATCATTTCTACAAGATTCTTATATAGGAACACCAAAAGATCAACTTTACACAGAACTATGAGCAGAACAATAGATAGGGGTACAAGAGGTCACGAAAAATTCATATAACAAAACCCGGTTTCTTCACTTAGGCATATCATCGAACACCTAATGTACTTTCTGAAAATTCCACATAACAAGAATCACTAAATTATTACTTGATAAAAGCTACGTAAACAGATCAAAAAGGAACTTCCATGAATTGAATAGATAAAGTATGCGTCAAAATTAGATTGAGAGAAAGCGGATCACCTTAAACAAAATTATTAAAATCAGGGTAGAACAAGAAACCTGATTTTGCTTTATACCACCAATCCTTAGACGACTTTCACTGATTTCTCATTTAATTATCTTAATCGAACAATCAAAGTGCTTCCAAGGCAATCTTGAAGGCCGATTTGGGGGAAGATGAACAAGATTCTATTTTAGGTTTAAAATTTACAAAAACGGTCCCTCATTTTTAAAAAAAGGGGAATTACATATATCCCCCTCTAAACTTGTAAAATTGCATATTTCACCAAAACACAAATTTTCAATGCATAATGTACAATGCTCTTCAATCATTATTTGGGGAAATATGCAATTTTACAAGTTTGCCCCAAAAATTTTAAAAAAAGGATTGCGCATTTGATTTTAATTTTTTTGTGATTTTTTGTGTATAATTTTTTTTAAACAGATTTGTATTCAAAAGCGAATATATTTTTTTGTATCCTACGGTATGGCGATCGATGTCAACGTTGCGTAGCCGTGACAAACCCAACCGTTTATGAGCGAACAACATCGTTGCCTATGTTTTGGTCTTATCGTAACCTATATCGGTTGTCACTTTTATGATATTCGACGAGCGTCACCAATAACGACCAACCTCCTGCTTAGTAATACGACGAAAAAACAACTAACACTTAATTTTATTGAAGGAATTTTACATAGAATGACAATGTGTCTATCATCGCCCTAAATGAGACATTTCACAAAGTTTTTACACGGTTTTATGTCTCAGTGTCATTAAATTATGAGTTTTTCCTCCTCTTTTGAGTCATTTGGTAACCGAAATCGAGAAAGGGTGATGTATCATTTTTTTTTATAGGTGGCAATCAGTGACGCATACAGAAATTTTTTATAGAATGGGCAGAATACGGGTGGGTAAAAAAGGAAAGAAGAAAAAAAATGAAATGACAATAAAATAATATACGTCATCAAATATTTAAACACAATATAAAAATACCTCGATTAAAATTGTCCTCTACGTGTTTTCATCTTTTAGAAACACTTGATTGCATCTTAATTAGTAACATTGAGAAGTTCATTGGCATATTAAAACCCACTACTATTTTGGACCGGACGGTGGGCATTGGCCCACCCTCATTTGCACTTGGATCTGCCTCTGGTGGTAATCTTGGCCATTCTTTAAAGAATGGGTTTGTTTGGGTAATAATCAATTGAATATGGGCCAATTTGGATCACCTCAAATTAGTTAACGGGTTAATTTGGTTCACCTCAAGTTAGTCAACAGGTCAATTTGGGTCACCTCAAATAATTAACGGGTCAATTTGGTACCTAAAATTAGTCAACGTTTCAAAACGAACAAGTATTATAAAACTTGTTAACTTAAAAATAGTGCATATGAGTTACCCCACCCAACATTGTCACCCCACCTGTAAGGTCCCAAAACTGGGAACCCTACTTGTTGGCTCAAACACAAGCTAAGTAGTCGTAGACATCAAACTAAACACAATTCATTGCAGCGGAAATCAAATAGTCAACAAAGGTCAACGACCCGACCCAAACATAATTCAAATCAAGTACTAAGATCAAAATGACTCAACGAAACAACTAGTAAATAATGTCATCACAAACACCCACGGTAACCAAATGTCATCCAGAAGCCGCCAGCTCATATCTTCTCTTTACCTGAAATACATGCTTAAAAGTCAGCTACGCTGAGTGAGTTCTATAGTAGTTCTTTAGGGAATATTAAATCCCAAAACATTATGAAATAGTTTTCATCTCAAAGGTTTATTCATAGTACTTTCTCAACAGTTCAAACAGACATATTTTATCAACAAACAATTATACCATATTGTCCGGTCCGAAGACACAAGCAAACATGATCTCCCGCCTGACTTACGTTAGACACAATACCCCGTTGACTAACGTCAACACAATATCGAGCTTACGCTCGATCTCCTGCCTGACTAATGCCAAACTCAATATCCCGTTGACTAACGTAATCACAACATCAAGCTTAAGCTCGATCTCCCGCCATGACGTTTAAGTACGTGACATAAACTCAAACACACATGCAAGCATAACGATTATTTAAAGTATATATTTCTTTACCAAAAGCGTCGTCTATGCACGCAACTTACTAAAAACACGTTTCACATGTATTCATGCCCAAAACAATAAAACATTTAAAAGTGGGCGATATAAACTCACCTTTGCTCGACACACTACGATCTTTAGAACTCACTAACTCCTCGTGCTCGCCTTTCGACCTCGCACCTAGAACACACACAATACATGAGTCAATATACGACCCGACATTACGTCTCCACCTACACGACTAACCCTACGTCACGCACGACCAATTTCACGTGCATGGCATGCATGCGCTACGTGAAGCCCCCGTCCACGTTCCCGACGTCTAACTTTATATTAGGTTGCACTCCGGGTTCCCAAACTCGTCAAACACCACCTAAACTCATGCCATGCACCATTGTGGTGCCTTCCCACGCGTTCCCGCCCCAAGCCGGTCTCGCATCCTCGTTATTGGGCATCCACGATCGCCACCGCAACTCACGTCGACCACCCCTTATGGGTTCGGCCGATCTCCCCTAGACCCGAAACACAACCATATTGAAAACCAAAACAACAACAAGTCGAGTTCGTGATTATACCTTTGATTCCGAGTGATTCGTGCGGATCGAACCACCGAGAACTCGTCTCTTTTCTTCACCCGATCCCTACGAAACCCTAGAATCATTAACATGGTTATATACGATTATCCGAGACTTAGAACACGTAAACAATGATAAGAGGACAACGATTATACCTTGATTCGAACAAAGAACTTGACGAACGAACTCTCCTCTCCTTTCTTTCTTCTCGGCAGCCGCAAACCCCAAATGGGGTCTCTCCCTTTGCTTAACACCCTAAAAGGGTGTCTCCCCTATCGGGCTCGGCCCTCGTGCGCAACCGGTTAGCCCCCGGGCTCAGCCCATCTCGCATTTTAAATAAAAACCCCACTTAGTCTTGATATTTACTCGTCACCCCCTTCTAGGTTTATTTACATAAAAAGAAACCCGTTACTACACCTCTGGTTAGATCCCGTAAAATTTTCGTTCATCCTTTACGCATATGCACACGTATACATTAATCCTGTTAGCTTTATAAAAACTGGGATATTACAAGTCTTCCCCCCTAAAAGAGTTTTCGTCCCCGAAACCTGCGTCATCTGGAAATAAATGTGGATAGCGTTCACGCATTTCTACTTCTGGCTCCCAAGTAGCCTCTGACCCTTTACGATACTTCCATTGCACCTTAACAATCGGGATTACTTTCCTTTTCAATCTCTTTTCCTTTCTATCTAGTATAGCCACTGGTTCCTCTACATAATTTAGCTTATCATCCACCATAATATCATCTAACGGCACGTGCTCCGTAGCGTCAGCCAAACACTTCCGTAAATGGGACACATGAAAAGTTGGGTGTATCCCTGCCAGTTCGTCTGGCAACAACAGTCGATATGCGACACTACCAACACGCTCCTCAATCATAAATGGCCCGATATACCTTGGACTAAGCTTTCCTCATTTATGGCAACGAATAATGCCCTTCTAGGGCGACACTTTAAGCATAACATAATCTCCTTCCTTGAACTCTATAGGTCGCCGTCTCTTGTCGGCATAAGACTTCTGCCGATCCTGAGCGGCTTTCATTCTCAGCTTTACCATATCAAACTTCTCTGAAGTTTCCTTCACAACATCTAAACTCCCTAACTCCTTTTGTCCAATCTCACCCCAACACACCGGGGTCCTGCACTTTCTCCCATATAACATCTCGTATGGTGGCATCCCAATAGTCGTGTGATAACTATTGTTATAAGAAAATTCCGCTAACGGTAAGTGACTATCCCATGCACCACCAAGATCCAAGATCGGAATAGCTAGACACGGTCCAATCTCATATCATGCCCGACCCGGATTTGGATGTAGCAACACTAGGCCTAATTTTTTTAATACAACTCTGAAGCGGCTTCAGGGATGGGAGGGATGGACTCCTCCCACCCTCATAAAGAACTCCAAACTCAACAATTGACATTATAACACAATAACACCATGATACAAGAAACTAAAAACAAGTTTATAGAAAATTTAACTATATGGTTTCCATATCTATGAATTTGATCTTCTTTATTCACAAAATGCGCTAATAATACCATATGTGATGTTTGTGAAACTTTCACTTAACAAAAATAAAATGAAACCAAAATAAGAATACATCACATAAAACAACAAATGAAGCTTGGTGCATCTCCTAAACTAGACATATGAAACATATTACATTTCCTATAAAAACTGTATTAAGACAGGTATATCATCTCTTCTGTTGGTAGAATAACTACCATCTCTTTGTGAAGTCATTAGCTCATTCACTTCACACTCATCATCTTCTTCTTCTTCATGTATCTCTTCCTCTCTATCATGTTCATTCGAAGCTTGTGGTGCATGCTTTTCTTTCTTTGTGATTGTGAAATACTACAAATTGATAAAAGAAACTTAGCTAAAAACAAGATTCTTAGTTCGCCTACCAAAGTATCTACATATATGAATTCACGACACAAAGATGCAGGGGTATCTCTACTGTTTACAAAAAAAAAACACTCTCTTTAGGCCCTCGAATTCTAGGGGCCTAATTTTTTTTTAGAATTAGGCTTGTGGCCGTGAATGGTAATGAGATTTGGCTTCAATCCCTTAGTCTGTGTATTCAAAGTTTTACAACCACCAATTGATTTATAAATTTGCATTTATATCAGGATCTTATATGATGAAATTAATTTTTCTATGAATTGATTTCATGTTAAATGCAGTAATGGATTATAAACAAAATAATTATTTTGATTACTAAAAAACCCCAATTTTGGGATTCGCGTTAAGTTTCAGAAAATGTTGACTCGACCCGGTAAAGATGAAAAGTTGAAGACGGCTTACAACGTTTTTGAATACATCTTGGTAGAGTGTTAACTTATCTCCGGCTTCCAACATGTTTTTGCTCACAAATTCACCTGCAGAATCGGAGTGATTTCTTGCCCAGCAATGTAAATTAATTTAACCACATAACATTATCTTCTTGAATACTTACCACAATTATAAAGAACATAAATTCTACCCTTATGATTTGCCCAAAACCTACTTTCAGAAAAGGAAAAAAAAAGTAGTTAATTTATAATCTCCTCTTTATAATTGGAAGTAAAATTAAAAAAAATAGATGGTAACCATTAAAAAATAAAGTATAAAACTACAAATGTGCATCACCTGTAAGTCACTTGCCACTCTGTGTTTGATAAGATCTCTTTCATTATAAACAAAGTTCCTTCTTTAGAATCAAGTCTTGGCAAATTTTCCTCTGCCTCTTTCTACAGTTAGAGATCATAATTAACTAGAATTGGTCATGAAGTTTTTGTAAAAATAGTTGGTTTTATAAAAGTGTTGGTGGGTTTTTTAAATATGTTGTAAAAATGGTGGATTTTTCAAGGCAATTTCATTTTCTAAATTCTTTTTCTTTTTCAGTTTTCATGCATATAATGTATTTTTTTAAATAATATTTTAAAAGTATCTAAGTACATAATTTTATTTTATTTAATTTAAATTTCCACGTAAATTTTATTGGAAACTGAGTTATCTTCAAAATAAAGTATTTTTTGGTCCTATTGAATACAACTAAGTCTTTAATAAAATTTAGATCGAAATGTTGAAAAAAAATCTACACAAAGTTGTGTATTTAGATTTTCTTTAAATATTACAAATTACTAGAGAAAAACTAAGTTATATATACAATGTTTTAAAAACTTACCATTTGTGCAAACACTTTTATAAAACCCACTATTTCTATAAAAAAAAAATCAATTGATCCTTTTACCATCTTTGAATTCATATTTGGGAAGTATAACTCAATAAAAAGAATGGTGTGTCCTAATTATAAATATCATATCATCATATATTGTGGACACAAAGATCATATAAAAGAAATAAAACGCACCTTTGGAAGCACGATCCTTCCTTTATCTCTAACATCACTGGAAGTTAATAGTTTTTGCAGCACAAATCTCAGTTTCTTATATAAAACAAAACACAGGAGTGAGTTGAGTGATACAAAAAAACATATATTACACATTCATACATCCATAATCAAACATACCACATTATCATGGGTATAAATCGAACGTTGATAATCTTGATAACTATTGTTGCTCTCTTTAGAGGATTGAACATGATATGTTCTTCTTGATCTAATCGTTTTTGATGGTTGGCTAGCAATTGGGGCATTTACAGATGATGTTATTTTCAAATCGCGACTCTTTTGTCTTGCCATTTGTCTGTTTGATCTTGCAATCCTTGCTTTCAGTTTCTTTTCTTCTTCAAAGGTTGTCATATGAGTTGAGTTTTCCATATTACTAATAAGAAGAGTTAATTTAGTTGGCTTTCAACCAAAGATTAATGTTAAGTAGTATACAACTATTGAAGCAAAATGAAAATCATGACGAGGAATGATCGCGTGTTTAGTTCACACACAACTCAACTCATAGTTGTAGGCATACACGCGTTAAGCCATTCGTTAGATAAAAGAGTACAAGAATATAGTAATGGAAGTTTATCATTAAGACAAAATATATGACACATATGGTAGGTGTACCTTTGGTATTACAATTAATGAATAAGAACATGATTGTAAAAATGAAGATGTTACCATCAATGCCATTTTAAGGTGATCTTTCATGTGAGCAAACATCACAAGAAATGTTCGACATTTAACCATGTCAGAGTATTTTTTTTGCTTGTATCTACGCATACTTTTAGTGACATTCTGAAAAACTATGAGTCATGAGATTAACGTGATATAGGCTTTAGAGAGGAAGCATTTTGCTCTCAATACGGAAATTCCTACCATGATAAACGTGTATATGTTCAAATGATCTTAGTTAAATTAACATTTTAGAATTTGAAAAATGTGAGTACACTACGATAATAAAGTGAAGTAGTCGAGTTTACCAAAATATGTTTCATGTGACGTGATACACTCTAATTCCTCCTCACAAAACACGTGGGATGTCAGGGCCGACCCTAAGGGTGTGCCGGGTGGGCGACCACACAGGCCCAAAACTTTAGGGGCCCAAAAAGTTCTTTTTCCTCGTTTTACATATATAAAAATTTTAATTATTATATCTAGGATTTAAACACAAAAGTAGTGATGCAAGAGTTGGTAAGACACTCTCCATGCCACGGGCGAGGTCGCAGATTCGAGACTTGACAACTTCGATTTCTTTTTCGCTCACTTCTCATCCCCATATGTTCCCTTTGTGATTTACCCATCCCACATCACCATGAGAGTTTTCCCTTATTTTCTCCCTATTTATCCATGTCGCACGTTGCACAAACAACAAACCTAAGAGATAGTTCCTCACTATAAGTTGAGAACTTGGGTATCTCACTCAAGTACTACTTGAACCCGAATTGGAAATGGTAAACAAGTTTAATTAGTACTTGAATCCGAGACAAGCGAGCCGAGTTGAGTTGCCTCGTTTATAAACAAGTTGAGCCCGAGCTCAAAGTTTCAACTCGATTTAAAACTCGAGTCAAGCTGAGTTAGCTTAGTTAGACTTCGAGCCAAGCATGAGCTAGCCATGGCTCGACTCATGAACAACCCTACTTAAAACAATTATCGTCATACTAATGAATTTTGTTTATATATATAAGCTCCTATTTTTAAGGGTACACTTTTACTAGTTGCACAGGACCTTCGAAATCTACGAACCGACCATGTGAGCCGTAGTAACTTACAGTAGGACTTATCCAACCATATAAGTATGCTTTCACCACACATTTCATATTATATGAAACTTTGTTCAAACCCTTTGAGTTGAAAAGACAAAATCTTACTCCTTCTAAGGGGGCTAATCACTATATAAAAGACACAAAGTTGTTTATTACTTAAATGAAATACAATAAATACCTTCATATAATTGATTATTGACTTATCAAAACTCGTCACATTTGCATCCTTGGTACTTTAAAACAAATTCTGACTTTTTATGCAATTTTGTAAACAAATGTTTCATAGATAATTCTGTTAGTAGTTATTTTGGTGGGAAAAAAACTGTTTTGGTATGTATTAATTTGACAGTTTATTTAAGGAACAATAGGACTAATTTTGGAGGGAACTTTCGAAGGACTCATTTGCCGTATGATGGGGCTCGCTCAGTACTTAACTAGAGAAATGTAAGAACCGCATAAACACTTTTACTTAGTGCTCACCGGATATAATGAGAGAGGGAGAGGGAGAGAGTGGTTTATACCATTACACAAGTCATGTCTGCCTTATGTGTTACAGTTAGGTTGTTTAAGTGGTTCTCGTAGTTATTTACTTAAAACTAGTGCTATACCCGCGCGCGTTGCGGCGGGCTAAATCGTCAAAATTAACGTTTTGAAACTTTATACAATTAAATAAAAAAAATTAACGTCCTGTGATTTTTATACCCGAACAACCAAAGAAGGCGGCGATCTATAACCGAGGCACCAAGCATGGTTTCCCAAAATTATCAGACGTACAACATTAAACCCGATAAAAATATAGCTAATACTTAATATGACAGGACAATCGTAGAACCGGATTAAAGTAAAATCCTAAACTAAACACATATATGACAAAATGCACTTTTCCAATAAACAAAGGTAACAAACAAATTACATATAAAAGCAAAGAGAACAACAAAATCACAGCAATAAAAGAGCTAACCGTGCATACACCAGACATCAAGAACAAAAAAAAATATCAGGTTAAAATACATGCAATAGTTACCATGGCAGAATTAGTGTCAAAGTGTCTTATTCAGTTAAAAAAACCAAAGAAATTAGAACCTTGTAATAGGTAAAAATAAATACAGTAATAATCATGGCAAAACATGCATAAAAATATGAATGGGTGGGAAAAAAAAACACAAACAAACATGCATAAGATACAAAACAGCAACAAATATCAGCAGAACCAAACAGGGTATAGAACCCAACAAACCTACAAAATGAAACACATGTGAGGTAATTTGCAATACATTTATGATCCTCTACTTGGCACATTTGCATCATTTGTACTTTTAATATAAATCCTGACCTTTTTATACAATTTTGTAAACAATTCTTCATAGCTAAAGTTGTGATTATTCTTGTTCTGATAGTAATTTTGGTTGATCAATATTTTTTTTTCCGCTATGGGTTCTTACAAAAGTTTTGTGCATTGAAAATTCACCCACACCCTAAATTCTACACCTTCACCCCAAGTGAGACTGAAAACATAAACTAGTTGGTTTTAATGACACCATAAATGCCTTGATACTATCAGCAAAAGGCCCTTTGATATGTTCTAACAAACTTAAGAATAAGTACTTAATGGATCCATCAAGCAATGTTTTGAATATATTGTGAAGGGACACAATCAAAATCAGTCACATGAATGACATGAAGATAACTTGATGGAAGAGAATGTGTTGAGGAGACACTACCACTTACCATTTTGTCCTAATAAGAACAAATACACCAAGATCAAGAAATCCTCTATGAAGGATACACTACAAGTACCCTCATTTGATCGATTGTAAGATCCAAGCTTCTTGACTACCAAAGGCGGTTCAACCTATTTCTTGGCCTCAAGCGAAATTTTAATTCCTGTAAAGCAAGCACCTTTATCCAATACCTTTAAAAAAAGGCTTCTGATCACTGGAATTCATCTCTATAAAACCACGTAATGTATTTGTACACAATGTTTGACAAATATAATTAGAGAGAAAGAGAGTGAAATAAACTGTTACACATAACCGTTTTACGTATTAAAATTGTTTTAGGGTGATTCTAATGGGACACGGAATATTGCTAATTAGACACGACGCCGCCCTATACGCCCTCGTATAGTCCAATACGAGGCGTATAGGGTTCAGTCTCTGACAACAGAATGTCACGTGTCATTCTCTGTCTGGCGGCTGGGTCCCATACGTGGCGTATTGCTCTATACGCAGCGTATGGGTCACGGGTTATATTTTTGTTTCAAAAGTTGGCAGATTTGGAATTTAATAACCTCTATACGTGGCGTATTGCCCTATACGCCACGTATAGGTTTTTTTATTTAATTATATTTTTTAATTTAATTTATATAACTTTGTTAATATAAGTTTGTTATCTTTTTTAATTTAATTTATATAACTTTGTTAATATAAGTTTGTTATCTATTTTTTTAAAACATTTATTATAATTTTACATTTATAATTTATCATTACAACCAAACGAAATATTAAACATTATAACCAAACAAAAATAACTACAACATTATATACATTACATCAAAAAATTAAATATATACATCAAAATGTTTTTACATACATAACAAAATAAACAAACTGAATAAAAATAAAAACAACTAAGCTTGACCCGCCCCGCCGTCATCGCCCTCATCCTGACCCGCCCCGCCCTCATCTTGAAGGGGTCGCCCGGATAATGACGTGGCGGTGGTAGTGGTGGTGGCTCGATGCCGGCGGCTCGTGACAGATCCACGAGGCGACCAACCGCCCACATCATCAGGTCCTCCATGCGGTCGCTATGACGAGCATGTCGCTGTGAGTCGGCAACAAGTCCATCAATCAATGCCTGGGTGGCCCTGTCCAGCCTAACAGACCGACGTGCGTGTCAGAGATGCTGTGGCGGCCGGTCGTGGATGGCCTCGACGTGCGGCTGCGGCTGCAGGTCCCTCTGTCCACGCATCGGCGGCAACGGCACCGGAACCCAAACCTGGTCTTGGAATCGGTGCGTGATGCGCATGCCGCTAGCCGTGCGGCGGTCTAATCTGACAGGGGAAATGGGCGGTAACAACTCAGGCTCATGCGCATGCCATGGTGTAAGAGTACGCATGACCTGAGTGATAAAAGCGCCGCCATACAAAATCCCACGCCTCTGCCGCATATAGGCAGACGCAAAATAACTCGCGAGGCATGTGGATAGGGCGCACCCCGTGCCTGTAAGCAGGCAGTAAAGAAAAAAGAGGTCTCTATCGATGCACCACTCAAGGCTTTTCTGACGTGGTGTGATCGACGTCGAGATAAGCCGGTGCAAATATCTACAGAGGGGTCTCTAATCCCCGAAACCCTCGCCTTGGTACCTAACCAAGGGCTATCGGAAATCAAACCCAAAAAAACAAGGAGTTCCTCCTTGTCCACCTCCGTCACCGCCGCGGTGTAAACTGTCAAAACCGTCTCAGGCTCAAAGTACAAGACCGTCGTGACAGCCCACTGACGGAGGATTAGACGGTACTGCTGGCCAATGTAATATCCAGTGTTTCCCGACCTAGTTTTTCTTGAACTTTTACACGTATTATTGATTCAAATCTTGAATTCTTTTAAATTATCTATTTTTTTATAAATATTAAGTTAATTGATATATATATATATATATATATATTTGAGACTTATTTAAAATATATATATATATATATATATGTAAAATATGCTTGATTCTTAAAAACTTTATAAACTTATAATTATATAAATAAAAAGAATTCATAAACTTATTCTAAAATACTTAGACTCGTAAACCATAAATCTTAGAAATTATTTTATGAATTTATAAAATAATAAGAGGCAATAAAATTTACAAAACTTATTTAGTTTATTTTTTTTTAAAAAGAAAAAAAACATATTATTGTTTTATAAATTTCAGGGACCAAAACTGTCATTTTGGAAACCCATTTTAAACTTAAAATCAAATTTTAACATAAAATAACAAAACTTCGGAACTACAGGGACTGAATCTGTAATTAACCCAAACTTCCAGTTTAGAAACAGATCCTAAGATCGAATCCCACTAGAGCCGTTTTTGAGCTCGAAAAATCAAAAACGCGTGTTCTGGACGAATTGAATGCTCCTCGAGTCTCACCTCGCGCATGCGACCGTAACCCGAGACACTCCAATACCCGATTTCAACTTTAAACACCGCGTGTTTCGAAATTTAATTCGTTTTGCTCAACCGAAATCGTCCCAACTAACCAAGCATTAAACGTTGGAATTAGCTATAAATATCGATTAGAATTCTCAGTAACATCACACCACAACTATTCGAACTCTCAATTCGTTCATATCAAACCTGCATTTGCCGTTGGAAGCTCGCGGCAGCCGACTCTCAACCCAGACCCGTTCTCACTCGTTTCAACATCGTTTAAGGTAATTCTTGTGACCATATTACTCGCATTCGTGTATAGATCAAAAGCCCTCTGTTTAATTTCATTAACAGAGGGCAAATCGAATCAAAATTGGGCGATCAGATTCTAGGGTTCATATCGGATTTAGGGGTGATTCGGGAGTATGTTTATCTTTTTCTTTTTCCGTGTATTACACTAACGAGACCCGTAGTCGGGCGGTTAGTGTGCGTGTGTGTGCCTCGACCCGGTCAGTGACCCGGGTTCGAGCCTGGGTAAACCGGTTTTACCCTTTTTTATTTTTTTAACCTTTTTAAAACAAGCTTTAAACCTTTTTATTATTTTTATAAAATCTGTTACATTTTTATACACTTAAAAACAGAATCTTGTTTACGTTTTATAATCTGGAACTATTTTAATTAAATAAAACTTGTAATAAATAATTCTTTAAAAATAGTTTTAAACACTTAAAACTATAAAGATACTTTTAAAACTTTATAAAACTTATATTTTAAACATGAATTATGTTAATAATCAGAAACTATAAAATTATTTTATACTTTCTGAAATAAACATATTATTTAGTTTAAACATTAAACTTTAGTTTAACATTTAAAATTCAAGATTTATTTATTTATTTATTTAAATAAAATAAACTTGCGTATTTTATATTAGAAAATCATAAAGTTATAAATTTATAAACATTATAAATAGATAACTTTAATTATTTATAAACTTTATAAACTTGTAAATCTTAAAACTTATAAAATATATGTGTCTTATTTAAACTACAAGATAATAATACTTAAACACTTTAATAAATCTTAATTGATTTATGATAATTATTCTAGACATAACAATTAATCTTTTAGATAATTATCCATCCTTAACAAATATTTACTCTCTAAAAATTTCTATAAATCCTTAAATCATTATCTATTCTTTAAAGTTATTACTAACCTTTTAATAATTATTTACATGATAAATACTTGTTATTTATCTCTACAATAGTTATTTGTAAACTCTGATAACTATCCATACTTTAAATAATTATCATAAATCTTTATTAACTATTAATGCTTTCGTCTAACTATTACTTCAACTTCATTTACAAACACTTAGAAACTATCTTGATTATTATCACCTAACATATGTAAATTGTAGTTGTAAAACTTTTTGAACAGTTATTTTAATTATTCTAAACTATAAATTCATTAAACATTTATACAAGGTCTTATGTCATTTATTCAAAATCTTTATTTTAAACTCGATATAAACTTCATAAACACAATTAATCTCGTCTCCCATTGGAACCCTAGTCGAATCTTGAAATCCTAGATCTTTTGTCTTAGACTTTTACTTAAATATTTAGACTTGCATACTTAGGCTTATCGTGAGGATATTGCAAATACTTATCCGTGCCAGATACTCTTCATCAATCCAAGTGAGTATACTTAGCCCATTTTTCCTTTCTATGCTTTTGGGGTGAAACATGTTCAAAATCCTTAAACTTATGCAATTCTTGTACAACTATGACTACGTGTTTATTCTTATGTTAAACTTGAGACTTGTATGCTTAGATTAAACTTAAAACTAGCATATTCATTAACTTTGATCAAGCCTATAGTAACAATGATAGATCTATTGTATTTGAACAATCCACCTTGATTGATTGACCCCTTCGGGGGGGAGCCCTTGATGATTGTTACTGAATTAAACTTTAAACTTGAGACTTATAAGGGTAACCTGCGGGTTATGCCTAAACTTGGTTGGAGGGTTGAAGTGCACAATGTTTAAGATACTTGTTTCTCATACTTACATTATAGAATGCATGAATCATAGTGAATTGTAATTCTTCTCAAATACTTGTAAACTGTGTCAAAACCTTTGTATCTCACCAACTATTTTGTAGTTGACAGATTATTTCACATGTTTCAGGTTTACATCATGAGACTTATTCGTGATCACATAGGATGCTTTGGATCTAGACTACTTAAATTAAATGTTGTATTCATATTATTCTTCCTTGTATTGAATCTTAAATTATTCATTAATGAAATATCGAAACTTTAATAGTTAACCTTGTGCTATTGAACAACCGCGTCCGCCCCGACGTATAATCCGCCGTCGGTTGGGGTGTGACAGCCAAAAATACGGAAGGAGACCTGATCCGGCTCCTCTGTCGGCGCCTCCCCGGGAAGGGGCTGCAGCCCCTCCTCTGAGTAGATGAACGTCGAAAGAAACTCGACGACCACCTCTCGGTAGGTCTCGGTGAATGAAAGATCAAAAAGTCGATCCCATGGCGTGTCCTCGCCTATGATGGCCCTGACCCGCTCCGCCTTCTGGACCTCCTGGAGAAGCTCCCAGTCTACCGTCGTCCCCGGCCCCAACCGCACTTCCCTTAGCTTCTGGCACCGGCCAAACCACTCCGAGTCGGGTGGAAAATCCAAATACGGCTAGTACTCGAGATCATCTAACTCCTCCATATGATTATCGTCCTCGTGATCCGCCATATCTGAAAATAATAATAAATTGTTTTTTCTTTTAAAATTTGTTATAATAAAAAATTGTTTTTTTTAATATAAATAATTTAAAATAATAATAAATTGTTTTTTTAATATAAATATATAATTTAAAATAATAATAAATTTGTTTTTTTAATTTTAAAAATAATAAATAATTTTTTTTAATATAAATAATTTAAAATAATAATAAATGGTTTTTTTTTTAATTTAAAAAAGTTTTTTTTTAAAAAAAACCTATACACCACGTATAGCCTTATACGTGACGTATAGGGTGTTAGCGGGTAACGCCATACGCAGGCAACCCAAGCCATACGCAGGTCAGTTTCCTGGCAAACCAAGCCATACGCGGCAACCCAAGACCATACGTAGGTCAGTTACCGAGAAACTTTAGCCATACGCAACGTATAGCCCTATACGTGGCGTATGGTTTCATCTTCTTCCTTGGATGAACTATACGCCACGTATAGGGCTATACGTTGCGTATAGTTCATCAATTTCAGTTTATATAATGCTAATTCTACGCAATTTGAACGGGTAATAATCTAAATAAATGCTATATTAGTGTAGATTACGTACCTTTACGAGTAGAATAGAACTTTTTGGAGCCGATAATCAAGATCCCTTGACTTCGTATAAGGTTTTGTGTAAAAATGGGGGTGCGTTTGGCCTTGTACGATGGGAGTTCTGAGTATATCTTAGATCTATACGCTTCGTATAGTACAATACGTAGCGTATAGACCATGACCTTTAGAATTCTATACGATGTGTATGGCTCTATATGCTTCGTACCAAATAAAAAATATCTGAAATTTGAAATTTAAAGGCAATACGCCACGTATTGCACTATACGTGGCGTATAGTATTGTTTTTATGTTTTAAATTTTTTTTTACATAATTATTATTAAATTACATTATCCAGCATTCGTTACATATTGTGTATAGTTCTGTGAATCAGTAGCCATTATCTTCTTAAACCGTTCGATACGATCACTGTATATATTTTCCCATTCTGCTGCAACATCATTTTGGTGCAAAATCCAAAGAGCATTCGGCGTGGGCATCGGAAAATCTCCGTCTAACTTGACGTGGATGAAATGAGCATTGTTGACGTGAACGAACGATACGATTTGATGTTGAGCGTGAACGTTAGGACCAAACCATAATGGAAAAAATGTTTGATTACCAGTGATGCTTAAAAGATGAACAATCACCCCAAATCTTTGAGCAATTAAGAGTCTTGTGTATGGCATCTACATCCAACGACTAACTGGTGCAACGACTAACTGGTGCGGCTTTCACATCCTGCCAATCTATCGTGTGACGTAGCCTATCATACTCTTAAAAGGCGACTCTGTCGAAAACAGTTCTCCACCATTCTTCTTTATTGTCCATCTCCTGTAGAAGTTGTTGTCGAATAAAAAACCACCGGTTTTCACTTAACCCTAAGCCCACAGCTACCAATCGAAAACCACAGTTACTGTCGGGATTTACATCCTGTATACGTGAAAATTTAGGGATGAAACAAAGACGGAATCGAATCCTTAAAACAATTTATATTGTTAACTGCATCTTTCCCCGTCATCAATTATCATCTTGTGGTTGCTTTCCTTTATCCGTCGTTGAACGACGGTGTTGAATGACTGAACTCGCTTGTCGAGAGTCCTGTGACGCAATATAGGAGCTATGTCTCGCAGGGTCACATATGCTTTGTTGGGATCCTGTGAACGAGTTGTTTCTCGTGACATCTTGTTTCCTTTGTTGTTGCTTTTTCAAAGCTGGACGACCGCGAGTATCTTCTTGTACGACAGGCGCTTTCTTGTTACTTTTGTTGAGAAAGACCACCCCTGCGATTCTCGACAACAGACTTTTTTTAACGTGATCGGGTTGTGACATAATTTTGTTTCTCACTTGACCAAGTACTTTATCCACGTCTACAATTTCATCTTCGACAAACGACGGTTTTAGATTAAGCTTCCTCCAGAAGACGTCCACCGTATCTAGCGGGATTCTGCCACCTGTATTAAAACGAGATAGTCAGAACAATTTGAAATTAGAATAAACATTATAAATATTGAAAGGTTGACATGACATGTAGTTTCGATATTTGCCAGACGACAAGCACATGGCAACCCACAACTACTGAAAAGTTGCCAACCACACGTTGCATTTTGTTTTCGTATTGTTGATAACTTGTACCACTCGGTTTCTAACAAATTTAGAGCTTTATGTGAAACTTTACCGAGTAAGTTATCAAACATTTCAATAGCTACATGGTTATCCATTTTCCGTATGAGGCTTGTTCCAAAGCCAAACTGTAATTGTACATATTGATCTATGACAATTTCATCAACAAACTCAACAAGTCTATCTAGCGAGCTGTTAGCATTTCTAAGATAGCTCTTTAGGAGTGAATGCTGGCTCTCGACTCGGTTCGTTGTATGTTGACCAAAATTGAGTTTTCTGTTGGACCAGGCCGATACAAACTTTTCTTTATATGGGTCCAACCAATTTTTGGTTACATAGTCAATAACTCCTGAAAAAATAATTTAAAACCTAATAAATATTTAATATTGAAAATAAATTAAACCATAATAATTATTTAATATTCAAAACTTACTTCCTCGTTTGGCTGCATACAGCCGTTCGTAAAGCCGGTTGAAGTTGTACGGGTATACTTCTGGTGTGGGAGACTCACACAATACCGACCACGAATACTTGAAATTTGTCCAGTCTTCGTCTGTAAACAATGCCTTGCAATGTTTTGAGATATTCTCGTGTATGTGCCACCGGCATAGGTTCTTGGAACTTTCCGGGAATATTTTATCACACGCGTTCATAAGAGCTTTGTCCATGTCTGTTACTATCACCCGTGGCTCCATATACTTTTGCAACATACCTTTGATTTGTAGTAGCAACCGGACGAAGTTTTCCTCCCGTTCTTTAGATATAAATGCATGAGCGACGCAAAACGATTGGTGTGTGGAGGTCACACCGACCACTTGGACAAATGGTAGTCTATACATGTTTGTTTTGTACGTTGCATCGATTATCAACACGTGCGGGAACGCACGACACATCTCGTAGGATTTCGGATGAACAAAGAATATCTCCTTCACGACATTTGTGTCGGGATCCTCCCGAGTATAGTAGACGTAATCTTTAGAAGAAAGCAAGTGCTCCAGAACCTGCATTGGAGTTTCACCGACTCTCGTTTAGTTTTTTTATCTTTTGTATCGCATTCTAAATGTCCTTTTTAATGCAACTACTCTCTGGGTTTTGCTCCCTTATGGTTGCCAGAATGTTTCGTGGCATCATGTTTTGCGAATACAATTTCGCCACCAAAAGTTGTTCCGACTCAGACAGTCTCCTGGCAAACAAGTGCGCCTCAAGATGTTGACTAGGATCGTGGTTATGACTGTCATCCTTCACCATTAATTTCCAATCACCAGTATTTAGTTGGTACTCTCCTTCCAATTTAAAGGGACAACATGTTTTCTTGCTACCGACACGTCGAACCGTGGCAGTAGACTTACATTCGCTGTGACGGTCAAACACAAGCCACACCTTGATAACCGGTTCCGACAGATCGTCTCCTTTTCTCCTCGATCGTCGGGTGACAATGACGTAACCATTCTCACGTCCTCTGCGGACAGCCCAATCCACCAACTGTTCACGAGACTGAAAATTCTGCAACAACGGTACTGTAAAAGTTAATAAACAACAAACTAAATGTATGCATATATATATAGGAATGTTATACCTGGTCAGTTTTACACGTCACGGTTGGATGGGTTTGTTCCTTGTCTTCGGAGTCGTTAGCCGGTTGTTCTCCGCGTATACGAAGTTGTCGGTTTGTTTTGTCGGGTAAGAGACTTCACCATACACGAAGTCGTCTGTGGGTTGTGTAAGGTAAGAGGGTTCACCGTATACGAACTCGGGATTGCTTAGTGTGTTCAAATCGGGAAGCCTTACCCGTTGATTAGAATTAACGTCGGACGAGACCTCCTCCCGGTTCACATCTTGAAATCTAGAACTTTGCTGGTTGTTTTCCAGCGACTCGTTAGAATATACCTGAAAACCGTAGTTACCATCCCCACACCAAGACATTGCTATAACTTTTTGAGGGAAATTGTTTGAAAATTTTTTAACGATACGTTCAAATGAGAATTCTGCATGGTTAAATACACAAAAATTGGCCCCTATACGCATCGTATAGCCCTATACGATGCGTATAGCCTTCTGGTCAAACCGACAACATTGTACACATGGTCATTCCAACCCCTATACGCATCGTATAGGTCAATACGATGCGCTTTAGGGTACGAGATACCTACTGCAACTAGTCATCCATCACATCTCTTTACGCCACGTATAGTCCTATATGCGGTGTATAGAGTTGTGATGGATAACTAGTTGCAGAAGTTACCTCGTACCCTAAACCGCATCGTATTGACCTATACGATGCGTATAGGGGTTAGAATGACCAGGTGTACGATGTTGTCGGGCATGGGAAATTGTGAAGGCTATACGCATCGTATTACCCTATACGATGCGTATAGAGCCCGGTTCAGATAACAATTTCTGTGTCCATAGTCCCCTTGTTTTATTACAGTAAACTTAAATCACTGTTTGTGTGACCCCCCTTATTAACACACACACACACTTGTTTATCTCTCAACGCCACCTGCACCATATCATATCTTCTCCTTACCAAATCCACACCTTTCCTCAGATCCCATCAATTTCAACCCAATTCTACCCCCGTTCAACTTTCTCTTCACAATTGCAATCCAGATCTTCATTTAGGTATGATGTCTTCTCTTCTCCCAGATCTCACCACCAGAATCTACCCCGAGCCTCCATGCAGCTTCTTGTCGGTGCCCACGGAGGTGGAAGGCGTTGACCGATTTGACCACCTGCCGGACTCTCTCCTCCTCCTGATCTTCAACAGGATCGGCGATGTCAAAGCGTTAGGCCGTTGCTGTGCCGTTTCTAGAAGGTTCCATTCTCTGGTCCCTCGGGTGGAAAACGTCGTCGTTCGAGTCGATTGCGTTATCTCCGACGACGATTCCTCTTCCGCCGCCGGCTCCTCCGACAAATCTCGCGGACCGATTTCTAGTCTTTTCCGCATCGTATTCGGAGGCATCGTGAAGTCAATTCAAGCCCTAGGTCAGTTTTTCGGTCCAAAACGGTTACCGTCGTCGTCGTCGTTATACTCACCTTCTTCGTCGTCGTCGTTATCCGTTGGAAACGTCGACGGCGATGATGTTGAACAAGGCTGTGGAGTCACGCATCATTCTCCTACTCAGGTCCTCAAAAACTTCAACGAGGTTCGTTTTCTCAAAATTGAACTCCCGAGCGGCGAATTAGGGATCGAAGATGATGTTTTATTGCGATGGAGAGCCGATTTCGGATCCACTTTGGATAATTGCGTGATGCTGGGAGCATCCTCCGTCATATATCCTGATAAATCTTCATCTAATCAACCAAATCCCGACGCAATAAGCGTCAACGACGATAACGGGAGCATACCGGAATCATTTTACACCAACGGCGGTCTGAAATTACGCGTAGTATGGACGATTAGCTCGTTAATTGCAGCATCTGCAAGACACTACTTGCTTCAACCGATAATTTCCGAACACAGGACATTAGATTCACTGGTTTTGACAGATGCAGATGGCCAAGGGGTGTTATGTATGAACAGGGAGCAATTAGAGGAACTTAGGGTGAAGCCGTTATCGGCTTCTTCAGCTTCAAAGAGAACCCTAGTTCCTGCTTTGAATATGAGGCTTTGGTATGCACCTTACCTGGAGTTACCTGATGGGACTGTGTTGAAAGGGGCTACATTGGTTGCTACTCGACCGAGTGATCAGTCGGTGCAGAGGGAGGTTACGGATGGATTGTGGGTTTCGTCTGCATTCGAGGAGCCTTTTGGTACTGCTGCAAAGATGTTGGTCAAGAGGAGGACTTATTGTCTTGAGATGAACTCCTTTTGATGTAAGAATCGCGATGAACTATTGAACTTCACTTGTTTTGTTCGATTTAGCCTCGTGAAAATGTTTGACTGTTTAGTGTCTATCTTTAGAATGCACATGTGAACATTAAACAATCTCATGAATAAAATTAAAGTTGATTGATTTATGGTGTAATTATATCCTAGCTTATCTGCATTAATATTTCTTGTTCTGTTATGTACTTTTAGGATGTTCTTTCCCTGTGCCATAACAATTCACATTTGATTTCAATTTAGATAATAATGGACCTTGCTTGATATATGGAGTAAGGGGGGCGTTTGGATATGTGGTTATTGCGGTTAAATAGTAAGAATCAGATCATAATCTCAATAATCAGTTTTCTCAAAGCAAATCCTTACCTGCCTTTTCAAATATGATTATAAAAAACCAACTTCATTTATAGCCAAACACAAAAACCAAAAGCAATAATCACTTTTAGAGGTACATCTACCACCCTTTATTGAACATGGAAAGACAATGAAATGTATCACATGCTGATAGATTATAACGTATTAGGAATTCAAGTCAATTCTGCCTAGAGGTGTGTATCATCCCCCGATTGTTAAATCGAGCCGAGCTTGAGCCCGAGCTCGTGTGTAAGTTGAATCTTATTTAATAATTACATATTCATAATAAATGTTACTATATGTATAAACATGATAAAAAAGCTAAATAATAATGTTATCTATATATAATATAGATAAAAAAATAAATAATTTCATATATAAAAGATAATTAAATTTCACCCTTTATTTCTGCTTTGGACATATGGTTTTTTTTTGTCATAACTTTTATTTTTTTTTACCAGTGGTATATTTAGCCAAAATAATGCAAAAAGTTTGGTGGGCTTCAGTTTTGCTATTTATTTTGATGAATATTCATTCTCATTTAGTTTTGTTTTCTGTTGTTGCAGTTTTGTTCTCTAGGCATTGAAAGGCAGCACAGCAGAGAAACACACAATTTTGTTACCTTTGATGAATATGGCTTCAAAATGGATTTTGAATATAATCATCAATATTCGTTAGACTTTGACAATTAATTTTTCTTCTCTGTGAATATTATTTTATTTGTAGGTGTAAAATAATATATCCATGTAGCTTTTCCTGTCTCATTCAAATGTGTGATGCTCAACTTGTTTGTAGTAGACTTGCTGCACCTCTTTTTAGTCTAATATTAAAAAGTTGTGTTAATCTTTTATCTTTCGCAACATTTATTAATATCAATATTGAAATTTCAACCAAATTTATTAGAAATTGAAGGTTACTTTTAGGGTGTTACTATACGCACACCAACTAACATTATCATACGGGCTGTATGACAGATGAAAAATGGTCAGTTGAGTCGTATGACTACCATGGTGTGTGCTATCACGTCAGTCACTTTTGTGTCACATTTATATCATACGGCACTTACGAACATAAACTCACAAGGCGCGTATAAACATCATATGACCACGTATGACTATTTTTCGCCTGTCATACGTGTTATGCGGTTAGCATTTCAGGTAACATTTACACAACCCTTGTTTTTCTAGTTTGAGATTCCTTCTAAAATTACAAACTTTTTATCTCTCAAAACATGTGTAAACAGTAACTGAATTTATTTCTGTTGTCATCACCAGCCCAGCTTTTATATTTGTCTTTAGGGGTAGCTAGCCTGTGAGGGCCATGGGTGAGTGTAGTCCTTGTCATTGAAGGAGACTCATCTTGGTTGTGGTCCTGCTCGTTCATCTTTCAAGGACTTAATATGGTTGAACCATCATTGAATAGGGCCAAGTAATAAGTATGGTGGTTGACCATGTTAGTTTGGGTTTGAAGTTGGAACTAGTTCATTTGTGATTCATTGGTATGGAGATCGTCACTACTACATAAATAAAAATCGTAACACTTAAAGATGTTGATGATTTTAGTATAACTGAATTTACGTAACGAGAAAAAGATCTAATTTTAATTAATAACACAAGTCAGAATATGTGAGAATAATATTATGTCATAAAGAATTTCCCAACGAGTAATATGGTTTTTCTAACTTGCATTTCTATTATAATCCATTTTCTTTTTTTTTTAATATGTTTTTTATTTTCGACTTTTAAATATAATTGAAAGGGAAATACAATAATGGGAATATAGTAAAGAGAGTTAATTACAAGATTCGTCCTTTATGTTATATGGTACTTTCACATTGAGTCATTTAGCAAACTTATCTACATGTTGCGTCCTTGATACCAAATTTTTATACCAATCTCGTCCTTTGGAGTAACACCCGTTAATATCTTTGTTACAACACATCATGTGCCTCTCACATGTGAGGGCAATCTCGGTATTTTACACCCTAGAACCATTTTCTCTCTTCTCTCTTAAGTACGCCGTTTCAGTTCATTGCAACATACGATAAAAAAAAACCCTAGCAGACAGAAAATGGTGTTTGGAAATTTCTACGTTCGCCGTTCCATCGATCAAGAAGAAGTTGATAAACTATACGATATGCTTGTGGGTTTTATGTTTTTCTTTCAGCTTTGCACTTGTGGGTTTTTGTTTTTAATGTGTAATTTTAATATTGCAGTTGGGTTTCCTAATTTGTTCTCAATCAAGCTTCATCATGGGGTAGTTTTATAAGATTTTCAGGTCGTGAGTATGTTATGGGTAAGGTAAACTTTGTTGATTTAATAGATATTGACAAATTTCCAGTTCTTGAGTTAGAAGATATGATGGTTGACTTAGGATATGAAGAAGATATAAACAATAAAATACCAATCTTCTATCACTATTTAGTACCAAACGAGGATTTAGATTTTGGTCTAAGGGCTATAGGAAATGATTCTGATGTTATCACATTTTCAAAGTATGTGGGGAGTGTAACTAAACATGGAAAAACCAATCTACACACTTACTTTTGTTCACCATCTAAACTTACACTTAAAGAAATTGATGATGATGGAGAAATGGATGTTCTTGAGGCTGGCAAGCAAACTTTTACCAAGTTAATGTTAGGTTGGAATGAAGCTGGAAGTTCAAATGCTAGTGGCCAACAAGTAGACCAGCCACAAGCTGACCATCCATTTGTTGACCAGCCACAAGTTGACCAGGCAGTTGTTGACCAACCACAGTTTGATGAATTAAGTTATGATGATCTTAGCTCATTTGATGATCAGAGGGAAGAACATGCAGAATCATTTGATGATCAGAGGGAAGAACATGCAGGATCATTTGATGATCAGATGGAAGAAGAAGCAGGAAAGGATGATGATGATGATAGTGACTTTATTGTTGATGAAGAAAATGATATGGATGATGTAGATGTAGACATGAGAGATTTTAGGTTGAATGTGGATGGAGCTCCATCTGATGTGGATGAAGAAGCTTATGAAAATGAACAAGAGATATTGGATAATGAGTTGTTTGAAAGTGGCACGGAATCTGATGACAATGCAACAATCACTAGGAAAAGGAAGTTAAAGTCTATTAGGAGGGAAAATGTTAAGAATAACAGTTTTTATCTTAGCCAAATGTTTGGTAATAAAGATGCAGTGAAGAAATTGATAAGGTCCCATGCAGTAGATACAAGAAGACAATTAAAAATAGTCAAAGATGACAAAGTTAGGTTAAGGACAGTTTGTGTGGGGTCCATGCCCACTTTTGATGTAAATGAAGATGGAGCCCATATCCCAAGCTAAGTAAGGGTTGAATCTAGCAGTGCTGGTATAGTTGAAGGACCAGAACAGAAAAATAAGGGTGGGAGGGGGAATAAGGCAAACCCTACACTTTATTTATGCCCATGGGTGTTGTTGCTATCCAAGGAAAAAAAATCAGAAACTTGGATGGTGAAAACATTTAATCCAGAACATAAATGCTTGCAAACTAGAGATGTCAAAGCTTGTACTTCTAACTTCCTAGCTCAACAGTTGGTGGATCAAGTTGAAGAGCATCCTCAAATCCCTGTCAAAGCTGTTAAGGATCAATTCCAAAGAAAGTTGGAGGTTGATATTTCAATGATGAAAGCTTTCAAGGCCAAAGCAAAGGCTATCAAACAACTACATGGGGACTATAATTCATAGTATGGGATGCTCAGAGACTATGTTGAAGAACTTTTTATCACAAACCCTGGTACAACTGTCAGAATAGAGGTTGAGCCTTGCACAGATCCAAATCAGGCAGTAGGCAATTCAAGAGGATATATGTATGCTTAGGGTCTTTAAAACAGGGATTCAAGGCAATTGGAAGAGATCTTTTAGGTCTTGATGGAGCTTTTATGAAAGGTCCATTTCCGGGTCAAGTGTTAACAACAGTTGGGATTGATCCCAACAATGTCATATACCCTGTTAGCTATGCAATTATTGAAGCTGGGAATCTTAGTTCATGGACATGGTTTCTCGAATGTGTTGGTCATGATTTAGATCTGAATTCCAAGTCAAACTTCACCTTTGTTACTGATAGACAAAAGGTTAGTTCAAATGTTTCCCCAAGTACTTTTATGTCTTCTTTTTTAAAATTTATTGTTCATTTTATTCATTAATTTGTATGTATTAAACAGGGCATTCTTCCTGCTATTTTAACAAATTTCAGTTTTGATGATTATTAGCTGATTACCTGGAGTTTTAACAAATTTCAATTTTGTTAGTAGTTGATTACCTGCAATTTTAAAAAATTCAATTTCAAATTCAATTAGTTAGTATCTATCTATACCTGTAATTATGATTCCAATTTCTTACCAAATTAACCAAAACAAGAAATTTCATTACATGGTAAACAACATACAACATCAGTACATTCTACCAAACTAGTAACCAAAACATGAAATTTCAGTACAATAATCAAAACATTACCCATGAAGCTGAGAAATTACAAACACCACAAATCCTACCACACTAATAATTAAAAGCTTATTCAATCTTCTTGCTTCACCTCCACTCGCTTTAAGTTGTTCTTCAACTTCATTTTTGGCATTAATCAAACCAGGTATGATTCGTGCACATCGTTGGCACATTTCGATGTCAACCCATCCAATGAATCCACATTTTGAACCCTGGATTGAAAATTAAAAACTTTAGGGCAAAAAAAAAAACGGGAGATCATGATGAAATTTTGGTTGACATACCGGTTGTGGACAAGCATAAAACCTCCTTCTTGGGTTTCTTGATGTCCATGAGGTTCGAACGATTGCATGATTTCCACACCAACAATAAACCATTTTAGGCTCGGTTTGAATAATTTTTGCAGACAAGATGTGTTTGTGCGAATGAAGAAGATGTTAGGGTAATTAAAGGCATAAGAGGGTGTAAAATACTGAGATTGCCCTCACATGTGAGAGGCACATGATGTGTTTTAACAGAGATATTAACGGGTGTTACTCCAAAGGATGAGATTGGTATAAAAACCTGGTATCAAGGACGCAACATGTAGATAAGTTTGTTAAAGGACTCAATGCGAAAGTATCATATAAAATAAAGGAGGAATCTTGTAATTTACTCTAGTAAAGAGTTGGAAAGATTTCTCACTGCTGGAACCACCTATATTTATTGAACCGTCTTTTATACCGTTGTTATTTGAAGCTATGATTGGTGTATCAAATCATTGAAATAATTTTTAAAATTAAAGGTTTACATTTTCATAAACAATAATTATATATTTTGGTTAAATTAAGTTATTTTGTTTAAATCTATATCTATACTATATAATAAATAAAGGTTTTTAATGCCACGTGTCGCCTCGGTATTCATTCTCGTCATTGTTTTCCCGCCTCTCTCTCTTATTAAATACGCCTCTATATTTTAATAATAATATATCTTGAAAGAAAATACTAATTTTTATATTAATTAATCACTTGACATATTTTAACAAGCGTATGTGTTAACAGATTATATTGTATTCTACGGGTTTATTCAACCCGTATAAAACACGAGTTTTAAAAAAAAAAAAATTATTACTTAATATATAATATTATATTTATTCAACACGTGTAATATATTTAATATATATAAACAAGATTGCAAGTTTGGTGACAATTGCATATAAATTACTATTTACATCTAAAAGTTTTAAGTATATATTATTTCTTTATTAACCAATAGAAAATCTAGTTTTGAATCAACATGATTTCTTGGTTGGCTACAAAAATTCAACGTCCATCTTTATTAATTAAAACACGCTCATTAAATTATGTGATATTTGATTCGATTGCATCAATATATTTGTATATTTTTTATTATAAATTCAAAGTTTATTAAGATATCAATAAATAAAAAGTTTCAAGTAATAATTATTTATTGATTGCTTAGAATATGAGTACTTTTATAATGTACGGTATGGACGTGCACACCTCAACTCGACGGGAAATAATAAATGGATGTTGTTGTACATACAAACATCCCCTATTTTTTATACATTTTAATATATATATTTCATATTTATTATCATAAAGTAATAAAAATAATAACCCGATAGTGATATCTAATCAAATAAGAGACTTTCATTTAATTTGGAAAATGTGTTCACGTAGGAGATGTTAAAGTTAGTACAAGTGAATTCGATCACAAGCAAGAACACAATCGGGTTTGGTCAAACTGAAGAGCGCCTCTTTTGTTATTAACTTCAAGAATACGAAAATCAGATAAAAAAAACGATGAACTACAAGGGTTTATATAACACCTTTTTACAAACCTATACTTGAATACTAACTATTAATTTGAAATTCAAACATAACCACAAACCAAAAAAATAGGGATAAACTAGACTTTAAATACTAATTAAATAAGTTGTTATCTTGATCTTCTTCAACCACTCCTTGAGATCGACCTATCCACCCAAGTCGATGATGCTTATCGTTATCACTCCCTTTCAGCATCGGCTCCCTTCATACCCATGCTAATACAAATTTCCTTCATCTTGGCACACGGCAACCCTTTAGTAAAGATATTTGCCACTTGCTTCTTCGCGTCCACGTAAATCAAATCAATGTCATCTTTCAACACTTTCTCAAGAACAAAGTGATTGTGTACCTCAATATGTTTAGTACGAGCATGAAACACATGATTTTTTGCCAGCTAAAGAGACAACACGTTGCCACAAAACAACTCCACTTTGTAATTAACCTGTTTCGCCCAAATCTTCCAATAACCGAAACCAACCACACAAGCTCTTGAGTTGCACCTGCAGCAGCTCTATACTCGGCTTCTGTAGACGACATAGACACTATTGGGTGTCTCTTACTACACCACCATATAGTGCCAAAACCGAACAAGAATGCATACCCCTACGTTGATCTTCGTCCACCCGGATCACCCGTATAATCAACATCACAAAAACCTGTAAGTCTAGCATTTGGCTCCCTCTTAAACGTAACACCAAGACCAACTGTAGACTTTACATACCTCAGAACACGTCGCATAGCATACAAATGAGGTCCTTTAGGTTTCTGCATACACCTACTCAATACACCAACTGCACATGCATTATCGGGTCTAGACAACATTAAATAATTCAGACTCCCTACCAACTGCATGTACTATGTTGGATCTTCTAGTTTAGTTCCTTCTTCTGGAAATAACTTCACGTTAACATCGATATGTGTAGATGTCGGTTTACAATCTATAATTCCAAACTTTTGTAACAACATTAACGCATACCGCCTCTGATGTAATACCACGGCTTGGTTTTCGTACTCAAGCTCTAACCCAAAAAAATGTTGTAAACGGTCGAGATCTTTTATCTTAAAACGTGTACTCAAGTTCTCTTTCAATTGATCAATAACCTCTTCAAGATCCCCGGATATTATTAAATCATCAACATATTCCACAACCACCACTACCTTGGTTGCAATGGTTTTAACAAACAAACTTGAATCCACTGAAGTAATATATGTCACACCCCAACCGACGGCGGATTATACGTCGGGGCGGACGCGGTTGTTCAATAGCACAAAGTTGACCATTAAAGTTTCAATATTTCATTAATGAATAATTTAAGATTCAATACAAGGAAGAAAAATACGAATACAACATTTAATTTAAGTAGTCTAGGTCCAAAGCATCCTATGTGATCACGAATAAGTCTCATGATGTAAACCTGAAACATGTGAAAGAATCTGTCAACTACAAAATAGTTGGTGAGATACAAAGGTTTTGACACAGTTTAAACAAGTATTTGAGAAGAATTTACAATTCACTATGATTCGTGCATTCTATAATGTAAGTATGAGAAACAAGTATCTTAAACATTGTGAACATTCAATCCTCCAACCATGTTTAGGCATAACCCGCAGGTTTGAAAGTTTGGTTTAGTAACAATCACCAAGGGCTCCCTCCGAAGGGTCAATCAATCAAGGTGGATTGGTCAAATGCAATAGATCTATCATTGTTACCATAGACTTGATCAAAGTTAATGAATATGCTAGTTTTAAGTTTTATCTAAGCATACAAGTCTCAAGTTTAACATAAGAATAAACACGTAGTCATAGTTGTACAAGAATTGTATAAGTTTAAGAATTTTGAACATGTTTCACCCCAAAAGCATAGAAAGGAAAAAGGGGCTAAGTATACTCACTTGGATGATGACGAGTATCCGACAAGATTAAGTGTTTGCAAGACTTGGAGAGGGATAATATCCTCACAATAAGCCTAAGTATGCAAGTTTAAAGATTTAAGTATGATCCTATAAATCTATGATAAGGATCTAGGATTTCAAGATCGACTAGGGTTCCAAGTGGGAGATGGGAATGATTGTGTTTATAAAGTTTAAGTCAAGTTTTAAGTTTAAGTCAAGTTTTAATAAGGTTTTGAATGAGTCATACTAGACTTGGATTTCAAAGTTTAAATAAGTTAATAGTTTAAAATAATTATTGTTTAAAATAATTATTTAAGATAAGGATTAAAGATAAATAATAATTATTTCAAAAGTAAAATAATTATTAAATACAAAGTATTTAAAGACTAAATAGTGATTAAGGATAAACAATAATTATTTAAGAATAAGTAATTATTAAGGATAAATAATTATCAAAAGGTTATTTACTTTATTTGAATTTATCAATATAGATAGTTTTAAGATTAAAGCATTAAGTATACAAATTAAATATTATTTAAGAATGGTTATAAGTCTAAATATCTAAAGTGAAATTTGTAAGTTTAAACAAATATGTTAAATAACATTTTTTTTTATATTTTAATTTAAAGTTTCAAAGTTTATAAATCTATAATTTCAACGTTAAAGTATTCGAGTAAGGTTTATAAGTTTATAAATATTTAAAGTTATCTATTTATAAGGTTTATAAATTTATAACTTTATGATTTATAAATTACGCATGTTTATTTTATTTAAATAAATAAATAAATCTTGAATTTTAAATGTTAAACTAAAGTTTATAAATCGATTTAATGTTTAAACTAAATAATATGTTTATTTCAGAAAGTATAAAATAATTTTATAATTTCTGATTATTAACATAATTCCTGTTTAAAATATAAGTTTTATAAAGTTTTAAAAGTATTTTTATAGTTTTAAGTGTTTAAAACTATTTTTAAAAAATTATTTATTACAAGTTTTATTTAATTAAAATAGTTTCAGAATGTAAAAGTATAAATAAAAAATCATTTTTGAGTTTATAAAAGTTTAACATAATTTATAAAAATCATAAAAGTTTAAAAAACTGCTTAAAAAGGAATTAAAACAAAAACAGTGGGCAAAACCGGTTCCCTCGGATTCGAACTCGGGTCTGGGACCGGGTTACCAAACACACACACAAGCCTAACCATCCCGCCTACGGGTCTCGGTGGTATTCATCTGGAAAAAGAAACTCTTAAACACAAGTTCCAAACGCCCCCAAATTCCCAAGAACCCTAGTTTCAATTTCCGTCAAATACATGCTGATTCGCCCTCTGTTAATGCAATTAAACAGAGGGCTTTCGATCCTTAGAGTATAACGACCCTACTAGACGCAAGAATTACCCGAAATGGTGGAGGAACGAGTGAGAACGGGTCTGAGCTTCGAAGTCAGCTGTCGCGAGTTTGAATCGTGCAATGTAAGTGATGAACGACTGATTTGAGAGTTTGGAGAGTTGAGGGGTGAGGTTTATGAGGTTTCTAACTCAATATTTATAGCGAATTCAAGTGTTAAATGCTCGGTTAGGTGGCGGGTTAACGGTTGAGCTTAAATGAGTTTGAATTCAAAATACGCGTTGTTAGGCTCGATGTTGAGCATTGAATACGGCTAGGTTACGATCGCACGCTCGAGTCGAGACTCGAGGTGCATTGAATTTGGCCGGAATCGCGATTTCGCGCAAAAGGGCCGAGAACCGGGACTGGACAGGACTCGAACTTGGAACCTGTTTCCAAACTGAAAGTTTGGATAAATTACAGATTCGGTCCCTGAAGTTTCCCTCTTTTATCATCTCATGTATAAACTTGGATTAGAGTTTAAAATAAGTTTTCAGGATGACAATTTTAGCCCCTGAGACTTTTAAAAACATATACATCTATTTATTATTATTTTTTTGTCTAAAAAAAAGTTTTAAAAAATAATTTCTAAGTTCCATAACTTATTTATTTTAAAATAAGTTTTATACCTTATTATTTTATAACTTTTTTATAAAATGATTCACATAGTTTATTAGAAGTTTAAATAAAAAATGAGTTTATAAACTTGCTAGAATTTAAAAAAAAGTTTATTTATATATATAAAATTTTCATATATATATGTACATATCTATCTAAGTTTCAAATGTAACAGATTTGCGTAAATGTCCATGAAATGGGTCGGAATATCCCGGATATTACAATATAGTACCCATTATGTTCAAGAAATTCGAAAATATCCTCCCAACCAAGCCAGTGGTGATTGCTTTAATCTGTAAAATGCCTTCCACAACCAACCCCGCGGTGATTGCTTTGCAACCAGACTGAAGGTTTCCTCATAGTCTAGCCCAAGTTGTTGGGAGAAACCTCGTGCTACGAGCCGTGCTTTAAACCAATCAACAGAACCATTAGTTTTTCTATTAACCTTGTATGCCCACTTACACATGGGTGTTTTTACTTCATACGATAGGGGTACTAATTCACAAGTTTAATTTGCTTCAAGGGCTACAATTTCAGCTCTCATAGCTTCGTCCCACTATGCTTCCCATATGCTTCATCAAACGAATCTGGTTCTACCAATTGATCCTCAACTGTGGCTATATTAGCATAACGTGGGCTTGGTCGTTTTTCTTGAGTGGACCACCTAGGAGTCGGCATCTCTTGTTGGATTGTTTCACCCACGTGTTTAACCTAATCTAATCCATAACTCATCCCAACCTCTTCCACGGGTATGTCTTCATTAAATTTCAAATTAACTTGTGATAATTCTTCTTTCAAGACTTCTGCATTTGTCAATCTTGCTGATTTTAAATTAGCATGTGACAATTCAACACCCCGCTTGGCAGGAAGCTATGTCTAAGGAATTTGCTGCCTTAGAAAGCAACCAAGCTTGGGAAGTTATGTCTTTACCCAAGGGTAAAAAGGCCATCAAGTGTAAATGTGTGTATAAAGTCAAGTATAATGTTAATAGTACAGTTGAGCGTTGTAAAGCCCGTTTGGTTGTTCGTAGGGATACTCAAAAGGCTGGTATTGATAACAATGAGACTTTCTCTCCCATCGTTAAGATAACTACTATTCGTAGTCTCATTGTTGTTGCTACTAAACGACATTAGGGTTTATATCAGCTGGATGTCAATAATGCTTGCTTACTTGACGATCTTGACAAAGACATTTATATGAGTCCTCCTCCTGGTATACCTTTATCTTCTCCTGCTCATGTTCTCAAACTCAAAAAATCTATTTATGGTTTGAAGCAAGTCTCGCAACAATGGTATAGGAAGTTATTTGATACTCTTAAGACTAAAGGCTATATACGTTCTGCCAATGAATATTCTTTGTTTTCAAAGATCATGGGTGATTCTGTTGTTTGCATTCCACATTTCAAATCAATGATCTTGGTGCTCTTAACTTTTTTTTGGGGGGGATTGAAGTTCTCAAGATTGCTTTTGGAGTCATCATGACTTAACATAAATTTGCTAAGGATCTCTTGACCGATTTTCATGCTGATGACCTTACTTCTGTTTCGTCACCTTTGCCTTTGCATTTGCATCTCAAACTTAATGAAGGTCAAGTTCTTGATGAGCCTTTATATTATCGTCGGCTTGTTGATAAGTTGAATTACCTCACACATACTTGGCCTAATCTTGCTTTTGTTATTCAGTTTCTTAGCCAGTTCATAAGTGATCCCCGGGTTCCTCAATGGGGTGCTGCCTGACATACTCTTCGTTATGTCAAGGGCACATATTCACAGGGTTTTTTTTAATAACAACTCTAATTTGTCTTTAACTGCTTATTGTGACTCTGATTGGTATTCGTGTCCTAACACCCATCGCTATGTTAGTGGTTATTTCATTTCTTTTGGGGGCAGTCCCATCTCTTGGAAGTCCAAGAAACAAGCCACCATTTCACTTAGCTCTACCGAGGCTGAGTATCGTTTTCTTCGCCGGGTCACACAGGAACTCACTTGGTTAACTCGTTTGTTTGTGGAATTTTGGGTTCCTGATCTCGTTCCTGTTCCTGTCAAATGTGATAGTCAAGCTGCCATTCACATTACTAAAAATCCCGTTTTTCATTAACGCACCAAGCATATTGAATTGAATTGTCATTTTGTGCGTGAGAAGCTTCAAGATGATTTGATTTTGCTCTCTCACAATTGTACTGTTGATCAACTTGCGGATCTCTTCACCAAGAGTCTTGCTAGTCATCTGCACTCAGATTTGATTTCCAAGTTAGGGTTATATACCCCACCAACTTAAGGGGGGTGTCAGATGTAAGTTTCGAGTAGAAACTTGTCGAAAGTTTTGGTCAAAAGTTTAGTTAGGTTTTATTTCCTTTTTTCTAGCTTCATGTATATAAGCTCTTTTGTAATTATTATTTAAGTTATTAATTAAAATCAGAAAATTTCCCCAGTTAGTTAGTTTTCTCTCGATCAACAAAATGTTATTGTATCATGTTATATGTCATCTATAGTTTTATTTGTTTATCATTTTACTAGGTTAAAATCTCGTGTATTACACGGGTTGAACAAATGTAATATTACATATTGTAATAAAAAAATATTTTTTAAGAACTCGTGCTTTACACGGGATAGAATAAACCCGTAGAATACAATATAATTTGTTAACACATACACTCGTCAAAATATACAGGAGATTTATTAATATAAAGATTATTATTTTCTTTAAAAATATATTATTATTAAAAGATAGAGATGTATTTAATAAGAGAGAGGCGGGAAAAAAATTATAAGAATGAATATGGAGGCAACACATGACATGAAAAACTTTTATTTATTATATAGTACTAGTAGGAAACCCGCGCGATGCGGCGGAGACGACAATTTATGACACGGTACTCGTTTTTTGTTAGTTTATCAATCATTTCATGATATATTGTATAGTACTTCTGTTAGTTTTGTTATTCGTAGCATCGGTGTGGTCTATATATGGCATGAGTCTTACGGATTTCAATTAAATAATAACAAACACACGAATAAGAAAATATCCGTCATAAATATAATACTTTAAAAATAAAAATCCCAACACACGAATAAGGAAATATTAGTTACATTCTTTGGGAATGTTGAATGTTCCTATTATAGAAAGAGTGGAAATACAGCTGGTCCATAAATTAGTCAATAATGAATCAAATAATTTTCCTGTGGAAAACTCAACTCATCCTCAATGGCATGAATATCTATACTCTAGTTCTGGCCTTTTTCTATGATGTTATAACGATTGTGATTTTGCAGTACAATTATTGGTATAAGTAACCTCGTTGCTAGATCTACAGTTTCAAACCTGAATCCACCAAATTATTAATATAATTATTCATCAATATGTGCAGGTTCACTCTCAAAATAAAATGGTATAGTAGTAATATACTTATTTCACAACATATTTTTCGCATATTTTTCAATATTTTGAAGTAGTTGCATGAAAACACGAGTTTGATGCTACCTCATATCATCAACTGGGAGCAATCCAGGTAAGCTACGATCCCGACATGCTTGACGAAGCTGCTCTTAAGAAAGGGACTTCACACCCTCTGCTTGGATCAAAAAAATTATGACAGTTAACTATTCCCCTTTTAAATTTCACATAATACTTTATTTGACTTTATGATACTACTAAGCTATTAAAGTGTTAGACCTTAGGTAGGTTTATTTCACAAACTCAAAGTTACTGCATCCATTAATGGGATTACATAAAATGCTTACCCATATGCATCAACAATTGTATGAAAGGACTCGATAAACTTATTTGTCCTGAAATATGTTGGAGGCAACTCTTTTGTGTGCAGAACTTGGAAGCATCGCACCAACTTGAGACTTTGAGTCAACTGTTGCCTGCTGCAGTGCATCTTGGATCTGCAAAAAAAGAGTCATTGGGTTAATGGTAAAAAATCCATGCTGCAATTTGAAACATAAATCATCTAAACAATAACCCTAGCAATTTTAAATGTAGCATCCGCATGGATAAAAACTCGGAATTTGTAATGGATCAGACCAAGATGAATGGGGTTGACTTTTGACCCATTACCCAACCCGTTCATTTCACGAAGTAACATCCAAGAAATGAAGGTGAAACTGGATGGTAATATATGCATACCCCAAAATCAACCACATAAACATGAGCATAATGGATCACTTTAGCCACCATCTCCACACTATTGAATCTCTCTTTCATCAACTCCATTTCTAAGCAGATTCAAAGCAAAAATACCGTCTTTCTGATCTCAACAGAAATCTCACCTGGATAAGAAACATAATACCTGTCTTATGTATACCATTTCCATGTTGCTGTTGATATAGCCACAGGATAGAATATATAATATATCCTAGTTGCTGGGAAATGCCCAAAAAACCATGAAAAATATGCAATAAGTCAGTACATTTGTAACATCCCGAGTTTTAGAGCACGAGAGAATTCACGAGGAATTAAAACTTAAATAAAAAGAAAGGAAGCGGGCTTGGGCCGGGGTGTATGGGCCGAAAGGGGCAAGGGTCGGGCCCTTATAAGTCTCAAGACCAGCCCCAAACCCTCATTTGCAACACCATTTTCGGAATTCTAGAGAGAGAAAGCGAGAGAGAGCCTAGAGAGAGAAAGTCCCGGTTTTCGGACTAGAGCTTCAAAGATCGTTAGCAAGAGTCTCGCGAGTGTTTAGCAACGAAAAGGAAGCGTTTACAGGTAACCGATTCTCCTAGATCTGAGTTTTTCTTCATTTTGGGGTTTTTCGGGTTTTGAGTAAAAAGATGGTGATTTTGCGGATGAAACTGAAAGAAAAGTAAAGATTTGAGTTCTTAAACGAAAACACAAGATTTGAATGTAAAAAGTTTGGATTTAGACGAGGTCGGATCATCGGGTTTTGTGGGGAGGATGACTGGTCTGAAAAGTATCGAAACTAAGTAGTTTCGAGTCAGGAGCAAGTATCGAAACTAAGTAGTTTCGAGTCAGGAGCAAGTATCGAAACTAAGTAGTTTCGAGTCAGGAGCAAGTATCGAAACTAAGTAGTTTCGAGTCAGGGGCATGCATCGAAACTAAGTAGTTTCGATGGGTCAGCATGTATCGAAACTAAGTAGTTTCGATGGGTCTGCATGTATCGAAACTAGGAAGTTTCGATGTGCCTTAAGTTCAGAAATGGTAAAACCATTTAGTGTCGATTTAAGTCTGATACGTGTTGAATTGTTATGATTGTTCAGATTGTGTGAGACCCGGTAGATCATTCCAGCTAAGATACCAGGTGAGTTCTAATCCCCTTTTTGCCTTCTTTAGGGGTGGTGTGCATACTTAGTGTAAAGTGTTTATTATATTTTATATATTATAAACTGAAGAGAAAAGCTATGTTTTAGTGAAAGGTTTAAAAGAGGCAAAAGTATGTTTTTCAGCAAAGTAAGATATATCATTTGGCAAGCGTTTACTATATTTTTATATACATAAACAAAGGCATGATATATATGATAAGCTATGTTTCAGAAAGTAAGATGTATTTTTATGATAAGCTATGTTTCAGAAAGTAAGATGTATTTTTATGATAAGCTATGTTTCAGTAAAAGCAAAGATATATCATTTGGCAAGCGTTTACTATATTTTTATATACATAAACAAAGGCATGATATATGTTAAGTTATGAGCAAGATTTACAGAAATATTTATGAACAGTAAAGTGAACAGTTTTCCTTCGGGAATATGTACCAGTTATAAAGGTCCTTGGGACAGATGTTACTTGTACAAGATGTCAGATATGGGTTCTACCCATTAGTAAGAGTCTCGGTGGCTCGTTAACAGTTGTACAATTGGAATGAGTGACGGCGGTTGCTCGGGGGACTACGCAATCCCCCATGTACCAGTTAAGAGGTATTGATCACGAGGACAATACCCGGTGTTGATCACGAGGACAACATCGTGTCATGTGGTGTTGCCCGCAAGGACAACATCATTGGGTCACGAGGACCCAGAAGGTATTGATCACGAGGACAATACCAGTATGTAACAGAATTGACGGATAAGCGGTAGTGTCGGTTCATGGTGTAAGCCATGGGGGCATTGACCAGGTACTTGTCGGTTCATGGATGTAAGCCATGAGGGCAGTACAGTAAAGATGAATTGACGGTTAAGTGGTACTGATCACGAGGACAATACCAGCAGTGATAAGAATTGACGGTTAAGCGGTATTGATCACGAGGACAGTACCAACAGTGACGAGGAATTGACGGATACTTTATGAATGCATTAAATTATGTTTTGAAAAGTGTAGTATGTAAAGTTTTGCCTTAAGGGCAGTATGTATGTATGTATTAGTAAATCTTTTGTATAAATGATTTAAAGTAAACGTTAGAACTCACTCAGCGTTGCTGATTTTTAGTATGCACATCAGTTAAGTGTAGGTGGCAGTAGATGGAAGTGGATGCTTGGCTTGGCGAGAAGAGTTACCCGAAGACCAGCAGTTGGCATCCTGTTTATGTTTCTTTTGATTATGTTGATTAAGACAAGTTTCAGTTGTATTTGTCAAGTTATGTTTAATTAAGTATTGTTTAGACATGTTATGTTTCCGCTGCGTATGTTGAGATTTAAATCGTTTCCGCTGTGATAATGTATGTCTTATGTTTAAGTGCTATGTGTTGATGAGTAAATCCAATAAGTGAGGCCTTTCAGGAAAGGGGCCTCACAAGTTGGTATCAGAGCCATAGTTTGAGAGATTTGGACATCCCCGATGTCCAGACTTAAACTGAGAATGGGACAAGAAGCGGATGCCAGTACGGGTAACTCAAGCCAAAGCATCAGAAGCGTATAGTAAGTAAAGTTTACCTTTAGAGTGTCAAGATAATAATAGAGGCTTTAGTGGAACCATGAAAGCGAATAAATAGAAAACAAGATGTGATGTAATGGTTAATTACAGATGGCCAGTGTATATTAACATCTTACCTTACTTATTGTGTTCTACATATTCCCTAGCATGGTGAAATTAAATCTTTTGTTCTCTATCTTTCAGTTAGAAATGGCTAGACGTGGTGGGCGTACAGGCCGCCACGGTGGAGCTAGCACAAACCAAGTTTGAATGATTGGTTAGCCCCATCAGCTTAGGAGCCTTAGAACTAGATATTACCCGGATTAGATCCTCAGCGGTAGTTAATCACAATGGCCTTCATGACCAAGCTGCCTTGCATAGCTACGGTTTATGCCACCCATTCTGTGATTTGCTATCGGTATAGCTTATGGCAGGTTTCGAGGACGAAACCTATTGTAAGGAGGGTAGACTTGTAACATCCCGAGTTTTAGAGCACGAGAGAATTCACGAGGAATTAAAACTTAAATAAAAAGAAAGGAAGCGGGCTTGGGCCGGGGTGTATGGGCCGAAAGGGGCAAGGGTCGGGCCCTTATAAGTCTCAAGACCAGCCCCAAACCCTCATTTGCAACACCATTTTCGGAATTCTAGAGAGAGAAAGCGAGAGAGAGCCTAGAGAGAGAAAGTCCCGGTTTTCGGACTAGAGCTTCCAAGATCGTTAGCAAGAGTCTCGCGAGTGTTTAGCAACGAAAAGGAAGCGTTTACAGGTAACCGATTCTCCTAGATCTGAGTTTTTCTTCATTTTGGGGTTTTTCGGGTTTTGAGTAAAAAGATGGTGATTTTGCGGATGAAACTGAAAGAAAAGTAAAGATTTGAGTTCTTAAACGAAAACACAAGATTTGAATGTAAAAAGTTTGGATTTAGACGAGGTCGGATCATCGGGTTTTGTGGGGAGGATGACTGGTCTGAAAAGTATCGAAACTAAGTAGTTTCGAGTCAGGAGCAAGTATCGAAACTAAGTAGTTTCGAGTCAGGAGCAAGTATCGAAACTAAGTAGTTTCGAGTCAGGAGCAAGTATCGAAACTAAGTAGTTTCGAGTCAGGGGCATGCATCGAAACTAAGTAGTTTCGATGGGTCAGCATGTATCGAAACTAAGTAGTTTCGATGGGTCTGCATGTATCGAAACTAGGAAGTTTCGATGTGCCTTAAGTTCAGAAATGGTAAAACCATTTAGTGTCGATTTAAGTCTGATACGTGTTGAATTGTTATGATTGTTCAGATTGTGTGAGACCCGGTAGATCATTCCAGCTAAGATACCAGGTGAGTTCTAATCCCCTTTTTGCCTTCTTTAGGGGTGGTGTGCATACTTAGTGTAAAGTGTTTATTATATTTTATATATTATAAACTGAAGAGAAAAGCTATGTTTTAGTGAAAGGTTTAAAAGAGGCAAAAGTATGTTTTTCAGCAAAGTAAGATATATCATTTGGCAAGCGTTTACTATATTTTTATATACATAAACAAAGGCATGATATATATGATAAGCTATGTTTCAGAAAGTAAGATGTATTTTTATGATAAGCTATGTTTCAGAAAGTAAGATGTATTTTTATGATAAGCTATGTTTCAGTAAAAGCAAAGATATATCATTTGGCAAGCGTTTACTATATTTTTATATACATAAACAAAGGCATGATATTTGTTAAGTTATGAGCAAGATTTACAGAAATATTTATGAACAGTAAAGTGAACAGTTTTCCTTCGGGAATATGTACCAGTTATAAAGGTCCTTGGGACAGATGTTACTTGTACAAGATGTCAGATATGGGTTCTACCCATTAGTAAGAGTCTCGGTGGCTCGTTAACAGTTGTACAATTGGAATGAGTGACGGCGGTTGCTCGGGGGACTACGCAATCCCCCATGTACCAGTTAAGAGGTATTGATCACGAGGACAATACCCGGTGTTGATCACGAGGACAACATCGTGTCATGTGGTGTTGCCCGCAAGGACAACATCATTGGGTCACGAGGACCCAGAAGGTATTGATCACGAGGACAATACCAGTATGTAACAGAATTGACGGATAAGCGGTAGTGTCGGTTCATGGTGTAAGCCATGGGGGCATTGACCAGGTACTTGTCGGTTCATGGATGTAAGCCATGAGGGCAGTACAGTAAAGATGAATTGACGGTTAAGTGGTACTGATCACGAGGACAATACCAGCAGTGATAAGAATTGACGGTTAAGCGGTATTGATCACGAGGACAGTACCAACAGTGACGAGGAATTGACGGATACTTTATGAATGCATTAAATTATGTTTTGAAAAGTGTAGTATGTAAAGTTTTGCCTTAAGGGCAGTATGTATGTATGTATTAGTAAATCTTTTGTATAAATGATTTAAAGTAAACGTTAGAACTCACTCAGCGTTGCTGATTTTTAGTATGCACATCAGTTAAGTGTAGGTGGCAGTAGATGGAAGTGGATGCTTGGCTTGGCGAGAAGAGTTACCCGAAGACCAGCAGTTGGCATCCTGTTTATGTTTCTTTTGATTATGTTGATTAAGACAAGTTTCAGTTGTATTTGTCAAGTTATGTTTAATTAAGTATTGTTTAGACATGTTATGTTTCCGCTGCGTATGTTGAGATTTAAATCGTTTCCGCTGTGATAATGTATGTCTTATGTTTAAGTGCTATGTGTTGATGAGTAAATCCAATAAGTGAGGCCTTTCAGGAAAGGGGCCTCACAACATTATCAGCCACGGGATCTAAAAATGCACCAAAAGCAGTTCCTAGGTTCATCTAAAAGCATCAAAGGAGACAAATTAATTTAGAAATTAAAGTTTAACTTATCCGCCTTTAAAGCTGTCCAAAACATAAAGATGCATACCTTTTGTGCAAGATACCCATCAAGCCAATCTGTAAATTCTGCAGCAATGAAGATGCCTATGGTAGCAGTTGTCCCTAGCCGAATGTTCATATAAAAAGCTAATCAAGTTCAAAAAATGATCGGTTAGTATCACCAAATTGATAATCCACGCAAAGTAAGCATATTAATGAAACAAACATTAATAGAAATACAAATAAAATTCATAAAAGTAGGCAAATACCAGATGGTTTTTAGATGGATGCAGCAGTACATAGAAGAATGATTGACCAACTTGAACTTCTTTATCAAAATGAAAAGCATTGAGAGAAAAGATGGAGTTTGTAAATAGTTGTATCAAGTTTCCATATACTCATCTGCACTTGCTTGAACAACTTTAAAGAAGGCATCCATCCCAGCACATTTTAAATTATACATTTTGGGTATAGAATTTTCTAGGTTTTGTTTTATTGTGGCTTGGAGTATCAAGTGTTTGAATCTGCAAAGAGGAGTATACCTGACCCATTTGGAGAAAACCCAATTTCAAGGTTTTTAATTTTATAACCCATATCCTAAATAAACACCTTCTATCAATTCATTCCAACTCCCTTTCTGTCATTCCCAAACCCTCAATCCAAAAACACACTTATTTATTTTTTATGATTTATTCAATTTTATGATGAAAAACATATATAATTATGATTATAGGGCAAATGTCAAATCTAATGTGAGAGCACAGATTTGACAAAACAGCGATATACCTGCTAAAATTAGGCTATAAACACCATACGAAATCAATAATTAAGGAAAAGGAAGATGAATCACCCATAGTAGCTAGGGCACAGTGAAAGCGACCGAGTACAGGAGAAGCCGCGGTCCGGATCTGTGACGTGAGACTGGCCGGAGACTTCCAATCAACACCGTGAATCCAACGCAGAACGGATGACCTAACTGAACGGACGGAGGAGGAGACGCCGGTGTAAGGTCGGAACTGAGCCGCAATGGGAGACGGTTCTGAAGATTGGAGATGGAGTTTTGAGATTGAGAGAGAGGAATGAAGCTGAAGATTGGAGATGGTTTTTGTGGATGGCGAGAGGGTGATTTTATTGGAGTGGTCGGTTACGAAGACGAACCGTCGCCGGAGAAGAAGCTCAGGCGTTATCGTCGGGAACCAAGAATCGGGTCCAGCGTCTTATGGAGAAACCTCCGACGGCTCATTAGCAGAGCTTTAAAAATAATATTAACTGTATGCGGTAAAAAGACATATTTACCCATTAAATACATTTTATCTAAACTTTAAGTGTATGAGTTAAATAGTAATTAATATGGTTTAATCACAAATAGGGTTAGAAGGTAATTTTACATATTTTAGGAATTACCAATGTATACATTATACATTAAAAAAAGGTACAAGATGTCTTAAATTTTATAGTAAATTACATCTAAATCCTTCAAATACATATTATAAAGTAGTATAGATAAGATAAATATCTTTTATGTTATGTATAATTTAGTGACGTCCCCGTATTTTTCCATTTTAGAGAACACAGTCACATCACACACGTCTTACGAGGCTCAAGGCCCGTATACCGGCCCACAGCCCTTGCTTCCCCAATTTTAGCCCAAAACTTCAGCCCATCAAGGCTTTAATACTTCTCTTTCCTTATTTCTGTTAATCACAAAATTATAATGGTTGTTTAAGAAAATTTACAAATAAATCACTTTTTAAAGAATTATCTTAAATCAAAATAATTTTGTTGTAGTTTCTTTAGAAAAATATTAAAATACAAAATAACGGTGTATACAAAAAATCAAATTCATATTCGCGTCCACCACGTCACCGCCACATCAACATGTGGCAGTCACTAAATCAAATCACTAAGATGCGTAGCGGTTTCAGTATCCACACACAAATATATACACACATATATACATAACACACACATGTAGCCCCTTCCCAAGTGAACCTGCTCACGCTAGAGCCCCACGCCCCGAGGGCGGTGTTCCACGCCAGTAATTGAGCCAAGTGGCTCGCGCCTTCACTACGAAAAACCTTATTGTATAATCAAGGTAATGATAGGCGTTTTACTTCATTAAATTGATATTACTAAAAGTAATTATCTTATATGCCATTTATAATTTTCTTGACTTGTCACTAATTGTCATGATAAAAAACGTGTTCACAAAATATTAGATGTGATAAATATTTTAATATAAAACTAATATCCACCTAAGGCTAGAACAATAGAAACCTTATCTTAGTCCATTTTTATCATAATGTAATCAGTAGTGGAACCAGAACAATTTACCTAGATGGTCACAATAAAAAAAAACTTACGATCACTAGCGTATAAATCAATAATATTTTATCACTCCACTGGCTACTGATTGTAATCTTCGATATCATGTTTCATAACGGTTTAAATTTTGTTTAGTTTGTTTTTTAATTAAAATATTTTTTTAAACACATCAATACATGATTTAGAAAATATTATCTAATATATATATATATATATATATATATATATATAGGTGAGTTCACTAGAAAATTCATTTTCATGAGAAAACTAAAAAAACTTCTCATTAAAGGTGTTGCATATGTGTAGTACACCCAAAAGTCTGACCCCCACCCAAAAACCTAAACCCCCCACCCCCACCCAAAAACCTAAACCCCCCCACCCACCCCCCAAAAACCTAAACCCCCCCCCCCCCCCCAAAAAAAAAAAAACCTAACCTAAAAGCTAAATTAAACCCAAAAAGCTAACTATGTTACACATATGTAGCAAAACACTGATTTTTTTTTTGAAAGAGGACGACGTGGGGAACAAGGTCTCCGAAGCGGTTTTTTAGTTTTTGATTTATATTTTAAGTTATGATTTTTTTTACCTTTAATAAATAGTTTTTTGGTTTTCTCATTAAAAATGAGTTTTCTTATGATCTTTCCCCTATATATATATATATAAATATAAAAGTTGATAATATATATATACCCTTTAAAATAAATAAGTATATATATATATATATAAACAATAAATAAATATGACATTAAGTCATATTTATGAATTTTAAGTAAAATATATGATGATTAATAAAATAATATAATAAATTAAAAATGTAAAATAGAATATAAAAATTAAACTTGGATGATGAGAGTAAAAAGAAAATTATTATTTTTAATAAAAATTAATGCTAGATAAAGAAATTGTAACTTCCTATACTCTCAGAACTTTGATATGGTTCACACTCTCTTATTTTGTCGGTTACCTTACATCTACTCTATATTTACCCTTTAAAATAAATATTTATAATAATACAATCATCTTCCTTGTTCTAACCGAACAAAGACACGATGTAAGTTGCAGTGTGGTCGTCGGCGACCGGAAAAGTGGAAACACTTATCTTCACAATCTTCACCCCTCTGTTCACTACTAGAATGTTTGGAGGGTCAAAATATAAAGAAAAGTTTCTTCTTTGGATAACCCTATTAAATACGACATGATCGTCCTGTAGTTTCGCCGCTGAATGTAATTACTCAATTAGTTGTAATAACTCACTCATTTATACTAAAGGTGGATGAAAGTTAAAATATCAAAAGAAAACGATACTATCTAAAATAATAGAGTAAAGTGTCATTTTCGTCCCTGTGGTTTGGTCATTTTAGCCATTTTTATCCAAAAAGTTTTTTTTTAGCTTTTTCGTCCTTGACCTTTCAAAATCTATCCATTTTCATCCAGTTGACTAACCCCGTTAAATTATTACCGTTAAACCAGGGGCATTTTCGTCTTTTCAAAACTCTTTTTTTATTCTCATTTATTATTTCCTTCTTCCCCTCCCCATTACAGTCTGTGGATAAGAATTTCGGCTACAATAAGAATTCTGTAACGACATATATTCACCCAAACATTCCAAAAACCAACACCTATTTAGGGTTTTAAAAAGGAATGGGGAGGGGAAAAAGGAAATAATAAAAGAGAATAAAAAAGAAATTTTGAAAAGACGAAAATGTCCCCGGTTTAACGGTAATAATTTAACGGGGTTAGTCAATTGGATGAAAATGGATAGATTTTGAAAGGTCAGGGATGAAAAAGGCTAAAAAAAACCTTTTGGATGAAAATGGCTAAAATGACCAAACCACAGGGACGAAAATGACACTTTACTCAAAATAATATTTGACTTAAACCAGATTCTTACCGTTTGAACTAAACCTTAAAAAATAATATATATATATATATATATATATATATATATATATATATATATATAGGGGCATGTTCAATTTTTTTGTTTGAACGGCAACACCTATATATTCTACGATAATTGGGTTTCCTCGGAGCAACACCTAGAACATCCAAGGCAGCCCACCACAGGAGGAACCCCCCAACTGGGTAAACCCCTGACCTGGCCACAAACCACTTTTTTACTGTTGCTAGGATTCGAACCCAAGACCTCCACTATGGGAAGTCTTGGGGCTACCATTGCACCAAGTCTTGGGGCATGTTCAATTAAGAACCATAATTTTAGCGAAAACCAAAATAAACATGCATTTCTACACAAATGTAAGGATGAATGTATGCATTTGTGTATGAATGCATGATTCTTTTGGTTCTCGCCAAAATTATGGTTCTTAATTGAACATGTCTATATATATATATATACAAAGAGAGAGAGAGGTTTAAATACAAAGTATTTTTTGGTGAGAAGCGTAGGAGGTATTTTGAATCATTGATCTAGAAAATAAATGGTTAAGGTAAAAAATAATTGTTTTAAGCGTGAAAATAATATGAAAATGGTAAAATTAGAATAGCCTACATTTGTTGACTTTTTACAAGTTCCCCCATTTTTTTAAAACGAGCATAACTATTTTATACGACATTATTTTTTTTTTTAAAATTGGACCATAAAATCGAGCATTTTATTCTCTTTAATTTGAGTATACTTTTGCTATACTTTTTTTTTTTTAAATTGACCTTTTTTAAATGTTGACGTGCTGAGAGTGATTACGTGATTTTGCGTGATTATGTGATTAAATTATGGAAAATGTGTTATTATACAACATGCGTGATTACGTGATTATACAAATGTTAACGTTCTGAGAGTGATTACGTGATTACGTCATTATACAAATGTTGAGGCGTTATTATTACGCGGACGCATTTACCCCTCGCCTACTGAACACGTGTCGCATGCTGGTGCCTTCGTACGTTTCGTACGCTAAAACCACTTTGTACGATAACCGGCCCCTATATATATATAGGGTGAGGTTCAAATGCTAACCAATATTTATGTGATAACCATGATAACCACTCTCAAACATAGTGTTACATATATGTAACAATTATCATTATGTTAATGTTACATATATGTAAACACTATGTGTCACGTATATGTAACATTATTTGGTACGTATATGTAAGACTCATCGTTTCTGTATTTACGTTCAAAAATTTTATTCAAATACTTAAATACTATTTTAACAATTAAAAGAAAAAATAATTTATAAATTACGTGATTGTTTTATAATGGTTAGCGCGGTTATCACATAAAAAGTTGGTTAGTATATAGGAAGGATATATATTAAACACACTCTCAATGATGAAACCCATTAAACTCTATGGTAGCCATTGATAAGATTTGATCTAGGGTGGAGATTGAGATTAAAGATTTGATCTAGGGTGGAGATTCAGTTTCACATACTAGATTTATATCACTGCATAGCATAAATTAATTAAAAAAAATTAAGCTAAAGAGTGGTTGGAGATTTTAAGAAAAAGATACATAAATGACAATTTACTTCTTGTTTTCTTGTCGAGATCCACCATTTACATATCAAAATCCGCCATTTTTATACCCGCAACATCATGAGTCGAGCACCACAATTTTATTTGTCAAATCCGTCATTTCCACTTGGGGTTGTCCAGATCTGTGATTATTAGTGATGTTGGGTTGCATTAAAGTAGATGAGGTTAATGGTGAATATATTAATGGAGAAGTCATTAAAGGATGAGGGGTAAAAGTTTGAAAGAAAGAAAATAGGTAAGAAGAGAAATAGTGGGTGAAAAAAATCGTTTAGAAATGTGGAAAAAGAAAGGATATGTATAAGGAATGATGAAAAATATGTCAAATCTTGATGAGTGGAGTTAGGAAGTAAAACACCATTATGCCCTTGGAGGGGTGGGGAGGTGGAGTGTATGTGGCAAGATTGTAGCAACATATTGGCTTTAATGAGTTTAATCATTGAGAGTGGGTTTAAGATGTATAATTCCCATATATATATATATATATATAGGGATCCGCTACAAAGGGAAACAACTTTACAAAGTCTAAAATGAATTTTTAGCCATTGATCTTGGAGATGGAGGGTTTCTAAGATGCCACGTAAAAGGGAAGGAAATTTAAAGGCTGCAGGGATATAATAGGAAGTGTAGTAATTATTGACTTTCTAATATCATGTGCAAGTCACATGCATATTTCCCCATTTTTTAAATGTCCATAATTTTTTTATACGTTAATATTTTTTTAAAAAAATTACATCATAAAATCAAGCGTTTTTTTTTAGTTTTTATGGTGTTTTTTCGTGCGTTTGTAAAAATGGGTTTGTATGACATGTTTATGGTGTTTTTACAGGTTTTTTTTGTGTGTTTGTATTTGACATTCTATGGTGTTTTTCGAGCGTTTGTAATATGAGTATAATATTGCTATATAAAAATAAAATAAAAAAACTGACGTTTTTATGATGTTTTTTAACTGGGCGTTTTTATGGTGTTTTTGAACTGGTGCGTGTTATGGTGTTTTTAAACTAGACAACTTTTCTAGTGTTTTTGATCAGCGATTGTGCGGAAAACAGAAAAACGCATGTTTCAGATTCTCCAACACCATCGTGGAATCGATATCTTTGGTGTTCAGCTCTAGGAACACAAGAGTTGCAGGAGCTCATACGCAGCAGGATGTTTATGGTGTTTTTTGACGCAATTACCATTATGGTTTTAGGTGTTTTCTTTATGGTGTCTTCTATTATAGTGTTTTTGAACTTGACGTTTTTATGTTGTTTTTGAACTGGGCGTGTTATGGTGTTTTTAAACTTGGCAACTTTATGGTGTGTTTTGAACTGTGATTGTGTAGAAAACAGAAAATGCGTTTTCCAGATTCTCCAACACCTCCGAGGAATCGTTATCTTTGGTGTTCAGCTCTATGAACGCGAGAGTTGCAGGAGCTCGTACGTGATCAAGCAGAAAACAGAAAACACGTTTCATTTTTGCTTCTATTTGAGTCAAGATGACTAACTCTGTTAGATTTTCTGTTAATTTTAGTTTGAAAAGACTAAAATACCCCTCAAGGACTCAAATGGTTAAAAAATTATTTTACCTTCTCTCCTCACCACCACCACCAATTCGCTTCTCCTAATTGCAATCTCAACTCTCCTCATCTTCACCGTCGTCGGCCGTGTAATCACCACCACTTCTGGAATGACGATTAACTAATCAGATCAATAAAAGTTAACTTGAGAATATTCAAAATTCACCTTCAGACTACTGGATCTAACACGAGCCTAAACTAACCAGGTTATTAAAGTCAAATCTCCGAGAACAAAAATAGAAAGCAAAATTAAGATTGAATTCATGATGATCTGGTAGATTTATAGCGAATTTTACCGAGAATGAGCATCGCGTCAGGAAGAGCACCGAGCATCGCGTCGGGAAGAACACCGAGCATCGGAAGCAAGAGGTCGCCAACAAGACCTGGCCATAAGATCTTGTGACGTTTCGAATTTTTCATTCTCGCACTCGTATTAAAATTATCGTGTAATCATTCTCTATTTAAATGAAGTGTAAGAGTTTTATCTGGTTTTATACAAATAGGTATTTTATTTTACAAATTTAAATTAATTGGAATTTTATAAATTTTAAGACAAATATAAAGTTTTATATATAAAAAAATATATAAATTTAAAAAGTTGTATATTTAATAAAATAACTTATTTAAATAAGATTAATAACTTTTATAAAAAAAATAAATAAAAAAAAATTATTATAATAATAAAATAAGTTTATAAAAACATTTTTAAATTAATTTGATTTAAAAGAAATTAAATTAATTTATTTATTAAAAGTTCAGGGGTTGCATTGTAATAAATCAAACTCAAGGGTTTTTAACAGAAATTAACCTTAGGGTCTTTTCCTGGACAATTTAAACTATAGGGACCCATTTCATATTTATTTTAAGGGTTAAATCGAGTCAAACCAAACTCCAGGGACTAAAACTGACAATACCCATTTCGTTTATCCGGTCACCCCCTCCAAAGGTCCGGCGGGTAAAGGCTTTTCCGGCGACACCCGACCAGACTGTTTCTCTGCACCTCGACAGCCGATAAAGGCTTCTCTGGCTTCGTCTCTCCCACGCGAACAATACCCCCCGACCAATTTGTTCCCCCAACATAAGGATCGTCCGATCCTGTTGGTGGCCGAGATACCCACGTCCGAATTCGTGCCCGACAGACCACCTCCACGCCTGTTGAATGTCTGATTAGTTTCGCCTCGTCCAGAATAATGTCGGGACGTGCCCAATTGCACGTTTGAACATAAGAATCAGGCTTGGCTATAAATGGCCATGGTCGGCCCTGCACGAGCTCGCTACCATCCTTCCACCTGCTCTCACTCCAAATTGAGGATACCATCACCTTCGTCGACCCTGAGTGAAGCTGTGACCAGGATTCCAGAAGCAAATTCCACTCGGAAATCGACTTCCACTTGTGTCATTTTCAAGTTCTAAAACTGCGCCGACCAGACCTGTTGCAACTCGGTTCGAGCCTCAAATCGATTCCTCTGTCTTCTATTTATCCCTGGTAAGCAATTCGAATCAAAATCGCGGCATTCGCACGAGGATTACCGAGGTCACCGAGGACCAGCGACCTGTCTTGCTGTTGTGTATTTAATTTACCCGTTACACACATAACCAGCGATGGGCAGTAGCCCGGCTGGTTATGCGTGTTTGTGTCCGAGGCAGAGGTCGCGGGTTCGAGTCTTCTGGCCTCCGGCCCAACCCCATTTTGCTTCTGTTATCATTTTTTTTTATTTAATTTTCTTAACTTATTTTAATATTATTTTATTACACTAAAGACTAAAACGAGTCGGTTTGATCGTTCGTTTATTTTGAAATCGATTAAACAATCTTTTATCTATAAACTATTCCATTTTTATAAATCTTGTAATATTATTTAAATACATTTTCTTATATATAAAATATCCCATATTTTTATAAATCTTGTAATATTTTATAAACTTATTTAATTACATTTTTTTTATATATAAAATATCCCATATTTTTATAAATCTTGTAATATTTTTATAAACTTATTTAATTACATTTTTATATATAAAATGTCCTATATTTTTATAAATCTTGTAACATTTTTATAAACTTATTAAAATATATTTAATATATAAAATGTCTCATTTTTTTATATGAACCTAGCAATATTTTTAATAAACTTGTTTAAATAAATTTTAAATATCAACATAATTAGTCAAATAAAGACTTTTATTTTATTTGTTATTATTATATAAATACATTAAATATAATAATACTTGTTTAAAACAATATATATATATATATATATCCTTATAAGTTAAAGTTTTACAAAAACCATTATCATTCTATTTCCATACTTTATACAAATAAATATTAAGGAAAATTATATTAAAGTCTATATACATTTAAATACAAATACACACCTATACGCATACAATAATACCCATTTGTCTACATAGGGTATCAACGTGCTTAGGCTTCCACATACTTATCACTTACACGCGTGGAAAAATACCCGCTTGCAAGGTGAGTTACATAGCCCCTATTTTACATTTTTATACGTTTTGGGGTGAAACATTATACATGCTACTCACATTGTTTATACGTGTTATACATGAGACTATATGCTTATTCTTTGGATGTACATACATGTAAACACAAGACAACCAACTGTAATATTGATAGATCTATTGTGCCTGACCAGCCCACCCGGTTAGGGTGTTTATTACTGCATACTCGGATATAACCGCGCGTTATATTCAATCATATCGGATATAGTGGGTAACTATATTCAAACATACCGGACTTAGCTGTTGTGCTCTGTTCAAGCGCGTCAAACTCGGTTTGAATTGTGATTAAATAAATGATACATCATATACTATGTTTAACAAGATAAACAATGAGTTGCAAAACGATTTACACTACTATTTACCGGAATTACTAAACCTATGTACTCACCAACTTTTTAGTTGATACTTGATTTAAATAATGTTTCAGGTTTGGATATGTGACTGCTTGCCGAAGATTTCTCCACTTAGGAACTATGGACCTAGTTAAATAAATCAATGTTTTGAACTAGACTAGGTTACGTGGAAATGTATTGTATTTGGATCTTGTTGTCTTTAAATTTAATTAATGAATTATGCAACCTTTTAGTTACCATGTGCTTTTGAACAATCATTCTATTGTCCGCCTCGATGATTCCGCCATCGGTCGGGGTGTGACAGATTGGTATCAGAGCCATGGTTATAGAGAATTAGGTTATTAGACACAATGACCTAGACTATAACCCTAGGACTCTCTTTTATGTGTTATGTGCTAAATGATAAATTGCTATGTGAATTATTTGTAGTTAGGTATTATTTGAATTTTCCCAAGTTTGGTACATGAGGCTTATACACATACATACAAGACTTTGATACATGATACATACTTTACATACATATTTGACAAACAAACTTATGCAAACAAATACACTACCCATCCTTATCCATACTCTTTCCTAATCCGTATTAATTGCAACAATTCCTACACATTTTATACTCATAGACTCTCAAGTCTATCAAAATCTTATCTCGTCAACGACTTAATTTCTTGAGACCAGTAAAGGACACGTGCAATCTGGAAGGGTGACACCTGTACATTGGGTTTTCTGTCTAAGAAAGCATTTCGTATAAATCCAAATAAACAGACCCGTATGCTTTCCTGGGAATTCCTGAAGTGAGTGTTTACCTATAGGCTAAAGCATGTCTCTTGTAAAGTTTCGGGGAATTATTTAACGTTGATAAGTCAATGTATTCGCAAGGATACAATCCAAACTTAAACTCAAAATTTGGGGACGTTATAGCAAGATAGGAAGAACTAGACAAACATGCAAAGCAAATCATTATTACGGGTGCACACGTAATGACGATTTGTAATGCACGCAAGTCCCGGTAATTCCTATTATGCAAATAATGATCTATAACATCATGTCCTACCCGGAATAGATGACTTAGTTTCCCCCATCAACTTAGAATAAATACACATGCACTGGCACGCGTCATGATGAATCTCGTTTTTCTGCTTACATTATTTCCCGCTATAACTCATATATATCCATCTTATCTAAAATATCATTGTCTTTTCTTATGGTGTTAGAATGCCTCCTCGACGTGCAAACTCTAGCACTTCCAACCCGGATCTTGCTACTCTCCTTGCCCAGCTGGTAGGGCAAATGACCCAAGCAAATAACAACAGTGACGGGTCTCACAACATCCAAGGGAACGGTGGTACCAACCCGCCTCATTGCACGTTTAAGCACTTTAACTCGTGCAATCCTACAAAATTCTTCGGGACTAAAGGTGCTACCGGTCTACTTCAATGGTTTGAAAGCATGGAAAGCACATTCCTAAACAGCGACTGTCCCGATAATCTTCGGGTTCGTTATGCCACAAGTGTACTCCAAAAGAGAGCCCTCACCTGGTGGAACGGTGAGAAACGCACTCGTGGTGCTGAAGTTGCTACATCCTTATCATGGGATGATCTGAAGAAGGCCATGATTGATGAATTCTGTCCTCGGAATGAAATGAGGAAGCTCGAGGCTGAGTTTTGGGATCTTGCCCAAGACAGCGGGGATAATCTGGCCTACACCACCCGGTTTCAAGAGCTAAGTCTGCTGGTGCCTCATATGATCACTCCCCTTGCTTGGGGGATTGAAAAATACATAGGCGGCCTGCCTATGCAAATTCAAGATGCTGTGCTAGGAAGCAATTCTCCTACACTTGAAGCTGCTATCCGCCTATCTGCTACACTATCCGACAACCATGTCAAAGCCGGAACCTTAACAAGAAAGGGTTCCAAGAAGGTTGTTTCTACTTTTGCGACCGTCAAAGATGTAAAACCCGAGTCTTCTAACCGCAACAAGAAACGAAAGGGTCGAAACTTCGCAGCCGTAACTCCCGTTGTGCCTGCTATTCAAGCGGCCCCTTTGTGTCCAAACCCGAAAACTTATCAGGTCCCGAATCCCCAATGCCAGACCTGCAAGTACCATCATCTTGCCAACCTACCATGTCGATTGTGTTCAAGCTGCGGACGATATGGACACGTGGTCACTACTTGCCGTACTCGTCCTCCCGTCCATCAAGCTGCTCCAGCCAACCGCCCAATCTATCCGGCACCTCTCAATGGTCGGGCATTTTACGAATGTGGAGACCCAAACCATTTCCGTGACCGATGCCCAAAACTTCATCGTCAAGGTGGTCCTCAAGGACGAGCGTTTAACATAAACGCTAATGAGGCTCAAGCAAACAACGACGTGATAAACGGTACGTTTCTCGTAAACAATCATCATGCATCAGTTTTATTTGATACCGGTGCCGATAGGAGTTTTGTATCTCTTACCTTTGAATCTCGACTTGCTAAACAAAGAACGAAACTTGACAATTCTTATTCCGTGGAGATAGCAAACGGAAAATCTATTACTATAAATTCTGTTATCCGCGACTGCAATCTCGAGCTTAATAATCACAAATTCTCTGTTGATCTCCTCCCAATGCAATTGGGAAGCTTCGATATTATAATTGGCATGGACTAGTTATCCAAACACCATGCCGAGGTTATTTGCTACAAAAAGTGTATTCGTATACCTCTCTCTGCGGGCGACACGTTAGTTATGTTCGGTGAAAAACCATGTCGTGGTCTTCAAATCATGTCTTGCACATTGGCACAAAAGTACTTGCGGAAAAAGTACGTTGCCTTCTTGGCCCACATAGTTGACACGAAAGACAAGGGTAAGAAATTGCAAGACATTCCAATCATCCGAGATTTTCCCGAGGTATTCCCCGAGGATTTACCTGGTCTTCCTCCTCCTAGACAAGTAGAGTTCCGTATCGACCTTGTGCCCGGGGCAACTCCCGTGGCAAAAGCCCCCTATCGTCTTGCACCTTCCGAGATGCAAGAGCTTGCAAGTCAATTACAAGAACTCTCATCCAAATGATTCATCCGCCCGAGCCATTCACCTTGGGGTGCTCCCGTACTGTTCGTGAAGAAAAAAGGATGGATCGTTTCGAATGTGCATCGATTATCGTGAACTCAACAAGCTTACAATTAAGAACCGTTATCCTTTACCCCGTATCGACGATCTTTTCGATCAGCTTCAAGGTTCAACATGTTTCTCCAAGATTGACCTTCGTTCCGGGTACCATCAACTTCGTGTTCTCGATGAAGACATCTCGAAGACTGCCTTTCGGACTAGGTACGGTCACTACGAGTTCATGGTCATGCCATTCGGTTTGACTAATGCACCTGCGGTCTTCATGGACCTCATGAACCGTGTATGCAAACCTTATTTGGACAAGTTCGTGATCATTTTCATTGACGACATTCTCATCTATTCTAAAACGAAAGCGGAACATGAACAACATCTTCGTTTGATTTTGGAACTCTTGAAGAAAGAACAATTATACGCCAAGTTCTCCAAGTGTGAATTCTAGCTAAAAGAGGTTCAATTTTTGGGTCACATAGTCAACGATAAGGGAATTCATGTGGACCCGGCAAAGATCGAGGCGGTGAAGAATTGGAGTACTCCTAAGACTCCTACCGAGATTCGTTCATTCCTTGGACTAGCGGGTTACTATCGTCGTTTCATCTCAAATTTCTCCAAGATTGCGGTCCCGCTCACTGGCTTGACTCACAAAGGTAAGCACTATGAGTGGGGACCCAAGCAAGAGGAAGCTTTCCAAACTCTAAAGCACAAGCTCTGCAATGCTCCTATTCTAACTCTTCCTAGTGGTAATGACGACTTTGTCGTTTATTGTGATGCATCCAACCAAGGTCTTGGTTGTGTTCTTATGCAACGAGGTCAAGTAATTGCATACGCATCACGTCAACTCAAAGTCCATGAGAAGAACTATACGACCCATGATCTCGAGCTTGATGCTGTCGTTTTCGCCTTGAAAATTTGGAGACACTATCTATATGGCACCAAATGCGTGGTTTTCACCGACCACAAAAGTCTCCAACATATTTTCAATCAAAAAGAGCTTAATATGAGGCAACGACGATGGGTTGAACTTCTAAACGACTACGACTGCGAGATCCGCTACCACCCCGGCAAAGCAAACGTTGTAGCCGACGCCTTGAGTCGTAAGGAACATATCATGCTTCATAGTGTACATATTCATAACGATATCCAAGCCCGTATTCTCAAAGCACAACACACCTCGGTTACCGAGGGAAACATGTATCAAGAGATGACATGTGGTGTAGAACTCTTGCTAGAAACCAAAGCCAACGATCTATTGTATTACTTGGACCGTATCTGGGTTCCCTATCGCGACGACCTTCGTATATTTTTGATGAACGAGTCCCACAAAACTCGATATTCGGTACATCCCGGAGCTGATAAGATGTACATGGGTCTTCGTCAACAATATTGGTGGCCCGGCATGAAAAAGGATATTGCCCTCTTTGTGGCAAAATGCTTAACTTGTTCTAAAGTGAAGGCCGAACACCAAAAGCCTTCCGGACTCCTCGAGCAACCTGAAATTCCCGTGTGGAAGTGGGAGAACCTTGCTATGGATTTCATCACCAAACTTCCACGCACTTCTAGTGGGCACGATAGTATCTGGGTTATTATCGACCGACTTACAAAGTCTGCTCACTTCTTGCCTATTCGTGAGGACTATCGAGTCGAGAAATTGGCTCGGATCTACATTGATGAGATCGTAAGTCGTCACGGAATCCCTTTGAACATCATATCCGATCGTGATTCGCGTTTTACTTCCCGATTTTGGCAATCATTGCAATCAGCACTTGGTACTCGTTTGGATTTAAGTACGGCTTACCATCCTCAAACTGATGGACAAACCGAACGAACAATCCAAACTCTCGAGGATATGCTTAGAGCTTGTGTTATTGACTTTGGTGACAATTGGAATTCTCACCTACCACTGATCGAATTTTCCTACAACAACAGCTACCACACAAGTATTAACATGGCACCGTTTGAAGCTCTTTATGGACGAAAATGTCGTTCACCGATTTGTTGGAACGAAATTGGTGAAGCACAAATCACCGGTCGCGAGCTTATCCAAGAGACCACCGATAAAATTTTTCTTATTCGTGACAACATTAGAGTGGCAAGGAGTCGGCAAAAGAGCTATGCCGATAAAAGACGAAAACCCTTGGAATTTCAAGTTGGGGATATGGTTCTCCTAAAGGTATCACCTTGGAAGGGCGTAGTCCAATTTGGAAAGAAAGGAAAACTTGCACCTTGATATGTGGGTCCCTTCAAGATACTCGAAAGGGTAGGAAAAGTGGCCTACAAACTCGATCTTCCTTCAGAACTCATCAACGTTCATCCGACTTTCCATGTATCTAATTTGAAAAAGTGTCTAGCCGACGAGAATCTCCACATCCCTCTTGATGAAGTGCGCATTGACGAGAGAATGCACTTTGTTGAGAAACCCGTGGAAATCATGGACCGAGAAGTCAAGAAACTCAAGCGTAGCCCCATCCCCATTGTCAAGGTCCGTTGGGAATCCAAACGTGGACCCGAGTTCACTTGGAAACGTGAAGACCAAATGAAGACCAAGTATCCGCATCTCTTTTCATAGCCTCCACTAGTTGAATTTCGGGGCGAAATTCCTCCAACTTGGGGAGACTGTGACGTTTCGGATTTTTCATTCTCGCACTCGTATTAAAATTATCGTGTAATCATTCTCTATTTAAATGAAGTGTAAGAGTTTTATCTGGTTTTATACAAATAGGTATTTTATTTTACAAATTTAAATTAATTGGAATTTTATAAATTTTAAGACAAATATAAAGTTTTATATATAAAAAAAAATATAAATTTAAAAAGTTGTATATTTAATAAAATAACTTATTTAAATAAGATTAATAACTTTTATAAAAAAAATAAATAAAAAAAAATTATTATAATAATAAAATAAGTTTATAAAAACATTTTTAAATTAATTTGATTTAAAAGAAATTAAATTAATTTATTTATTAAAAGTTCAGGGGTTGCATTGTAATAAATCAAACTCAAGGGTTTTTAACAGAAATTAACCTTAGGGTCTTTTCCTGGACAATTTAAACTACAGGGACCCATTTCATATTTATTTTAAGGGTTAAATCGAGTCAAACCAAACTCCAGGGACTAAAACTGACAATACCCATTTCGTTTATCCGGTCACCCCCTCCAAAGGTCCGGCGGGTAAAGGCTTTTCCGGCGACACCCGACCAAACTGTTTCTCTGCACCTCGACAGCCGATAAAGGCTTCTCTGGCTTCGTCTCTCCCACGCGAACAATACCCCCCGACCAATTTGTTCCCCCAACATAAGGATCGTCCGATCCTGTTGGTGGCCGAGATACCCACGTCCGAATTCGTGCCCGACAGACCACCTCCACGCCTGTTGAATGTCTGATTAGTTTCGCCTCGTCCAGAATAATGTCGGGACGTGCCCAATTGCACGTTTGAACATAAGAATCAGGCTTGGCTATAAATGGCCATGGTCGGCCCTGCACGAGCTCGCTACCATCCTTCCACCTGCTCTCACTCCAAATTGAGGATACCATCACCTTCGTCGACCCTGAATGAAGGTGTGACCAGGATTCCAGAAGCAAATTCCACTCGGAAATCGACTTCCACTTGTGGCATTTTCAAGTTCTAAAACTGCGCCGACCAGACCTGTTGCAACTCGGTTCGAGCCTCAAATCGATTCCTCTGTCTTCTATTTATCCCTGGTAAGCAATTCGAATCAAAATCGCGGCATTTGCACGAGGATTACCGAGCAAACCCAGTGTCCTCGGACACGGTTTGCCGGTCACCGAGGACCAGCGACCTGTCTTGCTGTTGTGTATTTAATTTACCCGTTACACACATAACCAACGATGGGCAGTAGCCCGGCTGGTTATGCGTGTTTGTGTCCGAGGCAGAGGTCGCGGGTTCGAGTTTTCTGGCCTCCGACCCAACCCCATTTTGCTTCTGTTATCATTTTTTTTTATTTTATTTAATTTTCTTAACTTATTTTAATATTATTTTATTACACTAAAGACTAAAACGAGTCGGTTTGATCGTTCGTTTATTTTGAAATCGATTAAACAATCTTTTATCTATAAACTATTCCATTTTTATAAATCTTGTAATATTATTTAAATACATTTTCTTATATATAAAATATCCCATATTTTTATAAATCTTGTAATATTTTATAAACTTATTTAATTACATTTTTTTTATATATAAAATATCCCATATTTTTATAAATCTTGTAATATTTTTATAAACTTATTTAATTACATTTTTATGTATAAAATGTCCTATATTTTTATAAATCTTGTAACATTTTTATAAACTTATTAAAATACATTTAATATATAAAATGTCTCATTTTTTTATATGAACCTAGCAATATTTTTAATAAACTTGTTTAAATAAATTTTAAATATCAACATAATTAGTCAAATAAAGACTTTTCTTTTATTTGTTATTATTATATAAATACATTAAATATAATAATACTTGTTTAAAACAATATATATATATATATATATCCTTATAAGTTAAAGTTTTACAAAAACCATTATCATTCTATTTCCATACTTTATACAAATAAATATTAAGGAAAATTATATTAAAGTCTATATACATTTAAATACAAATACACACCTATGCGCATACAATAATACCCATTTGTCTACATAGGGTATCAACGTGCTTAGGCTTCCACATACTTATCACCTACACGCGTGGAAAAATACCCGCTTGCAAGGTGAGTTACATAGCCCCTATTTTACATTTTTATACGTTTTGGGGTGAAACATTATACATGCTACTCACATTGTTTATACGTGTTATACATGAGACTATATGCTTATTCTTTGGATGTACATACATGTAAACACAAGACAACCAACTGTAATATTGATAGATCTATTGTGCCTGACCAGCCCACCCGGTTAGGGTGTTTATTACTGCATACTCGGATATAACCGCGCGTTATATTCAATCATATCGGATATAGTGGGTAACTATATTCAAACATACCGGACTTAGCTGTTGTGCTCTGTTCAAGCGCGTCAAACTCGGTTTGAATTGTGATTAAATAAATGATACATCATATACTATGTTTAACAAGATAAACAATGAGTTGCAAAACGATTTACACTACTATTTACCGGAATTACTAAACCTATGTACTCACCAACTTTTTAGTTGATACTTGATTTAAATAATGTTTCAGGTTTGGATATGTGACTGCTTGCCGAAGATTTCTCCACTTAGGAACTATGGACCTAGTTAAATAAATCAATGTTTTGAACTAGACTAGGTTACGTGGAAATGTATTGTATTTGGATCTTGTTGTCTTTAAATTTAATTAATGAATTATGCAACCTTTTAGTTACCATGTGCTTTTGAACAATCATTCTATTGTCCGCCTCGATGATTCCGCCATCGGTCGGGGTGTGACAGATCTCTAGTAGCAGCTCGCTACCAGCGGAGAGGTAGGTAGCCGCGAGGAACATGAGGTAACCGTACCGTACACCAAAATGAGGAAGAGATTTCCGAGTGCGGTGTTGGTGCAAGGCATGAATCCGTAAGTCTGCTCGCAGGCTTCTGATTCTTCGACTGATACGAAGGGATTGAGACGAAGTATACCGTCGTATCCATTTTGAACGCCGTAAGAGATGAGATCTGTGAAGAAGTGGTGGTGTTTACACGACTGGCGACGGTGAAGATGAGGAGAGTTGAGATTGCAATTAGGAGAAGCGAATTGGAGTGGTGGTGGTGGTGGTGATGAGGAGAGAGGGTAAAATAGTTTTTTAATCATTTTAGTCCCTGAGAGGTATTTTAGTCTTTAAAAAAAAATTAACAGAAAATCTAAAAGAGTTAGTCATCTGGACTCAAATAGAATAAAAATGAAACGTCAGAGTTAAAAGAGTCAGATTTAAACATAAGGGACTCAAATAGTTAAAATGGTCAAACGTCAGAGAGTCAAACAGTAATTTACTCTTTTTTTTAGTTCATGACGTTTTTTATGGTGTTTGTACGTCGATTTTTATGATGTTTTATAGATTTTGTACAACCTAGTTCAAAAACACCATGAATTAAAAATCCCACTTAACACGTAATTTTTTTTAAAATTTTATATAACAATATTATACTCATATTAAAGATAAAAAAATGCTCGTTATTATGATGTAATTTTTTTTTAATAATAACGCTTAAAAAAGTTATGAAAATTTAAAAAATATGGAGGAATATGCATGTGCTTGTTTTGAGCTTTTGAAAAATAATACGCATGTTCATTTGAAAAAAATATAGGGGAATATACATGTGACAATTTTTTTATCTTTAATTTGAGTATCATATTGTTATATAAAAAATAACAACAAAATTTTTTTTTCAAAAAAGTGGGTTTTTTTTATGTTGTACTAACATTTTTGTACTAGATTTTTTGTGCTGAATTTTTTGTACTAATTGTTTTGTGTTGAAATTTATGTACTAGCTTTTTTATGCTGAAATTTTTGTATTGAATTTTTTGTGTTGTACTTTAAGAAAATAAGTGGGTGAAATTTTGGGTTGTAGGACTTAAAGGCCCTTTAATCCTTCTTAGGCTACTTAGGCAAAATCTCTTTCTTAGGGGATCCTTCCTCTATATATATATATACACATATACATATATGGAGAAGTTAATGAGAAAACTCATTTTAATGAGAGAACTAAACAACTCATTAATAAATGGAAAAAAAATTAAAAAAAATAATAATAACTCAAAATATAAATAAAAAACTAAAAAAGTGGTTTGGATATCATGTTTCCTACGTCGTACTCGTTCAAAAGATAAAAAAAAACGCAAAAAATGTCTGGTTTAGCTTTAGGGTTTAGTTTAGCTTTTATGGTTAGGTTTTTGGGTTTAACTTTTAGGGTTAGGTTTTTGAGGGTAGGGATGGGTGGGATGGGTTTAGGTTTTTGGGTGGGGGTGGTGTGGTGGTGGGGGGGGTAGGTTTTTTGGTGGTGGGATGGGGGTGGGTGGGGTGGGGTTAGGTTTTTGGGTGGGAGTGGGGGGTTTAAAGAAATTCTGTAATTTAAAAAAATAATAATAACATTTGCAAAAGATAGAAATGTTTAAAAATTTATATATTTTAAGTTTCAATTTTACCCTTGCTCTTTAAAATTCCACTCATTCTCTTTTTAGTAGTTATCTAGTTTTTCATTAAAATAAGTTCTCTCATGAACCTAACCCTATATATATATAGGGGAGGTTCAAATAAAAAGTGGTTTTTCGCTAAAAAACTAAGAAATGACAAAAACATTAAGAAACGATATCAAACGAACTCCGATTGAGCTCATTTCTATGACGTTGGAACCGTCTCGTCGAACTCTACCATCTTAGCTTTTAGGGTTTAGATTTTAGGGTTGAATTTTAGGGTTTTAGCCTTAGGGTTTAGGTTTTTTTTTGTGGGGGTGGAAGGTTTAGGTTTTTGGGGGTGAGTTTAGGTTTTCTTTTGGGGTTGGGGGTTTAGATTTTTGGGGGGTGGGGTGGTGGTTTTAGGCTTTTCGGAGTGGGGTTGGAGAGGGGTTTAGGTTTTTGGGGGTGCGGGTGGAGGGGGTTTAGGTTTTTGGGGGCGGGTTAGGGTTTGATGAGACGGTTCCAATGTCGCTGGAATGAGCTCAATCGAAGTTCGTTTGACCCATTTTTTAGTGTTTCTTAGTGAAAAATCATTTCTTAGTGGAACCTTCCCCTATATATATATATTTTGAACGACAATTTGGATCACTGACGAGCTACTGACCCACCCGATCATCTTCACCTCGCTCAAGAGGAGACCCACTATAGGTGAGAAAACCCTCTGACCCAACCTAAACCCTTTTTTTGTCACAAGTGAGAATTGAAACCAAGACCTCCCCATTTTAATGAAATCTTAGGTATATACATTTACCACTAGACTAAGCTAGTGGTTGTCTTAAAACATAATATGAATTAATATATTTAAATATAAGATTATTGGATTTTAATAATCCCACATTTTACTAATTGGCCAATAATAATCCCAACTGAGAATATTCTTACCACCAGTACCTACTTTCAAACTATTTTCTTACATTGGACATCCCGTTAAAAAAACTTAACGCCGTTAGATTTATATGACGTGGACATCTGCAAACCGCCAGAAAGTCAAGCCAAGCTATTAGTGGTCTCGTGGTGGGTTTTGAAATTGGCTCTAGTGATGTTTAACTGGTCTCGTTAAACACCACCGTTGTCTCTGTTTGGACTTGACGGACAAACTAGAACAGTTAAACACCACCAGAGCCAATTTCAAAACCCACCACGATACCACTGCTAGCTTGGCTCGACTTTCCGACGGTTTGCAGATGTCCACGTCATATAAAATCTAACGACATTAAGTTTTTTTAACGGGAGATACAATGTAAGAAAATAGTTTGAAAGTAGGGACTGATGGTAAGAATATTATCAGTTGAAATTTTTATTGGCCAATTGATAAAAGATGAGATTATTGAAATCCAATAATCCTTAAATATACTTGTTAATTCATTTAATTAAGGATTATTGTATTTTAATAATCCCACCTTTTACCAATTGGCCGATAATAATCCCAACTGAGAATATTCTTACCACCGGTCCCTACTTTCAAACTATTTTTTTACATTGGACTCCTCGTTAAAAAAACTTAACGCCGTTAGAGTTTATATGACATGAACATCTGCAAACCGCCGGAAAGTCGAGCCAAGCTAGCAATGGTCTCGTGTTGGCTTTTGAAATTGGCTTTGGTGGTGTTTAACTGGTCTCGTTAAACACCACCGTTTTCTCTGTTTGGACTTTCCGGACCCACGAGACCAGTTAAACACCACCAGAGCCAATTTCAAAAGCCACCACGAGACCACTGCTAGCTTGGCTCGACTTTCCGGCGGTTTGCAGATGTCCACGTCATATAAACTCTAACGGCGTAAGTTTTTTTAACGGGGGGTCCAATGTAAAAAAATAGTTTGAAAGTAGGGACCAGTTGTAAGAATATTCTCAGTTGGGATTATTATCGGCCAATTGGTAAAAGGTGGGATTATTAAAATCCAATAATCCTTTAATTAATAATAAGGTAATTAATGCTTGCAAATGAGAACACAAACATGACTTCAATTCTAATCATATACACTTAATTATATAACGTTTGTACAATTTTTTTTGTCCTTTTAAGTGTTGAAAACTAATAAAATTTACCTCGTCACACGTATCCATTATTCTATATTTTTAACAACTTTTACAAAAAAGATAAAAAAAAATAATTTATTAATTATAAGAAACAAATACTAATTTTTTTTATAATCTCTCTCACCTAGAAAAAACAAAAAAATACTATATTCAATAAAATATGACATGACTAAAGTCTCCACATTAGAGCATTCACGTTGAATTCCTTATATGAACGGTGAACCGCATCCTTATAATTTGAGTAAAAAATTCGGGTTTTTCACATGCTTTTTACTGTATTCGATTCCTCAAAAATAGGGATGAAATTTTAAGACTAATATTCATTCACCGTTCTTTTTTCCACATATTTTTTTCACTATAAGAAAGATAAAAAAGAATAAAGAAATTACATAAGATGATAATATATCATTTTATTAAACCGAGATAATGTATTAATTAAAAGATTTAGCAAGATGCTAGAATAATGTATACAAATTACCAATGTTTTAAAAAACCGGTTTTTAAACTGTACCGGATTGGGCTCAGAAATGGTTAACCGGTTGTACCGGATGGTTCAACCCGGTTGTCTAGTTAACCCTATAATTCTATAAAAACACAACTTTAACTTAAAAAATAATCCAAAACTACATGATTCCATAATAAAAAATAATTCAAAAGTTAATCCATAATAAAAAAAAATAATAAAAAGCACTCAATTTTTCAACAATTTTTTTTTAAAATAAAAGTGCACAATTGTTTTATGCCATTGGAATGTTCAATGTATCAAGTTCACGATCGCTTAAAAGATGAAATTCACTATCATCGTCATCCTTATCAACAAGCCTTAGGTAAGGTAATTGATCAACAAGCCTTCTATTTGTGACTTTGTGTATCCTGGCAAACAATTTTTTTTTTTAAGTTTAAAAATAAAAATTTACTTGTAAATAAAACCGGTACAACGATATAACCCTGTATTACCGGTAATACCGGCGGTTCAACTAACATACCGTTCTTCCAATTTACCGCGCTCAAACTTACCGGGCTAGTGGCCGAGACCCGGTTCAACCGGTATTACCGCCCGATTTGAACCGGTTTTTAAAACATTGCAAATTACATAAAGACTTTAAAGACATTAAAAAACCTTAAAATGTAACCTTTTGTATTTCTAGCTCTTTTGCTAGGTTTTTTTAGTTTTTAATAATATGACCCAAAGAGATTATAAGAGCACCAATCATTTCAAACACAAGATTGTGATTTCGTCCTGATTTTTATTCAAAGAAATGAAGTTGCTTTTATACCGTCCACGATTTTATTGAGGTGCAAATATAGGTTGTTGAAAACTTTCTCGTTCCTAGCATTCCACATAGCCCACAAAGTCATCAAAGCAATCGCCTGCATCAGTTTCTTGTACAATTTTGTCAATTCCACAAAGCATTTCATATATCATTTTAGTATTTATTAATAATCGTTTAGTATTTATCTAGTATGTTTATGATAATTGCAGGTTAGTTTATAATTATCTACTAAGATATTCGAGTCAAAATAGGTTTACATATATGGGGTCGCAAGTCATTGTAGCAAGTCAATAATAGATATTACATAGTTAAAGGATACATGAGTTTCATATAGTAAAAAAAATGAACAAGAAGGTATAAGCCCAATGAGTAGTCTTTGAGCAATAGAGCATAGCTTTTTCTTTGGAAATTTAAGTCATTGTCCTTCTCAATTTTTTTATTTAATTTAATTTAATTTTTTGATAGTTCTAAAAGAAAACTAGGGAACCACTCTAGTGTAAAATTTTAAGAGTTATTGTGTGTCGCTTTGTATCATTCTAAAATAGATACTTAAAAAGACCCGTTTAACCTGTTTTAAAATTGTTAACTTATTCGTTTGATCTGTTTAACAAACCCATTTTAACGAACTCGTTTTTTTCCGTATCTTTGAAACCTTCACTACACATGACCATTTATGTAATTAAGTTTAATTAACTCTAAAGTAATAGAAGCCTTGGTTAATGTCATTGATCTTTAATTTTTTTATGAAAATAATTTAAGTTAAACTATCATCATAGTTCAGATATTATTAGTTAAATCCTTATAAAATAATACAAAAGAATTATAGATCAACCCAAATCTACGTAATCTTATCTATAACTAGTTCACTAGTTGGACCATATAATATATATTATATGCTTTTAGAAAAAGGTTTAGTAAAAAAAAACAAGAAATAAAAAGGTGAAATACGTGTCCGTGTGTGACAAAGACTGAAAAGTCAGGCACGTGTCGCGGTCTTTGTGTGTCGCCTTCATCCTCCTTTCTATTCAAACCCCCATAATTATCAAAAACACCAAATTCAACCCCCAACTTCACAACAACTATAAAATAAGACCCAAATTTTATCTTGGTTTCTTTATATGAGCTCATAATATATCATTTACAATCTATATTTTTAATATCATATTAGTTTTACCTATACTTTAAAACATGACATTTTTAATTAAGAAACTTGAATTGCCACGTCTACTAAGAAATGTAATATTTAAACCTAAAATCGATTAACAAATGTTCCAAATGCTAACCACTAAACTAACTTCCATGCTAACCCAATTTGTAGTCTTGGAGCAATGGAGCATAGGTTTTCAACTCATATTAGGAACGAACACACCGGCCCAAATCATAATATTAGGGATGAACATGATTAGGTTCACGTCGATATTCGATAGTATTCTTGTAACTACATATTTGAACCATCAAAAGGCATTTAGCCTAATGGTATCCCAAAAGATTATGGATTCTACTCTCATCATGGACAAATGTTATAGATTATGAGTAGATTTATAGCGTGTGAGTTCGCTGTTAAAAAAACATATTTGAATCACCACCTTACATATATGATGTGTTAGAGCTATATTAATTACATCATTTTAATTGGTCGTGTAAATCTAGGACAGAAAGGCCAACTGAAAAATATAGTGATATCTTAGTCAAGTAATTATTATTAATTGTTTATATTAATTAAGTTGATTAAAAATTTAAAATCAATAAAAAAATTGGTGTAAATTGTACTCATATGATCATGAAAGTATAATTATATGATTTATGGATGTTCCTTCAATTATACAATTTAAATAAGCCAGAAAGTACATTTTTTGGTCATTTTCAAACAACAAACGTGACAAAAATGACGGATTAATTTTTTTTTAACCGCAACACCTAGATATTCTAGTATAATTGAGTTTTCTCGGGGTAACACCTAGAACATCCAGGGCAGCCCACCACAGGAGGAACCCTCCAACTGGGTAAACCCATGACCTGGCCAAAAACCTTTTTTTTTGCTGTTGCCAGGATTCGAACCCAAACCTCCACTATGGGAAGTTTTGGGGTTACCATTGCACCAAATGACCAACGGTAATGACGGATTAAATAACAAGTAGAGATAGATTAGAGTCAAAGTGAGTAATTTTGGGGGAAAATTATCAAAATTTACATGTTGATCCAATTTTTTTTTTGCAAAATGACTATTTATTTTTAACACTTAAAAAACTAAACATTCAAAAAGAATGAATAAGAAATCGTCATCTTTGCTTACTCGACTAAGGCGGCTAAATTTTAACTAGCACAAAAAAACTAGGGTCCATAAAAGACAACCATAAAAAAAACCCACACAAGCTAACATCGCTAAAATTTAGTTGGCATCTCCCACCCCGGCTAAAATCTAGCCAACATATTTCTCAACCCGGCTAAAATCTAGCTGACACATTTCCCAACCCGGGTAATCTAGCCATCACAATTCCCAACCCAGCTAAAATCTAGTTGACATATTTCCATACCCGGCTAAACTCTAGCCGACACATTTCCCATATCGGGTAAAATCTAGCCGGTTGGGAAAGATGTCAGGTAGATTTTAGCCGCATTAGTTTACGTACCGTTTTCTGATTAGTTGGTTTTGTAGACCCTATTTGTGTTTCTCTCGTTTTTTGTGTTAGCTAAAATTTAGGCACCTTAGCAAAGTTAACTTACGTGACGTAGTTTTATTGGTTGGTTTTGATATGTAGTATATTTTGAGGAAGAGGAAGAGGAGGCTTGATCAAGTTGTACATTTTGATGATTTTCTCTAATTTTAGGCCGTGTAAAGTCGACATGTTAACAATTTTTTATCATATCAAATATCAAATACAAAATACCAATACAATTCTTTAAATTAGGCAATTTAAGAGGTTTCTTATACACTACTCAACTTTGTGATTTGGTTTGTTTTCACCCACTATTCAAATGTTTTTATTTTAGACTTTTCCATTTAAAAAAATTGGTTTACGTTTACAAAACCTTTCGTGCCTTATTTTACTTTCTAGATCACTTCGTTTATATCATTATGATTTATGAGATAATCGACGATCCCTTTAGTAGAGTTGTGTACTTGTCAAAATTTTATGGTTCCGTCTGTACGACGTAACCACGACCTTCCACTTTATTTCTTTCTATGGTTACTACGTTTTCTGCATTCTTTTGCTTTTGCCCGTCGCTTTGTACAATTTTGCCTTTTGTCTCCCACAACAACGTTCTTGTTACCAACAAAAGGTTTGTCGAATTGTGTGGTGGCAATGTGCCATGTTTCTCCTACTTGTCACTAATACAAATACAATGGGTATGGCTAACAACACCAAAGATCTCTTGAGATACGTTTTTTTCTTTAAAGTGTTACCAGATTCAAAGTTTTCAATCAGTTATCCACTACAGTTTACGATATAAAAAGTTTCAAAAGATTTACTTTTCTAGTATACTTTTAATTCTTATCTGTTTACAATACAAAGTTTGTTTGAGATCATGGTTAAAAGTTATTTATTTTTTCGTTTAATTCTTCATTGAGTTGTTTCGAGTTTATTTTCGGTATAAATACTAAGGTGCTCCTTAGTTTTTTGACACACCTAAGTTCACACAACAATTCTCAAACACGTACAATCTTTCCAACATTCTTTCTCTTTTGTTTTTGATTCAATGTATGATTTTGGTTGCTCAAGTCAACACCATCGGTACATATTGGTTCGGTTATTGTACCCTAAGAAATAAAGTAGTTTTCTAAGGAGACTCGAAATTTGTTTTTAAGGGATCGTATCAAATACAAATCCTCAGCCTCAATCATCTTCTTCTTCAGCTTATTATTATATTTATGTTTATTTCAGTTGTAATTCGTACTATAATTTATTGATTTCTTTATTTTCTATATTGTAATTTGTTTAAAAATGTTTCATTTATATTATTTTAGGAACTAACTTCATTCATATAGAATATACTTTTTGAGAATAAAGGTCAATTTCTCAAAGATCAATTGATATATTTTTGAATGCGAAAAATCATTATACAAGCTTCTTTTGTTTAGGAAAAATCTAATTTTGTAATGTATTATCGAATCTTGAAAGCAAAATTAACAATCTAGAATAGTTTTGCCCCAAAGTAGGAGAAATGAGTTGATTTGGCTATATAATTTTTGTATTTTTGGTTGAATTGGGTAACACTATAACACAACGAGTTGAAATGGGTAAACACTTTAACACAGTTCAAGATGGGCGCCTAAAAACTATGTAAATTTAGAATGGATTCAAACGGGTAACAAGAGGGCAATGCCATGTTTGGCGAGAAAATCACTTAAGATGGCCAAACCCGTTCCGATCCGTTACTCAACCCACCCGTTTTGTCAGACTTAATCTAGAATTAAAATTAAACGAATGACGTGAATTTTTCACATTTTTACAACAAAAATCATAAAATTGAGATCAAAGTCAAAATTAAAGCTCAAGATGAGGAAATTTGTGTCTAAATATCAAGCAATTCATCTATAACTCTAGACGGATTAAAAGTTATGCTGGTTAAATGGTTTTTATCCATATTTTACGGGCCCGTAACTAGATATGCTCCTTTTAAATTGGTTCTTTTTCTAGTCTACTCACTTCCAATATGAGTTTTAATTCTTGAATTAGCTCTGTATCAAATAAATTGGACATGTTTTTCCTTCTATAAGAACTCCCAAAGTGAAAATCAATCTCATTGTGTTTGTGTTTTGTATTAGCATGAAACACATATTTCATATAATGTAGATTGCTCTCAATTGGATAATAACTTGGAGGTAGGCATCTCAAACGATGAATAACGACTAAAACCGTAGTGTCAATTTGGGCACATAACAGTTAATGCACACATACACTTGCATACTTAAACGCTATTCATTTGGGATACCTAAAACACAATCCCATCAAAATAGTCTATGCACCAACTATCTAATACTATACGCCTGCCTGCTTCAACTGTCATTCAAACCTCTGAGTTTTTCTTCAGTCTTTGGCCTTTTCACCCAGAATTTCAACTGAAATGCCCTTTCTTCCAGCATCTTTTCCACATCTTCAATCGGTAAACCTTTCGTCTCCGGGACGAAAACAAGCACGAAAAGCAACGCCACCACGGATATCACCCCGAACCCAAGGAATGTCCAAGATGTCCCGATCGCCACGGTTAACGATAAAAATGACTGTGCTACAATAAGATTTGAAATCCAGTTTGCTGTCGCAGCAATGCCACCGCATACCCCTCGGAATCTTAACGGGTATATCTCTGAATTCACGATCCATGGAACCGTGCCCATGCCCGGTGAGAAGAAGATGATATAGAGGGCTAGACCGACCAACGCGAGCCACCCGAGTTTGCTTGGACAGCCACGCGAGTACCATAACCGACCTTCACCCTGGCACGTGTCCTTAACCGTTTTACCCGAGATCTTAAATGATCTGTCAGAGATCAAACAGGCACCTGGTAGCAGCTGAGACAGTAACAAAAGATAAGATTGAGATGATAAAATCAAACAAAGGTACCCAGTAAAATCAAACAAACTTTATGTTTTTACCTTATCAACAGATGAAGCACAGAACCCACAATGAGAACCCTTTAAGCACCTCATACAGTCCCAGTTAGCCGATGGCCTAGCGGACTCGAAAGCCGAACAGGTGAAGTTACTAAAATGAGCCGTTTCCGACCCGCTAACTGGCGGTGAATGTGTTGTGGTCTCTTGAAACACGGCCGAAAGAAGCCCTAACGAGAGAATGACACCAATCAAACTGAGGACCAAAAGCTTCTTTCTCCCGATCCTATCGATGAAATAGATGCTGACAATTGACCCCAAGGCATTGAGCCCGGCGATAACAAGGGACAGAAGAAGCGCGGTTTGGTTTGAAGCAATGCCAGCTAATTGAACTATGGTTGGGCTGTAGTACATAACAGTATTGATTCCCACAAACTGTTGGAAAATCTGAAGCCCCACACCGGCTATGAGACCTCGTCTTACGGTTGTTGTTTTTAATAGTTGGATCAAGTCGATCTTTTCCGATGACCCGGTTTCCTCGACCTCTTTTTCGATCGAGTCCTTGAGAGCTTCGATTTCTGCTTCAACATCTTCCGCCGGATATATCTTTCTAAGTATCGTTATCGCCTCATCCTCTCTTCCCTGTCATCAAACCGATTCGCTTTTGTAAGTTGTTTTACAATAATCAACACGTATATACACACACACACGAAGAAAGTGCGGACCTTGCGGTAAAGCCAACGGGGAGACTCGGGAAGGGCGAGCATTAGCACGAATTGAAGGAGCGCAGGGACCCCGGCTACTCCGAGCATCCATCGCCATGTTCCCGGTACCTGATTAACCATCGATAATCATTACGTTTAAAGCGAATAATATTGATTGGTATAAATATTTTATAATTATATAAAATTGATTTCTCTAGTGGGTACATTTTTTTTGAAAGACGAACATTGAATGTTGTGACGTCACACCCCCCGTCACATGGGAGAGCCTCGTCCAACTCTGACCAATATGTTATCGAAACCGGGCCCACTTGACGTCAGAGTTGGAGAGCTTTCAAAGAAAAACCCCACCCAATACGGCCCCTTCCGGGCTTGAGGGAGAGCCGAGGCTCGTACCCTGGATCAGCGTGGGTAAAACCCTGGTGAATCAGCCTAAGAACTAGACCTCATTTGCATGCCTCAGAAATTAATGGTAGTGACAGGGATTGAACTTGCCGTTTAGACTTCAGACCTTAACTCAACCACTACATCACAACCTCATTGACTTCTCTGGTGGGTACATAACACATAAAAGATGTATCTACACATGCATTGGGGTTAATTGTGTGGGGGCATATTGCTAACGTGTCCATTTTAGATTGTTTCCACAAGAAGGGGAAAGATTAGTGGAGGAAAGAGCCTTGTAACTACCACTAATTAATTTACTTTGTAATTTTGGCTTCTTTTAATTTAAAAACAAATAAAATAAGTTTTGAATTAAAGTTTAATCAACATTATAATTACAAGTATGCCAAAGAGGTTGTGGTGTAGTGGTTGAGGTGAGGCCTGAAGTCCCAAGGGACCCGAGTTCAATCCCTGCCACCACCATTAATTTCTGAGGCATGCAAATGAGGCCTAGTTCTTAGGCTGATGCTCTCCCTCAAGCCCAGAAGGGGCCGTATTGGTTGGGATTTTTCCTTGGATGATCTCCAACTTTGACGCCAAGTGGGCCGGTTAAGACAACATATTGACCGGAGTTGGACGAGGCTCTCCCATGTGACGGGGGTGCGACGTCACAACATTCAATGTTGGCCGTTGAAAAAAAAATTATAATTACAAGTATAATGTATTTTTGTCATCCCAAACCTTTGTGAAGGCTAAATTGATGAGGTAAGACAGAAACTGTCCTCCGGTGATCAAGAAGCCATTGGTGCTGACCAAAGCCCCTCGGATCTTCGCCGGAGAAGCCTCTGATATATACAACGGGGCGGTCATTGATGCCATTCCAACTCCAAACCCGACAAAAATACGCCCCAAGATGAGGACACTGGGGTAGGGTGCAGCCGCCATGAGCACCGCTCCAACGAAGAATAGAAAGTCTGCGAATAGGAGGGCGAATCTCCGCCCGAAACGGTCATTTAGCCACCCTCCCAAAGCGGCCCCGATGATGGCCCCGGCAACCGCCATGCTCACAATGCTTTCCTGTTGAATACATAATTATTTTTTTTTAATAAAAGTTATGAAAGTATTTATGTGACATATTGAAGGAAGATTATAATTTGGAATTAGGTAAGGTTTATTTTTTAATTTTGGATATATTTTTAATAAAATATTTAAATTAATTATGAGAAAGAAAAGAGGTGTTGAGGGTCTATTTTGATGCATAAAGGTCCAAGTGAAGACTTTGACCTTTGGGGAGACTAGAAGTCTAGAACCCTCTCTTAATTATTGGGTAATGTTGGCAGGTAATTTTTGTCATTTCACAGGATATACCAAAAGAAATTTAAAACATATGTTTTAGCTACTAAATTAATTTCATACAATTTAATTTTTTTAGCTATTTTTGTATATAAAGTAAACAATATATTCAAAAATTGAAAAAATGGTTATTTATAATTAAAGTTTTTTTACTAAATTATTAATAAGCATGGTATATACGTTTTAAGTTATTTTACCTAAAACCTACTTATAGAGAAATAATATTTAAGGAATTTTACCTTTTTATGCAAATAAAACACATCACATAAGATTGTTAAAATATTATCAAGATGTAAAGAAAATATAAATATATCTAAATTTGCAGAAACCAGTATATTGAATAGAAATCACGAATCATTAATTAAATTGGAATAATGTGGATATGAAAAAAAAATCTAATAAAAAATAATAATATTCCGTTAAATTGTGATTTTGTCTATTTGCATGCGTATCTTTCAACTTTTGTTTGTGACTTTCGTTCACTTGTTGTGTCAAAGTTGGACTCTTTTGAACAATATTCCAAATAAATCAATTAAAATAATAAATTTCGAAAACGACACTGCTTGGTTTCCTTAGAACAAGATTTATTATCCTATATATTTATATTTAAAAGTAATAAATAATAGAACAAATTATTAATACTTTTAAGCATGCTTTTATGAATTTATAATAAATTATTAAATAATTTACGGTTTAAATTTAGTAATTTACAATTAAATTCACTATGTTTTCCTCTAAAAAAAATATAATATCATGTATTTGAAAGTAGACATTTATACTATCTTTGTAAATCTTTTAAAAATAAAAGGAAAATCTCGCATCATTAAAATTAATTTTGTTTCATAGTACTTGTTTTTATCTAGTAAATAATATTTACTCCGTCTCATATAGAATTTTATACTTAAAATATAGAATTTTATAAAAAGTTACTCATCCAACTTAAACTACATACTTCAAAAAACTAACCAACATAATAGAATTTCAAAAAAGATATTCAAATTCCTTTTTTAAAATAACAATAATATGTATACCCAATTATCCACCTTTGAATTCATTCCTATTTTTGTAAATTACCACCACCAATATTCAAATTACCATTTTCAAACGTCAAAAATCCTACCACTAATTAATATTTTGAAAACCGGGACGATTCATCAACATCATCTACGGTTCTCGGTTTAACCGGCCAGAATAAATGATGCAAGTTCAACATTGTAATTTTCAAAAACATATCCCAAATTTGTATTTTATTTATAATTGTTCATATTATCTAACCTTTTAAAAGACAACGGGTTTACCCAATCTGATCGGCCAATTTTTTTCCTTTTTTTTTTGAAAAAGCAAAAATTGTTTATATTAAATATCAAATTTGTGACTTTGAAAACCAATTAGGATGATGGTTGGTATGATTTAGAAATGCCATCTTAAAGGGAAAATTCCCATAATAACATTTTCATCTTTGGTTTCTGACAACTCTCCCAAAATAAACATCATTTTTTGCCGAGATACTACCAAAACTCGGCGACTTCGCCGATATCACGTGTCTTGGCCCTTTAACGTACACGTGTAATTTTCAACGGAAAATTTAAAAAACTCAACAAAATCGCCGAAACATGTTTTCGTTGAGTTTTATAAATGTTTCGGCGTTCAGAAACTTGTCGGGCTCGCCAAGTTCAATGTATCATTTCCAGGCGTTTCGCCTGGATTACATTATCCGGTTTTATATAAAAACTCGGCGTTTCGCCCGGATTTTTTTAAAACTCGGCGTTTCGCCCGGATTTTTAAAAACTCGACGTTTAAACCGTCTGATTATTTCTGGAGTTCATGGAAGTGAAGTTGGAATCGGCTTCGGCGAACCGCCGCCGGATAATGCAATCTAGGCGAAACGCCTGGAAATGATAAGTTTCTGAACGCCGAAACATTTATAAAACTCGACAAAAACATGTTACGGCGATTTTGTCGAGTTTTTTAAATTTTCCGTCGAAAATGACACGTGTACGTTAAAGGGACAAGACACGTGAAATCGGCGAAGCCGCCTATTTTTGGTATTATCTCGGCGAAAAATGATATTCATTTTGGGGTAGTTGACTTTCTTTGTTTATTTTTGGGAAACCAAGGGTGAAAATGTTCACTCTGGGAATTTTCCTTATCTTAAATGCTTGGATCTTCTTTTTAACTCGGTTCGACTCCCTGTGTGCCTTTTTTTTTAATAATTAATGACAAAGGTGTTACTGTGATGAACATAAACACTACTTGATATGTTTTTAAAAGAAATAACGATGTGTTTGTCAAACCATTTTGTAGGAAAACACTTGCATGAGATAATTTTGACTATGCCTGGCAAGATGGTTGGGTCGGGTCGGGTCGTGTAACGTGGTTAAGACGGCTTTGGGTCGGAATTGGTTTTCACAAAATATGGTATGGGTCGAAACGGGTCAACTTAGAAAAAATATCAAATGATTAAAATTACCCAAAATATAATAAAAAATTCTATGCCTGTCAAAATGGGCGGGTCGGGTCAAAACGGGCATTCACGAACCGAGCTGATAGCTAAGGAACATCTGTACCGTTATCGTTATTATTGTAACTCACGTTTTTTTTTTATTGTTTTCGATCGATGTTTTTAATATAATTTAATTTATTTATTTATCTTTTTGTTTTTAACTTTTTTTACCGCTTTTATTTTAGGCTTTTTGGTTCACGACGGTTTCACATGGTTTTATCTTTTCATTAAACGACTTTTTTATCTGTTTTCGTTTTTTTTCATTTATACAACATGATTTCCGAAGATATCTTCGTTAGATGTTTTTTTGTCAAGGTTTTTATGTTCGAAACCGACTCGACTTAACGTGTGTCCCGCCGCAACGCGCGGGCTAACTCCAACTAGTTTATATAATTATATAAACGCTAAATATTAAATTTAAAATATGAAAATTAAATGCATAGTTTTCAGACTCACCTGTAATACGGTCTTCTTATCCACAGACGGAAATTCATCCCGGATGTAAAGCAGCGCCCCAGATATCACCCCTACACGATCACACCTCCCAACACCATCAACCACAAGAGCGAGAAACCAACATAACGGATAAGATCAGAGAGGAGTAATCACCTGTATCGTAGCCAAAAAGCAGTCCACCAATACCCGCAGAGAAAGCAAGACGAAGAACGTACGGATTCCGCCATGCGAGCGAAAAACAGTCTCTAAACACCGACGCATCGTTGCAACAAATCCCCGGTTTACGATTTACTAATTATTATGCGCAGCGTACAACACGATATGCGTGACGTACAACACTACAAGCGTAAGGTACAACTCGATTGATTTAAGCAGAGAGGAGCGCCTTCGATGAGACGAGTGCTGGAAACGGGGAGTTCAATGGGTTATTTATAGACAATAAATACCAGAATACGTGTTAATATACGATTATTTAAATAATTAATTTTAATAGATTAAGTCGGTTAGGATAATTTTTGAATTATGTTATTTGAATATTAATATATAGTTAAAATAAAATTATTATTTAATTTATATGTAAAATAAAAGATAATTTAATGATTTTAACTGTTTTGTATTTCCTACTTAACTTGGACCAATATTCATATAGATCGATTTTAATTTGTGAATCTCATATTTCTTATCTTTTAAATGGTTTGTCAAAATAGGAATAATTATAAAATAGAAATATACAATAGAAATGTTAAATGAAAACTGACTAATAAATGACGTGTTTGCGATTTTTGGACATTCAACATGAGTTACTGATAATCTGAATTGAGAATTTTGTACCGATAAACCATTAACCATTTATCTTTTAGATAATCAAGTCTCGAATCAGTATAAACACGTACGTAATTGACTAACTTTTAAAACATTTATTTCTATTAAGAAAATTTCTTTCTAAAACTTGATTACAATGTTAAACCCTTGCTCGGTTTATATAAGCTAACCTAGACTTGTTAGATTACAATACTATTTGTATATTTAATTTATACTATACAATAAATAAAGGTTTTGATTAGACACTTGTCACTCTTTCATGAATTCTCAACTTTTTTTTCCCGTTTCTCTCTCCTATTAATTATACAAATTTATTTAATTGTTTTTATAATTTTTTGTTTCCCGCCTCTATCTCCTATTAAATAATAATGATTTCCATAATTCTTTTATGAAACGTTTTTCATAAATATGTAATAAATAAATCTTTATTACTAAAATACTAAGTATATATAACATTGTATTTATTCAACCCGTGTAATATATCGGGTTTCTAAAGTTTAATATTAATTAACATTTATCATTTACATAAAAAAATAATATTCAGCTAAAAAAATGTTTTAAAAATTAACTTAACAGAATTTATAACTGTCACGTAATATTTCATTCAACTCGTGTAATACACGGGTTTTAAAGACATAAAATTTTTATTACTAAATATATAACATTACATTTATCCAACCCGTATAATACACGGGATTCTAACATAGTATTAACATATAAACAACCTAAACCTACTCGAATAGGATTGCTAGATTGTAGGATATAACTAACTTGTTATAATCCAACTCTAACACCACCAAACTTGTGGATCAAGTCACTTAACTCCACCGACTTGTGGGTTATGGAAATTACCGCCAACAGATAATAGGATATTATATTTGTAGGATATATATTAGAGGTGTGGTGTGGGTTCAATGACAAACCATTTGAAGTTAAAGTGGTGAATCTCTCATTAAGGTTAAGGGTTCGAGCCCTGTTTATAACGGATCTGTGTAAATTATTAAGGGTGGTTTAGGGGCCGTAAAATAGGGTATTGCCTTTTAAAAAAAATTATATATTAGAGTCGGACGATACGGTTTCCACCGTTACATATCAATTATTATATTGAATTTAAAATGTTATATTTTATGTTTTCATACATAGAATTAATATTGGATTTTCTTATAAGTTATGACGATCTTGTCATCAAGGTTCTGCCTTGGTGGTCAGGGGGGTTTTCTCAAAGGGTTTCCCCTCTGTGGAGGTTATGGTTCGAATCTTATAAGGTGCACTTCATAAAAACTAGGAACACCCTCTGTAGATTTCGAATTCCATGGGGGTTGTTTGGGTAGACTGATATACGAGCCTCCCCTGGTGGGACGTGCCAGTTGAACTCACACCGTTAAAAAAGAAGTTATGACGATCTTATCTATAGAAACTACATAATAGATTTCTTAAAGAAAATATAATAAGAATTTCATAGCGAATATATATTACTTCTTATTTTAGTTTTTAAATAACATTATAGATAATACAAACATTTGTTCTCTCCCGTTTCAAATAACACGACCCCTTGTTCGTTCGTTTCCTTCCTAAGTTTGATAGCATGGTTGGGGTGAAGGAGGTTGTTGTAACATCTATGATTTTTCGGCCTTAATTTTTTTTTGTAACATCCCGTATTTCGAAAACGATAGGACGAGCACGGGATTTACATAGAATTAAAGAAGAAGAAGAAACGAGATGGACCGGGCCTCGGGCCGGGTCGCTAGGTGGGCCGAGTTGGGGGTGAGGGTGGGCCTAAAGACCCTAACCCTTCATTCTTTTCCTCATGTTCAGGATATCTTTTTCAATATCTTCAGGGATATTGCTCCCTACAAGGATCTTTACATCTGGATTTTCAGCATCCATGGATACCTCTTTAACATCCTGCTCTTTAGCTTCTACAACATCCCTGACCTGCTTTGTTAATTGCTATGCTTGCCTGGTCTTGACGGAGGCTTTTATCGAAGAAGTGTAGCAATTCTTAGCCTCTTGCTGATCACTCTTAATCTTCACTACTCCCCAAGGGGTTGGCAATTTGACACACTAATGGTATGTTGAGGGCACCGCCTTCATATCGTGTATCCATGGCCTTCCTAAAATGATATTATAGCAAGACAAAGAATCTATTACACAAAATTTTTGAATAGAATTTACCCCTTCAATATATATCGGTAATTTTATCCCTCCGACTGTGCTTTTGACTTCTCCGCTGAACCCTACCAGCACTGAGGATTTTGAAATAATTTCAGAATCCGGGATCCCCATTTTCTTCAGGACTTCATGCTGAATTATCTTCATCGAGCTCCCTCCGTAAATCAGTATTCTCCGGATGAAGTGGTTTGCAATGTATAGTGTAATCACCAGGCCATCGTGATGAGGATCCTGTACGTCATTTTTGTCATCTTCGTCGAAACATATCACCTTTTCTTCGGTTAATCTGGAGGTCCTGATAGGTCTGTCCCCATTCTTTGTTTTTGCTTCTTTGGCATTTCTTTTTGCTGCAGAGTAAGAAGTACCACAATGGTCAGATCCGCCAGATATAAAACCTATTACCTTGGCATCCGGCGGCGGGGATTTTGCTCTTTGCGGGATCCTGTCATGATCCTTGGTCTTGTTCCTTCCTTTGCCCATAAATTCTTTGAGATATCCCTTGCTCAGGAGATAGCTTATCTCCATCCACATAGCGATACAATCCTCAGTTATATGGCCAAAGTCTTCGTGGAATGCACACCACTTGGACTTGTCCTTTCCCCCTGAGTTCCTCTCAAATTTGCGAGGCCACCTGGCTTTTTCTCCAAGATCTTGCATAGCAAATAGCAAACCAGTCGTATCAAGAGAAAAACAGTATTAAGACAACTTATGATATTCTTCTTCGTCCTCGTCGTCTTCTACAGCATTGACCCTGTGATTGTCCGGCTTCGAATACGGCTTGGATCTGTACGACTTGAAAGGTGCGGGTTCAGCTTTCCGGTTAGGTTGAGTGTAGCTTGTCGGAGCATTCACTTTGCTGGATCTTTTTATCATCTTCCAGCCTAATAAACCTCAATGCCCGGTTCCTGACTTCATCAAGGTTCCTGCAAGGATTCATAACAAGGTCTTTGTAAAATTGGGAATCCTTCTGTAGCCCCATCTTGAAGGCCTGGACTGCAGTGGCAACGTCAAGATTCGGGATATCCAGGGATTCCCGACCAAATTTGCTAACATAGTCTCGGAGGGATTCTCCGAGATTTTGAATTATCCTGTATAAGTCACTTGTTAATCTTTCAAAAGTTCTACTACAAGAGAATTGATTGGTAAACATGTTAAATAAATGAGCGAATGAAGTAATAGAATATGGAGGAATATTAAGTAGCCATTTTAAGGTTGATCCTGTTAAAGTAGAGCCGAAGCCTTTGCATAAGCAGGCTTCCTTTAGGTCCAAGGGAATGGGGTTTATCTCCATTCTTTCCCTGTACTGCGCGACGTGCTCCTCAGGATCTGTAGTTCCATCATACAACTTCATCTTAGGAGTCTAGAAGCGCTTGGGGATCTCACCATCACATAATGGTGGAGCAAATCTGGAGATCCTGTGACTGGTAGAGGATATCTCCGGTATAGGTTGGACCACACCTGATACACTGGAGATCATCTCTCTCAACTTCTTTAACTCCTTGGCTATGGACGGAGTGATTCCTGTCTCCTGCACAAATTCGTTAGCATTTGAAAATTGATTGAATGTGTTACCGTTCTCAGGATTTCGGAACGATGACCCTCGAGTAACTCCAAGATCCTGATTTGGTGTAACTCTAACAGCCAGAGTTGGGCCAGCTGTAATGATTCCAGAATGCATGTTAAGAAAATCTCCCCTATGGACTCCTGAGGATCCCGAATAATTAAAATCTAAGATCCTAGACTTCAACGGGGTCGTCACTTCCGCCGGCTTCTTGGATTCTTTGACCCTTTCAAGCTCTTTGAACAACATCTGATTAGTTTTCTTCTGTTGTTCCATTTGTTGTCTCATCTCTGAGAACAGATCGAGGATATCATTGTTTGATACGATCACAGGTCCACCAGCAGGTTTTCCGGATCCTGAAAAACCCGCAGGAGTAGTTTTCTTTGGCTGATTAATTCTTTTTTAAAATGGAATAGGAGGAATAGGGTTGACCAAGCCAGAGCTCGAAGACGGAGCAGAAACAGAAATGTTTTTGGATTGGGACGACATTTTTGAAATCAGTTTAGAAAGATAATGATTGAACACAAATTTTAGTAAAGATTTAAAGATAAAAAGCACCACTGGCCCCACGGTGGGCACCAAATTATTTTGGGTAAAAATTAATAAGACTAACTTTGTAACCAAATTTCGTTTGTGAGGTAGTGTGCTTGTAAAATCAATGTAAAACAATGTAAGATCGTAAAAAGTGACACGAATGTTTACGAGGAAAGCCCTTGATCGTTCAGGATCTCCGGCATAAAACCTCGGGAGGTGACAATCGACACCTGCCTCGTTACTTCAATAAATGGTAAAGAATTACAAGTGTTGAGCAACAAATGATCGATATCTAAGTGTTACAAGAATGATTGCGAGTGTATTCTATTGCTAAGTGCGTTGTTGTGTGTTTTCTAATCGACCAAGCTGCTGATTTTATATAGAGATCATACTAAGTAACTATTCGAGAATCCCGGAATCGACCAGGTCTTCAAATATGACCGTTGGAGGTCGTTCTATGCGTCTTTTACACGCTTATATCCAAACCGATTCTCCAGGGATTAAATTGACTTCACGTGTTTTACCTGCGTATTGATCAAGATAGAGGAAAGATACAACGGTTAGATAATAAGGAAATTAAGGATACCGAAATCTGTCAGGATACCGAAGTATGTTGAAGATCCAGGATCCCTATTTGTAAAATGACCCCTAACACCAGTTTTCCATTTACTACGGTTTGATTGTATGCTTTGGAACCTTGTATGTTTTCACATTTATGCCTTAGTGTATGCTTTCAACTTTTGTTTGCTTTCAAAACCTATGTTACTCACCAACTACTCATAGTTGACATTTTGCTCACATGTTTCGGGTGCACCTGTTTGAGGACAATGCATGATCACATAGGATATGGACCTAGTTTTAAATTTAATTTATGTTAAGTTATGAACGTTTTATTTCCTATTCTCTTTTGTAATGGATGCTTTAATTTCTATGAATAAATATTTTCACTTATTAATAAATGATCATGTGCTTATGAACAATCGCATCAGCCCCGGCGTATAATCTGCCGTCGACCGGGGTGTGACAGTTGTTGGTGTTATTGTTGCATTTAGTAGTTCCAAATGTCGAATTGTTGGGTTGGACCTGCTTGTTGTTGTTGTTGCATTTGGTTGAATTGCACGGGAAGCAGAGAAGGCAACCAAAAGGGTTTGGTGTTGTTCGGTTGTTGGTTCGGGTCCATTTTTTTGGATTAAGTTGAAAGAATGTGTGTATTTTTTTTAATTTGGTTGAAAGAGTGTGTGTTATTTTTATAAAAGAAATGTAAATATATATATATATAGGGTGAGTTTCAAGAGAAAACCTTGATTTATGAAAAAACCAAAAAAACTAATCTAGACTAATGATCTAATTGATCAATGGTTAATATACACAATGACATTTAGGTAAATAAATGGAAATCAGAGGAGGTTAATTAATTAAACAAAGGGCAAATTGGGTAGATTAGAAAATATAATTAATGAAATCTCATAAAAATCCTCATACTCTCTCTCCAATCTCATTCTTAATTCTATTTATTTTACACACTCTCTCCCATCTCACTATTAATTCTATGTATTATAAAATTAAGTAGCGTGTTTACGTTTTTTGTGAGTATATTTCTAGAATGAAATGAGAAAAAAACCCAAACAAAAAATAACGACGAATAAGAACCGAGTTACATATACGTAGCTCACATGAGTTACGTATACGTAGCTCATGCGAGTTACGTATACAAATAAAAAGAGAAAAAAACTCAGGTTTACATATATGTGAACGAAAAACACGGGGAAGACGAATCAAATCACATATACATAGCTCTTACGAAGTTACGATTTATGTATAGGTCGTACGATTTACGTATATGTAGCTCCAAAGTGGAGATGACGTATGCGTCTGATTTATGTGAAATCGGATATGGGTTGAGTCACATATATGTAGCTCATACGAGTTACATATACGTAACTCAAGAATGAAGATGTTGTAGGCGTATGTCTTCTGTGAAATCATATATGGGTCCTAACTGAAATTAAAAAAATAAATAAGACATGTATTCTAGTTAGTATGTTAATTAGTGATTTACATTTACTAAAATCGTAGAATAAGATTGAACTTGGACCCAGGTTATATGATAGTTGATTGTTATTGAGTTAGTTACTTAAGAAACTCATAAAGCTTTTTCATCTTGATTTTGTTGAACCTTATGGGTTCACTCAAAAAGGCTCTTGAGTGCTCATTCTTGATCAACTTATTTGAATATTCGTATTTGTGTTCTAAATCGTTCTTTCGATCTTAGAAATAGAAAAAGAGAAAGATATTTGAAAAAAATATATATAATTTAAATGTAGTAAAAGAATTCAATTAATCATGGAGTGAATCAAGGAATTCAAAAAAACTAGATAACTACCAAAATTAAATTAGCCAAAATTACATAATTAACCTTTGAATTAAAATATTAAAAATTAAAAAGAAAAAATTCTAATTGGTTGGGAATGGTTTTCTTGGTTTTCGCCTAACTTTGTGGTTTTCTCTTAATCCCTCTCATATATATATATATATATATATATATATATATATTGATATTGTTAGGGGTCATTTTTATGACTAGGGATCCTGAGTCTCTTGCAGTCTTAAGTATCCTGACAGGTTTCGGGATCCTTAACATTTATATTGCTAACAGTTGTATCATTCTCATATGTTGATTTATTCGCAGGTAGAACGTGTGGAGTCAACCTCATCCCTGAAGAATCGGTCTAGAAGTTAAAAGAAACGTGTAGAAGACGCTTCTAACGGCCATATTTCGAGACTTGGTCGATTCCGGGATTCTCGGATAATTAGTTAGCTTATCTTTTGTATTTAACCTGCAGTGATATCGATTAGAACACACACTGAACACAAAATACAATCGCAAACAACCTTGTAACACATAGATTTCGATCATTCACTGTTATACTTGTACTTTTTTCATCGATTTATACAAGAACAGGAGGCAAGTGACTTTCGGTCACTTCCTAAGGTTTTATGTCGGAGATCCTCAAGGATTAAGGGCTTTCCTCGTACATCATCGTGTTAATCTTTACATTTACGCTCATTATTTCACATTTTGATTAAGCACACTACCTCACAAACAAAGTTTGATCACTTAATTAGCTTGGTTAATTTTTGGTCAAAAACTTTGTGGTTTTCTCTTGATCCCTCTCATATATATATAGAGGGAGGATCCCCTAAGAAGGGGATTTTGTCTAAGTAACCTAAGAAGGATTATGAAGATGACATGTGCCACTCCTCATAAATAGGATTAAAGGGCATTTAGGTCCTACAACCCAAACTTTCAGCCACTTGTTTTCTCAAAGTACAACACAAAAAATTCAGTACAAAATATCCAGCACCAAAAAATCTAGTACAAAAAATCTAGCACAAAAAATTCAATACAAAAATTTCAGCATAAAAAATCTAGTACATAAATTTCAACACAAAAAAATTAGTACAAAAAATCCAGCACAAAAAATCTAGTATAAAAATATTAGTACAACATATAAAAAACCCACTTTTTTGAATTTTTTTTTTGTTGTTATTTTTTATATAGCAATATGGTACTCAAGTTAATGATAAAAAAATCTTGATTTTATGGTGCAACTTTTTTTAAATAATAATTTTGTATGAAAAAGTTATGAACGTTTAAAAAAAGTGAAGGAATTTGAAAAAAAGTCAACAAAAGTGGTTATATCTAAAATACACCCACTTCCCTCTTCTTACGCTACTTAGGGAAAATCTTTTTTCTTATTTGATCCTCCCTCTCTATATATATATAGAAGTAGGATCATGTACACAATACATTTAACATAAAAATATAGTAAACAATCTAGGCCTTTGATCATATTAATTTAATGGTTAAGATTAATTATGTGTTACTTTTAGAATTAATTAGAAGTTAAAATCATAAAAAGGGTAAAAGAGAGAAGTGAAAGGACTATCCAAACATTAGAAGATATGCTCCGTGCGTGTGTAATTGATTTAAGAGGATATTGGGATACTTATTTACCGTTGGCTGAGTTTTCCTATAATAATAGCTACCACACCAGCATTAAGGCTGCTCCGTTTGAAGCTTTATACAGTCGCAAGTGTCGTTCGCCACTATGTTGGGCAGAGATCGGTGATAAACATTTGACTGGTCCTGAGATTATTCAAGAAACTACTGACAAGATCTTCAAAATTAAAGATAGCCTGAAAGCAGCCCGAGACAGACAAAAGAGCTACGCTGATAACAGACGGAAACCATTGGAATTTCATGTTGGAGACCGTGTAATGTTAAAAGTCTCTCCATGGAAAGGTGTTGCAAGGTTTGGTAACTGTGGTAAGCTCAACCCTAGATACGTTGGACCATTTGAAATACTAGCTAGGGTTGGCCCTGTGGCATACAAGCTTAAGCTACCATAAGAATTAAACAACGTACATGACACGTTTCACGTATCGAATCTCAAGAAGTTCTTGGCAGACGAGACATTGATTATACCACCTGATGAAATTCACATCAATGACAAACTTCATTTCGTCAAGGAACCAATTGAGGTCACAGATTGGAAAGTACAAAAGACAAGACGTAGTCGTGTCAAACTGGTGAAGGTACGATGGAATTCAAAGCGTGGTCCCGAGTATACATGGGAAAGGGAGGATCAAATGAAGAACAAGTACCCCTCCCTGTTCAAGGATGCCGGTTCAAGATGACACGAATTAAATTTCGGGACGAAATTTCTTTAACATGGGGAGAATGTGACACCCAGCATTTCAGGTCGATATCCGTACTTATTATAAACGTGTTTACATTATTCATATTCCTGATTTACCTAATTGCATCAATTAGGACATTAAAGTCTAGCAAAAACCCTACATTGTTTCATTTCATATTTTGGTAATCTTAGGAGTTATCGGTTCACGTACCTGTATAACCCGACTAAATGCGAACGTTGGTGATTAATTTAAAATAACCGGTACGATATTTACAGGCCATAAAATATGAACTTTGTATGCATAAAATAAATTCTTTTTTTAGACTAAAACTTATAATACGTAAAGTTAAATAACGAACCCGCTCGAAGACATTACCGTGTAGCGTCACCTTTAGGCACCTATTCCTACAAATAATCACCTCAACGAATTATACAATCTTTGATTTGAATATTTTATTTTTTCACCAAACTAGCCTCTAACTAGTTAAATTATAATTCTAGTACCGTTAAGAACCTAAACCATGTTAAATTACCACTTAAAACTCTACTTGAGCTTAATACACCTAATGAGCTAATTATTTAACACCTAAAATATGATTAGTAAATTCGTTAACCCAAACCATACCCCATTTGACTTCTTCGGCCGAACCTCATGGATGGTCCCCACTCATCAATTCAAACTTCTCCATTTTAATTCTTCAAGCATGTGACCATACCTTTTGCCTTCAAGAACTAGATAAATGACCTTACCGATTCATTTATCTATCACCTCATCCATTCAAAGTAAAAAATCTCAATCACACTCTTTCTTTTCTTTCTCTACTCACGGCTCAACAACAACACTATTTTCATTCCCTTTTCAAATTTCAAAATCCATTTAGTAAATATCAAGTGAAGCTTTCAAGGTTCCAAGGGTTTACAAGTGTTCTTGGAGCATCCACAAGCCATTCAAGCCTCCTACATCCATCCTTTTTAGTGTCTTCCCTAGCTCGGCTAGTGGTAAAGAATTCATCTTTACATTTCCATATTATGCCATATTTCTAGTTTTAGCAAATGGTTCACCACGGTTGGAATAGCTTACTTTAAAATCATAAAAATATAACCTACACATAAAAATGAGTCTATTTCTATATGACACTTACTAGTTTATGATTTTGTTGGAGATTTGGTGATTTGGTTACAAAAAGTATACCTAAGTTAGCTTTGTTCTCGACTTTTGAAAGAATAAAAAAGATGGTTAAGTTCACTTTTTTTCTTGAATTTGGTTTATATAAGCTTAGATATATATATATATATATATATATATATATATGTGTGTGTTTGTGTGTGTGTGGGTGTGTGTGTGGGTGTGTGTGTCGATGGTTTATGTTCATAAAAGTAGTTAACATTTACTAGATGTAACTTCCATATGTTAAAGTTTGTGATTTTTGGACATAATATAACTTGGTAAATTGTTGTTGGAAATTTGTGGTTAAAAGATGGTATTTATTTTGTATAAAGTTATGAATATAATGATTTAATTATAAAACCTTGGGTCTTGGTATTTTGTATAAAATATGGTTTGTATAAAGTTGTAGGGATTGTTGGACGTAAATGGAATTTTGTAGAAAATTTAGTGGTTATATATAATATATCATAATCTCTAGGAAAATAAAGACTTAATACGTTTTTTTTTTTGTAAATATGATGTATTTCTTTCACGTAAAAGTACCCTTATAAAACATAGTTTTTAAAATCTCTAAAACAACTATTTAGATAATTGGTGGTAAAAAATATTGTTTTATGAACTTTTAGTAACCTTAATTATATAGATATAGGTATTTTGGTTAAATACTCGCATTGGAATATTTTGAGTTAAATATAATTATTTAGCATACTTGGGTGGTTTCAAGACAAAAACCCTAGAAGAGTATAAATATATAATTTGATGGATTTTTGTTAGAATTGATAACTTACGTATGTTAATAAGATAAATTGGTAAAAAGAGAAAGTATAACTTAGTACTAATTTGGTAAATTTGTCTAATCTATGGTGCTAACATTGTATATGTATAAGTATATATATATATATGTATATATATTAATAGTGAGTTGTCGCTCTGACCGAAATAACGTATTTACGAGTTTCATTGTAAAAAATATAATAAATAATTGTTGTGTTACAAACACGACGTAATGGTCTACTTTTCACTAAAAATAAATATACTAGTTTAGATATATATTTATTTAAACGATTATGAATACGGGATGTATTCCGAGAATTTACTTAAACTAAGTGTTTAGTTATATATTTTAGGATAAATATATTTTATGAGGATAAACACTAATCACCAACGGATAGTAGAGTTTAACTATTTCCTAAACGAGTCATTCCAATCACGTCTATTAAGTTGGGCGAACCACTTGCATATGAGACGTCCATTCTCAACCCTAAGATGTCTTTTGTATTTAGTGTACGAGTAGTCGAGTCTCTCTATTACGGACCTTTATTTGCTTGCTGCACGGACATGAGGTGAGTTTCACGGCCCATTTTTTTTACTGTTTTGCACACTTTGGGGGAAGAACATACTTATAACTACTTTTATATGATAACAAGAAAACAAGACCCGACCTTTATGTTTGCATGAGTTAAAACATTTGGAGCTCATAAAGTCCCCTAATCATCATATTTATAACCATTAGCTATAGATTAGCCTAGGATTCTATAGATAGTACTATTGGGTTTAACACCCCCGGTCATGGTTAGTCGGGCTAACCATGGGTCCCTCTGGCCAAATGACCTCATAGTGTTCTAAGATTGCTTGTGAGGGGCAAAACACCTGGTCTTGGTTTGGTTATGCATCATGTATGTACATATTATTTGTATTCCTACCTAGTTTACAAATGGGTCAAACATTACTTGTTTTGTTTATCATATACGTAAAATCATTTTCATGCAATTGGTTTGCTCATTGTATTCATATATAAAGCCTGTGAACTCACCAACCTAGTGTTGACATTTTCAAGTATGTTTTTCAGGAAACTGAACGCGATAGCAATGGTAATACTACGTAGGGTTCATGCATACATGGTGGATATAACTTTTGAAGATTTTTCTTGTATAACCCATAATGTTTGGGTTATATTTGCAAAATCTTAATATTTTGTAACTTCAACTAATATTTTGGGCTGTAAAACCGTAAACTTAATTTATGTATCCAGTTTACATGTATGCGTTTGCAATAATCATATGCTTTGAAAACCATGAACGTTACGCCTCGCGATTCCGCCTTGGCGAGGTGTGACACTTACAAATATATATATATATATATATATATATATATATATATATATATATATATGATGTGACATCCGGCTATTTAGAGATAACTCCGTTAACTCAAGTTATGTTATCTCGCACAAACATAATTAGTCCAGTTAGTCCAAGTTATCCAATCACATACCCCAGGGACTAATTCTGCCATTCCTCAAACTCAAACACCAAACTACAAGGATTATTTCTGTATTTAATCAAAACTCAAGTAGACACGGTCGCGCCAAGTTCCCAAGCACGGTCGCGCCTAATGCCAGGCACGGTCACGCCTCGTGCAGTCAAGACGCAGATTAAAGCAGTAAGGTCCCAAACCGATCGAATTCGTAACGATAACGCGCAACAATGATGGCATTAATCATCATTAAGTCATTTTAACATGTCCTTAATGACCTTAATCATGAATTAATGGCTTTAAACTCAAAACCGTTGAAACCATCAACATTCGCTATCAAATTGGACCAATCCGTTCATTTTGTTGCAATCAAACTCTCTGCGTACCTCCTACAGTCCTCTGCGAAGCTTTTGCACATTCTAATTTGGCCGGAGAAGGAACTAGAAACGCAGGGGGCTAAGACCGTTTGAAGTCGGAGGTCCATTTGCTCGAACACCATCAATTCGATATCGTTTAAGGTAGTTATGCACACCTACAGTTTCGTTTTCATTCGTAGATGGAAAGCCCTAACCCAATTGGGGCTTACAACATCGTATTTGATGTGAATCAGTTCTAGGGTTCATGGCATTTACGTTTTAATCAAACTACACCCTAGACACGACCTCAATTCAATTAAATTTCATGGTTAGATTCGCAAACATCCACTCTTTGAAAGCCCCATGAATCCAACTATTAATAATATAAGATCTAGTCAATTTGTTTTCTCGAGGAAACCAGACACGGTCGTGCTCATTCATTAGCACGGTCGTACCTCCACTCCAATCATGGTTGTGCCTCCTGGCTAGACGCGGTCGCGTCCCGAGCCTAGGCACGGTCGTGTCCTATCCTGGCACGGTCGTGTTTCCCATAGTTAGTTTTTACTTTTAAATAATTTTTTTACATATTCTTTTTAACCCAAATTTCTTTATAAAAGTTATTTTATAAAACCACTAGGTTCGGGAATATTTTATGAACCGAATTATTAACTTATCAAATATAAACAAGTATTTTATAGTTTTAGAGATTAAAACCTAATAGTTTTTAGTTAAAAACAACTCGTATAATTAATTATTCAAAACCCCTACGAAATACTATTTAACCAATTATTTTGTACAATCTATAATTTTCATATCTCATAATTTTTAATTGATAGCTAATCTAATTATTTAATTGGAACGTTTTATCTCAAAATTTGATTATTAAATCCAATTGTCTACTTATCCCATTAAACATCATTTAACTATTTAACCATCAATTTGTAAACAATTTGGTTATTCATGTATTTATATATATAAATATGTATTCAAGTCCTTATTAAACAAACACGTTATTTACACCCTCATTCATCCAAACCTAATTCCTTTATACATTGGTCTTTTGAGCATTTTCATTGATACATATATAAATCCAATCATAGGTTAACCTCGTGTTAGCTAAACAACTTGCGTGACTACTCGTACTTGTGATTTCAAGCTACAGATCCAATGTGAGTTTACATAGCCCCTTTTCCTTTTTATACATTTTTGGGGTGAAACATGATTACTCAACAACACACTATTTACAATTACATACGTACAATTTTATAATATGATCATATGTGTTTATTTGTGCTTTGTGCTTGAATGCTAACTGTTAAGGCTACATATACATGACATACTCGTGTAATCATTAATACATTACATCAGGATAACATTTGATTGTTATGCCCTACATTAGGATAACATGTGTTGTTATGCCCTACATTTACATCAGGATAACATGTGTTGTTATGCCCTTCAGTTACAAGGTTACATTTGTGCAACTAGCTTAACTTAGATTCTCCATAAATGCTTTATAAACCATGTATCATATGATTTGTACACAAAACATTTGAACTTTACTTGTGGTGTCAAAACCTATGTATGCTCACCAACTATTTTTAGTTGACACTGTTTTCATCATGTTTCAGGTACTAGGGTATGAGATCATATGCAAGATACTATATATAGGATTTGGACTTAGTAAACAAAGAAATTGAACATGTTGATGTACTTGATTTTGGTTGTTGATTTGAACTATTATAATGAAATCTTAATGTAATTAATATATGAAACTTTAATTGATCATGAGCTTATGAACAGTCCACACGTGTTCCCCGACATATTCCACCGTCGGTTGGGGTGTAGCAGACCTGGTAGAGGTGCCGAATATATGAGGCGGAAGGATCTAAAATGAATAATAATAAAATACACAGGATTATAACCTAGTTTATAATAAAATATACCTTTATCACTTAGTGATAAGGTTTTAAAAAATATGGGACCCGTTTTTCGCATTAAACTCTGATAAAATAATAATGAATAAGTAGGATGTCTAATTATAGCAAGCGTTTATTATATTTTCATATACATAAACAAAGGCATGATATATGTGCAAAGTATGTTTTAAGTAAAGTAAAGTTATATTTATAGTAAGTGTTTTTTATATTTTCATATACATAAACAAATGAATGATACATGTGTAAAGTATGTTTTAAGTAAAGTAAAGTTATATTTATAGCAAGCGTTTATTATATTTTCATATACATAAACAAAGACATGATACATGTGGAAAGTATTTTTAAGTAAAGTAAAGTTATATTTATAGCAAACGTTTATTATACTTTGTATACATAAATAAAGGCATATAATGTGTTAAGCTTTGAACAAATTAAAGAAAGTTTTTATGAATGATATTTATGAAATGTTTACGAACAGTAAAGATGTTTTAAAAAGAATAAAGATAAAGTTTCCTTCGGGAATAAGTACCAAGTTAAGTTACGGTTCATTCGGGGACAGATGTTACCATGTATAGAAAGTCAGTTATGGGCTATGTACCCCTCTATAAGAACCTTTGTGGTTCGCTAACGGTTGATCAACTGGTTCTTAGTAATAAGGAGTAACGACGGTTACTCACAAATGGCTCAGTGCCTAAGAAGGGCTCAGTGCCTAAGAAGGGCTCAGTGCCTAAGTAGGGCTAAGTGCCTAAGTGGGCTTAGTGCCTAAGCAATTACAAATGGAATTGACAGCATGGTGGCAGCGCCTTGACACTAGTCAAGGCTGTTACAAATGTTTACGGTGATGCATCGTGTTATCTCTCCCTATTCATTGGCCTTTGGACTTGAGCCTTTGGGACAGTATGGAAAGAAATGGAAAGTTAAAAGATACTATAAGTAAAGTTTTGCCATATTGGCAGTAAAGATATGCTCAAGCAAAACCTTTTTCTTTTAATATATGTACGATGTTTTATGTAAGCGTTAGAATTCACTCAGCGTTAGCTGACTTTTAGTATGCATATTAGTTACGTATAGGTAGCAGTTTGGATGCTTGGCCTACTTGAGGAGTTACCCCGAATAGAAGATCTGGCATCACGTTGTTACGTTCAATATTTTATGTTTAAATTTTACGATGTTTTAAGACAAGTTTAAATTCGTACCAGACAAGAAAGTTTAAGACATGATATGTAATCCGCTGCTTATGTTAAAGTTTAAATCGTTTCCGCTGTGATTGTGAATGTCATATGTTTTTGAGCTATGTGTTGACAAGTAAATCTAATAAGTGAGATCTTCTTGGTTTGGGGTCTTACATAATATGTTAAAATATGAATTTTAATGATCTGTCAAGACTAATATTGAGTTAAAGTGTAATAAATCACAGTTGTGTAAGAACATAGATGGGGATAAAATCTAATGTAATATTAACATTTGAATTTTAACGTACGAAACAAATTAACTTATGATTTTAACCATAACAAGTTTTAAGTAGCGATTTAAACTTATAAGAAGGGTTTTAATTATAAAAATAGAAGATTTCTTTAAAAACTAAACAATGTTAAAGTAGAGATTCTAATGAAACTAGTATTAGAATACTATTTTTCTGAAGAATATAACATGACAACAATCATTTTGTAGAGTGATTGGATTTTACTATTGGTTATTCTCATTTAGGACTTTTGTTTATGGTTAAGGAATTTTCTTTGTGTCATATTTTGTTTTGGCTTCATTGTGGTAATGCTATGAAGACAAACCAGATGAGGGATTTGTGGATGTGTAGGATCTTAATGTATTTTAATCATTTCACCTTTTATTTTAGCTTTATGTCATTCGTGTTTTTGAGTTCACCGTAATCAATGAACATATTGTATGAGTTTATCGCCACTCATTAAACACATGAATAATTTTTTTCGCGCCAGTTGTATACCGAGTTGATTTTGGTTAATGACTATATCTTGTCAAGTTATCATACTCACTCAATTTTGTATCCACTACACCAACATTTGTTCTTTGTACCATTAAAATTGTTTGTTTTGTTCCACATGGCCTTCCAACCGAGAGCTCACCGCTTATGATTAACTGTGAATTCTTCATCTCATCTATAAACCAAAATGCCCAAAACACACTGATGATATTTGAGGTCAGACATTTCTTATGACTTATGACCTTTTATGAAATCATCATATTCAGGGGCGGATACAGCTTATTGAGGGGTGGACAGACACCCCGTAAGTTAGTCAATCATCCATTAAAAATTTCTAAAATTTGTTTGTAAAAACCAATTTAGTCTAATTCCGAAAGAAGGAAGGGGCACACTACAAAACAAAAAAGGGAAAGAGGGCACACTGTAAAATAAAATTAAAGGAAATGACACACTCACAAAACAAAATTAAATATCAAAACCCCGTTTTGACTTCATTCACTGGAAATAAGAAAAAATGTTAAACATTTTCATTATTTTGAATTTTTTTTACATAAAACGTTGAGTAAATATTTAGTTGAGAAATTAATTTTTCTTATTTAGTTTATTTCTCAATGTTAATTTTATTACTTATTTGTTTAACTAATTTAAAATGCTGATTAAAGTTAAATGGACTTTGTTAATAATGCACTCAAAACACTTGTATTGTTCCTTGTTTTATTTGACCCGACCCATTTTTTGCCACCCCCTAGCAGAAATTCTTGGATCCGCCACTGATCTTATTCGATGGGTTTGCCCACCATCCTAACCAGATTTTAAGTGACTTTGATACTATTTCTATCACTTGACTTATTATATCAACCAATATTATCCGCTTTATCCCGTATATTTTTGCAACCGGAACCTCACATGTAACATCCCAAATAAATAAAAACCGAATAATAGACACGAGATCGAAGTTCATAACGGGATTAGTTAAATAGGACAATGAAGGAAAGGGGATTGGCCATGGGCCCGAAATCAGAAGGGAGGAAACCCTTCTAATCAACTGAACCAAACCCCCTCCCTCATTCACCCTCATTTTTTTTGTGCAAGGCTAGAGAGAGAGAGATCGGGTTTAGAGAGAGAAAACACGGGAAACGAAGCAAAAGCTCGGGAATCAACCGTCGGTATCACATCAACTGAAAAAAACCGAAACCAGACGTCAACATGTAAACCTTGAGCTCGAATATGAGTTTTTAGAACATTTTGGGGTTTCGGGTTTAAGTCACATAAAGGCACGGTTTTTACGTATGAAATTCAAAACAAACCACATATTTAAGTTTATGGATGAAAATAGAACATTTTAAATGTAAAAAGTTCGGAACTTGAACGAATAGAAATCTAAGATCCAGATCTAGGGTTTTCTCTGGGGAAGAAGCCCGCACAGGCGGACTTAACTAGTTTACCTGAGACCATTTTGGCGAACTTACTAAGTTCGCTGAACCATGTTCGCCCAGAGAAACAAACTGACGAACTTACCTAAGTTCGCCTAGACCCAAAAGAAGCGAACTTACTCATGTTCACCTAAGTTCAAAAACAGCGAACTTACCATGACACAAAGTTAGCGAACTTACTATGTTCGCTTAACATAAAATCAAGCGAACTTGCCATGTTCGCCTAAACCCAAATTGGCGAACATACCAAGTTAGCCTAACCCTAAGTATAGAAACGTCTAGTGTCGTTTAGGTTCATTATCTTATTTTGCATGACTTGATTATACAGATTGTGCGTGACCTTAGTGACGCTCAGTAACCAGCTAGTATACTTCAGAAACTGTTCATCAGGGGAGTTCTATGTGCCCCCTAAATGTTATGTGCAAACATTTTTCCAATGTTTTGGGACTGAAGTGCATACATGATGTGTATGTATGCTTGAATGTTATATATATATATATAACCATACGTGTATATGACAATGCATGACGAATATAAGAATGACAAGCATGATTATGAACAATGAAATGAAAGCATGACATAATGTATAAGAATGAAATCTTACTGTATATTATTATATATATTGCATGCTATGTATGATTAAAACGTTATGGACGGTCGATGATAACGGCTACTTCGGTAGACGGACGACCATGCGACTATTATGCAGCCGGGATGAAAAGTCTAGAAAGGTAAACTAAATACGGACTACTACGGTAGGACGGTTGTAAGATAATGACGGACAGCCGAATACGTGCCGGACGGTTGTAAGATATTGACGGATGGTGGAGTATATAATTCGCGTGGGAAACAGATGGCTTTGGGCAGACGGGCAAATAGGACGGCCTACGACGGTAGGACGGTTGTAAGTCATGATGGACGGACGAAAGTGTCGGACGGTTACTAGTTGTCGGACGGTTGTAAGTATGGCGGACTACGACGGTAGACCGCATCGTTTGTCTTTGTGACTTACGTAATCAATAAAGGGTTGATCACCCTTATGTGTAAGACCAATGTATGTTTAAATGAATGTAAGAATGTATGTATTTATATACGTACTCATATATGAATGATATATGAATGAAAGGATTATAATGGTAAACATATACATATAAATATATTTATACTCATGAAAATACGATAAGGAACAATGTTTATACCTACTTACTTTAAACTAGGACTCACCAGCGTTAGCTGACTTTTAGTATGCACTTCAGGTAGCAAAAGGAAAGGACGTGCTAAGGCGTGATGGCTACCCGACACAAGACTGACATCCTATTTTATGATTATGTGTTTTCAGACAATTGTTTCCCTTAATTGTTAAAGACTTCCGCTGCTTATGTATTAGAATGTTTGTACACTTTCGCTATGTTTGAATGCTTTATTTAAGGTTTAGTAATGATAACTATGTTTATGAGTAAATACAACAAGTGAGGTATCCCGTGTTTGAGGCCTTACATCACAGCTTTGTTTCTAGGCGTAATAGTAGATGTGGTGAAGTTTTTTAAGAGATCATCTATTCTAGATATTATTCCACTCAACTACGTCTAACTGTTTAGTTCTCGGCTCATTGATCATAAGTCCAATTAATGGTATTTGAGGTTACACTTATTAGAGAAAATATTACCACTAAATTATTTACTTGCACTTTAATAATCTTTCCTTTTAACGTATTGAATTATAAAATATTACTTTTAGGATAAATATGTCACGTTTCCAAAAATTATATCTTACTATTAGGCTGCCTCCAACGCGCGTTCGTATTGCCGCCCGTAAGTCCACCTGGCTGCCTGTCACTATTGAGGAGGTTGCGCCCATAGGCCTCCGCCCACCCCCAAGGGCAGCTTTGTTTGAAGAATAGTGGGCCCCGCTAGGTTTTTGATTTTTGTTTCTTTCTTAAATTAACATTTGTATTTCATTTTCTTTGCTAAATATCTAATTTTAAAAAATCAATAAAACCTAATTAAACATAACTAAAATTAACTTTAGTTATTTACTTTTATTTTTTATTTTTATTATTATCTTAAATAAAAATAATAATATTTGTATTTATCCTAACGGCTAGTGTTTTTTCGTATTTTTTCTAACGGGTAGTTTTTTTGTATTTTTCATAACGGCTAGTTTTTTAGTTTAAGCCTCATTGTCGTTTGATTATGTATTATTGTATTTTTTATTTTTATTTAATTTAATGTAATTTTAATTTTTGTTTTATTATTTAGTTATTTAATTATTTAAAAGATGATGTGGAAATAATGAGGTTGTTTGTGAGATGGATGGGTATGATAGTGTTGGAGGTAAAATGAGTTTATGAGAAAGATGAGAGAAAAGCTGATATGACATGCTGACTAAAACTATTTATGAAATGAATGACAGTTTGCGTTGCGGCCAGCCTTAACATCACCAAATTTGTGAAGTACTGAAGGTCCACGTGGACTAATAGAATTTTCTATCTTTTCCGATTATTAATGATATACTTTCATCATTTGTTCCTTTTTTACATGTGACTTAATAATTAGATAAAAGGAAAATGTTGCATTTTCTTTTTTTTACTTTCATCCCCACTTTAGAAGAGATATTTAAAATCCTTTTATCTTTGTCTCCTTTTATTTTAAGCATTGTTGATTTAATATAAAAAATTTATAATTAAACTATTAGACTTTTTAAATAAAATAGTATATAATAACAGTGCTTAAAATAAACAAAAATAAATCATGTATTAATATATATATATATTTAGAAAACAAAATTTAAAAAAATGCATTGAAACCGGCCGTCAATCAGGTCTGCACATGACCACCAAGCCACAGCCCCATTTCTATTTACATCCCGTAGTTGTGTGTCAAAAAACAAAATTAGAAAAATAAAAAATTGTACTTGAACTGGCTGGGGGGAGGGTAAAAACAAAAAAAAAATTAACAAATCAAAAGTTGTCACGTCAACAGCTTGACACTGTTTAGTGAATATAAATGGATAAATAGCTAAGTTTAAAATTGTATATAAATTAAAAGCCCTCTAAATAAACTGATTAAAACAAATGAAGCTTGTATACCAAAAAAAATATTTTTAATTAGGAAAAGTACATGAAATAAAATGTGACGATGTTCCTGGTTAACAAATATTAGTTTTTTTGGTTTTGTGATAATCATGTTTCCATGAGGCTATGTGTGTAGTCACCACTTTAATGTGGAATGGTCTGGATAGAGGGAGGGGCCGCCAGTGAACACCTTTGTGAAGGTTTATTAGATATTTTTGAAATAAAGCATAGAGTGAAGTATTTTTTTTTTAGAGTGGAGGGGGGTGGAGTGGAATAGAGAGTGATGTTTCACTGGCGTAACACAAAGTGATGGGAAGCAAGTAGAGGTGCACATTTCGGATATTCTCAAGAACCGGTTTCGGGTATGATTGGTTCAGGAAAACCGGGTATTAGACGGAACTAGTTCTAGTTTTGGGTCCGGTTCTTGGTTGAAAATCATACCCTGTGTACCCGGTTCCTGGTATTTAATAACCGGTTCCGGATATTAAAGCCGGGTATTTCAAAAACCTATTTCCGGGTATTCAAAAACTTAGTTAAACATATAAATACATTAATTAAACATATAAATAACTAACTTAAAATGTCCAATAACATTAAAACTTAAAATGTTACAAAATAGATAAATGTTTAAAACATAAAGTCATAAAACATAGATAAATTATATAAAAAAACTAGATTGTTTTCAGAACCGGGTATGATTTTAGAGTTTAGGGTTAGAGGTGCACATTTCAGGTATTCTCAAGAACCGGTTCCGGGTATGATCGGTTCCGGAAAACCGGGTATTAGAAGGAACCGGTCCCAGTTCCGGGTCCGATTCTCGGATGAAAAACCATATCCTATATACCTGGTTTCGGGCATTCAAGAACTAGTTTCGGTTCCCTTTTTTTGTGCACCTCTAGAAGCAAGGAGTAGAGTACACCCTTAGCCTTAGATCACTTAAAACTATCGATATTATTATAAAAATAATTCACATATATATATATACACACACATATATATACACACACACTTAGAAGAAGGTTCAAAAGGGAACCAAGAAAAAAAAGGGAATAGGGGAACCATTTTCAGTCACACATTTTTTGTAAGGCAAAAAAACCACTCAAAATAAATTATAAAAAAATAATAAAACAAAAAAAAACTAAAAACTAACAAAACTAAAAAAACCAAAATTTTTCTCTCGTTTGCCTCGTTTCATAAAAAAAACTTGAAAAAATAGTCGGTTTAGCTTTATAGTTTAGTTTAGCTTTTAGGGTTAAGTTTTTGGGTTTACATTTTAGGTTATGTTTTTGGAGGTGGGGTGGGGGTGGGGGTGGGGGGGTTGGGGTTGGGGTTGGGGGGATAGGTTTTAGAGTTTAATTTTAGCATTTAGTTTGTTTTTTCCTTGTTTAAAATTTGCGGTTGAAAATGGTTCCCCAGTTTCCTTTTTTTTTTTTGAGGTTCCTCATTGAACCTTCCCTTGTATACTTAAACTATATTTGATAAGCAATTATGTTAGATTATACAGAAATTCATCTTATGATTAGCAGAACAATTGTTAACATATACAAACTTCTATAAAAATTAATTATTAGTAATATAATATATTTACCTCTCTAGATTCCTGAACAACATATCATATTACATGTGTAAAAGTTTTTGGTTTGAAGGGGATTTTTGTATGAAAGATACTATAGTAATGAAAGTTAGCCTACCATTCAGAAAAAGAAAAAAAGAATCATACAATAAGACTAAAATAAGAAAAATAAAATCTAACTTCTTCAAGCACTATATACCTTCAAAGATTTTCCATCATTCTTTCGTTTTTAATTTTCAAAATGCTAATCATGATATATAATATATTCTAAATCCCATTTCAAGTGTAAAAGACATATACTCCCATGTGCTTTGTTTCAGTTTTAGATATATAGTTTTTGTTATCATAAATTATAATAATTCGATTTCTTTAAAACAACTTTGTTTTTAAACGCACCTTCATACCCTAGTCTCTAAATGTGAATTCACTACAAGGATTCAGAGCAATAATGGCGACAATTGTCGCCGCTAAAAGCCCCATGCCATAAGTCACCACTAATCTTATTAGGGCTAATGCTCAATAAGTCGCCGCTAGTCCTTGTAATTATCGTCGCTAATACCCTTGACATATTCGATTTCTTTAAAACAATTTTGTTTCTAAACGCGCCCTCTTATCCTACTCCCTGAGTGTGAATATTTACTGGGTTTGTTTGTTTGTTTATTTAAACTTTGTTTCTAATTTTTTTTAGCAACCAACATTTTATAATCGACGGGAATGATTTTATATATATATAGAACTAGGTTAGAATCCCGTGTATTACACGAGTTTGATAAATGTAATATTATATACTTAGTAATAAAAAAATTATGTCTTTAAAAACCCGTGTATTACACGGGTTGAATAAAATATTACGTGACAGTTATACATTCTGTTAAGTTAATTTTTAAATCATATTTTTAGCTGAGTATTAATTTTTTTTATGTAACTGATAAATGTTAATTCATATTAAACTTTAGAAACCCGGTGTATTAGACGGGTTGAATAAATATAATGTTATATATACTTAGTAATAAAGATTTACATATTACATATTTATGAAAAAACGTTTTTTAAAAAGAACTATAGAAAACATTATTATTTAATAGGAGAGAGATGCGGAAAACAAAAAATTATAAAAACAATTAAAAAGCTTTTTATAATTAATAGGAGAGAGAGGCGGGAAAAAAACTAAGAATGCATAAAAAAATAACAAGTGTCAAATCAAAATCTTTATTTATTAAGAGTCCTTTTGTCGATTTGTTTGCAAGCAAAAAAAATAGCGTTTGATGATGGATTAGTTCATACAGGGCCCACTGGCCCAGATGTACCCGGTTAGAACATGGGTCACTTTGACCCGAACATATTGCCCATGGGCCCTATTTCTCAATTATTTAGGCCTTCCCCAAAGTGGTGGGAAAAAAATTTGAGCTTTCCTTATCCAATGAGATTGAAAGAACATCTTTAGATTGGTTTGGGCCGAAAAAGCATGTTATTTTTAAATATAGAAATCAAGAATCTAAATGGTATAACCTTTTTCTATATAAATCACAACTTTTATAAAATACCAGGGGTGAGCAAAAAATGAATTAACCGAATCAAAAACGAATTAACTTAAAAACCACATCAAAAAATCGACCCAAACTAAAACCGACGGTTTGGTTTTGTATTTTTTGAAAACCGAAAACTACGGTTTGGTTTCGGTTTTGTATCTTTCGAAAACCGAAAAAACCGAACCGAACCCAACATATACATATACTTTAATATATATTGTGTGCATGCACGATTCATAATATATATTATATTGTGTTGTGTGCTTGTATGTTAAAAGTATATACATATTTGTGTTACACGTATTTGCATTAATAGTAAATTATTATTTATATTTATTGAGTTTATAAATTATAATGTTTATTTTTTATGTTGAGTGTTTTTTAAGAAAATTAATAATTTTTGTAGCACAAAATATTTAGGCAAAAAAAAAAATTATGCCCAAAATTTCAAACCTATATTTATTATTTTGAATCATTTTTATTTTACCCAAAAAAATTCAAGCCAAATTAGTTTTAAAACCGAAACAAACCCATTGTAAAAACCGCAAACTGAAAAAACTGAAACCGAACGGTTTTAAAAACCCAAAAATCGAACTTTCGGTTTTGGGTTTGGTTTTACCCCAAAACCAACCCAAACCGACCCATGCACACCCCTATAAAATACGATAATACTTTAGATGTTTTATGGGATTTTGATTCATTATCTTTTTAAAAATAACTAGAATATCTTAAAAGAATCCGAATTTGAATTAAGTGGAATTAAATTTTTTGGGGTTCGCGGTAACATCGCCACAAATCCTTCGGGTTGGGGATCGGGACGTCGGGTTCATCTCATGCGTTGGTGAAGCCTGGTGAATGTAGCCGTTGGAGTGTGTACCGTTGAGGTCCTCAGTGGACCGTTGGAAAACAAAAAAAAAGAAAAAAAATCTATAAATTCAACCTTTTGCTACATAATTTTTATACCAACAAAATACTCTTCTCTACTACTCTAATATTCTACTACGTTCAAATGGATCCAAGGAAACAATCATCCTCCACCCGCAAAGCAAATAGACCAAAAATTCGTTCGGCTACATAATATGACCGGGACATTAAAACATTTCTCGAACCGTATGACGATATCCCTGAATCGATCTTGCAAATCGTCCTACAACGCAAACGAAACATAGCCACAAAATATGGTTGACCTTGCATTTTTTAGGTTTTTATTTATTTTAATTTTAACTTTAATGTATTTTATTTTTTTAGGTAATGAAATTGTGTTTTTATATTTATTTAAAAAAATGCTACGGTAGTTTAGGGATCCAACACTTATGTTTAAAGTAGTTTATGGTAAAAATTACATTCACAATTCCTATTGCTTTAGGGTAAAAAATGTTATGGTAGTTTAAGTTCCATCCCATCCACCTTAGACTTGTGAATCTTTTGCGACCCCGTGAATAGGGATAGTTAAAATTTATTTCACAGTTAAGGTATAAGTTGATTAGATATCTTGATTGGAACTTAAAAGCACTCATAATGAGTTTTGTAAATAATGTATTATTCTTATATTTTAAGGTAAATTTTAAAAACTTTTTAAATTACTCACTCCATCTCATTATTTATATTTTTCCTTATACTTAAATTATAATGATAATATATATGGATTGAATTGTAAGTTTATCAACTCAATATTCATCACTTATTCTTTTGTAAGTGGAAGAGAGAGAAAGAATAATAAAAAAATGATTAAAAATGTATTATTTAATTGAATAGAGATAAATATAAGGAATCGGATATGAGAGTTTTTTTTAACTTTTAAATTAATAAAGTAAATGTGTTTTTTAGTTAAATTATATAATAAAGAACTCAGGCTGAGTGCTCTAATAAAATTATGTAACTGTTTTCATTGTGAAAAATATCTAGGATAATGCATACATATGATCATACAAGTATTCAAATGATTTAAATAAGGCCACAAACATATTAAAACATCTTTAGAGATAGACATTTCGTTTAGGTCAACTATGACTAAACTTTTTAAAAAGTTATAGAATCACAATATATTAATAATTTTAAATCCTTAAGCACAACTAAAGTTGTAAATTAGACAAAATGTTCATGAATCTACTTAAAACAATCTAGATGGATTGTTAACACACATTGAGTATCTGCAATGACAAAACTATAAATTTAGCGGCATTTACATATATGCCTTTCCTAAGTTTCTTTATTACATATTTACCCAACCCTAAAATTTAATTACATATTTTCCCTTCCTAAAGCCTATATATTACTTACTAGGTTAGAAACCCCATGTATTACATAGGTTGAATAAATGCAGCGTTATATACTTAATAATAAATATTTACATATTACATATTTATGACATATTACATATTTTTTTAATACGAATTTTAGAAACGTCATATAGTTACTTTTTAAAAATGTTTTATAAAAAGAATGAAATAAATGTTCAATTTCTAAAAATGTTTTATGAACAAACCTATATTTTTTAAATAAAAATAATTATAGAAATTATTATTATTTAATGGGAGAGAGACACAAAAAAAATTATTAAAAAACAATTAAAGAAAACTTGTGCAATTAATAGGAGAGAGAGACGGGAAAATTGGTCTCACCAAAACCTTTATTTATTATAGAGTATAGATTTATCCAATTCATTTAAAATAACTTATTTTATTATCATTTTACCCTTAATGAAACAATTAAAGTACTATTTACATATATATATTTCCTAAATATTTATGAGGGGCAATTGAGTACTTTTAAGTTAATTGAGGAAATATGTAATTAAAGTTAGGGGTTGGGGATATATGTAATTTAGAAGTTTAATAGGGGGAAATATGTAAAAAAAAACCCATAAATTTAAGCGCTTAAGGGTGGATTTTGATATATAATTATCTTGCAAAACATCATAGACGAAATCAAATTGACAATTGAATGACTTCTAAAGTTGTTTTGATATTCAAATAGTTTTATACAACTTTTTTTAAGAGTTAATCAAATTGCATGTTTAGTCCCTAGGTTTTAAAAATTACAAACTTAGCCTAAATATGTGTGACATGGTTGCATCTTTAGCCTCTGACGTTAATGATAGTTAGTTTTTAACACAATATTAGCCTCGATTTTTAAGTTATGTTTCACTTTCCCCCTTCTGATAATTGTGATTCACCCCTGTTTCTTGGTTATATATATATATATATATATATATATATATATATATATATATATATATATATATATATATATATATATATATATATATATATATATATACACATATGTGCATGAATGGAGTTGATTATACAAATCCATAGTTTTCCTTTTCTTGAGCATGATATTTGTCTTGCTAAAATCAGTTAGCTTAATTATGTTACAAGATATTTGCATGTATACCTCCAAAACCTTTGTAGACCAAGAGATTCGCATATGCTATTAAAAAGTCTGCACTAGGAGACAACAACATGGCCCATTTGTGCATTTAAATTTTAAGTATTTATCTCTTTTTTTTAATATTTAAGTTTTCTATGTATACATAATCCTGAAATATAAAATGTACACAGTCCAGATTTTTTTAAATTATTCGAATAATCCTCACTATTCACTCAAACGTGCAATTTTGTTGTTTGACGCTATTTAACATTAAAACAAATATTGGTCGTCGGTAACCCGCGGGGATAAAATTTCCCAATATTGTTACATGTTTTTAAAATATATGTTAACTTCAAAAGGACTAAAAAAACCTTTGTCTATTTGTATCATGTTTTTTCTCGACGTATTTGTGATCCAAAGTTAATTTTATGCCATTTTATCAGGTTTTAGAAAATCGTTTAGATTAAATTGATTGGGCTTTCGAGCCTGACCAAAATTGGGCCTTCTTACTCGGTTAACGAATCACACCGTAAGTTTGATTGTGCATTATTAATTTTTGTTATGTTACAACTTTTAAATACCACAAATATTGTAAAATCCCAATAAGTTGCTTGATTCCTAACGTTGTAAAGATCCGACAATGAGGGAATGTCACAAATAATTTTAGTCAGGTCCTAAATAAAACTAACAAACAGGCTACAATCTCTCTTGTAAACCGATGAATCTCAAAACGAAACAACCCTTTCAGATTTCGTGATATACAAACTCATCGTTCTTGGTATGGATACAGAAATCCAAAAGTTAAAACGAGCTGGTTCGAGCGTGAACAAAGAAGATCCCGAAATTGATTATCGCGGGTATACGAGCTTGAAAGATGTATTAACAACACGTTCTTCATCAAACTGCCATGTGACGAGTAACGACGATAATCAGTTTATAAATTCATCAAACATTCCAATAAAAAACGTGCTTGTAAAGCATGCAGCATCGGCGTATGTCCAGTCAGCGTTTTTGGCACAACGAGATCCCACCTCGTGTGGATCGGTTTGGTACAGTTATGTTACCAGACCATTGGATGCTTGTTTTCGTGTAGTTTTTCAGTTTTTTCGTTATTTTATTGATGGAGTTGTGAGATTGCGGAGACATAGGATCATGATATCGTGAGGGGCCGAAGGGATGATCGATGTATTCGGTTTTAGCTCTCGATGATTTGCGGTTATTATTCATTTGTTACATCTGAGTTGTTAACATCTCTAACTTTGTACATATGATTTCTTTATATTTGATTTATTATATGCATGCAGCACGCCTTCCTTGTTCGATTATTAAACGAATAAATATGAACAAACAACAATATTACACATATGTACATATGATTAAAAGTGTATGTAAAGTTAATAGAAATATTAACTTGTAAACTTTTACAAAAGTGACACTAAATGTGCATATCATCATGAAATATCACAAATATATTATTTATTTATAATAAATAGAAAACGTTATACCCAACATATACACATGTTCACTTGGAAAGAATATTAAACATACAAACATTTAAAAAAAATCCCATTACATGGATATCAAAATGTAAATCTAATTTGTTTTGATGATAAATCAATATTATTTCCACAATATTCATGTGTATATAAAATTAGAAGTGTAAGTACAACTTTTAAAAAACAAACAAAAACATATATAACACTAATCTATACATACTAATAAATAAAGGTTTTCGATTGTCACATGTCACTCCCTCATGCCTCCTCACATTGGTTTTTCCGTCTCTCTCTCCTAATAAATGCACCTATATCTTATTAAATAATAATGATATTATAAATATATTATTAAAGAAGAATAATAATTATATTAAATAAGAATATATAATAAGAATTCAAAATATAACTAATTAAAGAAAAATACTAATCTATACTCCCAAATAAATAAAGGTTTTTGTAAAATGGTTTTGCCATCTAAAGTTTAATTATAATTTAAGATTTTAAATCTCTCACAAATAATAAATGCTTAAAAAATATAATTGCTAAAATTATTTAATATCATTTGACTAGAACTTAAAAACCGTTTGATTTAAAAATTTTGAACTTTGTATTATTTAAATTATAACAAAATCAATAAATTAACTCTCGCAAATTTACTATAATTAGAGAATTAAATTGACAATTTTTAAAAAAAATTAACAACTTATCTTTGTTAAGCAAATAACAATTAATCAAAATCAACTTTCTAGAATCTAAAAAATTTACCTTATGTAATTTGGTTTTGTGAATGTAATTGTAATTTTATTTTTTTCACTATGTAAAGTAATTCTTATTTAGACACTTATGAATAATATATGTTTCTTTTTGTTAACCGTGTAATACACGGGAACTAACCTAGTATACTTACAAAATAAACACCAAAAGAAAGAAAATAGTTATTCTCATTGTTACCGGGACCGAGAGAAGAGGTGGGCCTTGCCAGGGCGGTTATTACCTGTGTTTTTATAATTGAATTTATTGGTCGGATTTATAACCGTCTACAAAATCAGTTCGACTGAGTACTCTTGAATAGTATTATTATTTGAGCTGATCATTTTTGGAGTAAACCGGTTAAACAGGCAAACCGAATTATCTTTTTTGCTTCTAAAATATACTTTACATTTCATATTTTATTAACATTATAAATTCATATAAAAAATACATTAATTTCATATTCTGTTTATTAGTTGTAAATTCAAGCACTGGAGCAGAGCTATAACCGGTAGCTGGATTATTACAAATACCTAACGAATAGCCTATGATTCCCTTCTTTCTTCTTCTCCTGTGAGTTCATGCACACTAAACCAATGCGTTAGGGCGTTACAGGGAGGGATAATCCCTATGTCAGCCTCCCGGCGTGAGAGTAAGTTCTCGAAGTCAAAGAGGATGAAAGGTGAGGGACAAGAGAGAATAGTGAATTGGGTCATACTTGCTGACAGTGGTTTCATCTTTTATTTATGCCTGATGAGGTTAGGTGGTTCTTGTTTTATCTGTGTGGAGACCAGTGGGTCCCACAGTGGAGTCATGCAAAAGCGTTCTCAGCTTCCATTGGTGGAGATACATCTAGCCATTAGCAATCCGCCATGTGTCATAACCGTTTTATGATGGGCCTTGGGCCTGTAACTTTTGGGCTTAAAAGGACATCTCCCCTTCATTAGTCATGACATGATTCGGATTAGTCCAACCGATTAATTGGTAAGTAATTGGTTTGATGCTCTTAAAAAATTAAAAAAAAATTGGTTTGATAACCAATTAACCATCCGGTTATAAGAACATTCATTATCAAGTGGTGAATTCGGTAATCAGAAACACAAGTCAGTTGTTTGGCTAACACCCAAAACGTAAACTTAATAGCAATGATACCCTAACGTGGTATTTATAGACTAACCTATCGCGTTAGACTACAACTAGGAATCTAAACAATAGGAATTAAATAGATTAAAACCTAACAACCTAATTCAATCATAATCAGGAGTCTTTAACCGCCAACTTTGATCATTCCAAACTTGCCTTGCACGCCAAGTCTGGGCTGTAACAAAACACTCGCCAACAATCACCCCTCAAGTTTCTGAATCGTATAAGGTAAGTCCTCCACACCAAGTAGATCCCGCATCTCCTTGAATTTAATCCTTGCAAGAGCTTTTGTTAGAACATCAGCTCGTTGCTCATTGCCACTAATATGCTCGACTGCTATTTCTTCACCATCAACACATTCTCGTATCTAGTGATATCGAGACTTAATGTGTTTATTTCGACTATGGAAAACCGGATTCTTCATGAGTGATATCACCGACGTGTTATCCACCTTCAACAAAATTCTTTGTGGTGGTCTTCCAGTTATCTCGCTTATCACCTCCCTAAGCCATGCTGCCTGACACACAGCTGAGCTGGTTGCCATGTACTCTGCTTCACAAGATGAAAGTGCCACAGTATTTTGCTTTTGAGAACACCATGTAATCGGTGATGACCCAAAGAAAAACACGTGTCCCGTGGTGCTTCTCCCATCATCACAATCAATATTATGACTATTGTCACTGTATCCGACTACCAAGTTCTCCTTCTCATGTTTATACCATATGCCATAACTTGTTGTTCCTCATATGTATCATAGAATATGTTTAATCACGGCTGCATGTGAGCTTTTTGGTGATTGCATATAGCGACTCACAATCACAACTGAAAACACTAAATCAGGTCGGCTTTGCAATAAATATCGAAGACAACCCACAAACTTTCGATAACCTATTGCATCAACATCATCTTCGTCCTCGACTTTTGACATCTTCAAACCCTGATCCATAGGTATGTTCGTTGGATTGCATGACAACAATCCCGCTTCTTTTAACACTTTCTTCGCATAAGCTTCCTGTTTAATCTTTATTCCACCTTTACTTTGAGACACTTCAATACCCAGATAATACGCGAGTTTACCCAGATCAGATATATCAAATTTCAAAGCCATTTCCTTCTTGAAATCAATAATGATCTTCGTACTCGTACCTGTTACAAACAAGTCATCCACATAGACGGCTATACAAGAAGAGAATCACCCTTTGATTTTTGATAAATGGCTTGCTCTTTCATGCATCTATAGAAATTCATCTTCTTTAAGACACTATCAAGCTTGATATTCCAAGCCCTTGGAGCCTGTCTAACACCATTTAATGTTTTTGACAACTTGTATATTTTATGCTCTTCTTTCGGTTTCTCAAATCCTTCCGGTTGGAATACATAAACATCTTCCTTAAGCTCTCCATTCAAGAAAGCGGTCTTTACATCCAAATGGTGGATCTCCCAACCTTCCGCTGCTGCGAGAGCGATTAGAAAACGAATTGTTTCGATCCTTGCTACCGGCGCAAAAACCTCATTAAAGTCGACCCCATGTTTTTGAACATAACCCTTAGCCATGAGTCGAGCTTTATGTTTGTTTATCATTCCATCGGCATTACGCTTCACTTTAAATACCCACTTCAAACCTATGGGTTTAACTCCTTTTAGTGGATCAATTAGTTTCCAAGTCTCGTTTTTTTTATCTAGTCAAACTCAGTCTTCATAGCCTTCATCCATTTAGGTTTCGTTTTTGCCTCATAAAAATTGCTTGGCTCATTGTTCTCAGTCAGTAGCAATTCTTCATAGAAAAAACCTGAATTTAATTCATAATCTTTTAACTTATCAGGTAACACTGAAATACGAGTTGTTCTTCGGAGAGGAGTTTTTTCATCGGCTTCACTCTGCACCGACGTTTCTAGGCTGGATAATTGTGTTGTACTATCACCTGACCCAGAGGTTTCATCGTCTCCTGTTGGGCCTGGCGAGTTGCTGCCCGAATACATGCTGCTCGTTTCTTCATAAATACTTGGACCAGAAGTGATGTTCGGACTTGCAGAACTACCCGACCCAGAAGAGTTACTGTTCGAATTTGTCCCTTGGGCTGTTTCACTTTGGGCAGAGACTGGGTTTGGCACAATGGGCCCGAAACCCCCCATCAAATTCATTTCCCCAGTCCATAATGAACATCCCTGGTTCACAAAAATTTTCACCCTTTTTTCTGCTCCAATTCCATGCCTTTTTTTTCATCAAAGATCACGCCCTTGTTGACAATAATTTTTCACTCGTTTGGATCATAGAGACGATAAGCTTTGGAGCCCGGCTCGAATCCAATATGGACTAGAGGTTGTGATCTATCGTCCAATTTCTTGAGGTGACCTTGAGTAACCCGTGCATACGCAACACATCCAAACACCTTAATGAGCTCAAGATTCGGTTTCTTGCCTTTAAGCTTTTCATAAGGTGTTACTCCCTCCAAGGCTCACGTAGGGACTCGATTGGTAATGCATGTTGCGTGTTGAACCGCCTCACCCCAAAGATAACTGGGAACATTCATCGCCTTCATAATACTACGGGTCATTTCCATGAGTGTTCGATTTCGCCGTTCCACCACACCATTTTGTTGTGGTGTGTATGGAGCGGTTAAATGTCGTTTCACACCGTCTTCTTCCCAAAAAAAGTTCATCTCATAAGAGGTGAACTCTACTCCCCTATTGGTACGTAAGGTTTTAAGCTTCCTCCCCGTTTCCCTTTCAATCATAACTTTGAAGTTCTTGATAATTTGAAAAGCTGAGCTTTTTTCCTTTAAGAGATAAGACCACATAAAACGTGAGCAATCATCGATAAGTACAATTATGTATTTGTTACCTCTCATTGTTAGATGGGAGATAGGAGCACAAATATCACAGTGCACAAGATCAAGTATATTCGGTGCTCTATACGATTCCTTGTTCGGAAACGGCTTCCTCATTTGTTTTCCTACCATGCAAGATTCACATAATTGGTTCTCATGGTGAATGTTTTGAATACCATCAACCATTCCCTTCATTACCTACATTGATCTAAACTTAAGGTGACTGAGCCTCACGTGCCACAACCAACTAGGAATGGCAATGGGTCATATCCCTACAACCAAGCATCCTTGTCCATCTTTGTTTGAAGGCAAATAGGGCTTCCAACCTTCATCTTAATTTTATAGAGCCAACTTTTATCTCTCATAACTTTCATCAACAATGTTCCATTCTTGTCAAGCATGGTAAGGAACTCGTCTTTCATACGAACATCACACCCTGATTTAGTCGCTTGCCCGAGACTTATTATATTGCTTTTGAGACTCGGAATGAAATAAGTCTCCGTTAATAGTTTTTGTTCCCCGTTCTTTCCCTCGAATAAGATAGAACCCTTTCCTTTTATAACCACGCATGACCCATCCCCGAACCTTACTTTACCGGTTATTCGTTCATTTAGTTTGGCAAAATAAGATCGTTCTCCCGTCATATGATTGCTTGCCCCGTTATCCAAGTACCAAATGTCTTTCTCTTTAACATCATATTTCTTTGGAATTACTCTTTCTTCATTAAGATGCACCTTTTCTTGGATGCATTCCATCATAAAGAAGGAAGCACCCACACCGTTTGGTTCTTCTCCTTCCGTTTTTGCCATGTTAGCTTCATGTTTCTTGAATCGTTCGGGGCATCTCGACACAAAGTGTGACACTTCTGATTTTCACTACTTGTACTCATTCTAGACTTATCAATGAAAATCCGCATGACATTTCATTTTACTTGAAATCCTATTCAGACGTTGTTATAATACTAGTTCACATGTGAAACATTACGTTTATGCTTGATTTCAAAGACTTATACTTATCTGTGATTGATTCATGGATCGCACGTAGACTTAATTGATCTTTATGACACATTAAATACACATGAATCACCTCCATACATCTCAAACATGTTCTTACAACCCATTCAATGTGAATTGATGCTTAAAAGTACTAGTTAGTACTTTCGTGCGATCGTTCGCCTTTTAAACCGTCGTTAACTACGTACCGTCCACGACCGACAAATCGTTTAACATGACATTAATTTATGTTTTAAATGTTTAAAATATTCATTTCTTTAATTAAAACAAAGTTTGTTTGCAAAACTTTCCTTAAATAAATCTTGAAATTCGAAAAACGATCAAAAAGTCCGTTTTCTCGCCCACCGATCGCCAACTACTATACGCGAATAACGTAACTTTAACTTAAATGTTTTTAGCTAAACATACTCTTTTTGTTATGACAATCAACTTTAATGTTGAAAACATTTGCCAATTTCGCTTAGAAATGCTTAAAATCGCAATTTTCGAATGCGCGCACTCAACCGGATCAAGCTAGGACCCAACCTACCTACTCTTGGACCTAGCCCAAGCAAGAAATCACAAAAAACCCAGCCCCATTGAGGAAAATTTCACAGATTTGAGGGCTCTAAAACCCTAAATTGCTTTCCAAGACATTCCATATTTACACCCCTTCAACCATTAGTATAAATAGGAGGCTTAGGATCTTGTTTTCTTTGCTAATTCTCCCTCAAACACTCCCAAACCCTCCTAAGTTGTGAAATCCCTTCCCAACCTTGAAGATTTCGAAAATCCCTTAGAGGATTCCAAGAGTTTGAAGATCAAACAAGTAAGTAACCCTCCGAAGTTGAATACCGTCTTTTTATTTTATTCTTTCTTCATCCCCTCAATCTTTTTATATTTTCTATCCATGATCACTTGATCATGTGAAACCTCAGCCATAAAAACCCTCTAATAATCTTAATCAAACTAATAAATCAAGCTAACATCACTAACTAACAAACAAAGGATCCCGTTTGCAATGGCGGCTATGCCGTCGCATTCTGCGAATCCTCAAGACAACTATTGCAAAAGTGGCTTTGCCGATGCTTTAGTATGTTATTGCTAACTTAAAACATGTTATTTATTCTATATTATCACTTATATGAACTCACACGCTAATTAAATATAGAATCCGCTTGCTCGTGTCGGCTATGCCGATTGCATTCTGTGATTCTTCAAAACGCTTCTGTGAATATCATGGCTAGACCGGTGACACGGGATGTTTTTTCTAACCTAATATGATTATATTATGTATTATAATAACATTCGTCTAATTTTTATTTGCGCGTTCGGTAATCTTAAAACCCTAAACGGACCACTTAAGTGCAACCATTGATTTGGACAGAAACTGTGCTGAATTTAACTGAGCGTAACTTGACCATAATTAATCTAAACTGAGCAAACTCAATTTCCACAACGTAGTTTGTCGAATTTCCTTTCCAACCATAATTGGATCGTTTTCTAATTCAAAAGTATGACTCCGTAGTGGCCAAAACGGGACAGAAACCTTTTTCAGTACCTTCTGTCTTGTTGGACTATTTTAGCTATGATCCGAGTCTCAAATGGAAAAACTTTCTAAACGAAACTTATTCGGAACGACTTAAACTAATTCCCTATAAAATTTCATAATTTTTAGATGTCGTTTGATATTTTTAACAATCCCGTTTCTGTTCAGCTACTTTGCTGTCCAAATCTGAAAATCAACTAAAACTCTATTTTTGCAACTAATTCTTAATCTTATGACCCGAACCGCCTATCTAACACTCGTAACCATCGAACCTACCCTAAAACTGGTTTATTTGTTTGTTTAGGGTCTGGTCCATGATTCATCTCGTCTATTCGTTCAAGTTTCTTATCTCGTCTAGCTTTCAAGGTGAGACTTCATAGCCCCACTTTATTCAAATCGTTTTGGGGGAAACATGTACGCGTTGGCACGCATTAAAACACGTTTTCAAACAATTCTAAAACAAGCGAATCATATATGTATGTGAGTAAATGAACACAACATGATAAACGTTAAACTTGCAAATCCTTAACTTGAAACTTTCAAGCCAACGGTAGTACAGATATGGGCCATAGGATGGAAACCACATATACTTTATGGACAACTTTTGGTTGGACATCTTATTCGTTATTAGTGCAACTTACGAGTTGTACCACTTATTCGTTACTCATCATTTTAGGTTGGATTTGCTAATCATGTGCTTGTTTTATTACGTGCTATATGATGATCTTGGAATATGAATTGTCACCTTTGTCAAACTTATACCTTTATTAAACCTGTGATTTCTCACCAACTATTTTTAGTTGAAACTTGTTTTTCGTACATGTTTCAGGTGATTAAGCTCGTGATAGGTCAAGTCAATATCACATAGGATTTGCCTAGATATCAATTGAAGAATCTTATTTTAAGTTGCTTGTCTTTTGAACATGTTATCTGTTTGGTTTAATTCGAAACTTATGTAATTGGGATTTTTTTAATATTATGAAACTTTAATAGTAAATGTCTTTATTCCATTGTGTTTTTTTGTCAATTAAGTCGCACCCGTGGTTAAGATGCACGGTTGGGGTGTGACAGATTGGTATCAGAGCCGTGGTTATAGAGAATTAGGCAACCATTTGACCTAGACTATAACCTAAGCTCCCCTTTGAAACTTAAATGCTTATGTGATTCTAATCCACTAACTCTCTTATCTTTAGTATGTCGTCGTACTCTGCTGACATCTCTAGCAATTCAAGCCTTATTTCCGATGATGGGTCCCAAAGCCCAATTAGTTGGAGTAGGCTAATCTCACCACGATCATCTTTCTCTGGAAGCCTGCTACCCTCAAAACATAATGTCAAGCCCGAGTTAATCTCCGATGCGAAAAGCCGGCCTGCACCGAAGCCTGAAGTAATCAACATATCAAGTGATTCGGAATCCTAAGACCAAGAGAGCCATGTTGGAACCACTTCTGAGGCCCAACTCCCGTTCAAGAAAAGAAAGCTGACTTGTGAAGCTGAATCCAACTCTTGGGTAAGGCCCAATCCATAATGTTCTCATCAAAATCAAAGGCTTGGATAGTGATACTAGAGACACGTGTAATCTGGAAGGGTGAGCGCCTGTACACTGGGGGTCTTGTCAAAGGAAAGTGAGGCACGTTCGTTACGAGTCGCACTTACCTGGGGACCCTTGGAGTGAGTGCTCACTTATAGGCTAAAACACGTCTCACTAGTATCATTCATCCGAATCTTGAATTTTGACTAGTCAGTTTTGTCTTTATATTTCATTTGTAATTCGACATATATGTTTTAAATATATGTTTTATTTATCTTGTAAGACATTAATATTAATGAATGAGTGATTTTATTTATAAATATTGTCACTTTTAATTCTTGAATGTCTATCCTAACTACCGACTTATGATTTCTTTTTCTTAGAATGCCTCCTCGTCGTGATCCTGATAACACCGTGGCTAACACCAGTGAAGCCTCCGCCGAAACCACTGCCATAGCCACCCTGCTCACTCAACAACTTGCTGCGGTCTTACCCACTATTGTCACTCAAATCAACAACTCCACCGGAGGATCTAGTGGGAGTGTTTGTACTTTCAAGCACTTCAACTCTTGTAACCCACACAAGTACCTTGGATGTGAAGGTGCGACAGGGCTATTGCAATGGTTTGAAGGCATGGAGAACACATTTGAGATGAGTGACTGCCCCGATGAACTTAAGGTAAAATATGCTTCAAGTGCCTTCCAAAGGAGGGCACTGACTTGGTGGAATGCTGAAAAGAAAATTCGGGGTAGGGAAGGAGCTCTTGCTATGACTTGGGATAAGCTCAAGGAAATTATGATCGAGGAGTTCTGTCCTAGCAATGAGATGAAGAAGTTGGAGATTGAGCTGTGGGACCTTACCCAGGATAGTGGGGAGAGTGAGGCGTACACCACACGCTTTCATGAACTCTGCATCCTAGTCCCTCATCTGGTTACACGCTTGACCCGAATGATTGATCGTTATATTGGAGGCCTTCCGCCTCAAATTCGGGGTACTGTCATGGGTAGTAGCCCATCAACACTTGAAGCTGCTATTCGTTTATCTGCGTCCTTAACGGACGATCTAGTTAAGTCTGGAGTTCTATTCAGGAAAGGTGACAAGAGAGTTAAGGAGGAAGTGGAGAAAAAGCCTGAGTATCGCCACAAGAAGCAAAAGACCTCTAAAAGCTTTGCCATGGTTACCCCAGCTGTTCCTGTTGCCCAATTAGCACCTAGACCTGCACCTGGAAGGAAGCCATATAGTGGACCTCACCCGCTGTGTGCAAGGTGTCAATACCATCACCCTACTACTGTTCAATGTCGTTCGTGCACTAAATGTGGAAGGCTTGGTCATTTTGCTAACGCTTGTCGCGTAGCTGAAAAGGCTGCTACTACCCAAACTGCCACTCCTGCCATCATCAATGGTAGGGCCTGTTATGAATGTGGTGCTCCTGATCACTACAAAAACCAATGCCCGAAGCTCAACAACAATAACCGAGGTGCACGTGCTCGCACTTTTGCCATAGGAGCAACCGAGGCCAGAAATGACAATGCCGTGGTTACTGGTACGTTTCTCATCAATAATCGTTATGCCTCTATCTTATTTGATACCGGAACGGATAAAAGCTTTGTCTCCTTAGAATTTGAACCTTTACTTAAAACTTGTCGTACCGCTCTTGAACCTTCTTATACTATAGAAATAGCTGATGGCAAACTAACTGTTGTGCATTCCGTTGTCCGAGGTTGTGCTCTAACTCTCAACGATCACACATTCTCTATCGACCTGATTCCCATCACTCTTGGGAGTTTTGATATCATCGTGGGAATGGATTGGCTATCCCACAATCATGCGGAAATCAACTGTTCGGTGAAACTCATTCGTATCCCTCTACCATCCGGTGAGACCTTGAAAATCTTTGGAGAGAAACCTTGCAAAGGTTTGAAATTCATCTCCTGCATGAAGGCACGTAGATATTTAAGGAAGCGATACTATGCTTTCTTGGCACATGTGGTCGAGAAATCTGAAGAAAAGAAATTACAAGATATACCGATCATCCGAGATTTTCTGGAAGTATTCCCTGATGACTTGCATGGACTCCCTCCAACTCGACAAGTTGAATTTCGGATTGATCTTTTACCGGGAGCTAACCCCATTGCCAAATCTCTGTACCGCCTAGCCCCTTCTGAGATGCAAGAACTATCTAGCCAACTGCAAGAGCTGCTGGACAAGGGATTCATTAGACCGAGCTTCTCACCTTGGGGAGCTCCGGTTCTCTTTGTCAAGAAGAAGGATGGGTCCTTCCGCATGTGCATCGACTACCGTGAACTAAACAAGCTTACCATCAAGAATCGTTACCCGCTACCTAGGATCGATGACTTCTTAGATCAACTGCAAGGAGCAACTTGTTTCTCGAAGATTGACCTCCGATCTGGGTATCATCAACTCCGAGTCCATGAAGAGGACATTCCCAAAACTGCTTTTAGAACTCGTTATGGACACTACGAGTTCATGGTTATGCCTTTTGGGTTAACCAATGCGCCCGCGGTGTTCATGGACCTCATGAACCGTGTCTGCAAACCCTACCTAGATCAATTTGTCATTGTCTTCATCGATGACATCTTGATCTACTCCCGAACCAAAGAGGATCATACAGCCCACCTTAAGCTGATTTTGGAACTCTTGAAGAAGGAACAACTTTATGCTAAATTCTCCAAGTGTGAATTCTGGCTTAGAGAAATTCATTTCTTGGGTCACGTGATCAACAACCAGGGTATACACGTCGATCCAGCCAAAGTCACCGCTATCAAGAATTGGAGTACACCATCCACACCCTTTGAGATCCGTTCGTTTCTGGGTTTGGCGGGTTATTATCGAAGATTCATCCAGAACTTTTCGAAGATTTCCCTGCCTCTCACTACATTAACTCAGAAAAATAAGCCTTTCGTCTGGGAACAAAAGCAAGAAGATGCGTTCCAAACTCTTAAGCAGAAATTGTGCAACTCCCCTATTCTAAGTCTTCCCGATGGAAATGATGATTTCGTTGTATACTGTGATGCCTCAAACCAAGGTATTGGTTGCGTGTTGATGCAACGAGACAAGGTCATAGCCTATGCATCCAGACAACTCAAGGTTCACGAAAAGAACTTTTGCTTTGAAAATCTGGAGACATTATCTCTACGGCACTAAATGTGTGGTTTTTACTGATCACAAGAGCCTTCAACATATTCTGAACCAGAAAGAACTCAACATGAGGCAGCGACGTTGGGTTGAATTACTTAGTGACTACGATTGCGAAATTCGTTACCACCCGGGGAAAGCTAATGTGGTGGCTGACACCCTTAGCCGTAAGGACCGAATCAAACCCACCCGTGTGCGAGCCATGGGAATGTTGGTCCAAACCAGTCTCAAAGATAAGATCCTCCTAGCTCAAAAACAAGTTGTTGCAAATGATGAGTTGAAGAAGGATTTGGATTGTGGTGTCGAAAAGCACTTGGAACCCAAACCCGATGATCTCCTTTACTTCATGGGTCGAATTTGGATCCCCGACTCAAGTGAGCTCCAAACCCTTATCCTAGATGAAGCACATAAATCTCGTTATTCTGTTCATCCCGGTGCTGATAAGATGTATCACGACTTGAAAGAGTTTTATTGGTGGTCAGGAATGAAGAAAGACATCGCCCTCTATGTAGGGAAGTGTCTTACTTGCTCTAAAGTTAAAGCTGAGCACCAGAAACCATCTGGTCTTCTCCAACAACCCGAAATCCCACAATGGAAATGGGAGCAAATTTCCATGGACTTCATCACTAAGCTTCCGCGAACCTCTAGTGGTCATGACTCCATCTGGGTCATTGTTGACCGCTTAACCAAATCCGCTCATTTCCTCCCAATCCGTGAGGACTACAAAATGGAGAAGCTTTCCAGACTCTATATCAATGAGGTCGTGACACGTCACGGTGTCCCCTTATCCATTATCTCCGACTGTGATAGCCGTTTTACCTCCCGATTCTGGCAATCTTTACAGAAAGCTTTGGGAACTCGCTTGAACCTTAGCACGACTTACCATCCCCAGACTGATGGTCAAAGTGAAAGGACCATACAGACCTTGGAAGACACGCTCCGTTCTTGTGTGATTGACTTTGGAGGAAGTTGGGATCAACACTTGCCACTCATCGAATTCTCTTACAACAATAGTTACCATACGAGCATCAAGTGTGCCCCTTTTGAGGCTCTATATGGTAGGAAGTGTCGATCTCCGGTGTGTTGGACCGAGATCGGAGACGCTCAAATCACCGGTCCCGAACTCATTCAAGAAACCACTGACAAGATACTTCAAATTCAAGAAAGACTCAAGGCCTCTCGCGATCGTCAAAAGAGTTATGCTGACAATCGTAGGAAGCCCCTTGAATTTCAAGTCGGTGATAGAGTCTTACTCAAGGTTTCCCCCTGGAAAGGTGTTGTCCGATTTGGGAAGAAGGGAAAGCTAGCCCCTAGGTTCGTTGGGCCATTCGAAATTCTTGAAAGGATTGGCCCAGTAGCCTATAGACTCAAGCTACCAACCGTACTTTGTAACGTTCATGACGTTTTTCATGTATCAAACCTTAAAAGGTGCCTTACTGATGACACACTTCAAGTTCCTCTGGATGATGTTCGTATAGACAACTCTATGCATTTCATCGAAAAGCCCGTTGAAATCATGGACCGTGAAGTCAAGCAACTCAAGCGTAGCCGCATCCCTATCGTGAAAGTTCGTTGGGAAGCCAAGCATGGTCCTGAGTTCACCTGGGAACGTGAAGACCAAATGAAACATAAGTACCCTCATCTCTTTCTAGACCCTACAGCCTCTACTAGTTGAATTTCGGGGACGAAATTCTTTTAACTAGGGGAGACTATGACACTTCTGATTTTCACTACTTGTACTCATTCTAGACTTATCAATGAAAATCCGCATGACATTTCATTTTACTTGAAATCCTATTCAGACGTTGTTACAATACTAGTTCACATGTAAAACATTACGTTTATGCTTGATTTCAAAGACTTATACTTATCTGTGATTGATTCATGGATCGCACGTAGACTTAATTGATCTTTATGACACATTAAATACACATGAACCACCTCCATACATCTCAAACATGTTCTTACAACCCATTCAATGTGAATTGATGCTTAAAAGTACTAGTTAGTACTTTCGTGCGATCGTTCGCCTTTTAAACCGTCGTTAACTACGTACCGTCCACGACCGACAAATCGTTTAACATGACATTAATTTATGTTTTAAATGTTTAAAATATTCATTTCTTTAATTAAAACAAAGTTTGTTTGCAAAACTTTCCTTAAATAAATCCTGAAATTCGAAAAACGATCAAAAAGTCCGTTTTCTCGCCCACCGATCGCCAACTACTATACGCGAATAACGTAACTTTAACTTAAATGTTTTTAGCTAAACATACTCTTTTTTTATGACAATCAACTTTAATGTTGAAAACATTTGCCAATTTCGCTTAGAAATGCTTAAAATCGCAATTTTAGAATGTGCGCACTCAATCGGATCAAGCTAGGACCCAACCCACCTACTCTTGGACCTAGCCCAAGCAAGAAATCACAAAAAACCATCCCCGTTGAGGAAAATTTCGCAGATTTGAGGGCCCTAAAACCCTAAATTGCTTTCCAAGACATTCCATATTTACACCCCTTCAACCATTAGTATAAATAGGAGGCTTAGGATCTTGTTTTATTTGCTAATTCTCCCTCAAACACTCCCAACCCCTCCTAAGTTGTGAAATCCCTTAGAGGATTCCAAGAGTTTGAAGATCAAACAAGTAAGTAACCCTCCGAAGTTGAATACCGTCTTTTTATTTTATTCTTTCTTCATCCCCTCAATCTTTTTATATTTTCTATCCATGATAACTTGATCATGTGAAACCTCAGCCCTAAAAACCCTCTAATAATCTTAATCAAACTAATAAATCAAGCTAACATCACCAACTAACAAACAAAGGATCCCGTTTGCAATGGCGGCTATGCCGTCGCATTCTGCGAATCCTCAAGACAACTATTGCAAAAGTGGCTCTGCCGATGCTTTAGTATGTTATTGCTAACTTAAAACATGTTATTTATTCTATATTATCACTTATATGAACTCACACGCTAATTAAATATAGAATCCGCTTGCTCGTGTCGGCTATGCCGATTGCATTCTGTGATTCTTCAAAACGCTTATGTGAATATCATGGCTAGACCGGTGACACGGGACGTTTTGTCTAACCTAATCTGATTATATTATGTATTATAATAACATAATAACATTCGTCTAATTTTTATTTGCGCGTTCGGTAATCTTAAAACCCTAAACGGACCACTTAAGTGCAACCATTGATTTGGATAGAAACTGTGCTGAATTTAACTGAGCGTAACTTGACCATAATTAATCTAAACTGAGCAAACTCAATTTCCACAACGTAGTTTGTCGAATTTCCTTTCCAACCATAATTGGATCGTTTTCTAATTCAAAAGTATGACTCCGTAGTAGCCAAAACGGGACAGAAACCTTTTTCAGTTGGACTATTTTAGCTATGATCCGAGTCTCAAATGGAAAAACTTTCTAAACGAAACTTCTTCGGAACGACTTAAACTAATTCCCTATAAAATTTCATAATTTTTAGATGTCGTTTGATATTTTTAACAATCCCGTTTCTGTTCAGCTACTTTGCTGTCCAAATCTGAAAATCAACTAAAACTCTATTTTTGCAACTAATTCTTAATCTTATGACCCGAACCGCCTATCTAACACTCGTAACCATCGAACCTACCCTAAAACTGGTTTATTTGTTTGTTTAGGTTCTGGTCCATGATTCATCTCGTCTATTCGTTCAAGTTTCTTATCTCGTCTAGCTTTCAAGGTGAGACTTCATAGCCTCACTTTATTCAAATCGTTTTGGGGGAAACATGTACGCGTTGGCACGCATTAAAACACGTTTTCAAACAATTCTAAAACAAGCGAATCATATATGTATGTGAGTAAATGAACACAACATGATAAACGTTAAACTTGCAAATCCTTAACTTGAAACTTTCAAGCCAACGGTAGTACAGATATGGGTCATAGGATGGAAACCACATATACTTTATGGACAACTTTTGGTTGGACATCTTATTCGTTATTAGTGCAACTTGCGAGTTGTACCACTTATTCGTTACTCATCATTTTAGGTTGGATTTGCTAATCATGTGCTTGTTTTATTACGTGCTATATGATGATCTTGGAATATGAATTGTCACCTTTGTCAAACTTATACCTTTATTAAACCTGTGATTTCTCACCAACTATTTTTAGTTGAAACTTGTTTTTCGTACATGTTTCAGGTGATTAAGCTCGTGATAGGTCAAGTCAATATCACATAGGATTTGCCTAGATATCAATTGAAGAATCTTATTTTAAGTTGCTTGTCTTTTGAACATGTTATCTGTTTGGTTTAATTCGAAACTTATGTAATTGGGATTTTTTTAATATTATGAAACTTTAATAGTAAATGTCTTTATTCCATTGTGTTCTTTTGTCAATTAAGTCGCACCCGTGGTTAAGATGCACGGTTGGAGTGTGACACAAAGTGCCCGAACTTATCACATCGGTAGCACTTCACTTTCGAGTAGTCTCGTTCTTTTCCCTTCTTACTTGCATCACGGATTTTGTAGTAGTCTTGTTAGCTACGATCCTAACTCGACTCGCGTCCATGACCCCATCCCCGGGAACCTCTCCCTCGTTCTTGGTTAGACTCCCGGTACTTGCTCGAGGATGATTCAACCTTTCCATACATTAGTTTTTCAGAATGGTGATCATCTTCTTTCACTCTTTCCTCGTACGCCTTCAAACGACCCACCGCGTCTTCGAATCCAATGGTTTTTAGATCCAAGACTTGTTCGATTTAAGCTACAATATGAATAAACTTTCTGGGCAGACTTGAGAGGAATTTTTTTACGAGTTTTGACTCTTCAATTATATCTCCAAGTGATGCCGATTTAGAGGATAAACCGGATAACTTGGACGCGAAGTCATCTATTGACTCTGATTCTTTCATCTTTAACGCTTCAAACTCGGTCATCAAAGTTTGAAGTCTAGCTTCTTTCACCCGATCAGCTCCAAGATGTCGGGTCTTCAACACTTCCCACATCTCCCTAGCTTAGATTACCAACCTGCAGAATATGTGCTTCAGGATTAGACTGAAACAACACAGCGATTGCTATGTTGATTTTCTTGGCATCGTCATTACCGGGATCAATCACGTCCCATACCCCATGCACACTCAATATTACACGCATACGCTTTGCCCAGATTGTGTAATTTGTTGGTGTTAGCATAGGACACTGAAACGAAACTGGATTCGTCTCTTTCACATTGATCGCAGGTGGCGCTCCCATATTCCTTTTTTTCTTCTCTCGTAGGTACGCGGTGATTTTGGTGTTTGATCTGGCCCTGTGGTCTCGGCTGGTTTTGGTTGATCCAACCCTTTTGTCTCGACTGCAAACAGATTGCAGAAGTTCCGGGCAGCAGCATGTCTCGATCCAACAGCAGGTCTTCAACGGGACTGTTGTTGATCAGCTGTAAGTGAAATCAGAAAGCAGTCCCTTTAATCGCGCAGACTGTTTCTTGATCAGTCAGTTCTTGAACGCATGGCTCTGATACCAATTCAAGTGGTGAATTCGGTAATCAGAAACACAAGTAAGTTGTTTGGCTAACACCCAAAACGTTTTATTAAGAAAATCTGACTCAAAAAACTTAATAACAATGATACCCTAACGCGGTATTTATAGACTAACCTATCATGTTTGACTACAACTATGAAGCTAAACAATAGGAATTAAATAGATTAAAACCTAACAACCTAATTCAATCATAATCAGGAGTCTTTAGCCACCAACTTTGATCATTCCAGACTTGCCTTGCACGCCAAGACAAGTCTGGGCTGTAACAGAAAACTCGCCAACACATTATACTTTTTTGTTTTTAGGAAACAAAACAGGGAGGGATGAACTATGGTGATGGGATCTAGATTTTGGACAAGGGGGTCTTAAAATTATGCTAATGTTTTTAATCATTGATAATGTTTTTAGTATTTTAATTATTTTTACAATGTTATTATTTAATGATCAAAGAAAAGACTGCTTAAAAAATCTACAATATATTAGTCATATCATTACTAAAACTTAGTTGTGTTACTGATTTAAGCAAAGTATATATTGCCTAATATACAGTTTAGTAAAAAGTACATAGCTATTTTGTATATTTAATTAATAAGGTGAACATGCTTCGGTTTGGTTCGCTTATTGCCTAAATTAACTATAACCAATGTTTGGGTTTTTATATATTTATAAGTTAAAGTTTGGTTATTAACGGTTTGGATAATTTTGGCAATTGGAAATAGAGGTGAGCACGGTTCGGTTTGAGTCGGTTTTAGCCCAACACCATAACCAAAACCGAAGTTTCGGTTAACCACAAATAGATAACCAAAACCATAACCAAGGGTCGGTTATGGACGGTTCGGTTAATCCATCGGTTATAGGTCGGTTATGGTTAATTTCGGTTAACCATTAAACCTATTATACTTGGCACAGTAACTTTAAACTTTTAGCTGGGTTTTGTTTAACCATTACGCCCATGTAGTGACCTACCTTGGGCCTCTATTTTATAAGGTAAGGGACTCTAGAACTTTTGTTTAAGCTATCGATGTGGGATTCAATTTATAATGGACTTCTTTGCTTTCACTTTCTTGAGCAAACGATGTGGACAAATGAAGATGGCCATTTTACAGATGGCCACTTTACAGCGGCCATTTTAAGGTCTTCGTAAGGAGGGAGCTGTGGGCAATACCAACATCAGGCAGTGTCTTCGTAAGGTTGCAGATGGCCATTTTACAGCGGCAGTGAAGGTGTTATGCTCGTCTGGTGTTGCTCCATACAATGGCGATACCATACAAGCTTTAGAGGCTAAACACCCGCACAGGCAACCTCCATCTATGCCAAGTGAAATATACTCCGAGCCTCCTCTTGTTGCAGAGGTTGATAGTGTCCTTGGTTGCATTAAATCGTTTCCTAAGGGAACTTCGTGTGGGAAAGACGGCTTGCGAGCACAACACATTTTGGATGCTTTATGTGGAGACGGGTCTGCAGTTGCCACTGATCTTTTAACTACTATCACCGCAGTGGTCAATTTGTGGTTAGGGGGGAGATGCCCACTTTTGTTGCGTCTGCTCCTCTTACACCGCTCTTAAAACCCGACAACGGGATCCGACCTATTGCAGTGGGTACTATATGGAGGCGGTTGGTGTCCAAGGTTGCTATGAAGGGTGTCGGTAAAGAGATGGCCAAGTACCTTAATGATTATCAGTTTGGGGTTGGTGTGTCGGGTGGCGCCGAGGCCATATTACATAGCGTCAACCGGGTATTGAATGAACGTCACACGGATGGGTCTCTGGCCATGCTTACAGTAGATTTTTCTAATGCATTTAATCTGGTGGATAGATCAGCCTTACTTCGCGAGGTCCGGATGAGGTGCCCGTCTATTTCTTTGTGGGTAGAATTCCTATATGGGCAACCAGCTAGATTGTATCTTAGAGACGAGTACATTTAGTCCACCACCGGGGTTCAACAAGGAGACCCATTGGGACCACTTCTTTTCGCTCTTGTTTTGCACCCCCTTGTGCATCAAATTAGAGACAATTGCAAGCTTCTTCTTCATGCTTGGTATCTTGATGATGGGACTGTCATTGGAAATTCAGAAGAGGTGGCCAGAGTGTTAGACATTATTAAGGTGGTGGGTCCTACCTTGGGTCTTGAACTGAATATTAAGAAAACTGAGTTATTTTGGCCTTCATGTGATGGTAGCAAGTTTCATGATGGTTTATTCCCTGTGGACATTGGGAGACCGTTATCCGGGGTAAAACTTCTTGGGGCGGCCGTCAGCAGAGATGCAAATTTTATTAGTGGGTTAGCTAAGAAGAGAGCTATTAACGCTGTTAATTTGATGCGTCTTCTTCCAAAACTTCGTGACCCGCAGAGTGAGCTACTCTTGCTTCGATCTTGTATGGGTATTGCCAAACTTTTCTTTGGCTTGAGGACGTGCCAACCCGTACACATGGAGGAGGCAGCGCTGTTCTTTGACGAAGGATTGCGTGGGGCGATTGAGGACATAGTTGTTTGTGGAGGTCCTTTCTTTGGAGACTTACAATGGCGACTTGCTTCCCTACCTATTAGGTTTGGGGGTTTGGGGTTGTATTCCGCTGTAGAGGCTTCATCTTATGCCTTTGTAGCCTCGAGGGCCCAATCTTGGGCGTTACAGGACCACATCTTACGAGACAGCGGCATATGTGGTATGGATTCTGATTATGATTGTGCTTTGGCTTGTCTTCGTGATACGATTTCAAGCTTTGACTTCAGCGGTTTCACTAATAAGGACACCGCCCCCCCTAAAGCACAACATGCATTGGCGAGTGCCCTTTTTAGTAAAATCGTCCGTGAAATGGAAGTCCAGTTTAAAATGACCGTTAGACAAAGAGCTGTTTTTGAGTGTCTACGAGCACCACATGCTCAAGATTACCTTCTCGCGATCCCTATAGATGGGCTAGGCCAACATATGTCGCCGGTGGAGTATCGTACTATCCTTAAGTATCGCCTCATGATTCCACTATACCCGGTTGACGAGTTATGCCCTGTTTGCCGTAAGGCGTGTTTAGACTCCTATGGGGAGCATGCGGTTCATTGTAGAGAGCTCCCGGGGTTCAAGTACCGACACGACTTGGTTAGGGATGTTCTTTTTGACATATTTAGGCGTGCCGGGGTTTCTACCAAGAAAGAGGCACCAGTGAATTTCTTGGCGGACCCATTGGAAGGAAGATCAACACTTAGACCCGCTGACATTTTGGTCTTTGGGTGGATAGGTGGGAAACATGCGTGTGTAGATCTAACAGGGGTCTCCCCTCTGGTGGGCTTGGGAGTTAGTGCTTTCACGGTGAGTCAGGCTGCTCTAAAAGCTGCTTCGAGCAAAGTGACCAAACACGAGAAAGCGTGTCTTGACAACCAACACGTGTTTATACCATTTGCTTTTGACACTTTTGGTTTCCTTGCACCAGAGGCCGTGGAGTTACTTAACCGAGTACAGCGGGTCATGCATAGTAATGTTATGACCCCAAGATCTGTAGATGTAGTTTTTAAAAGAATTGGTTTTGCTATTCAAAAAGGGTTGGCGGCGCAGCTTGTTGCCCGTTTGCCTTCTATCTCTATGTAATTTCCCTTTGGGAGTTGTGAAATATAAATGATATTACTAAAAAAAAAAAAGTGAAGATTAACTTTCACTTCTTACAACCCCAGAAGCGCCGCTATTAAAGCATCACTTGAGTTTTGAGTTTATCTCCAATTTATGATTTAGTCATTCATTATTATTATTTGAATTTGTATCACTTTTCTAATTTAACAGTTGCTGAAGAAAATGTCTCAGCTCGAAGAAAATGTCTAATTTAACACTGTATATTAAACAAAGTAGGGAATCCAACAAAAAAAAAACGCTCCACTCTCCAATTAGTTATTCACAGTTCAAGTTCTATGGATTTAATCGCATCATGGAAATAAAGTCATAAAACAAATTCAGAATTTACACACACATATATACATATATATAAATGTTTTAAGTCCGGTTCGGTTTCGGTTATATCGGTTAACAAAAGCTTCATAACCGTAACCATAACCGATTGGTCGGTTAACCAAAGATTCATAACCATAACCATCGGTTATGTCGGTTATCGGTTACGGTTCGGTTATCGGTTATGACGGTTAATTTGCTCACCCCTAATTGGAAAGATGGCTAGGTTAACAATTGGTTGGTTTAACATGGGTGGATCCAACCTAATTTTAATTAGTAAATCTAATTATACATTTAGTTAAATAAAATATTAGTAATTCTTTTAATTTGTTAAAGAGAATAAATAATAACTAATATATTATTTATACAAAAACAACAAAAACTTTTTCGAACAAACGCCAACTAAAGCATTATTATAGAAAATTACAAAACTTTTCCAACATATGATATTATTTATAAAGTTACAGTTATTTATAGTTTATAACTATAACCGGACCATCAAACCAGTTATAATACCATAAAATTGGTTAAGGAATGGGGTATACTCGTGTGAAAGTCCATGTGAAGGGCGTGGCACACCACCCCCACGGTAGCGTGAGGTTCCGACGTTAGCCCACTTACGGTACACATTTACCTCATTTGATCGTTGAGAAAACCGTTCAACGGCTATTTGTATTAAAAAAAATCAAAATTACACTATTAAATATCACATTTTACCTAATTTTTTTACACACAAAATCCACACTACCTCTTCTCACTTTATTTTTTATACAATTTTAACTTTTAATTTTTTTTCAAAATGAATCTCAACGATCCAAACAACCCGTTCAATTGGGTGTGCATTGAACCAACATGTTCAAAAACAACAATACATACCATATATGGACCAAATGTTATTTGGTATGTCCCGCTCAAACAACCTCGACCTTGACTCTTTAAAATTAACATTTATGTTTTGTTTAATTTTGAATTAATAAAATTTGTATAAATAAAAAATAAAAATAATTAATACTCACACCACTCACACTTACACGGGTCTACTCCTTTCATATAATAGCGGTGAGAGAAATCTGTATAGATGAGGTGACTCCCACGTACTTACGTAACGTGCACTTTTTACTGCAACACGTAGGCATATAAAAAATCAAAGCCCAACAATAGAACTTTTCAATTGATTCAGTTATTTTTGTTTTCACTCATTCGATTATATTTTGGTTATTCAATTTATCTGCGTACCCTTGTTTTATACTATTCTATCAAAGACTAATTAATATTATCCTAAAAAACCAAACGCTGTCGTTTGAACCTCAAAAAGAAGAGGATTCCATTTGGCTGCAGAACATTTATCAGACTGAAGATCGGCGGCGTAGAAGACGGTGAAGTGTCGGTTTGTCGGTTCCGTCTCTTTCCCTTGCCTTGATCACCAAACGCATCTCTTCTTGGGTCAAAAAGGAAGGATTTCAGAAATAAATAGGCAATTATTTGTAAAATGCAGTTACTTGTGGTTTCGATGGCGTTGAAAACAGACCGTACGGTGCTCACGCCTCCTGCTCCTTTTACCGTGCCGTACACACAGTAAAGTTCTCTCTCTCTTTTTCTGTTGGGATTGCAGTTCTGGTGGTGGTGGTGGTGTCATGGTCTTCTTGCTGAGACGGCGCGTGGTCTGCTCTCTCGGATATGGTGTCATTCCTTTCTTATGAATGTGGGTCCCCATAAGAGAGAGGTCATCTTTCTTCTTTTTTTTCTTTCTTTTTTTTAAACACAAATTTATGCCAAATAGTATTATTCACCTTCGGAACTATAATCCAAACTTATAAATCAAACATAGCCTTAAGTTTCAATTGGGAATTTTAAGCCGACTCGTTTTCTAATTCTATGTAACATCTGATTTCATAGTAGCTAATTCTTTTCGTTTTACTCATAGGAAGCTCATAAATTTATCTTTTCTTAGTAGTTATTGGATTACCCCATTATCTATCGAATATGTATTGGTGATATTTGAGATAGAGTATTTCTTATAAACATAAAATCTCTCATCTTCATATGGCCGATGTGAAATTTACGTAAGCCGTTACATTCTAATAGTAAAATAAATAAAAGTTGAATTTATAGCTTATATATATATAGGGGAAGGTTCCGCTAAAAAGTGGTTTTTCGCTTAGAAACGCTAAGAAGTGGGTCAAACGAACTCCGATTGAGCTCATTCGAGCGGCGTTGGAACCGTCTCATCGAACTCTAATCCGGACCCAAAAACCTAAACCCCCTCCACCCGCACCCCCAAATACCTAAACCCCCCTCCAACCCCACCCCGAAAATCCTAAAACCACCACCCCCACCCCACCCACCCCCCTAAAAACCTAAACCCACCCCCACCCACCCCCAAAAACCTAAACCCCCACCCCCACCCCCAGCCCACAAAAAAAACCTAAACCCTAAGGCTAAAATCCTAAAATTCAACGCTAAGATCTAAACCCTAAAAGCTAAACCCTAAAAGCTAAAATGGTAGAGTTCGACGATACGGTTCCAACGCCGCTGGAATGAGCTCAATCCGAGTTCGTTTGATATCGTTTCTTAATGTTTTTGTCACTTCTTAGAGTTCTTAGCCGAAAACAACTTCTTATTTGATCCCCCCTATATATATATATATGCAAATTTCTTGGTGATTCGTGTATATGATGTGACTTGCATTATTTGACAATCGTGATAGTTCACTAATAGATTGAATTATATCGCGGGTACATGAATATTCAAGCGGATAAGAATCATATATTTAAGAACAGAAAATGTGAAAGACTGTTAAAAATTTCGTATATCTGATACTGACCAAATTCGCATATATATATTGGGTAAACATATGCAATGGAACGTCATGACGGTTATTGGCTGAAAACCGTCACAACCGTTAATCCACTACTGTTAAAACAATCTATTCCCGAAAGACAATCTACCCCCACCAGGGGTTGCCGCCCCTAGGACCTTGCTAACTAGGGACGCTACCCCTAACCTCCGTTGTTCAGTAGGCTTCGCCCCCTTGGTACAATAAGGTGTCTTTAGCAATAGAAGTCATAAGATCATCAAACAATTGTGTATATTCCACACTTACCAACTTGTTTGATGTTTCATAATGACTTCTCATTAGGTTATCAAGTAAATCCAACTACACAAAATAGGTAGATGACGCTAAAATCGCCAACATATATATGTATATATATGTGTGTGTGTGTAAAGAAGGTTAAATAAGAAGCGAATTTTGAGTGAGAAATGTACGAAGTAAATATCGATCTTGAAGTAAATATATTATTTTAATATCATTATTTAATAGAAGAGAGAGAATCGGGAAAAGAATGTTGAGTATGCACCAGAAAGTGAGATGTGTTCCCTAGTTTAATTGTTTATTAGGTAGTATAGATATAGATTTAAATTGGAATAACCCATTACTAAATGAGAGTAAATTCCAAGGTAATCGTCTTCGATCCTGAGGCTTGTCAAAGTAAATTGTATACATGAGTGGTTTACTTGAAAACCTTTAGTTTTAAAGCTCCAGAGAATGTTAAATGAATGCTTACATTAATATGCTTAAAACCTTGTTTAATATAACATTTATGACACCATTCGGTGTTCTAATACGCCCCAGGGGCGTTCCAAAATGCCTACTGGTTTGGGTGTTTCATCAGCGTTGCGCTGGTATGCTACAGACCAGGGCCACTAAGCATTCCAAAACGCGACATGAAGTGCTTCACTTTCCAGCTTTGTTTTAAACATGTTCCACTCAAGTTTTTAAGCGTCTAATCTTAATAGTTTGTTCCCATGAGTTCCAATGGACTTAAACACATATTTAATCTTCTTTTGAATCAATTACATGCGTTTTTTTCTACTCCAATCTTGTGTAAATTAATCGTGACCATTGTGAATTGGTTAAAACTCATAGGTTTCATTCCAATTAGTCAAGTTATAATTTACCAAATTTCTTAGATATATTTGAATTATTAAAATTAATCTTTGTAAATCAAACTCATTAAAATACCTAAACATCATTTTACAATAAAACAATGATTCTAATTAAACTCTTTACATCAATTCGAAACAACATGTTTTATTATCTGTTAGTACTTAGTACCATGAGCCGAGTATTCGGTTGGTACCATTAGCTGCAACTGTTGTACTTCATGTCCTCATCCAATGCTACCTTGTGCATGGCATGTCCGTTATGTCTCCCATAATATCATGCAATTCTCGCCTCGCCAAATTTAAATATATTTCTCAATAATTATAAAAACAACATAAACTTGTAACTAATCATGTTTAATAACATAAACAAAGTACATATGATCATTAGCATGCTAATGGTAATTCACTAATTCTAGTTAATATAATCATCAACTAATAATTATTAATAATAAGTTAGATGGTTCGTTAACATATTCCGGTCAAAGCCAAAGAGCACCGGCGTCCTTAAGGAGAGGAACAAGAGTGCCGTTGATATGACAAGCGATGAGCGTTTCAATCCCACCCAGAAACTTGCCGCCGACAAAGATCGCCGGGACAGGCTGCTGCTGCTCGTTCCCGGCAGCCAGGCGGTACAGTAAAGCATGAATCTCCATCCCCGCCGTCTCCCTGTCCAAGTCCACCACCGTGGGCCCAACACCTAGCCCAAGAAGAAGCTGCTTGGCAACATGTCCCATGCAACAGCCGCTGACGGAGAACACCACCACCGCATTGCCGTTAGCCAGGTGGTGCACCCTCTCGTACACCGTCTCCAACCTCGTCGCCATTGTTGCAACTCCGGTGGTGGTTCGATCCATCACAACGCTTGATGATTGTGGGTTGGTTACCTTCATTTCTGTTATTTAAAAAAGAAGAAAGAGAGAGAGAGAAATTAATAGGGTTTTGAAATATGAATGAAGGGTGGGTGTTTGATCTAGGGTTTCATGTATTTATAATTTATAGAGAGAAATTAAGGGGATTGTGACCGTTGATGTTACAGCTTTAAAAGCATGCTTATTCCTGTACACATCATCCGGCTAACTAATTTTCTAACAGGAGAGATATATGTGTCATTTTGGACGTACAACTTCTGATGCAGGATGTACAAGTACAAATTATGATGCAGGAGGTACAAAGAACTGTGATTAAAAACTTGTGTGTATCTGTAGGGGGTAATAGGACTAGGAGTCTCCTCTTGGTCAAAGGTTCACTTTGTATTAGTTTCACAAAAATGTTGGAAATACAAAACTAGTGTGGTATTTCATGATAAACTCGCGGGATTCCATCGATATCATATAATAAGACCAGATTAAACGTAGTTTGTAGTCGAAAAGGTGACGAATCAAACCTAAGAACTCATCTATAGAGATTTTAACACTTACAGTTGTGTCACCCTTTGAAGATTTAGTTGATGCTATGTTACATGTAACTTTTATATAAAATATAGAGTAAACTTCAGTTTTCGTCCATGAGTTTTGAATAAAACATCAGGTTTCGTCCCCCTGTAACACATTTTATCCCCGAAGTTTAATGTTTTAACACTTCCCATCCCTGGTTCTTAACTCCATTAAGTTTTCTGTTAGTTTTTGTGCAAATTTACTAATATACCCCTCACTCCTTCTTCTTTTTCATCAGACTCTATAAAATGTATATGAGACTCAATAACATGAATGAAACTTTCCTCTGTCCCGACCCCCCTCGGCCACCAGCTCTCCGGCGCCACCTCCCCCCTGATCGACGACGGGTCTTGCTGGCTCCAACAGAAATGGTGGCGGCGGTGGTTAGGGATTCCAGGAAGCAGAGACAGAGGTGGAGACAAGGTAGCAGGCGGCGTCGGATGGCCTAGATAGCGAAGGTGACGATGTTAAACGACAGAGATGGTGACTGGATGAGTTTTTCGATGACACCCCGTCTAGGGTTCTGCCGTAGCAACGATGGCAGCGGAAACGGAACGAGGATGGTGTTCCGATGACGGAAACGGTTTTCACCACGTGAATCCCCCTTCACCTGGTTCGCCGTGGTCATCGTCATCGTTCTCCGATCAGCACCACCACCGGCAGGCTTCGTATGCCGCCATGGTGAACGGTGGCGGTTCGTCTGGTTCGTTTTACGGCGGGTTTAACGACGGTAATGAAGAGTTTAGTGCTAACAACGATCTGCAAGTTGTTTCCTATCAGATGCAGTTGTTTGACAAGGGTAAAAATGTGAAGTGTCAAAAAATAGAGTCAAAATTGCTTCTTGGGTCTGATGGTTGAAGAACAAGAAGTAGGGGTGAGGGATACATTAGTAAATTTGCACAAAAACTAACAGAAAACTTAACGGAGTTAAGGACCAGAGACGCAAAGTATTAAAACATTAAACGTCGGGGATCAAATGTGTTATAGGGGGACGAAACCTGATATTTTGTTTAAAACTCAGAGACGAAAAGTAAAGTTTACTCTGAAATATTATATGAAAACGAAATTTCAATAGGGAAATTCAATATTAATATATTTTTAAAATACCAAAGTTTAACGACAAAAAAGGTAGAAAAAGAAAATGCCAGTCATGATTTTGTATTGATATATCTTTTCAATTTTTTTTATATTATATTTATCCTTTCGTGTATACTAAAAATATTATATTAATTCATGACTGTAGCAAAAGATTAAAGGGAAAAAAATCAATTCCACTGTTACTTTTTAGAAGTTTAAATTATTTAACTTTTTAGTGATAGAACATATTCTAAATTTAATATTAAAAAAAGGTTGGTAAATTATGTCACCTCTAAAGTTTACACGAAAGTCAACTATTTTCCCTTTATAGAGAAAATACGGAAGTATACACGAATATTTGTTTGTTTTACAACAACTATAATTTATCCAAGAAAAATTACAATTATATAACTATATAACTACTTTAAAAACCAACCTTTTAGAAAGAGTCCCATACTTCTATTAGACCGTATTATCACGTGGCATGTTACTATTGGTTAGGTTATTTTTTTAAGTACGACTTTTTTCCTTTCATATATATACAAACTAGGTTAAAAACCCCATGTATTATACGGGTTGAATAAATGTAATGTTATATACTTAGTAATAAATATTTACATATTACATATTTAGGACGTATTACATAGTTTTTAATACAAATTTTAGAAACGTTATATATTTATTTTTTTAAAATATTTTATAAAAAGAATGAAAAATATGTTCAATTTCTAGAAATGTTTTATAAACAAACCCATTTTTTTAAATAAAAAACATTTCATAAAAAGAATTATAGAAATCATTATTATTTAATAGGAAAGAGAGGTGAGAAACAAAAAATCATAAAAACAATTAAAGAAAATTTGTATAATTAATAGGAGACAGAGACGGAAAAAAAGAATGAGAATGCATAGGAGAGTGATAAGTGTCCCACCAAAACCTTTATTTGTTATATAGTATAGATTTCTTGAGGATTGAAACAAAAACGGCCTTGGCTTAGATGGTAGCGGGCGACTACCCTGCCCTTGGTGACCCGGGTTCAATTCCCCCTGCCCCGCGCCGATTTTAAATTTTTCTCTCTCTTTTCTTTTCCAATTAATTATTATTATTATTATTATTATTTAACTATTTTGTATATTTTTTAACTGTTTTGAAATATTTTTTTTTTTGCATGGGACACTTAAGTTCTTTCTACACGCGTTTTGATATTTGAAATCGTGACGAAATTCACGCCGCAACGCTCGTCGAAACTGAGACAATACGATCGCGTCGCAACTCATAGGCTTGTAATCAACTAGTTAGTTTTATGAAACAAAAAATAAAGCTTGTTCCTCGAGAGTGATATGGGAGAAACAGGTATCTCAAGTTAACTGAAAAAAATTAAAAAAAAAACTTTTTTAAAAAATATAATGGGGTCTAGTGGGTAGAATATGGTGAGGTAAACGAGACATACTACTCATAAACTAAACTACTATACATCGCTTGCTAAAAATAAACTCGCGTCGAGCTTGAATTGAAACTTATTAAAAAAAACTAAAATAACATCCTATTTTACAATCTATACTTTCTAATAAATTAAGGTTTTGGTGTGATATTTGTCACTTTCCTATGCATCTTCATCATTTTTTCCCGTCTCTCTCTCCTATTAATTATACAAATTTTCTTTAATTGTTTTTTATAATATTTTGTTTTTCCCGCCACTCTCTCCTATTAAATAATAATGATTTTTACAATTATTTTTATAAAACGTTTTTTATTTTATAAAGAAATAGGTTTGTTAACAAAACATTTTTATAAATTGAACATTTCTTTCATTCTTTTTATAAACTTTTTTTAAAAGTAATACTAAAATCGAATCCAGTTAAATCGAATCTAGTTATTGACTTGTTGGTTATGCAATTAAAACTTAAAATATCAAAATAGAGTTTTAAAAGTCTTTTTAAACGAATTTATACAAAGAGAGATGGAGTAATATCAATTATCAGTGTCTTCAGGAATCAGGCCTTCGGTCTTGGATGTTGGGCCGTATCTGCTGGCTAAATTTTCCAGACCCGTTAATGATCAAATGTAATGGGCCATGGTGTTCTTTTGTTAATTTATAAGACTAGGAATTTTACCCGCCTCGCGTTATGACGGTGTCGAATTCCTCACGGTACCTCAATGGTAACGGCGTCCGCTATAGCCTCAAAAAAATTACTGCTCATTTCATAAGGTAATGTTAATATGTTATTATATTTTACTGGACAAGTTGAAATCGAGAATTTATGCAACGTATATTTGACTTTATTATTTATAAATCAACGAGCAAAAATATGTTGAACTTTCTAAATCCATCGAATAACAAAGTAGCCGTTTGGGGGCTGTGTCCTCTTTTTTATCCTTGAAGAAGAACATGGTTTGAGTAGAAATTTTTAGGGTTATGTTATTTGATGTTGCAGGTACAAACGAGTGAGGAAGAAGAGAATAAAAATAGTGGTTGGCAGCTGTGAATTAGGTTTTTGTTTTATGTTTTTTTTTTATTTATATTTTTATTTTTTGAATTTATGTGGTCACAAACAATTTATAATAAAAATATCAAACGGGAATGATAAAGAAAATAGGTTTTTTTGTTTTATTTTTTTTTAATTTATGTAGTTTTTATTCTATGTTTTTTTAATTTATATTTTTAAGGTTTTTTGTATTTAATGCTCACTAGAGTTTCACTTACTTGGGTATTTCCCTTGTCAAGTGAGACCCAAATGAGGAATCAACCAAACTTATGTGGCGCCCCCGTGACAGAAAAGTTACTCTCACTTGGGAGTCTCCCAAGTGAGAGTATACCTCATACTCTAAGGAGAGGGTTTTTAAGCCACTCATCTCAAACAAAGTTTGACTTATGATTCCTATTAATAAACCATAAAAAAGAATAAGAAAGAAGAAGAAATAAGATTATTATTTCTATAGTTTGACTTACGATTCCTATTGTTTTTATAATAATTGATTTAGGTGATTTTATACATTAAAGATACATTCTAAGTGATATTTGATGAATATCCTTTTTGTTTTTTTGTTTTTTACCTGTTTAACATGTTAGAGAAAATATAACATGAATCTTGACTCATTCATAATTAAACGGAACGAAATTACCACGTCTATGGACTTGTTCATCTTTCTCGATTAAAATATTTCACTTCTTATGATTAACAACAACGGACCGAAGATAATATGGTCCATATGGAAAAGTATGCAAGTGGATGAGGAAACAAAGAAGGCTATAGGGTTAGATTATAAAAAAAATGCATAAATCGGATTCCTTTTGACCTTGTATTGTCATGAAACATCTTTTTTTAGAAACTGCTCATCTAATTGTGTATTTTTGTTAAGAGATTGTTTAGAGGTAGTGTTGCAAAACTCGGCTTAGGTGGCCGAGTATTCGGCGCCTAGGCGCTTCTTGGCAATTTACTGCACCGCTTTTCCCCTACTCGGCCAAAGAACTCGGGCCTAGGTGGTCCAACTCGGGCCTAGGCGGTCCAACTCGGGCCTAGGCGATCCAACTCGGGCTAGGTGGTCCATTATCTGATTTTTGTTTACATGGTCCGATTTGGTCGATGGAGTCATAAAATTGATAGTTAGTGTCCGATTTTGCTTCATAATGATCCGATTTTGCTTTATAATGGTCCGATTTCACATCTTTGCTTCATAATAGTCCGATTTTGCCACTATATATACTCTCTACCTTTGTCGTCGGAGATGTCGAGGTGAAGAACAGAGGACCAAAGGTTCTCTTACATTATTTTCTGAAATTATTTTCTTACATTAACATTAACCGATTTTGCAACTATATATCTGTTGATTTGGTTTTTTGATTTTGATTTTGAGAGTTTTTTTAAGTATATACTAGTAAATTTAAGATATTTGACATGTATATAACCTCTCAAAAATTATTTTCTTTATAATTTACCATGTCCGATTACTCCCCGAGTACTCCACGCCTAGTCCGAGTGCTCGCAACTCCCCAATCGACCGCCCTGGGAGAGCCTAACGCCTTCTGCAACCTTGCTTACACGTATTGTTATTTTTTCAGGTTCATGGATCTTCATAATGGTTTTAGATTAATGGATATCAATGATATAATCTCATCCTATATTCTATAAGAACATCGTTTATGAGTCATACTAGTTATGGACATAGATTCCAGCTCTCAAAGTGATGCTTCGTTAAGCCAAAGTGAATTTTTCCCACTTATAGACAACCGAATTCACAAAACAAAAACCTAATTCACATTATAATAGGAACATAAACAAGCTCTCAAAGTGATGCTTCGTTAAGCCAAAATATTTAAAAATTCATCTATTTAGAATCATTCACTCGTCTAATTTCAAGTCTAGATAAAGTTCATAAATTAGCATATGCGATTATTCGTCAAATGGGATGTTTAATTATGTACTAGTGTATTCTAAACATTCATCAAAGAAAACACAATCGCGTAATCCAACATAATCCGACTATCTAATACACTAGAGACAAAAAAAAAATACATTTGATTGACATAATCGTAACTTCGTGATTTATCATTATAATAGGAACATAAATTCCTAACTATACTTTCACTTGGCTCAATTCTAACAAAAAAGGCATTATTTGTAAGTTCACGGTAAATGATATGGCATTTTCAAAAGATTGACGATGAAGAAGTCGATCGCAACACAAATACACGTATGTATATACAACAAACAGACACCGGAGCACGATTATTCCCCAATCAAACGTGTTTTAATCAAGTAAAACATGGTTCTGTGCATTGTGTGATTTCAGTTCCTACAAATCCTCTAGGATCGGTTCATACCTATTACGAACTGAAACCAATGTAAGGCATGGGATTTGTCTCACATGGGTTGTATGTGCAACAATGTGAGGTTTATACACCAAATGAGCTCCCTCATCCAAGATGAGTTATCCTGTTTTGGCTGTCACATTACCATTTAGACTTTAGAGCATCATGTCTCTCTCCGGTAGATAAATCATGGGTCTCGATATCAGCTCGCTAAAAGCTTAAACTAACCAAGTTTAAATTAAAGTTTATTTAATGAAAAAGCTTAAACCTAAACTTTACATACTGCGTTTGAATGAGATTGTAAGCATAAATGAGCACATTTTTATATGTATACTAATTTTTGTTTTATATAATAAAGTATATAACTACATGATAATAATAATTATTATAAAGAAAACTAGCATTTTCCCTGCGTTACACGGAGGAAGTTTGATTGTTATCTGTTCGGCTCGTTTGCAAGGATAAAAGTTACGTCGAAACACATACTCACTATAGCCTACGATGGAAAAAACATGATTTTGAATACAACTTCGTTTTCAAACGTTGATTAAAAAACTATTTAAACCCGCACGTTGCGGCTGAATGGTTAAAATTTGTAACGTTTCGTTTTGACGACCGGTACAATGTTATTGACCCAACGAAAAAACTAACGTTCAACCATTACAAAAAAATACCCAAAAGCTAAAAACGTAAATACTTTTTAAGCTAAATTTATTCTCGGTTAAATAATAAAAAACAAAAAAAAACTTAAGAATTTGATGATTTAAAAAAAAAGGAAATAAAGATCTCTCCAAAGACTTGAACCCAGGTCATCAGGGTGAAAACTACATATGCAATAAAAAACTATTGCTGAAGAACAAAAAAAAACTTGATGCTTGCTTTTTGCGTGGCACCCCTTTACTAGTGGGGTTACTATTCCCTCCATTGGCTTTTAAATATGTAATAATAATAATTATGATTAATGTAACTTAACATTGTATAAATTTTTATATAAAATTACAAGTATATATATAAATACAATAATTAGATACTTAATAAATAACAAAGAGTCCAGCTGATGCAAGAGCAACATAAGCCTTAGCAGACAACTGAATATGTATGTCAGATGGAAGTTGTTGCGCAAGCAAAGATCCAACCACTTGTAGCAAACCAAACACCACTGATGCACCTTTACGATTTACATCCCGAAGACCGGCCAACAATTAGCCACCTGCCTAGAATAAAGCCCACACAAGCAACCAAAAGTCATAACATCCCCAAGAATGCACCGCACGATGCGAAAACCAAAAAGAAAAACTTCAAAAAAAAAAACCAATCACAATACAAAAGCAACCAATATTGATCACAATGAACCCAACAAAGTCGTTACCACAGGCACAAAAAGTCCCCTATTGGAGGGTCAACATCAAGCCTAAATAACAATCATTACGTGGGTTGGCAGTTTTTGTAGGTCGGCAAAGTAGTATTTTTTTCTTCTTTTGGACAGAAATTTGGGTTGTGTTGAAATTACAATTGATTGTTAGTGAGATGTGCAATTATTTGAAGTCGGTGGAATTACATATTCTTGGCTTTAATTGTGGGAAACACGAAGCACAATGGCAACTTTTTGGGTGTGTGGTGTGTGTGTTTTACAGCCATGGCTACGGGCTGTTCAGTCGGAGGTAAAAGCTGGAAAAGTCTGGAACGACTAGACTCCTGTGAGGTAGTGTACGATGACAGTTCGAACCACAGCAAACGACGGCTGTAATGTTGTGATCGGGCAACGGTTTTCAGGTAAGTTCAACGTGTTTTTGATCGTGGTTTAATTTTGTCGAAGACTCTTTCTCATCAAGGAGGAAGATCATAGTAGGACTGCTCGAATTTTTTGACAGAAAAACCAACAGGTGTGGCGGAGAAGAAACGAAACTGCGAGGGGCTGAGGAGTTCGTTTGGCGATCGAAAGATGGATCAACATGTGACTGTCGTCTGTGTTGGTGGTTGATAAGCACATGATGCAATCAAGGAGCGTGACAGGGTGGTGAATATACGATCAAAGAGGTCCGAGAAAGGTCGAGTTGGTTTGGTAAGACAAGGAACCAACGTTAGGTCTTTTTTTTTTTTTTTTTACTAAAAGTAAGATATAAAATATTATGGCAGTATGAGCTGAATTTAATATAGAATATATATTTTTGTCTCAAGAAATATTTTATTTGAATAAAGTGAAAACAAAATTTTCATCCTCATTTATGATAAAATTTAAAGTATATCTTAAAAACAAAAATATACTATATTAAATACAACTTAATTTAGGATAAAATATTTCTAAACATAGATACATATAAACTAAAGAAAACGATATCATTTACATATATAGGGACATGTTCAATTAATAACCATAATTTTGACGAGAACCAAAAGAATCATGTATTTCTACACAAATGTAAGGATGAATGTATGCATATATGAAGTAAGAATGCATGTATGCATTTATATAAGAATACATAGTTTTTTTGATTCTCGTTAAAATTATTGTTCTTAATTGAACATCTCCGTACCATACGTATATAAACAAACACCCCTCATGTTCCATGTATGCTGCTAGGAATCCTTGTTGTAAGTTGTAACATTAGCGATTTACCGTTAGGTTAAATATTTACTCGTTATTCAAAATCCCCAAAACCCCTCTCTCTCCTTCCTACCCCACGGCGTCTCGTTGATTCAATCCCAAATTTGAATCCTCGCTCTCCAGCGCTCGCGTCTCGGAACAATTTCACACTCGGTCTCTTCTTTAATCTGTAATTTGAATGTATTTGATTCCGGTGATGATAATAACCTTGATAATCTGAAGTTCGTCGGGAATTCCGAGCTCTAGAGGTCGCTACCTCCATTGTCAATTTCTTATCACGCATACAGGTATTCCGTTGTGCTTTTCTTTCTAACTAAATGTATGAATTATACGTAGAGGTTGTTGATTAAGCATGTGAGTTCAGCGTGTCTGATGATTTGGTATCTCGTCGGCCTCAGAGCCTTGTTTTTGCATGTTAATTCGAGATGTGAGGTTATTATTAGAGTTGTTTGTTGGAGTTTTGGTTGTATAGCGTACTCTAATTGACTGTTTTATATGATTCTCAAGGTGAATTTAGTTGCTGGTGTTAATTGTTCTTTCTAGGGTTTTGATCGCCATGTTTGTTCAATTAGTAGTTTTGCCCTTTAGGGTTGGTGATTTGCCATTTGTTCTCTAGTAGTTATGATTATATAGAGATCTTATTTACTGTAAGGAGAATTGTATTGTATCTTTGACAAATTTATATCTGTATATTTAAGTGCTAATTTGTCTGATATATGTTAAAGATGAGATTATGTTTATTTCTATCATTGTGACAAACACATATATGATTCTTCCAGAAATCCAGTGACAAGTTTTGCATCTACCTTTGTAAGTATTCTATGGAGGGTGTGTTGATTGACTGTGTACAGAACAGTTTGCGAAATCTACTATATCGCAATGCTATTTTCATGTGTGAACGGCTCTGTTCTGAGTTTCCATCTGAGGTTTGTTTTTCCTCCAAACTCATCAATGTACTTTGAGATTTGGTATTTCCTGATGTTTGAAAATTATTGTTTAATTTTGTGGCTTTGTATTGTTCTAAAATTTGTGTAAGTAGGCACTGTTATTGCCTGATCCAGTTATTACTTTATTAAAAGAGCATAATGGAAAATAATGTCTAGAAATGGTTAGCATGAAATGTTTTTTCTAAATTTATTTTTCCTGAAAATTATTGGCTGCATAAGTGAAGCCAAAGATTCTGTCAAAGCAAGTACATTCTGATTAATCACTCTTATTTGAATAGTCAACTATATTTTTTCATAGCTTCATATTGTGATGCACCAATCATAGTATCTCAGTTTCTTTCATGCTATGAGTTTCTTGCAAATTTTGTTAAATGCAGACAAACTTGCAATTGTTAGCTGCGTGTTACTTACAAAGCAATCAAGCTTACTCTGCTTACCATATTTTGAAAGGTAAGTGCAACCTGGTTTCTTTTACATGTTTATAGTAGTTTCTTGTCGTTGTCATATAATTATAAAATAGCTCTATTCATTATTCAATTATCAAGCCGTAAAAATGAAAAAGGTACTTAAACCTTGTAATATGATTGTATTAGATTGTGATTGTATGTTTAGGGTTTACATAAAGAGGTGTTTATATAGAACACCATATTACAAATCTAGTCCCTATACTATATCACTTAGTCTAATATTCCCCCGCAAACTAAGCTCGGGAGAGATTTAGGTTGAAAATATAAAAACATAAAACTAAAAAGATAGTTGGTCTTCTCCTTCTCCACCATGCTTTCGCCCGTCACATTTTTTTTTCTTTTTACAGCAATGGTAAATGGGCTTGTGAGGCCCAGCCTCAAAGGCCCAATCGAAACTACATTAGGAAAACCCTAATCATCTTCCAGCCATCACCACTACGCCGGAGTTCTTCAACAACTAGGGGTTTGTTCCTCTTTTCTTCTCCCCGATTGCAGATCTGTATTTTTTTTTTTTTGCAAACCTCGAATAAACGGAACTGAAAGCATTGTGGCTTTTACGAGGTGCACGTCGCCGGAAAAACGGCCACCGTTGTATGGTGGCGGCGACGGCGTCTAGGGACAAGAAAGCAAGTTGTATTTGCTAACCCTAGACGCGGGGAGGTGCTGCAGTGACGTACCGGTGGTGGCAGTGGTAGCAAGGAGGCAGCGGCGACGGATTTTGTTGAGCCTCCCTTTCGCCTGCCTTTTCCCGGTCGGATCTCGGACTGCTTCTACTCCCCATCGGAAACTTCCTTTTGTTTTTTTTTACGGCCTTTTGCAACCTGTGACTTGGTGGCGGACCTGCAACAGCCGCCGGAATAATCCGCTGTTGTATAGCGGTGGCGTCGCGTTGTATGCGACGACGATCTGCGTTGGCGTCGCCTTGTATGCGACGACGGCTAGGATTCTAGAGCAGTGTGTTTGCTAACCCTTGACATGGGAGGAGCTGTGGCTGCCTGTGGTGGCAGCGTCGGAGATCTAGGGTTTTGGTAGGTAGGCGGTGGCGGCAAATCTAGGGTTTTTGTGGTGGCGGCTGGTCGTGAAGAGTGATGGAGATGGTTGTTGTTGACGGCAGATCTAGGGTTTGGCGGTGGGGGATCTAGTTATTGAACGATAAAAAAAAGCTTGTAAAGAAAAGAAAATAAAAAAAAGCTTGTAAAGAGAGGTGTGGCGGAGCGGCGGCCGCCGCCCCGCCGGAGATGTTTTCAGGTGGTTGTAACCTAGCTCTGATACCAACTTAAACCTTGTAATATGATTGTATTAGAATGTGATTGTATGTTTAGGGTTTACATAAAGAGGTGTTTATATAGAACACTGATACGAACCCGATCAATTATTTTCCCGCTTTTAATTCCCGCCCAACCCAATTGAAGCGTAGTGGGGCAGTTAAAGCCCTAGAACCGTCAATTAGGTTTAGTATTAATAGGGATATCTTAGTTTTATTTAGGAGTCGATGTTTATTTTATAAAATTAGGGTTCTTACCTTGTAATGGAGATCTAATCCTTCTCGAATTGGATTACACTATCTATAATTCAAGCTTTTGATTTCTGTGTTCTATCATTTGGTTCCATTGCCGGGAAATTGAAGCAACGATGATGCGAACCTGGAGCAGTTATGAGGGTAGCGGCAGTATTCCTGACGCTATCGCTGTCCAATTAGCCACCATCACCAGACGCCTTGAAGCCATGGAGTCCCTCAATGACGATGTGGCGACCCTAAAAAGCCTTCGCCGGATTTCCCCTGATGAGAGGATGATTCGGAATCCACCATCAACATATCAGAAGGGTGCACTTGTTGTTCAATTAGCAAAAATCTCAGCCCGATTAGACTCGTTGAAAGCCATGAAGGATGATATCACAGAGATCAAAGCTATATGGAATATCAAGGAATATCGGGAGGAAACTTACGACCCGCTGTTGGACTTGGTCAACGAGGAAGTCCGCAACAACAGTCCAAGCGAGGAAGAAGACAACTCCAACGATGATAAAGTTCGATCAGAGACTAATTTGGGTAGTCAATTGAAGATCGAAGACAGTGATCAATTGAAGATAGGAGACGATGTTCAATTGAGGATCGGAGTTGGTGGTCCATTTAAGATGGGAGATTTGAAACGTACCAATTTAGAGGTGTGGGCTGGCCCACTTGCACATAACAAAGTTGTGATCCCGGCCCATGATCAGTCTTTTGCTTTAGTGGATACTTCCCAGCATATTATTAAAGATTTGGAAATTGATCTCCACACTTGTTTCGTTTTAGACAGTCGCGGAGTTCAGAAAGCTGGTCCAGTTTCAATTGAATGGCTTATAGCTTGGGGCAACACTTCCCTTCCCGACTTGTGGACAAGTCGATTTTCCGGGCCGGAAGTATTGATACGAACCCGATCAATTATTTTCCCGCTTTTAATTCCCGCCCAACCCAATTGAAGCGTAGTGGGGCAGTTAAGCCCTAGAACCGTCAATTAGGTTTAGTATTAATAGGGATATCTTAGTTTTATTTAGGAGTCGATGTTTATTTTATAAAATTAGGGTTCTTACCTTGTAATGGAGATCTAATCCTTCTCGAATTGGATTACACTATCTATAATTCAAGCTTTTGATTTCTGGGTTCTATCAAACACCATATTACAAATCTAGTCCCTATACTATATCACTTAGTCTAATAAAGGTCACCACCGCAAAGGGGCTAAATCATATTGATTCAGGCACATAGTTAACATTTTAAAATTTCATAGGCCCAGCTTAAAATCTCATGAAACCTTCAAACAATTCATCTATAAATATCCGGACTGAGGTATGGTAAGCAGAGTAAATGATAGTGGAAAAGGGAAGAGCGATAAGTTCCCTTTCATCCAATGCATGATAATTGAATAATGAATAGAGCTATTTTATACTCAATATGAAGAACTTTATTCTAATTTTAGGAAGCAATTGGGTGCACACCTGTGCATATAAAAACAAAGGGTAAGTTTATCTTCTTCAGTATACTATTCTGTTGTTTCAAAGCGATCTTTCCATTACAAACAGGAAATCCTGAGATTTATTGCTACATTGCTCCAATCTTGAGAACAACCTCTAATTGTTGCAAAGGTGTTCCTCTGTTTTATGAAACCACAAGTTGTATAAAAAGTTTCAACTTTTTAATCACCCACTAACCCTCTTCTTCCTGCTGCATCTAACATCAAATAGAAACTGAAGTAAAAAACTGAATTGCCAGTTGGAATTACTAAAATTTTCTGATATTAGGTTTTATTTGTGTCTTCAAATTTGGATCATTCAGATCAAAGAGAATCAAAAGAATTAGAATCCATTGTTTTATTCAACTCATATGATTTCCTTCAGGAAAAACTATAACCAACAGTTAAGGTTCAATTCAACTTCGATAACTAACCTCATTTTTCAGTTATCAAAATCTGGACTATTTCAAGGTCTAATTGAAATTGGAAAGTTGTTATGATTGTGCTTTTGGTTTTCGATAATGATAGAACTGTGGGCTTGATTTTGATGACGGGTTTTATGATTTCCTTTTGCTGATACAATAGTGGTGCAGCATTTCCCAAAAACGTTTAAAGTTTAACCAGATTTAAAATTTATAAATTGCAAGGCTGCAATCGGATTCATATTCACTTCCATTATATGTCCCTTGTTTCAGAAAAATTAACATGTGGTTGGGGAAGCAGACACGGGGTGATTAGGGATGGAACTACAAGAAGTACAAATATAATTAAAATAAAGTCATACACCTTCACCTTATACAATCAGGCTTATCCATAATTCAAAATCATTTTTCAAAGTGATAACCAGATCGCAGTTCTAGCTGTAAATAAATTGAAATTAATATCCAACGTTAGGAACTTGGGATCAGGAAAAAGAAACTTTTAACATTAAAACAGTCCGGATATAATTCTTTTCGACTGTGACCTGAAGTCCTATGGTTGATGTATTAAATATCATAGGTTCAAATACCATTTTACAAGTTGACCCAAATTATGTTACTTTACTCTAATTTAGATACTCATGTAATCGCTATTAAATTATTAATTTATTGTGTTATTAACAGCTATCCAATGAAGGAGATCTTACTGTTGTTTAAAATGTTTTTCTCAATTTTAATCTGAAGGAACACAAATGCCTCAGTCTAGATACTTGTTTGCAATATCATGCTATCAAATGGATCTTCTCAATGAAGCCGAAATGGCACTATGCCCTTCTAATGAGCCTAGTGCAGAGGTAATCCAGTGATTTTTTGTATTGGCAGACCACATGGTATAAAAACATGTCTACAAGCATATGTTTTCATTTGCAGTTTTTTACTTAGAATATAAAAAGATGATGATGTTAGATGAAAACACTAGTCACAGATAAAAGTAGCACTTGCTCATTGTATTTCCTTATTCTTTCCAGGTCCCAAATGGTGCCGCTGGTCATTATCTTCTTGGGCTCATATACAGGCACGTGATCATATGTTTCTTTAAATTGTCCTTATTTTTTTGGTTTTCCCCTTGAGAAGCATAGTTATCTAAGGATATCTAGCTGGTTGTTTTTTGTAAATCTTGTTTTATTTATTACTGAACTTGAAGATAGCTCGCCCACTAAGAGGTGATTGTGTGATACGCAAGGGTAGCAACTTTAATCCGTTAATAAGAAAATGGTAAATTCGGGTTGTATTATGATACTGGGTCAAATGGTTAACATAGACAAACTTAGCTATAAAGGAATCATGTCGAGCTGGTCTAATGGGTTGGCAATCAAATAGTGTATTCAAATGCTTAACCTCCTAAATCATTGTATTGCAACAAAGTTGATTATTCTTCAGTAACGCAGTTTTTGTAGTTATATATGATACAATAGTTATTTATGAACTTAAAAAAATGGACAGAAAAAGTGTTGGTAGAACCCAGCCCGCCTGACTCACCCATATTGGTTTTCCTAATTTTTATGTGTTTTAACTGATACTTTCTCTTGTCATGTTTTATGTGCAATGCATTTTGGTTTGTCACTTTTTAATATTTATAAAAATTGTTGGTGGAACCCAGCCCGCCTGACTCACCCATTTTGGTTTTCCTGATTTTTTATATGTTTTAACTGATACTTTCTCTTGTCATGTTTTATGTGTAATGCATTTTGGTTTGTCACTTATTAAGATTTCTAAACTAATGGGCCCATAATGTCTTTCAGATACACAGATAGATTGAAAAGCGCTGCTCATCAATTTAACCAAGCTTTATCAATAGATCCCCTGTTGTGGGCTGCATACGAGGAGTTGTGTAAATTAGGTATGCCACTTTTTTCTAAATCATATGCTCTTTAAAGTGCTTTTGTTACTCAACAGGGTTCTTTATTTTGTTATTCTTTTTGTATAGTACTAAGTTTGATTTTTATTAAAATCAGTTTTATCTGTATTGGTATAAATTTTCATCTTTTGTGTTTATGTTTCAGGAGCAGCTGGAGAAGCATCAACAGTGTTTGGGGAATCCGCTTCTGAATGCATACAAAAACAGTACATGTGTCATGATGTGGGTCCTCAGTTGCAGGCATCCAGTGATGATCATAATGTAGTTTCTGGTAGACAACAAGTGCCTGAAAATGTTAGTGCAAGGCATATAAGACATTTGAATGGCAATAACGTTAAGGATAATTCCTTAAATCATAATGGTGCAGTTTTTTCTGGCAGTACTGCTGCTGCTGCTAGCCAACATAATAACGGTGTTCATGCTAATATATCATTTTATAATACTCCTTCCCCAATGGCCACCCAGGTATACCTACTGAACTCACTTTCATCTTACTAACGTATTTATGGACCATTTTCTCTTGGATTTCAAATATGATGAATTTACACAATTTTGTTCTATTGTGTTGCGGGTACCACAGCTTGCAGATAGAGGCTCCTATATCATTGTTCAATGTTGACATGTGCTGTATTTTTGTAGTTGTCAGGTGTGGCCCCACCACCAATATGTAGAAACGTGCTCCCAAATGGTCCAACCTCAAGTTCTGCTGGTGCTGATGTATCCCCGAGATCAACTGTCAAATCTACCATTCAAGCTCCTAGAAGAAAAGTTTTGGATGAGGGCAAGCTAAGAAAGGTTGTTAAGTTGATAAATACTCTATTTTTAGCTTTAGTTATGTTGTATGTTCACTGGATATTCTATTTTATGCTCTCTCTTTAACATGTTTTACGTTTTTCTTCAGATATCAGGAAGGTTATTCTCTGACTCTGGTCCTAGAAGAAGCACACGACTAGCTGGAGAAGGTGTATCCGTGGCAAATATTAGTGGGGCCACTGTGGCTGCTGGAAATGGAACACACCACTCTTCTAAATATCCTTCTTCTTCTAAGTTGGGCTCTGCAACATTTCGTTCTGTTACAGTTAGAAAAGGACAATCCTGGTCTACTGAAACCTTTAATGAAGGTTAAAATCTTTTTTTTTCTTTTTCCTTTTGTAAGCATATTATTCGTTTCTTCACTTATCTAAACCACAATCTTGGTTTTTCAGGGGTTCGGTCTGAGCTCGATGACTCACGTTCAAATGCAACAACCACCACTTCTGGTTCATCCCCATTACTTGATTCTAAATCTTGTGAACATGATGGTTCAATGGGCCGGACTTCCATGAGTGTATCAAAAATTGCTAATGGTGCTTTAGAAGTATTGTCCCTTCTGAAAATCATTGGCGAAGGTTACAGACTTTCTTGCCTGTACAGGTGTCAGGTATTGTAAACTGACTTTTGAAGTATTATTAAACTTTTAGTAATTTTCTGGTGATCTACTTTGCTGATTACCACCTTTTAAAAAAACAGGACGCACTTGATGTATTTCTGCAACTTCCTCTTAAGCATTACAACACAGGCTGGGTGCTCTCTCAGGTATATATTTGTTTTCAACTTATTGTTTGGTAAAGATCTAGTATTAATTTTCATGATTTTACCTTAAAGTAGATATAAGTTGATATTAATCTAATCTTGATTTGTAGCACTGTTGGTAATTTCTCTTGCAGGTTGGAAAAGCTCATTTTGAACTGGTTGATTATATAGAAGCTGAGCGTGCCTTTAGTAATTCTCGTTTGGCTTCTCCTTATAGCTTAGAAGGAATGGATATCTATTCTACTGTTCTATATGTAAGTTTTCCCTTAGTATGTATGTAATCTTTACAATATTATTGGTGCTATGCCAAATTTTGCCACTATATTAAGTTAACTTTAAACCATGTATTCAATTAATAATTGGGATTACAGCACATTGTTGAGTTAATTCTCCATAATCTTTGGTCTTATATGCTGTAGCACCTGAAGGAGGATATGAGGTTGAGTTATTTGGCACAGGAGCTGATATCAACAGACCGTTTAGCCCCACAGTCATGGTAAGTACCTATAAGGTTTTTCAATTTACTGTATATGATTTTTTATTGCTACAATTTACTTTTTTATAAAACAAATGTGACAGGTGTGCAATGGGAAATTGCTATAGCATGCAGAAAGACCATGAAACCGCTCTAAAAAACTTTCAACGAGCAGTGCAGCTAAATTCAAGATTCACCTATGCTCACACCCTTTGTGGTCACGAGTACGAACTTAATTATAATTCCTTGTAATTGGGGTATAATATTTATCCTTTGATAATCTGCATATCGATTTTGTCTTTATTACAGATATGTAGCATTGGAGGATTTTGAGAATGGAATCAAAAGTTACCAAAATGCCCTTCAGATCGATGCAAGACATTATAACGCCTGGTATGGTCTTGCAATGATATATCTTCGCCAGGAGAAATATGAATTTTCAGAGCATCATTTCCGAAGGGCATTAAACATAAACCCTTTTTCTTCTGTTATAATGTCTTATCTTGGGACTTCCTTGCATGCATTAAAGGTTTTATGATATCCTATTATTTCACATAAAAATTGGTACACTTTGTCGTTAATATTAAAATATTGATTAAATATTTTGTAACAAAAATTTCAGAGAAATGAAGAAGCATTAGCAATGATGGAGAAGGCTATACTAGCAGATAAGAAGAACCCTCTACCAATGTATCAAAAAGCAAATATTCTTGTGAGTATGGAGGATTTTGATGGTGCTTTAGTTGTTCTAGAAGAACTTAAAGAATACGCTCCTCATGAAAGCAGTGTTTATGCATTGATGGGAAAAATATACAAACGTCGCCTTATGTATGACAAGGCCATGCTTCATTTTGGTCTAGCTTTGGATTTGAAGCCTTCTGCAACCGATGTGTCTACTATCAAGGTCAAATTCTCTTCTCTTTCTCATTTAACTGCTGAGATGGCAAAATGGGTGGATCAGACGGGTTTGGTCGCAGTCAGTTGACACAAAACACTTTTCGTCTATTTTTTTTATAAATAATTAGTGAGTCGAATATGTTAACATAGATTCAGTTATTTAATTAGCAATAATATAGTGTGTTGAAGATTAAATATAATATTTTAGATAAAATGATTTAGAAGGTTTTATGTAGAAAATAAATAAACACGTTAAGGCGATGTTAAACCCATTTGACCGTTTTCTTTGCAAGTCAATTTTTTTTTAATTTACCCATTTTATATCTAGAAGAAAAACAATTAAGCAGAAACATGATGAACCTAGAGAATATATCATTATTGTATCTTTTATTTCCTACAGGCTGCCATTGAGAAATTACATGTACCTGATGAATTAGAAGATAACATATAGAGCTCCAATGCAAGTGGGCTCAAAACCCATTTCTGTAAAATATTTGCATCAAGGATTTTGATACAGCAGATCTCAACCTGTTCATGGACTGAACCTCTTTAGATCATCATGTCACAGTCCTTTAGGTGTTAGACTGAGGAGAATACGTGTAGTGTTGAAGATCGATAATATAATCATATATATGCGTACCGTATAGTTCAATATTGCTTTCTCCTTTTACATTGTTCGATCATTGGTCTGCTTTTTTAACATGTTTTTTTGGGTTGAGATGCTCGTTACTGTTGAACATAGGTTGCATAGTTAGTTTTAAACTATTCAAGTCTTTTTATCGAGCATAGTTTGGGGCTTTGGATGGAGTTACTCAAACTGATAAGACCCGCTGGATTTAACCCACCTTCGTTGTATAAGACTCGAGGTTAGCCTCCCTCTTTAACACTCTTCGGCTCTCTTCCATAGGGATGGAAAAAAAACGAACCTATCATGAAAACCTGGAACACAATACGGGTAATGAGACGGGTATTTATAGATAGGTATGTACCCAAGACGTGTATTCGGGTATAGGCTCTGATATGAGATTAGTTTCAGAAAGTTGGTTTGAGATGATACGAGATTAGGTGATACACGATAATATATTATTATATTATATAGTATTATAAAAATGCATAATAAATAGTATGTTAACGTTGTTAGAAGCTTGAAATTATATAACTGATAGAAGTGTAGTCGAGTAGTTAATATTTTAAGTCTAGTTTCGGGTAATGGGCGTCTAGCACATGCCTTTTAACAACATACGATCATAGAAGTATACCTGCTGGGTATTGAGTAACGGATACCCGACGGGTATGGGACCAGATATGAATCATAGTTTTATAATTGGGTATGAGATTGAGTCATTGAGACTATTGCTTCGACAATGCCCGACACATTGCCATTAGGGGTGTAGATGAGTTGAACCCGAGCTCGTTTAAGTTTGAGCTTGGCTCGTTTTATTTATCAATCTCTATAATTTATAATAATAAGTTTTATGTATAACATAATATACATTATTTAATTATTTATATTATAGTTTAATATATAATAATTTTAATACATTAAATAAAACTATATAAACAAAAGGCTCGTTTAGGTTTGCGTGCATGAGGGAGCTCGATATGTAAAGCTCGGGTTTGAGTTCGTTTATTAAATTAGCCCCAATATAAGCTCGAGCTCGTTTAAACTAGACCCGATTCGAGTTTTTAACGAGCCAATATCGAGTACTTCACGGGCGGGTTGGCTCGTTTACACCCTTAATTTTTTTTTGAACGGTGGAGGATGTTTATTTATTAAGAAAAAATGACACTAGCAAGTAGCTAGAAAACAATATTACATCGTAAGTTCTACATTGAAAAACTTACAAAATTGAGACCAGACCATTTAGACCATTCTAGGCTTGTAATCTTGGCCTTGCTTTTTTACCCATAAAAAGGATTCGCCTTCACATCTCCGACAATTTTGTCTAATAATGAAGTATAGTTTATTATTAGCCAAGTAGAAGTATCTAAGAAGTCTTGCTAAGTTGTAGAATTTATTGGAGGTCCACTCACCCATGAATATGACATCATCCGTGTAGAAGAGGTGTGATAAAACCAAACCGTTATTTGGGGTATAAATACCATGAAAGATATAAATACCATGAAAGATACCCCAATGCACAAGCTTGAGACATGACTACATGTAATGCCTCCATGCCTTGTTGAACCCATCATTGAGCTTGGAATTACTTAGAGGGTGCACCATTTACTAGCACTTATGATCTAGCGGACGATAAACATCCTCTAATCCATTGCCTCCATATAGATGGAAATCTTATTTGTTCTAAGATCGAGTCCAAGAAGTCCTAATTCAATGTGTGAGGCGCCTTTACGAAGTCTACTTTGAATAGCATGACACTCCTTTTCGATTGTTTTGTTAGTGAACTTAAGAAGGTTATGTTCGCCTAGTTCAGATTAGTTTGTTAGTTTTATTTTCATTGTATATAAATAGTCTCTTTGTAATCATTATTGAGTTATCAATCAAATCATTCATTTTTACACCCAATCATTCTCTCTCATATTCATTCTCTCGTTTATCATTCTCGCTTGTTTTAGCGTTCATCCTCGATATCATAACATGGTATCAGAGCTTATATGCTCGATTATGTGATTTTCTTTTCTTATTCCGCACTCGTTCTTCGTTTTTCTTTCAGTTTTCACTCGTTTGTGTCGATTGGGGTTTCGTTTCATGTTTTGATTCGTTCAAAACATTTCTTTTATGTTTCTGATTATTCCTACGGTTGAATTTCTTCATAAAAGATTATGATTTCGAGTTATGATGATTTCTAGATCGTTTTCACGTTTTTCTGTTCGTGCAGGCGAACTTGATCATTTCTATTACAGGCGAACTTGTTAAGTTCGCTTGCTTCTTCTTACTTCCAACGAACTTGTCTAAGTTCGCTTCCTTGTTTCTATTTCTCGCAAACTTGTTAAGTTCGCCTTCCTCATTCTTTTTTTCTCAGTTTCGTTCTTTGTTTCTCTTATCATGCCTAATACTTCTGATCCCCCTATCATTGTTCCCATTGATTCTTCTAATCCTTTGTTCTTACACTCATCTGATCATCCAGGTCTCTTACTTGTTTCTAAAACTTTTGATGGCTCTGCATTCGGATCTTGGCAACATGCCATGTCCATTGCTTTATTTTCTAAGAACAAGATTGGTTTTGTTGATGGAACTGTTATCAGACATCTTTCCTCTCCTAATATGGAGCTGTGGAAAAGATGCAATGATATGGTTATTTCTTGGATTCTTAACACCCTGTCTAGTGATATCAGTGAGAGTGTTTTGTATGTTGAGACTGCTCGTAAGCTTTGGAACGAGTTAACTGACCGGTATGGACATAGTAATGGGGCCAAGTATTATCAATTGCAGAAGTCTCTTGCTGATCTATCTCAAGGAAATGATGATGTTGCTACTTATTTTACCAAAATCAAGTCTGTTTGGGATGAGCTTAATGCAATCGAGCCTATTCCTCCTTGCACCTGTGGTAATTCTAGATTGATGGCTAAACGCGAAGCAGATCAACGATTGATGCATTTTCTGATGAGTCTTAACTCTTGTTGTGACATGATTCGCGGGAATATTATCATGATGAAGCCTCTTCCCTTAATCAATGAGGCTTATGCCTTTCTCATTCAAGATGAAAAACAGAGGGAGCTCATTCATCTGCACAATTTATTCCTCATAATGCTTCTGTGCAGGTACCAAAGAGTTCTGGTGCTCGGAAAGGTTCTGTTTGTTCTCATTGCAAGAATCCGGGTCATGATGCCAGCAAATGTTATAGCTTAATTGGGTTCCCCAAAGATTTCAAATTTACTAGACTTAAAGCTGCTGCTAATGCTGTTTCTGATGTTGGTGTTACTGTTCCTGCTTCTAGTGCACCTACTGGTCTTTCTTCCGAACAGTACAACAATCTGCTGCAACTTCTTCAGCAAAATTCTGGGGTTCAGGGTGGTGTTTTGACTGTTCAACCACTCAGCTTTGCAAATTTTGCAGGTATTATTGCTTGTAATTCGACTACGGTCGACACTACTTGGATCATTGATACCGGTGCAAGTAATCATACGTGCTTTGATTTCAATTTACTTTCTGAGGTTCAATTGCTTAATTCGCCCGATTATGCTCTTCTTCCAAAAGGGCATGTCTTAACTGTTACGCAAGTCGGAACAGTTAATCTCACCAAGACGTTTTCTATCTCTAGTGTCTTCTTTGTGCCTCAGTTCAAGCACAATCTTTTATGTGTTCCCAAACTTTGTAGGGATACAAGGGGTCTTGTTCAGTTTTCTGAAACTTCTTGTTTCTTGCAGGCCCCTTCACTGAGTAGTCCGTTAGTTCTGGGAGATCTTCTCAACGGACTTTATCTTTTTCATCCTAATAAACTTTTCTCTGTTACAGTTGATTCCTTTTCTCATTGTAAATCTGTTGTTTCTTTGAAACTTTGGCATCATCGTCTTGGTCATTTACCTTTGTACAAACTTAAGCAATTGAATGTTTTTACTGGTGCTCATGATTGTTCTATTGATGCTTGTTCTGTTTGTCCTAAGGCTAGACATCACAAACTGCCATTTGCTTCTAGTAGTATCTCCAGTTCTCAAATATTTGATCTTATTCATATTGATACGTGGGAACCGTATCGATCTACTACATATGATGGATATAAATATTTTCTCACCATTGTTGATGATTTTACTAGAACTACTTGGACTAATCTTTTGACAACTAAAGGCAATGCCTTCACTATTCTTCAAGGGTTCATTGAGATGGTTGAGACTAAGTTTAGTACCAAAGTGAAGCGTGTTCGATCTGATAATGCTTTTGAACTTGGTTCGGGTGTTCATCATGCTGCGTATTTTAAACAAAAGGGTATTATTTATCAAACTACTTGTCCTGGATTTTCTCAACAGAATGGGATGGTGGAACGGAAACATAAGCATCTTTTCGAAACTGCTCGTGCTCTTTTGTTTCAATCCAAGTTGCCAATAAATTTTTGGGGTGAATGTGTTGTTACTACTACTCATTTGATTAATATTTTCCCCACACGGGTTCTCAGGGGCAAATCTCCTTCTAAGAGGCTTTTTGGTAAAGCTCCATCATACACCCACCTTCGTACTTTTGGGTGTTTATATTATGCTTCTACTTCTACATCCTGAAGAGATAAATTTCAGCCCAGAGCTCAAGCTTGTATTTTTATTGGATATCCCTTTGGAAAGAAATGTTATAAGCTTTATAATCTTGACACTCGACAGGTTCTTGTTTCTCGGGATGTGACCTTTCTTGAGCATATTTTCCCTTCTTTACATTCGTCGGATCCTTCTTCTTTGTTCCCTTCTCTAAATGATCTGTTTGAGGAGACAGATCCAACTGTTGTTCCTTCATCTTCTTTGGTTGCTCCTGAAGTTGATTCTTCTCTTCCTCCTTATGTTTCTCCTGTCCCTCCTCCTCCACCTCCGGAGCTCAGGAGATCGTCTCGTTCTTCTATTCCTCCTCCTCATCTGCAGGATTATGTTTGTAATTCTGCTTCTTCTGTTGATTCATCTTGTTTTCATACGTTGTCCAGTGCCTGCCAAGCTTCTCATTTTGTTAATCTTGCTGATCTTTCTCCTGATTCTCAGCAGCTCCTTAATCTTGATTCTGTTTAGGAACCTTTTTCTTATCAGGAGCCTGCTAAGCATCTTGCTTGGCAAGAGGCTATGACTAAGGAGTTTAATGCCTTGGAATGTAATCAAACTTGGGAGGTTATGCATTTACCTAAGGGTAAAAAGGCTATTAAGTGCAAATGGGTATATAAAGTCAAGTATAATGCTGATGGCATGGTTGAACGTAGCAAAGCCCGTTTGATTGTTCGTGGTGATACTCAGAAAGTCGTGATTGATTATAATGAGACTTTCTTCCTTGTCGTTAAAATGACTACTATTCACAGTCTTATTGCTGTTGCCACTAAACGTCATTGGGGTTTATATCAATTAGATGTCAATAATGCTTTCTTACATGGGTATCTTGATGAAGACATTTATATGCTTCCTCATCCTGGAATGCCATTATTCTCTCCTGATCATGTTCTTAAACTCAAGAAGCCTCTTTATGGTTTGAAGCAGGCATCAAGGCAGTGGTATGGAAAGCTTTCTGATGCTCTTAAGACTGGCAATATGCACTCTCCCAATGATTATTCTTTGTTTTCTAAGACGATGGGAGATTCTGTTGTTCATGTGACTGTCTATGTCGATGACATTCTCCTTACTGGTAATAATGAACAGGAGATGTCTGCTTTAAAGGCTTTCTTACATTCCACGTTTCAGATCAAGTATCTTGGTAGTCTTAACTATTTTCTTGGGATTGAGGTTCTCAAATCTCTTTCTGGTCTTATTATGACGCAACGGAAGTTTGCGAAGGATTTGCTGACTGAGTTTCCTACAGACGATGTTTCTTCTGTTTCGTCTCCTTTGCCTTTGCATTTACAACTCAAGCTCAATGAAGGTCAAGTTCTTGATGATCCCTTGGCCTCTCGTCGTCATGTTGGTAAACTCAACTATCTCACTCATACTAGGCATGATCTTGATTTTGCGATTCAGTTTCTCAGCCAGTTTATGAGTGATCCGCGTGTTCCTCATTGGGATGTTGCGTGGCATACCCTTCGTTATGTCAAAGGCACTTGTTCTCAAGGGTTGTTCTTTAATAATGATCCTGATATGTCTTTGTCTGCTTATTGTGATTCTGATTGGGCGGCTTGCGCTAATACTCGGCGTTCTGTCAGTGGCTACTTCATTTCTCTTGGGGGCAGTCCTATTTCTTGGAAATCCAAGAAGCAAGCAACTGTTTCTCTTAGCTCTGCTGAGGCTGAATATCGATCTCTCCGCCGTGTCACACAAGAACTTACTTGGTTGACTCGGTTATTTGTGGAGTTTAGGCTTGACAATCTTACTCCCGTTCCTCTTAAATGTGACAGTCAGGCGGCCATTCATATTGCTAAGAATCCAGTTTTTCATGAGCGAACTAAGCATATCGAGTTGGATTATCATTTTGCCCGTGAGAAGCTTCAAGCCGGTTTGATTCTGCTTTCTCACACGCAGACTTCTGATCAACTTGCAGATTTATTCACTAAGAGTTTGGTTGGCCAACCGCATTCTGATATTATTTCCAAGTTGGGGTTGTATACGCCTCCAACTTTAGAGGGGGGGGGTGTTAGCGAACTTAAGAAGGGCGAACATGTTATGTTCGCCTAGTTCAGATTAGTTTGTTAGTTTTATTTTCATTATATATAAATAGTCTCTTTGTAATAATTATTGAGTTATCAATCAAATCATTCATTTTTACCCTCAATCATTCTCGCTTGTTTTAGCTTTTATCCTCGATATCATAACATGTTTTAACCAAGCGTAAACTTCATTGATTATCAAAGGCCCATCTAGGATATTTCCACCTTCAACAGAAGCAGATTGCACGTCATTTATTACTGATTTTATAACCATTTCAGGATTTTAGCAAGAACCTTTGAGACTACTTCGTAGATACATCCAATAAGATTTATCGACCTGTATTTTTAGGGACAAGGATAATGAAGGATGATTTACATCCTCTATTTATTGTTCCATTTAAAATAAAAACTATCCATGATCAATTTGAAATCCCACTCAAAAACGCCCTAAGAACTTTTTTTTTATGAATTTGAAAGTGAAGACGTCCGGACGGTCATGTGGCTTTGTCACTCCCACAACTCGAAACCATCTTTTTGATTTCCTTGGTTGTGAATGGTGTAGGTAAATTGAATGCGAATCGAATGAACATAATAACTTGCTATTGAATTGTGAAACCTTGATTGAACATTAAAGGACTTTGACTTTGAAACCTATTTATAGTTTTCCCTAGTAGCCGTCATTTGTAACAGCCATGTAACCGCCACATGAAGAGTTGCGAGAACTCTTATGGCACCCTTTCTTGTTCCACAACATTGCGCCATGTGTCCCTGGTGGTTACCAAGTTTGGTTTCTAACAAACTAACCCCTAGAATTTTATATAAATACATAAAGACTCTAAACATACTTTCTACTATTTATAATTTAGACCCAAACTATATTTTGGTTAAATACTTTCAATACTCCCCCTAAACTAAATATAGTTTAATGAGGGTCTTCTTGCTTGACTTGCGCTTACAACATTGTCGGTTCATCATCTCACACGAGAAGAGCCTCTTGATTCTTCTCTTTCTCCTTATCCTTCCATTTGGTGCATTCTTTTGCAAAGTGACCGAATCCACCACATTCATAGCATTTGAGTTCTTCCTTGTTTCCTCGACCGATACCTCTTCCACGTCCTCTTTCTTCTTTGATAAAGTTTCTTCCTAGTCCTCTACCATGACCTTGACTGCTTGAACTTGCCATTAGTAGTTTACTTGATTGTTTGCCTACAGCTCATCTTGATCTTTAATACGTTCTTCAAAGGCTGTTATTCTTCCAACGGCTTCTTCAAATGACATTTTATCGACTTTTGAATTGTGACAAACCTAAACTTTTTGTTTCAGACGTTACGGACTTCGTTTAATTTTCAGGACGAAAATTCTTTCAACAAGGGGATGATGTGACATCCGGCATTTCAGGTTATTCCCGACAAACACAAACTCCGTCATATCAGTTTTCGTTCATACATTGCACTAAATCAATCCGTTAGTTGCAAACAATCAAGTAAAAGAGGATCGTTAAATCCGTTAGTATTTCCCGTTAAAAATTAGTTAGTAACATTAGGGGAGTGTTTTGTAATTTCCAAAATTCGAATATTTGACTTCTGGAAGTCAAAGGATAGAGTTATCACCAAATTGATTTCAAATTCGAAATTAGAAACAAAATCGACGAATTTTGCGCGCATATCCCGTGTCCCTTAACTCAAACCGACTTACCCCTACATCTAATTCCCTTATAATCAGTCTTGAACTCTAGTTCTTCCCCATTCGAAGCCGTCACTGCTGATTCATCCCGTACCACTTGGTTTCGAGCGAATTCAGGTTAGATACTTGTATATTCTTGAACGTTTTTACCTGCTAATCAAAAGCCCTAACATACCTAGCCTTGATTTGTACTCTAATCGATCCAATTTTGAAGTTTTAAATATAAAACCGTCGAAACCCTAACATGTTTGTAAAACCCGCTAAAACGATCTTCAAAACCAAATTAAATCCATCATTCTACTCGCTTTTTAGTGTATAACAAAACCCCTAAATTACTTTTGGATGATACTAAACAAAGAAAAACGAATTGTTGATCTGGGACTGCTACAAATCGTTTTTTGTTTTTGTTTTTGTTCCTGTGTAAATGATGATGTCGCAACATACGATATATGTTGTAAGTAAACCCGATTATTTCGCAAGTTGTGTAGGCAGACTGGTTGGTAGTGTTGCTTACCTGCAACTGCAGGGTCGCAGGTTCGAGTCCTGGTGTTACCGGTTTTAATTATTTTCTGTTTTCCAGCTTTGTTTTGGAACCTTACAGCATCTTTTCCAGATTTTAACTACAATTAAACTGTTTTTCAGAATTTAATAAAAATCAGAAAAATTACTAAAAACCACTATAAATCTTTATAAATCGAACGTGGTCAATAGAATTTGTTGGAGTATGTTTCGAGAGAAAAATCGTATTTTCGTTCTAAATGAGTATTTTGATAATTTTGAATGTAATTAAATTAAGCGTTTATTTTAACTATTTGATCGAGTTAATCGCGTCGTTCGTCTTGAGACATGAGAATATAATAAGGATAAATTCTTATACGTGACGTACTTGTGTAGAACTCGTGTAGGACGATACCCTCAATCCTCTTTGTGTAAACTTGTGTGGAATACCAATCATCACTTTTATCAGGTGAGTTTCACGGCCCCTTTTCTTACGTTTTAAACTTGGGGGAGAAAACATGGGTACGAACATTTAGATTATTCATTTCTTTTATATCACTTGTGTACTAAGCGCAAACATATCGTGAAAGTCCTTACTTATCGAACCGTTAGTATATGGGTTAGCGAGGTAATCTTGAGTAGTACTACTGGGCATTGACAAGCCCCACCCGCGTTAGTCGCGCTAACACGACGGGAAGTCGAACGGGTGTAACATTGACCTAAACATTTACCATTGATTACGATAGTCATGGTAGGAGGCAATTCAAACATACAAACAGTCAGCTTCGGTGTCGAAACGCTTTAGTAACATGTACTAGGTTAGCTACCTATGATATAATTGTAAATGGTATTATCTAGTAAACTTTACAAACATTGAAACCTGTGAACTCACCAACCTAGTGTTGACACGTTTTAGCATGTTTTCTCAGGTCAATAAGGTACAAGCACCGGCTAAGGCATGCATGCATACGAAGTCTATCATTTTGCAAACTCAAGAACTGTTTATTTTATTTATTGTCGCATTGTTTATCTTTGGCGCAACTGTTTTGGCGCACACTTTTCGTTTAACTTTTCGCTTCCGCAGTCTTACATTTAAAACAGTATTTTCATTACTAGTGTTGCATCGTGACTATGAGCAATACTAGTGGTTTTTCTTAAACTCATATAGAGTCGTTCGAAGTAACTAATGACTGAGATCCTGTTATGTCACGCTCCCAACGGTAAAACTCCGTTAGTGGATTTTGGGGGTGTGACAGATTGGTATCAAAGTCATTGGTTATAGAGAACTAGGATTGCATACTAGACTATAACCGCACACATGCATTAGTTACACGACACATACACTCATACCTGATACACATAGCACCCATATATACATTGCAGTGCTGGCATGTTAACACCAACCATATTACCCTCTGCTGATGAGGAACACATCATTTACATTGCATCATCATTCCCAGTGGCGACACTCGGGGAATCACCAGAACAACATCCACTCCCGTCCGAGGGCAGCGAGACGAAGCCTTCGGAGGAGTCACTTACACCACCACTACCTGCCAGGTTTGGTGGGCTTTCTCAGGTTCATGTTATGGACGACACTCAGCTAGCACATATCTCTTTGGAAGTTGGGATCGTCGGAGGCGAGTCCCTACTGTACCCACTAGCAACAATACGCCGAGTGAAGGCAGACCGTTGCCGCATTATTGCAAGATCCTTTGTCACGTAGATGTCATCACTTTCCCGAGCCATGGGCTCGCGTCTTTGGTCGATATTCTGTTTAAGATAGATTGACCACAAAGTTGAGAACGCATTGCTCATTGCATACTCAGACCCTACCCTGACTCAGATGGAAGGACGACTACCTTGCTGCTTCCTGTAACTTGTATTCATGAATTAATTTCATTTCTTGAAGTCGCATTTCATGTACATGTTTGTTTCATGCTCTCATCTACAATCCGCTGGATTGGACTCTTGTATTGTGTTTCAACTCGAGTGAATACTCGGATCAAACAATTCCTGCTTACTCGTCCTGATAGGAGTCCTAGCTGATCAACTTATGGTTGATGATTAAGCTTCTCAATGACTTATCATATCTGACAACACTCTGTACTCAGCAATACAAACTATAGGACATTATGACGCAGGACAGGGGAAAACTAGGATGAGCATGCAAAGCAAATTATCATTACGGGTGCACACGTAATAGTAATTTGAGGTGCATGTAAGTCGTGGTGAAACCTAGTGTGTGGATAAATGGTCCTAATCAGTTATCTAAAAACTTAAACTTCCATTGTCAGTAGAAGTTCTCGTAACCCACTCAACGACTAGTTGGTATCATTAAACCTATTCAACAGTTGATAGGCGCGACTATCAGGTTGAAAATGTTTATCTCACTCATGGAAGAGTCCTAGTGAAATTAAGACTCTCATCTAAACGTGATCACATAAACCATCTTGATTGGGACTCTAATGGAAACTCATGACAAACCTATCGACTCCAACTATGTAAGCGAAATTCTTCCCAAGCTAGCACGTGTTATTTCATCTGACCCTATTTCTTTATCTTGTGGCTAATCCTCAGTCTAGTTTGACTTATACCCATGTATCCAACTCTGTCAACATACTTCTTCTTTCACAAAATGATCCAGTGTTCTAATGACATTAGAAAACGGGGATTTAGTCTAACCAACCATCGGTTGAACGCGGCTACTTAAACAGACACCCTATCTCTTATGTTACTGAAACTTGTATCTCATTAAATTTCTTCTCCTACATGTGAACCTTTTCCCTTAGCCTTTGGATTGACCGACGCTTACCTTATAAGCACGGGTCTCACTAGAAATCTCAGCATGACTTCACAATTTTCAAGTTGGTGCAGTCGTACTCCAACTCTATTAGAAACCAAGTACACCATAGAGATAGCAGACGGTCAGATAATTGAAGCGACCCACATTCTTAGAGATGTAAACTAGGATTGGTTAGTTATAAGCTTGACATTGACCTCCTTCCAGTTACACTTGGCAGCTTTGGCATAATCATTGGCATAGATTGGTTATCTAAGAACCAAGCCGAAATCATTTGTCGTGACGAAATCGTTCGCCTTCCTCTCCCGAGTGGAGAAACCCTATCCGTTCAAGGCGAAAGAAGTGGTGCAGTCGTGGGCATCATATCTTTCATGAAGGCGCAGAAGTGTCTGCGTAAGGGTCATACCGCAATACTAGCCCTTGTCACTGACAAGTCTTCCGAGGAGAAAAAGTTAGAAGATATCCCTATCGTTCGCGAATTCCCAGAAGTATTTCCTGAAGACCTACCTGGTCTTCCACCTCAACGTCAGGTCGAATTTCAGATTGACCTAACACCCGGAGCAGCACCTATTGCCCGAGCACCATATAGACTTGCACCAAGTGAATTGCAGGAGCTGTCCACACAACTGCAAGAGTTGTTGGATAAAGGTTTCATCCGACCTAGCTCATCACCATGGGGAGCCCCAGTCCTTTTTGTCAAAAAGAAAGATGGGACTTTCCGCATGTGCATTGATTACAGAGAGTTAAACAAAGTAACAGTCAAGAACCGCTACCCACTACCCCGCATTGACGATCTATTCGACCAACTTCAAGGGTCAAGCTTCTACTCAAAAATCGACTTAAGATCTGGATATCATCAGCTGAGAGTTCTAGATGAAGATATATCCAAGACTGCATTCAGAACCCGGTACGACCATTTCGAGTTTTTGGTCATGCCATTTGGATTAACCAACGCACCCGCGGTGTTCATGGACCTCATGAACCGTGTGTGTAAACCTTACCTTGACCAGTTCGTCATTGTTTTCATTGACGATATCCTCATATACTCTAAGAGTCAGGAAGAGCATGAGGAGCATCTGCGTTTGATCCTTGAGCTACTAAAACAGGAGCAGCTATACGCTAAGTTTTCCAAATGCGATTTTTGGATTCGCGAGGTTCAATTTCTAGGACATGTGATCAACGAGAAAGGAATATATGTCGATTCAGCCAAAATAGAAGCCATCAAAAATTGGGCAGCACCAACAACTCCGACCGAAGTTCGGCAATTCCTAGGATTGGCCAGATACTACCATCGTTTTATCGAGGGATTCTCAAAGATTGCCCAACCCCTCACCGCTCTAACCCAAAAAGATAAACCTATAATTGGAGCGAGACTCATGAATCAGCATTCTAGCTACTGAAGCAGAAACTATGTAGCGCACCCATCCTATCTCTGCCAGAGGGAACGGATGACTTCGTGGTGTATTGCGATGCATCTATCCAAGGTCTCGGTTGCGTGCTGATGCAACGCGACAAAGTTATTGCATACGCTTCTCGACAGTTAAAAGTCCACGAAAAGAACTACACGACTCACGATTTGGAATTAGGAGCCGTGGTGTTTGCACTCAAGATATGGAGACATTACTTGTACGGTACCAAGTGCACCATCTACACCGATCACAAGAGTCTTCAGCATATCTTTGAGCAGAAAGAGTTGAACATGCGTCAACGTCGTTGGATCGAGTTATTAAACGACTATGATTGTGCAATTAAGTACCATCCGGGCAAGGCTAATGTGGTGGCCGATGCCCTAAGCAGAAAAGAAACCAAACTTCGACGAGTTAGAGCGTTACAACTCACTATTGATACAGGACTACCCGAACAAATCCGTAATGCCCAACTCGAAGCCTTAAAAGAGGAGAACTTATCATTGGAATCCACTCGTGGTATGGAGAAACAACTTGAGGTTAAAACAGATGGTATTCGTTACTTCGCGGAACGAATATGGATACCAGTATATGGAAATCTAAGAGATCTAGTCATTGATGAAGCTCACAAATCCCGATACTCTATCCATCCGGGATCCGACAAGATGTATCACGATCTCAAGGTTTTGTATTGGTGGCCGAACATGAAAGCTGACATAGCCACCTATGTGAGCAAGTGTCTGAATTGTTCAAAGGTCAAGGTGGAGTACCAAAAGCCATCCGGATTACTTCAACAACCGGAAATCCCGATGTGGAAATGGGAGCAGATTTCCATGGACTTCATAACCAAATTACCCCGAACCCCTACTGGATGTGACACAATCTGGGTGATAGTGGATCGCCTAACAAAATCCGCTCATTTCCTTGCTATCAAAGAGACCGACAAAATGGAAAAGTTAACCCGCCTCTATCTTAAAGAAGTAGTATCCCGACATGGAGTGCCAATCTCCATCATTTCCGATAGAGACGCCCGATTCACCTCACACTTCTGGCAATCATTACAGAAAGCTCTAGGCACACGCCTGGATATGAGCACAGCGTATCATCCTCAAACAGATGGCCAGAGTGAGCGTACCATCCAAACCCTAGAAGACATGCTAAGGGCTTGTGTGATTGATTTCAGTAACAGTTGGGAGACTCACTTGCCTTTAGTGGAATTCTCTTACAATAACAGCTATCATACTAGCATCAAAGCCGCACCGTTCGAGGCTTTGTACGGACGAAAGTGTAGATCACCACTTTGTTGGGCTGAAGTTGGAGATAGTCAACTTACTGGTCCTGAACTTGTGCACGAAACCTCAGAGAAAATAGTGCAAATCCGAAACCGTATGGCGGCAGCTCGTGACCGTCAAAAGAGTTATGCAGACAAGCGCAGAAAACCGCTAGAATTCCAAGTGGGCGACAAAGTTTTATTAAAGGTCTCACCGTGGAAAGGTGTAATTCGTTTTGGGAAACGAGGAAAGCTAAACCCGCGTTACGTTGGACCGTTCGAGATAGAGAAAAGGATTGGTCCAGTAGCATATCAGCTGAATCTACCAGATACACTCAATGGAGTGCATAATGTTTTTCATGTCTCAAACCTAAAGAAGTGCTTATCAGATGAGACACTTGTAGTTCCACTCGAGGAGTTGGAAATTGATGAACAACTACGTTTTATTGAGGAACCAGTTGAGATCATGGACCGAGAGGTCAAAAATCTCAAGCGCAGTAAGATACCTATTGTCAGAGTTCGCTAGAACTCGAAGCGTGGACCGGAGTTCACGTGGGAACGCGAGGATCAGATAATGAAAAAGTATCCTCACCTGTTCAAACATTCAACGGCAAACACGGAAGGTACTAACTAAATTTCGAGACGAAATTCATTTCAACAAGGGGATGATGTGACAAACCTAAACTTTTTGTTTCAGACGTTACGGACTTCGTTTAATTTTCGGGACGAAAATTCTTTCAACAAGGGGATGATGTGACATCCGGCATTTCAGGTTATTCCCGACAAACACAAACTCCGTCATATCAGTTTTCGTTCATACATTGCACTAAATCAATCCGTTAGTTGCAAACAATCAAGTAAAAGAGGATCGTTAAATCCGTTAGTATTTCCCGTTAAAAATTAGTTAGTAACATTAGGGGAGTGTTTTGTAATTTCCAAAATTCGAATATTTGACTTCTGGAAGTCAAAGGATAGAGTTATCACCAAATTGATTTCAAATTCGAAATTAGAAACAAAATCGACGAATTTTGCGCTCATATCCCGTGTCCCTTAACTCAAACCGACTTACCCCTACATCTAATTCCCTTATAATCAGTCTTGAACTCTAGTTCTTCCCCATTCGAAGCCGTCACTGCTGATTCATCCCGTACCACTTGGTTTCGAGCGAATTCAGGTTAGATACTTGTATATTCTTGAACGTTTTTACCTGCTAGTCAAAAGCCCTAACATACCTAGCCTTGATTTGTACTCTAATCGATCCAATTTTGAAGTTTTAAATATAAAACCGTCGAAACCCTAACATGTTTGTAAAACCCGCTAAAACGATCTTCAAAACCAAATTAAATCCATCATTCTACTCGCTTTTTAGTGTATAACAAAACCCCACCCCTAAATTACTTTTGGATGATACTAAACAAGAAAAACGAATTGTTGATCTGGGACTGCTACAAATCGTTTTTTGTTTTTGTTTTTGTTCCTGTGTAAATGATGATGTCGCAGCATACGATATATGTTTTAAGTAAACCCGATTATTTCGCAAGTTGTGTAGGCAGACTGGTTGGTAGTGTTGCTTACCTGCAACTGCAGGGTCACAGGTTCGAGTCCTGGTGTTACCGGTTTTAATTATTTTCTGTTTTCCAGCTTTGTTTTGGAACCTTACAGCATCTTTTCCAGATTTTAACTACAATTAAACTGTTTTTCAGAATTTAATAAAAATCAGAAAAATTACTAAAAACCACTATAAATCTTTATAAATCGAACGTGGTCAATAGAATTTGTTGGAGTATGTTTCGAGAGAAAAATCGTATTTTCGTTCTAAAAGAGTATTTTGATAATTTTGAATGTAATTAAATTAAGCGTTTATTTTAACTATTTGATCGAGTTAATCGCGTCGTTCGTCTTGAGACATGAGAATATAATAAGGATAAATTCTTATACGTGACGTACTTGTGTAGAACTCGTGTAGGACGATACCCTCAATCCTCTTTGTGTAAACTTGTGTGAAATACCAATCATCACTTTTATCAGGTGAGTTTCACGGCCCCTTTTCTTACGTTTTAAACTTGGGGAAGAAAACATGGGTACGAACATTTAGATTATTCATTTCTTTTATATCACTTGTGTACTAAGCGCAAACATATCGTGAAAGTCCTTACTTATCGAACCGTTAGTATATGGGTTAGCGAGGTAATCTTGAGTAGTACTACTGGGCATTGACAAGCCCCACCCGCGTTAGTCGCGCTAACACGACGGGAAGTCGAACGGGTGTAACATTGACCTAAACATTTACCATTGATTACGATAGTCATGGTAGGAGGCAATTCAAACATACAAACAGTCAGCTTCGGTGTCGAAACGCTTTAGTAACATGTACTAGGTTAGCTACCTATGATATAATTGTAAATGGTATTATCTAGTAAACTTTACAAACATTGAAACCTGTGAACTCACCAACCTAGTGTTGACACGTTTTAGCATGTTTTCTCAGGTCAATAAGGTACAAGCACCGGCTAAGGCATGCATGCATACGAAGTCTATCATTTTGCAAACTCAAGAACTGTTTATTTTATTTATTGTCGCATTGTTTATCTTTGGCGCAACTGTTTTGGCGCACACTTTTCGCTTCCGCAGTCTTACATTTAAAACAGTATTTTCATTACTAGTGTTGCATCGTGACTATGAGCAATACTAGTGGTTTTTCTTAAACTCATATAGAGTCGTTTGAAGTAACTAATGACTGAGATCCTGTTATGTCACGCTCCCAACGGTAAAACTCCGTTAGTGGATTTTGGGGGTGTGACATGAATACTGCTCGATAGTTGCCACGATTGGTAGAAACTTCTTTGGAATCGAGTTAAGTAGTTTTCTCACAATTTTTTTGTCCTTAAGAGTTTCACCGAGGGTTTTAAACTTAGCCCTTATACTGCCCAACTTTCCTGAGAAGTCACTTACTGTTTCACTTTCTTTCATCCTCAAGGCCTCTAATTCGTTCCTCAAAGTTTGTAAACGTGCCTTCTGAACAAGATCTACTCCAACGTATTGAACTTTAACCGATTCCCACACTTCCTTTGCACTTGGATATTGAGCAACTTGCAATAGGACATCTTCTGGCAATGTTTGGAGGATTATTGCTTTTGTTGTATTGATCTTCTTTTCTTCTGCTTCGTCCTTAGCACCAATTGTCTCCCAAAGGCCATAAGCCTTTAATATCGTTTCCATCAATACCGCCCACATAGTGTAGTTTGAATCAGTCAATTTTAGGCATTGAAGGGATACGTTTCCTTGCTCACGGACTGTTGTACTGCTTGATATCATGCTTGTTGTCTTCTTTTCTCTGTCATGCTTGCTTGCTTTCTTCTTGCCTATCTTGAGATCCTTGCTATCTTACTTGCTGTTTTGTCTTGCTAACTTGCTTCTGATCGGATGATCAGTTCCTTGCTTGCTTTGACCATAGTTTGATTTTTCTTACTCGCTTTTGTCACACGAGACTTTCTTGCTTGCTTTTGCCACACGTGACTTTCTTGCTTGCTGATGTCGCTCGGACGGTCTATAAAAATAACTATATAAAACCTAACCTAGACTCTCTAGCTTTAAATTTATAAATCTAGACTAAATCTAATACTAGACCACACAACCGGCAAGTGTACCGATCAATGTAGTAAAGCCTAATGAAGTCCGGATATCGAACCCACGAGACACTAGCAATAACCCTACCTAGACTCTGACTCAACTAACTAAACTGAAATATATTGGGGGATTTTGTGTTGTAACTTAATGTAAACTTTCTAACTAACGACACTCAACTATCAAGCAGAACTCTTTAAACGAATTCAAGAATAGGGAAGGCACTACCTAGGTTAAGAATCTTACTTGCAAAGTATAACTTCTATCGGTTCTGAAAACTATGATGGATCTGGGTTTCTAATGAAACAACTCTAGATAACCTAATGGATTCCTGATCACTCTCGGTCTCGGGATGTCACCAACTCAGCTACCTAAAGCGTATTAAACTCACCAGATAATTGGATCACTTCTCAGGTATTTCCAACTATGACAAGTACCCTAATAAACGGATTACCTCTCAGTCTCACCGTCTACCATACACTCAAGGAATGCACGGGGTAATCTCAAGCTAACTACTATGATTCGGATAGCTAAATTCACTAGACACCTAACACTAACGTCCTCTCAGACTGTTAATACTCGGATTCCTAATGACGAAGACTAAACGACTAATTCTCACCTCTCGGGTATTGAACTAGGACACACATTCACTTCTAATCAGTAATCACTTATGAATTCCTATGGCTACTACGTCTAGAAACCACTCACAATCACAAACCCTAAGATCTATGACCACAAAACGAAGATCAAACTGGCAGACAACCACAATCAACGCAGGAAATCACAAACAACCACAAGATCAGCAGTAAATATATACTAACATCATACATAATCAACCAAAGATCTTTACTAAATCATAAACCCATCAATTGAATCCAAAAACCAATAAAAATCATAACTTTAACATGCAATCATCTTAAACCTAGGCAGTATGCAAAATCTAGCCAATAAACATGTTCAAAACAACCAAATCAGAAGTAATAAACATAGTCATAGGTTCAATTAAACAAAGTAAAGATAAAAGAAGAAGAATCATAAACCGAACGATCACGAATAACCAATTCGGGTTCCAAAACTCCAACTCCTTGCTCCACTAGCCTTCTTCTTCCTCAAAATCGCCAAAAGGTTCTAACTTGACGGCTGGAATCGACTTCCTTTTCAATAACAGCCGACATCATCAATAAAAACCTAAAAATCCAATTTTTCCGGATTTACGACTCTCTCGCGTACCGCGAGAGAATTTGGGCCAGCCCCTCGCGTACCGCGAGAGCCAATTTAGTCGGGCGCGCTTTTGAAGATCTTCGCGTACCGCGAGACTTCTCCACTCCTCTCTCGCGTACCGCGAGAGACATAAAATCTAGAAAATTGTCTTCTAGAGCTTGGACTTTTTCGGGCTTGGTTCCTTTGCTCGTTTTCTTCATGTATTCACTTGTATTCCATACGAACTCCTACAAATATGATAAAGACTCAATTGTACATAAAAACGACTCAAAACAAATATAAAACTAACTAAAAACACATTAAAACAACGGAATAAAGACATGTGCTTTCGCACAATATCAAATATCCCCACACTTAACCTTTTTTCGTCCTCGAAAAATATGCAAATGGAATCATAACTGGCATCTAACTCAACAAACATAAATTTCAATTTTCAAAACATACTCACGTGTTAAAAAGCAACAATTAGTATTTCTGTCCGATTAAACCCAAGCACTAACTTTCAAGCCCCCGTTACGTGTTCTAAATCCATTTTATACAACATATCAATCAATCTATGTGACTCACACTTAGAAGTTACAGCTCTACCTAATCCCGTCTCAAGGTCATGTTTAGGCACGGATTAAACCATATAGATTTACCCTACCACGTTAAACTACTATTTACAGGTTTTTAGAAATCAGATGAAATCATGAATGAATGGATGATAATGAGCATAATAAGCAAAAGAACTTTCGTCTAGAGGCGTTTCAACCAAGTCACTATCCCGGAGGGTAACACATAGACTACATTCTATCAATGAAGCACATAAATCTTACTTAGGGGTGTATCCTCCAAGTCGCTATCCCAAAGGGTAACACATAAGCAAAACTCAGTATAGCTCATAAATTATGGAATAATGGATGCAGGCGCCACCAAACTCGGATTTATTTCCATAAAAAGAGAGTGGTGTGCCATGAAAATTTCAAAAACCTTTAAATTTTAACTTAATCGTGGTACCTATCACCCTATATTGACAGTTTCAGTATTACCATTACTCTAAGATGAATACCCACAAGATATCATGATTTTATTCCGTGATTAATCCTAAATAACACAAACAGGATATTTAAGCTCTACTAGTTAGCTGGGTCTACCAAAACATCACTAATTAGACACGTTTTCAATTATTTAATCTTTTAAACTCATAAATAGATCCAGTTCTACTATCATTTTCCAAATATATGCAATTATTTTCAAGAACATTTTTCAAATTTTTCAAATTTTTTTTTTTTTTTTTTTTAATTTTTTTTTTTTTAAAGACACAAACTAAACAAACTAGACACTCACATCCCCACACTTGAAAGACACATTGTCCTCAATGTGAAGCAAAACACAACTAAAAATGAAAATGCAAAAATAAAAACAAAACAGAACAGGAAGCGACTTAGCTGGTAATGTAGATGCAATCTAGTATGCAGCTTCGTTCTTCCTTGTGTGCACCGTATAGCATTTCCTTCGCGGTTACACATCAGCTGTCGGGTTGCCTTTACAAGATAGTAGTGGTAATCATCAAACCCGCCCGAATGGAGATCGAGTACGGGCGAAATGATAAAACCTGCAAAATAAACCGCAAACATACCCGCAGCATCAAAGTGACTCAAAATAAAAATAAAATAAAAGACTCGACTGACTCACTGAGAAATAAAAGACTCAAGATAGATAGATTGCAGAGAAAACATACTCGATAGGTGGCAAACACATAGACATGAAAGCCACATTACGTAGATCATCGGTCATGAACGGTTTCTAGATCTCCCGTTGTAATGATGGTCGGTGAATGATGATGTGTGAATTAATGTGATGGATGATGGTGGTTAAAGGTGATGCTTCATGGTAGTGGTGGTATGAAGGTAGGTGATGAATAGTGGTGGTGAGTGAAAACGGGGACGGAAACGGGTAAGGGAAACCATGGGAACAAATGAAAAAGTTTTGGTCAAGACCCCCTCGCGTACCGCGAGAGACATGTGGCTGGCTCCTCGCGTACCGCGAGGAACAAAAGACTGAGCCGGCCACTCTTTTTGTCTCTAGCGTACCGCGAAATATTGCATCCAAACTCCTCGCGTACCGCGAGGAGGCATCCTTCACAGAAAGATTCGAACTTTTTTCACTTTTTATACTTAGAAAAATTTTTGATCATTTAAAATCTTGTTTCACCCAAACTCACTAAAAACCGTCCCAATCATAAAAACGAATGTAAACATACCTGGAACTTCATTCCCGATGATTCTCCTCACCGAATCAAGCATGAATTACTGCAAAACTTGACACAAACAAAACACACTACCGAAAAAAAAAATAAAGGAAAAGACACGGACTCACACTAACGAATGCACACAAACTCTACATCCCGGGCACTTGCCCGAGATTCAAGCAAGCCTACCTATCAGGAGGCTTCTCCTTTATGCCGCCCCCATCCGGCCCGTTTAGTATGATTGGTCTACCACCTTTTTTACAAACATGGGTGGCAGACCTTAAGAACAATTTTGAAAATTCAAACGGGTCGGGCCACCAATACTTAAACTTACCTGGACCAAACTTGATACGTGGCATGTAATGTGGTGCATGATCATCTCCAGTATACTCCTTCCTACGATCCGTGTATGACCATCCCAGGACCTTCATAACATGCCGGTCCATACGTCTTCTCGCCCTGTCCCGTGGTCTTGATGATCTAGGTGGCGATCCACCATCTTCTTCCTCCACGGGCTCTTGCCTTTCTCTACCTTGGGTGAAAAGCTTAAGGTCCGACACCAGCTCGGTTCGTGGTTCGTTGATAACCTCTTGCACTTTCACCTCTTCTTCTATCCCCACACTTGGCTCTTGATATAATAGATCTTCAAGAAGTTTTAGATCGCCAAGTGGGTCATATTCTCCATCTTCTTCAAAAGTTGGCAAACCCACCAACTCGTCACCAAACTCTTCTTCCCATGACGCCTCATCAACAATCTTAACTAAAAGCTCATCCTCACTATTATCATCAGTCTCGAACAACCCGGCTAATCCCTCTTCAAAGCATTCATCTTCAATCGGGGTTTTAGGGATTTCAATATTCTCTTCATCATCAATCACATCTTCATCATCGCTCCAAAAGCTATCATTGTCACTCTCATCCCAAGAGAATTCATAGACACCCGGCCGAATTTGCTTAAGACCCTGCAGGTCCGAGGGTGGGACTACTACGCCCATTTTTGTCCTCGGTTCCGGAGGTTCCTCTTCCTGTTGTAGCTTGATACTTTCTAGCTCATCCATGAGCCTCCCATTTTCTTCTAGAAAGTGTAATTGTTCGGCTCTAGTTATCAGGTGCCATTGATTGTTCATGATATCTTGCACCTTCCTCTGCTCCTCCTTGATTATATCTTCATTCCTTATTTCCTGCACCAACTCATTCTCACAAGACAAGTGTAAAGTATCATAATGAACTGTGTTATCTTGTGTAGAAGTTGACACACCAACATCAGTAATATAATCAGGGTCAGAATATATACCTGGAGGTGGGACTTGTGCTTCACCTTCTGTCACTGTGCTTTGCACGTCGTCCATTGTATTCCCCAGTATTAACTCCCCTGATGCAGTTTCGATCCCAATCTCATTCCCATCTTGATCGTAAACCACACGATCTATATTTGTAGGCCGGTGTGATCCAATGCGAGCTAATATTGCTTGGATATCCCTCTCGTACTGCTCGTTTGCCTCTTTGCACCAGGCATTCAACTCCTCTCGAGTTCTGTATTCCGCCTGTGGCTGTACCTGCGGATAAGCATACTCATAGTAGTTTGCAGATTCCCCCGATGAATATGGGCAACGACAAGTAAAATGGGGTCCTCCACAGATATCACACATAATGAAAAAATTAATAAAAATTAAATAAAAAAAATTTAATTAAGCAGACTCAAGATACAAGCTAGACACACTAAAAACAAAGACTCACTAAAGGACACACAAACTAGACTCAACAAAATAGAAAAGACTCAAAACACAAAAGACCAAATAATCAGATAAGTTCAATCAAAGTTAGATACGCTATCGCCTAAGTGTCCCCGGCAACGGCGCCAAAAACTTGATGTCGCTCGGACGGTCTATAAAAATAACTATATAAAACCTAACCTAGACTCTCTAGCTTTAAATTTATAAATCTAGACTAAATCTAATACTAGACCACACAACCGGCAAGTGTACCGATCAATGTAGTAAAGCCTAATGAAGTCCGGATATCGAACCCACGAGACACTAGCAATAACCCTACCTAGACTCTGACTCAACTAACTAAACTGAAATATATTGGGGGATTTTGTGTTGTAACTTAATGTAAACTTTCTAACTAACGACACTCAACTATCAAGCAGAACTCTTTAAACGAATTCAAGAATAGGGAAGGCACTACCTAGGTTAAGAATCTTACTTGCAAAGTATAACTTCTATCGGTTCTGAAAACTATGATGGATCTGGGTTTCTAATGAAACAACTCTAGATAACCTAATGGATTCCTGATCACTCTCGGTCTCGGGATGTCACCAACTCAGCTACCTAAAGCGTATTAAACTCACCAGATAATTGGATCACTTCTCAGGTATTTCCAACTATGACAAGTACCCTAATAAACGGATTACCTCTCAGTCTCACCGTCTACCATACACTCAAGGAATGCACGGGGTAATCTCAAGCTAACTACTATGATTCGGATAGCTAAATTCACTAGACACCTAACACTAACGTCCTCTCAGACTGTTAATACTCGGATTCCTAATGACGAAGACTAAACGACTAATTCTCACCTCTCGGGTATTGAACTAGGACACACATTCACTTCTAATCAGTAATCACTTATGAATTCCTATGGCTACTACGTCTAGAAACCACTCACAATCACAAACCCTAAGATCTATGACCACAAAACGAAGATCAAACTGGCAGACAACCACAATCAACGCAGGAAATCACAAACAACCACAAGATCAGCAGTAAATATATACTAACATCATACATAATCAACCAAAGATCTTTACTAAATCATAAACCCATCAATTGAATCCAAAAACCAATAAAAATCATAACTTTAACATGCAATCATCTTAAACCTAGGCAGTATGCAAAATCTAGCCAATAAACATGTTCAAAACAACCAAATCAGAAGTAATAAACATAGTCATAGGTTCAATTAAACAAAGTAAAGATAAAAGAAGAAGAATCATAAACCGAACGATCACGAATAACCAATTCGGGTTCCAAAACTCCAACTCCTTGCTCCACTAGCCTTCTTCTTCCTCAAAATCGCCAAAAGGTTCTAACTTGACGGCTGGAATCGACTTCCTTTTCAATAACAGCCGACATCATCAATAAAAACCTAAAAATCCAATTTTTCCGGATTTACGACTCTCTCGCGTACCGCGAGAGAATTTGGGCCAGCCCCTCGCGTACCGCGAGAGCCAATTTAGTCGGGCGCGCTTTTGAAGATCTTCGCGTACCGCGAGACTTCTCCACTCCTCTCTCGCGTACCGCGAGAGACATAAAATCTAGAAAATTGTCTTCTAGAGCTTGGACTTTTTCGGGCTTGGTTCCTTTGCTCGTTTTCTTCATGTATTCACTTGTATTCCATACGAACTCCTACAAATATGATAAAGACTCAATTGTACATAAAAACGACTCAAAACAAATATAAAACTAACTAAAAACACATTAAAACAACGGAATAAAGACATGTGCTTTCGCACAATATCACTTGCTTTGCCATACTGGACTTTCTTGCTTGCTTTTGCCACGCGGGACACTTTGTTGCTTGCTTTGAAACACTGGGTTTCTTTTACTTGCTATTAGAACCGAAATGTTCGATCTTGCTTGCTAATGAACCATTAAGGGTTGAGGTTTCTTGCTTGCAAATGAACCATTAAGGGTTCAGGTTTCTTGCTTGCAAATGAACCACTTAGGGTTCGGGTTTCTTGCTCTTGCTTTCTGATTCAATCGGATTCTCCTTCCCAGACTTGAAACATGTGCTCTGATACCAATGTAGGTAAATTGAACGCGAATCGAATGAACACAATAATTTGTTATTGAATTGTGAATCCTATTGAATTGTGAATCGTTGATTGAACATTACAGGACTTTGACTTTGCAACTTATTTATAGTTTTCCCTAGTAACCGTCATTTGTAACCGTCACATGAAGAGTTGCGAGAACTCTTATGGTACCCTTTCTTGTTCCACAACATCGAGCCATGTGTTCCTGGTGGTTACCAAGTTTGATTTCTAACAAACTAACCCCTAGACTTTTATATACATACATGAAGACTCTAAACATACTTTCTACTATTTACAATTTAGACCCAAACTATATTTTCGTTAAATACTTTCAATAAATGGGAAACCAAAGCAGCCGCCAACTCTCTTAGGAGAAATTGCATGGAGTAGCATTAGGAGAATTTGATTCTCATGTTTTTTTAATTACAGATTCTTCTTTTAAATTATTCTATTGTTTCCTTAAAACTGTACATATTAGGATGAAAATATCAACCATTTATGTTAGAAGATGTCAATATCATAATATTAAGTATATAATTCTTTTGTACCGTACATGTTAAAGGTGTATTAGAACATGCCTATTTCGATCCGGAAACGACCACACCTCCGTCGCAACGCGCGGTTACATTACCTAGTTATAACTATTAATGTTTTTAAGCCTTTAAAGTTTAAAAGGTCCCAAAAATTTAAGGGGCTAGACCTTGTTTTTATACACGTACAACTGTCCATGAATTAGACATATACAATTTTAAAAAAAAAAGAAAATAGTATAAACATATATATTTACGAAAAGGGCAATCTTAAAGTATATATATGACATATCCAACCTTATAAAGTTGTTATTATTATATATTTGTATATATTGTGTTTAAAAATATATCTTTTATTGTAAATATCATTTAAAACGTTCTTTTAACATATCTTATTTTCAATCTTACTTTTCTTGTAACTAATTTTTTTTTTTACTTTTCCAACAAAATAAAATTTTCTAGAAGTTGTTTATACCATAACATGAATTTTAAAATGCTAACACATATACTAATAATAGAAACTAATTTTGATGCATTTTTATTTTTATTTTTGGAACGGCAATGGATTATATAAAAAAAACGATTCCGGCAAGGCACCGGAAACAAAAAATAAAATTACTTCATATGGAGAGGGTTTTTAAGCACTATCCTAGCCTATATTCACCTTTTGGTTTCGGTTAACAAACCATATAAAAATAATAATAAACAATAGAATCAAAAAGTTCCGAAACTAAGTATATTTATAAAGTTAATTACACATTTGGGTCATGTGGTTTGGTCAAAGTAACAAGTTCAGGTACTAAGCAAAAAAAGTAACAGGTTCAGGTACTAACTTTCAATTTTGTAACGAGTTTGGATATTAAGGCTAACTTTCGTTAATTTTTCTGTTAAGTTTGGATAAAATGACTAAAATACTCTTTAATAACTAGAGGGACTATTTTTGTAATTAACTCTATTTAATTACAGGGACCAATGTGTAATTTAATTAAAGATAAAAAAGAACCCAACAAAACCTTATCTTCTTCACCTTCTCTCTAGGTCGCCGGCGACCTCGTTTTTCCGATGCATAGATTCTGACCACCATCAAACCAACCCAAATTCGCAACTCGACACCCACCATTGTTCATCTCCACCTTGGACAATAGTTGGAGATTTGATCAGGAGGGGGTGGTGACGGCAATTGGTGGCGGTAATGGTGATTTTCCAGCCAAAATTGAGAGACTTGGAGGTGCAGTGATATGGTGTTATGACCCTCAATCGAAACCCCCAAAACCCTGCAAATCGTCTTCGTCTTCTCCAAATCAAAGCTGCTTCATGCTCCCTCTTTCTCCCAACCTCTAGTCGTTGCCCTCTACCATGTCTCCCTCTACCGCTGCCCCACACCTCCACTCTAGATTGGAATGGTGGTTCTGCTAAACCGTGAATTTGCGGGGTGCCTTCAATCTGTTGTTCGTCTTCATCAAGGAACCTAGTTTACTGGATTTCAACTCCTTCGCCAGTGCCGACGAGTGAATCAGATGGTTTCAACCTACTGCTCGTCATTAATTTCAAATTCCAAACCTCCATCCTACCCGTCGTTTCATTCCTGCGGATGGCATATATAGACACAAAGGGATTCAATGTGGGGGTTAATGAGGATTTCAATTGCAGGTTTGGGTTTAGATTGAGGCGGTGTGGTTGCCGAAGCCAATTGACAGAGAAGATGGTGGATTTCAAGTTGAGGGTTTTTTTGTTTTTTGTTTTTTTTTTCTTGTAAACACAAATGTTCCCCGATTGTAATTTATTTTATTGTACATAATTTAGTTTAAATTACAAAAATAGTCCCTTAAAAGGTATTTTAGTCATTTCACTCGAATTTAACAGAAAATTTAACGTCTGTTAATGTTAATACCCAAACTTATTACAAAATTGAAAGTTAGTAACTAAACCTGTTACTTTTTTTATTTAGTACATAAACTTGTTACTTTAACCAAACCATAGAACCCAACTGTGTAACTAACTCTATATTTAATTATTTATTTACTCGCTTTATGCTACTAATTTTGGTTTCGTTTGGGTATTGATTTTGGGTTGGAACCAACACATCCTAAGAATACAAATTAGTTTTTAAAAATACAAATGAAACTTTGATAAATTCATAAAAACTATAAGTTATGAAGAGAATTGAAAATTGTTATGAAGGAGAATACAAATAATAGAACACTTCAAAAGAAGAAGTCTAAAAAAAAAAGAAAAAAAAAAACTCGTGAAACACGTTTTGTTATTTATCAAACAGAAAACAGCTAGAGCCTTCCTCCATTATTAACTCCTTCCCATTTCGTTTTTCTCACGTGCTGAATTAACCAATCTCTCGAGTCTTGATGTTGACACCAATTTTTATTTTTATTTTTTATAATTATCAATAAACTTAAGAACAGTGTCGGTTGATTTTTCTATTATTTTATTTGTTTTTGTTTTAGGTTATAGGTTTTATCTTTCTTTGTAGGTACCTTGATGTTCAGTGGCTAACGGTTGGTTTCAATTCGTTGGTTAGTATACATTTTAGGTTTGCATTTGAATTAAATTGGTGATGCTCTTTTGTGCTAGGCTTATTCGGTGTACAATTTATGCTTGCTGTTTGTTTGTTTGTTTGATATCCTTCAGGGCTGTTATTTGGATATTGTTTGTTAACTGCATTCATTTACAAAATTTGCTTTCGTGGTATTAGGTAAATATCATATTCAGGATAAGCATCCTTATGTTATATACCTGCTGTTATGTATTGAATTTCTGTTTTAGAAAACATTTCAGAACTCCATATAAAAGAGATTTTTTTTAACCAAAAGAGAACAAATATCTATTTAACTAAATTAAGCTTTTCAAAGTTCACTCCAGGTGTTCTGTAGGAAACAACAAGCATATTTGTTTTATTTCATGTTTAGTTACTGTTTTCAATTGCAAAATACAATTGTCATTTATTACCATTATAAGAACACATGTTCATAAATAAGTATTTGATTTTTTTTTATTAATATTTACATGAACACATGTATGTCATATTGACAAATGCATTAAGATAAGGAACATAAGGAAAACAGACAATAATGGGTCACGATTTTGTATATAGAAGGGTCTAGGTAACACTATGAGTAACTTTCAACATGTTCAAACTTCAGACTATTCTGACCCATTTAGTTTTTAGCCCGTCAAAACAGGTGGATTGGGCCGGGAGTCAGGACGGGTTCGGGTCAGGATGTACTTGCGCAGAACGGGTAGCTTTGGTTCAAGTCAGAACAAGTTTTGACATAAGTGAGTGCGGGTGAAAACAGGCTAAGTTAAAAATACTCAATTTGACAACAGTCATGAAATCAAGCTTCTAGAGGTCCTGATATAGGTCAACTTATGTCAAGCACCCACAGCCCTTTTCTTTATTCTGGTTTAGTTCAGTGGATAATTTGCTGTTCATGTTGCAATCAATTTGTCTGTATAATTTTGAAGTGTAACAAGTAAGCAAATGTGGACAACTATAAAGCACATCCCATCTGTTGTTTCAGCAATCTTTATTTACAAAGCTCAAAGATTACATGTATCTTTCAATTAGGTGTACAATGTAAGACACTTACACACAAACTCTACATACAGGCTCAAAAACCTTGGAGCACCATCTCAGCAACAAACAACAGAAATACAGCTAACAATCATTGAACTGAAAAAGCAAGAAGACCAACAAATACTAAATAAATGTATTATCTATTAACATACAAGAGAACAGGACCTGGTACTATACCACATGCCCCGAGTGCAACAAGAGTGCTTATCCACAGTTAGAAGACTTTGTTTGCGAGGACCACGGCATGCTCGAAGAACCAAGATTCATGTACAACAAAACTTACACATACCGATAAACTAGCACACCAATACATCTAAACATAACCATATTTGCAGGTGCTGCCTCAATACAACCATAAAAGATGACACCACAACAGCAACTGCAGTTTTCTTCGATGATGCAATGAACGACATACTAAACATCAGCTGCCATGACATGGTCATAGCACATGGAAATAGAGATCCAAAAACACTCCCACCTGAGGTTCAAATCATCAAAGGACGTCAAAAGTTACTACACGTTACTCTGAAAAAAAGACACCTCAATTGCAGTTAACATAGTTGAAGACGTACCAGCACTCCCTCCAACAACACCAGATCCTAAAACATCAGCCACAAAGAGGATCATGCAACTGTCACCAGGTATGAACTTTAATCTTTTTAGTTTTCAGCCCTGAGAATTTAGGTTACCATACATTTAATCTGATGATCAGGTTCTTTTCCATCATCTAAATGATTCTGATCAATTCTGAAGCTAAAAGGTTATTCATTCCTCACTTAATTGATCAAGTAAACATATTAATTTTATATAGGGTTAAACTCGAAAAACATATTGAATTGTTACAAGTTGAGAGTTAATTCCCTTTTAAAGGCAAACCTTAAAATTTTTCTACATTACAGATGGAGAATCATCAAGTAAAGCACCAAGACACTAGGCAACAAAAAACACCAACAGCGGTAACACCTTTTGTAACTTCACCCAAGACTACATAGGCGACTTTTTGTAAGGCTATACATAAAGCCATAGCAACCACTTTTGTAAATCTATTAATACATGTAAGCTTGAAAAAACAAGTACACCAAGACACTAGCCACTATGTCAAGGTTAAATAACCGTTTTTGTCGTATAACCACATCTTAACAACAATTAAAAGTAGCTACGCCGCAACGCACGGGTAACTTTCCTAGTTATACTTATACAGATAAAAAATAAAATACGGGAAAAAAAAATCTCAAAACTAAATTAAATTTTCTAAATTAACAAGCCCTTGAAATTTGGTTACTTCTTATCAAAAGCACTCAACTTTTTTAGGCTATGCGCATTCTTAGAGGACATACTATGGTGACAAAAATCGGTGTCAACCATGTGTATACCCTACGTGACAGTCACTTGGAAAATGGAAAAAACACAACACAAACTATAATGGTAAGTCGATACACATCCTACGTATATAAAATATGATAAAAATGCTCTAATTAAAAGTTATTAATTATTTACTACGTGAAGTAACTGAATATGTTGATTGCTCAATTCTCTATCCAGAACAATTCCTAGCTACTGGCTATCCAATGATGCCCATGTGCTTATGATTATTATCTCTATAATTTCTAAAGCCTCATTTTCACATGTTCAAGACACAACAACTTGTGAACTATGGTTATCACTTGAGTAGGCATATGCTCCACATAATGCTTTAAGAGAATACACGTTTAAGACACAGCTCTTAAGCAACAAATGAAAGGGGAAGAGACACCACTTGCTTACCTCAGTCGTGCACAAGAGTATGTTGCTGCACTAGCAAATATTAGAGAACTAGTCAAGGACAATGGCCTCAAATCCACCATCCTTGCACGACATTCTTCTCTAGCTTTTAATAAACTTTATGGTCTTCTAAGTGACCAAGCCTCCACAAACCCGTTATAGCTAGTGTCTTCACCGCTACAACACCCACTCGGGCTCAGTCACCACAACAATTTTTGACTCTTCAACATATGGCTTCTTAACTTGGTCACCAGCTTATGCCAACTATTTTAGCCTCTAATCAGTCCCCTCAATCCTTCTACAGCGCTCGTCCTCCAAGCAATCGAGAGACCTACAATCGAAGACGATGGGGCTCTTATCACCGACAACAACAGAAGCCGCGGTCGTGGGGATAATTGTGATCAATTTGCTTGCGCTTCCGCTCAAAATACGGTGCACTGTACCTACAACCGCTGTGGTATTGGTCACAATCCGCCCGACTGCCCAAATCATGACTCATCACTATCTGTGCCCGTCCTGTAGCTAACACTGCTGATACTCAGTCTATTGCTTCTAGCACCACATGATACCCTGACACAGTAGCTAACAGTCATGTCACACCAGATCTGTCGACTCTTGACAATTCAGAGGCATATTATGGTAATGATTCTCTCCATATGTTGGTAATGGTAAAGGATTCCCTGTCTTTCATATTGGTTCCTCCAAAATCTCTTCTTCTCTCAAATCTCTCTATAGTCTATATCTGACATTCTACACGTTCCTGAAATAAATAAAAAAATCTTATCTATTCAAAAATTTTGTTTAGATAACCATGTCCTTTTTGAATTTTACTATTCTTTTTCATTTGCATTCGATTGATCTCCAGAATTGTTGAAAAGTTAGTGAAGAATATTATTTTCACTAACTTTATGCATATATTTATATGCATATATTACGTATATAATTAATTGTTTTTAATTTTTCGTTCTTCTTAATGAGAGGTTCATAATGATTTAAAATGTGTTAGAATTGAAACTTATGTGAATGAGAAATCGATTATCAAAACTAAACATATTGTGATATTGATTGAAACTTATCGGGTAGTTTTGTCCTGCTTGTGTGGAAACAGTGGCGGAGCTTGAAGAAAACGCAGGGGGGCCGGGATTTTTTTTTCCTATTAGGGGGGACCGGAACTATAAAATTTTCGGCCGAATACGTATAAATTAACACTACTGAGCGAAAAATCGACCGAATACATATAAATTAACACTACTGAGCGAAAAAACGGCCTCACTATCCTTGAAAATGGAGATGTCTGTACTACATTCAAAACACACCAATATCAAGGACGTCCCCGAGAATCCTTGAAAATTCGTGGGCCCGAGGTGAGTAGAAAAAAGTGAGCCCCTAATGGGTATTGTTGAGTAATTGGCTTAATTGAAAATGGGTTCTAATGTTTAATAGTCTTAAAATAAATAAATTGTTAATGGGTTTGAGTGTTTGACAAAATATATAGATTTTTTTTTTAATATATAGAGTAAATTACAGAAATCATCCTTTACATTCAAAACACATTATTTTTCATTGTATGTCATTTAGCCCAAAAACTGTCAGAGATCATCCTTTACGTTTAAATTTGTTGCGGTTTACGTCCTTTAGCCTAACGGGCGTTGAGTTTTTCAGTTAACTCCAGTCATGTGCCTTGCATATGAGGGTGTTTTGGTCTTTTTACCTACTAAAAAACCGGTTTAAACCGGTTCACGGGGCAGCCCGGACCGGTTTGGGGGTTTAGGTTTTTATGCATTGTAAACCGGTTTGGGGGCAAACCAGGTTTGACCAAAAGTTGATCAAACCGGTCCGGTTCGGGTTAAACCGGTTCTGTTCAAAAAAACCGATTTATGCACCTCTAGCCAAGGGCGGTCACCCACCTTCCCCTCCCCAGGTCCGACCCTGACCAATATACATCTGATTCCAAAAGAGAAAAAAAAAGGTAAAGGTATCATTTCTAGAAAACTGGGAATTTGTGATTGAAATTGAACTAAGGTCTATTTATCATGTTTTTATCATTTATTGTCCTCATTCATATGGTATTTCTCTTCACCTTCTTTTGTTTTTCCAAATCTAGAAACTTATCATAAAACCAATATCTTTTGCTACACTTCTTTAGGTGGACTAATACATATTTCACATGATTAACGAGCAATACATAGTTTTTGATGGAACGCAACTAAAGTATTTAATTGGAAGTTGCTCGTACAAGCTAGCTAGGTATGGTAAGGAGAAGTTGACTGAATTCTATGCTTTCTCTTTTGAAGGAACCTCTGTAGAGATCTCTTCATGGAAAGCCCACCTTGGCTGTATGTTAATGGCGATATCAACGGCGAACATGGCTCAGATTCTGAACATCCTCCTCTTCTTCTCCATTTATCATCCATCTCTTCACTTGCTATCTTTATTATTGTCATTGCCTACAATAGAATTCACGTGCTATTTAGTAAATAATCAATTTCAAGTACAGAATTGTCACATGATACATGAAAGATAAAAAGACGCTTAAAAAAAGACGGTAAAAGACTGTTTTATATAAATCACATTTAAAGTAATACATATAGATATAGATGTTTATGCATTTGCTTTGTAATTGTGCAATTAATTTTTCTTTCTTGTATTAAAATCCCCTTTGTACTATATTATTAGTTAAAAGAAAAAGAAAGATCTAAAATATTAAATATATATTAAAATTCACAGTCATCAATAAAATATTGTTTATTCTGACTCGTTTGAACGTGGTGAGTTTGAAACTTTAACTAAAAAATAAACCAGTTAGAAGTTATTTATAGTCCATAAGGGACATCCTGTGTCTCCCCTCTGTTTAAGAAGTGGAATGTTTAAATCATATAAGATGCATGTATAGATGATTTATATTAGTAGATTATAAGCCGTTCTAGAAAAAGAAATTATTTATAGTTTATTTTAAGTTCTAAAAACTCTAAATTTATTTATCAAAAAAATATTTTTTAATCAAAATAGATTATTTGATTACATAATTATTTTAAACATGTAAAAATTATATACAAATGTTTGTTTACTTTAATCTTTATACTGATCCATATATTGTCACCTCTACACCAAACTATCTACAAAGAGTATGATGTAATATACCTGAAGCTCTGTAACGTCACAGACGCTGACCTTTCCGTCATAAAAAATAGTTAGTTGCTGGTTTTGCTTCTCCTTCAAATCTCCACTCACCGTATTTATTTCGTCACTAAAGTTTAAACCAAAGATAAATAATTAATACATTAGTAATTTAATAATTATCTTAAAATATAACATTTTTTAAGAAAAAGTGATAAAGTTAACAGGTTGTTTGGAAATTAATATTATATATCCCCTTTCTAAGTTTCTTTATTACATATTTATCAAACCCTAAAATTTAATTACATATTTCCCCTTCATAAAACCTATATATTACATATTTATCCAATTCATTTAAAATAACTTATTTTTTTACCATTTTACCCTTAATGAACCAATGAAAGTACTATTTACATATATCGCCTTCCTAAATATTTGTGAGGGACAATTGAGTAATTTTAAGTTAATTAGGGAAATATGTAATTAATGTTAGGGGTTGGGGATATATGTAATTTAGAAGTTTAATAGGGGGAAATATGTAAAAAATCCTTATTAATATTACTCAAAGTTATATGTTTTAGGATTATATTCGGTTTTATGAAAACCTAACCGGGTAGACTAGGAATCGACAACATAACTTGCCTGGTTGAGTATTTTTCAACCGTCTCCACTTAAACCGGCCGGTTATTAATTATATTGGTCAGCAAATCAGACCGGTGGTTGGACCACATTTCAATTTTCTCTTTTCATTTCAAAATTTATTCATTTACTAATTCAAACTCTATATTTATATTTTGTTTCCTCAAGGTTTAATATTTTTTAAATATTATCATTCATAAAAAAAAAGTAGTTTCATATTTTATTTTTGAATTGAATTGTTTCATAACGGATCCGATTATAAAAAAATTGGTTTTACGTACAGTGTTTCATCATAATGGATCCGGTTATAAACAGTATTCGATTTGAAATTTCATGATACAAGGCGGGGAACATCTTACCTGTGATCTTCTTGACGGAGACAGTGGTGGTGATCGGAAAAAATGAACGGGGACTGCGGCGGCACAAGGCGGAGCTCTAAATGACAGTTTCTCCTCATATTCACAGAGAGGGGGGGTGTGTGTTGGTTTTCATAACATGAAGAGAGAACCCAAAGGATAAGACGATATTTATATAATAATTAATTAGTTAACACGAAAAACACACAGAAAATAGAAAGTGGCGGTTTGTGGAAAACAGAAACGAGAAGGAAAATAATGGAAACACGTTTAAAACGATTTGCTACTAACTCATTAACGCCGCCATCAACGTCACGTTCCCACGTTATTGTACTTTCACGTGCACGTGCCCCAAAATATCTTTACTTCATGGATCCACTGCATCTCTTTTCACATGTAACAAAAACTGTGTTTTTATCATACAAAATTACTAAAATAGTCCACTTTTATCAAGAAATTTTACAAATATACATTGAAATTTAACCTATGGTTTCATAGTCATCCCTTTTCTAGCCCAATCAGAGTGCGCCACACCAACCAAGTCGGCTAAGGCTTAGCTTGAGCTTTTCGAAAGACATGAAAAGTATAACAAGACCCACCTTTTGATCACTCAGAAAGCGACACGTGTCACTCGTAGGCTAAATTTAGCCTACCAGTTCACCTCGTAGGCTTAGCTGTCATCTAGGCTAAAAAAGTGTCGGCCAGGCTAAAAAAAGGCGTCGGCTAAGCCTACGAGGTGAACTAGTAGGCTAAATTTAGCCTACGAGTGACACATATCGCTCTCTGAGTGATCAGAAGGTAGGTCACATTGTACTTTTCATATCTTTCAGCACACAAAAGCGCTGGCTAAGCCTTAGCCGACTTGGCTAACGTGGCGCGCTCTGATTGGGTTAGAAAAAGGGATGGCTATGAAACCATAGGTTAAATTTCAATGTCTATTTTAAAAAAACTTTGATAAAAATTGACTATTTTTGGCAATTTTCCCTTTTTATTATTTTATTTAGAGAAAAAAAATTAAAAATCATAAAGAAAAAGTAATTGCAATTTTTTTTTTGTAAAGCTTTAGACTAAAAAAATGGATTATGTGAATTCTTTTCAGAATTATTTGCGTTTGAATTATAAGTTATAACATATTTACATGTAAAAAAGAATTTATTCATAGAATTAGTTTTATTTCTCGAAATGAAGTTCCCTCTATTATCTAATCTGTCTGATTTTGTTGCATCTATCAATTTTACCATCTTTACTAAAACAAATAATACACTAGTACTAACTTTATCTTTCTTTTTTTTCATTTACTAAAACGTAACCTGGTTTGGGTTGCTCGCCGGTTTAACGAGCGAGCTGTAATAAATCGGCTTTGATTCGGCGCCGAGCTCATAATAATATGAGTTGAGTTGCATTGGCTTGGAAACTCATCTCGCACTCGACACGTATTCAACTTGTGGCTCGACGAGTTGACTCGTTTTTTATACATACGATGATGTTTTATGTTTTCTTTTTTATAAGATTTCAAATAATAAGTTAACAATATAAAATTATATAAATTTTCTAATACAAAGTATTAAACTACCAATATACAAGAAAAATCAAAGATGTAAATTTATTGAGTTACATTCAACTTGAACTCGGATTGAAAGTTTATGCGAGCCAAGTAGCTCGAGCAAATCAACTCGAATTGAATTACGAGCGAGTTTTTATTAAGTAAATTACGAACGACTTATGAGCCACAGGTTATTTGAACAACCATAGTTGTAAGTTCAGTTATAATCATATAAATAGTGGCAGACACATGAATATTTTTCAATTACCCAAAAAGGGAAATTTTTGTCTTATTGTGTATCGTTTTGGTAGCATGGCCAACTGGTAAGGCGGGGGACTGCAAATCCTTTTTTCGCAGTTCAAATCCCGGCACTACAAGAAAATGAAGCTAATGCAACCCCAGTAAAATATTGCATTAGGCTTTAAAAATGTTGCATTAGGCCTATGCAACCTTTTTATCAGGGGCTGCATTCGAGACAGTTGCATTAGACCTAATGCAACTTTTTGAAAGCCTAATGCAACCATTTTAGTATATAACTTTTTTACATTCTAATGCAACTTTTTATTACTTTCAAATGCAGCTTTTTTAGTACTAAAATGCAACTTTTATTTTAGTTTAGTTACAAAAATGTAACTTTTTCTACACTCAAATGCAATTTTTTCTATACTCAAATGCAACCTTTATTATAGTTTAGCTACGAAAATGCAACCTTTTTCTAGACCTAATGCAACCATTATTATCTTTCTAATAGAAAATATGCAACCTTTTTTTTTTACAGTAAATGCAACATTTTTACGAATTTTAGTTATAGTAAATGCAACTTTTTTTAAACTCAAATGCAACTTGTAACATAAATTCAGTTGCTATTAATTAATATGCATTTAATCAAAATTCTCCAAAACAATAATATTACATATATCATTGATAGTCAAATGATATAATTTAACATTTTTGTCCAAACTCAAATAACAATATAGTCAACACAAAGTGTCAATTACAATAATAAAGAGAAATAAAAAGATTCTATTCATCTATATCTCCAAGTGGTAGTTGTTTCATAACCTTCCGCATCATATCTTCAAAGTTTTATCGCTGGATGTCCATTTTTTTTTTGCATAGTTTCGAGCTCAGTTTTTTTTCTTTCACGGTCCTCTTTAAATTCTTTACGCATTTCCAGCAACTGGTTTTTCTCAGCTTCAACGTTTGCATTGAATGATTTCATCAGCCCCTCCGGAATCATGTATGATATGCAAGCACCATCTACTTTTAATTGTCAAATAAACAAAATATAACACATATAAAAAAGCAAAAAATAACAGATAAAAACATAAAAAAGGAATAAAAATAGTACAAAAAACAGCAGACAGAAACAGCTAAAAAACAATTAAAAAAAGGGGATTACTAACCACACACGGGAAATGCTAATCGCACTTGGTCATATACGCATCGTATAGGGCAATACGATGCGTATAGCCCTTCACAAATTCCCGTGCCCGACATTCTTTTACAACCTGTCATTCAAACCTCGTATACGCATCGTATAGGTCAATACGATGCAGTTTAGGATACGAGATTCCTTCTGCCAATAAACCCATCACATCGTACCTTATACGCATCGTATTGGGCTATACGATGCGTATAGGGCCCAAATTTTGTGTATTTAACAAAGCAGAATTCTCATTCGAACCGAACGAACGTATGCTTTCCAAAAAAAAAACTATAAACATGTCTTGGTGGTGAGATGGTAACTACGGTTTTCAGGTATATTCTAACGAGTCGGTGGAAAACACCCACAAAGTTCTGGCGTTCAAGAGGTGAACCGGGAGGAGGTCTCGTCCGACGTTTATTCTCATCAACGGGTAAGGCTTCCGGATTTGAACGAGCCACTGAGCAATCCCGACTTCGTATACGGTGAACCGTCTTACCTTACACAGCCCACGAACGACTACGTATACGTTGAAGTCTCATACCCAACACAACAAACCGACGACTACGTATACGGTGAAGTCTCATACCCGACACAACAAACCGACGACTACGTATACGGTGAAGTCTCATACCCGACACAACAAACCGACGAATTCGTGTCCGAAGACGAGGAACAAAACCATCAAAACGTGTCGTATAAAACTGACCAGAATTTTCAGTCTCGTGAACAGTTGGTGGATTGGGCGGTCAGGATAGGACGTGAGAATGGTTACGTCCTCATATAAGCCTATACGTGGCGTAAAGGTTTTTAAAAAATTAATAATTATTATTATTATTTATTATTTAATATTTAAAATAAAAAAAATTAATTATTATTATTTATTATTTAAAATTTAAACAATATATTATTATTATTATTTATTATTTCAGATATGGCAGATCATCATGATGATGATGATGATGATGTTGAGATGGATCAGCTAGACGATCTTGCGCACTACCTTTTTCTGGATTTTCCGCCCGATACGGAGGCTTATTCCCGTTGCCAGAAGCTCCGGGAGGTGCATATGGGTCCAGGTACGGCGGTGGATTGGGCCCTCCTCGAGGAGATGCAAGAGGCCGAGCGAGCTAGGGCCATCATCGGTCAGGACACGCCGTGGTCGCGTCTTTTTGACCTTTCTTTTGAGGAGACATACCGAGAGCTGGTCGTCGAGTTTCTTTCGACGTTCATCTACTCAGAGACTGGGCTGCAGCCTCTACCCGGGGAGGCGCCGGATATTGATCCGGATCGTATTTCTTTTTCTATTTTTGGGGTCGTTTACCGTCAGACCCTCCGTCAGTGGGCCGTCACGACGGGCTTATACTACGAGCCTGAGACGGTCACGCCGCTTTTCACCGAGGCGGTGACGGAGGTGGACCAGGAGGAACTCCTTGTTTTTTGGGGCTTGATTTCAGATAGTCCTTGGTTGGGTACCAAGGGGAGGGTCTCGGGTATTAGAGACCCTTTGTATAGATATCTGCACCGGCTTATTTCGACGTCGATCGCACCGCGTCTGAAAAGCCGTGAGTGGTGCACTGATAGAGATCTTTTCTTCATTTTCTGCCTGCTTACTGGGAGGCGGTGCGACCTGTCCATGAGCATGGCGCTTTATTTTGCTTCTGCCTATATGCGACAGAAGCGCGGACTTTTGAATGGCGGTGATTTCATCACGCATAGCATGCGGTCGGTCATACCATTTGACGACCATGAGCCTGCGATGTTACCGCCCATTCCCCCTGTCCGATTAGACAGTCGCACGGCGAGCGGCATGCGCCTCACGCACCGATTCCCGCAGGGCCTTCGGTTCGTGGGGGCCGTCCAGGACCAGGTTTGGGTCACGGTGCCGTTGCCGCAGATGCATGGACAGGGGGACCCGCCTATGCCTCAGCCGCTACAGGGTGTGGCGATTGAGGACGAGCCGCCACACGTCGAGCAGGTCCACGAGCATCCGCCATAGCATCCCCGACACGTACGTCGGTCTGTTAGGCTGGATAGGGCTACTCAGGCATTGCTTGATGGCCTTGTTGCCGACTCACGGCGACAGGGTCGTCAACTCGATCGCATGGAGGACCTGATGATGTGGGCGGTTGGACAGCTCGTGAATCAGTCACGAGCCGCCGGCATCGAGCCACCCCCACTACCACCGCCACGTCATTATCCGGACGACCCCGTTCAGGGTGAGGGCGGGGCGGGTCAGGGTGACGGCGGAGCCGGTTAAGTTTAGTTCTTTTATTTGTATTTTGTTTCTTTCGTTGTTATGTATGTAAAACATTTTGATGTATATATTTAATTTTTTGATGTAATGTATATAATTTTAGTTTATTTCTTTGGTTGTAATGTTTAATATTTTGTTTGGTTTGTAATGTTTAATATTTTGTTTGGTTTGTAATGTTTAATATTTTGTTTGATTAACAAACTTATATTAACAAAATTATATAAATTAAAATAAAAATAAACAAAATATAAATAAAATAAAAAAAATATAATTAAATAAAAAATACCTATACGTGGCGTATAGGTCAATACGCCACGTATAGGATTCATAAAACTCCCAAATCTTCCAACTTTTGAATCAAAAATATAACCCGTGCCTCATACGCTGCGTATAGGTCAATACGCCGCGTATAGGTCAATACGTCACGTATTGGACCAGCCGCCAGACAGAGAATGACACGTGGCATTCTGTTGGCAGTGACTGAACTCTATACGCCCTTGTATTGACCTATACGAGGGCGTATAGGGCGGCGGCGGGTCCAATTAACAATATTCCGTGTGCGGTTAGAATCACCCTAAAAAAATAGCTAAAAACCCAAAAAGAAAGAAGAAAAATACAGAAAATTGCAAACTCTTTCATTAGTACTTATTACTAAAACCTGATTCATATGTGTGCAACTAATGTGATCAGACTTGTCGCTAATTCTTTCTAATTTGCTGCAAACTAAACACACAAATTGCTTGAGTCACTTGATTATTACAGTAGAAACACATCACTAAGAAAACAAAATACCCCTTTGTAGATAAAGAAGGCCCTATGATCATTAAAGATCCTATAGTAGAGAAACAGAATAAAATTGAATACCCGTTTAATTTGATTAATTGATCGAGTTCCTGATGCTTGAAAGCTTCAATTGCGGATAACTACCGGTTGAAGAACGATTAGATTTACCTTCCAGGTGCAATATCATAACTTTTAAATAAAAAGGTTGCAATATCAATTAAATTTTATAACTTTTTTATGAAAAGGGTTGCATTAGATCTTTTAATGTAACCTTTATGTTGAACGAAGTTGCGTTAGAGTCAAATGCAACACAACTGAAAAAGGTTGCATTAGCCTCTTTTTCTAGTAGTGCGGCGTCGATCATTGATCTAATTTGAGTACCTCTACATGATAGACCTCAACAAAAAACTAAAGAGTAACGGCAGCAAGTGATTGAGTTCAGTAGTTCCTCATATAAAACTATTGACTCTAGAGATGGGGTCACTAACTTTTGGTATTCGAATATCTATCAACTTGATTTACAGATTTTTGAGGGTTGATTTTCGTTTATCACTTCAACTGAATTTGTGTTGCTATCTAATGCTACATGAGGTTTTGTTTATAGTTTTCTTCGTTAATTTCACAAGTTCTTCTAATCAAGTGAGTCCCTTTGTTGGATCATTGGGACATACGTAGTTAATTGATAAATCAAGTTTTAATTATTGATGAACTTTATTTTTTTTAAGATGGGTTGTGTTGAAAATTGTAAAACTAAAAACAATAAGTACCATAACATTCATAAATTATTATGTTGTTTTGTCGAAAGGAAAAAAAAACGAACATAATAATTTATAAATGTTATGGTACTTATTGTTTTTAGTTTTACAATTTTCGAGGTATTATAACACAACCCATCTTAAAAAAAATTAAGTTCTTCAATAATTAAAACTTGATTTTCTTTTTTACCGGCAAATCTACCGTGCTCTTACTCATGGGCGAAGCTTAGGGAGGGCCCGCCCCCGCCCCTGATTTTTCGTTCAGTAGTGTTAATTTATACGTATTCGGCTGATTTTTCGCTAAGTAGTGTTAATTTATATGTATTCGGCCGAAAATTTTATAGTTCCGGCCCCCCTGGTAGGAAAAAAAATCCCGCCCCCTGCGTTTTTTTTTCAAACTTCGTCACTGCTCTTACTCCTATATTACACCAAATAAATAACCCCGTGCCCGGGTTTGAACCCAGGACTTCCCATCTAAGAGGCAATAGCCTTTACCAAGTGGGCTAGTCCTACATTGGCAATTAAAACTTGATTTATTAAATAAAATTTTAATTTTTGTAAATTAATAAATAAAGAGTTTAAAATTTAAAATAAATATAATTAAATGTTAAAAATTATTTAGTAATTTGGGGTTAATGTAATTAAATGAATATTAAAGATGTTAAATTAGAAATTAGTGGTCTTGAATGACCATCAATCTCTTTGTAATGCTCAAAAAGAAAAAAAGAAAAAAAACACAAAAAATGTGAGCTAAGTGGATGGAATTTTTTATCTCCACCTGAGAAAGTGTTAAAGAGGGGAAAAGAGGGATTACACAATTTGAATTCGCATTTGAATTCTTTAGCTTTGGTATCCACCACAATAAGTGTATCAAGTATACTCTAACTCATATGAGGTCATTCACGTCTCTCACACATGAGGTCTCACACCCTCACACCACTAACACCATACCTTAGTCAATCAAATGCCAAGAATAGCTTTATGTGTTCAGATGTGGGCTTTCTTTCGTGAGTAGACTCACGCCACCGGGGGGCGGTGTCTCGCGCCCTTCAAGCCCCTTCCGCCCATTCACGAGGGTATACCTGATTAGGGGTGTTCAAAGTTGGATATCCGAATTTTGGATATCTGAAAATTTCGGATAGTAGATTTCACTATCCGTATTCGAATCCGAAATTTTGGATTCGGATAGTGAAACGGATATCCGTTTTTTTAACTTAAATATATTTTTTAAATTAAAATCTAAATATATAAAATATACTAAATAAACATTATCTTTATGAAATAATAAAAAAAAACAATTTTTGATTAATTTACGAAATTACGACGCGAATACGTTTTAATTTTTTTTTAAAAGAAGGCTAAACACATAACATAAATATCCATATACTTCATATATATTGTATTTATAACACTTTGTAGGAAACAATATATAAATTTGGCCACAAAAAATATAATTTTTGAAATTACAACGCAAATAAGTTTTATTTTTTTTAAATAAGAGAGCTAAACACATAACATAAAAACCACATACTTTATATATATTGTATTCATAACACTTTATAGGAAATATATCTAAAAAAAATATTATTTTCGGATATTCGGATATCCGAATATCTGAAATTTTTAAAAAATGTTATCCGAATCCGAATCCAAAAATTCAGATATCCGAAATTTTAGATATCCGAATTTTTGGATAATTCGGATTAGGAATTTCGGATATCTCGGGTTCAGATACGGATACTTTTGAACAAACCTATACCTGATATCCTTATTTTAGATAATTGCTTATGTGTATTATAAAAAAAATATCAAAAGGCTTGTGATCAATGTGTGTTTGATTTGGTGTTTATAATGGTTAATTATATGTTTTTAAGTGTGGTTTAGTATAGAACGTGTTTAATTTGCGTGTGTTTATGATTTATAGGTGACTGGATGCTAAGTACGTGTTCTGGAGGCATTTGGGAGGAAGTAGAAGGACTAGATGTGAAACTATGCAAAAGATGGAGGCTGATATGGGTTTTCTCGAGGCTAAAATTTCAAATGAGCAAATCTTGGGCTAGAAAATGAGTTACGATAGCCATAATATATGAATTCGGGGTGCCTAGATAACCCGAATATGAGAAAAGGGGTACCACCATACAATACGTCGGGGTACCACCGTACATTACGACGGGTGGCATATAAAGTGGCGTATTGAGCAGTTTGGGCAGAATGTTTGGGCCGTACAAAAGGGGGTCACCGTATTTAATTATTGCACTTGTGTCATCGTTTTCTTGGTTTTCTTGCGTCGGGAATAACTTGACTGTGTGTTTGAGTTCTATATTATTGAATTGGGTCGAATAATTTAAACAAGGTCATGTCTATGTGATCTCCTATCTAGTTTGAATTAAAACAGAAATGTTATTTTGTTGAATCAGAAACCCGGAGTGGTCACTCCTTTTCTAATTGTTTTCAAAACTCGTTTACTCTTGTTTGCTATTGCAAGTGTTTTCTCAATCATTCCAAATCAAAAGTTTTAGTTTTTACTTCCAAGTGCTTAAATACTTTGTACATTACAAATTGTGTTTTCCATGAATTCTCTGTGGATTTGACAACCCTACTTAACATACTGCAGTCTAAAGCAGCTAAGAAGTAGTTTTACTTATATTTTTTATTAGTATTCGACACGCGATCAGCTTGTAGTCTAGTAATATCTTTGTGTATAGTAGAAGTGTTACATCTTAAGTGGTTAAGGTATCTAGTCTCATAATAAACACTAGTTTAGATTTGAGTAGTTTAGATTTGAGAGTTTTTAAGTTAACAGTTTAAAAAAAATTATTTATAAAGTATAAGGAACTCTTTTTCTCAAAATATGTAGTGTATTTGCACATAGAAACAATGAATGGAAAATAAATTCTAGAAAAGCCACATGATATATTTTTATAATGTCCATGTGAACAGACAAAAGGTTAGGAAAGTGGGGCTAAAATTTATAATAATATCTCTTTAACTTTACTTGAGGAATAAGTTTTAATTCACATGTTTTATCGGTTCGGTTTTGAAGAAAACTTATATCGAAACGTAGATAGAAAATATGACGTCGCAATGATATATTCGGAATTCTATAGAACATTATATTTTAAAATGAAAAAAATCCCTTACATGGATCGAAAACCAATAAACGAGTACCGGTACTCGTTTCGATAATACTGATAACGGTACCGATGTTGTTCGATCGGTGTCAGTTCCGTCCGTTATGGTAATGGTACGACACCAAAGGAATACAATTTTTCGAATACAACTCAATTTTCAACAAAATTTATATACCAAAATGAAACGCCCCAAACCGGGTACATCTCATTGTTGGCACAAAACATAACAAGCATAGTTCTTAGACCAGAAATCAGAATCTATTACGGCGAAAATCTTTAAATTAAAACATTCACTAACTGATAATGTAACTCATTGTCTAAAACATAAACTATCGGGAATGGAAATGTCAGTCTTCAGCACAACACCCGATGTCCATGCTATCCAGCCCTCACGACTCTTTTACTTTTCTTTCGTTTTACCTTTTCTACCTGTCATGCATACAAAAAGTAAGCTAACTCTGGTGAGTTCTATCTTTATTTTAATTGTAAAACTTTCTTTTAGGTAGCTTAGTTTTATAAAAATAAAATAAGCTTTACTTTCTTTTTCTTTGAAAACACTTTAACTTTACTTTAAAACTTTACAACGTTACAATTATAAAGTTGTTACGTTACTGTTTGTTATTAAAACTTTAGCTTTGAGGAAACCCGCCAGGGTGCCCTCCTGTACTCTTTCTGACTATCGTTTCACTTGTACAGGACAAGTGACTTTATCACACTTTAACTATCACATATGGATCGTAGTACGAGAACCAGATCCCTTTCTTGCTTACACCTCAGGGTAAGACTTTTACTTTAGTGCTGCCCACACCTCAAGGTGAGACTTTCATTCTCGCTTGCACTTCAGTGCAAGACTCTTTTAGCATTGCCCACACCTCAGGGTAGGACTTTCTCGCTTACACAGAAGTGTAATACTCCTTTAGCATTGCTTACACCGAAGTGTAAGACTCCTTTAGCATTGCACACACCTCGGGGTGAGACTTCTACTTTCGCATGCCTGCAGGACTTTCTACTATGCAACTACTATGCAATGCAATTACACTATTACACAAATAGAAATGTAATCACATAAACTTTCATATAGACAAATAGCACATATTAACACATAAGCATATAACATGGTATTTGTCACTGTCGAGTTGTACCGAAGTACAACTCTTTTTATCGTTTTTCATTTAGCTCTTTATTATCTTTCAAAACTTGTTTTAAAAGGTAATATTATCCTCTTTAACTCTTTAAATTTCATTTTATAAAAACATATAATTATTATAAAATATTCTTTAACTTTGAAAAATATCTCTTTAACAGTATGCATGCCAGCCCAAAACCGTTTAGGAAAAAAGGGCAATAAAAACTCATCTGACTTCTACGGGTTTATCTCACTTAGCAAGGAAACTTCGATCTAGGTGGGATGCTAACAAATCTGTCAAGGGTCACGAATGGAACAGAGTTATAACCTATAAGTTTCATCCGAAAACTTGTTCGACCGAAATCTTTTTTCGGTCGAGATCTTTTTTTGTCAAAATCTATCTTGGTCGAAATCTTTTTCGACCGAAAACTAACCAGTTAAACATATCTTTTACTCATTAACTATATCGTTCGAAATCACTAGTGCGAAAACCTCTTCGGTCGAAATATCCCGTCCGAGAACTATCTCATTTGAAAACATCTGTCCGAAATCATGTTCGTCTGAAAATACTTTTTGGACGAAAATATTTTTCGGACGATTCAACTGTTATTGATCAAATTCTTCGTTTTTGATCAAAGTTCCAATCTTTTTACGTCCAAAACTTATATATAACTTTCATGAAGCTATATCCATACTTTTTAAGTCAATTCACACGTAAAAATATCATCTTTGATTGAAAACCCACTTTAAAACCCTAAAACCCTTTTCAATCCAGAAAATTGGATTCTGAGATGGAGTTGTTACCTGTTATCGTTTGATTCTGTCTTCTCCAGTCCTCTAGGGATGTTCCAGCAATGATCCAAAGCAATTCTAAGGTCTCGGTGTAGATCTTGGAGCTTTCTCTCTCTAGTCTCTCTCTTCTCTCTAGGTTTAAGATTGTGAAGATGGTGAAAGTGGGAGTGGTTGGTTGGCTTGGGTTTTACTCCCTTCTTCCCCTTGCGTTTTCTCCATCCCGGCCCAAGGCCTCCACCCGCGAGCCCATTAATCTTTTCACTCTTTCGTTTATTCGTTCCCGTACAATTTATTATTTTGTCGTTATTTCGGGATGTTACAAGTCTACCCCCCTTACGAAAGGTTTCGTCCTCGAAACATGTCACAAGTCAAACAGATGGGTATACGACTCCTTCATTTCCTTCTCGGTTTCTCAAGTGGCTTCCGATCCTTTGCGATGATTCCATTGTACCTTAACCAACTGGATCAATGTATTCCGCAACCGCTTCTCTTTTTTGTCTACTATGACAACGGGTTCCTTGATGTAATTGAGGCTATTGTCTACCTCAATGTCGTTAAATGGTACGTGCGCCGATTCGTCAGCTAGACACTTGCGTAAGTGTGACACGTGGAAGGTAGGGTGGATTCCACTCAATTCATAAGGTAACTCTAGTCGGTAAGCAACTTCACCAACCCATGCCAAAATCTTGAAAGGTCCGACAAACCTTGGACTTAACTTCCCTCTTTTCCTGAACCGTATGATCCCCTTCCAGGGAGATACCTTCAACAGTACCTGATCCCCGACATTGAATTCGATAGGTCTTCTTCTCTTATCCGCGTAGGACTTTTGACGGTCCTGTGCTGCTTTCATTCTGGCCTTAATCTGGTCAAACTTTTCAGAGGTTGCCGTGACTACCTCTAAACTTCCCAGCTCTTTCTGTCCTATCTCGCCCCAACAGACCGGGGTTCGGCATTTCCTGCGCCATACAACATCTCGTAAGGTGGCATACCAATAGTGGTGTGGTAGATGTTGTTGTAGGAGAACTCTGCCAACGGTAAATAACTATCCCAACTACCACCGAAGTCTATAATGAACGCGCGTAGCATATCCTCCAATGTTTGGATGGTCCTCTTCGACTGACCATCCGTCTGTGGGTGATAATCCGTGCTGATGTTCAATCTAGTACCCATTGACTCAAGAAATCTTTTCCAGAACCTCGAGGTCAATCGTGTGTCTCGGTCAGATGCAATCGACAATGGCAAGCCATGTCGAGACACAATTTCATTGATAAATACTTCTGCCAGTTTCTCAGATGAATATGCTTCACAGATTGGCAAGAAATGTGCACTCTTTGTCAGGCGATCTACTATAACCCAAATCGTATCATGGCCTTTCGCTGTGCGGGGCAGCTTTGTAATAAAGTCCATGGTTCCAGAGGCTGGATCTTCCCGTATGGTTTCTGATGCTCTCCTTTAACTTGTGAGCAAGTCAGACACTTGCTCACATATTCTGTCACATCATTCTTCATATAAGGGTAGAAATTGGAATTTAAAAAAAAATCTTATCATGCACGTCAACACATGGGATAATTTCCTCTTTTCTAATCTATATCTATACTATATAATAAAGAAAGGTTTTTGTATGCCACGTGTCGTCGCCATATTCAATCTCATCATTATTTTCCCGCCTCTCTCTCTTATTAAATGCATCCATATATTTTAATAAATTAATAATATACTAATAAAATACATTTATTTTTAAATTATCTTTTATTATAAAAAAAAATTTGAAATCTAATTATATAATTTTTATTTTCAATCAAATAGTAAATGAAAGTCAAATTACATTAAATAGTAATTGACGTATTTTCGAAACCCAATTATATATTATTTTTTACATATTTTGAATTTTGTTTTATATCCTTAATATACAGTAATACATTTTTACAACTGTAAAATACATAAATAAAATTTAAGAAATTTATGTATTGATATTTTTCACCCGTGTGTATTACACGGGGTCTAAGCTAGTTATATAATAAATAAAGGTTTTTCATGTCACGTGTCGCCTCCATATTCATTCTTATCAATTTTTTTCTCGTCTCTCTCTCTTATTAAATACACCTCTATCTATTAATAATAATATATTTTTAAAGAAAATATGAATCTTTATATTAATAAATCTCTTGACATAATTTGACGAGTGTATGTGTTAAAGATTATATTGTATTCCACGGGTTTATTCAACCCGTGTAAAACACGAGTTTTTAAAAAATAAATTTTTATTACTTAATATATAATATTATATTTATTCAAATCGTGTAATACACGGGATTTAAACTAGTTTATGTCTAATAAATAAGTAACTGTTTGTGTCACGTGTTATAATTTTGTAAGTCCAATATTCTTTTTTCTGTTTATTTTTTCTTTGTTAGTAATTATTTAATATTTATTTTCTAACCTTTATTTAATCTTACTATTTAATATTTTCTTTAAAATTCATAAGTTCATTACAAACTATTTAATATTTTCTATATTCAACCCGTATAAAACAAAGTTTTATAACCTAATTGTATGTTATATAATGTGTTAACTTTACGTTGATTTTATAATGTGTGTTTATAAGCTAGTTGTATGTTATATAATGTGTTAACTTTACGTTGATTTATAACTCTAAACTAATGATCCCTCTATGTTTGATTTTAAGCTGATATTGTAAATTTAATGTCTATTTTTTCAAGTTTAACTTGAATTAAGAGTTAATTGTGAATAAAAAAGTTTACTAAATAATAATCAAATTTTATAATTATTCCATTTAAATTAACTTAAAAAAACATTGAATAGAAACCAAATTTTATATATGTTTCATTTAAATCACTTAATTTAACTTTTTTTTCAACATTTATACAAAAATTTCGTAACAATGGAATACTAATAAAACTTGAGGTGAGTGGCTTTATTAAACAATATTAAAACGTGTTTAATATTTTCTAATTTTAGCTTTTAGATGTAATTTAGATCAAAATTATAGTAAAGTTACGTGTTGTATAACTTTGTTGAAATTGTGGCATTTGATTAGGTCCATAGTCGTATGCAAAACCACTTGTTGAAAATGTAGCATTTTTAGTGTGTTGATATAAGGGGTGCTCGATTGCAATAGAGTATAAAAAATATGTATATTATTTATATTTGAGTATCATGTATTATACACGGTAAAGATATGCAAGTTACAAACACTATATTACAGTGTTATGGTTACACGTTATTTTCACACTGTAACAGTCTGTGATTATTGTGAAAATAACGTGTAACCATAAAAGCCATTCGTTTATCATTCACGAAACTATACATCAAATGATTAAAAGACAATACGTATAACGCGTGTGATAAAAGAAAAGAAGTAAAGGATACACAAGAGGTTAACATAGGCTTTGAGAGAAATAATTTTATTTAGTAAGTTTTAGATTACAAGAATAACCTACAAAAAATTAAATCCGAAGCTACACATGTAGGTTGCGTGATGGTAAAAGCTCCCTCACTTCAACACGAGTTAAATGCATTGCTTCTATTTTGAGCTTTTGTATTAAAATGGATATTACTTCTATTTACTTTCATTTCATTTTGAGCTTCTATTTGAAATTACGTTTATGAAAAACAATAAAAGGACATGACCAGTGGCGGATCCAGAAAATGTTTTCATGGGGTCGGTTGACTAACGGTATATAACACTAAAAAAATTAGGGGGGAGAGGGGCTATTGCAAAATTTTATATGGGACGATCAAGATTTTAACGCATATATAACACTATATTTTTTTTTATAAAGGGCATAGGTCCGCCTATGGACATGACATGATTACATTGAACCGAAAAGGTTTGTGCTATTTGAACAGGAAACATAATAATATCTTCATACAATGACGAAACAAAATTTGCACCTGGTGATCATAGTTGAATATTTTTCATTTGTTTCAAATGTTTTAGAGGTGACAATTTATGGACAAGAAAACGACGATATTTGATCCAATATTAATAGAAAAATTGGTCCGACGGATGATCAATAGACCCCTCTCTAGTTCAGCCTATGTTTCCATAACATGTGAAACCAAAAGTAATGACGTCAGGATCATCAAATACCGTAAAAAAGTTTTTAGTAACTCATTATTAGAAAGATATGATTTATTATTCTAATTAACTTTTTTTTAGAACGGTATGACGCTTAGGATGTCGCTAACCCCACCTAGCCCAGAGTTCATGTCCTGTTACAGAGGATGTTCCTGAAATTATGAAATGCACCTTGTGAGGATTGAACATGAGACCTCCATAAGAAGAAAGCTTTATGGCAAAACCCACTGACCACCAGACCAAAGGCCTGATGGCATTATTCTAATTAACTGATGTATGAATAATCTTTGCTACATTCAAGTCCTTGAATGCTTTTGTTTTATTGAGAATTTTTTGTTATAAATAGTGGGTCGGGGGCCATTCTTATCTTATAGTTGTTACATAAGGATTAAATGCGAAGGTAGAACATAAAACGTTAATTTGGGGTTTTACCATATGATATAAATAATAAATTCAGTTGAATCGGTTGGTGCCGTTGGAAATAAAAATATAAAAGAAAAACATATGGTATTAATATTTTCATACTTTTTCTTAATTATTTTACGAAGTTATGTGAAGTGTGCTTTCACATGTGGTATTTTTAAATAACTTCACAGGAATCAAGCATAATTATGACCTTATCCTTCTTACACCTTCAAGTGATCATGATAACTTTATCACATATGAAGTGTCGGAACCTGAACAATTAAATTGAATGGTCGAAAATACTACATATAAAAAAACTAAATTTTTTTCACCAAATAAGACCACAAATAAAAAAAAACAGTTCTTACACATAAACGTCAAAGGAATAATAATTACAACTCAGTCCGACGACCTTTAAGGTCTTTGTGGAACAAATTTGGGCTTTTGATCTGGATTAGAAGAAGCTCAAACACTATAACTAATATGAAATAAACCTAGTTTACTGAAATTAATACTTCTGAAAAAAAAAATAAGAGGGTCTGAACCCCCTCTGGCCCCTTATATGTTCCTCCCATGCACATATGCACTTGGTAATTGCGGTTTCTTTCCGTTAATTTTTTTCTTAAATTTATAAATTAGAATCAAATTTCTTGACTATATAACTATATATATGGATGAGATAATAGACGGATCAGATTTGTTAGGTAAGGAGTTAAAAATGGGTGATCTTAAACACACCCGTTTGCTGTTTATTTTTTAATAAGTGTCGGTGAAAAAGTTACTAAATATGTGATTTGAAAAATATTTATCAAAATGAGTGTTTTTAAAAACTTTATTTTTCTCACTCATAAGTTTATTGGATAAAAAGAATTTCTATTTAGACAGTGTTCAAGTAAAGGAAAAAGTTTCTAATAACATTATAAAAAAAACATTTTGCTGGATCGTGATATTTTATATAAAAAAGGATTTTTTTAACTGTTTTTTAGTTATTTTATAGACTTTTTCTTTAACCTTTTAAACGCTTTTTTAAATAGAAAAGTTTTGTAATATTATTCATTTAAAAAACATTTTGTTTGATCTTTATATTTTATAAAATGTTTAAAAAAATGCATTTCTATTTTCTATTAAAAATGCTTTTTCTTATTACATTTTTTTAAAATTAATTAAAAAGTTTTTAAAAAATATACAAAAACTATTTAAAAAATTACATATAACCACATGTATGAAAAAACTTAATTTACTCAATTAAGTATTATGCAAATAGTATTATTTTACGAGTCGGATACGTCTTTTACAACTGTGGTTACAAGTAAAACACATATTTAAAAGGGGACTACTAACCACACACAGGAAATGCTAATCGTACTTGGTCATATACGCATCGTATAGGGCAATACGATGCGTATAGCCCTTCACAAATTCTCGTGCCCGACATTCTCTTACAACCTGTCATTCAAACCTCGTATACGCATCGTATAGGTCAATACGATGCAGTTTAGGATACGAGATTCCTTCTGCCACTAAACCCATCACATCGTACCTTATACGCATCGTATTGGGCTATACGATGCGTATAGGGCCCAAATTTTGTGTATTTAACAATGCAGAATTCTCATTTGAACCGAACGAACGTATGCTTTCCAAAAATTAAAAAACTATAAACATGTATTGGTGGTGGGATAGTAACTACAGTTTTCAGGAATATTCTAACGAGTCGGTAGAAAACAACCCGCAAAGTTCTGGCGTTCTAGAGGTGAACCGGGAGGAGGTCTCGTCCGACGTTTATTCTCATCAACGGGTAAGGCTTCCGGATTTGAACGAGCCACTGAGTAATCCCGAGTTCGTATACGGTGAACCGTCTTACCTTACATAGCCCACGAACGACTACGTATACGGTGAAGTCTCATACCCGACACAACAAACCGACGACTACGTATACGGTGAAGTCTCATACCCGACACAACAAACCGACGACTACGTATACGGTGAAGTCTCATACCCGACACAACAAACCGACGACTTCGTGTCCGAATACGAGGAACAAAACCATCAAAACGTGTCGTATAAAACTGACCAGATTTTTCAGTCTCGTGAACAGTTGGTGGATTGGGCGGTGATAAGTGGCCAAAGTTTCATGTATTAAAGGGTGTAATATGTTATATTTATGCAATTTGATATGTGGAATACAAAGGTTTTGTGTAGTCATGCATGTGCTGGTGTTGGAAGCTTACAATGTGATCTTTGAAGATATTACGAGAGAGTCGGAAGAGACACGGAGAAAACGGGGCAAAAATGCAGTTCCAGCGTAAGCCTACGCCTACTGGCGTAAGCCTACGCCACCAGCGTAAGCTTACGCCCTTACAGCGTAGGCCTACGCCTAATTGATTTCTTCACAGCAGCTTCCAGAGTCCCGGCGTAAGCCTAAGCCCTCCCAGCGTAAGCTTACGCTGGGTGCGTTTCAGACGCGGGTTTTGGGCGAAACAGCCGATTTTCAATGGTTTAATTAGGTTTTTCTTCCCCAAATTCGAATCCATCTTTTACACCATAGTTCTTGGGCGATTTTGGAGTTCTTGGAGGCTAAAGAACACGATTCTAACATCCGATTGAAAGATTGAAGATGATTTCCACCACCATGAGCGGCTAATCCACCGGTAATCATTCCCGGGTGGATTGTTTGTAAGTTTTAGGGTTTTATCATGTGCTAGCTTTGAGAAACAATTCTTGTAATCGTTTGGTTTGAAACACTTGAATCTTTGTGTTTAGTATGGTTATGAACTCACGGGAGTCGATAAATTCTTGCACCATTGACCCCGTTAGATGATAATTGCTATGAACTTTGATTTATGTTGAATCTATTGATTAATCTAATTCTATATTGCATACATTTGTCTCGATTTCATTCATGAATATTGTTTTACACTATTTGCCGATGATGTATGATGTTGATGTTCTTGGTTAGATTTGGTTAATTAGATTTGGATAACCATTCGATTGTTTGAACTTAAATGTTGGTGTGATAATCCCTAATTACTTGTGAACTTGAAACCGGGGTGTGATACCCTTTTTATTATTGTTTACAACTTAAACCGATTTGTTTGGTACTTGATTTGTTTGTTGAGTTTATAAAGTTTTCACTTAAATCATTGATTGTGTTTGGTCAGAAAGACCCGTTGTAACTTCATAATTTGCATTGTTAATTGAAGTTGAGCACCGACCACAAACTCTTCGTGGTTCGACACCCTTCTTACCCTAACTAGTTTAAGGTGATTAGGACACTCTATTTCTTTATCTTTGACCGGTCCCTTCGACACCGATCAAATTTTGGCGCCGTTGCCGGGGAGTGTGTGCGCTTGGTGTTTTATTTTAATTGACTCGTTACTATTTGTTACTTGTTTTGTTTGGTTAATCTTCTTCTATTTTTGTGTTACGCGTGGTGTTGTTTGTGTGTGCAGGTGATAGATTAGTGCATGCGTACCCGTTCATCTGGGAGAAATTCACCACTTGTGTTTGAACCGGAAATTGAGAGGATAGCAAGGCAAAACCGAATCCAACAACAAAATTTAGAACCTATTTCATCGGAACCATCATCCATGGATGGTCGAAGCAGTCATTCTGGATCTAGCATGAGAAACCGTGGCCCAACTCCAAACAGAGGCCCTATCCCTAACCGCCCACCAACTCCACCTCACCGAACCGCAACCCAAACCCCACCTATACCTATCAATAACAACCAACCTCGTGGGTCGGGTCCTGTTCAACAAAACCGACCCGTTAACATCCGTACCAATCCCACGTACCAAGGAAGAAGGGGACCACAACAAAATCAAACCCCTCCCGGAAACAATGAGAACGAGGGTTGGGAGGATGAAGATGGTGAATATTTTGGGTATGCTGATAATGAAGATGTTGGGAATGGTGAAGGGTTTGGCGATTACGAGTATGAGGATGGTGAAAGAAGCATCTATGGAGAGTACAATGAGGGGCAAGGATTTGAAGAGGAAGAAGAGGTGAATTATGTTCACCAAAGGGCGAGACAACCAATGGGTCGAACAGTTCGACCAGAGAGATTTGGGTATCCACCTAGACAGGAAGGGAGGAGAGCTACCGGGGGCTACAATAATGAAAACCGAAGACAACCGGTAGCCCCTATGGGTGGAGTTAATGGTCGTTTTCGACCGGCTATTTCGGAGAATGCGTCTCCAATTGTTCCACCAATTCCAGGAATGAGGAGGTTCAAGTCAAGACCGAATTACATCAATGTCCTTCCACATTTTCATGGTATGGTCACCGAAGAACCATACACCCATTTAGCCGAGTTTGCTGCCATCTGTAGCACAATTGGGGATGAGAATTTTGATCAAAGCGAAGTCAAACTTAGACTTTTCCAGTTTTCTCTAAAAGATCGAGCAAAGCAATGGTTCATCACATTGCCGGCCAATAGCATCCACACATGGGATGAAATGCAACAAGTCTTTTTGGATGAGTACTATTCGGTTGCGAAGACAGATGACTCCCGAATTGAGATTCGGACCTTTCAACAACAAATAGGTGAGCCTTTACATGAAGCTTTTACACGCTTCAAGGAGTTATTGAGGAAATGCCCCCACCATCAAATTGAGTTGTGGGAATTGGTGAAATGTTTTGTGGATGGTTTGACTCAAGAGGAGAGGAAGTACTTGAAGTCCACAAGTAATGGAACATTGTTGTCTAATCCCGAAGAAGATGATTGGGATTTCTTAGAAATAATGAGTCAAAGTTCTAAAGCCGAGGCATCGGCTAGCCTAAGAGCCAAACACGCAATTTCTAAGTCCGTCCCGGATTATGATACAAAAGAAAGGTTAGCATCTATGGAGAGAGAACTGGCATTGTTGAGGAAAGGCGAAAAGAAAGAAGTAGCGGGAGTAAAAGCTCGATTCGACGTTTGTGAAGATTGTGGAGATATAGGTCACAAAACAATGGAGTGCCCATTTCAAGAAGGGAGGCAAGAAGAGGTGAATCAAGTATATGGTGAGAGGAAACAATATGACATGAACTCAAACACCTATCATCCGGGGTTGAGAAACCATCCTAACTTCAAGTATGGGAACGCCGCAAACCAAATGAACCCCAACTTTCAAGGTGCGAATCAAAACACCTCATCAACCTCATATCAACCGCGTCAACAAGGGAACTACAATTCGGGTGGTTATCAAAGGGGTTCTTATAACAATAACCGGAACACAAATTACCCCCCAAGGAATTACAATCAAGATCACCAACAACAAAATGGGTCATCAGGGGGAGATGATGCGGTTAACTCAAAGTTGGATGCATTATTAGAGATGATGAAAGAATCAAAGAAGGAGAATGAAGTGAGGGACAAGTCATTTGTGGCATTGGAAAGACAAGTGGGTCAAATGGCTGAAGAAATATCTTTGCTAAAGCAAGGTGGAGGGAGGCTACCGAGTAACACTACATTAAACCCGCAACATCAAGGGTCGACTTCAACCAATGCAAATGTAAGTAAAGTTACGGTTCTTCGTAATGGTAAGGTTATCGATAATAAAGTTGAGTCTCCACCACAATTGGTTGAAGGAGTGGTGGAGGATGTTATTGAGGGTGAGGAAAGTGAAGGTGAAGTGGAATTTGTTAATAGTAAAAAACCAATTAATCAAAATCTTGAAAAAATTAAACCGGTTTTTAGAGATGAGTCACCTATTGCTAAAGGAAAGGATATGACGGGTGGTTCCGTTCCTTACCCGGAGGCATTAGTTGAACCATCTAAAGCAAAAATGGTAAATAAAAGAGGACCACAACAAGAAGAAATGTGGGAGATGTTTAGACAAGTCAAAATTAACATACCCCTTTTGGATGCCATTAAACAAATTCCAGCTTACGCGAAGTACTTGAAAGAATTGTGTACACAAAAGCGGAATCATAAATTCCCAAAGAAACTTGATGTAACCGCTAATGTGAATGCCATTCTATCGGGTGCTCTTCCACCTAAACTACAAGATCCGGGGGCGCCTATTATATCTATTCAAGTAGGTGATTTCAAAATAAAAAGGGCACTCCTAGATCTTGGAGCTAGTGTTAGTATTCTTCCGGGGAGCCTTTATGACCAATATGATTTTGGCCCTCTTAGGAAGGCCGACACTACCGTGGTTTTGGCCGATTTAACCCCTAAGCTCCCCCGAGGAATATTGACTAATGTTATTGTGAAGGTGGAAGATTTTTATTTCCCAGTGGATTTTCTAGTGTTGGATTATGTCTCTTCCGACAGAACAAAAAAACCTACGGTTATCCTTGGTCGGCCATTTCTGGCAACCGCAAATGCCCAAATTAATTGCCGAAATGGAACGGTTGACATGACATTTGGGAACCGAAAGTTGAGATTAAATGTTTTTTCACATATATCTAACTCTCTGGTCAATGATGAATGCTTTATGGCGGACATTGTTGACGGGTACATCCCTCTTTGCGATATTATTGTAAACGAGGATAGCACCACAGAGACATGCTTTTCATGTGACAGGTTACAGGTTGAGACAAGCAAGGAACTAGAAGAAGAAGAAAAGAGGGTTGAAGCAATGACAATTAAGGATGGGAGACCACCGTGGACTCACCAAGTGGAAAGCTTGCCCGAACACATTGACACAAAGTTGAAGCCATCTTTGGAGCAACCCCCAAAGGTCGAATTGAAGGATTTGCCAAAGAACCTCAAGTATGCTTTTGTAGGAGAAAACGACACCCTCCCGGTGATCATTGCATCAAATTTGACAAAGGAACAAGAGGAGGCTTTGATGAAGGTGTTAGCCACCCATAAGTCGGCAATTGGGTGGAGTATTGCGGATTTGAAGGGTATTAGTCCCTCGATTGTTATGCACAGGATTGTCACGGATCAAGTTATTACACCATCTCACGATGCACAAAGGCGGTTAAATCCAAATATGCGGGAAGTCGTAAAGAAGGAAGTTCTCAAATGGTTGGACGCCGGTATTGTTTACCCAATTTCTGATAGTACATGGGTGAGTCCAACACAAACCGTGCCCAAAAAGGCGGGTATTCAAGTCGTCAAGAATGACTCAGGTGAGGAAGTAGCCACTCGGCCGGTAACCGGGTGGCGGATTTGCATTGATTACAGGAAATTAAATGCAGCTACTTCAAAAGATCATTTCCCATTGCCGTTCATTGATCAAATTGTGGAAAAACTCGCAGGTCAGAAATATTACTGTTTTCTTGATGGCTATTCGGGTTATAATCAAATTGCTATACATCCCGAGGATCAACATAAGACAACATTTACTTGTCCATATGGCACTTTTGCATTTAGGCGAATGCCGTTTGGACTATGTAATGCCCCCGCCACCTTCCAAAGGTGTATGATGAGTATCTTTTTAGATATGGTGGGGGAGTCTTTAGAGATTTTTATGGATGATTTTTCCATTTTTAGAACATCTTTTGATTCATGTTTGAACCAGTTGGAAAAAGTTTTAAAAATGTGTGTTGAAACCAATTTGGTCTTGAGTTGGGAAAAGAGTCATTTTATGGTCCAAGAAGGAATAGTTTTGGGTCATGTGATTTCGAGTCGTGGGATTGAGGTAGACCATGCGAAAGTTCAAGTTATATCTACTTTACCTCATCCCACGAATGTTAAAGGCATTAGATCATTTTTGGGGCATGCGGGGTTTTATAGGAGGTTTATTAAGGGTTTTAGCTCAATAACGAAACCATTATGTAACTTACTTTTAAAAGATGCACTGTTTGTTTTTGATGATGAATGTATCCATGCTTTTAACATTTTGAAACAAAAATTGGTGGAGGCCCCAATCTTACAATCGCCAAATTGGTCACTTCCTTTTGAAATCATGTGTGATGCTAGTGACTATGCGGTTGGGGCCGTGTTGGGACAACGGGTTGAGAAGAAACCCGTTGCCATATATTATGCAAGTAAAACTCTTTCGGATGCTCAATTGAATTATACCACAACCGAAAAAGAATTACTCGCAGTAGTATATGCGTTAGACAAGTTTAGGTTCTATATATGGGGAAGCAAAATTATTATATATTCTGATCACAGTGCTGTCAGGTACCTCATGGAGAAAAAGGATGCTAAACCAAGACTCATAAGGTGGATCTTGTTGTTGCAAGAATTTGACGTGGAGATCCGTGATAAAAAAGGGAGTGAGAATGTAGTAGCCGATCACTTATCAAGGATCATGGTTGATGATGAAGAGTCCACGACAGTGATAAATGAATCATTCCTTGATGAGCATATAATGTCTGTTTCATCTGTACCGTGGTTTGCTAATATTGTAAATTTTTTGGCAACAGGTGTAATCCCAAGTCATTGGATAAAGAAGAAGAAAGCCCACTTTCTATCCCAAGTAAAGCAATACATTTGGGAAGAACCGGAGTTATTTAAAGTGGGAGCGGATCAAATGATTAGACGATGTGTGCCAAATGAAGAAATTCCAAGTGTGCTAGCACATGTGCACTCTTATGCATGTGGAGGCCATTTCAGTGGCCAAAAGACAGGACACAAAATTCTTGCATGTGGTTTTTTCTGGCCAACTTTGTTTAAGGATGCGTTTGAGTTTGCGAAACATTGCGTCAAATGTCAACAGTTAGGGAGCATCTCCAAAAGAGACGAAATGCCCATGAAACCGATTCTCGTACTTGACATCTTTGATGTTTGGGGAATTGATTTCATGGGACCCTTCCCAAACTCGTTTGGCAATTTGTATATCTTGGTGGCGGTCGACTATGTATCTAAATGGGTCGAGGCGATAGCCACTAAGACGAACGATCATACCGTTGTGTGTAACTTTGTCCAAACAAATATTTTCTCAAGATTTGGTATCCCCCGTGTCATTATAAGTGATGGGGGATCTCATTTCAAAAACTTTAAATTTGGCAAATTACTAAAACGGTATGGTGTGGATCATAGAATAGCAACTCCTTACCACCCCCAAACAAGCGGACAAGTGGAAGTGTCTAATAGGCAAATAAAAGATATTTTACAAAAAACCGTCCGGGCGGACCGAAAAGATTGGTCAACCAAATTGACTGATGCTTTATGGGCTTACCGAACGGCTTATAAAACCCCTATTGGCACGACCCCATACCGGTTGGTTTATGGAAAAGATTGTCATTTACCGGTAGAGTTAGCTCACCGGGCGTTTTGGGCTATCAAAGAAGTTAATGTGGATTATGATGTTGCAGGAAAAGAAAGGAAGTTGAGTCTAAATGAACTGGAAGAATTGAGAAGTGAGGCATATGATTGCGCATCCGCTTACAAGGACAAAATAAAGGCGGTTCATGATGCCAAGCTTCGGAAGAAGGAGTTTGAAGTGGGCCAAAGAGTTTGGCTTTATAATTCAAGGTTGAAGTTCTTTCCAGGAAAATTGAAAAGCAAGTGGACGGGACCATTTGTGATCACACGAGTTGGCAACTATGGAGATATAGAGATTGAAGATTTTGAGGATCACTTGAGGCAAGTTGTGAATGGTCACCGATTGAAACCATATCTCGAACTCAACGAGATTAATGGGCCAACAAACCAAGCAGAAGCATTCTTATTGAACTTAGTGACGAACGAGAATGAGTAATACCATGAAGAAGTGTCGGGCTGAGGACAATAAACTTAGCGCTAACCGGGAGGCAACCCGGCTTATGTGATGTTTTTAATTACATTATGTTTTATTATTTTTCTTCGTTTAGCTAATTTATGTTTAAATTTTGTGCAAGAATCAAAGGAAGGCGTAAAGTATGAGGTTACAGAGGATGTCGGTATTTCAGGGACGAAACACATTCAAGTTGGGAGTTGAAAAAAGACCAAAAGCAGGTCAGCGTAAGGCTACGCTGTATCAGCGTAAGCCTACGCAGAAGGCAAAGTTCAAACAGAAGCATCAGACCTTCAGCGTAAGGCTACGCCAATGAACTCAGCGTAAGGCTACGCTGGTTCAGCGTAAGGCTACGCCGGGTCATTTTTCAAACAGAAGCGTCAGAGGCTCAGCGTAAGGCTACGCCCATTCAGCGTAAGCTTACGCTGGATCGAGATTTCACGCAAAATGTCGCAGGTAAGTCCGAAAAAAAAAAAAATAAATAAAAAAAAATAAAAAAAAATCTTAAAAAACGTTTTTCTCTCCTTCTCTCCTCATTATCACCTACCTCTTATCTCTCTACTCCATCTTCTTCTCTAAAAATTTCCCTTTACCTTCATCTTCTTCCACTCCTTAATCTACCATCTATTGATAAAAATCAAAAATTGGTTGAGGGTTTTTGCATAACTTTGCAAGAGGAGTAAACCCTACCAAGCGGAATTCAACGAATCAACCATACCCGAGAGACCCGAAATTCTAGGGTTTCGAAAATTTTTGGGGCTTTTGTGTGAAGTGGACGGAATAGTCATCACTCTTTGATATTTAAGCGTCTAAACCCAAAAGGTACGTTTGTATTACAATTCTTGGTTGTTTGAAGGTATATTGTCGAATAAGAATTGATGTTACCTTGTAGTTGTGTTGTTGGGTACTTTGGGAAGGATGGTTTAAGTTAGAATTAGAAGATTGAATGATGACATTGTTGAAGCATTGAAAATAATTGTGTTAGTGATGAATTGAATAGAACTTGATTAAAATTTTGGGAGAAATTTTGAAATTTTAAAACAACATGTAAACTTGTTTTGATGAAAATAACAGAAATTTTGTTTTCACATGATAAAGAGTTAATATGGAGTGAATTCAATTAGCATTATTAATGAAGAATTGTTACAAGTTTGATTCTTGGTGAATTCTTTGATTTATGTGTGCTTGTTGAAATTGTAGGAACAATGGTCAGAACGAAAGAGTCTCACAAGGGTAAAGAAAAAGCGGGTGAGTCCTCATCACGGAGTAGATCAAAGAGGGCACGAAACACTATTGTTCTGCGCGAAAGAAGTGAAGAAGAGAGTGCCCATGAATCTGAAGAGGAACTTGGACCCACAATTTGGAAGAAACCAGTGAGATTGTCATCTTTCCCTTATCCACAGCAGAAAGATTTATACATGGACAAGGTGAAAAGCCCGGCTGGTGGATTTGAATCGTTATTTACTTGTGAAAAGCAGATCCACGAGCCGGATTTCGAGAGGTATGGAGTGGTTAACTGTTTTCGACGGCTTGGTTGGGAAGAGAGCCTTGCTTTCCACTATGATGATGATGTGTATGGTGAAGCAATTCTTGAGTGGATGGCGACCCTTCAACGAATTGAAGGAGATAACCCACCCCAAACGACAATTTTGAGGGGTACAGTGAATGGGAAACAAGCAGACTTGTCATTTCAAACTATTGACAAGATTGCCCACTTTGACTCAGGAGCAGAAAATAATGAACCTTATGAATATGTAGCTGATGATAAGTTGAAGGCTCACGTGATCCAGGAAACAATGTGGGAAAACATGATCAGAGCCCTCTTTGTGGTGGATGAAGGTTGTGATGTGTTCCGATTGATATTGAGAAGAGATATGCTGAAGCCACTTCCCAAATTGCTGTTGGTATTTGTGACATTGAACGTGGTCCCAAGAACGGGGGATAAGACAAAGGTGCGCTTTTATGAAGTTATGGTTTTACATGCACTATTGACGGGTTCCCCAGTTATGTCATCTAAACACTTGATCATGTGGAATATTTGGGAGTCACGGGAGGAAAGAGAGAGGATGGTCATCCCTCATTTTCGGTTGTTGTCAAAGTTCCTCAAATAGGCAAAGGTTTTGCCACGAAGACCGGCGGTATTAAAAATAAAACATAAACCTTATACCTTAAGGTCCTTGCAGCAAGGAAGTTGGAGATATGAGTTGACAGCAAGAACTCATGTGTTGACTGATACCACCACTGCGAGGTTCTTGGAGGAATTAAGAAGTGATGTGTCGGAAGAAGAAGAAATGAACCTGGAAGATGAAGAAGTTGGTCCCACAGGACCAACTATGGGGACAAGTGGTGCAGGTTATGGGTTTGAGCACGGGTTTGGGTATAGTGCTGATTATAGTCAATCTTTCACGGAACTAATAGAGCAGGCTCGCCCGGCAAGTTATCCTAATTGGGAGGAGGCCTCGCGTTTAATGTTTGATAGGCAAACGCAGAATCTGGAGGAAGATAGGAGGTATAGAAGGGGAATGATGTGGAGACAAGAGGAGGAAATTAACAGAAATTTTAGGGACAATGAAGAAGTGCGCCACTACAATGATTACCATCAGGGCGTACCTTATTCTTCACATCCAGCCCCTACTGAATGGGAGTCTTTGAATCCGTACGACATGGGTGACACATACCAGCGCTACCCACAAAGTCATCATTCTGAGTGGGTGGCGCCATACCCGACACCGGATACAAGTGGGAAAGGCTCGAGTGGAACGGCTCAAGGAGGTCTGAATAACATGAGAGATATGACTCAATCTTTATATGAGTCAGTTTTTGGTCAACCTTTACAGCAGGAGCCATATGATGCTAGGCCGGAGGCATACTGGCCTTACAAGCCAGGCAATGATGATGCGGATGATGATGAGGAGGAAGATGAAGATGAGGATGAGGAACAAAACAGTGAGGACAGCTTTGCCTGATTTTGGGCATTTCGAACAGGTCCACATACTTTTACCTTTTTCTTGCATATATATAAAAAATAAATAAATAAATAAATAAATAAATATTTTGTTTTGGTGTGCTTTGTGTGTTTTAGGTTATTTTGATATTTTGTTTTGCTTTTGTTTTGGCAAGAACTTGGGTGATGCTTGGGTTGGTGCTTATGGTTATGGGAATCTTTGAGTTGGATATTGAGAGTTTCTGGGTATTGGTTATTTTTGCACCCACTAACCGCACTTTTACATTTCATAACTATTTACATTGGGACAATGTAAGGTTCAAGTGTGGGGATGTGGAAAATCTTGGAAACCATACAAATTTTTTTGAAAATTGTTTTACAAAATGTTTGATAGAGGTCTTTGGTCATGGTTAATTCATTAAGTTACTCGATTAAGTTTTTCCAACAACTAAAAATATATATATATATATATATATATATATATATTTATATATATAATAAATTGGAAATGTTGGAATTGGGAGTAAGGCTTCCGGATTTGAACGAGCCACTGAGTAATCCCGAGTTCGTATACGGTGAACCGTCTTACCTTACATAGCCCACGAACGACTACGTATACGGTGAAGTCTCATACCCGACACAACAAACCGACGACTACGTATACGGTGAAGTCTCATACCCGACACAACAAACCGACGACTACGTATACGGTGAAGTCTCATACCCGACACAACAAACCGACGACTTCGTGTCCGAATACGAGGAACAAAACCATCAAAACGTGTCGTATAAAACTGACCAGATTTTTCAGTCTCGTGAACAGTTGGTGGATTGGGCGGTGATAAGTGGCCAAAGTTTCATGTATTAAAGGGTGTAATATGTTATATTTATGCAATTTGATATGTGGAATACAAAGGTTTTGTGTAGTCATGCATGTGCAGGTGTTGGAAGCTTACAATGTGATCTTTGAAGATATTACGAGAGAGTCGGAAGAGACACGGAGAAAACGGGGCAAAAATGCAGTTCCAGCGTAAGCCTACGCCTACTGGCGTAAGCCTACGCCACCAGCGTAAGCTTACGCCCTTACAGCGTAGGCCTACGCCTAATTGATTTCTTCACAGCAGCTTCCAGAGTCCCGGCGTAAGCCTACGCCCTCCCAGCGTAAGCTTACGCTGGGTGCGTTTCAGACGCGGGTTTTGAGCGAAACAGCCGATTTTCAATGGTTTAATTAGGTTTTTCTTCCCCAAATTCGAATCCATCTTTTACACCATAGTTCTTGGGCGATTTTGGAGTTCTTGGAGGCTAAAGAACACGATTCTAACATCCGATTGAAAGATTGAAGATGATTTCCACCACCATGAGCGGCTAATCCACCGGTAATCATTCCCGGGTGGATTGTTTGTAAGTTTTAGGGTTTTATCATGTGCTAGCTTTGAGAAACAATTCTTGTAATCGTTTGGTTTGAAACACTTGAATCTTTGTGTTTAGTATGGTTATGAACTCACAGGAGTCGATAAATTCTTGCACCATTGACCCCGTTAGATGATAATTGCTATGAACTTTGATTTATGTTGAATCTATTGATTAATCTAATTCTATATTGCATACATTTGTCTCGATTTCATTCGTGAATATTGTTTTACACTATTTGCCGATGATGTATGAATGTTGATGTTCTTGGTTAGATTTGGTTAATTAGATTTGGATAACCATTCGATTGTTTGAACTCAAATGTTGGTGTGATAATCCCTAATTACTTGTGAACTTGAAACCCGGGTGTGATACCCTTTTTATTATTGTTTACAACTTAAACCGATTTGTTTGGTACTTGATTTGTTTGTTGAGTTTATAAAGTTTTCACTTAAATCATTGATTGTGTTTGGTCAGAAAGACCCGTTGTAACTTCATAATTTGCATTGTTAATTGAAGTTGAACACCGACCACAAACTCTTCGTGGTTCGACACCCTTCTTACCCTAACTAGTTTAAGGTGATTAGGACACTCTATTTCTTTATCTTTGACCGGTCCCTTCGACACCGATCAGGCGGTCAGGATACGACGTGAGAATGGTTACGTCCTTGTCACCCGACGATCGAGGAGAAAAGGCAACGATCCGACGGAACCGTTTATCAAGGTGTGGCTTGTGTGTGACCGTCACGGCAAACGTGCGTCTACTGCCACGGTTAGACGTGTCGGTAGCAAGAAAATAGGTTGTCCCTTTAAATTAGAAGGAGAGTACCAAGAAAATACTGGTGATTGGAAATTAACGGTGAAGGATGACAGTCATAACCACAATCCTAGTCAACATCTTGAGGCGCACTCCTTTGCGAGGAGACTGTCTCAGTCGGAACAACTTTTGGTGGCGAAGTTGTATTCGCAAAACATGTTGCCACGAAACATTCTGGCAACTATAAGGGAACAAAACCCAGAGAGTAGTTGCATTAAAAAGGACATTTATAATGCGATACAAAAGATAAAAAACGAAACGAGAGTCGGTGAAACTCCAATGCAGATTCTGGAAAACCTGCTTTCTTCTAAAAAATACGTCTACTATACTCGGGAAGATCCTGCCACAAATATTGTGGATGAGATATTATTTGTTCATCCGAAATCGTTTGAGATGTGGCGTGCGTTCCCGCACGTGTTGATGATCGACGCGACTTACAAAACAAACATGTATAGACTTCCATTTGTCCAAGTGGTCGGTGTGACCTCCACACACCAGTCGTTTTGCGTCGCTCATGCATTTATATCAAAAGAACGAGAGGAAAACTTCGCCTGGGTGCTACTGCAAATAAAAGCAATGTTGCAAAAGTGTATGGAGCCGCGAGTGATAGTAATAGAAAGGGACAAAGCTCTTATGAACGCATGTGATAAAATATTTCCGGATTGTTCGAAGAACCTATGTCGGTGGCACATACACGAGAATATCGCATAACATTGCAGGGCATCATTTACAGACGAAGACTGGGCAAATTTCAAGTATTCATGGTCGGTATTATGTGAGTCTCCCACGCCAGATATATACCAGTACAACTTCAACCGGCTTTACGAACGACTGTATGCTGCCAAATGAGGAAGTAAGTTTTGAATATTTAATACTTTCAGTTTTGAATATTAAATATTTATTCAATATTTTTTCAGGAGTTATACATTATGTGACTAAAAATTGGTTGGACCCGTATAAAGAAAAGTTTGTATCCGCCTGGTCCAACAAAAACCTCAATTTTGGTCAACAAACAACGAACCGAGTCGAGAGCCAGCATTCGCTTTTAAAGAGTTATCTTAGAAATGCTAACAGCTCCCTAGATAGACTTGTTGGGTTTGTTGATGAAATTGTAACAGATCAATATTATCAATTACAGTTTGCGTTTGGAACAAGCCTCATAAGAAAAATGGATAGCCACATAGCTATTGAATTGTTTGATAACCTGCACGGTAAGGTTTCACATAAAGCTCTAAATTTGTTAGAAAACGAGTGGTACAAGTTATCACATATACGGAAACAAAATGCAACGTGTGGTTGCCAACTTTTCAGTAGTTGTGGGTTGTCGTGTGCTTGTTGTCTGGCAAGTATCGAAGCTACATGTAAACTGTTTTGACTTTGGAATTTGTGAATGATTAATTTTCAAAATTTTCTGACTATTTCGTTTTAATACAGGTGGCAGAATCCCGCTAGATGCGTTGGACGTCTTCTGGAGGAAACTTGATTTAAAACCGTCGTTTGTCGATGATGAAAATGTAGACGTGGATAAAGTACTTGGTCAAGTGAGAAACAAAATTATTTCAGAACCTGATCAGGTCAAAAGAAGTATGCTGTCGAGAATCGCAGGGGTGGTCTTTCCGAGCAAAAGTAACAAGAAAGCGCCTGTGGTACAAGAAGATACTCGCGGTCGTCCAACTTTGAAAAAGCAACAACAAAGGAAACAGGATGTCGCGAGAAACAGCTCATTCATAGGATCCCAACAAAGCAAATGTGACCCTGCGAGACACAGCTCGTACATTGCGTCACAAGACTCGATACAAGCGAGTTCGGTCATTCAACACCGTCGTCCAACGAAGGGTAAAGGAAAGCAACCACAAGATGATAACGCCTATCTTGGTTTTCCATTGATTATGGGGAAAGATGCGGTTAACAATATAAATTGTTTTAAGGATTTGATACCGTCTGTCTTTCATCCGTACATTTCACATATACAGGATGTAAATCCCGACGGTAACTGTGGTTTTCGATCGGTAGCTTTGGGCTTAGGGTTAAATGAAAACCGGTGGCTTTTTATCAGACAACAACTTCTACAGGAGATGGACAATAAAGAGGAATGGTGGAGAACTGTTTTTGACAGAGTCGTCTTTCAAGAGTATGATATGCTACGTCACACAATAGATTGGCAGGATGTGAAAGCCGCACCAGTTAGTCATTGGATGTCGATGCCATACACAGGACTCCTAATTGCTCAAAGATTTGGGGTGATTGTTCATCTTTTAAGCATCGCCGGTAATCAAACATTTTTTCCGTTGTGGTTTGGTCCAAACGTTCACGCTCAACATCAAACTGTATCATTAGTTCACGTCAACAGGGCTCATTTCATCCACGTCAAGTTAGACGGAGATTTTCCGATTCCCACGCCGAATGCACTTTGGAATTTGCACCGAAATGATGATACAGCAAAATGGGAAAATATATACAGTGATCGTATTGAACGATTTAAGAAAATAATGGCTACTAATGGATCTACATTTCCACAATACTTCACGACTCACGGATGATGCTTTATTAGTTTTTTATTAATTTTAAGTATAGGGTCAATTTAATTATTTTAAATTTTAATTATTTGTAATTTTAATTATTTTAAATTAATTTTAAGTTAATTATAATTAATATTTTATTACTTTTTGATAAATTTTAATTAAATATAACTAATTTTAATTTAATATTTTATACGCCACGTATAGGGTCATACGTGGCGTATAGACTAGAACAAGATATTTTAAAGGTTATACGCCACGTATAGCCACTTGATATACCAGGAAAACGCTGCGTACAGAACCAAACGACCCAAAACAAACAAACACACACCCATACGCATCCGACAAAAAAGCTCGTTGATTAGGATTGTCGTCTCAAAAAAACTTCGAAAAGGTACGTCTCTACACCCACGATCATTAATGTTAGGTTTATATTGAATATTAGCGGATAAAACTGGGTAGATTAGCGATTTTTAGGTTTGAACTTAAGAACTATACGCCACGTATATGGCCATACGTGGCGTATAGTTCGTCTTAGGAAGACGATGAAGCCATACGCCACGTATAAGTCTATACGCTGCGTATGGCTAGGATTACCCGGTCACTTGCCTATGGCTTGGTTTGGGTCGTGTATAGCTTGGTTTACCCGGCAACTCGCCCGCGTATGGCTTAATTGGCCTGCGTATGGCTTATTTTGCCCAGCAATCGCCTATACGCCACGTATAAGCCTATACGTGGCGTATAGGTTTTTAAAAAATTAATAATTATTATTATTATTATTTATTATTTAATATTTAAAATAAAAAAAATTAATTATTATTATTATTTTTTATTTAAAATTTAAACAATATATTATTATTATTTATTATTTCAATTAAAAACAATATATTATTATTATTATTTAAATTAAAAACAATATATTATTATTATTTATTATTTAAAATTTAAATAATATTACATTATTATTTATTATTTAAAATTTAAACGATATATTAATATTATTATTTATTATTTAAATTAAAAAATTAAAAACAATTAATTATTATCAGATATGACGGATCATGATGATGATATTGAGATGGATCAGCTAGACGATCTTGCGCACTATCCTTTTCTTGTGCCGTCTCTGGTTATGCTAAGCCTCAGTCCTTGCTCTGCAACTCGTTTGTTCACGCTCAAAACCCTAACCTGTCAATGCATGATCACATGATCAGACACGTTCCAATCGTACATTAAATATAAATAAATCCTCAACGTCCCAATCGTCCCTGTCGTCGTCCTCGTCGAGTCCCACTTCCCTCCTTAAGTCACATCCCGTCGAACACCACTGCTTACATATGCCGTAAACACCCCTTTCGAACCTCATGCTAGCTCGGGCCAGCCGGGCCGCCCCTCCACAGCCACTGTCGGGTCTCCCCCGTGACTGTCTTCGTCTTCTGCCGTCTCTGGATACATCCGTAAGCAGCCACCATGGTCAACATCCTAAGCCGTCCTCCCCTCACCCCACGCTACTACTCGTAGTCTCTGCCCGGAATACCACATCCATCACCGGCTGCTACACCCCCTCCCGATAACCTTTTACAAAAACAAACGAAGTCAAGAAGTAAAACGAGGTTACCTTAATGCGTTTCGGAAGTTGTACCCGCCGGAGCACCCTTGCGTCACCGGCCTCCTCTCTTATCCGGTTAGCTTCCTCCCTCCCTCTCTCTCTCGTGGTTCTTGCCGTCGCATTCCTAGGTCAAGAATGACCTAGGGTTTGCGCAAAAGTTGAATATAAATCTTCCGATGTATCGTTTCGGGTCCCTCCTAATTCATTTGACTTGTTTCTATCTTGAACCTTTGCAATAACGGCTACCCAGGTCCTCTAATCTGCGATAAACTAAGTTTCACGTGCAAATTTTATCGTCATGCCAATTAAAAGAGACTCGGTTCATTCATTAACATGAACCATTAGTTTACGGTTTTCCGGGATGTTACAACGCCCGGCTCTAACAACGACATCAATGTTCTCCAACAATCGCCACTTTTTACCAACGAGGACCTTGGAACCGCACTTAAGTGTCAATTTGAAGTTAATGGTCGACTATACAAACGTGGATACTATCTTACGAACGGGGTCTACCCTACTTGGTCTACGTTTGTTAAATCGTTCACATTTCCAACAATCCGTAAGGAAAAGACATTCAAGAAGGTGCTAGAGTCGGCAATAAAGGATGTCGAGCGAGCTTTCGATGTAATAAAAGCGAAATGAGGTATACTTCGTCGACCAAACCGGCATATTAAGTTGGCGAAGATTAGGAACGAGGTATATACGTGCATGATATTGCACAATATAATCTTAAAAGATGACAGAAATATGCAATATCACCGGTCTACATAAGGGATCCTCCAGTTGAATCAGTTATTGACGATAACGTCCTTTCAGAGTTGCACGATATAGCTACACATATTAGACTTCGATTTAATCGTATGGAACATGTTGCGAGAAACATCCCGATTTGATCGAAGACGAAGACTAGACAAATTTTTGTTTTAATTAATTACCTTTTTATTGTCTTTTTTATTTATTGTTATGTATTTTTAATTATTTAATTAAATTTATAGTTTTTAAATTTGGTTATTAATTTGTTTTAATTTAAAAAATAAAATAAAAAAATAAGGTGGGTTGGAGGGTACCACTCCCACCATGTAAGGTAGTTTGGAATGGTAGTTTGTCTAAATGAGGTGACATATTCTCATTGGTGGGTTTGAGAGGGTAGTTTTAAGTGAAAAGATACCACTCCCACCACCCTTAGTGTTAAATTAGTAAAATATTAAGACGAATTAAAATAAGTTAGATTGAACTACAAACATTTGTTGGGTTTCTTTTAATTTTATAGGTTAACTAATGTTTTTTTGGTTATTTTTTGATATTATATATATATATATATATATATGAATTAAAATTTTTATCATCAATAGTAATTTAATTTTAGGTATATAACACAATTACAATGATAGTTTTTGTGGTATGCCTATATACAGTTTTAGTCATTGCTTTTGGTTCAAAATATTTGGGACTGCTTTTTCCAATAGGCATTAGTTACACGTCGAGAATTATTTGTTGATTAAGAGAGATATAAAAAGGTTTTCTTGCTCCTCAAACAAATCCTCATAAAAGTTTGATATATTACACTCTTGGTCGCCATAGTTTAATTAAACGTAACACATTTGAACATTGAAGTGGTTGATCGTTAAATTTTTTATTCTAACTTGTAGGTAATGACCAAAATACTATTACTATTAAAAGATAGAAACAAAAATAAAATGATAAGACCCACTTGAAATATTTAAAAAGATTTACTAAAAAAAAAATCAAATCAACCCAAACTAGGCTCCCCTTTCCATTTCTTCAAAGTGTATGATAAGGTTGCATTCATTAGATCGTAAAGCGATCCGGCCCCTCCCCCGACCCTACATAAATGCGGGAGCTAAGTCACGTATCGGCTACGCCAATTTGAACCTTGTAGTTGTTGAACGTTGGGGGAATTGCATATATCTCCCTCTAAACTTACAAAATTACATATTTTTCTAAAACACAAGTTTTCAATGCATAATGTATAATAATGCTCTTGAAGCATGATTTGAGAAAATATGCAATTTTGTAAGTTTAAAGGTGGATATATACAATTGCCTCAAAATTTTATTAAACTTTTAAGAAATGATCAAAATACCATTACTAGTAAAAAAAAATAAAAAGAAAATGATAAGACCAACTGTCAACCTTGTTTTCTTTTTGCATGAAATGATCGGCAGCCCTCCAAATCACCGACCTTTACCACTCGCACAATCATCTCTCTTTCTCTATGGTAATAGATTTGGACCCTGTTATGTTTCTGTCTCCCCCTCTCTCATCTCCGTCTTTACCGGCAGCATGCAAATCATCAACCCGGGGAAGGTTCCACTAAAAAGTGGTTTTTCGCTAAAAAACGCTAAGAAGTGGGTCAAACGAATTCCGATTGAGCTCATTCCAGTGGCGTTGGAACCGTCTCATCGAACTCTAATCCAGACCCAAAAACCTAAACCCCTCTTCACCCGCACCCCCAAAAACCTAAACCCCCCTCCAACCCCACCCCAAAAAGTCTAAAACCACCACCCCCACCCCCCAAAAACCTAAACCCCCCCACCCCACCCCTCAAAAACCTAACCCCCACCCCCACCCCCTAAAAAAACCTAAACCATAAATTCTAAACCCTAAAAGCTAAACCCTAAGGCTAAACCATAAGGTAAAACCCTAAAATTCAAATGTAAAATATAAAACTTAAAAGCTAAACCCTAAAAGCTAAGATGATAGAGTTCGACGAGACGGTTCCAACACCGCTGAAATGAGCTCAATCGGAGTTCGTTTGATATCGTTTCTAAGCGTTTTGATCATTTCTTAGAGTTCTTAGCGAAAACATACTTCTTATTTGATCATCCCCCTCACCAACCCCGTTTGCCTTAAAACGTGAAATAAAACCATGCGTTGTACATTTCCGCCCTCTATTCAATCTCTAGCCGCCAAGGCGTTGCTTCATCGACCGTGTGAAAAGTGAAAAAAGGGTTCGCGGGTCGTCAGAATACGGTGAGGGGCGGTGAACGGACAAATAAGAAGACCAATAAACGTTAGGGTGGGGGTTATAAGTTTTTTTTCTTTTTTTACGTTACAATCTTTATTTAATTTATTCAACTTCGTTAATTTGATCATTTCCTAAAAAAATAACATAAATTTTAATGTACATCCCATTTGAGGACAAAATAAATTACGTTTAAGTGAAAAGTGAAGACCAAAAGTGTAATAAATTAAACTTAAGGACTAAAATTATAATATGAATATACACATCGACCAGTAATTCTTTTTAAAACTATTTAGAGGTTGTAGCCAGTAGATCGCTTATGACCGTCGTTTGAGTCATGGAAAACTGTAAATAACCTAATAGCTAGGATAAGTTAGGTATCGTATCCACGAGCAACACGTGGTCAGTGTCATAAGTTTCGTTTGACTATCTGTACTAAATCTAATTAACTAAGTTCAGGGCCGGTCCTAAGGATTTAAGTGCCTCGGCCAAGCCCCAAAAAAAAGCCACTACGAACAAAATATATAAACTAAAATTTTTTAAACAACGATTAACGTTATAAGAATAAACATAGAAAAAATATAGTATGTAATAAACAAAAACAATAAAAAATCTATTAAAAGTTTAAAGAGGGTCCAACCAATAAAAATAGATTTTTTTAAAAAATGACTTAATGGTCATGGAATAAACAAAATGGCCCAACCATTATAAAAGAGGGTCCAACCATTAAAAAGATTAAAAGGGCCCAATAATTTTTTAAGTTTTATAAAAAGGACCCAATATATAAAACCGTTATTTAAAATTTTATAAAAAACACACACACATATATATATATATACAGGCCCCGTAAAAATTTCAGGCCCCGAAAAAAACGGGCCCTGGCCGGCGGCCCGGCTCGGCCTACCCCAGGGCCGGCCCTGACTAAGTTATCTAACTTTGAACTTTGAATGGTGATTTGATTTCAAAAACTATCGAGACTAACTTGAAACAGAAATTGAATTGTAAACAGTTATTGGAAAACAGAATACTCTCAGGTTTTAGGTTTATTACACACTTTGTGTAACTTAGAGGGTGTTTGGGATTGCTTATTTAACTTTAAAAGTGTTTTTCTTCAAAAACGCTTATTAACTTGTGACTTTTTTAAAAGGAGTTTTTAAAAAAGTGTTTGGATTAGCTTTTGTGGTGTGATAAGTCAATAACTTGTTTTTTAAAAAGTGTTTGGTTTAGCTTATATTTATTGTAGGGTAAAGTGTGGATAAATTGATAATTTTATGTTCAAAAAGTCATAATGAGTTTTAAAAAGCCAAGATTTTTGACTTTTGTAAAACAAGTTTTTAAAACTTATCAAAAAGTCAAAATAAAAAGGACTTTTATCAATGCCAAACACTTTTTTGATTTATTGACTTTTTGAAAAAGCCAATAAGTCATTTTCAAACTCAATCCCAAACACCCTCTTAATTACTACCAATTTGGAATCCATATAGATATGAACAACTTAACTGGACTAAATAGTAGATAGATGAAAGACTACTAAATCTGACCGTGTTGACCACACGATACGAAACCGAATAAGAACACAAGTTGGGATGTTATCTAAGCAACTACCAACCAAATTCAAATAAACAACCACGAACCAATATAAAAACTAATTGTTTAAACCAAATAAGTCAACCCATAAAACCAAGAATCAAACGGTTGATTTATAAAGGAATTGTGACTAAAAGTGAATAGAAACCAAGTTAAACACAATTGTATCACTAATTCTACATCTGAGAATGTTTATACAAAATTAACCAATTATAATAATAAAGAAATCATATACTATCAAAATCAATCAACTAAAATACTCAAATAGATGCTAAACTTAAATAAAAATAAGACAATAAAACTTCTCCAAACCAGTTCGCGTGCGAGCCAATATGGGGCTAGCCCACTTGGTAGAGGCATATGTCTCTTAGATAGGAGGTATCAGATTCAAATCTGGACAATAGAGTAGTTTAAGATTATTGATGTAAAAAGTAGAGTAGAAGTAACGTTTGCCGTTCAAAAAAAAGTTCGCGTGTTGTAGTAGCAAAGAAGCTGCCTCTCTTTTTCCTCGTGATGCGTGCACAAAACATCCAAACAGTAAAGATGGTGTGGACTTGCGTATCTTTAATTCTTGAATTGCTGCCGACTTCACAAACCCCATGTACGCCATCTCAATTCAGCCCACACTTCCATTTGATTGGCCCAAACCAATATAATGACCAGCCCACATGAATGAATTGTTATGAGCCCATCTCAATTTCCTTAATTTCCATTTGTTTTCCTGGTTCTTTTCTTTCGAATGGCCGCAATGCAAGCAAATAAAACCAATTAAGAATTATGGATCCATATAGTAAACAAGCCCACGTTATTAGTTGATTTAATTTCATCCCTTGTAATTTATTTCATGATATTTTTCTTATTTAACTTAATGATGCTTGTTTAATTAATTATTTACTAAACCTACATGATGATAAAACCACATTAAAGTAATATATTTTATTCATAATGATGTAATATGAGATGATTAAGGAGCAAATAATGTGTACCTAAAATGAGCCGATCAATCGTCATGCACTACTTTTCAACCCGCTCATCTTATTTTTCAGTGAAATTTTAAATCTTATAGTTTTAACTCATTAGCATTTTGAAAACACTTCCGGTCTTAAAATATTAGCCAAAGTTAAGTGAATACATACTATTTTATACATCCTTTTATACTTAAAACCCTTATTTACAATGAGTTAAAAAACACCTTCAACGATGGGTCAACGTTTCAAAACACTGACCGCTTTCAGCATTTTGTTAACATTGCACAGCAAGTCTGGGACGCTACCAACATTGGTAAACGCCATATCAGTAGAACTCCTTTTTAACACCTATTAAATCATTATGACTCATTCTCCAAGTATTTAGTTTGATCCCAAAGCATAATGCACATGCACACACATATATACACATTTAAGTCATCCCAAATCTTTCTGAATATCTTATATGCATCATCTTTCAACTTATTAAACTTTATTCAATAGTATTTTCATAAGTTTAGACTTTTTGAAATACCCTTATGAGGTCATGACATATGATTCAAAGCGTATTTTTAAACATGTGAAGTTCTTTGACCTCATTTAAACAAGCTAAGATCACAACCCATAATATGAGATACATAATCTCATTTATGAACATTCATTCCTTCTATCACCTTATGAAGTTATTTAGACCTCATTATTGAATGTTTCACCTCCTTATGAAGTTCTTAAACCTCATTATAGAAGGTTTCACCATCTTTTTGCACCACATCATTTTCACTTTTTTCATGTTTTCTATATTTTGAATTTAACATCTAATTCACATCCATAGTTCAACATCAAGTTACACCGCCAACTATCCATGTATTTATGCCTCATAATTCATATTGCATACACTGTTAATCATGAATTTATCATGTAATTCAAACAACTAATATGAGTCATAATCACATAATGTTAGCATTTTTCATGATTTCTATTTTTTCACAATTTAACTAAAACTAAACTCTTGAGAAGTAGTATGTATCCACCTTTGCATATTAAGCTCTCCAATTGCACATTCTTATCCAAGATTCTGTTGACTTCCTAAAAGTTAATCACATTCTCATTAGTGTGTGTTTCTTTGAGCACAAAGCATAACCAATTCACCTATTGGTTAAGTTAACCAATTTAACCACCAACCACACTCTAGTTAACCTTATTAAACTTTTGGACCTCATTTGAACACGTGTGAATCCTTAAGATAGAATTTAGACCTCCTGATCCGTTGTTCAACTAATTTAGATCAAAACTTACATATTTTCTTTTGTTCACTTTGCCTTTTAAACACTTTTGACACATCATTTGGAACTCACGAAGCTTTACACACACAAACACACTTCTATTTGAGTCCATCCATTCTAATGATATGTGGCTATCATTCCAATTATATTATACGAAACTTTAGATTTTATAGAATAAATACATTACAAACCTATACTATGTAGGATTTGAACATCGAATCGTTTGGTCATGACTACTTTAAGTTTTGAAAAAAAAAATATATTTAAGAATGGAATTATATTCCAATTTCCAATTTCCTTGATTCTTTATGACGGCAACACCTAGATATTTTAGGATAACTAGGTTTTCCTGAGGCAACACCTAGAACATCCAGGACAGCCCATCCTAAAAGTAACCTTCAATTGGGTAAACCCACTGACTTGATCACAAACCCTTTCTTTACTGTGGACCGGATTCAAACCGACGACCTCTATTTAAAAGTCACTGGGTACTGCGAGGACAAATCCCTTTGGTAATCATAATCTTTGAACCAAAGACGCCCAAATGAAGGGGCGGTAGAATCGAAGTCCAAAACACTCTGCCACACCGAACTCCTCAATCAAATCGACTCAAACCAGTGTTCCTTCCTCAACTTCTCCGCCCTATTTTCCTCTTAGAAATCGCTATGAAAACCCTATAAATCTTCTTGCCCTCCATCTTTTGATCTTTCAAAAATCTACAATCCCTCTCCAATTTCAAGAAAATGGCTACGATTTTCCAAAGAATTGGAGCTGCTACGTCTCTTTCATACTCCATTGACACCAAGACATCTCGCAGATCCCTTTCAGGTATCTTCATTTACTTGGATTCAATCATGGCATTGTTTGTTTGATTTGTAGTTACATTAATCGTTTCTGGTGATTGCTGTTTGTTGATTGCATTTCAGAGAGGAAAGCGAGTTTTGTTGTGGTTAGATCTGATGCTACTAAGATCAACACTGGTTTGAATAGAATTGGGGGTAGAGTTGATCATTTGATTACAAATGCTGTTGCAGTAAGTCATCTATCTCTCTATATATGCATTTGTGTATGTGTGTGCTTGTGATTGTGTTATGTAATGAATTTTTGAGTTCATAAACTGCAGACAAAAGCGGATACCTTAGCAGCATCTACCGCATCTAAACCCGGGTATGTATATGTATATGTATGTATGTGTTTTGTATAGTTTGTAGTTGTTTAGTGAATGCTAAGTGATAGAGACCGATTCGAGATGGTCAATCTCTCAAGATAATTAGCTTTTTCTAGTAGGCAAACACTCCCAAATAAATTAAAGAAAGACTAAACTTTCGCAACAATTTTCTCATTCTCTTCATGGAAATGGAAGTACAATATTTATAATGTAAATTGTAACTACTTGTTCCTATAATGCACTTTATTTTATGCAACAAAAAGGGAAACGTGGCTTAGTGGCTTAATCTACTTGCATGCAAGAAGGTGGGAAAAGAGGTGCATGGGACGTGGGTCTTGGCTGGCACGTATCAATTCCCCATCGCTTCAAAACATTCTTGTCCTCAAGAACGGAATGAGTTCGCCACGGGGTCGCCATTCTTGTCTTCCACCGGCATTCGGGCTAGTCGCAATGGAACGCCACGAAGGTCTCCACTCGCGTCTGGTCGACGCACATTTGAAGGATGGCACGTTGTTCACGTTTCTTGGTGGCTTGATTACCACTGTTCTACCTAATGGAAAGGACATTTTTGTTGATGGTGATGGGGTGGTTCGTGAAGCATTTGGGGCAGTCTCAACGGAACTCCACGGTGGACGCCACTCCCGTTTCTTCGCTACACATTTGATCCTTTGAACTGTGGGTGTTGGAACTGGTGTAGATAATGTGGGTAGTAGTGGCTGTTTTGAGAATTTGGTAGGGTTAGACAACATCACTTGGGTTGGTGTAGGAGGCATCTTCAATTGTGTGTGCAGAACAATAGTGGTTGTGGTCATTTGGGTAGGAGAGGAGGATGGGAAGGGAATGGAATTGTCGGAGGTGGAAATGATTGCAACCGGTGTTAGTGGTGGTGGGTAGTCAGGGAACGGTGCCGGTGTTGGTGTAGGCGGAGCAACTGGTGGTGCGGTGGCGGAAATGGAAGTTGGTGGCGGTGCGATTTCGACAGGGGCGGCAGTTTCCCATGGCACATAATTTCCTTTTTCAAATTTGTAATACCGACATTCGTGGGTGCTATAAGACCAACCAGCAATCGGGTCATGATAAAACCTACTTCTGACATGGTAATATAGCTGCGATCGGACATCCCATTGAAAGGAATCTTCTGGCATGGTGGAAGGATGAGGACGATAATGAAAGCACCAAATGATAAAGACCGATTCGAGATGGTCAATCTCCCAAGATAATTAGCCTTTTCTAGTAGCCAAACACTCCTAAATAAATTAAAGAAAGACTAAACTTTTGCAACAATTTTCTCATTCTCTTCATGGAAATGGAAGTACAATATTTATAATGTAAATTGTAACTACTTGTTCCTATAATGCACTTTATTTTATGCAACAAAAAGGGAAACATGGCTTAGTGGCTTAATCTACTTGCATGCAAGAAGGTGGGAAAAGAGGTGCATGGGACGTGGGTCTTGGCTGGCACGTATCACTAAGTATCTCTGCTTGTTCTTTAGAGTCTTTTCAGTTTGTTGATTACATTGATGTCTTGAAACAAACAAACAAAACATATCCGGCAAAATCCCACTCAAAAGTAGGGTCTAGGGAGGGTGTTGTGAGAGCAAATCGTACCTCTATCCTTTGGGATAAAGAGGCTGCTCCCATAGAAACCTCTGGCTTAGAAAAACCTCCTTTTTGTGGAAAGGAAAAATACAAAAACATACAAGAGGAAAAAAACAAGTATTTTAGTAGAATTCATTAGTAGCTGAGGATAAAAGAACATGAGTGCATAAAAGCCTTAACACTGAAGTAGCTAGGTTTCTACGGCTAAAGGCACGCCTAAGACTAAAGGCACGCCTAAGACTAAAGGCACACTTAAACTAAAAAGCACAACTGAGACAAAAAGCACACATAAACTAAAGGAAAACCTAGAAGGCAACATAAGTGAAGTACATATTGATGTCTTGAAGTAAGCCTAATTTGGAATTTATTTATGTTATCTATTTGAATTACAAACAAACAAACATACCCAGCAAAATCCCACTCATAGCAAAACTATTTGTAGGGTCTAGGAGGGTGGGATGGAGGCAAAGATTTTCTTTTTCCTAAGGATAAAGAGACTGCTCTCAGCAAGACTCCCCCGACTCCAAAAAGCTTTTTTTGACGGGTATAGCTTGCAGTATAGTATAGTATGGAAATCCATGTAAACTATAAAATGTGACTAATAGAGTCAGAGAGCAACAAAGATTTAACAATACTGATGGTAGTAGTAGTAAAGTACCGCTAGCATAAAGCGGTGGGTAAACTATAGCAACAACAAGATAACAGAGCATAGAAACATGTAAAAAAGATGTAGCACTAACCCCCTTGGCAATACTTATACACTATACTTCAAGACAAATGCTGCGGCACAATAAAGGCTAAGGCAAGTATAGGCTAAGAAAAGCTAAGCCTAAGGCAAAGAAAGATTATGGCTAATGATAAGGCTAAAGACAAGTCTAAGACAGATCTATACAATCCCCTAAATGTCCATAACCTTAATCTGACGTCTCTAAGAACTGCTATCCCTCCTCAGAGAGGTGCAAGTCTATCAGATCCTGCTTAATCCGCTCCGCCGATGTTATTTTGGGTCTGCCTCTATTTGAATTACATACCCATTTCTATTGCAGTGACAGAATTAGGACAAGTGAAAATTACCGTGATTAATGCCTGTTTTGTGTATAAGTTTTATGGATAATCTTAAACTTGCGAGGATTCATTAATTTCTTTCTTTGGTGGGCTTGTAATAAGATAATGGAGAATACTTGATCATCCTTGTTCTTGGGGAGTGTTTGGATGTGTACTATTGAAGTGATTATTACAAGTAGTATAAGTTGTAATGAGGTAGTTAGATAACTTATACATTTTTCTTAATAATCAGCTGAGTTAGAGGCTAGAGCCACTCATTACCTGCTTCTCCATAAAGTTATGTATAGTCGGTTTGTGCTAAACATTCACAACTCATTGCACCTTCACTTTAAGCCGCACATCTAAACACCCCCTTGCCGCTATTAATAATATGTTGTGTGTGTAACCTTCAATATCTCATTTGGTTGAATTTATTGCTACATTCAAAAACTATTTCAGAAAATACTTTATATGTCCTTCGGTCATATATACTACATATGGGCCATGGATCAAGAACTCAAGATTACAATAATCCCTAAAAAGTCTATTTTAACACGAGTAGACCTATAATCCTAGCAACATGGATAAAAAAGTTTTCATCCGTTTGATGATGCCTCCTGTTTCAGAGATTCACAGGAATATGCTACTTTCTCAATTACTTGCTTAAAGTTTTAGGGCCTCATTTATGTTCTTTAGTAGTGCGGTTATTTGGAGAAGCCTGTTCTTATTTTTCTTGTAGATGACACATTAATATACCCCTAATTTCTTCAAGAAGAACCAACAAGCAAGAATGAAAGGGCAAAATGTGTACTAAAGGTATGTACTTCCATTCAATTTCCATTTTGGGGAACACAGTTTTAAAAGCAACATTTAGAGGTCTGTAGATTCAAAGAACTCGTATTAGTACCTGTGAAACGGGTCATGTCAGGGACTAATTTGTGTTTTAATGAGAACTTTAGAACCCAAAACTTTGATTTTTAAAGCATGTTCCCCTAAATAGAAACTGAATAAAAGCATGTATCTTTTGTATGCAATTTGCTCGAGAATAAACAATGCAGTTTTATGATTTAATTACTTGAAATGCACGTTTCATTTTGAAGTTTTAATTGTTGGAAAGTACGCTTTTGCTTCAATCTGTTGACTGTTAAGCTTATAAGTAATGACCCAATATTCTATAATCACACATGCTGAAAAATGTTCATTTTTGTTCAATTTTTGTGCTGACTTGTGTCTTAAAAGTGCACAAATATTCGTTATATAACTTATATCTCAGTTTTCTTTAGTGTGCTCCTTACTGCTTTTCATCTTAGAAAATCAGAATCGCGATCAATTTACACACGCAATTATAATATTCATTCTGCAGGCATGAGGTATTACTCTTTGAAGCCTTGAAAGAAGGACTTGAAGAAGAAATGGAAAGAGATGCTCGTGTATGCGTTATGGGTGAAGACGTGGGTCACTATGGTGGGTCCTACAAGGTTACCAAAGGCCTCGCCCCAAAATTCGGTGATCTAAGGGTTCTGGATACCCCAATTGCTGAAAACTCATTTACAGGAATGGGAATCGGGGCCGCCATGACTGGTTTGAGGCCCGTTATTGAAGGAATGAACATGGGTTTTCTCCTTCTCGCGTTCAACCAAATCTCCAACAACTGTGGTATGCTCCACTACACGTCTGGCGGTCAATTCAAAATCCCGGTTGTAATCCGGGGCCCTGGCGGTGTCGGGCGGCAGCTCGGGGCCGAACATTCTCAACGGTTGGAATCATATTTCCAATCCATTCCGGGGATCCAAATGGTAGCATGCTCAACCCCTTACAATGCAAAGGGGTTGATGAAAGCTGCTATTCGTAGTGATAACCCCGTGATTCTTTTCGAACATGTTTTACTCTATAATCTCAAAGAAACCATTCCCGATGAAGAATATGTTCTAAATCTTGAAGAAGCTGAAATGGTCAGACCGGGTCAACACGTGACCATTTTAACATATTCCAGAATGAGGTATCATGTAATGCAGGCTGCCAAGACTTTAGTCAACAAAGGTTATGACCCTGAAGTTATCGACATTCGGTCTCTGAAGCCGTTTGATTTGCATACAATTGGGAACTCGGTGAAAAAGACACACCGTGTGCTTATTGTTGAGGAGTGTATGCGTACCGGTGGGATTGGTGCTAGTTTGACAGCAGCAATTAATGAAAACTTTCAAGATTATCTGGATGCACCAATTGTGTGTTTATCGTCACAAGATGTGCCTACACCGTATGCAGGGACCCTTGAAGAATGGACCGTGGTTCAGCCGCCCCAGATCGTGGCCGCAGTCGAGCAGCTCTGCCAGTAAGAACATTTGTCTTGAAAGTAATGTCATTTACATACTCGTGTTTTTATCATTTTCTTCTATGTCGTTGAGGTTGCGAGTGAATTTTGTGAAACTAAAAGTTCGTTTTCGAGTTGAGTTTGTTTTTCTTTTCAAAATACTGGTTACTTGATTCGATTTGCATTTGCTTCAACTTAGAAACTAAGAATTTTAATGAACACGAAAAATTTCTAGAATTCTAGAAGATAGAGAATTTAGGTGTCGTAAAAAATGTAAACATGTACAAAATAATTAGAGTTAATTATAACTGGCTATTTCTTTTCAATAAATTTAGTTTTGGTTTCTAATTTTTATCAAATCGTGATGCATTTGGTTCTTATTACTAACAAATATTTTTTTTAAAATTGGCGCCATACAATCATTTTATGTTTCTATTGGTTTATCAAATCGTAACGCATTTGATTCTAATATTCTTTAGTTTCTGTTACTAAAAAGTTAATTACCATAATGAACTCCATTGGAGGTCTCTTAGAGGGGTTAGACTGGATGGGCCTAACCTAACCAAGCCTAAAAGTAGCCATTAAGGCCTTAGTCTTTTTAGCTCTGGCCACTGAAGGCTCATTTCAAGCTTACGTCCATTTACGTAGCTCTATTGTTATTATGGAGTTAAAAAATGTACTTCGTTGTTCGTACTGCCAGCCATATATGTCGACCATCACACAATATGCATCAGAACAGCCGATGTTTTGACTTAAAATTGATATCTAAACTTTAGAGTTGTAAATAAACCGAATGAAGATTAAGTTTAACCGAATAAATGAATGAATGAGTATGCTTGAACATTTTTTTTATTAATTAAGAAAACAACAAGTTTGTTTGTGTTACTTTATATTTGTTCATTCAAGATGGTAAACTAACATAAACGAGCAAATATAAACAGACATACACAAAGAATAAACGTTTATTTATATTCGTTTATTTAACAAAATCCGTAAAAAATCATGTATTATAGTCGAGGATATTATTATCATTATTATTATATATTTTGTATATCATTAGTTAGTTATAGATGATACCTTGTTTATCTCATTGTATTGTATTATTTATATTCTAGTTTGCTATTGAAATCATTTGAGGATTCAATGTCTTTTATGGTATCCCCTAGCTCTTGTGCCTACCTAGCCGCCGCCATCTTCCTTCTTGCTCTTGGGTTGTCACGATGACCAAAGACAAAGAAGACTCTGTCACCGCTAAACTAATCAACCTCCATCCGGTATACACCATAAGCAACATAAGGTATGTGTTTTGGATGGAACAAAAGTCTCGTATTCGTCGTGGGTTAAGTTGTTTCAACTTCATGCTCGAGGATATGAGGTTTTATCTCCTATTGATGGTACTGCGCTTCTCGCAAAAACCGACCCTGGTTATGATTCATGGGTGAAAATCGATTCCATTGTTTTACAATGGATATACAGGACGCTCTCGGATGACCTCCTCGATTGTGTTTTTGAAACGGAATCCACAACCTTAGATGCAAGGAACCGAATCAAGAAGATTTTCTTGAACAACAAGGGTCATGGCCGCTTTCCAGTTTGGATCGGATAGGGCTGTTATGTGTGAGATGGGAATGGGTGTGATGGATGTAGTATGGAGGGTGAAAGGGATTTTAGGCTTAGAGATACCTACACGTGAACGAGTAGTTATTGTATGGGAAGGGGGAGGTGGTTCCGGGGGGGGGGGGGGACATGCTCGACTTGGGTTGGGTGAACGGGCTCAGCATTGGGAAGTGGAGAAGGAAAATGTGGGTCTGTGGCAGTAAGTGTAGGAGGTTAAGTATGAGTTGTGGGTAAGGTCGGTGAGGAAAGAGTTTGGGCCGAGGAGGGTGTTGGAGAAGGAGTGGTAACTGGTTGGGTATGGGCGATGGAGGGGACAGTGGCGGGTTGGAATACGAGGGGGGTAATGTCGGATTCAAGGGTGGAGTAGTTCGGGGTGTATTATGTAGGTGGGTTATGGAAAGGGAAGGTTGATTCGTCAAATCTGACGTTACGGGAGAGAAGGATTTTCCCGGTTGATCACTTGAGGCAGTGGTAGCCTCAGAAATCGACGGGGTAGCCAAGGAACACGCATAGAGTGGAGCGTGGGGCGAGTTTGTGTAGTCGAGTGACCGATGTGTTTGGATAACACGCGCATCTAAATACACGTAAATGATCGGATACGGGATGGCCGCGGATGGCAGCGTTATAGGCGGGCGGACGAGGAGAGGTTGTGGAGTATTTTGGTAGGGAGGATATTGTGCAAGTACGAGGCGGTATGAATGACTTCAACCCAAAGGCTTGGTGGAAGAAATGTGTGTTTGAGAAGAGTGAGCATGATCTCATTTACGCGGCAGATCATTCTCTCCGATTCGCCGTCTTGTTGGGAAGTTTGGGGGCTTGCAAATCGAAATTGTAAGCCCTTTGATGTGGCAAAGTTTTTGAAGTGGTGGTTATCAAACTCACCTCCGAGGTCACATTGAAAAGATTTAATATTGGTTTGGAATTGAGTGAGTATGTATTTGTGTAATTGAACGAATATATCAAAGGTTTCAAATTTGAATTTTAGTGGATACACCCAAGTAAATTGAGTTTTGTCATCTATCAAAACCATGTAGTATTTATAACCATTTTACTCCCAATGGGAGATGTTCATAAATTGCGATAGACAATATCAAATGGTAATAAAGTTGTACTTAAAGAAATAGCAAATGGTAATCGTTTATGCTTGCAAATTTGACATGAATGGCAAACCAATGTACGACCACATTTATTACATGGAATCAAATTGTTTGAAGAAAGAAAATAAAAAAAAACATGTAGTCTAGGATGTCCTAGCCGGTTGTGCCAGAAATCTTGATCTTGAGAAATAGCAAAGGCGGAAGCACTGTTGTTGAATGGATAAAGATGTCTGTCACTATCATGCCTCGTTAGAATCTTCTCATCTTTGAAATCCTTCAACAGAAACAAAATTGTCAATTGTGAATTGACGAACAGAGATTAGATTTTTAATTATATTAGGTGCGTAAAGAAGGTTTTTGAGTTGGAGGGGTTTGATGAGGCAAGGTAGGATAGTGTTACCCGATCCAAGAACCGGTAGGGCGTTGGCCATTTCCAACTCGTATAGCACTGGATTTAATAAAACCGGGTTAGTGATATCCTAAATGTAAATTTAACTCTATAACAATTTTTAAAACTAACTTATGAACAAACGAGCATTAATTAGTTATTTTAATTGAGGTGAACTTTCAGATAAAGTAAGACATGATTGTTAATTCAAAAGAAAAAAACGACTTTATTATTTTTCTGTTGGTGATTCTCTTGCTAATGTAAAAAGTTAGTTAGTGAAGCTGTCTCTAAAAGTTAGTTAATACTTCCAATTTTTCTTGTAGTTAGTAAATATAATTATAATCTAAAACGTAAATTTGTCACAATGTTCGATTTTGAAAATGACATACAATGAAATAATCAAAATGTTGACAAATAGAAAGATTGATGTTTGTGTGTCCCCTTGTCCAAGTTCTTTGTATTATCACACTAGTTATATATTAATCATAACACCTAATATAACAAAACCTACTTTTAGTTTTGAATATTTATTTACTTATTTATTTATTTACATGCCCATGTGATTGGCTTTTGTTAAAGTGCCTTCCATGTGCTTAATGTTGAGGTTAAACCTCGTAGAATCTCTCTTATGCTTTTGTTTAAGGTTTATAAAGTGATTAGAAGATTCTTTTACTTAAAGTTTAATTAAGCTCGAATATTTTGTCCAACATTTATCAGTATAACATATCGCGCGTAATATTATATTATATAGTATAATAATAATAATAATATAATATTATAATAAAAGTGCGAAAGATACAAGACGTTGAAAACAATATACAAATCTGAACTAGTATTAATCGCACCATGTTGATAACATGTTTGTGTTCCATCAATTGGTCTTGAAGTCGATTTGTGTGAAAGTTGTGCTGAGATATGCCCCCACACCTACTAACAATTGTACAACTTAAGTGTCAACTTGATTTTTCAGTCTCTTAAATCCTGTCATATACATGTAGATGAATGTTTCTTTGTTTGTTCATTTGTCATTGCTGTATTTTAAAATAATAATAATAATAATATCTTTCGGCAGATTGAATTCGAGAATGACGAAGAAGCTTTTGTTTATTTGGTTTTAATCACACATCTTTCTGTCTCTTTAGGGCATTCGTAGTAGTTTCACATTCACGTCCGCCACGTTACCGTCATATCAACATACATGGGACAATCACTAAGGTGCGTAGTGGTTTCACTATCTACACACAAATATATACACATATATATACATAACACACACACACCCCCCCATGCCCCATTTGCCCGTGAACCTACTCACACTGGAGCCCCACGCCCTGGTTCATGTCCCGGGGGGCAGTGTTCCACGCCAGTGGTTGAGCTAGGTGGCTCACGACTCCACTACGGAGGGCCTTATGGGGAAAGTGTATAATTGTATATGGGGAAATTGATTTGAAGAATGACGACGCAACGGATTAAATGACGGAGAATAAACAATTTAACTGGATTTAATCAAAATGATCTAGTTTTAATTGGTTTCGCATGTGAAAGTTAGCTGCTAACGACACTATGTTCACTTTGCCATAATAATAATGGCACATCTAATTTTTTTAAGACGAAAATGCATTTATTCTACATTAATTGTTAAGTGAGGATTTGTTAAAATTTTTATAGTGTTTACCCTTTTTATATTGGCAAAGGAAATCGACCGACAGAAGTAAGAGCAAAACAAGTAATTCGATTGCAAAACGATATGATTATTTATGTGTTTTCACATATTTTACGGGTACTTTTACAAAATGGATTAAATATGATTACAAATCATCTTTTTATAGAATGGATTTCATTCTCATAACAATGTTTATTTTGAAAAAAAAATTTGTTAAAGGACTTCTATGAGAAAAAAAAAGTGTTTTGATTTTTCATTTGCAAAAAATTGTTAAGTGACTTTTGTGAGAAAAGACAGAAAATTTGTTGGTTTTTTTTATAGTATTTGCCGTTCATTAAACGAGTTCTAATATAAGCTCGAACCTCAGACTCGACCTTGTTTAAGCTGGATTCAAACATTTAGTGAGTTGATGGAGTAGGCTTTTAGTTGTTTTACACCCTACCAGAGAACATGCATGGACTATTTAAGCGATTTGCTCTAAACATATCATGACTAAATAAATTCGAATATATAGTCATCGATATATAATAATATTATGTGAGATTGAGGTGCTCCAAATAGAATATGTTGTGGTTAGAGATATTATGTCGGGATACAATTATTATTATCCGGACAACGCAGAAATCTGATTTTGGAGTTAATTAATTTGTAGCAGGAAACTCTGTTTATTTATTTATTTTTTTTGAACGACAACACCTAGATATTTTAAAATAATTGGGTTTTCCTGGGGCAAAACCTAGAACATCCAGGGCAGCCCATCCTAGGAGGAACTCCCAACTGGGTAAACCCTCTGATCTGGCCACAGACCCTTTTTTTGCTGTGGCCAGGATTCGAACCAAGACCTTTACTATGGGAAGTCTTGGGGCTACCATTGCACCAAATGATCAACGGTAAGAAACTATTTATGAACATTGAATTCTGATTGATTGTTTTTGTAGGTAGCATTTTGAAGAACATGGTGATGCCAAGACCTTTCCAAACACTATTATTAATGACGGCTCCTCTCGTAATAAATGCCAATATTAACATGACAAGAACATCAACCCTTACCCCTTGTTATACTCTTAGCCAGCATAGAGTTCCACTTGTGTTTCCATGTCCCCTTCTCATATGTTTCACATTTCTCCCAACACACCACATCTTCCCTCTCTTATGTCATTTTGTTTTTATTAAAGAAGATATTACATTGAAACTAACCGGAAAATATCCACATCATATTACATCTTAAAGAACCCGAGGAGTTGGATCATGTATACAAATCTTGGTCGGACCAGATGAAAGAATCTGGTCCTAAATGGAGTAATGGACCGGACAAGACCAATTCTAAAAAGCCGATTCATCTTTTTTAATTTGAATACTAATATATAATATGGTTGCTGAAGAAGTAAGACCTGCATTACAGCACGAAAATCCGCCCGCACCATAACCCATAGGGTTTGAACCGCTGGGGATCTATTTTCAGTTATGCCTATGTGGAGGAATTCAAATAGAATGATTACATGTCTAGAGGAAATAAATAGAAACAGAATGTATGATGGGCTTTTGGGGCGGCCCACCTCTATGAAAGCTACAGGGGAAATTAAACCCTAATTCGGAAATATAAGTGCACCATGATGAGATGATCATTCATTCAATCAATTCATACTCCGACACACATGTAATCTTTTCTTACATTCCTTCTCAGATCAATACTTATTCTCACACCGAAGGGTGATTACAGAGAGTCCCCTTCCTATGACAAGTACTAATGGTGTTCGATTAATAATTTTACAGGAATTGTCCCGTCTATGACGAAGCTTAACCAGAAATATTCTTTTGAAAACCTTTTGTTGAGAAGATCTTACCGGACAGTCCTTACTAGCTGGTATTTTCTTCTTCAATTGCAAATATTAATGTTAATTTATAAAATAGCATTTAACTAAATGATTTAATCAAGTAAAGATAACAAACGGTTGCAAAAGAGAGACCTTAAATATCTATATCTATATCTATACTATCTAATAAATAAAAGTTTTTTCATGCCACGTATCGCCTTCATATTTATTCTCATCATTTTTTTCCCGCATCTCTCTCTTATTAAATACACATCTATATTTTAATAATAATATAATTTTAAAGAAAACTAAGAATTTTACCCGCCTTGCGTTGCGGCGGCGTCGAATTTTTCACGATACCTCAATGGTAACGGCGCCCGCTATAGCCTAAAAAAAGTTACTATTCATTTCCAAAGGTTTTTAAATAATAAGGAGAATACTAATTATACTAATAAAACACATTTATTTTAAATTATCCTTTATTATAAGAAATTTTGAAATCTAATTATGTAAATTTTATTTTTAATCAAATAGTAAATGAAAGTCAAATTACATTAAATAGTAATTAACAAATTTTCGAAACCCAATTATATATTAATTTTTACATATTTTGAATTTTGTTTCTATCCTTAATATGTAATATATTTTTACACTTGTAAAATATATACATAAAGATTTAAAAATTTTATGTATTGATATTTTTCACCTCGTGTGTAGTACACAGATTCTAAGCTAGTATATTATAAATAATACATTAGATATTATGGATAATTAAAGGGAAATTCTAACCACACATAGAATATTGCTAATTGGACCCGCCGTCGCGCTATACGCCCTCGTATAGATCAATACGAGGGCGTATAGGGTTCACTCTCTGACATAAGAATGACACGTGTCATTCTCTGTCTGAAGTATATGTCCCATACGATTCGTATTGCCCTATACGCAGCGTATGTGGCAGGACACAATAATTTTCTTGAAAAGTTGGAAGATTTGGTGTTAAAGAATCCTATACGTGGCGTATTGACCTATACGCCACGTATAGGTGTTTTTTATTTAATTATAATTTTTATTTTATTTATATTTTGTTTATTTTTATTTTAATTTATATAATTTTGTTAATATAAGTTTGTTAACCAAACAAAAATATTAAACATTACAAACCAAACAAAATAGTAAACATTACAACCAAACAAATAAACTAAAATTATATACATTACATCAAAAAATTAAATATATACATCAAAATGTTTTACATACATAACAACGAAAGAAACAAAATACAAATAAAAGAACTAAACCTAACCGGCTCCGCCGTCACCCTGACCCGCCCTCACCCTGAACGGGGTCGTCCGGATAATGACGTGGCGGTGGTAGTGGGGGTGGCTCGATGCCGGCGGCTCGTGACTGATTCACGAGCTGTTCAACCGCTCACATCATCAGGTCCTCAATGCGATCGAGTTGACGACCCTGTCGCCGTGAGTCGGCAACAAGGCCATCAATCAATGCCTGGGTAGCCCTATCCAGCCTAACAGACCGACGTACGTGTCGGAGATGCTGTGGCGGATACTCGTGGACCTGCTCGAAGTGTGGCGGCTCGTCCTCAATCGCCATACCCAGTAGCGGCTGAGGCATAGGCGGGTCCCCCTGTCCAGGCATCTGCGGCAACGGCACTGAGACCCAAACCTGGTCCTGGACGGCCCCTACGAACCGAAGGCCCTGCGGGAATCGGTGCGTGATGCGCATGCCGCTCGCCGTGCGACGGTCTAATCGGACAGGGGGAATGGGCGGTAACATCGCAGGCTCATGGTGGTCAAATGGTATGACCGACCGCATGATATGCGTGATGAAAGCACCGCCATATAAAAGTCTGCGCTTCTGTCGCATATAGGCAGAAGCAAAATAAAACGCCATGCTCGTGGACAGGTCGTATCGCCTCCCAGTAAGCAGGCAGAAAAGGAAGAAAAGATCTCTATCAGTGCACCACTCACGGATTTTCAGACGCGGTGCGATCGACGTCGAAATAATCCGGTGCAGATATCTATACAAAGGGTCTCTAATACCCGAGACCCTCCCCTTGGTACCCAACCAAGGACTATCTGAAATCAAGCCCCAAAAAATAAGGAGTTCCTCCTTGTCCACCTCCGTCACCGCCTTGGTGAAAAGCGGCGTGATCGTCTCAGGCTCGTAGTATAAGCCCGTCGTGACGGCGCACTGACGGAGGGTCTGACGGTAAACGACCCCAAAAATAGAAAAAGAAATACGATCCGGATCAATATCCGGCGCCTCCCTGGGTAGAGGCTGCAGCCCAGTCTCTGAGTAGATGAACGTCGAAAGAAACTCGACGACCAGCTCTCGGTATGTCTCCTCAAAAGAAAGGTAAAAAAGACGCGACCATGGCGTGTCCTGACCGAAGATGGCCCTAGCTCGCTCGGCCTCTTGCACCTCCTCGAGGAGGGCCCAATCCACCGCCGTACCTTGACCCATCTGCACCTCTCGGAGCTTCTGGCAACGGGAATAAGCCTCCGTATCGGGCGAAAAATCCAGAAAAGGGTAGTGCGCAAGATCGTCTAGCTGATCCATCTCAATATCATCATCATGATCCGCCATATCTGATAATAATTAATTGTTTTTAATTTTTTGATTTAAATAATAAATAATAATAATATATCGTTTAAATTTTAAATAATAAATAATAATATAATATTGTTTAAATTTTAAATAATAAATAATAATATAATATTGTTTTTATTTTAAATAATAAATAATAATAATAATTAATTTTTTTTATTTTAAATATTAAATAATAAATAATAATAATAATATATTGTTTTTAATATATTGTTTTTAATTGAATTAATAAATAATAATAATAATTATTAATATATTGTTTTTAATTGAATTAATAAATAATAATTATTATTATTAATTTTTTAAAAACCTATACGCCACGTATAGGCTTATACGTGGCGTATAGGCTGTTGCCGGACAAAATAAGCCATACGCAGGCCAATTAAGCCATATGCGGGCGAGTTGCCGGGTAAACCAAGCCATACGCGACCCAAACCAGACCATACGCATGCAAGTGACCGGGTAAACCAAACTATACGCAGCGTATAGACTTATACGTGGCGTATGGCTTCATCATCTTCCTAGGACGAACTATACGCCACGTATGGCCCTATACGTAGCGTATAGTTCTTAAGTTCAAACCTAAAAATCGCTAATCTACCCAGTTTTACCAGCTAATATTCAATAGTCAGAACATTTTGAAAAACACACGGCAACATGCCAATCTATTGTGTGACGTAGCCTATCATACTCTTGAAAGGCGACTCTGTCAAAAAATAGTTCTCCACCATTCCTCTTTATTGTCCATCTCATTTAGAAGTTGTTGTCGGATAAAGAGCCACCGGTTTTCATTTAACCCTAAGCCCAAAGCTACCGATCGAAAACCACAGTTACCGTCGGGATTTACATCCTGTATATGTGAAATGTATGGATAAAATAAAGACGGTTTCGAATCCTTAAACCATTTTATATTGTTAACCCTATCTTTCCCCGTAATCAATGGAAACCCAAGATGGGCGTTATCATCTTGAGGTTGCTTTCCTTTACCCTTCGTTGAACGACGGTGTTGAAAGACCGAACTCGCTTGTATAGACTCTTGTGACGCAATATACGAGCTGTGTCTCGCATTATAAATGTCCTTTTTAATGCAACTACTCTTTGGGTTTTGTTCCCTTATAGTTGCCAGAATGTTTCGTGGCAACATGTTTTGCGAATACAACTTCCCCACCAAAAGTTGTTCCGACTGAGATCGTCTCCTTGCAAACGAGTGTGCCACAAGATGTTGACTAGGATCGTGGTTATGACTGTCATCATTCACCGTTAATTTCCAATCACCAGTATTTTCTTGATACTCTCCTTCCAATTTAAAGGGACAACCTATTTTCTTGCTACCGGTACGTCTAACCGTGGCAGTAGATGCACGTTCGCCGTGACGGTCACACACAAGCCACACCTTGATAAACGATTCCGTCGGATCGTCGCCTTTTCTCCTCGATCGTCGGGTGACAAGGACGTAACCATTCTCACGTCCTCTCCGCATAGCCCAATCCACCAACTGTTCACGAGACTGAAAATTCTGGTCAGTTTTATACGACACATTTTGATGGTTTTGTTCTTCGTCTTTGGAGTCGTCGGTTTGTTGTGTCAGGTAAAAGACTTCCCCGCACATGAAGTTGTTAGTTTGTTGTGTCGGGGAGGAGACTTCACCGTATACGTAGTCGTTCGTGGGTTGTGTAAGGTAAGACGGTTCACCGTATACGAACTCGGGATTGCTCAGTGGCTCGTTCAAATCTGGAAGCCTTACCCGTTGATTAGAATAAACATCAGGCGAGACCTCCTCCCAGTTCACCTCTTGAACGCTAGAACTTTGCGGGTTGTTTTCCAGCGACTCGTTAGAATATATCTGAAAACCGTAGTTACCATCCCACCACCAAGACATGTTTATAATTTTTGAGAGATTGTTTGAAATTTTTTTGAACGATACGTTCGAATGAGAATTTTGCATGGTTAAATACACAAAATTTGGGCCATATACGCATCGTATAGGGCAATACGGTGCGTATAGGATTCGGGTCAAACCTCGTATACGCATCGTATAGTTCAATACGATGAATATAGTGTACGAGGTACTTTCTGCAACTAGTCAATCATCACATCGCTATACGCTCCGTATAGATCTATACGTGGCGTATATCGATGTGATGATTGACTAGTTGCAGAAAGTACCTCGTACGCTATACGCATCGTATTGAACTATACGATGCGTATAATGTTGGAATGACTAGGTTGTACGAGGATGTAGGGAATGAAAAATTGTGAAGGGCTATACGCATCGTATTGCCCTATACGATGCGTATATGGCAAGTCCACGTAACAATTCCTGTATGCCATTAGTAGTCCCCTAATTAAAATAATACCGTAATAATATTTAACTAAAAGCAAAGAATATATTTAAACTGAACTTCAACAACAAAATGATTTTCATTTTTATGGCCTCATGATTGAAAAAACTAATATCATAACAAAATCTTGTTCAAGATTTGACTATTTTCAATTAAATTATTTTATAACAAACAAATTAGTTTTTAGTAAATTACATTTTTAGTGTATGTGATTTGGGTCAAATTACGATATCGTTTCTGGCTCACGAATTTTACGGGTTCAATCCATTTGGACACTTGCTTGTCTTTTATCTGTTAGGTGCTGTTAAAATTTGATGAAATGACTTTCTTTTATCATTTTAAAAGTTCTGCTTTGACACTTTCAATTTATAAACATTTTTATTTTTATCTAAATGTAACAAAGTTATAAAGCCCCTATCTATGAGAAATAAAAATCGATGAACAAAAAAAATGCCTTCAATAACTAAATCAAATGTTATCATATAAATTGTATCTATTCCATAACCAAAATCAATGAATTGAAATAAAATGAAGTGAAGAATTGAACCAAATCAAACGCCATCAAACCAAAATCAAAATCTAGAAACTCCGAAACTTTCTACCATTGACTTCAACCATGAAACCCTACTACGTGCGTCCTTGTTAGTATGAACTCCGGCCACCATGAGATGAGCAAACAACGGGCTTCTCGGCTGATTCAATAATCAACAACCCTCAATCGAGAATTTAGATGTGGGATTAGGGAGAGGGAGAGGGAGAGGGAGAGGGAGAGGGAGAGCGCAATGAATCTTGATGTGGGAATGAGAGAGGTTGGGCTTTTTTTAATATTTTCTAATTTGTTAAAATCTAAAATGAATAAATGATCTGAAATTAACGTTGTTAAATCAAGTGATCATCTTTGAAACAAACAGTTTATAAAGGGACTGGAAGACGTTTTCTTTTTTCAAATTTGAATTTAGTTTAACGGTAGACCGAATTAGCGACTGTATTCCTAAAAGAATTTAATGCTACTTCTCTTGAAATTGCTAACCAATTGAAGTTCACTTTTCTATTCCTTTCTTTTTTTTAACGGCAAAATTTACTCTTACTCAATTTTTTTTTAAACGACAATTTGGATCACTGACGGGCTACTGACTCACGCGAACATCTCCACCTCCCTCAGGAGGAAACCCATCATAAGTGAGAAAACCCACTGACCCAACCTGTACCCCTTTTTTTTTGTCACAAGTGTGACTTGAACCAAAGACCTCCCAATTTTAGTGAATTCTTGGGTATACACATTTGTCACTAGGCTAAGTTAGTGGTTGTTCTTACTCTACTTTACACCAATAACTTTAAATTACTCCATTTCCCATGTTTAAACCTGAGACCTCCATCTAAGATACATGTGCCTTTACTAAGTTAGCTAGCCTCACATTGACTTCTATTCTTTTCTAATAATTTTTTTAATCCGGCACCTAATTAGCGGGCAACATTTTAATAATAAATTTTTAATTATTATTTTTATTATTTTAAATTGTCATTGAAGTGGCGATCTCATTTTATCAAATTTCTTTTAAATATTTCTTTTAAATTGTGACCATTAGCGACCTTAATAAATTGTCCGCGAATTAGCGATTGATTTGATTTCCGTCGTTATTTTGTTACCATTTCCCCTTATTATTGACCGCGAATAGAGAAACCGCTCATCTGATCCTGTGAGCCGTAGGATCATTTCAGGATTAATCCTGACCGTGTTAATTATAACTGTTCCTTTGATCCGGTGAGCCTTAGCTGTGGAGGATTAATTGTCACACCCCGTCAAGGCGGAAACGCGAGGTGTCACACATTTAGTTCATATCACAAAGTATAAAGTTTGAAACTAAGGAATCAAATAAATTATTAATTTCATAATTTAAATTCAACACTTGTTTCAATTCAACCAATAAACAACAAAGAAAAAAAAATATTGTTCCATTTATTAGCCTAGTCCAAGAGCTCTCCTATGTGATACTTTGTCATCAACTAGTTATTTCCTGAAACATGTAAAGAAAATGGGTCAACATAAAGTTGGTGAGAAACATAGGTTTTCTAAGTTATAAAGATATATGGACATAAAATATATAAACAAATTCATTATAAGTTCAAACAAGTGTACAAGCATATCAATACCAAAATTCATTGCAGTTAACCCTTAATGTTATATGCATCCACAATCACACAGATTGTGCCGTTGAAGTGTTATTGCATCCATAATCACACAGATTGTGCCGTTGAAATGTTATTGCGTCCACAATCCAAATATTGTGCCGTTGAAATGTTATATCGGTTTCCCCAATATGACCATACTAGTACTTCCTTAGGCTTGTAAACAAGTCAATGATTGCAATAATGTTATAGTGTTCAAATATCAAACATACAATTGAAATTACTTGTTTAAGAATTTGTTTAAATAAAAAGTTTGAGTTATCAAGTTATATGCATACATGTTTCACCAAAAAAAAAAGGAAAAGGGGCTTTGAATCTCACCTTGATAAGTAGAGGATTGGACTTGTAACTAGATCGTGAGGAGAAGTGAAACGGATCAATGATACCCTAATTAAATATTTACACATAATTAATATATAGGGATGATTAAAGGGAATATGAACGGAACGATTAGGACTTTAAGATTTAGGAACGGACGAACGAAAATATTAGGGATTCGAATTTTAATGGTACCAAACTAAATAAGGTGATAATATATAAATCATATTTCATGAAATAACGTTTTATAAATTTTTATTTATAAAAGAGATGTAGGCGCAATAATAAATATTAATTACACATTTTTTAAATATAATGAACATATTAATACCATATTTTATTAAGATATTGTCAAAACTGGTTAAAATTTAGGTTGTTTTAATAATTATCATCTTTAAATATTAATAATTGTAAATTTAATAATAAGATCGGGACATTAACGATTAATAATTCATTATTAAGTAATACTCATGTTTCACTAATAAAAACGTATTGTCATTAACTTATTTAGCTCATGACGTTTTCAAGATTTAGTTTATAAATGTGTATATATATACCCTTTTGATAAATAAAACCCACGATATTACAAAACACGACCAATTTAAAATATTAAAAGTTTTAGAGTAATAGGGTTTATGAAAATTCATTAAAGTTAGTCATGTTTTTAGAACATTCGTACTTGTAAGGCCCCAAACTCGGGAGGCCTCACTCGTTGGATTTACTCATTTACAAACAGTTCTTAAACTTGAATATCAAGATAACGCAGCGGAAAATATTTCATTAAAACATAATCATTACATTGTTCAATATGCGGAAGCGTAACTGTAACATCCCAAAATAAATGAGGATTTTAAATAACGGGTTGAACCGGGACGAACGGGATAAAAGAACGAGGCATAACGGGCCGGGCCGGTTGGGCCGGCAAACTTGAAGGAAGGGGGGGGGTTTCCTCCCTTTAAATAGCCAACACACACACCATTTCTCTCATTTGCAAGAATCTAGAGAGAGAAACCGTAGAGAGAGAAAGTTGGCGGATCGACCCGAGATTGAAGGAGCTTGTTGCTACTGAACTCGTGAGCAAAACCTCCGGATCAGAATCTCGAAATCAGGTAACACCCGAACCAAATCTGAGTTTTTGTTCGTTTTTGGGTTTTCGGGTATTTTCGGGAAAATGACGGGTTTTTATAAACCAAATGAGGAAAGGGTTATAAATCTGGAATCACGAAGGGAAAATACACGTTTTGAATGTAAAAAGTCCGGATCTTGACAAGATCGGACCTGCATGCGAAAGTTAGGGTTTTTGGGGAAGATAGCTGAGTTCTGCAGGTATCGAAACTAGAGTTTCGAGTGGCCTGCAGGTGTCGAAACTAGAAGTTTCGAGTGACCTGCAGTTGTCGAAACTAGAAGTTTCGAGTGACCTGCAGTTGTCGAAACTAGAAGTTTCGAGTGACCTGCAGTTGTCGAAACTAGAAGTTTCGAGTGACCTGCAGTTGTCGAAACTAGAAGTTTCGAGTGACCTGCAGTTATCGAAACTAGAAGTTTCGATGGGCCTGCACCTGTCGAAACTAAGTAGTTTCGATAGGTCTGCATCAGTAGGTGAAGTCAGTGTATTCACCTGTAACAGAACGAGTAAACCGTTAGAGTCGGGATTTAGGTCTGATGTGTATTTAATTAATCAATTCAGATCGGAAGTGACGTTGTTGGACCTTCGTTTAGGACAACCCATATTAGCGTATCAGGTGAGTTCTAGAGCCCTCTTTTAAATGTTTTGTTAATGTTTTTGGGCTGGTGTGCATACTTACGAAATGATGTTTAACGAAATGATGTTTAACGAAATGATGTTTAACGAAATGATGTTTAACGAAATGATGTTTTAACGAAATGATGTTTTAACGAAATGATGTTTAACGAAAGGAAAGGTTTTGAAATGTTGAAACGATGTTTACGAAAGGAAAGGTTTTGAAATGTTTTTGCCAAAAAGGGTTACGAATGCTTTATGAACGGTTTAAATGAGGAAATGTTTAATGAGAAGAGAAAGAGGTAAAGGTTTTAAAGAAGTCATTACAAATCTAATCTGTCGAATGAATGGAATTGACGAATGAAGTCTGGGAATGAGATTCCCAGCCTTGTGGTAGATTATGGACAGCGAGCCATAGTTGCTACAAGAACAACAGGGGCATGTCTTTGTGGCATGCCAATGGTTATGATGTTGTACAACTGGTAAAAGGGAGTAACGACGGTTACTCAGGGGTTAACGTGACCCCATGTAAGGTTAAATTATGATCCGACGATGTTATGGCTGAGAGTCATAACCGTCGATGGAAGTTGTCGGTTTATGGACATGAGAGCCATAAGGGCAACTGAATGGGTATTGTCGGTCCTCGCGCAGTTAGCCTTGGGGGCAATACCATAAGGAAATTGACGGAATGTATGGTATTGTCGGTCTTCGTGCAGTTAAGCCTTAGGGGCAATACCATACTAAATGACGGAACGAAGGGTAACACAGATTTAGATAATAATGTATGACTTAAATGAATGTTAAAAGTTTTAATGAACGATCCGTTTAACGGTGTTTATGATTATGATGTTGATGATGATATGGGTACGAAACCTTTTTTTAAAGATGTTAAATTATTACATGCTTTTGTGAAAGGTTTTTACTAAATGAATGATACGTTTTTGGCAAATGTTGATGTTAAAGTTTTTATGAAATGCTAGAACTCACCAGCGTAGCTGACCTTTTTAGTATGCACATTCAGGTTAAGGAAGTTATGATGATGGACGGTGATGCTGGGCGGCTTGAGGAGTTACCCGGATGATATGAAGACTGGCATCCCGTTACGAGTTGTTTTTGTTATGTACATGTATTTGAAAATGTTACGCTTCCGCATGTTAAACGATGTAATGTTATGTTTGAAATGAAATTTTCCGCTGCGTTATTTGATATTCTAGTTTGAGAACTGTTTGTGAATGAGTAAATCCAACGCGTGGGGCCTCCCGGGTTTGGGGCCTCACAAGTTGGTATCAGAGCAATAGTTTGAGAGATTTGGACACTCCCTGTGTCTGAACTTAAACTGAGAATGGGACCGAAAGCGGATGCCAGTACGGGTAACTCGAGCCACAGCATCAGGTATGAAGGTAGTATATATATTACGTATATAGTATGCCTTAGAAGAGGTTAGATGAGGACTTGAGTTCTGATGAAATCACAAAGGTGGTCAAATGGAAATCGAAAAGTAGTGTAATGGTTAATTACAGATGGCCAGTGTATATTAACATCTTACAGTGCTTATTGAATTTTATTTGTTAACTAGCGTGATGACATTGGATTTCTTGTCTTATAGAACGGAATGGTGAGGAGAGGGAACGGAAGGCGTGGTGGCCGTACCGGTGGTCGTACCGGCGGTCGAAATGGTGGGCGTGGCAGGATTCCTGCGCGCCAAGAGCACAGCGAAGAAGGAAGTGTTCACACTGAACCGACGGTTAGTGTGCATGGAACTGAACAGACACAGGTTGCAGAACAACCTTTCACTTTTGAACCAGAAGTGAGAGCAGCCATAGCTCGAGAGTTCTCCGAGTTGATGAAGAATTCTCTGCCAGGTCTGTTGGCAGAAGCATTGAAGCAGGTCAATGGGGAAGGTGGGTCTAACCCGACGGTTGATACCCCGAACACTGGGGCAATCAACGCACCGCCTGCTCGCGGATGCGACTATAAGTCCTTCAAGGCATGTGACCCGCCAGTTCTGACAGGAAAGAAAGACGCAGTAGCTACGTTTGACTGGATAATCCGTATGGAGGCTGCCATCCGTCTCAGCGAATGTCGAGCGGATCAAGTTGTGAAATTTGCTGCTAACTCCTTGAGGGAGGAAGCATCCCATTGGTGGGAAGGTGTGCGTCAGGCAAAAGGGAGCGAGATTGTGGATGCAATGATGTGGGCTGACTTGAAAACTTTGGTGATCAAGAATTTCTGCCCAAGGAACGAGATTGAGAAGGTAGAGAGGGAATTTCTGGGTTTGAAGGCCGGGAACATGACGCACCGGCAATATACAACCCGATTCAATGAACTGGCACGTCTGGTGCCACACCTTGTCACTACTGAAGAGAGAAAGATTGCCTGCTATATTCATGGGTTGCCGGACCAGGTCCGCACCTATGTTAAGGCAAACGCCCCTACTACCTATGATTCGGTAGTAGAACTGAGCGGCGTAGTATTTGATGATCTGGCACTGAATGTCGCCGCCATCGAGGAACCAAAGAAGAGACCGAGCTTCTCAAACAAGCGAACTGGTGGAAAGATGTTTGGGGCTCGCGATAAAAGGGCTCGGGTGGATGAGCCGACTATTTGTAAGAAGTGTGGAAAGGAGCATGTAGGTGAATGTAGACTGGGATCTAACCTGTGCTTTAAGTGTGGCAAGACCGGACACTACGCCCGTGAGTGCACACAACACTACAAGTGCTACAACTGTGGGGATTTCGGTCATCTGAGTAGGGACTGCCCGAAGCCAAGGATGGGGGAAACCGGGAAGGGAAAGGGCCCGGAAAAGAAGGGAGAGGGATCTCGTGCAAAGACTCGTGCGTACGCGCTGACGCAAGACCAGGCCAGAATGGACCCCGACGTGGCGTCAGGTACGTTCGTCCTTGACAACACTCTTGTTTCTGTGTTATTTGATTCGGGTGCCAGTAAGAGTTTTATATCTGCGACTTTTTGTAAGAGAGTGAAGTACGCAGTAAGTATACTAGAAAGGGCCTTTAGCGTAGAAACCGCTGAGGGTAGAACTGCGAGAGTGACCGAGGTAGTTGACAACTCTACGATAAAAATAGAAGGTCATAGATTCCCTGTCAGATTGTTTGTTATGGTTTTGGGAGGGTTTGATGTCGTGCTGGGTATGGATTGGCTAACTGCCAACGAAGCACAAATCATATGTAAACGAAAGATAATCCGACTCAAGGCTCCGGATGGTAGCAAAGTCGAGGTTTTTGGAGATCGTGACGTCCCGATGCCAAACGTCATCTCGATGATTAAGGCAACAGATTACTTGAGGCGCGGATGCGAGGCTTATCTGGTGTACGTGATTGACAAGTGTAAGGAAGTGAAGGAACTAGACGATGTACCCGTGGTACGCGAGTACCCGGAGGTGTTTCCAGAGGATTTGCCTGGGATACCACGCGATAGAGAAATTGAGTTCCGAATTGACTTAGTACCAGATGCCCAGCCCGTGGCTAAGGCTCCATATCGACTAGCACCAGTGGAAATGAAGGAACTTATGGTCCAACTAGACGAGTTACTTGAGAAAGGATTTATCCAACCAAGCATCTCGCCGTGGGGTGCTCCGGTGTTGTTTGTAAAGAAGAAAGATGGTTCGATGAGAATGTGTATCGATTACCGCGAGTTGAACAAACGTACGGTAAAGAACAAGTACCCTTTACCAAGGATCGATGACCTGTTTGATCAATTGCAAGGCGCAAGTTGGTTCTCGAAAATCGACCTTCGGTCCGGGTACCATCAGTTGAAGGTGAGGGAAGAAGACATACCGAAAACTGCATTTCGCACGCGTTATGGACATTTCGAGTTCCGCGTAATGTCTTTCGGATTGACGAACGCCCCCGCAGCGTTCATGGATTTGATGAATAGGGTGTGTCGACCGATGCTGGACCGATCGGTAATTGTGTTCATTGATGATATCCTCGTCTACTCCAAGAATGAGGGTGATCACGCTTGTCATTTGAAGGAAGTGTTGGAAGCTCTAAAGAAGGAGAAGTTGTATGCTAAGTTCTCCAAATGCGCGTTCTGGCTTAGGGAAGTCCAATTCCTAGGTCACGTCATTAACCCGAACGGCATTATGGTAGACCCAGCAAAGATAACGACGGTAAGGGACTGGGATATTCCTAAGACGCCAACGGAGATCCGCAGTTTCTTAGGGTTGGCAGGCTACTATCGGAGATTCATTCAGGATTTCTCGAAAATAGCTTCGCCATTGACAAAGTTGACACGAAAGGAAGAAAAGTACGAATGGGGTCCGAAGCAGGATGAGGCATTTAAGGAGTTAAAAGAAAAGCTAACCCAAGCTCCAGTCTTGGCCCTTCCCGAGGGCAATGAAGACCTGGTGGTATACTCTGACGCTTCGGGTCAGGGGTTGGGGTGTGTGCTGATGCAACGTGGAAGAGTGATCGCATACGCATCACGACAGCTGAAGGTTCATGAAGTCAACTATCCGACTCACGATTTGGAACTTGCTGCTGTCGTATTTGCATTGAAAATATGGAGGCACTACCTGTACGGGGTAAAGTTTACTATTTACTCCGACCACAAAAGTTTGAAGTACTTCTTCGAACAAAAGGAGCTTAATATGAGGCAGAGGAGATGGTTGGAACTCCTGAAGGACTATGACTGTGAAATAATGTACCATCCTGGAAAGGCAAACGTGGTGGCTGACGCTCTAAGCCGAAAGGATGTGCCTACTCCTATTAGAGTGAAAGCTTGCCAGTTGGTGGTAACATCGGATGTGATGAGAGAAATCGAAAGAGCTCAAGATGAAGCTTTGAAGGAAGAAAATATAAAGAAAGAAAGGATGGTTGGCCAACGGGACAAGTTGGAATATAACACCCTCGGTGTTAGAACGCGTTATGGACGGATATGGATACCTATGGGTGGCGAACTTAGGAGCAAAATCTTGGATGAGGCTCATAAGTCTCGTTACTCTATCCATCCCGGTACCAATAAAATGTACCAAGATCTGAAGAGGGAATACTGGTGGCCTGGAATGAAATGTGATGTGACGAAGTATGTAAGCAAGTGCTTGACTTGCTCGCAAGTAAAGGCTGAACACCAGAAACCGTATGGAAAGATTCAACCACTTGAGATACCGGAATGGAAGTGGGAACACATTACTATGGACTTCATAACCAAGCTACCTCGCACAGCTAAAGGTCATGACACCATTTGGGTAATTGTGGACCGTTTAACGAAGAGTGCTCATTTTCTACCTATTCGCGAGACGTTCTCGTCGGAAAGATTAGCAGAAGTATTTATTAATGAAGTAGTAACACGGCACGGGATGCCTTTAACGATTGTATCCGACCGGGACACACGATTCACATCGAGGTTCTGGAAAAGATTTCACGAGGCGATGGGTACGAGACTTAATATCAGCACGGCATACCACCCGCAAACGGATGGTCAGACCGAAAGGACCATTCAGACGTTGGAGGACATGCTTCGTGCTTGTATTATCGACTTCGGTGGCAGTTGGGACAGTCATCTGCCATTAGCCGAATTCTCCTACAACAACAGTTATCACACGACGATAGGCATGCCGCCTTATGAAATGTTGTATGGGAGAAGATGCAGGACCCCGGTTTGTTGGGGTGAGATTGGACAGAAGGAATTGGGAAGTCTCGAAGTCGTTAAAGAAACATCGGAAAGGTTTGATCAGATCAAAGCACGCATGAAGGCCGCCCAAGATCGTCAGAAATCCTATGCGGATAAACGACGAAGGCCTATTGAGTTTAATGTTGGGGATAGAGTAATGTTGAAAGTGTCGCCTTGGAAGGGAATCATACGATTCAGAAAGAGAGGAAAGTTAAGTCCGAGGTTTATCGGACCATTCAGGATTATGGCACGGGTTGGTGAAGTCGCATATCGGTTGGAATTGCCTGATGAGTTAAGTGGGATTCATCCTACCTTCCATGTATCACACTTGCGAAAGTGTTTGGCGGATGAATCGGCTCACGTACCACTTACGGACATCGAGGTCGACAACAACCTTAACTACATCGAAGAACCTGTGGCCATCCTAGACAGGAAAGAGAAACGTTTACGTAACAAAGTTATCCAGTTGGTTAAAGTCCAGTGGAAGCACCGGAAGGGATCGGAAGCTACATGGGAAACGGAGACGGAAATGAAGGAGTCGTACCCTCAACTGTTTGACTTATGATAGGTTTCGGGGACGAAACCTATTGTAAGGGGGGTAGACTTGTAACATCCCAAAATAAATGAGGATTTTAAATAACGGGTTGAACCGGGACGAACGGGATAAAAGAACGAGGCATAACGGGCCGGGCCGGTTGGGCCGGCAAACTTGAAGGAAGGGGGGGGGTTTCCTCCCTTTAAATAGCCAACACACACACCATTTCTCTCATTTGCAAGAATCTAGAGAGAGAAACCGTAGAGAGAGAAAGTTGGCGGATCGACCCGAGATTGAAGGAGCTTGTTGCTACTGAACTCGTGAGCAAAACCTCCGGATCAGAATCTCGAAATCAGGTAACACCCGAACCAAATCTGAGTTTTTGTTCGTTTTTGGGTTTTCGGGTATTTTCGGGAAAATGACGGGTTTTTATAAACCAAATGAGGAAAGGGTTATAAATCTGGAATCACGAAGGGAAAATACACGTTTTGAATGTAAAAAGTCCGGATCTTGACAAGATCGGACCTGCATGCGAAAGTTAGGGTTTTTGGGGAAGATAGCTGAGTTCTGCAGGTATCGAAACTAGAGTTTCGAGTGGCCTGCAGGTGTCGAAACTAGAAGTTTCGAGTGACCTGCAGTTGTCGAAACTAGAAGTTTCGAGTGACCTGCAGTTGTCGAAACTAGAAGTTTCGAGTGACCTGCAGTTGTCGAAACTAGAAGTTTCGAGTGACCTGCAGTTGTCGAAACTAGAAGTTTCGAGTGACCTGCAGTTATCGAAACTAGAAGTTTCGATGGGCCTGCACCTGTCGAAACTAAGTAGTTTCGATAGGTCTGCATCAGTAGGTGAAGTCAGTGTATTCACCTGTAACAGAACGAGTAAACCGTTAGAGTCGGGATTTAGGTCTGATGTGTATTTAATTAATCAATTCAGATCGGAAGTGACGTTGTTGGACCTTCGTTTAGGACAACCCATATTAGCGTATCAGGTGAGTTCTAGAGCCCTCTTTTAAATGTTTTGTTAATGTTTTTGGGCTGGTGTGCATACTTACGAAATGATGTTTAACGAAATGATGTTTAACGAAATGATGTTTAACGAAATGATGTTTAACGAAATGATGTTTAACGAAATGATGTTTTAACGAAATGATGTTTTAACGAAATGATGTTTAACGAAAGGAAAGGTTTTGAAATGTTGAAACGATGTTTACGAAAGGAAAGGTTTTGAAATGTTTTTGCCAAAAAGGGTTACGAATGCTTTATGAACGGTTTAAATGAGGAAATGTTTAATGAGAAGAGAAAGAGGTAAAGGTTTTAAAGAAGTCATTACAAATCTAATCTGTCGAATGAATGGAATTGACGAATGAAGTCTGGGAATGAGATTCCCAGCCTTGTGGTAGATTATGGACAGCGAGCCATAGTTGCTACAAGAACAACAGGGGCATGTCTTTGTGGCATGCCAATGGTTATGATGTTGTACAACTGGTAAAAGGGAGTAACGACGGTTACTCAGGGGTTAACGTGACCCCATGTAAGGTTAAATTATGATCCGACGATGTTATGGCTGAGAGTCATAACCGTCGATGGAAGTTGTCGGTTTATGGACATGAGAGCCATAAGGGCAACTGAATGGGTATTGTCGGTCCTCGCGCAGTTAGCCTTGGGGGCAATACCATAAGGAAATTGACGGAATGTATGGTATTGTCGGTCTTCGTGCAGTTAAGCCTTAGGGGCAATACCATACTAAATGACGGAACGAAGGGTAACACAGATTTAGATAATAATGTATGACTTAAATGAATGTTAAAAGTTTTAATGAACGATCCGTTTAACGGTGTTTATGATTATGATGTTGATGATGATATGGGTACGAAACCTTTTTTTAAAGATGTTAAATTATTACATGCTTTTGTGAAAGGTTTTTACTAAATGAATGATACGTTTTTGGCAAATGTTGATGTTAAAGTTTTTATGAAATGCTAGAACTCACCAGCGTAGCTGACCTTTTTAGTATGCACATTCAGGTTAAGGAAGTTATGATGATGGACGGTGATGCTGGGCGGCTTGAGGAGTTACCCGGATGATATGAAGACTGGCATCCCGTTACGAGTTGTTTTTGTTATGTACATGTATTTGAAAATGTTACGCTTCCGCATGTTAAACGATGTAATGTTATGTTTGAAATGAAATTTTCCGCTGCGTTATTTGATATTCTAGTTTGAGAACTGTTTGTGAATGAGTAAATCCAACGCGTGGGGCCTCCCGGGTTTGGGGCCTCACAGTAACATAGTCTATTACATAAACATATCATAATCTAATCATAACGGGATGCCAGTCTTCATGTCATCCGGGTAACTCATCAAGCCGCCCACCATCACCTTCCATCATCGTAACCTGCCTTAACCTGAATGTGCATACTAAAAAGTCAGCTACGCTGGTGAGTTCTAGCTTTACATAAAACCTTAACATAAACATTTTGCCAAAAACATAACATACATTTGTTTAACAAAAGCGTACGTAAAACATGCAATAACTTAACATCATAGTAACATAACAACATAACCTAAGTCAACATGAACCGAATCTGCGCCTTCTCGTAACTGTCAATTCCATACATCGCATACCAGCGGATGAACTTAAGGCTCGTTACCTCTAAGCCATCCGTCACACAGGTCCCCTAAGGCTCGTTACCTCTAGGTGGACCAAACATAGGTATCCTAAGGCTCGTTACCTCTAGGTAGACCAAACATACGTCTCCTAAGGCTCGTTACCTCTAGGTAGACCAAACATACGTCTCCTAAGGCTCGTTACCTCTAGGTAGACCAAACATAACTTAGGCACTATTTCCCCGCAAGGAATAGTACCTTCCATTGGGATCCCGGTAATCCCATGGGTGACCGTCGTCACCCCATCATCAACCAGTTGTACAACCGTTAGCCAGCCACAAAGGCCCCCCGTAAGGTGAGGCCAATACATACATACATACCTTAGCTCCCGTAGGAACTCGTGGCAGATTCGTTCATTCGTGACTTTCATAAAACCTTTACCTCTTTTTAGTTAAAGCATTCGTACGTTTTATTAAACAAAACATCATCTCTTTCGTAAACCTTTCGTAAACTTCATTTGGCAAAACATTTCATAAACATCATCCTGTAAACATATCGTAAACATCACATCGTAAACATCGTTTCGTAAACATCATTTCGTAAACCTCATTTCGTAAACCTCGTTTCGTAAACCTCATTTCAAAACGTCATTCCGTATGTATGCACACCAGCCCAAAAACATTTAATAAAAACATTTAAAGAAAGGCTTCTAGAACTCACCTTATAAGCTAGTCTCGGTTTTCCTAAACAAAGGCCCAACAACGTCACTTCCGATCTGAATTGATTAGTTAAATACACATCAGACCAATACCGACTTTAACGGTTTAACCCTTCTAAACGTACTAACTTTACTTAACCAGCCTGATGCCTGCGCACTTAGCAAGTGCGTAGACCTTGCTGCCTACGCACTTAGCAAGTGCGCAGACCCTGCTGCCTGCGCACTTAGCAAGTGCGCAGACCCTGCTGCCTGCGCACTTAGCAAGTGCGCAGACCCCTCTTCCTGCGTACTTGATAAGTACGCAGGACCTGCTCCGTGCGCACTTGGTAAGTGCGCACGACCTGTTTCTTCGCAAAACCCTAACTTTCGCATTCAGGTCTGATCTCGTCAAGATCTCGAACCTGTTTGCATCCAAAACGTTCGTTTTCCATTAAGGAACTCAAATCTATGTTTATCTCTCAGTTTCAACCGTAAAAACGTTGCCTTTTTACCCAAAACCCGAAAAACCCAAAAAACGAACTAAAACTCAGATTTAGGTCGGATCGTTACCTGAATCGAGCTTCTGATCCGGAGGTTCTTCTCACGAGCTCTGGAGCAACACACTTCTCAAATCTCGGGTCGATCCGCCAACTTTCTCTCTCTACGGTTTCTCTCTCTAGAAGGTGCAAATGAGAGAAATGAGTGGTGACCTTGGCTATTTGTAGGGGAGGCTCCCCTTCCATCCCGCCGACCCATCCGGCCCGACCCGACATGCCTCGTTCGTTTTTTTCCGTTATTTTAACTGTCGTTTTATTTTTTTGGGATGTTACAAGTCTACCCCCCTTACAATATCATAAGTCAAATAAATGAGGGTACGACTCCCTCATTTCCTTCTCCGTTTCCCAAGTGGCTTCCGATCTCTTTCGAATTTTCCATTGGACTTTAACCAATTAGATAATCTTATTACGCAAACGCTTCTCCTTCTTGTCTATGATGGCCACGGGTTCTTCGATGTAATTAAGGCTGTTGTCGACCTCGATGTCAGTAAGTGGTACGTGAGCTGATTCATCCGCCAAACACTTTCGCAAGTGTGATACATGGAAGGTAGGATGAATCCCACTTAACTCTTCAGGCAACTCTAGCCGATAAGCGACTTCACCCACCCGTGCCATTATCCTGAATGGTCCGACGAACCTCGGACTTAACTTCCCTCTCTTCCTGAATCGTATTATTCCCTTCCAGGGTGACACTTTCAACATTACTCTGTCCCTAACCTCGAACTCAATAGGCCTTCGTCGTTTATCCGCATAGGATTTCTGACGATCTTGAGCGGCCTTCATTCTTGCTTTGATTTGATCAAACCTTTCCGATGTTTCTCTTACGACTTCAAGACTTCCTAATTCCTTCTGTCCAATCTCACCCCAACAAACCGGGGTCCTACATCTTCTCCCATACAACATTTCGTAAGGCAGCATGCCTATCGTCGTGTGATGACTATTGTTGAAGGAGAATTCGGCTAACGGCAGATGACTGTCCCAACTGCCGCCAAAATCGATAATATAAGCACGAAGCATATCCTCCAATGTCTGAATGGTCCTTTCAGACTGACCAACCGTTTGTGGGTGGTATGTCGTGCTAACATTGAGCCTCGTGCCCATCGCCTCGTGAAATCTTTCCAGAACCTCGATGTGAATCGTGTGTCCCGGTCAGATACGATCGTCAAAGGCATCCCATGCCGTGCTACTACTTCGTTAATAAATACTTCCGCTAACCTTTCCGACGAGAACGTCTCGCGAATAGGTAGGAAATGAGCACTCTTCGTTAAACGGTCCACAATTACCCAAATGGTATCATGACCTTTAGCTGTGCGAGGTAGCTTGGTTATGAAGTCCATGGTAATGTGTTCCCACTTCCATTCTGGTATATCAAGTGGTTGAATCTTTCCATACGGTTTCTGGTGTTCGGCCTTTACTTGTGAGCAAGTCAAACACTTGCTTACATACTTTGTCACCTCATGTTTCATTCCAAGCCACCAGTATTCCTTCCTCAGATCTTGGTACATTTTATTGGTACCAGGATGGATAGAGTACCGAGACTTATGAGCCTCATCCAAGATTTTGATTCTAAGCTCGCCACCCATAGGTATCCATACCCGCCCAAAACGTGTCCTAACACCTAGGGTGTTATATTCCAACTTGTCCTGTTGGCCAACCATTCTTTCCTTCTTTATGTTTTCTTCTTTAAGTGTCTCATCTTGAGCCTTTTCAATTTCTCTCATCACATCCGATGTTACCACCAACTGGCAAGCTTTCACTCTAATAGGAGTAGGCACATCCTTTCGGCTTAGAGCGTCAGCCACCACGTTTGCCTTTCCAGGATGGTATATTATTTCACAGTCATAGTCTTTCAACAGTTCCAACCATCGCCTCTGCCTCATATTAAGTTCCTTTTGTTCGAAGAAGTACTTCAAACTTTTGTGGTCGGAGTAAATAGTAAACTTCACCCCGTAAAGGTAGTGCCTCCAGATTTTCAATGCGAATACGACGGCAGCAAGTTCCAAATCGTGGGTTGGATAATTAGCTTCGTGAGTCTTCAACTATCGTGACGCATACGCGATCACTCTTCCGCGTTGCATCAACACGCATCCCAATCCCTGACCCGAAGCGTCAGAGTATAACACTAAGTCTTCATTGCCCTCGGGAAGGGCCAATACTGGAGCTTGGGTTAGCCTCTTCTTCAATTCCTTAAACGCCTCATCTTGGGTCGAACCCCATTCGTACTTTACCTCCTTCCGAGTCAACTTTGTCAATGGCGAAGCTATTTTCGAGAAATCCTGGATGAATCTCCGATAGTAGCCTGCCAATCCCAAGAAACTACGGATTTCAGTTGGCGTCTTAGGAATATTCCATTCCCTTACCGTCATTATCTTTGCTGGGTCAACTATAACGCCATTCGGGTTAATGACGTGACCTAGGAATTGGACTTCCCTAAGCCAGAACGCGCATTTGGAGAACTTAGCATACAACTTTTCCTTTTTCAGAGCCTCCAACACCTCCTTTAAGTGACATGCGTGATCACCCTCATTCTTGGAGTAGATGAGGATATCATCTATGAACACAATTACCGATCGGTCCAGCATCGGTCGACACACCCTATTCATTAAATCCATGAACGCTGCGGGGGCGTTCGTCAATCCAAAAGACATCACGCGGAACTCGAAATGTCCATAACGTGTGCGAAATGCGGTTTTCGGTATGTCTTCTTCCCTCACCTTAAACTGATGGTACCCGGATCGAAGGTCGATTTTTGAGAACCAACTTGCGCCCTGTAATTGATCGAACAGGTCGTCGATCCTTGGTAAAGGGTACTTGTTCTTCACCGTACGTTTTTTCAACTCGCGATAATCAATACACATTCTCATCGAACCGTCTTTCTTTTTCACAAACAACACCGGAGCACCCCACGGCGAGATGCTCGGTTGGATAAATCCTTTCTCAAGTAACTCGTCTAGTTGTGCCATTAATTCTTTCATCTTCACTGGTGCTAGTCGATATGGAGCCTTAGCCACGGGCTGGGCATCTGGTGCTAAGTCGATTCGAAATTCAATCTCTCTATCGGGTGGTATCCCAGGCAAATCCTCTGGAAACACCTCCGGGTACTCGCGTACCACGGGTACATCGTCTAGCTCCTTCACTTCCTTACATTCGTCAATTATGTACACCAGATAAGCCTCGCATCCGCGCCTCAAGTAATCTGTTGCCTTAATCATCGAGATGACGTTTGGCATCGGGGCGTCACGATCTCCAAGAACCTCGACTTTGCTACCATCCGGAGTCTTGAGTCGGATTATCTTTCGTTTGCATATAATTTGCGTTTCATTGGCAGTTAGCCAATCCATACCTAACACGACATCGGACCCACCCAAAACCATAACAAACAATCTAACAGGGAACCTATGACCTTCTATTTTTATCGTGGAGTTGTCAACTACATCGGTCACTCTCGCAGTTCTACCCTCAGCAGTTTCTACGCTAAAGGTCCTTTCTAGCTTACTGACAATGTACTTCACTTGTTCACAAAAGGTCGTAGATATAAAACTCTTACTGGCACCCGAATCAAATAACACAGAAACAAAAGTGTTGTCAAGGATGAACGTACCTGACGCCACGTCGGGGTCTGCCCTGGCTTGTTCTTGCGTTAGTGTGTACGCACGAGTCTTTGCTCGGGGCCTCTCTTCTTTCTTTTCCCGGCCTTTCCCTTTCCTGGCTTCACCCATTCTGGGCTTGGTGCATTCCCGCCCCATATGACCGCTTTCACCACAATTATAACATTTAATGCCTTGCCTGCATTCCCGGGAGTAGTACCCAGTCTTGCCACATTTGTAGCACAGATTTGTCCCTATCCGACATTCACCCGTATGTCTCGCCCCACATCTTCCACAGACTGCCGTCTCGCCTACCCTGGCCTGTTTTTCCCGAGCCCCAAACAACTTCCCACCCGATTGCTTAGCGGGAAAACTCAGCTTCTTCTTGGGCTCTTCACTGGCAACGACATTCAGCGCCAGATCATCAAATACCACTCCGCTCAGTTCTACTACCGAATCGTAGGTAGTAGGGGCGTTTGCTTTAACATAGGTGCGGACCTGGTCCGGCAGCCCTTGAATGTAGCATGCAATCTTTCTTTCCTCAGTCGTGACAAGATGTGGCACCAGACGTGCCAGTTCATTGAACTGTGTGGTGTACTGCCGGTGCGTCATGCTCCCGGCCTTCAAACCCAGAAATTCTCTCTCTACTTTCTCAATCTCGTTCCTTGGGCAGAAATTCTTGATCACCAAAGTTTTCAAGTCAGCCCACATCATCGCATCCACAACCTCGCTCCCTTTTGCCTGACGTACACCTTCCCACCAATGGGATGCTTATTCTCTCAAGGAGTTAGCAGCAAATTTCACAACCTGATCCGTTCGGCACTCGCTCAGGCGAATGGCAGCTTCCATACGGATTACCCAATCAAAAGTAGCCGCCGCATCCTTCTTCCCAGTCAGGACTGGTGGGTCACATGCCTTAAAGGACTTATAGTCGCAACCACGGTTAAGCGGTGCGTTGATTGCCTCAGTGTTCGGGGTGTCAACCGCCGTGTTAGACCCACCTTCCCCATTAACCTTCTTCAATGCTTCAGCTAACAGACCTGGCAGAGAAGTCTTCATCAGCTCGGTGAACTCTCGAGCTATAGCTGCTCTCACATGAACTTGTTCAAAAGTGAAAGGTTGTTCTTCAACCAGTGTCTGCTCAGTTCCATGCACACTAACCGCTGGCTCAGTGTGAACACTTCCTTCCTTACTATACTCTTGGCGAGCAGGGGTCCTGCCACGCCCACCATTTTGACCGCCGGTACGACCACCGGTATGGACCCCACCACGTCTTCCGTTTCCTCTCCTTGCCATTTCGTTCTATAAGACAAGGAATCCAATGTCATCACGCTAGTTAACAAATAAAATTCAATAAGTACTGTAAGATGTTAATATACACTGGCCATCTGCAATTAACCATTACACTACCTTTCAATTTCTATTTGACCACCTTTGTGATTCCATCATAACACAAGTCCTTTCCTAACCCTTTCTAAGGCATACTACATACACATACTCTACTTTTCATACCTGATGCTGTGGCTCGAGTTACCCGTACTGGCATCCGCTTTCGGTCCCATTCACAGTTTAAGTTCAGACACTGGGAGTGTCCGAATCTGTCAAACTATTGCTCTGATACCAACTTGTAAGGCCCCAAACTCGGGAGGCCTCACTCGTTGGATTTATTCATTTACAAACAGTTCTTAAACTTGAATATCAAGATAACGCAGCGGAAAATACTTCATTAAAACATAATCATTACATTGTTCAACATGCGGAAGCGTAACATAGTCTATGACATAAACATATCATAATCTAATCATAACGGGATGCCAGTCTTCATGTCATCCGGGTAACTCATCAAGCCGCCCAGCATCACCTTCCATCATCGTAACCTGCCTTAACCTGAATGTGCATACTAAAAAGTCAGCTACGCTGGTGAGTTCTAGCTTTACATAAAAAACCTTAACATAAACATTTTGCCAAAAACATAACATACATTTGTTTAACAAAAGCGTACGTAAAACATGCAATAACTTAACATCATAGTAACATAACAACATAACCTAAGTCAACATGAACCGAATCTGCGCCTTCTCGTAACTGTCAATTCCATACATCGCATACCAGCGGATGAACTTAAGGCTCGTTACCTCTAAGCCATCCGTCACACAGGTCCCCTAAGGCTCGTTACCTCTAGGTGGACCAAACATATGTCTCCTAAGGCTCGTTACCTCTAGGTAGACCAAACATACGTCTCCTAAGGCTCGTTACCTCTAGGTAGACCAAACATACGTCTCCTAAGGCTCGTTACCTCTAGGTAGACCAAACATAACTTAGGCACTATTTCCCCGCAAGGAATAGTACCTTCCATTGGGATCCCGGTAATCCCATGGGTGACCGTCGTCACCCCATCATCAACCAGTTGTACAACCGTTAGCCAACCACAAAGGCCCCCGGTAAGGTGAGGCCAATACATACATACATACATACATACATACATACATACATACATACATACATACATACATACATACATACATACATACATACCTTAGCTCCCGTAGGAACTCGTGGCAAATTCGTTCATTCGTGACTTTCATAAAACCTTTACCTCTTTTTAGTTAAAGCATTCGTACGTTTTATTAAACAAAACATCATCTCTTTCGTAAACCTTTCGTAAACTTCATTTGGCAAAACATTTCATAAACATCATCCCGTAAACATATCGTAAACATCACATCGTAAACATCGTTTCGTAAACATCGTTTCGTAAACCTCGTTTCGTAAACCTCATTTCAAAACGTCATTCCGTATGTATGCACACCAGCCCAAAAACATTTAATAAAAACATTTAAAGAAGGGCTTCTAGAACTCACCTTATAAGCTAGTCTCGGTTGTCCTAAACAAAGGCCCAACAACGTCACTTTCGATCTGAATTGATTAGTTAAATACACATCAAACCAATACCGACTCTAACGGTTTAACCCTTCTAAACGTACTAAATTTACTTAACGAGCCTGCTGCCTGCGCACTTAGCAAGTGCGCAGACCCTGCTGCCTGCGCACTTAGCAAGTGCGCAGACCCTGCTGCCTGCGCACTTAGCAAGTGCGCAGACCCCTCTTCCTGCGTACTTGATAAGTACGCAGGACCTGCTCCGTGCGCACTTGGTAAGTGCGCACGACCTGTTTCTTCGCAAAACCCTAACTTTCGCATTCAGGTCTGATCTCGTCAAGATCTCGAACCTGTTTGCATCCAAAACGTTCGTTTTCCATTAAGGAACTCAAATCTATGTTTATCTCTCAGTTTCATCCGTAAAAACGTTGCCTTTTTACCCAAAACCCGAAAAACCCAAAAAACGAACTAAAACTCAGATTTAGGTCGGATCGTTACCTGAATCGAGCTTCTGATCCGGAGGTTCTTCTCACGAGCTCTGGAGCAACACACTTCTCAAATCTCGGGTCGATCCGCCAACTTTCTCTCTCTACGGTTTCTCTCTCTAGAAGGTGCAAATGAGAGAAATGGGTGGTGACCTTGGCTATTTGTAGGGGAGGCTCCCCTTCCATCCCGCCGACCCATCCTGCCCGACCCGACATGCCTCGTTCGTTTTTTTCCGTTATTTTAACTGTCGTTTTATTTTTTTGGGATGTTACAGTACTTACAATAATGATGTTCAAATTCTATCTAAACGTTTAAGAATTTTAACTAAATATATAGACGCGTAAACATTTCAAAGGGTCAATATAAAGCGCGAGATACACATAATTTATTTGTTTGGAATTATTTAAAAAAAATACATATTATGTATAGAGAGAAGGGGCAAAAGCAGTGAAAGACAAAGAAAAAAAAGTTCACAGCCGCAAGGCTTGAACCCCCGACCTAAGAGTTGTTGACATGGGAGGGTTACCACTAGACCAAGATGCTTAGTTTTATTAATTAATCAGGAAGTGAGTTTTTTATTAAAACCCTTTTCATCCAATTCCTTCTTCCCGAACTGCAAATGAAGCACCTGATCATCCTCTCCCCTTTCAATCCTAAATGGCAAACAGAAAACACAGGAGAAGGAAATCGATTATCAAGGAAAGGGATTACCTGTAGTTATCTTGAATACCAAGCAAAGAAATTGAACCATTAGTGGCTCTCAAAACCGATCGCGACAAGAAAAAAAAATGGGGATCGAGGGTTCTTTTTCGTGGTGAATCGACTTGCAAACGGTAGGGATATTTATAGGAGGATGAGATACGCGTTTTACAGCGAGATTCGCGAGATTGGGGCTTGATTTCAGGGATTTCGCAGATCTCATACCCATTTACACAAGTTCCTTAAAAATGGTTTTCAAACCTTTGATTTCGGTCCAAATCCGTCAAATTGAGACTTGATACGGGATCATTAATCGATTACGAATTATTTGGATTCAAAAAGGGAAGATTTGAATGTGGATTGAAGGAGATTTGGAGAGGGATTTACGCGGTTTGACTTTTGAAAGTCAAACATGCGTTTGAGTCTGTTTCAGAGTCCAAAGGGGTTCATTTAGAAGGAGAGGGGGGGGTTCAAGTGAGGGTCCAAATCCATTAGAGAGGGTTAAAATGACATGAAAGGTTTAATTTCTAATTCTTTTGAAAAACTCTTATTTACATTAAGAAATTTATACAACTTACAAAACTTAAAACTTATTTATTTATCATTAATAATTTTATTGTTATTAATATTTTTTTCTTTTATAAAATAAACCTCACTTTTATAAACTTATAAATTTATGAATAGTTTAAAATAAAATAAAATAAAATAAAATAAAATAAAGGTCTACGTTATAACGAGATTGAAATAATACGGCAGACACAAATGTCATTAATGCACAAGATGAAATAAAATAGTACGAGCAAAATTCATGGATGTTACAGTATCCCCAAGTTGAGGGAATTTCATCCCCAAAATTCAACTGGTTGGGGTTATTAAATTAGAAAATATATGAGGGTACTTAAACTTCATTATGGAGGAATATGAATGAGATCTGATATTAAAAAAAGTTTATTGATTTAGTAATCATCTTCAACCCCATAGTTGGGATTGATGTTCTAGAGATTTAGAGTGGAAATCAAATGTTCATAGGGACACTGGCTATTGTTTACAGGATAGGGTTTACTAAGATTTGCATGCACTGCAAACTTTTATTACGTGTACACCCGTAATAATTGCTTACTTTGCATGATCACCTTAATTTCTCTTATCCTTCTACAATGTCTATTAGATTGGATTGTCGAAGGTAATTAGTTACTAATGCTTAGAGATATCGAAGGTGTTTAGTCATTGCTCGAGTAATCATGTTAGGTATAACGGTAGTGAGTTGTGATATAATACAAATAGCAAGTTTGGTAATCTTGATGATAACGTGGCAGGAGTAATTTATGCTTGTAAAGTTGAATTGGTGTGTGAGTAGTGGCATTCACGTATAACATTTCATAAAATGAAATTAACACTAAAGTAATAAGTTGAGATAACAAGTCATAGATAAGGTAGATAAACATAAAAATTGGGATAAATCCAAGTATTGAACAAGACATAATGAAAGAATCAGGGTTAACAAGCCTCCCCTAGTTAAGGGAATTTCATCCAAAACTTAACTAGTTATCCTAGATAACTGGGTCTCAGCGGTTTCTAAGTGCTCCTAAGACAAAACTCAACCTTGAGAAGCTTGATTGTTGGTAGGGTTCAGCTTGGGGCAATGGTTTTTGAGGTGGTCGGTGGCACCGCATGCATAGCAAGCTCTACCATTTGTAATGACGGGAGTTATGGTAGGAGTAGCGCCAGTCACACGGCAAGTATCTGCCAGGTGACCCCCTCCACCACATTTAGTACAAATGCGGCAGGGGTAAGTAGCATGATGATGATATTGGCATTTAGTACACAAAGGGGATGTCCCGCCATAAGGTTTCTTCGTGGAGACTTGGGTTCGAGTTGGTGCCACTTGGGTAACTGGAGCAACAAGCATGGCAAAATTTCCCACTATTTTTTGCTTCTTGAACTGGCATTCAGGTTCCTTAGTCTCTTCTACCTGAGCTTTCTTTCCACCTTTACAGTGTAGGATGCCTTCTTTAACAAGATCGTCTGTGAGGGAGGCAGCTAGACGAATGTCAGCCTCGAGAGTAGCAGGGTTGCTACCCATAACGGTATCCCTAACTTGGTGGGGTAGGCCACCAATGTAACGGTCGATTTGGCGGCTCAATGGGGTGACCATGTGGGGAACCAAGATGCTCAATTCAGTTCCAAATTGAAATCCTCAAAACCAAATGGCTTCTTCCATCTCTTGTGATATCTCCCGTTCAAAGCAGCAATCATGTCTCTTCTTGATTCTCACTTGTGTTCTGCACCCTAATCTCTCCACTGTCGTTCCCCTCCACCATTTCCAAGCCCTAAACCTTCCCTGATATCTAATTCATCATCTTAGTTCCAATGCAGCCTGTTGATGAGCACACATGAACAGAGACATATGCAGGTACGTATACATGTATGCAACATATCATGTAACTCCTTACTTTCAACATATCAAGTAAAATAACAGAACATTTCTAATACATGTCACCAGAGGTATTAGTTATGCCCAATATTAGTTACTTATTCCTAATATTAGGGTTTAGGATCTTTGGATATAGTAGATATCACTTTGTGCAGTTGTTGGTCCCCAGGTTATCAAAATGTGCAGAGATTAAAAATGTTAATGGGTATTTGTTTTGAAGCTTAAATATATAATTTTCAATATATTTAATTCTTATTAATTAATAAAGAATTACAGTTTAATAACGAAACTACGCAGACATTTGAAAACACAAACTTAGAAACATAGAACGCACTTTTGAGTTCTATTCTATGCTTGATTGATATAATTTGTGGTATTGTTTCAGAGATGATTGGACGAGTTAATGGGTAAGAAGGGGGTTAGTTTTCTGCAGTGATGAAGGTTTTTATCTTAGTAATGCTTTAAAGGAAAAGAAAGAAAGAAAAGGTGCCTCTTTTTTTCAATTTCGGGTCATGCATAGTAATGTTATGACCCCAAGATCTGTAGATGTAGTTTTTAAAAGACTTGGTTTTGCTATTCAAAAGGGGTTGGCGGCGCAGCTTGTTGCCCGTTTGCCTTCTATCTCTATGTAATTTCCCTTTGGGAGTTGTGTTTTGAAATTGACAATTTCTTACAATTTCATCAATTTTCTTGCAGTTTAGTTTCTACACGGTAATTACCTAATGCCCTGATCAATTCTACTGTACTTAACTTCATTATGTTTTTTTATTTTAAACATATGTTTTGGTGTCAATTTCTAAGTCTATGCTCTATATGCTAACGTCTTTGATCTTGAATAGGTGGACATGTAGCAATATGAAAAGAAACAAAACGCATTCTAAGAATAGGGACCAACATGTACCCTTCACCTGCATTACTGGGACAGAACAGAGATGGACCGATTGTTGCCATATCCATTGATGAGTTGATTGTAAAATCTGATGGATTTGTTGGCGTCTTCCCTAGTACGTCAATTGTATATATGAATAACAACTTCAGAATTAATAGAATAAACAATAATCATAGACATAAAGTATGTTTCTTGGCTATGATGACAGTAATTTTCTTCTGGGCAGCTAGTAAGAAAGTTTCTCTTCATACTTTAATTTTAGAGAAAATCAAGAGAATAATCATTGTTTCTATATATTTAAATGGCAGTACTCTTATCAGACAAAATTGACTCTATAACCATGAAATATATAAACATGCAGAAAAAGTTTTAAAAAAATGGCAGCTTTGTATAATTACAAAACATTTCAGATGACTGCCAAGGTGCTTTGCTTGCTCAAAACTGAGGTTTTGTATTGTTTACACGCTCACGGTGCAGCTGATTGGCACTTGGGATTATCACGATTATAGATTAAATGATGTTGGTAAAGAATATAAAAGGAAAGATACCAACTAAAGGCTTATGTTGGATTTCTTAGATGAGCCCCATGACAGTCCACGGTAATCTTTACCTCAAAACTTACATTTATTGCTCATAACATTTTACTCTGTTATAGTTATATTACGTGATGCTTTATTATACAAGTTGGATGACACAAGTAGGCTGGAATTTATGCATTTTACACATTTGGTCTTGAGGACAGGCAGATCACTAATACTTATACTAGCAAGTAGGCTGGAGTTTATGCTTTTCCTAATTTCTTTTATTCTTAGGATAATTTCAGTTTCATGTATGCATTATTATTCTATTCAACTATGTATGTATGTATGTCAGATGGTAACTTCTATTGTATCTATTTCAACAACTTTCTATGTTAGATGGTAACTGAAGTGTGAGTCGTATTTGTTGAGTTGTTCCTACATAGGAATGATTATTTTATATTTATTAAGAATTTAGTTAATGCTCTTGATATTATAGTGAGCAGGAGGAAAATCTGCTAGGGGAATGGGCAAGAAGATTTTTATAGGACGGCTTCTTCATGAAGCAAGTGTGGCAGACATGCGCTTGTATTTTGGTAGATTTGGATGTATTTTGGATGCGTATACCCCAAAGGTAATTTATCTTCTAATAATGGTATGTCTTATTTATTTAGTCACTTATCTATACTGTAATTATCTACCGGATGTTAGGTATCAAAGTCGGTAACGCAGCGGAATCACACACACACGCACAATATCAATAAACAGAAAAGAAAAGAGACACGGGAGATTTATAGTGGTTCGGTCAAGGTGACCTACATTCACTGTTATAACTAGGGTTTATTCTTATTAGACGCTCAAGGAATACAATTACATCATAGAGATATATATAATATCAAGATTAGGGTTAATTAAATAAGACAATAACTTAATCAACTAGAAATAGAACCAAGCAACCCTAAGGCTGCTGCCAGCTCTGATCTTGTTCTTTCAGCCTTAATAGGCCCAAGGGGCCTAGCCGCAGATGGCCCAAATCAGCCCAGGCCCACCGGGCCCATTTGGCCCAGTCCGGCCCAATAAGCCTTCACACCCAACAATCTCCCACTTGAAGGCTTTGCTCAATCCACAAACACCATCCAAGTAATCATCGATCTAGTAATTCCAGTATCCTCCATATCCAAAGTCTCCCGAGCCTTCAGTCCCCATAAACAAGCTCAGACTTCATCAATTTCCCCCTAGTTGCAACCCCCCTCTCATCATGTACATGAAGGGGCAGTTGAAGCTCCCCCGTGCTCCAACTCATTCTCTATCTCAACTGGTTTGCACGATCCACCAGTTCCAGAGATAACCTGAGAACCACCACTCTCCTCCTTTAGCAAGACTTCCATAGGAGAGATTTTCACAGTCGGACTACAGGTCTTCAAAACCCACCGTTGTTTTGTAACTGTACCCGGAACACGCCCCATGCTCCCACTGTCACCAAACCCCTGACCCGGTTTTGACCTCCGACCCCGCTCAGCTTGAATCACCTTGGCACCATGCTCCGCTCTTGCAAATTGAACCTTCTTTCGCCCCTTTGATTCAATGAACCTAACTTTGTTTTGAGGGACGGTCATACTTCCCTCAGCAGGTACCTCCACCATGTATAAAGAACCTCGCCTGTTTCCACGAGCAATTACCAGATTCCACTTGCCTCCACCAAACTTTACTTCTAGTCCTTGTTTATCTAGCTGACCGACAGAGATAAGCTTACTCTTCAAAGCTGGAATAACCCTGACACTCTTCAAGTTCCATGTGGTTCCCAAAGAAGTAACTAAATTCACGTCACCCATGCCCATAACATCAAGAACATCACCATTAGCTATTCGTACCTTCCCAAAGTTACCAACATTTAAATTCTCCATCGTCTCCCTGCTGTGCATCGCGTGAAACGAAGAACCAAAATCCATAACCCAAGAATCTGTAGAAGACTCTACACAGCAAACCAAAACATCATCATCAAATTCCTCATCTGCTTGAACCGTGTTTACCTGCCTTTTGCCCTCATTCTTCCCAGACTCTTCCTTATTCCTTCCTGGACACTGACTTTTCACATGCCCAACTTCATTACAGCTCCAACACCTCACATTTTTTCGAGCTCTAGACGAACTCCTTCCCCTACTCCCATTGCTCCTGTTATTTTCCCTTCCTCTGCCCACATTGAATATATCAGAAGACGAAGATCCTCCACTAGTGTTCCTTCGGCGAATATCCTCACCCAGAATACTATCCCGGACCACGCTAAACTTCAAATTACCAGCTCCACCAGAATTAGTGATCGCCGTCACATAACCTGACCAGCTGTCAGGCAAAGAGGATAACAATATCGCAACTTGAGTATCATCATCAAGCTTTGTCCCAACGGTCGATAGGCTGGACAAAATTGAATTTATATTATTTATGTGATCAGGCACCGAGCTTCCCTCATTCATCATCATCATGAATAACTCTCTTAACAGGAACACTCTATTACTGGCAGACGGTTTTTCATACATGTTTGACAGAGCCGTCATCATACCATAAGCTGTGGTTTCCTCTTTGATATTGAACGCAACGCTCCTCGTCAAAGCCAGTACAATCTTACATCTTGCCTTTTTGTCCTTAGTGTTCCAAACCACTTCGCCAGCCTTACTCATTCTATCCGGTTTTTCTGCCAATACCATCTCCAAATCGTTTTCACCGAATAACGCCTCTATTTGCATCTTCCACCATGCAAAATCAGTCTCGTTAAACTTTTCGATTCGAATTTTCCCGTCTTCAGTCATTGCAAACGAAAATCAGAAAAAAAAACCAAAATTAAGAAAGTCCACCAACCGAAGTTAAGCAACCTCTAAAGAAACCCTAAACCCTAAAACACCCGAACCGACGCTTCACCTGCAAAAACCCGTGACCAGCAACAACTTCAAGGGTTTAATAGACCAAACCTTAATCCCAAAATCACAAAAAAAATAAAATCCGAACCAGCCCTGTTACTCCTGTCTCCTTGTTGACAAAAAAGTCAACATAAAAAAAAGTCAACATCAGCTTTGTTACTCCTTTGCGACAGCAGCAAGGGTTCAAGGAACCCTAATCGCAAACAGCATAATTCACAGCAACAGTTCGAAACAACAGCTATATGCGACGAAACCTGGTGCAAAACAGTAGCCCTTAATCGCGAAACTTAGCAACCCAGCGAACAGCCACTACCTTCGGCAAAGACAGCAGATCGAAACAGAAACCTTGATGGCCTACCCTTCTCGAACAACCCTTAACCCCTTCAGAGATTGAACCAGTGCAGACCGTATGTAAACAACGAGCCAAAGCTCTGATACCACTTGTTAGGTATCAAAGTCGGTAACGCAGCGGAATCACACACGCACAATATTAATAAACAAAAAAGTAAAGAGACACGAGAGATTTATAGTGGTTCGGTCAAGGAGACCTACATCCACTGTTGCAACTAGGGTTTATTCTTATCAGATGCTCAATGAATACAATTACATCATAGGGATATATATAATACCAAGATTAGGGTTAATTAAATAAGGCAATAACTTAATCAACAAGAAATAGAACCAAGCAACCCTAAGGCTGCCGCCAGCTCTGATCTTGTTCTTTCAGCCTTAATAGGCCCAAGGGGCGTAGCCGCAGATGGCCCAAATCAGCCCAGGCCCATCGGGCCCAGTCCAGCCCAATAAGCATTCACACCCAACACTTATCTATTTAGTCACTTTTCTATACTGTAATTACCTACCGGATCTAGGACCCGAAGATGTCTGGTCACAGGGGGTTTGGTTTTGTGACCAAAAAGCTGAGGATGATGTTGCAGATCGTGTTTCATAGAGGGCACATGAGATTTGTGGACAACAGATATTTGATAGAATATATGAGTATGAACTTGTAATAATATGTATACCTATTTAATTATTGTGATCAATATTTGTTGGATTAAAGGTAGCAATAGATTCAGCCGCACCTGTTGATGAAGGTGGTTCAAGCGTAGGCATCGACTATATGGAGTCCTGGACAATCTGCCTGAACCAGCATATGGAGGTTATGGTCCAATGTGAGCATATTGGATTTTGATGATGTAAGTACAAGAAATGTTTTAAATCATATGTTTTAGGGACCAACTTATTATCGGTTAGAAAAAAACCATTTTAAATTCAAAAATATTTGTTGAAAGTAATAACTAACCTGCTCGAGATGTAAGTTGAATTAGCATTATTTTTAGCATAAATCTTTTTCGTTGATTATATCAATGCTTATGAATACACCTTTGTATTTGGTTTAAATTCAGAAACTTACAGGTTAAACAGATCTTGACTAATTAGAAAGTCAAAGATAGACTATTTTAGGGGCAAACAGAAGTTTAAATGACTGTCTATAAGTTCTTACATTCACTGAAGTGGTGAGCCTAACCGTGTCATGTATTAACGAGTCAAGATCTGCTTCACATCCAGGTTTCACATAGATGACCTGCAAAAGATCATGATCTTTAATCCTCAAAGCAAGGTGTTTCATCTCTTTATACTGTTTTGTAACATTTGTTTATATGTTTCCTATGTATGAGGGTAATTTTGAGATGTGATCTTATAAAAATGATACCTTTCTTAAAGTAATTTACCCACATTTCGACTAAATTATGTTTATTCTATTGAGATGAACAAGCTTTATAAGGAATATGATTCATGATTTTATATCTAAAGTATTAACACAATCTTTTGAGGATTGTTTATTTAACAATGATTCACGATCTATTTATGTTGCCTTTGAACTTGGGCAGTGATGATGGATCGTTATTTGTGAATGCAAAGCAATATCATGGAATTATAAGGAGCAGAAGATCTCGTGCTTAGGCACAAATGGCAAATAAAGTTCTAAAAAGTCGTAAGGTATGTTATAATTTAAATGGATTTTAACAATATTATATTGAATTCCACATGGAAGATTCGCCATTTCTTCCTGTAAGTGAGCTACATATTAAATCTCACATGCACACGGTCTGGTAGAGGTGGCATCTCCAATGGGTAATTTTTTTGGTCAAATTGATCAACCGGGGTAAACACTTGAAAGATGTCCAAAGTGAATGCTTAAAACTTCTAAATCACTTTATTAAAAATTTTGATTATCATTTTAGCAATATAGTATTATAGTTCTTATTTAATAAAATATTTATAAATGTGGACAATAAGGTGTTGACGGGCTAGCCCGACCCGTTTGAACCCAGACTAAAAACTGCATATTTGACCCGATAAATTTCTATGTTTCTTGCCTAAAGTGCAGAAATCCAAGAGTGAGAAGCCAACCATACATGAAAACACAAGCTTAGTTTTGGAAACCGAAAAAGGATCTAAATTAAAGACAACAAATGAACTGCTTGAAGTACTTGGGTTAGGTCTTTTTCCAAAAACTAAAAGAAAATCAAACCAACTGTGGATCCGGTTTATATGATAAAGGAGAAAATGGTAAATTTATAATCCTTAGTCTTCATGTCCAATGTTTGGCATAAGGGTCTGTTTATTTAAACATATGTTGATTTCATTGCTAAACTGATTTTGTTGTTGATTAGAGTGTATTTGATTAAAAGGAATTAGACAATTAGGATAAATAATAAATTATTTAATATCTGCTCAAATGTTTAGTATATCTCTTGATATTTAAAAGGTTGTTTTTTTTGTTATACATATAATGAAAGCAAGAGTTTGAGTGTCATTAGAGTTTTGATGATTATCTTGATTCTTGAAATAAACCCATTAGCTCTACCCTAATCAACAAAGCATAACCCAAGAAATAAAACAAAAAACCCGTTAAAAGATATATAAAAAAACTAAACATAAAAAGATTGAATTAAATAAAAAATACTTATCTTTTTAACAGTATAGTTCCTATTCTAATTTTCATTCTATAATGTCGACATATTAATGATTCTGAATGTATAAAATATTTTCATTTGTACTTCATCTTTGTATTTGGGCTGCCCAATCTGTATTTTATATCAAGTATTGCTAATACGGTTAAGGAACCCGGTCACCGGACGGGTAAAAAACTAGTTTTATTTTGGTCGTAAATCCCGTCCCCAATTTTGTTAAAGTTTCAGTTGGATATCTTTTAGAATCATATACTAATTACTTTTAGATTAAATTATTTTAATGGTACTCTTAAATTTTTAATTGGATAATTTTAAGAAAAAATAAGAACGAATATTCTTTTCTACATGAAAAGCATGTATCTATTTCATATCAAATTGTACTATGTAAAACATATCGAAGACCTTTTTTATATAGGCATGAACCATCACAATGTAAATTTTACAACTCTTCATGAAAAACTATATTAGTTGGTGATTAAAACCACTGACACTTATTCAGTTACATTAGCGGTAACTTCTGCTACTAGAAAACCGTCAACAGAACTCCTTCAGCAGGATTATTGGTCTTTCAACACTAACTAAGTTACTGCTCACCGCCCATGTTGTTGTTGATAACCAGTTACTTATAATCATAGTTACTACTGCTCGTAGTTTTTGCTGGTCCTACTTGCCACTCATGGACCGAGTTCCTACTAATCTCATAATCACTAGCAACTTACTATTAATAATCAGTCTCTAATGATCATTTTCTTGCAACTCTCTATAAACCATGTAGATCAGAAACAACTTTCAATGGCTTTCCAAGTTGAGTGAACCCAACCAAGGGCGTAGCCCCTTGGACCCACCAAGGCACTGCCTTGGAACCAGCCAAGGGAGTGATGCCCCTTGGTATACTTAGTTACTCGGGGGCTTCACCTCCTTGAACCACTGGGTTCAAAGGTGTAAAAAATGAGAATAGTCTTTATGTGTACTCTACCTCCTAATTGTAACGGTGTTTATTATTATTATTATTATTTCTTTTTGATATTAAGTAAATTGAAATAAACTAAGATGACCTTTATGACACTAAAATCACAAACAAAGAACAAATATAAAAACCAAGGAGTAAAAAGAATTAAAAAATAAAAGTAAACCATTTTCTAACACAGTCAATAATATTAGAGCAAATTACACAGATTGTCCTTTAATTATAGTAGAAATTACACTTTATGTCCTTTGACTTCAATAAGTACACCACATGTTCTTTTTTTATGTATTTTTATACACTCTATGTTCTCTGCACTAACTGGTGTTAAGTTTTTGGTTGGTGGAAGATGGAGGATGGAAGATAAAAGAGGATAAGGGTGGAGAAGATGGTGGCTGTTGGTGGTGTTGTTGTCGTGAGGGTGGAGAAGATGGTGGCTGTTGGGTGGTTGTGAACGGATTTGGTGGTGGTGGCTGCCGGAAAAGCTTGGTGGTGGTGGTGTTCTTGGTTTGGTTTAGAGAGAGAAAGAGTAGGAGTGATAAGACTCAAGATTTAATATTAATTAGGAATTTAAATATGCAGCTGAAATGACTGTTTTACCCATCATGTGAGGGGCACATGATGGGATTTAACGTTGGAAATAGATGGAGGTTAGTGTAAAAGATATAGAGTGTATAAAAGAATGTAAGAAAATGACCCGTGGTGTACTTATTGAAGTCAAAGGACACAAAGTGTAATTTATAGTATAAATAAAGGACAATCTGTGTAATTTACTCATTATATTATATTGAAATAGATGTTTTTATGAAAATGTATAAGTATGTATGTATGCATGCATGCTTATATTTATGTTTCATGTATGTATATGAACATACATACCCTTCACTCACCAACTGTACCGGTCAAATCTTTTAGCAATCGCATTATATGATCATCAAGTTATATTGCAGAATCTTCACCATGTGGTTTGCATATGTCCCCAACTTCTGAACTACCATATCCTAAAGTATATTTGGTTTTTCTCTTTCGGCCACAACTCACAACCAATAATCGTGTTCTATTATTGATTCGAATCATTACACAAAGAAGCACCTCTTTTCTTAAAAGTTATAACCCAGTGACTGTTTATTTATTTATTTATTAACATATAAGTGAGGGTTGTTCTTTTTGATGTTATAAAAAGGGATTATCACATTCCGTAGATACAAATAGTTATCTTTCTAGACTTTTAAGAATCCCTGTTTGTCAAATACAGATCGCTTATTTTACCATTTTCTATCCCTCAAAGCGTGTAGAAAATGAAACACTAAGCGATCTTTTATAGATGCGAATCATAGAAAGTTTTATAAGTCACAATCGGACCATGGAAAGTCTTATAAGTCACGATCTGTATTTAGACCAAAAATTTTATGGAAATAACAACCCCTATGCCAATCCTAGTTTTTAATCACACAATTAAATAAAAACTCCTCTTATATTAGTGTTACATTTAAATAAGTTTTTTAAATATGAAAATAAGAACCCTGTGCTAATTTGATTTGCCTAAAATACAATAGGACGGGTTTCTTACTATAAATCAAGTTTCATTTGTTTGATAATGCCAAGTTTAATAACAAAGCCTTTCTTAAACCGGGTTATAACTAAGGGGTATATTCATGATCTTATAGCACTAAAGGAAACATTAAACAAATGGGTATACAACATAAATTCCGAAAAATCTCAACATTGAAAGAAAATGTCGTTGGTTCTTATGTTTCACGAACCGACAAAGAGTGATGTTCATCACAAGTTAGTTACGGTCTTCTTAATATCAACAATGGTGTTCCACGTACTGATAATATCAGCGTGTATAGAGTTATCCGCGTTTGGCAAAAATGGTGAAATTAGAAAAATTAACAATGGTAGCTTTTTCGTTTTTGCCGCTTTTTGCTTCATTAATTATGAAAATGCTACCATCTCTATCTTAGTCATTTATTCGCCTTGAAAGAGAAAAAGCTTTCAATCGGTTATCAATTTACATATATATATATATATAAATTAATAAGTTATATATATATATATATATAGGGGCATTTCTTTTGAGAACCAACCATATGTTGAGAACCGAAAGAACCGCACAAAACGTGTACATATCGCTTTAGTGAAAAAAGTAAAATTCAACAACAATGTTTTATTTATCTCTTCTCACTCTTAGTTTGAGTTTATCTCCTCTCTCCTAAATTTTTTTAAGAAAAGTATAAAAATATGCATATATGCATTCATTTGTGCATATAGTGTGAGTGCATATATGCATTTAAAAAAACGACCATAAATTCGAGGTCTTTTAAAACCAAACCTTAAACATATTGAAATATACATGAATTCTAGTCAATTTATATTATAAATAGAGGAACAATTAATGCGGTTCTCACGGTTCTTAACATATGGTTGGTTCTCAAAAGAACATACCCCTATATATATATATAATCACGCAGTGGTGGCCTTTGGGTAAAACAAGTAAAGCCTTATCGTTAGGCCACCAAATTCTAAGAGCCTCAATTTTTATTTTTTATTTTATATAAAAACTCATATTAATTTATTTAAAACTGATTACTTTTTATGTATAGTAGATAAAGCTATTTCTTCAATTAAATGTAGATTTGATTAATTTAAAAAGTTTGAAAGTATTTTTGATTTTCTATTTAGTATAAAGAAATTAAAATCATTCAATGATAACTGTTTAAAACAATACTGTATTGATATTAAAAAATATTTAAAACATGTTGCTAGCTTAGATATCGTTGGTCTAGATTTATTTCAAGAACTAAAATTTTTAAAACATGTTATACATTTATAATGCGACACACTTATTAATATACTTAATTATATAAAAAAGTTTAATTCTTTTCCAAATGCTTATATTGCCTATAGAGTTATGTTAATTATTCCTGTAACGGTTGCTTTCGCATAAAGAAGCTTTTCCAAATTAAAATTGTTAAAAAATTATTTAAGATATACTATGTCACAAGAACGATTAAATGGGCTAGCTATATTTTGTTAATTGAAAATGAATTGTTAGAAGAAATTGATTTAAAAATTTTTATTAAAGAGTTTGCTTCTAAAAAATCTAGAAAAATAAACTTAATCTAAACATTTTATACAAGTATAAAACTATTAAAAACAACGATTTTTTTTAACTCCACCAAATATAATCTTTTTAGTTTATTATTGCCGTCTTGCCGGTCCCAAGCCTAGATAAAGTAGGAGGGTTTATGACACGACATTTGTTGAAAGGGCCTCGAATTTTTAGCTCACTTTAGGCCAACAATATTATTGAGCCGCCCCTTTAATCACGTATATTAAATATGTATAGCCGTGTACACAACCATTTACATAACCATATAGACAACAATTTACAAATATGTAAATAAGCAGTTTGCCTATATGTAGCCATTTAACAAAATCAGACACCAAAATTGTAACATTTTTTGTTTTTTATTGGAGGAATTAGTAAGAAAATAAAACATGAAAACATTAATCAGGTACATATATGTATACTATTGCGTTACATATATGTAAATTAATGTGCTCTTAGTGTTAATGAGTTACATATATGTAAAATACTAAGTTATATGTAAATTAACGATTCCTCGTGTTCTGTTTTAGTGAGTTACATATATGTAAACTATCGAGTTACATATATGTAAATTAACGTGTTCTTCATGTTCTTTGCCTCTACTAGATTTATCAAGGAATGATCAAAACAACTGTAGCAGAGGTAAGATTGGTATCGAACACCTTGTTATCGGAGCGGATCGAACCGGGGACTAGGGGTGAGCAAAAATCCGAATTAAATGAAAAACTACACCGAAAAACCAAACCCAAAATAATAACCGACGGTTCGGTTTTGTATTTTTTTAATTAATGAGCTGTTACAAGTAACCGTGTAATGTCGAGTTTAATGTGATCAAAATATTTAGTTTAATGAGCTGTTACAAATCGAGAAAATCAGGTCGAAAAACTCTGGCCGGGTCAAAGCAAAGCATAGCCTCGGGTCCACACTCATGTTGAGTAACTAGTTTAATTAATTAGGTCATTTGTTAGTTAATTAAGTTGTTAATTCTAGTTTTGAATTTGTTATTAATAGATGGCATGATTGAGAAGTATGACTGGAGAATCATTAATTTATATATGTGATTTCATTGTCAAAGAGTGACGTTGATCTCACTCTCCTCACGATAACTGATCATCCATGTAGTTGGATTACGAACGCAGTGATGATGTTTCTGAAAAGGACATGCACATAAATTTTTATTATATGCGTTCCTTGTTCTTTAATTATATTTCTGAGGAGTTGAAAGAACTTATCTTGATGTATATAACCACAAAATAATTCTATAAATGCAACGATTGGATTTAATAAAAACACCAAAGAATTAAGATTGAGTTAGAACCTCTCACTTCTTGTCTCCTTTTAAATCCCTCAGCAATGGATTAAAGTTATAACAGAAAATAAAGATCAACAAAAAATGAACTTTTATAAGTAAACTTTGTGATTGACTTGTGCAATTAATATATTTTAACACCGCTCATATATATAGTATTCGTGCATTTTCTATATAAAAAAGAGTGCGATCTTTAGAAAAGATAACTAAGAAACGAGCAGATGATGAGACATGGGGATATGCTAAAAAATGGAGAAAGTGCGGAATGAAGTTTATATTGCTGAAATTGGGTAAGAGTTTATTAGTATTTCATCTTCAAAAAGTTATGCACGAACTCATGTTATGGTGGCTTTAATTTGGATAGCTAAGTGTTCTTAAAAAAAAAATAATAAAGTCTTTACGAAACCTTTTTACTAATTACAATATTCACTTCTTGTTATCCTAAATTTCAACCAAAATTATCTAACATAAAGTTCCTTAAAGTGGAGAAACTGAGAGTGTCCACCCTTCGTAGTTCTCTCTCTTTCTCACATGATGAGAAGCAAATAACAATTACAATTGCTAATTAAAATTTGAAAAAAAAACTAACATGTAAAATAGAACTAAAGAGAATAATAAATGATTATGTAAGGCCCCTTTCCCGGGTAACCCCTCTTGTTGGATTTACTCATAAACATAGTCATCAATACTGAACTATTAATTAAAAACATTTAAACACAGCGGAAGCGTTCATCATTTGGTTACATAAACAGCGGAATTCTTAACATTTAAACACGAAAAACATTGTCTTAACATAAATTAAAGTGGGAGGTCAGTCTCGTGCCGGGTAACCTTCACGCCTTCGCACGCCCCTTCTTCCTGCTACCTGAAGTGCATACTAAAAGTCAGCTAACGTTGGTGAGTTCTAGTTTAAAGCAATTAGGTATAACATTAGTTATTCATTTGTACCATTAGTATATATATATATATCTCTTTATTTTCCTTGAACATACATTGACTATACACGTAAGTACGTGCATACGCATACATTAACATTCATTGGTAATTCACATAAGGGTGATCAGCCCGCCATTGATTGCATAAGTCACAAAGACAGACGCTCCGTCATACCGCCGTAGGCCGTAATTCATACCGTGTCTACCAAGTAGTCCGTCCTTCATTACCGTCCGGCAACCTTTGGCCGCCCGTCTAAGGTGTCTACCGTCGTAGTCCGTCCTTTCGCCCGTCTGCCCGAAGGCATCCGTTTCCCATACAAACTATCATTTATGCAACCGTTCTGCTTATCATAATAAGGCAATTGCTTCGACCTTCCATTAATGCCTTTCATACGTCCAAGCTGATGAAGGAACGTATGTGTCCCGGTTGCAAAATAGTTGTGTGGTCGTACGTCTACCGTAGTAGCTGTTAGCATCGAAGCGTCCATAACATTTACATACATATATAACATGAAAAATATATAATAATATAATGCAAGAATTCATTGATTTGTTTATGTCATTCATTCATTTAGTTTCTTGTAAACATTGGTTTCATTCTTTGTTCATCATTACTTTCATGTAGCATGTATGTCATATAAGCATTCATAACATTCATTCATTTACATGTATACACTACAGCCCCAAAACATTTGAAAACATTTGCTCATAACATATAGGGGGCACATAGAACTCACATAATTGAACGGTTCCTGAAGTATACTTAGCTGGTTATCGAGCGTCACTTAAGGTCACACACAATCTGTATAATCAAGTCATACAAGATAAGAGAATGAACCTAAACGATACTTAACATTTCTATTTTTAGGGTTAGGCGAACTTAAGTAAGTTCGCCTCTTTTGGCTTAGGCGAACTTGATAAGTTTGCTATCTTGGATCATGTTAGGTTCGCCTGTTTAGGCGAACTTATGATGAGTTGCTATACTTTGATCTTTAGGCGAACTTGAGTAAGTTCGCTTCATAGGCGAACTTGATAAGTTCGCTTCTTAGACGAACTTGATAAGTTCGCTTCTTAGGCGAACTTGATAAATTCGCTACTTTGCTTCATTAGGCGAACATAAGTCGGCGAACTTGATAAGTTCACTTAAGACGGTTATATGCAAACTTGATAAGTTCGCCTGCGCGAGCTTCTTCCGCAATGAAAACCCTGGATCTGGTCGGCCGATTCCAAGGTGTTCAAACCTTAAACTTTTTACGTTTAAAACGTTCTATTTTTGTCCATGAACACGAATATGTGGTTTGTTTTGAATATCATACGTAAAAACTAAACCTTTACTCGTTTTTAACCCGAAACCCAAAAGTTATGAGAACTCAGATTTGAGCTTGATAGTTACCTGTTTTTGTTTCCTTTTCGATGCTATACGATCCAGAGGTGATGGCAATCGATCCCCGAGCTTTTGAGCCGCTTCCCTTACTTTTGAGCCGCTTCCCTTACTTTCTCTCTCTAGACCCGAGACCTCTTTCTCTCTCTAAAAGTTGGCGCATAAATTAAATGAGGAGAGGAGGGCTGCTCCTATCCTTATATAGGTGGGCTTAATCGGCCCATTTTGCAAGGCCCAAGCCCGCTCACTTTCCTTTTCACATTTTTGTTTTAAATTCCGAGCGTTCGTTTTATTTATTCGTTTCCTTTATTTCTGGGACGTTACATATTAAAGTTAAAGAAGAGATTTCACATAAAGTTAAGACTAAAATGAATTTTGTGATAAAGTTGAATTAGAGAAATAAAAAAATTAAGAAAAATAGAGAGTAATGATTGTGGATTGTTTTTAATAAATAATCAGCAAGTGTAAACTCTTAGAAAATTTAGTGAAAATAGTGTTTTTGTTAGTTTTAAACACAAACAGTTATATGTAGTTATTGTTAGTTTTAAACACAAACAGTGAAAATACGTGTTTTTGTGTTTGGGGTCTCCTTGAAGACAGTGTCACAACAAGCTGAAAAATGTCTAAAATAAAGTTAAAGATAAATGAGATATCGATTCTTATAGTAGTGTGTTTAAAATAAAAACGTATTTAGAAATTAAATGAGAACTTGTCTTACATAGGAGAATGTATAAAGCTTGAAGTGGTTTATAAGTAAAAACACAAGATGCCTGATGAGCACGAGCGGGGCAAAAATTGGTTCAAATAGTCTAAAACCTCCAAAATTGTGCATGACATGAAACTGAAACCACTAACGGGCTTATGAGGTTTACCAGAAGTTACGTAGCTCTGAGTAGTTTGGTCAGTTGGCTCAGATGTGATTATTATTAAAAACGTTAAATACAATTTAACTTTTATGTTTAACATAATTAAATGATTGGACCGTTTCTTTTGATATTACCATAAAAGACCTTAGTTCACGACAAGAAAAAAAAGACACGAAAAATACCCATGGGAAACTATAATTGAGAGAAACACACCAATAATTTCGACTTACTATTTTCACGTGAATTTTCAGGCTCGTTGGTCATCTGCGACAATACAATAAATTGCTCATGTTGTTGTAGGATATGGTTTCATGAGTGAAAGAAACCAGTTTTACGACAACTGTGTCAAATGCAAGACCCAACAAAACTCTAACCTATTGATTTGTTTGATCTTAGTTGATGCACAACGGATGCGTAATCAAATGGCTCAATAACATTCAAAGTTAACCAAAGATTTCAACTGATAATTCGGTGACGAAAGTCTAACACTATTTGGTTTCTTCGGTAATCAACAAAACTTACCTTACAGTGATAACCTAACATCACATATAATACAAATCAGATAAACTTTAGAAACTAAATCCCATTTTGATAAATGTGTTTGTTTATTTAACTCACCAGTATTTCTTGCTGACGTATGTTTTGAATGTGTATCTCAGATGGTAAATAAGGAATGTTTGAAGATAAACAATAAACAGGTGCTTGTTTTATTATTATTTTTTGTTTTTGTTTATTAGACCTTAATCAACCTTACTATGCTAGTTTTGGCTACACAAACCTACACCATGTCATAACAAGTTAATTTGGGCCGACTCATCTTTGTGTGTGAATACTGTACACTGTTGGGCCTTCCCATGTGTTGACGGGTTGTTTTGGTTACACAAACCTACGCCGGGTCATAAAAAGTTAATTTGGGCCTACCGATCCTTGTGTGTGAATACTATACACTGTTTGGCATTGATGGGCCTTGCCATGCGTTGGTGGGTTATTTTGGTTACATAAAACTACATCGGTTCGTAACAAGTCAATTTGAGTCTACTATTCTTGTGTGTGAATACTACACATTATTGGGCTTTGCCATGTTGTTGGTGGGTTGTTTTGGTCAAACAAACCCGCATCAGGTATAATAAGTCAATTTGGGCCTATTGATCCTTGTGTGTGAATACTATCACTATTGAACATTGTCATGTGTTAGTGGGTTATTTGGTTCCACAAACCAGCACCAGGTCATAACAAGTCAATTTAGGCCTACTGATTCTTGTTTGTGAATGCTATACAATATTAGGCCTTGCCATCATGTGTTGGTGGGATGTTACCGAGTCATAACAAAACAATTTAGGCATACTGATCCTTATGTTTGAATACAAACAAATTCTTTAATTTATACTTTCAGATATTATAAACAAATTACATTATATTTTCATATCTTAAAAACAAATTACTTTACGTCTCCAGCTATTACACATTGCTTGATCTCTACATGTGCCGCGTGTGCTGATGGCTAGAAGCAAACTCCAAGGAACTAGACGCGGGTGACACATAAAATAATAAACTATATTTACATTTGAATAGGCCTCCCTTTATGATACACCGATGATGAAGTATTTAAATTCTGAGACCACTAATTCCAAAATAGCCGCTAACAACGATATGCTATGTTGACTCTTCCCACAAACCACGACTAAACAATGATTTACCATATTTGAAGTATAGAGATGTTGCCATTTTTAGGCTTGAATTGAAATACTCGAGGTTTACCTGACGATTGTGTTTCCATTTAGAAAAAATTTAGGGTTTCTATTTGTAGAAAGACTTGCGATGGATTACCTACAAAAGTTCTGTCGTAAACGGTCCTACACCGACATACGACTGACAAGCGTGAGTGGAAATCCATTCCAAAATATCATCCTCAAAACTAATGACGAATTACCGACGGATCGGTTCCCTCCAAAACGACGAAATTGTAAAGTTTTCTCCAAACCTTTCCGTCGATATCTGACGGTTTGACCACAGCCATTCCGTCGGTAATTTCTGACGGATTACCGACCGTATTAGTTAATTTACAATTTATTTTTTAAGGGTAAACGACATCCGTCGAAATTACGTCAGTAATCATCGACGGATTTTATCCGTCGAAGATACTTATTTGTTTAGTACATAGTGTAGAAGGTTATGTTTATTTAAATATGTTTTGTAGGCTACGATTTATGTTTGTAGTCAACAAATATGTGTCATACACGCGAATAAATTTGTTAAAATATTTGTTGTAAGAGACAAAACCCGTTTCGCTTACACATGAATAACAAATGCTGACTCATTTTCAATTCATTAGAAGTCTTTTTATAAATATAAAATAACAATTATTGATATGTTTTGCAGCATTTATGTAAGTTTCCAAATAATTATCTATATAGAATGAAAAATTAAAATAGCACATCAAAGGCAGTTTGTCATGTGACTATCCCATACCCCTACCACGTGACACTTATTGTCGCATTTGAAGGGCAAATTTATCACATCAACAAATATGACATCTTCATCTTATCTGTTAACATAAATATAGATATAATTAATAGCATATATATATGTGTATTGATCTCGTATCAATCCGGATGTTGAAAAGGCACAACTGGAATTATTTTTAATATCCGATAAACTGATCGTTATGGTAGTATTGAGAATCGACGTTATTTACTATGTTCTTCGAAGATCATGTGCTAATAAAGTGTGGTGTGGATGGAACATGACTGTTGTCTGATGGAAGTGCATCCTAGTATATTCCTGTTGAATCATATGAGAAACAAAATTAGTATGTTGGCCGGAGCAAAGAAATCAGAAAGGTCTTTCATATATGTTGAAAACTTGAAATGGACGTGATATCCCAAAATAAATACATAGCCATGTGAGTTCGCTTGATGATGGTATAGGACATGTAGTAATCAACTTGTTGATCGACCCCCCAAATTTGCAAATTGGCAATTTGCAAACCAAGAGGATTGAGTAGTGTGTCTTTACCTTAGAGAAGGTCATTGTTTTGAAAACCGAACTGGACCATCTGGTCGTCTGACTTGTCAAAACCAAAAAATGTCGTTGCCATTACGAGCTAATGGACCGGATAGAAACGAACAAATTGGTTTTAAACAGACTAGGAAAACCAGTGAAAACCAATATTGATCGAATACCCGGTGAAAAAACCACTGTCTATGCATACGTCGTTTGCCTATTGACAAACTTCACTTATAAACCCCCTCTAGCAATGGGCCATTTGACACAAGTAGCTGATCCACGTTAGCCAATGGACACGATACAGGCGTATGTTGACGGTGCTCTAATAAACCACACCCAACGAATGGATCTTGTATATATATATAGTTTTTACAGAAAAACCCCTACTTGGTGTGGCAGTTGACCATGATGGTTTTCTTTTGAGACATCGACACTAGTACATATTTGGTTTTTTGGGCGGTTTAGTTTTATTTTTTTTGGAGCTATACTTCAAACCCCTCTAAAAAATACAATTTTTATTTTTTGCAGCAATTTATTTAATTTCGCTTTTTAAAACTATTTTTAAGAGCGGTTAACGGTAAAAAAAATTAATTTTGAATCTTGAATCTACCCTCTTTTTCTATATATTAAAACCGCTCTAAAAGCTTTGAAACAAATAAAAAATATTAAAATGGTTACACTAAAACCCTGACCCATTTTACTTCCTCCCACTTCTACCTGTCTACCCGCCGCATCCATTCTCTTCTCCATAACAAACCCTAAAAGCATTCATAGCCCGTTCCTTTTAATTATGTGAGTGAGTGTGGTATATTTTATGCAGTGGTTTAAAGTGGTTGTGAGTGGAGGAGAGAGAAAAGATATAAGGTTTTTGTAAATATAAAGATAAAAGTAATGGTTTTTAGTATAATTATAAGGATAATGATAAGGAGAGAGAAAAGTAGAGATAAAAGGTAGAAAAAGTAGTGTTTTTTAGTGTAATTATAAGAATAAGGATATGGAATATAAAGAACGGGCTAAGAATGCTCTATCCCATTATTACTTACTCACGAAGAACAACCAAAAAATCCCCATAAGTCTCTTCAAAATTCATGTATTATACATGAAAATTGTTTGCAAATCACCACCATTCAAACATTTAATCTTGGGATAGGGCTTTTTCAAGGTTGGAGCTTTTTGGAAGTTTGAAGCTTTTTAGAAGGGCTTTTTCAAAGGTGAGGTAATATTTGTTTTAAGTTTCATATTCTATATCGATTTTTTGAAGCTGTTTATGGCCGGATTGTTGCGTATGTATGCGATTTTTTGTTTGAAACTATAAATATATAATTTTGTATCGATTTTTTGTTTGAAGCTGTTTATATCGATTCTTTGGAGTGTTGGAATAAGTCAAATAATCATGTCCAAAAATAAGATGATCAGTATCGAAATTAGTGGGTTATGTTTTAGGGTGTTTATCTTGGGAGATTTAGTTTCCTCTGTTTTGTATCCCTATATATATTGCCCCTTATGTAATCAATCAAGAAGAATTGAGAATACACAGAATTATTATTAATATTCTTTTACCATGGAAAACAGTTAACCCATTCTAAGGGTTGCATCAGTATGCTTGTGTTTGTAGAGTAGCATGTATGCGAGTTCATGTTTGTGAATCACAAATTGCTATAATATTACGTGTATATTATTTTGTACTAAATTGTTTGACACCAGATAGGGTGCATGTGTATGAAATTCGAAGTCAAGAACATTTGAATAATAATGAATCTATCAAAAAACATCTACCATGAATCTTTTTTATTGTTTGAGTTAAAAGTTCAGGGGAGAAAAAAAATTCCTTTGGGCATACGACCCTTGAGACCCGGAACCTTATGTTAGTCAAATGGGTCGGTTTGAGGTTCTAATAATACCAAATTACCGGTTCCGGTCCGATTCGTTCCGGTTCCAGACGGTTCGGACCCTTTGCTCACCCCTAACTTTGCCTATTACACTATATATTTATATCTCACTATTTCTAGTTATTTTTTTAGATGTGGAACGACAATAATTCGTATGTCACTCAAGAGGACATCGACAGGTTACTCGCAAACTTAATGCTGTAATTATTTAGAGAGATGCTTATTGAAGGCGGATTTTCGTGATATATAGTTTATAGAACTTAGTAATATTGTAGTTTAATACTAGTTTGAAAAATTATATTATTGAGATATTATTTTATTGTAATTCTTGGTTGCCGGAAGTTCTTAAATTTTATATAAAATACTAGATTTAATGGATATTATACGAAAATACTATTTGTTTGTACTGGATTTAATATAATATTATAAATTGTTTTTAGGGCGTTTTTTTAGTTTATTTTTTAGGGCGTTTTTAGTTTATTTTTTAGAGCGGTTCTAGCTTATTTTTTAAAGGTGTTCTGGTTTATTTTTTAGAGCAGTTCTAGTTTAATTAATTTATTTATTTGTAGTTTTTTAGAACGGTTTATAACTATTTTTTACACGGTTTCACAAACTGCCTCAAAAAACAATCGCTTTTTAGGGAGTATTTTTACCCTATTTGGAGTTAGTTATGAACGTACATGTTTAGGTTTTCGTTGAGAATCCATTAGACCATATTCTGATATGAACAAAAACTTGTCTAAATATTTCCATGCCAGTTTTCAAATATCATTACTTTTAATGTACGTGTCTTTACAATGTATTTGATCATATAATTGTTCATACATTTTTTAGTTTGGTCTCGGTTTTATGCATTAATATTTTTAATCATTTACTTTAATATACTATGTATTTTTTAATATATTGCAATTAAATATAATAAATTATATTTGAATATTAAATAATTCAAAATATAATAAATTTGACAAAAATATAATTAAGAGTAAATTACCGTTTGCGTCCCTGTGGTTTACACGATTTTACACGATTTAACAAAATGCGTCCCTAGCACGAATTTTTAACGCTTTGAGTACATGTGGTATACAATTTGTAACACTGAGCCTCTTGGCCTAACTTCGTTAAAAAATTCCGTTAAGTTTAGTTTCGACAGGGGCAAGACTGATATTCACCTGAAACTACTAAGTTCACCCGAAACTACTAAGTTCACATGAAACTAAATTTTTTATAACCTTAATTCTCACTCTGAGCCCCTGTGCCTATTTTAACTCACGCCCCCTATCGAAACTCGTCGTCCTCTCTTCGAAACTCGCCGTCCTCCCTCTTCCAAGTCGTCCCCGACCTCTTCCTAGACAATGCCTCTTCAAGTGGATGCCATCATCGACAACCAGGCTGTCACAGGTACAATTTTTGACCAATTTTGTGTTTGATCGTTTTTGTGTTAATAATCAGACATTCTATCGATCCAAATTTTGACCAATTTTTTGTGTTTGAAGCCGGAATGCGGGTGCACGTGACCCCTACTCACCTTCGGTGCGGGTAAGAGTCGTGTTGAATTTCCTTTTCAATTGGGACTTCAAGTTTCAGGTTGAATATGGCGGGGACAACAGGTAGCATCGATTAGGGTTTTTTTTGGTCAAGTTAGTAGTTTCGATTTGTTTTTTTTTGTTCAAATTAGTAGTTTCGATTGGTTTTTTGCGTATGTATTTTGAATTGATTACTTGGTGATAATGTATTTTAGATTGGATTTTTAGTTGTTTTGGGTGAACTTAGTAGTTTCGTGTGAACTTAGTATTTTCGGGTGAATATAAGTCTTGCCCCTGTCGAAACTTAACTTAACAGAAAGAATTTAACGAAGTTAGGCCCAGGGGCTTAGAGTGTTACAAATTGTATACCACAGGTACTCAAAGCGTTAAAAATTCGTGTTAGGCACGCATCGTGTTAAATCGTGTAAACCACAGGGATACAAACGGTATTTTACTCTATAATTAAATATTACATAATTTAAGTTATTATGAAACATAATTGAGTATCATATAATTAAACACTGAATAATTAAGCATAGGAAAAAAAAATAAAATTTTGGAAGAAAATTTGAAATTTGATTTGTGATGGGCGAAACAATAATAACCTTACAACAACATACCTAATAAAATCGTTTCAATAGCTATTTGTAGAATTTTAGGATGGTGATGTAAACAGACTATACCTCTATTTCAGATGATAGAAATATTGTTTTCACAAATATTCTTAGCTCCAAAAACACGCCTTAAATTGTACGTCTTATTATATAAAATATACATAAATTTATAAAGTTGCCATTAGGCCTTTGGTATGGTGGTCAAGGGGTTTTGCTATAAGGCTTTCCTCATATGGAGGTCTCAGGTTCAATCCTCACTGTGTACTTCATAATTTCAGGAACATCCTCTGTTGCAGGACTTAAACTCTGGGCTAGGTAGGGTTAGCGACATCCTAACCGACATGCACGTATTATAACAAAACTTAATTATATTGCACGTATTGTAACAAATTTAGATTGAATAACTAAAAAGATTGAAACAAAACTTAATTATATTGCACGTATTGTAACAAATTAAAATAAAACAAAACGTGTATAAATAAATATATATAGGGCACGGTTCCACTAAGAAGTGATTTTTCGCTAAGAAATACTAAGAAGTTGGTCAAATGAACTCCGATTGTGCTCATTCTAGCGGCGTTGAAACCATCTCATCGAACCCTAACCCGGACCCAAAAACCTAAACCCCCCTCCACCCGCACCCCCAAAAACCTAGACCCCCCTCCAACCCTACCCCGAAAAGCCTAAAACCACCACCCCCACCCCTCAAAAACCTAAACCCCCTACCCTACCCCCCAAAAAACCTAAACCCAGCCCCACCCACCCCCAAAAACCTAAACCCCCCCACCCCCACAAAAAAAAAAACCTAAACCATGAAATCTAAACCCTAAAAGCTAAACCCTAAGGCTAAACCATAAGGCTAAAACCCTAAAATTCAAACGTAAAATCTAAACCTTAAAAGCTAAGATGGTAGAGTTCGACGACACGGTTCCAACGCCGCTGAAATTAGCTCAATCGGAGTTCGTTTGATATCGTTTCTTAAGGTTTTTGTTATTTATTAGATTTTTTAGCGAAAAACTACTTATTATTTGATCATCCCCTATATATATATATTATATATATATATATAATATTTCATGAAAAATTTATATATTTTATAAACCATAAATTACAAATAACATTGAACTTATAATTATTTGTTTTATTTTATAATTTAAATTACAAATTAAAATAATACAAAAAGTGCTGATTTTTTTAGGTGTGGCTGTGGGTTATGCCATGTGCTTCAATAAGTTATTTAAATTTAAAAAAACTATTTAGTTTTCAGTTTATTTTAAATAAATATAAAAATAATGTTTTAATATTATATAATTTAAAATTCGACAAGTTTGATAAAAACGTCAAAAATGATAATATTAATGTTTTAAATACTAAAAAACTGACTATAAAACATTTTAATCAACAAAAAAGGTTATAAATAATTTCTATATTTTATGAGATTAAGTATCGAAATCTATATAACTTAATAAACTCACAAAAAATGTTTTTCATTAATTAAAAGACTCAAGTCGCCGGCCGTCCATTCACACGGACAGAACCCTAATCTGTGGTTGCGATAAATGCAGGCTCGGCTCAACCTTTATGGGACCCAAAGCGAATTATAAAATCGGGACCTTTTTCATAGAAAAAAGAATTTTATTTTTGTTTAAAATCCTAACATATGAAAATATAATGATTCATGTTTTTTGTATACAACTTCTAAAAGGCACACAATCATACATATTAAAGTTGAGTTGAGTTTTTAGTAAAAAGAAAACTTCTCTAACTATACTGATTTTTTTTCTCTTTATTAAAACCTGAAAACTAAACGAAGTTAAACCCTAAATTAGGGGCCCCTTAAATAGTGGAGGTCATAAGCAAAATATTATTTTTTTATATTCGAGCCACCCCGGATAAATGTTTATACTTGAACACTAAAAGAAAGTGCTGCAAATTCGAAAACATAGAATATTTTAGTATTTGACCTTCAAAGGTAAGGCACAAATTAACATTAATTAATCATGGTAGGTTTTTGGACGAGTGTTTTCTTAGGTTCCTCCACTGCAATGAAAATGGAAAAGCTTTACGCGTTTGTTACTTTCCCTATATATTAATCCCAAGCAAATTTAGTATACACAAAACTCAAGTGGAATAACGATTGTACATTTCTCGTATCACCATTCACCACCGGCCAATATATGTCTTCTTGCCAATAAAACTAATATGTTGTACATCGAGTCCACGACAAATACGTCTGAGAATTACGTAACGGGCTGAAAAATGAAGACAAGAAATGAAACGAGTTAAGGTCCGACCCGGCTTCGATCAAGTAGGGTTTTGTAACTAGGTTTAACAAGAGGTGCTTGTTTTGTCCTAGTTAATTGGCCACCGGCGCATTAAAAATAACCACTTAAACAAAAGTCGAATTTGATTGATCATCATCTGTACGAAATATTAAATATTTTATGTTAGCTCCAAGTGGAGGTGAGTGGTGGATACTTGGAATTCTTTTGAGAGACCCAAGTTCCATCTCGCGGGTAAAAAGTCGCATTTGGAGTCACCCTCGCATTCTAAATTTTATATGGAGAAACACTTTTTTTTATAAATCATATGGATTATTAACTTAACACGGGTGAATAGCCCGGTTATTAACAAATATAACTTGGAAGAGCAACTAGCACCCGTGACACGTGATCTTTTTATTGGTGTCATAATTATTTGGTATACGTTTAAACATAAAAGGGTTTTTTAGCTGGGTCGTCAAAAAAAATTTGGTTCGGATAATTTTGTTGACAAAATATTGTGTTTTGAAAGTGATTTAATTTTGTTCGGATAATTTTGAAGGTGATTTCATCAAAATATTTTGAGTTTTGAAAATGATTTTAGTTTTGTTCAGATGATTTTGAAGGTGTTGTTATCGAAATATTTTGGGTTTTGAAATTGATTTTATCGGGTTTTCTTGTCCTCATAATTTTGGTGTGAAAACGTGTTGTATTTAGCTTTTTTTTTCTTTTTTTTTTCTAAACCCTCAACACATATTATGCTTTATAATATACCGTTTCCATCTTTCTTAACCTTGAAAGAAATCTTAAAATAAAATATACGTGAATCCTAGTTTGACCTATGTATTTTAAATCCTATAATTGAAGTGGAAAAATCCTTAAATCAATGTGACATCAAAGTAATAAAATTTATTAAACTAATCACCACAACCGAATATGATATAGAAAATTAAATGGATAAACTTACCTATGAAAGGATTAGATGATGAAAGGAGGCCCCATCAACTAATTTCCATTATTCTTAAAAATTAAAATAAACTGATTCAAGTTTAAAGTGTTTAAAAGTTCAAAAGCAAGAAATTAAGGGTGGAGGGGGCACCCTCGTCGCCGACGTGCGGCTTCCAACGATGTCAATGGCTTCACGGCCGCCACCCCCACGGCTTCAACATGCGGCTTCAAGGGGCTTCCGATCATGGCTTTTGAACGACGCGTGAGACATGAACGTTTGTGACCGTTGGAGAGATGGTGGGTGTGGGGCTTCGTGGCTTGTATGCCGCCACCTCTGTGGCTTCGTGGGGTTTCACGGGCAGGGGCGAATCTTTGTTGGGGCCCGGATGGGCCCCGGCCCATCCCGATTTTTCGCTCACTAGTGTTAATTTATACGTATTCGATCGATTTTTCGCTCAATAGTGTTAATTTATATGTATTCGGGTGAAAATTTTATAGTTCTGGCACCCCCTTGGTAGGAAAAAAAATCCCGACCCCCTCGGGGGTTTTCTTCAAGCTTCGCCACTGTTCACGGGGCTTTAAATGATGTGTCACACTTTCATTGGAGGGTGTGGGGCTTCAAGGCTTGGGTGCCCCCTCCACCCTAAGTATAATCTAACCTTTATCTAAGTAAGGAAGTAATAAATTTACAATAGTTTTAAGTATAAAAGTAAAAAAAGAAAAACAAGTAATTTGAAGTGTATAAACGTTTCAAATGTTTAAGTATATTTCCTTTGATTCTTAAAGCCGTAATATCATATTTAAATACATCCAAACACTCCTAAATGTTATACACGAGTGTCTTGATTTCTTCACATCTATTAATTTGTTTTACCAAATTTTTTAGAGAAATAATAAAACATCCATTTGATCAAGGAATTAACCAAACATCAATAATAGCATCAATAATATCAAATGTGTATGATGAAAGCAAGCAAATGATTAATGAAGAGATATGGTACCGAACCCGGGAATACCCGGGTCGGACGCCACTTCACACGGGTAAGAAAGGGAAATCCACATAAGGCTTCAAAAAGTAAAATAACTAACTATGTTAAGGTTGCGTACCTCACCAGAATACATGGGTAATGTGTGACATCTCTAAAAATTTCAACGATTCTAGTTTCGTGTAATTCTACTTCGATTTAATGATAAGTCTCGATTTGCCTCATTTTAATTAATATAACAATTAAATTGCATTAGTGTTATTAATGAAAAAGAATAATTAACTTGATTAGTAATATTTGTAAAAATTTTAAAGGTTATAAAATTTAAATGTTTGGTATCAAAAAGAATTTCATTAAATAGACCATGAACCCTTATTTTATGTTTGAACCCTCTCAAGCACTTGAACTCTCCTTTGCGAACCCCCCTATATCTTTGGACACCGGAAGAGATCAAGAACAATTTTGACTTTTAAAACGTCAAAATCGTTTCCATAGCATTAAAATCATTCAAAATCCATCAAAGTTCGAACGTTTTAAACCATCTAAACTCGTTTCTAAACAATATCAATCGAAAGGAACTAGTAATTCGCTGAAATAGTTATCAATTTCGAATTTTGAAAATCCAAATTGAAAACCCGCCACCATGTATTTCAACCTTCAAATCCCCGATTTTCGTTCAAATCGCAACTGTAAACGCGTTATTGATGGAGCTAATCACCCTATAAATACCCACGTCGATTCCCAAACGAAGCTACCACAAAAAAAATCCGTTCTTTTCCTTCCTGTTTCGAGCGACGCACGCCCCTCCCCGACGCAAAATCGTTGACAAATTGGCTCTAATCCGTGTGGTTTACGACTCCAGGTACTCGTTTTTATGCTAATCGCACGTTCTCCCTTTCTGATTTCCTTCGATTTTAGGGTTTGAGGTTGGGTTTTGGTTTCGCGTCTGTATATTGGTGTTGGGAAACAGAATACAATTTCAAATACTTTCTTTTCAACCAAATTGTTCCTCGGGTCTGATGGCTAATAACACACATGCAAAAGCAACCCCAAGTTCACGAGTTCTATCCTTGGGGCTGCCCCTTCTAATATTTTTTTTTTGTTCTTTTGTTATTTGGTTCTCTTTAACACACACACCAACATAATAAATACATAGATTAATATTTTTTAGACAAATAAATATTATTAAACCAAAATTCTTTTTTTAGAATTTCCAATTTACTAAGATGTTACATATATTGTTTTATTTTAGTAAAAATAAAATGTATTTTTCTAGCATAAATAAATTATGTATTTTTCTTTAAGTAAACATAAAGGAATTGTGTATATTTTTATATAAAAGACGTCGGGAGTAATCGTGTATTCATTTAAAAGTTTAAGTTTGTATTTTATTTAAAACAAATAATGTTATTTAAACTAGAAACTATATATACATTATTAAGCATTATTTAAAAACTTCGTTTTCTTCTTTAAAACACAAGAATTACAAAATATGTTTTATAAACCCTTTAAAAATTGTTCAACCCTTTTAGAACTATATCTTTCTTAATTTCTTTTTACTTTTAGAATTATGTTTTAATTTTAACTCTTTAATTCCTGTTAAAACCATTTAGTATTTAATTTATCTATTTTTGATTCTTATTAAATACATATTTTCACTTTAGCCCTTATCTTTTCCCAAACTTATCAGACACGTCCTAAACTCGGTTAAACTATACGTATAGAGTAACTTTCAAACTGGTATGTAGTTATCTAACAAACAGTAAGGTTCTGTCTACGAAAGACGGGGTTCTGATCCAGCCAACTCTTTCCTGGGAACTTTTCTGTTGGAGATACTACTCTAGTATGATAACCACTCTAGTATACGACAACCAATTCCCTCTATTTACACTATCAAACCCTCGATTGTTCCAACTAAACTAACTTGCACTATAACTTATTTAGGTTTTAATTCTTAAGGCATTCTCGTAACCAAGTTACTACCAGGTCAAGATTCTACCCACCTGCTGCAAGGTGAGTTCATAGCCCCTATTTTACTTTCTACTTTGGGGTGGAAAACATGCTCATATATCAAAACGAAACTGAATTCTAGACTCAAAACTATTCTTTTGCATTTAATAACAAACTTTCTAATTCTAGTAAAACTAAACTGGTTTATACATGTTGCTATACTATGTCACTTTTCATTACAAAGTCTCTCTTATTTTCTAAAAACTACACAACCATTAACTTCGGAGAAGCCACGGGAGTACGTAAATAGATCTATTGGCCTGACTAGCCCATCCGGTCCTCGGGTTGATGCATGCCAATCAATTCCTAGCGTCCTTCGAGTTGTGGATTCTGATCAACTTGGAAGGAGCTGGATGTTCAGAAACTGCATTCTTGACACTTATACTTAGTCTAACACCCTGACAAGGTGTTGGATGGGAGAGCTATCGATCACTAGGGTTGGTTATGGACTCATGTATAAAAGTTTAATTACTTGGAATTTGAAACTTGTTTATGACTTGCATCTTGTTATCTATTACTTAATATCTATATATCTAAACTTATGTTCTCACCAACTTTTTAGTTGATATATTTTAACATGTTTTTCAGGTGAAGCTAACTAGGATGTTGACAAGCTCATGCTAGGATCAAGGACTATGCTTTAGTTGACTTAGCTAGAATTAACAAAAAGAAAAATTATTTGTTCTGTTTGTTTTATTTGTTCTGAAATACCGATGTAATAACTATTTGGTTTTAATAGTAAATTTCTTTTGATCATTTGTAATGATTCAATTTCGTCTCCCCCTCATGTTTCCGCCTTGGCGGGGGTGTGACATAATGTGACCTCCAATAAAATACAAGACGTTAACATCAATTCGGTTACCACCACACAGAGGGCTCACCCCATAGTGACATGTGAAATGCTAGTATAAATACGGGTGACTTCATGAAGTCATGTATGCACGAAAACCTTAAGAAATCTCTCTATCAATATAAAAACTCCGACAGACCAATACATACTCTCTCGTCGGAGGGTGATTATATGGAACAATACTTCCCTGTGATGAGACTAACGATGATTTCTGTTTTGCAATGAACCTGACCGGTTATTCTAGGGGAGTTCTTTGACGGATTCCAGACAGAAGCTCAAACTCGAATAGATAAGTTCGGTGTTGTGTTTCTTCAATTAACATAATCACCATGGTTTAAATGAAAGAGAAATTACAACGATGTTTTTTGCTTTTTGATATTGGGAAGAGAAAGAAGGATTATACATGTTTCAAATCATAATTATACACCCAATTGAAATTCATGGTCGTCTTAGATCATAGAATCATACACTTTCTCACCGGAGGGTGATCATATGGAACAATACTTCTCCGTGACGAGGCTAACGGCGCTTGCAGTGAACCTGACCGGTTATTCTGTTGGGTTATGAAGGCTATTGGGCCGGATTGGACCTGGTGGGCCTGGGCCACCTATTGCCGAACTACAGGTCCTGAACCTGGGCCTGTTTTGCAGCTGTTCTCTTTATTTCAGCATGGGGCTGGCGGCAGCCTTAGGGTTGTTTAGCCTTTAGTTTGTTGATTAAGTTATTACTTAATTAATAACCCTAATCTAGTCTTATTTATACCCTATGATGTAATTGTATTTTCTGGGCACCTAATAAAGTAAAACCCTAGTTGCAAAGTGGACGTAGGCCTATAATTCTCGTGTGTCTTGTTTTCTGTCATTGATTGTGTGCGTATGTGTGTGATTTAGTTGCGATAACGACTCTTGATACCTAACAACTGGTACAGAGCTTTGGCTCGTTGTATACACACGGTTCTACACTATTTCAATCGCGAAGAAGGTGAGGAAAGGCTGTTCGAGAAGGCTACTGTTGTCGGAAGGGGCTGATTGGATGTTTCGGCTGGGCATTTTGACTCGAAAGGGCTATTTTGCTGCTGTTTGTTGTTCACGGTTTGGGTTTGATCAAACCCTAGGGTCTCCGAAAGCAAGGGGAGGAGCAGGGCTATCAGATTTTTTTTCTTTTAGAGGCTGTCAGATCTGAATAGGGCCTAATCGCATCTTGTTTTGGCTGCTGATTTTGCGCCGTAAGGAGTAAAATCAGGGTTGTTGTCATCTGATCGATTAGGGTTTGGCCAAAAACCTTGAATTCAAGGTAAGGGATAGCAGGCCTGCTGTTCGAGACTGTTTTGAGTGATTTTGTGATTAAGGGTTTGGTTTAAACCCTTGGAAATACTGATTGGTCACGGTTCTGAAGGAGAAGTTACCGGGTTCGGGTATCTTCGGGTTTAGGGTTGGCTATTAGAGGTTGTTTAGCTTCGGTTGGTTGACTTTATTTTTGGTTTTTTTATTCTCGTTTACAATGGCTGAAGACGGGAGAGTTTGAATCGAGAAGTTTAACGGGACTGATTTTGCATGGTGGAAGATGCAAATAGAGGTGTTATTCGGTGAAAACGAATTGGAGGTGACATTAGAAGAGAAACCGAGTGGTTTGAGTCAGGCCGACGAAGTGATTTGGAAGTCAAAGGACAAAAGGGCGAGAGGTAAGAATATACTAGCTTTGACGAGGAGTGTAGCGTTTAATATCATGAAGGAGACCACATCACATGGTATGATGATGACTCTGTCAAATATGTATGAAAAGCCGTCTGCCGATAATAGGGTGTTCTTGTTGAGAGAGTTGTTCATGATGAGGATGAATGAGGGAAGCTGAGTACCTGATCACATAAATAACATAAATTCAATTTTGTCTAGGTTATTGACCGTTGGTACAAAGTTTGATGATGATACTCAAGCGACGATCTTGTTATCCTCTTTACCTGACAGCTGGTCAGGTTATGTGACAGCGATCACTAATTTTGGTGGAGCTGGGAATTTGAAGTTTAACGTGATCCGAGATAGTATTCTGGGTGAAGACATTCTCCGGAGGAACACTAGTGAAGGATCTTCTGATATATTCAATGTGGGCAGAGGAAGGGAAAATAACAGGAGCAGTGGGAGTAGGGGGAGGAGTTCGTCTAGAACTCGGAATGTGAAGTGTTGGAGCTGCAATGAATTTGGACATGTTAAGAGTCAATGTCCAAATAAGAAAAAGGAAAATGCTGCTGAAGTGAACACTGTTGAGGTCGTCTATTATGATGATGCATTGGTCTGTAGTGTGGAAAGTAGTATGGACTCTTGGGTTATGGATTCTGGATCTTCGTTTCATACAATACACAATGGGGAAACGATGGTGAATCTGAAGGTAGGCGATTTTGGGAAGGAATGTTTAGGTAATGGTGAGGTTCTTGGTATAACAGGCATGGGGGATATTAATTTGAAAACTACATGGAACTTGAAGAACGTCAAGGTGATTCCAGGTCTGAAGACGAAGCTTATTTCTGTCAGTCAACTGGATGAACTGGGAATAGAAATAAAGTTCGGTGGTGGTAAATGGAAAGTGACAAATGGAAATTTGGTTATTGCTCGGGGAAACAAGAAGGGGTCACTAGATATGGTTGAAGTATCTACTGAGGGAGTAACCGTCCTAGTTAAGCATAACAAAATCGGGTTCGCTGAGTCAAAGGAGCAAAAGAGGGTTCATTTTGCAAGGGTGAAGCCTGGTGTTAAGGTGACTCAAGTTGAGCGAGATCAGAGGTCTAAACTAGTTCATGGGTTTGGTGACAGTGGGAGCACGGAGCATGTTCCGGGCACAGTTACAAAACAACGTTGGGTTTTGAAGACCGGTAGTCCGATTGATAAAATCTCTCCAGGGAAACACTTGCTGAATGTGGAGAGTGGTGATGATTCTCGGTGCATCTCTGGAACTGGTGGAATGTGTAAACCAGTTGAGACAGAGGATAAGTTCGGGGGAGCTTTAACTGCCCCTTCATGTACATGATGAGAGGGGGGCTGCAACTAGGGTTGATCTGATGAAGTCTGAGCTTGTTTATGGGGACTGAAGGCTCGGGAGACTTTCGATATGAAAGATACTGGAATTACTGGATCGGGAATTACTTGGATGGTGTTTGTGGATCGTGCAAAGCCTTCAAGTGGGAGATTGTTGGGTTATGAAGGTTATTGGGCCAGATTGGTCCTGGTGGGCCAGGCCCACCTATTGCCAAACTACAGGTCCTGGACCTGGGCCTGTTTTGCGGCTGTTCTCTTTGAGTCAGCATGGGGCTGGCGGCAGCCTTAGGGCTGTTTAGCCTTTAGCTTATTGATTAAGTTATTGCCTAAATTAATAACCCTAATCTAGTCTTATTTATACCCTATGATGTAATTGTATTTTCTGGGCACTTAATAAAGTAAAACCCTAGTTGCAAAGTGAATGTAGGCCAATCTTGGCTGAACCACTATGATTCTCGTGTCTCTTATTTTCTGTCATTTTTGGTGATATGCTTAACATATAAAAAAGTGCGGGATCACTTAACCCGATCCCCATAAGGTGGGCACTGCCCCTGATTCAGCTCTATCCTTCTTACGCAAAACTCACTTTTTAGTGGGACCAACACACACACATATATCTAAACATATATATATATATATATATATATATATATATATATATATATATATATAGGGTGAGGTTGAAATGCTAACAAATATTTATGTGATAACCATGATAACCACTCTCAAACATAGTGTTACGTATATGTAACAATTATCATTTTGTTAGTATTACACATACGTAAACACTACGTTCACGTATATGTAACATTATTTGGTACGTATATGTAAGACTTATCATTTCCGTATTTATGTTCAAGATATATGTTCACGATACTTAAATACTCTTTTAAGAATTAAAAGAAAAAATAATTTATAAATTATGTGATTGTTTGATAGTGGTTAGCAAGGTTATTACATAAAAAATTAGTTAGTATTTGAACCATTCCATATATATATATATATATAGTTGGGTAAAAAGTGTAAAAAAAACACCATGCCTAAAATTTAGAACATTATGTCCTTTTTACACTTTTTAAAAAAAATCTTATTTTTAATATACTTCACCCTGTATATATAATAGGGGAAATGTGTCGCATGGACTTTATTCTCATAGTGTTTTGAAAGGAGGGGCAAACGAGTATGTAAATAATTTTTTAGAAGTTATTATTATTTTTAAATTACACCATAAAAAAACTTTTTAGAGCGTGTTGAACTTGGTGTGTGTATAACGGTGCATCTATAGTTTTCAACGGGCGTCTAATCGTGTGCAATCGTTGCCAGATTTTTTTATGCAATTATCCTTGAGGCTCGTGGTTAGGGGTGCAAACGAGCCGAGCCGAGCCCGAGCTTGACTAGGCTCGAGCTCGGCTCGTTTAACTTACTGTGAGCTCGAGCTCGGCTCGATTCGAGCTCTAATTTTGAAGCTCGGGCTCGGCTCGTTGGTAGCTTTACAAGCTCGAGCTCGGCTCGGGCTCGGCTCGTTTATTATATATTAATTAATTTATATATATTTATAATTATTTTTATATAAATTTTATTATAGTTTTTATATATAACATAATACATATTATTTAATTATATTTATCTTAATTTTATATATACTAATTATTATTATTATTTTATAAATATATATTAAATATATTAAAAACATTATATAAATAAAAGGCTCGTTAAGGCTCGCGAGCCGGCTCGAGCTCGATAAGTGAAGCTCGGGCTCGGGCTCGTTTAATAAACAAGCTTATTCTTGCTCGAGCTCGTTTAAGCTCGGCTCGTTTCGAGCTTTTTAACGAGCCGATCTCGAGTAGCTCGCGAGCAGCTCGGCTCGTTTGCACCCCTACTCGTGGTGTTTCCTAATGGATTCCCACGCATTTTAAACACATTTTTACTACTAGAAAACTTGTATATTTTCTACAAAAGTTTTCGACAAGTTACCAACAAAAGAAATTTCCCACAAGTTTGCGACAACTTTCCGACAAAACAAAAACAAAAAAGTAACTACAAGATTTCCTACAATTTTTCGGCAAATTTATTAAGTAAGTTAACTTATTTATTTAATAAGGCTTTTGTCGCTAATTCGTCGGAAAACTAGTCGGGACTTTGTCGGAAAATATATTTCCTACGGGGTTTTTTTTTCCAACAAACACCTTTTGTCGGAAACTTGTCGTTAAACGGCCAATTTCAACAAATTTTCCACGAAACTGCTATGCCAAATTTTTCATTTAGTGTTTACTTTTTAGCATAATCCTCTTTTATATATATATATATATATATATATATATATATATATATATATGTATATATATATATATATATAGTGTGAGGTTTCGCTATGAAACGCCCCAAAACGGGTACATCTCATAGTTGGCACACAACATAACAAACATAGTTCTTAAACCGGAAATCAGAATCTATTACAGCGGAAGTCTTTAATTCAAATCATTCATCAAACTATAACATGAAATATTGTCTATAACATGAACTATCAGGATTGGAAATGTCAGTCTTCAATACCGCAGCCCGATGTCCATGCTATCCAGCCCACATGGCTCTTTTATCTTTCTTTAGCTTTACCCTTTTTACCTGTCATGCATACTAAAAGTCAGCTAACGCTGGTGAGTTCTCTCTTTACTTTAAACTGTAAACTTTATCTTTGGTAGCTTAGTTTTATTAAATTAAACTAAGCTTTACTTTCACTTTCTTTGAAATAAACTTTTAACTATTACTTTAAAACTTTACAACGTTACAATTATAAATCTGTTACGTTACTATCTGTCATTAAAACTTTATCTTTAAGGAAACCCGTTAGGGTGTCCCACTGTACTCTGTCTATCATTTCACTTATACTTGACAAGTGACTTTATCATACTTTAACTATCACGTATGGATCGTGGTCCGAGGACCAGATCCCTATCTTGCTTACACCTCAGGGTAAGACTTTTACTTTAGCGCTGCCCACACCTCAGGGTGGGACTTTCTTTCTCGCTTGCACGTTAGTGCAAGACTCCTTTAGCATTGCTCACACCTCAGGGTGAGACTTTCTCGCTTACACCGAAGTGAAGACTCCTTTAGCATCGCTTACACCGAAGTGTAAGACTCCTTTAGCATTGCTTACGCCGAAGTGTAAGACTCCTTTAGCATTGCTCACACCTCAGGGTGAGACTTCTACTTTAGCATGCCTGCAGGACTTTCTACTATGCAACTATTATGCAATGCAATTACACTATTACACAAATAGAAATGCAATCACATAACTTTCATATAGACAAATAACACATATTAACACATAAGCATATAACATGGTATTTGTCACTGTCACTGTCACTGTCACTGTCGAGCTGTACCGAAGTACGGCTCCTTTATCGTTCTTTCTTTAGCTCATTGTTATCTTTCAAAAACTTGTTTAAAAGATAATACTATGCTCTTCTGTTCTTTATCTTTCATTTTATAAAAATAACATTTTTATAAAATACTATACTTTGCCTTTCATTTTATAAAAAATAACATTTTTATAAAATACTATACTTTGCCTTTCATTTTATAAAAAATAACATTTTTATAAAATACTATACTTTGCCTTTCATTTTATAAAAATAACATTTTTATAAAATACTTTACCAGTATGCATGCCAGCCCAAAACCATTAGGAAAAAGGGCAATAAAAACTCACCAGATGAATCGTTTCTGTTTACACCTAGCCGGTTCCTGAATGTCACTATGGTCACCCACAATCTGTATAATCAAGTCATAGGCGTAAGGCTGTGTTCCTAGGGGACACTTAGACATTACTAGGCTTGACTCAGATGTTTCGGGTCATGGTTTCATTATCGAAACTAGGTAGTTTCGAGTCCTGGCTCCTTATCGAAACTATGTAGTTTCGAGCCCTGGCTTCTTATCGAAACTAAGTAGTTTCGAGTCACTGCTTCTTATCGAAACTAAGTAGTTTCGAGTCACTGCTTCTTATCGAAACTAAGTAGTTTCGAGTCGTATGACTTATATAAATTCTTAGTTAAGGTCTTGGGTCTATATTGAAACTATGGTAGTTTCGATGGGTCTGCCCCTGTCGAAACTAGGTAGTTTCGATAGATGCGTCCATATCGAAACTAGTAGTTTCGACTGTGCAGTCTCCTTCCCCAAACAGAACCCTAGATCTGGTCCCTTTGTTCTAATCGATCAAGCTTTGAACTTTTTACGTTCGAAATGTTCCATTTTCCCCCATGAACCCAAACCCGTGGTTTGTTTCCAGTTTCACACGTAAAAATCTAAACCTTTACTCGATTATTAACCCGAAACCCGAAAGTTACAAAAACTCAGATTTAGGCATAATAATTACCTGTTACAGCTTCCTTCTCGTTTCTTTATGCTCCAGAGATGTTGAGCAACAATCCTCGAGACTTTGAGCTTGATCCCGAGCTTTCTCTCTCTAGACCCAAACTCTCACTCTCTCTTTCTCTCACTAGAAACTTGCGTGACAAGTGTGGTGAATGAGGGAGAGGCTGATGGCTGCTGCTATGAAGGCTCCCTGTCATTTTTCGGGCCCATGGGCCGAAACTTTGGCCAAGCCCACTTTTTTTCCTTTATTTGGGTTTCTATTTATTTTGGGATGTTACACGCTAAAAAGTTAAAAAGTGTAAAAAGTCGTTTAAAACGCTCATAACCGGCTCATACGAACTCCGATTTTACTTATTTCGGCGGCGTTGGAACTGTCTCGTCGAACTCTACGATCTTAGCTTGTAGGGTTTAGATTTTAGGGTTTAGTTTTTGTCTTAGGAATTAGCCTTAGTGGTTTAGCCTTAGGGTTTAGCTTTTAGTATTTAGGCTTTGGGGGGTGGGGGTTAGGTTTTTTTGGGGGTTAGGTTGGAGTTTTAGGATTTTAGAGGGGATGGTGTTTTTAGACAACTTTTTTGGCTTTTTAAGGCTTTTTTTTGTTAGGATTTAGGTTTTTGGGGATGGGGTGGGGGGTTTTTGGTTTTTCGGGGTGGGGTGGGGGTTAGGTTTTGGGAGAAGGGTGGGGAGGGGGTTTTAGTCTTTTGAGGGGTGGTAGTGAGGTTTTTAAAATATTTTTTTACACTTTTTACAGTTTTTAGACTTTATAAAATAACCCTCCCCTATATATATATATATATAAGGTTAGGTTCAAATAAGAACTCATAAATACTTGAGAACTCGCGAGAACTCGTTAAAAAATCAATTAAAACCATTTATTTTTGTTTTCACTATCTTTATTATTAAAATATAACATAAAAATAATGGTAAACTTAACAAATTATATACATGTGTAAATGATAAACATTTACACACGTGTAAGTGGTAAACTTACACAAGTGTATTTTTTTTAATATATGAAGACATGTAAATTTATATATATAAATTCTTTTTTTTATGTTGTATTCTAACAATAAAAATAGTAAAAACAAAAAAATGATTTTGATTTGATTTTTGGCAAGTTCTTGGTTCTCAAAATATTTAGGAGTTCTTAAATGATCAATTCCCTATATATATATATAAACCCAAAAACCTAAACCCACCCCCAAAAAAAACCTAAACCATATAATCTAAACGTTAAAAGCTAAACCATAAGGCTAAAACCATAAAATTTAAACGTAAAATCTAAACCTTAAAATCTAAACCCTAAAAGCTAAGATGGTAGAGTTCGACGAGACGGTTCCAACGCCGCTAAAATTAGCTCAACCGGAGTTCGTTTGATATCGTTTTTTCAAGCTTTTGTCATTTCTTAGATTTATTAGCAAAAAACTAATTTTTATTTGATACTCCCCCTATATATATATATATATATTAAACAGTGAATCACGGGTTACCTCGATCAAGCTATGGGGACCATCGTGCTTAATAAATAGAAAAGGTTGAAAGGAGACGTATCTGGCAAATGGTAGAGTTTGGGACAAGTGGTGTGCGCTTGTTCCTTAGATATTTTCCTTGCGATCGATATAAAAAATTAAATTCAATAATATTGAAGCTTGCAAAAAAACATATATTTCTATTTCTCTCCCCTCCACATCTAGCAACAGTACTACGTGGTTCGTAATTTGGATGCCTTGTTTCATAGGGATCAAACATCTTCCACACAATAACATTTTATTCCTTTCCTTGACGAACTAATTAATGACAAGGCGACTTCTTTTATTTATTGCTTTCTTCCAAAACTTCGCAATCGAATAATAAGTTTAATATCTTCCATCTCTATCCTCTATACTCATTAATTCTCTAGATCGAGGCCGAATGTGTTTTCAATTCCTGATTTCCTTTTCTGATTATAAAGAGGATTCAAGCATGTATATATATATATATATATATATATATATATATATATATATATATATTATAGATGTCAAATATGCATGCATTAAATCTGTTTTGTTGTTATGGTATGGCCTTACACATAACATCCCACATGCATATGCGCATAATCACAATAAAAAAAAACAAGTTTTTTTTATACTTCTTAGAACATTTGAAGTCTATGTGTACCAGGTTATAACGCGTATAAAAGGTACAGTAAAAGGTGATGGTCGGTGCAATTTAGTTGATGAAACAAAAGAGCTTCTGTGGGCGTGAGTCACGACTGGTCTTTCAAGGCAATACACACTATCACCAAGTTGGGTGCATTTGGTCCAAGCCCCACTTGTTTTCACTAGATGAAACAAAATACCTACCCATGTCTTGCTCCTACCCTGCCTTGATCCTACCCTACCAAGCCTTACTACAAAAACACCTTTTACAAACTTATGGCACATATTCATTTGCCGGCAAAATTTGATTAGTTTGAATTTTTTTATATTAACTGTAGTGGAGAAAGGCATGTTGATTAGGTGTAGGAGAGGGGTCTCTTTCATAATGACCAGAATATATATTTCTATTCCCTAGTCTTTGAGTTCCAGAAGTTTATAAAAATGTTATATTATAAAGGTAATTTCATCTTAGTGATTTATTTCATAGCATATGTTCATAGTCCATATGTGACTAACCTTAAAGAAATATAACAAGAATTAAATTGACAAAGTTAGATTCCTTTGATGTAGTAGCATATCTATAGATTATTTGTGACGGTTAAAACTCGTAAATTCGTTGCACAACGTCTTTTACGACAGTATTGGCTGAGAGGAAGAAAATGAGCGCGAGACATCAATTGTGACGGGAATTTCGCTAATTTGCTATGGATTTTATGACGAACAAATAACAATGAAACTAGCACTGCTAGTAACCATGTATATTTTTTACAAAAGTTTCGGACAAGATACCAACAAAAGAAATTTCCCACAAGTTATCGATAACTTTCTGACAAAACAAAAACAAAAAAGTAACCATAAAATTTCCTACAATTTTTTGACAAATTTATTAAATAAGTTAACTTATTTATTTAATATAATCATCAGATTATTGTCGGAAATTACTGACAAAAGGATTTTGTCGTCAATTCGTCGAAAAATTAGTCGGGACTTTGTCGGAAAAAACATTTCCTACGGGGTTTTTTCCAACACTTTTTGTCGGAAACTTGTCGATAACGGCCAATTCCAACAAATTTCTCACGAAAACTGTTGTCGCAAATTTTTCAGCTTTTTTGTAGTGTAATGATGATTTTTTAAGCCATTTACCTACAACATATATTGGGGATCTTCGTTGGAAATAGCAACTTTGATGGACGATCTTTTACCAAATATAAGTTATCACACCCAAATATAAGTCACTAACTAAAAGTAAGTGATTACAATAAAAAGGAACCTAATGAGACGTGTTATGACTCATTCAAACAAAAACTAACTATTAAGAGCATTCATAATGGGTTTTGTAAATTATGTCTTATCCTTATATTTTAAGCTAAATTTAAAAAACTTTCCAAATTACCCGCTCCATCTCATTCTTTATATTTTTTCTTATACTTAAATTATAAGGATAATATACATAGATTGAATTGAAATTTCTTATATTTACCAACTCAATTTCCATCCCTTATAATTATTTTGTGAGTGGAAGAGAGAAAAAGAATAATAAAAAACGATTAAAAGAGTATTATTTAATTGAATAGAGATAAATATAAAGAATCAGATGTGAGGGTTTTTTTTAAAACCTTCAAATTAATAAGATAAATATGTTTTTTAATTAAATTATAAGAATGAGAATAAAGATATCACTCTGAAAGCTCTAAGACTTGTTTCAACCAAAATAAGACATTGAACACAAATATGACTCAATATAATATCTTTTTGCTAAATATAAGATGATACATACGAATATGACGTGTTTATACTTGTTACAACCTGCTACAACCAAATATTACCCATTAAGATCACATATAACAAATATAACTAAATGTAAGCAACTACACCCGTTAAAACTCATTCCTAGAAAAATCTGACATTTTAAAACCCATTTCCACTAAATATAACTCAACAAAGGTTATTGCACTCAAATATGATCAATTACAACAACAAAAAAATTAACGAACTTCGTCAAGTCTTGGTGCATATTTATGCCCGGTACTCGATAATGAATCATTGGGTGAACATGTCATCACAAAATATGGATGAGGGTGTGAGACCCATACAATCTCCCTTTCTTATTACCCCTAATAACTAACTATGATCAACAAATCCATATATCAACGGGTGGGTGTGTGTTGTTATCCTATCTATATTTCAAGACCACCAATTCCAAAAACACATTATTACTACTATATGTGAACTTCTTGTTTAACACCACATAAGAGTTTTACATCGCATGTCACACAAGTGAAAATCGCCACTATCATGCACTCATGATCCAAGATCATATGTGGCTGATTTTAGTTCCGATACCACCGATTCCTCAAACATTAGGTGATATCAACAAACATTACCACCATAGAGAGATCAAGAATGAAGAATTTTAAAATCGGATAGATATCAAGAATATATTTATACACACACATAGGGTTAGGTTCAAATGATGAGTGGAAATGCATGTGCACGGGATGTTATGTGTAAAAAGATTGCGAAAAATGCTTATCAAAACATTGGAAACATAGATAAAAATAAACAAAAAAAACAAGCTAAGGGAAAGAGAAAAATACATATAAAAATAGCTTTATTAAAGTTCAGGGGCTGTATGGTATCTTTATTAAAGTTCAGGACTAATAATGTAAATTGGTTAAAGAAAAAGAAAAAAAAATAAGTTGATTAAAAATCAGGGGGCCAAAGTGAAAAAATTGAGAAAAAGACAAAATTGCATCCGTGCATTGAATACTTGTAACATATGCATAAGAGGTGAGGAGTTTGCCTTTTGTAGTTTATATAATGGTGGGTTCAAATCGATGGAATTAAAAAGTAGGCACAAAGGGGTCTAGAACTCACCTGGTTATCGGTAACTATTTTGAAATGGAAGGTCTAAGCTAAGTCGTGTGCTATACGATCTGCATGAAAATTAACACGCGGAATCCATCAATTATGGCTAGTGTTGCAAGGCAGTGTCACCACAACTAGTGTCGCCATAACTTTCATTATAGACTTTAGTGCCGTCTACATTTAGTGTTGTCACACTAGTGTCACCATCGTCCACCAAGGTCCCATGACTAGTGTCGCCTTACGAACACTAGTGTCACTCGATGAACTCTCATCAACCAGTCATCGTTTTTTATTACGTCCAAATCGTTTGTTTATCTTTCATAAAGCTAGATCCATAGTTTCTAAGCCATATCATGCGTAAAAAATCCGATCTTTATTGTAAAACCTTAGTTTTACCCACCTTAACCCATTTCAAAGAGAACAAGAGATTAAGATCGATTCTTAAGTTGAAATTTGTATAATTTCTTGCTCTACTCTCCCACAATCGATCTAGAATCAGAAATGGGCAAGATGGAAGGCTAGATTGTGATTTCCCCAACTTTCTATCTCTAAACCCTTTCTTTTCTCTCTCTAGAAGCAATAAGATGAATGTGGTGAATGAGGAGAATGAAGGGGCGTCTAGGGTTTAAGGCCCTCCTCCCTTCTCTTCTTTAATGTTTAACCCCATTTGGTCCTCGATCTTTGCTCCCTTCGTTCTCGAACGACAAAATGAAATGTCAGTTTTAGGATTTTACAAGTCTACCATCTTTACAAAAGATTCCGTCCTCGAAACCTGCCTCAAGGTGAATAAAAATGGGTATCTCTTTCATTTCTTTCTCGGATTCCTACGTGGCTTCCGAGCCTTTCCTGTGCTTCCACTGAACTTTCACATGAAGGATCACCTTATTACGTAACCTCTTTTCCTTTCGGTCGATGATTGTCACTAGTGTCTCAACATAATTCAACTGGTCATCTACCTCAATGTCTGTAAGCGGCACATGAGCTGCTTCATCGGCTAAACATTTTCGTAAATATGACACGTGGAATGTCAGGTGAATTCCATTGAGTTTTTCTGGTAGCTCCAAACGATAAACTACCTCCCCTACTCGGGCTAGAATTCGAAACCGTCCAACATATCGGGGACTTAGCTTTCCCCTCTTGCAAAATCGAATGATACCCTTCCACTGAGATACCTTCAATATGACTCTGTCACCAACATCAAATTCGATCTGCCGACGCCTTTTGTCTGCATAGGATTTCTGCATATCTTGTGCAGCTTTTTGAAAGCGCCTATTTGATCGAACTTTTCTGAGGTAGCTTTCACGACTTCCAAACTCCCTAGTTCCTTCGGTCCGATCTCACCCCAACACACCAAAGTTCTGCACCTCCTACCATAGAGCATCTCATAAGGCGGCATGCTTATACTGGAATGATAGTTGTTGTTGTAGGAGAACTATATGAGTGACATGTGACTATCCCAACTTCTACCGAAGACGGTAATACAACCACGAAGCATATCCTCTAGGGTTTGAATGGTCCTTTTAGATTGACCATCTGTTTGAGGATGATATGATGTACTAATGTTCAACCTCGTTCCCACTGCATCATGGAACTTCTTCCAGAATCTAGACGTAAATCACGTGTCTCTATCGAAAACAATCGACATAGTCACGTCATGTCGAGCTATAACTTCGTTGATAAACACTCTTTCCAGCGGTTCTAAAGTGAACGTATCACGAATAGGCAAGAAGTGAGCACTCTTTATCAAACGATCCACAATCACACAAATTGTGTCATAACCTTTAGCTGTACGAGGTAGCTTAGTTATGAAGTCTGTGGCGATGTGTTCCCACTTCCACTCAGGTATCTCTAATTGTTGAATCTTTCCATAAGGCTTCTGGTATTCAGCTTTCACTTGTGAGCAGGTCAAACACTTGCTTACATAAAGGGTCACATCATTCTTCATGCCCGACCACCTGTAGTCTTTCTTCAGATCCTGATAGATCTTTAGTGCTCGTGTGGATGGAATAACAAGACTTATGAGCTTTTTCTAGAATCTTAGCCCTAAGCTCACCTTCCTTAGGCACCCAAATTCTGTCAAACCTAGTCTTTACACTACGAGTGTTAACTTCTAGGATTTCCGGTTGACCCACCATCATTTCTTTCTTCATATTCTCGGGTTTCAACGCCTCTTCCTACGCCTTGCTGATTTGACCCATGAAACCTGGCGTCATAATCAAACTATAAGACTTCACTCTGATAGTAGTGTGATCCTCCTTTCGGCTTAATGCATCGACGACAACAATAACCTTTCCTGGGTAATACATAATCTCACAGTCATAATCTTCTATTAGCTCCAACCACCTCCTATGCCTCATATTAATATCCTTCTGCTTAAAGAAGTACTTCAAGCTTTTGTGATCAGTGTAGATAATGCACTTGGTCCCGTAAAGATGAGTACAAAGCCTTAACCCTGGAGACGTGGGGTACACGTCTTTCTTCCCCGCTGAACTTCCCTACCATTTTTATTTAATAACTTAATTTATTTAATTTAACACATAAAATACATCTTTCATTAATTAAAAAACAAAATACATTAATAATAAAACTCAATTTGATTAGGTTACTCATAAGCTTAAAGTAAAACTAATTTAAGAAAATTATCATTTTATAACTTGATAGTCTGTTTAAATTGTGTAATATATAATTTTATAATATATCAAAAGACGATGACCCACAAAAATGACCCGAAAGAAATGGTTTTTGCTCGAGTAGCTCACGGGAAGAATAGCCGTAAGAATAACTCACCGGAAGAAATGGCTTGGTACCGACGAGCCTGTGGAGGTGTTCCCATTAGGTACCGATCAGTACCTTGCCTTGTGAGAATAGTGCCCCCTCCAACCTTATGAGTTAAAACTAAAAAAAACATTGTTCTAAAATAATATCATTCATACTAACAAGTTGAAATAACAATTTTTAGTATCTTCGAATATCGACCTTTTTTAACATTAGTATTTTAGGATATTATAATTAGTTTTGCTAGAAAAGAATGTACATTAGATTATCTTCACAAAATTCTATCAGTTCCTTTAACACAAGTTAACTGTTTATAACGTATAAGAGACTCACTTCCTTTTTATGATTGTGATATGACCAACATATCTTAATCTTTCACTTTTTACACGGTATAAGTAATTAAACTTATTATATACTTTCGCACCTTTGAGACTAGTATTACATTGACATTCATCCACGACATACCAACTATTTTTTTTTCTAAGAATTTCTTTTTCTTGTACTACCGTCTGTACGTAATTACCGACGGATCACCGATAAATCATAAAAATATTATCTTACATTACATGCTTTTAGGTTTTTAACTATAAAGAATTCCCATCGCATAAGATTAAAGATTAGAGAGAGGTGACAATATGCGAATAAAAAGAAAAGACGATTGGTTTAACTATTTTAAATTTCTCAAAACGGTATTTCTTTTCAATCATTGAAACAAGATAACAGCAGAAACCAGCTGAGCTTCAATCCAAAAGCTACAAGCTTGGTTCGTACAAATCATACAACCTAACTCAAAACTAAAACAAATAAAAAATCTATGAATGGAGAACCGATTCTTGAAGCTAAGAACATCAAGGAGACTCCGGGGATATATGTGTAGCCACAATCCCTCACGTATATCTCCCTAATTCTAACCTTGCTAACCATGTATATATATAGATGATCATGCTTGTTGTGCTAAATCTTTTGAGCTTATGAAAGTCCCATGGAATCCGTATGGAACTCGTGAAGGCAGTTTAACTGAAGCTTCCATCTCCATAGTCATCGCGTTTATAATCTGGAGCTCCGATTTCCACGTCTTCTCGTCGTGAACAAATGCCAAAACATAGCCTTCATCTTCATTCTCCGAGTTCGGATCACTGGGAAGGAAGAAGGGTTCACCGCCGTACCGGTTGTTGCCGTACAAGAACTTCTTGATTTGTCCGGTAACCAAGTCAACTTTCGCAAAGCCGGAAACCTTCGGCCAGGGTTCCGCAATGGCGAGGTATGCGAACCGGGTTTTGCGACTGAGTTTGTCGCGGTTCACCATACCCGCTTCAAGATTCACTTGTTCGGATTCTTTGAGAATCCGGCGTTTGGTGGATTTACGAGTCTTTAAATTGATGCGAATCTCGGATAAAATACTCTCGAGATTCGCGTCAGACTCGTTGAAAATGGAGTCTGGTGGAGTCATGCATGACCCGATCACCACGACTTCATTCGTCTCAGGTTCTTCCCACGCGTTCCATAAATGAAAACAAAAGGTTTCCGGTGAGTCGACCCATATCATATCGTCGGATGTTGTTGCGTTTTTCGACAAAATCCCGAACCGAGACATTTTATTCTCGTCGTAAATCACCGGTGATCCGCCTTTCACCATTTCTTGAAGCTTAAACACGACTTGTTGGTCGGGAACCACCACGTAATTCTCGGTGATTGCAAAATCATGCATCATTGTCGGAACATCTAACGGGATTTCGACGTCAGGCGACTTCTCTCCGGTTCTCGAAAACTTGAAGTACTTGAGATACGGCTTCTGCACGACGTCGTAGCTCAACGCAAACATCTCTCCGCTGACCGGGTCTAGCTTCGGGTGAGCTATCATCGTCGACATGAGCTGCTCGGAGAAATCATACCGTCCCACCGTCTCTATATCATCCGACGGCGTGATCCTTATATGATACGGCAAATCATCTTCCGACATAGCAAGCAACCGGTTGTTAAAGTAAACCAAACCCGCGTTCGCAACACCCATCCCTTTGCTATGATCAATCAAACCCAACAACGACCGAGCATAAAATAAAGCAAGCCGAGCCACACCCGAATGCCCATGAAGCTCACCGATCGCTTTCGGAAAAACCGGTCGACCCAACTCCCTCTCCTGAACAAGCCGGTTAGTCTTGGTCAACTTACACGTATAACTAACGGAGTTCCCGTCTATACTAACGGCGTGAACCATACCGTCACCGTCAAACAGGTGATGTCCGGCTATCGGTTCGAAAAGCGGGTTCGCTCCGTTTCGAACATACACGCCGTTGATGCACTCCGGTATGGATCCAGTCACAGTTAAATTATGCTTCACTGACTGTTCCGGCACCGGTGCGAAGTTCCCGGAGATTTGCACACGTGGATCCGAAGTTTTCGGGAGAGGAGTGTGGGATTCGTGAGATACCAAAGCGCTTTCAAACATATCCAATGCAGTAGCTGCAGCTCGCTGTAAGAAGTTCCATTGCAGAGGATGGTGTGGAGCTTCTTGCTCGGTGTTAACTGTGGGTGGAAAATGAAACAATGAAGACGATTGCAAAGCAGCACACTTGATTGAAGTTGAAGATTTGGTTAACGATTTAACGGAGATGAATCGAGTGGTTTGTGTTCTGAGTTCGGATGATAAAGAAGATGGGAGCAAAGTTGGTGTATAAGGACTGGTAGCCATTGATTTGATTTGAGAATGAATGTGAAAGAGAGAGGGGGGGTTTGGGAGGGAGGAGAGGGGAGAGGGGTGATAAATAGAGGTCGGTGGGGTCCAGCGGGGACATTTAAAAGAGAAGACCACGTGGATAATATATGACATATGAGATGACAAATGTTTTTGTAGACCATTGTGTTTAGGAGTGAGTGGTGAGGTTAGTTAGTTAAAAAGGAATTAGGAACAAGGATTATGGACATACGTCAAAGGAGAAACATTCAAAGTCTTCTGCTTTATCTTTTTAGTTTTAAAATATATGATATTTAACATTATTGTTTTCGATTCTAATATCTTTTTGTAATTTAATCTTTTATAACATTTACCTACCACGTATATATAGCGGTTACCTTAAGAAATGAAAGAAAAAATTGGTGTAAAGTGTATAAATTGGTGGTATAATTACGTACCGTTATACATTAATACTACTTTTTTAAAAGTTATTTTTTTTAAATATACAGCAATATTATTCTTGAAATAAAATCAATAAAATGCTGAATTTTATAATATAATTTGTTTAAAAGAATAATAAATTATATAAAATTATATGCATTTTAAAAAATAAAAAATTAGGTAAAAAGTCAATAATAGTGGTTTGTCCTTTTTGCCCTTTCAGTCATAATTAATGGTCGCATAATTACGAAAATACCATCTTATCATCTTCACCTTAATAGATTTGTCCTAATCAAGGATTCAAATTCACTACATAATTAAACTTCTCACCTAAAATCCAGTTCTTATTTGACTTGATGTGTGTTTGTGTATATTAAATTTAAAATTTTATCAAGTTTAAAAAAATTAAGATGCATTAAAATGTTTTTCAAAACTGAGATTTAATGTTTGCAAATGTCAAAATTCATATATGATGAGTTTGGGATCAAAATGATTGAAAATCAGTCTTAAGCATATATGGTTGTGTGTTAGGTAAAATTGTATGGGCTCAACCGGTGTCCTATATATACATTATGATTAAAAATAATAATAATAATAATGACATATTTTACACAATAGTGCTTAGTCGCTATAGTTGGAGACTTGGAGCCAAATGGGCTCAACCGAAAGCCTGAAACTAATGCTCAAGAATTGTTGACCAATAAAAGTAAATTTCTGACTTTTTGATCTATTAACTTTTTAGAAACATTTTCTTAATGAACTCTTATTCAAATTAAAAGTCAAAGTAACCCTAAGAATTACATCTCGTTTTATGAGTTCTAGAGGGTCCATTGACCAATTTTGATCGATGCATTTTACATATATTTTTTTCATCTTAATCGCTTAATTATAAATCATTAATATTATTATAAGTATGCTACTTTAACGTTGTTTGATGTTTTATAATAGGTTAAAATGAATATATGTTAAAAAGGATATCTTTAAAGAAAATTTCATCTCAATTAAAGATGGTCATGTTCAAACTCCAGTTGACATATCTATTGGATACAATTGGAGTGTAGTTAATAGGCTGAGATGTCATTCATCAAGGTGAGTCAGTTTATAGATAAATAGGTTATATAAAGGTAAGTCAGTTTATGCATTTTACAATTGGGTTTAAGTTATGTTATATGATTTCTTATTTTTCCATGTTAAGTTGTTCGTTGCCAGCATCTATTATAACAAATTAGAGTTGTGGGACAAACGCTAGTGTTGCATGCTTATTAGTAATATATGATAAATAGGTCATCTATTATAGATATTAACATAGTTAAAGCTATGTATCTGTGGTAAACCTTCTCCAAGCCGGAGCCACGTAAGTCACGGACGGAGCCAAGGACGACCTTAAAATGATGATCTAAAGAAATTGTGTGGAAAGGGGTAACTATGCGAGTCTTTTAAGAGTATGTCATACTAAGATATTTGTTGGCGAACTTGTTAAGCGAACTTGTCAAGCGAACTTAATAAGTTCTCCTGTAACAGAACACAAGTTCGTCTGCACGAACTGAAAATCGTAAAATCGATTCAGAAATCATCATAACTCGAAATAAAAAACGAATATGAAGGAATCCAACTGTAGTAATGATCAGAAACACAAAAGGAATGTTTTGAGCGGAGCAAAACATCAAAAGAACCCCAATCGATTCGAGAAAAGCAAGAATTTGCAAGAAAATGAAGAAAAAATGAAACACGAATGCGGAACAAAGACAGAAAAGGAGAAGATATCACAGAATCGAGCATACATGTTCTGATACCATGTTATGATAACGAGAGTGAAAGCTGAAACGAGAGAAAAAGATAAACGAGAGAGAATGATTGGGTGGGGGGAATGATTTGATTGATAACTCAATAATAATTACAAAGAGACTATTTATATACAAATAAAGAAACAAACTAAACTTAAGTTCGCCCCTAAGTTCGCCAACAATATTTCATATCAAAAGAAATTAATGTGATAAATACTCGAGGGAGGCTACGTATCTAGTGTGTATGTAGTAAGTTTTTGTTTGCCATGTTTCATTTGGCCATTGAATTGTTATAGGCCATTGCAATCGTTGTTTGTGGGGGCAATCATGGCATTCGTGGCACCCTCATGACGGTGAAAAGCCAAGAACGGCACAGGTTTCGAGTGGAATGTCCGTGGTCACAGACGAGAGATGTTAGTGAGGTAGAGAGGAATTGGATAGAGTGGGCGCCTGTGAGGTTGTCCAATGTGGAACTTGTCTCTGAGGTTCCCGATGTCATTAGCCTGCTTGAGTTTTGATATTGATCTTCCTAGTCTCTTGAAGATGAGTTTTTCACATAAAATTGTTGATTATCCATTTAAGTAAAAAGAATAGAAAAGATCGGAGACTTTACCTTGGCTATTAATATACATATTTCCTTTGTATATCCATGTACAATGCTATTAAATATGTGTATGTTTTCATTTGATATATTAACAAGGTTTAGTTTGTTTGTGTTTCACCTCAAAGATGAAATTGCTCTTTAGTTCAAGTTTCACTCCTTTAATTTGTTTTTGAGACCAAAACCGTGGGTCTGATAAGTTTTAGAGCACATCCGTCGCTTAAAACAGATGATGTGTTGAAACACCCCAAAGTCGAGAGTGTCAAACGTTGGATTTACACATCGGCATAATAGTTCTTAAACTAAAAATTTCATTCAAACACAGCGGAAACTTTGTTTAAACAGACTATAAGTCAATACATCCCAACAAAAAGAAACATAAATTGTCTTGAAATAAAAACGATAACTAGAATGTCAGTTCTCGCGCCGAGCAGCTCACCAAGCCACGAGCATTCTAAGCTTCCATCAAATCAACCTGCTGCACACGCTAAAAGTCAGCTACGCTGAGTGAGTTCTATCAAAAAAATAACTTAAAACTTTAGTAACAACAAAACGCTTTCTTTTAACTTTTACAAAACTTTATCTTTATTACATAGGAAAACTTTATCGTTAAGTTTATCTTTATCTTTATCTTTATCTTTATATGATCGAACATGCACTTGTGCAAGTCTTTCATCTATGTTCTTGTACTCGTACAAGACTCCTTTATCGTGCAAGACTCTGATTGTTTGTACTCGTACAAGACTCCTATCGCTTGGGGTTGAAATCAAGACTCCTTTTGCTTGTAACAAGACTCATTTAACTGTCTATGACTATGACACTTTAACTACACGCTATCAACCAATTAGCTATCACATTATCACATTAAGCAAACAACCAAGTAAGCACACTTTGTCACGTAATAGCACATAACATGACTATCTTTCTTTCATAGCTTTTTTTATCAGTTTTCTTTAGCTTTATACTTTATCTTTGTATTCATAAAATAATACTTCATCTTATTCGTAAAATAATACTTTAACTGTAAGTGTGTGTATCAACTCAAAACATAATACAAATGGCAACTATAACTCATCTGCTGCTTGCTATGGTATGATACTGAAGGCTTCTAGCTAGGGTAGAATGCTCGACAATCTGTACGAATAGTCATGCGAATCGCGTCAAAATGAATAACTTTCTATTATGAAACTTTTGGCCGGAACTATACATTCGGCCGGAACTTTACATTCGGCTGGAACTCTTGAAACTTTCGGCCGATTCAAGCTGTTTTTCCAAAAAAAATGACGTTTTTCGATCAACACTTCGAACTTTTTTACGTCCAAAACTATTGCTTCTAACTTTCGATCAAAGCTTTCAAAAAACCCACCTATTATCCACTTATCAAAAACAGAGATTTAGGCTCCATGAACCATATGAACTATATATGGGAGCGATCAGAACTCCGTGCAAAAGCTTTCTCAACCAACCACGAACTATATGGGAGCGATCTTTGGTGAAATCTTCACTTTCTCTCTCTAGAACTCTCTCTCTCTCACTAGAATTGCATGGAAGATGGTGAAAAATGAGGACGGAGAGGGGTGGCGGCTAGGGTTAAGCCTCCGACCTTTATATAATGGCTTTTATTTCAACAAAATAAAATTAAAGTGTCGGAATTTCGAGACGTTACATTTGTAAAGCACCTTCATCGCTTAAAGCAGATGATATGGCGGTGGAGCCGTGATGCAACCCTCGTCCGGAGGGTTATCCGGATTTCCTTGTCCGGTATTTCAAACCCCTAAAACACAAAGTGGGTGGCCCCACAATCAATAAAGAAAATAATGTTATTTTTAAATGGATTTAATAAAATTATTTTTAATTAATTTCAATTAAATAAAATGCATTTAAAGAAATAATGTTTTTTTTAATTATGTTCATTTAGATTAAAAATATTTAAATTTAAAATGTTTTTTAATTAGTTTAATTTAAATTAAATACTTTTAGTTTCTATTTAACGTCTAGTTTTTAACGGTTAGTGGTTGTTATGTTATTTGAAAGGTAAGTTTGAGATGAAAAAATATTATTTTAGAGAGGTCCGCTAATGTATATTTGGGTGATTTTTCATAATCAAGTAAAAGTATTACCGGTTATGTTTTCACACTTTAAGAAACGCCCTGCAGTTGGACATCTAAACTATAGAATAATGTTTCATGAGAGTTAAGAAAGAAACAAAGTAACAATGTTCTTTATTGTGAGAGCCATAGTGTAGCTAACCTCGTAAATAATCTAGGTAGAACATAAACAAATCCAAATGAGATAACTTCATCAAGGAATAGGCGAGTGATGATATGTTGTCATGGAGAAACTTCCTTTACAAAGACACATGTTGACATGTTTACAACAAAGAAGTTCAAGCTTTGCATAGTTTCAATGGACCATCAATGATGATTAATAGTAAGGTGTCAAGCTAAAGAGGAGGATACATGATTTTAGGTTTACTGGAGCTACATGTCTTGATGGTAGTTGGTTTGATGATCAACCTCCAAAAAGGAGATTGTTAAGTTATGGAGTATATGGTTATTGGAAGGGCATGGTTGTCGCCATGATGATGGGAGTCCGAGGTAATGCATAGGTTGGGGTTATGTTTTTAGGTTGGTTGTTCAAACTTAGTGAACAAGTTAATCTGACTATTATATAAACATTTTATGTTATAATTGACCTTGTACCAAAATCAAAATGAATAAAAGTCTCTTTAGTTTGCACTATAGATGAAACTCAATCACATAAATCGAGTGAACCGTGTTATATTCATATGTTGTTTATCATTCTTACACATTTTATTCGTCTTGAATTGTTGATAGGTGTTTAGGTCAGTTTCCTAATAGTAGAGTTCTAAGGTATAAATGATATATCAATAGCTTCGCTTTGTGAAGTAGAGTTTAATAGTATAAAAATGTTGTTGGACACCCCATGAATCGTCTTATGCCACCAACTCTTCCACAATGGCGGCAGAACCATACATTGCGGTGACAATCACTAGGTAGCAGTAGTTGGTTGACTAATGTCGTTGAGTATGAGGAGAGTTTAAGCGTTATGTCCGCCAAAACCTTGGTCGGCCATGAGAAATAATGAATTAAGACGAAAGGCTAGTATATTAATTAATGAAGAGGTTATAAAGGTTTAAACTAAATATAAGGATCTTGGTGTCAATATTGTAAAATAGGTTAATGGATCAAAATGTCTTTGTAATTAGTTGATGGATCAATGTGTAAATATAGAAAACAAGAAACTGATTTATAAACGTAGGGTTTGTACGATTCACAGAATCGTCGCGCCAATTGAACCGGCCCCTATATAGGGCCAATGGTTGTAAACGTCAAACGGTAATCCTAAATTAAACTGAAAGAGATCTCTTTGACTCTTGTTGCTAATCTATGATTTTCTACTAATTCTGGCCAATAATTGGTATCAGAACACTAGTTAATCGATCAAGGGAAGAACGAAGGAGGAAAAGCAGCGACGTTTTGGTCTATGTGCAATTAATAATAGATAGAAGGAAGGAAGAATCGACGGTTCATCATCAATTCGAACCATAGCTTGGAAGAAGGAAGCAAGAGTTTTAATCGATCAATTGAAAGAAGAATGAAGTGTTCTGTTTGCGATCGAATAATTGGAAGCAAAGAAAGCGAACGACCGGTTTATAAAATCCATTTAGAAGCATTTAGCGAAAAGAGAAAGAATCCTTCAAGGGATGATCAAGGCAAATTGAATTGATTGTTTAATCAATCGCTGCAAATAAAAAGCAATCAAAAATTGAATCACACTGAAGTCTGTGTTCAAATTAAAAGGTAGAAAGCGATCAAAACTTCAATTAAAGCATGTTTCGAATCAAAAGTAGCAAGCAAGAAACAATGGGCACATCTTCGGTTTTGAATCTGAAGTAGAAGTCGACTAAAACTTTGAAGGAATCATTCAAACAAGTAAGTATTTCAATTTCAATTTATTGTATAAAGTAGATTAGAACATAACAAGTCAAAATCCCTGAATAGTTTAAAAGAAAGTGGGGTAAATCAAAACCTGTTTTGTATATTTTCTATTAAGAAAGAGAAAAGCATATACTTTAGAATAAGAAATAGGCAAAACAAGTAGAGTAAGCACGTAAGCAAGAGGCAAGAAAAAAAAACCTGTGTTGTAAGCAAGAAAAAACCTATGTCGTAAGTAAGAAGCAAGGAAAAACTTGTTTGGTACAAGCAAGAAGAAAGGAAAAACTTGTGTGGTAAACAAGACTTATGTGGTGCAAGAACTGTGTGGCGCAAGACCTGTGTGGTGCAATAACTGTGTGGTGAAATACCTAGGAGTGCAAAAAATGAGTTGGGTCAAATAAAACAAAAAAACTATACAAGTGTTCTGACCGCATGATTAACAAAGTCTATTTAAATTTAATAATCATTTTAAATTAGTTAACCAAATAAGTAATAAAATTAACAATGAGAAATAAACTAAATAAGAAAAGTTAATTTTCTCAACTAAATATTTAATCAGCGTTTTATGTAAAATATTCAAAATAATGGAAATGTTTAACCGTTTTTCTTATTTCCAATGAATGAAGTCAAAATAGAGTTTTGATATTTCATTTTTTTTTTGTGAGTGTCTCCTTGCCCTTATTTTGTTTTAAAGTGTGCCCCCTTACGCTTAATTTTGTTTTGTAGTGTGTCCCATCCCCTACCAGAATTAGCCTAAATTGGTCTTTACAAATAATTTTTTACTGGAGGGGTGGTTGGCTTACAAGGTGCCCATCCACCCCCTCCCAATAAGCTGTATCCGCACATGTGCAAGACCTATGTGGTAAGTAAGAAGCAAAATCTACGTGGTAAGCAAGAAAAAAGACATGTGTGGTATGAGTCTAAAGAAAGAAAGAACGTAAAAAGTAAGATAGAAAGGTAGAACGCAGAAGAAAGGAAGAAAGAATTCAACAAGTAGCAAGCAAGAAAGCAAGATGGATTCATCTTTGAATCCATTAGCAAGAGCAAGAATAAAAACAAGAACGTAGTAAGAACAAAGCAAGTTAATCAAGAAAGAAAGCAAGTTAAGCAAGAAAACGCAGCAAAAAGCAAGATCAAAGCAAGTCCAATAGCAAGTTTCGCAAGTTTTAAGGAAAGTTCAACAAGAGCAAGTTCAGAAGAAGACTAAGTGGCAAGAAGCAAGTAGATCAGATCAATAACAACATGTTGATCAAGCAAGTGAGCAAGAGTAACAAAAGCAAGCAAGAATCAAACAAGTCAAGCAACCTATGTGGTTATGGATGTTGAAGTAGCAGCAAGAAAAGAAAGAGTGTATCAAATGGAAAGATTAAGAGAATGATCAAGAGGCTCATCTCGTTTAGAATGAAGGACCAACACTATTGTGAAGACAGATCAAGATTGAAGACCTTCCTAGACTATATTTAGTTTAAAGGAGAGAATGAATGTTTAAACTAAATATAAGGGTCTTAGTATCAATATCGTAAAATAGGTTAATGGATCAAAATGTCTTTGTAATTAGTTCTAGGGTCATTGTGTAAATATAGAAAATTCGATTCACATAATCGTCCCGTCGATTGAACAAGCCCCTATATAGGGCCGGTGGTTGTAAGCGTTTAAGGGTGTCGATCCCAAATTAGATTGAAGGATCTCTTTCATCCTTATTTTAATATCTGGCGGTGTTATAAAAGTCGGCCAACTCGGCCTTGGAATCGGCTAGGAATGAACATGTTACAAGGGTGGGTGTAAATGTATACATCCTTTTTTTTTCCGACCCACATTTATGTTGGTAAAATTTTCAAAATCTACCAAGTGATGTAACAGGATGTGATTGTTCAAATATAAACATGAAATAATAGGTACTTCAGCTTAAATAGTAATTAGGAAAAGTTCAAAGTTGAACTGTCTTTTTATATGAAAAGACCAACCGAGCGTAGGTTTACATGATATGCAGGGATCTAGCACGTACACCACAATTAGCCGGACCCAAAACGAGTCAATTGATGCAGAAGATGGTACATTTGTCTCCGTAAACAAGGCACGCGCCATCACATTGGATGTGCGGAAATGACCTTTTTTGGCCTATCATTGTGTCAACTCTCTATGCAATTAAGTGGCTCACGAGCTACTCATCAGATTTCCATAGCCACTAAGCTAGCTAAAAATAAACTTTCCATCACTCACAGTCTTGGCCTTTTTGCATGTTCAGTTACCACCCACTACAATGAAATGAAATGCACCAAACACACCACTCACTTGTTATCTCTCTAGTTTGTGGAGAACCCGTAAAGTTGTGTAGGGTTTAATCTTGACGGGTTCTAAACCGGGTCATCGGGTACGATAATTGGAACTTCGCGGATCAAACGGGTTGCAGATTTTTAGCTAATTAATCACATGTTTATTATGTGTTTATCAAGTGAAAGTCGTGGGTCAAAGTCATGGGTCATATTTCCTAGTTTTTAGGAGTCAATTTTGCACATGTGGTGCTATTTATTTTGAAGTCTAGATCGTAATTTGTGTGGTTTTTGATTCTCTGTTTCACGTTAATTAATATAACAAGAGTTTGAGTGAATTTGATTTATGTAAATAGGGCCTGAACCAACAAGTTGTACCATATTTTTGTTGTTTTTATTTCTTTATCCGTATTTTTGGCAATGTGATATTTCAGCTAGTTGCCTCTGAAGTTTTCATTACACGTCAACTCCTTGAACCTGTAAGTTACAAAATACCATTTTAATCGGTTGTCGCTATGAGTTGTGTTTGTTTCAATCAAACATTCCGTCGATCTATAGTTATTTTCAATCAAACCATTATTCCGTTAATTCACGGGTTATGTATATATGAAAGATCAACGTGTTAAATCGTTTGAAATTAGTTCACATACTATGATAATGGTGAAATAATTCTCAAGTTGTACATGTTATCATTTTGAAGCTTTTTCATGTGCCATCACTAGACTCCATTGAATAACAAATACATAAGTTGTGATGTTAAAATATATATAAACATGCAAAGTTACTCGAGTATATTTTAGAATGACGTCAACTAAATAATGGTTTTTAGATATGGTCTACAATGTTGTAGCTAGAATTTGCATTTCCAATAAGATTGGGTTTTTGCTTCTTATTTTGGATTTTTATGACATCCAGTTCAGTAGAAATTTCCTACTTTGCCTAGAAAAAGTAGTAATTTTAAAAAATGATATTGATCGACACTAAAATCACCAACAACATATAGTCATCTAGGATATCACTCCTAGGCTTTTGAGTCGAATGTTGTTTCATTCCTATGTAGCCATAATACCCAATTGGAAACGCGAACTATAGGAAACGACATTTTTTCTAGTAGTGCAAAAGGCGGTTTGCACCGCCACTTTGAATCACAACTAGTTGAAGCTTATTAATTTCCTTGTAAATCATGTCTTCTTAAGTTGAGATTGGGGAGTGCATGTTTTTACATTCGGTAAGGGAATTCTACAATTCTCTAGCAATTTACAATCGAATAAAAGGTGTGTTTCATGACTGATTGCCCTCACTCAACAATTGGTTTTTTGAGTGGCAAAAGGATTTTATTTTATAACTAGTGATAAACTAGAAAGAGTATTGTTCCATCATCACTAAAATCCATGAACCATAAAATCAGTGATTGGACTCTAAACGAAACAAAAGAAAATGAGCTATCGAGCAACACCAAAATACAGATAAAAAAGAATCAAAAACACCTTAATAGGGACTTCAAGTTCAAAATAGATGGTTCAACAAAACTTGTATGACAACATGCAACAACCTATGTCTATCATATTATTTCCCAAATCATATCTTCAATCTTACTATATATCTTTGGTGTCGTTTCATATCATTTATCATGTGGTTGATACCCCATTTATCATGTGGTTGATAGTCCATTGGTTGTCCAATCAACTGTCATTGACTTTGTGAAGGATCACATAAGGGTTACCATGCACATCAAACAACCAAGTCGAGAGAATACTCACTGCCATCGACTTGGTGAAAGATCACATAAGTAGTTTGTCGTTTCTGTTCAGGAACACCTATAAGGACCCTCTTTATGATCTACCATTGGTCGAGCAAGCAACTAGAATTTTTTTACTATATATTTGTTTTTGAACGGCTAACTCACACCATCTAATCGTACTCCAAAATCTGCACCTTTTTTTATCCACAATGGGATTTAAATCCTCAACTACTCGAGAATGAACATTATACACATCTTAGTACCGCTAGACTACTGTTGCTACAAAACTTATCACCTAGAGGCGGAAGTCTTGAAGCAGTGCCGGATGGACAAGTTAAGCTGGAACTTCTGGACTTGGGCTTGGAAGAACGGACGGGATCTCCGGGTCTTGAAAGGGTGATCTGCAAAATAGGAAACACCGTGAGCCTCGCCACGAGCAGAAGGAGTTTTCTCCCCGTGACCACCCTCCGGAGTGAGAATAAGTACGTGTATAGTGGAAGGTAAAAAAGAGAGAGAAGTAAGTAAGTTCGGGTATTATGAATATGTGAGTGAAAAATGATGGTGGCACCTTTGAAATCGACTGGACTATTTATAAGGTATCCATGGTCAAGATGTTTGGACTGAATATCCATTATAGGTTGTCTGCAGTCAAACATCTTTCTCTGCTTCTGCTAACATGATCGTTATTTCCTCTTTCGTGCTTAGAGAGTTCAGGGTGTGTTTAATTACCTTTGTCTATATAGTTGACCCGTGTTCCTTGTGTACAGGTTCTGTCCCTGACATATCTTGTCTTGTTAGCTGACTTCTCTTTTTGTGTTACTGGTTCTTACCTGACCTCTTTCTATCATGGGTTCAGGTTTCCCCATTGGTGTTGTCTTTATAGTTGACTCTTATGCCCAATGAGACGTTATCTTAGCTATTTAGTATTATTTTCTGGTATGAGATTATTTCCTTCGTAACTTCTTTGATATTTTCTAAGTGTTGAGTGGGAGATGCCGTCCGACATCAAACGAATCAACCTTTCGGCCTTGACACCCTTGAGCCGCGGCACGGCCTCAGCCGCGGCTGGGGTTGGGTATTTTGGTTCCGTCCTTGTTCTTTCCTTCTAGCCGTCATCTTTAGAACCTCGATTTTCCTGAGGATGATTCTCAACCGTAGCTCGGCAGGTGGTCCCTTATTAAACGTACAGGTTAGGCCGTGACACACCTTCAGCCGCGGCAGGCTCTCAGTCGCGGCATGTGGTCTCTTGTTGTCGTAATGTTTAATCCATCGTCTATTCCCTTCAGCCGCGGCAGGCCTTCGGCCGCGGCAGGATTGCCTTCGGCCTTTTGATCGCTTAATCCCCTTCAAGTCCCTAAACCAGAGATCCGGTTCATTTGGTTCTTACATTTGGTTTTAATATCTTAAACCCCTTAAACCGGAGATCCGGTTCGTTTGGTTCTTACATTGGGTTTTAATATCTTAAACCCCCTTAGACCGGAGATCCGGTTCGTTTGGTTCTTATATTGGGTTTTAATATCTTAAACCCCTTAAACCGGAGATCCGGTTTGTTTCGTTTTTACATTGGGTTTTAATATTTTAAACCCCTTCATGTCCCCCCAGTCCATTATTATGGTGTTCATACCATGATATAGGATTATTTTTCAACCTGAACGTGGTCAGGTGACTCGTCTGTCCAGTCGCTGCTGGATGATTTTTTTTTTATTTATTTTTTTTTAGAGCTGAACTTGGTCAGCTAACTCGTCTGTCCAGCCACGGCCGGAAGACTTAGGTTATTTTGGTCAGATGACTCGTCTGTCCAGTCGCGGCTGGAAGACTTAGATTATTTTTCAGCTGAACTTGGTCAGCTGACTCGCTTGTCTAATCGCGGCTGAAAGACTTGGATTATTTTTCAGCTGAACTTGGTCATCTGATTAGTCTGTCCAGTCGCGGCTGGAAGACTTAGATTACTTTTCAACCTGAACTTGGTCAGGTGACTCGTCTTTCAAGTCGCGGCTGGAAGACTTAGATTATTTTTCAACCTGAACTTGGTCAGGTGACTAGTCTTCGGCTGGAAGACTTAGATTATTTTTCAGCTGAACTTGGTCAGCTGATTCGTCTGTTCAGTCGCGGCGGGAAGACTTAGATTATTTTTCAGCTGAACTTGGTCAGCTGATTCGTCTGTCCAATCGCGGCTGGAAGATTTAGATTACTTTTCAACCTGAACTTGGTCAGGTGACTCGTCTTTCCAGTCGCGGCTGGAAGACTTAGATTATTTTTCAACCTGAACTTGGTCAGGTGACTCGTCTTTCCTATCACGGCTGGAAGACTTGGATTATTTTTCAACCTGAACTTGGTCAGGTGACTCGTCTGTCCAGTCGCGGCTGGAAGACTTAGATTACTTTTCAACCTGAACTTGGTCAGGTGACTCGTCTTTCCAGTCGCGGCTGGAAGACTTAGATTATTTTTCAGCTGAACTTGGTCAGCTGACTCGTCTGTCCAGTCACGGCTGGAAGACTTAGATTACTTTTCAACCTGAACTTGGTCAGGTGACTCGTCTTTCCAGTCGCGGCTGGAAGACTTAGATTATTTTTCAACCGAACTTGGTCAGGTGACTCGTCTTTCCAGTCGCGGCTGGAAGACTTGGATTATTTTTCAGCTGAAGTTGGTCAGCTGATTCGTCTGTCCAGTCGCGGCCGGAAGACTTAGATTATTTTTCAGCTGAACTTGGTCAGCTGATTCGTCTGTCCAGTCGCGGCTAGAAGACTTATATTATTTTTCAACCAGAACTTGGTCAGGTGACTCGTCTTTCCAGTCGCGGCTGGAAGACTTAGATTATTTTTCATCTGAACTTGGTCAGCTGATTCGTCTGTTCAGTCGCGGCTGGAAGACTTAGATTATTTTTCAGCTGAACTTGGTCAGCTGACTCGCTTGTCTAGTCGCGGCTGGAAGACTTGGATTATTTTTCATCTGAACTTGGTCATCTGATTCGTCTGTCCAGTCGCGGCTGGAAGACTTAGATTACTTTTCAACCTGAACTTGGTCAGGTGACTCGTCTTTCCAGTCGCGGCTGGAAGACTTAGATTATTTTTCAACCTGAACTTGGTCAGGTGACTAGTCTTCGGCTGGAAGACTTAGATTATTTTTCAGCTGAACTTGGTCAGCTGATTCGTCTGTTCAGTCGCGGCGGGAAGACTTAGATTATTTTTCAGCTGAACTTGGTCAGCTGATTCATCTGTCCAATCGCGGCTGGAAGACTTAGATTACTTTTCAACCTGAACTTGGTCAGGTGACTCGTCTTTCCAGTCGCGGCTGGAAGACTTAGATTATTTTTCAACCTGAACTTGGTCAGGTGACTCGTATTTCCTGTCACGGCTGGAAGACTTGGATTATTTTTCAACCTGAACTTGGTCAGGTAACTCGTCTGTCCAGTCGCGGCTGGAAGACTTAGATTACTTTTCAACCTGAACTTGGTCAGGTGACTCGTCTGTCCAGTCACAGCTGGAAGACTTAGATTATTTTTCAACCTGAACTTGGTCATGTGACTCGTCTTTCCTGTCGCGGCTGGAAGACTTGGATTATTTTTCAACCTGAACTTGGTCAGGTGACTCGTCTGTCCAGTCGCGGCTGAAAGACTTAGATTACTTTTCAACCTGAACTTGGTCAGGTGACTCGTCTTTCCAGTCGCGGCTGGAAGACTTAGATTATTTTTCAGCTGACTCGTCTGTCCAGTCGTGGCTGGAAGACTTAGATTACTTTTCAACCTGAACTTGGTCAGGTGACTCGTCTTTCCAGTCGCGACTGGAAGACTTAGATTATTTTTCAACCGAACTTGGTCAGGTGACTCGTCTTTCCAGTCGCGGCGGGAAGACTTGGATTATTTTTCAGCTGAACTTGGTCAGCTGATTCGTCTGTCCAGTTGCGGCTGGAAGACTTAGATTATTTTTCAGCTGAACTTGGTCAGCTGATTCGTCTGTCCAGTCGCGGCTTGAAGACTTATATTATTTTTCAACCTGAACTTGGTCAGGTGACTCGTCTTTCCAGTCGCGGCTGGAAGACTTAGATTATTTTTCAGCTGAACCTGGTCAGCTGATTCGTCTGTTCAGTCGCGGCCGGAAGACTTAGATTATTTTTCAGCTGAACTTGGTCAGCTGATTCGTCTGTCCAGTCGCGGCTGGAAGACTTAGATTATTTTTCAACCTGAATTTGGTCAGGTGACTCGTCTTTTCAGTCGCGGCTGGAAGACTTGGATTATTTTTCAACCTGAACTTGGTCAGGTGACTCGTCTTTCCAGTCGCAGCCGGAAGACTTGGATTATTTTTCAACCTGAACTTGGTCAGGTGACTCGTCTTTCCAGTCGCGGCTGGAAGACTTAGATTATTTTTCAACCTGAACTTGGTCAGGTGACTCATCTTTCCAGTCGCGGCTGGAAGACTTGGATAATTTTTCAGCTGAACTTTGTCAGCTGATTTGTCTGTCCAGTCGCGGCTGGAAGACTTAGATTATTTTTCAGCTGAACTTGGTCAGCTGATTCATTTGTCTAGTCGCGGCTAGAAGACTTAGATTATTTTTCAACCTGAACTTGGTCAGGTGACTCGTCTTTCCAGTCGCGGCCGGAAGACTTAGATTATTTTTCAGCTGAACTTGGTCAGCTGATTCGTTTGTTCAGTCGCGGCTGTAAGACTTAGATTATTTTTCAGCTGAACTTGGTCAGCTGATTCGCCTGTCCAGTCGCGGCTGGAAGACTTAGATTATTTTTCAGCTGAACTTGGTCAGCTGATTCGTCTGTCCAGTTGCGGCCGGAAGACTTAGATTATTTTTCAACCTGAACTTGGTCAGGTGACTCGTCTTTCCAGTCGCGGCTGGAAGACTTAGATTATTTTTCAACCTGAACTTCGTCAGGTGACTCGTCTTTCCAGTCGCGGCTGGAAGACTTGGATTATTTTTCAACCTGAACTTGGTCAGGTGACTTTTGGGTATTGTTTTCTTTTAGGTTACGACAATGGGTATGAAATAACCAAATGTGAATGCAATCTTTGGTGTTCGCGTACACCTTCTTTCAAAATTGATTACAATGGTTCCTTGCGTGTTGATTACTTATAGCACTTTCGGAGTCAGACTCTGTTACATCTTCGTGGTGCATCTACTCTGTCCAAACATGTTACCTTATCCGCTCCGCTGTATCTCTTAATACCCCCCACCATGTCTGAGGGTTGCTTTAGCATCGTATTGTGTTGCTCATCTGTGTTGTTTGAAGCATCTGGCGCTATAGCTTTTATGCTTTTACATTCCTTACTTGAGAATAGAGTTACCACACCGTCTGGGGTTGGGAATTTGATTCCCGCGTGAACGGTAGATATGACTGCTCCAAGTGCACATAAACCTGGCCTTCCCAAAATTACGTTGTGGCTTGACTGAGAGCGCACTACGAGGAAGGTCATTGGAACCGTACGACTTCTCGTTTCGTTCTCCATTGTCACTTGAAGTTGTATTTTGCCCAACGGCTGCACTACTTCTCCGGAAAAGCCTGTTAGCTGGTGGACTTGTGTGACGAGGCCTTTCTGTACTTCTTCATCTAGTTGCATGAAGCAACATTCATACATGATTTCGGATGCACTTCCGGTATAAACATAAACCCTTCGTACCTGATGACCGGCAATGTCAGCAGTTACATGAAGCGCCCCACTAGCAAAATCTCCACCTCTTATCGGAGGGAAACTGATTTCTTGCTCCATCCACGGCTCCATGTGGTCATTATTTCGTTTCACGCCTGCACTACTTGATGGTTGGTTTACCATTAGGATCTCCTTTCTCCTTCCGCCGGCCTGAGGTGTTGCGTTAAGCTCCTTCAACAGGTGTGACAGTTTACCTGTTTTTATTGCTGATTCGATTTGTCTTTTCAGGGAGAAACACTCATCAGTGGTGTGCCCATTATCTTTATGAAATTCACAATACTTCTCGGTGGCCTTCTTAGGGCCTGGTCTCATGGGTGCAGGTTTCACAAAGTTGACGTTCTCGGTTGCGAGAATTTCAGTTGGTGTTTTGGTTAATGGTGGAAGACTAACCGTTGGTCCATCGACGTGTCTTCGTGGTGTTGAAAACTGAGAGGGCGCCACGTTCCTTTGTTGAAAACACGGTTGAGAATGTGGTTTATCCCACATCTTTGGTGCTCCTTGTTTCTTTGAGTTTTCCCAATTCAACGGCTTCTTTTGTGTGCGGTCTTTCAGTTGGTTGCTCGCTTTTCTTCCTCGTACAAACGCCTTTGCTCTCTCTAGCATTTCTTCCACCGTTTTTGGACGGCTTTCATGGAATCTTTCCACCAACTGCTCGCTCCGAACACCATGAATAAACGCTGAGATACGTATATCTTCTCCAGCTCCTTTGACTTGCATGCTCTCTCTTACGAATCTTGTAATGAAATCTTCCACTGACTCACCATCACCCCTTTTAATGTTATGCAACTCTGTTGGATCCTTTATGGACCTTCTTTGTTGGCTGAAGTTCTTTAAGAAGTTGTCTTCCAGTTGCTCGAAGCTCCCTATCTCTCCGATTGGGAGACTGTCGAACCATACCCTCGCTGCTCCCGTCAGCGTCTGCATGAACATGTGACACCACACCGGGATAGACCATTGTTCCACCTCGGCCGCACCTATGAAAATTGCGAGATGGTCTTCTGGATCACCCAAACCATCGTATTTCCCCACGTTTGATGGCATTTTTAGTTTTGGGGGAAAAGTAAACTCTGCAATTTTGTTGATAAACTTGGATCTTGATCGCGCCGTGGACGGTCGGTATGGTTTGCTGTAGTCATCTTCGAAATCTTTCTTCCTCTTGGTTGTCTCCTGACGCACAACCTCAGTGTTATGTAGCTTATCCTTCTCTTCTTCGCTTTTCTTTAGTGAGTCGTCATCCTCGTCGTCTCCGAACTCTAGACGGGTTCGAACTTCTTTCAATTGGCGATCTTTTTCCTCCTCCTGTAACATAGCGAGGATCTGTGGACGGTTCTGTCGTAAGAACTCTGGTGTAACGACTACCTTGTCAGTCCTTTGTTTTTCAGAATCGTTAAGACGACTCTCCGGGTTCTTGCTTCCCTCCCCACCGGTAACATTGCTACCGTCTGGGTACAGGACATCAGAACTTCTGGTTTCATTGTGAGGAGTTTCCTCGCCCTCGCCCATCGTTTTTTTTCTTTTTTTTTGTTTTAGATCACGGGATGGCGCCAAATATTGCTACAAAACTTATCACCTAGAGGCGGAAGTCTTGAAGCAGTGCGAGATGGACAAGTTAAGCTGGAACTTCTGGACTTGGGCTTGGAAGAACGGACGGGATCTCCGGGTCTTGAAAAGGTGATCTGCAAAATAGGAAACACCGTGAGCCTCGCCACGAGCAGAAGGAGTTTTCTCCCCGTGACCACCCTCCGGCGTGAGAATAAGTACGTGTGTAGTGGAAGGTAAAAAAGAGAGAGAAGTAAGTAAGTTCGGGTATTATGAATATGTGAGTGAAAAATGATGGTGGCACCTTTGAAATCGACTGGACTATTTATAAGGTATCCATGGTAAAGATGTTTGGACTGAATATTCATTATAGGTTGTCTGCAGTCAAACATCTTTCTCTGCTTCTGCTAACATGACCGTTATTTCCTCTTTCGTGCTTAGAGAGTTCAGGGTGTGTTTAATTACCTTTGTCTATATAGTTGACCCGTGTTCCTTGTGTACAGGTTCTGTCCCTGACATATCTTGTCTTGTTAGCTGACTTCCCTTTTTGTGTTACTGGTTCTTACCTGACCTCTTTCTATCATGGGTTCAGGTTTCCCCATTGGTGTTGTCTTTATAGTTGACTCTTATGTCCAATGAGACGTTATCTTAGCTTTTTAGTATTATTTTCTGGTATGAGATTATTTCCTTCGTAACTTCTGTGATATTTTCTTAGTGTTGAGTGGGAGATGCCGTCCGACATCAAACGAATCAACCTTTCGGCCTTGACACCCTTGAGCCGCGGCACGGCCTCAGCCGCGGCTAGGATTGGGTATTTTGGTTCCGTCCTTGTTCTTTCCTTCTAGCCGTCATCTTTAGAACCTCGATTTTCCTGAGGATGATTCTCAACCGTAGCTCGGCAGGTGGTCCCTTATTAAACGTACAGGTTCGGCCGTGACACACCTTCAGCCGCGGCAGGCTCTCAGCCGCGGCATGTGGTCTCTTGTTGTCGTAATGTTTAATCCATCATCTATTCCCTTCAGCCGCGGCAGGATTGCCTTCGGCCTTTTGATCGCTTAATCCCCTTCAAGTCCCTAAACCAGAGATCCGGTTCGTTTGGTTCTTACATTGGGTTTTAATATCTTAAACCCCTTAAACCGGAGATCCGGTTCGTTTGGTTCTTACATTGGGTTTTAATATCTTAAACCCTTTAGACCGGAGATCCGGTTCGTTTGGTTCTTATATTGGGTTTTAATATCTTAAACCCCTTAAACCGGAGATCCGGTTTGTTTGGTTTTTACATTGGGTTTTAATATCTTAAACCCCTTCAACTAAAGACCCTTTGACAAGTACTTCTAGAATGTGACCACCATTTTTCTCTCATGCGTCGTCAGTGTATGTTACATGCCACGCCCTTTAGCCACCACACACCATCATGCACAAGACCTTGTCTAGAATTTCAAGTGTCGGCCTCTAATTGTATTCGTTACGCTAAATATCTAAAAGATTATATTTATAAGTTTACACCGTAGGTAACCTATTGTAACCGCATGATTTATAGATGCATGTTTTACTAATAAATCATGCAACGTGTTGCAAACATAAAACATGCAGCCATTGTAATCGTTTGTGAGCTAACACCCCGGCCAAAACACACTCGTATGATAAGTATGTTACCTATCCCATAGATAAATAATCACCTAGCATCCACAAACCCAAAATGCAAGCAAGATCACAATAGTAACCATCATAAGAACTCATTAATTATAGCCCTTTTATCTACCACTCATGATATTTGGGAAGTATGTGACATGGCATGTGCTTCACCAACAAGCATTAATATCAAAGTCATAATTTAGAGCAAGCAGTTATATACCACACATTTGATAACAATCACACCCTAAAAACCAATCACTTTCCATGCGTACCTAATTTTCGCAAAGATGGAACTCACCACAAATTATGTTGTATAATATGTCAATCCACGTACAAATACTTATAACTTCTGCATTGTCCCTTTCTCCACCTCGCAGTGGTCACTAAGTCAATTCAACCAGCTTTCTTGAACGATATATCACGACCTTTCATATGGTTGGCCACCATTGCGTCATATGATTATTTGACATACCATCATGAAATTCAACTGAAAACCCTTCTGATTCAGTTCTTACCCTATAATGTTAATATTTGTGAAATTTAAGGTTTTCATATTGTTTAGAATCATTAGTAAGCTCCAAACATAAGTTGATTTGTTAAAAACACCTAAAACTTTTCATTTTGTACAAAATGATAAAAGCCCAAATAGTGGTTCAAACACGGAATCTTACAATAAAAAGCGATCCCACTAATTAAATGTTTTTTTTTTGTATTAGATACTTAAATGATTAATTCTTACTTTGTAGAGGCAAAATGCAAAAAGGCGCAGATAATCAATGTACAAATCTAAAGAAATTGATGAAAACCGTAGACAAGTTAAGCATGAGCACCATTGGGATTGGTGGCTCAGTGGTAGAGGAAAAACCTTTTGGAACACCAAGGTTTACGGAGGTCATGGGTTCAAGTTTTACTCCCACAGAATTAAAGAAATTTATCTTTCAAAAAAAAAAGCTAAGCATGAGCATCCCACATGAAAGCCATTAAAGAATTGTTCACGTGCAACCTTTGGAGTGTTTGAGAAGAAGATCATTGATGCGAAGGAGGAGATCAGGGCGAAAACAACATGTTATAGATAGCTTGGTGTCTCTCCCTCATCCAAACTTGATTGAGGTGAGTCAACATGCAAAATAGGGGCATCCTCTCATCATCAACATGGTTCCTCATCACTCCTATTCTCAATACAATTCATTATATGATTCTAAGATCCAGATCGGCTAATCTTTGGTAACCTAATGAGGCTTATAAAGGCTTCGAGATTGATTTGTCTCTATATTATTTAATCGTAAACAAGTTCTTATCTTTTTTATTCTTTTAGCCTTGGTTTTTAGTCTACAAATGAGTCAACGGATTAATCTTCTCGAGCTCACTTAGAGGAGTTAAACGAACTTTTTTTTTGAACTAGGGATTTTTGTGACTTGTATAATGGTTTGTGGGTATGTTTTGAAAAGTGTTTGGTTTTTTGGTGTTCCGTAAATGCTATTTACGGAAGTGGGGTGTTTCGTAAATGTCATTTACGGAAGTGCTTATATGGCAAATAATGAAAGATGCAGTTATAATAAAAAAGCTAACCAGGTCGTGACACGTAAGCACTTTCGTAAATGACATTTACAGAACACCAAAAAACCAAACACTTTTCAAAACATACCCACAAACCATAATCCTTACGTAAAAAAATCGGAGTTAAACCCTAACGGTGAATGATTTATCTTTTTCATTGTTATATGAATATAATTTGATTGTTTAATTTCTTGTCCAAGTATTTGTATGGTTTAACTTATATAGCTAATTGGTTTCGATTATTATTGTGGTGCATAATCTTGTTTGGTCATCTTTTTCACAAAGTAACAAGAACTATGGCGTGTGTCATGATTCTAGAACTATGTCATGGATTTGCATCTTTTAAATTGTTATTTTTAATAACTATGGTTATGTATGAATTTTTATTTGATGATTTCTGATTCAAAGTTTGAACAAGTGCTTACCAAACACTCCTTCAGCATCCTTAGGGTTTTGCTAATCAAACATTAAAATTGTGCATTTGTGGTTTATTAGGGTTAATCGTTAGACATAATAAATTGAATTTACTAGAAAACTAATTAAACTGGGCAATTATAATTATATTAAGTACGTTGAACTATATGATTCATACAAGTTAATTCGACATGGAACTATGTATTAAATAGTTATTATAATCAGTAATCATACAGGTTAATTATTTAAGATTTAATCTAGAGAATTGTTTTTAAATCGTGAAGGAGACTCACCAATGAAACTATGGTTTGGTGATATTCTATTCTCTATCATAAACCGATCATCAACCCTACCAAACTTATAGGATTTATGAAACTCGCACCATTATTTAAAGGATCAACATTGTATCTCAAACGTTGTTATCGTAACACCACCAACTAGAAAACCGGGAGATATGCAAATGGAAGTGCTTGAAACAAAAAGAAAAAAATCAGAAAAAGAAGAAAAATGAAGGTTAGCAAACTCGAACCATATGGTAAATACCAAAGGTTACCTTATGGTTCAAGGAGCGTAGGCATGTACTTATCGAATATTAGATAATCCTTATAGGTGCTTCTATATTGTCTTTGATTTAAAGCAAGCGGTAAAGAAGAAATTCGCAAACACTAGAATGTTTTGAGTCATGGGCGAACCAGGGGAGGATCAAGAGGGTCCATTGACTCTTTGGTCATAAAAATTTGTCCAATTTTTATATATAAAAGTTGATTTTGTTTTTAAGAAAATCATAAGTTGGACCATTTAGTTATAGTCAATAGAGAAGAAAACCTTACTATGACCCTCCGACTAATATGTTTTGGTTTCGCCTCAGGTTTTGACAAAAGCAAGTATGATGAATAGGCCTTGAAAAGAAAACAAAAAGAAGAAATTAAGAAAGTAAAACCCTACTTTTTATCATAAAGGAAAGAAAAGTTGAGAAGACATTGTACGCCCACATTAGTTAAAAATTTTCAACTTCGAAAACCGAACGACCACAAGCATGCTATGTGTCCTACAACTTACACCCCCCCCCCCCCCCCGATCTAACAATATCTTTTAAGAGTCATTTAAAGAAAAATAAGATCAAGCTATAAGTTTTGAGTGTTGAGTCAATGTGCATTACCGATAATAGAGGCAGAAAACATGTTTGATAACAAAATTGATGAAATGCTAGTTTAGCATAGTAAGGACAAAACCAAGTTATACTTGATTGAGGGACTTCATGGCATATATAATGGTTACATTTATCTGAACCACATATCATATCAACCAAACCACAAAAAGAAAATACAAATGAGGTCTAGAATAACTTAGACTGGAACAGGCTTGAATACTCAAAACTCGCTATGGACTAGTAATCAGACCAATGCCACGAGAGTACAATGATCAAGTCGTCGCTAACACAAATATCATTTTGGTAGCACATTGCACAAGACAGAAGGTAAAAACATGTGAATAGACCACTAGATATTTTGATGTAGAGCGGGGAATTGTTGGAATCTCCTTGCATACAAATACACCTACTAGCTTAGGTATTATTCATCAACTACGCAATTACTATACTTCCAATCTCTGGAACTCTCCGATAGTACTCATCCTCGTACTAGAGATTTGTGCAACCTCAACCCTATAACGTGGCTCGTGATTCCCTTTCTTATCTGTAGAAATCGGGTATCAAAAACTAGATTTTTCTTAAAGTCGTGACACACTTTCAAATTGAAACAATTCGATGGTTCATTCGAATTTTTCAGTCGGATAAAACTCAAAAATTGAATGTTTAAGAATAGAGTATGCAATCTGTGAAAATTTTCGTGAACCAGAAGATTATGACCAAAGCAGCCCCCATTGCGTATGGGCTTCGCTCCTAAGAACCAATGAGGTTTCTAAATACTTAAAAATCATAATAAACTCAAAGAAGTGTGCACTTTGCACCTCCTGACTTGTTTGATGTATATTACAATTTACTTTGGTTAACAAGTTAATCCAATTACATTAAAATAACCATCATTATCTTGGGTTCAAAATGGCAAACCAGATAAAGGCACCATGTGCTACAACCGATACTTGTTGCAACATTTACCAACCTTATCATCGTAAACCATAGCAATACAATTTACTATCACGATTATATACATTTTGATGATTGGATAGTATAATAATATATCCTACCAATAATCCAATCCCGAATAAGTGTCGGCACTATATTTTGGTGGCATCCTTGCTTTTGGAGCAAGCGATAGAGATGACACCACATGGTTAGCACCCAAAGCAACTTATTCACTTTTATCTTATATATATTAGTTAAATGGGATTTCCAATCATGAAACAAGGGAATATTTTTTTAAGGTTTTTGATCGCACAATTTGTCGAGATCAAAAAGTTGATATGTTCGTTGTTGGCAGTTGCCGAATCAATTATTACTTAGTTTGGATTTATTAATTGCACCAATAAGACTATAATAAAGAAATAGTCTTGTTTTATCATTTGAATTTGGATAAAAAATTATTAGGTCGATCTTGATATATCTATTTAAACTTGTTTAATCATTCGAGACTTTTTTTTTAATATTAAACTTCAAATCCCGCACATGGCTTGCCTTATAGCGAATGACAATCCTTACCGGGGGGCTTTGAGGTGTGCGGAGTGGGTGATCGCACAAAGTCCACGTTTTAAAAGGGCCTAAATTTTTTTTATCGTTTAGGTATTGTAAGTCGATTAACATATATATAAAACTTATAAACTTATTAGTAATTACATGCATTAGAAATGATCCAATAAGTCTAGTTTTTTTTTTTTTGCTGAAATGGTGTTTTTGTTAAAAGAGTAGTCTAGACTGTTCCAATAAGTCAAGTAGTTTACCAATTAAGATAAAATAAATTTATTATTTAATCTTTATGTTTTAAAAACAAAAAATGAGACAGACTACGGGATTGGCGATTACAATTGGCGTCTGACGATAGTCAATACTCGATACATAAAAACCATACTGATGTTTTAAAATATTTGAATCAAGACAATTGTTTTTCTAATACATTAATTGGATATATAGTTTTGTTAACTATTCTGGTAACTGTGGCATCCGCACAAAAAACTTTCAAAATTGGAATTGTTGAAATCTACTTACGATTCACAATATCTCAAGAAAGACTTAATAAATTAACAATGATGACTATTCAGAATGATTATTGAGAATTGTATGCCTTAGCGGGTCATGAATTAATCACTTAGCAGGATCTATCGCACATGCCCTTAGTGGGACTTGTTGCCCTTAGCGGGACCTGTAACACGTGACATTTTTCATCAAACATATAACCTTTAACATCCTTTAAACATAATCATTCATTCAATACTTAATTACATTCATTCAATTAATACGTTTTACTTTACTCTACTTTACAAGTATCCTTACCGCCCCAAAATAGGTAAAAATGGGATTCTAGAACTCACCTGATTGTCTGCTACAGAAATGAATTGCGCGACTCATGATGGATGGAACGCTCTACAATCTGCATGAAGATTCACACGTGAACCGGGTCAAAAGGAGAAACTTTTGCCTAGACGAAAGTCTATACTTTCAACCGAAACTTTAATATTTTCGTCCGAAACTTTCCGAAACTTAATTACTTTCATCCATCAAAGTTTTGTTTGAAACTTAATACTTTCGTCCCAATATTTCACGCGAAACTTTGACCCAGGGCAACGAAAGTTTCGCTCGAAACTTTCGCAACCTTCAAAACTGGGTTCTAAGTTTCCAACTTTTTACGTTCAAACTCTTTGTTTAACCCATACAACGCCAGATCTAGTGTTTGTTTACCAATCCAAATGTAAAAACCCCGATCTTTGAACAAAACCCTAAGTTTTCACCCATGTATCCAAAACTGAAGGTTCAAGGGTCAAATCATACCTCAAAACGACCAAAATCTCAAGCTCAAGCTATCCCAAACCTCTAGTAATCGAGATGCAAGAAATATGAACGATCCTCTTTACTTTTTCTCTCTAAACCCTCTCACTTTCTCTCTCTAGAAATTATGGAGGTGCATGAAAAGTGAGGGGGAAGGGAGTGGCTACTCGGGTTAAGCCTCCTTCCCAAACTTTCGTGCGTTGGCAACATTAGTCCCTCGATCTAAGTTAAATCCCAAAATGAATATTTATAAATGACTGGATTTCGGGACGTTACAGAAATCGTAGATATTATTTTAGAAAATATTTGAACGAGTAAGATTTTCCCGCGTGATGCGGCGGTAATTCTATGTATGCACAAAACATAAAATAATCTTTATAATCATACCGACATAACCAAATAAAACTTACAAACATAAAGTTGTGATTTACAAAGTTCCATTGCATTACGGTACCGCTTTGATACAGGTAGTGAAAAGGTATCGAAACCAAAAACCATAAAAATTAGTAACGGTATCGGTTCGGTTAGTTACAGTACTTGTCACACCCCGGCCGGCGGCGGATTATACGCTGGGGCTGACGCGGTTGTTCATAAGCACATGATCATCTGTTAATAAGTGACAATATTTATTTATCGAAATTAAAGCATCCGTTACAAAAGAAAATAGGAAATAAAACGTTCATAACTTAACATAAATTAAATTAAAAACTAGGTCTTTGTCCTATGTGATCATGCATTGTCCTCAAATAGGTACACCTGAAACATGTGAGTAAATGTCAACTACAAGTAGTTGGTGTGTAACATAGGTTTTGACACCAAACAAAAGTTAAAAGAGGATTTAAAATTCAATATGTTCAAAGCATAAACTAAGGCATAAATGTGAAAACATACAAGGTTTCAAAGCGTACAATCAAACCGTGTAAATGGAAAACCGTCTGCATAATCCAACGGATTGTGTTATGGGAAAAGTAGTAAGATGTATACACAAAACCCGCCAAGGTTTGTGTTAAGAAATGAATCGGATTCCCCTATAAATGATCATGTTAGGTACTACCTTAGGCATGCCTCACAAGTTAATGATTGTACTAAACATGAACACACGTATGGTCGCCAAGTAGTTTAAGACATAAAGCACATAGTCATTAGCATGAGAACAATGGTATTGAATTTGTATAGGTAATGTAATGTAAAACATGTTCCACCCCGAGTATTTGTAAACAATATTAAGAGAAAGGGGGCTATGAAACTCACTTGTATTGAAGATGGAAGTGGTATAAATTGATAAAGGTTGATAGGCCTCGTGAAAATTTCTCACAATAAACCTACATATGTAATTATACTCTAAATTTAATGTACGTCTAAATGGAATTAAGGAGATTTTGTGACTTTAAGGTTTCATGGGGGTTTGAGACTGGACATAGGATTTGTACAAGTTTTGTAAGAAAATATATGTATTATAATACTAAAATGTTTTGGACTTTATTCATATAATTATTTTTCAATAATTAAATAAATAAATCATAGGATGGAAGGAAGTTTAAATAATATTACATTTGAATTGTTAAATAAACATATTATGAAATGAAAAATAATGTATTTGGATTTATTTATATAATCATTCTAAAAATAATTTATAAATAAATTATAAAATAAAAAAAAGGTTTAATTAATTTATTTTATGTAAATAAAATGATTCATTAAACTATTAGTTAATGTAAATAAAATGGTCAATTTATCCATTAATTAATAAAATGTTTAATTAATCAATTTATTAATCCATTGTAAATGAATTATAAAAGACTAAATAGGCTTTAAATAGAATTAATTGAACTTTGTATAAAATAATTATTTAAGTATTTTTATAAGTTAAAAGTGTTTTAAATAATTATTCTCACTAAAATAATTATTTATAAGCTTGAAAGAATTTAATAATGCCTAAACATTTAATTAAAATTGGTTTAATAAACATTATCAATTTATAAATAAAGTAACATAACTAAATTGGTCTAAACAAATTATTTACATTATTTATTTAGGAAATTTATAATGCTTTATAACATGTTTTTAAATAAAATAAAATAAATAAACATTACTTTATCTTTTCTATTTTTATAAAAGTTTACAGGACATATTTATATAATTTATAAAAATTAAATTGGAATTTTAAACATGAAATAATGTATTAAAGGGGTTAAAAAGGAAAAAGAAATTAAAAAAATGGGATAGCGGGACTCGAACCCGAGTCGAGCCGGCCACACACTTGCACACGCGCACTTAACCACTGGACTAGGGCATGTTGTCGTGTCTAGTTGGTTCGCGTTTGAGTTTTAATCAGCAAACCCAGACACCCTTCGTCCCCAAATCATCCCGTCGTAACCCTAGCCCCTAAATTAGCCCAACCACTCATACGAATGGACCCCGAACCATGGGGATTTCGTTCCTGAGACTGAGATGAGTCTAATGGCACCAAGTTTACCTAAAATGGATATGAAATGGAGGAGGACGGCTGGAATACGCAACTCCGAGTTCGTCGGCAGAAGATTGTGCACCAGGGGTAGGGGTGAAATTAAGCGCGATCACGAGTGTACGAAGTTTGCAATGTGTTTCGTCAATGATTAGGGACACCTATTTATACTTAATTTGCACGACATTGTTCAATCGATTAAAGGCTTGTTAGTGGAGGCTTCGGTTACGAGTTACACATCAAAACAATCATAAAAATGCAATTAAACGCATCAGGTGAATTGTTTGGTTGGTTTAAACGTGTAGCCGGTTTCAAATTCGTGCAAAAATATCTTAAATACGAGTTCGGGTTAATCATGCGAGAACCGGTGGCTTGCGGGTTTCGAACCTGTGACTGGTTTAGGGAGGGGAAGTTCCGGTTTTGGCAAAACAGGCCCCTCAAGTTCTAAGGTGTTATCATTTCATGTGCAAACTTTGTTTTAAATTGGAATTAAATTTCAGAAATTACATTTTGAACCCTGGGCATTTATAAAACATAAAATCATTAAATCTTATATTTTTTTTATAAAATCTAATAAATCTTTATGTTACAATTAAATGTTATAAATATAAAAATATAGTTTACTAAATAGAAATAAATTCTTATTTTTATTAACATAACATAAACCCTAATTTTTTATAGAATTTATAATTTAATTTTTGTAAGTTGTATATTTATAAATATATATGTGTGTGTGTATATATATATATATATAGGTTTAGAAATAACTAAGCGTATATTTATTTCATAGAATAATAACAATTATTTATATCATCCCTTATATAAATATCTATTATTTTTGAATTTAAAATAATTACACCCAGTGTATATATGTGTATATACTCATGAAGTAGGATGGATAAATAGAATAATTTATTGAAATGGATAGATGCACATCACATGATAGTGAAATTACAAGTGTCAGAAATGTAAAATATAAAGGCCGGAATTTCCTGCGAATTACAGTACTGGTAATCGGTAATGTTTATGATACAAAAAAAGTTTTTTTACAATGGTTTCATTACACAAAAGATATCTGATGTAACCCAAAAAAATAAAGTTGTGTTTTACATCGATCTAAAACCATAAAAGCGAATATTGATACCGGTACCGATGTTGTTCGGTTGCTACCGATTCTGTTCGTAATGCTACCGATTCGGTACCGGCGCTCGATACAGCTTACAATACCCAAAAATACACTACTTCGAATACGACTCCGGAAGGTTGTGTTAAAGAAGGAAAAAAAAACACAGCCGCATATTCCCGTTTTTTTAAAGTTAATGAACAAAAGTTATCAGAGAAATATCAAATTATATAGTAAAAAGTTAAATGTATTAAAGTCATATATTATATATAGTGTAAGGGGTGAAATTAAAAATTAAAAAAAACTATACAAACACAACTCACACCTATACATACATAAAGAAAAAATGTGAGATGGCACTATTCACCATTTGCATTTTGTATATATATAAATTATGATGTATGTTTTTATATTCCATAAATTATTAAATTTAAGAGTTAATTACACGGATGGTCCCTATGGTTTGACTAAATTACGGATATAGTCCCTAATTTTAAGAAACTAAGGGTTTGGTCTCAAGATACTTTTATTTTGTTACACTGATAGTCCCTGAAATAGATGAAGGTTAAATTTTTATGTTAAGTGTGTGTGAGAAGAACAAAAACATTAAATAAAATTAAATAATAAAAAAATCTAAATATTAAAAGGTGGGGCCTATTTCTAATAAAAAAATCAATTAACTTTTTTAAACATTTTAACCCTAACCCCACTCCCCTCTTTCAATACAGATCTTGGAAACCCCACCTCCAGCACCTTCCACCACCCACCATCTTCAACACTGCCGCCACCCACCTTCCTCTCCGGCGACCACCACCACCGCCGCCCACTACACCTGCACCATCACCGACCACCACCCCTTGTCATCTCTTCAATCGAACCGGCGCCGACCACTACACCTGCACCATCGCCAGCCACCATCATTGACCTTAGCCTTTCCTCCTCTTATTTCCCGTCGGTCACCACTAAAACCATCTTCGGCTTTTTGGGTATTTATTTTATACCTCCGCCATTTCATCAAATCAGTCACCATTACATAGGTGTTGAAGTAGCACATATTTGTTATTCGGTGGTTGAGAACACATATATTAATCAAGAAACCCAAATTGACTTGATTTTGTGACCAGTGGTTGGAAATTATCCAGGCATCAAATTGATTGATAAATGTGACCAATTATTCAGGCAGAGCCTTTCTTGAGATTTAGGGTGAGAGTGTAAATTGGAGTTTGGGGGTTTGTGAAATGGTGAGAGGTTGTTACGCCGGAGACGGCGGAGGGACGGTGGGGTAGTGGACTGTGGAGTTAGATTCATTTATCCCCACAGTCAACTTCCGTCACTTCAGATTCATATGGGTGGCAGTTCATGTAGGTGACGCTGGACAAGGAAGGGATCATAGTGGGAGATTGAGTCGTTAATATATTGGATGGCGGTTGAAGGTGGCGATTCAACGGGGATGAAGGTGATGCCGGTTCGACGGGGATGATGGAGGCCGACGGCGATGATTTTTCACCTGGGGAGTTAAAGAAGATGAAGATGTGTGGGCCCCATCTTTTAGATATTAATTTTAAATTGAGAGTCTTTGTTTTCATTTTTTATATTTGTTTTTATAATATAAAGGGGTACTTTAGGTATTTTATAAAAAGTTATCAGAAAAGTTAACCACCATCCACTCCGGGGATCGTCAGTGTAATAAAATGAAAGTATCTTAAGAGCAAACCCGTAATTTCTCAAAGTTAGGGACTATATCCGTAATTTGGTCAAACCACGGGGACCATCCGTGTAATTAACTCTAAATTTAAATTAGTAATTATATTTAATTAGTTATATCATTTATATTGTTTTTTGTTTTTTGTTTTTTCAAGTATGCATATTAAGAAAACGGTCATACCGATAACTCAGATCAAATCGTGTGTTTGAACCATGAACTTGTAGAGACGGATGTGTCTGAAAGTATGATAATCAACATATAAGAACAAAAAGCACAAATAACGGTTTTAGGGGATGGACAATCATCATGTAAGTATCATCAAGAATTTACAATAAATATTCTAAAACAAGATTCTTAATGATGAACAATCATCAACTCTTGGAAAACTAGTCCAAGGGGTGAAGTTGTTTGCATAATGACTAGGATTTTTCTCACACCTACACTTCCATAAGGAGGATAGGGGATGGCATTTATGTCACACTCCAACCGACGGCGGATTATACGTCGGGGCGGACTCGGTTGTTTAATAGCACAACGTTAACTATTAAAGTTTCGATATTTTATTAATAAATAGATTCAAAGGTTCAATACAAAGTAATAACAAGTATACAACGTTTATTTAATAAGTAGTCTAGGTCCAAAGCGTCCTATGTGATCACAAACAAGTCTCATGATGTAGAACCTGAAACATGTAAAAGAATCTGTCAACTACAAAATAGTTGGTGAGATACAAAGGTTTTGACGTGGTTTAACAAGTATTTGGAAAGAATTACAATTCACTATGATATATGCATTCTATAATGTAAGTATGAGAACAGGTATCTTAAACATTGTGCACTTCAACCCTCCAACCAAGTTTAGGCATAACCCGCAGGTTACTCTTATAAGTCTCAAGTTTAAAGTTTAATTCAGTAACAATCACCAAGTGCTCCCCCCCGAAGGGGTCAATCAATCAAAGTGGATTGGTCAAATGCAATAGATCTATCATTGTTACTATAGGCTTGATCAAAGTTAATGAATATGCTAGTTTTAAGTTTAATCTAAGCATACAAGTCTCAAGTTTAACATAAGAATAAGCATCTAGTCATAGTTGTACAAGAATTGTATAAGTTTAAAGTTTTGAACATGTTTCACCCCAAAAGTATAGAAAGGAAAAAGGGGCTAAGTATACTCACTTGGATGATGAAGAGTGTCCAACAAAGATTAAGTATAGCAAGACTTTGAGGGAGATTATCCTCACAACAAGCCTAAGAATATAAGTCTAGAGTTTAAGTATGATCTACAAGTCTATGACAAAGATCTAGGATTTCAAGATTGACTAGGGTTCCAAATGGGAGATGGGATTGGTTGTGTTTATGAAGTTTAAATCAAGTTTAACCCAAGTTTATAATAAAGGTTTTGAATGAATGTCACAAGACTTGAATATCAAAGTTTCATAAGTTTATAGTTTAGAATAATCATTAATTAAAATAATTATTTAGAAGTCTTATAATTTCTCTAGTTAGGTAATAATAATCCAAATAGTTTTCTAATTATTCGTAAATGAAGTTGAAGTATTTGTTAAATGAAGACTAAATAATTATTAAAGTTTTAACAATAATTATTCAAGAAATAAATAATTATTAAAGATTTATAATAATTATTTAAAGAATATATAATGATAATTATTATTTTGAATAATAATTAAGGTTTTATTATAATCATTTCAAGAATGCATAATTATTAAGGATAGATAATTATCTAAAATATTTATCTAGTAACTATAAATCATTTAAGATTTATCAAAGCATTTAGGTATTAAGTATTTATTATCTCGTAGTTTCAATAAGATAACATGTATATTTTTAAGTTATAAGTTTTAAGGTTTACAAGTTTATAAAGTTTATAAGTTTATAAATAATAAAATAAATAAAGTATAAATAATTCTCTTTTCAAATTAGTATAAATGGTTTAATTTTCTATTTGCATAATATAAACTTTATTCCAAGTTTATAAGATTCATATAAGTTTCCTAAATTAAATAAAAGATCTATAAGTTCAAGATTTAAAAGAATTTCTCTAGTTTTAAATTTATATAAACAAGTGGATTTCTTGTTTATATTAGATATAAAATGCATAAGTTTAAAATTTATTAAATTAAAGTTTTAAACAAAAATAAATTTATTGTATATATATAAAAAGAATAAGGAATTAAGTTTCGAATTTTATAAAACGATTTCTATTGAATGTCCAAGTTTTATAAATTTTGGAAGTATTCTTTTAAATGTTTAAAACTATTTTTAATAAATTTATTATCATAAGTTTTAATTAAGATTAATTAAATAAAATGTTTTCAGAAAATAAAAGTGTAAATAAAATTCATATTCACGTTTACAAAAGTATCACAGAATTTATAAAAATTATTAAAAGTATTAGAAACTGATTAAAAGGCTAAAAAAAATAAAAAGGGGCGAAAACCGGTTTGGCCGGCTCGAACTCGCGACCTCCCCGGGTTACACAAACACGCATAGACTTAACCATCCCGACTACGGGTCTCGTTGATTATAAACACGGAAAAATAAATTCTTAAACACAACCCATATCATCCCCCAATTCCCGAACGAGCCCTAGGATTTTCAATCTTAAATTCACATCGAATTAGCCTCTGTCATGGTAAATATACAGAGGGCTTTCGATTTTTGGTTGAAAACAAAGAAGATGGACACAAAAATTACCTGATTTGGTGTTGATTCGAGGGTGGTTGAGTTCAAGCTTGGGATCGGCGGCTGCGGCTTTAAATCGGGAAATGCGGGTTTGCTTTGATGAAATTGACACTTGAAAGAGATTTGGGATGATGTCGTTGAGGTTTTACGACCGATATTTATAGTCAATTCCAACATTAAATGCCAAAACAGTTGAGGAGTTCACGGTTGATGAAACGAGTTTAATACCGCATCCACGCGAGGCTAAAGTTGAAATCGGGTATTGGAACACCTTGGGGCAAGGTCGCATGCGTGAAAGGAATCCGAGGTTCATCGAATCTGAACGGGAAACGCGTCTTTGCATAAAACGGCCCAAAAACCGGTCACTACGGGAATCGAACCTGTGATCGATTTCCTGTTTCGGGAGTTTGGTTGAATTGCTAAACAGACCCTGTAGTTTGGAAGCTTTAACAGTTTATGTTAAAACATGGATTTAGTTTAAAACAAGTTTTGAAAGTTGGCAGTTCCGGTCCCTTGACTTTATGATAATTATATATGTATATTCTTTTGTTTTTTTAAGACCAATTAAGTTTCATAAGATATAAGCATACGTATATATGTATATATATAAATATGTATATATATATATATATATATATATTTATATTCGAGTCTCATATAATTAAGTATATATATGTATATAATAAATAAATCAACATTTATTAAAAAGAAAAATCGTGTTTTTATTACTTCTTAAGATTTGGATTCGAAACGCGCACTAGGGTTAGGGTCAGGATAGGTCGGAAAGATACCGGATATTACAGTCTCCCCTACTTTAGGAAATTTCGTCCCGAAATTAAAGTAGAAGGTTTTCGTTTTAAGTCTTATGATACGCACAAGGATTATGAGAAAGATGCTTTACGTCCCTTAGTAAACTACGGGTTACGTTTAGAATCCTAACTGGAATGACAGGAATAAGATTACGCTCAAGTTTCTAAGTTTTCAAAGACTGGGGTTGCCAACAGTTTCTCTATGAAACATATAGTTTCATTGAAATATAGGAAGATTCGATTTCATAAATGCATTCGAGAGAATATCTGCTGAATTTCCATTCAGGATTTCAAGTGAGATGCATCACTTAGGATGGATTCGATGATAGTTTAATGATTTGAGTTTGTAGACTATTACGTCTAAGGATTGCTACGGTACTTAAGTTTCGTGGCTACCTTTTACGATAAGTCTTAGATTATAGCACATGACAGAGTTTACTATGTCTTTCCATACGCTGATTTTCATACTTACGTGTGCACCCGCAAGCATTTAAATCGTCGCATAGCCCGCGTAGGTCCTTCTGTTTGTGTGTGGATCAAGAAAGAGTACAAGAATTTGTTTAACTCGTGACTAGTGTTTCCACGTAAGAGTGATCATTGATTAACGAGTCCCTTAGAGAGAACGTCATTCAATAATTAAAGAGGAAAGAATGTGACAAGATTTAGAGTTTCAAAGTTTCCTTGTGTTTGAATAAGAATACATCAAACATCGAGTAGTTTAAAGTCTTTACACTTTCCTCGTGTTTGATCAAGAATACGTCAAACCTTGAGTAGTTTAAAAGTCTTATACGTTCCTCATGTTTGAACAAGAATACGTCAAACATAGAATAGTTTAAATTGTGTTTGAACAAGAATACGTCAAACATAGAATAGTGTAAAGTCTTATACGTTCATCATGTTTGAACAAGAATACGTCAAACATGGAGTAGTTTAAAGTCTTATACATTCATCATGTTTGAACAAGAATACGTCAAACATGGAGTAGTTTAAAGTCTTATACGTTCATCATGTTTGAACAAGAATACGTCAAACATGGAGTAGTTTAAAGTCTTATACGTTCATCATGTTTGAACAAGAATACGTCAAACATAGAGTAGTTTAAAGTCTTATACGTTCATCATGCTTGAACAAGAATACGTCAATCATGGAGTAGTTTAAAGTCTTATACGTTCATCATGTTTGAACAAGAATACGTCAAACATGGAGTAGTTTAAAGTCTTATACGTTCATCATGTTTGAACAAGAATACGTCAAACATAGAGTAGTTTAAAGTCTTTACACGTTCACAGTGTTTGAACAAGAATACGTCAAACATATAATAGTTTAAAGTCTTTTAGTTTAGCTTCAGTGTATAGAAGTATACGATTACGTTTGGAGTATAAAGCGGTTATCTAAATACTCTAGTATTTAAGAGAGGTGTGGGACAGTGTTTGGAACAGGATTAACCGTTATACGCTCTTCCACAGAAGATTCGAGTTGTCCAGAAGGTTAGGTGGGTCCCAATGTTTGGTTTAGATAGGAGTCAGGGGATGTACTCTGCTAAAGAGAGTAATGTCTTCCTTCCTGCTAGTGTCTAGTATCAAGAGTGAAGTTTTCTCGCGTATATGAAAATGAACGTTTTATCAAGTCTTACAAGGCTTAGTTAGGACGAACACAAAAAGTTTTCAAGACTAAGAATCCAAGTATGAATTTGAAAGTAGGATAAGTCAGTTGATCACAAGTTTCAATATTAAGCTTTACATGATCCTTTATTGATCATGTTTAGTTTTAAGAATACGGGTTTGAGTATTTGTATAAGTTTTTGCATGACTCAAAAGTTTATGACCTCATAGTTGTGTATACGAAGTTTAATGTTTTTAATAACGTGCATTTAAGCTTTTAGTTTCCGTTGTGATTCATAGCAAATCTTTTATGTGACAAGGGTTGAATGAGGAAAGTTTCCTAGCATAGGGTAACGGGAAAAAGTTTCGATAAGGTTTACGATAGTGTGTTTACAAATGATTTATCTTGTTTCATAACAACATGCATAGTTTTTCTTTTGTATAGAATGTAATCAAGAGGTTCAAAAACGACGAGTTAGGCAACGATAAGTAGTATAAGTAGGACTTTATAAAAGGTCTGTATGATTGCCAAACGAAAAATAGGTCAAGTTTAGGAGTGTTAAGTCTATATAAGGGGTAAGGATCATAGTTGATTACGGCAGTGATTCGTAAGTCGTGTTGTTTTAAAAGAGTGCTTACGAATTAGAAGGTTTGTTCAAGGTTTATTCTTCAAGTTTACGTGTCAACTTAGGATTTTTATAGTTTAATGCCACGTTGCTAATTATCTCAGATACCAACGCGAGCTGCCTTTGACGAAGGTGTTTGGGTAGAAGTGTTAAGTTTGTAGTGCTAGAAGGAAAGTCAAGCTAGTAAGTGATAACAAGGTGAATTTCAAAATAACTTTCGTTAAATGTTTCAAAATTTGGAACTTCTAGCCCTTACATAAGACAATTTAAACGGAAAATTAAAGTGTGTAAGTAAGTTGATTTAATATGTTAAAAAGGTTTTTATTCATAATACTGAGTTATCACAGTAATATTTTCAAAAATAGTTTTGATTGGAAGTTGATGGGCTAACGAGGAGGATTCCCGGAAGAAGGGGTGGTCACAAGGACTTACTTATGTACCCTATTTCCCTAGTCAGAACATCCTCATGGGCCTACAACTTCTGTCAGTTGTTGTCACCGATGTTTGGGTCTATGGTACTATGTCGAGGTTCATTATGGGTTTAGAGTCTTAAACGTGGAGCTTGTTTATTCTATAGTAGGCTTCTTCTCTCGCGGGGAAAACGATCAGGTTACTAATCCCTTTGTTAATGTACTTTAGATTTAAAAGACATTAAGTCTTGTTTTACAAGAAACGGTGATGTGTAAGTTTTAAAGACGTATGAAAGTTTCGGGATGTAATAAAGTGAAACAAAGTTTGAGTAAATCATCAAATGAAGTTGTGAGTGATAAAATGAAAACACAAGAGTTTCTCCTTAGGTGTCAAGTTTATAAAGTAATGAAGTTTGTAAAAGGACTTGTAGGATAATACATGGTTTTAAATGTGCTGGTATTACAAGGATCATGAAGTTTAAGGACGTATGAAAGTTTTGAGATGTATAAAAATGTAACAAAAGTTTTTGAGTTAGTTATCAAATGAAACTTGGTTAAGTGCTAAGGAGGTAAGGTAAAAATACAAGGGTTACCTCTTAGGTGTCATATTTATAAAATAATGAAGCTTTATAGAAGAATTTGTAGGGTAATACATAGTTTTAAGGGTTGTATTACAACGATCATGAAGCTTATTGGGTAGTATCTATATAAATATAAGTTTATGTATATAGTATTTAAGTATAGTCTCGTAAGAATTTCTTCTTGAAGGTAACTCCTTTAGGTCATGACGAGTAAGCATGCTGTCGTGTGACAAGACGGGACTTAAGAATCATAGAGTAAAGGTTACAGAGGAAAGTTTTTGAATCATGAATTTATGAAGTGTATAGTATTTGAGATGGTACTCATTTAGTGCATATCACTAAGTAAGTACTTTGACATATCAAGAGAGATCTAAGCTCACTAATGTTTAGAGAAGTCGTGCATTCCTATAAGTGGATACTCATCCCAAGAATTCCCAGGAAAGCATACGGGTCCAACGGTTGATTTGGATTTATACGAAATGCTTTCTTTGACAGAATTTCCCAGAAGACAGGTATCCACCCTTCCGGTCCGCACAAGTTCTCACACATTATCTAGAACTTAAATATTCTTGACGAGAGTTTAGTGGTGGATTAGGCTTGAAGCCTAAGAACGTGTCCTCGATGTAGTAGCCTCTTGTAGTACGTAGGTAAGTAGAATCGTAGAATCTCCAAGCGTTCACGTATAAGATTTAAGAATAGAATGAGGAGAGAATTCCTAGTAAAGGACATGAGATAACTCATGTTTGGGTCTCCTAAGTTATAGTCTAGGTCATGTGTCTAATAACCTAATTCCCTATAACCAAGGCTCTGATACCAATTTGTCACACCCCAACCGACGGCGGATTATACGTCGGGGCGGACGCGGTTGTTCAATAGCACAACGTTGACTATTAAAGTTTTGATATTTTATTAATAAATAGATTCAAAGGTTCAATACAAAGGAAATAACAAGTATACAACGTTTATTTAATAAGTAGTCTAGGTCCAAAGCGTCCTATGTGATCACAAACAAGTCTCATGATGTAGAACCTGAAACATGTAAAAGAATCTGTCAACTACAAAATAGTTGGTGAGATACAAAGGTTTTGACGCGGTTTAACAAGTATTTGGAAAGAATTACAATTCACTATGATATATGCATTCTATAATGTAAGTATGAGAACAGGTATCTTAAACATTGTGCACTTCAACCCTCCAACCAAGTTTAGGCATAACCCGCAGGTTACCCTTATAAGTCTCAAGTTTAAAGTTTAATTCAGTAACAATCACCAAGGGCTCCCCCCAAAGGGGTCAATCAATCAATGTGGATTGGTCAAATGCAATAGATCTATCATTGTTACTATATGCTTGATCAAAGTTAAAGAATATGCTAGTTTTAAGTTTAATCTAAGCATACAAGTTTCAAGTTTAACATAAGAATAAGCATCTAGTCATAGTTGTACAAGAATTGTATAAGTTTAAAGTTTTGAACATGTTTCACCCCAAAAGTATAGAAAGGAAAAAGGGGCTAAGTATACTCACTTGGATGATGAAGAGTGTCCAACAAAGATTAAGTATAGCAAGACTTTGAGGGAGATTATCCTCACAACAAGCCTAAGAATATAAGTCTAGAGTTTAAGTATGATCTACAAGTCTATGGCAAGGATCTAGGATTTCAAGATTGACTAGGGTTCCAAATGGGAGATGGGATTGGTTGTGTTTATGAAGTTTAAATCAAGTTTAACCCAAGTTTATAATAAAGGTTTTGAATGAATGTCACAAGACTTGAATATCAAAGTTTCATAAGTTTGTAGTTTAGAATAATCATTAATTAAAATAATTATTTAGAAGTCTTATAATTTCTCTAGTTAGGTAATAATAATCCAAATAGTTTTCTAATTATTCGTAAATGAAGTTGAAGTATTTGTTAAATGAAGACTAAATAATTATTAAAGTTTTAACAATAATTATTCAAGAAATAAATAATTATTAAAGATTTATAATAATTATTTAAAGAATATATAATGATAATTATTATTTTGAATAATAATTAAGGTTTTATTATAATCATTTCAAGAATGCATAATTATTAAGGATAGATAATTATCTAAAATATTTATCTAGTAACTATAAATCATTTAAGATTTATCAAAGCATTTAGGTATTAAGTATTTATTATCTCGTAGTTTCAATAAGATAACATGTATATTTTTAAGTTATAAGTTTTAAGGTTTACAAGTTTATAAAGTTTATAAGTTTATAAATAATAAAATAAATAAAGTATAAATAATTCTCTTTTCAAATTAGTATAAATGGTTTAATTTTCTATTTGCATAATATAAACTTTATTCCAAGTTTATAAGATTCATATAAGTTTCCTAAATTAAATAAAAGATCTATAAGTTCAAGATTTAAAAGAATTTCTCTAGTTTTAAATTTATATAAACAAGTGGATTTCTTGTTTATATTAGATATAAAATGCATAAGTTTAAAATTTATTAAATTAAAGTTTTAAACAAAAATAAGTTTATTGTATATATATAAAAAGAATAAGGAATTAAGTTTCGAATTTTATAAAACGATTTCTATTGAATGTCCAAGTTTTATAAATTTTGGAAGTATTCTTTTAAATGTTTAAAACTACTTTTAATAAATTTATTATCATAAGTTTTAATTAAGATTAATTAAATAAAATGTTTTCAGAAAATAAAAGTGTAAATAAAATTCATATTCACGTTTACAAAAGTATCACAGAATTTATAAAAATTATTAAAAGTATTAGAAACTGATTAAAAGGCTAAAAAAAATAAAAAGGGGCGAAAACCGGTTTGGCCGGCTCGAACTCGCGACCTCCCCGGGTTACACAAACACGCATAGACTTAACCATCCCGACTACGGGTCTCGTTGATTATAAACACGAAAAAATAAATTCTTAAACACAACCCGTATCATCCCCCAATTCCCGAACGAGCCCTAGGATTTTCAATCTTAAATTCACATCGAATTAGCCTCTGTCATGGTAAATATACAGAGGGCTTTCGATTTTTGGTTGAAAACAAAGAAGATGGACACAAAATTTACCTGATTTGGTGTTGATTCGAGGGTAGTTGAGTTCAAGCTTGGGATCGGCGGCTGCGGCTTTAAATCGGGAAATGCGGGTTTGCTTTGATGAAATTGACACTTGAAAGAGATTTGGGATGATGTCGTTGAGGTTTTACGACCGATATTTATAGTCAATTCCAACATTAAATGCCAAAACAGTTGAGGAGTTCACGGTTGATGAAACGAGTTTAATATCGCATCCACGTGAGGCTAAAGTTGAAATCGGGTATTGGAACACCTTGGGGCAAGGTCGCATGCGTGAAAGGAACCCGAGGTTCATCGAATCTGGACGGGAAACGCGTCTTTGCATAAAACGGCCCAAAAACCGGTCACTACGGGAATCGAACCTGTGATCGATTTCCTGTTTCGGGAGTTTGGTTGAATTGCAAAACAGACCCTGTAGTTTGGAAGCTTTAACAGTTTATGTTAAAACATGGATTTAGTTTAAAACAAGTTTTGAAAGTTGGCAGTTCCGGTCCCTTGACTTTATGATAATTATATATGTATATTCTTTTGTTTTTTTAAGATCAATTAAGTTTCATAAGATATAAGCATACGTATATATGTATATATATAAATATGTATATATATATATATATTTATATTCGAGTCTCATATAATTAAGTATATATATGTATATAATAAATAAATCAACATTTATTAAAAAGAAAAATCATGTTTTTATTACGTTTTAAGATTTGGATTCGAAACGCGCACGAGGGTTAGGGTCAGGATAGGTCGGAAAGATACCGGATATTACAATTTATAGACTCCATGCCATAAATATTGTAACCAAATACTTGGAAAAGTTTATTTTACCCTTTTATGAGACTCTAGTGAAAATCTCAAAATTCATAGCCGCCAATATCGTTTGCAGTAACTATGGGGACCAGTTCAACCGAATTGCCTTACGGCACTAACTCATTTCATCGGTACCACTAGGGTTTTGCTCTTCGGCACTAACCAGTTCATCGATACCAACTGAGTTCTTCGATAGCTTAGTAGTGTTGGTATCGGCATCGGTCGATACAAACTTAGTCATTAGTACTAACTAAGTTCTTTAGTACCGAGTGTCTTCAACTTCAATCTTTGGTACTAAGTTGCCTTGAATTGGTGGCAGCAACTTAGATTTTATTGCATTCTTTGTTGGATTACTATAATACTCCTAAACACTCTGTTACATTACTTTTCATCAAACAAATCTATACAATTTCATAATTAACACGCATGTAACACAAGAAATTAGGTGTGGCAGGGTTTTCAGAATTAACACGCATGTAACACAAGAATTAATTAACATGCCTTTTGAAAACCTCATAGTCATGGTGTTGAATTGTAATGTTCATTGCTTTTTTTTCATAAAAAGATCTTGCCCTTTCAAAATGAGGTCGTATACTAATAAAAAAGATATTAATAAATTACTTAAGCACAAAGTCAATCTTTTTACACCCGATCTATATGGTAATTAACCTTAAACTTGCAAACTCATGTAAATATTGTTCACGTCCCTAAGAGGACATCCATGGTGGTTATTATCTCAAAGTTAAAATGTTATTAGTTTAAATCCTGTAAGATACATGTTGTGATATATTTATCCTATAAAATCTAGGAATTACTTTTCAAAAAAAATGTAAATATTGTTCTCACATTTAGGTTCAAACAAAAATAACAAGGCTAATATATAACTGAACTAGTGGGTTACACCCGCACTCTGCGGCAGGGTGGCTCGATTTTTCACAAAATTTAAATAGAAATGTAGTCACGATGTAAAAAATAAATTTAACGTGGCGGGACGAACACAAAAATTACTAGAAAGAAGTTGAAAAAGAATGGGCTCGTATAATGACGGTTTGGTTATGAAACGTGTGTTCAAATCGGTTTCTTAACGCATATTACTATTAGCTATAGTAAAATTTAATAAGGAAAAAAAATTTACTTAACAAAAACTATTCTTTATAATAAAATAATAAATAAATAAAATTTTAGTTTGCCTTTGAAACGCAAAACAAAGAAAAAAGGAAAAGAATATGTGTGGGCAGTAAAGAAAATAAAGAACTTTGTCTCTGCAGGAGAAATATAAATAATTTGGTAGATTATTTACTAACCTTTCTCGGAGATTAAACATTTCCCCATGTATTAAAATAAAGAACTCTCGTGGGTGAATGTGTGAAGTACTATGAGCAAAAACTTTACATATTTTTTTCTCTTTTTTTCTTTTTTGAAAGGCAGATAATATTAAAGGAGGCTAGCAAATACAAGATCAAAGGGAAAGGAAAACAAATAAAGAACCTAAAAATTAAACCTGCACCATTTTTTTCAATCATCTGTCCCAATGATCTTACGGTTTTTAACCCACAAAAAACTTGAGCTTTTAATGTCTTCAAATAGCCAACTAAGAGAATCTTTCTTGCCTCGAATACTATGCCATTTCTTAGTTTCCAAAGACTCCACACAGCGGTTAGGAGGACAACATGTAAGGCTTTTTTATGCTGCTTGGCACCCGGCTCCAGTGAAGTTAATTCCAAAATGTCCCTAACCTAGAAGACGAAGATAGGGGAAATACTGCACCAGTTGCTAATGAAGCTCCATAACATCGAGGCATAGTAACAAGAGGTGAAAAAAAAACTTTACATATTTTTTTCTCTTTTTTCTTTTTTGAAAGGTAGATAATATTAAAGGAGGCTAGCAAATACAAGATCAAAGGGAAAGGAAAACAAATAAAGAACCTAAAAATTAAACCTGCACCATTTTTTCCAATCATCTGTCCTAATGATCTTATGGTTTTTAGCCCACAAAAAACTTGAGCTTTTAATGTCTTCAAATAGCCAACTAAGAGAATCTTTCTTGCCTCGAATACTATGCCATTTCTTAGTTTTCAAAGACTCCACACAGCGGTTAGGAGGACAACATGTAAGGCTTTTTTATGCTGCTTGGCACCCGGCTCCAGTGAAGTTAATTCCAAAATGTCCCTAGCCGAGAAGACGAAGATAGGGGAAATACTGCACCAGTTGCTAATGAAGCTCCATAACATTGAGGCATAGTAACACGAGGTGAAAAGGTGTTCAAACGTCTCAACATTCTCCAAACATAGTGGGCACAAATCTGATTCTAGGGGGACATTCCTAATCGCCGGTGCTTTTCTCGTAGGAATCCTATCTTGTTCCGCTCGCCAGGCAAAAATATTAACTTTAAGTGGGACTGAGCTACACCAGGTGAACACATACTTGTTCGAAGGGCACGAAGACGGAGATAGCAGGAGACGCATGGATTTCACAGTGAATGAGCCCTGCCCCTCTGGCCTCCATGACCATACACCGCCACTTTCCCCCACCATATCGGCAAATGCAAGTTATGCTTGATATATATTGATTCCAACTTCTTAATGTTGGCCCAAACACTAGGAAAATCTCGTCTTCCAGGGATGGGAGCGAAAACTCTCGTAGAAGCATGAATGTTGATAATAACCTGCTTTCAAATGGAATTTGGCTCAGATAAGAACCGCCACCACCATTTGGATAAGAGGCTAATGTTCATGATTTTTAGAGAGCCAATGCCCAATCCCCCGATGGATTTTGGAGCGCAAACCTTGTCCCACTTTACCCAATTTATTTTCCTTGAATTCCCAACACCCCCCCCCCCCCCCCAAAGGAAGTTCCGTCTAATCTTTTCAAGAACGTTAATGACCTTGCCTGGAGCTTTGTAAATTGAAAAGAAGTATGTTGGGAGACTGTCGAGAACCGATTTAAGCATCATAACCCGCCCACCGATAGATAGATAGATAGATAGATAGATAGATAGATAGATAGATAGATAGATAGATAGATAGATAGATGCTTAGCTTTCCAGAGTGAGAGTCTGGCCTCCAGTTTTTTGTCAAATTCATGTTTGCTCCCACTGTAAGCCCAAGATAAGAGAAGGGCAACTGCCCAACTCTACACCCAGCAGTTTCAGCAAGCTCAGCTACACCATTATCAGGAACATTTAAACCAATTAGGCTACATTTGCTTGTGTTAATCTCGAGGCCAGAAGCAAGAAAAAAACACCGCATCATTCTCAGCAGATTATAGAAGTTTGATTTGGACCATTCGCCTAGAAAAATAACATCGTCTGCGAATAAGAAGTGAGAGATCATAGGCCCGTTGTTAGGCAACCGAATGCCTCTAAAAATACCAAGAACCCAAGCTTTTCAATCATCCAATTCAAATATAAATTTGTTTTGATTATTTATCTTAAAATAATAACAATAAAGTGATAGGTACAATTCCCAAAACCTTGAAATTGCAGTATAGTAATCGAAAAGAGAGAGATTGTGATTTGAGAGAATAAAACATTGTTGACATCAGCAAAGCATAGAAAACTTGTACATTATGCATAAATGCTTTCAACTTGGCCTTTTGTAAGTAATACAATATATTTAGTTCCCAAAAAAATATGTGAAGAATTATAAAATTTATCCGCGTCTAAAAGCGAGTAGACTACTTGACGACACTATATAAGTTTCTTCGCACCAAAAATACATACAATCAACTAATTTTTGTAGTTTAATAATTATATTAATTATAGTCTAACTTAATTTAACTATTAATGACTGAAACTTGTTTAGAATAAGTAGATTTTTGGACTTAAAATCTGTATTAGATTGTGACAAAATATATAATCATTTCATTAAATTATAACTATTATTAGACATTATTTGGAGGTGATTTGAATTAAGTCACAACTTTAATTATTTTACTTGTTTGGCAGGCAAGATTAAGCATATGTCAGACTTGTACCAGTGTTGTAAAGTTATCTACAGATCGAAAGCAACACTCACCCACACCACATGTTTCTTGATGTGTGGTCATTAATTTTTATAATATTTTGATAACATTTACCAACATTAACATGGTCAAAAAAGCACCTAATTTTGGTAGAAACTAAAGCAACACGAATAATGGAAAGAGACGTAATTAATGCACATATGCATGGTCAAACACTAATAACAAGTCATTACCAAATCTGCCTTTAACTAAAACACTCATTACAATTCTTTGCTTATAAGATATGCATTCTAAGATTTTTTTTATTATTTTTTTTTATTTTTACACATAAATACCACCCAAGCTCACACCATTTTTGTGGAGGGTAAACATCATACCACTAGACCACTAGGTCATGGGTAGATATGCACTCTAGATAGTGATGCCTAGTGGCATGGTGCTTACCCATCTAAAAATGGTGTGAGTTTAAATCCTTGCAAATGCAATGTTAAATGGTATTTAGATGTAAGAAATTGCAAAACTTATACAATATTGCATTTATCCAACTAAATAAATTAATATCAAATATACTCATTCAACATACCTAAAATTTCATATTACTTATTTTATTGGATAGAATTAGCTTAATATGACCATTACATTTTTTTTTCATTAACTATTATCCAGTCTCTCATATATTCCTAAAGTAAGTAAGATCATCCGGTATACCTCCCAAAATCACGTGGTAATCCGATGTGGCCAAAGAATCACGGCGTGAAGATGAAGGAACACCACCCCACGTGATTCTTTGTCGTGATATTTTTCACGAGAGATTTGATTATTTTGTAGCCGTTGAAAGAGGAGCACAGGGAAGAAATACGAGCATGTGGGAACCCTAGGAGCATCATGGAAGAAATACTAGCATATGGACTTCAAGGCTTGCCAAGCCTGCAAAAATAAAAAATAAACAAAGTAAGAACTAAAGATAAAGCCCAAAAAATTGATTATGTTTAGTAATGTAATTTTTTTTAGTAATTTGAATTATGTAATTTTAATTATTAATGAAATATTATTTAGATTTAATTTTATTATGTTTTATTTTATTTAAATGAAAATTAAATAAAAATCATTAAGCCTTAGGCCTAAGTTCACTCAAATTGTACTTGTATAAGGGATGTTAGAACTCAAGTTCTCACAGAGGAAAGGTAGAACGAGTACTTAATGTGTGAACTTGCCTTAAGCCTAAGTTCACTCAAATTGTACTTGTACAGGTTTGACATAGTCGAGAGAGCCCGCAGCTAAACCAGAACACAACCTTGATAGTCAAGATACCACATGTGAGTTTCTATTGCCCGTTTTATAAGTCTTGACTATCAAGGTTTGCACCCAAGCATTGACATGAGTCTTGGATTTGTTCCAAACATTGACAAGAGTCTTGGATTCGTCCAAGCATTGACAAGAGTCTTGGATTTGTTCCAAGCATTCACTTTGTCCATATCATTATTTTTCCAGCCAACAAATTAGTTTCTAAAATGGAATTTTAAAAAACTTAGTCAGATAATTGTAGCTTTAGTATAAGAAATTCTATTATATTGCATAAACTTATCCTAGTAATAGTCTGAATTATCAATTGTATTACTTTTAATCAACTGTAAATTTCATTACTTTGCTAATGTATTATCAATTAAAGTTATTCATGATTGCAAGAGATAGTGAGGTTAATTTATTTAATTCTCTTATGGCGTTTTCATTTTTTTAGTAATAATGCTTGTGTGAAGTCCTCCATTTACTTCGATTTTGTATGCACTATATTTACTTGTATTTTGTAGGCATTTTGTTTTGTTACAAACATGTGTGAAAAGAGATTTACCTTTAACTCTTTTGTGAGCGTTGTTACGCCCTCTCTAGTGGAGGCATAAAACTGGTGACGTGAGCCACCGGCGCGAAACACCATCCTCTCCAGTGTGATCCAGGGCGTGGGGGGATCAGCATGAATGGTTTTATTATTTATAAATAATAATAATAATAATAATTTTTAATTTTTAATCTATAAATAACTACATTATTCCCCTATAAAAAATAAATCACCACTCCCTATACCAAAAACTTTCTATTATCTCTTAACCAATAAATTTCTTTTCTCTATTAACCAATTAAAAATAGATTGGTCATCTTCGTCGTCGGGTTCATCGGAAGAAGATGAGGTGATGATTGAAGCGATTCGTTACGCGTACGAACTAGCCGAAAAAGCCAAGAGTTCATAACGGATACCACGATGAGAAGTAATGTGGGATTGGGAAGCTGCTAACGAACGTCTAGTACGTGATTACTTTTCTGAGCATCCCATATATAATGAAAATAAGTTTCAACAAATATATGAGGTGCATGAAGCCGTACATGGCTTTCCTGGGATACTTATTAGCATCAATTGCACACATTGAGAATGGGCAAATTGTCTGACTGTTTGGCGAGGTCAACACCAGTGAGAAATTTGTTTTCCGTATAACTAGAGTCGTATTTTTTTTTCTTTCTCAAAACCTCTCATAACGATCATCATTAGATAAAACTTATATATTAACAAAAAAAAACTATAATTATTAACTAAAATTTAAAATCCGACTCTTATAAACCGGTTATGTTATAAATTTATACTTTTATATATCTATTGAGTTGTTAATTAACTATTTTAATAATTGAATGTACCAATACCATTCTTGACCTACCGCATTGGAGAACTTACCAAGTCCCACAAGTTTTATACACTGATTATGTAGATTGAATTGTCTTCTTTGTATAATCCCTCAATTAATCGTTCTCCTAAATTGGCCATGTGGCAAGATCGTGTATATGTAAATCATAAAGTTTAGAAAAAGAGTCAATCCCTTCTAGATCATGTCGATTTGAGTGCTCAATAAAGTTCATGCATCGGTTTATTGTTCTTTATATTTTTTTATATATATACAAGAAATTAATGTGAACACAAAGGAGGACCACATAGATAGTTTGGTCTCCCATGTGAATCTTGTGGGTTGATTTTGGGCCATGATAATTTTGCTTCAGTGTATCCAATAAAAGACGACCACGTAGACAAATTTTATATTTATTTTACAATATATTAAGCAATCTTGTAAACATGATTTAGTTGTAATTAATTTTTATTAAGTTCGTAGCTTGAAAATATGAAATTCATCTACTAGAATTGGATATCTCAAAATATCACGGGTATATTCATCTTTGTATCAAATGGCTTCTAGCCTACTGATATCAAGGTGATATTATTTTTAAAATGGTTGAGGGTTCTAGTCCTATAATAAGCAAAGATATCGATTCAAGAGTAGAATAAGTGATAATGTGAGTTAGTCATTCTAAAAAAGCATATTCTATCTTAATTTGTCCAATAAATTAACATTTTTATAACAGACTTAACAAGGTGAGCTAAAACATTAGCAAGTGTTGAAGCTTTTACTAAGGCATTGCTTTTGTTAGCACGGAATCTCTTATGAGCTAATGCAATCTAAGTTCAGAGATAAACATTGATGAACTCGCTTATACAAAGATGTATATATTTGATTTCTAATTATTAGTGTATAAATGTTGTCATAAGCAGTGTTTTCAGAACCGGATCGGACAGCAAACCGGCCGTCTTAAAAGTCCGTTGGTCGAATTGGCCGGACTGGTTGTACCGGATTTAAGAAACAGATAGCGTCATAAATAATATAAAACTATGTATATATACAAAATATAAAACATTTTTTTTTGTTTTCATATGAGTTTACAATTTTAATGACATAGTAAGGCTTAAATAAATAAAATATGCAACTTGGAATACTAAATTGATCAGAAAATGAGATTTTGAAGAAAAAAAACAATATATATATATATATATATATATAATTTTGAGTAAATTACAGATATCGTCCTTTATGTTTATACCCTTTTTCAGATTGAGTCCTTTAGCAAAAAAATTATCAGGTATCATCCTTTATTTTTGAAACCCTTGCACCCCATGTCCTTTACCCCAAACGACGTTAACTTTTATAGTTAAAACCCCTCACGTGGTCCCCACGTGAGGGCAAAAGAGTCTTTAACCCTCGATCTTCATCTATCCAACCATCATCACACCACCAGATCTTCATCATCTCCTACCCCCACCTCCTCCGCCTCATCTCCGACACCATCATTTCTACCCTCTACGACCTCATCTGTGAGTCCCCTACACTGCCCTCCCTATCGCCACCGTCATCTCCACCTCCTCGCCCTATCCTTTTCAAAGATGAGATAGAGGGTTTTATTTAATTTTAATAACAACCATTCAGATTTAACGCCGGTGAATGAGGATCAGACCGTCGGAGGTGATACGGATCCGTCGTCGCTGTGGCTTACCGATCCGATAGCTTCTGCCGCCACCACATGCGCCACCGATGTAACTGCAGTCCCGCCTCCGGCAACTGCTATTATTCTGTCGAACAACTCAATTCCAAGTCAGATCCCAATTGAAAACCCTAACCCTAGCTCTGTAGTTCATATATCCAATCGTCAATCCATCCAAAATCAAAATCAAAATCAGGGTTTGGATGGTAGCAGGGAATTGAGTTTCTCTGAATTCGGATCGTTGGACGAAACCACCGACGGCAAATTTGGGGGTTCTTCTCATTCGTGTAAGCCGGAATCTGTGGATCTTCTGAACTTCGGTGAAAGCAAGAAGAATACCAACAACAACGGGACCGTGGTTTCTGGTCAGTCTTTGTTATCATTTAGCTCTGGCATGGTTCTTCCACAGTCTGAGAAGGAAAAATCCGGTAGCGGCATGAAGAACGGAGTAGATTTCGACCACTTAGACCTATACCCAGCAATCAGAAGAGGGGAGGAGAGCCGGCCCGCGGCCGACCATGAAAAGCCCCAACGGAAACCCGGGAACGGGCGTGAGGGGCCACTGAATCACATCGAGGCGGAGAGACAAAGAAGGGAGAAACTAAACCAGAAATTCTACGCCCTTCGAGCAATTATCCCCAACGTTTCAAAAATGGACAAAGCATCCCTCCTGGGAGACGCGATTTCCTATATCAACGACCTCAGATCGAAGTAGAAAGTTTAGAGAGAGAGTTGAGAGCGAGCGGGTTTATTATTTTTGTTTATATATAAATATATATTTGTGGGTAAAAAGACCAAAACACCCTCATGTGCAACGCACATAAATAGAGTTAACTGAAAAACTTAACGCTCGTCAGGCTAAAGGACGTAAACCGTAACAAATTTAAACGTAAAGGATGATACCTGATAATTTTTTTGCTAAAGGACTCAATCTGAAAAAAGGGTATAAACATAAAGGACGATATCTGTAATTTACTCTATAATTTTTTTTAAAACCGGTCTGACCGGTTCAAATGAAAGTGGTTCAACTACACACAACCAGACCGGTTATGTGTCTGGTTCCCGGTCCGACCGGTCGGTCTGGTCCGGTTTTGAAAACCCTAGTCATAAGTGTAGATTGATCAAATTGCAAGTAATGTGAGGGAAAAGACCATTTAATAAACAACCTTTTATGGTATGTAGAAATGGTTATGTAAGAAGTTTTCTCAAACACGGGTAGAAAGGAAGAACCTTTCATTATCCCGTCTAGATGTTATCCAATAATACTTAAATATAGGGATGACTTGCATTTGAATCTATAAAGTTTGGCAATAAGTATTTTGATAATCAAAATTGATATTGCAAGCAAGTGACCGAATGGAGTACACAAAGGTCATAAGGAGTATATCTAGTGTATCTAGTTACAAGACTCGTATGCTAATTGGTTAAATTCAGAATATTACTAGCTAGATATCTGATAGAACATACCAAAGGCATAATGGAGATGTGTTTGCCTTGAAATAAGAATTGTATTGTTCAAAGAAAATCATTATAACAAGATTTAGGTTGAAACCTAATGTTATAGACAATATTAACTTGCGAATTAAGAACACATCATAACAACTCATGTCAATTGCAATTATTTGTATTGGCTTGTCGCAGCCTTAGATGATAGTTTTAAGGGTGCTAGAGTCATATGTTGAACACGAATCCTCAGTCAATTGAAATTATTTGCTCTGCATGTTGTACCTTGACAGACAGATGAGTTCTCTTAGGGGAGACTCGAAATCTGTTTTAAGGGTCATATGTTGAACACGAATCCTCAGCCACAACCTTCAACAATTAAATTTGATGGATGTGAGATGCCTTCTTAACCTACTTAGGCAAAAATGACTTGTTATGATAATTTTTTGAACTAGTGTAACTTTTATAAATAAGGTCATAAACAGAAAAACGAATTCTTTATATATTAAAAATGATTAAATCTAGCATGTTTTCTTACGATTACATAAGTGTCATTTATCTAATTTTTCAAAAAGTTAGTATATATATTTAAAATAATATCTTTTTGATAAATAAGTTTTGCATGAAATATACTTTGAAAAAAAAAACTCGTAGAAATCTTCATTGTGGGAATTATTATGGTGGGGTCTACCACAAATCCTGTTATGGGTTTGACTTTGACCGCATGTTGTCAACGTTTAATGTTGTTGGTCTTAATCAATGGAGTGTATTACCAAAAGTCCACTAAACGTGACATGGCGTATTGCTCACTCGATCATATTCATGAGTTTTGCACGCCACGTCTTGATAAAAATGTTATCGATCTGCCTAATTAATGTGTGTATTAGCCTAATTAATAAATCTCAAACATTTGTTTCTAAAGAATTTAACTATCGAAACATTAAACCGTCCAAGAGAAAGATGGAAAAGAAATTATAGGTATCAAAAGGCTTATAGCCTAACGTATTTAGGTGTGTACATAATGATGTTTTTTTTTACTTTTATGGTGAAAAATGTTGTAAATTTATGAGTAAATTAAATTGTGTGTGTGTTTGTTGTTCTAATAAAAGAAATTATAGATTAAAACCTTAGATTTATAAAAAATTTAATACAAAAACATTAAAAAAATTGAAGTAATAAATGAAAATTTGATAAAATTTTGATATTTAACCATTATTAACCAACTAAAAAACCTATTAGATGGTTAAGTTTGACTTTAATAAGGTGGATGTGTGTACACAATTCGATCTACCTAATGTTCATTGTTTGAGGTGGTTACGGGTCACACGTGAATAATAGTGTGCTTTAAGTTGGTTGTATGGATATCACTTTTAATTTTTTGTAATATAATAATAATAGAATACCTAAAAAAAACATATGCTCATAACATTTTCTGTCATTAACAGATAAACCGGTATTAAAACTGACGCGTTGTGGCTTGTTAAACCATAAAAAATCAAAACTTTATATAATAAAAAAGCAAAACCTTTACACGTTGCGGTTCCTTAAACTACGAAATAACTTAACGTCTGCGAAACTTTATATTAAAAATAAAAAGCAAAGGCTTTACTTAAACCCACGGTTGTAGCGAGAGCGTTGTTAAACCTCACGCGTTTTGATTCGTGGTCCAACACACCCATTTTTCTAACTCTAATCAACATATACGACATATAAACTCCTTACAACTTAAGTTACAGAATATTTCTTATATGAGTTTTATGATCTCCAGCTTTTTGTTAACTGAGTGATGCAATGTTATTCTTGCAGGTGTCTTGACACCATCCATGTCGAGTGGCATCAAAACTATGACCACTATGAATGAGCTATTAGAACCGGTGAAGGCAAATATGATATATTAGATTTTGAAAATGTGGGCTCAAATTTAAAGGTTCAAGTGAATGGTCTATTGGAAATATAGTATTGGCATCATATTAGTTTATCCTAAGTTAGTATATTATTATTTGTATCATGCCAAACAATTATGGTTCGTAAATATAAAGTCAAAATTGGCGCCAAAATAGGAAGATAAGTTGGTAGTTGTTTGGCGTCTATTCTAATGGGTATGACGGTTGTGTGTAACCGCCAAAGTCTCGCATATAACACACCTATGTATCTGTCATTTGTAAGCATTCGAATACAAAAGTTATAGAGTGCAAATTTTCTACGTGTATCTCTGCAAATGTGTGTTAGTATGTGTGTTCGAATCCTTTATGGTCTAGATCTCACCGGTTTAATTTCATGGTATATCACTCCACGGGCAAATTCTGTGAACCCAAGATTCATGCAACCATTTGAAAATTTTCCAACTTATTTTTTATGATCCCAAGCTATACCTAATAAACAAGTAACTGGTTCAAATTTTTTTCAGCTTATTGTTTCTCAACTATTTCCTTTATTTTTCCCGCTAATTAACAACTGTTTAATATTTCATTAATCCAACCACATGTAATACATGGGTTTCTAACCTAGTAGCTTATATATAAGAATACATTAGGGATTAATTACAAAGAAATTAATCAAGTTATAATAAATATAATTATAATAAACACTAACTAATATATATTCTCTATGTTAAATAAAATGATAATTGATATGTTACTTGAATTAAATAACAAATACTTTTAAGCAAAATTTTGTATTAAACATAAAAAACTATACATATATAAACATATATATTTCTAATATACTACATATGTGTATTTAATTATGAGAATTGATCTTGTTAACATATTTTCTCTATTACAATGCTATGTCCCCAAATCTTAGACTTCATGTTCTATCTATTGACATGTTATTTGACTTTTAGACGAAGAGAACAAGTTCAAAATAAATTGCTTATGAAAAGAAAAGCAACGTGGATAATAGTTTATCTGAGTCCAATGTTCATTACTATCCTTTTTTTCTCATGAAACTTCCTCCTTTTGTCTTTACTAGTTTTGATTAATAGGAATTTTTAAGTCTTGTTTGGTTTCAAAATTCAAAAGACAATAAAATTAAAATTAGTACCATTAGAAATTATGTTTGGTCGACACCGGATGAAACTAGAATTGAAAATTAGTATCGTTGGTCATTTGGTGCAATGGTAGCCTCAAGACTTCTCAGAGTGTAGGTCTTGGGTTCGAATCCTACAGCAAAATAGGGGGTCTGTGGCCATGTCAGGGGGTTTATCTAGTTGGGAGGTTCCTCCTGTGGTGGGCTGCCCTGGATATTCTAGGTGTTGCCCCGGGTAAACCCAATTATCATAAATTATCTAGGTGTTGCGGTTCAAAAAAATTACATTCCACCATCCATTGAAATTTAACTATCTTTCACTAATTTGAAGAAACTTTAAACATGTTGAAATATTACCAAAATGCCAACTATTTTTTCATAAAGATTAATTAGTTCTAGATTTACGTATTTGATCATTCGAGTCTACAAGATTTTTATAAAATTGATGGTACTAGACAATTGACAAATTTTATCAATTGTCTTATTAAGTTATTCATTCAAAACTGATAATTTTTTTGTGTGAAATTTATAAGGATGTTTAATTAATAACTACCAATATACTTAACACTCAATGGGCTCCAAGTTAGAGCACCAAATATAGCCCAATAAAATATACATGGACAATTGATAGTCTAGACTCTAGAACTCTAGATTTGTTTATTTGATAATCAACGAGATCACTGATTGATTCATTATTCGTATGTTCAAGCTAATTGTGTTTGAAGTTGATCTTGAAAAGATGTTTGTAGAGGTGAACATTTCGGGTTTGTTCCGGGTATAAAACCGGTTCCGGGTTGGTCAACAATAGTCAAAACCGGGTATTGGGATAAACCACTTCTGGGTTGTGCCCGACTGCCCGGTTTGAGCATAGGAAAACCATATCTATTTGAACTTAAGCCGAACTGAAATTTCACATGAAAGCGTTTTTGAGCTTTGAGAGAGTAAAGAGCGTTTTTTAGTGTTGTGAATAAACCAACACATCAATACCTATTCATTGACCTAGAAAAGTCCTACAATAGTGTGTCACGTCGTGCGATTTGGGATAGTGTAGACGGGAGAGCGGTTCTTAGAAGTTATTTAGAGTTAGTTAGGGATGTGTGTGATGGGTCAAAAACAAGTGTTCGTGCACGTGTGTGGGATACGTATTTCTTCCCTATAGAGATGGGTCTCCACCAAGGATCCTTGTTTATCCCGTTTCTTTTCGCTGTAGTCTTGGATGAGTTGTCCAAGTCGATCCAGGAGGCAATCACGTGTTGCATGCTAATCGTACATGATATTGTGCTAGTGGCGGAAAACAAATCAAGCCTGGACGAGAGGCTAGAGAAGTGGTGTGCATCCTTAGAGTGCAAAGGTTTAAAGATAAGTCGATTTAAAACCAAGTACCTTCATTGTAACTTTAGCGGTGCGAACATTGACAAGGACACCCAACTTAGTATTGATGGTCTAGTGGTACCGCAAACAAATAAGTTCAAGTACTTATGGTCTTGGGTTCAAAGTGACGGGGAAGTGGACTGCGATGTAGCCCACAGCGTTCAGGCAGGTTGGTGCAAGTGGAGGGAAGCCATGGGTGTTTTGTGTGACAAGAGGTTCCTAGGGAAAATCTATATAGTTGCAGCTCGACTGATTATGTTATATGGAACCGATTGCAGGGAAATGAAGAAGAAGCAAGCAGGAAAGCTGGAGACAGCAGATATGAGGATGTTAAGGTGGATGTGCGGGCACACAAGGTTGGACAAGATAAAGAATGAAGTTTTTAGGGATAGATTATAGGTAGCACGTATTTCAGATAAGATAAGGGGGCATGTTCGTAGGAGACAGATGACAACACCTGTAAGGAGCATGGAAACCCTCATAGTAGAAGGGAAAAAGAGCAGAGACAGACCAAGGTTAATATGGGACGAACCGATTAGGAGATATTTGTTAGATTTGCACATCTCTAAGGAGATGATTAGTTATAAGAGTTCTTGGAGAACTCGGATAAATGTTAATAATTTTTAGTGGGGCGCATAATTTTAGGCAAACTTGTTGACTCTTAATGTAGTTTTTCTTGAACTTAGGGACCATACTTGAAATTTGTGCAAACCACAAAAAGACCATCTGTGTAATTAACTCATTTTCATTTTTAGTTGGACCGGCCGGTTCTTGACCTACCGAAATCGGTTCGATTCTGGATTCTTAGGGGGTGTTTGGGATTACTTATTTCCTCTACTTATGACTTTTCCACCAAAAGTAAGAATTTCTTACTTTTGGATTTTGACTTCTCCTTCTCACATCTTCCATCTTATTTTAAATTTATCAAACAAACTTATAACTTATTACCTTATTTCAAAAGATAATAAGAAAATAAGTTGTTTTGAAAAGTAATCCCAAACACCCCCTTAGCCCATTTGCAAAACCAATAAGACTGTAACAATTACTCTGTTGACGAACAAATCAACCATCAATGGGGGCCTTGACAGCATCACTGATAGCAATTGCCGGATTGGTGTTAGGCTGGATCACCATCGAAATCGCCTGCAAGCCCTGCCTGGAGAGCGGCCGTGAAGCCATCGATCGTAATCTCAATCCTGATTACGATCCCGACGACGACGACCCTCGCCTACCTCTCAATCCAAACCCTACTCCTTCAGATCCCAACATTCCGATTGATTCCACTTCAACAATCGCCAAAATCGTCTGATTGTTCCATAAATCGCTTCGTTTTGGTGTTCCGTCTCCGTCGATCTAGTACGTGCTGTTGCGTGTATCTGTTTGTTTGATTCTTATTATTATATGTTGAGATCTGTTCCCCTTTTTTATTTGTTAATGTTGTTATAAACGGCAATTTGACATGATTTAGAACTCTCTGATGATATTTAGTTTTGTTGTTGATAAAACAATTGAAATATGACATTTGAGAAGCTAAATACCCTAAATCAGTCCCACAGAAAGAGTATTTGTGCCATTTTCTTGCAGCATGGTTGAATTTTGAAGGCAATTTGCATAAAGATTACGAAATTAACAAGCTGTGTCATTAACCGAAGACAATAAACAAACAAACATATCCAGTAAAATCTCACTCATAACAGAGTTACTGTTCTATCTCAAGGGATAGAAAGTCTGCTCCCATTGAGACCCCAACTCCAAAATCCTCTTTTTATCGTGTATTAACATTGAAGCTTATGATTAAAGATTCAGATTTGAAGTCTAGAATCACATCTAAGAGCAGTATTTAGTACAGATAAGTTCACATTTGTGTCGGTGCACCAAGGACTTTATAACATAAGAATATGTGCTTGCTCTCTCACAAGGGTTTCTTTTTCTATTCCCCATATGGAGAGATAAAGAAACAACTGATCTAAACAATCTTTAAATTGCCTGTAAGCATTAGTGTGAGCCCCAGTTATACCATTAGGTGGTGATGCAAATAATCATAATAACAATGGACAATCACGATCTTGGGTGTATATACATATACAACTATGTTCAAATAAATCACTCTACTCTTACTGGTGTATCAATTTTTTTCATCAAACTTAAACTTATGCGATATGCGAGACATATCGTGTATAATCTTTTAATTTACGTATAGAATGAAAATATTTGTGTTAGTTGAAGAAGGAAACATCAGAGGCGGTCGTTATTAAAACAAGCAAATATTATTCTTTAAGTTGAACTAAAGCTGTGAACTGTACCATGTTGCTAGCAGCCACCAGTTCGATCTTGGTTCAGTTCGATCCAACACCGAATACGAAGGACTAGATTACATGAGCAAGCACTTCAATTATTCTTTAAGTTTCCAAAAACAAGTTTGTAAATTTTATAAAATCCAAAAGACAAGATGATTGGGTTTGACTAAACGACGATATATTTATGAAATATAATTCTTGGTAGTTAAAAAAAATACTTGATATAAATTAATAATATGATAAGGTATATGTAGGTCATTCAAGTATTAAAAGGTTTTCATTAAGACCACAAGTCCACAACATATATCAAAACAACTTTAAACACCAACCATTTGTGTTTTCCATAAAAAAAAACTTGAATGGAGAGTTTCTAATCAATTAACCAAGGTCATTGGAGGAAAGGGTGGACATATAAAGTTGGTTTACTTAGATTTGGTTTGATTGGTTTTGACAAATTTCGGTTCAAACTGCTACAGTTTTAAAGGACAACGCAAACCAACCAGATTGGTTGCGTACGTATCGAAAAGGTTTCGACAGTTTTGAACCAACAGTTTATTAGTTTTTAAAGAATTGTATTAATCTTTTACAAGTTATAAGATTGTTCATGAATATAATACATATACATTACTTCATATCCCTAAATGAAAAAAATTGATAATAAATGTTAGATGGGTGGTTCCTAAATGAAAAAATTAATAATAAATGTTAAATGGTTGGTGCGATTGGCACGATTGATTCCAAGTTCAAAATCGTCTAAACTGAACCGTAAACTAAACCATACATGTATTTCAAACTAACTGACGGTTCGATCAGTTTCAACCTAGTGTGAAGCATCAACTTTGCCTCTGAGTAACCTCCAAACAAGCTCTAGATTACTCAAACTTTTCTCTCTACTACATAACCCGACTTTCTGACAGAGATAGAATCAAACCGATTCCCAAAATGCCTTTCTTCCTCAATGTCCCAGCTATTCACGGAATGTGAGAAGCAGAGATGCTTCAGGAAGAAATCGAAGAATAAATCCTACAAGATCTGTCGTTTTTTTTCCTCTGACAGATGGTCAGAACTTCATATGAGTTCAAATCCTACTGACAGACGGTTTCAGAAAAAGTCAAAATGATTTTCGGCAAACATGGTATTGGTTTCTTTATCCCATTAATCCATGGGCCCATGCAAAGCATCCTCTGTACATGAACCAGACAAATTCCAATCTCCAGGCTCATCGGCTTGGCCCTTGGCCCTCACAAGTCAACCCAGACTATAACCATACCATACCGGTGTAGTGTAAAGAGTAATAGTGTTTAAGAATACTACAACATAAGCAAGAAAGTAAAATAACACTCTGGCTTTTTTACAATGAAAACAAAAGCTATCACTTTCTTTACATAAACTGACAAGGAAATTGTAAATGATTCAAACTCCAAGTCTGCCATTTGTAGACTTAACTGATGCTCATGCTAAATAATTGTATATCTGAGGATTGCTCTTGTCTCTCTCCAAGTATTCCCTGTCAATTAGGCTTTCTATCCTCTTCTTCAAGTCAACCGGTTTTATAGGAAACTTTAGCTGTTCCAACAACAAAAAAGCGTCAACAGACCCCTCGGCCATTTTAGTGTTCACATGGCATACCAACCCGACCCAGCCATTTTGACCCACATTTGAAATTTCCCTTTTGACCGACCGGCCTGACCCGCCCGTTTTGCCACTTGTATTATAAGGTTAAGTTTGTGCATTGAAAGAATCATTTTCTTGATAAAGAAAATGGTTACCTGCTGAAAGAGCTCGGTTATCAGAAGTGTGTGACTCAGCATTTTCCTAGTCTTCATAATCCGAACAATAGCAGCATCAACCTGCGATATATTCCAGAGGTTGTTACAGACAGGTGAGACAGTTTGAAAGGGATATCATGCTATGATGATTGCATAAGAAGATGTTGACCTGATATTGACGATCTTGGAATACTCTTTCAGTAGTGCTTGCATTTTCTTCCACAGTTTCCTTCAACTGGATAGCATTAACCTGTACATACACGATTAAATTCATCATTCAAAGCATAATGAGATGCTTAAGGCATAATGTCACAAACTTAAATATGTAAATGATACTTATTTTAACATATGATTCACCTTTATACGGTAAAGAGGAGCAGTAAATCCATCATTGAACATGAAAGAATCATTATCATCCACTTCCCTGCCTTTTGGTATCTGGGTAAAACATCAACATCAGTTAATATTTTAAGGGTAGCAAAATAAGGATATTGAATCAACTTTAAAAAAATAAAATAAAACACCTTTTGGAGGACTCGGACTTTTCCACAAGCAAGTGACTGCAGAGTTCTCCTTAGTTCCTTATCCTCGATGCTAGTAGCATCTTTAATATCTTCAAAACTGAGCTTTTGTGCATCGTTGAACAGCATCAGAACAACGGTCTGAAAAGATACATTAATCATTTACTAATCAGGAAATTGGATAAAAAGTATTTCGGGTTGACCCGAAACCCAACCTCCCTGACCAACAATGTAAAGATTAGCGATGGAGACCAACCTGAAATAAGGAAACTGCAAGTTCTTTCTTTCCCTTTGCAAATTCTGCTTTCAAGACACAATGACCTAATGAATTTTGCCACATTAATCGCCTACCACTATATTTGCTCAAGTAGAACTCTTTAAAAATGTCCTGCAAAATTATACAAGTTCCAGCTTATTGTTAATTTATAAAGAACTGAAAAGGTGTAATAAAATTATCTTTTATTCATGTCATACCTGATAAACGTTCAATTCATGGGGAAGGCGGACATCCATTGGTGGATATGTTGGCCAGTAACTGTGTCCAATTACCATGTTAATTTAAATGTCAACAAAAATCAGATTTTTAGTTATTTTCCCAAAAGAGCTAAGAATGGTAAAACATACCCAGTTGTTAAAACGTGAACACTCATCTCGATTCCTGAGGGTAGTTTCATCCTAGCTTGAGATGATTGCTTGAAAGATTCATTAATCTCCTTTGATAACTCTATATCCTAAAACAACAAAATTTGAAAAAAGGAAATAAGCGTCATTGATCAAATGCTCAAAATGCCCCTCAGTAAAGTAAACTTGTGGATAAATAGTATCATACATACCTTAAACATTCCTTCAAGCTTGTTGGTAAACTGGCTACCACATTCGGTTTTCAACTAAAACAGTGATCAAATAGTTAATAATCAGAAGATATAATCGTCTAACACAGAAGGTAAAAAATCTTGGACTTAAAACCTTAGAGATCATTGACTTTTCAGCATCAATAGATGCACTCTTCCCCAAGAGAAGCCTTTTTGCAAGATCCTTTTTATAGAATGCTTCAAACACATCTTTACCCTATATCATAAAAAGAGATGAAAGTTTAAAGGTGAAAAATACAAAGAGCAGGTATCATTCAATGATGTAAAGTCTCTTTAGAAAATACAGCAATTTTCTATGTACCTGTATAAATCTGAACAGAACCAATACTTTATCAAGAGTGCCCTCCAATTCTTCCTCAGATGTACCCTTATTTCCAGCACGAAGTTTCTCGTCCAAAAACTTTGCAATCAATTCAGCAGGACGGTTCTGAAGATAACACATTAATACTCTGTTAGTTTAACAACAAATTTAATTGCAGATTTTAGTTCCTAAATCATAACAAAAACGGTACCTGACGGAGATTAATTAGATGCTCAAATGCTTCTTTAATGGTGTTGCAGAAAACATCATTCTTCGAGAAACTTTCCTCCCATATTTTATCGAGGGAAACCTTAAACTCTAAGAGGGAAGACACCATATCTTTGTCCTTTTCTTCATCTGTTACAATTCCCTGACCTGTTTTTCTGATGTATGAACTTAGAGCATGTCTTAAGGATTCAAGGGCATTAACCCTGGAGAAAAGTGTATACATCCTTCTAAGATCTTGAGTTCGGTTACCATCCATCAACATCGTGAAACCCTAGACCAATTATAACAAAAGTTGGGTACTTGGGTTGACTGAAGCTTTACATACCAAGAATTATGAATGTTAAAAATAAAAATGAGAAGTATTCATGCCTTATCAAGTATTGCAGATATATGAAGCTCAAGAAGTTGCCTTTCAGCAGTTGCTACCAACGGTTTTCTTGTACTAGCATCAAGATACAGTAGACATCTGTCGTGTTCCTCATGCAACCTTACCTGCAATCATAAACACCATCAATTACCATTGACAAAGTAAAACATGCAATAACTTCTTTGAAAAAAAAATGAACAACGATGCACACCTCCACATGTTTCAAATAATCTGGAACATCTGAATATTGCATGTATTTTACTCCTTCAGCAGCATAGAACTCTGATGTGCATTCAAGGAATGGTTTCTCAAAACTCTCTAAATAAATGTCCAAAGCAGTAAACATCTTCAACAGATGGTTAAGAAGTGTTCTATCAACTGCTTCACCTAATCTGACAAGTGTAAATGAGAGCATATTAGTCATGATATATACATAATTATTCATATTTAAGGATATTTTGTTAGAAGATACGGTAATATACCTCTCACTTTCTATCATTTTCAGAAGTCCGAAGACTGTTTTGTGTTCAACTTCTGAAGCTAGTGATAAATGCTTCCGAAAGAGTTGAAGGCCCATGTCCCACAATGATCGTACAGATGGAGTTTGTTTGACATATGTACGGTCAAGATACAACGCTATACCACGAATCATTAACATCTGGTCACAAAAATCTTGCCAGGTTTTGTGCACAAGTGATAAGAAAACCACAAGATCTTCACTTTGACCAAATGATTGTAATGCAGAAGATATGTGGGATTCACATTCCCTTTCAATCCGTTGATAAAGACTTCCCCCCATTTTGTGAAGGCAAAGATCATTGACTGCCTATAATAATAAAAACGGTTGGTCAATGAACGGGCAAAGGGTGAGTCATAGTAATAAAGAAGCATGGAGTATAACTCACTTGATAAAGCTTCTCCAAATCACAAGGATCTGGCTGCTTCAAGAATATGGCACTAATTGCCGACTTCAAGACTGCCCATGTATTCTCCTCAAAGTTTGTTGGCAAGGTTGGTTTAGCTTTAATAAAAAAATTACAAGAAAAGAAACATTTTTAACAAAGTGTCATATACCATACAAATTAAAGAAGCAAAATAAAATAAATATTAAAAACAGTTTAATCATGTAAAATCTTCATAATTACATTGGACAATTGTAGTCTTGTTTCATCATGTAAAAGCTTTGTAATGCTTCTATTGGTTGAATGCAAAGGTTCTTAGAAGTCAGAAGACAAACAATACTTGTGAACATTGTTGTAAAAATCGGGATTAATCGGTCCTAATTGGATTACCTTGTAAATTTGGGCTAGTCGGACCATTAATCGGTAATCAGGATTAATCGGCCCTAATCGGGATTAATCGGCCCAAATTGAAATGTGGGTTTTAAACAGAATTAAGCCCAAATAACGACCCGATCCATGGATCCATGGGTTTTTATTTAACCTAATCGCAAAACTAAAGGCCGTTCTCCACCTCCGACATGTTCTCGTTGCCGCTTTAATCTAATTGCTACATCCTGCTTCAAATCGCAGACAACCTGTGCTAATACGGACAAGACGATGATGAATTTTGAAGTATTTAATATTAGAAGTATTTGATTTTTGAAGTATTTGAACTATTTTATCTTTGAATTTATATATATATATATATAAGTTTGAAAAATTACTTATAAATTCTAATCCGATTAATCCCGACTAATCCCAATTAATCCCTAGTCGGTACCCCACCGCCCGACTAGTGCCTAGCGATTTTTACAACACTGCTTGTGAAGGGCGATCTTTATATGATTTAGCTTAGTATCTACTCCTTGCATATATGATTTATGGTAAACATTGAATTTCAAACCTCTTGATATTAATGTATATAGGGTCAAATCAAATAGCCATGCAGCCTAATAAAATTTGGTATAACCCAAACATCAGACAAATTCATAAACCAATATCCAGGAAATATGTTTTAAGGTGTCTACTGCCTCAAGAGGCTTGAACATAATATAGGGTTCATAAAACATATCCAAATGAGTAGAAGATGACGAACCCAACACCTTATTACTAATTATCAACCCGCAACATATCACTAAATCCTTGCTTTTCTATAACCAAAAGAAGGCATCACCAATTTCACCTACATAATCATCAGGACAAAAGTTTAAGAACAACACATTAAGACCCTACTGTCCTATGATCCAAACTAAGGTCTCATTAACAGCAGCTATAGAAAAGTTAATAGCCATCTCCTAAATCAAAGTGTGGATTCATGAAGATGCCAATAATTGTAGAAAAAATATGAACTTCACATCAATTGATTGGCATTCTTCACATTCTTTAATCTACTTTGCTAAACACACAAAGAAAAAAAAGGAACTGATCTTCATGCTCTTGAACTGTGTAAAATAGAACTTTCACAAAAAGAAACTATATTAAGTTCTTATTTTGAAGAAGAAAGGGCAAGAAACAGATTAAGTAGATCAAAATCAAGCAAGAGAAGCAAGAGAAGCAAGACAATAAAATGTGTTACTCTCCCCAAATAAATAAACATTATACAATCATAATGAACATAGAAACAAAGATACAAAAGAGCATTTTAAAAGATAATCCATGGATATCATTTCCTGAGCTTAAAAGTTCAACTGCACACTCAAAGTAAACATGCAAGTGAATTTCACATGCTTGTTATGCAAAAAGCTCCAACTGCACCAATCATTCAACATTCTTTTAGGGTTTTAGATACAATAAATTCTGAATGTACACCTATATGGCTCTTTACATCTACAAGATTAGTTTTTCCTCATGAACATCCATTGCTCATGTAAGCATCTTGAGTATCTCTCTCTGTTCACAACACCTAGCTAGAAGCATATATAAAAGAGAGGGATTACAAAGATACATAGCAGTATCTTAATATCTAATCTAGACAACACAAAAATTACCCCAATAATAAACTAATACCTACAATACATAAATCAGTCCACATATCCAAAACCCTATATCCACGATTCGGAACGAAAACACAAAATTCCTTTCAGATAAGATAAATTCATGAACCGATATATGTAATAGAAACTGAAGTGACGAGTGAATTAGGTTAAATCGAGGACCTTTAACCAGCTTGATTACGAGCTTCTTAGCCGGTTGAGGCGGCGTAGCTTTTTTACGAGCCAAATTGGCGGTGAATCCACCGGCAGAAGAGGCGCTTTCAGTTGGATCTACGATCATAGACGAAGGGTCTTGTACGGCCGAATTATTATCAAATTGATGCGATTGGAAGCCGTTTTTGTTGTCCAGAGAGCAAGACACAGCGTGAGATTTCGCCTTCTTCATCACCGAGAAGTGAGGTCCTCCGCCGCCGCCGCCGGTTGTGTTGTTGGATGGTGGTGGAGATGTGCAGGTAGTAGATGAACGCTTGCGATGGTTGTTGGAGGGTTGCGACATATGAAACTGGAATCAAAAAGTCATTGTATCGGAAGTAAAACAGAGAGGTTTAGACATAAAAATGAGATGGATTGAGAAGGAAGAAGGAGAGATGAGTTGCGAATTAGACACTTGAGACTTGAACCATACATACATAATACATTCATTTGTTTTTCAAGGGTTAAATCATGGACTTTTGAATACCATGGTATGGTAGCTTTAAAATTTCTTATAGTGAAGTTTTTGGATTTAAATTTTGGCAACAGTAAAAATGGGGTATGTGGTCAGGTCATGGGGTTTACCCAGTTGGGGTTTCTCCTGTGGTGGACTGTCCTGGATGTTCTAGGTGTTGCCCCGAGTAAACCCAATTATCCTAGAATATCTAGGTGCAGCCGTTAAAAAAAATCAGACTTTTGAGGGGTCTTTGGAATTTGGATTTGTTCAAATAACAACTAATAATATAGTAAATCAAATTATATTATTAAAAATGATAAAATGACCACTAGGTTAATTTTGTAAATTGAATTTTTTGTTTAATTTACGAGAAAGGTTACTACGTTTTTTTCATTTTTGTTCGTGTTCTATGTTATAGCACACGCTGTTAACGAACACACAGTATTAAAATGTGTGCATTAACACAACTTTCAATTTATATAAATTTCTAGGTTTATTTTAAAAGTTTATTTCATGTTAATTAGCGTTTTAACTATTTGTAGGGTCTATGATTCACTTTGAATTATTTTATATGATAAAAAGATTCTATTAAAAAGATCTCTATTTAGTGTAACAAAATATTTCTTAAATTTTTTTGATATGAAGTATTATTTGGTTTCTATATATGCATTCGTGTTTTTTTATTCACTTTCTTTCTTTTGATTTCCCTCATACGGAGTTTTTGAACTCTTAATCAACAATATTTTACCGCTTTCATATACATTAAGTTTTTTAGAAAAACAACTAAATCGAAGGTGACCGGTAGCATTTTGTACCGACTAGATGTAACTTTTATTCTTATGTTAATATGGTTTATCTTCTAAAGTCATGTGGTAAATCGTTGTTAACAAACAAACTCAAATTCGTGTGTTTAGGTCTCTTTCAAATATTTGTTGGATTAGATGTGAATCATGACACACTATCTTGGTTACGTTGTCATCACTAAAAGATCAACCACAAACCAAGTGAATATGTGCATATAGTCAACTATATATGTGATACGAGTAGAACTTCGTGCATCAAAAAGATTATTTGCACTTTGAGTTGGGAAAAAATTATTCAAGAGAACATGTTTTTAGACATAAAGTGTCATCCACTTGCATGACATATAGAGAGGTATCCATATGCAAAATGATTGTTGATAATGAACTGGTTTGATAGCATATTTCACAAGGAAGAACGCTACACGGTGTTCAATCATAGTATACAACTTTTTGAAGTCAAGTATTGATATTGCATCTCAGTTAATTTGTTGTTATTTACCAGACATAGTTTCGTTTTGATCTACCCCATAGTTAATTGTTTTGTGCCTTTTAAAGGTGTAAATCCCTTTCAGCCAGGATTTCTTATCCATAGACATTGTGTTTTGGGCCTACTTAACCCTGATGAGTAGAGGTGTACAAATCGGGTTTCAAACGAAACCGGTTCGGGTTTGAAACCGGGTCGGGTTGGGCAAAACCCGCTTGGACCGGGTCGACGTACGAACCGGTTCAAGGATAATCGAACCCAACCCTACCAAACCGGATTGGACCGGGTTGAGGACCGGGTTGGCTACTAAACCGGTTCGGGTCCCAAACCGGTTTACCCGGATTTTTAAAAAAAAAAACCGTTACTTTTTTAAAAAATTAACCGTTAAAGATATTAACTTAACTTAAAAATTACAAAACATACAAGATAAAGTTTAGAAATTACAAAACAAATAATTAAAAGTTTACAAATTAAAAATATATTAAATATAAAAGTCTTCTTCGTGGATATATTGAAAATCCGGGTAGTCGGTACTAGTCGGATCCCGAACTCCCTCGTAGGAGGTCTTCGCCGATTGCTTCAATCAATCCTCCTTCCACCTCGTCCTCGTATATCTCTCCCTCGACTTCGAGTTCGCCTTCAAGGGAAGATATATGTTGTATTCTTTCCGCCGCGTCCAAGTAATCTTTTAAGCAAATGCACGTTTCCACCGATGGCGGAGTTAGTCTTGTTCTTCGTAAAGAAACAACCCTGCCACTAACAGAAAAAGCAGATTCCAAAGCTACCGTAGAAGCTTGGACGGTTAGTAGATCACGGGCCATAGCGGATAGGACGGGAAATTGGTTTTCCTTCCCTTTGCACCAAGCCAAGATATCAAATGTCTCAAAATCATGAGCATTCATACCGGTTAAAAAATCCGAACCGATATATCTACCTAATTCGCTACTTGGGGTATTACCCCGTTGACGTTTACTATTTTCATTAAGTATAGTATTAAATAAGTTTAACATTGAACTCCGACTAGTACTTGCACTTGATGGAGCATTTCTAAATTGCTCATGAACGGTAGATGTTGTACCATATTTTTCAACATAAACAGTAAATAAAGTAGACAAATTTTGTGTAAAAATAGTTTTTGCTCTATCCGTTAAAAATACGTCTTCTTGGTATAAATCCAAACCGTAAATTATTTTTTCAATTAAAGTTTCAACACCCGAAACATTTAAGCACGGGTTTAAGGCGGCGGCGCAAGTAATAATCGGAGGCATTTCTTTAAAATATTTTTTAAATTTCTCTTTCATTGGCGGTATCATTTCTTTAAATACGCCGCCTCGCATTGAATATTCGTTTAATTTTTCGACCATTAAAAAAAGTTGATTTAAAACCAAAGGACTTGTGGGATAGTAAACTCCCGATAAATAGGTTGTAGCGGTTTTAAAAATATGGAGCATATCGGCTACACCTTCAATGATACCCCAACCCGTTGTCGGAAATTTTGTTACTTTTTGGTGTCTTGCTAGTTATGCATGAAACATTTGCAAACTTCGTTTTTGTTGAATGGCTTTTTCGAACATGTTACACGTTGAGTTCCAACGTGTTGAAACGTCCCAATTTGGACCTAAACATTCGGTTTGCCCGTCTTTACAAAATTTTATATATCGATGATATCTTCTTTGACTTGTATGAAAAATGTCACGCAACATTTGTTTAAATTGATTTCTAACATCGTCAATGTGTTTAAAACCATCTTACACAACTAAATTAATAATACGTGCAACACATCGGCTATGGAAAAAAATACCATTACAAATCGGGTTATATTTTAAAATTAGTTGGTTTACCGCGACGGTATTATTCGAGGCGTTATCAAACGATATTGAAAAAACTTTTGTTTCTATTTTAAAAGTTCTTATAACTTTGTCTAAAATATAAAATAAATTGTCACCGGTGTGGGGGTATGCAAAAATATCGAACGCAATAGTACGTTTCATCATTTGCCAACTTTTCGGATTTATCCAATGAGCGGTAACGCAAATGTAAGAATACGGCAAATTGTCACAAGTTAAACTAATACCGGTTTTTAAATTTTCAAATTCATTTATTATTTCTACTTTAGCTTTTTCCACATATTTATACAATCTCGTCTAAGAGTAGCACGACTCACATGAGTGTAGCGAGGTTGGAGCGTTTGTTGAATAAGCCGAGTCAAACGCTCGTTGTCAAAGTGTTTGAAAGGTAGACTCTCTTGAATCACAAAATGCGTCATCCTCTCCCGAACCAAGTCAACATTATACGCAAAAATATTACCTTCGGTTGTCATACTTGTTTGACCTTGCGAAGCTTGAGCCTTTATAACCGAACAATAGTTTTTTTCAATGTGATTCTTCAAAGTTGTGTTTGCGTCTTTTCCAAAAAAATGCCCGCACAACTTGCATCGAGCCTTATGACCACCATTCGACATTTCGCATAAATCGAAATGTTGCCAAACATTGGGATTCCTTGTTGTAGGAATAACCCGCACAACCGTGGGAGCACTAACACTTTGAGAAGCACCAACAATATTAGATTGTTGAGATTCGTTTGCCATTTTGAGAGTTTCGACTTTCGAGCGTGAGCGTTTTTGAGAAATAAGAACGTTTTTGAGAAATGAGAGCGTTTTGGAATTGTGTGGTTGAACCAATACAACCCACACCTATTTATACAAGTTATAGGGGCTCCAAAATACAAAAAAACAAAAAAAAAAACGGTCATATAGCCGTTCCAACGGCTATAATATGACCGTTAAAATCGAAAATCCCAACGGTTCGAACCGGGTCGGGCCCGAAACCGGTTTGAGGGTGAAACCGGTTCGGGTCGGGTTAAGAACCGGCCTCCAAAAAAAATTTTAAAACTGGTTACACACCTACGGGTTTGGATCGGGTCTCGAATCGGGTTGGGTGAAACCGGTTTGGTCGTGAAACCGGTTCGGGTCGGGTTCCGGTGACCCGGTTTGAAACCGGTTTTTTTGCCCACCTCTACTGATGAGTAGTCCGTAGCCATATTTTTTGTTTCTTTTTTGAACGGTGACACCTGGATATTCTAGGATAATTGGGTTTCCCCAAGGGCAACACCTAGAGCATCGCCATCCAGGCGGTGGCGGAGCTTGAAAATCTAAGAAGCGGGGGCCGAAAAAAATAAGCAGGGGCCGGCTCTATACGTAAAAAAAATTTCGGACGAAAACGGAAAAATTAACACTACTAACGGAAAAAACGGCAGGGGCCGGGGCCCTCCCTGGACCCTTCATAGCTTCGCCCTTGCATCCGGGGCAGCCCACCCCCATGAGGAACCCCAACTGGGTAAACACCCTGACATTACCACATATCCCTATTTTTTGCCGTGGCCCGGATTCGAACCGGAGACCTTCCAATTTGAAAGCCTCGGGTGGTACCGCCAAGGCAAAGCCCCTTTGGTAGCCATATTTTTTTGTTAGCATCCTCTTTTTCCCCTTCTAGGAAATGTCTAGGTAAAAAGAGTGCTTCTTACGTGTCACTATTTATGAAACTTATCAGGCATTGCCCTTTATATAAAAAATAAACTGAACAAGAATAATGTGTCTATACTTAAAACCATATAACGTATGCCGTGAAATTCACATAACCGAGCATGAATAACTGTAATGTAGGTTCTTATGTCACTTTTGCATGGTTATATTTTTAGTTTTGTGTACATGATTTTTCAAATGAGCTGGAATGTTTATTCATTGTTCATCCTCGTCATTGAAGTTATGGCGTGCATTTTCACACGTGTTGATTAGACATGTCACGCCCAATACAAACTATGGTTTTTCTTTAGATTGTCGGTATAACTCCAACCAATAATATAGCTTGCACAATTTTTTATCATTTGAATAAGTAATTAGATGGTAAGTAAACTTAGGCATTAAAATCCCTAATTTGAAACCCCAATATTTTTTCTATACTACTATATAAAACATATAAAGTGGGCAAAGTTATAATTTCACTAGAATTTTAAGACACTTAGGAAAAGAGTTGTTGCATTTGATACAAGTGTTGATGCATAGCTCACCTTGCAAATTACAATTTTGTCCCTCTAAGAAAGATCATAGTATCCCACATCGCCTGGTTAAGAAAATTTGCAAGGGAAATGTGGTTATAAAAGGAGAATATCCATCAGGCTTTCAGTTAACTTATTTTTGTTGCTTAATCGACCCATTGGCCCGTATAGTAACGCAAAGTTTTCCTTTTTTTTCATCAACTGGTGGAGAAAGCTACAAGACCGGTTCGCCGAGTAGGCCGAGTTGAAAAAGTTTGACCGAGTTTGAACTCTAAGAAAGTTCATAAATCTACTATTTTTCTATCCCACATCGTCTGTTTTAGAAATTTTGCAAAGGAAATGTGGTTATAAAAGGAGAACACCCATCTGGCTTTCAGTTAAATTATTTTTGTTGCTTAATCAGCCCATTGGCCCGTATAGTAACACAAAACACATGACATATGTACTTATCCCATATCGGTGGAGAATAGAAAATGAAAGAAATGATGAGTTATATAAAATGGATTGTATGCTTACCTTAGTATACTAAATGCATGATCAAAAGTGCTCATATGATGGTTGGGATCTATCCCACATCATCAAGTTAAACAAAACTTCGAGCGTCCCTTGTCATATAAAAGGGAGACCCAATCTAAATTCACTATCGTGGGTTTAATGGTTAGTCAACCAAACCTAGCTAAAACTTTAAAGTTTTGAATCCAAGATTAAAGATGGTCGGGATCAATTCGTTAACTTGATATCAATTGAATCATATTGATTTTAGTGAGAGTGTAAGACTGTAAAATATTAAACTCAATAGTAATGTGGAAGTATTTCACACTCGCCGCGAAGCGCAGGCTTCCCTACTTTTTAATCTATACTACCTTATAATGTATATTAGGTGGGCAAAAGGGTAATGTTACCCAATTTTAAGACACAATCTTAAAAACATTTGTTAAACATAATATAGAATTAAATCAAAGCCTAATCCTTTAAAGCTAAACCAATTTCTTTTTTTACTTTTTAGCTTGTCCCACATTGATGGTTTACCCAACATAATCATAGAACAAACCAATATAAATAGAGAAGTTTGCTTACTTGAGAAAATTTAACCATGTGTTCCATGCCCTTTTTGGCTAGGTTGGGTAAACGGTGAATATTTTTTTAGTGCAAAAATTTGGATAGTTAACCGAGGTTCGAAGATTGCTTGAAAAAAGCTCGGCTTGAAATCGTTCCGGTTGTAAACTTGCTGACTTAGATCGGCTTGGTTCGTGAGCTAGGTTTGAAGCTTATAATAATAATAATCAAATATAATCAGTGTTTAAACAGCTTGGGTTAGATTGCGCTCTAAAAAAGAGTCTTGATGACACATGTTGCACCACACGTAACCGGTCAAGTTCCAAATTCCAGAAAAAAATTGTGTACCAAATGTGTTGTAATGCGTGATCACATCACTCGACAATGGCGCTTTCATCTACTTTCAAAGAGAGACTAGAACAAATGGAATATACCAGAAATCAACGACTCTCTCTTCTCCAGGTACCGTTCCTTCAAATGCTTTCAAATTCTCAGTCACATTCTTTCTACATCGATTGATTGGCAGGCCGAGAAAGAGCTCCAGCTCAAAAAATCTCAAACCCTAGCTTCCAATCTTTCTGGTATCGGATAAACTGGTCAAAGGTGTTTGAAGCTTGAGCTCAAAGTTGCCTCGCAACAATTCATCATTTCTTCCATCAAATCTCAACTCGATCATCTCGATTCAGTTTATCTCGATCAAATCCAGCAATTCAGGTTCGTAACATCGAATTACCACTCGTTTTTTTACCTTGTTCGGTGGTGTTGATGTTGCGGACGATTTGGTTTCAAATTAGGGTTTTGAAAAGTGAAGTGGAAAATCTGGAGGAGTTGGATAAGGAGAAGGACAAGTATTTTGGTTTGAAAGCTCGTGAGATTGATGAATTTAGGGTTCGATCTGAGATATTTGCCATGGAATGCCAAAGGCGTGTGGAGGAGATGAGGAATTGTGTAAATGAGGTAATGCCTTTATACCAGTGCATAATGTTTGGTAATTGAACAGGACATGATGCATGCTATCTATTTGTATATCTTCATTAAGTTTCTAATTGAACTGGATTAAGAATAAGTGTGTTTGAATTATATGAATCTTTCAAATGCTGCGTAATATCAAATTGTGACTGTGACTGAATTTTATTTGCACTGTATGCTTGCTTCATACTTTTATTGATCTCAAAATGTGACGAGACGAGGGCACAGTTGCCAAAACAGCTAAAGAGTATGCTGATTTCACAAAAAGAATGGAGGAAACCATCTAATGTGGTTTGAAAGATAGCATTTCTAAAACAAAATACCTAGTATAGACAAATTTAAAAGCAAACAAACAGTTGTGCACACGTATAATGGGTTGCTCACTTGCTCTTGTGGCTCTTTCTGTTGATTAGTGCAATATAATCCAGTAATTCAGATATTGATGATTTGCTACTGACATTCCTTTGTGCCAACAGTATCACTAGCAAGGAAACTCATAGATCTGACTCTTTTTATCAGGTAACCTATGTTTGGATGTCACATCACATATGCATGTCATGTTGCATTAATTTGACTTGTCGCTTATGTAGTCCTTCTCATCATCAATTAGTGCGGATGCATGCTTAGATTAAAGTTATAAGCATTCTATAGAAACTATATGTGCTGTTCACTACTATTGCTTTCTTACAGAATTATTGACAGTATTATGAACTTGTAGTACTAGATATTGTTAGGTATACGCAGCGGAACACAATCACACACACACGAAAAAGCAATAAAGAGAACACGAGAATTATAGTGGTTCGGTCGGTAGACCTACATCCACTTTGCAACTAGGGATCTTATTATATTTCAGTGCACACCTTTTACAATTACATAGACACGACTTAAATAGAGAACAATTAGGTTAAATGACTTAGGGAACAAGAAACCCAAATAGTAGGCCCGCTTAGAAACTAAGCCGGCCCTACTAGCCAACTTAACCCTAATAGGCCTTCGAACCCAACAATCTCCCACTCGAAGGCCTTGCGATAAACACCAAGTGCGCCAACGAGTACACAACAGTCCATGTCTTCAGTAAACAGTAATCGGTAATAGGAACAGAAGTCTTCAGGTACAACTCTCAATGAACAAACGAACTTCAATCCACACGTCCCATTTTCACCTAGTTGCAGTCGGCCCAAACACATCAGTAACCTGATGGGCCGGTTGAAGCCCCAGATGACTTCAACCCAGTCTCAAAAGACTCCGTCTTTACATCCTCAATCCCAACTGATTCCCATAGACTCGAATCATCAGATACAGGAATCCTCAGAGGAACACTCCTCACTAGCAGAATCATAACAGGAGAGATTTCATTCGGAACTTTAGTCTTCCGAACCCAACGTCGATTTCCAGACTGTGTCGGAACTCCCCTCGTGCTCCCACTGTCACCAAAATCCCGTACACGTTCAGACCTCCGAATACGCTCAACCGAATTTCCTGAAGTCCCAGAGTCCCTTTCTGCAAACTTGACTCGTTTAACTGTTGAATCGGCGAGCCCGACTTTAGTGTTCGTCTTAATAGGGGTGGTCACTTCCCCAGACGGAACAGGTACCATGTATAGCGACCCCTTCTTGAATCCCCTAGCTATCACGAGATTATTCTTCAGAACCTTCCACTTACCACCGCCAAACTTCACGTCTAAACCCTGTTCATCCAATTGCCCAACGGAGATCAACTTCGTTTCAAGCTTTGGAATAATTCTGACGTTATTCAAGGTCCAAGTAGTACCCAAAGCAGTAATCAGATCCAAATCTCCCAAGCCATTCACCTCAAGAACATCACCATTTCCCAGCCTAACCTTCCCAAAATCGCCTACTTTAACATTCCGCATGCCATCATTGCTATGGGTAGCATGGAATGATGCACCGGAATCCATGACCCAAGATTCCACCTTGCTTTCAACACACAGTATCAACGCATCATCGTCCGATACATTTCCAGCAGTGTTCAATCCACTAGAATTCTTCTTCGGACATTGACTCCTGAAATGTCCCTTCTCATTACAATCCCAACAACGCACACTAGGACGAGCCCTAGACGAGCTCCTGCTCTGATACCAGTTGTTAGGTATACGCAGCGGAACACAATCACACACACACGAAAAAGCAATAAAGAGAACACGAGAATTATAGTGGTTCGGTCGGTAGACCTACATCCACTTTGCAACTAGGGATCTTATTATATTTCAGTGCACACCTTTTACAATTACATAGACACGACTTAAATAGAGAACAATTAGGTTAAATGACTTAGGGAACAAGAAACCCAAATAGTCGGCCCGCTTAGAAACTAAGCCGGCCCTACTAGCCAACTTAACCCTAATAGGCCTAAAGGCCTTCGAACCCAACAGATATTACGTCAACGAGTCCAACTAAACAAACTTTCATAGACTCAAATACATGCACACACACAATAATTAATAAACATTATTACACCTATATACATTACGTTACCGCAAGGGCATGGCGTCGTTTTGAAGTAAAACTTTTGTTCATTACTGTTCATAACTGGGGCTTTCTTCTCTGCAATTGTATGGTGCTCCTGTGCATCTAATTAATAAAGATGGAAAGGACAAACTTCATAAACATTGGGATACATCACCTAAGTCCCTCCTCCTTTTTCTCTGGTTTTGCTCTTCTCTTACTGTAATCACTTTGGATAGCACTTTGCACTAGAAAAATGAATATATCTATAAAGAATGCTGTTGTTTGGAAGAATCATGGCCAATTTGAACGATTTTCGGTTTGGGGCTTAGAAAAGACCGAGCTGTTCAAGGACAAGTAATCACACTTAAATTTATTAAGATTAAACTATCGAAGGTAACATGAGTCTGATTTCCTATCTAGGGTTTCCGATTTGGATTTTATTATGGCCTTGAATGATTTTTGGCTTTTGATCTGTCTATATGTTTATCAATCTTCCTGTTAGGTTGATGAGATTGTATATAACAAGTTGGTTTGAGAGTTCTATATTATTTTAGGGTTTTGTAATTTTCATACTATATATCGCCAATCTTGAATTTTCCTCCATTTGTATTGATTGTTCTCCTAATCATATAAAAATAAATGAGCCATTGAGGGGTGTTTGATTTAGATGTGGCTGATTTCAGTGTTTTGGTGGCGATTGGAGGGCGCCCATAATGTGTTTGATCATATGTCTAAGAGAAACTTGGAGGGGATTAAAATTTTACACAATTCCTTAAATGTTACATGATTTCTTAGGAGTTGAACAAATTTGTATCATGATGAATGATTCTCTCTCTTAAAGGTTACATGATTTTGTAAGGAATTGAACAACAAATTTACAGCATGCCTCATGGCTTAAATTTGATTAACAAGTGTAACAGGTTTCAATAGTTATTCCTTCTTACTTACAATTGTATTGTTTCAGAAATGCTTTTACCAAAGCAAATAGTGTATTAGCATAGAAAGGTTGGTTCTGTATTTTATAATTTCTGTAATTCTCTTTTTCCGTGTATGAAGTAGATTAAATGTAGAATGTGAGAACTGGTTGAATTATTTGTATTTACCACTTCTGTTTTGTTGGTATGAATCTAAATCTTACAAAGGGATGTTTCTCTTGTGGGTTGTATAACTGTCAATATTGGAGAGGGAAAGTACCGGATCATGGGATGGGCTTGGTTATTACTGAAAGTTGTTAGGACGTTTGTGTTTGATCACAACCAGATTTTATGACATAATGAATGATATTGGTAGATGACCATTGATAAGTGGCCAAAGTTTCATGTATTAAAAGGTGCAATATGTTATATTTATGCAAATTAATATGTGGAATACAAAGTTTTTGTGTAGCTGTGCATGTGCAGGTATTGGACGCTTAAAGTATGAGTTTGGAAGATATTAGACGAGAGATGAAAGAGTCGGAAGAGACACAGAGAAAACGGGGCAAAATACAGATCCAGCGTAAGCCTACGCCAACTGGCGTAAGCCTACGCCACCGGCGTAAGCTTACGCCCCATCAGCGTAGGCCTACGCCTGAGTGTTTTCTTCACAGCAGCCTTCAGGCCCCCAGCGTAAGCCTACGCCACCCCAGCGTAAGCTTACGCTTGGTACGTTTTAGACGCGGAACTTCGGGGAAACAACCGATTTTGAGGTTTATTTGGGGGTTTCTTCCCCAAATTCGAATCCATCTTTTGCTACACACTCCTAGGGCGATTTTGGAGGATTCTAACATCCACTTGAAGATTGAAGATGATCTCCATCACCATGGGCGAGTAATTCACTTGTGGCTTCCTCCAGGCGGACGGTTCTTATAGGTTTCATGTTTTGATTCAGTTTATTTATGTTTTTGGATCTATTTAGTTTCTGACAATAACCGAGTAGATTGATGTATTAGTTATGTTAAACAGTTTATTTGAGTGCTTTGAGTTTGCTTGCTTTACGATCTTGTTCGGTTAATGACAAAACCTAGTAGCAGGGTCGGGTGACTAAAGGGGGTAACTTGGCATTCATAAATTGGGTGATTGAATTATACTGGTTTGTGACGGAACTGGTTGTATAGGTTGCTGACAACAGCCTGTCTTCAATTACTATTTTAACTGATTTTCCAACACTATGTCTATGTGGTGTCCAATTAAATAACTGAGTTTTGCATAAACCTAGAATCTGAAGTTTGGAGGAGGTTGCATTTTTATTTGATCTGTGTCTTCATTCTAACTATCAAACTAAGCAATTCCACTAACCACTGATTCCTCGTGGATACGATACTCTTCTTACCCTTACTAGTAAAGTGTTTAAGGATTGTTTTTGACCGACCTAACGACATCGATCAAAATAGCGCCGTTGCCGGGGAATCGGTGCGCTTAGTTCTATTGCTTTAGTTTATTGTCTTTAGTTGATTTTAATTCTTATCAAAACCCCAAAAAGACTTCCTTTGCTTCTGTTTTTATTTTTTTTTTGTTTATTTTGATTATTTCTTCGATCAGAACTACTTGGGTGTGCCACTTGTGCAGGTCGGCATGGACATGAATTATCATGATGACCAGTATTACTATGAGCCGTGCAGTAACTGTGGCATCACTGGCCACTGGGCACAAGATTGCCCAAGATACAATCAATGTGGTGGTAGTCCTGAGTACCCAAACTATCAGGAAAATTATAATCAAGACTACCACCCGAGCGGACCACCTGAACAAGACAACTATCAATCTGAACTGGAGGTCATCCGGTCAGATATGAAGGAGATGGCCAAAGTGGTACAAGCAGTGGTGTAACAACAGGAGAGCCAGGCAAAAGCTCATCAAGCTTTGATAGATCTTGTTTCCCACTTAGCTGGGGTTGTTGCAAGCATCATCAAAGAAGTAGGTAAGCCTTGCAGCGCACATCAATCCTCAGATTCTCAAACCACAAACAGTGCACACCTAAATGATGTAAGTCTTCAACCCCCATCTGATTTTTCTGATGTTGAACATACTCCACCACTGGTAGTAGAGAAAGTGGTGGAGTACAGTGAGTCTGAATCTGATCATAATCAAGATTTAATTTCACAAAATAATCTGAAAAATAAAAATGTGAATAAATCTCTGAAAATTCCATTCCCTTCGGCTTTGCTCCCACCAGTGTTAAGTGAACGGGATCCAACACAAGATGAAAGATGGGAGAAATTTGAAAATCATAATATTAATCTACCATTTTTGAAAGAACTTAAAGAAAATCCTGATAGTGTTGAGTGCTTGAAAGGTTTAAGTACCCGTAAACGACGGCACAAATGTCCCGAACAGGTAAAGCTAAGTGTTAGTGTGAATGCTGTGTTTACGGGTACCTTTCCCCCAAAACTCCAAGATCCAGGGACACCTATTATTTCTATACATATAGGTGAAATTAAACTGGATAGAGCATTGCTGGATCTTGGAGCATCTGTGAGTATAATTCCAGGGAGTCTGTATGATCAGCACGATTTTGGTCCATTACAGAGAGTTAACACCACCGTGGTGTTGGCTGATCAGACTCCCGCACATCCTCGGGGGATTGTAAAGGATGTGATTGTGAAGGTAGGAGAGTTTTATTACCCAGTGGATTTCTTGGTGTTGGATTGTGTCAAGAACACAGAGCCAACTATTATTTTGGGTAGACCGTTCTTGGCCACTGCTCAGGCAAATATTAACTGTGCTGAGGGAACGGTAAGGATGAGGTTTGGGGCTCAGAAAATGAGTCTTAAAATATTTTCAAACTTGCCAACCCCGAAAGCTAACAAAGGTGGATCACCTGAAAAGGTGAATCACACAGTCGAGAATGCTTGTGTTGTGTTTGACAGGTCAGCTGAGATGAAGAATGGTGAGACTCCAGACAATGGGAAGAAAAGGGTCAGAAAGAGAAGGCGGAAAGGGAAGAAACCGCGAGTTCATGATGTAGATCAAGAACTATTTTCTTTGTTTATGAAGGCTTGGAGAAAATTGGATGATGAGAGGAACTTGAGTGCGGGAAAGGATGACTGCAAGCATCCCACCCGACCACCATGACCGAAGTAAGGTACACTGCGTCGGGCTGAGGACGTTAAACTTAGCACTCTTAGGAGGTAGCCTAAGGTATGTTTTACATTCATGTCTAGTTAAATGAACTTTGCGGGTGTGTTCAATAGAAACCCTCACGAGACTCAACTCGTCCACTCGGGCTACCGGGGGGTTTAAAAGGCTTGATGCATATGCTAAATGCATCCGTGATTCCTACGAAAGTGAGTTAGGAAATTATTTCTTTGTTTTCTTTGTTTTGTGTGTGAGCCGGCCAAGTGTGGGGAATTTTCATGGGTTGTCAAGTGAGTGTGCGTGTTTTCAAATGAATGCTAGCCCGTTTGTAGAGTTTTAGAGGTGTGTGTTTTTTGGTTTATATCGAGTCAGTTTTATGTTGTTATACATTGAGTCAGTTTGATGCTTTTGGGTTTGTTTCGAGTTTAATTTTTCCAGGTTTGGATTGATCCACCCGTACTCAGTCTCCATTCGGGTGGTGATGGTTCGAGTTTGATTTTCATGTAAAAGGCAACCCAATAGCAGATTTTGATGGCGATCGCGAGGAAAATGCTATACGATCGTATGAGTTTGGATTGAAGACAATTACAACTTGTAACTAGCTAAGTGCTTTCCAATTCTTTATATAGTTTTATTTTTGCATATTTATTTTCATCGTCTCTCATCATACATTGGGGGCAATGTAGAGTTTAAGTGTGGGGATGAGAGACTGAGTTTGTATAGAAAAAATATATATATAAAAATTGAAAAATCCATAAAAATTTAAAAATTTTCAAAAATGTCCTTGGATCAGAATTTTTGTAACTAAATGGAAAATGATAGATATAATTGGAAACTTTGCTTGTGTGATTACATTGAATAATAAATAGAAAACGCGTTTGATTTGTAATGTTTTGGTAGGCCCAACCGATCTAAAGAGCTTAAATATCCTGATATTGTATCTAGGGTTAATTGACAATTAATTCAGGATGTCTTGTGAGTTCTTATCTTAGGGGCTTCGGCAAGGTTGAAATTGTCATCATAGGGTGATAGGTACCACTATAAGCAAAAATTTATAAGTTCTTAAAATTACTTGGCACACCACTTTCTTTTTATGAAAATAAATCCGAAAATTGGTGACGCCCGCAATCCATAATCCATCTTGCATGAGCTTAATTAAGCAAAATTGAGAGCTTGAGTTCAGCCTACGTGTTTCCCTTCGGGATGGTGACTTGAAGGATACACCCATGGGCGGGACTTAAGTGATCAATATTGGATGACTAAGTTAGGAGTACGTGTTTCCCTTCGGGATGGTGACTTGAAGGATACACCCATGCTCCGAAGCTTATGTACTTATGGCTTAAGAACTGCAGCCTACGTGTCATATATCGTGTTCCAGCGTGATTGAAACACCACTGGAATAGGTTCATTCATAAAATAATAATAAAAGCTCAAAAACATGCGTCCATCGATCCATAATCCCATAATTTTCAAAAACTCGTAAATTAGTGTTTATAGTGGTGGGAAATCTATAAGGTTTAACCCGTGTCTAAACACGACTTTGAGATGGGATTAGACTAAGTTGTAGCTTCCTGAATATGAGACCCATAGAGAAACTGTTGCTTGGTAATAAATAGGATAGTAGATTACAGAATCGGGGGCTCAATAGATCGGTGGTTGGGTTTAGTCGGATAGAAATACCAATTGTTACAGTCAATGCGTGATTATGTTTTAATTGTATGAGATCATGAGAGCAGGTTTCAATTATGATTCCATTGCATAATTCTTTTTCGGGACGCAAAAGAGTAAGTGTGGGGATATGATAAGTGGCCAAAGTTTCATGTATTAAAAGGTGCAATATGTTATATTTATGCAAATTAATATGTGGAATACAAAGGTTTTGTGTAGTTGTGCATGTGCAGGTGTTGGACGCTTAAAGTATGAGTTTGGAAGATATTAGACGAGAGATGAAAGAGTCGGAAGAGACACGGAGAAAACGGGGCAAAATACAGATCCAGCGTAAGCCTACGCCAACTGGCGTAAGCCTACGCCACCGGCGTAAGCTTACGCCCCATCAGCGTAGGCCTACGCCACCGGCGTAAGTAGGGGTGCAAACGAGCCGAGCTGCTCGCGAGCTACTCGAGATCGGCTCGTTAAAAAGCTCGAAACGAGCCGAGCTTAAACGAGCTCGAGCCGAGCTCGAGCCTAAGAATAAGCTTGTTTATTAAACGAGCCCGAGCCCGAGCTTCACTTATCGAGCTCGAGCCGGCTCGCGAGCCTTAATGAGCCTTTTATTTATATAATGTTTTTAATATATTTAATATATATTTATAAAATAATAATAATTAGTATATATAAAATTAAGATAAATATAATTAAATAATATGTATTATGTTATATATAAAAACTATAATAAAATTTATATAAAAATAATTATAAATATATATAAATTAATTAATATATAATAAACGAGCCGAGCCCGAGCCGAGCTCGAGCTTGTAAAGCTACCAACGAGCCGAGCCCGAGCTTCAAAATTAGAGCTAGAATCGAGCCGAGCTCGAGCTCGAGCTCACAGTAAGTTAAACGAGCCGAGCTCGAGCCTAGTCAAGCTCGGGCTCGGCTCGGCTCGTTTGCACCCCTAGGCGTAAGCTTACGCCTACGCCTGAGTGTTTTCTTCACAGCAGCCTTCAGGCCCCCAGCGTAAGCCTACGCCACCCCAGCGTAAGCTTACGCTGGGTACGTTTCAGACGCGGAACTTCTGGGAAACAGCCGATTTTGAGGTTTATTTGGGGGTTTCTTCCCCAAATTCGAATTCATCTTTTGCTACACACTCCTAGGGCGATTTTGGAGGATTCTAACATCCACTTGAAGATTGAAGATGATCTCCATCACCATGGGCGAGTAATTCACTTGTGGCTTCCTCCAGGCGGACGGTTCTTATAGGTTTCATGTTTTGATTCAGTTTATTTATGTTTTTGGATCTATTTAGTTTCTGACAATAACTGAGTAGATTGATGTATTAGTTATGTTAAACAGTTTATTTGAGTGCTTTGAGTTTGCTTGCTTTACGATCTTGTTTGGTTAATGACAAAACCTAGTAGCAGGGTCGGGTGACTAAAGGGGGTAACTTGGCATTCATAAATTGGGTGATTGAATTATACTGGTTTGTGACGGAACTGGTTGTATAGGTTGCTGACAACAGCCTGTCTTCAATTACTATTTTAACTGATTTTCCAACACTATGTCTATGTGGTGTCCAATTAAATAACTGAGTTTTGCATAAACCTAGAATCTGAAGTTTGGAGGAGATTGTATTTTTATTTGATCTGTGTCTTCATTCTAAATATCAAACTAAGCAATTCCACTAACCACTGATTCCTCGTGGATACGATACTCTTCTTACCCTTACTAGTTAAGTGTTTAAGGATTGTTTTTGACCGACCTAACGACATCGATCAACCATTTTTGCTTTAATATCTAGGCTGGAAAAATCTTTGAGAAGTGCTTAGAACTTTGTACATAAGATTTTTAATGGTATACATATGGAAGGATATCTTTTGTTTTGGGGCTTACTATGCATACACCACCCCATTACGTCTATACGACTCGTATAGGTGCTATACAGGTCGTTTAGGCAAAAGTCAAGCCGACAAAACGTGCAGACATGTTACATCAGTCGCATCCGTGTTGCACAATACGGCCGTATTGTGTCAAAAACGCACAATACGACCGTATTATGTTCCGTAACGTGTCAAAAAAAGCAGAATACGACCGTATTGTGTAAAAAAAAAGCTAAGGGATGTACGATTATATGTTCTCTTTGTTTTTTGTTATCGACCCTACAGAATACTTTTTAACACAGAAATATGTTATAAATTCATGTATGCCTACAAAAATACTAACACATGTCATTTCTTTTTGCTCTCAGCTTGATGCTCCATACCTTCATGGCTTCATCCTGGGGTTGCCATACATTCCAAGTTTGTCATATTGCTACATCAGTTGGCCACAAGGATGTACTTTTTGGTGGTGAAGTTGGATTTGATGCCGCCATTACTTTTTTCGCCAAGCACACTGGTGGGATAAGCCACAAACCCTCTGCTACACATATATTGTAGGTATATTCAACCCTAATTCTGCTTTATCAAGTTTTATAATCTTTGGCAATTTCCATTTGGTTTTTGCTTTTTCCATTACATGGAGGATGGCCTCATGTGTGAAGAAAATTAGTCTGACATTTTTGTTTTAAATTTCTAATGTAGCCATGAGTAGAATCAAAATAATGGAAATATATGGACCCAAATTTAAGGTAATCATGAAAATGTAATGTAGTAATCTACATATTGGTAATTTTAACATGGAAAACAATTTAAAGATGAAAAGATAACATATCTAGCAAATTCTTTTGAGCTAGAGTTGGCAAGGCTGGTCAGGTGGGTTTGCTAAACATGTCAAAGCATGTTTGGGTCAAAATGGCTAATTTTTTATGAGTCAAAACATGGCGGTTCGGGTTGATCCAAAACACTTTTATAAACTAAACCAAAGGTTTATAAAGATCGGGTTAATGAGGAAATGACTTAAAAATACGAAGTTAGAAACGATCTCTAAAATAAGTTTTATAAAATAAAAGAGTTGTTTAAAAATAGGTTCTTTTATATAAAAAAAATAATTTATGTTGAGATTGTTTATAAAACTTATAAACGTTTATAAAAGGAAGATCTTTTTTATAAAATACAAGTACAAAGTAAAAATGGTTGGAAGAACACACTTTAGTGAAAGATTTCACCATTTGAGTATTTGGCACAAGTTTTCAATTAAAAACCATATCCTAAAATGTCTGAAAATACTTGCCAAAAAAGTGGTCAACTTTGGTGTTTTTTATGATTTTAATCCCCGGTCAAATGGTTTGGGAACATGTTTGGAAAAATCATAGACTGGTAAAAAAAATGCGAAAAAGACAAATGTCGTTTGGAGGCCTATGGTCGGACCGTGGATCAACCGTGACAAGACCATGGGGCTTCTGGAAGTGCTTTTCAGATTTCACACTATTTAAGCAAGCATTTTTCCCACATTTGACCCATTTGCTTGCATGCTCAAATCCTAGACTTTTAAGTAATATCCAAGTGATTTTTAGCTCCTTAAAACATCTTCCAATAAAAAGATATCTTAGATTTGCAAGAGAAGAAGTGTAAAATTTTCTTCGTGTATTATTTTTTCAAACACTTGAGTTGTAATGTATGAGTGGTCACCTCGACTGACATTTTGAGAATCATTGTATTGGTGATCTCTACCATTCTTAGGGAGAAGTTTGTAAAATTGATCACTACCTTGATTAGTGAGAAGTGTTTGGTGATCCCTACCAAACAGAAACTAGGGAGAAGTTATTTATGATCACTACCAAACTTAGTGAGAAATTGTAAAGGTGATCTTTGCTTTCTTAGACAAAAGTCTTTGTAAGATGGTAAAAGACTGGATTGTTTATTGATGAAGGCTATCTTACAATATATAGAGATTATAAGAAAACCATAGAATCCTAAGGTGGGCCCATGGGCTCACACTAATAAACCATAATAATAATATAGTCCAATACTCCCCCGCAGTTGGAGCGGAAGGAAACTGAAAGCTCAGACTAAAAAAAAACACATAAGAACAAGAACAATTATAAAACCTAGTAAAAAAAATACGGTCTTCAAATTCAATCAAAAACTTCTGCCAAAATTCCATAATCTTAAATCTTCAATCCATAATCTTCAATGACAATCCACAATTTTGAAGGATCCCGTAGTCCTGCAAGCGGCTTTGGTAACGCGGCGATAATGAGCGGCGCGGCTGTGGTGGACCGTAGTCCATTAGCAGGGCGGCGACGGCTCGGCTGGTGGTGGACCGTAGACCATAGTCCTGCAAGAGGGAGCGGCTCAATGAAAAAAGGCGGCGCAGCGGACCATAGTCTGATTTGGGCGGCGAAGCGGCTCGAGGGATAATCAGCGGCATAGGACCGTAGTCGTGCAAGAGAGCGGCGTGATGGAGAAACGGAATTAACAAGATGAGTCTGTAGCATCATCTTTGTGGTTGTTCTTGGCATCCATTAAAAAAGAGACCGGACCACTGCGAACACAACTAGACAGAACCCGAAAAATCGTCGAAACGAAAAAATATTCATACGGGTATGTGCGGATAAAAATTCCGATGAAGTCCTGAAAAATCGACAGCTAACAGCGCCGTCACGCTCCCGTGGAAGTCAGACAACCGGATTTGACCGGTGGTGCGTGGGAGCGCGTGAGACGGCAGATCAACGACGGTGTTGGGCGATAATCTATTCGGACTATGGCGGTCACGATGGTGGTGGCGGTGAGAGGCAATGGTGTCTCGAAAAAATATTTAGGAATAGTGGTTGGATCTAGAACCGAAATCGGGACTTTATTTAGAACTGGTAAATATGAAAAGTGAACAGGAAACAAATAGTGGCCGGACAGGGCGGAGGCAGTGGCGGCACGCCCCCTGTCTAGAGTTTTTCTCAAGCGGTGACGGCTATGGTTTGGTTATTTGCGTGTGGCGCAACGGAGGGGGTAGAGAGCCCAGGGTGGCTTTGATACCATGTAAGATGGTAAAAGACTGGATTGTTTATTGATGAAGGCTATCTTACAATATATAGAGATTATAAGAAAATCCTAGAAACCTAAGGTGGGCCCGTGGGCTCACACTAATAAACCATCATAATAATATAGTCCAATAGTTTTTAGCGAAGACAACCTGTTGGTGGATACCAAGGAATAGACATAATGTGGACTAGTTAACATCCCCTATAATCACTAGAATTATTTGTGTTCATGTGTTACTATTTTTCCTACATATTGTTTTCAACTTACAAGTTCTTTAGAAATAAATCTATAGCAAGTCAAAAGTTTTAAATTTTTTGAAAATAGCATATCCCCCCTATAGGTTCTTACAGTTACTTTAGTAACTGAATCTCCAACGTTGGCATCGTACATGGAAAACTACATGCAACTTCAATCAATGTTGATTGGACATCCAAAGTTCCAAACTCGTTTGCGATATTCCCCAAGTGCCCAAAGCGGGAAGATGTTCCTGTATTCTGGATAATGTAGCATACAATTCTTCATGTAAACTCCAGTAATCTCCTGCAAAAATCATCTTGGGTGTAAATAAAAATGATTGGATGAAAGCTAGATGGTAGAAGAAGTTGTGTCCATGATTAGAAAAAAGGCACGGGCTTTGATTCTTGTTACCTGTTGAGGAAAATCTCCGTTATCCATCTGTGCATTAATTAATATTTTTGCTGCTTTATGCAAGGGTGTTGGATCTCTTTCGGCCTAGTATAAGAACGAAAGAAAATGTATAAATGTGTGTAGCCCTTGAAAATCAATGATGATTTCCTGGAATAAGCTTGATTACTTGGTGAAAACTAACCTGTCCACCTAACATAAGACCAAGCATAGCCCATGATGTTTGAACTAGGTTCGTACGATTTGCATCCAACGGTGTATATACTTCACTAGGGCAAGACTCGTAACTCTCCCCCCATCCACCCTTTTCATTTTGTTTGGTAAGGAAAAAGTTAACTGCTTTACGAACTGCTTTACTGTTGTTATATGTTTTTCCAGCAGAAATTAAGCCTGCTAGTGCAAAAAACGTGCCATATAGAAAGCATATTCCCCAATAACCATACCTGTTCAATTTCATAGATGAATATTGTTATTATTATTTCTTTTCTTTTTTGCATGGAGGTCATTAGCTTACCATGAACCATCATGCAATTGTTTTCCCTCCAAAAAACTAACTGCTTTTGCCACTGAAACTTCTATTTCTTTCTCCCGGTGCCCTGGGTGCAATTGTTTAAAGGCCAAAAGGGCTTGGATAATTGATGATGTGCTCTCAACATGCCTAATTAGATCACCCAAATTAAGAAAATAATAGTATGTAATTATCTCTCTAGGTTTCTTAAATATTTCATTAGTGGTCTGTGAGCTTTTAGTTTCATTAGTGACTTACTCTTTTTCAACAACAATGTCTGCAAAAATTTCTGAAGGATTCAACATCTGCAGAAAAAATAGGTTTAGAAGATAAAGCCAACATCTTTTGATCTCTAAAGGAATACCAAAAGAAACTAATATCTCTCAGAGGGTTGATACTTCTTATATATTATATTTACCTGTAAGTATGGTTGTGGGACAGGTGGCTCCCAAATAGCAAAACCTCCGGTTATAGGACTCTGCAAGTAAAGAAGGACATTAACAGCCTCATATAGCCGCTCATTATTTGCTTTTTCTCCCGAAATTTCCTCTGGCATTTCCGATAGTAATAGAAGACACTGCAGGAAAATAGTTATTATATGATAAGAAACAATAGTTTCCAAATATTTAAAAAAAAGTTAAGATTGTGGTTATAGTATCACCTTTAATGCTTCAGCTGTGCAATCTGAGACAACCCAACCTTGATCTTGGTCAGAGAAAGTCCAGGCCCCTTTAGTGAACTGCCGGCACATTTTACTAAAATCTCCAGAAGGATTTTGTTTGATTTGAGATTCTTTGATATAGAAATGGGCTTTTTTTAATGAATCACCATATTCTTCAACCATATTACTAGCTATTATTGCTTGAGTTGCAAGTGTGCAATCCCATACTTGACTCCCAAAACTCTGCATTTTCATGCCATCTTCTGCTATCCATAAATAATCAGGCACTCTAGCAAGATGGTACTTGAATTCATCCCCATTTGGGTTTTCAGCCCACCAACACATCATTTGCAAACTCTACATTGAATAACAAAAAAAAGTTAGTAGAGGTGGGCGGGTGGTTAGATGAGTGGGTCGGGCCGGTTGGTAATGGGTCAAACGTTAAAACAGTCCATCTTTTAGTACCTTTTCTACACATCCAATGGTAATATATCTGGTCTCTTGCGCACCATATCGCATTAGCTCAACTGCTCTTTTGAGACCTCTTTCTCTTAGCTTGGTGAGCGGCCAATACTTAAGGATTGGCTCACTTAGGTAATGAAAACTATCCCATAACAGATCTTGGATTTTTGAATGAGGGTAATAGAGATCTTTCTGCACTCAGTTAAAAGCACACATATTTGAGGATAAATTTCATTAAGATTTTTCACAACTACTACTGGAGTTTTATAAAATGTGAAAAAGATTTTGATGAAAACCTCACAATGGGTAGTGCTTCAAATATGAATTTAGAGGTGGCACAGTGGGTTGGTTGGGTAAAGGGTCAAAACAGGTAAAAAATTTGTGGATGGGCCGGGGTTGACCTGAAACAATTTTATTCATATTTTGTAAAACTTTTTGTAAATAACTGAAGTGTTCAAGTTGATGTTAAAAAACTATATAGTTACAACTCATATCTGAAAATTTAGCACATTAATTTAAGAGGATGCTTGCATTTTGGGCGACTTTCAACCTGTTTAACCATTTTCCTTTACTAATTCTTTAATCTTCACGACTTGACCTGTTGAGATAAAAATACCTCAAATTGACCCATTCATGAGTAAATGGGTCTAAACTGCCACGTGTAAATGACCTTTCACTCTCAAACCTCGTGTAATTCCCCCTGTTGGACCTTACAGTACATGCCTTAATTAACTGTGATCATCTAAGTTGACACCACATGCTGTGACGTGGCACACACATTTTTTTTTTGAGAATTTGAGAAAGATGTTTTAGATGCTATTGCCATTTATATATACGAGTAAACAAGTAGGTGATTCTAACAACCTTGCAACAGTTATGTCGCTGTTTATTCCAATCTATCTCATGATATGGGATAGGATGAATTTCTTGGCGAAGTTGCAGAACAAGATCAGTGATTGGACCATGGAATTTTCTCCCGTACAAGTATGACATGGGCATATAAGTTGTCTGACAATAACACCACATTTTTGCTATATCACAGGTAACAAATATAGTGAGATCAAACAAAATTTCATACATTCAATATTCAGGATTCTATAAATAAATTTTATGGAACACCTACTTACATATGTGTACTTTTCAGGTTATAGATCAAGGAATACTTTCATTTTATGTACCTGGATGATATGGTAAAGCTTCAGGGAAAAGCCAAAATTCTGGTGGAAGTGGATTGCACCCTTCCCATTCATATACACCAAGCACCTGCAAACAAAGGTATTAATAATTAGTTTACGGGTCGCATTTATTTTGTGATGTCAAATTTGTGAAAATATTTACCGAGAGATAAGTCTTGCCCCAAGAGGGAATTGTGACTGCACCATCATGGTCAAGTATCCACTTCCTGGCTCGGTCCACAGCACCATTTCCATCATTGGGCCCTTCTCCTAGCAACCTTAGGGCTATATAGCTTAATGCAGACCCGAACATGGTGCTGTGTCCCTCGATATAAAATCCCCACCCTCCATCATCATTCTGAAAAAATCATTATAAAATTTAGCAAAAAAGGTTATGGTCTGAAATAGATATTTGACTATTAAGTAAATGTTTAAGTTGCATATGTCTTGATTAGAAAGGGATATGGTTCTTACTTGATGGTTGTAGATATAGCGTATCATTTCGGTCTTGTGTTGTTTGGTTAAATGTGTGTTGATAGCTCCACTGATATACATTGCAATAAGCTGCAAATTGAACACATACAGTGTGATTTGGGCCTAACTGCTAACTATTGTTCTGGGAAATGACAAACCAAACCGGCTGGGTTGAGTGGGTAGGCCGGACCAGCCGGTTTTAGCGGTGAAACAGGCTTACTTGCTTCACTTTGAACAATTCAGTCAGGTTTAACAGTTTATAAACACCCTATGTTTGTAGTTTTTCAAAACTGATTCCAATTTGCTGACTATTCAAGGCTTAAACAGTTAGATTTGGAAAAGCAGGTAATAAGTCGATGCAAGAAAACTATCTATATATCAACTTTAATAAGCTGGTCATCAATTTTCATTGTTGAAGTCAGAATAAGTTGAATAACTGGTATGAAGATACTCATTTGACAAAAATAACCCTATGGGTGTTATAGTCATTTTCATTGATGCGAGCGTATATGATTCAAAAGTTAATGTGATAATTTTCTTAGAACTTAAAGGAGTTATGGAATTATTTAAACTCCTCTATTTAAGTTAGTGTTAAGAGGTCGTCATGACTTTGTTACAATAGAGCATCCCTATTGGACGGGAATTTTTGTCTCGGTCCACTCAAATGCAACCTGTTTTATTTGGTTCATCTAGAGCCTAGAGGTGTGCTAATCAGGTTTTGGGCTAAAACTGGCTCGGGCTTGGAACCTGTTTTTGAGGGGGAACGGATCGGGTTTGAAATCGGGTTTTAGCCGGTTTGGTTTGGGTGTGACCGGGTTCAAACCAGTTTCACGGTATAGGGTTACAAACCGATTTCAACCCTACGGTTCGGTTCGGGGCCAAACCGGTTTCAAAATCGGGATCAGTTTGGGTTTGGTTCCCAACCCAGTATGTTTGCGCACCTCTAGGTTCATCTTCTCCCCCTACCCCTCTCTTGTTGAAGCTAAGGTTGTAAATGAGGCACCGTTCAAGATTAATTTGAGGCTCAAACAAGCTCGGGCTTAAATAAATGAGGTTGGGCCCGAGTGTTATATACCAATACCGCTCGTGATTCCAACAGACGATTTATTTACAGAAACATAATATATATATATATATTTATTTATTATAATATGATATATAATTACCAAATAAATAATATTATTTGTAGTTATGATAAAAGTAAATAATACATATTATGTTTAGAGGTGTACAAAACCGTTTTGGGACAAATCGGATCGGTTTAGAAACAGGTTCGGATTGAGTCAAGTAAAGTTAAAACCGGATTGGGCCAAACCAGATCAATTTGGATTGGATTGGACCGGTTTTAACAGAAATATCTCAAGCCGATTTCAAACTGACGAATTAGGACCGGTTTCACTCTAACCAGATTTTGGATCATTATAGATCATGATTGAATGTGCACCTCAAATTATGTTGATATATAAAATTAAATTTAAAATTATATATATAAATAATATATAAGTAATTATATATGTATATAACAAATAATTACTTAATGATAAATGAGCCAAGATTATGCATATAGAATTATAAATGTATTAAGCTTGAGCTCTGCTCCACTTGTTTAACCCATCGATCCCACTCTCTCTTCTACATTCTCTCCTATTCGCGTATGTTATTATACATTCATGCTATAAGAGAAAAAAACGGCCGTGTCCGGTCACGTTATGTAAAGGTTCGGGTAAAATGAGTTCAGGTCAGAACGGGTTGTTACGGCAACGGTGGTGGTGATAACGACTGTAGGTGGTGTCGGTGTTGCTGGACGGCGACGCGACGACGGTGTTAGTGTGGTGGGTGATGGGTTAGATCGTTGTTGCTACAATTAACATTAACAAAAGATGGTATGAACTTACAAGTGGGGGAGTGAAAAACATAGGGCCGGAATTTTCTGCGGGCCAATGACCATCTTTTGCTTGGATCGCACGGTTCAATCTAAGTGCTTTTTTCACTGCCGTTGTCACCCTTTCATAATTCACTTCCTCGTTCTCTCCTAACCTCACAGGCGGTATGCTCAGTAAATCAATTCCATTTTCCTTGATCAACTGCATATCATATTCATATAAAAATACATCAATTACATTTTCAAACACCACCCCATGCTATGGTTATCTCATATAAGGGCATTGGGTGTGGTTGTGAGCCAAAAGTGGTTGCCACGTAGGCGTCACCTCATTCACGTAAGAGGTATTGTTAGTAAGTGTTAGTGAGGGGTATGGTTAGTGAGGAGTATGATTAGTGAGTGTGAGTGGTTTTTCTTAAAAATATATTTATTAATAAAATGAAATGTGTATGTGTCCAAACTCGAAAGGTGATTGGCTGGTTTGAAGTCGGCAACTTCCTCAAAAGCGTGAGACCACTCACGCGTGACCTACTCACGGCTCACTCACGAGTGAAGGGAGCGGTGTTCCGTGAGTATGAATGGCTCACGGCTCCCACTCACGGAGTATACCGCATGCCCTAAATTACGATTTTTACCTTTGTATTAAAAAAATGATATTTGTAAATTAATTTCTTACGATGTGAATTTATTTATTCCAAAATTTTGTTAGGGTAGTTGATATTTAGTTTATTTTTATTTTTAAACAGTTATCATGCTTGCAAAATAAATAAAAAAAAACAATTCAGTCGATGCAAAATGACACATAATGCACATGGATTTATAATTTAAGAGAAGAAATGTTATAACCATAATGGTTATCGAACCGGCCGTCTTACCAGTCCATAGGTTAGGTTGAAAACCAAATGACGTCGTAAATAGTTTAAAATTTGAATATATATATCATTAATTTAAAAAAAACATAATTAATTTATATTTTGGTGTGGATTTGTAATTATCAATATATGAAACCTTAAATAAATAAAATATAGAGTTTTAAATAATAAATAAATTAATGAAATTTTGAAAGGAAAAAGTAAAAGGTAAAAATAAAAGATACCTGGTCCAACCTTCCAGTCCGGTTTGTTGGTTCAACCAGATCAACCTGTTCAAATAGAGGCGGTTCGAATAAACTCTATCGAATTGGTTATATAGCCGGTTTCTAGTCAGACTAGCCGGTCCAGTCTAATTCTGAAAAGAGCGTGTAAGATAAATAACATTTTTTGCCACCTTAGTGATCCCGATACTTCTGTTTAAAACTTGATCAACTGAAAAAACTAAACGACATCGTGATATACCCAACTTATTTATCACAAAACATCCAACAGTCTTGTGATTTCCATACGATCCAAACTAACCTGCATCCGCATAAGCAAATCACTGCATGGATGGATGCCTTCTCTCCTGTTGTTTCTAAAACATTCACGAGCATCTTCAACTTGTTGTCGTTCATCTAGAGTTCCGGCATCCGGATCATATTCCCAAATTTGCCTACCAACAAAACTGTTGGTGGTAAATAAGTAAGGATCATTCCCTTCTGCTATCTTCAACTTCCACATAACTCAAAAAGAAAAGGGGGTCTGGGGGTGTTTGAGGTGGTGGTATACATGAAACGAGTGTTATATGATGGGTGGTTTATATAGGCTTAATTATTTCCGTTCTTACTCATCCAATAATGTGATTTCATTTATATCTCTTCATAGATGACCTTCTAAAGATTTTTGCAAATATTTAAATAAATAGTGGATTAATTTTATATAGTATTTGTCTCGAGTTTTTGGATTGGGTTTGATGGGTTCAAGTGTTTGGCATGAGTCTGTTTTTGTTTATAAAACAATTAAACCTTTTATTCGGTGTCGGTGTTATGAATTGCGACCTCACGGAGAGTTTTCGTTTGTTGTCAAGGTGTTAAATGTTAATTAATCTTTTTGCCGATATGAATTGCGACCTCACGGAGAGTTTTCGTTTGTTGTCAAGGTGTTAAATGTTAATCAATCTTTTTGCCGATATGAATTGCGACCTCACGGAGAGTTTTCGTTTGTTGTCAAGGTGTTAAATGTTAATTAATCTTTTTGCCGATACGAATTGCGACCTCACGGAGAGTTTTCGTTTGTTGTCAAGGTGTTAAATGTTAATTAATCTTTTTGCCGATGGCAAGCCGGAAGGATGACACGTTTGCGTTAGTTCCTGTCGACGGGCCAGAGGTTGGTGGTAGGTTTAGAGCATGGATGATGGATGTGTTATTAATGCATGGATGTTTGTGGAGAAAAAAAGTACGCATCCAATAATGCATTATGATAATCCTCACCTGCCAAACGCCAATCCATTCAACTTGTATTATGTATCAAATTTCTCTTCATGAAACTTATAGATCACCTTTTACAAAGACCGTTTCTGATTAAAATATTTATATTCATTGATCACTCTTGTAAAAGAAATTTAGAGTTAAAGGTTCGAGTCAAAGATTGATGTAAATTATTAGAAGTAGCTTAGATGGCCCAAAAATAGAGTATTGTTATTAAAAAAATGAGTTGATATAGTTTTAAAAATATTTATTAAATATAGTTTTATTTACTTATCTAGATAAATGTTTTTGAAAAATTTATTTATCATATGGGTGTAGTTTGATTTATTTTTTACTTTTAACTAACACATCATACTTATTTTTTCAACCAACCCATTATATATATATATATATATATATAGGGTCCGGTTATTGTATAAAGGGGTTTTAGCGTACGAAGGCACCATCATGCGACATGTGTTCAGTGGGCGAGGGGTAAATGCGTCCTCGTTATAATCATGCATGCTTTATAATAACGTATGACCATAATCACGTAATAACGCATGTTATACATATGACCATAATCACGCATGGTTTACGCACAGCACATCGATATTTTTATTAAAAAAAAGTCGTTTTTTAATAAAAGTATAGTAAAACTATACTCAAATTAAAGAGAATAAAATGCTCGATTTTATGGTGTAATTTTTTTTAAAAATAATGTCGTATAAAAAAGTTACGATTGTTTTAAAAAAATGGGGGAACTTGTAAAAAGTCAACAAAGGTAAGCTATTCCAATCTTACCCTTTTCAGAAATCTTTTCACGCTTAAAACAATCACATTTGATCTTAACCATTGATTTTCTATATCAACGCTTCAAAATCCTTCGTACGTTTCGCACCAAAAAATTGTTTGTATTTAAAACTCTCTCTCTCTCTATATATATATATACACACACACACATAGGGGATGGTTCAATTCAGAACACTAAATATTGCGAGAACACGCAGAACAAAACGAATCATTCACTTTTTCAATCTTAAAAAGTTTTAAAATATAAGAAAATGATATAAATGTAATGTTTATTCGTTTTTTCATGAAATTCAAACAAAAAAATATGAACAAATTTTGTTTATATACATACCTGCACATGTGTAGGTTTTTTTACCTACACATAATCTACACATGTGTAGAAAACTTTTAAATATATAAAAACATATGAAAAGTTGAATTTCGGGACGAAATTCTTCAACTGGGGCCGTCGGCCGCCACCGGACCACCACTAGACCACCACCAGACCACCACCAGCTCCAGCCTTCTCTCCCTCTAATTTCTTTCTTTGAATTGTGCAAATGAGAAAATGGAGTGAAGTGGGGTATTTATATCCCTCGTGGTCTTCGATCGCGTGCTGGTTTCTCGCTTAAACGAACCCGATAAAAATAGAGGCGTTATTTTACCCAAAATAACTCGTTATAATTTATTATTTCCCTCGAGTCCTTGCGTCTCGTAAATATATATCCTTTCGGAATTAAATTAAAATTTTACGAAACCGCTCGACTCGGGTGTTAACACGTAGAGAACCGAACTTGATCAAATTTTGACATTATAACAACCAAATAAATCTTGCTATTATTTATCGTTCTCCAACGATTTCCTTTCGTTTAAAAGTATATTTAAATATAATAATAATACTACTATTATTATTATTATACGAACTCGTTGAACGCGGGTGTTAACTTGAAAAGTCGCGATTGTCACATGAAAAAACTAGTTTAATGGTTTTTATGTACACAAACATACATATTTGTATGTAAGATGTATAAAATTTTTAAAAAATTTATCATGGAGCAAAAAATTAAATGATTTAGTTTGTTCTCTCTTTTCTCGCAGAATTTCCTTGTTCTAAAATGAACTTCCCTATATATATATATAGGGGAGGGTTCCAGAGAAAACCACAAGTTAGGCGAAAACCGAGAAAACCACAAAAAAAATCAATTTTACCCAATCATATAATAATTTTTATTTTTTGTTTTAGTTTATTTTTATTTATTTATAAGAGTATCAATAAAATATTAAACATTTTTACCAAAAAACATTTTTACACATAGTGTTACGTATACGTAAACATAAAACAAAAAAATTACGGTTACGTATACGTAAATCAAAAAATTTGTTTTTGGATACGTATACGTAAATAAAAAAATTGCCTAAAATGATGTGGTTTTCTTGGTTTTCGCCTAACTTTGTGGTTTTCTCTTGATCCCTCCCCTATATATATATATATATATGGGACATATCAAATGAAAACCCTGAGTTATTGTGAAAACCCTTAAACTCATTCCTGACCACACATTCAATTTCTTTTATTTATGGTATTTTTTATGTCTTTAGGGGCATTTATGTATTTTTACTACTCCTTAAAACCCTATATTTTATCCATCCCTCAAACATCCAGATCTTTACTTCTATCTCTCTCACTCAAACATTAAAATTCAAAAGACAGATTCCTTTCTCCCTCTAAACATCAATCTAAACCCGAATCAAAAATCAAAACACCGTCATGGTGCTGATGTGCAGCGCTGCAACTGGTGGATTCGGGGCGGTGGTGGTTCCACTAAATGAATGTTACGTGCAAATCATTTTAAATGTTTTGGGGCTGAAGTGTATACACTAAATGAATGAATGTTATGAATGCCAATGTGACCATATGTGATATATATATATAAATATATATATATATATATATGAATGTTAATGTGCTCATACGTAAAAGAATGATAAACAAGAATGAAACGTATGTATACAAAGAATGAAATGAATGAATGACATAATGTATATGAATGAAATCTTGCTTTATATTTATATACAACATGCAATGAATGAATGAAAATGTTATCGACGCTTCGATGATAACGGGTACTTCGGTAGACGAAAGACCACGTAACTATTTTGCAACCGGGACATATATGTACCTTCATCAGCTAGGACGTTTAAGAGGGCAATAACGGACGGTCACATTCGTGACCGGACGATTGCAATAATAAGTAGAACGGTTGCAAAAATAATAGTACGCGTGGGAAACGAATGCCTTAGGGCAGACGGGAGAATAATACGGTCTACGACGGTAGAACGGTGAGGACGGCCGGTCGAAGGAATCCGGACGGTATAGCATGACGTATGGTCGAAGGAATCCGCACGATCATGGAGGACGGACTACGACGGTAGGACGGGCTTTTGTCTATGTGACTTACGCAAATCAATGTTGGGCTGATCACCCTTATGTGTATGACCAATGACTGTTTAATGAATGCAAAGGTGAATATATATATATATATATATATATATATATATATATTCACAAACGAATGATAAATGAAGGCAATGATATGTTAAACGTGTATTTATATATTTTACATATTTATACTTATATGGAAATGATGCTTATACCAAATTGATAAACTAGAACTCACCAGCGTTAGCTGGTTTTTAGTATGCAGTTCAGGTAAGAAGAAATGAGGTCACGCGAAGGCTTGAAGGCTACCCCGCTCAAGGACTGACATTCCATTTACTTAAATTTCATGTTAAGACAATGTTTTATGTTGAATGTTTTAAGACTTCCGCTGCTATGATATGTAACTGAATGATGTACGCTTCTTCTTCTTTGGTGTTTTAATATTAAGTACGACATTTGATGACTATGTTTATTAGTAAATCCAACGAGTGAGGTTTTCAGAAAAAAAGGGCCTTACATCTGATTTGTGTCATAGTTTTTACACATGATTATTTGATTGTTACCAATGTGTAAACAAACCTATAGATGGTTAAAATCATGTGTATTTGATTTTTACACAAGTGGAATACAAATATTTAAACTATATATATTTGTGGCGTTACTAAATTTGTTACTCATTTTTAGGTTATATTTCGCTCAGAAGTGGTTCCAAGATCTGGGTTCAAGATCAAAAAGTGAAGTGGGTTCAAGTTCTACAGACGTTTCTCTAGATCTACAAGATTTCTTAACCTTTACCAAGTAAGGGTTGATGTTTGGGTTTTTTAGTTTGATTTTACAAATAGGGTTTCATTTTTACACACGTGTATTCGATTTTTAAACTTGTGTATTTGATTTTTTACACAGTGAAAATTGAATTTACACTTGTGTAAAGAGTTTTTATTTATGTGTATTTGATTTTAATTTGTATATACAGTGAAATTATTGGTTTTATGAATATATTTTAAGTTCATAAACCCTGTTTTTAGGTTTTTACTCATGTTTATATTGATTATTATACATGTTTATTTGGTTTTTACATAAGTGTAAAAAATGTTTTCTTAATTTGTTTCATAGATCTACATATGATTATAAAAAAAAAGAAAATCTAGATTTAATTAAAAAAGAATTAAAAAGATGTAATTACTTTTATACCCCTGTAATATAGATGGACCACATGTTTTTTTCAATTAAACATAAAAAATCTAGATTTAATAATAGCCACAAAATAAAATATTTAAAAAAGAATATGTGGCTTATATGGAGTTTTTGGATTTCACAATAAAATAGGGTTTTCATTTGATACACCGCTACATATATAGGGTAGAGTTCAAATGAAAACCCACATTTAATGAGAAAACCTAAAACTCTCATCCAATGGTTGCTTTTATATCAAACACACAAGATGTTGTCATGTGTGTAACTTATTTTTTTAATTGAAAAGGATAAAAAGTCATTTTTTCCATTTATGAAATCAGATTCAACAAGAGTATGACAAGTGTTACACTCTTAAAATCCCTCACTTTCCTTTTTTAAAAAAAAAAAAAAAACTTCCCCTTATTTTTTATATCCTTAATAACGTTTTTATACTATGTTATTTTTTTATAAAAATACACCATTAAACTAGTCTCATTTTCTCTTTAATTACATTATAGTCTTGGCAATTTTTTTTATTTTTTAAAAATGAACGAGATTACATCAATGCAACAAATACACCAAAATTAACATTTATACCACAAAAACTAGTTACATTTTTAACTTTTTTAAACAAATTTACGAACATTTATAACTTTTTTATACTATATTTTTTTTATAAAAAAATACACCATTAAATAGATCATATTTTTATCTTTTTTTTTACTTTTTTAAACAAAATTTACGAACGGCGGTATTTACATTAATGTAATGAAACATTTTCTATGTAACAGATCGTTTCATTGGTGTAATACTCTAGTTACATTGGTATATCAATAGCAATTACCAGTTTTAATTAAATAAAAAAGTACCTTAAAATATAGTTTTTATGAAATAAACAAATAAATAGTTCCAGAAGCATAGAGGAAATTATTGACATCTTTCTGTTCCCAAGAACCCTAGAATCGAAGGGGGTGTTTGGGATTACTTATTATTTTCTACTTTTGACTTCTTGTAAAAGTAACAATTTTTTACTTTTCAAAAACAATTTTTCATCTCTTATAAAACTAACTTTTTCATCAATTATCCAAACAAACTTTTAACTTATTACCTTTTTGAAAAAGGTAATAAGTTAATAAGTTGTTTGAAAAGTAATCCCAAACACCCCCGAAGTTTGACATCTTTATTTGCCCAAACAACTCTCGTCTTCAATCCGCCACCGCCACCGCCACCGCCGCCGCCGCCGAACAACGAAGCAGCAAAACGTTCACGGCTGGTCTGCAGATGTGAACTTTAAAGACCGGCAGCACCAAAAACAACAAGCCCCACCCGACACCTGCGTTGTTGGTGGACGGCTGGTCTGCAGATGAGCAACGAACGAAGGGGAGTACAGATTAGGCTTCATCTCCTTTCTTATAACCCTAATTCCTTGGATCAAGAGCCTTTTCCATGGAGCCCTCTTTTTATTAGGGTTTTGTTTGAAAATGAGATCTGATGATACGAAGAGAGAGACTAATACCATCTGTTTTAGTATTAAAAAAAGAAAAGAACAAAATGACAAAGTTACCCCACTCAATATACACCACTCATTTTTTCTAAAAAAATATAGACCAGACAATGGTATGTACATTTTAAAACAAGCCAATCAGATTGAGTTTTTAATTGTCGAGTGACTTTTGAAAGAAACACTCTCATATTATATACTAGGTTAAAACTCATGTATTACATGAGTTGAATAAAGATAATTTGTTATAAATTTATAGTTTTTATGAATGTTTGTATGTTGTATATTATTGATGAAATAATTATTTTATAAAAATAAATGAAAAAATGTTTAATCTATAAAAATAGTTAATGAATATATATATTTTTTTTAAATAAAAAATGTTTTATAAAAATCATTATTATTTAATAGGAGAGAGATGGAAACAAAAAAATTAAAGAAACTTGTGTAATTAATAGGAGAGAGAGGCGGGAAAAAATGTTAAGAGTGAATATGGGAGTGACAAGTGTCACTCCAAAACCTTTATTTATTATATAGTATAGATATATACAGAGAGATTCAAATAATAAATAGTTTTTTCTTAATAAATCTAAAAAATAACAAAAACCTTAATAAACGATATCAAACGAACTCTGATTACGCTAATTTCAGCGGCGTTGCAACCGTCTCGTCGAACTCTACCATCTTAGCTTTTAAGGTTTAGATTTTACGTTTGAATTTTAGGGTTTTAGCCTTATAGTTTGTGACCCCCTTACAATATTCGTTCTCAATGATGTGATTTGATCTAATATGAGATCCCGACATTACAATATTCGTTCTCAAACTTGCTACATATCGACAAGTAAAAAACTTAATCGAAGCATGCTAATGAGTGAAAGAATAGTTAAATTGTGACCCCCTTTTAAAAGGTTATGTTCTGCCACTGGCGGCGATAGCCGGTGGCAAGGGTGGTGGGCAATATGCTTGATATATGGTTAGTATAACAAATTCACTTCTTTGTTATCTGTATTCCGATCAGAAGTCAAAAACACTACAAAAATGTTTTGCAGACACGCAACTGGAAGCAGTGGGAGGAGGAGACATCATCCTATGAGTACGAATTTTCCAGTGGCAATTAATTTATTTAACTACAAATATTGTGATGTGCAAAGTACTTTTTGTGTACAATATTGTGGTGTGCAAAGTAATTTATTTAACTGCAAATAGGGTGGTTGATTTGTACAGCCATACACAAATTTTAACTTTTTTTTACTATGGTTACAGCTGACCTGCTTAATGTTACCCACAAATGTAGTCCATTGATGCATCCATATTCAATTTAGAGTGTGGATATGAATCTTAATACACGTGCCTCCGCAGAACACATATTTTCCTTGGACCCAATGGATTTATGTAGTACTGTTGACCCAAATTAGTCATCTTGTATCTATTAAAGTTTCATGGTTTATTTTATGTTATGTCTTTACCAATCCTTTCAATTACAAAATACTATCAGTTTGTATATATGCTACTCTTTAGCTACCCACAACTTCTTGTGGTTTTTGTAATAATGCCACAAATTAGAAATACATTTTTAATATTTTGCAATCAAATTAGAAACTTCTAGAACCGAACTTGATGCATGCTTTTTTTTTGGTACATGCCACTATAAATATTGCAAACTATCTAAAAGGTTTTGCTGTTCATGTATCTATTTTTTTCGGTAGCTAAAGCTCATTTTCTTACCAACTATTACGGTATTACCAGCTATAGATGTTGAACGTTAACTTTGGAAAGTAAAAAATACAAAAGAAGCAACGAAATGGATATTTTCTATTACATGCGCAACTTCGGTCACCTAATTTTTTTTATCTTGTAACCCTAGATGCTCTCGGTGTGGCGGTGCATGTATCTAACTGGAGTTTGATATTTTCCCTAACTTTTCACATATAAAATTATGAAAAATGGGAGTTACAACCGAATGTTGGTATTTAACTTCTTGCTTAGAGTATTTATCTATGTTACTTATTTAAAGTTGCACTATTTCTATATCTTTTGTTCAATTAATTTGGCATCATGTTCAAATTAGAGAGCTTTGATCAAGTTTAGTTTTGTTTTGTTTCAAGGAGAACACATTAAGAGGAATCACTTTCAAATGAGCTCCAAAATCTGGTAAAGTATATGTGTATGATAAAGAAGCTTCATACAATATGACGATCACCCTTACTATTTATAAAAGTCACATGTGGTATTACTTTACACGGAGTTGTGCATTTATCAGAAGTATTTACATATTTATGAATTATATCATTTTTCTTTATACACCCCGTGAATTAATCTGATTCCTTCAGACAAGAACACCCCTTTCAAGTTTTCACTATCTGTATGTTTTGTAATGACGATCAATAAAAGCCAATGAAAATCATTATCTAGAGTTGGTTTGAATTTAAAACAACTTGTATTCACCCATGGACAGCTGTATGTTGCACTATCAAGAGTCAAGACTAGAGACATAGTAAAGCTACTGATGTTAGATAAAGATGGTAAAGCTACAAACCAAACAACAAATGTAGTATACAAAGAAATTTTTAGAAATTTATGAAAATCTATAAAAACTTATATATATATATATATATATATATATTTGTTATTTAATGTAATATGTAATTTTCTTTATGTTTCATTTATTTCTAGATTTATATTTTATATAATTTAATTTTTTGTAACCCGTGTAATACACGAATACATAACCTAGTTTATTAATAAAATAAAAAATTACACCTAAAAGGCATTGGAGACTCCCGAGACTCACCCCAAAGAGAACACCAACCCAACTAGCTAAGGCCTAACAACTAGGAAAACAAACACCGGGCCAAAGCTAAACTAAACATCAAAACACCACCAAAACAAGGCTTGAGTTAAATTTAATGCATTAAAATTAATTAATTATTCCTAATATAAAATATCTTAAAAAAATAAAATATATACTAATCATACGGTCCGGTCCGGTTTATAAGACCGGTTTTGGTATAAACCATAAACCAAACTGTTCACTAAGGTTTGAAATTTTTGAAAACCGACCGACCGAAAGTTAAAGGAAAAAACCGACCGCAAAACCAAACCGATGACCGGTTTGGGCGGTTTCACAGTTTTAAACCGAACCGTGAACACCCATAATAGGAACATGTGAAAGAAGAATTAAAATATAAATGGCTTCGTTCGACCGGGTATGTGAAAGTTTTGGAAGCTGCTTTTCACACTATTAAAGCAAGCATTTTCCCCACCCGCTTGCATGCTAAAACCCTAGGCTTTTAAGAAATATCTAAGTGATCTTTATCTCCTTAAAACATCTTCCAACAAAAAGATATCATGGATTTGCAATAAAAGAAGTGTTAAATGTTCTTCATGTATTATTTTTTCAACACTTGAGTTGTAATGTATGAGTGGTCACCCTAACTCACAAAAGAGAGAATCATTGTATTGGTGATAGAAATTTGTAAACTTGATCACTGCTTTAATTAGTGAGAAGTGTTTGGTGGTCCCTACCAAAGAACAACTAGGGAGAAGTTTATTGTAATCAGTATCAAGCTTAGTGAAAAAATGTAAAGGTGATATCGACCTTCTTAGAAAGAATTTTCAGTGAAGACAAACTCTTTGTGAATGCCAATGAGTAGACATAATGCGGACAATTTAACTTCCGTTATAACTATTATAAATATTTGTTTTCATGTGTTGATAATCTATCAACTTTACTCATGTTCATATATTAACTTAGTTACAAAAGGCATAATGTAAACTTTTATACACTTTGTTCAATATATTGCATAGGTTGCATCACCTTGACATCATCATTATAAAATTTCTCTTTTTTTTTGGCTTTTGCGAGGCGGAGGGACATTCATTCATTATTTTAATATTAATATTTGTTAATCCATTATTTTATTTATTCTGTAATATGTTTTTCCTTTTTTGATTTTTTTTTAATATTTGTTTACGTTCTTTTAGCAGGTTTGTTACGGTTTCGTTCTTTTAGGAGGTTTGTTACGGTTTCGTTCTTTTATATAAAGTTTCAAATGTTTTAGATGTTTACATTTTTTTCATTTCGTTATTTTATATAAAGTTTTGAATATTACTAACGCTTTAGGTGCAACGCATAGGTTTGCATAAATGTTTTTTTTTAATAAAGTTTCGAAACGTTAATTTATTTCGTTGTTTAACAAATATTTTTCGTCATTTAAAGTGTCGCAATACGTGAGGTTTTGGCTTTATTTTATACGCTTTCGAGGATGTTAACTTCTTCCGTGGTTTACCGCACCGCAACACGCATGAGCACAAATCAAAGTACAAACGTTTGAGTCGTCAAAGCTGCTTGAATGTTTCTATTTTGCCATAGATTTTTTTCCTCGTACAACTTTTAAAATATGATATTTTATAAAATTTCGAGTCTGACGTTGCGACGGCCCTATTTTTATCTACGTCTCGGCATGAATTTTCGTAACGTCATTTTTAAACGTCCGGTTCTTTTAAACCATTCAATGCTCATCTCCAAACATACCCTTGTGACGTCCATTTTTTTTCATAGTTTTACGCTCCCACCGTAATGTGGTGTTTCGTCTTTTTTATATAAAGTTTCGAATGTTATCAACAACTTTCAAGTTTCGTTTTCCTTATATAAAATTATGTATTTTCAAGGCGCGAGTTCACGGGTAATTTTTTTTTCATTGCTTTACGCTCCGTCGCAACGCGTGGTATTAATAGCAGTTGTTTTCTACTTACAAGATCTTCAAAAATATATCTGTAATTAAGAAGTTAAAAGTTTAAGAAAGTGGCCACAAATATATCTGTAAGATACATAATATCTTTGAATCGGTGTCTTAGAACCAATGCAACCCTAGAAAGCATCGGTTGGGTATGTCTAAATAGGGGAACAACTTCAAAGTCAGACATCACAATTCCAATTAAAAAGTTCTTTGTGCAATTCATCTTGTTATTAGTTTGTTTATTCAATTGTTGCGTTTATTTGAGATTCTGGGTAACAATTGGTAACAGAGTCTAGGGCTTAATCATTTTTTCAAGAAATTCATTCTCGTTTTAGGAAGCCTATCATCACTAAGGGTGTTTGGATTCCCGGTGTCCAGTTCCGATCACGCAGGATGCATCGATTGGGGTTGTGTTTGTTCGTTTTAACATCAATCACATCAAGAGGGTGGACGATTGTTGTTGTTGGTTCGATTAATCAGAGACAAAGACGAAGGCTTATTCGGTGTTAGCTGGTTCGTCGAAGGCAGAGAACGACAAGACAGAGTGATTGCAAAATCAGTTTCTCAAACCCTGAAGTTGAATTAGGGTTACGGCTAAAGGCTGTGTGATTATCGAACAGAATCGCAAAAGGGTGTGATTAAAACCTTTTTCACTATACGAGCGAATTAAAGCCGAAGTTTTTTTTTTTTTTTGGAAAATCAAGTTTCAGAAAACAGAAATCCGTTCCTGTTGTTGTGTTGCATCGAAGGACCAAAAATCAAGAGGAAAGGTTGTTCGGTGGGTATGAAACAAACAAAAGAGGCCAGCGATTGACTGGTTGTTAGTGCCGAGAAAGGGTAGCAGGCGGCTCGGATCAGAAGCAAAAAAGGACAGCAATCATAAGGAAGCAGTCGACAATCAGTTTGGTCAACAGGCACAAAACAAGAAGCAGGCGGTGATCGTTTTTTTTTCGACGAGACAAAATCAAAGTAACAGGCCACAAACGAGTAGGTGGGTTAGAGATTTTTTTTGGATTCGGTCTGGTATTGACCGTGGAGTACATAAGGCCGGGAAATTATAAATCCACGAGAAGGAACTAGGAGGAATCGTTTTTAATTCAAGTTTATATTCCAGGTTTGCAATTTCGTTTTTAACTTTGGGATTCTGCATTGAACGATTAGTATAAAAGTTAGAAATTTATATGGTTAAGAAAGGCCTAGTTTGTCAAAGTGAAAATCATTCGATTTGAAACTATGTCGGAAGATTCAGGGAGTCCGAACAACGCAATTGTAACACACAAGCAAGTAGGGTTGTTATCCCACTATCAATGTCCTACGGTTTGGGCCATTCAAATCAAGATTATTCTTGAGGCGAACGATTTATGGGAAACGATAGAACCTACTACTGATACGCAATCAGATGTGAGGAAGGACAAGACTACAATTCCATATCTGTATCAAGCGATACCTGAAGATGTAATCTTGTAAGTTGCAAGACTGCAAAAGATGTGTGGGAAGCATTGAAGAAAAGACACGTTGGAGAGGATCGGGTGCAGAAGGCACGTTTGCAGTCACTGATGACAGAATTTGAGATGATGCAAATGAAGGAAGAAGAAATAATAGATGATTTCTCTTTAAAGATCAACAGAGTTATGCCACTAAGGCAAGCAAATTAGGAAAAACAATGGATCAACCGTCTTTAGTACGCAAACTCTTGAAATCCGTACCTGATCTGTTTATCCATATTGTCGCATCCATAGAACAAAATTCCGACCTAGATCAAGTAACTACAGACGAGATCATCAGAAAACTGAAGACTTATGAAGAAAGGATAAATCTCAAGAAAGGAAGCCCTGGAGAAAGTCAAGATAGATTGTTGTTCACATGTCATAACAACAATTCTGGTCAAGAATGATACTCTGGAAACCATGAAAAATGAAGGTTCAATTCATCACGAGGCAATTGGCATCGGGAAAAGTTCAGACAAGATGAAGGAGAAGAAGATCCTTCACACGATAACTTTAGACAACAAAGAAGGAAGAATGCCGCACAAAGTACGTTTAAGAAGAGAAGCAATGATTATAGCAAATGGAAGAAGTCTGGGAAGAACTTAAGCAAAGTAAAATGCTATAATTGGCAGAAGTTTGGACATTATGCCTCAGATTGCCCTGAATCAGACCAAAGTGAAGAAAAATAAAATCCGGTGCAAGAAGACGAGGAACCAACCCTCCTAATGACAATTAGAGAAGATCGCAAGGATCATTAGGAGATTTCCTTAAATGAGGAGGAAAGAGAATCTTGTAAATATTGGTTTTTATTATCAAAGTACTTCAACCATGAAGAACCAGAATAGATAGGTTTTATTCAAGGCAAAGTTTCTCAACTCAATAAAGAGACAAAAGATGACAAATTGAAAGGTTTAAGATTGAAAGCAGAAAGTGATGTAAAGAGAGAATTGGAGTCTTGGAAGTCAGATATGTTTTCGAACTTTGAAATAAAGAAACAAGAGTTTGAAAGACGCATGTATGAACAAGTGAAGTTATTTGAAGTAGAAAGAGAGAAAGAGTTAGAGAGCATAAAGAATTTAAGGGATATTGCAAGAAGAGAAGTGGAAGAACTAAAGTTAGAAGAAGCACAGTTTAAAAGAAAAAAAACATGAAGTTTTTACAGATCAGAAGCATTAAGAGGATGAACAGTTTATTATATGTGCTAAAGAAAAATGATGCAAAGAATATGGAAAGATGTCAACCGAGTTTGAATTACCAGCAAAAGGCAAGAATGTCAAAGTTGATAAACCAAGTTACAAGAGAGAGAGAAAAAGAAGCGGTTCACGTTATCTCACTCGGATGTGGAGCCGTCAAAACTCAAGCACATGGAATGACACAAGCGGAAGAAGGTGGTAAACAAGATGATAAAAGTCAAGAAAGGTGTGAAGTCATGGAAGAATTTGCTCATGTTCAAGACAAAGGTCGTGCTACAATTCATAAAGATAAAGTCAGGGAAAGTTGCACATATCAGAAGATGGGCAGAAAACCTAAGTTCAACAACATGCTCGTGAAAAAGATGAAGAAGCACAGGATGGTGATCAAGACATAGAGGAGGATCAAAGCGCAAGTGAAGATCCGGAAGAAGATGAAGACTTCATTCTCTTGGATAATGAAGATGCTAAACCTTGAAGATATTGAAGTCATGGATTAATTAATTAGAGGGAGTATTGAACTCTAATTTAATAATCTATGTGGGTCAAGTTTAGTGGTCATATTGTAATTAATAGAAACAAAGTTTAGTATGGTATTTATAGTACATGTAAAGCATAGGGTCTAGTGTGTCAAGAACGAAACTTGGTAACTACCAAGATGATGTGTCAGATACATACTTATCTTTGAATCCGTGTCTTAGAACCAATGCAAACCCTAGAAGGCATCGGTTGGGTATGTATATAAATAGGGGAACAATTTCAAAGTCAGACATCACAATTCAATTAAAAAGTTCTTGTGCAGTTCATCTTGTTATTAGTTTGTTTATTCAGTTGTGTTCATTTGAGATTCTGGGCAACACGTACATGGAAAACTACATGCAACTTCAATCAATGTTGATTAGATATCCAAACTCGTTTGCGATATTCCCCAAGTGCCCAAAGATGGAAGATGTTCCTGTATTCTGGATAATGCAGCATGCAATTCTTCATGTAAACTCCAGTAATCTCCTGCAAAAATCATCTTGGGTGTAAATAAAAATGATTGGATGAAAGCTAGATGGTAGAAGAAGTTGTGTCCATGATTAGAAAAAAGGCACGGGCTTTGATTCTTGTTACCTGTTGAGGAAAATCTCCGTTATCCATCTGTGCATTAATTAATATTTTTGCTGCTTTATGCAAGGGTTGGATCTCTTTCGGCCTAGTATAAGAACGAAAGAAAATGTATAAATGTGTGTAGTCCTTGAAAATCAATGATGATTTCCTGGAATAAGCTTGATTACTTGGTGAAAACTAACCTGTCCACCTAACATAAGACCAAGCATAGCCCATGATGTTTGAACTAGGTTCGTACGATTTGCATCCAACGGTGTATATACTTCACTAGGGCAAGACTCGTAACTCTCCCCCCATCCACCCTTTTCATTTTGTTTGGTAAGGAAAAAGTTAACTGCTTTACTGTTGTTATATGTTTTTCCAGCAGAAATTAAGCCTGCTAGTGCAAAAAACGTGCCATATAGAAAGCATATCCCCCAATAACCATACCTGTCCAATTTAATAGATTTTCAGATTACTTTTTTTTTTATTATCTGTTCTGCATGGAGGTAATTAGCTTACCATGAACCATCATACAGTTGTTTTCCCTCTAAAAAACTAACTGCTTTTGCCACTCAAACATCAAAAAACGCAAGGAGTACCCTAAAAGGGCAGAAGCATTGAATCACTTTACAGATTTTTTTGATGAATCTTTATGCTGATTTTGCAATTATGTATGTCAGTATGTGTTAGATTGTTAAAAGTTTAGGAAAATACTGATTTAGTTTTTTTTTTGGAACTTTTTTATTAATTTTTTCCTAATTCGAATAAGTCGAATAAACGCGAATTCGAACAAAACTTATCCGAATTGAATTCAAATAATCTTATTCGAATCAAATTCAAATACAGTTTTCAAGACTTCTAACTCGAATAACCTTTAATGCTTCAGCTGTGCAATCTGATACAGCCCAACCTTGATCTTGATCACAGAAAGTCCACGACCCTTTAGTAAACTGCCGACACATTTTACTAAAATCTCCTGAAGGATTTTGTTTGATTTGAGATTCTTTGATATAGAAATGGGCTTTTTTTAACGAATCACCATATTCTTCAACCATATTACTTGCTATTATTGCTTGAGTTGCAAGTGTGCAATCCCATATTTGACTCCCAAGACCCTGCACTTTCATTCCATCTTCTGCTAGCCATAAATAGTCGGGCAATCTAGCAAGGTGGTGCTTGAATTCTTCCCCATTTGGGTTTTCAGCCCACCAACACATCATTTGCAAGCTCTGCATTGAATAACAAAAACAAGTTAGTAGAGGTGGGGGTTGGCAAGATGAGCAGGTTGGGCCATTGGGTAATGGGTCAAAACGGGTCATCTTTCAGTACCTTTTCTACACATCCAATGGTAATATATCTGCTCTCTTGGGCACTATATCGCATTAGCTCAACTGCTCTTTTGAGGCCTCTTTCTCTTAGCTTGGTGAATGGCCAATACTTGAGGATCGGCTCACTTAGGTAATGAAGGCTATCCCATAACAGATCTTGGAATTTTGAATGCGGATAGTAGAGATCTTCCTGCACTCGGTTAAAAGCACACATATGTGAGCATAAATTTCATTAAGATTTTTCACAACTACTACTTGAGTTCTATAAAATGTAAAAAAAACTTTTGATGAAAACTTCACCACGAATGGTACTGCTACAAATACGATTAGAGGTGGCAAAGTTAGCATGTCGGATAAAGAACCAAGATAGGTAACTTTGTGTATGGGTTGGATTGACTTGAAACTAGTTTATCCATATGTGTAATTCTACTATACATGCTTTAACCGTGACCATCTAAGTTGACACGACATGCTGTGACGTGGCACCCGTTTTTTTTTAAGACAATTTGAGAAAGATGTTATAGATGCTATTATATACAAGTAAAAGAGTAGGTGGCTCTAACAACCTTGCAACAGTTGTTGCGTTGTTTATTCCAATTTATATCATGATATGGGATAGAATGAATTTCTTGGCGGAGTTGCAAAACAAGATCAGTGATTGGACCATGGAATTTTCTCCCGTACAAGTATGACATGGGCATATAAGTTGTCCGACAATAACACCACATTTTTGCTATATCACAGGTAACAAAAATAGTGAGATCAAACAAAATTTCATTCATTCAGTATTCAAGATGTTGTAAATAAATTTTACCCAACTTCTGCTTACATATTTGTATTTTTAGGTTATATATAAAGGGATATTGTTATTTATATACCTGGATGATATGGTAAAGTTTCAGGGAAAAGCCAAAATTCTGGTGGAAGTGGATTGCACCCTTCCCATTCATACACACCGAGCAACTGGACACATTAAATACTATTGTTAGAATATATATATATATATATATATTCTAACAATAGGGAATTGATCATTTGAGAACTCCTAAATATTTGGAGAGCTCGCGATAACTCGTCAAAAAACCAATCAAAACCATTTTTTTTTGTTTTTACTACATTTATTATTAGAATACAACATAAAAAAAATGAATTTTTACATGTATTCATATATTTAAAAAAATATACATATGTGTAAGTGACATGTGTAAGTTTACCACTTACACATGTGTAAGTGTTTACCATTTACAAATGTGCATAAGATTTTTTAAGAATAATTTAGATAGAAGAGATGAATTAATTGGAGAGATAAATTATTTTTTATGTTGTATTTTAATAATAAAGGTAGTGAAAAAAAAAAATGGTTTTAACTGGTTTTTTGGTGAGTTCTCGCGAGTTCTCAAGTATTTATGAGTTCTCAAAAGATCCTAACCCTATATATATATATATATATATATATATATATATATATATATATATATATATCATTTTGTAGCAAATTCGTTGAACAAAATGTCTAGTAAAAAGGCTACAAATATCAAAGTGATCCCATCCACTTTGACTTGGAGGTCCCTAAAGGGCGTTAGAAGGAAGGAAAGCGGTAACGGAAAGTCGGATGATAAGAGATTCGTGACACCTTAAGCGAGTCTTGCATCACTCTGTTCTTCCCATGGAGAGATACCAGGCTATAAAGAATATCTCGGCTCAAATATCACCAACGCATTTTGGGGACATTTACTATAGATGAGAGAACTCTATAGTTTAACGTGCTTGAGTTGAAGGTAAGGAATCTGGCTAGCCCAGATGGTTTGATCATTTAATTAACAAAGGTGAGATCTTCAAGGTCGTCCATTTTTCTTATTCTCCGTCTGCCTCCCCAAATCCCAAGCCCCATCGCCTGACCTTCCTTTACCCATCAATTTTAAAAGGCCCACCACATTCAAATGCATACGTTTGTGTTGTGTTAATTTTTTTCATAAGTTTGATCAATTAACTTTTCAACGATTTTTCTTGGGCTTTTTATTTATTTACATTTTTAAATGCTAAATTTTGGTAGGTCCTGGTTTTATCTTTTTGTTATACGAGATCGTCTTATGTGTAATTGCTTTTGAATTTTATTTAAAACTGAGCGTGGTGAAATTAATATAGTATATATATATTTTTTATAATTTGTTTTCATATTTATTGACGCTCATTTTTACGACGTAATTTTTCTTGATTGATTTTCAAATATACCATTTCGATCTGCTTCTCATATCTACGTTTCGCTATCGAAAACCGAGTGGCTGCAACTTAATACATTTCTCTTTCCTCACTTAACAATGTTACTATCACCGTCGCAACATGTTTCTCTTATAATTTTTAAAATATGATATTTTTAGAAATTTCGAATGTACCGTTACTTAAATAACTACTTTTGGTATGTTATATATAATGATACGTGATTATATAGTTGTTATATAATAAGTAGAGTAAAACACATGTACATCATGATCTTTCCGGTTCGAAACCAATTTGAATTCTTCTCATTTGCGACCGACAGTTTCACGCAACGCTCGGGTCACAAATCTAGTTATGAATATGAGTATATGAGTTATTTAATTTATCAAATATTAGTGGTTTTTTTTATTGTAAAATCCTAATGAGCCAAATTGAAACTCAAGCCCACAAAATTTGAGGGCGTTCCGCGTTCCCGATCTTTCTGGAAGCTACAAGTCTCTGGTCATTTCTAAACCTAGCTAGCATCCCCCCTCATCTACACTTGATCATTTTCCCACTGGTTTTGTTGCTAATTTGCTCTTATTGCTGGTCATGGCGGATGATTTATCTCTTGATTTGGAGGAACTTCGACACCTTCAAACCATCGCGAAGAGGCCACGCGTTGTCTCTCTCATTTCTTCCGAGATTCGAAACATCGAGAAGGTTAACTCACTCTTCCATTTCCTTTACGTTTTTATGATTCTGTGTTTAGTTGTTACGTTTTTGTGATTCATAATCATGACGCGATTGTAGGCTGACATCTAATTGCATTTTTAGACTGTTCGTATAGATATCGTTTTGTTCATCGATAAATGTAAACATCAACATGATTTATGATTGATATTTAGTCGAAATAACAGATTTAGAAGCATGAATTGTGAGGAGTTTAAGTTTATTTTGTGACAGAATGTTTATGAGTTCTAAATGGTTTTAGTGTTTTAGAAGGAAATGAAGTTGTGCTAATTGCAAATTAGTAAGGGATTATAATCTGGAATACAGAATTTAGAACTATTTTATGGTCAGGTAACTTGTAATAGGGGTTTCTCAAGGAGATGGAAGTTGAATTACATGTTACTTGTGACATAAGAAACATAATCTATCTTAAGTTCTGATCTATTGAAGTCTTGATCAATTCAATTTGCATATTTAATTGTTTGGACTTGTGCAGCAAGTAAATGATGCTGCGTTAGTACCACCAGTTTCTACTCCAACTCCAGTTTCAATGAGTCTAAAGGCGGCTACTGAACCTGCTTTAAAATACACTACACTTGGATCTTTCAGCTGGGATCAAGATACTGACAAAGTCAAGGCGAGTTTATAAATCGTTTTATTTAAGAGATTAGAATACTATTGTAGTAACATAGTTTCTGTTTTTGGTAGTCCTCTCCTTGATATGTTCGATTTCATGGTTGTTTCAGATCTATGTTTTTCTTGAGGGAGTTGATCAGGAAAAGGTTCAGACCGAGTTCAATCCCATGTCGTTTGATGTGAAGTTTCATGGTGTTCAAGGTAAAAATTACCGTTGTGCCATTCCCAAACTAAACAAGGAGATTGTACCGGAGAAATGTAAAGTGTTAGTTAAGGCCACAAAGGTCATCATCACATTGGTTAAGGCTTCAAAGGGTAACTGGTTGGATCTTCATTTCAAGGAGGATAAGGTAACACAACTATTGCAACTCAGTAATGACTCGATATTTTCACGAATAGTTGATTTGATGTACCCATTTTTTTCATCTCTAATTGCCAGATTAAGCCGAATCTTGACAAGGAGCGTGACCCTATGGCAGGAATTATGGACTTAATGAAGGTATGTGTGGGCCTTTAACGGGTAAAAGAAAGTAGCATAAAAGGAAACATATCAAAACTCAAATTTAACACACTGATATTTTCTTAAAGAATGTAGTATTTCGTGTCAACCCAACGTGAGCTGCTTAACTTTACACAAAATCACCTGTTTACCTGAGTCGTCCACTTTGCAACATTTGGTTTGTGGTTATTGTTGTGCCTATTTATTGTTGATGAGTGAATGGTTGTGCAGAATATGTACGAGGAAGGTGATGATGAAATGAAGAAGACAATTGCAAAAGCATGGACTGATGCTCGATCTGGCAAGACAGCAGATCCTATGAAGAGCTACCAATAGGTGTGTTGTGTATTTTTTTATAAAAAAGAATAATTAATGGATGCTGGTGTTAAGGAACACCGTCTTTTGCACCATATTTTTGTAAACAAGATATGATGGTTCATTCTATAGGAACATTATGGTTTCATAGGCTTCGTTTTCATATTTTCGCTAGAGGTGAATTTTTTTATTCGACCTATTAATCAGTAAATAAATATTGGGTCATCTTTCTTATGAGTTTATCATTTTTCAGGGTTTCAATTCAGCTTTATCCTCGTGGGGTCTCATCTTTGCTGCAGTCGAGTTCTCTTCATTGTTTGATGGTTGTGTCATGAAACAGGTTCATGGGTGCTCATCTTCCAACAAATGTGTTCTCCGTCTGATATGGATCGTGCTGGTTTTGATGATTAACCGACACATTTTTTGCTATTTTGTACTTTTCTAAGTGGTTGAAAGTGTCTTGTCCGTTTTAAGCTTTTCCAAGTTTTGGTCTGGTCTGGCCCAAAACCATATGAAGCAAGTTAAAACTGAACCGCCAAACTTAGTATTTTTTTTTTTAACTTAATGCATTTCGTGTTTTCGGTTATCTCAACTACAATTGTTCATTGTTGTCGACTGTTTGTGTTCATCATTCGACTGCAGCTTGTTCTTCATGTGAACACGGTTTTGATGTGTCAACATGCTCATTTGGAAATGGATGGCATTGTAACATCCGATCTGTTTAACGTTTAATCTGAAAACCACAAAATACCAAGGAAAACAGAGGACAAATTTGGTGAAATGGACCTTCAAAGTAAGTAATCTAAGGGGGGATGCCATCCATCCTCTCCATGAAAGCACATCTGCAGCTTCTACCTGCAAGTTCCAAGAAAAGACAGGTTCAAAAAACACTCATATTCGCTTTGTTTCAACTCAGATATCTTAAATTGCATTTAAAAGCAATACAACACCAATGGACTTTTAAAGTTGTCCAACAATTTATTTATGAGATTTGAATTTGTAATGCATTTGGGTTGACAAAAACAGTTATAAAGAAGTTGAAATTTATCACCATTGCAATCACCTACCCGTAGTCGCCATCGTACGTTGCCCACGTTTCGCCACCCCCACCACCTACCACCATCACTACCATTATCGTTGCTGTAGCCATCGACCACCCTCACCATTGTTGGTGGCGTCGGGGTGGTCGATTGCTACGAAAGCCGGCGCTAACGACGGAAACAGAAACAACGGTGGCGAGGGTTGGGGTGATGGCAAGGGAGGCGGGGTGGTCGGTGGTGGCAACGACTGTGGCAGTGGCTGGATTAGCGAAAGAGTGGGGGCACGGATGTGGCCACGGCGAGTAGTCGAAGATTCTGGTTCCTTTTGTTGAATTCCTATTTGGAATGAATGTTTAAATCATCTACTTTAAGGAAGAATTGAATTCATATTCCAATCCAACATATTATGCTAAATAAACACATTGATAAATGGAATTCAAATTCTAATTCTACTGAATTTTACGAACCAAACACTCCATTAGTTGTGAGACTTTGATTTGCGGTTTGGTTTTCTACGATGTGCAATGAGCAGAGTGTGAAGGTGGATGATTTAGGGGGTTTTGTTGGTGAACAATGATGGGTTTGGTGGTAAATGGAGAAGACAACGGTTGTTTGATGATGAGGATGGGGGGGTCGTTAGTGTTGTAGCAAATCGGTAGTGGTGACAGCTGGAGACGGTGACGGTATGGTGGTGAAAGGCGTGGGGGTGGTGGTAGCAAGTCCGAAAAGAAGATAGGTTTGGTGTAACTGATATGAAAATAATTTAGTTAAGCATTAGTTTTGAGTCTAGGTCAAGTGATGCACCTTTCTATTCTAGTTAATCAATTAAGTTTAGGCCCATTAGGCACAATAAAAGAGCAACAATTGTGTTAATTTATAAAAGACAAAAAAGCCGATTTAAAATATTATTTATAAAAAACTATAACAAATTTTTTAAAGAATTAATTACACGGATGGTTTATGTGGTTTGGTCAAATTACGGATTTAGTCACTAAGTTTAAAAAATTACGGATTTAGTCCAACATAGTTTGATTTTGTTACACTAACGGTCTCTGGAGTGGATTAAGGTTAACCTTTTCAGTTCAATGGGTTTTAAATGATCAAAATACCCTTTTATATTAAAAAAAATAAAAATAAGAATTTAAAACATAATTTTAAAATCAAAATAAAATTATTGTGGGCCCCATCCCCCAATTTATCTTTACAGCATTCATCTTCTCCTTCACCTCACGTATTTCCGGCCACCAAAATTCCGCCCTCCTCCCCCGACACATGTAACTTTAAAATTTTGCAGGTTCTCAAATCCATACATATTTGATCATAAGCTCGTAAGTCGTAACCATTCCATAAACTAAAATCAGTTCAAAGAAGAAATATATATGTTATTAAACCTCCTCTCTTTAAAATTCCGGCCACCTCCTCACACACTCCCACCACCAAAAACCTATAATCTCATCGATCAAATTTTTCATTCAAACCCTCAATAATTTTAAACAAAAAGTTCTTACTTCCTACCTTTGAGATCCCTACTCGATGGTCTCATCGGACAAAAAACTGGCCAACGTTGTAGGAGTTTCAACCCGCTTTACTTGGTTCCGGAGATGGGAAGTGATGAGACGAGTAGACGAACACCGTGACATACGAGGAACAGCTTCTGTACCAGGTTCCGGTGTTCGATCCCTTTGCGGTGGAGCTTTCTCTCTCCATTTCACTTTTCGTTGTCCGAGATTTGATTCCATCAATCAATCGAAGGGTTTTATTGAAGAGAAATTCTACACATAAACCCTAAATTGATTTCGCCAAAAGATGGAATATCACAATTGCAGGAGCAAGTGAACACCATCGCGGCAATAGCCTTCAATACATTCGGAAAATTGCAAAGGGACGCACCTCCGGTTCGTCTCTCTCCCAATTATCCGTCACCTACGTCCGCTCCTTCTTTGACGGCGAACTGGGTGATGGTACGAAACGCGTCACTGTTGTTATCCATTTTCGAATTAATCTTGAAAGAGGAAGTCATGCTCGTGGACCGACGGCGGGTGAAGAATTCCCGGCGGAAGCGTAGAGCGTTTGGGGGGAATTTTGGTGGGAAATTAGGGATGAGTTTACTGCTACAAACAGGTGGGTCGGTGGGGTGGGGTGGAAGATGAAGGGTGGTGGGGCGGTGGCGGAGCTGTGGTGGCGGTGGCTGGTGGCGGAGTTGTGGTGGCGGTGGTTGGTGGAGGGGTTGTGGTAGCTGGTTGGGAATAGGTGTGGAGAAGACAAACAAATGCTGGGGGAGCAGATCTTGGGATGGTTTAAAAGGATCGAAAGTTTTTAATATTTAATTTGTTTAATATTAAAAAGGGTATTTTAATCATTTAACACCCATTTAATTGAAAAAGTTAATCTTCATCCACTCCAGGGACTGTCAATGTAACAAAATCAAACTATGTTGAATTAAATCCGTAATTTTTTAAACTTAGAGACCAAGTCCGTAATTTGATCAAACCACATGACCATCCGTGTAATTAATTCTTTTTTAAATATATAATATGCTATTTAGAAAAAAGTAAGAAATATATAGGTTGAGTTTTAATTAATTATGGTTCAATTTAGTTATTTCATAGATTTATAAAAGAAAAACTAAAACGAAAGTGTTGGTCTCTCAAATGGTTTGGTTTTTTTGGTTTCGCTCTGTTTGATTATTTAGTTTTACGCTCTAAAATTAAAAAAAAACATACTAAAATATTTGAAGCGAAAACCAACCCATCAAATTTTACTTTTTTTATTTCAAGTCTGTTAATCCGATTTATGATAATTGGTTTTAGCTTGTCTTATTACCAAACTAGTAGTTTAGAGCACCTCCAACGCAAGGTTGGAGGGTGCATCCGGTCTCAAGCGGACAAGCATCCGGAGTCGCCGTTCGGTGGTATCCGGTGGTCACGACATCCGGTTTTCCGGACGGGAGTGGACGCAAAAGGTGGGCCTCAACTAGTTTAAATATTTTCTTTTTTTTTACTCCAACGGCTATGATGTACATAAATATTTCTTTTTTGTTTTTTACCTACTCCCGCAACGGCTATGATGTATATAAATAAATAAAAATTGTTTTGTTTTTTACCTACTCCCCCAACGGCTATATGCCTTTATTTAAAAAAAAGATTTTTTTTTTCAAAAAATCACTATAAATACACAACACTACACATTTATCAACCTACCAAAAGTTTATCTACATTTTTCTCTAAGATGGATGATAACACTCCGTTTCAACGTTTGAGGGCGATGCTGACAATCCAAACCCCAATCCAATGCCGACTCCAAACTCCAATTCAATGCTGAATCCATTCTTCAGGTTTTAACAGTTTACACAACCCGATTGCGGACAATCCAAACCGGCCCCAATCCAATGCCAACTTTGGATTTCAACAATTCCAACAATTTCAACAACATGGTTATCCACCAATTCCACATCAATTTCCATACACCGGTTTCCAACAGTTTCAAACACCTACACTCACAGCAACTCCAACCCATAGCGACACTCAAATGTCGTTGACATCGACACCATCACCTGTAGTGGGTGACTCTGCTTCCCCTTGGCTAGAAAAAAAAGAGAAATCAGTCGTGGAACCTCCTAAGCCAAGGTTTCAAAGGAAGTGGCCCACAGACGAGGAAAAGCTTATTTCTCGGGCTTTTATTCACATCTCCGTGGATTTGCAAATTGGAAATAGCCAAAAAAGCAACAATTTCTTGGTGCATATCCACGATTATTTCAATGACAATTCAGGTTTTCAACGTCCCTCCGGTAACTTGAAGTCACACTGGCATATGATTTCAAAACCAACTTAAAAGTTTGGCGGCATTTTCAACCGCATCAAACCTCAAAGGAGAAGCGGTTGATATGACGATCAAATCATCTCTCTTGCTAGGGTGGAATGTCGTGAAAGGAGCATGTGTGGAATGTCGTGAAAGGAGAGCCGAATGTCACGGACCGGTCCCCTTTCAACCAAAGTGGACTAAGATTCAGCTTTAGAGGACTATAATACATCAGCTTCTGATGGTCACTCAACCCCGATCAACCTCAACGCTAATGACATTCCTATCTCGATTGAGGACTTCGGATCATTCTTGGAGACAAGCCAGACGAGTATCAAGAACTGACTTGTCCCACCGATCAAAAGAAGTCAAAGGCAAACAGTGGCTGATGTATGCCCAGCCCAGTGGGGGGCTAGGCACCCCCTCAACATTTTATGGCATGTATGTCTATAAAAAAATTTAGTGTAAACTTTGGTTTAAAAAATTAGGCACCCATAAATTAATTTACTAGGCCCCCATGTTCTTGATTTCTTCCAGGCCCACAGCCCACTCCACGAATAATCTGCTGCATCTGCATCCGCATCCCACTAATTGAAAAGAGGAAAAGAAAAAACATGTCTAGTCAAGTGTTCATCTAAATCCTAATCAGAATACTAGAATAGGGAGTTCCAATCTATGATTCTCTCTCTTTTGCAAAACCAAAATCGAGTTGGGACTAGGAGAATCACGAGGTTGAAGTTCCAATAATTCAAAATCTCCTGGTCGGTTCAAATAATCCAAAATCAAGCGGTAGAAGTTCCAATCAAATCGCAACGAACGCAGTCGCAAACGAAGTTTCATTCAAAATTATTTAACGCGACATCTTAGCTTTAACACAACATTTTGAACGCGGCAGCTTCATTTTGCTACCAGGTTCTGACCCGTTTCAAGCGACCCATTTTCATCTGTTTAACTAACCTCTTGTGACTGCTTTAGCCAACCTGTTTTAGCTAAGCTGTTTTAACCAACTTGGTTTTATGCACCATCTGACAAAAAGTTCTGGATCCGCCACTGAAGACAAAGATAAAGGAAAAGGCAAAAGCGAAGGCGAAGTAGGAAAAAATAGAAGAGCTTTATGAGATGTTAAAAAAACGAATAGAATTTGTGGACACGTTCAAACAAGGACCATTTCCTGTTTAACCAAGACACTAAATTTGTATGTGCCTTAGTCGTTAACTTTTTATTAATTAAAACACTAAATTGCATGATGGTTTTATACTTTATACACCAGATTCAAAATAAATGAACTTAAAATTATAACATGCAAACCCGTAACAAAATCACCATATAAATATTAAATATTATACCCAATGCAAGTAGTCCACGTAGAGATAAACAACTAATACGTTTATCTTTTAAACACGTGTACACGCCCACAGATATAATACACACACATATATAAATAATATGCTCCCTAATAACGAGTATAAATACGCAGATAGTTCCCCTTTTGTTGCCACCAAACTATATATCAACATGGTGATGCAATCACAAAACCAAGCCAATCCCATTCTAACCAACAAATGGACTCTTACAGGTATCCCGGTAATCGACCTATCATGCCCTGATGATGCTAAGCACCTCATCGTCAAAGCCTGCCAAGATTACGGGTTCTTTAAGGTTATAAACCATGGTGTGCCACTTTGGCTCGTGTCACAACTTGAAAACGAAACCATGGGCTTCTTCAACATGAGCCAGTCCGAGAAAGACAAGTATTGTCCTCCAAATCCGTTAGGCTACCGCAGCAACACAATTGGAACAAATGGAGATGTCGGATGGATCGAATATCTTCTCTTTACCTCCAACGATTTCCCCACAAACAGCAAAACCTTTTCGGAAGAATATTTCTTTGATTTTTATGAATTGTTTTACAGCATACATATATCAAATGCCATTGTATATACTACATATAGTCGTCAACTTAATTCATTCAAAACAAATCACTTTTAAGTAGAAAACTGCGAGAATCACATAAACAAACATTCGAATGCAGTGCATGAAATATAATCACTGTATGCAGTGACAGAAAGAGAAAAAGATGCGGTTTTTATTACATTTAAAACAATTAATATAAATGTATACGTGATTTTTATTGTTTTATACTTAAAATGAATTATGTATTGAAAATTGTTCTGTATAATTACGATGCATGTACATCACTATTGTTTTTAGTGAACAAAAATATATAATTAAATATTAAGTACTTAAATTATAAATTTATTTCCAGATAGGAATGATGAGTATGGATTATACTTTGTCATTTAAAGATTCAATACTGCCCTTGGCGGTTTGTAGTGTTTTTAGCAATTTTTTTTATTTAAAATTAAATAATTATAAAATTATGTTTGATATTGTGTGTGCATGTTGTAAAGGTCACTGGCAAAAGAGTACGTGGAAGCAGTGAGAAAACTAGGGTGCGAAATACTTGGGTTAGTGGGAGAGGGATTGAAGATAGAGCCCAAGAGTGTGTTAAGAAGGATGTTAAGTGATGAGAAGGCCGACACTGTCTTCATGCTAAACCACTACCCACCCTGCCCGGACCATCGAGCCACGAGCAATGGCAAGAACCCAATTGGGTTCGGTGAACATACCAACCCACATCTTATATCAATTGCAAGATCTAATACCACTTCAGCTTACAAATCTGTCTGCTTGATGGAACTTGGGTTCCAGTCCCACCTGATCACACCTCTTTCTTTATCAACGTTGATGACTTATTACAGGTTAGTCGAACTTAGAGGTGTAAACGGACCGAGCTCATCATGAGCGCGCTACTCGAGATCGGCGGGCTAAAAACTCGAATCTAGCCGAGCATAAACGAGCTCGAACTTTTATTTAATAAACTAGTTTGAGCTTGAGCTTCACATTTTATATTTATATTTAATAAACTAGCCTTTTATTTATATTTATTTAATAAACCAGTTCGAGTCTGAGCTTCACATTTTATATTTAAAAAGCTCAAGCCCTAAACGAGCCTTTTATTTATATTTATATCGTTTTTATTTAATATATTAAATATATATTTATATAATTATTATTATATATAAAATTATAATAAAAATAATTAAATAACATATATTAAGATATAAAAATTATAATTATAAAAATATATAACTAAAATAATTAATAAATAATAAGCGAGCCCGAGCCAAGCTCGAGCTCGAAAAACTACTCACGAGTCGAGCTCGAGCTTTAGAAATAAAGCCCTAAATGAGTCGAGTTCGAGCGTGAGCTCTCTTAAGTTAAGCGAGCTTCTTGAGCCTAGATGAGCTCAAGCTCGGCTCGTTTACATTCGTAGACTCGAACTGCTCTTTTAATTCTTTGAGCCGTTATTGAACCCATAGTTCAAGTTTTGAACCTTTGGTTGACCTATTCTTGATTTGAATGAAGGTGATGACAAACGGAAGGTTCAAAAGTGTAAGGCATAGGGTGGTTACTGACAAATTAAAGTCAAGGGTTTCAATGATATACTTTGGAGGTCCACCATTGATGGAGAAGATTTCACCACTAGAGTCACTCATTGAACCAGGTGAAGAAAGCTTGTACCATGAGTTCACTTGGTTTGAGTACAAATCATGCGGCTACAAGACCAGGTTGGCTGATGATAGACTCTCTTTCTTTCACAAAGGGTCTCATCCTTTGGTTTGAAAAGCTTTTAAAAGTCAACCACATGACTTCATGTATATATGATGTTCAATTGTCTTTGATCTTACTAGTGTTGTCAAGTACTTTTTTTTAATTTAGTTGTAACTAGAGGGTCTACCCGTGTGTTGCGGCGGGATGTTGTAATCTGAGCTTTCAATAAATTAAAAATAAACGTTGAAGTCTCGATGACTTATAAAAGAGGGAGAAAGGGCTGGGGAGAGACCCATACCCGTGACGACACTTATAAAAGTGTGAGAAACGAACCAACTTTAAATAAAACTCATAAAATAATACTTTATTCACACCTTCTTTTGTCTTATGCATGTTTTGAATTGTTCGTCTTTTACAAATTAAGAAAGTAGTAGAGCGGGTATGTCATTTCATTTGTGTGGGAGCCAAAAATAAAAGAAAGCCCCCTGACTCGAACCTGGAACCTACACAAGTTGCTTCTAAAGGATGGGACTTGCTACTATATCAAACCAAAATAATTTCATTCCTTCTTAGCTTATTCTATGAAAAAAGAATTTTTTTTAAACGTTACTATAGATACCGACATCCAACTGTTTGCAAAACACATTCATGTGATCATGAATTGTTGTTATAGCCTCTACATAGAAGTGTGCATAAATCCCATACGAAACAAATAACTAAGTCGGTATGTCTTAATCACTATCCTTAAATATATTAACCCCCGCTATAATCGTTGGTGGATGATCCTAGTGGCAAAGTTAGGAATCAATGTTTCATATATTCATATTTAAGCCCACTGGTAATCCCAAATACATGAACGGAAGGGATCCCGATTGGCAATGTAATGTTGATCGCCTCCGGATTTAAGTTTACACCATAAAGCTTACTTTTTGTGAAATTAATTTTGAGGATTCAAGCAAGATTAAAACATCTAAGAATGCAAGCTAAATTAGAAACGTTTACCATTGATCACTCGTCGTTGAAGATAGCGTCATCCGCATACAAAAGGTGCGAGATACATGGGCTTCATTTGGGAGATTAATGCCATGAAAGATTCCAATAGTTCTCGCTTTGTGGGTAGCCACATGGAAAGCTACTAGGGGTGAGCTTTTTCCAAAACCCGACCCGAAACATGTAAAACCCGACCCGGACCGATACCCGAAAATCTGGAAATCAAGACCCGAGGCCCCGCCCTATTATATAAATACGGGTTCCGGTCTTCTTCGGGTTCGGGTTAGGGTTTTATAGAAAACCCGATGAAGACACTTTGCAGCAGTGAAGGCCGCTCCATCGTCCCCTTTTGCCTCTCTCTGGTCATGGACATCAACTGAAATGCGAGAATCGGCCCACCTCCATCGTCCCCTTTGCAGCAGTGAAGGCGGATCTCCATCATCCCCTTTGCAGCACTGAAGGTCGACCTCCATCGGAGCCGACGGAGTAATTGCGTCACCAGAAATCGATCATGAAGTTGGTCAAAAACGTCGTGCACCGATCTACTGTTTAACCCCTCTATCTTTGTGTGTCTTCATTCTAATTGATTGTTGCTTGACATCTTGCACAGGGTACAATTTCTTTTGTTATTGGCTTCTTCTTTGTAATAATTGGATGGACTGTAATAGGAATGGTTGCAGAGGCTTATTTTTTCACTATACTGTCCAGACCTCCATGGAAATCATTAGATGATTTTTTTTGCATAGATCTCGGGTCAAGAAAGATTTTTTCGGGTACCAGGCTTCAAAACCCGAGACCGGCCCGAACCCGAAATTGGCCAAACATTAGGCCCGACTAGTACTTTTAGTATTAACAAACGATTCGGGTCTTGGTTTTTTTCGGGCCGGGTTTCGGTCTTTTTCGGGTATACAGGAAAGTTGCTCACCCCTAAAAGCTACCATTATGACGATAAAAAGAAACGAGGAAAGGGGTCCCCTGTCTAAATCCCTGTAACATCCCAATTTTAGGGATATATATATATATATATATATATATATATATATATATATATATATGAACATGTTCAATTAAGAACCATAATTTTGACGAGAACCAAAAGAACCATGTATTTATACACATATTTAAGGATGCATGTATGCATTTGTGCATATATGCAGTAAGGATGCATGTATGCATTTGTATATAAATACATGATTTTTTTGGTTCTCGCCAAAAGTATGGTTCTTAAATTTAAGAGATGTGGTATATTTGAAATAAAGTTGAGGGGCCTAAATGTTATTGCTAAAACTTTTATAGATTAACTAATAAAACTCTACAAGCTAATGAGTCAGTTCTTGAAAGATGATTAAGGCTATTTGGTAGTATCTTATGGTCATTAAGAGGCTATCTCTTAATGGTTCAAAGCCTCTTAATGATTAAAAGGTAAGGGGTCATGTAACTTGTGAGAATTTACCAGACTTAAGGTTACCTCTTAACCATTCAGACTTAAGATTACCTCTTAACCATTAAAATGCTTTGAACCATTAAGAGACAGCCTCTTAATACCAGATAGGGCCAAGTGGGGGTCACACCTCATTTTGGTCAAAATTGAAGTGTGTGTATGTGGGTGCTTAAAGACACAATGGGAGAAGAGAAGAAAATCAATGGACGGCTTAAATCCATCAATTGCTGGTGAAAAAAATGAAGGAATTGAAAGTCTTACAATACCTATAATCAAAAGAGAACAATTGGTAAGTGATTTCTTGCTTTAAACCCTAATCTTCTTGAGTATATTTGAAATCGTTGGTGGATTATGCTTGTATTATGAAATAAACGGATATTTGGGGTTTATAGTCTGAAATCATGTTAGAATCATCACAACACCGTTGTTAAAGTCAAATCTATATGCATGTATGTTTGGGGTTTTGAGTTCTTGGTGAAATGGGACTCTAATGATTATTTCTTGGATTAGGAAGTGTTTTTGACTTCTCTTAGTCTATAATCACAGTATTAAATGTTCCTAAACCTATGTTTAATTTGAGTTTAAAACCAAGAAAATGGGGTTGTTTTTGTCGTTGGGTTGAATTGGAGAAGAACTTTATTGATGAAAATTGCAGCTTTTACACAGAATTTAGGCTGACTTGAAAAATCATATAAAATCAACCGTGTATTCGATTGAGGTGTTCTACATATTTTTGGAAAGCTTGTTGAGTCTATTTTTACTGTTTTTAATCATAAGATGCAAACCTGGGCATTTAGGTGGGTCAAAATTATCGTGAACATTAGCTGTTAACTTTTGTCTTATTTTCTAGAAATCATATAAAATCAACCATTTATCCGATTGAGGTGTCCTATATATTTTCGAAAAACTTGTTGAATCTATTTTTATTGTTTTTTTACCATAAGAGGTAAGCATGGATAGTAAGGGGGTCAAAAGTGATAAGTACAACAGCTGTGCAGAAATTTGTAAAAAGTTAAAATTTTAATAACTGATTTAAGAATAGTTTTGATAACAAATTGAGTTAAAAATAAGTATATTGGTATTAAAAAGTTAATGGAGTCTATTGAAATGTGTTTTAAGAGTTTAAATAGAACTTAGCGATAAACATAGGGCTGACATAACATGTCAGACATGACCTGTTAAGACATGACACTATAAGACACGAGTACCTGTGGTGCTAGACACGAACACGACACGACACGACAACTAATCGTGTCATTTTTTTCAAACACGAACCTGTTAAGTAACAGGTTAACACGTTAAGACCTGTTTAGGAACCTGTTTAAGGATACGATAAGTAATACATATGTAGTGAAACAAAAATTGTCAAAACGAGCATCATTAATACATAATCCATAAAAGTCTAAAAGCAAATATAATAAATTATTATTATTTTTTAATTAAAAAAATATAAACAAGTTATTAACAGGTACTTAACACGTTAACATGTGTTTAACCTGTTAAGATACGATTTTTATCGTGTCTTTAACACGTCGACCTGTTTAAGACATGAAACATGTTAAGGGCAAACATGAAACCTGTTATCTTCGTGTCGTTTCGTGTCATTGTCTGTGTCAGAAATTTCCAGCACTAGATAAACATAAGAAATTATGCAAGCTTCTTTTCAAACGCGTCAACGGGTCAAAAAAAGGGTAAGATGGGAATTGATCCAATGTTGTTGTTGAAATGTTAGAATATGGTCTAACATCGTATATTAATATGTTTAAGGGTGGTTAGGGATGTATTATGTCAAACAAACCCACATATGAGGAAATTGGATTGTTTTAAGTTGTAAATTGACATGCTATGAGTTTGACTTCAAGAAGTCAACGGGTCAATAGAAAAACTAAAGATATGATCAATCGTACGGATAAAGCTGAGTGATTCTACACTCAAGTTGTAAGTTTTATGCAGAACTTGGCATATTATAAGTTAATTTGGTTTATGTTGTGATACTTATGAAATTTGGTTTAATCACTATGGTTAAATTGACTATTAAGATAGTGGGGCAAGTTGCAAATCCATAAATGACATGGAGTGAAGGTAAGTATATCTTACACTATATACATATTACTATGTGTTTATCTACTTATTGAATATGTGAAATACAAGTTTCAAACTAAGTAGCTAATAAGAATTGAAAATTCTGATTGTGTATTAAAGAGGAAATGGTAGTTATGTTGCATTATGAATTTTGTTGTGCTAATGATATTTATGTGGATCATCATACTTGATTGCTTTGCAATGGGATGTTCATGATTGAAAGAATGACCTTGTAAGTATTTCTTGTTCTCAAATGAAAGAGGCTAGTGTAACACCCAACATTTCAAACAAATTTAAACTTTCAAATCACATGCGGAAACGGTCTCAATTACAATCCCAAAAGCATAGTGATAGTTTCAACCAAGAAAACCTAAGTTTAAAGATTAACATTCACCAAATTCTATTTACAAAAATCACATTTTAATAAATTCCCAAATGAAGGTTTAGTTTTCAACACGAACGACACCCCGAAAAGATTTTTGAGAATCCAAATGCGCTAGCGCGAGACCAGAGGCTAAACCGGAGCTTACCTACACCCAAAACATCATTTTAAACATGGTTAATAATGATAAGAAACCTTAGGAACAACCTCCAAGTCATTAACCCAAAGACAGGCCAAAACCCCAAAGTTGTGAAAATTCCAGTGTACAACAATAGGTTTTGGGCGTATCATACGTTGCCAGCGTATGATACGCCCACCCAACGCATCATACGCCCACAACGGATGGCCACACCCAATTTTGATTTCTAACTTTCAATTCCCAAATGGTTCGATCCCAACACTTTTCTTAGTATGTATAAACTTTAACTAGGTTCAATTAACATCTAATTACCTCCCCCTTGATTATTAACCCTCAATAACAACCTATCACATTCCATGAGATTCAAATATCTCAATTACCATTCACCTATCTGAAGTTTATGACTTCAACAATCACATATAAGAAGTTCATAGACTTCAATCGCCTTAACAACCAATCCACACCCATTTTAGTGAGATTCTTATTATCTCATGTTCCCCACACTATTTTGTAGTTTGTAACTTCAATTGCACCATAAGTGAAGTTCGTAAACTTCATTCACCAATATACCCCAATATGAATTCATTTTAACCACCATTACACCTAAGTGAAGTTCATGGACTTCAAAACACCCACCATTCTTATTATGTGAAGTTCATTGACTTAACACACCCGCCATACCCATTAAGTGAAATTCATTGACTTCATACACATACAACAATGTGTTCTTAGACTCCAAACCCCCAATTTCACCAATCCTTTTACATTCACCATGTATAAAATTTCACCATAAAACATTTAATCAAATATACACATTTATCAACAATTTAACATGTGTAGCATTTATGTGTGTTTACTACCGCTTATCATTACTAAGTAAGTATAAAACACTTACCTTTTGTTAGAAATGATTCTGGTTGAGATTCAACCTTGGCAACTTGATCACCTATACAATTCACCTTGTTTTTTAGTCTAGATATCTCAACATTACACCAATTGAGATTCTAACACACACCTATCACTAAATGATCAACATTCTTATTTTTATTATTTACACCCTTTAAAATATATAAATGTTGGGAGTTAGTTAACAACTTTAGAGATGTGGTATATTTGAAATAAAGTTGAGGGTCCTAAATGTTATTGCTAAAACTTTTCTACGTTAACTAATAAAACTATAGGGGCTAATGAGTCAGTTTTTGAAAGCTGATTAAGTGGGGGGTCGAAGAGGGGTAGAACCCCCTCATTTTGGTCAAAATTAAAGTGTGTGTATGTGGGTGCTTAAAGAAATAATGGGAGAAGAGAAGAAAATCTATGGAGGGATTATTTCCATCAATTGTTGGTGGAAAAAAATGAGGAATTGAAAGTTTTACAATATCTATAATCAAAAGAAATTAATTGGTAAGTGATTGCTAGCTTTAAACCCTAATCTTCTTGAGTATATATGAAATCGTTGATGGAATAGGCTTGTATTTTGAAATATATGAATATTTGGGGTTTATATTTGTCTGAAATCATGTTAGAATCATCACAACACCGTTACTAAAGTCAAATCTGTATGTTTGGGGTTTTGAGTTCTTGGTGAAATGGGACTCCAATGATTATTTCTTGGATTAGGAAGTGTTTTTGACTTATCTTAGTCTATAAACACTGTATTAAATGTTCCTAAACCTGTAGACATGTTTAATTTGAGTTTAAAACCAAGAAAATGGGGTTGCTTTTGTCGAATTGGAGAAGAACTTCATTGATGAAAATCGCAGCTTTCACACAAATTTCAGGCTGATTTCGAAAAATCATATAAAATCAACCGTGTATCTGATTGAGGTGTTCTATATATTTTCTTAAAGTTTGTTGAGTCTATTTTTACTAATCGTGAACATTAGCTGTTCAGAAACTTGTAAAAGTTGAATTAACTTTTGACTTATTTTCTAAAAATCATATAAAATCAACCATGTATCCAATTGAGGTGTTCTATATATTTTAGAAAAGTTTGTTGAGTTCATTTTTACTGTATCTTATCATAAGAGGTAGCTATGCAGAAATTTGTAAAAAGCTGAAATTTTGATAATTGATTTAAGAATAATTTTGATACCAAGTTGAGTTAAAATCAAATGTATTGGTATTAAATAGAACTTAGGGATAAACATAAGGAATTATGCAAATTTCTTTTCAAATGCGTCAACGGGTCAAAAAAGAGGGTAAGATGGGAATTGACCCAATATTGTTATTGAAATGTTAGCATATGGTCTAATATCATATATTAATATGTTTAAGGGTGGTTATGGATGTATTATGTCAAACAAATCCACTTTCTCCATAGTTACGGCAAACCCATTGCATAAGAATGGAATCTGGGAAATCCCAGTTCACCGAGTTAAAAGTTTTCTCAAAATCAGGTTTAAATAACACAACCTCATGTTTAAACCTAAGCTATAATCTCTTATATGATTAGTAGACCTTCAAGAATTGATCCTCCTTAAAAAAACAGTTTGCTCTTTCACTAATTACAGAGCCAGTCACTTTTTTAATCTATTTGCCAGAATTTTCGCAATAACTTTATATATGCAGCCAATTAAATTGATTAGTCTAAAGTCGTATGGCATATGTGGATCATAAAATTATTTTTCCAGCTAAGTTTTAGTCGGTTGGAAAAAAGCCAAATAATCTAACGTGGCTAAACTTAGCTGGAAAATTATCGGACCAATATAAAAACTGACATGTGACAGTGAGAGTGACATTTTTTATATTGGTCTGATGATTTGTCAAACTAAGTTTTAGTCGGTTGGGAAGATGCCGGCAAGTACACGTCTTGTTTTAGTTGTCTGGTGGACCCCATGTGCTTTTTTCTCTTTTTCCGTGCCAACTAAAATTTAACATTGTTAGCCGAGCTAGCTTATGTGGTGATTTATGATTGGTTGCTTTTGGATATATTTCTTTTGGTGTGGGTTAAAAGTCAATATATATTTTGACAAAAAAAAATGGACAAAATATACATTTCCATGATTTTCCCTAGGTCAAATTTTTACCCTTTAGTTGATATGTTCTTGATTTGAGTGAAGGTAATGACAAACGGAAGGTTCACTGTGTAAGGCATAGAGTGGTTACAAACAGATTGAAGTCAATAGTTTTAATGATATACTTGGTTTAAGTACAAATCATGAGTCACTTTCGCAAAGGGTCTCATCCTTTGGTTTGAAAAGCTTCTTACTAGTTTGTCAAGTGTTTTTTTTACTTGTAATAAGACCAAGACTTGTTGTTTGTGGAACACATTCATGTGATCATGAACTGTTGTCAGAGCCTCTACATAGAAGTACACAGAAATCTGGTACGAAACAAATAACCAAGTCGGGTACGTCTTAATCACTATCCTTAAATATTATTAACTCAGATATAACAGTTGTTGTATCCAACAACCTCAAATGTTTCATATGTTTTTCCTATCACAAAGTAATTAAGTGAAACCAGCTCACGAGTTACTTGAGATAAAATTAAATAAATATTAAAAATCGGGTCTAGCATGTATTAAAAATGTACTCAAGATCATGTATAATTGAGCTTATATTAAAATTTATGCACATGTTTGACATAATTAAATAAATAGTAAAAATCAAGTTGTAACACCCTGAAATCTTGTCATTTTATTTTGATCGTTTTTTGAAGATTAAAGTAGAGAAATAAAGATCGAAGGATCATTGTCGTCAACGTACGAAAGAAAGGGATGGAAGCTTAAACCCTAGCAACCACCCCTCTCCTCCCTCATTTTCATGCATTCTTGAAATTTTTAGAGAGACAAAGTGAGAGAGTTTAGAGAGAGAAAGTGTAAAGATTGTTCTCCTTCCTTCCATCTTTGATTCTCGACATTTGGGACTGATAGAGCTCGTGACTATGAACGGTTTGAGGTATGATTCGACCTTTTATGCTTTAGTTTTGTTAAAGTGGGTAAAAACCTAGGGTTTTGATTAAAGCTTGGATTTTTACGTACACTCAGTATAAAGTATTCTTTTACGAATAGATATGTAAAGTTTAAAGTAAGAAAGATGATAAAGAAAGCTACTTCTGTCACGTGCTATTGATTGATAAAGTGTCCTTACTTGATTGTTTGCTTTAAAGTGCTAATGTGATAATTAAATAATTGATAGTGTACAGTTAAAGTATGTCATAGTTATAGAGAGTTAAAAGGAGCCTTGTTACAAGCAAAAGGATCCTTACAAGCTAGTAATAGGAGTTTAGGATTCAACCCAAGCACATAAAGAAGTCTTGTATGAGTACAAGCAAAAGAAGTCTTGTACGAGTACAAGTAATAGGAGTCTTGCACGAGTTCATGCACATAAAGGAGACTTGTACGAGTACAAACATATGATGAAAGACATGTACGAGTGCAGACTTGTTTGATAAAGATAAAGTTTTATGATAAAGCCCTATTAATTTATGTTAAAATTTGTGCCATGTATATATATTTGCATCATTAATATATTTAGTCAAGCCGATCAAACTTGAAGGTGCCGACTAATCATGATTATCAAGTGTAATTGTGAAATAAATAATGATAATCAGATTGATTCAAGTAAAAAATTATGTTAAATATTTTATCAAGTTCGACACTACGCCAAAAGTGACCTACGACCACACATATTCAAAAAAAGCCCTGCCACACTTTCGATTAAATGTGTGGCTAAAGGTCATTAATCACATTTCAAAACCTTCTATCTTACTTTTGGTCACACATTTTATTTATTCATGTGACCAATGTATAACAGTTCAAAACATTTAGCCATACTTTAAGAAAAAACTATGACATTTAGTAACCACACTATAAAAGTGTGGCTAAATGTGATCTATGGCCACAGTATTTGTTTGTTTTTTTGATACATGTGACTAAAAACATATCTATTAGCCACACTTTACGAAAAAACTGTGACATTTGGTAGCCACACTAGAAAAGTGTGGCCAAATGTTATCTACGGCCACAATATTTGTTTCTTGTGACCAAAAACACATCTATTAGCCACAATTTAAGAAAAAAACTGTGACATTTAGTAGCCACGCTAGAAAAGTGTGGTCAAATGTGATCTACAGCCACAGTATTTGTTTCATTTGATCAAAAACACATCTATTAGTCACACTATAAGAAAAAACTGTGATATTTAGTAGCCACACTAGAAAAGTGTGGCAAAATGTGACCAACTGCCATATTAGTATTTATTTGAATTTATGTATGGTTAAAAGTGATAAATGGTCATAGTAAAATGTTTTACATGTGGCTAAAAGTAATATATGGACACGGTTAAATTTTTTATGTGTGGCTAAAGGTAATGAATGATCATAATTTCCATTTCTCCCCGTCAACTGAATCAAAAGACTAAAAGTCGCACACATTAATTACAATAAAGTTCTTGCTTATAAATTACGATCTCCAAATTAAAAACCTAAACTTCTTGCTTAATTAAATTCGTCTTCATTCGTCAAAATTATGGATGGAGAATACGATCAGCTGATGCTCCTGCAGCTGACTACAACGTGATATACGGTGGTGAGTATATATATATATATATACATACATATATCTTCTCTTCTTTAAAATTTCAACAATTTGGGTTTTTTAAGCTAATGTGTAAACTGTTTTGAAATTTTAGGCTACAATCGAACGTTGTTCTCTTTCAAAATCCATCACAGGGGCCGGCGGTACTAGGGAGGCCGTGTGACCTAACTCGACTACGTCGAAATTGACGTATTGACCGTGGATCAGTTTAGAGAAACGCTCTCTGCCGTTGGATGTTCGTCGAATTTAATTGACAGGTACTCCATTCACTATATGATCACAAAACTGACGCTGGACTATGGACTGGTTCCATTGTTCAATGAATGGGATATAAGGGCTTTGGCCCTTTACATGAAGGAGTTTGATGAAATATCCTTATACTTGGAGATGATGGAGGAGTCCAGCTTATATACTTCGTCTGATTGTCTAGGATGCTAGCTGACGCTTGTTGTAAGTGATGATGGGTACCCATGTTCTATGTGCGGAGGCCTGAAGCTTGCTGTAAGTGATGATAGGATATGGTCTAGCAGCCACCATGCCACATGTTATGAGGATTTGATTTCGGATGCTAGGTCATGATAGGTTGATGAAAACAATATATTTTTTGGACAATGTGTGCATGTTAATATATTTATGTGTATCTATATAGTTTCCATTTAAATGGAAATATTTTGGTAAGCTAATTTAGATCTTTGGTGATATTGTGTGTATTGATCAGTAATCTAAATTAGTTGATGTTTGTGGTTTTGGTTGACGTATACGTCTATATCAGCTAATAATTAATGATGATTGATTCAATTGTGTATTTGGTTGATGTATGTATTGCCATATATGTTGAGGTTAGGCAATATGTACTTTGTCAGGGTTTATCACAGTCTACTCCAAGAATAATGAGAAGTTGTTGTAGTTGAATTTAAATTATCTTTTGGATGCTTGTTTTTGGTGTTATAATATTACTATTATTGTCAATAAACATGTTATGTTACTAATTTTGGAAACAATATGTATTTTGACCCAACTTTGGTTGTGTAAGGCCTCTTTCCCGGGAGGCCTCACTCGTTGGAATTACTCATAAACATAGTCATCAAACACTGAACTTTTAATTAAAACATTTAAACATAGCGGAAGCATACATCTTTGGGTTACCTAAACAACAGAAGTCTTAAATATTAAACATTGTCTTATCATTGAATCAGTTACTCAGGATGTCAGTCTTGCGTCAGGTAGCCTTCATGCCCTTGCCCGTCTTTTCTTCTTGTTACCTGAAGTGCATACTAAAAGTCAGCTAATGCTGGTGAGTTCTAGTTTTACAGCAAGCAGGTGTAAACATTATTTCTTATTATACCTTCATAAGTATAAGTATATATATAGGTATATATTTACCATTTCAATTCTTTCTTTCGTGTTCATTCATGTGTGAGTACGTATATTGATACATACATTCTTACATTCATTTGTACCTTCACAAGTCTTACACATAAGGGGGATCAGCCCGTCATTGATTACGTAAGTCACAAAGACAAATGTTTCAGTCTACCGTCGTAGTCCGACATGCTTACAACTGTCCGACAACTAGTGTCCGTCCGTCATTACTTTCTTACAACCGTCCTACCGAAGTAGTTCGCCATATCTTACAACCGTCCTACCGTAGTAGTCCGCCATATCTTACAACCGTCCTACCACAGTAGTCTGTCATATTTTACAACCGTCCTACCGTCGTATTCTGTCATATCTTACAACCGTCCTACTGTAGTAGTCCGTCATTTTCATTTGTCTGCCCTATGGCATTTGTTTCCACCGGAACTAATTATACAGTCTTGCATAGATTGAGGGACTGACTCCACCGTAGTAGCCTTAGTTTAGTCTACCTTTCTAGACTTTTAATTATGGCTGCATAATAGTCGGGTGGTCTTCCTCCTACCGAATTTGTCGTTATCATCATTTCCGTCCATAACGTTTATTCATACATGGCAAGCAATATATACATGGATATAAAGCAAGGTTTCATTCTTATACGTTATGTCATACTTTTCATACTTGGCAAGCAATATATACATGGATATAAAGCAATGTTTCATTCTTATACGTTATGTCATACTTTTCATACTTAGCAAGCAATATATACATGGATAAAAAACATGGTTTTATTCCTATATGTTATATCATACTTTTCATACTTGGCAAGCAATATATACATGGATATAAAGCAAAGTTTCATTCTTATACATCATGTCATACTTTTCATACTTTGCAAACAATATATACATGGATATAAAGCAAGGTTTCATTCTTATACGGTATGTCATACTTGGCAAGCAATATATACATGGATATAAAGAAAAATTTCTTTCTTATATGCTATGTCATGCTTTCATTTCTTTATTTATAAACATCCTTGTCATACTTATATTCAGCATGTATTGTCATATAACACATAACATAACATTTATTCATATCATGTATACACTTCAGCCCCAAAACATTTAAAAACGTTTCCACGTAACACATAGGGGGCACATAGAACTCACCTGTCCGTCGGTACTCAACCCGTAAGTGATGTTTTACTATTGCTAATGCGTATGCTGATCTGCACATAAGTCAAAGCATGATTTCTATTATTTAAGGCAAGAGTCGGCTAAAACATGGGAGAGTCGGCTATGAGAGTCGCTAGTAACACTTGAGAGTCGACTAAGAAAGTCGCTAGCCACACTTGAGAGTCGGCTAGGAGAGTCACTAGCCACACTTAAGAGTGTCGCCTGAACTTGCGTTTAGGACTTGGTGTTGGGCTAGGGTGCTAAGTCTTGTCGGACAGTCGACAGTCGACCCGGAGAGTCGGTCCGGCTCTTGCCGGAACTTGCATTCCGGACTTTTACTCAACAGTCGCTAACCAGGGTTTAAGAAATGTACTTCCATGACGTGGTGTCTAGAATGTGAACCCGTATCGTACCCGTAACTTGACCATATGGACTCCGAATTGGGTGATTCGAAGGTCTACGAACTCGTCTTGACACGTCGGTTATACTTTCAAACAACACGTCATCATCATGTTATCAGTATCATCATCATAGAACCATCATCATCTAAACTACTATCGAGTGTGTGGTTTATGATCGTGAAGGGAAAAAATTGGAATTGAAACTGCATCGGGGGAGTTGATTCTGAAAACCCCATCACTGGAGACAATAATGGATGACGTGCAAATCACAGTGATAGAAGGTGAAGCATAAGTCCCACCTCTAGGTAAGTCTTCTGCCCTTGATCTCAGTAGTGATGAAGTTTATACCGATTCTTTGCAAGATCACACCGTTTCTTGTGATACTTTACACTTATCTTGTGAGAATGAGTCGGTGCAGGTAATACGGGACGAAGATATAATCAAATAGGAGCAGAGGAAGGTGTAAGAAATCATGAATACTCATTGGCACCTAATAAATTTCACCTCCTTGATGAATCTGGGAGGCTTAGCAAATCTGAGACTAGCAAGAGAAGAAGCAACTCCAGAACCGGGGACGTTAACGGAAGAGGTGCAACTTGCGAGTCCACAATACTCCACAACAGACCCACCTCCAGTTTATACACCCCAGAATTACGGGCTAGAGGAGGACGGTTTCTTTAGTGATGATGATATGGAGATAGAAGAGTCCTCGGATGACGCTATGGGTGATGGTCCAGGTAAGTATTCGAAACCCGATTTTTCTAAATATAATTGTGATAATCTTGAGTCATTTAATTTCTTGGGTGACGAGCTTGGCTCTTCTAATGTACTTGATACTTTACGCTTGCTCTTTGAGAATAATTTGATGCAGGATTTAGAGAGCGAAGACGAGTGCAACGAAGAGGGTCTACCAGAGTTGGATGAGCAAGAGGAGGAGTTAGAAGAAGAGCAGGTCCCATCCTGGGAGAATGAGTTCGGTGATGAGTTGGTGGACCTGCCGACTCCGAGTGAAGAAAGTTTCGACCCACTTGGAGATCTGAAACTACTTGAAGATTTGTTGTATCAAAAGCCAAGTGTGGGGATGAAAAAAAAAGGTGCAAGTGCCGGAGGTTATTAACGAACCATAAACAGAGCTCGTGTCAGACGCACCACATTGCACCCGAGAGAGCAAGAAGCAAGGGCCCGTGGAGTTAGTAGATAGTGGATCGCCACCCAAATTAGCACGATCACGAGACAGGGCACAGAGACGTATGGACCGGATGGTCACACAAGGACCATATGATGAAAAATACTGGAGATGATCATGTACCTCATTATATGCCACGTATCAGGTTTGGTCCAGGTAAGTTTAAATATTGGTGGACCGACCCGTTTAGATTTTTCAAAACCAATTTAAGGTCTGCCATCGGAGTGTGTCAAATTGGTGGTAGACCAATTACACTAAATGGGTCGGACGGGAGCGACATAAAGAAGAAGACTCCTGATTAGGTTTGTTTCTCGGGTTAGCACCCGAGTGTATAGTTTGTATAAGTTGGTTTTATTTTGAGTCAGTTTAATGCTTTGGGTTTGCTATGAGATTTCTTTTTGCATGTATAGATCACACCGTCCGTACTCAATCTCCATTCGGGTGAGGTCGATTCAAATCTTATATTCATGTAAAGGGAACCTAGCAGAGTGTATGTGCAAGCCGCGAATGGAATGCTATACGGTTGCACCAGTGGAAGAACGAAGCTGCACAGAATCATGCTATCATTACCAGCTAAGTCGTTTCCAATTTACTATTTTTTTTATTTTTAAGTCTTTATTTTTGGTTTTCGTTGTTTCTTGGTTCACATTTAGGACAATGTGTCGTTCAAGTGTGGGGATGGGAAACGTCTTGAGTCTAGTTTGTTTAAGTTTGTTTTTCTTTTATAAAAAGTCAAAAATACAAAAAAAAAATCAAAAATGTCCTTTGAATTAGAGTTTTTGCAAGCAAAATGGAAGATGATAGGTATAACTGGATCTGCTTTTGTGGGTTTAAATGAATAAATGATAGAAAACACTTATAATATGTGATGTTTTGGTAGACCCAGCCGATTTGAAAGCTTAAATATCATGTGTGTGTTGATTAGGATAATTAATTGAACTTAAATCTTGAAATCTTGTGGTTATTCATCTTAGGGTGTCGGTGAAACTAAAACTGTCAACATAGGGTGATACGCACCACATTAAGCTAGAATTTAGAGGTTTTTAAAATTTTCTTGGCACACCACTCTCTTTTTTATGAAAATAAATCCGAGTTTGGTGGCGCCCCCACCCATATGTCCATAATTCATGAGCTTATTTGTTAGAATACTAAGTTTGCTTATGTGTTACCCTCCGGGATGGCCACTTGGAGAAAACAGCCCTAAGTGATTCTTATGTGCTTAAATTGATATGACTTAGTCGATGTGTTACCTTCCGGAATAGTGACTTGGTTGAAACGCCTCTAGACGAAAGTGCATTTGCTTGAATTAATGCTCATTATCATACCATTCATACATGATTTCACCTTAATTTCTAAAACTTGTGAATCTTAGTTTAACATGGTGGGAGAAATCTATATGGTTTAACCCGTGCCTAAACATGACCTTAAGACGGGATTAGGTAGAACTATAGCTTTTAAGTGTAGGACCCATAGATAGATTGATATGCTTGGTAATATAGAATTTAGAACACAATCTTGATAGTTGGTGTTGGGTTTAATCAGATCGAAATATCATTTGTTGCATTTTAACGCGTGATTATATTTGTGCTAATGAATTTATAAGATTATTAAAGCTATGTCCAGTTGTGATTCCGTTGCAGAGGTTTTTTTCGAGGACGAAAAAGGGTTAAGTGTGGGGATATTTGATGTGCTGCAAAGCAAACATCCATTTCCGTCGTGTTTCGTGTCGTTTTTATGTAGTTTTCGAGTCGTATTGAGTCTATTATAGTTAGTATTTACTTGTGTCTTGTTTTATAGGTAATCGGGTGAGTTTGGAGTTTAAACGAGCAAGTATGGTGAAGGAACGAGCAAAGGAAAATAAATGAGAAAAGAAGGAAACTTTCTATCAATGTGTGTGCCTCGCGGTACGCGAGGGGTGTGTTTTCAGGAAAATTTTGCGTCAAGCTTGTCTCTCGCGATACGCGAGATGTGGCTACTCTGGGCCTCGCGGTACGCGGGAGACCCCAGTTACGGGGATTTTTAGCTATTTTCTTAGTATAAAAGGTTGAGTTCGTTTCTAGGGTTAAAAAGTCGATTCCAGATGAAAAGGTTGAAGCTTTTTGGCGATTTTGAGTAGGAGAAGTCTCAAGGGATCAAGGATTGAAGCGTTGGATGCGTGGATTGATTGGATTATCGTCTTTTCGGTTTATGTTTCTTATCTTTTGCTATTTGATTTATCTATTTTGCATCATGATTCTGAATATTAGACTTTGTGTTGATGTTTTGATGATGGTAGTAGGCTAGATTTCTTGAACTACCTAGAATTTGTTGATTATGCGTTATTATTGGGATTGATTTTGGATTTCGGTTTCTTGTTGATGGATTAATATTAAAGTAAAGAACTTGGTTTTGTTTGATTGGATGTATTTGCGTATTTAATCTTGAGTTATGATCTGTTGAATGTTCCATATGCTGCTTTATGAATGTCTTTCATGTATAGTCGCATATTAGGTCGCTACCTGTGTGCATGTGATTGGTTTATGGTTTACTACATTGTATCCATAGGAACATCGATTGAGAGTCTTTTAGGGTTGAGTATTCTGCCTACTTCAATAGCTGAAAGGTGCGAAGTTGTCGGGTAATCTTTGGTGTTAGGGTTTTTAGGTCAACTGCTCTGAAATGAGGGTTTCCTAGGTTTCTTTAGCATCATTGTTAGGGAGGTGGGAGTGGTACCCTCCCACTTCAAACTACCCTCTCAAACCCACCAATGAGGATATGCCACCTCATTTTGACAAACTACCCTTCATGGTGGGGGTGGTACCCGCTATGCCACCTGTGTTTCTCCTTGTTTTGGCGGGTTCTAATACCCGCTGACAATACCTGCTACTTACCCGCCTTGTTACCCGCTAGGAGTGGGAGTGGTACCCGTTGTACCCGCAGGTGAAGCCGCTCACCACTCCCAGTGGCCTTATTCCTTGTCTTGTCAAGTGAATTCTAGTTACTCCTTGCACTGAAAGGTGTATTGAGATAGTGAGACTTAGAGGTAATCTGTCTAGCGAGTACTTTAGTGTTGTTAGAGATAGCTGAGAGATGATCCGACTAACTGGTGAGTTTCACACGTCCCTTAGGGTTTCCTATTAGGTCACACCCTGAGAATGATCTAGGATCCATTAGGTATTCTGAGTGTGTCATATTCTAAGAGCCCGGTTCCATCATAGTTTTCGTATCCGAGAGATTTCCGAGGTACATGCATAGGATTCAAAGTCTAGGTAGTGCTTTCCCCATTTGTGAATTGTCTAAAGTCTTTTGCTTTATATTTGGTGTCGATAGTTAGGCGTTCATTAGTTATAGTTCACAACACTAATCCCCCCAAATACATTTCAGTTTAGTTAGTTGAGTCAGAGTCTAGATAGAGTTGTCGCTAGTGTCTCGTGGATTCGATATCCCGACTTCATTTGACTTTGCTACATTGGTCGGTACACTTGCCGGTTGTGTGGTCTAGTATTAGGTTGAGTCTAGATTTATAAATTTAAAGCTAGAGTGTCTAGGTTAGGTTTTATAGTTAATTTTTATAAACCATCCAACACACATCATGGAGCAACTGCAGCGGACCACCGTTGCTGCCCAACGCACCATTGTCGTTGTGAGCCTCCACCCAAGCTCACCACTGTCGTCGCGAAGCTTACCATCAACCTCCACTTCCCGCTATCTGCCCTCTGTCTTGCGTGATTCTGACCCATACGGTTCTTCTTCGTGGTCGTTCCGACATCGTGAACTAGTCTTCATCGCTTCCCATTGTAGGCCGAGCGCAAGATTTAAGGTCCTGGTCAGTTTAGGGTTTTCATGGTGGAGAGGTATTTTGGTTTGGAGTTGCAGAAACGAAGAGGGGGGAGACGATGGACATGGGGTGTTTGGTCTTGGTTTTGCAAGCGACAAAGGATGATGGCGGCTGAGAGAAGAATTAGAGCTTTTAGGTTTAAATGAATTTTCTCTTTTCCCCCTCCATTTTTGTAAAAATTTCATTACCATCCTTCAGTTTGATTTACTTGTTAACTTACCGTACCATACTTTCGTCATTGACAACCTTATTCCTAAACGAAATCTAGTGTTTTAAGTTATATAGAATTTGGGATGTTACATGTTGGGTCTCTTATCCATCTTTGGTTTATGGTCACATTGGTCATGTTTATATCTAGTGGGTCATAGTTTGGACAAATGGGTCAGCAGGATGATTAGTTATGGTCAAATGGGTCATATTGTAGGTTTAATGGCTCTAGGTGTAAACTGGTCATTTGTGCAGATTAAATGGGCCAGGTTGTCGGTTTAATGCATGGTGTGTAGATTTGATGGTAATCAGGTTATCTATGCATGTTTAATGCTATGCAGGTCAAGCAAGGGTAAAATGGTTATCTGATTTTAAAATGGACTGTTGGACTTTAATGTATGCATAAATGAGTCCTTATATATATTGTTTGAATTCCACGATGAAAGAGTTGAGGTCATTGTTTAGCTATATTTGGCCAAAGAAGGATACTATATATGTCGTTTGAATACCATTGAGGTGAATATTGGTGATGGCATTGAGTTTGGAAAGGGTTTTATGAAGGCTTGAGACACACAGATGGCTTTATTAGTCAACACGGATGGGTTGAGTGATTAAGACATCTGTGTAGGTCTTAGGCTTTCATAAAACCCTTTCCAAAACTCAATGATAGGCATTTTGTGCAGGTTTAATGCTATACATGTTTGGTCAAACAAGGATACTATATATGTCGTTTGAATCCCATGGTCAAAGAGATTGTCATCCAATAAACAAATGGATCAAAACCTTGAACCGGGCACGGATGCCCTCACAGTAGTACTTGGCAAGGAAAGAGGTGGATTTTTAAAATGAATTGGCTATGGAGTGACTTCCGGTAAAAGGATCATCAAAAGAACGAATTGCACTACTTGAGTGTAAACTATACAAAAAAGATGAAAAGATTAACACCCTGTCCATCCAGATGGAAGAAACACAAACAAACTTAATCAAGTTCTACAATATTTGGCTGCACAAGGAGTGCCGTTGTTACCAACACAAGTAAAAATGACTTGTTTTATTCACAAATTAATTAATGCTTTAACATTTGCCCCTCTGTCGTTACATTTTGTAGGTGAATTCTTTGGACAATTATGTTGGATCTAACCAAAGTACTAGTGCTACCACATATAAACTGGTGCAAAAGAAAATGGTAACACCAGTAAGTATTTAATAATTTCATTCTTTTTTTATAAGTTTCCATAACCTAATTAATTTAATTGTAGGTCAATTCCGCAGACAACAATCTTTGCTCTAAGGACAATACTAATGCTACCCCATCTAACGGATCATGTAAAGCAGTGCAAACAGAAGTCGCTCCTCTGGTAAGTATTTGACAATTTCATTCTTTTTTTTTATAATTTTCCATGTGATTGCTAATTTTACATGACCTAAATAATTGAATTGTAGCCCAATTCTGCGGAGACCAAACTTGACAAAACAGTAGTGCAAACATAAGTCACTCCTCAGAGTAACTTATCTAAAAGGTGCAAAAAACACCGGTGAAAACCAGGAAAAGAAATTTTGATGTATCATAAGTAGATGTCTCATCTCATTTGGAATCAAAAGAAGATGTCTCACATGTACGTATTACGTGAAATGCACATATATATTGACTTTAATTTTACCATGTTAATATATTCCATAAATTTTTGTAGACATTTAAGTGTAGTATGTTTTCTCTAAATTTAACCAACCGCGTGGCATGTGATACAATTCATTGGTCAACGAAATCACAAACCATGCATGGAGTTCCACTACAAGATGATTGCTATAAAGTTTCTATTGATGAATCTATAAAGGGGGCAACATTTTTACTAGTAGAAACTAGTGAGTTCAAAACAATTGAGGACGCAGTAGATTCTTTTGTTCCTTGGCTAAAATTTCTTGTCAAAAGTGAACAGCAGGTTTGTTCCTTAATTAATATCTGATTAAATGCAACTAAAACAGGTATTAATATTTGTTTCCATGTTTTTTTGCTCCAGCTACCAAATCCACCATCTAATCAAACACAAAACACTATAACTAAAGTTGCTAAGAAGCAAAAGAAAACTTTTACAACGATAAAAGACATGATAAAATAGCAAGGAACAAGAAGAAAACCAGCACCCAACAAATAAGCATTCTTTAGTATTTAGGTTAAAAACTCAACGTTATGCTAGTTAGTATGGCCATTCGTGGCTAGACTCTTTGTATTGCTAGGGCGAAGATGAAGTTTGGTGCATGTTAATGTTTAACGTATTAATCCAAGTGATGTGTTTATATCTTTAATCATTCATCCTTAAAACCACCATTTTGGTGGGTTTTATTATTATCTAAATCCGTCTTTATATTTGTGAGTGTTCTTGATTTTAATGTGTAAGATCGTATAACCTTTTTAATCAAACTTCTCTTGAAGCTTGTACGTCTTTATACAAGTAGAGATTGATAAGCCAAGGCTTGGTTAACACTATTAAGGTCGTACGTCTTTATACGAACTTATTATGTGACCAAGAATTGGTGAACTCATGTTGGGAACGGTACGTTTTTATACTTGGTCCCATTGTTGCACCGCCTCTCGGTGAACAAAATATAATCACCTATTTAACTCTAATACAAAGCATTTTACGTTCGATGTCTTAAACCAACCCGGAGATGACCATTCGTAGGGTTGAGGGTAACTGTTGTCCTTAATGGGAGGCACTACTACTTTTTAAAGATTTTAATTTGCAAATCAAATGTCATGAGGACGAGGCTCTAGCGGTGACCCGGGTCACAACTTTGTAGTAGTCATATCACTGGATTAGTCAACTTAACATTATCACGTACCAAGCGGATTCGAATCCCGAAGCAATACTCTCTGTGACCTGATCATCTCCGACATATTTACTTTTCTGCTATTTACTATTATGTTCGTTACATTTCCGTTACATACATCACGCACGTTTTTACTTTTCTGTTATTTACTTTACCGTTATTTACTTTTCTGTCATTTACTATTCTGCTTCACAAGCACACAAAACTCACTCACTAATTGATCCGACTAAACGATAACAAAAGTTGAGTATTGGAACTCGACCGTGTCCATTAGTTCGATACTTGGTTCTTACCTAAACTATATTACACTGCGATAGGTACACTTGTCTATTGTGTGTGTTTTTAAGTTAAAGTAATTATCATTTTATAAATTTAAACCTTATCTCGTAAAACCATCCTAAAAATATATTTATTATATTTTTATATACTAAAAACGACACATCAAGTTTTTGGCGCTGTTGCCGGGGACACGGTGATTTCAAGAAAAGTTCAAGTTAACGGATTAGCCTTTTTAAAAATATAATCATGGATTCATATAACGAAACCTTCACCCAAGAAGAATTTTTTAAATTTGATAGAGATTTTCTTGATTCATGATGCGAGTTGTGTGGGGGATCACACTACGTCGAGGAATGTTATCTCTCTGTATGGCACCCCATGGATCACGAGATAAATCTCCACCCGTCACCATTTGAAAATTTACTTCCTTCCCCACTTCCATCAGTAAACACAGATTGTGCTTCCTACGAACCAGATCCTTGGAAACAAGACACATTATTTCGTAATTTGGAGGAAATAAAGAATCAAATCATTAAACTCTACGCTACGGAACCAAATGAAGATCCTTCTGAAATTCTGGATCATCCACCATGTGTCGAAATAGATCAAGCATCACAAGAACAGAATGTAGAGGTAATAACCATGATACCCATGGGAAACACGGAGAATACAAGTGAAGATGATGTATGAAGGGCTGAAATCATACAAGAAACCTTAGAACCACCAAGATTGGAAAAACAGTTCAAACGCTTTCAGTCCTTATTAAATCAAATTCAGCTAAATCTTCCTTACGAACTATTCATCTATAAGATGCCTGCTCATGCAAAATTTCTCAAGTATATGCTGACTAACCGAGAAAAAAATGGAAGAGCAGCCACAAATCGTGTTGAACGAAGAATGCTCAGCTATTATGAGAGGAAGAAAACCTCCCGACCAATTCATGCTCTCCTGTCTTATAAGCGACTCAATCCAAGGTAATACTATTGCTGACCTACATATAGGCGTAAATATTTTACCTAGCACAATATTTGACAAAATGAATCTCAAGAAACTTCAACCCACAAAATTAGAACTATGCCTAATCAATAGGACAGTTCGCTATCCAAAGGGAATCGATGAAGACGTACTTATAAAAATTAATGAATTCGTCTTCCCTGTGGATTTTGTGGTGGTTGACATAAAAGGAGGAACACGTTGTCCTCTTAATCTCGGGAGACCATTCCTCAATACCGCTCTTGTCCTCATTGACGTTTGGGGGGAAGATTAGCATTGAGTATTAACAAGAATGCATCACATTCGATCTAAAGAAGGGCATGAAGCGGCCAAGCAGTCACGACGATCTTGCTTTTCTGTTCGATGATTCTGATTACCTAGTAGGTTATTACATACGTGACGTCTTGGGAAAAGAAGAGGAATGGCCAGCTGAAGAACAAGAGGAATATTTAGTTTGTGAAGGATTCATGATAAAACACATTAATCATGATGAGGAAACAATAGGCGTTGAGGAACTGGAAGAACGAGACGAAAGCGAAAAGACAAAACCATCTATTGAAGAACCACCCACTTGAGCTAAAGGAGCTCCCCGCCGACCTGTCATATGCCTTCTGATAAGTGGCCAAAGTTTCATGTATTAAAGGGTGTAATATGTTATATTTATGCAATTTGATATGTGGAATACAAAGGTTTTGTGTAGTCATGCATGTGCAGGTGTTGGAAGCTTACAATGTGATCTTTGAAGATATTACGAGAGAGTCGGAAGAGACACGGAGAAAACGGGGCAAAAATGCAGTTCTAGCGTAAGCCTAAGCCACCTGGCGTAAGCCTACGCCACCAGCGTAAGCTTACGCCCTTACAGCGTAGGCCTACGCCTAATTGATTTCTTCACAGCAGCTTCCAGAGTCCCGGCGTAAGCCTACGCCCTCCCAGCGTAAGCTTACGCTGGGTGCGTTTCAGACGCGGGTTTTGGGCGAAACAGCCGATTTTCAATGGTTTAATTAGGTTTTTCTTCCCCAAATTCGAATCCATCTTTGACACCATAGTTCTTGGGCGATTTTGGAGTTCTTGGAGGTTAAAGAACACGGTTCTAACATCCGATTGAAAGATTGAAGATGATTTCCACCACCATGAGCGGCTAATCCACCGGTATTCCTAGATAAAGAATCCAAGCTTCCGGTTATTATCTCTTCCAGGTTGGAAAATGACGAGAAGGAAAAGTTACTAGAAGTGTTAAAAAGGCATAAAAAAGCCATCGCATGGAAGCTAATGGATCTTAAGGGGATTAGTCCTTCATTTTGCACACACAAGATACTCATGGAAGACAATTACAAGACTAGTGTGCAGCACCAAAGACGATTGAACCCTAAGATGCAAGAGGTAGTAAAGAATGAAGTTATCAAACTATTAGATGCAGGAGTTATCTACCCCAATTCAGACTCAACATGGGTCAGTCCTGTACAAGTGGTGCCAAAGAAAGGAGGTATAACGGTGATTACAAATGAGAAAAATGAGTTAATACCAACTCGCACAGTCACAGGTGGCGGGTGTGTATCGACTATCACAAGTTGAATGACGCTACTCGAAAAGACCATTTCCCACTACCTTTCATAGATCAGATGTTGGAACGATTATCCGGGAATATGTTCTATTATTTTCTTGATGGATTCTCAGGGTACATTCAAATCCCCATCGCCCCCGAAGATCAAGAGAAAACTATGTTTACATGTCCCTATGGCATCTTTGCTTATAGGCGTATGCCATTTGGGCTATGCAATGCACCCGCTACATTCCAGCAATGCATGATAGCTATATTTCATGATATGATAGAAGAATCAATGGAAGTATTCATGGATGACTTCTCAGTTTTTGGGAATTCCTTCGACCACTGTCTACAGAATTTGGAAAAAAATGTTAGCAAGATGCGAGGAATCAAATCTAGCACTAAATTAGGAAAAGTGCCACTTTATGGTCAGGGAAAGAATAGTATTAGGACATAAAATTTCAAGGAATGGCATTGAAGTTGACAAAGCAAAGGTAGAAACTATATCAATGCTTCCACCACCAAATTCAGTTAAGGGAATCCGAAGTTTCCTCGGTCATGCAAGATTCTACAGGAGATTCATAAAAGACTTCTCATCTATAGCTAGACCGCTAACACAGCTGCTGGAGAAAGAGCGACCTTTCTTCTTTTCTAACGACTGTTTGACTGCTTTTGAAACTCTCAAGAAAAAGCTCGTTAACGCACCTATCATGACAGCACCTGACTGGGCGAAGCAATTCGAACTCATGTGCGATGCAAGTAATTACGTAGCAGGGGCAGTTCTAGGACAACGAAAGGAAAAACACTTTCACCCGATTCATTATGCAAGTAAAACCTTAAATGATGCTCAAGAAAATTACACCACAACTGAGAAAGAGCTGCTAGCTATGGTTTTTGCATTCGATAAGTTCCGTTCGTATCTCGTCCTATCAAAGACCATCGTCTATACCGATCATGCCGCCCTAAGACACCTCTTTAACAAGAAGGATGCAAAACCAAGGTTAATCAGATGGATCCTCCTACTACAAGAATTTGACATCGAGATAAAAGATAAGAAAGGTGCAGAGAATTTCACAGCAGATCATCTATCTCGCCTTGAAAATACTCAAGGGAATAAATAAGTGGCCATAAATGATACTTTCCCTCATGAATACATATTACGTGTACAAGACATAGGCGAATACCCATGGTTTGCAGATATCGCAAATTTCCTAGCAAGTGGAATACTAGTGAAAAGAAGAAATTCTTCTCGGATATTAAACACTACTTCTAGGAAGATCCATATCTATTCCGCGTATGTACAGATCAAATAGTTCGATGATGCGTATACGGGAAGGAGGCACTGGAGATACTACGACAATGTCACGAAGGACCAACAGGAGGGCATCATGGAGGAAATTACACCGTAAGAAAAGTCCTTGAGACCAGATTCTTTTGGCCAACCGTCTTCAAAGACGCCAATAAGCTTATAAGAACATGAAAGTCATGTCAGATGACAGGAGGTGTTTCAAAGCGGGACGAAATTCCCCAAACAAGCATCCAAGTCTATGAAGTATTCGACGTATGGGGGATCGACTTTGTTGGGCCATTCCCTCCAACTCGAGGAAATCAATATATCCTGGTAGCAGTGGACTACGTATCAAAATGGGTAGAGGCACAAGCTTTACCAACCAATGACGCAAAAGTAGTTATCCAGTTTCTAAAAACACTGTTCACATGATTCAGTACACCAAAAGCTTTAATCAGTGATAGAGGAACACACTTTTGCAATTCTCAATTGGAAAAGATTCTTAAGCGGTACGGGTGTACCCATAAGCTTTCCACACCTTACCATCCCCAAGCAAATGGGCAAGTAGAAGTTACAAATAGAGCAATCAAGCAAATTTTGGAAAAAGTTGTGAGTCCAAATCGTAAGGACTGGTCTGATAAACTAGAAGATGCATTATGGGCTCTGCGCACAGCATACAAAACACCTATCGGAACTACTCCTTACCGAATGGTCTATCGAAAAGCATGTCATCTCCCAATAGAAATTGAGCATAAAGCATATTGGGCGCTTAAGGCAATTAACTTAGAATTATCCAGTGCAGGGGATCACCGCCTTCTACAAATTCATGAATTAGAAGAACTCCGAAATCAAGAGTATACGAACTCCACAATATACAAGGACAGAGCAAAGAAAATTCATGACAAAAAGCTAAAAAGGGAGAGTTTCAAGAAGGAGAAAAAGTCCTGCTTTACAATTCAAGATTACAACTATTACCAGAGAAACTAAGATCTAAATGGACGGGACCATACATAATTCGAAAAATATTCCCTTATGGAACAATGGAACTAGAACAATCTGACGGAGCAACTTTCAAAGTTAACGGTCATCGAGTGAAACGATACCTCAAAGGACCAATTAACCAAGAATTGGACGAAGTTCCACTAGAAGAGAAAGACTGATGCAGCACGTATGGGTCGGGCTAAAGACCCTTAAATAAACGTAGCGCTTCCGGGAAGCAACCCGATGATCATGAACAAATTGAGAGGTTGGTGCATACGGCAGAATCATGGAACTCAGGTTTGACTTTTCAAATTTAAGTTTCTCATACTTCAGCCCCAGGTATGCCCTCTCAATACTAGAACCGTAGTAGCTTAACTACTACCTTTTATTTTCCTTGTCGGCTTTTATGTTTTCCTTTTTGTATCAGGTAGAATAGCATCACCAAATAGTCTCACTACTTATTTGAGGAATCACACTCCATCTCCACAACTTGAGGAATCAAAAACCACATCAAATTTCTTTGAAATTCGATGAAGTTTTTGAAGCAACGTGTTGACAAGCAGCTGATAGGCACAGCCTGACAGCAGCAATAAGTTTCAGCCTTAGGTTATACACCGAATTGACCAGGGGAGTACCAGTTTCTTTTCCCTTAAAACCTCATGCATTAAATTCTTACATATTAATCCATTACATGCAATTGTACATTGAGGGCAATGCACAGTTTTAAGTGTGAGGTGGGGAATTAGAGATTCAGGACTACTTGTAACCTCAAAGCAGTAAAACTTCACTTGTGATTTTCTACCAATTTGACTAAAACATTACAAAAATCTACCTTTTGAAAAACCCAAAAAAATTTCACAAATTTTAAACCTTAAATCTAAACCTCTTTGAGTTCGCACATAATTAAATAAAATGAAGACATGGCAAGTAGAAACAAATGGATATTATGCATAACAAATCACTAAACCCTATTCCATCCGTTTCCATGTGAGAATAATCTGAGCCTTTTCACAAGCATTATTATCATTATTTTCACATGCTCTTTCGTTTGGTATATTGAGTGTTTATTCGATCGAATTTTATGCATAATTAGAACTTGTATGACTTATACATATCAAGATCATGAACTAGTGGAAGTATGAAAATGATTGAGGAACCTGGACTTTATTACCATTATATATTATCCTTAAACCCTAAAAAAATCCCAAAAATATTATCCGTCTAGATAGCCCACTGAGCCTTAGCCTTTTCTTTTCTACTACCCACATTTATCACCCAACCAGCTTTTCGTAAACACCGGTTATTAGCTGAATGTCTTCAAAATGGGAAAATTATCTCATGTCATTATTTCAAGTTATTACCATTAAGGCAACTTTGTAAAGAATCTGTTTTACTCAAAGAATTGGAATATACAAAAGGTGGATGTATTAGGAAGAAACAGCCTAACTATCCACAAAGAAATTATGGAAATATTATTTCAAGGAAATTGAGGAAAAAGAGTTATTGAAGAATTTGATTTGATACAAAAATAAAAGAAAAAAAATAGAAAAGGAAGAAAAGAAAAAGAGAAGTGGGTCTTTTACCGGCAAGACCTTAAAGAATTGGACATGCATTCTTTTGATTTCAATTTGCTTTTCTGCCTTCATTTCGCAAATCCTGAATTACCATCCGAACTCCGAGAGAAATTTTTCAAAGCAACTAGTGATGTTAGAAAACGGTGGCGCAAGCAAGAACAATTACCACCATTCTGCGGCTTGTCAAAAAGTGCCACCAAGAGAAGAGCCAAAAGATACCGGAGCCACGATGGAAAGTGTAGCAAGAATCAAACTTATTCCCAAAGTGAGTATACGCACATGATCCAAGTAGGAGCTGTTAGGCTACAAGCCGAAAGATCCATACGCAAAGGAAGCAATGTGTATTACGCAGTAAGGGAAGAGTTGAGAATGATAAGAGATCTTGGTCTTCGCAATCTGACCATAAACGAGCCCTCAGATTAGTTATGCCCTCATGATCTGAGTACTGTGGAGGGACCTGCTAGTATTTTCCATTTTAAGCCATGAGGTCGTAGCTGTGTGTTTCACAATAGCTGCGGACCTTCAAAACCCTTTTAAATCCCTCAAAATCCAAAAAGATTTTCATTTTCACCCTTTATTTTTACTTTAGCCACATTACAACCCTTTAAAGTCCTCTTGATTTATGCATACTACTTAGTTAATTGATGGAGACTTGATCTGCATACAAGCTTATGACCATTGCATAATTCGATTCGAACTTGAATGTTCCACTTAACTTACATTATCCATACATATATAACCCTAAGAGTTGAGTGAACATTGTGAGGAGTAATGGGTTATGCATAATTAAAGTTCTAGTAGGCTTGTCATGGATTCCATCATCTTGAAACATAAAAATACAAAAATAGAATAAGCAACTCAAGAGTTATCCCGGAGCTTCGACTTGTTTGGAGTCCCATTACCTTTGTAAAATTTTTAGTTATGGGTATGATCATGCATGAGTTTGCTTGAGGACAAGCAAAGTTTAAGTGTGGGGTATTATGATATGCCCTAAATTATACATGTTTTGCATGCATAATAATCCCCTTATTATAGTACTAATTGATTAAAAGCCTTGCAATTGATACTTAAAACTTTAATATTTCACAATTTCAGGTTATTCGGTGACCCAAGATAAACAGAGCAAAAACCAGCTTAAAACATGAAGAAATCAAGCTTTTAGAGGACCAAACCCAAGCGTTGACCCCCAAGAAGTCAAACCAAGTCAACCAGCAGCTAAAAGACGAGCCTGGGGAGCAGACAGAGGGATGCACGGTCGTGCAAAGCCTGTGTGGCCTCCCCAGACTCCGGTACACTGTTCTTTGTACCCTGTTTGATTCCCGAGGTGTTTTGTAGGTCCCAGGAGCCTCGTCGCACAGCGAAAAAACAACGATCTGTCCGTCGATTCGTGTGGGAACAGAGAAAAGAGACAGAGAAAAATCAAAGATAAAAGACAGTAGAATCAAACGATACGTAACAACGAAGTCATCTCATATTACATACCGAAGAAGTACACATCTCTCATCTACGCTCACGGTCCAAGGGCGGGAGAGCTCATCCCGCCCGGACACCTCTCAACCTTGTTCGAGAAGTTCCGCTTACAAATGAAGACAAGTTTTCAATTTATAGGGGCTGAAACAATACCTGCATACTTGGCTAAGTACGCAGGGTATTGGTCGTGTGTACTTGATAAGTACGCAAGGCAAAAGCCTTACGTACTTACTAAGTACGCAGCACCAATCTGATGTACAAGCTAAGTACGCAGAAACACCCTCCTGTGTACTAGCTAAGTACACGGATACATAGAATTTAATCTCTAGTTACTAAAACATGCTTCTACATGTTTGCACGGCCGTGCATTGCTCATTTTGAGGCCTATAAATAGATGGCTTGAGTTCTTCATTTAGATATCCCTTACACACCCCAGAGAAAGCTTATTTCGTAGTTAGAGTGTAGTAGTAGTGAGTAGAGGGGCTCTTTCTCCTTGTTCCGTAATAGGGGAGCCTATAAAACTCAGCGTTATGCTAGTTAGTATGGCCATTCGTGGGTAGACTCTTTGTATTCCTAGGGTGAAGATGAAGTTTGGTGCATGTTAATGTTTAACGTATTAATCCAAGTGATGTGTTTATGTCTTTAATTATTCGTCCTTAAAACCACCATTTTTGTGGGTTTTTATTATTGTCTAAATTCGTCTTTATATTTGTGAGTGTTCTTGATTTTAAAGTGTAAGATCGTAAAACCTTTTTAATCAAACTTCTTTTGAAGCTTGTACGTCTTTATACAGGTAGAGATTGATAAGCCAAGGCTTGGTCAACACTATTAAGGTCGTACGTCTTTATACGAACTTATTATGCGACCAAGAATTGGTGAACTCATGTTGGGAACGGTACGTCTTTATACTTGGTCCCATTGTTGCATCGCCTCCGGGTAAACAAAATATAATCACCTATTTAACTCTAATACAAAGCATTTTACGTTCGATGTCTTAAACCAACCCGGAGATGACCATTCGAAGGGTTAAGGGTAATTGTTGTCTTTAACGGGAGGCACTACTACTTTTTAAATATTTTAATTTGCAAATCAAATGTCGTGAAGACGAGGCTCTAGTGGTGACCCGGGTCACAAGTTTGTAGTAGTCATATCACTCGATTAGTCAACTTAACATTATCACGTACCAAGCGGATTTGAATCACGAAGCAATACTCTCTGTGGCATGATCATGTCCAACATATTTACTTTTCTGCTATTTACTATTTTGTTCGTTACATTTCTGTTACACACATCACGTACGTTTTTACTTTTCTGATATTTACTTTACCGTTATTTACTTTTCTGTCATTTACTATTCTGCTTCACAAGCACACAAAACACACTCACTAATTGATCCGGCTAAACGATAACAAAAGTTGAGTACTGGAACTCGACCGTGTCCATTGGTTCGATACTTGGTTCTTACCTAAACTATATTACGCTGCGATAGGTACACTTGCCTATTGTGTGTGTTTTTAAGTTAAAGTAATTATCATTTTATAAATTTAAAACCTGATCTCGTAAAACCATCCTTTATTATATTTTTATATACTAAAAACGACACATCAGCTATAAATGACCATTAGGCACACCAAAGCAACTTTGTTTTTTTGCTTATGTGACGGAATGATGCCAAACGTCATGGGAAAAAATTATGTGCGGCCAAAGGTTAGACAATAGCCACACTTATAATTACAAACTTTCGTGTGGCTATAAATAACCATTAGTCACACCATAGTCACTTTGTTTTTTATTAGTGTGACTGAATGATAGGAAACGTCATGAGAAAAACTTTATGTGTGACCAAATGTAAGACAATAGCCACACTTAAAATTACAAAATTCGTGTGGCTATAAATTAACCATTAGCCACACCATAATCACTTTGTTTTTTGTTTGTGTGGCGGAATGATACCAAACGTCATGGGAAAAAACAATTATGTGTGAACAAAGGTTAGACAATAGTCACACTTAAAATTACAATAATTTTTTGTGTGTCAAGTAAAAGATTTTAGCCACTCTTACAATAAATTCATGTGACTATATAATATAAACGGCCACACTTACAGTAAATTCATGTGGCCGTTGTTACCATTTAGCCACACTTATTGGTAATAAAATGTTTGATCACAACAACCCTTTTTGTCACGGTTTTATTAAATAAGTGTGGCTAAAACAAACTTTTTAGTAAATTCATGTGGCCGTTACGACCCGTTAGCCACACTTAAAGTAAAGTTATATAGTCGTTGCTATCCTTTAGGGCACACTTAATGAAGGAAATGCTTGATTACAGCAAGAAATGTTGATACCCTTTAGCCATACTTTTAAGCTGCTACGGCCACTAAAAAGCGTGTGTGACCGTATGATACCTACAACGATGACTCAATCTTTGGTCACACTTGAGCTGGAAAAAAAATGTGGCAAAAGGCCTACAGTCACACGTTTTTTGTGTGGCCGTAGGCCATTTTTGACGCAGTGCGAGCTCAAAAATGAAGACTTGGTTAGCTAGGCACATGTTAAGTTTTGAGCTTCGGCTGTTGACTCGACGTTACTCGATTACACCTCTAACTCAAATGGACGATCAAGTGTTTTCCAAACAAGACCCAAATTTATTTTTTTGTCTCAAACAAACAAACTATTTAAATTATATATGTCTTAAACTAACTGCTTTGGTATGTGTTTACAGAAACATTTTTCAATGTTTATAAAACCTATTTTAAGTACCATAGTAAAAGGTACAGATTTGTTATAAATAAATAAAAAATTGGATTCAGAGAAGGAGAAAGTTTCCGGGTTATACGCGGACACTCGGAGTGGTTCTCGGGGAATGTTTGGTTTGAGTGGGGAAAACGGGAACACCATTTCGGGTTTATAAAAAATATAATCGACTAAAGTTTCATTTATGTCACTTTATATAGATGGGAATAAGTTAGAGGTCACCTGCAGTCAACGAAGTTAGTTTATATTTCTCTGATCTTTCATTTGCAACTATATATTCTTATTCTACCTTCTCATATTCTTAATTGTTTGATTGTATACATAAACTATATTGTTTCTTTGTTGATTATGTAGGTTGATAAAAGGCTATATATATTTTGCATCCACCAATGGTTGTATGCCAGCATCATCTTTTAAGCTATAAAATGATATTTAAATTGAATTTTCCACTTATTTTTCATGCTACTTTTAAGTTTATTTATCTTGATCATGCATGCTATTCCTGTATTCCATTCAATGTATTATGGATCACCACTTCCACCATATTTGCGTAAATAATAATCAAACATATTATTAAAAGCCAAATTGAAATCCCTTATTGCATTTGATTCAAAATTTGGGTCTTCCTCGAACATATTTAAATCATCCGATATTGATCCAATTAATGTTTCAACACCGGTTACATTAATCGTTGGGTTTAAGGCGGCCGAACATGTAACAACGGTCGTGATATTCAAACTCTTTTAATTTATTACATATTAAGTATAATTGTTGAAGTATTAGCGAAGACGTGGGATAATAAACTCCCGATAAACATGTAGTTGCATTTTTAAAAACCTCAAGCAAATTAGTTAGTTTCTCGATCATATCCCAACTTATATTATAGCCGTTTTTTTTTAACCTTAAAAACCAAACAAAAAAAAACGGGCATAAAACGGCTATATAGCCGTTTTTTTTTTAACCCCAACGGCTAGAACCGGTTCCAAATTGTCCGAAAAAACCGGTTCCAAAATATCCGATTTTTATCCGGTCCGTCAAAAAACCCAGAACCGGTCCCAGAACCGGCGGTTCTCAAAATATCCGAACCGGTTCTAAAAAAACCGGTTCTAGCCGGATCCGGTTTCAAATAATCCATCGGTTCGGTTCCGGTTCTTTTGTGCACCTCTAGCCGAACTGTCGAGAAGCGCTGGTGATTACCCACTATGTATGTATATGTAATATGTATGGCAAAGTGTAAGTTTATGAATTTATGTATGTATTGTGTATATGTATGTGTGTATATGTGATTATGTAAACATAATTTCCGCCGCAACACGCGGGGAGATTCTACCATTAATATTAAGTCTCAATAAATATTGGGTTTTGTATTTGATATTCATGTTAATGATAACATTTCTTTTTCATTCTCGTTATCTCTCTCTCTTTTATGATCATATCTGAATTACATTTGAACTAGAATTGTGCCCACGCGCGTTGCAGCGCGTTTAACCGCGGAAGAAATTAACGTCTTTAAAAGCTTATAAAGTAAGACCATAGAAAAACGAAGCCGTTAACAAAAATCGTTTATGAAATAAATAAACATACTCGAAACTTTAAGCAAAACATTTATGCAAACCCACGCGTTACAACGAAATTGCTGGTAGTATTCTAAAAAATTTATAAAAAATGCATGTCAAAAAATTGAAATGTAGAAAAAATATAAAAAATTAAAGTAAAAAACAAAGAAAAAAGAAAATTAAAAAGTCTAAGAAAAAGAGTAAAAGAATACATATAAAAAATAATTGTATAATGTATATTAACTTAATTAAAGTTTAGGGATAATAATGTAAATAATGTAAATTAGTAAAAAAAAAAGAAGTTGCTTAAATTGCAGGGCAAAGTATAAAATTTTAAAATAAGACAAATTTATTGAGTAGACGCTGAGACATCAACAATGTTGTGAAGTGTTTTATTGTATGAATTAAAGATTTGTGATTTGGTATTCGTAAGTATTAGAAAGAACGAGGAAATTAGGCCCGCGCTCCGCGGTGGGAGACGGGCCTTAAACAGTTGAGCGGAGACGTTAACGTGGCTAAGCACAAAAAGAAACGTGATTAAGAACATAAAAGAAATGTATGAAGTTACAGCGACTAGGTTGTGAAAATCAAAGTTATATAGCGGTACCGGTGAAGAAAAAACAAATTAAAAATAGAAAAAAAAATAACTTTTACAAACGAATATAAAAAGAAAAAAAATGAAACGAAATTTGAGGGGTAAATTTGAGAGTTTAGAAATTTGAGAAATAGAGTTTAGAATTTTGTACAGTGGTAAACTTGAAAATTTAGAAACTTAAGGGATATGTTTAAAATTTAGAAAGTTGAGGGGTAGTATAAGAAAATGGATACCAGCACGTTACCGCCAGTCGATATAACCAACAATACCTAAAAAATATATTTAATGATTTAAAAAAAAAACGTTAACGAATGAAAGTTATCGAAGAAAATAAAATTTAGTAAAAAAATTAATGAGGTTAAAAGCATATATTATATATAGTACAGTGTATAAAATAAAAGTTTTAGAAAGTTAAGGGTTTAAATGATCATTATAATAAAGTTTGGTAATTGAGTTCTTAGGGAATATTAGATTGTTTCACCGAATTGAACAAAATTGATCTATTTAAAGGGGCTTACTAACAAGACACTAAAATTGCTAAATGGATTGGACCTATACGCCTCGTGTAGGCCAATACGGGGCATATAGCCCCTAACTTAAAAACCAGACATGCAGGTGTTAGTTATGGTCTGACGGCTGACCCTATACGACCCATATAGGCGTATACGTCGCGTATAGACCTATACGACCCATATAGGTCTATACGTCACCTCTTTTTTCAAACTTGAGCAAATTTTGATTTGTATAGGCGAGTATAGCCCTATACGTAGAAGCCTATACGCCCCATATAGGCCTATATACGCCGCCTATTTTTTTCAAACTTGAGCAAATTTTGATTTGTATATGGTGAGTATATCCCTATATGCAGAAGCCTATACGCCATATAGGCAAGTTTTGATTTGGGTCGTATACGCCTATATGGGGCGTATAGGCTTCTGCGTATAGGGCTATACTCGCCATATACAAATCAAAATTTACTCAAGTTTAAAAAAAAGAGGTGGCGTATAGACCTATATGAGTCTTATAGGTCTATACGTGGCGTATAGGCCTATATGGGTCGTATAGGGTCAGCCGCCAGACCAGAACTGACACCTGCAGGTCTGTTTTTTAAGGTTAGAGGCTATACGTCCCGTATTAACCTATACGAGACGTATAGCTTTAGCGACGTGTCCAAATAACAAAATTATGTGTCTAATTAGAATTCCCCTCTTTAAATACTAACGGGCCCATATTTATCTGATTTGAAAATCTATCACAATATGTGTTCATTTTAGCACTTTTTTATAATTTAATAACATAATTGGCACTTTTTAAAACTCCACCGGCATCTGTACAGAGTTTCCTAAAAAGGTTTGTAACACGTGTATGTGTTGAAACAATAATTGTAGTTGTTTTATAATGATGTAGTACAAACAACCACTTCCAAAGTGGCTTAGTGGTAAGGAGGCCTGGGCTCTTTAAAGGAGACCCAGGTTCAATCTCTACAACTCTATTTTGGGAGTGGACATGCCACGTCGATTATCGGGGAATGCAAGGTCAGTGGTCTGAGCAAAAAAGTTATCGTGGGGCAGAGATAGTAGTTCGAATCCCACATCTTGACCTTGGTTGAGAACCGTAAGCCGATTGCCCCCTACGATATTCTTGGGCGTCGGTATCACAGGCCGGTTAGCGAGTCCGGAAAACTCGTTTTTTTATATAGTTCAAACAAATGACAATATAAAATAAAAATAAATATAGAGATGACGAATGACACGTCACATATAAGATCTTTTAGATCCATACACACTTTACCATCACGTGCGTTGGAACCTTTAGTTTCATTTCGATTGGATAATGGTCTTGTCACCCTCACGGTATACATGCCTTGCCCATATGGACTCGTATCATCATAATAAACTAATTACATAATACTGTTATATGTTTGCATGTCACATAAATAAAATATGTTATTTCTAGGTCAAGAAAGTAACACATATGTAACCAATTTTATGAAATTTTGTTCCTAAATTATGTGACGTAATCATATACACACGTGTTCATAGAGATGTATCTTTGATTTTTGTTTTATTTTTATTAGTAAAAAGTGGCCTCAAATAAATAACGTTAATACTTATGACCTAGTGGTATGGTGTTTGCTTCTCATAAAAATAGTATGGTTTAAATCCTTGCAAGCGGGGTAGCACCTAAACTGACCAACGCATGGTCGACTTTCATGAAAGTTGATAATTCACTGTGTTCACTCTGACTTAATGAAATTTATTCACAAACGGTCAACTTTTGTCAAAGTTGACTTAGTGTAAATGTCAAATCTAACTTAGTAACATAAGGTCAGCATATGCTAAAATATTTTACCACGTATAAATCAAACTTCGTTTTCAATCCTTTGAGCATTATCTTCCAATGAATCTAAGATTCAGATTAATTAATATAAATACACACTCCGCACCATCCAACAAGTATTATGACTTAATCTAAAATCTTCTAATATGTGATTACAAAAAAAACCAACAATTACTAAAAAAAATGTCTAAAATAACATTGAAATACGTACGCTTTTATTCTATGACGTTAAATTATTTTCAAATGCAATGTATTTATCATTTTCGGTGACCCCAATAACTTTTTATAGTTTGGCATAATTTTCACTTCGTCGGGTTCTTTTTACTATTTGAAATTGTGTGTTTATCTATTAATACAAATCAAAACAGTGGTTAGTAAAGAAGATATAATAAATATTCAATTAACTATCAAATACTTAAAAATAATATTATCTTGGAATAGAAGGATCATGTGAATGTGATGATGGTCATGGTAACAAGAAACGAAGACATGAGTTTGTCAATTGTCATGTATCATATATGTCAAGATTCAGTGTGTTGTTGGGAAACAAACAAAAAAATTGATTAGAATCCAAGGATTTCTTCTCAAACATGTTCATTTTCTGGGGTAGATATTTTGTTTGGTTATATATAATAATAGGATATGTTTCACAATGTTTTAACTTGAGGTAATAAAAGTTGGATTGCACGAGTTGAGTAATAAAGGAAAACTAGTGAGTGTTTACCCGCGCGTTGCGGCGGGGCGTGCGTTGCTGCGGCCCGTTTCTGAATATCGAAACATAGATAAGAAACACGCTATGACAGTATATTCAGAAATCATGAAAAAGTTACGTCGTAAAAATGAATGCTAAAAAAAAGAAAACAGAATTAAAAAATCGTTTAACGAAAAGATAAATTCGTGTAAAACTATTCCCACCCGGATATAACATTTAAAAACTTAGTTTGTTTCAAAAGATTCCATTTTAGAAAAGCTGATAAATGAATTAAATATTGAAGACAAAATAACAGATAGAAAAAAAGTTAGGAAAAAAAAAACAAAAAAAACAAACACATGGAATCGAACGTGGGGCAATAGGGGAGGAGGAAGAGTTTTGAGGGGTAGATGACCAGTAGACAAACACATGCTTTTCCATTTAAATATGGTCAAAATTGCATATAACCACGAAACGTTCGTAATTTCCAGAAAAAAAACAAAAAAAATTCAACCAATAGATGGTGCACGTGCCACGCGGTCCAATGAGGACCAAGAACAGTAGTTAAGAACTGGCCTTTTAAATAGGTTGATAATGCGGTTCTCTTATAAAAGTTAACTTTAAATCAGTTTAAAATTAGGCATATAAGGCCAAGGGGGGGGGGGGGGGGTGGTTCTATATTTCCACACTCTTTCACGTCAGGGCCACATCAAATTTTACAGCTTTTCTACATTCACCACATTAGAGGGAAATGATTCCACATTTCCACACTGCCACGTTATTTTCTTTTTCTAATTTAATTAATTTTATATAACAATTTAAATAAAAATTAAAAAATAACATAAAAATTAAAAAACATTACATTTAAAATAATAAAAAACGTAACAATTTAAAAACCTAAAAAACTAACATAAAAACCAATTAATCATTGCCTCTTAAGTCGTGCACGGATCCTGGCTTGCAAAGCTAGGACGTCTTCGAGATGTTCACCCGAAAGGTGTTGGGTATTCAACACCTTTAGATCCTCTCATTCGTTCGCTTCCTCTCGAAGTTTGATTTTTTTATTTTCAACGGCGTCGTATATGCCGGTAAAGCTCTCTATCTTCGCCAACACTTTAGCCAATTTTTCGTCCGTAGCCGAGGATAGCGTAGCTTTCTCCTTTCCTTTTTGTTTTGCTTTTTCCCTCCCGATTGAACATGGTGGTTCCACATAAAGAACAAGTTATCGCTAGCCTATGCAATTAACAATCAAACAAGGTTATTGAACAAGTATCTCATCAAGCATAGTGAATTATAACAACGCTCAAAGTCGTATATCCATAAATTAATTGTTCAAACTTATCTAAACAGACGGAAAAGATAGTCATTATTGATAAGAAAACAATAGAAAACAAATAACCGCTCGATAATCATCATGCAGCACTATGAAAACAAAAATGTATCAAACTAAAGAGGAACGAATGGTAGATAGGGTTGAGGAGGGGTGAAGATCGTCAAATCCACATCTTCTAGCCTAATCGGCTAATACAAGTCCTCTTGACGACATAATCAAGGTTGGAGACCGAACTTAAGAAAGAATAATGAGTTCAGAGATTTGAAGGATGTTAAGACTTAGGGATATGAAAATTGTGGACACTTTAGAGAGCTTGTCGAGTGCCACCTAATGGTGGTTCCAAATCTTTTTATAAGATGAAGATTTGGTTGTATCTCTTCAATGAATATTAGAATATACTCCAGCTCGTTGAGCGGTATTGAGTCGATCAAATTCCCCTGGTCATTCAATAATCTTCTGTGAAATCACGAGTCTCCTACCCAAAATTGAAGCTTCACTAAACCATCGACCTAAATTCAAACAACAAGGACACAACCTAAATCAAAGCTTCATGATTTTTTGATATTTAATTTATTTAACATATACATGTTTTTTTCCTAAAACATAAAATAAAAGATGTTTTCACAAGTACAATGTAGTAATATACTATATAAATTAGAATTTGTAAATTAAAATTCATGAATACACGATTAATAATCTCAATCCATGTATAGAACTAATGAGTAGTAAATGAATATCAAAAATTATATTCATTTGTATTTGGTTATGGCGGAGCTTGAAAATCTAAGAAGCGGGGGCCGAAAAAAATAAGCAGGGGCCGGCTCTATACATAAAAAAAATTTCGAACGAAAACGGAAAAATTAACACTACTAACGGAAAAAACGGCCCCGGCCCCTTCATAGCTTCGCCCTTGGTTATATTTATCTATTGTTCTTGAATCTTGACTTTTTGTCCAGAAACTTCACTTTGGACCCAAATATGGGCCATTTTTTTGGGCTATAACTAAGGGCTGTATCAAGTTAGTTCACCTGTCGACAGCAGTACAATTATTTTGGCCCAGTTGTCTTGGGCTTCCCTCGCTTAGAGAGGTGCTCACAACGGTTTTTCAAACCGAACCGAAATCGATTTAGGTCAAAATCGGTTTAGGTATCAAACTGGTTCATGGAGACGAAACCCAATCTTATACAAACTGGTTGGGTTTGGTTTGAAACCAATTTAGACTATAAATTATATCATTAATAAAAAATTTAATATATAAAATAAACATAATAAAGTTCATTTTTTATTTATTTTTTTGAAGTTTAAAAATTACAAGAACCATATATTCATTACAAAAAAAAAGTTATAAATCTATACTATATAATAAATAAAGGTTTTTTCATGTCACGTGTCGCCTCCATATTCATTCTTATCATTTTTTACCGCATCTCTTTCTTATTAAATACACATCTATCTTTTAATAATAATATATTTTTAAAGAAAATACTAATTATACTAATAAAACACATTTATTTTAAATTATCCCTTATTATAAAAAACTTTGAAATCTAATTATGTAACTTTTATTTTTAACAAAATAGTAAATGAAAGTCAAATTATATTAAATAGTAATTAACGTATTTTTGAAACCCAATTATATATTAATTTTTATATATTTTGAATTTTGTTTTGTATCCTTAGTATATGTAATACATTTTTACACCTTTAAAATATATACATAAAGATTTAAAAATTTTATGTATTGATATTTTTCACCCCGTGTGTAGACAAAGTTGTGAATACATTAGCCTTCGGTAGTTTGCGCATAAATTCCTCAGCCGCCACACCCGAGTTCGATTTCATTGTTGTGTATTTCGACGGTATCCTTGTCTATAGCAGGTCAGAAAAGGAACATCTTAGTCACTTGCATTAGCTTTTTGAAGTACTTGCCCGAGAGAAACTTTATGTCCAAACGGAAGTTACTATTACAATCTCTCATCAAAACCAACCTTAAACAGTGGGACGAGCTCTTAGCCCATGCTGAATTTGCTTATAATCGAGCCCCGCACACAGCCATAGGCGTTAACTCGTTCAAGGTCATGACATATGGCATTAACCCTAATGCCCTTGTTGATTTGGCCATCTTGGATTCTTCTGACTGATTCAGCCAAGACGCGAAGAACATGGCTACCCGAATCCACTCGCTACATGAGCAAGTTCATGAGATAATCTTAAAAAGGACTGAACAGGTCGAGAATCGTGTAGACAAGGGTCGAAAGAACGTTACTTTTCAACCGGGGGACCTCGTTTGGGTTCATCTTAGAAAAGAACGATTTTACGCTAAACGAAAGTCTAAGTTAAGCCCTCGATCAGATGGTCTGTGGAATTCTAATTGAACTTAGAGAAAATTACTTGAACTTTACTTGTTTATCTTTTGCAAAAGAGTGAAACTCTTTTCCATTGCTATTTCATTTTTTGGAAAGATTGAAAGGTGTTTTGGAATTCTAATTGAATTAGGTGGTGGAATTATGTATCCTAGTTCAATTTAGACCCCCCAACGATCAACTCGAGTAGTGATTCCGTATCTCGAAGCTATCGTTGTTCAGTGGCGGATCATAAGAAAAAAAATTCAGGGTATCAAAAATTTCGTTCGGGGGTATCGGGAAACATAAAAACGGTTAAAAAAAATTACACTGCGCGTCGAAAGTTGAAGGGTACCGAAAGGTACCCCTGGCTATAAGGTAGATCTGCCCTTGTCATTGTTCATTGTTTGTTTGAATTTACCGTTATAATTCCAACCATTGAAGACTCTTATTATCACATTATGTATAAATTTTTATACGATTTTCAACCTAATCATGGTCCGGTTCGAGTGCAAAGCGGTTTCCGCCTAAGAATCGTATGAAGCAATAAGGTAATGACACATGTACCTGATAATGAGGAGTATTTACGCCCATTTATGTAAACAAGTTTATAGTTTGCATAACAATATCGTATAAAAACAGTATAATCCCACCTTGTTAATGCTTAATCAAAACTCATTCACACTTGGGCACACATCTGCACCGTATAAGACACATATCCACACCCTGGAAAATAAGATATTCACATCGTGTAAATGGTATAATCACACGGTTATATCACATAGTGCGTTAAGAGGACATAAATATAAATAAAAATTAAGAGCATGTGCTATACCCAAGTGAGTGAGGGGTTAGTGAAGGAAAGAGTGGTTGCCACGTGGCGCCACGTCATTTTCATGCATTCTCACACCACACTCACTTGGCAAGGGAAATACCCAAGTGAGTGAGTGAGGTGTGAGCGTTAAATGTATTTTAATTTAATATTCATTTTAAATAGTAAATTTATAAACAAAATATAAATAAAAATTATAATAAAAAAGGACATAAATATAAATTAAAATAAAAAAGGACATAAATAAAAATTAAAATAACAAAAAAAAACTACTCGATTCCATATTTTGCTTTGATCTCGTTTTGCTTCCTCTTGAGAAAGGTTCGTCGGGGGCCAGTGATATGATCAAGGTCGAGAGCGAGAATTTCCGACTCTTCTTTTTCTTTTTTCCAATTAAATTTCTCTCTTTCTCTCACGTTAAATTCTTCCATTTGATCGACCATTTTTTGGCCAATGTCGACGTGAGTTGGAACCGAGCCGGATCCCGAGCCCGAAGCTCGTGCCTTTGCTTTTTTCTTGCCGATCGGACGTTGTATGTCGTCCTCGTCATCCATCATCTCCCGGTTGAGATCATACATTGATCTTCCGTCGGACGCGGTCGGACTAGCATCAATGTCCGCCGAGGATCGTTTCTTTGATGATCCGTCTCCGCTTGGATTCACATACAATGTTTGCCATTTCGGCGATTTCCTTAATAGTTCCCAAGTCGCAATTGGAGCTTGGACTCCTCCGTCGTCTTGATACTGGGACGTTGCTTGCATTAAAATGTCGGTATCACTACAACCGTTTTTTTTGGCTTCTCTCACATTGTTGGTATATGCCGTGAAACTTGAAGACTTTTCGGTTAATATGAGTCCATTTAGAACTCAATTGGTCCATAGTTCGATACTCGGGGGGTATGCCCATTAACGTCTCAAACTTTGTAGCGATACGTTTCCATAACGTTTTTTTTTATTTTGAGCGTTACCTAAAAAAAATAAAGCATAATCAATATTAATTTGTATAATTTGTATACATAAACAAATACTATTATATATTAAATACCTATAATGGGATCCTCCGAGACATCGACAAACGCCCTAGCCAAGTTTAGCTCTTCGTCCACATCCCACTTCTTTGTAACCCGTGAGGATGATTTTGATGCTGAAATTTTCTTTTTTCCTTTACCTTTACGCACAGGTTGCGTTTCCTCAACGTCTTCTCCTTCCTCCTCCGGAACGGGTTGCGTTTCCAAAACAAACTCCAAATCTTGTGAGTATCCGACCGACATAGTAGGCATGTTTGGGACATACCCCGGTGAACCGAACGGGTTTTGGTTAAAAGGTGGTGGTTGGATGAACGCGTTTGGGTTTAACGGAGACCGTATGTTGAACGCGTTTTGTTGAGACGCGTAATGAAGCCACAAATTGGAATCGTTAGGATTCATGACTTGGATATTTTTATAGAGACAAGATGAGATTTTTTATAAAATTAATAGTGAAAAGATGAGAGTTTTTTAGTGTGTTTTATAAAATGGTGTTTAGTGGTTATTTATAGGGGTAAAAAGTTTTTTTTTTTAAAGTTACCGTTGAACGGCACTGGGTTTAATGTTTCAGCCGTTGAACGACATTGTCTCACCCTCCACACCCGTGAAGATCTTTACGTGGAAGACTCACACCCCCCTTCACACCATCAAGGGGACGATGTGCAAAACCCATTCACGTCGTGAGGGGGTCTCACAGATGGTCTCACGGTAGGTATACCACTTGATCTAAGGGCAAGGGGTATACCTTGCCAACTGGGCGCCACATCAGCAGTCAGAAAAGTGATGGGCAAGTGAAATACTCCTCTCCATCACATTGCCATCACTTTCACATAATCAACATATTTTTTTTTAATAATAATATTAAAATTATAAAAATAAATATAACATACAATAAAAATTAAAAACATACAATTTAAAAATTAAAAACATACAATAAAATTACTGAAGCGATCGTTCGTAAACATTTGCAAGGCGGTAAAACCAACCCGACCTCGCGCGTCCGCCCGTTGCCTAAACCAAGGAACCTCCCTCTCGAAATCGCATACGATATGTAAAAATAATTCCCGGCTCATTCGGAAACGTCTTCTAAAATCATCGGGACCGTACGTTGGGAGATTGTTTTCTGGATCGTCTCTGAAATAGTCGTTCACTAAACGAGTGTGACCACCCACACGATCACGGTTTATACGAGCGTTTCGGGATGTACGACGTAGACGTCGTACATTTTGCCACCACGTAACCGCCGCGGTTGTCATGGCCCGGAACATCAAAGCCCGTCGCCTATCGTATTCGGAAGATGAAGTTGACATGTTGGTATTGATTGGGTGGTGAGTTTAAAAAAAGATGGAGTTTTTATAAAATTTAAGAGAGAATGAGATGAATGTGATAGTGAAAATGATGGAAATGGGATGGGTTTTATAAAGTGTGTGATGCTTTAAAAAAAATATTATTTTTTTTAATCCCCAACAGTCATATTGACCAGTCAACGCGCCTCTCTCTCTTTGGTTTATCCCGTCACTTTTCCGACGCGCATAACCCACGTCTTGGTCACGCCGACCAAGGGGGCGGTGTGCCCTTGGTCACAGCGTGATTTTCGCCCTCCACGTCACCCACGACGTTAATTATATTATGCATACCGGACAGTGAGTTACACTTTTTTTTAGTGTCACTTAAAAAAGTTCTTAACATTATAATATGGAAATATATTTTGTTGGTTGATGTGGTGTAACAAAGACGTATGAGGAGAATTAGACAATGAATGGATGTGGATTTGATTTCATCGGAAAATGGGAAAACTGGTAACACCCCTTCTCTTCCAATCAAAATTCCTCTGTTTCTCTCTCTCTTACCTCTTCCTCTCTCTCTTCTTCACCTTCTACACTTCTCTCTCCTCCACCACCAAATGCTATTTCCGATCCTCCCCCTTCGACCCTCTCCAATCACCCCTCTTCAATTACCCTCAATCCTACGCCCCACACAAACACCCCATTCCCACCATTCAATCCTCCTGCAATTCCCCTGTTTTCTTCTCAGATTATTGGTTTGTTTTGAATGAAATCCGACGAGTGGTGGATGATTCTTCGTGGGATTCCAAGGGCTTGAGGTATGTTCAAGGAAATGGAAATGGTGGGTGTTTTGGGATGAATTATAGTACGCATGAAAGGATTTCGTATTTTGATTATGGAGATGGTGGAATCGAAATCCCTTGTGGATTCTTTAAGAAATTTCCCATTAGTGATCACGGTTAGTATGATCGAATTCATCGACGAATCTTGTTTCTTGTTTTTCATTTGATTTTATATACTTTGTAGCGCACGTTAAATGCAATTAATTTTAAATAAAGAAACGTGGGACCGATATAAATACTTGTACTCTTTATCTGATACACATATATAAACAAAACAACGAATTATGTAGTTCTCGTAGTTATTTACTTAAAACAATTTTTTTATTGAATGGGTCATTGGGTTATAATTAACATGATAAATATTTTGCAGATAGATTAGCGATGGAAAGCTGCAAGGGAGTGGTGGTGGTCTCAGCTATATTTGGAGACCACGACAAAATCCGCCAACCGAAAGGGCTTGGGTCTAAAACCCTAGACCATGTATGCTTCTACATGTTTGTAGACGAGGTCACGTTACAACAACTCCATTATCATAACGTGCTCTCGAGAAAAACCAAAGAAAATAAAATTGGAGCGTGGAGAATTGTAAAAGTTTCTAGTCAAGAACTATACGAAAATCCGGCTATGAATGGCATAGTCCCAAAATACTTGGTTCATAGACTATTTCCCAACTCGAAATATAGCATTTGGGTTGATGCAAAAATGCAATTGGCGGTTGATCCGTTATTGTTGCTTCATTCACTTTTGATAGTGAAAGACGCGGATATGGCCATATCTAAACATCCTTTTTATGTTCATACGATGGAAGAAGCTATGGCGACCGCAAGATGGAAAAAATGGTGGGATGTCGATTCGTTGAGGATTCAGATCGAGACATATTGTGAAAACGGATTGCAACCGTGGTCGTTGAAGAAACACCCGTATCCTTCAGGTAATATGCATGATTGTATTAATTTAAATTTAATACAATTTTATATGTTTTGATATAAAATGAAACAAACTTATATATACAATTCTATACGTTATTAGAAATATTAAAAAAGATTAACATGTATAGTGAATTGTAACATGTAACAAGTTATGAAACAACCATGCAATAAATGACAAAGTTAAAAGTTGTCTTAACTTTTTTTTTTTGAAAGGCGAACATCGAATGTTGTGACGTCGCACCCTTCGTCATATGGGAGAGCCTCGTCCAACTCCGGCAAATATGTTGTCTTAACCGGGCCCACTTGGTGTCAGAGTTGGAGAGCTTTCAAGGAAAAACCCCATCCAATACGGCCCCTTCCGGGCTTGAGGGAGAGCCGAGGCTCAAGCCCTGGATCGGCGTGGGTAAAACCCTGGTGCATCAGCCTAAAATGCCTCATTTGCGATGCCGTAGAAATTAATGGTAGTGACAGGGATTGAACCCGGGTCCCTTAAAACTTCAGGTCTTATCTCACCACTACACCACAACCTCTTTAACATAAAAGTTGTCCTAACTTGAAAGCTAGTTCATAATGATTTGACGTAAACAATATTAAATAAAGTATATTCTTTTTCAATAATATATAAATTATAACACACTTAAAGGACTGCTTTTACGATTATTTCTTAAGATATATCGAATGAGGTATAAACTATAATATGTATTTATTTAATATATATATATTTAGTTTTTAAATACTTTATATTTTTAGTTTGTAAAATTAAATACAGTATTTAGTATGATTTTGATTTAGATTTATTCAATTACTCCTCAAGAATCGTTCAGCTAGTTTAATGATTTAATTTTAGCTTAGAAACTTTCTTAGTAAAATATATTATGTTTTATTTATTAAACAATAATGTACAATCGTCAATCAACTATTTAAAAATTCTAATAAAATCTTAAATCTTAAATCTTAATATAGCTAATTGTGTTAAAAAAAATAAAATTCATAATATTTTCTAAAAATCACAGAGTTATGAGTTATGACAACTTAGAAACAGAAAAAAGGTATGTAGTTGAAGCTTCTACAAAAAGTCCCCACCCATGACAACAGAGAAAAGTGTCTCTATTCATTTATCACAATTGTACTTTATGCATGTCTATTTTTTATCATTATTATTAGTATTATGTATTTATATTACATTTAATGGTTATTTCTTTTACGTACACTTTAGTTTACTAAATGCATGGGCCCATTCCACACAAGAATCTTGTTACCCCTAATATCTGTTCTTAATTTATTTATTTCTAATTTAAGAAAAAACTTAATACGCATATAAATACACGTTTTAAATAATAAAAATTATGCGAAATATTTTTAAAAATATATTTTATAATGTCTTAATTAACGTGGAAATAACGATTTTTATGATACGATTATTTTGGCAGACGTTCCGGACAGTGCAATAATCTTAAGGAAGCATGGGGTAGCTAGCAATCTATTTTCATGTCTTTTGTTCAATGAACTAGAAGCATTCAACCCAAGAGACCAACTACCGTTTGCATTTGTGAGGGACCTAATGAACCCGAAGATGAAGATCAACATGTTTGACGTGGAAGTATTTGAACATGTGGCATCGGAGTATAGACATAACCTTAAACACGGTGGGTCTGTTGGGACCCAACCGGCTAGAACCATCAGGGCTAGCCCGGATTTACTTGCTAATGGTGGTAGTCGTACCAAATGTGATAGGTACTTAGCGGAAATGTGGGGTGACGCTCAAGATTGACATGACTTAATTGGTGGTGTCCATGGGCCATGGCTAGCGATGTATGACCGTTGGTTTGGTTATGAGAGGTGACTGGCTTGTCTCCTTATCTTGGTTATGGTGTCAATATGCTAGTGATTGATTTGTTCATGAAATGTAATATAATTTTGTGTTGCTTTTAGCATTGTATTTAATTTCTTAGTTCTACAGCTTGGTTGAAAAAATATTAAGATTTGAGTTTTTATTTTTCTTTTAATTCTATTATAATTTAACAATATGTAATGACATGTGTATACTTGTAGTACTCACTAAGTTGTTTGTTTCTCATTATATTTTGTTAGTTTTCTTTTAAATATTAAACTTTTTGAAATATTATGTTCTGTATAATTATTAGTATTTTATATAGAATGCGAATCAAATAAAAAGTAAAATTTTCGTATAAAATAAAACTTGGAACAGTTGTATAAAATAAAACTTGGAACAGTTGGGTAAGTCAGTGGCTAAGATGAAGCAGTGACAGTTTCATAATAAACTAAAAGTTAGTTATGGTCCGAATAAGCATAAAAAATAGCAACGATTGTTAACTTTTTAGCTAGCCTCCCTATTTTTTTGAAACGTAAATGACTTTTATGTAGTATATTATTTTTTTTGAAATAAACCACAAAATCAAATAGTATTGTTATATATTTAGCCAAAACCATTTAAAAAAATGTTAACACACTGTTGATTATAACAGGGTGTCTAAACTTGTTACAACGGTACGTCTAAGCATTGTGTCTAAATGGTCCAATTGTAACGGTGCATCTAAAGTAGTTACAACGATGGGTCTATACTAATAGTGCATAAAAACATTACAATGGTGTGTAAACTTACAATTACAGTGGTGTGTCTAAATCACTCGTCTAAATACGCGTGTCGTGTCCTAAACTATTCCTACGTTTCGCACAGAAAAACCAACTTTTACGTGAAACGGCCTCATTTATATCCGATTAGAAAATTATTCCCTGAGTAATACCAAAAAGGGATAGGGCGACATGGACATGATAGAGATAAGGTTATAAAGGATGTGCCCAAGAGATATAAGGTAGAAGAAAATCAGAACCAAAACGTACAAATACATATATAACTTCCAAGATGACTATGCAGAAACCTGTCGTCCATATCCGACATATCATCATCAATCTATCATCTAAATTGATTGTCACATTTCGAGGTAATGACATAAAAATAAAATTTTGAATGAACAAATTTAACTTTTTTTTCTATTTTGAGTAATTTAATGGGATAACTTTGTAGAATAGTAACCAGGTTTCAAAAGTATTCCAATTAGGTCACTCAATACGCATTTTACACAGTATACACCATCAACTATACTATGGTGAGTGACCTAATTGAAACACTTTTGAAACTTGGTTATAAAACTTGATGCAATTTATTAATAGAATTTATTTAAAAATAAAAACGGTCATTTTCGACTATCAAGATATAAAAGAAGTTGAAGTTGGTTGTAGAGAACCGGGAGTGTTTTCGGTATTTAATTAATATAAATTAATCTCGTACGTCTTATGTCCACTATATATGTTTCCATTTGATGAGTAGAATTTAAAAGAGTAGCTAAACTCCCATGACCGTAGTTTGTTAGCTGTTACACCAAAAAGATGAAAAGGGAAACAAGAACTCATCGTCAATGATCAAACCCATGTTATTTTGGTATTAAAGCTAAATCAGTAATTTAGTATATTTTTTACAGTTATTGTAATTTGTTATTTTTGTGTACCTTTTCTGTAATATTAGCTCATATATAATATTCTCAATCTCCACCAAAATTGGTGTTGAGATTTTCACCCTAACATGGTATCAGCTAGAAATTGATTTTCAAAGTGTAAGAAACAATCTCCTGCATAAAGTGTAAGGTAAGGTTGCGCACATCACATCACAAAGCGATCCGGCCCCTGCGCAAATGCGAGAGCTAAGTAAAACACCGGGTGCGCGCTTTATGATATCAGCCAAAAATTGATTCTCTCTCTTCCAACCCTAATATCCAATCGCCGATCACAAGCATCCCGACTCCCGCCCTATTTTTTCTTCCCTGTCGACTTTCACTGGTTGACTTCTATCACATGTGGTTGACTTCTTCTACTGGTACGTAATTATTTACCCATGTTGATCAGGTTCGTTGATTAAAGAATCACTCAAATCACTGATGTTGTTAAAGACTCGAGTTTATTGCCATCACAAAGTAATCGGCCCTGACAAAGTCATCGGACTTTTATTGCCATCACAAAGTAATGACCCTCCTCATCTTCTGTTGTGACCCTGATCCTCATAATAACAATCGATTTCTTCCTCAGGCGAATACAAACATCATGGTTATTCCATCCATCAACCATGGTCGTGTTTGTCCACCACATTGCCAACTATGCAGAAAATCAGGTTATTATGCTACAATTTGCCCTACTCTTCCATCTTATGAATTTAAGCCGGTCAATTCTCAGCCTAAATTTGCTGAAGCTGCTTGGTATGTAGACTCGGGTGCCACATCACATATGACATCGACTACCAATCATGTGCACAGACCCGCTCCTTATTTCGGCAATGCCCAAGTCACGATTGGAAATGGTAACATTCTTCCAATCTCACGGGATATTCACATGTTTCTAATAGTCTTAAGTTACGTGATGTTTTAGTGATTCCTAATCTAATAAAAAATCTTTTGTTGATTAGCAAACTCACAACCGGCAATCCTGTGGATGTTTTATTTTCACAACCGTTCTTTCATATTCAGGAACTAGGACAGGGTCACCAAGCAGGTTCTCGCGATAGGAAAATATGAAAACGGGTTATATGTTCTTAAGGATTGGCCTACAACGTTAATGGCGGTTTCTACCTTCAGTAATCAGACATTGTTTGTAGCGTGGCACAGTCGATTGGGCCATGCAACTTTTCCTACCATTGCCTTGCTGAATAAGTTAGGTTGTCTGGTTGTTACATCAGTCTTGCCAAAACCTAATGTTTGTTCTTCTTGTCAGCTTTCAAAGGCACATCGTTTACCATTTGAAACAAATAAAAAACGATCCTTATAGCCATTGGACTTACTCCATTGTGATTTATGGGGACTAACACCGATTATCGCTATTGACGGTTGTCATTACTATGTCGTTTTTTGGATGACTAGTTATTTTATCCACTAAAAGCAAAATCTAGATTTTCTTCTGTCTTCACTACTTTCATGAAACTTGTTCAGACACAGTTTTCTAGGAAGATTGAAGTCTTCCAGAGTGATGGTGGCACCAAATTCGGAAACCATACCGTTCGACAACTTTTAGAGGATAATGGCACTTTTCATCGTCTACCGTGTCCATATACACCTCAACGTAATGGACGTGCTGAAAGGAATCATCGACACATAGTTGAAACCAATTTATCCACGTTGTTTAATGCCCATGTTCCAGCTTCCTATCAGGTAGATGTTTTCAGTACTGCCATCTACATTATCAATCGTTTGCCCACTACAGTTTCGGAAGACAAGTCTCCGTTTGAATTACTATTCTCTCAGGTATCAGTTTACAATAATTTTCGCACCTTTGGGTGTCGAGTTTTTCCTTCCATGTATTTTTACTGGGTATAGTCCACAATACAAAGGCTATCGTTGTCTTGATCCTATTACTTCTCGAGTTTATGTTATAAGGCATGCACATTTTGACGAGACATGTTTTCCTTTTTCAAGTATTACCTCTCAAACAAGCTTATATTTGTTGTAGCTTACAAGTTTTTTGGAAGACATTTCTTCGCTTTATGTCTCCTCGTAGACTAAAGAACCAGCCCATAAGTCACCAAATCCATCAACACATGGGCCTTGTTTTAACTGTCTTAATCAGCCCACCCGTTCGGGATCCACTGTAACGCCCCAACCATTAAATCCGGCCCAACGTGTTCCGACTGGACATGCTACATAAGAAGCTGACCCGGCCGGGCAGCTTCTTGACACGCCCGGGTCTGATCAGGGTTCGCCAATTCGAAGTGCTTTATCGTCGGTTCAATCGGGTCAGGCCTCTACAGCGTTAGTTCAGTCCTCAGCAACCGCATCAGTCCATCATATGCAAATCAGATCAAAACCATAACCAACAATGAATGATGGTTTCAATGGTGATTGTCTTATTTAATAAAGTTTACAAAAATAAACTAATCTTATTCTAGTATATCACGAAGAAAAAAATAAAATTTAGCACACAAACCATAAAAACCAAATACGAGACAACAAAAAGATATTATAAAACTACAAGATGTAAAACATGACAAAATAGTAAACAAATCACATAAGTCAAGAAGATTTGTCTTATTTCTTTTTGGAAGAAGAAAGATTTTATTAAAAACAACCACTAGCAAGGTGTTAGCATATGGTTACACCCCCAACAATCATCCCTTATGGAGATTGAAACAAAATGAAGTTGAAATTTTGTTCAATTCTTTATCCACGGGTAAGAATTTGGTTTGATCTCCTCCAATATCTTTTACATATTACTTGGCTTATCGTTGAAGATTTTTTTTTTCTCTCCAAATGGACCAACAAGTTTCTAGGTATATCGCTTGAACCGTTATTTTTAGATTTGGTGTCTTTAGTTGTGTTGCCGGATATTTTAGTATTTCCTTTACCGAGTCGAAGGATGTGCTAGGCAGCTTACACCATGCATTAATTTGTTGCCAAATATTGTTAGCAAAGTCGCAAGATGCTAACACATGATCCGTTGGATCCTGTTCCATATTACAATGAAAACATAACGTTGAGTTGTGGTTTACACCTCTTTGGAGTCATCTTCATATGTATTCTATTCATGACCGTTCTCCATGCGAAAAAAAATTAGCTTTATTGGTACCCAGTTCAATCACTCGTATTTGTATTCTTCTTGTTGTACCTCTCCTTTTTCCAATTCAGCTTTAAGTTATTTAATTAAGAACATATCTGACGCGCCCCATGACCAACACCATTTATCGTTGTCTTCCCCACGGTTGCAGGAGTCGAGTACCTCTAAGCATTAGGTTGATTCATCGTTCTCCATCCCTCCTCTTGCTCACCTATTCCAACACCATTTCCATTTGGCCTTATTATCTTGTCTGGATACTCGATCCGTCACTGAACAAGTTTTGGCAGATTCAAGCTTTGAATCAATTAGGGAATTGATCTTTTAGTGGTGTGTTTGTTGCCCATATATCCAACCAAAAAAGAGCTTTTCTACCATCACCAACCTCGCACGTCATGCTCCCATGAAAATCAATATCTTGCTCAATCAAAATGTTTTATACTTTGCAAATGTTCTTCCAATTTCCTGTTAAGGATTGCTTCTAAGGGATTTCTTTGTATCTTCTATTGCTATTGTGTGTGATGGTTATAAATTTGACCCATAAGTTAAACAAGTCATTTTTATACCTCCATCACCATTTAGCTAAAAAGGCAATGTTCGTGTTTTTCAACGCCTAGAACACCGAGTTGCTTTGGTGCCAAAGTTTTGTCCCAAGAAACCTAACATAAGATTTGTCTTATGTTTTACACAATTTACCACATAACACGTAAAACCACGGGCTTCTTAAAACTCATGTATTTGCATGTCATTGAAACCACGAAAGGCACACGATTAAGTTTCGGTTTTCTTACACACGCTTTGACTCTTGAATACAAGGATTCATGTTCATCTAAACAAGATTGTGGTCAATGTTTGATGGCAAAAAAACCATTTAAATTACAATTTGTATACCACTATTGGTACGCTATAACAGGGGCGGACCTACATAGTCCGGAGGGGGTTCACCGGAACCCCCGAGTTTCGAAATTTATATAGAACGGTATGTAAAAACACTGGGGTGAACCCCTTAAAAAATATAGAGTGAACCCCTTGAAAAAAATTGCTGGATCCGCCACTGCGCTATAATGTTATACTAGTTTAAATCCCGTGTATACACACGGGTGAAAAATAACAATAAATAAAATTTTAAATCTTTATGTGTATATTTTACATGTGTAAAAATGTATCATATACTAAGGATAGATAACAAAACTCAAAATATGTAAAAACTAATATATAATTGGATTTAGAAAATAAATTAAGTACTATTTAATATAATTTGATTTTTATTTATTATTTGATTGAAAATAAAAGTTAAATAATTAGATTTCAAAGTTTAATAAGGGATAATTTAAAGTAATGTGTTTTAATAGTATAATTAATATTTTCTTTAAATATATATTATTGTTAAAAGATGAATGTGCATTTAATAGAAGAGAGAGACGGGAAAAAATGACGAGAATGAACGTGGTGGCTACATGTGGCATGTAAACACCTTTCTTTATTATATATTATAGATTGATATGTGTAGACAAATAAAAACCTATTTTTATTCAAGAAACAAGGTTACTACATCCATCTCACCATCTGCCCTAAATAATACAATTATGTCTACTCATCACATTCATTCCACCTTTTATCACGTTTACTCGAATCCCAGAGCTTCAAATCTTTCCGATCCCTCTAACATTTTCATTTCCACAAACTGCCGCTGATTTCTTCCGGTTCTTCGCATTCGATTGCAGGTAAAATCACCCTACTACATGTGAAGATCAACATACATCTTGTGCAAATTAGGGTACCAATTATCGATTTGAACTTGTCAGCTGAATTAGGTGATGAAATTGCTTTAGTTTGCCGATTAAGGTTCAATGTATTCGATTTTCTTACCTGTTTGATGATAATGAAGAGGTCACGGAGTGAAGTTTTTGGTTTGCGGAGGGTAAAACTGCCACATATTTTGTTCGGTTTAGCTGCATTGTATTTGATTGTTGTTTGCTTCAAGTTCTCTGCTTATTTTGAGCCATCAAGTAGTCCTGATAATGAACCAGTAACTGAATATCAGTTAGAAGTAAGTAAGCCATCGTTAAGATCTGCATATCATGATGAAATTAGTGAAGAATTAGAAATTGAGAATAGATTAGAAGAGAAATCTGGTGGTAGTGATAGGGAAACATTAGAAAGCGAGAGCCGATTTGAAACGGTTAGTGAAGAAGAGAAGGATGATGGTTTACCTCCTGTTGATCTTCGATATGGGCGGTTAACTGGTAACATTTTGAGGGAAAGAATTAGGACGCGCGATATGTCAGGATTGGAGAAAATGGCAGATGAAGCTTGGAGTTTAGGTTTAAAGGCATGGGAAGAGGTTGATAAGTACAATGAAAAAGATACCAAGTTGTCTTCCATACTTGAAGGGAAACAAGAACAGTGTCCGCCGTGGGTATTGATCAGCGGTGAAGAACTAACTAAAGGAGACCGGATCATGTTTATTCCGTGTGGTCTGGCTGCAGGGTCGTCTATAACAGTGGTGGGAACCCCTCATTTTGCTCATAATGAATATGTGCCCCAACTTGCAAGAACAAAGGGAGGTGATCCGATGGTTTTGGTTTCCCAGTTTAAGGTTGAGTTGCAGGGGCTAAAATCTGTAGTTGCAGAAGATCCACCAAAAATTTTGCATTTGAATCCTCGATTGAGGGGTGATTGGAGTCATCAACCGGTTATTGAACACAATACATGCTACCGGATGCAATGGGGGGCGGCTCAGAGGTGTGATGGTCTACCATCAAAAGGCGATGATGACATGCTTGGTAAGCATATTGCTGTAATTATCAACTTATAACATAGGGAAGAGAATATAAAGCTTGTTTCTTTTTTCTCTGCATCTCTGATATGTTTTCCTTTCTTTTCTTTAAATATAAATTTGCCACTTTTAGGCCATTTCTACCATTACTGTGGGCTTATAAAGAAACTGTAAAGCTTTAGGATGATAGACATGTTCACTGCCCTTTATTGTCCCAATATATTTGCACACTTCTTGAGCCAAACTAATCATTTTGCGTTTGATTTTTTTAGATTAAAAATTATCTGATTTATGCTGTCAATATATGAGGATGCAGGTGTAAGGTGGGCTGGTTATTGAGTTGCCCAAAAACAGGGTTCTTGGAATTGAATCTTGGTCTAAGTGAACAACTTAGATGATATACATACTGCAAGTCTGCAATTATGTGTTCAACAAGTTTCTTAGGTTTCCATCTTGAAGTATGTTGCATGCTAAGAATATCTTATTGATTAAGGTTTATCTTAATACATTAGATATGATATCAGTAATACAAGCTTATAGGTAGTCTATTGCTACTTACATGGTTTGGGCAAAACAAGAATCACTTTATCCTAGGCAAACATGAACTTGTTTAGTGCATTAGATGAGCCAACGGGACAAGTTACCAAATCTAGAAGGCTCTATTTTGCCAATTTTTTTATTTTTTATTTTATTTCCATAGATATAATAGATGTATTAGTTGTTATAATGGTCGTTTAGATGTTCATACATCGATAATCAAGTTTCAGAATTGGCTCATAATCTCTTATTACCAATTAGTTATTTTCTGATATGAGGCTGGAGTTTCCATGGCAGTAGTTTGGAATATCAGTGGGTTTTAAGGATATCATCCTGTAGAAATGGAACATATGACATTGCTAAGATTCATTTTAATTGGGATCATCTCATTATATTGGCACTTAATGTACTATATTTGGCAGTTGATGGATTTCCAAGATGTGAAAAATGGATGCGTAACGATGTTGTGGATTCAAAAGAATCACGAACATCAACATGGTTCAAAAGATTTATAGGACGGGCACAGAAACCTGAAGTGACGTGGCCATTTCCTTTTGTAGAAGGTAAATTATTTGTGCTGACCATACGTGCTGGGGTTGATGGATACCATATAAATGTCGGAGGCCGCCATGTCACCTCCTTCCCGTACCGTACAGTATGTTAATCTGATCTCATAATATTGCTTTAGCATGCTTATCTAACCATTTGATGTTCATCTATAACCAACAATTGATATAAAATACATCTTTGCTATAGGGGTATACACTTGAGGATGCAACAGGATTAGCAATTAAAGGGGATGTAGATGTGCATTCTGTTTTTGCCACATCACTCCCAACTTCTCACCCGAGCTTCTCACCTCAAAGAGTAATAGAAATGTCAGAAAAATGGAAAGCTAAACCTTTGCCACGCCATCATATACGAGTTTTTATTGGGATTTTATCTGCTACAAATCACTTTGCTGAGCGTATGGCTATTAGGAAAACATGGATGCAGTCTTCAGCAATTAAGACCTCAGATGTTGTTGTTCGGTTTTTTGTTGCTTTGGTAAGAAATCTACAAAAGTATTTTTTTTTAATTAATCTCCGATTTTTTTAAGACCTCATTAATTTTATTTATATTTTTATCTTTTTCTTTCCCATGGAGCCGGGGGTCTAAACGGGAGCAGCCTCTCTATCCCTTGGGATAGGGGTAAGGTTTGCCCTCATCACACCCTCCCCAGACCCTACTAATAGCGTTAGCTATGTGTGGGATTATACTGGGTACGTTTGGTTTGGTCTTTTGGCTATAAAAAAGTTATGTTAAAATGCAGAGTCCAAGGAAGGAGCAAAATGCAGTTCTGAAAAAGGAGGCTGCTTACTTTGGTGATATTGTTGTATTAACATTTATGGACCATTATGAGCTCGTGGTGCTAAAAACTATAGCCATATGCGAATATGCGGTCATTATAATTAAACCCTTCTTCTATAGTTTCTAAATTGGCCTTTACAGTCTTTTATTTACAGTCCTGTCCCTTGTAATTGCAGGTTCAAAATGTGAGTGCTTCATATGTGATGAAATGTGATGATGACACTTTTACAAGGGTGGATACCATCTTGAAAGAACTTAAAAGTGTCCCTCATCAACGGTCCCTTTATATGGGAAATCTTAATCTCTTTCACAGGCCTCTCAGACATGGCAAATGGGCTGTCAGTTTTGAGGTCTGATAACATTAAATCATAATTTCTTTTATAGAAGACGATTAACTATTTGTACCATTGTTACAGACCAACCTATTGTTCTTGCAAAAATGAAAAATCAGAAAAGTATATATGGGACATCTGAAATGCGTTATTTTTTCTCCTACACTCCCACAATTTATCAAACGATTGTTAATTTTTGCAAATTATCCAAGAACAATGGTTAGTTTGTGATAAAGATCAAGTATAATGGTATCAATAATTACAGTTTTGTCCGATTTGAAATGACATTTTACATATTAATGTTGCAGGAATGGCCAGAAGCAGTATATCCACCTTATGCAAATGGACCAGGATATATAATTTCCATTGATATAGCCAAATTCATCGTATCGCAGCATGCGAAAAGAAAGCTCAGGGTCCATTACTTATCCCTCTAAACATCTGTTAGTTTTAGTGACAAAGTGGGCTGGTTCTGGGTCGCCGACACAAAACACCTTTTTTATCCAACTTTTTAAAATTTAAAAATGATTAGTGTGCAAATTATGATTATAAAACTATATAATTATAAATAAAATCAGACTTTCAAGTTTCAACCCGTCTGACCCGTTTCCTTGATGTGACCCATTTGGCAGATATTCAAAATGGAAGACGTGAGCATGGGAATGTGGGTTGAGCAGTTCAACAGCACTAGCCCTGTCCAATACTCTCACCATGGTAAGTTTTGTCAATTCGGGTGTGTGGATAATTATTACACGGCACATTACCAATCACCGAGACAAATGGTTTGTTTGTGGGATAATTTAGCAAGAGGACGACCTCGATGCTGCAACTTTAGATGAAACAAAAAGTCTGCAGTTGATGTGTGTGGATTTTGTGTTTTTGGTCATATGTGCCATGATTTTGTTGTGATGTTATTGTGAGAACCTATGTAACATAATTATGGTGGGCATGGTCATGATCCATGAAGATGAACCATGTACGCCATGATTGATGTTTCTGATCATTTTTGGGTCTGAAAGTGAGACTGTAAGCCTGGGGATGTACAATTTGTTTGTATAGAACTGATTATGCCTCTTTATGTTATCAACACTAATCAAATTTTGTCTCGTTTAAATTGGGACGTACTCTTCTAGGGTACCCGTTAGGTCATTATTTAGACCCACGTTTGAGGAAAGATGAAACTTTTATATCAAAATTCAGCTTCTCCCCTACGTGGTGGTGAACCCACTTAAGGGTACCCGTTAGGTCATTATATTTCTGTAAGGTCTCATTGTAAATGATCTCAATATTTAATGGTTGTAAATGATATACTGATATTCATAAAATCAAATTAAAATCAGACTTTGCAAACTCACAAAACTGATTTTTTGTGTTTGATAAAACATATAATTGCGACTTACTAACGTTGTTTGATAAAAACTAGTTTTTTTACCCGACGCGCGTTGCGACGGCGCTAAACGCGGCGTGATAAAGTATAGGCTACAATCGACCCAACTCGTTTCCGAACTAAATTTACATCGATTGTACCCGTCAAATGAAAACGTATTATATTTGACCGACTCGTTTCCAAGTAAATTTACGTCAAAACGTAAACCAACTCGAAACGTACATAAAAATAAGTACGAAAACGTATTATATTTGACCTGGCTCATTTTCCAACAAAATTTACGTCAAAAAGTAGACGAACTTGAATTTATACCGACACGTACATAAAAATAAGAACGTAAGAAATTAGTTTTTTTTAAGTAAAAACGTACATGAATAAACCTGAAACTTTAGAAACTCGAATGAGTGAAAATGACATTTTGCAAACTTTTTAGGCAATATTTAAAAGAGGAGGGGTGCATTGGCCGGTGGGTTTCCCCACTGACCTTGCCAATTAAGAGTAATATAACCCAACAAAATTTACGTCAAAACGTAGACGAACTTAAATTTATACCGACACGTACATAAAAATAAGAACGTAAGAAATTAGTTTTTTTTAAGTAAAAACGTACATGGATAAACCCGAAACTTTAGAAACTTGAATGTCACACCCCAACCGACGGCGGATTATACGTCGGGGCGGACGCAGTTGTTCAATAGCACAAGGTTGACTATTAAAGTTTCGATATTTCATTAAATAATAATTTAATATTCAATACAAGGAACATAACAAGAAATACAACGTTTAATTTATAAGTAGCCTAGGTCCAAAGCATCCTATGTGATCACAAATAAGCCTCATGATGTAGAACCTGAAACATGTGAAATAATCTGTCAACTACAAAATAGTTGGTGAGATACAAAGGTTTTGACACAGTTTAACAAGTATTTGAGAAGAATTACAATTCACTATGATATATGCATTCTATAATGTAAGTATGAGAACAAGTATCTTAAACATTGTGCACTTCAACCCTCCAACCAAGTTTAGGCATAACCCGCAGGTTACCCTTATAAGTCTCAAGTTTAAAGTTTAATTCAGTAACAATCACCAAGGGCTTCCCCCCCGAAGGGGTCAATCAATCAAGGTGGATTGGTCAAATACAATAAATCTATCATTGTTACCATAGGCTTGATCAAAGCTAATGAATGTGCTAGTTTTAAGTTTAATCTAAGTATACAAGTCTCAAGTTTAACATAAGAATAAGCATTTAGTCATAGTTGTACAAGAATTGTATAAGTTTAAAGTTTTGAACATGTTTTACCCCAAAAGTATAGAAAGGAAAAATGGGCTAAGTATACTCACTTGGATTGATGAAAGAGTATCCGTCAAGATTTAGCGTAGCAAGACTTTGAGGGAGAATATCCTCACAACGAGCCTAAGAATATAAGTCTAAAGTTTCAAGTTTATTTCTATAAGTCTAAGACAAAAGATCTAGGATTTCGAGATTGACTAGGGTTCCAAATGGGAGACGAGAATGATTATGTTTATAAAGTCAAGTTTAAAGTAAAGGTTTTAAGTGAATGACGCAAGACTTGAATATCGAAGTTTAATAAGTTTATAGATTATAATAATAATTATTAAAAAGTTTCACTATTATTAATTATATAAGTTAGGTAAGAACAATCAAAATAGTTTTCTAAGTATTTAGAATTAAATAATTTACAAGAATAATCAACATACATCATTTGAGATTTGATTAAGTTTCTAAGTATTAAGTATTTATAATACAAGTAGATTCGTAATATAAATACGTTTAAATAGATAATAACACTTATAAGTTTATAAGATATTAAATAGAATATGGTTATATCTTAATTATAAGTTTATAAACATTTTTAAAGTCTAAAAGAGAACCATAAATTTAATAGGTTTTAAATAGAATTTCTATTAATTTATAAGTTTATAAGTGTTTAAATAAAGTTTTATAAGTTCATAAATGTTTAAAGTTTTCATTTGAATTTTATAAAGTTTATAATTTTATAATTATTTAGAAAATCAATAAAGTATAATTATTTCTCTTGTTTTATATAAACAAATAGATTTAAATATTATAAAGTGTACAAATTTATAAGTTTATGCATTTTAAGTAAATTTTTATAAACTTTTATGAGTTTACAAAAATTATATAAGTTTAAAAGTTTATAAGTGTAAATTAAAGATTAGGGTAAAAGAATTCTTTAAAAATACAATTAATAATAAAAGTTTACTTTAAATAAATAGTTTATGTGAAATCACAAGTTTTATAAAAGTATAAAAACACTTTCATAGTTTTTAAGTATTTAAAACTATTTTTAAAGATTTAATTGTTATAACTTTTAGTTAAGTTAAATTAATTAAATTGGTTCTGGAAAATAAAAATGTAATTGAAAACCATTTTTAAGTTTATAAAAGTTTAACAGATTTTATAAAAATAATTAAAGTATTTAAAACTGATTGAAAAAGCATAAGAAAAATGAAATGGGCAAAACCCGGCTCCCCGGATTCGAACTCGGGTCTCGCCCGGGTCACCCACACACACGCGCACTTAACCAGCCCGACTACGGGTTCGTTAGCTTAAAGCACAGAAAAATAAATACCTAAACAGATTCTCAAAACTCCCCCCATTCTCCTTATGAACCCTAGAATCAAATCCACAAAATACATATCGATTAGCCCTCTGTTAATGGAATTAAACAGAGGGCTTTTGATCGTCGAGAGATTTCGAGTCGATTGATCATCAAGGTTACCTGAAATGATGCAGAATCGAGGGAGATCGGGATGAAGGTGGTCGTCGGCGGTCGCTAGAATCAAACGATCAATGTGGATGCGATATGATGAAATTGATAGTTTAGATAGTTTATGTGTGGTGTTGTCTAAGTGTTTGAGTGGTTATTTATAGGCAACTTCATCTTTAAATGCGAAAACAGTTGGGGAGTTCACGGTTGATCAAAACGATTTCAAATTCAAATATTCGCGGCCCTGGGACTGTGTTCAAGCATTGAAACACATCGGGTTCTGGTCGCATGCGCGAATGGAAGCCCGAGGTTCGTTGAATCTAGCCGGATTTGCGATTTCGGGAAAAGAGGGTGAAAAACGGGTGTTGCGGGACTCAAACCCACGACCGGACTGGTTTTCTGGAAGTTTGGATTTATGACAGAACAGGCCCCTGAAGTTTAAAGGTTTTATCATTTATGTATAAAATTTAGATTTCAGTTTAAAATAAGTTTCGATAATTGACAGTTTCAGTCCCCGGACTTTATAGACAAATAAAATGTTTAATTTGAATAAGTTTTCTCAAATGATTTTATAATTTCTATAAAATGATTTATAAGTTTAAGTAATTAAAATAAGTTTATATTATATAATTACAAACTTATAAAGTTTTAGAATTTTAACATATTCATATATGTATACTTTTAAATAAGCCTTATATATATTCCAAGTATAAATGTTTTTCCTTAACTATATATTAATTAAATTAATATTTATTTTTTAAGGAATAGTTTTAAAACGAATTCGAGTTTTAAATAAATGATACGTGCAAGGGTTTAGGAAAAGGTATGACGGAAAAATCCTAGATATTACATTGAAGGGGTGAAAATGACATTTTACAAATTTTTTATAAACTGGAGGGGCTAAAGGGGCAATATTTAAAATTGGAGGGGTGGCATTGGTCGGTGGGTTTCCCCACCGACCTTGCCAATGCCAATTAAGAGTAACTAGTTAGTTAACCCCGCGCGTTGCGGCAGGTATTAGGCGTTGAAGACCCGCGCGTTGCGGCAGCGTCGTTAAACCAAACATTAATAGAAATAAGTATGTCGATTCCTCACACGTTGCGACGTAAACATGACTCAGTTATCGCCCGCTCATGTTACGTCGACATTTGTCAAATTCATTAAAGAAAATAGACTAAAGTTAAAAAAAAGAAAAACAAAACATTTAATCGCGAAATCAATCAACGTCATCGAAACTTTGCATAAAAAAATCAAAAGCATAGTATTGCAAGTAGAGAATTGATAATGTTTGAAACCTTATATAAAAAAAACAATGACTTTATACTCGCAGGTTGGAGCGGAGGTGTAAACGCATGACAAAAAGCCAAAGTTTAAATGTTAAGACCCGCGCGTTATGGTGGATCCGTACGATGATATCAACGTGGGTAAGGGCACATTTGCAAACCTAGTTACGCGCGTTGTGGCGGTGACACAAACGTACCCGCGCATTACGACCGGATCGTACGGTGATATTAACGTGTTTAAATACATAATTAAAGCCCATGCGATGCGGCGAGTTTTCAAACCTCGTTACGCGCGTCGACGACAATAATGTGACTAAGTGCATAAAAAATGTATGAAATTGCCACGACTCGGCCTCGGAGATCGAAAAATAGATAAATTGCGATGAAATAGGAGTTAACATTGAAAAGACAATTTCGTTAAAGAAGGTAGTAATAAAGTAAAATAAAAATAAAAATAGAAAAAAAGTAATTTTTACAAACGAATATAAAAAAATAAAAGAAAAGAAATTTGTAAGATAAATTTGAGAGTTTAGAAATTTGAGGGTTAGAGTTTAGAAATATGTGAAGGGGTAAACTTAAAACTTTAGAAACTTAAAGAGTATAATTAAAAATTTAGAAAGTTAAGGGAACATTATGAAAATTAAGAAACTAAAGGGTCTAATATTAAACTTTTGTAAAAGAAAAAAAAAAAAATTCCCTACTATTGACCGACATTAGAAATTGAGTATTAGAATAGAATTATCTAATTGTATTTTTTTTAGTAACTTCTTGATGGTTTAATTGACTAGATTTGAAAAACAGATGAAACAATGTTTGAATATAAAAATTATAGAGGCGATGTATACAATGTCTTAAGTATCTATTTTTTTAATTTTATTTTCTATTTTTTTTAACAGAAAAGCTAGATATTTTAGGATAATTCGGTTTTTCTGGGACAACACCTAAAACATCCAGGACAGCCCATCCCAAGAGGAACCCCCCAACTGGGTAAACCATCTGACCTGGTCACAAACCATTTTTTTGCTGTGTCCCGGATTCGAACCCCAGATCTCCACTATGGGAAGTCTTGGGGCTATCATTGCACCAAATGGTTAACGGTAAGTATCTACTTTAGACGATCCAGAAAATAGACAATACTAAGGTGTAACGTATACTTAAATACAGGTCAAAACAAAAATAGACCAATCGATTAAATTTAAGCATCTAAATTAGACAGGGAGGGAGGGGGGGGGGTGTTTGGGTCCAGTGACAAAGACATTTGGAGTTAAGTGGTGAAGCTCCCCTTAAGGTTAAGAGTTCAAGCCCCGTCATAGACGGATTGATGTAAATTCTAATTTAGATAATCCCAAAATGTAAACTTCACATTAGAATTTTGTACACGAATTAATTTAAATTTCATAACGAGTTGTTTTAAGGAAATAATTTTATTTATAGAATGAAAATCAAATTATTTCAATTGTTTTGCTTTAATTTAATCATGCATTTTTGTACAACATCTATCTATCTATTATAATAAATAAAAATAATCTGAGACACGTGTCACCTTTTGATGTCTTCTCACCCTTATTTTCTTATCCTTCTCTCCTATTAAATGAGAAGACACGTGTCACTCTCTGGTGTTTTCTCACCTTTTTTAATATAAAATGTAATTATAGATAGTTATTATATGATTAACTAAATGAATTTAATATGAAATTAATTATTGATAGTAATAATTTCTGATGTTACTTATTAATTTTTAAAAAATAATTTTGTATTATGGATTATTTTTCCAAGCTTATTTTTAATTATTTTCTAAATCTTCATTACCAACTATTTAATTTTCCTAAAATTCTTTTTCCTGCGTATAATTTCTAAATCTTTATTAATAAGTATTGAATATTTTATTTATTTAACTCGTGTAAGACACGGGGTTCTAACCTAGTTCAAATAATAAAAAAAAGAATAAACTGTCATTTTCGTCCATGTGGTTTGATTACTTTTGCCACTTTCATCCAAAAGATTTATGTTTCTTCTGTGTATACTTGTGTTTTCCAAAATTTGTAATTTTCATCTAATTGGTTAACCTCAACCATTTTTTAACATTAAATTATGGATATTTGTGTTTTTTTAACGTTAAATAAGGGGAATAATTAAGGGTTTACAAATGAATAAAATAAATATACATATAAAAAGACAAAAATACCCCTAATTTAACTTTAAAAAATGGATGGAGTTAATCATATGGATGAAAATGACAAGTTTTGAAAAACACAAGTATGCGTAAGAGAAAAATAAACATTTTGGATGAAAATGATAAAAATAACCAAATCATTGGGACGAAAATGACAATTTATTCTAAAAAAAAAATTACAAAGCTTTCGTTGCAAGCCATCCTAAAGATTTTATAAACTTCTGAATCATTTGCTGATTTGCCGCGTGAAACCTCCATTGAAAATACTCCCGCCATATGTAAAATTTTCAATTTTCAAACTCTTATTCACTTCCGATTTCACCTAAAAGAATCCATCTTATATCTTAAATCTCACCTCACCTTCTTCACTGCAAATTCTTCACAACCGTTGAAAATGGATACCACTTCGCATCTGCGACGAATGGCGGAAGAACTCAAATGCCCTATTTGGTAATCGCTATACACAAAATCGATTGGCTAATCTAGATTTCATGGTTATTAACTCTCTATAACCCTAAATTTTTATTTTCAAATTGTTTGCAGCTTAAGTCTTCTGAAATCTGCGGTTTCGCTTACGTGCAATCATATATTTTGCATGTAAGTTGTTCGTCTGTTGTTGTTAGGGCATTTATCTTTCGTTTTCTCCCTAATCGTACGAATAATCGCTGGAAAAATGACTTTATGTTGTTTACGATCATTTTCAGTGTTTGTATCGACAAATCTATGAAGTCCGATTCAACATGTCCTGTGTGCAAAGTTCCTTACATGCGAAGAGGTACTTCTGAATGCGATGCTATTGCTATACGAATTTTATTAGATCTGTAATTTAATCGAGTCTGAATTTAACAAGCCTTCAATTACTGTATCATATGGTAGCACTGAACTGAATTTATGATTGCAATTCATGAGTAGATGAAAGACAGCAATGTGAAATTTATTATATCTGTGTTTCAAAAAGCGTGTGGCTCTCCAATGCGTTTTGATCCTAACAGACGACGTGTGATGCGCAATGCGTGTGCATCGTGTAGGCAAGGCGTGCATAATTAAAAAAAATATTAAAAGTTTATATATAGATAATATTTCAAATTGTTAACTCTTAAACACTAAAATATACTACATTTTCATCATCTCTTTTGGTTTTTTGATAGATGGTCTAATTTGTTTAAATACTCAAAACCATTGCTTGATCAAAGGTCAGATTTGTTCAATAAGATTTGAAACCCTAGACTTATTGCAGTTGATGGTCTAATATATTCTAATAATGGTCGATTGCATGGTGCGTCCTATCATGGAATCACATCATGTGAACATCATGGAATTGCTAAATATTTTTGAACTCAATCTTTTCTGTTCCAGAGATTCGTCCTGCTCCTCACATGGATACTTTGGTGAGCATTTACAAGAACATGGAGGTTTCTTCAGGTGTCAACATCTTAGTCACTCAAACAGAACCTCAAACCCAAGGTACTGGTACGGTTGTCTAATGTAAAAGGTGTTGAACATCATAAGTTTGAAATATTAAAAGCAAGTAGACACGTTCATCATAAACATGTTATGCATACACTGTTCAGACTATTTTCTTTTTGGCTATTTAGGTCATGAGAATCAAACTGATGATGGAATCAATTATGGAAGCAAGACAGCCAGCAAAGCTTGCAGAGGCACACCAAACACACAGAATCAAAGGAAAAACAAAGGGAAAACTTTGAAAGGATCATCAAAGAGGCTTAAAAGATGTGCTTCTGATATTGAGAGACCGTCTTTTCCAACAAAGAAAAGGATTCAGGTGCCACAACATCCTCCACAAGAGACACCGACAAGACCTACAAATCTTGAAAGTGGGAAGAGTGAGGTTATCAAAGATAGAACTCAAACTAATGTGTCTGGACCAGAAGATACCACTCATTTACATGAGAATGGAGACACATTATTTTCCCCTTTCTTTTGGTTGAGAAATGAGGATACTGAAGAAGCAACACAACCTACACCTTTTGATCCTGTAAACGTGTCACCACCAGATGCTACATGCTTTAGTGATATCAAAGATTCTTATGATGACCATCCCTGTCACATAACCTCAAAGGTAGTTTGTAATTAGTTAGGTGTAATTTGAGTTTTGGTACATAATAATTGTTATAGTATTAGTTTACCTTAATTTATTGGCATTTACTTCTAAAAATTAATATTGCTTCTATTTACTACTTCTCCATCACAGAAAAGTTGAAACTTCACCAAAATTTATTTAAGTATGAACTTAGTCTATTCTCCTACTTTTAACTAAGTTTTAGTGACTTCATCAGCCTGCTTGCAACTTAGTTGAATAACATAAGTTATTAGCAGAAATAACTATTATTGGTAGTTCTTGATGTGTTCTAACAGTACTCATTGTTGCAGGATGGCAACATGTTTGACAGTGAAATATTTGAATGGACACAAAGACCTTGCTCTCCTGAGCTCTGTGCAAGTCCAATGAAGATGCAGGTACTATATTGCTTATATTGTTATAGCATGCCAAATTAAAATGTATGCCATCTCATATATTTTTAATTGCCCTATTCATTAATATCATGCCACCGAATTTGGAATTGGGACACAGGACAAAAAATCCGATGGATGTGACAGAGTCCAAGAGAATGGACACAATAACATGGGTCGAAAGAAGGAAATTAATAACACAGAAGTGATTTTACCCACTTTTTCCCCACTAAATGAGGTTGACCATGAAGCTAAAGTAAAAGGGTTCAAGAAGAGAGCAAAGAAGACCAGAGAAAGCAATCAAAAGAAGAGAGTTAAGAGAGATGCATTAAAAGAAGTTGTTGAAATTTGTACTGTGCCACTGAAGGCTGATCAAGATAATGGCAGAAACACTAGTGAGTCTGTGAAACGTAAGAAAAAGAAGCAAAGTGGCAAGAAAATTGCAACTGCAATTGATGAAGAAGCTTCTAATCATGGAGATGGAAGTACAGTTGGTCTGTCAAATTCATTGAATCTTAAAAAATTTAGTGACAGCATTCATGATGCTAGTAGCATTGACAAGAAGAAAAAAGAGACCACTAACTAGCAACATACAAAAAGGACTAAAAGGTTGAAAAATCAAGATTCAAGAAATAGTAATAATAACATAGCTGAACTTAACAAGGATTTCATCTCTCAGTTGCCTAGTGAACCTTCTCTTGTTAACGACAAGATAGAAGCTTGTGCTTCAAGTAAACAAACTGTAAAAGGTCAAGCTTCCAAGGACTTAAAAACTTCTAAAAAGGTGAAATTTTCTACAAATGAGCCAACACCTTATAAAAATGTTGCTACAAAGGTCATCCAACCATTGGGAGAAGTAAACCGTAGCTTCATGACAGAATCCAATTCTACAGGGAAATCAAATGCAACATTCTTACATAACTGTAACTCTATGTCTGATATTCATTGTGCTTTCTGCCAGTCCTCAGAAGAATCAAATGTATTTTTTGAAATCTGCATCCTTCTAATATGAGTTACTTGTTGATATTCTTATTTTTTATCAGAAGTATATTTACTGCAGATTTCTGGATGCATGACACACTACCTTAAAGGAAAGCCTATAACTTTGGATCATGAAGGTGTACAACATGCCGTACATGCACATAGGAACTGCACAGAGTGGTAATTATTAGGAAATAATGTTTTTTCTTTTACCTTTTGTTGATAGACTGACATGTAAAATATATGCAGGGCCCCTAATGTATACTTTGAAGATGATACTGCTGTCAATCTTGAAGCTGAATTTGCAAGAAGCAAAAGAATTAAGTGCTCTTGCTGTGGATTAAAGGGTGCAGCTCTTGGTTGTTATGAAAAAAGTTGCCGTAAAAGCTTTCATTTCACTTGTGCAAAGCTAACACCACAGTGCCGATGGGATGATGTAAGTATCATTATTTATACTATATAACATTACATTAAACATTGTCAATTGGTCATTCTATTTTTTTGCTGCAGGATAATTTTGTCATGTTATGCCCACTTCATGCTTCTCAAAAGCTGCCAAATGAAGCATGTGGTTCTCAACTAAAAGATAAAAAGAAATATGTTCCAAAAAGGCAAGCTATCATCAAACAATCTCAAGCTAATGTTGATGATACAGCCGGTACAACTTCTCGTTGGGAGTCACATGGACTGTTCACAAAAATGCTAATTTGTTGCTCAGCTCTCACAAGTACTGAAAAGGTTAGATAATATCTTTTTGTATATTGAAGTCAATGTGAATATTCTTTTATTCATTTCTTAACTGTATTACAGGAAACCATTGAAAAGTTTGAGAAGCTGTCTGGAGTTACAATATTGAAGAAATGGGATTCCAGGGTTACACATGTCATTGCATCAGTGGATGAGAATGGTGCATGCAGAAGAACCCTTAAATATTTGATGGGTATTATAGAGGGGAAGTGGATTCTTAATATTGAATGTAAGCATAAATTTTATGTATATTTATCAAAGTAGTGGCGATAGAAAAATTGTTCATTGCAAAGATATAATTTTTGTTCTTTCTTTCTCGTGTTACAAGGGATCAAGGCTTGCTTGGAGGTCAAGAAACCAGTTGATGAACAACTTTATGAGATTAATGTAGATATTCACGGATTCAAGGGTGGTCCTAAACTCGGCCGATCTAGGTTATTGAATAAGGTTCTTTCACATCTAATTTTCTTTAACCATTTTTGATTTTTAATACATACTGACATTTTAGTTCTAATATGTATTTATCTAATATTAGTTTAACCACCTAAAATCTTTTTGCAGGAACCAAAACTTTTTAATGGCTTTAAGTTCTATTTTACTGGAGATTTTGTAGCCTCTTACAAAGGATATTTACATGATCTTATAATTGCTGCTGGAGGTATAGTTCTGCATAGGAAGCCGATACCAGTAAATAATAAACAGCAATTTCTAATTTACAGCATTGAGCTTCCTGATAAGTTAAAAGCAAATGAGCAAAACCTGATTCTGAGTCAAAGAAAGTCAAATGCAGAAACCTTGGCAAATTCATGTGGTGCTGTAGCTGTAAGCAACTCATGGATTTTAAACTCCATTGCTGCCTCTAAGGTCCAAAATCTTGACTAGAAAAGTTATTTTATACTTCAATCTTCTGAACTTCATGCAGCTTTCTTATTTGAAATATGTATAGAATATATAAACTATTATGGAAAACTTTATTTTGTTCCCTTAGTCTGTTTAAACTTGTTCTTGTGCTAGTCACTGAAAAATAATATTGGGGTGTTTTTTTTACATTTTACAAGGGTCATTACACACGCTACAAAACCAATAATTCTATACATATCTTACAATCAACTCCCTTTTATTGAATGTGCATTTTTCGGTATCTTCTATGACTTCATATCTGGTTTTTTAACATGTTCACCGCACTTCTTGCCATGTCTTTTTTCATTTAATTCAAAACACTTAAACATATGCTCTAATTCTGAAACCCCTTCTTCAATATCCAAAATTTCATCACTTTCTGTTGTGAGATGTTGTCTATAGTGTTGAATTTTCTCTAAACTGCAACTAACTTTGGCTCCCATTTCCTCCATAGTTGACTGCATCATCATATTTTCTTCATGCACTTCTGTTAATTTTCTCTTCATTGATCTGTACTCATCTAATGATTTCAAAAGTTGTTTAGAAAGCGATTTGTTACGTTCTTGAAGCTCTGCGGTTCCTTGTGTTTCTTTCCCTTTTCCTTCACTTTATGTACTTCTGCACATTCCTTAACCTTTTCTAACAGCGTCTCATTTTGTGCTTTAAGGTTGTGTATATGTTCCTCCATTTCTGCTAACTCGTGTGCTTTTTTGGTCAACTCTCCCATCATTATCTCTTTCTCTTTACCCAAACTCGAGCACATGACCTCCAGACTCTTACGCGCTGCTAGGCTTGCATTGAGTTCTCTTTTTAGGCTTTCTTTTTCATCACCTGTTATTGACTCGGTTAACCGTTTGTCTTTTGGGCTTTGGATTGGACTCTGTCTTGGAAGCTCTGCTCGCTTGGTTCCAAACGATTGGCATTTTTGAATCCTGGTTCGAACCATGTCAAGAATGGTCATCATTCCCGCCACCCTCAACATCCTTTTTCCATCATTTCTTTGTGTTTTGCATGCATCTTTGTGATCTTGAATCAGTTTTAATAGCAGTTTCACATTTGCAGCAACACCTAATGCATAATACAATAATCATACCATTTTCTTTCATTTTTGAACTACATTTCATATCATGCACATAAAATATTACCTTCTAAAGCTGCATCATCATAATAATGTTGTGTATGTGTTGATGTCGCGATCGAGTCTGGAGGTCTTTTATCCCTATACTTATTCATATCTAGAATTGATTATAAAAAAAGAAAAAGAAAAAGAAAAAAAGTATGATGGTGATCTGAGAATGATAAGAGGAATGAAGAGAGGGGATGAAATTGCAAGTTTTCCCTCTCTTTCTTTCTCTATTTTTTTTAAAAAAATTCTTCTTATTTCTCAAAGATCAGCCTATGCCTTTCCTTTGTTTCAGAAACTTTTTAATGTTTGATGTTACAATCAGTTGTGTGGTGTCTGGTGTCAATGGATAATGGTTGGTTGATGCCTTGATGGTGCCTGTTTTTTCCTACTTAATAGCTTTTTCTTTGACTTTTTCTAATTTTGACTTTCCTATTAATAGTTAGTAAAATCAGTATAAGTTTGACCAAACATTACAAAGTTGATTATTTTTAAAAACAATATTACTGTGCTTAATGAATCAGAATTTGGATTATTCTTTAAAAACCCAAAAGCATTGTTTTATTTGTGCGTAGGGTTATAAACGAACTGAACGTTTAGCAAATCATTCGGTAGGAGTTTGTTTGCCTTTATTTATTTAATAAATAAATAAACGAACACGAACAAAAAAATTCGTTCAATTAATTAAATGAACGAACAAGAACAAAGGCCGCGCGTTTGTTTAATAGTGTTTGTGAACATTTGGTAGTTTATTTGTTTTTTGTTATAAGTTTTTAGCATTTTTAAAACTTTTTACCATTAAAATTAGATTATTATATGTTCGTTTATATTCATTTGTGTTTGTTTATATTCGTTTGTGTACGTTTATAATGTTAACAAACGAACGCGAACAAATTCATGTCCTTAACAAACTAATATGAACACAATTCATTCGGTTATGTGTTCATGAACATTTCGATTGCCCTACAAAAGCTTAACGAACGAACATGAACGTCTCGTATTTGTGTGTTCTTTGATGAGTTCTTATCAAGACACATGCAAAGCACATGGTTTTTTCTAATAGTATAACAATCGCTATACACATTTTAAAACAAAAATTGTGAAAACTATAGGTTTATCCATTAAATATAATTTATTGTGTGTTGCGTGGATGATTTAATATTAAAAATAAAAATAATCGGCCCGTTTCTAATAGTTATTCTATGTGATTACGACCCAATAATCAAATCAATAGCAACGTGTAAGATGTGAACCGGCCCATGAGAATGTTGAGGAATAAAAAGGGAAAAATAGACTTGTTAGGCATCGTCCACAACACAATAAATTAATTGTATTTTAATAGAACTTCATTGTGAATGACAGAATGAGACCTTTCAAAAGACGTCAGTTATTGAATTCAACTTTTATAGAACGGCGTTTGATATTGAATTTGACGCTCTAGGTCTGCCTCACACAGGAACACAATAAAGGAAGAAAACCCATCACTGTGGGAACCCCCCCTCGAGTCAGGTTTGAACCTGAAACCTCAAAGTATCCGAAGCTCTAACCATCATCCCTATGCCATTGGATCAGAAGGCCAATGACAGTTATTGAATTCAACTAACCATTGTGTTGGTAAGAAGGGGAGTTTAAAATCTGGTCCAGATTAGTGGTCATGTAACCGACGATCTACAGTTGGATTTTAATAATCTAAATTATAATCCAATGATCAATAATAATTTAACTAATGATTCTTATAATATTCACTTTAGCTGTCAAAACGCAACCCATAAACACAATCATCATAGATTTACGCTTGATTATACTTAATTTTCACTCAATTTCATTTGTAAGTTTTCCCATTTCATTCATGATTATCATTGTAAATGAAATCGAGTGAAAATCAAGTTTATCATTAGGATTGCTCTTAGCAACAAAAGTGAAAGTTAGGAGTATAATTGGTCAAATTGACAATATCGATTATTATCGACTAGTGGTATAGTTTAAAAGTTTGAATTATTAAAATTCAAATTGTCTATAGAAAAATGCACAACCGGTCCAACTTGTTTCGAACCACTAAACCCGTCTAATATTATTCGACCGAACCGAAAGGGTTTCATCCTCTAAAATATTAAGTTTTTTTCGGTTTCCTATTCATTAACAACCAGTGTTCAAATATTCCCTAATTCGGAGGGGTATAAATGAGCCAAGCCTATTCGTGAGCTACTCAAGACCGGCTCGCTAAAAGCTTGAATCGAGCCAAGATTAAACGAGACCGAGCCTAAAAATAAACTTGTTTAATAAATGAGTCTGAGCCTGAGCTTCAATTAACAAGCTCGACCAGGCTCGCAAGTCTACGGTTTATATATATTTTATTTAATATATTTATATAATAATAATAATTTGTATATTATAAAAATAACTAAATAATATGTATTATGTTATATATAAAAATTATAATAAAATATATATAAATAGTTATAAATGTATATATAAATTAATTAGTAAATAACAAACGAACCGAGCTTGTGCTTGAAAAACTACTGACAAGCCGAGTTTGAGATTTAAAAATAGAGCTCGAAATGAGCGGAGTTTGAGCTCAAACTCTATAAATTTAAAAAGCCGAGTTCGGGCTCGGCGTGAATTTTTCCGTACAAGTTTGCAATAATCGTGAATAAGGATCAAACATGCAGTTTGCATTTTTTAAAGGACTTTATCTAAAGAACAAACCAAAGTTGAGGGACAGTTTTTGTAATTCACTCTCTTCCGATAGAAAGAGGACTTTTGTACCCACACGTCGTTCAATTGAAAAGATCGAAAAATCGGTGAAAATCTAACCGGATTTCGTAGTTGATATGGCGTCGACCTCCTCCTCGGAGCCGCCGTCGGCGACGGAGGAAACTCCAAACTGGCTGCAAATTCCTGAAGAACTGATGGCAATGATACTTCAACGATTAGACGCCGTTGAAATACTCAACAGCGCACAGAAAGTATGCACAACTTGGCGGAGAATTTGCAAGGATCCGGCGATGTGGAAGGTCATCAATATGCTCGATTCGGTTGTTTCCTGGGATCCGGATTCGGAGTACGATCTCGTGAGTCTGACTAAGCAGGCAGTCTATCGCAGCTGTGGTGAATTGATCGATATTAACCTAGAATACTTTTGCACCGATGATCTCCTTGATCACATTTCTCAATTGTACGTTTCTGTTTGATACTCATGATGCTTACGTAATCACTCTCAATTACAGTTAATTTATACATCTAATCGCTTTTTTTATTTCTGAATCTGAAACATAGTTTATGAAATTTGTTGTGAAACTGAAAACTGTTAGTTTGTTAAATTAGGTCTAGAATTTGGAGTTGAAGTCATGTTTGAGATGAAGAATGAGATGAAGAAGAGAGAGAACACACATTTAGCCTTGATATTAGGGCTTTCACATGTGCTTTGTTACTTTACATCTTATCTATTCCATTTGAGGATTTTGTTTATGGATTTGAGATTGATTGATTGTGCTTTGAAGGTTAGTTGAACTTTGATGATCACAATTTATGATGCTAATGTTAATTGAATAACTTAATGCCGTTCTCGATTTGTTTTTCTGATGATTTTGCAAATGAATTTGAACTTTCACATAATGTAATTACTCTGTTGTTTTTGTTTGTTACCAAGTTCTTCATTTGTTTTTAACAGCTTTACATTATTGAAAGAAAATCTATATCTTTTGATGATTTTGTTTATGTGTTTGAGATTGCTTGAATGTGCTTTAAAGGTTAGTTTGATGATCACAATGTATGATCTTAATGTTAATTGAATATTAACTGTTAGTTCCTTATCGATTAATTGATGTTAATTCATAACTTAATACCTTTCTTAATTTATTTTCTTGATGATTTTGCAAATGAATAATCTGTTGCTTTTGTTTGTTACCAATATCTTCATTTATCTTCAATAGTTTTACACTATTGAAAGAAAATCTAATGCTTTTAAAGTTAAAATTTAAATTGCTGAACTCTTGTGCACAGCTCAAATAAGCTGAAACGGCTCTGCCTTTCAAACTGCTGCAATATCACAAGCAGCGGGTTGGCTCATGCGGCTAAAAAGCTACCACATTTGGAAGAACTTCACCTTTACTACACCGATATCAGTGTAGAAGACATTGAAGTGATTGGACGAAATTGCCCTCATCTCAAATCCTTCAAATTAAACAAAGAGCTCAGCCGACTCCGTATTGAATTTGACGGTGATGCCTTTGCAATTGGAAGTAGCATGCCTGAGTTACACCATTTGCAGTTATTTGGAAACAAAATGACCAACGAAGGTCTCCAAGCCATCTTAAATGGCTGCCCTCGCCTGGAATCTCTTGATGTTCGCAGTTGTTTTAACCTTAATCTTGGTGCTGGGAATTTAGGAAAACTATGTGTAGAACGGGTTAAAGATTTTAAGCATCCTAACGAGTCAACAAAAAACTGCGGGTTTAATGTTCGAAGTCATGATTATGATGACTTTGATGATATGTATTCATCCGGGTATTCTGAAGCTGATGACTTTTCAGAAGATGGATTCTATGAAGAAGACTATGAATTCTCTGGTGGCAGTGTCATTTCTGAAGAGAATGATTATGATTATTCATCCGGGTATTCTGAAGCTGATTGAAAGATTTAACTCTTTAATAAGCATGACAGCTATTGTGGAACTACCATAATGTATTTTATGTTATTAATGTTCATGCCTTTGTTTGGTTCTGTTGGTTTACATGGGTAATGTGTTAGTTGGTGGTTATTTGGATTGGGAATCAGTTTAATGGTTCGTTTTTGGGCCCAGGCCCAAACCCTGGTAAAGCATAACATAATTGCTGAATAACGCAATCCGAATAAACCCAGTTCTATAGTGTGATGATCTTTTCTATATATGAACTGCAGTCTGCAGTAGAGGTGCACACCCAAAACACTCATATGGCAAGCTCAACTGAACCAACCGTGGTCAAAATCATACAACGAGGAACCAAAATATTTAGTCAAAATTCGATTTATGTGAACTGTCAAACGGTACTCGAAACACTCGTTGCAAGAGTTGTAATACGTTTTTCAAAGCTGAGTCCAACTCCACTTTAAATTTCACTTGGATAAATATTGCAAGGTGTAGAAAACCAATCCGGCTCGTGAAGGCGAATAATAATACTAAAACTAAGATGACGACATCACTTGTGGATTTTCACTTGGATAAATATACGCGTTGAGTTAATTTTATATCTTGGCATGGTTTGCTTTGGTTGTTACATCAATGTTGAGTTGGTTCCTTTTTGCGGTAGTTTTGGATGAGCTGACGAAGTCGTTTCAGGAAGCCACTCTTTGGTGCATGCTTTTCGCATACGATATTGTGTTGGTGGCGGAAGGTAAGAGAGAGTTGAAGGAAAGGTTGGAGGAGCGGCGAGCAACTTTTGGAGCGTGGAGGTTTACTCATCAGTCGGTTTAAAACCGAATACCTTCATTGTAACTTTAGTGGGGCCAACAGGGAAGACGACACACAACTAACTATTGGTGGTCAAGTTGTACCGTAGACAACCAAATTCAAGTATTTAGGATTGTTCATCCAGAGTGATGGAGATATTGGTTGTGATGTGACCCATCTCGTCGAGGTAGTTTGTGCAAGTGGAGGGCAGCCACAAGTGTTTTGTGTGATAAAAGGTTCTCAGATAGACTAAAAGGGAAATTCTATAGAGTTGATGCTAGACCGGCTATGTTATATTGAACAAATTGTTGGGCAATGAAGAAGACACAAGGGCGGAAGTTGGAGGTAGCAGAAATGAGGATGCTCAGGTGGATGTAGGGATGTCGTTTTTAGACGAAACCCGAATACTGAACCTGACCCGAATTAACCCGCACCCAATTAAGACGGAACCCGAATAATCCGAACCCGTTTAAGATGAAACTCGAAAAACCCGAACCCGTTTAAGATAGAACCCTAACCCGAAGATAGTATTCGATTTGGTAATTAGGTCACAAAAAAGGTTTACCGGGTTAACCAGATTAACCCGAAAAATAATAAAAAATATATTTTTATTATTAGTATTTATTTTTAATCTTAGCTCAATATAATCTAACCATTTTTAATGCTTGTTTTATTTGACTTTATTTTAATATATGACTGGAAACCGTACGAGCGGACATGAAAGTCGTCGTTTCAAGATTGAATATTTGAGAAGTTTATTGGTTGATATGATTTGACGTTATCTTTTTAGTTTATACGATTTGGTTTTGTGCTTATTTTATTTGGTGGGTTTTTAGTTTATATATGTGTTTACTACGTGGGTTTGAATGAAAGATCATATTAGGAGTGTTTGTATTTGACATTTTATGTTTATTATTTAATAAATATCATGCTGAGTTAAATTGTAAAGTATGCATGACAACTTTTACTTAGAAACCCGAATACCGATTAACTCGACCCGAATAAACCCGAAGACGATTAACCTGAATCTTATTTGAGTCAGTAAATGGGTAGGATTCCTATAACAAAAAACTCGAATAAACCTACCCGAATAACCCAAAACCCGATTAAAAAAAAACCCGAACAACACCCCTAGGTGGATGTGTGGGCACACGAGGTCGGACCAGATTAGGAATGAAGTGTTTAGGGGATTAGGGGTAGTACACACTTCAGATAAGATAAGAGAGGCTAGATTAGGGGTAACATGCATGTTCATGTGAGATAGACCACATCACCTGTAAGAATCGTGGAAAACTTCACACGAGGTCGGACCGGATTAGGAATGAAGTTTTTAGTGTCTATGCATGCCTTTAGTTTCTAGGTGGGCTGGTAATATTAGGTGCCTTAATCTAAGCTACTTTAATATTAGGGTTTTGTATGCATTATTGTTCATATATTGTTTCAATTTCTAATAGTTATCTGGTGCAACTTTTATCTTTTTTTTTGTTAAAAAAAGGTTTTTTGTTTGTTTGTTTTTTTCTTAAAGCATGGGGTTTATCTGAGAACAACCTCTCTATTCTTTGAGATAGATGTAAGACTTGCACTCATCTGAACATCCTCATACTATACTTTATGAGTGAGATTCACTGGGTTTGTTTTTTTATACTATGTACTAGCTTTAACCCCCTGTGTTATACGGGGTGAAACGTTAATATTATAATAATAAATATCTTAACACCTCTTTTTATAGAAATTTGATATTGTATTGGTAACTTTTTCATTTTGTTAAATGTTAAGATTATATGGATGAGAGTAATCAAAATATAAAAAAAAATATATGAAAATAAATTTCATAAGTGGTGTACTTTTTACAATACATTAAATTAAATGTCAAATAAAACCTTGCAATAATGATTTACAACTTTGAAAATACTTCATTGTATACAACATTTGACATGGTATTATGGTATTGGTAATTTTTCCATGTTTAACACCCACTAAATGCAACAAAGAATAGAGTTTCTTTTCTTTAATAACTAAAAATACAAAATAGCCAAAACCATTCGGAAAAAAAGTCACAAACAGTGCGATCATGATTGAAGCCAGTAGAGAGTCAACAAAATCGAAGATAATCAAATTGGTCAACGATTTCCTTGCATACGTAGTTTCTCCATTTTATTAGTTTTTTGAAATTCTATCAGCTTTTTTATAGAAACTTTAACCTTGATATTGTAACATATTTATAAATATTTAAGTTGTAATTAAATTTACGTATCAAAATTAATTTATTTTAAATCTCGCCTTTTGTACGAAAAATCTCGCTAAACTTTTAATATTTAATCTCTCGTTTAAAATAAAATAAAAAAATACAAATAAAATTTAAATTTCAATAATATATCGTATTTTAAATTCAAATTTTAAAACTCCATAATTTAAAAATCGCACTCCTTAATATATCGACACAATTTAAATTTAAAATTCCAAAATTAAATATGAAAAAAATTAAAACTAATAAATTAGAATTGAAACCAAACAAATTTTTTGAAAAAAAAATCTCGTCATTTAAATAAAAATTAAAGTTTAAAATATAATACAATTTTAAAAATAAATATTTATAATTTTTTAAATTTTAATTAAAATCTAACTATTATAATTTCAAAATAAAAAAAAAATTATTTTTAATAAATATCAAACTTAATTAAAAAAACTACTAATTAAATATTAGTAAACTTTATGCTAACAAATATTTTAAAAAAAATACTAAAGCAGTATTTTAAAATTTTATATGTAAAATTAAAAAATCTTGCTTTTTTAATAATAAAATTTTAAAAAACTTATTTTTTTAATAATAAAATTTTAAAAACTCGTTTTTTAATAACAAAACTTTAAAAACTCGTTTTTTTAAATCTCCTATTTTTTAGTTCTTTATTTTTAAAATATTCACTTTTTATGATAGTTTAATTTTTTTTTGAGTCAATGGTAATAATGGTGAATTGATTTGGTAAATGTTTATTTATGTAATTTTTCAAAAAAAATTGATCGAAATATAGAAAGATTGAATAGTGGATGTAAATGTGGTTTTAGGGGAAAAAAACTTGTGAGGTGGGATGTGATAACGACATGTGTTCACTTATTTAGTTTTTTATTAGAATAGAGATTTTAAAACTCGTTTTTTTAATACTGAAACTTTAAAAACTAGTTTTTTTTAAATCACTTATTTTTTTATTCTCAGTTTTTTTAATTATTCACTTTTCATGATAGTTTTAAAAAAATCGTGTCAATGGTAATAATGGTGAATTGATTTGATAAAATGTTTATTTATATAATTTTCCAAAAAAATTAAGCTAAATATAGAAATATTGACCGGTTGATGTAAATGTGATTTTGGAAGGAAAATGAGTGTGAGGATGAATGTGGTGTTGACAAGTGGCATAATATTTAGTATTTTATTAAAATAGGGATTTATTTTTTAAAACCTAAAGTGTTCAATCTCAATCATCCATTGATTTCTTCCATTTTTTTTTGTTAAAACCTAAGCTTTTAAAAAATATCTGTAAGTATTTATTTTTTAAATAGATTTTAAAAAAATGTTTTTTAATAAAACCGGTTCACCCACGAATCAGCTTCAAACCGACCAAGAGCGGTTTCCATCGCTTTGGGTTTTTCACTCCCCCAACCCGGTTTGAACCCGGTCTTGACTGCGTTGACAAAAAACCGGTCCGGTTTGAACCCGAATTGGTTTTTGAAAAAACCCGATTTAGGAGGGTCAGAAAGTTAGCCTTAAAGTCCCGGCTGTGGTAGACTCGGGAAGCCGGTTAAGGGTCCGGTCAGAGGGTAATGCCGGAAGAAGAGGCGGCCCCCCTGGATTGGTGATCATGAATTTGGAAAAGCTTGGATCGTTTATATGTAGGTGGTTTTGGGCTTAACCCATGGGTTGCTAAATTTGGAATATATTATGTTGCGACTCATGTAAAGCCCAAGGGATAGGCCTGATTTGGCTCTTTTGTGCTACTAGGTTTAAATAGAGGTAGGTGCACACAAAAACCGGTTTGGAAATCCAAACCGGTTCGGAACCGGAAACCGAACCGTTCAAGAACCGGTTCGGTAGGAACCGTCGGTTTTCAACCGGTTTAAGACATTTTCGCGACGAACGGTTTAAGACCGGTTTTTTGTGAACCGGTTTGACGAACCGGTTTGATAAACCGGTTTAAATGAAGAATTCATACACGAATCTGAGGTCAACCAAGGATTGGCGAGTCCACTTACAAATGAAGAACTCGCCGAAGATGATAAACTACGAGAATCCACTAGTAACTCCGAGAATCCACTAGTAACTCCGAGAATGACGGCGAAAATTAAACAAAAAAACTCCAAAAAATAAAAATATGTTTTTCTTTTTCTCGTATTGTAATATTTAATTTGTAATGTTTTGTGATTTTCGAGTTCCTAAAAAATGAATAAACGTTGAACTTTATGTTTTTATTTGTTAAATATTTATTTTTTAATTTAATTTATTAATTTTTTTTATAAAAAAAAACCGGTTTAAACCGGTTCACCAACCCGAACCGGTTCAGAACCGAACTGAACCGGTTCAACAGGTTCGAGATTTTATATATGATAAACTGGTTTAACCCGAACCGGTTTTAGTCAAAACCGGTTTAACAATTGCGTTGACCAAACCGGTTCGGGCCGGTTTGGAACCGGTTCGGTTCAAAAACCCGGTTTGTGCACCTCTAGAGGTGCATAACCTATTATTAACCGGATCGGGTTTTTTTTTTTCCAAACTTGGTCAAAACCGGTTTGAAAAAATCATAACCTATTTAACCGGTTAGGGTTTTTCTAGACTAGTTAACCGTAAACCGGTTAAAAAAACCGGTTTTTATAGATAATTAATAAAATAAAAAAACTTAAAAATGCTAAATATATAAAATAAACTCAATAAACTTTTTATATAAAAATTTTCTATTTAATAACCGGTTAACCAGTTTGACTTTAACCGGTTCGACTCGTAGAAACCCCAAATAGGTTCCAAACCTACCGGTTTTTTTCTACCCTAAACCGATTATTCTTGTATCGGTTACAAACTGGCTACGGTTTCGGTTAATAACCGGTATTTTTGTGCATCTCTAGGTTCGAGTGGTAGGAGACTCAAACACCACTTAAATAGCTTGATGAGTTTTTTTACTCAAGCATGACGATCATGACTTATTCATTAATAACAAATAACAAGCGTATTTAAGGAAAATCTCATTCATAGCAAAGCTATTTGTAGTGTCTGAGGAGGGTGTGATGAATACAAACATTGGCTCTGTCCCAAGAGATAGAGAGAGAGCTTCAAGTGAGACCCTCACTCAATCATCAATAATTAGGTTGATTTGGGTAAAAAAAAAGTTGCATGTGAGTTAATTCGGTTCTACTTAATTATACAGAATGTCCGTTTGGGTCTCCTCAAAGCAAGCAATGAGTCAAAATGGGTTGCTTTTACATCAGTTGCTAGCTTCAAGTGGGTCAAAATAGGCGAGCAATACCCACGACTATTGTTTGTCGCCACCACTTACCTGTCATCGCCACCATTTCCACCATCATTGACGTCGTTGACACCACCTTCATTGACACCGTGCCACCTCACAACCACCATATTTAACACCACCCCGACGTTGCCACTGCAACCTCCTCCGCTACCCGCCAACACCCGTCGCCACTAGCCACTATAAAAATAAATATAGCGGATTTTAGTAATTTTTTTCTTTCTAAAACGATTCCTTCAACCCGTACTCAGATTAGTCTGAACCCATTTTAACATGAATTTATTTTCACAAGAACCTGTTTTAACCTGAACCCGGTTCGACCCGATACCCGCCCCACCCGCTCTGCCAAGTTTAATTCGAATTATACTTGTAAGCCTTTATGTCACACAAACATAAGCTCTCAATACGCGTTCAACATTTTAGCCCGCTCATGCAACCTTCTACAAACTTAAGGTTTAATGGTGTTGGAACTTGGATATGGTAACATTTGTAGGATACTAAGAGAGATGAACTAAAATAAAGCCATTTTGTGGAATGTTTGATACCAAGGTTTAGGACAACTGAATGATGATAAAAGTGAAAAATGTGAAAGGGTTTAAAAAAACCTATTAATTAACACAATGATTAAGGATCCATATTGGCTCCTCATTCTGTAACATCCCTAAAACCAGATAGCTAATGGGTCGGGTTAATGTGTAACCCGAAATTCTAATAAATGACATGGTTAGCTTGGATCATGGAGTAAAGCTTGGATTAACGAGAGTTAGAGGAACCAATTAGCCGAATAGTGAACCGTTCGAGACCGAAAAGCGCGAGATGGAACTAGATGGACCCAGATGTAAACCTTAGGGGTTTAAAAAGGGATTTTGAGGAAAACCCTAGGCCATTCGGCCTAGGGGAGTTCGATAACGGCCGGAAGAGAGGAACATGAGGGAGCCGACGATAGGGGGACGATCGGACAGCGGGTCGACAAAGGATTCAAACCAACGACTTCCAAGTATCGTTGAGGTAATCATCGTTTCGATTATGCACGCTCATATATTCATTTTCTTGCGTAGGTTGTTAGGGTTTTGGGTTCGTGATTTGTATGATAGCCGTAAAGGGGGTCATGGCTGCGTGTTGCAGCAAGGTGACGGTCGGAGGTGGTGCGTGTGGCTGTGGAAAATGGCAAGTACGGGACCCGGTGGTTTCAGATTATCGTGATGGTGAGTTGCCGAGGAGAGAGAAGGAGAGGATGGCGGGGACCCGTGGTGGCTCCGGCGGATGTGGTGGCATGGTGTGGCGCCGGCAACGCCGGTGATGGCTGTGAGTGTACGGCAGCGGTGATGGTGGTTCACGGGATTGACGAGGGAGAGGGAGAGGGTGAAGTCGGGCTTGCACCTGATTAGGGGTTTTACGTACGTATGCACGCACACGTACGTGCATGGATGGGAACCCGAGATTTGGATATTCAATTTCTGAGCGGGTCAAGGGCGGCTCGGATCACGTGTACTCGTAGGTGGGATTTTGAGAAGCTGGGGTGGCGAGTAGTCAAGGCCCAGTGTTAGGGTTATTTATTTATACGTTATGCAACGTATGTTTAGAACGTGTCCTGAGCATGTGATCGCGTGTTTGTCAGGTTTGGTATTCGAGCGTGGACGGACAAGTTGCAGAGCAAGGACTGAGACTCGGTATAACCGGTGATTTTCTAATCCCCTCTTTTAAACGTTTTACTGTTTTGGGGCTATCGTACATACACACATGTTTTATTAAGCGAACGTATTACGAGTTATGAGTTAAACCTGAAGTGTTTTATGAGATCGTAGGTAATAATGAAGCTAAGGGTCGTTATGGGGTCCTTCAGGTGGGAGAACAAGAGTTGTGATGATCTGTGTGTGTCATCTTATGGGTTAGTCGGGGAAAGTCTGGAAGTTAGCTAAACCTGTGATGGTTATATAAGGAGAGTTAGCATGGGAACCCGTACATGGTTCATTAACGAGTCAAGTAGATGCTAGTATGTTGTCATGCGTCGTGTGCTTGATGCTGTGTGTATTGTGTCGTTGTCCTCGTGAAACGACGGGTATCGTGTTTGCATGGGTCTATGTGGTGTCCATAGTATGTATGGGCTAGAAGCCAGTATGGTGTTGGTGTGTCGTATAATTACTTATTCGGAAAGAGTTGGGTAATGTGTCTAGACGTTAAGAGGATACGTCTAAAGTAAGTGTTTTATTACACACGTAAGTGATCCGTGAAAGAGTGGTGAGTCGTAGTACATGTCCAGGTAGTGTCATGTGTATATGTGTTGCTTTGCGTGCTCGCATTGTTGTTTGTGTATACGGCTAATAGTGGTGTGGATGACGGAGTCCTTCTGGGACGTGTGAGGTGTCAGTCACCGTATGGTAGATGATATAGTCACCGTGTGGGTGGCTGGGTAGTCATCATGGATGACGAGTGTGTCACTATGTTTAGTGGCGGGGCCCTGTAACAAGGGTTGAGCAGAGCTTATGACGAGTATCCTGACGGGGATAACCCTGACGAGGGTGCAATGATGAGGTATGTCTTTGTGTGCATTTATGTGTTAAATTGCATGCAAGTGATGAGTTATATTAATTGTGTACGAGATGATATTTATGTGATAGATAAATGATATTAATATGGTGAGTAGAGTTAGATTGACCGTTATGTCAGGATTGTGTGTGGTGTTTACAACTGTTATGTTAGTTAGTTTGTGAGAGTCTTGGTTAGGGCTGGTTAAGACGGTGTCTAGAGGGTGGTTGAGATAACCAGTGTATGGTAAACTTTAAGTTGTCAGAGTGGTAAGTTCGATCCATGTCGGAGAAACTTACTGGGTTAAAAGGTGGGGTGAGTCTTGGGTGGTGAATCCTTTGGGGATATCATAAGATAACGGGGGTTATCTGTCTATTAATAAATGACAAACCTACTTTCTAAAGACCAGAGTGTCTTGAGTGAAAATAAATATTTAATGAGATGAGATGGCATGGTTGTTTGGGGTAATGATTCGTAAGTCGGGTTGTTTTTGAAAATGTGCTTACGAATTAGAAGATTTTTTCAAGATTTATTCCTCAGGTACACGTGTCACTTAGGATTTTTATAGTTTAATGTAACGTTGTTAATTATTTCAAGTACTAACGTAAGTTGTTTTTGACGAAAGTGTTTGGGTAGGTGTGTTAAGTTTACAATGATGAAAGGAAAGTTAAACTAGTAAATGATGACAGGATGAAATTTCAAAATGGTTTCCATTTAGATGTTTCAAAATTTGGGACTTCTAGCCCTTACATAATACAATTTAAACGGAAAATTAAAGTGTGTAAGTAAGTTGATTAAATATGTTCAAAAGGGTTTTTATTCATAATACTGAGTCATCACAGTACTATTAAAATGGTTTTTGGCTTGACGTTGATGGCTGACGAAGAGAATTCCCGGAAGAAGGGGTGGGTCACAAGGACTCACTTATGTACCCTATTTCCATAGCCAGAATTTCCTCGTGAGTCTACAACTTTTTAGTTATTGTCACCGATATTTGGGTTTAAGGTACTATGTCGAGGTTTATTGTGGGCTTAGGGTCTTAAACGTGGAGCTTGTTTATCCTATAGTAGGCTTCTTCCCTTGCGGGAAAGCGATCAGGTTACTAATCACTTTGTTAATGTACTTTAGGTTTAAAAGACGTTAAGTTTTGTTTACAAGAAACGGTGATGTGTAAGTTTTAAGGACGTATGAAGGTTTTGAGGTTAAAAGTGTAACAAAGTTTTTGAGTTAGTCATAAGATGAAGTTTGCTTGAGTGACGAAAAATGAAATGAGACACAAGGGTTTCCCCTTATGTGTCAAGTTTATAAAATAATGAAGCTTGTAAAAAGACTTGTATACATAGTTTTAAATGTGCTGGTATTACAAGGATCATGAAGTTTAAAGATGTATAAACACTTTGAGATGTGTAAAAGTGTAGCAAAAGTTTGAGTGAGTTATTTAGAGTAGTTTGGTTGGGTGATGAAAATAAGATGAAACACAAGGGTTTCCTCTTAAGTGTTATGTTCATAAGATAATGAAGTTTATAGGAGAATTTGTAGAGTAATACATAGTTTTAAGGGTTGTATTACAACGATCACGAAGTTTATGGGGTTTATATATGTAGTTTTTAAGTATAATCCCGTAAGAATTTCTCCTTGAAGGTAACTCCTTCAGGTCATGACGAGTAAGCATGCTGTCATGTGACAAGACGGGACTTAAGAATCATAGAGTAAAGGTTATAGAGGAAAGTTTTTGAATCATGAATTTATGAAGTGTATAGTATTTGAGATAGTACTCATTTAGTGCATATCACTAAGTAAGTACTTTGACATATCAAGAGAGGTCTAAGCTCACTAATGTTTTAGAGAAGTCATGCATTCCTATAAGTGGATACTCATCCCAAGAATTCCCAGGAAAGCATACGGGTCCAACGGTTGATTTGGATTTATACGAAATGCTTTCCTTGACAGAATTTCCCAGAATACAGGTATCTACCCTTCCGGTCCGCACAAGTTCTCACACATTATCTAGAACTTAAATATTCTTGACGAGAGTTTAGTGGTGGATTAGGCTTGAAGCCTAAGAACGTGTCCTCGACGTAGTAGCCTCTTGTAGCACGTAGGTAAGTAGAAACGTAGAATCTCCAAGCGTTTACGTATAAGAAATGAGGAGAGAATTTCCTAGTAAGGGACATGAGATAACTCATGTTTGGGTCTCCTAAGTTATAGTCTAGGTCATGTGTCTAATAACCTAATTCCCTATAACCTGGCTCTGATACCAATCTGTCACACCCCAACCAACGGCGGATTATACGTCGGGGCGGACGCGGTTGTTCAATAGCACAAGGTTGACTATTAAAGTTTCGATATTTCATTAATAAATAATTTAAGATTCAATACAAGGAAGAATAATACGAATACAACATTTAATTTAAGTAGTCTAGGTCCAAAGCATCCTATGTGATCACGAATAAGTCTCATGATGTAAACCTGAAACATGTGAAAGAATCTGTCAACTACAAAATAGTTGGTGAGATACAAAGGTTTTGACACAGTTTAACAAGTATTTGAAAAGTATTACAATTCCCTATGATTCATGCATTCTATAATGTAAGTATGAGAAAACAAGCATGTTAGACATTGTGCACATCAACCCTCCAACCAAGTTTAGGCATAACCCACAGGTTACCCTTATAAGTCTCAAGTTTAAAGTTTAATGTAGTAACAAACACCAAGGGCTCCCCCCCGAAGGGGTCAATCAATCAAGGTGGATTGGTCAAATGCAATAGATCTATCATTGTTACTATTGGCTTGATCAAAGCTAATGAATGTGCTAGTTTTAAGTTTAATCTAAGCATACAAGTGTCAAGTTTAACATTAAGAATAAACACATAGTCATAGTTGTACAAGAATTGTATAAGTTTAAGAATTGTGAACATGTTTCACCCCAAAAGCATAAAAGGAAAAAGGGGCTAAGTATACTCACATGGATTGATGAAGAGTGTCCAACAAAGATTAAGTGTAGCAAGACTTTGAGGGAGAGTATCCTCACAATAAGCCTAAGAATACAAGTCTAAAGTTTCAAGCATGATCCTATAAGTCTATGGCAACGATTTAGGATTTCAAGATTGACTAGGGTTCCAAATCGGAGATGGGATTGATTGGAGTTTAAATCAAGTTTAAAAATAAAGGTTTAGAATGAATGACACAAGACTTGAATACCAAAGTTTAATAAGTTTATAGTTTAAAATGATTATTCAAAAGTTTTATAACTGTTAATTACATATGTTAGAAAATAATGAATCAAGTAGTTTTCTAAGTATAAGCTGTAGCAATAGTTAATTGAAAGAGCAAAAATTATCTAAAGTATAATTATTTATCATAGTCAAATGATTCAATAAATATATAAATAAACAATATATATCATTTAGGTTTTTGAGTCTCAAACATTTATTTTACAAATTACCTTGTAATAATTAATGTTTATAAGTTTAAATAAATGACAAGTTTCTATAAGTTTATTAAGATAGAATTTCTTATAAAGTTTATACTTTAAATTATAATTCTTTAAAGTTTATAAGTTTATGATTATTTTAAATAAAGTTTCTTAAAATAATTAAATAAAAGTTTACAAGTTCGTAAACGTTTAAAGTTTTTATAAGGTTTAAGTTTATCATCATTTAGAGTATAAATAAAGTATAATTATTTCTCTCGTTTTGTATAGACAAATAGATTTATGTTTATATAAATATTATAAAGTGTATAAATTTAATAATTTATAAGTTTATGCTTTTTAAGTAAATTTTTATAAACTTTTATGAGTTTACAAAAATTATATAAGTTTAAATTAAAGATTTGGATAAAAGAATTTTTTTTTTTAAATATAAGTAATAATATAAGTTTTCTTTAAATAAACAGTTTCTGTGAAGTCATAAGTTTTATAAAAGTATAAAAGCACTTTTATAGTTTTTAAGTATTTAAAACTATTTTTCAAGATTTAATTGTTATAGCTTTTAGTTAAGTTTAATTAATTAAAATGGTTCTGGAAAATAAAAGTATAAATAAAAATCATTTTTAAGTTTATAAAGATTTAACATAATTTATAATAATTGTTAAAAGGTTTAAAGCTTGTTTAAAAGGCTAAAAAAAACGAAAAGGGCAAAGCCGGCTTAGCAGGCTCGAACCCGGGTCACTGACCGGGTCGGAGCACACTCGCACACAACTAACCGCCCGACTACGGGTCTCGTCAGTTTAATACACGGAAAATTAAATAGATAACTATATTCCCAGTTCATCCCAAATCCCTTGACGAACCCTAGAATTTAAATCCACAAAATACATATCGATTAGCCCTTTGTTAGTTGAATTAAACATGGGGCTTTCGATCAACACAGGATTACGAAGAGAATGAGCATTCGAATTACCTGAATCGATGAAGAAACGAGTGAGAACGGGTCTGTGGTGGTCGTCGGCGGTCGTAGCTTCGAATCGAAGAATGTAGGTGATGAACGACTGAATTGAGAGTGGAGAAAGTTTTGGTGTGATGTTACTGAGATGTCCCAACTGGTTTTTATAGCCAATTTCATCATTTAATGATGGTACCGTTGGGGAGTTTACGGATGAAAAAGCCGGGTTCAAAATCGAATCACGCGGGCGTTCAGCATTGAATTGGTGCATTGAATACCTTGGATTTCGGTCGCATGCGTGAATGGGATTCGAGGTTCAACGAATCCGGACGGGAATCGTGGTTTCACGAAAATAGGGGAGGAAACGGGTTGCTGTAGGGGATCGAACCTGAGACAGATTTCGGTTCTGGGAGTTTGGGTTTAATACAGAACAGGCCCTCGAAGTTTCACTGAGTTTACATATTACGTTTAAAAGTCTAAGTCCAGTTTAAGGCAAGTTTCAAAGAATGGCAGTTTTGGTCCCCGAAGTTTTTATAAAAGTTAATACGTTTAAATAAGTTTTCTCAATCATTTATAAAAATGATTTATATGATTCATTTATTTATAAGTCTAAAAGACAAGTTTGTATCATTTATATAATCACAACTTATAAAGTTTAAGAATTTATATATATATATATATATATATGTTTCAAGTATAAATTTGTTTTATTTTCCTTAACTATTAATTTGAAATAAAAATTCATTTTGAAGGAAATAGTTTTAATACGAATTCGAGTTTTAAATTTACTAACACGGGCAAGGGTTTAAGAAAAGATATGTCAGAAAATCCTGGATATTTCAATTTCTAACAATTTAGATATGGCATATAGTCGAATAAAGATGTAGCTCGTAGCCAAATGAAGACATAGTGGTTAGCCAAAATGGAGATGTGGCCCTAGCTACAAGTGTAATCTAAGGCACCTAGTGAAATATATGAAGTATGGCATATGACAGGATATGTGGATGACTACTGATCTTAAAACACCCACTGCGAGTCCCTATATCACATTTAAACCTGAAGGCGGATAAGGTGGTTTGACTAGCGCTGATGCTTAGGAATCCTAGTCGGCATGTAATAATGAGATCAATTCTAAGTTATTTTGCCAGCAAGCCGGAGCGTGTTAGTCAGAATGCATTTGTGATGTAAAGGTCAGCCAGAACAACTTAACCGGGCTGCCTTGTGTGCCGAGCAAATTAGCCAAACACACTTGTAGAATGTAAAAGTTAGCCGGAGCAAGTTAACCGAACCACCTTGTGCATCAAAGCAAGTTAATTGGATACACTTGTAGCATGTAAAAGGCCAGCCGGAGGAAGTTAACCGAACTGCCTTGTGCGTCGGAGCAAGTTAACCGGACACACTTGTAGAATCTAAAGGTCAGCTAGAGCAAGTTAAACGAACCGACTTGTGCACCAGAGCAAGTTATCCGGACACACTTGTAGAATGTAAAGGTTAGCCCTGAGCAAGTTAACCAGACTGCCTTGATGTGTGGCACTTATCCAAGGGTATATATGTCACGTAACCAGAAAAGACGAGGCATGTAGTCTAATGTAGATATGACACGTAGCCAAATAAAGACGTGGCACGTAGTCGGATGTAGATATGGCCTGTAGCCAAATAAAGACGCGGCCCGTAGCCGGATAAAGATAACACGGGCTGTAGCCGGATAAAGATGACGTGGCTTGCGGCCGAATAATGGGGATGCCATCCGTCACCGAATAATAATAATGCGACATGTAGCCGGATAAAGACAACGCGGCTTGCGGTCGGATATTGTTAATGCCATCCGTCTAATATTGACGCGACCCCTAGCCGGATAAAGATAACGCAGCTTGTGGTCGGATAATAATGATGACTTCTGTCACCGAATAATAATAACGCGGCCCGTAGCCGGATAAAGATAATGTGGCTCGTGGACGGATAATGATGTCGTGTGTAACAAATAAAGATGTGGTGTGCGGCTCAATAATAATGCGACATATATTCAAATGAAGATGCAACATTCAGCCAAATAAGGATGTGTCCCAACTGAAGATCCGACCCCGTTGTATATGATGCATAGCCAAACTAGATGGCGCATGGCTAAAATGGATACCTTATCAGGCACCTTACCTTGTCTTTAAAGAAGGATTAATTAGTTCATCAACGTGTCCAACATATATAAGACCATGTGTGGAATAACATCCGATGAATATCAATCAGACGTGTGGCTAAATTTGCCAAGTATAATAATCATCCAGTGCAGAATGTCTTCGTCTTATAGACACAATGAACATAAGAAACTCCTGAAATAGTCGGTTGCTTTTGGTTATAGTAATACTATAACCCCACAGTTCAATGTTACAAAATAATATTAGTAGCTTTGAACTAAAGTGACAAGTATATTATAAACAATAATAATCTAAGTTATATTTGTAAGTAGTGTTTTAATCAATGAAATAATTGTCAAATCATTCTTAAGGATAAGTATATGGACCATGAAATATATCGTCAAGTCATATGAGGGAACATGGTCTAATTGCAATATACCATCAAATAAATAATGCAATGAATGTAAGATTCCAACCTACGTCCTTGAATAAGGATCGTTTAGCAAAACCGAAATGTCCGGACCAGAACGCCCGGCTTTCCGGTGATAGTAGTGCTACAGTGCCATCTAGTGCAAATTCCTCAATTCAATGCTTGCGATGGAGGTGGCCGGACACGTAGGCTAACTGGCAAAGCTATGACGCGGCCATGTATGTAGCACGGCGATAAAAACCATCTGTCAAAGGGACGGGGCGACATACCCGCTCTTGGGCAAAAGGATTGCTCTACAAGATTCAATGCTGCCAACTATGTTAGTATAATTGGAATTGTAATAAATTCACAAATAATTATCTCGCCAAAACATAGCCCATCAACAAAATCTATAATAACTCCAAAGCATCTCGTGGATAGGTTGTGTCATATGTTCTAGTGCCCGCGCCAAACACACCTGATGTTGTTAATGACTCTGGAAATTTGAGTATGTCCAAAATAGAATAAACTGTGAGGAAATCTGGAAATCTTTGCTCACAGAAGGGAATAAATTGTGCTAATCTTTCATTGTGATAGTATACTCTTGTTGGAGTTTAAAGGAAGGTATAATCCTATTTTGATATATCTTGGATTTTTTGGGTACTAAGTTGTGTTAAAAACCATCTATATGTTCAATCTCAAGTCTCGTTAGAAGGCATTTATATCACTTACTCAAAATTTCAGCTCATTTTGTAAAGTTAGCCAAAATCTTAGGGTAAAATGTATTTCAAATAAAAATAAAAAGTGATATGGTGTTGTAGGGGATACCCCCATGTCAGGACAAAACGAAGGAGCAAAAGGGCGTCCATAATATCTCATTCAGTAAGAAAAGACAATATCATTAAATGAGGAAACAAGGAAGAAGGAGAAGGACGACCTCGAGAAGAGAGATCCTTCGGAGGACAGAGGAAGATCCTCTTGACCTCTGGATTCAAGCCGTTACCAAGGACAACCTTGTCCAATCGACAGCCCCAACATTAAATGCAAAGATCCCCTTCATGTCTATATGAAGCACAAGGCACCGCGGGCACATGTCTGAGAAAAAAGTCAACTTCGACTCCCACTTAGAGAATTACTTTCAGGCGTGAGATTGCTTATCTCCGGGCAATCAAATCTCCTTCCCCACATCCGATACTTACTCTCACGCCCGAGGTTGGCCGCAGAGACACCCCTCGGGGTCCCTGCGACGAGGCTAACGATGCTCGGTTTTGTAGGTATTCTCCCGGTGATACTAGAAGATAACAACTATTGTTCATCATCCCTTGGTGAGGATACCAGAGCGTGGTTTACCACGTTCTTTTGGTGGGATGGGACACTCTACTATCTTAGAAAATTCTTTTGTTATAACTTTTCATCCTCCATAGGAACGGGAGCTATATTCTGCATCCGGTGGGATGATGTCTACTATCTTATGAGATAGCTTTTTATAGTTTTCCACCATCCATAGGGATGTGAGGTAGATTATCCATCTGGTGAGATGGTACCTACTATCTTACGAGATAATTCTTCACCATCCATAGGGATGAGAGTTAATATCTCCATCTGGTAAGATGGTACCTACTATCTTATGAGATAGATTTTTATAATTCTCAACCATCCATAGGGATGGGAGTTAAATCCTCAATCTGGTGAGATGGTACCTACTATCTTATGAGATAGCTTTTTATAATTCTTCACCATCCCTAGGGATGGGAGTTATATGTCCCATCTGGTGAGATGGTACCTACTATCTTATGAGATAACCAAACCAAACGTACCCAGTATAATCCCACACATAGCTAACGCTATTAGTAGGGTCTAGGGAGGGTGTGATGAGGGCAAACCTTACCCCTATCCCATGGGATAGAGAGGCTGCTCCCGTTTAGACCCCCGGCTCCATGGGAAAGAAAAAGATAAAAATATAAATAAAATTAATGAGTAATAAAGTAAAATAAATCTAACAGTAATCTAACAATTAGCAGTATATGACTAGAGTATATTAGTCACAAGAAACACAACACACCTACAAGAAACAAGACATACGCAAAATCTTTGCTAAACAACTCTACTCTCCCACACAACGGGTCACTCATCCTAAAACCCTAATACGACGTCTCCATGAAATCCTATCATTGATCATGTCCTCTGAGCGGTGTAATTCTAGCAAATCAAGCCTAATCCTCTCATCCCACGTTAATTTCGGTCTCCCCCTGCTCCTTTTCCCCTCTACAACGAGAGTTTCCACCGTTCTCACTGGATCTGTGCTCTGTCTCCTCTTGACATGTCCAAACCATCTCAATCTTCCTTCTCTTATCTTATCTGAGATACATGTGACTCCCAATCTCTTCCGAACAACTTCATTTCTTATTTGGTCCTTTCTTGTGTGTCCACACATCCACCTCAACATCCTCATCTCAGCTACATCCATTTTTCGAGCTTGTGTCTTCTTGATGGCCCAACACTCGGTTCCATATAGCATCGCTGGGCGAACTGCTACCCTATAAAATTTACCCTTTAACCCTATTGGGAACCTCTTGTCGCACAAAACACCTGAGGCCGCTCTCCATTTACACCAACCAGCCTGCACCCGATGGACTACATCATTGTCGATGTCCCCGTTACTCTGGATGACAGATCCTAGATACTTGAACTTCAGTGTCTTAGGGACAACCCCACCTTCAATAGAAATCTGGGTCTCCTCGTCGATGTTTGCACCACTAAAGTTGCAGTGAAGGTACTCGGTTTTAGATCGTCTTATCTTCAAACCTTTGTGCTCTAAGACTGTTCTCCATTCCTCTAGTCTGTTGTTCAATGTCTCTTTACTTTCTGTAATCAACACGATATCATCAGCAAAAAGCATGCACCATGGAATTGCATCTTGAATCGACTTTGACAACTCATCCAAAACTACTGCAAAGAGAAAGGGGCTTAGTGCCGACCCCTGGTGAACTCCCACTTCCACCGAAAAAAAGTCTGTATCCCCCACGGGTGCTCGGACGCATGTCTTAGCCTCATGATACATATCCCTAATTGCCTCAATATATTTACTAGGGATCCCTCTTCCCTCCAGACTTTTCCAGATCAATCTTCTAGGCACACTATCGTACGCCTTTTCAAGATCGATGAACACCATATGTAAATCATGTTTCTTCTCTCTGTACTTTTCCATTAATCTTCTTAAAATGTGTATCGCCTCCGTAGTGGACCGGCCTGGCATGAACCCAAATTGGTTTGCTGTAACTTGGGTTTGTCGTCTAATCCTTGTATCTATAACTCTTTCCCATAATTTCATTGTATGACATAGGAGCTTAATCCCCCTGTAGTTAGCACAACATTGAGCATCTCCTTTGTTTTTATATAGGGGTACTAAGACACTACGCCTCCACTGATCTGGCATCTTCCCGGTTTTGAAGATATTGTTGAACAGTCTTGTTAACCACTGAACGCCTTCCTCTCCCATACACTTCCACGCTTCAATGGGTATGTTGTCTGGACCGACTGCCTTAGCTCTTCCCATATTCTTAAGAGCACTCCTCACTTCTTCCTGTGTGATATTTCGACAATAACAATTATTTCGTTGACTGGATTGAGTAGTGGGATTCTCCGTTATGGCTAGACTTGGTCTACAACTGTTGAAAAGGGTGTAGAAATAGTTTTGCCATCTCAGCTTGATGTCTCGTCCCTTTACCAAAACTCTTCCATCATCTTCCTTGATAAACTTCACGACCCCAAGATCTTGTCTCCTACGCTCCCTATTTTTGGCAATCTTAAACATATGATGCTCCCCTTCCTTGGTGTCTAGTTTTCTATACATCGTTTCATAGGCAAAATTCTTTGCCTCACTCACTGCCTTTTTAGCTTCCCTCTTTGCCTGTCTATAGTTCTCCCGTAGTGTCATTATCTCCTCTCCATTACTGCACTGCAACATCTCTTTAAAGCGTTGTTGCTTGTCCTTTATCTTGCTCCGCACCTCCTCATTCCACCATCAAGACTCCTGATGTCCTCTTGTTGCTCCCAATGTGACTCCGAGGGTTTCCTTTGCTGCCTGCGTAACAGTGGTTGCCATAGCTACCCACATCTGGTTTGTGTCGCCATCCTTAGTATTTGTGTTCATCGCCATGACTTTATCTTTAAACAAAAGCTTTTTATAATTCTCCACCATCCATAGGGATGGGAGTTATATTTTCCATCCGGTGAGATAGGACCTACTATCTTATGAGATAGCTTTTTATAATTCTCCACCATCCATAGGGATGGGAGTTACATTCTCCATCTGGTGAGATGGACCTACTATCTTATGAGATAGCTTTTTATAATTCTGCACCATCCATAGGGATGAGAGTTAAATCATCCATCTTGTGAGATGGTACCTACTATCTTATGAGATAGCTTTTTATAATTCTCCACCATCCATAGGGATGAGAGTTATATGTTCCATCTGGTGAGATGGTACCTACTATCTTATGAGATAGCTTTTTATAGTTCTCCACCATCCATAGGGATGGGAGTTACATTCTTCATCTGGTGAGATGGGACCTACTATCTTATGAGATAGCTTTTTATAATTCTCCACCATCCATAGGGATGGGAGTTACATTCTTCATCTGGTGAGATGGGGTATTTCCTTCACCATTGTGAGAGGTAAGGTCTTATGATATTTTGCCCAAAAAACATGTCTCTCGTTTTTCATTTCATTTGACATTTTTCAAAAGATGACAACATTTCCCTTCCCTCATGGGTTGGGTTACATTCTGGTTTCCCTACATGTAATATTTCTTCAGTTGCATTGCGTTCCAAGTTCTTGGGATCTCGGTTCCATCCGCTTGACTTATCCTGTACGTCCCCTTTTCGTTCTTCCCGATGACTCGGTATGGGCTTTCCCACCTCTGGCTCAGCTTTCCCTTGCTTTCTTGGCCACTCGCTTCATTAGATCTAAGGACCCAGTCGCCCACTTGCAGTTCCTCTTTTCTTACCTTAGCGTTGTAGTATCTCTCCATCTGCCTCTTATAGGCTGCTTCTTTAATATCTCCTATCTCCCTGGGTTCTTCCAGCAAGTTGAGGTGTAACCTTAGTTCTTCTCCATTTTCTGTTTCCCCCACGCTTGTTCTTCTTGTCGGGGATCCAATTTCCACCGGTATCATTGCTTCTGTGCCATAGGTCAAGCTGAAAGGTGTTTCTTTGCTTCCACGGTTCGGGGTAGTCCTATACGCCCATAAAATGTGAGGAAGCGCTTCTATCCATCCGTTTCTTTCTCTTCCCAGCCTGCTCTTGATACCCTCCGCTATAGACATGTTTGCTCTTTCTACTCTGCCATTCGCTTGTGGGTGTGCCACCAATACGAATATTTGGGTGATATGCAACTTCTTACACCACTCCTGAAATGCTTCTCCCGCGAACTGTGTTCTGTTGTCACTAACTATCGTTTGCGGGATCCCGTATCTGCATACTATATTGTTCCACACAAAGCTGATCATCTTCTTGCTGGTGATTGTTGCCAACGGTTTGGCTTTTATCCATTTAGTAAAGTAGTCTATTGCTACCACTAGGAATTTGACTTTTCCTTACGCTTCAGGAAATGGCCCCATTAGGTCTATTCCCCACTTCTGGAAAGGCCACGCCGACCCCATCGATTTCAGATCATATTTTGGTTGCTTTGTCACTGGTGCATGTATTTGGCAATTATCACTCGTAGTGCTTCTATGTAATATCCTGAATTTTTTCGACCTTTTGGGCACGTGTTAAACTCTTGAAAATTTATAATTATATAGATTTTATAAATTCATAAACATATATATATATATATATATATACTTAAGGTTCATAAAAGATTTTAAAATAATGAAACTTATTAAACTTCGTTAGTTTTATATAAAAAGAAAAGTATATAAAACATATTTAATTATTCATAAAGTCCAGGGACTAAACTGGCATTATTGAAACTTGTTTTAAACTAAAATCTAATTTTGAAACACAAAATGTTAACTAAGGGAAACTTCAGGGACCTGTTTTGCACAAAGGCAAAACAACCAAAAACAGAACCGGTCGTGGGTTCGAAACCCGCAGACCCCGATTCCACCCCCTTCTCGACGAAAATCGCGAATCGGTCCAGGTTCACTGAACCTCGGGCTCATTCTCACGCGTGCGACCCGTCCCCAAGGTGCTATGATGGTTGATTTCGACCGAGGCAACGCGTGATGTCGGGATTTAATCCGATCGGCTCAACCGTCTTTCTCCCACCCGTTCACGCATTTAAGACCAAGTTGGCTATAAATACCGAATCCCTCAGCTCAACAACATCACCTCAAATCACTCTCAAACAACGATTTCACGGATTCGCATCCACATTCTCCGATTTGGAGCCACGACCGCCGACGACCACCATAGTCCCGATCTCCCTCGATTCCGCATCATTTCAGGTAACCTCGATGGTCAATCGACTCGAAATCTCTCGACGATCAAAAGCCCTCTGTTTAATTCCATTAACAGAGGGCTAATCGATATGTATTTTGTGGATTTAGATTTCTAGGGTTCATGTCATTTTGGGGGTGATCCGGAGTGATATTCATCTATTTGATTTTCCGTGTGATAAACTAACGAGACCCGTAGTCGGGCGGTTAGAGTGTGTGTGTATGCTTCGACCCGGTCAGTGACCCGGGTTCTAGCCTTTTGAGCTGGGTTTTTGCCCATTAATTTATTTTTGCTATTTTCTCAACAGTTTTACATCCCAATAAATGTTATAAATTCTATTATACTTTTATAAACTTAAAAATGATTTTTATTTACACTTTTGCATTCTGAAACATTTTTAATTAAATAAAACTTAGTTAAACCAAAAATTAATTAAATCTTTAATTTGGTCATAAATTCATAGAAACTATAAAAATACTTTTAAAACTTTTAATTTCACAAAAACTATTTAGTTAAAGTAAACAAAATTTACTAGTTGTTTTTTTTATTTAAAAAGGATTCTTTTATCCTAATATTTAATTTAAACTCATAAACTTCTAAACATATATAAATTTTGTACACTTTATAAAATCTATATAAACATAAAGCCATTTGTTTATATAAAACAAGAGAAACAATTATATCTTAATTATTTTCCTAAAAATTTATGAACTTATAAACCTTATTAAATGAAAACTTTAATCATTCATAAATTTGTAAACCTTATTTAAATACTTTAGAGAAGCCTTATTTGTAAACTTATAAACTATAAAAAGGGTTATAATATAAGAAACTTTATCTAAATCTTTTATTAACCTATAATTACATATTACTTATTTAAACTTGTAAACATTATATATTACAAGATAAATTATAAAATGAATACCTAATAAAATCTTAAATACTTAATATTAATTATTTAATTGGATAACGTAATTACCCTATTAAATAATTATTTATCCTTGACAAATAATTATTATTCTTTAATAATTAATTATTCATAAATAATTATTATAAACACTTGATAATTATTTATTTATTCTTAGTCATTAGTTATTTATTAAAAATGATTGTCATAATTATTCATTCTTTAAATAAATATTATTAATCTTGATTCTTTTGATACAACCTTATTTATAAAATACTTAGAAGTATTTATTTGATTATTATTACCTATTTTGTGTAATTGTAAGACGTTTAAATAATTATTTTAATTAATGATTATTCTACACTAATAAACTTATTACATTTTGATATATAAGTCTTATATCATTCATTCAAAATTTATATTTGAAACTTTAATCTAAACTTTATAAACACAATCATTCCCGTCTCCCATTAGAACCCTAGTCAATCTTGAAATCCTAGATCGTTGCTATAGACTTATAGGATCGTACTTGAAACTTTAGACTTATATTCTTAGGCGTATTGTGAGAACATTCTCCCTCAAAGTCTTGCAACCCCTTACTCTTGGCGGATACTCTTCATCAATCCAAGTGAGTATACTTAGCCCCTTTTTCCTTTCTATACTTTTGGGGTGAAACATGTTCAAAACATTAAACTTATGCAATTCTTGTACAACTATGACTAGATGCTTATTCTTATGTTAAACTTGAGACTTGTATGCTTAGATTAAACTTAAAACTAGCACATTCATTAACTTTGATCAAGCCTATAGTAACAATGATAGATCTATTGCATTTGACCAATCCACCTTGATTGATTGACCCCTTCGGGGGGAGCCCTTGGTGATTGTTACTGAATTAAACTTTAAACTTGAGACTTATAAGGGTAACCTGCGGGTTATGCCTAAACTTAGTTGGAGGGTTGAAGTGCACAATGTTTAAGATACTTGTTTCTCATACTTACATTATAGAATGCATATATCATAGTGAATTGTAATTCTTTTCAAATCCTTGTTAAACTGTGTCAAAACCTTTGTATCTCACCAACTATTTTGTAGTTGACAGATTCTTTCACATGTTTCAGGTTCTACAACATGAGACTTTATCGTGATCACATAGGATGCTTGGTCCTAGAATGTTTAATCAATTAGACTTGTATTCTTGCTATGTATTTGATTTATTCCTTGTATTGGAACCTCGAAGTTATTTAATAAAACTATTTAAACTTTAGTCAACCTTGTGCTATTGAACAACCGCGTCCGCCCCGACGTATAATCCGCCGTCGGTTGGGGTGTGACATATTGGTATCAGAGCCTTGGTTATAGGGAATTAAGTTATTAGACACATGACCTAGACTATAACTTAGGAGACCCAAACATGAGTTATCTCATGTCCTTTACTAGGAATTCTCTCCTCATTCTATTCTTAAATCTTATACGCTTGGAGATTCTACGTTTCTACTTATCTACGTGCTACAAGAGTCTACTACATCGAGGGTACGTTCTTAGGCTTCAAGCCTAATCCACCACTAAACTCTCGTCAAGAATATTTAAGTTCTAGATAATGTGTGAGAACTTGTGCGGACCGGAAGGGTGGGTACCTATATTCTGGGAAATTTTGTCAAGGAAAGCATTTCGTATAAATCCAAATCAACCGTTGGACTCGTATGCTTTCCTGGGAATTCTTGGGATGAGTATCCACTTATAGGAATGCATGACTTCTCTAAACATTAGTGAGCTTAGATCTCTCTTGATATGTCAAAGTACTTACTTAGTGATATGCACTAAATGAGTACCATCTCAAATACTATACACTTCATAAATTCATGATTCAAAAACTTTCCTCTGTAACATTTACTCTATGATTCTTACGTTTCGTCTCTTCAAGAATGGTCGTATGACAGCATGCTTACTCGTCATGACCTGAAGGAGTTTCCTTCAAGGAGAAATTCTTACGAGATTATACTTAAAAACTACATACATAAACTTATATTTATAGATACTACCCAATAAACTTCGTGATCGTTGTAATACAACCCTTAAAACTATGTATTACTCTACAAATTCTCCTATAAACTTCATTATTTTATGAACATAACACTTAAGGGGAAACCCTTGTGTTTCATCTTATTTTCATCACTCAACCAAACTACTCTAGATAACTCACTCAAACTTTTGCTACACTTTTATACATCTCAAAGTGTTCATACATCCTTAAACTTCATGATCCTTGAACTAACCGCCCATTAAAACTATGTATTGCCCTACAAGTCCTTTTACAAACTTCATTATTTTATAAACTTGGCACATAAGGGGAAACCCTTGTGTCTCATTTCATTTTTCATCACTCAAGCAAACTTCATTTTATGACTAACTCGAAACTTTGTTACACTTTTAATCTCAAAACCTTCATACGTCCTTAAAACTTACACATCACCGTTTCTTGTAAACAAAACTTAACGTCTTTTAAATCTAAAGTACATTAACAAAGGGATTAGTAACCTGATCGTTTTCCCGCAAGGGAAGAAGCCTACTATAGAGTAAACAAGCTCCACGTTTAAGACTCTAAACCCATAATGAACCTCGACATAGTACCATAAACCCAAACATCGGTGACAATAACTGAGAGAAGTTGTAGGTCCATGAGGAAGTTCTAGCTAGAGAAATAGGGTACTTAAGTGAGTCCTTGTGACCACCTCTTCTTCCGGGAATCCTCCTCGTTAGCCCATCAGCCTCCAATCAAAACTATTTTTGAAAGTATTACTGTGATAACTCAGTATTATGAATAAAAAAAACCTTTTGAACATATTAAATCAACTTACTTATACACTTTAATTTTCCGTTTAAATTGTATTATGTAAGGGCTAGAAGTCCCAATTTTGAAACATTTAACGAAAGTTACTTTGAAATTTATCTTGCTATCACTTACTAGCTTGACTTTCCTTTTAGCACTATAAACTTAACACTTCTACCCAAACACTTTCGTCAAGAGTAGCTCACGTTAGTACTTGAGATAATTAACAACGTTGCATTAAACTATAAAAATCCTAAGTGACACACGCATACTTGAAGAATAAACTTTGAACAAACCTTCTAATTCGTAAGCACTCTCTTAAAACAACACGACTTACGAACCACTGCCATAATCAACTATGATCCTTACCCCTTATATAGACTTCACACTTCTAAACTTGACCAACTTTTCGTTTGACAATCATACATACCCTATTATGAGTCCTACTTATACTACTTATCATTGCCTAACTCGTCGTTTTTTAACATCTTAATTACATTCTACACAAAAGAACACTATGCCTGCTATTATGAAACAAGATAAATCAACTGCAAACACACTATCATAAACCTTATCAAAACTTTTCCCGTTACCCTATGCTAGGAGACTTTCCTCATCCAACTCTTGTCACGTAAAAGTTTTGCTATAGATCACAACAAGAATTAAAGACTTAAAAGCACGTTACTAAAACATCAAACTTCGTATACACAACTATAAGGTCAGAGACTTTTGAACCATGTAAAAACTTATACAAACATTCAAAACCGTATCCTTGAAAACTAAACACCTTCTAAACCAAAGGAAGCATGTACAACAAAGGATCATGTAAAGCTTAATATTGAAACTTAAAATCAACTGACTTATCCTATTTTTAAACTCATACTTGGATTCTTAGTCTTATTGTGTTCGTCTTTAACTAAACCTTATAAGATGTGATAAACATTCATTCCAAATACACGAGCAAACTTCATTCTTTATACTAGAAACTAATATGAAGGGGGACACTGCTCTCTTTAGCAGAGTACCTCCCTAGTCTTCTCTTCAAACCCAAATAATCGGGATCCACCTAAACTTCTGAGCAATTCAAATCTTCTGTGAGAGAGCGTATAACGGTTAATCATGTTCCAAACGCTGTCCCACACCTCTCTTAAATACTAGAGTATTTAGATAACCACTTTATACTCAAAACGTAATCATACACTTCTATACATTGAAGCTAAACTAAAAGACTTTAAACTATTATATGTTTGACGTATTCTTGTCCAAACAAAATTTAAACTATCCTATGTTCGACGTATTCTTGTTCAAACACAATTTAAACTATTTCTATGTTTGACGTATTCTTGTTCAAACACAATTCTATGTTTGACGTATTCTTGTTCAAACACAATTTAAAATATTCTATGTTTGACGTATTCTTGTTCAAACACAATTCTATGTTTGACGTATTCTTGTTCAAACACAATTTAAACTATTCTATGTTTGACGTATTCTTGTTCAAACACTATTCTATGTTTGACGTATTCTTGTTCAAACACAATTTAAACTATTCTATGTTTGACGTATTCTTGTCCAAACACAATTCTATGTTTGACGTATTCTTGTTCAAACACAATATAAACTATTCTATGTTTGACGTATTTTTGTTCAAACACTATGAACGTGTAAAGACTTTAAACTACTCCATGTTTGACGTATTCTTGTTCAAACATGACGAACGTATAAGACTTTTAAACTACTCAAGGTTTGATGTATTCTTGATCAAACACGAGGAAAGTATAAAGACTTTAAACTACTCGATGATTGAGGTATTCTTATTCAAACACGAGGAAACTTTGAAACTCTAAATCTTGTCACATTCTTTTCTCCTTAATTATTGAATGACCATTCTCTCTAAAAAGGACTCGTTAAATCAACGATCACTCTTACGTGGAAACACTAGTCATGAGTTAAACAAATTCTTGTACTCTTTCTTGATCCACACATAAACGAAAGGACCTATGCGGACTATGCGACGATTTAAATGCTTACGGGTGCACACGTAAGTATGAAAAAAATCAGCGTATGGGAAAACATAGAAAACTCTGTCGTGTGCCATGATCTAAGACTTGTCATAAAGGATAGCCACGGAACTTAGGTACCGTAGAAATCCTTAAGCGTAATAGTCTACAAACTCAAATCGTTAAACTATCATCAAATCCACCCGAAGTGATGCATCTTACTTCAAATCTTGAATGGAAGTTCCTCCGTTATTCTCTCAAATACTTTTGAAAACAAATCTTCATCTATTTCAATAAAACTATATACTTCTTAGGGAAACTCTTGACAACCATATGCTTTGGAAACTTAGAAACTCAAACAAAAATCTTATTCCTATGGACACATTTTTTTTAAAAAACATCTAGACGTAACCCAGGGTTTACTGGGGAACGTAAGATATTTCTCCTCATTATCCTTGTGCGTATCATAGACTTAAATCTTGAAAACAGAAACCTCATACTATAATTTCGGGACGAAATTCCCTAAAGTAGGGGAGACTGTAATATCCTGAATTTTTCCGACCTTTTGGGCACGTGTTAAACTCTTGAAAATTTATAATTATATAGATTTTATAAGTTCATAAACATATATATATATATATATATATATATATATATACTTGAGGTTCATAAAAGATTTTAAAATAATGAAACTTATTAAACTTCGTTAGTTTTATATAAAAAGAAAAGTATATAAAACATATTTAATTATTCATAAAGTCCAGGGACTAAACTGGAATTATTGAAACTTGTTTTAAACTAAAATCTAATTTTTAAACACAAAATGTTAACTAAGGGAAACTTCAGGGATCTGTTTTGCACAAAGGCAAAACAACCAAAAACAGAACCGGTCGTGGGTTCGAAACCCGCAGACCCCGATTCCACCCCCTTCTCGATGAAAATCGCGAATCGGTCCAGGTTCACTGAACCTCGGGCTCATTCTCACGCGTGCGACCCGTCCCCAAGGTGCTATGATGGTTGATTTTGACCGAGGCAACGCGTGATGTCGGGATTTAATCCGATCGGCTCAACCGTCTTTCTCCCACCCGTTCACGCATTTAAGACCAAGTTGGCTATAAATATCGAATCCCTCAGCTCAACAACATCACCTCAAATCACTCTCAAACAACGATTTCACGGATTCGCATCCACATTCTCCGATTTGGAGCCACGACCGCCGAAGACCACCATAGTCCCGATCTCCCTCGATTCCGCATCATTTCAGGTAACCTCGATGGTCAATCGACTCGAAATCTCTCGACGATCAAAAGCCCTCTGTTTAATTCCATTAACAGAGGGCTAATCGATATGTATTTTGTGGATTTAGATTTCTAGGGTTCATGTCATTTTGGGGGTGATCCGGAGTGATATTCATCTATTTGATTTTCCGTGTGATAAACTAACGAGACCCGTAGTCGGGCGGTTAGAGTGTGTGTGTATGCTTCGACCCGGTCAGTGACCCGGGTTCTAGCCTTTTGAGCCGGGTTTTTGCCCATTAATTTATTTTTGCTATTTTCTCAACAGTTTTACATCCCAATAAATGTTATAAATTCTATTATACTTTTATAAACTTAAAAATGATTTTTATTTACACTTTTGCATTCTGAAACATTTTTAATTAAATAAAACTTAGTTAAACCAAAAATTAATTAAATCTTTAATTTGGTCATAAATTCATAGAAACTATAAAAATACTTTTAAAACTTTTAATTTCACAAAAACTATTTAGTTAAAGTAAACAAAATTTACTAGTTGTTTTTTTTATTTAAAAAGGATTCTTTTATCCTAATATTTAATTTAAACTCATAAACTTCTAAACATATATAAATTTTGTACACTTTATAAAATCTATATAAACATAAAGCCATTTGTTTATATAAAACAAGAGAAACAAGTATATCTTAATTATTTTCCTAAAAATTTATGAACTTATAAACCTTATTAAATGAAAACTTTAATCATTCATAAATTTGTAAACCTTATTTAAATACTTTAGAGAAGCCTTATTTGTAAACTTATAAACTATAAAAAGAGTTATAATATAAGAAACTCTGTCTAAATCTTTTATTAACTTATAATTACATATTACTTATTTAAACTTGTAAACATTATATATTACAAGATAAATTATAAAATGAATACCCAATAAAATCTTAAATACTTAATATTAATTATTTAATTGGATAACGTAATTACCCTATTAAATAATTATTTATCCTTGACAAATAATTATTATTCTTTAATAATTAATTATTCTTAAATAATTATTATAAACACTTAATAATTATTTATTTATTCTTAGTCATTAGTTATTTATTAAAAATGATTGTCATAATTATTCATTCTTTAAATAAATATTATTAATCTTGATTCTTTTGGTACAACCTTATTTATAAAATACTTAGAAGTCTTTATTTGATTATTATTACCTATTTTGTGTAATTGTAAGACGTTTAAATAATTATTTTAATTAATGATTATTCTACACTAATAAACTTATTACATTTTGATATATAAGTCTTATATCATTCATTCAAAATTTATATTTGAAACTTTAATCTAAACTTTATAAACACAATCATTCCCGTCTCCCATTAGAACCCTAGTCAATCTTGAAATCCTAGATCGTTGCTATAGACTTATAGGATCGTACTTGAAACTTTAGACTTATATTCTTAGGCGTATTGTGAGAACATTCTCCCTCAAAGTCTTGCAACCCCTTACTCTTGGCGGATACTCTTCATCAATCCAAGTGAGTATACTTAGCCCCTTTTTCCTTTCTATACTTTTGGGGTGAAACATGTTCAAAACATTAAACTTATGCAATTCTTGTACAACTATGACTAGATGCTTATTCTTATGTTAAACTTGAGACTTGTATGCTTAGATTAAACTTAAAACTAGCACATTCATTAACTTTGATCAAGCCTATAGTAACAATGATAGATCTATTGCATTTGACCAATCCACCTTGATTGATTGACCCCTTCGGGGGGAGCCCTTGGTGATTGTTACTGAATTAAACTTTAAACTTGAGACTTGTAAGTTTTTGAAGTCTATACACATCCTCCAACTCCCATCCCCCTTTCTTACCATTACTTGATTGGATATCCACGTGGGGTATCTTACTTCTCTAACTATTCCCGCCTTGTATAGCTTTCTTGTTTCTTCACAGACTGCTTTACTTCTTTCGGGGCCCATACTTTGTTTCTTTTGTCTCACTGGCTACAGCCACCTACATGTGTTTAGCTAATGTTCTGCCTGCTCCCTTGGTATTCCCAGAATATCCATGTGCTCCTATGCGAACACGTCCATATTTCTGATCAGCAGCTCTTTGAGCCCTGTTTTCCATTTGTTTGGGAGGCCCTTCCTTATCTTAGTTGTTTGTTCTGGGAAATGATCGTTTAACACCCATTCCTTCGTTTTGTCATTCCTCTGATCGGTTCCTTCTTCTGACATGTTCACGGATGCTACTATTTCTGATGAGGATTTGAAGGTTGCTATCCCCTTTGGGGTGGGGAACTTCATCATCCCATGAGCCGTGGACGTCAGGGCCCTCAATGTTTTGATGCTTGGCCTTCCCAGGATGGCGTTGTATCTGGACTCTGCTTTTATGACTACAAATGTGAGTCTACCCGTTCGTTCTTTTTCTCCTTCTCTTAAGGTGAAGGGTAAAGTGATTTTCCCTATAGGGTATGCTAGTTCACCGGAGAACCCGAACAGAGGGGTGTTGTCCTTTTTTAGTAGGTACTGTGTTTCCATGTCGAGCCTCCTGAAACAGTGCTCGTACATTTCCTCCGATCCACTTCCCCCATAGACATGTATTCTAGCTACTCTATGTCCTGCCAGGACGGCGGAGATGTTTAACGGGGCTTCCTGTAAATGTGATAGGAATTCCTATCCACTCGGAGTGTATCTCATCCTCCTTCCTAGTTCTTTTGTTTTTGAGTTTCGTTTCCTCTTCCCTTTTCCTTATGACATCTACGTGTCTCCTTATATTACCTTCGTTTCCCTTTGTTTTTTCTTTTGGGTCAGTTATTGCTGTTCCATGCTGTTTGATGTCCTTGATGAGGTGAGATAACCTTCCTGATCTTACAGCTATCTCGATCTCTTTTTTGAGGTGCACACAATCGTCTGTTCTATGCCTTCTTGCCCTGTGGTATTCACAGAAATCATCGGGGTGGTCATTGCTTCCCTTCTGATGTGGCAGGGGTTTTCCAAATGGGAGCTTAGACCTTTCTGTAGCCAGCACTTCGCCAGGTGTTTTTGTGAGGGGGTGAATCTGAGGTGATCCATGTTGTTTGAACGATGTTGGCTACTGTGAAGTGGGAGATGTGTTGAATTTCCTTGGTACTCATTCCGTGGAGCTCTGTAAGGTGAAAAGTTGGGCATAGGCTTCTCAACCTGGAGGAGTTGTTCTGTGGAGGTTTATTTCTAGTAGGCATTGCGTCGGGAACTGTCCTCCTAGTTTCCCATTCTCTTGCCTTTGATCCCGCATCTTTACCTCTAACCCAGGCTCTTACCTTATCCACCAGTTGATCGAAGGTCTCAGGGAAATCTTGCCTCAATTTTTTGCATAGTGATGTGTTTCTCACCCCATTCATGAAGCTGCTTATCTTCATGACTTCTGGAACATTTCAAATCTGCATGCTTTCTCTCACAAACCGTTCCATGAATGTTTCTACATTTTCCTCATCCTTCCTTCTGATGTGTTGTATCTCGTTGGGATTCTTAATGACTTTCTTATTCAAGCTGAAGTTTCGTAAGAATCGTTCTTTTAATTCTTCAAAACCATTTATGCTACCCTGTGGAAGGCTATCAAACCAGATTCGTGCTGCTCCTGTCAATGTTTGTGCAAACATGTGGCACCAGGTAGGTATGGACCATTTTCCTACTTGGCCTGTCCCCTGGAACACGTGCAGGTGGTCCTCCGGGTCCTTAGTCCCGTCGAACCTTCCTACACTAGAAGGCATTTTCAACCATGTGGGGAGTGGTGCCTCTGCTATTCTCCTGATAAACTTGGATGTACTAGATAGGTTGTAACGTATGTAGGGTTTTTGTAAACAGTCGGAGGTGACGTTTAACGTACCTTCGTTACGTGACGGGCCCGTCCTCTGCGTCTTCCATGCTTCTAGTAACGACGTCAACAGATATGTTATGACCGGCTTTTGGCCAGTCATGGCCATGCCCTGTTGATCGACTATCCTTTCTTTCGAAGGGCATCCCTGCCTCCGTTTCCATTCCTTTCCGGTTTCTTTTACTTTGTTTGAGTCCAGCGGTGTTTCGAAACTTAACTTGGTGCATATTCCCTTCATCCTTTCCATCTTTTCTAATTTTTCTAACTAAGCTTTCAGCTTTTCTCGGTTTTTTTCTGACAAACTCGGGAGTGACATCTAGAGGACCTTCATTCATGTCTTCCTCCTCGTCTTCTTCCATGTCATCCAACCCTTCTATGATGGGGACATCCAGATCTGTTGTTCCTAAGGCGAAGAAGCTTGTGTTTCCTTTACTTCCCCCTGAGTTGGGATTCTGAGTGGATGTCGTGATGCTGTCTCCTTCTCCTGGTAACGGCTGCGGAACGGTCGGGTCCCTTCTTCTTTGCTGGATATGTCATTTGACTCTCGCCTTCAACCTCTTCCTCTGTTATGCAGGAGTACTCCAAGTTCTTTTTCGGACACTGAGGTCCCACGGATGGCGCCAATGTAGTAGCCGGTATCCTCACCAAGGGATGACGAACAGTAGTTGCTATCTTCTAGTATCACCTGGAGAATACCTACAAAACAGAGCACCGTCAGTCTCGTCACAGGGACCCGGGGGGTGACTCTGTGACCAACCTCGGGCGTGAGAGTAAGTATCAGATGTGGGGAAGGAGATTTGATTGCCCGGAGATAAGCAATCTCACGCCTGAAAGTAATTCTCTAATACCTGTGCCTCGACATGAAGGGGATCTTTGCATTTAATGTTGGGGCTGTCGATTGGACAAAGTTGTCCTTGGTAACGGCTTGAATCCAAAGGTCAAGAGGATCTTCCTCTGTCCTCCGGCGGATCTCTCTTCCCGAGGTCGTCCTTCTCCTTCTTCCTTGTTTCCTCATTTAATGATTTTGTCTTTTCTTACTGAATGAGATATCAGGGACGCCCTTTTGCTCCTTCGTTTTGTCATGACATGGGGGTATCCCCTACGGTTGTCATATAATGATGAAATTGAAGTTAAATATGTTATATGACGACATTTTTTTAATCAAAATGAACTTTTTCCTTTGCTTGCAAGTTTCAAATAGTTGATGTATGTATTAGTAATACTTTTTATAATAAATAAAAAAACTCTCAATTATTTCGTGTTTGTGTAAATTCAATTTCGTCATTATCGGAATAAAAAGCCAATAAAGGTCGAAATCATAACAAAAAGTGAAAATATTCAACTTTTATGGTCAATGTCTAATTAGATGAACTTGAAGGATTTTTAACTTGTCAATTATGCAAGGTGTAACTAGATAAGTAGGTGAAATTCATGTAGGTGATATTCAGTTTGTCCTCTTTCTATTAATCCACCTGGGATTCTTAGGCCATTTGTAGTGTAATCACTAAAAAGTTATTCATTTTTCATCATGTCACCGTCACGTCAATCACTAAACCAAATCATTAAGGTGTGTATTGGTTTCGTTATCCCCGGTAATTTTAAAATTAACTTTTTTTATTTAAACAATTAAAAACCAATGTGCTTGGTTGAAACCAACTAACCTACGCCCCACGCCCATTCACGCCCTAGGGGGTGGTGTTCCACATCCAATCACAAGCCTTCCATCACGTAGCCATTACACATGGTCTTAATGTGACAAGTTTAATGCAGATATTGGTAATATCACTCTCACATTGATAATATCATTCTCATATTTGATTATAAAATCATGTCTAATATTCGACCCAATACTCATCAAGTATCAGTCAGGTAATTATTCAATATGTATTCGGCATACGTGTGGTATGAGGTAGACTGGTATATTGTTAGTTTGTTAAAAAATACACTTTATGATTTTCAAGTACATTTACTTCTATTACAATTATATATTATAAAATCTTATGTTTTTTACAACTAAAATAAATAAAAATATTATAAGTTACATGCATATCATCATCATTATCATAAAATGTTGAAAATATCTAAATTATGTAAATTTTATAATGATATAAATCTCAAAAGATAAGTTCATACTTCGTATCAAACAAAATATAAATAATATTATCAAATACATATCATAAAAGAAATGTTTGTTTTTCACATAATAAAACTACTAGAATGACGTATTACTAGATAAGGGTCTGTAGTTCCAGTAAACGGGTATATGATTTGGATAATCGAGTCAGGTATCACCTCTAATACAATACATGTTTCTGAACCCGCAAATTTTTATCGATCCTATATCCAAATACCCTTCCCATTGACTATCTACTATATTTCTGGTTTCAACTATTCCCGCTAGGTTTAAGTTTTTTTTTCTGATTTTAAAGGCACTAGGATTTCTAAATATCACCCTAATTTGCCTATTTGTCTTTTTGTTCCTCTGTGTTATGGTAACATTACAAGGATATTGTCAATAAACAAACTGCCCAAAATTTCATCCACTCTTTTTTATTAGACATAACCTCATAACATACTTATATTCATCTTTTATAAATTTTCTTGCACTAATGAGTAACAATGTCTCAAGTCTCAACAATTGATTTTACCTATATTAATATATCAATTGCTTAATTTATATTTTGGGGTGTAACAAGTTAGATGTAATCTGATCATGTTAGAATCCTTGTTCATGTTTATTAATTGTTCATGTCTATTAAGTTCAAGAAAAGTTATCATTTGGACAATGATATGTTACTCAACCCGTCAACCGTATTGTTGTAAATAAGGATTTTAGACACTAGAGCCGTGTGATAACAATTTTTGACCATCATGTGACCACTAATGCGAGTCATTAGACATTCAAATACCCGGTATACGCCGGTGATTTGTTAGTTTCATTTCTTGTTGTCATGTGATTAGTACTTGCAAATACTTTTAGAAATTGGATCTTGTGTGAGTTAATATGTTTTAATTTAACGGTACAATATCTTATTAGCCATGTGATATTTAACTCTTTATTTTCATCTTTTTCTATTTTATTTATGTTCTAAAAATATTAACATCAACTCTTGAAAGATAATTTTCAAAATATCATTTTCAAAATATCATTTTCAAAATCATACATGTTACACGATGCATAAGTCAACAGTCAAAGGACAAAGGACAGAGGGGGAGAGGGGTATTGACAAGAAATGAATAAACTTAAAGTTATGGTTCACACTCATTCACACACTTTTGCTTTAGTTAAAGTTTTGTGATTTAAACATTAAAATTGATTAGAAAAATAATAAAAGGCAAACGTTGTAAGAAAAAAACTAATGAAAATCATAAATTGTACATTATTAGACCATGTTGTGATCGTGAGAAGGGCTTTGGCCACGTCGGACCCATGCTAATGGAACACCGCGCCGTTGTGCCGTGAGCAGGCCGTGGGTGGTGACTCTGTGGGCTATGTCACGCTCGTGAGGAAACAATTGTGAATTCAACCAAGCCAATCAAACTAAGACTCCTCAGTCCTCATGATGTATATATATTTTTTTAATTTTTTATTATAATATTTATTTAGTATTTAATCTAATTTTTCTCAAATAACTTCTATTCGTTAACTTAAAAAAATCATGGTTTTGCTTATTATTTCTCTAAACATTTCTATATAAGTTTTAAAGAAGACGAAGTTGTTTTAATATATATATATATATATATATATATTTGGTCTCATAAACAGTTTTGATACATGTTTGGATCGACATTTGGATGATAAGTAGTTATTTAAAAATAATTAATATCAATTGTTTAAAAATAATTCATAAAATACATTAAAAATAAAAAAATGTCCACTCACCTCTCACTAGTGTCATTTGACCATTGGGTGGGGTGGGGTGGGGTGGGTGTGGTTGTGGCACTGGTGCGGAAAGGGGTGCCACATTGACAAAAAAGAGCGGCAAGGTCGGTTGGGTGGTGCCGACTTTACCACAATGATGTGAGTGAAGGAATGGCACGGAGCGGCAAGGTCATTGACAAGGCAGCGTGGTTTGAGGGGTAACATCGGGCCCTTTCGTATTAGCGCGACAATGGGTGGTGTGCGGTACGACACCCTCCGACCTTACACATATTTAGTGAGGCTAGGAGGGGAATCCCTCCCACCTACGTGACACTTTTTATCACCATTCACTTGACCATAACATATGGTCTTATATTTATCGACATTTTAAAATATTTATTACCAAAATCAAATACCTCTAGAAGGGTAGGTCCTCAAGTAATTCACACTTATTCACGTGGGGTAGTGTTGGGAATTGACTCGAATGAGTGCAAGACACGGTCAACCAAAATTAAGGACCTAGAAGAAAAGACGTTGACCATGTTAAAATATAATAAATCCATTAAAGTCATTTTCAAATAGTTCGGTGGTGTTCTCTTGATGTTTAAATATTTTTATCAAATAATTGGTATCAAGTTAGGTAAAGTTTATAAATCTGTCGTAGGTTTATCCAATAATAAGTTGAGACTTCTTTTGTTTTAGATTCAACCTTTAACTATCTGACTAGATCGGCCGGAATGACTAGTGAACCAGACCGGGTTTTAACTTTCTTGACTATTTTTTTACTTCAAATCACATTCACTGATTAATTTGGTACTTTAATCTTCATATTAGACCAACAATAACAAGTGATCAAAATTCTTGATGAACAAGTGACCAATATTCTTGATGAACAAGCAAAAAAAGGAGTATAGAAAAAGAAATATTATGGAAATGACTATGGTTGGTCAAATAACTTCTCAAATGGCAGAAGTCAAAAAGAGGCCGATTGAACCAGAAAAACAGACTTGTCCTACCGTCACTTATAATAGAGAAAGTATATTGCAAGAAAAAGAACTTAGTGAATATGTTAAAAGAAGAGAAAGATGTGATTGATCCTAGTGAATATGTTAAAAGTTTATGATATGATCAAACAAGTTCGTAGTGAACTTTGTCTCAATCTTGCTTACCTAAGAGACAATAACTATGACTTGGATGAGCTACTTAAGTGGGATGAAGATCAAGTAGCACAAACTCAAGTCTAAAAGGTCTACTTAAGAAAATGAAAAGGATAAGTTAACCATGGTTTTAAGAATAAAGGCATTGGATATATAAAGATTGAAACCCTTAGAAAGCATGTTGAGAAGTTTAAATTTCAGAAATCAAAATAAAGAGATCCAGTAGAAGTTGAAAAGATTAGATTGATTGATTATCTGAGAACTAAAGGGTATGTCATGAATTTCTTGTTTTATTTATTTAAGACTTTAAAATTGCAAATTAATACCAAAATATAAGGTATTTTCATGTTTTGTTTTAAGTTATATATATAGTTTTAATTTTTATAATATTTATGACTCATCGGTCCGACCAGTGGACTAGTAAGGCGGCCTGTTCGAATATGAGTTAAGCCTTTACAAAATGTTTTCTATATGGTATAGATTAGATTGACTGAATATGAGGCGATCCAATGTAGAAGTTGAAAAAGAACTGGAATAGATTAGATTGATTGATTGATTGATTATTTGAGAAATAAAGGGTATGTCATGAATTTCTTGTTTTATTTATTTAAGACTTTAAAATTGCAAATTAATACCAAAATATAATATATTTTCATGTTTTGTTTTAAGTTATATATATATATATATATATATATATATATATATAGTTTTAATTTTTATAATATTTATGACTCATCCGTCCGACCAGTGGACTAGTAAGGCGGCTTGTTCGAATATGAGTTAAAGCCTTTACAACATGTTTTCTATATGGTAATAAACTATAAGGACTTAGATAATTGGTATCGGAATCATGGAATGACAACTTTCAAAAAGTAACAATCTGGGCAGAAGGAGCACGGTTAATCCATAGCTTGACTGTGCTCACCAACTGAAAAATATAGTTTTCGACGTAAACCACAGTTGAACCGTAGATCAACTTTTTCCTTCATGGTAATCCTTAACTAATCCATAGATTGATTGTGCTCACCATCGAAACAAATAAGAAGATATCAATAATCATTTAGACAATAAACTTAAGTTTATTCTCCATCCATCACCCCAGTGCATCAAAACTTACACCTGGCTCGCAAATCTCTACTAATTCAACAATATCAACTCTTAATTTGTTCATCATACTTAGCTCTACTTGTTTTTAGAACGTTACCAAATCGAGAAGTTATGAAGCTATACGAACTCTTAGAATAACTAAATATGCTCTTGTTTCCACTCCCAATGGTTTCCCTACCAGATGAAACAACATTAACTTCTCAATGTGCCTCGACAGACTCTTTAAACAATTCATCCAAAGTGTCACAAACAATTTGAATTTTTACACGAGCCTCATTCTCATAACAGTAAATTGTAGTTTTAGTCCCTGTGGTTTGACCCTATTAATAGGTTCAGTCCAGTCTTAACACTTTGGGTCCCTGACGTTTGATGTTTTAACAGTATTAATCCCTGAGGGTAATGACCATTAACTTTTCTGTTAGTTTTATGTGAATTTACTGATATACCCCCACCACCACCACACCCATCTCACTTTCTCTCAGCTGCCACCCACCACCACCAACCGACCATCCCCTAGCACCACCACCACCACCACCTGCAGGAATCCTAGATGCTCATCGAAAAAACAAAATCAGCCCATGCGGTGGTTCGGGGTCGGCTTCACAAATTTAGGAGGGGGTTGAGGTATTCTAGGTGAGGAGTCTGCTACACAAAGTCGGGAGAAGGTTGTGGTGGTTGTAATCAGTATCGGTGATGGTAATCAGTATCAAATTTGCAGGTCGGAACAAAGAGGGCTTCATCTAGCAGCGGTTGCCGGATTTGTAGGTGTTACCGGATTTGCACATGGAGGGATTCGCCGGATTTGTTGGCCTTGTCGGATCTGTACTTGGACAGCCAAAACCACCACCACCATTGATGACCGCGGACGTTCATGGTGCCAACGAGTTCAGGGGTTGGCCGACGAACTTTCATAGGTTTAGATTCGAAGTGGGTGGTGGGTTGGTGGGGGTGTTGGGTGGTGGCTGGGAGAAAGATAAGGGGTGAGGTGGTGGTGGTGGCATGTGGCTGGGAGAAAGAGAAGGGTGAGGTGGTGGTGGTGGCAGGTGGGGGTATATTGGTAATTTCATATAAAAACTAACAGAAAAGTTAAATGTCGTTAGCCTCAAGGACTAATACTGTTAAAACATCAAACATCAGGGACTCAAAGTGTTAAGACTGGACTGAACCTATTAATATGGGCAAACCATAGGGACGAAAACTTCAATTTACTCTTCTCATAATAAATTGACTTAAAAGAAAAGCCACCAACTCCATCTTATATCTAGGATCAATAATAACACCAATGAAAATCAACATACTAGATAAATCCCGATACTTATCAATATTTTTTCATCTTCAAGCCATAGATCTCATACAATCGTTCTCGTCCAAAGCTACAATATACGATGTTTCTTTTATAACATATAACTCGTCGATAGATAAATTACATTGTTGAGAGACTTTTGTGAGAAAAAACAGAAAGTATATGTTGTCATCTTTTTGCAACTCTAATTGTTTGGTGTGCTTATTAAAGAGATGCAATCGCCATGGAGACACAAACACACCACATGTTTCATTCTCTCGCGGAGGAACATTATGAATTACATGTTAGATTTCTAACATGGATGTTGAACCAACAAGTTAAGAATATGCTCAAAACATCGTACATGAAACGAACTTCCATTGTTAGCAAGTTTCTTTTGAGGACTTAGATTCTCCATTAACTTCTAAGCCACCGCATCATTAGTTCTAGCATTGTCTCAGGTGATGATGGTGTGTGCAGTAGTGGAGTGATAAGTAATAATTAAATATATTTATATTTATATATTATAATATATAAAACTAAATATACTTTTTTTAACGGCTAGCAATATTATAAATCACCACAACAACATGCCTAATTTATGGTCATTTTCAAGGTCGTAACGGTCTATTAGTAATTAAAAGTTTTTAAGAAACAAAGATGATGTTTGTAATTTCACTTACTTAAGAACCAAAACCAAAACAAAAAAGACGTATAAACCATAAGAATAATTTGTATAATACTATACTATATTATAATATAAAAAAATAGGGAGACATTCTTTTGAGAACCGACAATATGTTAAGAACTGTGAGAACTGCATTAACTGCTGCACTGTTTATAATATAAATTGACTAGAATTCATGCAGAATTCAATATGTTTAAGGTTTGGTTTTAAAAGACCTAGAATTTATAGTCGTTTTTTAAATGCATACATGCACTCACACTATATGCAAAAATGAATGCATATATGCATATTTTTATATTTTTTTAAAAAAATTCAGGAGAGGGGAGATAAACTCAAACTAAGAGTGAGAATAGATAAATAAAACATAATTGTTCGCTTTTACTTTTTTCACCGAAGCGACATGTACACGTTTTGTACGATTCTTTCGGTTCTCAACATATGTTTGGTTCTCAAAAGAACATACCCCTATAAAAGTATACATGAAATTCTGGTTATAGTGGATTTACTATGATACGATGTTTAATTTAATATAATATTTTATGGCTAAATTATTAAACTGAAAATCACATTAATGCATGATAGTTCTATTATTATCATGTGAAAATGAAAACATGTTTGTTTGTCCATGAGATTCAAGAAACCGTAAATACTTTATCAGCAAAACTTGGTATTGTGATTAAAGGATTACACATATTTTGTTTTTGTTTGGATTTTTTTAATTTGTTAATTTATTATCACATAAATCAAACATAATTTATATATTATTATTTGTCTTTTAAACTTGTTCCCGCAACACATATAACAATAATCTAATAATTATAAAAATATACTTCTAATTTCAATGAAAAATATATAGAAAACACTAAAAATTATTAAAACGAAATAAAGTTTTATAAATAAAAGTAAAAAATAACTCCCACAAAAGAGAGAACAAGATCCCTTTGAGTTCTCAAGTGAGATTTCCCATTTGCAACTGATACCAGTGTGTAACTTGTGCGTCATATTTTATGTGATATTTTCTTGATTTTGTAACCCATTATTTTCTGTCAGTCTTAGATCCTCATGTCTTCCCAAAATCACTTTGTCCCTTAGGCCTTAGATTTTAGTGTATAAATATAATATTCCTAAAGAAGCAAACTCTGATTTTTTTTTATTTTATTATACACACCAATAATTTTCTTGACAAAAATAATCCCAATTGATAACACCAAAGAATCAGCCAGATCAGAGTTCAAATTTCAATTTCATTGTTCCTTTTATATTTTAACATTTTACTTTAAACCTTTATATATCTTTCCAAACCCACAACAACGCAATTTACGTTGTGTTCCCAAACCCTTCTTAAAAAGGAAAGTGGAAGTAGCCGGAAAATATTTGTGTTTCTAAGTTTTTTAATTGGATGAAGTAGAAAAAACTGATAAAAATTGTGTTACTGAGTTTTTTAATGAAAAGAACAGATATAAAGTATAATATCGATGGCTATGCCTATAATAGTAATGATAATTATAATGATAATAAAAGGAGGGTTGTTGTTGTGAGTCAGTGGTAAAACATGTTAGTTGAAGGTTTTATGGGGCTCACAATCTTTGGACTATGAAAATGAAAACAAATTAACAAGCATCTTAAATGTTGGGATTGGCTTCACCTTTTTGAGGAATTTCAGTTCCTCTCACTTATATGTTCTCTTTTTGGCTGCCTTTTTGTTGACAATTATTTCCATCATTTGTACCCTTTTCCATATAAGTTTCATATTCTAAATTAAAAAATAAAATAGATAAAAAATCATGTTAAAAATATATACATTTATATTTAATAGATTAATTATTTACACAAGTTCATACAAAAGAAATAAAGTCAATCAATTGGCATGATTTTTCAAATCCGTATTTTAAAACTAACGGTTTTGAGTTGTTATATGACCCACATATTCTGTTATTATTTATTAAAATATATGTATTTTGATATTTTTGTTACAACGTTAAACTTAAATTTTGTTTTGAACAGGCAACATAATAATTGAAAAATACAAATAACCTTGATAAAACACTTAGCTATAGGAAACATGGGCCAAACTTGATTGTTATTTTCAAAAAAAGTTGTCTCTATATAATTGTAATGGGACCCAATGCCAATTAAAAAGTGTGGTGGCCCCTTTAAAAATTCCAAATTATATCACTATTATTGCTTCAATATTGTTGACATGTCATTCATGTCCGGTCCACTTTAGCAAAAGCTACCTTCATAATTAGGTTATTTTAATTTTGTAATATACAACTATTAATCAAATAATTACAATCATCTTGCTTTAAAATATTACCAAGTACTTCTCATTCATTTTTTCTAGAAGAAAAATATTCAAATTTCTAGAAAATATAACCATATTACTACAATTAAAGTTAACACCTAACTTGAGATTTGATATTTAGTCTTTTAGGGACGATAAACCTAATGATATTAGCTTCTACATTTCTAGTTATGGTATCTTGATCTAGAATATCATGTACTATATGGTGTTACGCAATCTTTCAAGGGGAAAGGGATAAACCGCTAATCATTCAAACCACCTACCATTACCCTTTAATTGACAACGCGACATTTGGAAGATGTTAGTTGCTACATAAGATCCTTAATATGATTTACTAATGAGGATTGAAAGACGATTTATGTATCATTTCGCCGATGGAAGTGAGACAACGTAAATGAAAAAACAAGAAATATCATGACACCCCAAATCATAAATCACAAATATGAAGTTTATGTTATGATCAAGTTGTATGTACTTCCCAGCTAGTCATCATGTTGTGGATCCAAAAGGACCAACACATAAAGGTTTGCATTTATAAGGTTATGTCATTCTCAAGTTATATCGGTATTTATTACTCCGTATTTTTCTAACATACAAGCACATGTTGAATCATTTGTAATTTGACTTATGTCGATTTAGGTGTTGCTCTTTGCTTCATTTATAAACATATAGCATACAACTTAAACATAATAATCAATGTTTCTTTTTGTCCCTCGACCAAACTACTGGTGAAAACTCTAATGATATGATAGCAACGCGCGCACAATGTTGTCGAGTATAGACCTTTGTGAGAAATAATAACCACGTCATAATGAAGTATAATTAACACCAAACGTAATTTTAATATTAAAAAAAAGTTAAACTATCACACCTCCGCCAAGGCGGAAACATGAGGGAGCGCCGAAATTGAATCATCACACATGGATAAAAGAAATTTCTACTATATTATTCGAATAGTTGATTACATTGATTAGAAAAAAAATCAAGTAGAACAAATAAGTATTCTTTTTGTTAATATCTAGCTAAGTCCCTAAAGTATAAGTCATTGAAATCCTAGCGTGATCAAAGCATCAACTTAGTTTTCATAACCTGAAAAACATGTTAAAATAGGTCAACTAAAAAAGTCGGTGAGAACATAGGTTTAAATAGATACATAGTAATAGATAACACAGTGCAAGTCATAAACAAGTTTCACATTCCAAGTAATTAAACTTTTATACATGAGTCCACAACCAACCCTAGTAATCAAATGCTCTCCCATCCAACACCTTGTCACAAGGGTGTTAGACTATAGTATAAGAGTCTAGTATGCAGTTTCTGAACATCGAGCTCCTTCCAAGTCGACTGGAATATGTCATTTGAAGGATGCTCGGAATTTATTGGCATGCATCAACCCGAGGACCGGATGGGCTAGTCAGGCCAATAGATCTATTTACGTACTCCCGTTGGTTTCCCCGAAGTTAATGATTGTGTAGATTTTAGAAAATAACAGAGACTTGTAGTAAAAAGTGACATATAATAGCAACATGTATAAGCCAGTTTAGTTTTACTAGAATTGGAAAGTTTGTTATTGAATGTAAAATAATATATTTGAGTCTAGAATTTGATTTCATTTTGATATTTGAGCATGTTTTCCACCCCAAAGTAGAAAATAAAGAGGGGCTATAAACTCACCTTACAAGTTAGAGGGTTGAACTTAGATTTGAATACCTTAAGGATTCCCCAAATAAGTTCGTTAAGTTAGAAAACAAGTTAAGGATATGCTAGGGGTTGATAGTGTAATTAGTAGAAAATGGTTGTTGTACAGTAGAGTGGTTATCATTCCAGAGTAGTAGCTCCAACAAAAAAGTTTCTAGGAAAGATTTGGTTGGATCAGGACCCTGTTTTTCCTAGCCAGAACCTTAATGTTTGTCAGATAGATACATACCGGTTTGAAAGTTACTCTATTTGTATACTAGACCAAGTTTAGGGTGTGTGTTTGCAAAGTAGAAAAAGTTAAGAGTTGAAAGTGAAAATATGAATTTAGGAAGGATTGAAATAGATAAGTTGAATACTAGAGGGGTTCAATTGAAAATAAGGAGTTTTACTAGAAACATGATTCTAAAAGTTGAAAGCAGTTAATTATTCAAGATCAAAGTCAAGATTTTTATATGAAAAGTTTGGATAAGTTTGAAGGGTTTATAAAATTATTTAAGATCTGGGATTTTAACATGTTAATCATGATTATATCAAGTTAATTATACCAAAAATCTTTGCTTTTTATCAAAAACCGTTGCTTTTTATCAAAAACTTAAATAGGTGAAAAGATTGCAAAAATAAAACTTTGACAGATTCTTGACAGATTTGCGCACTGATTTTGTTTTGGCTGTTTGGGGGTCGAAATCTTTGAGTTTGAAAGAGTTCTTTATATGGTTAAAATCATAAGATATTGAACTTTATTGTAAAAAAAATAATCACTGAAAAAGGTTTCGTTTTGAAGGATATCTGGCCTCCCAAAGACAGATCAATGAATCTGCTAAAATACGAATTTTGGTGTTTGATGATCATAACGAAAGTTTTGATTAAATAAGGCTTGATTTGGATTTTGATCTTGAATTAGATCTATGATTATAACATAAACATGTTGAGGAATCATAGATCTAAGCTTGTTATGAAGGATTTTAAAAAGAAAAAGGTATGAACTAGCAGGAACATAAGAAGAACTTACTTAGAATGGAAAGCTTAAAACTTGAATCTTTCAAGGGAGGAGAGGAATGGCTTTTACTTGCTAAAGAGCCCTAGAAGATCCTTGAGGTATGAAAAATGAATGTGAATTAGGGGCTCTATTTATAGGGTGAGTTTGCGAGGAAAAGGGAGAAAGGTTAGTTAGGTTTTTTTACTAGGATTACAAAGGTGATAAGCATAGGTTATAAATCTTAGAATTTCTTTATAAAAATTTTGAATAATGGGGGTGTGGAGGCAGAAAATTTCGTTCAAAAGGGTTGAGATAGAATAAGACTAAGTTAGTTGGAAGATGGAATTAGATTAGGATAGGTTTAAGAATAAAAATAATAGTTTTAATCAATTTAGATAAGTTTAAAGGTTTTTACTAGATTTAGTAATTATATTAATAATATCTATATATAAATTTCAAAAATATTATAATAATAAGTACTTAAATGAAATTACAATAATTATCCAAGGTTTTAAAGACGTTACAAATAAAACCCTGAATTTTACACATGTGTGATTTTCGTCCTTGAAATTTTACTTTAATCAAATGAAGTCACAAACCTTAAATTGTTTTGATTAAGTTAGTCTAAGGCATCTAAAGTTACTGTAAGTAGCAAGTTCTAGAATGTACACAATAATTCGACATAGAATCACATTAAGTAAGTAGCTCTAAAGTGCAATAGAATACTCACTTTACACTAGGTTTAGTAGTTTGAATAGCTCTAAAGTGCAATAGAAACCTCAACAGCAAGGGGCACCAAACACTAATACGGAGGGGGCGTGAAGGGCGCCGTGGGTTTAACAGTCGTGAAGGCCTTGGGGTGTGGGGGCAACTCACAATCAACCAATCAAACCATTTACCCATATTTTTAAATAAAAAAATTAAAAAATAATTGTGTTTTTAGTTAAAATATTACACACTTTTGAAAGTTTAGTTAGTGAGAGCCCAGTGCCTACGTGGCAGTCATTTTTTTAATTTTTAGTTTAACCACTACACTTAGTTTTGGGTTTAAAAAAACCTTATATATTAACTATTGTGATATTAAATAATCACTTAATTAGACATAATAAACTTTTTTTTAACGACCAACAAACTATAATATATTCATGAAAACTAGGGCAAAAGATGCATACACTAATTATGAAAAACTACTCGCTAGAAGCCAAAAATCCGTTACACTTCAAAACAAGGAAAAGAAAACGAACACCATGGTCCCAAGTTAATGAAGATACCCTTGATCAGTTTGTTACCCAAAGAAACCCAAGGAGTTTTATGTCAGATATAATCTTTGCAAGACGAGATAGGTTTCTGATTGAACACCTGGTCATTTCGAGCCTTCCATAATGAAACACCCAAAAAAAAATAAAACATAAATTTATACATCTTGCGAAAATTAGGCCCATAATTTTCTTTTTAAATAAGAACTCATTTCACTAAAAGTAATACCTTATATAATATTTCACCAACATTCACCCAAAGAATAATCATAAAACGCACCTAGGTTTTCTCATAAAATTTCGACATGACCCGTTCGTAAAATAAACAACCCTTACGGAGCATTAACCTGTTTAGACACCAATAAAACCAAACCAAGTGACCAAAACATCCACGGACACATCGATAAGTAATAAATCAATATGGAGTTTAAACTCCAAGACGCCAATATAAAAACATAATGTGAATGAAACGATTTTACAAAACGACCATGTAAAATCATACACCACACCAAATCCAAATCTACATCCCGTTGACCCGATCCTTTGACTTGATCACCAACGCCTTTCACCATCCAAACTGTCACATGACATCACCCAACGATTAGTTAACTCACAATTCAAATATTTCTATGGTATTATCCCCGTGACCACACACACACACACACATATATATATATATATATATATATATATATAGTCAGTTATTCTCGCAGTTCAGATAAGATTTGGACCGCCACTTCTCTGAAAACATGGTTCTTGCCCCCCTCTCTCCTCCCCCCTTTGAGCTCGTCCATTCGTTGGGTGATCCCTTGCTCTCACGTTCGAGTGTTTGCTCGTCGTTTAGGCCGGTGAGTGAGATATATATATATATATATATATATATATATATATATATATATATATATATATATATATACACACACATCTAGTTATGTGTTTATCACCCAAACCAAATAATTGGAAATGGTTTATTTATTCACTTATCTTTTAAGTGGGGTTAAGCCACTTCTTTGACTCTCCCGTTACAACAAAATAAATGCCTCCAATTAGTCCTCCATAGATATGCAATCCAAGCCGACCCGCTTAATCCATGTATCTTGACCACCTTCGTATATAAACGACTCTTCATACCTGCACATCACCACCATCATAACTAATTAGCCGAAGCTAAGTGAGGACTCACATTCCACATATAATTATACGTATACGATTCGAATATATAAACTTGAAGCGTGTCAAGCTTCACCCTCGAGATACGACTCCCACAACGGTTTAAACTCCGTTGTATACTTTTTATTCTCTTATTCTCCCGACCCCAAAGCCGAGTCGTTTCACCTTTAATAACCCTGTTAGTACGAATTTAAAACACTACAAACACCATTAGTAGGTTAATTCGCACCATAAGAATTAAACAACATAATAGACCGACATTCATTGAGCTTCACACCACAACTTGTCCCGTTAACAACTTATTATTACCCCCGCCACACACCCTTATTAAGTTTGTAACATTCACCCGCCTTTAGTTTGTAATTCACATCAAACGCCACATACGGTAAAAATATAAAATATATTTAACCGGGTTAAAACTTGCGACGCCATGATTACATCAAACCCCACATTTAACCAAAAATCCCACCATTTAGTTTATTCTAAACCAATATAAATCTCATCCCTAACTCACGTGTAGAGTTTTAGACACCTCAAGGTTTACAACCATATAAAAGACACCCCCAACAAATCCTCGGTTACTCCTCAATAATTTTATAATTACTATAAAATTCCTGTTTCAAAACAACCTTGCGCGGCTGTAGAAATTTAACGTTTACACCCACTTACAATAGGTATTTCACCTCAAATAAAAAATTATGAGTAAAGTATACTCATAGAGCTTTCCGTCGATGTATAATACATCTCAAACGGACATCCGGTTAATTTACTATGAATATTTCAAAACCAGTTAAATTATGGAAATATGCTGAATTTCCAGCACTTGGTTCACTCGACCCACTTCCAATTCGCACCCTTTCTTTATGAGTTTAAAACCCCAAAACGCCGTTAAAAAAATATGTTATTGTTAAGTTAAACCGTATTTAATAATTTATATTAAACCACGTTAATCATAAGAATCGCAAGTCATTAATATGACTATTCTAATTGAACCCAAATTCGAGTCACTCACCTTTACCCGTAGGAGTGTTGTTGCTTTGTTACCCGTTTGACCCGTTGCTATCCAGGCTATGCCACACCTATCTTGACAACAAGTCAATCTTTCAAACAATTTGAACACATAATATGGATATTCACACCATCTAGTATTCATCCATTTCATTACATGTGTTCTAAATCATACATTATATTCACCTCCACCCATATGACCCGTTAATATACAATTTAGTTTAGTCACATTTTATGGGTTCTTTTACCATTTACTCAAAGCAATATGCTTTTAAATCACCAAAAACATCAAAGCATAAGTTTTGGTTATAATCCGAACCATTTAAATCCATACACCCAAATGACCCGTTTAGGTGATTAACCCATTCTTTGTCATAATAAGCTCAAACGAGCCATTTGATAAACAAAACAATCAAATTCACCAACGAGGTTTATCATAAGCTTATGCCTACTAATTTAAACTTGAGTTTTAACAAATTATACTAATCAAGTAAATCTTGTAAACCATCCAAGTTTTCCACTAAATATTTTGGTCTAGACATTTAATCGAACACCTTGTGGGCATGATTAAAATTCACCATTAACTTACCCATTTGAACTCCCAATATCACCATTTTATCATCAAAGTTATCAAGTTCATTAAGCATATATATACAACTTGAAACTATAATCAAACTCCTACTTTGTTAATAAATTATCAGCATAAAAGTGTCAAATTGTTAGAACCCAACATAAATCATTATGTTTACACCTTTTACACACTCAATCATATAATCTAACATCTAGATTATAACATGCAACCATACCCATAACTCAAAGATCACAAACAATCATTCTAGCATGAAATTTAGGGTTTATTACACGAAAATCACTCACCATCACCTCCCAATTTCGTGGGTTTGGGGTTCACCACCACATGAACCATAATCTATGAATTTTAGTAACACAAGATAGAAGTTTACACCGGGGATTTTAGAAATCAAGCAAGAATAGGAGAATCGAGGCTTAAACTCACCAATTTCAATCACCATCAGTAGAATCGCTCCTCCCATCCTCCTCTGCTCCTTCTGATCGACGCAAATAAGGGGTGGTCGACCCTACACCCATAAATAACGATGCTTCCTTTTTTTTATTAAATCCCCATTTAATTTGTCAATTAACCCCCTTTTATTTATTACATTACTCCCCTTTTACCACTAATTATGGGTTTTGTCAAGATTAGTCCCCATAATTACATATCTATAAATATTATATGTAACCATTATTACATATTTCACCCAATTACAATATGAATCCCCTTTAATGAAATTATCTCATAGTATTTTATAAAATACTATTTCACCGACACAACTTACTTTAGGGATTAAATATTTATTAGAGAAATATATTTTAATTTCATGAAAATCGGGATGTTACAAATCTACCCCCCTTAAAAAGGTTTCGTCCCCAAAACCGAATTACCTTCTACAATAGGGTATTACCACATTTATTTGTTCAATATCCCGATTTATATACTCACCTATACTTTTATAAGGAGTTAAATTAACTCCGGTTATCACCCAAACCCCATAGGAGTACCACCAATATGGATTTCATAATTTAGAATGACTTACTTACATATTTAAGCATAGAATCCATCTAAGCTAGTTCACGCCCCGTTGCACATCACCAATGCAACTTGTATCCATCCCATGCCTTTAGCTTTAGTCATTCTTTAGCACCCACATGCACACCTTTCTCAACTTTGATGCTACAACACTGCATCAATTCTAACCAATTTCCCATAGTAGCATACATAAGATTAATAATATCCACCAGTTATCAATCATTCCTAACCCCTCTGAAGCTCATAGACTTCACCACTATACCGATTAAGGTTTTTGTCCTCACCCCATTTCAATCACATCCATTGGGATTCAATGATCCCATGGTGAATACAAATGCCATCTCCTCATCTTTTATTACAATCCATATAAGCATGGCTACATCAAGATCACATTAGGTCTATGTGTTTACTATTTCACTCGCGACATGGAATAGTCACTTAGCACTAATGATTCCTTGTTGTTACCATGTGATGTTTCATGTCATAAAGTATATAGCAATTACTTACTTTTTTTTAAATTTCGTTTATAACCAAGTCATGTAAGTTTAACCCCCACACGTTTTCACACCTTATGTTATATACATATATTCATTACCTCATTTTGATCACAATCTTGTGATTTTTCACCCGCATTTGAGATTTAAGATCTCAACCCTCCCATTATTTATTTAGGAGTTCTAGACTTCAAATCACCCATGGAATATTTAACTCCAAGTCCTACCATCCCCTTTGTACTTATGTACTATGACCGGCATTTAGACAAGTATATACATCATACAAGTCATATTAATCTACCAACAATCAATTAATCATTTAGATACGTCTAATGCGAGAACCACAACTCGCTTTTCTACATAGAGTAGTTGACTCCATGTCCACCCATGAAGTATTTCACTTCACTATCACCCGTTTCCACCCAATTACTCCTTAGGAAATTTAACACTTGCATAACACTATACAATTTTCTTTCTTTCCTTAATGATCACCCCATATTTGGTCAAATTTCATTTCCCTTATGGCACAAGACCATAACTTCTTTACATTTTTATTATGGTACTTAGACCATAAATTCACTAGATTTCCATTATGATACTTAGACCATAAATTCACCACATTTCCATTATGATACTTAGACCATAAATTCACCATATTTCCATTATGATACTTAGACCATAACTTCACCACGTTTCCATTATAGTATTTTAACTATAACTACATTCATACACGTGTTCATACCACATTCATACAACAATCATACCACATAAGTTAATTATGCAAACATTCTACACATGTACTTATAATATATCAACATCACTAAGGAAGTGTGAGTACACTTACCTTTCGGATTCGAAGATCCCTCTTCTCCTCCTCGATGGGCAATTAGATTACTTGCAATTCCACCTTTATTACTGGAGATCACCGTCTCCAATTCCCTAGAGTTGCCGTCTCAACACCTCTCAGGACCCCGTCCTTTTAACTTTAAAGTTCTTCGTCTCTAAATTAACCCGGAGGTTATTTCACCACTACTGAGATCACAATGTACCCATGTGACTCTCATATTTACCACCACTACTTAGGTCACAAAACACCCATGTGACTCATAAGTTTCTCCCTACATGTGATCAACCTGTAGTAACGCCCACGGATGATCAGTCCGCGTAATCAGGATGGTCACCACCGTGACTCTTACAACCGGTCACACTAAATATCACCATATCAGCAGCCAAATGTCACACACCAGTGACAACCCCATTCAATGGCCGCTTATCCGCATTATATTGTTTCATCTTTTCCTGTCACAACAAAATTCAACACCATTAGTAGGATATGCCCAATTACTTTTCAGTACTTTCAACACAATCATGACAATAGTAAGAACATTATAGTTTATGTGTTGATCAATACATTGGTCAGGCATACCAATCAAAACATTATAAATAGGTGTTCTTATTATCACCACAACGTGTCAAAGGAATCGAATTTCAGTTTCGTATCCGTCAATATTCATAGCAATAAGCTTCCCCTTTAATATATCAACTTCACCTACAAGGGAAAATAAAAATCACATTTCATCCCACATACACCACCCATTGGTCATTAGAGTCTAATCAACAGTTGATATATATATATATATATATATATTAAAATAAATAATCGACAACCATAGAAATTTTACTAACCTCGTGTATTCGGTTGCATGATCAAGTCTCGGGTCAACGCTTCCCCCATCAAGAGCACTAATGTTGAGTTTGAATACCATCATATATTCAAATCTCTCAACCTACGGCTCTGATACCAAGTTGAAACACCTGAAAAAAAATAAAACATAAATTTATAAATCTTGCTGAAAATAGGCCCATAATTTTCTTTTTAAATAAGAACTCATTTCACTAAAAGTAATACCTTATATAATATTTCACCAACATTCACCCAAAGAATACTCATAAAACGCACCCAGGTTTTCTCATAAAATTTCGACATGACCCGTTCGTAAAATAAACAACCCTTACGGAGCATTAATGTCACACCCCCACCGATGACGGAATTTACGCGAGGGGTGACGAATTGAAATCATCACAATGATTAAAAGAAATACTATTAAATTAACCGATAAAGGTCAGCCCGCCAAGCTAGAATGCTTACCTTCTTCGGGACCCAATTATTCCAGAAGAAACTAAAGGTAGATGGCACACAATTAAAATCCTGCATCAATTTTTTTATCCCAAGAACCGAGAATAAGCCCGAGTCGTCGATAGAACAGGACCATTTGTCGGCTCCATCCGAGAGGGAAACAAGTCGTAGAAGCAGCAACAGGTGTTGCAGATCGTGGGTTTCAGTAACAGAAACCCGGGGGTGTTTCCAATTCCAACTCCAAATATGTCTAACATTAACCATATGAAGACGGTCCGCAACAAAACATGATTTTGCTGCTTCCAGTGAAAAAAAAGAGGGAAATCTGAATGCTAGTCACAGTATCGACCCAACTGTCCAGCTAAAACTGAATGCATTTACCATTCCTTAGAACACCTTTAATAACCGTTTTAAGATCAATGTTAACCTTGAGAAAGTCCACTAAGATCAAGAAAATCTGCTTTCATAGCCCCGAGATTGAAATTTTTGTAGGAATGGAGGACCAAAACCTTGAATTGTAATGAATAGATCAATTAACACTCCTCCAAATACCATGTATTTCTTCTTTAAACCTCCACCACCATTTTCCTAGCAAGGCTATCTTAGCATCTCGAAGAGATCCAAGACCGAGCCCACCACAATCCTTAGGAGAAACAACTTTCTGTCATGAGACCCCTAGTTAATTTTGATTTTTCAGAGTTCTCGCCCCAAAAAAACACCCTACGCATTCGTTCCATGCTATTAAAAACACATAAAGAAAAATATTTAAGAACATATTTTACTAATGTTGATTGTATTTAAAATTTGAAATATATTTTTAAGTTTCTAGGAAATATCATCCAGTGATATTTCTGATTCTTGTAGCGTAGGCATAGACTAGAGAGGAATGAAACAGAAGCAACAATCCTCTCATTCGAACAGGCAGGCTACTCGGGCTCACGTGCCACGAAGCCTCCTACTACGTCACTAATCACCCTTCAGCACGTGCGACTACTGTTAAACACCCACAAAATTAACCATAAAACGCCACCCTCCTCCCCTCTCTCTCTCAAACCTGCAAGTAAATTATCTACTCTCCGTACGACGTCGTCTTAAATAACCCCCAACAACCTCTCTCTTTTTCTAGCCCTTCTTAGCTGTACAGTAACACTAACTGCTCTCCAATGACGGAATAGTGGTCTGTGGTCACTTTATTGCTTTAACTCTTTAAGCACTGCTGATTTCTCGGTGGTGCCGTGCATTTGAGTATTGGAAGGATAATGTTAGAGTTTCCGAAGGATAATCCAGAAGGTTCAGGAGAAGAAACAGTTTCTGAAGCGGTGAATTCTAGTCAAAGCTCCATGAGTAGTGATAGTTTAACTAGTTTTAGTCGTTTGTCATTTGACGCGTTAGAGCTGCTTCCGCAGCCTCGACCGCTGCCGGAGAGCCTGATGCTGAAGCCGCATAGGTCGTCGGAGTCGTCCTGGCAAACGATTAGGTCGGCGGTGTTGAAGAGGAGTGGTAGTGAAGGATTAGGTGGCGTCGATGGAGGAAGTAGTTTGAGTTTGAGAGATTTTTGTCTGGTACGCCAGATCGGAAGTGGTGATATCGGAAAAGTGTACCTGTGCCGGTTACGAAACGAGGATGTAGAAGAAAGTAGGTGTTATTACGCTATGAAGGTGGTGGATAGAGAGGTGTTGGCTCTGAAGAAGAAGGTTGAAAGAGCGGCGACGGAGAAGAAGATTTTGAACATGCTCGATCATCCTTTCCTGCCGTCTCTCTACGCTCAGTTTGAAGCGTCTCATTTCTCATGCGTCGTTATGGAATACTGTTCCGGCGGCGATTTGCATTCTCTCCGCCATAAACAACCGCGCAAACGCTTTTCTCTCTCCGCCGCGAGGTACCTACCATTAATTTTATCCCTACATGTTCATATTGAATTCTATTTTGATTAATTTACATTAAATTGCTTCTCTTCTGTCGTTTTTTGCTTGATTTCTGTAAGCCTTATCCTGATTTGTGAAGAAATATTTTGAAAACAACTTTTGGACTCTACCGATTATTCTATGATAATTTCAGACTTTTTGACTTTTTACCTGCAAATTTTCCATTAATGGAGCCTTCTCTGATTCGCTTTCAAATCTAAGATACCGAATCAAGCATTTGGATATTGATATTCGAGCAACTGATTTGAGAGTTCATTTGCATATTGCTTTTGATTCCCGAGAATGTGAGAGAGAATTATTCATCGAGATTTTGAATATGTTTTTGTTTTGGATAATCCAGGTTTTATGCTGCTGAGGTTTTGGTAGCTTTAGAGTATCTTCACATGCTCGGAATCATCTACAGAGACCTAAAGCCTGAAAATGTGTTGGTCAGATCAGACGGTCATATCATGCTCACTGATTTTGACCTATCACTATGCTCTGACGCCATCCCAGCCGTTCAATCACAATCGCTTTCTTCAACACCGGATCTACCTCCTTCCTCACCGCCGGTTCCACGTCCACCTTCCACTCATTTCTCTTGTCTTCCAACTCAACTCTTCAGATCGAAGAAAATACAGTCGTTTTCCGCCGCAAAACGGTTGTTCGTGGCGGAACCGGTCACCGCCAGATCATGTTCCTTCGTCGGCACACACGAGTACGTCGCGCCGGAAGTTGCTTCCGGTCGGTCACACGGCAATGCTGTCGACTGGTGGGCTCTCGGAATCTTCATCTACGAAATGGTTTACGGTTGCACTCCTTTTGCAGGTGTATCCAACGAAGCTACGCTGCGTAACATCGTAAAAAAGCCTCTCAAGTTCCCAACCGTTTCCACTATCTCTTCGCGCGAAACACAAGCGCGTGACCTGATATCCAGATTGCTTGATAAGGACCCGGAAAACCGGTTCGGTGCAAAACGAGGGGCAGCGGATATCAAAACCCACCCGTTTTTTAACGGGTTGAACTTTGCACTTATCCGGTCAACGACGCCGCCGGTGATCCCGTTACAAAAGACGACGACGGCGTCGTCTAGGCATTTTGGTGGGCCAACGTCGTCGTTTGATTTCTTCTGAGTAGTTAAATTCCTAATGAGGACATGTAAATATCCGTTAGTTTTAGTTATATTTTTGCTGATCAAGAAAAATTATATCCCATCTTAATTTTTAGGAATATTCAGTTGTTATTGACTACGATTAGATGCTTACACAGCTAGACTAATATAGCATATGTTTAAAACTAGGCAAATTCTGTTTCACCAACTCATTTGAATTTTACCATTCTCAAATCCATCTACAAATTAGAAATTAGATGGATATTCTTGTATGATACGTTACTCTGCTGACGTGTCATACGTGCGCATCTGACGCGCGTATAACACGTTTGTTTAGTAACGTAAAGTGAAAGGTAAAATTAAAAATATGATGGCTATTCTTGTAAAGTTTGAAAGCCTGTGATTTTCCATTAAAACTATACCAGATTCATTTTTAGTTCACATGTTTGGTTAAATAATTTCTTCAATCTTCATTTTTTTTTTAAAAATTATCACTTGTTTTAAAATCTGCTATGCTAGAAAAACCAAAAAATAATCCAAAAACCGAAAGAATTTTATTCGAAACCGTTTGATACACAGCTGAGAAACCTGACACCCTGAAAATTTTTGTCACGGGTCGGTTTCGATTCGTCTTTTCAGAAACTTTTTATCTTCTTTTGGTTATAAGCTTTAAACAATTTCGATAGTATATCCTTAGGAGAATATTATGTAATACTTTTATCAATAAACTCAAGATTGAGGTGGTGCAAGGGTTTGAATTTTGATAGAATAGGAGATTATTATGTGTATGTAAGAGTTTCACATGTGACGTAAGGTAGCATGCATGTTTTGATGCAAACGTACATCTTTATGTGTTAAGTATGAGAGTTACATCATGTTTTTCTTTCTTTTTTTGTTATTTGCTTTTAGAAAAAAGTTATACGATTATTAATTAATAAAAATGTTAAGTAATACTTTTTAAAAGAAGTACAAGCTTAACTCTAGTCAAATAATGTATAATACTTTTGGTAACATCTACTGATTTTGGTGTTACTGGTTTTTCATGTGTTTGCAGACTAGTATTGTTTGGATGTGCTTTTGAAAATGACTTATTGATTTATTGGCTTTTTGAAAAACTAATAAGTCATTTTCAAAAGCCAGTATTTCTTGGATTTTGAGAATGACTTATTGGTTTTTTGAAAAGCTAATAAGTCAATAAGCACTTTCCCACCACACTCCCAAACACCCTCTAAACTATGTTTTATTTCTGTGATTAAATCGAACAAAATGATTTAATGTTAATTCTTTTTATACACATACATTTACTTATAGTTTGGGATTGTATTTGCAAAACAATCATATTTAGAAACATGTCTACGCCAGTTATTTAAAGGTTTAGATAATCTTTTTAGTGTGATTATTATTATGCATCGTGTATCATGGCTATTCAAACGCTTTAAACTTTTTTTGTTGTCTTTTTTGTTTGAATTTTTCTCATCTAACTCGACAGAATCTGGTCAAACCTTTTTCTCAAATGATCAGAAAAGGAATTTGCTAATCGTAATTAGCTTCAGGTCAAACAACGGATGTTGTTGACTTTAGTTGACCCGCGACAGAAGTGGCAGCAATATGTTGTTCGATCTTTACTTATGGGTTGAACTCTTGTTTGCGCAAGTAACATGCAAACACACCCAAATCACAAACAAAAACAGAAAAGAAAAAATGACACGAGATTTACGTGGTTCGGTCTAGACTGACTTACGTCCACAACTGCACTAACAAGTCCATTTTATGTCTGGTGCGTTGAAAAATTACAATTACAAGGTCTTATATTTATAGAGAGAAGATTAAGGTTAAACCCTTTCCAAAAGCTAACTTTCCTAATTTTGAAAACTTAGAGAATAAGAAAGCTTCGTCGAAAATATATTAAGGCCGGATGCCCCCTCTAATCAGCTTACATACTCAACAATCTCTCACTTGAAAGCTAACATCAACTGCGCTCTGTCTCTGTAATTATGTATTCTTCCACTCAAACTAGTGCAACGCCTTTACATCAATCATCCTTGAAAGCCAGTTGAAGCTACACCGAACTTCAACTCATCTAATGTCATGACCTTTTTCAACTTATTTTTCGGTGACCTTGTCTGAACCCAAATTTTGTTCTTTACTCGTGAGCCCTTCTTTTTTTTTCGTAGTCTGCTCCCACTATAACGAATCTTTTACTCACTAGGATCCACCACTCTTCATCAAGAGTAAGTAATTAACTGACAGAGAGAACTTCTATGGAGTTTTTGTAACATCTCGTCCCTCATACCACCAATATTATCCGCTTTGCCCACTAGGACCTCACAGATTTATTTTTTTGGTTGCCCGGGTAAAAACTTCCTGAGGGTCACCTATCCCTAGATTACTACCACCCGAGCACGCTTAACTATGGAGTTCTCCTCTCATCCACAACCAATGCGCCCAAAACGCGTTAGTGTATCTGAGGCGGGGCATTCTTTATGAATCAAGAATCTCTCCTGGCCACGATCGATGTAGGATTTACCTAGTGTGTTACAATGGGTCATACTAATCTTCTCTATATTGTTACAAACACCCCCTCCCTTATGGACTCATCGTCCTGGATGAGGTTTGCCCCACCATCCCAATCAAGGATGTGGGATTTGCCTAAAGTGTCCTCATGGACACTCCCGGGGATTCACCATCATTGATGAGGTTTGCCCCACCATCCCGAACGGCATAGAAGTGGCTTTGATACCATTTGTAACATCCGGCCCCTCATACCACCAATAATGTTTGATTTTCCCACGGAGAGCTTACGGATTTGTTTTTGGTTGCCCGGGTGAAAACTTCTCAAGGGGTCATCCATCCCTGGATTACTCCCACCCGACCACGCTTAACTGTGGAGTTCTCTTCTCATCCACAACCAATGCACCCAAAATGTGTTGATGGTATCTGAGGCGGGGCATTCTTTATGAACCAAGAATCTCTCCTGGCCACGGTCGATGTAGGATTTGCCTAGGGTGTTACAATGGGCCATGCTAATCTTTTTTATATCGTTACAGTTTTGTTGTTCTACTAGTTCTTTTGACCCACTGTGGAGTTGGAGCTATAATTGGAAGAGGTGGACCATCTTTAACCTATGTACTCTTACTGTCACGAGTTTCTCCTCATCTTCCAGTTTTTACTAATCTATCTGAACCTTTCTTGACTTTTTTTTTCCTGAACCCTTCTTGACTGTTCTTTTTAACCTGTGAATCTGCTTTAGGTATCTCATTTGAATCTGTAAAGGTAACATTTTTCTCCACACGAGGTTCACATAACCTAACTTTCACTTTCTTCAGATCTGGAGTTTTACTTTCTGCATCTGGCATCTTCGTACCTCTTGAATTTGCCCCATTTGATTATACCTCGACCATATATAAAGTCCCCATCTCCTTACCACGAGCAATCACCATGTTTCCTTTGACTACCTTCCATTTACCATTCATAAACACAACATGATATCCCTAATCATCCAACTACCTGATAAAGATAAGCATTCTCTTTAGGTATGGAATAAGTCTGACATCCTTTAGTGTCCAAGTACATCCCGGAGAGGTATTCAATATCATGTCTCTAATGCCCTTGATATCTATAGCCTTATCATCTGCGACTTATACCTTCCCCGTAACATCCCAAATCCTCTTTTACTTAAAACACGAGATTTTGTTTAGGACTAAGGTTGTCAAAAAACGAAAGTATGGGACGATAGTTTAACAACTAATTAAACTAAAATCTGATAATGTAATTTCTTTAAAGATAAGGGGGAAAATGAAAAGTTTATTTAAACCTAATCATCATTTCAATTGTTCCAACCGCCAACCTTCTTCATTCTTTCTCCTTCCTTTCGTCGCCTGCAACCCGAAGCCAAACACCATAACCCATCTCATAACCTGCAACTCCAGCCTCCCCCACCTTCACGAAGACCCTAATTTGGCCGACTGCCATCATACCTTGCTCGGGTTATGTGGAGAAGCTCACGGGGACGACGACGTACAACATCATGTTGTGTACTCCGGTAGTGGTGGTTGTTAGCGGCTAGTTCACGGCAGGTGCAAATCAGTCGGAAAACGTGAGTGGAGGTTGGGTGGAAGCTCACGGTGATGGTGGTGAGGCTGGCCCAAAACGTGAGGATGGCTCATGGTTACGGCAGAGGGTGACAACAGCCTTGACGGTGCTATAGCGGGATGATGACGAGAAAGTTGGTTCTACGGAGACGGAGACACGGGTTGGTGGTGACCCTCACGGTGGTAGTGGAGACTGTTACCGGTGGTTAACGGTGGCGTACATGAAGAGAATGATGGTGATGGCGATGGTCGGAGGTGAACGGTGGTTACAATGGCAGCCTCATAGAGGTGGTAAACAGTGGTTGTAATATAGTACTTTCATGTCGTAACGGTAGTGTGGTGGTGGATGGCAGCCCGGTGGTGGTTAGTGGTGGTCCTCGGTGGAGGAGATGGTGGTGGTTAGATAGTGGTAAATGCAAGGTAAAGATGATGATGGTGTTGCTTGAAAGTGTAACCGGCGAGCCGAGACGAGTTACGAGTATGGTTGAAAAGAGTGGTTCGGGTCGAGTCTCGATTACACAACGGGTTCGTGCTCTAGAAGGTATAATCTTTAAAACTTGTAGAACGTCAATTGCTATTATTAGTTCGGGTTACGAATAACGTATTTGAGAAGGACGTATAGAGATGATTTTGTTTGATAAACGATAGCCAACAAGAGATTAGTTATTTTGATAAGGTTGCTTGATAAAATATAGAAAGATGGATATCGATGCTAGAAATTAAAACCTGATCATTGTGGATTATTGGTTATGATTTGGTAATGGAAATGGACAATTTATATTGTCGGGTTTTAGATAAAAACAAATGAGACTCTGACCAATTTTTGTGAGGATTAATGAAGTGTATTTTACAAACTTAAACGTCCTCATTACGGTTTAGGTTTGTTTGGGAAAAGACCCAGTCCAGGCGAATCTAGCATGTTCGCCTGAAGCATAGATAGCGAACTTAGTGTCACACCCCCAAATTCCACTAACAGAGTTTTACCGTTTTGGAAGGTGACAAACCAGGATCTCAGACATCAGTTACTTCAAATGACACTATATGGGACTTGAAATGTAATAACATAAAAGATCAAGGTTCAGAGAGTATATGCGGAAGCGTTAAACGAAAATAAATGTGCAAAACAACGCGCCCAAATCCAAATACAAACGAAACATAAAAATTGTTCAATAGATAATTATTTCAATTGAAGTCCAAGACACATGCATGACTTAACGTAATCCTGAGTGCCAACCTGAGAAAACATGTAAGAAAATGAGTCAACACTTGGTTGGTGAGTTCACATGTTTCAATCATTTCAATAAAGCGTTTGCAGATTATGTACATTCAATATATATATATCAATAGGTTGCATGCCTATATTCATGTTTTGCTAAAGCGCTCGCAACCGAAACTGACAGTGTGTTTGTTTGTTTGCCTCCAGCCAGGTCTATCAACTCTGACTAATGTGTTAAAGTCAATATAACACACGTTCGACCTCCAATCGAGTTAGCGCGACTAACGCGGGTGGGGTTTGTCAAACCCAGTAGTACTACCAAAATTACCTCGCTCATACCATATTAACGGTCCGATGTGTGTGAGGACTTTTCATGATAGTGTGTTACGCTTTGCCTCAACAGTGATATCATATGAATTACAATAACCCAAAAAGGGTTGTGACATGTTTTCTACCCCAATTAAAACAGTAAAAGGGGCCGTGAAACTCACCTGGATTGAGTAGTGGTTTGGATCACACAAGAGATGAGTTGAAACCACAAGTGTAAGTCTCAGATGACTTACGTATTCCCTAAAATTATAAACACATAAAATAGGGACAAGTTGAGATTTGTGACGATAACACGGAAAGTTAGAACGTCTTAACGCGTTCTAAGGATTTAAGAGTAGACGAACGTGTCTACGGTAATAAAGATTCTTAATATAAAAATTACGATCGAAGCGTTACGTGTCGTACGTTAATAACGAATAATAATTAAACAAATACATAAATTCGTACGTTCGAGCCGTTTACAAAAAATAGGAAAATAATATAATTTAATTTATTATTTTTAGGTTCGCATGATTATCTAAAAAATCATTTGTGTGAAAAAATAATAAATATATTATTTTTAACCGAGTATAATAAACGCGAGTAAATAATATAAACAATTATATTATTTTTAGTTCAAACGTCACGCAAAGTAATTTAAACGAGGTGAAATAATATAAAAATATATATTATTTAATAGTAGGAGTAACGGGTTGAAAATAATATAAACATATTATTTTAATTTGATAATAACATAAATATATTATTTTTAAAAGTGGGAATAATAACTAAAATAGGTTATAAATTCAACCCCGAGCCTATGAGTGTTTTTCGAGGCTAAAACACTTTAATATACTAATATATTAATGTAGGGGTAAGTTTTTATATTAAATTAATACTAGAAAAGGCCCTAAAAATAAAATGCAGGAGACCGGACTCGAACCCGGGTCTCCTGTACACGAGTCCAGTGTCTTAACCATCTCCACCCACTAGGGCATCGCGAACAAATCCGGATTCAAATGGTTTTATCAAACAAATCAAACAGGTTCCCCCCTATACACACCATCGATCGATCCCCAGCCACAAACACAAAAAATTGATAACGACCGATCCGATTGACATAGGGGTTTTGTTCCTCACAGAATTCCGAACCTGGGGTGAGTTTTAATTTAAAAAACATCAAGCCTATTATCGTTTAATTTGAGATTGAAGGGCCGAAACCCTAGATTGAAACACAAAATCGAATTGATCAATTTGTATGTTATGAGTGACTAGAATCATAGGACTATCAATGATTATATGATTGCGAGTCTAATCCAGTAGTTTAATTTCATTTAAATCGAATGTAGGTAGAGGTTTGATTAAATAGAAATCGTATGAACCCTAGGTTCTGGATCTTGAAGAATTTGGTGTTATGGAATCAAATTAACATGGGGTTTTTACTGAGTACATGTTTGCGAATCTGCCCATATTATTTAATTCCATTTTAGTTAAGTATAGGATCAAAACCCCCCAAATTGAATAAGGACGAAGCCTAGAATTCGGATTATGAAAAATTCGATGTTAAAATGTTAAATTGATAGAGGGCTTTCACTCTGTGGGAGGTTACGAGTCTACAGGTGTGAATTAATTGGATTAAGAACGTGTTTAGAATAGGGTTCGATTTTCGATTAAACTGGTTTCGTATGAACCCTAGAATTGGGATCAATTCGATGATGTAAGCCCGAATTGATAAGGGGCTTTCATTGTAGACATGGAAACGAAACTGAGGGTATGATTGATTACCAGAAATGATGTCGAATTGAGTGAGGTCGGCTAAAACTGATGTCGATGGTGTCTGAATTGATTTCTGGTGTCCTCTGTTGCGATTTCGATCAAAATGATGCGTGCAGAAGCTTCAATGAGGATCGTCTAAGGTGCGCAGGGGTTCAATTCGTGAATTGGTATCCTAATTCGAAGAATTCGACAGTATAAGTTCATGAAGTCGACGGTTTCTTGTTTACTCCTCATAATTAGAGTTAATTCGAATAAATGATGATGATTAATCTGTCAGTTATGACCGTTAATGCATTAGACGTGTGTAATCAGTTTCAATATTTAGTTAGAAACGATCGTGGGATTGATTTGGATTGAATACGATGAGTTTGACTTTAGAAAGTCAAACAGAAATCAACTTAGGGTTAATTACAAAATTGGTCTCTCTGTTTTCTATGTGAGTTTAGAAGTTGACAGAAATAACCTTTATGGTTTGAATTAAGGTTAGAACATGGTTAGTGTGACTAGCACAAATCAACAGGAGTACAATTTTGACTTTGAAAAGTCAACAGAATGGTTTAAGGATATTACACAACTAGTCCTTGGAGTTTGAGTTTGAATATTGACAGAATTAGTCCCTAGGGTTTGAGATAAGTTAAATAGGTTAACTTTAACGGGATTTAAATAACGGAGTTAGACTAAAAAGTCCGGATTGTCACATCATCCCCTAGTTGAAAGAATTTTCGTCCCGAAAATTAAATAAAAAAAATTTCAGAGGTGTCACATAATCCCTTAGTTGAAAGAATTTTCGTCCCGAAAATTTGAATAGTATCTTAAGAGTTTGAAGTGGATTGCTTGAACAGATGCGGATATTTGCGTATCATATGATCCTCGCGCTCCCACGTGAATTCCGGTCCGCCCTTCGAGTTCTAACGAACTCTGACAATAGGGATTTTACTGCGTTTCAGCGTTTTGATTTCCCTATCCATGATTTCCACCGGTTCTTCAACGAACCGCAGTTGTTCATCGATGTGTAGTTCCTCAAGAGGAACTGCGAGTGTTTCGTCTGCTAGACATTTCTTCAAGTTCGAGACATGAAAGACATCGTGTACACCACTAAGTCCTTCCGGTAGGTCCAGTTGATACGCTACTGGGCCAATTCTCTTTACTATCTTGAACGGTCCAACATAACGATGATTCAGTTTGCCTCGCTTCCCGAAGCAAATTACACCTTTTCAAGGTGAGACTTTGAGTAAAACCATATCACCTACTTGAAACTCTAACGGTTTACGACGCTTATCGGCGTAGCTCTTTTGACGATCACGAGCTGCCGCCATACGGTTTCGAATTTGAACGATCTTTTCAGATGTTTCAAACAAAAGTTCACGACCCGTAAGCTGGCTATCCCCAACTTCAGCCCAACAGATAGGAGATCGACATTTACGTCCGTACAATGCCTCGAATGGTGCCGCCTTGATGCTAGTGTGATAACTGTTATTGTAGGAGAACTCCACCAAAGGTAAGTGAGACTCCCAAGTATTACCGAAATCGATCACACAAGCTCGTAGCATGTCCTCTAAGGTTTGGATGGTACGTTCCGTTTGATCATTGGTTTACGGATGATATGTTGTACCTATGTCTAGACGTGTGCCTAGGGCTTTTTGCAATGATTGCCATAACCGAGAGGTGAATCGAGCATCTCGATCCGAAATGATTGAAATTGGCACACCGTGCCGAGAGAATACTTCCTTCAAGTAAATACGAGTGAGTTTTTCCATCTTGTCGGTTTCTTTGATTGCAAGGAAGTGTGCAGATTTTGTCAAGCGATCTACGATCACCCAGATGGTGTCGCAACCGCTAGGGGTTCTGGGTAGTTTAGTTATGAAGTCCATAGAAATCTGTTCCCATTTCCACATTGGGATTTCTGGTTGTTGAAGTAGACCAGAAGGCTTCTGGTATTCCACTTTGACCTTTGAGCATGTTAGGCACTTGCTCACATAGGTGGCTATATCGGCCTTCATCTTCGGCCACCAATATAACACCTTTAGGTCATGGTACATCTTGTTAGAACCTGGATGAATAGAGTATCGAGATTTGTGAGCTTCATCCATAACCAGTTCCCTTAAGTTTCCGTACACTAGAATCCAAATCCGCTCTATGAAGTAGCGAATGTCGTCTGATTTAACTTCCACTTGTTGTTCCCTTCCTCGTGTACCTCCTGGGTATCACCCCAGTCATAAGGTTTACTCTTTTGGGTCAGAGCGGTGAGGGGTTGTGCAATCTTGGAAAATCCCTCAATGAAACGACGGTAATAGCCAGCCAATCCCAGAAATTATCGCACCTCAATTGGCGTTGTCGGTGCCGCCCAATTCTTGATTGCTTCTATTTTAGATGGGTCGACATGTATTCCTGACTCGTTGACTACATGTCCTAAAAGTTGCACTTCACGAATCTAGAATCCGCACTTAGAGAGTTTTGCATACAGTTGTTCTTTCCTTAGCAATTCCAGAATCAAACGAAGATGCTCCTCATGTTCTTCTTCATTCTTTGAATAGATGAGGATGTCGTCAATAAACACAATGACGAACTGATCGAGGTATGGTTTACACACATGGTTCATGAGGTCCATGAATACCGCAAGTGCGTTGGTCAGTCCAAATGGCATGACCATGAATTCATAGTGACCATACCTAGTCCTGAATGCCGTCTTAGAGATGTCCCCCTCCCGGACTCTCAGTTGGTGATAACCGGATCTAAGATATATCTTGGAATAGAAACTTGATCCTTGGAGGTGGTCAAAAAGATCATCGATGCGGGTTAGAGGATAACGGTTCTTGATCGTCACTTTGTTCAGTTCCAGGTAATCGATGCACATGTGAAAAGTCCCGTCCTTCTTCTTGACAAATAGGACTGGAGCTCCCCATGGCGATGAGTTAGGTCGAATGAAACCTTTATCTAACAACTCTTGTAGTTGTGTAGATAATTCTTGCAGCTCACTAGGTGCAAGTCTATATGGTGCCCGAGCAATAGGCGCTGCTCCGGGTGTTAAATCAATTTGGAACTCGACCTGTCGGTATGGTGGAAGACCAGGCAAGTCTTCGGGAAATACTTCCGGGTAATCACGAACGATCGGTATGTCTTCAATCCTCTTTTCTTCAGATGGTTGCTCGTCGATGAGAGCCAAAATGGCAGTATGTCCTTTACGTAGACATTTTTGTGCCTTCATGAAGAATATGATGCCCATAACAGTACCACTCCTTTCGCCTTGGACGGAGAGGATTTCTCCATTAGGAAGAGGAAGACGAACGATTTTCTCGCGACAGAAAATCTCGGCTTGGTTCTTAGATAACCAGTCCATTCCGACAATTACGTCGAAACTACCGAGTGTGACCGGCATGAGATCAATGTCAAATTTATGACTAGCCAGTTCATGTTTACAACCCTTAAGAACATGGGTTGCTGCTATTATTTGTCCGTCTGCTATTTCTATGGTGTATTTGTCCTCTAACAGGGTTGGGGTTTTTCTTAGTAGGTTACTAAGTTTATTAGTCATGAAACTCCTATCAGCACCAGTGTCAAATAGCACAGAAGCAAAATAGTTGTTTAGAAGGAACTTACAAGTAACCACGTTGTGGTCATAGCGAGCTTCTCCGGATCCTAGCACAAAGGCTCGCCCCTTTGCACCATTCCCTATATTATTGCCCTGGTTGTTATTGTTGCCTTGGTGGTTGTTGTTGTTGTTGTCGTTGCCACCCTTCTTTAATTGTAAACAATCCTTTTGGAAATGTCCCTCTTTTCCACATTCAAAACAATCCTTGGTAAGACCCGGTTGTTGGAAGGGCCGCTAGGCTTGTAATTCCCCTCTGTAGTCCTTGGCAGCATGGCCCACCTTGCCACACTGCTGGCAACGGTTTTTGTCACAAGAACCGAGGTGATGGTAATTACATTTGATACACCTGGGGTGTCTCCCAGTATAACCACTCTGATGCTGACCCGAAGAGGTCGACTGGTTGAAGTTCTTCTTAGGCTCGTGCCTACGTTGTTGCTGTTGTGACTGATTCGGCTGAAATCCCTTGTTGTTATTGCTACTGTCAAACTTCCTCTTGTTGTTGTCAGTAGACTTGGACGCTGACTTCTTGGGAGGTAGTGTCCCTTGGGTAACAGCTTGGTCCGTCAGTTTATGAGTAAGACGGATGGTTTGTTGGTTGGTAGTGGGGTTGGATGAAGTAACCATGCTCTGGATTTGTGGAACTAATCCACTGATGAACATTTCTATCCGCTTGTAGGGTGGTGTGACCATGTGAGGACACATCCCTGCTAGTTCATGCGAGCGAGTAGTGTAGAGTTCTATTTCAGAACCTTCCATTTTCAGATTCCAGAATCTCCCTCGAGTTTCTGAATCTTATCCCTGGGACAGTACTCTTCCTTCATCATGTTCTTGAAATCTTCCCATGGTGATGCATTGGCCATGTCCAGACCTAGCATCTGGACCTGTGCATTCCACCATGTGAGGGCAGGACCCTCTAAAGTTCCCGATGCAAATTTGACTCGGTCGGCCACAGGGCAGTTACACATGGAGAACACAGATTCAATTTTTTCAAACCATCAGAGTAATCCGACAGCTCCCTCAGCTCCACTGAATGTGTAGGGCTTGCAGTCCATAAATGTCTTGAAGGTACAGACATACTGATTGTTCTGTGGATTGTTCGCTTGCCCTGCAATGTGTGCTGCTAAGGCTTCAGCAACACTATCATTAATCAACGCGGCCAGTTCGGCTGATGTCAGGTTGATATTTCCACGACCACCGTTGCGACCTCCACGCCCACGTCTGGCCATGTTTCTTCATATTCACAAACACAAGAAATGAGTAAATACATTGCATATTAACATCATTCAAGTGTAAGCAAACGGAAGGAGATGTGTAAAGACATGCAGGTTTATGATTATAGTACAAGGCTAACTTAAATCATAAGGCCATAGAATAAATAACTGAATGTAAACAGTTCACTAAGATTTTATTGAAATGGGAACATCCTTACCCATTTAGGTTTTTATTTAAAACATAAAGAAATGACAGAATAAGATAAGATAGAACAGAATGGAATATCAAGCTCCACTGCCGACGGATAAGATGACTGACTCAGCATCATCCTCCTCTACTTCCTCAGGCTCAAAGTCGGGTACTTCAGCTGGTTCTAAAGCAGGTGCAAATTGTATCTCTAACTCCCCAATTCTTTCCTGAGATTCTACCTCAGCCTCCTTGAGGACATTCACTCTAGCCTGTAATGCCCTTACCTCGTCCACTAATGCATTATGTAAGTGGTCAGTGCTTGCCAGTTCTGCTACTAGCAGATCCATCCTGTGATCCGTTTGTTTCTCCCCTCTTAATAGACCTGTGATCGCTCCTGTTGCGTCTCTCATATTTCGAATCTCTCGATCCATAGTTGCCACAAATGCGGCAAAGGCTTGCTCCAAGTGGCAAGGTAGCAATGGTAAATGTGGTCCTGGTGATGATGAAGCTCCAAAGTACGGTGATGGAACTTGTTCCTGTATAACCCATTTGTTCAGTAAACCGGGGGTACCAATCCCAGTCACTCCCATTCCAGATATGCATGGGGTCTCCATACACAATAGAATCATCAATGGGCTCAAGCCTACGTCTCTTGGGCTCCGGTGATGCAATGGCAGGAATGTCATGTTCCTGAATGGTAGGTGGTGAAGATGGTGGTGTAGACATAATTCCTGAAACATAAGGAGTGACATAATTCCTGAAACATAAGGAGTAAGTATCTATGTCGAATGTCTATGCCAAGTAACTAACGTGTGTGGCAATAGTCTACAATGTAGTCCTAGTTCTCTATAACCAATGGCTCTGATACCAATCTGTTACACCCCCAAATTCCACTAACGGAGTTTTACCGTTTTGGAAGGTGACAAACCAGGATCTCAGACATCAGTTACTTCAAAACACTATATGGGACTTGAAATGTAATAACATAAAAGATCAAGGTTCAGAGTGTATATGCGGAAGCGTTAAACGAAAATAAATGTGCAAAACAACGCGCCCAAATCCAAATACAAACGAAACATAAAAATTGTTCAATAGATAATTATTTCAATTGAAGTCCAAGACACATGCATGACTTAACGTAATCCTGAGTGCCAACCTGAGAAAACATGTAAGAAAATGAGTCAACACTTGGTTGGTGAGTTCACATGTTTCAATCATTTCAATAAAGCGTTTGCAGATTATGTACATTCAATATATATATATATCAATAGGTTGCATGCCTATATTCATGTTTTGCTAAAGCGCTCGCAACCGAAACTGACAGTGTGTTTGTTTGTTTGCCTCCAGCCAGGTCTATCAACTCTGACTAATGTGTTAAAGTCAATATAACACACGTTCGACCTCCAATCGAGTTAGCGCGACTAACGCGGTGTCACACCCCCAAATCCCACTAACGGAGTTTTACCGTTTTGGAAGGTGACACATCAGGATCTCAGTCATTAGTTACACGGAACGACTCTATATGAATTTAAATAAACCACTAATGCTGCTCATAGTCACGAGACAACAAAAGTTCAAGTTTGAAAACGTTGCGGAAGCGTAAACATAAACCAATGCAAGTAAAAGTAAGTTGCGCAAAACAAAGCGCCCAAAACCATGCAGTTTAAGTAAATAACGTAAATTCAATGTTCGATAGTGATAAGACTCCATGCATGCCCTATGCTCGTGCTTGGATACCTTAGTGACCTGAGAAAGACATGCTAGAAAGTGTCAACACAATGGTTGGTGAGTTCATAAAGTAATGTAAGTAAATCCAATTGTTTAACGCAAGCATCCCATGCTCAATGTTTGTCAGATAAAGTAATTATTGTTTACCGATAGATAGCTAGTCTAATGCATTGCTACTTTAAGTGTTCGCAACCGAAGCTGACTATTTGTATGTTTGAATGCCTCCAGCCATGTCTACCGAACACTGGCTAATGTTTAGGCAAATTTTACACCCGTTGACCTCCAATCATAGTTAGAGCGACTAACTCGGGTGGGGCTTTGTCAAAACCCAGTAGTACTACTCAAAATCCCCTCGCTATTCCCCAATACTAACGGTTCGAAATGTAAGGACTTGTTTGGTATGTTTGTGCACTTTCAGTACGCAAGCGGTAAAACAGTAATACAGAATCCCATAATATTTGAAATGTTTGAAAGCATGTTTTCTCCCCCAAAAAGGAAAACAAGTAAAATAGGGGTTATGAAACTCACCTGAGTGCGTATGCAAGTATGAAAGCTAAGAAGCAACTGCTGGACTTCTAACTGCCACCTATAACCGTAGTCTATAAGTGCGTGTTCGTGATGTTCGATATAGACCCATATATCCAAACAATGTTGTTGTTAAAGGTTTTAGAAAATAGTTTGCAAGTGCGACTCAAGTTTGACACGACGACCCGTTGGTGACACGTTTGTGTTTTAATGTTTGAGTTGCATACTAACACATAGCACACAATTGATCATACGATGGCACGTAGCAACAAATCCTATTTGTTCTAGAAAGATAGCATGTTTCCATTAATGGCAGGTTTCCATAATTAGTAAGTTTCTATAAATAGTAACCATGTTCGGGTTTCACATCATTGTTATCATATGCTTGCAGGTTTCAATTCAAGTAGCACATAGCAATCATCATATCCTACAACAATTCTATTCTACTTAGCATGTTTGACTTGGTTCCGATAAAGTTTCTATTTTTAGCAACCTATGATGAGCATGCGCGTTATATAATCATCAATCAAGTTTACACACATTATCATGTCATGTCAAGTACAAAACCATCATCAAGAAGCAATAGAATTCAAAACAAGTGAAAGATTGAAAAACTGAAAAACTAAATTATCTTTCTGTTAACAACGATCCCTCGCGGTACGCGATAGATGAGAGGGTTCTCCCTCGCGGTACGCGAGAAGATTAGGAACTCGCCCAGGTTAGCTTGTCTCCCGCGGTACGCGAGAGATGTGACCTTGGTGCCTCGCGGTACGCGAGAGAACCAAAAACCAGTCCCGACTATTTTGTCTCTCGCGGTGCGCGAGAGAATGTTCCGAAGGCCCTCGCGGTACGCTAGAGGGTTAAAATTCAGCAAATTGTTTTAAACATTAGGGTTTAGCCGTTTCTCATGCAATACAACGATTTCATCAGTAAAGTTCTTGACTTTTATCATGTTCTACACCATTATAACATTACTAGTTTCATTATTCAACAATTAATCAATCAAATAACACTAGGGTTTAGCAAAACATCATAAATCAACAATTATCATCAAATACCAATCAAGCTTGCAACTTTATTATGAAAATCATCATGTTTGGATGGATCTAAGGTCTGATCTAACTGTAAGAATCAAAAAGTATTCAAATCGGTCGAAACAACTTACGTGTGGATGTTAGAAACGCAAAGAGGATTCCGAATACGCGTTTAGTTCCAAGATTGAAGCTTGAATGAGCGATCCTTGCTTGGTTGCAGGTTCAATTTCATGAGAGAGGGTGAGAGAGAGAGAGAGAGAGACGGCGAGATTGAGAGAGAGAGTGATTTAGGTTAGAAACTTTTATAAAAATCTTTTTATAAATCTTGTACGGGCTTTTACTAACGGGTTTGGGTAATTACGGGCTTTTAATTTAACTTTAACTAATTAATAATTAAAACCCTTTAACTAATTTATTTTATAAAAATACAATCTTTATAAAATAGCAGATAAATAAGCAGTCCGGTAAATCTACGCGATTTAACGAAAATTTACGTAATTCACAGATAATTCACGTAGCACGTAAAAGCACATAATTTATATTCATTATAAATTATTTATTGCTTGAATTATTATTTATTGTTTATCACCAACGTTCCGGGTTCGACTCGTGTGTGCTCCGATGTGTGTGAACTAACTGACACATTTAATTAATCCTAATTAAATGCAATGTATGTGTGACGAACTAAGATAACTGAGTTTGTAACGAAAAATGTTTGAACTAACGAGGTTTGAGTTAACGGAGTTAACCTGAAAATGCCGGATGTCACATCATCCCCTTGTTGAAAGAATTTTCGTCCCGAAAATTAAGCGAAGTTGTTAAATTTCTGAAACAAAAGTTTGGGTTGTCACATCATCCCCTTGTTGAAAGAAATTTCGTCTCGAAATTTAGTTAGTACCTTTCGTGTTTGCCGTTGAATGTTTGAACAGGTGAGGATACTTTTTCATCATCTGATCCTCGCGTTCCCACGTGAACTCAGGTCCACGCTTCGAGTTCCAGCGAACTCTGACAATAGGTATCTTACTGCGCTTGAGGGTTTTGACCTCTCGGTCCATGATCTCAACTGGTTCCTCAACAAAACGTAGCTGTTCATCAATTTCCAACTCCTCGAGTGGAACTACAAGAGTCTCATCTGATAGGCACTTCTTTAGGTTTGAGACATGAAAGACATTATGCACCCCATTGAGTGTATCTGGCAGGTTCAACTGATATGCTACTGGACCAATCCTTTTCACTATCTCGAATGGTCCAACATAACGGGGGTTTAACTTTCCTCGTTTCCCAAAACGAATCACACCTTTCCAAGGTGAAACTTTTAATAAAACTTTGTCTCCCACTTGGAATTCTAGCGGTTTTCTACGCTTGTCTGCATAACTCTTTTGACGGTCACGCGCTGCCGCCATACGGTTTCGGATTTGCACGATTTTCTCTGAGGTTTCGTGCACAAGTTCAGGACCAGTAAGTTGACTATCTCCAACTTCAGCCCAACAAAGTGGTGATCTACACTTTCGTCCATACAAAGCCTCAAACGGTGCGGCTTTGATGCTAGTATGATAGCTGTTATTGTAAGAGAACTCCACTAAAGGCAAGTGAGTCTCCCAACTGTTACTAAAATCGATCACACAAGCTCGTAGCATATCTTCTAGGGTTTGAATGGTACGCTCACTCTGGCCATCTGTTTGAGGATGGTACGCTGTGCTCATATCCAGGCGCGTGCCTAGAGCTTTCTGCAGTGATTGCCAGAAGCGCGAAGTAAAACGAGCGTCTCTATCGGAGATGATTGAAACTGGCACTCCGTGCCGAGAGACTACTTCCTTCAGGTAAATGCGAGTTAACTTCTCCATTCTGTCTGTTTCTTTGATAGCAAGGAAGTGTGCGGACTTGGTCAGACGATCCACTATTACCCAAATTGTGTCACAACCGGTTGGAGTTCGGGGTAATTTGGTAATAAAGTCCATGGAAATTTGTTCCCATTTCCACATTGGAATCTCCGGTTGTTGAAGCAATCCGGATGGTTTTTGATACTCCACCTTAACTTTTGAACAAGTAAGACACTTGCTCACATAGGTGGCTATGTCGGCTTTCATGTTTGGCCACCAATACAACACTTTCAGATCGTGGTACATTTTGTCAGATCCCGGGTGAACAGAGTATCGGGATTTGTGAGCTTCATCCATAACGAGCTCTCTCAGGTTTCCGTACACTGGAATCCATATTCGCTCTGCGAAGTAGCGAATACCATCGGATTTAACCTCTAGTTGTTTCTCCATACCACGGGTGGCTTCCAGAGTTAAGTTCTCTTCCTTTAGTGCTTCAAGTTGAGCATTGCGGATTTGTTCGGGTAATCCTGTATGAATAGTGAGTTGCAACGCTCGAACTCGTCGGGGTTTAGTTTCCTTTCGGCTTAGGGCATCGGCTACCACGTTAGCTTTGCCCGGATGGTATTTGATTGCACAATCATAATCATTTAGAAGTTCGATCCAGCGACGCTGTCGCATGTTCAACTCTTTCTGCTCGAATATGTGCTGAAGACTCTTGTGATCGGTGTAAATGGTGCACTTGGTACCGTACAAGTAGTGTCTCCAGATTTTCAGTGCGAACACCACGGCTCCCAACTCCAAGTCGTGAGTCGTGTAGTTCTTCTCGTGGATTTTCAATTGTCGGGAAGCGTATGCGATAACTTTCTCACGTTGCATAAGCACACAACCGAGACCTTGGATCGATGCATCGCAATACACTATGAAATCATCGGTTCCTTCAGGTAGGGATAGGATGGGTGCGCTGCAAAGTTTCTGTTTCAAAAGTTGGAATGCTGATTCTTGGGTTTCGCTCCAGGTATAAGGTTTACCTTTTTGAGTTAAGGCGGTGAGGGGTTGAGCGAGCTTAGAAAATCCCTCGATAAACCGGCGGTAGTAGCCAGCCAATCCCAAAAATTGTCGCACCTCAGTCGGAGTCGTTGGTGCTGCCCAATTCTTAATGGCCTCTACTTTGGATGGGTCGACATGTATTCCCTTCTCATTGACTACATGTCCAAGGAATTGAACCTCGCGAATCCAAAAATCGCATTTGGAAAACTTCGCGTATAGCTGCTCCTGCCTAAGCAGTTCAAGGATTAAGCGCAAATGTTCTTCGTGTTCTTCCTTACTCTTAGAATAGATAAGGATATCGTCAATGAATACAATGACGAATTGATCGAGGTAGGGCTTACACACACGGTTCATGAGGTCCATGAACACCGCGGGTGCGTTGGTTAATCCAAATGGCATGACCAAAAACTCGTAATGGCCGTACCGGGTTCTGAAAGCGGTTTTGGATATATCCTCATCACGAACTCGTAGCTGATGATATCCAGATCTTAGATCGATTTTTGAGTAAACACTCGACCCTTGAAGTTGGTCGAATAGATCGTCAATGCGGGGAAGTGGGTAGCGGTTCTTGATGGTTACCTTGTTCAACTCTCGGTAGTCAATACACATACGGAAAGTCCCATCTTTCTTTTTGACAAATAGGACTGGGGCTCCCCATGGTGATGAACTGGGTCGGATGAAACCCTTATCCAACAGTTCTTGCAACTGTGTGGACAACTCCTGCAGCTCACTTGGTGCAAGTCTATAAGGTGCTCTGGCAATAGGTGCTGCTCCGGGGGTTAGGTCAATCTGAAATTCGACCTGTCGATGGGGTGGAAGACCGGGTAAGTCATCAGGAAAGACTTCTGGGAAGTCGCGAACAATAGGGATATCTGCAATTTTCTTCTCCTCGGAAGGTTTGTCAACGACAAGGGCTAGTATCGCAGTATGACCCTTGCGTAGGCATTTCTGCGCTTTCATGTAAGATATGATGCCCACGACGGCACCACTCTTCTCGCCTTTCACAGAAAGAATCTCTCCACTAGGTAGAGGGATACGAACGATTTTGTCCCTACAGATGATTTCGGCTTGGTTTTTGGACAACCAATCCATGCCAACTATTATTTCGAAACTGCCAAGTGTAACTGGCATGAGATCGATGTCGAGTTTGTGACCAGATAGTCCCAACTTACACCCCTCGAGGATATGAGTTGCCTCGATTAGTTTACCGTCAGCTATTTCTATGGAATATTTGTGCTCTAACGGGGTTTTGGTCAGCTCTAAGTGTTTACTAAAGTTTTCGGAAATAAAGCTCCTATCGGCACCAGTATCAAAGAGAACAGAAGCAAAATGATCGTTTAAAGGAAACATACCAGTGACAACATTTTGATCTTTACGAGCTTCACTTGAACCAATTACGAAGGCCCGACCCTTCGCACCATTACCGTTGCCATTACCATTACCACCCTGATGGTTGCCGTTTCCGTTCCCATTACCAGCTTTCTTCAGTTGAGGGCAATCCCGCTTGTAGTGCCCTTCCTTGCCACACTCAAAACACCCTTTAGGCGCCTCACCAGTCGGTGCCTGTTTAGCTTGTAGATCCCCTCTACAATCCTTGGCCGAATGGCCCATCTTCCCGCACCTCTGGCAACGGTACCTGTCGCACGCCCCAGTATGATGAAAGTTGCATTTATTACACTTAGGGTACTTACCAGCATAAGATCCCTGATTCTGCTGAGCCGAGTTAGACTGTGAATGGCTCTTAGCAGGCTCGAACTTTCGTTGCTGATGATGCTGCTGTTGAGGCGGATTGGACTGAGAAGACTTGAAATGTGGACTTTCAAACTTACGCTTATTATCTGCCAGCTTAGAAAGTGCTCTCCTGGGAGGAAGTGTACCCTGTGCGACCGCCTGATCGGTCAACCTGTGAGCCAAACGGATGGTTTGCTGGATAGTGGTGGGGTTGGATGATGTCACCATACTCTGAATTTGAGGGACTAGACCCTCGATAAACCTCTCAATGCGCTTGTACACTGGAGTCACCATCTGTGGGCACAAAGTAGCTAGTTCATGAGAGCGGGTAGTGTAGGCTTCGATCTCTGACCCTTCCATCTTGAGGTTCCAGAACTCGACCTCAAGCTTCTGCACCTTATCGCGAGGGCAGTACTCCTCTGTTAACATAGTCTTGAACTCATTCCATGGCAAAGCATTTGCCATTTCTAGAGTCAGCATTTGTACCTGGGCGTTCCACCAGGTGAGGGCTGGACCCTCCAGTGTGCCAGATGCAAACTTCACCTGGTTGGCTTGTGGGCAGTTGCACATAGCAAAGACAGACTCTGTCTTCTCCATCCAGCGGAGTAGACCTACAGCTCCTTCGGCTCCACTAAAAGTGTGGGACTTACAGTCCATAAATGTCTTATAAGTGCAGGCCTGTTGGTGGTTGTTCTGACCTGGATTAAATATAAAGAATGCGTTCAGGGACAAATAAGATTCGGAAGTGAGTTCAGAATGAATGTTGACTCGTTAAAGTCGACAGATGATAGATTTACCTCCATTCGGGTTGGCTGCCAAAGCCTCAGCCACACGCTCGTTAATCATAGCAGTAAGCTCTGCTGGGGTCAGATTGATGCTACCACGCCCGGCGTTACGTCCACCTCTTCGTCCAGACATGTTCTTCACATTCACAAATACAAAATCATGAGCAAAAATACATCGCATATCATTGTCATACAAGTATAAGTAAATAACAGAAAATTAAACCACAACATCTAACATTTCAATAATAATACTTGATAAAATAAATTGTAAAGGCTACAAAGTACTTTCAATCAAACATCAAAATCCAGAAATATCTGTTGGATGGGAACAACCCTGCCCATCTAGGTTTAAATAAAAGCAAAATAACTCAAAAGATAGTCTATCAGTCATCATCACTGTCAACTGAAGTCACACCAGAAACAGTATCCTCATCCTCATCCTGTTCCTCATCATCACCCTGCTCTTCATCCTCACCCTGCTCCTCCTCCTGCTCAACCTCTGCAGCATTGGCAGCCTCAAGCTGCTCCTCCAGCTGCTCAATCCTAGCCTCTGCTGCCTCGAGGTTAAGGCGCTGGACGTTCACTTGATCTCGTAACTCATAGTATGCTGCTGCTAGTTGGTCTTGCACAGTGTTCAACCTTCCCTGGTTGTTAAGCAGCTTCTCCACTCTCTGGTCAGTCTTGTATCCACGCTGTAGTAGCCCGGTGATCTCACCAGCAGCCTCGCGCATGTTTCTGATCTCTCGGTCCATCTTAGCTACAAATGCAGCTAGAACCTGCTCAGGTGGATATCTCAACGGTGGCAAAGTTCGCGAAGTAGAAGAGGAAGAAGTAGGAATGTCAGCAGCAAGTGGAGGTGGAACCTGCTCCTCGCGGATCCAACTCCTAATCATGTCGGGATACCAATCCCAATGCTCCGTGTCGTCTCTAATACGCACATGGAATGGCTCGCCATACACTCTAGTATCATCAATGGGCGTCATCCTTCGCCTCTTTGGCTCGGGTGAAGGTACTGTTGGAACCTCGGGTTCCTGCTCGATCGGGGAATCTGGTGACTTGGGTGAATGAGACATTTCCTGTAGTGTGATGAGTCAGTGTACTGTATGAGTGTAAGTGTTGTGTAACTAATGCAAGTGTGTGGTTAAAGTCTAGAATGCAATGCAATTCCTAGTTCACTAAAACCAATGTCTCTGATACCAATCTGTCACACCCCCAAATCCCACTAACGGAGTTTTACCGTTTTGGAAGGTGACACATCAGGATCTCAGTCATTAGTTACACGGAACGACTCTATATGAATTTAAATAAACCACTAATGCTGCTCATAGTCACGAGACAACAAAAGTTCAAGTTTGAAAACGTTGCGGAAGCGTAAACATAAACCAATGCAAGTAAAAGTAAGTTGCGCAAAACAAAGCGCCCAAAACCATGCAGTTTAAGTAAATAACGTAAATTCAATGTTCGATAGTGATAAGACTCCATGCATGCCCTATGCTCGTGCTTGGATACCTTAGTGACCTGAGAAAGACATGCTAGAAAGTGTCAACACAATGGTTGGTGAGTTCATAAAGTAATGTAAGTAAATCCAATTGTTTAACGCAAGCATCCCATGCTCAATGTTTGTCAGATAAAGTAATTATTGTTTACCGATAGATAGCTAGTCTAATGCATTGCTACTTTAAGTGTTCGCAACCGAAGCTGACTATTTGTATGTTTGAATGCCTCCAGCCATGTCTACCGAACACTGGCTAATGTTTAGGCAAATTTTACACCCGTTGACCTCCAATCATAGTTAGAGCGACTAACTCGGGTGGGGCTTTGTCAAAACCCAGTAGTACTACTCAAAATCCCCTCGCTATTCCCCAATACTAACGGTTCGAAATGTAAGGACTTGTTTGGTATGTTTGTGCACTTTCAGTACGCAAGCGGTAAAACAGTAATACAGAATCCCATAATATTTGAAATGTTTGAAAGCATGTTTTCTCCCCCAAAAAGGAAAACAAGTAAAATAGGGGTTATGAAACTCACCTGAGTGCGTATGCAAGTATGAAAGCTAAGAAGCAACTGCTGGACTTCTAACTGCCACCTATAACCGTAGTCTATAAGTGCGTGTTCGTGATGTTCGATATAGACCCATATATCCAAACAATGTTGTTGTTAAAGGTTTTAGAAAATAGTTTGCAAGTGCGACTCAAGTTTGACACGACGACCCGTTGGTGACACGTTTGTGTTTTAATGTTTGAGTTGCATACTAACACATAGCACACAATTGATCATACGATGGCACGTAGCAACAAATCCTATTTGTTCTAGAAAGATAGCATGTTTCCATTAATGGCAGGTTTCCATAATTAGTAAGTTTCTATAAATAGTAACCATGTTCGGGTTTCACATCATTGTTATCATATGCTTGCAGGTTTCAATTCAAGTAGCACATAGCAATCATCATATCCTACAACAATTCTATTCTACTTAGCATGTTTGACTTGGTTCCGATAAAGTTTCTATTTTTAGCAACCTATGATGAGCATGCGCGTTATATAATCATCAATCAAGTTTACACACATTATCATGTCATGTCAAGTACAAAACCATCATCAAGAAGCAATAGAATTCAAAACAAGTGAAAGATTGAAAAACTGAAAAACTAAATTATCTTTCTGTTAACAACGATCCCTCGCGGTACGCGATAGATGAGAGGGTTCTCCCTCGCGGTACGCGAGAAGATTAGGAACTCGCCCAGGTTAGCTTGTCTCCCGCGGTACGCGAGAGATGTGACCTTGGTGCCTCGCGGTACGCGAGAGAACCAAAAACCAGTCCCGACTATTTTGTCTCTCGCGGTGCGCGAGAGAATGTTCCGAAGGCCCTCGCGGTACGCTAGAGGGTTAAAATTCAGCAAATTGTTTTAAACATTAGGGTTTAGCCGTTTCTCATGCAATACAACGATTTCATCAGTAAAGTTCTTGACTTTTATCATGTTCTACACCATTATAACATTACTAGTTTCATTATTCAACAATTAATCAATCAAATAACACTAGGGTTTAGCAAAACATCATAAATCAACAATTATCATCAAATACCAATCAAGCTTGCAACTTTATTATGAAAATCATCATGTTTGGATGGATCTAAGGTCTGATCTAACTGTAAGAATCAAAAAGTATTCAAATCGGTCGAAACAACTTACGTGTGGATGTTAGAAACGCAAAGAGGATTCCGAATACGCGTTTAGTTCCAAGATTGAAGCTTGAATGAGCGATCCTTGCTTGGTTGCAGGTTCAATTTCGTGAGAGAGGGTGAGAGAGAGAGAGAGAGAGACGGCGAGATTGAGAGAGAGAGTGATTTAGGTTAGAAACTTTTATAAAAATCTTTTTATAAATCTTGTACGGGCTTTTACTAACGGGTTTGGGTAATTACGGGCTTTTAATTTAACTTTAACTAATTAATAATTAAAACCCTTTAACTAATTTATTTTATAAAAATACAATCTTTATAAAATAGCAGATAAATAAGCAGTCCGGTAAATCTACGCGATTTAACGAAAATTTACGTAATTCACAGATAATTCACGTAGCACGTAAAAGCACATAATTTATATTCATTATAAATTATTTATTGCTTGAATTATTATTTATTGTTTATCACCAACGTTCCGGGTTCGACTCGTGTGTGCTCTGATGTGTGTGAACTAACTGACACATTTAATTAATCCTAATTAAATGCAATGTATGTGTGACGAACTAAGATAACTGAGTTTGTAACGAAAAATGTTTGAACTAACGAGGTTTGAGTTAACGGAGTTAACCTGAAAATGCCGGATGTCACACGCGGGTGGGGTTTGTCAAACCCAGTAGTACTACCAAAATTACCTCGCTCATACCATATTAACGGTCCGATGTGTGTGAGGACTTTTCATGATAGTGTGTTACGCTTTGCCTCAACAGTGATATCATATGAATTACAATAACCCAAAAAGGGTTGTGACATGTTTTCTACCCCAATTAAAACAGTAAAAGGGGCCGTGAAACTCACCTGGATTGAGTAGTGGTTTGGATCACACAAGAGATGAGTTGAAACCACAAGTGTAAGTCTCAGACGACTTACGTATGCCCTAAAATTATAAACACATAAATTAGGGACAAGTTGGGATTTGTGACGACACGGAAAGTTAGAACGTCTTAACGCATTCTAAGGAATTAAGAGTAGACGAACGTGTCTACGGGAATAAAGATTCTTAATATAAAAATTACGATCGAAGCGTTACGTGTCGTACGTTAATAACGAATAATAATTAAACAAATACATAAATTCGTACGTTCGAGTCGTTTACAAAAATTAGGAAAATAATATAATTTAATATATTATTTTTAGGTTCGCAGGATTATCTAAATAATCATTTGTGTGAAAAAATAATAAATATATTATTTTTAACCGAGTATAATAAACGCGAGTAAATAATATAAACAATTATATTATTTTTAGTTTAAACGTCACGCAAAGTAATTTAAACGAGGTGAAATAATATAAAAATATATATTATTTAATAGAAGGAGTAACGGGTTGAAAATAATATAAACATATTATTTTAATTTGATAATAACATAAATATATTATTTTTAAAAGTGGGAATAATAATTAAAATAGGTTATAAATTCAACCCCGAGCCTGTGAGTGTTTTCCGAGGCTAAAACACTTTAATATACTAATATATTAATGTAGGGGTAAGTTTTTATATTAAATTAATACTAGAAAAGGCCCCAAAAATAAAATGCAGGAGACCGGACTCAAACCCGGGTCTCCTGTACACGAGTCCAGTGTCTTAACCATCTCTACCCACTAGGGCATCGCGAACAAATCCGGATTCAAATGGTTTTATCAAACAAATCAAACAGGTTCCCCCCCCTATACACACCATCGATCGATCCCCAGCCCCAAACACAAAAATTTGATAACGACCGATCCGATTGACATAGGGGTTTTGTTCCTCACAGAATTCCGAACCTGGGGTGAGTTTTAATTTGAAAAACATCAAGCCTATTATCGTTTAATTTGAGATTGAAGGGCCGAAACCCTAGATTGAAACACAAAATCGAATTGATCAATTTGTATGTTATGAGTGACTAGAATCATAGGACTATCAATGATTATATGATTGCGAGTCTAATCCAGGAGTTTAATTTCGTTTAAATCGAATGTAGGTAGAGGTTTGATTAAACAGAAATCGAATGAACCCTAGGTTCTGGATCTTGAAGAATTTGGTGTTATGGAATCAAATTAACATGGGGTTTTTACTGAGTACATGTTTTCGAATCTGCCCATATGATTTAATTCCATTTTAGTTAAGCATAGGATCAAAACCCACAAATTGAATAAGGACGAACCCTAGAATTCGGATTATGAAAAATTCGATGTTAAAATGTTAAATTGATAGAGTCCTTTCACTCTGTGGGAGGTTACGAGTCTACAGGTGTGAATTAATTGGATTAAGAACGTGTTTAGAATAGGGTTCGATTAAACTGGTTTCGTATGAACCCTAGAATTGGGTTCATGATCAATTCGATGATGTAAGCCCGAATTGATAAGGGGTTTTCATTGTAGACATGGAAACCACCACTGAGGGTATGATTGATTACCAGAAATGATGTCGAATTGAGTGAGGTCGGTAAAAATGATGCCGATGGTGTCTGAATTGATTTCTGGTGTCCTCTGTTGCAATTTCGATCAAAATGATGCGTGTAGAAGCTTCAATGAGGATCGTCTAAGGTGCGCAGGGGTTCAATTTGTGAATTGGTATCCTAATTCGAAGAATTCGACAGCATAAGTTCATGAAGTCGATGGTTTCTTGTTTACTCCTCATAATTAGAGTTAATTCGAATAAATGATGATGATGATTAATCCGTCAGTTATGACCGTTAATGCATTAGACGTGTGTAATCAGTTTCAATATTTACGTAGAAACGATCGTGGGATTGATTTGGATTGAATACGGTGAGTTTGACTTTAGAAAGTCAAACAGAAATCAACTTAGGGTTAATTACAGAATTGGTCCCTCTGTTTTCGGTGTTGGAGTTTAGAACTTGGTAGAAATAACCCTTGTGGTTTGAATTGAGGTTAGAACATGGTTAGTTTGACTAGCACAAGTCAACATGAGTACAATTTTGACTTTGAAAAGTCAACAGAATGGTTTAAGGATATTACACAACTAGTCCTTGGAGTTTGAGTTTGATTATTGACTGAATTAGTCCCTAAGGTTTGAGATAAGTGAAATAGGTTAACTTTAACTGGATTTAAATAACGGAGTTAGACTAAAAAGTCCAGATTGTCACATCATCTCTTAGTTGAAAGAATTTTCTTCCCGAAAATTAAATAAAAAAAAAATTTCGGAGGTGTCACACTTAGCCCATGTTCGCTAAACAGGGTGAACTTAATATAAATCAAGTGGTGAACTTACCATATGTTCGCCTAATCCAAAGAGGCGAACCTAACATGTTCGCCTAACTCAAGGAGCGAACTTAACCTTATGTTCACCAAACCTAAGTAGCGAACTTACCATGTTCGCCTAAGCTATGAATGACGAAAATGTCCAAGTTCGCCAAACCCTAAAGTTAGAAACGTCTAGTGTTAGTTAGGTCAATTATCTTAACTTGTATGAATGATTTATACAGATTGTGTGTGACACCTAGAGACGCCTACTGACCCGTGATAGTATCTCAGAACCCGCTTATCAGGTGAATCCTATGTCCCCCTTATGTGTTATATGCAAATGTTTTCCAACGTTTTAGGGCTGAAGTGTATACGTGCAAAATGAATGAATGATATTAATGATAATATGGCGGTATTTGTTATATGAAATTAAATGATGAATAATGAAATGACAAATGAATGTTTACAAAGAATGAAACAAATGTATGACTTAACGTTAAACGAATGAAATCTTGCTTTATATTTATATATTGCATGTTACGTATGTACTAAACGTTAAGGACGGAAATACGTACTACTTCGGTAGGACGGTACGATGATGAAGGCTACTACGGTAGATGGACGACCATACGACTATTATGCAGACGGTATGTTAAAGTCTAGAAAGGTAGACTAAATACGGACTACTACAGTAGATGGAGGCCCTTAATCGAAGCACGGCTGCATATATGGTTCGAATGGGAAACGTATGCCTTAGGAAAAATGGGCGAATCACGGAGTTCGACGGTAGGACGGTATGTTTCACGGACGGCTAGAAAGGTAGCCGGACGGTATGAATGTATCACGGACTACTTCGGTAGGACGGTATGAAAGACGGACTATGTCGGTAGCACGTAACGTTTGTCTTTGTGACTTACAAAAGAATGGGTTGATCATCCATATGTGTATGACTAATGAATGTTAAATGAAGGCAATTGAAGTGTTAATGTGTATTTGTGTATATATATATATATATATTTATATATATATATATATATATACACTTATAAATAAATAATGTTTATACCTAATTGCTTTAAACTAGAACTCACGAGCGTTAGCTGACTTTTAGTATGCACTTCAGGCAGCAAAAAGGAAGGTTACGGATAAGGCGTGAAGGCTGCCCGGTTACAAGACTGACATCCCTTTTTATGTTTAAATTTAAGATTTGGTGTTAAACAATGTTTTAAATGAATAAGACTTCCGTTGTTATGTAATAGAATGATGTACGTTTCCGCTATGTTTAAAAGTTTTAATTTATTCAGTTGTTCATTACTATGTTTATGAGTAAATCCAAAAAGCGGGACCTCCCGGGTTTGTGGACTTACATTTTCGAAGTCTCCAAGTTTCAGATTCTTCATCATCTCCTCGCAAGACGTTGCAGGGAATGATGCTTCTGAATCCATGACCCATGTTTCAACAGTACTCTCTATGCTACAAATCAAAGCGTCATTTGAGTTATCTACTGCAACAATCACCTCTCACTTTGTTACTGTGCATTGACTTCTAAAGTGCCCTACCTGTTGGCAATTGCAACAAGTGATGTCTTTTCGGTGTTTTGATTGGCTCCTCTTTATGTCCTGATTGTTACCTCGTTTAAATCTTCTTCATCCGCCTTTTATATTCAACAGTGAGTTTGAAGAATCACATAAACTCTTGCGTCGTATGTCTTTTCCTAGAGTCAGGTCACGAGTTCCTTCAAATGTAAACCTAGTAGTTTTCGATGAACTACTAACTGTTATCACTATTCCTGACTAACTCTCATGCAAAGAAGATAAAATAAGCAATGCATGAAACTCGACATCAATTTTAATATCAATCGAACCTAAACAAGTTATTATTAAATTAAACTCGTTGATGTAAACTGCAACCGATGCACCTTCTTTCATTCTGGTATTGACTAAATGCCGAATTAGAAACACCTTATTCGAGGCAGAAGACTTTTCGTACATGTTAGATAAATCCTGCAACAATCTGGACGATGTCTTTTCGTTAACGATGTTGTAGGCAACTATCTTCGCTAATAAAAGTCTGATCACTATATTCTTCATGAGTAATCCTCTATCTGCATGTTCGAGAACTATAACAAAATATATATTATTTTTTATTAATTTTTTTATATAATAATATATATTATATAAAATAAAATTTATTATATTTATATAAATAATAGGTTCGTTTAGTTTGCGAGCTTAGTCAAACTTAGCATGTGGAATTAGGGTATGAACTCGTTTATCAAATGAGTCCATTTAGGATTTAACAAACTCGGCTCAATTCGAGCCTTTTAACGAATCGAAATCAAAGAAATCAACTTATTTAATAGAAGGGTTTTGTTTATAGGAAAAGCAAGGGACCTACAAAGAAGTTGAGCGCAGACAAAGGAAACGGGGATCATGTGTAGGGAACAATTTCATAACCTAAACCACATCAAGTGTCTCCTATACTCCAACTAATCCACGTATTACCTTTATTTCTCACTTATTCCTTCGATTATGTTGGGATTTTGGTTATTACAACAAAATTAATTTTTAAATAAAGAGTTAATTAGAGTTTAATCTCAAAATTAAATTATGTTTTTCATTAAGCACATTTCAGTAGTTACATTATAAGCTCAATAATGTTTCATTAAACCATAATCTCGTCAAGGATATTGATGCATTAAAGGTACACATGTTAATCTTTATCGTTAAAACTTAAAAACAACTTTTTCAAATTTTATCTTAATAATAAATATTATGTGTCTAAATTATTTAGTATTATAACTTTATTATTTAATATTTTAAGTTTAGGCTCTTAAAATGTTTCACTTGAACCTTCAACTATTGACATAAAAATTTTCCTATATATTATTAACTAGGTTAGAATCCCGTGTATTACACGGGTTGTATATTGAAAACGATATAACTTATAAATTTGTAAATACATCGTAACTTGTCAGACTATTATGATCGTCTCAAGATATATCAAGTGAAAATGTGTGTATATAACAAATTAGTATTTTTCTTTAATTAGTTATATTTTGATTTCTTATTATATATTCTTATTTAATATAATTAGTATTTTTCTTTAATAATATATTTATAATATAATTATTATTTAATAAGATACAGACGTATTTATTAGGAGAAAAAGGCGAGAAAACCAATGTGAGGAGGCACGATAAATTGACAAGTGCTCATCTTAAACCTTTATTTATTAGTATAGATATTATCAAATCCATTTATAAATATTGTCATTATACTAAAAGGTTATGTTATTAAATACATCCATTAGGTTTAAAAATAAAGAAAAAAAGTCATGATTTCTTTAATTAAAATACAATTCATGTAATCATTTAAACATATAAATATAACTGACCAAAGATACAAAACAAATGCCATTTATGTTTATTATATTGATGATCATCAGTTTGGTCTGGTGATGTCAATCATATTGGGTTGATTGTTAAATTGTTAAACATGTATACAAAACAAATGCCACTTGGGTGGTTGTCTAATGATAAGAGTAAAGTCTCTTAATATGAAGGTCACCTGGGAAGCTTAAGTAATTTACCTTTAAAAAAATGTATACAAAACAAATATTTATTTATATTAAAGAATTCACCCACTTGAAATTGTCCACATGATCTCTAAGGCCAGACCCGGTCATAATTTTCCTCAACGACTGGACCGAGAAACCCCGACACATTGCTTATCCATCTCTAAGAATTCCCTAGTCAGAAAAGCTGAAACCAACAATTTCCTTAAGCAAGTCAACTAACTCGATGGACTATATGCCCTCCTCCTAATAGATTCCATAGAGTTAATAACTTTCTTTGGGGCTTTAAAATGGGCAAAATAATAGAGAGGAATACTCTCAAGCACCGATTTCACAAGCGTAAATTTTTGCCTTCCAATTACGACTCAATTTGGACCGAAATTTATCCAAAATTGGGTTCCAATAATTTGAAAGCTTTATGTTGGTTCCATAGGAAGCCAAAATAAGTAAAGGGTAAACTAGCGGGCTCACAATTCAAGACACTCGCAAGCCTTGCAATTTCATCATTTATCACACACCCCCCATAAACCTTGCTCTTGTGAAGATTCACTTTCAAACCAAAAGCAAGAATAAAACATCTAAGAACCTCAATAAAAGTAACATCATTGGCATACATGAGATGGGACATGTGGAAGAGAAATACCTTGGAAAATGTGATGATCAATAAAATATTAGCAAACTTTTAATTTAAAGGATAATAAATGACAACGAATATATTATTTTGAAAGATTATAACAAAACTTTCCTGACATACAACATATTATTTATAAAATATAAAAATATAAAGGTTGGTTTCATTGTCGTTCCATTTCAGCTAGTTTGATTATTTATATACATATGACCATAATTAAACCATAAAATTCAGTTATTAGAAAACCATAACTGAACCATCGGTTCAATTATTTTAGTTATGGTTCAATTATTCAGTTTTTATAATCACTCCTAATTTCAAGAATACTATCGCATTCGCATGCAAACAAAGGTACAAAGTCCAAGTCATAATCCATTTTCAATGGAGGTAGGACGTCAAATTGAATATTCCAAATAATATGCTTTAAACTATTCAAAGGTAGAAGATTTTCACACTTTGTTTTGAAAACGCCTAGTCATAACAAATGAGTTTTCAACTAATCATGAAACAAATCCGTACCACTACAATAGAGGGACTAGAAATATGTACCTTAGCTGATATGCGAAAGCGAAAGTAACATAAATCTAAGGGTGCTAGGGGCACCTTCGGGTTCATCGGGTAGCCGGGGTACACCGTCGCAAGCCTTGCGGGTACCCGTGGCTGGTAAGGAAATCGGGTTAATATACTCGTGTGTTTGGCAATCAAAATTGAAGGGTGAGAGCCGTTGGGGTTGGATTTGGGTACTTCGGGTTATACCCCACCACTTAAGGTACTTTGAGTTGGATTTGGGTAAAAATGAGGTGGCACTCTCATTGGTTAGAGTCATTAGGGTACTTGTAGTACTTAGGGTTGTGCCCCTAGTTCCATAAAGCGTCTTTAAATAAACACGAGAATCTACAAGTTCAGTTACATAATTTTATTAGTTGATTAACTAATTTTTTTTTCTTTTTGAAGACATAGGCTTTAACATCCATGACTAATTATTAAACAAGTTTTTTAAAGAATAAAATGAAAAGAAAAGCGAGATATATGGGAATTTTTGATGTTTTTCCTTGTAAAGTTTTCCATTGTTGGGAGGGAATGGAAGAAAGGGAAATGAAACTTTAATAAATCATTTTAAGAAACTAAAATGCTTTTGATTTTTTAAACCGTCAAACAATTAAATAAATCACAACAAAAATACAATCATAAATATAAAAGCTTTCTTTAGTTTTATATTTAACTCTTAAACATGCAATCTTATTATATTTACTTCTCTTTCCCTTAAATTAATTAATTTTTCTTCAACATTTTTCTTATCTGTATCTTGTTTTTAAAACAACTCATAATCTATTCTTATAAACCATCTATACCTGCGTGTTACAGGATTTAAACCATTGACCTCTTAATAACGACAAGACACCTTACCACCCGGATGTCCCTTTTGAACCCGTGACCTCTTTTTTTGTATCTTTTTTTTAAAGGCAATTTAGATAACTGACGGGCCACTGACCCACCCGATCATCTCCACCTCCCTCATGAAGAAACCCACCATATGTGAGAAAACCCCCCTGGCCCAACCTGAACCCTTTTATTTGTATCTTTTAACTTAAAAGTTGAGAAGAGATTGTGTTAATGACGATGATGAGCACGTGAAACTAGGGAGAGTAGGGTAGAAAGAAAGGTGCTCACTTCACTTGTTTAGCATGTGACCATTAAAGCCTTGTCGGCTAAGCCCAACGAAACAGCCAGGCCAAGCTCACCAATTGGACCTAACCACGTTATGTCCATACAAAATGGTCGGATCAAAATCAAATTTCCTTATGTCTTACTCACTCTTACTTGTTAGAGCATCTTCAATACAAGATTTTGGATTGTCCGTGAGCTCTATGTGACTTGTCTGTGACGGACGCCTCCATTAGTGCCCCAAATCCTTACTGAATCCGTTGGCTCGTTCGTGGTGAAGCACACTACTACAATATCAGATGGGGACGGGGTTGGGTGGGGTTTTTTTCGGTCGATTAAAATGGAAGTTTCGGGTTACAGATATCAGATATGGGGACGGGACTGGGGACAATGTGGTTGGTATTTTTTTTTTCTTATTTATATATATTAAAATTTTAAATTATAAAGATTTTACACTCTTATTATTATGAACTTTAAAATGTAAGCTTTCATAAAAATTTATAAATTAAAAAATAATTAACCATTATAATAAATAATTTGATTATGAAAATTAAATAAAAAAGATGATGATGATGTGAAAATGTATGAATATTTATGAAAGATGATAAACTGGACAGACAATGTATGTTTTTTAAGGATGATTGCTGATGTGATAGCTAACTGAGCGTTTTTAATATTTCCACGTTGAAAATGCTCATAACGGTATTTTCTAGTTTTATAAATACTTCAGTCTTATATACTTTTTTGCAAAATTAATATGCTATTACAATCGTAATCCCATTTTTAATAGAACTAATAGTGTTATAAATATTAATGCATCATGTATTTATACAAATATTTTCATTTAGTTATATTAAATATATCCATTAATATATATATCCACCTATTGCTCAAAACTGGGCCAAATATTCACTTCAAATAGTACCCTTTGGAGTCTGAAATTTCGATCATCAACGATAATTGCCATAACTATTGCTTTAGCCTAGTTGTAAAGGTAAATGTCCAAGACTTCATTAAAATGGGGAGGTCTTGGGTTCAAGTCCCACTTATGACAAAAAATAAGGGGGTCCAGATGGGCCAGGGGGTTTTCTCACCTATAGTGGGTTTGCTTCTGAGGAAGGTGGAGATAATCGGCTAGGTCAGTGGCCCGTCAGTGATCCAAATTGCCGTTAAAAAAAACAATAATTGCCCTTTATAATTGCTAATGGAGTAATGTGTAAATTAAAATTTTATTAAAAAAATAGAAAAAACCAACTTTAACTGTATCAAAAAATCATTTTATTTAAAATAATAATTTCATTTTCATGTAACGACATAAGTTTTATGATCATGTTTATTACATTAATAGTATAAGTTTACAATAACCTAGACCATGTGTCGATGATGGCAAGCGAGACAACAAGTCTATGGTCCGTGGTCTAATCGGGCACCGTTTAGGTACCGTCAATCGATACTTTATCAGTCATAATTATATTTGGAATATAAAGTGTTGTCTCTTTAATGTCTCATAAACAAATACTATGTTAGTGGTTTGGTATTTATCACCACAAGCCACAAGTGGTAGAGATTTATACCTTTATGTTATATATCAATCAGTTTGGTGCTTTGTAAGATTGATGTAGACAATAGATCGGACAACTTTCAGTTGGGGTCCTTGGGGACATGTTCATTAAAAGGATTGGCCTTGAAGCATTTAGGACCTGGTTTGTTTTGAACATCAAACCCATTGTTACCACAAGTCATATTAGAACCGGTCCAAAGGGTCCAATTTCTGCTCATTGTTTTCCACTACATGTTATGGTTTTCAAGAAATTATGACTACCAACTTGGCTAAGTCGAAGATATGTCGAGTCGGTGAGTCGAAACGGTGGGACACAAGCACATGAGATGAAGATTTAGATTTGATAGCAAACAAATAAACGATAAAAAGCGACCCAGCTATAAACATGTAGAAGTATATATCTCTGAAATATATTTATATGTTATATAGTATTTATACTCGTTTTTTTTACATTCAAGATCTATATTATTTTTTATATGAAAAAGTTGATGAAATTACATTATTATCTTTATTATTAATTCGTTTGTTGAATACCACTATAAATTTCTTTCCTATTAAATGCAATTGCTTTATGCGAACCTCTAATTTCTCAATGTAATATTGATTCTGAAATAAAAAAAAATGTCTCTTATTATTTTGTACACCCATAATACTAAATTACTGCAAGAAAAAAAAGAAGCTAAATCGTTTATGTTTTTGAACAATTGTTTATATTTTTAAAATTTTACATTTATTACATTCAAATATGTAAGTTTATGTACTTATAAACCATCAAACTAATTTTTCATATGTTTTTAATTTTTTAACCATTTACCTACACATGAATAAGTTCTTTTAGGTAATATAACTAATTTTTCAGACTCCAAAATTTCGTTATATATATTGAAAAAGTGAATGGTTTATTTTGTTTTATGTGTTCTCGTAATATTTGTGCTCCGTATAGATCCATCCCTTATATATATATATATATATATATATATATATATTAAAAAAATAGTGTACTTATTCTTTAATACTTGCTTAATATCTAGAAAATATTATTATATAAAATAAAGCAAATCAGAAAAAGAAAAGGAGAAAGAGGAAAATTTGGGTAGAAGAAAACTCTTGATTCTTGATGTGCATTTATTTTAAGCTTCGTTGTCTCTTACACAAGACACATAATTGAAAGGAAGTCTTGAAGCATGTCTTTCACATTTCAAACACTCCTTGCACTGTCTTATCTGTGTATGTATCTTCCATCTCCTTAATATTTTTATTTTCTTATGTGAAGCATGAAGTAATTTGTCCACCTTCTTTAATCAATACTATAAAAATGTTATGAGTTTTATACATTGATGTAAAACTTTTATAATTTCTTTTAAATCAATGCATAATTTTTTTATGGTTGTGCATCAAATTTGATAACCTTTCAAAAACAATATCGATGCGTAAAAAAAATATTATAAAATCATTTTTCTTTCCTCGCTAACGTTTTTTTTTACCAAAATTCAATTTTAATATATATAAGGGAGGGTTGATGAGAAAACCACATGGTTATGCGTAAACCAGTAAAAAACCAATTCTAACCAATCACATAATAATAGTAATTTTTTTATTTAATTTTATTTCTAACGGTTTCAATGTAATATTACACATTTTACCAAAAAATCATTTTACGTATTGTGTTTACGTAACACTATGTCAATCGGAAAAACAACTATTGTTACGTATATGTAACATAATAAGTAAAATAATTTTTTTGTAAAGGGTGTAATATTTCACTAATACACTTAGAAATATATTAGAAGAATAAATAATTTATAGATTGTCTGAATGGCTGGTAGTGGTTTTCGTATAATTGTGTGATTTTCTTATGATCCCTCCCCTATATGGCAAGTCCATCTCTAATGTTTGCTCCATTACATTTTGTAGATGTGGTGGTGGTAGGGGCAATAGAGGTTGAAGAAAGGGTAGACGGCACACTATTGTCACCACCAGAAGGCAACATGTCATTTTTGGGTGGTTCAAATTGGTGTGTGGCTTCACCTAGTGCATCCCAATATGATCTACAAAACGCCTTGGACTGGGCTTGCGGGTTGGGTATGACAGATTGTAATCAGATCCGACCCGGAGGCCCATGTTATCAACCCGACACACTCTTTTCACATGCTTCTTTTGCTTTCAATAGCTACTACCAACAAAATGGAAATTCTGATGTTACTTGCAATTTTGGTGGTGCTGCCACTTTGACAAAGAATGACCCAAGTAAGTTTATTTCAATGATCAAACCCGTCAATCATAATTCAAAATCGAACTGAATTTAATGGTTAAAATCTTTCCAACGGTTTGCATTCTCTTTGATGTGTTATGAATGACAGGTTACGGGAAATGCGTGTTTGCTGCATCTGGGTAAATTGCATCCTGATACTAATTTCTTTTTGGGTTTTTTGATACAACTTCAAGAAAACTAAAAACGTGTATTTAGTGATTAATTTTTATTATAAAGTAACTTTTATTTTATTTAAATTCATAATATTTTTTATTTCTTCTATTTCTACTCCTAGGCCAGCAAAATCAAGTGTGGCATCAATATGGAAGTTAAATTGGTGGGAAAGTGGTGGTATTCTATTACTTTTGTACATGGGAAGCTAATGATGCATTTGAAGGTATGGTGTCTTTGTTGTTGGTTTAGGAATCTTATTGTATGCCATTTTTGTAAGATACTTTGCTTATCTTTCAATACAATAACGCAGAACACACGAAATCCGACTTATATTTAGGTTCCGAGTACTATATTAGAAAAGACGATTAACTTTTTGATGAACGTGATAATGTCGGATTGCTGAAAACGAAATGAATCAAATGGGTGATAATGTCGGATTGCTGAAAACGAAATGAATCAAAAATGGGTTGGAGAGATAAATTAGATTCAAAATTTCAAATACTTATAGCAATTGAAATAATCTTATTCAGATAAAAATATTCAAACGTTTATAACATTCAAATGACTTTATTATGATACCCTTATTTTAATTTTATAGTTTTTAAAAAATATTTAATATATTTATTATTTGTAAAGTTGAGGAAAATATAAAATATGATGTGAGAATTGAGATCGAACCAAGTTATTTCAATTCTCAACCCACTATGGAAACCTACACGTCTGGTCCGGCCCAATGAGTAGCCCGTAAAAGTTGAGAACAGGTCCAAGCTCTATTAGCCCAACTATCCCACCAGTCCATCGTCCATGTACACCTTGGTTATGTTCAAGCCCAATACTTGGATTCTTTACCCACAAATCAAACGATTCCAAATTCGAAATCGAATTATATATGTATAATTTATAATTTTTTTTATAAAAATTACATCATGCATGTATTATTTATTTTTTTCCTCATAGTTCAGTTTACTCAAAAACCCGAATCGAACGTTCAATATCAAAACGGTTTTTTGAATTTAGTTTTAAAATTTTTCAAATTCAAATATCTCAATTCGAATAACCTGAATGCTAAATAACACGAAAACCGGCCAAATTAATACCCCCTGTGAGAAACGGACAAAAATGAATGTAGGTTAAAACGCTTATTTTCGTGCTATGTCGAGATAAGATGATCAGGTTGACCTTCAAATTAGCGAGATACTCTTTTGTCTCGTTTTTTAAAAACTTTTTTGTATAAACTATATATGTTAAATATGTATACAATTATATTGTGAAGATGATAATCTAATTTTTAATTTACAATACAACTAGGTTAGAAACTCGTTTATTATACGAATTGAATAAAGAAAATATCAAATAGTTAGTAATAAGCAGAAAAAAATAAATAAATGAAATATTAAATAATTGAGAAAAATATTAAATAATTGAATACAGGAAATATTAAATAGTTGAAAAAAAAAATAAGCGTGAAAAATTTTTTTGGGCTCACAGAATCATGACACGTGACGAAACTAGTTACTTATTTATTAGATATAAATTAAGGTGGATAGTTATAAATAAAAATCAGATCTACTTATTTGACATATTTTTAAATTTTAACTAATCTACTTCATCTATCTATATAATTCATAATTAGTGCTATAGTAACTTTACTTGTACATTGTATATCAAAACGTGTACATAAGTACATTACCAAACCCATGAAAACTTATATATGATTCGTTGAACAACAAAAGTTTATTTCCTTGCTCCATAAGAAAAGAATGGCAAATTTGTATATTTTTCTAGAGCCAATATTAATCCAAAGCAAAACTACTACTATGAGTTATACATCTCTCGATGACATAAATTAGCAGAAGTTCTAATTATAATGTACACTTTAGAGTCACAATGGTAATCACGTAAACGATTTCTCGATTCAACTCATGCTAAAGGCTAAAACAAAATCAAAATCTTATACTTCGAAAATATACGACGTCAATCGATCGCCGGGTACAAATCACAAAAAGAAATTACAAGTGTCAACTGATAGTGTGAAATGAACACCTTAAGTAAACATTTTGATACCGGTAACTTAAAGTCTCTTCATGTGATATGATAGATTGGTATTTATTATAAAACGTACACACCGTGGTTAATATATATAGTTGGTATATCTTGTTTATGTATAACTAAAGAAGAAGTACAAGCTATAATCTGTGTTTTATTTTTATAATAATAATAATAATAATAATAATAATAATAATAATAATAATAAAATCTAGTGTATATGGATAACTCCAATCATTGAATGCCATATAAGCAAGAAGAAGGATGAAAGTTTATCCTACTTGAAACATTCCATGGCCACAAACACAAGTCTTTTATGTGGCTTCTGCTTTTTAAGATCTTTCAAAACTCTCCATTTTTTTAAAGCTCAGAAATCCACTTAACTTCTTTCAAGATCAAGAATGGCAACTGCTGTCATGACTTCTCTTCCTCAGTTCACTGGTTTAAAAGCCAGTTCACCATCACTCTCTCCGGTTCAAAGCATAGTAAGTTGGCCCTAACTAATTGCTACACTGTTTTCTGATCATTTTATTTGTTTAATATCTGTGTTACTTATAACCAATGTGTTCATAACCGGACTCGTCATCGAACATGTCGTATTACCGGTTCACTGATCATAAAAAATTGCATTCTGTTATGAATAATTTAAAACAAAATATGAAACTACTTTATAATTTACTCGGCACTTGCAGTGTTAACACGCTATCAAGGCTGAAACAAAAAAATATGATAAATAAATAAGTTAATAAGATTTTGGAAGAAAAAAAAAGACTTAAAATAACCACCAGTTTTGTTCACCGGTTCAACCGATAACCGGCTACTCAACTGGACCGGTTATATAGCCGGGAATCTGTCTGACTAGCTGGTATGGTATGGTTCTGAAAACACTCATTATCATGGTAATTTATTTTATTTATGATTATGAGAGTATAATTATATGGTTGACAACTTTTCAGGTAGCATTGCAGCCAATGAAACCCAAGGGAAAGGGAGCTTTAGGTGTTCGTTGTGACTTCATTGGTTCATCAACAAATTTGGTAAAGAATTAATTTACATAAATATTTAAAAATCTTGAAATAAAAATAAATATTTTAAAGAATTTGAATGATTTGTTTGGATAGATAATGGTGACATCAACCACCTTGATGTTGTTTGCCGGACGATTTGGGTTGGCACCATCAGCAAACAGGAAGGCAACCGCGGGGCTAAAGCTTGAGGTAAGGGACTCAGGACTTCAAACCGGCGACCCTGCCGGGTTCACGCTTGCTGATACATTGGCTTGTGGAACCGTTGGTCACATTATTGGTGTTGGTGTTGTTTTGGGCCTCAAAAACATTGGTGCTATCTAATTAACTGGCTTGTTGTTTGAAAACGTAGTATCATGTTAATAACAATGTTATTATTGTCTTCATTTTGAATTCATATCGGGTTGGGGTTACATGTGATAAGCCACTATGCTTAAATTATTGTTTTTTAACCAGCAAAACCATCGAACCCTAGCCCCTAAGGACTATGTTCACCTTTAGTGGTAGCATTTTGTGTTCGGTTCAAGTTGGTATCACCTAACCCGAACACGACCCATTTCATTAATTGTGTTGAAAAACTCAATTCTAAAAGGACATGTATGACTCATGTTATTTGGACACGATCCAAGTGGTCCGTTTATCTAAACGGGACAAATAGTTTGTAATTGAGTTGTAACAGGTTGTAAACATGTTAAACATAATGAATGGTCAACTTGTTTACCTACAATCCAACCCAAACACAACCGATCTGTTGAATTTTTTTTTTGAACGGCAACACCATATTTTAGGATAATTAGGAAGAGGTTAACTTGCAAGATTTCCCTCAGGAAATGTACTTATGCGGTGTGATTAATGTTTTATGTCTGGATTTTATTTTATATTTTGGTATTTATATTTCATTAGATTTAAACATATTATTTAAGGGGTTGTTTGATAGGCTCTTAATGATTTCATTAATAGGCTACATCTGAATCGGTCAGAGGTAGGGGGTGTTTGTTTCAGATTTTGCCAGCCTTTTAATGGTTCAGGAAAGAAACCATATTGAACCATTCAGAGCTCTTAATGGTTCAGCTCTTAATGAACCAAACAGCCCCTAAGACGTTTAAACTAATGATATTTTTTTGAGAATTTATAAACTTGTTTAATTTTCATGTTACTTAAATAATATACATGCTTTCAATATTATAATTTATGTTATACAAGTCAATAATGTATGAAACACCACCTTAACAACGAATGTGAAATTTCATATAAATATTCATGCCATACATAGCGAGGAAACGATGGTGAATCTAAAGGTATGTGACTTTGGAAAGGTACGTCTAAGTAACAGTGAGGTTCTTGGTATAATGGGCATGGAGGATATTAATTTGGCTAATTCATTTGGAACTACATGGAACTCGAAGAACGTCAGGTTGATTCCACGTCTGACGACGAAGATTATTTATGTCGGAAAGTTGGATGAACATGAATGGAAGTAAAGTTCGGTGGTGGTAAATGGAAAGCGACCAATGTAAATCTGGTTATTGCTTAGGGAAACAAAAGGGGATCATTGTATACGATTGAAGTATTTGCTGATGGAGTAATTGTCCCGGTTAAGCATAACAAAGTCAGGTTCGTTGAGTCAAATGAGCAAAAGAGGGTTCATATTGCAAGGGTGAAGCCTGGTGCCAAGGTGATTCAAGTTAAACGGGGTAGGAGGTCTAAACGAGGCCAGGGATTTGGTGACAATGGGAGCACAGGGTGTGTTCAGGGCACAGTTACAAAACATTGTTGGGTTGTGAAGACCGGTATTCCAATTGATAAAATCTCTCCGTGGAAACACTTGCTGAATATGGAGAGTGTTGATGATTCTCGGTGTATCTCTGGAACTGATGGAACGTGTAAACCAGTTGAGACAAATGATGAGTCAGTAATGACTACTGGGTTGAAGCTCCGAGGAGCTTCAACTGGCCCATCATGGACTTGATGAAAGGGGGCGTTGCAACTAAGGGGATTTGATGGAGTCTTAGCTTGTGTTTTGGGAACTGAAGTCTTGGAAGACTTGTTTTTTAAAGATTACTGGATTACTGGATCTGGGGTTACTTGGATGGTGTTTGTGGACTGTGAAAAGCTTTCAAATGGGAGATTGTTGGGTTATGAAGCCTTTTTGGCAAGATTGGGCCTGGGCCACCTATTGCCGAATTACATGACCTGTACCTGGGCTTGTTTTATGGCTGGTCTCTTTGAGTCAGCATATGGGCTGGCGTCAGCCTTAGGGCCGTTTAGCCTTTAGCTTGTTGATCAAGTGTTACCTTAATTAATAACCTTAATCTAGTCTTATTTATACCATGTAATGTAATTATATTTTCTTGAGCACCTAATAAGAATAAACCCTAGTTGTAACATGTGGATATAGGTTACATTGACTGAACCACGTTAAATCTCTTGTGTCCTTTATTTTCTGCTATCGTGTGTGTGTTTGATTGCTTCCGCTAGACCGCCTCTGATCTAATGCCTAACATATGCAAACATTTTATCTACCATTTATACTGACTTCAAAAAGAATTATAACATGAATAGTTGTTTAAGGCGTAATAGGACATTTTTCATTAGTTAATAAAGAAACGTACAACTCAAATTAACTTCGTTTCTACGTTCACATAAGTTTACACGTATGCTTCAAACTACATATAAAAGTCATATCTTGTTCAATGAAAATCTATCTATTACGATTTACCATAAGTGAAAATGAATGAAATAAGTTGATCCGTTTGAATGGAGGTCTACTCTACGGCCAACTGATATTCTCATGTTTGGGTGGGCAGGGGGAAACACGCTTGTGTGGACCTTACAGGAGTGTCATCTTTTCTGGGGCTTAGGGACAATGGGTTTGTTATGGGACAGGCTGTGTTGAAGGCGGAAGCAGTTAATGTTGCTAAACACGAGAAAGCTTGTTTAGAGAATCAACATGTGTTTATCACTTTTGCTTTTGATACATTTGGTTTCCTAGCCCCGGTGGCTGTGGAATTACTGAACAGGGTTCAGCGGGTCATGCTTATTAATTTTTCGGCCCCTAAGACCCAAAAATTTGTTTTTAGTATGATTAGTTTCGCAATCCAAAATGGGGTTACGACACAACTTGTTACCCGTTTACATACCAATTTATTATAATCACCTTATGTTTTATAAAAACTATTTCAGAAAAAAAAAGTTGATTAATAATATATATGTATATTAACTATTAGTTGATCCATAATGAAAAAGAAATTATAAATTTTACATTTATTTAATACCGATCGTATCATCCAACAAAATTATTAGTATAGATATTTTTCATATACATTCGTTTTTATATTTATATCGTTTGTGAAAATATTGGGCCTGTTTAAGGAAGGAGTGTGAAGGTGAACCCAAAAAGACCTAAAACGTCGTCGTAGGCAGACAGTATCTTACAGATATCGAAGAACAGAGAAAGAAAGGGTTTTAGGGTTCGGAGGGAGGAAGATGAGTACGTATAATTACGTCGTTACAGCTCATAAGCCTACGAATGTCACACACTCATGCGTCGGCAATTTCACCGGTCCACAAGAACTCAATCTTATCATCGCGTAAGTATCATCGATTTTGATTTATGTAATTCTTATTGTTTATCAGCATCTCAGATAGATTCAGAAAGCAATTTGACCTATTACCTCCCAAATTTGATGCTACTTTTATTTAATTAATGTAAAAACAAGTATAATTGCTGTTGATTTCTTTTAAGAATTCTACATAAAGCGATGTAAATTGGCGTAAGAGGTTGAGATCATCTTAAGGAAGATTTAATTTGAGCTTTTCCTGGAATTTTAGCAATTTATTTTTTTTTCAAGTAAAAAAAGGATTTTCAGATCAATTTTTTTTCCTTATGACTCATTTTTGTTTAATGTTCATCTGCTGTCAGAAAATGTACCCGTATCGAGATTCATTTACTTACTCCTCAAGGCTTGCAGGTGAGTAATGAGTTTGCTCTCATATGGTTTTTGTATATTAAACAGTTTGTGTTTGCTTTTTAGACATGCATTATGTATGTGTTTTGGTCCTATATTAATATTACACGGGTGTATGTCTAGCTTTACGATATCGCGCTTTGATTTACATTTATGACAAGCCTAGACCTAACTGTTTGGTAACTTAGACCAGGCAAGCCAACTTGGCAGCCAAGGCTCATTTTTAGTTGATTTACATTATAAACAATTATATGAGAAGGAATAAGTTTTTCTGTTAATCTAGCTTTCAAAATGTTCTCCAACAAATGTAGGAGAATTATATAAACAAAACGGTAGTTAGTCATTGATAAAAGGTAAACATAGAGAGTATGATTATCTTGTATAGAAATTTCCTAAAACGCTGAGAATAAAGAATAGTAAGCCTCAAATGTAGTCTTGCTTTTATAGAACAAAAATAGGCACGATGGTTGGAATGGATATGATATCATATAAGAAACTAATTTTACATGAATTTTGTATCGTATCATACGCATTGATTAACTTCAATACAGGAATCTTATCCTCAGCACGTCTTAGCGTATGGCATAATTCAGTATCTTTAATTGGTGAATAAATCAAAATCTAGTACTATATCTAATTTCAAATTTGCTTTTATGCAGCCTATGTTGGACGTGCCAATATATGGAAGAATTGCAACCCTAGAACTTTTCCGCTCCCATGTGAGTATATTATTTTGTGGTTTTCGTAGAAAGAACTTCTGGTATAATTCTTGCACGGTTCATGTTTGTTTGTTCATGCATGATTTTTGAATTTTTGAAGGGTGAAACACAAGACCTTCTGTTTATTGCTACAGAAAGATACAAGTTTTGTGTTCTTCAATGGGATGCTGATGCACATGAGGTTATTACAAGGTTTGGTCCTATAACAGAGCTAAACTATCTTTTCACCCACGGTTTTATATTTCGTTGTTACAGATTTATTTCTGATTTGTGTAGAGCTATGGGTGATGTCTCAGATCGCATAGGCAGGCCTACAGATAATGGCCAGGTACATATCAAGCTCCGTGGATAGCAATACATTACTTTATAGCAAAAATGAGTCAAATTCCAATTTTAACGTCAAACATTTCTCCCCATATTTGACCTTTGTAGATAGGCATAATTGACCCCGACTGCAGACTTATTGGACTCCATTTATATGATGGGCTGTTTAAGGTAGTTTTTCTTGATGCAACTCTTCCATTATCTATGTAAATTTTTTCGACTTCTAATGTTATTTAGCTTTCAAGTTCCAATTCACTTCTTTAGTATGCTTACATCATTGGAATACCCACACTGTTCTTTTTATTCAGGTCATTCCATTCGATAACAAAGGACAACTCAAAGAAGCATTTAACATCAGGTATGTGTTACTCACTTTCGTTTTTAGTTACAAAACCATATGTTACTCTCATGGGCTTTATTTTCATTTAAAAAACATAAAAGTTCTGCACTATTTTTCTTATTATGAATACTTATCAGGACTACATTGATTCCTTTTGGGATAACCATATTAATTGCTACACATATGTGGACAATATACTATAAAAAAATAGCTGAGTTTCTTTGAAATCCTTACAGAAGTATTGATCCTGATGCACACGAATACTTTAGTTTGAAAGCAAGTAAATAACTTTTAGGGTTGATTCAAAATACTTTGGTCAAGATGATAGTAATTGGCCTATTGTTGTCTTTCTATATGTATTTCAGGCTAGAAGAACTTCAAGTTTTGGATATCAAATTTCTATATGGCTGTCCAAAGCCCACAATCGTTGTTCTTTATCAGGTTGGGACTCTTTACAAGGATTTTGTTTCTAAATTTGTAGCAGCTGACATTCAGTGAGAATCAAAAATCATTTTCAAGAATGATAAATTTATCGTTGCCTGGTTTCAGGATAATAAAGATGCTCGTCATGTAAAAACATACGAGGTATCGTTGAAGGATAAAGACTTTGTTGAAGGTCCATGGTCTCAGAACAATCTTGATAATGGGGCGGATTTGCTAATACCAGTTCCACCACCTTTTTGTGGTGTATTGATCATCGGGGAAGAGACAATTGTGTATTGTAGTGCTTCTGCTTTTAAAGCAATCCCAATTAGACCTGTAAGTCAAGTAGCACAAATGAACTGTTGTTTGCTTGTCTTTTGATACTCATATTTGTATGCTAATTTCTCCATTTGTTGTCCCACAATACTTTATATAAAAACTTATTCTTACTGATGACCATTGTATTGTTTGACGTTGTAGTCTATTACTAGAGCCTATGGAAGGGTGGATGCGGATGGTTCCAGGTATTTACTCGGCGACCTTAGTGGGCTTCTTCACTTGCTAGTCATAGTGCATGAGAAAGAAAAGTGAGTTATGATTCTACATGTTGCTACACACAGTTTTGGCTTCTTTAAGCTTACTTGATGTTCTTGTTCATTATTGTTCTAAAAGATACTTTCTTTATTGTTTCTAGGGTTACTGGACTCAAAATTGAGCTTCTAGGGGAAACATCTATCGCATCAACTATATCATATCTTGATAACGCATTTGTATATATCGGCTCAAGCTTTGGAGATTCCCAGGTATGTAAACATTCAGCATATAATTGTTTCTTACTTTCTTGTTAGTTCATTAATTTTTTGATATGGAATTATATGCGCCAAACTTTTGGATAAAAAGTTTTCAAACTTTTAGATATGTTGCAATGTTTTTGTCTTTATGTTGAATTGAGGTATAGGATGTCATTGAGTTTTTTTTTCTTATTTTTCATCGCAGCTTATTAAGTTAAATCTCCAGCCTGATGCAAAAGGTTCTTATGTGGAAGTGCTAGAACTTTTAGATATGGAATTATATGTGCCAAACTTTTAGATATGTCACAATGTTTTTGTCTTTATGTTGAATTGAGGTATAGGATGTTATTGAGTTTTTTTTTCTTATTTTTCATCGCAGCTTATTAAGTTAAATCTCCAGCCTGATGCAAAAGGTTCTTATGTGGAAGTGCTAGAAAGATATGTCAACTTAGGCCCAATTGTTGACTTTTGTGTGGTTGACTTAGAGAGGCAAGGTCAAGGGCAGGTTGTTACTTGCTCAGGAGCATATAAAGATGGTTCCCTTTGCATTGTTAGAAACGGGATTGGGATAAATGAACAGGTATGTGTTGACCTTTTTGTGTTGTATTAAAAGTATTTTATAAGTTGTTATCATTTATATGTATGTTATTTCCATTGCTAAGGCGTCTGTGGAACTACAAGGTATCAAAGGAATGTGGTCACTAAAATCAGCTACAGATGATCTGTATGATACATTTTTGGTGGTTAGTTTCATTAGTGAGACTCGAATATTAGCAATGAATCTAGAAGATGAGCTGGAGGAAACTGAGATTGAGGGCTTTTGTTCTCAAGTACAAACTTTATTCTGTCATGATGCTGTGCATAATCAACTTGTTCAGGTATGCATGAGCATTTGTAATTATTTATCTGTGCATTATATTTCATTTTTATTTTAATATTTTGTTAACTTGAGGTCACATAAATTATGTTTCAGGTTACTTCAAGCTCTGTGAGACTTGTAAGTTCAGTATCAAGAGAATTAAGAAACGAATGGCATGCACCTGCTGGCTACTCTATTAATGTTGCCACTGCTAACGCTACTCAAGTAACTAATTTTTTTTATCTAAATATGTGTTTTATTCCTCTTCCTTCTTAATCTATAGGATGAAAAAGGTGATTAATTTTAAATTATAATATTGTGAATTGTGACAGGTTCTATTGGCTACTAGAGGTGGCAATCTTGTTTACCTTGAAATTGGTGATGGGATATTAGTAGAAAAAAAACACGCCGAACTGAAATATGATATTTCATGCCTTGACATAAACCCGATAGGTGAAAATCTTAATTATAGTAATCTTGCTGCAGTTGGTATGTGGACGGATATTAGTGTCAAAATATTTTCACTCCCTGACCTTAAGCCCATGACTGAAGAACATTTAGGTGGTGAAATTATTCCCCGTTCTGTTCTTCTTTGTGCCTTTGAAGGGGTATGATCGTTAATTCTTCTTCAATGATGTTTAATCTGTTTGGTGGAGATTTTACATCTTCATCTTTATTTATGAGTGTTTAATGTTTATTTTTCAGATACCTTACTTGTTGTGTGCACTTGGAGATGGCCATCTTTTGAACTTTTTACTGAACACGACCACAGGCGAATTAACAGATAGGAAAAAAGTGTCACTCGGGACGCAGCCAATAACACTTCGAACATTTTCATCAAAAAATACCACCCATGTTTTTGCAGCCTCTGATAGGCCAACTGTCATATACAGCAGTAACAAAAAGTTACTTTACAGTAATGTGAACTTAAAAGAAGTCAGTCACATGTGCCCTTTCAATTCTGCTGCTTTTCCAGACAGGTTGCTAATCTGAATATCTCCACCGTTTAACTTCCATAAATTATTAATTCCATTTTTTAGAATTGTATTTTGTAACTTTTTTACCTGTGGGCAACAGTCTTGCAATTGCTAAAGAAGGTGAGTTAACAATCGGGACAATTGATGATATTCAGAAGCTTCACATCCGCTCAATCCCTCTTGGTGAACACGCAAGGCGTATCTGCCATCAAGAAAAGTCTCGTACATTTGCCATATGTAGTTTAAAGTACAACCAGTCGTGCACAGAGGATTCTGAAATGCATTTCATTCGGTTGTTAGATGATCAAACATTTGATTTCATATCAACTTATGCACTTGATCAATTTGAGTATGGTTGTTCCATACTCAACTGCTCTTTCTCAGATGATAGTAATGCATATTACTGTGTTGGCACGGCTTATGTTATGCCAGAGGAGAATGAACCAACAAAGGTATGATTCTCTTAATATGTTTATACTTCTTACAGATTTTTTTATATAATTATGTTGATGTTTTACACCGATGAACGAGTGCAGGGGCGTATTTTGGTTTTTATTGTTGAAGATGGGAAGCTTCAGCTCGTAGCTGAGAAAGAAACAAAGGGTGCGGTTTACTCCTTGAATGCCTTCAATGGTAAACTCCTTGCTGCTATAAATCAAAAAATTCAACTGTACAAGTGGATGCTTCGTGATGACGGTACTCGCGAATTGCAATCTGAATGCGGGCATCATGGCCACATACTTGCTCTCTATGTACAAACCCGCGGGGATTTCATCGTTGTTGGTGATTTAATGAAATCAATTTCACTCTTGATTTATAAGGTAATACCCAGCTCATTTTACACTTCATTACCATCATTCTTCTGTTTAATTTAATTTAGTTTATATATTGTTGTTGCCATGTCAGCATGAGGAAGGTGCAATAGAGGAACGGGCACGTGATTACAACGCTAACTGGATGTCAGCAGTCGAGATTCTCGACGACGACATTTACCTTGGTGCTGAAAACAACTTCAACCTTTTTACTGTCCGCAAAAACAGCGAAGGCGCTACGGACGAGGAACGAGGGCGTCTGGAGGTGGTTGGTGAATACCATCTCGGTGAATTCGTGAATCGTTTCTGACACGGTTCACTGGTGATGCGGTTACCCGATTCTGACGTTGGTCAAATCCCAACCATCATTTTTGGGACAGTCAACGGTGTTATTGGTGTCATTGCTTCCCTCCCCCAAGACCAGTACATTTTCATGGAGAAACTTCAAACGAATCTGAGAAAGGTTATAAAAGGCGTTGGCGGTTTGAGCCATGAACAATGGAGATCGTTTTATAACGAGAAGAAAAACGCTGAGTCGAGAAACTTCTTGGACGGTGATTTAATCGAGTCGTTTCTTGATCTTGGAAGGAGCAGAATGGAAGAGATTTCAAAATCTATGAATGTTTCAGTTGAGGAAGTTATGAAGAGAGTAGAAGAATTAACAAGATTGCATTAAGTTGTATCACATGGTTTCTGTTTTCTTGAGAAACTTTGTTTTGAAACCTTGACATGTGAGACTTATGCACTTTTATTTTCTTGTTTTGGTTTGTATTATCATGTCATGTTGCATAGAGAAAAAAGACGAAAAAGAAAATTCTGGCTGTGAATTTTATCTTGCTTTATTCACAATGTTTTAATGATCGGTCCGACCGGTGACAGATTATAACCTTTTTTCATTTTTTTCATTTTACTTTTCTCATTTAAAAGCTCATTTATCCGTTAATTTAGCACTTCATACTTTATATTTTACTTATTCAAATACTTAAAATTATAAACCTATATCAAAGTATCAAGTATTTGAGTTGGGAGGGTATTTGTCTAAAAAGTGTAAAAAATACATGGTATCTCAAAATTAAAACATAGACAACATACCTAAAATAAAAGAACATCATGGTTAAAATTTAGAACACCATGCCTAAATTTAAAACACCATGTCCTTTTTACACTTTTTATAAAAAATCTCATTTTTAGTGTAACTCACCCCTGAAGTATTTTCATATTATATATATATATATATATATATATACTCGGTTGTTAGAAACCCGTGTATTACACAGATTAAATAAATGTAATGTTGTATACTTAGTAATAAAAAAATTATTTTTTTACACGGGTTTAATAAACCGTTGTGTGTATTTAACGGGTTAAATAAAATATGATATAATCTGAATTACCACTCTTATTTATAGTTTGTTAAATGTTTACAAGAACTCAATCAACGATGCACAAAGTTTTCTTTTAAATGTTTACATTTCACGTTTTTTACGAAAGTGTTTGTGCATCAGGCATTATTGGTTGTACTCGTGACAAATGTTTTCGGTTTCTACAAATTGAATAAATGTCGTGGTTTATGTACATTTTTTTTTATGTTGTTTAACCTAAAATTATTTAAAAAATACTTGAGCTCAGAAGGGCCTGTTTTTCTCCATTAAAGGGAGGTATATTATGATGGACCCAACCATCACGAAGGCTTGTCATCACAGCTCGCATGCACCAGCCGGGAATCGAACCCGGGTCTGTACCGTGGCAGGGTACTATTCTACCACTAGACCACTGGTGCTTTGTGTTTTGTTGGGTCACTGGTTCAACAAATAACTGAGCTAATAAGGGCCTTTTTGTGAACATATTTCTTGTCTTACTTTAATAATTATACACTTATTTAATTGGACTATATTGACCCGGGTTCGATCCCGGCTATCTGTGATGACAAGCCTTCATGATGGTTGGGTCCATCATAATACCTCTATTTAATGCGAGAAAAACAGGCCGTTCTGAGCTCATTTTTTCCTTTTTTTATTTTTCTTGTCGACCTAAACTAGATTCGGTATAACAGTTACATGATCAAATCACATAAGAAATTGGGGCTGGATCAAGAAGTCTTTAAGGAAATTATATTTGCTTGGTTAATAAGTTGACATAAAATGTATAATTAAATGGCTTAAACATATAAGCATGAAGACGACTTGTTTATTAAGCGGGTTAGGCATGGAATATTAAAAGGTTAGGCTATATATATCACTCACTTACTTGTCGTACTCCTCCTCCTGAAAAAAAATGATGTAAAAATTTGTAATTTTATCTCATTCGAAAAATCATTATTTCTAAAAAGTTTTTTTACGTTTAAAAACAATTTTTGTAAAATATATTAAGATATATTTTTAAAAAATTTCTAACTAATATTTTATTTTTTTACAAAACAAAATGTTTTCTATTTTTTATTGAAAAGCTCTACTACCAAGTTCAACCTACAATCACCGTAAGTCCGTCACAAACGCACTACCAAGTTCGACCTACTAACGGACGCTACTCGCCGCTTAAGGGTGTGCAAAAAAACCGAAAATCGAACCGTATACGTAACCGAAAAAACTGAACCGAATTGTGAATTCAGTTTTCGGTTCGGTTAATGGATATACTTTTTTTTGAATTCGGTTAATTTGTTTAACTGAATAAGTGATAACTATATATGTTGAATTCGGTTTATACATTTTTTTGAATTCGGTTTATTTAGCTGAATTTGGTTCGGTTAGACAAATTCACAATACGGTTTTGTTCGATTAACGGAGAGACTTTATAAAATTTAAAACCAAATAAACCAAACCGAAAAACCAAAAATTGAACCGCTGAACACCTTTATCACCGCTAACCTCCACTACTACAAACCCGGCCTACCACCACCGTCCGCCACAGTCGATAAAATAAACTAACACGTATTTAAAAACATTTTTTCTAATTACTAATTAATTTTTTTTACAAAACGTATTTAAAAAATAATTATATAACGTTTTTTATAAAAACTATAAAATATATATATATATATTTTTTTAAAAGTTGGTGTTATATATTTAACCAATAATTAATAGTTTAATACTTATTCCCGGACGGGGAAAACTTTTCCTCGGTGAGCATATTCAGAAATTTATGTCTACAAACAATCTTAGTTTTTCAAGATTTGCACGTCATAGGGATTAGGGAGTATTTTCATTACTCATTTGGAAGATTATTTGTTCTTTTGACCCTGTTATTTACAAATATGATTTCATCACAATTTACACCAAATTATTTGGAATAAAAATATTTATTTTATTCTCTGTATGGAAGATTATTTGTTTTTTGAGACATTTTATAGTTGCCCGATAGACACCTGACGGGTTTTGAGCCGGGTATACCTAACGGGTATACATGAAAGCCGCGAGTATGCCCGATACCCGACTGACAATTACTCGATAGATACCCGATGGGTTTCGTGTCGGGTATTGGACAAACTTTTATAATCAGGTATGGGGTTAGGATTAACCAGACCTAGAGGTGCACAAAAAAACCGGTTTTTTTTTAACCCGGTCCAAACCGGCAAACCGGTTTGGGTTAAACCGGTTTGGACCAAACCGGTTCGGGTTGGCATAAAACCGGCGGTTTGAAACCGGTTTGAAGCTTTTTGGAAGAGACCGGGTTGGGGACCGGTTCGTGTGACCCGGTTTGATAAACCGGTTTAAACCGGTTTTTTTTTTATATTCAAATATTGATTTTAGTTAATTTTGATTCTTGATTGTATGTTTGAAAGGATTAAATAGCATTAAATAGCATTTATTAAAATAGCATTAAATAGCATTAAATCACATTTATTAAATAGCATTTTAGTTAAAAATTTTTATAAATACCTCCGATTTATTAAATAGCATTAAATAGCATTTATTAAATGAATTTTAAAAAACATAGTAATTATAAATACCTCCAATTTAATTTTATTTAATTAAATCGAATATTAAAAATATAATTTATTTTTTTTTATAAAAACCGGTTTAAACCGGTTTAAAGGGCAAACCGGTTTAAAACCTACCCGAACCTGTTTGACCGGTTTACATATTTCCATTACCAAAACCGGTTTTGACTTTTCGTTGACCAAACCGGTTCGGGTCGGGTTGAACCGGTTTGGGTTAAAAAACCGATTTGTGCACCACTAACCAGACCCGTTCCATTGCCATCCCTAATAATATTAAGCCTAACTTTTATACATGATAAAGATAATTAAAAACAATCTTATTTACGTAATAAGTTATAAATAATAAATATTATATTTAATATAACTAATGTGTGCTCTATCTTGAACCTGTTACGTCACTAATCGATGCACATCAAGGTTATACTAATTTCCTTTTAAAACGTGAACACTATAATTTATATATTTAAATTTAGGGAAAAATTCACCAAATAGTAATCAAGTTTTTTAAGTGTTTCATTTAAGTCACTCAAAGTTTTTTTGTCCCACTAAAGTCACTAAACTTTCACTAAGTGTTTCAATCCTATGTAATATTTTTATAAATGTTTAAATTTTTTAAAATTGAATAAGGCAAATGAAATATATATGAATATTAGTTACCAATAAGTGAAATTTATATTCCAATTAATCTAAAATTGGAGGTAATAGTGAAGAAAAAAAATTCACCGAATAATAAACAACTTTCAAAATTATTATATTTAAGTCGAATTGAAAAAAAAATAATTACTAAATAGTAAATAAGATTCATTTGCCTCATTCAATTTTAAAAAATTTAAACATTTATAAAAATATTACATAAGATTGGAACACTTACCGAAAGTTGAGTGACTTTAGAGGGACAAAAAAACTTTGAGGTATTTAAATAGAATACTTGAGAAACTTGATTACTATTGTGTAAAGTTACCTCTTAAATTTACAAATTATAAACCTTGTATTATCTCAAATATGTGTTTTATGTCGTTTCTGAAGAAACAAAATCATTTAATAATAAAGAAGGTTTATTAATGTTTTTCATAAAACTAGTAATTTAACCGCCGCGCGTTGCGGCGGTGTCGTAGCCTAACTCGAATTCCGACGATCCGAGGCGTGAAGCGGATCTTAAACGGTTGAGACGGTTAAAAAAGAAACATTAGGTGAATAAAAAACATATGAGGTTATGTCTACTCGTTTATCCCTGAAAGAAAATGTAAAAAAACAAAAGAAAAAAAACGAAGTAAAAAAAATGTTTCAGCGTTGACACTAACGTACTTAAGTACATAAAAGTAACGTACAAATTTGAGATGAATCGGTTCAAACCATAAATATATTATGCCTCTCACATTATGCCTAATAATTAAAAAAAAATAATCAAAAGAAAAAAAAACAAAAAAATGTTTGCTAGTCACATGTTTCGAACACATGACCTACACTAAAGAAATGAGTTATGCCACTTGCACAAAACCAGTCCACCAATAGAAATATTTGACAAAATTATGGAACAATTACTATAAAATAACATACAAATCTGGGTTTGTTGGTGCTCTATCGGGCGCCGACGTTACCTTTTTAAGGGGATGTTTGGGTTTACTTTTAGGATCTCCGTGGAGAAATCATTTTCAAAAGTAAGAAGCTCTTTACTTTTGAATTTTAACTTATCATCTTACATTTTACACCTTCTTTTGGATTACTCAAACAACCTTTTAACGAGGTTCCAAAAGTAATCCCAAACATGCCTTAAGAGTATTATGAAATTTTTTTGGAACAATTACTATAAAAACACATACAAATCTGGGTTTGTTGGTGGCCTCCTATGACGCCGACTTTACGTTTTAAGAGTATTAGGAATTACTTAAAAACTTTTTTCTATGTAAAAGTTATTGAAGTTTTAATATTTTCGGGTGTTTTAAAATTTTCGACTGAAAGTAAGTTATCTAAAATTAAACAACTATAAAACGTGATTACTATATAGTATTTCGTTTTTTCCTTTTTAAGTTAACTTAAAACAAAATGTAACTTAAAAGAGTTATTAATATATTAAATACTAGACGAATTAAATAAATATAATTTTAAATATTTAGAAATAAAAAATATATATTTTAAAAAATCAGTGTATTACACGAGTTGAATAAAATATAATGTAATATGTTAACACATACACTTGTTTAAACATTTTTTTAACTGGGTACTAATTTTTTTTTATATAATTGATAAATGTTAATTCATAAATATCCATAAATAAAATATAATAACTATCCATAATTAGACATATTAATTATTTAAAAATATATTATTTTAATATCATTATTTAATCTGTGAGAGATGCGAGAAAAACATGTTAAGGATACACCAGAAAGTGTCACGTGTCCTCTAAGATTTGTATTTATTAGTATAAAGATTAATCAATTTTAAAGTACTTTATTTATATCATCCAGTTTAGTTAGTTTATAAATATTTATAATAAAAAATATTAAAAATTTGATATTTAGTTTCGATAAAGAATGAAGTTGTTTTAAATTATAATAAAATAATGATAAAATCTAATATTTTATAGAAAAATTAATTAACCTTACCAAGTAACAACACTTTGACAGTCTTATTGCGTGAGCGGTGACGGAGTTATCACCTCTTGTAGTTGTTATAGTAATACAACTTTGTATTGCCTTTCAAAAAAAAAAAAAAAAAATACAACTTTGTATTTTATTGAGATCGTTTATTGAGATCGTTGACCCAACCATTTTTGGTTTGACTGAGTTAGAGAATTATAGACATATCCAATTATAATTAGATATGCAAACTAAATTTTAACATGTTATTAAATACTTCAAATATTTTTTATTTTTCATGTCAATTTTAAAAAAATATAACATAATTTTTAACGAAAGTAAGTGTTAGATCTCGAAAGTGTTACGAAACTGAAATTATAAATACCAAATATGTTACTTTATAAAGTTAAACATCAAACCTTATTTTTGACAAATTATAAAAACTATTTATGTACTTAACTCTATAATTTTTTTTAAATATTCATGTTAAATTTAGTAACCACATTTAAATGGATAAAAGTATAATAAACGAAGCATTTACATAAATAAATTACCATCTTACTCATTATTTAAAAGGCTTAAAATACAATCTTAGGTAAAGCATTTAGTAGTTTAATTGTTTAGTTATCAAAATCAACTATATAAAAAATAAAAATTTATAAATAAAAAGTCTACCATCAATATTTTTAGAAATATAAAAAGTAAAAACTATTGAAACAAGCTGGAATGAATTCACTTGTTGATAGGTTTGTGCTAAACACATCTACACGTATATTTTTACTCACTACATCATTTTATCACATAAGTTATTCAATCTTTTCAAACCTTGAATCCGAACATTTACGAGGTCTAATACAGGCATATACGAGGGTGAACACGCATATATGAGTGTTTATGTAACATTCTTAATTACTCTAAGAGTCTCTTTTGTCACTTGCCTCTCATTCTTAGAGCATTTACAACAATATCTTTATCTTCATCTTTATAATTTAATTAAGTATCATATTTTTTTAAATTTATTTTTAAATTTAGTTTAACATCTCATATCTTATTCTATATCTTTATATCACTTATAAAAAATTTAAATATTGATGAAAACATACCTCGGAATGTTTATTACTAAACTCTAAAATACAAAATAAAAGAAATTTTTAAATAATAGAGACTGAGATGACTCCTATAAATCTGTAATTATATGCACTTCTCCCCGCCGGCCTCCATCACCTTTTCACGTTAACCATCATCGATCGATCTGTTTCCGAGGCCGTTCAGGCAATCTCACCTGTTTCTAATCTCTCCTTCTACAGAAGATCTCAATTTCGCAGGTATTTATTGATGAAATCGACACTACTGATTTATTGATTATACTCATCACTTGTGATTCCATGCAACCAATAATTTCTTCCATTTTTTCGTGTTCGTGTGGTACTTTGCATCTTCTGGTATTGAACGCGATGACTGTTCTCTTTTATTGATCTTCGTTGTTCTTCATGGAATAGGTTAACTGTTCACTTGTTTGAAGACGAATTTGAATTGAAATGTTTGAGGATATAAATTAGGTCTGAATGAATTAAGGCATGGATAGTTAGGGTTACGTGATTGTTGATAGTTATTGTAAATGTAAATTCAAATATGTAAATCACCAGCGGTTGACTTTTTTTCTTCAATATGAGCTGTTTGCGGTACTAATTTCACATGTTTTTTTCTGATATTCAATTAAAGGCAGGATTGAATGTGTGAGTTTGATAGTGGAACTCATGTAAGTGGTGTTTGGATTTGAGCTTTCAGAAATGATTATTGTGAATTGATGAATCATAACCAAATATATAGTTTACTAGTTAGGTAATTTATACATTTACTATCTCAATAATCAGGTTCTTGCAGCTTCTTCAATTCTAATTATTTTGATCCTGAATAATTAGCGAATCGTAATCATGAAGGTTTATGCCAAAGTGCCAAACACTCAAAACTGGTGTATATCTAGGGCCAAAATTGGTCTAATTCCATATTCCATTACATCTATAGAACATTGTTTTTTACTCAGGATTTTTAGTGGTTTAGAATGCTTGTTTTTTGCAGGAAAGGGGAAAAACCAAAAAAAAAAAAATGAAGTTTACAATCTAGAAGCAGTTAGTTCATCTTAAGTAGGGGAATATGAGTTTTAAGCCCTTAGTTTCATATTGCCGTCCGGTGGAACATGGTGTTTGGGCAACGGCAGTGGAAAATGAATTCGGGCCATACACACCCTGTGCAACAGATTCTTTGGTCACTGGCATTTCTCATTTGGTCCTTCTGGGAGCTTGCATATACAGGATATGGGTCACAAAGAAGAATTTTCAAGTGCAAAGGTTTAAACTGAGGTCAAACATCTACAACTATTTGTTGGGGTTATTGGCTTTATACTCTACTGTTGAGCCTTTGTTTAGATTGATAACGGGCATTTCGGCTTTTAATGTCGATGGAGAGACTAGTCTTGCTCCATATGAGGTTTGTTTCTTTATGCTTACCTTTTCTTCAACTTGCTCATTTGTTCTAAGTTCTAACCTACGACTGTGGTAGTGATATTTTCAAAAGTGTTATTCGAATGGCATGCAAGTTTGATAACTTGATTCAACTTGTGTTTCTTATGTATTTGTTTAAAGTAAAATTGCATTATTGTCTTTTCCCCCTTTTTCTACTTTGTTGTTCGTAAATATATATTATAAAGTAAAAAATTAATACCTACATCTATTCACCAAAGTTTCGGCATCTGACAGAATTGAATCATAAGTTGTTGACACTTGATATAGTTTTGAAAAAACCGAAGTGCACATGTTAGGTTTTAGAAAAGAGTATGTTCCTATATCAAGAATTGAAAACTTGCATATAGGTATTGTCAAGGGCTATTCAATATGCTAACTATTGAACTTCTCTTTCAACTTTCACATTGTGCTACTACAATAATATTATATTTACACCATAAACTAATGTCATGAAATTTATATATGGTCGTTGACATGTTTGTGGTTGTTGTATCTGTATCTTATTTTTTCACCAATGTCTCACTTCTTCAAAGCTTAATATTCTACTCCTCCCTTAATAATTGGATTGCATTGCATGCTGATGTTGTTCTTTTTCCTTTTCTTATATTAGAGAACTACCTGATGAAGTAATTTCTTCTCTTTTTATGATGTTTTTAAATTTAATTCATTATTGCAGATTGTGACTTTAGCTATTAAGGCTCTTGCATGGTGGTGTATGTTGGTCATGATTGTTCTCGAAACAAAGGTTTATGTTTATGAAGTTCGTCGGTTTTTGAGGTTCGGTGTTGTTTATGCTTTGCTTGGGGATGCAGTGTTGCTCAATCTTGTGCTTTCTGTGAGCAAATATTACACTAGGTTTGTTTCTATACCACTTGAAATTAAATTGTTTTGCTCATTTGGTATGTTGACACAGTATGACAAAGGCCTTTTAGTATTAAGATGCTATATATGTGTATGTCTGAACTTTGTCATTTGGTAATGAGGTCTAAAATCAAGCAACTAGACACAAAAGAAAAGAGAATTATAAGTGAACTCATGGTTTCATGATTGAACTTGTTCCTTGCAGATATGTACTGTATCTCTTTGCCAGTGAGGTTGCTATACAGGTTAGATGGTCTTCATGTTATGTAGTTTCTTTATTGTTGTATAACTTCAGTATGCAAGTTAGTGTTTATTTTAAGTACAATAAGTACAGTAATTATAATTCCACTTATACGAGCATGTTTGTCAAAATTTGCATATCATAATTAGTACACCCATAATATCATCTTCTATACATATATTTCCTTAAGCCTGCCACATTAGGAATTGAAAACTGGCACCTTGGTGTATCTCGTGCTTGTATCTCAAACTGTTGCATACCATGGATTTGATATGGAAATTAAAAAAGAGGGGGGGGGGGGGGGGGGAACGAAGACCATCAAGAATGTCACTCGTATAACACAATTTCTTCTACTTATTATAAGCCTATTGTGATTTCCAACATCGATGATGGACATAAAATTTGGTTGTACTATGTTTGGATTGTAAAATGGTTAACAACAAAAGTAAACTGTTTTCATTAATAATTTTGTTTGATATAGGTTCTGTTTGGGCTATGCTTGCTTGTCTATCTTCCTACTTTGGATCCTTACCCGGGTTATACCCCAATACGGGATGAATCTTTGGATGATGCTGAGTATGAAGAACTTGCTGGTGGAGAGGAAATTTGTCCCGAGAGGCACACGAACATCATTTCTAGTAAGTTACTAAGTTTTACTAATTGAGTTGTAGTTTTTGAAAGTTAATACATCAAAGCCGTTTCTTGTTACCTTTTGATGATATACTATATTTGCCCTTTAGTTTAAAGCACACATGCTTTATTGCATCTGTTTATACAAAAGTTTATTGTAATCTTTTGATTGCATACTATTTATTTTTGATATATTTTCTTGTTTCTTTTTAGGTATCTTCTTCTCTTGGACGGATCCACTCATGCTTTTGGGATACAAAAGACCTCTTACAGAGAAGGATATATGGAAACTGGACACTGGGATCAGACAGAAACTATTAGACTAAGTGATATAGTATAGGGACTAGACTTGTAATATGGTGTTCTATATAAACACCTCCTTATGTAAACCCTAAACACACAATCACATTCAAATACAATCATATTACAAGGTTTAACTTGGTATCAGAGCTAGAGCTCAATCACCGAAAAACACCGCCGAAGGGGCGGCCGGCCGCCGCCGCCGCCTTACCCACCACCACAACAACAAACCTCCGCTGATGTCTTTTGATCCAACCCTAAAAATTTACTGCCGCCAACGCTACAGTGCCGCCGCCGCCACAGTACCGCCGCTACAGTACGTGCAACAGTACGTGCTACAGTGCCGCCGCTACAGTTCTCTTTTTTTTTCTTCCACTCTTCCTACCACCGCCGTTAACCACCACCACATCAACACCACTGCCGTCAGCCTCATCACCACGCGGCGGAACCCTAGCCGCCGCCTCTAGCCGCCGGAACCCTAGCCGCCACAGCGGCGGAACCCTAGCCGCCACAGCGGAACCCTAGCCGCCAAAGCGGCGGAACCCTAGCCGCCACAGCGGCGGTACCCTATCCGCCACCACAAACACCACCGTCGTCGCCCTAAACCCTAACTCCTCCCCGCGTCTAGGGTTAGCAAATACAATTTGCTTTCTTGTCCCTAGACGCCGTCGCCGCCACTATACAACAGTGGTCGTTTTTTCGGCGACGTGCACCTCGCGAAAGCCACAATGCTTTCAGTTCCGTTTATTCGAGGGTTGCAAAAAAAAAAAATAGAGATCTACAATCGGGGAGTAAAAAAAAATAAAAAAAAGGGGGAACAAACCCAACGGGCGAAAGTCGGAAGAAGATTAGGGTTTTTCCTAATGTAGTTTCGATTGGGCCTTTGAGGCTGGGCCTCACAAGCCCATTTACCATTGCTGTAAAAAAAAAAAAAAAAAAAAGGCGTGGGACGGGCGAAAGCATGGTGGAGAAGGAGAAGACCAACTATCTTTTTAGTTTTATGTTTTTATATTTTCAACCTAAATCTCTCTGAGCTTAGTTTGCGGGGGAATATTAGACTAAGTGATATAGTATAGGGACTAGACTTGTAATATGGTGTTCTATATAAACACCTCCTTATGTAAACCCTAAACACACAATCACATTCTAATACAATCATATTACAAGGTTTAACTGAAACACTACATAACGAGTAGGCTATTGTTTCTGCTTACATTAATTTTTTAACCAATGGGTTTTAAATTCTTGATGGTAATTTTTTTTCTTAATGATGAATTACATTTTTGACAATCTGATTCCAAATATATTGGGCAGAAGAGATCCGTAAACCTAAACCATGGCTTTTAAGGGCTTTACATCGTAGCCTTGGAGGAATGTTTGTATAATGACATTTTGCTACAAAGTTTTGTTTCCTATTACCCATAACTTCAATATGTATGAGAAAATCTGAACATATCATGTTTATTTGGTTACAGGTTTTGGTGGGGAGGCTTTTGGAAGGTATCTAATGATTCAGTTCTGAGTTCATTGATTTTTACATATTTTTGAATCTCACATGTCATTGGTTCCTTAGAAACATTTTCATTGCTGACTTATCAGATAAAATAAATCCATGAAAATAAGATTTTGATGAATATCATGAATTTTGACTTTTCGATGGATCACACATTTGTAGATCGGAAATGATCTTTCTCAGTTTGTAGGACCACTGATTTTGAACGAGCTATTACTAGTAAGTTTGTTATTTCCAAACGCTTCCAATTAAGATAGTTTTTTGTTTTATGTATCAAAATTATTTGCTGCTTTAACAGCATTTTTTTACCTGTTTTTAAGTAGCCCCTTAATATATTATTCTAATTGTTTATACTTTTCAGTCTATGCAAGAACGTGGTCCAGCTCAGACTGGTTACATCTATGCATTCTCAATTTTCGTTGGAGTGGTACAAGCTCTATAACTTCAGTTTTTCTTAGTACCGTTCTTTTCTAATTCAAAGATTTCTATGACTTCCACACATTCTCTAATGCATGGATTTATGCTTATTGCAATATTGCAAAGAGAAGAGGGAATCCATTTTCTAGATTTTCACAATTTAGTGAATGTAACTCTCCCTGAGAATATAAGAATACCGCTGATTTCGTTTATCTTTACCATTTTGGGATTCTAATACCTGTGGATATTAGTTTAGTTTATTTGGTTTGTTTCCTATTTTAACTTAATTTTAAAGGTTAAAGATGCATTAGGTACTTGGTGTGCTGTGCGAGGCTCAATATTTTCAGAATGTCATGCGTGTAGGTTACCGCCTTCGTTCAACTCTGGTAACTACTTCACTCTCATCAAGTGCAATAACTGGTTGTTTCTTATAAAAGTGTTCAAAATTTTGGCGCATAAATATACAATTTCTTGGCAAGAAGAGGCACACCTTATTCTTTTATACCTTTGCTCTGAGCTTCTTATACCAGTTATATACTTTCTAATCTAGTTTAATTTCATTTCCTACTAAATCCATCCTCCTTTCATTTGTTCTACTGGAACATACTGGAAACCAAACTAGTTCCATCATTACATTTTATAATTTTATCGACCAGAACTGTCATTAGAATCTTTACTGCATGTGTATTAACATACTGACAACTTAGTTGACAATTTCATTGCTATTTTTATTTCTTGTTTTTTATTGGGTGTGTGGAACTTGTTTTGGTACACTTGGTTGATTCTATGTTCTTTCAAGATTGCTGCAGTCTTCCGGAAGACTTTAAATCTAACTAATGAGAGTCGCAGAAAGATTGCATCAGGGAAGATAACCAACTTGATGACAACTGATTCTGAATCACTCCAGGCATGTCTCACTAGCATATACGTCCACACTTTCAAATTTGTTTATAGACAATTAGCATGTCAAATATAGTACACGAGTAATATCATATCAATAATAATATAATATTTGGAATAAAATGATTTAGGAGGTTTTTATGCATTAGAAATACAATTTGGGCGACTTTTAAACTGTTTCCTTTTTAGCTAATTTTATTTTTTATTTTACTCGTTAGAGATAAAGCATAACCTAATCGAAGGGACCATAAGTGAATGATTGCTACCTCTAAATGGAGGTTTTTGTTGAACTCAGGGGTATTTTAAGTTGCTAACCTATGATGATGATAATGGCACAAGCAATCTCTTAAGCATGATGCTTTTAATGGATACTTTTATTTTCATCTCCTTTTCCACAGCAAGTAACCCAGTCACTTCACACTTTGTGGTCTGCTCCTTTCCGTATCATTATCGCTTTGGTTCTTCTCTACCAACAATTAGGTGTTGCTTCAATCATTGGTGCATTATTGCTAGTTCCCATGTTCCCCATACAGGTACAGTGACATACATACATACATACACATGCATACATTTTCATATATGCAATATTCATCCAAAAAATATTTATCAATTGGAAACAGACTTTGGTTATCAGTAAAATGCAAAAAAATGTCCAAGGAAGGACTGCAGAGGACTGACAAGAGAATTGGGCTTATGAATGAAATCTTAGCAGCCATGGACACTGTCAAGTACTCTCTCTCTCTCAAATTTCCATCTTTACCAGCTTTTGTTAATGGACATAACTTGAAATATTAATAATCATTTTGACTCTTTTTAATTTGTGTTTCAGATGTTATGCTTGGGAAAATAGTTTCCAAGAAAAGGTCCAGAGTGTTCGAACAGAAGAGTTATCATGGTTCCAGAAAGTACAAATGCTGGGAGCAGTATGTTACCAAACAAATTTTCTTACATGATTCATGTTACAAAGTTGTATGGTCCCAATTATTGTTGGTAATTGTTTTGCAGTTGAATACATTTATATTAAATAGTATTCCAGTGGTGGTAATTGTGGTTTCATTTGGATTGTTTACTTTACTCGGAGGAGAATTGTCACATGCTAGAGCCTTCACATCACTCTCTTTGCTGTACTACGTTTTCCACTCTTCATGCTTCCAAATATGTTTACTCTGGTTCTGTGTAATTAACTAATTTGTTTTTATTTTCATTTTAAGTTTCTATATGTTTTATGTAAGCTCATGTACAGGTCGTAAATGCCAATGTGTCCTTGAAACGTTTGGAAGATCTGCTGTTAGCTGAGGAGAGACTTCTTCTTCCAAACCCACCTCTTGAACCAGGACTTCCGGCTATCTCAATTAGGAATGGATTCTTTTCATGGGATTCAAAGGTCTTCTTTTAAAATTTTCTTTTTGCTTTTGATCTGTCACAATGCAAAGTGTTTATCTACTTCTTTTGTTTTATTATTGCATTCAGATAAACCTACATTGTCAAATATTAATTTGGATATACCAACGGGTAGTCTGGTAGCAATTGTTGTAAGTACAGGGGAGGGAAAGACATCCCTTGTATCTGCTATGCTTGGAGAACTTCCTCCAGTCAGTGGTGCACAAGTTGTTTTGAGAGGAACAGTTGCTTATGTCCCACAAGTCTCGTGGATTTTCAATGCAACCGTATGTCATGTTATGGTTTTTTTGTTTATGTTAACATTTTATTTATTTTAGGGTTGCAAATAGACAGGTTGGTTAATATGTCAAAAAGGGTACTTTCTTATGTTGGGTGAAACGGGTCAGGCCTGGTTAATTGCAAACGCTTTTTGTCCATGTTTTACAAATGATTTATGCATTTAATATGATTGCAATAAATAGATTCATTAGGTTGTATGCATTTAAAATACAATTTGGGCAACTTTTGACTCATTTTCTTCTTAGCTACTGTTTTTTTATTTTACCAATTTGAGCCTGTAGAAACAAACACAACCCTAATCAACAAGCAAATGGGTTGGGGAAGCCACCTCTAATTGAATTTCATGTTAATAAATTACTATACGTGAATTTCATTGTCCTTGTATAATCATTTTAGTTTTATTATAATCATCAACAATGAATATTTTAAGTGCTAGTGAAGTCTAATGGGTTAATATTTATACATATATTTTCCAGGTATGTGACAACATATTGTTTGGATCCCCCTTTGAATCTGCAAAGTATGAGAAGACACTAGATGTAAATGCATTGCAGCATGACCTGGAATTGCTTCCTGTAAGTATCATTGTGTTTCATTAAAGTCCAAGTTTATATTACCATATCTTCATTTTTTAATTATACTTATACTTATAAATTATATGGTGTTTATGGCAGGGCGGTGATCTTACTGAGATTGGTGAAAGAGGGGTGAATATTAGCGGAGGGCAAAAACAAAGAGTTTCCATGGCTAGAGCTGTATAATCTAATTCAGATGTATATGTGTTTGATGACCCTTTGAGTGCTCTTGATGCTCACGTGGGCAGACAGGTAAATTACCTGATTACCCCTAGCTTTAAACACTTGATCAATCATCTGATTACCTATGATTCTTGATGTCACAATAATCGATTTAATATGGAATATGAATATATTTCAATTACTAGGTTTTTGAGAAATGCATTAAAGAAGAATTAAGAGGAAAAACACGAGTTCTAGTCACAAACCAGCTACATTTTCTTTCACAAGCGGATAGGATCCTATTGGTCCATGAAGGCACGGTGGAAGAGGAGGGATCCTATGAGGAACTCTCTCAGAATGGTGTACTTTTCCAAAAGTTGATGGAAAAATGGAAGAATATGTTGAGGAACAAAAAGAAGTAGGACAATCTGATTCAAAAACATCAAAACCTGTCACTAATGGTGAGTTAGCTAAAGATTCTGAGAAAAAGAAAGAAACTAAATCTGTTCTTATCAAGCAAGAAGAACGGGAAACAGGTGTTGTCAGCTTCAATGTTTTGAAGAGGTAAACGAGTACTATTGTGTGAATCTTGACCAGCTATAGATATGCAACTGAAAGTAGAAACTTTTTATTTGATTTAATATTTTTGTACTTTTATTTCAGATATAAAGATGCATTAGGAGGGTGGTGGGTTGTGGTTATACTGCTTGGGTGCTACGCTGCAACAGAAACTTTAATAATACTAAGTAGCACATGGTTAAGTATATGGACAGATGAAAGCACACCAAAGATCTACGGCCCGTTATTCTATAATATTATCTATGCACTTCTATCACTTGGTCAAGTATGTTTCTAATCAGATTTATTACTGCATGGGTTCATTTACATTATTTATGAGTTATGGATTTATAATTTGGTTTTCAGGTTTTGGTGACTTTGGTAAATTCTTATTGGCTGATTTTGACAAGCCTTTATGCAGCTAGAAAGTTGCATAATGCTATGCTTAACTCCATTTTGAGGGCTCCTATGGTCTTTTTCCACACCAATCCACTTGTACGTATCATTAATAGATTTGCAAAAGATCTTGGTGACATAGATCGAGATGTTGCCCCATTCATCAACATGTTTTTGGGCCAAGTGTCACAGATCTTGTCAACCTTTGTTCTTATTGGACTATTGAGCACTATGTCTCTTTGGGCTATCTTGCCCCTTCTGTTGCTCTTCTATGCAGCTTATCTCTACTATCAGGTATGTCAGTTCTACATGTATATGCTTAAGTGAAGGTGGCAAAATGGGCGGGTCGGCCTTGTTGGGTAACACGTCAAAACGGGTAATTTTCGTATAGGTCGAAGCGGATCTGGTCGAGTTATGTTGACCCAAAACACTTCCCATTTTACTACAATATTTTTGCATAAAGTGACTTGGGATACACTTCACCTGACTTTTGATTCCTTTGGCCTATTTGACTTGGTTTGTGTTTAAGTATATTTTTTATATGGCTGATTTGATCTGCTAGAGTAAATATAACCCAAATCGACCCATTCTTCTGTACTTTTTCTAATAATTGTTTAATCGGTTATTGGTTCCTTCAGAGCACCGCTCATGAGGTAAAGCGAATGGATTCCATCACTAGATCGCCTGTGTATGCACAATTTGGGGAAGCACTAAATGGTCTTTCTACCATTCGTGCATATAAAGCCTACGATCGAATGGCCAAGATTAATGGGAATTCCATGGACAATAACATCAGGTTCACATTAGTCAACATGATTGCAAACCTGTAAGGCCCCAAACCCGGGAGGCCTCACTCGTTGGATTCACTCATTCACAAACAGTTCTTAAACATGAATATCAAATAACGCAGCGGAAAATTTCATTCAACATAACTAAAAACTTGTTCATACATGCGGAAGCGTACATTGTCAAATACATAAACTTAACATAAACAACTCATAACGGGATGCCAGTCTTCATGATCGACCGGGTAACTCTTCTCGCTTGCCAAGCATCACCGTCCATCGTCCATACCTGCCTTAACCTGAATGTGCATACTAAAAAGTCAGCTACGCTGGTGAGTTCTAGCATTTCATAAAAACTTTAACATCAACATTTGCCAAAAACATATCATTCATTCATTTAGTAAAACCTTTCACAAAAGCATGTAATAATAACATCTTTAAAAAGGTTTCGTACCCATATCATCATCAACATCATAGTCATAAACACCGTTAAACGGATCGTTCATTAAAACTTTTAACATTCATTTAAGTCATACATTATTATCGAAATTCTGTATCGTTACGCGTCTTTGTGTCCCCGAAGGGACCTTGATGTTGTGGGCAGCCGTTACGTATCGTCGTCATTGCCACAACCATTCAATACGTGGGGTCAACCGTTACGTATCGCCGTCATTGATTTCCCATTACCATTCAATACGTGGGGTCAACCGTTACGTATCGCCGTCATTGCCCAACACGCATCTTTCCTTTGGAAATTAACCGTTACGTATCGCCGTCATTAATTTCCCATTACCATTCACTTAGGATGATCGTCATTACCCGAGTAACCGTCGTTACTCCCTTACCAGTTGTACAACATCAAAACCATTGACATGCCACAGAGGCACTGCCCCTGTTGTTCTTGTGGCAACTATGGCTCGCTGTCCATAATCTACCACAAGGCTGGGAATCTCATTCCCAGACTTCATTCGTCAATTCCATTCATTCGACAGATTAGATTTGTAATGACTTCTTTAAAACCTTTACCTCTTTCTCTTCTCATTAAACATTTCCTCATTTAGACCGTTCATAAAATGTTCGTAACTCTTTTTGGCAAAAACACTTCAAAACCTTTCCTTTCGTAAACATCGTTTCGTTAAAACATCATTTCGTTAAACATCATTTCGTAAGTATGCACACCAGCCCAAAAACATTAACAAAACACTTAAAAGAGGGCTCTAGAACTCACCTGATACGCTAATATGGGTTGTCCTAAACGAAGGTCCAACAACGTCACTTCCGATCTGAATTGATTAGTTAATACACATCAGACCAATCCCGACTCTAACGGTTTAACCATTCTAACATACTGACTTCACTTAATCAGTTCTGATGTCTGCACACTTAGCAAGTGCGCAGACCCTGCTGCCTGCGCACTTAGCAAGTGCGCAGACCATGCTTCCTGCGCACTTAGCAAGTGCGCAGGTCCTTCCTCCTGCGCACTTAGCAAGTGCGCAGGTCCCTCCTCCTGCGCACTTAGCAAGTGCGCAGGACCTGCTCCGTGCGCACTTAGCAAGTGCGCACGACCTGTTCTTCGCGAAAAACCCTAACTTTCGCATTCGGGTCTGATCGTGTCAAGATTCCGAACCTGTTGCATTCAAAACGTTCGTTTTCCATTAAGGAACTCAAATCCATGATTATCTTTCAGTTTCATCCGTTCAAACCTTACCTTTTCACCCAAAACCCGAAAAACCCAAAAACGAACTAAAACTCAGATTTAGGTCGGATCGTTACCTGAATCGAGCTTCTGATCCGTAGGTTCTTCTCACGAGTTATGGAGTAACACTTTGTTGAAGTCTCGGGTCGATCCGCCAACTTTCTCTCTCTACGGTTTCCTCTCTCTAAAAGTTACAAATGAGAGAAAAGAGGTGGCATAGGCTATTTATAGCCAGCTGACCCATCCGACCCGACCCGCCATGCCTCGTTCGTTTATTCCGTTATTATAGCTGTCGTTTTATTTTTGGGATGTTACAAGTCTACCCCCCTTACAATAGGTTTCGTCCCCGAAACCTATCATAAGTCAAATAGATGAGGGTACGACTCCCTCATTTCCTTCTCCGTTTCCCAAGTGGCTTTCGATCCCTTTCGATGCTTCCATTGGACTTTAACCAATTGGATAACTTTATTACGTAAACGTTTCTCCTTCCGGTCAAGGATGGCCATGGGTTCTTCGATGTAATTAAGGCTGTTGTCAACCTCGATGTCAGTAAGTGGTACGTGAGCCGATTCATCCGCCAAACACTTTCGCAAGTGTGATACATGGAAAGTAGGATGAATCCCACTTAACTCATCAGGCAACTCCAACCGATAAGCGACTTCCCCAACCAGTGCCATTATCTTGAATGGTCCGACGAACCTCGGACTTAACTTTCCTCTCTTTCTGAATCGTATGATTCCCTTCCATGGTGACACTTTCAGCATTACACTGTCACCAATATCAAACTCAATAGGCCTCCGTCGTCTATCCGCATAGGATTTCTGACGATCTTGTGCGGCCTTCATTCGAGCTTTGATTTGATCAAACCTTTCCGACGTTTCTTTTATGACTTCCAGACTTCCTAACTCCTTCTGTCCAATCTCACCCCAACAAACCGGGGTCCTGCATCTTCTACCATACAACATTTCGTAAGGCGGCATGCCTATAGTCGTGTGATGACTATTGTTGTAGGAGAATTCGGCTAACGGCAGATGACTGTCCCAACTGCCACCGAAGTCGATAATGCAAGCACGGAGCATATCTTCCAATGTCTGAATGGTCCTTTCGGACTGACCATCCGTTTGCGGGTGGTATGCCGTGCTGATATTAAGCCTTGTGCCCATCGCCTCATGAAATCTTTTCCAGAACCTCGATGTGAATTGTGTGTCCCGGTCAGATACGATCGTCAAAGGCATCCCATGCCGTGCTACTACTTCGTTGATAAACACTTCTGCTAACCTTTCCGACGAGAACGTCTCGCGAATAGGTAGGAAATGAGCACTCTTCGTTAATCGGTCCACAATTACCCAAATGGTGTCATGACCTTTAGCTGTGCGGGGTAGCTTGGTTATGAAATCTATAGTAATGTGTTCCCACTTCCATTCTGGTATATCAAGTGGTTGGATCTTTCCATACGGTTTCTGGTGTTCAGCCTTTACTTGCGAGCAAGTCAAACACTTGCTTACATACTTCGTTACATCACATTTCATTCCAGGCCACCAGTAGTCCTTCTTCAGGTCTTGGTACATTTTGTTGGTACCGGGATGGATAGAGTAACGAGACTTATGAGCCTCATCCAAGATTTTGGTTCTAAGTTCGCCACCCATAGGTATCCATACCCGTCCATAACGTGTTCTAACACCAAGGGTGTTATATTCCAACTTGTCCTGTTGGCCAACCATCCTTTCCTTCTTTATGTTTTCCTCCTTAAGTGCCTCATCTTGAGCCTTTTCAATTTCTCTCATCACGTCCGATGTTACCACCAACTGGCAAGCTTTCACTCTAATAGGAGTAGGCACATCCTTTCGGCTTAGAGCGTCAGCCACCACGTTTGCCTTTCCAGGATGGTATATGATTTCACAGTCATAATCTTTTAGGAGTTCTAACCATCGTCTCTGCCTCATATTAAGTTCTCTTTGTTCGAAGAAGTACTTCAAACTTTTGTGGTCTAAGTAAATAGTAAACTTCACCCCGTAAAGGTAGTGCCTCCAGATTTTCAATGCGAACAAGACAGCAGCAAGCTTCAAATCGTGAGTCGGATAATTAGCTTCATGAATCTTCAACTGCCGTGACGCGTATGCGATCACTATCCCGCGTTGCATCAATACGTATCCCAATCCCTGACCCGAAGCGTCAGAGTATACCACTAAGTCTTCATTGCCCTCGGGAAGGGCCAAGACTGGAGCTTGGGTTAGCTTCTCTTTCAATTCCTTAAACGCCTCATCCTGGGTCGAACCCCATTCGTACTTTACCTCTTTCCGAGTCAACTTTGTCAATGGCGAAGCTATTTTCGAGAAATCCTGGATGAATCTCCGATAGTAGCCTGCCAATCCCAAGAAACTGCGGATTTCAGTTGGCGTCTTAGGAATGTCCCATTCCCTTACCGTCACTATCTTTGCTGGGTCAACCATAATGCCGTTCGGGTTAATGACGTGACCTAGGAATTGGACTTCCCTAAGCCAGAACGCACATTTGGAGAACTTAGCATACAACTTCTCCTTCTTCAGAGCTTCCAATACTTCCTTTAAGTGACACGCGTGATCACCCTCATTCTTGGAGTAGATAAGGATGTCATCGATGAACACTATTACCGATCGATCCAGCATCGGTCGACACACCCTATTCATCAAATCCATGAACGCTGCAGGGGCGTTCGTCAATCCAAAAGACATTACGCGGAACTCAAAGTGTCCATAACGTGTGCGAAATGCCGTTTTCGGTATGTCTTCTTCCCTCACCTTCAACTGATGGTACCCGGATCGAAGGTCGATCTTTGAGAACCAACTTGCGCCTTGTAATTGATCGAACAGGTCGTCGATCCTTGGTAACGGGTACTTGTTCTTCACGGTACGTTTGTTCAACTCGCGATAATCAATACACATTCTCATCGAACCGTCTTTCTTCTTTACGAACAACACCGGAGCACCCCAAGGTGAGATGCTTGGTTGGATAAATCCTTTCTCAAGTAACTCGTCTAGTTGTACCATAAGTTCTTTCATTTTCACTGGTGCTAGTCGATATGGAGCCTTAGCCACGGGCTGGGCATCTGGTACTAAGTCGATTCGGAACTCAATCTCTCTGTCGGGTGGTATCCCAGGCAAATCCTCTGGAAACACCTCCGGGTACTCGCGTACCACGGGTACATCGTCTAGTTCCTTCACTTCCTTACACTTGTCAATCACGTACACCAGATAAGCCTCGCATCCGCGCCTCAAGTAATCTGTTGCCTTAATCATCGAGATGACGTTTGGCATCGGGACGTCACGATCTCCAAAAACCTCGACTTTGCTACCATCCGGAGCCTTGAGTCGGATTATCTTTCGTTTACATATAATTTGCGCTTCATTGGCAGTTAGCCAATCCATGCCTAACACGACATCGAACCCTCCCAAAACCATAACACACAATCTGACAGGGAACCTATGACCTTCTATTTTTATCGTGGAGTTTTCAACTACATCGGTTACTCTTGCAGTTCTACCCTCAGCGGTTTCTACGCTAAAGGCCCTTTCTAACTTACTGACAGTGTACTTCACGCGTTTACAAAAAGTCGCAGATATAAAACTCTTACTGGCACCCGAATCAAATAACACAGAAACAAGAGTGTTGTCAAGGACGAACGTACCTGACGCCACGTCGGGGTCCATTCTGGCCTGGTCTTGCGTCAGCGCGTACGCACGAGTCTTTGCTCGGGGCCTCTCTTCCCTCTTCTCCGGGCCTTTCCCCTTCCCGGCTTCACCCATTCTTGGTTTGGTGCATTCCCGGCTCAGATGACCGGCATCCCCACAATTATAGCACTTGAAGTGTTGTGGGCATTCACGGGAGTAGTGCCCGGTCTTGCCACACTTAAAGCATAAGTTAGATCCCAGTCTGCATTCACCTACATGCTCTCTTTCACACTTCTTACAAACAGTCGGCTCGTTCACCCGAGCTCTCTTATCACGAGCCCCAAACATCCTTCCCCCAGTTCGCTTGTTTGAGAAGCTCGGTCTCTTCTTTTGCTCTTCAATGGCAACAACATTCAGTGCCAGATCGTCAAATACCACGCCACTTAACTCTACCGCCGAATCATAGGTAGTAGGGGAGTTTGCCTTAACATAGGTGCGGACCTGGTCCGGCAACCCTTGAATATAGCAGGCAATCTTTCTCTCTTCAGTAGTGACAAGGTGTGGCACCAGACGTGCCAGTTCATTGAATCGGGTTGTATATTGCCGGTGCGTCATGTTCCCGGCCTTCAACCCCAGAAATTCCCTCTCTACCTTCTCAATCTCGTTCCTTGGGCAGAAATTCTTGATCACCAAAGTTTTCAAGTCAGCCCACATCATTGCATCCACAATCTCGCTCCCTTTTGCCTGACGTACACCTTCCCACCAATGGGATGCTTCCTCTCTCAAGGAGTTAGCAGCAATTTTCACAACTTGATCCGCTCGACATTCGCTGAGACGGATGGCAGCCTCCATACGGATTATCCAGTCAAACGTAGCTACCGCGTCTTTCTTTCCAGTCAGGACTGGCGGGTCACACGCCTTGAAGGACTTATAGTCGCATCCGCGAGCAGGCGGTGCGTTGATTGCCTCAGTGTTCGGGGTGTCAACCGTCGGGTTAGACCCACCCTCCCCATTGACCTGCTTCAATGCTTCTGCCAATAGACTTGGCAGAGAATTCTTCATCAACTCGGAGAACTCTCGAGCTATGGCTGCTCTCACTTCTGGTTCAAAAGTGAAAGGTTGTTCTGCAACTTGTGTCTGTTCAGTTTCATGCACACTAACCGTCGGTTCAGTGTGAGCACTTCCTTCTTCGCTGTGCTCTTGGCGCGCAGGAATCCTGCCACGCCCACCATTTCGACCGCCGGTACGACCACCGGTACGGCCACCACGCCTTCCGTTCCCTCTCCTCGCCATTTCGTTCTATAAGACAAGAAATCCAATGTCATCACGCTAGTTAACAAATAAAATTCAATAAGTACTGTAAGATGTTAATATACACTGGCCATCTGCAATTAACCATTACACTACCTTTCGATTTCTATTTGACCACCTTTGTGATTCCATCATAACACAAGTCCTTACCTAACCCTTTCTAAGGCATACTACATACACATACTCTACTTTTCATACCTGATGCTTTGGCTCGAGTTACCCGTACTGGCATCCGCTTTCGGTCCCATTCAAAGTTTAAGTTCAGACACTGGGAGTGTCCGAATCTCTCAAACTATTGCTCTGATACCAACTTGTAAGGCCCCAAACCCGGGAGGCCTCACTCGTTGGATTCACTCATTCACAAACAGTTCTTAAACATGAATATCAAATAACGCAACGGAAAATTTCATTCAACATAACTAAAAACTTGTTCATACATGCGGAAGCGTATATTGTCAAATACATAAACTTAACATAAACAACTCATAACGGGATGCCAGTCTTCATGATCGACCGGGTAACTCTTCTCGCTTGCCAAGCATCACCGTCCATCGTCCATACCTGCCTTAACCTGAATGTGCATACTAAAAAGTCAGCTACGCTGGTGAGTTCTAGCATTTCATAAAAACTTTAACATCAACATTTGCCAAAAACATATCATTCATTCATTTAGTAAAACCTTTCACAAAAGCATGTAATAATAACATCTTTAAAAAGGTTTCGTACCCATATCATCATCAACATCATAGTCATAAACACCGTTAAACGGATCGTTCATTAAAACTTTTAACATTCATTTAAGTCATACATTATTATCTAAATTCTGTATCGTTACGCGTCTTTGTATCCCCGAAGGGACCCTTGATGTTGTGGGCAACCGTTACGTATCGTCGTCATTGCCACAACCATTCAATACGTGGGGTCAACCGTTACGTATCGCCGTCATTGCCCAACACGCATCTTTCCTTTGGAAATCAACCGTTACGTATCGCCGTCATTGATTTCCCATTACCATTCAATACGTGGGGTCAACCGTTACGTATCGCCGGCATTGCCCAACACGCATCTTTCCTTTGGAAATTAACCGTTACGTATCGCCGTCATTAATTTCCCATTACCATTCACTTAGGATGATCGTCATCACCCGAGTAACCGTCGTTACTCCCTTACCAGTTGTACAACATCAAAACCATTGACATGCCACAGAGGCACTGCCCCTGTTGTTCTTATGGCAACTATGGCTCGCTGTCCATAATCTACCACAAGGCTGGGAATCTCATTCCCAGACTTCATTCGTCAATTCCATTCATTCGACAGATTAGATTTGTAATGACTTCTTTAAAACCTTTACCTCTTTCTCTTCTCATTAAACATTTCCTCATTTAGACCGTTTATAAAACGTTCGTAACTCTTTTTGGCAAAAACACTTCAAAACCTTTCCTTTCGTAAACATCGTTTCGTTAAACATCATTTCGTTAAACATCATTTCGTAAGTATGCACACCAGCCCAAAAACATTAACAAAACATTTAAAAGAGGGCTCTAGAACTCACCTGATACGCTAATATGGGTTGTCCTAAACGAAGGTCCAACAACGTCACTTCCGATCTGAATTGATTAGTTAATACACATCAGACCAATCCCGACTCTAACGGTTTAACCATTCTAACATACTGACTTCACTTAATCAGTTCTGATGTCTGCGCACTTAGCAAGTGCGCAGACCCTGCTGCCTGCGCACTTAGCAAGTGCGCAGACCATGCTTCCTGCGCACTTAGCAAGTGCGCAGGTCCTTCCTCCTGCGCACTTAGCAAGTGCGCAGGTCCCTCCTCCTGCGCACTTAGCAAGTGCGCAGGACCTGCTCCGTGCGCACTTAGCAAGTGCGCACGACCTGTTCTTCGCGAAAAACCCTAACTTTCGCATTCGGGTCTGATCGTGTCAAGATCCCGAACCTGTTGCATTCAAAACGTTCGTTTTCCATTAAGGAACTCAAATCCATGATTATCTTTCAGTTTCATCCGTTCAAACCTTACCTTTTCACCCAAAACCCGAAAAACCCAAAAACGAACTAAAACTCAGATTTAGGTCGGATCGTTACCTGAATCGAGCTTCTGATCCGTAGGTTCTTCTCACGAGTTATGGAGTAACACTTTGCTGAAGTCTCGGGTCGATCCGCCAACTTTCTCTCTCTACGGTTTCCTCTCTCTAAAAGTTGCAAATGAGAGAAAAGGGGTGGCATAGGCTATTTATAGCCAGCTGACCCATCCGACCCGACCCGCCATGCCTCGTTCGTTTATTCCGTTATTATAGCTGTCGTTTTATTTTTGGGATGTTACAAAACCGTTGGCTTGCAATCCGATTAGAAACAGTTGGTGGTCTCATGATTTGGTTAACTGCCACTTTTGCTGTTATGCAAAATGGGAAAGCAAGAAATCAAGAAGCTTTTGCATCCACCATGGGTCTACTTCTAAGTTATGCATTAAATATTACAAGTTTATTGACAGCTGTCCTTAGACTTGCAAGTTTAGCTGAAAATAGCTTGAATGCTGTTGAACGTGTTGGTACTTATATTGAATTACCATCTGAGGCTCCATCCGTTATTGAAAATAACCGCCCGCCACCCGGTTGGCCTTCTTCGGGATCTATAAAGTTTGAGAATGTTGTTTTACGGTATAGGCCTGAACTTCCACCCGTGCTCCAGGGTTTGTCTTTTTTTGTTCCTCCAAGTGATAAGGTTGGAATAGTGGGAAGAACAGGGGCAGGGAAATCCAGCATGCTTAATGCTTTATTTCGGATTGTGGAATTGGAAACAGGAAGAATTGTTATTGATAGTTGTGATATTGCAAAGTTTGGGTTGACTGATCTTCGCAAGGTTCTTGGTATTATACCTCAAGCACCAGTTCTTTTCTCAGGTACCTTGATGTTTCTGATTAAATTAAATTACATCAGAGGTGGCAAATGGGCTGGTGGGGCGGGTTGGGTAAAAGGTTTGTTTTGAAATGATTGCTTTTTGTACGGTTGGGTTGGGGTCAGGTTGACCTGAAACATCTTTTTCCCTAAAATTTTGTTTGTTCATAAATAATCAGTGTGTGCCAAATATGATTACATAAACCATATTATTTCAATAATAATCTAATTTTTTTAGTAAAGTGATTTAGGAGGTTTAATGCATTTAAAGCATGCTTTGGGCGAGTTTTGACCTGTCCTATATTTGGTAATATTCATGTTATAGGTTATGGGTCGAAATGACTCAAATTATCATTACCATTTTATTGCAATTTGCCTCCAAGAAAAAGTAAAAACTTAACCAAAAAAGTTTTGCCTTTTTTCTTTGGACGACTTACAACTGGAAATGCTATTTTTTTGGGGGCATGGTAACCAATAAGATGACATTCTTGGTGTATTTGTTTTCACCAATGATACTATGCATTTTAAGTTCTTTTTCATGATTTATTGGCATGGTTTTGTAAAGGGACTGTGAGATTTAACCTCGATCCTTTCAACGAGCACAATGATCCTGATCTTTGGGAATCTTTAGAGAGGGCTCATCTAAAGGATGTCATCAGGAGAAATCCGTTGGGTTTAGATGCTGAGGTACATATTCATTTCCCATTTCTTGCATTTATTTTAAACAAACTTTGCTGAGGTACATTTTCTGGATTTTCATTTTGAAACTGATCATCTAAGTCACAGTAATCAGTTTTTAATGTTCGGATAAGCAAATTCTGCTTTCATTTTCCAGGAAATTTCCACCGACTTAGTTTTTATTTTTGTGTTTTTTTGGTAATAAAGGTGTCAGAGGCTGGAGAGAACTTCAGTGTTGGACAACGACAGTTATTAAGTCTTTCACATGCAATGCTTAGGAGATCAAAGATTCTTGTTCTTGATGAAGCAACTGCTGCTGTTGATGTTAGAACAGATGCGCTTATCCAAAAGACCATCCGTGAAGAATTCAAATCATGTACTATGATCATTATTGCTCACCGTCTAAATACGATTATTGATTGTGATCGTATTCTTCTGCTTGATGCTGGTCAGGTATTGGTCACTTCATCATCCTATACAAACTTTTCTCGAATAAATCTTTTTACAAAACACAATATGTATACTGGTGGCACTTAACCTATCCTCTCAAATTAATGAAGTAATGTATAGGTGAAACGGGTAGTTTGGGTTCGACCAACAAATTTTTTGTCCATTTTTTAGATGCATAATATATTAACTATGATTATAAAACCTATCAGTTAGAATCAATAATTCAATATCCATTTTTCTTTAACAAAGCAATTGATAGGAAGTTATAAACACTTGGTATACTTTGGGCGACTATTTAAACGTTTGACCCTTTTCTTTTGACCCCTTTATTGATAAAATATAACTCAGATTTACATATGGCCCATTTATAAGTGAACGAGTCAAAATTGCCACCTCTACATTATCCATTTTCCTTTAAAACTGAATAAGGAGTTATTTGATTTTATAATTCCAGGTTGTCGAGTACGATGCTCCAGGCAGAATTTTACATGATGAACTCACAGCTTTCTCAAAAATGGTTCAAAGTACAGGTGCTGCAAATGCACAATATTTGCGTGACTTAGCATTTGGAGCAGAAGGAGATAAGGCAGAGAAGGCGGCAATAGACGGTCAGAGGAGGTGGCTTGCCTCCACACGGTGGGCGGCTGCCGTTCAGTTTGCACTTGCCTCTAGCCTCACTTCATCCCAAAATGACCTTGTGCAAATGGAAATTGAAGATGATAACAGTATCCTCAAGAAAACAAAGGATGCAGTTGTAACTCTTCAAGGTGTTTTGAAAGGAAAACATGATAAAGATATTGACGAGTCACTTGAACGGGCCCAGGTCCCAAGGGAGAGATGGTGGTCAGCTCTCTATAAAGTAGTAGAAGGTATGTAGCTCCTTTTTAAAAAAAAATGTAGCTCTTTTTTGTAATTATAAATATTAGAGCTTCCAATGCTGGCTAATCGAGCCCGCCCGTGGCCAACGTGGACCTGGACGTCCGTAAGTGATCCGCCCGTATAGAAGGGTATGCAAGGGTGGTGGTGTGTGTGGGGTCTCATGTATGTGTGTATATATATTTGTTTTTTATAAAAGCCATAACGGCTATTTATAGGTGGAAATCTGATAGTGACAGCTGGACGCATTTATGAGTGTTTTTAAACTTCTGCATTGGAAATGGTCTTAGCTTATTTACTTTATATAAGATTTAACCAAAATCGGGTTACAACTAGTTATTTGATTCTTATTATTCAAAACTATATAATCATTCTTAAAACGCCATGTGACACCAGGTCTTTCGGTGATGGGCAAGTTGGGTCGTAACAAGCTCCAGCTATTAGAATATGGAGTGAAAGATTATTAGACAGTTAGGCAATACTTTGTATATTAGTATACTAGAAGGGATTAATGTGTAATTATGTTCTCTATTTATACTCATTGTAATCTCTCATTATGATTCACAATATACAATACAATTATACCAAGATTAACTTGGTATTAGAGCTAGTTCTCTGCAACCCTAAATCGCCACCTTTCTTTTTTTTTCTAACCCTAATCAGCCGCCACCTTCCTTTTTTTTCCGATCAGCCATCACCAACACAACCGATCACACTTATCAACCACAAAACCAATGGAGTTGCTTGCCTCATTCACCACAGCCGAGAAAACCAATCACAACTCTCACAAGTTTGGTTTTACCCTTTCTTCCACCAACTATGGCTATTGAAAGACTATGATGCAGCCTTTTCTTGTAACCAATAGACTATTTGGTTATATTGATGGACCTATCCCTTATCCCGATCCCACTATCACAAGTCCCTCTGCTGCCAAAAGCAACGATCCCACCATCCAGCCGAATCCCAATCATGAAACTTGGGTTTCCAACGATGCTCATGTGCGTATGCTGCTTCTTTCTACAATCTCTGAAGGTGTTTTTCAACATGTTCAAGGCACTACTTCCCGTGACTTATGGCTAGCCTTGGAAAGAGCCTTTGCCCCCAATACATCTTCTCGGGAATACACCCTAAAACAGCAGTTACAACGCATCCAGATGGCAGATGATGAAACTGTCACCACCTATCTCACACGTGCACAAGAGTATGCTGATTCTTTAGCAAACATTGGAGACTGCTATTAAAGAAATAAACAGATTGATTGAGTACTTTAAGGATTATAGAGAAATCGGTTTTTCAAAAGCGATTGATGAAGCTAAGGAGATTGCTATTGAAATGGGTACTGATCCGATTTTCCACAAAAGCGTTTGATTCAAAGGAAAAAATTTTTTGTGAGAGTTCAAGTAGCCAAGAAGTTTTCATTTACACCTGAAGAGACTTTTAGAGTAAATTATTTCTTATATATTGTTGATCAAGCTATTGCTTCTCTTGAGACAAGATTTGATCAATTCAAAAATTATGAGAAATTATTTGGTTTTTCGTTTCCGCATAACTTGAGGAGAATTGAAGATAAAGATCTAGAGTTGTCTTGTCATACACTTGAAAATGCACTCAAGTTTGAAGGAATATCGGATATTGATGGTGATAAACTTTATATGGAGTTGAAGTCATTTGACACATTAGAAACCGGTAAATTTAACAACCCTATAGATGTTTTGAAGCATTTGAATGAAACCTAAGAAAATTTCCCAAATGCAAGGATTGCATATAGAATATTGTTGACTATTGCAGTCACAGTGGCATCTGCATAAAAGAGTTTTTCAAAACTGAAGTTATTGAAATCTTACTTACGTTCCACAATGTCCCAAGAAATACTTAGTGGATTGGCGATGATAGCTATCGAGAACGAAATCTTAGAGTGTATAAACTGCGAAGAGGTGATCTAACAGTTTGCTATCAAGAATGCGAGGAGAGCTTCACGAATCATCAGTTAGCTATTACGGTATGTCATTTTTTTAACGGCGGTATGTCATTTTAATATAATGTTTTTTCTATGTTTATTGCTATAACGTTAATCGTCGTTTAAAAAAATTAGTTTATATAAGGGAAAACACCACATAATAGTAACCAAGTTTCAAAAGTGTTCCAATTAGGTCACTCACCATAGTATACCCGAGGGTGTATACCGTGTAAAATGCGTATTAAGTGACCTAATTGAAACATTTTTTAAACTTGGTTACTATTCTACAAAGTTACCCCTTTATATCATTCGTTAGGGCCTAAGGACATTTTTTTTCGGCTCGGCCGAGGCACTTAAATCCTCGGGGGGACCGACCCTGCGTCTTATTATTTAATAAGTTTGAACCCGTTAAGGAAAAAGATCTTGTCATGCATGTGTTAACCGGTCTTCGTGAAGAGTACAACAGTCTGAAATCCACCATCTTGGCCCGTCAATTTCCTACTGCATTTGCTGAATTATATGGTCTTATCTCGGATCATGATTACATGGTTAAGAAACCCACAACGGCTTCTCTTCAAGCCTTCACCGCCACCACCACTGGACCACCACCTGCTGCCACTTCTTCAATACCTAATGAGACCCTTAATGCACTTCAACAGCTGCTGTCTTCAGTGGGTCTTAATGTCCAGCCACAATCTCCACAACCGCAAGCCATGTATGCCTCTCGTGGTCGCGGTCGTAGCTATTCCAACCATGGTCGTGGTGGCCGAAGCAATTTTCGTTCTTTCAACACCAACAATGGAGGCAACCGAGGTCAATTTAGTTGGGCAACTAATCAGCATATGATTCATGGTACATGTAACAGGTGTGGAATCGCGCACATACCATCTCATTGCCCCAACCGTGATCCCAACACATTGAGGTCAAGGCAGCCCACTGCTAACTATGCTGATCATCGCTCGCAATCTTCAAACGCATGGCTGCCCGACACTGGCTCCAACAGCCATGTTGCTTCAGATCTCCACAGTTTTGATAATTCAGAACCCTATTACGGTGAGGACTCTCTTCATGTTGGCAACGGTGAGGGTTTACCTATTTTACACATCGGTTCCACTACACTTCACTCTCCCACAAAAACCTTTTCAATATCTAATATACTTCATGTTCCACAAATTAAAAGAAACCTTCTTTCTATTCAAAAATTTTGTCTTGATAATAATGTTTTCTTTGAATTTCACTCCACTTTTTTTTGCTGTGAAGGACACGTTTACACGCAATACCCTCCTCACGGGTCCAAGTGACAACGGGCTCTACTCCATCCATCTTCCATCACTTCGTCCACTTCGCAAAGTTGCTTTTTCTGCTGTTCGTGCATCCGCTGATACATGGCATCGAAGACTCGGGCATCCACATCCTTATCTTTTGAAGTCAATGTTTTTAAAATTTTCACTTCCTATTAGTAATAAAAGTTTGAGTACCTCTTGTACTTCTTATCACATGGGGAAATCCTCAAAAACTTCATTTGTTTTCTTCAACTTTTACAAGTCAGAATGTTTTGGATTTAATATTTTGTGATGTTTGGGGGCCAGCACCTGTTAATTCTTTTAATAGTGATACTTATTTTTTACTTTGTGTTGATCATTTTACTCGTTATATGTGGATTTACCCATTAAAACACAAATCTGATGTATGTATTATTTTTCAACACTTTCATGCTATGGTTGAGAGACAATTTCAAACAAAATTAAAATCTGTCCAAACAGATTGGGGTGGGGAATTTCGACCTCTCTCCTCATTCTTCTCTTCACTCGGCATCATTCATCGTCTCTCATGCCCTCACACCAGTGAACAAAATGGGTTTGTTGAGAGACGCCATAGACATGTTGTGGAAACTGGCCTCACCCTTCTCGCTTAATCCGGTGTACCTCAACGTTTTTGGCATTTTGCCTTTGACACGGCGGTATATCTCATTAATTGGATGCCTTCTCGTACCGCCTCAAAAATCTCTCCTTTTGAACACATCTTTCACCATTCACCTGATCTCTCCTTCTTACGTGTGTTTGGATGCCAATGCTATCCTCACTTGCGTCCTTACAACAAACACAAAATGGATTTTCGTTCTTTCCCATGTGTCTTCCTTGGGTATAGTACCTCTCATCATGGTTACCGTTGTCTTGATCCCAAAACAAATCGTCTTTACATTGCACGACATGTGCGTTTCGACGAACATCTTTTCCCATTCTCTCAACCACCTCCTCTCACACCTCTCTTCCGTACACCTGATCCTTATGTTTCATCATTTCCTATACCTCCGAATCCACCACCCCCTTCCCAAAATCCTTCCCATACACCTCCCACCTCCTAACCATCATCCGCTTCCATCTCAGCCCCACTACCTGTCCCTCCACAACCGCAACCAGCCACTTCGCATCCGGACCTCACCCCTATCACTCAACAGCCTACCTCTCCTTTTCAAACCTATCATCGCCGACACAAACAACCCATTTTCACTGAAACCAGCCCCCCACTGCCTATTCCCACTCAAACAACCTACACTCAACCATCCACTCCACCACCTCCTACCCACAACCGTCCAGCCAACCTTCGCCAAAATCCTCCCCAAACCAAACCCTATAACCCATCCGCCTACACTACCACTACCCAATCCACCCATACCAAGCCCACAACCTTCACTGTTGCTAACAAGAGTCCTCAATGGCGGGACACCATGAATGCAGAATACAATGCTCTTATGAAAAATGGTACATGGACCTTAGTTCCATCGGTTTCAAATGCTAATATAGTTGATTGCAAATGGGTTTACAGGATCAAATGGTGCTATCACGAGATACAAGGCTCGTCTCGTTGCTAAAGGCTTTAACCAACAAGCTGGTGTTGATTATCATGAAACCTTCAGTCCCGTTGTAAAAGCCACCACAATTCGAGTGGTTCTTTCCTTAGCCGTTACCCGGGGTTGGTCTCTAAGGCAGTTGGATGTTCAGAATGCCTTTTTAAATGGGGATTTACATGAGACCGTTTATCTACACCGTTTATCTACGACAACCCCCTGGATTTATTGATCCTGCCAAACCGAACCATTTATGCTTGTTACACAAATCCTTATATGGCTTAAAACAAGCACCTCGAGCATGGTTCCAACGATTATCTGGTGCTCTTCAGAATCTGGGGTTCAAGGGGTCCAATACTGACCCGTCACTCTTTATTTACTCATCTGCAGGTACTCTTTTACATATGCTCGTGTATGTTGATGACATTATTTTAACAGGCAACAATCAGGCTGCTATAGACACAGTGGTTAAACACTTGAGTAAGACTTTTGCATTGCAAGATCTGGGCCTGCTCACTTACTTCTTGGGAATTGAAGTTACCTCCAAAGAGTCAAATTTACTGCTTTCTCAGAAAAAGTACATATTGGATATTTTAAGCAAGGCAGGTCTCTCGCAATCCAAACCTGTTTCATCGCCGTGCTCCACTTCGGCCAATTTGGCCCTTGGCGACGGTCAATTTTTTGACAACCCGGTTCGATATCGACAAATTGTCGGGGCTCTACAATATCTCACTCTCACACAGCCGGACATTGCTTTTGCTGTTAACAAAGTATGTCAGTTTATGCATTCGCCCACCGACAATCATTGGTCTGTGGTCAAACGCATTCTCAGATATCTTCAGGGCACGTTAGATCATGGTCTTTTCTTCAAACGAGCTTCTGGTTCTACGTTACATGCTTATACAGACTCTCATTATCGATCTATCACTGCCTACTCAAATGCTGACTGGGCTGGTTGTCCCGATGACCGTCGATCCACTGGGGGTTTTGCCATTTATCTTGGCAATAATCTTGTCTCTTGGTCAGCGAGATAACAACGGACCGTATCTCGATCTTCAACCGAATCTGAATACAAAGCCTTAGCCGATACAGTTGCCGAGCTTACTTGGCTTGAAGCACTTTTGCGTGAACTCAGCATTCCAGTCAAGTCTGCTCCAGTCTTATGGTGTGATAATCTTGGTGCCACATACTTATCAGCTAATCCCGTTTTCCGAGCTCGCACAAAGCATGTAGAAGTCGACTTTCATTTTGTCCGAGAAAAGGTCGCTCAAGGAAAACTCTCTGTTCAATTTATCTCTACACACGATCAAATCGCTGATATCTTTACCAAGCCTTTACCATCAGAAAGATTCGTGATTCTACGGGACAAGCTACAGCTCGGTTCTCGGTTAGCTTGAGGAGGACTATTAGACAGTTAGACAATACTTTGTATATTAGTATACTAGAAGGAATTAATGTGTAATTATGTTCTCTATTTATACTCATTGTAATCTCTCATTATGATTCACAATATACAATACAATTATACCAAGATTAACTAAGATGAACTGATTGATTGGGACCACGTTCAGATGTAGGATACTTGCTCCTCAAGTTAAGATCCATGTTGGTTCGGTGATCTAATTTCCAACTGTAACGGTAAATTTTGAAAACCCACGTTTTGATACTTTGAAAGCTAGATAGATGGGCATGGCCCATTGTCAATGTTTTTTTGTTAATCAGGTTTAAATCTACTTCGATTGAAATAATAGGTGGATTTTGGGTCTCATTAACGTTGTCGGTAATTGAATTTGTACATGCGAGTATGGATTTGAATTCTTGTTATATCAACTCTTGTTGAATATAAAAGGCATGGCTTGGCTTTCTTATTACCTGCCTCAAACATTCTGTACTTTTGAATATTTTAATTTCTTTAATGTCTTATTTGTTAGAATAAATAAAATATGAAACAAATTTTAATTTTCAAAATTATTACAATATCTTATGAGTTTAACTTACATAATTCCAAATTGGTCCTATTCACTTCTTGTGTTCCAACCTGATGTGTATTCTTTTCACTCTTAAACCCTCAAGCATTTCATCGAAGGGACAAACTCGAATTCTTTGAATATGGTCCTCACATATCCAATCCAATGAGCTCGCTCTAGTTGTATAACACGAGTCGGTTCGTCAAGCCAAGAGCTCCCTCTAGTTGTACGAGTCAAGTTTGAGATTTCTGCTCGATAGTCAGAGAGAGATTGTGAACCGAGTCGAGATGACTTGTATGGTTTCGAGCTCAAATGGCTTGTCTCAAATTGGCTCGTAAATAACCCTGATAATATGCATGTTGTTGTTGGTCATAACTTTTTTATGTGAGCTTTCTATCCATTTCTATTAGATTTATGATAATTAAATACCGTGTTGAATAAAATGATTTTTTAAACAAAATAATTTAGAAAGTTTTATGTATTAAAAATAAACTTAAATGTTGTTGGCTAATACCGAGAAATTGGCTATTTAGGTTAAGTTTGGACGGCTAGCGGTTTATTTACTAAGTGATTAAAAGAAAGATATATTAAGGTGTAGCATTCTTATTTTTCAATAAAGCGTGATGGGAATAATATAGTTAATAAAATAATGAAAATTTCATTTACATTTGATTGGTATAATTCCAATTCAATTATTTAGAAAATTGGATCAACATGTTATAAAATGTTAAATGTTAAGGTTAAAATTGTAAATATTCAATTACTTAAAGCCTTGAAATTGGTATTTTCAGACAGAAACTTCAAATTCTAGTGTGTTTGTGTGTGAAGCATTGGGAACATCTAATCGTACACCACCTGATACTATATGTACACCACCGTCTTTTTGACACAATACGATCGTATTGTGTGTTTTTTTGACACAATACGGCCTTATTGTGTAACATGATACGACTGATATGACATGTTTGGACATTATGTCGGCTTGACTTTTGCCTATACGACCCGCATAACACCTATACGAGTCGTATAGACGTGACGGAGTGATGTACGCATAGTTGGGGTGGTGTACGCATAGTACGCCCCATCTTACAAAACTTATCATATGATGATTAGGATATGGTAGAACTAATTTTAATATATAGTCCAAATCAAGATAATGGGTGTTACTTATTGATGAAATTTGACTAAAATCGATAAGAAGTTAAATTTTATGAAGTTATTGATTACAAACCTAAACTTATAATTGAAATGGGTTAAATCACTATTGAAATTGTTTTTATTGTATTTCAAAAGCATAATTGTGAAATTTGATGAAAATAGTGATTTGGACTAAAATTGATTTAAAATGTCAATTTGATAAATTGGTAAGTCAAACCCAAGTTATTTAATTTGTATGATATGCATTTGAGTTGATTGTTGGATTAAATAAGCCTATTTGCTTAGTATATTTCATAGCATACTATTTTTAGACTTTAGAATGTATGCTAGGTTGTTTTAGACATGCAAACTAATATTAAATAGAAGTATTTGAGTCTTGGGTTTGAGCACTTGCTTCCACATTATTAATTAGGAGGTACTTGACTCTCGGGTATGAGGGCTTGCTTCTGCAACACCGATTAGGAAGTAGTTGATTCTTAGATCGTGAGAACTTACTTTGATAAAGCCAACTAAGAAGTATTTGATTCTCAGGTCGCGAGAACTTACTTCTGTATTGCGATCTTTTGATCTTCATATGTGATGACTTGGTTTCCATTTATTGATTGGTAAGATTTATATGTGTAGGAAAGAATTGTCTTAGGTTTCATGCAAACCCAACTTGATAGGTTGACCCCTCTTATCAGGGCCGGCCCTAGGGTGGGGCAACTCGCACCTTCGTCTGGGGCACGTTTTTTTTCCGGGGGCACTATTTATATATATATATATAAAACAAAAAAAACTTATTAGGCTCTCTTTATATAACTTATTGAGTTATTAGGCTCTCTCTAATAAAACCAAAAAATATAACTTGTTGAGTTATTTGCCCAAATAAACTAATTTGATCCATCTAATATTCATTTAAACATAAAAAAATAGCGACTACATCCCAGTTCTCAGGCGTCCAGACCTGAGACCACACCCCACCACCACCGTCGTCCATCAGTCAACTACCGCGCCACCACCATCCACCATCGTAGCCATCACCGTCAAGGTATTTTTTTTTTTATAATTGTTGAATGTTGAGCCCTAATTTGGATGTTTTGTTGAATGTTGAGCCCTAATTTTGGTGTTTTGTTGAATGTTGAGCCCTAATTTGGATGTTTTTTTAATGTTGAGCTCTAATTTGATTTTGAAGTTGGATTTGATTTTTAGAATTATGCCTCCTAAACAACCATCCGGTGCTTAAAATCGTAATAAGAGAAAACGATATGAAGCAATGAAAAAGTCTCAAGCCGGTGCTATATTTAAGTTTATGCATAAACCGCCTGTTGAAGAGCAAGAGCATGTAGAAGTAGATCTAGAAGAGGCGGAAGAGCAAGAACATGTTGAAGAACAAGAGGCAGAAAAGGAAGAGTATGTCAAGCCTAATACAAATGAAAAGATGACATATTTGATCCAAGAATGTGATAAGGACTTAATTCTGACGAGATTAAACTTTTGGTCGAGAAAGGTCCTAAAAGAGATAATAATATAGTATTTGGTCCCTACGATACCAATAGTAGACGATTTTCTGCCGCTTTATATACAAGAACTTTATCAAATATGGAGAAGTGTGATCGCCCATGACTAGTATATTCGAAAGAGGTAGACAAGGTATTTTGTTTCTGTTGTAAAGTTTTTAGAAAAGGGCTTCTGAGAGGTAAATTGGATGGGGAAGGTTATGCAGATTGGCACCATGATACCGGTAGTTTCAAAAACCACGAAGTTTCTCCAAATCATCTTACAAATATGAATAAGTGGTTTGATATGTGTAAAAGATTGAAGTTGTACGAAACAATTGATAAAGTTCAATACGAGCAATTCAAGAAAGAAAGAGATTACTGGATGCAAGTTCTTTTAAGAATCATAGTAGTAGTGAAGTTTTTGGCTAAATTTAATTTAGCATTTTGTGGATCAAAAGAAAATTTGTATCAAAAAGGTAATGATAAATTGTTTTTTTTTGTTCCACTTCCACCAAATTCCACTTCTTATTTGTTAATTGTATTTAAAAGGTAATGGAAATTTCTTGGGTCTCATTGAAATGGTGGAAGAGTTTGACCCGGTTATCACAGAGCATGTGCGGCGGATCACGAATGATGAGCTTTATGTGCATTATCTTGGATACAAGATCCAAAACGAGATAATTCTTGTGCTAGGTCAAGAAATTAAAATAGAAATCATCAAGGACATAAAGAAAGCAAAGTACTACTCAATCATACTTGATTGTACTCCTTATTTGTTAATTGTATTTAAGCAAAGTACTCCTGATTCAAGTCACCAAGAATAGATGACTATGATAGTGAGGTATTTAAAGTTCTCATCTAGTTCTGTTAATGTCGAGGAGTCATTTTTATGGTTTTTGAATGTTAATGACCGGAAAAGGACTATTTGATATTACACTTGAGGAGTTAAAGTCTCTTGGTCTTGAACTGGATGATATGCATGGTTAAGGCTATGACAATGGAGTGCAAACAAGATTTTTAAAGGGGAATCCTAGAGCATTTTACACTCCTTGTGGTTATCATTATCTAAATCTTACATTATGTGATATGGCTAACAGTTGTGTTAAAGGAAAGAGCTTTTTTAGACAGATCCAATTTGCAAATTTTAATAATTGTTGGCAAATTTTGAAAGATAATGTTAAAGCTTGGAGTCTTAAGTCATTGTCTCAAACTCCTTGGGAAAGTCATGTTGAGAGTGTTAAGGCTATTAAAATGCAACTTGTTGATGTACGAGAAGCTTTACTTGAAGTTGGAGAAAAAGATAATGATGTTGTAATTGCTAGTGAAGCAAATTCAATAGCAGAAAAAGAACTTGATGAATTTGACCTTTTGGTATCAATTATCATCTGGTATCAAGTATTAAACGAAGTGAATATAGTGAGCAAAAAGTTACAATCAAAAGATATACATCTTGAGACTGCTATTAAAGAAATAAACAGATTGATTGAGTACTTTAAGGATTATAGAGAAATCAGTTTTTCAAAAGCGATTGATGAAGCTAAGGAGATTGCTATTGAAATGGGTACTGATCCGATTTTCCACAAAAGCGTTTGATTCAAAGGAAATTTTTTTTTGTGAGAGTTCAAGTAGCCAAGAAGTTTTCATTTACACCTGAAGAGACTTTTAGAGTAAATTATTTCTTATATATTGTTGATCAAGCTATTGCTTCTCTTGAGACAAGATTTGATCAATTCAAAAATTATGAGAAATTATTTGGTTTTCTGTTTCCGCATAACTTGAGGAGAATTGAAGATAAAGATCTAGAGTTGTCTTGTCATACACTTGAAAATGCACTCAAGTTTGAAGGAATATCGGATATTGATGGTGATAAACTTTATATGGAGTTGAAGTCATTTGACACATTAGAAACCGGTAAATTTAACAACCCTATAGATGTTTTGAAGCATTTGAATGAGACCTAAGAAAATTTCCCAAATACAAGGATTGCATATAGAATATTGTTGACTATTGCAGTCACAGTGACATCTGCATAAAAGAGTTTTTCAAAACTGAAGTTATTGAAATCTTACTTACGTTCCACAATGTCCCAAGAAATACTTAGTGGATTGGCGATGATAGCTATCGAGAACGAAATCTTAGAGAGTATAAACTACGAAGAGGTGATCTAACAGTTTGCTATCAAGAATGCGAGGAGAGCTTCACGAATCATCAGTTAGCTATTACGGTATGTCATTTTTTTAACGGCGGTATGTCATTTTAATATAATGTTTTTTCTATGTTTATTGCTATAACGTTAATCGTCGTTTAAAAAAATTAGTTTATATAAGGGAAAACACCACATAATAGTAACCAAGTTTCAAAAGTGTTCCAATTAGGTCACTCACCATAGTATACCCGAGGGTGTATACCGTGTAAAATGCGTATTAAGTGACCTAATTGAAACATTTTTTAAACTTGGTTACTATTCTACAAAGTTACCCCTTTATATCATTCGTTAGGGCCTAAGGACATTTTTTTTCGGCTCGTCCGAGGCACTTAAATCCTCGGGGGGACCGACCCTGCGTCTTATTATTTAATAAGTTTGAATCATATTATATCTTAACTATATTTGAAGTAACTAACTAAATTGCTTAATAAATACTTGTATGATTTCTTTTTTTATGAATTGAATTTTAAAGCTAAACCCTCTGTTTATTCATTTAGCTTTTCCAACATTTTATGGAATATGCTTTAACGTGAAACACAAAAAAGAGATTTAAAAATATGGACACCACTGTGTTTATAAAGTAATATAAATAACTATATGTTATCTTTTGGATTGGGTGACGACTTGTCCCCCAACTTGTTTGTAAATTCATATTGGTTTCAGCTCTGATATAATGTTTTAAAAGTTTTGGGATATTTTTGATAAATCATCAAAATGATTCAGTAATATTAGAAAAAAAGTTTACAAAAATACAAGTGTTATACGATGACTAATTGATGATAAAGTGACTGGTTGTAATATATAGGCGGTTGCGAAATGAAGTTACGCAGCAGAGATGAAAATGCTGATATGGATGTCCGGGCACATACGATAGGACATGATAAGGAATGAAGTTTTTAGGGCTAGATTAGGAGTAGCACGTATTTCAGAAAAGATAAGGGAGGGGAGATTGAGATGGTTCGGACATTTCCGAAGGAGACAGATGACATCACATGTAAGGAGCGTTGAAACCCTCACAGTATAGGGGAAGAGGAGCACAGGTAGACCACGATTAACATGGGAGGAACAGATTAGGAGGGATTTGTTAGACTTGCACATTTTCAATGATATGATCAATGATAGGAGTTATTGGAGACGCCAGATAAAGGTTACTGATTTTTAGTGGGTCACATAGTTTTAGCATTCATAGAGGCCTTTGTACTTTGGCTTGCACATCACTTAAGTTACCTTTATACGTAAGGTGAGGGTGGTTGCTTAGTTTTAGGTTTTGCCTCTTAACTTAGGTCTCCCGCTATGAGTGTTTTTTAGTGTCTAGGTGTGACTTTTAGTTTCTAGGTGGGCTGGTAATCTTAGGTGTGTCTTAGTATAAGCTACTCTAGTATTATGTTTTTTATGTATTATTGTTCATATATTGTTTCGATTACTAATAATGGTTCTCTGTTGCAGGTTTCATCTTCTTTCAAAAACGGTTTGTTTTTTTCTGAGCCGTGGGTTTATCTGGGAGCAACCTCTCTATTCTTTGGGATAGGGGTAATGCTTGCCCTCATCGTACCCTCCCAATACCTTACTTTATGAGTGAGATTCATTGGGTTTGTTTGTTTGTTTCGTTTTTAAGTGCAGAGAGGATTGTGAACAGGTAAACAAAGTTTAAGGGTAATTAACGTAACTTTATTATTTCATATTGAGTTAAATATGCTTTTAGTCCCTGTGGTTAACCAAAATAACATTTTTATCCGATAACTTTAATTTGACTTTTTGTAGTCTGACGAAAACCGTATTTAACCTTATTTCTTCTTTTTTAATCTTTTGGCCTGCTACTTCATCTTCCTCAATCATTCCGCCTGGGGTTTTTCTTCCAGACACAGCTCTATGTATCAATTTCAGAGATAAATGTGAGTCCTCTTTTTTTCCTTTTTATTATTATTATTATTATTATATTCAATCAAACATACAAAACACCTGAAACCCTTCGAATCCCATGTTTTTGCTGCAATCAATTTTCTTCCATCAGGTTAGATGTTATTTGGGTTAGTACGCCACATCAATTGATTCTTTTTGGGTTAAATTTGCAGATTATGATGAAATCCATGGAAGGATTAACTTCTATGGAGGTCAAAACACAATCCAATTATTGAATTACCATATCCTGTTCTGTTATATGTTAACAAGATAGTGTCTTCTATGTTCTAGCATTTTTAGTACCCAAATGTAATAAATTAAATATCAGATTTGAGAATGATACCCAAATGCCACCTAAATAATATTTACTTTCCGTAAAAGAGACCGGAATTAATATTGAATGATGTGTGTTTACAACGAGGGGACCCTTAATATATAACAAAGAGACTAGAAACCCTAGAGAAACCTAACTTGGGCCTACGGGTCATATATATAACACCACTTCTCAAATTGGAGCATAGATGTTAGCCATGCCGAACTTGTACTTGTACTGAATGATGTGTTTACAATCTCAATATATAGGAAAGAAACCTAGAAACCCTAGAGATACCTAACTTGGGCCCATGGGATAAACACAACTAAACCCTAATAATAAACTACTAATAACTATATTTAACACTTTCTAACACAGAGATCGATTTGCCACCAATGGCTACAAATATGGAAGAGTTTGAAAACAAGATGGAGATTAAAATCGAGGGGATGAGAACCATGATACTAGAACGATTTTCTGGGGTGGACCAGAAGTTGACAGCCATTGAAGAACTTTTGAAGAAGATAGTAGAGACACAAAACCATGACAAAGGAAATATGGTGGCAATAAGGGGAGGTGATGGTGGGCCATCGCGTGAATCTGGGCCCGAAAAATCATGTAGGGCCGAGATTTCACGGGGATGGCTTCATCTTGATGACCAAGGTAGACAGGGGCTGCCATGGGAGGCTGGCAACCCGCATGGGTGGGTCGGCTTGTATACTCACCACTATGGCAAAGATAGTCCACAAGGGACTGATTTTGGTAGGGGAAAGGATTTTTGTGGGCCTGCTTGGGTGGGTCAGTTGGAATCGGATGAAAATGACACTGAAAAGGGATGGAGTTCTTTGGGTAAAACGGCCGTCAAAACGGGTCAAGATGAAAACTTTAAAGATTCTTTAAAGCCTGATGGGTTGGGAAGAAAAGAATCTTGGGTGGGTTCATCGGGTCAAGTGGCAGATAAAACAGATTCAGGTGGAGGAGAAGAAGAAGAAGATCATACGGGTTCACGGGCCGCTTGTGGGAATAAAAAGGATGACAAAACTGATGCTTCACTACAAGATTCTATAAAACCCGATCAGTGGGCTAATAAACCTCTAGCACAAGTAGCCAGTGAAGGGTCAAATGAGAAAGGCCATGAAGAGAGTCAGAAACCAGGATCATGTGGGTCGAAGGAGGAAGGTTTGGGTCCTAAAAGAAAACACCCTGATAGCCCAGTTGAGGGTCGAAATGACAGTCCAATGACTGCAACAAGACAGCGTTTGAATATATTCACAACTGATGAACAAGAGATTCTCATTGAGATCGAGCCTATAATGCAATCAATCCGCAGAATCATGCATGAGGACGGGTAATCTCTATAACCCATTGCTAAAGGTGGTAAAGTAGGCAGGCTGGGTTGGGAGATGGTGAAAACGGGCTAGGTTGGGCTGGCTTGGATACTTCTTGTTCATTTTTTATTTTTATTTTTGCATTTTTCTTGTGTATGTGTGTGTAAGATATGGTTACAAAAGTTACCTAACTTAATAATTTCTTTACTTGTCTTGATAGGTTTCTTCTTTTTGGAGCTGGGGGTCTCCCTGGAAGCAGCCTCTCTGTCCCTTGGGATAGAGGTATGGTTTGCCTACATCCCACCCTCCCCAGACCCTACCAATAGCTTTGGTTATCGGTGGGATTTTACTGGGAATGGTTGTTGTTGTTGTAATCTGATTTCGAAAATAAAATGATTTATAGGAGGTTCTATGCTTTTAAAATAAACTTTGGGCGACTTTCAACTTGTTTTCTTTTAAGCTAACCTTTTGTGTTTTACCTGTTCATCAAGTTAGAATAGTTAATAACCTAATTCCTAAATCAACCCATTGCTAAAGGTGGGAAAATAGGCAGGTTGGCCGGAATGGGTTGACCTTGACATTTGTCCAAATGTTTTTATCTTCTTGTATCAAATGTGGTTGCAAAATTTATATTAGTTAAGTAATCTGATTCTTAAGTAATTTAGGAGGTTTTATGCATTTAAAATACTCTTGGGGGGATTTTTGACCCTTCTTTTAATTTTTTTTTCATTTTACCAATTTTGCCTTTTAGAGATCAAACATAGCTGGAATCGACCATTCATATGTAAATTAGTCAAAAATTTCCACCTCTACCCATTGTCATTAGATTTTAACAACTATCCTTTCTATTAAATACCATTATGTTGCTAATGGCATGACAGTTATTTATTTGCTAAATTCAAATTTCTTGTTCAAACTTAAGATTTGGAACATGACTTATAGTTCTGACTTTGTGAAGGTACAATAATGGTGACCCTTTGTCTGCTGATGATCAAACTTATATTCTTGATAACGTCTTCAATCACCATCCAGATAAAGCTAAGAAATTGGGTGCTGGAGTCGATTACATCATGGTAAATGGTAAACCTGCTAGAGTCTTGGATTTTTTAGGACTTTCTCAATCTTTGATCCTTTAACACAAACGGTTTGTGTTAATGGCAGAACAGATACTTATTTACTGCAATTATCCTTTTATTTACCAAGTAAAAGTTTACTAATCTACTTATGGATGAGGCAACTTTGACCAATTTACTTATGGATGCGTCAAACTGGGTTGTGTTTATCTTTACAGAGAATGGGTCAAACGGGTTGAAAGTCTATCAAAGTAATACACAGAATATTCTAAATCGTTTTATTCAAAAAAAATTCCATATAATTAATTATTGACATTACAGATGAGCAAGTATATGAACATCAAAGGAAGCCGGTGTTTTTACATTGTGTCCACGGATGGGCGAAAAGAAGACTTTTCTTACCATAAATGCATGAAGAATTTTGTAAGGGGAAAATATCCTGACAAAGCAGATAAATTCATTCCCAAATATTTCAAGAATTCGGAGCCTCCTCGTTCCAGGAATAGGGACCGTGGCTCTGGTGGTCCAGGGGCCCCTCGTTCTTGGTCTGGGTGCGACCGTGAGACGTGGGATGAGGCCAGGACAAGGAGGCCAGCATGGCAGCAGATGAGGTCGCATTCGGCTGGAACCAAGCAAAAAAGAGCGCGCTGGCGACAGAAGGCAGCACACTGATGGCCATCTTGGCTTTCACCTGAGACTGTAGTATGTAGGCTGCTAATTTTGTACAACTTTCAAGTGTTAAACTTGGAATATTAGTTATTCTGTCATCTATTTTTCTTTTTAAGACTAGTGTGGTTGATCTTCACTCATTTATTTATTAAAAGAAGTGTTTAAATGATTGTCATAGTAACTGATTTTGATTTTAGATAAATTTAAAGATTTTAAGATACTAAAACGAAGATTTTTTATAAGGTGGAGAAAGTATATGATTTTTTATGTTCTTAAATCTTAAATAATCACGTGAACATTACAAAGTTAATCTAATTCAATGTTTAAATACTTTTCTATACCTGACTTAAGTAATTGTTTATAACTTTATATGTATAACAGTATTTGTTTACATTTTATTCTGAGGTTAATACTTATTTAACAAAAATTTCATCACTCTTAATAAGAAATGTGGTGGCCTCGACACATTCTACCCCTCAACCTTTACAAAATTTACCCCTTAACTTTGTAAAATGTCATTTTAACCCTCCTCAAGTTTTTAATTTTAAAAGTTTACCTCCTGTAGTATATATAATCTGATTTTTCTTTAATAATTTTCCTTCGTTTGTTTAGTTTTTTTTCTTGACATCCCGCTATAAATTTTGTTAAAAACTTAGTTGTATTCAAATTTAGGTATCGTGGGTTATATCGACTGACGGTAACGTGCTGGTACCGTGAAAAATGAGACCGACACCGACTGAAAAACATCGGCACCGTTATATAACTGTCTTTTATCTATGTTTCGATCTATACAACAGAGTCGCCGTTTTTTTATGTATTTAACCAAGTTATTCTTTTCTTAGCCACGTTAATCTTACCGTCTCAACCGTTTAAGGTCCGCGGAGCGCGTGGAAAATTTCTAGTATCTTCTTAATTTTCAAAGAAATCAATTTACCCATTTTATATATTGAATAATATGATTAAAAACATAGATATAATCCATCTTCATCCCTACTCGAATCTTTGAAACATTGGCGACAAGATTCCAGCATTGGAGAGTATGAATACTTGTGTAGCCCTCTCAGCTTCAGTTTTTCTTCTTCTTTCCCTGCTAATCTCACTCTATATGCATGGTTAACTATCAATTCAATCTTCAATTTCAGTTTTAGTTACACCAATTATATCTATTTGACATGTTTTACATGTTCGATTCATTTTACGAACATTTTTTTCTCGCAGATATGTCAAGCTGGAGCGACCAAATATGGTGGTTGTCATCAACATCATCTTCAGGAATGGCTGCTGATTTGTTGGTGACGAATGGGACCATATACTCTAGCGATTCCTCTCTTCCTTTTGCTCATTCCATGGCTATTCGTCATGGGAGAATCCTCCGCATTGGCAACTATTCGTTTGTTCAGGTTCAATTTCATTAGAGTTATATGTATGAATGATCAAATACTTCATTTTCTAGGGTTTTTAAGCAGGTTAGGGTATGCACTACTATTCTCTCTGTTCATTTTTTAGCTAATTGATCATCTTATTTCCAAAAAAGTAATTTAATGTACTATAACCCCAAGTAGGAAATGATTAGGTCCTGTTTATTGAAAAATATTATAGTGCTTTAGCTTTAATCACCAATAGATTTCACTTTTATCTTAGTTTTGTGTGATCTATACGCGTATGCAGGAAGTTTCTGGACATGGAACAAAAGAGTTAAATCTTGAGGGAAAGGTTGTGGTTCCTGGATTTATTGATTCTCATGTCCACTTGCTTTTTGGAGGACTCCAGGTTCAGCTTCTTCCTATAATTTTTAACCGATTTAACAAAATTTACCCGTTGCTTTCTTGATTTTCTTTGCAACTGGTATGCTAAATGACCAAGAAACGAAAACAGATGGCGCGAGTGGAAGTGCGAGGTGTGAAGACCAAGGATGACTTCATTGGGAAGGTTAAAGAAGCAGTTAAAAGTAAGTGCTCCAATCACACTATGTGGTGTTACAATGTTACATTACATTTTGTTTTGTTTGATTATGATAGTTTTTTGAAATTGTAAAAAGGATTATGGAATCTGCATGATATACATTTTTAAGGGAAAATTTCACATAATAGTAACCAAGTTTTCTAAGTGTTCCACTAATAAGTTTTTTAATTCCTTTAAAGTCACTCAACTTCCATTAGGTGTTCCAATCTTGTATAATTTTTTTTATAAATGTTAAAAAAATTTAATATTAAGTGAGGCCATTGTAACATATATGAATCTTGATTACGTAGACATGAAAGAAGGTACTTGGTTGCTGGGTGGTGGATGGAACAATGATCTTTGGGGAGGAGAATTGCCATCAGCCTCTTGGATTGATGATATTACACCTCGTCATCCTGTAAGAAACAGTACATACAAATTATATTAATTCAGTTTGGCACAAGTCTTTTTGATCATGGGTTCCCTGATACGCAGGTATGGCTTTCAAGGATGGATGGTCACATGGGTTTGGCTAACTCTTTGGCTCTAAGAATAGCTGAGGTTACAAGTAATACGCAAGATCCGGTTGGTGGAACTATTAGCAGAAACGAAGATGGTGGTAATTTAAACTTGTAGCCTGCTATGAACGATTAGTAGTGAGTAGATGCCAGGTCAGCTTGCTGACTCATATATTTGGAATCTTTATGTGCAGAACCTACAGGACTGATGATTGATTCTGCAATGAAGGTTATCCTTTCCTGCATTCCGGAAGTTTCAGTTGAAGAAAGAAGACAAGCATTGGACCGCGCTAGTAGGCATGCCTTAATGAGAGGTGTGACTACAGTTGTTGATTTTGGAAGATATTTTCCTGGTGCATCAGTAGAACATTCATGGGAAGATTTTTCAGGTTTTTTTGGTTTTGTTTATATTATCATTTCACATCTTTAATTCATATTTTTCTTGAACTATGGTTGACCAAGTTTTGACTTTCTTGATAACTTGCAGATGTTTACAAATGGGCTGATTTATCTGGAAGAATGATGATTAGGGTTTGCCTTTTCTTTCCAATGCCAACATGGTCACGTCTCGTTGTATGACTCTACTTGTTATCTATATTTAACCAAATGTTTTCTATTCTTCGTTTATTTACACCTCAAATATTTGTTTACATTTGCTTATGAATTACATATTAACATTGAAATTGATTTTCTTGTTTCTTTCTTAGGATATAGTTCAAACAACAGGCCGTAGGCTGAGCCAGTGGATATCCATAGGCGGTGTTAAAGCTTTTGCTGATGGATCCTTGGGGTCCAACAGTGCACTTTTCCACGAGGTGTGAATATTTCTAACTTATAAGTCAATATTATTCTTGAATAAGAACTAATTCACGTTTCTTGTAGCCGTATGCTGATGAGCCATGGAATCTTGGCCTCCAAGTTACAGCTGTAGAAAGTTTATATAATATGACCGTGCAATCTGACAAATCTGGCCTCCAGGTATTTACTTTTTAAATTTTTATAATTAAATGCGTGCTTCGTTGTGTATGTGTTACTGTGTAACAACTTATTACTTGACCCAAAAAAATGCGTCAGGTTGCTATTCATGCTATTGGAGACAAGGCCAATGATTTGGTTTTGGATATGTACAAATCAGTTGCTTCAACAAATGGGAAGAGGGATAGGAGATTTCGGGTATATTTTGTTTAAAAATATTATAATGGGTAACCAATAATTATCTGTGCCTAATAGAATGTATAATCTTTTTTAGGTTTTCGTAAATTAATAATGATATTTTTGCAGATTGAACATGCCCAACATTTGGCCCTTGGAAGTGCAGTCAAGTTTGGTGAACAAGGAATTGCTGCTTCAGTGCAGGTAATTAAAGTACTTAATTTGTTACTTTTAAATTTGCACATATCTGTTTATCTTGAAGGTGAATGCATAATTTGAATTGAAATAAGTGGTTAAAAAATTCTTGACAGCCAGATCATTTGTTGGATGATGCTGACTCAGCAGTTAAAAAAATTGGGCTAGAGAGGATGCAGAAAGGATCTTATTTATTTCAATCACTCGTTGATGGCAACGCGCTTGTGGCATTTGGTTCTGATTGGCCTGTGAGAACACTTTTCATTGCTCACCTTTTAGGTCTAGAACTTAAGGACCGTTGACTACTTCTGTAATCTTTATATTTACTTTTGTACTGATGGTAAAATTTCAGGTAGCAGACATTAATCCTTTAAATAGTATAGAGACTGCAATCAAGAGAATACCTCCTGGTTGGGATAAAGCTTGGAATTCAGCAGAGTGCATGAAGCTAACCGATGCATTAAACGCGTAAGTAGACATGAAATCATACCATGTTATGCTTAATTCAAATTATGAATCAACACATACCGTATATAAACAGGTTATACGGGTTATATCTGTTTGATAATGAATAACATATAATAAAAGGGTAGATAAAAATGAAACAGGCCGAACGGGTCAAAAGTTTTCTAATGTGTATTTATTTTAAAGATACTATACACTTTCTATTAGATGGTTTTTTAATCATATTTAATACATTAAACCACTTGAATAATTCAAAAATGGACAAAAAGTGTTGGTGGGCTGGACCAACATTAAAAGTATCCATTATGGCCCGTTTCCTGACCTGCCCGATTCACCATCTCTAGTTATTTGCTTATGTTTCTAAGAGTTTAACCGCCTTCACAGGCACACTATTTTTGCAGCACGTGCATGCTTTCTTGACGAGGATATAGGCTCATTATCTACTGGCAAGATAGCCGATTTTGTCATATTGACCACTAGTACGTGGGACCCCTTGGCACAAGAAACCACTTCAGTTGCAGCAACTTATGTTGGTGGCGTGCAGGCTTATCCTTGAGATCTATGCGCTGAGAAGATCTACGGTTAAAATACACAGATGCAAAAAAGATGATTACTAGGTGAGTGTATAAGAATTAATAAGCAAGGTTGTGCCATTGTGGTATAGGTTGATTAGTTTTGGGCATAACTAAAGGTGCAATATCTAGTTGGGCTTGTTCAAGTGGCTGAAACTTGTTAATGGTAACTTATGGTACTTAGTTTGAATATGCAATACATGCCTAGAGGTGGGAAAACGAGCATGCGTAGTTTAGTTTAGTTGGGTTCAGTGTTGTAAAAATCACGCCTAGGCGCCGATTAATCGCTAGGCGGTCGGTTAAGGAGGAAATTTGACCAAGTCGGTCCAAAAATCGCTAGGCGTTCCAAATCGGGTCTAGTCGGGCCTAGGCGGCCAGATTCTGGCGAAAACCTTGGATTTTTCAGTCAAACCCTGGATTTTTCAGTCAAACCCTTCAAATTCCAGCCAAATGGGTATAAATATTTAAAAATGAACATTTTTATAAAAATTACATATAAAAATGTGTGTATATAAAAAACTAAAAATTACATATAAAAATTCCAATCCGATTAATCCCGCCTAGGCCTAGGCCCTACCCCACCGTCCGCCTAGCGCCTAGCGTTATTTACAACACTGGTTGGGTTGGGTAAAGGGCTAACGGCTCAAGATGGGTTCTGGTCAAAAGGGTACTTTTATGAATGGGCAGGGTTGACCTCTCAACTTTTCATATATTTAGGCATACCATAAAGCAAACCATAGCGGATTTTGAACTTTCTAAGCCAAAATCAAAACATTGCATAATTGAAACAGTTTGGTTGGGCGGGTTTAGGCTTATCGGCTCTTTATACTAATAAATACGTAAAATATATAAAAAAAGTTAAATTGCAGAAAATAGAAAAATACATAGAAAATAGACATACATCAAAGCATTAAGAAAATAAAATCTAATAGAAAGGTAAAAGAGGAAAATAGATGGATAAATACATAGAAATGTAGTCTAACTATAACACAGCATAGATTAAAACCTATTGTCCAAATTAGATCATTGAAAAGTTGATGTCCAAATTAGATCATTAAGAAGGTGTCGGAGTGTTGTTCAAACAGATGATTCAGAAGATCTACAGATAGATCATTCAGAAGGGCAAAGACTAGTTTGGAACATATTAGACAAAATTTCAAGTTTCAATAAATGTATTAAGAATAAAGTATTAATGAGTATTACTAAAAAGGTTGAAAACACTTTCATAAATATCATAGGCTAGACTGGTTTTCATGACAATTTGGATCACTGACGGACCACCGGCCCACCTGATCATCTCCACCTTCCTTAGGAGGAAACCCACCATAGATGAGAAAACCCTCTGGTCTAACCTGGATCCCCTTTTTTTGTCACATGTGAGACTTGAACCTAAGACCTCTTTATTTTAGTGAAAACCCCCCGTGTTCATTTGTTTTGTATAAATCATAAATCAAACCGATTGCTACATATTAAACATTCATAAGTAGACCGACCGTAAAAACAAACCGATGACCGGATTAGACTGTCTCACCGTTTAAACGAAACCATAAAGACATAAACACTATAAACTATATTAATATATTAATCCAGGTCCTTTCATCCAACTAAAACGATTTAGGATATTACAATAACTTTAATAAAAATTAGTTGAAATAGATATGCTGCTCAAATAATTCATTATTAAAGGAGATTTTAGATGCCTTTAATTATGATATGTAGATTACGTGATAGTGATGTTCATGTCATTAGCCCATGAATTTTGATTTTACAACTTTTATTTGTCTTGTTTCTATTAAGTTTTTTTTCTCACAAACCTAATTTTGGATGTGTTCGATGGTACATCGAGGCAAACTAGACCCTTTTCGAGTTTAGATTTCTCTTCAAGACGAATATATATTAAAGAAACGTTACATCCTCTTAATATCTTCTTATACTGTATTAAAATGAACAAAAAGTTATTTATCAATTAAATTTACTAATAATATGCAATCTACCATATAAAAATGTATATGGGTCAAGATTTAATAATTTTCGTTAGTGAGAGTTGAAATTGGGTTAAGATAAAAGTAGAGGTGCAAATGAGCGAAACTCTTCATGAGTTTATTTAATAAACGCTCGAATCAAGCCGAGATCAAGTCTAAACTAGAGTTTATTTAGTAAACGAGCCCAAACCAAAGCTTTATCTACCTAGTTTGATTAGGCCAGTGAACCTAAACGAGCCTATTATTTTATAAATATTATAGTTTTTATTTTATATAGTAAATATATAATCACATAATAAATATTATTATATTAAAATTATGATAAAATAACTAGAAAATATATATTTTTTCTTATATATAAAATTTATGACTATAAATAATTATACATGTATATAAATAAAATAATTAAATATTTTGATAAATAACACACGAGCCGGGTACGAGCTCTCCTCAATTAAACAAGTCAAGCTCGAGTTGAGCTCGGATCGTTTACACCCTAGATGAAATGCATATGATAAAAACAATTACACTAATTCACACTAAACTTAGAAACTTTTGAGTACCTACAACTAAAATTGTAACTTAGGAGGCTTACTAACAAAATTATACAAGCATATAACATATACTTTATGAACTTGTTCATAATATTAAAAGAAAATATATATATGAAGTTATCTGAATAGCGTCTCTTCTCGGTTCTCAATTATATTTACATCAGCCTAGACTACAAAGTACACGAGAAGTAAGATTGTACGTTCTCTTAATCTTCAAAATATGCAACTCCTCATGATTTTTGTTGCCTCCCAAGCTTTCACGATGATAATTTACCGAGTCGAATATTGGCAAATATTAGTTGATAAATGTAAAAATATTTTCAAATTTAAAAAAAAAAAAATAGTGAAATGTAAAGGGGGCAGAAGCATGGTCGTGATGGGTTTGAGGAAGGACACGGGACATTTGCCGTGACAGCAGTCATTTTCTGCATTCAATTTTCCCCAATTAATGCTCCCCTTTTTTTGCCCAGACATATTCACTTATTTTTAAAAGTAAAATAACAATCATTCTTTTTTTAACTGCTAAAACAAAGATGAATAATTACACAAAATATCTATATTATAATTCATATTTTAATATTATTTAAATGTGGGGATTTGATTTAATTGATTTTAAACTTCCAATGATTATGGATTTAAGATGTGTTGTTAAAAGGGTATGTGAATTCTTATAAAAATTAAAAAATAAACAATTGTATTCATAAAGTTGTAATTATTAATAGAGAAAATTATAAGAATACTAATCTTACTAAATATATTATCAAAATAGCAATTGATATATTTTCTTTGAAATTTCATAGTTTCACTATTAGGCTGAGTATAGTGGGCTAACGCCCACGTACACATCAGCCAAATGAGACGTTAAATACCGCGACGGAACGCCAAAAGGCAGGAGGCTCTGTGTATATTGAGGTGGGCCAATTAGAGATGAGAGTGGGATATCAAGAGGGTGAGGGCGTTGCCCCACTACACATAGCCTTATAATATATTTTGCTTCGATTAGACATAAGGGTAAAGTACTATACGTGTGTTATTGTGAATGGTTTTGTTAGTTGTTAAATACCGGTTAAATTGATAATTGAAAGAAAAAAAAATAATACGTGTCATGATTTTGTTTATTAATTATATGTTGGGGTTCCAAGAACAAGAATGGACACACGTTTCATTCATACATGAGAAATGGTCCATGGGATATTCCTTCCCGTCACTTCCCCATGTTGTCGTCTTCACACCTACCATTTTTTGGACTCTCAATAAATGCACGATATTATTTTTATAAAATTTGTTTACTATTTTTCATGATAGATATTTTAGATAAATAAATAAAATAAAACACTTGGTTTATTCTTCCACAACTATTTAACTTATTTAAAACAAAAATCAAATGTAATTTTTTGTTAACATGTGTGCCTTAAGAAATCGTAAAAATCGATTGAACAGTTTAAATCAATGTTAATTAGCATGTTTGACCAGTTAGAGATTTATCATTTATGTGATGCGGTACATGCTTTACAGTTTGGAAATCCATGTTTATGGGTTCTATTCACACTTTGGAACTTGGATTCAACCGTGTAAATTATACCGGCCATTACTTTTATTTTATGTCAATGAACCCCAGATCAACTAGTTTGGGAGAAGACATCCCCATGGCCTTTCAATGTGGAAGTTATAGGTTAGAGTCTCATTTGGTGCAAAAAACTCAGGTGGGCAAGGGGGTTTTTCTACAATAGGTCTTTGAGTGGTGGGTTTCCCCTAGAATGGTGGGCGGGCCGGGTCACCAGCGATGTCGGCGTTCGCGGGCAGTGACGGATCTAGAAAAAAAATCCAGGGGTATCTGTCCAAATTTTTTTCATACATTCAAGTAATGAAACAAAAAAAAACATGATATTACAAAATGATAAAGAAATACCTAATAGATGATCTCATATTTGTCCTCTTCGGCATTTGATAACTTGAAATCTAGCCATTACATCGTCATCCGTCACTTTATCAAATATTTCTTTTTCGATCGCACAAACTAGAGCATTATTCAAAAATTCACCACCCATTCGATTGCGTAAATCCGTTTTGATAAGCTTCATTTTAGAAAAAACATCTTTCAACGGTTGTGGTTGCAACCGGTAAAACCAAAGCTAGCTTCAATATCCGATAAACCAAAGGAAAAGAATTATTTTTTCCTGTTTCTACCATTAAACGAGCAAGGTCACATATTCCATCCAAATTTGCAAATCTATCATCTTTCTTTACAGTATGATATAAAACCTTAAGCTCACCCAAAAGACACACTCTTTCATTCGTGGTAAAATCATTCGGATACATCTCAAAAAAAGCCACTATCTTAGATGTGTCAAACATAGAAAACCAATCACAAGGATTTAAACCCGGCATATTTTCTATCAAAGTAGTTGTTACCTCATTGAATCGATTTCCCATTTCTTGAATTTGCATATCCAAAACCGTATTAAGGATTTCAACTTCAAAATGATGTCGATTAGTAATGACATTCTTTCGGTTTCTTGGGTTACCATAACTTGCCATCATATCTAACATCGTAATATTGTACTTTTGACAAAAAGAAGTCACTTTTTCCAACATCTCATCAAACCCTTTTTGTCTTAACTCATTCAATGCTCCTTTTGTTCCGTTTATCATGTTAGCCGTTTCTAATAAGTCTTGACTTTTTTTTTGAAGATGTTTTGAGAGAGCATTTGTGATGCTTAGAACATCTTCCATTAAGTGTGCATAAAAAACAAATTCAAGTTTTTTTAAAATATGAAAGAATACCTTTTGCATTACTACGTTGTTGAATGTTATCTCCTTCTTTAACATAATGAAGTACATCAACAACTTCTGGAAATAATTTAATCAAACTTGTGATTGTTCCATGATGAGAACCCCATCGTGTATCACCGGCTCGTGCTAGGGAAACCTCTTGGTTTAATCCTTTTCCGGTCTTAATTACACCTTCAAATATTTCTTTTTCTACTATCTCTTTTCTTGCCTCCCGTAACATATCTTTGCGTTTGCAAGAAGCAAAAACCGCATTAACAACCATGGAAAGGTATTCAAAAAAACCTTGAACACCGGGATGTTTCTTTGCAACAGCCACAATCACTAACTGAATTTGATGAGTAAAACAATGTATGTAATGTGCTGATGGATTATCTCTCAAAATCAAAGCTTTTAAGCCATTAAACTATCCTCGCATGTTGCTTGCACCGTCATAACCTTGACCCCTGACCTGTTTTAACAAAAACAAACTATAAGATAAATGAAATCTCTATTAATGTTTATGTAATGAAATATTATACTTACTTGATCTATGCTCAACTGATTATCTGCTAATAAAGAAACAACGGCTTGTTTAAGAGTTGCAGAAGATGTATCTTTCACATGAGCAATTCCAATAAAACTCTCTTTAACAACTCCGAGTTTATCAACATATCTCACAACTACAACCATTTGTTCCTTCAAAGATACGTCACTAGACTCATCTATTAACAACCCAAATCATTTTGGTTACTTCTTTCCCAAAGCAGATAATCTCTTTTTGTATTGATGGAGCTGTTAATTTATTATTCTTTTTTGCTTTCCCTAATGTATGCTTACCAATCTCCGGGTTATTATCACTAAGGAACTTCAAAGTTGATATGAAAAGCCCTTTAGGAAAACATTTTGCTTGGAAATATATGTTTTCGTGGTTGAAAAGCCTTTTTAACAAGATAATGTCTTCTTACTTCATCTATTTGATTGGGATGATAGCTAGCAATAGGTGGCCTATCAAAGGGATCCGAGGGAAGATTCAAATCATCAATTATATTTGGTATTGAAGGATTTGAAGGAATACTTTGACTTCCATCAATATCAACATTATTTGGACTTCCATCGATATCAACATTAGGAATACTTTGACTTCCATCAATATCAACATCATCATTGAATTTTCTTTTAAAAAATTTACCAATTCGAGCTTGTTTAGTTTGTGGTTTCATCTTCCCTATAATCAAAATATCAAATACATAATAAAAACTTGTTATAACAACTAAAAAAAGCAAATAAAACTCTAACCTAAATTTCAATTTCACCCAATTGCACATATACACACAAACCCTAAATAAAAAATTAGTAGATTACCTTAATGAGGAGGATTGAGGAGGAGTTGATTGGATGCCCGAGGCCCCTGGTGGTCGTCGATGGTGGTTGTGGCGGCGGCGGTGATGGGCCTCTCAGACGGTGGTGGTGGTCGATGGCAGGGCTGCACTGCACCTCCTGTGTTCGCTCGCTGCTTCTTCCTTTTTTTTTTTGGATCGATGACGAGGATAGTTGGGTTGGGTTTTTTAGAATAAAATTAGGTATTGGGCTTTTGAGATTTGGGCTTTAATTAAAATGAGTCTTGGGTTGAGTTTTTTTATAAAGTTTGGGCTTTTATAAAGTTTATGATTTTAATAAAATTTTAGGGGTATCTAAAATTTCGTTCAAGGGTATTTGGATACATAAAACGGTAAAAAAAAAATAAAAAATCCCACTACGCGTCGAAAGTTGAGGGGTACCATCAGGTACCCCTGGGCTCTTCATATATCCGCCCCTGTTCGCGGGCGTGGATGGCCTTTCGCCATTGGGTTTACTGGGTGACCAGGCTTATGGTATTAGTTGACCGTTCAAAAAAATTTACTTTTATTTTATATATATACACACTTATTTTGAACTATGATGTGTATAATATTCATGTTCCACTTATAACGTTTTCTAAATTTCGATACAAACTACCGAACCTTTTTAGCCAGTCCAGCTTATACAACTAACCCAATCGGTTTGATTGTCATCTTTCAAAATCATAATTAATGGTCTAGGCTAAGATTTTTATCAAACAAAACTAGTCAAACCAGACCATCAACATCAAAGTTGCTATTGCTATTATATAGTTAATAGTAAAAATACCACACCGTTTTAGATCGGTCCGGTTCATGGTTCCACTATTCTGTATTCTTTGTTTCGCTTCTACTAGGGGTCAATCCGGTTTCGATCCAGTGAACATCCCAAAAGAAACACTCCTCAACCTTTGAGTGATAAGAAACATTACTACAAAATTTGATACACTTTGAACTCATTCATCATTTCAACATATATAACCCTCTACTCCATCAATAACTTCTAAAACTAAGCTAACTTACAACTGGAACCAGTAATCGGCCCAAAAGCCTTTGTATGTATGTATGTATATATTATATCATCACATTTTTGAACCCGGAACTTGGGTAACCATGATCATCAATTGAATCCCTGTTCACAAGGGCTGTACATTTTGTAGGCTCGCCAAAAAAACTTGAACCCGATTCTATAACTTTTAACTGTCTTCTTTAAAAACACTAAATATGAAATCTCGGAAGCGTTTCGAGTACTGTATGGGGTCCACAGCAGATATGGAAGTCGGGTCGTATTGGAATGACTTATAGGCATGTTCAAGCTTTTTGCTGATATCATAATCTTGTAATATGTCAATAATACCAAAGAAGAGGACGACATCGTAGAATTCTTGTGTTGGTTCGCCAACTAACTGATTCTCGTGACTTCTAACCATGAGTTCGACTCGAGCTGGCATGTTAACGCCAAGCCTTACAGGGGCCCACCTGCAGAATGGTAATTGTAAAAATATTAAAGATGTGCTCACAAATACAGGTGGGTCTGGTAACAGGTTCGGATGAAATGGATTGGGCCGAGCCGGATTAGACCTTTTTGTCCATTTTTATACATAAATAATGTGATAAATATTTTTACAGTAATAATCTAAACCGTTAAATAGAAACAATTTAAGAGGTTGTACGCACTAAAAGTAGCCTTCGGACAACTTTTAACGTGTTTGACCCATTCAATCTATTTCATCTAGCTAAGCTTTTTGATTTGACCCGTTTGAGATTAAACACAACCAAATCGACCCGTTATAATAAATCGGCTCGAAAATACCACCTAATAAACTTACCGTGTAGGGTCAAGAGAAGCATCTGTATCTACTGAAGAAACCCTAGGGCTTGACCCGCTGCTATCCAATTCAATGTTCCCTATGAATGAAACCAAGAAATTGTTACTTCGGGCTCATTAATTTGTGAATGCGTGTGTGCGTGTGTGTGTGTGTGAGAGAGAGAGAGAGACCTGTAGGAATATAAGATCCAGATAAACCACCTTCATCTGCTGATAAGTCCTGATTGCATTCTTGAACACTAATACCAACTAAAAGACTGTAATCCATAATTCTTTCCTGTTCAAGAAAATAACAGTCCCTATCGACCTGCCTGCATCAACACAATCTACTAGTTAATAGCAAAAAATTATGGTAGTAATATTAGACTTAATTAGATCCTGTAAAATCAATTAAGCATGGTTAAGAAGTTCACCTACAGAACTCTTGAAACCAATCTTTCTGCAACCGGAAAATATAATTGAGATCAAGATCTTTGAGGGTGGTATTTGCATCAATTTCGGACTCGGGTTTATCTGTTATCCGACCATGGGAAGATCCTTTCAAGTCAAACCGTCTATTAATTGGTACATCAGTACAGAACAAGTTTCCCATAACAACAAACCGGACCTACTCATGTACCAAAAACATAATCAGCAACCATTGCTTGCAAAATCTCAAAAAATTTAATTATTTTTCATGTTTTACTCTCAGCCATACCTTACGTTGCGAAGATCCACTCAACTTCACACAATGTAGTCCAAAAAATTTGGTGAGGAGTGTGTTTTCAAAGGATTTCACATGCTCAAAGTATGCTGGAAGCATCCTCCTTAGTACCTGAAATGGTATTAACAAAATCATGTCAAACAAAAATTATAATCAATGACATTAAGTATTAAAAAAAGTGAATTAGATTGGAAAAATAGACTCACTTTCACTTCTGCCTTTTTCATTGTCTTTATCATATACTTATCATCAGATGTCATGTAAAAGAAACTGCCACTTTTGCCAGGAGACGAGAGCTCCCGAAGAGCCTCACTCCCACATATTGATAACATGTAATCCATTGTATCCACATTAAATAAACTCCTAAGTGTCCTGAAACCATATATATCATTTAAAAACAACTACAATCAACCAAAATATACTATGACATTTGCAAATCACATAAAGTATCAACTAACCTGAAAACCGACGGGCAATAGTCTTTAAACTTAAAATCACATGACTGGTGAGGTGGAGTATGTTTGGATCCCTCAGAAGGAAATCTGGTCCATAATTTTTCCTTGGTATCAAAAGATGTAGGCTTCATATCAAGAGGTTTAGTTGGAGAAGGCCTCCCTACAGAATGTCTGGAATTGCACCATTAATTAATAAGTAATAACAACAATCAACACATATTTCATCAACCTACATATGAATGAGACATGGTTATCCAAATTATACCTTATCCCAAGCTGTAGATTGAGCATTAACTCAAAATTCTTATGGCCTTTGCATATTGTGACCCCTTGCCTCTCTGTTGGCTGTTGGTTAACTCCCACTCCACAAATATGTCCGTTCCCGAGCCCATCTGAGCCCAAAGCATCAATAGATAGTCTCCTATCCTTGTTCTCACTTTTAGAATTCTTCCTGACATGTTGTTTTTGATGCTTTCCTTCACTATTACACCAACTAAACATCTTATCCGAAGGAAATACCGCAAGGGATTTCACCTCACAAATCACACACTCACTCATCTCAAAAGAGAACAGCTGATTAGGATCCCAATCATCATGAGAAACGGTTGAATCCGATGGATAAAACTTTACGTGTTGTTCTTTCAGATCCTTACCCCAAACACCAAAATAGAAACTCCCATCTTCAAACCGAAAACTACCATTTCCTTTCGGGAATCCACACTCCCAACTCCCATCAAACCGATTCCCATTAGCCCAAACCATGATCCCATTCCCACTAATCTTCCCTTTCCTCCACTGCCCTGTATACTCATGACCACTGTTCCATTGATATGTTCCTTCACCATCATACAACCCCTTCCTCCAATCACCTTCATAATGATCACCATTTGCATAACTCATCCTCCCTTTCCCATACTTCTTATTCACAACCCAACAACCTTTATAAGTATGATTCAAAGACCCTGTAAAAGTCCCCTCACCATCCATATAACAGTTCTTGAATTCACCCTCATAAGTAGCACCAGAAGGCCAGCTAAACTTCCCTTTTCCATTCATCTTCCCTTTACACCACTCACCAAAATACATACACCCATCTGACCACAAGTACTTTCCAGCACCATGAGGGAAGTTGTTATCAGCCACCCACTGACCCATATAGATATCCCCATTGGAAAAGATCTTTTCTACATGGAAACCCTCAGCATCAGTAGTACCTTCTTCATCTACATGAGCAACAGACATTGTTGTGAAAATGCTGACTGCCCTCTTCTTAGCTGAAGCTTGTGACTTCTTAACTTTCACTTCCCATGACTTCAAAATGCCAGCCAGTTCTTTACTCATCCTCCCACCCCAACACAAAATTATGTATATAACCACTATAAAACAGTGACGCTATTAACCCAGATCAAGCTCACCTTGCATCATCAACATAACTCTCAGAGGCATTACAACAAACACCTGGTATGCAACCCAAGAAAGACCCAATTCGAGTATAACAAAACTGACCCAAATCCAGGAAACACGAATGAGAGCAATGACAAGGATGAAACGCCCAATGGAAACAAAAAGGAATTTCTTGTGAGGGTGTATTAGATTTGGCAGAAAGTGGGGTACCTGTGTTTGTTAATTTTGAAATGAATGTGCCGAGCTGTTCCATTCCATTGATTACGAAAGGCGAAAAGCTGTAAATGGAATCAAACAAAGACTTTTTCTGTAAATGATTATTTATTGGAGCAGGGTTTTAATGTTTGTACTCCACATAGTAATTGGAACAGTGAATTTATGAACTAGGGTTGTTAAAAAAAATACAATTTTTTTTTTTAATTTCTGTTTTGGGTTTTTAATATTAAGAATTGTAATGGTTTACTCGGTTAAATCATTTAACCATAGCTATAAAGATATTATAATTTATAAATATACTTTTTTTTATTAATTTTATTTTGTTATAATTATTTTTTTACCATATACAAATTACCCACGTGCATGTTCAAGAAATCTTGCAAAAAGGTCGAAAGAAATTAGAAGCATGATATATTTAATTTCATACAAGTATAAAGCTTTGAGTAAATTACACAAATAGTCTCTAAAAATGTAGTTTTTACTTCTCCTACCCTTCAGTTTACTATTTTTTATTTTTTAAATACAAATAATATTATTATATTTTTAAGTGATAAAATGTAAATAATATTATTATAAAATCAATATTATTAAAAAATGATTAATATTAATTATATTATTATAATCATTTGAAATTTACTGACACATGGTGTTGTGTCGTGCTTCCCTGCTTGTTTTAAATATATTTTAATCTATAAAAATGAGTTATGGGGCCTGTTTTTTATTTCATATTTAAGTCAAATGCATGTATAAAATTGTAATATTAGTTTAAATATATTATTATATGTATATATATATATAGATGTGTGTGTGGTGGAGGAGATTGGGGGAAGATAAGATAATATATATTCAATATATTAGTCCCAAACTAAATTTAAATTATATTTTAAATCATGCGTTTTGAAGGAGGATAACCAAACTTACAGGTCAAGAAAGCAATAATACAGATGATTGTTGATCATGGTTTAAATATTAATTATACAGTCAAAGTGTGCTTCTTATATCAATCTGGATTTATCCATTGATTTGTTATAAATTTTAAATGGGAGTTTTACCAAAATTATTAATTAATAAGATGATATGTGATTTATTATAATTTTGAAAATTTAGTACAACTTTTGGAAATATGTAAATGACTCTATCGAGGTTTATGTTTTCTAAAGTTCATTACACAGAATAGTAGATGTGTATATGGTTTCCTTTTAAAAAACATGGATCCTAAGAGTCTTAGTGATTATCAAATATTCTAACACGGTTGGTACTTATCATTAACACACGTTAAAAATATATTAAATTTTATTATTTTAAATATTGAAGAACGTGCTTCCCTTGGCCATATTTGGTTCTAGGGTTTTAAACATACGTATAATGGTCTCGTGAGCAGAGGGCGTGGGTTAAGGTGGCGGGCGTGAGGGGCGTGGAATACCGCACCGCCCCTCCGTGAGAGGGGGCATGGGGCGCTACTTTGAGTGTTGTTACGGCATGGGGGGAGCTTCTCTCTGTATGTGTGAGGTGAACCAATGAGAAGATAGGGTGGGGGCGTGAGTCATTGCCCCACTACACATAGCCTTATAAAGATGATGAATATACTTTTACATGTGAATGAACATATACCTTTAAGAGCATTTCTAATGGGAAAAGTTAAAAACGTTTAAAAGCGCGTCCAGTCACTTGAACAGGTTCGTGTCGTGTAACACGTTTATAAACTGGTTCGTGTTTGAAGAAAATGACACGATTAGTTAATTGTATCGTGCTCTTATTTAGCACCCATGTTAATCGTGTCTGACCTATTTAACACTTTTAGACTTGTTTTGCCAGCCCTACAGTTTTTTAGACGCGAAGAGACCAAAATAGATGAAATACTCTGAACTTGGGAAAAGATACGAGCTACTCAGATACGTTTCATAAAATTAGAGATGAGTACTCTCCAAATCGTTTCATTCTACTCTACAACGATGATGTCTCGGACGCGTGAGTCTATCTCCGGCGGTACAACTACTGCTCCGGCTGATATACTCTAGGAAACGTTTCGTGAGCAAATAAAAAGTGTTTTAAGTGACCCGCGTATAACAACAATCCTCAACCAACCCTAACAATTATTACTTGTACTAACTTTTAGCGATCGACATTGAGGAAAAATTTTATTGCTGGCCGGTGGAAAAAATGGTGACCCTAGCCAGAAAGAAAAAATGGTGACCCCAGCCAGAAAATATTCGTTGTTTAAGTTATTTTCCCCGCTAATGGACGAAAAGGATGATAATTCTGGAGAAAAAGGTATTAATTTATCTTTATAAGATTGATATTTGGTTTCATAGTTATCGATTTTATAACGTGAAAGAGAGAGGCTACATGTGTGGCAAAAAGAGAGGATGTGAGGCGATAGCGCTGGGCCCGTGATCATCAATAGGTTTCTGATAAATATAAATCAATGTTGTAGATTTTAAATAAAAATAATAAATATATATAATATAAAAATAATAAATATATATAATATAAGAAGTATAAAAACGACCCCCATTTAAACTAATAATTTAAATTGGACTAAAGTTTAGCCATTTAAATAATTAAACACACATTTAATTAACTATTACTCATTTAGACAATTAAGCCCACATATAATTAACACGTTACCTATTTAAATTTTTGAACAATTTAACCTAATAAAAAATCTAAGTAGCGGCAATCATGAATCCTGATTCTCGACCACTCGACGTTTTATATTCATGCTTCACACAATCTGAAGAACAACAATTTGCTAATCACGATTCTCGGCATGCCTCCTAATTGAAGTTAACGCAATCAGAAGAAAGATTAATCACGATCCTCACCCTGCCTCCTCACGATTTAAGGTTCTTTGTTAATCACGAATTCACGATTCTCGCCCTGTTGGTCGGTTCACTGATCTTCTCACAATTTCATGTAACTTTTTTTTAATTTTTTTCTCTAAATTTCGATTTTTGCTGATCATATTATTTTTCTATAATGTTATGCTATATGTGACATTTGCTAATTGTAATTAGTGAAAATGTGTGTACTATGTGACCCGACCTGAACCGGACTGGAAAAAATTAATATTTAGCGAGAGACAACTGATCTCAAAAATTTTCGACCCCCGTGAAAAAAAATTCTGGGTCCGCCACTGGTAACATCATTTGATTGGTTTCACCCTTTTAATGGGCCAACTTTTTTTTTTCATTCTCAACCCTTATACTATATATAATATATGTTTTAAACCCGCTTGATTTTTTAATAATTTTGTTTTTCTGTAATAACTTTCGTTCGTTAACTTAAGAAAAATGGAATGCGCTGCTGTTTGTAGTTTTTTTTTTGTAACGTTCTGATATTTTTTTAAACCCTTGTATTCAAAATCGAGTATCTTTTTTATCGTAGGCTACACCGAGCGACGTTACCGTTGCGGTGCCGTGACAAACTCAACCGCTTATGAGCGAACAACATTGTTTCCGGCATTATCGTAACCGGTATCGGTGTTCGTTTTTATAGTTTTCGACGAGCTGAATCGATAACGACCAAACTATTACCGCCTAATACGGAGAAAAAAACGATCACGCTCCAGCTGCGAAGCACGAGGTAGAAACACTAGTTTTAAATTTTAACACATACAAAAACAAAGCGCAAACTTATTAGGGAAACCTAGAGGATTATATATTTAAATGCCGTCATTTTGTTGTTTTTTCTTTGGAATGAAAGTTTAAAAGATATATTCGAATACAAATTTATATTTATCCTCAATCTTTATTTATCTATCCTATCTATATCTATACTATATAATAAATAAAAATGTTAAGAGACACTTGTCAGGTTTTTTCCCGCCTAAAACACAATTGCTATTTTTTCTTAACACGCGGATCCTGTTGGTCGGGTTATACCCGGATCTATCTTCACACGCGGAGCCTTTCCCCGTTACTCACGCAGTATCCTCAAAATACAATCTGAAACCCTAGACTTCATCATCACAGCCTTCAGTTTATTTTGTTTCAAAACACAATCCCAAACATCCGGTGATTCATCATGTGACAACGACGAGTGAGAGGGGTAACGGAGACGATACGTCAGAAGTGTTAATGATGAAGAAGAAGAAGAAGACGCATCAGGAAATGGCGGTGGTTTGCGGATGTTGCCTCCGCAGCCGACGAATCCGTCTACGGCGGTGGCGGCGACTCTGACAAGTAACCATCATAATAGATTCACCATTGCAAGAGTTTATACTCTTCTGGTAAAAAATGCAGTGTCGCCGCCGGCGTGGAAGGCTGCCAACGAGATGATTGGTGTACCGGTGTTGAGGAAAGTTCCGTTTGGTGAGATACTTAAGTAACTTTTAATTGTTGTTGCTAATTTATCATCTTTTTAAAATGTGAATTGCTGATTGATTGATTTGATTACGTCTTCTGTTTATGTAACAATTCTGAATTTTCAGGTCCGGTTTATTTTTTTTCCTCTCCTCGAACAATATATATATATACACACATGTATACATACAACCAAAAACCTAAATATCATTAACTAACATTAAACCTTCTCTAATATTAAACCACCATTAAAAATCATCCATAATCACATATGTAATTACTAATCACCATATTAAACAAAACCTAAACCTAAACTTAAACTAACTAAATTAAACATATATAATATTATCTAGACTAAAGTTAGCTACCTCACTCCCTCATTATTTTTTTTGTTTTCTCGACATAACCACCCCCATTCCCATCCCTTTGTTTGTCCAAAACACACCATCAATCACACACATATACTTGGACTTTTTTTTTTCATTCAATCACACACCATACACAAGACAATTTTATTTTTTTTCTCAAACTTGTACCATGCTCCATTAAATGCAAAATTAAAAAAAAAAAAAAATCACTTCAAGATTTTAAACTCTCAAACTCTCCCCTCACTCCCACTCCTTACGTCAACTATACCACAACGTCCTCCATACACACCTTCAAACTCCTAAACACATTCCTACAACTAGAAACCCATCGATTTCAGCCCCCAAAAACTGAATTAAAGGTGCTACAAGTGTTTGCCAAGAGTTCCAAGTTTCCATAGTTGTCTACAACATCATTCCATGTAAGTCCACCACCATTTTCAAGTTTAAGAGCTTGAATATTCTAAACTATAAGCCATGTGTTCTTGACAGAAAATATGAGTCTTGTTTAGTGTGTTTTCATCTCTTGAAATTGTTCATCTAGCATCATCAATGGTTCATCTCGTTTGGTAAGCCGAAAACCACTTAAAACCTTCATTTACAAACTTAAATCATCACATACATGTGCGATCTGTGTACACCCATGTTACTAGATCAGTTTGGAGTTTCCACAGAAGTAGGAAGCTTATCTTCAAGTTTTAGCACTTCCACAATCCGTTCATGAGAAGGTATAAAACTTGAAACCGTTAACTTTCGCGTTAAATAACCTAAAAATCATCCTTAACGTTCTTTAATGCAAAATCCATGAAGTTTAAGATATATACACACAAAAGATCAAGTTTTTACCTATTATTAAGTTTAACATGATGTTAAACCCTCAAAAAGTTAAAAAGATTTTAACTCTGAGTCGGTTATAGATCGAAATCGAGCTTATACGCGTTAAAAACCCGAAACCGACACAAACCTTGTGAAATCCGGACCTGGACAGTACATAATGTTTTATTTAATAAAAATATACTAAAAATGGTTTACAATGGTCTATAGGTCTTGATGTGTTGGTGCTTCTACTAGTAAACTATTAAAAACCGTTAAATACATGATTTATGACAAAATTTAGCAAAACCGGACCAGAACCCATAAATATATAAAAAGTACATACTTAGAGATTACTTGGACATATAAAAGTGGTCTTTGGAATAAAAAGTGGAAAATCAATTATTTAACATACCGGTGCATTTAAAACCGTGCGTTAAACGATTAATCGTCAAAATAACGATTTTTGGACTTTTAATTTCGAAACTGTTATTTTCCAGTAAAATAAGTCTAAATATATTACAAAACATTTTGCAAAGGTTTAAAATGATAATCTATGTATTGGTTGCGCGATTACACGTTTAAAGCGTGATTTTTACTGAAACCGGTAACAAAAATACATTTTTGATACTGTTAATTATTTATAGAATATTTTGGGCTTGAAAATTTTATAAATTTTTTTTATATAAACTGAGATTATTTATTTTAGTATTAAACAAATTACCAAGAATTTAAATTACATCCTTAAGCATTTTATAAAACGATTTCAATTCATATAAGGACTAATATTACCGGAGAGACAAACTTATATTTTCGGGATTGATTTGAACTTAAAATATAGTTATATAAGTATATAAATATAAAACATTATTTTATTATAATCCGTAGATACCCGAAAGGCTTATTACTATACATTTTGACAAGTTCAATAAAATAAACGTAGTTGAGATAAACGAGTCATTAGGACTATAAGACCTAAATACTTTGACTATGGTTGACTAATATTTATTTATCAAATAAATAAATATAACTTGTAATTAATCAAACCTATTTTATTAATTAATGTATGAACATTATACAACCGAAAACACATTTGTTTATAAATAAAATAACCTTATCAAATATAACCTAAGTTAAGACATGGACACATTTGACTTAGAGTTTGGACACAAGTACTATTGTATATAGTGCTACTAGTAACACATTGTATGAACGTAGGGATTTCTTTCCCCCGAAGCCGTCATCACTAGACTTGTCGAGCTTACTATACCACTACCCTCGCAACTAGAACTCGGTGAGTTTCGCGACTTAAATTCCCCTTTTTTACTTAAACCTTTTTGGGTGAAATACATGCTGCCAATTCTAAATTTTGACCAACTATTTTTGGGTGTATGCGTACATTTACTATTGTGCAATCATTAACTCGGAATGAGCCACACACATATGTGGGTAGTACTACTTGAACCTTGGAATAATGTCCCTACTTCGTGCACGGTGTATATCCCCGATAGGAACTGGGGAAGACTAGACCTATGTCCAATTATTTAGGGGCTACATTACTAACGTGTTGACCTAGTTGACACACGACCCTACACACCATTAAATTTTGCATCATGTATGTGTGAACAGTGTTGTAATGTTGACATGAGTTAACATTTAGACAATTACTATCTGCTCTTGGCTGCGGCCTCGAGTGCGGCTTGATTGAAGGAAAGCAATATTTATGTATACATACACCTACTGATTTATGTCCATGGAAATATTTATGACTGTTGCGAACTCACTAGCTTTATAGCTAACCCATATTTTGAACATGTATTTCAGGACACCTAGACGAGAGACCCTCGTATTAGCTTTTGAGCACGAGCTTGTTTAAGGGACATGTGTAGAAGCCTTGTGGACTCTAGATCCCAATGCCTAGAGTTGGACATACCTTGAACTAGACTTGCTAATTGACTTGGTATTAGATTATATATTTTACTTAGTATAGACAATTGGTATATTGTATATAACAAAATGATTTATTCCACTGTGCAGGATCTGTATCAACTGGTCACATCCGGGCCCCCATTTGACGGGGTGTGACAGTTTAACATTGCTTAAATTCGATATTTTAATTGAATAATTCACTATAGAGTTAGGGATTTGGTGATCTGATTTGGTTTCAAGTTCTTCAATTAGCTAAAAGAGGAATTTGTTTCTTACTTGCTTATTCGACTATACATTATGTAGTAATTCATAACACAAAGCTAGATCTCCAATTGTGATTTTTGAACTCATGTGTTGGATCATGCTGTTGCATTTGTTTTCTGTATTATTTTTGTTAGGAATTGGATGTCCACCAATGATATAATCAGATTAATTATGCTCTCTAAGTCTGTATTAGTAATGTAGATCACAATGCCTGCTTGATTTATGTTTGATGGGTTGTACATTAAAGATATTTTTAATTGAATTTTGAAGTCATTGATTGGATATTTAGTAATATCTCATCTAGAAGGCTTTTGATGTTGTGTTGTAATGCTTAAACAAACAAATCATGCACTTTTTATTTTCTTAGTGAATCACATGTGCTTCATTTGCCAGCAAGAAGAGAGATAACTCCTAGAACAGCAAAGTGCTTGCCAAAAAGGTGGTGGGGAGGAGTTTATAATCACAAGCATCAGTCATCTGTAAAACCTGAAAGTGAGAGAGTGAGGAATGCAAAGAGTGAACTTCTTTCATGGTACTTTTGCTATATTTTTATAGTATTTTGATACCTTTGATGAAAAAGAGTAAGTTTTAGCCATGAGGATTTACCGGTTGTTTGTATGGTTCTAGGGTGGAGGCCGAGTCATTGCGGTGTTTATCAGCCAAATATTGTCCTTTGGTGCCTTCTTCAAGATCAAGAATTGCAGCTGCATTTAGTGTAGATGGGAAAGTTCTTGCTTCTACTCGGTATGTTTTCGGTAGTGTGTTTTGTTCTCTGCATCTTTTACTTATTATAGTTACTGAATTCATTTGTTTTTTGAATGCAAGTGGTGACCATACCGACTGACTGCCAAACTGGAAAATGTGAAAAGGTGTTGAGTGGTCATCGAAGAACTCCTTGCTTATTTTAAGCTTAAAAAAAGGAATAAAATGATGTAAGTTATTTTATGCATTAGAAGTGTATTCAGGGCACCTTTCGAACACATATCCTTTCAACCTACTCTTTTATTTTTACATGTTTGACCTTGAACACAAAGGCCAATCAACCGATTCATATGGGTCAAATTAGTGATTAGCAGGTTCATAATCATAAACAAGCATTCACTTTGGATCAAAGGAATCCCAACATGTACATAAACATAACGAGTAATGAATAAACTATTTAAAGGGGTCAAATAATTGTAAACTATCATTTAATCTTTAAAAATATATTGATATGTATGTTGACTTATGAAATCAACATGTGAAGAAAGAGGGCAATGACTTCTATTCATATTGAAATCAGGTATATTGTCGTTTTTTCGCATGTTTGTATATTTGACTTACTACTATTTAATGTTTACAATCATAGGTAACTGAAATTATACTAATTTAGATTGAACCACGCAGGCTCCCTTTACTCCCTTTAAAAATATATTGAATTGTACAAATATATATATATATATATATATATACATTTTATAATTTCCACCTCGCCACCACCAATATGCAGTCTACATGGGGTTTCACCTATGTGTATGGTTCTGAAATTCATATTAAGATTTATACATTTAACATATGATTTTTTTTCATCATCGGATATAGCAACATACTCCCATTTTAATGCTTTCAGGTCATATATTCAACTCCCTGCATACATCTGGTATTGGGCCAGCTCACTACAAGATCATTGTTGATCGGCTTGATGGGATTTGGTAAGTATTTAACTGAAACTATTGGTTTATTTTTATTCCAAAATAGCCGCACAAAACATTGTTGCTACTTGCTACATACAAATGGTTCTTTATAAAAACATATATCAAAATCTATGTTGTGCCAGCTTTGATGAGTCGGCCACAAGCAAGGCGGATTCATAGGTTACTAAATACTAACTCTCCTTGCATTTATGGCTTATGATACTTTTGATATATTAAAGCTCGACAAAAAATAATAATGCAGGATTTGAACAAGGCAATTGTGTAAGTGTTGATATGTCAAATGGGTCAAATGGGTAGGAGAGTGTACCTATCGCTTCACAACAGTCTCTATTCACTGCTCGACGTCATTGTTGAAAACAAGAAGGTATTGTTAAATTTTCATTTGGGGAGTTTTGTCGCCTAAACTTTGGCTGGAGGGGCGTCGTTGTTTTATCCTTACAAAGGGTTCCCTGGCATGCATTGTTTCAAAGCACCAGTTTCTTCGTATTCTTCGTGATTTCTTTGTAAGTATACATCACCTTAATCTTGAATACTGTTTTACTTTTACATGTTGATTGTTATAGAAGTAGTAAACATATGAGAAATAACTTGAAATATCCCTTAAACTTTAAAAGACAATGCCTAAATACCAACAAAATTAATTAGAAATAGATGTGAAAATACTAAAAGAAAAAAACTTGAGTTTTGTGACTATTAAAAAGAATAAGCAAAGATGATACAAAAGTTAGGGTTTGTTTGGTACGGGGTAATGGAATGGATGAATGAATGGAATGAACGAGGTAATGGAATGGACAACGGAATGAAATGGACCATTTCATTCCATTCCATTGTCTTGTTTGCTTACCATGAGGGAATGAAATAAATCATTACTTTATGTTGTTTGGTAGGCTAGAAAAAACAAAGGAATAAAATCGATGGTGAGTGGCGACGGTGGTGGTGGGTGGCGGTATTGGGTGGTGGTGGGTGGGTGGATGTGGGTGGGGGTGGGGGTGGGGGTGGCGGGTGGCGGTGGTAGGAGGTGGTGGTGGTGGGTGGTGGTGGTGGTGGAGAAGGTGACGGTGGTGGTGGGAGGTGGGGGTGGGAGGCGGTGGCGGCGGGAGGTGGGGGTGGGTGGTGGGGGTGGTGTGGTGTGGGTGGCGGCGGTGGTGGCGGCGGGTGATGGAGGCGGCGACGACGACGGTGGTGGGTGGTGGACGAGGTGGTGGGAGGTGGTGGTTGGTGTTAGTGGGTGGTGGTGGTAGGAGGGTGTGGTGGTGATGAAGGGTGAAAGAGGGAATGGAATGAAAAAAAAAGAACAAGGGGTGGATGGAATGAATTTGAGGGATTTAGAGGAAATGACATTTCTTGTGGAATGGGTGATTCCATTTCATTGTCCAACCAAACACCATTTTTTTCATTCCCTCGTAATCGTCCATTCCATTCCACCTCTCATTCCTGCATACCAAACGCTACCTTAGTTTTTCTTTTTTATATTCACAAAACTTTATTAAAAAGAATAAGCAATAATGGCCTTATGTTTACATCTAGGAGAACACACGGGGAGTTCCTACCGGTAACTTCCAGTACAAGAATGTGTATGAAAAATCTCAAGCTTTTTCAATTGGAGTACAAGGGAAAGAAGCTTCCAGTGTATTGACTTCACAACATACAAGTCAATCAAGTCTTGCTATTATATGTAAAAAAACGTATTCAGTCTCAGGTCAGTTAAGTTAAAAAGGTCTTTTTTTATCTAAGATTATTCATGCCTATTACTCTATTAGTTTATAGCGGCCCATTTTCTGCAGTTCAATGATCTGCAACAATGTTACTTACAAGAACGACCGCAATTATCAATCATTAGTAATTTTTTTATATTTTTTAATTATATAATTTTCATTTTTCACCCGTGTAGTATACGGGTCACTAACCTAGTTATACAATAAAACAATAACAAAAATTTCAATGAGTTTAACACTTGTAATTAAATTAGTATATCTACTATCTCCTTTGTTTAATTTAATTTCCTTATTTTTAGTTCACATTTTTTGTAATTAACACAAAATTTTTATTTATCTATCCTATTATACAATAAAACAATAACAAAAATTTCAATGAGTTTAACACTTGTAATTAAATTAGTATATCTATATCTCCTCTGTTTAAATTTAATTTCCTTATTTTTTTAGTTTACATTTTTCTAGTGGGGTGAGGCCTGAGGGTGGGGGCGTGGAACACCGCCCCTGAACGTTATCCATGGTGTGAGGCGGCAGGGTAGTGGGATCACGGGGTGTGAGGCTCTCAACGACTCTTTGATCATTGCTAAATCTAGCCATTGGGCTATTTAAATTTTTTTTTAAATAATCTATACCTTTAAACTTTAAAACCATAACAATTTTCTCTCAAACTACATACATATATCTCTCTCAACCTCTAATCATGAATCCTTAGTACCCAAACAACCTATTTTTTGCTAACCGTCAATTCAACGATAACCAACGTAATGATCCAAACAACCTCTTCAGTCCTAATTTTTATAGCAACGTTTATCATCCCCAAATATCACCCAATCCAAACGACCCACAATACACATTTGGTGTTTGAAACCAAAACCAAGCCCCTCCCACAACCCGAAACTGTACCTGAAACACAATCCATTCCCGAAACCGTTACCCATACACAACCAACAAAAACGAAACAATCACAAAAAAACAACCAACATCAAGTCTCGATTCAACCCCACGTACGCATGAAAGGGGACCGTAGACGAAGAAGTAGATTTGGTACAAGCTTGGGTCGACGTATCTAAGGACCCGAAAATTGGTGAGACGCGTTTATGAGAAATTTCACATTGCAAATGGTAGGGGCGAATATTGTAACCCCAACAAGATATTGTTCAAATTGATGGACCTTCATAAAAAAGTTTAACGTTTTACAAGTCAAACACTCTAACAACTGTCATAGTCAGACAATCTGTATGATAAATTACACTCGAAATTTGATAAACTACCCGGGTTTAAAGAAGAAAAACAAATACCCTAGATATGAAATTCTTCGCAATGAACATCGACCATTTGAAGGGGATAGATCATGAACACGGTGAAAAGAAGAAACCAGGAAAAATATCTAAAATAAAATGTTTAGTTGTTTTTTTATTATTATTTCATGAATGTAATTTTTTATGTTCTTTTTTTAATTAGTGTTTTATTTTATGTTCTATTATTATTTTTATTAATTAACTATTTAAATAATGATTAAAAGTTTAATGTTGACAGTGAAACAATTACACAGCTTAGTAGTTGTGTTTAGTGATAACTCCTTACTGATGTGACAGTGACATGACGGGACGTTATTCACTTGGTAATGATTCCATTACACATAGGCTTACACTCATATTTATATTTAATTTATATTTTAGGAATTAGTCATTTTCTATATATTATTATAATCTATGAAATATAAGTAATAGTAATACAAACTAATTAAAACTTACATAATCAGAAAGATTTGCTTGATACGTATTTAAAGAACAACCACTAGTTTAGTCTAGTGACAAAGGTGTATACCCAAGACCTCATTAAAATGGGGAGAACTTAGGTTCAAGTCTTACTTGTGACAAAAAGGGGTGGGGTGCAGGTTAGGCCAGGGGGTTTTTATTGGGCTAATCGTGTCATAGTCTAATAGTATACGGGGTGCAAGGAGGAAGTTGCAAGTTTTTAGTCCTAGAAGGAGTCTAATACTTGTTTATTTTATTATTTGTTTATTGTTTGGTATTATTTTTAAGTATTTGAGTAGTATTAGACTAGGAGTGAATTTTTATTTATTTGATTATTTAATTGAGTTTGAGTTGTGTTAGGATTAGTATAGGGTTTATTATAAATAAATGGTTATGGATTAATTGTAAAGTGTGGGTTTTTTTTTTGTTTAATAAAATTCTCTGTTTGTTTTCTTGGGTCTGATTTCCAACAATTGGTATCAGAGCTTGGTGAAAGAGAATGTCATTTTGAGAGTCGTTGTTTAGGAAACCCCTTTAACTACGGGGCTGGGAAGAAAAGACCGAGAAGGGGCTATTTCGGTGTTCGTTGATGGTGATCTGATCTAGTTATGATAAGACAACTTCAATACTTGATCAATCGACCCGATCTATCCCGCCAAGGATAAAAATGAAGTAACCGGGTTAGGTTGTTTTTTTGACAGAAGATATCCGATCGGATTTGCGGGTAGGAGGACGGAAAAAGATTAGTCAAAGCAGGAGACTTTGAATCTAGTCTTGCCTAGCAGGTAAAGAAGAAAAACGGAAGAAGCAGCAGGATAGCAAGCTTGTTTTTTTCTTTGATCGGTGGTCAAGAACGGGGTTGCTCTGGTGACCCAGGAAGAGGGAGATCGATAGTGGTCAAGTGGGATTGAAGTCGTGAAGAAGAGGAGATAACAATGGTATATGCAAAGGAGAAAAAGTATATGTGTGTGAACATTGTGGTTGTGGAAGTTCAAGTCGGGATGATCTAGGACGAGGCCAAGGGAAGGGTCGGTGGTCCAGGAAGGGTCAAGACGGTGAACGGGTCCAAGATAAGTGCATGACAAAATTAGGGGGTGATTATTGGGCTAATCGTGCCATAGTCTAATAGTATACGGGGTGTAAGGAGGAAGTTGTAAGTTTTTAATCCTAGTAGGAGTCTAATACTTGTTTATTTTATTATTTGTTTATTGGTTGGTATTATTTTTAAGTATTTGAGTAGTATTAGACTAGGAATGAGTTTTTATTTATTTGATTATTTAATTGAGTTTGAGTTGTGTTAGGATTAGTATAGGGTTTATTATAAATAAATGGTTATGGATTAATTGTAAAGTGTGAGTTTTTTTTTGTTTAACAAAATTCTCTGTTTGTTTTCTTGAGCCTGATTTCCAACATTTTTCTCACCTATGGTGAGTTTCCTCCTGAAGAAGGTGGAGATGATCGAGTGGGTCAGTGACCCGTCAGTGATCCAAACTGCCGTTAAAAAAAACCGTATTTAAAGACCTTAAATAAAGAAAATACATCTCACTACCTATACTTTTAAAAGAGAAACGATTTATAAATTAAACTATTTGATTCATACACCAAAAATATTGTTATAAGATGTTTTACCTTAAACTATATAAATTATACATTTCTGTGTATGAATTAATTATTTTAGTGTACATATCATTTCACTATTAAAATATTAACATAACTATGCAATTAACTATTTAACTATGCAATGAACTATTTAATTTCGATCAGATCATGAATATTGAATTAGATTTCAACTTGAATTTAGTTTTCTAATTTCCCCGTCTTCGTATTTATGCAAATCCTTAATTATGTTTCTTTTTTACTCTATTTAAATTAAGATGAATTTATAAATATTTTTTAAGTTAAATATTTATTTATGAAGATGTTTGTTAACTAAAATCTTATATTATTACAGGATATTAGGATTTAACGTAATTGATTAATTAAATAATTTACATACTAGAAAACGAATTTATTTTATTAAAACATGGCAACACATCGGGGTCATGTAATTAAAAAAGTCAACTAATTAAGGTGGATCTTCAAACCAAAAGGGTATATTTATAAAATTGTAAATGTATTAAAAAAAACTCAATACTTTGTTTTCAAATATAAAATACATTATCCAAAATATATACATAAAAACGTTGTAAACTTATACTTATTTTTACCATGTTGAAGACATGCTAATTTGATAATTGTTGGTACATCCATACACGTATATTTGTAGGATTCAAATTAATTGTAGTGACCAATTTGATTAAGTTCAAAGATGAGTGATATTCAAACCATGATTTTTAAACCAATTTTTGTAATTAAAATAACTAACTAATTACATCATAATCATAGTTTGATTAGCAATAATTATGTTATTACATAGGTTAACTACGTCTAGTTTATATCCATAGGGGTCGATGAGGAGCGAACACTTAGGATTCTTCTTTCAAATGAGGTCGCGTGTTCAATACTTGCAAACTCCAAAAGTTTTTTAAACAACGATTAACGTTATAGTAAAAAAAAATCGACAGTTCGACTCTTCGTTTCCTGCGTCTTCTGTTATTCAATTCATCCTTTTTTTAAATAGCCGACGGTTCCTAATTTCTTTATAAAGATTAGGGCACAACCATTACATATTTATTTTATAAAGATTAAATGGATTACTGGATTAGGGCTCAACCAATCAACCACTACATATTTACATTATAAAGATTAAACGGATTAGGGTCCAACCATTACATTATAAAGATTAAAGAGGGTTCAACCATTATAAAGATTAAAGAGAGTCCAACCATTATAAAAAGAGCCCAATATGTTTTTAAGTTTTTATAAAAAGGTCCCAATATATAAAACCGATATATAAAATTTTATAAAAAACATATATATATATATATATATAACATATATATATAATTTTTGGTCCCCCAGGGCTGGCCCTGGTAACCTTGTTCTTTCGAAAAAGTAAAAAGAAAATAAAAAATGACATTACGTATATTTTATTTAGACGTTATTATCTACATTCAAATTAATCTTTTAAATATTAAACACATTAATTATTAAAGACATTCAAGTTAATCTTTTAAATGTTAAACACATTATTAATTATTTCAACACACAAAAAATCATTTAAAATGTGCCCACATTCAACCATCATATCTATTGTGTTTAAACATTCCAATTCAACCCAAAACACCTCTAACAACTTCTAATTTGATTTTAGGTGCTTCCAACATCAAATTAACATGTATAAAATTAAATTTGAATTTAAATCTTCCTAACATGATTCAATCATATACAACAACATCTAATTCATCAACTAATCTTAAGTCAAAGATTAGGTCAAAATCCAATAAAACCCAAATTGTAAACATGTATCCATAATGTCCATTCATGGCATCATTTTATTAATACTTGGATGATCAAAAACATTAGATGATGTACTAACCCAAAAATGCATATCCACCTCCCTTTAATTTAACTTAAGATAACATACGACATCGAAAGCATAATCAAAATCCTATCCATGATAACATCCTTCAAAAAGAATTGCATCACTTGAACGGAACCCTCATACAACTAGATACTCAAAAAGATTGGAACCATAACACTATAAATTGGTTTAAGCTTCCTCCCCCTTTATGCAAATTCTGAAATACCTAGGGTTGTCAATCGTTTTGGGTTGACGGGTTTCGGGTTAGATGGTTGAATTGTTCAACCGAACACATACTATATTTGTATTTGTTTCAAAAACATCAACCCTAACCCTTGACACACTTAAAATCATGTAACCCAAACACGACCCATTCAGTCCGTTTATCTAAACGTGCCAACGGTTGACATGTTGGCCGATAGTAATCAAGTTGTAAACGTGTTAATGATGTTGGTGGGTTGTAATAAATGGTTAAACATGTCATAAACGGGTTAGCAGATCGACCTGTTTAATTAAATATGTTGGCGAGTAGACCTATAATATTAAATGGGTTATGCATGTCAACCCAAACACGATCATTTATTAAACGGGTTAGATATAACAACCCAAAGTCTAATTATTTTGTGTCGTATCGTAAATTGCCACCCTAGAAATACCTCATGGGGTTCCTCAAGTTTTCTTAGAGCCAAAAGCGCACTTTTGAAACGATGCGTTTTTTTATAATAAGATTTAATCTTTTCTATTATACTTCTTTTATTTCAAACTTAGTAATATAGCTTCTTTTTTTGCAAAATATTATGAAATCGATTTGGTATAGTAACTTTTTTTCAGTTGTCACACCATTTAGGTTAAATAAAACAAAGAGCCAACACAATAGGACCTTGAATTTTGTATGGTACTTTTAAGCTAAGTTTTAGTTGAGGAGCCTTCGTGTTGGTTGCTCAAACTCAAGTTCGAGCTCGAGAAGAATCCAATATCGATTTGAACTTTACTCTAAATGATCAACATTTATATAAAAATTAGTTTTCATAACCAGACTTGTTTCAAGAGTATATGAAAAGATTGCATTCGACCACGAGAATTTTGAACCAAAGAAAGAACGACCGTAAATAATCAAAAAAGTTTAACAGTTAACTTTAATCTTTTACTATATTAAAAAGCTTTTTGAAAAAGTCATTATTTCAAAAGTCGCTTTAGGCCCGGAAAATGTTAGTTTTAGCTTGTTGACATAACCGAACCACCACTTTTCATTTGATTATGTTATTTTAGTTTGGTTTTTTCGTTTATGATTAAGTTATTCATTTTTTCTGCAGAATAAGGGATAATAACCAATACACACATGGACTGTTTTAGAATCGTTATAATGAGAAAAAAAAACTACAAGATCCCAAAAGCCCTATGAGTTAGGAAGTACATATATAAAGCCCAACATTGAATTAAATATAAATGAAATATAAAGCCCAACATTGAACTAAATATAGTCAACGATATATAAGCCCCATGAGGCATTAGAAAATACATATAGCCCAACATCGAATTAAATATAGACAATGAAAATATAAGGCCCAACATACATGATAACATGAACAAGTTTTAGAATTATTGAATTTCGAAAATATAAACTTAAAACTGTTTAAAGCAACTTTGAATAGTCACTCGTATCATAGTTATTGATAGAGTCTGAGAGGGTGTGATAAGGCAAACCTTACCTACACCTCAGGTCTCCAGGGGATGGAGAGGCTACTATCGCTCAAACCCCCGGCTCCGACAACCTTTTTTTACTATAAGTTATTATCTGTTTGTATTATTAAAAACAATTTTGGAATTTTAATTACCTAAATACAAATATTTGAAATAGTTTCGAGAAAACTGATATTTATGGTTCGATTCACTTTAATTTGATTATTTATCATTTGGTTCAACGACGGCTAGACTTTCATGTGGTTTATTTTAATTCAACATTAACAGTTTTTTTTTCTGTTTTCCTAACACTTTAACGATAGATACTTAAAGTTTTTAGTAAGATCTACACACAAAAATTAAATAAGTAATAATGGGAAGGAGTAAAAATTCTGACAAAGAAAAAACAATAATCCAACATGGTGAAGATTAAAACTTTATCTTTTAATAAAGTCTTTAATGTTGGATCTTATTTGTAGGTATGAATAATGCTAATAATGGTTTCCACACATGATTCCCATGTTCCTTTTGGAGCTATTTCACATAAAGTTTTAAGAACAAGAAACTTTGTGTTCTTCCAACTAATAATATAAAAAAGTATTAGTTTACTTCTATAATTCTTTTTAGAGAATCCTAGTTTGATTTATCATCATAAACCAATCCTCAATAATTTCATACCATCTTGATAAGTTTGTTAGGTTTTTATCATGTGTATGAATCTTGTGTTATTATTACCTCATAATATTGATCACTTTGTCTTGTCATGTGCGTGTATCTTAACAAAATATCTAAAAATAAGATCGGTCTTCTTTTGGTCTTTCATTTGTAATAATCGGAACCAACCTTGGTCTTATTATGAAGTATGCTTTTATATTAATCATGATCAGATTAGTGCTTAACTTAAGATTGCATTTTGGGCAATATCACTACAAGAAAAGGACCCTGTGCCGACGGAGCCTATACCGACGACACTTGTCGTCGGGATAGGTCACCCTATACCGACGACATGTCGTCGGGATAGGCCAAACCCAAAATTTAATAGGGGAGACCCTATACCGACGACATGTCGTCGGCACAGGGTTGAGGCAGATGGAGGGAAAACATGGCGCCCAATGAAAAATTGGGGAAAACCTGTGCCGACGACATGTCGTCGGTATAGGTTAATTTCCATTTTCTTTTTGTTTTTCTTTTATTTGATAAATATTCGTCGGTCAAATTTTTTTTTTTTAAATTAAAAACAATTATGGGAAAACTCTATACCGACGACATGTCGTCGGTATAGAGTTTTTAAGACAAAACCATATTGCGCCGACTTTCGAGCCTATACCGACGACATGTCGTCGGTATAGGTTAATTTCCATTTTCTTTTTGTTTTTCTTTTATTTGATAAATATTCGTCGGTCAAAATTTTTTTTTTTAAATTAAAAACAATTATGGGAAAACTCTATACCGACGACATGTCGTCGGTATAGACTTTTTAACTTTATTAACTGGTCAAACCTGTACCGACGACATGTCGTCGGGACAAAACCATATTGCGCCGACTTTCGAGCCTATACCGACGACATGTCGTCGGTATAGGTCTCAGCGAGAATAAACCCAGAAACAGCTTCCTGCTTCCCATTTCCACGAAAAAAACCCCAAAACTCTCATCTTCTCTCTTTGGCGATTTCCCGTTTTTGGTGTGTTTTGTGGAGCAATCTTCACCAATCTCTCGGGTTTTGAGGTTAGTTAACATCTATGTTTCAATTTTGACCAAAAAATCAACATTTTTGGGTTTTTACTTAATTTCTTTGATTTTTGTTAGTGTTTGAAGCTTTGACCATTTTTTGAGGATTTCAAGCTATTCGAAGCTAATTTGCAAACTTGGTTAGTAATTTTTCTATAAATTAGGTTTAGATGTATGTTTGTATGTATATTGTTGAGCGTCGTGTGCATAATCAACAAATGCTTGAAATGCAACGACAAATGGATCAAATGCGTCAAATGTGGGAGCGCCGAACTAGTAGCGATGATAACTAGCTTGGAGTTGTTGAGCCTTTGTAGTTGGTGTGGTGTTGTCTTGAACAATTTACATATTTTTGTGTTTTGAATGTTTGATTTGTCGGACAAGTTTGTGGGTCGAACAATTTGTATGCTTGTTTTACGTTTCGGATATTAGTTTTTATTGGATTTGAATGTTTGAATGGTTTATATATAATTATTTGCAGGTTTTTGTTTTAAGAAATTTAATATTTCTGGAAAAATATTAAAAATTAAAAAATTAAAAAAAAAACAGAAAGACCTATACCGACGACATGTCGTCGGGATAGGACTTTTTTAAAAAATATTTAAAAAAATGAAAAAAACCTATACCGACGACATGTCGTCGGGATAGGTCTTTTTAAAAATTATTTAAAAAAATGAAAAAAACCCTATACCGACGACATGTCGTCGGTATAGAATTTCTTTTTGAATTATTTAATTAGAACCTATACCGACGACATGTCGTCGGTATAGAATTTCTTTTTGAATTATTTAATTAGACCCTATACCGACGACATGTCGTCGGTATAGGCTGACCTATACCGACGACAGCTATACCGACGACAATCTTGGGCTATTGGGACGAAGCAATCCCGACGACACCTATCCCGACGATATGTCGTCGGCATAAGCTATCCCGACGACAAGTCGTCGCTATAGGGTCAAAAAAAGTCGTCGGTATAGGGTGATATTGTTGTAGTGTATTAAGAGTTTACAAAAAATTTAATTGTTTTTATCTACTTTCTGAAAAGTTGTGTGTGATCATTTAGTGGTGTAACTTAAAGTCTTATTGCACATGTTCTTAACCTTCACAAGGAAAATAGTGAGAAACAATTAATATTAATGAATGTGATTTATATTTGGAGTTAAAGCTACCTATTTAAATTTTCTTGATGAAAAAATGAGAAATGTTAATAGCATATAGTTTATTAAATGATAAAAATTTTAAAGTCTAATTGCACATCTTATTTCTTAACCTTCACAAGAAAATTAGTCAGAGATAATTAATATCAATGAATATGATTTATATTTGGAGTTAGAGCTACATATTTATTTTTTCCTAACGAAATGATGATGAATGTTAATATCATATAGTTTATTAAACATACAAATTGTTTTTCTAGTACAAGTATTGTACGTAGAATTTATTTACTATTTATGTGAGCAACAAAAATATTATTATTATTTTTAAAATCCTATTTACATCTACAAGGTTGCAAGACAATCTTAGCATGTTAACAATATTGGAATTTTAGGTGAAAAATGAGTGTTTTTATCAAGTTGTAAAAATGATTTTTTATCAATTTTGGACAAGAATAAATATATGTAAATGAGGTTATTATATATGTTTCTTTCTGTTCCTTTGTTCTATGTTATGAGGACTTCGCAAAGAATCAAACCACATCCAAAACGAAGCTAAGATAAATGAGATATCGATGCTCAAAGTTGGGTGTTTGAAGTTGTTAAGACTTGCGAAAATTAGACTCTCTTGGGTAGAAAAGTGATGGAACTTGTCCCATATTGGTGGGATGACATACCATTTAGTGACATATTAGTGGGAGCATCCTAAGGATATTATGTCCATTAACGCAAACACTAATGGGCACCCTAACTCGCACACGCGCGCTTGGCGTGGGCGTTTTGATGGCGCACTTCGCATCGTCACAAGCTGCTTGAGAGAGCCGCCTTTGTATTTTTGGGGCACTTCGCATCGCTGTGAGCCGCGTGGTTCAGAACGTAGGTGGCGCGTCGAGCTAGGCATGAAGCGTACCATGGCGTGAATGCGTAGTCACGTGGTGCATGGCGCTGAGGACTCGGTGCAACGCGCATTTGGCGCAAGGCATGAGTACCGTGTGGCGTGACCCAGCAAGCATACGCACCTGCTGACGCAGCCCCGTGGAACCCGCGGACTAGCGTTGAGGTACGGCGGGTCAGAGCGCGCGGAAGGTCTGGACACGCTGATCAAGGCACGGTGTGCGACCAGCAATTGCGTTCCCACCAACACAGCAGTTACAACTGCAAAACAGTTTACACTTTAGCAACTGTTGAAACAGAAGTCTTGGACATATTCGTTTGAAAATTCAAAATGTAATAAAATGCATTGAAGACGTTCAATGCAATTTGTTTTCACTTTTAATTCATCAAGGAGTTGTTTCAACTTTGTTTCCCCTGTAAATGTTAAGGTGTTCCTTAGTTGTTGACACACTAATTCACACAACATTTGAACACTCATATTGTTTTCCAGCAAGCTTTGATCTTCCTCTCCTCTCTTTCTTCAAGGCATAGTTTCGGGTGCTTGTTCCTCCCCGGTAGGACATACTGATTCAACTGTTGTCCTTGAGAAACAAACGAGTTCTCTTGGGAGACTCGAAATTTATTTTAAGGGACCATGTTGAACACGAATCCTCATCCACTCATTTCTTCTTCTTTATCTTTTGTTCTTTAACCTTTTCCTTTATTTCTACCGTAACTAGTATTGTAATTTAATGCTTTCTTTGATTCTTGTATTATAATTTGAAATTTATAAAAGTGTTTTGTTTTTTTGGCGAAATTCTAACAAATAAATGTACTATTAAAAATAATATTTTCTGAGTTTAATTAAGATTTAGATAAAAATAATATTAGGATGATAATTCTTAATCGACCGATTCTTTCATTTTTAAAAGAATGACACTTTTGTTTTAAACCTTTATATACCATCTCATTTTCAATAATTATATAATCTTCTACACATAAAAGACCACGTTAATGTCGCTATCACTTAAAAGTTACTTTTTGAGTTGTGTTTATCGTAAAGACCAACAATGTATGTTAGGTAGTTCACGTACACATAACGTGGGAGTGTTTTGAAATAGAAAAAGGTAATTCAAACGTTTCATATTTTCACCCGCCCATGTGTCTTTTGTTACACGTTATTTTCGCCACGTCCGTTTCAATGTTCACTAGCCACATGGGAAAATTTAAAATGAACTGACTTACAATTTACAAACTACGGGGAGAGAATTTGGACACGCTATTTAAGCAGATTTCAATATTTAAATAACCAGGATAACAATAAAACTAGAAAAAAAAAGGTAAATACATATAAAACTTAATTTTATTTTCTGTTATAGGTCAATGGGTTAGGTTATAGTAAAAAGAGTTTTAAAAATAAGAAGGATAAGAAGGATTTTAAGCTTGACATGTGTCATTTTATTGTTTTTAAAGAGATGGCATAATGGTCAATGTGTAATATACCAGGTCAATGTGTAATATACCAGGTCAATGTGTAATACACCAGGTCAATGTGTAATACACCAGGTCAATGTGTAATACAAGGTCTGATATTACACAATGATCAGACCTGATATTACACAATGAACTGATATTACACAATGAGCATATTACACAATGACCTGACATATTTGAGCGAATTACACAATGAGTTGGAAAACATAAAACACAATGATGAAAACATATAACACAATGATAAAAAATATTTGACACAATGAACTTGTATTACACAATTACCTGACTAATTACACAATGAACTTGTATTACACAATGACTTGACTAATTACATAATGAACTTGTATTACACAATGACCAGATGTGGTATTACACAATGAACTTGTATTACACGATTAACTTGTATTACACAATGACCTGACTAACTACACAATGAGCTGGAAAACGTAAAACACAATGATAAATACATATAACACAATGAACTTGTATAACACAATGAACTTGTATAACACAATGAACTTGTATTACATAATGACCTGACTAATTACACAATGAACTTGTATTACACAATGACCTGACTAATTACACAATGAACTTGTATTACACAATGACTTGACTAATTACACAATGAACTTGTATTACACAATGACCAAACGTGGTATTACACAATGAACTTGTATTACACAATGAACTCGTATTACACAATGAACTTGTAATACATAATGACATGACTAACTACACAATGAGCTGGAAAACGTAAAACACAATGATAAATACATATAACACAATGAACTTGTATTACACATTGAAGTTGTATAACACAATGAACTTGTATTACACAATGAACTTGTATTACACAGTGACCTGACTAATTACACAATGACCTGACTAACAATGAACTTGTATTACACAATGACCAGACGTGGTATTACACAATGAACTTGTATTACACGATAAACTTGTATTACACAATGACCTGACTAACTACACAATGAGCTGAAAAATGTAAAACACAATGATAAATACATATAACACAATGAACTTGTATTACACAATGACCAGACGTGGTATTACACAATGAACTTGTATTACACAATAAACTTGTATTACACAATGACTTGACTAATTACACAATGAACTTGTATTACACAATGACCAGACGTGGTATTACACAATGAACTTGTATTACACAATGAACTCGTATTACACAATGATCTTGTAATACACAATGAACTTATAATACACAATGAGCTGGAAAACGTAAAACACAATAATAAATACATATAACACAATGAACTTGTATTACACATTGAACTTATATAACACAATGGACTTGTATTACACAATGAACTTGTATTACACAGTGACCTGATTAATTACACAATGACCTGACTAACAATGAACTTGTATTACACAATGACCAGACGTGGTATTACACAATGAACTTGTATTACACAATGAATTTGTATTACACGATGAACTTGTATTACACAATGACCTGACTAACTACACAATGAGCTGGAAAACGTAAAACACAATGATAAATACATATAATACAATGAACTTGTATTACACAATGACCAGACGTGGTATTACACATTGAACTTATATTACACAATGAACTTGTATTACACATTGATCTGACTAATTACACAATGAGCTGGAAAACGTAAAAAAAAATTCGTTTTTGTTTATAACGACACTATACTCGTTTTAAAGATAAAAAAACGCTCGTTTTTATGGTGTAATTTTTTTGAAAAAATAATGTCGTATGTAAAAGTTATGAACCTTTAAAAATGAGGGGGGAACTTGATAAAAGTCAACAAAAGTGGCCAAGACTAAAATACCCTTTCAAAAACTTTTTCTCCTACAATTTAATCTCAACCATTTAATATTTCTATAATTTGATCTAATAGCCCTAAATCTTTCTCACTCTTCTTACAATTAAAACTTTTTTTACTTGAACCTAATCCATAGGTCAATTATTATAGTAATTGAAGAATTTCATTATTAATTCTGTTTTTTCTAGGGAAAGTTTTTTTATAAGAACGTGGAGCATGGTTTTCAATCCTCACTTAGTGCCACATCATTTTCAAACCTTTATTTTTTAAATAGAAATAATATTATTATGTTTAAACAATTATATAATAAAAAATAATTATAACTATAATAAAACAATAATAAATACATAGTAATTAAAAAAAACAATAACAACCATGAAACGATTTTCATTAATAAATTAAAATCAATACATAATAATAATAATTAAGAAAAACATACTAACTAACAATCTATACTATATAACAAATAAATGTTTTTCATGACACGTGTCGTGTCCATATTTATTATCATCATTTTTTTTCCGCGTCTCTCTCTTATTAAATACATCTCTATCTTTTAATAATAATATATTTTTAAAGAAAATATTAATTATACTAATAAAACATATTTATTTAAATTACCCTTCATCATAAGAAACTTTAAAATCTAATTATGTAACTTTATTTTCAATCAAATAGTAAATGAAAGTTAAATTACATAAAAAATCTTTAACGTATTTTTAAAACCCAATTACATATATTAGTTTTTACATATTTTGAATTTTGTTTTATATCCTTAGTATATGTAATACATTTTTACATCTGTAAAATATATACATAAAGATTTAAGAAATTTATTTATGATATTTTTCACCTCGTGTGTAGTACACGGGGTCTAAGCTAGTACAATAATAAATAACAAAAAAATTAGTGTTGATTTTTGGGTTGAAGTGTGGCATTATGTTCCATCAAACATGCCTGAAGATTGTTTGAAAGTTGAAAATGTTAAAATAATTTGGTTTGGAATGAATTTTATTATGTTTAAAAATGGTTTAATTTGGTTTGAAATGATTTTTTTAGTGTTTGAAAATGGTTTAATTTTTTTTTTCATAATTCTAGCCGTTAAAGAAACCGTCAAAAGAGGGGGACTCACCCGTGAATGGGCTAACGCTCATGGCTCACAACTGTGGTCCACGCCATCACAGCACGGTGTTCCACGCATGCCCATAGTGCCACATCGGCTCACGCGAGCCTCCGTGAGACCCATGCCGCATGGTGTAAGTATATTAAAAAAAATTATCAGATGTACAAGAAGAATTAATCTCGGGAGGGTCAACTTACAAGTCTTGAACTTGGTCATCTTGTGAAGAATCTCAAACTATTTAAAAAAACAAACTCATACAAACTTATATTTTTATATAATTTTTTTAAAATAATTAGAACCTCCAACCATTTAAAAAAAACTTCAATTTAAATATTAACTAGCTGGATTTCCCTACGCGCTTCACGGCTAGGATGTATCCAATAACACCATAAATGAAAACTTTGAAATGCCTCTATACATGGTGCTGAAAATTTATAAATGCCTCTGTACTAATATCTTTATTGATTCACCCTCATAATCACACCTCGAACTAGAGCACTCTGTGCAAAAGCTACTGTCACAACAACAAAAACGTTGCTACTAGGGAAAGTTGCGGCCCAAATGGGAGCAGAAAAATAATCCATGAACATAAGAGCACCCACAATAGTGGATGCGAATATGTCATCCATCAAACCAAATGCGTCACATCAGATTTTCACTCATTCTTTAAAAACCCTCTTTTTTATTTCAACCATACATCCAATTTTAAATACCCCTATATTTTCACATCATCACATACTTTTACATTTATATCTTATATACCAAAAAAACTTATTTATTATAATCTTATTTTTTATATTTCGTATTATTTAAAATAATATAATATTCCAAAAAATAAATAAAAAGAAACTAAAAATTAAAAAATATATTTGGGATTTATATTTCGTATTATTTAAAAACTTATTTATTATAATCTTATTTTTTACCGGAGGCGAAGAGTTTGCTAGAAATGGATACCCTCCACCCATATTTGCTAAAAATATAATCTTTTGAGTGAAAATTGAAGGTTGAGAAGTGAAAATGAATACATTTAGGTATTTATAGGGTATTTTTACTATCCGTTAGAAACTAACCGTTACAAAACTAGCAGTTACAAAACTAGCTGTTACAATAAATTAATATTTAAAATCTAAATTTAGAAAATAATATTTAAAATTAAATCATTTTCTAATTAAAAAAAACCATTTTTAAATATAAAATAAACTTTTAAAGTTAAATCATTTTATAATTAAATAAAAAACATTTTTAATTAATTTAAAAAACCCTTTTTTAATTAAATTAAAAACCCTTTTGAAATCAAATGGCCCACGCTCTCCATCCACTTCCATCCGTAAAACTGGATGAGAAGCTCACTGGACACACTTGAACACATCCCTCCAACGCTACCAAACATCCGGTTGCCCATCCTCTTCTCGCGGATCTCCGCGTTGGAGGTGCTCTAAGGCCATGTTGCTGACCGGGTAGCTTCAGAACAGAGAAGGGACCATGTACAAGCAGCACAAATCCATATCGGACAAAAACTGAGCTATATCCAAAGGCATAACGTTGAAATGGTTAGAAGAACTCTAGTAATAGGAACGGTCACCAATTCACTTTCTGTAGAACAAATCTCTATCGCAAAAACCTTCTACTTGAACCGAGCATGGTTGTTGTAACATCCGTGACTTTAGCATTTAATATTTTATTTTGTGCCTTGTGACATGTCATATTATTTCAAACGTGTTATAACATAAGTGTACATTACATCACACTATAACAATTTGGAGTTTTAAATTTATTAACTTTTAATTATATATATATATATATATTCATATTGTGTTATATTAAATAAAATAATTATAAAATTTTTAAGTTTTGTAAAATGAGATTTTATCTTATAAGAAGGAAAATATTAATAATAAGAAAAATAATGATATATTATAAAATGGATTTTATAATTAAATGGTTAATTTATCAAGAGATGGAACTTGAACCTCCTTTCATTGCCCTTGAAACCTTCACTTTAGCATTTTGAACCCCTCCTTCTTGAACCCTGGTTATTTGAAGCATAAACATTGACTCACAAATCCTCCAATTCCAATCAAAATTATTACCATACTCGTCCAAACCATGCTATCCTTAAATCACGCCCACGTTTTTACAGCTTTAAAACGTCCACATTCAATCACTAATCGCAATCCAATCAAGTTCCCGTTTTCTTTCCAAAACACATAAACCAGGCTCAAATCTCGCAGATTTCGTCCAAAATCACAGATGTAAAACGCGTTCTTGATGGAGCTAATCACCCTATAAATACCACACCAGTTCACAATCAAAACAAACAAAAAAATCTGTTCTTTTCTTTCCCCCAATTCGATCAACGCAAAGGAAGCTCACCGGGTCTTAGCTCGTCGACGACTTGAGATCTATGTTAGTAATCCTGAAATGAAGATACGAAATAAGAAAACAGTGAGCCGGGCTTGTGTTTGACACAATTCCCTTAAACAGATTCACGGTCTGTTCCCAAGGTACGCCGGTTCGAAGCAGCCACAGTGTGCTGCCAGACCTGATCACTTGCCTGAAACAAATCTGAGCAATGTTGTAGCAGAGAGTTGGTATTCTCGGGTGTCCTCAACTGATAGCATTTGGACTGGTTTTATAACCAGAAAGCCATAACGTATTATTACCATTAGGGTGTGATAATTCTGAGTAGCGCATCAGTTTAAAACCGAAATAATAATCATTACGAAATTAATAATAATCATTGCTGATCAGTTATGAAAGTCTCGAAACAAAAACGAGTGTAAAAATCGCCTCACGCGGGTCCGGCCGGGTTTTCAGAGCCGCATTCGTGCGGGCACGCACGAGTTCAAAGAAATTCTAGTCAAGAAACCCAATTTTTCGCACCCCCTGCGCGAGGGTAGGACTTGTGGTAAAACACATCATAAAGCAACACATCATAAAGCTTTAAAAGAGTAGTGAAGACTTTACCATATAAACAACACCTCATTTTGTTCCCAAACCGATGTGGGACAAGCTTTTACCACTTTTGAATTTAAGACATTCACACTTATACCCAAACTTCCAACAATCTAATCCGTGTGGTTTTCGATTCCAGGTATCATCCACCCTATAATCGCATCCTCCTTTGATTTGTTTCTGTTTTCCTTTCAAAAATCGATTTTTAGGGTTTGAGAATAAGTCTGGGTTCACGTCTGTATGGCGTTGGAAGATGATGAGAAAACAGAAATAAAGTTATAATATTTTCTTTTCAGACACAGAAACCAAATTATGCATTTGGTCAAGTGGTTAAAGCATTTCAGAAGGCAACCAAGGTCACGAGTTCGAACCTTGGGGCTGTCCATTTCACTTTCCTTTATTTTAACGGCGAACATCGAATGTTGTGGCGTCGCACCCCCGTCATATGGGAGAGCCTCGTTCAACTCCGGCCAATACGTTGTCTTAACCGGGCCCACTTGGCGTCAGAGTTAGAGAGCATCCAAGGAAAAATCTCACCCAATACGGCCCATTCCGGGCTTGAGGGAGAACCGAGGCTCGAACCCTGGATCGACGTGGGTAAAACCCTGGTGCATCAACCTAAGAACTAGGCCTCATTTGCATGCCTCAGAAAATAATGATGGTGGCACGGATTTAACCCGAGTCCCTTGGGACTTCAGACCTCATCTCAACACTACACCACAACCTCTTTGGTCTTTCACTTTCTTTTTGTTGTTTTGGTTTTTAAGCACTTACAGACATCTATACTTTAAAAAAACTATCGTATTATCAATAATAAAACAATTCTTTTCATAAATGTTCAAGAATTTATAATTAATATTCTTTCTAAATAAAAAGTATATTTATAATCATGTTAATTATTTTCTAAAAAAAATAATAAAACGTTTGGATTATCACGAATAGTATATGAGCATCATTATTTTATGTATGTATTATTTCGTTAACACTATATACATTTCAAAAACATGACAAACGTTATTGTATTCATAAACCCTGTTATCTTATATTTATATATGACTTTTAAAACCATAAAATAATCGTGGTAGTAACCTCGTGACTTTTATTAAACTAAAGGACTATATATATATAAATATATATATATATATATGTTAAACCTTTAAAACATCATGACCTATAACAAGTTATTATTAATACAATTTTATTAACATTATAAATTAGATAAATTTTAATAATCATTTTATCATATTATTAATAATTTTACCAATAAAATGGTATTAATAATATTACAATTCGCATAACAAACTTATTTATTTCAAATGATATCTTTATAAATATTAGTATATTATGATAGTTCATCATGATGATTATTTTTAACCTAATTGTCTTATTAGTGTATTAAATTACTTATTATATTAATACATTTGCAATTAATGCTTATTATTTAAACACCTAAATGCCTTTTATAAACAAATCATTGTTTACGAACCTCATTCGTGTTCCCGACCACTCGTCCATTCCAAAATCCTAAAGTCTCGAATCATTCCATTGTTGTTTCTCTCAGTCGTTTCTATATTAAATAACATATCTTATTTAATTTATGGCAACGTTAAACCAGTTCACTCGACCTCACGGTCTAGTTCAAGTTTAAGTCACAGTATCAAGGTGGGTTTTACATAGCCCATTTTTACATTTTTACACATTTTGGGGTGAAACATGATGTTCATTGAAAACTATTTGCAATTACAACATATACAATTCTACATTATGATCATATGTGTGATTTGTGCTTTGTGCTTGAATGCTATGAGTTGAACTACATATACATGACACACTCGTGCAATCATTAACTCTATACAAGCCAACGGTAACATTGATAGATCTATTGTGTCTGACAAACCCATCCATGTAGGGTGATTATTACCGACATTACATTAAGATAACATGTGTGTTATGCCTCAGTCACAAGGTTTGATTGTACACCTAGTTTGACTATAGTGATTCTCCATAAATGCCTTATTTGCCATAGGTCATATGAATTGTATAAACCATTTGAAAACTACATGAGATATCTAAACCTATGTATGCTCACCAACTAGTTATAGTTAACCCTCTCATTTTAAACATGTTTCAGGTGGAAATGTTTGAAGTACAAGTTTATCATATAGGAGCGTATGGACCTAGTTACAAAGAAATTGGATTTATTGTTAGCCTTTGTTAATTTGAAAAATGTGTATTTGTACTTTTAAATCAATTAAATAAATTTATGTAATTTAGTTTGATCATTAGCTTTTGAACAGTCTACATGTCTCGCCCCGACGTATTCCGTCGTCGGTTGGGGTGTGACAGATTGGTATCAGAGTCATGGTTATAGAGAATTAGGTTATTAGAAACTAATGACCTAGTCTATAACCTTATGATACCCCCTTGTGTGATTAACCTACATGTTATCTTAAGTGCTACATTGCATGATACAATACATGTTATATTATGTGCTACACTACTTAATAACTCAAATGCTTACAAAATTGCTATCTATATAATAACTTGTTTACCACACTGTTTGATTACATGCTACTTATTTGAGCCCATTAAATGCTATCCTAAGTCTTACCACACACTTATTTATATCTAAGTCTTTATACACCTTCACTCTCACACATTAAGAATTACGTCTTCATCATCATCACTTGTGACGAATTTAAACTCTTAGACCTAAAGCCTATTAAAATTTTAAAATCCCGTCAAAGTTTTGAGTTCTGAAAATTAGTAAAGAACATGTGCAATCCAGAAGGGTGAATGCCTGTACTTTGGGTCTTCTGTTTAGGAAAGCATTTCATATAAATCCAAATCAACCGAAGGATCCGTATGCTTTCCTGGGAATTCTCGAAGTGAGTGTTCACCTATAGGCTAAAGCATGTCTTCTTGGAAGTATAAGAATTTGAATCACTTTGATTTGTCAAAGTACCCATTTGATTATGATACCAAATGAGTACAATCTAAGCATCATCATTTTGTTTATTACAGTTTAGTACACGTACTTAAGTCTTCTTCGTAAACTAATCATTTTATTATCTTATTTAAACAACATCGTTGTTTTGTTCAAAAAAATCATTTATCAAACATTTAGTTTATAGATATTATCTAGAAGAGTAAACTTTAGTTTTCGTCCCTGAGGTTTGCACAAAACTCTATAACATATTTCATCCCTCTATAACATATTTCATCCCTAACGTTTTATGTTTTAACAGTTTTCGTCCCTTGTCCTTAACTCCGTTAAGTTTTCTGTTAGTTTTTGTGCAAATTTACTAATATACCCTCATCCATTCTTCTTCTTCATCAAACTCAATAAAATGTATATGAGACTCAATAACTTTCCTCTGGTGCGACCTCCCTCCGGCCACCGGCTCTCCGGCACCTCCTCCCCCCTGACCGACGACGGGTCTTGGTGGCTCCAACAGAAATGGTGGCGACGGTGGTTCGGGATTTCAGGAAGCAAAGACAGAGGTAGAGACAAGGTAGCAGGGGGCGTCGAGTGGCCTAGATAGCGACGGTGACGATGCTAAACGACGGAGATGGTGACGGGATGAGTTTTTCAGCGACACCCCATCTACGGTTCTGTCGTAGCAACGGTGGCGGAGGCTAAGGTGAGACCTGATGGCAGTGGAAACGGAACGAGGATGGTGTTCTGACGACGGAAATGGTTTTCACAATTGCTTCTTGGGTCTGATGGAGTCAAAATTGAGTCAAAAACGTGGAGTGTAAAAATGTGGAGTGTAAAAAAATGGAGTCAAAATTGCTTCTTGGGTCTGATGGTTGAAGAAGAAGGGGTGAGGGATATATTAGTAAATTTGCACAAAAACTAACAGAAAACTTAACGGAGTTAAGGACCAGGGATGCAAAGTGTTAAAACATTAAACTTCAGGGATGAAATGTGTTATAGAGGGACGAAACCTGAAGTTTGGTGCAAACCTTAGGGACGAAAATTGAAAATTACTCTATCTAGAATATAAACTTTCTATAAACATTTTCACCTTATAAGAAAACTTAATACAACTTGTTTATAAAACATTATCTTAATTAATTATGACTTTTACTTAGTTAAAATTGTTATTATTAAATCCTGGCTTGAGTTATTAAACAAATTAGTCATTATTTTGTCTTGAAATATTCTCTTTATGATAATTAAAAAAAAATCATTTATTTATCCATTTATTTAGTTATTCAACTTATTATTTTCATCATTTTATTAAATAAGAATAAATTACAATTACTTGTTTATTTATAAACCAAGAGCACAAATCAGTTATTCGTAAGCACACTACCCTGAATATCTACACAGTCTTCTCGTTATCTTACCCCATGTTAGAAAACACTCAGTTGAAAACAACATAGCTCTAAAACACCATGTTGAAAAAAACTCACTTTAATGTTATTTAAATAAAAACGATTTAAAATATATATATAAATATAAAATAAAAAACCAATCAGAGTGTTGAAAACACCATGACTAAAAAAACTAAAACGCTATGTTCAAAATGGCCCCCATGTGTAAAACACCATGACAAAAAAAAACCATGACCAGAAAAACTTTATGTTGAAAAACCATAAATCTAAAACTCCATGTTGAAAAAAACTCACTTTAGTGTTATTTAAATAAAACGATATATATATATATATATATATATATATATATATATATAAAACTAATCATAATGTTGAAAACACCATGACCAAAAAAACTAAAATGCCATGTTGAAAATGGATTCCAAGTGTAAAACACCATGACTAGAAAAACTCTATGTTGAAAAACACCATAACCAGCAAAACATTATGTTGAAAAACACACAGCTAAAAAACCATAGATTTAAAACACAATGTTTAAAAAATCCACTTTAAGGTAATTTAAATAAAAACGATTTAAAAGAGTATATAAATATATCAATATCATACTCGTTGGAAAGATAAAAAAAAACTCGATTTTATGGTGAATTTAAAAAAAAAAATAATGACGTATAAAAAAGTTATGACTGTTTAAAAAAATGGGGGAAATGACATGTGACTTGTATGTGCAAGCTTTTAGATTGAATCTTCCTATTCTACCCCTCCTGAACGTTTCTAAGTTCCAAGTATTTACAGAAATGCCACTGCGTTAATCTCCACCACAAATCATAACGATCCAATGACCTAGATTTCTTCTTAAACTTTTTATGGTCTTATCCCTTTCTAGTGTAACCTCTACCTATATATATATATATACATATATACTATGAACGACACATTATCTACTTCATAATTAATTTACACAAATAACAGGGCAATGAAGCTTCACTTTAAATCCAAATAAGTGTATCATTGGATCCAACCCCACCCTTCTTAAATATTTCCACAACCCACATGACCTATTGATTCTTCCTTCAAAGTTCAATCCATTATAATTATTTTTTTACCATAAACAAATTACCCACGTGCATGTTCAAGAAATCCATTATAATTATCTTTTTTGCCATAAACACATTATTTTTTTTTCCTTGCATGTTCAAAAAGTCTTTTTAAGGACTATTTGTGTAATTAACTGAAAGCTTTATACTTATATGAAAGCAAATAATATTCGAGAATTACGTAACCAAGAAACCACATTTAAACATTCGCTCAGATTTACGGGGCATCGGCTTGTTGGTGCCTAGTGTGTCGTGTTATACTTCGAGACCCGAACGAGCAATTTCAAAATTTACTCATACCCAACCTCAATGACTAGTTTTTTTATTATTATTTTAGTAAATTATTGAAAAATAATTTTCTTTATAGTTTATGTATTTTTATTCACTAGTCCCCCCCGCTACGCGACGTGAGTTTAGTCATTATCGGTTTCAGCTCGTCTGCGGGGATTAAACTTACGTCAAAATGCAGACTCGCTATAGTGTATGATACCAAAAAAATGCTCGAATGTGAACACAACTTCGTTTTCAATAAAATTTATACCGAACTGTTGACAAAAACAAAGCCGAGCATCCAGTTTTTTTTAAGTTAACGAATAAAAGTTATTACAGAAAAACGAAGTCGTTATCGGTTCGGTTCGTCTGCGGGATAAAACTTACGTCGAAATGCAGATTCGTTATAGCGTAAGATACCAAAAAAATTACTCAATTGTGAACACAACTTCGTTTTCAATAAAATTTATACCGGCTCGTTGACAGAAAAAAAAAACTAAACAAAGCCGCACATCCCTTTTTTTTTTAAGTTAATGAACAAAATTTACTAAAAAAAACGAAATTATTATAAAATTAAACGAGTTAAAAACATATGTTATAGTATGATGGGAAAAACGAAAAATAAAATAAAATTGGCGTTCCTCCATTGATGGGGGTACCATTCCCCTCCATGACAAATAAATAGTTAATAATGAAATCTAATTTTTAAATATTTTTAGTTTTTTTAACAGTAATTTGGATCACTGACGGACCACTGGCCTACCTGATCATCTCCACCACTCACAATAATTTAAATATTTTTAGTTAGTTTATGTTTATTATTAATTTTTAGTTTTAAAAAAAATTTAGGGATAAAAGAGATGTGAAAACACTCCCCTTTTAGGCTATTAGGCGTACTCCACACAACATTATTTTCTATCTCCTTATCACTAAACCATAGAAATAGTTTTTACTTCTACCGCTATTCACTTCACAAATTTTTTTTTATTTTTTAAATACGAATAATGTTATTAGACTTTTAAACAATAAAATATAAATAATATTATTTTAAAAAAGATAAAAAGTGCACCGCTACAAATTGAAAAAACACAAATAAAAGTAAATAAATATCGTTGTCGAGTAGTCGAAGTGCATAAATATGTTCCGTCAAAGTTAACAATCCAAACATGTGTCAAAAATATATTTTATTTGAACCAACTTGGTTTTCAATAAAATTTATACCATAATATTTTAAAAGAATTAAACAATACTGTGTATTTAGATTTAAAAAAAAAAGTTAACACAAATTTTTGAAAAAAAGTTAACTAACACAAACTTGTTAGAGACGAAAGTTTGTATAAAACCTAAAACACCTAAAGTGTTACTTCCTTCCTTCCCTGCTGACGACCAATTTGTCTCTCTTGGATGATGGATCTAAACTCCCAGCGTTGAATTTTTTTGATCACATCTCCAGATTCAAAAACGTTTAAACCTCAACATCTTCTTCACGATTCTGCCGTTCATTACGACTTTTCTTTTGTGCGTTTCTCCACTTCAACGTTTCGTTTCGTGCCTTCTGCTCAAAGTCGTCTCTTCCTTTTTCGGTAGGTTACTTTATTATTTGCGGTTTTACGGTAGCAGCTACTCGTAATCTGTGTATTCCTGGAGTTAATTTTTGATTCACATGATGATAGTTTTCTGTGTCCGTTGGCGTTATAATTTGGCGATTATTGCATCCATCCTTGATTTTCTACACCATGATCGTTAGCTTTTGGGATTCAATTAGAGAGTTTATGTTTAGGTTGTTTGTAGCTACATTATGCCTAGGGTTTATGAATCGAAGTTCAAATTTGGTTTCAGTGGATTTTATGTACAAACTCTTGCAATCCGTTGGTTTTCATGATTGAGTTGACCAAAATCCAGTTGTAGAAGTTATTGGGATCTTAGAGGAATTTTGTGTTTGGGTTTGATTTTCACATGCTATTGCTTACAAATACATGCATGTGATTGAATCCAACCCTTCAATTTCAGATATCTGTTCATTAGGCCGAATAAGCGATAACTGTATATGTAATTAGTAACATGTTTAGGGACTTAGCGTTTAAATTAACCTATATACGGGACTTTCTTTGCAACCCCACCCTCCTCTCGTTGCGGCCTCCTAAACCCTCGTTACCACCTCACCTAGAAACCAAAATTAGCTAAAAATATATTCTGTTTGTTCGGTTTTTAACCGAAACTGAACCGAATTGAATTCGGTTAGGTTAGACAAATTCCCAAGACAGTTCGGTTCGGTCAACGGATAGGCCTAAACAAAATTTGAAAACCGAATAAACCGAACCGCTGAACACCCCTAATCTATTGTTTTTAGCTCTTGAAAGAAGCATTCTACCATTAATTGGGAAAAATTGAAATATTTGCCCTAAATATAATGCATACACTGGGTTTGTTGAAAAATTAAACCCAAATGCAATGGTGTTTCTGAAAGCTAAAGCCAAGAACAATGATTACAATTGTTTTGTACTCATTTTATTTATGTTGCTAGTATGTAAATTGAATCAAACAAATGTGTTAATATTTCTTGATTCTTACACATATTAAATTAGTCTTTATCTAGTTGTGTGGATCATTTGGTAGTATTCTCCTCATGTTGAGTATCATATTTTAATGTTTTGGCTTGTTAATGTATCTGTATGATAAAGTCAAGTAGTTGACATACGTACGTTGACTTTGATTGTGTCTAATGCAGATTGATTTATGAGTTTTGGATCAAAGCTAATTTATTCTTAAACAAATTAAAGGGCCATACGTATAGACTTTTGTAGCTCACCCGAATTGGTAATTTAAAGGTTCATGTTTCTGGAGTATTACAATGGCAAGGAAAAATTTCAGTTGTTCATCGACATTGTTTCTTGTTCTTTTGGCTGTTGGGTCGTTTTTTGCAACATATAATTTATTAACAATGGCAGTTCATTACAAAACTGTGAATTCTCAAGGATTATCTTATGATCCCATTGTTGAGATGCCTGATAATATGAAAAGACCAAGGGGTACCAAAGCGTTATTCCATGTTGCACTGACAGCTACAGATGCTCCTTACAGCAAATGGCAATGCCGAATCATGTATTATTGGTATAAAAAAACAAAAGAAATGGCTGGATCAGAGATGGGAAAATTCACCAGGATTCTGCATTCGGGCAATCCCGATAATCTGATGGATGAGATTCCAACTTTTGTTGTTGACCCCCTTCCATCTGGTTTGGATCGAGTAAGAGACCGTATCTTTATTTTATTTTTCATCCATTTATCATAGTTTTTTTGTGTAGGAAAGTTCTTACTAGAGGTGGCAAAATGGGCTGGTCATGGGTTAAACATGTAGTTTGGTTAGGTTGCCCCTTTTAATGTTCTCTGAACATATTGTGTGTCATATATGATTACATATATCTTTTTCTCAATAATAATTTAGTTTTTTTAACAAAATGATTTGGGAGGCTAAGCATACAATCTGGATGACTATTGACCTGTTTCCTGTTAGGTTTCAAAGGCGCACACAAAAACGAAAGCTATAAAGAACACAAAGATTTAACGTGGTTCGGTCGGTATGACCTACGTCCACGGACTGCAACTAGGGATCTTTTATTATTAGGTGTTCAAGAAATTACAAGTACATGACATCATATATATATAGGGAGTAATTTAGGGTTACAAACTTAATCAACAAGTTAACCCATTGTGGGCCCCAGCCCAAACTTGCACAGGAGGCCGACGGGCTTCCTAGCCTCCACACACACGATAATCTCCCACTTGGAGGCTTTGGCAAACTCCAAACTGTCTCCGTCTTCACATGTCTTCACTTGTACTTCTGTAACTTCTTTCCTTCTAGTTGTAGTCGCCTTCTCATCTTTATTCCTGAAGGCCAGTTGAAGCTATAGCTTCAACTTCTCTAAACCTTAGTCAGCATATCAGTTGGATTCTCTGTTCCTTTAATCTTTTCAAGCTTTAGGGTGCCATCACTAATCAACCCTCTGATAAAGTGATATCTCAGCTGAATATGTTTCGTCTTGCCTTGAAACACAGGATTCTTTCCCAGATGTATGGCACTCTGGTTATCACAAAACAATGGTCTGTCAGGTTGTTTCTTTCTAAGTTCTTCCAGAAAATTCTTCAACCATATGAGTTATTTGCTGGCTTCAGCAGCAGCCATATACTTAGCTTCAGTGATTGAAAGAGCAACGCTCTTTTGTAGCCTGGACATCCAACTAACCGCAGTTCCTCACACTGAAAAGACAAACCCGGTTGTGCTTTTATAAGATTCCTTGCATCCCCCAAGGTCTGTATCTGTATAGCCCCTTAGAACAATATCTTTTCCTGAAAACCGTAACCCCGTCTTTGAAGTGCCTTTCAAATACCTTAGCAACCATTTGACTGCTTCCCAATGTTCCTTGCCCGGATTGGACATATATCGACTAACCACCCCAACTGCGTGTGCTATATCCGGTCTTGTGCACACCATTGTGTACATAAGACTACATGCATATGGCACCTTAGCCATTTCGGCTATGTCTTCATCCGTCTTTGGTGAATGGTCTTTAGAAAGTTTAAAGTGACTTCCTAGAGGAGTGCTTCTGGTCTTGGCATCTTTCATTTTGAATTTCTCTAACACCTTCCCAATATACTTTTCTTGAGAGAGTGTCAGAGACTCGTCTTTGTTCCTAGAAATACTCATCCCGAGTATCTGTTTAGCAGCACCAATGTCTTTCATCTCAAAATCTTCTGACATTTGCTTCTTCAGCTTCTTAATTTCTTTCATATCAGAACCAGCGATCAACATATCATCCACATATAGGAGAAGGATGATGTATGACTTATCAAATTTCTTTATGTAACAGCAGTGATCCATCTCACATCTCTTGTACCCGGATCTACCCATGAAGTTGTCAAACTTCAAGTACCACTGTCTAGGAGCTTGTTTCAACCCATATAAGCTCTTCTTTAACCTGCAGACCATACTTTCTTTTCAAGTAACCTGAAAACCTTCAGGCTGTACCATGTATATGTCTTCATTCAAATCACCGTGCAGAAAGGCAGTCTTCACATCTAGCTGCTCTAGATGAAGACTCTCAGCAGCAACAATACTTAGAACCAATTTGCTAAATATAATTACGAAAACTGTACTATTACAAAAATAATTGACCTTTTTCAATAAAAGGAGTAGGACCTTTTTTGTTAAATTATGTAGCTAAACCATTTGCCTGTTAGAAATAAAATCTAACCGGAACCCACCATTGTATAAGTAAATGGATTGAAATTGTCATCTTTTGTTTTATTCGACTTCTTGAACAAAATATCTAAAAGAATGTTATTCAGAAGGATGCCAATAAACAACCACAAGTTAGGCATTCTTGTAGCTGTTAAAGTACTACTCTGTAGCAGTCGATGACAAAACGAGTTATCAAAATATTGAATGATGTAGTTAGGCTTATATGAACTAGTTTTGAAGCCAATTTTGCATTAAAATGAAGTCCTCTCTCTCTCACTCTCTCTCTCTATATATATATATTGAGCCATTTCTGGTTCAGGGTAGTATAATTGTGAAGGTAAGTTCGGTTAGTTTTTGATGAGAAATTACTGACGATTAATTAATGGAAGTCCAGTTAGTTGATCAGCTAGGTTTGAACCAAGTTATGATTTTCGTGATATAAAGCACTTGACCCATTGGAGATTAACCCATTTCTTGGTTAATTGGGTCAAAATTTCCACCTCTATGAATCATGCCTATATGTTTTTCCCAATATTTCTAGGCTTCTTGGTTATATGTTTGTAGGATATTTTGAGGCATCATGTCTATTAACAGAACTTATTACCTATCAAATTGATGAAACCTCTGGGGTGCATGTGCATGCTTGTTTTTCTATTATGACATACACTTATTTTGTGCATGTTGAGAGTTCTAATTGTCTGAGGAATATGCATCTTTAAATAGTTCTGCAGTTTATAGCTTTGATCATAATTTATGTAGAATTATATTTCTTTAATTTTATGACATGGATTTCATTTGGTATACAGGGGTACGTAGTTTTGAATAGACCTTGGGCCTTTGTGCAATGGCTGGAGAGGGCTACTATTGAAGAGGAGTTAGCATTCTTCTCCTGATTACAGATTCCTAATCATACTTTATTCAACAAAGTTTAATGACTATTTTGCTCTTTGCAGATACATATTAATGGCTGAGCCTGACCACATATTTGTAAATCCACTGCCTAATTTGGCCCGTGGAGAATTTCCTGCTGGATTCCCGTTTTTCTACATCAAGCCCGCTGAAAACGAAAAAATAATCAGAAAATATTTTCCCAAGGAGAGCGGGCCTGTAACTAATGTAGACCCAATTGGTAATTCTCCTGTTATTATAAGAAAGGTACTACTGAAATATTTTTCATAGACTTCACGTACCTTCCAAGCTTCTTGAAATGATATTTATATAAAGTAGCGATTGCAAAATGTGCAGAATGGGTTAAAAATATGTTTTTATTTGAAACATTTAGCATTTTAAATATTGAAAAGATTATTTTAATTCAATAATACACTTGGGCAATTCTCATCTTGTTTCCTTTTTAGCTAAATATTTTAGTTTACCTGTTAGAGATAAAAGATACCTACCCTGAATCAACCACTCATAACTAAATGGGTTGAAATTGAGACCTGTACTCAAAGAATGTAATTGAGTGACTGAAGTTATATTTATACAGGATCTACTTGAAAAAATTGCTCCCACTTGGATGAATGTTTCTTTAAAAATGAAGGATGATCCCGAGACTGATAAAACTTTTGGATGGGTACTAGAAATGTGAGTTAAAGTTCATGAACATCATTCACGCTTTTGCATATTGTATACTTGGTCAACAATTTTGACTTTTATTTTGGCTTTTATGTTAGGTATGCATATGCTGTGGCCTCTGCTTTGCATGGTGTACAGCACATTCTTCGGAAAGATTTTATGCTCCAGGTTTATAAATCTACTGATAATTTTGTATAAGTCAAGTCTAAAATACAACGTACTTTCTCATTTTGCATAAAAGTCCCCCAGCCCAATTTTATTGCATTAAAATCCCTGAATTTGCTTAAAATACACAAAACTGTGAAATTAATGGCACACGTAGGTTACTAGTATATAAAGAATCAATTGGTAACAGAATTCACAGGAAAATTGGAAGAGAAATTGGCGAATACCCAAATCTTATTATCAAGAAAACTCAAACTCCAAAACTTGATTTTATCCCTACCTATTACAAGGTATATATAGACTAATGAAAACGAATTAGACTATAACTAGGATACTATTAATTAATTCCACAATAATTATCTCCTAATTCAAATAGAATACTTGATAATTATCCATAAACTAATTAATATATTGTTTCATTAACTTTCACCCAAGTTAATCCTCCTGGACGCCCCATACACTTAGCCGCGGGTCGACCCAGTAATTCCCAACATTCACCCCCTGAATTTCTGAGTCGTATACGGGAGGTCTTCAACACCAAGTAGATCCCGCATCTCCTTGAACTTGATTTTCGCTAGGGCCTTCGTTAATATATCTGCTCTTTGTTCGTTACCAGATACATGTTCCACAGCCACTTCGCTATGTTCAACACACTCCCGAATAAAATGAAATCGGGGCTTTATATGCTTACCTTCGGTTATGAAACACCGGATTTTTCACCAAGGCAATCGTTGAAGTATTATCCACTTTCAACACCACTTTCTGCGACTCTCTTCCAGTAACTTCACTTATCAACTCTCGCAGCCAAATAGCCTGGCAAGCTGCTGAACTAGCTGCCATGTATTCAGCCTCACATGAAGATAACGCCACTGTACTCTGTTTTTGCGAACACCAAGTAATTGGTGCAGAGCCGTAGTAAAACACGTGTCCCGTTGTACTCCTCCCATCATCAGCATCAATATTATAACTACTATCACTGTAGCCATATAACACGCCTTTCGCTCGTCTTGGATAAGTAATCCCGTAACTTGCGGTTCCTTTCAAATATCGAAGAATTTGTTTAATGGCTGTCGCATGACTTTGTCTTGGGTTTTGCATGTACCGACTAACAATGCCAACTGAATAAGCGAGATCCGGACGAGTCTGAAGTAAATATCGCAAACACCCAACTATTTTGCGATAATTGGTTGCTTCAACTTCCTTTTCATTTTCAGCTTTTGAAAACTTCATATTCGGATCCATTGGAACAAGGACCGAATTACAGTCTTGCATCCTTGCTTCTTTTAAAATCTTCCAGGCATATGCTTCCTGTTTGATTTTAATTCCATTCACGCCTTGTGAAACTTCGATACCCAAATAATATGTTAATTTACCAAGATCAGACATGTCAAATCGTTTCGCCATTTCCTTCTTGAACTCATCAATAATAGACAAACTTGAACCTGTAATGAATAAGTCATCAACGTACACCGCCAAGATTAATAAAGAATTACCCACAATCTTTCGATACACGGCTTGTTCTTTAGTACACCGGTGGAATTTTAAAGTCTTCAACATGGAATCTAACTTCATATTCCAAGCACGTGGTGCTTGTCTCAGCCCGTACAATGCTTTAAAAAGCTTGTAGACCTTATGACTTTCTTTCGATTTAACGAATCCTTCCGGTTGAAGTACATAAACATCTTCCTCCAAATCACCATTTAAAAACGCTGTTTTCACATCTAAATGGTGTATTTCCCAACCCTCCACGGCTGCAAGAGAAATAAGAAACCGTATCGTCTCGATTCGTGCTACCGGTGCAAAAACTTCATCAAAGTCAATTCCCTGTTTCTGCACATAACCCTTCGCTACAAGTCTCGCTTTGTATTTATTTATTGTTCCATCAGCATTCTTTTTTATCTTGAATACCCACTTTAAACCGATTGGTTTAACGCCTTTCGGTAAATCAACGAGCTTCCACGTTTGGTTTCTTTCAATTGAATTAATTTCGTCTTGCATTGCTTTGACCCATTCCCTCTTTAATTTTGCTTCACCAAAATTACTCGGTTCATCATCAATTAAAAGCAACTCACACGAATTCAATTCATAATCATTGAACTTAACGGGTAAAACAGATTGTCGGGTGGAACGTCTAACCTGTAAACCACCATCGCTGTCTTCGTTTTCAACTTCGTTTGAACCTGACTGGACTGTTTGTGCAGTTCTACTGCTACTCGGATCTGACCCAGTGGTGGAACTGGGCTGATTTGACAATTCTGGGCCAAAAAATGCATCTGGGCCTGGGCTGTCTGGGCCTGCACTGCTGCTGTTTTCAGATGCAGTTGAGCTGCCATTTTCGGTCAGCTGGGTCATAACTGGGCCTGGGTTTAGTGGTCCAATTCCGGTGTCAATGATGGTGCCCCAACACACAGTAAACATACCCGGTTCGGTCTCATTTCCGGTTCGATTTTCAGCCTTTTTATCCCACTTCCAGCCCCTTGTTTCATCAAAATCCACATCTCTATTCACCGTAAAACGTCGAGTCCTCGGATCATATAAACGGTAGCCTTTCGTCCCTGGTTCGCTTCCAAGATGAATTAGGATATCCGAACGATCATCGAGCTTTTGAACATCTGTCTCAACCTTTGCAAAAGCGATACAACCAAATACTTTAAGGTGTTCTAAATTTGGTTGCTTACCTTTGTATTTTTCATACGGCGTTGCTCCTACCAATGAACGCGTAGGAGTTCGGTTAATTAAATAAGTCGCATGTCTAACCGCTTCGCCCCATAAATAGTTCGGAACCAGCATTGCTTTCATAATACTCCGGACCATCTCCATAAGCGTTCGGTTTCGACGCTCGACCACGCCGTTTTGTTGTGGTGTGTAAGGAGTTGTTAAATGCCTCATTACTCCTTCTTCATCACAAAACCGATTAAATGCCCGTGATGTAAACTCTCCACCTCTATCAGTTCGTAAGGTCTTGAGTAAATTTCCCGTCTCCTTTTCAACCGTGGCTTTAAAGGACTTGATAGTTTCAAACGCTTCGCTTTTCTCTTTCAACAAATAAGACCACATATATCGTGAAAAATCATCGATTAAAACTAAAACATATTTATCACCTTTCATCGTTGACGGGGAAATTGGTCCGCACAAGTCACCATGGACTAATTCAAGCGTTCTAGATGCTCGAAAAAATGTCTTCTTCGGGAACGGTTTTCTCGTTTGTTTTCCAACCATACACGCTTCGCACACCTTGTCTTCGTGACGAATCTTTGGCACACCAAGAACCATTCCATTCATTTGTTGTAAGGACTTGAAGTTCACATGCCCGAGTCTTGCGTGCCATAGCCATGAATCTTTACTAATCCTTGACATAAGACATACAGGAGTTCCAACTCTTAACTTGATCTTGTATAAGCGATTCTTCGAGCGGGTGACACGCATTAGCAACGTTCCTTCTTTATCACGCATTGTTAAGTAATCGTCTTTCATGAGAATCTCACATCCAAATTCTGTTGCTTGACCCAAACTCATCACATTACTATGCAAATCCGGAATAAAATAAACATCGGTTAGAAGCTTTTGTTCACCGGTTTTACCTTCAAATAAAATTGACCCTTTTCCTTTAATCATTACACGAGAACCATCACCAAACTTCACACTTCCAGCTATCCGCTCGTTTAACTCAGCAAAATAACTCCGGATACCCGTCATGTGGTTGCTAGCCCCGTTATCAAGATACCAATCATCTCTTTCGCTAGAATCAACTTTAAATTTCTTTGGAAAAACCTTTTCTTCATTTAAGAATATGGTTTCTTGAACGACATTCATTATAAAGAACGTTCCATCAACCCCATTATTATGTTCATCAGCTTGTGCCATATTTGCCTCATGCTTTTGAAATCGTTCTGGACATCTTGAAACGAAGTGTCCAAATTTATCACACCGGTAACACTTTATCCCCGATAAGTCACGTTTTTTATCCTTTTGCCTTCCATTTTCTCGGGTTTTATTATCTTCTTTTTGACCACGGTTTTGGGTGTTATCCCGACCACGGCCACGCCCTCCTGACGCATAGGATCCTCGACCTCGACCCCTACTCGATTCACGATTCCGGTAAGAAGATGAATCTGATTTTGAGAACATTAGTTTTCCCGAGGTTTCGCTTTCAAGATCATCATCTCTCGTTCGTTCCTCGTAAGCTTTCAAACGGCCAACAATATCTTCGAATCCGGTTGTTTTAAGATCCAAAGATTGTTCGATTGATGCCACAATGTGAATGTACCTCTTTCTCGGAAGACCTGAAAGAAACTTCTTCACAAGTTTCGTTTCTGCAATAGTTTCTCCAAGTAGTGCCGATTTAGATGAGATTCCGGATAACTTGGATGCGAAACTATCGATAGTTTCCGAATCTTTCATCTTCAAACCTTCAAATTCTGTCATTAAGGTTTGAAGTCTCGCCTCTTTCACTCGATCGGCACCTAGATGTCGGGTCTTTAACGCTTCCCACATCTCTTTTGCGGTCTTCAATTTACCGATTTGCAGAATTTGTTCCTCCGGTATCGATTGGAACAAAAGAGCCTTCGCCACGTTATTTTTCTTCGCATCATCGGATCCCGGATCTATCACATCCCAAACCCCATGAATCCCAAAAATAACCTCCATACGCATGCTCCAGATCGAGTAATTTATTGACGTTAGCATCGGACATTGAAACGCGGTGAAGTTCGATTTTTCACCCGATCCTCCGCTGCCACCACCTTCAGTCATCTTTTTTCGCCGACTGTAGGTTAGAGGTGTTTGCGGTTCTGAACTTTCCAGCCCTAAATTCAATCTCAATCGGTGATGAACAAGCCTCCTAGGTATGTGGGTCCTGATTGAAATCAACAAGTTTTGAATAACCTCTTTGAACGCAAGTCTTATTTGGATAAAAAGGCTGATCGCAGGTCCTCAGAATTTTGATCGTGCCCTGATTTTGACTTCTGGTTCGCCAGTCAAAATTGCAGGTCCCCCTTTTTTTTTTTTTTTTTTTTTGATCAACCTGCTCTGATACCAATTAAAGAATCAATTGGTAACAGAATTCACAGGAAAATTGGAAGAGAAATTGGCGAATACCCAAATCTTATTATCAAGAAAACTCAAACTCCAAAACTTGATTTTATCCCTACCTATTACAAGGTATATATAGACTAATGAAAACGAATTAGACTATAACTAGGATACTATTAATTAATTCCACAATAATTATCTCCTAATTCAAATAGAATACTTGATAATTATCCATAAACTAATTAATATATTGTTTCATTAACTTTCACCCAAGTTAATCCTCCTGGACGCCCCATACACTTAGCCGCGGGTCGACCCAGTAATTCCCAACAGTATAATCATCATACATGTGGAAGCTATGTAGGCGATTTTTTGTTGGCGTGGATGATCGGAATAACTAGGAGAAGATAGAGAAATTCAAACTTCAAATTTGCTTCTTCCACTTCCATTAGATACGTACGAATAAATAAACAATTCAATTACAATTCTAACTATCCCTAATCAACCAATCACCCTTGAACTAAAGATAATTATAAACCATAATAATTTACGTATCAATACTCCTCCCTTGAATGATTCTTGATCTTAAGAAACACAAAATAACGAAAAAATTGCAAACATCCATCATCCATGGACTCTTTGGGTCGACCCGTTCCATGGTGGACACCATTTGCGTCTCTCGGTCACTAGTTTCACCTCTTGCTTCAACAGGTTCGGAACCACTGATGATGCAGTTTTTGGCACCGGTGTGGGTGCGATTATTGGTGCCTGTTTTGGGTGCGGGTTTGGGGCGGTTGAAATGGCTGCTAGCTTAGATCTTTGGGCAGTTTTTAGTGCGGCTTTGGTGGATGTTACGGGCTTTCGGGCTGTTTTAGGTAGGCGGAACAGGTTGTGGTTCTTGTTGTGGGCCTGACTTTGGTGCTGCTAGTTCGGTTTTCTTGGCTAGTTTTGGTGTAGGCGACACGGGTGATGGTATTTTTGAGGAGGGTTTTGCGGTAGATATTGGTGGTGGTGTGGATGAAGCGGTGGAAGCTTGTTTCTGATTCATCCCTGTTTGGATCCAATCCAAGTGCCATCATTATCTGATCCTGTGTATCCTGGCTCTCCATAAATCTTTTGACAAATTACCAACATTCCGTCAAAGACCTTCGCCCCCATTGTTGCTTGATTACCCACGTCCGGGAAACCGCCTGGAAAAAGCTCTGATACCAATGACAGGGATCAAACCAAAAGGAGAGAATAAATAGGAGAAGATAGATAAATTCAAACTTCAAATCTGCTTCTTCCATTAGATACATAGGAATAAATAAACAATCAATTACAATAAGCATCCTTTAACTATCCCCAATCAACCTAATAACCCTTGAACTAAAGATAATTATAAACCATAATAGGACAGTAATAATTTACGTATGAGTTGATGCCTGTAGACTCTGTTGTCGACGTCACCCTATCAAAATCGCCTTGAATAACAGTTCATATTGTCTTACATGATCATAAAATCCATCCATGTCGTTTTTGCACACATGGAACGTCACTTCATCAAAATTTGATCAGTTTATAAAGGGGTACAAATCAACTTTAAATTTCACGGGTACGTTTATTTTAAACAAGTTTGAGGTCTTTAGTATACTAAAATCCAAAATTGAGGTGAGGGACTTTTTCATACAAAAGGAGAAAATATGTTAGGTTTTTTTTGGCCTCAGCCCTACAATTAAACCATGTTCTTAAAACTTTGACTCGAATTTGTCAGCCTCCTTGGGACTTGGAAACTGGAAAAAGGTTTATCATTCATTACACCTATGGATGCGACTACAACATGAAGGTAATTTGCTAATTTGAACCCATTTACTTATGAGCGGGTCGATTTGGTTGTCTTATTTTTTTTTTTTTCTCAAACGGGTTAAAGCTTGGGTTTTAGTGTTTTTTTTTTCAAATGGAATATAGTGTAAGTAGTTAATTTTGCAGGGTGAGCTAACATATGGAAAAATTGGAGAATGGCGGTTTGACAAGAGATCACATCTTAGCGGACCTCCACCAAAAAATATTTCTTTGCCCCCACCCGGGGTTCCTGAAAGTGTGGTAAGTATACTTCTAATAAGTCAGTTTATGCATTTTTATACATTTTGGGTGCGGGTGTTCAGTATTCGAATCGGGCTAGAAAAACTCGAAATTTGATTCGATTCGAATTTCGAATTTGTGATTTTCGATTTGATTCGAAATACGAATTCAAATTATACATATAATTTTTTATTATTTTTTTGTATATACATAATTAATTTATATACATGAAAACTGGGCTTCTAACTTTGGGTTGTTTAAATCATCATTTTTTGGTCACTTGCTATGAAGTTGGATTTGAATGTTGAAACTTGCCACTTTGAATGTTTTGGATGTTGCCACACGACACTTTATTTTCAACTTTTTATAATTTTACTAGTTTGAAATTGTATTTTCGATGTTACAATTTATATTTTGGTTATTTGACATTTGAATACTTCAAGTTTTCATGAATTTTATAATAAAATAAAATAATTATTTTTTGTTTAAATTTGAATCGAATCAACTCAATTCGAACCGAATTCCGAATTTGACACGAATTCAAATTTCAGATTCGAATAATAGAACTGTTTCGAATTTGAATTCGAATTCAAAATTCGAAAAACTCGATTCAATTCCAGAACGCCCCTACTTTTGACTTCCATGGTCTAAGTTCTCTTTATATGCATGATGCAGGTGACACTAGTAAAGATGGTGAATGAAGCTACTGCCAACATTCCAAAATGGGATACCGAATAACCGATTTTCAAAAAAAAAAAAAAAAACTATTGAGAATGAATTATACGATAATTTCATGCCTAAAATAGTGTTTAAAGTGAACTAAACGCCTTGAGTGCTTTTTCCGAGGAACTTACACAAACAGAAAACAAGACCATCCTTTTGTACTTCTAATCACATAGTTTTTTTTGTTGGTGACTCGTATGTGGAGCTTTTTATAGGAACGATATATGTCTTTGACGGGTTTATAACGACTTTCTCTAAGAATCTATTTGACATGTGACTTTAATGCCATCACTTGTTTTTAAGGATAACTTTACTGTTTTTTTAAGGAATATCTCATTTAATAATAACCAAGTTTTTTTTAATAATATACTAAAATCATAGCTTTTTATAGGAACGATATATGCGTGACTTATGTTTTATCTTTGACGGGTTTATAACGACTTTCTCTAAGAATCTATTTGACATGTGACTTTAATGTCATCACTTGTTTTTAAGGATAACTTAATTGTTTTTATTAAGGAATATTTCATTTAATAATAACCAAAATTTTTTTTTATGATATGCTAAAATCATTTATTTTTTTCTTATAATAAAAACCACTTAAATTTTAATATTATTAATTTTATAGTTAAAAAAAGTATTGAATGGTTTTATTGAAATAATATTTGAACTTGTGTTATTTCATTATTTCTTCTTAAAAAAATTTAATAACAATTGAATAATAAATGAAATTTGATTGATTTTTAGTCCACTAGACATGCTTTCACATTCCACACTGTCATATCATCGTCACATCAGTTTTCAATTATTTTTCACGTAGTTGCACATTTGGAGGTGACATTTCCACACTATTTTCACAGCCACATCATATTTATTTTTTAATTACATTTAATAATTTTTTCTTTTAATGATTTCTAAAATAAAATAAAATACATGCATAATAATAATAATTTAAAGACATACTTAAAAATAAAATAACAACTAAAAAAACTAGACTTGATCGTTTGGGTGGCGATATGTTCCACCAAATACCCTCGAAGATTGTTGTGCGTCTCGCGGTTGTGTATTTGCCATTTAGCCCTTTTTTGGGCATCACTAGCTTCTTTTATTCTGATTAAGACTTCAAACTCTTCTTCGTTGAACTCATAAATTGCTTGACGGTTTCTATTCAAACGGACTCTTTGTGCAGCGTCCTCTTTGAGTATTTCAACGAGAATGGTAGCAATTGTCTAAAAATAACCAGGGTTACACCATCCGATTCTGAAAAGAGTGAATTTAGTGTGTCTATTTTTTAAAATTTTGAGGAGAGAATGGTTGAAATGGGTGAAATGGTTTGAAAGTGATTTGAAAATGGTTTAAAATAAGGTTTATTTGTGAATTAAAATTTAATTTTTTAATTAAATAGCCGTTCAACGGCATTACAGCGGTTGCAAGCAGTGGTAATCTCCACGAAAAGTCACCACGCTCGTAGAACACGCGAGGAGGCGCAGTGTTCCACCGGTCCATGATAGCCACCCCATCTCCACGACTCCCCTCCCAAAGTATACCGAAGGGCCTTACGGTTAAAAAGAACTAGTGATTTTTGTTGAAACAATATTAAAAATTAGGTACTATTTCATGATTTCATCTATTTTATTATAACAGATTTTATAGACTTGAAAAAAATAAAAAATTTAAAAAAGTATACTTAGATTATCTGACAAGTCAAAAGAGTGAGACAAACCAAGTTGGATCCATGCAGACCGAGCCAGTGGTCGAGCACATGGTGAAGTAGTAGTTTACAGTTCACACTGCACCACACCGACGACACCCATCACTAGACCTTTTGAGCTTTTCTCCACCATTATCTGTTCTCTAAATCACCCCAAAACCAGTGTTTGAACCGGTGGTCTAGCCGGTCCGGTTACATATGTTGAAACGGTCCTGTAGCGAACCGGCGGTCGGACCGGAAACCGGGTGGTCGGACTGGACGAACCGGTTGACTATGTTTTTTTATTTTTATTTTTTATTTTTTTTATATTTTTTAAGTCTCTTCGTTTCGTATTTCGTAGCTAATTGTTAGTTTAAGATTATTGGAATTGACTTGTTAGTTGTTTTTGAAAGGATTGATGCTTGCTTGGATTGATATATTTTTATAATATTTATGACGTCGTCCGGTTTTAAATCGGTCCGACCAGTGGACGGTAAGCAGAGGCGGATCCAACTAGTAAATAGGGTGGGCTAATGCCCACCGTCCGATCCAAAATAATAGTGGGTTTTAATAGTCCAATGAACTTCTTAATGTTACTAATGAAGATGTAATCGAGCGTTTCTGAAAGATGAAAACACGTAGAGGACGATTGTAATCGAGGTATTTTATATTGTGTTTAAATACTTGATGAACTATATTATTTTATTATCATTTCATTTTTTTACTCCGCTCCTTTTTTACCCACCCGTATTCTGCCCCTCCTATAAAAAATTTCTGTATCCGCCACTGCCGATAAGGAGAACGGTTTTACGTCCGTTACGATTCCGAAAACATTTCAAAAAACTCAACTTTTCACTCTTCAGTCAATCTCTTACAATTCTCAGACAAGTTTCCGCTTGTGAACACTGCCCGTACCATACTAATGACTATAGCCTTTAAAAGGGCAATTATGTAAAATGATATGCTCTGTGGGCAAAATGCAGCTAAGTTGTGTATGTGGCATGGACCGTACACGTTTCGGCAAATTGAAGCAACTTGAAATCAGTATCTTATCACTTTTAGATTAAGATATTCTGATGGTATTCTTTAAATCTTTAGTAGGATCATTCAAATAGAAAATAAGAATGAGTATGTTTTCTGTTATGAAAATGTGCCCCATCTTTTTATAGGCAGAGAACCATCATGACATTTAGTTGAATGACACAATGCTTTGTGAAAAAGTGTGTCAATTGACGTTTAAAATGGTTGACAGTTATTCAGCTACATCAGTAGTAACTATGTCAACAGTAACTCCTTCAGCTGTAATTTACTACTCATGATTGGCTTTTATCAGCAGTAATTCGGTTACTGCTGATAGCCCAAGTTGTTGCTGAACGACGTTGCTACTGGCGATCAGTAGTTACTGACGATAAGTTAACACTGATGATCAGATTGACGATCAATTCTCATATAACTTTCTATCAACCAATGCTTCTTGGACCCTAGATACCCTCTTGGAACCCATGGTCTATGGGACTCTGTCTCCTTGAACCACTAGTTTGTTGGTGCTGGAAACCAGGATAATCTTGAACAAACGTGCACTTCATACCTACTAATTTGTATCAATATTTATTTAGATTTTCTTTTGGTATTAAACAAATCCATCTAACTAAAATGACTTAATAACACTAAAATCATCAACAAAAACTTAATTTTATGATTTGAATTTTTGATTTGTGATTTTGTTAATATCTTGAGATAAATCAAACTTTAAAATGTCGTGTTTTAGTTTTGTTATTGTTGTTGCTATAAAAGTTGTGTGCATGGTGCTATAGTGTACAAAAAGGAATATTATACGTTCATCAAATTGAATATTAATGATGTCATGTTGCAAAAAGAGTTTAATAAATTTGACTAATTTGATTATGAATTTTGATATCTATTTTGGATTTCACTGATAGACAAATTTGTAGTGCGACCTTTCACCTTATTCGCCAAACAGGTAGTGGTGATACAATATTATTATCATGTCAAAAAGGTTTAAAATATACCATTTTGTTTATCTTAACATTTAATAAAATATGATTATGTTTATGTTTTAGAAAAGTAATTTCTAAACAAGTCTGTCACATGGAGTAAAGGCATGAATTTTAGATCTATTAAAAGAATATTTAATAATTTAAAGTGTAGTTAAACATATATATATATATATATATATATATATATATATATATATATAATATGAATAACCCAACAAAAGGCAAAAATAAAAAATGTAATTTACTAACTAGACAGAAATAAAAATGTAATTTACTCTAATTATTATTTTTACACATCAGTGTATGATAATTTAAGTGTTTTATACACTTCAATATATATTTTGAACTTCCCATATTAATAAACTTAAGTTTATACTAAAAGTAGTACTTCGGACATAGCATGGATCATGCTATACAATAAGTAATAATCAATAATAATTAAGAAAATCAGAGAGTGTAGACCCACCAATTATTTTAAAAAGATTTATTGGATTTGTGATTTTACCAACTCATTAGTGATATCACTTTATTTTAATGTCACATTCTTTTTGTTTTATTTCTAAAAGTAGAATAATTAGTAGAGTATTATAATAAATAAATATACTTGGTAATTCTTCAATAATTCATGAAACATAAAAAAGCAGAAAATGTACACCGATGTAACACATGCAATGTTTATCATATTTCGAAACCATTATCATAGTATCTTTATAGTTTATACCATCTTCGTCCCAAAATAATTATTTATTTGATAAAAGACTCGCATCCTTTTATTTATTTGATAATAAATGAATAATTTCATCTACAACGTGTCGACTTCAGTATAGATTTTTGTTTTGTGTCTATTTCTTCTATTAAATAACTCTATTTCATATTAAATAATTAAATATCTAAAATTTATTTTAATATTTTATTAAAACTTACTAATTCATAAGAAATTTTTAATTATATCTTATCTTAAAATATAGTTTTATAATTCTTAAATCTTAATTATTTGTTATTTATAGTTCCTAAATCTTCATTATTTGTTATTTATAATTCCTAAATCTTCATTATTTGTTATTTAAAATTTTTAAATATTCGTTAATTCTTATTAATCAATGACTGATGACATCCAACATACAAATATTCATAGAAATAGCTGGTTTATAACAAATTGGATTTACTCGATCCATATAATGCATGTGTTTCTAACCTACTATAATAAGCAGATATCAAATTTATCAGTATAAATTGCACAATTTTTAACAATGTACAATCAATAATTTTAAAAGTACATATTCTTTTTAGTTAAACAACAAAACGTACACATTTATTCTAAGGAGACAGAAAGATGTAAGGCTACCTTGTTTTTTTGTCGATGTGAAAGTATTTATTCATAAATCAAAAGAAATGACAATACACAATTCAACTTATCAAGAATCTTTCTGACGTACGTGTATTAGACATCTTGAAATTAGATAATATATGTGTATTACATATATAAAAAACTTTTAATAACTAGTTTTACTATTAAAGAAATTTTAGAGACCGATAAGTTATTAATCTGGTTTAATTAATTTACGCCCAGTAAAAATCAAGTAAAAAAGTTGCAAAATGAAAGAACGTTTTTAAATTTAAAGAACGTCACTCATCAAGATTTATACTTGAGTGTCACTCAATTTCGTTCGTATGTTTCCCTAATTCATTCATAATTATCATTGTGAATGAAAATGAGTGAAAATCAAGTGTAAATCTTTGATGATAATGCTACTAGGATTACCCTTGATAATGAAAGTAAAAGTTATGAGGGACATTGGTTAAATTTCCAGTATACATTATTATCAGTCAGTTGTTGATCAATTCTTAAACATGATAATAGAAAACAAGATTAGTAAATCTTGTGTAACTAATAAGCCTGTAGCCGCAGTGAGGGAAAACATCATGTTCTTGAGGATGATTGGGTTCCCGTTTTGGGTGTATCGTTAGGATGGTTAGCGTGAGAAGTAAACTTACGGTTTAGAGAGAGAGAGCACCGAGATTTAGAGGTGTTGTAGGCAAATAACTATTAGTCATTAATCTCTCTAATAAGCTCTATATTTATATACACCCAAAGGGAAACCCTATTTAGGATAGCAAGGGTAATTACGTGTATCAAGTAAATACCAATTAATTCATAAAGGTAATAAGGTCAATGATCAATATAATTAGATAAATGATAATAAAGGTAATTTAATATATATATATATATATATATATAATTTAATATATATTCTTACATCAGTAAGTCTTAGTTTGGATTATTAAAATTCGATTTGTTTATTAGTTTTTTCTTCATACAAAATTATTAAGACTAAGGTGGTGTTTGATATGCATGAATATACGGTGAAATGGAATGTGTCATTGCGCTTGAATGAAAAAAACATGTTTGTTAATTACATAGGAATGAAATAGACCATTACAAAAGGAAGACGCTTCTTTCACTTTTAATGATTTTCATTCCTTATGAGAGGGGTGTTTTCTTTTCAATCCTTCAATGAATTGAATGATTTTGTTTAATTAATGACTCGAACCATGAACTGAACCAATACCTGACTCATGACCAAACCCATGACCCAACCCATACCCGAAGCCTGACATGACCTATGTCCCGACCAATGACAGGAACCATGGCCTGACCCATGCCCTGAACCATGACACGTCACATGGCCCATCCCATGTCCCGACCCATGACCCGACATAATATAAATTTATTAGTTAAAAATATTTTAATTTTCATAAATTATTTTCTTGTCTACCAAACATCATGAGGTAATGATTCATTTCATTCTTATAGAGTAAACAAACAAGACAATGAAATGGTAATGATCAATTTCTTTCCCTTATCCATTTTATTCACTTGTCAATTTCATTACTTTATTCATTTCATTACCTTATACCAAACACACAAGTATAAGAGGAAAAAGAAGAAAAGTTCTAGATACAAGGTAAATGAAAATGTTGACTGCTGATAAATAAAAATCAAAGAGCTTTTTGAAATAATTAGTTCTTTATATAGTAGTTGATGTTTATATCTAGTATTTTGAGGATGACACTTCTAGTAATATAAGGATTATATTAATTATATTTACATCAATTACTCTATAATCAAACTCCAGTTTTTACGTATGAATTTGGAATTTGATTATTAAAGAACGTATAACTAAGGACTAATAATAAAGAGATCAAAATAGAAATTATAATTAAATTAGTTGTCAAAAGAAAATGAAAAGGATAGGAACTGTGTCGTGTGCAGTGGCGGATCCAAGATTTTTACTCAGCGGATGGAAAAAAAAAACAGTAATTTTTTTTTTTCATATAGTAAAAAAATGGTAAACATAAACGGTATAAAATGGTAAAAGTCAATACACTTTGAAGAAGTGAAACACTGTTCTCTCTTTACAAGTGTTAAAACAAATAGTATAAGTTCTTAATATTTGACTTCTTACACCAAATGGCCTGTTTAGCTCTAGGTTTTATTTGGACAAGCCGAACGTCGCTGAAATTAGTTCAATCAGAGTTCGTTTGACACAACTTTTTAAGTTTTTTAGCGAAAATTCACCTTTTTAACGGAATCTTCCCCTATATATGTGTGTGTTTTTTTAATTCTTTAACCACCATAAAAATAGTGTGGTTCAAATCCTGCAAGTGACGGTAAAGTATTATTTAGAAGAAAAAATTTGTTATAAAAAAGAAGGAATTTGTATTAATGTAAATATGTAATTAATAAGTATCATTAGAAATTTATGTATTAATCTTGTTGTTCAAAAGAAAAGAAATTTATGTATTTTTTTATTCGACAATTTATCGACATGAAGTTAAAAAAAATCATACATAGAGTTTAAAATTCAACCCACATGCTCCTCTCAAATCTGACAAACCCAATCACTTTGTTATTTTATTATTTCATCAAGTTTCAAGGAGACCTACAGCCACAGAAAGAAAATTTATCATCTTTCAAGATACAAATACCCACTTAAAACCCATATTTACCCGGATGAAACTGTCTTCGTCTTCACCTTCATCTTATTTTTCGAATATCATTATCTTCAACTTCATCCACGAAGATCTAAATGTGGATTTCAAGCTAAATTTCATTTTGGTAAGGGGCCTTTCAGGTGCCTGTAAAAAAAATGCATGGGTGGCTAATTATTTTTAGTTTAATTTCTACAGGAGTTTACACTAGCAAACTTTTTTTGAGCGGGTGCCAGTGGTGAAGTTTGAAGAAAAACGCAGGGGGGCCGAGATTTTTTTCCTATCAGGGGGGCCGGAACTATAAAATTTTCGCCGAATACGTATAAATTAACACTATTGAGCGAAAAATAGGCGGAATACGTATAAATTAACACTATTGAGCGAAAAATCGAGAGGGGGCCGGGCCATAAGAAAGCTTCGCCCATGGCGGGTGCCTTCCCACCCTCTGGGATTAGGGTAAATCCGCCCCTGGTCGTGTGTATTTTTCTCACAAGTTATACCTGACTAAAAGTCAAGTATAAAAAAAGTGTTCGAAACTTAGAAACGACGATAATGTACCCTTGTTTTACTACCACCCATCTGTCACCGCTAGTTGTCACAAAATCATATATAGCGAATGAACCCCTCTAACTCAACCCATTTGACCCAAACCCATTTGATATGTTTTTAAAATCTGCCCGTTAACTGATTCCCGTTTTGATCTAAGCTCGATTTAATCCGTTACGAAACCAGCACGTTTTACCACTCATACCGCAAAAGAGAAGTGTTGTAATTTTTAGACGGCGAGTGTGAGTCACTTTTTAGCATTACTTTTTCCTATCTCAATTTTAGTCAACTCTACACTTTATACCCGATCTTTATATTATTATATGTTTATTTTTTTTGTCCATTCACAATTTTTATTTATTGTTTTTCTCTATTTAACTTTTAAAATTTAACGTTTTATAAAATTCCGAATATATCGTTGCGATGTGCTTATTTTTATCTACGTTTCGATGTAAATTTCACTTAAAACGGAGTTGTGCATCATGATATACAATTCATCGATGCAAAAATGTACAAGCCGTCAAAGCTGATTGAATGTTTCAATTTATTTTTACAGTTTTTTTTCCTTTTTCTTCTTACAACTTTTAAATTATGGTACGTTAATACTTTTAACTGTTTGATTTTTTCCTCTTGCGACGTGCTTTTTTTTACTAATGTTCCGGCGTTAATTTTATAACGGTTTTGTTTTTATATAAAGTTTCGAATATTAACATTTTCGTTGTAACACACGGTTTTGCGACGGTTTCGACGTCCAGATTTTGTTTTTCTTATATAAAGTTGCGTATGTTATCAAAGCGTGGGTTCGTGTCAACTTCTCAAAGATAAAAAAAATTCACGGTTTTATACCCCGTGCAACGCGGGGGTCGTAATACTAGTTATCTTCTAAAAGAACAAATGAAATTATGAAAAGGAATGGTAACATCTATAATCTTCTAAAAAGTTTGACAAAAGTAGTGTAATTTCTTTTCTATATAATAAAACAAATAATAATAATAATCATTAGGCTAAATTAGGAGCATGTCCTTGACATTGACCCTCGAAATCGGAAGAATTAATAGGGCGACGGCGATTGCAATTAGTAATATTTCGTGTCTCATTAGAATTCATCTTATTTAAATAATAATCAAAATAACAACAACAATAATAATAATAATAATGAAAAATAATTTTATTATTTTTATATAAAAAATTATTATTATTGTGTTATTTATATTATATTATTACGAGTATTACTAATTGTTTAATAAAACTTGTTTTCATTTTTATTATTTTTAATTATTAGTAATACTTGTGATTATTATTATTATTACTATTATTTGTGTTATTTATATTATATTATATTATTATTGGTATTTGATTAAATTTATAATTAACACATAATTATTATAATAATTATATTTATATTTTACACATAATTACTATTAGAATTATTTTTTATTTTGTATTTTTATTATTTTGTAACATCTCGAGTTTTTAGAACCCGAAATAGTCCACGAGAAGAAGTAGAAACCAAATAAAAGTGAATGGGCCTTGGGCTTGGGGCGCATGGGCGGGAAAGGGAAGGGAGTTGGGCCGTTAAAACCCTGGTTTCCAGCCCCCAAACCCTCATTCCAACACCATTTTCGTTTTTCTAGAGAGAGAACTTAGAAAGAGAAAGTCCCAGTTTTCGGATTCGAATTTCTAGAGTCGTGGGTACGAGTCTCTGGAACGTTTAGATGCTTAGAGGATGCGGATACATGTAAAGGATTCCTCTAGATCTCACTTTTTATGTCAGGTTTTGGTGGGTTTCGAGTTTGATAAAAAAAAGTAATGATTTTTACGTTGTTATAGCAAAACAAACCTTAGATCTATACTCTAGAATGCCTAACAAGTGTTTTGAACGTAAAAAGTCTAAGTCTTGACAAGTTTAAGTCGTAGCCGCCATAACATGCATATTTAGGGGTTTGTTGAGGAAGCAGAAGCCCTCATGCGAACTTGCTAAGTTCGTCGGGTTCATGTGGGGCGAACTTAATAAGTTCGCTGGATCCTATGTTAGTCGAACTTAGGTTAAGTTCGCCAGGCCATGAAGTTGCAAACTTGATATGTTCACTTAGCAAGTTCGCTAGTTGATGTCTAGCGAAGTTATCAAGTTCGCTTGATAAGTTCGCTTAACAAGTTCGCTGAGACTATGGGAGGCGAACTTGCCTTATGTTCGCTTGGTCATAAATGGTGAAACCGTTTGGTGTCGGGTTAAGCGTGATATGTGTTGAATTGCTATGATTGTTCAGATTGTATGAGATTTCAGTAGGACATACCTGCTAAGATACCAAGTAAGTTCTAATCCCCTTTTTGCCTGCTTTAGGGGTGGTGTGCATACTTAGTGTAAAATGTTTATTACATATTTTATATGAATAAACAAAATGAAAAGCTATGTTCTAGTGTAAACTTTAAAAGAGGCAAATGTACGTTTTAAGCAAAGTATACCTATATTTATAGCAAGCGTTTACTATATTTCCATATACATAAACAAAAGGCATAATATACGTGTTAGCATTTTCAAGCAAAGCAAGATATATCTTTATGGCAAGCGTTTACTATATTTTTATATACATAAACAAAGGTATGATATATGTGTTAAGCTATACTTCGGTAAAAGTACAGGTATTTATGGCAAGCGTTTACTATATTTTCATATACAAAAACAAAGACATAATACATGTTAAAGTTATGATCAAGTTAAAGAAAGTTGTAAGAACTATAAATGAATAGTTTTCCTACAGGAAAGTGTACCAGCTTGTTAAGCTCCTTAAGACAGATGTTACTTGTACAAGATGTCAGATATGGGTTAAGCCCGTTAGTAAGAACCTTTGGGTTCACTAACGGTTGTACAACTGGGATGAGTGACGACGGTTTCTCTGGAGGTCCACACAACCTCCCCTTAGCTGTATTGTCGGTTCATGGACGTGAGCCATGGGGGCATTGACCAGGTACTCGTCGGTTCATGGACGTTAGCCATGAGGGCGGTACAGTAGTGACAAAGGAATTGACGGATAAGCGGTATTGTCGGTTCATGGACGTGAGCCATGAGGGCAGTACAGTAAAGAGGAGTTGACGGTTATTGTATGTCCTTTTATTTAAACTGTTATGAAAGGTAAATTATGTAAAGTTTTGCCTTAATGACAGTATGTATATATTAGTAAATATTTTAAATAGTTGATTTAAAGTAAACGTTAGAACTCACTCAGCGTTGCTGATTTTTAGTATGCATATCAGTTAAGTGTAGGTGGCTATGGAAGGACGAGAATGCTTGGCTTGGCGAGATTATGTTGTTAAGACAAGTTTTAGTTTGTTATTGACAAGTTGTATTAGACATGATTTGTATTTCCACTGCGTATGTTAAAGTTCAAATCGTTTCCGCTGCAATGTGTTGAGTGTTTTACGTTCATGTGTTATGTGTTGATAAGTAAATCAAATAAGTGAGGCATTACGGATTTGGGGCCTTACATGTTTTTAAATCAATAATAAGCATTATTATTGTGTTATATATATATATACGGTTATTAATGACATAAATTAATTTTTCTGACATAATTGCGACGAAACTATTAAATTAAATTAAAATACTAATATATATTGTGTCGCAAACACTAGGTTTTTTTTGCCGCTATCTTGACGCAAATTTGTCACAAAACTAGGGTTTCTTTTTTTATAGGTGGGGGTTGGGTCCAATAGGAAAGTCATTTGGAGTTAAGTGACAAAGCTTTACTTCAGGTCAAGGGTTCGTGCCTCACATGTGACAAATTAGTATAAATTATTAGGAGAAGGCCTCAAAACGGGGTAATTGTTGTTAAAAAAAAGTAGTTGATGTTTAAATACAAAATCAAAATATAAATAATGTTTACGTATCTATCTATTTCATCTTTCTCGTTTGTTTTTTATAATAGTTAAAAATAACAACTGCTATTTAGTACCTTTCAAATCTTTTTATTTTTACAAAAACTCTTGTTTTTAATTTGATAAAAAAAAATTAATATGTTTGTTAAATATGGTATGTATTATTAAACAATAACTAAACGAAGATGATGATGATGATAATAATAATAATAATAATAATAATAATAATAATAATAATAATAATAATAATAAAAAGTGTGGCTTTGTAAAGTAATATTAGCGTGACCCCAAGAATGGAAGTATCTCCATTGAACATGAGTGCCTATCATTCTTCCATAAGGAAATGGAGTACAGTCTGTTTACTTACGTTTTTTTAAAACAAAAAATAGCTTAAAAATTATTATATAATTCATAAATCTATTTATAATATATACACACACAAGCGCGGTTAATACATAATCGAATCTAAACACAATGTTGTAAAAATCGCTAAGCGTTAGTCGGGCGGTGGGGGTACCGACTAATAATTAACCGGACTGGAACTTTTATATTTTATTTTCAGTTATATATATATATATATACACAAACTTTTATATGTCATTTTTAAATTTTATATGTCATTTTTAAAATTATATAAATATACACACACATTTTATAAATCGCCGGAATTTACAAGAAAAACTGGCCGGAAAACTGGGATGTCATCGATTTTTGGCCGATCAGGGCCGCCTATGACCGATTTTGACCACCGTTGACCGATTAGTGATTTTTTGGCCGATTAACTCAAAATTCCTAGTTGATTTGTTGATTAGTGATTAATCGTGATTTTTACAACACTGCTTATAAGTAGTCTTGATTGGATATAATGTAACAGAGAAAGACTGTGTTTACATAAACATCTTATATATCATAGTTAAAACAATACATAACCTTTTTATATGTATTTGATGACCCTTTGTATATATTGTTAGAAAAGAAAAACAAACCGTTAAAACTAATTCAAAATTTATTTATGATGAATAAATAAATTGTAAATCGCAATTATATTATTCTTCCTAATAGTACAAAGATCAAACAAAGATATCGTTCGAATTAAATTAATTTCAACTTGTCATGTGATGGGGATCTAGAGACAAACAAATGAAAAGGTTGAGGAATGTAAATGTAAATAGTTGGAAGATGAAGGTAAGCAAGTGTAATTACACCAAATATATATACACACCAACTTGTGAGCATATACACCACACCAACTTCACTCCAAAACCAACACACTAATGGAGGCTTTACACCTCACCCTTCTCTTCCTTATCTCCTTGACCGTGGTTCACTCACTTAGCCCAAATTGTGAATCAACTAGCCATGGGTCAACCCTTAGGGTCTACCATGTGTCTAGCCCATGTTCACCGTTTAGGCCAAAGACCTCACTCTCATGGGAGGAGAGTGTACTCCAAATGCAGGCCGACGACAAGACCAGACTTGTTTATTTGACAAGTCTGGTCGCTGGACGGTCTTTCGTCCTCATTGGGTCGGGCAGACAGATCATACAAAGCCCTACCTACATTGTGAAGGCGAACATTGGGACACCGGCTCAAAGCTTGCTTATGGCTTTGGATACTAGCACCGATATGGCATTAGTTCCTTGTGCCGGTTGCCTTGGTTGCTCATCTTCCACCTTTGATTCAACTAAGTCGGTTAGCTTCTCATCACTTGCTTGTGGTGCGGACCAATGTAAACAAGTAAGTCACTAATGTTAATCACATGTTTTAGATCATAGCATTATATCTTTAGTTGTACAAATTTTATATACACTTGTATGGTTTATCTTATAACCTAAAAGGTATTAGCGGGGCCCGAGAGTCTTCAGGCTAGAAGCCCTTTAGTGGCCCTCGAAAGGTTCTAAGGTTAACTAAAACGCTTTGATTGTTGAGAATGTTAAACCTTGTAACATGCTGAGCACTTTTAATACAGAATCAATTCTAAGTAGAGAATTACTAGAATCACATAATGTGATTGTGCATAGTGTTTGACCGATATAATAAAAATTAGAAAAAAGTAGGGTAATCGATTACATAACCGCTTTATGTACTTAAAATTGATTTTATGTGAACTTAACTAGATATCCTTTCATAAAAAGTTATAAATATTGAAAAATTAAAATAGAAATATATGTCCGTATCGGTGTTGAGTTGTACACTAATGTGGGAGCAATCATTATAATATTTTAAAATGTAATATTATAGTTCAAGATATTAATTTTTGATATTTTGTCGGAATAAAAAGAAGTGAGAATAGAAAGATGAAATTGACAAAAGTATGGAGGAAAATCAAGGCAAGCCCGTGACCCGGTTTTGGTTGGATTCCAAAGGGTGTCCATTTGTGGTGGGTCTACCCCACCCGAGGAGCCCATGCCTATTAACCCGTGACTTCCGGTTCATATTTGCTTTTATTTTAATACGGTTTGTCATTAAAAAAAAGCTAGCATTTTCATTTTTGAGTTTTATTAAAATAATAGTAATAATAATAATTATTATTATTATTATTGGTCGGCTTTTAAGGTACTCTTATAACATATTACACAATTCTTTTAGAAATTTTGTCTTACTAAAAGGATGTAACTATTTTTGGTTTAGCTAGACTTAGCGTTTTAAGATTAATATTCTAACTTCGATTAAAATTAATAATAATAGTAATATAGTAATAATGATTTATTGTATTTTTTTTCTTGTCCATGATAGTTTTAGCTGACTTGGTTATCGACGTTTGTAGGTCCAAAGTTCAAGTTGTCCCGGGACAACATGCTCCTTGAACATGACATATGGAGGCTCCACCATCGCGGCTAACTTGGCTCAAGACAACGTAACCCTAGCCACGGACTCTGTCATTGGCTACTCTTTCAGTTGCGTAGAAAAGGTCTCTGGAGGTTCGTTCCCCCCACAAGGTGTTTTAGGCCTTGGTCGTGGCCCGTTGTCATTCGTGTCCCAATCTAAGTCCCTTTACATGTCCACATTCTCGTACTGCTTGCCTAGTTTCAAATCTTCTAATTTTTCTGGAACCCTAAGGTTAGGTCTAAATGGACAACCGAAAAACATAAAATTTACTCCATTACTTGTAAACCCTAGAAGAACTTCGCTTTACTATGTGAATTTGATTGGAATCCGAGTTGGCTCCAAGGTTGTCAACATCCCCCAGGGTGCATTAGCTTTCAACCCTAACACCGGTGCTGGCACCATCATCGATTCAGGTGACTCGCTTGAACTTCAAATGATTTTTATATATAAATGCAATATCCACTACTACAAGACAAGTTTTTACTACACCCAAATCCGTAGCAAAAGAGGTTTTTTCCTAAGTATTTGCTACGGATTTGGCTTGCAACTAATCTCGTCACTAATCATTTTTCTATGGAAACACATTTGCGACGAGTAGCGACAAAAAAGGTTGTCGCTATTTTACCTACAGATTTATCTGTAAAATTTTACTATGGATTTAACTACATAATTTCCTAAATCAAATTATAATATTGTTTTCTATATACAGGCACTGTGTTCACCAGGCTGGTAGACGCAGCCTACACCGCGGTGAGAGACGAGTTCAGAAGGCGGATGGGTAAAGCCGCCGTGTCATCACTGGGCGGCTTTGACACCTGCTACACCGTCCCCATCGGGAAACGAGTCCCGACGATGACCTTCATGTTCCCCGGGCTTAACATGTCGTTACCACAAGACAACTTCCTCATCCACAGCTCCTCCGGCTCCACCACCTGCCTTGCCATGTCAGCCTCACCGGCCCTCAACGTCATTGCAAACATGCAGCAGCAGAACCACCGTGTCCTGTTCGATATTCCGAACTCCAGGCTGGGGGTATCACGTGAGATCTGCTCATGAGTCACGTGAGATCTGGTTTCTTGTATTTTGTCTACTTGTTTTTATAATTATGCTAAAGTGTACTACTATTAATTATTGTTCTCTATAGTGACTTCCTTATATGCCAGAATCATCACGGGTTTTTTCTAAACGGTTTCTCATGCATGTGATCATTATAATGTTTTTTTTTAATTAATTCTTTTATTATATATTTACTCAGAAAAATGATTAGGAAGCCTAATTAATCAAAAATAAATTATCGATATAAAATTTAATAAATAACTTAGTAATTTTCTCAACTAGATTGAATTAAATAAATTATTTATTTTAATCATTTATTGTCATCTTTTGACTACTTTTTTTATTAGTTTTCTATTAAACTTTTGGGTCAAAAAAGCAAATCCTTTAGCTAATCAAACAATAATGACGTGTTAATTAAAGTTAAAGACAATTATATATGTTAACTAGTGTCCCATTTCTTTTTCAAAAAATTATTTGAAAAATAATAGACAAAGGCCGAGTGTTTGGATGAGGTTAGATCATCGTGTTTTTTTCCTATTACTTTTCTTTTATTTTTTCTCGTTTATCTTGTTATAAAGTGAACTAAACGACAAACAGCTTCGCCGGGAGAGACAGAGAGAGTGTAACCTGGGTTGAAGGGGAACCCTAATCTTTCTTGAAATGAGACGTAATAAAGAAGCAAAAAAGACTTGTACTTAACGCAAAAGATGTACATCAATGTATTACTATTCACCCAAAAAGGAGTTTATAATTATAATATGAAAGATAAACTATTTATAAGTAAATCGGTTGAAATTATAAATCAAACAAATATGACACTTGCTTGGGTATTTCATATGGAAATCACGTTAATTAATTGAATGTTACATATAACTTGGTCATTTTGAATTTATTAAACGTATTTTTTTAATCTATTAATCATTTTTCATGATAATTTAACCTAAAATGAAATGTGTTAAACAGGTTCATTATATGTAATCTTATCAAGTGTTTGTCCACAATTATACGATACAAACCTCCATCAATATGACATAACAAGCTTTTACATCTACATTTACATAGATGTATAAATTTGTTTGATTTCTTGTAACAATTAATACATAATAGTATGCATAAAATGGTCGGATGATAATAATTTCCAAACCTAGGCTGATCTATCGCGTCAATTTCGTCCGATCCTCAAAGCCGGGTCAACGGCTTTTCCCAAACATGTGGCGAAGAGCCTAGCGATCTCCAACTGAGTGTGCGCGATTATTTCAGTTCTTTTTAGGTCGAGTTCGCCTCTCTTAACCTCAGCATCCGCTCTCATTTTCTCTAGTTCCCGCATTGTCTCGAGTTTTGCTTGCTCGGACCTCATCATTACTTTTGCCAACCATCGTATACTCTCGGCAACGTCCCAGTTTTCTCCTTTTCTTCGTCGTTTTCTATTGTCTGTTATCCTCGTCTTGTGGTTTTTCGTTTTTATCTTTTCCTTGTCGTTGCTATACAGTGCGGGGGTGCTACATTCGGTCTCGGTTTCCATTTTTTCGGATAGTTGGTTTTCAGGCGTTTTTGTGACGACTACTTCTTCCTGTTAGAAGGTTTAAAGAATAAGATGTATGAACATGATATATAACTAAACATTGTCATTAGTTATAGCGTTAGTTTCAACCATTTAACAAAAATGAATGAATGAATGAGTTGGTAGTGAATTTGAATAAACCAAATTATGAAAACAATAAATAAATAATATATAAATCAAATAAATAATATGTGTATTGTCTATAAAAATTATAAAGTTCAAACTTGAATAATAGGGTCGGTTCAGTGCAAATTCGATTCGAAAAACGAACTCAAACAAGGACCCGATGATTCGGCTTGAATTTCAAATTTTTCGAACACGATTCTAGTAATAAATAACCTAGGTATAATGGTAGTTATTGGGGAAAAAAGATAGCTACGGCCCATGCACCTTTTACACATTCGATTATTGGCTAATGGGCCCAAATGTTTTAGTAGGTTTATAGAATGGTCACAACCCACTATCCGGATCTTAATTATTGGAAACCATACACTAATAAAAAAGTGCCAAGTGTAAACTTTGAAAAAGGGACTTCAATACAATCATTGTATATCTAAGAATATTCACAGCAGTTTTTTTATATGTTTGTGAATGAGTTCTGTATATTTTAGAAATTGATTTAAAATGGTTGTGAATGAAGGAGAGAAAAAATGTTACTATTCATTTGTATATTTATAAAAACACTGTTCACCTCTATTAATTTTTTAATATTTTTTTAAAGTGGTTGTAAGTGGAGGAGAGAGAAAAGGTAATGATAAATGTATAAAAAATTATTATTTAATTAAAAATAAGAGATAAAAGATAGTGATTTTAAAGAAGCTGATAGGAATGCTCTAAGCCCATGAAAGAGTCCAAGGTCCGTTGGAGGGTGAGTTGTCCTCCATTTAAAAGACCACCCATTAGCCCATTTAAAAGTCCATTGTCAATTGTGAATTCTAACTAGAAAAATTGACATAAGGTTAATATAACATGATGTGTTAATACCGCTAATTTGATACAATCATTAGCGTTAGATATCTTTGTACTGATAAATAAAAATACTAGGGGGACACGTGTCATTTTCCGGTGCATCATCAGTATGTTTTTTCGACGTCTCTCTTCTATTGAGATGTAACATCTATTTCGATGCCAATACGAACAATATATTGCATATATTCAAATAAAGAGAAAACTTTTAGTATTCTTGAGGTTTTTCTGATGTATATATAGAAGGCTCGGTTCAAATGAAACGAACCATCTGTTCATAAAAAATGATAGGAACTATATGTTTAAAACTTTATTCATAGGTGAAAAATATTATTTATGAGCTAATATTAATAAAATTATTAGAAACTAATGTATATTATAGTAGTGAAAAAAATATATTTATTAGTAAATACATATAGCTTCTAATCATTCTATATATATTTTATTTACCGACGTATACATGTATTTAATGTATTCTTCTGTAAATATATTTTTTAAAAGCTAACTTCTAGTCCGTACTAGCAAAATTCCCGAAAGAAAACCTCGTGACCATCAGATCAAAAGCCTGATGGCTCTGTAAATATAATATTAATGAAATTATTAGTCCACTTATGTGTTCTAAAATGGTTTCTAGTAATAACAAAATCTATTTTATCATTAGATAAAATAAAATGTTTTAATATTTTTAAAATACCTAATGATTGTTGTGTGAACCGAATACGTCTATTATGCCTATGTCAATACGTGTGCTTAATAAAAACAAATAAAAAGGAACCATATAAATAATAAATTTAATTATTTAATTATTTAAAGGAACCATATAAATAAAATAATATAAAAAGAATTATAAATTAATAAAAACAAATAAAAGAAACAAAGAACTCCCCTGACCTTATTCTCCCGATCGACGCCATTAGAATCGACTGAATTCTGTTCGATTCCGTGAACCACCGGAGTCGAATCTGGCACCGGAACCGGCTCCGCCACCGATACACTCACCGGCACACTCGAAGACTGAATCATGATCGTTGCCGGAGGCGGTGGTAGTGGTGCAGGCGCGTGATCAAACGCTATCAGATGAAGATTACTCGAAACCGGAACCGAAGACGACGTCGGATCAGTCCTCACCGGAGCACCACCGCTACCGCGCAGCAACAGATCCAGCCGCGGAAACAACGGCCACGACGATACGTCAGTGGTGGCGGACTCAGAACGGTACCGTTTCTTCATCGACTCGATCTTATTCTTACACTGCGTTTGTGTTTTAGGCGACTTGCTTGAATTGGCGCGTGACGACACGTACTTCGCTACATCCTCCCAATCATGGCCTTTTAGCTTCGCTCGATTACGCAGCGTCCACTTGGCTTCATAAGCCTCTAACAGGCTCGAAACCGCCCCTTCGCTCCACTCGTCTCTCTTCATCCTGTCTCCACCGGGTCCGGAAACGGCGGCGGCGGCGGCGGCGGAGGGGAGTTTTCTCGGCGAAGAGTCATGATCTTTGTGGTTTTCTTGCTTGATTGGTTTATCCATGGTGAGCAGTCCTCATCTCATGCTAAAATTGAGAGTAAGCTGCTAACATGAAAGGTGAGGAGGGGAGGGAGGGTATGTGTCATTTTTACAATGACTAAAGAAAGGGAAAAAGCCACTAGCATTTAGATTTCTAAAAACTTAAATAAAAGCTACTTTAGGTTAGATTACCGAATTCTAACAATTTATTTTTGTTTCATTGTATTCGATTTTTGTTTATTTTTTTTAATTTATTTATAGCAATTTGTGAGTAAATGTTCGATTTGAAAAGTAATGAATCTTCTTGAATATGATTTCATGAAGGCAAATTTAATTTTTAAACTATTCAAGCTTTTATAAAATAAAAAAAAACAGTATACTTTTATAGAAAAAGTTACGAAGTTTCAAAAAATTAGAACTAATTTTCTCCAAGGAAAAGTTTTTCAAAATGAAAAATAGTTATAGAAATGAGTTTGGACAAATATGAAGGTGGCCATCAAATTAAGAAAGAAACAACCCTATCTTTCTTTTGTGCAAGTAAAGGTGAGTTACAAATTAGGTTTGTGGTTATTTCCCTATCCTTAAAGACAATCCTTAAATATTAATTATTATTATTTAAAAAAGACGATTGTTACATTGACGATCGTAATTCAAAAATATGATGGCCACATGGACGATCAGGATTAAGAAGATGATGGTCACAAAGACAATCGTAGCAGAGTAATCGTGGTTAATACGGTTTAAGGGGATGGGGAAAATAATTAAGGGTTTAAAATATTGATAAAATAAAGAAATATATAAAAAAAACTTAAATACCCCTCATTTAACGTAAAATATGGATGGAGTTTAATTGATTGGATGAAAATGATAAGTTTTATAAACCACGAGAATACACAGGAGAAAAATAAACTTTTTGGATAAACTGACAAAAGTGAGTAAACCACATTGATAAAAATTACAGTTTACTCTATTTTTTTTTTAAATCTTAAACACATGGACAGGGCTGAAGTAAACAACGGTTTATTTTAAATCAGCGAGAGGTTAAGGTTTGACCCGAAGTTGAGTCGGTTGAGTGAGCCCCTCTGACTGTTTAAGAAATATATTTATTTAATTATATTATTATTTATTAACAACTAGGTTGGAATCCTCTGTAATAACACGGGTTTAATAAACCTTTGTATTACATGTGTTGAATAAAATATAATGTAATATGTTAACACATATACTCTATCTTTAGAAAAATGTACTTTGATGTGACAGTTATAAATTATGTTCAGTTTGTTTTTAAAACATTTTTTTTTTCAATGCGTATTATTTTTTTTTATGTATTTGATAAATGTTAATTCATATTAAATTCATTTCATTGATGATATAATAATTATCTATGATTATATAATAAGTATCCATAATTAGATTTATATTAAATATTTAAAAATATTTTCTTTTAGAGTAAACTGTCTTTTTCGTCCCTGTAATGTACTCACTTTTTCCAATTTCATCCAAAAAGTTTATTTTTCTCTTCTGTATCCTCGTGGTTTACAAAACTGTTGTTTTCATATGATCAATTAACCTCATCCGTATTTTAACGTTAAATGAGAGGTATTTAGGTCTTTTTATCTATTCCTTTATTTTATTAACATTTTAAACCCTTAATTATTCACTCACCCCCTTAATCCGTATTAACCTTAATTACCTTATTATGATGGTCCCTGTTATCATCATCTTCTTGAATTACGATCGTCCATGTGGCTATCATCTTCTTGAATTACGATTGATATTCTTGAATTACGATCGTATTTACCTCAGTCAACAACCCCTCAAAGTCGATTTAATTGAATCCCGATTTCCCAAAGTCCGGCTCCCCTTCATGAATTACGATCGTATTTGCCCTAGTCAATAACCCAACTAAAACATGGTTTAAGAGGGTGGGGGAATAATTAAAGGTTTAAAATATTGATAAAATAAAGAATTATATAAAAAGACCTAACTACCCTCATTTAATGTTAAAATATGGATAGAGTTAACTGATTGATGAAAATATCAAGTTTTGTAAACCACGAGTATACACACGAGAAAAATAAACTTTTTGAATGAAACTGACAAAAATGACTAAACCACAGGGACAAAAATGACGTTTACTCATTTTTTTATATCATTATTTAATAGGACGAAAACATGTTGATAATATGACAGAAAGTGACACGTATCACTTTAAGATTTTTATTTATTAATATAAAGATTTAGAACGAGAGTAATAATGATTAAACCGATAGTTTTTGCCATGTGTACTAATCTTTATATACTTTTTTCGGGTGCTATGAATTAGGGGTGTCAATTGTGTCGGGTTATCGCGTTGACGGGTTGAACTATGCAACCCAAACACGACTCGTATTCTTATTCGTGTCAAAAATTTCAACCCTAACCTGGATACACATAAATTCGGATGAACCCGAACCTGACCCGTTTAACCCATTTATCTAAATTAAAATCATAAACTACTAAATCCAAAATCTAATTCATTTAAAGTAAACTAAAAAGTAAATGAATAGTCATATCTGGAAAGGAAAAAAAGAAAAGTTTTCGTATAATTTGGTTCCTTTATCGTAAATACTAAAAAATAAAAAAGTAATTGAACAGTCATTTCTAGAATGAGAAAAAAATATTTGTAACCTAAACGGATTAATAGGTCAACCCGTTTTTAGAGGGGTCAACCCGAACCCGACCCATTTATTAAACGGCTCAACCCGAAACGACCCGTTTTTAAAAACGGTTAAAAAGTACAACCCAAAACCTGATTATTTTTGTGTCGTGTCAGGAATTGACACCCCTACTATTAATAACCAAGGCAAACTAGCGTAGCTGGTTCTGTTCTCACTCCATTTAGGAGGTTGATGGTTCGACTCTAGGCACTTTTTTGGGTTTTTATTTTGTCTTTAATTTTATTATTATTATTATATTACTATTAATATTAATTATTATTATTGTTGTTGTTTTTCATATTATTATTTTATGTCACGCCCTAAAAATCTGGGCATGTGACTTTATTGGAATTACCCAAGAATCATAGTTTAAAATCAAACACACAACGAAAGCCTTACTATAAAACAATAAACCAAACAACGGTATAACTAAAACATAACTCAAAATATTCATAAACACATCATATGCCAAGTCTTCTTCAATGCAAAGTCGATCCAATGCCACTGGCCAAGTATATGACCCTTCCCTTTACTAGTTGAGGCCTCAAGCCTCCCTAAAATGCGCGTTTAAACAAGTCAGTCTATGATGATGAGTTATATGCTAACATTTTAAAAAAATATTTAATTAATCACCTATTATGGGGTTAGATTTCTTTCTACATAATCTTTATTAAAAATATTTAATTAATCACCTAATCAATCTCATTTGTTTATCAATTAGGACAACTTTTGAAGGATCTTACATAACCTTTTTTCTGTGATACTATATGATAAAATATTAATTAGTAATTATAAAATAAACACTAGTTTTTACATCAATTGATAATTTATTATAAGCTCTTTATGTTAAAAAAAAGTAAGTTTTAAAATATGTTAAGTACAATAATGATAATTTAAATAAATTTATTATATTTTAATAGAGTTAACTCGTTAAATGTGTATATAGACAAATAACTTTTATATGAAACTTGAAACGTGACAAGTCGAAATAAAGTCAAAAGCTAGTAGACAATGACTCAAACCTTATATTGGCGGTATTGTCTATGGTTAGATGATTGATCTTTTTTGCTTTTTAAAAAGTTATTAGTAATGTTTATTCCCTAAATATCATAGTAATAATACTTCTAAATAAACAGTTTCAAAAGATTTTGATTCAAATTATCGATTTTCAAATCACCAGTCCTAGTTAACATGTCGAAGGTGATATAAAACTACTTCAGTTAAAATACGTCACTTTTATACGTGACTAATAAGTCAGGTCAGGTTATGCGGTGCTGTAAAATTCGTTAAGCGCTAGTTGAGCGGTGAGGTAACGACTAGTGATTAATCGGATTTAAATTTTTATATGTAATTTTTCAAACTTATATAGATACACACACACACTTTTATATGTAATTTTAAAATTATATATATATACATACATATTTTTATATGAGAAATTAGTTTGATAAAAAATTAGTTTAATCTCGCAAGAATTTCCAGAGTTTCGCCGGGAACTCAGCTGAAACACACCGATTACGGCCGATTAACTGACCGGTTTGCTCAAAATTCCAAGATGTTTTAACGATTAATCACGATTTTTACTATACTGAGGTTAGATCAAGTTAAGTTGAAATAAATCACTAATTTATTTTTGCAAATAATTGATACATAAATTACCAAACAAAAACACGTTGTTAATAATCATATAGTTATTTGCTAATTTTTTTTACTATTGTAAGTATTTTATTGCATATTTCTGGCCCCTTTTAACATATTTCACTCTCTAATTTTCTTATTCAACTTCCATTTTATTGATAATTTACATATACGAACTTTGAGAACTACATAAAACTTATATTTTTTCATTAACTGCGATAACATAAGAAGTTTATCTCATTTTTCTAGTAACTTTCATTATATCTGTTAAACATTACATACAAAACGTATTACGGGTTCGTATTAAATGCAACCATATAAAATTATTAAGTTATCACTTTAATATAATCTAGATTAATTATTATTGAGTCCCTAACGTTTGACCATTTGAACTATTTGAGTACCTTATGTTTAAATTCGTCTCTTTTAACCCTGACGTTTCATTTTTGATCCTGTTTGAGTCCAAATGGCTAACGTCGTTAGATTTAACAGTTAACTTTTTTGAAATGACTAAAATACCCTCAGGGATTCAAATGGTTAAAAAACATTATATATATTCTACCACCTCTCTTCTCCCCACCCCCCCTCCCCCTACCCCCACCCCCACCCCCACCCCCACCATTTAACTATAATCAAAGATTATTAACGTTGGTAAAACTTAAAAGTGATTAAATGTTAGTGGGGTATAATGGTAATGGAATAAAATAATGGGGAATTTTGGTTACTTTTAAAATTAAAAGATGAGTGGGGGTTGGCTTTGGCTATTAAGCGTGGAAATGAAGCCAACCGTTGAATTCCACCGACGCGTGTTCACGTGACACTGTCACCCACTCCAACCGGTTCAGTGCGCTCCGTCACTCATCCCATCTGTCGTCACCGGCCTTGATTATTAGGAAAAAAAACTCGAGTGTTCAAATTTAAATATTATTCAAAATTAAAATTTTAAACTTTCCGTAATTGTGATAAGTTGATAAATTATAGCACAAAATGATATTTAATTAATTCAAGATGATTAATTAAATAAATTAACTTGTTTTTCTTCTTTTAAACAATGAAACAACATAGCAATATAAGTATTTAATATGCGACACATGTGTTTTAAAGCGAAGGTATACGTACATTCAATTATAAGTGGTTTTAGATGTAGCGACTGAATGTGTTTGGATGCGCATCATTATAGTCGTACATGTTGTTCATGTGTTAAACTTGAAACCCTTAAACACATTGTTGTAATCGTTTTAGTGCATCAACATTTACGTTTAATTCATTTTTTTACCTTATGAGACATTTTCAACTTCCTCTTATTTACAATCTTACTATCTAATCATTGAAACCGCTAGATAAAGTGTTCATATCAATTCCTACGATTCTCTCGCAAAAATCACTTTTTTATTTGATCCGAACGCATGTTGAATATTGTTTATACATCATATTATCAATTAACTCAATTAGCCACCGACAACACCAACCCCTTCACTTTCTTAAATGACAAAAATGACCCTTTAACTTGAAAAAATACTACTTTAACCCCTCAAGTTTTTAAAGCTTTAAGTTTACCCCTTGTAGTATATATAATATGTTTTTTCTTTATAATTTTCGTTTGTTTGTTTAAATTTTTTTTCTTAACGTCACGGTAATTTTTTTTTTAAACGGAGTCGTATTCAAAATATAGTATTTTTTAGGTATCGTGGGTTATATCTACTGACGATGACGTGCTGGTACCGTGAAGAATGATACCGACAACGACTGGAAAATATCGGTACCGTTATATAACCGTCTTTTATCTATGTTTCGATCTCCACAACCGAGTCGCCGTAACTTCATACGTTTCTTTTAATTATTTAACCAAGTTTATTTTTATGCTTAGCCACGTTAATGTCACCGCCTCAACCGTTTAAGGTCGGCCTCCCATCGCGAAACGCAGGGCAAAATTTATTTAACCAACTTTTTTTTGCTTATCCACGTTAATGGCACCGTCTCAACCGTTTAAGGTCCGCCTTCCGTCACGAAGCGCGAGCCAACATTTCTAGTTATTTTTAAGAAAACCACCATTTTTTTCATCAAAACAAGATTGATGTCAAACAAATCTCACCTTTAGAGCATTTCAAGTGTCTTTTTTTCAAACACCCACAAGTATATCACATCAGTTATTATTCAAACAAACACATTCTCTATTAAATGTTACATCCACTATCAAACGTTTTTTTTTATTTTCACATCTAAAATTATTTTCTTTAATTCTAGTTATTTAAAATAATAGAATATGTTTATAATTAAAAATATATGTTTAAAAACTAAATTACATTACACTTAAAAATTGAATAACCTAAAAACTAAAAATTAATTAACCTAAAAATTAAAAATTACACAACCTAAAATTAAAATTAGATGTTACGTTTAGATCTAATTCCCACATATTTCCTCGTACATGCTAGACGTTTGGGGTTCGCGTTTAATCTATCCATTTGAAGGAATGACGTGTCTTTGGTTACAGGTGAATTGTTCCATTTGGGTCTTGAAGTCATCGATGACGATTGCCCTTTTCTCTATCAACTCAGTAAACTTCGCAACTCTATCATTTTTAACTTTAGGAGATCCTTCCCCGTTAAAGCTTTCTCTTTCGTTTTAGTTTTTTTCTTCCCGTTGGACGTGACAGTTCTTCAACATCATCGGGCCTGCCTTGGTAACTATCAACATATATTGGATCATTACCGTTAAAGTTACATGATGCAGTGTGATTGTTCGAAGCAGATGTGCTATAGCCACCATGTTGATGTCTTCGACCTCTTTGGTTACTTTAGATAGTCTCTGACAATCCGAAGCACATGATCATAGTTAAACGCTCATCTAGTAAGCTTGTACTCTTCTCGCTCCATTGCCGTTATTTGGTCATCATAACAACCCCTTCTCCTTTACGCTCTAATGCGGTTGAATATGTTACATATTGTGGAACCCCGGGGTTTTGGAATTGTTAAAAATCGGGGTTCTGGTTTTGGCATAGGTTCCGCTCGCCATCAGACGAGTTATCGTTTAGCAATCGCGTAAACGGGGTATTGTCGTCCATGACTCTGAGATCACAACGAGTTTAAAGAGACTAATAAGAATATGTGTGTTACAATGTATTTTTAGTGGTAAAAAAACTTGCCCTTATTTTGAAAAAAATAATTTATTTAATATAGTCGTTACATGCGTTTTCAATTAGTTTTGTTTTTTTTTTAAACAGTCGTTGAAATTGGCACACTTTCTGGAACGAAATCGTGTCCGAAATTCTGGAAGAACAACTTGATGTTAGAATCCGGATGACACCTCAAATGGGTGTCCATCCGAAATGTCCGTCTGAAATGCTCGCGACGAATATTCACCTCCTTGTTTTACCGCCTTTTCGTCCTAACAATCTCGATAAAAAAACAAAATCGCAGACACAGGAGAGGGAGAGGGAGAGGGAGGCTAAAAGTGGCGACGACGAAGGCATGAATGATGTTAGTGGTGTGGCGGTGAATATAGTGTTGGTTATGGTGGGGACGACGTATAAGAGGAGAGGCGATTTGATCATTATTCGTTAGTAATGGTGTGGTGACTAGCACATACTAGAAGGGGTAGTTTTATGTTTATGGAATAAAAAATGATAAAAGTGACATGTGTATGGTGTTTATTTAGGTTCTGTTTACGCGTTCTATTTATGTTTTTGAAACGACATCTTAAATATATATATATATATAGGGGCATGTTCTTTTGAGAACCATCTATATGTTAAGAACCGTACAAAACGTGTACATAACGCTTTAGTGAAAAAAGTAAAATTCAACAACAATGTTTTATTTATCTCTTCCCACTCTTAGTTTGAGTTTATCTCCTCTCTCCTGAATTTTTTTAAGAAAAGTATAAAAATATACATATATGCATTCATTTGTGCATATAGTGTAAGTGCATATATGCATTTAAAAAAACGACTATAAATTCGAGGTCTTTTAAAACCAAACCTTAAACATATTGAAATGTACATGAATTCTAGTCAATTTATATTATAAATAGAGCAAGAGTTAATGCGGTTCTCACGGTTCTTAACATTTATGTTTTTGAAACGACATCTTAAATAAATATATATATATATGATAAGTGTAAAATGAAAACTTACTTGAGTCGGAAAAAACACATGAAACACTTTGAAAAAAATTCGATTGATTATTTACAAAAAAAAGTAAGTTCGAAAAAAAATAAAAAAACGCCGAATAAAAAAAAGTAAAAAACATGTAAAAAATAACAAAAATTTGCGTTTTCTCTTTATTACATAACCAAGACGTCAGCATTTACATATGTAAAAAACGTCAGATTTAAAAAAAAAAACAAAAAAAACGTCAAGTGATAAAATTGAATGTATAATCCATCCAAAAAATAAAAAGTTTTTTTGTTTGATTTTTTACATATGTAAAAAAGGGTTTAGTAGGTTTTTCCAACTCAATGGGGTTTTTATTAGAACCAGTATATATATATATATATAGGAGATGATTCCACTAAAAAGTGATTTTTTGCTAAAATCAAAATACATATGTGTACAAACAAAATACACAAATGTAAAATCAAAATAAATAAGTGTAATATCAAAATACACATGGGTTCTACCATTTGCTGGAGAGCCAAGATTCTATCTCCTAATTTCTATTTTATAACCTGATTCAACAAAACATAAATATCTATAAATGGTATTAAATATTAATCAACAAAAAACACATACTGGGTTCCTTATTTGGTATGTAAATCACCTTCAACTGTGTACAAGAAGGACGCATATCCACTTTTGATTTCTTTGTCACATTAGCTTTAGAAATTCAAATTTTTTTCGTTTAACAGCAATACAAAGTTCCACCCAATTTGAAAATCCAAAATTCCATCGAACAGAGATATACAATTTTTTTTGTTTAATGGGCCACCTAATTTAATCATTTAGTGGATTTGTATTAAGATTTCATCATCACCACCAATGGTGTATGGAAATCAAACATACAATTTTTTTTGTTTAACAGTAAAATCTCGTTTGAGACAAAAAGAGCAAAGCCCCCAATTTGAAAAATACACCCAGTTTGAAAAATACACCCAATTTGAAAAAGAGCAAAGTCTAAATCACAAAATTCCACCTAATTTAAAAAAATACTTACGTGTAGCCATGATTCACGTAATAACGCGGATTCAAGAGCAAAGTCTCGTCGATATTGTAGCATCTTGAAACGGGATCTGAAAAGGAGAGTTTGAGACTAGATCTGAAAAAGGAGACTTGAACTTGTTCTTCGTTCTTGAAACGAGATCTAAAATCACTCTGATCTGGTTTAGCCTCTTTGTCATCGTGAGATCCGACGAATCGTGATGGAGATGGGGACGACCTTGAACACCACCTGAAAGAAGGTCGGAAAAACTCTCTAACATGTTTCTTCTCCAGATTTGATGAAAGATGGGGATGTTTAGACAGAGAAGGAGATGGAGGCTTCATAAATTTAGAGAGAGAGATAGAGAAGATGTGTTTGAAGAGGGAAAGATAATAAATCTAGGGTATAAAGAGATGAGTAAAATGATTCGTATGTCTCTCCAGGTTAAAAATAAAACAAAAACCAATAAACAAAATGTGTAGTTCATATAGAGTTTATGAGTTTTTATAATAAAAGAGGGTTTTCATTTGATACGTCATATATATATATATATATATATATATATATATAGGGGTGAGTTCACTAGAAAACTCATTTTCATGAGAAAACTAAAAAACTACTCATTAAAAGTGCTCCATATGTGTAGTATATCAAAAAGCCTAACCCCTACCCCACCCTCACCCAAAAACCTAAACCCCCACCCCACCCACCCCCCAAAAACCTAACCTAAAAGCTAAACTAAAGCAAAAAAACCACCCCCAAAAGCTAACTATGCTACACATATGTAACAAAACGCTAAATTTTTTTTGAAAGAGGATGACGTGAAGAACAAGGTCTCTTAAACGGTTTTTTAGTTTTTGATTTATATTTTGAGTTATTATTTTTTTTACCTTTAATAAATAGTTTTTTAGTTTTCTCATGAACAATGAGTTTTTTTATGATCCTCCCCCTATATATATATATATATATATATATATATATATATATATATATATATATATATATATATATATATATATATATAACCATCATTAACATATGTGTGTGTTAAGACCATATCCATGATAGATCTCTAAACTTTTGAGCCAAATGTATAAAGTCTATACTTACGAAGCAAATTCAAAATCTCACCAAACATAATGACCATTCATCTAGTATTTCATAAAATAGGTAAAATGTCGTAGAAAGCTTACTATAAAACACTTTTATACCATTTCAAACTGGAGGCAGAGAAAGAGAGGACGCAAGCATGAGGTGGAATTGCCATCAGACGTGACTTTGAAAAAAGGGGATGAGTGTCCACGCATAGTGGTCTTGTACTGCACGTTTATTCACTTGCACTCTACTATTCAACAAGTTGATGATTGTTTGATTGTTTAATTTTCAATTGAAAAAGTTTGTATGCTACCTTGAGATGTGGTCAGGGTCGGCTCAAGACTTTTGGAGGCTCCAAACGAACTCTAAATTTGCCCCTCATGTCTTACTTTTTTGACATTTCTAAATGATTTGATTCATAACTTTTGATTTAAAATTGACATGAAATTATTATATAGCAACTATAGAAGGATTAATAACCGATATAAACCACTAAATAAAGAAATCTTAATATAGACAATAAAAAAATTATGATCAAGCAAATTGAAAACAAAGTCTCATGTAGAATTTACAACTATAAAGCCAAAAATTAAGAGATTGCTCACTGCTTCTTCCATATAACTCTAAACTTCCCTACATCTTAATATCATATTTATCTACAAGTTGATCAACCTACAAATGTACAATAAGTCCACAACAAACAATTGTAGAAACAAAAACAAGGATTGATGTTTACACTTTTTAAATCATGAATGAAATTAACTCAACGTGGATGAAAATGAACCCATTAAAAAGAATGTCTCAAAATTGAACGACCTGCAAAGAACAAGAGCAAACAAAGATGTTTAGGTATTCAATAAACCGCTTCTCTGTTTCCCGACTTCCCCTTCTGTAGTGGACTATTTTTTTGAAGGACCTCAAGCCCTTGCTTTACCTCATATAATTACAGAGCCACTCCTGGCTATGGTTTCTTATTTTGAATAGATATCGTTAATTTAGTAATCTATGTTTATAACTTATTTTAGGATTTTAAAACGAAATGTTAGTTTCATAATTTTTTATAATAAAAATAGAACAACCATGTTATTTGTCTAGGATTTTAACATATTGCACCATTACACGAACAATTAGACTATGTTAAACTAAAGTTAGCTACTGATATCCATTAGGTTATGTTTATGCACTCGTTCATTTTAAAACCCTTAAAATTAAGATTGAACACCTCTCATATCAACTTTTAAGTTTGAAAGCACTTATAGAAATATATTGTATCGCTCAGAATCCGTTTATGTTAATTTGGTTAATCAATTCACTAAATTCTCATTTTCAGGTTAATTTTGATGACTTGTAGATGTTAGCCACTTAGACTCGAGCTATATGCATGATTTCCCCTTTTTATTTCCAAATTACGTCATTCTCATCGGTTTCCACCTTTGAAACACACATAATGAATTTGTCTATTTTTCTCATTTGAGTCGACATAAGCGATCATTTTTTCCCTCATTGAGGGGATTTTTGTTTTACAATTTGGTAACTTAATCAATTGTCATTAATTTGTACTTTAGCAACCAAATTCACATATACTCAATTTTGTCCATAATTTTGATTTTTTATTTACATTTTTATCCAACAATCAACACAGGTTGAATGGGAAATCCTTATTTATTATTAAAATAAAATATTATTAATAAAATTTGTAAAGGATGTTACATTTTGAATAAAATTATCATATTTCAGATGAAACTTATTTCATCATTTATGAATTATGGCCTAACACAAACTCAGTGATAAGAAAAAGTAAGAAATTAATAGTTGACGTATGACTCTTTTTATGTTGTCTTTTTATAATATAAGAAGATAGATTTGTTTTTTTATTTAAGGTATAGAGAACGTATTATAATTTTTCTATAAAAGATCTTTGTGTCACAATTAATAATAATGTAAATATCACTAACTTCTTAATAAAATAACAAAGATTTTAAATATAAACTAAAAATAAATACAAATGTAAACGTTGGTATTCTTTTTTTAAGTATTAGTGTCTTAAATTAAATATATTTATATCGTGCTTAATTTAATAGATTACATAAAACGGATTCCAACCATAACGGAGCCTTTATAAATGTTAGCTGACTCAGAGGAATAAAAATCCGGTATTGGTATTTTCAGTACTGGTATTGGTACAGTACCGATACCATCTACATATGAGTATTTTGTAATGAGTACCGATACCGTACCGATAGATGCGGTACGGTATTCGATGCCCACTTCTCTAGAAATTCGGTATCGATATTTTCAGTACTGGTACGGTACCGATCTCATTCCTAGGTTGAGGAAACATGTCCAGAATTCATAATAGTATAAAACAAACAACTTTTAAAACAAATGAAGCAGGCAAAATTAAATAAAATAAAGAAACCCCATAATAATAACCAAAAATTAAGAGTTTTGATTTTGTTTTATTGGGCATGGGCTTGGGTTCTTTAAACAAGGGCTTGGTCTTCTACTCTTCTAGTTCCATAGATGCATAGGAGTTAACATTCTATATAATATTAAAAGGCAACCATGGGTTGTTGAGACAATTTTACTGTAGCAAATGTACACCTTGCTTTGCATAAGATACAAACAAATGCTTGATTTTTTTTCTTTTTTCTCAGCTAAATTTATGTTTAAATATTTGCTTTAGAAATTGGTAACCAAAAGACTTAGCATTCCCCAGTGGTCTCCATGTTTCAGCCTTATGCAGACGCTGGTTCGAAACCCGCAGTTGACTGTTTTGCCGGTTTTAAGTTATTTCATCCTTTTTTTTTTCTTGTGTGTTAATATATATATATATATATATATATTGCGTTTTAATTTATAGCCATAAATCGTATACGCTCATTTGCACAGGGTGAGTTTACGTAAAGGTTTTTGCTTCTTTTATAAGTTTTCAAAGACGTTTATTTCCGCCGCAACGCGCGGGGCCTTTTCTAGTTAAGAATTAAATGACTATGAAAGTGCAAAGATAGATCTACCATAGTAGACTAAAATTTGATTTGAAAATATAAAAGAACCACCATGTTTATAAATGACAAAATGATTAAAAAAACACTATAAATTCCAAAAACCCATTAAAAGTGTGGGCCGGTCTATTAGTTTCTTCTGTTAGGCCTGATGTTGCTTTTATCATTAGGCCAGGTATCTCTTATACATTGTAAAGAGTAAATTACGCTTTTACCTAATATGGTTTGGGTTAATGTTTTCAGAACCGGACCGGATAACGAATCGGACGTCTTAAAGATTCACTGGTTGGACCGGATTTAAGAACAGGATTACGTCATAAATAATATAAATATTTAGAAAATATATAGAAAAAACAAAAATTCCTAATATATATTTAATTAAATATTGAAACTTTATTAATATAATAAAATATAAAATTACGTAACTAAGAACAAAACTAGCTATTAAATATATCATATTGTTTAACATAAAATAACAAAATCATTTTTTAGCTTTTTTTTTTTCCTAAAAACGTTTTTTAACATTTTTAAAAACTTTTTTTTTACTTTTTTAAAAACATTTTTTTTGTTTTTTTTTCATTAGCCTTTTCAACTATGTTTTTTTTTAACTATTTTAAAAACGTTTTTTTTTACTTTTCTAAGAATGTATTTTTTAAATTTATTTTAAAAAGGTTTTTCTTATAATTTTTTTTAGAGAAAGTGTTTTTTCAAACATTTTGAAATTCAGTTTTAAAACGTTCTCTTTAACCGAACAAAAGATGGAGGCATGTTCTACTTGAAAGTAGGCCTATAAACGAACCGAATGATCACGAAGGGGGCATGTTCGTGTTCGTTCATCTTCGTTAAGAAAACAAGCGTGTTTATGTTCATGTTCGTTCATGTCCATCCGTTAATAGTATAAACAAACGGTTCACGAACGTAAATGAACATATTTGAACGAAAATAAATGCACGAACGCCGATTCAAATAGAACATGCACTGATTGTTTGTTCGGTTGAAGATAGCCCTTTGAAACTATATTTCAAAAGGTTTATAAAAACACTTTCCCTAAAAAATATAAGAGAAACCTTTTAAGATAAATTTAAACAAAATACATTCTTAAAAAAGTAAAGAAAAAAAAATCGTTTTTAAAATAGTTAAAAAAGCATCTTTGAAAAAACAAAAAAAATGTTTTTGAAGAAGTAAAAAAAAAGATTTAAAAAGTTAAAAAAAACATTTTTATGAAAGAACTAAAAAAAGTTTTTAAAAAAGTAAAAAAAAAAAGTTTTAAAATTAGCTTAAAAATAGTTTTTATGAAAAAACTACAAAAATGTTTTTTTTTTACTAAAGTAAACTGCAATTTACACTCATGTGGTTTAGGGGCGCTGACACGTTGCAACCATGTTTAAAACAAAGTGCAATTTAACATCTGGTGGTAAAGTTTCTCTTTAATTTTACACCCCTCCGTCAAAATTACATCCATTCCGCCGTTTAGGAGAAGGGTATTAGAGTAGTATTGGCTCAAACCACCTATGTATTTTAGTTAACTCTTAATAAAATCAAGTTTAAGTCCCAATCGCCTATTTTGTTACTGCCTCTCTTCACCACCACCACCACTACACTCCTCCAACGCCGCCCTCTCAAATCCATCAAAACCATCATCCCACCGGATCGCCGCCCTGCAATACTCCCTCCGCCGCCGCAAACACTCCCCACCATCATCCCCCTCCGTTACGCGGCCGCCCGTACCTTCCAAACGCACTTCAGAGCCTACCTCGTACGGAGATCCAAAACCCTCCGCCATCTAAAATATCTCACCCACATCAAATCCACCCTCAATCACCTCAAATCTTCCGTTTCTAACAAAACCCACTTCGATTCCAACACCCTTTACCGCGAATCGATGAATTTGCTCATCAAGCTCGAATCTTTACGGGTAATTAATTAGTTATTGTGGATTGGCATTGTGAAGATCTGATTACGGTTTTTAATTTTCAGGGTAGTGATCCGAAAATCAGAGATGGTAAACGATCGATTAGTCAAGAATTGATTCCATTCATGAAGCTAACTAATGAAATGTGTATGGAAAAACAAGTGATTGCAGCCAAGAATGTTAGATTTGGTAAAAACTATAAGAAATCTGTGATTAGAATTGGAGGTTTGACTGGAAAAAGTCAACCATTAGTGAGCATCTGGTAAACTAGTTGAGCATCTGATAATTTTCTATTATTATTCCTCTCTGAGGAACACATTTTCATGTGAAAATGCAGTGTGGATTAGGCGATTTTGAGAAAGACATTTCCATATCTGAGAAATTTATTCCTCTATATGTTTACAAATTTATTCCTCTATATCTGAGAAAGACATTTTCATGTGAAAATGCAGTGTGGATTAGACATTTTCATGTGAAAATACATTTGAGATTTTACCCATATATAACTGTGAACAACTTCGGGCCAACAAAACCGTTAAACGTCGTCCGCGGTGGTGGTGGTGAAGAGAGGGGGTAAAATAGGCGATTGGGTGAGGGGCGACTCTAACTTTATTTTATTTGATCGAGTAAAGTGTAATTTGCATCCCATGTGGGACAAAAGTACTATAATATCCTTATCCTAAACAGCGGAATGGATGGATTTTTGACGTAGGGTCGCAAAAAGAAAGAGAGAGTTTACCATTAGGGGTTAAATTGCACTTTGTTTTAAACAGGGTTGCAACGTATTAGCGCCTCTAAACCACAAGGGTGCAAATTACAGTTTACTCTTTTTACTAAAAAGGCTAAACTAGTCCCTACGGTTTGACCTGTTTTAACCTTTCAGTCCAAAAGTGAATCTTTTGACATATGAGGCCTAAGGTTGCATTTATTTAACTATTTCAGACCCTGAAATTAACTCTGTTATCTTTTTCCGTCAAGAGTAGTGGTATTTCAGTCATTTCTTTTATAAGGGGCTAGTTTAACCTTTTCAGTTCAATTTTTTTTTTAGTTTTATTATAAAAACTTTTTTTAACTTATTTAAAAACGTTCTTTTAAACTTTTTTAAATCATTTTTTAGTTTTTTTTCCTAAAAACGTTTTTTCTACTTTTTTAAGAATGTAAATATTTTTAAATTTATGTTAAAAAGTTTCTCTTATATTTTTTAGAGAAAGTCTTTTTCTTTAAACCTTTTAAAATATAGTTTCAAAACGTTATCTTTAACCGAACAAATAATCATGACATGTTATACTTGAAACTAGGCCTATAAACGAACCGAATGAATACGAATGGGGCATGTTCTAATTTAATCGGCGTTATTTCATTTATGTTCTTTCATATATGTTCGTTCAATTATGTTCATTTACATTCATGAACCGTTAGTTTATACTATTAACGAATGAACATGAATGATAAAACAAGTCATAGTTTCAAGAATTTTTAAAACAAACAAATCACAACCAAACCAATTCACGGATCAATTTAGCTATTTTAGTTTCATGGCCTTTTTTGCCGTTTGAAAAAATAAGAGGCTGTTTGGTAGCCTCGTTAAGAGGTAACCTTAAGTCTAAATGGTTAAGAGGTAACATTTTAATGGTAAGTACTCACAAGTTACATGACCCCTTACCTCTTAACCATTAAGAGGCTACCAAACAGCCTCTAACTCTCATTGATGTTAAATGGTAAAGAAAATGGAGGATAGACGCGTCCGGATTCCTTCCTTGACCCGATCTATGTGGGATGGAAACAAAATAGTTCTATTTTCTGTGTAAAGACATGAACTATTATAAAAGTTTGAGATCTTTTATTAAAAAAAGAAGTACAACAAAAATGATCTGCTATAAAAGTTTGATTTACTCAACATGATCTTGAGTGAAGTCTCAACTATTTATTGGGCATTCAAGTAACTTTGTGAACCATTAACAAATCATGGTAACTTCAGTAATGTTAAATAGAACCAAATAAGTAAGGAAGAATTGTAATTATAATCTTATATAAAGTGGCAATCTTTACAAACTGAAAGGTTGTGAATACTTACAAAAATACAAGACCACATTGAAACATAGGTGATGCAGAAACCAAAACCAAAAGGGACAATTGAGTTCTGCATCAAGAACTCCATACTAATCGAGACAGGTACACAAACAAACAAACGTATCCAGTATAATCTTACTAATAGCAGAGCTATTGGTAAAGTCTGAGGAGGGTGTGAGAAGGGTGCAATGAGAGCAAACCTTACCTCTATCCCAGATAACAGGGGACTCCTCCCGTATAAATTACACAAGAGTAAGATTATGAATTGCTTCTAAGATTGTATATGTAAATTAGACTCCAAATGTATCTAAAACCAAAGATGTAAGTAGTAATAACTGAACAAAAAGATTCAAGAAGATCGTGTAATTACATTGTCAAATTGCAGCTCTTGAAGATCATTCATTCCTGAACCAGAATCAATTAACTTCAACAACTCAGCAGCTTTCTTCTTCCCTTTCAAGCTTCCATTATCAGCAACATCAGAAATCCCATTACAGACAATAGATGCCATCTCTTTAACATACTCACCAACATCTTTCTTCCCACACTGCACCATGTTCAACAAACCCGAAACCGCATTCTCTTTAGTCCTGTCACTCGACCCGGTCGATAAATCCAACAGATCCACCAAAACCCCAACCCCAGACACCTTCCTAAACGCATCCCCGGCCTCCTCGCACCCTGCGAGCTGCGCGATGACCGCTGTAGCATCCTCCACAATCCCCACCCTCCCGTCCTTCACCACCAGCGAAAACAACGCCGGCACCGCCCCGAGCTCGATCACCGTCGCGCGATTCAGCGGATAGAGTGAAATCCCAAACAACGCTTTCAGAGCGTCCTTGATTGATCTCGGATGCGAATTAGGGTTTCGGATTATGTCAATAAGCGCGTAGAGTATGTCACGCTTGGAACCGATAATAGGACGATAGTTATCGACGGTTAGGAGGCTGAAGATCGTGGCGGCGGCGGATTGGGCAGTGGAGGGAGACTCAGGGTTTCGGAGCGCGTGAGATAACGCGTCGAGTAACCCGCGCGTGGACATCAACGGTTCACGAGAAGAGATCGAGATGTTCAGCAGCGTAGCGGTGGCGTTCTCCTGTGCGACGGCCGACGGCGAGTAGAGAATCTCGGAGAGGTACGGAATCGCACCTGCTTCAGAAATTAGGGCTCGGCTCTCCGGATCGTTCTTCGAGATGAGACGCAGCTCGCATAGCGATTCCGTCCGAGTTTGCTCCGACACGGAGCTCAATTTCGCCACCAGCGCCTTCGCCGTACGCCGTTTCACCTCCATTTCTGCACAGCTTTTTCTTCGTCAGATGAAAATCTGTAAGCTACGATACAGTTATGAATTGAACGAATTAAAGTTTAATTTAGAGAGATAATCGGTGATCGGAATCTCTTTGGACGCTGTTCTGCTTTTATGGGTTTGAATACGTCCGGCGGTGGGGTTGAATAATTGTTAAATGGGGATTGGGGGATACTGGTCAAAGGGATGGTGGCAGTTTTTCAAACCAATCCACCTAAAGTATTTTTTTTCTTTTTCTTAGACGGGAAACGGCCCGGCCGCGTCTGGGTGAACTGTGATGTTTGATAATATTGATATGGTGGGTGAAGCGCGTAACATCTTTTTTGCTTATAGTTTTTGAGTTTTCTTCCTAAAACACTTGAAAATTCTTGGGACTTGTTGTATCATTACTAATGGGGTTTTAAATGGTGTTCTTGTAGGTGAAGCTTTGGTTTGATGTCTCGGGTCAAGCTTCGTGTTGGTTGGATTCTTAATCTTTTGGATGGTTGTTAATGTTAGGAGTTATGACTCAATGTTGGGAGTCACTTAAATCGTTTTAAACTACATTTTGGGTCTTGAAGCTTGTTGCTATTTTTGAATGTTGATCGAATGTTTTTAACGAATTTATGTCATTGTCGTTTTGCCGTAATTAACATAAGGTGTTTTGTCAAGAGTGTTTAATGAGACCTACTTCCGCGTGTTTTATAAAGTTAAAATTGGTTCGAAATTTTTAGGGTGTTACAATGTGGGTTAGGCAACCGTTTTGAGGAGAATTTCAATTCGGATTTACAAGGATTGGTGTAAGATTGGTGTGGTTTGACTTTTAGACAGTCAAAATTGAGCAAGACAAATTCTAGGGTCCAAATTCAAAGGAAGGGGGGGGGGTTTCAAATGAGTTTAAGGGGTTCAAGGCTTAACAAATGGGGTTCATTTGCTTGTGGAACCCATCTTTATTTGATTTAAAATCACTTTCAAATATAATTATGTTGATTTTTTTTATATAAACTTTACAAAAATTGGATATGTTAGGCTCAATCTAAATAAGTTTATAAGGCTTTATTTACTAATGCCAAGTATATGTATATATATATATATATATATATATATATATATATATATATATATATATTGTTCAAAGCTAACCAACTATTTTAGTGAGGTATGTAAAAAAATAATGTATAAATGTGTTTACATTCATACATATATATCTATAAAGGGATAATTAGATGTATATATGAAAAGGGATGTAATACATCATTAAACTTATTTATTAATCTTTATAGTAACATATATAAACACGTGTGGTATATGTATAATATGTAATTGTAATAGTGAAGCTTTGAATTAATACATAATTAAAGTAAAAGATTTAATGTCTCGTCTTGTGACGAGCAAGTTCAACATTGAAAGGAAGTAGTGTCATTATTGTTTAGAATAAAATAAAAAAATAAGGCCGAAAAGTCATGGATGTTACAAATCTGATCCGACTGATATCGCGAAACCCTAGCGGGCGGGACTGGTTAAATGTGTGTGCTTGTGTGAAGGAGACCCGGGTTCGAGTCTCCTCACTATGTTTTGTTTTTAAAAATGTATTTTAATATTATATTAATTATAAAATCATTCCCTATATTTTATATTAATGTATTAATATGTTTTTAGATCCGGATAACACCTTGGGCTCGGGTTTGGTTTTATAACCCATTTTTAATATTATTTCACACTTTTTATAATAATATATTTATATTATTATTTAACCCATGACTCCGATTAAAAATAATATATTTATATATATTATTTTCGCCACAATAATTATATTATTACCTACGTTGTTGTTTTCTCTTTAAATTATCCGATTAAATTTTATTAGGATTCATGTTATCAGTAAAGACAACACTCGTTCTAACACAATTTCGTTATTTTAAGTTGTTAGATGGGTTCAAACCACCCACTAAAAACCTATCTTGTTTAACATAAAGTGTAACGTTCACTATTCTCCGAGTATTGTATTTTTCTTTTTCAATAATGACATTTTGCGTTTCGATCTTGTTTATATATTCCACATTTATATATATAAATACACAATTCATTTTTATAAAATGATTAAAAATAATCAAAATTTTTATAAAAATATATATATATATATAAACTATCTTGGAATTTGACTCAATGTCAAGAAAAATAGTTCAATTTGTACTTCTCAAAGTCAAACAACCCAATAACACATGAAATTGACCCGTTTGACTTTCAAAAGTCAAACAGGGCCGAATTCGTTCAATCCAAGCCCGGAAACGAGTCCAATCGAGTCCCGTAAGTTCTATCTCATGCATAAACAACGAATTGATCATATCCAGACCCAATAAACATACAAATCCGGAATTTGAATGCGGTTGACTTTGTCGAGTCAAACTAGGATGAATCCGATCGAAATCAAGAAATTTAAACGCGTTTGAATCCCGGAATTTGCGCACTGACTAAACTCGAATGTATCCAGCCCTCAAACACGACTCGATTCACCCAAATTCGAACCAAAAGTCGTGAAATCTCTCCCGTCGGCCGAAATTCAAAAAAAAATCAAATCAATAGATTTAGATAAAATTTAACAAATTAAATCATAAGTACACCTTCGCCTAATCGATTGCAAACACTTCCAAACGCCATTCGCATCCCATTACACGTCTGGAGCCGAGTCGATCATCAAGAACATCGAGCCCAAAATCGTAGCCGACTGCACTCGTTGCCCAATCTCATCAAGTAAGTGTTACATCGATCGACTCGCTTTTTAACTCCGAGCAAGAGCCCCTTATCAATTCGTAGTAACAAAACGTATCAAACCCAATTGAAACTAGGGTTCTTGCGATTTAAACGTAAATCTGGTTTGGGGATTTTGAAGAAATTAAGTTTAGTATTTAAGATTTTTGTTTCCATTGTATACCAGCGAAACCACCTGGTCCGGCCGGTAAGTCGCTGCGCCGCCGAACCAGGTGGCGTGGGTTCGAAACCCACAAGCCGCAGCGGCCGGATGTTTTTTTTTGCGCAGGCCTGATCAGAATCCGATTCCTCCTTCTTCCGGGTTAATAGCTACCGGACCAAGATCATAACACGAATAGCACCGCTGGTCCAGCGGTAAACATCCAGTCCCAACACAGGAACCACCCGGGTTCGAGCCGGGTGGCCCTGTTTTATTTTTTTGAGCGATTTTTAAAACTCGGAAATTTATAAAAAAATTATTTTTATAAACCTTGAAACATTTAGAACAGAATGAATCTGGAATCGCCAATTTTCGACATAAAATCAATTTATTTCGAATTTCTTTGTTTAAAAATTGTATGCTAATTATTTATAAAAAAAAAAAGAGTTTAAATCTTTATTTATTTATTTCAAGTAAATAAATTTCCAAATAAAAATAGTTACTTTATAAACCTAAATTTATAAAGTTGATAACTTTATTTTAGAAATAAATAAAAACTCATTTTTATAATAAATTTATATTTTAAATGTATATTTTTATACATAAATATTACTTTACACATTCTCTAAATAATTAAGTAACGTGAAAATTATTTATTTAATTTATATTTAAATATAACTTCCACACTATTTTCTAACTAAATAAATAATAATTTATTTATTTATTTAGTTATTTCCAAATCGACGTAAATTCAATCAATTCTTTTTTTTACTGTTTATTTTGAGTCTCTTAATTTATACGAACACCCGTTTTAAATACAAATCCACAAACACAACTCGTCGTACACACGTCCAATTTCATCCTACACTTAGACCAATTCTATTTTATACGATAGTGATTGGAAATCCATATGCTTTGCACACTAGGTTAACGTGGTGAATTGCAAGGATCAATCTTATTATTCATTTTCGCGTGCTAGCTATACATTGAATCAGGTGAGTTTTACATAGCCCCTTTTTCACTGTTTTTACATTTTGGGGTGAAACATGATCACAACTTACAATGATTTACATAAACTACACAATACAAATCCACTTTACAATTTGTGTGCAATTTGAGCTTTATGTTTGAGTGCTAGGTGTGTTAACTACTTATTTGCAATTACATGTACAATCATTAACTAATCAAGCCGACGGTTAACAATGATAGATCTATTGAGTCTGACAAACCCACCCAGATTGGGGTGATTGTTACCGACAACACAATTTGCATGCTAGTTACAAAGGTTTGATTGTACTTTTGGTTACATAATAATTGCTTCCCATAATTGCCTTATTAATCATGACTTGTATGGATTTGTTTACACACGACACTTTGATGCTATTTAGAGTCAAAACCTATGTATGCTCACCAACTATTTATAGTTGACCCTCTCATTTTATCATGTTTCAGGTACTAACTCTTGAGATCATTTACAAGATGCTACACATAGGATTGAGGACTTAGTTAAATAATGAATCGAACATTTATAGTGTACCTTATTTTTCCTTTTGTATAATTGTACATGTTTTGTTTGAACAAGTGTTATAAAAATAATTTGGATTCAATTAATATATGAAACTTTAGTTTGACCATGTGCTATTGAACAGTCTACATGTCCCGCCCCGACGTATTCCGCCGTCGGTTGGGGTGTGACAGATTGGTATCAGAGCCTTGGTTATAGGGAATTAGGTTATTAGACACTCTTGACCTAGACTATAACCTTAGGACACCCATACTATGCCATGCTATTACATGTTACATGATTACTTCTTATGTGAATATTTTACATGTTATCCTGAGTAATTTCAATACATGTTACAATACTTGATAGTTTATGAGTCACACTACTTGATAACTCTTGTGCTTACATTCATTACTGTTTACATGCTACCTATGTGTTTCACTAAAGTGTTATCCTAAGTTAAACACACACACATACACACCAAAATCTCCATACACCTTTGAACTCACACGCATGATACCATAACTTTATGTAAACAAAGGCTTAAACTATTGGGCCTAATACCCATTAATAATAAACTAAGAAGCCCATATATCCTCCAAGAATGAGAAGCCCGCTGCAATAAATAAACCTCACTTTTGGGCCTCAAAGCCCAGTCCACAACAATTCCCATCATAACCATGAGCCCAACAATAGTGTTATTAATACATGATGGCTGGAAGAGTGTGTAAGCCCATGAGGAATTCTGGCTAAGGAAAGATAGGGTACTTAAGTGTGTCTTAGTGACCCACCCCTATTTCCTGGGAATTCTCCTCAGGGATACATTGCTTATAGGTCAAGTGTATTTCTAAAATATTATCGTGAAGGTTCGGTGTTATGACTAGTCAAACTCTAAAACCTATAAGTACTCCTATGTCTAACCCGTAATATTTCATTATCACTCACAAATTTTTCATTATTTTTCTGCTAGACATGGACTCCTACCCTCCTCCCTCCCCGGTTTACCGTCCTGGATCAGAATCTGATTGGGAAGAAGACACTGAGACACCCGTTTATCGGTCACCAACACCCCCAACTGCTAGGCCAAGGTTTGATGTAAGGGCGGACTGGATTAGGAACACCGACCCGAGACTTCGAATACCTGGATCACCCGTACCCATAAACCCGTATCATACACCTCACCTCCACAATCAATTGCCACCCCCACTAAGAGACCCATACCTAATGCCCGACCCGTACCTCCCTAACCCTTGGGTAAGGCATACCATGGCACCCACTAGTGTTATGGGGATTCCCACCCATGACTTCCATCAATATGTAAGAAATTCAGAATTCGAGAGGCAAATGATAGAGCAGGGAGTAATACACGACTTGCAAGGACAAAGAATGGATAGCCTAGCAAACCAATTAGGATACCAAAAGGAGTTAATCTCCATCCTCGAAAAAGAAATACAAGATCATCGCATGGAGACCGCCAGAACTGAAGCCAGATCTACTACTCGAGTGACTATAGCGGTGCTCATCTTGGCGATTATCTCCTTCCTAGTGGAAAGCTACCAGAGATGTTAGAAGGAGCTTCTACTGATTTCCTTTAAATTTTCGATTTGAGAACCATTTCTTTATGTTTTGAGTAATGTTTAACATTTCAGCATATAGTCAATTCCATATATTTCAACTCTACAGTTATTGTTCATTGATTTGACCCGTGGAGCGTAAATTATACCTGTTATATTTTCATCAAACTTTCTCAAATATCACTTATTTCATTCAACATGATTTAGTACATTACCAACAATTTCTTTCATTAATAAATCATCCTATTTTGTGATTTAAATAAAACATCGCTATCTTGTTTAACAAAATGTTTATTGAATTTTTTTTTAGATAATATCAAAAACATAAATTTTCCATAAAACTTTTTCACCTAACAAGGAAAGTAATACAATCAATTTTATAAAAATATTTTTTTTAATACTGATAAATAATTATGATTTTTATTCATTAAAGTAAATAATTCCAAACTTTGGCTAAATTAACTACTTGTTTAGTCAAAAGTGGAAATTTTAAATTAAAAATATTTTCTCATAAATTGCATATTCATTTAAAATATGCGATTCAATGATTTCACTACTTTATATATCTGCAACCAAGAACAATTTACCACTTTCTATGTTCAAACAAAGACCCGTAATTGTAAACACAATTCCCGAATATTTCCAAAACCTCCTCGTTACCTTTCACTTGACGCTTCAAGAGACGATCCATACCGCGTAAACGTTAACCCTTCCCACCAACCTCAATGAGATTTGAGGACTTGAACCTAACTACCACATTATGCAAGAACGCCAAACAACACGTTTGTCCGCAGCACTCGATCACATGCAAAACTCATTAGTACACATCGCACGCGAAGTTCAATACTCACGTATACACGCTCACAATATATCCAATGCAACCACATGGTACATGAAACTCAAATACTCTCAATATATCCAATGCTACACAAATTACGTAATACATGATAATAGTTTGCCTACAAATCACAATTTACTCGATTGATCACGTAATGCACGCAACATGTTTATTTGCAATACACATGCTACTGGATTGAACACATGATACACGAAACTTAGTCGTTTGCAATATACGTGATACATAAGAATTGCTTCATTGATACACAATTCTAGATTGACCACACTATACATGAAACTCATTTGGTTACAAAGTACATCATACTAGGCTGTGCACATTGTACAATATACATGATGCTAAGTTGCCAACACCCTGCATGACATTTATTTCCTACTATACACAAAATACTATGTTGTTTACACTACACATCAGAATTTATTGACTTACAAAATACAAGACGCTAAATTATTTACGCTATATATGAGACCTATTTGATTACGAACTACGTGACATTAGATCATACATGAGACTTACGTGCTTACTATATACTCGAAACAAAATTTGCTTACAATTGTTGCAATGGATTGATTACATTATACACAAGACATGGTCATGCACTTTGTACACCAAAGTTGAAGACCATAATACATTGAAACGACTCGGGGTTTGACGTATTCTTGTTCAAACACGAGCAAACTAAGAAACTTTAAGTGTTCCTACTTTACTACTCTTTAGTTGCTAACTGACCTGATTAGGGACATAGTTACTTGTTAGCGACTTTTATGTGTAAACAATAGACATGATCATAGTGAAATTGTGCCCCCCCTTACCCGCACACAACGAAACGATCTATACGGACCATACGATAATTCGAGTAATTACGGGTGCACACGGAATTATAAGAATCAGCGCATGAAAAACATAGTGAATTTTTTCGTGTGTTGTGACCTAAAACTTATCATGATATGTAACAATGAAACTGATGTGATATGACAAGGGCATGGTGGATACGCCGATGGTACTTCCTATATATAAGTGTTCTGTCATATTATCAGAAGTAGCGTTGTTCGTGTCACGTGAAGTTTTGACCTAGACCAATGACTGTGAAATATTGACAATTCTTGAACATGTTAGACTACATCTTAAACAAAGCCTAATTATCAAATTCCCATCAAATCCATTCCAAGTAATGTATCTCACCTTTAGGATTCAAAATACCATTCAACAGTTCATTGCAAAACTTAATTCATCGTCAACATTCATACCTGACCTCGAGTATCAAAATCCTAAATCTTGCCACCAGTTATTCTCCTTGAACCAACCGTCATAACATGTTGAGAATCCAAACCCTCACCTCTTTTCGGTTCAGTAACCTCCACTAGTTAAATTTCGGGACGAAATTTCCTTAACAAGGGGAGACTGTAACGTTCACTATTCTCCGAGTATTGTATTTTTCATTTTCAATAATGACATTTTGCGTTTCGATCTTGTTTATATATTCCGCATTTATATATATAAATACACAATTCATTTTTATAAAATGATTAAAAATAATCAAAATTTTTATAAAAAATATATATATATATATATATATATATATATAAACTATCTTGGAATTTGACTCAATGTTGACTTCAAATCAAGAAAAATAGTTCAATTTGTACTTCTCAAAGTCAAACAACCCAAGAACACATGAAATTGACCCGTTTGACTTTCAAAAGTCAAACAGGACCGAATTCGTTCAATCCAAGCCCGGAAACGAGTACAATCGAGTCCCGTAAGTTCTATCTCATGCATAAACAACGAATTGATCCTATCCAGACCCAATAAACATACAAATCTGGAATTTGAATGCGGTTGACTTTGTCGAGTCAAACTAGGATGAATCCGATCGAAATCAAGAAATTTAAACGCGTTTGAATCCCGGAATTTGCGCACTGACTAAACTCGAATGTATCCAGCCCTCAAACACGACTCGATTCACCCAAATTCGAACCAAAAGTCGTGAAATCTCTCCCGTCGGCCGAAATTCAAAAAAAAAAAATCAAATCAATAGATTTAGATAAAATTTAACAAATTAAATCATAAGTACACCTTCGCCTAATCGATTGCAAACACTTCCAAACGCCATTCGCATCCCATTACACGTCTGGAGCCGAGTCGATCATCAAGAACATCGAGCCCAAAATCGTAGCCGACTGCACTCGTTGCCCAATCTCATCAAGTAAGTGTTACATCGATCGACTCGCTTTTTAACTCCGAGCAAGAGCCCCTTATCAATTCGTAGTAACAAAACGTATCAAACCCAATTGAAACTATGGTTCTTGCGATTTAAACGTAAATCTGGTTTGGGGATTTTGAAGAAATTAAGTTTAGTATTTAAGATTTTTGTTTCCATTGTATACCAGCGAAACCACCTGGTCCGCCCGGTAAGTCGCTGCGCCGCCGAACCAGGTGGCGTGGGTTCGAAACCCACAAGCCGCAGCGGCCGGATGTTTTTTTTGCGCAGGCCTGATCAAAATCCGATTCCTCCTTCTTCCGGGTTAATAGCTACCGGACCAAGATCATAACACGAATAGCACCGCTGGTCCAGCGGTAAACATCCAGTCCCAACACAGGAACCACCCGGGTTCGAGCCGGGTGGCCCTGTTTTATTTTTTTGAGCGATTTTTAAAACTCGGAAATTTATAAAAAAATTATTTTTATAAACCTTGAAACATTTAGAACAGAATGAATCTGGAATCGCCAATTTTCGACATAAACTCAATTTATTTCGAATTTCTTTGTTTAAAAATTGTATGCTAATTATTAAAAAAAAAAAAAAAATTTAAATCTTTATTTATTTATTTCAAGTAAATAAATTTCCAAATAAAAATAGTTACTTTATAAACCTAAATTTATAAAGTTGATAACTTTATTTTAGAAATAAACAAAAACTCATTTTTATAATAAATGTATATTTTAAATGTATATTTTTATACATAAATATTACTTTACACATTCTCTAAATAAATAAGTAACGGGAAAATTATTTATTTAATTTATATTTAAATATAACTTTCACACTATTTTCTAACTAAATAAATAATAATTAATCAATTTATTTTATATTTCCAAATCGACGTAAATTCAATCAATTCTTTTTTTTACTATTTATTTTGAGTCTCTTAATTTATACGAACACCCGTTTTAAATACAAATCCACAAACACAACTCGTCGTACACACGTCCAATTCCATCCTACACTTAGACCAATTCTATTTTATACGATAGTGATTGGAAATCCATATGCTTTGCACACTAGGTTAACGTGGTGAATTGCAAGGATCAATCTTATTATTCATTTTCGCGTGCTAGCTATACATTGAATCAAGTGAGTTTTACATAGCCCCTTTTTCACTGTTTTTACATTTTGGGGTGAAACATGATCACAACTTACAATGATTTACATAAACTACACAATACAAATCCACTTTACAATTTGTGTGCAATTTGAGCTTTATGTTTGAGTGCTAGGTGTGTTAACTACTTATTTGCAATTACATGTACAATCATTAACTAATCAAGCCGACGGTTAACAATGATAGATCTATTGAGTCTGACAAACCCACCCAGATTGGGGTGATTGTTACCGACAACACAATTTGCATGCTAGTTACAAAGGTTTGATTGTACTTTTAGTTACACAATAGTTGCTCCCCATAATTGCCTTATTAATCATGACTTGTATAGATTTGTTTACACACGACACTTTGATGCTATTTAGAGTCAAAACCTATGTATGCTCACCAACTATTTATAGTTGACCCTCTCATTTTATCATGTTTCAGGTATTAACTCTTGAGATCACTTACAAGATGCTACACATAGGATTGATGACTTAGTTAAATAATGAATCGAACATTTATAGTGTACCTTATTTTTCCTTTTGTATAAATGTACATGTTTTGTTGAACAAGTGTTATAAAAATTTGGATTCAATTAATATATGAAACTTTAGTTTGACCATGTGCTATTGAACAGTCTACATGTCCCGCCCCGACGTATTCCGCCGTCGGTTGGGGTGTGAAATAAAGCAACCATCAAAGAAACCCAAGTTAATCAAACTTGTCATAAGCTAATCTAGTGGTTTAATATAGGTTTGTGATTCGAGTTTGTAAGAGTGGTTTTGACTTTTGATGATGTCGCAATGCATCTAGTAACTTTTTTATTTATGGTGTGCCGGTTGAAACGGGTTTCAAGATTCAACAAAACAATAAGAAAAACACATAAAAAAAAAACCCAACCTGTGTGTGCTCTCCAGCTATTCTTCCCAAATCCAATCAATCCATCACTAGTGTTCAATGGATCTACCATTTCCGATTCAATCACTCTAAGATCTCGAATCACTAAATCAATTCACTTGAATCTCTCAACACAAGCAGGTGAATCGAGAAGATATGAAGATACCGTGTTGCACAGTGTGTCAAACAAGGTACAACGAGGAAGATAGGTGTCCGTTGCTGCTTCAGTGCGGCCATGGATTCTGTAAGGAGTGTTTATCTCGAATGTTCTCATCAGCCTCTTCAGATACTTCTCTGTCATGTCCACGGTGTCGGCATGTATCCGTCGTCGGGAACTCCGTCCACGCGCTACGGAAGAATTACGCTATCCTAGGGTTGATTTCGTCTGCTTCGAACGGGGATTTCACCGACGAGGAGGATGATGAGGATGAAGATGACGGATTGACGGTGGCGGTGGATAGAGACCGGCGGAGCTGTGGGACCAATGCTTCGAGTTCTAATGGTTTGATTGAGATTGCGTCGCATCAGGATTTGAGGATGGTGAAGCGATTTAGAGAGGAATTAGGGCGGAAGGGGGGTGGGGGTGGTGTGGAGATGTGGTCAGCGGTGGTTTCGGGGAAATCAGGGAGGTGTCGGCACCGTGTGGCGGTGAAGAAGCTGGTGGTGGTTGGGGAGGATACTGATTTGGTGTGGGTGCAGAATCAGCTTGAGGATTTGAGGCGGAAATCGATGTGGTGTAGGAATGTGTGCAAGTTTCATGGGGTTATGAAGGTGGATGGATGTCTTGGTTTGATTATGGATAAGTGTAATGGTTCTGTTGAGACAGAAATGCAGCAGAATGAAGGGAGGCTTACTCTTGAGCAAATCTTGAGGTATGTTCTTGCCCTAGAATCTAATCTGCATTGGACATTAACATATTAGGGTTTATAAACATTATCTCATTTAATTGAATGATCATGCATTCCTAATGATGAATTATGTAATATTTAGAGAATATCTTGATGTATTAAGGTGTTATTGATAAACGTTTGGACCATGTTACGCTGATAAAGTAGAGGTTCAAGCTAATGAGGAATTTTATAGTAAAAGAGAATATCTCAATTAGGTTATTCCTGGAATTCAATAAAAAATAGAAGTTATCTAAAAAGTAACCGGTGAAGAAAACAACGTGATTTAGTCATACAAGGAAGATGCATTTATAACTGTAGTACAAATGATGGATTTATGCAGTACTTTGATGGTCAACTCTCTAAAATTAAGATTATATCAGTTTGGAAGTGAGAACTGCATTTAGAAACCTCATAGTCCTATATTAATACCTAACTCAACTATTAGAACTTCTGCACTTTATACGTCAACCACATGGACAAAATACCGAAATAAATGATGCCAGTGACTCATTGTTATGCAAGATCAATAACTTGATTTTGTTATTAATCTTAATAACTTTGAGATATTGTTTCTCTTCCAAATATAGTATGTCAGCTAATAAATCTTCCTCCTTCCCTTTTTAATAGATACGGGGCAGATGTTGCTCGTGGGGTGGCTGAACTTCATGCAGCAGGTGTGGTTTGTATGAACCTTAAACCATCAAATCTTCTTTTGGATGAAGATGGTCGTGCGGTAGTTTCTGATTATGGGCTTCCAGCCATTCTAAAGAAGCCCAATTGTCGAAGAATCCGTTCAGAGTGTGATTCCTCAAGAACTCATTCGTGCATGGATTGCACAATGCTGAGCCCAAACTACACAGCTCCAGAGGCATGGGAGCCTGAAAAGAAATCATTAAATATATTTTGGGATGGCGCCCTTGGTATATCTCCAGAATCAGATGCTTGGAGCTTTGGCTGTACTTTGGTGGAAATGTGCACTGGTTCTGTTCCGTATGGCTGCTCTCTTATTGTAACATACTTTTAAGCTTTCTTGACCCCACACATTTTCGGATCGGGTGGATTGGGTAACTAGTAAAGAACGGTTTGAGTTGTTCTTCAGACACTTTCTTGTTCGTTCTTTTAACTTTTTATAATTAGTTATGTTAATAGCAATTAGAAAACAATACTATTACGATAATGATCTAAATCTTTGGATAAAAAGATTTAAGGGGTTGTATACTTTAAAATTAGAGTTTGGGCGACTTTCAACCCATTTGACCTGTTTAATATAAAAGGCAAACCGAACAGCCTATCCTTAAGTAAATGGGGCGAAAATGCCGGCTTGTGTGAGCACTTCTAATAAGTTGATATTCCTTTTGTAGGTGGGCTGGTTTAAATGCTGAGGAAATATATCGGGCAGTTGTCAAGGCCAAGAGACAACCTCCACAATATGCAAGTGTAGTAGGTGTTGGAATACCGAGGGATTTGTGGAAAATGATTGGGGATTGCTTGCAGTTCAAGGCACCCAAAAGACCGACTTTTAGTGCTATGCTGGCAATATTTCTCCGACACCTACAAGAAATACCTCGTGGGCCTCCTGCAAGCCCAGATAAGTAAGGCTTACGATTAGATTTGAAGTCGTAATAATTAAGTTTTTATGTTTGGATGAACAGATTCTGCTTCTGTTATCTAACAATGAGGGTCAAATAATCAGCTTTCTACTAGTTGAAAAAAGTTGATTATTTACGGGCAAAATAAATTACCTATTTACCCTTTGTTTTAACTTAACTAGGGAGATTTTTTATTTCCAATTCACAAACTCCACTTCTATTTCAACGTAAGTGTTCACTTTTTGCCGGTTTGTCTATTAGTTTCTTTAATAATCAGAATTTGTGAAACGTTCAAATGTATGATTTCCTAGTTATTTCAACTTCAAACAAACTACAGTAGAAGCACATAGTCTGTTTTGTTACAACTGTTTATCTAATTCTGACAATTCAACATCACAGAATTACTTTAAATTGCATGTTGCATGTTGCATGTTGCATGTGAGTCATTAAACATACATTTACATCAAACAAATTACAGTAGAAGCACACAGTCTGTTTTGTTACAACTGTTTATCTGATTCTGACAATTCAACATCACAGAATTACTTTAAATTGCATGTTGCATGTGAGTCATTAAACATACATTTACATCTTTCTCTTGAAATGCAGTGATGTAAATGTATTACCAAAAGCAAATGGGTTACCATCTTCTCCTTCAGCTGACTTAGAAGTTGTCCATGATTACCAAAGTCTCCTACATAAAATGATTTGTGAAGGCAATGTTTCTGGTGTGAGGTCAGTACCCCTCCGTACGTGCATTATTAATTATAATACTTTTTTATGCATTTTTTGTTTAATCATGTAATTGACAGTTTCTCGTGTGTCTTAATACAGTGAGTTGCTAGAAAGGGCTTCAGCAAAAAATGATGGCAACTCTTTTTATTCTCTGCTTGAAGCACAAAATGCTGATGGCCAAACTGCCCTTCACTTGGCGTGCAGACGGGGTAGTGCGGAACTCGTTGAGGCTATTTTAAATTATCCAGATGCCAATGTTGATGTTCTTGATAAAGATGGGGACCCGCCACTTGTCTTTGCTCTTGCAGCTGGATCCCCAGAATGTGTCCGGGCCCTTCTCAGTAGATATGCTAATGTCAGATCTAGGTTAAGGGACGGGTTTGGCCCATCTGTTGCTCATGTCTGCGCGTATCATGGCCAACCTGATTGTATGCGTGTAAGTTCTTTGACTGCTTTTACTTATGAATGGATCGATTTGGGTTGTGTTTTATCTCAAATGGGCCAAATCAAAACATTTAACTAACAATGGAACGGGTCAAATGGGTTGGAAACCACCCGAATTTTTTTTTGATATATACAAGTCATTTTGTCTAAAGGTTTAGCTTATTATCATAATAATGTTGTTTATAAATGACAACAGGAATTGCTATTGGCTGGTGCTGATCCAAACGCAGTTGATGATGAAGGTGAATCTGTACTGCATAGAGCCGTGACAAAAAAGTACAGAGTGTGCTCTTGTTATATTAGAAAATGGGGGTTGTAAATCTATGGGAATCTCAAACTCAAAGAATCTAACGTACGTACAGATTTTCTTTTCCGTCTTTTTATGAGAAACTTATCCCAATCAAAGCCATGAAGAAAATTCAAAAGTACATTAAAATTTGTAAAGACAGTCTCACAGTCATATGTGCCCTAAAAGTTGTAGAATTGGACAGGCCTCTACACTTATGTGTGACAACATGGAATGTAGCTGTTGTTAAAAGATGGATTGAAGTTGCATCTTCTGAAGAAATTGCTGATGCCATAGATGTGCCTAGTCCTGTTGGCACTGCATTAAGTATGGCAGCTGCTTTAAAGAAAGACCATGAAGCCAGTAAGTTTTAATATCATTTCTTTTGATTTGATTGCTTATTTATTGTTAATTATCTGATATATTTTTATACTTATAGAGTTATAGTAAGCAAACAGCAGTGAATTTATTTAACTTTGTTGCAGGTGGTAGGGAACTGGTGCAGATACTGCTTGCTGCTGGAGCTGATGCTACTGCCCAAGACACCCAGCATGGACGGACAGCTTTGCATACTGCTGCTATGACTAATGATGTTGAGTTGGTTAAGGTAGGCCAGGTGGCAATTCTGACCCATTTTATATAAATGGGTTGATTTAGGTTATGATCTGTCTGTAAATGGATCAAAGTGGCCAAATAAGAAAAAATAAGCTGAAAAAGAAACGGATCGGAAGTCCCCAAAACTGTAATTTAAAACATACAACCTCATAAACCATTTTATTCCAAGATTTAGATTGTTATTGTAATTATAAGCTTTTGCAGTCATATTTGACACATTAGTTATTTATAGAAAAAAACTTTAAAAATTGTTTGAACAGATTATTCTTGATGCTGGAGTTGATGTGAATATAAGGAATGTTCAAAACACAATTCCTCTACATGTGGCATTAGCAAGAGGAGCAAAATCATGTGTTGGAATGCTTCTTTCTGCAGGAGCAAATTGTAATTTGCAGGTATTCATCTCTCTATCAACGCTAAAAATAGCAATAAAAAACTAGATTGAGTTCTATACTTGCATAACAATTTTCTTTATTTGTTTTTGTGCTTCTAACCCGCATGCTGTTTGTTTTCAACCCTTTTTGTAGGATGATGAAGGTAACAATGCTTTCCATATAGCTGCTGATACAGCGAAGATGATTCGTGAAAATCTCGAATGGATCATTGTTATGCTTAAATATCCAGGGGCTGCTGTAGAAGTTAGGAATCACAGGTAACGTCCACCTGTCCTTCCAATTTGATTAATTTTTCATTTTTGAACAATGACTTTTATGTTTAAAATACAATATTTATGCATATGTGACGGATACAGTGGCATGACACTGCGTGACTTCTTGGAGGCTCTTCCCCGGGAATGGATTTCAGAAGATCTGATGGAAGCACTTGCAAACAAAGGGGTTCATTTGTTTCCTACAATGTTAGTCCTATTTTTTGTTTTGTTTTTTCAGTTGAATATTTTCTATATGATGTCTTGATTTTTTTTTAATTTTAAAATGACTTTTAGATATCAAGTAGGCGATTGGGTGAAATTCAAAAGTACAGTTGACTCTCCAACATACGGGTGGCAAGGTGCAACACATAAGAGTGTTGGTTTTGTTCAGAGTGTCCCAGACAAAGAGAATCTTTTTGTATCATTCTGTTCTGGTGAAGCTCGTGTTCTTGCCAATGAAGTTATGAAGGTCATACCGTTAGATCGTGGTCAACATGTGCAACTCAAACCAGATATCGGAGAGCCAAGGTTTGATTACAATCTTACTAGGTGGCAGTTTCGACCTGCTTACCTATGGATCGGTTCGGTTTGTGATTGTGTTCTATTTCTAACAGGTCAAACGTGTCGAAAGTTGTCCAAAATGATATATTAATGCATACCATAGTTGTCAAGGCGCATAGGCCTCACCCGGAGCCTAGGCATAAGGCGCTTAAAAAGCTTGGGCTTTTTTAAGCTAGGCGCATACCATTTTTAGGGGTTTTAGACATGTTTTTGGTTTGTTTAGGGCTAGTTTAGGCTGTTTTAGGCTGATTCCAAGCTTGTTTAGGGGTTTTAGACATGTTAAAACAGGTTCAGATAATTTTTGGCCAGCATTTGGCTGGAACTTGGCCGGAAAACGCTCCCGATCGCCTGAAACTGCGCCTATCCAGACGGGGCGCTATCTTTGCGCTGTGCTGCGCTTCTGCACCTAGGTGCTTTTGACAACTATGATGCACACAACCTTCTAAATCAATTTATTCAAAGGTTTATGTTATTATTGTAACGTTATTGATCTTCTAATCATAGCTAATCACTCATCAGTTGTTTATAAAAAAATCAACAAAAAAAGTAGTCGTGTGACAATCCAACCTGCTAATCTTGTCACTTCGAGAAGGTGGTGGTTTTCTACATAGCCGTGCCACTCTATCGAGATATATAACCACAAGATTGATTCGTATAACATTTATTACTTTAATCTACGAATGAGATGAATTGTAAAATTTACTCAGGTCTTGGATGTAATTACTATAGTGAATACATTATTTGCTTTAAACTTATTATTTTGACAGATTTGGTTGGCGGGGTCAGTCACGAGAGAGTATTGGAACCGTACTCTGTGTTGATGATGATGGGATTTTGCGGGTCGGGTTTCCTGGAGCATCCAGAGGATGGAAGGCAGATCCTGCAGAAATGGAACGGGTTGAAGAATTCAAAGTTGGAGATTGGGTCCGGGTCCGGCCCGCTCTTACTACAGCTAAGCACGGATTAGGACCAGTCACACCAGGAAGCATTGGTATTGTATATTGTATTAGACCTGACAACAGTTTATTATTGGAACTCAGCTATCTTCCAAATCCATGGCATTGTGAACCTGAGGAAGTTGAACCCGTTGAGCCGTTTAGGGTAATACAAGAATATGCTCATTGCCATAATATGTTTCACTTCTATTAAAATTTTAAAATAAATCTTTAACATAGGATAATAATGTCTACAGATCGGTGATCGGGTTTGTGTAAAACGGTCAGTTGCAGAGCCCAGGTATGCTTGGGGTGGTGAAACACATCACAGTGTTGGAAGAATTATTGAGATAGAAAGTGATGGTCTTTTAATAATTGAAATTCCAAATCGGCCAATACCGTGGCAAGCTGATCCTTCTGACATGGAAAAGGTGGAAGACTTCAAGGTATATTGTAAATCTTCTACTAGGATTTATGCATTTTTGGGCTTTTTGAACCTTTTCTCTTTAAGCTATATATGAATTTTTTATAAAATATGAACCGAATCGACCCATTTTTTTTTACAAAATTCTGGTTACATGGCAGGTCAGAGATTGGGTCAGAATCAAAGCTTCTGTGTCATCACCTAAATATGGGTGGGAAGATATAACCAGAAACAGCGTTGGCTTGATCCATAGTTTGGAGGAAGATGGTGATATGGGAATTGCCTTTTGCTTCAGGAGCAAGCCTTTTTCTTGTTCTGTGACAGATGTTGAAAAAGTGCCACCTTTTGAATTGGGACAAGAAATACGCATGATTTCTTCAGTCAGTCAACCGCGGCTTGGATGGTCAAACGAAAGTCCAGCCACCGTTGGTAAAGTTGTTAGAATCGACATGGATGGAGCTTTAAATGTAAAAAAAATACTCTTCCCCTACTTGCTTTTTTTTTGTGGTGGTGGTGGGTCAAAACGGGTCATTTTTGGAATGGGCTCACACTTTTTTAAAATTGTATTCTTTTTCAGGCTAAAGTGGCTGGAAGACACAGCTTGTGGAAAGTATCTCCTGGGGATGCAGAAGTGCTTTCAGGGTTTGAAGTAGGTGACTGGGTTCGGTCGAAACCGAGTGTAGGGACCAGACCGAGTTATGATTGGTTAAGTATTGGAAAAGAAAGTTTAGCAGTTGTCCACAGTGTACAAGATACCGGTTATTTAGAACTAGCTTGTTGTTTCCGTAAAGGTAAATGGATGACTCACCACACAGACATCGAGAAAGTTTGTGGCTTTAAAATTGGGCAGCACGTGAGATTCCGGGCAGGTCTACAAGAGCCCAGATGGGGTTGGAGAGGCGCCCAACCAAATTCACGAGGTGTAATAATCAGTGTGAACTCTGATGGTGAATTACGTGTCGCGTTTTTTGGGTTATCAGGTTTGTGGAGAGGTGATCCTGCAGATTTCGAGATGGAACCGACGTTTGAAGTAGGAGAATGGGTTCGAATGACGGATAATGCTTGGAAATCAATTGGGCCCGGTAGTATTGGAGTTGTACAAGGTATTGTGTATGAAGAAGATAAATGGGAGGGGAACATTTCGGTTGGTTTCTGTGGAGAACAAGAGCAATGGGTCGGGCCAAGCACCCATCTTGAAAAAGTCAACAAGCTGACAAATGGTCAACGTGTGCGAGTCAAGTCATCTGTGACTCACCCTAGGTTCGGGTGGTCTGGGCACACACATTCTAGTATCGGTGTAATTTCCGCCATTGATGCTGACGGGAAGCTAAGAATATACACACCCTCGGGTTCAAAATCATGGATGCTTGACCCGTTTGAAGTGGAGGTAGTGGAACAAGAAGAACTTCATATTGGAGACTGGGTTCAGGTGAAACCCTCCGTCTCAAACCCGACCCACCATTGGGGAGACGTGACTCATTCAAGCATCGGGGTGGTGCACCGCATTGAAGACGGGGATCTTTGGGTAGCGTTCTGTTTCTTGGAAAGATTATGGCTTTGCAAGAGCTGGGAAATGGAACGGGTCAGACCGTTTGTAGTGGGTGACAAAGTGAAAATAAAAAAGGGCCTGGTCAGCCCGAGATGGGGTTGGGGCATGGAGACGCATGCGAGCAAAGGTCAAGTGGTTGGGGTGGATGCAAATGGGAAGTTAAGGATCAAGTTTCAATGGAGGGAGGGAAAGCCTTGGATTGGTGATTCTGCTGATATTGTTCTTGATGACATGGAAAACCCGTGACCCGAATCATGAAAAGAAAACCAAGCATCCGGCCGAATTTTGTAGGTGTTGGGTGTTTGGATACAACTAATGTGGATAAAGATGCAGACAGATAACAAGGAGGTAAGTAAGCTATTAAGTAAATAGTCTACATATGAATTGCTGTTTTAATTTTATAATATACAGAGTAATAACATCATTTGATTATCTGTTATGTTGTTAGACACATTGTGGTTTTATTTTCTGTACCTGTTAACTCATGTATTGTTCATATTATTTCTATACCACCTTTTTTGTGCTTTAAGTTTGAAACTACGTCCCATGAATTTTATAAGCATATATCAACAAAATGCAACATATGCATACCTTAAAATTACCAACTTTTATAATAGTGAAATAATATTCAAATTTAAGTGTTCTATTTAATTTCATAACAATTAAACAATAATGGAAGTCAAGTGATTTTATAATTTAAAAAATGTACACGTGATTCGGTTGTATCACTTCATGACTCCTTAAGGGACAAAAGTTAAATAAGACTAAAATGACAAAAATAGTTGTTAACTTCTCATGAACCATGACCTAAAACTTTTAATCAGATTTGTGAGCTAGAACTTTTACTTAGGAAACATTTGGTACGGAGTACCAATACCGGTATCGACAGATTCGGTGCCCACTTTTTCGGAAATTCGGTATCGGTATTTTTCGGTACTGGTACGGTACTGATACCATCTAGAGATAAACATTTTGTAACGAGTACCGGTATCATACTGATAGATTCGGTACCCACTTTTCTCGAAATTCGGTATCGGTATATTCGGTACCGTACCAATCTCATCTCATACTTTTAATTATATAAATGTGTTTGATAAAAGTAAATTGAAAATATAAACTGATATTAAAGATCCACCCATAAATACAGTGATTATTGTGAAAAGATATGTGGATAATTATACTTTTAAAAGCTCCAAACTTACAATTTTAAAGTTACTTTTGTATAACTCATTTTTATAATGTTATATTTGTAAAAGAAATGTTGTGATTAAAGTATAAAGAAATACAAATCACCACCTATTATACTTTTAAACATATAAAATAGTTGATGATAACGATCAATTTACCTTTTTCTAGTAACCTTAGACTTTAGAGCTATTGTTATCGAATTAGAAATAAAAGTTAATATTGTTTAAATAAAATCTTTTCGTCTTCTCTTGTGGTTAAGTGATATACTCAATAATCAAAAGGTTAAGGGTTCAAATTCAGAAAGGTGCGGGTTATGATATATTTATTGTAGAAAATGTAAGTGTTGCTATCTAAAAAAAATCTTTTCGAATTATAATTTACTTTTTTCAGAAAATAAAATCAAGCTATAAAAAATTATTGGAGACGAAAAGAACCGAACGAACACGAAATTTACTTTTTTCGAAATATAATTTACATGCCAAATATAACAATACGAGAATTAGGGATGCAAACGAACCAAACAGACATGCAATTCATTAAGTAAATTTCCTGTTCACGAATACAACCGAACAAGATTTCTTGTTCGTGTTCGTTCGTTAAGGAATGAACATGTTCATGTTCGTTCGTGTTAATCCGATAATTCTATGTAACGAACGTAAACGAACACATACGAATGTTCATGAACACAAGCAAACACAAATTTATTTGAGAATAAAATAAACAATTTCATCTTCAATTAACATTACACAAAATCCAGCAAAAATAAATATGAATTACTTGATAATTGACATACTTATCTTCACATATTTAACATAATTATCACAAACACAATTAACATAAACAGACGATCATAATGAACATAAACGAACTAACATAAATGAACACATTACCGATCGTTTACGAACATAAAAGAATGCACACAACCTCTGTTCATGTTCGTTCATTTAACTAAACGAACGAAATTTCTTGTTCATGTTCGTTCATTTATTAAACGAATGAACACAAACAAACTTCTTACTGAACAGTTCATAATTTGTTTGCCGAACGTTCGCTTCATTTGCAGTCCTACGAGGATGTGTCTTTTAAGATTATTTTTTTGTTGATATAAACGACTTCAACTTAAGGGGCCTAAAGTGTAAATTTTTTTAAACTTTTGTGCCAAAAAATATGATCCGTAAACATACTGTCCAAAAGTTAAAACTCTACAACCCACAAAAACCCCCTTCGTTGTTCTTAAAACCCTAAACCTAAAACTCTTACTCACTCCACCGTAAACCAGTTTCAGCATCATAATTCATAAATTCAGTTACGATAAACGATGAGCACGAAAGCGGAAGCTAGGGTTTCAGGTGCGCAGAGAATGACGCCACATCTACCCCATGATCCCGACTATGAGCCGTTGAGGGAGCTCTTCAACCACCACATTCATTCATTCGATCACTTCGTAGAATACGGTTTAGAGAAGGCACTCATGAGCATCAAGCCAATCGAGGTCGTGGATTCTACCTCTGGATTGAAGCTAAGAAATATCCTTTCATTTCGTTATTGAAGTAGAATTGTGTTGATAATTGTGTTTGCTTGATTAATTTTGACGCTGGAATGAAATTAGGTATTTTTAGTGGCAGGTCTGTAGTTTTGTTAACTGTTAATTTATAAATTAGTCGTTGTTAGAGAGAATTAGAGATTCTGTTGGTTGTTTGGTTAATTCAGATATTATTTGCAGCTTAAATTTTATTTATTTTTGTTTAATTCTTGACCTGCATCATACTCTGGTTTGAGAAGCCTGAGCTATATCCTCCTCAAAAGGAACGGATGTCTAAGCAAGTTCGTGACGCTCTATATCCTTTTGAGGTAAAGTTTTTACAACAGTAGATGATTTAGTTTCTTCTTCGATGAAAACAAAAACATATGAACTTATTGGATTATATGTGTTTTGAATTACAGTGTAGACAAGCTAAAATTTCGTATACCGGTAAATTTTTGGTGGATGTCTGCTTCAAATATGGTGATGGTCCTGGCGGAGCTGTCATAAGAGAGAAATTCAGTTTCGGGCAATTGCCTATTATGTTGAAGGTAAGGGAATGTGTTTATTAGGTCTATGGTGTGAGGAGGATTTGAGTGATGGCGTATTCACATATATATGTTTGTTAGGTGTATAGTGTGACTGTGTATAGTTTAATATTACTAAAGTTAAAGGTGTATAGAGTTAACCACTGTTTTAATAAGAAGAATTCTTCTCATGGTCTGATATGCATTATGTTCTTGTTTGTTGTTATTGCTTGATTTTTTAAGGGTTCACTGAAACTTTTTGCAGTCAAAACTTTGTCACCTCAGAAATGCTGATCATCATAAACTGGTGTCGCGTAAAGAAGAACCGTCAGAAATGGGCGGGTTAGCAACTTACATACTAAATAACTTTTTTATTTCATTTATATGAACTTTAATTATTCAGCTTCTAAACTAAAGAATGCAACTTTGTCACATTTTATAGCAACATTTGAGTGATTATCATATTACATCATATAGGTACTTTATATTAAATGGGCTGGAGAGAGTTGTCAGATTATTAATTGTGCCAAAGAGAAACTATGTAAGTTACTATTTATGCTTTACATAGCTTATTCTAGTTGGTGAAGATTTCAGCCAAATAAGCATTGCATCATTGTATATATGCAGCCAACTAGTATGGCCAGAAGTGCATTTCGCAATCGAAGAGAAGGGTTCACTGATAAAGCTGTGGTTATAAGGTCAATTTTTTCTTAATGTTTCCATTCTTTTTGTAGATTAAGATTATTTTTAATGTTTATTTTCAGTACATTTAACAACAAATATATTTTCAAACTTGTTGGTTGGTTTCTTATGTTCTCTTCTCAGATGCGTTAGAGAAGATCAATCGGCTGTAACCCTCAATTTATATTATCTTAGCAATGGGAGTGCAAGGGTTGGATTTCGGTTAGTATTATGGCGTAATGAAAGTTTTATGTTACTTTAAACATTTACTGCCAATTATTCTTACTTTGTAACATTTGTAGGATACGAGGGAGGGAGAACTTGTTACCCATAGGTCTTGTTTTGAAGGTACAAAATTGCACCATTTTGGTAGAAATTAAATAGATGTACTAATGTATTCACATTTTTTTTGTTTCGACAGGCACTTATTGATACTACTGACCATGAAATTTTTCTGAGTTTAACATCTGTGTACAATGATAAATATGAGAAGGCAAAAGGTTCTGTTGGCACTCAGATTTTGAATGAAAGAGCAATGATTATTCTTAATGAAGTTAAAGATCTGTCTTTATTTACTCGCATCCAGTGTCTAGAGTACATTGGTAATTATTATTCTGTTATAACTTTTTATTACTCTTTGTATTTCATTAGTCAACTTTAATTTTAGATGCATACACTTTATTTTATTTTTCTCATTTTAATCAGGAGAGTACTTCAAACCTTTTATGGATGGTATGGAACACGATAGTCACTCTGCTGTAAGTCGTATTTCTGCTTCTCTTTTGTGTGTGTGTATGTATTATTTATAGATCTCACTTTCTCTTTTGCTATCTTACATCAACATTTTTTATTCTGTAGGTTGCTGATGCTGTTCTGAGAGACTTTGTATTAGTCCATCTTGATAACAATCATGATAAATTTAACCTGTTAATGTAAGCAATTCTTGCATTAGTTGTAGTTTTTTTGGATTTGAAAATATTGACATATCTTTTCATTCAGTTTTATGGTGCAGAAACTTTTTTCGTTTATTGATCAAACCTCTATACCTGACAACCCTGATTCATTGCAAACTCAGGAAGTTCTGCCGCCAGGTCACTTGATTACAATATATATTAAGGTAAATTAAAAACGTTGATTATAAACACGAATTAAAAGTACTGATGTTTAGTGAACGATCAACAAAGTTAATATAGGGAAAGTAGGGCCATATCTATTATATAATAAAATTTGGCAAGATGTTTATGTATTAACATTTTTTTTACTTATTTTCAGGAAAGGCTACAGGAATGGCTGCTAAAAAGTAAACGACTACTTCAAGATGAGGCTAATAACAGAAAGACAAATTTTGAGTTTGGCAGCTGTATGCTCTATTTTTATTTGACTTATGAAGACAAATTTTTCGTTAACTTAACTATATTTCATGTCTTTTTGGTTCGACTACTGCAGTAACTGACATAAAAAAAGCATTGGATAAAAATCCTGCAAAACAAGTTGGTTCGGCTATTGAAAATATGTTAAAAACTGGAAGATTAGTTCAACAGTTGTCTCTTGATCTGAAAGAGGTACTCATGTACTTGTTTCTATATAATAAATTTTGTAAGTCTCGTTTTCAACTCTAAAATTAATCTTGGTTATCATTTTTGTTTGGTAGAAAGCTGGTATGACCGTGCAAGCAGAAAGGCTTAATTTTCTTCGTTTTCTGTCACATTTTAGAGCTGTTCATAGAGGTTCATCACTTGCAGGACTTCGCACCACAAGCGTGCGTAAGTTGTTGCCAGAGTATGTATAATTATATATATATATTCCCGTAGTATTAATGTAATTTATATTACTTTATCCTCTCTCTTTACTCTCCCTCACTCTGTTCTTATGCTCTTTTTCCTTAACATATTTACAGGTCATGGGGTTTCGTATGCCCTGTTCACACACCAGATGGCTCTCCATGTGGACTGCTAAACCATTTGACTGCCTCATGTCGTAAGTTATAGCAAAAAACCTTAAATCATTTATTGTAAAAGTTGTATTAGCATTGTCATAATTTAGGTTTTGTATTATTATAAGTCATTAGTTATTTATATAGCTTTAGAAGTGAAGAAAAAAGTTTTGCGGGCCAATTACCCAACTGTTTTTGCCTGCATTAAAAAGTATCTTTTTTTTGAACAGTTAGCCGTCCCGCCTGACCCACCCATTTTGCCACCTTTGTTTGCTTAACAGTGTACTGCTTCTGATTATCGTTTATTGCTTTGATAATCAAATATAGGTATCACCTCCTTTTATGATTCCGAAGGAAAAATTAGAGATTTCTCAAAAATACAAAAATCTATTCTGAGTGTTTTGATTGCCGCGGGTATGACCCCTTCACTTCCAAAACTTGTCAAAGCTGGTCCTCCTGAAATCCTTCATGTTTTACTTGATGGTCGTGTTGTTGGTGCTATGCCAACTGATAGAATCGAGAATGCCGTCAGCCACTTACGGAAATTAAAACTATCAGCTACATCAATGGTTTGCTTCTGTTCAAATAAAAATACAATTTTTTATGTTTATTATCCTTCATGAGTTAATTTATATTAATAAACAGATCCCTGAAGATTTGGAGGTCGGATATGTGCCTATTAGCATGGCGGGAGCATTTCCTGGTCTCTATCTTTTCACAAATCCTGCAAGATTTGTCCGGCCCGTTAGACAGAAATTTGTATCTCCTGAAGAGAATAACAATATTGAACTGATCGGACCTTTTGAACAGGTGAGTCTATTCATGATTCTAGCAATCAACTACCAAAAGTATCAGAAATACCAACCGACTTTCAATTATTTATTTTTTCCAAAATAGCAACGTTTTACTTGATTTCCCGTTTAGCATGGTTTTCGTCTTTTTTGTGATTTTTTTACTCATTTAAATAAAAAAATACTTATTATTACTTAGAAGACAATGCAGAAAAAGATAAGAATGACCTGCTAAACTGGTAATCAGGTAAAATAATGCTATTTTTGCAAAAATATTTAAAGGCGGTTGCTATTTTTGGTAAATTTGGTAGTTGCATCTTAGAATATAGAATCCAGACATAGTATCTTGCGATTATATGCAAAAAAACACTATTTTTATTATTATGACTATCAATATTCTTATTAATATCTAAATCCATCTGTTATTTATATACTGGTAGGTTTATATGGAAATAGAGTGCCCAGATGGAGGAAATGGTGGAAGATTAAATGAGTTTCCTGCAACTCATGAAGAAATTCATCCAACCGGAATACTTAGTGTTGTTGGCAATCTTACCCCTTGGTCTGATCATAATCAAAGTCCTAGAAATATGTATCAGTGTCAGGTCTTTATCTTATTATTTTAAACATTTTTCTGGGTATATTAATATATCTGTTAACAAAGCCGTCACTATTTTTGTTTATTTACTTTTGAATTGCCTTTGAACTTGTAGATGGCAAAACAGACGATGGGTTTCTCTTCACAAGGAGTAAACTGTCGTGCAGATCAAAAGCTGTATCACCTTCAAGTTCGTATAATCTTAATTAAATATAAATTTTAACCGGACCCCTCAAACCGCAATTAATTGTATTTAAATATATTTTCATGTTTATACCAATTTGTTCTTGCAGACCCCTCAAACCCCAATCGTGCGCACTGCTACTTATGAAAAATATCGGATTGATGACTCACCATTAGGGACAAATGCAATTGTGGCAGTGCTGGCGTATTCAGGGCAAGTGTTTTGTAGATTATGCTAAATATTTATTTTTGTTTGTATTCTTTTCATGGTGATTTATTTGATCCAATATATGCAGATACGATATGGAAGATGCCATGGTTTTAAATAAATCATCTGTTGAGCGTGGGTTTGCTCATGGTCACATTTACCAGGTAAATTATCATAGCTGTTTATAGGATTTAGGAAAAAAATGATGGAAGATTAATATATGATGAATGTTATTTGCAGACTGAATCTATTGATTTGGCTGATGAAAAGATGAAATCTGAAAGTAAAGATATAATATTTAGAAGAAGCAATCTAGATAAGGGATCACATTCATTTATTGATGCAGACGGTCTCCCATATGTTGGGCAGGTTCGTCTTTTTTACACTTTTTTTTTTCTTTCTTTTTTTGATGTATTTTTTTTTGTGAAAATGTTAAACGGTCAACTACCAACTTTCAGAGAATAAAGCCAGGAGAACCATATTATAGCACGTATAATAAAGTGTCAGGCACTTTATTCAATCAAAAATTAAAAGGTTCAGAAGCTGTTACAGTTGATTATGTTACAGTTGATGTCAAAAACAAAAAGCAGCTACAAAAGGTGTTTTTTTAAACTTTTTTATTTTCATTTACAGTTATCAACATGGCCAACTGGAATTAAATTTGTGCATTTTATGAATTAATTACAGGCAAACATACGTCTGCGCCGTGGCAGAAATCCTATTATTGGTGATAAATTTAGCAGTAGACATGGGCAAAAAGGTGTATGCTCTCAACTCTGGCCCGATGTGGATATGCCATTTTCAGGAGTTACTGGAATGCGTCCCGATCTTATTATCAATCCTCACGCCTTTCCTTCTAGAATGACCATTGCAATGCTTCTAGAATCTATTGCTGCAAAGGTATCATAATCACTGTTATTTTATTATTGGTATGTATGTATATAATTTGTTTATTTATACACAGGGAGGTTCGTTACACGGGAACTTTGTGGACGCGACGCCGTTCTCTAGCTCGGTTAAGAAGGCAGATGGAAATGAAAGTGATTCACTCGTGGATGAACTTGGTTCCATGTTAACAGCTCGTGGGTTTAATCATTATGGCGTTGAAGTTTTGTACAGTGGTGTTTATGGGACAGAACTAACATGTGAGATTTTTATTGGTCCTGTTTATTATCAAAGACTGAGGCATATGGTTTCTGATAAGTTTCAGGTGCGTTTTTTTATTAATAAAATAAATTCTTGGCTTTAAAAATGCGCGCTTGATCTGCGCCAAAGTTGGTCAAATTTTGGGTACCTAAACGCCTCAGAGGGACTCGCCCCTTTTGAAACCAAGAAAATAATTAATTTTACATGTTTTTTTGTATCTGATAATAGAAAATATGCATCATTCTTGTTTCAGGTTAGGTCAACTGGAACTGTGGATCCAGTGACACGTCAGCCTATAAAAGGAAGGAAAAGAGGAGGTGGTATTCGATTTGGTGAGATGGAACGTGACTCACTTCTTGCACACGGGGCAGCTTATTTATTACACGATCGGCTTCACTCAAGTTCAGATCATCACCTCGCTGACGTGTGTTCAATATGTGGAAGTATTCTGACGACGTCATTAATTCAAAACCAGAAGAAAACAATGAGGGAGATTGCTGGGCTGCCACCTGGCAGAGTCCCAAAAAAGGTTAAATGTGTTGCTTGCCAGACAAGTAAAGGGATGGAAACAGTTGCTATGCCTTACGTTTTTAGATATCTGGCTGCTGAGCTGGCAGCCATGAACATACGAGTCACACTCCAGCTAAGCAATGGAGCAGGTGCTTGAAATTAATTTTGGGAGGGAGGGTTTTATTTAAACATACATTTTTCTGGTAGTGGTGAGATTGAGAGGAGCTGTATTTTTTATGTTGAAGCTTGGTTTCTTTTGCTGACAGATGAACCAGAATGTCTATAGTGTTGTCTATCATATGATATTTATTCTCCTTTATTTAGTTGTGTTTATTTATATTTTTAACGCTTCACCTAAGCGCACACGCATATAGAGAAGGGTTTAACCGAGGATGATGAATAATGTGAGAACTGCAAACACCGAAACATTCATTTACTTAAACACATTTGGGAGTGTCGGCGTCCAATCCGACGACGCCACCGAACATAATTTCATAAACACCCCTCCAAATATCTCCATTTTCAAATAATACTGTTTCACTTTCTATATTTTTAATTATGCCCCTCAAATATCTAAAGTTACAAATTTATCTCTGGATAAAATTCTCAACTCTACCTCTTAAATTTCTAAACTTTCAAGTTTAACCGTAAAATTTATTTAATTTTCTTTTACTTATTTTTATACTCGTTTATAAAAATTACTTTTTTTATTTTGTTTTTACTGTAACCAACTTATTTATCGAATTTGTTGTTTCTATGTTAACTTCTATTGGCGCGGCAATTTATCTATTTTTCGATCTTCAGTAGCGAGTTGTGGCAACTTCATATGTTTCTTTTATGTACTTAGTCACGTTTTTATCACCGCCGCAACGCTCGTAGTGAGGTTCGCAAACCCGTCGTGCCCTGCATTGCGCGGGCTTTTATAATACTTTATGGCTATATGATGTACTTGATAAATTCATATGTATTCATATATTTATAAAAACATATCACATGTGGAATTACTATAATTCTCTTATCTATGTATTGTATGAAATTTGTTATTGATTATAATTTTCTAATCTACGTGACGACGTGTGATAATTATCTCATACGCATATTCGTATAGAGGGGCAAAAAGGGAGATTACATTTAAGAATGTCTAACTGTATAATGAGAGGGGCCCACAAGGAGAATGAAGGGCGGTTATGGACTAATGAGAGCAAAGATGTCAACATCATTCGGTTAGAGGAAAGAGAAAGGGAAAAAGCCTATAAATAGGAGTGATCCCATAGGATGTAAGGCAAGTATTCAAGGATTCAAGGATTGTAATCGGGCAGTTAAGCATTAAGGAGAGTTTTACAATTCTTCACTGGCGCCATCCACGGTCGAATGTAGTTATAACGGTATCCTGAATACAATTTCTTGTTTGCAATGGATGATCAACACCACCACGAGGAATCTGAGGAAGAAATGGAGAATATTGAGGTCGAAGCATCACCAACCAGAAACACTCAAAACCAGATCAATACCTCTTCTAGTCTTTCGTTGGCGGAACGTTTGGAAAGTGCTTGTCGTCGACCTGAAGCCTTGCCGACTGCGTCAGCAACACTTCATGCCCGGGGAACTGCTGCTGATCTATCGGTATCATTTCCTCAGCTTTCTGTCCCTTCATCATCGATCCATCCCCCACCTTTCTTTACTTCATCTAATACAACTTCTACTCATGACATACAATTTACCCCACCACCGGTAACCTTATCGTTAACCACCGGAGAATCACTTGCTACTAGCATACCACCTAACACTATTGTGTCTAGTATGCCCATATATAGCTTGCCACAATCTCTTGTCTCTTCCAGAGAGACCCTTGCAGTCCCGGCAACTAATATCCCGTATACCACCGGGCCTACTCCTTTTTCCGTCCCTTTAATAAATGGTAACGAATGGTGGGTGGAGCAGCAACACCGTGCGCGCATGGATGAGCAATTTTGGAGGGAGATACGTCTAGCGAAACTCCAGAACCGGTTGACGTATGAAGAAGCAGCCTATACTACCTCAGGGGGGATCCCGCACACGGGAAATCCCAGTACCACAGTAGGAAGGCAGCCTATGATTTTCGCGCGGAGTTTCGATACTGCTGGTCGAATACTTACTGTTCCACCCGCGTCCACTAACAATTCACTCGGGGACATACAACATCCGTATAGACGAGCAGCCTTGCTAACTCAGTCTAAGTTTACACCCCGTATTACCCAGGCAGAAATAACCCGGAAATTAAAAATGCCCACTACTGTAGGAAAATATGATGGGACCACAGACCCGGATGATCACATCAACATTTTTGTGAATGTCAGAGGGGTAGAAAGGTAGGCTCTACATGAATGGTGTCATATGTTTGTTCAAACGCTTGTTGGTTCCGCCCGATTATGGTATGATAGCCTGCCTGTAGGGATTGATAGTTTTGATGAGTTCTTGGAAAAGTTCATGCAACATATCAGCCAACAAAAACGGCACACGAAAGAAAAAACAGAGATATTGTATATCCGGAGGCGTGACAACGAATCTGTGGAAGATTTTATCACCCGGTATAATAAGGAAAGTTATAGATAGCACGCGCGGGGGAAGACATGATAATAACTGGATTCATCCAAGGGACCCATCATGATGAGTTAATTCGAAGGCTCCATGGGCGGGATGGATTACCCAAAACCATGGACGAGCTAATGGTAGCAGCCCGTACTTTTGTCCGGGCAGAAAGATCCGTCCGAAGCACACACGAATTTGATCGAAAGGACCGCAAGTATGATCGGGCAGATAAACAAACGGTTTCCTCCGGGCAAGCCAAGAGATTTAAGGGGGCCAGCACGTGGATACGTCCTCTTCCGTATAGTCGGAATGAACCTTCAAAACCCGTAGGTTTGCCAGTAAGGTTCAAGGATAGTTCGGATAACAGAAGAACAACATGGGTTAATAAGCTAACAAAAACCCCCCGGGAGGTACTCTTGATAGAGAAGCTAAGTTAAGATCCCCCGCGACCTCTTAATCCAAAATCGCTTAGAGATCCAAAGAGGTATTGTGAATTCCATAAGGACATCGGTCATGACACAGATCATTGTTGTCATTTATAGAAACAGATAGAAACCGCAATTCAAACCGGCAAGCTTTCCCACTTACTAAAAGAGATACATAATGGGCCCCCCGGAAGAAAACCTAATCCTGTAAAAAAACTGTATGGGACCTATACATGATAGGAAATAATGAGATGATGCACCCAAGAGGTCATAAGCGAGGTGGAGCACGACTGGAAGCATGGATGGAACAACCACTTATTTTCCCTCCTGTTCGGGGAAGAGCCTCCTCTACTAGCCCGGTTGTGATTACTGCACTAGTAGGAGATTATCGCATCAGCAGGATCTTGGTAGATAATGGAGCATCCATGGATGTCATGTATGAGCAACTCTTCCGTCGGTTAGATGTTGAGGATTAGAGATCCTTAGAACCAGCTAATATTGACCTCGTAGGTTTCTAGGGAGAATCAGTGGCTCCACTAGGACAGATTACACTCCCAATGACATTACAAGAAGGAGCCAAGATCCGCACAGTCCTTGTTACTTTCATGGTTGTCCCGGCAAAATCCAAAAATAACCTCATACTAGGGAGGCCGGGTTGGCATCTTTTCATGCGGCTGTTTCTACTGTTCACTCAGCCATCGCCTTTCCAACGGTATATGCCGACCAAGCTACACAGGTGCTACAAACCAGTACAGTCAAGACATCCCCTGGAAAAATTCCGGGTGACCGTCCGGAAGCGACACTAGGCCCGGAAAGGTGGATCATGAAACCCACATATCTTGAACAAATTGTCACCATTGGACAAACTTTGTATGCGAAAGGAAGGGAATGGTTGAAACAAATCCTACAGAATCACATGGACGTTTTCGCATGGAAACCAGAGGACATGAAGGGGGTCTCACGTCAGCTTGCGGAACACCGTTTACATGTTTACAAATCTGCAGACCCAGTTGTCCAGAAACGTAGGAAGATGGGTCCGGAAAGAAGCAAAGCAGCCGTTGACCAAGTTAGAGACCTAGTCAATGTTACCCCACTTGGATAGCCAACCCGGTCATGATAAAAAAGGGAAATGGTGCTTGGCGAATGTGTATATATTACAAGAACTTGAACAGTGCTTGCCCCAAAGATGCATATCCTTTACCCGAAATAGACTTGAAGATAGATCTCTGGCCCCTTTCCGGTTCAAATGTTTCTTGGACGCGTACAAAGGTTATCACCAGATCCCCATGGCGGAGGGCGATGAAGAAAAATAGCGTTTATTACTGACATTGGGGTTTTTTGTTACACGAAGATGCCTTTCGGGTTGAAGAACGCTGGGGCAACTTATCAAAGACTTATGGATAAGGTATTTGAACCTCATATTGGACGAAATCTGGAAATTTATGTTGATGATTTAGTCCTCAAAAGTCATAATGAGGAAGACCTCCTGACCGATATAATGGAAACATTTAAAAAACTGAAGGAGTCCCGAATCATGCTAAACCCAGGGAAATGTTCTTTCGGGGTAGAAGAAGGAAAGTTTTTAGGAGTTATGATTACAAAAGAAGGTTTCCGGGCAAACCCGGAAAGGTCTCGGCTATCACCCGGATGCCCTCTCCATCCTCGTTAAAAGATGTATAATATTTAAATGGACGCCTGGTCGCTATGAATCGTTTCTTAGCAAAGCATGCAGAAAGGTCCTTACCTTTTTTCAAAACTTTGAAAAACAACTTAAGCAAGGAATAGTTCCAATGGACTGATGTAACACCTCGAAAATCCCTTATAAATTAAACGACTAAACTTGCCAAGTTTCAAAGTTAAAGGTGCATTATGGGAATAATCAAAGTCCAAGGACTTAAAATGAAAAATTCTGAAAACAAAAGGGTAGCGGACTGCTACCCAAGGCTTAACGGTCCGTTACATGCTGAGCAAGGGAGCAGTGAGAAGCTGACACGTGTCCTGTGACTCACCAATTCGAATCTAACACGTGTAAAGGGTGGCGGACCGCTAGCCGGACCATGTCGGTCCGCTACGTGTGCGCGAAGCCAAATAGGCCGCCTCAAAGGGTGGCGGACCGCTAGTCGGACCATGTCGGTCCGCTACGTGTGCGCGAAGCCAAATAGGCCGCCTCAAAGGGTGGCGGACCACCACCACCTAGCGTAGCGGTCCGCTACGAGTGTGATGTTGGCCCTATAAATAGTTGAACGATTTCAACTCTTTTGCACACACAAACACACTCAAATACACTCGCACACTCTCTGAAGATCCATTCCTGAGCCCCGGTTCGCGTATAAGAGTCCGGTTTCCAACGTTTCGACTCCAAATTGTAGTAGATAGTACTGAGGTAAGGTTCCGACCCCCCCCCCATTAAGCTTTGGTTATGAATCATTAAGCTAGGATTATATGATTAAGTAATATTATGATTATCTAGGAACTCTGCCCGAGGTGATTGCCACATTATTGATTACTAAGCCGAAATACTACCGAGGTGAGTTCTTAAACTGTGATGCATGAACCCAATCATGACCTTGTCCGGCATGATTGATTTATGAAAACATTTTGAGCATCTTGAAACGATTGTACCGATTGTTTATATATAACGTATTCTAAGCGCTTATTGTATTTCACTTGCCTATGGAACGGCATGTTGGACAGAACCCGTGGAACGGTTTTTGGTTATATATAGACTGAATGATTGTTCATAGTTATCTATTAATTTGGGTGTTGAAGCCCATGAATGTGTTCAAGATACTTTGGCGAGTTATTTTAATAAACTATTTTAGTTTATGAATTCACCAGCTTTGTGCTGACCCATGTTTTATCAAATGTTTTTGAACGCATCACAGATAGACAATAGATGAGGCATTTCCAGGACTAGAACGAAAAGATGAACGATCCAAATATGATGGGCATGCCTGAAACTATAAGTCCCGAATGACTTGTTCCTTATTAGGAACGGACGATGTAACTTTTGTAAACATTGTTTTTGATATTAATAGAAGTTACGATTTAGTCTTCCATTTTGTGTTTTTGATATCAACGTCACAGTAACTAGAAGGCGACCTTCTGACCAATATTAGTTATCTGACGAACGGAATGTTCAGTCTAGGAAAGGACGGTGTATAAATCTCTCCTAGACCCGTCATTCTTTCCTGGGAACATCTCTGTTGGAGGTACTAATCTGGTTAGATAACTATCCTGTGTTACGGGCGTGACAACTGACCAAGCCGAAGAAGCTTTCCAACAGCTTAAGATATATCTAGCAAAACTTCCAACCCTCACGGCACTAGGGGTAAAGGAAAAACTTAAAGTTTATATAGCCGCAACAGAAGCATCGGTTAGTGTCGTGCTCATGGTTGAGAGAGACGGAATACAAACCCCCATTTATTACGTCAACTGAGTGCTCACGGACCCGGAAACAAGGTATTCCTTTTTGGAAAAACTCACATTGTCTTTGGTTCACACTTCCCGAAGACTGCGCAGATACTTCCATGCCCACCCCGTGGAAGTCCTTACTAATTTTCCTTTACAACATATATTAAGAAAGCGAGAGTTATCCAGAAGACTGGCTAAATGGGCAATAGAGCTGGGAGCTTTCAGTTTAGAATATAAAGCAAGGTCCGCGGTAAAGGGTAACGTAATTACGGATTTTCTGGCAGAAATACCGGAGGGACGGGAAACTGAGATAACCGGTGATCTGGTTATAGCCATGATACAATATAACACCCCACAATGGTGGTCCCTATATACATATGGAGCCTCCAATATGGAGGGATCAGGGGCAGGACTCATGTTACTCAGCCCGGAAGCCACAGAATTGACGTACGCAATAAAGTTAGACTTCAAAAGCACAAACAATAAAGCAGAGTATGAAGCCCTGCTGGCAGGATTACGTTTAGCAGGTGCTATGTCAGCACAATACGTCCGGGCACACGTGGACTCACTCTTGGTGGCCAATCAAGTAAACAAAATTTATGAGGCCAAAGGGAGGATGATGATAGAATACTTAAAAATTTTCACACAAACAATGCTTCAGTTTAAAGAATGTTGTGTTAACCACATCCCGTGCAGCCAAAATAGGAAAGTGGATGCTTTGAGCAAATTAGCATTCGTACAATTCAATCATTTAGCGAAGGAAGTACGGGTACATACATTGGATAAGCCCTTTGTTCAAATTGAGGAAATTCAAAGTATTCAAGACATTGGCTGGACTTGGATGACACCCATCATCTCATATTTAAAAGATGGAACATTACCAAAAGAACGGGCAGAAGCCCAGAAAGTACGTACTAAAGCATTACAATACCAAATTTTGGGAAATCAACTTTATAGAAAGACCTTTTTAGGGCCTTTACTGAAATGTGTCAATCAAAGAGAAGCAGAACAGCTAGTACAAGAAATACATGAGGGATCCTGCGGCATGCATGCGGGTCCTAAAATGATAGTTGCTAAGTTGATGAATGTGGGATATTATTGGCCTGGAATGCACGTCACTGCCATACAAACCCTTCGAAAATGCCTCAGCTGCCAAAAATATGCCCCAAAAACTCTGAGACCAAAAAATGATCTCATCCCGGTCACCGCGGCGTGGCCTTTTCAGAAATGGGGAATAGACATTGTTGGGCAGTTCCCGGAGGCTCCGGGACGTGTCAAATTCCTGATAGTTGCAGTAGATTACTTCACAAAGTGGGTGGAAGCCAAGGCAATGGCAACCATCATGGCAACCCAGGTCAAAATATTTATATGGGACCAGGTCATATGCCGTTTTGGCCTTCCTTTATATTTGGTCAACGACAATGGGACCCAATTTGAAGCATTAGCCGGATGGTGCAGAGAGATGGGCATACGAAAAATCTTTACATCCGTAGCTCACCCATAGGGGAATGGTCAGGTGGAAAGAATCAATTAAAGCATGCTCAAGGGCATGAAAACCAGACTCACAGCTAAGGGAAGCTCATGGGTGGATGAGATACCTAATCTCCTATGGGCACACCATAGCACTCCTAAGAAAAGCAACGGAGAAACACCTTTTAGTCTAACTTATAGTCATGAGGCAGTAATCCCTGTGGAGCTAAGCACGCCAACAATGCGCATCACCTTGATAGATGAAGAGGAGAATGACCGGGAGTTAAGAATGAACCTGGACCTTTTGGAAGAAAGGAGGGAAAGGGCAAAAATCAAAGAAGCACAGTACAAACAAATGCTAGAAAAGTACTATAACAAAAACGTCACTCCTTGTCACTTCCGTCCCCGGGAGTATGTTCTTAGAAGTAACGAGGCCAGTAGAGCAGAACCCGAGGGAAAGTTAGGACCTAATTGCGAAGGACCTTACCAAATCAAGGAAGCTTTGGGAAAGGAAGCATACACCCTGATCCGGCTCGACGGAACAGGTATTCCCACGACATGGAATGGAACCCATCTCAGAAAATGTTATATGTAGTCTCTATTCCTTGTTTTTTATTTAAAATAAAGTGGGTAATTAATAAAAGAAAAGTTTATGAACTTATGATAACAAGTCGAGACCGGACTATATGTCCGACATTATAAAAAGATTGGATTTTAATCCAACACTTTGAAAAGACCGGATCACGCATCCGACATTATAAAAGACCGGACCATGTGTCCGGCATCATAAAAAAGATTGGATTTTAATCCAACACTTTAAAAAGACCGGATCACGCATTTAACATTATATAAGGCCGGACCATGTGTCCGACATCATAAAAAAGATTGGATTTTAATCCAACACTTTAAAAAGACCGGATCACGTATCCGGCATTATAAAAGACCGGACTATATGTCCGGCATAATAAAAAGATTGGATTTTAATCCAACACTTTAAAAAGACCGGATCACGCATTTAACATTATAAAAGGCCGGACCATGTGTCCGACATCATAAAAAAGATTGGATTTTAATCCAACACTTTAAAAAGACCGAATCACGTATCCGGCATTATAAAAGACCGGACTATATGCCCGGCATCATAAAAAGATTGGATTTTAATCCAACACTTTGAAAAGACCGGATCACGTATCCGGCATTATAAAAGACCGGACTATATGCCCGGCATCATAAAAAGATTGGATTTTAATCCAACACTTTGAAAAAACTGGATCACGCATCCGGCATTTTAAAAGACCGGACCATGTGTCCAGCATCATAAAAAAGATTGGATTTTAATCCAACACTTTAAAAAGACCGGATCACACATCCGGCATTATAAAAGACCGGACCATGTGTCCGGCATCATAAAAAGATTGGATTTTAATCTAACACTTTAAAAAGACCGGACCACGCATCCGGCATTATAAAAGAGCGGACTATATGTATGACATCATAAAAAGATTGGATTTTAATCCAACACTTTGAAAAGACCGGATCACGCATCCAACATTATAAAAGACCAGACCATGTGTCCAGCATCATAAAAAAGATTGAATTTTAATCCAACACTTTAAAAAGACCGGATCAATACATCCGGCATTATAAAAGACCGGACCATGTGTCCGGCATCATAAAAAAGATTGGATTTTAATCCAACAATTTAAAAAGGCCAGATCCATGCGTCCGGCATTATAAAAGATCGGACCATGTGTCCGGTATCGTACATTCTTTGTTATAGAAGGACAAAACATTCAGCATTACAATGACAAGACAAGTTACAAGGCAACATATGAATATCATCAACCATGATAAAGCACGTAAGACATAAGAAGAAAGTTCATTAAACAAAGTACGGAATTACAATAAACCGAAAAAAGAAAAGGATAAGATACATCAAAATACTCAGGCACGCAGGCCAGGATTTACACCATCAATCATCAATATCTAGGATATCCCTCATCTCCTTGAGGTCAGGTTGATTGGCCAAAGCAGTAAGGGTTTTGATGATGGGGAGCTCCATGGTGTCAAATGTCTCTTGTTTCTGGGATAGAAAGGACTCCAGCCCGGAAGGCCCTCCAAGTGTAGACATTCTTTCCCGGCCTGAAATCCCGCCGCTAGCCCATCATGATAGCCCGCCGCCTCCGCTGCCCTGTTCAGATCAACAATGACATCAATAAACTCATCACTACCCTGTACTGCCTCTACAACCCTGGGAATACCTTCGGCCACCAACCACCTCCGATCCTCTTTCGTCACAGCCAAATCTTTCACCAACTCAGCCTTATCCATCTCTAACTTGGTCCTCTCACCCTCGAGTGCCTTCACCCGCTCCTCCATCGACCTCGCTCGGTCTTCTGACTCTTTCAGCCCCTCCTCCTTAGCAACAAGTTGTGACGCCACGTCATCAGCGCTGGCTTTGGCACTCCTAAGAGCCTGCGCGCGATTCTCCAGTTCAGCATTAGTACGGGCGCAAGCATCAGTAAATTCAGCTCGGGCCTTGGCATGACCGGCGTCTTTCTCCTTCAATTGCCATTCCGGACTTTTTACTTCCTGAGTTAAAACAGCTGCCCTCTCAGCATTTGTGGACCTCTGGGACAACACCCTCCTCAGCCTGTCTATCTCCCTCCGGCCCTCATCCCACTGCCGGCAGATCTCAGGCATAACAGCCATGCTCTCAACCCAACTAAGGGCCGCCCGGTCGGACAATGCCTCGGGGGAGCATGAAGAGTGGCGTAACCTCTCAGCAGGAGGGAAGGCGTGCATCAAAAAAGTCCGGCAGAGTTGAGAATCAGTTAAGCAATCCCCCTGCATTAAATTCCAGTTGGGGACATGTTTCGATCAGGCACCTGAAAAGGTCCAGGGCTCAGATTGGGTGGGCATCCGGAAGTCGGATTGGCACATATTCGCCGTAGACAAACGGGGGGAGTGAACCTCCCCAGAAGATCCTACAAACCCCTCCTTCCCTTTACCTTTCTCCCCGGAAGGAGCGGGTGGTTTCTTAGCGACAGTTACAGCTTCGGGGAGAGGCCTATAGTCAACTTTCCCTCGGGGGGGGGGGGGGGGGGGAGGGGAATCTACCTTTCTGACACCCGTAGGGGAGCGAAGAGCCTCGCCGGATTTGGGACGTGAGAACAGTTTCAGAAAAACATGTCAGCATAACATAGAAGCAACCCTATGGCACAAGGAGAGCAAAAAAGGATACTCACCCTCAGGACTGGCCCCGGGGACTTTCTTGCCAGAAGCATAGGCATCAGTCAATTTCCGTCTCTTCTTCCGGGGGGATGTCACACCTTCCCCACCATCACTTCGAGGAACTTTGGTCTTCACAAAAGGAGGATCCACAGGGATATCCTCATGTGCACCTGGTCCAGCAGCATCCCCTATATAAAAAAAAAGAAGAAAAAGACCTAGGGCAGGACATACCAGTGTCTAGGTCCACTGCCTCAGTAAGACTAGGCCGAGGAAAAAAGAAACGGCCGTGAAATGTCTGCAGCACATCCTGTTGACCGGCCTTTACACTTAACAATGTCCTGGTAAGGGCCCGGCAAGTCTCCGGAAACAAGACATCATAGTAACTAGCAACTGCTGTCAAATGGAAAAACAGGTAGAAGAAATGAACAACCATTACAAACAGAAAAGAAAACAAATAATCCTCACAGGCAAAATACTAGAACAACGTACACTTACGTTCTGTCCCGGACGTATAGATAGGGATCCGGTCAAGTTTCCCCCAATTACGACTCATCCCAACTCCGCCAAAGCATGCTCATGAATATTTTGAATGTTAGCTGGGCGGGAGGTCAAGAGGGTGAATATGGAAGACTTTTTAAACTCCTGTGTATCCGGAGCAGCGTCTACAATAGGAATTCAAAGCGACCGAATGCACATATCCCCAGAAATCATCGGGGCACTAATATAAAAGAATCTTTCTTTCCAGCCTCGAAAACCCTAAGGAGTCTCGTCAACATGTGGAGTGATGCCCGTACGTTTCACAAAGGAAAACCAGCTGTCCTTCAGGTAAAATTTATAATATTAATGGAAAACAGCCACGAAAGGTTCTTGCTTCAGAGCAATACAACAAAATTCGAAGTGACGAATTCGGCACATTCCCAGTGGATGCACCTGGGACAGATGGATTTTATAGTATCGAAGCAAATCGAAACAGAAAGAAGTTACAGGAACACGGAAGTTGGCTTAAGAGAAGAAATCGGCATATAAAGAAATCTTGCCAGAAGGGGGTCGCACAGCCGTCCCTCCCCGGGGTGGATATTCTGGTTCTAAGTCATTGGGGATCCCGTAAGTCTCCTTCAGCTTCTCAAAACGGTCCACATTCCAGTTGATAGGAATGAGAAAAACGTCTGCGTTGTCACCCATGGAGGAAATAAAAGAGGGAAGATACGAAGTTTAGAAGAGAGCGTCAAGAAGAGAAATATGAAAGCAAGGAAAGGTAGTGAAAATAAGGGTTTCCCTCCCCCTTTTATGGACAAAATTAGGCAGAAATTTGAAAAAGAATAGGAAACGGCGCCTGGCAACATCATGACTCTGCTGAAGTAACATCCGGGTCTATGTCAACACATCCCGATGGACTAGGTAGCAGGCGGATGTGACCCTTAGAAAACACTCATCATGTCCCGTAGGAAACCGTGACACAAAATACGGTTCTATCTTAGCCGGATTCATTCAAATAAATAAAACCGACTAGGGAGACTTAAGAACGTGTGATAATTATCTCATACGCATATTCGTATAGAGAGGCAAAAAGGGAGATTACATTTAAGAATGCCTAACCGTATAATGGGAGGGGCCCACAAGGAGAATGAAGGGCTGTTATGGACCAATGAGAGCAAAGATGTTAACATCATTCAGTTAGAGGAAAAAGAAAAAAAAAACCTATAAATAGGAGTGATCCCATAAGATGTAAGGCAAGTAATTTCATGTTCATAGCATTCAAGGATTGTAATCGGGCAGTTAAGCATTGAGAGTTTTACAATTCTTCACTACGCATGTGTTGAAATTCGTTAGGAGAAAGTAAGAGGAGAGAAGAAATATTAATTAATTAGAGAGAAAAATCGTTTAATTTTTGTAATTATACATTGTTTATGTAATATCTATACTATATAATAAATAAAGGTTTTTTTATGTCACGTGTCGACTCCATATTCATTCTTATCGTTTTTTTTCGCCTCTCTCTTATTAAATACACCTCTATCTTTTAATAATAATATATTTTTAAATAAAATACTAATTATACTAATAAAACATATTTATTTTAAATTATCCCTTATTATAAAAAATTTTGAAATCTAATTATGTAACTTTTATTTTCAATCAAATAGTAAATGAAAGTGAAATTACATTAAATAGTAATTAACGAATTTTCGAAACCCAATTATATATTAAATTTTACATATTTTGAATATTGTTTTCTATCCTTAGAGCATGTGGTATACCCAAGTGAGTGAAGGTGTAGTGAGGGAAAAAGTGGTTGCCATGTGGCGCCACGTTATCTCTGTCAAGTCTCACACCAACCTCACTTGGCAAGGGAAATACCAAGTGAGAGAGTGGTAATGCATTTTCAATAAAAAAAAAAGTCTTAAACCATCTTCTCCTTCTCCTCTCCTTCCCGTGAAGAACCTCACAGATGATGCTCACTAACCCCCTCACGAAAACAAGGGGGTGGTTCCTCACTAGCGTGAGAAAGCTCACGGAAGGTTCTCACGAGACCATACCAATGATCTTAGTATACGTAATACATTTTTACACCTGTAAAATATATACATAAAGATTTAAGAATTTTATGTATTGATATTTTTCACCCCGTGTGTATTACACGGGTTCTAAGCTAGTTTGGTAATAAATAAATTGTTTAATTTATTTCTTGTATTATTTGTGGTCCGTATTGAACTTCCGCTGGTGACTGTCATAGTGTTTTATAATATACATTCTCAATTGTTATATCTACAATTCTGGATTATTCTAATCATACATCGCATACTACTTTTTATAAAAAAAAAATCTGAAAAATTGCTGTGTTTCACTCCCTTTCAATTTGGCTTCTCTAATTATCTGTCATTTTAAAATTAAATCGTTAATCAGAACACAAAAAAAAGGAATAAAAATCCCAGAGTAAGTTTATTTGTTTTTTTAATTAACTGAAAAGGGTCAACAATGAAGCAATGCATCATTTCCCAAAGGTTTATGGTTATTTATACTTGCTAAAGTATCAAATGAATATCTACATTACCATGCAATTATTCAAATACCTAAAGGAAAACCGAAAGAATTAAACAAGTATCCGTCATGTCTTTATATAACATGTACATCTCTCGCTCGTTCTATGACTCGACTAGAATACACAAACTTATTGCATACACTACAAGAGCCACTGATGTCCTGCAACTAAGCTGTTTGGGATTTATCCTGCTGTAGGCCTTCGACGCTTTTGATAAATAAGTCGCTTGAATCATCACCACTATGTACCTGCATAATGTATGTCTGGTTAAGTCCATATGTATTTACACGCGCTTGCGTGTACAGGGGCGCACTAACTATTACCTCATGGTCAGTCTTCATCTTTTGATCTTGAATGATTATGTTGTTGGCATAGTCATAGTGTGGGACCCCCGACCCACAGGAAGAACACCATGGACACCTCCAACATATTCTTCCTCTTGTAAAGAACCTGCATGATAAAATATGTAAATATGAAATTTTGTTGATATCTTGGTTTTAAAAAGTGTGACGCGCTCCAAGGCGTTTACGTACGCGAGACCTTGCTCTATGTACAAACCAAAGTTGCATCTCTCTCGTCTCTTTTAATTAACCAAATAAGCTTTATGTACAAACAAGTAGCCTTTTAATCAAGTAAACTATTCATAATCTTATCATCCTTTTGATCAATTTTAATATTTGACCAACTTTGACACAGATGTACATGAAGCACCGCATCAAGCCTGGGGCGCGCTTTTTAAAACCAACATTGATATAATCGAAAGTTAGGATTGGGTTTTAAGGCCTCATAAATAGTGGATCCTTGTGAAGAAAAAAATATAAATAATACAACTTTTGAAATTAAGCAGCAATTTGCTTTACCTGAAACTTCATCGTCGCCAGCCTGAGCACCAGCAATGCCAATGCAACAGTACAAGGATTGCTCATCAATTTTCAACTGTTCATATGCCAGGTAAACATCCTCAATAGTGGCGGCTCCATATAGCATTGTCAAATCGTTGATGCATGAAATATCCTGAAGAACACGCACAGAGAGCAATTCAGAAGAAAAAGATGATAATGAATAATGAATTTTGATTTTGAAGGGTAAAGTAGTATATAAGTTTATTTAACAAGGTTATAAAACCATCTACCAAGTGTAATAGTGTACCTTCCTATGGACAGAAGCAGCCTGCAAATGAGCTGCCAGCCCGAGCCAGTACGCATTTGACTTGCTTTCAGCGTCATGTTTCATCAGCAGGGTTCGCTTCGCCTGTCAACATACAAAATTATACCTCAATAATCAGTTCTATAACGATTTAGATGCACATGTAATATGAAAACATGTAAAGTGAATGGACATTATGAAGAACGAACCCGGTCCAGTTCATGTTCAGCTATCTTTTTACTATGCAAGCCTCTTAGAACACTCTTGCAAGCATCAACAGCCCTATGTACCTGGAATAGAATCCAACTAGTTAGAAAAAAAATGTTTCCGATAAGAGAAACTACTACTAAAAACTAAAATTAACGCACCTTGCTCGGTGTAGATGTTACTGAGATAACATACCAACCAAGATTCAATCTGTCAAATAGGTTTATCTCGAAAGACACATCATATGTTAATCCTTGGGAGTCTCTGACTTCAGTGAAAAGCCTGTAAAATTTAAACCGTAAATTCATGTAATATTAAATGAATATTAGGAGAAATAGGATATTAAGACAATTATGAAATATGACATGAAGATCACTAAATAAAAAACTACTTCAAATATTATGTACAAACAGATATTGATTAGCACTTTAGCAGTATAGTAGTATACTAAAAATACCTTGAATTAATTATCTCTGCCAACAATCCCACTGCAATTGCAAAGAATAGTGGGTGATTCCTAGATCTTCTTTGCAGATCAAAATTGATGTTCTCTGACTTCACCATCTGTCCTTCAGTTTCTGGACGTACATCTGTAAAATAATTTTTATATATTTATAAACTTGGTAGATAGATACACATTCTACAAGCTACATATATGTCGGGAATGTTTTACCTTTATTGACCGACATATTTCTTACGGACTCCAGAAAGTCGGTTCCATCAACTGTATATCCCCAACGGTTAGGTGCAGGGCCTGCAATGTAAGCACATGCTCTCTCATCAGTGTCCTTCAAGAACACCTGTCAAATAGAAAACAAGTGATAAGACCACATTTAATTTATAAAACTAATCACATAATAATGGAGAAACTTTTGTTTGCTCACTTGCTGAAAGTGCAAATCGTTAGGAGACGGTCTGAAAATGATTGGATTATAACTCAGAGCCCTGTCAGCACCTTTGGTGGGCCTAACTGTGCCTAGGTAATCCATTACACAAGACTCGATATCCTCTTCTGAAAAATCCCCAACAATGCTCACCTATTAAATGATTAAAATTTGGCATCAATAATAAAACTAGAATTACAAAAAATATAACTATAAAAAATAACCCGCACCTCCATGTTATCAGTGACAAACTGATTCATAACAGCATCTTTTACGGTCTGTAATGTTAAATTTTGTAATGAATGTGGTGTCGGCTCCACAAACCGTTCGTCTTCATCCAACATAGCTGTCATGAGCTTGTGAGCAGTTGACCGTTCCAAGCTTTTTGGAATAGAGCGATAATATGATAAATATAGTTGTCTTGCTCTATCAAATGCATCTTCAAGCCAAACACTATGCTGCATAATGGTCACAAAAGTCAAACCTTGGTTGACCATAGAAAATTAACATGTTATGTAATACTAAAAGGTAAAATTGATTGACAAGTGATATTTAGTATTTACCTCAAGTACCATATGAAGCAACTGAAAAGCAGCACGCATTCCATTATCTCGTGTAGTAAAACGAAACTCCATACAAAGAAATTCTTCTGTTGACTCTAGTGAACAGTTGATTAAATGATTCACGCAGAATAGCTCTACCTGAAAAAAAAAAGGTTTATCGCATATTTTAATAAATCAAATTATTAAGTACTAGAATGTCGTTAGCTAAGTGACAGACATATTACCTGTTCCCTTGTAAAATTACCAACACGGCCCCCTTCACTCAAAGTTCTAACACCCAAAACAACCGCTCCCTTTGTTTCTGGTGTTTCTGCTGCCCGTCCACCGCCTACTATAAGCCGCATCACCCCACCACATGTTTCGGTTTTGGATATCTTGATAAAAGCAGAAACTCATGTCACATAAGACAAAAAAGAAAGAATTTGAAAAATCACGACTAAAAAGATTATATATATACCTTGTAGTTAATAGAAATCCCATTTGAGAGACGACACTGGGTGATTCCTGTTTCTATGTCATGAACTCTAATAGCATTTGAATATAATGAACCAGTAGGTATGAAAGATGGTTTAAGTTGTAACTTCAAATCATCCACCTCTGTTGAGGTTATTAATTCCTTTGGTACCTCAAACTGAAAAAAGGAAAAAGATAATAAAAAAAATCATTAATATATAGAGTTATAATTGTCCCAAACCGTAAAAAAGCAGAAAATATACCTCTGCCTCGGGTTCTATGGGTTCCTTCAAACCTTCTTCAATTGCAGCAGTTATCTCACTTGGGGATATCTTGAAATCAATTTCACCTACTCCATCAACATGTACTTTTCTTGGAACACAAGCAACGATGGCTGCAGGTACAGGTGCAGATTCTTTTCCAAAATCTGATATGTACTCCAATACTTGTGCACCAATGAAATTCACCTGCGTAAATTATGTTGAAAAATTCATTCCACAGAAGTTAAAGCCAAAATCACTACAGATTCAGGGTTTGATTTTATTAAAAATGAGCGTACTTCTTCAAGAGTGATTGTCCCAGCAACATTAATCAAACTTTCATAACTTTGTTTATGATCCATAACCGTATGGCCAAGTGCATCACTCTCCATAACAAAATCCAAATTATCAACTGATGATATGTTATCGCACATTGCAGCTAACTGTTCACTATCTTTTAACAATGCATCAAGGTAGCGTGCCAACTCTCCTTTTGTAACACCAAATTCCTTAAGCCTGCGAACCTGAATCAGATTGAATATCATAAAATAAAAACCAGATCATATGAAGACAAATATCTGCGACGTCCACGGTCATAATTCAATACCTCTTGTGTAGCCACTTTAATTGCACCTTGCCAGCTCTTAGGTTCAGCAGTTACTGTAAGAGTAGTGACTGTGCATCCCTCTCTTCCTGAGTCACTATGATCCAACTCAATTGATGTAAATGGAGGGCTAGAACTCTGCAAATTTACCTTTAATTAGCAAAATATTTACGGAAACAACAAAAAAAACAAACCAAGATGATTGAGAAACACATCACCTTATATCTTGAGTTAATGCGAAAATGCAAAGCCGAAAGGAATATTCTTTTCATAAGAACATTACGCAAATCACCATACGTTTGGACCTTGTTCACAGGAATCTGCAATAAGATAATCATGTTAAAACTTTTGACTATGTATATATATGTGTGCATAAATTACGAGTATCAATAGAAGCTTCTAGATCACTTCCTACCTTACAGAACATGTTGACTGAAAAATTTTGAAGCAGCTCATGCTGAAATATCTGGGGAGACTTCAGATTTTCGTGTTTCCCAGGAAGGGACCAATTATGCTCAACAGGCGGGCGAATTGCATGCCTTTCGTTTTTAGGAAGTTTTGATTGGTTTAATGGAAGTGACCTGTCATGTGATGAGTCAGCAGATATCCCTCCTGTGAACTTAGGAACAAGAAAATTAGCCATTGCACCAAATGGACTAGTTTTAGGTGCTACAGGAGCCTCGTTGTCAACATGTTTCTGTCCAAAAACACCCTGCACGTAAATTCCTTAACTTAATGCGATTCTCTAAAATTAATGTTGAATGTTATTTACAAGCAGAGATAACATACTTCAATGTGGTGAACAATCGTTGCGATATTATCTATATCTCCCACGATATACAAAGTTGCATTTGCTGGGAAGTACCATCGTTCATGGAATTTCCTAATTTTTTCTGCATCCCACTTCTTAATTTGCTCTTCAAGTCCAATTGGGAATCTTTTACTCAGCTTATTCTCAGAATGTAAATGCTGCAATAACTGTAAATAGAAAATAACAGACAGATTAGAAATACTGGCAACAGTAAGAAGACGTGTGCGTCATTTACAAATTATCAGCAGCTAAAGGAAAAAGATTAGAAAATTAGTTAAAAACCGATATACCTGGCAATCAACACGGTACTCAATAGTGTTCATCATTTGCAACTCTGATAATATGGCACGTCTTTCTTTTTCAACCCGAGAAGTGAGGAACTTTGGATAAAAAGCTATCTGCAACGTTAAAAAAAATCATAGGCGTTACATTTATTTACCACAATGAAGAAAATAGCAATTGTTAGGATGAAAAAGACAAGAGGATTGTACTTCAAAACAGACATGAAAATGGGAAATTATATTTCTAAACTGGATCTTACCTCATTTAAAGCATCCAAAACAGATGGAAGTAAATCCTCATCAGAATCCTATTAAAAAGATACAAAAAATGATTGTGTAAAGATGGATAGGAAGCCTATATAGGTTTGTACACTCAAAGATAAACAAAAAAGCTCTAAAAATCATTATTTTTAGTAATAACTAATTATGTTCTACATCTAGAATCTAGATAGAACAATTAGAGAGCATATATAAATCTGAAGTTACAAACCTGCATGGAGGTAGGTGAATGGATATGAAAAACCGTATGGTGAAAATCGGTGTAAGCATTTGAGCGTGCACCAGTTCTTAAAAGCTTTTCACGCTTCTTACTTCCAAGAAATGCAACATGCTCGATCATATGTGCAATGCCTTGCTCATCGTCTTCCTCATCAATTGACCCCACGTGTACCTCCATGTGGGCTTCAAATCTTTACATAACAAAATGTTAAGTATGCTAATGAAATAGGGAAGGGAAAGAAATGCAAAAGCTTTAGAATCACAAGTTCGTAAATACAAAAGTAAACCTGTTTTGTGGAACTTTGTTGGGCAAGATGAGGTAACGAAGACCACTTTCTAGTTGTCCCCTAAACAACTTCGGATGGGATGGAAGTTGAGCACTTAAAAACCCTTGCAACTCCTGCCATTCACTGTTTTCTGAGTCAACCATAAAATTATCAGAAGATTGCTGCTCCAAAACACCCTCTGGCCAGGCTGTACTTGCTGCATGTGGCTCATCAGGACCCACAGCTGCACATGGAACTCGAACCCGTTTTTCCTAACATTTTACACGATATATATCAGATACATACGCTACTAGGTGCAATGAAAATTTTCAGTTGACTATAATATAAGCATACAAAACCTTTTCAAGCATAACTAACAAAAACTCTCCATTCATATGTATATAAACAATTCTATAACATAATCAAAAGGTTTGGTAATTCCCTTTATATTCTTGCTCCAGTAATCATAGTACAAATAAAAGAAGTTTCACGTTATATAGATACAAGATGTAAAGATAAGAAGGAATATAGAACATATCATAAACACGCATATGAGATGAAAAGAATGTACAAAAAGGTTTCATGAACCAATCAAAATTAGAGAACTTACAAATACATTGTCTACTCCACGCTTCGACAGATGAAATACAGATTTGTCAGAGAATGCACTCGGGGTAGATTTGCATATAGGAAACCGTTTTCTCCGCCCGTTATGAAAGCAAGAGAACCGTGTACATTGATCCAGCAATGGCCTTTGAATCACTGGTTTATCCAATGGGAAAACACATCTATTCCCAGCAATCTATAGTAAAAAAACATAGGAATATATACCACAGTCAGATAAAGAAACTAGACCAACCTCTCCAAATAATCAATTCTCAAAGAAAAACAACTATATAATTCAAAGAAAATGTTGCACAGAAATTGGAACAAAAATCATCTTCATCATTTATTTCAATACAAATCTCAATTAAACCTTCACCTATAATCAGTTACAAACATCCATTATCCCCTCTGATCCCATCAAAATTGCAAATTTTGACCTAGCCACAATTGCTCAAAGTCCTAAATTACTCTTCAATCATTATAATCAACAGAATTGCGTGTACTACAATCAATAACTTGTAACCCTAACCATATTCCAACGGCAAATTGCAGCTTAAACCAACACATCCACAACAAAATCAATTGCACTGACAAATTAAAAATCGCCAAACAAAATTCCATCGAATTTATTCAATTTACCGAAACACACAGTTAAAATTAAGATGAATAACGACCTTAGCGGTGAAGTAATGAGGCGGAGAAGCGGCGGTCCGGCGGCAATGTGTACGGAAAGAGCGGAAAGTAACAGTCTTGTTCTTAGACGGTGAGAATCGATGAGAATAGGGTTTTTGGGACTTAGAGTTGAGATGTAATGGGGGCGACACAGCTATGATTGATGAAGCTTCCATGGTTTTGTGAATGAAATCTCCGGTGAAATCAAGACGGAGTGGGCGACTTTTATCCTCACACCAAAAAAAAAATATCGTATTGCAGCCAAGGTTTGATTTTTTTTTTCTTTTTTTGTGGCTTTATTTTCTTTTCATTTTATTTTATAGATTAATTTTAGAGTAAATTACAAATTATGTCCTTTACGTTTATATAAAATTGCATGTTATGTCCTTTGCCTTCAAAAATTACACTGGATGTCCTTTGTTTGAAACCTTTGCACACTCTAAGTCCTTTCTACTAACTGGTGTTATCTTTTTCTGTTAAGTCAAATCATGTGCTATGCAAATAAGAATACATTCGTGTTTTTACATACACAAGAGCCATTTATGTAATTTATTCAAACGTAAAAAATAAAAGAAATAAAAAAAAATAATTAAAACCCCCTCTACACACACCATCTCTCCCACTTTACTCTCTCTCTCTACTCTCTGTACCAGCAATTTCCTCCGACCAATCTGATGACGTCCAACGGTCAAGTACAAATCCACTACCTTGAACCACCATAGCCAGAAACAAACAATTTCAAGTTTTTAATGATCCATCCGACTCATATGAGCAAAATCAAACTAGATGAAATTGAACCACAAACCACCACTGCCCTCAATTGATTATATCCATACTGCCCCCAATTAATCAAATTGGATGAAAATCCACCTTGCAAACTTGATTTTGAAGCAAATGATGATAATATTCAAACTATTCCAGAGCAACCTGTTCAACATCGACTCAAATCGAATTCTCCCCATTTGATTTGATATTATCGATCTAAACCCATAAACCAACATGGTTTCTTGAAGAAATCCAATGAAAACCGGGAAAGGCGATGATAAGTAGGTGAAGAAGGGATTGGAGGCCCACTGTCATCGTAACCACCACTGGTAGTGTCGGCCATATCCCTTGCATCCCGTCGGCCGGATCCCTTGCATCTCTGTGGTCGGATCCCTGGCCGTCTACATCGTAACCCTCACTCCCGACTCCAAATCCGAAACACGAACGACGCTGCATCACCGTTGGCCGGATTCCTTGCCGTCTACATCGGTCCAGAACGCCATCGATTTGTTGGCCGGAGGCGGCGTTGAGGTCGTTTTGGATCCATCCTTTTTGGAGCTTGAGGTTTGTTGGCGGTCTGGCGATATGCAGTCATAGTTTTCTTCGGCTCATGTTTTGGTTTCTCGGTAAGGGGTTTGACGGTGGTGGGAGGTGTGTTGGGGGTGAGAAGAGAACTGGAGGGAGGGAGAAGGTGCACTTTTTTCAGGTGGGAGGTGGTTTGGGGAGGCAGGAGAATAGATTAGGGTTTGGGAAAGATGACTTTTAATTTTTTTTTGTTATTTAAACAAAATTACACAAATAGTCCTTCTATGGGTAAAATGACAAATTTATCCTCATGTGCATATTAACTTAACAGAAAAAGATAACAACAGTTAGTAGAAAGGACTCAAAGTGTGCAAAGGTTTCAAAAAAAGGACATCCGGTGTAATTTTTGAAGGCAAAGGACATAACCTGTAATTTTATATAAATGTAAAGGACATAATTTGTAATTTACTCTTAATTTTAAGAAACAACAAAAATTGTTTAATTATTTCATATTTTTCGCCCGTATTTTCGTAACTAATGTTACTATTAGGCAAGGAAATATGGAAATACTTTCTAAGTTATAGTAATAAAATGGTGTTTAGAATTTATATAAAAATATTTTCATATGTTTTAAAATAGACGAGAATATTATATATACTTTATTCAGCGTGGTCAGCACTAATCCATTTTGTGAGGAAGTTTCATGTTTACTCAAGTACAAGTGGTTATACAGCTACAATAAGTTGGTGATACATATAATGCTCCAAAAATTCATTATATTATATATTATTTAATAAAGTAGAAAAACAAAGAGTTAATTACATAAAAAGGTCTCATGTTGACTATTCGAGCAGCCGTTTTCAAGGCGTAACTTCAAAAAGAATGAGGCAAATTTGTACGATTCATCATGGAACGGACCATATCTAGCAAAGTTTGATTTCTCCTTTCGGATACACCACGTTGTTCTTGTGTTCCCGATGGAGTGAGTTGAGAAACTATCCCACATTTCTTGAAATGTTCATCAAAGTCGTAGCTTAAATATTCACCACCTCGATCCGACCAAATGGCTTTTATCGTTTTCCCAAGCTGATTTTGTACTTCAATTTGAAACACTTTGAAAACTTAAAATGCTTCATGTTTATGTTTCAATAAGTAAACATAGCTATATCTAGTGAAATCATCGATGAATGTAATGAAGTATATTTTACCACTTCTTGACATTGTTCTAAAATGACCACACACATCGGTGGTATAAGTCCTAATAGATCTGCAGGTCATCCACCTGTATCGATGAAAGGTGCTTTGGTCATCTTGCCATAAATACATGATTCACATATGTCAAAGGATTCCGAACCAGTGGACTCTAGGATTCCATCGGTTTGGAGTTTTGACATGTGTTTCTTGTTTACATGGCTAAGTCTACAATTCCATAGACATGATTTATTAAAGCTCGTTTTTTTATCTTTTGGTGTTGAGAGCGTAAATAGAGTTATCACTACATGAGCCATGAATGTCAACTTCATAAATTCCTTTATAAGGCCTAGCCTCACAGTACAAAACATTGGATTTGAAAGTTAATATGTTTCCCTCATGGAAACCAAAAGTAAAACCTTGCTTATACAGTCGAGTAGCTGAAAAAATATTCGTAGTTTAGACTCGATACATAACAAACATTGTTCAAATACAAGTACAGGCCGGTTGGTAACAAAATGGAGTATTCTCCTACGGATTCAATCGCGACATTAGCTTTGTTTCCAACGTGGAGCACCAATTGGCCTTCTCTTGACTATCTAACCTTCTTTAACCTCTACAAATCATTGCAAATGTGAGTACCACGTCATGTGTCAAATACCCACAAGTTACTAGTGAAGGCATATAATTCTATTACAAAGATACTTGAAGTTGAAGCCCCATTGGGTTCTTCTTCATGTCAGCTTGAAACTTGGGGCAATATCTCCTCCAATGTTTCGCATCCCCACAATGGAAGCAATTAGGGTTCTTCAAAAAGAATGAGGCAAATTTGTACGATTCATCATGGAACGGACCATATCTAGCAAAGTTTGATTTCTCCTTTCGGATACACCACGTTGTTCTTGTGTTCCCGATGGAGTGAGTTGAGAAACTATCCCACATTTCTTGAAATGTTCATCAAAGTCGTAGCTTAAATATTCACCACCTCGATCCGACCAAATGGCTTTTATCGTTTTCCCAAGCTGATTTTGTACTTCAATTTGAAACACTTTGAAAACTTAAAATGCTTCATGTTTATGTTTCAATAAGTAAACATAGCTATATCTAGTGAAATCATCGATGAATGTAATGAAGTATATTTTACCACTTCTTGACATTGTTCTAAAATGACCACACACATCGGTGGTATAAGTCCTAATAGATCTGCAGGTCATCCACCTGTATCGATGAAAGGTGCTTTGGTCATCTTGCCATAAATACATGATTCACATATGTCAAAGGATTCCGAACCAGTGGACTCTAGGATTCCATCGGTTTGGAGTTTTGACATGTGTTTCTTGTTTACATGGCTAAGTCTACAATTCCATAGACATGATTTATTAAAGCTCGTTTTTTTATCTTTTGGTGTTGAGAGCGTAAATAGAGTTATCACTACATGAGCCATGAATGTCAACTTCATAAATTCCTTTATAAGGCCTAGCCTCACAGTACAAAACATTGGATTTGAAAGTTAATATGTTTCCCTCATGGAAACCAAAAGTAAAACCTTGCTTATACAGTCGAGTAGCTGAAAAAATATTCGTAGTTTAGACTCGATACATAACAAACATTGTTCAAATACAAGTACAGGCCGGTTGGTAACAAAATGGAGTATTCTCCTACGGATTCAATCGCGACATTAGCTTTGTTTCCAACGTGGAGCACCAATTGGCCTTCTCTTGACTATCTAACCTTCTTTAACCTCTACAAATCATTGCAAATGTGAGTACCACGTCATGTGTCAAATACCCACAAGTTACTAGTGAAGGCATATAATTCTATTACAAAGATACTTGAAGTTGAAGCCCCATTGGGTTCTTCTTCATGTCAGCTTGAAACTTGGGGCAATATCTCCTCCAATGTTTCGCATCCCCACAATGGAAGCAATTAGGGTTCTTTAGAGGCTTTGTAGGTGCTTTGGCTATTGGTTTTGGTGTTGGTTTTTTTTAATCTTATAAGTTATAACAGCCTTTGACTGGGACCTATGACTCACCCACGACTTCTTGCCCTTGCCTTTACCTTGAACACTTGGCTTCTTGATTTGACCCCCCTTATCATGAGAACCAGTTGAGACTTGGTAGTGCTGTTCTTCTCGGCAACCCTAAGCATGCCAAGAAGCTTCGAGATGGACTTGTTAAAACCATTCATGTTGTAATTAATTACAAACAGGTTATACAACTTCGGGAGTGATCCTAGTATCATGATGATAGCAAGGTCATTCTGAAGTAGAGATCTGAGTCTTTCAACCGTTCCACGTTGCCCTTCATTTTTTAGACATGAAGACCTACGAGAATTCCCTCTTGTATTTGGCAATTGACAAGAGAGATCATGGTGTCATAAATCTCTTGTCGGGCTCGATCTTGGAACATCAGCTTAAGTTCCTCAATTATGTTGTATGCCTTTTGGTGCTTCAAATCATGTTGCAGATTTGGTTCCATAGTAGCAAGCATAAGCATGCAACACTTTGCGCATCATCAAGGTGCTTAGCCCATGCATCCCTAATAGCCTTGGGTGCATTTTGTGTCGGGGCATCGGGGACGGGTCCCTCAAGAATGAACAACTTCTTGTATTATGTAAGCATAATCCAAATACTGCGATACCAATCTATGAAGTTTGATCCATTTAGCTTTTCTCGATCCAACATGGGTCAGGGAGCGTATGAGGTTGAGGTGGGAACGATAACATTAGTTGGTGTTATTGTTGTCTACAAAACAAAGTTTGATTTTAGTACTTTAGATATTTTAAATCCTTTAATAATTAAGTACCCTTAATTTTATTAATTAAAACTTTAATTAGTTAAAGGCTAAGATCCACATCACTCTTAACTTCTTGCAATCAGCCTAACGCACTTGTCACAAGAATTTATTTGATTGGTAGGTATATAAACCAATTACTACAAGTCGAGTTATAAGTCGTTCTACTTTAGAGACGCGTGATGTTCGGTCTAAGACTATTGGTAACACGACACGTCAGCTTACACCTGCAATAAAGACAATCAAGTGTTTGGATGGGCGCACTTTCCACTATAAAACCTTAGTAACGTTATAAGTGTCCTAAATAAGGTGGCAAAGACTTATGGTTGGTTTTGACGTTTTCGTGTGAAAGAGTTTAACAAAACGTTTATGTAATGAAAATTTTCATACATTGAGATCGTTACATTTAGAAATAAAGCCGAGTTTTATTTTATTGGTCTTACGTTTATTATTATGGATCGTGACGATTCATTTTAATATCCAAGATATTAGTATGTCGGTATTTAAACGCGTCGCATCGTTTTTAGCTATTAATAAAATCTTTTATTATTATCCATTGAGTTTTTTTAATAAAATAAAGCCCTTATTATTTTATTTTCAGGTACACTTGCCTATTGTGTGTATTTAATTTGAGTATTTATCATTTTATAAATTTAAAACCTGATCTCGTGAAACCATTTCTAAAACAAATATTATATATATATATATATATATATATTTTTTAGTTATAATCAGTAACCAAGAACAACCAAAGAAAAATAAAATGTTGTTGCCACATATATTATTTTCTAACAAGAAGAAATAATATACTTTTGCTTTTGAAACTTAAAACCAAAATATGTCAAAAGTTTAAAGAACAAACATAAGTGACTCTAGTACCAATTGTTGGATTTTAACATGCCTTTGAAAACAAATTTTACAACCGAAGCGGTTATGACATATTTAATTTAAAACTTTATAAAGCTAAAACTCTCCATAGCTCCATATGAAGTTCATGAAACAAAAGAAATACATTCATATGGTGTTTAGAAACAACCTTTGAAGAGTAGTGGTAGCATAAACAGTCGACACGATCCAATTTTAGTAAACCGATTTTACTAAACCAATTTTACTCTATATAAGTTCGTGAAACGCTTTCAACACTCGATACGATCCAATTTTAAATACCTTATTTTAAACTAAATTGGTCGTTAGTCACGAACTTAATTTTAAACTAATTAACCTTTAATTAATTTAAATATGTTTTTAAATAAAATAATTAAATTTAAAAACCCGTTTTAATCTTTTAAATAAAAACTATTTTTATTTAATTACATTTCCGAGAAATTTTAAACCTTTTAGCATTCTTGTCGTTTTATAAGATTGTGTTAATCGTTTTATAAAATATTTGCAGTTTTAAATTATTATCTTAAATAATTTTAGCAACCACAAACATACAAAACAACCATCGAACCACTAGTAAGATTTGTTCGGTTTCGTTCAAGCCATCAAACGAGAAACCGAACCGGTCTAAGGGACAACAAATAAAATATAAACTTGTCGCCTCCCACTTAGTCCAAGATCTCTATCTTCAAGTTCCCGTCTTTGTCAATCCTTGTAGAAGCATGTTTTATTAACTATAGATAAAATTCTATGTATCGGTGTACTTAGCTAGTATGCAGGAGGGCGTTCCTGCGTACTTGTACACCAGATTGGTGTTGCGTACTTAGCCAAGTACGCATGTAATGTTCCTGCCCCTATAAATAGAAGGTGTTGTCTTCATTTGTAGGTGGAACTTGGGACAAGGTTGAGAGAGGTTCTGGCCGGGATGAGCTCTCCCGGACCCCGTGAACCTTGAGCGTAAACGAGAGATGTGTACTCCTTCGGTATGTGGTCTGTAATGTGAGATGACTTCTTTGTTATGGATTACGTTTCGTTTCTGTCGATTCTCTTGTCTTTATGTTCGTGGTTTTTCTCTGTCCGTTCTTCACCGTTCCCACACGAATCAACGATTAGATCTTTGTTTTTCCGCTGCGCGACGAGGCTCCCGGGACCTACAATCCTTGTCTTCAAATCTTCGTCTTGTAAGGTTTACAACTTTTATACTTTTACATTAAAAATAAATAAATAAAAGAAGCATAACTATTACATCCAGGTTCCAAATAACCCAAAAATAAAAATACAAATACAAAGAAAATAAAAAATACCACGACAAACAAAAAAAAACACGGGTCACTAGGGCTCGATGTATCAAACACAATCACAACAAAAACGATAAAGGCTCGATCTTTTGTTAACCAAAAGTGTTAACAATTAAAATGGAGACCGAAAAATAAATAATTATGTCTAAATGCACGTAGAGGTGGCTCTGATACCACTGTTGGGATATCGTGCACCGGTTTTAACATTTAAAACAATACTTTATAAAATCAGATTTACAATGGTGGAAGCGTAAACAATGGCACACGATAATAAAGATCCGATCTTTATCCGACAGTGATCCGATTACACACGTTTAGACAATAATATTAAATAAATAAAACACAACCATATGGTGTTTAGGGTTTATACCTTTGACGAATAACCGGTTTGTAATACTCGGGTACAAAGAACGTCACGCTAGATGACTTCAACAGAACTCGTCACACGAAAACACTTTAAACGAGAACCCGGTTCTCTCCTCCTTGTCCGGTTCGGGTCGTGGGAAACAAAGGGAACACAGCGGTGGCGCGCAGCTACCTGCGCAAGGGGTGGCGGCAGCTTACGGTGGCTGGTCCCGGCAGCAGCAGAGGCGGCCGGTGGTGGTGTCGGATCGGAAACGGCAAAGGGGGAGGGGTGTGGCCGGTTGACGATAGCAAGAGAGGGAGGGAGGCCACAAAACTAACTAGGGTTTTGACTTAAGCATGGTTTTAGGACGCATCTTTCAAATGATAAGGTTTTAAAATTTCAACTTAGGTTCTCACTTTCCCATTAAAGTCGGTGGAAATGGACCATAAGGTTTCATAGTTTTTCCTTAGATCTCACGCTGAAGAGGGTCGAATTGATTATCTGTCAATAACTGGTAGTACAGTATGCCTGCAACTTCCTTGGCTTTCGAACGGTACCACTATGACTTACCATTTCGTATTTCACCCATACTGGTTATAGCCTTAAAATCCTTTGCATAAGGGTTTAAGCCATAAAGTTGATGGAATGAGTGTTTAAATGTCATAGATTCGTATTCCCTCAGGACACGTGTTAAGAAGTCGTTTCTAAACAGTAGTTGCTCAAAGGCTTTCTAATTACACGAGACTGGGAATAAGGGATGCGTATACGTCTCTACCTAGTTGGAAATCAGAAAGTCAATCAACAAAATGACCTTTGAGGGAGAGCAAGTACAAAAAGGATATGAGACTATCCTATTCGGATTTATAGGGATAGTGTAGGTAGAATATGAGACCATCCTATTCGGATTTATAGGGATAGTGTAGGCAGAGTAACAAATAGAAACAATCATCATAAATAAACTTTGAATGATATCTAATAAAATTTTCGGTACACAAAGAATCATTTCAACATAAAGTTTCATTTTTTCCATCAAAATGGTGTTCAATAAGGCATTGAAGCACCAGGAGAAATCAAAATTTGCAAAACATACGTAGCAATGTTCACCAAAAAGGGTATTAGTTTCATACTAAGTCATAGCTATCCCAAAAATGATTTTTTTTTTTGTAAATCCAACCAAAAGAAACTTGAGCACAAGCCGCTCAGTGATCATAGTAAGAATACAACATAATAGAAATTAACACGACAATGAACGTCGTAAAGATGGCTCCTCCCAATTAAACAAGCTTCTCAAGTTAGGTATCCATAATATAAGCGTCGCGGTTAAGAGGATCGGGATTGAGTGTACCAAATTACCATAGTAAGTGCAGTACACTCGCAATGGAGATTTCAAATAGGTGTAAAACTGAATTATTAAAAATATTTATCAAGAGTATAGTGAGAATGGCAAATACCGAAATTTATATATATATATATATATATGTGTGTGTGTGTGTGTTTTTTTTTTTAAATTCAATATATAGAGGCCTGGATTTTTTTTACATGTCCCTGACTTAAAACGTTTTGAAAATTCTGGGGACCGGGCTGCGTGTGAGTCCTCACACGTAAATCGTATTCGTCATGTCAACCAACGTGCGGACATTTACCGTAGTCGGTTCGTTTTTTCATGATTGATCCGAACCCGTGCTTTTGCCATATCCGGATCATAATTTATGTTGTTGAAAAATTAGGAGAAGAAATGAGTTGTAATATGGAATGGATTCTGCCAGACTGGCTACCGTTAGCATCTGTTTGCTTCCGATTCCAAGATAATCCATCTCCAGTCTCCACCACATTCCTTTCAACACTCACATATCTTCTCCTCCACCACCCCAACAAAACCTTATTACACCGTCCACTCATACATCTTGTCTCGCTGAATTCGAGGTCCGTATGTGTTTACTCTTTAAATCCGCTTTCATTTGTGTGCTTCCGTTTCCTATTGATTGATTGTAAATGGACAATTCTGGTTTATATATGTTATTTTCTCATGACTCGTGGAAATTCAATTCATCTTTTGAGCAATTTGGTTAATGTGTGGTTTTTAGGGCTTTTTCGAGTCAACAAGTGTCTGATGCTGATGACTGGTCAATATATGTGTTCGGTGTGTTCTAATTTCATGTGTTAAAATTGATAATTTTGATTGTTATGGATATTGCGTTTGAATCAATCTGCTTTTGGAATTTGTTTGTTGAACAATTGTGAATTTTGAGATCTCAAGTCAACCAATATCATTGGTATAACTCTGCCTAAATCTGTTGAAGAATTTGAATCTTTTGGCACACAAAAGTTGATGTGGAAAAGTTTACTTTGACTGTAGGATGGAATTATGTTTTCTTGTAAAGTTGATTTGGTCATTAAAGACTAGTATGGTGGCCCAAAATTATTATTACTTTCTTGATCAAAAGTGATGTCAGTTTTTGCCTTTTTAACATTAATACAAGAATCATGACTATGGTGTGGATAATAATTTTATCATCCTTGAATTTTCAAGTGCATATAATTTTACCTTTTGTGGTTAAACACAAGTTAACTTTTTGTATTGTTTGGCTTGTGAATTACCGTCTTCTTATATTTCTAATGTTGTTTGAAATCTTTAGGTTTTGAGATGGTTGCACAAGAATTTACCGTGGATTTAGATAAGCCTCTTGTCTTCCAGGTGAACATTGCTGTAATTTATTTATGATTTTATGAGTCTTATGAGTTGTGCATATATGCCATTACCGTAATTGTTGTAGGTTATGATAATTAAAGAAAGAAGCAAAGCAATCTTTCTTTTTCTGACGTCCCATTTTTGTCATAAAAGTTGTCATTTACTCAACCCTCATCATCATCATCATCATCGTCGTTCCCTTTGTTACAAATGATTTCATTGTGTTGATGTGATCAACGAGATTCTTGTATCTATCTTTGTTAAAGGGTATCTTAGATATTTGAAAAATAGTTGAACCTTGCAATTTGCATGGACGGATGAAGTATATGCTTTCTTTGTGTTTCCTTTACTTCTTTTGGTTCCTAATTGTTGAATTTACAGGTTGGCCATCTTGGAGAAGCTTATCAAGAATGGGTTCATCAACCTATTGTTAGCAAGGAAGGCCCTAGGTTTTTTAAAAGTGACTTCTGGGAGGTACTTTCCTTCTTTCTGTGCTAAGTTATCTGTATGTATATATTTATATATTTTGAATCTGTTTTTAATAGTTATTATATATTTTTTTTCGAAAAGTAGGTCACTAATAAACACAGCTAATTTTATTTTAATAGCCTAAGAGGTATTCATGAGAACATATAGTGGGGCACTGTGGGTTCTTACCCCCAATCTGCTTTTAGTAGTTATTATTTTTCTTTGAAAAGTAGATCACTAATAGGCACAGCTAATTTTCTAGAGGTTTATCCTCAGAAATTTGTGGAACAGCAAAACTAACCTTAAATGCATTTCAACCAAATTTAGAGCCTAATCTAACCGAGTTTGCCAGTTGAAGTTTATAGGCAAAATAACAACAGTATAATGCATAATTTCATATTTTTGCACTTATGAATTGCCCGATTTAGATTATCTTCTACCACTAATGGGTCAAACTGGTAAAATAGAAAATCTTGCTAATGGGTCGATATGTATTTGCCCCCAAATGAAGTTTTCTTTGCTCTGCCCTCTGTTTATCTAAAACTTAGGGACCATACTCATTGATATCTGCATTTTGTAGTTATTACTGATGAGGTGGCAAAATGTATGGGCCCGGGCAAGTTGGATAACGGGTCAAAACGTGTAACCTTTTAAGTGTGTCTCGAGTGGGGTCAGATCACGTTGTCCGCACGTGTTTTCGTATATTTATTGAACTTTTTGGAAAATAATCAATGTCTTAAATATGATTATAAAAACTATATTACTACAATAGTTATCTAAAAGTTTGAAATTAGTTATTTTCTTTGAACTTTACATGCTGAAGATGATACCAAACCAAACCAAACCAAACGTACCCAGTATAATCCCACACATAGCTAACGCTATTAGTAGGGTCTGGGGAGGGTGTGATGAGGGCAAACCTTACCCCTATCCCAAGGGATAGAGAGGCTGCTCCCGTTTAGACCCCCGGCTCCATGGGAAAGAAAAAGATAAAAATATAAATAAAATTAATGAGTAATAAAGTAAAATAAATCTAACAGTAATCTAACAATTAGCAGTGTATGACTAGAGTATATTAGTCACAAGAAACACAACACACCTACAAGAAACAAGACATACGCAAAATCTTTGCTAACCAACTCTACTCTCCCACACAACGGGTCACTCATCCTAAAACCCTAATACGACGTCTCCATGAAATCCTATCTACATGCTGAAGATGATATAAAACTCAAACTAACCATTCATTAGTAAACGGGTTGAAATTGCTACCTTTAGTAAATAGCTTACTTGGATTAAAGAACTGGTCTAAAATAAAATGTTGCATCCATTTTAAGACATCCACAAAAGAAATGGTTGCATTATTTTGGATTGTGGGTATTATAATTATGGAGGGTGATATACTGATATATTCTTGTATGTTACAGTTTCTTACCCGTAACGAGTGGTATGTAATTCCAATCATTTGGCTCCCGGTAGTATGCTGGTATACCACCAAGTCATTCAAGATGGGCCATTCACCTCCTCAGATTGCAGTAATTCTTCTTTTGGGTATTTTTGTTTGGTCATTACTGGAATACACTCTACATCGTTTCCTTTTTCACATTAAAACCAAGAGCTATTGGTGTGTTCTCTCTTTTTTTCTTTTCTTTTTTAATATTAATACACACACAATTCAGCATGGCTGCAGATTTTTATGGTATTTATTAACTTGATTCATGTTAATAATATTTTTAGGGGGAACACCCTTCATTATCTTCTTCATGGTTGTCATCACAAACATCCTCAGGATGGATTACGCCTTGTTTTCCCTCCTACTGCAACAGCCATTCTCTTGGTGCCGGTATGTTCTGTCTTTTCCCACCTTCGCTGTATTATATATAATTTAAGAATATTGTTTATGGTCATTTAATGTTTTGAATTTTTGTTAAAACAACTGATTATTACAGAGCTTCAAACAGCAAACACATATTCAAACACTACCTTCTATAGCCTGTTTTCTTACATCTGATTATGATTATTCAAAATCACATACTCACTTTCAAAATGCAAATATGAACACTCCCATATGGCCATATCATTTAAGAAGTCAATGAAGTTATATGCTCCAATATCTAAAATACCAGCTGATAAGTGGTAATGGAAAAAGCTAAATTTGTGAACCCATATCAAAGCCTGCCAGTTTATTTTAATGCTTACTAGTAGTGGCAAAAGAGGTAATTTTGGTTTGAAATTTGAAATTTAGTAATTGCATTTCATGATTGACAGTTCTGGAACTTTGTGAAACTGATATCAACCCCAACTGTTGCTCCTGCTTTGTTTGCTGGTGGTTTGCTGGGTTATGTGATTTATGATGTCACTCATTACTACCTGCATCATGGCCAGCCAAGAAGTGAAGTTCCTAAAAATCTCAAGGTAAATTAATTACTTCCTCTGTTAAAAAAAATGCAATAATTTCTATTTTTAAATGTTCCAATTTTGAATAATTAATGTTGCCTTTTTTTGAAAATGTCAAGCGGACATCACCCATATATCCCTTTTTCATTATCACAAGTTTTTTTTTTTGTTACTTTTTTTACCCAAAGATCGGTTTTGTCATATTGGAGATGCTTACTCTTCTAGAGCAACATTTTTAAATCCAAATCAGTAGTGCTATAATAAAGTTACTATTCATTTCAAATTATGTCCCTTTACTTTTGCATAGCTTTTATTTTTGGCCCTTGGATTTATATAAATTACATTTTTACCTCACAAAAGATTTACTTTGGCCCTTTTGATTTATATAAATATGATCTTTTGCCCCGCTATATTGATTTAATCCCGCTTTGTTACTAACAAAATAACAACTTTTTTTTTATAATAAATAGAAGGGAAAATTGCATAGGATAACAACCTTCTTTTGTTCAATTCCTTTTTGAGTAATCTATCTTTTAACTAATTATAGCAACCTGTTACTGATTTCTTTTATTTTAGCCAATTCTTTTCGGTTTTTGACAGTTAGCAGTTTGAACTTTCAATGATGAACCGGTTTCCATGTGTTTTTATGCAGAGATACCACTTAAATCATCATTTCCGAATCCAAAACAAAGGATTTGGGATAACATCATCTCTTTGGGACAAGGTGTTTGGAACATTGCCTCAAACCAAGTCACTTGATAAAGAAAGAATGCAGTGATCAATCAAATCAAGACTTGATTGCATGTTAGGTTCCCATCATTTAGCAGCATGTTAGCGACTGTTTCGAATGTCTGGGTGAGATTGTATTTTAGCTTGATATTTATGTCCATCCCATTTCTCACCAAACTTGTTTGGCTTAAAATTTTTTTATTTATTTGTTTGTTTATTGTACTGTCATGTTTTTTGTATTGTTGGGCTCTAGAAGAGTAAGTGGTGCCATCAACAATAAAAGTATGTAGTGTATATTCTCAAGTTGCTTTAAGTATGTTCTTGTTAATGGTGGGGTTGTGACCCGAGATCTATTTTTCGTGTTCATCTTATACACCAATAAGCGGAATAACTCGCTTATTGATGTGTTCTGTGTTTGATTGTGAATAGAGTTGTCTATTTTTGTTTCACACGTTTGAATGAAATGTTATGTTGACATGATATTTTTTTATCGTTTTTATTTAAGTTTGTTTATGTGCTTATATAATTATGAATTTAATAAGGGTGGATCATGTCATGTTTGACGGGTTGAAACAATAAACCTAAAGATCAATATATTCATTCGCCCAAAAGACATTAATCTTGATCTAGATACATTAAAATTAAATCATTATGATCTAGCAATCATATAAATAATTCTAACATCACCACATGAAAAGCAGAGTCAAAGATGATTTTGAAAGTCTTAGTGTTCATGTATAACTTTTATATTTTTCAACTGGTGCATGTAATACAAAATTAATTTTAAGCTTGGTCTTAAAAATCGAGAAGCACACAAAGGCGACGGGGTCTAAAATCGAGGCGCAAAGATTTTAACACCCTTTACCCAAAATTTAGCTATAAATCAACTTTATATATAATTTAATATATAAATTACATACATGTACAACCTAAAAAACCTATTGTACAACTTGCGGATGCACATAGGCGCTTTTCGTACATAAGGCGCGTGCCTCACCTGCGCTTTTTGCGCGCTTTTCATACAACTCGTACCTTGGCTACACAAAAGCAACAGGACTTGTGCCTAGGAGTGCCTTAGGCGCGCTTTTTAAAACCAAGATTTTAAGTAAAGAACCGTGAGAATCAACGTGGTGTCAATCAAACGTAGAGTGAGAAAAAAAAGTATGTTACAAGGTTATATAATTGCACTATGTATCACAGCTAAAACAATAAGTATATACGATCCTTGTAATTCTATACTTGAAATCAGTTCTAGATTTGAAGACTCTTGTGATCAAATGATTAATTGTTCCATGAGTTGTAGTTAAATTGTTGGGTTGAGTATCAGATGGGATTTTTTAGCATGATCTTAGGTATGTTCAAACAACCAACCTACACTAAATAACATCATCCAAAACAGAACATCTGTTTGATTTGTAGGTTAATTTAAAATTGTGTCGCTATCACTTGTACTTAAGTTCTAACTAAAAGCTGTAATCAACAAGGATCAAATTATTCATTCATATCTCGAATTGATGACGAAGCTAATGGATAAAATGGAAAGACAATCTATTGGAAAACAAGCTTTGTTATCATCACTTGCAGACATCAGCATAGCCAGCTGTTTACCGGAAAATACAAGAATCATGAAAGCATAAACTGTGACAAAATGCAACTTAAATACTCGATCTTTCTTGTTCCCAACAATTATAAAGGATATGCTAAGGGAATGAACTCAAACTAGGCTGCTTCTATAAGAACAACTTCAACTTTCATGGTGTGAATTTTAGTGAGCACCTTCACTACCCCTTTATCTTGTTGTTCTGGTTAACTAATAGTCACACTTTGGTTAATTTAAATTTAACTTATCTATGTACATGTATATGATCTAACTGTAGAAAAATTAATTTGTTAATGTTTATGATCAAAGACAGATTTTTTCTTTTATTTCCGTTTGGTTTTTAGATGGAAGCCTCATGAGTTCTCTGAGGTATGCATGGGCACGATAACAACTAATGCATGCCTCAAAAGTTAATGGCAATTTTGACCCATTTCAATTTGGGTTGTGTATCATCTCAAACGGGTCAAATAAAAAAAATCAGCTAAAGTGGGATTAATGTATACAACCTCATTTATTTTCATTATTCAAATGTTTAGATTGTTATCGTAATGGTATTGTTTTTTTTTAATCATAATTGGTGCATTAATAATCTGTTAAAAAGAAAAAAATGAATAAAGAAGTGTTTGTGGGTCATCGTGACACGGTGTAACTTACCATAAATCTACCATATTGCAGTTCATACAAATTAGAAGAAAATCATGTCTAGAGGAGCACAAACATTAATGGTAATTCATGATGCATCAAGAAATGATGGTTTAAGTGCAATCATATCAAACTTTGAAAGCATACCGGTTAGATCAGGGGATGAGCTCACACTCCTTGGAGTCATTCACCAGCATCCTAGTCCATGTGTGAAACCTTTCATTCATCATTACTATTTACAACAAATATAGCAATTTCAAATGTTATAATGCAATTTATAGTTATGCATTTTAAAATAAAAAAAAAAGAAGATAACTTATTAATTACCGAATTTCGGTTGCCTAATTCTATGTAGTGAAATTCAAGAGCATGATCGATGGCAGTGGATCACACACCAAGAGTAAAGATGATGAACAGATGAAAAAGGAGGAATATCTTAAACGTCAAGACGTGATCCAATTGTCTACCATTTGTGCAGAGGAAAAGGTTCAAATGCTAACCAAATTCCTACTTAAACAATTAAACATGATTATATATTCGTTAAACAAGTCCAAAAAATGCATTTTCCAGATAAAGTTCCACATAGATGTGCAAGCTGGATCTTCTCCAAAGAAAGTTGCTGCAAAAGCTGCAATAAGTTTAAGTGTAACATGGGTGGTACTTGACAGGTACATGAAAGCAAACCTCTAATGATATTATTCAAAGTTATTACCAATTAATATTTTTAGTTTTATTATTTTCTCCAGGCAGATGAAGAAAGACAGAAAGTACTTTATGGAGAAGCTTACATGTGGCATACTAAGGATGAAACATGATAACACAATTGAAAAGCTTAGAGAGCCAATAATAATCAATGACAAGAAACAAAAATTGGTTAAAAGGACTATAAGCAGTAAGCATGTTTCTTATGGTGAAATGATACCCGTAATGTCAAAACAAGAACTCTCATCAAAGAGTGAGTAACCAATTAAATTTAGCCCGGCTCAAAATTAGTCAACTAAATTATCAAAATTTACCTATATGACCCGTTAGAAATAGAATATAGTGTTTCATTTTCACATGAACTCTAGCTACCTTGTTTCTCAATTCTAGGTTCCATATTTTATCTTGTTTTATAATCTTTTATCTTTTTTTCTCCAGAAACTTCAAATACTCAAAAGGCAACAAATTTACATAAAACAGAAGGCGTGGTTTCATCTTACCAATCTTCTGCATCTATGGTTTCCACCCAAAGCTTCACAACTTCTGAAGTTTCATCTTACCCGTCATCTGCATCTATAGTTTCCACCTCAAGTTTCACAACTTCTGAAGTTTCAAGCTCTACATATACAGAAAACCTTTCCGCTGTGTATTTTCATCAAGATGAAAATGATTCTAAAAACATCCAACCCACAAATGTTATTCCTGAAAGTAAAGATCAGATTGAGGTAGAACCATTTGATGAACAAGATAATTTTGAATATTCTGTTTGTTCGGTTTGTGAATATAAACGTCCCAATATTCGGTTAAAGCAAGATTTCACTTATACTGAGCTGCAAGAAGCTACTAATGGTTTCTCCTCAGACAAATATTTATCAGAAGGCGGGTTCGGTTTTGTTTATGAAGGAAAACTAAAATGTGGGTTAAAAGTTGCTGTTAAACAACATAAAGATGCAAGTTCTCAAGGTGAAAAGGAGTTTAAATCTGAAGTTAATGTACTCAGTAAAGCCAGACACCCAAATTTGGTCATGCTGTTGGGATCATGTTCAGAAGGAGCGCACAGGCTGCTTGTTTATGAGTTTGTGTGCAATGGTTCATTAGATCAACACTTATCAAGTAAGAAGACATAGATTAGGTGATAAGTGATATAGACTTATTAATGATAATTTATTTACAATTTGCAGGCCAAGCACTTACTTGGGACAAGAGAATAAAAATTGCACTTGGAGCTGCAAGAGGGTTAGCGTACCTTCACAGCATAAGCATCATACACAGAGACATGAGGCCAAATAACATTCTTGTAACACATGACTATGAACCACTGGTACCATTCAAAACTTTAACAACGTTTCTCGAAATAACCAAGATTTTACAAGTAATCTAACCGATCCCCTTAATAACTTACTTTTGAATGTAAATCAGCTAGGTGATTTTGGTCTAGCAAGAACAGTCTGTGTTGATACCGATGAAACTGGTGTGGTTGGGACCCTTGGATATGTAGCACCTGAGTATGCAGAGTGTGGGAAAGTGTCAACAAAGACAGATGTTTACTCATTTGGTGTGGTTCTATTGCAGCTCATCACTGGATGTAAGACAAAAGAGGAAAAGTTTAAAGATAAAACTTTAGTAGAATGGGTAAGGCAGGCAGTTATTTAACATCGAAGCGTATCAAATTTTGAAATTGAAACATTTGTGATACATTGTTAGGATCCTTTATACCAGGTTCTGTCATTTACTTGCAGGCAAGACCACTTCTTGAAAAAAAGAATTATCCAGATCTAATTGATGAGAAGATTCTTTCCCACGACGTTCATGTCTTCCAACTTTATCTCATGGTAAAACTAGCAAAAGGTTGTCTCAAGAAAGACCCTATCAAGAGAAAGACAATGAAATATGTAAGTTTTAATGACCCGTTTTCAACTAATGATTAGATTTCAGACAAATTATAATACAGTTAGTTTGTTGTCAGTTTTTTTAGTAAAATTGTATTACTACTATGAAAATGAAATCAACTGATGATTGACAATGGAAATGCAGGTGGTGGCGGAATTAGAATGCATCAAGGAAGGAACTACAAGTTACAGAGAATTAAAGCAATGTTAAACAGATTATCTGTTTTATAGCCACACCCAATACACATGGTGGAAATCAATATGATGTTTAATGTGTAAAATGTTTGTTTTAGTTGTTAAAAAATCTAGATTTGAATGTTTATTATAAGTTTGACAAAAAAGGATATATCAAATAATAGATATATGACATATATTCTAATTAAAGAAGTGAACCCAAAATCATACATACATGTCTGACAAATTATAACATCCACAAGCAATAAGCATAATAATTATGGATTTACCAGGCTTCAATGAATCATATCATTTAGAATTCAAAGAGTAATCATCAATCAGAAACAGTTGGTCCAAGGTAGAACGGAAAACTTTGAATATTAAGAGAGAACATGCGTTTGACCTTATGTAATCTTGCGTATCACGCAAATGCTATATGTTCGTTATTGAATGGATTCAATAAAATACAATTTGATTATCTGTTTTATTGTTCTTATGAATTTGCTGGTGAGGCATACCTGCTGGAAACGTCGAAGATGATCTGGAACTAGGGCAAAATCAGCTTCTAATTCTAAGTATCAGGCAGTATATTAATAAAGATATAATATATCAGTTATGGTGAAATATAAAATACAGTTAGATGAAACTACTAAGTTATACTATGAAAATGTGAACTGAAACAAGAATTTTAAACTAAACCAATTTGATTTTATGCCACTGAAACGCATTCAAAAGAAATTAATGGAAAAGTAATTTATATACGGAGGGAGGATCCCGGATTTTGCCTAAGTAGCATAGGAAGGATTATGGAGATACATGTGACACTCCTTATAAACAGGATTAAAGGGCATTTAGGTCCTACAACCCAAACTTTCACTCACTTGTTTTCTCAAAATACAACACAAAAAATCCAGCACCAAAAATCTAGTACAAAAAATTCAATACAAAACTTCAGCATAATATATATAGTACAAAAATTTCAACACAAAAAAAATAGTACAAAAAATATAGCACACAAAATCTATTACAAAAATTTTATACAATATAGAAAAAAAACTCACTTTTTTGAATATTTTTTAGTTTGTTATTTTTTATATAGCAATATAGTACTCAAATTAAAGATAAAAAAATTCTCGATTTTATGGTGCAACTTTTTTAAAAAAATAATGTCGTATGAAAAAGTTATTGACATTTAAAAAAAGTTGAGGAATTTAAAAAAAGTCAACAAAATTGGCTATCTCCAAAGTACCCTTACTTCCATCTTTTTTTTTCTACACTTTTATCTAACCATTGATTACAAAAATGAAAAGACAAGATTCATTCTTATGTTACTTAGGGAAAATCTCTTTTTTATTTGATCTCACTCTTTATATACGGTGTTCATTCACTTGGAAAAGGCCTACCATTGTGAGAAAAGTAGCACCTTGAAGTTGGACTTGGCAACCTCATTGTAACATTCGGCCTCTGGTACCAACAATATTGTCCGTTTTGTCCACTAGGGCTCACGGATTTGTTTTTTGTTGCCCGATATAAACTTTCCAATGGGTCACCCATCCCTGGATTACTTTCACCTGAGCACACTTAAGTGTGAAGTTCTCCTTTCATCCACAGCTAATGCGCCCAAAACGCATTGTTGATATTTAAGGCAGGACGTTTCTAACATCTCTCCCATAGACAGAACATAAAAATGTGGGATTTGCCTAAGGTGTTACAGCCCCCCCCCCCCCCCAGACTTATCGTCCTCGGTGAGGTTTGCCCCACCATCGTAAACAAAACATAATGAGAGTGGCTTTGATACCATTTGTAATATCCGACCTCTAACACCACCAGTATTTTCTGATTTACCCACTAGGAGCTCACGAGTTTGCTTTTGCTTGCTCGGGTGGACACTTCCCATGAGGTCATCCATCCTAGTACTACTCTCACTTGAGCACACTTAACTGTGTAAGTCCTATCTTAGATGTAAGTCCCACATTGGTTTAGGGGAGAACGAAGCCTTCCATATAACCGGGTGTAAACCTTCTCCACCAAGACGTGTTTTTCCTAAGCGAGCAATTCGTCGAGTGAAAACAAAATTGTGAGTTCCTGGATTGACCCATCATCAGGAGCAAAACGGACAATATTCTGGCATAAATTACTTGGGTTTTTACACTCACCATATTTTTAGGTTAAGCTTGGCAAACTCATCTTTAGCCTACGATCCGACTTGAGAAATCCGACTTCACTTTCTTTGGACTCACGTCACATAATTATTAACTCTTTCTAAAGAGAAATGAGATCTACAGTACCCACACTTTGGTGGGTTGTCGTGGGCGGCAGCTCCAAAGGGCATTGTATGGTTGGCCTTTTTTTTTAAATAAACCAAAATTTCTATGTTAAAATATTATTTTGCGCAAAAGTTAACACAATTTCAGGTGGGTTGGGTTGGTTGATAACGTGCTCCCACATACACTATTGCCACCATCTACCCAGGTTCGTTCCTTGTGGTGTATTTTTTTTTTACTTTTTCGTTATTCCTATGCTGTAGCGAGCGATGTTAACGTTGAGTTGCGGTGACAAATCCAAACGCTTATGAGCGAACAACATCTTTGCCGATGTTTTGGTATAATCGTAACTGATATCCGTGGTTGCTTTTATGGTTTTCGATGAGCGGAACCGACAACGAACAAACTCCTCCCGCATTATGCAGGGAAAAAACAACCACGATCCCGCAGCGAAGCGCATGTATTATTTCGTTTTCAACCCTTATAACATATATAATATACGCTTTTAACACGTTTCGTTTTCTAATAATTTTTTTCCTGTGATAACTTTCGTTGGTTACCTTTTTTAAAAAATTGGAATGTGCGCCTGTTTTTGGATCTTTTTTATGAACATTCCATAATAATGTTTTTAAAAAACGTTTTTGTATTCAAAACCAAGTGTATTTTCTTTGTGTCCTACGCTAGAGCGAGTGCCGTGACAAACCCACCCGCTTATGAACGAACAACATCGTTAGCGGTGTTGTGGTTTCATCGTATCCAGTATCGGTGTTCGCTTTTATGGTTTTTGACGAGTCGAAGCAATGACGAGCAAACTCCTGCCGCATTATGCGGAGAAAAAACGACCGCGCTCCCCGTGATGCGCGGGGTAAAAATACATGTTCATTCAGTTTGCAATTTCTAAGATTACAATTTCTAAAAATCAAGTTACAAATATCCAAATTGGTTTTATAAAATGAACACCTCTTGGATTTTGTATAGATTCTCTTTTAAAAAGTTTATGTTTAAAATTAGGACAATGAATTTTCGTAATTTTATGGACTTTATCAGATTAATATCACTGTATCGTCATGTTACATGTGTTATTTATCAACAATTATTTTATATAAACTTAGAAAAATTCATATTATTCTGTCTTTTAGGCTATATTTGTCAAAACCATCACAGGAAATTCATCATTTTCTTCAAAATAAAATAAAAAAACTATATAAAATCCAGTAATTACTAACATTAGGTTCTAATTTGTTTCAAGGGTTTTAATTTTGCTTTGATTACACATTGTATGCTAGGATGCCCAGAAAAAGAAAAACAAATAATTTTCAGTGTTTGTTATACTAACATTTATAAAAGAGACGATACACGACTATACACAAAAATACTAAATTCTTCCGATCCTCGTCTGCATGCAATGTTTCCCATATCAAATTCGTCGAAGAGAAGCGAGTCTCTTTTCGAGATCGTCAACATCATTTAACTCAGAACTGCGCAATAAAAGCCATTTGCAAAAAATTATATAAAAAAAACAGATACAGTGAAACCTCAATAAATGAATAACTCACAACCAGAAAAAAAAAAGATGATTTTTAAGCCGAAAAAAGCCCGATGAGTTGATGACTAAAAGCAAAGAATATACTAAAAGTGCGAGTATGTTGTTATCTCTGACAATTTTTTAGCCGAAAAAAGCCCGATGAGTCGATGACTACTTAAAGTAAAGAATATACTAAAAGTATGTTGTACTTTTTGACAAATTTTAATAAAAAGCACGAAAACTTCGTATAATTTTATACAATTTTGGTCATGTTAAAAGGAAGTGTCAATTTCAGCCAATTATAATGTTCTCTTTCGTTATTTACTCATGTTTTTTGTGCATTAGTGCAAGTACGGGTGGAGATATGGTAAAAAAGTTAACGACTTTCCATTTGACATACCTGGGGACAGTATTGTCAACTTTCTTGGGTCCGAGACGACCTTTTGGTGCAGAAGATAACTGTAAAAAACAAATGTTATTAAAACGTTATACATGACTAGGCATTCTTTTGCATTTTGCAAAGTGGGCGGGTCAAGAGGGAGGTTGACCAGTAAACACTTTGTCTATTTTCTTGAAAAAAATCATAATTCATGTGTAGAAAAGTTGTACTATTGCAGTAACAATGACATTCTTTTTAATAAGGCGATTTAGGAGGTTTAGGTTTATGCATTAAAAATACAATTTGTGGGACTATTAACCCAAAATATAACCATAATAACAAGTCATATAAAAAAACTAACCTGTGACGCGATGCCTACACCAATCTCATCAAGAACCTACACAAGTGGATCAAAAATGTTAGATTTTTTATCCAGGGATGTCAAAAACTGAAGTTTTGAAAACATATATAGTTGCATAATTTCTACCTGGTTTGTAAGCTCCTCTGTTTCCTCTTCAGCCTCATCTTTGTCTAAGGTTTCATCGATGGACTCAGACATCATCTCAATCTGTGAACAAATAAGTAACAATAATAATCAAATTATATTGTTTAGATATGCTTGTGCTGTTTTTGAAATTGGAATAATCAGATAACCACATGTTTGAAGATTTTGGAAAATTCTGACTATTTTCATGACAAAAGTTAAGAGAGACAGAGAGTTTGTGAAATAGAATTTAAAGTCTCTCATATTAGGTGTTTTGTTGCAGCTGATATGAAACTGATAATCCAAAACTGTTTGGTATAATCAAATAAGCATAAGATAATCTGCTTATCCAAAATGCCAAACATTAAAAACCGATTAATAAGACTTCAAAATTGCAACTATGTAATGAAACTTACCGTCATATCAAGCTGAGCCGACTCCTTCTGGAAATTCTTGATCACTTTAACTTGTTTTGCCGGGGCCATTTCCTTGAAAGAAAATAATGGATCATTTTCAAAAGACATCAATACCAAATTGGATAAAAGAATCAATCTAGGTTATATTTTATTGATAAGAAAGTCAAACATCTAACAAAAACCTTCAATTGTAACAGTTTTTTCACAGAATTTAATATATTGAATATTTATTCAATTCCAAAACTGGAGAAAAGAAAGTGTAGACAAGTCAACTGAACCATACACATTTTGACCGCTATAGATTTATCCGGTTTTGTTGGGTTTTGTGGAGGCTTTGGCCGCAACCCACAAGGGAGGGTTAAATGGCAAGTTGCCATATTTACGTTTTCTTAATCCCAAGTTATTTACCCTAATCTAGTGATCATATATAGATGGGTAGGGCCTTTGTAATTCTTTGTACTTGAGCGCAGCATAATAATAATACTGCTAGTTGCAATCCGTGGACGTAGGTCTCACCGACCGAACCACGTTAAATCCTCGTGTTCTTTCAATCTCGTTTAATGTGTGTGCGCGTATGATCTGACCTAACAAGTTTTTCCCGTTAATCTGTTACCCAACTCTCCCAACCCACCCATCTTGCCACCTATAATGTACTGTCAAATATATAATCAAATGTGAAATTGGAAAAAAAAATAATAAAGAAAGCAATGAAAGCTCAACCAGTACCTAACCTGCCCTTATTGCCACTATAGTGTATAAAATATACTTGAAGATTAGATTAACCATGCAATTGCAAGGAACCAATAAAGCTACTTTGTGGCAGTTAAATCTAAATTTATAAGTTTCTATTTGTACCTTGTTCATGGCAACCATTGCTTTTGTTGCACCTTTCATTCCAGTAGAGATAGATGTGTTAGCATAAAGAGCCTGCAAAAAGAACAAAAACGACACAAAATTCAGTAAGCATACATAAATGCATAGGATAAATGTTCTCATGAATGTTAAATATCGAACACGGAACGAATGAAGAAAATAATATCTTATCAGTTTGAGATGAGGAGGTTCTTTAGATCATACCCTATTTATATAGTTTCAAGGGGGTGGTTGGATTTGTGATGCGAAAATGCTTAAGTGATAGTGAATAATCAAAATCAGATAAATTGTAACAAAACCTGAAGTCAGATATAGTGTATTTGGATCTGCTTATGTTGTTTGAAGTTGTAGGAATCATGTTTGAGTATTTGGAAAATTCTTACTATCTAAGATCCTAAAAGATAAAATGACCAAAAAGGACATTCTTGACAAAAAAAAAATGAGAAACATCTTGTCAAATTCTGATATGAGATATCTTAATAGTTTGAGATATCATACCCATTCTGATAGTGTTTCAAGGGGGTGGTTGGATGTGTGCTTTGGAAGTGAATAACAAAAATCATATGATAATAAAACCTTTAGGTGGAGATAATGCTGTTTGAAGTTGTAATTATCATGTTCTGAGTATTTGGAAAATTCTTATCATGCTGAATAATAAAAATCAGATAATAATAAAACCTGAAGTTGTAATAATCATGTTCTGAGTATTTGGAAAAATTTTATCATGCTGAATAATAAAAATCAGATAATAATAAAACCTGAAGGTGGAGATAATGTTTGGATATAATTATGTTGTTTAGAGTTGTAATAATCATGATTGGGTATTTGGAAAATTCTTATCATGTAAGAACCTAAAAGATAAAATGACCAAAAAGGACAAACTTCAGAAAAAAAAAATTTGAGAACCTTCTTATCATCTAATTCAGATAACATTAGGGGTAAAAATATGTAATTATATTAACCTAAAACTAGTTCTATTGAAACCAGTTAAAACTAATTATTTGACCACTAAATAATCAGATAACCAGAAGCAGAATTTGTTTATCCAAACATCAAAAACTGACTAGTCAGATAATCAGTTTCAAAACACAAATCCAAATGCCCCTTAAGCATAAAAGTATAGTTTTGGTAGGGTGATGATGACATTGGCAAATATCTCAAAATAATGTTATTATTTTATAATACCTGTGTATGAGTTGCTACACCTCTAATCTGTGCACGGCTCCCCTGCAAATTTGTTATTTGTTGTCGAAGACGAACAAGCTGGCGAGCCAATATCTTGGTAGCAGCCTGAACATATAAAAGTATCATAATTGTATAACTTGTTCTTTTACTAAAAAGTTACGTTAGATCAAAGGTATCAAAATTGTCAGAGATGCAAAAACCTCAAGATTTCAGATATCTATCCTTAGTGCAAAAAAATTCTAGAACCAATAAGATGCACTAACCTCATTACCGATTTTAGCTGTTTTTTTAATCTCTGCAACTAATTTCTTCTCCTGAAAATCCAATTCATGAGTGAATTTAATGAAGATAAATAAAAAAATAAAAATAAAAATAAAAAATCACATGTAGCATAACATAAACTAGATATTATAATATACCTCCATTTGTAAGGATGCGATTTCACGTTCAATACCTGCAATTGCATCATATCAAGCTTGATCAAGAGAAAAAAATATATATGTATGAAATTGAAATTTTACAGAATGTGAAATATATTGGAACCAAATTAGCATATAAAGCTAGTATTATCTATAAACATTCATTGGAAAATATAATTTCAGAAAGCGGGTATAATATCCTAACCAAAACGGGAATTATAAAAGTTAATATTTTAGCTAAATCACATACTAATCCTATAAAAATAGCTAAAAGGGAAATGGATCAAAATGCCGTCAAACAGGTTGAAAGTCCCCCCTAAATTCTATTTTCAATGAATATTTTAAAACACATGTAGTAAGTGCATTAGTTTACCCACAAAATTTCTTGATGAGGAGCTGATCCAGGAGGTAGCAGACTCCTATCTGGACCAGCCAGACAGCAGAAAACATGGCAGAAAAGGTCCAAACTTAACACGGACATAACTTGGACTACAATTGAAGTTACGGGGCTCATAACCAGCGGACGGAAATGTCTCAACGAGCCAGATCAACACCAAAATTCTCAATGAAGTCTCCGAATTCGTCAATTATTGATTTTTCCTAAATTTTAGCTATCTTTCCTTTATAGAGTAAAACACGGATTGTCTTGATTTACGCGTTTATTTATATCGTCAATTTCACTATTTATGAGTAGGTTTGCTTCCGCTCTACATCATTTCTATACAAAAATTGTGTAATGGAACTTGTACTTGAAAACAAACTAGATGAAGAAATCAAGTTTACCGCGTGTGGCGACTGCCATTTCTCTTTTGCTCTCCCTCAATGCATCTGCAAATTGAACATAAATTAACCCTAAACCCTTGTCGAACTTTGAGAGTGTAATTACGGTACATTTGGGAAATTTTGAAAAACTAAACAGAAATTGAATTAACCTTTGGGCGAAGTCTTCTTTTTGAAGATGTTCATGGCTGGAGATCTGGAGCAGATGAAGTGGGAGAGCGTGGGGTGGATTGGAGGCTGCTTTGCTTTTACAGGGTCGCCAACCATGTAGCCGTTGTACTTGGGAAATTACGATAATGCCCATGCCTTTCGAGTCAACTTTTTCCCAATTGCTTTCTTGGGATGTGAATTTTAAGAATGATTTTATGGAATTAATAAGAATATTTAGAGTCGGTCATAACTCATAATAAGATTGCAATTAAGAAATGATAGATTATACAAAGAAACAAAATTTTATCGTTGATTATTTGTTTGGGATATTTTCGATAGATCGTGTTATCTTGAATTATACTAGAAGTTTTTGTTTGAAATATTAAAAAATGATCATGTCTTATGGAAGGAAGAGCGTTAGACCATGTGTTACGTCACGTGAACGTGAGAGGCTCACTAGCCACATTAGACCCATGCTCACGGTAACACTGCGCCAAAGTTTCGTGAGTGTGACGTGAAAGCAAGAAATTGATAGGGACAAATAGATCTTGACACCTCATTATTTCTTTTTCTTCATTTTTATTATAAATTTTAATTTTATGTTTATTTTGATTTTTCTCAAATCATTTTTGTTACTCATTAATTTTTTTCAAAAAAAATTAACAAAATACGAAATCTTGTTTTTTTTTACCTGAACGTTTCTGATATAAATTTTACCGGAACATAGTTGTTTTCAGAAAAATTATTTTTGGTCTCTTAAGCGGTTTTGATACGTGTTGGATTGGTATTTTCGGATGATAAGTAATTGTTTAAAAAGTTAAAAAAAAAATTGTCCACTCACATTTCTCCCCTCAGTTAACCATTACATATGTTTAGTGAGTGTGAGGGGGGAACCCCTCCTGCTAGTAGCGGAGGTAGTGTTGATCTACGGGTCAACTGGCACCAATCTTTTTTGTCATTTATGGGGAACATATAACATCGGATTTTCGGTCGACCCCAATCTTTTTTTACGGATGACCTATTGATTCTACGAAACATTTTTTAACCCCATCTATTGTATGAAAAAATTGAAATAAAAATAACTCAACAAAACACATCGCCAATGATAAGAGATTGACGAACCAAATTCCAACTGAAGATTAGTTGCCAGACCACCATCTCACTGTCAGACCATTTGTCGACATCAATGAATCAATCATGTTAGTTTCTTTTTCTTTTTCTTAAAAAATCAAATGATGAAATTAAACGTATTTATGTGAAATTTGATATTGAATGAAACTTTAGACTTGTTTAAAGTTGATTAAAACTTGAAACTTTAGTGTAGTTATTGATTTTACTTTTTTAGTTGAAACTTTAGTGAAAAATTATTAATTATAGTGATTTTATTTATTGATACTTTAGTGAAACTTGAAATTATAGTGATTTTAGCTATTAATTTTAGTTGTTCTTGTTGAAACTTAAATTTCAGGGATTATGGAACGATTTTTTAAAAAATAAAAATAAATGAAGCATGTGGAGACGGATTTGTGTAATCAGATGAGTGATGATTATATGAACGATGCTTGTATATGTTATATTGAAAAGGAGTTATTTGTGAAAGTTGCGATTGAAGATGTAACGGGTCATTTTCAAAACATGAAAACTCGTAGAGAACAACTATAAAATGTAATTTTTTTTATATTTGAATTAACACTGATTTTTTTTTTGTGTATTTTCCAATGATAATGTAATTTTATAATGGTATTGTCTTTATTATGTGACATGACCCGAAAATTATGGCGTCGTGTTGTTAAAAATCTGACAATCGAAAAATAATAACCCCATAGGAAAAAAAATCGCGTCGATCACGGCTACGCCACTGCCTCCTGTGTAAGCGACGCAATTTTTTTTTTCACCTTTGCTTGATCATAACACACGGTCTCAACAAACAAAAAGAGTGTCAATTTTATGAAAATGTGTTGAGTTTTACCCAAATTTATTTAAATTACATAGCTCTTAATTTGAAATTGAGTATAAAGGTATCATAATAAAAAATAGGCCAACACCAGAAGTTGTTGTCTAGTAAACCAATGAACACAACATAAATGTTTGCAGATATGTAGTAGATGCCGTCAATGTTTGAGGGTTTGCTACAGCGGTGCAAATCAACTATAATGGGTTTTTAGAGGAGGTAGAAACATGGTAGTTAAATGATAACTAGTTAGTTGACCCAGCGCGTTGCGGCGGGTATTAGACGTACTTAAATACGCAAAAAGAAAAAAAGTCACGACGGAATATTTGAAAAAGTTATGAATTAAGCCCGCGGGATAGAAACCTATGAAATTAATTTAAAAACAAAATAAAAATAGGAAAGGGTAATTTTTAACAAAATTTGAGGGGTAAACTTGAGAATTTAGAAATTTGAGGAGTAGAGTTGAGAATTTTGTCCAGTGATAAACTTTAAACGGTTGAGGCGTCACATTAACGTGGCTAAGCACAAAAAAACGTATAAAATTAACGTTGCGACGTAAACAGGAGATAAAATTGACACGACAAACTCGTTAAAAAAATTAGTAACAAAAGCAGTTATATAATGATACCGATGTGTTTCAGTCGGTGACGGTCTCATTCTGCTAGGTACCAACACGTTACCAACAGTCGATATAACCAACGATTCCTAAAGTATATATTTAACGACTTAAAAGAAAAAAAGTTAACGAACGAAATTTATTAGAGAAAATAAAATTTAGTAAAAAAGTAACGGGGTTAAAAGAATATATTATATATAATAAAAGGGTCTAGTGAAAGTTTTATAGTTAAGGATTTAATTGGTAAATATAATAAACTTGAGGGTTTAAATTCGGTCGGTGGCGTTGCAAATTAAGAGAATATGATGGACCATTGATGACGAGATTATCAAATTATTGGACCATTGGCACGGTGACCAAGCCATTTGACGTGAGCCAGTTGGCAATAAATGTGACTAAGCCGGTGTAAATACTTGGCCCGACAACTTTGTCACTGCATTGATCAAACGAAGTTGGAAACATTTTGTGTATTTTGTGTTGATCTAATTAACTATCTTGTTTCCCATACATTTTATAATGAATTATGCATCAAAGTCATGTATTATTGACCAAAGTCAACTGAGTCGTTGGAAGAAAATATGATTTTTTTAAAGCAAACTTCATTAGAAACACAAACAACATTGCCCCGTAAAACCGAGGCAGCCACCAAAAGACAACTACATAATTACAAATTTACACCAGTCGTCCCAAGAAATCGACTTAATTTTCAACCTACTCTTAAGCCACAAATACCCAATCGATTTAACTTCGCTAAAAATGTCTTCAATCTTTGCCTCCTTGTTCTTGAATCTAAGTTCATTCCTAGCTTTCCATATACTCCAGCACGTAATCAAAACAATTCCGTGAAACACTTCCTTTTCAACCTCCTTCAACCCACAAAAATTATGAAGCTTCAAGATATCTCTAATTGAGAAAGAGAAAATATTCGAAACACGGCACCATCTGCTCACCTTTTGCCAAATGACAGTGGCAACAATGCAGGAAGAAAAGAGATGATCGGTCGACTCGTCTCCAGCCTCGCAAAACGAACAAGCGGCTTCACTAACCTCCACGTTCCTTCTCCCAAGGGCCACAATAGTAGGGATTATGTCCATCTTCGCGCGCCAAGCGAAGATATTACATTTAGCCGGGATCCACTTACTCCATTTCATGACATACATATTGCTAAAATCGATCCCACTGTCAATTAATCTTTTGACAAACCCAACACTGAACTCACCCGAAGAATCCCCCAACTAACCCCAGCCGTCCTTCGAATCGGAAAGAGCAACCGAGGAAAGTAAAAGACGTAGCCCGACCCATTCTGATGATCTCTCCACACTACTAGCCTGCTGCGGACTCCAATGCCATGAACCCGGATCATCGGCTCCCAACCCTGGACACCTATCGCTCACTGTGCACCTTTTTTGACCCTCCAACCGAAACAGATTCGGGAACCTGTCCCTAAGAGGCTCGTTAACTATCAACGGATCCAACTAGAAGCTAATGCCGGTGCCATCCCCCACCTCTCCTTTCATGAAATGACGAAGAGACCGACCCTCAACCACCGGCCTATTAACCACTTTAACAATATTCCACCACACCAATCCTAGAGTTTGCCCCTGATAGGTTGAGAATTTTCAACTATTATTTATATGTATTTGAGATCTCATTCGGTTCTTAAATCCGGTTCGTACGATCAGACCAGTCGAAATAGTAAATTCTAAGATATCTGGTTCGCTATCCGGTACGGTTATGAAAGTATTGTTATTATCTTACACACCCTTGTAATAATCTTTTAGGGTTTTTGAACAAGGGAGAAGAAACTATAAATCCCCATCCTAAATCTTCCCATCTCTTTTTCCTAATCTCCATCATGGAAATCACAACAATGGCTCAAGCTACACAACTACACGCCCAACTGCTAAAACACCCTCAATCGGACCCTCAAAACCTAAGCAGAATCTTCAATTTTACCGCTCTATCACCCTCCTGCAACCTCACATACGCACGCCACATCCTTAACTCGCTCAAAACCCCAATGAACTCCTATTTCCACAACACCATGATCCGAGCTTACTCCGACTCACCCGACCCGTTCCAGTCCATCTCCTTCTTCCTCTCCTGGCATATCTGTGAAGACCCATATTCCCCTTCACCTGACAGGTTCACTTACCCATTTGTCCTCAAAGCCTGCTCCAAATTAAAACAAAAAAGATTCGGTAAACAGCTCCACGGGTTGATATACAAGTCCGGGTTTGCCCCGGATATGTATATTCAAAACGCCTTGATCCATTTTTACTCTGGTTGTGACCAAATGGGTTCTGCATCCAAGGTGTTTGATAAAATGCCTGAGAGAGATGTGGTGTCATGGACTTCTGTAATTAATGGGTTGGTTGATAATAAGAGACCTCTCGAGGGTTTACGGTTGTTTAAGAAGATGGAAATGGACGGTTTTGAGCCAAATGATGTTACTGTGATTTCGGTACTTAGAGCTTGTGCTGAAACTGGAGCTCTGAGTGTTGGAATGAAATTGAATGAGTTTGTTAATGTTAAAGGGATTAAGTTGAAAAAGAAGGTTGTTACTGCATTTATTGACATGTATTCGAAATGCGGGTGCATAGATAGTGCGATGCGAATTTTCGATGAAGCTGTTAATAGAGATGTTTATGTTTGGACGACGATGATAGCAGGTCTTGCTAGCCATGGGCGGTGCAAGGAAGCTATTGAATTGTTTGAGCAAATGGAAAGTGTTGGTTTGAAGCCAGATGAGAAGACGATGACTGCTGTATTAGCAGCTTGTAGGAATATGGGGTGGGTTGATGAAGGTTTAACATATTTTGAGAATATAAAGAAAGTATATAAACTAAGACCAACTGTACAACATTACGGGTGTATAGTAGATTTGCTTGCTCGATCTGGGCGACTAGATGATGCCGAAGAGTTCGTCAAATCCATGCCCATCGAACCCGATGCTGTTCTGTGGAGATCTTTGATATGGGGTTGTAAAGTTCATGGGGATATTGAGCGAGTGGAGCGTTTGATTAAACACCTTGAAGGCGCAAAAATGGATTCTTGTGATGACTGTGGAACTTATGTGCTGCTTGGTAATGTGTATGCATCTAATGGGAAATGGAAGAATAAAGCAAATGTGAGGAGGTTAATGAATCAAAAAGAGTTTGTAAAGCCATCAGGGCATAGCCGGATTGAAATTAACGGTGTCATCTATGAATTTACAGCTGGAAGTACTTGTCATGTTGAGGCTGCAAGCATTTATAAGAAATTGGATGAAATAGAGGAGACTTTAAGAGTTAACGGTTATTATCCAAAATTATCAGAGGTGTTGCTTGAAATAGATGATGAAGAGAAAGCATCACAGTTACTTCATCATAGTGAGAAGCTTGCAGTCTCGTTTGGACTGATAAAAACCGAGCCTGGGACCATAATTAGGGTTGTAAAGAACCTAAGATCTTGTGAGGATTGTCATTCTTTCATGAAACACATTTCAGGTGTTTACCAACGAGAGATATTAATTAGAGATCGCATACGCTTCCATCATTTTAGGAATGAAGAGTGCTCTTGTGGGGACTATTGGTAGCAGGAACAATAAAAACAGAAAAAGGTTAAAAAGTTTCTGATCAAATTATAGATGCAACCTGGACTTAAGTGATGTTTTCCTTCCAAATTTTTGTATGATGCACCTTTTAGTTTTAAATTTATTTTGGTGATAATTGAGATTGATTGACAAAACCATGAATTCTGTTTCACTTGGATAGATATTGCATTTTGAGATATTTTTGGAAATGAAAGTTGACTATTGCCATTCACAATAAACGTGTCTTGCTTCAGATCATGTGTTTTGGATCTTGCAAATGTACCTGCAAAGTGGAGCTAATTACTTTGATCAATTGCCTAGAAAGAGAGAGAAAGGTACTTGCTTTCTTGAAGGCATTTATTTTACGCTTAAAAATGGTAATTACTCTATATTGTGATAAGTAATTAGTTGTTGCTTGTTAATTAAGTCTTTAAAATTATGGTGATTTCTAATAGTCTTGAGAAAAAGAACATTCTTGGGTTATCCTGTAGTACAAGTTTTTAAATGCGGAGTGAATGGTTTCTAGAAAATGAAAAGATGAAAGGTTAATATCTGCTTATGAGGACTACATCTTTAATCTTTTCCATTCTGCTATTAGACTGGCATATGCAGTGATCCACTTAAAAAAGGGCAAAATTATCTTCCTTTCAATGAGTTCTGTCAGATTATTTAGTATGAATTCAACTTGTTTTCTTTTGGCTTGTTGGGGTGGTAAATTGGTAATTTTGCTCACTACACCATGCATTAGGTGATCAACAAATAGATATTTTAGCTCTAATTCTTCACTCATACCGTTGTATAATTGCAAAAGCCAAAGTCAGAAATAATTAGAATCGGTAAGTGTTTTACTTTTCCAGGTTTATGTGTGTCCGTACGGGTTTAATGTTTTCCCAACCTTTTGTTGAAACTGGTTTGAAGTATAAGAGCATGTGGTATACTCTAGTGACTGGAAAAGTGGTTGCCACGTGGCGCCACATCATATCCATCGACTCTCACACCAACTTTACTTGACAAGGGAAATACCCAAGTGAGTGAGGTGGTGTGAGCATTAAATGAAAATTTTAATTTAATATTCATTTAAGTAATAAAATTATATTAAAAAAAAGACATGAATAACATGGGTTATTTAGTTTATTCTTTATTTGGACTGCACAAGTGAAATGGGCTGCACAATTAAAGTTTAAATTGGTTGTTACTTAACTTGGGCTGCACTTTTAATTGTTTAAGTGGGTTGGCCCTGAGAGCCATTTTAAGTCAAGCACCACAACCGATCAGAACAAGATTTGGTTTTCTTGTTCATACGCACTACGGCACTAGGGTTTGTTCAAAGTTCTTGTTTGATTTTCGATTGAGGCTTCAAGGTTAGTAAATTTCGTTTATTTCTGTTGTAATTTACCACGAATCCTACACATTTTGCTTCTCCTTCCCGTGAAGAATCTCACGCAACCCACTCACCCACCCCCTCACGCCATCAAGGGGCAGGGGCGGCCTAGAGGGGGGGCGGGGAGGGCGAGCGTCCGGGGCCTGGTCTCCCGAGGGGCCCGTAGTTTTAAAATTTTATATATATATATATATATATATTTATAAAAATGCCCAATCTTATTAACATTGGTTATAAAAGGCCCAACAAAGGTGAATGTGGTGAGTAAAAGGTTGCAATCGAAGGATATGCTTCTTGATGTTGGTATTGAAGAAGTGGACAAGTTGATTAAATACTTCAAGAGTTATAGAGAAATGGGGCTTTCTAAGGCGATTGATGAAGCTAAAGAAACTGCAAATGAATTGGGTGTTGATACGGTATTCCCGCAAAGGCGTCCAGTACGTAGGAAAAAACAATATGATGAGACTTCAAGTGAAGAAGTTTTATTTTCACCCGAGGAGGATTTTAAAGTCAATTACTTTTTATGTATTGTTGATCAAGCGATTGCTTCCCTTGAAACACGATTTGAACAATACAAAGATTTTGAAAAACTATTTAGCTTTTTGTTTCCTAAAAAGTTGAGGGAACTTGATGAAAAAGATCTCGAATCGTGTTGTTATCGCCTTCAAGATGCATTGAAGTATAAAGAAGAATCTGATATTGATGCCAATGAATTATATTTGGAGTTGAAGTTGTTTGAGACATTTTTAACTAGTCAAATCATTAGCCCTATTGCTGCTTTAAACAATCTGAACCGTTTCGGTTTTTTTCCTAATGCATTAATTGCATATAGAGTGTTGTTGAGTATTCCGGTAATGGTGGCTTCGACGGAGAGAAGTTTTTCAAAATTAAAGTTGTTGAAGTCCTACTTAAGATCGCCAATGTCCCAATAAAGACTTAACGGTTTAGCGATGATATCTATTGAAAGTGATATATTAGAGACTATGAATAATGAAGACTTGATCGAGAGCTTTGCTTCCAAAAACGCTAGGAGAGCCTCAAGATTCGCTTAAGTAAGTAATCTCGATCATTTTGGTACGCTACTTTTGTTTTAGTAATTATTATTATAACTATTATTGTTGTATTAAGGTTTTTTTATATATGATGATTATTGAGTTTATATTATAGGGCCCACTTTTTTTTACATGTCCTGGGCCCAGAATGTCTTGAGGATTCTCGGGACCGGCCCTGTCAAGGGGGCGGTGTGCACTACCCCTTCACGCCGTGAGGCAGCCTCACGGAGGCCCTCACTGGGAGTATACCACATGATCTAAGTTACACAAGAATCTGGATGTCATTTGTATACCGCATGCCATAACAAGTCGTCCAAAATCTAATTTAAATATAGCAACCTCTTGAAATTGTTTTATTCAAGAATCTGGATGTCATTTGTAGTCATGATATTGTATTATTTATTTATTTATATAAAGGAACAAAAAGTGTGTGTGGGTTACTGATCCGTTTTACAAGTGCTAAAAATGGCATGTTACCAGGAATGCCCAATTGATCAATCTTGCCAACTCTAATTATAAAGATAATAATTGTTAAAATAAAATTTAAAATGAGTATAAGTGAAATGGGTCAAATCATTCAAATGGACTGAATAGGTCGAAGGATGCCCAAATACACCCATAAATTTGATTTGCCATACTTGATACACGTTGTTATAAAAGAATCCAGAAATAATTGGACAAACTGTTTCGGGCCAAATTTGACCCGGGCTTTTTTGAACCATTACCCAACCCATCTAGCTCGGTGTGCCAATTATGACCTAGAGGTGCACAAATCGATTAAATAAAAAAAATCGGACTAGTTTTTTTCAAACCTGGTAAAAACCGGTTTCGAAAAAAAAAATAGTTTCGGTTAATAACCGGTTCCCCAGGGAAGGGGGGGGGGGGGGCGAGTGTCGTAGCCTATTAAACCGGTTTGGTTAACCGCAAACCGGTTAGAAAATACCGGTTTTTTAAAAATATTTTTTTTTAAATTAAAAAAAATACTAAATATATAAGTAAACTCAATAAACTTCTTTTTTATTTATTTTTGATATTTCAGAAATTACAAAACATGACAAAAAAAACATTTATAAAGTTCCACGTCTGAAAGATGCCGAGGTCTCGAGATAAAACTTTTACACAACATTGTAATGTGCACTTTTTGTGTATAATTATCTATATATGTACAAACTATTAATACACAAACACATTCTTCTCAAACCTTAAACTTTCTTAATCAAGCAAACTGGGGTTTTTTCTTTTCCAAAATGTTCTTCAAAGGCAATATAATAAAACAAAAGACAACGAGTTAGATGGATTTGAAGAACAGTATGGATAAGAAAAAACTCCAACTCGAGTGATGATGAAAGTTGAAGGATTTGAGAAAGACGTGTTTATGTATGATGGTTTGCACATTGTGATTATACACACAAAAAGTGCTAAAGGTAATATAGTGTGCAAATTTTGCGTTTTTGAGCGTTTTTTGTGAGTTTTGAGAGTTAGAAAAGTGTTGTGATCAAACCAATACACCTCTTACCTATTTATATTAAAATACGGAGATAAAAATGTAAAAAAAGGGCTATAAATCGATGGCAACAGCTATAAAAACAACTACATTTTTTTCTAATGGCTATAACTGGCTAACTGGTTTTTATTCGATTAAAACAACCAGTAAAAAAACCGGTTACAAACCAGTTTGGTGGCAGAGAATGGGAAAGCGGGTAGGAACCTACGGGATCAAATGGTTAGAAACCGGTTTCTCTTGTACCGGTTAATAATCGATTCAGGTAGATTAATCGGTTGTTTTATGCACCTCTATTCTGGCCTGTTGTGTGACTGTTGACTAACCAAAGTAATTGCAAGTTTTGGAGAGAGCCAAGGAAGGAGAGAGTTTAGAAGAGTTGCGGGCTCGAACCGTTGCTCAGTTTGTTGATGAAAACACGCTTGTTTTCAAAACCTGACTAAATTGTGTCTAAAGTGGAAGCAACTTGATATTTAGGATTGCATTATAAATTAGGGCCAATTTTGCATTTTTTTTTTTGTTTTTCTATTGTAATTTTTTTTTATCATTATCATATTTTAAGAAAAATATTATTGATTGATAAGTATAAAATTTTAAGATTAAAAATGAGTAAATACGAAATTTTTAAGTTTTAAATAAATAATGGTAAAATGGTCATTCCTTAAATTATTTTAATGAAATTAGTAAATATGATGTTTTAACTGGTATTTAAGAGTACATATAATATTTTAAAGAGTAAGTTATACAGATTGTCCTTTAATTATACTAGAAATTACACTCTATGTCATTTGACTTCAATAAGTACACCACAAGTCCTTTTTAGGTACTTTTTCACACCCTATGTCATTTACACTAACTGTTGTTAAGTTTTTCTGTTAAGTCTAGACATGTGCCTTGCACATGTCGGTAAAATGGTCATTTTATCCACAAAAGGACAATTTATGTAATTTACTTAAACATAAAAACCCTCTCTCTACTCCTCTCTCTGTGTCTGCAAGAAAACAACCACCGGCACCATCTCCGGCGACCAACCAAGCACCTATCTCAACTCAATGATCAATGTTATGTATCCACAAGTCCCTGAGCCGTTAACTAGTCAGAGCTTTGATTCTAATGGTGATGGTGATTTAGGGATTTTAGGGTTTGTTAATTATGAATGGAAAGAAAGAAAAACCTTATTTTTTTCCGAGATACTGTGTGGAAACGATTTTCCCGATGTTGGATTGACCGTCCGACCGACAGCTTCAAATAATAGCGATTGAAAAAGAGTTGTATATGTATGAGTCGATTAATTACCGTTAGCTTGATGAAAATAATTAAAAAAACAAAAGTAGATAAATCAATAACTTACATGGATGTTGATTTTGAGGGACGGAGGAGATGAAGGACATGAGACCGGCGCAGCCGAAGAATTTGGCGACAAAGACGGTGGCGTGACCTTAAGCTGTCGGAGTATCAATCCACTACAAACAGGGGTGGAGAATACAGTTATCACTACAGCCTTTGCCTTTCCGGAGAACTCGGTAACCATTGCAACTCATGGCTAAAACCTGAAACCTTAAGCGTGTGTGTGAATTGGAATATCGGTTCTAGGCGTAGAAATGAAACCGAAGAGATGGGGTGGGAGGGTATTTGTAACAAGAGGGTGTGTGGTTATATCTAAGCGAAAAGTATATCCAATAGCCACCCACCGTGAAACCATGGCCAGAAAAATAAAAGGGAAGGTTATCGGTGGAGGAGGGAGGCCACCAGACTTTCTTGGATGGTTAGGGTTTCTATTGTGGAAGATGAAGTAAAAAAATTACATAAATCGTCCTTTTATAGGTAAAATTACCATTTTACCCTCATGTACAAGGCACATGCCAAAACTTAACACTAGTTAGTGTAAAAGACATAAGGTGTGCAAAAGTATCTAAAAAATGACTTGTGGTATACTTATTGAAATGAAATGATAGATAGTGTAAATTATAGCATAATTAAAGGACAATCTGTGTAATTTACTCTATTTGAAATTTACGTTGGATATAATATTTCACAAGGTTATAAGAGTATATATAAAATTCTATTTATAGCTCTTAATAACTTATTAACAAGTATCTTTACTACTTGTCCACTTCTACTAAAACTATATACTATATCACGTTTGTGTCGTTTTCAAAATCCATCTCCCATATAATACGATTGAGCAGTCGTTGTTGGTAATAAAGTAATAAACTAATAAAGGTCGAAGAAATTATGCTTTTTATTGCCCCTAATCCTATCCATTTCAATCATTGTAGACATTGAAGTTCACAATTTTAATAACGGACAAACTATATACAAATATTTATTATTTGTAACTAAAACATGTTTAGTCTTTTATCTTGTTAAACACTTATACCATGAGAAAACATTTAAATTGTTAAATTAAATATATGAGTAAAATTATAAAATAATAATCAAGTTTTAATATCGTTTCTTTCTATATTCTATAGAGTCACTCATATAATTTTTTTTAATAATTAAAGTGTATAAGTTTTTATTATTATAATTTTTTTTTTATAAATGTATAAGTTCTTTGCTTTTGCGGGTATATATACCCGAGTTCCATTCTTTGATAATTGTGGGGATAACGGCTATAATGCCGTTGGGCATTTAAAACAAAAAAAAAACCTTTTTTTTACCATTATAAATACAATACAATTATACAATATTTTTCACACAAAAAAACTTCCATTCATCTTCTTTTCTACTCAAAACTGTCTATAATGGATCGCGAATTGTTGATTCCTCTTGAATCATCCGATGACTTCGAGTTGCTATTTCCTCACGATAGCGGGTCTAGTCTCCAATTTCTCACGGATATTATCGCCCAAGCCATTATTTACCGACGAGCAACTTGGAACCGCGCCTAAATGTCAATTTCATGTCAACGGGAGAGAATACAAACGTGGATACTATCTTACCGATAGTATATACCCTACTTTGTCTACGTTTGTGAAATTGTTCGTCTATCCAACCGATCCAAAGGAAAAGGAGTTTAAAAAGGTGCAAGAGTCGGCAAGAAAAGACGTCGAACGATCTTTCGGTGTTTTAAAAGCTAAACGGGGTATACTTAGACGACCCATCCGCTCTCGTAAGCCGAAAAAGATTAGGAATGTGGTTTATGTGTGCATGTTACTCCACAATATGATCATAAAAGATGACGGAAATGCAATATCACCGGTCTACATTAGGGATTCTCCGACCAATCTAATTATAGACGATAATGTTCTTTCGGAGATGCACGATACGAGTGCACATTTTAGACTACGATTTGATCGTGTGGAACATGTTGATAGCACGATGCATTCGGACGAAGAGTAGTTTGAGTTTATGTTATTTTATTTTTATTCTATGTATTTTTTTTATTTCTTGTTATTTTTATTTTATTGAATAAATGAAATTAGTTTTATATATATTAGTTTTAATTTAAAATAAAAATAAAAAAATGAGGGTATTAGGGTTGTGCCCCATTCACTTTAAGGTTTTAGGGTAGTATTTGGGTAAAAGCGATGTGACATAACCTTATTGGTTGGTTTCGTTAGGGTAGTTTTTTTGTTAGGGTTATGTCCCCTTCACCCTTACTGTTAAAACGAGGGCCAAAACTAAAAAAAAAATATTCAAGACTATCGAAAGGGTTTTTGTCGGACGGAGGGTCACCGAGTAGTTCCGCCCATGGTTAAAATTATACGTTTTTCTACTATACACAAATATAAATACATATTATGATTATAAAACTTATCTAGAATAAAAAATAGAGTATGAATATAAAAAAATATTTTTTCTTTGTGATTTATTTATTAGTTTCAGTCGCATCAATATTTTATAAAGAATCTTTATCTATATTATCTACCCGTGTTACTTCCTAGTGCATACTCAACATGCTTTTCTCGAGTTTTTCTCCTATTAAATAATGATATCAAAAGAATATATATTTTAAAATATGAATATAAAACTAATTATGAATACTTATCATTTAATTATGGATAACTATTATATCATTAGCCAAATAAATTTAATATTAGTTAACATTTATCAATTATATAAAAAAATTAATGCCTAGTTGAGAAAAAAAAATGTTTTAAAAATTAACTTAACAGAATTTATAACTGTTATGCCATAGTACATTTTTTAAAGACATATTTTGACGAGGGTATGTGTTAACAGCTTACATTATATTTTATTCAACCTGTGTAATACACTAGTTTTTAAATACACATATTTTATATTACTAAATATATAAAATTACATTTATTTAACTCGTGTAATAAACGCGATTCTATATGCTACAATTATATAAAAACTTTATAAACCAAACCATTGGATTCCCTGCATATCTTCCTCGTTATTATTGTTATTTATTGTTTTTTTCAAAGTTGGATTCTGTTTGTGGTCCTTGTAAAGTTGTATTGTTTCTTTGCTAAAACATAAAAAGTCTTCGTCGAATGATTTCTTTTCATTTAAAATAATAAGTTTATTTGTAGTGACCACTAAAAGTTATAGAATGATTTCAAAAAATAAACTGTTTCATAACCTTCAGATATGTTTGATTAAATTTTTTTATATGCGATGCTATTTTCGTAACCGTAAAACACGATTTGACTTTGATTTATGAAACAACTAGGTTAGATTCCCGTGTATTACACGGGCTAAATCATAAAAAGAATATAATAAATAAAACACTTATATAGTAACAATTCATAATATTTTAAAAAAATAAAAAATTAACACCTCTAAATCTTATGAATTATAATAAATTAGTTAAATTTAATTATAAATAATGTATTTAAAAAAAAAAGTTATTGGTCAACCAAAAGTTATCCTACATTTAATGTTTAAAATTTAAAACTATAAGAAATATGGAAACATTTAAATGGTATTTAATCAATTTAGGATTTAAAAAAAAATAAATTAAAATAGATGATTGGAAAATGTTTAGGCGGGAAAACAAATATCTAGAGGCTCTAGATTAATGACACGCGGCAACTCAAAATCTTTATTTATTATAATTGATATATTTGTGGGTCAGAGTCTTTATTATCGGCGTGCTCAGACTAAAATTGTAATATCATGTTGCCGGCATACACTTTCGACTCCGACATATATAATAAACGAACATTTTAGTTAATTGTATTACATATACTAAGGATAGAAACAAAATTCAAAGTATGTAAAAATTAATATATAATTGGGTTTCGAAAATACGTTAATTACTATTTAATATAATTTGAATTTAATTTCTATTTGATTAAAAATAAAAGTTACATAATTAGATTTTAAAGTTTTTTATAATAACGGATAATTTAAAACAAATGTGTTTTATTAGTATAATTAGTATTTTCTTTAAAAATATATTATTATTAAAAGATAGAGGTGTATTTAATAAAAGAAAGATGCGGGAAAAAAATGATGAAAATGAATATGGAGGCGACATGTGGCATGAAAAAACCTTTATTTATTATATGGTATAGATTAATTTTTTTTTTTGAAAAACAGACAGCAGATCCTTTTGGGAAATAAATGTTATCTAAATCGGGCCCAACTACCCCACCAATACGGATCGAACCCCCAACCCAGGAGAAACCTCAACTGAAAAAACCCCCTGGCTCAACCCAAATAATTGCTCCAGGTGTATATATACAATTATCAACTGCCGTCAACGGTATTTTATTATTATTATTATTACTAGGTTAGAAACTCGGTGTATTACATGAGTTAAATAAATGCAAAGTTATATATACTTAGTAATAAAGATTTACATATTACATATTTATGACATATTATATAGTTTTTTAATACAAATTCTAGAAAATGTTATATAGTTATTTTTTAAAAATATTTTATAAAAAGAATGAAAGAAATGTTCAATTTATAAAAATGTTTTATGAGCAAACCTGTTTTTTTTAATAAAAAATATTTTATAAAAACAGTTATAGAAATCATTATAATTTAATAGGAGAGAGAGGCGGAAAAAAAAATTAAAAAAACAATTGAATAAATTTATATAATTAATACGAGAGAAGCGGGGAAAAATATTGAGGATGGGTAAAAGAGTGACAAGTGTCAACAAAACCTTTATTTATTAGAGAGTATAGATATAAATTATTTTTGTTAATTAGACCTTCAGGTTAAATACTATTTTTTTTTGTTTAGAAAGACAAATCTAAACCTCTTATTTAGGATCGGTTTAAACCCGACCCAACTCGCCCAGCCTATATTGAAAGCAAGACTTAAGCACCAATATTCGGACTAAACACCTATAAGAAATAAGTCCTTTAACTCTAAGTCAACGTGAGGGTACTAGTGGGCTAAATGCCCAACGATTAAATACTATTTATTTGAAAATTAAACAAAGAAGCCAACGTAGCTCAAACATCTAACCTGGATTTGGTCATGCATTTGATTCCTACATCTCACCTTTTGCTTTCCTTTTTTCTTTTCTTTTCACAAAGCTTTCCTTTCTTTTAGCATATAATTAAACTAGGTTAGAAACGACTGAATTACACGGGTTGAATAAATATAATGTTGTATACTTAGTAATAAATATTTGCATATTATATATTTATCACATATTACATAATTTTTTAGTACAATTTCTAGAAACGTTATATAGCTATTTTCTAAAAAAATAAAAGAAATGTTCAATTTATAAAAATGTTTTATGAATAAACTTATTTTTTAATAAAAAAATGTTTATAAAAAGAATGATAGAAATCAATGTTATTTAATAGAAGAGTGAGGTGGAAAACAAAAAAATATAAAAACAATTAAAGAAATTTGTATAATTAATATGAGAGAAACGAGAAAGAAAGATTGATGATGCACAGGAGAGTGACAAGTGTCCACCAAAACCTTTATTTATTAGAGAGTATAAATATAAATATAGTAAGTCAGCACCTCACTGTGAGGTTGTTTAAACCGAATAAGTTATGACTACCCAAAATAAAATAAAAAGTTTTTTTTTGCTAATTCGGTTTGTTAGGTTCAAACCGAAAACCAAACCGGATTACAATGTGGCTTTAGGTTCAGATTAGGTTTCCTCATGTATGGTTCGGTTCGGATTGTGGTTTCAACAAAAAAATACCAACCCAAATAACCCGAACCGAATAGCCCAAAAAACCCGCAACCCAACCCGATGAACACCCCTAACCTAACACGTGCACATCAAATTTTTAAATTAATTTATTTTTTTATTATTTATAATAATTTATTTTTCTCTTATAACTTTTAAAATATTGTGTTTTCGTACACTCTGAGTACACTGTTGCGATATGCTTATTTTTTTCTACGTTGCGGTATAAATTTTATCCAGAACCAAGTCAGTCTACATTTCGACGTAAATTTTATTCAAAACTGAGTCGGGTTATAATATTTTGTTTTTTTTCTTATAGCTTTTAAAATATTGTGTTTTTGTGCACTTCAAATATACCGTTGCGACGCGTTTTTTTTATCTATGTTTTCATATTACAAACTAAACAAACTAAACAAACTAAACAACTAGGTGAACAGTAAGTCGCATAAACTAAACTAAAAAATGAACAACTAGGGATTGTGTACAACTAATTCTATATTAAAACACTTTGAAACAAAACATTATCAAAACTAATATTTGGCTCAATGATTTGAGCCACACCTTCACAGTCCTACTAACTCACACCAAAATTAAAAAAACTTTTTTTAATTATTTTGTTTTTCTCTTGTAACTTTTTTAGTCCACTCCGAGTATATCGTTGCGAATGCGACGTCGTTGTTTTTATCTATGTTTCAAATCGAGCCAACTTATGTTTCGATCTAAGCTTTATTCAAAACCGAGTCAGGTCGAACATTGCGACTTGTTCACACTTGTCAACCTAAATTTTATTATAACCACTTAACAGTTTTGTGTTTTTGTATAAAGTAATGTCATTTACCTTTATTATGTTGTAATTTTCCAGAGGATGTGGATGGAACTTGTCCCACATAAGAGGCGGGATGAATCTTTGAGTGGTATATAAGGAGGATCACTCCTTTTAGTTATTGTTTCTTTTAAGGTAAAACACAAGTGGGGACCCTACGAGGTGCGAAGCACCCTAACTCACTCACACGGGCGCGTTGCATGGGCGATGGCCGTAGTGTGGCGTTTTTTATAGGGCACTTCATATCACCGCAAGATGCTTGAGAGCTACCTCTGTATATTTGAAGATGCGCCCGTGACGTGAACGATGGGTGTAATTTGACATTTTTATGGGGCACTTTCTATCGTCGCGAGCCGCTTGAAATCCACCTTTGTATATTTGAAGGTTAGTTCAAAGTTGCTACCGATGACACCATGGTATCATGTTTATTACAGATGATGCGTGAGTTATTGCCGACATGAGCATTACGCGAGTTGCTACCAACCTAACAAGTTCCTATCGAGCTTGTTCCTACAACTTATAGTTACTACCGACATCAGCAGTTGTTGCTGCTCAATAGGAACTGATGCGAGTGTGGTCAGAAGTTGTTGTTGAACCCCAGTTCCTACCACTCAGGTCTGGGGTTACCAACATATCAGTTAATTATGAGCAGTTACAAGTCAAGTCATAAATGAATATAGCAGTTTCAGTTGACCACTTTAATTTATTTCAATGCAATTAAGTCCTATTTATTACAAGATTAATGTGTAGATCAGTTACTGAATGTGTGACTATAAAATGGACTTGAGGGTTCATTTGACTATAGATAGAGGAAAAAATAAACGAGTTTTGCTCTCAATCACATAAATCAAGAGAAAAACATGCAACCGTTTTGTTTAAGCAAAACACAAAGGAGTACTATCTACTTGTTATGTCAAATCATCTTATTCTTGTTATTTCATAAACTAGAAACACTTTTAACCCGGTGATATCTTGAGCGCGTGAGCCATCTCTAATAGTACACGTTACTTAGGTTGTTGTACTCTGATATTGATGGGTTCTTTAAAGGGGAGACTCGAAATCTATTTCAAGCGACCCGTGTTGAACACAAATCCTTAGCCACAGCCGTCAACAATTTAGTTTGTTCGTTCTCACAGCCAATGATACTACAAAAAGGTGCCGTCGAACTTCTCGTTGAAAACACTAGTTCGAGTCAGTTGTTTGCATAAATTTGTATTTTATATTTATGTTTGTTTATCTGTTGTACACGGTATTGTATTAGTACGTATTCCATTAATAACGAGAGCATCACTATTACTAGTTTAGTATTTATTTTAATAACAAGGACCCATTTTCCCTGCAGAACGTGTTAGATTTGTTTTTTTTTAACTAATATATCACTTTCATGTAACTTTAATTTAATTTGAAGTGTTCAATACTGTGAGGTTTTTATCAGCCTGTATATTTTTTGTTAGTGACTTTAGCATCATCACGTTATTTTAGTAAACTGGGATTCACTTAATACCAAATCAAAAAATAGAATATACATTGATCAAAGTTAGGAGGTGCGTGCTGCACACTTGATCAAGACTGTTTCTAGTTTCTGATGCTAATACATCTTGATAGTTTAAGTGGGCAACATGGGTCGAGTTGCAGCGCCCCTGGTGGGGTCCAACGGGCAAAAACCCTATAAATTTTTGTATTTCCCTTGTTTTGTTATGCATTGGAAATTACTATACAATTGCAGATTGCCAACAAGTTAGTGGAATTTGATATTCAGTGTCACATGTGGTGTTCAATATCAAAACTGAAGGTCCGTATCAAATTTGGTCGTCCATATCAAATATGGTCTTCCTATCAAAGTTGGCATTCCATACCAAATTTGGTCTTTAGTACCAATTGATGTAGCAATTAGAAAACTGCAAATGGTTGACATTTATTTCCGCCAATAAACATGATGTTTCATGAAAGGATGCGATGTTTCATTGCACCTGTTAACCCCTTATATAAATAAATCATTTGGTCTGATTTCAATTATCGAATTTCATAAATTCGAATTTCACAGAAAAGAACCTCTCGTTCTTTGATAAACTTCATGTCTTATCCGATTATTGATTCGTGTTAGACGAAATACTTTAATAGTTTAATTTGAAAACGAAGTACGTGATTCAGAAAGATATCCAACCATATGCAATAAAAAAAACACTACATTGTTTAATTTTATGTAAATATATGAGTTTAAAATGAAAGTAATGAAAACATAGACATCCTTTTCAAATCGATCTATTTTTTTACTTCCTTGTATCAAACATCATGGTAACAATTAAGTGAGGAGTTCATGAGTTTAAGGTCTACTTTTATAGGAATAGAGAAATTTGCTTAAAAAAAAAACAATTTAGTGAAACTTAAAGTTCGTTATATCGAGTAAAATTAGTTATTATTATTTAATTAAACGTCAACGAAAATCAAGCCATAAACTTAAAAGAAGATTAAATATGATGATAAATGTGTTCATCTTTTAGATATATATTATACTACAATATTCTTAAGTATATCATAAAGTAATTCAGTTACAACGATACACCAGTATAAAGTTACACGTGAAAATTTGAACGCAACTTCTAAAATACGAGAACATAAAGAAAATAAATGAAATTATTCACGTAATTACAGTCGTGGGTTCATATTTTTGTACGTCGATATACATATAAATATAAACCGGATACCCGACAACTATCTTATGGATATGGCCAGAGTTTCACATTTTGAGAGAATGCTAGGATGAATGCATAAATAAAACAGTTACATGTAATAATTTCACGTATTTTATGAGTATAACTTTAACATGTTATTTAAGTGTTTTTTAAACTATATAATAATATCAAAGTATCAAACTAATTAGTTGTTCAAAATACAAAACAAAATTAAAGAATATTAATCTGGCATGCTTATTATTAATTATATGCCGCGCGCGAAAACAAACTTGTTGGAAATTTTGGCTATTTCCCCCCTGCCGGGCCACACATCACTTTCACTTTCCTCAATCATCCCTCTTTTTTTAATCCAATTTTATGCAATAATTATGCCCTAATTTATCTAATTCTTCAAACGTCTGCTCAACTGTAATCACTGACTCTATCTGCTTCATCAGATCTGCGCTGACATTCTGGTACAGGCACCTATCAACCTACATTACCAATTTGTTTTCTTCTTCGCTGAACAATTAGCATAGTCTTTGTCATGGATCATTGTATATGTTCATTGTAGTGGCAATTGGTGTAATTTTGACCTTTTATGTTTCGAATCGCGTGTTTACTTGCAGCTTGTGCTCTCAATTTCACTTTAGGTATTCGTGAATCAAACTCACTTTACTAATTTTTGGTATGGATCGTTGTTTATGTTACTGGTAGTGGCGATTGGTGTAATTTGTTACGTTTTATGCATATGCGAGTTGTTTTTTACTTGCAATTTACGCTCCAGATGGTCTCTGCCCCTTTAGGTACGCAGGTATCAAACCTACATTATGCTGCTTAAGACTTGTAGTGGCAACTGTTGTAATTTTTGACTTTTGATGTGTACGAATTGTGTTTTACTTGCAATTGTACTCTCCACTGCCCCTTAAGGTACTCAGGTAGCTAACACACATTTTTTTAGCATAATTAACTTATAGATCGTGGTTTATGTTAATTGTAGTGATAACTTTTGTAACTTATTACTTTTTATGTATGTGAATTGTATTTGTGCTCACACTGCTCCTCTAGTGTAGCAGGTTTTAGTTTGACATTGTTCCTTATCCTATTTCTGCTCTAGAATTAGCATCATTTTTTTCATGGATAGTTGTTTATGTTCACGTGGTGATAACTGTTGTAATTTGTTGTGTTTTCTGTTATACAAAACACAAGGTGTGTTTGTACTTGCAATTTATACACCCTATGGTCCTTTAGAAACGCAAGTATCAACCCAAGAATTAGCATAATTTTGCCAATAGATCATTTTTTATGTTCATAGTGCTGATTGACTGTTGTAGTTCTTTACTTTTTATGTATACTAGTTGTGTTTTTATTTGCACTTTTTGCTCCCAATCTCCCAATAGACACACGGGTATCAATCCACATTTTCCTTTGCATGTTTTTCCTCATGACTTGGCATAGGTTGGTAAATTATATTCTTAAGTTACTTGCAATTTACACTCCCACTGTCCCAAACAGTCTCATCTTCATATGATCTTATTCACAAAGTGGAAGACTTAATGTGTATCTTGTTGTTCTTTTGATATTTTCGTGATCGGCAGGTAACTTATTTTGACCTAATTGGAGTTGTCAATTTGTTAATTCATGAGCGAAATGGAGGAGAAAGAGGGACCTTTAGGCAAGGTCCCGACTTCTGAGAGTGTCAAAGAAACAACAAGAAGTGTTATTAAACCAACCGTTTCATCATCTCTGAAGTCATCTGGGTCTAGTACTGGACCTACCCGAAAGAGGATCGAACCCAAGATTGTTTCTAATATGGTCAAACCGAATCCAAGAAAACCAACCATAGATCATGGTCTTACTACTAATGATGCTCCTGCAATTAGAAGGAATAGCACCGGGAGTTCACAAGAAAAACAAATTCCAGTTAAGAAACAGACCAGCAGTGTTAGTTCAGCCACAAAAGAGCCATTAAGGCGGTCTTTTCCTGAACCCCGTAGGAGCTCACTATCTTCGCCAGCTGGCAAAGCTTCAGGTCCTTCTTCTCCTGTTGTTAGAACTCCTAGAGCCATGGGCAGTAATGCCAAATTGTCTTCATCACTTTCCTCATCATCAAGAGTTCCTACAACATCTATTGACAGCATTGAGAGCAGCACAGAGAGGAAGTCAAAGTCAAACCTCTCTTCTTCAGCAGCAGTTTCTAGTGGATCAAGATCCGGATCTTTATCATCTTCCCGAGAAAGAATGTCAACTGCATCGAGTCTGAGGAAAGCAGTGACTCCTACAGTTAGGGTTTCTCGTTTGATCATGCTTCCACAAGTTGAGACCAAAGCTGGTGATGATGTGGTAAAAATTTGCTTCTAATAATCACATCCTCTATCCACAATTAATTTAATTTTTTGTGATTAAAAGTTCATTTAGCATTTTGTTTTTATATACATGAAAAACATCTTTGAATCCAAGTGAAATTTTACTTGCTATTTACCTGTCATAGTAAGTCTACTAACCATGCTGCCCATTTTGTTTAAAACAACTGTTGTCATGCTGATCTCACCCTTTCTCCTGTGATGTCAGAGGTTGGATCTTAGGGGTCACAGAATCCGTAGTCTGAAAGCTAGTGGTCTGAACTTGTCTCCTAATTTGGAGGTAAGCTGATATGTACAATATGATTTGGTACCCTTTGTATTATATTCACTACTTGCTCATAAATCTTTGTTTATTTAGAGTTAGATGATAATCTTTTATAGTTGATGTAATTTACATTTAAGACTTTTTGCTGACTTTTTATTTATTTTCTCACGCAAACATGTCCTTTCAACTACCATACTGTAAAAATAACGAGAAATGTTTGATTGATGTTCTTTTGTGACAGTTCGTTTATCTCAGAGACAACCTGCTATCATCACTAGAAGGCATTGAAATACTGAAGAGGGTGAAGGTTTGCACATAAATTTTCTTTTGAGCCCCCTAAACAATTAGGATGTTTGATCTATTTAATTCTTTTTTGATTAATTCCATTATAGATTCAGTTTCATGTTATTGATCATAAGTATTTAAAGCTTTATATTTGATGAAAATCTCCTATAAGCAATTAAGCATTACCTACCGAAGTTAAATTTTAAGTTGTGCTATATTATTAATATGAGTCGACTTAGTTGTACCTGAACTGGTGTGACATTGTGTCCAAACACCTTAATTATTCATCGATTTTGATCGAAAAGAAATCAAAATAATTTCTCAAACAACAAGAAGCTTTCTTTTGGAAATCAAAATATAAAACTAAAACAGAAGTCGTGTGGAAGCACTGAAAAATAGGTTAAACTCGTGCCTGTTTAATTTGCATAAAATGGTGCCTTTTTTATGATATGAACCATACTTTAAAGTTGGAAGTAGCGAGTTGATTGTTCAGGGAAGAACATGATGGGGGAGGCCTGGTTACTTGTAATTTCTAAAGAATTTTGATTTTCATTGTTTAAACAGAAGTAGGATTTTTTTTTTTTTTTTTGCATTTTACCAATTTCACCCGAATTTGGTGTATGTTTCTGGTTTGAGGGAGTGTTGGTGTTCTAGAATTAGTCAAGGGATGAAATCAGCAGAATGAGCTGCAGTCAAGAGATCATTTTGAGCTTTACTTAAAAAAATTGCTTCTATAAGTCGAATTGTGTCCTTATCATCTAACTGAGCATTATTGTTTTCTACACTTCATTTTATATTGCTCCTCGTAAATGAAATTGCCATTATGATTATCAGCATATCACCTTTATTAGGCATTAGAGAAACCAATTGTTGCACTTGCTGTTGTCTATGGCTTTCCGCTTCCCTCAAGCTTGGTAAACGACTGTTGTGGCCTATTTGTAGGTTCTTGATTTGAGCTTTAATGATTTCAAAGGGCCTGGGTTTGAACCACTTGAAGCCTGTAAAACGTTGCAGGTTATTTCCTCACACATCTTATTCATCTCCTAAATGGTTATAAGTAATGAACGGTTTGAAATTAACAATATGATTTTCTCTTAAAACTCATGTAGCAACTCTACCTTGCTGGGAATCAAATCACATCACTTAAGACTCTTCCTGCACTTCCAAATTTGGAGGTAAAACATTTGGTACATGCTCTTATTGTATCAAAGGTGGTAAGATGGATGGGTCGGGTAACATGTCAAAACAAGTTTTGGTTGAAGCAAGTCATTTTTAGTATGGGTCAAAACTGATTGTATCAGGTTGACTAGCAAACAGCTTTTGTGCATTTATTGCTTTTTATAAATAAAGCATCAGGCATGATTAAAAAACAATTATTACAATAATAAATGGAATAAACAATTTAGGAGGTTTTATGCACTAAAATAGTGTCTGGCGGCTTTCAACCTGTTTGACCCTTCGCACCTCTAGCAGTCTAGCTATAATTTCTGATTTGACCCATTTGACCGTTTGAGATATAATTCAATCTAAATTGACCCATTCCTAAGTAAATGGTTGAGATTGCCATCTCCAGTTATATCCTTGTTTGATATATAGCAAAAGTTTGCTTTGCCAACATTTCATGTGCCTGTAAATTTCTTTCCTTGTTCCAGTTCCTATCGGTTGCACAAAATAAGTTAAAGTCTCTTTCAATGGCAAGTCAGCCACGATTACAGGTTTTTTTTTCTTTTCTTTTCTTATTATTTTTTTGTATGTGGTTTTGTTTATGTTATTCGTTGACCTTCTGGTTATGTACAGGTATTAGCTGCTAGCAAGAATAAAGTATCAACACTGAAGGGCTTTCCATGTTTACCATCACTTGAGGCAAGCTCACTTTTATATTTCATATCCATCTGTGTAAATTAAAAGAATTTGAGGTCCATTTGACTGACATTAATTGAGGTCATTACTTATAAGTTGTTTGTTCTTCTTTTACAAGAACATTAAAGTTGTCAATATCATATAGTGTCCTAAGATCATACAGGATATGTCATGTTACAAAATATCATACTGTACAAATAAAAAAATCAATACAAGACAGTTTTAAACATTACAAAAGGGTACATACCTGTTCAAAATGTTACATAATACTATGACAGTGCATAATATACTACGAAATGTATGACGCAACATAAAATGAATGATATGATACAAAGGTGATGGTACAAGCTGTATGATTGATCTCAGGATGCTTAATAAAGTACTACTTTTTAAAATTAATATAATTATCAGTTTTTTTATTTAGTGACATACAGTACCTATTGTAGATACATTTCAAATACAGTTAATTTTTAATACATATTTATGTAGTAAGTGGTAACCTTTTTTGTTCGAGTAGAAATCAGTTAATTTTTGCTTCATGTTAGAATGTAGGTTTATTTGATATATCTGCTATTGCTATATGGTGCAGCATTTACGGTTAGAGGAGAATCCTATACTTGAGATGGCACATGTAGAAGCAGCTTCTATTTTACTTGTTGGCCCAATCCTGAAAAAGTTCAATGATAGAGGTATGTGATGATCTCTCTGATATGAAATTTAATTGCCTTAATTTATTTTTTTTGTTGTTTTTATAATTTATTCTGATTCTCATTCCAATCTTATTAATTGTAACTGTATTTGCATCCTGATGATTATATAGTATATTTGTTATAAAACACTAGCACATTCATTATGGTAGTTATTTACTATGTTACTTAGTACTCGTTTGATGATTATTTTAGTTAACATAGGCCCTTTTCTTCAAAAATAGTTCAACATGCAATCTTATAAATCTCTCTTTTTTGTTGCTTCATATATGTAATTAGTATTTTTTCTTTATAGAATTTCGTTTATGCATCGTTTTCTTGAAGTATTTGAAGTTTTTGTTTGGGGTACTGAAGTACCATTTTAACTATCAAATTCAGCTTAATTTGGCATCACGTGTTTTATACAAAAAGTTGAATTTATTTAGTATTTGAATTTTTAACAATTTTCACCTAACATGCATCTGCAATGACAATTTTGCTAGATCTTTCTCCTAAAGAAATTGCAATTGCAAAACATTATCCTGCACATACAGCAGTTTGCATTGCAGGAGGCTGGGAGTTTTGCAGCTCTAAACAAGCCCTAGGTGAGTTATATAAATTTCTCTTTTTTGCTTGTTTAATAATGTCATTGATGAAATATTCAAATTCCTATTACGCGTTTGGAGGTTAAATTATATTATGTCAAGTTGTCAACTAAATCAGCTTGAAAAGCTACATTTGTTGGGAGACAGACATCATTTATGTTATCTAATTAATCAACAGTTATTAATGCTTTTTTATGGTTGTCCTATCTTACTAAAGTATTTTAAATGAATCAAATGAAATTCACCTTAAACTAATAATGACCTGTTTACTAATTGACCAGAGTCAACTTTTAATTTTCTGGTCGAACAATGGAAAGACCATTTTCCTCATGGTTACATGCTCATGGAAGCCTCAGTTGATCAACCATTTGAAGAAGATGCTTGTAACTGCCACTTTCTTTTCACCAAAGATAAAATCATAAATGAAAATTCAGAATTAGTCTTGAATTATCAATGGTTCACTGGAAGCACAACCCTTTCAAACTTCACCCCTATTCCAGATGCTACATCTGAGGTAAGAAGTGTTTTCGCTTATTATTAATAGAATTTTTTTTATGTAATTATATTTCATTTTGTGAACCGATTATTTGCAAGGTATACTGGCCAAAACATGATGATGTGGGCAAGATTTTAAGGGTCGAGTGTACACCGGTACTGGGAGATACTAAATATTCCTCTATTTTTGCTATATCTTCACCAGTTTCTCCAGGTACGTGTTCCTCACATTCTAAAAGATATAGTTGACTAAAGTTTGAACTTTAATATTCAGTTTCAACTTTTTGTATAGGAACCAGATGCCCAAAGGTTCTGAAGCTTGATGTACGTGGAGAGTTAGTGGAGGGAAATATAATTACAGGCTACCCAGAGGTTGCATGGTGTGGTGGGACCCCAGCAAAAGGCATTTCTAGGTGACCATTTTGGCATTTTTTAGACTGCAGTAAAATTGTTCTTTTCTTTAGTTATTGTTATGAAACTGCTTAATATTTCTTAATTTACAGTTGGTTAAGGAGAAGATGGAATAGTAGTCCAGTGGTGATTGCTGGTGCAGAAAATGAAGAATATCAATTGACTCTAGAAGACATTGATTCATGTCTGGTTTATATGTACACTCCTGTAACAGAAGAAGGAACCAAAGGAGAACCTCAATATGCAATCACTGATTATATAAAAGCTGGTGTGTTCTTTTATGATTTTTAATTAATTATTATGAAACATTACGGAGAAACCATACATATAATTTCTCCATTATGTTATTTTTATTTACTCACCAATTTATGTTGTTTTTATTTACTCACCAACAAATCATATGAATGATTTTCAAGTGGCTTCACTGTTTCTTATTGGCAGCTCCTCCATCAGTTAACAACGTCCAAATAATTGGAGATGTTATAGAAGGAAATACTATTAGGGGGGTAGGTGTGTACTTTGGTGGAAAAGAAGGACCAAGCAAATTTGAATGGTTGCGTGAGAATAAAGATACAGGGTTTGCACTTTTCTCCCAACTATTATATTTTTATTAGCATCATGCCATCCTTATTTTAAGTATATTCTGCAATTATGTTATCTTGACAGAGACTTCGTCTTGGTGCTAACTGGCACGAGTGAGTATAATCTGTCCAAGGAAGACGTTGGTTTGCGGTTGGCTTTTGTGTATCTCCCTGTAAATTTTGAGGGTTAGTCTACATAGTTTTTTTTGTTAATTAAACTAATTATAAGCTGCTTTAACTACATATTATCTAACCATGCAAAAAGATTCTGTCTTTTTGAGGCTTGATTGCTTGAACATGGGATAAACTTTATTTTGCATGATTATTAATCTTTAATACATATATAAATCAAACCTACAGGCCAGGAAGGGAAATCTACTTCAACACTGTCTCCAATAGTCAAACGAGGTACTTATATACCAATTGGGAATTAACTTTTGTTTTAAAGATTAGGCAAGAATCATTCAATTCATCCACGTATTTGTTTTTCTCTTGATTAAAATTCCAGCTCCACCAAAAGTAACTAATCTGAAGATAATCGGTGATTTAAAGGAGGGAAGTAAGATTACAGTAACCGGTATTGTAACTGGAGCTACTGAAGGATCTAGCAGAGTTCAATGGTTCAAAACATTTTCCTCAATTCTTGATGGTGAAAATGGTCTGGAAGCATTAAGCACTTCCAAATTGGCCAAGGTTGGTTGTCTAATTATTAATGAATATCCTTAATACATTTTATTAACACACGATTCTTGTTAAAAAATTACTTGTGTTTCATGCCAGGCATTTCGCATACCTTTAGGAGCTGTTGGATACTACATTGTTGCCAAATTCATTCCTGTGAACACAGATGGTGAATCTGGTGAACCAGCATACATTATTTCAGATAGAGCAGTTGAGAGTAAGTTAATTTGAATTCCATTTTAACCTGTTTCGGTATCAAGTGGTTCTTAAACATGATTATTAAATTTTGCAGCTCTTCCCCCAAATTTAAATTTCTTATCCATAACTGGCGACTACACTGAAGGTGGTATACTGACAGCATCTTATGGGTACATAGGAGGTCATGAAGGAAAGAGTATTTACAACTGGTATCTTCATGAGGTATTTCCATATTCATTTTTATAATATTTAATTTATTATCATTGTTGTATCTTTTCTTTTTATTCATATTGCACGGGATATCTGCAGGATGAAGCTGACACTGGTATATTGATACCTGAGGTTTCGGGTCGTCTTCAGTATAATGTCACTAAAGATGCAATTGGTAAATTTATCTCATTTAAATGTACTCCCTTACGTGATGATGGGATTATGGGGGAATCAAGAACTTGCATGGGTCAAGAACGTATTCAGCCAGGTAACACTAATAATAGTTTTCACATTCTTTAAATTGTTTTTATTCACTTCTGAAAACTCTTTTGTCATGTGTTTATGTTGTAAAAAAGCTATAGTATACACCTAAAGGTTATGTATGTATGTACTATGAAATCTATATCTGATGTTGGTTTTTGTCATAATATTTTTTTTTAATTAGGAAACCCTAGGTTGCTGTCTTTGCAAGTGGTTGGGACTGCAGTTGAAGGCACATCAATATATGTTAACAAACAATATTGGGGTGGTGAAGAGGGAGACTCTGTTTTCCGCTGGTTCAGGGTATCTCTGTGATAATTGGCATATAAAGCTCGTATTTATTTCATTATAGTTTCTTTTATATGGTTTTGTTTTAAGCCAATGCGTAACATTAGGGTTTAAGTTATTTACAGTTTGTATTATTGTCATTTCATATAGTATATTAATAAGTTAATTCTACGTGCAGACAAGCTCAGATGGCATGCAAACAGAAGTTGCAGATGCTGTCACATCATCATACTTGCTTTCAGCTGATGATATTGGCTATTTTATTTCCGTTTCATGTGAACCCGTGAGAAAGGATCGGGCTCGTGGGCCTATTGTATTATCTGAACAGATTGGACCAATATCTCCAGGTATTATGCAGAATCTTTTGTATTTATTTTTGTACAAAACCTTATAAATCAACAGATAATCACTGCAGAATACTCCAAACTGAACAATCTTGAACAAGAAATAACCAAAATTTTTTATTAGCAGCAAGTTCAGAAACTATTGAAGAAAATAAAAAACTTCTCAGACAAACCCTAATCAAAAGAAGGGTGAAAACGAGAGAGACGATAAAACGTACATGTGCAAGTTGTTTGAGCAGGCACCCAAAATTGGACAGTTTTCTGGGAATTGTTGCAAAAGACACCCTAATTTTTTTGAGCAGGATTTCCAATATCATAACTGTTTAAAATTGTTGCAAAACAGCCACCCAAAATTTCACACTTTCATCAAGCTGAGTTTTTAAATAGTTGTAGAAAACGTCTATATTGCTAAAACTTCATCTTTTCCTTTAAGTAAATACACCCACACAACTCTTGAATAATCATCCACTATAGTTATCCCATACTGTACTTTTAATCTTATAATGACCCCACTCCTTAGTGATGATCACTCAGAGGAAAGAGGAAAGTGTTTTATCTGGTTTGTTTGGATCTATGGCAGATTTCACATGGGGATGATTTTGTATATTTATCTTATATTTTAAAACAGTAAGAACTTAATCAGCAAGGTGACCTAGCCTACTAGGCCAAAGATGTCTAGATATTAACTCAGTTGTAGCATTATTACTGAACACACACTTACCTCTATACATTCATCAAAGAAATATAAACCTCCACTCTCACTATCCAGTCCCCAGAGTTTTCCTTCACTTCAAGTCCTGAGCATAACACTTCATATCATCAAACCTAACAAACAGTTTACTATCCTAGCTAGCTTATGAACAGATAACAAATTCACACAATATTAGCACGTCAAACAACACAATTTTAGTTTGGATCCGTATGCTTAAGTTTCTTTGAATGATGACATGACTATAGTCAAACAACAGTTATAAAAATTCTGAGTGTTTTATTTTTCAGGGCCACCAACTTGCCAGTCACTTGAGTTTCATGGGTCATTGGTGGAAGGAGAGCGTTTAACCTTTATTGCATCTTATAGCGGAGGGTAAGACAACATTATCTTTTTTTATTAAAGATGTTCAGGGTAGGAATATCATATCATAAAATTATATATATTTAAATATGTACTTTATTTCTTTTAGGGGGAAAGGAGCTTGCTTCTTTGAATGGTTTAGAGTGAAGGATAACGGTCGCAAGGAGAAACTACATTCTGGCGGTGAGGTTTTAAATAATATTGTTGCATAACTTAAAAGCTTAGTTGTCTACCCTGATTACTTGCTTAACAAGTAATGTAAATCTTAGCAGAGCATTTAGATTTGACTTTAGAAGATGTGGGAGGATGTGTGGAGCTTGTTTATACGCCCGTGCGTGAAGATGGACTTAAAGGGAGCCCAAAAAGCATTGTATCTGGCCCAATTGTTCCAGGTGAGTAGATTCTACATTGTTGAAAATATGTTCGTTTTGAATAACATACTAGTATTACCAAGATTTTTTCATATTTAATATCTTTTGACAGCTGACCCTATTGGTGTGGAACTTGTAATTCCGGATTGCTGCGAGGACAAAATTGTAATTCCTCTTAAAACATACTTTGGTGGACAAGAAGGGGATGGAAGGTATATTTGGTACAGATGTCTCTCCAAGATTGATGCATCTGCTCTCATGGATATATCAGATTCTTGTGAAGATGTAACTACATGCAGGAAAACATTGTAAGTTTTGTGAATGTAGTTCCACATTATATTTATTAATCATTATTTTTATTTGGTTTGTGATATCTTGGCAGAACATACACTCCCTCCCTGGAAGACGTAGGTGCTTATTTGGCATTGTATTGGGTCCCTACCCGTGCAGATGGAAAATCCGGTCAACCCGTGGTGTCCATTTGCAACAATCCAGTGACTCCAGGTAGACTAATGTTACTTAATTTGTATCTGCATAATGTCTACTTATGGATAGTAATTATTTGTAAAAAAATCATGCCAAATATTCTGGCAGGTTTTCCGGTAGTTTCCGAAGTTAGTGTGAAGGCGTTGTCATTATACCGTTATTCTGGTGAAGGAAAGTACTTTGGTGGTTATGAAGGATCAAGCATCTTTAGTTGGTTTAGAGAAACTATGGAGGGAGCAACTGTTCCTATTGATGGTGCTAACTCTAAAATATATGAAGTTACAGATGCAGATTACAATTGCAGATTGTTGTTTGGGTAATTGCTCCATCTTTGTTCTCTATCGCTCTTAATATTTGTGCATGTATTCAATTATTGTTTATCAGATAGGATTCAATATTTGTGCATGTACCTCTCCGAGGACATGATTGGTGATAGAACTTCTTGGAGACGTAAGATTAAGGTTATGGATTTTAGTGTTTTTTAGTGTCTCACACTCATCTTCTTCCTACGCGTTTGTTTGCTTTCAACTGTCTGCTTTGGTGTATTTGTTAGTTACTTTCTATGCGGTAAGTGCTCTTGTAGTCTACTACTACTATGAGTACTCCTTGTTTTTGTGTAGTTTTGCTTATCTACACTGTATGTTGACGCGTTATTTATGATTTATACTTTTTATCTTAACAAATAGTTTTTTTTGGGCCGGGGTCCCACTGGGAGTAGCCTCTCTATCATCCTCTGATAGAGGAAAGGTTTGTCCTCATCTCACCCTCCCTAGACCCTACCAATAGCTTGCTGTGTGTGGGATTTTACTAGGTAAGTTTGTTTGTTTAGATAGGATTCAATAACTGTTTTGTGCATTTTGAAGGTATACACCAGTTCGTTCTGATTCAGTTGTTGGAGAGCTGAAGTTGTCTGAGCCAACTGATGTCATTCTCCCAGGTACCTTTTGCATGTTACATCCCTATAGCTTTCTTTATGGTTTATTTTTATTATTTATTAAGTTATATATATATATGTGTGTGTGTGTGTATGCATGTATGTACGTATATACATATCTGTATTTTATCTTTTTTTTTTTTCTTAAATTCACTTTATAAAATTTGGCATCCAGAGCTTCCAAGAATTGAGATGCTTGCTCTTACCGGTAAGGTAGTTGAGGGTGAAGTACTAACTGCTATTGAGGTTATCCCAAAAAGTGATGCTCAACAGAATGTTTGGCAAAAATACAAGAAACATGTTAGATACCAGTGGTATGTTTTTTTTTTGCTCTCTTTCTTATTTATTTTAAATTTTGCAATAAAGGGTACTTATTTTATCATCATATGTTAAATAACAGGTATATTTCTTCTGAAATGGGAAACAAACACTTTGAACCAATACAATCACAATGTTCTTGCTCATATAAACTTCAATTTAATGACATTGGTTGTCGTTTCAAATGTGAGTGCATTGTAATAGATACATTTGGAAGATCTAGTGAACCAGCATATTACGAAACTGCCCCTGTTTCCCCAGGTCTTCTTGAATTTTCTCTTATTTCTCTGCATGTCTTCACATTATTTTCTGGGATCACGTTTGTGAAATTAAAATAATCTAAAATATTTCTAATAAATATTTTTTCTTTTCTTTTTAGGAATTCCTAAAATGGAAAAGATGGAAATTGAAGGCAGAGGGTTCCATACCAATTTATATGCAGTTCGTGGTAATTATAGTGGCGGAAAGGAAGGTAAGAGTAAAATCCAATGGCTGAGATCAATGGTTGGCAGTCCAGATCTAATTTCTATTCCAGGTATCTTCTATCTTGCATTTTTTTAATGGGTAGTAAAAATGATTTTTTATTCTATTATTCTATATATTCTTTTCTTTTTTATTGCAGGCGAGACAGGAAGAATGTATGAAGCAAATGTTGATGATGTGGGCTACCGTTTGGTTGCTATTTATACTCCTATAAGAGAAGACGGGTTTGAGGGCCATCCAGTTTCTGCTTCAACTGAACCAATAACTGTCGGTAAGCCTAGATTATTATTTCCCCTAAACTTGAATTTTTATTTTTAAAATAACTTCTTTGGTAAGCTGTGTTTCTGTTTATTTAAGTTTCTATTTAATATCTGATTTGGTTCATCTCACTGTATCTATTTGCAGAACCTGATGTTCTTAAAGAAGTAAAGCAGAAGCTTGATCTTGGCTCTGTTAAGTTTGAGGTATGCATCTTTTAATCCTCATTTATTTAAAAAAAATCATTCTTCATAAAATCGTAACATTTGTCTTTTCACCAGGCATTATGTGACAAGGACAGATCTTCAAAGAAGGTAATAATATTCATCAACACACATAAATGACGAGGAAGGGGTAAAATTGTCATTTTACAGTTATCCTAACTTCAGTTTCCATTTTTTTACTTAAGGTTTCCGGGGTGGGCAGTCTTGAAAGAAGAATATTGGAAGTTAATAGAAAACGAGTTAAAGTTGTGAAACCGGGTTCCAAAACTTCTTTCCCGACAACTGAGATTCGTGGAAGCTATACTCCTCCATTCCATGTATGTGGTTTCATTCAATGTTTACTACAGTTTTAGTAATAATAAAAGTTTTTAGGTCGGAGTTTATAAAGTTTATAAAGTATTTCTTTTATGTCATGAACTTGTGTAGGTGGAGATTTTTGGTAATGATCAACATCGGCTGCGGATTGTTGTGGATAGTGACAATGAAGTAGACTTAATGGTTCAGACCCGACACTTAAGAGACGTGATTGTACTAGTGATTCGCGGGTTTGCTCAAAAGTTCAACAGTACATCACTCAATTCCCTCCTCAAGCTTGATTCATGATCAAGTGATCAAATCTTTGTACATTTGAATCTATACTGACTGCTATTTTCCCCTTGGTTTCTTGATAAATATTCCATTGGAAAAAGAAAACAGTATATATGTCCAGTTAGCATGCTGCATCTAGTGATCTTTGTTGTTGGATATATATGTTTTTTTGGAATACATGTTTTGTTCTATGTATTTACTTGTGTGGTTTGTTTTTGATGGATGTTTATATTCTCTTTATACCCTTTTTGTCTTGTAACATTTGTTGATACTAACTGTATAAGTGATTGCATTAATTTGTGGTTATTATTTACTCTTTTATTTATATATAATTTCACTTTTAAAATTGTTTATTATTGTATTAAAACGTAACGATATTAATAACAACTAAAGGGCGTGTAAAAGAAAATGAATTTTCTTGTCTTTTCCACGCCTGAATTTTTTGTCATTATGAAGAGAATCCTTTTGTCAAATCAATAACTCCTAACAGGCGTGTACAAATCAATAACTCCTAACAGGCGTGTACAAATCAAATTGTTTTACCCTTTTGTCAAATGACAACAAAATTCAAACGAAATTACGTGGGGATGTTTGAATTAATTAACAAATCCTTATGACCACTTAAATTCAAGTCTAAAAGTTTTTATTTGATTTGTGGAAAGTAATTTAATTTGTAAGTGGTAAGGTTGGTGCTTTGTGAACTTGGAGATCACAGGTTCGAGTTGTGGAAACAACCTCCTGCACAAAGTGTAGGTAAGGCTGCGTACATCAGATCGCGAAGCGATCCGGCTTCTGCACAAATGCGGTATACGTCAGGCACCGGGTACGCCTTTTTTAGTTTAATTTATATAAATCACTAAGCAGTTTATTACCCCTCATGCCACCCCCACCATGAAAACCCTCTTCTTCGGTATCATTGTAATCCAAGCTTCGTATGTCTAGGTCCTTCACTAGCTCTAGCTAGGGTGGGAGATTAACCTAAAGCTATCTCATGACTATTATTTTTTACTGATTTTAACTCATTTTTAGGGTTAAGTTTGCAATCGTAAGTCACAGGATGACACATGGGTTAACTTTCCATTAAAAACTAACTGGTGTTAACATCAGGGGCTAAAGGCGCAACCAAATCTTAAAAGTTTGGGCTAAATTTGTAATTTTTAAAACCTGGGTGCAAAACATGCAATTTGATCAAACCATAGGGGCCATTTATGCAATTAACTCTTATTTTGTATATAATAGAAGATGTGGGGACCCTAAAGGATGTGAAAAACCCTTACATGCACAAATCGTGACCATGAACAGTGGGCGTAATGTGACATTTTAATGACGCACTTTACATACTCATAACGCTGCGAGCCACCTTTATATTTTGAGAATTTGTGTCGAAGGTGAGCCCGGGTTGGTAGGAACTCGGTTCGTAATGATAACGGGTCACTCAGCTCAGTTAGTGACAATGGTTGACACCAAACATAACCGTCAGCGCAATTACTACCGAATGCTCGATGCTGAGCAGTTGGGTGACAACTATAGAGAAGGGTCGCTACAGCTAAGTCCAATTCAAAGATTCTAGAGGTGAAGTGGTTCAATGGCGGTTATTGTTCAAATGAAGGGTCGTGACTACTCAAGGTTTAGTTAGTTATGGAGGTTATAACGATTGTAACATCCCGAAGATCCATAAATTGACGGTTGGGGTTAATGGGTAACCCGACTCTCTAGTGGATGAAGGCGATAGTAGAGTTGACTAGTGAAGCGTGGTTTAACGGGTGTAAAGGACCCGGTTAGCCGTTTCATAAACAGTTCAAATAAAAAACATGCGATTAAGGAAACACGGGGACCCGGTTGAAAGTTGGAGTGGTTTAAATGCCACCTAAACTCACAACACGACCTAGGTGTGCGACGGCTGGGAAACCAAGAAGAGAGAGACAGAGAGACCGGAGAGAAAGGGAGGCCGACGACGGGTGGTCTCAACCGAGTGGCTTTAAAACATCGATAAGGTAACCCCGTTTATGTTTTTATCTCGTTCGCTGTCTTGTTTTCGATTATGCATGGAAACCCGATTAGGGTTTGGTCCTTGTTTATGGTGATCGGAGAAGGAGACGAGAACGATGGTCGAAGGACGTCTATTGCCGTTGAGTCAACGGCGGGGGACGGGCACGACGACAGCCATGGTGACGGCTGCAATGGCGTGCAACGGCAGCCACGCTGATGGCTGTGGTGGTGCAACGAGGAGCCGGCTGCTGCCGGTGTTTGTTGTGGCAGTACGACGACGGAGGACGACGGATGACGGAGATGATGATGTCTCCGGCAGGAGGTGGAGCACGACGATGGCAGTGGTGCCCGTGGTGGTGCATGGACAAGCTCGGGTGGAGCTAGGGTTTGCATGGTGAGATTAGGGTTTGCATGTATTGTGGACGTGCATGCTTGGGAACCCGGTTCGGGTATTCGAGTTCTAAACGGGTCGAGGACGATCCAATCCGTGTATTCGTGGAACAAGGGTTCGATGATCGGAGCAACGAGTCGATGAGACGGGTGTTGGGGTTTACATTTTATGCATGTTCGACGTATGTTTAGAACGTGTTCTAATCATGGGATCGAACTTTTGACAGGTTCGAGTTTCGAGCGGGAGGACGGTTGCAGTGCAAGACTTGGATCTTTGCAACCAATGAGTTTCTAATCCCCTTTTTACTTGTTTTTGGTGCTATCGTACATACTTACACGCTTTATCGTTTAAATGCATGTTTTATGAGAAATGAGTTAAACTTATCGAGTTTTACGAGTTAACTATGCTATTTTAAAACAAATCTAAGGGTCAATGTGGTATCCCTAGGTTGAGTAAGCTGGTTGTCGATATGACATCGGTATGTCATATAATGACTTTTGGGATAAGTCAGAGGTTGAGTCTTTACGTTACGAGGATATGTCTAGGGTATGTGTTTGGTTTCATACACAAGTGATCCGTGTAAGGACGGTGAGTCGTAGTACATGTCCAAGTAGTGTTACGTGTGTACAATTGTTGCTTTGTGTGCTTGCATTGCTGTCCGTGTATACGACTAACAATGATTACAAATAATCGTGTTAGAATCCAAACGCGATTATTTAGTTACTTAAAATTCTTGACACTCAGTAGTTCAGTCGACTTATCAACACAAGGTGCTACGTTGACAAGAAATTCTACATGTGTTGCTTGTTGAAAATCAGGCCCAAGAACACGAACACAGAATTTGATCTCAACCAAGATCGACTCTTTTATTAATATTGGAAACCAAAAACACACTTTACAATGACCCGTGAACCCTCTATTTATACTAAAACTAAACTAATCCTAACCCAACTCAATAACTATTAAATAATTAAATAAATAAACAACTCACTCCTAGTCTAATACAAACTCAACCAAACAATTAATAAATTAATATTAATAATTATCTTTAATCAAGATTAATCCTTCATTGCTACATTGTATATTAAGAAGTGATTTGCCACGAAACCAAATGCATAACGCGCTTGATTAAGCGGTGGATGCCAAATTATTTTAAGGATAGAGAGCATCCGCCTTGCCATAATAAGCAGCAGATTACGGATTGTTGTTTTATATTATAAGGAAGTTTAAGTATTCTTTATATCTTATCGAGGCATGTGACATGCTTGATTTTATGCCTGATCCTATAATCCTACCTTGTAACCTTGATTGATTTATTATACAATGAACATTTTTATGCTTCATATCACTTGTGATATCATTTCATTTCAAATTTCCAAGTCTAGTCTAAAGCGAGTATTCTATTGCGCATAGAACGGCTTGCGCATTATATTTTGATTCTATATCTGATTCTGGTATTCATTCTTAATCTTGCTACTTATAGTAGCTTTGGATTCTTTAGACTCTAACCTAATAAAAACAATTCAAGTTTGTAACTTCGTTTGACTAAAATATAATTTCAAGGGTAAAAGTTACACATACGTAAATTTCAGGGTTTCTTTTGTAACGTCTTCGAAATCTGGTTAATTTTTGTAAATTCAATCATATATCATTATTATTAATATAATTTTCAAAATTTTAAGTTTATATATTATTATTTAAATTAATAAAAATCAATTAATTCCTTTAAACTTATCCAAAATGAATTAAAACCAATATTTTTATTCTTAAATCCTATCCTAATCCATTCCATCCATTAACTAACTAATTTTGGACTCAATCCTATCATCCATATCCTCAAAATTTCGTGAACTAACCCCTATATCCATTATTCAAAAGTTTTATAAAAAATTCTAAGATTTACAAACCTATGTTTATCACCTTTGTTATCCTAATAAAAAAAACCTAACCAAATTTCCCCCTTTTTCCTCTCAAACTCACCCTATAAATAGAGCCTTAAACCTCATTCATTCTTCACACCTCAACAATCCTCTAGGGTTCTCTAGCAACTAAAGGTTGTTCTTCTCATCTTTTGGAAGATTCTAGCTTAAATCCTTCCATTCTAAGTAAGTTCTTCTTATGTTCTTGCTTGTTCATACTTTTCTTTTCAAAAATTCCTCATAACTAGCTAGATCTATGATTCCCTAGCATGTTTATGTTATAATCATAGAGCTATTGAAGATCAAATGCCCTATTTTAATTAAACTTGTTCAAACTTTTATTTAAAAACTTGGTTTTGATCTTTCTTGTTCCTTTCAATTTCAAAAATCATGTTTTTACTAAAACTCCTTATCTTCAAATTAAACCCCTCTAATAATTAACTTATTTCATTTCTATCTTTACTAAACGTATATTTTCACTTTAGCCCTTATACTTTCCAAACTTATCAAACAAACCCTAAACTTGGTCAAGTATACAAATAGGGTAACTTTCAAACCAGTATGTAGTTATCTGACAAACATTAAAGTTCTGGCTAGGAAAAGACGGGGTTCCGATCCAACCAACTCTTTCCTGGAAACTTTTATGTTGGAGGTACTACTCTGGAATGATAACCACTCTAGTGTACAACAACCACTTTCAACTAATTACATTGTCAACCCCTCGACTATCCTTAATTTGTTTCTAACGTAACAAACTTAAACTTAGGGAGTCGTTAAGGCATTCGATCCAAGTTACTACAAGTTCAAGTTCAACCCTTTCATTTGCAAGGTGAGATACATAGCCCCTTTTATTTTTTTATTTTTGGGGTGGAAACATGCTCGTATATCAAAGGTTGTTCAAACTATATCAAACTCAAATACTACTTCTGTATTTTCAATAACAACATTCTATACTTGTAAACTTAAACGGTTTTATACACACTCTACAACCATTAACTTGGGATAAGCCAACGGGAGTAAGTCATAGATCTATGGGCCTGACATGCCGATCTAGTTCTTGAGTTGACGAGATACGATATCAACTTGAGACTAGATATACAGAAACTGCAAAACTTGTTATTCATGCTATATCAATTCTATGGGAACCCAATCTTGTCATTAGGTTTGGTTGAATCGATGTATAAAAGTTTGTTTACTTGTTATTGAATCTTGTTTATGAATTGCAAAAATCTTCATTATCTATACTATGTAATTACTTAAACCTATGTTCTCACCGGCTTTATAGCTGACATATTTTAGCATGTTTTTCAGGTACTAATAACTAGGTTGCTGTTACAATCACGCTAGGACTTCGAGACTTGGCTCTAGGAGATTTAGTTATTTATAAAGTTTAATAAAGACTATTTGTTTATCTATTTTGTTTGGTTGTGTGTTTTTAAAAACAATGTAATGCAATTATTCGGTTAATTTAATAGTATTTCTTTTAATCATTGTGATGATTTCAATTCGTCACCCCTGGCGTAAATTCCGCCATCGGTGGGGGTGTGACAGATTGGTATCAGAGCCATGGTTATAGAGAATTAGGTTGCTTTAGAATAAACATAGTCTATAACCCTAGAATTTCCCTTTTAAGAAGTTACTTTTTCTTTGTGTCTAACCTTATGTGTTTAACTTATCTCTAACCTCCCTTCTTCTAGCCATGGATAACTTCATCGACCTAACAAGGAAAAGTATAGCAACCCCAAGCTCAATCAAGTGGACACAAGAAGCTCAAGACATGAACAACTCGGAGCTGCGGTCTGACGCAACTAGTCGTTACCACCCGGAGAACGTACGCTTTACACGACCGGTGGAACCTAAGGAGAGTAGAGCTGGAACTACCAAGTCTTCGATCATCCGAGACATAGAAGACGGAGCTGAGACGATTCCTAAATCACTCTCTTCAAGACCAAGGATCTAATTGGTGGATCGAAGGACAGTGTGTAATCTGGAAGAGTGGGTACCTGTACACGAAGGGCTTTGTCTAGGAAAGGCGTGGCGCATAAATCCCTTTGGACCTGTCACTCTTTCCTGGGAAATCTTGGTGTGAGTATCGCTTATTGGCTAAAACACACTCTCCTACCATCTACCATGCAGATCTAGAGTTTTGATTAGTCAATTAATTCTTTGTATTTTCAATTCAGGACATTAAGTGGTTATATGTGCTTATGTCTTTATCTTTCCTTATTTGTAATTAAACAACTTGATTATGAATAAAATTCCTATTTTGATTATCTTGCGACTCTATCTATCGTTTATCAACTTATCTAGCTATACTCTATCTTGTAGAATGCCTCCTCGTCATGACACTACCGAGATCAATGAGATTGATGCTATCATCACTCGACAACTAAGGGATGTCCTTCCTGAAATGGTTACCCATGTCAGTAACTCACTACGTAACACTGACGGTTCTAGAGCCGATAATAACAACACTGACCACTACAAGAAGTTCGCCAACTCCAAGCCCGCTGATTATAATGGTACTGAAGGAGCAACTGGGCTGCTCCAATGGATTGAAAAAGTTGAATCTGCTTTGGACATGGCTGAGAGTCCAGAAAATCTGAAAGTGAAGTTTGTCGCAAGCACATTTCAGAAACAGGCTCTTACTTGGTGGAATGCCCAAATCAGGGCTAGGGGAAGAAACGTAGCTCTAGCCTTGCCTTGGAATGAGTTTAAGGAGTTGCTCATTAGGGAATTCTGCCCGAGTAATGAACTCAAGAAGATAGAGATTGAGTTTTGGAACCATGAGATGGATGGTGGTGAGCATGCAGCCTACACCGAGCGTTTTCATGAGCTCAGTATTCTAGTGCCACATATGGTTACACCGGTTAACAGACAAATTGACCGGTACATTACTGGTTTGAACTCCCTAGTCCGAATCCCTACCTTATCTAGTTCACCCACTACTTTGGAGGCAGCAATCCTATTGTCTGCTACTATCACCGACGATCTGGTTAAGTCGGGAGCTCTGGTTAGGAAGGGTTCTAAGAAGGTGAATGCTGAAAGCAAGAAGCCTGACCGTAACTATAACAAGAAACAAAAGACTGCCAAAGGGTTTGCTATGGTAACTCCTGCTACACCGGTAAACCAAGCTGCTCCTGCTCCTCAGGCCTATGTGAAGAAGCCATATACCGGGAATATGCCTAAGTGTCCTAAATGCCCTTTTCATCACTTCGGAGAGTGCCGCAAGTGTACTAACTGCGGCCGAATTGGTCACGTATTCCAGACTTGCAAAGCTCCAGCTGCCACGGCTAACAACAATACTCTTGTGGCAGCCACCACTGCTGCTACTGCTGGAAATAACACTGTTCGAGCTTGCTATGAATGTGGTGACCCAAGTCATTTCCAGAATCGTTGTCCTAAGCTTCATCCGAACAATGCCAACAACCCAACTGCTAATGGACGAGTTTTTGCTATTGGAGCAACCGAAGCTCGTCAGGATCCAAACGTTGTTACGGGTACGTTTCTCATCAATCAACACTATGCTTCTATCCTATTCGACTCCGGAGCGGACAAAAGTTTTGTCTCAACCGAGTTCGAATCTTTGCTTAGCTCTAACTTTGTTAAACTAGATACTACTTATTCTGTTGAGTTAGCTAATGGAGATCTAATACATGCCAATACTATTTTCTGAGGTTGTACTTTAACACTTGACGATCATCCGTTCTCAATCGATCTTATCCCTATCCAACTTGGAAGCTTTGACATAGTGGTAGGAATGGATTGGCTATCCACCAACCATGCTGAGATCATTTGTGCTGAGAAACTAGTCCGTATTCCCCTTAAATCTGGAGATACTTTGACTATCCATGGAGAGAGGTCTGGGAAAAACTTGAAGATCATTTCATCTATGAAAGCCCGTAGCTTGCTGAGAAAACCCACTACTATGGCATTCTAGGCCCACGTTGTGGAAAAGAAGACTCAAGGAAAGAAACTACAAGATGTCCCTATCATTAAAGACTACTCGGAGGTCTTTCCTGATGATTTGCCCGGACTACCTCCTATCCGACAAGTCGAGTTCCGGATTGACCTTGTACCTGGTGCAACGCCTGTTGCCAAATCCCCTTACCGCTTAGCCCCATCAGAAATGAAGAAGCTATCCGGTCAGCTTCAAGAATTATTCGACAAGGGATTTGTTCGACCGAGTTTCTCACCTTGGGGAGCACCGGTTTTATTTGTCAAGAAGAAAGACGGATCCTTTCGGATGTGCATTGACTATAGAGAGCTCAACAAACTAACCGTCAAGAATCGGTATCCACTACCGAGGATTGATGATTTATTTGATCAATTACAAGGAGCCGCCTGTTTTTCAAAGATTGATCTACGCTCTGGTTATCATCAACTTCGAGTGAATGAAGAAGACATACCCAAAACCGCCTTTCGAACCCGCTATGGACACTATGAGTTCGTAGTTATGCCATTTGGACTAACCAATGCACCCGCGATATTCATGGACCTCATGAACCGTGTTTGTCGACCTTACCTAGATAAATTCGTCATTGTTTTCATAGATGACATCTTTATCTATTCCCGAACCAAGACCGATCATGAGAAACACCTCAAACTTATCCTTGAGCTTCTAAAGAAAGAGCAACTCTATGCTAAGTTCTCTAAGTGTGAGTTTTGGCTTAGTGAAGTTCAATTCTTAGGTCATGTGATCAATGACAAGGGTATCCATGTTGACCCTGCCAAGATTGAAGCAGTCAAGAACTGGAATGCACCAAAGACTCCCTCAGAGGTTCGCTCATTTCTGGGTCTAGCGGGGTACTATCAAAGGTTCATCTCAAACTTTTCGAGAATTGCTCTGCCACTCACTACTCTGACTCAGAAAAACCATACTTTTGACTGGGGACCAAAACAAGAAGATGCGTTCCAGTTGCTTAAGCAGAAGTTATGTGATGCACCCATTCTGACTTTACCAGATGGCAATGAGGACTTTGTTGTGTATTGTGACGCATCCAACCAAGGCCTAGGTTGTGTCCTTATGCAACGAGAAAAGGTCATTGCATATGCATCGAGACAGCTTAAGATCCATGAAAAGAACTACACTACTCATGTTCTTGAGCTAGGTGCTGTAGTGTTTGCTTTAAGATCTGGTGACATTACTTATACGGTACGAAATGTGTTATCTACACCGATCATAAAAGCTTACAACACATATTCGATCAGAAGGAGTTAAATATGAGACAGAGGCGTTGGGTGGAACTACTAAATGACTATGATTGCGAGATTCGCTATCACCCGGGTAAAGCTAACGTAGTAGCCGACGCTCTCAGCAGAAAGGAAAGAATCAAACCCTCACACACTCGTGCGATGGGAATGATTATACATACTAGTCTTAAAGCCTAAATCCTTCTAGCCCAAAGGAAAGCACTTGTCAGGACGGATCTAAAGGATGAATTGGCAAGTATTGCTGAACATCAATTGGAGTCCAAGACCAATGAAATTCTTTACTTCATGGGTCGAATGTGGGTTCCTAATTTTGATAATCTCCGAGAACTTATCCTAAATGAAGCTCATAAGTCTCATTATTCTATTCATCCAGGTTCCGATAAGATGTACTTAGATCTGAGGAAATGTTATTGGTGGTCTGGAATGAAGAAAGACATAGCGCTGTATGTTGGAAGATGTTTGACCTGTCAAAAAGTCAAAGTTGAACACCAAAAACCATCAGGCCTACTCCAGCAACCCGAAATCCCTCAATGGAAATGGGATCAGATTTCTATGGATTTCATTACTAAGCTTCCTAAAACCTCTGGTGGGCATGACTCAATTTGGGTCATAGTCGATCGCCTGACTAAATCCGCTCACTTTCTACCGATCCGAGAAGACTATAAAATGGAGAGGTTATCCAAGATCTATATCAATAAATCGTAGCTCGTCATGGTGTTCCACTATCCATCATCTCTGACCGAGACAGTCGGTTTACGTCCAGGTTCTGGAAATCTTTACAGAAATCCTTAGGAACACGTGTGGATCTTAGCACGGCTTATCACCCTCAGACTGATGGCCAAAGCGAACGAACCATACAAACTCTTGAGAACAGCTACGAGCCTGTGTCATCGACTTTGGTGGAAGTTGGGATAATCACTTACCTCTGATAGAGTTCTCGTACAATAACAGTTATCACACCAGCATTCAGTGTGCACCATTTAAGGCCTTATACGGAAGAAAATGTCGCACCCCTGTTTGTTGGACTGAAATCGGAGACAGTCAGATAACTGGTCCGGAACTTATTCAAGAGACTTCAGATAAAGTATTTCAAATTCAAGATAGACTTAAAGCCGCACGAGATCGTCAGAAGAGTTATGCGGACAATAGAAGAAAACCTCTTGAATTCCAGATTGGTGATCATGTTCTACTTAAAGTTTCCCCTTGGAAAGGAATTGTCCGATTCGGGAAAAAGGGTAAACTAGCTCCTAGGTATATTGGACCATTCAAGATCCTGGAAAGGATTGGTCCAGTAGCCTACAAACTTTAGCTACCGCAACAACTTAACTCTATCAATGACACTTTTCATGTGTCTAATATGAAGAAGTGTCTAGCTGACGACACTTTGCACATTCCTTTGGATGAGATCCGCATCGATAACCAACTGCACTTCATTGAAGAACCTACTGAGATTATGGATCGTGACATCAAGAAACTGAAGCGAAACCATATTCCAATTGTTAAAGTTCGTTGAAATTCTAAGCGTGGTCCTGAGTTCACCTGGGAACGTGAAGACCAGATGAAACTCAAATACCCTCATCTATTTTAGGATGGCACAAACTCTACTAGTTGAATTTCGGGACGAAATTCTCTTAACTAGGGGAGACTGTGACATGCTTGATTTTATGCCTGATCCTATAATCCTACCTTGTAACCTTGATTGATTTATTATACAATGAACATTTTTATGCTTCATATCACTTGTGATATCATTTCATTTCAAATTTCCAAGTCTAGTCTAAAGCGAGTATTCTATTGCGCATAGAACGGCTTGCACATTATATTTTGATTCTATATCTGATTCTGGTATTCATTCTTAATCTTGCTACTTATAGTAGCTTTGGATGCCTTAGACTCTAACCTAATAAAAAAAATTCAAGTTTGTAACTTCGTTTGACTAAAATATAATTTCAAGGGTAAAAGTTACACATACGTAAATTTCAGGGTTTCTTTTGTAACGTCTTCGAAATCTGGTTAATTTTTGTAAATTCAATCATATATCATTATTATTAATATAATTTTCGAAATTTTAAGTTTATATATTATTATTTAAATTAATAAAAATCAATTAATTCCTTTAAACTTATCCAAAATGAATTAAAACCATTATTTTTATTCTTAAATCCTATCCTAATCCATTCCATCCATTAACTAACTAATTTTGGACTCAATCCTATCATCCATATCCTCAAAATTTCGTGAACTAGCCCCTATATCCATTATTCAAAAGTTTTATAAAAAATTCTAAGATTTATAAACCTATGTTTATCACCTTTGTTATCCTAATAAAAAAAACCTAACCAAATTTCCCCCTTTTTCCTCTCAAACTCACCCTATAAATAGAGCCTTAAACCTCATTCATTCTTCACACCTCAACAATCCTCTAGGGCTCTCTAGCAACTAAAGGTTGTTCTTCTCATCTTTTGGAAGATTCTAGCTTAAATCCTTCCATTCTAAGTAAGTTCTTCTTATGTTCTTGCTTGTTCATACTTTTCTTTTCAAAAATTCCTCATAACTAGCTAGATCTATGATTCCCTAGCATGTTTATGTTATAATCATAGAGCTATTGAAGATCAAATGCCCTATTTTAATTAAACTTGTTCAAACTTTTATTTAAAAACTTGGTTTTGATCTTTCTTGTTCCTTTCAATTTCAAAAATCATGTTTTTACTAAAACTCCTTATCTTCAAATTAAACCCCTCTAATAATTAACTTATTTCATTTCTATCTTTACTAAACGTATATTTTCACTTTAGCCCTTATACTTTCCAAACTTATCAAACAAACCCTAAACTTGGTCAAGTATACAAATAGGGTAACTTTCAAACCAGTATGTAGTTATCTGACAAACATTAAAGTTCTGGCTAGGAAAAGACGGGGTTCCGATCCAACCAACTCTTTCCTGGAAACTTTTATGTTGGAGGTACTACTCTGGAATGATAACCACTCTAGTGTACAACAACCACTTTCAACTAATTACATTGTCAACCCCTCGACTATCCTTAATTTGTTTCTAACGTAACAAACTTAAACTTAGGGAGTCGTTAAGGCATTCGATCCAAGTTACTACAAGTTCAAGTTCAACCCTTTCATTTGCAAGGTGAGATACATAGCCCCTTTTATTTTTTTATTTTTGGGGTGGAAACATGCTCGTATATCAAAGGTTGTTCAAACTATATCAAACTCAAATACTACTTCTGTATTTTCAATAACAACTTTCTATACTTGTAAACTTAAACGGTTTTATACACACTCTACAACCATTAACTTGGGATAAGCCAACGGGAGTAAGTCATAGATCTATGGGCCTGACATGCCGATCTAGTTATTGAGTTGACGAGATACGATATCAACTTGAGACTAGATATACAGAAACTGCAAAACTTGTTATTCATGCTATATCAATTCTATGGGAACCCAATCTTGTCATTAGGTTTGGTTGAATCGATGTATAAAAGTTTGTTTACTTGTTATTGAATCTTGTTTATGAATTGCAAAAATCTTCATTATCTATACTATGTAATTACTTAAACCTATGTTCTCACCGGCTTTATAGCTGACATATTTTAGCATGTTTTTCAGGTACTAATAACTAGGTTGCTGTTACAATCACGCTAGGACTTCGAGACTTGGCTCTAGGAGATTTAGTTATTTATAAAGTTTAATAAAGACTATTTGTTTATCTATTTTGTTTGGTTGTGTGTTTTTAAAAACAATGTAATGCAATTATTCGGTTAATTTAATAGTATTTCTTTTAATCATTGTGATGATTTCAATTCGTCACCCCTCACGTAAATTCCGTCATCGGTGGGGGTTTGACAAGGCAAATGTGTGTAAATATTTTTTTGTTATATGCATGAATTAAAATAATCAATATCATATCCTCGTACATGTTAGCACATGCCAAACGTTTTCGGCACATGTTTTGGCACGTGCTAAACGTTAAAATTGGTATTGTGGTGGGAGTGATTTCCTATGTAACCACCACTTGAAAATATAAACGGAAATATCGTCTTAATTCGACCTATAAGAGTAGAGGTCGCTAGCTTACTTCTTCATATCTCAATTCTCACTTCCTATTTGCCAATGGAGGAGCAAAGGTACATCATCATTCATCACCATTAAAATTTCATCTTTTCCACTAAATATGTACCAAAATCTTTAAAATATTCCCTTAATAAAGTTTTTGTTTCTTGAAAACCAAGATATGCAATTGTGACGGGAGGAAACAGAGGAATTGGACTTGAAATATGTCGTCAACTTGCTTCAAATGGAGTTTATGTCATATTAACATCTAGAAATCAAAGTCGCGGGGAAGAAGCCGTGGAGAAACTCAATGTTTCTGGCCTTTCTAACGTCGTTTTTCATCAACTAGACATCAATGATCCGTCTAGTATCGCGTGTTTGGCCGGATTTGTTCAAACACGCTTTGGGAAGCTTGATATCTTGGTAAGTAAAGGAGATCCTTAAATATTTTAAAATATTGGAGTGTTAGAGCGTTAGTAACGAGTTATGGTCTAAATCTTTTATTTGATTGTTAACGAGCTCCATAAATATTTTAAGATCAAAAGCTACATCTATTTTTAAGTTCATAGTATTTCCTTTCTTTCCTTATTTTACATTTATGATTTAAGTTATTAAAAATGTATTGAGTTCGTTTTAAAGCGAAGAAAATCTAAAACTTGTCTATAGATCAACAATGCAGCGGAACTTGGAATTATCATACATGATGATAAAGAATTTAGAGACGGAGGAGGGTTTGTAAGTATTTCTTTTACATATTATTTATACTAGCTTAGAACCCGTGTAATACACATGGGGTGAAAAATATCAATACATAAAATTCTTAAATCTTTATGTATATATTTTATAGGTATAAAAATGTATTACATATACTAAGGATAGTAAACAAAATTCAAAATATGTAAAAATTAATATATAATTGGGTTTCGAAAATACGTTAATTACAATTTAATATAATTTGACTTTCATTTACTATTTGATTGAAAATAAAAGTTACATAATCAAATTTTAAAGTTTGTTATAATAAGGGATAATTTAAAATAAATGTGTTTTATTACTATAATTAATATATTTTCTTTAAAAATATATTATTATTAAAAGATAAAGGTGTATTTAATAATAGAGAAATGCGGAAAAAAAATGATGAGAATGAATATGGAGGGACACGTGGCATGAAAAAACCTTTATTTATTATATAGTATAGATTATTTAAGAAATAAATGTTTTATTGTAGATATTTTCAAAGATACGACTATTAAGTAACAAAAAATTGGATAATTATTGTCTACAAATTTTCCTTCTTTTTACTAGAATAATAAAAAAGTTGTATTTTTTTAAACAAAATCACATATTTTCTTTCTTCTTTCTCAAATCTCAATTATAAACAATTTGTAGTTAAACTAGGAAACGTGGCCGCGAGTTGTGACGGAGAGTTTGTGTATGTGCATCGCTATTAACATTTTCATACTAACAATTGAACTGGTAATTAGATTTTGGCTTATTTTTATCATTTTATGAAAGAGTAATATTTAATTAACTTCAAAAGGTTTTTAATTTAAAATAAACTCCAAAAAGCTACCATCGTTTTACCTACAAATTTCTTATGCCTATACAAATAACCATAGGCGGATCTACCTCGTAAGTACGGGGTGGAAAGGCCCTAGATCCGGCGGTTTCAAAAAAATCCGAACCGGTTTCAAAAAATCCGGTTGTGAATAATCCACCGGATCGAATCCGGATCCGGTTCTAATGTCCACCTCTACCCCCAAAGCGACGACCTGTTGGGAGGCAATTAATGTTTTCTAGGCCGCTATTGGCTCTTTAAGGGGCTCACATGCACGAAATGAGTTTGGAAAAGCAAAAAAAATCTTTAATTTTTCATTTTTCTAACTTCAAAAAAAATTCCAATTTTCACTTTTATCCATCAATTTTCTTCGGTTTTTAATTTATCCTCTAAAAAACTAAAAGTGTTAGAATATTAATCATATTTTATTTTAATGTTATTTTATTATTATTTAGTATTTTTTACACAACTTATTTCTGACCGACTCATATTTTTCCCCTACGAAAAATTTATGTATTCGCCAATGCAAATAACACAAACTGAAAACAAAACCATCCTCGCCTGCTCTTCCTTATAATCCTTCATCTCTAGCTAATTCTTTAGCTGTTGTTCACAAATGTTTCCAGGCTGCAACATAAAAAAATAAAATAAAATTGTAAGGCATTAATCTACAACTTCCATATGGAAGGAACACGAGTAACAAATTAGCATCATATATACACAAATAACACGCACATTGACTATTTAATCTGGAAGAGAGAGAGAGAGTTATACGGTTGCATAATAGTTTTATCTATCATATTAAAAGCAACATGTAAAGATAAAATCGCCAGATTGTAGTTCAATTTACTCATATCAAAAATGAAAATTTCAAAAGAAAATTATGTCGTACAAAAATGGCGCTACCGATTTGAATTTTATTAAAAGACCTAAATACCCCTCTTTTAACGTTAAAATATGGATGAAGTTAACTGATTGAATGAAAATGACAAGTTTTGTAAACCACGAGGATACACAAGAGAAAAATAAACTTTTTAGTTGAAATTAACAAAAGTGGCTAAACCATAGGGACGAAAATGACAGTTTACTCAAATTCAAAAGAAGCATCGAAGCATACACTTTATATGCATCTACCATATATTTGTGTATATAAATCACATTCTTATAATATAAAAAACATGACCTTAGTTATATGTTATTGGATTAGTTACAAGTCGTCGATGAGAAGACGCATCTTTTGACCAACATTATCGGAGAACCTTACGAATTAGGAGAAAAGTGCCTAAAAACAAATTACTACGCGACCAAAACGATTACGGAATCGCTTATTCCTCTTCTTCAACTGTCTAAATCCCCGAGAATTGTGATCGTTACCTCTGTCTACGGAGACTTATACGTAAGTAATTAATTCACTTGTGCGTAGGAAAGTGAAGAGAATCCGTATATGATTAACAAAATCCACCATCATTTTCTTGTTTTTAGTGGTTTCACAATGAAAAGTTGAAAGCAGAGTTGCAAGATATTGACAACTTAACCGAAGAGAGGATAGATGAGATAATTCAATGGTTTTTGTCTGATTTCAAGGCTAATAAGTTGCAAAAGAATGGATGGCCACTAACAGTCTCTGCTTACAAAGTTTCTAAAGCTGTTCTAAATGCTTACACAAGACTGATGGCAAGAAAGTATGAGAATATTCTTGTGAATTGTGTGCATCCTGGGTATGTTATAACAGATATGACGTCTCAAACTGGACTTATCACAATGGAAGAAGGTGCTAAAAGTCCGGTAATGGCTGCTTTGTTGCCGGATAACGGACCTTCTGGTGTATACTTTAATAAAACACAAATAGCTCCGTTTTCATCAACAGTTATGCCATCTACATAAAAGCATTATATTACGGGAAAATTATATCGATATGTAATAAAGTTGATTTCTACTTTAATTGTCTTTAATTTGTTCTTTGAATCTTAAATTTTCTATTATATCTAATTTTTCCATGTGAGGAAAATGTTCTTAGTAATAATTAATAAAATAAAGATGGACAATATTAGTAATCGATATACATGTACAGAGAAAAGAGAGGAAATGCGACTAGAGTTTTATTATAAATGACAAGTACAAATTACAATGAAAAGAATAAGGGCTATATATAGCCATCAGATAAATCCTAGCTAATAAATAAAAAGGCCAACTAAAAGACCCGACCCAATACAAAATAGCCCAATAACTCATTATGCTAACATCATCCCACAAACTCACAATGCAACAACAATAAGCATTGAGAGTTTGTCACACAAAAAATGAAATCGAGACGCAAACCGAGTCTTCATGAAAATATCAGCAATCTGCAAGGCTGATGGAACATATGGAAGCGAGATGGTCCCGAGCAGTAGATGATGACGAGTGAAGTGGCAATCAATCTCAATATGCTTCGTCCACTCAAGGAAACAGAATTCTTTGCAAAACATCGCACTTTTGTTATTACAATGTAAAGGGGCAGGCTGAGAGATGTTAACCCCCATATCTACAAGAAGCCATTTAACTAAATAATCTCTCATGTAGTCACAACCATGGCACGATACTCAGCCTCAGTAGAAGATCTAGAAACAACAACCTGTTTCTTAATTTTCCACGTGTAAGGCCCCAAACCAGGCACCATACAGTTGGTTCTCATCACTAGGTAAACTCATTAAAAACACTTAACTTTCATTTACATAAACAACGGAAAACTTTCTCAAAATAGTATTATCTTTAAACTCATTAATTTTCATAACGTTACCTGACGAATGCATGCACACCAACCCGAGTAGCACCGCTCCCAAGCCAAGATACCTCGTCTAGCAGACTCACCTGTAAAACAATCTAACGTACACACAAAGTCAGCTACGCTAAGTGAGTTCTAATAGTTTAATTTAAACAAAAGCCAACTCGTCTCAATAAATATTTATTTCCACTCAAGACCCTCTGGTCTTTAGAAAGAAGATTTGTCATTTGATAATAGATAGATAATCCCGTTATCTTACAGTATCCCTAAAGGATTCACCACCCCAGACTCACCCCACCTTCTTAACTCAGTAAGTTTCTTCGACATGGATCGAACTTACCACACTGACAACTCAAAGTTTACCACACACTGGTTATCTCAACCACCCTCTAGAAACCGGCTTAACCAGCCCTAACTAAGACTCTCACAAACCAACTGACATAACAGTTGTAAACACCACATCACAATCCTGACACAACGGTCAATCTACTCTACTCACCACATTAATACTATCTCTTGGACGATGAATATAACTCAACGCTTGTAAGCGATTTAACACAAATATATAAGCACACAAACACGTACCTCATTACTGCACCCTCGTCAGGGGGTTCGACACACCCCGAGCTCATCGCTAACCTGCTCAGAACTTGCCACCTTTGGTGACCTCCTGAAGGACTTAGTCCCCCACAATCCCGTTTGCCGTATCATAAAGACAACCATGCAAACACAATACCCCTCATGTCACGAGGACAACGAAACAATTCACACAACACATGTATAAACACATAACATCATACTCTATGTACATGACTCATTAGCCGCACCTGCACTCCACACATAGCACTAGGATAAGGTATTCTACACGTATTCATAAGCGTTTAGCTCATATACCGACCCACCCCGACTAACACATAACACAATACACTGCTACTATAGCAACACACATACAGTTACTATGTCTCGTTATCTAAGCACATACTACGCACATGCACACCCTGTGACACCTCCTAGTCGTACCCGTATGACCTGTAAATACAATCCCAACTCACCCCTATTAGGTCACCATACGGCCCATGACCATATACTCACCTTTAACGTACACCTCTCAAGGACAGCACATAGTCCCTTAGCCCCGTATTTAAATAGTTAAATTCATAAACTCATCGGTTTAGAGCCCAAAGCTCGATATAAATTTAATGTAATAACACACGTCTTGAAAGTATGTACGATAGACCCAAAAACGTTAAAAACATTTAAAAGAGGGGATTAGAAACTTACTGAGTCCAATTCCTTGCTTTGCAAACTGCTCATTCTCGCTCGAACCCAACCTGTCAACGTATGACTACACCGTCAGAGTACGTCCTAAACATGTGTCAAATATGTATAAATATAATTATTCCCGATACTCGTCTCATCCGCACGTCCTTTCATCCATGCAAAAACCCTAATTCACGTAACCGTCTAAACCGGGTTACCCTGGACCCGTATGCATGCACATTCACGTGTAGTGCAAGGCCTCAGTCTTGTAGGTCACACGTACATGAGCCAAGACTCCCATGCATGACCAAACTCGACATGCAACTCTACATTCATAAAACCCTAATCGGGTGTATCCCGATCCAATGCCCTTCCCCGTTCACCACCGTGAACCACCACTATCGAGTATCATCACCAACCGTTGCCCGTCGTGTGCAACCGTCGGGTTTCATCACCTCGCAACACTCTTGTGCACCCGCCACCTCTCTCACCCGAGAAGAACCCTAACCGGATACAATATCAAGCGTGCTCCGCCGTTCGCCACCTTGAAACACCGCCACAGCAGCCCCTTCGTGACCACCGGTATCCCCACTTGCCGTCGTCGTCGATTCCGGCTAACCCCGAGGCCACCACCACGTCACCCCTCTCCCGTTCTCCCCCTCTCTCACTCTCGGCCGTTCCTGCCACGCACCACCTCCTATGATCCCTGTAACCATCGTTAGAACCGGCCATCCGCATCTTCGCCATCGTGATCGTTGTTCACGGCCAACACCCCAAAGCTGACCGTGGAACTCAAACCCTAATAATATCGCCATTAAAACAAAGGTAAACATGTAAACGAATAGAAACCGGGTTACCTGTAGGAATGCTTGCTTCCGTCACTCGACCCTGCTCGAAACCACCATAAATATCCCGTTCGCCTGCCTCTCTCCCCCTCTTGCTCTTTCCTGCCGCTTGCGAACCCCACAACCGAATGGTTTAGGGTTTTTGTTTAAAGTGGTATTTAAATGGCTACAAGTTTCGCTTCAGCCCCCTCTAAAACCGTCTCATACGTTTTTAATCCCGAACTAGACATTTAATGGTTATCCGGTCCTTTTATTCTTGTTAACTAAAGCTTTACGTGGCAATCCTTACCAACCTGGACATTTAGTAAAGATTCAGTTAGTCCACTAACCCGAATCTTTCGCTCACGGATTTTCGGGATGTTACAAGTCTACCCCCCTTAAAAGAGGATTCGTCCTCGAATCCTGCGTCGGTATAAACCACACAACTCTTCCTCTCCATTCTTATTCGTGCACCAAAACCCTTAGGTGCTACCCGTTCTCTTTAGTATATGTATAATCCTGATCCTTTCTTTTCCACCCAGCCACCAACCTTGGTGTTTATAGAAATCTTCTCCGTTAATCGCTTTCAACTTTGTGACTTGTAGGTTTCACCTACCTATTCCTTCGCCTCTCGTCTCTCCGGTCGTTAGCCAAATGGCTTCACTTCCCACTCTCGTTATCCTAACACTTGCTAGAAGTTATCGTCTATGATTGCCTTGAATATCCATCCTTCCACGTAGGTCTCGTTGTCATTGTCCTTGACAATACCTCGTCGCTCTTAATGTCCTTAAGAATACTGCACATATCATCTCTAGTATTGTTTAGCACAACACTGTCGGTTATCTGCTCACCTGTCACACTTTTATCTCGGCTCACGTGCACAATTGCATTTATCTCCTATATAAACTTGATGACCTCTTCACTCTGACAGTCATCTTCCTAGATAGGCTTCTTGCCTCTCACATCTAGGAACATTTATCATCCTCCCACATTGAAGTCGCCATACTCCTGGTCTCATATCTTGATCGCCATCATGCGATGATTTTCTAAAAACCCAGACACCCCTGCCTTACTCGTAAGAGTACTTCCCTTGTCGTCCCCTGATGATCTCTAGGAGCTTGTACGAAGCTTCACTGGTCTCTACAAAAATTCCTCTACCATAGTATCTCTTCACTTCATTACCATGCGGTCACCGACCGCTTCCCGTTTATAATTTTACGAACACGAAGTCCGCCTGCCCCCAAGCCTCAGCTATTCATCGTCTCGCCCACGGAAAACATCCCTTTTCATCGGATGTCTCGCCTCGACTGAATTCTTTATATGGAACGTGTTCCATGAAGGTCCTTCGTCACCTTGTTAACTCCGTGCTGAAATCTTCGGCGCCATCCCCTTGATCTCATCATAAACATTCCTGGTCAAGCGTCCACGTAAACACTTTCATCATCTACTCTCACCGCTTCACCCCTCACTTTCGTGCTCCTAATTCCTGAGATATAAGCATAGGCATCTCATAAGAGCACCTCACCGGTCGCCTAGAAAGACGCCAAAACTCCTCGCATCACCTCGATTTAACAATGTCAAGAAAATCGTCAAGATAGAAATACTATACTTGAGCACACTGACCACCCGTCCTATGCACTGTAATCCCAAAGAAATTTCGGCCTCTATTTTAACTATTTCTACGATTGTAATTTTATTATTATATGATTTGCATCTTTTTATTCCAACGAAAGCACTTCATTTATCTATTATGTTTCATGAGTATATACATATACCTACATCAAATGTAATTATTTCAACTTCAAGATAAAGGTTTATATAATTGTTATAAATTTATATATACTAAGTTATTTCTAAACCCACAAATACATACATACGAAAGTCAAATTATAAAGTTTATAAAAATTAGGGTTTATATTGATAAGAATAAAAAGATTTTTATCATTAAATAATTTTTTTTATATATATAACATTAAATTATAACAAAAAAATTTGTTAGATTTTATAAAATTATAAGACTTAATAGACTTTATGTTTTATAAATGTCTAGGGTTCAAAATGTAACTTTTTGAAACTTAATTCTAATTTAAAACCTAAGTTTTTACATGAAATATTAACACTTGAAACCTCAGGGACTGAATATGCAAATTCCGGAAACTCTTCCCCTCTCAGACCAGTCACGGGTTCGATCCCGCCTTCGACTGGTTCTCAACCCTACGATCCAGAAATCGTTCCTGTGACGTTTTCGAGTGAAATCAACAACGGTCACACATTCAATACATCCAAGCGAGCAGTCCCTCGCGTTTAATTGAGTTATTATGATCATTTCACTACCCAACTCGTAACCGAAATCCTCTTTATCACCCACGTAATAGACCGATCGATATCGGTGAAATTGCGTACAAATAGATGTCCCAAATCACTAGCGACACTCAGAACAAACTCCCCATATCCTCAAATGCTTCTGAAATCACCTCTGTAATACCCATTTGAACTGAAGCACACATCTCCAAGTTTCCAAGTCGTTCTCACTCTACACGAAGTCATTCCAGGTAAATTTCGTATGCATAGATTCGTCTCAGACCCTAGATCGAAAGCCCATGATTTCGGGTCTGAATCGTTGGTCAATCAATGAATTTAAAGGGCTAGGGTTTCTGTTTGCGTATTGGGAAGAAGATGACCCGAGAGTCATGGGTCTCATATCAAACGCGCCGGGTATAAACAAAGGCAGGTGCCCTGGTCTAGTGGTTCAACGTGGGTTGGTCTGGTGACCCGGACTCGACGAGAGTTCGAGTCCTTGCAGCCGGATTCTTGGATTTTTAATTCCTTTTTACTTCTTTTACATATAAATAATGTTTTACAATTCTGATTTAAATTATAAAAATAATTACTTTGAGTAGAATGATTAGTTAAAATGTTTTAAACTTATAAATATTTATTTTGGCAAAGAATAAATATTTAAAACCATTAGAAATACTTGAATAATTATTTGTTAAATAATTTAAATAATCTATCTAATTAATACCTTTTTTTATAACTCATTTAAATAAAAAAAATTATCTAGTCTAATTAACAGTTTCATTAAATAAATTATTTAGAACATTTCCATTTCATAATTTAATTATTAATTATTTTAGAATAGTTATAAATTATTATTTTAAACCTCTACCTATTTCATAATTTATTTGCTTAATTATTTTAGAATAATTATATAAATAAGTTCAAACATATTATTACCATTACAAATACTATATAATTTATTAAGATTCTAATAAATTCTAATTGGTATTAATTCTATCATTTTAAACATATATTTTTCTTCAAATTCCATATCCATCCCCATGAAACCCTAAAGTCCCAAAACCTACTTCATACCATTTAAACGTATATTTAGAGTACAATTACTTGTGTAGGTTTGTCGTGATAAATTCTCACGAGGCCTATCAGTCTCTGCCAACTCGTACCATTCCTAGTTTTGATACAAGTGAGTTCATAGCCCCTTTCTCTTTACTATTGTTTACAAATACTCGGGGTGGAACATATTTACTTACCATGCTTACCAGATTCAATACCATTGTTCTCATGCAAATTACTATATGCTTTATGTCTTAAGCTGCTTGGTGACCATTACATGTGTTCATGCTAGTACATTCATTAACCTGCTACCCAGGCCTAAGATAGTACTTAACATGATCATTTATAGGGGAATCCGATTCCAGTTAACACGAACCTTGGCGGGTTTTGTGTGTACCAAATTACTATTTTTCCAAAACACAATTAGTGGGATTGTACTTACCAGTTTTCCATTACTTACGGATTGAATTGTACACTTGAAACCTTGTATGTTTTCACATTTACGCCATAGTTATGCTTGAACATATTGAATTTCAAATACTTTTACTCAACTTTTGTTTGGTGTCAAAACCTATGTTACTCACTAACTACTTGTAGTTGACATTTACTCACATGTTTCAGGTGCACTTGTTTGAGGACACTACTTGCTCACCTAGGACTTGGACCTAGTTTAAATTTAATATTGTCTTGTCTTGAACTTTTCATATTCCATTTCCTTTTGTAACGGATGCTTTAAATACGATTAATAAATATTGTCATTATTAATAGATGATCATGTGCTTATGAACAACCGCGTCAGCCTCGGTGTATAATCCGTCGCCGACCGGGGTGTGACATGCATGACTAAGCGTGTACTACAAGGACACACACTGACATATATAGATACAGAACACACAATGTTCTACACATGTACTAGTAACTCAACCTTCTAATTCGCACAAAGTGCTCATACACTACTAGCTAGATCTGGGTAAATCTACGTGCATATAATATGACCTCGTCATTTATAGATACACAAGTATATCATGTTGTTTGGCCCAAAGGCACCAGCAAACACAATCTCCCGCCTGACTGCCGTCAGGCACAATAACTTGTTGACAAATGTCAACACCATATCAAGCTTACACTTGATCTCCCGCCTGACTAATGCAAGACACAATATCAAGCTTACGCTTGATCTCCCGCCACGACTATTAAGTGCGTGACACAAATAACTCATACTCATAAGCAACTCAATTAATGACATACAAGTTTATTCACAAACACTTTCATGTCCTTAAGCACCAAAACATTTACCTCACGAAGATCTATGCCTAAAGATATAAGGACATTTAATATCATAGTACAGCTAAACACACCCTTACACTTCACACATCACCTAAACATAACACATAGGTGACACTATCTTAAGACCGTAGACGCACACAAGTAATCAAAACTCAGGTCTACCCAGGTCTACTCATACAGTCTAATCAACCGTGCTCTAGCATCACATCAAAGATTACATTTAGTATGAACTCACGTTGTTCAGAAAGGTAATCACATAATCACACAATACCGCACTAAATTTAACACTGTGCCCACAGTAGTACGCTACCATAAGCACAACTGCCATTAATCATGCTCAAATCATCCCGCGGTATAACTCGTAATCAATGTCATAATCAAATAGTCAATATTTGCAATAAACATCACATCACGTAAACGTTTGTTCAATCAAAACGTTAAATCACCCTACAGTCTCGTGACAACCGTCACCTCCAAAAGTAATCTAGAAGTCCAATGTCTAAAAAAATACTCGCAAAGTTACTACGGGACCACATCAGGTGTATCTGATGTGTCCTCCTCTAGTTCCTCCTCATCGGATCCCGAGTCATTGCCGACTCCTCTCAAGCTAGAGCCCCCCCTTAGCTGTCGTAAGTGGTTGATCTCTCCGGCATACAGGTCCACATCCTGGAGGGAAATCGCGTACCGCCGACACTGCTCTCCTTTCCCCTCCGGTCACTCTGGCCACAGCACCACGCGGAAGGCTGCCGTTTTGCATTCCTCCTAACAAGAGCTCCACGCCTGACCGATCTCGTACGCTTCCCCTTAGCCATCTAATCCTACTTAAGATAGAACGTTGGAATGATTACTATGGGCAAAAAAATTCAGAATATGAGAGTAATCATAGACTGCCAAATCACGGTGATCAAATGCAATTTGGTGGTCCACATTACGGCTCAGATTCTAAACTTTTCCCATCATACCCACACTAACTTTCTATCTTTCACACATACCGGATGCACATGCATCCCATATAACTCACATAGCACCACGCAATAATCTAGCAAATCATCATATTTGTCACAATTTCACACCATCCAAGGTTACACACAAAATCACTAAATCATAGCGACACCCAAATTATCTCACCTAGTTGCATTTAATGCTACTCCACGTTACTTAACTTACATTACAGTCTCATTTAATCACACCAATCGCTTTACCTAGTGTAACACTACACAAATGGTAAATAATAATTATTGCTCAATTCGAAAGTCGAACCTCTTGGCCCGCGGTTACTCGTGGTGGCATTCGTTTCACCCTCGTCCCATTTTCAGTTTAAGTTAAGATATTTTATTTTCATAAAAAAACCAATTTTCTCTTAAACCACGGCTCTGATGCCAACTTGTAAGGCCCCAAACCAGGCACCATACAGTTGGTTCTCATCACTAGGTAAACTAATTAAAAACACTTAACTTTCATTTACATAAACAGCGGAAGAATTTCTCAAAATAGTATTATCTTTAAACTCATTAATTTTCATAACGTTACCTGACGAATGCATGCGCACCAACCCGAGTAGCACCGCTCCCAAGCCAAGATACCTCGTCTAGCAGACTCACCTGTAAAACAATCTAACGTACACACAAAGTCAGCTACGCTAAGTGAGTTCTAATAGTTTAATTTAAACAAAAGCCAACTCGTCTCATTAAATATTTATTTCCACTCAAGACCCTCTAGTCTTTAGAAAGTATATTTGTCATTTATTAATAGATAGATAACCCTGTTATCTTACAATATCCCTAAAGGATTCACCACCCCAGACTCACCCCACCTTCTTAACCCAGTATGTTTCTCCGACATGGATCGAACTTACCACTCTGACAACTCAAAGTTTACCACACACTGGTTATCTCAAGCACCCTCTAGACACCGGCTTAACCAGCCATAACCAAGATTCTCACAAACCAACTGACATAACAGTTGTAAACACCACATCACAATCCTGACACAACGGTCAATCTACTCCACTCACCACATTAATACTATCTCATGCACGATGAATATAACTCAACGCTTGTATGCGATTTAACACAAATATATAAGCACACAAACACGTACCTCATTACTGCACCCTCGTCAGGGCGTTCGACACACCCCGAGCTCATCGCTAACCTGCTCAGAACTTGCCACCTTTGGTGACCTCCCGAAGGACTTAGTCATCCACAATCCCGTTTTCCGTATCATAAATACAACCATGCAAACACAATACCCATCGTGTCACGAGGACAACGAAACAATTCACACAACACATGTATAAACACATAACACCATACTCTATGTACATGACTCATTAGCCGCACCTGCACCCCACAAATAGCACTAGGATAAGGTATCCTACACGTATTCATAAGCGTTTAGCTCATATACCGACCCACCCCGACTAACACAATACACTGCTACTATAGCAACACACATACAGTTACTATGTCTCGTTATCTAAGCACATACTACGCACATGCACACCGTGTGACACCTCCTAGTCGTACCCGTATGACCTGTAAATACAATCCCAACTCACCCCTATTAGGTCACCATACGGCCCATGACCATATACTCACCTTTAACCTACACCTCTTAAGGACAACACATAGTCCCTTAGCCCCGTATTTAAATAGTTAAATTCATAAACTCGTCAGTTTAGACCCCAAAGCTCGATATACATTTAATGTAATAACACACATCTTGAAAGTATGTATGATAGTCCCAAAAACGTTAAAAACATTTAAAAGAAGGGATTAGAAACTCACCAGTTACTGAGTCCAATTCCTTTCTTTGCAAACTGCTCATTCCCGCTCGAACCCAACCTGTCAACGTATGATCACACCGTCAGAGTTCGTCCTAAACATGTGTCAAATATGTATAAATATAATTATTCTCGATACTCGTCTCATCCACACGTCCTTTCATCCATGCAAAAACCCTAATTCACGTAACCGTCCAAACCGGGTTACCCTGGACCCGTATGCATGCACGTTCACGTGCAGTGCAAGGCCTCAGTCTCGTAGGTCACATGTACATGAGCCAAGACTCCCATGCATGACCAAACTCGACATGCAACTCTACATTCACAAAACCCTAATCGGGTGTATCCCGATCCAATGCCCTTCCCCGTTCACCACCGTGAACGACCACTATCGAGTATCATCACCAACCGTAGCCCGTCGTGTGCAAACATCAGGTTTCATCACCTCGCAACACTATTGTGCACCCGCCACCTCTCTCACCCGAGAAGAACCCTAACTGGATACAATATCAAGTGTTCTCCGCCGTCCACCACCGTGAAACACCGCCACAGCAGCCCCTCCGTGACCACCAATACCCCCACTTGCCGTCGTCGTCGATTCCGGCTAACCCCGAGGCCACCGCCATGTCACCCCTCTCCTGTTCTCTCCCTCTCTCACTCTCGGCCGTTCCTGCCATGCACCACCTCCTACGATCCCTGTAACCGTCGTTACAACCGGCCATCTGCATCTTCGCCATCGTGATCGTTGTTCACGGCCAACACCCCACAGCTGACCATGGAACTCAAACCCTAATCGTATCCCCATTAAAACAAAGGTAAACATGTAAACGAATAGAAACCGAGGTTTACCTGAATGAATGCTTGCTCCCGTCACTCGAACCCTGCTCGAAACCACCGTAGATATCCCGTTTGCCGGCCTCTTTCTCCCTCTTGCTCTTTCCCGCCATTTACGAACCCCCACAACCGAATGGTTTAGGGTTTTTGTTTAAAGTGGTATTTAAATGGCAACAAGTTTCTCTTCAGCCCCCTCTAAAATCGTCTCGTACATTTTTAATCACGAAATAGACATTAAATGGTTATCCGGTCCTTTTATTCCTGTTAACTAAAGCTTTACGTGGCAATCCCTGCCAACCTGGACATTTAGTAAAGATTCAGTTAGTCCACTAACCCGAATCTTTCGCTCACGGATTTTCGGGATGTTACACCACGAGATTAATAAATCTCCAAGGAAAACGTAGAAACTAGTGGCGGATTTACGATCATTAGGATCGTTATCCCAATTAGCATCACTATAGGCACGCAACTAAAGAGAAGATGTCGAAGGAAAAAACAGGCTCTGAAACGTAGTGTCACGAAAATATCTCAGAATACGAAGAACAGCTACCCAGTGAACAAAATTAGGAGCATTGACAAACTGGCTAACCATATGAACAACAATAGCTATATTTGGGCAAGTAACTGTAAGATATACCAAACTGCCCACGGTAGTACGATATAGGCTCGAATATAACAAAGGTACACAATCAGTAGGAGAATATCGTGCATTGATTTCAAGAGGAGTGTCTATAGTCATGTTGTCAGAAATTCGTGCCTGCTGAAACAAATCAGATATATATTTTGTTTGAGAAAGGAGGTATCCTTTCTTAGACTGAGCCACCTCAATACCTAAAAAATAACATAGCAAGCCCAAGTATTTCATGGCAAACCGGCGAGCCAAATCATGCTTCAACGACTGAATGTCATCATAATCATCACCTGTAATAACCATATCATCAACATATAAGGACAAAAGAATCTGCCATGCACTCGTAAATCTGATAAACAATAAGGAATTGTGATTACTTGAAATAAAACCAAGAGAAGTAATCATTGTAGAGAATTTTTCAAACCAAGTACGAGGGGCTTGTTTGAGACCATATAGAGCTTTCCTAAGCCGACATACTTCACCCGGTTGGTGAGCAACACCCGAGGGAGGAGTCATGTAAACCTCCTCATGAAGATCACCATTCAGAAAAGTATTCTTGACATCCATTTGCAAATCTTCCACTGACGAATGGATGTAACTGCAATGAGAGTACAAATTATCTTCATTTTTGCCACTTCGGTAAAAGTCTTCTCATAATCCATACCATACTTTTGTGAGTACCCTTTTGCAACAATCTTGGTCTTGTATCACTCATAAGACCCATCATACTTTGTTTTAATCTTATATACCCAATGACAATCGATTGTATGCTTACCAGGTGGGAGTGGAACCAAATCCCATGTATGTGTCTGATAAAGGTCAGTAAGCTCCTCAACCATAACATTCTACCAAAGGGGATCATAAACAATGTCTCTATACGAATCATGTTCGGATAAATGATGTATATTTGTAATAAAAGAAGCAAACGAATCCAAGTAAGTATAATAAACAAAATTTTCTAGTTTGGTGGACTTACATGAATGAGTGGGCTTTCTCTTTGGTTGAGGATCTCCAGTCTCAACAGACGAAGGAGCAGTCTCCGGCATGGATGGAGCTGAAGTGGTATTTGATGATGTAGATGTATCATGAACTGGCATATCGGGTGCAGTAGATGTATTTGGAACTAGATCATCAGATGCAGTGGATGTATCAACGTCAATACTAAAAGGATCAATAGCCTGAAGATCTGACTTCGTTACATTATGTGATTTAGCTGGATCGAGCTAATTGATAAACATGTATGGAGAAAAGAGATGAAAAATGGCTAGGTTTTTATTATAAATAAAAAATATGTATTACAGTGAACAGAATAAGCACTATATATAGCTATTATATAAACCCTAGCTAATAAATAAAAAAACCAACTAAAAGACTAAACCCAATATAAAATAGCCCAATAACTCATTATGTTAACAAATATCACACACTTTGATGTCATGTGCACATACAAATACAACAAAATACAATAATATAAAACTGTTAACAATTTCACAAGCATAAAGTCAATTCACAATAAAGAAAATTTTGTTGAAACCTAGAGGAGTTTGAATAGGTTCTTTTTTATTTTTAAATGATTTGAAGGATTTGTTTTTGTAGACAACAATAATAACAAGCAAACTGAGTAAATAATAGGGAATAAAAAGCTATAACCACACAGGCATCATGATATAATGGTTCCGTTGAAGGTTAACTATTTACCGTACGTCCACTCCTTGATCCCTGATCAAGAGTAATCTTCACTATTAGAACGTCTCTTAAATCACTGTAGAGATCACCGTTACAAACTTGTCACTAACATGGGTAGTGATCACCCAAGACGTCTCTTTCAAGGTAGAGATAACCTATACGTCTTTTTTCTTATGTTCAACTTGGATGAGATCGATACATGAGATTACAAGTGGTGTAGTTTGTGATAGACTATTCTAAATCTTTGTACATTTTAATCTATACTAATTGTTATTTGCACTAGGTTTCTAGATAAATATCTATGTATCGTTATCATTCAACATCCAGTGATGTTTGTTGTTAGTTATATGGTTTTTTTTTGTAATATGTGTTGATCAATATATTTACTTGTGTGGTTTGTTTTTGCTTGATGTTTATATTCTCTTTGAACCCTTTTTGTCTTGTAATATTTGCTTGATGTAACCGGTATAACTGCATTGATTTGTGGGAAATATTTTCCCACGACCATTTTTCCCATAAAGTGTTTTTTGTCGGAAGTTTGTGGGAAACGTCGTTTTCTGACGACTTTCCCACAAAAAGCTTTGTGGAAAAACTGTTTAATTTCTAGTAGTGATTAAAATGTTTATAGAAATAGGTGATCTAAAATATTTATTTAAAATAAATTACATGCATTTTTTGTCTTGTCTGGTAAAATGAAATTTCACTTTTCATCCTTAACATCTAGAAATTACTCAGATGGTATTACTAAACCATTATGCTAACCATTTTACCCATATGTTTGAAAAAATTTGAAAATTATCCTCAACATCTCCGGTCACCATCTCCGCCCAAGTTTTCACCGTCATAATCAACCCCTAGTCCAGCAGAAGAAACGAAATTTATATGATTCACCATGTTAATTAGGTAAATCTGGATCAAATAATGTAATTTTAAATGGCAAATTGGATTGTCGGTAACGGGGAGTATAAATTCACCAAATTAAGCCTGCGGTCAAGACATTTTTCATGCAACACCCCGCCACCTTTAGCAATAAATTTAGGTTTAAAAGTAAATAATATATTTAGCTATATCCCGGCAGGCCGGCACCTTCGTTGAAATCATTTTAGGATTTCAGTTTTTAGAATTTTTTTAATATTTTTTTTTTCAAGTAAAAGGGTAAAAAGGTCATCTTCTTTTCTACGCATATGGACGAGACGACATACTCTATCCGTGATTATCTATGGACATGGAAGCAGTCTTTTCAGAATTGGATCAAACAACAAACCGCCGCCCTAGAAGTGCACTGGTCGGACCGGTTGAAGCGGATAACATCATAAATGATATAAATATTAATTATTAAAACTCTATATATAGATACAAAATATAAAAATATTTTATGTTTTGATATCAATTTGTAACTTTAATGACATATAAAGACTTAAATAAATAAAATATGTAACTTGGAATACTAAATTAATTAAAAAAGTGAGTTTTTAATGTAAGACACGATTTATTGTGTGACTTTTATAATCATTTATCTAATTATTAAATGATCAAATATAATTATTTATTTATTTAATAACCTATGACTAGTAATTAGTTGATGGACCTAATTACTCTTAATGGGCTCTTATTGGGTTTCCCCTTGGGTATACATACATAAATAGAGAGATAATTAGAAAGAATTGACTAATGATCATTCAATTATTATCACCATTAAATTCGTCCCTCTCTCCTATAACCGTGAGCTACTATATCACGTTTAGCCATCCTAACCGTACACCCTAAACGGGAACCCGATCCAGATCAGAGATCAAAGAGTCTCCCCTCTCTGTGGTTAGTTTATCATGTATGATTTATTATTATTATTATTATTTGTTTTCCATTATCATGTTTCAAGAACTTATCAACATGTGGTATCAGAGCAGATGTTGATAAATCAGTTCTTGTTTCTTTTCCTAAACTGGAATTAAAATCAGAGAACAAAGTCTTGATTAAAACCATTTTATTAAGTTTCACGATTTTCTGTTTATGTTAGTATTTCACGGTTTTTTGATCTCCTAAAATCGAGATCTATAAAGTTTTTCGAAATCTGTTAAAGAATTATGTTTCAAGATTTCGATTCCAGGTTTTTATCTGATATTATTGAAGAACAGTTTATCTGATGTTCATAAACTGTTATTCGTGTTCATCATTAGTTTCGATGAAAATCCTCTTATTTTGGGATGGATTATGATGTTGATTGTGTTTTTCCTAAAATCTTGTAACTTTATCTCCAAGATTTCGAATTAAAATATTATTTTAAATAAAGAAACTTGGATATACTTAACAACCTAAAAGATTTTTCGAAATCTAAATACAATCATATCCCTTAATTTTCGCACAGCCTTATCGGGTTCATCCTTCACGGTTTTAGACTCTCACAGTTATAATTCACGAGTAAGAATCACGGGTTTTGTTTACGGGTCTTAAATTTCACGGGTAACAGTCCACGATTCTAAGTTTACGGTTTATGTTTCACGGTTTACAGTCCACGATTCTGAGTTTACGGTTCATGTTTCACGGTTTACAGTTCATAGTTCAAGTTCACGGGTTTTACAGTTCACGGTTTACTTTCTGGAGCCGTGAACCTTTGATGAATCGTGAACCTTTTTTTGACCCGTGAACCTTAGCTGAACCGTGAACCTTTTGTTGAACCATGGACCTTAGTTAAACCGTGAACCTTTTGCTGAACCGTGAACCCTTATTGAACCGTGAACCCTTACCTGAGCCGTGAACCTTCACCTGAGCCGTGAACCATTATGGAACCGTGAACCTAGCCTTAAAGGGGTTTGCTATTAATGAATGGTTTAGTTTTAGTTTTGTTAAACCTTAAAATTAAATGTTTTCAAAACTTTTAAAACTTACTTGAATAACACCTAAAGCTTCACTTCTGCCCAAAGGTGATGTGATGCATGTGTAAACTTATTCAAGCTTAATTAAGCATTATAACCTAGTGCATGTCATGATATTAAATTAGAAAACATGATCAACTTAAATAACACCTAAAGTTTCACTTCTGCGCAAAGGTGATGTGTCACACTTGTAAAGTTATTTAAGTCTAATTAAGCACTACTTCGCCTAATATAACTAAATGTTTATACTTCTGCCCAAAGGTGATGTGTCACATTTAGTTTCCGCGAAGCTAATTATGTGCATACTAAACAAATGTTTCACTTATGCTCAAAGGTGATGTGTTACATTTTTAGTGCACATACTCATTATTAAATTGTTCCTAATATTAAATAAATGTCTCACTTCTGCCCAAATGATATGTGTTACATTGTTTAAATAAAACCTAATTAATCTATTAGTTTGGTGTTATAATAGATTTTATCACATCTTCATAAAATAATTGTTCTTAAGTAGAACCTTATTTAACTTATTATTTATGTCTGCCTTAGACTATTACCCTATATATCACTCTAAGTTCTTCTTTAGCTATTTGTACCTTACTTTCACTCTAGCTTCTAAGATGAGTTTTGCTTAATTAAGAGTTTTCATAAATATTTGCTCTCATTGAGTCTTGATTATCCCTTAAGACATGACATTACTGCTGCTCTTTCTGATAAAAGTACTACAAAAGAAAAGTAGAGCATAAAAATAGGATAAGTCAAAATAATGTCTCTTATGATAATCAAGAACTCCTTTCATTATTGCTATCAGGGGGGCTACTTCAGATTCTGCATTTCCTAAGACTAATGTATTCTCTGTGGAAATGGAAGAATCAAAATAATTCCTAAGACGCATGCAAACATTCTAATTCTAAATAAAATGTTAAGTGGCATCTGTGAGCACATCATCATATACACTGACATGACCCATAAACTAAGGGTTTATACATGAAAATCAGTGAAGTTTTTCAGTGCGTACATAATATTTTTTTTTCCAATAGTACGATTAGTTGCCTTAAAAATCAAATATAACACTCAGAAGTACCAAAGGAAAATGAGTGTATTGATAGCAACATACGTACAAGAAAAAGAAACGCCTAAAACTGGAAAACCGGATGTTATTCACCTCACTACCACTAAACCTAAGAGGATGATAGTTCTAAGGTCCGGAAACAAAATACAAGTACTACTTCCAGCTCTAAGTCCTCCAAGGAGAAGTCTCACTGCAAAACTATGTCATTATACTAGGCATAAACATTGAGACCATCCATAAGCCAAGGGACTAGCTGGCTAAGACAAAGTAGTCACTAACTAATGATTTTTGAGTCCGCTAATATTAATATTCCAATCAACACATGATGAGTTGAGTCTAGTTCTATACGTTTCCTTACCAGAATTCAACTAATAATTAAGATGAGAAATTAGTGGTGGATTTAAATGTTAAGGCTACATAGAACCATGAAATAATTGATCATTGTATTAGGCTTTATGATACCTCACATATTCTAAAGAATACTCAGAATTTAGTATCAATAATAAAGCTACACTTTGACAGTTATAAGGTTTGCATGGCCAAAACAAAGTCATCATTAACTTAAACTCTCATATTATTGGTTATCATTATCTGGATAGAAACCTTTATGACATAGAACTAGCTGATACAATAAACTTTCACAACTTTTGTTATCATGAAAATGAAAATTTAACAAAAGATAAATGAGACCTATGCGCTTCATCCATTAAGACCAAATTTTATGAGAAATCATGACCAGGTCAATGCAGGATGAATTGTTACCAAATCTCATTCTCAATGACTTTAAATCATGTGTTAAACGCCCTAAATATCAAATGGCTAAGGGAATAAATGAGGATCTACCAGAAGTTATCCCAAATGGAATATTCGGACATAATTCATTTATCATTTAGAAGAATATTTACTTGTATCTAATATGTTTCCTACGGCCCAAAGCTTTAAAGATATCAATTCATATATACTTAATAGAATTCCTTCTAAATTTGTCTATAAAATTTCTTATGAAATTTTGGACGATAAGGAAATCGAGTCTAAAATATATGAAAGGTTCCCACGTCACGCATATCATTGAAACTTGTCATGTGTAGTTCCTAGAGACCTTAAAGATCAGCAGGAGCACCAAGTGTCCTAATTATAGCTTGCGAAAGTTGCAAGAGGTCGGGGAGTGACAAATTGGTCTTACCTCAAACTACACCTCTTGTACACGACACTGCTCCATCACAACTTGTCTCCTTAGAATCTAATTCTACTACTAACAAAGTCTCATAGATGCTAATATGTGGGCAAACTTAGATTTCTTACCAAAACTATAGTAATCCTTAACAAAAGAAACTAACAAAAACATCACTAAGTTGTTTCTCTATTAGAATCTATTGGTCTTCAAATGTTAGATACAATGTTGACCCTAAGCATGTTGAATTACTTAAAATTTCTAAGGTCAGCGGGAGTAGTAAAAGTCCTTATCATGACTTGCAAGGAGTACAAGAGGCGGGGGGAGAGACTCGTTAAATTTAACTCCGATTACACATCTTGTACACCATAATGCATCAACTCCTACACACTTAGAAACTAATGTTGCTCCTCTCATACCTGAAAATGAAAGCATCTAACCAAGAGCTAATATATAAACTTGAAACTCCTAATAAACCTAATAATCAACTCAGGAGTTCATCTAGGTCCAAAAGACCTACTAACATTGATGACTGACTGAATTTGAAATGGATGCCGGAAAGTTTACCGATCCTACTTCTTCTAATTAAGTCATTAGCATCAATCAATCTTCTAAATGGAATAAAGCTATTATTAGCAAGCCTGACTCCATGAATTAGAATAACATTTGGGATTTGGTTAAATTACCTAAAGGGTGTTCATAACTAAACAAAATCCGAATGGAAACGCACGATTGATTGCTAAAGGTTATACTCAAGAAGGAATAAATTATCAAAGAATCTTCTTACCTGTTTTACAAAGATTTCTTTGAGGATCATCACTGTTCTAGTAGCTTACAATAACTTAAAGCTACATTAGATGGACATTAAAACAACTTTCCCTAACACTGACCTACATGTTCATAAAATAACCTGAAAGTTCTAAACTGAAGGTTAAGAACACTTATTCTATAAGTCAATGAAATCCTAGTATGGGTTGATTGAAATCATAGTGCAACTCTCTTCATCAACAATTAAGTGAATTTGTACACCTACCTCAAGATGAGTGAGAGCAACTATTGTAAACTTTTCCTTATATAGATGACATTATTTTGACAAGTATATGTTACATGAGTTAAAGCATTGATTACTCATATTTTGACACGATGGATCTCAGAGATACCTCTTATGTTATAAGTATCAAAATACACCGGCATAGATCCAATGGGACATTAGTTTCGTCCCATAAGATTTACACTAAGCGGATCCTTACACATGTAACATTTAAATTGTTCTCTTTTAGAGGCTAATAGGCTAAGTGAAAATTATTTCCTTATGCTTCATTAATTAGAAGCCTTATGAAGGTTAAAGTCTATACTTGTTTAGATATTGCTCATATTGCTAAACACTAGACTGGTCTATATTATTGTGAAGCATCTAATGAAATATTACAATATCTTTAAGAACGATAGACTATAAGTTAAAGAAGAAGTGAGAACTTAAAACAGTTGACTACTCTTATTCTTACTTTGTTGTATTCAAAGGTAACAAAATGTCAATTTCTGGGTATATCCTTATGTCAGTAGACAGACCTATCTCATGAAGCAGTAATAAGGAATTGTTAACAACAATCTAAGTTTCAATGACATAATATGTTGCTGATCACAACATAATTGTCACTAAATGTTGTTGAAAAATTTATCAGTGGACTCATAATTTAGTAACTCCACTTTAATATCATATTGAAGACTTATTGTGATAAGTCAGCTACCCTTACTTCTCGAACAGTAACAGTTCGAGCGGAGCTGCATTAAATTTCTATACGAAATTATTATTCACTTATGAATTATGAACAAGTTGAGGAAACTAAATCTTTGTATCGAATACATTCATGATATGCTAATGGATCCAAATAACTAAAGGTCTACCACCCCTAAGTCTTTTGTAAGCGCTTATAATAATGACGGGTTTTACTAATGACCATACATAATTGCATATCGTACTATGAATGATTAATTATTAAAATTTCCTCACTTATTTGAATTTGTTTGTCTCTAAATACGTTTATGCATGCCTAAAGACGTATAGACAACTAACTATACAAATCAACGTTAAAGGCCTTATTTGTCAATTTGATCCTAAAGTTTACCTAAGTTTTAAATTTGTGTTATAGTATGATTAATAGGGGTCTTGAGTTGAATATTGATTCAATGACTGTATTTCTCTTCTATAGTTACAGTTTAGAACTAAAATGAGTATTGAATCTCTGCAGACTTACTAATGCTCATAATAAATGATTACTCAGCCAAATGAGAGAATGTAAGACACGATTTATTGTGTGACTTTTATAATCATTTATCTAATTATTAAATGATCAAATATAATTATTTATTTATTTAATAACCTATGACTAGTAATTAGTTGATGGGCCTAATTACTCTTAATGGGCCCATATTGGGTTTCCCCTTGGGTGTACATATATAAATAGAGAGATAATTAGAGGAAATTAAATAATGATCATGCAATTACTATCACCATTAAATTCATGCCTCTCTCTCCCATAACCGTGAGCTACTATCTCACGCTTAGCCATCCTAACCGTACACCCTAAACGGGAACCCGATCCAGATTAGAGATCAAGGAGTCTTCCTTCTACGCGGTTAGTTTATCAGGTATGATTTATTATTATTATTTGTTTTCCATTATCATGTTTCAAGAACTGATCAACATTTAAAAGAAAAAATAAAAAGTAATAAAAAAAATTGGAAATCCGGTCCGACGACCCAGTCGGGTTCATCGGTTTGGTCAGTAACCTAGCGGTTCAATAAAAAACACTTCAAATAGGCATAATCGAACTGGTTCTATGACCGGATCCCGGTCCAACCGGTCCGGTTATGAAAAAACTGAATGGAAGAGACGACACCCTTGTTTCTACCGGTTTTCTTATCATACGATGACCCTAGTCATCTAGGGTTGTATGTGGGGTATGAGTAAGCCTGACAAAACGGGCATGTTCGGTTGTGTAATGGGTTGAAAGAAGCCAGGGTCAAAACGGGTTAACCAAAATGGGTTCACCTTGAACTGGGCCGTTTTAAAAGAAAAAAAAGGTATTAAACTGGGCTCACTTGCTATATTTACTTTTATGGCAGCTAGTGGTAATGAGTAGTGGTGGCGGAGGCGCTGGCAGCTACGGTGGTGAAGGGGACAAGGACGGTGTTGGATACGATAGTGGTGGCCGAGGTGGCAGTGGCCATGGAGGTGGAGCGATAATGGAGGTGGTCAGTGGCGGAGCCAAGTTTTTTCACTGGGTCGGTCTATGCTTGTTTATATTAAAGTGCTTTCACCCGGTCGGGTCACCTAAATGTTTTTTGCCCGGTCGGGTCGGGTCGGGTCACCGAATTTGAAGCCTATTTCAATTGTGTTAAGGTGGTTTTATAGGCGATTTCAAGTTAAATAATTTCATATTGACTATAGTTAACAAGTTAACATGTAATAATCTATGTAATAAACTAAATTGAACAATAAAATTAAAAATCAATCACACAATTATTCATTACTATTGGAAAAATTCTATAGCTTTTAGCACAGAAAAACATACCGAACAGTTACGGTGTCCCTAATAAACTTGTACTTCTCCTTTATCCTTTCATGCAATTTGCATTTCTCATTTCTCCGATATCTATTATCAAAAATAATAAAGACTTTATTTGATCAAAACCAACAAACCAGGATGATAAATTAATTATCAAAATTCAAAAGCTTATAAAAATCAAAATAGTAATCATATTAAGCTGGAGCATGCCACAATGGTTCTATTCCCCTAATTCTAAATCGTTTGGGGGATAGAACTATAGATTTCAAAGTCCTTTTTCCCCTAATTCCTATGCCTAACATGGTTCGGTTTGCCAAAGAATTAACCAACTTCTAATAATCAATCAGCCTTATTAAGGATATAATCTGAATACCCTGAATTAGAGAAAATAAAATAAATGCAAGCCGATTTATTTCTACTCTAACATATAATTACCTAAGTATTTCATTTTGCAAAGGTCTAGGGTATATCGATGGCTAAAGGGTTATAAAGAAAACCACAAGCCCTAGAAATGAAAAAATTTTAAAAACAAAAGCATAAAAAACAAGGCTAGCAAGACTCGAACCTTGGCCAACAGATAAAAGATAAGAAGCGCTTACCGCTCCAACTAAACAAAATGTTTTTATTTTTGCCAATGTAATTAATAATATGGGGTCACTGTCAAAAAAGGATTGGGTTCAACCGACAATCTCATACTATACCTTCTATATAAATTTCAAAAACCAACGGGTCCCCGTCCCCTGTAACGTACCTCTGCCCCTGGAGATGGTGCCAATTCTGGGAGAGAGTGGCGTGGTAGCGGTGGTTAGGGAGATGGCGGCGGCGGCTGCAACAATGAGGGTGGACGTGGTCGTGGCATAGTGATCTTGGTGGTGGTGTTGTAACTAGGAGAGGCGGTTGTGGTGACTATGGTGCTGACACAATGGTGGTGGGTGGTGACAACTACAGAGGAAATGGGTGGTGCTCACATGTTTATACCCATTTTAAGTTATCAAATTTTATAAAAGTAACTTACACTTAGGCCATCCGGTATGGTCCGTGAGTGGGAGCTGTGAGCCACTCACGCTCACGAGAACACCGCTCCCCTCATGCGTTAGTGGACCGTGAGTGGGCTCACGATCGTAAGCAACCGACGACATCAAAAATCCGACCGTTCAATAGTCATTTTCATTTCATAATTTTTTTTTATTAAATTTTTTTTTATAAATACTCATTCACCTATATTTTTATCCACAAACAATACAAATCACACACAATTCTCGCATATTTTATACAAAATGTTTTCCGACTCCTCGTCAACTTTATCAACCGACGCCGCCGATGAGATACGCAATCAAAAAATGCATAATGAACTTAAAATGGATTTGGTTAATCATATTTAGGAGCGTTCACTAGAGTAGTTTTATTTTTATTAAATAATGTAATGCTTTATTTATTTTTTATGTATATTAAATAATGTAACGTTTTTATTTACGTGTTTTTTTAATAAATAGTTAAATGTTTTATTTATTGAATTATTTGATTGAAAAACTAATAAATTATTTAAGAAAAAAAATTATACACACTCACTAACCATACTCCTCTCCGCTAATGAGTGAGAAATGAATTAGTGAGGTGAGTGACGTGGCATCATGGCACTTACTTTTTGCTTACAATCATTAACCATATCATTGGCCATTTGGTGCAATGGTAGCCCCAAAACTTCCCATATTGGAGGTCTTGGGTTCGAATCCTGGCCACAACAAAAAAGGGGTTTGTGACTAGGTCAGGGGGTTTACCCAGTTGGGGGTTCCTTCTGTGGTGGGCTACCCTAGATATTCTATGTTATTACTTAAACATAACAGATAAGAAAGAAACGACTTATTTAACTAACATTTTATAAACAGAAAGATAAGAAAGATAAGAAAGAAACGATTTATTTAACTAGCGTTTTATAAACAGAAAGATAAGAAAGAAACGATTTATTTAACTAACGTTTTATAAACAGAAAGACAAGAAATGAATGGTTTATTTAATTAAACGTTTTATAAACAAAAAGGAGAACAGAGAAGTATGTGTATTTAACTATATGTTTTTTTAAACAAGAGAAAGAATGAATAACATGTTTATTTAACTATATGTTTTTATAAACAAAGAGAAAGAAAGAGATAAGTTAAATACACTGTGTAATCTGTCAGAGTATTGTTACATAGAAACAAGTCTTGGGGTAGTAGCGTAGTCCTAAAGACTAGTACTACCCGAAGCTTATGGTAGAGTCATTGCATGAGTTGCATGCCTGCCATATGAATAACGAGGACAGTGCCCTAGGCACTGTAACTGGTGATGTTGCAACTGGTAAGAAAAGGGGTAACGACGGTTACTCTGGTGATGACGGTCACCTAAGAAGAAGAGGTCCTTTGTGGACATAAGAGATCCTGTGTGGACATAAGAGGTCATTCGTGGACAATAGAAGTCCTTTGTGGACAGTAAAGAAAGAAACAGATTGTAGACGTATAATGTATGATTTAATTAATAGCCCAAGAATGATTAAGTATGCTATCAAATGTTTTACTATGTTGTAGTTACACAGTATTATATAAAATGTTTCATTATATATGTTTTATACGAATGACAAGTGAAAGAAGGACTCCGTTTATAAATGTTTTTTGAAAAACTTAAACTCACCAACGTTAGCTGATTTTTTTAATATGCACATCATGTAATAAAAGTAAAGAGAAGATATGGAGCCGCAAGACTTGGAAATGTATGGCTGATGCTAAGAAGACTGATATCCCCATGACTTTAGTTTATGGTTGTAGACAATGATGTTTAAAAGTTTTAATTAACCATGATATCGTAATAGACTTCTGTTTTGATTGTTTTTACTTATTCGAAATTTAAAAACTATGTTTATGCCTAATGTGTGTCAACTATGAAAGGACTAAGAGATACCCAGGTGTGGGTCCTTTCATGTGGTTTTACAATTAATGAGTTATAATTGACAAAATGAGAACGTGCAGTTTCTTTCATGGTGGATCCCACTTTTTTGTCCACCGCGAAACTTTTAACGCAAGATTTAGTTCAAATTTATTACGTAACAATTTTAGTGTAACAAATTCCTGAAAACTTCAAATCACTAAAATAAAAAGAAAACTAAAATATAATCTTGATACCCAAAATGTTGGTTTAAAAGTTTTAAAAGAAAACTAAAATATATATCTTATCCGTGTTACAAAACTCTTATCCTAAAATGAATGTAAATCTATAATCTATAAAATCAAATAAATTAAAACTAAAACGTCAAAAACTAAGTCATATAGAAAAATAAACTAAATTCATATATATATATTTATTTATTTAAATAACTTCTAATAAATTAACCTAATTTTTAACATCAGTTAGCAAAAATGACGAAAACCGAGATGGTTGAGTAAATAGAGGGGACGATATAGTAATTTATGGAAGTTAAGAATGAAAGGTGATCTATAATTAATTTTTTTATTTATGTATAATTTCACTTTTAAAATAATTTGTACTATTGTATCAACACTCTTAATAACCCCTATACGGCGTGTATTGCTATTGTGAATTTTTTGAAACCTGCATTTTTTGCTATTGTGATTTGGGTTAAAATTGTTTTAGGAGAGAACCCTTAAATGACCACAAAATTCAAACGAATCACTATGTGAGGATGTTTGAATTAATCAACAAATCATTATGACCACTCAAATTCAACAAAGACAAATTTTATACAAGTGGAAGGTAATTTAATTTGTATAAATGATTAGCCATGACCTAGTGGTATGATGATTTCCCTGATAAAAAGTTATATGGGTTTAAATCTTTGCTAGTGCAAGTTTAGGTGTTACTTAGGTGTAAATCATTGTTGTTAAAATTAATATATATATATATATATATATATATAGGGAAGGGTTCAAATACTAACCCAGACCCAAAAACCTAAACTCCCTCCACCCGCACCCCCAAAAACCTAAACCTCCCTCCAACCTCACCCTGAAAAGCCTAAAACCACCACCCCCACCCCCCCAAAAACCTAAACCCCACCCCCCCCAAAAAAAAAACCTAAACCCACCCCCACAAAAAAAAAAACTAAACCATAAAATCTAAACCTTAAAAGCTAAACCCTAAGGCTAAACCATAAGGATAAAACACTAAAATTCAAACGTAAAATCTAAACTCTAAAAGCTAAGATGGTAGAGTTCGACAAGACGGTTCCAACGCCGCTGAAATTAGCTTAATCGGAGCTCGTTTGATATCGATTCTTAAAGTTTTTGTCATTTCTTAGATTTTTTTGCGAAAAACTAATTTTTATTTAAACCTTCCCCTGTGTGTGTATATATATATATATATATATTTGTTTAAATCACTAAACAATTTATTATCCCTCATTCTGCCCACTACGAAAAACCATGTTAGCATTGCCTTTTGTTGGTTATTTTAGTGTCATCAAGCACTTTTAGTGCGTTAGATTTGTTTAAGAGCAAAGTGAAATATGAATAAATTTTGATGTGTTACTAGGTGTAGAGTGAACGCTCGTTCAAGACTATTTTGAATTTTGACACTTAGGAACCTCGAGTGTTCAAAGGACCGAAACTCCATAGACCATGAGGGTTTAAGGGGGTTGCAGCCCTTTGGGGGCAGCGCCCCTAGGTGGGGGTCCCGGGGTTGACCTAATGAGGTCAAGGGGCTCTGGTGGGTGTCTTGATGTCTAGACGACAGTGAGTGGCGCTACGCTGAGCGAATTTTGAGTACTATGTTGAAAAGCCTTCAAAATTTGCTTATGATCTGGTCTGGTTATTTGGTTTATGATGCTCAGTTACCAATATCATTTGGAGTAACTATGATTAGCAGTAAGTATACTATTGGTAGTAACATGGATGATGATTAGTAACTTCGATGATGAGCAACAACTTATATTAACAGTAACTAGGCAATAATAGTAACTTGGGTATTAAGAGTAATTGAGTTTGCTACAAACCAATCATTAGCAATGACAGATGACAGGTGTGATGATCCGACTAGCAAACCGGAAAGATGACCATAGTTGATGGTCTGGTTATAAAAACATTGTTATTTAGCCCCTTACATGCTTCTATCAGATTTTATGGTTTAATAATAAATGGGTTAGGGAGGTGAGAGTGGTACCATACCAACCAAACTACCCTCTCAAATTAGACCAATTAAAAGATGCTACCTCACTTAGTCAAAGTACCCTCCCCAAGTACCCTGTATGGTGGGAGTGGTACCCTCCAAGTACCCTCCAACCCTCCTATTTTTTTAAATTAATAACCAATTTAAAAACTAAAAATTAATTAATTAATTAAAAATACAGAAAGTGTTTTTTAAACGTAAAAAACTTTTTAGAAATAATGATTTTTCGAAACAGGTAAAATAAAAGGTTTTAAAGTTAACTTTTCTGAAAAATGAATACTACAAGAGAGGGGTACGTATAACCCAACTCATTTAAATATCCATTAAAACTAAAAAGTAAAAAACACTATACTTCATCCTTGACCATTTTGAGATTACCTTATCCCCTCAATTATCCTTCATACAAATTTCTGTATATAAATTTCATACAAAATTTTTAAATTATCCAAAACTGGATGACGTGGATAGAAAATATCTATATCAATTACTGCACATACAATTCCTTTGGGCGGCTTCTGAAACCTGCTATCTCTACCCGCCTAAATCTACCTGCCACTACCCGCCACCCTTGCGGTGGTGTACCCACATACCCGCATACTACCCGAGCACTACCCGTTGTCCACTCCCAGTCCCCTTACAATTAACATTATAAGATCCACTACGAGTAGTTTCTTTCATGGTGGATCCTGCTTTTTGTCCACGGACCACGCCTATGGCCGTCTGCGATACTTTTAAGACAACATTAAATTCGAATTTATTATGTAACAATTTTAATTTTTTTTTTAGAAAGGTGAATTTCTTTTAATCTTGTCACTAGTGGGACTTGAACCCTTGACCTCCAAACCCTTTAGGTGTTTCTAGAGGCTTTGCCTCTACTATTGCGCCACCAATCCCAATGGCCGTAACAATTTTAGTTTCACAAATTCTTAAAAACTTAAATCAATAAAATAAAAAGAAACTAAAATATAATCTTGATACCATATATCTTATCTGTGCTACAAAACTCTTTTCCTAAAATGAATGTAATTATGTAAATCTATAATGTATAAAATGAAATAAATCAAAACTAAAACATCAAACACTAACATACTTTCTATTTTTTTTTGTCAAAAAAGTCTCTCAACAATTTTTCACATATAAAAAACCAACATACTCACTTTTTTCTCACAAAAGTCATTAACAAATTTTTATACATAAAAAATCAACATACTTTCTGGTTTTCTCACAAAAATCTCAACAACTATTTACTCTAGTAAATGAATCAGTAGAAGGTAGACAAAGAATGTAAAATTAACTTGATTATAGTTTGTCGAGGGACTTTGGTAGAAAAATAAAAAAAAGTATGTTGTTTTTTATGTGCAATAATTTGTTAATCGACTTTTGTGAGAAAAAAAAGAGATATATGTTAGTTTTTTATGTGCAAAAAATTGTTAAGGAAAACAGAAAGTATATATTGGTTTTTAAAAAAGTAAAAGGAAAAGGAAAAAAAAATTGAGGGTAAACTTGAGAGTTTATAAAATTGAGAGGTAGAGTTAAAAATTTTATGTAAAGGTAAACTTGAAATTTTAGAAACTGGAGGGGTATATTTGAAAATTTAGAAAGTTGAAAGATATTATTTGAAATTGTAGAAAGTTGAGGATTGTTTTCGGTATTTGTGGTCTTTACGAACTTAAATTTTAGTAGTGATTCCTTTAAGGTTTTTTTACATATTTTTCCCTTTTAAACTTCTAAATTACATATATCTCCAACCCCTAACTTTAATTACATATTTCTCTAATTAACTTAAAATTACTCAATTGCCTCTCACAAATAATTAGGGAGATGATATATGTAAATAGTACTTTAGTTTGTTCATTAAGGGTAAAATGGTAATAAAATAAATTATTTTAAATAAATTGGATAAATATGTAATATATATGTTTTAGAATTAGGAAATATGTAATTAAATTTTAGGGTTGGGTAAATGCCCCTTCCTTTAAAGCATCTCGTTTAGCTTTTTTTACACTTTTTGATGCACCGGATTCAAATTTACGGTTTCGGTTGACATTTAGGATTGTTTAACACAACAAGTAAACGAGAAACCAACAATTTACAATTCAATCTAAGATTCTAAGCAATTAAGAAAACCACAATTAAATCACAATTTACCAAATTAAATTAAAAGCAATCTAGCCAAATAAGAATTTGACCTGATTAGAAGAAGTTTGAAGAACCAAATCAGTCACCGCCCACCAATCTAAGCAAATAAGATTGTGAACCAAATCCAATGAACCCTCAAATCAGTCGCCTTTCCCCTTCTGAATGGATTAAGAGAACCAAATCAGAGGATGAATGAAACAATAAGACTATAAGAGATTAACAGAAACGGCAGTGATCAGAGGACGATTGGATTTGCAATTTGGATGATGGATTCATGGACCAAATAGACAATGAAGGACTAACGGCTAATCCCTGGACCCTAGATCGATGATTAAAATTCCAGCCACACCCCCTTGACGGCCTTTCCCCTTCTGTCGCCTGGTCTTCTGTTCCTATTACGCTATTCCATCAGAATCCATGCCCTAATTCAAATACTTACAAAATGCCTGTAGTACAACACTCTAATGCACAGCAAAATTTGTCATCTTTTGAAAATTTATCCATTGCCCCCCTAAGCTTTAACAATCTTCTTTTTTTTTCTTTTCTTTAACCAATATACATTATACCCCTGAACTTTAAAAAAAGTTACCTTACAGCCCCTGAACTTTTTAAGTTTTTGAAATATAACTAGCTATTTCGTTTTAAAGCGTGGGTTTGCGTAAAGGTTTTGCCTTTTTTTTATATAAAGTTCCGAGTACGTTTATTTGTTTCGTAAATGATAACTTTGTTAACGGTTTCGTTATACTATGACTTTATTTTATAAGCTTTCGATGACGTTAACTTCTTCCACGGTTAAACGCGCCGCAACGCGCGTGGACACAATTCTAGTTAATTCTAATTTCCAAAATCGTTTTTTGTGAGGAAGCGCTAGTAGTAGGGGTGTTTAAAGTCGGATATCCGAAATTTTCGGATAGTGGATTTCACTATCCAAATCTGAATCCGAAATTTCGGATAGTGAAACGGATATCTGAAAATATAAAAAAAATAAAAAAATATATATAATATATATAAAAAAGAGTAAATTTCTTAAACAACTTCTGCCAGCCCTAGCTAGTGGGGCCCAAAATGCAAGAGCAGCCCACTTAAACAACTTCTGCCAGCCCAATTCTAAATATATATAATATCTATAAAAAAGAGTAAATTTCTCTTTTAGCCCGTGTGGTTTGGCCTATTTAACCCTTTTAATCCAAAAAAATCTTTTAACATATCAACCCCTGTTTTTTGTAACCATTTTAATCTATGACACTAACACTGTTAACTTTTTATGTTAAGTATGGGGATAGTTTAGTCACTTTATTTTTAAGTGAACTAGTTTAACATTTTCAGTCCAATAAAAACTTTTTTTAGGCTTTTTCATAAAAAAAAGTTTCTACTTTTTTTAAAACGTTTTTTTTTTACTTTTTTAAAATCATTTTTTTAGTTTTTTTTCAGTAAAAAAGTCTTTTTTTAACCTTTTTAAAAACGTTTTCAAATTTTCTAAAAATATTTTTTCATAAAACACTTTTAAAAACATTTTTTTTAGTTTTTTTTATAAAAACTTTTTTTAGCTTTTTGTAAAATGTTTTCTTAACTATTTTAAAAACTTTTTTTGGGCTAAAATAGTTTAAAAAAAACATTTTATGAAAAAGCTAAAAATTTTTTTAAAAAAAACTAAAAAATTTATTTTAAAAACGTTTTTTATGAAAAAAAAATTAAAAAAAAAAGTTTTTATAAAAAAAGCGTTTTTAAAATAGTTAAAAAAATATTTTATGAAAAAACTAAAAAAATGTTTTTTATGAAAAAAATATTTTTAGAAAAATTGAAAACGTTTTTAAAAAGGTTAAAAAAAAAACGTTTTTACAAAAAAAACTAAAAAAATAATTTTAAAAAGGTAAAAAAAAATGTTTTTAAAAAAGTAGAAATTTTTTTTTATGAAAAAGCTAGAAAAGTTTTTATTGGACTGAAAAGGTTAAACTAGTTCACTTAGAAATAAAATGACTAAAATGTCCCTATACTTAACAGAAAAAGTTAACAGGGTTAGTGTTATGGACTGAAATGGTTACAAAAAACAAACCTCAGGAGTTGATATGTTAAAAGATTCATTTTTAGAGTAAAAGTGTTAAATAGGTCAAAGCACATGCCAAAAACGAAATTTACTCTATAAAAAAAGAATTTAAATTGAAGGCCCCATGCCCCATTAAGCATATAGGCCGGCACTGATCCGATTAAAAAGGAGAGCTTGCTTGCTTACTTCTTCATATCTCAATTCTACTTCCTATCTGCCAATGGAGGAGAAAAGGTACATCATCCATCATTCAAGACCATTAAATTTTTATCTTTGTTTCATAAATTGTTTATATAAAAAATTTTCAAAATATTCACTCGAATTTAATGTTTGTCTATTGAAAATCTAGATATGCAATTGTGACGGGAGGAAATAGAGGAATTGGACTTGAAATATGTCGTCAACTTGCTTCAAATGGAGTTAAGGTCATATTAACATCTAGAAATCAAAGTCGCGGGGAAGAAGCCGTGGAAAAACTCAGCGTTTTCGGCCTTTCTAATGTCGTCTTTCATCAACTAGACATCAACGATCAATCTAGCATCGCATGTTTGGTGAAATTTGTCCAAACACACTTCAGGAAGCTTGATATCTTGGTAAGCAAAGACACTTCGATTTTCTTATACATCATGTGCTTTTACTTTCTTCTTTCATTTTACATTTATGACTATAAGTTAACGATAATTAAACTTGTCTACAGGTTAATAATGCAGCAGAACTTGGACTTATTATACATGATAAAGAATTTAGAGCCGGAGGGGGGTTTGTAAATATTTCTCTATACAAATTACTAATCATGTCATCAGTGACGGATCTAAAACAAAAGTTCAGGGGTAGCGGAATTTTTTTGGACGTACTTTCATATAAATGAAACAAGTTTTTTTTTACCGTACTTTCATGTAAATGAAATAAAAAAAAATTTTGACCGTGTTTTCATGTAAACAAATTTTTTTGACGGTAACATGCGACTGGCGAGGGGTCGGTCTCAGGTCGAGCGACTGGTCGAGTGGTCGGTCTCTGACTCTCATAGTCTCACAGTTCTCGCTCTCTGTCTTTCTTCTTGGCCGGCCGTTTGGGTAAGTTGGGTTTGAGAATTGAGACTTTGAGGCATTGAGTTTTAATAAAACATTTGGGTTGTCTAAAGCCCAAATGTTTTATCCCAATACCTTAAAACTTTTAATAAAATGTGGGGACTTTTTATAAAATATTAGGTTTTTTTATAAAATTTTGGACTTTTTTATGAAATGTTGAGCTTTTAAAAAAATTTGAGGGGTAACTTAATTTTTGCTCAGGGGTAACGTAAGGGGTAACCGGATACATAAAACGAAAAAAAAAAAAATACTGCGCGTAAAAGTTGAGGGGTAGCGGGGGCTACCCCTACCCTGTGAGTACATCCGCCCCTGCATGTCATTATAAACGTTTTCAAAGATGACTATTAAAATTTGGACATTCTTGCCTACAATCTAGAAACCAATTACAAAGATAATGATTATACACACTTCGATCACTTTGTTTTTACTAGGATAATAAAAAGTTAACCAATTGTATATTTTCTTTATTAACCCACTAGTTTATGTGATTATGTCTCTTTCATATAAAAATAGTTTTAATAATGTTTTATACTATATAACAAGTATTTGTCAAGATAGGCTCACAAACCGAAGTGATAAAGTGTCAAACGATATTGTTTTATTTTCTAAAAAGTATTATTATTTAATAATTCCATCGGTATATTTATTCATATATTTAAAAAAATAAAACTATTTCATGATGGGTCTGACATCTTATCTGTTGCTACAGAAAACAAGTTAAATACTGAAAACCCAAACACTCTTGATTCCTATATATATAGAAAAATTAAATAAATTTCATACAACTATTTATGTATATATTATATAATATTTAATATTTAATTTATTTATTTTATTCCAGATTTCCTATTCTTTTTACTTTATTAAATAAATACCACATTTATAGCAAACATATCTATTTATAACTATGAAGCGCATGCATGTAAGAAGTGTTGAAACATTAGTAACTCTATTAAAGAGTAAATCACGTGTTTATAATTTACATTTTTAACCCTTATTTTATTTATAATTTATGCTTTTAACTAGTTTAATTATTTATTAATTTATTTTTTTTATAATAACTTTCGTTTGTTAACTTTTTTTAAAAAATGGAATGCGTCGTTGTTTTTATATATATTTTTTTCAACGTTTCGAAATATTTTTTTTTAAAACGGAGTTGTATTCAAAATCGAGTGTTTTTTTTATCATAGCCCATTGTGAGTATCGTTGTTGTTATATTACCGTTACGACCCGAACCTATTATGAGCGAACATTATTGCCTGTATTGGTGATATCGGAATCGGTGTCGGTATTCGCTTTTATGTTCTTCGACGACCTGAACCGATAACTACCAAACTTCTGCCGCATGGGTGTTAACGAAAAACAACCATACTCCCGCGATTATGTGCGAGTGTTCGTTTATACAAGCTTATTCAACTCTTTTCATTCTACGTCGATACATCCCGTCGCGAAAGCGCGGGGTCGAAAACCAAAATAGTTTCTATTAAAAGTGGACTAATCGGACAGTGAACACCTTTGCCTTGTATGTATCAAACGATATCTTTTTATTATATAAATCATCTTCTTATAATATATTAAATGTCACGCTAGCTTGTGTTACTGGATTAGGTACAAGTCACAGATGAGAAGGCACATCTTTTAAGTAACATTATCCAAGAACCTTATGAACTTGGGGAAAAGTGTCTGAAAACAAATTACTACGCGACCAAAACGGTTACAGAGTCGCTTATTCCTCTCCTCCAACTCTCTAAGTCCCCGAGAATTGTGAATGTTAGCTCTATCTACGGAGACCTATACGTAAGTACCTAACTCATGTATGAATATAAAAACTAAGAAAATCTGCATATAATTAACAAATTCATATATAATTTATTTACTTTCTTGTTTTTTTAGTGGTTTCACAATGATAAGTTGAAAGAAGAGTTGCAAGACATTGACAACTTAACCGAAGAGAGGATAGATGAGATAATTCAATGGTTTTTGACTGATTTTAAGACTGGGAAGTTGCAGAAGAATGGATGGCCACTAACAGTCTCTGCTTATAAAGTTTCAAAAGCTGCTCTTAATGCTTACACTAGGCTGATGGCAAGAAAGTTTGAGAATATTTTTGTCAATTGTGTGCATCCTGGGTATGTTATGACAGATATGACATATCAAACTGGATTTATAACAGTGGAAGAAGGTGCTAAAGGTCCAGTGATGGCTGCTTTGCTGCCTGATAACGGGCCATCTGGTGTATACTTTGATCAAACACAGATAGCTACGTTTTCATCATCGAGTAATCCATTTATATAAAAGCACTATATTATGTGAAACGATATGTCATCCTAATAACTTTTCTTTCTCTCTTCATCTGTTCTTTCAGCTCTTATGTCATTATATATCGATATGTCATATGTAAGAAATCGTATGTAAGAAACTTGTTTCTACTTTTATTATCTTAAAGTTCTTCTTTGAATCTTAAATTTTCTATTCTACCTATTTTGTCCATGAGGGAAATGTTTTTTTTTTTTTTTGTAACAATTAATAAATTAAAGATGTACACTATCACTCACTCTCAATTGGTAAGCAATATCACATGCCTAAAGTCAGTTAACAGCAAAGAATATATAATAAGTTCATTTATTATTAAAGTGAAGAAAATGCAAGTTATAGGTTGAAGGACATTTATGTCAATTCCAATACAAAAACCCTTTTCGAATTTAACTAACCTGCAAACATGAAGCTCCCATCATCCACATAACATGAGCATAGAAAAGTTGTTGGGAGCTATTGCTTCTTATCACAAAATGTGTCAAACTATAAACTATGATATAAACATGTCACAAGAAGTATTTTTGACCAATTTACATATGAATGCATAGGAGATGAAAGACGGCCAAGGAGAATTTAGAATGCATATAACCTCAAACTTCCTTAATTGTATTCAAACATCTAAACAATTATCGTATGTAACAGGCCATCGGATCGGATGACGGAAATTTGGACGAGATCTAAACAACTGGCAACAGCAAATAGCGACGTCGAAGCATCGGAGCAACCATCGCAACTAGAGAAGTGAAACAGTGACGTTGATGATTTTTCATATTGAGCAATTTCTTCCTGTTGGGCTGTTTCTAGTCCTTCGTAGAAATGGAGAAGATATAAATGGAGGATAAAGAAAAAGATTGCTTTGAGTTTAAAAGAAAGAGAATGGTTTTCTTGGAAATAACATGTAATTGATTTTCTTAGGAATCAACATGCAAAGAACTTATTGAAAAGTAAAAAGTTATCTTTTAAAAATATAAACTTTTAGATTTTTTGTGTAGACTCTATTCTAGAGGCTCAAGAAGTATATTTTTTGGAAACTTTATTATAATTTTTTTGGAACCTCAAAATTTTTGGAACTGCAATCAAATATACAAAACTAGTTTTTTCTATTTAAATAAGTTTTAGTATATTTTCATTTTTTATATATTTAAATTATTAAATTAATTATGACATCATACGGTTCTTAAATCCGGTCCGACAAATAAACCTCTGAGGTGTCCGATTCACTGTCCGGTTCAGTTATGAAAACATTAGCTATGCGTAAAAATAGATAGATTCGACACTTTTTAGAAGGAGACGTGAGTATTCTTTTGGAGGAAAACATAAGGTTTTTATTTGTAATATAAGTAAATATTTTTCGTAATTATGTGTGTGCGTGTATGAAATATTCCCTACTAGTAAGTGATGTGAATATACGTTCCAATTAAAATCATCAATATAGTCTACAATCTACATGTTTTGTCACGATTCCAAACGTTAAAATTGATATTGTGGTGGGAGTAGTTTCATATGTAACAATTATTAGACAGAATGTATAATTAGAGTTTATTATTATATTATTATCATATTTAGGAGATATTATTTGATTAAGTTTTCTTTGTAATCATCCTCGTTGTTTCCTTATATATAGTTGATCAATAATACATAATACTTTATGGGGTTTTCATTATTTTACTTGGTATCAGAGCCTTAGGGTTCTAATAGGAAGAGATATGGTCAATCATCTAGTTCTATGCCTATTGTTCTTGCCTTCTTCTCCTTCTCGTTCTGCCCGGGAACGTTTGTACACACATATATTAGGTTTTCATTACGTTTTCCATGTCTAGCTGTCGATGCCACTTGACCACGATCCATCCGCAACCGCCGTCGCTGATCTTCTTTGATTACTCGACCATCGCCGATCTTTCTTTGATTTGTGCCGCCACAATCGTAGCTCATGCTACCATGCCTAGCTGCTGCTACGTGGCCACGGTCCAGTCGCCGCTGCGATCGATTTTTTTATCACCCAGCCACCGCCGACCGCGTTCTTGCTATACGTGACAGCCGATCGTGTATCTTGACAATTTTTCTCTCTAGTCTGAGTGTCTGATTTCCTTCTACCGCAACTGCGGGATGAATTAGTGTGAATATATTATTGTATTATTATCATGTTTAGGGGATACTATTTGATTAATGTTTTTCTTTTGAAAATTCAGATTTGAAATATGTCGTCAACTTGCTTCAAATGGAGTTAAGGTCGTATTAACATCTAGAAATCAAAGTCGCGGGGAAGAAGCCGTGGAGAAACTTAACGTTTCTGGCCTTTCTAATGTTGTTTTTCATCAACTAGACATCAATGATCCATCTAGTATCGCGTGTTTGGTTAAATCTGTCCAGACACAGTTCGGAAAGCTAAATATCTTGGTAAGATCCATGAATGCTTTACAATCTTGGAGTTTTAGAGCATTATATAATAGATTTCGGTCTAAAGTCGAACTAAACCACGAAAAGTCGTTTGCAAGAACATTTGATCATTCAAACCTTTTGTAGCTAAAGCCGTTGCAAATATGGTTCCGAAGATGATGAAATTGCGACGAAAGTGGTAGCTACGGACCAAAACTCTAGCAAAATTGGTGTTTGCTACGGATTTGGTTGTAGCAAATACTTATTTGGCTATTTTTGTAGTAGTGTATAGAAGATGTAAAATTTGTTTGCAGATCAATAATGCAGCGGAAATTGGAATTATCATACATGACGATAAAGAATTTAAAGACGGAGGAGGGTTTGTACGTACTTTTTAATACAGATTATTACTCTATCATTTATATATTTAAGAAATAATTATATCATTATAAATGTTTTCAAAGATATAAAAAAAAACTTTCAAACACTATTATTTTTTAATCCCTTGCGCACAAAATTTGTTTGTGTATATAACCTACACATGTGTAAGTCACATGTAGGTTATATTACCTAGGCATGTGTACGTAAACGACTAAAAAGTTAAAACATATAAAAAAATAGTTTAATGGTTTTTTATGTGCATAAATATGCATATTTATATGTAAGACGTACAAAATTTTTAAAATATAAAAAACGATTTAGATTTGTTATTTTTGTTCTCATAATAATTTATTTTAAACCAGTGCCAAAAGAAGCATTGAAGCATACACTTTATAACTTAAGGGTTTGTAAACCTTAAAATCAAAATCGTTTAAACCGGGGCACATTAACTAATTCCGGTATGAGATCTATATAATTTGATTTAGGGTTTACAGACCGATTTAACAATTCGGTTCATGGCAGCCTTGTGTAAACCGACCGATCGTTTCCATTTATTGTTAATTTTTTTTCATTTTTAAAATATGCAATTATATATATATATATATATATATATATTATATTCATAAACAATTTTTAAAAACATACTAATAATTCTAAATTAAAAAAATGGTTCAAACAACCAAACTCAACTGTTTTGACGGTCGAACCTACCTAATCAACCCAGCTAGATTGGCTTGCCGCTTGCCTAAGACCGAACAAACCATAAACAACCCTACTTTATATGTTAGGATAACGATATCTTTTTGTACATAAGTACCAACTTATAATATAAATAAACGTGGCATTGTTATGTGTTATTGGGTTAGGTACAAGTCCTCGATGAGAACGCGCATCTTTTAACCAACATTATCAAAGAACCATATGAATCGGGAGAAAAGTGTCTAAATACGAATTACTATGCGACCAAAACAATTACAGAATCATTTATTCCTCTTCTTCAACTCTCTAAATCTCCTAGAATCGTGAACGTTACATCTGTCTATGGAGACCTATACGTAAGTAACTAATCCATGTATGCATATAAAATAGGGATGACAATTGTTGACATAACATGAAAACAATACGAAGTTAATCAGGTTTTGGTTATCTTATCTAACATTCAATCATGTTTAACCCATTTAATAAAATGGCTTGTGATCGGGTTGAGCTTTTTAACACATTTAAATAACCATGTCGATTATCAACGCATTTAATTAAATATGTCAATTCATCAACCCGTTTAACCCATATATTACAACTTGTCAACTTGTTCACAACTTGATTACAACCCATAAAATTGTTTGACTCGTTCAGATAAATGGGTATACGAGTTCTGTTTGGGCTCAATTAGTCAGCCCACCAACCCGACATATTTGTCATCCCTATTGATAAAGCGAAGAAAATTCACACACACACACACATATATATAGGGGAGTGATCAAGAGAAAACCACAAATTTAGTCGAAAACTGAGAAAACCACATCATTTTAGGCAATTTTTTAATTTACGTATACGTATCCAAAAACATTTTTTTTTATTTACGTATACGTAACTGCAATTTTTTGTTTTATGTTTACGTATACGTAACACTATGTGTAAAAATGTTTTTTGGTAAAAATGTTTAATATTACATTGATACTATTATAAATAAATAAAAATAAAATAAAACAAAAAATAAATATTATTATATGATTGGGTAAAATTGATTTTTTAGTGGTTTTCGCCTAATTTGTGGTTTTCTCTGGAACCCTCCCATATATATATAATAAATGTGCATCCAATCAAAACCCACTTTTATTGTCAAAACCCTAAAACTCTGGAAAAAATCGATCAAATCATCAATTTTTTTAGTTTAATTAAATTATTACACGAATTCAATGTCACATCCTTTTTTGCATTTTTACAAATTCGTAAGTGTGAGGAAGTTTACACTGGTGTTAGTGTAAAAAAAATAAATAAATGTTGTAAAATTACACTAGTGTAAACCAACTTACACCAGTGTAAATTTTCTCACATTTACGAATTTACAAAAATGTAAAAAAGGATCTGACGTTGAATTCGTGTAATAATTTTATTAAACTAAAAAAATTAATGATTTGGTTAATTTTTGCCAGGGTTTTAGGGTTTTGACAATAACAGTGGGTTTTGATTGGAACCGCACCCTATATATAATTAACGAATTATAGAAACTTTTATTTTCTTGTTTTTAGTGGTTTCACAATGAAAAGTTGAAAGAAGAATTGCAAAGTATCGACAATTTAACCGAAGAGAGGATAGATGAGATAATTCGATGTTTTTTAACTGATTTTAAGGCTGGTAAGTTGCAGAAGAATGGATGGCCACTAACAACTTCTGCTTATAAAGTTTCAAAAGCTGCTCTTAATGCTTACACAAGGCTCATGGCAAGAAAGTATGAGAATATTCTTGTAAATTGTGTGCATCCTGGTTATGTTATAACAGATATGACATCTCAAACTGGATTTATCACAGTAGAAGAAGGTGCTAAAGGTCCTGTAATGGCTGCTTTGTTGCCGGATAACGGACCTTCCGGTGTATACTTTCATCAAACACAAATAGCTCCGTTTTCATCAACAGGACTTTATGATCAAAAAGAGCTATCACCATTGTCATAAGTGGGTATGCCATTACGGGCCTTCTTAACGTCTTGCTTTTCTCTCTCCTCTATCTTTTCTTTTTTTATGAATGAAGATTTTTTTTCTTTTTTTTTTACCCTAGACGAGATTTGAACCCACTATCTCTTAATTGTGGGACTTCTTTATCTGTTATCTTGATTTTGCTAGGCTTTAAAGAGGATATATCATTCCTCTTATGTTATGACTATCTATATGAAATAAAGTTGCATTTTCTTTTACTATCTTGGTTCTCTGAACCTTAAATTTTATATTCCACCAATTTTGTCCATGTGAGGGAAACGTTTTTTTTTTTTTTTGGTAATAATTAATAAATTAAAGATGGACACACTCTCATGCCATATGCACATACACATACAACTATCACAACAAAATTACATAATGTAAAATTGTTAAACAATTTCACAAGCATAAAGTCAATTGAATGTAAAGAAGATTTAATAAGTTCATTTATTATTAAAGTGAATGCTCTTGAAGGATGTCCACACACATATACATTTTTTTTTAACGACAACAACTAGATATTCTAGGATAATTGGGTTTTTCGGGGCAACACCTATAACATCCAGGACAACCCACCCCAGGAGGAACCCCTAACTGGGTAAACTCCCTGACCTAGCCACAAACCTTTTTTTGCTGTGACGAGGATTCGAACTCAAGACCTTTTCTAATCTTTCTAAGAAACCTCACATTCACCCCCTTACGTCTAGAGTTTTAATTGAACTTTAGGATGTCCACAAATGGTCCCTCAAAATCTATTTTATTACATTTTGGCACAAAACTAAATTTTTTACGATGTTAACCCTCAAAACGATATTTTATAGCATTTCTGTACAACTTTCACAACATTAAATTGGGCACGCGCCAATACGTCACCAACGAGGATTTTATTATTATAATATAGAATTAAATATTTCAGTTATATGTGCATCAAAATTCAAAATGTGCTCCGTTGTAATGCATTAAAATGTACCGTTAAAAACATGTGCATTAAATTGACTACAACTATGTTTCAAAACGTTGTTGAAGAGTGTATTCATAGGTAAATACATATATTCACAGATTAATACGCTATATCTCAATACATGTAATGTTTATATTAATTACAAAAATGCCATCGTGTCCATATAGTGTATTCAACGCTGAATACAGTATATATTTTTACTTTTATTGTTAGTGGCAGTTCTAACAACATAAACATCGTAGATTAAAAAACCATTAGTGCCTAGCCCACATTCCACTAAGCCAACTAATGACTATTATTGGGCCATTAAACAATTATCTCTTCTTGTTTCATACGGCAAGTGGTGAAGTGACAAGCCTATTAGCCAAGCATCACGATTCACAGCAGAAATCAGAAATCAGAATACGAATCGACCATCACAGGCATCACGACAGAAGTGCAGAACTCATGTAATTGTTCATTTGTTTGTTCCTTTATGGCTTTATTCCTTTGTTTGTTGAATTGTTGTATATATGAATTAAATATTAGTTTGAACTTTGAACCATTATTTTTGTTGATTTGAATGCAAATTAGGATTAGAATAAAAAAATCCATCATATTAAATCTCTTTTGTTTGATCTTTTTTTCATGAATTTATAATGATTGATTTTTCTTTGATTTTTTATTATTTGTAGATACAAATATAAAATTGATGTATCATGGGAAAGATGAAACCATTGATTATTTTTTCAAAAGAAAGGTTGATGACGAAATTGATAATGAAAATGAAGAGAGCATATGGATTGTTCATAGCATAGAAAGGCTATGGAATTCAGTCAAAACTTGTTGAACCAAGCAACACACATTGGAAATATCATAGACAAGAAAAGTGAAGAGCAAATATTGAAGAACCGATTAAAAGCTTCAGTTGATACAATTCGTTGGTTGACATTCCAAGCTTGTGCTTTTCGAGGACATGACGAAACTTCTAATTCCAAAAATCAAGGTAATTTTCTTGAACTACTAAAACTTCTGGCATCTTATAATGATGAAGTTGCAAATGTTACTAATAATTCAAAGTATACTTTTGATCTTTTTATGTGTAATCTTTTCAGCCTCCCAACTTAATTGTTCAAGTTAAGTTCCGCCACTGCCCCTCATATCATCCCTAAAGTAATCCCTAAAGTAAATTACATTGTTGTGATTTGTTAAAAAAACTAGTGGTAAATTACTCGGGTTCACAATGTAGAAAAAATATGCAAGACGCAACAGTATATTAGCACAAACCTCGCGGAAAAAAAATGCATGCTAAAATATCGGAAACATAGATAATAATAAAAAAATAAGAAAAGAGAAAAAAATACATACAAAATAAATTTATTAAATTTAATGGGCTGTATAGTAACTTTATTAAAATTTAGGTGTAATAATGTAAATTTGTTAAAGAAAAAGAAAAAAAAGTAAGTTAATAAAAATTCAGGGGCCAAAGTGAAAATTTAAGAAAAAAATGCATAGCTCACTCGTCCACTATGGAAAAAAAAACTTTTGAATATATCTTTTGTAGTATTATTATTTTTTTAAAAACAGAATGTATTAGAAAAAGAGCTAAAAGAAACTAGCAAAAACCCAAACATACAAGGCAAAAAGCAAAAAAGGAAAAAACTAAACCACCACACAACACCTCAAAGGCAGAATGATCACCATCTCTCCCAATCGATCACTCCAATCGCCCTTCTGTTTTTAGCCTAAAGATAACTAGAACATTTGAGATCTTCGCAAAGTCCCTGGAGAGAGACCCGCTTGCTCCTGAAAACCACTCCGTTCCTTAATTTCCAAATGCACCAAACAGCCGTTAGGATTACCACTTGAAAAGCTTTTTGATTGTGAGCGGGCACCATTTTAGAGTTACAAAGATCCAAAATATCTCGAATAGAAAAGACATAGATGGGCTGGGTTTTGCACCATGTGCTAATGTAACCCCAAAGCATTGTGGCGTAATAGCATGATGTAAACAAGTGTTCCGCGGACTCCACATATTGCGAGCAAAAGGGGCAACAATCCGACTGGATATTCACTTTCCTCCAGATAAGAGCTTGTCTAGTTGGAACCCGATCAAGCTTCGCGCGCCAAGCCAAGATATTAACTTTCAACGAGACCGAACTACACCAATTAAACACATACACATTTGGAGGTTTCGAGACAAGACCAAGAATATTACGCATGGACCGTACCGAGAAAACCCCGTCATCGCTATGTCTCCAAGACCATGTTCCATCCTTTTCCCCGTCATCGCTAGTCAAGCTCGGGCTCGGCTCAGCTCGTTTGCACCCCTAAAAATATAATATTCAACCCGTGTAATACATGGTTTCTAACGTAGTGAAAATATAAACTAATAAAATCGAAATCTTATTCTGATGCAATATAAAAGAGGAGAGGTTGCTTACCTGAAAATCTTATTCTGATGCAATAGAAATTACTCAGATGGTATTACTAAACCATTATGCTAACCATTTTACCCATATGTTTGAAAAAATTTGAAAATTATCCTCAACATCTCCGGTCACCATCTCCGCCCAAGTTTTCACCGTCATAATCAACCCCTAGTCCAGCAGAAGAAACGAAATTTATATGATTCACCATGTTAATTAGGTAAATCTGGATCAAATAATGTAATTTTAAATGGCAAATTGGATTGTCGGTAACGGGGAGTATAAATCACCAAATTAAGCCTGCGGTCAAGACATTTTTCATGCAACACCCCGCCACCTTTAGCAATAAATTTAGGTTTAAAAGTAAATAATATATTTAGCTATATCCCCGGCAGGCCGGCACCTTCGTTGAAATCATTTTAGGATTTCAGTTTTTAGAATTTTTTTAATATTTTTTTTTTCAAGTAAAAGGGTAAAAAGGTCATCTTCTTTTCTACGCATATGGACGAGACGACATACTCTATCCGTGATTATCTATGGACATGGAAGCAGTCTTTTCAGAATTGGATCAAACAACAAACCGCCGCCCTAGAAGTGCACTGGTCGGACCGGTTGAAGCGGATAACATCATAAATGATATAAATATTAATTATTAAAACTCTATATATAGATACAAAATATAAAAATATTTTATGTTTTGATATCAATTTGTAACTTTAATGACATATAAAGACTTAAATAAATAAAATATGTAACTTGGAATACTAAATTAATTAAAAAAGTGAGTTTTTAATGTAAGACACGATTTATTGTGTGACTTTTATAATCATTTATCTAATTATTAAATGATCAAATATAATTATTTATTTATTTAATAACCTATGACTAGTAATTAGTTGATGGACCTAATTACTCTTAATGGGCTCTTATTGGGTTTCCCCTTGGGTATACATACATAAATAGAGAGATAATTAGAAAGAATTGACTAATGATCATTCAATTATTATCACCATTAAATTCGTCTCTCTCTCCTATAACCGTGAGCTACTATATCACGTTTAGCCATCCTAACCGTACACCCTAAACGGGAACCCGATCCAGATCAGAGATCAAAGAGTCTCCCCTCTCTGTGGTTAGTTTATCATGTATGATTTATTATTATTATTATTTGTTTTCCATTATCATGTTTCAAGAACTTATCAACATGTGGTATCAGAGCAGATGTTGATAAATCAGTTCTTGTTTCTTTCCCTAAACTGGAATTAAAATCAGAGAACAAAGTCTTGATTAAAACCATTTTATTAAGTTTCACGATTTTCTGTTTTTGTTAGTATTTCACGGTTTTTTGATCTCCTAAAATCGAGATCTATAAAGTTTTTCGAAATCTGTTAAAGAATTATGTTTCAAGATTTCGATTCCAGGTTTTTATCTGATATTATTGAAGAACAGTTTATCTGATGTTCATAAACTGTTATTCGTGTTCATCATTAGTTTCGATGAAAATCCTCTTATTTTGGGATGGATTATGATGTTGATTGTGTTTTTCCTAAAATCTTGTAACTTTATCTCCAAGATTTCGAATTAAAATATTATTTTAAATAAAGAAACTTGGATATACTTAACAACCTAAAAGATTTTTCGAAATCTAAATACAATCATATCCCTTAATTTTCGCACAGCCTTATCGGGTTCATCCTTCACGGTTTTAGACTCTCACAGTTATAATTCACGAGTAAGAATCACGGGTTTTGTTTACGGGTCTTAAATTTCACGGGTAACAGTCCACGATTCTAAGTTTACGGTTTATGTTTCACGGTTTACAGTCCACGATTCTGAGTTTACGGTTCATGTTTCACGGTTTACAGTTCAAGTTCACGGGTTTTACAGTTCACAGTTTACTTTCTGGAGCCGTGAACCTTTGATGAATCGTGAACCTTTTTTTGACCCGTGAACCTTAGCTGAACCGTGAACCTTTTGTTGAACCATGGACCTTAGTTAAACCGTGAACCTTTTGCTGAACCGTGAACCCTTATTGAACCGTGAACCCTTACCTGAGCCGTGAACCTTCACCTGAGCCGTGAACCATTATGGAACCGTGAACCTAGCCTTAAAGGGGTTTGCTATTAATGAATGGTTTAGTTTTAGTTTTGTTAAACCTTAAAATTAAATGTTTTCAAAACTTTTAAAACTTACTTGAATAACACCTAAAGCTTCACTTCTGCCCAAAGGTGATGTGATGCATGTGTAAACTTATTCAAGCTTAATTAAGCATTATAACCTAGTGCATGTCATGATATTAAATTAGAAAACATGATCAACTTAAATAACACCTAAAGTTTCACTTCTGCGCAAAGGTGATGTGTCACACTTGTAAAGTTATTTAAGTCTAATTAAGCACTACTTCGCCTAATATAACTAAATGTTTATACTTCTGCCCAAAGGTGATGTGTCACATTTAGTTTCCGCGAAGCTAATTATGTGCATACTAAACAAATGTTTCACTTATGCTCAAAGGTGATGTGTTACATTTTTAGTGCACATACTCATTATTAAATTGTTCCTAATATTAAATAAATGTCTCACTTCTGCCCAAATGATATGTGTTACATTGTTTAAATAGAACCTAATTAATCTATTAGTTTGGTGTTATAATAGATTTTATCACATCTTCATAAAATAATTGTTCTTAAGTAGAACCTTATTTAACTTATTATTTATGTCTGCCTTAGACTATTACCCCATATATCACTCTAAGTTCTTCTTTAGCTATTTGTACCTTACTTTCACTCTAGCTTCTAAGATGAGTTTTGCTTAATTAAGAGTTTTCATAAATATTTGCTCTCATTGAGTCTTGATTATCCCTTAAGACATGACATTACTGCTGCTCTTTCTGATAAAAGTACTACAAAAGAAAAGTAGAGCATAAAAATAAGATAAGTCAAAATAATGTCTCTTATGGTAATCAAGAACTCCTTTCATTATTGCTATCAGGGGGGCTACTTCAGATTCTGCATTTCCTAAGACTAATGTATTCTCTGTGGAAATGGAAGAATCAAAATAATTCCTAAGACGCATGCAAACATTCTAATTCTAAATAAAATGTTAAGTGGCATCTGTGAACACATCATCATATACACTGACATGACCCATAAACTAAGGGTTTATACATGAAAATCAGTGAAGTTTTTCAGTGCGTACATAATATTTTTTTTTTCCAATAGTACGATTAGTTGCCTTAAAAATCAAATATAACACTCAGAAGTACCAAAGGAAAATGAGTGTATTGATAGCAACATACGTACAAGAAAAAGAAACGCCTAAAACTGGAAAACCGGATGCTATTCACCTCACTACCACTAAACCTAAGAGGATGATAGTTCTAAGGTCCGGAAACAAAATACAAGTACTACTTCCAGCTCTAAGTCCTCCAAGGAGAAGTCTCACTGCAAAACTATGTCATTATACTAGGCATAAACATTGAGACCATCCATAAGCCAAGGGACTAGCTGGCTAAGATAAAGTAGTCACTAACTAATGATTTTTGAGTCCGCTAATATTAATATTCCAATCAACACATGATGAGTTGAGTCTAGTTCTATATGTTTCCTTACCAGAATTCAACTAATAATTAAGATGAGAAATTAGTGGTGGATTTAAATGTTAAGGCTACATAGAACCATGAAATAATTGATCATTGTATTAGGCTTTATGATACCTCATATATTCTAAAGAATACTCAGAATTTAGTATCAATAATAAAGCTACACTTTGACAGTTATAAGGTTTGCATGGCCAAAACAAAGTCATCATTAACTTAAACTCTCATATTATTGGTTATCATTATCTGGATAGAAACCTTTATGACATAGAACTAGCTGATACAATAAACTTTCACAACTTTTGTTATCATGAAAATGAAAATTTAACAAAAGATAAATGAGACCTATGCGCTTCATCCATTAAGACCAAATTTTATGAGAAATCATGACCAGGTCAATGCAGGATGAATTGTTACCAAATCTCATTCTCAATGACTTTAAATCATGTGTTAAACGCCCTAAATATCAAATGGCTAAGGGAATAAATGAGGGTCTACCAGAAGTTATCCCAAATGGAATATTCGGACATAATTCATTTATCATTTAGAAGAATATTTACTTGTATCTAATATGTTTCCTACGGCCCAAAGCTTTAAAGATATCAATTCATATATACTTAATAGAATTCCTTCTAAATTTGTCTATAAAATTTCTTATGAAATTTTGGACGATAAGGAAATCGAGTCTAAAATATATGAAAGGTTCCCAGGTCACGCATATCATTGAAACTTGTCATGTGTAGTTCCTAGAGACCTTAAAGATCAGCAGGAGCACCAAGTGTCCTAATTATAGCTTGCGAAAGTTGCAAGAGGTCGGGGAGTGACAAATTGGTCTTACCTCAAACTACACCTCTTGTACACGACACTGCTCCATCACAACTTGTCTCCTTAGAATCTAATTCTACTACTAACAAAGTCTCATAGATGCTAATATGTGGGCAAACTTAGATTTCTTACCAAAACTATAGTAATCCTTAACAAAAGAAACTAACAAAAACATCACTAAGTTGTTTCTCTATTAGAATCTATTGGTCTTCAAATGTTAGATACAATGTTGACCCTAAGCATGTTGAATTACTTAAAATTTCTAAGGTCAGTGGGAGTAGTAAAAGTCCTTATCATGACTTGCAAGGAGTACAAGAGGCGGGGGGAGAGACTCGTTAAATTTAATTCCGATTACACATCTTGTACACCATAATGCATCAACTCCTACACACTTAGAAACTAATGTTGCTCCTCTCATACCTGAAAATGAAAGCATCTAACCAAGAGCTAATATATAAACTTGAAACTCCTAATAAACCTAATAATCAACTCAGGAGTTCATCTAGGTCCAAAAGGCCTACTAACATTGATGACTGACTGAATTTGAAATGGATGCCGGAAAGTTTACCGATCCTACTTCTTCTAATTAAGTCATTAGCATCAATCAATCTTCTAAATGGAATAAAGCTATTATTAGCAAGCCTGACTCCATGAATTAGAATAACATTTGGGATTTGGTTGAATTACCTAAAGGGTGTTCATAACTAAACAAAATCCGAATGGAAACGCACGATTGATTGCTAAAGGTTATACTCAAGAAAGAATAAATTATCAAAGAATCTTCTTACCTGTTTTACAAAGATTTCTTTGAGGATCATCACTGTTCTAGTAGCTTACAATAACTTAAAGCTACATTAGATGGACATTAAAACAACTTTCCCTAACACTGACCTACATGTTCATAAAATAACCTGAAAGTTCTAAACTGAAGGTTAAGAACACTTATTCTATAAGTCAATGAAATCCTAGTATGGGTTGATTGAAATCATAGTGCAACTCTTTTCATCAACAATTAAGTGAATTTGTACACCTACCTCAAGATGAGTGAGAGCAACTAATGTAAACTTTTCCTTATATAGATGACATTCTTTTGACAAGTATATGTTACATGAGTTAAAGCATTGATTACTCATATTTTGACACGATGGATCTCAGAGATACCTCTTATGTTATAAGTATCAAAATACACCGGCATAGATCCAATGGGACATTAGTTTCGTCCCATAAGATTTACACTAAGCGGATCCTTACACATGTAACATTTAAATTGTTCTCTTTTAGAGGCTAATAGGCTAAGTGAAAATTATTTCCTTATGCTTCATTAATTAGAAGCCTTATGAAGGTTAAAGTCTATACTTGTTTAGATATTACTCATATTGCTAAACACTAGACTGGTCTATATTATTGTGAAGCATCTAATGAAATATTACAATATCTTTAAGAACGATAGACTATAAGTTAAAGAAGAAGTGAGAACTTAAAACAGTTGACTACTCTTATTCTTACTTTGTTGTATTCAAAGGTAACAAAATGTCAATTTCTGGGTATATCCTTATGTCAGTAGACAGACCTATCTCATGAAGCAGTAATAAGGAATTGTTAACAACAACCTAAGTTTCAATGACATAATATGTTGCTGATCACAACATAATTGTCACTAAATGTTGTTGAAAAATTTATCAGTGGACTCATAATTTAGTAACTCCACTTTAATATCATATTGAAGACTTATTGTGATAAGTCAGCTACCCTTACTTCTCGAACAGTAACAGTTCGAGCGGAGCTGCATTAAATTTCTATACGAAATTATTATTCACTTATGAATTATGAACAAGTTGAGGAAACTAAATCTTTGTATCGAATACATTCATGATATGCTAATGGATCCAAATAACTAAAGGTCTACCACCCCTAAGTCTTTTGTAAACGCTTATAATAACGACGGGTTTTACTAATAACCATACATAATTGCATATCGTACTATGAATGATTAATTATTAAAATTTCCTCACTTATTTGAATTTGTTTGTCTCTAAATACGTTTATGCATGCCTAAAGACGTATAGACAACTAACTATACAAATCAACGTTAAAGGCCTTATTTGTCAATTTGATCCTAAAGTTTACCTAAGTTTTAAATTTGTGTTATAGTATGATTAATAGGGGTCTTGAGTTGAATATTGATTCAATGACTGTATTTCTCTTCTATAGTTACAGTTTAGAACTAAAATGAGTATTGAATCTCTGCAGACTTACTAATGCTCATAATAAATGATTACTCAGCCAAATGAGAGAATGTAAGACACGATTTATTGTGTGACTTTTATAATCATTTATCTAATTATTAAATGATCAAATATAATTATTTATTTATTTAATAACCTATGACTAGTAATTAGTTGATGGGCCTAATTACTCTTAATGGGCCCATATTGGGTTTCCCCTTGGGTGTACATATATAAATAGAGAGATAATTAGAGGAAATTAAATAATGATCATGCAATTACTATCACCATTAAATTCATGCCTCTCTCTCCCATAACCGTGAGCTACTATCTCACGCTTAGCCATCCTAACCGTACACCCTAAACGGGAACCCGATCCAGATTAGAGATCAAGGAGTCTTCCTTCTACGCGGTTAGTTTATCAGGTATGATTTATTATTATTATTTGTTTTCCATTATCATGTTTCAAGAACTGATCAACATTTAAAAGAAAAAATAAAAAGTAATAAAAAAAATTGGAAATCCGGTCCGACGACCCAGTCGGGTTCATCGGTTTGGTCAGTAACCTAGCGGTTCAATAAAAAACACTTCAAATAGGCATAATCGAACTGGTTCTATGACCGGATCCCGGTCCAACCGGTCCGGTTATGAAAAAACTGAATGGAAGAGACGACACCCTTGTTTCTACCGGTTTTCTTATCATACGATGACCCTAGTCATCTAGGGTTGTATGTGGGGTATGAGTAAGCCTGACAAAACGGGCATGTTCGGTTGTGTAATGGGTTGAAAGAAGCCAGGGTCAAAACGGGTTAACCAAAATGGGTTCACCTTGAACTGGGCCGTTTTAAAAGAAAAAAAAGGTATTAAACTGGGCTCACTTGCTATATTTACTTTTATGGCAGCTAGTGGTAATGAGTAGTGGTGGCGGAGGCGCTGGCAGCTACGGTGGTGAAGGGGACAAGGACGGTGTTGGATACGATAGTGGTGGCCGAGGTGGCAGTGGCCATGGAGGTGGAGCGATAATGGAGGTGGTCAGTGGCGGAGCCAAGTTTTTTCACTGGGTCGGTCTATGCTTGTTTATATTAAAGTGCTTTCACCCGGTCGGGTCACCTAAATGTTTTTTGCCCGGTCGGGTCGGGTCGGGTCACCGAATTTGAAGCCTATTTCAATTGTGTTAAGGTGGTTTTATAGGCGATTTCAAGTTAAATAATTTCATATTGACTATAGTTAACAAGTTAACATGTAATAATCTATGTAATAAACTAAATTGAACAATAAAATTAAAAATCAATCACACAATTATTCATTACTATTGGAAAAATTCTATAGCTTTTAGCACAGAAAAACATACCGAACAGTTACGGTGTCCCTAATAAACTTGTACTTCTCCTTTATCCTTTCATGCAATTTGCATTTCTCATTTCTCCGATATCTATTATCAAAAATAATAAAGACTTTATTTGATCAAAACCAACAAACCAGGATGATAAATTAATTATCAAAATTCAAAAGCTTATAAAAATCAAAATAGTAATCATATTAAGCTGGAGCATGCCACAATGGTTCTATTCCCCTAATTCTAAATCGTTTGGGGGATAGAACTATAGATTTCAAAGTCCTTTTTCCCCTAATTCCTATGCCTAACATGGTTCGGTTTGCCAAAGAATTAACCAACTTCTAATAATCAATCAGCCTTATTAAGGATATAATCTGAATACCCTGAATTAGAGAAAATAAAATAAATGCAAGCCGATTTATTTCTACTCTAACATATAATTACCTAAGTATTTCATTTTGCAAAGGTCTAGGGTATATCGATGGCTAAAGGGTTATAAAGAAAACCACAAGCCCTAGAAATGAAAAAATTTTAAAAACAAAAGCATAAAAAACAAGGCTAGCAAGACTCGAACCTTGGCCAACAGATAAAAGATAAGAAGCGCTTACCGCTCCAACTAAACAAAATGTTTTTATTTTTGCCAATGTAATTAATAATATGGGGTCACTGTCAAAAAAGGATTGGGTTCAACCGACAATCTCATACTATACCTTCTATATAAATTTCAAAAACCAACGGGTCCCCGTCCCCTGTAACGTACCTCTGCCCCTGGAGATGGTGCCAATTCTGGGAGAGAGTGGCGTGGTAGCGGTGGTTAGGGAGATGGCGGCGGCGGCTGCAACAATGAGGGTGGACGTGGTCGTGGCATAGTGATCTTGGTGGTGGTGTTGTAACTAGGAGAGGCGGTTGTGGTGACTATGGTGCTGACACAATGGTGGTGGGTGGTGACAACTACAGAGGAAATGGGTGGTGCTCACATGTTTATACCCATTTTAAGTTATCAAATTTTATAAAAGTAACTTACACTTAGGCCATCCGGTATGGTCCGTGAGTGGGAGCTGTGAGCCACTGACGCTCACGGGAACACCGCTCCCCTCACGCGTTAGTGGACCGTGAGTGGGCTCACGATCGTAAGCAACCGACGACATCAAAAATCCGACCGTTCAATAGTCATTTTCATTTCATAATTTTTTTTATTTATTAATTTTTTTTTATAAATACTCATTCACCTATATTTTTATCCACAAACAATACAAATCACACACAATTCTCGCATATTTTATACAAAATGTTTTCCGACTCCTCGTCAACTTTATCAACCGACGCCGCCGATGAGATACGCAATCAAGAAATGCATAATGAACTTAAAATGGATTTGGTTAATCATATTTAGGAGCGTTCACTAGAGTAGTTTTATTTTTATTAAATAATGTAATGCTTTATTTATTTTTTATGTATATTAAATAATGTAACGTTTTTATTTACGTGTTTTTTTAATAAATAGTTAAATGTTTTATTTATTGAATTATTTGATTGAAAAACTAATAAATTATTTAAGAAAAAAAATTATACACGCTCACTAACCATACTCCTCTCTGCTAATGAGTGAGAAATGAATTAGTGAGGTGAGTGACGTGGCATCATGGCACTTACTTTTTGCTTACAATCATTAACCATACCATTGGTCATTTGGGCAATGGTAGCTCCAAAACTTCCTATAGTGGAGGTCTTGGATTTGAATCTTAGCCACAGCAAAAAAGGGGTTTGTGACTAAGTCAGGGGGTTTACTCAGTTGGGGGTTCCTTCTGGGGTGGGCTGCCCTAGATATTCTAGGTGTTTCCCTGGGAAACCCAATAAATGTATGTTATTACTTAAACGTAACAGATAAGAAAGAAACGACTTATTTAACTAACGTTTTATAAACAGAAAGATAAGAAAGAAAACGATTTATTTAACTAGCGTTTTATAAACAGAAAGATAAGAAAGAAAACGATTTATTTAACTAAAATAAAAAGAAAACTAAAATATAATCTTGATACCCAAAATGTTGGTTTAAAAGTTTTAAAAGAAAACTAAAATATATATCTTATCCGTGTTACAAAACTCTTATCCTAAAATGAATGTAAATCTATAATCTATAAAATCAAATAAATTAAAACTAAAACGTCAAAAACTAAGTCATATAGAAAAATAAACTAAATTCATATATATATCTATTTATTTAAATAAGTTCTAATAAATTAACCTAATTTTTAACATCAGCTAGCAAAAATGATGAAAACCGAGATGGTTGAGTAAATAGAGGGGACGATATAGTAATTTATGGAAGTTAAGAATGAAAGGTGATCTATAATTTATTTTTTTATTTATGTATAATTTCACTTTTAAAATAATTTGTACTATTGTATCAACACTCTTAATAACCCCTATACGGCGTGTATTGCTATTGTGAATTTTTTGAAACCTGCATATTTTGCTATTGTGATTTGGGTTAAATTGTTTTCGGAGAGAACCCTTAAATGACCACAAAATTCAAACGAATCATTATGTGAGGATGTTTGAATTAATCAACAAATCATTATGACCACTCAAATTCAACAAAGACAAATTTTATACAAGTGGAAGGTAATTTAAGGGTGATTCTAACAACACACGGAATATTGCTAATTGGACCTGTCGTCGTCTTATACGCCCTTGTATAGGGTAATACGAGGGCGTATAGAATTCAGTCACTGCCAACAGAATGCCACGTGTCATTCTCTGTCTGGCGGCTGGTCCAATACGTGGCGTATTGACCTATACGCAGCGTATGAGGCACGGGTTATATTTTTGCTTCAAAAGTTGGAAGAGTTGTTCGTTTATGAATCCTATACGTGGCGTATTGACCTATACGCCACGTATAGGTATTTTTTATTTAATTATAATTTTTTTTTATTTATATTTTGTTTATTTTTATTTTAATTTATATAATTTTGTTAATATAAGTTTGTTATCTATTTATAAATTTTATATATATATATTTTTAAACATTTGTTATATTTTTACAGTATAAACAAGCAAAGTATTAAACATTACAAACCAAACAAAATATTAAACATTACAACCAAACAAATTAACTAAACATTATATACATTACATCAAAAAATTAAATATATATACATCAAAATGTTTTACATACATAACAACGAAAGAAACAAAATACAAATAAAATAACTAAAGCTAAGCGGGTCCGCCGTCACCCTGACCGCCTCCGCCCTCATCCTGACCCGCCACGCCCTCAACCTGAACGGGGTCGTCCGGATAATGACGTCGCGGTGGTAGTGGGCGTGGCTCGATGCCGGCGGCTCGTGACAGATCAACGATCTGTCCAACCGCCCACATCATCAGGTCCTCCATGCGATCGAGTTGACGACCCTGTCGCCGTGAGTCGGCAACAAGGCCATCAAGCAATGCCTGGGTAGCCCTCTCCAGCCTAACAGACCGACGTACGTGTCGGGGATGCTGTGGCGGATGGTCGTGGATGGCCTCGACGTGCGGCGGCCCGTCCTCCATCGCCACACCATGTAGCGGCTTAGGCATAGGCGGGTCCCCCTGTCCAGGCATCTGCGGCAACGGCACCGGGACCCAAACCTGGTCTGGACGGCCCATACGAACCGAAGGCCCTGCGGGAATCGGTGCGTGATGCGCATGCCGCTCGCCGTGCGACGGTTTAATCGGACAGGGGGAATGGCCGGTGACATCGCAGGCTCATGCACGTCAAATGGTGTAACCGAGCGCATGATCTGCGTGATGAAAGCACCGCCATACAAAAGCCCGCGCTTCTGCCGCATATAGGCAGATGCAAAATAAAGTGCAAGGCACGTCGATAGGTCGCACCGCCTACCAGTAAGCAGACAATAGAGAAAGAAGAGGTCTCTATCGGTGCACCACTCACGGCTTTTCAGACGCGGTGCGATCGACGTCGAAATAAGCCGGTGCAGATATCTATACAAAGGGTCTTTAATACCCGAGACCCTCCCCTGGACCCAACTGCACCTCCCGAAGCTTCTGGCACCGGGCATACGCCTCCGAGTCAGCCGGAAAACCCAAAAAAGGGTAGTGCGCAAGATCGTCTAGCACCTCCATATGAATATCATCATCATGATCCGCCATATCTGATAAATAATAATAATATATTGTTTTTAATTTTAAATAATAAAAAATAAATAATAATAATATATTGTTTTTAATTTTAAATAATAATAATATATTGTTTTTTATTTTTAATAATAAATAATAATAATAATTAATTTTTTTTTATTTTAAACCTATACGCCACGTATAGCCTTATACGTGGCGTATAGGCTGTTACCGGGTAAACCAAGCCATACGCAGGGCAACCAAGCCATACGCAGGCCAGTTACCGGGCAAACTTAGCCATACGCGGGCAATCAGGCCATACGCTGGCCAAGTTTCCGAGAACATGAGCCATACGCAACGTATATATCTATACGTGGCGTATGGCTTCATCGTCTTCCTCAGACGAACTATACGCCACGTATGGCCCTATACGTGGCGTATAGTTCTTAAGTTTCAATCCAAAAATCTCTAATCTACCCAGTTTTACCCGCTAATATTCAATATAAACCTAACATTAATGATCGTGGGTGTAGAGACGTACCTTTTCGAAGTTTTTTTGAGACGACAATCGTAATCAATGAGCTTTTTTGCCGGTCGCGTATGGGTTTGTGTTTGTTTGTTTTGTGTCGTTTGGGTCTGTACGCTGCGTTTTCCTGGTATATCAAGTGGCTATACGCCGCGTATAGATCAATACGTGGCGTATAGCTACCAACCTTTGGTATTCTATACGCCACGTATTGACCTATACGTGGCGTATAACCTATACTTAACTATATTAAATTAAAATTAGTTATATTTAATTAAAATTAATCAAAAAATAATAAAATATTAATTATAATTAACTTAAAATTAATTTAAAATAATTAAAATTACAAATAATTAAAATTTAAAATAATTAAATTGACCCTATACTTAAAATTAATAAAAAACTAATAAAGCATCATCCGTGAGTCGTGAAGTATTGTGAAAATGTAGATCCATTAGTAGCCATTATTTTCTTAAATCGTTCAATACGATCACTGTATATATTTTCCCATTTTGCTGCATCATCATTTCGGTGCAAATTCCAAAGTGCATTCGGCGTGGGAATCGGAAAATCTCCGTCTAACTTGACGTGGATGAAATGAGCCCTGTTGACGTGAACTAATGATACAGTTTGATGTTGAGCGTGAACGTTTGGACCAAACCACAATGGAAAAAATGTTTGATTACCGGCGATGCTTAAAAGATGAACAATCACCCCAAATCTTTGAGTAATTAGGAGTCCTGTGTATGGCATCGACATCCAACGACTAACTGGTGCGGCTTTCACATCCTGCCAATCTATTGTGTGACGTAGCATATCATACTCTTGAAAGGCGACTCTGTCAAAAACAGTTCTCCACCATTCCTCTTTATTGTCCATCTCCTGTAGAAGTTGTTGTCTGATAAAAAGCCACCGGTTTTCATTTAACCCTAAGCCCAAAGCTACCGATCGAAAACCACAGTTACCGTCGGGATTTACATCCTGTATATGTGAAATGTACGGATGAAAGACAGACGGTATCGAATCCTTAAAACAATTTATATTGTTAACCGCATCTTTCCCCATAATCAATGGAAAACCAAGATAGGCGTTATCATCTTGTGGTTGCTTTCCTTTACCCTTCGTTGGACGACGGTGTTGAATGACCGAACTCGCTTGTATCGAGTCTTGTGACGCAATGTACGAGCTGTGTCTCGCAGGGTCACATTTGCTTTGTTGGGATCCTGTGAATGAGCTGTTTCTCGCGACATCATGTTTCCTTTGTTGTTGCTTTTTCAAAGTTGGACGACCGCGAGTATCTACTTGTACCACATGCGCTTTCTTGTTACTTTTGCTCGGAAAGACCACCCCTGCGATTCTCGACAGCATACTTCTTTTGACCTGATCAGGTTCTGAAATAATTTTGTTTCTCACTTGACCAAGTTCTTTATCCACGTCTACATTTTCATCATCGACAAACGACGGTTTTAAATCAAGTTCCTCCAGAAGACGTCCAACGCATCTAGCGGGATTCTGTCACATGTAGCTTCGATACTTGCCAGACGACAAGCACACGGCAACCCACAACTACTGAAAAGTTGGCAACCACACGTTGCATTTTGTTTCCGTATATGTGATAACTTGTACCACTCGTTTTCTAACAAATTTAGAGCTTTATGTGAAACCTTACCGTGCAGGTTATCGAACAATTCAATAGCTATGTGGCTATCCATTTTTCTTATGAGGCTTGTTCCAAATGCAAACTGTAATTGATAATATTGATCTGTTACAATTTCATCAACAAACCCAACAAGTCTATCTAGGGAGCTGTTAGCATTTCTAAGATAACTCTTTAAAAGCGAATGCTGGCTCTCGACTCAGTTCGTTGTTTGTTGACCAAAATTGAGGTTTTTGTTGGACCAGGCGGATACAAACTTTTCTTTATACGGGTCCAACCAATTTTTAGTCACATAATGTACAAAGCCTGGAAAAATATTGAATAAATATTTAAATATTTAATAATTATTCAATGTTGGGTATAATTTTAAGACTGATGCTGTCAATCGAAATTACAATATCGAAACTACTAGTTTCGGTTGAACATTTAAATATTCAAAACTTACTTCCTGGTTTGGCAGCATACAGTCGTTCGTAAAGCCGGTTGAAGTTGTACTGGTATATATCTGGCGTGGGAGACTCACATAATACCGACCATGAATACTTGAAATTTGCCCAGTCTTCGTCTGTAAATGATGCCCTGCAATGTTTTGCGATATTCTCCTGTATGTGCCACCGACATAGGTTCTTCGAATAATCCGGAAATATTTTATCACATGCGTTCATAAGAGCTTTGTCCCTGTCTGTTACTATCACACGCGGCTCCATACACTTTTGCAACATTGATTTTATTTGCAGTAGCACCCAGACGAAGTTTTCCTCTCGTTCTTTTGATATAAATGCATGAGCGACGCAAAACGACTGGTGTGTGGAGGTCACACTGACCACTTGGACAAATGGAAGTCTATACCTGTTTGTTTTGTAAGTCGCGTCGATCATCAACACGTGCGGGAACGCACGCCACATCTCAAACGATTTCGGATGAACAAAGAATATATCCTCCACAATATTTGTGGCAGGATCTTTCCGAGTATAGTAGACGTATTTTTTATAAGAAAGCAGGTTTTCTAGAATCTGCATTGGAGTTTCACCGACTCTCGTTTCGTTTTTTATCTTTTGTATCGCATTATAAATGTCCTTTTTAATGCAACTACTCTCTGGGTTTTGTTCTCTTATAGTTGTCAGAATGTTTCGTGGCAACATGTTTTGCGAATACAACTTCGCCACCAAAAGTTGTTCCGACTGAGACAGTCTCCTCGCAAAGGAGTGCGCCTCAAGATGTTGACTAAGATCATGGTTATGACTGTCATCCTTCACCGTTAATTTCCAATCACCAGTATTTTCTTGGTACTCTCCTTCTAATTTAAAGGGACAACCTATTTTCTTGCTACCGGCACGTCTAACCGTGGCAGTAGACGCACGTTCGCCGTGACGGTCACACACAAGCCACACCTTGATAAACGGTTCCGTCGGATCGTCGCCTTTTCTCCTCGATCGTCGGGTGACAAGGACGTAACCATTCTCACGTCCTATCCTGACCGCCCAATCCACCAACTGTTCACGAGACTGAAAATTCTGGTCAGTTTTATACGACACGTTTTGATGGTTTTGTTCCTCGTCTTCGGACACGAAGTCGTCGGTTTGTTGTGTCGGGTATGAGACTTCACCGTATACGTAGTCTTCGGTTTGTTGTGTCGGGTATGAGACTTCACCGTATACGTAGTCGTTCGTGGGCTGTGTAAGGTAAGACGGTTCACCGTATACGAACTCGGGATTGCTCAGTGGCTCGTTCAAATCTAGAAGCCTTACCCGTTGATGAGAATAAACGTCGGACGAGACCTCCTCTCGGTTCACCTCTTGAACGCCAGAACTTTGCGGGTTGTTTTCCACCGACTCGTTAGAATATACCTGAAAACCGTAGTTACCATCCCACCACCAAGACATGTTTATAATTTTTGTGAGATTGTTTGGAATTTTCTTTTGAAAGTATACGTTCGAATGAGAATATCGTGGGTCATTAAATACACAAAATTTGGGCCCTATACGCGTCGTATAGGCCAATACGGTGCGTATAGGGTACGAGGTACTTTCTACAACTAGTCATCCATCACATCTCTATACGCCGCGTATAGGTCAATACGAGGCGTATAGCGAGGTAATGGATGACTAGTTGCAGAAAGTACCTCGTACGCTATACGTCCTCATATTGTCCTATACGATGCGTATAGGATTGGAATGACCGTGTTGTAAGAGAATGTTCAGTATGGGAAATTGTGAAGGGCTATACGCATCGTATTGCCCTATACGATGCGTATATGGCCAAGTCCAAATAGCAATTCTCGTGTGTCATTAGTAGTCCCCTAATTTAATTTGTATAAATGATTAGCCATGACCTAGTGGTATGGTGATTTTCCCTGATAAAAAGTTATATGGGTTTAAATCTTTGCTAGTGCAAGTTTAGGTGTTACTTAGGTGTAAATCATTTATGTTAAATCTAATATATATATAGGGAAGAGTTCAAATACTAACCAATTTTTTATGTGATAACCGTGCTAACCACTATAAAACAATCACACAATTTATAAATTATTTTTTCTTTTAATTGTTAAAATAGTATTTAAGTATCTTGAATAAATATTTTGAACGTAAATACGCAAATGATAAGTCTTACGTGTACGTACCAAATAATGTTACATATACGTGACACATAGTGTTTACATATATGTAACATTAAAATAACGATAATTGTTACATATACGTAACACTATGTTTGAGAGTGGTTATCATGGTTATCACATAAATATTGGTTAGTATTAGAACCTCACCATATATATATATATATATATATAAAATAGCTTGGGCATCAGAGATTTTTGACACTTGCAATAAAACATAAAAACTTACAGTAAATTTGCAGTGGATAGCAGCGGAAGATGAGTATATTTGCAGATATTTGCAGCGGATGATTGCGTTTTTTTTTTGGGATATAGTATGAAGAACTAGAGAAAACTATTAAGAGAATAAGGGTTTACAAGAAGAAATCATAAAGAGAGAGTTTAAGTGCTCATAACTGGGAGAGAAAGAGATTCTATTGATATATTTTTCGGTGTGTGTTACAAATGAAATCTCTTGCCTTTAAATAGGCAGAACACTAAGTTATCAAACAAAAAAGATAAAGATCGCACCAAGAATGCACTAAGCTAAAAGACATAAAAGAAACGGCTACAAATTAAAGTAGAAAAACGACAAAAAACTTTTCTTTTATCTACAGAGAAGTGTCGGTTGAATTATTGAAACTTTGTAGACTGTGTTGTTGCCTTTGTAGACTTTGTGGGTTTTAACGTCATTACATACGTTTTTTGCAATCTTTCTAGAAATCTATGTGGGTGTCTGGAATGGTTGGAGGTGTGCCTGTATCTGAATCAAAATCTTCTGGGTTCAGATAATAGTCTTCTAAATTCATGATATGCTGTAATTCAAGAGATTCTCCTTCACCAATGAAGGGAAGAAGCATGTTCCAATTTTTGTGACTCCAAATTTGTATATAGTGTCCTTCGGCGAGAAGGTGGTAGGTGTCCTAGTGAAAGCCTGGTGGTAATGTGGGAGTCTTCTGGTTTTGGGAAATAAACTGTGTAGTATCTGTTCTTTAGCTGTTCTTCTCAGGTTTTTCTGTGGCAAGGCTGGTGAGGTTATCAACCCAGTAAAGTTCCTAGAATTGAACTTCAGTTTGTATGGCGAGCTTTTTTAAATAGTCTTTGCCAGAAATCTTGTGGCTTATAAATATTCTTTTTCTGGCAGGTCTGTACGTATGGTCATTGGCATAAGGGAAAGAAGAAAAGATTTTGTTGCCAATGTGTGGAGGAAATATGTGTGTAGAGATATTTATAACAATTTTTTCTCCAAAGAGATTTATAATCTTTTCTGTCTTTGTGTTTAGTTCTAATTCTATGTAGTCAATCATACCATTATGGTAGAATTGTAGAATTAGGTCATTTGGCATATCTGTTTCCTTTAGGTTTATCTGAAAAAGGAGCAAGCAAGTTCCTTCTCCATCGTCATCTGTTCTCTCAACGACTGTTACCCCTTTGTACTTTTCTTCATTTAAGGCAATTGTCATGAGCCTGAGTTGTAACTCATGCAATACTAGTGGGAATTCAGTGTTGATTTTCTGTGATATAATCTGTTCAAACTCTGAAAACTGATCAAATACAGTTTGAAGACAAGATTTCCAAGGAGTGTCTAACATTCTGGCTCTAAAGGAGTCATAGCTTCTGTAACTGTTTTCTTTTTTCTCAAGCCTTTGTAATAATTGTATATTTTTTGCTTCGAGAATACCAACTTTTTGTTTTAAAATACTGTTTTCTATATGGCTTTGTATAGACTGTGTATTTTTTCCTTGCTGTATAAGCTGGTTTTGCAAACTTGTAATAGTTGCTTCTTGAGTCTTTATAATCTGTTCATTACTCGTCTTTGTAATATGTGAAAAAGTTTGAACCTCTTCGGGTTCAATAAAAAATCTGTCTATACCAAAGTGATCTCTGGCTGTTTTCAAAGCTTCAGAAAAGCTTTGATAACCTTTATAAATTGGTTCGGGACACTGTATAAACTTTGCAACTGTCTCCCATTTGTTAAAAATGCCAATTTTGGTGCCTCTAAAAATGATGTAGTGTGTAAACTTTTGAGGAGGAGGCTGTTTTTCAGGGCATTTAACCCCTTGTTCGCTAAAGTATATACTTAGCGCATTTAAAATCTGAATTTTAAAGAAGGATGCATGAGGCATGGTTTGAATATGCCATAAATTGCCTAGTAAGCACTGTTGTTTATCTGTTAGTTTCATTCCATTAATAGGACGAAACTTTATGTGAGAGTCTTTGCAGACTTGTAAGGCATAAGAGCCAAAAGAAATAGTGGGATTGTAGGGGGAATGGGTTTTTGAACTGTGTAAGGAGAAATGGGTCTTTGTACCAGTTTTTTGTAAGATGGGTTTTGTGAAGGTTGTGGTTGTATAAAGATTTGTGTGGGTTGTGGTTGTATGAAGTTGAGGAAATAGGTAGGTAGCTGTCTAGAATTCTGTGAGACTTGAGTATTTTGTGATAGAGTTGTTTGTCTAGTACTGTGTATTTTTTTCAGCTCTGATAGATTGGCTTAGTAGCTTCTCTGTTTCTTCTTCGTCGTTAGACGAAATACTCATCGGTGAAGGATTCTTTTTAAACTGTAAGGGTCTGACGACCATCTTCTCTTTCCCTTTTTGTTTTCTATTCATCTGAACAAAGCAATTTGTTAATGTTTCGGGATAACAAATCGGCTATCCCATTATCTTTTCCTTTAATATGTTCAAACTGTATAGTATATCCACTACCTTGTATAACATTTTACAAATTTACTCATCTTGTTCTGTTTATCTTTTTGCTTTGATTATTTTTGATAAATTTAACTATAGCTTCACAGTCTGTCCTGATTGTAAAATCTTTTTGTAAAAATAATTTAAATTTTTCTAAAGCGTTGATTAGTGCTTGTATTTCAAAATCTAAACTGGTTCAAGTGGTTCCAGTTTTGAAGCTTCCACTGTAATAAGAATAGATTTTTTTCTTCTTTTTTTATAGCTGTGGGCATTTGGTTTGCAAAGGAGAACTGCTCCTCATCCTTCTTTGCACCCATCAACTTCTATAATGATGTAATCTGTTATAAGTGGTAATTTCAAGGGTTTGATTTCTTTAACCCTTTCTTTTATCTTTTTAATTAAAATAGTGTATTCATGATTAAAATGTCTTTGTCCATTTTTAGTGGTTTTGCTGTATAACGGTCCTACTAACTTTGAAAGGTTTGGAATAAATTTTCTATCATAATTTACCAAGCCTAAAAAAGCATGAATTTGTTTTAAATTAGTAAGTTTTTCTGGAAAATCGAGGATTTTTGTAGAAATATGTGATTGTAACTCAATTTTTCCATTACCAATTTCTAGTCCTAAGAAAGAGATTTTTCTTTTAAATAATTCCATCTTTTTCTTAGATACTACTATCACATTCTTTTTTATTTCTTCAAATACCTGTTGTAGATGAGTTTCGTGTTCTTGGATTGTTTCAGTTGCTACTAGTATGTTATCAATATATACTAGACAAAATTTGTATTTGAGAAATATACTGTCCATAAATTTTTGAAATATTGAAAGAGCGTTTTTTAGTCCGAAACTAAAAGCATTCCATTCATATAGTCCTTCAGAACATTTAAAGCTATCCATTTTTTAAAATCTTCTTCTAGATGTAATTGATTAAAAGCTGAATTTAGATCAAATTTAGAAAATACTTTGTTATTTTGTATTATTTGAATTAAGCTATCTTTATTGGGAATGTTGTAACCATCGTCTTCTGTGTTATCATTTAATCTTTTATAATTGTAGCCGATCCTTGCTTTTCCTCTTTTTATTTCACTATGATTTTTAACTATAAAGGTTGTTGATCTGTGAGGACTTTCAGATTTTCTGATTAATCCTCGTTTAGTCATTTCTAGTATTTGTGTTTTGAATTCTTCTTTGTCTAGAAGGCTATATTCTATATTTATATTTCTAATAGTGATATCTGGATTTTTTATCTTGAATTTGCAAATGTATTTAACTTTTGAATTTGTAATATCTTCTCATATAAGTCCTATTCTTTCTAGACGTAGAATTTTAGGATGATTAATAATTGTTGTAACGTCTTGTCCTTTTTCTAGTTCATAGTTTACAAAATTTGTGAAGAGTTGTAAAGCTTCGTTTTCAATAAGGTTTTGTCTTTTATTTTTATTTAAAAATTCTAAATTTCTTTTTTCTCCTCTTTTGTGAGCAATTTCATTCATGCTTTTATATCTAAAAGTTGAGAAATTGTAGATTTGTTTACTAATAGTTATGAAGTTTCTTGTAATAGTGATTGCTCTATTTAATCCTAGTATGAAATTTAATCTTAGGACAAAATCTCTGGATTTAATGCGTTGTGGATTTATGTTTATTTGTGGAATATCATACTTTGTACTGTAATTTCCTGCAAAATCTAGGAATTGGATTCCTACTGGTTCTAGGGAATGTGTTATATCTATTAATCTGTCTTCTACAATTCTTGTCATTAACCTATATGTAAGTGGTTTATGGAATTTTTCTTGTGTTAGACTGTGTGATATTACACTTTTGGTTGCTCCTGTATCTACTAGGGCTGTTAAGTCTATTGGTGTGTTGGCGTCAAGCCATAATCTACACTGTATGTTTATCATATTTATCGACCCATTAGTTTGTAAAAGGGTTTGTTCATTAGTTTGTATAGGGTTTTGTTCTGGTTCTGTGGCCATGTTATTTATCTCTGGGAATTCTACCGCCTGTTTTTTCTTTTCTATTAGATCTTCAAGTCTAGTAATCTTGTTATTCATAATCTCTATTTTTAATTTATTTACTTCTATAGCTAGTTCTAATTTTTCGAACTTTTCTTCATATTCGTTTGTATTTTTACTTGTGCTTTGACTAGTGTTTGGTGGTTCTATGTTATGAATGTTTTTAATGCAAATATGACAGATTTCTTTAAAGCATATATTACATTGAGATTTTTTGTCTATACTTGGGTAGTATTCACAAATGTAACATTTAATGTAATTGTTTTCTTTTCTGTGTTTCCAGTCATGCTCGCATTCTTCTGGATTAGTGTATGTGTATGAGATTTTTGTTACATGTTTTTCTTCTTCACTATATATACTGTATATTGACTCATTATCTGTGTGGTCTGTATCTAATACTTCTATCTCATAGTCATTAATTTGTTCAACTAAATTGCTTCTTTCCATATTTTTGTTTCTATTTGGACATTTATTAGCTAAATGTTCCGTGTCTCCACATATAAAACATTTGCATGTTCTAGTATGAGGTTTTCTAACATATTTATTTTGATATTTTTTGTACGGTTTATATTCTTTGTTATATGTAGTACTTTTTCTAATTTTCTTTTTCTTGTCATAATATCCATAGGCTTGTGGAGTATAGATTGCTGTTTTGCAAAATGCAAATGCATTTCTTTTTAGTTGTTCCTGTAGCATAACTTCTTGACATTTTTATTCTAGAATACCAAATGTAAAGGTTATTCTAGGTTATATTCCTATGTTTGCTAAGTTCCGTATTGTAACTTTCATGCTTCGTGTATACTTTTTCCTAGGTCTTCTGGTAGTTTTATAAAATATTTATCACATAAACTATCATTCATAGCTTGTCCTGTTTGTGCTAATAATCTTGTAAAGTCTAGTGTAAATTCGTTTATATATTCATATATGCTATGCTTAGTTGTTCTAAATTTCTAACAGCTGTATTTTGTATTAAACTGTTATTTTTTGCTGGATCTACTCCTAAAATAAGAACTCTTATTTGAGAAGTGAAATTATAGAGATTATCTCCTATGGCTTTTAATCTGTTTATTTGGTCTGGGCTGTGGGCTTTTTCACTTTGCCATATTCCTAGGGCAGTTGGTCCTAGAGTTGTTTCTAAATAGGCAAACATGTCCATACTGTCTTTCTTATTTGTTTCCCACATCCTTACTACGGTTTGTTCCTATGTTAGAACTGCATCTACCCATAGTTGTGGGTTTTGTTGTTCTATTAATAACATATTACTGCTATAAATTTGTCCTATTGGTAACCTGTTTCATGTTCCTTTATAACTTGACTCCTGTTGATAGTTTGTAGTTCGTTTAGTCCATGGTTCTCTTTGTAAGGCCCCAAACCCGGGAGGCCTCACTCGTTGGATTTACTCATTCACAAATAGTTCTTAACTTGAATATAAAATAACGCAGCGGAAAATTTCATTAAAACATAATCGTGACATTGTTCAACATGCGGAATAGTTCTTAACTTGTATATATGGCTTTGTATAGACTGTGTATTTTTTACTTGCTATATAAGCTGGTTTTGCAAACTTGTAATAGTCTCTTCTTGAGTCTTTATAATCTGTTCATGACTCGTCTTTGTAATATGTGAAAAAGTTTGAACCTCTTCGGGTTCAATAAAAAAACTGTCTATACCAAAGTGATCTCTGGCTGTTTTCAAAGCTTCATAAAAGCTTTGATAACGTTTATAAATTGGTTCGGGACACTGTATAAACTTTGCAACTGTCTCTCAATTGTTAAAAATGTCAATTTTGGTGCCTCTAAAAATGATGTAGCGTGTAAACTTTGGAGGAAGAGGCTGTTTTTCAGGGCATTTAACCCCTTGTTCGCTAAATTGTTTAACATTAAACTCTTATATACTAAAATATAGTCATATACTTTTATAAATAAATAATAAAGTTATTTATTTAAATTATATTTGAATAAATTTATTTTCACACTACGTTCCTAAAAAAAGAAATTAAGAAAAAAACTTATTAATTTATTTAGTTATTTAACCCTAAACTCTAAATCATTATTTTAAGGACACTATACCCCAACTTTAATAATTATAAAACACTTATCCAAGAACAAAACGCAAACACCTACATAATTCGACACGAACTCATTACACAATTCCCTATGCTCACATCCATTAAAACCCTAGACTCTGATTTAGACATTTTATTAATTTATGTTCACACGCAATACACTCTAGGTTAACGTTGTGCGTTACAAGGATCATTTTGCTACCTAGTCTCTCGTGCTAGCTACACCTTAATTCAAATGAGTATTACATAGCCCTTTTCACACTTTCTGGGGTGAAACATGAACTCTATACATACAATTGTTTACATTTACACAAACTACACAAACACAAATCCTCTTTACATTCATTTGTGCAAATTTGAGCTTTATTTAATTAAACGTTTTATAAACAAAAAGGAGAACAAAGAATTATGTGTATTTAACTATATGTTTTTTTAAACAAGAGAAAGAATGAATAACATGTTTATTTAACTATATGTTTTTATAAACAAAGATAAAGAAAGAGATAAGTTAAATACATTGTGTAATATGTCAAAGTATGGTTAAATAGAAGCAAGTCTTCGGGTAGTAGCGTAGTCCTAAAGACTAGTACTAACCGAAGCCTATGGTAGAGTCATTGCATGAGTTGCATGTCTGCCATATGAATAACGAGGACAGTGCCCGACAGGGCACTGTAACTGGTGTAACTGGTGATGTTGCAACTGGTAAGAACAAGGGTAACGACAGTTACTCTGGTGATGATGGTCACCTAAGAAGAAGAGGTCCTTTGTGGACATAAGAGGTCATTCGTGGACATAAGAGGTCATTCGTGGACAAAAGAAGTCATTTGTGAACAGTAAAGAAAGAAACATATTGTAGACGTATAATGTATGATTTAATTAATAGCCCAAGAATGATTAAGTATGCTATAAAATGTTTTACTATGATGTAGTTGCACAGTATTATATAAAATGTTTCATTATATATGTTTTATACGAATGACAAGTGAAAGAAGGACTCTGTTTATAAATGTTTTTTGAAAAACTTAAACTCACCAACGTAAGCTGTTTTTTTTAGTATGCACATCATGTAATAAAAGTAAAGAGAAGATATGGAGCCGCAAGACTTGGAAATGTATGGCTGATGCTAAGAAGACTGACATCCCCATGACTTTAGTTTATGGTTGTAGACAGTGATGTGTAAAAGTTTTAATTAACCACGATATTGTAATAGACTTCTGTTGTGATTGTTTTTATTTATTCGAAATTTAAGAACTATGTTTATGCCTAATGTGTGTCAACTATTAAAAGACTCACGGATACCCGGGTGTGGGTCCTTTCATGTGGTTTTACAATAAATGAGTTATAATTGACATAATGAGAACTTGTAGTTTCATTCATGGTGGATCCCACTTTTTTGTCAACTGCGAAACTTTTAACGCAACATTTAGTTCAAATTTATTACGTAACAATTTTAGTGTAACAAATTCCTGAAAACTTCAAATCACTAAAATAAAAAGAAAACTAAAATATAATCTTGATACCCAAAATGTTGGTTTAAAAGTTTTAAAAGAAAACTAAAATATATATCTTATCCGTGTTACAAAACTCTTATCCTAAAATGAATGTAAATCTATAATCTATAAAATCAATTAAATTAAACTAAAACGTCAAAAACTAAGTCATATAGAAAAATAAACTAAATTCATATATATATTTATTTATTTAAATAACTTCTAATAAATTAACCTAATTTTTAACATCAGCTAGCAAAAATGACGAAAACCGAGATGGTTGAGTAAATAGAGGGGACGATATAGTAATTTATGGAAGTTAAGAATGAAAGGTGATCTATAATTTATTTTTTTATTTATGTATAATTTCACTTTTAAAATAATTTGTACTATTGTATCAACACTCTTAATAACCCCTATACGGCGTGTATTGCTATTGTGAATTTTTTGAAACCTGCATTTTTTGCTATTGTGATTTGGGTTAAATTGTTTTCGGAGAGAACCTTAAATGACCACAAAATTCAAACGAATCATTATGTGAGGATGTTTGAATTAATCAACAAATCATTATGACCACTCAAATTCAACAAAGACAAATTTTATACAAGTGGAAGGTAATTTAAGGGGACTACTAACCACACACGGGAATTGCTAAATGGACTTGGCCATATACGCATCGTATAGGGCAATACGATGCGTATAGCCCTTCACAATTTTCCATGCCTGACATCCTCGTACAACCTGGTCATTCAAACCTCGTATACGCATCGTATAGGTCAATACGATGCGTATAGCGTACGAGGTACTTTCTGCTACTAGTCAACCATCACATCGCTATACGCCACGTATAGATCTATACGGAGCGTATAGCGATGTGATGTTGACTAGTTGCAGAAAGTACCTCGTACGCTATACGCATCGTATTGAACTATACGATGCGTATACGAGGTTTGACCAGGTTTGACCCGAATCCTATACGCACCGTATTGCCCTATACGATGCGTATAGGGGCCAAATTTTGTGTATTTAACCATGCAAAATTCTCATTCGAACGTATCGTTCAAAAAAATTTCAAACAATCTCTCAAAAATTATAAACATGTCTTGGTGGTGGGATGGTAACTACGGTTTTCAGGTATATTCTAACGAGTCGCTGGAAAACAACCCGCAAAGTTCTGGCGTTCAAGAGGTGAACTGGGAGGAGGTCTCGTCCGACGTTTATTCTAATCAACGGGTAAGGCTTCCAGATTTGAACGAGCCACTGAGCAATCCCGAGTTCGTATACGGTGAACCGTCTTACCTTACACAACCCACGAACGACTTCGTATACGGTGAAGTCTCCTCCCCGACACAACAAACTAACAACTTCGTGTGCGGTGAAGTCTCTTACCCGACACAACAAACCGACGACTCCAAAGACGAAGAACAAAACCATCAAAATGTGTCGTATAAAACTGACCAGAATTTTCAGTCTCGTGAACAGTTGGTGGATTGGGCTATGCGGAGAGGACGTGAGAATGGTTACGTCCTTGTCACCCGACGATCGAGGAGAAAAGGCGACGATCCGACGGAACCGTTTATCAAGGTGTGGCTTGTGTGTGACCGTCACGGCGAACGTGCGTCTACTGCCACGGTTAGACGTGCCGGTAGCAAAAAAATAGGTTGTCCCTTTAAATTGGAAGGAGAGTATCAAGAAAATACTGGTGATTGGAAATTAACGGTGAAGGATGACAGTCATAACCACGATCCTAGTCAACATCTTGTGGCGCACTCGTTTGCAAGGAGACTGTGTCAGTCGGAACAACTTTTGGTGGGGAAGTTGTACTCGCAAAACATGTTGCCACGAAACATTCTGGCAACTATAAGGGAACAAAACCCAGAGAGTAGTTGCATTAAAAAGGACATTTATAATGCTATACAAAAGATAAAAAACGAAACGAGAGTCGGTGAAACTCCAATACAGATTCTGGAAAACCTGCTTTCTTCTAAAAAATACGTCTACTATACTCGAGAAGATCATGTCACAAATAGTGTGGAGGAGATATTCTTTGTTCATCCGAAATCGTACGAGATGTGGCGTGCTTTCCCGCACGTGTTGATGATCGACGCGACCTACAAAACAAACATGTATAAACTTCCATTTGTCCAAGTGGTCGGTGTGACCTCCACACACCAGTCGTTTTGCGTCGCTCATGCATTTATATCAAAAGAACGGGAGGAAAACTTCGTCTGGGTGCTACTTCAAATAAAAGCAATGTTGCAAAAGTGTATGGAGCCGCGTGTGATAGTAACAGATAGGGACAAAGCTCTTATGAACGCGTGTGATAAAATATTTCCGGGCTGTTCCAAGAACCTATGTCGGTGGCACATACACGAGAATATCGCAAAACATTGCAGGGCATCATTTACAGACGAAGACTGGAAAAATTTCAAGTATTCATGGTCGGTATTATGTGAGTCTCCCACGCCAGATATATACCAGTACAACTTCAACCGGCTTTACGAACGTCTGTATGCAGCCAAACGAGGAAGTAAGTTTTAAATATTAAATATTTAATATTTTCAGTATTTAAATATTTATTCAATATTAAATATTTTTCCAGGAGTTATAGATTATGTGACTAAAAATTGGCTGGACCCGTATAAAGAAAAGTTTGTATCGGCGTGGTCCAACAGAAACCTCAATTTTGGTCAACATACAACGAACCGAGTCGAGAGCCAGCATTCGCTCTTAAAGAGCTATCTTAGAAACGCTAACAGCTCGCTAGATAGACTTGTTGGGTTTGTTGATGAAATTGTATCAGATCAGTATTATCAGTTACAGTTTGGGTTTGGAACAAGCCTGATAAGGAAAATGGACAGCCACATAGCTATTGAATTGTTTGATAACCTGCACGGTAAAGTTTCACATAAAGCTCTAGATTTGATAGAAAACGAGTGGTACAAGTTATCAAATATACGGAAACAAAATGCAACGTGTGGGTGCCAACTTTTCAGTAGTTGTGGGTTGCCGTGTGCTTGTCGTCTGGCAGATATCGAAGCTACAGGTAAACTGTTCTGACTATTTAGTATTTGTGGGTTGCCGTGTGCTTTTCAAAATGTTCTGACTATTTCGTTTAAAATACAGGTGGCATAATCCCTCTAGATGCGGTGGACGTCTTCTGGAGGAAACTTGATTTAAAACCGTCGTTTGTCGATGATGAAAATGTAGACGTGGATAAGGTACTGGGTCAAGTGAGAAACAAAATCATGTCACAACCCGATCAGGTCAAAAGAAGTATGCTGTCGAGAATCGCATGGGTTGTCTTTCCGAGCAAAAGTAACAAGAAAGCGCCTATGGTACAAGAAGATACTCGCGGTCGTCCAACTTTGAAAAAGCAACAACAAAGGAAACAGGATGTCGCGAGAAACAGCTCATTCACAGGATCCCAACCGAGCAAATGTGACCATGCGAGACACAGCTCGTATATTGCGTCACAAGAGTCTATACAAGCGAGTTCGGTCTTTCAACACAGTCTGTGTTTCATCCGTACATTTCACATATACAGGATGTAAATCCAGACGGTAACTGTGGTTTTCGATCGGTAGCTTTGGGCTTAGGGTTAAATGAAAACCGGTGGCTCTTTATCCGACAACAACTTCTAAATGAGATGGACAATAAAGAGGAATGGTGGAGAACTGTTTTTGACAGAGTCGCCTTTCAAGAGTATGATAGGCTACGTCACACAATAGATTGGCAGTATGTGAAAGCCGCACCAGTCAAAAAAACTTTGTAAAGGTACGTGTCTCAACCCACGATCATTAATGTTAGGTTTTAATTGAATATTAGCGGGTAAAACTGGGTAGATTAGCGATTTTTAGGTCTGAACTTAAGGGCTATACGCTACGTATAGGGCTATACGTGGCGTATAGTTCGTCCTAGGAAGACGATGAAGCCATACGCCACGTATAAATCTATACGCTGCGTATGGCTTGGTTTACTCGGTCACTAGCCTGCGTATGGTCTTAACTGGTCGCGTATGGCTTGGTTTACCCGGCAACTCGCCCGCGTATGGCTTAATTGGCCTGCGTATGGCTTATTTTGCCCGGCAACCGCCTATACGCCACGTATAAGCCTATACGTGGCGTATAGGTTTTTAAAAAATTAATAATTATTTATTATTTAAATTAAAAACAATATTATATTATTATTTATAATTTAAAATTTAAACAATATTATATTATTATTTATTATTTAAAATTTAAACAATATTATATTATTATTTAAATTAAAAAATTAAAAACAATTAATTATTATCAGATATGGCGGATCATAATGATATTGAGATGGATCAGCTAGACGATCTTGCGCACTACCCATTTCTGGATTTTCCGCCCGATACGGAGGCTTTTTCCCGTTGCCAGAAGCTCCGGGAGGTGCAGATGGGTCCAGGTACGGCGGTGGATTGGGCCCTCCTCGAGGAGGTGCAAGAGGCCGAGCGAGCCAGGGCCATCATCGGCGAGGACACGCCATGGTCGCGTCTTTTTGACCTTTCTTTTGCGGAGACATACCGAGAGCTGGTCGTCGAGTTTCTTTCGACGTTCATCTACTCAGAGACTGGGCTGCAGCCTCTACCCGGAGAGGCGCCGGATATTGACCCGGATCGTATTTCTTTTTCTATTTTTGGGGTCGTTTACCGTCAGACCCTCAGTCAGTGGGCCGTCACGACGGGCTTATACTACGAGCCTGAGACGGTGACGCCGCTTTTCACCGAGGCGGTGACAGAGGTGGACAAGGAGGAACTCCTTGTTTTTTGGGGCTTGATTTCAGATAGTCCTTGGTTGGGTACCAAGGGGAGGGTCTCGGGTATTAGAGACCCTTTGTATAGATATCTGCACCGGCTTATTTCGACGTCGATCGCACCGCGTCTGAAAAGCCGTGAGTGGTGCACTGATAGAGATCTTTTCTTCCTTTTCTGCCTGCTTACTGGGAGGCGGTGCGACCTGTCCACTAGCATGGCGCTTTATTTTGCTTCTGCCTATATGCGACAGAAGCGCGGACTTTTATATGGCGGTGCTTTCATCACGCATATCATGCGGTCGGTCTTACCATTTGACCAGCATGAGCCTGCGATGTTACCGGCCATTCCCCCTGTCCGATTAGACCGTCGCACGGCGAGCGGCATGCGCATCACGCACCGATTCCCGCAGGGCCTTCGGTTCGTAGGGGCCGTCCAGGACCAGGTTTGGGTCCCGGTGCCGTTGCCGCAGATGCCTGGACAGGGGGACCCGCATATGCCTCAGCCGCTACAGGGTATAGCGATTGAGGACGAGCCGCCACACGTCGAGCAGGTCCACGAGCATCCGCCACAGCATCCCCGACACGTACGTCGGTCTGTTAGGCTGGATTGGGCTACCCAGGCAGTGCTTGATGGCCTTGTTGCCGACTCACGACGACAGGGTCGTCAACTCGATCGCATGGAGGACCTGATGATGTGGGCGGTTGGACAGCTCGTGAATCAGTCACGAGCCGCCGGCATCGAGCCACCCCCACTACCACCGCCACGTCATTATCCGGACGACCCCGTTCAGGGTGAGGGCGGGGCGGGTCAGGGTGACGCCGGAGCCGGTCAGGGTGACGGCGGAGACGGTTAGATTTAGTTCTTTTATTTGTATTTTGTTTCTTTCGTTGTTATGTATGTAAAACATTTTGATGTATATATTTAATTTTTTGATGTAATGTATATAATGTTTAGTTTATTTGTTTGGTTGTAATGTTTAATATTATGTTTGGTTGTAATGTTTAATATTTTGTTTGATTGTAATGTTTAATATTTTGTTTGGTTTGTAATGTTTAATATTTTGCTTGGTTATACTTTAAAAATTTAACAAATGTTTAAAAAAAATAAAATATACAAATGTTTATATAAATTAAAATAAAAATAAACAAAATATAAATAAATAAAAAAATATAATTAAATAAAAAATACCTATACGTGGCGTATAGGTCAATACGCCACGTATAGGATTCATAAACTCCAAATCTTCCAACTTTTGAAGCAAAAATATAACCCGTGCCTCATACGCTGCGTATAGGTCAATACGCCACGTATTGGACCAGCCGCCAGACAGAGAATGACACGTGGCATTCTGTTGGCAGTGACTGAATTCTATACGCCCTCGTATTGCCCTATACGAGGGCGTATAGATCGGCGGCGGGTCCAATTAGCAATATTCCGTGTGTGGTTAGAAAAAGCCTAATTTAATTTGTATAAATGATTAGCCATGACCTAGTGGTATGATGATTTCTCTGATAAAAAGTTATATGGGTTTAAATCTTTGCTAGTGCAAGTTTAGGTGTTACTTAGGTGTGAATCATTGTTGTTAAAATTAATATATATATATCTATTTATACTAATAAATAAAGGTTTTGGGGTGTCACATGTCACTCCCTCATGTCTTCTCATATTGGTTTTCCCGCCTCTCTATCCTAATAAATGCACCACTATTTTGTTAAATAATAATGATATTATAAATATATTATTAAAGAAAAATAATAATTATATTAAATAAGAATATATAATAAGAATTCAAAATATAACTAATTAAAGAAAAATACTAATTTGTTATATACACACACATTTCCACTTGATACATCTCGAGACTATTATAATATTCTGACAAGTTAGGACGTATTTATAAATTTATAAGTTTTATCTTTTTTTAATATACAATCTCGTGTAATACACGAGATTCTATTCTAGTATATATATATATAGGGAAGGGTTCAAATACTAACCCAGACCCAAAAACTTAAACCCCTCTCCACCCGCACCCCCAAAAACCTAAACCCCCTCCACCCGCACCCCCAAAAACCTAAACTCCCCTCCAACCCCATTCTGAAAAGCCTAAAACCACCAACCCACCCCTCAAAAACCTAAACCCCCCACCCCTCACCCCCCCCCCCCCCCAAAAAAAACCTAAACCCACCCTCACCAAAAAAAAAACCTAAACCTTAAAAGCTAAACCCTAAGGCTAAACCATAAGGATAAAACCCTAAACATCAAACGTAAAATCTAAATCTTAAAAGCTAAACCCTAAAAGCTAAGATGGTAGAGTTCGACGAGACGGTTTCAACGCCGCTGAAATTAGCTTAATCGGAGCTCGTTTGATATCGATTCTTAAAGTTTTTGTCATTTCTTAGATTTTTTAGCGAAAAACTAATTTTTATTTAAACCTACCTCTATATATATATATATATATATATATATATATATATATATATATATATATATATGTTTAAATCACTAAACAATTTATTATCCCTCATTCTGCCCACTACGAAAAACCATGCTAGCATTGACTTTTGTTGGTTATTTTAGTGTCATCAAGCACTTTAATTGCGTTAGATTTGTTTAAGAGCAAAGTGAAATATGAATAAATTTTGATATGTGTTACAAGGTGTAGAGTGAACACTCGTTCAAGACTATTTTGAATTTTGACACTTAGGAACCTCGAGTGTTCAAAGGACCGAAGCTCCTTAGACCATGAGGGTTTAAGGGGGTTGCAGCCCTTTGGGGGCAGCGCCCCTAGGTGGGGGTCCCGGGGTTGACCTAATGAGGTCAAGGGGCTCTGGTGGGTGTCTTGATGTCTAGACAGTGAGTGGCGCTACGCTGAGCGAATTTTGATTACTATGTTGAAAAGCCTTCAGAATTTGCTTATGATCTGGTCTGGTTATTTGGTCTATGAGCATCAATTGGAATTGATGCTCAGTTACCAATATCATTTGGAGTAACTATGATTAGCAGTAAGTATACTATTGGTAGTAACATGGATGATGATTAGTAACTTCGATGATGAGCAACAACTTATATTAACAGTAACTAGGCAATAATAGTAACTTGGGTATTAAGAGTAATTGAGTTTGCTACAAACCAATCATTAGCAATGACAGATGACAGGTGTGATGATCCGACTAGCAAACCGGAAAGATGACCATAGTTGATGGTCTGGTTATAAAAACATTGTTATTTAGCCCTTTACATGCTTCTATCAGATTTTATGGTTTAATAATAAATGGGTTAGGGAGGTGAGAGTGGTACCATACCAACCAAACTACCCTCTCAAATTAGACCAATTAAAAGATGCTACCTCACTTAGTCAAAGTACCCTCCCCAAGTACCCTCTATGGTGGGAGTGGTACCCTCCAAGTACCCTCCAACCCTCCTATTTTTTTAAATTAATAACCAATTTGAAAACTAAAAATTTAATTAATTAATTAATTAAAAATACAGAAAGTGTTTTTTAAACGTAAAAAACTTTTTAGAAATAATGATTTTTCGAAACGGGTAAAATAAAAAGTTTTAAAGTTATTTTTTCTGAAAAATGAATACTACAAGAGAGGGATACGTATAACCCAACTCATTTAAATATCCATCAAAACTAAAAAGTAAAAAACACTATACTTCATCTTTGACCATTTTGACTTTACCTTATCCCCTCAATTATCCTTCATACAAATTTCTGTATATAAATTTCACACAATTTTTAAAATATCCAAAACTGGATGACGTAGATAGAAAATATCCATGGACCACGTCTATGGCCGTTTTCGATACTTTTAAGACAACATTAAATTCGAATTTATTACGTAACAATTTTAGTTTTTTTTAGAAAGGTGAATTTCTTTTAATCTTGTCATTAGTGGACTTGAACCCTTGACCTCTAAACCCTTTAGGTGTTTCTAGAGGCTTTGCCTCTACTATTGGGCCACCAACCCCAATCGCCGTAACAATTTTAGTTCCACAATTCTTAAAAACTTAAATCATTAAAAAAAAAAGAAACTAAAATATAATCTTGATACCATATATCTTATCTGTGCTACAAAACTCTTTTCCTAAAATGAATGTAATTATGTAAATCTATAATGTATAAAATGAAATAAATCAAAACTAAAACATCAAACACTAACATACTTTCTATTTTTTTTTGTCAAAAAAGTCTCTCACCAATTTTTCGCATATAAAAAACCAACATACTCATTTTTTTTCTCACAAAAGTCCTCAACAAATTTTTACACATAAAAAACCAACATACTTTCTGGTTTCTAACAAAAATCTCAACAACTATTTACTCTAGTAAATGAATCAGTAGAAGGTAGACAAAGAATGTAAAATTAACTTAATTATAGTTTGTCGAGGGACTTTGGTAGAAAAATAAAAAAAAAAAAGTAAGTTGTTTTTTATGTGTAATAATTTGTTGAGCAACTTTTATGAGAAAAAAAGAGAGATATGTTGGGTTTTTTTGTGGAAAAAATTGTTAAGAAAAACAGAAAGTATATATTGGTTTTTAAAAAAGTAAAAGGAAAAGGAAATAAAATTTGAGGGTAAACTTGAGAGTTTATAAATTTGAGAGGTAGAGTTAAGAATTTTGTTTTCGTATTTGTGGTCTTTACGAACTTAAATTTTAGTAGTGATCCTTTTATTGATTCCTTTAAGGTTTTTTACATATTTCCCCCTGTTAAACTTCTAAATTACATATATCTCCAACCCCTAACTTTAATTACATATTTCCCTAATTAATTTAAAATTACCCAATTGCCTTTCACAAATAATTAGGGAGAGGATATATGTAAATAGTACTTTAGTTGGTTCATTAAGGGTAAAATGGTAATAAAATAAATTATTTTAAATAAATTGGATAAATATGTAATATATAGGTTTTAGAAAGAGGAAATATGTAATTAAATTTTAGGGTTGAGTAAATATGAAATAAAGAAACTTAGGAAGGGGATATATGTAAATGACCCTTCTTTTAAAGCATCTCGTTTAGCTTTTTTTATACCTTTTGATGCACCGGATTCAAATTTACGGTTTCGGTTGACATTTAGGATTGTTTAACACAACAAGTAAACGAGAAATCAACAATTTACAATTCAATCTAAGATTCTAAGCAATTAAGAAAACCACAATTAAATCACAATTTACCAAATTAAATTAAAAGCAATCTAGCCAAATAAGAATTTGACCTGATTAGAAGAAGTTTGAAGAACCAAATCAGTCACCGCCCACCAATCTAAGCAAATAAGATTGTGAACCAAATCCAATGAACCCTCAAATCAGTCGCCTTTCCCCTTCTGAATGGATTAAGAGAACCAAATCAGAGGATGAATGAAACAATAAGACTATAAGAGATTAACAGAAACGGCAGTGATCAGAGGACGATTGGATTTGCAATTTGGATGATGGATTCATGGACCAAATAGACAATGAAGGACTAACGGCTAATCCCTGGACCCTAGATCGATGATTAAAATTCCAGCCACACCCCCTTGACGGCCTTTCCCCTTCTGTCGCCTGGTCTTCTGTTCCTATTACGCTATTCCATCAGAATCCATGCCCTAATTCAAATACTTACAAAATGCCTGTAGTACAACACTCTAATGCACAGCAAAATTTGTCATCTTCTGAAAATTTATCCATTGCCCCCCTAAGCTTTAACAATCTTCTTTTTTTTTCTTTTCTTTAACCAATATACATTATACCCCTGAACTTTAAAAAAAGTTACCTTACAGCCCCTGAACTTTTTAAGTTTTTGAAATATAACTAGCTATTTCGTTTTAAAGCGTGGGTTTGCGTAAAGGTTTTGCCTTTTTTTTATATAAAGTTCCGAGTACGTTTATTTGTTTCGTAAACGATAACTTTGTTAACGGTTTCGTTATACTATGACTTTATTTTATAAGCTTTCGATGACGTTAACTTCTTCCACGGTTAAACGCGCCGCAACGCGCGTGGGCACAATTCTAGTTAATTCTAATTTCCAAAATCGTTTTTTGTGAGGAAGCGCTAGTAGTAGGGGTGTTTAAAGTCGGATATCCGAAATTTTCGGATAGTGGATTTCACTATCCAAATCTGAATCCGAAATTTCGGATACGGATTCGGATAGTGAAACGGATATCTGAAAATATAAAAAAAATAAAAAAATATATATAATATATATAAAAAAGAGTAAATTTCTTAAACAACTTCTGCCAGCCCTAGCTAGTGGGGCCCAAAATGCAAGAGCAGCCCACTTAAACAACTTCCGCCAGCCCAATTCTAAATATATATAATATCCATAAAAAAGAGTAAATTTCTCTTTTAGCCCGTGTGGTTTGGCCTATTTAACCCTTTTAATCCAAAAAAATCTTTTAACATATCAACCCCTGTTTTTTGTAACCATTTTAATCTATGACACTAACACTGTTAACTTTTTATGTTAAGTATGGGGATAGTTTAGTCACTTTATTTTTAAGTGAACTAGTTTAACATTTTCAGTCCAATAAAAACTTTTTTTAGGCTTTTTCATAAAAAAAAATTTCTACTTTTTTTAAAACGTTTTTTTTTTACTTTTTTAAAATCATTTTTTTAGTTTTTTTTCAGTAAAAAAGTCTTTTTTTAACCTTTTTAAAAACGTTTTCAAATTTTCTAAAAATATTTTTTCATAAAACACTTTTAAAAACATTTTTTTTAGTTTTTTTTATAAAAACTTTTTTTAGCTTTTTGTAAAATGTTTTCTTAACTATTTTAAAAACTTTTTTTGGGCTAAAATAGTTTAAAAAAAACATTTTATGAAAAAGCTAAAAAAAAATTAAAAAAAAACTAAAAAAATTATTTTAAAAACGTTTTTTATGAAAAAAAATTAAAAAAAAAGTTTTTATAAAAAAAGCGTTTTTAAAATAGTTAAAAAAATATTTTATGAAAAAACTAAAAAAATGTTTTTTATGAAAAAAATATTTTTAGAAAAATTGAAAACGTTTTTAAAAAGGTTAAAAAAAAAACGTTTTTACAAAAAAAACTAAAAAAATAATTTTAAAAAGGTAAAAAAAAATGTTTTTAAAAAAGTAGAAATTTTTTTTTATGAAAAAGCTAGAAAAGTTTTTATTGGACTGAAAAGGTTAAACTAGTTCACTTAGAAATAAAATGACTAAAATGTCCCTATACTTAACAGAAAAAGTTAACAGGGTTAGTGTTATGGACTGAAATGGTTACAAAAAACAAACCTCAGGAGTTGATATGTTAAAAGATTCATTTTTAGAGTAAAAGTGTTAAATAGGTCAAAGCACATGCCAAAAACGAAATTTACTCTATAAAAAAAGAATTTAAATTGAAGGCCCCATGCCCCATTAAGCATATAGGCCGGCACTGATCCGATTAAAAAGGAGAGCTTGCTTGCTTACTTCTTCATATCTCAATTCTACTTCCTATCTGCCAATGGAGGAGAAAAGGTACATCATCCATCATTCAAGACCATTAAATTTTTATCTTTGTTTCATAAATTGTTTATATAAAAAATTTTCAAAATATTCACTCGAATTTAATGTTTGTCTATTGAAAATCTAGATATGCAATTGTGACGGGAGGAAATAGAGGAATTGGACTTGAAATATGTCGTCAACTTGCTTCAAATGGAGTTAAGGTCATATTAACATCTAGAAATCAAAGTCGCGGGGAAGAAGCCGTGGAAAAACTCAGCGTTTTCGGCCTTTCTAATGTCGTCTTTCATCAACTAGACATCAACGATCAATCTAGCATCGCATGTTTGGTGAAATTTGTCCAAACACACTTCAGGAAGCTTGATATCTTGGTAAGCAAAGACACTTCGATTTTCTTATACATCATGTGCTTTTACTTTCTTCTTTCATTTTACATTTATGACTATAAGTTAACGATAATTAAACTTGTCTACAGGTTAATAATGCAGCAGAACTTGGACTTATTATACATGATAAAGAATTTAGAGCCGGAGGGGGGTTTGTAAATATTTCTCTATACAAATTACTAATCATGTCATCAGTGACGGATCTAAAACAAAAGTTCAGGGGTAGCGGAATTTTTTTGGACGTACTTTCATATAAATGAAACAAGTTTTTTTTTACCGTACTTTCATGTAAATGAAATAAAAAAAAATTTTGACCGTGTTTTCATGTAAACAAATTTTTTTGACGGTAACATGCGACTGGCGAGGGGTCGGTCTCAGGTCGAGCGACTGGTCGAGTGGTCGGTCTCTGACTCTCATAGTCTCACAGTTCTCGCTCTCTGTCTTTCTTCTTGGCCGGCCGTTTGGGTAAGTTGGGTTTGAGAATTGAGACTTTGAGGCATTGAGTTTTAATAAAACATTTGGGTTGTCTAAAGCCCAAATGTTTTATCCCAATACCTTAAAACTTTTAATAAAATGTGGGGACTTTTTATAAAATATTAGGTTTTTTTATAAAATTTTGGACTTTTTTATGAAATGTTGAGCTTTTAAAAAAATTTGAGGGGTAACTTAATTTTTGCTCAGGGGTAACGTAAGGGGTAACCGGATACATAAAACGAAAAAAAAAAAAATACTGCGCGTAAAAGTTGAGGGGTAGCGGGGGCTACCCCTACCCTGTGAGTACATCCGCCCCTGCATGTCATTATAAACGTTTTCAAAGATGACTATTAAAATTTGGACATTCTTGCCTACAATCTAGAAACCAATTACAAAGATAATGATTATACACACTTCGATCACTTTGTTTTTACTAGGATAATAAAAAGTTAACCAATTGTATATTTTCTTTATTAACCCACTAGTTTATGTGATTATGTCTCTTTCATATAAAAATAGTTTTAATAATGTTTTATACTATATAACAAGTATTTGTCAAGATAGGCTCACAAACCGAAGTGATAAAGTGTCAAACGATATTGTTTTATTTTCTAAAAAGTATTATTATTTAATAATTCCATCGGTATATTTATTCATATATTTAAAAAAATAAAACTATTTCATGATGGGTCTGACATCTTATCTGTTGCTACAGAAAACAAGTTAAATACTGAAAACCCAAACACTCTTGATTCCTATATATATAGAAAAATTAAATAAATTTCATACAACTATTTATGTATATATTATATAATATTTAATATTTAATTTATTTATTTTATTCCAGATTTCCTATTCTTTTTACTTTATTAAATAAATACCACATTTATAGCAAACATATCTATTTATAACTATGAAGCGCATGCATGTAAGAAGTGTTGAAACATTAGTAACTCTATTAAAGAGTAAATCACGTGTTTATAATTTACATTTTTAACCCTTATTTTATTTATAATTTATGCTTTTAACTAGTTTAATTATTTATTAATTTATTTTTTTTATAATAACTTTCGTTTGTTAACTTTTTTTAAAAAATGGAATGCGTCGTTGTTTTTATATATATTTTTTTCAACGTTTCGAAATATTTTTTTTTAAAACGGAGTTGTATTCAAAATCGAGTGTTTTTTTTATCATAGCCCATTGTGAGTATCGTTGTTGTTATATTACCGTTACGACCCGAACCTATTATGAGCGAACATTATTGCCTGTATTGGTGATATCGGAATCGGTGTCGGTATTCGCTTTTATGTTCTTCGACGACCTGAACCGATAACTACCAAACTTCTGCCGCATGGGTGTTAACGAAAAACAACCATACTCCCGCGATTATGTGCGAGTGTTCGTTTATACAAGCTTATTCAACTCTTTTCATTCTACGTCGATACATCCCGTCGCGAAAGCGCGGGGTCGAAAACCAAAATAGTTTCTATTAAAAGTGGACTAATCGGACAGTGAACACCTTTGCCTTGTATGTATCAAACGATATCTTTTTATTATATAAATCATCTTCTTATAATATATTAAATGTCACGCTAGCTTGTGTTACTGGATTAGGTACAAGTCACAGATGAGAAGGCACATCTTTTAAGTAACATTATCCAAGAACCTTATGAACTTGGGGAAAAGTGTCTGAAAACAAATTACTACGCGACCAAAACGGTTACAGAGTCGCTTATTCCTCTCCTCCAACTCTCTAAGTCCCCGAGAATTGTGAATGTTAGCTCTATCTACGGAGACCTATACGTAAGTACCTAACTCATGTATGAATATAAAAACTAAGAAAATCTGCATATAATTAACAAATTCATATATAATTTATTTACTTTCTTGTTTTTTTAGTGGTTTCACAATGATAAGTTGAAAGAAGAGTTGCAAGACATTGACAACTTAACCGAAGAGAGGATAGATGAGATAATTCAATGGTTTTTGACTGATTTTAAGACTGGGAAGTTGCAGAAGAATGGATGGCCACTAACAGTCTCTGCTTATAAAGTTTCAAAAGCTGCTCTTAATGCTTACACTAGGCTGATGGCAAGAAAGTTTGAGAATATTTTTGTCAATTGTGTGCATCCTGGGTATGTTATGACAGATATGACATATCAAACTGGATTTATAACAGTGGAAGAAGGTGCTAAAGGTCCAGTGATGGCTGCTTTGCTGCCTGATAACGGGCCATCTGGTGTATACTTTGATCAAACACAGATAGCTACGTTTTCATCATCGAGTAATCCATTTATATAAAAGCACTATATTATGTGAAACGATATGTCATCCTAATAACTTTTCTTTCTCTCTTCATCTGTTCTTTCAGCTCTTATGTCATTATATATCGATATGTCATATGTAAGAAATCGTATGTAAGAAACTTGTTTCTACTTTTATTATCTTAAAGTTCTTCTTTGAATCTTAAATTTTCTATTCTACCTATTTTGTCCATGAGGGAAATGTTTTTTTTTTTTTTTTGTAACAATTAATAAATTAAAGATGTACACTATCACTCACTCTCAATTGGTAAGCAATATCACATGCCTAAAGTCAGTTAACAGCAAAGAATATATAATAAGTTCATTTATTATTAAAGTGAAGAAAATGCAAGTTATAGGTTGAAGGACATTTATGTCAATTCCAATACAAAAACCCTTTTCGAATTTAACTAACCTGCAAACATGAAGCTCCCATCATCCACATAACATGAGCATAGAAAAGTTGTTGGGAGCTATTGCTTCTTATCACAAAATGTGTCAAACTATAAACTATGATATAAACATGTCACAAGAAGTATTTTTGACCAATTTACATATGAATGCATAGGAGATGAAAGACGGCCAAGGAGAATTTAGAATGCATATAACCTCAAACTTCCTTAATTGTATTCAAACATCTAAACAATTATCGTATGTAACAGGCCATCGGATCGGATGACGGAAATTTGGACGAGATCTAAACAACTGGCAACAGCAAATAGCGACGTCGAAGCATCGGAGCAACCATCGCAACTAGAGAAGTGAAACAGTGACGTTGATGATTTTTCATATTGAGCAATTTCTTCCTGTTGGGCTGTTTCTAGTCCTTCGTAGAAATGGAGAAGATATAAATGGAGGATAAAGAAAAAGATTGCTTTGAGTTTAAAAGAAAGAGAATGGTTTTCTTGGAAATAACATGTAATTGATTTTCTTAGGAATCAACATGCAAAGAACTTATTGAAAAGTAAAAAATTATCTTTTAAAAATATAAACTTTTAGATTTTTTGTGTAGACTCTATTCTAGAGGCTCAAGAAGTATATTTTTTGGAAACTTTATTATAATTTTTTTGGAACCTCAAAATTTTTGGAACTGCAATCAAATATACAAAACTAGTTTTTTCTATTTAAATAAGTTTTAGTATATTTTCATTTTTTATATATTTAAATTATTAAATTAATTATGACATCATACAGTTCTTAAATCCGGTCCGACAAATAAACCTCTGAGGTGTCCGATTCACTGTCCGGTTCAGTTATGAAAACATTAGCTATGCGTAAAAATAGATAGATTCAACACTTTTTAGAAGGAGACGTGAGTATTCTTTTGGAGGAAAACATAAGGTTTTTATTTGTAATATAAGTAAATATTTTTCGTAATTATGTGTGTGCGTGTATGAAATATTCCCTACTAGTAAGTGATGTGAATATACGTTCCAATTAAAATCATCAATATAGTCTACAATCTACATGTTTTGTCACGATTCCAAACGTTAAAATTGATATTGTGGTGGGAGTAGTTTCATATGTAACAATTATTAGACAGAATGTATAATTAGAGTTTATTATTATATTATTATCATATTTAGGAGATATTATTTGATTAAGTTTTCTTTGTAATCATCCTCGTTGTTTCCTTATATATAGTTGATCAATAATATATAATACTTTATGGGGTTTTCATTATTTTACTTGGTATCAGAGCCTTAGGGTTCTAATAGGAAGAGATATGGTCAATCATCTAGTTCTATGCCTATTGTTCTTGCCTTCTTCTCCTTCTCGTTCTGCCCGGGAACGTTTGTACACACATATATTAGGTTTTCATTACGTTTTCCATGTCTAGCTGTCGATGCCACTTGACCACGATCCATCCGCAACCGCCGTCGCTGATCTTCTTTGATTACTCGACCATCGCCGATCTTTCTTTGATTTGTGCCGCCACAATCGTAGCTCATGCTACCATGCCTAGCTGCTGCTACGTGGCCACGGTCCAGTCGCCGCTGCGATCGATTTTTTTATCACCCAGCCACCGCCGACCGCGTTCTTGCTATACGTGACAGCCGATCGTGTATCTTGACAATTTTTCTCTCTAGTCTGAGTGTCTGATTTCCTTCTACCGCAACTGCGGGATGAATTAGTGTGAATATATTATTGTATTATTATCATGTTTAGGGGATACTATTTGATTAATGTTTTTCTTTTGAAAATTCAGATTTGAAATATGTCGTCAACTTGCTTCAAATGGAGTTAAGGTCGTATTAACATCTAGAAATCAAAGTCGCGGGGAAGAAGCCGTGGAGAAACTCAACGTTTCTGGCCTTTCTAATGTTGTTTTTCATCAACTAGACATCAATGATCCATCTAGTATCGCGTGTTTGGTTAAATCTGTCCAGACACAGTTCGGAAAGCTAAATATCTTGGTAAGATCCATGAATGCTTTACAATCTTGGAGTTTTAGAGCATTATATAATAGATTTCGGTCTAAAGTCGAACTAAACCACGAAAAGTCGTTTGCAAGAACATTTGATCATTCAAACCTTTTGTAGCTAAAGCCGTTGCAAATATGGTTCCGAAGATGATGAAATTGGGACGAAAGTGGTAGCTACGGACCAAAACTCTAGCAAAATTGGTGTTTGCTACGGATTTGGTTGTAGCAAATACTTATTTGGCTATTTTTGTAGTAGTGTATAGAAGATGTAAAATTTGTTTGCAGATCAATAATGCAGCGGAAATTGGAATTATCATACATGACGATAAAGAATTTAAAGACGGAGGAGGGTTTGTAAGTACTTTTTAATACAGATTATTACTCTATCATTTATATATTTAAGAAATAATTATATCATTATAAATGTTTTCAAAGATATAAAAAAAAACTTTCAAACACTATTATTTTTTAATCCCTTGCGCACAAAATTTGTTTGTGTATATAACTTACACATGTGTAAGTCACATGTAGGTTATATTACCTAGGCATGTGTACGTAAACGACTAAAAAGTTAAAACATATAAAAAAATAGTTTAATGGTTTTTTATGTGCATAAATATGCATATTTATATGTAAGACGTACAAAATTTTTAAAATATAAAAAACGATTTAGATTTGTTATTTTTGTTCTCATAATAATTTATTTTAATCCAGTGCCAAAAGAAGCATTGAAGCATACACTTTATAACTTAAGGGTTTGTAAACCTTAAAATCAAAATCGTTTAAACCGGGGCACATTAACTAATTCCGGTATGAGATCTATATAATTTGATTTAGGGTTTACAGACCGATTTAACAATTCGGTTCATGGCAGCCTTGTGTAAACCGACCGATCGTTTCCATTTATTGTTAATTTTTTTTCATTTTTAAAATATGCAATTATATATATATATATATATATTATATTCATAAACAATTTTTAAAAACATACTAATAATTCTAAATTAAAAAAATGGTTCAAACAACCAAACTCAACTGTTTTGACGGTCGAACCTACCTAATCAACCCAGCTAGATTGGCTTGCCGCTTGCCTAAGACCGAACAAACCATAAACAACCCTACTTTATATGTTAGGATAACGATATCTTTTTGTACATAAGTACCAACTTATAATATAAATAAACGTGGCATTGTTATGTGTTATTGGGTTAGGTACAAGTCCTCGATGAGAACGCGCATCTTTTAACCAACATTATCAAAGAACCATATGAATCGGGAGAAAAGTGTCTAAATACGAATTACTATGCGACCAAAACAATTACAGAATCATTTATTCCTCTTCTTCAACTCTCTAAATCTCCTAGAATCGTGAACGTTACATCTGTCTATGGAGACCTATACGTAAGTAACTAATCCATGTATGCATATAAAATAGGGATGACAATTGTTGACATAACATGAAAACAATACGAAGTTAATCAGGTTTTGGTTATCTTATCTAACATTCAATCATGTTTAACCCATTTAATAAAATGGCTTGTGATCGGGTTGAGCTTTTTAACACATTTAAATAACCATGTCGATTATCAACGCATTTAATTAAATATGTCAATTCATCAACCCGTTTAACCCATATATTACAACTTGTCAACTTGTTCACAACTTGATTACAACCCATAAAATTGTTTGACTCGTTCAGATAAATGGGTATACGAGTTCTGTTTGGGCTCAATTAGTCAGCCCACCAACCCGACATATTTGTCATCCCTATTGATAAAGCGAAGAAAATTCACACACACACACACACATATATATAGGGGAGTGATCAAGAGAAAACCACAAATTTAGTCGAAAACTGAGAAAACCACATCATTTTAGGCAATTTTTTAATTTACGTATACGTATCCAAAAACATTTTTTTTTATTTACGTATACGTAACTGCAATTTTTTGTTTTATGTTTACGTATACGTAACACTATGTGTAAAAATGTTTTTTGGTAAAAATGTTTAATATTACATTGATACTATTATAAATAAATAAAAATAAAATAAAACAAAAAATAAATATTATTATATGATTGGGTAAAATTGGTTTTTAGTGGTTTTCTCGGTTTTCGCCTAATTTGTGGTTTTCTCTGGAACCCTCCCATATATATATAATGAATGTGCATCCAATCAAAACCCACTTTTATTGTCAAAACCCTAAAACTCTGGAAAAAATCGATCAAATCATCAATTTTTTTAGTTTAATTAAATTATTACACGAATTCAATGTCACATCCTTTTTTGCATTTTTACAAATTCGTAAGTGTGAGGAAGTTTACACTGGTGTAAGTGTAAAAAAAATAAATAAATGTTGTAAAATTACACTAGTGTAAACCAACTTACACCAGTGTAAATTTTCTCATATTTACGAATTTACAAAAAATTTAAAAAAAGAATCTGACGTTGAATTCGTGTAATAATTTTATTAAACTAAAAAAATTAATGATTTGGTTAATTTTTGCCAGGGTTTTAGGGTTTTGACAATAACAGTGGGTTTTGATTGGAACCGCACCCTATATATAATTAACGAATTATAGAAACTTTTATTTTCTTGTTTTTAGTGGTTTCACAATGAAAAGTTGAAAGAAGAATTGCAAAGTATCGACAATTTAACCGAAGAGAGGATAGATGAGATAATTCGATGTTTTTTAACTGATTTTAAGGCTGGTAAGTTGCAGAAGAATGGATGGCCACTAACAACTTCTGCTTATAAAGTTTCAAAAGCTGCTCTTAATGCTTACACAAGGCTCATGGCAAGAAAGTATGAGAATATTCTTGTAAATTGTGTGCATCCTGGTTATGTTATAACAGATATGACATCTCAAACTGGATTTATCACAGTAGAAGAAGGTGCTAAAGGTCCTGTAATGGCTGCTTTGTTGCCGGATAACGGACCTTCCGGTGTATACTTTCATCAAACACAAATAGCTCCGTTTTCATCAACAGGACTTTATGATCAAAAAGAGCTATCACCATTGTCATAAGTGGGTATGTCATTACGGGCCTTCTTAACGTCTTGCTTTTCTCTCTCCTCTATCTTTTCTTTTTTTATGAATGAAGATTTTTTTTCTTTTTTTTTTACCCTAGACGAGATTTGAACCCACTATCTCTTAATTGTGGGACTTCTTTATCTCTTATCTTGATTTTGCTAGGCTTTAAAGAGGATATATCATTCCTCTTATGTTATGACTATCTATATGAAATAAAGTTGCATTTTCTTTTACTATCTTGGTTCTTTGAACCTTAAATTTTATATTCCACCAATTTTGTCCATGTGAGGGAAACGTTTTTTTTTTTTTTTTGGTAATAATTAATAAATTAAAGATGGACACACTCTCATGCCATATGCACATACACATACAACTATCACAACAAAATTACATAATGTAAAATTGTTAAACAATTTCACAAGCATAAAGTCAATTGAATGTAAAGAAGATTTAATAAGTTCATTTATTATTAAAGTGAATGCTCTTGAAGGATGTCCACACACATATACATTTTTTTTTAACGACAACAACTAGATATTCTAGGATAATTGGGTTTTTCGGGGCAACACCTATAACATCCAGGACAACCCACCCCAGGAGGAACCCCTAACTGGGTAAACCCCCTGACCTAGCCACAAACCCTTTTTTGCTGTGACCAGGATTCGAACTCAAGACCTTTTCTAATCTTTCTAAGAAACCTCACATTCACCCCCTTACGTCTAGAGTTTTAATTGAACTTTAGGATGTCCACAAATGGTCCCTCAAAATCTATTTTATTACATTTTGGCACAAAACTAAATTTTTTACGATGTTAACCCTCAAAACGATATTTTATAGCATTTCTGTACAACTTTCACAACATTAAATTGGGCACGCGCCAATACGTCACCAACGAGGATTTTATTATTATAATATAGAATTAAATATTTCAGTTATATGTGCATCAAAATTCAAAATGTGCTCCGTTGTAATGCATTAAAATGTACCGTTAAAAACATGTGCATTAAATTGACTACAACTATGTTTCAAAACGTTGTTGAAGAGTGTATTCATAGGTAAATACATATATTCACAGATTAATACGCTATATCTCAATACATGTAATGTTTATATTAATTACAAAAATGCCATCGTGTCCATATAGTGTATTCAACGCTGAATACAGTATATATTTTTACTTTTATTGTTAGTGGCAGTTCTAACAGCATAAACATCGTAGATTAAAAAACCATTAGTGCCTAGCCCACATTCCACTAAGCCAACTAATGACTATTATTGGGCCATTAAACAATTATCTCTTCTTGTTTCATACGGCAAGTGGTGAAGTGACAAGCCTATTAGCCAAGCATCACGATTCACAGCAGAAATCAGAAATCAGAATACGAATCGACCATCACAGGCATCACGACAGAAGTGCAGAACTCATGTAATTGTTCATTTGTTTGTTCCTTTATGGCTTTATTCCTTTGTTTGTTGAATTGTTGTATATATGAATTAAATATTAGTTTGAACTTTGAACCATTATTTTTGTTGATTTGAATGCAAATTAGGATTAGAATAAAAAAATCCATCATATTAAATCTCTTTTGTTTGATCTTTTTTTCATGAATTTATAATGATTGATTTTTCTTTGATTTTTTATTATTTGTAGATACAAATATAAAATTGATGTATCATGGGAAAGATGAAACCATTGATTATTTTTTCAAAAGAAAGGTTGATGACGAAATTGATAATGAAAATGAAGAGAGCATATGGATTGTTCATAGCATAGAAAGGCTATGGAATTCAGTCAAAACTTGTTGAACCAAGCAACACACATTGGAAATATCATAGACAAGAAAAGTGAAGAGCAAATATTGAAGAACCGATTAAAAGCTTCAGTTGATACAATTCGTTGGTTGACATTCCAAGCTTGTGCTTTTCGAGGACATGACGAAACTTCTAATTCCAAAAATCAAGGTAATTTTCTTGAACTACTAAAACTTCTGGCCTCTTATAATGATGAAGTTGCAAATGTTATATTACAGAATGCTCCTAATAATTCAAAGTATACTTCTGATCTTTTTATGTGTAATCTTTTCAGCCCCCCAACTTAATTGTTCAAGTTAAGTTCCGCCACTGCCCCTCATATCATCCCTAAAGTAATCCCTAAAGTAAATTACATTGTTGTGATTTGTTAAAAAAAACTAGTGGTAAATTACTCGGGTTCACAATGTAGAAAAAATATGCAAGACGCAACAGTATATTAGCACAAACCTCGCAGAAAAAAAATGCATGCTAAAATATCGGAAACATAGATAATAATAAAAAAATAAGAAAAGAGAAAAAAATACATACAAAAATAAATTTATTAAATTTAATGGGCTGTATAGTAACTTTATTAAAATTTAGGTGTAATAATGTAAATTTGTTAAAGAAAAAGAAAAAAAAGTAAGTTAATAAAAATTCAGGGGCCAAAGTGAAAATTTAAGAAAAAAATGCATAGCTCACTCGTCCACTATGGAAAAAAAAACTTTTGAATATATCTTTTGTAGTATTATTTTTTTTTGAAAAACAGAATGTATTAGAAAAAGAGCTAGAAGAAACTAGCAAAAACCCAAACATACAAGACAAAAAGCAAAAAAGGAAAAAACTAAATCACCACACAACACCTCAAAGGCAAAATGATCACCATCTCTCCCAATCGATCACTCCAATCGCCCTTCTGTTTTTAGCCTAAAGATAACTAGAACATTTGAGATCTTCGCAAAGTCCCTGGAGAGAGACCCGCTTGCTCCTGAAAACCACTCCGTTCCTTAATTTCCAAATGCACCAAACAGCCGTTAGGATTACCACTTGAAAAGCTTTTTGATTGTGAGCGGGCACCATTTTAGAGTTACAAAGATCCAAAATATCTCGAATAGAAAAGACATAGATGGGCTGGGTTTTGCACCATGTGCTAATGTAACCCCAAAGCATTGTGTTGTAATAGCATGATGTAAACAAGTGTTCCGCGGACTCCACATATTGCGAGCAAAAGGGGCAACAATCCGACTGGATATTCACTTTCCTCCAGATAAGAGCTTGTCTAGTTGGAACCCGATCAAGCTTCGCGCGCCAAGCCAAGATATTAACTTTCAACGAGACCGAACTACACCAATTAAACACATACACATTTGGAGGTTTCGAGACAGACCAAGAATATTACGCATGGACCGTACCGAGAAAACCCCGTCATCGCTATGTCTCCAAGACCATGTTCCATCCTTTTCCTCGACCAAATCTTTAAAGTTTATATTCCGGTTACCAAATATTCCTTCCAACTTTTTGATATTATTCCACACTCCTGCCAAGTTTCAACGGTACCGTACCATGTTCCATCTTTTGTAGTATTATTAACCTATATTAAAACAAAATGACAGCTACAGTGTTTTAGGTAATATTTTTTAATATTTTATTCAACGAACATTTGATTTTCTAGAATATTTTCGTTTATGCTTTTTTTTTCTAATATCCGTTTAAACTTTTATTTTTTTTTAAATTTCATTATATGAATTTCTTTTTTGCCAATAATATCATGGCATATGTTATGTTAATGGAGTTTTCTTTTTTCTGTTTTTGTTTTTTGATTCTAATATTTAATATTTTTTAATTTATAAAATTCCGAATACAATGTAACGATATGCTTATTTTTATCGACGTTTCGATATAAGTTTTGCTTAAAATGGAGGAACGCAAGCATTTTTTTTAACACTTTACTTTTTTTTAAATAGTTTTGCTTTCTTTTTCTATATTTTTTAACGCTTAACTTTTCTTAACGACTTTGTTACGGTTCCGTTTTTTATAAATTTTTTGAAGTATTACTAACTATTTCGCTGCAACACGTAGGTTTGCGTTAAGTTTTTTTTATTTCATTTAAAGTTCAGAATACGTTTTTTTATTTCGTACAATATAACTTCTTTAACAGTTTCGTTTTCGTATAACTTTATTTTATAAGTTTTCTAGGATGTTCATTTCTTCTGTGGTTTAAAGCGGTGCAGCGCGCGATAAATTTTTTGGAATATTACTGTCTATTTCGCTGCAACGAGCGCCTTTGCGTAAAAGTTTTGCCTTTTATATCGTAAACGATAACTTTTTTAATGGTTTAATTTTCCTATGGCTTTATTTTATAAGCTTCCAAGTATGTTAATTTCTTAAAGCGATCCGCAGTAACTTCATACGCTTCTTTTTAAGTACTTAACTAAGTTAATGTGACCGCCGCATTTGGGATTTTTTTTGTTTTCCTTTTTTTTAGTTTCAAGATTGTTTTTTTTATTAACGTTATTCTTACTGTTGCGTATGCGTTTCGGTTTAAATTTAGTTTTGGATATTTTATTTTCACCGATTTAAGGCGTCGCGATGCACGAGTATGTATTTATTAACGTTTTTTTTTATATTTTACTTTCAGATATGTTTTTTTATTAACGTTTTTTCATGTTGCGCCTACGTTTTCGTTTAAATTTTATTAAAAATCATTCCGACTCACACCGCCGCGGAGCGCGGGTGTGCCCACTAGTTGATAATAAAAAAAACGCATTTGACAAGCGTTCAGTTGAAGCAAAAGACGGTTAAGAGCGTCCATCAACTCTTCCACATAATTTGTTATGTAAAATGTAGGACTTTTAGAGGAAAATGTGAATTAGATCTTTCAAATTGTCGTTGGTCGAGTAGAAAACGTAAATTTTAATAGAGGAAAACGTGATTTTTTTTTTAAATGAAAACATGAATTTTATACTATATGTATAAATAGATAAATTCCGACACTACGAGAGTATTCTTTCAGATGAAAACATAAGTTTTCTTATACGTGAGTACAGTGGTGGATCTAGGAAAAAAATTCAGTGGTATCAAAAAATTCAAAATTTTCGTTCAGGAGTATCGGAAAACATAAAACGATAAAAAAAGAATTCCACTAATTTTCCACTACGATACCCCTCGGCCTAAGGTAGATCCGCCCCTGCGTGAGTAAAATATTTCGTAATTATGTTTGTGTGTGTATAATAAGTGGTGAATATACTTTCCAGTTTAAATTATCAATATTCTCGCACATGTTTTGTCACAATTCCAAACTTTGAAATTGATAGTATGGTGGGAGTAGCTTATGTAACAATAACATGAAAACATAAATTAATAAAATGGAAATCTTATTTTGATATAAGGGAGAATTTTATATATATTCCTACAAATATACGTAAATATCATATATATCTAACCAAAACTAAAAATATCATATATATTCAATTTAAATGATTTTTTACTTTATGGTCATTCTACCCTTATCTATTATATGATATTTTTTATAACCTATTTTTTTAGTTTTATCTCATACGTAAAAAACCACATGTTCTCTTGTTATTGATGACGACCATCGTGATTCTCCAAACCCGTTCAGAAGGCATCGATTTAGAAGGAATATTTACGAGAAAGTTATAAATGTTATAAAACAAAATTGTTATATATGATGAATAAATGCTATAAAATTAAATTGGTAAAATAATAAAAACAAGAAAATTAAATATAATATTTTGAGAAAACTATTGTTTATGGGAAAATATAAAATTATAAAGTTAAAAATGAGTAAATATAAAATTATAAAGTTAAAAATGGGTAAATATGAAATTTTAAAAGTTTTAAAGAAATAAGGGTAAAATGGTCATTTCTAAAATTATTTTTAATGAAATTGGTAGATATGATATTATTACATGTTTGTAAGTATATATATGATATTTTTAGTTTTGGTCGGATATATATGATATTTTCCAAGTTTGTAAGAATATATACGAAATTACCCCTTGATACAATATAAAAGAGGAGAAGCAGATAAGATGTGGCTTATTGAGGTTATCCTCTAGTTATTTGACTTTTAAGATTATCTTTTAGTATCTTTATTTTTTAGTTAATTTTGTTATTATCTCCAAGGGTTTTGAACTCTATAAATATTTTTGTTTGTTTGAATTGGGATTTGATGGATTTTTGAATAAACTATTTCTTACGATGTTTTTATTATTCTACATCGGGGACGCTCTGATACCATATATATAATAAACCCTAATAATATATTATTTCTAGTAATAGTCATATTCTTATTATAATAAATAAATAACTTTATCTGACACGTCGAGTTCTGGTGAAGCCTAAATTTTTGTTTTTCGTCTCTCTCTCCTATTAAATAACTCTAACTCCTATTTAATAATAATTATTTTAAATAATTAAATACTTAAAATTTATTTTAATATTTTATTAAAACTTACTAAATTATAAAAAGATTTCAATTATATATCTTATTTTAAAATATAATTTGATAATTCTTAGATCTTAATTATTTGTTATTTATAATTCTTAGATCTTAATTATTTCTTATTTATAATTCTTAAATTTTTATTATTTCTTATTTCACCAATGGCTGATGACATCCACTATACAAATCTTAATAGAAACTGCTAATTTACAATAAGTTTGATATATTCAACCCGTGTAATACACGGTTTCTAACCTAGTAAAAATTAGGGGTGCAAACGAGCCGAGCTGCTCGCGAGCTACTCGAGATCGGCTCGTTAAAAAGCTCGAAACGAGCCGAGCTTAAACGAGCTCGAGCCGAGCTCGAGCCTAAGAATAAGCTTGTTTATTAAACGAGCCCGAGCCCGAGCTTCACTTATCGAGCTCGAGCCGGCTCGCGAGCCTTAACGAGCCTTTTATTTATATAATGTTTTTAATATATTTAATATATATTTATAAAATAATAATAATAATTAGTATATATAAAATTAAGATAAATATAATTAAATAATATGTATTATGTTATATATAAAAACTATAATAAAATTTATATAAAAATAATTATAAATATATATAAATTAATTAATATATAATAAACGAGTCGAGCTCGAGCTTGTAAAGCTACCAACGAGCCGAGCCCGAGCTTCAAAATTAGAGCTCGAATCGAGCCGAGCTCGAGCTCGAGCTCACAGTAAGTTAAACGAGCCGAGCTCGAGCCTAGTCAAGCTCGGGCTCGGCTCGGCTCGTTTGCACCCCTAAAAATATAATATTCAACCCGTGTAATACATGGTTTCTAACGTAGTGAAAATATAAACTAATAAAATCGAAATCTTATTCTGATGCAATATAAAAGAGGAGAGGTTGCTTACTTCCAATATTGATCACCATCAAAATTTTATCTTGTTTCATAAACATTTATATTTAAATTCTTCAAATAAAATCTCTCTATTTAATTTTTGTTTTTAAAAAATTCAGATATTCAATTGTCACATGAGGACACAAAAGAATTGGACCTGGAATTTATTGTCACATTGTTTCAATGGAGACGAGGTCATCTTGTGCGCGTATACAGAGATCCTAAGAATATAGTACTTTACAAGATTTTAAATTTATAAAATCGGTTTTAATTATAACAGCTAGACACACGTTAGACAATTGCACCTATCGTATCTTTTTTTTTTAACGGTTGCACCTATCGTATCTGCAATATAGTCATGATAAGAACCAAATATCGATACATGGACACGTGTAACATCAACTCCTAATAGTGAACCTTCTATCTGTATGGTTGATTAATATTTTGGGTTTTTGAAAAGGAATATTTAATTAAATAAACAAATAGAAAAGATAGTTGGATAGATTTCAAAGATAAGGAGTTGTATCATCTAGACTTCGAATCCATTTGACTAATACTAGAATGGTTAGCTGAACGATTGAATTTATGAAGGTGGTTCCGTAAAGAGCTAGAATTTGAATTTCTTTTCTGGCTTGACAAAGCCGTCAATGTTATAAAATTTATTGATGAAGATGCAAACATGAAGCCATATGTATATACACATACATATATAAACAAACTGTATTATACATAAATACATGAACGGTGAAGATACAAACAGGAAACCATTTATACTATATGGTACGGTTTCGGTTCCAATTATTTTCAATTTTGGTTCCCAATTCCGGGTTGGTGCAGTCCGGGTCCGGTGCCGTTTGCACAGTCCTAGTGGTCGGGTGGCGACAGCGATAACGCCGTCAACAAGTGGTTGGTGGTGGCGGGGTGGTCGGGTGGTGGGTTGGCCGGTGGCGGGGTGGTCGGGTGGTGGGTTGGTCGGTGGTGGGGTGACGACGAGGGCGACGACGTTCGGTAGATGGTGGTCATTGTGATAGATTTCAATTCCTTTATGATTGTTTTGTCACTCAAATGGATTAAGAATTTAAATTATTTTAATATATTTCAATTCATTTAAATTCTAAATCTTTTGAACAAATTACAATTCCAAATCTAATTTCTTAAAATTCTAATTTCTTTGACGAATTTCAATTCCTTTACAAACATTCCACGAAGCAAACGCACCCTATGTTCCAGTTCCATGTTACTAAACAATGTTACAAGTTTAAGTCTTATCCGGACAAATATAAACATTTTTTGTTATAAGTGTGTATAATAAGTTATTCGTATAGTTTTCAACTAAAATCATCAATGTCATACCCTCGTACATGTCGTGGCACATGCTAAACCGTTAAAATATATATTGTGGTTGGAGTGGTTTCAAACGTAGCAACCACATTAAAACATAAATTAATAAAAATGGAAATATTATCTTTACTCGCTATAAAAGACGAGAGGTTGCTTACTTCTTCTTCTCTATACCTTATGGAGGAGCAAAGGTAGATCATCATTCATCACCATCAAATGTTTATCTTTGTTTCATAAACATTTATATCCAAAACCTTTAAATGTTTTTCTTTTGAAAATTCAGATATGCAATTGTGACGGGAGGAAACAGAGGAATTGGATTTGAAATATGTCGTCAACTTGCTTCAAATGGAGTTAAGGTCGTATTAACATCTAGAAATCAAAGTCGCGGGGAAGAAGCCGTGGAGAAACTCAACGTTTCTGGCCTTTCTAATGTTGTTTTTCATCAACTAGACATCAATGATCCATCTAGTATCGCGTGTTTGGTTAAATATGTCCAGACACAGTTCGGAAAGCTAGATATCTTGGTAAGATCCATGAATGTTTTACAATCTTGGAGTTTTAGAGCATTATATAATAGATTTCGGTCTAAAGTCGAACTAAACCACGAAAAGTCGTTTGTAAGAACGTTTGATCATTCGAACCTTTTGTAGCTAAAGCTGTTGCAAATATAGTTCCGAAGATGATGAAATTGAGACGAAAGTGGTAGTTACGGACCAAAACCGTAGCAAAATTGGTGTTTGCTACGTATTTGGTTGTAGCAAATACTTATTTGGCTATTTTTATAGTAGTGAATAGAAGATGTAAAACTTGTTTGCAGATCAATAATGCAGCGGAAATTGGAATTATCATACATGACGATAAAGAATTTAAAGACGGAGGAGGGTTTGTAAGTACTTCTTAATACAGATTATTACTCTGTCATTTATATATTTAAGAAATAATTATATCATTATAAATGTTTTCAAAGATATAAAAAAAACTTTCAAACACTATTATTTTTTAATCCCTTGCGCACAAAATTTGTTTGTGTATATAACCTACACATGTGTAAGTCACATGTAGGTTATATTACCTAGGCATGTGTACGTAAACGACTAAAAAGTTAAAACATATAAAAAAATAGTTTAATGGTTTTTTATGTGCATAAACATGCATATTTGTATGTAAGACGTACAAAATTTTTAAAATATAAAAAACGATTTAGATTTGTTATTTTTGTTCTCATAATAATTTATTTTAAACCAGTGCCAAAAGAAGCATTGAAGCATACACTTTATAACTTAAGGGTTTGTAAACCTTAAAATCAAAATCGTTTAAACCGGGGCACGTTAACTAATTCCGGTATGAGATCTATATAATTTGATTTAGGGTTTACAGACCGATTTAACAGTTCGGTTCATGGCAGCCTTGTGTAAACCGACCGATCGTTTCCATTTATTGTTAATTTTTTTTCATTTTTAAAATATGCAATTATATATATATATATTATATTCATAAACAATTTTTAAAAACATACTAATAATTCTAAATTAAAAAAATGGTTCAAACAACCAAACTCAATTGTTTTGACGGTCGAACCTACCTAATCAACCCAGCTAGATTGGCTTGCCGCTTGCCTAAGACCGAACAAACCATAAACAACCCTACTTTATATGTTAGGATAACGATATCTTTTTGTACATAAGTACCAACTTATAGTATAAATAAACGTGGCATTGTTATGTGTTATTGGGTTAGGTACAAGTCCTCGATGAGAACGCGCATCTTTTAACCAACATTATCAAAGAACCATATGAATTGGGAGAAAAGTGTCTAAATACGAATTACTATGCGACCAAAACAATTACAGAATCATTTATTCCTCTTCTTCAACTCTCTAAATCTCCTAGAATCGTGAACGTTACATCTGTCTATGGAGACCTATACGTAAGTAACTAATCCATGTATGCATATAAAATAGGGATGACAATTGTTGACATAACATGAAAACAATACGAAGTTAATTAGGTTTTGGTTATCTTATCTAACATTCAATCATGTTTAACCCATTTAATAAAATGGCTTGTGATCGGGTTGAGCTTTTTAACACATTTAAATAACCATGTCGATTATCAACGCATTTAATTAAATATGTCAATTCATCAACCCGTTTAACCCATATATTACAACTTGTCAACTTGTTCACAACTTGATTACAACCCATAAAATTGTTTGACTCGTTCAGATAAATGGGTATACGAGTTCTGTTTGGGCTCAATTAGTCAGCCCACCAACCCAACATATTTGTCATCCCTATTGATAAAGCGAAGAAAATTCACACACACACACACATATATATATATAGGGGAGAGATCAAGAGAAAACCACAAATTTAGTCGAAAACTGAGAAAACCACATCATTTTAGGCAATTTTTTTATTTACGTATACGTATCCAAAAACATTTTTTTTGATTTACGTATACGTAACTGCAATTTTTTGTTTTATGTTTACGTATACGTAACACTATGTGTAAAAATGTTTTTTGGTAAAAATGTTTAATATTACATTGATACTCTTATAAATAAATAAATATAAAATAAAACAAAAAATAAATATTATTATATGATTGGGTAAAATTGGTTTTTTTAGTGGTTTTCTCGGTTTTCGCCTAATTTGTGGTTTTCTCTGGAACCCTCCCCTATATATATATATATATATATATATATATATATATATATATATATATATATATATATAATGGATGTGCATCCATTCAAAACCCACTTTTATTGTCAAAACCCTGGAAAAAATCGATCAAATCATCAATTTTTTTAGTTTAATAAAATTATTACACGAATTCAATGTCACATCCTTTTTTGCATTTTTACAAATTCGTAAGTGTGAGAAAGTTTACACAGGTGTAAGTGTAAAAAAAATAAATAAATGTTGTAAAATTACACCAGTGTAAACCAACTTACAGCAGTGTAAATTTTATCACATTTACGAATTTACAAAAATGTAAAAAAGGATCTGACGTTGAATTCGTGTAATAATTTTATTAAACTAAAAAAATTCTTGATTTGGTCAGGGTTTTAGGGTTTTGACAATAACAGTGGGTTTTGATTGGAACCGCACCCTATATATAATTAACGAAATATACAAACTATTATTTTCTTGTTTTTAGTGGTTTCACAATGAAAAGTTGAAAGAAGAATTGCAAAGTATCGACAATTTAACCGAAGAGAGGATAGATGAGATAATTCGATGGTTTTTAACTGATTTTAAGGCTGGTAAGTTGCAGAAGAATGGATGGCCACTAACAACTTCTGCTTATAAAGTTTCAAAAGCTACTCTTAATGCTTACACAAGGCTCATGGCAAGAAAGTATGAGAATATTCTTGTAAATTGTGTGCATCCTGGTTATGTTATAACAGATATGACATCTCAAACTGGATTTATCACAGTAGAAGAAGGTGCTAAAGGTCCTGTAATGGCTGCTTTGTTGCCGGATAACGGACCTTCCGGTGTATACTTTCATCAAACACAAATAGCTCCGTTTTCATCAACGGGACTTTATGATCAAAAAGAGCTATCACCATTGTCATAAGTGGGTATGCCATTACGGGCCTTCTTAACGTCTTGCTTTTCTCTCTCCTCTATTTTTTCTTTTTTTATGAATGAAGATTTTTTTTCTTTTTTTTTTATCCTAGACGAGATTTGAACACACTATCTCTTAATTGTGGGACTTCTTTATCTCTTATCTTGATTTTGCTAGGCTTTAAAGAGGATATATCATTCCTCTTATGTCATTATGACTATCTATATGAAATAAAGTTGCATTTTCTTTTACTATCTTGGTTCTTTGAACCTTAAATTTTATATTCCACCAATTTTGTCCATGTGAGGTAAACGTTTTTTTTTTTGGTAATAATTAATAAATTAAAGATGGACACACTCTCATGCCATATGCACATACACATACAACTATCACAACAAAATTACATAATGTAAAATTGTTAAACAATTTCACAAGCATAAAGTCAATTGAATGTAAAGAAGATTTAATAAGTTCATTTATTATTAAAGTGAATGCTCTTGAAGGATGTCCACACACATATACATTTTTTTTTAACGACAACAACTAGATATTCTATGATAATTGGGTTTTTCGGGGCAACACCTATAACATCCAGGGCAACCCACCCCAGGAGGAACCCCTAACTGGGTAAACCCCCTGACCTAGCCACAAACCCTTTTTTGCTGTGACCAGGATTTGAACTCAAGACCTCCACTATGAGAAGTCTTATGCTACCATTGCACCAAATAACCAACGGTACACACATATACATGAAACCCTTTTCTAATCTTTCTAAGAAACCTCACATTCACCCCCTTACGTCTAGAGTTTTAATTGAACTTTAGGATGTCCACAAATGGTCCCTCAAAATCTATTTTTTTACATTTTGGCTCAAAACTAAATTTTTTACGATGTTAACCCTCAAAACGATATTTTATAGCATTTCTTTACAACTTTCACAACATTAAATTGGGCACGCGCCAATACGTCACCAACGAGGATTTTATTATTATAATATGGAATTAAATATTTCAGTTATATGTGCATCAAAATTCAAAATGTGCTCCGTTGTAATGCATTAAAATGTACCGTTAAAAACATGTGCATTAAAATGACTACAACTATGTTTCAAAACATTGTTGAAGAGTGTATTCAAAGGTAAATACATATATTCACAGATTAATACACTATATATCTCAATACATGTAATGTTTATATTAATTACAAAAATGTCATCGTGTCCATATAGTGTATTCAACGCTGAATACAGTATATATGTTTACTTGAAAATATTAATACTTGTATGAGACAACATTGTCGTGGGCTTGAATAGAGACGTACACAAGTTGAAGGACCTAATTGCAAAAATAATCTACATGAACTTATTATTAAAAAAACTGATTTTAAGTATGAGAGAAATTATCACATGAACTTATTACTAAAAGGATAACTGTAACGTAATACTAATATACTTTCAAAATTTTGCTATTAACATATATTAAAAATCATCACAAAATAATTAACATACCCTCCCTTAAACGTACCCCTGAAAACATCAAATCGAAGGTATCTTCTTTGTCTTTTAGTGCGATAATAAGGGAATATCACTGATTTAAAAATGGCAAATTGGTTTTTAATAATCCAAACTATTACTCATTGGCTAATATTAACTCAAACTAACTGTTTGGTTGGTAATATCCAAACTTTCACTTTTGTTGTTAGTGACAGTCCTAATAGCATAAACATCGTAGATTTACACTCGATTTTCATTTATTTTTGCTCAAAATGACGATTTTAATTGAAATGGAAAAATGTACAAGCGAAATCGAGTGTAAATCAAGTGTTAATATATGATGATTATGCTATTGGGAGTCTGGGACGGCCAATTGGCAATAAAAGTGAAAGCTGGGATTAACACAAGCCAAACTGTTAGTTTGAATTATTTTCATGAATTTATAATGATTGATTTTTCTTTGATTTTTTATTATTTGTAGATACAAATATACAATTGATGTATCATGGGAAAGATGAAAACCATTTATTCTTTTTTCAATAGAAAGGTTGATGGCGAAATTGATAATGAAAATTAAGAGAGCATATGGATTGTTCATAGCATAGAAAGGCTGTGGAATTCAGTCAAAACTTGTTGAACCAAGCAAGACACATTGGAAATATCATAGACAAGAAAAGTGAAGAGCAAATATTGAAGAACCGATTAAAAGATTCAGTTGATACGATTCGTTGGTTGACAATCCAAGCTTGTGCTTTTCGAGGACATGACGAAACATCTAATTCCAAAAATCAAGGTAATTTTCTTGAACTACTAAAACTTCTGGCCTCTTATAATGATGAAGTTGCAAATGTTATATTACAGAATGCTCCTAATAATTCAAAGTATACTTCTGATCTTTTTATGTGTAATCTTTTCGGCCCCCCAACTTAATTGTTCAAGTTAAGTTCCGCCACTGTCCCTCATATCATCCCTAAAGTAAATTACATTGTTGTGATTTGTTAAAAAAACTAGTGGTAAATTACCCGCGTTCCGCAACGGGTTCACAATGTAGAAAATATAAGCAAGACGCAACAGTATATTAGCACAAACCTCGTGGAAAAAAAAATGCATGCTAAAATATCGGAAACATAGATAAAAATAAAAAAATAAGAAAAGAGAAAAAAATACATATAAAAATAAATTTATTAAATTTAATGGGCTGTATGGTAACTTTATTAAAATTTAGGTGTAATAATGTAAATTTGTTAAAGAAAAAGAAAAAAAAGTAAGTTAATAAAAATTCAGGGGCCAAAGTAAAATTTAAGAAAAAAATGCATAGCTCACTCGTCCACTATGGAAAAAAAAACTTTTGAATATATCTTTTGTAGTATTATTTTTTTTTGAAAAACAGAATGTATTAGAAAAAGAGCTAGAAGAAACTAGCAAAAACCCAAACATACAAGACAAAAAGCAAAAAAGGAAAAAACTAAACCACCACACAACACCTCAAAGGCAGAATGAACACCATTTCTCCCAATCGATCACTCCAATCGCCCTTCTGTTTTTAGCCCAAAGATAACTAGAACATTTGAGATCTTCGCAAAGTCCCTGGAGAGAGACCCGCTTGCTCCTGAAAACCACTCCGTTCCTTAATTTCAAATGCACCAAACAGCCGTTAGGATTACCATTTGAAAAGCTTTTTGATTGTGAGCAGGCACCATTTTAGAGTTACAAAGATCCAAAATATCTCGAATAGAAAAGACATAGATGGGCTGGGTTTTGCACCATGTGCTAATGTAACCCCAAAGCATTGTGGCGTAATAACATGATGTAAACAAGTGTTCCGCGGACTCCACATATTGCGAGCAAAGGGGGCAACAATCCGACTGGATATTCACTTTCCTCCAGATAAGAGCTTGTCTAGTTGGAACCCGATCAAGCTTCGCGCGCCAAGCCAAAATATTAACTTTCAACGAGACCGAACTACACCAATTAAACACATACACATTTGGAGGTTTCGAGACAAGACCAAGAATATTACGCATGGACCGTACCGAGAAAACCCCGTCATCGCTATGTCTCCAAGACCATGTTCCATCCTTTTCCTCGACCAAATCTTTAAAGTTTATATTCCGGTTACCAAATATTCCTTCCAACTTTTTGATATTATTCCACACTCCTGCCAAGTTTCAACGGTACCGTACCATGTTCCATCTTTTGTAGTATTATTAACCTATATTAAAACAAAATGACAGCTACAGTGTTTTAGGTAATATTTTTTAATATTTTATTCAACGAACATTTGATTTTCTAGAATATTTTCGTTTATGCTTTTTTTTTCTAATATCCGTTTAAACTTTTATTTTTTTTTAAATTTCATTATATGAATTTCTTTTTTGCCAATAATATCATGGCATATGTTATGTTAATGGACTTTTCTTTTTTCTGTTTTTGTTTTTTGATTCTAATATTTAATATTTTTTAATTTATAAAATTCCGAATACAATGTAACGATATGCTTATTTTTATCTACGTTTCGATATAAGTTTTGCTTAAAATGGAGGAAAGCAAATTTTTTTTAACACTTTACTTTTTTTTAAATGGTTTTGCTTTCTTTTTCTATATTTTTTAACGTTTAACTTTTCTTAACGACTTTGTTACGGTTCCGTTTTTATAAATTTTTTGAAGTATTACTAACTATTTCGCTGCAACACGTAGGTTTGCGTTAAGTTTTTTTTATTTCATTTAAAGTTCAGAATACGTTTTTTTATTTCGTACAATATAACTTCTTTAACAGTTTCGTTTTCGTATAACTTTATTTTATAAGTTTTCTAGGATGTTCATTTCTTCTGTGGTTTAAAGCGGTGCAGCGCGCGATAAATTTTTTGGAATATTACTGTCTATTTCGCTGCAACGAGCGCCTTTGCGTAAAAGTTTTGCCTTTTATATCGTAAACGATAACTTTTTTAATGGTTTAATTTTCCTATGGCTTTATTTTATAAGCTTCCAAGTATGTTAATTTCTTAAAGCGATCCGCAGTAACTTCATACGCTTCTTTTTAAGTACTTAACTAAGTTAATGTGACCGCCACATTTGGGATTTTTTTTGTTTTCCTTTTTTGTAGTTTCAAGATTGTTTTTTTTATTAACGTTATTCTTACTGTTGCGTATGCGTTTAGGTTTAAATTTAGTTTTGGATATTTTATTTTCACCAATTTAAGGCGTCGCGATGCACGAGTATGTATTTATTAACGTTTTTTTTATATTTTACTTTCAGATATGTTTTTTTATTAACTTTTTTTATGTTGCGCCTACGTTTTCGTTTAAATTTTATTAAAAATCATTCCGACTCACACCGCCGCGGAGCGCGGGTGTGCCCACTAGTTGATAATAAAAAAAACGCATTTGACAAGCGTTCAGTTGAAGCAAAAGACGGTTAAGAGCGTCCATCAACTCTTCCACATAATTTGTTATGTAAAATGTAGGACTTTTAGAGGAAAATGTGAATTAGATCTTTCAAATTGTCGTTGGTCGAGTAGAAAACGTAAATTTTAATAGAGGAAAACGTGATTTTTTTTTTAAATGAAAACATGAATTTTATACTATATGTATAAATAGATAAATTCCGACACTACGAGAGTATTCTTTCAGATGAAAACATAAGTTTTCTTATACGTGAGTACAGTGGTGGATCTAGGAAAAAAATTCAGTGGTATCAAAAAATTCAAAATTTTCGTTCAGGAGTATCGGAAAACATAAAACGATAAAAAAAGAATTCCACTAATTTTCCACTACGATACCCCTCGGCCTAAGGTAGATCCGCCCCTGCGTGAGTAAAATATTTCGTAATTATGTTTGTGTGTGTATAATAAGTGGTGAATATACTTTCCAGTTTAAATTATCAATATTCTCGCACATGTTTTGTCACAATTCCAAACTTTGAAATTGATAGTATGGTGGGAATAGCTTATGTAACAATAACATGAAAACATAAATTAATAAAATGGAAATCTTATTTTGATATAAGGGAGAATTTTATATATATCCCTACAAATATACGTAAATATCATATATATCTAACCAAAACTAAAAATATCATATATATTCAATTTAAATGATTTTTTACTTTATGGTCATTCTACCCTTATCTATTATATGATATTTTTTATAACCTATTTTTTTAGTTTTATCTCATACGTAAAAAACCACATGTTCTCCTGTTATTGATGACGACCATCGTGATTCTCCAAACCCGTTCAGAAGGCATCGATTTAGAAGGAATATTTACGAGAAAGTTATAAATGTTATAAAACAAAATTGTTATATATGATGAATAAATGCTATAAAATTAAATTGGTAAAATAATAAAAACAAGAAAATTAAATATAATATTTTGAGAAAACTATTGTTTATGGGAAAATATAAAATTATAAAGTTAAAAATGAGTAAATATAAAATTATAAAGTTAAAAATGGGTAAATATGAAATTTTAAAAGTTTTAGAGAAATAAGGGTAAAATGGTCATTTCTAAAATTATTTTTAATGAAATTGGTAGATATGATATTATTACATGTTTGTAAGTATATATATGATATTTTTAGTTTTGGTCGGATATATATGATATTTTCCAAGTTTGTAAAAATATATACGAAATTACCCCTTGATACAATATAAAAGACGAGAAGCAGATAAGATGTGGCTTATTGAGGTTATCCTCTAGTTATTTGACTTTTAAGATTATCTTTTAGTATCTTTATTTTTTAGTTAATTTTGTTATTATCTCCAAGGGTTTTGAACTCTATAAATATTTTTGTTTGTTTGAATTGGGATTTGATGGATTTTTGAATAAACTATTTCTTTTCTTTAGAATTCTTGTTCTTGTTGATTCATTTTTCTTGAGCTTGATGATTCCGTATTATTTGGTATCAGAACTTTTGGTTATCAAATGGCTGCCTGTGAAGATCATCGACGCCCTTCTCGCAGAATTACGAACCGAGGCAGCAATGAAGTCTATCCCGACCCACAGGATCTTAAGATCAAACAGCTCCGACAACGGGTCTGAGGTCTTGAAATGCAACAAGAGATCAAACGGATCCGCCAACGGGGGAGGCGCGTTAAGGAAACCGAATCGGAAACCATCGTCGATGTGAATGAGGAAGAGGAGCATCCTTTCGGCCAATACCACCCTCGGTTCCTTGAACCGATCTATGATAACGAATCTGTTCAGGAGTGCTTATCGGAAGACAAACCCATATTCGATGAAGAAGAATGTTTGTTTGTGCAAAGGGTTCTTAGAGGAGTTACCATCCAAGAATGTTTGTTTGTGCAATAATGATCATGAGTATGCTAAGGTTTCGTCAGGTATGTTTGATTTTTTACATGAAAATGAGGTTGGTAATGGTGGTGTTCAGTTGATTCATGGCGAATGTCGGCGACTCATGTCTTGGTTAGATCCAAACAAAATTTTTAATACTTTGAAACCTTGGAGTTTTAGAGCATTATATGATAGATTTTGCTCATTTGTTCCCTCGTTTTAAATTTATGATTGTAATTTATCAAAAAGAAGTATCAAGAAGATCGTTTTTTAAAAGCAATTTTTTATACCTATATGTCACATAACTTTACACTTGCAAGGATTTGAACCGCACCACTTTTATGAGGGTAAACACCATACAACTAGATCACTAGATCATGAGTAAGAAAATCGTTTTATTTCACAAAAAAAATTAAAAAGTCTAAAACTTGTCTACAGATCAATAATGAAGTGGAAATTGGAATTATCATACATGATAAATAATTTTAAATATTTCTTTTTAATATATTATAGCAAACAAATCAATTATAACTCTGAAGCACATGTTAGAAAAACCAGTACGTATCAAAAAGCATACACTTTATATGAATCTAAAATATCAATTTATCACTTTCCTGTAACATAAATGACTGGTATTAGTTATTTGTTATTGTATTAGTTATAATAAGTCGTTGATGAGAACGAGAATCTTTTAGCCAACGTTATAGAAGAACCTTACGAGTTGGGAGTAAAGTGTCTAAAAACAAATCACTACGCGACCAAAACGATTACAGAATCACTTATTTCTCTTCTCCAAATCTCTAAATCTCCGACAATCGTGAGTGTTACCTCTGGCTGCGTAGACCTATACTTCAGTAACTAATTCATGTATACATATAAAATAAGGGTGGCAATTCCTCACACAAAATGAAAATAGTTAGTATTTCTTTGTAACATATCAGGTTAACAACTTGACATGTTTAATCCGTTTAAATAAATAAGTCGTGTTCTGATTAACATGTATAAGCCATTTAATTAAATATGTCGACACATAAAAACGTTTATAGCCTGTTCACGACCGTTTGAAATATTGATTATAACCTGCCAACCCATTTACAACTTGATTACAAACTCCCAAATTGTTTGACTCTTTAGATAAACGAGTTAAACAGATCTTGTTATTTAAGTGTCCGTGTTATGGTAAATTTCTTTGACACGATAAATCACCAACTCGACACGACCGAAGGCCCTAATAAAAACGAAGAAAATTTGCATATAATTAACAAACTATGCACACAATTGTTTTCTGTTTCTTAGTGGTTTCACAATGAAAAGCTGAAAGAAGAGTTGCAAGATATTGACAACTTGATGGAAGAGAGGTAGATGAGATAATCCAATGGTTTTTAACTAATTTTAAGGCTCCTAAGCTGCAGAAGAATGGATGACCACTAACAGTTTCTGCTTACAAAGTTTCAAAAGCTGCTCTTAATGCTTACACAAGGATAGTGACAAGAAAGTTTGAGAATATTCTTGTGAATTATGTGCATCCAACGTATGTAATAACAGACATGACCATAGTTACCGAATTCGCTACTATACCCGCGATCCCCGTATTGGATCACGTTGTTCCCAATCGAAATTCGCATCGTTCCGAATCGCTCCGGTACGGCGATCCAAATACTTCGAATTCGTTGTACCAAACATAACTTCCATCGTTCCAAGGCTGCCTAATTCGCGATTTTGGCGGGAAATCCACAAAGCAGGAACAACGACTGGGATCGTTCCAAGGCTGCCTACTTTGAATTCCGCTTCGCCATTCCTGCTCTGACCTTCTCTCTCTGGATCGACGGGATTTAAGCATCGCTGGCCCAGCCCACTCTCGTTTTACATTATTATTTAAGCCCAATAAAAATGACTGAACTACATTGAACCGAACTAATTGTTATGTTTATGTTTTTGTTTGTGTTTTCTTTTTCTATTTGTAATTTTGGATTTTGGAATATGGCAAAGTATTAAATGGTATTTGAAGTTCTCTTTTGATTTGGAATTTGGCAAGTATTATATTGTATTTGAACTTATGTTTCATTCGGGTACATCGAACCGAACTACATGGTACACCGTACCGGTTCGTACCGAAATGAACCTACCCCCTTCGTACCGAATACGTTAACTCTAGCGAATTGCGTACCCGAACCGCGTACCCGAACCGCGTATTAGGTAACTATGGACATGACATCTAAAACTAGATTTATTACAGTGGAAAAAGGTGCTAAAGCTCCAGTAATGGTTGCTTTGTTGCCTGAGCTTCTAGAGTATACTTTGATCAAACACAAATAGCTCCTTTTTCATCAATGATTCAGGTGTGTACGATCAAACACAAATAGCTCTGTTTTCATAAATGGCCATGCCATAACCGGCCTTCTTGACATATTTATTTTCTCTCCCCTCATCTCTTCCCTTGATTTTGCTACGCGTTAAAGAGGATATAGCATTGCTCTTATGTCATTCTGACTATCTATATGTAAGAAAGTTGCTTCTACTTTTATTATCTTCGGTTTGTTCTTTGAATCTTAAATTTTCTATTTCAACTTTTTTGTCCATGTGAGGGAAATGTTTTTTTGGTAATAATTAAAAATTAAAGATGCACAATATCACACACTCTCATGCCATGTGCACGTACACACACAACTATCACATCAAAATAACATAATGTAAAATTGTTGAACAATTTCACAATCATAGTCAATACCCAGCCAACAAGATTTAATAAGTTTATTTATTACTAAAGTGAATGCTGCTGAAGGCAGCAGAAGCCTCTAATGCAATTGCTACAGACTTGCATCCAAAAATATGCAGACACAAAAAGACAGCTTAATTGGAAGTTGGTTTTTGAATTCAACTAACCTGCAAACATGAAGCAAGCATCATCCACATAACATGAGCATAGGAAAGTTCAAAGTTGTTGGAGCTATTGCTTCTTTTCTTCTGCTTTCCTTGGCTGAGAAATATAAAAAAAAGAGAGATTAAAATAGGAATTTTGTTTAACTAAAGTGAAACGAGTGTGTCGTTACTCGTTAACAAGAAAATAGACATAATCAAGCTGGTACAAAACAGGAAAAGGTGAGCATGAAAAATAAAGGCGTTAAGCTCGACTGGTATTTCAAGTTCATGAAATGCTCACATGAAAACTGGAACGTTTATCCTTTATAAAAAGCTACCAAATCAAAATTTTTTACTTCCCCATAACCTCAAAATCTGGATAGCCAAACACTTGCAATTTCATTTGAGTTGTGTAAATTTCAAGAAGGCCCATTGGACTCATCCCAAAGTTGATAGTATTAGGCTAAATGTGTCAAACTAAAGAAAAAGAAACCAGAAAACTATCATATAACATGTCACTAGAGATCACATTTTTTGAGCTATTTACATATGAACGGATCGAATTGGGTTATGTTTTTATCTTCAACAGTTTAACAAGGTGAAAGACAGCCAAGGAGAATTCAAAATGCATACAACCTCACCCTCCTGAGTCGTTTTATTCAAAAACCTTAATTATTATTGTAATATTGTAGTTTTTGTAATCAACATCAACACATTAGCTATTCATATAAAAATTGAAAAATAAGTAAATAAGTGTATGTGGGCTGCGGGTCAACCTGACCAATACCAAATAACTACCCCTTTGAGCCCTTACACAACCCGCCCGACCCACCCATCATATCAGTCCTACATGGGGCTGTCTGCGAATCTGGCTACCTTAAATTCCATTGTATACTTAATTTTTGTCCAAATTGATCTTCTACAATAATATTAAAAGGGTGCTACTAAAGGTATACCAGCTATACGACTCGTATAGCACCCATACGGGTCGTATAGCCCCAAAGTCAAACTCACAGCGTCCAGACATGTCACATCAGGCCACCAATACGGCTCGTATTGTGTCCAAAATAGCGCAATACAGTCATATTGTGTCTAAAATGGCCCAATACGACCCATATTGTGCCTCGTATAGCCCCTATCCGGGTCATATAGGGGTGGTGTCCGGATAACATGTTGGGGTGTGTGTATAACCTAAGCCTGTTAAAAGTTTAAATTATTTTTTTGTAACATATACAATTATATTCTTGAAGGCATTGAGTTATCAAGGCATCATAGTAACCCAAATTCCAAAATTAAGCTAGGTTTTATTTTCTATCTCAACCCTAATCCAAATACAAAATTGATACTAATCCCCCAACTAAACTACTTCTAAACATGATTATAACTAATGAATAAATCAGTTAATTTTTTCTAACCTTGGTGCCAGGGAACGACTGGCGGAGCTCTTCCTCCGGAATAAGAACGGGCCACTTCTCGCCGGCTTCACGAAACATCTGTTCGGTCTCCAGCTGTTGACCTTTTTCTAGAATCATCTTCCGAATGGTTTGTGCGGGTGTTGAGGTGGCATCAAAGACCTCCTCCACGCCGTTCACAAATGTCACGGAGATCTGCGGTGGGAAGCTATCGGTGCGGCGTTTGACCAGTAGTTGACACGAAGGGTTCGACTCCTTGGCGGTTCGAGCGTTGCACTGAGCCAGGAACTCCATACACGCCGCCGTGCGTGGGTCTAGGGCATTGAATTCGATCTTCACTTTCGACAAGAACTTCAACATGGTTAGGGTTTGGTTCGATGCTCAGGGGGAGTTTGTGTTTTAGGGGCTGGGAAATTAAATCTGGAACCTGTGTGTAAATATTAAGACTTTAAGAGGCAGCGTCTACACCATCCTTAGGCCGAGTGGCCAACGGCCAGACCCCTTCACACTATTGTTTCAGCGCCATGTTAGTTTTCACGGATTTTTCATATTTAAGGGGCGTGATTCCATATTTTCACATTGACACGTCGTACTTATTTTTTAGTTAAAGTTAATGAATTTTCTTTTAATAAGTAAAAATACATTAATAATTAAACAAAATACAACTACAAAATATAGACTTGATTGTTGGACGGTTGCGGGTGAAGTATGATGAGATGTTCCACCAAATCATGTCGAAGATTGTTGTACGTTTCGCGGTTGTATGTATGTCATTGATTAACACTTTGTTAGGCATCACTAACTTCCTCTAATCCGATTGTCATTTCAAATTCGTCTTCTTTGAGCTCACAAATCGCATGGACTTCATCATATATGATCATGTTATGTAGGATGAGGCACATGTACTTAACATACCGTATTTTATCGAGCTTCCATGCACGTGTCGGGTTTTTCATTGTATGTCATCTTTGACTGAGGACACCAAATGCTTGTTCAATATCCTTTCTAGCAGATTCTTGTGATTTTTTTTATTCTTTCTTCTATTATAACCTTCATGGCACGTAAACGATTTGACAAAAGTAGCATACTCGGGATAAATGCAGTGAGGTAACAACTGTATCTATATCTTGTTCCTATAAGCTCAGAAGACGAGTCGGGTGTGGTTCCATTTATCATGGTGTAGAATATTGGAGACTGATTAAGAACGTTTATGCCGTTGTTTGAACCCGCAACTCCAAAGATAGCATGTCATAACCATAGATCTTGTGATGCCACCGCCTCGAGCACCATTTTTAGAGCGAGATGGTCACCTCTCATGTACTGTCCGTGTCATATATTTGGGCAATTGCTCCACTCCCAATGCATATAATCTAGGCTAAGAAGCATGTCGAGGAAGCCATGCACCTTTTCATGCCATTTGTACAATTTTTTAATGTCGCTCGCAGTCGATTGTAAATGTTAATGATACCTTTACAAAAATTATGCAAACTAACTAGTGTCGTTTTCTCATACATCTTTAAATAACTATCCAATTCGTCGACGTCAGATACGTATGCCAATTGACGAGGCAGTACACTTTTGAAGATGAGTGAAACCTCTTCTACCTCTAACATCCTACGCCAATTTGAAAAAATGCATCTCCCGTTCCAAATCATTAACAATCTGTAAAAATAACCGTTTGTTTATTCGAAAACGGGTTCGGAATGAATCATCGTCATAAAGGGCGGGATCAACAAAGTAGTTGTGAACCAAACGATTGTGGCCATCTTCACGATCTCTATTCAAAGTGGCTCTTCGTGTGAAGGTTGCCGTGTTCGAGCTTTCATCATCATCTTTTAGTATTTCAATGATAGTGGTATCAATTGTCTCGAAAATAATCAAGGCTACACGTTCTGATTCCAGAGATGATGGAATTAATGTGTCCATTGTTGAGAATGTTCTAAGAGTGGTTTGAGAATGGATGAAATGGGTGAAGTTGTTTGAGAATTAATAGTATTTTGAGAACCGTTTGAAATGGGGTTTGAAAATAGTTTGAAAAAAGGTTAATTGTAAAACTTAAAAAAAGTTATTTTTTTAAATCTAGCCGTTTCAAACGACATTATTACCGTTAAAATGATTTCCACGCGCGTCGAACTGTCCATGAGCGGTGCGGTGTTCAATGGCCTATGACCGCCACATCACCCTCCACAAGCCTCTCCACTGTTGTATATCGGATGACCTTAAAGAACGTTTAAAAATAGGGAAAATCATCTAAAAATGCATTTAATCAAAATTACCAAAATAAATATTCAATTTTGGTTTTTCAATTATAAATATTTACCAACTAAACAAATAAGAACTTGACACAATGTAAGGCCTCAACCCGAGAGACCTCACTTATTGGATTTACTCATAAACATAGTAATCAAAATGCTGAACTTAAATTAAAACATGCAATCGTAGCAGAAGCATAAATTATTCAGGTACATAAACAACGGATGTCTTAACATTAAAAGAAACATTTGTCTTAACATAAAATCAAATAAAACGTGATGTCAGTCTCATGTCAGGTAGCCATCACGCCTTTACACGCCCCTTCTTCTTGTTACATGAAGTGCATTCTAAAAGTCAGCTAACGCTGGTGAGTCCTAGTTTAAAAGCAAGTAAGCCTAAACGTTATTTCTTATCTTGTCTTTACGAACATCTATATATATATATATATGTATATATATATGTATATTTGTTTACATATATGTTTGCATTTTACTTACTTTCATATAATATTCATATGTGAATACGTATTTAAATACATACACTTTTGCATTCATAGAACATCCATTGGTCTTACACAAATGGGTGATCAGCCCGTCATAGATCACGTAAGTCACAAAGACAGACGTCCCGTCCTACTGCCGTAGTCCGTCGTACTTACAACCATCCGGTAAACCTTCGATCGTCTGTCATTATTCTTACAATCGTCCGACAAACCTTCGGTTGTCCGTAATATCTTACAACCGTCCTATCGTCGTAGTCCGTCATATTCGCCCATCTGCCCTAAGGCATCCGTTTCCCGTATGAACTATATATGCAACCGTGCATCAATTTAGGGCCTCCGTCTACCGAAGTAGTCCGCATTTAGTCTACCTTTATAGACTTTTCATTCTGGCTGCACAATAGTCGTATGGTCGTCCGTCTACCGAAGTAGCCGTTATCATCGAACCATCCATAACATTTTATTCATACATAGCATGCAATATATTTAAATATAAAGCAAGATTTCATTCATATACGTTATGTCATACTTTCATTTCATTATTCATAAACATACTTTTCATTCTTTATTCATCATATATTGTCATGCAACACATAGGGTCATATATATATATATATATATATATAGCATTTGTATTATTCGTTCATATGCGTGTATACACTTCAGCCCCAAAACATTTAAAAAAGTTTGCACATAACACATAGGGGCACATAAAACTCACCTGATAAGCGGGTTCCTGAAGTATGATGGCTAGTCAGTAAGCGTCACTTAAGGTCACACACAATCTGTATAATCAAGTCATACAAGATAAGATAATGAACCTAAACGACACTAGACGTTTTCTACATTTAGGGATAGGCGAACTTAGGTAGTTTCGCTTGGTTTTCATTGAGCGAACTTAATAGATTCGCTAGGATCTGAGCGAACATAGTAGATTCGCTAGGTTGGCTTTAATCGAACCTGTAGTTTCGCTAGTCTGGCATTAGGCGACTTAGTAGATTCGCCAAGTGTTTCATGAGCGAACTTAGTAGAATCGCAAGGTTTACATTAAGCGAACCTGCTAGTTTCGCTAGAACGGTTTCAGGCGAACTTGATAGGTTCGCCTGCATCAGCCTTCTTCCCCAACAAAACCCTAGATCTGCATGTTGGGCACATATCAACACCGCTTCTCCCTTGCACACGTATTTGCAAGTTAAACCATTCAAAACCCACGTCCACAATTCTCACATGCATTTTTAAGCATAACCCATGTTCTAGTAGTTTTAGCATTTTTCTGTGTTGCATGTATGGTAGTTAGTGACCCACGTTTTCCTTTTTAGTTGCAAAAGATAAAAAGAGCACTTTTAGGAGCATCTTGCATATTTAAGCATTGTAATTGTTTCCGAGATATACACAGAAAATTGCAGCAAAGTTTCTTATTTACGTTTTATCATTTCAATTTATGTTTTAGTTTAAGGAGACCGCGAATCACGAATTTGGCTCTATCATAAGCCCAACCTCGATGTTCTTAGTTCACACACAATTCCATTGTCTTTCGTCTCCATCATCCATAATTTCGTTACATTTTCATCCATGTTTTTCGACCACCAAATAGGTTCTTCAATGATGAAATATTTTACCATTTTCAATTCTCAAACCAAGAGAATAGTGAAATCTTCACCGAGAAGCATACTATAACCGTATATAGAAAAATGACATAATTTGAGGAAGTTTTCTTCGAGTTGTTAGAGATCAAGGCCTGGAATGGCGGTACGTCGGGGGAGTTCTCGGTGGGGATGGTAAAAGAAACGTTAAATTGGGAGATGCCCAATAGTAATTGGTATGTTGTGGAGTGGAGTAAATGGGTGCCCTCGAAATGTAATATTTTTGCTTGGCGGGCTGAGATGGGGAAAATCCCTACTTTGGTGGCGCTTTGGAATAGAGGTGTTGAGTCTGGTTGTTTGTCGTGCTCGATGTGTGGGTACGGAGATGAAACGATGGATCATCTCTTTACGTCTTGTAGCATCGCTTCGATAATATGGCATAAGGTTAGTATTTGGTGCAAGGTTCCCAATTCCTTTGTTTTTTCCTTCAGAGATCTTTTGGAGATCCATAGTTTTGTGGGGTTAAAGAAGTCGGATATGGACATTCTCCATGGTATTATTATTATTATTGGATGTTGGAGTATTTGGAGATCTAGGAATCGGTTGAAGTTTGAGCAGAAACCGATTAGGGTGGAAGAGATTATGAGTGATATTAAATTGAGGGGATTTTTGTGGTTCAATAGTAGATCTAAGATGAAGCCGGTCTCTTAGGATAACTGGTGTAAGTTTATAATTATGTAAGTTTGTGCTGTGTTTTGGTGCCCCGTCTTGGGTTGCCGTGTTTATCCAAAAAAAAAAAAAAAAAGAGATCAAGGTAGGTGGATTTTAAAGCATTTATAAATTGTCAACTTGTTCCTCTTGTGGTTGCAATCAAAAAACTCAATAGAACTCTTTATATTTAATATACTTATTTATCAAAATTATTATTAGTTTTTGTATTTGTTATATTACAAAAAGTAATTATAATCTACTATTTAATTATGCTATATTAAATATATATATATATATATAGTTTATTAAAAATAAATAATTTAGTAAAAAATTAAGATCCAATTAAAATTGTAAGGATAATAAATGATCTTAAATGAATGATGTGATACACAGTTAGTTAAGAACATGTGAGTGGACATAATCTTAAGTACTTATCGTTTATCTAACAACGTGCCATCTCTTTTTATTGATTAATAATGAAATGATGAGACGTGTTGAACAGTGCACAATTTTGTTTAAATTTATTAGATTTTTGTGAAATGAAAACCAAAGCTAACGGGTATACAAGTCGGGCTGTTGTAGAGGGACTTATGTGGCCAGTGGTGTCGGCGCCGTGCTAGAAAGATGGAGCACGGGGACAAACTCACACCCAAACCCATGCTCAAATCAAATTAAAAAAAAATCATTAAAAAATTGCATATAACCGTTATACAATGGCTAGAAAAAAAAATCAATCCGGTTTTCAAATATAAATACCCACACACATATACATTTTTTATACTTCGAATTTATATATTTCACACTCCAAAAATACAAATTTTTCAAAGATGATTGATTTTTAGTTATGTTTTTTTTAAGAGTAAACTGCCATTTTCGTCCCTGTGGTTTGGTCAAAATTGCCACTTTCATCCAATAGTTTGTTTTTTTGTATCTGGGTCCTCGTGGTTTTAAAATATTGCCATTTTCATCCTCGTGGTTTTAAAATATTGTCACTTTCATCCAGTCAGCTAACACCGTCCGTTTTTCTCAATTAAATGAGGGGTATTTCAGTCCTTTTACATATTTGTTTTATTTCTTCATCTTTTTTACTCTCACTTTTTAATCATAGAAACAAGCGACGGAGGTGTTCCAGTGGTGCTCGTCGGAAACTGGTCAGGAAAAGAGGAAGAAGGCCAGCAGGTGGATGATTAAATTAGAGGTTAAATTGGGGATGATTAAAAAGTGAGAGTAAAAAAGATGAAAAAATAAAACAAATAAGTAAAAGGACTGAAATACCCCTCATTTAACTGAGAAAAACGGACGGTGTTAGCTGACTGGATGAAAGTGGCAATATTTTAAAACCACGAGGATGAAAATGGCAATATTTTAAAACCATGAGGACCCAGATACAAAAAAACAAACTATTGGATGAAAGTGGCAATTTTGACCAAACCACAGGGACGAAAATGGCAGTTTACTCTTTTTTTTATTTTAGTTATATTAATATTTTTAAAAACATAAAAATTATTATTTTATTTAAAAAGTTGGGAAGCAGGGAGTGGATTATTTCTTTGATGGAGTGGAGTGTGATGTGACGCTGATATGACTCATAATGGTGAGAGGCATAGAAGGGAGTATACCCTTAGCCTATCTCATAATTACGGTAACATGTTCACTGGTGAGAGGTTTTATTTTCTATATTTTCAAAAACATTCTCACAAAATATAAAACCATCAAGTCATTTAAAATAACCAAACAACTTTTTAGATATATTATTATCGTTACAATTAATATTATTAATATCTGTTATAAATTCTATATTTAATACAGACATTATACCCTTATTAGGAGGGTTAAATAATATATTTATTATGTGGTCGGTTTCAAGTCCATGTATTACTATATAATGTGTATGTTGACCATATGTAATGTGATGAATAAAATGAGTTTCTCTCTCATTTTTTCTCCTATTTTTATCACGTTATCAGCATGATGACTCTCCAATTCCTCTCCAACACCAACCAAAAACTCCATCCTGAAACTTGCTTCGATAAATCTTAATTGCCGTAAATCCACCGTCGCACTAGCCACGTAAATCAGCCTCTTCAATCATCCATCATTGAAGCATTGTAAAAGCCACAAGGATCGACGGACTGTTCTAGGGGGTTATACGTGAACCAGCACGACTCTATACAAAATCACCGACGCCTCTAAGTTCGCTCGTCCGTCTACAACAATCGTCCTTTATTCAACAGCCGATGTGACAGTCGCCGATTCCTACAGTCGATAAACATATTCCGATGACACTTGTTTGACACACCACCGAAACCATCATACATGCTTGGCTCGACTTTCAGATTCACAAATCCGGTACGTTTCTGAACCTGCAACTTTTATATACTGTATATCAGCATATGTACGTTTTTTGGATATCTTGCGGAACTGAGTATGATAGGTTCGTTAGCTTCTCTGACAACTATACCTCGAAACCTAAATCTAAAACGAAGAAGATGATCTTTACGCACTATAATTTTAATATTAATTATAAATAATAATAATAATTAAGAAATAAAACGGCTTAGTAGATTCGTGGGGAAGACGTGAACCTTAACTCCTTGATATCCGGTATTCTGTTAAAGAAGATAAAGAAGGTAACCGACTAAGATTTTTTTCTTTTTCTGGGTTTTATTTTCACACAGAGATGACCAAATAAAATACCGAAACTAATTAGTGGTAATGTTCAGCCTTTCGTACTTGTTTTGTGGTTTAATCAAATCTATACTAATAAATAAAGGTTTAAGTTTGACATTTGTCACTTACTCATGTCTTCTCACATTGGTTTTTCCGCCTCTCTGTTAATAAATACTCCTAATAAATATACCTTTATCTTATTAAATAATAATGTTATTATAAATATATTATTAAAAAAAATTCTAATTATATTAAATAAAAATATATAATATGAAATCAAAATATAACTAATTAAAGAAAAATACTAATTTGTTATATACATACATTTCCACTTGATATATCTCGAGACGCTCATAATAGTCTGACAAGTTAGGATGTATTTACAAATTTTTAAGTTATATCGTTTTCAAAATACAATCCGTGTAATACACGGGATTCTAACTTATATATAAAATACTGAGCTAATTAACTTAGGACGAGTAAAGGATAAATGCAGTGAATAGCCAGATTAATTCTGGCCACTATCCTCTTCTTCGGCTGGCCCCTCCGTTTTTATTATATTTACACATTAGACCCTTTTAGTTAGATTTGATTTTTAATCAACCTTAGAGTTTCAGTGATTTTTTTTAACAACAATTTGGATCACTGACGGACCACTGGTCCACCCAATCATCTCCACCTCCCTCAGGAGGAAACCCACCATAGGTGAGAGTTTCAATGATAAATGTTAAAGTATTATGACTAACTAAACTGAGGGGATAATCAAGTTATGCATGAAGGCTACATAGTGTTATATAAACTCATGGTAAATCCTTATAAATAATTAAAAATATAAGGTAACTAAGTTTTTTTTAAACATTGGTTAGTCGAATGATCTAAATTATAATGTGACTATTGAAAAATAAAAAAGAACTTATGATTCATATTATTATGTTTTTAATTAATATTGGTAAATTAAAAATGGAATGTGGTGAACTATGATCATACAAAAGTAGTTACCTAACAATGATAGTGGTCTTTGGCTTAAATAAATAGATCTTATGATTCATTATCTTTACCTTTTGAAGTCTTGATATGAGGTTAGATACTTAAAAGATATGCTTTAACTCTCTATAATTTATAAGACAATCTTAGCTTCATGATCCTTATAAATCTTTCAATAAAAGTGTATGTAACATCCCAAAAATCCAGCCGTAAACGGTTAACGGTCAAAGGGACGTCAAACGTAAAGCTATGAATGGTATCGGTAACGAAACGCGATACCAAAAGCTTAACGGGGGAGATGGGATTGAAAAATAATAAGTTGGGATGAATTTCGGTTAAAAAAACGTGACCTAAGAACTTAACCGGATGCGAAACGGAAAGACTATTCACCCGGAAATAGCCTAAAACTTCATATAGGTATATCTCGTGCTAGAAAATGAGTTACAGGAGCCATAATATATGAAAATGGGGTATCTCGAGGAGGAGAATATGAATATGAGGTATATCGGACCGCTATCCTAAGCCATAATGGTCCGATATGTGTTCCCGAAGCAAATCAAGAGGCTGTGAAGCGTGTCTGATGACTCAGCCCCAAGTCGGACCGATATGCTTTTATATGTCGGTCCGATATGCGGATGTCGGACATATATGCTTTTATATGTCGGTCCGACATGAGTCCAGTTTCAGCCTATAAATAAGAAGCATTAGTCGTTCATTGGAGAAACATCACCAACACCACTACCATACACATACTTACACATGCATACCGAGGAGATCGAAGTAACGGTTACGAGCGCGGCGATTACGAGTGCGGAGCGTTAAAGTTACGAGAGAGGAACGAAGAGACGTTTAAGCGAGGAACGAGCGTATGAAACGACCCAAGATTTAAGTAAGTACACTAGATCCGTACCTTAGATAAATGTTTATGTGAATTATGTGGTTATGTGTTATGTGCTATGTGTGGAACTAAGGTACGGGGTAATGGGGATTAGTCTAGACACTAAACTGGAATAATGGAGTAATCACGAGGTATCAAATGGGGTACTTCCTATATATAAATCTTTTTGAAACTTCGTGGTGAAACCATTATGAATGTTTAGGGGTATAGACTAAAAGATAGTAACGAAAATATAGTAAACGAACGGGAGAAATTCTGACCGATATGTAGTTATCTGACAAACGAAATGTTCTATCTAAGGAAAGAGTGTAGCACTAATAAATGGAATACCTATGAACTAGACCGCACTAATAGGCAAGTGAACCTATCGAGTGTAGCACAAATTAATGGTAAACCGGATTATCGAACCCTAGAGACACTGAATAGCTAAACTAAACTCTGATTCGAACTATGGATAATTTGTTTGGGGGGGGGGGGTTCTACACTACTGATTAAACTAATGAAAACATATGAACGACTCTAACTATCAAACAAAGAACTCAGGAAATACCAGGAATGAGAAGAACACTACCTAGGTCAGAATCCTACTTGTAAAGCCAAGACTTCTACCGGTTATGGAAACTATGATGGATCTAGGTATCTAAGGATAACAGGTCTAGACCACCTAATGGATCCCTAATTACTCTCAGGGTGTCACCAATAAGGAAAACCTAAAAATGCACAACACTCACCAGATAGTCGGATTACCTTTTAGTCTCTCCAACAATGATAATGTACCCAATAGACATATCACCTCTCAGTCTCAATGTCAACAATATATCAAAGATGCACGGGGTAATCTCAGATCAACAAACTATGACTCGGACTAGCAACAATCATTAAGGACCTAAGGCAACCTCCTCTCAGACAGTTAACACTCGGAATCCTAATGACGAAGACTAACCGATTATCTCTCACATTTCGGGTATCAAGATAAGATGAACACTCAGATCTAATTAACTCTCAATCACAGCTCCTATGAAATACTACGTCTAGCAAACCATACAATCAATCACAAACACACAGTCAGTGATCTAGATACACTTGCCAAACTGAAAGACATTCAAAAATAGCATATGGAACTATAATCAATCATACATTAGAATTGAACATGCATATTCATCATAATTATCAAACTAAGATCTTTACAAAATCATTAACCTATCAATTGAATCCAAAAACCGATAAAAATCATAACTTTAACAAGTATTCATCTTTAACCTAGGCAGTATCAAAGATCTAGCCAAGAAACATGTTCAAAACATTCAAACCAGAAGTAATAAACAGAAACATGGTTTCAATTCAACAAATCAAGGATAAAGATCACAACTTGGAAACCGAATAAGCTAATGCTAACGAACCCGGATCCAAAAGCTTCAATCTTGCACTTTGAATGCCTTCTCTAGCCCCAAAATCACCTCAAGATGCTCTGTAGACGGCTAAAACTCGAACTCTTGGTATTATGGCTATCAAATTATATTTAAATCGATTTTAGGGTTTTTCTCAGATTTTCCATCTTTCGCGTATCGCGAAAGACTTGGTTGGGTTCCTCGCGTACCGTGAGGAACAAATTAGTCGGGCGCCCATCTGAAATCTCTCGCGTACCACGAAAGATTGGCTCTGAGTCTTTGCGTACCGCGAATGTCACACCCCGGCCGGCGGTGGATTATACGCCGGGGCTGACGCGGTTGTTCATAAGCACATGATCATCTATTAAATATGATAATATTTATTACTATAATTAAAAGCATCCGTTACACTTAGAAATAAGAAAACAAAGTGTTCAAACAAAACATAATTAAATTAAATTGAAACTAATTCCATGTCCTATGTGATCATGTAGTCCTCAAACAGGTACACCTGAAACATGTGCGTAAATATCAACTACAAGTAGTTGGTGAGAAACATAGGTTTTGACACCAAACAAAGTTAAGTATAGTTTACAATTCAATATGTTCAAAGCACGTCTAAAGCATATATGTGAAAACATACAAGGTTCCAAGCGTACAATCAAGCCATGTAATAGGAAAATAGTCACCCAATCCAACTGATTGCCTTTTGAAAAAGTAGTAATATGTATACACAAAAACCCGCCAAGGTTTTGTGTTAGATAATGAATCAGATTCCCCTATAAATGATCATGTTAAGTACTACCTTAGGCTTGGGTTGCAAGTTAATGAATGTACTGACATGAACACATGTAATAGTCACCAGGTAGTTTAAGACATAAAACATGAAGATCAAAACATGAGAACAAATGTACTGAATTGTGTATGAAATATAGTTAATAACATGTTTCACCCCAAAAAGTAAAAAGAGTAAAAATGGCCCATGTAAACTCACTTGAGTTGAAGCTAGTAATGATAGGATTTGATAAAAATGAATAAGTTTCGTGAGGATCTCCTCACAATAGGCCTACATAGGTAATTGCATACTAACTCAATGTATGTTTAATGGGAATAAGGAAGTTCTAAGATCTTAGGGTTTCATAGGGTTTGAGATATGGGATTGGTACAAGTTTGAAGAAAATATATGTTTATAATGATAGGTTAATACTAATTAGAAATAAATTAGAAACCTTAATAAATTATATAGTATGATCATAATATGTTTTGAATTTATCAACATAGTTATTCTAAAATAATTAAATAAATAAATTATAAAATAGATAAATGTTTAAATAATACCTCATATATAATTATTCTAAGAACAATTTATAAAATTGTGGAATGGATAAAAGTATAATTACTAATACATTTGGATTTATGCATATAATTATTCTAAAATAATTATTCTAAAATAATTAATAAATAATTTATGGATTGTAAAGGTTTAGCTAATTGTTTTATGTAAATAAGATAATTATTTAAATTACTTCAATAATTTATTTACTTAAATGATAAATAAAAGAGGTGCTAAATAGGTATTAATATAAGTAAGCTTTAAATGAAGTTAAATGATTTTGTATAATTATTATCTAAGTGATTCTATAGATTTCTAAATGTTTTAAATAATTATTCTTTGCCAAAAAGAAATATAATTATTTATATGTTTTGATAAATGGATTAACAACGTATAAATAGATATAAAAGAAATTTTGTTTTATAATTAGGTTTATATAAATAAACCATTTCTATTTTGTTTATTTAGGGATTATAACATTTATAACATGTTTTTAATAGGTTAAAATGACTAAAATATAATTTTATGTTTTTTTCTGTTTTTATAATGATTACTAAATATGTTTAATAGATTTATAAAATAAAATCAGGATTTAAAACATTAATTTATGTGTTAAAAATGACAAAAAAGAGGCACAGGCTCCAAAACGGTTCGAACCTGCGCCGAGACCGGAACAAGTGCACACACGCGCAACCGCTAGACTGGTGCTAATGCCTTGGTAAGAATCCGACGCGTTTAATATAAAACAACAAGTCCCAACCCGCCTTCTTCCCCAATCGTAAAACCCGAAACCCTAGTTTTCCTAATTGATCGATTAAGTGACGAATCGACGCCCAAACCATGGGGTTTTTGATCTATAGGTTAACACGAGTTTATAGGTACCTAATTTACCTGGAATGAGTGAGTGAGGAGCGAGATCGACTAGAAGTTAGGTTTCGCGTTTCTTCGTACTTGATCGGGCTTCGGAGATGAGTTTATGCAGGTCTGTGAGTTTAGGGAGTATGAGATGGATTCGCGAAGGTGTTGGACTCGCTTTATAGACTTGATTTCATGCCAAACATACGAATCGGTTACGCGAAAATTTCGAACGATTACAGTTTGGTCTACTTGAATTCAATCAAATTGGTTAAATTAAGTCATTAATCTTGATCGAAACTGTCATGGTAACGTCTTAGCATGATTTGATTGAGTTAAAACCCAACGATTCCATGATCCCACGATCGATTTCGGCTTCTGTTGACTTTTGAGAGTCAAAGGGGCGGGGGTACGTTCTGAATAGAGGGGGGGAAGGAATTGAAAGTTCTAATTTACAGATTGGTCCCTAGGGTTCTAAAACTCATCATTTTATGTGTAAAGCTTGTTTTAAATTGAAAATCATGTTTCAAAAATTACCCTTTGAACCCTAAACATTTATAAAACATAAATCTAGTAAATCTTATATATTTTTTATAAAATCTAACAAATCATTAGGTTATAAATAAATGTTATAAGTATAAAAATGTTGTTTATTAAATAGAACTCATTACAAATATATATACCCTAATTCTTTTATATAATTTGTAATTTAACTTTTTTTTTGTAAATTGTTTCTTTATAAACATATGTACATATATATATAGGTTTAGAAATAACTTAGTATGTACATATATATATTTATAAAATAGGATGGTAACAATAAATATTTATTACTTTTAAATTTGAAGTGATTGCATTCAATGCATGTGTTTGTGTATCCTCATGAAACATAATAGATGAATAAGGTTCTCTCATAAATGCAAATCATAATGAAGTTACATTGGTCGAAACAGTTAAAATAAAGGCCGGAAATTTTCTAGGGATTACAGCAAAGGCTTCTTTTTCCCACTTTTTGACTTTAATTTCTTGGGACTTCTTCTCTTGCTCGGTCTTTTCGTGATTTCACCTCTATTCCACACGAGCTCCTGAAATCATAGCAATGACTCAATACGAACAAAAAACGACTAAAAACGAATACAAAACTATCTAAAAACGCACGAATACAATGGAATAAAGATGTGTGCTTTGCACTACATAATGTGCAAATATGCAATGTGTGTTAAATATGAATATGTGAATGCATGGTAGATGATCATGTTATATGTGTAAATATGAATGTATGATGGAAATGAGTCTTAGTCTTAAAATATAATAACAGAGTACTCACGAAGTGTTAAAGGGGTGGTGGATACGCCGCTTGTACTTCCTATATATAAGCCTCTGAAGTGCATCGTGGGGAAACTGTTATGAAGTTTTAAGGTGAGGACTGGTTGGGAATACAATGGGAGGTTGTGAGTCTATGATACTCAAGATCCCAATGCAATGAGATTACAGCCTACGGGGCGGGTCTCACTAAATGAATGGAAGGAGATGTCCAGCCTATGGGGCGGGTCTCAATAAGAAATAAATGGGGAGAGATGTCCAGCCTATGGGGGTGGATCTCAGGAATGATATGAATACTATGACCGAAGGTACGTCCGAAGATGGTCATGAGGGGGTTATCACACCCATAAAATATACGAATGACGTGACCGGAGGTACGTCCATAGATGGTCACGGGGCCGCCGAGAACCCGGGAAACTTGAACAATAATAAGAACCTAAATGGTTCATAATAAAATGAACGATGCATTATACTTACTTAGAGTAAGTTATTTAAAAACCTTTTTCAAACACTGTAGGAAAGAGGCACGTGGAATGAAGCTTCCTGAGGACGTGGCCGGTCGGAGTTGAAGAATCCCTATGTTACATAATGTAATAGTTTATGTAAAAAAAATATTCTAATAAAATATATCTTTATCACTTTAGTGATAAGGTTTTGAAAAATCTGGGACCAGTTTTCCGCATTAAACTCTGATATGATAATAAAAGAATAAGTAGGGTGTTTCAGTGTACAATGTAAGATCTCTCCAAACTTGTGTATGTCGTCCTCGACATCTCCGTGCACAACTATCTCTCCTGAACTCTAGATATCAAAATTCACTTAATGACAAATAGCCTAAGGGAGATAATCCATGATATGAACCATGCTTCCTCCATCACATCCTCAAAGACTTAAGAAGGGAATACCTCACCATTGAGGATTTTCTTGACACGTGGAGGATCATGAAAGACATGATTGATCACCAGAAGTTGGTCCTTCTCCTAAATCTCACTACAAATCTTCTTCATCATGAATAAACGATTTTAAGTCGGTTAGTAACTACAATTAACTCGTTTCAACATTACCTCTGAGTTGAGGCTATATGGAAAGAACATCATTGATGTTACCATGTTTGACAAGACGCTCTCCACGTCTCACACTCATAACATGTGATGTGTCGTGTTTTGTATATCTACCCTAATAAAGCAATTTATGACACGTGGCGGACTCTCAGCTACACTTAGACCACATTTTCCCGCCAAAACTCACAAGCTCTTCTTTATGTAAAAATTTCAACATAACTCCATAAATTCAAGCAAAGAAACCGTCTTTTTCTCTTCAACAGGTCCTCAAATTCAAAATCCAGTCAAATATCCGTTATTTTAGGAAGCTTTTTCAATTCAGAATATACATACAAATTATAAGGCAAATCAAGATTATCGACCGATTAGATGAAGCAGATGAGGGAGGTGAAGCAGCGACAGACTGAGAATCAGACGTGATTCACTCAAATTTGCGTTTCAGTTTTTAAATCTCAATTTCTGATTCTCAGCTCTCGTATGGAGCCCTAATTTTACGCATACACATTCAAATCCTCCATCAGATCAGGTAATTTTTTCTTTCTTCTCATAATTCTCCATTAATACTAAAGTCACACACTGTGATTTCATCGCCGTATCAATATTGATTTCTCTTCCAAATCTCTCACCCGGATTTTGCTCTCAATTCAATTTAATCACCGCATCTGTGGATCGTTCATGTGTTTTAGATGGAGAAATCAAAGGGCTTTTGCATATCGAACATAATTATCATCACATGCCACACCGTTTATAAATTTCATCCCCTTTTTGCTTCGTGGTCATTACCCTATTCCTGCTCAAGGCTTTCAAATCCTTTCATCATAACATACCAGGTATTATTGTTGTTCTATCTATGCCCTCTGTCTATTATTAATGCTTTCACATTTCATTTACTTCCTTTAGGTAACAGTTTTGTAAATCTTGCTATCTTTGAATAAATGGTTTTTGTTTTTAACTACATAAACAGGTTGTGGGCTATGGGAGTATTTGTTGTTAATTTTTTTGGTGGTATCATTCTTATGTACTAGGGTATGTATGTGCATAAAACATCACATTAGTATCCCAACCTACATTTTGTTGAGTGATATAAAGCTTGATGTTTTGTTTTGATTTTTATGATGTATAATTACTTCTGTATCATTTTGTTTTGATTTTTATGATGTATCAAACATTTCATTGCTAAAAATCTAATAAAACACTTTATACTCTCAACAATTTTGAAAAGTTTAGGTTGTTTTCATTTATATTTTGTTCATGTGTTCATGGATGTGGTGGTATGATTCTTATGTAGTAGGTTATGTATGTGTACAAACAACAGATTATAAGGTTATGTATGTGTAGAAACAACAGATTAACCGCTTATGTATGATTCTTAATACGCATTTTTTTTTGGATTTTTATGATGTTTCATTACTGCTGTATCATTGTCCCAGTTACATTTTGTTGACTGCTATATTTTGTTCATGTGTTCATGGATGTGTGTAGGGATCAAAACAGAGGTAGGGTCAAAGTTTTCATTGCTAAAAATCTAAAAAAAACAGTACCTCTACTCTCAACAATCTTGAACAGTTTAGGCAGTTTAATACTTACTCCATCATATAACAGTTTTTAACTGTTTGTATGTTTTTGTTTAAGATATGAACATTTCAACATATGAACATTTTTGAAACTATATTGACTATCTTTATGCTTTGTACAGTTCAATATATGAACATTTTTTAATAGTTTGAATTGAACAGTTTTGTAAATCTTCATGCTTTGACATTTCCTTTACATGATTATGATGAGAATTTCCCAACCCCCACCCAAGCTCTTTATTTCATTATTTGTTTAGTACATACCCTATTTTAAGCCCTTTGTTGACTGCTACATTTTGTTCATGTGGTGGTATCATTCTTATGTAGTACTTTATTTATGCAATTTTCTTCTGTATGTTTTTATTTTTAATATTATCATGACCCATTAAGTTGTTTTTTTAATTCCTTACTCTCCTCCCATTTGACTTTTATGTAGGCATTTTTACAGCTCAATGGATCTAACCAATCTAACTTATCTCGACCAACTTGATGTTTCAAAGGATAACTATAATCTAAAGGTCCGCATTATCAAATTGTGGAGGCAACTATCAATGGGAGATGTTGATGAAACTCGTGCAATCCACATGATTTTGATGGATGAGAAGGTACATAAACATTCAAACAATTAATTTTATATCTTTATTAAACCTATGAACATACAGACCAGAATGTGGTCACCTCTTTGCAATGCTAAACTTATACATGAGAAGGTACATATACATTCAGACCAGAATGTGGTCACCTCTTTGCAATGCTAAACTTGTACATTCTTAATTTGTTTCTTTAGTTTTTCTTTGCCTTTTTGTGATCAATATTAGACGATAGAATATATGATTCGTTTGACGGGTCAATGAATCATATACTATCTTATATCAACATATGCTACTAATTTTATATCAACATATGCTACTAATTTTTTATATCAAAACTGTTTATCATGTGTTACACATTAAATCTAAAAAGTTCAAGTAATAATACATTTTGTTAATTTAAATTAGAACGAACAAGGCTTTGTATGTGTCAAGCAATTCTAATTTTTAATCTCTAAATAATATCTAATCTAAATTTTGATTACAATCGATTTCTACGGTTTTGAAGGTACTGTATTACGGGTCGACCATTAAGTCTTACCTGTACGTTTCTTAATTTCATTTTAGGAAACGTGAAGCTGATGCCAGAGATGATGCTTGACAGAGTAGTTATTATCGAATTGTTTTAATTCTAATGATCGTTTCCATTATTAGAGGATGCTTGATTGTATAGGAATCATTCGTTCAATCAGTAAATGATTTATATAAAGGAACATCTCAATCACCATAAAATATTACGAGTCACTTGTATTAAAGATTCACTTTTGTTGAGGCATTCATCAAACTTTGAAATTAATGAATTTAATAGAAAACACTATATAAATTATGATGGCTAAAATTGTAGGCATTGATCAATTATTGCATGAACTTTCATCCGCCGAAGGTTAGTATTGACGTTATTTGATGTCAATTTTATTTTATTTTTTTTACTTGTGCACTATCATGAGTGTATACTGAATTCTAATGATTTGCCTTTGATATGTCTCATATGCAATTATTCAATCAAATAAGATTGTATCGTTTATTACCTGATTTTTTAGGTATATATAATTTAAAACATACTCTTTATTTCATTATTTGTATTTAACCCGTGTAATACACGGGTCTCTAACCTAGTATAAAATATATATATATATATATATATATATATATATATATATAAATATATATATTTGTTTTGGAAATGTTGGTTTCACGAGACCAGGTTTTAAATTTATAAAATGATAATTACTTTAAACTTAAAACACACACAATAGGCAAGTGTACCTATCGCAGCGTAATATAGTTTTGGTAAGAACCAAGTATCGAAACAATGGACACGGTCGAGTTCCAATACTCAATGTTTGTTATCGTTTAGCCGGATTAGTTAGTGAGTGGGTTTTGTGTGCTTGTGAAGCAGAAAAGTAAATGACAGAAAAATAAATGATGGTAAAATAAATGACAGAAAAGTAAAAATGTGTGTTAAGAGGGTGTTTGGGATTGCTTATTTAACTCTAAAAGTGTTTTTTGTTAAAAGTGCTTATTAGCTTATAACTTTTTGAAAAACAGTTTTTAAAAAAGTGTTTGAATTAGCTTTTGTGGTGAGAAAAGTCAATAAGTCAATAAATTATTTTTTAAAAAGTGTTTGGCTTAGGTTATTCACGTAAAATGACCAAAAAAGACATTTTTATATTTTATATATTTATTTGTTAGAAATTGTTAGGGGTAGATTGGTAATATTTTATTGCAAAAGCCAAAAGCCATTTGAAAAGCCATGAATTTGTGGCTTCTTAAAAAACAACTTTTTAGCTTTATCACAAAGTTAAAACAAAAAGTGCTTTTATGTTTGCCAAACACTTTTTTTAGCTTATTGACTTTTGAAAAAGCCAATAAGTCAATAAGCAGTTTTCCAACGCAATCCCAAACACCCTCTAAGTGTGTAACAGAAATGTATATAGTAGAATAGTAAATAGCAAGAAAGTAAATAACTCGAAAATGATCAGGTCACGAAGAGTATTGCTTTGGGCTTCGAATCCGCTTGGTATATGATAATGTTAAGTTGACTAATCCGGTGGTATGACTAATACAAATGTGTGAACAGTACACCGCTAGAGCCTCATTCTCATAACATTTGGTTCATGAATTATAATCTTTAATAATAAAATGGTAACGATTCCCGCTAGGGACAACGTTACCCTCAACTCTTTGAATGCTATCTCCAAGTTGGCTTAAGACATCGAACTTAAATTCTTGAGTATTATTAGTAAAAGAGTGATTAGACTTTATTCACCGGGAGGCAGTACAACAATGAGACCATGTATAAAGACGTACCATTCTCAACATAAGTTCATCAATTCTTGGTCTCATAACAAGTTCGTATAAAGACGTACGACTTTATTAGTATTAACCAAGCCTTGGCTTATCAAGATCTTCTTGTATAAAGATGTACACGTTTCAAGAGAAGTTTGATTAAAAAGGTTTTACGGTCTTACGCTTTAAAATCAAGAACACTCACAAGTATAAAGACAATTTTAGAAGATAATAAAAAGCCCACCTAGAAGGTGGTTTTAAGAGCGAATAATTAAAGCATAAACATACCACTAGATTAATACGTTAAACATTAACATACACCAAACTTCATCTTCACCCTAGCAATACAAAGAGTTTAGCCATGAATGACCATACTAACTAACGTAACGTTGAGTTTCGTAGGCTCCCCTATTGCGAACAAAGAGGAGGAGCATCTCTACTCTAAACTACATAAACAGACTCTTCTTGTCTTGAGGTGTGTGGAATGAAGAACCCAAGCCTCCTACTTATAGTCCTCAAAATGAGCAATGCACGACCGTGCATTTGATTGCACGGGTGTGCAAACACCTCGGGAATCAAACAGGGTACAGAGGACAGTGTACTGGAGTTTGGGGAGCAAGGGAGGCAAATGCACGCCCGTACATTGGGATGCATGGTCGTGCATCCCCTCCTTGCTTCCCAGTTTTGTCTTTTAGTTGTTGGTTTGACTTTCGTTGACCTTGGTTGACTTCTTGGGGGTCAAAGCTCGGGAATGATCTTCCAAAAGGCTTGATTTCTTTGTGTTTTTGATTGATTTTAGCTTTGTTTATCTCAGGACACCGAATAACCTGCAATTATTAAATATTAACGTTTTAAGTATCAATTGCAAGGTTATTATTTAATTAGTACCATAATATGTGGATTATTATGCATGTAAAATATGTATAATTTAGGGCATATAATAATACCTCACACTTAAACTTTGCTTATACTCAAGCAAACTCATGCATGATCAGACCCATAACTAAGTGGTTGGAATCTCCGGGATATCTCATGAGTCGCTTATTCTATTTTTGTGCTTTTCTATTTTTAGGATGATGGAACTCATGACAAACCTATTAGAACTTCAATTATGCATAATCTTTCACTTCTAATAGTATTCACTCGACTCTAGGGTTATATATATGGTAATTCAAGTTAAGCTCAAGTTCGAATCGAATTATGCAATGGTCATAAGCTTGTATGCAGATCAAGTATCCACCAACTAACTAAGTAATATGCCTGAATCAAGAGGACTTTAAAGAGTTGTAGTGTGGCTAAAAAATAAATGGTGAAAATGAAAATCTTTTTGGGTTTTTAGGGTTTTAAGGGCTGCAACTAACGTGGAACACATGGCTAAGGCTTCATGGCTTAAAATGGAAAATACTAGTGGGTCCCTCTACAATACTTAGATAACGAGGGTATATCTAATCTGAGGGCTCGTTTATGGTCAGATTGCCAAGACCGATACTTCTTATCATGTTCAACTCTTCCCTCACTGCGTAGTACACATTACTGCCTTTTCGTATGGTTCTTTCGACGTGTAACCTAATAGCACCTACTTTGATCAGATGCGTATACTCATGTTGGGAATAAGTTTGATTCTTGCTGCATTTTCCATCGTGGATCCAGTTGCCACACTTCACACATTTGCCATATCTTTTGGCGGCATTTTTTGACAAGCCGCAGAATGGTGGCAGTTGTTATTGCTTGTGCCACCATTTTCTTATATCACTTGTTGCTTTGAAAACTTTCTCACTAAATCAGGCTTTGCAAAATGAATACAAGAAAGTAAATTAAAATCGAAAGAATGCATATCCAACTCTTTTAGGTCTAACCGGTAAAAGAACAAGTTCTCTTTTTTTAAGACATCAAGACTGCTTTGTCAATAAATCCTTTTCCTCAGTTTCCTTGAAATATTTTTCCACATCTTCCTTGTAGATTGTTCGGCTGTTTCTTCCTAATACATCCACTTTCTTTTGTGTATTTCAATTCATTGAGTGAATCAGATCCTTTCCAAATAGTCTTAACAATTGCAAACTTGAAATAACGACATAAGATAAACTAATAATCCTCCATCTTGAAGACAGTTAGCCAATAACCGGTGTTTATGAAAAACTGGTTTGGTGATAAATGTGGGTAGTAGAAATGAAAAGGCTAAGGCTCAAAGGGCTATCTAGGCGGATATATATATATATATATATATATATTTTGGTATTTTAGGTTTAAGGGTAGTATATAAGGGTAATAAAGTCCTAGGTGCCTTAATCATTTCCATACAACTACTAGTTCATGGTCTTGAAATGTATAAGTCATACAAGTTCTAATTATGCATAAAACTCGATCGAAAAACACTCAATATACTGATGTCGTCCGGACGGTCTATATAAAAACTAACAAAACCTAACCTGACTCCTAAGTAATAATAGGAATACCTATGAACTAAACCGCACTGACATGCAAGTGTACCTATCGAGTGTAGCACAGCTTAACGGTAAACCGAGTTATCGACCCTAGAGACACTGAATACTAATACGAGACTCTGACACGGACTAAAGCTAGATTTGGTTTGGGGGGTTTACTACATACTATTTAACTAAGAATGCAATAAACTAAGGTCAACTCAACTAACGAGACAAAGGACAAAAGTAATATCAAGAATGAGAAGAATATCACCTAGGTCGGAATCCTATTTGCAAAGCACAACTTCTATCGGGTATGAAAATTATAATGGATCTGGGTTTCTAAAGAAACAACTCTAGACAGCCTAGTGGATCCCTAATCACTCTTATTGTGTTACCAACTAAGGAACCTAAAGATGTACTAACTCACCAGATTGTTGGATCACTTCTCAGGTATTTCCAACTATGATAAAGTACCCACAGGACAAATTACCTCTCAGTCTCACCGTCCATCAATACACTCTAAGAATGCACGGGGTAATCTCAAGATAACAACTATGACACGAATAACAACAATCACTAGACACCTAATATCGGCTTTCTCTCAGACAGCTGACACTCGGATTCCTAATGATGAAGACCAAACGACTAATTCTCACATCTCGGGTATTGAACTAGGATACACATTTAATTATAAACAGCAATCAAAGACAACTCCTATGGATACTACGTCTAGCAAACTACCCTAATCACAAACCCTAAGATTTATGACCAAGATACGCTAATAAAACTGGCAGACAACCACAATCAACGCAAGGAATTGAAATCAAACACAAGATCAGATCTAAACATGCAATAACATCACAATTATCAACTCAAGATCTTTTACAAAATCATAAACCCATTAATTTAATCCAAAAACCAAATAAAAACTGAAACTTTAACAAATATTCATCATATGACCTAGGCAATATCAAAGTTCTAACCTAGAATCATGCTCAAACAACCAAAACAGAAGTAATAAACAAGATTCATGGTTTCAAACATCCAAATCAAAGATAAAAATCCAATCTTGTAAACCGAATACGTAAAAACTACAAACCCGGGATCCAAAGATTCAAGCTTTAGCCTTGTCGAATTGCTGTCTTTTGAACTTCCTTCTCGTCCTGTTCGAATTACACAAAGAAAAAAAAAGAAAATTCTCATAACTATAAAAATATAGATATCATTGAAGGGTATAAAGAAGTTTGATTTATACTTATGAATATTTCTTAAATTATGTATACAATCATTTTATTCCATCATCTTTTTTTTTGAACAGCAAATATACGCTTTCATTTAAAAAATAATCAATTATGAGTTATAGTGTTATACAGTTCTTATGAATCCTGTCATTACATCACTTTCTTATATATATAACATAAAAACAGGGAAACAAATAAATATATATATATAAATAAGACAGAAAGAGACCACAACGATTAAGTATGTATCTCATTTTAGCCAATGAGATGAGATTTATTTTCTATTGTAATAAGACTGATTTCTTGTGTTTGTTTTTGTTGACTTGTGACATATATCTCTCTTGAACTTTAGATTTTATTTATATCTATGTTGTGTTGTTGAGAGACCATTGGAGTTTACCGGCCACAAGGGACAAACTTGTTACTATTTAGGCATATTATAAAATTACATATCGCCTCTGGTCTCTCTCTAGACGGATAAAAATCGAACTCCCCTCACAATGGGATTACAAAACATTAAATATCGACTTTTAGGGTTTTATCGAAAATTCCTTCCCTCGTGTACCGCGAGAAAATATGCTAGGTTCCTCGCGTACCGCAAAAAACAAAATAGTCGCGGCCTCATCTGGCTTTCCTCGCGTACCGCGAGAATTGTCCTTCTGGTCTTCGCGTACCGCGAGAGACTGAAATTTCAACTTTTCTTCTCTTTTGATCTTCCGACTTCACTCTCATGCTCGGTTTCTTCATGATTTGACTTGTATTCCATACGAGCACCTGCAAATATACAATGGACTCAAATGTACATTAAAACGGCTCAAAACAAAGATAAAACTAATAAAAAAACGCACGAATACAACGGGAATAAAGATGTGTGCTTTGCAGTACATCATATACCAAACGAAAGAGCATGCGAATAATGATGATAATAATGCTCGTGAAAAAGGCTCAGATTATTCTCACATGAAAACAGATGGGATAAGGTTTATGTAACATCTCGAGTTTTAGAGCGCGAAAGAATTAACGAGAATTAAAACTTAAATAAGAAAAAGGGAAGCGGGCTTGGGCTGGGTTGTATGGGCCGAAAAGGGCAAGGGTTTGGGCTTTTATAAGCCTCAAGACCAGTCCTAAAGCCTCATTAACTTCACCATTTTTTGGATTTCTAGAGAGAGAAAATGAGAGAGAGCCTAGAGAGAGAAAGTCCCTGTTTTCGGATTAGAGCTTCAAGGATCATTAGCAAGAGTCTCTTGAGTGTTTAAGAATGAAAAGGAAGTGATTTCAGGTAACCATTCGTTCCAGATCTAGGTTTTTATGTTATGTTGGGTTTTGAAGAAAAATTGAGTAAAAGTTGTGTTTTTACGTTTAAAAATGGAAACAGAGTATATATCTAGACTCTCGGTTAGAAAACACAAGTTTTGAACATAAAAAAGTTCGGATCTTGACGAGGTCGGATCTGCATGCAAAAGTTAGGGTTTTGTGGGGAAGAAGACTGCCCACACGCAGACCCTGCGTACTTGTTAAGTACGCAAGAACAATGCCCATCGTACTTGTTAAGTACGCAAGATCAAGGTCTTGCGTACTTGTTAAGTACGCAAGAACAAGACCCTGCGCACTTGCTAAGTGCGCATGCATCAAGTCTATGGGTATATATAGCTGGATAGTGAAGTCAGTATGTTCACCAGGATAGAAAGAGGTGAACTTAGCCTTAAGTTCGCCTAGCCAGAAATGGTGAAACCGTTTAGCGTCAAGTTAAGTCTGATACGTGTCAAATTGTTATGATTGTTCAGATTGTGTGGGATCTAGTAGACCATTGCAGCTAAGGTACCAGGTGAGTTCTAATCCCCTTTTTGATTGCTTTAGGGGTGGTGTGCATACTTAGTGTAAAGTGTTTATTACATATTTTATATTAATAAACAAAGTGAAAAGCTATGTTTAGTGTAAAGTTTAAAAGAGGCAAATGTACGTTTTGAGCAAAGTATACCTATATTATTGGCAAGCGTTTACTATATTTCCATATACATAAACAAAAGCATAATATATGTGTTAGTATTTTCAAGTAAAGCAAGATATATATTTTGGCAAGCGTTTACTATATTTTCATATACATAAACAAAGGTATGATATATGTGTTAAGATATATTTCAGTAAAAGTAAAGGTATTTATGGCAAGCGTTTACTATATTTTCATATACATAAACAAAGGCATAATACATGTTAAGTTATGAACAAGGCAGATAAAGTTTTATGAATAGAAAGTGAATAGATTTCCTACGGGAATGTGTACCAAGCTATAAAGGTCCTTGGGACAGATGTTACTTGTACAAGATGTCAGATATGGGTTCTACCCATTAGTAAGAACCTTTGGGTTCGCTAACGGTTGTACAACTGGGATGAGTGACGGCGGTTGCTCGGGAGGTCCACGCAACCTCCCCGTAGTGTTAAGCGATATTGTCGGTTCATGATCGTTGATCATGGGGGCATTGACAAAGGTATTGTCGGTTCATGGTCGTTGATCATGGGGGCACTGACCAGGTACTCGTCGGTTCATGGTCGTTGACCATGGGGGCGGTACATTAGTGACAAGGGAATTGACGGATAAACGGTAGTGTCGGTTCATGGTGTAAGCCATGGGGGCATTGACCAGGTACTTGTTAGTTCATGGATGTAAGCCATGAGGGCAGTACAATAAAGAGGAATTGACGGTTTAATATATGTTTTAAACTATTTGAAAGGTAAAGTATGTAAAGTTTTTGCTTATTGGCAGTATATATGTATTAGTAAATCTTTTGTATGATTGATTTAAAGTAAACGTTAGAACTCACTCAGCGTTGCTGATTTTTAGTATGCACATCAGTTAAGTGTAGGTGGCAGTAGATGGAAGTGGATGCTTGACTTGGCGAGAAGAGTTACCCGAAGATCAGCATCTGGAATCCCGTTTATGTTATGTTTTAGTTTGATGTTGTTTAAAGTTCATGCAGTTTCAGACAAGTTATGTTTAGACATGTTATGTTTCCGCTGCGTATATTGAGATTTTAATTCGTTTCCGTTGTTAGTGATATATATTTTATGTTTAAGAGCTATGTGTTGATAAGTAAATCCAATACGTAAGGCCTCCCGAGTTTGGGGCCTTACAGTTTAGTGATTCGTTATGCATAATATCCATTTGCTTCTACTTGCTATGTTTCCATTTATTCTTTTTAGTTTATTTAAGTGCGAACTCAAAGAGTTTTAGATTTTTAAGATTTTAAAATTTTTAGGGTTGTTTTAGAAAAATAAGTTTTTGGTTAAAGTAAGGTTTTAGTCAAACGGGTAGAAAATCAAGAGTTTAGTTTTACTGCTTTGAGGAAACAAGTTTGTCCTGAATCTCTAATTCCCCACCCCCGCACTTAAAATCGTGCATTGCCCTCAATGTATAAATGCATGTAATGAAATGTTGTGCAAGAGTTTAAATGCATGAAGTTTTAAGGGAAAACAAAATGGTGCTCCCCCGGTCAATTCGGTGTATAACCTATGGCCAATGCTTGTGATTGTAGTCAATATTACGCCAAAAACTTCTATCAAATCTCTCACAAATTTGATGTGGTTTGCCCGCGCCCAAGCTTGTAGAGGTGGAGTGGAACTCCTCAAAGAAATAGAGAAACTATTTGGTGATGCTATGCTACTTGACATACAAAGAAAAACATAAAAAGCAGAAACGGAAATAACAGATAGTAGTTAAACTACTAAGGTCCTAGTATCGAGAAGGCATACCTGGAGGCTGGAGTACGAGAATCTTAAACTTGGAAAACCAAACCTTAGGTCCATGTGTTCTGCCGTATGCACCAACTTCTCAATTTATTCATGATCATCGGGTTGCCTCCCGGAAGCGCCACGTTTATTTAAGGGTCGTTGGCCAGACATGTACGTGCTTAATCAATTTCCAATTTAGTGCTGGTGGTGGAATAATCTGTCAAATGGGTGGCTTGTAATATGGAGAGGTTTATCCAAACCCATTTGATAAACATGCGTACAATGTGATGATAAGCTGATCTAGGAATTAGTGGAGTCCATCCTGGACCAGCTCGACAAGGGAACACAGGGTAAAAAGAGTTCAAACTTGAAACCGTTATAACTTGAGCTACGTTTGGAGTTACAGGGCCCCTGACCAGGGGACGGAAAGGTTTCGACGAGCCGAATCATGTGGCAAACTGCCAAAGGCCGTTTGTCTCAATGGTCCAAGCCGAATTCCATCATTAAATGACCCAATTTCTCAAATCAAAGATTTTCCCAAATTTTCTATTTTTAATACCTTCAATTTTCTTATGCTAAAACGGGTGAATCATTGATTTATGCAATTTGAAAGTTTATTTTTTGTTTTAATTTAAGTTTGGATGGATCGATTTGATATTTTAAAAATTTTGGTAAACCTACCAAATTTAGAATGCTCTATAGAAGAGCACCTAAAGAAAACAATGCAATCAAATCACACCACCACCACTTGAATTTTCCCGGACCAAACTTCAAGAAACCCATGTAGTGAAGGAGACGGTCACCCCGGTATGATAATTTTGTCACGTAATTTTCGTTGGATGAACGTTGCTTTCTCCATGAGAAGTGGTCCTCAGAGTGATGTGCCCTATCTTGTGTTATATGTGATTCAGGGGATGTATCACTGATATGCTTGGTCACAGGCCAGCTATCACTGTTGCAAGGAAGAGGCCCCACCATTGTCATTTGTTTGTTGATGAATACTTCCTCCTGCATAATCTCCTCCTGGTTGTTGGTCTCACAGTCTGGTTCTTCATATGATGTTGTCTCTCAAGTGACAGGAACTCCAGACTTTTCCATACATCCTTCTTGTGCTTCCATATTGAAAATTCCCACCAATTCTTCTTTAGAGCTTCGTTCTTCTAACTCCTTTGATTGTTTAGCTTCCAACTCTAAAAAAAGTCAGGAAGTGATTATAAAGCTGCAGTAACCCTTTCTTCTGAATCATCCGGTCTCACTTCTGACTGGTCCATTCTTGTGAGGCTGGAAGGTTCTTGCTCGTTAGAGTCACTTGACCTTACTAGAGATGTTGGGGATATGACTTCCGATTCTTGGACTTTGAAGGGATCATCTTGTTGTTCAGCCGGATAGCTCTTTAGGATTTGAACCTTTATTTCTTCCAAATGACGAAACAGATTTCCTTAGGTCCATGAGTCGGATTCTAGAGCTAAGTATTGAATTTCTTGGGGCGGTGGGGTTTCCTCATATGGTTGCTAGTACGGTTGGTAAAAATATGTGGAATACAAAAAAAGGATACTAGTAGACCCAAGTAAGATTGAAGCTATTATGAAATGGGAAGCTCCAAAGACTCCAACGGAGGTTAGAAGTTTCCTCAGATTAGCAGGAGTGTGTGTTGGGAATCAGGGTACCGGTTTTAACTTTTAAAACAATAATTATTTAAACCCTTTTAAATAAATAAATCAGATATATTTTGCGGAAGCGATTTAATAGTACCTTTACCAGATCAAATCTGATTCCTTTCAGTGATCTGATTATACGCGAATAAACAATATAAATAACAACCATAGGGTGTTCAGATTTATACCTTGATGATAACCAGATTTGTAACACCTCAGTTCAACAAACGTCACGCTAGTTGACACGTACACAAAAATTCGCAGCAAAACGTCACACGGTTGCACGAGGGGAGCCGTTCTAAACGGCGGAGGGTGACAGCGACGGTGGTCCGGCTTCACGGCGAGCGGCAGCCGATGGCGGTGGTGGCCGGCGATCGGATTCACAACGGGAGAAGGGGGCGCTGATTTGGGTGTTAGTGGGATTAGGGTTTAGGTTTTGATTATAATGTTATATTTATAGATATTATAATTACACACTCGTCCCCTATGGTATTAACAGTTAATATCTCAGTAATAATTTAACCTTTAATTATTAAACCATTGTATTTTACTAATCATATATAATCAGTAAAAATCTAATCCTTAAATGTTTAACTGATTAAACATTTATTCCCCTCAAATAATTAATTAATCAGATAATTAATTATCTCAATCTCCGATAAATATTTCTCTAAATATTTATTCACCATTTATTATTTCCGTCTTTCGTGAATAATATTTAACAATTAAATATTACATATATTTGTTAGTTGCCTAAGGTGTAACTCTTTGTATCGTACCTTAATAGTAACGTTGACTTAATTGACGATCGAACATAATATATCCAACAATCTCCCACTTGGTCGATTCTTCAATTAATCAGTTCAATGTAGACAGTGGTGGACGCCTAGCTGCATCTCACTGCCCCTAACAAGGTATGACGTATTTACAATCGTCAAACTATTTTCTTGTGTACAAGTAACCTTTACTTTATCAAGTCTAACAGTCCTAGTAAGCATATGTATCCTTTCTGTTTAGGGCATCCGTTGAACATGAGACATGGATACAATTCACTTCTCATATGTGGTTCAACTATTCTTGTTCTCGTTCTCTAATTCAAAGTGGTCTAAACAAACTACTCTTTAGTTTGAGCATGGCCATGCGTTTCACACCAGTTTGAATCAATGAGGGCGACAAAATGTCCAACTCCTAATTAAAGAAGAACAAAATTCTTTTTGCCACATACAACTGTAATATCCATGATTTTCCGGCCTCATTATATATATATATATTTACACCATAATAACAACTAATTTCAATCCCGTACTTGTTCTACGCAATAAGTCACATTAAATACTATTTTAACATGTATCAATTCAAGGTTTCAACTTTTGCAATTAACATACTATTTGCTATTGTATATATAGATATACATATATATATATACTTTTGTTATAATGAATAGAACAAAGATAAAAATTTGTTAACTATGCAAAACTATCTTTTTTATATATATATATATATATATATATATATATATATATATATATATACACACACACACGCGTATGGATACCTAATTATAAATATATATATATATGTAAATATATATACCTTTAATCATATTAAATAAACATTTATACAATGTGTAGTTTCAAAAAGAAAAAAGAAAAAAAAAGAAATGGATTATAATACAACATACAATGTTTAAGTTTTTATAAACTTTATAAAAACAATTTTTATAAACAATTAAAAAAAAGTTTTAAATCAAATAATTAAGACTTTAAACCCTCTCTATTACCATGAAACCCCCCCCCCCCCCCTCTCTCCCTCTACCTCTACATTGAACCCCATTTTGAAACATCCTTTCTTATTCTGGGACCTGGACACCCAATCAAACCAATTTTGACCTTAGAAAAGTCAAAGCACCTCAAATCATTCTTCAATCATTGAATTCGTGAGACTTTAATCCTCCTAATCCGTTATCAACGTGTTTTGCAAACCTTTGGACCTCGCAATCATCTCAATTGATTGAAAAACCGGTACTTGGTAGCCATGTTTGGGAGTTACGGCTTTTGGGTTGAAAACCCATGAATGGCATTCAAATTTCCGCAAGCCCTTGACGGTTACAAGTTCACACACGCTTATTTCGTCCTGAATGTAGTTCCTAACATCATTCTGAGCGAGATCGAACCAAAACCTGCCCCTTTTACCTCTCGGGTCGCGTTCAAGCCAAAGAACCCGAGCTCTTCAATCGGCCACAAATCAGGTGCTATTCCAGGTATTTTCGAACTGATTCCTACACGTTTTGATCTTCTAAACTGAAGCCCTATGATTTTGGTTGCGAATTTGAGTTTGAATCAGGGGCTAGGGTTTCAAATTCGTGGGTTTGGGGAAGAAGGAGACATGGGGCTCTTGTTTACATGTTAAACGAGCTCTTCCTTTAACAAGGAATTAGCCCTAGATTTACTGGTTAAAAGCTTTCCCTTCCCCCAACTAAGGTCGCAGGTTCGAGTCCTGCGCTCTCCTTTTTTTATGTTTCCTTTCTATTTAGCACACACTATCACACACATACCCACCATTAAACAAGCCTAAGTTATCATTATCATATTCTAACTAATGAACCCACTCCGTTCGAGAAAGAATTATAATTATTAATTTATGTAAATAAAGGCACATATATTTACATATTTAATCGTTTCCTAAGAACGTGATGTTTATTACAAATATTATACAAGCGTAATTATGGTACCTTATTATCACCACCTATATATTTCTCAAACATGACAAAACATGATTAAGAAACCGATTTTACTAACAAAAATTCATTTCTATAAAATTCTTTTTTTTTAAAGAAAACTATAAAACTTTGATCCTAATTTTGCTAAGTATTGGGAGAAACAATTTTAGTTACTACAATGAGGGTTAATAACTTTTTTTTATAAACCTTTTGCTTTATAACATTTCACAAACTCTTCTATTACTTCCTTACATAAATCATTTAAAACAAATTCTATACCTTTGATTAATAATTAATTTTGGATAAATCATTGTTAATTTGAACATTATTGTACACCTAATCTCCATGGAATCCAATCCAAAATAAATAAAAAGGAATTATTTATTCATCTGATTATTTACTTAATTATTAAATTACTCTTTTATTCGCTTATTTACTCATTGATTATTTACATATTTATTCATTTACACGTTATTTAATTATTAATCTACAAATAAGAGGAAACCATTTACTATTTATTTATTTATTTTCAAACAAAAGAACATTAGTCACTCAGTTAATTTATAAACAAGTGAAAACCATTTTATTATTCGTTCAATTATCCAAATTCAAGTACAATTATCTACATAAATGTAATTTGAAACTCACGTAATCACTTGTTAAGGAAATGAGGAAACCCACATCAATCTCGTTCCACATTAGGATTCCCATATTCATTTGAGCAATTTATTGATACACTTATACCATCAAACATAGGTTGACCTTGTGGTTAGCTAGACATTTGTCCAACAACATACTTGTGTGACCTTCGAACTACTCATTACATGTGAGTTTCATAGCCCCTTTTCTCTTTACTATTGTTTACAATTACTCGGGGTGGAACATATTTACATACTATACATACCAAATTCAATACCATTGTTCTCATGCTTTTTACTATGTGCTTTATGTCTTAAACTACTTGGCTACCATACGTGTGTTCATGTTTAGTACAATCATTAACTTGCGAGGCAGGCCTAAGGTAGTACCTAACATGATCATTTATAAGGGAATCTGATTCCAGTTAACACGAACCTTGGCGGGTTTTGTGTGTACCATATTACTATTTTTCCAAAACACAATCAGTGGGATTGTACTTACCAGTTTTCCATTTACTACGGCTTGATTGTACACTTGGAACCTTATATGTTTTCATATTTATGCCTTAGTTATGCTTTGAACATATTGAATTTCAAATCCTTTTTACTTAACTTTTGTTTGGTGTCAAAACCTATGTTACTCACCAACTACTTGTAGTTGACATTTACTCACATGTTTCAGGTGCACCAGCTTGAGGATACAACTTGATCACTGATGTGTTAGTATTTACACATCTTTTTGGCACAAAACTTCGCTCATTTAATGATCAATTCTTGTTTTTATTCAACGTTTAGACACTTGTTTGCTTCATTTCTTGTTTTGTAGGTTTTTGTGAAGCTTGGTGAATAAACAAGAAGATTCCAGGATAAACAAGTGAAGTTTTAGGGTTTCTGTGATGGAGGCACGGTCGTGCCAAGCTCCAAAACCCTAAGCACGGTCGCGCCCACATCTGGCACGACCGCGCCAAGCCAAATTCCAAGGCACAACCGTGCCTTGGCCGCCCACGGTCGCGTGTCATCTTGTGAGTCTGAACAGTCGTACGTCCTCGATCAGTGGTACACAATGGACGCTACGGATCGGTCAAACCTCTGTCACACGGTCGTGCCAAGACCTAGACACGACCGCGTCCCTGTACTAGGCACGGTCGTGCCTTCTCTCCTGGCACGGTCGTGCCTCCCCGTTTCTATTTAAACAGAACTTAATTCTCATTCAGACATTCAGCAACCAGGGGAGAAACCTACTGTTCCAGCTCGAGTTTTCTTTGTTCCAGCCATATTTCAAGATTCTTGGAGAGGATACAACATCAAGAGGATCATCATACATCAACAACAACATATAGGCTTGGAGGAGTGGTTTGATTCTTGTTTTCATATCATGTTTCCCTCTATTTTTCGCTGCTTATTTGTAATTTTAATGCTCATGATGAGCTAAAACTCCTGTTCACTTTGGTTTAGATGAAGTTTAGATACATTTGATAACATTCATGGATTATTGGCAATTGTTGTGCTAATGTTATGACAACCGTATGATTATTCTTTGATGAAATTATGTATTCAAGTATTTTGAGTTGTTTATAAGACTTGTATTTGTGTATGTCATATTATGTTGGAAAACTTATGATTTATGCTTATATTCATGGATTGGTGTATGTAATTATACTAGTTTATGGCATTTGACTAGGAATTGTGAATGAAGTCTTGTTTATGAATCATTATATTTGTATGTGTAACCTTATGCTTATGTTTGTAAAGACAAAGTATTTGTTTTGATGTGTCATATTTAGTATTATGTTTATCTAGGAATTGTTGACACATCCTCCTAATTTATATAACCTTTATATGAACATTGTGTGTTGAAGAAATGCATATTGTTGTCTAAATTAATCAACTTGAGGTGGATAGTGTGTTGTTCATATTATCTTTCCAACCAGTTGTTGGATTAGTGTACCTTAATCGGAAGCTAGTTCAATCATTATAAACATTGACATGATTATTAAACACGTGAGCCTCATTGTATGACTTTAGGTGGTTGGTTTGTGTAATTCATGCTAGCTTTCCGAATAGTCATTTGATTAGATATCTTTGACGAGAATTTAGTCAATTTATGTATCGTGTAATTGCCATGTTTCTATGAATGTATTGAATGTTTTCTAAATGGATTCGACACCGAAGTGATATTTTCTCCTTGATTGTTTGATTTGTGACTTTAGTCTAGTTTTATATTCTTGCATAGTAGTTTAATTAAAAATCAACTTAAACATATTTTACCCATACTTGATTGAATCTTAGTCCCGGTTTATTATCGCATCCCACCGTGTCCACGGATTGATATCCGGTTCTTACCTTTACTATATTGCTATCAGACAGGTACACTGCCCGGTGTGTGTGATTAGTGTTTGGTGAAAACCCTTTTTAAAACTAATTGTGTAAAATACTTATAAAAATATATATATAGTTTACACGCATCAAGTTCTTGGCGCCGTTGCCGGGGAAACGGTTTGTGCGAGAACGATTGGGATTATTATTTAGTCATTTAGTACATAATTGTCTATATTTTGGTAAATAGTTTTCCTTATTTAAATTGGTTTTATTTTTATTTTTATCTTTATTTTATCATCTTCGTCTTATTTTTGTGTATAGTTCGTCGAATGTTATTTTATTTGTATTTTTATCCGGTACCCGTGATCGTTTTGTTTGAGTGTTCTTTGCAGTGATTTTCATGGATCGCGATTATGGGAGTTACAGTGACGAGTACTCGTTTGATCTATGGGGTTACCACGAGGAGATTTGGTGTGAGATTTGTGGGGGCCCACATTACACATTAGATTGTTATCAGTTCCCGGGCTACCCCGCAAGGCGCTATGAGGACCCTATATTCGGCCCGGTTGGTGATTTGGATGAATTGGAAACATTATTGTTTGAAGAGTCAACCGTGGTAATTGAAGGGAAGTCGCACCAAAGGGAGATGTGCAAACGGATGGGTTCACCAATAAACCAATGACTATGGTGACGCCCGATCCTCCGTTGCGTACCAAGAAAAGCTGGCCCGCGATTGGTCATGATCACGACTCATCATACGAGTCATCCGAACAACGGGAGAAGGCGAGACATTTCACGGACCAACCAACTTGGAAGGCGCGGCATCGGTCCACAAAGCACGGCAAGTCGACACTATCGTGCCGGGATGATCGCCTCCTTCACTACATCATGTACCTCAGGTTCGGTCCGGGCAAATACAAGTGCTGGTGGCACGACCAGTCACTTTGTTTTTGCATTCATTATTGGTTGTCACTAGCCGATGGTAAATGCATTAAACCAAACGGGTCGGATGGGTATTCAAGAATCATAGGCCACCCGTTTGTAGATTTTCCCAATCATTTGTCCTAAATTGACGCATATAAGGACACGAGTCTAGCTAACGACTCGTTAATAATCTTAGCATGTTTGTGTTTTACCCGTTAGTTATGTGTGTTCATTTTATCTTCCAAATTATTTTCTTAGTTTTCTTTTTATTTTTCTAGGATTTTATCGTTTATTTTTAAGTTTAGGTATTCGGAGCGTGTTTTGGATCGAGCGGATTTGGGATAATGTTTGGAATGTCACAGGTATGTCTTCTGAATTTTTAGAAATTTTGATTAGGAAGAATCGCAATCGGGTTTGAAATACTCCTCATAAAAAAATCAGGTCTCTGTGTCTGCTGGGCATGAGACACGGTCGTGCCTAGCTATAGGCGCGGCCGTGCCTCTAACCCTAGGCGCGGCCGTGCCTCTAACCATAGGCGCGACCGTGCTTATGCACTTGGCGCGGTCGTTCCTCAGTAATTTGGGGCGGGTTAAATCAAGGTTAAACGGCAGATTTTATTTTTTTTATTTTCCCCCAAACGAGACCTCCCCTACGTGCGATTTTCTTCTCTTCCGCATTGTTGATCTCCATTTCTTCGATTTTAGGTACGCCCCCGCTACTCTAATCTTTTTGTTTTTTGTTTAGGATTAGGATCATCATGTTTTAGTCTAAATTTCTAAGTTTTATATATTTTCTGTTTTGAACTTCATTTTAGATGTAAATAAGTAGAAATAGGTAGTTTACATCCTGGAATATCGTTAAAAACCCCTTCATAATCATGCTAAAAATGAAAAATTTTGACGCCGAAAACCCTAAAATGGGTTGAGCACGGTCGCGCTCATGACCAGGCGCGGTCGTGCTCGGCTTTGGTAAGTTTCCAGGAACCAGTTTTTGGGTAAGCGCGGCCGTGTCTCCTATGAGCGCGTTCGTGTCAACTTGGGTTTATGCTAGGCGCGGTCGTGTGTTTCCTTAGCACGGCCGTGGGCCTCATTTTTGACCTAGGCGCGGTCGTGTCGTGTCTTGGCGCGACCGTGTCTCCGGGTTGGGACTGCCCGTGGTCGGCCACAGCGCGACCGTGGGCTCAGATTTTGGCCTTGGCGCGGTCGTGCCCCTTCCCAGGCGCGACCGTGCCTCCTTGTTGGGACTGCCCGTGGTCGCCCACAGCGCGACCGTGGGCTTGGATTTTGGCCTTGGCACGGTCGTGCCCCTTCCCAGGCGCGACCGTGCCCCTTCATAATTATGTCAGCAACTTCATAACTTCAGTTTAGCATCTTCATAACTGTTTTGATTTTAATTTTGTTGTCGTGCAGATGGCAGGCAACAGGGACCACCCGTATCTTGAGTTCGACTTGAACGAGCATGAGTACGAGGCTCGTCTGGACGTTTTGTGGCCACGCAGAGGCCGGATTTTAGCCGCTCGTCATTTAGAGTCGGCCGCCATAGACGCCATCGGTCAGCGGGACCGGTGGAACGACCTCGTCACCGCCCCGTGGCGCCGCTTGTTTAGACTTCACGCGATCCAGTATGTCGAGCTTGTGATGGAGTTTTTCTCCATTTACGACTTCGACTATCCTTGCGCAGACTTAGAGCAGCCAGAGACGATTAGGTTTAGGCTAGGAGGGGAGTGGCGAGTGATGTCAGTTGCTAGGTTCGGGAGATTATTGGGCCTGTATACGAGGCAGGAGCTTCATACTGAGATATTCACCGATGGTATCACCGAGTTCCCGACAGAGGAGGACAAGGACCAGTTCTGGCACGAGTTTGGATTCGGGATGTATGATCCGAGTTTGACCAAGGCTTCGAGCCTTCGGGATCCCTTACACCGTGTTCTCCATCGTTGCATTGTTTATTCTATTTCTCGGAGAGGTCAGGGGGAGACAGTAGTAAACCTTAGGGAGTTGTTTACCTATTTTGCCTTGTACGCCCGCGCACCTGCAATCTTGCGCATTCTATCGCCGGGTACTTGGTAAACAGCTCAGGGAGCGACGTCACCAGCGCGATATGTGGAGGTCACTTCGTGACCAAGCTGGCTAGGCACTTCCAGCTATTGACCGATGATTTGATAGGGGACCTGACCCCTGTGGCTGAGACCGTCGTGATGTCCGTGCAGACACTGCGGAACATGCACGTCACTCGTCGAGGAGCAGGAGGGATCAGATTGGTAGATAGATGGGGACGGATGTGGGATCCAGACCGTCCGGGTCCCGATCCAGATCTTGTTCAGGCCGAGGCCGAGGCCGTCGCCGCCGCCCATCAGGCACACGCTGCTCAGCAGGAGCAGGAGCAGGAGCAGGAGCAGGGCCACGAGCATCAGCAGCCCGACCAGCCGCCTCCTCCGCCTCCGCCGCCACCACCACCTGCGGTTGTTATCCCACAGGACCTGTTCTTGCGTTATTGGACCTGGCAGTATGAGGTCCAGTGCGCCGCTGCTGCTGCTGGCGGGGCACCATACGTGGTTCCCCTTCCATTCTTTATGCATCCGGAGCAGCAGCCCGAGCAGCCACCACCATCTCCACCGCATCAGCAGCCACCACCATCTCCACCGCATCATCAGTCACCACCACCATCACCACAGCATCAGCCACCACCATCACCACCAGCAGCAGGAGGCGAGGGAGGCGGGGCCTCCGGTGTCAACCTTGAGGGTGTGCAGTGGGAGTAGTACCTCCCATTGCCTTTTGGTATCATTTTTGTGAGTTGTACTTTCTTGTTTATTGTACAAACTCTTGTATCACGCTTCGGCGTTTTATGTTGTTCTTTTGTTGTACTTTTGTTTCCCTGTATTGTTGTTTATATTCGTCTTTACATTTATGTTTATATTTTGGCTTGATGTTACTGATCTGTGTTTGATGTTGTTAGTCTTGATTAGATCTTGGAATTGTGGAACTCCGTGAACGTCATTGTTGTGGGTAGGCTTTTTGCGTGTGCCATGATCGACACGAGGGAAGTTTGAGTTCTCCCTTCACACTCCATTGCATTGCATGTTTTTATATACATTGAGGGCAATGTATGTTTCTAAGTGTGGGGTTGCGTGTCTATTCTTCGCTTTACATTATTTTTTGTTGTACATTGAGGGCAATGCACGATTCTAAGTGTAGGGTGGGAATTTATTCACGCGATGTTTGTCCTTTCGAGCATTTTATCACTTCATTTTTTTGCTAAATCTTCCTTCATAATTTTTATTGACACTAAATCAGTTTTATGAAATTGAAAAACACTAAAATATAATAAAAGTTAACCGTGTAGCATTCACAATTTTTAGTAAATAATAGTGGTTTGATTTTTCGAAAGCAATTGAAATAGAAATTCCATCGAGTCAAACCCAATTTTTTGTAATAACCATGAGTTTTAGTGGGCTGAACGAATGAATTGCATGTAACATTTTGCTTACACCCATTCCTTTCCGTTTCCGTGAGTTTATTTTTGAGCCTTGATAGCTTTAGACATTGTTTGCTCTCGTTTTTGCGGATTTGAGTGTGCCGGATGTTTCATGCTTATTAGAACTTGCTTTTAGTATACATTTCGAAATCATGAACATAAATATTGCATAAAAATGATTGAGGCATTAGGATAAACCACTTTGTTAGCCTTTTATTTTTATTTTCCCTCACCCGAACACATCCACTAGTTAACCACGTTGAGCATATCCTGTTCTTTTCCTTAATTACCCACATTACACCGCCATTAAACCTTCATTAGCCTTTTCATTTATTTTTCGCCCGTGTTAGAAATCCGGTCGGCTAATGTTAATTTTATAGCCTTTATTTTGTTGTAATTTTTAAATTCTTGAGAAGTTTTTAGCTAAGGAAAGATGCATATTGACTTAGGTCCCTTCAAAAAAAAATTCACCAAAATTAGTGAATTATAGCCGATTAGAGCAATTTTGTGAGCAAAGATGGAAATAATTCGGTTATTAGCTCTTATCTATACGGAAGCATTAGCTAGTTTATTTTTCTTGTTAGATGTTATTTCAGTTTTTGAGTTAGCATAGCCGCCGGGTTTTTAACCATTTAGCCACTTTCAAATTTCACTTCCTTTCCCTTAACCATTGCCAAATTACAACCCATTTAAAGCCCTCTTGATTTGTGCTTTGTTTCATGTTAGTTGATAGAGATTTGATCTTTTAGCAAGCTTATGATTTATGCATGATTCATTGTCTTGGCATTTGAGTGTTCTATACATACTCCATTACTTGTATGATCATATATATTCCCGAGGGTATGTGAACATTGTGAGAAGTATAAAGTTGCATGCTAATGATTTCCTATGCATATTCATTTGCTCATTCGGTTATCACGTCATTGGGCTCATTTGGTTTCATTTAGTTAATTTTGCATTTCTTGGAAATCTCTTCAAACCTTTATAAGTTTATTAATGCTTACGGTTTTCCCGATTTGATCCATAGTGTCATTGGAAGTTTTGTTTCATTTTGATTTCTTGCTTGAGGACAAGCAATGTTCAAATGTGGGGTTGTTTGATGTGTTAGTATTTACACATCTTTTTGGCACAAAACTTCGCTCATTTAATGATCAATTCTTGGTTTTATTCAACGTTTAGACACTTATTTGCTTCATTTCTTGTTTTGTAGGTTTTTATGAAGCTTGGTGAATAAACAAGAAGATTCCAGGATAAACAAGTGAAGTTTTAGGGTTTCTGTGAGGGAGGTACAGTCGTGCCCCTATTTGGCACGGTCGTGCCAAGCTCCAAAACCCTAAGCACGGTCGCGCCCACATCTGGCACGACCGCGCCAAGCCAAATTCTAAGGCACAACCGTGCCTTGGCCGCCCACGGTCGCGTGTCATCTTGTGAGTCTGAACAGTCGTACGTCCTCGATCAGTGGTACCCAATGGACGCTACGGATCGGTCAAACCTCTGTCACACGGTCGTGCCAAGACCTAGACACGACCGCGTCCCTGTACTAGGTACGGTCGTGCCTTCTCTCCTGGCACGGTCGTGCCTCCCCGTTTCTATTTAAACAGAACTTAATTCTCACTCAGACATTCAGCAACCAGGGGAGAAACCTACTGTTCCAGCTCGAGTTTTCTTTGTTCCAGCCATATTTCAAGATTCTTGGAGAGGATACAACATCAAGAGGATCATCATACATCAACAACAACATCTAGGCTTTGAGGAGTGGTTTGATTCTTGTTTTCATATCATGTTTCCCTCTATTTTTCCCTGCTTATTTGTAATTTTAATGCTCATGATGAGCTAAAACTCCTGTTCACTTTGGTTTAGATGAAGTTTAGATACATTTGATAACATTCATGGATTATTGGCAATTGTTGTGCTAATGTTATGACAACCGTATGATTATTCTTTGATGAAATTATGTATTCAAGTATTTTGAGTTGTTTATAAGACTTGTATTTGTGTATGTCATATTATGTTGGAAAACTTATGATTTATGCTTATATTCATGGATTGGTGTATGTAATTATACTAGTTTATGGCATTTGACTAGGAATTGTGAATGAAGTCTTGTTTATGAATCATTATATTTGTATGTGTAACCTTATGCTTATGTTTGTAAAGACAAAGTATTTGTTTTGATGTGTCATATTTAGTATTATGTTTATCTAGGAATTGTTGACACATCCTCCTAATTTATATAACCTTTATATGAACATTGTGTGTTGAAGAAATGCATATTGTTGTCTAAATTAATCAACTTGAGGTGGATAGTGTGTTGTTCATATTATCTTTCCAACCAGTTGTTGGATTAGTGTACCTTAATCGGAAGCTAGTTCAATCATTATAAACATTGACATGATTATTAAACACGTGAGCCTCATTGTATGACTTTAGGTGGTTGGTTTGTGTAATTCATGCTAGCTTTCCGAATAGTCATTTGATTAGATATCTTTGACGAGAATTTAGTCAATTTATGTATCGTGTAATTGCCATGTTTCTATGAATGTATTGAATGTTTTCTAAATGGATTCGACACCGAAGTGATATTTTCTCCTTGATTGTTTGATTTGTGACTTTAGTCTAGTTTTATATTCTTGCATAGTAGTTTAATTAAAAATCAACTTAAACATCTTTTACCCATACTTGATTGAATCTTAGTCCCAGTTTATTATCGCATCCCACCGTGTCCACGGATTGATATCCGGTTCTTACCTTTACTATATTGCTATCAGACAGGTACACTGCCCGGTGTGTGTGATTAGTGTTTGGTGAAAACCCTTTTTAAAACTAATTGTGTAAAATACTTATAAAAATATATATATAGTTTACACGCATCAAGTTCTTGGCGCCGTTGCCGGGGAAACGGTTTGTGCGAGAACGATTGGGATTATTATTTAGTCATTTAGTACATAATTGTCTATATCTTGGTAAATAGTTTTCCTTATTTAAATTGGTTTTATTTTTATTTTTATCTTTATTTTATCATCTTCGTCTTATTTTTGTGTATAGTTCGTCGAATGTTATTTTATTTGTATTTTTATCCGGTACCCGTGATCGTTTTGTTTGAGTGTTCTTTGCAGTGATTTTCATGGATCGCGATTATGGGAGTTACAGTGACGAGTACTCGTTTGATCTATGGGGTTACCACGAGGAGATTTGGTGTGAGATTTGTGGGGGCCCACATTACACATTAGATTGTTATCAGTTCCCGGGCTACCCCGCAAGGCGCTATGAGGACCCTATATTCGGCCCGGTTGGTGATTTGGATGAATTGGAAACATTCTTGGAGAGGATACAACATCAAGAGGATCATCATACATCAACAACAACATCTAGGCTTGGAGGAGTGGTTTGATTCTTGTTTTCATATCATGTTTCCCTCTATTTTTCGCTGCTTATTTGTAATTTTAATGCTCATGATGAGCTAAAACTCCTGTTCACTTTGGTTTAGATGAAGTTTAGATACATTTGATAACATTCATGGATTATTGGCAATTGTTGTGCTAATGTTATGACAACCGTATGATTATTCTTTGATGAAATTATGTATTCAAGTATTTTGAGTTGTTTATAAGACTTGTATTTGTGTATGTCATATTATGTTGGAAAACTTATGATTTATGCTTATATTCATGGATTGGTGTATGTAATTATACTAGTTTATGGCATTTGACTAGGAATTGTGAATGAAGTCTTGTTTATGAATCATTATATTTGTATGTGTAACCTTATGCTTATGTTTGTAAAGACAAAGTATTTGTTTTGATGTGTCATATTTAGTATTATGTTTATCTAGGAATTGTTGACACATCCTCCTAATTTATATAACCTTTATATGAACATTGTGTGTTGAAGAAATGCATATTGTTGTCTAAATTAATCAACTTGAGGTGGATAGTGTGTTGTTCATATTATCTTTCCAACCAGTTGTTGGATTAGTGTACCTTAATCGGAAGCTAGTTCAATCATTATAAACATTGACATGATTATTAAACACGTGAGCCTCATTGTATGACTTTAGGTGGTTGGTTTGTGTAATTCATGCTAGCTTTCCGAATAGTCATTTGATTAGATATCTTTGACGAGAATTTAGTCAATTTATGTATCGTGTAATTGCCATGTTTCTATGAATGTATTGAATGTTTTCTAAATGGATTCGACACCGAAGTGATATTTTCTCCTTGATTGTTTGATTTGTGACTTTAGTCTAGTTTTATATTCTTGCATAGTAGTTTAATTAAAAATCAACTTAAACATCTTTTACCCATACTTGATTGAATCTTAGTCCCAGTTTATTATCGCATCCCACCGTGTCCACGGATTGATATCCGGTTCTTACCTTTACTATATTGCTATCAGACAGGTACACTGCCCGGTGTGTGTGATTAGTGTTTGGTGAAAACCCTTTTTAAAACTAATTGTGTAAAATACTTATAAAAATATATATATAGTTTACACGCATCAAGTTCTTGGCGCCGTTGCCGGGGAAACGGTTTGTGCGAGAACGATTGGGATTATTATTTAGTCATTTAGTACATAATTGTCTATATCTTGGTAAATAGTTTTCCTTATTTAAATTGGTTTTATTTTTATTTTTATCTTTATTTTATCATCTTCGTCTTATTTTTGTGTATAGTTCGTCGAATGTTATTTTATTTGTATTTTTATCCGGTACCCGTGATCGTTTTGTTTGAGTGTTCTTTGCAGTGATTTTCATGGATCGCGATTATGGGAGTTACAGTGACGAGTACTCGTTTGATCTATGGGGTTACCACGAGGAGATTTGGTGTGAGATTTGTGGGGGCCCACATTACACATTAGATTGTTATCAGTTCCCGGGCTACCCCGCAAGGCGCTATGAGGACCCTATATTCGGCCCGGTTGGTGATTTGGATGAATTGGAAACATTCTTGGAGAGGATACAACATCAAGAGGATCATCATACATCAACAACAACATCTAGGCTTGGAGGAGTGGTTTGATTCTTGTTTTCATATCATGTTTCCCTCTATTTTTCGCTGCTTATTTGTAATTTTAATGCTCATGATGAGCTAAAACTCCTGTTCACTTTGGTTTAGATGAAGTTTAGATACATTTGATAACATTCATGGATTATTGGCAATTGTTGTGCTAATGTTATGACAACCGTATGATTATTCTTTGATGAAATTATGTATTCAAGTATTTTGAGTTGTTTATAAGACTTGTATTTGTGTATGTCATATTATGTTGGAAAACTTATGATTTATGCTTATATTCATGGATTGGTGTATGTAATTATACTAGTTTATGGCATTTGACTAGGAATTGTGAATGAAGTCTTGTTTATGAATCATTATATTTGTATGTGTAACCTTATGCTTATGTTTGTAAAGACAAAGTATTTGTTTTGATGTGTCATATTTAGTATTATGTTTATCTAGGAATTGTTGACACATCCTCCTAATTTATATAACCTTTATATGAACATTATGTGTTGAAGAAATGCATATTGTTGTCTAAATTAATCAACTTGAGGTGGATAGTGTGTTGTTCATATTATCTTTCCAACCAGTTGTTGGATTAGTGTACTTTAATCGGAAGCTAGTTCAATCATTATAAACATTGACATGATTATTAAACACGTGAGCCTCATTGTATGACTTTAGGTGGTTGGTTTGTGTAATTCATGCTAGCTTTCCGAATAGTCATTTGATTAGATATCTTTGACGAGAATTTAGTCAATTTATGTATCGTGTAATTGCCATGTTTCTATGAATGTATTGAATGTATTCTAAATGGATTCGACACCGAAGTGATATTTTCTCCTTGATTTTTTGATTTGTGACTTTAGTCTAGTTTTATATTCTTGCATAGTAGTTTAATTAAAAATCAACTTAAACATCTTTTACCCATACTTGATTGAATCTTAGAGCCCGATTTATTATCGCATCCCACCGTGTCCACGGATTGATATCCGGTTCTTACCTTTACTATATTGCTATCAGACGGGTACACTACCCGGTGTGTGTGATTAGTATTTGGTGAAAACCCTTTTTAAAACTAATTGTGTAAAATACTTATAAAAATATATATATAGTTTACACGCATCAATCACATAGGACCTAGTTTAAAATTTAATTTATGTTATGTAATGAACGTTTCGTTCTCTATTTTCTTTTGTAATGAATGCTTTTAAGCTTGATGAATAAATACTTGCGCATTAAGTAAATGATCATGTGCTTATGAACAACCGCGTCAGTCCCGGCGTATAATCCGCCGTCGGCCGGGGTGTGACACAACTCCCACTAAACTTTGGATCACTCATGATCATACCCTTATTACTGCGTGTTAAGTTACAACGTTTGATAAGATCAAAGAAGAACCTTTAGTCAGAGTTAGTTCTAGTAAGTTCCTCGGGTTGAGGAACGACATATCTTACTTTATTCAACACATCTCAAGACATAAATCAATGAAGATAGTTTTGAAGCGAGTTACGTCCAACGATTATTCTATAATACTTATTTGTGAATATGGTTTCCAACTTCTTGGTCTTTCATTCATAATGAACCAACCATCCGATTCACAATAGTCTTACGTTCAGATTGATTCCCATGAATCTGATCGACTACGGACATTTAGAATAATCTATATATTCAAGGATTTCTGAAACGTATAAACTATTGAACACAGTAACATCTAATAATATTGCATTTAACCATTAATTCAAATATTAAAAATAATGTAAATGTATTGTTCGAAACACCAAATACTAAATATAGATCAAACCCACTGTCTAGCAAATCTAAGGCCTATCTTGTCAGCATGCTCCTCATGTTAAGAATGAGGCATTGGCTTAGTGAACGGGTCAGCTAGATTCTGGTATGTGTGAACTTTGTTTAACACGATGTCTCCCCGTTCTATTATATCCCGGATACAATGAAATCTTCTAAGTATGTGCTTAGTGTTGTGGTGTGACCTTGGTTCCTTAGCTTGAGCAATGGCACCGGTATTGTCACACAATATCTCGATCGGTTTCTGAATGCTAGGCATTACTACGAGATCAGCAATGAACTTCTTCATCCATGCAGCCTCCTTTGCAGCTTCCGAAGCGGCAATGTATTCTGACTCGGTGGTGGATTGAGCAACAACACTTTGCTTAATAATCTTCCAAGTGATCGCACCACCATTCAGAACAAAAACAAATCCCGTTTATGATCGAGAATCATCTCGATCAGTTTGGAAGCTAGCATCAGTGTAACATTTAACAACTAGTTCTTCTTCTAGTCCTCCATATATCAAGAACATGTCCTTAGTTCTTCTCAAGTACTTTAGGATGTTCTTTACAACTATCCAGTGACTCTCACCAGGATTTTGTTGATATCTGCTTGTCAAAACCAAACTTTTTGATTTTCTGGTCAAAGTGAAGATTCCAGCTTTTGGATGCCTGTTATAATCCATAGATGGATTTGTTTAACTTGCATACCTTATTAGGATTCTTTGGATCTTCAAAACTTTCCGGTTGAACCATATAGACCTCTTCAGTAAGATGCCCCTTTAGAAACGCGGTTTTGACATCCATTTGCCATATCTCGTAGTCATAATACGCGGAAACGGCAAGCAAGATCATAATAGACTTAAGCATGGCTACTGGCGAGAAGGTTTCATCATAATCAATTCCTTGAGTCTGAGTAAAGCCTTTCGCTACCAGCCTTGCTTTGAAGGTTTGCACATTCCCAACCATGTCGATTTTCTTCTTTAAAATCCACTTACTTCCTACGGTCCGACTCTCGAGAGGAAGATCAACCAAGTCCCATACATGGTTGTCACACATGGATTGGATTTCAGCATCCATGGCTTCAAGCCATTTCTTAGAATCAGAATCTAAGATTGCAGATTTGTAACTAGTGGGCTCTGTCTGATCAACTATCAGGATGTCGTCAATCTGGTGAGTTCCGATATACCGGTCAGGTTCATGACGATCCCTAGTACTTCTGTGAACATTTTGTGTCACGGTTGAATCTTGAACATTTCTAGATCCAGTTTTCAGCAGTCTCATGCTGAACGACAGGTTCATATTGTGGTTCTTGGATCTAATCCATATCCACACGGTTATTTCCAATCCCTCTTGCAAGAAGTTCTTTCTCCAAGAAAGTAGCTATGCGTTTAATGAAAACTCGATTTTCAGCAGGATTGTAGAAGTAGTAACCGATTGTTTTAGGGTATCCGACGAAAACAACTTTATCGCCACGAGGATTTAGTTTATCCATAGATTCACTTGTAACATATACGTTACATCCCCAAACCCTAAGGTAGGACACTTTGGGTTTCTCCCCATGCCAAATCTCATAAGGCGTCTTGTCCACCTTCTTTGTAGGAGCTAGATTTATGATTCTCGTGGCAGTCTCAAGATCAAAACTCCAGAAGGAGTGTGGGAGGTTTGTACGACACATCATAGACCGAACCATATCTAATAGAGTTCGATTATTCCTTTCGGATACACCGTTAAGTTGAGGTGTTCCTGGTGGAGTAAGCTGAGAAATGATCCCACATTTCTTTAGATGTTCATCAAACTCTTGACTAAGATATTCACCACCTCGATCAGATCAAAGCATCTTAATCGTCTTACCAAGCTGATTTTGTACTTCGTTCAGGTACTATTTGAACATTTCAAACGTTTCATGTTTATGCTTCATAAGATAAACATGACCATATCTACTAAAGTCATCAGTAAATGTCACGAAGTATCTCTCTCCACTTCTAGACATTGTTCTGAACGGACCACATACATCAGTATGTACAAGTCCTAACAGATCCTTAGCCCTTTGACCGATACCGGTAAAAAGAGCCTTGGTTAGATTTCCACTTAAACATGATTCGCAATCATCAAATGACTCTTGACCAGTAGAATTCAGAATTCCGGCGATCTGGAGTTTCTTCATGGGATTCTTGTTTATGTGTCCAAGTCTACAATGCTATAGATACGTATCATTGAAATCATATTTCGTACGTTTGGAGGAGATATTAAATATAACGTTATTATCATGGACTTCTATCTTATAGATTCCATTATGAGGCTTTGCAGAAAAATAAAACAAACCATTCAAATATGCAGAAATGAAATCATTATCAAAAGCATAATTAAATCCTTGTTCCCGCAAAGCGGATACTAAAACAATATTCCTAGTCAAATTAAGAATGAAATAAACATTGTTCAAAACAAGTTCTAAACCAGAAGGAAGTAAAAGAATGTATTCTCCTACAACCTTCACATCAACCTTTTGTCCATTTCCCACATGGAGCTCTAGGTCGCCTTGCTTCAGTCTCCTAATCTTCTTTAGTCCCTGTAAATCATTACAAATGTGATAACCACATCCAGTGTCAAACACCCAAGATTTGCTAGACAAAGAGAAGATCTCAATAACGAACATACCTGAGGACTGTCCTCCAGCAGACTTCTTATGGTTCAACTCGGCCAGATACTTTGGGCAGTTCCTCCTCCAGTATCCGACTTCATCACAATGAAAACACTTGACATTCTTTAGAGGTTTCTTGGCAACAGATTTGCCTTTGCCTTTGCTCTTGAAGCTTTTCTTGCCTTTTCCCTTGGCTTCAAATTTCTTGACCCGACCCTCCTTAATCATTAGCACTGGACCAGACTTAGCAGGAGCTGGTATGTTCATCTCAATAGTTTTCAGCATCATATGCAACTCTGGGATGGTCTTGTCCCAAGCATTCATATTGTAGTTCAAAGTGAACTGATCATATGACTTTGGAAACGAGTTGAGGATGATATCCCTGGCTAATTCATTGCATAAAGGGGAGTCAGGACGTGCTAGATGGTCAATGTACCCCTTCATCTTCAACCCATGAGTGCTGACAGAAGAACCTTCTTGCATACAACAACTTATTAGTGATCTTATCACCTCGAAGCGTTCATGACGTGCCTACTGCTGGAACATTTCCTGCAGTTGCCTAATCATATCGTATGCCGGCATGTCCACCAGATTCTTTTGAAGTTATGGTATCATGGATGCCAACATCAAGCAAGAGACCTTGATAGAGTCATCAACATGCTTATCCCAGGTGTTACGGGCTTGGCCCGTAGCAGCAGTTGGTTCTTCCGGGATTGGTTCCTCAAGAACATACAGTTTGTTCTCAGCCTTGATAACAATTGTCAAGTTTCGGTATCAGTCCATCAAGTTGGAGTTGTCAAGTTTATCCTTCTCAAGGATATATTTCAGGGAGAATGAGGAATTTGTATTAGATTCATTAGACATCTACAAAATTCAAAATAAAAGTTTTAGTATTATCATGCATAATTTCCTAATTAAAATTTATGACCAGTTGTAAAATAATATAATTAGGAATGAGATACCGGTTCTCCATGTCTCGGTGAATGGCTGAGCACTCTTTATTGGCATAGCTAGACAGGTAGGTAACGATTACCGATTGTATCAACTATACAACTCTCGGTTTGAGGGGCATGACGAGTAATGTTAAGCTTTGGATACGTTTCCCTCAACTACGCCCACTTAAACGACTTAAGTGATATTTTTCATTCAATTACAACTGTAGACCCGACCTAAGTGACTCAGGAATCGCGGTTCTACCTTCAACTAAAACCGTAGGGCCGGATGCAGGGTAATTCACTAACATCGGGGGTTCGGATAAATTAGTTGAAGTGTTACAATTAAGGGTGGCGCAGAAATATCGATTTTATATATTGGGATTTCTTTAATGTTTTTAAATATTACCGTTTCGGGTCAAAAACATTTTGGTCGACGAGTAGCATGATACAAGTCGCGCAATTTTTAGTAAACCGATTTTAGTAATTAGTTCGTGAAACACTTTCAACACTCGACACGATCCAATTTCAAATACCGTATTAATCTAAATTGGTCATTCGTCGCGAACTGATTTTAAACTAATCAACTCATTAATTAATTTAAAATTGTTTTAAATAAAACTATTAAATTTAAAATTGTTTTAACTGTTTTCACTTTTAAATAAAACACCTTTTTATTTAATTACCTTTCCGAGAAATATAAACAATTTAATAATCTCGTCATTTTAAATTGTGTCAAAAGTTTTATTAAAAATTTTGCGGTTTAATTATTATCCTAAATAATTATATCACAATCACAAAAATAAATAAAACACAGGATCGAGCAACTAGGAAAAATTGTCCGGTTTTGTTCGAGCCATCAAACGAATAACCGGACTGGTCTAAGGGATAACAAAATAACAAATATGTTATCTCCCACTTAGTCCAAAATCTTCATCTTTAATCCTGTCATTGTCCGCCTTGGTTTTCTAGTCTTCGTCTCTTTAGGATTACAATATTTATTTATAAATACACTAAAAATAAATAAATAAAAGCCTAACTATTACATCGGGGTTCCGAATAACTCATAAAAAAAATACAAAGAGGAACAACCGATCAACAAACAATACAATCACGGGTCTCTAGTGCTCGATTCATTCAACACAATAAAAAGAAACGAAAAAGGCTCGATCTTTTGTCAAACAAAAGTTTTGACAAATAAAACAATAGATCGATAAAAAAACAAATATGTCTAAACGCGCGTAAATGTGGCTCTGATACCACTGTTGTGAATCAGGGTACCAGTTTTAACTTTTAAAAAAATAATTATTTAAACCCTTTTAAATAAATAAATCAGATATATTTTGTGAAAACGATTTAATAGTACCTTTACCATATCAGATCTGGATTCCTTTCAGTGATCCGATTACACGCGAATAAACAATATAAATAACCAACCATAAGGTGTTCAGATTTATACCTTGACGATAACCAGATCTGTAACACCTCAGTTCAACGAACGTCACGCTAGTTGACACGTACATGAAAACCCACAACAAAACGTCACACGGTTGCACGAGGGGAGCCGTTCTAAACGGCAGAGGGAGACGGCGATGGTGGTCCGGCTTCACGGCGGCGGCAGCAGCCGGTGGCAATGGTGGCCGGCGATCGGATTCGCTAGGGGAGAAGGGGGCGCCGATTTGGGTGTTAGTGGGATTAGGGTTTAGGTTTTGATTATAATGTTATATTTATAGATATTATAATTACACACTCGTCCCCTATGGTATTAATAGTTAATACCACAGTAATAATTTAACCTTTAATTATTAAACCCTTGTATTTTACTAATCATATATAATCAGTAAAAATCTAATCCTTAAATGTTTAACTGATTAAACATTTATTCCCAGCAAATAATTAATTAATCAGATAATTAATTATCTCAATCTCCGATAAATATTTCTTTAAATATTTATTCACCATTTATTATTTCCGTCTTTCATGAATAATAATTAACAATTAAATATTACATATATTTGTTCGTTGCCTAAGGTGTAACTCTTTGGATCGTACCTTAATAGTAATGTTGACTTAATTGACAATCAGACATCATATATCCAACAGTGTGGTTCCCCACAGATCTCACGCCAAACCTCTGAATAGTGATACTCATAGTCGTGTTGGTATCCTCCATAACAACTCTCGTAGTTGTAATCCATACCAATTAAAACAAACACGAAAACCATAAAAATAAATGTTAAGGTTAAAAAGGCTAATCCGTTAACTCGAATATTTCTTGAAATCCCCGTGTCCCCGGCAACGGCGCCAAAAACTTGATGTGTCGTGTTTTGTATATATAAAAAATATATATAAATATATATTTGTTTTGGAAATATTGGTTTCACGAGATCAGGTTTTAAATTTATAAAATGATAATTACTTTAAACTTAAAACACACACAATAGGAAAGTGTACCTATAGCATCGTAATATAGTTTAGGTAAGAACCAAGTATCGAACCAATGGACACGGTTGAGTTCCAATACTCAACATTTGTTATCGTTTAGCTGGTTTAGTTAGTGAGTGGGTTTTGTGTGCTTGTGAAGCAGAAAAGTAAATGACGGTAAAGTAAATGACAGAAAAGTAAAAATGTGCATGAAATGTGTAACAGAAATATAAACAGCAGAATAGTAAATAGCAAGAAAGTAAATATCTCGAAGATGATCAGGTCACGAAGAGTATTTCTTTGGCTTTGAATCCGCTTGGTATATGAAAATGTTAAGTTGACTAATCCGGTGGTATGACTAATACAAATGTGTGAACGGTACACCGCTAGAGCTTTATTCTCACAACATTTGGTTCACGAATTATAATATTTAATAATAAAATGGTAATCATTCCCGCTAGGGACAACGTTACCCTCACGAATTATAATATTTAATAATAAAATGCTTGAGTATTATTAGTAAAAGAGTGATTAGACTTTGTTCACCAGGATGTGATGCACCAATGGAACCATGTATAAAGACGTACCGTTCCCAACGTGAGTTCACCAATTCTTGGTCTCATAACAAGTTCGTATAAAGACGTACGACCTTATTAGTATTAACCAAGCCTTGGCTTATCAAAATCTTCTTGTATAAAGACGTACAAGTTTCAAGAGAAGTAAAAAGGTTTTACGGTCTTACGCTTTAAAATCAAGAACACTCACAAGTGTAAAGACAAGTTTAGAAGATAATAAAAAGCCCACCTAGAAGATGGTTTTAAGAGCGAATAATTAAAGACATAAACATACCACTAGATTAATACGCTAAACATTAACATACACAAAACTTCATCTTCACCCTAGCAATACAAAGAGTTTAGCCACGAATGGCTATACTAACTAGCGTAATGCTGAGTTTCATAGGCTCCCCCATTGCGGACAAAGAGGAGGAGCCTCTCTACTCTAAACTACAGAAACGAACTCTTCTTGAGTTGTGTAAATGTATCTTGAGGTGTGTGGAATGAAGAACCCAAGCCTCCTATTTATAGGCCTCAAAATGAGCAATGCACGGCCGTGCATTGGATTGAATGGGCTTGCAAACACCTTGGGAATCAAACATGGTACAGAGGACAGTATACTGGAGCTTGGGGAGCAAGGGAGGTAAATGCACGCCCATGCATTGGGATGCACGGCCGTGCATCCCCTCCCTGCTTCCCAGTTTTGTCTTTTAGTTGTTGGTTTGACTTTCGTTAACTTTGGTTGACTTCTTGGGGGTCAAAGCTCGGGAATGATCTTCCAAAAGGCTTGATTTCTTGGTGTTTTTGATTGATTTTAGCTTTGTTTATCTTAGGACACCGAATAACCTGGAATTATGAAATATTAACGTTTTAAGTATCAATTGCAAGGTTATTATTCAATTAGTACCATAATATGAGGATTATTATACATGCAAAACATGTATAATTTAGGGCATATCAACATGCTCATGCCGTAGAAATACCGAGAATACGCCTTCCTGAAATATTCGTAGATCATATCATGTCTCCTAATCGCGACCAACCGGTGTTATCTCATTCCCTGATGTGAATGTGTCTACGTTTCAAGGTGGATGGAGGAAGGCGTGGCCCCTGCTGAGGCCATATGTATGGACAAAAAAACTAATGAATGTGAGAGGTTTATCATCATAAATCCTACATCAATGGTTAAACCGATAGAACATGGTCGACCACTGAGAGGGAGACCTTACAAGTGCGATGAAACATCCGCTACAAATACAGAATGGCCAAGCATGTTGTCTTGTTGAGCTCTAAATCACTGAAATACAAGGGAAAAGTGGTTGAAACAAATGCATCGAGGGCACATTTGTAGCCCCGTTATCAACCCTTCATTTGGATACTGTTGTTTTTGCAATCACCGATGAAAACCTAAAATAACAGTTTTTGTAACCTATCGAATGCTCCAGAAGAGCAAGGTTATCGTATTTACCAGGTTCATAATACTCTAGTAGAGTTGTTGTAACCATCGGCGATGAACATCCGACACATAGTGACATAACTAACACTATCCTAAAATATAATAATAATAATAATCTTATATGTTGTCTCTGACAGAGACACTTATTGGTACTATCTCATGTGTTGATGACCTTATTGAATGCTCCAGAAGAGCATATTCACAAAACTATTAAAAGAAATGTCTTATATTATAGTAACTTCTAAAGAAAAATTATCAATCGACTCGACGATTATCACATTGAAACTGTGACCAAAAACAATATTTGATATCTCCAAATTACAAACATGGCCAGAAGACTATACTAGAAAATTATAGGTTTTACAATCTAGAATATATTGCATAAAATAATCTAATATAAAATCAAATATGGTGAGTAACCAGAAGTTACTAGTCAAAGATATTTTTCGTCATACACCATGACCAAATTGATCATCGAGGTAGCATCGTGATGAGATGAATGATTAAAAGTGTCAACTAGCGCCCTCTCAACAATTTAAAATTCTTGCTACCGAAAGACTTATCATGTGCAGTGAGTTCTCTCAATAAATCAATCTTTAAGCTCTCTGAAAACAAACTCCTATAAAGAATCCCTCTTAAATTTGGGAAGAATTCAAGAGGACATATGCGGGCATGTAAAATCTCCATGTGGACCATTTTCAGTATTTTATGATCTTAAGAGATACATCTCTATATGGTCACATGTGAGTCTTTTTACTACCTTATATGTAGCATTTGCGTGCTTATTGTATGTCTATATGGATAAATATTGAACATCCATGTAATGAACCAAAATCCGGATTTCTTTATAAATATATATATATATACATATATATATTCTAATAAATATTATGGTGAAAATAATATTTTAGAAATAAGTTAAAACAAGTGGGTTTCAAGTTAGTAATGAGGTTATATTAGTTTTTAACTAATTTTGGAATGAAAATGGGTGAAATGAAAGTTGAGGGGCTAAAAGTATAAAATGGCAAAAATCTGTCATATTGACTAGTGAAAGTCAAAATTAGCCTCATTTGGGTGTTGGCTCATTCTTGAGCAAGGGAGAAAAAGGAGAAAACGAGATTGAAGCCTAAATCGTGCATTTGAGGCTTGTTTTGTGAAGGTTTTGGCTCACACATTACCTTCCTAACATTAAGTAAGTGATTATCTTCCTTTTGATTTCACCATTGATGTGTTAGTTGGTGGGTTTTGTAGAAATCCAAAATTTATGATGCATGTTGATAATTAGTGTTATATTTTTGGAAATCTAGCTAAACTAAAGGTAAAGAATGGTGAATAACATCCTAGAACCCTTTGATTTTGATTGTGAGAAGTTAGGGTTCATATGGGAAAAATTGGGGGTTTTTGGATTATGATGATAAGATGATGAATTAATGATGATTAAGTGTTTATATGATGTTAGACACTTGAACAAACACCAAATTAACCTAATGATAAAAATTGAATGAAAAATTAGTGTTAAGGTAAGGATAATGAAACTCAAGTATGTGAGTTTGGGGTGAAAGAGTGTGTTTAGATATGAGTATAACTCAAATGGGTCAGTTTGGGTTGGAAATGGGAAATTGGGTTGTGAACCCAATTTTAATGAGATTTTGATAGATGTTAGATTACTAAACTAGGTGTATATGTTTAGGTAATCAAATTGCAAAACTTGAAGGTGGTGCGGGATCTTCTAACCCGAAAGGTAAGTGCTCTTGCACTTACTTAGTAATTGATGATAAATGGTGTTATATGCAATGTTGTATGCATAATGTGATAAGTTTCATAATGTGTTATGTGGTATGAATGTGTATAGTGGTGTATGAATAAGTGAATGAATGAAGTTATAGTATTAATATTATAATAGATATGTGGATATGGAGTTATGGTCTAAGTACCATAATGGATATGTGGATATGAAGTTATGATCTAAGTATCATAATGGAAATGAGGTTATGGCCTATGTGCCATAATGGAAATGGAAATGTGTTAATTATGATTGATAAATGAAAAGAATGAAACTTGTAGGTGAAATGAAAATGATATGTAGCCTAATGACAAATTGGGTGGAAACGGGTCAAATGAGTGAATGGGTGAAAACAAGTAGTATTTACTTGTTTGATATGCTTTATCTTCATTACTAATGGTGTTATATGTGGTGTTGTGTAGGAAAAGCTTCGGGATAGTCAAGGTCAAGTCTATGGCAAATGTTGGATTCTCGTATGCACTTTTGGTGATTTCGGGTGTAATTAGTTGTCCATATAATGGATGTAAATGGATTACTTGAAAATTTATTTTGATGCTAAAAATGTGGTATGAATGTTTTTTGGTCAAAACCCAAGTGTTGGAAATTTTTGGGTGTCATGTTGTATTGGTAAAAGTTGAAAAAATGGTTAAGTGTTGAAATCTGAAGGTCTGGAAACTTTCTGGAAAAGGGGCTCTTCGTGCCACGCGAAAAGCTGGGGACTGATCTTCGCGACACGCAAAGACCTGGTTTCTCTGACCCGCACTTTTTGGACTCCCTCGCGCCACGCGAAGGGAGGGGGCTGGTTCTTCGTGACACGCGAAGATGTAAAAAAAATATTTCTTGGGACGAATGCTTCCGCGTGTTTTACTAATTTAATAATCAGTGTTTGAAATTAAGAGTGTTACAATCCAGCAGATTATGTTCAAACATAAGTTTTAGCTATATTACTAATTACATAATTACTGTTAATAGCTAGACAACTATTGATAAGATGTGAATTGCTATCTTCTACATGAGGGCATACCGCTGCACTAATCAGTTCAAAACCAACTGCTGATCACAAATACTCCCCTGTACAAATATTCTACGGAAGAGAACTAAGTTTGTCTCAACAATAAATATTTTTGTACCGCGATCTATGTATCAATACCGCCATCATAATGTATCAGAATGGGACATGTTTACAATATGATATGTTGTCTAAATAAGACATTATTCGTAGTCTTAGGGGGAGATTGATAAAGAAAGGAAAGACTCGTAATACATGAAAACAAAAACATCGAATGCATCATCATCACCCCGAAGTGGTTAATATGAGTCTGAAGTCTAATATGTCATGCTTTTGCAAAGAATAGCAAATGAATTATCTGATGCATTCACATACACACAAACAGAGTGACAAAGTCACATAAACCAGCATAAAATTCACCTTCTCGAACTGAACTAATCATAAAAAGATTACCATACACAGGAAACATGGGAAATAAATCGGTTCCAAACATAAAACCCATGAAAAAAAAGCAGAATAATGCAGTTGATCTAACCCTAGAAGAGGTTATACACAAAACCTATAAGAGGTTGTTGATAAAATCCCTGAAGAGATTAACGAAATAGCAGAAAAAAAGCGATAAAGCCCCAGAAGAGGTAAATGTCATAGAAGAGACTAATACGAATCTAGAAGAAAATTATAATGCCTCAGAAGAGGAAAATGGAGTTCCAAAAGAAACTCATGTACCAAACAAGAATGAGATCTCAATAAATTATGTACAACGCAGTACAACATGGAACCAAAATGAAACATGTGTTTTGAAATATTTGCATATGCTATAGAAACAGATGTAATCAAAGAAAATTATTATATATCTAAAATCCAGTAAGAGTACATACCCAGATATTACTGCCTAAAATGGCAATAAGCCTAAAAGGCTGAACTAAATTTGCATGACAAACGAAACGTTTTCGGAACTGTAGTCCGAACATCCATAGACGTCAAACCAGTAGGTTATAAATGAGTGTCTTTAAATATAAAAAGAAATGAAAGTTATGAGATTATGCGATGTAGGCACGACTTATAACATTAAGGTTTTTCCCAAATCCCCGAAGTTGATTATGAGGAAACTATTCCCCTGTAGTGGATGCGATAACCTTTAGATGTTTAATCGGCCTCGCAATCTCAGAAAGACTTTAGAAAACTTATAGATGTCGTTACTACATATTTGTATGGAAAACTTTAAAGTGACATATACATGAAAATCCCTAAAGGGTTAGAAATGCCTGACGCATTATTATTAGTATACCGAGATGTGTGTTATAAATCTCAAGAGATTTTCTTGTAGTCTCAAGAAAACTGGTCGTATATGGTAAAATCGACTCAGTATATATTTTAAAAACTAGGGGTATAAGTTTGATAAAATCAGCCATGTCTATTTATCAAAATTTTCACTCTTCATGTTCATTATAATAACAGTTTACAGTGATGATTTAAATATCATCGTGAGAAACTGTCGAACCGGTAGAGAAAGAATTTTGAAACAACCTGATACAACTTATTTATTTCCTCGACCAGTAATTCGAGTATACGTGTAATTGTATATATGTTCATCAAACTACATCCTGAATATGTTGGAAATTTCAATGTAGACATAGTTTATCCTCTAAACACACTCCTGGTTTTTCAATCATTAGAGATATACAAATATCCTTACCACCTATAAGAAGAGGACGAAAAATTACTTGGTCTAGAAGTACCGTACTTAAGCTCAATCGGTGCACAAATGTATCTCATAAATATCACAAGACATGGTATTGTGTTGTCAGCACATGTGCTAACAATATACACTTCGAACCCAACACAAAGATATTGGAATTGGGAAAAAGACATATCCCAATATATTTGCAGGACACGAGACTTAGTCAGGTTATCTGGTATACGGGGACACGACGATTTCTTAGAGGTCAACAAGGCAAAGCACGACAGTAACACCATCAAATCTACCAATCAAGAATGCATGAAGATGAGATCAATGATCCAACTCATACAAGGAGCATGGAGTTTAGAACAAATCAAGAAGGACATGATGATTATCTATGAAGACAATGTAACTTACATAATTTGAGTAAAAAAAGACAATATCAAAGATCAAGTCAAGCACTCATCATAGAAGATCGGACTCTATATGTTGAAATATGTAAATTAGTTTGAGGGGGAGCATTATACACATTGCACTCTTTTTTCCTTAACTAAGTTTTGTCCCACTGAGTTTTCTTAGCAAGGTTTTTAACGAGTCAACATAATTGATCCAGGAGTATCAACTTATTTTCTAGGTCCCGAAGTACCGATTTAACATCATCCTGAAGCATGATGTTATTAGTGTATAATGAGCGGTAATATCTCTGAGGGGGAGTGTTATAAACCCTATATTTAATAGAGACATTATACCCACATTAGGAGGGTTAAACAATATATTTATTATGTGGTCGGTTTCAAGTTCATGTATTACTATATAATGTGTATGTTGACCATATGTGAGGTGATGAATAAAATGAGTTTCTCTCCCATTTTCTCTCATGTTTTTATCAACATCATCATTGTTATTATTCGTTTTTTAACATATATATAAAAGTTTTGAAACACTCTGAATCATAGTTTAGTAATCTTAATGAGATTCTAATTTGGGTTTCAAAGCGGACCTAAGAGCATTCACAGTGGGATCTTTATCCTCATCCTTATAATTTAACTAAAAAAATACATTTACCTTATCAATTTAAAGGTTTAAAAAAAACCCACATCTCATTCCTTATATTCTCTATTCAATTAAATAATACTTCTTTAATATTTTTTTTATTATTCTTTCTCTTTTTTCCACTCACAAAAGAATTATAAGGGATGAATATTGAGTTGGTAAATATAAGAAATTACAATTCAATCCATATATATTATCCTTATAATTTAAGTATAAGGAAAAAATATAAAGAATGAGATAGAGTGGGTAACTTAGAAAGTTTTTTAAATTTACCTTAAAATATAAGGATAAAACATGTTTTACAAAACCCATTGTGAATGCTTTAAGAACACATAATCCACAATTGAAAATAGAACCGTTAATAAAACCGAATGATCAACGAATCATTCGCGAACTGTTCGACATATAGTTTAATTATGTTCCTTCGTTTAGTAACACAAATATTAATTTATGCTTGTTAAGCCAAATGAATGGATACACAAAAGTTTTTGTTTGTCCATTTAAGTTTGTTTACACTAGACAAACCGTTCATTAATGTATGTTCATTTACGTACAGGTATTATATATATATATATATATATATATATATATATATATTAAGTTCATTTAAGTTTTGTGTTCATTCAGTTAAACTTAAACAAACAAACACAAATAAACCTTCTCCTTATGTTAGTTATGTTTGTTTACGACCCAAAGAAAAACTTGGTTACAGGAACCGAAGGTTAAGCCAATTTAGTGTAGCTACACCTAAAAAAGTGTATTCCTACCCTTTCCTTTTTTTTTCAATATTGCCAATTCTCATAAAACTAATATACCGTCATATATACAGTTATTCAAATACTTTCTTCCTCTGACTTCTTTAGCCACTTTCGGCTTCCCCATCTATCGTATTCGGGAGAGCCTAAACATTTGGTTTCCAACTAAACCTTAAATACCCAAATTAAATGCCCAACTTTTAGATTAACATTAATTACTCACACATTTAATTTACAACTAATTTGGTACAACTAAAACAAGTAAGCCCATACAATTTATTCAAGTTAAAAACAAGTAAATAAATTTGGACCTAAATAAGATTAACATAGATGTTTTTTAATAAATTATATCATCATTATTGTAATATTTTATTTGAATAATTTACAAGGTTAGAAATACGTTTACATTTTACCGTTATGAATATAGAAATAAATTTACAGCTTATAATAAAATAATTTATTTTCCCTAAAATAATTTCAGACAGATTTAACTTCGGAATTTGAAAATGGATCGATGGACATAGGAGGAGATAGTTGCAGCAGAGAGATACCCATACCCTACAGCGATTGCAGGTTTTCTCGTTGTTTCGATCATCAATTCTCTCTCTAAATCTCGAATCAATTAACTATAATACTTCTGGCGGAAACAAATCGACAGGTAACATTGTTTTTGCTTCAATTTTGAATTCTAGGGTTTCGCTTCGCAGATTTTGGAGCTTTTTGCGGTGATCTTCGAGCTACGTTTCTGGCGCTGCAGATCTGAATTCTGTCGATTCGAATTGAATATCAAGATGTTTTGGCGTATGACCGGGCTGTCCACTACGTCTCCGGTAAATTCTAGATTTGTATTCATTTATCTTTTAAGATTGGTTGGATGCTTTTGGATATCATTAGATCCTGGTTTTGATTAGTTACTAATTAAGCTATTCGTGAGTTTATTTCTTGATTGGCGCGTTTGTAATTTTGTATGGTTGGTTGACGATGAAATTGGGAGGAAACGAAACAGATTTTGTGAATATGATGCTAGTTTAACGAAAGCAGTGTTGTAGCATGAGGTTTTGTTGTTTTCTGGAGACCTAGATGATGTGTAGAGTCTGTTTGAATAGAGTTTATCTTTGTTGTCTTATATTGATTATTCTTGGGTTGGGGCTTTCCTTTTTCTGATTGCATGTGTAAAAACTAAAAAGGAATCACATCAGTTTGTGTAGATGGTGAAGCTATAGGTTTTGTAATGGAACAGTGATTATAGACAGAAACCTAATGGGCATATGGTGTAATTGTTCACAAAGGGTACAGTTTCATGTGTTTTCCTTGTGTAAAACTCTGTCATATTTACACTTGATAAATTCTGGATCTGTTGTGTTTTTTTTGTTATTTGGTTGGAGAAATCAAAGGAAGTGTATATGAGTGTGGATGTGTCTCCGACCTGAGTGACCATAGTTGTTGAAGGTGAAAGGCGCAAATGGTGAGCCTTTGGCCTTGGCGCAAGGCGCTTAAAAAGCGAGGACCCGAGATAAGCAAGTCGCATAGTATAAACATGCCATTTGTAGGCACACACCTGGATTGCCACGAGGGTTTTTCCTGCGCTGTGCCTCGCCTGAGCGCACCTTTGACAACTATGTGAATGACTATACATGATTGATTGCCTTCCAATAACAAGGCAATATGTATATGAGAAAATGATGAACTATATATAACATACACACTAACCCATAAGACTTGGGAACCCATAACCATAATTAAGATCAAAATATGATTAGGATGTTTTTCAAATCCCATGTAAATTTATGTTCCATAATTTCATTCAAGCTGGAAGTAGCTATTGCATATTGCTCTTAGGTAAACCACCTATCAACATGCATATATCACTACACAAATAGCAGCAACAGACATCACTTTGCAGCTACGGGACACCCTTTCCAGCACAATTAGAAGATCTTTACAGCAACAATTACATGCACTTATCATATCATAAAGCAGTAGAAGCATGCCTGTATATCCATCTTACTCTCACATTTTCTAGGTAGCAAACTTCATAGGCAATTCTACTCCAAATTAGGTCCTTTCTTTTCTGCTTTATCTTCAGCAAAACAGTTCGATCTAATTCATCTCGTAGATGATGAGAAAATTTCATGTATCCTACTCCAGATTAGTTCCTTTGTTTGGTACTTTCTTTCCTCTACTTTTCTTGCTTATGTTTCCAAATCTCATATCTGGCCTTGTTTCTCATGGTATTCTTTTCGGCTTATTTTTTCAACAGATGCTTTTCACATCCACGAAACACATAGCCCACACAACGTTTTCCTTAATCTGTTGTAAACAATTTCATTTCTTCTTTTGCCACATCAATACCCCTTTTTTCTTTTCAGTGTAGTTTTCAGTTTTTACTATGCTTTTTTAATTTACAGCTAGATCCTAGGTTGAGTCTCATTACCTATGTTCATCCTCCTGGTCATATTATTCCATTACTTTTAGGTTTTCTATAAATATTCTACTTCTGAATGCCATTTACACTTCATTATCTATATGTTCTTCAGAATTTGTATTAGTAAACATGAAAGACATAGTGACTCGACTCGACTCTTGTCAATGGTCATTTTTCTAGTCAAATGCAAAGCATTCCCTATCTTGAGGTGAATTCTCAATGGTTTGTGCACATGAATTATTTGAAGAAATTTTGGTAAAGTGTGGTAAGTTGAAACAACTGAACCAGGTGAGATGGAAAGTGGGCAAACAAAGAATAGTCCGATTGGATCTTGTTATCAAACGAAGACCCATTTAAAGTTTCTGTTTTAGTTATGATGCATCAAACAAAGTAAAATGTGTCACCATTTCTGAACTTGTAGTTGTAGATGGTACATTACATGCCTAGACCACAAATTTGTTTGATTTTAAGAATCCTTGTTGGATTTTTGAATCTTACTGATTAATCTGCAAATTTTTCGGCTATGTGTGTGTGTATTGTTTTAGTTAGTTTCAAGATATTGCAAGAACCTGATATGGTTTAGTTGTTTATAAGGATAGGTAAACTCGGATGTGATTGCCATATTATGTTTCTTGTGATCCAAATCATTAATCAATGATAAGATTTCAATGCCATTCACCTTTCCTTTGAATAGTCTCAGAGATCCTACTGTGTTTTGTTATCCCAGGTGGACATAATTTTGGACAAGGAAAATTTTACTCTGGAGGAACTTCTAGATGAGGATGAAATTATCCAAGAATGCAAAGCTCTTAATAACCGGCTTATCAATTTGTAAGTCTCATAACTTGAGCTAAATTGTTCTCCATGGAATCTTCTATCATCTAGGGTTCTCTTGCAGTTTTATGACACTTACACAATGGTTCATATACTCAAATGCCTAAAGTTAGCATTAGTCCCCTCATGTTGTCTAAGCCACCTTTATCTATATTTGCTACATGGTAGACAACTTGCTGGTTTTGCAAATGGTGAGCAAGGTTTAAGTATGTAATCTCTGAATTTACTTTCATATGCAATAGGTTGCTCTTGGTGCTAATATTGAGACTTTTGCATGTGTAATTACATGATGATGCTGAACTCTGTAATGTTTGAAGCTAAATTATAATAATTGTGCTGCACAATCATAATTGAGCATAGTAAAATCAGACTTATTTGCGATTCACTTTTTAAACTCGAAATTGTAAGTTGTTTTTTTAAGGATCGTCTAGATGTTGCTCTCTTTTCTTCGTTGATGTGGGGAAATTTCTTTGTGGTATGTACCTAATGGTGGGGCATGGAGCATAGTGCATACAGTTCATAGTATTCTTGTGACAAAACTTGATTTTAAGTTCAACCTGTTTTTGTCATATTCGGTTAATAACCATCTCTTGAGTTTGTAACATGTAGAGTGTACTATAACTGTCAATTGCAGTTTGAGGGAAAGGACTCAGGTTGAACAACTTGTTCGGTACATAGTGGAAGAACCTCCGGAAGATGCTGAAGGGGGGCGAACTTTTAAGTAGGTTTCTTTGCGCCATAATGTAAAATAAGTTATAAGAATTTACAATCATATAATAAGTATTATGTTCTTCTAGATTCCCTTTTATTGCTTGTGAGATCTTTACTTGTGAAGTCGATATCATTCTCAAAGCCTTGGTGGAGGATGAGGAGGTACAGAAGAATTGATCTTTTTTTTTTTGAAGTTATTTAGTTGAAAATCAGAATTCAGAAGTGAAATAAGTTCATATATTGTTGCAGTTGATGAACATGCTGTTCTCCTTCCTTGAACCAGAACATCCTCACAGTACTCTACTGGCTGGTTATTTCAGTAAAGTAAGTTCACCAGGTTGTCTCTTTTCGGTTTTTATAGTATATTAATCTGTTATTTTGGAGGAAATCTTTACTTATAATGTTCCTTTCTCATATATGTGTGTGTGTATGTATATATTATTTTTTAACTTTGCTTGTTCTAATAGCTGATTTTTGTTTTTATTCTACAGGTTGTTGTATGCCTGCTGTTGCGGAAGACAGTTTCCTTAATGAACTATATCCAAGTAAGTTGCCAATCATTTCAAACGCTATATAAGAGTAACTTTTTTTGTATAATACTCTCATTTCACTCAAATATGTAAGTTGTTTATGATTTGGTGGCCAGGCTCATCAGGATATTATCAAAAAGCTGGTTGACCTGATAGGAATTACATCCATCATGGAGGTGAATCTGTTAAAGTTGCTATGTTTTACCACTGTATCTGCGTCCCTCTGATTCCTAATTCTTTCACAGGTTCTTATTCGTCTGATTGGTGCTGATGAACATCTTTACACAAGCTATGTAGATTCAATGCAATGGCTAGAAGATACAGATGTGTTGGAGATGGTTGTTGATAAGTTCAGTTCCACGGTAAGTTTAATTTTTATCCAATGAATAGGTATTACCAGCAACTATATTATGTGGTTTATTGTTTGACAATATATATTTTTACTTGATATTTCATAAATGGTCACAGATTGATGTCAAAGGCAAATTTTGTGACTTCAATTTGTACAATAGGCAACTTTACAATTCATGTTGAACCAAAATGCTAATGCTCATTGTCTGTATTTCAGCAAACATGACTTTTTTTTTATTACAAGTTAATTTTATGTTCTTTAGGAAATTTGGATTTATGAACTAATAGATAAAGTTTACAACTCAACTTATGAAGGATTGTCCTGAAGTGCATGCCAATGCAGCAGAAGCACTCTGTGCTATAACTAGATATGCTCCCCCAGGACTGGCTACCAAAATATCCAGCCCAAGGTTAGCATCTAAATTGCTAATTTTGAAGAATAAGAGTTTGCAGTGTAAAGTCATTTTTTTCATCATTTAATGAACAATAATAATTTGACTTCTTGATGTTTGCTTTCACAGTTTTATAGCAAGATTATTTCGTCATGCTTTGGAGGACTCACGGCCAAAATCAGTTTTAGTCCATTCATTGTCTGTGTGCATATCTTTATTGGATCCTAAGAGACAGACCTCAGGAACATATTACATTTACAATCGACAATCGACACCTGGATCTGTAGTAACAGCAAAACCTGAGACTGTGGAAGGCATGTTGGAGAGCCTAGGTATTGTCACGCTGATTCAGCTTTTGAAACTATAATAACATCCCATTTTTTCTGACTTTCTAGTGGCAGCTTTTATGATTTTCGCCAAATGTGGTTATATGTGCATGATTGTGTTGCATTGTGTTCAATTATAAGCTAGTACCTTGTGATGCCTGGAACAATAATATTCAGAAATGTGGCTTTAAAATGTACAGGAAGTTTGCTAAAGCTCTTGGATGTTTCAACAGAAGAAAGTGTTTTGTTTACAACATATGGAAAGCTGCAGCCACCTCTTGGGAAAAATCGCCTTAAGGTTATTTTTGTACTTTAGCTTTAGGTGGCACTAATTACAGTATTGGTCACCTTGTAATTGCTTGTGTATATATTGTAGGCATAATTAGGGCGAATGCCTGAAAAATTCCATGGGCGAACCCAGTGCTTGACTTAGCTCCCGCATTTGCGCATGGTTCGGTCTTTGGACTTTGCTTTTTGCATGAATATACCCTGTAACTTATAAAAACTCATCAGAAAGGTCCCTAAGTTTGTTTTTATCAAGTATGTCTTTTTTAGCATGATAGTTCCTGAACTCGTCAATACTCACAGATTGGGTCCTCTTTTGCATGATTCCTTCCCTAAACTTTATTAAAAGGACTATTTCACTAAGTACATAAGTTAAGGTTTAATTCATGCAAAAATAAAGTCCTGGGGTTTATTTGTGAGTTCAGCAGAAATCCATTGGGTTTTTTCTACTCTTGCTCCAAAATTTGCAAGGCAAAATAAATATTTAAAGTGACGTGTCACTTTGTAAATTGTAAAAATTAGCCAGCATTTGCTATTTTCGAGGCTGTCATTTGAAGTAAATTATTGGTATTTAACAATGGAAAATTTCAGATTATCGAATTCATCTCAGTCCTAATGACTGTTAGTAGCGAAGCTGCTGAAAAGGAGTTAATTCGCCTCGGTGCCTTAATACGTATTCTAGAATTATTTTTTGAGTAAGTTCATCTTCACTTGTTTTTATTATCTCCCGCAGCATTCTATGCAAAAGAAAATTGATTTATTTTAACCAAACTTTTTTCTCTTGACTTTAGGTATCCATACAATAACTTCATTCATCACTACACTGAACACATAATAGATTCTTGCCTTGAGAGCAAGAACACCTCACTCATTCAACATATTCTTGAAGATTGTCGTCTTGTCAGGAAAATTCTTGATGCCGAAAAGAATTGTGCACTGGATGCTGATCCAAAGAATGTAATGTGCATCTTTCTACAATTATCATGATTTATTGGTTTTATGAATGTTCATGATGATGCTTGAAGGAAATATTATTAGTCCATAGTTAATCAAATTCAGCGAATGTTGCAGCCTACACTCCCTGCAGAAGGAAGAACGCCACCCAGGATAGGAAATGTTGGGCACGTGACACGTATAGCAAACAAACTTATTGAACAAGGGGCTAATAACACCTACATAGAGTCATATTTGCAGGTTTTTCGCATGTCTCTCGTTTTTGTCATTTTCATTTTTTCCCCAAATTTTGAAGTATTTCCTAGCATTTGGTTCAAAATTATAATGATTCCTTTTTAACAGGGTGACAGTGAATGGGTAGAGTGGCATACAGGTGTACTTACTAAACGCAACACACTTGAAAATGTATACCAGTGGGCGTGCGGGTGGGTATTTTACAGTCAAACTATTTGTTTGTGTCAGATTATGTAGACATCGGTTTTTGGCCAACTATTTTTGGTTGTGTTTGATTAAATTAAATATATATATTTTTTGCAGTATTTGTCAGGGCAGTATAATGTTCAACAGCTTCAGTATCTACCTATTTTACATTACAGTTTATGTATTACTTGTTGGGATTGCATATTTTTTGATAATATCCAACCAATTTAACAGGAGGCCTACTACATTTCATGATCGTGGTAGAGATAGTGATGATGATGATTACCAAGATAGAGACTATGATGTGGCCGTATTAGCCAATAATTTAAGCCAAGCATTCCGATATGGTATCTATGAAAATGATGATAACGATGAGGTATACCACAAAATTGTCATGTTCTTGTGTTCTTTTTTTATTTTTCAATTTGGACCAAAAATGAAACGTGTTTGGAGACGAAAACTCTGGTTGTATTCTAAACCTGTAATGCTGCATATACTTAAAAATCTTTTCTCAAACACAAGGTTGCTTATGTTGAATTAATAGAACATTTTTTATTTAACTTCCTTCTGTCTACAGGCTCATGGCTCACTGGACAGAGATGATGAGGTATGCATGTCAATAAGTCTTGTTAAGTGTCCTGTATTATGTTATGACCCCTAACTGAGTCGATTTTCTTACTTCTGCGGTTCTGCCAAAATCTAGAATAACTGTGTTGGGAAACGTTACATGATTCACTTTTTATTAGTTTTCTTATAATACTTGCAGAAGTTGCAGCCTTCTCATTCATAATAAAAACCTATACTCAGTTATTAATATTTTTTCTGTGGATTTAATTTTTAAATTTGTAATTTGTGATGGCGAATAAAAGTTTAATCTAAATGAAAGATGTCTACACTTTTGCAGGATGTCTACTTTGATGATGAATCTGCTGAAGTGGTTATATCTTCACTTCGACTGGGAGATGACCAAGAAAGGTATGTTATTATATTTTTTAGATAAAAAAAATTAATATACAGAAAGAAATTGCATAGTTCAAGTCACACAGTAGAAAACTATTATTAGCTGGTATAAAAAAATTTTGTAAATCATTTTATGATATAAGAACAGTTTATATTGCATATTGATTGGACCAAAACCAAATCTGACCTCATAAGTGTTTTGAATAGACAGTCTTTTTAACAGAAAATTACTTTTTTAACCGTCTGAATGTTTGTTTCAGTGGGTCGCTTTTCACAAATTCAAACTGGTTTGCTTTTGAGGAGGAGAGGGTGGTTCATGAACAATCAACCAGTACAGTAGCTTCTCAGTCACCAGACACCGACAATACTACTGACAATGATGATGAGGTTACTTCCAAAGAAAATGTCAAAGACTTGGTCGATTCTGCAACATCTGAGGCCCCCGAGTCAAAACCGGGCCCAGATGACACTGCTATCAGGAAATCAACCGATGAGTCAACACCAAGTGAGAGTGATAAGCCACCTGAATGGATCGAATGGAGAGAATCGGCCCAACCAGAACCATCCGTTGAAACATCAGTTATGACCACTGAGTCAGCTGAAACGGCTCAGGCTGCAACCGATGGCTTCCCAAATGGTAATGTTGAAGTTACTTCAACGGCTGATATTGCTGATGATGGTCCCAAGAAAGCAGAGGTTCCTCCACCATCTTCCGCCACCGACAAATCGGAGGCAGTGGCGGCAGAACTGATGTTGGAGAAAACCCAGCAGAGTAATAATGCAAATCTGTTGGGTGTGGCTTAGTTGAGTTTTTCAAAGCTCGATAGCATTGGTCTGGTTGTAGGACGGAAAAATGCTTGTGTAATTCAGACTAATTATGTACATTAGTGATGGAGCATACTGTCGGAAATAGGGATAATGATTCTTTCACCCTCCCGTTGTTTTACCAGATGAGTCACTCTGGTGACCGGAAAATGGTTTTCTGATGGCGGGGTTCTCATTCTAAGATTCTCTTACTAAATGGTTGTATGTTAAGAAGTCTAATGCTCCTTTACACCGTCGAGATTCTTAATGTCTAAATTTCATTTATGAATGATAAAATAAGATAAATCTTGTTGATTGGATGATGAATTCAAGTTTTTGAATGTTGCATATATTTTTATGACATTGGTGGCTACTTTCTTTGATTATAATTGACATTAATGTCTATAAAAGAAGGTTTATGGAGACCCTGTAGTTGTATAATTTTATAAACCTATATTTACACTGTTTATCTATTTGTTGTTTTCTACCTAACCCAATTTTGCCCCATGAAATTCCTAGACACGTCACTGGATGAAAAAACCAGACGCATAGTGAGTGATTAAAGTTTAGAAAAACATATTGCAATGAATATGAAATATCTCAAAAATGATAAGACTATTAGATGTTAGGGTTTTAGTGTAAATGAAACTAATGTACATAACCTTTCAACAAATTTAAAACCAAAAGTTTCTACAAGATAGCTAATTTTTTTGTTAAAAGAACCAACTCTATGAATAACACCACAAATAGTCATAAATGAAGTTACCAATCAGATGAGTCTCAGGCATCAGCTAAGCTTTGTCATCAGAGGTTGTGGCGGCATCACCCTCTGAGCCGTCACGCCTCTTCTTCTTTCCGTCACCATGTCTGGACCTCCTCGGTGCTTCGTCTTCACTTTCACTTTCACCATTTTTTAATGCAATTTCGCCACCAGGTTGAGTTTCATCATCAGGCCTTCCCATGTCTTGGTCCATGGGCTGAGCACCGCCACTATACCTGTCGTTACCACCAGCTGCCGCCTGATCTCTCTTGGCGCGACTAGTATTCTGAGAAGTTTGCTGCTGCTGCGGCTGAGGAAAACCTGGCCGACCACCTCTTCCAGCTGAACCCATGAACGGGGGTCGTCCAGGGCCCATCATCATCCCAAATCCACCCCCTGGAAAATTTCCATGGGGCCCAGGTCGGCCATGAAACATCATATTAGAAAAATGTGGGCGTTGAAAATCACCAGAAAATCTAGGCCCGAATGGACCAAAACCACGGGGGCCCATGTTCATAAGATCAGGGACAGGAAACCCATCAGGTCCAACTCCACCATAAGGAAATACATCAGGCCCCATCATGTTCATAAGAGGGGGGAAACCTCTCATTCCAGGCATAGGGCGGGGTGCCCTTCCTAAGGGCATATGAGGAGGCCATAACATCCCTCTGCCTCTTCCTCTGCCGCCTTGTGCCGCCATGCCAAAACCCTGATCCATGCTGTCATCATCTTCCTCGCTTTCTTCTTCTTCTTCCTCCTCCTCATTGTCCTCAAACGGGACAATATCAGGATTTTCAGTTACATTTTCTGGATTAACTCCTTTAGCCTTCTCTTCTTCTCGTTTTGATTCTGCTGCAACTGATATTGCCTACAAAAATAAGACAAAAATACATTAATTTCATAATATAGTTTTTCAACAAAATTTCCACCATTTATCACTATTATATTTAAGGTTTTCCACTGATTTAAGTGTTCTGAACCCCAGAGTTGAAGTATATATCCTTTTGGAAACATTTAAAACTTAAAAGCATCATAAAATGTTTAATAACCCAAAAAGGATTAAAAAAATAAACAAAGATACCATGAGTTCACTGTCTGGTTCCAGATACAAAAGTGAAGCCAACTGTTCACCGATTGAGGGCTCAAACTCTTGACAATCTCTGCTTATCTACAACCAAAAACAGAAAAAAGAAAATTAAAATCACACTACAAGATAACGAGTAAATAGAACAAAAATGATTTCCAACACTACATAGATCAAAGATATTATAAAAGCATTTACATGGGTTTGATGCAGAATTATCATTTTTATTTAACGACCAACACTACCAATTCCTTGGTGTTTTAATATTAAAATAAACAAAGAAAAAACGTATCATAGGGAAATGATAACTTTAAAAACATAGAAAGAGATGGTACCTTCACTGGCAGGTTCTCATTATAAGGGTTTCTCAGGTGTCGAGTTTTGTGGAAGGATAGCTCACATAGCTACAAAGCAGAAAAAATAAATAACTTTTTTTTTCTTTAATTCGGTTGTTTTACAAAAATAGGGTTTTGTGACAAATTTATTAATTTATTCGAGTTCGGTCTATACCATAACGGCCAGAAACCGTCATAAAATGGATCCTTTTAAAAGATATACCTTAAGCCATCTGACATGGAAATTCCGTCCATAATGTGCGGTCCCATGCTCATATTTCCAGTTGCCTCCACCAACAGAGCCACCAGTTTTAGAAGTCATCTTTGCACAGCCCTGAAGAACAATAATAAACTCATATCGGATTAATGAACAACAAACATGACACAAAGTGGATTAAAAAATATCGGGACACTAAATTGTTGTGTACTTGTGTTAATTATGTTTCTAACCCACCTGAAAATGGCGGGTCCTGTTGACGGAAAATATTAAAATAACATTTTCAACAGAATCAAAAGCCTCGTTTAGTTTAGCCTCATTGCTTCTTTGGGTGGCCCACACTCCTTGTTGAACTGATAACTCAAAATTTTCACGGTTGCAGCTTTTTACAATAAAATACCTAATTTTTCCAGATATACAGTTCAAGAACAATTATTAGCAACAAAAAGCCACAAAGAAGTTAGTGGAAACAAGAATAAACAAAGAATGATTGCAAATGAAAACTGCAAAATATAGCAAATAAAGCTGCAAAATATTGCAAATAAAAGAAGGTTAAAAATCCCACCATCTAGAGACATGGAAAATCATGTCTTCTACCATAAAAAACAAATAATAATCTTACAACATGTTTAGCTTGAGTTGAAGAAAACTTCAACAAATAAATGGTTTTCTGGTATTACTAAATGAAGCTATGTTTAACAACAACTTGTGTATAATCAAATTCACTTCCACTTTTAATTTATAGAGGTTCTAAACCAGTAACAGGCCACCATTTTTGTTCATTTCAAGCCTGGTCTTTATTTGGGCCTGAATAATTAAAAGATTAACCATCAAATACATTGTAACTTTATCTATTTATTAACCAAGTCTACGACATAAGATTCACAACCACAAAGTACACACATAAAGTTGACTAAATGGATGCCATAGGAAGAAAGGAGAGCAATATGTTTACTGAACTTAAATTAATCAAGAAAAAAATAATCAATCCCTAGAAATGTCATAAAACCCTTTAGGTAATTTTACATACAGCATCTAAGCATTGTTAGTTATAATATAAAAGCAACCCGATTTATCTTGTGAGTTCTATGATTCCAAACAATAGAAAGCCATTCTTTATCAACTCATATATTTCCATGTTATTCTAATCAATCTGTTGTTGTTGCCAAGCAACACTGCTATTGAAAATCAATAATAAGCCCTTTATAATGCAGTGTCACAACTGCTAAAATGCTTCATCCTTAATGGCGTACAAAAGAAACATAAAAAAATATGAGAAGGTACATTATCCAAATACAACAATGATAAATGTAATCAATTATAGCATACATAACACGATGGAAGTGAAAGTCTCAAATGGCGGTACGGCTGGTAGAAAAACCAAAAAGACTTTTACCAATTTGGTTTTATGTTTAATGACATACAAGAAGGCATGCACGTGAAACACAACTTCTTCTCTTTTAACTTTAGGCAAATGACTTCTTATATAGGAGTTGGACACTGATTTGGTTTTTCTACACAACCGATGTGAGATATGAACATTTTCTATAGTTTTGGTTTAAGGACAAAATTGTAAATGTAGTATAGATTTATGTATTAACACTTGTATCAAATGTAACAACTCTTTTCCTAAGTGTCTTAAAATTTCAGTTAAATTACAACCAATGATTTAAAAAGATGTGATATAAAAATGTGTAAGACTCCGTATCCTTGGCTAACCCTTTCTTAATGTGCTAACTGCTAACCAATGATTTAAAAAGACTTTTGACGGTACAGCCGGTTCAAAAACCAAAAAGACTTTTATCAATTTGGTTTTATGTTTAATGACATACAATAAGGCATGCACATGAAACACAACTTCTTCTTTTTAAACTTTGGGCAAATGACTTCTTATAAAGGAGTTGGGCACTGCTTTGGTTTTTCTACACAACCGATGTGGGATATGGACGTTTTCTATAGTTTTGGTTTATGGACAAAATTGTAAATGTAGTATAGATTTATGTATCAACACTTGTACAAAATGCATTAACATAGATCTTAAGTGTCTTAAACTTTTGAAAAAATGACCAAATTGTCCATCTTAAATACTTTATACGTTAGTATAGATATAGATAATAATAATAATAGGTTATCTATACTTAATAAATGATTTAAAAATACTTTTGTCGGTACGGCCTATTCCAAAACCAAAAAGACTTTTACCAATTTGGTTTTATGTTTAATGACATACAAGAAGGCATGCACGTGAAACACGACTCCTTATCTTTTAACTTTGGGCAAAGGGCTCCGTATATAGGAGTTGGACACTGCTTTGGTTTTTCTACACAACCGATGTGGGATATGAACATTTTCTATTGTTTTGGTTTAGGGACAAAATTGTAAATGTAATATAGATTTATGTATCAATACTTGTACCAAATGCAACAACTCTTTTCGTAAGTGTCTTCAAATTTTAGTTAAATTACAACTTTGTCCGCTCTATATGCTTTATATAGTAGTATAGATGATTAACAATTCTAAGTGAGTACACTTGAGTTATAAATATACATCAGTCTTACAACTTTTGTAGATATTTTCTATAAAGGTGAAAATATCACGGTGTGATTCAGTTATACAGTTGTGACTCTTTATTCGGATGATCAAAACCCGTGACTATGATAGGTATCGCTAAATAGTTGTGTGACATGAGATTTCATATTTATGGGCATACTAAGGCATGATTTTGTTTATCATTACTACATATTTGTGTGACTTTCTCTCAAATTCACTAAAATATGTTTTATTCTAAAAACACATTCAAATTTTGTATTCACTTATGCACATTTTATGACTAAACATAATCCCGATGTGATGTATAACTAGCATAAAACACCACATGATGAACTTTTACGATAATACAAACTTGTATAATAGTGTGCACTTTATAACATATAAAATCCTTGCTTAGCACACGAAACGTATAAATTTCCACATACACTTATAATAAGTATATGTTGCCATAATTAAAAGGCTAACAATGTGCAATATCAAATATAGGTAATCTACATAGTTTAGCACGCTTAAAACACATTGAACTACTTAGATCCAAGTTACAAACTCCTTAATGCTTAGTTTCCTCAACCTAAGAGTTTGGCATAACATTGAAAGGATGAATACATAGCCTCTCCATGGCTAACGTATTCTCCCAAGACACATAGCCACTATGTGGCTAGAGAATTGCTAAAAGAACAAATAGGCATCATATCAGTTGATTGACGGGTCACATCCTCTATTGCACCCATTCGACAACTAGTTTTCATAACGAATACGTCCATTCGTACCGGCTCTAAGGCATTAAATATGGTTATAGAAACACAAAAATACACTATTAACACCATAGCTAACATGTTGCTTCTATCATACATATAATGGAATCATTTGGTTCGAAACAATAGGCTATAAAGTTTGCCACATAATTAGCTGCGTTACTAGCATGCACCAAGTAGGACCACATGTCTAGTCATCCAATAAGCACTTAGTTCCTTAGCCATAACTCATAAAACAACTAGCATGTTTCTAGAGAGAGAAAGCTCAAAGATTCACCATTTCTACATCTTGCTTCCTTTTGTTGTGGTTGATCATTGGAGAAGATAGAGCACAATATTCGACATGTTTCCATGTAAGAATCGGCCTTAAAAACCGGGTTTTACGAATGAAATGATATAAAAGTGCTAGATCAAGCTTCATGGGAGCTAGATAAACGATTTGGAAGTAAAAAGTTACAAACATGGATCGAATTCGCGACTGGTTATGATGATTACAAGTGGCGACACTATCTCATCAGGCGACACTAGTCGCTGTGTCGCGGATCAAACAAAGAAGATGGCGACACTGATGATACGACACTAAGTCCATAACAAGAGTTATGACGACACTAAGTCACCAGCGACACTGCCAATACGACAACACTAGTGTCTGGCGACACTAGTGCCAGGCAACACTATGGACGACACTAGTGTCTGGCGACACTGTAGGCGACACTATCCCATTTTAATAGTTTATGCGCATCAACTTTCATGCAGATCGTATAGCACTCGACTTAGCTTAGTCCTTCCAACACCGGATAGTTTTAAATAGCCATGTGAGTCAAGAATCCCTATTTATGTGTTTTAGGGTGGTATGCATACTCAAAAAAATATTTTTTTGATAAAAATGTTTTATTGAATGATACTCATGTTGTGAAAAGAAATGTTCACGAACGAATATGTTTATGAAATGAAAGATTTACGAAAAGAGTATGTTATGAAAGGAAACGTTTACGAAAGGTTATGTTTATGAAACGAAACGAAACAAATGAAAGGAAATGGTTATGGAAATGAAGGGTTTATAAAAGAATTTATAAACAAGTATGAACAAAAAGGTTTATGTAATGAAAAGAAAAAGGGAAATGTTTTACGAAGTCAACACATGTCTAATCTACTAAGAGAATGGATGTTATTGTAACAACCCAAGCAAACTGTGTCAAGATATTGTCTGCTTTGCCTCCGATGGGTTGTCCATTCAGGAACTCACGGTTTTGTTTTCACCTGACAAGTTGCTCGTCCAGGCAAAACACGTCTTGGTAGAGAAGATATTCATCCCTTATAAAGAAGGTTACGTTCTCTCCCTCAACCGATGTAAGACTTACATCAATCTTCAATGTATTTAAGCTACTATACACACTTCAATCTCCCTAATGGTATCTTTAAATTCGGTTCATAATTAAATAGCCCAAACTAATACATCGGAATCTCACTCATAACCAACCACAATGATTTAGGTTTGTTTTTTTTTCATTACATCTCATCGATGAGTTGCCATGATATCCATGCTTAGACATATATTGTTAGATTTGATAGTTCTTCATGCCTAGTGAATTATTGTCAATATAAAAAGTTAGGTGGAACAGTTACCCATTCCATACCGGTAATATCTTCTATGCATATATTGTTAGATTTAATATTTCAAAATTATATTTTAAATTGTAAAATAACTCTTTATTAACAAGAAAAGACAAATAAAGAAATAATAAATAAATTAAACATAATCTTTGATGTATATTACAAAACTATATAAAATCACCTTCACATATCTCAGTCAGATTATGCCCATTTAAATATTCCCATTAACTAATCATCAATCTAATATACAAACCATTTTTTCCTTCTCTTTGCGTATGGATCAATAGAACTGTCAAATGTATGAAAAGTCAGCGACTTTCTCTCTTTCACTTTCATCTTTTTCTTCCAAACCCTAAAAAATCTGTCATTTTCAACCCCCATCAAGAACATACCTCCACATATAACCCAAAAAGAAACATACCCATCAACTTCATCTTCAAAACTCAGCCTGTTTGATGCAGAAAAACACATAAAACCAACTGGTCAAACCAAGACTTTCTTGAAGTTCTTGATCTTTAAATTGGTGGACAATATGGAGGGCAATTTTCAAGGTGATTTAGCAGATATTTTCCGGCCAGGAAATGTCGGCTCCGGCGATCCTCCGGGGGTTTCGGTTTCGGATTGGCAGTACTTTGATCAATCTGATCAAGAAACACAAATGATCCAAAAGTCAACAAGAAGCCATGATCAGGGTTTTGGTCAACCCTTTACTAGTCTTCTTGCAGATCCACTCATCATTGATCATGAAGGAACATCCTTGTTTGGAACAACAAGTTTGAATGAAAATCTTGAACAACAACAATCAACAAGAACACAATTAGGGTTTGATGATCATAACAACAACAATCAAAGTCATAATATCTTCTCAAATATGCTGCAGATTTCATCATCATCAAATGCTGCAAAGACTTCATCAAACAATGAAATCATCACATCTTGTTCTTCATCCAAACGAAGTTTGCTGGAAGCTTCCACCACCTCGTTACAGATCTCATCACCGAGAAATCCGGCCATCAAGAGGAGGTAAGTTAATTATCAACCTAGCTAGACACCTTGCATATATTAAATTATTAAATTCTTTCTTATTGGAAACTGCCTCAATGGATTAATATATAGGATGATAATAATATGCATGTTGCTTCATAAATGAATAAATGATACTCTCCTATATAATTTTTACCTCGTTTTTACAACTTCTATGATATTTTTTTAATCCTACAGGGACATATATATATATACACATATAAAATATTTGTATAAACATGAATAAAATACCATATATAGTTAATTAGATAGAATTTGAAGCGATTCAAACTTAAGCGTGTTTAAATATAACTTTCACTGACTTTCTGTCTTTGATCGAAATCAAAAGCTACATGTCCAATGTAAGTTACGTTTTAATATTGGTGGGCTCTTATAAATTTGTTGGTTTCTCATAGTGAAAAAAATGGTTTAAGGTGAATATATTTAAAAATGTACCCATGATACATTTGTTTCTTAAGAACCCAATGGAATAAATTAAGAGTATTATAGAAGTGTACGTTTACCGGCCAAAAATATTTAAGATCGGTTTTTGAAGATGCATAATAAAAGTTTATTATTTTGTAGCTCAAAAGATTCTTTGTAGGGTGTATGTTACTGTCTCATAATTTCCTGTGCATAATTGAATATATAATGATCATATCATTTCAATATTAATTAACTAATTTGTTTTGAATCTATTTTTTTTATAAATATTAATATATAGATTCAGAAGTTTCTTTCATCTGCTTTCTATAATTCTATGGCTCTTTGGGGAAAAGAGTCATTTGATTTTTCATTTAAGTTTTAAGCATATATATAATTCAAACCTTTCTCAAAACTATGTCATTTGATTTTTCATTTAAGTTTTAAGCATATATATAATTCAAACCTTTCTCAAAACTTGATTTTTATTGTCTTAGAATTTTTTTTTACAGACAGTCATATTTATTTATATAATTTCAGGGTTATTTTAATTTATTTTGTCTATTAATTTCCCCATGAGTAATCTTCTAAAGTTCATTCTACATATATTACGATTTGGATTGATTATTCTTCATGAATGCTATATATTCCATCTCATTTTTTTCTTCCAATATGTTCATTTATGTAATCTTTACCATAAACAAATATTCATATTATACCTTTTTCCAAGTTTTTGAGCATAATCGTATTTATTTGATATTATTTTAAGCTTTTTAATACGATATTGTATTATTTTCAACATTATATCCTAACTCTATAAATTATTACCAACAATGTTAAACTCTTTTTTTACTATCAATAGGGGTTAATTTTAAATAAAATTTCAAAATATTATGTATAGTACATTTTATTTCCTGTATTATTTATTTATTTGATATTAGGCTAAAATCTGTGTATTACACAGGTTGAATAAATGTAATGTTATATATTTAGTAATAAATAAAATTTATGTCTTTAAAAACCCGTGTATTACACGTGTTGAATAAACCCGTTTATTACACGCGTTGAATAAACCCGTTTATTACACGCGTTGAATAAACCCGTATATATTACACATGTTGAATAAAATATAATGTAATCTTTTAACACATCCCCTCGTCAAAATATGTCTTTAAAAAATGTGTATTGACGTTACAGTTATAAATTCTGTTAGATTAACTTTTAATAACTATCCATAATTAAATAATAAGTATTCATAATTATATTTATATTAAATATTTAAAAATTTATTTTTTAATATCATTATTTAATAGGAAAGAGATGAGGGAAAAACATGCTGATGATGCACCAGAAAATGGCACGTGTCTCCGTATGATTTTTATTTATTAGTATAAAGATTATTTCATTAATCTTATTTTCTACTTGTAAATATTTTTAATTTCCCAATCTCTTTAAACTAATTATATATAGGGGGTTTGTTTAATTACAAAGATAGGGAATAGTTTATATAACTTTGTCATTTCATAATTAAAATTAATGACACAACAGATCATGGGGATGATACATTAAATTATTCATAACAAGTGTCATTATTTTATTTAATTTGCTTAATTGAGTCGAGTTATGGATACAAGTAAAGACTTACGCGGATCTATATATTTGATAGGGCAAGCATCTACAATATTTATATTGTAAAAATAATTTTTATAATCTATATCCATAAAAAAAATTTATTAAAATATTAAGGTGTGGATCTATAAATGGTTCTAGTTTTTTCGAACAAACTATTTTTATTAATTTTTTAGTATTGTCAGTTTGTTATATATGGCTTTTTTACCGTAGTAATCAAATTTCTCATAAATATGTAAATTTTAAACTAGTGACCTCTTTATCTTTCTTTATATATGTCTAAAATCATAAAATGATAAATTATTTTTCTCGTTTATCTGTATTAATTAATAATCACCTTTTTTCTTGATTTAGTAATTATATTTTGTATTGTTAAACTAATTTCCTTACTTGTATGTGTTGATGTGCATATGTTTTATCTTTAGACATTTTTTATTTATTAATGGACAATGTGTAAATTATTATTAAAAAAATATATAATAACACCTCCTAATTAAGATCTCTCATCTCCTCTCATATCTACTTGATCCATCGTTGCATCTCTCTCTCGGTCTTATCATCGACTCTTGACAACATCACATCCACCATGCATTCCCTCCTCGATTTGGGTTTATTTTCATAATGTGTGTGCATTCACTGCTAAAAAAATAAAAATTTACGACAGCAGTTTCGTGAGAAATTTGTCGGAATTGGCCGCCGTTAGCGACAAGTTTCCGACAAAAAGTGTTTGTTGGAAAAAACCCCGTAGGAAATATATTTTCTGACAAAGTCCTGACTAATTTTCCGACGAATTAGCGACAAAAGTCTTTCGTCGGTAATTATCAACAATATTCCGATGAATATATTAAATAAATAAGTTAACTTACTTAATAAATTTGTCGGAAAATTGTAGGAAATCTTGTGGTTACTTTTTTGTTTTTGTTTTTGTTTTGTCGCAAACTTGTGGGAAATTTCTTTTGTTGGTAACTTGTCGGAAACTTTTGTATAAAATATACATGTTTTTAGTAGTGATTCATGCTTATGTTTTGTGTATGTGTGTATGTTCGTGTATTTGTTTAATTCTCGTTTTTTTTAACATGGATTTTGCGTTTTGTTCGTGTGGATTTTGATTTATGTTCATGCGTATATTTTGGGTTCGAATTTGTGTCTCAAATTTATGTTTGAATACACATTAGTTTCGTATGTTTGAATGTGCCTATGTTCATGTGTGTAAGTGTATTTTTCATGGTTTAATTTTAGAGGATTTGGGTTTGGAGTTACATGTGTTTTTTTATTTAGGTTTGCATATGCTTTCAATTCGGGTGGGGATATGTGGAGATGGTCAATGATGGTGAAGGGTGGTTATCAATGATGGTTACGGGATCAAAATGATAAGCTTGTGAATTTAAAGAACATTCCTCAATCATATTTAGATTTTGTGAACATATTCAAAGAAATTAAAATTTATATAAAAATTCATATAGTCGTCAAGTGCTATAATTCTGTGAACTAAAGATATTTTTTATCTATACCTGATAAATAAGTAAATGGTTGTGTCAAGTGACATAATTCTGTGAACCAAAGATTTTTTTTTCTCGCTTATTTTTTATTCATTACTAATTATTTAATATTTTCTTTATTAATTTCTAAATCTTCGTTATTATTTGATATTTCTTTTATAATTCATAAATCTTTACTAATTATTTAATATTTTATTTATTTAATTTATGTAAAACACGAGTTTCTAATCTAGTATATAATAAACAAGGAATAAATACGATAACATGATTTCTTAGTGTAAAACACGTGTCATTTAGTTAAACATCAATTAACATCATCTAATTAACGAGCATACATACTCCTCTAAAGTAATTATTAAAAAAAAAGTTCTAAGTACGTTTTTCCTAATCCTTTACTATAAACTAATTAAGCTATCATTTACCCATTTGTATTGTTAGTTTACATTTTCTATTCTTCTAGTGTTATATATTAACGCATTATATGCATAGATAATAAAAAAAATATATTTAAATCATATCATTTAAAAGTTCTCTCGAGTATCAAATATTTAAACAATTTGATTGTGGGTTTTGAAGTTGAATAGTTATTACTATGTCTTATCATGGTTCATGATTGAACATGAGATAACTGTCTCCAAATAGGACTACCATATGGAATGGAATTTTCAGATTTAATCAACTTTTTATTTTGCATATATGTTATTATTTGTACTTTTTTACAGAGAATTTTTTTCCTTGTTTTAAGTAAATTTTCAATCATACTTTATTTTTGAGAGTTCTTTCATTTTTCTTTTCATTTTACTATATAAATATTTGATTTAATTAAATTATCATAAAAAATATATTGTGGTCATTGCTAATAATCAAGTATATAACTTAAATCAAAATCTTATTGTAATGCCATGTATATCAAAATGATTATTAAATCCTTGAAGGAAAAGACATATGTACGGTGCAAATTAAATAGGAGAATATTATGGTTGTGATGTACGGGTGTTACATTTGGTATCGGATCAACCCTTATGGATTCTCAAGGTGTAGTGGTTTTACTTACAAGGACGATGAATCTAGTTGTAGGCTTGAGAAATATGAGGGTAACATGAAGAGAAACCATTCACACATCACTAAATACAAGGGAGATTTAAGTTCATATGGAAACTTTGGGCTTACCAAACATGACACATGTTGGGGCTACAAATGCAGTGAATCCTATAAAGACTACGTAGTTAAGCTGCTTAGATGAGAGACTATTAGGATGAGTGACCTCTTGGTAAGTTCTTGCTAGTCGTAGGAAAAATAAACAATATCATGGTCATGATTGAGGTGTTACAATATGAGATAAGAGTTGTCCCTTGTGTCACTTGGAATATTGGGACAAACCCCATCAAGAAAGATGAGTCCATATTTGTAACAGCGTAGACGAATCTCACATCACCAATGGACACAAAAAGATGTTAGGTTAAACATATAACATCCCCTTACTAGGTACTATGCATTTTGAGGCCACAAGCGTATATAGGGTGTGACTTTGAGAGTATTATTAAGACGAAACGACCTCTTGGGAAGTTCTCGTGTGGTCACAAAGAATAATACCTTGAGAAGTGTGTCCAATGTTTTCATACGGGATTTTTAGATGAATTTTGTTGTTCTCGTTTTTGGTGTGGTAGTGATAACTATCCGAGAAGGTCGAATAAGTGGAGAGAGAGCCGAGCGAATAGAAGAATTGGGTGGTGGAAGGAAGGAAGGTTACGTTGCTGGTGAATATGACAAAGGGGTGCCACGCCCTCGCAATCCCGCATGGTGCGGGACGACCATAATACTAGTCTAATATGCAAGACCCGCTCATCCTATAAAAATGTAATAGTTTCAAATCACCAAGTACATTTAAAAACAAGTTTGACACAATAATAATTATCAAGTTTGATAGTATTATTAACCATAGAAAATTTTAAGGAACAATGCGTCCCTTACATTGCCTAAAAAAATGTTCATTTTGTATTCTATTTCAAATATATGTTATTATAAATTATTTTTGAAAAGTAAATTTATTATGAATCATTACTTTGCATTTAAAACTTATATATATAAGTTCATTAATTTTTGTATTTGTTTTTACTTAAATATTAATTAATAATTTGTTTTTCTTATTAATTATGTTTTCACACAAACAGGTGCAACTGAAATAAAAGATCATTTCTTTACATTAACGATATTGTTTTAGTTGAATGATATATTGTGTAGCTAATCAAGTACACCTTTTATTTTGAGGAAACGCAAGTTCTTTTTTTTTTTTTATAATTTTACATTAAAACTTTTAAAACATTTTTCTTAACCTAGGGTTGTGCGTGGTAACAAAAACATGTCATGTTTTGAAAATAAAGAAATTAACCTATGTTAGATTAAGTCTAAGTTGTTAACATAACGATATCGTTACATTTAACTAAAATATATAATTTGGAGCGAACCAGCATGGATCAAACCTCACTAGACAATAAAAGTGTTTTGTTATAATTAAAATATGTTTTGTGTCATAATGGTTAGGTATTTTATACTAAGATTTAAAAGTTAAAACAAAAGAAATAAGGATCATGTTTTATAGTTTAAACGTAGTTTTTTAGTATATTGCTTCGGGTCCAATTGTTGATTTTATGGTTCAGTCAGTAAACCTAACTATGGTTACATGAACAGGAAGAGTCAAGCAAAAAAAGTGGTGTGCATACCAGCACCAACACCTGTAAATAGTAGACCCACAGGTGAAGTAGTTCCGTCGGACCTTTGGGCGTGGAGGAAGTATGGTCAAAAGCCTATTAAAGGATCCCCTTATCCAAGGTACATTCTCTAATGCACCCTTTTATTTATTTTGCTTTTACGTTTTTATTAAGAGTTAAATGTAAAAGAAAGCATAACTATAAAAATACTTCATAAGTTTTCTTAAAAGATAATAAATTTAACGTATAATATCAAGGATTAAATTGATAAACAAAACACAGACACAATTTAGATGAACCATCTTATTATTATATTTAAGAAATTGACTCAAAACTAAGATACAATAACTCTCATATATAAACTCTAATCATGCATATGTATTTATAAGGTAACCAAAACTTGATTAACAAGAAAATAATTAAAAAAAACTCTAACGCACCCCATAAGCCTATTAACAACTCTTAATGAAACTCCACGAGTCCATGTGGGTCGACCCCCTCACCTACTCGTGATGGGCCTTATAGGTCGGAAATTACCAACAATCACCCCCTTAATTTTTTACTCGAAACCAGGAGGTCTTCAACGCCAAGAAGTCTTCGCATTTCTCCAAACTTACGTGCTACACCACTATCTCGTTTCATTCCACACACTCCCGTATATAGTGAAAACACGACTTGATATGTTTGCTTCGACTATGAAATACCGGGTTTTTAAACAATGCAATTGTTGATGTATTATCAACCCGTAATACTACTCCATGCAACTTTACCCCCGGTTAACTCACTTAGTAACTCCCATAATCACACGGCTTAACATTAGGCCGAACTCGCCGCAATATATTTCGCCTCGCATGATGAAAGCACCACGGTGCTTTGTTTCTGTGTACACCAAGTGATAGGGGCATCTCCATAATATAACACATGTCTAGTGGTGCTTCTTCGGTCATCATGATCTATGTTCTGGCTACTGTCGCCCTACCCTATCAATGTCTTTAATCATCCTCGTGTACCCATGAGACCATATCCATGACTTTCTCTCGTAAAAAACCACATCATATGCTATCATAACCCTCCGAGTCTTTGGATTGAGTAACCATTAAGCTTTGGACCCGTTCTCGATTCCAATATACACCAAACTCCTCAACCGATCGTTAAGCTTTTTCAATTAAGTTTCCACTATCTTTGCATACGCCACACAAGTGAATACTTTGAGATGACTTATATTTGGTTTCTTTTCTTTTAGCATCTCATATGGCGTCATCTCCTTTAATGCACGAGTAGGAATCCGATTCTCGATAAATGTTGTGTGTCAGATCGCTTCACCCCACAAGTAATTTGGAACACTCATTGCCTTTAGCATACCCTGTGCCATCTCTAACAAAGTTCGGTTCCGTCTTTCAACCACCCCATTTTGTTGGGGTGTTTATGGCACCGGGTCTTTAAATGCCTTCCTTGTCACAATACTGATTGAATTCGTGTGAGTTAAACTCACCACCTCGATCGGTCTGAAACGTCTTGATCTTGTTTCCAACTTCACTTTCAACTAATTCCTTAAACTTCTTGAAAGCACCAAACGCCTCATCTTTAGCCTTCAACAAATACGTCCAAACAAACCGTGAGTAATCATCGATTAAAATAAAAACGTACATTTTACCCACTAATGTTGGTGGGGTAATCGGCCCACAAAGATCACCATGTATGAGTTCTAGGGACCTAGTTGCCTAAACACCCCTGATTGAGGGAAGGATTGCCTCATTTGCTTCCCGACCAAGCAAGATTCACACAACTTATTTTCATAGTAATCGGCGGCATCCCATCAACCATCTCCTTCCTTGCCATGAGCTTCATCGACTCAAAGTTCAGGGGGCCAAATCTTGTGTGCCACAACCAACTTGTTTCATCAATATGGCTTAGCAAACTAACCGGCTTGTCAATCTTCAACTGTATACGATAGAGTCGATTAGCGGATCAAATCACCTTCATCAATAATTTATCCTATATGTTATGCATCGAAAGGTAATTATCCTTTATTCAGATGTCACACCTACACTCCGAGGACTGACCAAGACTTATAATGTTGCTTTTAAGACTCAGTATGTAATAGGCATCTGTTAGCAAGCGATGTTCTCCTGTTTTACCTTCAAGTATGATCGACCCCTTTCCGTATATATAAACATAAGATACGTCCCCGTGATCCGTTTGTTAAGTTCAGAAAAGAAGGACAAGTTACCCGTCATGTGGTTGCTCGCGCCGTTGTCCAAGTACCACACATCACCTTCCTTGGACTCGTATTTACTGGGTATAACTTTCCTTTCATTCAGAAACACTGTTTTCCTACACATATTGCATCATAAACAAAGAAGGGACTGGAGTCTCTTTTCATTCGGCTAAGTTTGCTTCGGCCTGAAGCTTTTTGTTTTCTATCATAGCAGTTTGAGACAAAGTATTCAAACTTATCACGTCGATAACACCGAACCTTTTAGAGGTCCCGGTTTTTATCCTTCTGGTCACGGTTCTACAGATTCGTGGCGTTCTCCTATGACCATGGTTTTGGCCCGACCCGCGACCACCCCGTCCTCGCCCCTTCCACGTTCGCGACCTCCATGATTTGAGTCTTGGTTTGTGTACCGATTATTGGAGCTTGAAGATTCAGATTTGTGAAACATAAGCTTACCTTGGGTCTCGGTCTGCAAATCTCCTTCCTTAACCCATTCCTCGTATGCTTTCAACCATCCCACAATGTCTTCAAACCGATGGTCCTAAAATCCAAGACCTATTCGATAGATGCCACAATGTGAATGTATTTGCTTCGTGGAAGACTTTTAAGAAACTTTTTCACCATCCTAGACTCATCAATCATCTCACCCAAAGCCGTTGATTTGGATGCAATTCCCAAATGTTTTCCCGCGAACTCGTGTACCGTTTCCGTCTCCTTCATCCCTAGTAAGGTTTGCAATTTCACCTCCTTCACTCTATCAGGCCCTAGATTACGCGTCTTGATTGCGTCCCAAATCACCTTGGCCCTCTCCAGGTTACCCACTTACAAGATTGTAGTCTCTGGGATCGATTTAAACAACAACGCAATCGCCATGTTGTTTTTGTCAGCTTTAAGCGTACCCGGGTCTGTGGCGTCCCAACCTTATGCACGTTCAAGATCGCCTTCATACGCATAGCCCATACGATATAATTGGTAGATGTAAGCATGGGACATTGGAACGCATTCGGGTTCCCACTTCCACCGTTTGTCTTCGGAGTTTCCTTATCACTCATGTTCTTTGATTTCCTCTGGTACGTAACCGTTGTAGATGGTTTTGATCCAGCCTCGTCAAACCCTAGCCACGATACACATATCACAACTGATCACCGTCGATCACAATTCACAACTCAGAACCAACTACAATGATCACCGTCGATAGCTTCTGCCGTCAGACGCCACACACCGCCACTCATTGTGATCACGCCGCCTCTGAATCTCTAGTCGCCGTTGGTTTACTGCTTGATCATAGAATGCAAGGGTAAAAAGACCAGAAAATTTTTGGCCCGGCCCGCAAAACAGGTGGGAAGGATGCGACATTTTGGCTCTGATACTAATTCAAGGATTGAATTGATAAACAAAACACTAACACACACAATTTAGATGAACTCTTGTATTATTATATCCAAGAAACTAACTCAAAACTTAGATACAATAACCCTCATACATAAACCCTAATCATGGCTATGTATTTATAAGGTAACCCAAGCTTGGTCAACAAGAAACAATTAAAAAAACCCTAATACACCGCATAAGCCCATTAACGACTCTTAATGAAACTTCACGGGTCCATGTGGGTCGGCCCCCTCACATACTCGTGATGGGCCTAATAGGCCGGAGATTACCAACATAATAATTAATATAGCTTACCACTCATCAAATTATATAATTTAAAGTTCATATTCGTCACTTGTGATCCTTGTTGTATAAATGACACAATATACATTTTTAGGTATTGTATATGATAATTTATTACATGGACGACTAAAAAACATGAATACTTATATTGTCTTCACAATAATATTAGTAATCCTATTAATCAATTTTATAAACTAGAGGGAGATATGATAGTAAAATACACGTACATATCGGTTGTAATTTGATTAGGTGACACATAGATGCATGGCTATCGTTTAACCATTTAGGGTTTTTTACTAACATGGATTTATGCTTCTTATTGATATTGATTTATGTTTTTATATCATATATATAATTTATAGAGTAAATTACACAGATTGTCTTTTAATTATACTAGAAATTACATTCTCTGTCCTTTGACTTCAATAAGTACACTACAAGTCATTTTCTTATATATTTTTGCACACCCTATGTACTTTACATTAACTGATGTTAAGTTTTTATGTTAAGTCTAGACATGTGCATTGCACATGAGGCTATGATGGTCATTTAACCCATAAAAGAACAATTTATGCTAAGCAATATCAATAAGAAGTTTCATTAAGAGTTGTTAATGATTTTGTTGGTAATTTATAATAAATTTAAGAATAAGATTATCTAAAACTGATGTTTTTATAGAGTAAATTACATAGATTGTCCTTTATTTATACTATAAATTACATTTTATGTCCTTTGACTTCAATAAGTACACCACAAGTTATTTTCTCAGATACTTTTGCACACCCTATGTCCTTTACACTAACCTCCATCCATTTTCAATGTTAACTCTCATCATATGCCTCTCACATGATGGGTAAAGTTGTCATTTCAGATTTTGTCTTTCCAATTACCTTGATGAAATTGCAATCTTTGTCCTCTCACTCCTCTCTCTTCCCTCTATTGTCATCTTCAATCGGACTAAAACCAAAAAAAAGTAAATTACAAATGTGGTTTTCAGTAAACCTTATCTGTTCTGTTATTGGATAATCAACAATTTTATGTGATATCTTCAAGACTAGGATGATTAATATCAAAGTTGAAGCAAGCTAACGGCATCTGTACTCGGGAACCTCAAAGACGAGTTCAATGGCCAAATGAAACCATATGGCAAACAAAAAACTTACTGATATAGGATCCATTTAGCCGTCTAGGGCATACACATAACGAAATCGGGATATGAGAACAGCTTATATACGAACCACCGTCGCTTTGCCTCCTCCGCCAAGGCTTCGACAAAACCCTGATCTGGGTTTGCAGAAAAAATGTTGTGAGTTCATCTGAACACCAACGCCATCGTTGTCTTCCTCTTTCAGCCGTCAAGAAATACCCGGCGCTGTTGCTTGAAACCGCTGCTGTTGGAGGCTGTCGTCACACATCCCCTTGTCGGGATTGGATCAAAACTTGCCGGATCTGGCCGAGATTAGAACATGTAGCCACCGCTGCCACCTGTTTCAGTCAACTCGTCGGATCTGGCCAACTGTTTTCACGCATCCTCTTGAAGCCGTTGTTGTTGGATTTAGTCTGCTTCTTTGATTGGGATATGATTATGGAAGGTAAAATGTTTAAGTAAATTACATCTTTGGTCCTTTAAAGGGTAAAATGACCATTATGCCCTCATGTGCAAGGCACATGTCTAGACTTAACGGAAAAAGATAACGTCAGTTAGTGTAAAGGACATAAGGTGTGTAAAAGTATCTAAGAAAAGGACTTGCGGTATACTTATTGAAGTCAAAGGACATAAAATGCAATTTATAGTATAAATAAAGGACAATCTGTGTAATTTACTCTCTTTTTTATTACTGGTGTAGAGGGTTGATATGGAAAATAACTCATAGAGTCATACGTCTAAAAGACATTTAATTATAAAATCGAGACACATGAAAGCAAACCAAAAGAGAAAATGTGCATGTGATAAATATAGTATATGAATAAACGTGTTTTGTATTTTATTACTAGCTAGGCTAGTATTTAACTTCAATGTTGAGGTTGGAACTTGCAACATGTTCCGGTATTTAGGGTGCAATTGATTTATGACATGACATGATAATACGATATACGCAATTGATTTATGACATGACATGACATGATAACACGATATACAAAATTGGGTAGTTTCGGGTCAAACCCCGGAACAACTTTATGTAAATGGGTCGCGTTCGGGTCAACCTGGTAGCTAGGTTCATATTTTATTTTATAATTCAAATAAAATAAGTTCCGTCTCATAATAGTTAAATATTTTACGCCAAAAATAAAAAATTTAAAAAGAGAAAAGGGCCATGATTTAAGTTTAAACGTAACTTTTTATACATTTGTATCTTCTTGTTATAAATTCATAATTTTAGAATATTAACATGTGATAAAAATAAGACAAATTTTATTCGCGTTAAACGGGTCATGCATGTTAATCAGGTTTTGACCCACCAACACGACTATTTATTCCACTTCTTTATGGTATAACAAATACATTAGTACTACATTTGCTCCTAATTATGAAGTATAAAATTTTTTGTAATAATTTTCAGAGGGTACTATAGATGTAGTAGTTCAAAGGGTTGCTCAGCAAGAAAACAAGTGGAAAGAAGCCGAACAGACCCCAACATGTTGGTCATCACTTATACTTCTGAACACAACCATCCATGGCCAACACAAAGAAACGCCCTAGCTGGCTCCACCAGAACTCCACAACCACCAAAGACCACCATCGAACCACCGCCACCAAAAGAAGAAACCATAGAAGATCATGAAGGAGGTGGAGTTCAAGTGAAAGATGAATTACAAGTATTGGAAGGAAGTTTCCCTCTAGTTTACCGGCCAGAGTTGCTGGATCACGGTGGCGGTCAACCGGATGATTTCTTTTCAGGGTTAGGAGAGATTGAAGGTGATCCCATAAGCATGTTGTTGAACCATGGTTTCTTGGGTGGTGGTGGTGATGAAGATGAAGCAGAAAATTATAACAAGGATTTGGATCCTTTTGGATAAAATTAATTATTGAAAAAGATTAATTTGGATGAATTCATTTGTCTAAAAGAAATATAATTTATTTGCTTGGTGTTTGTATTATCGAATAAAATATATATTTTTATTTTATTAAATTGATTGGTCAATCATAGTTTTTTTTATCTATTAGTTTTGTTTTTTATTTAAAATATTAATGTTTTTGACCTATTAAACTAGTTAATTTGTTTGTTAAAAAAAGGTCGAACTATTATCCAATTTTACGTATTTGTATGTATCATTTACTAGGTTAGAATCTCATGTATTAAACGGGTTGAATAAATATAATATTATATATTTAGTAATAAAAAATTTATGTCTTTAAAAACTCGTTTATTATACGAGTTGAATAAACCCGTGAATTACCAGGTTGAATAAAATATAATATAATATCTTAACACATACACTCGTCAAAATATGTTTTTAAAAAAATATACTTTGACGTGATATTATAAATTCTGTTAACTTAATTTTTAAAACATTTTTTAACGTATTAAATTCATTTGATTAATGATATAATAACTATTCATAATTAAATAATAAGTATCCATAATTAGATTTATATTAAACACTAGTTTAGATCACGTGTATACACACGGGGTAAAAAATATCAATAAATAAAATTTTTAAATTTTTATGTGTATATTTTACATGTGTAAAAATGTATCATATACTAAGGATATAAAAAAAACTCAAAATATGTAAAAACTAATATATAATTGGGTTTTAAAAATATATTAAGTACTATTTAATATTTGATTAAAAATAAAAGTTATATAATTACATTTTAAAGTTTTATAAGGAATAATTTAAAATAAATGTTTTTTGTTAGTATAATTAATATTTTCTTTAAATATATATTATTGTTAAAAATAGATGTGCATTTAATAAGAGAGAGAGGCGGTAAAAAATGATGAGAATGAATGTCGAGACGACACGTGGCATGAAAAAACCTTTATTTATTATATAGTATAGATTTTAAAATATATTCTTTTAATATCATTATTTAATAGAAAAGAATCACTAAATAATAGCTAAGTTTATATTTATTTCATTTAGATAACTTAATTTTAACATTTATAAGAAAAAAATCACAACGAAATTACATAATAACTGTTTATTATAATCAAAGCTGCAAAAGAAATTACATAATAATAAAGAAAATGTATTTCATATAGGATAACTTTTCTCTTTAAGAACGACTAACTCGCATATCCTTTAAACATACTCGCAAATCTTTACCAGTGTTTACCATGGGTCTAAACTAGAATTAAAAAGATCATATTATTTGTAACACCTAGAAAATCCCAACACTTTTACCCGAACCAAATGAATGACAAAGGAGGTTAATGGGCTAGTGATAGATTGTGGGCTTGTGATATGCGGGCTTGGGCCGTTAATATGAGGAAACGGAGGGGTTAAACCTTAGCCATCACACTCCATCTTCCTCATTCTAAACATACCACAAAATCTGACTAGAGAGAGAAAGCACTTTTAGAGAGACAGAGAGTAAAGAAGTTGCTTCTTGAGGTTTAAAATCTACTCCGAAGCCTTTCTCCAGTGATTGTGAAGAAGAATATACGAAGAAACGTCCGATTTTAGCTAAGAATCGAACCTGAAATCTCTGTTTTATGCTTAAAATGGGTTCTAGGTAAAACTAGGATTTTGATCTCAAAGTAAGAATTTTTACGCGTAAATGGCTAAGTAAATGTTAGATCTAAGTTCATGGGACTTAAACAAGTGTTTTGTACATAAAAAGTTGAAAACGAGCCTGTATGTGAAGATCCACAAGTGGCGACACTATTTCATGTGGCGCCACTAGTCTCGGCCACTTGAAGAAGATGAAGCCCGATGGGACGACACTAAGAGTGTCGCCAATGGTATTTGACGACACTAATGTGGCGACGCTGAGGTCCAACGACACTAAATCCAGAACGAAAGTTTTTGCGACACTGATGTGTGCCTGGCGACAATGCCTTGGCTACACTAAGTATTGGCGACATTAGTTGTTAGGCGACACTATTCAGATTTTATAGTTTCGCTGTTGACTTTTATGCAGATCGTCTAGCAAGTAACCTAGCTTAGACCTTTCATTCAGAGTTGACTATTCAACGACCAGGTGAGTTCTAGACCCCTTTTATACCTGCTTTTGGGGTGGTGTGTATACTGTATGAGTTTATTATAAAAGTGCGTTAATAATCTAAGCGTGTAAAGTATTCGCCATAATTGTGTGTTGGTGAATGAAAGAAAAGTGTTTACTATCCTTGTGTGTTTGTAAATGAAAGAAAAGAAAGTTTAAAGCAAAGTTTGAAAAGAGGCAAAACTAATGTTATGCAAGTAAAGTTGTTATGAAAGATAACGATAGTTAAAGAATGTTTTTAATAAAAGAAAGAAGGTCAGCCAGATAGAAGTCATTACATTGTCTATAACTGGGAAGGGAAGGGTTCCTACAGGAGCCATTGTTATGTGTATGTCATGCGTACGTCTTGTGTCAGTATGTCAGTCATGGCATTACCTTATTAGGGGCCTTTGTGGCTAGCCAACGGTTATACAACTGGTTCTGTGTGATAAAGAGTAACAACAGTTACTCATGAGGTATACGTAGCCTCATCTTTGTGATAAGCATCTGTGTGATAAGCCTTCATATCGAGTCTGTGTGATAAGCCTTTGTGTTGAGTCTGTGTGATAAGCCTTCATTTCGAGTCTGTGTGATAAGCCTTCGTGATAAGCAGCTCAACTGTGTGATAAGCGTCTGTGTGATAAGTCTTTGTGATGAGTTTCCCAGGTTATGATGTGTGCAGTATAGACAATTAATGTATGACTTGAAAGTAACGAGCAGTGAAAGGTTTTGCCTTTACCGACATTGTGTATGATAGTGTAAATCCTTCTACTTTTATTAAATGAATGTATTATGTAAAGCTAGAACTCACTCAGCGCTAGCTGACTTTTAGTATGCACATCAGGTTAAGTGTAGGTATGGAGAAAGCTTTGGATTGCTTGGCTGGCTGAGAAGAGTTACCCGACACCGCAGGCTTTTGGCATCCCGTATGATTTGAATGAAAGATGTAATAGTTAGTTTTAATATTTTAATTGGATGGCAATTTGACATAATGTAATGACGTTCATTTTCCGCTGCTATGAAGTATTTTAAGTTTAAAAATTGTTTGTGAATGAGTAAATCCAACACGTGTATTATTCCGGGTTTGAGGCCTTACATTATTACTCTAATTTTAAAAAATATAGATTTGTTAGGGGAGTGCATATGTACTTTCAAAAGGATTTATGCTACCTTTGTAATATCCAAGATTTTCCTGACGAAATTTCTTTCCTAAATCCGTTATAAATACAAATATTTAGAACCTATATTTATCTGATTTATATGCTTATATATATATATATATATATATAATTGAAACTTATTTTAACATATATATATATATATATATGTATCTTATGGATAAAAGGTATTAAATTCTTAAAACATTATAGATTTATAATTATATAAATAATATAATTTATAAACTTACTTCTAATACTTAAACATGTAGACTATAAATCCTATAAATTATTTTATAAAATTATAAGATAAAAGATGACAAAACTTATAAGACTTACTTGGTTTTATAAAAATAAAACATATTTATTTTTATAAATAAAGCCCAGGGACCGAAACTGTCATTAGGGAAACTTATTTTAAAACTTAAATTTATACATAAATGGCAAAACCTAGAAACATCAGGGGCCTGTTCTGTAATTAATCCAAACTCTCAGATCAGAAAACGGTCTCAGGTTCGAATCCCTCTGAGACCGGTTTTCACCCCCTTTTTACTCAAAACCGCGAAAACGTCCACATTCGACGAACCTCGGGTCTCGCCTTCGGCGTGCGACCTTAACCCTATGGCAATCAATGCCCATTTTCGATCGAGGCCGCGCATACCCACTAACCGTTCACGCCTTTAATGCCGAAATTGGCTATAAATACTAACCCATACACCTCAACGACATCATCCTCATACTCCCTAAGCTCTCAATTCAGTCGACCATCACCTGCATTTCGCAATTTGGTTCCCGTCACAGCCGATCCAAAATCCATCTCGTTCTCACTCGACTCGCCATCGTTTCAGGTAATCCTTATATCCAAGACCTTCATTTTCAAGTGAGGATCGAAAGCCCCCTGTTTAATTTCATAAACAGAGGGTGATTCGATCCGTATTGGGACGATTTCATTTCTAGGGTTCATATGATTTGGGGGCTATTTCGGGATTCTTCTTATAAATTTTTGTTACGGATAAATGAACACCGAGACCCGTAGGCGGGATGGTTAAGGCAGTGTGTGTGTTTGTGAACCGGGCGACCCGGGTTCGAATCCGGTTAGCCCAGTTTTGCCTCCTTTTATTTTTTTAGCCTTTTTAAACAACCTTTAAATCTTTTAATAATTTTTATAAAATCTGTTAAACTTTTATAAACTTAAAAATGGTTTTTATTTATACTTTAGATTCGGGAACTATTTTAAATAATTAAAACTTGAAATAAATAATTCTTTAAAAATGGTTTTACACATTTAAAAAGTATAAAAATCTTTTTATACTAAACATGAAATAATTTACTTTGAATCTATCATAAAATCGTTAATTATTTCTGTTTCTAAAAACCTTAAGAATAAATAAGTAACTTGTGTCAATTTTATAAAAGTTATCAAACCTGCATTTTACTTAGAAGGCATAAACCGTTGTAAATTTTTAAATCTAAATCAAGGCTTATCTATTTATATAAAACAAGAAAAAAATATACTTTTATTTATTTCCTAAATATTATAAACTTATAAACTTTATAACATTCGATAGAAACTTTAAAAATATTTATAAACTTGTAAGCTTTATAAACTTATAATGTAAACTCTATAGAGAAATTCTATTTAACCTTTTATACACTTATGATTTCATATTATCTATTTAAAACTTGTGAGATAATTTATAAAATAAATACTTAATAAATCTTAAATACTTTATATCGACCCCTTTAATTAAACAAAGTAATTATTCTTTTAAATAATGATTTACCCTTAACACTTATGTGTTAAACCCTAATAATTATTTATTTCTTAAATAATTATTATAAACACTCAGTTATGATTTATAAATACTTAAATATTTATTCTTAGTCATTGTCTATTCATTTAAAGGCTTAATATGAACCTTTACTAATTATCCGTTCTTTAAATAATTATTATTAACATTTGATAATTATTTATTCTTTCATCTACTCAGATCAACCTTATTCATAAAATGTTTAGAGAAACTATTTTTGGATTATTAGTTCCTAACTAGAGTAATTATAAGACTTCTAAATAATTATTTTAATTAATGATTATTCTAATCTACAAACTTATGAAACTTTGATATTCAAGTCTTGTGACATTCATTCAAAACATTTATTATAAACTTGGGTTAAACTTGATTTAAACTTCATAAACACAATCAATCCCATCTCCCATTGGAACCCTAGTCAAATCCTGAAATCTTAGAATTCTTGTCCTAGTCTTATAAGATCATACTTGAAACTTTAGACTTATATTCTTAGGCTTATTGTGAGGATATTCTCCCTCAAAGTCTTGCAAACTTACTCTTATCGGATACTCTTCATCAATCCAAGTGAGTATACTTAGCCCCTTTTTCCTTTTTATACTTTTGGGGTGAAACATGTTCAAAACTTTAAACTTATACAATTCTTGTACAACTATGACTAGATGCTTATTCTTATGTTAAACTTGAGACTTGTATGCTTAGATTAAACTTAAAACTAGCACATTCATTAACTTTGATCAAGCCTATAGTAACAATGATAGATCTATTGTATTTGACCAATCCACCTTGATTGATTGACCCCTTCGGGGGGGAGCCCTTGGTGATTGTTACTGAATTAAACTTTAAACTTGAGACTTATAAGGGTAACCTGCGGGTTATGCCTAAACTTGGTTGGAGGGTTGAAGTGCACAATGTTTAAGATACTTGTTCTCATACTTACATTATAGAATGCATATATCATAGTGAATTGTAATTCTTCTCAAATACTTGTTAAACTGTGTCAAAACCTTTGTATCTCACCAACTATTTTGTAGTTGACAGATTCTTTCACATGTTTCAGGTTCTACATCATGAGACTTGTTTGTGATCACATAGGATGCTTTGGACCTAGACTATTTATCAATTAAACGTTGTATTCTTGTTATGTTTCCTTGTATTGAATCTTAAATTATTTATTAATAAAGTATTGAAACTTTAATAGTCAACCTTGTGCTATTGAACAACCGCATCCGCCCCGACGTATAATCCGCCGTCGGTTGGGGTGTGACAACCTTGTTCATGTCTCTCTGATTCTTTTACATGTCACTACTATAGTTCTCTTTTCAGTTTGCCCTATTTTTAGTGCTATTTTTTAGTATCTTTGGTTTTTGCTGATGTTTTGATTCTCTCTGTCATACTTTATGTTATCTGGACACTAAACTTTACTTGTCGAGAAAATGTTTTTGGAGTCGAGGGTATATCGGGAGCAACCTCTGTGTCTTTTGGGATAGAGGAAAGATTTGTCCCATCCTACCCTCCTCAGACCTTATAAATAGCTTTTTGTTATGAGTAAGATTTTACTAGGTATATTTATCTGATTGTTTAAAAATATAAGTATATAAGCAATAAATTTTAATATTTAAATATAAAATTATATTAATCATGAACAATTTGTGTTTCTTTTTTGGAACATAAAAAACAGTGAGAAGATAAGGGAGTCCCACTCCCACACATTGGTTTGAGAGGAATAACATAATTGGGGTGTTGATGAGACTGAAAGTTTTTAGGAACAGTTGATTCAAAAGCTCATCAAAAAGTTTGGTGTTAGATACGACTCACTTCAATAAATCATTATCATTCATACATCGCTAAAACAAGTGATGCGACTCCACAAATGATGGAACTTTTAACAACTAATTCGACTTTATCATCAAGTTTTTTGAGCCTAAATAGCCAATGACGACAACTTTTAACGCTAACCATTGTTATACTTATCTAAAAAACGTGTTTGATTTATGGTCAAATTTCGTTATGGTCTTTTATGGGTTTGAAATATTTTTTGTTAGTACAAACTTTAACCGGTATTTGAAATAATTTGGTTATTGACATAAAGTCTCTTTAAGCTGCAAGCTCTGTGTTAAAAAAGTTAAGTCACGTCAAGCTGGTGCTCGGCTTGACTTAGTTACAACTTACAACCCTAAAACTAGAAGAAATTCAAAAAGTAGCATTATTGAAATGTTTAGATTCTTTTATAAAGATTATAACATTATTAATTCCTAATATCTTTGTACTCGCTTATTGGCTTCATTGCTTCCTCTTCCTATTGGTCAACGAAGTAGTTTAAAAGCAATGTTATTACTAGCAATGTTTGTAATCAAATTAACCGCATTACCGGTTCACTGGTTAGCTTCAAATAAAGATCAATATTTCGGGGGGTTTTTTCCTAAACCGGTTCGGGTTTGAAACCGGTTTTTGAAGTGAAAAGAATCGATTCAGTTTGAAACCGGATTTTTTCTTGTTCGGTTTTGAGTGACAAACCGATTTATAACTTACTGTTGGTTAGGGTCCATACTGGTTTCTGTTCGGGTTAAAAACCAGTTCCAGTTCACAAACCGATTTTCTTGTGCACCTCTAGCTTCAAAAAACAAGATGACATTATATATAGCAATTTAGAAAGGATGAATAGTAGCATAACCAATTAAACTTTGCCTGGTGTAATACTAAATATGTGTGTGTATATACATATTTTATTTTGAAAAGATTTACAAATTGAATGCAGCTCAGTTGGGTGCTTCCCACTAGAGGTGCACAAATCGGTTTTTCAAACCGAACCGGTTTGAAACCAAACCGAAACCGGTTTAGTCAACATAAGTCAAAACCAGTTTGGTTTGAAACCGGTTTGAGAGGGGGAGATCGACCGGGTTTGACCGGTTTGAAACCAGTTTTTGAGAGGTTTTGACCGGTTCGGTTCAGGTTAAACCGGTTTCAGCTAATAGGTTTCAAACCGGTTTTAATTTTGGGTCGGGTCAGTTTTCAAACTGGTTTGAAATCCCAAACTGGTTTTTTGTACACCTCTACTTCCCACCCGTCCACAGAGGAGGTCGCATGTTCCATCTTGCTCCCCAACGGTTTTTCTAAATTTTTTTGTCAAATGATTCTTGGGTACCATGTGTGGAAAATTAAATAATAAAAAATAATTATTTTTTTATTTAAATATAACTTTCAGGCGAATTCCTTCATATTTCTCTTTTTCTATTAAAAATAGATTTATTTAAAAATAATATATTATTTTCCATACTAAAATTAAATTATTATGTATTCTTATTCATTTAATTATTATTGCTATTATTTATTATTGTTGTTTTTATTAATAATATTATTATTATTTTAATTATTATATTATTATTACCATTATTTATTATTTTTTATTATTATTATTATTATTATTATTATTATTTTTATTATTATTATTATTACTACTGTTATAATTATTATTTTCCGTTAATGAATATAATATGTAACTTAAAGTAAATGAGATTTTAAAAGAAGAAAAATAATAAAAGGTAACAAATTTAAAAATCCAATCCAACCATCGGTCATTGTCCGTGTCCGTGCCGGTTCAGCCGGCCTGGCCCATACCAACCGGTTCAAATAGAGGTAGAGGTGCTCAAAAAAGCCGGTTCAACGTTTCAACCCAGTCCAAAACCGGAAACCGGTTCAAACAAAACCGCTTTAAGGCAAACCGGTTCATACCCGATCCAAACCGCCAGTTCAGAACCGGTTTGGAGGAGTCTGTGGAAAACCGGTTCATACCCGGTTCATGCAACCCGGTTTTTAAACCGATTCAAACCGGTTTAGTCGCTGAAACAATTTACAGCCATTACATAACGGCTATATAGCCGTTGGAACGATTTCAAACCGTTTTTTTTTTTACCATTTTGCACCCATAAAACACTATAAATAGGTGGGGATGTGTTTTGGTTTAATCACATCTCTCTTTACACTCTCTAATCTCTAAAACCGCTCTCTAAACTCTAAAAAAAACGAGCATTCCGATCATGACGTCGAAGAATAAAGAATAAAAACTCCAAAAAATATAAATATATATTGTCACTTTCTCTTGTTTTTCAATTTTCTAATTTTATTTTGTAATGTTTTGTAATTTCCGAACTTCCCGAAGATGAATAAACTTTGAACTTTATGTTTTATAATTGTTATATATTTTTTTATAATTTTTTCGAATTTTATTGAATTTAAAAAAAAAGGGTTAACCAAACCAGTGTTGAACCAGCCCGATCCAGTTTGATAGGGTTGGGGGTTTCAGGCGTGTAAACCGGCTTAACCCGAATCGGTTTTTAGGCAAACCGGTTTTGACCAAAAGTTGACCAAACCGGCCCGGTTCGATTTAAAAAAACCGTTTTGTGCACCTCTAGGTGGTTTAGAGATACTCAATCGGAGGACATGTTATGTAGCCTAGGCCCACTTAAAGATCAAACGATTGTTCAAGTTAAGATGTAGCCCACTTAAAGATCCAATCGAAAGCCGAACTTGAGTCAAAGCCCAATCAAGTTAGTAACTTAGAACTTCTAAACAACGAAAATGGATGATTTGGGTCTGATAATTCCAGCTGAGCCCATGGGTATTTCGGTCAGATTTGTAATTATCCCTACATTTAACATGTCTACAACATGTTGTAGCTAATAGGATCATAAAAGCATAATTACATGAATGATTATTCTTTATAGTTTCAACTCGAGTGTGCAGTTGAAATCATCTAATTTAGTAAGTTAATTACTCCAATATATAGTCTCAAAAATGATCATTGGCAAGAAACTAATGGAGTCATAGGGTGAATGTAGACAAAATTAAATCATAAATTGAACACATAATCTGCTATATGAGAATCTTTTAATAGAAAGTTTGTCGGGCTTTACACCGTTAATGCTAAAAGTGATCAACAAGGCTCGGAAAGCTGGAAAGAACGACACCATTTGTCATTTGCATTGCTCAACCAACTGTTTGCATCGCTCTATCAAAATTTTCTTCTGCGGTTAATCCCCGTTTGACTAACGTGTGTTCTGGATCCGACAGTTTCAACTGACTGCAAAACAAACGGGTTAAAATGTGCTCAGATCTAAACAGGTAAATTTTACAGGTTTGGACCAGTCAAGTTTAGAAAAAATTCAATGATTAATATGTTGCATATGATTACAAAGCTATATTATTGTAATGGCTTTAACTTTTTCACATAATGATTTAGGGAGAAAAAAGAACCCATTTGGCCCGCTAGGCTTGTACCCTAGCGGTATCAAGGTGTGTATTACACCAAGTGGTTGAGGGTTCTAGTCCCATGGCGAACATTGGTGTAGATTTAAGAGTAAGTTTAGAGAGTGTGTGAGTAAGACGATCTAAAAAAAAAATTTGTCCCGCCACGTCTGTTATCTTTTAGGTTCAAATCTTTTAGCCTAAACCAATTAGTCCATTACAGATTAAAAAAATAACCCAAATCAACCCTTTTGTATCTACAAAGGTTGAAATTGCTGCCTATACTAATTATCGTCCTAATAACAAGATTTTTCTGCGTATCACAGTCGGAAGAATTTAGCGTTTTTAAAATAGTTTAAAAAAATCTATGTATCCATTATCCTCATTTCTGATCTGAATGTTATGAATTTAAGTCACAGAAACAATCTGTTCATAAAACTGCAACTGTAAGGAAAAGACCAGAAAGCCATACTTCCCACACTTCACATGTGTAAGTAGCTGGTAGTTGGCTATACATCTTTCTATAGAAAGTAGTATTCACCTATATAATAATGATGTTACATATTTGACTTGGATCCAAGTTTACAGTTGGAATGGTGATTTTGTACTTTCACTTCTAACTTAACATTTTGTTATGCTAGTTAGTAAAGTGGAATACTAGGGTCAGATTGGAAAGCAATAAAAGTAAAATCAGTTAAAATCCGTCTGTTGTGTTCTTGTTTTTTGTCCAGCAATAATAAAATTTCTCAAACTCTAGTTTTCTCTCAAATTTCTCTGTTTTGGGAAGATTTTATAACAATAGAAAATGCAGGATGGATCAATTTAGATTGTATGCTTTCTACTCATAAACAATAGAGTTCATTTCAATCAACTAGTAACAATCTTTGCAGAGAACACCACAGTATTAACGTCAGTGAAGCACGTGTGATTTCATACCTTAAAAACCGCGCAGAAGGTTTCCCAAGATGAAGACTGCATACAACCAGATTAGCCAGTGTTTCTTGATCCTTTGCATCCTATAATAGGGCATCAAAATATTATATCAGGGTTGGCTAACGGATCAAAACAGTTGTATGCAATAACAATTATAATGGATTACCAAAACACAATTTGTACAATAATAATCTAAATTTTGAATAAGACAGCCTAAGAAGTTATATGCAATAACAATAGATTTTGGACAACTTTCAACCCGTTTGATTTTATCCGTTTCCCCTATCGTTAAACTTTTTGATTCAACATGTTTGAGATAAAACACAACCCAAATCGATTCATTCATAAGTGAATGGATTGAAATTACCATATCTAATTACTAATATGTAAAGTTGGTTGGAAATTTACCTTGTTTAGTGCTTCTAGTAAAAATGATTCAGCTTCATCAAAATTGCCCATGTGCATGCAGCACACAGCTTTCCCATTAAGTATCAGACTAGTCATCTGGTACTTCTCAGAGAAGTCCTGGAAGATGAGATATGCTTCCTGTATCTTTGAACCACCCTAATTCACCAAACAGTTTGAAAATTAATAATAGGGTAAATTTCATATATGGCCTAAAGAGAAGAATATGCACCACAGCTAAATTAAGCCATGCAGTTGCAAGCTGAGTTAGCGTGTGATCCTCATCCATCTGTTGCATAACTCTCAACTGCTTCTCAGCATAATCTGATCTGTTCATCTTCAGGAAAATGTGGACATTCAAAGCATATCTGAAAAGCACATAATGCATTAGGTCTAGGGTTTTTACTGTATAGAATGTATCATTTACGAGGGGCATATAAACAAATAAAATTATAATAAATAATTATGGTGGAAGGCAAAGTAAGACTCAACAGTTCCATAGTCCCCCCAGCATTTGTGTACTTAAGAGCCTCATTGTAGTCCTGCTCATGCATGAATATGGTCCCAGCAATAAGCCTGAGTATTGGGTTGTTCCCAATGGCAGCATCACCCAACCACTCCCTTATACTTGAAATTGCGTTTTCCTGTCAAATTTGAAAATGCATTAGGGGGTTATTTTTCTGAGCCGGATGGTCTCTCTGGGGGCAGCCTCTCTATCCTTTGGGATTTCACTGGGTTTGTTTGTTTGTTTGTCAAATTTGAAAACCAGACAATTATACTATATGGCCCATTTGATCCATGAAATAACAGAAGAACATGTACACGAACCCCATTTATGCTTCTATTCATTAACAACACATCTGATACTTGATTACTTTCAACTGCGTTAGTGTGTAACCAACTCCAGTGTCATGTTTATATCATCAGTGTTGCAATTTATGAAAAGATAACCTATTTGATAGACAAAAAAATTAACACAGCAATTCCACTAACCTAAATTACAGCAGAACAATTCATGAGCAAGCACAACATCAAGAAAGAACAAAGCAGCGCGGGGAAATCCCACTAGTTTATATCAATTATCAAATCAAGTAAGTTTCTCCGTTTAAAAATATGAAACTGGTTTTAAGCTCAAAAGAACAGATAACCAATTTCAAAATCAATATTTTTATTACAATTATATTGATAGCTAAATTATTCATATAAAAATAAACTAAACAGAACACAGTCTGGTTTTAAGTTTGTAACATATTGCATTTTAAAATTTCTGTTATAATTCTTCTTCATAGGAGACGTAGTTTTGTTATACCTAATTATCTATTACAACATCTAATGAGATCAATCATAAGAAATTTCACCTTGCTATCGGGACTGAAAAGATACAAAGCGAGCAGTTTCACGGCTTGGAGAGGCGTCGCCGCAGATGAATCGACTTCGTTAATCACAAGCTATCGAAGATCAAATCAATTACACCAGATGAAATCACCAAAAATTGAGTATATTAGTGAACAAATGACAATGAAATCACATACCTGGTAGCTTCCAATGGCGATGTAGGATCTGTACACGAGGCAATCTCGTTCGATTGCGTCTTCTTCGGAGAGGTTTGGGACGTCACTGTTGTTGATGGCGGCTTGATATGCGCCCAAGTAGAAGTTGTTTCTCAGATTGAACAACACGTCTGGTGCCATCGCCATGGTTAATCGGATCTAGATCGTAGATCAGAGATATGAGCAGATCCAAGAGAGAGAGAACGCGAGGAAGAAGACGTGTGTTTAGCAGTTCAGAAGAAGTGAAATTTTCTTATATATTTTACAAGACTAGTGGCAAACCCGCGCGATGCGCGGAGGCGACATTCAAGCATATCAATGGATCCCCATCTCTGAAAACACGCGCGATGTGACGGCGGCGGCAACAATTTACAACGCGGTACTCGTTTTCATTTAGTTTACAATTTGGTGATTCTTCCCAAGATTACGGATACGAAGAAGTTATTGATAATCTTTTTAAATCATTTAATTCAAGGTTCAAACATTTAGATCACTAACCCACATCACACTTCTTTGTATGGAATGTTGATGAATAAAAAGAAGGCTGCTTTTAGAAACAAAACTTTACTAAATTTATTCTTTAATAAAACAAAAGTAGATGTACAAAACGACATATCATTAAAACATAAAGAAACCAATTAAGAGGATAATAACACGAAATATTATAGTTGATAGATAAGTCTTATATTTACATAAGAATGAAGATACATCAACCTGGAAAACTATATCACACAAATATCTCCTGTAAACATTTTGCTACAAGCCCCCTGACGGTCCCGCACCTTCAAAGTTCCCTTCAACATATTCTAGAACTGTAGATTTAAAAAAAAATTATAATCAGTGAAAAGTAAAGAAAATTAATCCAAGAAGAAAAATAAGCAGTGGCCCCTTGATACCCATGTAGTAATCATCAGTGTTTGGGTCATCAATAGCCTCATATCAAGATTCTCTCGGGCGTTAACTAACAATGGATCTATCAACCCATCATTCATCTCTTTTCTCTATTGTCAGTGGTTTATGTCTCTATTAAATTATGCACATTTTTAATTGTACGAAGGATCCAACTTAAACCCGTATAATAAACTACCCTCTGTTTGATTTTTCATTTCCAAATGAAGAATCTTGGCTAAATCTTCGGTTATAAAGTCATCAAAAGTGAAGAACTTTGTCACGCGTCTACAGAAACCTTCATTAGAACTTAGAAGTAATCAAGCGCTTCATTGGTTCACTATAGCGTGCAAATATAACTACTATCTTACCATTATCCATAACCAACATTATTTCTTCAAGGGCCTCTAAACCGTAATCTTTATCATCTGATTTTTGCATTGGTATTAATCGGTATGCTTCATCTACAAATAATATCCCCCCTTCAGCTTTCTTTTATTTGTATTCAGGTGTTGAAACTTGAAATCATTTAATTTTAATTTTTTTTTCATGGGTACTTTGGTCTTTTTATAAACGGTTCTGATAAAATAAAGAATATAGTAATTAAAATAAGAGCTACATACCACTCTCCTAGTTTTTGGTCCTGTGTGACCAACAAATTCTCCAACTAAATCTGTTCTTTGACCTCAGTAACTTTATCGGTTGGTAAAATCTCAACCATGAAAAGTAATTTTCCAAGAATCCGAGCAACCATAGTTTTACCTACAAATACACCAATATGCAGCTAATTAGATAAATAGCTTAAAAGAAGTACATATTATCCTAGAGAAAATGATGAAATTGCATGATACATAGGTGTAAAAGGTAGATAATTTAATCAAGATTTTGGTTTTGTTTATCAAGGACATAAATATTTATCATCATTACCAATAAAAGTGGCATTTTGACCCATTTACCTCTGAATGGATCAAATTGGGTCATGTTTTATCTCAAAATGGTCAAATGGGCCACTTGTATTAAACGGGTTGAAAGTCGCCTTAAGTCTTTTAAAGTAATAATATTGTTTTTTGCAATTATAGTTATCTATAAAAAAAATTGTATAAAATGGACAAGCAAAGTGCTTGGGGGTCAACCTGATCGGGTCGTTCTGACCCACACCAAAAAAGACTAATTTCAACCGGGACCCGTTTTACCCCTGCACCCAACCCGCCCATCTTCCAGCCTCACATTGTCAATTATGACCTACACTAAAACGGTTGACGACAAAACAATTCAATATTTTGTTTCTTGTGAACGAACGTTATGCAACAAATGATTATGTTTTTATATTTCAAACCAAAAAAAAAGCAAAGGGCTGTAATTAGTTAATTACATGTTCCTGGATTGCCCAGGGAAGCCATATGAGGCGGTCTGCGGGGCCCAACTCTTAAACCAAGGGCCCTACGCCTCTCATCCAACAGCACCCCTTTGGTCCATTTCCTCAGCTGTAATTTAAGCTCATTTAGACCCACTAATTTTGATAATTCTTTTTCAAGTTCATCAATTTTGGCTTTTGTTTCACTGCATGCTTCAATGGCCTGACGTTTTCTCTGTTCTTCAAGATACAAAGTGAGAAGAGCCCGTAATTTCTCATGATCTGGTCCTTGTGAAAGATGATCCAATGGAGTCATGCCTTCCTCTAAAAGCAATAAAATTTATAATCATACCAGGTAACAATCCAAAATCCATTAACATTACAAGAAAATTAACAGAAAACATGACTAAATACCTTATCTTTGGCACTACAGTCAGCATTATGCCCTAGTAATGTCTTAACAGTTGAAATATCCTCAGCTCTAAGTGAATGTCAGACAGAAAGGTGCAATGAAGTCATGTCATTCTGCATTACAAAAGGGTCGAACAGGGTGGCGGTCATAAAAGTGTATTAAATCCGCAAGACTTTCTAACTCGATATTGCGACCCCCGGCTAAAATCTATACATAGTGAGAAATGGCTTGAATATGTGCTCCATGGTGGAACCGCAACCTATGTTATATGGGGTATCACCGTCGAATTTCTTTTGATCCACATCACAACTGAGAAATTTCAGGTAGCCATCACAAAAATCAAGCTTCGGGTCATGCATGTGTGGAGTTTATGCTTCCGGGTCAAATGTTAAAAGTATGGTTGGAGGAATCATAGCGATATTGTAGCGCAAAAATTTACAAATCTATGAACACATCCAATTTATAAAAATGATAATAGACTCAAGTTTTTAGTATTATTGGCTTCAATGGTTTAGACTTATCATAGAGTCATTGAGTCATATTTCATGTGCAGAATCAAAAAGTAGTAATACTTGAGTTTCAAAAGTGAAAGAGTTCATTACTTGATCTCTTACATTCATTTTGTCAAGCTCCATTATCACCAAGCATTAATGCAGCAGCTTGAGACCATAAATTGTTCAGACCGGTTTAAAAACCCTAGTAACGTCATAGTTAATTTAAAAACTAGAAGTATGTAAAGGTAACTAGTTTACAATAAAATACGAAATTGCTTCACACAAAGTTACTTACCTCATCCCCAAACTTTGGTACTTGTGAGCGGATCTGTAGAAACAAAAGAAACCATTAACAAAAAAAAATGCATCATTTGCATCCAATTTTAATCAAATTACCATAAACCATTAAAGAAATTCAAAAAATTAACAGTTTTAAGTTCAAAACAATTATTTAATTGATTAATTCATTATCTTAAAACTTTAATCAAACTTTGGTAGTTGTGAGCGGATCCGCAGAAACAAAAATGAATCTAAAATCAGTTGAAGAGATTGCATCATTTGCATCCAATTTTGATTAAATTAACATAAATCATAGTTATAATTGAGATAATTAATAGTTTTATATTCAAAACAATGATGCGACTTGTTAATCAAACCACTAAAAAATATTAAGTAATAAAATTACTAATCAATATCCTTAGAAGTGACACCAAAAAACAAACCTTCATTTCAGGGAAGTCCGTTCTTTCAAAAACCTAAAAGACCGTAAATATGATTAAATTTAGCAAATGAAAATTTAGTAAAAGATGGATATAATAATACCTTCTAATTTTGTAATACCTTCTAATTTTATAATACCTTCTAATTTTGACCAATGGGTCGATTTGGGTTGTGTTTTATCTAAAACGATCAAATAAAAAAAGTTTAAGTGGATTAAAAGTTGCGAAAGTTGTTAACTTTTATATGCAGACAACCTTCTAAATTACGTTCTAAAAATTCTCCGTTTTAACCCAAACCCATTTTCACACGTTACCCATCCAACCGATCCGCCCAACTTGCACCTCTAATGTAACTGGAGTTTTACACTGTTCTTCCACAGAGAAAGGAAAAATAACAAGGCTAATGGGTTAACGGGTGTTGGATTGTATTTTGGATAAACATAATATGTTTCTAGTTATCTGATGATATGTGCAGTGCATAATCATGAATCTGAGCAAAAACTCATAAGCAATTTCAAATAAGCAGATACTCATAAGCAATTTGCTTCTAACCAAAACTTACAATTGCATCTCAAATACCCAATAAAATTAAAACTTTTCAACAATTTATATAAACAGAAAGAGTGATAGTAAGAGACTTCATTTCATCTTTTCAACCACACTCATTAAGCGTTTCCCTAAAAAGCTCCTTCAACTGTTCTTTGTCTTCACTCACAGTCAACTGCCACAACCAAACCAAACCAAACCAAACCCTAAGTACGTTCTAAAAGATGGCCCACATTAACATGAAATTAACACAATTTTGTGCCCATATAAACCAAAGGTAAAATAAAAGTTTTTACTAATTGAATAAACACATACCAAGTACCAACCACAAAGCTAAGTAGACCATTTTGTTGGATGATTTCTTAACCTAATCTTCAAATATATCCATTTCTTCAACTCGTCGTCTGCAAAACCTATATTCTCATAATTAAGAAAACCACTCTCACGAAGAGAAGATTATGCTTCTTCTAAGACTTACCTGCTTGACTTAGCGTTGTCCATTGCCATCGTAGCTTCAGGGGAGAGATCGATGAAGAGACAAATCGTATGTAGCATCATCCATCGCCATGTCGAACTGAGGGGAATAATCAAGACGCGAAGATAGCAGGTGGGTTTGTGGATTGAAATCGTTGGCGGTGCGTTTTGAGGAGAGAAAAGAAACCGACGGAAATTGATGATCGCATTCAATGGACGAAGGCCAGTTCAATCGCCGTGGAGAAGAAACCGATGGCCACACGGACAGAGGAGCGGTAAGGGATGTCCGACGAAATTGAAGAAAGCAAACAACTAATTGAATGTGGCTTTGACCGGTGGAGATAGACGTCTTAAAGTGTATCCCTCTAATATGTAATTTACTTTTGTATCCTTCCCTCTGATATGTAATTTACTTTTGTATGTATCATAAAAGAGTATATCTAACATTTAAGTCTATGGACAAAATAGTAATTAGTAGGGTTTAATTATGGAGAGGGGTTAAAAGGTAATTGTACACTTATATGGCATTGCCAATGTGTACACCATGCAACAAAAAATGTACTTAGTGTCTTGATTTTTTTAGGAAATTACATTCACATCCTCTCAATCCCTATTATATAGTAGTATAGATGATAATTTTTTTATTTTTTTTATGAATTGAAATTGGAATCGGAATTATCCATTTATCTAAACGAGACAAACAAGTTAACCTTGTAAGATATATTTTTATTCTCATATTCTAATTTTAAATAGGTGGAATTAACATGTCTAACTCAAAAATGATTTGGGGTTAAAAATGACAACAAAAACTGATTATTTCCGAGTCATGTAAGAAATTACTACCCATACTTTAAAATACGTATAAGTAGTTGCAGCAATGGTGTCTCGGTGACTGAGAAGGAGGGGAACGAGAAAGAGTGATCCAGTTCCATTGATTGAATTTCAACACCAAAGTGATCTTGAAATTGGATGTTAACTTGGCATTTACAACTGAGGTGTTACCTAGTAAATGAACAATTTGATTTCCAAAACTTTATAACACATTATATCATACGGTTACAAGCTCACCATCTTTATGCTGACGTATCGCCTTTGAGCATGCATCACAAGAAATCAATGGGAGGGCGTACGTGGAGACTACTAGAGGTGAGTAGCTGTAACAGGAGGACAAGTTAGAAGCTTAGTTTAATTTTGGTTTAAACAAATTTGGCTTCTAAAACTTTGAAACTGTATTGTATTTGTCTCATACTACGTATAAACTTTTGTAAACCTTAGACTAATGAAATAGTACCTTTACTTTTTTCGATACGTATGTTTGGTATCAACCGGTAACAACCAGCCTCACTTTGGTGGGGGTGTGACATGAAGGTGGTTGATGATGACTTGCGCAAATTAGAACACACCCACACACTCAATCACAAAATATGCATAAACAATATAGAGAAGAAGATGAGCACGAGAGATTCAACAGGGGCGGTGCAGGGAATTTAGAAAGACAGGAATTTTAGGAAGCCGCTTTAGATAAAGATCGGCAATTATAAAATGCAATTTGAATCGATCCCAATTACCAAAGGGGCATTGCCCTAGCGGTACCCCAGTGACTTTCCATATGGGAGGTCGCCGGTTCAAGTCTTGCTCTTAGGCGAGCCAGGGGGTTTTCCCATGTGGGTTTCCTCCTGGATTGGTGGGCCATGCCACCACGTTCTGTTCCTTAGGCATAAGGGTGATCTGTTTACGAGGGTGATCCCGAGTGACCAGCTCTTTGCTGTTCAAAAAAAAAATCGACCCCAATTAAATGACTTATGTGTAAATACAAAAACCAAACAAATATACCTTTTACCTCTAAATTTAGGTCTTCCTGGAACACACGATATTTGAAGTCAATAAAATAAACAAGGGCTCATAAACCTACAAAGAGGTTGCAGTCAGAAGAAGAAAAAAACATTTGTTTAACAACTTTGAGACTTAAATTTTAACATTTGCCGAACAAATATTGTTCAATTTTAACATTTTCTTTTCCAATTTTACCCTTCCCAAGACAAATCTTTCTTGTGCTTTTGTATCTTCCCTCTACCCTTTTCAAGCTTCCCAATTGAATTATCTTGCTTGCTAACACTTCCCTCTTGTGCACTACACATTTGAGACTTGAGTTTGAACCCAAACTTCTTTGACATGTTACTCCAGGCGCCACTGCCGCCCTTAACCCGGCCCAGTTTTTCAATCTCCTGTTTCATGTCTGAACACTCGTTTTCAAGCTCAGACACCCTCATCCTCATGCTATCCATACCCACTTTCAGAACTTGATTCTCTGTCACAGCCGCGGTCCAACCGTCCTCCTGTGATGCTGCACCCAACCCGCTCCTGAACTGTCTTGAACCGTCTGCAAGATTGTCTGAGACCAAGAAACAACCGGCTATGGAGGTCCTGAGCTGCAACTGCTCAAAGAAGAGAACTTGGACTATGATTCTTAATGGCAATCTTTCGTTCTGTGCAGCGTGTGTGCAGGCTTCTAAAGATAGTTTTTGGCAATCCATGAGTCTGCAGAGTTGTTCTCTATCTGAATCTGCTAGCCATGGATGAGACTGCATTTGTAAAATAAACAAAAATCAGAATGGACCATTATGCCATTCGAAATGCCTGCCTCGCAATGTTATCGGAGGGGTAGTGCAGTCTTTTACGTCCTATCTTTCTCCTATCAAACTGTCATATTTTCTTTTTATGGCAAGTTTTCAAGCTAAAGTTACTATTTTCACGAATTATGCACAAGATTTCCTAATCCCATCATCATTAAAGGATGTTTAGATATCTAATTAATAATCAAAATTTTAACCAACCGGGTGATGTGTACATAACAATTTTATCCATACACAATAATTTCGTATGAATGGACTATTTTACCCTTAAGTCGTAACAAGGATGGTAAAAGTAGTGTAAGGGTAAAATAATCATATGGAAATTGTTGTGCTGCCACCTATAATCATAAGTTTGTTACCTTCAAATAAATGTCGATTGCACGATACAAGCCATCATCCATCGGTCTAGCATACTCCGGAACAGCCTCGACTAGAGACGTAAACTTTGGAAGCTTTAAATTAACATCGGGTGCAACTTCCGCCAAGTAACCGTCAATTAGCTTAGCCACCATGGTGACAGGTGTCAAAGATGGTGAACCCAACAACCGTTCATCCTCAATAGAACAAGGGGACGCACCACCCGTTGCCTGATCAATAGCCATAAAATGTTCAACCATCGGCAGCACACACTCAATATTATACAGAGTTTCCATCGAATAAGAAAAAGTTGGCATTAATAAGTCTTCAAGGGTTGCCTGATCAAGCTGCATCCCGATTCTTTTTTCCAAATTTAACACGCAAGACAGGCTGGCCCGAAGAATCAAGGCGGATCGTAAAAGCCCGAACAAAAATTTCGTTGAAACGAGCCCTTTTTGCATTGGAAGTAAATGGTCGATTTCCTCGAGTAAAATCTTCTGGTCTTCTTCCGGTGGCGGGTCGTTGGCAGACGGGCCCACCGGTGCACTTTTCCGGCGACTTAACCCTGGTAAATACTTCTTTGCATAATACTCAAGTGAGCCCGCAATAATTTCTTGTTTAATCCCGCGAGCTTCCATTGCCAAAGTCAACCTTTTGTAAAGAGGTAAAGTCAAAGATGAAACATCATCAAACCACCAATCCGAGCTCAGGTTTATAGGACGGGCCCCGGTGCTTATACCATTCTACAACAAACTATCGCCCGGGCTCTGCATGGGCCCACCATGGTCAATCATGGGCCATCCAAACAAATTCGGGTCAGTGCTCGCCTTGACCGCCAATGACTCTATACACCGTTTTGTAATATTAAGCTCTTCAGCATGAGGCTTAATATCTTCATTGCCACATGTTTGGAGTGATTTTAAAGAATCTTTCCAATTTTTAAGAACGACTCGATTAAAAAAGATTTCGGTTTGTGAAATTAAGTTATCCTCGCCATATTGCTCAATCATTTCTAGATGCTCAGCGGCACACCGAAGATGTACTACATTTGAGGCAGTAATTTCGTGTTTTACACCGTAACAGAATTTAGCAACAAGTTCAAATGTTTTGGCCCCACCGGGAATGTCTTTCAGGTTTATGGCACAATTTGTGTCTCCTTTCTCAGATGCATCTGCTATCAACTTTTCCATAACCCCACTTCTTGAAAGCAAAGGAAACTGCAAAAAAAAAAACACTTTTGGTGACTGTATTCATATCATCTAAATAATACCTGTGAAGATAAAAGTTTAACAACTACTACCAAATTCTATATTTTTTTAACAATTTCGTTTTGCAACTTCTTTTAATCTTCACACATTGACTTTGAAAGTTAAACTTTCATTGCTAAAAGTTATGACTTCATTATATTGATTTAACGTTTTTAACAAAAAAATTCTTTTTTATGATTCATTCACTTAGTGAACTTTCTGATGGTTACTGGTTTTTCTTTATTCTTCAAAGACATGCATATTAATTTTGAAATATAAAAACTGGTCGTTTGACAGTAAAAGTCAAGGTCAATGTATGACAACTAATAGAGAACAGAAAAAACGGTCAAGTTTACCTTATGGAGATGGAAAGACATATCCTCCACTTCAACAACAATATCACTTGGAAGACCAGTTGTGCAAAACCTACAATAACACTCATAGTCAAACACCCGAATAAGTGCATAGAAATAAAGCCAGAAATTCAATCAAAATATAAATAAAACCACAAATTTATGTTGATCATAGTTATCAAAGGCGCAAGGCGCACATGCCTCGCCTGGGGCCTAGGCGCAAAAAAGGCGAGGGCCTGAGAAAAAAAAAAGCGCACTTAAAAAAATAATTAAAATATATTATGTATTGAAAAATAATGTTATTTTTCAAATAAAATAAAGAAAAGCTATTATATAACATTAAATATCATGTAATTAGTACCAAAATGTTCAAAGTCATAGACCAAAATCATCAAATACCTAGGAAATGAGCTTCAATCGGTATTGTGGAAGCTTTTATAAGCTAACTATAACCTAGGAAATAATAATAATAAAAAAAAAGCTAAAAAAAAAATTGCGCCTCAGTATCCTGATGCGCGCCTCAGGCCTAAAAGCCCTTTACCTGCGCCTCGCCTCGCCTCAAAAAAGCGCCTCATGCACTTTTGACAACTATGATGTTGATTATATAAATCCCCCTACAAAAAGGTCAAGTATATCCCATAATAGCTCAAATACACCAAATGGATGAATCGTCAAAATAAATTAAAAATACAAACATGAAGTAGCAAAGCATCTTATAGTCTATTAGTCTACAAAAAGTCATATATATATACATTTCAACTTTTGAGGTCCAGTTGACCTTTTGACTTCAACAATGATATGACTTCTTAAAATTCTTGCATCATGGTAACCACATTAATCTTAATGAACAGATATGGTGTTGAACATGATATAACACCCTGTGCAGTGTGCACAATTCAAGTGCTGTTCCAAGGTATGTATCCTTTGACTTTATAGATCAAACATTTCTTTTAATCTTCAAAATCAACAGAGGTTTTTTAAATTCTAAAAAACATTATGGTAACTATACTAAACTTATAGGCTTATAGCTGCAAAATGTGTAAACTTGAAAAATAAAACTTTAATGCAATTGAGTTTCTGTTGATAGAAAAGACAAGAACATACTACCCTTTGACTTTTGAGGTCAAAATCGTTACTTTGAAACTCTATTGAGAAAATTGGTTCTTTAAATTTTGAAAATCACGATGGTAGAGCTGCAAAATTCTGGTGTAAACTTTATAAAACACCCCTCAATGCAATCAAGTAACTGAGTTCAAACAAATTACTTTTAAGTTTTAAGCTTTAACACGAGTTATTTACATTTTTTTTAAAGATGTTAACTTCAAAAGCAACCCTCAGTGCAACTAAGTTCCCTTTGATGTAACAAAGTCCCACTTTGACTTTTGAGGTCAAACATGTCTATTTTCACCTCAACATTGATTTGGATCCTCAAAACAACATTACCAAAAAAAATGAATTCAAACTTTTTAGGATCACAAATTTGGTGCTAAACTTGAAATTCATGACCCCAAAAGTCTACAGATCATCAAGAAATTCATGACCCCAAAAGTCATAGCACCATACTCCTCCATGATGCATATATACACACACACATATATAATTGGTTATATCATTATGTATTCAATAGATCAGAAAGAATGACAAAATTTACAAAGATTAAAGAACATACCAAGCTTGGCCTTGCTTCTGAAAAGCATCTGCTTTAGATCCTAACTTCATACATGCCATTTTTGCTACTTAGAAACCAAAATCAAAACCTAAAACCCTTACTCACCGACAACAATAAACCCCAATATTCCACCAATGCACTTTCAAAGGTCTTCAAGAACCCTAAAATATCGATCAAATTAGCAGAACCCAACTTCACAAACCCTAACCCCAAATCTAGAATCAATCAATTGGAGAAAACCCACATTGCAAAACGAAAGACTAAGCTAAAAGATCCTAACCCACTTGAAAAAACTAAAAATTTAGGTCAACTACCCACTTGAAGCTATTATTGATGTGCTGACATTAAAGTTTAAACCCACCACAAGATTCCAAAAATAAACCCTAAAATACCTGAAAAAATCAAGGGGTCAAAGAGGTCCGCACGTGGAGGGAAGTTTATCAAATATCTCTTGGCCCAAAGGCCTTTCTTCTGTTTTGTTGAAAAGTGAAAGCACGGGGTGCTTTTGGAGTTAACCTAATCATTACTTTCTTGAACTGGGAGAATCTTTTAAACAATGGACAACATGGTGTGTGTAATTATGATATGTTTAATTTAATAGGAGTTGTTATCATTCAAATTTGTTAAAAACTTGGGGTAACAACTATGGTGTTTTTTTGTCCAGCTAGGCCATGTGTGGCTTCTTGTTTATAAATGTTAGAAGAAGATAATACACACATACATAACATGAACTTAAACTTTTTATGTAATATGACGTATATTGATAAAGACGTCTCTAACGGGACTTCTGTGAGGCAACCGTGAGATGATGTGAGGTCGTCCGTTGGAGGGGAGAGTTGTGTGTAAGAACGTCACCTGGCCTTCTGTGAAAGAGGATGCGAGAGGAAGTGTTGCCCGTGAAGAGGAAGTTATAAAAGGTCGATCAACACGGGTAGTGCCGACATGGAGTGCGCGTTCTCTCTTATCGCCGAAGATGATGTAATTGCTATATATTCTTTCCGTAAAAAAATAAATATTTGATATTTCTTTATTTTAACGTCTGGTTTTCTAATAAAAAAATGTTACTTTTGTCGTTGTCCTTCTCTGGTATCCTCCTCTCAATCTATGTCGTTAACGATTCTCATCCTCCTCGCTCAACCTCCGTCCACCTTATTAAAATCCTTACAATCCCTGATTTCTAGAACTCCTTCCACCTCCATCGGAAAACCCTTGCAGAGGGAGGGACTATTGGGAAGGGTGGCCGATGGTCGGGATGAGGATTTATGCCTTCTCCGACGATATGAGAGTTTTGAGGGCAAAAACTTCTTTCCTTTTCTAAATTTTATTGTCTTGTCAGTAAAAAAAAGTTCACATAGGTGTTCTATGTTCGTTATATAATTACACGTTAAAGTCATCCAATGAAAAGTTTTTAAATAACACATAAACTCGTATACATATATTTATGATATTAAAAATAAGTAATCTTTTACAAACTACGGTAAATTTCATATATCTCCTTGTAAACTTTATTAAATGCATATTTACCTAATTCAAAATTGAAATTATATATATCCCTTTCTAAACTTCATTAATTGCATATTTACCCGATCCAAAACTAAAATTGCATATTTCCCCTTGTAAACATTATTAATGGTATATTTACCCAACCTTAAAACTAAAATTGCATATATCCCTTCCTTAATAAAAAAGTATCATATTTACTCATTTTGATTCATTTTATTAAAAATAAATTATAGAATGACTATTTTACCATTATTTTCACTAAAATTTTAAAATTTCCTTAATTTTCATATTTACCCAATTTTAACTAGTTTCTTTTTTGGTCTTTTTTTACAAATTTAATAACTTCATGGTCGTCATCCCTGCATTGCTCTTGATGCACGTAACCTGAAAGGAAAGTTCAACGGGGGTACTAGTTACTGCCAATAGCGTTGATGGTAAAAATTTCATTTTTCCGGTGACATATGGTGTACTTGAATCAGAGAATAAAAAAAACATTGGCATTCTGTAAATTGTTACATCGATTTTTTATTGTTGGTTTTTGTCAATTTTTTGAACCATAATGGTTTAAAACTTTGGCATTTTTTTTTTCATTTTAATGATTGTCACACGTATTTTTTTATGATTGTTACTCCAAAAGCTCGTTACAAAGAAAAATAGATTAAACATAGACGAAATAAACAATGAAAAAATGCAAACTTATAATAATAATAATAATAATAATAATAATAATAAATTAGTAAAAACGCAAAAGGATTAATAAAAAAAGTCATTAGAGAAACCTGAAAAAACATAAAAACAAAATTGTAAAAAGGAAAAAAAAAGTTAAAATTAGTAAATATGAAAATTTGTGAAAAAATTTAAAGTTTTAGTGTAAATAAAGGTAAAATAGTCATTTTATAACTTATTTTTAATAAAATAAATTAAAACTAGATGGTTATACCCGCGCTCCGCGGCGGGTGTCGTGTTCATTATCGTCGAATCGAATACCGATATGGGTTCCGATAATATCAATACCAACAATGATGTTGGTCGCTCATAATATGTTCGAATCGTCACGGTACCACAACGGTAACGGCACTCGCTATACACAACGATACGAAAAAACTCCATTTTGAATACAACTCCGTTTTTAAAAAAAATTATATCGGAACATTGACAAAAAAAACTAAAAACAGCCGCACACTCTGGAAAAAAATTAACGAACGAAAGTTATTAAAGGAAAACGAAATTAATAGAAAATGAAACGGACTAAAAGCGTATATTATATATAGTATAAGGGTTGAAAATGAAAATATTAAAAAAAAAGTTTAGGTGTTAGTTGTTGAATGGATGAGTCACTATTCAAAGTGACAAAAAAAAACAGGTATTGCTTGCTTGTACTATGTGCTGTTAGACTTGTACATTTATGAATAGTGGTTTTTTGTGAGTAAACCTAATTTGATAATTAATACAGAGTTAATTGGTAAATTTGATATATTTTCAATAAATGAGAAGATTTATGCAATTTTAGTTTGGGGTTGGATAAATATGCATTTAATGAAGTTTACAAGAGGATGTATACATTTAACGAAGCACATACTCTGGAGATTTCAGTATATTAGGGATATATTGGAACGGGGAGACATCGTGCTAAACAAAGTTCACACATATCAGAATCTAGCGGACCCGTTCACTAAACCTATGCCTTATTCTAAACATGAGAAGCATGTTGATAAGATAGGTCTTAGATTTGCTAGACGGTGGGCTTGATCTGTAATTTAGTATTTGGTGCTTTCGAACAATATAGTAACATTGGTATTTTATTTTGATTTAATGGTTAAATGCATTATAAATAGATGTTTCTATGTTCGATATTTTATACGTTTTAGAATCCTTGAATATTGTATTCTAAATGTCCGTAGTCGATCAGATTCATGGGAATCAATCTGCGTTTAAGACTATTGTGAATTAGATGAGTGGTTCATTATGAATGAAAGTCCAGGTAGCTGGAGATCATATTCACATATATTTATTAGATAATGAATATCAGACGTAACTCGTTTCAAAACTATCTTCATGAATCAAAGTCTTGAAATCTTTTGAAAATGGTAAGATCTTTCGATCCTTCGACCCAAGGCACGTATTAGAACTGACTTTGACTAAAGTTTGTTCTTTGATCATACCTAACGTTGTTCCATGAAATGCGGTAATAAGGGTATGATTGGGAATAAATCTGAAGTTAAGTGGGAGTTGTACGTGACCAAAGGAATTATGTTCTCCTTTGATCAGGAGTTGGACATTTTGGCGCCCTCGTTGATTCGAACTGGTATAAAACGCATGGTCATGCTCAAACTAAGAGTAGTTTGTTTAGACCACTTGGAATTGGTAATGAGAACAACAATGGATGAACAACATATGAGAAATGACTTGCATCCATGACTCATGTTCAACGAATGCCATAAACAGAAATGATACATCGATATGCTTACCATGATTATTGTACTTGGTCAAGTAAGAGTTACTTTAACACAAGGAAACGATTGACGATTGTAATACGTCATATCATGCTAGGGGCATTGAAATGCAGCTAGACATCCACCACTGTCTATGTTGAACCGATTAATTGATGAATCGTCCAAGTGGGAGATTGTTGGATATATGATGTCCGATCGTTAATTTAATTCAACTTTACTATCAAGGTACGATCCAAAGAGTTACACTTTGGGCAACGAGCAAATTGATAAGATTTAATTGTTAAATATTATAGTTCACGAAATACGGTTTTATTAAACGGCAAATAAATATTTAGAGAAATATTTATCGGTGAATGTATTAATTAATTATTTAGAGAAATAATTATTTACGGGAATTAATGTTTAAAGTGTTAAACATTTAAATGATTCAATTTTACTGATTATTTGTAATTAGTAAAATACATGGTTTATCATTAATTAATAGTTAATTAACTGGGGATTAAATGTTAATACCCCAGGGGTGCAGTCTGCAATTAGGGTGTAACACCCAAAAATCCGAACAATTTAAACTTTTTAAATATGACGCGGAAGCGGTCCCAAATACAATATTTAACGTATCCACACGTTTTAGTTTTACAAACATGAATTAAACTACAATATTTCCCACAAAAGTAGTTTAATCAAAGGTTAATAAAACAAGTTAACCACAAATTGTTACGACCACAAATAGTTTGTAAATGCTCCCCACGAGAAGGTTAACAAAATCATTTACAAAAGACGTCCACGAGAATCCAATCCACATGATGCGAGACCCGATAATCACTTCGGAGCTTTCCTACATACAAAACATCAATTTGTATATGGTTATTATAGATAAGTAGCCTTAGGGACCTCTCCACAAGTCCCCTCATGGGTAAAACCCAATAAAAAAATATTTTTTTTAAATACAAATTTCTGTCATGGTAGTGTTCAGATGAACACAACAATTTTCCCCTGAACACGATTGTGTTCTGAATGAACACGGTCGTGTTCCCTTTCAGCACAAGGAAAATACAAGGTTTCTGTCATGATGGTGTTCAGATGAACACAACCACGTTCCCTGACAGCATCTACTATTCTTACTATTTTTACAAGTTTTTACATATAACAAGTATCTAACGTATATTTACTTGTTTTTCGACCACGCAATGTCTGTCACATTAACTAACATTAATTTGTTAGTTTATCCACCCCCAATACGAGCACCATTACTCATTTTTCGTTCCGACCTGTTTGTATCTTTGTGTAATACGACATCAATATAACATGTATAACAACACACACACACATGTTTACTCCAACCCATTTATCACCTTTTAGTTGGCTTACAACGCCTCGGTGTGAAAACCACAACTCGTCTTACCCGTACTTGGAGTATTTGACTCAAAGTCCAGCATTTGAAGTATTCCACACTTCTTATTGAGTTTACAACCCCTCGGTGCGAGTACCACAACTCGTCTTACCCGTACTTGGAGTATTTGACTCCAAGTCCATCATTTGAAGTATTCCACACTTCTTATAAACCATTTAACCAAATTATCACATTTTGTTGACTTTACACCACATAGTCAACTATATCACTTTAAACCACATTATGCATACAAGTTTGACTTTACCACATAAGTCATTACGCCAATTTCAACCACATTATGCATAAGTTTGACTTTTACCACATAAGTCTTTACACCAAAATTTTAAACCACAATGTGCATACTACCTTGACTTTTACCACATAAGTCATTACACCAAATTCAAACCATATTATGCCCACAAATTTGACTTTTACCACACAAGTCAAATTACACCAAATTCACCACATTTACATATTAGTTTGACTATTTATCACATAAGTCAAATTACGCATATTTACCACATTTGCATAATCAAGGTTGACTATTAACCACATAGTCTAATTACACCAATTTCAACATAATAGTTTGACCTTATACATCTAAACTCAAATTACACCAATTTTACCATTATCCACAATGGTTTGACTTATACTACATTAAGTCAATTTATATCAATTTCACCATTATCCATAATGGTTTGACTTATACCACACTAAGTCAATTTACAACAAATCACCACATTTAGTTTGACTATATTCCACATAGTTCAACTACACCACTTTTACTAAGTGTCATTCATTAATTTGACTAATTTCCTCACTATGTCAACTAAAACCATCCTACCATATTCATACTTTACTTTGACCATTTACCACATAAGTCAAAATCGACATACAACACATAAATAGAATTAACAACACATCTATTTACATGTAACTAGTAATTATCTACTACTAAGTAAGTGCAAAGCACTTACCTTTGCCAATGAATATTCCAAACGGTCTTCAAAGCTAACCCTTTATCGTCTTGATCATCTAAACAATTCATCTTGTTTAGTAATCTAAATATCTCAAACTTACACAATTTGATATAAAACACTCTTTTAAGACTAAAAGACTAACATCCTCACTAGTATTAGTTCCAACCACAATATTCACCCATATTAACCCAAATATCAACAACACACCCAAGTTGACCTGTTTGGGTTTTAACCAAAATTCTACAATTTCATCAATTCATAATTTACCAATTCAATTGAGTTTTATACTTGAAAATGTGTTTATATTACATCATAAACACTTATACATACTCAATTCACCATTTAAACAACTTTAATTGAAAAACCCCCAAATTAGGTTCTCATGAACCCTAATTTCTAAATCATCTAATTGATTAAGGTTTCTTATCAATTAAAGTGTTCATTACTCCCATAAACACTTACCAACCTCCAACTCATCATTTAAACAACCCCAATCAAAACCCCTAATTTTACCTCAAGAACCCAAATTTCATGATTCTTGAATTGGATGTTAGAATAATGTAAAACATGATTCTCCAACATTTACAACACTAGATTAAGGTTTCTATACACCTTTTAACCATAATCACCACACCAATTAACCCAATTTTCGTTTTCAACAAAAACCCACTAAAAATCCAATAATGGAGGTTCAAGAGATGGAATGAGCACTTACTTAATGTTTGGAAGAAGATGAACACCTCAATTCATCCCGATTCTTCACGCAAACACCTAGATCTTTAATCTCAGCTTTTCCCTCTCTTCTCAAAATCGTATACACACACAAGTGTGTGTTTTTGCCTGATCATGTCATTTAACACAAATTGAGTTTGTGTTAAATACAAAACAACCCCTCCATCTATCAAAATGACTCCTTGTACCCAAAACTAGGTATTTCCATCATAAAAACAAACCCTTAACTTTGTTTAATTTAAAAACACCCCTTACAATATAACTAATATATTATAGGGCAAACCAGAAAGTTGGTTCGTTACATAGGGTGGTTATAAATATAACCTTAAACCTAAAACCCTAATGACTTTTGGTTGCCTCCACCTAAACCTGCGAAAATCCCTTCCCTCTCCCTCTCGGTTCCGTGTGACGCCACCACCGTCGTCCGCCTGCCGCAGTGAGACGCCACCGCTGGCCGCCGGCCCTCCTCCGCCGTCGCCACCCTGCGTCGTCGCTGCTCTCGTGAGTCCGTGAGACAGGTTTGCTTGTTTGCGAGTTCGTGAATAGTCACTAGCGTGACGCTCGTTGAACCAAGGTGTCTTTTGTTTGGTTAATCGTCGAAGGTATAACCTGAAACACCTTATGGTTGGTTTTAATTTATTGTTTATACGCGTGTAATCGAATCAATGGCGGGATCCCAGTTTTGAACTGTTAATCGTATCAAATGCTTTCACTATATAAATCTGATTTATTTATTTAAATAGTTTAAATATTATTTTGTTTTAAAAGTTAAAACTGGTACGTGGATTCCCAACACAATTAAGTTTTACAAACATAAGTTAGACTTCCAAAATCCACAAAAAAGTCAAGTTAACCACAACTTATCCACAAGTTTAAAACAACCCCATAAGTTTGTAAAAATCCCCCACAAGAAGTTTAAACGAAAACAACGGTTAGTGAGAAATCCAATTCCACCTGAGGCATGACATGAGGCTTAATCCGAAGCTTTACCTACAAAACGTCATCCATAACACCATTAGTAATGATATACAACCTCCATTAAACCTCTGTGGGTTAAACTCAAGCAAATATCCAAAAATGGAAATTTGAAGAAACAAAAAAATTGACATGACCATGTGCATTAGACATAGTCATGTCCACCTGTAAAACTAAAAATTTCTCTGACATGACCATGTGCAAAGTAGACATTGTGAAATTTTTTTAGTTTTTGACCTTTTCGACCCTCTCAGCTCGACCCCCTGTCGTTTTAAGTAACCAACAATTTGTATGTTTTAAACACCCAACAACATGATCTCAATATATAGACACCCCATCGCGAGAGCCACAGCCCACTTTTATACATGGAGCAATTGACTCCATGTCCACCTATGAAGTATTTGACTTCATGTCACCCGTGAAGTTTTTAACTTCAATATCACCCGTGAGGTATTTGACCTCACCACCACTCTGAAGTATTTGACTTCACGTTATCCCCTATGAAGTGTTTTAACTTCAATTAATCAACCAATCTACCGTTTTACCACAAACGGTTTGACTTATACCACATTAAGTTAATTCAATCTACCGTCTTATCCGTCACCCCATGCCATTGGAACAGAAGACCAACTGAAGCAACTCTAAATATATTAATTATATATACATATTATATATATACACACACATGCAATAGAGAAGGGGGACCCACCTCTTTCTTCCTCTATCGCATGTATATATACATATATATAATTGATATATTATTTATAACAAATTTTAATAAATAAAACAATTTATTAAATTTATAAACCTAATTACCCCAAGAAATAATTTAAAGGTACGAAAATACGTACAATGCATATAAGATAATTTAACTGAAAAACTTAATGTACGTTATTCTATAATCTAATAAAACATAAAAAAACAAAAATTATAATTATAACAGATTAAAAGAGAACCGTGTTGAACAGTTCCAACACCTTTCTAAATGTGCCACGTATGAATTTTTATTTTATTTTTATTTTCACCCCTTAAACTATATATAAAATACGTTTTTAACCTGTTTAATTGTCTAATAATTTTGTTTTTCTTTAATAAATTTCGTTCGTTAACGTTTTTCAAAAAGCGAGTGTGCGGCTATTTTTAGTTGTTTTTTTATCAACGTTCCGATATAATATTTTTTTTAAAACAGAGTTGTATTCAAAAGCGAGCTTTTTTTACTATTGTGGCCTATAGCGCGTGCCGTTACTATTGTAATACCGTGCCGAAACGAACATGCTATGAGCGAACAACATAATTACCGGTGTTCATATTATCGGAACCGGTCTCAATCTTCGCTTTTATTGTTTTCAAAGGCCCGAACTTTTTCCCCTTTTTATTATTTACTTTTAGTTTTCTTTGTTATTAACATTATTTTTAACGTTGCGCCAACGTTTTCGTTTAAATTTTGTGTGACACGTGTAAATTACACTTTTAACCCATTTAATTATCTAATATTTTCGTTTTTCTTTACTAACTTTCGTTCGTTAACCCTTTTTAAATAAGCGAGCGCGCGACTGTTTTTAGTTTTTTTTAACGTTCCGATATAAAAAATTTTTTTAAACGGAGTTGCATTCAAATTCGAGTTTTTTTCTACCGTGGCCTATAGCGCGTGCCGTTATCGTTGTGGTACCGTGCCGGAACGAAACTGTTATGAGAATTGTCGGTATTGGTATTAGCGAAACCGGTCTTGGTCTTTGCTTTTATGGTTTTCGACGACCCGAACTTTTGCCCCTTTTTATTATTTAGTTTTAGGTTTCTTTTTTTATTAACATTATTTTTAACGTTGCGCCTTCGTTTCGTTTAAATTTTATTAACGATCAACCCGACGCCCGCGGCGAAGCCCTAGTTTCTTAACTTAAACTGATAATGAGACCAAATGAAGGATTTTTTTAAATGTTTCGATTTAAATTTATTTGAAAACGGAGTTTTATTCAAAATGATGGGCTTTTTTTGTATCGTTGCCTATATCGAGTGCCGTTACCGTTGTGGAATTGTGACGAACCGAACCTATTATGAGCGAATTAGGTGATCTGACACCCGCCGGGAAGCGCGGTATTCAACTAGTAATGGATTAAAAGACAACGGGTATGAACAGTAGATTATTATTTTTTTAATTTTTTTTATATAACATGTATTATTTTTTCTTAAAACTTAACAAAAGCTCATATACGATAATTGGTAAAACATTGTTCTTGTAACCAACCGTTCGCGAGTTCGATTCCTTGACAACCTCTTAATTATTTTTTCTCACAAAGAGCCCCTTCCTCCCCTCACAAATCGGTTTACATGATGGTCAGGGTTTACATCATGATGATTGAGAACTAAAGAACATAAATTAGCAACTATGTTGTTTTCCTTAATTTACATTTATGATGTTAATCAAAATTAGTATTTTTTTAGAATGGCCGACTCACACATAGTTTAATCCTATTCTTAAATTTACATCTTTTGTCATCTGTGAGATTTGAACCCTCGACTCCTCAGGGAGAGACACATTTATTTTTAATTATTTTAGTTTTAGCTTTATTTTTTATTAACGTTTTCGTATTTTATTTACGTTGTGTCTTCTTTAATTACTATGTCATTTCAATTTAAATTTACTTTTTTTACCATTGCGTCTGCGTTTCCGTTTAAAGAAGGCCGACGGGTATGTTTTACGGTTTTACGACGTTGTGACGTGTTTTTGTATCTGCGTTTTGATATTAGGAATCGTGTTTGCGTTTTGATATTCGGGATCACTTACCGTTGCGTCTGCATTTCCGTTTAGAAGCGGTCGCATTTTCGATGGGGTATGGTTTAGGGTTTTACGTCTGAGTGACAGTCGATGTGACGTGTTTTTGTTTCTATGTTTTGATATTTGGGATCGTGTCTATGTTTTGATATCCGGAATCAAGGCGGAATCTCCGGCGCAACGCGTGGGCAGGTAAACTTGCTAGTTTAGTTTAACTTAAACTTCTTTTAAATAATAAAATCCATAAAAGAAATGGAAAAAAAATTATATATATTCCTTGAGATTTACGTCTACGTGTACTCTTGTTGACACGCGTACGCTACATGTTCACCGAGAGATCAACACAAGAATGTTGTGTTGCGAATGCATATCACAATCACCGAATCACGAATATCACCAAAAATCCAAATACTTAAAACCGCAAATGCAAATCCAACGCTACAATCAAATTCTTCAACTCCTGCTACTGTTTCTAGCACCATCGCTGTTGAATTCAATGGCATCTATTCTTGGAGGTTTGCAAAACTCATCGTCTTCCAACACCGCCGAGATCGATAGTCTCGCTCGTTTTGCCATCGATGAAAATAACAAAAAGGAGGTTTGATGATCCTTTTCTTCAGTTTTGTTTCATGTTTACGCGTTTATGTTGATTAAATCATTTATTTTGCGGAAATTCATAAATTAGTTAGGGCTAGTTAGTTGCATCGCAAAACGAGGATTAAATCAGTATATGAGTTGGTGTTAATTGGAAAAATTAAACTTGAATTGGCGAGGTTTGTGACGTGTTTGTTAAACGTTAATCTTAATTTTATGTTCTGTGGTTGATTAATCTTGGTTAATCACCATTTTTGTGCATATAGTGGTGATTTAGGACTAATTGGGGGAAGTTTATATATATTTTGAGTATTTGAACTGGTAAAGCTGAAGTTCAATAGATAAGGATCACAAATTGTTGCATATGAAGGAAAACAGATACAGTTACATTGATGATTCAATCTTCACTGCTTGAAGTTACAGGCAAACAACCCTAAATCACTGCCACACAATCAAATTTTCGAAATTGAAATCCACTCATAAAAATAATTCCTGCTTACAACATACTTTGGTTTAAAAAGGCGTGCCTGAGGCATGAGGTGCTCAGGAAAACGCATTAGGGTCAAAAAGGAGTGCCTCGTGTAGTTTTGGGTCATTATTGGAGAAAATTAGAGTATGTAGGAGATTTATGTGTAAAAACAACCAAAGGGATGAAGAAATTATGTAAGGTTTACTTGATAAATAGGCTCACATATGAGAGAAACGCAGCTTCTGATCGCAAATAAAGCTTATTCTCATGCTTTTTTAAACCAAGCTACATAGATCTACAAAAGCCAAAAAAAAAACCAATCAAGCGTATGTTCCTTTTTTTTATGTTGACTAAAATGATGATTTAGGACAGACTGGACCTTGAAATTGGAGGTTTGAGGAAGGTTATATGGTTTCACAAATATTTTAGTTGGTGTTGATAGCAGTAAGATATTTAGAATTAGGACAGAGCTCAATTGTAAAACTAGGGTTTTCAGAAAGATTGTCAGATAGGGTAGTTCTAGGTGAAACATCAAAATCTAAGCAAAATTCATGATTATTTTACTTGTTATTGATTCATTACTTAATGATTCAAAAAGAATGTGAACATTGATCTTGAGTTATTCGATACATCTTAGCGATTAGAAAATCATTATTAATAACATTGATCTTGAGTTATTCGATACATCTTAGCGATTAGAAAATGATTATTAATTCGCTCTTAATTCAAGATCATCTCTGCTTGAAACATGACTCAGAACTTCTAATACTAAAATAATTTAGTAATTTTTTTTTTGTATTTTCATCAGAATAAAATGCTGAAGTTGGCAAGGGTGGTAAAGGTGCACGAGCAAGTGGTTGCTGGCACTATGCATCATCTTACATTGGAGGTTGATGATGATGATGCGGGAATCAAGAAAATATACCAGGCCAAAGTTTGGGTAAAGCCATGGCTGAACTTTAAGGAACTGCAAGAATTTAATCATATTGGTGAACCCAACTCTGACCATGATATTGAAATAGGTAGCTACTAATTCCTGACAAACTGTTACGCAAATTCAGTTTACTTGCAGCATAAAATTTTCCAATTATCATCTTTCATCACTGTTTTGAAACCAGACGATGGTGGGTCAGGATATCAGTCAATACCTGTTCATGATCCTGTGGTTCAGGATGCTGCAAATCACATCCTCAAGACATTGCAACAGAGGTCCAACTCATTATGTCCTTATGAGTTGCAAGAAGTGGTTCATGCTAAAGCAGAGGTATGCAACTTTTGTGTTGTATGTTTTTGTTCACAATATGTCAATATGGGTCGAAATGGGCCACATGGGTTGGGTTACCTGAAACATGAAACCCTTCTTTATGCAACTAACAGTCCGATCGAGCCCATTCGACCCATTTTCTTTTTAGATTTATCTTTTATTTGTCTCGTTAATTTAAAAATAATGTGACAGACTGCAGAAGGATTTGCAAAATATGATATCCTACTGAAGCTAAAAAGGAATGACAAGGAAGAGAAATTCAAGGCTAATGTGCACAAGGACAAGGAAGGGGTGTTTCATGTTAACAACATGGTGCAGGACCATTCCTAATTAGAAATTGCCTCATGAATCTGACAGGTATAGCCTATATGCATGTTTTATGTATAATAATCCTTCGCTACTGGATCGTAATACTTTGATTAGGTAATATAAATGCTTTTTGTTGGATCCTATATCAAATAGGTAGCATCCGAAAGCTATGTATTTGTTTTAGATTAGATGTGTCGATTCGACCCGGTTGGTTTTGAATGTGTTGATTTGGGTTCTACTTTGTCAATGGGAGAAATTAGCAAAGGTAGCAAAAAGGAAACGGGTGAAGGATATATGGAGTGTATATTTTACGTTGTGTTCCCGACTTTAACAAATGAAAGAAAAGAAGAAAGAGAATTAAGGAGAGAAAAGACTAAGAAATGAAATAAATGAAGAGAACGAGAATTAAGGAGAGAAAAGAAAGAGAAATGAAAAATTGAAAGATATAATGTAATTTCGTGTTTCAGAGTTCGAAGAAAAGAAACATTTTAAAAGAAAAGATTATTAAAAATCTTTTTTCTCTTTAAATCCGTCCATTTTTGGAGAAATTTGTTTTCCTCCTTTCATTTAAAAACTTATTAATACAAATATTTTCTAGTTTCTTTCTACCTTCTATAAAAAAAAAACTTTAGAAATATAAATCTTTTTCTAGTTTCCTTTCATTTCAATTCTCTCCTTGAAAAAGACTTGGCATACATAATGGCTTATTTTTATATTGATTTTATATTTTTTGATTACCATCAAAATAATATAATTGTCATTGGGGTTTCTACCCTGGTGGTCAAGTAGTTTTTCACATAATTATTTATTCTTTAGAAGGTCCCGGGTTCGAGTCCATGCGGTTGCAACCCTAGGGAAAGACATGCATTTGATGGGAATGAGCTAAGAGAGGGAAGTGAGCTTTAGGTATTCTTAAAGCGCTAAAGTGTAATATGGGGTAGTATAAATAATAGAGAATAAGGCTTGTTAGGGAGGAAGAAATTAAGTTGTTAGTTTGTTAGGCTCCTGCACATTGTGCTTGGAGAGAGGGCATAGCCCTGGACCTATCATTGTTATCCCTGTATTTCGTTCCAATGAGGTTTATAATATTACATTCTGCTGTGTTTGCTTAATTATCTTCTCCATTTTGCAATTGAATCGTATCAGATTCTTATCATTGGTCCGACCTGCCCTTCCTCTGCTCTCTATAATTCAATTCCGGTTTCTGATTTCCGGATCTGTTCCGATTTCTCATTTCCGTTTCTGTTTCTGTTCCGATTTCTACTTTCCGATTCCTTCGATTGTGCCTGTGACCTGTCGTTTCTTCTGTTCATCATGGAAACACTAGTCCATAATTATCGATTGGATGCCCAGGAACAACAGATTAAACAGCTTCAACGTGATGTTGCTGAAATCAAAACGAATCTGAATGCAATTGCGGCGGATCAAGCTGAATCCAGGGAATTTTGGAAGATGGTTCTGGATTGGATGAAGAAACAGGAGACACCACCTATGGATGGTTCGTCGGGATCGGAATCTGTTTTTTCCGGTGAGATTTTCTCTTCGTCGAGTCCTCAATTTGAAGCAATGCTTCGCCCTAACACCAACACTGTTTCCGTGAACCGTTCTTGTTACCCGACTCATTTTGGGCCTTCATCAGTTGGGTTATTTGATGGGCTCAATACAGTGGGCCATTCGGAGCCCAAAACCTCATTTAACACTAAACCTATGGCTCGCCACGTTATTTCCCACCCAGAATCTACGAGGTCTTCTTCCACCGCCACACTTGGAGTTTCTTCCATGCCCGATGCTAGCTCCGACTTCCCACGGGATAGAGGAGTTCGATCTCTTACTCGTACCGATTGGAGGGATGTCGTTGTGATCCCAGTTCCTCCTTTTGCGTTTCCCTCTAGTGATTGCGGGTTGCAATGGAATTCAAATTCAATTAAGGGCGTGCTAACCCAATCTGCTGGTCGACTCAGGGGTTTCGAGGATTTCCTACTCACTGTACTTCTGTTTCAGCAACCTCCACCGCTGGAAAAACAACTTCAGATGGCATCGGTGGTGTCTATGTTCAAAATTGGCGATCGACGCCTTGGTTGGAAAGGCGGTACGGTACCTCCTGCTGACCAGGTTCTGGATATTGGCACGTTTGCCTCTGCTGGAATTTTCGTTCTTACAAGACTACCGGGTATTTGTTGGTGGTACAAGACGGTAAGTCCTGTTATTGGGTTAATTGTGGGAGTCCATCATTCGTGGGTGGTGCATGGGCAAGGTCGGCCACCAGACAAAACAGCTGATCCCAGTCTTGAGGACAAGACTGTTTTGAAGGAGGGAGTAGTGATGGGAATGAGCTAAGAGAGGGAAGTGAGCTTTAGGTATTCTTAAAGGGCTAAAGTGTAATATGGGGTAGTATAAATAATAGAGAATAAGGCTTGTTAGGGAGGAAGAAATTAAGTTGTTAGTTTGTTAGGCTCCTGCACATTGTGCTTGGAGAGAGGGCATAGCCCTGGACCTATCCTTGTTATCCCTATATTTCGTTCCATTGAGGTTTATAATATTACATTCTGCTGTGTTTGCTTGATTATCTTCTCCATTTTGCAATTGAATCGTATCAGATTCTTATCAGCATTACTCACAGAAACACCGGGGCTGCTCCCTAAGGGAGTAGGCAATGGGGGACCCAAGAAATTTTTCATGGGGGTTGGAAATTTTTGAAGTTGGTTGACTAGCGATATATAACACGTATATAACACTAAAAACTTTTCAGGGGGCGATCGGGGGCTATACAAGCTTATTCACATATTATAATCTATCTACGTGGATATATCCTGACGCGAAACACGGGACCAGGAACCAACTAATTCAAATTAATAATAAAGTGGGCTGCTAAAATATCATGTGGAATCATGTTAAATTAATTTTATCTATGATAAGAGAAACACAATAGGTCAATAGTGATATCAACATCAACCACTAGCTTGGTCTAGTGATAAAGGTGTATGTTATGTATGTCCTTTAGGTGTTGTGTTTTTGTCTCACTTGAAAAATGAAGTGGAGTAATATAAAAAAATTAGCAGTTCAAAAAAAAAGTAGATATCATCAACAACAAATTTTCATCATTCCAACTAGATGCACTAGACACGAGTTATTAGTATATTTCTTGATGTCCAATTTTGACCAAACAATGCATGTTAGAAAGCATAAATGTGTTTCACTATTTAATCCAACAATACACAAGTAAAAATTCATTAATGTGGATGTTCACTCTTGATCCAAATAATGTATCTAGAAATTAACCAGATAAAAAATATATTTAAATTTGTATCAAATATTGCGTATGTATTACCCCTGTTATTCACATATTATAATCGATCCTATTAATTAATGCGTTAAACGATTACAAAATTAATTTTTTCAAAAGTATAGTTAAATAAAGTAATGTCTTCGAAATGAATATAAGGAAAAGAAGAAGAAAAAATAAACAAAATCAACGTCTTTGAAAAGAAAAGGGAGGGGAAATAAAAGAAAAGGGAGGGGAAATATAAATTTTAAAAATAATAATAATAAGCTGATGTCAAAAATTGTTGATGTCCACGTTTTAATTGCTGACGTCAGCAACCTGACTGACCGGGTGGAAGGACTTGAACCCGTGTCTTGCGGGAGACTACACGACAACCGGATCAGGTGGGTTGAGCCCATCTCTTGTTAACACAATGATTGCTATGGTTTATATAAAAAAATTGTCTTAGGAAACACATGAATTGTTGATCTTCATACATGAATTTAAATTAATTTGATTGTTTATTTTAATTAAATATTGTGTGTAGATTACAACTATGTTAAATTGTTTGAGTATAACCATAAAGCTATAACACATTTAAAAAAGAATTATATATGTGATAAGATAATAGTAAAAACATGAACCAAAATGTATTATTGAGATCCCTCTCATAAGCTCTCTCAAATCCATATGATTTATGGGTTGCTCACTGTAACTTCAACCCTCTCTAGCCCATTTCCCAAATTAGAAACCTACAAACTTACAACTCTTAATGCGTAAAATACAAGTACCCAAAGACCCTGTAATCCCTTGGTAAAAATGTATTTGTGTGGGTAAAAAAATCATTTATGAGTTTGATTATGATAGTAACTTTTAGAAGGAAGAAGCCTTTGTGGGCCCATACCCATCATGATGTATCTTTTGCCATTTCCATGCCACCTGTAAACTCTTTTCAAGATCTGTGTATTTTGCTGACCAATTGAGTTCACGGAGTATCTTTGACGTGTCACTGTACACCTCAGCATAGTCACCAGGCCGACGTGGCAAATATTCAACATTTATAGACACCCCAGTTGACCTTTTACAAGCTTCAACAAACTCTCTCACTGATCTACCTTGTCCCGTACCAACATTGTATATTCCAACTTCCCCGGGGTGTGCTTTCTGGAGTGCTTTCACATGAGCATCTACTAGATCAGTTACATCGATGTAGTCGCGTATGCATGTTCCATCTGAGGTTTTATAGTCTGTTCCTCGAATCTGTATCGCGCATGTAACCATGATTAACAAAAAGACTGATCAACATTTTTAAAAAATGTGTAAAAAGATGATCTTTGAAGTGTTTTATTTGAAATTCAAGAAATTAGAATTAAACAACCAGTTGTAAACGCGTGTACGAGGTAGTGTTTGAATGTGCTTTTGGTGTTTGAAGTTGTGATAATTAGTCTAAAGGAACACCACGACACACCATACAGGCACCACTAACATGTCATACACCCATATAGTTATACGGGTCGTGATAAGGCGAAAAGCCGAAAATGGTCATATGGAACGTGTTAGACTGGTACATCATACATGCAATAATTTCTTTTATACGGGTCGTATGAGGTGGTGTCGTCAAACAGTTATACGGCCCGTATGATGTGGTAGACATAAAGTGACGGACGTGACCATTGACAAAGTTATACGGCTGTATGACCATTTTTGCTATGTTATACGACCCGTATGATGACGTCTACTTGGTGTCTGTTAGTCTATATAGCATAGCATCATTGGTGTATCTATAGCAGCCCCTTAGTCGGTTGTTTGAGAGAAATATTGTAACTTGTTTGAGATAATGAAAGAGTTTGACAAATGGTCAAACCAATTTCTTTAAGACTATATAGCAAGTCAAACATTTTGATTTTCATGAGATAGAAGAAATAACAAGTAATTTATAATAAAGCTGCATAAAGTGAAGTTTGTAATGAGATTAAATCAGATTAAGCTAACCTTAAGACCGTTTGTAATCCCACGAGCTGCATCGAAACATGCAGCTGATATCCGTCCGTGTTCACGAAACTCTGGTCTTGGTGCTTCTCCTAACCTCCCATCTGGATCTGAGCCAATCACATTAAAGTATCTGCAAATTGAACAAGCAGTTGTAAAGTGAAATAAAAACTCCAAATTTGTTGATTTAGAGTGATTATAATAAGTTAAAACTACTTATTTGCCAATCTTGAAGTACAAAATCCGAAATATTTGATGTGTTTTATCCGCCAACACTTTTCGGGTCAGGGAACGGGTCAAAGCAGATAACTTTTATGGTCGGGTTGGACCGACCCGCCAACACTTTTTGGTATGTTTTTGGATTTTGTAAATACATATTTACCTATATTCCTAAAATGACAATATAATTTCATTTAAATAAAAAGAGACATAAACATTCGAATACATATTTAGCGATTTTTAACCCGTCCAACCCGTTTCATTTTTAACAATTTTAAAAATATTTGACACACTATCAATCAAATACAACCTGAATTGACCCGTTTCCATATAAATGGATTAAAGTTATCACCTCTACTAAACACAAAAGAATCAAAACGCTAATAGCAACAACCTTAAGATCATGAACGCCATGTCTGAGGTTTTGTGGAAATCCAGGATAATATCTTCTGCCATCTTCTTGGCTTTTCCATATGGGTTAATTGGGCTCTGAAAATATTCAACAGAAAAACAAGCATGCTAAGCAAGATAAACACATTTTGCACCAGAAAGAAGGAAAGAAGACTAATTTTTGTATATAGAACCACAAACTCTGTATATTATTGTTGAGGTTTGTATTTATAGGCTAAGAAATCAATTAGGCTATGAATTAAATCAATCTAATTATGATAACATACAATGAAGCCTCAAGAATCCTAATATAATAGTCCATTAATATTTTTTAGGAGTAATATTATAAAAAACTAACATACTTTCTAATTTTTCACGAAAAAGTCACTCAGCATAAATTTGACATATAAAAGTCCTTACACATGTTAAAAAAAACATGAAAACGTCCCTCAACCCAATTTTGTTATAGTAAAGTCCCTACACTTGTCTAGAATGCATGTAGTTGTGAAAAAAATATTTAAAATAGCATTGGTCAAAATTTGATGAAGTGAAAATCAACTTTTTTGCACAAAAAATTTATGTAATCTTATTGTAAGGAATATAAGGCGTAATGAGTCATTATTTCAAATAATTTTTCACAAGTACATGCATTCTAAATAAGTGTAGGGACTTTAATAAAGCGGGTTGAGGGACTTTTTTGTGTCTTTTTGACATGTGCAGGGACTTTTATATGTCAAAATTATGTTGAGGGACTTTTTTATGAAAATTTAGAAAGTATGTTGGTTTTTTATGATATCAACCTTTTTAAAAAAAAATTGTACTCCACATAAGCCAGTGGTACCTGAGGGGTTTCTTCTGTAATGGGCATTTTATCAGGCTCCCCATATGTTGCACATGTACTAGAGTATATCAAAGTATTCACATTATGTGCTGCCATAGCTTCTAATACCAACAGGGTATTTGATGTAATATTGTGATAATATCTGCATTATGACAACATCATATTAAATTCGACTATAAATATAAACAGATTACAGATTCAAGAGGCATACTTACTTTAGGGGATCAAGGGTACTCTCACCAACATAAGCAACTGCTGCAAAGTGCATCACTGCATCAAATGCATTTTCTGAGAAGATTTTGTTTACCTGGAATATTTTATCAAGGAAACAAGACGTGTCCATGTACGGTACAGTTGTTGTTTGTGCTACAAATGATGTTACCTAGTACATACCATGTTTTCTGCCTATGTTTCAAAGGATACAGCTTTTGGATCACCCAAGTCAGCATAAATGAATTGAAGTCTACCAGGTTCTGGAAACAGGTCTTGAAGAACTTTTACTGCTCCGAGGTTTCCCCGGGAGAGATTGTCCTGTTACAGAAGAATACAATTTACAACATCAATTGCCCCTCATCTGGGAAGCAAGGGAACAGGTATGCTAGATGTGGCAAGATGGGCGAGACGGGTCGAATTAAACTGACATTTAATTTAAACAAAAATCAAAACCTCAAACATGTAAATAAATTTATTTTAAAGAAAATGCCACATCATCATTTTTCGCTTGTGGCGACTGACATGACATCAGTCAGTGCCACATCAGCAGGTGCAGCTTCAGGTAAAATCAATGAAATTGAGGTTGGTTGCTAAAATCAGTAATAATGGTAAGTTTTTTTTTAAACAACACCTATTAACTAACACCACCACAGGATTCGAACCCGCACCGGTTGGTGAGGGGAATAACTGTAAGTTAGTTTCTACTTTCTACTACCAGGATGTCCCCATGAGGACAGTAATAACTGTAAGTTAGTTTCTACTTTCTGCCTAATTTAAAGTTGGTTGCTAAAATTCGGGAAAAAGTGCAAAGTTTGTTTCTAATTATTGCAGTTTGCCCTACAATTAATGCATTAGATATGGATACAAGCGCTATACCATTACAACGATAATCTAATTTTTTAAATAAGTGATTTAGGAGGTTGTGTGCATTATAAATACACTTTGGACAAATTTCAACCCGTTCCCTTTTAAAAAAAAATTATTCGACTTGTTTGAGACTATGTTGTCAAGGTGTGCGCCTAGGTGCAGAAGCGCAACGAGACGCAGGTTTTCTTGTAAAAGCAAGCTCAAACGAGCACGTTTTCCAGCCACATTCCAGCTAAAAAGTTGCTGGAACTTGCTAAAAGTCACTGGAACTTGTCTAAAACCCCAAATCAAGCCTAGAATCACCTTAAAAAAAGACTAAAGTAGCTCTAAACAAGCCTAAAACAAGTTTAAAACCCCTAAACATGATATTCTTACACTATGCGCCTAGCTTAAAAAAGCCCTCGCTTTTTTTGCGCCTTGCGACTAGGCTCTGGGCTCGGCCTTTGCGCCATGAGTGCGCCTATGCTCCTTGACAACTATGGTTTTAGATAAAAGTAACATAACCCAAATTCACCAATTCATAAGCAAATGGGTCCAAATCGCCACCTTTAGGCTGTCTTATTAAGTACGACACATATTAGTTGCATCTATCCCACATCTTAATATCAATACATAAAATAATTACATAAAGATTAGCCGAATTTAGAGAGATACCACAATTGTGACACGATAAGAGTCTTTTAGAAGGCGCAGCGCAGCATGAGAACCAATATAGCCAGCACCTCCCGTTACTAAGACATGAGTCTTTCCTGTTTCATGAAGAGAAAACTTCAAAACAGAAAAAAAAAAAAAAAAAAAAAGAGTATTAAAAATCGTCAGATAATCGAACTACAGTGAATATACCTTATAGATATCGACCACCCATACAAACATAAATTAATAACCGAACAAAGTACAAGCAACAAGTGCATAATTAGACATGTGTATGCTAATGTTGTCATTAAGTTGGATGTTTGTACAAACTGAATCCTGATTACAAGTAACCATTCAAAACTATCTTGATAGGCATCAACAAAGTTTTAACTGTGCAATTAAATACAATCAATTTTAATTCTAATTTCTGAGTGAAAATACTAGAAGTAGAATGAAATTTTTAGCTTATATGTATAAAGTCATGATTTTGATTTGACTTAATAAAAATAGTGAAATACTATCCTGTTCCATGTCATTCATGAGACCATAATAGATGAATGATTCATGCAGAAGTTTGTTTGCATAAGATGAAATACTAACCAGTTGCTTAAAGCTAGGGATATCTAGGTAATTTTACATTTATCTCAAAGATCAGTTTTCTTACAGGAACTCCTTACTTAGTACCCAAATCTGGTTATTTTGACCATAGATAATTAAAAATGATAATGATAATAATCAGTTTATCCAACAAAAGAATGTCTCAACTTAAAGTAAACAAAAAAAGAATCTATATACTTACTGGGCTCGGGCTGCTGAAAGTCGGGGATGTTTTGATTATTATGATGCATAGCGCGATAAGACCCGTAGCAAAAATAATCTTTCTTACTACACCACTCTTCTTCACAGGATCCACAAAATCCATGCCTATAAACACAGCAAAGAAAATAACTTCAAAACCTCTAAATTTCATGTAATTAAAACCAAAAATAAAAAGAAAAAATGACATTTGGCCTGCCAGCCTGCATGTTTGACTTTCTGCACTTAAATTTAGTTAACATCAAGTCAACAGTTTACATCAAGGAACAATGAGTCATAGAATAGCATTCCTTACAAACTAAAACAAAGACTACAGATATAATAATTATTAAATTAAACATAAACATAAAAGGCTAATTGGATTTTAATAATCCAATTCCAAACTATGACCCATTGTCTGATAAAAATCCATACAGGCAATTCCGTTGCCAACGCCAATCCGAATAGTATAATCATAAAAGTTTACACTCGATTTACATTTGATTTCTACTAGATTCCGCTTGTACATTTTCCCATTTCGTTTATAACTATCATTTTGAGTGAAATCGAGTAGAAATCAAGTGTAAATCTTTGATGATTATGTTACTGGGATGGGATTGCCCCTAACAACGAAAATGAAAGTTAGGATTGTCATTGGTCAACAAATTGTCTGTATAGATTATTATCGGACAGTGGGTCATAGTTTAGATTAGTAAAATCCAATTCGCCAACATAAAACTATATAAAAGAATTTAATGAAATAATTAATGAGACTTTACCTCCTAAAGAATTTGGCCTGTTAGGCCGCTGGGGTCTTGACCTGGTGAAATTTAGCATTTGCAGATGAAATACTCCTGCCTGAAATCAATGGTGGTGATGAATTTGTTATCAGTAGTGAAAATTGCAAAAAAGAAAAGAAAAATTAAAGTGAAAATGGAGATCATGATAATCAAATCACATTTCAGATACCAATTGGTGGTCATATAAAGATAATGATAAAAAAAATTTGGTTTTTAAAGATGCAAGTTGGAAAAATAGTAACTTTTGGGGCAGCTTGAAAAGGTAAGATCTAAAGGAGTGAGTGGGAATAAAGCAGAAGCATAGAAGATTATAAAGAAATCATTTGATTGAGTGAAGAATCAGGAAAGTGAAGAAAACTAAGTAACACTTAAAATCCAACTAAAAGTAGGGCTCAACCGTCGATCAGCATCATCATTGTATTTATATTTAAACCAATTCAAACATAACAGAGAAGACTACACTTGTTATCATCCGATTCAGTAAAATCAGATGAAAATGATGAAATACGTACCAAAATTCGAGGAAACTGTTTACGTTGTCGTTTGTCGCTAGATTTTCTGCGGACGTTAATGGCGGAATAAATGAATCTGTACTACAAGTCTCATATTACGAGATACGTTGGTGAATGGTGATGGTATGGGGGGGGTGGGTGGGGGTGGGTGAGTGTGGGGCACTGGGGCAGGTCGATTCGGAAGGCAACTGTTGTTTTCAGATGAGTTATCTACACGAATGGTCCTTCAGCTATGTTTATATTACAAGTTTTGTCTTTAATTTTGAAAAACTATACCGCTGGTCCACCAGTTTCCTCAAACATAAAATGGGTGGTCCTTGACTTGGATGGTCGTTAGTTTTTTGTGTTAATTTTTTTAAATGACCATTATATCCTTACTTAAAAAATTTTAAAAACTATCCCCACTTGTACCCAAAACACCCCCTCTCCCTCCACTGTCGTCATCTTCATCTTCCTCGTTCCTTTTCTTGGGCGACCACTCTGGCAACCTGTGACGTCCCTTTTTCCGGCGAAAACTCCCCCTCCATTTTCGTCTTATTTACTTAAATTTTTTATCTTTTTCAAAATTAAGGGGTATTTTGGTCATTTCACATGGACTTAATAGAAAAAGGTTAACGGTCATCCACTCTATGGACCACATGTGTTATGTTTTAGCGAACTGTTGGACCACCAATGTAATTTTTAAAGCTAGGGGACCAAACTTGCAATATGAACATACCACATGGACCATCCATGTAATTAACTCTTGTTTAAAGTTCACTCAAATCTCACTTCTCATTAGCAGCTTAGAAGGTTATTGTTAAACATGGACCAAAATATTTATTCATGTAAAAAATATCAATCTTAACCCGGAAAGGCGGAAACACTTAGAATTAGGTGACCCCAACTTGACATGTTTAACTCATTTGTCTAAAAGTGTCAGACTGGTTGACGGGTAGTAATGTAGCTGTAAACATGCTGATCGGGTTGGTGGGTTGTAATAGATGGGCTAAACATATCGTAAACGGGTTGACGGGTCGACATGTTTTAGATCATACAAGTTAAAATGGTAACCCAAATATGACCCGTTGAATTAAACAAGTCATTCTAAAACCAATCCGTTTATTAAACATGTTAGTTATGACAACCCGAAAGCGAATTATTTTCATGTCGTTTAGGGCCGGAAATTGCCACCCATAATTTACACCCCTATGTAGTACCGGTATAATCAATGTGTTCCGTATTCTATGCCTAAAGTTTAAGTTCAACTCGTTTATTACTTATTATATTTATAAACATATATAATTATATACATGACATAATTTATATCATTTAGTTATATTTAATATAATTATACGTGTGTGTTAATATTATTATATAATTATATATTTATTTGATCAAATAAAAATTATTATATGCATATACATATTGGTTTGTTTAGTCTTACCGTTAAACTTTGTATATAAAGTTTGGACTAGAATTTGTTTATTGAATGAGCTTTAATTTATGTTTGGGTTTAAGCTCATTAAGCTTTACGTCATTCTAGCTTTCAGCGGGTCAATCTCAAATCATTTATTAAAGTTTAGGCTTGTTTATATAATTTTACTGTTAATTTTATTTAAGAAAATGTTAAAATGTATTGTTTGTTCATGTACTTGTGTTATAATAATAAAAAGAAGAATAAAGAAAAACAATTGATGGAAACAATTGACTAAAAATTACGTTAGTTACGAATTACGATACCGTTTTGTTTCTCGGGTGATGCTTCTCGTTCACGTTGACATAAAACTAATTTTGGTTGGATGTCATAAAAGTAGGTTTTATATTTTTAAGAGTAAACTTCGGTTTTAGTCCCTTTGGTTTGGGTAAATTCCCTATTTTAGTAAATTAGTTTTAATTTCTTTTTTTTAGTCACTGTGGTTTCATTTTTGTTTCAATTAAAGTCACACCTCTAACACCGTTTGTTTTTTATGTTAATTCTTTTGTGAAAAGTCAAAAATACCCCTACTACTAATAAAAATTACATAAAGACAAAAATGCCCACCACTGTTATCTTTCTTCTCCATAAAAACCCTAAAATCCACCTCCACATCCACCACCACTCACCTCCACATTCATTGCCACCACCACCCACAAAAATCAAGACATTACTTAAATTAGTTCAGGAATAGGGTGGTGGTGGGTTTTGACAGAAAGCGAGACGGAGAAACGGAGCTCCGGCGAAGAGATGTTGGAAGATAAGCAGGTGAAGAGACGCTGAGTAGGAGGAGAAGCAGGTGAAGAGACGCTGGAAGAGTTTAAGGACGGCGAAACGGAGCTCCGGCGGGATGACAGTGTGAAGTAGGGTTTGACAGAAAGCGAGAACACCCATTAGGGTGGTGGCTTCGCCGGAAAAACGCGGAGGTGGTGGGTTTTAATTGTTTCTCCTCGATTTTAAATCTTGTTCTTGAATTTGACTTTTGTTTTCTAGGTTTAGGGTTAGTTGCAAAGAGAGTTACAGTCACACAGGTAAAAACTGATTATTTCTCCTTGATTTTGAATTTTGTTCTTGAAATTTGAATTTTGGCGGGGTATTTAGGGTGATGGAGGGTGGCCGGATATTTAGGGTGGTGAAGGGTGGCCGGATTTTTGTGTGTGGTGGTGGCAATGGAGGTGGAGGCGGGTGTATATTTTAGGGTTTTTATGAAGATAATACAATGGAGTTGGGTATTTTTAGTTAAAGGGGTATTTTTATATTTTCATAAAAAGTTAACAGAAAATTTTAATTGTGTTAATCATTTGGCTTTATTTGAAACAAAAATGAAGTCACGGTGACTAAAAAAGATAAATTAAAACTAACGGACTAAAATAGGGAATTGACCCAAACCACATAAACTAAAATCGAAGTTTACTCTATATTTTAATTTCTAACGTATGATTAAATAGTTCTTTTTTCTCTGTTTATCTTTTCTTTTTTGGACTAATATATTTTATAAACGATGTTAATTTTTAATAAGTAAAACCTTTATAAACGTATTTTTCTCTTGGTATTTAAAGTTATTTATGATATTATTAAATATATTTTCAACATAAGTTATCGATGATATTATGATTAATACCATGTTTGATTATCAATAAATCCATTTTTTAAAATAAAATTTTTTATGTTATCGATGTTATTATTAAATCATTTTTTACATCTACTTTTAAAAAAAATCCATTACCTAGTACGGTTTTAGTGTATATATGGACAACACATATACAAACTGTCGAACTGAGCTAAGGTGTTTTTTTAAGGGGAAAATTTCAAAATCTCTCTTTTATCAACCAAGTTTCTCAAAATATCTTTTTAATTTTCTTCTGTTACAAAATGTCCTCTTTAACATTGGCGGTGACGCGCATATAATATGATCGACCGCCTGTATATGAAGCCAATGATATAATGACACATGTCTCAGCATGGGTGAAAACGCTTATTTTACATTCTTATCATGGTCGTTCACCCATATTATAGAGTCGTCCGCCCATATTCGCCCACCTATATTATATGGTTGTACGGTCGTCCGTCCATATAATACAGTCTTCCCTTCATGTATTATACGATCTTCCACCCATATTATACGGTCTTCCGTCTCTATTATATGGGCATCGCCGCCCATTTGAAGGGGACTTTTGTGACACAAGAAAGACAAAGGAACAAAACGTGGAAATTGATTGGTAAAAGGGGCATTTTAATAACCGATTGAATCTTATCTAAAGACATTTTCTATTAGTGTTTTAAAACCACCTTATTATCGAAAAATTCTGGCTATCATTATTAAAAGACAAATTTCATTAGATAGTATTATAGTAACAAGAATTCGGTATTGTCACATGGTTCACTCAAAACTTCTTTCAATCATTCAAGTTTACAAGACAACCCAATTGCCAAAAGTTGGTGTATTATGTCCCACTTGAATAAAGAAAATAGTTATTAATAATGAAATAAAAGGTCAACATCATTACTTTATAGTTTATATAAATGAGACGTTACATACACAAAATGATCATTTATATCATTTATGGAATCAGAAATGTTTTGAATGCTCAAGTTGACAAAGTTTTGACTTATTTACAAACGATTTCTTTTTGTCACGCATCTACTTATTATCTTAAAGTGAGTTATGTTTATATATTTCAAACATTTTCAATGAGAATTGATGGGAGCTAATAATGGTTCACCGTCCCCGTGTTCAGACGCAAGAAAGCTGTCATGTCATACGAGCTATATAGCCTAAAATCAAACCGACAGCATTACCAGACATGTCACATCAGTCACGTCCAAACATCATGGGTCGTATGTAGATGAAAAAAATATAATGACCCGTATTGTGTGTACCATACGACTAGTATCAATGCATCATCCCAAAACAGCCCGTATTAAGGCAAAAAAGTGTAATACAGCTCGTATTGAGGCTGATATACGAATATAATGAGAGTGGTGTCTGGATATCGCTGTCCTAATTGATATTTTATGATAGACGCATAGTTTGGTTAAATATGTGTTATTTATGCATAATTATATGCTAAAAATACTCATTTTCAGGATTTTCTCTATGAATAATACACCATTTCATCTTAGTAACAGATCATTGTTACCCGTCCTTACATAAACCGGTCGACTTAGTGACTTTTGTAGCTAAATAGGCTGATTTTAATCACTCAAATTATGCAATCTATCAAAATAAACTTCCCCTATAAATAACTTAAAACGGACCTAAATAGGCCTCCACCACACACCACCACCGCCAATATGTGTCACCACCACCTACCAGTAACAACCATTGCCACTGCCACTCAATCACTGTCAACACCACCACTATCATCGTTGCCACCAATGTTTCCACCACCCCATCGTTGCCACCGCCGAGAAGATCGTCGCTGCCTCCACCACCATCACTACGACCGCCACTATTGTCGCGCTACACCACGGCATTTGCCCATTGTCACCACTAGCCACCATGAGAACAAGTATAATGTGAATCTATTTTGATCCTTTATTTTTCTAAAGCGGCCCGTTACAACCCGAGCTCATTTAGATCAGAACACGTTTTATCTCGAACACAATTATCACTTTTTAAGTCGATCCATTTTAACCGTTAACCAACCCAACCGATTTTCAAGGCTTACATGTAGTACACTTTTCAACTTAAATCAATTTTACGTCAAATACAATAAAAAAAATATTGAAACCGTTCCAAACCCGATCCCGATGAATTAGGACCACAACCAATCAACCTTTTTGCTTACAACTCTTGCAATGCATTTATTAGTTTTCTTAAATCGGACGAAAAAGAGAGCTGCCTGCACGTGACCCCTACCCTGCAAAGGCAACACCAAACATCACATGATATGCACGTGACTCATTCCATGAAAGTAGAAATTCGCATTTAACTTTTATGAATTTTTACTATACATGTGAAATAAACATATTAAGTGTAATGAACCGACTTTCAAGTATATTATATAGTATGGTATTCATATTATATTGATGAAAGATTAAATAAAATGAAAGTGGAAATTTTGTTGCAAAAGAGGAATTTTACCAACTTTTGACAAAAAGGGTCAAAATTGAAAGTGCAGATGGCAGTTTTGTAACTTTTAAAAATCTGATGACTTAGGGGAGGGGGGTCACGAAATTCACACACAAAATGTGTGTTTGGGTCGTGAAAGAGCAAGGAGGAAGGGGGAGAAGAAGATCAAATCCAGAATTGAAGTGTTGCATGTGTAATCGGCCTAAAATGGAGTATTCATTCTTTAATGCTTCAAGTAAGTGTCTTGTTCATCCTCTAAACCTCCATTAGAGGTGTTCTGTAACACCCCAATTTTCAAAGAAATACAAGTTGGAGGACTAAAATGATCATTTGATGAAACCCTAGGGGTTAAAATGACATGTTATTAAAGTATAAGGATTAGTATGCAATTGACTTAAAGTCCAGGGGCTGAAAATGAAATATTATGAAAATGGGTGGATGTCGGACCGACATCAGATCCATATCGGTCCGACATGTAGGGTGCAAGGAATCATCCAGAAGATGACACGTGTAGGATGACTAGCCATTGAGTTCTGACGTGTGTAAAACAGATATCGGACCGACATGAAATCATAGCGGACCGCTATTGTCTCAGACTAAAAACACCGGTGAAGGGTCAAAATTGACAGATAATGAAATCAAAAGGATCAAGGCTCCAAAGACAAGAGGTAGGGCTTACCAAATTATGACCAAGGAAGTAAGAGATCCCTGACATCATATGAGGGACCTTCCTCTTGAATTCCCTACCTACTTGTGTTTAATTCGGTACGGAGGCTAGTAGATTATTTATTTCATTAAGATAGGTAAACTCAAGAAACTTCAAATATAAGTAAGTTGGCTAAGGCATTAGAAGTTAAAATCGCGAGTGATAGAAACTGCGTAATAACCAAAATATGCCAAGATTGCCTACTACTCAAAGGAGAAGAATATCTTGTTGACTTAATCTTAATACTAATGCAAGAATTCAACAAGATCATTGGAATTGATTGGCTATCTACACATGTTGCGATGATTATATACAATGAAAAGATTGTACGATTCATGACGTCTGCAGGAAAGGAAGTTAGTGGCTTTGACAAATGACGAAACCAGATTACATTAGATACGACGGCCAAGATAAAAAGCTATGTGAGACAAGGTCACCAAACCTTCATAGCTTATGCAGCTGATGTGAAGATAAAAAGAAAGAACTGAAATAAGTCCTAATAGCGAATAAATCCCAGAAGTTTTTCCAAACGATCTCCCAGGTGCTCCAACTAAGAGAGTGATCAAATTTAATTCCTAAAGCTAAGCCAGTGGCTAAGACTCCTTACTATCAGCACGTACTGGAATAAAGAAATTGATATCACAACTACGAGAGTTGTTAGACAAGAAACACAGACCAATAGAATTCCAAAGAGGAGATTACGTTTTGTGTCTCCTTGAAAAGGTCTAATTCAACGTAAGAAACGTGGAAAGACAAGTCCGTGATTCATTAGTCCTTTTTAAGGATCATTAAACAAGTCAGAAGAATGGTTTATCAACTAAAGCTACTTGAAGAATCGAAACACGTTCCACATATATGGAAGTTTATAATAAACGAGACTACACATGTTCTTTAGGAAGAAATAGAGGTTGACAAGAAACTAATATATGTCGAAGAACCTGTAAGGATTCTAGACAAAAAGAAAAGCAGCTACGTCATAAAATAATCAAGTAAGTATTAGTGCAATGGAGGCACAGAAAAGGATTAGAGATGACTTGGGAAGCTGAAGATGAAATAAGGAAGAGTTATCCTCAATTATTTAAAGATTAACAGGTTTTGAGGACTAAACCTAATTTAGGGGGGGGAGTTGTAACACCCCAGTTTCCAAAGAAATACAAGTTAGAGGACTAAAATGATCATTTGATGAAACCCTAGAGGTTAAAATGACCTTTTATTAAAGCATAAGGATTATAATGCAATTGACTTAAAGTTCAGGGGCTGAAAATGAAATATTGTGAAAATGGGCGGATGTCGGACCGACATCAGATTCATATCGGTATGACATGTAGGGTGCAAGGAATCATCTAGAAGACGACACATGTAGGATGACTAGCCATTGAGTTCTGACGTGTGTAAAACAGATATCGGACCGACATGAAATCATAGCGGTTCGCTATGCCTATAGCGGACCGACATCATACACATAACAGTCCGTTATGTGCTCGCAAAGCTTATACACCGCCTCACTTAGATGTCGGAACGACATCACCAGGGATAGCGGTCCGACATAGGTCGCATCTCAGCCCTATAAATAGATAGCTTTGGCCATCCATTTGAAAACATCACAAACACCACCACCTCACATACACACGAAATTTAGAAGGAGCAAGGGTCTCGACGTGAGTACGAGTGCGGTTCGAGTTCGGAGAAACGTTTAAAGAAAGGAACGAACTCAGGAACTACCTGTAACGAACCAAAATCCGGGTTTCGTTTTCAAATAATTAAATATTTATATTTAATATTATGGTGGAAATAATATTTTATAAATAAGTTGAAGCAAGTGGGTTTCAAGTTTGTAATGGGATTATGTTAGTTTTAACTAACTATAGAATGAAATGGGTGAAATGGAAAGTTGAGGGACTAAAGTTGTAATATGGCAAAATCTGCCATTTGACTAGTTAAAGTCAAAATTAACCTCATTTTGAGGTGTTGGTCGTTCAAGAGAAGAGGAGAAGAAGAGAAATTCGGTTTTGAGCTCAAATCGTGCATTAAGGCTTGTTTTGTGAAGGTTTTGGCTCACACAACACCTTCATAACATCAAGTAAGTGATTCTCTTTCTCTTGATTTCACCATGAATGTGTTCTTGGTGGGTTTTGGGTGAAATCCGAAATTATGTATGCATGTGATGAAATGGTGTTAGATTATTGATAATCTAGCTAAACTAAAGTTAAAGAATGATGATTAACATCCTAGAACCCTTTGATTTTGATTATGAGAAGTTAGGGTTCATATGGTGGAAATTGGGGGTGTTTGGATCATGATGCTAAAATGATGAATTAATGAAGATTAAGTGTTTTTAAGATGTTAGACACTTGAACAAACACCAAATTAACTTAATAATAATTTTGAAAGAAGAATTAGTGTTAAGATTAAGTTAATGAAACTCAAGTAGGTGAGTTTGTGGTGAAAGAGGGTGTTTGGTTATGAGGATAACCCAAACGGGTCAACTTGGGTTGGAAATGGGAAATTGAGTTGTGAACTCAATTGTAATGAAATTTTGGTATATGTTAGATTACTAAACTAGGTGTGTATGTTTAGGTAATCAAATTGTGGGTCTAGAAGGTGGAGCGGGATCTTCTAACCCGAAAGGTAAGTGCTTTTGCACTTACTTAGTTATAATGATAAAAGAGTTTTATGCAATGTTGTATGTATAATGTGTAAAGTTGCATAATTTGTTATGTGGTATGAATGAGCATAAAATTGTATGCATAATTGAAAGAATGTAGTTATAGTAATTATACTATAATGGGTAGATTGGTTATGGAGTTACGATCTCGTATCCTTTGGGATACGAAGTTATGGCCTACGTGCCATAATGGAAATGGATCATGTGTTGATCATAAATGAAACGGAATTATAAATGATGAAAGTAACTTGTAGGTGATATACAAGTGTACGAAATCCTTAATTGGCCAAATGGGTGTTAACGGGTCAAATGGGTGAAAGGTGTGAAAACAAGTTGTGAATTTTGTGGATTATGTGTTATATTGTGCATAGTATAAACGATACATGAAATGAATTGATTATGCATAAGTGTACGTATGAATGTGAATATGGTTATAATACTATATTGAATATGTGGAGGTTATGATCAAAGAATCATAATGGAAAAGGATCATGGGTTGATCGGATCATGTGTTGATCATAAACGAAACGGAGTTATGGTCTTGTACCATAATGGAAAAGGATCATGGGTTGATCGGATCATGTGTTGATCATAAACGAAACGGAGTTATGGTCTTATACCATAATGGAAAAGGATCATGGGTTGATCGGATCATGTGTTGATCATAAACGAAACGTAGTTATGGCCTTTGCGCCATAATGGAAATGGATCATGTGTTGATCATAATTGAAACTTGTAGTAAGGATGCAAGAATATGTAGCCTAAATGACAATTTGGGTGCAAACGGGTCAAATGGGTGAATGGGTGAAACAAGTAGAAATTTACTTGTTTGTTATGAATTTATCTCATTACTAATGGTGATATGTGTGGTGAATGTAGGAAAAGCTCCGAGGTAGTCAAAGTCAAGTCCAAGGCGTTGGCGGATCCTCGTATGCATATTTTCATGTTTTGATGATTTGGTGGAATTTCCCCTTTTTGATTGTAATTTGATAAACAAAACATGTTTTTGGGGTGTGATCATGTTGTTAAAGGATTTTTGGTTAAAACCCATGTGTTGGGCAAATTTGTTGTCTTGTATTTTGGAAAAAGATGGAAATTTGGCTAAGTATGAAAGCTGCAAAAACAGCTGAAACTTTCTGTGAAAAAGGGTCCCTCGCGGGCCGCGAGGGATGTGGCATGTATTAGTCGCGGGACGCGACGGGTAAAAAAAAAAAATATTTCCTGGGTTTAAGACTTCCGCGCGTTAAAGTTTTGTTTTTAAAAGTGGTGTGTTTCACTACCCGAGGATAAAGTAAGTACACTGGACCCGTACCTTAGATAAATGTTTATGTGAATTATGTGATTGCGTGTTATGTGTTACGTGTGGAACTAAGGTACGGGGTAATGGGGATTAGTCTAAACACTAAAAGGGAATAATGGAATAGTCACGACGTATCTAAGGGGTGGTGGATATGCCACTGGTACTTCCTATATATAAACCTCTTTAATACTTCGTGGTGAAACCATTATGAACGTTTAGAGGTATAGACTAAAAGATAGTAACGAAAATATAGTAGATGAACGGGAGAACTTCCGATTGGTATGTAGTTATCTGACAAACGGAATGTTCTGTCTAAGGAAAGAGTGGTGTATAAATCACTCTTTCCTGGGAACATCTCTGTTGGAGGTACTACTCTGGGAGGATAATCACCCCAGTTTACAATATATGATAAGTATGTATATAGATGTAGATATACTTATATACATATAGGAGTATAACTTAAGATAGATGCCTATAGTTATGCTTATACACGTATGACGAGTTGATCGTTTTAACACAGTCGGGGAATGACTGACGGAGACGGATGTTAGTAGGCGGAAATAGTTGATGAGAGTTGTCTTAAAGACTCATGTACGAAAGAGTCTACGCGCGTGTCACCTAGGGTATGGGGAGTAGCATGGAGTTAGTTGGGAGAATTAGAAAGCAACATTCTAGTGGGGGATGGCTAAAGCTTTCTATCTTGTCGTGTTAATCTTCGTTCAAGGAAGATAGGGCTCTTTGAGGCAAGCCTTTGGAAGAAACGTATAAAGCCTAAGGAGCGGGAGGAACAACTTTGGCAAATTAAGGAGGGAGAAAACCTTGTTCCACAAGGGGTTCGTGGCGTGCAAACCAAAGGAGTTAAATAGAGGTGGTTTATTCGTTGGTTAGTCAACGAAGCATCACTATAATGGTATTGGCTTAGGAAGCAATCCATTGTGATTGGTCGGATATAGTATGATTCGCGGTGAGTCTACTCCGGGCCATGGTGGAGAATTGGTTGGGAGTTCTCCGTAATGAGGAAAGCTTAATGGCGTGAATACTCAGGAAGCTTTATTCCACGTGCTTCTTTCCTGCAGTGTTTGGAAAATGTTTTTGAATTAGCTTTCGCTAAGTAAGTACATTACATCGTTTATTTTATTAGGAACCCTTTAGGTTCTTATTATTTAAGTTTCCTGGGCTCTCGGCGCCCCCGTTACCATCTCCGGACGTACCTCCGGTCACGTCATTTGTATATTTTATTATCATTCATTTTATATCCTTCGCCTTATAGACTGGGCACCTCTACCGGGTCCTTCCGCCTATAAACTGGGCACCTTTCCATTCTCATATTTAAGGCCATTCCATCCCGTAGACTCGGCACCTTTTTTTTTCATTCATTCTAGAGATCTGCCCCGTAGGCTGGACATCTCTTTTCATTGGGATCTTGAGTATCATTGACTCACAGCCTCCCAATTTATTTCCAACCAGTCCTTACCTTAAAACTTCGTAACGGTTTCCCCATGGTGTACTAAAGAGGCTTATATATAGGAAGTACCGGCGGCGTATCCACCACCCCTTTAACACTTCGTGAGTACTCCGTTATTCCATTTTAAGACTTAGACTCGTTCCCATCATACATTCATATTTACACATATAGCATGATCATTCATCATGCATCCATACATTCACATTTAACACATATCGTATATTCGCACATATAGCATGACCTCGTGGCATACTTTCATACTTATCCTTGCTCTAATTCCTTATAAAGGTTTCTCCATGTTACGTTAAAGAGGTTTATATATAGGAAGTACCAGTGGCGTATCCACCACCCCTTTAACGTCCCATAAATACTCCTTTACTTAGAATTAAGCTTTCCCATCTAATTCTTATTTTGTGGCATGATCTCTTTATGCTTTTATCTTAACTCTTGTTCTAATCCTTTACAAAGGTTTCGTCATGTTACGTTAAAGAGGTTTATATATAGGAAGTACCAGCGGCGTAACCACCACCCATTTAACACTTCGTGAGTACTCTGTAGTGGATCGTGTTTCTGGAGAATTCTTTCACGTGTGGTAGACCGGTGGATTGAATAAGATTAAGGGCATGTTGTATGACTAAGCACAGTCTTGCCTAAATTTTGGAGTGTCGGAAGGAATGGAAATAGATCGGCTTCTTGATACTATCGGTTGACGATATAGAGTTGATTCTCTTGCATGGTGTATAGCTCTGGTGGAGTTGAGTATTATATATTGTAGGGAGATCAAGCTCGGGAGACATATGGATTGTAAGGAGGAATTAAAGGTGGTTTCAAGAAAGCCAAATATTATAGCCGAGCTAGAAACCTTTTGGGGAGGCAATACTTGGTACTGTCGTAGGTATGGAAAGTAACTCGATTGTAGAATGTTGGGACACACTACGCCATAGTGTTATAGTCCTAATAACATGTGCTACGGTTGTTATAAATCGGGACACTTTCGAAGTGAATGTCTCTAGCTAAAGCACAAGGGTGATAAAGGGGAGAAAATAGAGATTCCGAGGCCTTCGAGTTAGACATTTCTAACTACCGAGGATGAGACTGAAGTCCTTTGTTCTTATTGTCGGGTGAGAAGCTATGTAGATCAGTGGATTTGGAGCAGATCAACATTGGGGGATTAAATGTTGACATGGGTATAATTTGATATTTGTAGGTTGCGGGCGAAACAATCACATGGAATGGAGTCCTACGATTGTAGTTGAAACTGAGTGGTTACTTAGTAACCATATCAATGTTGTGTGTGACAAAAGGGTGACGTGTAGATCTATTCTCATCTAGAGATGGTGAAACACATGGCGCATGAATTGGTGTATGCCTAGCTTATGCCACTGACACCAACCGGTGCAATGGAACACTTGATGTTCCCGTCGTGTAGAAGTTCATTAAGGGTTTTATACCCGAGTGTCTCTTCTTGGGGTGTAACCATTCCTTGTATAGTTGAAGAATGGAAGAATGCGTTGTGCATCAATTGTTGGGTTGAACTAAGTGACTTAGGTCCTAGATTTAACCAATAAATGTAGAGGAGGTTAATATCCCATAAATGGTTATGAAATCCATTGCGGATACTATCAGATTGCGGTGTGCCGTTTCGAATTTGGTGAAAATCCATTTTGGATAAGGTGGAAAATTAGGAAGGCTTATATGTAGACCCATTAATGATAAAGATAAACAAGGGGTATGTTGTGTTTTAAGTCTTAGAACTTCACAAGTTGTGTTTGAAGTCTTGGAACTTCACAATTGGTGTTTGAAGTCTTGGAACTTCACAAGTGGTGTTTGAAGTCTTAGAACTTCACCAACGGTGTTTGAGAATGAAGTCTTCCAACTTCAAAGGGGGATTGTGTGATTGAGATCCTTGAATCTCAAAGGAGGACTTATGATTAAGTCATTGGAGATAAACTGAGTGTTTGAGTCACGGATAAGGAGTTGTCTTTAAGAGTTGTGAAAGAGGAATTGGGTAAGGCAATTGTCGTGTCCTTACTTGAAGAAATCATATGCTTGTCGGTTATTTTGGTGCCTCTCGCATTAGACTCGGTTATGTCTCTATGCAACGAGGCAGGATTATCGCGTATTCTCTTAGACAGTTGTGAGCTTGATTGTTACAACTAAAGGAGATAACTTGAGGAGGGAACGGGTGACTGTGTATACGGGTGAATATTAGGTGGTTGAATTAAAGTCTCGGGCTTCAAATGAGTGATGTATGCAGGTGATGGGATCCTTGAATCCCAACAGTGTGAAACACTTGAGACCTTGAATCTCTATGGATGGATTGGTGTGGAGGTTATGAAACTTCTAGTTATGAGGTGGGAGAAACGGTGTGATAGAACTTGGATTCCTTAGTTGTCAAACTTATTGACTACTGTTATGAGGTGATTCATAAATTCAAGTAATCTGTACACATGGGGTGACAATAATGCTTGGTTATGGGGCATGAACTTTTTTGTGGCCAGAGGTGGAAGGAGACATAGTCGAGGATGTTGACAAATGTCTCGTTGGCTTGTGGGCTAAGGCCAAACGCTAAAGTAAGGTCGTGTGGGAAACCTCAACGGCTTCATATACCTAGGCGAGTTAGGAGAAGCTTGTAGTAGTTTGACTATAAATGTATATGAAATCAGTGGGAACATGTATCGATTTGGATAGTGGCGGGTCTTTTGACCGGGGAGTATGCAATTCCTATTATTAGAGGAAACCTACTCTTATGAATGATCGAGGAATGTCGATTTAGAGGAGGGTGTGATACGACATGGCGTGACCGTATCTTTTGAGTTAGATTAAATTGTCGATTTCATTTATCCATATGGAGGAATCGGGTGATTATTTTACCGTTGGTCTGGAGATATGGTGTCATCTTATCCATCTTTATGGATGTTGATGTGCAATTGTTCGATTTACTAGATGGTGTGCGGTGTCGAACACCGATTAATTTGGTGGAACTGATTGTCGAGAGTTTAAAATCAATGGTGTGATTCAAGACTTGGTGTAGAAGATCTTGTAAGTGAGCGCGATTGCAAATCCACTCAAGATGTGACAGAAAACCCTAGTCGAATATAGGGAGGAGGTGTGTTGATATTCAAGTGGGAAACTTGGTGCTATCAAAGTTTTCCCTTGATAGGGGGTGATTCAGGTTTGAAAAACGTGAGAGGCTAAGTCCCCGTTTTGTTGGACCGTACAAACTTTATGTTAGTTTGGTAAGTGGTTTACCGTTTAGATTTACCTGAGAGAATCGAGTAAACTCTATGACACATTTCACGTGGACCGTCCACGAAAATTTTTGGCGGGAGAAGTTGTTGTCGCTTCTCATGGTGATGTAGAGATTGTGATTTTTGAATCTTATGGAAGAACCGGTGACTACCTTAGATAGGTGGGATGAACTAATTGTGCTTTAAGGAGGAATTGAATTTGGAGAAGTTGAGAAGGAAAGTTGAACTACTACCCTAAGTTGTTCATGTGGTGGCGGGTTTCGGGGACGAAACCCAAAATTATGGGGGATGATTTATAACGAACCGACTTTCAAGTATATTATATAGTATGGTATTCATATTATATTGATGAAAGATTAAATAAAATGAAAGTGGAAGTTTTGTTGCAAAAGAGGTATTTTACCAACTTTTGGCAAAAAGGGTCAAAATTGAAAGTGCAGGGGGCAGTTTTGTAACTTTTAAAAATCTGATGACTTAGGGGAGGGGGTCACGAAATTCACACACAAAATGTGTGTTTGGTTCGTGAAAGAGCAAGGAGGAAGGGGGAGAAGAAGATCAAATCCGAAATTGAAGTGTTGTATGTGTAATAGGCCTAAAATGGAGTATTCATCTTCTTTAATGCTTCAAGTAAGTGTCTTCTTCATCTTCTAAACCTCTATTAGAGGTGTTCTTGGTGGATTATGGGAGAATCATGTGGAATGGCTGAATTAGGTGGTCTAGATGGTTAATAACTTGATAAAAGTTATAATCTAGCTTGGTTAATGGTAATGGAAGGGAGATAACATCATCCAAACATCCAATTTGGTGACTCAAGAACTAGGGTTCTTGAGGAAAATTTGGGGGTTTTCAATATGATGATGTCTAAATGATAATTTGGTGGTTGATAAGTGTCTATGGTGTTGAAAGACACATTATTATGTAAGAAACCCAATCTAATTTGATGATTTGAAAATTAGGGTTCTTGAGGTGAAAAATTGGGTTTTTTTTATTGGGATAGTTTAAATGGTGAATTGGAGTTTGTTAAGTGTTTATGGTGTTGATAAACACGTTACTTAGTAGAAACCTCAATTAAATGGTAAATCAAGAACCTTTGGGAATTGGGTGAAATTGGATGAAACCCAAACGGGTCAATTTGGGTTGAAAGTTGATTGTTGGGTGTTAGAGGTTTGGTTAAGGTTATGTTAACCAACTTAAGTTAGGGTGTTGATCTTTAGATCATAGGTGTGTCTTGAATATCAATTTGGTGAATGAATTGACATCATAAGATTTCTAAATGCAAGTTGATTGCTAGGTGATCAAGGTGCTAAAGGAGCTAGCTTTGAAGATCAAGTGGGATCCTTCTTAGCAAAAGGTAAGTGCCTTGCATTTACTTAGTAATGATAGGAGTAGGTCATACAATTTGATTGCTAATTGTTGTGTCGTGATGTATTGTATGACTATGTTGTATGCAAGAGTCGGGAAGGTGAATTGTTGTTTGAAGTCCTTGAACATCACAAGTGGGAAAGGGGGATTGGGGTCTTTAAACCTCACAATGTTGGTATATAATGTATGGGTTATAAAGATTGATTGGTAACATATGTGAACACCTGTTTATATGTTTAGAGTCGGTATTTGAAGTCTAAGAACCTCACACGTGGTAATTGAGGTCATAAACTTCACTTGTGTTGTTGTTGCTTGAAGTCTTGAACTTCACCGTTGTTGTTGTTGTTTGAAGTCTTTGAACTTCACAAATGGAAAGGGGGAATTGGGATCTTTGAATCCCACGTATAGGTAAATAACGGATGGTTTATAATGATTGATTGGTGTCACGTGTGTGTACACATATTTGTATGTTAAAGAGTTGATGTTGAAGTCTAAGAACCTCACGCAGTAGTAATTGAGGTCATGAACTTTACTATTTGTTGTTGTTGTTTGAGGTCTTTGAACCTCACATGGGAGTAAATATGATCATATAGAGTAGTTTGAAGTCTAAGAACCTCACAAGGTGGTTAGTTTAGGTCATGAGCTTCACAAGTCGTTTGTGGTATTTGAAGTCTAAGAACCTCACACGAAAGTTAATTGAGGTCATGAACTTCACATAGTCGTTCGTGGTGCCTTGGGGTCTTTAGAACCTCACAAAAAAGTATGGTAGGAATATAAGGTGTTTAAAACATTCACAAAATGTTGTTGGTGGTTTAAAACGACTAGCGGTCGAGTCGGGAGGGTCGAAAATGCCAAAACTGCAAATTTGGGGTTGGCTGGTGCAGGGCTGGTCTCTGGGACGCCCCCTGGGCTTCTGGGACGCCCCAAGTGGGACATCTGGTGTCTCTGGGATGCCTGATGGGTTCTGTTTGCTTCTGGGACGCCCCAAGTGGGACGTCCGTTGGCTGAATTTTGAGTTTTCTTCCTAGGACACTTTGGGGGGTCTTGGGACTTGTATAATTACTAATGGTTATTTTGTGGTGTTTCCTTGTAAGTAAAGCTCCAGTATGATGTCTCGGTTCAAGCTTCACGTCGGTTGGATTCTCAACTTTTTGGATGGTTGTATATGTTTGCAGTTATAACTCATTGTCGGGAGTCACCTAACTTGTTTTGAACTATCTCTTGGATGTTAAAACTTGTTGTTATTTTGAGATGTCGGCCAGTTGTTTTTAAAGAAAACCATGTTGTTGTCGTTTTGTCGTAATTAACATGTGTCGTTTGTCAAGGGCGTTTTATGGGACCTAAATTCCGCGTATTTTGGAAGTTAAATTTGGTTGAAAATTTTGGGTGTTGCATTAAGTTCTTTACCAACATGTTAAAATTAAACGGTTAAACCACATGGTTTGATTTCTAATTTTAAAACCATACTCTTAAGCCAAACACCTATGATTCATGTAACCATTCCCTCATTCCCCAGTTCAAACACACACTTGGGTTGTGTTTGGCGGGTAGATAGGAATCACTATGGGTATGGCTTTAATAGTACAGTGGAACGGCTGTCGCCAACATCATTGCAATGCATGGGGTATTCAACACTAGTTAGAGGTATATAACTACATGACAAATTTTTTTATGCATATAAATGATAAACACAATACTTATACATATAAATAAAATAAAATTATAAATGTGTATATCAATTATTTTATATGTATATAATTAAAATAATTAAATCATTAATAAAACTGAACGAGCCAAACCCGGGCCTGATAAGTGGCCAAAGTTTCATGTATTAAAAGGTGCAATATGTTATATTTATGCAAATTAATATGTGGAATACAAAGGTTTTGTGTAGCTGTGCATGTGCAGGTGTTGGACGCTTAAAGTATGAGTTTGGAAGATATTAGACGAGAGATGAAAGAGTCGGAAGAGACACGGAGAAAACGGGGCAAAATACAGATCCAGCGTAAGCCTACGCCACCAGCGTAAGCTTACGCCCCATCAGCGTAGGCATACGCCTGAGTGTTTTCTTCACAGCAGCCTACGCCACCCCAGCGTAAGCTTACGCTGGGTACGTTTCAGACGCGGAACTTCGGGGAAACAGCCGATTTTGAGGTTTATTTGGGGGTTTCTTCCCCAAATTCAAGATCGATCTTTTACACCACAGTTCTTGGGCGATTTTGGTCATTCTAGGAGGCTAAAGAACACGATTCTAACATGCAAGTGAAGATTGATACTCAAAATATTGAAGAATCGAATATGCATTCCACAACCATGAGCGGCTAATCCACCGGTAATCATTCCCGGGTGGATTGTTTGTAAGTTTTTAGGGTTTTATCATGTGCTAGCTTTGAGAAACAATTCTTGTAATCGTTTGGTTTGAAATACTTGAATCTTTGTGTTTAGTATGGTTATGAACTCACGGGAGTCGATAAATTCTTGCACCATTGACCCCGTTAGATGATAATTGCTATGAACTTTGATTTATGTTGAATCTATTGATTAATCTAATTCTATATTGCATACATTTGTCTCGATTTCATTCGTGAATATTGTCTTACACTATTTGCCGATGATGTATGAATGTTGATGTTCTTGGTTAGATTTGGTCAATTAGATTTGGATAACCATTCGATTGTTTGAACTCAAATGTTGGTGTGATAATTCCTAATTACTTGTGAACTTGAAACCCGGGTGTGATACCCTTTTAATTATTGTTTACAACTTAAACCGTTTTGTTTGGTACTTGATTTGTTTGTTGAGTTTATAAAGTTTTCACTTAAATCATTGATTATGTTTGGTCAGAAAGACCCGTTGTAACTTCATAATTTGCATTGTTAATTGATGTTGAGCACCGACCACAAACTCTTCGTGGTTCGACACCCTTCTTACCCTAACTAGTTTAAGGTGATTAGGACACTCTATTTATTTATCTTTGACCGGTCCCTTCGACACCGATCAAATTTTGGCGCTGTTGCCGGGGAGTGTGTGCGCTTGGTGTTTTATTTTTAATTGACTCGTGTTACTATTTGTTACTTGTTTTGTTTAGTTAATCTTCTTCTATTTTTGTGTTACACGTGGTGTTTGTTTGTGTATGCAGGTGACAGATTAGTGCATGCGTATCCGCTCATCTGGGAGAACTTCACCACTTGTGTTTGAACCGGAAATTGAAAGGATAGCAAGGCAAAACCGAACCCAACAACAACAAAATTTACAACCCATTTTATCGGAACCATCATCCATGGATGGTCGAAGCAGTCATTCTGGGACTAGCATAAGAAACCGTGGCCCAACTCCAAACAGAGGCCCTATCCCTAACCGCCCACCAACTCCACCTCACCGAACCTCAACCCAAACCCCACCTATACCTATCAATAGCAACCAACCCCGTGGGTCGGGTCCAGTTCAACAAAACCGACCCGTTAACATCCGTACCAATCCCACGTACCAAGGAAGAAGGGGACCACAACAAAATCAAACCCCTCCCGGAAACAATGAGAACGAGGGTTGGGAGGATGAAGATGGTGAATATTTTGGGTATGCTGATAATGAAGATGTTGGGAATGGTGAAGGGTTTGGCGATTACGAGTATGAGGATGGTGAAAGGAGCATCTATGGAGAGTACAATGAGGGGCAAGGATTTGAAAAGGAAGAAGAGGTGAATTATGTTCACCAAAGACCGAGACAACCAATGGGGCGAACGGGTAGACCCGCTAGACCTGTTTATCCTCCTAGACAAGAAGAGAGGAGATTTACTGGGGGCTACATTAATGCAAACCGAAGACAACCGGTAGCCCCTATGGGTGGAGTTAACGGTCGCTTTCGACCGGCTATTTCGGATAATGCTTCTCCAATTGTTCCACCAATTCCCGGAATGAGGCGATTCAAGTCAAGGCCAAATTACATCAATGTCCTTCCACATTTTCATGGTATGGTCACCGAAGAACCATACACCCATTTAGCCGAGTTTGCTGCCATCTGTAGCACAATTGGGGATGAGAATTTTGATCAAAGCGAAGTCAAACTTAGACTTTTCCAGTTTTCTCTAAAAGATCGAGCAAAGCAATGGTTCATCACATTGCCGGCTAATAGCATCTACACATGGGATGAAATGCATTGATGGTTTGTTGGATTGTAAAGCTGTTGAGAGTATAATTTTTATGAATTTTGCATGACCTTGGACCTTAACTTATGTTTAGTGAAAACAATTATTTAAAAATTTGTAATGTGAATTTAAAAGCAAATGACTTTGCTTGAGGGCAAGCAAAACTCAAGTGTGGGGATATGATAAGTGGCCAAAGTTTCATGTATTAAAAGGTGCAATATGTTATATTTATGCAAATTAATATATGGAATACAAAGGTTTTGTGTAGCTGTGCATGTGCAGGTGTTGGACGCTTAAAGTATGAGTTTGGAAGATATTAGACGAGAGATGAAAGAGTCGGAAGAGACACGGAGAAAACAGGGCAAAATACAGATCCAGCGTAAGCCTACGCCACCAGCGTAAGCTTACGCCCCATCAGCGTAGGCATACGCCTGAGTGTTTTCTTCACAGCAGCCTACGCCACCCCAGCGTAAGCTTACGCTAGGTACGTTTCAGATGCGGAACTTCGGGGAAACAGCCGATTTTGAGGTTTATTTGGGGGTTTCTTCCCCAAATTCAAGATCGATCTTTTACACCACAGTTCTTGGGCGATTTTGGTCATTCTAGGAGGCTAAAGAACACGATTCTAACATGCAAGTGAAGATTGATACTCAAAATATTGAAGAATCGAATATGCATTCCACAACCATGAGCGGCTAATCCACCGGTAATCATTCCCGGGTGGATTGTTTGTAAGTTTTTAGGGTTTTATCATGTGCTAGCTTTGAGAAACAATTCTTGTAATCGTTTGGTTTGAAATACTTGAATCTTTGTGTTTAGTATGGTTATGAACTCACGGGAGTCGATAAATTCTTGCACCATTGACCCCGTTAGATGATAATTGCTATGAACTTTGATTTATGTTGAATCTATTGATTAATCTAATTCTATATTGCATACATTTGTCTCGATTTCATTCGTGAATATTGTCTTACACTATTTGCCGATGATGTATGAATGTTGATGTTCTTGGTTAGATTTGGTCAATTAGATTTGGATAACCATTCGATTGTTTGAACTCAAATGTTGGTGTGATAATTCCTAATTACTTGTGAACTTGAAACCCGGGTGTGATACCCTTTTAATTATTGTTTACAACTTAAACCGTTTTGTTTGGTACTTGATTTGTTTGTTGAGTTTATAAAGTTTTCACTTAAATCATTGATTATGTTTGGTCAGAAAGACCCGTTGTAACTTCATAATTTGCATTGTTAATTGATGTTGAGCACCGACCACAAACTCTTCGTGGTTCGACACCCTTCTTACCCTAACTAGTTTAAGGTGATTAGGACACTCTATTTATTTATCTTTGACCGGTCCCTTCGACACCGATCAAATTTTGGCGCTGTTGCCGGGGAGTGTGTGCGCTTGGTGTTTTATTTTTAATTGACTCGTGTTACTATTTGTTACTTGTTTTGTTTAGTTAATCTTCTTCTATTTTTGTGTTACACGTGGTGTTTGTTTGTGTATGCAGGTGACAGATTAGTGCATGCGTATCCGCTCATCTGGGAGAACTTCACCACTTGTGTTTGAACCGGAAATTGAAAGGATAGCAAGGCAAAACCGAACCCAACAACAACAAAATTTACAACCCATTTTATCGGAACCATCATCCATGGATGGTCGAAGCAGTCATTCTGGGACTAGCATAAGAAACCGTGGCCCAACTCCAAACAGAGGCCCTATCCCTAACCGCCCACCAACTCCACCTCACCGAACCTCAACCCAAACCCCACCTATACCTATCAATAGCAACCAACCCCGTGGGTCGGGTCCAGTTCAACAAAACCGACCCGTTAACATCCGTACCAATCCCACGTACCAAGGAAGAAGGGGACCACAACAAAATCAAACCCCTCCCGGAAACAATGAGAACGAGGGTTGGGAGGATGAAGATGGTGAATATTTTGGGTATGCTGATAATGAAGATGTTGGGAATGGTGAAGGGTTTGGCGATTACGAGTATGAGGATGGTGAAAGGAGCATCTATGGAGAGTACAATGAGGGGCAAGGATTTGAAAAGGAAGAAGAGGTGAATTATGTTCACCAAAGACCGAGACAACCAATGGGGCGAACGGGTAGACCCGCTAGACCTGTTTATCCTCCTAGACAAGAAGAGAGGAGATTTACTGGGGGCTACATTAATGCAAACCGAAGACAACCGGTAGCCCCTATGGGTGGAGTTAACGGTCGCTTTCGACCGGCTATTTCGGATAATGCTTCTCCAATTGTTCCACCAATTCCCGGAATGAGGCGATTCAAGTCAAGGCCAAATTACATCAATGTCCTTCCACATTTTCATGGTATGGTCACCGAAGAACCATACACCCATTTAGCCGAGTTTGCTGCCATCTGTAGCACAATTGGGGATGAGAATTTTGATCAAAGCGAAGTCAAACTTAGACTTTTCCAGTTTTCTCTAAAAGATCGAGCAAAGCAATGGTTCATCACATTGCCGGCTAATAGCATCTACACATGGGATGAAATGCATTGATGGTTTGTTGGATTGTAAAGCTGTTGAGAGTATAATTTTTATGAATTTTGCATGACCTTGGACCTTAACTTATGTTTAGTGAAAACAATTATTTAAAAATTTGTAATGTGAATTTAAAAGCAAATGACTTTGCTTGAGGGCAAGCAAAACTCAAGTGTGGGGATATGATAAGTGGCCAAAGTTTCATGTATTAAAAGGTGCAATATGTTATATTTATGCAAATTAATATATGGAATACAAAGGTTTTGTGTAGCTGTGCATGTGCAGGTGTTGGACGCTTAAAGTATGAGTTTGGAAGATATTAGACGAGAGATGAAAGAGTCGGAAGAGACACGGAGAAAACAGGGCAAAATACAGATCCAGCGTAAGCCTACGCCACCAGCGTAAGCTTACGCCCCATCAGCGTAGGCATACGCCTGAGTGTTTTCTTCACAGCAGCCTACGCCACCCCAGCGTAAGCTTACGCTAGGTACGTTTCAGACGCGGAACTTCGGGGAAACAGCCGATTTTGAGGTTTATTTGGGGGTTTCTTCCCCAAATTCAAGATCGATCTTTTACACCACAGTTCTTGGGCGATTTTGGTCATTCTAGGAGGCTAAAGAACACGATTCTAACATGCAAGTGAAGATTGATACTCAAAATATTGAAGAATCGAATATGCATTCCACAACCATGAGCGGCTAATCCACCGGTAATCATTCCCGGGTGGATTGTTTGTAAGTTTTTAGGGTTTTATCATGTGCTAGCTTTGAGAAACAATTCTTGTAATCGTTTGGTTTGAAATACTTGAATCTTTGTGTTTAGTATGGTTATGAACTCACGGGAGTCGATAAATTCTTGCACCATTGACCCCGTTAGATGATAATTGCTATGAACTTTGATTTATGTTGAATCTATTGATTAATCTAATTCTATATTGCATACATTTGTCTCGATTTCATTCGTGAATATTGTCTTACACTATTTGCCGATGATGTATGAATGTTGATGTTCTTGGTTAGATTTGGTCAATTAGATTTGGATAACCATTCGATTGTTTGAACTCAAATGTTGGTGTGATAATTCCTAATTACTTGTGAACTTGAAACCCGGGTGTGATACCCTTTTAATTATTGTTTACAACTTAAACCGTTTTGTTTGGTACTTGATTTGTTTGTTGAGTTTATAAAGTTTTCACTTAAATCATTGATTGTGTTTGGTCAGAAAGACCCGTTGTAACTTCATAATTTGCATTGTTAATTGAAGTTGAGCACCGACCACAAACTCTTCGTGGTTCGACACCCTTCTTACCCTAACTAGTTTAAGGTGATTAGGACCCTCTATTTATTTATCTTTGACCGGTCCCTTCGACACCGATCAGGGCCGAATAAAGAATGCGGCGACAAGAAGAAAACGAGCAGCTAAGGGTGCACTGATTGGGTTTTGGAGAGGGTGGTGGTAGGCGACAATAAGAATAATCGACAATCAATATAGGCTGATACCGTGTATGATTTATAAAAATCTATCAAGAGTGAATTAATTATTATTGATAATTATTTATAAGGATACAATTAGGTTAAATACAAAAAAAACATAATCAAATATAATCTACTATTTACATACAGAGAAAATAATATAAAAATATCCAACTAATGTTATTTCTAATACTTTCTTTATAGAAACCGACTAAATAACTTAATTTGCACGATATTTTATAGTTAGCGATTTTAGGAAAGGGTTCTATTATAGGTACACTAGGTGGCGTCATCATATAGGCCGTACATCATACGAAAATGGTCATACGGGCCGTATGACTATGCCAGTGGTGATACCCTTCGATTGTTTGAACTCAAATGTTGGTGTGATAATTCCTAATTACTTGTGAACTTGAAACCCGGGTGTGATACCCTTTTAATTATTGTTTACAACTTAAACCGTTTTGTTTGGTACTTGATTTGTTTGTTGAGTTTATAAAGTTTTCACTTAAATCATTGATTGTGTTTGGTCAGAAAGACCCGTTGTAACTTCATAATTTGCATTGTTAATTGAAGTTGAGCACCGACCACAAACTCTTCGTGGTTCGACACCCTTCTTACCTTAACTAGTTTAAGGTGATTAGGACGCTCTATTTATTTATCTTTGACTGGTCCCTTCGACACCGATCAGGGCCGAATAAAGAATGCGACGACAAGAAGAAAACGAGCAGCTAAGGGTGCACTGATTGGGTTTTGGAGAGGGGGGTGGTAGGCGACAATAAGAATAATCGACAATCAATATAGGCTGATACCGTGTATGATTTATAAAAATCTATCAAGAGTGAATTAATTATTATTGATAATTATTTATAAGGATACAATTAGGTTAAATACAAAAAAAACATAATCAAATATAATCTACTATTTACATACAAAGAAAATAATATAAAAATATCCAACTAATGTTATTTCTAATACTTTCTTTATAGAAACCGACTAAATAACTTAATTTGCACGATATTTTATAGTTAGCGATTTTAGGAAAGGGTTCTATTATAGGTACACTAGGTGGCGTCATCATATAGGCCGTACATCATACGAAAATGGTCATACGGGCCGTATGACTATGCCAGTGGTGTATGTCATCCCATTTGTCATTTATGTAATGACCTGTATGATTTTTGCGAACACCAACTCATACGGTCCATATTAAAAGTTATGGTTCGTATGATGTATCATTATAACACGTTGTACGACCTGCACGCCCATTTTTCGTTTGTTCATACGACTTGTATGACTATGTGGGTAGTATGAAACGTCAGTGGTGAGTGGTGTTGTCACACCCAGCCCAGGCCGGGTTCAATGTGACCAATTGATACATAACCATAGCAGCGAAAACATAACTTAAGATGTAAAATTTTCATTTCATTTCTTTCAAAATTCCAAGTACAAGCTCTAATCAAAATGAAATACATTGTTTACTACACAAAATTACAGGGCTTCAATTATATACTTCCAAGCTTGCATTAAAACAGTTAGCCACTAGCTACCCATATACAACTATCATCCACCTGAGATGTGTGTTTAAAAAAATTCCAGGCCAGTTTACACTGGTGAGTTCTTAAATCATAATTGTGTCAAAACATCAGTTTAGTCAAGTGTCTTGCAAAAGATTGTAAATTAAACAGATAAACCATGTACATGCAGTTCAAGATAGTGTGGGGGTCATGTCCAAGCACTATCAAAGGTCTACTCGTAGCGATCAATCCTTTCGAGACTCACAATACGATGATCACTCCTTACGGGACTCACAGTTGGGACTTGGAGACGTGTGATCAAAGCACAACCGACTCCCAAAAAGTTAGCCACATGCATATAACTTAAATTAACACGCCATGTCAGTTTTATCAATCCATATAACTTCATATTTCCATCATGACGTTTTTCATCAAGTGTTTAAATAAGGTACACACATCTTAGTTCAAAACACATGTTTAAAAGAACTCACAAGGATGTGTCATTTCAAACATTTCATTTTGCAAAGGATTTGCCATTCAAAATCTATGCATTTGAAAATAGTTTCAAACGTGTATTACAGTCCAAAATTTATAGAAAACGGGCATAGTCATAGAATACACAGTAAAATCGTTTAACAACATTCCAACGATCCCAAAATATTTGAAAAATAGCTTATAGAACTCACATTATTAAAATCATGTTCATAACATGTATATTAGCCCTAAAACATCAAAACATTTAAAATAAGGTGTCAATAACTCACAATTGTCAAAATTATATTTCGTGCATATACATTTGCCCTAAATTGTTAAAAACATTTAAAAGACGGCACATAGAACTCACCTTAGTAGCTAAACGTTAACAATCCTTAAACAAGTAAAACCGGCACTAGCTCTTGTATCTACACGATCCTATTAAGAGATAACTTTAGCGTGGCAATAGCTCGGAATCTCACGCCGTGCATAAGCAGTACACGAGAGTTGGGATCACGTGTCGGGTGTCAAGTTTTGAGAGAGAATTCAGGGTGGATATCCCTACTAAAATATCACTAGTCCTACTTATAGGTGGATTTCAGACCTGCAACTGACCGTTACAGTACTATGACAGTCCGTTACCGTCCTAGAGGCAACAAGTCATCATACACGTGTCAACTTCAGCTTACACGCGTCATTCTCAGCATATACGTGTCATTTTCCGACTGATAGCAGCGTAACGAACCGTTACGAAATAGTGACGGTTCGTCACCGCCCTATTGGTGATGAGTCTTTAGCCACGTGTTAACTTATGGTTTGATGTAGTTGTAACAGACCGTTATAGAATGGTGACGGTCTGTCACAGATGCCAAATACCTTTACTTTGGCATTTTTACATTTTTAATCCCTCACATTTATTTTTGCTCATAATGGGCACGAATGCTACATGTGTTTCTTTACACATCTCCCCTTGAATAATGATTTGTTATTAAATAACACCATTAGTATAACTTATAAATTGAAAAGTCGATGGCGGTGTCGGCTCTACTCACACATTATTGTTCGTTGAAGGGTAGTGTGTGTTTTTTATTATATAATTTTTTATTATTTTAATCTTATAATTAGTTTCGGGTGTATTTTGTTTTTTTATAACTTTTAAAATATGATATTTTATAGAATTTCGAATATACTGTTTCAGTGTGTTTATTTTTATTAACTTTTGATATAAATTATATTCAAGATCGAGTTTTCGTGATAATGTACAAGTCATCAAGCACGCGCGTACAAGCCGTTGCAGTTGCTTAAAGGTTTCTCTTTTTTTATAATTTTTTTGTTTACTTTTACAACCTTTAAAATACGATGTTCTATAAAATTCAAGATCTGTCGTTTCGACGTGCTTATATTTATTAGATTTTCGTATTGACTTTTTTTTCGCGGTGTAACTTGCGTTCGTTAACTTAAAAAAAAAACTGAATACACAAATGTATATCGTTATAAATTTTATTGAAAATTGTATCGTAAATTATAACGAGTACCGGTACTGTACCGATGTCATAGCAAACCGACCCGTTACCGGCCGAACCAAATTCCCGCCACGCCGCGCGTGGGAGTCTTACTAATTAAGAACCCTTTCTATTTTGAATTGGGATGTACAATAATATCATGTTAGTAGTCCACGTGTTTTTTTTCCTTCAAATTTTCATTTTCATATTTTTTTTTTCAGTTTCCATTTTTATTACTTCTACTATATATAATTTACGCTTTTAAACCGTTTGATTTTCTATTAATATCGTTTTCTTATAATAGCTTGCGTTTGTTAGATTAAAAAAAACAGAATGCGCGTCTAATTTTAGTTTTTTTCTTTTGTGAATGTGTCGGTATAATTTTTTTTAAATATATTTGTATTCAAAATCGAGTATATTTTTTTTATCCTACGCAAATTGCGATCGACGTCAGCGTTGCGTAGCCGTGACAAACGCAACCGCCTATGAGCGAGCGACATCGTTGCCAGTGTTTTGGTATTATCGTAACCGATATAGCTTGTCGCTTTTATGATATTGTACGAGTGACACCGAAAACGACAACCTCCTGCCTTGTAATACGGGAAAAAAACAACCACGGTCACGCCGCGTAATGGATTATGTTTTCATCAAAACTTTTATCACGTAGTGCGGAGAAAAAACGACCATGATGTTTTCATCAAAACCCAAAGTCTAAAATGAAAATATATCTATAAATTTCATATCATCTCCCAAAAAACCCGGTTCAAAAAAGCACACATCTAACCCGGCAGTTTAATGGGCTCTATTTGGACCGGACTAAAGCCTTGGGGCATCACGAGAACAGAAGATCTGGAATTGCAGAATACTGCAAAGGGGGAACTACTCAACCATGGCTGGTGCCGATCCCGAAAAGCTCATGGCCAAAGCCGATAAACTGTCAGTTCACGCTCTTCGCAATCTCTTATGGTCTGCTTATTATCGATCATCACTATCAGATTTCATGCTCATGTTTGTAATTGAACTTTGCAACGATTTAGGTTAAAATTAACATGTAGTTTCCAGCAGTTAGGGCTTTATCGTTTGTTTTCGGTGATGATTGGACTCCAATTTAATGAAAACAGGGACGTAAGACGTTAAGTTGCTACCAGAAGCTGTGATTAGGTTAAGCTGATGGAGCTTGTAAAACATATGTGTAGTTGCAGATCAGTTCCAGCACTGGATTATGTGCTTTGAGTCTGGTGTTCAAAGGATCACCATTTCTGGAGTCAAAACCTAATGTTATTCAGTTAATTGTTTTATAGGCATTATTTCAGTTGATCTCGTACCTGCAAATCTTGGAAATTGTAAGAGATTCTCATTAGGTTGTACTTAAAAAGATATTAGGCTAGATAGAGAATAATTGACTCATCTTTCTGTTTTCCTGGATCTCTTTTATTCTTTTTGTTTCTTAATCAAGCCAGTTGAGAATACAAACCCTTATCTTGATTGGGACATTTTGTTGTGGTCTTTATCAAGTGTTGGGTAAACCGATCAAGTAATCAAGTATTTATATGATTTACAGTTATGACCTGGACATCGTGCTTCATTGGGATCACCCGAAAAAAGTTGATTCATTTTGGCTCAAAAGATTCGTTTTAATTTTGAAATGTAGAGATAATTCAAGGATATTTAAAATTTACTATCTGTTAAGTAGTCCCATTTATTTGCATATATAGTGAAAGATTGCAGGCCTGGTGAGACATGGAGTAACTCATTTAGAACAAGTTTTCAGAAAATGATATATGAACTGCTTCCATAGATACATATAGAAGTTTAAGTGAAAAATAATTCAATTTGTAAACAAAGTTAATCATAAGAATATTATTTAAAAACATATCTAAATTTAATCTTTGCAATAACATTTTATGGATTTGTGGGGCAAGGCTTTTCTAATCCAGATAATAAGTTGATAAGGTCTGTTATATGGCACGATGCACAGAAATTTGCTTTTCTTTTTTCTTCATGAACTCAGAATTGATACTAGTTATAAAAGTTTTCTTGTAGGATGATGTACATAGTATGTGATATATGCTGCAAGTATTGAGTTATTGAAGTCAATATCTTAAATCTTAATGGGGGATTTCTGATTGCATCATAGACTTTATTTGTATTTTCTAGTGAATATTACATAAGAAAAGAAGTGCTCCTTAGCTATATTAGCTTCTTGTTTTATAACTAAACAAACAAACATACCCAGTAAAATCCCACTCATAGCACGGCTGTTGGTAGGGTCTGGGAGGGTAGAATGGGGACAAACCTTTCCTCTAACCCAGGGGCTATTGGTAGGGTCTTATTTTATAACTGATTGTTTTAATTTCTTTCTCTCATGCTGCAACAGAACGAAACTCACTTTAACACGATGGAGTGCCGACTGGAGAAATGCAACTCAATATTATGAGCAGGCAGGTAAATAATTTTGAAAGATTAAAATTTAGCCCTTATAAAATTTTGCAGCTTACGTTATGGATAAAAGCAGCTACAAGTTTAAGAGGTTGTTAGTCTAACGAGGATGAAGTTATGTATTATTCTTGGCAGCTACTGCTTTTAGGTTTGCCAAAAAACAGGAGAAAGCAAAAGTAGCATTTGAGAAAGCTTCAAAAGGACAAGAAATGCTCTCTTCATATCCTTTTTGAACTAATCCTGTCTTTCTGTTAGAGAGTCGATGGTGTTTACAGTTTGTTTGGACTTAACAAAAGGTCAAACCATGGGATGCTGCTAAGCATATGGAGTCTGCTGGTGCTTTAGCTGTTGAATTAAGCATATGGAGTGAAGTTGCTGACTTTTACAGAAGGGCTGCTGAGCTGTACAATGAGTGTGGCCGGTCACAACCTGCATCTGATGCACTTGCAAAAGGTGCCCGGTAGGCATCTCATTTTCCCTGCTAGCTGTAAATAAACCGTTCTTTTATCACACTTGAGTTTTTTTTTCTAATTCCTCACCAAAATTATTTCATAGAGCACTTGATAAGCTATATCATTGTGCATGATTTACACATTCAATATTATGGTATCCACGTCCACATATCATGTATCTATGCACTCATAGCAATGCAACAAAAGTTGTGATTTCACTTGATTGTTAGGATTCTATGTCAAGTCTATTAGACCGAGATTTATGGAGTTATTTATGTTAATGATTATGTTTATATTGCTGTAAAATAGTTGTTTACTTTCTGTATTTAGGTCGCATGTCTCTCTTTATATAGAGACCTATTCTGTACTACATTATTATTCAATATACAATATACAATTACCATATCAGTTTGATTAAGTCAATCATAACAATCCTTTTCTGGGTCAAAGAATCTCATGAATTTAATATAATAATTTATTTTACAGTGCTCTGGAAGATGCTAAGCCTGAGGAGGCCATTGCAATGTATACTGATGCTTGTTCACTACTTGAGGAGGATGGCAAGGAAAATATGGCATTTGATTTGTATCGTGCCATTACTAATGTTTACATAAAGCTTGAAAAGTAAGGACATTTTTCGCTGATAAAATCTTTTTAAAATATTTATTCACATAGTTGAGACATTTTGCAATCTTTATTGGTAATTTAATTACTATTGTGGTTATTCGCAGTTGTTTTGATACTAGGACATGATTGTAATCAGGAATCTTGATATTGAATTTGGAATATTCATACTATCATTCGATTACGTAATTGTTGATAAATCTGGTGGCATTTTAGACTTTGCATTGCCAAGTTTTCTTTCCAGATTTCGTGTTTCATACCAAATAATATTTTTTTTTTATTTTACTTCAAGGTACACGGATGCTGCAACTTTTCTTCTAAGATGGGCTGTAGCAGCTAATAAATGCAATGCTCTTCATAGCATGTGCAAGGTGCAAATTTTTTTCTTTCAATTCTTCCTAAATTTCATATTTTTAGCTCCTTTTTTTACTAGTCTTTTGATGGTAATTTTTTTTCTCCATTTAAAGATCTGTTTTGCAAGTGTTAACTAGCCATGTTTTCTTGGATGCAGGCTTATCTTAGTGCAATTATTGTATACCTTGCTGCTCATGATTTCAAGCAAGCAGAACAATGCTATAACGATTGTTGTCAGTAAGTTCATCTTTTGTTTTTTACTTTATGGTTCTGTAACTTGGTAAAAGACTATAGTTCCTGACATCCTACTTTTTGATTAAGATCTCATATTGAAATTTTATGAATATTTAAGGTTTCAAAAGTAGGACTAAAACTAGTATGATTTGAGAATAAGAGATGCCAACTAGCTCTAAATTCTAATCAATATCGGATATAAATTATAATCCTATGTGGGAGGAAAATTTTAAGTTGCCTGGTAATAATATTATTGAGATGCAGAGTATTTTTCTATGACAATTACTTGTTCCAACTTCAACCAAACAAATATTATATACTAATGGAAATAATTACACCCTTGGTTTTGATTTAGTATTATTTGGGATTAGGAATCAAGTATGTTACCTGTAATTTATACTTTTATCTTAATAAATAGTTTTTGGGCCGTGGGTCCCATTGGGAGCAGCCCCTCTATCATCCTGTGATAGGGGGAAGGTTTGCCCTCATCTCACCCTCTCTAGAACCTATCGATAGCTTTGCTATGGGTGGGATTTTACTAGGTAACATTGTTTGTTTGTTTTAAGAATCAAGTATCTATGGGGATGGGATAATCTGTGTGGGTCGGCGGGTTCGGGTGACAAGTTAGAACGGGTTCGGGTTAAAACGGGTTATGGCCTTGGTTTTAAAAGGCGAGAAGCGCACCGAAGCGACAAGGTCTAAATCCGAAGCGCAAAGAGCAAATCGCAAAAGCGGAGCGATTTTCGTACGCGAAGCGCAAGGTGATTATATAAATTTTGTTATGTATCCCATTGGTTTTTAGCATCCCCTACCCAAAATATAGCCATAAATAAGGTTTATATATGATTTAATGTATAAATTACTTACATGTACAACCTTTTTAGCTAAATGTATAACACTTTGAAGCACAAAAACAGCCCCTGTACAAGAATTGAGCCACTCAGTGCGATTTTTTTTCAAAAAAAATGCGATTTTTTTTCAAAAAAATGCGATTTTTTTGTGAGTTTTGTACGTTGCTCAAGTTGGGTTACATGACTCGCTAGACTCATCGCCCTGTGTCGAGTTGCGAGTAAAGCGCGATTTTTAAAACCAAGGTTTTGGCCAAAATAGAGTCGGGTTGAAATGCGTCGTTTTAGAAAAATCGCTATAATTTTTTATGTTGGCCAGTAGCAACAGTGGAGGTGGCTGTGGTGGAGTGGCGACGGCGACGACGACGACAATGGGTACATGGTGGAGACAAACAATGGTCTTGGGTGGTGCAAACTCATTTGAACCCTTTTTGAATTAACAAGTTTTATAATAGTTGTCTGTTTTGACCCGTTGTCTAATTTGAGTAGACCCAAATTGACCAGTTATCTAATTTGAGGCTACCCAAATAAACCCGTATACATTCTATTATTGCCACCTATAGATAATAGTAAATTAGTAATCAAGGCTGATGCTTCTGTTTTCCTCTATATTTTGTCTTATGTGATGCTTTCAGACAACTTCCTTATAGACAACATCCTATGTGCTTTTAAACATTCCCAAACACCCTCATTCTTGGGAATTATAAATGATTGCTTTAAATCTATGTGTAGATTTCATGCTCAAAATCTGAATCCTTGATGTATTGGAATTTAGGTATTTTTTGGCTTCTGTTTTGCAGGATTGATACGTTTCTGAGTAGTGATCAGAGTCATTGTGCCAGTAAGCTTCTTTCTGCATACAGAGAAGCTGATGTTGAAGAGATCAAACGTGTAGCTAAATCGAGTACTATATCCAACCTCGATCATATGGTAAACCCTTAACCATCCGAATAGTTTAGGTGGTGTTTGGTTGTAGTCGGGAATCACGATGGGTTTGGTTATGACATCACGGTGGAATGGGAATGGGAATGAGAATCTGTTTCTAAACCGACCATCTTTGGCAGGTATGAAGAATCCCCAATTCGGAGGATATTATTCCTAATTTTGAAACCCATACCTTCAAACCAAACACCATCTATCATTCCCATTCCCCCTTTTACAATATTTCACTGGTTTATTGCTAGAAAAAGTGGAGTACCGAGATTCGCTGGTAAAATATCAAGAGTAGATGTGAAAAAAGTGGGTAGTTTTTGACTTTTTGGCATGCTTTGGGCCAACCCACAAACACCTTTTTTGTCTTTTCTAATTAAAGAATTATAGCTAGTGAATGTGTTGAATATGATTAAAAAAGTTACACTATTACAATAATAATTTAGTTTTCTTAAAAAAAAACATTTTATGAGGTTTTAGGCATTTAATTGTTAATGATGATAATGAGTGAGTTTGTAAATTGAAACTGGCAGGATGTTTGAGTATGATATTACAAATATAAATTATATTTTTAATATCAACTTACTTGACATAACAATGCTGCAGATCATCAGACTTGCAAGGAAGCTGCCTGCTGGTGAGTTGGTTGCAATGGAAGTTGGTTCACTGGAGAATGGAGAGGCCCTTGATGAAGATGACCTCACATAGTCATAAACATATATATATATATATGTGTGTGAAAATGGTGAAGTTATATATTTGATTGATTATGTGGCATAATATTTGTTATATGATATGCATTATATGGTTATTCCACATATTATGCATTTGAAAGTCTTACTGAACTTGAAAACTATACTCTTTGTTTTGTTTGCCTTGGCTCCACATTTTTTAGCCAATGAAATATAGCATATTGGTAGCACTTTGCAATAATTTCTTGGTTGCTTGCTCTTTTTCTTTGTTTATTGTACATTGACTTTTGAAAGTCAGACTTACCAAACCCAAATGGTCTCGGGAAAGTTCGGTCTCATGGTATCAGGCCTTGAGTGGCAATGTACTGATCTACTAGCGGTGTCAAGATGGGTAGGATGTATTTGTCTTCCAATGGTGGCAAGACGGCCAAAATGTGTTTAAACTTTAAACAAGTTACCTTTTAGTACGGGTTGAAAATTGTAAGTGTGCACATAATATATTAGTCTATCTGCACCGGCAAGACGGGTGTGTTACACCTCCGCCAAGGCGTAAACACGAGGGAGCGACGAAATTGAATCATTATACATGATTAAAAGAAATTTCTATTAATTGAATAGCTGATTACATTGATTTCAAAAATCAAACAAAACAAGTAAAACAAATAAGTTTTCTTTTTTTAATATCTAGCTAAGTCTACTAAGACATAAGTCCTTGAAATCCTAGTGTGATCAAGCAGCAATTTAGTTTCCAAAATTTGAAAAACATGCTAAAATATGTCAACTAAAAAGTTAGTGAGAACATAAGTTTAGATAGATAGATATAGCATAGAATGATAGTGTAGAATTCATAAACAATTTCAATACAAGTAATTTAAACTTTCATACATTGAGGTCCACAACCAACCCTGGTGACTAGAATAATTCTCGTCTGAACACATCAGACCCAAAATGTTGTTATAGTAGGCCGTTTTTGTCATTTAGCTTCCTCGAGTTGAAAATAATACTTCAACTTGATTACTAGATGGTCTTGTCAGACCAATAGATCTATTTACTTACTCCCGTTGGCTAAAAAGTTAATGGTGTGATAGAGTGTGTATGAACCCGTTTAATAAAAAGTTGTTATTGAATAGCATGAAAAACCTTGTAGTATGATAATAGTATTGTTATAGAGTTTAAGTGTGAGTATGTTTTCCACCCCAAAGATAGAAAGTAAAAGAGGGGCTATGAACTCACCTTGCAAGTTAAGAGGTTGAACTTGTACTTGACGTAACTTGGATTGAATGCCTTAAGGATTCTCTAAGTAAGTTTGTTAAGTTAATTAGAAACAAGTTTAGAATAGAAGAGGGGTTGTTATTGTAATTAGTGGACAGTGGTTGTTGCACACTAAAGTGGTTATCATTCCAGAGTAGTACCTCCAACAGAAAAATACCCAGGAAAGAGTTAGTCGAATCAGAACCTCGTCTTTTCCTAGCCAGAAATTTAATGTTTGTCAGATAACTATATTCAGGCTTGAAAGTTCCTCTATTTGTATACTTAACCAAGTTTATGGTGTGTTTAGTAAGTTTGGAAAGTATAAGGGTTGAAAGTGAAAATACAAATTTAGTAAGGATTGAATGAATTTAGTGTAACACCCAGATTTCACAACAAAATTTAACTTTAAAAAATTGGCGCGGAAGCTAGGTCCCCCAACATTAATTACGAAACATTGACAAGTTTTTAAGTTTATAAACTTCACCACTTGATGAAAACTAGTTCATCGTCACCAAACAAAATGGTAACTACTAAACGACAAGTCAGTTAAGTTTTTAGACGACAAATACTTTGATTTACAAAAGCTTTACAACAACCCAAAAGTAAACAAACACCAAAAACATCAAAGTCTTCGTGAGAATCCAACTCCGCCCGACAAGCTTTCCGAGGCTTACAATGGAGCATTTCCTACACAACAAACACCACAAAACATATTAGTAATGATATATACAAGTTCTCATAGCCTCCCATGGGTTAAACATAAGAAAAACAAAAAAAAATATGAGTTACAATGTTGGAGGAGGGCTTAAGGGGAGCGTAGGACAGTGTCCAGGGCGTAGGCAAAACAGCTTACACCCTCAGCTGCACATCAATCTTCATTTTTAGATTCCTCACGTCGAGGCACCCCAAATTCATATATTATGGTTTTCGTAGTTCATTTTCTATCCCAATATATGCTTATTTGAAGTTTGGCATTCCTCTATTGTCCGAATTACACCAACTTAGTGGGATTCTAATGATCCCAATCCCTCCCCATTACCTCTTTAATGAAGTTCATGGACTTCAATCGCCCCATTATCCAACCCGTACCAGTTTAGTGAGATTCTTATGATCTCAAGTCCCCCAATACATCATTGTGAAGTTCTTAATTTCAATAACTCTCTAAGTGAAGTTCATAGACTTCAATCACTAATACACCCTCATGTGAATTCACCTTAATCACCATTACATCATAGTGAAACTTCAAACACCCACCATAATTTATCATGTGAAGTTCATTGACTTCAAACACCCACCATACACCATTATGTGAAGTTCGTGACTTCAATCATCATTTCGATATTGTGAAGTTCATAGACTTCAAATACCGACACGCCCCCTGAGGTTCGTGACCTCAAGTCGTTTTCACCCTTGTGATGTTCAATGATCTCAATCTTCCCCATTTAACCAACAAGTGAGGTTCATAGACCTCAATCAACTTTTTAACCAACCCCGTTGTTTACAATTAAAACATACTAACTTTAACACCAAATCAACATACACACTAGCATACAAACTTAACAAAACACCTGGTATAACTTATAAGTTAATATCACATTTGTGGGATTCAAAGATCCCAATTACACTATTTCACCAATGTGAAGTTCATAGACTTCATGCACCATATCACCCACCCTTTACATACATTTACCATATACAATTTCATTAATTCAACATATACACAAGTAACACATATGATAACAACAACCATCATGTATAATATTCAAGTGTATTTACAACCACCTATCGTTACTAAGTAAGTGTAAAGCACTTAACTTTTGCTAGGGATGATTCCGGTTGAGCTCCAATTTTATCCACTTGAGCACCTATACAAGTAATTTGTTTAGTAATCTAAACGTCTCATTACTACACCAATTGAGACTCTATCACCCGTTTATAACTAAATGATCAACATCCTCATTTGTCTTGGTTCAAACAATGGAGTCAAACACTTAACACCCATCCATTAGTCACTTCCCCAAATTGACTCGTTAAGAACCCACCCAAGTTCACCAAAAACTTTAATTTCATACATCACCCATTTGATTGTGGTTTCTACTAGTTTGAGTGTTTGTGGACATACCACAACACTTATACACCTTTAAAACACCATCCAAATCCCCTAATTCAAAAATCCCCAATTTGATTACTCAAGAACCCTAATTTTCAATTCATACAATTGATTGAGGTTTCTTGTCAAATAATGTGTCTATAATCGCCATAAACACTTACCAACCCCCAATTCATCATTTAAACATCTCAAATTAGAAAACCCCCAAATCACCCTTAAGAACCCTAATTCTTGAATCATCAAATTGGATGTTTAAATGATGTTATCTACCACTCTTAACCTTTAATCAAGCTAGATTATAACTTTTATCAAGTTATTAATCAATTAAACCACCTAAATTAGCTCATAGATTGATTTTCCCCAAAACCCACCAAGAACACCTCTAATGGAGGTTCAAGAGATGAAGATGGAGAATATAAGCTTACCTGAAAGTTTCTTGAACCTCAAACATCATCAAATCCATGATATTTCACATCCATTTTCCAGATTCGAGCTTTTGTCTTCCTCCTCCCTTCTCTCTCTTGACATTCACAAAACACACACAAACACACACTAAAATACGTGTGTTTCTCCTCCCCCATTTTACTAAAATGCAGATTTTTAGTAAGTTACACTTTACCCTCTTGGAACTAATCAAATTAACTCCTTTGGCTCAAAGTTTAGAATTTACCCATGAACATTTAGTCCAAGACTTTGTTTAATTTCTACTTTCACCCCTATAATATTATTTAGGCAAATAATATTATATTTGGATTTTTGGTTCGTTACATTTAGTTTAATATTAGAGGGGGTTTAAATGAAAATAAGGAGTTTTAATAAAAACATGATTTTAGAAGTTTAAAGGAACAAGAAAGAACAAAATCAAATTTTTAAATAAAATTTTGAACAAGTTTGATTAAATAAGGCTTTTGATCATGGATATGTCTATGAATATAACATAAGCATGTTAGAGAATCATAGATCTAAGCTAGTTATGAGGGCTTTTGAAATAAAAAGTATGAACAAGTAAGAACATAAGAAGAACGTACTTAGAATGGAAGGTTTTAAGCTAGAATCTTCTAAAAGAAGAGAGGAACGACCTTTAGTTGCTAGAGAGCCCTAGAGGATCGTTGAGGTGCGAAGAATAAATGAGGAATAAGGGCTCTATTTATATGGTGGGATTAAGGGACTTATTCTCAAAATGAATTTGTTAATTGGATTAGGATTGCAAAATAGTTAGTTATTTTTAATAAAAAAAATCAAAAAAATAGGGGGAGGGGGTTGTTCATGAAAATTAGAGGACAGAGATGATAGGATTGAGTTCAAAATCAGTTAGTTAATGGATGAAATGGATTATGATATGATTAATAATAAAAGTAATGGTTGTAATGGTTTTTGATAAATCTAAAGGTTTTAATTGATTTTATTAATTTAAATAATAAAAATAATCATATGTCTTAAAAATTTCAAAAATAATAATAATAATATATAATTGAATTTACAAAAATTAACCAGATTTCAAAACGTTATAAAATAAACCCTAAAATTTACGTATGTGTAAGTTTAGTTCTTAAAGTTACACTTTAGATTAATAATGTTACAAACTTTAATTATTTAGGTTAAGATAGAATCTAGGGCATCCAAAGTTACTATAAGTAGCAAGTTCAAGAATGGATACGAGAATCAGATATAGAATCACAATAAGTAAGCCGCTCTAAAGTGCAATAGAATACTCACTTAGACAAGGCTTAATAGATTGAATTGAATTGATATCACAAGTAGTATAAGGCAAATAGAGATTCATAGCATTAGAATTCTCAAGGTTATAAGGTAGAATCATAGGATCAGACATAGAAATCAGGGATGTTACAGGGTGAGTCCGGTAACAAGCCAATTTGAGTTTCTATTAGACGAGTCACTTTTTAGCATAGGTTAAAAATGGTGGGTCAAGTTGTATTAAGCCACCAATTGAGTAAGCGTCCACATAATGAGTTTGTGTTTAAATAAGTCACTTTTTAGAGCACCTCCAACGCATGGAGCGGATGCTGGCGGATGGGCAGCGTTGGAGGGGTCGTCCGGAGAGACGTTCGTCCGAGATCATCCGAATTTCCTAACTCTAGCGAACGAGAAAGTGATGGGGCTCCCACTTTAAAACATTTAATTAGTTTTTTTTTGAAAATTTATTTTTTTTTGTTTAACATCAAACGGCTCTTTTGATTTTTAAATAAAAAAATAATTTTCTTTTTTTAAACCCCAACGGTTCTTTAAAATTTATATTAATTTTTTTTTCTTTAAAAAACCTACTATAAATACATACTACTACACATTTGTGAATTTGCTCAAATTCTCTCACAACAATCTCTAAAAAAATAGATGATAACACTCCATTTCAAAATTTGCAAAACAATGCCACGGATTCAAACCCCAAACCCATCCTTCGGGATTTAACATTTTCAACAACCCTCCTTCTTACCCTACCAGAACCTTCAACAAACCGGTTATCTGTAATGAACCAATTTTTGGGTTTATCCTATGATATACTTATTATATTATAGGGGGTGTTTATACATAAAATGAAAGTTGGTGGGTGTTTTTATTTCATCAAAACAACCTAGTTTTGGATGAAATGGTTTAATTGCAAAGTTGAGGGACTAGAATTGTAATTAACCAAATATGGATTTGTGGTGGATTAAAAATGGCGACACACACACACACTTTGTGTGTGTGTGTCGGAAATCATAAAAGAAAAAAAAAGGAAAGGAGGAGTCTCTCAATAGCAAAAATTTGCACGTGCATGCTAGGATTTGAGGGTGCTGATCTACATAACTCCTCCAAATCATCAAGTAAGTACTTTATCATCTCCTACATCCACCATTGTTGGTGTTCTTGAGGTTTATGGAGAAAAACGAAATTAGGGCTGCATTGGGTGGAATTGATGATAGATAACTTGAAATAACTTGTTATCTAACTTGTTTAAAGCCAATGAGTAGTTACTAACACCCTTTAATCATCCAATTTAAGAGTCTTGAAATTATGATTCTTGAAACCCAAATTAGGGGTTTTGAAATTGGAATGTTTGATTGGGTAATTGGGTATGTACAAGTGTTTACGGTGTTAGATAAACAACTTCATGTAGAAAAACCCAATTATTTTGGTGAACTTTGAATTAGATGGAATTAGAGAATTTTTGATGAAAACCTTAACGGGTCAAATGGGTGGATTATGGTTTGGTAAGGTTAAAAGCTTGTGTGAAGCTTGATTAACCAAGCCTTGATTAGGGGTAAAGATCATAAGGTCTTAGGAGGGTTTGGATACCTAAGTTGGTGGATAATTAGACTTTAGATTACTAAACAAGATGAATTGTTTAGGTAATCAAGTGATCAAGGTCAAAGAGCAACCAGAATCATCAAACCTCAAAGGTAAGTGTCTTGCACTTACTTAGTATTAGATATGTAGTTTTGTGTAAGTAGTTGTGTGGTATGCTATTTACATGTTATTGTTGTGTTTGACTTGTGTGATATATGGTCAAATTATATTGGTTATGGTAGAATTTGTATGTTTGACTTAATGTGGATATTTTGTCAAACCAAGCCATTGATGTGTGGCAATGTGTGAAATTGGATTAAGTGGTAATTAACTAAACTAGACTGACTAATGTGATCAAATGCAATGAAAGACTCAAAGTGGTTAGAGTCAACTAAATGGTGGATTGTGTGAAAGTTATATAGAAATTAACTTAACATTTTGTTGAGTCGACTCGTTAGTGTAAAATGGTAAAATGGTTGAAAAAAATGAAGTGTGGATACTTCATAGAGGGGTTAAGTGAAGTTAAAATACTTCACGGGTGGAAGTGAGGTCATATACCTCATGGGTGGAAGTGAAGTAAAATACTTCACGGGTGGCATGAAGTTAAATACTTCATGAGTTGACATGGAGTCAAATACTCCATGTGAGAAACCGAGAGGTGGATCTCTCGTTAGACATGTGGATATGTCAAGTTAAACGAATGGTAAAACATAAGTCATGTATGGATTATTACGTGTCTTAAGTTGTAGGTCAATGTGTGCCTAAACTAATCAATTGATAAAACTTGATGTTAAACTCTTAATGAGTGAAAAACAAGTAGTGGTGCTCGGGTTGGGGGTAATTAACCAAAATATGCATACATAGGTGGTCATGTATGTAATGTGGTGTTTTTATGAAGTAAAACGAGTCGGGGTCGCAAGCTTGTGGGAAAGCTAGATCAAAAAACCAAAAAGTAAATGTGCAGGTCTGAGGGCAGAGTACTGTACGCCCAAAACCCTCTTTCATACGCCTATCTTACGCTAAAAAATGTGCAGTTCTGGGGGCAGAGTACTGTTCGCCCAAAAACCTCTGTTGTACGCCCACCCTATGCCAAAATGTTGAATTTTGTCGTTTTGGCATGTCCTTGTTGTAGGGACTTGTGGGATACTTATCTTTACTAACCTTGTTCCTTTTGATGTTTTGGATGTAGGAAAAGCTCCGGAATGATCTCGGGCCTCGCCATAGTCGAATGATGGATTCTCAATGACCGTTTTGAATGTTTGTTTGTTTTAAACTAAACCAATGGATGAGATTTCAATGTGTTTAAGGTCTTTTGGATTTGTAGTGGTCTAAACCAATTAAATACTTTTCCTTTTGAAACCTGTGACGGTTTATATGTCGTTGTAAATGGTTGAACCATGTTTTAACTCCAATGGCTACATGTTTCTTCTTCCATGTAATTTTTGTGCGTTTTATGCATGTTTCGTTTTAGATTTAGGGATTACTGTGCCTGCTCTTATTTCACTCTGCTTACAATACGAACTTTTATGTCTTGTTCTTATATATGCTTTTCATATTGGATATTTGTTACTTGTTGTTTATTGCATAGATGATTTGTATGTTTTTCGAGCCGGGGTCTCTCTCTGGATGCAGCCTCTCTATCCCATGGGATAGGGATAGAGGTAAAGATTTGCCCTTATCCCATCCTCCCAGACCTTACTCTTGGAATGAGATTTTGATAAGTATATTTGTTTTTGATTTTGTGTTACCTTAACTAGGGGAACATTTGATACCGAGTACCGGTATCGGTACCGATACCGTACCGATAAATTCAGTACCGGTACCTACTTTTCTACAAATTCGATAACGATACGGTACCGATATCATTCCTAACGTTAACAAAATTTTCATTTATTTTTCATTTAGTTTTTTTTTTTTTTTATCAACTCCATAAAAACAAGAAAAATAATTGTTAAATATCCTCATGCGTAATGTCACTGTTCACAAATACCTTCTTCTCTCTCACACACACCTCCACAAACACACACTTGCTCGGTCCAATCTTGCTCCAGTCTTCGCAAGTAATCGAGATCCAAAGAGTTGGAAGACGTCTCCCTGCATTTAGATTCATACTTCTCGTATTGAAATTTCACCTGCCGCAGATCTCGGATCCTCAATTTCAACTTCTTCATCCATCCCATTCCGAATCAGCTTGTAGCAATTGAAGCGACTATCGAGCTTCCGAATCGGCCATGGAAGAGTACGTCTAGTTCTTCTTTCAATTTATTATTGTTCCTATATGTTTCCAGAATTGATATGTAAATGTATTTGTGATAGGGAGAACGAAGTGGAACTTTTACAGAGGTACCGGCGAGATAGGCGGATACTTCTAAATTACCTGCTATCTGGTAGTTTGATTAAGAAAGTTGTAATGCCACCTGGTGCTGTTTCGTTGGATGATGTGGATCTAGATCAAGTTAGTGTTGATTATGTCCTGAATTCCGTGAAAAAAGGTTAGGGATTATGTGATTGATTTGTGCTATAGGTTATACTGCCTAATTTCGAAATAAGAGCTGCAATTTGACCTTGAATCTCACTATTGTCTAGGAATTTAGTTTGTTGAGGGAAATTGACCATGTTGAAGTTTAGATTAAGCACTAAGGTAAGGATGTTAGTTTGCAGCAAAATTGATTATGGTTATGTGTATGAAAGGTGGAGAGAACCAGGTCTAACATGAAAACAAAATGCAGTTCTTTGAAACAAATAGGGTATCGTTTGGTTTTCTCAAGATTGACATCTTTACAAGTTCCCTGTTCCTGTGGTTGAATTATAATGCAGGTGACATGCTTGAACTTTCAGAAGCTATTAGAGATTATCATGATAGTACCGGGTTCCCTCATATGGTAAGTTGAAGGTTGAACTAACTACTATTTAACTTCAAAACTGATATGAGATCTTTTATGCTACTGATATGTGATGATAAAAGTAGTGCTGGTAGGAGTGACTATGGAAATGTGGTAATTGAGTATTTCATGTCACTATATAATTATTAGTTGCATCTCTTTTTGGTGAATGGACAAAGACAGAAACTGTATCTATTTAAGATTGAAACATTTTATAATTTACTCTGCCACATTATGTTCATCTTTTAATGATGTTGGCCAAAAATATATACTCTTTGTGCCCCAGTTAGAAACAGTAACGGACCCTACATGCATATAAATTGAAGCTTTTAGTTATTATACAGATGTCTAAATCAACCTTGTATTACATAATCTTTTGATGGATATGCATCATAATGGAAGAGGTAAAAGTGTTACATATACCTCCTAACTTCTTAATTGAAGTAAATACTAGGACCGTTATCCATATTACAAATTAGCTTTCAGTTTTCCAAGAACAAAGATTGCAATCAATGGAGGACATTTCTAAATGTAATTGCTGCAATTTTGATGGAACGGAAGTGATATATCACTGGCGCACTTGTTACTAATAATCCTGAACCTTGCATCATCTTATTATTTATATTTGCTTTTTTCCTGCACAATGAAGAATGCAGGGTCTGAAGGTGAGTTTTTTTTGGCTACCAATCCTGAATCATCAGGTTCACCTCCAAGGAAGGCCCCACCAGCTGTTCCTTTTGTGGTACCGTCACCCATTATGCCAGACTTAACATCATCATTGCCCTTTGATGCAAACGAAGAGGATGAACCTGCTATGTTATCAAAATCACAATCCATCTCGGGGCAAGATCGTAATTTAACCGTTGATGACATTGATGATTTTGAAGATGAAGATGATTTAGAGGAACTTACTAGTCGTAGGTACTCAAGGAGAACATTGAATGATACCGCTGATCTTGTCGTGGGCTTGCCTTCATTTGCAACAGGTATTGGCTTGGGTTAGACATGATATAGCTCTGGAATACCTTAACATTTCACAAATGTTTTCAATTGCTTGTTAGAACATGGACCTTAAGGGCTGGAAAATTTATATACAGAGGTTGAATCATTATCTGAAGTTTCTTAGTATAATTTGAATTTGGTATTTTGTTCAGGTGTAATCGATGATGACCTCCGTGAAACCGCCTATGAAATTCTGTTGGCTGCTGCTGGGGCTTCAGGGTATTTTTTCCTCCTTAATCTTTCTTGGCTTGAACTTCATTTTATATATGCGTATATGTGTAAGTAGATATGTATATATGCATTAATATGTGTAAATCTGTTTGTATATGTATATATGTATGTTTTTTTTGTGTGTGTCTCTTTATATGTATATATATTTATATATTCTGTTTTAATGTTTTGTTCTCAGTCATTTTGCTGTGCTTGGTTCTTTTATAACCCTAGATCTGCCAATATCTTTTGACTTTAATGTGATTGTTGTTTAAACAGGGGCCTTATAGTGCCATCAAAGGAAAAGAAAAAAGAAAAGAAATCCAGACTGTTGAAGAAGCTTGGACGGAGTAAGAGTGAACAGGTTACAACCCAGTCCCAACAGTCAACTGGTTTGACTGGTTTGCTGGAGACAATGCGTGTCCAGATGGAGGTACAGTGTGGACATTTTATTAAATTTATGCCGTGTCATGATTACAAACATTAAGGAAAGCTTGCCAGATCTTTTGCTATAACTATAATTTGCTTGAATCGACTTTGCTTTAGTGGGAGTTTACTGGCTACATTTGTTTATTGTTTGTTTGTTTATGTCCCCAAATAGAAAAAAAAAAATTGCACAAAAGGTTGGGGTAGAAACCAGAACTGTATTAAAAATAATATACAACAAAAATATTATTGACAAAGGTTATCAAGTACAAAAAAGCTCTTATACTAATTTTTGTAAAAGGGGACAGTTAACTGGAATGCTTGAGAGTTCCATGGGAGTGTGGGACCTGGGTTTTAAAAAGCACGCCTAGGCGCAAGGCGAGGGTGCTCGCTTTAGACTAGGTGAGGCACATGCTGTACAAAAGGCGCAGTGAGGTGCGCTTTACGCACGAAAAAAAAGGCATGAGGTGCAGTCATGAGGCGCGTTTTTTGTATGGGGGATGGATTTGTGCATCAGGATGTTGTACATATATGTTATTTAGATATGAAACCATATATAGAGCTTATTTATGTTTAAATTTTGGGTAAATGATGCTAGAAACCTATGAGAAATATAAAAAAATTATATAAATAAATTGCGCCTCGCGTATGAAAAGCGGTGCGCTTTTGAGCTATCGCCTTGGTTGCCTCGGATTGGGACCCTATCGCCTTGGTGCTCTTCGCGCTTTTTAAAACCAAGTGTGGGACAGCACAAACGATTTTATTAAGTAGTATGGTTTGTGCTTGGACACTTTTATAATAGTAATCATGATTGTTGTGAACACAGATTTCTGAGGCGATGGACATTAGAACAAGACAAGGGCTACTGAATGCAATGGCGGGCAAAGTGGGAAAAAGAATGGATGCTCTTTTAATTCCTTTGGAGTTATTATCTTGTGTTTCTCGAACTGAATTTTCTGACAAGAAAGCTTATATTAGGTGGCAAAAAAGACAAGCAAGTCCCTTCTCTCTCCTTGTTTTCTCTTTCATCAATTGCTCATGACTTCCCATTGCTTTATCTTATTGTGATATAAGTAAATCTAAGACTTAATTTGATATTCATGTAATATGTTTCCATTATTGTGTTAGTTCAGTTGAATATGCTGGAGGAAGGGCTTGTGAACCACCCAGTTGTGGGATTTGGGGAATCTGGGCGCAAAGCAAGTGAAATGAGGGTTCTTTTGGCAAGAATTGAAGAATCCGAGGTCAGTATTTCACTATTTGATGGTTTAAAGTTTAAACCTTTTTAAAATTATATATAATGGCGCTCATCTTTTTTTTTCCATAAAATGTAAATGTACTTTCACTTTTGTCCCGTTTTAGTCACTGTATTCCTTTTTGAACATTGTGGTCATTAAAAAATGTCATTTTATCCTGTTTGAATCGTTACTTGGACTTGCTTATAAGTTTTTGCTCGTTTGGACATCGTTAAAATACCCTTATATTGACCCACACAGGACAAATGAACCATCTTTTAAGGACCTTATTGTACAAAACAAAATACAATGACTAAAAACGATACAAAAGTGAAAGTATTGTATTTTATGCTAAAAACCCTATCTTTTTTTGCTAATATTGTTTGGTTGAAAGTTTAGAGGCGGCTCTATTATGCTTATCCCAACATCCAGGTTTAAAATTCTTGCAAGTAATGCTGATAGAGCCAAATTTAAAATTCACTCACGGAAACTATGTAGTTTTGGGAACAAAAAACTGCTTTATGAAGCAACACAAGCCAAAACTGTTTCATTTTGGTAAATGTTTAAGGCTTACATGCCAGTATACTATTTTATGCTGTTGATTATTTTTAAAATTTGTCTTATCTCAGTCATTTGCACCATCTGTGGGTGAACTTCAACGCATAGAATGTTTGAGATCTCTGAGGGAGATTGCCATTCCACTTGCAGAGAGGCCAGCTCGTGGTGACTTAACAGGTGAAGTTTGTCACTGGGCAGACGGCTATCATTTAAATGTCAGATTATATGAAAAACTTCTTCTTAGCGTTTTTGATGTTCTTGATGAAGGGAAACTAACAGAGGTTAGCATTTTTAACATCAAAAAATTAGTGTTGTATTTATTTTTTGTTAGTGTCATATGAAATCCAACATCTTTGGAAGTCTACACCACCTTTAAATTAGAAAAGTTAGCAGATTTTGTGGTAGTGTATGATGATGATCCATAAAACCAGATAACATAACATACTATGAAATATGCAACTTGAAAATCTACTTTGCATGCAGGAAGTTGAAGAAATACTCGAGCTTTTAAAGTCAACATGGCGTATTTTAGGAATTACAGAGACCATTCACCACACCTGCTATGCATGGGTGCTATTTCGCCAGGTATTAAAAAAATCCTTAATTGTAGGCAAGCTTGCTTAAAATGATGCATATATTTCGTTCTTTATAACAAACACATACAGTTGTTTTTATACTGGCTTTTGTCTCCTTGTTATTGGATTACATGAAGTGCTTATTTACAAATTAGTTGTCATTCTGCAGTTTGTTATGACCAGGGAGCATGCACTTCTTAGGCTTGCCATTGAACAATTAAATAAAGTACCCTTGAAGGAAGAACGGGGCCCACAGGAGAGAATGCACTTAAAAAGCTTGTATTGCAAAGTTGAGAATGAAGAGGGCTCTCAAGAACTAACCTTTTTACAGTCCTTTTTAATGCCTATTCAGAAATGGGCTGATAAGCAACTTGCAGATTACCATTTGCACTTTTCTGAGGTTAATTTTTCTATTATATGTTTTCAGACAATATTGTCTAATTGATACTGTTGTGTAACCTCTTTTATAGGTTCTTAGCTTGACATCCAACAAAAAAAACTCTAGCTTTTGAATTTTTAGCATTAAATTTTGATGCTGACTCAGATCTTTCTCCTATACCTTATAGGCATTGGCAATGATGGAGAATGTAGTATCGATTTCAATGGTAGCAAGGAGACTTCTTCAGGAGGAACCTGGATCGGTGTGTAACAGGCCATTCATCTTAACTCCCTCTCTCTTATTCACTCTCTCTCTCTATATATATTATGAATACGATTGTATCAGTTTTCTCATTCAACATACAAGAAAAAACAAAATTCCCTCACCTGACTTGCTGTTCTTACTCTGAACTGTCATTTGTAAACTGCCTTTAAATGATTCATACCAGCTATTTGATACATAAAATGTCACCTTAACCTCCTTAAATAACTTGATTATACATCATCTAGAATATGGTGGAAGTGGAACTATGTTGTCAATAGTTCATTAGTTAACAATTTTATTGGATTTATTTTCTTAATCTACCCTGACTGTTTGGTGTAAAAAGATTGTTCATTGCAATGCAAACTAATTTTTCTAAAGGAAACCTTAAAGAAGATATGTTGCCACATCAATATCTTAGGTTGTAAAGTTTACATGACAACGCATCATTCCTGCTTATAGCTAACAAAAGTTCACCTTCGGTTACCAATTGTTTTTCAGGCAATGCAACATGTGACAGATGGAGATAAGATTGAGTCCTATGTGTCATCATCCATCAAAAGTGCATTTTTAAGGGTAAGTGGTGTTCATAAGAACATGATGAATGCGAAGCTGGAGATTGAGTTTTGTCACTGATACTTTCAGTTGACTGGATGTGTCAATTTTGTAAAAAAGTTCAAATATAATAAACTACTGCCTCTTCTTTATTTCAGGTATTGCAGGATGTTGAGACAATGTCCAATGCAACAGATGACCATCCACTTGCACTATTAGGAGAAGAAACTAAGAAACTTCTAAGAAAAGATGCAACTGTATTTATTCCAGTATTATCTCAATGGCATTCACAAGCTGTTGTTGTTTCAGCATCTCTTCTTCACAAGCTTTATGGAAGCAAGTTGGTAAGCTCATCAACTGGTTGCTGATTTTTTTTCTTCAACGTCTCACATATTTGTTAAATATGCAGAAGCCCTTCCTTAACAGTGTTGAGCAACTTACAGAGGATGTAGTTTTGGTATTTCCTGCTGCTGATAGTCTCGAGGAATACGTTATGGACCTTATCGCATCTTCTGGTGGACAGTCAGAAGTCTCCTTGAAAAAACTTTCTCCATATAAGGTACGGTTTTCTCTATTTATGTATGTGGTGCGTCTCATAACTAATATTGTATAATTATTATTTTTATTTTATTTCCAACTGTTTCTTTTTCTTATAACAGATCGAAACAATATCTGGAACCCTAGTGTTGCGTTGGGTCAACTCGCAACTAAGCAGAATTTTGGGTTGGGTTGAGCGAGCCATTCAACAGGAGGTAACTAATTAAATGATTTCTGGCCTTTTTCTTCCTTTTTTACCCAAAAATAGTTTTTTTTCTCTGTATACGAGTATCTCCAGTATGTCTTCCTGATTTTTTTTACAAAAATCTGATTTCAGCCAGCATCGCAAATATCTAGGTCTTAAAAGTGTCACTTGACTAATGATTTTTTTAAATATTTTCAGCGATGGGAACCTGTTTCAATGCAGCAACGGCACGGGAGTTCAATTGTTGAAGTTTATCGCATTGTGGAAGAGGTCCCTAGTAATTTAATAATTCATAATTTACTCTTTTTTATGATGGATAAAATTTTCCTTAAAATATTTCTGTTTTCTCCTGTTTCTTTTTCCTATTTCGTTTGAGCATCTATTTCCATTTCTATTCACAATAATACATAGATAACATGCATTTTTATATTCTTTCAGACTATTGATCAGTTTTTCGCTCTAAAAATTCCTATGAGGTCCGGAGAAATGAATAGTTTGTTCCGAGGCATTGATAATGCATTTCAAGTATATGCAAAACATGTTGTTGACAACCTGGGTATGTATATCAATTTTTATCAAATATATTGACAATATATGGATAAAAGCATATTTGACAATTTATAACAAAATTTATTTGTTTTAAAACTTAAATAATTGTGAACTTGAATGATCATGCAGCTAACAAGGAAGATATTATTCCACCTGTGCCAATTCTAACAAGATACAGGAGAGAAAGTGGAATCAAAGCTTTTGTTAAGAAAGAATTAAATGATCCAAGGCTGCCTGATATGAGAAAGTCAAGAGACATTAATGTTTTGACGACACCTACACTATGCGTGCAGTTAAACACCCTTTATGTGAGTGGATATTTTGTTTTTCTTTAAATATTTGGCAGAATTATTGTTGGATATTATGAGAATGTACTATCATTTTTTAACTAATTAATGAGGATGTAATATGATTTTTAAGTACTATTATTTTTTAAGTAACCAAGGAGAAGAATAAAAAAGATCCAAGTACAAGTAATGACTGTACTTGAAATCACTTCTTTTGTAACTATAAGAAATTAAAAGAATTGCATTTGTGCAACTAATGTAGATCCTTCAGGAACTAGCTAAGTTTGTCTTTATTTATTTATTTTTGTAGTATGGAATCAGCCATCTAAACAAGCTGGAAGACAGCATATGGGAACGCTGGACAAGGAAGACAAAGCATGGAAAATCCAATAGTATGTCATTTAGACCTAAGACCATTACATATCATCTCATAATTCTTATCTGGATCTCAATTTTTATTTTTGTTTTTATTTTTTTGGTACAATCTGATCATATTAGTTTTAGTTATACTATTAGAGCCGTATATATTTATATATGTTTAGATATATTCGTATATATGTTTTTAGATAGATTAACTTGTTAGAATTAAACCTTCAAGGGGGTGGCGCAATGGTAAGCACCTGATTCCTCTCTGCTAGAGGTCTCAAGTTCAAATCCAGCTGGTTTCCGCCTTAGCTACTAAAGGGCACCTGCCCAGCGCAAGTTGCGCTTTACCTCGTCCCACTATTGGTGGGGCCTGGGAGTTCCCCGTTCAGAAGCACTTCAGTTTTTTAGACGATTCTCACGTTCCCCAAAAAAAAGAACATGTTAGAATTAGGGTTTCATCATAGTTTTATCGTGTTGTATTTTGAACGGAACATTTATTATGATGTTTATCAGATCTAAATGAAATATTCATCTTACAGATGAGAACTCAAAAAGAGAAAGCTTTGATGGAAGTAGGAAAGACATTAATGCAGCCATTGACCGGATTTGTGAGTTCACCGGTGAGGCATACTTTTTGACTTCACAATGGTCAAAATAGATTTGAGATCTGGTTTTAATTTTCATAATTTTCTACAGGAACTAAGATAATCTTCTGGGATCTAAGAGAATCGTTCATTGAAAACCTCTATAAACCTAGTGTTTCTGAATCCAGATTGGAAACACTCATTGAGCCACTTGATGTGGTATGTTTTGTATAACTTTCTTCAATAAAACTCAATTTGATTTTTAATCTGTTTTAAAAGTGTGAGATAATAATAATATTTGATTAATGTGTTGCACCCTCATCAACCACTACAGGAACTAAATCAACTATGTGATGTCATTGTGGAGCCACTTAGAGATCGAATTGTAACGAGTCTCCTCCAGGCATCACTGGTCTGATTCTTATTTCTTCTTTCTTCAAACGTTTCGCCTTTTTTTTTCCTTTCCTTAAGAAATTCTTTTGTTGTTTTGCAGGACGGTCTGGTTAGAGTGTTGTTAGATGGAGGTCCATCACGGTTGTTCATTCCTTCTGATGCTAAATTCTTGGAAGAAGATTTGGAGGTTCTAAAGGTGTGTAAAAAACCTAAAGAAATGATCATTTATTCTAATACATAGTTCTGGGATTTTTATAAAATATATAGAACTTCTGTAAAATGTCGTTTTTAATGTTTGTTTAGTTATGATGATGATCATCCCCTAAAACCACTAACCAACATCACTGCACTGGAACATGTGCAACATAAAATATGAATATCTAATTGCCGATATAATTATCACATACCCACATTTTTCCCTGATCCAGACGTATTCCTTTGCTTGAATTTCGTCAGGAATTTTTCATATCCGGTGGAGATGGACTTCCTCGTGGAGTTGTTGAAAATCAAGTTGCACGTGTTCGCCAGGTTATAAAGCTTCAGGGCTATGAGGTTAGTTTTTTCTAGAATATTTAAAATGGGCAATTTCAAATATACGCCTAAAAACTTGCATAGTATCATATTACCCTACTAAAAAACTAATATCAAATATATCCATTCAAAACACTTAAAATTTCATATTTACCAATTTCGTTAAAGACAATTTATATTACAACTATTATACCCTTCTCTCTCCTTACACTCCAAACTCTCACGTCCTAAGGCAAGTTTTAAGGGAAGGGTATAAATGCCATAAATTTGAAAATAGGTATATTTAATATTTTATCGGGTAAATATGATGTTATACTAAGTTTTAAGGGGTATCTAAGAGCATTCACATCAGCTTCTCTATATTTATCTCTATCGTTATTATTTAGAGTTTTCTTCTATATTGAACCCGCATCAGCATCTCTATCTTTAAATTTTATAGTTTAGTAAATAAAGATTCTCTAAATATAGAGATCTATTTTCATAAATCTCTATATTTTTTTTTAGTGTGTAGGAAAGAGAATAATAAAATAAGCGTTTGTGAGTGGGATAAAGATAGATATAGAGAATGAGATGTGGGAGGTTAAAAAAGTTTAAAGATAAATTTGAAAAAATGTGATATTTAGCTAAATTATAAAAGCACCACACTTACACTCCATGGATACAGTAACGGATATGTTCATATACATGGTTGGGGTGGAAAATGAGCGGGTCATGTGTGTTGGGTAACAAGTCAATTGGTCAAAACATATTATTTTAACCCGTCATGCACATATTTATTCACTAATGGTTGACCAAATGCAGACTCGGGAGCTCATAGACGACCTAAAATCCGCAAGTGCTTCAGACCGAAGCAAGTTGGGTGCTGATACAAAAACACTTTTGAGAATATTGTGTCACAGGTGTGATTCTGAAGCATCTCAATTCCTAAAGAAACAATACAAAATCCCTAAATCTGCTGCTTAGCGTTTTCAATACATGTGGAGTGCTTTCATCATCTGTTTATTATGTTGTTTTTATATGATTTTTGGTTAGAGGAAAACAAATAGCTCATGGAGTAATTACACAACCAAAAACCTTGGCTTATGATCTATTTCAAAAACGTTTGTATCATAAACACGGAGGATGATCGATGTTTTGTATATTCGGGTTTGGGTCAAAAAGCAGAGAGTAATTTAGTGTATATTGAAACGGGTCGGTTCGAGTTGGGTTTTACTTGTAAAAATCAAGAGTAAATTACCGTTTGTGTCCCTGTGGTTTACATGATTTAACACAATGCGTCCCTAATACGAATTTTTAACGCTTTGAGTACCTGTGGTATACAATCTGTAACACTCTGAGCCCTTGGGCCTAACTTCGTTAAATTCTTTCCGTTAAGTTTAGTTTCGACATGTTGCGGATAGTTAAGTTTTGCTGTTGTTCAACAGCAAAACTTAGTAGTTTCTGGTGAATATCAGTAACTATCTTACCCCTATTGAAACTAAACTTAACGGAATTTTTTAACGAAGTTAAGCCCGGGGGCTCAGAGTGTTACAGATTGTATACCACAGGTACTCAAAGCGTTAAAAATTCATGTTAGGGACGCATTGTGTTAAATCGTGTAAACCACAGGGACGCAAACGGTAGTTTACTCAAAAATCAATATGCATCTCACAACTTTGGGAAAGCAACATGAATCTATCATGGCGTGCAAACTTAAAATGGTTGTGGTGGAAAACTCAAAAGTTCAATCTCCTTTTCTATACATGCATAGTCAACCAAGTGCTATAATAAAGTTACCTGAATTTTAAAATAATACTTTTAAGTCATTTAAATATTGCAACGAAAGTTTTAAAAGAACAAAATGGCCCATCATATACTTTACATACAACTCTTAGCGGCAAATCTAGTGTTTTATCAACGTATGAAACAATTTAAAGTTGATCTGCATTTTATACGAGGTAGGTATGGTGCTAGCATAACATCTTGTTGCTTGATATGTTTCGACCGATGTTCAGATCCTAATGGTTCATTGTTTGGTCAGTTTGATACTCTTTGGTAAGCTATGTTGATGTGATCGTCTAGCTTTAGAGAGTATATAGAAACAGTTAGTAGTAACAGACGCCAGTCGTTTGTTACATTTCAGTTTATAACAATTATTCAGTTGTTGAGATCGTAGATGTCTCTTTACATGATATATCTTTTAGCTTTTATTCTTGTTTTAAGATCGTGGCACATGCCAGTGACGTTGGTTGTTGGACTTTTAATATGGTAAAGACTAAATTCGAAAGTGAAAAAAAATCGTAAACATAGTGTCAAAGTGTTAAAAAGAAGAAAAATAAATAATAAAAATGACTACAAGTAATTTAAATCATGAGAAAGTTGAAATCTTGAAATTTTAAAAATGTTAATCACGAAAAAGTTTATCCGCGTCACAATACACAGAAAGGTACACGAATCGTGGTTTTTTAATGGGCTTTAAAATAAAATTCTAACATGTGAAAATATGATCAACTTATTCTAGTCAAGAAAAAATGTCTAATATTTTTTGAATCCTCATCCTCAAAATGAGAGACATTATTATGTATACACCCAGACAACATTGGTCTACAAGTTCTATGGTTTTTGGTTTAACTTGAACCTGTGTATCTTGAAATTTTCCTGTTATTAAAACTTGAAGGGGGTGTATATGAAATATAAACAAATCTTGAAGGTATTATCTGTAACTGCCCGATGACAGACAGGCAACGGCTGAATCACCATGAAATCTTCCGTCGACATGCAACCCTCAACTGCCAAAAAAACCCAATAATTAGGGTTTGCTAATCAAAATTTTGTCCTTTCTCCTCAATATTTGCCGACACTTATTCAATATATAATTACAAAAACTCTAGAGGATTTCTGATATTTTGATTCGCGGATCGTTTTCATCTCCCTCCAAATTCCATTTCTGTTCCTTTCCATTTTGTTAAATGTAGTCATCCGGAACGGTAATACGCCTGTAGTTTGATTTAGATTTTCGTAGGAATTGTATGATTAATTTCCATGCATAATGCAGGTAGAAATTGTATGTATACACATCTGTTTCTGTATCTCGATTGTTGAAGAAGGATGTCTGCGAGGAAAGAAAGAACGCATGCCGACCATTTATCTGGTATTGACTCTGAATTCTCTTTAGTTTTTGCAATTTATGGTGTTAGGGTGATAAGTTATGTCTTTGAGCTAAGATCAAGTGTGATTCTAGATTTATGTAGGAGAATAAGAACACTAACAGTTTTATGCCATTGATTGATTTTAAAAACTATATCAAGTATATTGATCTTGTAATTGTGGACTATGGAACTGGTTGATAGAACTGGAATGTATAAAAAGGAACATTATGGAATGCCTGACTTCATGTTTTGATCGTTGGTCAAACTAAAAGATAGCATTTGACACATAAGATTTCTTTGGTTCCAAATTTTATGTTATTTTGATTATGGTGGATGCAAATTATTTATGTTCATCCAGCTTTCTTTAATTCCAAATTTTATGTTGTTTTGATTTTGCTGATTGTAAATTATTTATGTGCATCCAGCTTTCTTTAATTCCAAGTTTTACCTCAATCCTGGCTGTTTGACCTCTGATTGATGCACTTATTATTGCAGGAGCTTCTCTCTTTGACCTCTTAAATTTAGATGATGACGAAAACTGTAGCAATGATGTAGATGAAGACACACCATCAGCAAGTAGGCTCAGTTTTATTATTGTTATCAGGCAAATAGGATTTTAATAATCCAAACTATGACCCATTGGCCGATAATAATCTATACTGAAAATTTGATCGGTGACAACCTTCACTTTCACTTTCGTTGTCTAGAACAATCCCAGTAGCATAATCATCATAGATATACACTTTGTTTCGCTCACGGTGATGATTATGAACGAAATAAAGAAACGTACAAACGAAATCGAGTGGAAATCAAAGGTAAATTGAGTCTAAATCTATGATAATTATGCTACTAGGACTATCCTTGACAACAAAAATGAAAGTTAGGACTGACACCGGTCAAATTGCCGGTATAGATTATTATCTGCCAATAAATCATAGTTTGGATTATTAAAATCCAATTTGCCTTATTATTATTACTATTACCATTACTCCTATTATTATTATTATTCACCGTTAATGTTCTGAACTTGTTGGATATCCTCTGGTTTTATCATATATGAGTATATGACTTGCCATATTTTTTTAAACGGCAAAGACTTACACATACACTCACCCCTATCCACCTATGTCTCGGACTTGACTTGAACCCACAATCTTTGGTATGTGGGATACAAACCAAAATATATGCAACCATATGTTTATATAAAATCCTAACAGACAGAGCAATTTATTACTTGTTTAAGTATGTTATGCACAAATTCTATTTTTAATACGTATTGTTTGGTGCGTAGGCCTTGAGGGCAACCGGCCCTAAGCCCAATTGTGATTAGGCCCATATTGAGTTATCTTGGGTATTAAATTTGTAACCCTAGATTAGTCTCTATATAATGATCTCTTATACTTGTAATTTATATCACCTCATAATAAAGAATACCTAGTTATCACCCGTGGACGTAGGTTAGTTTAGACCGAACCACGTTAAACCCCATGTTATTTACTGCTTTCGTGTGTGATCGTCTTTAATCCCAACATGTACTTCTTCCTAAATCGTTTTATTCAAATATTTAGATTATTGTTGTAATAATATTGTTTTCATAATCATAATTAACGGATTAATCATTTATAAAAAATGGACAAGAAAAGATTCTGTGGGTCGACCCAACCCGCCTCGAAGCATTTTGACACAAACTTGTTTTTAGACGGAGCCCAACATGCCCATCTTGCCACCTCTGTCATGTGAACTTATGTAAATTATTATTGAGGTCCATACGAATCCTATTTATACTTTTCTTTTTTCTGTAAATGGCATATCTTCTGTTTTAAGAGAAACTCTTTTATCGAATGTTACTAAATAATTGAGTTTGGTTTCAATGTGATATTTCTCATCAGGTGCAAAACGGAAGCTGGCGAGTTTTTTATCTGAATCTGGTAATCAGTTATGTGCAGATTGTGGATCACCTGATCCGAAATGGGTGTAAGTGCATTCATGTTTCCTAATAATGCACCCGTGCACAATCTACTTTTGTATTTTGCTCGAATTAATAAGATTTTCACCTTCTGGATGTCACTAGATCTGCAAATCTTGGAGCATTTGTTTGCATCAAGTGTTCTGGAGTACATAGAAGCCTTGGAGTGCATATATCAAAGGTATAGTAAACATTAATTGCATCATTTACAATATTGATTCATAAATATATACAATTAGATTAAGTTTGCAACAAATGGATGATTCTGAGAAAAGTTGGGTTTTAGTAACACATATTCCAACCTAAGTTAATTGTCAACACTTTTAATATCTCTGACTGATTTTTTTTTTTTTTTGGATTTTCACCTTCTGAATGCTAATAAGATTGTGTTATATCAAAGTGCAAGCTCATTCAGTGGCGAAGCTTGAAGAAAAACGCGGGGGGGCCGGGATTTTTTTTCCTATCGGGGGGGGCCGGAACTATAAAATTTTCGGCCGTATACGTATAAATTAACACTACTGAGCGAAAAATCGGCCGAATACGTATAAATTAACACTACTGAGCGAAAAATCGGGGGGGGGGGGGGGCGGGCCCTCACTATACTTCGCCAATGAGCTCATTGGGTAAAGGGTCAGAACAACTAACTTTTGTACATGTCGGGTTGACCCGGAACACTTTTTGTCCAAAAGTTTAAATCATTTATGAATAATTAGTGTGTAAAATGATTACACAAATTATCTGGTTTTAACAATAATCTAGTTTGTTTAATTAAAAAAGAACTAGGAGGTTTTATACATTAGAAATACACTTCAGGCTACTTTTAACCCGTGTGACCCATTTTCCCGGTTTCTTTAAAGCTAATACTTTTATTTTACCTGTTAGATAAAACATAACTCAAGTTCATAAGTTAATGGGTTGAAGTTGCCACCTCTAATATTATCAATCTTTTAATCTTGTTGGCGCAGATATTATCAGTGAATCTGGATGAATGGTCAGAGGAAGATGTTGATAATGTGATAAAACTTGGTGGAAATACTGCAGTAAATTTGAAATATGAAGACAGCATTCCAAAAAACCATAGAAAACCACAACCAGATTCTTCCATAGACGACCGTACTGATTTTATCAAGTAAAGGAAGAACTAAAAAGTGTTAAGGTGGCAAAATGGGCAGGTTGGATAACGGGTCAAAACGGATAATTTTTTACTATCTGTCGGCTTGACCTCTAACACTTTTTTGCCCATTTTTAGAAAACTAATTAATTTGTTTAATATGGTGACAGACTATATTAGTACGATACTAATCCAAGCTATAAAATAAAACAATTTAGAGTACGCATTAAAAATGCACTTTGGTCAACTTTTGACACATTTGACCTGATAGTGGGTAAAAGATTGCTCTAATTGACCCATTTATAACTCATAACAAAATGGGTCTAATTTGCCACATCTAACTACAATTATGATGATAAAACTTGTAATACATTTTGTACATTTTTTTCTGAAATTTATTAATAATACTCAGGAGAAAGTATGTAATGCAACAATTTTTGAACCCTGAGGAGCAGCTGTCTTGCCCCTTCATTCCAGCAGCCATCCACTGCAGTTCAACAGGGTTGAATTCTGTAGTGGAAAAGAAATACTTAAACAGTATGCGCATGCATAATTTTAGTCAAGCATTTCTCAACGCCAGAAAAAGAAAAGATGCTGAACAGAAGCCTGCAAAGAAAAGTAATTCAACGGTAATTACTTTGATTATATTAACTATAGATGCCATGAAATGGGCTGGGTTGAAGGGAAACACATTTTGTTCAATTTTTTAATGTAAATTAATTATTAGTGTATAAGATATGATTACAGGAGTTATATTATATTATTTTAATAAGATTTTGATTTTATGAATACAGTAATAAGCATTAAAAATACACTTTGGGATATATTCCGCTTGTTTTACCCATTGGACTCTTTTTCTTTTTAGAATTTCTTTATCTGTTATAAAACAAAACCCGAGTTAACCCATCAATAAGAGTTTAATTTTATCAACAAATATATCTTGGGAGAATTTCCATTTGTTTGACCATTTGACTCGTTTCTTTTTAGCTACTTTTTTTAGTTGTACCCATTTGACCATTAGAGATAAAACATAACCGGAATTGACCCATTCATAAGTAAATAGGTTGAACTTGTCATCTGTAGTAGTTTAAATAACCTCTCTGAATTCAAAACGAAATCTTGATCAGAAGTTGTTTTTGCAGTTGTAGCTCCTAAAATCAACAATTCTGATCACACAAAAATTTTATTATGTACTATTACATTCTGTATTGAAACTTTATCTTGAACTTATTTATCTGATGCCCAATATATTGTTCTATAGGCAGGTATGGTGGAATTTGTTGGTATGATAAAAGTCAATGTGGTCAGCGGCACCAACCTTGCTGTCAGAGATGTGAGGAGTAGTGATCCTTATGTTATGCTCTCATTAGGAAACCAAGTAAGCCTAAAACATAAAAAAAGAATAAAAAAATATTAATGGTGTTCTGATGCATAATATTAATCATAATAGTAGGGAAAATTGATGTTGGTGTAAAAGTGACAAGATCTTGTCGTTTGGCTGCAGTCAATGAAGACACGAGTTATAAAGAACAACCTCAATCCTGTCTGGAATGAAAAGTTAATGTTTTCGATTCCTAGTGACATTCCACCTTTGAAAGTGGTAAGTCAAAATATTTCTTTAATTTGTAATTAATGTTATTCAAGAAGGATAAAGTGACCAATAAGGATGTCATACTTACAGGTGGCAAAATGGGTGGGTTGGGTAACAAGGAAAAAATAGGTCGGGTCGTGTTGTATGGACCTGCCAACATTTTGCCTTAATAACATCATAAATATTAAATATGACTGCAAAAACTACTATTAAAATAATATTCAAACTAGATTAAACTGGCTAAGAAGTTTTTTAAGTTATGCAGAACGTTTTTGACAAGGATAAGTTCTCAACCGATGATTTTATGGGTGAGGCTGAGATTGATATCCGACCCTTGGTTTCTGCTGCCAAAGCTTTCGAGAATGGTAATGCCAATGGGCCATCAAAACAACTTGAAAAGATAGATGAAGGAAAAGACAAAAATACCCTTGTCAATGATGGTATGATCACGGCGGCAGAGGGGAAGATAAAGCAAGACATTGCTCTAAAACTGCAAAACGTCGAGAGCGGTGAACTACAGATAGAGATTGAATGCGTGGCTCTAACCCAATAGCATGAAAGCATTTTACGATATGCAGTTGTAACCGAAGGGTGTGGCTTTGGGAACTGTTCAGTGATTGGGCTGATTATTGTTCTTCTGTTTGTAATCTTCATGTGTATGTAGGACATTTTCAGGCCATTTTCATTAACTGTGTAAACTAATTTGGTCAAATGTTTGAGAAACCAAAAAAAGTCAACCATGAATCAAGTGCATTACAAAAGCTCATTGTCATGGTTTTTATCTATAGTTGTTTATATATGTGACAAGATAGACGGGTTAAGTAATGGGTCAAAATAAGTCACTTTTTGTTAGGTCCCGACTCGTACTGTTTAACAAGCTCAGCTACAATTAGCGATCTCTCTTCAATGCAGGTCAACAAATAGACGGGTAAAAATAAGTCACTTTTTGTGCATGTCAAAATAGGTAGGGCGTCGCAAAATTCATTGCAAATGACCATTTTTTAAAACGATTCGTATTGTTTAACACGCTCAGCTACAATTAACAATCTCTCTTCTAGTGCAGGTCAACAAATTGATATATTGTTTTTCTTATATAGGCTTGGAACTTGCAACATATAAACACTTACAGTTGACCTAAAGACTAGTTATAGCCTAACTGTAAACTTAATTCAACAAAACTGTTCTATATGATGTATATTATTTAATCCACAACCTCCATTACACAAACCTTGTCAAAAGAACAACCTTCTAAACAAGTGTATATTGAAGAACGGAACTCATACGAGTTATGTGATGAGGGTGTTATGTCAACCCACTCTTTTTCAACCATCTCCACGTGCTGGTTTGACCTCAATACAGCATGAAAAGTTAACTTGTTGACCCGCTTAGTCAACTGTGTCACAAAATTTATGGAAAAAACCAGGTAGAAATCGTTGTCAACACCATCGATGCCATTAAAGGTTTTTATTCCAATATCAGCTTCATTTGAATCCACCAAACCAAGCAGATTCTCCCCACCACCATGTCTCTGATCAACACTAGAAATCTGCAAAACAATGGAATTTTTTTCAAAAAAACATGTCCGAATAAAATGATATGTTTGTGAACAAAATTTTAGAGTGTTTTTATGTGCGTTTTAAAGTGATTATATGTGATTTTTAATAATCAATTTCAGATAATCAGTCATAATAAAAACGAATTGTAGAAGTTGGTGGTTGGATGTGCTTTTGCTATCTTAAGTTGCAATTATAAGTTTTCAGTTGTTCAAGTGCTTGGCAAATTCTGATTGTTTTAAAAAATAATAAATCAAATGACCAAAATAGCCTCTAAGTTTATGATAATCTATTAATCTGAATGGGAAAAAGAAAAAAGCTAAAGTGTGAAAGTGAAGAAATGAAAGCTTGAGGATCAAGAAACACGATATTTTTGCATGTATACGTTCATATGAAATGTGTGTTACCTCAATATACTCGACGCCCATTGCAACAAGAGATTCTAAAATATTGTGGGATGAGAGTAAGCTAATTACACCACCAGATCCAACTGGTGTTTGGAGTATTTCCCATGGTGATTTCATCAAGATTTTGTGTTTCTTATGTTCTCCAGGTGAAGAACTTACAACTGGTAAATTTTCTTCTTCCAAAATCCAAACCTGTAAAACACATTGAACGATTTTAGGCTTTAAGAACTTGTACCATAACAGAATCTTCTAGTCGGATCACAAGGTTTTCTTCTCTACCGCCTACAGCTAAGGGGTCCAACTCATGTTTTTCTTTAAGAAAACCTCAGCTTTTATATCTTTTATATGTAAAAAAATTGACAAATTCTGGTGATTGGGGGATCAATGGACCCTCTTGACCCTCCCCTGGTACCATACAAGTTACTGTTGGATAAGTTCGCAACAAGTTTTGAAGATTAAACAGACTTGCAACTGTAATCCAACAAATCAACTGTAGAAAATCACAGCATCTCTCTCACATACACCTTGTGTGTGTGTTAGAGAAAGTGAAATGTTGCCATCTTTAACAAAAATGGATAGGAAAATAAAAAAATGGAGAAGGATTATGAAACCTTCTCAGGGTCAAAGCCAAAGTCATCATTGTTTGCCATCAAGTTTTGTACAGTGTCGATTGTGTTATCAGGACAAATCAGAATCAAAGGTGTGGTTTGATGGTTTTCCATCTGCAAACATCAAATTTTGGTCATTAGATACTGCAGAGTATGCTTTTTACGAAAGATTAAAAAGTAACACGCCCTGTGTTCCAAACATACAGATACACGTGGACATTTTAAAGTCAAACAGTTAGTTTCCAAATACAGGATTCTTGTGGATTCGTATAAACAAGTACAAACCAAAGCAAAAAGATTGTAAACATATGCGCAATAAATCAGTTTCATTTGCTCTATCTCTTGCAATTTCAAACTAAAGTAAAAGAAAGAGCATTTTGACTTTCAAGGTCAGCTTGAGTTTAATCAAAAGTCAAAACTGATGTGCACTTTCTCAGAAGAAATGAAGAATAAAGCCAGAATATTTCTGTTGGGAATATGCTATAATTTCTAGTGTGTTTGTCGTATTCTCAAAAAATTTAAAGTATTGATGGCAATTCTCAAGCTCAAAAAGTGTGTTTGACCTCAAAAGTCAACTTTCCCAGTCCAATTTAAGAAGGGCTTAAATTCTGAGTAGCAGACTTCAATAGCTATGTTTGTGTATTACCTCAACTAATCTTTGGATGAGACTATCGGTCACTTCAGAGTCAGAATTTTTCAGCATATCTGTACCCTCAACAACCAAAATATTTGCAACTTTGCCACCGGATATCAGAGCACTACGCCTCTCTACTATCTTGGAACGTGTGGGCTCCATGTCTTCACTAACAAGACAGCCTTTTGATACCTTAAAGACATCTCTTGTTTTTTCGGTCTTATAAGCTGCTAAGAACTCGGACAACTGCCATCTGGCATCAAAAGGTGAATGTATTAGATAATAGTTCTCCATGATGTTTATGCCATAAAACTCGCAAAATAGTTAAATTAGCCGAAATAATGTGATAGCTGTCATTTTCCAGCAATTTTATTGGTTTCTTGTACCTAATATTTTCCAGAAAGGAGAAAGGATGACTGTCAATAAACAATAGCCAAATTTTCAAATTACTTACTGACTGTAAAATTTGACTACTAGCCCATTAAACTACTTAAGCCCTATGAAATGCAACAATAACATTAAAGGGAGGTAAAAGCAATGCTTATGTGGCGATCCTACGTCGAAATGATTATGTCAGTGACATGACACATGTTTTTACTTATTGCATTTATTCAAGATACTAATTTCAGTCCACAAAAGTTCTCTTTACTTCCAATTAAACACTTATTTTTATACTTTTCACGTGGGAAAAACAGGATAAAAATAAATAAATATTTGAAATCGGAAAAGGAAAACAAAAATGACCACCTGTCAGGAGGTGTCTCAACAGTCTGTAATGCTACTTGAAGCAGTTGAGAGTTAACACCTACAATTTCATCTGCTAGCAGGCTCCTTTGGGCTTTCTCCCCATATCTAAGCCCATCAAAAACATGCTTCTGCTCCATTTCACACAGTTTCTTCTTTGCTGCTATAAGCTGTTTTTGAAACTTTTTCCTCTCTTTCCATTCCTGAAACACTTACATGTGTTCTAAGCAGCAATTCCAAATTAAAGTTTCTTTAAAAGCGTACATGTGAATGAAATTTACATGTTTCTGGCACAAAAAAAAAGAATTATTTGTTTTAAAGAGACTATAAATCGAATAGCTGTAGTAGTTTGGTCAAATTAGCCAAAATGCTTTATCCATGTAGGGGGTCTTGATCCTCATGCCTCTCTGAATTAATTAAAAGAATATTGTTTTTGGTGGTTCAAAAAATCTTCCAATTTTGCATATCTGCATATGCAAGCCAAATGAAGGGGTAGAGAAAGAGTTAACTTTGACTTTTGGGTCAATATGAGCAACCATTGAACTTCAAAACCCATACTGATTCTCTAAATTTCAAGAAGATTGCAATTACAACATTAAACTTCAATAAAGATAATGGATTTAAATTTTTTATAAACAAGCCATGTTAGTATGTTATACACAATTTAATTTGAATTTTCTTCTCATAGGGAGGGGGTAAAACTCAATTCCATCATAATTTGTAACGGTGGCAATGAACAGATAAGTTATTTTACCTTCAAGTTTGTCAAATAAGGAATGTATCACAAATTCACAATTGATATGAGGAATCCCAAAATCGATGCTATTTGCAATTTTCAAAAATCTAAAACACACATGAAAAGCAAAAGAAAGATAGAAAGGTAGCAGATCATAAGTTTGACTCACAAGCTGTCGACGTTCTTTCTTTGACCTCTCATCAGAGCGTACATTTAACTCAAGGAGCCCTTTAGGAGGTGTAATTATCATTTCTCTTTTATTTAAATCAACATGAGGAACAATCGCTTCAACAAATGGGATCCACACAAGGGGTGCTTCTGATTTTAAGTTTCCATTTTTGTCAATCATCTCTAAATTTGAATCAAGCTTAACTTGTAAAAGATCACTTCCTCCAACATCAAAAACATTCACAACGTTTCCCACTGGTTCACCAGTTTCCTGAAATGAAAGCTAACATCAGATAATTCTATAAAAATGAAAATTCAATAATCATCTTACAGTAATATATAGAATTAACTTGATACTATGCCTTGAGCCTTTGAGAAACTATCTCCTCACTATTGCAGTATTTCGAGTTATGCATAGTTTTAAGTTAAAATTGCGTCTGTGCTTGCCATCATTACTAAAAATAGATTGATACTGTTGATATTGATATAGATCCACAAGGTTCATTTATCGTCTTTATTGAAAGGAGTTTTACATATTTGACAAATAGTCAAACAATTTTCTCAAAATCTTATCCGATTCACCACAATTTTCATGAGATAGAGGAAGTACTGAGCAGAAATTTGAGAGCGAAGGAAAATATACACAATAGATGCTTAGAAATCACCACCCCTCTTATGAGGATAACCTGATTAGAATCATAGAACAAACATCAGATGACGATAGACTCATCAAAAAAAATACCTTAAGTGTAACTCTCATGCCAACAAGATCACGGGCATAGAAATCACCTTCCTCCAACTCTGGTCTATCTTCATCCAATACAAGTATAGTTGACCCGACAAGCTGTTGAGCCTAAAATTATGCAGAAATTATAAAACAATATAGTGGATACGATCAACAAACAATGAGATGCCAACTTGCTAACATCATAATTATTAAGACTCTAGTAAGATCTTAACTTTGCGTTTAAATTTTTCTCGAGTCATGTAACAAAATTTCATTGATTTGCTCGCTTATGATGAGATCTTAACTTTACATTTTTTAAACAATATAGCAAGCATACTGTTGGTTCAGGCCCCAATTAAACACAATGTATGAAAGCAAACTGCTTTTGTTTAAAACTTGCGTGAAAAACTTACAATCAAGAAAGAAAAACTAATGCTATTTATAAAGGAAAATTAACAAAATTCAACCCACGTAGAATACTCATCTATATCCCATGTGCCATAATTCCCATAATGCTCCTCTTATTCAGCAACAATCCCAACATTCACAACCCATAAAACCCGGTCAACCAAGACCAATTCCTACCCGTGACCTGTTAGCTACTTGGTGACCCATTTACCCACTGACTCGTGACCCGTTATACCGTGAATAAACCCGAATAATCCAACAATCACCCCCTTAATCGGTTTGTTCACATCTATACTCACAGCAGCGTCGAATCACCGTTTTCTTCAACCCGACCTTTCCCGGACACCCGACATTCACCTCGGTCACGTCCAAAGTATTCACTTAACTCAACCTATCCCGGACACCCCAAGCTCCACCTTGGCCACGTCCAAAGTCGTCCACAACCGACTGTTGTTTGTCAACACACAGAACCCGTTCGCGCTTAACACTTCTGTGCCACGAGAGCCTTCTTCTACCGATTAAGAAAACAAAGCCACCCGCTTCTACCGTTTTCTTTCACCCGCTAAACGAACTGAATCCAAAGCCACCCTCTTTGACGGATCCTTTCTTCCCGTTTTTCCCGCGACTCGGTTAATCTCTCCATTTTCCGGTGACCTACCCACAACCTTCTGTCTGATTCTCCTTTGAATACCAATCCAAGAAAAAACTTACGAACATATAGGAGTTGATTCTAAACAAGCCGATCAAGGACTGCTGCGTATTTGATTCGGTCAAACCTACTGCTTCAACCCACCTTGGAAGCCTGCTGTTAAACGATTACACCCCAGGTTCACGGACTCCTGCCTTGCTATTACATCACAAAAAAACCAGCTACTTCTTTTGCCAATCGCTGTTGATAATCACCCACCAATCTGTGATCAATCTGACCAACAACCCTGGCCGGATATGCCTGCTTTAGATTGTGATTACAGCCCTCCTTTGCCGTCAAAACAATTTCGGACCCGTTTGACCACCTCTAACAGCCACGGACAATCTCCGGTCACCCCGTCGTCTGGGACGGTAATTCCTCGACGATAACGGCTGACCCGAACCACCGTTCAGTCTCCGTATTCTGCTGTTGCTGGTCTCATGCTTGTGAACCACACCATCAGGACAAGACAATTGCCGATAACCCATTTATGTGTGCAGGAACACCCCCCTGTTGCGACCCGAATCAGTAGCCAAGACTCGCAATCGTCCAACCCTCCTTCTGCTGCTATTGCAGCCCTGCAACAGCCCCGCAGTCGGTTTTCTGCTGCTGCGTTTGCCCCGCAGCCAAGGACTACACCCTTTCTCGAAACCGACTCTCAAACCGGCCCTCTTCAACCTGGCTCTGATACCAAATGTTGGTTCAGGCCCCAATTAAACACAATGTATGAAAGCAAACTGCTTTTGTTTAAAACTTGCGTGAAAAACTTACAATCAAGAAAGAAAAACTAATGCTATTTATAAAGGAAAATTAACAAAATTCAACCCACGTAGAATACTCATCTATATCCCATGTGCCATAATTCCCATAATGCTCCTCTTATTCAGCAACAATCCCAACATTCACAACCCATAAAACCCGGTCAACCAAGACCAATTCCTACCCGTGACCTGTTAGCTACTTGGTGACCCATTTACCCACTGACTCGTGACCCGTTATACCGTGAATAAACCCGATTAATCCAACACATACCTGCTCTACTTTGTCAACATTGTTGAATTTAATTATCCAACTCTTTTGTCCATGGTGTCCTCTTCCCTCCAACAATTCCACTTCTTGGATTATCTCTCTCCCTAACAGTTGTTGCTTCAACCATCTTCTTCCCGGCTAAATACAACATAAATCTACTAAGAAACATTAAAAAAACAGAAAGATAGAACCCAGAGAAGAATTAATGCTACCCGAACGGCCGTACCCCAAAATTAGAGTCCGCTTTAAAATTTCTGACTTCCGAGTGTGAAACAAGTACTATTTTTATATCACATCGAGTAATTGAAATTTTGAACCACTATACTTTGCTTTTAGTTCCATCATTCTTGCAAAAGAACACATTGTGTAAGACTGTAAGTATGAGTAATTTTAAACCAAAATGCCAATTGCAACGGTGTTTATTGCATAACGTTTCACCTGGTCAGAATCAGTGGTAAACCTGTGTGGTCCAGTTGGTATGCACTTTCATACCCACCACAAGATTATTTTGATTTGTAGTAAAATAATTTTATAAATTATGCATACTAAATTTATTAAGTTTTGGACCCACCATTATCCACAATAGCTCATTCTTGCATATTTTAGTGCATTTTTTTGGCATTTTTACAAGAACGAAGGTTTCTTTGTAACCAAAAGCCAAATTGCCTTTCAAAAAAAAAGCCAAATATGGCAATTAAACAATCCAATTACTCACATCTTAATCTCTAAAATTTGTAGGAGTTGTAGAATCATCTGATAGTTAAATCGAACCAAAGCAAATGACTTGACTACTACAGAAAAGGATTGTTTTTGATAATTCATACTTACTGACTTACAATATGGACTTTGAATTTGTAAGTAAATAAGTACGAATTATATTAAAAAATAAAATAAAATAAAAGTTATTCTAGTTATGGAACACTGGAAATAGAATTATCTCAGACTTGTACCTCTGAAAATCTCATTTCTGGAAAGTCCGTGTTAGGCTTCACTCGAACCTCTCCTTGTAATCCATGAACACTACATATGTACCCAATCTCAACAAATTGGGACTCAATCTCACTGGCTTCAACAGTCCCTTGAGTAGCTGAAAGTATTCGGGCTAAGGTATTCATTTCAAGACTTTGGATTCAAACTAATATTCATTTAGCATTTTGTAAAGGTAATTAATCTACAGCCACTTCCAACTGCTGGCAGTGGATTGATTTAAAGCCAATCTATTTCAGCTGGTCACCTATAAAGCATAGAGATTTTCCATAATGCCATTTTTTATATAACAAGTAAATGAATTATTTAAAGCCAACCCGTCGGGTATCGGGCATACCCATAGATAAACTTGGTAAATATTTGTTGTATATTATATCATAATGTCAAGATACATCAAGAATATATAGGAAACATATTTACAACGTGTATCCCTATACTATAATCCTATATTATTATTTGTCTAATATTCCCCCTCAAGCTAAGGCCGGGTAACGACCTGTAGCTTGGCTCTTAAATCAGCAAATCTTTGTGACGCCAATGGCTTGGTAAAAATGTCTGCAATCTGATCATGTGTAGAAATGAACTGCACAGATAGTTTTCTTTCAGCAACCTTTTCTCTGACAAAGTGGAAGTCAACTTCAACATGTTTCGTGCAAGCATGAAATACAAGATTGGCAGACAGGTATGTGGCACCCAAGTTATCACACCATAAAACAGGTGCTGATGTCACAGGAACCTTAAGTTCTCGAAGAAGGGCTTCAAGCCAAGTGAGTTCGGCTACGGTGTCAGCTAGGGCTTTATACTCAGCTTCGGTGGATAACCGAGAGACAGTCCGTTGTTTTCTGGCAGACCATGAAACAAGATTGGATCCAAGATAGATAGCAAATCCCCTGGTGGATCGACGGTCATCGGAACACCCAGCCCAATCTGCATCGGAGAAAGCAGACAAGGACGAGTTGTGAGTATCAGTGTAGGCATGAAGAGTGCAACTGGAAGCCTGTTGGATCAATAACCCAAACTCATAAGTGCCTTGAAGATACCGCAAAATACGCTTAACCGCGGACCAATGATTTTCAGTTGGAGCATGCATAAACTGACAAACTTTGTTGACTGAATAGGTAATATCCGGGCGAGACAGAGTAACATACTGCAGGGCACCAACAACCTGACGGTATCGTACCGGACTATCAAACAATGGGCAATCACCAAGAGACAAGTTGGTTGTGGGGGTCATTGGTGAGGTGACGGGTTTGGCCTGTGCGAGACCAGCCCGTTGAAGCAATTCCAAAATGTACTTCTTTTGAGAAAAAAACAATATCCGAGCCCCTTGGAACAACCTCAACACCCAAAAAATAGGAGAGAGATCCCAAATATTTAAGGGCAAATGTGCGACCCAAACTCTGGATAACATGGTTAATCAAACGAGGATTGTTACCCGTGAGAATTATGTCATCAACATAAACTAGCATATAAAGAAGTGCACCCTGAGAGGAATAAATAAACAGTGAGGGGTCGGTTTTAGAGCCTTTGAACCCAAGAGAAAGTAACGCCCTTGTTAGGCGATTGAACCATGCACGGGGAGCCTGCTTAAGGCCATATAAAGACTTATGAAGGAAGCACACATGATCCGGTTTGCGCGGATCAACAAAGCCCTGTGGTTGCTTTAAATAAACTGTCTCATTTAGTTCGCCATGCAAAAATGCATTTTGAACATCCAACTGTCGAAGAGTCCATCGCTGTGTAACCGCAAGCGAGAGAATCGTGCGAATAGTAGTGGTTTTCACAACAGGACTAAAAGTTTCATGATAGTCCACACCCTGTTGTTGATTAAAGCCTTTGGCCACTAGTCTTGCTTTGTAACGAGTAATAGCACCTGTTTGATCCCGTTTAAGTTTATAAACCCACTTACAATCAACCACATTCGCATTCGGAACAGGTGGAACCAGTGACCATGTTGCATTTTTAATCAAGGCAGCATATTCCTCAGCCATGGCAGCACGCCACTTAGGGGAGGTGTTAGCAATAGTAAAGGGTGTGGGTTCAGTTTCGGAAGAAGAAGTAGAAGCAGTAAAGGCAGAGGGATTGAAGGGAACCCGTTTTGGTGGATTTGGCCGAAGGTGTAGGGCGGGTGCGAGTGGGGGCGGTTGTGGGCTGTGGTGGGCTGTTTGCAGAGGCGTTGGGCTGTTCAGGATGGGCTGCAGTGGTTTCGGACTGGGCTGAGGTGGTCTCGGGTGGAGGAGGGTGGCAGCGGGCTGGTTGTTTTGGGTTGTTGGTTTGGGCTGATGGGTGTATGTACGAATACAGGGAGTGGGCTGGTTGTTAAGTGGGTTTTGTTTCGGACTACAGGGTGGGGTAAAGGCTGTTTCGGACACTACCTCAGGTGGTAAAGGAGGGGAAGGATAACCGGTGTCATAAGGATCCGGGTTAGGAGGGGAAGGATCTTTGGGTAGGGCTTGTAGAAAGGGAAAATGATTTTCAACAAAACGAACATGACGAGCAATATAAATTTTGTCGGTTGTTAGGTCAAGACAACGATATCCATGGTGAGTGGGACTGTACCCGAGAAAAACGCATGGAGTAGAGCGAAAATCCATCTTGTGTCGGTTGTAGGGACGAAGGTGACGATAACAGCGAGATCCAAAAACACGTAAGAATGAGAAATCAGGTTTGTGAGAAAAAATATGTTCAAAAGGAGAAACATTGGACGAGGTTCGTGATGGCATGCGATTTATAAGATAGACGACCGTATCGAAGGCAAAATGCCAAAAACGAGGTGGAACGCCGGATTGGTTGAGTAAGGTGAGACCAGTTTCAACCACATGTCGGTGGCGGTGTTCAACAAACCCGTTTTGTTCACTAGTGTGTGGACATGATCGTCGGTGGACAACACCAAGGGAGGTAAAAAAGGCAGAGAGGTTCCTAAATTCACCACCCCAATCGGTTTGGACCGATTTGAGTTTGGTTGCAAAGTTTCGTTCAACCATAACCATAAATTGTTTAAAAATTGCAAAGACATCTGATTTTTGTTTCAAAGGAAAAATCCACATATACCGTGTAAAATGATCAACACACAACAGAAAGTAACGATGGCCATCATAAGAGGTAACGGGAGTCGGTCCCCAAACATCACAAAAAATTAAATCTAAAACATAAGTAATTTTAAAATTGGAAGATGATAAAGATAGTTTCGATGATTTTCCTACACGACACGCATTACAGGGAATAATCGAACTATTGTGCAAAACAGGAAGACAATATTAGATAACATTGAATTTAGAAGTTGTGGATGAGGATGTCCAAGCCGTTGATGCCATGTATGGACAGAAGCACGAACAGCAGTGAAAGCAACTTTGGAGACCAGTTGAATTAGAGGAAGACGGATGGAGTAAAGCCCATGTTCACTTGGACCCGTGAGGAGGGTAGTGCGTGAAAACTTGTCCTTCACAGAAAAAAAAGAGTCATGAAATTCAAAGAAAACATGATTATCGTGACAAAATTTTTGAACGGAATGAAGATTTTTTTTAATTTGTGGTACATGAAGGATGTTGGACAAGGAGTAGGTTTTGTTAGGTGAATAAAAACAGGTTGAGCCAATATGTAAAATGGGTAAACTCTTACCATTGCCAACATGAAGAGCATCCTCCCCATAGTAGGGTTCAGTAGTGCCAACGCCGGATAAATCAGGTGCTACATGACTGTTAGAACCAGTATCGGGCAGCTAAGTGGAGGCTTGAGAGCGATAGTCAGCATGATTTGCTGACGGTTGTTGCCGGTTCTGAATGGTGGCAGGGTCACAGTTAGGACAATCTGATGGCAGGTGACCAATTCCACATCTATTACACGTACCATAGACGGTATTCTGATTAGATGCCCAGTTGAAATGGGCTCTGTCTCTGTTTCCTCCGGAGTAGCGATTATTCAAGCCACGGCCACGTCCACGGTTGTTGGTGAAACGACCACGACCTTGGTTGTTTTGATTGAAGCAGGTGTAAAACGCTTGTGATTGTTGGGTTGTGGGTTGTAGTTGAAACCCTAAATGAGACACAAGCTGAGTGAGAGCCTGCATGGGATCCGGTTGTGCGGGTCCGGGCATAGTAGTAGTACCGGTGGTGACGGCAGTAAAGGCCTGTGGGGGTTGAACAACAGGAGCCGATTGGCGGACCATGAAATCATGGTCAGACAAGAGGCCATGAAGTTCGGTAAAAGTTGTAGGTACCTGTCGACAATGAATCGAGGACTTTAATCCGGTATACTCATCACGTAGGCCTGAGAGCACAAGCATCACCAAATCTTTTTCTTTAAACGCTTCACCGATGTTAGCAAGAGCATCATTGTATTCTTTTGCACGAGTGAGATATGCATAACAGGTTTCATCGCCTTTCATCTTGATCTTCAAAAGCTGAATTTTCAAGGTATATTCTCTAGACGAGGTATGGGGTGCATACGCACGTTCCAGAGAAAGCTAGAGTGCACGGGATGTATTACCTTGAACATGAGAGAAGGAGTCTTCAAAGATAGTAGAGATGAGTAGCATACGAACGTGAGCATCATTGGAAACCCAAATCGGATGATTAGGGTTTGGTTGTTGAGGCTTGGGAGTAGCATCTTTGTCGGATGAAGCCGGTTGGTCTATAACAGCAAAAGGACATGGAATTGTACCGTCAACATAGCCGATTAAATTGTTTGTTATGAGAAACGGTTGTACCATTGTTTTCCAAAAGCCATAATTTGTAGGAGAAAGTGTAAACCCGAACTTGTGAGAGTTGTGAGACGTTTTCTCAGTTGTAGTGAATGCAGCGAGCATGGCCATTGTATAGCCTGAAATTGCGCGTCAAAAGATGCTGGAAAAAAAAAAAGAAATGTAGCGGCGGCACTGTAGTGGCAGGTACTGTAGCGTCGGCGGCACTGTAGCAGCGGCGGCAGTAAATTTTTAGGGTTGGATCAACGCTCTGATACCAAGATAAACTTGGTAAATATTTGTTGTATATTATATCATAATGTCAAGATACATCAAGAGTATATAGGAAACATATTTGCAACGTGTATCCCTGTACTATAATCCTATATTATTATTTGTCTAATACTCATTAGTTTGTTAAAAAAATACCCGTTGGGATTTTCAGTTACATTTCTTTTTCTTACCCTTTAATTTTTATATAATTTTATGTTTACAAGAGCTACAACAAATTAAAATATGATAAATGACATACATACATATGAGTATCACCATAAAATGTTTGAGATGTCTAAAATATGTAAACTTGAAATATCTAAAATATATAAATTTCATGATGATATAAATCCTAAAAGATAAGTTCATAATTCATAGCATACAAAATATAAATAATATCATCAAATACATATAAAAAAAAGTTAACTTTTCACATAATAAAACCACTAAATGAAGCAATACTAGACAAGAATCAATGGAAAGAAAAATCAAAAACTTTCAAGTATATTGTTCGGGTATATATTTTGATTAGCGGGTATATGTTTTCGGGTAATCGAGCTGGATATCACCTAATCCCATATCCGTCACATACCTACGAAAAATTTTAAAACTAATCTCATACTCAGCCCAATACCCGTCCCGTCCTTGGATGTTACGGCTACGGATATTCCCGTCAGGTTTGAGTTTTTTTGCCATCCCTGAATGAATAGTTCATCTTTTGATTGCTTTGTCCTTTGTAAATTATCAAATCATTCTCTTAATCTTTTGTATGGACCTTTCTTTTTTATCAGTTTTACAGTTCATAATCGTAGAACTATTTATGATATTAATTTACAATATCATGATCCTGTGATTTCAACTGGTTCAATCCTTTGACTTTTCTATGAGCTATGAAACACTTGAATCACTACAAATACCTAATCAGACTACTTGTATCCCCTCTATTTTATCGGACGGAAACCCTAAATATCTAAAACGAATCCAAAAATCTCAAAATCTAATCAAACTGAACAAACTATACTTCCTGTAATCAACGGAACTACAAGAAGATAGGATTTACCAGTAGCATGCAGGGGAGATAGGCGAATTGGGTGAGGTTTCGTAGAACTTAGCGTTCGTTGACGGAAACATTTGGAATTTCTGAAAGGAGCTAATAATTTGAGAGGATAATGGAGTAGCGGAAGTGAGGTAGAAATAGAGCTTGAAGCACATAGAATAGTAAAACCCTCCATTGATGGTTCCGTTGCTCGCTCACTGGCCTGTCAGAGTAGAGATATAACTGATAACGAGACCAACAAAGAAAAGATATTTTTCATTGCATAATTTGGTATTTTGATGTGGTGTGTGTTATTTTATGCTAAAATAATGTTTATGGCCCCTAAACTTTCGACTAACATCGTTTCGAACGTGAGGGGACGGACGTTAGTGAGTGCTCTCCACATCAGCATGTTCGGCTTTCCTTCTCTTTTTTTACGGATCTGGTTCTCTTTTTTCTCTCTCTCTCCTCCCCTCTCACATTCTCTCTCCGACCTGTCTTTAGAGACAGATTTCATACTCCGTGCCCGTCTCTTTGTTCCACATTGGTCCATGGGTGTCGAAGGGCGTCCCGATTAGAGATGATTTAATATCATTTAGGGTTACAACATGGCAAAAGGTCAACTAAATGGTAGTGTTTTTTTGTTCCCATGGTTTGACGAAAGTTTTGGGTTAAACTGCTAACTAAGAATTTGAAAAATAACAAACTAAATCGTCTCAGTTTGTTGGATCGGTTTGGATATGTCAAAATGGTTTAGTTTTGACGGTTTTATAGTGTGCGCCTTTTTTTAAATTGTTAGTTTGTAGTAATTTAAAAAAATGATAAAGATAATTCATGAATATAATAATACATATACATAACTACGTGTTTTAAAAATAATAATAGTAATAAAGGTGAACATGTCGATATGATTTACATGGCACGTTTCAAGTTCTAAGTTGTCGGGAGAACTGATAAACCTTCTGTCACACCCCCAAATTCCACTAACGGAGTATTACCGTTTGGGAAGTGACAAACCAGGATCTCAGACATTAGTTACATTGAACGACTCTACATGGGACTCAAATGAAATTATCCTTTAAAATCAGAGTATCAATGCGGAAGCGTAAAGATAGTAAATGCGCAAAATACACGCGCCCAAAACCAAAGTCCAAAAGTCCAAACGTTCAACCAAACAAAGTACATTAAAATAATTCAATCAACATAAATAGACACAAAGCAAAGCAGTTGAATCCCATGCATGCCCTAACGTGCACCTGTGTCTTAGCTTAGCGTCCTGAGAAAACATGTAAGAAAAAGTGTCAACACGAGGTTGGTGAGTTCACAGGTTTCAATATATAAATAAACGTTTACCAGATTTATTGTACAATCAACATAAATACCAAATGAGTAGCTAACTCATGTTCATTGTTTGCTATTACGCTCGCAACCGTAAACTGACTGTTTGTATTGCCTCCCACCAGGTCTATCAACCACGGTGCACGTTTAGGTCAATATTGCACCCGTTCGATATCCAATCGTGTTAGCGCGACTAACGCGGGTGAGGTTTGTCAAACCCAGTAGTACTACCCAACATACCTCGCTATATTCATATTTAAACGGTTCGATGTGAGGACTTTCATGATAGAGTTTACGCATAGTCATAACAATTGATATAAAATGAAGTACAAAAATCAAAAGAGTTTGTATCATGTTTTCTCCCCCAGTTTAAAAGCAGTAAAAAGGGGCCGTGAAACTCACCTGAGCTTGAGTAAGGATTTGAATCACACAAGGGAAAAGTTGGAACCAAGTGTGTAAGTCTCAAAAGACTTACGAATGCCCTAAAATTATAAACACATAAATTAGGGATAAAGGCAAATGGGAAATGTGACAATGACACGGATTGAGAAGCGTCCTAAAGAAACGCTCTAATATTCAAGAGTGGACGAAAGTGTCCACGGAGTTAGGAATTACTTTACGCGACGAATGACACGACTAATAATAATTATAACCGGGTGTTTTGTCATTCACAAAAATTAAGAAAATAATAATATATGTATACGAGTAAATAGTATAACCAATTATATTATTATTTAGTCTCAATCGACACACTATGTTATAAATTGATTTGAAATAATATAAATATATGTTATTTAATAATACGGGTCACGGTTTGAAAATAATACAAATATATTATTTTATATGAATTCACGGTTTAAAAATAATATAAACATATTATTTTCACTTGGGGATAATAACACTAAGTTATTTATAAAAGTGGGTATAATATATAAAAATAAGTTAATAATTCAAACCCGAGTCTACGGGTTGTTTTCCAGGTTAAAACATTTTAATATAATAATACAATAGCATTTGGAATGGTTTTTGTATAAAAATTATGCTTCAAAAAATAATTACAACAAAAACAGGGGGGAAAGATTCGAACCCGGGTCTCCCCCCTACAAGCACACTGACTTAACCATCACAGCCGCTAGGCTATCGCGACATAATCCCGATCCAAAATGGTTTTATCAGTTTACAAACGGTGTCCCCCCCTTTTTCGTCGAGCCGGACCCAAACCCCCTTGATTCCCTTGAATTCGATCGCGATTGAGCCAAATGACAAAAAGGGTTTTGTAAATCGGTGTCATACGACCCTGTGGACAAGTTTAATTTCAAAGATATCTAGTCTATAGTCGTAATTTCCGTTTGAACATACTAAAACCCTAGATTTAAACATGAATCAATTAGGTTTAAATCTGATGATGTTAAGTGTTGGAATCATAGGGCTTTCGTTATATTGATACCTGCGAATCTAATCATATCATTTAATTGGATTTATAAAGTTGATAAGATCGAAAGCCCCAAATTGGTTTATGAACGAACCCTAGGATTGGGTTTACCTCCAATTCGATGTTAATAGCCTCTAACAGGTTAGGGCTTTTACTATATAGGTGAAAAAGAAACTAGGGATGTGTTCAATTACCAGAATGAGGAAGGAATTGATGGTGTACGACTAGAACCGGTCCCGACTTCGACGGGTTTGCTCCTCGGTGTCTTCGGCCACTCCTCCGGCTAAATGTGTGTGTGCAAAAACTCCTGGGACGCGTGATGAAGGTGTGCAGTTGTTTGATTGCTAGGATTTCTACCGAGTGGTTCGATTTTGATGGGTTCGTGGTAGTGGTCGACGGTTATGAGATTGATGGCCATAATTGATATTAATTCGATAAATTAACGCGGATTGAATGTACAATGATGGTCTTAATTTACATTGAAACCGGTTTCGGTTATGAATTCCAATAGACATGATCGAAGTAATCGAGTTTGAGTTGATTTGGTTATGGGTTTGACTTTTTAAAAGTCAACTGAATTAGTTCTTTAGATTTTGACTTTGAGAGTCAAATTATGGAGTTTAAGGGCTTGGAAAGATCAGTCCCTGGGGTTTGAATTTAACCTTTTACAGATTTAGTCCCTGTGGTTAGATTTAACTGGGTTACTTAACGGGGTTAAGTTTTCTATAGGATTTTAACGAAATTGTTAACGAGGTTGATCATGAAAAGTCGGGTTGTCACATCATCCCCTAGTTGAAAGAATTTTCGTCCCGAAAATTAAAATATATAAAAAAAAATTTCTGGGGTGTCACATCATCCCCTAGTTGAAAGAATTTTCGTCCCGAAAATTTAATAGTACCTTAAGAATTTGATGCGGAGTGCTTGAACAGATTAGGATATTTGCGCATCATCTGATCTTCGCGCTCCCACGTGAATTCCGGTCAACATTTTGAGTTCCAACGAACTTTGACAATAGGGATCTTACTGTGCTTTAACGTTTTAACTTCCCTATCCATAATTCCACAGGTTCTTCGATGAAGCGTAACTGTTCATCAACGTGTAGTTCCTCAAGAGGAACCGCGAGTGATTCGTCTGCCAGGCATTTCTTTAAATTTGAGACGTGAAAGACGTTGTGCACACCACTAAGTCTTTCAGGTAGGTTCAGTTGGTACGCGACTGGTCCGATTCTCTTTAATATTTTGAAAGGTCCAACATAACGAGGATTTAGTTTACCTCGTTTCCCGAAACGAATGACACCTTTCCAAGGTGAGACTTTGAGTAAGACCATGTCACCTACTTGAAACTCCAAAGGTTTACGACGCTTGTCGGCATAGCTCTTTTGACGATCACGAGCTGCCGCCATACGATTTCTAATTTGAACGATCTTTTCGGAAGTTTCAAATACAAGTTCAGGACCTGTGAGTTGGCTATCCCCAACCTCGGTCCAACAAATGGGAGAACGGCATTTCCGCCCATAAAGTGCTTCAAATGGAGCTGCCTTGATGCTAGTGTGATAACTGTTGTTGTAGGAGAACTCCACCAATGGTAGGTGAGACTCCCAAGTGTTACCGAAATCGATCACACAAGCTCGTAGCATGTCCTCCAGAGTTTGGATAGTACGTTCAGTTTGGCCATCAGTTTGAGGATGGTATGTTATGCTCATATCTAGACGCGTGCCTAATGCTTTATGCAATGATTGCCAGAAACGGGAAGTGAATCGTGCATCACGATCCGAAATAATAGAGATTGGCACTCCGTGCCGAGAGACTACTTCTTTCAAGTATATTCAAGTGAGTTTATCCATTTTGTCGGTTTCTTTAATTGCTAGAAAGTGAGCAGATTTTGTCAGGCGATCCACAATTACCCATATAGTATCACATCCGGTAGGGGTTCGGGGTAATTTGGTAATGAAGTCCATGGATATTTGTTCCCATTTCCACATGGGAATTTCAGGTTGCTGCAGGAGACCGGACGGTTTTTGGTATTCAACTTTGACCTTCGCGCAGGTCAGACACTTACTAACATAAGTGGCTATATCGGCCTTCATATTTGGCCACCAATATAGTACTTTTAGATCATGGTACATTTTATCGGAACCCGGATGAATGGAGTAACGAGATTTATGAGCTTCATCCATGATTAGTTCCCTTAAATTTCCGAACACTGGAACCCATATTCGTTCGACAAAGTAACGAATTCCGTCAGATTTTACTTCAAGTTGTGCTTCCATGCCACGTGTACTTTCTAACGGTAGGTTATCTTCTTTCAAGGCTTCAAGTTGAGCACTACGGATTCTGTCAGGCAATCCAGGGTGAATAGTGAGTTGTAACGCTCGAACTCGTTTGGGTTTCGTTTCTTTTCGGCTTAGTGCATCAGCCACGACGTTAGCTTTACCCGGATGATACCGGATCGCACAGTCGTAATCATTTAAAAGTTCAACCCAACGACGTTGTCGCATGTTCAACTCCTTCTGCTCGAAGATATGTTGGAGGCTCTTGTGATCGGTGTAGATGGTGCATTTGGTACCGTACAAGTAATGTCTCCATATCTTAAGTGCAAAAACTACTGCTCCCAACTCTAGGTCATGAGTGGTGTAGTTTTTCTCGTGAACCTTTAATTGACGTGAAGCGTATGCGATTACTTTTTCGCGTTGCATTAAGACACAACCCAGACCTTGAATAGATGCATCACAATACACTACAAAGTCATCGGTTCCTTCCGGAAGAGCTAAAATAGGTGCACTGCAAAGTTTCTGTTTGAGATGCTGGAAAGCTGATTCTTGATTATCGCCCCAATTATAAGCTTTTCCTTTTTGAGTTAGGGTGGTGAGAGGTTGTGCAATCTTTGAAAATCCTTCGATAAAACGACGGTAATATCCAGCCAATCCCAGAAATTGTCGCACCTCAGTCGGAGTCGTCGGTGCTGCCCAATTCTTGATGGCTTCTATTTTGGATGGGTCGACATGTATCCCTTTTTCATTTACCACATGCCCTAGAAATTGAACCTCTCGAATCCAAAATTCACATTTGGAAAACTTAGCATAAAGTTGCTCTTGCTTAAGTAGTTCCAAAATTAGACGCAGATGTTCTTCATGTTCTTCCTCGTTCTTGGAATAAATAAGAATGTCATCGATGAAAACGATAATAAACTGGTCAAGGTAAGGCTTACACACACGGTTCATGAGGTCCATGAATACCGCGGGTGCGTTGGTTAAACCGAAGGGCATGACCATAAATTCGTAATGACCTTACCTTGTCCTGAATGCAGTTTTAGAGATATCTTCTTCTCGGACTCTTAACTGATGATAGCCGGACCTAAGATCTATTTTGGAATAGAAACTTGATCCTTGGAGTTGATAAAAAAGGTCATCAATACGAGGTAAAGGGTAGCGGTTCTTTATTGTAACTTTGTTCAACTCCCGGTGTCACACCCCAACCGGGCGGCGGAACACGTCGGAGTATGACCCGAATTGTGACCAGATTGCTCGTAGCACTTGGAACTATTAAAATTTCATAATTTTATTCAATAATATTAAAAGTGCCTCAAAGGCTACAAATAGTTCAAATAAACAAGACAAAACATAGTTCCAAACAAGATAAAATCAGATTTCAAATTTCTAAGTCCAAGCCTAAGTGTTGAACATAAATCAAGCGTTGCTTGAACTTGGTGCACCTGAAACATGTTTAAAATAAGAGTTATCAACAAAATGAATTGTTGGTGAGCAATCATGGTAGATATGGATATAGTAGTTTAGATAAAGTACAAATTCCATGCTAAGACAAGTAATACATTATAGTCTTATTGTATATACACACAGTCCAAATTAAACCTTCCTTTTAAGATTTATCCAATTCAGATTGTCCAACATATAGTTAACAGTTTTTCAGTTTCAGAATTCATTACATGCATCCTAGATCAAAGAAATGCATGGGGTAGCTAACCCACATGGTACCACTAATTCCATTCATAGGCTGTCGAAACAGTTAATAATATGAACTAGTGTAATCAACAAATAAGCCACATAATGCAATTAAACAAGTCTAACATAAGGGAATTTGTTTCAAGTTGTGAGATTTGTCAATAGTGTAAGTGTAATTATATAGGAACATGTTTCACCCCAAAAGTGATAAAATGTATAAAGAGGGGCATGAAAACTCACATGGTTTGTAAGTAGTTTCCGAGCTAAGTTTGATCCAAAGATATAATCCAAAGTAGGTCACAATTAACCTATTATAGTTGTAGTTTAGTCATTTAGTTTAAAGGAATAAGCTAAGGTTCGTTCGTGTCATTTAAAATGGTTAGGAAGATAATATAATTTAATATATCTTTTTTTTTAAGTTCTCTAGATAAATAAATAACCATTTACGTCAAAAATAATAAATATATTATTTTTAGTCAAAATAATAACGAGAGTAAATAATATAACTATTTATATCATTTAATAGTTTTAAAACGTCACACGTGGTACAAAAATGATACGAAATAATATATAAACATATATTATCTAATTATAAAAGTCACGGGTTAAAAATAATAAAACATATTATTTTTATCCAAAGTTACAGTTTCGAAAATAATATAAATATATTATTTTTATTTGATAATAACATAAATATATTATTTATAAAAGTGGGTATAAAAATAAGTTAATAAATTCATACCCGAGTCTACGGGTCGTTTCCCGGGTTAAAACACATTTATATATAATAATAATAATTTATAAAACAATTTTTATTAATTAAATTAACCAGAAAAAATCCAAAAAAATATATATGCAGGAGCCCGGTCTCGAACCCGGGTCTCCCCTGCACACACACACCGGTTTAACCATCACGCCCGCTAGGGTATCGCACAAATGATCCGGTTTCAATTGGTATTAACACGGATGGCACCAGTGTTCTCCCCCCCCTTAACAGACCGAATCAAAACCAGTCCCAATACTCCCGATTTAGACTTCGATCGAATCTGGGGGCATAGGGGTTTTGTTAATCGGGTGCCTGCGATTTCGAGGGTGAGTTTAATTGCAAAAACGTTAGGTTTAGAATGGTTTAATTACTCGATGAAAGGCCGAAACCCTAGATATGAGCATCAAATCAATTTGATCAATTTCGATAGTGAAACTCGTTGGAATCATAGGGCTTTCATTGCTTAGGTTATTGCGAATCTATTCGTATGATTTAATTTCATTTTAATCGTGTCTAGGATCAAAAACCCCAAAATGGATTATGAACAAACCCTAGGTTACTGGTTATGATCAATTCGATAATAACAGTTTAAATTGATAAAGGGCTTTTAAGGAGTGATTGATTTCGAAGCTAATGGTATAATTTAATTGGATTTAAAAAGGGTCTAAAGTGGTGTTCGATTAAACCGGTTTCATAAGAACCCTAGAATTGGGTTCATGATCGATTCGATGATATCAGCCCCAAAAAGGTTAGGGCTTCTGTTCTACAGATGAGAACGAAGGTGATAGGAGTTTCAATTACCTGAAATGATATCGGAAATGCGGGGATCGACTAAATGTCAGTCGCGGCTTCAACGGTTACTCCCCGACGTTTACGGCTGCGTCTCCGACCAAATCGAGTGGTGCAACAGGTTCGGGGAAGTTCGAATAAGGTGTGCAGGTGTTGAATTGTGAGCTTAAAGATCGAAACGAATCAATTTGATGGTCTCATGATTAGGAGTCGACGGTTATGGTTTAAAGGATTGTAAATGGATTTAATTCGAATCAATGACGGGGTTTAATGACCTGATAATGGTCGTTAATGTCTGAGACGTGCATATCGGTTACAAAATCGGACGAATTCGAGGTTATACGATTCGAATTTGGATCAAAGGCTCGAATGTGTTGACTTTCAAAAGTCAACAGAAATCAAGAATGGGTTAAATACACTACTAGTCCCTCTAGTTTCTTGTTCTTAAGTTTGGATTTAGGCAGAAAAGGTCCTTAGGGTTTAGAATTTGTTAGTTAGGTTAAGTAGGGTTTTTAGTTAATTAATTTGATATATTTAAATGTATAAATTATAAAAGAATTGTTTATTTCTATAAAAATGATATAAAATGACATATTTTTATAAAACTTTATTTAAAAAAAATATATATATATTTATTTAATTAAACTTTATTTATTTGATTTATTTAGAAATAAATCTTATTATTTCTTAAAAATTCATAAAAATTTATAAAAGTCATTTTAATTTATATAATTTGTGTTTTAATTTAAATAAAACACATTAGGATTTTTTTTTTTTCAAATTAAATAAGTATAATTTTTTTTTTTACACTTAGATAATTTATGAGATTTATTTTATATAGTTTAGGGACTTTATTCAAATACCATGAATATTAGCCCTAAAACATAGTTTGAGTATGGTTTTTAGCCACATAGTTTAAGCAATTCATTTAAGAATTTTCACATATTATTAAATATGGATAATTAGGGTTTACAATAAATGCCAAATGGCCGGAAATTGTAAACGGAAAAGTACAGATATTACAGTCTCCCCTACTTTAGAAAATTTCGTCCCGAAATTAAGTAGTGGAGTTTGTGAACAGGTGTGGGTACTTGGCCTTCATTTGATCTTCACGTTCCCAAGTGAACTCAGGTCCTCGTTTAGATTGCCAACGTACTTTCACAATCGGAATTCGGCTTCTTTTAAGTTGTTTGATCTCTCGATCCATGATTTCAATAGGCTTTTCCACGAAGTGCATCGACTCGTCAATGTGAACTTCGTCAAGAGGAACTTGGAGGTTTCCCTCGGCAAGACACTTCTTGAGGTTAGATACATGAAACGTGGGATGTACATTGCTAAGCTTGTCGGGTAATTCCAACTCGTAAGCAACTTTCCCGATACGTTTGATGATTTTGAAAGGTCCAACGTATCGCGGTGTGAATTTCCCTTTCTTCCCAAACCGGACAACGCCTTTCCAAGGTGATACCTTTAAAAGAACCATGTCACCAACTTGGAATTCAAGAGGTCTTCTACGAATATCAGCATTCTTCTTTTGTCTCTCCCGAGCCAAACGAAGATTGTCGCGAACTTGGATGATTCGATCAGTGGTGTCTTGGACTAGAGCGGGACCAGTGATTTGTGCTTCACCGACCTCATCCCAGCCAAGAGGAGAACGACAATGGCGACCATATAAAGCCTTGAAAGGTGCCATCTCGATACTAGCATGGTAGCTGTTGTTATACGAAAACTCAGCTAGTGGAAGATATTTGTCCCAATTGCCTCCAAAGTCAAGGACGCAAGCACGTAACATATCTTCAAGAGTTTGAATCGTTCTTTCCGTTTGACCATCAGTTTGGGGATGGTAAGCTGTACTCAAATTCAATTGAGTACCCATGAACGATTGTAGAGATCCCCAAAAACGGGAAGTGAAACGACTATCACGATCAGATATGATATTAAGAGGAACGCCATGTAGACGAACGATCTCATCCAAATAAACTTGAGCCAACTTCTCAGCTCCCCAATCATCTCGAATTGCGAGAAAATGAGCTGATTTCGTGAGTCGGTCCACGATTACCCAAATGCTATCAAATCCTCGAGGTGTTCTTGGAAGTTTGGTGATAAAATCCATGGAAATACACTCCCATTTCCACATTGGAATCTCGGGTTGTTCAAGCAAACCCGAAGGTCGTTGATGTTCAATCTTGACCTTAGAACAAGTAAGACATTTTGAAATGTACACGGCAACATCTTTCTTCATGCCGGGCCACCAATAGTGTTGGCGAAGGCCTTTGTACATTTTATCGGCTCCTGGGTGTATAGAATAACGAGTTTTGTGAGACTCGTCAAAAATCAAAGTACGAAGATCATCCCGATCAGGAACCCATAAGCGGTTTAAGAAGTGTAGCAACCCATTGGGTCGAGTCTCCAATTGTTTTTCAACTCCACAACCCAATTCTTTTTGCATGTTGCCCTCGGAAAGAACCGTTTGTTGAGCTTTAAGAATTTTGGTCTCGATATCCGATTGAATAAGAGCACAACATATGTTAGGATATTCTTTCCGACTTAACGCATCAGCCACCACGTTAGCTTTCCCTGGATGATATTTGATTTCGCAATCATAATCATTTAACAGTTCCATCCAACGACGTTGTCTCATGTTTAAGTCTTTTTGGTTGAATATATGTTGCAAACTCTTGTGATCGGTAAAGATTTCACATTTGGTTCCATAGAGATAATGTCTCCAAATTTTGAGAGCAAACACGACCACACCAAGTTCGAGGTCGTGAGTGGTGTAGTTATCTTCATGAACCTTAAGTTGTCTTGAGGCATAAGCAATCACCTTACCCCTTTGCATGAGAACGCATCCAAGTCCTTGCTTTGAAGCATCACAGAAAACAACGAAGTCGTCGCTGCCATCGGGAAGAGATAGGACTGGAGCATGGCACAATTTTTCTTTAAGAGTTTGGAACGCTTCTTCTTGCTCTTGTCCCCATTCAAAGATCCTACCCTTATGAGTTAGGGCAGTGAGAGGAACAGCAATCTTGGAAAAGTTAGAAATAAAGCGTCGATAATATCCTGCTAGTCCAAGAAAAGAACGGATTTCTGTTGGTGTTTTAGGAGCAATCCAATTCTTTACAGCTTCAATTTTAGCAGGATCAACATGAATCCCAGCCTCGTTAATAACATGACCTAGGAATTGGACTTCCTTTAGCCAGAATTCACATTTGGAGAATTTAGCATAAAGTTGTTCCTGTTTAAGAAGATCAAGTACTAAACGAAGATGTTCTTCATGTTCTTGCTTAGATTTTGAGTAGATAAGAATATCGTCAATGAAGACAATGACGAATTTATCCAAATAAGGTCGACAAACACGATTCATCAAATCCATGAACACGACAGGTGCGTTAGTCAAACCGAATGGCATGACAACAAACTCGTAGTGTCCATAGCGAGTTCTAAAAGCTGTTTTGGGAATGTCTTCCTCCTTAACACGTAGTTGGTGATAACCCGAACGAAGATCGATCTTTGAGAAAATAGAAGCTCCTTGGAGTTGATCAAATAAATCGTCAATCCTTGGAAGTGGGTATCGATTCTTGACAGTCAATTTGTTGAGTTCCCGATAGTCGATACACATCCTAAAAGATCCATCTTTCTTCTTGACGAATAAGACAGGTGCTCCCCATGGTGAGGAACTAGGACGTATGAATCCTTTATCAGAGAGTTCTTGAAGTTGACTAGCAAGTTCTTGCATTTCAGATGGTGCAAGACGATATGGTGCTCTTGCCACAGGAGTTGCACCAGGCACAAGGTCGATACGAAACTCGACTTGTCGTGTAGGGGCAATTCCCGGTAGGTCTTCCGGAAATACTTCAGCAAAGTCCTTAATCACAGGAATATCAGCCATGAGTTTACCCTTGTCCTTCTCTTTCACAACGTGAGCTAGAAAAGCTGGATAATTCTTGTTGAGGTACTTCTGAGCTTTTGTTATAGTCATCAGTTTTAAGCCTTTGGGTTGTTTCTCTCCATACACGTGTAGTACTTCACCAGACGGCAGAGGAATCTTTAGGAATTTGTCGGCACAAACGATCTCAGCACGATGTTTGGATAACCAATCCATGCCGACGATCACGTCGAAACTCCCAAGTTGCATAGGAGTTAAGTCAATAGAGAAAGTATGTTCGTTAAGTTGTAGTTGATTGTTTGCAATGATTGAGTCAACTTTAACGGATTTCCCGTTAGCTACTTCTATATTATAAGTTTTGTCTAGTTGGGTTCTAGTCTTAGCAAGCATTGGTTCAAAGTCAAAGGACACGAAACTTTTATCCGCACCAGAATCAAACAAAATAGTAGCATATTGATTATTGATCAGATACGTACCATTGACAACATCGTTGTCGGCTTGAGCTTGACTAGCAGTAATGGTGTAGACTCGGCCTTTGGAAGCAGAGATTGAAGCTTTTATTGCATTGGCCAGTAATGGACACTTATCCTTGAAGTGACTTGGATCTCCACATTGGAAACAAGCCTTAACAGTTAAGGATGGTGTGTTTTGTATCACGTTATGGCCTTGCACTTGAGATTGAGTGTTGCTTGGGGTTCGGCAACGATCTTGAGTATGTCCCAATCTTTTGCACTTTGTGCAAACCCAACATGGTGCATTGGGAAGATGGTGAGACTTGCAAATATCACATTGAGGATAACTCCCCGAATAAGCCTTCTTGGTTGGACTGAAGGTAGTAGTAGTAGCAGGTGCTACTTGGCTCACAGGTTGAGCAGGTGTAACAGTCCCATAATTTTGTTTATGGTTGGACTTTCTCTTCCTGTTTCTACCAGTAGGTTCAGGTTTAGAAGTCACAGCAGCAACCACAGCAGGTTTCTTCCCTCCTTTGCGGTGAAGGATTCCCGCATCGACATAAGTGTCGGTAAGTGTGGCTGAAAGACGAACAGCTTCTTCGATAGTAGCAGGTCTACTACTAAGAACAGCACTCCTGATTTGAATTGGGAGTCCCTTGCAGAATTTCTCAATCTTCCTAGCCAAGGTGTCGACTAGGTGAGGAACGAGTAGACAAAGCTCATAAAAACGAGTGACATAAGCAGAATTGTCACCACTATCTTGGGAGAGAGTCCAAAATTCCTCCTCGATCTTCATCATTTCGTTTCGAGGACAGAACTCATTGATCATGAGTTCCTTGAATTCAGCCCAAGGAAGAGCCATAGCAACAAGAACGGTGCGAGTAGTTTTCTCGCCGTTCCACCAAGTTAGTGCACGCTTTTGAAAGACGCTTGAGCCATATTGAACCTTGAGTGCCTCGGGAACACCAGCATTAAGGAAGGTGTTCTCAATGCCCTCAAACCATTGGAGTAGTCCAGTGGCTCCTTCATGACCCGAATACTTTGGTGGTGAACACGAATTAAAGTATTTGAAGTTGCAAGCATTGTTGTTGTTATTAGAAGAGCTTTGATCACGATGTTGAAACAGAGCTGGTAGTATTGCAGCAATCCGATCAACAATTTGTTGTGTGAGTGCCGGATTTGTATCAACGGGATCAGACATTCTATAAGAAAATAAAGTAAAATGCAAGTTTGAGATGAATAATAATATTCAAGAGTTAAGCTTTGAAAGTAAAGATAGCCTTAAGTTTAAACACATAGTTAGTAATTGTGTTGGTTGGGTTTTACCTCACAATTACTTAGGACATATCAAGGTTAATAAGATTTCAACAATATTTGAGAAAGTCATGCTTTAGCCTATAAGTGAACACTCATCCCGAGAATCCCCAGGTAAGCGTAACAGGTCCAGTAATTTGGATTTGTACGAATACGCTTGCCTAGACAGGAAACTCAGAATACAGGCATTCACCCTTCCAGATTGCACGAGTTTCTGAACATTGTCAAAGTCTTAAACCTTAACGAGATTTTGGATAGACTTACAAAGTCTAGGGGGTTTTATAAAATATTTTAAAACAATGAAGAATTTCATATAAAAGAATATTGATGGAAATATAAGGTAAAGTCTTAGAATTTTGAGGATTTGTAAGATTTGTGTTAAAGATTTAGAATTTGACAAATAAACACATAAGTTCCTAATCATGCAAGACTAAAAGAGGGTCCTAAAGTTATAGTCTAGGTTAAAGATTTCTAATAACCTAAATCTCTATAACCAAGGCTCTGATACCAATCTATCACACCCCAACCGGGCGACGGAACACGTCGGAGTATGACCCGAATTGTGACCAGATTGCTCGTAGCACTTGGAACTATTAAAATTTCATAATTTTATTCAATAATATTAAAAGTGCCTCAAAGGCTACAAATAGTTCAAATAAACAAGACAAAACATAGTTCCAAACAAGATAAAATCAGATTTCAAATTTCTAAGTCCAAGCCTAAGTGTTGAACATAAATCAAGCGTTGCTTGAACTTGGTGCACCTGAAACATGTTTAAAATAAGAGTTATCAACAAAATGAATTGTTGGTGAGCAATCATGGTAGATATGGATATAGTAGTTTAGATAAAGTACAAATTCCATGCTAAGACAAGTAATACATTATAGTCTTATTGTATATACACACAGTCCAAATTAAACCTTCCTTTTAAGATTTATCCAATTCAGATTGTCCAACATATAGTTAACAGTTTTTCAGTTTCAGAATTCATTACATGCATCCTAGATCAAAGAAATGCATGGGGTAGCTAACCCACATGGTACCACTAATTCCATTCATAGGCTGTCGAAACAGTTAATAATATGAACTAGTGTAATCAACAAATAAGCCACATAATGCAATTAAACAAGTCTAACATAAGGGAATTTGTTTCAAGTTGTGAGATTTGTCAATAGTGTAAGTGTAATTATATAGGAACATGTTTCACCCCAAAAGTGATAAAATGTATAAAGAGGGGCATGAAAACTCACATGGTTTGTAAGTAGTTTCCGAGCTAAGTTTGATCCAAAGATATAATCCAAAGTAGGTCACAATTAACCTATTATAGTTGTAGTTTAGTCATTTAGTTTAAAGGAATAAGCTAAGGTTCGTTCGTGTCATTTAAAATGGTTAGGAAGATAATATAATTTAATATATCTTTTTTTTTAAGTTCTCTAGATAAATAAATAACCATTTACGTCAAAAATAATAAATATATTATTTTTAGTCAAAATAATAACGAGAGTAAATAATATAACTATTTATATCATTTAATAGTTTTAAAACGTCACACGTGGTACAAAAATGATACGAAATAATATATAAACATATATTATCTAATTATAAAAGTCACGGGTTAAAAATAATAAAACATATTATTTTTATCCAAAGTTACAGTTTCGAAAATAATATAAATATATTATTTTTATTTGATAATAACATAAATATATTATTTATAAAAGTGGGTATAAAAATAAGTTAATAAATTCATACCCGAGTCTACGGGTCGTTTCCCGGGTTAAAACACATTTATATATAATAATAATAATTTATAAAACAATTTTTATTAATTAAATTAACCAGAAAAAATCCAAAAAAATATATATGCAGGAGCCCGGTCTCGAACCCGGGTCTCCCCTGCACACACACACCGGTTTAACCATCACGCCCGCTAGGGTATCGCACAAATGATCCGGTTTCAATTGGTATTAACACGGATGGCACCAGTGTTCTCCCCCCCCTTAACAGACCGAATCAAAACCAGTCCCAATACTCCCGATTTAGACTTCGATCGAATCTGGGGGCATAGGGGTTTTGTTAATCGGGTGCCTGCGATTTCGAGGGTGAGTTTAATTGCAAAAACGTTAGGTTTAGAATGGTTTAATTACTCGATGAAAGGCCGAAACCCTAGATATGAGCATCAAATCAATTTGATCAATTTCGATAGTGAAACTCGTTGGAATCATAGGGCTTTCATTGCTTAGGTTATTGCGAATCTATTCGTATGATTTAATTTCATTTTAATCGTGTCTAGGATCAAAAACCCCAAAATGGATTATGAACAAACCCTAGGTTACTGGTTATGATCAATTCGATAATAACAGTTTAAATTGATAAAGGGCTTTTAAGGAGTGATTGATTTCGAAGCTAATGGTATAATTTAATTGGATTTAAAAAGGGTCTAAAGTGGTGTTCGATTAAACCGGTTTCATAAGAACCCTAGAATTGGGTTCATGATCGATTCGATGATATCAGCCCCAAAAAGGTTAGGGCTTCTGTTCTACAGATGAGAACGAAGGTGATAGGAGTTTCAATTACCTGAAATGATATCGGAAATGCGGGGATCGACTAAATGTCAGTCGCGGCTTCAACGGTTACTCCCCGACGTTTACGGCTGCGTCTCCGACCAAATCGAGTGGTGCAACAGGTTCGGGGAAGTTCGAATAAGGTGTGCAGGTGTTGAATTGTGAGCTTAAAGATCGAAACGAATCAATTTGATGGTCTCATGATTAGGAGTCGACGGTTATGGTTTAAAGGATTGTAAATGGATTTAATTCGAATCAATGACGGGTTTAATGACCTGATAATGGTCGTTAATGTCTGAGACGTGCATATCGGTTACAAAATCGGACGAATTCGAGGTTATACGATTCGAATTTGGATCAAAGGCTCGAATGTGTTGACTTTCAAAAGTCAACAGAAATCAAGAATGGGTTAAATACACTACTAGTCCCTCTAGTTTCTTGTTCTTAAGTTTGGATTTAGGCAGAAAAGGTCCTTAGGGTTTAGAATTTGTTAGTTAGGTTAAGTAGGGTTTTTAGTTAATTAATTTGATATATTTAAATGTATAAATTATAAAAGAATTGTTTATTTCTATAAAAATGATATAAAATGACATATTTTTATAAAACTTTATTTTAAAAATATATATATATATATTTATTTAATTAAACTTTATTTATTTGATTTATTTAGAAATAAATCTTATTATTTCTTAAAAATTCATAAAAATTTATAAAAGTCATTTTAATTTATATAATTTGTGTTTTAATTTAAATAAAACACATTAGTATTTTTTTTTTTTTCAAATTAAATAAGTATAATTTTTTTTTTTACACTTAGATAATTTATGAGATTTATTTTATATAGTTTAGGGACTTTATTCAAATACCATGAATATTAGCCCTAAAACATAGTTTGAGTATGGTTTTTAGCCACATAGTTTAAGCAATTCATTTAAGAATTTTCACATATTATTAAATATGGATAATTAGGGTTTACAATAAATGCCAAATGGCCGGAAATTGTAAACGGAAAAGTACAGATATTACACCCGGTAATCAATAAACATACGGAACGTACCGTCCTTCTTCTTGACAAATAATACCGGAGCTCCCCACGGTGATGAACTAGGTCGGATGAAACCTTTATCCAATAAGTCTTGCAACTGAGTGGACAGTTCCTGCAATTCACTGGGTGCTAATCGATAAGGTGCTCGAGCAATCAGTGCTGCTCCAGGTGCTAGATCAATTTGGAATTCAACCTGACGGTGTGGTGGCAGACCGGGCAGATCCTCGGGAAATACTTCCAAAAATTCACGCACAACGGGAATATCTTCGATCTTCTTCTCTTCTGACGGCTGTTCAGCAACAAGGGCCAAAATGGCCGTATGTCCCTTCCGAAGACATTTTTGTGCTTTCATGAAGGATATAATGCCCATGACAGTACCAACTCTTTCGCCCTGAACTGAAAGAATTTCTCCACTCGGGAGGGGTATGCGAACGATTTTCTCATGACAAATGATTTCCGCTTGGTTTCTAGACAACCAATCCATGCCAACGATTACATCAAAACTACCAAGTGTGACCGGCATAAGGTCGATATCTAGAATATGGCTAACTAGATCAAGCTTACAACCCTTAAGGATGTGGGTTGCTTCAATTATTTGGCCGTCAGCTATCTCTATTACATACTTAGCTTCTAGCAGAGTTGGAGTTCCTTTTATCATATCACTAAGTTTCTTAGATATAAAACTCCTATCAGCACCAGTGTCAAAAAGGACAGAAGCAAAGTAATTATTTAAGAGAAATTTACCGGTGACCATGTTATGATCGTAGCGAGCCTCTCCGGATCCCAGTACAAAAGCTCTTCCTTTCGCCCCATTTCCTCCATTACCACCGTTATTACCGTTATTCCCACCATTGTTGTTTTGATTGGGGTTATTACCATTGTTGCCCTGGTTATTACCGTTACCACTACCACTGCCATTACCATTTCCACCCTTTTTCAACTGAGGACAGTTCCTTTGAATGTGCCCCTCTTTACCGCACTGAAAACATCCCCTCGTGAATCCCTGTGATTGAAATGGTTGTTTGTTCGGGAGTGCAACTCTACAGTCCTTTGCAGCGTGGCCCATTTTTCCACAACGTTGTCGGTCACAAGTGCCCGTGTGGTGATAGCCGCATTTGTTGCACTTGGGGTACCTCCCAGCATATTCCCCTTGATTCGGACCTGATGAGGTCGTTTGATTAAAGTTTCTAGCGTGCTCAAACTTTCGCTGTTGTTGGTGCTGAGGTGGATTGGATTGGGATCCTTTAGAATTTGAGTGGTTGTGTGAGTGGGAGTGATGGTCGAACTTGCGCTTATTGTTGTCGGTGGGTTTAGAAACCGAACCTCTTGGAGGTAAAGTTCCTTGTGTCACTGCCTGATCAGTCAATTTGTGAGCAAGTCTGATGGTCTGTTGGATGGTGGTAGGGTTGGATGAGGTCACCATGCTTTGAATCTGAGGTACCAAACCCCCAATGTATAGTTCAATCCATTTGTAATCCGGAGTCACCATATGTGGGCACATGGTGGCAAGTTCGTGCGAACGGGTGGTGTAGAGTTCGATTTCTGAACCCTCCATCTTAAGGTTTCAGAACTCTCCCTCTAGCTTTTGAATTTCATCTCGTGGGCAGTATTATTCTTTCATTATTGCCTTAAATTCCTCCCATGGGGGTCCATTTGCCATTGCTAGTCCCAACATTTGAACTTGGGCATTCCACCATGTTAGGGCCAGGCCTTCTAAAGTTCCAGCAGCAAATTTCACTTGGTTAGCTACGGGGCAGTTGCACATGGCTATTACTGATTCAACCTTCTCAAACCAGCGAAGTAATCCAACTGCTCCTTCAGCTCCACTAAAGGTGTGGGGCTTGCAGTCCATGAATGCCTTAAAAGTGCAGGCTGGCTGTTGATTTTGGTGATTTTGCTGGCCTGGATTTAGAAATACGAATTGAATTGGAATTATAGGGTTTAGAAATATATTATTAGGAAAAGGGATTGACCCTACTAGTCAATAGTTGAAAGCATTTACCTGCAGCATTCTGTGCTGCTAGGACCTCTGCCACACTATTGTTTATCAAAGCTGCTAGTTCTGCTGCCATCATGTTGATGGTACCACGACCACCGGTACGGCCTCCTCGTCCTCTCCCAGACATATTTCTTCACAATCACAAATGAAAACAATGAGAAATATATCGCATATTAAACATTATTCAGGTACGGGTAAGGAAATACAACATCTAATATTTTGAAAATTAAATAAATTGTAAGGCTACAAAATAAATAACTCAAATATTAAACTTCTCATGCTTTTATTGGATGGGAACAACCTTACCCATCTAGGTTTGAAAAGGGAAATAACATAAGCAAAAACAAACATGAAAAGGAAGATAGAATAGGAAGATCCTCAAATATCCTCGTCATCAGAAGAGACATATGACTGTGCATCATCAATCTCCACTGGCTCTTCCTCAGCTGGTTCCCCCTCTAAGGGTTCCTCCTCGAAGGGCTCCTCCTCAAAGAGCTCTTCCTCAAAGGGTTCCTCCTCATCGTCAGATACTGGAATGTCTTCCGGGTGTAGGGCCGCTTGCAGTTGGGCTTCCAAGTGAGTCACCCTCTCTTGAAGGCCTTCAGCAGTGTGGTTAGCCACATGTAGCTGAGCTTCCATAGCAGCTAGTCTCTCCAGAACTCCTTGCATATCATCATCCATAATGTCAGCCCTCGTCTCCAAGTGTGCTACACGATTCACTAAAAGGTTGTGGACATGATCCGTCGCAGCTAGTTCGGTAGTCAAATCTTCTATTCCTACCCTATTCTTTTCCACTTGTTTTCCATTCTCTAGGAGTTTAGGTATCTCATCGGTGGCATCTTGTACAAAACTTAATTCCTTTAACATATAGGACACAAATGCTGCGAAGGCTTGTTCCATGGTACATGGTAAGCTAGGCAGTGTAGGCGATGAAGATGTGGATGCAAAGTATGGTGATGGAACATCTCCCATCTCGATCCACCTTTGGATCATATGTGGGTACATATCCCAATTGAGAGCATACTCCAATGCCCGTGCGTTGCTTGGTTCGCCTTGCTCAATTGAGGTAGTCCGGCGCCTTTTGGGCTCCGGGGATGAGGGTATAGGTGCCTTATGCCCTGATGCGTTAGGTGATGGAGGTGGTGTTGACGACATGATCCTGCAACAATTTGTATAAGTGCCAAACATCCAAATGACATGTAACTAATGTGTGAGGCTATAGTCTAGTATGCAATCCTAGTTCGCTATAACCAATGGCTCTGATACCAATCTGACACACCCCCAAATTCCACTAACGGAGTATTACCGTTTGGGCGCGTGTATTTTGCGCATTTACTTTCTTTACTCTTCCGCATTGATACTCTGATTTTAAAGGATAATTTCATTTGAGTCCCATGTAGAGTCGTTCAATGTAACTAATGTCTGAGATCCTGGTTTGTCACTTCCCAAACGGTAATACTCCGTTAGTGGAATTTGGGGGTGTGACACCTTCAAATCCAAACTGTATAAATCTCAAACCGATCGACTTCAACAGTTTATAAACACCCCTACTAAATTGAATAATCTAAGATCACTAGACTTGATTATATTAAGTTAGTTAAACCAATAAGAATAATTGTATATTGTTGTGTGTATAATAAGGTTTATAGAGGTTTTATATACAAAGAATAGTATATTTTCCCTAGGCAAATCCTACATTAGGCGTGAACAACATAGATGTTGGATCCAAATCCCAAAAACCTCAAATATCATTAACATGTTTTAGGTACACTGATTATGGATAAGATGAGAACTACATAGTTAAGTGTGTTTGGGTGACATCAATACCAAGATGGGTAACCTCTAGCGAAGTTTTCACTCATGCAACAAAAAACAAACTCAGAAGCTTCTTGAAGGCAAAACGATCAATATTGTTTGGTACGATAGATCATATATAACTAATGGTATCAAAGTCACTCATGATGAGTCTTGTCACACCCCAACCGGCGGCGAAAACGTCGGGACGGGACATTGAGACTGTTCATGAGCACATGGTTGGCTAAGTTGTAATATATTAAATAATCACATTTCAATTCATAAATTCAAACCAAACAAAATCCAACAAAGTACATGAATTGGAAATACATAACAAGTTCACTTAGTTTAATTAACTAGGTCCACAACCTAAGTGAAGCAATCCTGATCAACTCAAATAATTGTACCTAAAACATGATTAAAAACAAGGTCAACTAAAAAATTGGTGAGCATACATAGGTTTTGACACAACAATAAGTTTCAATGTTTTATACAATTCATATGACATATGGTTTACTAGGCATTTATGGAGAACCTATAGTTAAGCTAGTGTACAATCAAACATTGTGACTAAAGGGCATAACAACACATGTTATCCTAGTGTAGGGCATAACAAACAAATGTTATCCTGATGTAGGGCATAACAAACAAATGTTATCTTGATGTAGGGCATAACAAACAAATGTTATCCTGATGTAATGTCGGTAAGAATCACCCTACCTGGGTGGGTTTGTCAGACACAATAGATCTATTAATGTTACTGTTGGCTTATAAAGAGTTAATGATGTCAAGTATGTGTAGCCTTAACTAATAGCATTCAAACATAAAGCACAATTAAAACGCATAGAGTCATATTGAAGAATTGTATATATGTAATTGCATAGAAGTTTGTAAAGAGAATCATGTTTCACCCCAAAAGTGCAAAAATGTAAATGGGGCTATGTAAAACTCACTTGTGCTAGTGGTGTAGAAAGCACAAGCAAAAGGTAACAAAAGTGATTCTTGTAAATCACAAAGTTAACCTAGAGCGAAAATGTATGAAACTGAATTATTACCATGTACAAAGTCTAAGGCAAGTCCAGAGTTCAACGGGTTTTGAGTGAGCGGATTTGTACAAAAGTATTTGTGAAATTTTATGAAGGGTGTGTGTAAGTTGATGCTTGTATTTGAATAAAAATGTAAATCTTAAAGTATAAATTAATTGTCTTAAGGTTTAAATAATTTAAATAAATAAATTTATTTTATTTATTTATTAATAAAATAGTATATTCTAAAAAGAATGGAAATTGAACATATATATATATATATATCCATATATTTAGAAAAAGTTTTATTCGTTTAGATAGGATTTAACCTTAATATATAAAAGGAAGGATTTATAAAAATTTGTTTCATGAAAAGTGTTTTTATAAAAATCTTGTCACAATTAGGTATTTGAAATACAAATTTAATAATTATATTTAAATAAACTTTCAACTTATTTTTATATATAAAAAAATGAGGTTACAAACAATTGTATTTGTAAAAATAGTTGTTTTATATTGAAAACTGCAATTTATTGTACAAATTGGTTCTAAATGATGTGAGGTTTATAAAAATAATTTTTATAACATTTTTAAAGTGTTAAAAATCATTTTTTTTTATTTTAACAAGCCACCCGGCTCGAACCCGAGTGGTCCCTGTGTAAGGTGTGCAAGTTACCACCGGACCAAGGAAGCCATCGATGATAAGGAACCGGCTCGGAATTGCTTTAACATGCAACTGGATGGGAGCCAGGTTTGGTTTGGGTTACGATCAAAAAGACCAAGGCTTGTGGTTTCGAACCCAGGCCATCTGGTCCGATGGTGCAATGACTTAGCCAGTCAGACCAGATGGTTTCGCTGATTAGATAAGGATTTCATTAAACTAAATGCGTTAAATGAATTGAACCAAAAACCTAATTCGAAACCCGTATGAACTAGTCTCGAATTCAGAATGAAATTGGTTTCAATGCCCTCTGTCATATGAAATTGACAGAGGGATTTTGATCGCCATGAAGATACGAAGCTAATTACCTAAAACTTACCTGATTTGATTGCGTAATGAGGGTCGACGGCTAGAACGACAGTCCCGAAGTTCTTGGTGCTCGATCGACGTACAGAGGTGAAATGTGGATCAAACGAGGATGGAGAGAGTTTGCGAGGGGCTACGCGATGGTGTGTGAGTGATTCAAATGAATCAATTTTACCTAAATCGTTTGATTCGATTCTGGTTTGAGGATGACAGCTGCAAGGACGAATTACGCGTTAATTCCGTTGATTGGGAATGTATTGAGTCGCGAATGTGATCTAGAATCATACAAGAGTTGATTGAGCGTGATTTGCGGGTTCTAAAATGCGTAAATTGTTTGATTTGGAACAAATTTTGGCTCGGTTTGAATCTGATTAGTCAAACTGTTTGAATTGATTTGAATCTCGATTTTTGGCCGCGCAAATTGTCAAATTGGGTCGTTAGGAAGGGTCTAGAATCGATTAGGCACAGAAGGAAAGTCCCCTATAACTTGATTCGATCGAATTCAGCCTTCTATTGCAAGGATTCTGGGTTGTTTGACTTTTAAAGTCAAAGTTGACAAATGGGGGTAAAAAATTAAGGTCAAAGGTTCAAGTTCAAAAGTGAGGGTTCACATTGAGGGTCCAAGTGTATAGATGGGTTCAATCCATTTGTTTAAATCCCTTATATATATAATTTGAAAAATAGAGTGTTTCTAAATATATTTATAAATATATAGAGGAAGTATCATAAGAAAACACATTGTTCATGAGAAACCAAAAAACTATTTATTAAAGGTAAAAAAAATAATAAAAAAATCATAACTCAAAATATAAATCAAAAACTAAAAAACCGCTTCGGAGACCTTGTTCCCCATGTCGTCCTCTTTCAAAAAAAAAATTCAGCGTTTTGCTACATATGTGTAGCATAGTTAGCTTTCGGGGTGGTTTTTTGGGTTTAGTTTAGCTTTTAGGTTAGGTTTTGGGGTGGGGTGGGGTGGGGGTTTAGGTTTTTGGGGGTGGGTGGGGTGGGTTTAGGTTTTTTGGTGGGGGTGAGGTGGGGGGTTTAGGTTTTTGGGTGGGGGTTAGGCTTTTGGGTGTACTACACATATGCAACACTTTAATGATGAGTTTTTTTGTTTTTTCATGAAAATGAGTTTTCTAGTGAACTCACCCCTATATATATATATATATATATATAGGGTGAGGTTCAAATGCTAACCAATATTTATGTGATAACCATGATAACCACTCTCAAACATATTGTTACGTATATGTAACAATTATCATTATGTTAATGTTACATATATGTAAACACTACGTGTCACGTATATATAACATTATTTGGTACGTATACGTAAGACTCATCATTTCCGTATTTACGTTCAAAATATTTATTCAAGATACTTAAATACTATTTTAACAATTAAAAGAAAAAATAATTTATAAATTATGATTGTTTTATAGTAGTTAGCACGGTTATCACATAAAAAGTTGGTTAGTATTTGAACCCTTCCTATATATATATATATATATATATAACTTAAAACCTTTTAGAGTTTATAAATAACTAAATGAGATTTTTAGGATAAATAATTTATAAAACCAATGCTTATAATGAATACTAATAAATTTATATGTAGGACAGAATTGAAAAATGTTAAATCTTTAATTTTGAATTAATTTGATTTGCATGCATGTGCACTTGTAATACTAAAATAAAATTGTATTTAGATGAAATCTTGGGATTGAATGTTTGTATGGATGACACAAGATATTTGAAAATGAAACATTGTTTATTGCATGAAACAATTATAGAAAAAATCAAGAATGTTACAAGTCCTCAGGGGGTGTTTAGGGGGCACCTTAGGCAAATAACACATCACTGGTTAGGATGGTGGGACAAACCTCATAGATGACGATGCGTCCATATGGGGTGAATGTAACACCCTAAGCAAATCGCACATTAGTCGTCGACATGAAAGGTGTTGGGTTCATAAGGAATACCATACCTCAAATATCATCAACGCATTTCGGGCGCATTATGGATGAGAGAAGAACTCCACATTTAAGCGTGTTTGGGTGACAACATTTCCAGGATGGGTGGCTTACTATAAAGTTTTCACTCGGGTAACCAAAAACAATTTTACAAGCTTCTTGAGGACAAAGCTAACAATATTAATTGGTATGCGATGTCAGATTTACTCATGCACTACGTATATACAATTCTCTGAAATCAAGGTGTCCCAAAACAATAAATAACAAATTTATATACGGTGAAAAATGAACCAAGAACTAAATGTAGAAAAGATACTTTAATATAAAAAAGAAAAGTAGATTAATTAAAGTTACGTATATGTAATATAAACATAAATGTAATTATTCAAAATTTCCCCTCTTTGTTCAAAAAATCCCTTTTTTTAAGAACATTAATAACTTTTTATACAATATTATTTTTTATAAAATCTACGACGTTGAATAGAGCGTTATTTTATCTTTGATTCGAGTATAGTCTTGTTATATAACTTTTTATTATTTTTGAACGTATGTTATTACATATATGTAATGACAGTTACATATATGTAATTGTCAGGGGAAGATGGAAGAACTCTTAGGGTGGGGAGGAGGGAGGCACCCCCTCAAAAACATTTTTTAGTGTAAATCTGGATATTAAATTTCTTGGGCCACCTTAATGTTTTGTTAGAAGGCACCCTGACCCAATGACCCAACGCAATATAAATTAAAGGAAAAATTAGAGTCAATTAAAAACTAATATCATCACCGCCTGTTCGTTTGGCTTCCAAAATCATCGCCAATCACCAATCCATTCACCATCGTCATTCGTCAATTCCAATTAGCCATTCCAAAAATCACAGCCTCTTCGTTTTCAATTTCCCCCAGCGGCTTCCAATTTTGATCCAATATCCAATTCGGCCATTCCAAAATCGAGTTACCGACATCCCACGAACCCTTGTCAGTTTACACTCCTTCTGAAAATTGCTCGACGTTCGACGAACCTCATCGACGATCAACAGTTAGCACACATTCATCGACGAGCCTCCATGTTCTTGTTTTGTAAGAGTTTAAAGATATTTAATTATACTAACGCTCTGTTCCCGAGTTTATTAAAGGGAAGAAAAGAAAATAACGGATTTCTTCCTTTTCTTTTTTTTTCCCTTCTTTTCTCTTACTCTCCAAATCTTTCCAAATTGAGAGGATGGAAATAAGCCTTGTTTTCCCTTCATTTCCCTCCTTAAAAAAAACTAGGGAACACTCTTCCCCTCGTTTTCTTTCTTTTCCCCCCTTCAAAAAAACTCAGGAACAAGGGCTTATTTCCCTTTCCTTTCTTTTCCCTCCTTAAATGAGACTCGGGAACACAGCGTAAATTGTGTTTTACTTTTGTTCATAATTGTGTTTCGTACTAAGGACTTTAATATCATGATTCATGCGTCAAATTTATTTACTGTGGTGATTACTTTAATTGAAATTTATTTACTGTGGTGATTACTCTAATTGAAATTTATTTACTGTGATGGTTACACGAGGTACTTTTTATCTAATTAAAGTCGATACTGTTGTAAATAGACTTTTTTATTTTGTAATATATATGTTTCCCGTTGTATTGAGCGAGAGAAATTCCTAGTTTTATACAAAAACTTAAACTAGTTGCTCTTTAATAATTCCAAAGCTTATTTTACAAGGAACTTTCAATCTAAATGATGCAAAGCAAAGTAATTACTCATTCACAATAATTATGATGTTCGAAGAATAAACTTATTAATCACATAATTATATATCAATCATAATAATTCAACGTCAATTTTTCTATTAACTTTATAAAAAATATATTATAACAACTTAACTCTCATTTTAACAACATTATTTACTCTTTTATTGGGAGCTCATAAATTTATCTTTAGTTATATCACAAGTGAATATTTTCAAAACATTACATACATTATGATATTTTTTTTCAATTAAACATGTTTAACCGCAAAATTCTCTTTTATTCACAATCAAAGTATCCAAAACATCGAAAAGATGTTTATCGTACTCATATAGATGGCTCATATAGGATTTAAACATAGGATCTTTTGTATCAATCAATAGTATAACTTTTATTTTATAATTTTGATAACATAACTCATAGGTCTACTTATAAAAAGAACTTGGTTATATATTCCTCTTTTATATTCATATTTATTTCATAATTAAAGTTGTCAAACAAAATATTTTTTATTTTATTTTTTCTACTAATTTGAAATTCTGACAACTCTATGATGACGATTATATGTTGTCAAGTACATCACGTGCTTGTATTGCCAAGAAAAATTTCTTCTTTCGTATTTCCTAATGGGACCTATTATGCATACACGATCATATCAACCCACACCCTACTATTGTCTAAAAGAGCATCTAGCTTTGCATGTCATATCAATCTCATCAATTCCCTTCAATTTCCAAGAAAAGTTTGTTCTTTTAAAAAAAAAAATCCGATTAATTTGTTTTTTTTAAAGACATATAAATTAACAAGTATTTATTATATTAATCTTAGAAAATTTAATTAATTGGTTTTAAAATAATTAAATATTTATTTTATTTTTATAAGCAACACTATTTTAGAAATATGCAAGTAGAACAATTTTATAAATGGTTAATTCCATAAAAATTAATATATTTTTTCTTACTTTCTCATAAAAAGTATTTAAACTAGTTTTAATATATTAAAATTACTCAACTTATAAAAAAATATTCAAACTTATTTTCATGGATTGAAGTTTTTAAACATGTAACTAACAAAACCAATAATTTACATGTTTTTTACATAAAATTACAATACTAATCTATATTTACATGAATAGGGCTACATTTCTTATTCACGAGGGCTTCGTACATTTGTACATGTGACGTGTATGTTGTTTTCCAATGTTCAGCATCCGGATGTCTATTCATTTCCCATAAAAAATTAACCGTCGGCATCGGATATATTCCTTTTAATTCTGCCATGATGTAATGGATAGCATGAACGTTGCAAACTGTAACTGTTCGATGAGGCACAAGATGCTCTGGACGTGTCCATAGCGGAAAAACAGTCGAGCTACCATTGTACATAGCGGTTAAAGAGATTACAATCACACCAAACCTGTTTGCGATCAAGAATCTAGTGTATGGCATAAGCATCCAATAATCCTCAGACACAACACCTGTTCCAAGAAAACTTAAGGTCCGAAGTAAGTCGTCATATGTTAAATCAAAAACCCTTCTGTATATCGCTTCATTTTGGATTAGCTCGTTCGAAGTTCACTCCTGATAAAGAACCATGATTCTTCACCATAACCTAGAGCAACAGCTACAGACCGAAATCCACAGTTTCCATCACCGATAATATTTTGCACACGAGACACGTACGGATAGAATACAGATGGAATTTGAGACTTATACTCATTAAAGTAACATAGACTTCATGGACTAAGTGTGTTGTCCACATTAACGACTGAACCGGCTTCCCCGCATCCCATGAAATCAATTTCCTTTGATGTAAGATTCTGAGAGTTCATGAATGAACTATATCCGAAATCTTGGTAGTTCACCAATGAACTGTGTCCTGGATCTTGAGAGTTCACAAATGAATTATGTCTGCCAGGCTCTAGAGAGTTCACGAATGAACTTTGACCGGGATCTTGGGAGTTCATATATGAACTTTGTCTAGCGGGCACTTTGTTCTTCTGGTGCTTCATCTTTAAATTCGGACGGCCACAGATTTTTTCTTGAACTACAGGCTCTTGAAGGTTTGTTTGGCTTGGATTGATCATGTCTTTCATCTTCTTGAACCAATTTCTTTTCACAGCTTTTGGTTGACCTTTAATCTCCTGTTTCAATACTTCAAATTCTTCATCGGTATCGATATCGTCATCCGGGTGAACAAATGACGGTGTGAAATCAATCTTCCGCAAGAACACATCTATCAAATCCAATGGAATTGGTTCACCTACATGCAGATAATGTGCAACAATACAAGCGCATGGCAAACCACAACTCGTTTTAAGTCGACAACCACACAGGGTACCAGGCGATTCTAACAAATCATTTAACCGCCCAATCTCTTCATATATTAGATCTAAAGCTGTAATTGAAACATTACCTCGTAAAAGCTTGAACATAAATGTCATATGATGATTGTATACTCTGATTTGACTTTTTTCAAAGATTTCATTTATTTTTACTTCCTGATATTTTATGAGTTTATTAGTACCTTCAACCAGCTCATGTAGACGAGACTTAGGACCACTCAAGTATTTCTTGAAAAGTGAATGTTGGCTCTCCACTCTGTTGGTTGTTCGATTTCCAAAATTAAGCTTTTTGTCAATCCAAGCAGAAACAAACATTTCTTTATAATTTGACAGCCATGTATTATCCAGGTAATCAACAACTTCTGCATTGGATAAAAAAAAGGTCAAAACCACTTACGTTATACAAAAGGCATACACAAACAATAAAAATGAGAAAGAAGATTAGTACTATGATGGGGAGGTCTGAACTGCTACTTAAGTAGCTTGTAGTTGTAACTGTATACGTCAGGTGTTGGCGAATCAATTAGTACAGCCCACATTCTTTGAAGTATAGCCCATCCATGTGCATCGAGACCTTGCTTGCAGTGCTTATCAATATTCTGAGATATGTGCCATCTACATAATAATTGGGCAGCTTCCGGGAATACACATTTACAAGCATTCATTAGAGCAATATCTCTATCGGTAACTATTACACGTGGCTCTATAATCTTATTAAGTGTTTTCTTTAGGTTATTTAACACCCAGAGAAAATTATCCTTCTTTTCTTTACTAATTAAGGCAAAAGCAACACAATAAGTTTTCTTTGTGGATGTTACACCAACAATCTCAACAAATGGCATGTTGTACCTGTTGGTTTTGTAAGTTGCGTCTATTAGCAACACATGTGGGAATGCACGCCACATCTTATACGACTTTTGATGGATAAAGAACAACTGCTCCAAGACACCGTCAGATTCTTCATGTTCCCAAATATATTCTTCATGATGCAAGATTGAGAAAAGAATCTGCATTGGAGTTGATCCAATTTCTCTAGCTTTACGTATCTTTTGGAGTGCATTGTACACGATTATGAGCGAAGACACGTTTTTGGGGTTCTGCTCCTTTAGTGTTGCTAGAATGTTACACGGCTGAACATCGTGCTTAGACAGGTCCTCCACCAAACACATTTCTTGATCATTAAATCTCATTGCAAATGGATGCCCCTCTAAATGTTGAGCTGGTGGATGGTTATGTTCAGCATGTGACACCCGTAACATCCAACCTTTCTCTTCTTGCATGTAATTTCCAATCAACCGGAACGGACAACCAATTTTTCTTGTTGCGAAACGTCTAACTATTGATGTTCCTTTATATACTCCACCACGATCACACTGAAGGTGAACTTTGAAAACTTCATCGCTTGCGTTTTTCTTTGATCTTTCTTTGACTATGACATAACCATGCTTACGTCCAGTTTCTTGCACCCAATGCATCATGTCCGAGAGAGACATGAACACCTAGAACAAAATAGTTAACAATGGTTCAGTTAGATAACCACGGTTAAGGACAATATAGTTAAGCTAAAACAAACATAATCATGAACATCAAACCTGCTGAGTGAAAAACTCTAATATATTGTTACACATAGTTAACTCGTTTTGTATGAAAAAATGAATGAAAATATAACCGTATATATAGTATGTTTTCGAAGAATCTTATGTCGTATCAAATAATTTACGGAATCTTATGTCGTGTCAAATTACTCACACGCATCTCGAGGAATCTTGTGTCATGTCAAGATGTACGCACGCATCTCGAGGAATCTTGTGTCGTGTCAAAGGGTGTGCAATTAGTATGCCAGATACTTCCACGCATCTCGAGGAATCTTGTGTCGTGTCAAACTGTTCGCGCGCATCTTGAGGAATCTTGTGTCGTGTCAAACAGTTATCTGCACGCATCTCGAGGAATCTTGTGTCGTGTCAAGCTGTACGTACGCATCTTGAGGAATCTTGTGTCATGTCAAACTGTTATTTGCACGCATCTCGAGGAAGACGCTCGTATGAAGTTTCGCCGTTATCAACGCCGTGAGTGCGAGGGCTATGAGGGTTCTTCAGATTCATCCGATTACTCCAATGACTTGGATTAATCTTTAGGTGTTTATGTTTTAGGTGTGTGATCTTTATTCTTTAGGTTTTGTAATTTTTAATTCCTAGGTTTTGTAATTTAATCTTTAAGTTGTGTGGTTTTATGCAGTTTTAAATTTCTAGGTTATCTAATTTACAATATTTAAGAACGAAACAGACCATGTCACAATCAGATGGTCATTTAATTTATTACAACTTAAACAACCTAGTCATACCACTATAAATATAAATACACGGTACACAGGAAATACACACAGTACATAGGCAAATAATATAAATACTTAAATATAAAATACAAAGCCTATGCGTCATGACTAACGGGATATGGACATCGAAAATAATACAATTTATCAGCCATAGAACGTCGATATTTCTTAGCCGTCTCTTCAAAATCCAAGGGTATATCTAGTTGTTGTTATGGTGTTCCATTACCATACAAGCATGTACGCCAGAATTTTGTTGCGGCCAACCATTGTATCGCGACTTATAATCATCGTTATTATAAATGTGGATTATCTTTTCTTCCCTCCCAGAGTTCCTCCAAAACCCAATGTTAACCAACAACGCACCAAAATACACAATAAATTTTGTAATCACCGGCGAAACCACCTTTGTGTATTTCGGGTGGTTAAAATCTTCATAATTGTACTGTGTTAAACACATAGTGTTGAGATCAACACCGATAAGTAACCATTCATTTGTACTCATTAAAAGTGGAAGATAAATATAATCAACCTCCCAAAGTGGTGGAAAAAATTGTTTTATACCGGTTGCAATTGAAATTGCAAACGTATCATCCGGTTGTAGTAAAAGATGATTGAAAAACTCCGGTTTTAATATAGCTCAGCGCATATTTAAAGGACTATTTTTAAGTAGTTGGGTATGTCTCCAAATCATTATTCTTTGCACCCATGCTTCGATATGCTATAAATTTTTTTTGAGACGGAGTATATTAGAGGAAAACATAATGCTTTTAAAAGATACAAAAGTATTAAATCTTACCGTTGGTGATAAACGATCTTTATTTTGGCACCCTAAAAGCGTACCCCAAAATACTTTATCAAGCACTATAGCATACTCAAATAAACATAAATAGCAGACCTTCGCATCTCTGTGTTTATAAAACTGGATAACATTTTCAGACCATTTTTCTGACTCCTCACAAGGAGTCGCCCATTTACGTTTTTGAGGAGGGTTAACTTCCGGGTTCACTGGTTCATTCTCTGGTACCGAAGAAGATGATGCCCCAGTATCTTTTCGTTGTCCCTTTGGTAGACGAAGACGTCTCCAAGGTTGTGACATCCAGTTCGATGATTTATGTATTGGCTGGGTGTGGTATTGTTCTTGATTGTTTCCCGATTCATGGTGGTTTTCCATTGTCAAAAATAAAGAAAAGTATTTGATGAGAAAGAGATAGAAAAGTGTGAAGAGCAAGAGATAGAGGCATGCTTTAAATAGAAGAGCTTATAGGCAAAATAAAGCAAAAAAAAAACAAAAAATTATAAAAATATAAAAATACTTAATATAGTTTTAAATTAGGGGTTCAATTCCCACGGGTGACAAAATTATAAAAATTTAGACATGACATAATATTATGCAAAATTACAAAAATTATAAAATTTTATTTACTAGGCATGAAATAATATTGTGTAAAATTATAAAAATTATAAAATTTGATTTTATAAAATTATAAAAATTTAGTTGGGTGTGGGATTAGATGGATGGGATGTGAGGGTGTGTAAAAATTAGGTTAGGTGTGGGATTGGATGGATGTGATGTGTTGGGTGTGGGATTAGATAGATGTGATGTGAGGGTGTGCAAAAATTAGGTTGGGGTGTGGGTTTAGTTTTTCCCTTCCTAATTTGCCCTTTACATGTTTAAATATTAAGGAACATATATATATTCACTAGGTTAGAATCCTGTGTGTATTATACGGGTTGAATAAATATAATGTTATATATTTAGTAGTAAAAAAATATGTTTTTAAAAACCCGTATATTACACGGTTTGAATAAAATATTACGTGACAGTTATATATTCTGTTAAGTTAATTTTAAATCATTTTTTTAGCTGAGTAATAGTTTTTTTATTTAATTGATAAATGTTAATTATATTAAACTTTAGAAACCCGGTGTATTAAATGGGTTGAATAAATGCAATATTATACATACTTAGTAATAAATATTTACATATTGCATATTTAAGAAAAACATTTTTAAAAAGAATTTTAGAAATCATTTGTATCATATGTAGTAGTTAACACGAGCTTTGGGTAGTACAAGTGATTTGCAAATCACTAGGTTTGACCTATAGTGAAATAGTATGAACTTGAATCAACACGTGCACAAGGTCTAAAGTAATGTCAAGGGTTTGAAGGGTTTCAATGTGTAGAGACTTGTACAGAGGTTATGCCATTTCATGTATAAGGATGTGTGTAAATTGTCAATTGTATTTAAATAAAAATTTAATGTAAAACGGTGAGTTTCAAAGTGTATATATAATTTCGAAGAAAATATTAATTGTCTTAGGGTTTAAGTTGAATAACTAAATACATTAAATAAATAAATTCCTTTTTATTTATTTAGAAAAAGTAGTGTGGAATTTATTCAAAACTAATTAAAATGAAAAAAAATATTTTATTTATTTATTTATGTAAATGTATCTAAATATATACTAGTACAAATTAAAACCCTAATTGAATTGATAAATGTGAAAGGTAACTAATTAATAAATTTATTTAATTAGTTATTATTTAAAGTGATGTGTGTTAAAAAGAAGGAATGTGTAACATCCCAAAAATAATAAAACGAATAAATATAGCGAGACCGGTGATTTAGTCGGAATATTTAAACAAAAGGGAGCGGGATTGGGCTCGGCCTCAATGGGCCGAGGGAAGCCCAAGCATATAAGAGGCTAGGCAGCCCTCTTCCCTGCTCATTCCACACTCACGCAGCTTCTAGAGAGAGAAAACAAAGCTCGGGTCTAGAGAGAGAAAGTCAACGGATCGTCACGAGATTGGAGGAGCACGTTACAGCTGAGCCCGTGAGCAAAACCTCCGAATCAGAATTTCAATCCAGATAACGATTCGACCGCATTATGAGTTTTTGTTCGTTTTGGGAAGTTTCGGGTTTTGGCTAAAAAGATAACGATTTTGCGGATGAAACTTGAAAGTGAACTTAGGTATAGCATCTAGAATGAAAAACGAACGTTGTGATCAAAGAAAAATTTAGATATTGATTCGATCAGACTTGCATGCAAAAACTTCAGATTTTTGGGGAAGACGATGTGCAGACCCATCGAAACTACTTAGTTTCGATATGTACAGACCCATCGAAACTACTTGGTTTTGATATGTGCAGTAGTTTCGATATGTGCAGACCCATCAAAACTACTCAGTTTCGATATAAGCATACTCATCGAAACTACCATAGTTTCGATAATAAGCCCACGATCCGAAGCTAAGATTACACCTAAGTTACCTATCGAAACTACCAAGTTTCGACAGAAGCAACCTATCGAAACTACCAAGTTTCGACAGAAGCAACCTATCGAAACTACCAAGTTTCGACAGAAGCAACCTATCGAAACTACCAAGTTTCGACAGAAGCAACCTATCGAAACTACCAAGTTTCGATAAAGCAAATCCATCGAAACTACTAAGTTCAAGCATAGTAATGTCTAATGTCATCTAGGAGCACTACCTTACGAGTATGACTTTATTATACAGATTGTGAGTGACATTAGTGACGCTCAGTAGCCAGCTTAGTGTATTTCAGAAACTACTCATCAGGTGAGTTCTATGTGCCCCCTTCTATGTTATGTGCAAACCTTATTAAATGTTTTGGGGCTGAAATGTATACACTAAATGAATAAATGATATGAATGCTAATGTGATCATACGTGATATACTAATATATATTTTATATATATATATATATATATATATATACGAAAATGAATTATGCACAAAGAATGAATCGTATGATTATATAGAATGAATGAAAGAATAACACAATGTGTAAGAATGAAATCTTGCTTTATATCCATGTATATATTGCTTTACAAATATAAGAAAAATTTATGGACGCTTCGATGATGACGGACTACTTTGGTAGGACGGTTGTAAGATAATGACGGACTACTTTGGTAGGACGGTTGTAAGTCATGACGGACGGACACAAGTTGTCGGACGGTTGTAAGAATAAAATGACGGACGGATACTAGTTGCCGGACGATTGTAAGAATGGCGGGCCATGACGATGGACCGTGGCGTTTGTCTTTATGACATTCGCAAACAAATGACGGGTTGATCACTCTTAAGTGTATGACCCATGAAAGTTAAGAAAAGAAAAGGTGAATGCATATATATATGTAATCATAAAAGAAAGATGAAAGAAAAGCAAAAGTTATGAATGTATATAATTATGTATACTTATAAAGAAAAGAATGATCATACTTAATAGTTTTAAACTAGAACTCACCAGCGTTAGCTGACTTTTAGTATACATTTCAGGTAAAGGTAGATGAGGTCGTGCAATGGCGTGGAGGTTACCCGGCACGAGACTGACATCCCTCTTTTGTTTTATATGTCTTCGAACAATGTTATGTTTTTAATTGTAAAGACTTCCGCTGTTATGATTATGTAATTGGATGACGAATGATTTGTAATTGAATGATGAATGTTTTTAATTTAAGTTCAGTATTTATGACTATGTTTATGAGTAAATCCAACAAGTGAGGTTACCCGGGAAAGGGGCCTTACAAGTTGGTATCAGAGCAATAGTTTGAGAGATTCAGACATCCCTAAATGTCTGGACTCAAACTGATAATGGGACCAACGCACGGATGTCAGTCTGGGTAGCCAAAGCCAACGCCATCACGGTAAGTAAGTACTAAGGTTAATACACTTAAATAAGAATAGACACTCAAACCTAGAACCAATAGATGTCAACGTCACGACCAATTTGAAGAGTTTCGAACCCGAAAGGCAATGTAAATTTCTAATCACAAACCGGTCACTGTAATTAAAAATTTACCTTGCTCGTACTGTTCCAAACTACGATCTGAAGAAATGACATTGATGTATTCCCTTTTTAACTATCAGGAAATTAAGAGCTATGGCTGGTGGAGGAAGAACAGGACCTCGTGGCGGTCGCACTGGCCGACGAGGTAGACCTCCGTTGAACCAAAGAATTGAAGAAGAAGAGAGTGTGCACGCAGAGCACACCGAAAGTGTGCACGAAACAGAAGTGACCCCAGTTAAGGACGACAGTCCAGGGCCTATACAGTTGGAACCTGAAGTCAGGGATGCTATTGCCCGTGAAGTTGTGCTCACTTTGAAGAAGGTATTGCCTGATCTACTATCCGAGGCAATAAAGAAAAGTAAAGAGGAGGATGAAGGAGACAAGGAAGAGAAAGTATATGATAGTGATGGGGATGAAATAAAGATAGGATCGAGCAACCGTGGGTGTACTTACAAAGGCTTTAAGGACGGAGACCCACCCAAGTTCGATGGGAGCAAGGATTCAGTGGTAACGCTTGAATGGATTGAGAGGATGAATGCTGTAATCAACATCAGCGAGTGTCGACCAGACCAGGCTGTTAAATACGTTGCTCATTCTTTCACCAACGAAGCACTAAGTTGGTGGAGGAATATCCAGAGAACTAAGTCACCAAGTGCTATAAACAGAATGACATGGGACGACTTGAAGAAGCTGATCATCCAAAAGTTCTGTCCACAGAACGAAATTGATCGAGTGGAAAATGAATTCCTAAACCTCAAGGCTGGAAACAAGACGCACCGCCAGTATACTTCGAGATTCAATGAGCTAGCTCAACTAGTACCCCACCTGGTAGAAACTGAAGACCGTTTGATCAAGTACTATGTTAAGGGGTTACCACAACGGGTCCGTGTTCATGTAAAAGCTAACCTACCCTCGACCTTCGAGTCGGTAGTGAATCTGAGCGGAATCGTCTACGACGACTACGCCAATGAGGAACCGGCACCTGAGACACAAAAGAGAAAATGGGAGAACCCGTCCAGAGGCACCGGAAGAGGGAACGTAACAACTGAAACTAAGAAGCCAAGATTTGATGAATATGAAACTTGCAAGAAATGTGGAAGGCAACACCTTGGCGAGTGTCGAATCGGCACCACCACATGCTATAAGTGCGGGAAGCCGGGGCACTTCTCCCAAGAATGTTTAAGAAACGTCAAGTGTCAAGTATGTGGATTTTTGGGTCATCTGAAAAAGAACTGCAGGAAGGCCGGCCAATCTGGTTCGGGAAAAGATAGGGAGCAGGAACCGCAAAAGGTAAGGACTCGTGCCTATGCCTTGACCGAGGAAGAAGCAAGAGGAAACCCTGATGTTGTGTCAGGTACGTTTCTAGTAAATGATGAACATGCTGCTATTTTATTTGACTCTGGTGCTAGTAAAAGTTTTATATCAAATGCATTTAGTCGTAAACTAGATTGCACTATCAACACCATAGTAAAGGCCTTTAGTGTACAAACTACTGTTGGTAAAAATTCGGCAGTATTCCAAGTAACAGAGGATTGCATCATAGAAATAGAGGGTCATAAGTTTCCTTCTAGATTATTCCTTCTCACCTTAGGAGGATTCGATATAGTATTGGGTATGGATTGGCTAGCTGCCAATGAAGCTCAAATCATATGTAAACGTAAGAGGATACACCTCAAAGCTCCAAGCGGCAGTCCAATTACGGTTTATGGGGATTGGAATTGCACGATGCCGAACGTCATCTCGATGATCAAGGACGAAAGTTACATGAGACGCGGTTGCGAAGCTTATCTGGCATATGTTATTGATGATAGAATGAAAACGAAAGAACTCAAGAATGTACCCGTGGTGAGCAACTTTCTGGAAGTATTCCCTGAAGATCTACCTGGGTTGCCACCCGATCGGGAAATAGAATTTCAGATTGACTTACTGCCAGGAGCAGAGCCCGTTGCCAAAGCCCCCTACCGATTGGCTCCGTCAGAAATGAAAGAATTGATGTCTCAACTAGAGGAACTAACCGAGAAAGGATTTATTAGACCGAGCATCTCACCATGGGGCGCTCCGGTACTATTTGTAAAGAAGAAGGACATCAGTATGCGCATGTGCATCGACTACCGCGAATTGAACAAGAGAACAATAAAGAACAAATACCCACTACCTAGAATAGACGACCTTTTTGATCAACTGCAAAGTGCGAGTTGGTTCTCAAAGATCGATCTTAGGTCGGGTTACCATCAGTTGAAAGTAAGAGAAGAAGACGTACCAAATACCGCGTTTCGCACGCGTTATGGGCATTATGAGTTTCTCGTGATGTCCTTCGGATTAACCAACGCACCAGCAGCGTTCATGGATTTGATGAATAGAGTATGTCGACCAATGTTGGATCGATCGGTGATAGTTTTTATAGATGACATACTGGTGTATTCAAAAAGCGAGGGTGATCACCACTGTCACCTAAGAGAGGTTCTGGAGGTGTTAAAGCAGGAAAAGTTATACGCAAAGTTCTCCAAATGCGCGTTCTGGCTTAGAGAAGTCCAATTCCTAGGTCACGTAATAAACCCAAACGGAATCATGGTAGATCCTGCAAAGATCGAGATAGTAAGGGAATGGAACGTCCCAAAGACACCAACAGAGATACGAAGTTTCTTGGGATTGGCAGGCTACTATCGAAGGTTCATTCAAGATTTCTCAAGGATAGCCTCGCCACTAACTAAACTGACACGGAAGGAAGTGAAATATGAATGGGGTCAAACCCAAAACAACGCGTTTGAGGAACTTAAGGCACGATTAACCCAAGCTCCAGTCTTAACTCTACCTGAGGGAAATGAAGACTTGGTAGTTTACTCTGACGCTTTGGGGCAGGGTTTGGGTTGTGTACTTATGCAACGAGGAAAGGTAATTGCTTATGCCTCACGACAACTAAAGATTCACAAGGTTAACTACCCAACGCACGATCTAGAGTTAGCAGCAGTGGTTTTCGCGTTGAAAATATGGAGGCACTACTTGTATGGAGTTAAATGCACCATCTACTCCGATCACAAAAGCTTGAAATATTTTTTCGAACAAAAGGAACTAAACATGAGGCAAAGAAGGTGGTTAGAACTACTGAAAAACTATGACTGTGAAATATTGTACCATCCAGGCAAAGCAAACGTAGTGGCTAACGCTTTAAGTAGAAAGGAAGAATCGGCACCTATCCGGATCAAAGCGTGTCAGCTGATTATAACACCAGATTTGATGGGTGAAATAGCAAAAGCACAAGATGAAGCACTGTTAGAAAGAAATGTGAAACGGGAAAGAATAGTAGGACAACAAGGGAACTTGGATGCAAATGCATACGGTGTACGAACTAGGTTTGGCCGAATGTGGATACCTAAGATTGGCGAGCTTAGAGCCAAAATACTTGATGAGGCCCATAAGTCTCGCTATTCTATCCACCCCGGGACAAACAAAATGTATCAAGACTTGAAGAAAGAATACTGGTGGCCTGGCATGAAGAATGATGTGACAGAATACGTGAGCAAGTGCCTAACGTGCTCTCTAGTTAAGGCCGAGCACCAGAAACCATGCGGTAAAATGCAACCTCTACCAATACCGGAATGGAAGTGGGAGGAAATCACGATGGACTTCATTACCAAGCTACCGCGAACAGCTAAAGGCAATGATACCATTTGGGTGATCGTCGACCGCTTAACGAAGAGTGCTCACTTCTTGCCAATACGTGAGACTTCTTCATCAGAAAGACTAGCATAAATTTTTATTAAGGAGATTGTGAGCAGACATGGTATGCCGCTGTCGATTGTGTCTGACAGGGATACTAGATTCACGTCAAGGTTTTGGAAGAAATTCAATGAAGCAATGGGCACTAGATTGAACATCAGCACCGCTTACCACCCTCAAACCGATGGTCAATCTGAAAGGACCATTCAGACCTTGGAGGACATGCTCCGAGCCTATATCATTGACTTCAGTGGGAGCTGGGACAGCCATCTACCATTGGCAGAATTTTCATATAATAACAGCTATCACACAACTATTGGCATGCCGCCGTTTGAAATGTTGTATGGGAGAAAATGTAAGACCCCGGTTTGTTGGGGGGAAATTGGACAGAAGGATTTTGCAAGTCTCGAAGTGGTCAAAGCTACTTTCGAGAAATTTGATCAAATCAAGGCTCGAATGAAAGCCGCAAAAGACAGACAGAAATCATACGCGGATAAGAGAAGGAGGGATTTAGAGTATCAAGTAGGGGACATGGTACTGTTGAAAGTATCACCGTGGAAAGGAATCATTCGGTTCAGAAAGCGTGGCAAACTAAGTCTAAGGTTTGTCGGACCTTTCAAGATTTTAGCAAGAGTGGGTCAAGTTGCTTACAGACTCGATCTACCCGTTGAGCTTAGTGGAATACACCCTACGTTTCACGTGTCGCACCTACGCAAGTGCCTAGCTGACGACACAGCTCACATACCTTACGACGAGATCGAAATGGATAACAGTCTAAATTATATAGAGGAACCGATAGCCATTATTGACCGAGCTGAGAAACGACTACGCAATAAGTCAATCCCATTAGTAAAAGTACAATGGAAACACAGAAAGGGTTCAGAAGCTACTTGGGAAAAAGAAGACGAAATGAGAGGACTATATCCCCAGCTGTTTAACGATTAGCAGGTTTCGAGGACGAAACCTTTCTAAGGAGGGTAGACTTGTAACATCCCAAAAATAATAAAACGAATAAATATAGCGAGACCGATGATTTAGTCAGAATATTTAAACAAAAGGGAGCGGGCTTGGGCTCGGCCTCAATGGGTCGAGGGAAGCCCAGGCATATAAGAGGCAAGGCAGCCCTCTTCCCTGCTCATTCCACACTCACGCAGCTTCTAGAAAGAGAAAGGAAAGCTCGGGTCTAGAGAGAGAAAGTCGACGGATCGTCACGAGATTGGAGGAGCACGTTACAGCTGAGCCCGTGAGCAAAACCTCCGAATCAGAATTTCAATCCAGGTAACGATTCGACCGCATTATGAGTTTTTGTTCGTTTTGGGAAGTTTTGGGTTTTGGCTAAAAAGATAACGATTTTGCGGATGAAACTTGAAAGTGAACTTAGGTATAGCATCTAGAATGAAAAACGAACGTTGTGATCAAAGAAAAATTTAGATATTGACTCAATCAGACTTGCACGCAAAAACTTCAGATTTTTTGGGAAGACGATGTGCAGACCCATCGAAACTACTTAGTTTCGATATGTACAGACCCATCGAAACTACTTAGTTTCGATATGTACAGACCCATCGAAACTACTTAGTTTCGATATGTGCAGTAGTTTCGATATGTGCAGACCCATCGAAACTACTAAGTTTCGATATAAGCATACTCATCGAAACTACCATAGTTTCGATAATAAACCCACGATCCGAAGCTAAGATTACACCTAAGTTACCTATCGAAACTACCAAGTTTCGACAGAAGCAACCTATCGAAACTACCAAGTTTCGACAGAAGCAACCTATCGAAACTACCAAGTTTCGATAAAGCAAATCCATCGAAACTACTAAGTTCAAGCATAGTAATGTCTAATGTCACCTAGGAGCACTACCTTACGAGTATGACTTTATTATACAGATTGTGAATGACATTAGTGACGCTCAGTAGCCAGCTTAGTGTATTTCAGAAACTACTCATCAGGTGAGTTCTATGTGCCCCCTTCTATGTTATGTGCAAACCTTATTAAATGTTTTGGGGCTGAAATGTATACACTAAATGAATAAATGATATGAATGCTAATGTGATCATACGTGATATACTAATATATATTTTATATATATATATATATATACGAAAATGAATTATGCACAAAGAATGAATCGTATGATTATATAGAATGAATGAAAGAATAACACAATGTGTAAGAATGAAATCTTGCTTTATATCCATGTATATATTGCTTGACAAATATAAGAAAAAGTTATGGACGCTTCGATGATGACGGACTACTTCGGTTGGACGGTTGTAAGATAATGACGGACTACTTCGGTAGGACGGTTGTAAGTCATGACGGACGGACACAAGTTGTCGGACGGACACAAGTTGTCGGACGGTTGTAAGAATAAAATGACGGACGGATACTAGTTGCCGGACGATTGTAAGAATGGCGGGCCATGACGATGGACCGTGGCGTTTGTCTTTATGACATTCGCAAACAAATGACGGGTTGATCACTCTTAAGTGTATGACCCATGAAAGTTAAGAAAAGAAAAGGTGAATGCATATATATATGTAATCACAAAAGAAAGATGAAAGAAAAGCAAAAGTTATGAATGTATATAATTATGTATACTTATAAAGAAAAGAATGATCATACTTAATAGTTTTAAACTAGAACTCACCAGCGTTAGCTGACTTTTAGTATACATTTCAGGTAAAGGTAGATGAGGTCGTGCGATGGCGTGGAGGTTACCCGGCACGAGACTGACATCCCTCTTTTGTTTTATATGTCTTCGAACAATGTTATGTTTTTAATTGTAAAGACTTCCGCTGTTATGATTATGTAATTGGATGACGAATGATTTGTAATTGAATGATGAATGTTTTTAATTTAAGTTCATTATTTATGACTATGTTTATGAGTAAATCCAGCAAGTGAGGTTACCCGGGAAAGGGGCCTTACAGAATGTGGTCGTATATTAAAAAGTTTTATTTGTTTAAACTCTAATAATATATATACATATATGTGTAGGTGGTTTTAATAGTAAAACAATTTATTTAAAAAAAATGTATTTTTATAAAAACATCTGTCACAATAATCGTGAAATTAGGTAATTAAATACTAAAAAAAATTAAATAATTTGATTCAAAATATATTTTCAAATTATTAAAATGGGATTTTAAACTAAATTTGTAAAAATAGTTATGTTAAAAATTGTCAATTCTTGTACTAATCTAATCTAAACGGTATTAAATTTATAAAATATTTTTTATAGATAAAATGGGTATTAAAAACTGTTTAAAAAAAGGAACAGTCCATCCGGTTCGAACCCGGGTGGTTGTTGTGAAGGTAGATCGGTGCAACCACTGGGCCAAGGGACGAATCCCTGGTACAAACCCAGATTAATATAGTGTTATCATGAACTAGGCACGAGGCCGGGTTTGGTCTAAAGTGTGCGCAAAAAGGAAAACGGATGTACGGGTTTCGAACCCGCGCCATGCGGTCTAATGGTGCAGTGCCTTAACCAGTTAGACCGGTGGTTTCGCTGGTCTAAAAGGGAATCCATAATAGGCGATCCAGCCCTTAGCCCCAAATCAAATCGAGCGAATATGATCAGAACCCTAATTCAATTCGATCTTGATATGTTTTGTAACCATTAATTGGTAAGGGGCTATCGGCAGAGACTCGATTACGAATCAAACGAGCTAAATATTACCTGGTTCGGTGAGGGATTGAGGTAGAACGACTGGGATGAAGCTCCGACTGTTCTTGATGCTTGATCGAGCTCCAGAGAGGTAATACGGATAGATTTCAGGTTTGGGGAGTTTGTAATGGGTTACGCAACGATGTAGGTATGATTTAATTTGTTCAATTTCAACTTTAGTGCACGATTTGATTAAGAGTTGGGATGGGGCAGCTGTTGAATGAAATTATGCGTTAATTGGATTGGTTGGGAGTGAATTAGGTCGCGTTTATGGTATGCATTCATACGCAAACAGCCTACACATGATTTGCTGGCATCAACGCGTCTCAATTAGCGGATTCTTTCCTGTTTTAGTTGGGTTTGACCCTGTCGAGTCAAAATTGCTTTGATTTCGAGTTAAGCCGCGTGTTTTGATTGAATTGAACCTCCTAATGGGCCTGAGGATGATATATGATCGATTATTCGTGCATGGGAAGTCCAATTACACGGATTGGATCGGGGCAGCCAAGAATCGTATGGTTCTTGGGCTGTGTTGACTTCAAAAGTTAAAATTCAGAAGAAAGAGGGTCAAAACCTTGAATGGGGTCAATTTGAAGGTTTAAAGGTTCAAAATTGCAATGTGGGGTTCAAGTTGAGAGTTTAAATGATTAGGGGGGTTCAAACCATTAACTTGTAGCTATATATATGTTCATATGTATGTAAAAATACATATATATATATATATATATAATTTGACTTTTGTTTAAACCTTATATATATATATATATATAACTTTATTGTTTTGCTTATTTTATATGATATATTTATATACATATATTAGGGAGTGAATTTATAAAGATTTTCAATCCTTTAAAATAATATATGAGAAAAGGTTATATGTGTGTGTTTATGTAAAACCATGGGTTTGTATTGATGAGACCTTGAGATTTACAAGTTTGTATAACACAATGATTTGAACTAAAAACGAAAATTGAAATACTGTTTATTACATCAAAACAAGTACGTGAAAAATTCAAGAATGTTACATCCTACACGTATTCATAAGCATTTAGCTTATATCCCGACTCACCCCGTTTAACTCCTAACACAATACTCTGTTAATATAGCAACCCACATACAATTACTATATCTCATTCATTAAGCACATACCACGTACATGCACATCATGTGAAACCCCCTAGTCGTACCCGTACGACCCGTAACTACAATCCCGACTCACCTCTGTTGGGTCACTATACGACCCTTGACCATATCCCTACCTGTAACCCGCACGTCCTATGGACACGCACAGTCCCTTAGCCCACATTTAACCATTTAACTTCATAAACTCATCGGGTTAGACCCCAAAGCTCGGTATACATTTAATGTAATAAAACATGTCTCAAGAGTGTGTACGATAGCCCCAAAACGTTTAAAACATTTAAAAGAGGGGGATTAGAAACTCACAGTTACGAAGATCTAACTCTTGCACTGCAACGGTCTCCTTGAACGAAACCCGAACCTGTCAACGTATGATCACATGGTCAAAGTACATCCTACACATGTGTCAGTTACGTATAAATATAAATGATCCCGATACTAGTCTCATCTGCACGACGCCTTCACCTTGCAAAAACCCTAATCCGCGTGCCTGCTCGAACCGGGTTACTCTGGACGCATGTAGAACGTACATGCATGTATGTACACACGCCCATGCAAAAACCCTAACCTCACTGATCACACATACACGAGTTGAGATCTCCATGTTCGTACGAATCCCTTCATGCAAACCCTATGTTCACAAACCCTAATCGGGTTACACCCGATTCCATGCTCTCCCCCGTTCACCACCACGTACCACCGTGTACCACCACCATCCTCTTCTGCCTTGCCGGAACCAACCCTAGCCGACCCACACACCTTCCATTCCTCGTGTCACATCATTACCGGATGACCACGACCACAACTGTCGTGGCCAGCCCCTTGTCACTCCTCCACAGCCACCTCCCCGACTGTCGCTAGCGTTACACGACTACCGGAACCACCACGGGTTCCTGCTTCCTTCGTTCGCCACCTTTACTCCCACGTTGACGTCTCCATGCTTCGCCGTACTCCTTCGCCACCTCTGATCCCAACGGCCACCAAAGCCCCGTCGTACTCGACCCTGAGTCGTCCTCGTGTGCCATCCGTGATCACCGTCCCAACCGGCCACCCCTTAACCTGTGTTCTTGTCACACCCCAACCGACGGCGGAAACGTCGGGGCGGGACATGTAGACTGTTCATAAGCTCATGGTTTACTAAAGTTGTAATAATTAAACAATGACTTTCATTTCATACCTCAAGTAATCAAGTACAACTCTTACAAGAATAAAAATACATGAATAACTTTATTAAATTTAAAACTAGGTCCTCAATCCTAAGTGAAGCGACTTGAAATCTTACTCAAACACTGTACCTGAAACATGATAAAATGAGAGGGTCAACTATAAATAGTTGGTGAGCATACATAGGTTTTGACACCACAAGTAAAGTTCAAATGTTTTATGTACAATTCATATGATGCATGGTTTATAAAGCATTTATGGAGAATCTAAGTTAAGCTAGATGCACAAATGAAACTTTGTAATTGAAGGGCATAACAACACATGTTATCCTAATGTAGGGCATAACAACACATGTTATCCTGATGTAAATGTAGGGCATAACAACACATGTTATCCTAATGTAGGGCCTAACAACACATGTTAGCCTGAAGTAATGTATTTGTGTTTGCACGTGTTTATCATGTATATGTAGCATTAACAATTAGCATTCAAGCATAAAGCACAAATAAACACATATGATCATATTGTAGAATTGTACGTGTATAATTGCAAATAGTGTTTGAATGTAATCATGTTTCACCCCAAATGTGTAAAAAAAATGGGGCTATGTAAACTCACCTGTATCAAGGATGTTGATAGCACAAGGGACTAGGTATCAAAGTGTTCCTTGCAACTCACAACGTTAACCTAGAGTGTATTGTATATGAATCTAGATTAATAATGCGCACAATAATCTATGGCCAAGTCTAGGATTGAAATGGATGTGTGTACAAAGGGTTTGAGTTGTAATATGTAAAGGAGTGTGTAGGTGATTGTGGTTTGTACTTGAATGGGTTTTTATAAAATGAAAAATTGAAATGGATAGTTTTAGAATAATTAAATTAGGGTTTGGGTTTGAATAACTAAATAAATAAAATAATTTATTTATTTATTTAGTTAGAGAAAAAAAAATAGTGTGTAAGTTATATTTATTTAAATATAAAATAAGTAAATATTTTTACTTATTTATTTATGAGAAGGTGTCAAAAATATTGTATAGATATTTATACTAAATAAAATTTTAGACTCTAAGCGGATTATTAAGGTAAATTAATTTATCTAAATAAAAAGATAATGTATCTTTTAAAACCAAAGCAATGTAAATATATATTTAGGAATGTCATATTTTGTTTAAACATAGTCTAAACCCAAATTAGAATATTAATGTAAAAATGATGAGAAACATGTTTTTAGGTAATTCTAATTTTTTTTATTTATAAAATCAGTAGTTTAAGTGTTTTAATTAAAATCTTAATTATAATAAACCTTTAAATAATTCATAAAATGTAAAAATAATTGTCCCTAATTAAAATTGATTCATTTTAGCACAATTTAGTTCTAAATAAATTTTGAGACTATAAAATAATTTTTATACATTTAAATTTTTGTTTAAAACTGATTTTTAAAAAAATAAGCAACTCACCCAGTTCGAACCCGGGTGGCTGTTGTGGGAGTCTCAGGCCGCAATCGCTGGACCAAGGGATGTATCCCTGAAACGAATCTAGTTCATATTACTATTATCGTGAACAATGCAGGAGACCGGGTTCTGTGACAACACCGAGCGCAAAAAGAAGGTTGGATGTGGGTTTCGAACCCACACCATCTAGTTCAGTCGCACGCGCACTTAACCGGCTGAACTAGGTGGCTCGCTGGTATTATCACTAGTTTCATAATTCTAAATACGTTAAATCAAATCGAGCAAAAACCCTAATGTTCTTATGTGCAGGTCGATTCAAAGGTTCAAATCAAATTGAGTTTGATTCCCTCTGTCATTATAAATTGACAGAGGGCTATTGATCGAATTTGAACAACGATTCTAAAGCATTAAAACTTACTTGAAATGGTTACGTATTGAATGAGATCGACAGAATGCAAAGTCTTGGTGCCCTTCGAGCTTGACAAGGTTCTAGAGGGGTAATGCAGGTCGGAAAAGGGTTGGGAGAGTTTGAGAGGGGTTGGGTGATGGTGTGTGGTGAGTTAATTCGCTCAATTCCATCTTAAATGTGTGATTTGATTACGGGTTTGAAAGTTAATCGTTGTTGGCCTGTTCAAGCGTTAATTCGACGAGCGTGGATGAACTGGGTCTCGAATATGGTCTTAGTTCATACAAGGGGTGGTCTAGCGGGATTAGCGGTCATTAACGCGTTCGAATCCCTTGATTGACGATCGAATTGATCGCGCTTTGACTCTGAAAAGTCAATTCCAGCCGAAGTGACTTAACTTTCAAAATTGGTCGCGCTCGCCTAGATATTAATTGTAAATTGCGTTTGGTTAGGGTCGATCATCCATCATAGATTCGAGGCAAGTCCGAACCCGATGTATCTTGATCGAATTCGGCCCTGATTCGGGATTGTTGACTTCTCGAAAGTCAAAATAGGTCAATTTGGAGTAAAAGGGGTTGAATTTCAAAGGTTCAAGACCTATTTATTATATTTTAGTTGTTTAAAAAGTTGATAATAAATCTTATAAAATTTAAACATTAAATCCAATATATATATATGATTGCATATATTTTTATAAATAGATACATATATATATATATGAAAAAAATTGTAATTACTGGATTAAAACTCGCCAATTATATATATTGATTTGTTTATTATAATAAAACATATATATATATATAGATGTACATATATTTGTTTCTAGGAAAATAATATTTTATGTAAGGATGAAATTTCAGTTTACCACGTGCTAAAATTATGATTAGTGTTACATATATTGTTAGGCAAAACGGTTTAAAATGATGCGCCATTATCGTATAAAATAACTTAAAATAGTATCGGAAAATCATAGATGTTACAGTTCTTTCCGCCGATCATAGCCACTAACCAAAAACCTAATCGGTTTTATGCTAAACCGGAACAAGGAAAACAAAGGAATAGAATTGAGGGTTACCTTATATGTTGGGAAGTCTTTTCGCCCCGCTCGTTGCCGCCGTAGGACCACCGCGAGACCCCTGCCGCCGTCCTTCTCTCTCGCCGGACCTCTCCCCCTTGATCTCTCCCTTGCCGTCGAACACACCTAGGCCGAATGGCCTAGGGTTTGTGTTTAAGTTACTTTTAAACCGTTGTGGTTTACACTCTAGTACCTGGTTTCCCCGCTTGCGCGTTTTCAATCCCCATCGTTCTCATAGTGGCTAACCGGGTCCCCTTCATTTCCATAGTAGAGTTTCACGTGAAAGTCTCTATAATCCAACCTATATAAAAGAGACTCGGTTAACTCATCGACCTGACCCGTTAGTCTACAAAATTTTGGGATGTTACACAAACCCATTTTTTTAAATAAAAAACATTTTATAAAAATAATTATAGAAGTCATTATTATTTAATAGGAAAGAGAGTCGGGAAACAAAAATTATATAAAAAAAATTTAAAGAAATTTGTATAATTAATAGGAGAGAGAGGCGGGAAAAAAATGTTTAGGATTAACATTAGAATGACAAGTGTCCATCAAAACCTTTATTTATTATATAGTATAGATATATAGGAGAAGATTCCAACGCCGCTGGAATGAGCTCAATTGGAGTTCGTTTGATATCGTTTCTTAAGGTTTTGTCATTTTTTAGACTTTTTAGCGAAATATCACTTCTTATTTGAACCTCCCCTATATATATATATATAAGCCGTTTCTTTTTTTGTCTTTAAAGATAGTGCGCTTAGTGCGCTCTTTTTAGTTTTTGTTTGTTAGCTTAGTCTTCTGCCTATTTAAGGGCATGAAGAATTCATTTGTAAAGACACCGAGAAAATAATAGGAATTTCTCTCTCAGTTATGAGCACTTAAACTCTTTCTTTCTGATTTCTTCTTGAAAACCCTTATTCTCTTAACAATTCTCTAGTTCTTCATACTATATCCCAGAGATAAAAAGATAATGGGATAGCCGATTTGTTATCTCAAAATATTAACAAACTGCTTTGTTCAGATGGATAAGAAACCAAAAGGAAAAGAGAAAATGGTCGTCAGACCCCGACAGTTTAAACAGAATCCATCTCCTATGAGCATCTCGTCTAATGACGACGAAGAAACAGAAAAGCTTATGAGCCTACCATTTCTCAAAGCCCACAAAACTCCCAAAGCCCACATACCTTTATCAAAAACATGGTTTACGAAAAACAAATCCACAAACAAATCCAAAAACATACTTCCCCCCACAATCCTACCATTTCTTTCGGCTCTTATGCCCTACAAACCTTCCTTGACACACACACAAAGTTTCGTCCTAATAATGGGATAAAACTCACAGACAAACAACAATGTCTACAGGATAATTTATGGCATATTCAAACTATGCCTCATGCATCCTCTTTTAAAGTCCAAGTTTTAAATGCGCTAAGTATATACTTCAGCGAACAGGGAGTCAAATGCCCTGAAAAACAAAACCAGCCTCCACCAAAATTTACACATTATATAATTTTTCAAGGCACAAAAATTGGAATTTTTAACAAATGGGACACAGTTGCAAAGTATATACAGTGTCACGGCCCAATTTACAAAGGTTATCACAGCTTCTCAGAAGCTCTAGAAACAACCATAAATCATTTTGGCATAGACAGCTTTTTCATTGAACCAGAAGAGGTTCAAACCTTCTCACAAGTTATAAAGATGAGTCATGAACAGATTATAAAGACTCAAGAAGAGACAATTGTAAATCTGCAAAGACAGATTGTACAACAGGGAAATCATACACAGTCTATACAAAGTCATATTAAAAACAATATGTTAAAACAAAAGGTCGAAATTCTCGAAGCTAAAAATATGCTGCTTTTACAAAGGCTCGAGAAAAAAGAAAACAGTTACAAAAGCTACGACTCTTTCAGAGCCAGAATGCTAGACACACCCTGAAAACCTGTCTTCAAACTGTGTTTGATCAGTTTCCAGAATTTGAACAGATAATATCTCAAAATATCAACACATAATTCCCAATGGTTTTATACGAGATACAACTCAGACTCATGACAATTGCCCTAAACGAAGAAAAGTACAAAGGGGTTAGAGTCGTTGAAAGAACCGATGAAGACGGAGAGGGAACCTGCCTACTCCTTCTTCAAATAAATTTAAAGGAAACAGACATACCAAACGATCTAATTCTACAATTCTACCACAATGGTATGATTGACTACATAGAATTAGAACTGAACCCAAAGACAGAAGGAATTATAAATCTCTTTGGAGAAAAATTTGTTATGACCACGGGGAACATCTCTACACACGTCTCCCCTCCTTACATTGGTTGTAAAATCTTTTCTTCCCTTCCTTTTGCCAACGATCATACATATAGACTTGCCAGAAAAAGGATGTTCATCAGCCATAAACTCTCTCGCAAAGATTACCTAAAAAACCTTGCTATACAGACCGAGATACAGTTCTCAGAACTTTACTGGGTCAACAACCTTGCCAGCCTTGCTACAGAAAACCCTGAAAAACCCAAAAAAGATACCATACATTTTATCACCCAAAACCAAAAAACTCCGACATTACCATCAAGTTTCCACTGGGAATACTATCATCTGCTTGCTGAAGGACACTACATACAAATCTAGAGCCACAAAAATTGGAACATGCTCCTACCCTTCATAGGAGAAGGAGAATCTCTCCAACTACAACATATACTTGATCTAGAAGACTACTATCTAAATCTAGAGGACTTCAGCGACACGGACTCTCCACCAACAATCCCGGACACCCACAGAGATTTCTAATGATTACAGAAAGACGTAAACAATGACGTCAAAACCCACAATCTACAAAGATTCCAGAAATTCTACCGACAGTCTACAAAGTTTTAATAATTTCGACAGACCACTGTAGATAAAAGTATTTTGTCGTTTATTCTACTTTAATTCTTAGCCGTTTCTTCTTTTTTGTCTTTAAAGATAGTGCGCTTAGTGCGCTCTTTTTAGTTTTTGTTTGTTAGCTTAGTCTTCTGCCTATTTAAGGGCATGAAGAATTCATTTGTAAAGACACCGAGAAAATAATAGGAATTTCTCTCTTAGTTATGAGCACTTAAACTCTTTCTTTCTGATTTCTTCTTGAAAACCCTTATTCTCTTAACAATTCTCTAGTTCTTCATACTATATCCCAGAGATAAAAAAAAAAAAAAAACTCTGCAAATATCCGCTGCAAATACTCTTCCTCCGCTGCTATCTACTGCAAATACACTGTAAGTTTTATGTTTTACTATGTTTTATTACAAGTGTACAAAAAACTCTGATGCCCCCAACCTATTTTGGTATCAGAACAAAGGCTTTCCTAATATCTAAAAGACTAAGACAGGTCAATGTCAGGCGGCTGGTATGCTTAAGTCCTATTTATATAGAAACCCGCTTAGGTGAAGATTAGGGAAAATTTTTGCTTTGAATTACTAAACTAGATAAAGAAAAATATTTTAAGAGAAAACTAAGGGATAAGGTGCTTTCTAGAAAAAAATCAGATTTTAAAACAAAAAATTATTGAATCGTCAAAAATATTCAAAAAACTTGAATTCTTAAATCTAGAGTTTACAGATAAAAGTGATCATAATGTTATAAATAATAGTTATTATAATCATATTTGTAGGTTTAAAGAACTACATACACACAGTCTTCACACAGACAATACACATCTAAATAGTATTACAGATTTAATTATAAATTTAGGATTTAGCTTACAAAAAGAATCCATAAATAATAAACATCTATTAGAAAGAATTATACAGTTAATAACAAAAGAAACAGAAGAAATTAAAAATTTTACACATAATTTAGATTATAGAAGAGAGCAAAACAACCAAATTTTGCTTGAAATAAAAAATATTAAAAAAGATAAACATATAGAAGTAGAAGATTCTACTGAAATTAATAAACTTATAAACAAACTAAGTAAAACAAACATAGGTGAAAAACCCAAACCTTATAAACATTGGAAGCCTAACGATGAATAAACAAATCATCCAAGGATCCAGAAAATCAGCTAGTAATATTAAAGTTATTATCTCATCAGATACCTTTCTAAAAAGAATTCTAAAAAAGAGATCATCTTCTAAAAGTACACAACAAACAATACAATTAGAAGAAGAAATCGACTTAGATAAGAATATAAATTTATACAACCAACATCAATTGGATATCTTAAATCCAAAAAGTACACAACAAACAATATCAATTGGATATCTTAAATCGACTTAGATAAGAATATAAATTTATACAACCAACATCAATTGGATATCTTAAATCGACTTAAATCCACTCCTTGTATATTTATTTCTGTAAATTTTCTATTTGTTATTTGTTCATAAGATTTGTTGGTTTCTTCTGTTTTAAAAGTTGTATTTGTTTCTTCTAGCAAACTGTAATCTATGTCTTCTCTTTCAAATCTTGAGAATTCTAAATTTAGTGTGTATTCATCATCGCTTTCTTCATTTTCTGTATCATATATAGGGTTTCCATATTCAGATTCATTTTCTGATTCTACATTCATAAAATTATATTGTGGTTCTTGTGGTGGTTCCTCAGAACAATTACTTTCTTCATATTTATTTTCTTCTTGTTTAAAATCTGTAAATCTTAAGCTTTGTATTCCGTCTATTCCTTCATATATGTGACTCTTTTTTGGAACTAATGTTGAGCTTTCTTTTTCTGTTAAATCATTTATTTGCCATTCTAATCCTGTTAATTCTTCAGGATCTATTTTGACTGGTTCTATCATCTGTATAGATTTTGATGCAATTGTATTAACTATTCCTTCTATGTTTATTTTATATTTCATTCCTGATCTGTTGCTAGTTTTTCCTAATACTCCTACACTTATTACTATATTATTTCCTTCATAATTTTCGTATCCTTTAGTTTGTAGAGCTATTTTTAGCTTTTGTAAGTCTTTAATATCTTTTAGTATTTCAGGTGTACAATAAAATAAGGTTGTATTTTGGCTTAGATCTATCTCCATTCCTGAAATAATATATATATATATATATAGGGGACGGTTCCACTAACAAGTGGTTTTTCGCTAAGAAATCCTAAGAAGCTAAACCCTAAGGCTAAAACCTAAACCCTAACCTGTCACACCCCAACCGACGGCGGATTATACGTCGGGGCGGACGCGGTTGTTTAATAGCACAAGGTTGACTATTAAAGTTTAAATAGTTTTATTAAATAACTTCAAGGTTCCAATACAAGGAAATAACAAGTATACAACGTTTATTTAATAAGTAGTCTAGGTCCAAAGCGTCCTATGTGATCACAAACAAGTCTCATGATGTAGAACCTGAAACATGTGAAAGAATCTGTCAACTACAAAATAGTTGGTGAGATACAAAGGTTTTGACACAGTTTAACAAGTATTTGAGAAGAATTACAATTCACTATGATATATGCATTCTATAATGTAAGTATGAGAAACAAGTATTGTAACAACCATAATTTTCCCGAGCATTATTTCACTTTATTTTTCCTTGTTTTTACAATAATGACGATCTTGTACTCGTTCGACTCAATATCTTCACATTATTTCACTATCTTAATCATGAATCAATTTATGCACATACATATATATATATATATATAAATATATTAAATCAAAAATAAAACTTATAAAGCTTTTACATATTTTATACTTATGTATAAATATATAACTATATGAATTAATTCATTTGCACACCTAATTATTTTATAAAAACAAATATATACAATTTATTTTCTTATAAAATAATTATAACAAACTAGATTTTCATAAAAGAAAATGAAAGCTTTATTCTTGAACCTTTCAAACCTCCCTTAACCCTTATGAACCCACGAATTGAACCTACATCTGTGAAATTTGACCTTTGACCCCAATATTGACCACAACTCAAAACCTTTGACCAATTTGGACTCCAAAAGTCAAACCAGGCCTTGAAATTCGCATACCAAAGACGATGGAATTCCCCACTTTCTAATGCAATACGGCAAAGCTTAGGGAGTCAGCTAGTCCAACATCAGTCTCAAAAATGGGATTTGGTTGGATGGAGTCTCGCAGAAGAATATCATTTTGATAAAGGGGCGCTACAACTAGCAGCCTGGTTCCAGAAGGTATAGCTCTTCCCTCGGCTTCGCCTTGGAAATCGGAGACTGTTCCAATTTCCTCGCAGTTCTCCCTTTAACACCAACGGTAGATAGGAACCGAACTGTCTCACGACGTTCTAAACCCAACTCACGTACCACTTGAATCGGCGAAACCCGGTCCCATGGGGAGAGTTTCTATTTGAGTTTCGGAAAAGAAAGGAGAAAGGACTTTTGACATTTTAAGGTAGGGCCTGCTGGGCTTGCTTCTCATGAGATTGGGTAAGGGAATCGAAAATGGGCTCATAAACCGGGCGGTCGGGCTTTTGGGCACACGGAAACCAAAGATCGATCCAATCCCGGACCATATATCATACCAATTCGATCAAACCCGCGGCCAAAGTTCAAATTTTGAACAGTTTGACTTCTCAGAAGTCAAACCGCGTTCGAATCAACCCTCAATCAAAGGATTAAACGCGTTATTCCCCCGCAAATCATGCAGTGATTGAACACGTATGGATCCAACCCAAAAACATGACCCAATTCACCCACATTTGGCCGAATTAACGCGTAAAACCTCCGAACCAGCCGCCACATTCAAATCATTAATCAAATCGTGCGTTAAGGTGAAATTAAACGAATATAAACCCTCACTCACACTTGTAATCAATCACTCAAACCCTCCCAACTCTCAATCGAACCCCATTACATCTCGGAGTTCCTGTCGATAACCAAGAACACTCGGAGAAAACCCGTAGCCGACCACACTCGTGCCACAATCAATTCAGGTAAGATTTGTACCATTCGATTCGTAATCACAAGGTTATCAAAACCCCTCTGCCAATTCACGATGACAGAGGGTACCGAGACCAATTGGAACTAGGGTTCATGGCGGGTTAATGGGTATTCGAAATTGGGTTTGTTAATAATTTAGTATTCATATTAAATTAGAGTCCATAATCAACCAGCGAAACCCCTCGGTCCGACAGGTAAATACCTTGTGCCATCGAACCGAGAGGCGTGGGTTCGAAACTCACGGCCCACATATCCGGCCTGTTTTTTTTTGCGCAGACCCTAAAGCGAAGCCCGGATCCCCTGTCCTTCCTTGTTAATACGAACCCGAACCAACTGATTACAAGTATCAGTCCCTTGGTCCAGTGGTTTACTCATCCGATCCACGCAGCACAGACCCGGGTTCGAGTCCCAGGGCCTGTTTAAATTTTAAAAACCGTTTTAAATGCCCCAAAAATTATAAAAAAAGTATTTTTATAAACCCTACATTTATTAGAACAGAATAAAACAAGTTCCACAATTTTTGCACAAAAATCTCTATTTTTGTAAATTTATTTGTTAAATACTCAATGTAAATTATATATATATTTTTTTTTGAGAAATTCATCCATTTAATGTATAAATTTGGTGACAAAATTTTATTAATACTTTTGCAAGGTTTTTATAAATTCAAGTTATATATTATAAAAGCAATTAAGACTATACCTAAATATATATATGCTTAAATAATCTATTTAAATTTTTAACTAAATTTATTTTAGCATATGTATTTCAAAGGATAAATACAAATAAATTTATTTAGCATTTAAGTAAATTGTATTTACAAATGCACTTAGAGTTTAGATTATATCTAAGCTTTAAATTTATGAACCAATAGTATTTACATATCTTCATAAATAAATAAATGAAGTAAAATTATTTATTTAATTTATATTTAAATAAGTATAAATTTCACACTACTTTTCTCACTAAATAAATAGATAATAATTATTTGATTTATTTAGTTATTCAAACTCAAACCCTAATTTAATTATTCTAAAACTACCCATTTCGATTTTTCATTTTATAAAACACTCATTCAAGTACAAACCACAATCACCTACACACTCCTTTACATATTACAACTCAAACCCTTTTGTACACACATCCATTTCAATCCTAGACTTGGCCATAGATTATTGTGCACATTATTAATCTAGATTCATATACAATACACTCTAGGTTAACGTTGTGAGTTGCAATGATCACTTTGATACCTAGTCTCTTGTGCTATCAACATCTTTGATACATGTGAGTTTTACATAGCCCCTTTTTACATTTTGTACTTTTGGGGTGAAACATGATTTACTTTTGAAACTTTTTGCATAGACTTAAATACAATTCAATAGTATGATATTATGTGTTATGTGCTTTATGCTTGAATGCTATGAGTTAAGACTACATATACATGACTTTAGTACAATCATTAACTTCGTACAAGCCAACGGTTAACATTGATAGATCTATTGTGTCTGACAAACCCACCCGGTTAGGGTGTTTGTTACCGACTTTACATAAGGGTAACCTGCGTGTTATGCCTCAGTCACAAGGTTTGATTGTACACCTAGCTTAACTATAGATTCTCCATAAATGCCTTATATACCATGTATCGTATGAATTGTATAAAACATTTTGAACTTTATTTGTGGTGTCAAAACCTATGTATGCTCATCAACTATTTATAGTTGACCCTCTCATTTTCATCATGTTTCAGGTACCAATGCTTGAGAATAAGTACAAGTTGCTTCACTTAGGACCGAGGACCTAGAATGAAATTTAAAGAAACTATTTATGTATTTTCTATTCTTGTATTGTGGAATTTGATGTTTTAATGAAATTGGTTGTTTAAATATTTCAACTTTAGTAAACCTTGAGCTTTTGAACAGTCTACATGTCCCGCCCCGACGTATTCCGCCGTCGGTTGGGGTGTGACAAGTATCTTAAACATTGTGCACTTCAACCCTCCAACCAAGTTTAGGCATAACCCGCGGGTTACCCTTATAAGTCTCAAGTTTAAAGTTTAATTCAGTAACAATCACCAAGGGCTCCCCCCGAAGGGGTCAATCAATCAAGGTGGATTGGTCAAATGCAATAGATCTATCATTGTTACCATAGGCTTGATCAAAGTTAATGAATATGCTAGTTTTAAGTTTAATCTAAGCATACAAGTCTCAAGTTTAACATAAGAATAAGCATCTAGTCATAGTTGTACAAGAATTGTATAAGTTTAAAGTTTTGAACATGTTTCACCCCAAAAGTATAGAAAGGAAAAAGGGGCTAAGTATATACTCACTTGGATTGATGAAGAGTATCCGACACGGATAAGTATTTGCAAGACTTTGAGGGAGAATATCCTCACGATAAGCCTAAGTATGCATGTCTAAAGATTTAAGTAAACGTCTAAGACAAAGATCTAGGATTTCAAGATTCGACTAGGGTTCCAAATGGGAGACGGGGAAATATTGTGTTTATAAAGTTTAGATTGAAGTTTCGAATAAGAATTTTGAATGACATAAGACTCTAAAATAACATGTAATAAGTTTATTAGTTTATAATAATTACTAAGTTTAATAGTAATTACTTAAAGCATACTAATTGTTAAAGTTAAATAAAATTATTAAAGGATAACTAATGGTTAAAGAGTTGTAAAAATGTTTAGAACTAGTAATTAGTTTTTAAGGATGAATAATTTTTCCAAAAGAATAATTACTTTATTTTAGAATAATCAACGTATATTATTTAAGTCTATTAAGGTTTTAAGTATTGAACATTTGATTTAAAAATTACTTTGTAACTAACTAAAGTTTATAAGTTTAAATGGATAACAAGTATATACAAATTTATCAAACAAAATTTCTTATAAAGTCTATGTTTTAGTTACAAGTTTATAAATGTTTTTAATGTGTAGATAGAATCATAAGTTTTTATAAATGTTTTAAATAAGTTCCTTAAGGTTTCTTTCAATTTTGTAAGTTTGTAAGTATAAATTTTATGTTTTAAAATACAAGTTTATAATTATTTGCAAGACAAATAAAGTATAATCATTTCTCTTGTTTTATATTTTTATAAACAAATGGATTTCTTGTTTATATGAACTATAAAATAAGTTTAACATTTATTAATTTAAAGTTTCAAATAAAATAAGTTTATTATATAAAAATAAGGACTTAAGTTTCAAATTTTATAGAAACGATTTCTATTGAATGTCCAAGTTTTATAAATTTTAGAAGTATTCTTTTAAATGTTTAAAACTATTTTTAAAGAATTAAACATTATAGGTTTTAACAAGTTTTAATTAAATAAAATAGTTCTGGAATACAAAAGTGTAAATAAGATTCATTTTTAAGTTTATAAAAATATCACAGATTTTATAAAAATTATCAAAAGTGTAAAAACTGCTTGGAAATGGGTAAAAAAAAATGAAATGGGCAAAACCGGTTTACCCGGACTCGAACTCGGGTTCTTGTCCGGGTCGCAGCATACTGACCATCCCGACCACTGCTTCATTAGTTTAAAACATGGAAAAGAAAATTCTTAAACACAAACTCGAATCATCCCCAAATCCGTATGAACCCTAGAATTCGGATTCACCAATACACATCGATTAGCCCTCTGTTAATGGAATTAAACAGAGGGCTTTCGATCTATGCAAGATTACGATCATGTTAGTCACAAGAATTACCTGGATTGGTTTCGAATCGAGGGAGATTGGCCATGGGTTCACAGTCGGCGGTCACTGGAACGAATCGAGCGATGCAGGAGCAATAAGATGGAATTGATTGTTTAGAGAGTGTTGGTGTGGTGTCGTTTACATGTATGAGTGGGTATTTATAGCCGATTTCACGATTTAAGGCTGGATTAGGTGGGAAGATGACGGGTGGAGCGGCCGAGTTCGAATTTGAAAATGCGCGGGTCTCGGGCCGAGTTTGAGCATTGATGGTTCTTGGGTTACGGTCGCACGCGTGAGGCGATGGCCGAGGTTCGTTGAATGTGGACGGAATCACGTTTTTTACTAAATCGGGGGAAAAGCCGTGGGTGGCGGGTTTCGAACCTCGGACCAGTTTGGGTCTCGGGTGTTTGATGAAATTACACGAACGGTCCCTGAAGTTCCAAACTATTATCATTCTAAGTTAAAACATGGATTTAAGTTTAAAATAAGTTTTAATAAATGACAGTTTTAGTCCCCGGACTTTTTATAAAAATAATTATGTTATATTTTTATAAACACTACATAAGTTTTATTTCCTTTTTATTATTTTATACATTTATAAAATAATTTCTAAGATTTATGATTTACAAGTTTAAGTGTTTTAGAATAAGTTTATAAATTTATATAATTATAAATTCATAAAGTTTTTAATAATTTATTTATAAGGTATATACTCTTAAATAAGTCTCATATATATATATATATATATACCTCAAGTATTATTGTTTTTCTTAAATATATATCCATTAAATCAATATTTATTATTCAAGAAAATAGTTTTGATAAAATTTCAAGTTTTGAATTAATAATACGTGCAAAGGTTTTAGGACAAGATAGGTCGGAAAAATACCGGATATTACATAACCCGAACCCAAAAACCTAAACCCCCCCTCCACCCGCACCCCAAAAACCTAAACCCCCCTCCAACCCCACCCCGAAAAGCCTAAAACCACCACCCCGACCCCCCATAAACCTAAACCCCCACCCCAGGGGTGGGTTTAGGGGTCGGGTGGGGGGGTTTAGGTTTATGGGGGGTCGGGTGGTGGTTTTAGGCTTTTCGGGGTGGAGTTTGAGGGGGTTTAGGTTTTCGGGGGTGCTGGTGGAGGGGGTTTAGGTTTTTGGGAGCGGGTTAAGGTTCGATGGGACGGTTCCAACGCCGTTGGAATGAGCTCAATCAGAGTTCGTTTGACCCACTTCTTAGTATTTTTTAACGAAAAACTACTTTTTAGTGGAACCTAACCCTATATATATATATATATATATATATATATATATATATATATTGAACAACAAAACAGAGAATAAAATTAAAAACTAGCAAAGAAGCTAGCAAGATACAAAGGTAAACACAATCGAAAAGCTACACCAATATTCCCATGAAAGCAAGTTCAACTTTGACCTATTTTTTATCCAAAGATTTAATTTCCTCCACCACTCTATCCAATCTCTAAACGTTGTTATTAAAAGCTTTGTCATTTCGAGCTTTCCAAATAAATCAAAAGTTAGTCAAAACAATGGATAGTAATGCTCGCCGGTATAGCTTGTTACCTCTTCACTCTGTTGTCGATTTAATGAAATCCTTAACATTTGACCCACCGGTCAAATGAGCCTTACACCATAACAAAATCTTCCGCCAAACTTCTTTAGCAAAATTACACTCCGTAAGCACGTGATCCACAGACTCCAGGTGATTATTACAAACGACACAACTTTCGTCACCAACATTTATGTTCCTTTTTTGGAGTTCCCTTTTAACCTGTAGTCGGCCCAAAGCCGCTCTCCATGCCATTAAGTTCACTTTTATAGGGATCCATTTGCACCATTCGTGTATATACTCCTCTATAACGAACCATACATTTTCGATGAATTGTTTGAAAACCCCAACAGAGAATAGACCCGTTTCTAACCCGGTCCATCTTCATTTATCCGGCTCTGCATCAAGCGATTGAGTCTCTACTACCTGCACCAGTTGGTCCAGTTCTTGAGAAGCAACCCCATCCAACGTATTGCTTTTCCATTTCCAATTAAACATCCCTGGTTGAGTTTGTACCAATCTTTCTGCCACCTTGCAACCCTTTTCAGATTCCAATTTAAAGAGTGTGGGGGAATTGTTCTTCCAGCACCCCCAAAGTTGACAATCTTTCTCTACCATTGGGCACCAACCCCAACGGTAAAGAATGTTTTCATTATTTTATTAACAAAGAGTATTTTCTGTATTTTTATTTAAATCCAAGTATTAACCAAATACCAATCATTTATTAGACATTAATTACATATGAGCTGGTAAAAGATAAACTCAAATCTTTAATTCTTTTAGATAACTTCAAAATCAAGTTTTCCATTATTTTTTAACAAAGAGTATCTTTCATTAAAAACACTTTAATAACAAATCTTACCTTTGATATTCAATAAATATCGATATTAAATTAATTGCTCCTTAATTGTTCCGAAAATTAATATGGTAATAATAATAATATTAATAATTTATCTTAGCCAGAGGACAAAACAGTCATTTCACATCACAAAAATTAGGATACGGACACCAAAACAGATTTAAATACAGTTTTAAAACAATCTTATCTTTCTCTCAATCATTCCCTGTGTTTTCTTCACTTCTTCATCCAATCACACCTTTCTCTCTCTACATATAGATACACAGATATGTATCTATAGATTCCGTACGTGTTTAGGTGGTTTTTCCTTTTTCTAGAGAGAGAATTTATATAAAAAACACACACATACACACACTTCTCTCCTCTCTCACGCCTCCACTATTTCTCTATCTAAAAAGCAAAAAACTTTCTCTCTGTCATCCGATCACGGAGATGATGTTTCCGTCGAATCTGTTGCAGATTCGCATGCGATTTTGAATCCTGTTTCTTCTTCTTGTTCTTCGTCTTCACTCTTCTACGCTTCGCTTTTTAGTTTGACCCTTTTTCAGGTAACCTTTTATTTTCCCCCTTTCTCTCTCACACACACAAAACACACGTTTCTGTGTGTAAAAATCGTAAACCTCATTATGTATTTTTTCGATACTGTTTCTAGGGTTTCGGTATTTTATACAGTCGGTGTTATTTTTTAGATGATAATATATGTGAAAATTGGGGTTTAGTTGGAATTAGCAGATTTTTTGTTTGTTGTTGTGAGATTATGAGGTTTAATTGCTTTGCATGTTGTGATCGGTGCATAGATTGCTGATTAGTTGTGGATCGTACAATTAGTTGTGATTTTGAGCAATTATTGCTTATTGATGGGGATTTAAAGATCAGTTCGACACTAGTTTTTTCATAATTGCTTATTAATGTGTGTGTAAGCATTGTATATTTTGTTGTGGCTATTTTTGATTTTACTGGTTTGATGATGTTTGGCTTTGTATAAAAGTATTTCAACAGATTAGAAACTTGGGGCTTGTTTTGATGTGTGGTTTGATCAGAATCAGACAATCATAGTTGAAGATATGTATTTTTTCTTCTTTACCTTAAATCTGATTAGTTTGATCCTAAATAATCAGAAGATTAAAATCATAATTTCTCTTATACTCAAAAACTTGAAACTAGTTAATGAAGTTGTAATAATCAATTTAGATTACTAATTCATAGAAAAACTGTATCGATATGATTAGTTCATTTGCATTCTTTTATGTTTGTAACAATTAACAAAGCTTGATTTGTTTGATTTTTGGCATGTACTGATGCTTTTGACTTGAACTTTATATTATGACAGAAGTATTTCACATGCAACATTCTTCGCAGCATTTTCCTTTTGGTAGGTTTGAAATTTCTACTAATTTTCTGTTTAGTTACCTTGGAATAACTAAAAACTTGTTGAAAAATTTTATCTTTTCATGGTAGGTCCCTCGAAACTGACATCAATGAGTTATTCAAAAGCTGTTGGAAGCGGGGCAAAGGACATGTTAACCAGATCTGATAATTATAATGATGCCTCAAGTGATGCCCTTTTCTCAAGTTCATTACCAGTTTTGCCCCATGAGAAGTGTATGTTTTTACCCTCTTTCAAATGAAATTTTCCTAACGTTTGTTAAATGACCAGCAGAATTTTCAGTCATTGCTAAAATTCACAATTTTATTTTTTTTGATATGCAGTGACGACTAATAATGCAGAAAATGATTTTCAACCCTTAGAAGGCAATGATTTGCTAGAAGATATTGCAGCTCATGCAATTGGAAACTTGTTACCTGATGAAGACGAGCTTTTAGCAGGTGTAATTGACGGTTTTGACCTCAATGCTTTAACTAACCGTGCAGAGGAGTTGGAAGAATATGATCTTTTTGGAAGTGGAGGTGGTATGGAACTTGAATCTGATATGGATAACTTGAATTTGGGTATTTCAAAGATGGGTTTGGGTGATGGGGTGGTTGGCAACGGGTTGGCCCATTATAATACAAATGGTGCGGGGACGGTTGCTGGAGAACACCCATATGGAGAGCATCCTTCAAGAACTTTATTTGTGCGTAATATTAATAGTAATGTTGAGGATTCAGAACTCAGAGCATTGTTTGAGGTAGTTAATTCTAATCCCATCTTGTTGAATTTATCAATATTATAATTGTTGCTGTTCAATTATGACAATAATTGGAAAAAAGATTGCCTTCTGTGTTTTTAGACAAGAATATTGGAAAGACGTCACTCTCGTGTAGATAGAATATAGGAAAACGTCACTCTCGTGTAGATCTTGAATTCTTGACATATTTCCTGATCCCTTAGAGAGTAAAGCTGTAATTTTTAACTGTTGGATTTGGCTTTTTGTGGGGAATAATTATTGTTCTTGTGAAAACGTAAGCAAAAACTATAGTTGGCTAAAGTGCATGACTGCAGACAAGTTGTGGAAACCATTTGACGTTTTGCCTACGCAATTGCTCATTCATACAAACCATATTGTTTATTGTTGCCTTTAATTTTTGTATGATTCATCTGCAACAAAAATCTAGGCATGGTTGGAATTGCCCAGTCTTTCAATTTATAGTGATAATTTATGCAATTTAATGAAGTATAATTTGTCTGCATTGAAAAGCAAGATATTGTTGGTTAGAAAATTCAACCGACATTATATATAGCATGTTACATCGTTAGGCAAATGCTAGTTGGAAAATTGTTGAAGTTAAATGAGATATAAAAGTGGGCGCATGTATTGAGAGCTTTCTGAAAAGGGTCTCTGTTTTCCAATAATAATTTTTAGATCTTATTTTCAACTGTTGAAACACCAAGTGGTTTTCTAAGATTTGTTTATTTGTTTTTGTATTTCTTGTGACTTGGTGACTATTTACTAACATATAGTTTGTTTACCTTGTAGCAATACGGTGATATTAGAACACTATACACAGCCTGTAAACATAGGGGCTTTGTGATGATATCTTATTATGATATCCGTGCTGCTCGAACTGCCATGCGTGCATTACAGAATAAGCCATTACGAAGAAGGAAGCTAGACATTCACTACTCGATTCCAAAGGTACCAATTGATTTTTATTTCTTTTTTTTTCATCATAGAAATTCACGTAATTCATCTTTTCATCTGTTTTTCGTGTGTATTAGGATAACCCGTCAGACAAAGATATAAATCAAGGAACTTTAGTTGTTTTTAATTTGGATCCTTCAGTTTCATGTGAAGATCTTCTTCAAATCTTTGGGGCATATGGTGAGGTTAAAGAGGTAATTTCCGTTTCTTCCCAATGCTCCTTTTAATGCTAAAAGGGTGATTATTTGTTTGAACCATTAGGCTTTATTGTTCACTACAAACTAACCATCTATGCTATAGACATGCTAAAACAAAAGATTCTGCAAGAACGAGGGATTTTATACAATTTGTTGAAATTTTAGAGGAAAGGCAACAAGAAGCATCATACTTGATGTTTCTTTCATTTAGTTCTTTCAAAATCTGTTTTTTTTTCTTATTTATTTTTTATATTCTGCATTTTTGCATGAAGGATGGATTCCATCATTCCACAAATAACCAAATAACGTGAAGTAATAAAGATCCAAGTGGATGTTGTTGTTGGTTCACATCATTGAAGCATTCATATAGTACCCTTAAAAAAACTAAAGTTTGTGGTATTTTTGCACAATAACAGATAAGGGAGACACCACATAAACGACACCATAAGTTTATTGAGTACTATGATGTTAGAGCTGCAGAAGCAGCCCTTAGATCTCTGAACAGGAGTGACATAGCTGGGAAGCGCATAAAGCTTGAACCTAGTCGCCCTGGTGGAGCCCGCCGAAAGTAAGCATACCTATTTTTATCTAAAGAAATAAGAAAAAAAGGAGCTGTTAATATATCATTTTATAACATTCTTTCATTAATGTTTTGCACAATTTTAGCAAACAAGAATTTTGAATGTTAATTTTTGTTAAATTTCTTAAGTTAACCCAAAATTGGTCATTTTTAGAAAATCAAAGATCATCATGCATCCTGGGAAAAATTTCTTGCAAAATTAGGAAGATGTTGGATCTAGGAACTTTGTAGGTTGGAGGAAAGAAATCTACATGTTGATTTGCTGGTTGATAAAGTAGTCTGCATTAGATGAATTCATGTTTAAAGTAACATGTTTTAGTTGGTTCTATTATTAATCAAATTTGTTTACTTTTGTTGGATCTTAATATGAAAAGAACGGAAAATAAATTGGTGAACATAAAATGAAAGATGATTTATTTTGTGTGATGATTTTTGATCATAATGTTTTTTTTGCCTTCTTTACTTTAGCCTGTTGTTGCAATTGACTCAAGAGTTTGACCAAGATGACACTCGAAGTTTTCGACTTCAAGTGGGTCCTTCGATTGCCACCTCTCCTCCAGGTGAGGCCAACTTTTGTTATTATTTTGTGTTCCCTGAGAAAAGCACGTTTTGAGTTGACATTCTTTGACTCTTACAAACTATTCAATGTATTTAACCTAGCAGGTGTCTGGCCACAATTTGGCAGCCCAATTGAACACAGTCCTCTACAAAGTGTAAGCAAGTCACCGGTCCTTGGCTCAGCGAGCCCTACTTTTGGCAACGGTTTACCTGGTTTGGCTTCAATCTTGCAACCCCCACCAGCCAGGATAGCACCAATTGGTAAGGACCATGGAAGGACTAACTGTAACCATCTTGACCAGAACACCACATTTCAACAATCTCATTCACTTCCAGACTCCATACTGAGTCAATTTAATGAACCCCTGTCCTCTTTTGGTGGTTCGAGCTCAACCGGTTCAGGAATCGAAACACTATCTGGTCCACAATTTTTGTGGGGTAGTCCCAATCCCAGTCCCAGTATATTAACCGACCAGCCCAAAGGACCTATCCATGGTTTTAGATCCCCAACCATGGGTCATCCATTTATAACATCCAAGGGCCCACCTGGTATTACCCATGGGTTTCCAATCACAGGGCGTCATGGATCTTTGCTTCATCAACATCATCATGTTGGATCTGCTCCGTCTGGGATACCGTTTGAAGGACATTTTGGTCATTATCACGAGTCTCCTGAAACATTCTTCATGAGCCCACCTGCTTATGGGGGCGTAGGTATAGGTCATATTGATAGAGGCTTTTTAGGTTCTCGTGGGTCGGTTGGAAATGGTTCTCCAAGTTTCAGCACCATGTCTTCTCCCAGGATTAGTCCTATGTTTCTAGGTAGCGGGACTTACGCAGGGCTTGGGGCCACAATCGCAGAAGGTATGAGTGAGCGTGGACGGAACCGGCGTGCTGACCAAAATGGTAATCAAACTGATAGCAAGAAACAGTTTCAGCTTGATCTTGATAAGATCACAAGCGGAGAAGATACTCGAACAACTTTGATGATTAAAAACATTCCTAACAAGTAAGACAGATTTCATCTTTATTATTATTGGCACTTAGATTGCTACGCGCGTTTACGGTCCAGTTTTGACAAAAAATCCGGGCCGAACTGCCAACCAAGGTTTTGGAGAACGGAAAATCAATTCGTCTTTGTTAGTTGGACCGTCTGGACTGGCTAAATTGGTCAAAACAATTCAGTTTGGCAGTTTAAACTGCTTTTTTCTTTTCAAAATTGTTGGTTTTGTATTAAAAAGATAAGTTCATGTATATTAATACATATACATGATGCATATTCCGAAATGAACATATATATAAGTACTTAACGTTAAAGGACTGATAAAAAAGTTCAAAACCCTCGGCCGAACCATTAGACTCCGTTTTTGAACCGTAAACCGTGCACCGAACCATAAAAATCTCAAACCGGCTAAACCGGTCTAACCGGCCGATTTGCTTCGGTTTGGCAGTTCGACCGGTGTCAAAGGGTATGAATACCCCTACGGATTGCAACTTGGTTGGCACATAAAGATTACAACTTGATTATTTCCGACATTTACAAAGATTTCATCTAGAATTGTATCTTTGGCTCTCCAGGTATACTTCAAAGATGCTGCTTGCTGCTATTGATGAAAATCATAGTGGTACATATGATTTTCTGTACTTGCCAATCGATTTTAAGGTATTATTTTTGTTAAGAATTTCTTTCTATTTGAACAACTCCCCCCTCCCTCTTGCTTCAGTTTGGCTAACATAACAGATTCCCACCATTTGCTGCAGAACAAATGCAATGTCGGCTATGCGTTTATCAACATGCTTTCTCCAACTCATATAATCCCATTTTACCAGGTTTTTTTCTACCTTACGGCTCACCATCTTTGACGTTTTAATTTTTAAATTCGACATGGTTTTAAGAATATAGTCATAATATCTGTTAATTTGTGTAAATTGCTGTGTAGGCGTTCAATGGGAAAAAGTGGGAGAAATTCAACAGTGAAAAGGTTGCTTCCTTGGCTTACGCTCGGATCCAAGGAAAGATGGCACTTGTGACTCACTTCCAGAACTCTAGTTTGATGAATGAAGATAAACGTTGCCGTCCTATTCTTTTCCATTCAGAGGGCTCAGAAGTTGTTGAGCAGGTACCATGCTTATTTAAAATATCTTATATGAATGGTTGGGTTTTTTTTTAGTATCAAACGAGTCAATAAAAAGTTTAGCTAAAAAGGGAAATGGTAAAATGGGCCGAACATGTTGAAAGTCGCCCCAAGTGTATTTTCAATGCATACAACCTCTTAAATCGCTGTATTTAGTGATTAGATTATTATTGTAATGACATTGTTTTTGTAATCATACATAATGTTAAATTACTTATCTATCCTTACCATCTTGCAGGAACCTTTGTCATCAAATATTTTGAATATTCAAATGCATCGGTCAAATGGTTCAGACTCTGGCGATTCGTCAGGTAGCCCTTCAAAAGATGGTGCAGGTCCTGGTGCGACTGAGCAGAGCTGACAGCAGGTGAAGCCAGCAGTCTTACCAATCTGTCTAAATTAAAAATATTTATCCAAGGCTGCTGACTGTCATCAGTACATATCGTGTATAGTACTAGGAGAATCACATTAAAAAGGAAACAAGGGTGTGGATTTTCTCTACTTTTGAAAAGATAAAGAGTAAAAAAAAGAAAAAAAAGAAAACTTATGATGAAAAGTCGTTTGAAGGAGGCGAATGATAGTAATGTACAGGTGGAGATTGCCATTTTGCTAATATGTAAATCGGTCAAATCTTCTGTGCATTCACCTCTTCATTTTGGAAACGGTTTTCCTGGAGACAAGTTTATGGATTTTGTGGCAAATGTAGTGTGCGTGTTTGAGGGGTAGATCTGACTTTTCATGTGTTTTGAATCTTCAGTTTAAATTTGACTAAAAACTAATGGGAAGTAAACCTGGGAACTTTTTTTATTTTGTTTTTTGTTTGTGTAGTTTTAGTTGTCATGGGCAGGTTTTTCATGTTTTAGAGGAACATCTGTTTCTTGTAGAAGCCCCTTTACAGGTCAAATATGTCATTTTAATGTTGTAACAACCTGTAACTGATGTATTAAAGTATGTATCATAAATTCCAACTGTGTTATGCTTTATTGGCTGATTGTGTATAAAGGAGTGGTTTACATGATGCCATTTCATGCAACAGGTTAAAGACTTGAATGTTGACCTTTTTGGTCAAATTTGATGCTGGAAAGTGGCTTTCCTTGCAGCATTAATTTTTTGAGAATGTGGGTACAATTTTGCAACTTTGTCTGTTTAATTGTTTGTTGATAGTGTAATCTTAACTCTGAAAAAAAGTATTGATACACTTTTTTATCCCCAAAAGTTGACAAATCAATCTTAAATAATATTTCTGAGTAAAATGTCATTTTCGTCATTTGGTTGAGTCATTTTTGTCAGTTTCATTTAAAAAGTTTATTTTTTATCTGGATATCCTTGTGGTTTACAGAACTCATCATTTTCATCCAGTCAGTTAACTTCATCTAAATTTTAACGTTAAATGAGGGGTAAGTGTGTCTTTTATGTTTTTCTTTATTCTATCAATTTTTTAAACCCTTAATTATTCCCCTAATCCCCCTTTTAAACCGTAAAACCTTAATTCATCAATTACAATCGTCCCTGTGGCTGAATTACAATTTTAAAACGGGTTTTTATGATCGTCCCGGACCTGGTGGCTGAATTACGATGTTAAAAGGGGTTTTTACGGTTTAAAAGGAGGATGGGGGAATAATTAAGAGTTTAAAAATTGATAGAATAAATAAAAAATACAATTACCCCTCCTTTAACGTTCACATTTGGATGGAGTTAACTGATTGGATGAAAATGACTTGTAAACCACGAGGATACACAGGAGAAAAATTAAATTTTTGGATGAAACTATAAAAAATGACTAAACCACATGGATGAAAATGACGGTTTACTCTATTTCTTTTGATTCCTAGACCTGAAAAAGATGTGCAAAGATACAGAGATGGTGATGATAGCAGTTTTAATATCAAATTTGATCAATTTGAGTTCGTTTACATGTCAAGATTCACTAAACAGATCTATCAATATGGTGAAAACTGGTATGAAAATTAGAAGTATAATATATACACATTCAAACACCCAAATATTTACATAAAGCAGTTGAACTCATTAACATTGTTATTTTCAAATATCTATTTCCTGGTTTTAAGTTCTATGTCGATGAGAAAACCACATTTGTTGTCATCTTTAACATAGTACACATGGCCTTTCATGATTTTAAGAAGTTTTCTAGAAATATTGAGAGCAAGTCCTTCTTGGGTACCTTGATTTTCTCTTCCTTCATACATGTCTCTGATAATATCTGCCGGTAACCCTGGGCCCGGATGAGTCATTCTGCAGGAACGAAAAGTTCATGAGGACTACTAAATGGGTGGGTCATGCGGGCTGATAACGGGTCAAAATGGATAACCTTTTGGTATGGGTTGAAATGGGTCGGATAGTGTCCAGTTCACTTGATGCACTTTTTCCTTTAAAAAGATTAAATTTTTTATACAGAATTAGTGGGTCAACTTTGTTACAAAAACAACATCATTTCAATGATAATACAAGATTTTTGAAGAAAAATGATGTAGAAGGTTTTATGTGTTATTTTGGCAACTTTTGACTGCTTATTTTTGCTACCTTTTTGATCAATTGATCTGTTGGGACTTGATGTTCAGCACTGAAAAGCTGACCACAAAGGTCCTAATTATATGTCTAATTTATAAATAAAAGGCAGGTTTGACTTTATATTGAACAAAGATGTACATAAAGAAGCATCACAAATCTAATTGCTTCATATACTAGGGTTAGTATTAGTCATAAACAAAGATTTTCTTGAAATAAAGGTGGTTATTTCGACCCACTCACTTCTGAATTGGTCTATTTGGCTTACGTAAAGACTAAAAATGAAACAGGTCAAACGAGTCTAAAATCACCCCAAATACATTTTTATTCAAACTGGTCAAACGGGCCGAGAATCACCCGAAGTCAAAATATGTACCTGAACTGTAGATGAATGTATTCATGTCCATCCTGTATCCTCCTGAGTCCAGGGGACACTTTGATTTCCACCCAACCATCTGGTGAAGGTGCATGGTTCACAATGCTGATCAAGAAATCTGATAAGATTATCTGAAGCCTAATTTGATCGCCTATAAGATCAAGCGTTTTGACTTGATTAGGTATTTCATGAACCAACGGAATATTTTTTTCCTCCAGAACGATAATAACTTGGCTCACGATAGCATCTAAAAGATTCTCCATGACAAATTGGTCCGAGTTCAGCTCCACATTGCTGCAGAAACAAAAAACTTCACAAACAAGGAACCACAACGAATAACAGAAATTTTTTGACTTTTGAGTTCAACACACAAAAGAAACTCAGGAAAAGAATGAAGATCTAGAGAATCAAATAGAGGTGGCAATTTTGACCAGTTTGCTTATGAATGGGTCGGTTGGGTTATTTTTAATCCCAAACGGGTCAAATTGATGAATAATTTTTTTAGCTAAAATGGGAATGTGAAAAGGTTTTCTTAATCATATTCAATGCATTTATCATTTATATTAATTTAAATAAAAACGGACCAAAAGTATTCTCGAGTCAACCCAACCCAACCATACCTATACTATAAAGTTACCCGTTTGACCCGTTACCAAACCCGCCCATCTTGCACCTCTAGAATTAACACTTACCCTTCTTCAATACTTTTTATGTCCATATTCTCAATAATCGATGCTATCTGTCTTTGACAAGCACCACTTGTCTCGAGATACTGCTTCTGATAATCTGAAATAACCGAGTTTTCAAGAAGCTTGCGAGTAAAAAGAAGCCCGTTTAAAGGTTTCTTAATTTCTTGCTTAATATACTCCAAATTATCATGCCTCAACACAAATTCTTGGTCACTTTTACTGTGCACACTAGTCCTCAAAAAACAAAAACACCCAACCACTTTTCCATTTTTGCCAACTCTCTTGTTTGTTGTCAAATAAACCTCTACAAGATTCCCATCTTTTCCAAAAAACCCAAACTCTGAATCCAATGAATCGTGACCATCGATTGCTCTATATAACAAAATCATGAATTTGGTCAGTGTATCTTCATCTTTAAGTGGGCATAAATCTCCAAAAACTTCACCAGCAAGAACTTTTCCAAGAACTTCATGTTTCATACAACCAGTAAGTTCTTCCATGGCTGCATTCCATTCAGAACAACGCGCGTTTTCATTTGAAGCAAATAAAGGAGGAATTAATGGATTTAAGGTTTGAATAATCGAGTTATAATCTCCTTCCATATGTAAAAATCGATCCATGATAGTTTTCTTGTCTGTCACATCTTGACCCACAAAGGATACACCAACAATATTGTTCATGTAGTCTCTGCTTGTGCATGTATTAGCCACAACGTATATAATGGGTTTGTTTTGCTTGTGCATGCCAACCTTTTGTAGTTTCAGTTCGATGTTTTTCTCTTCTTCGCCTGTACCAAATAAAGCATGTGACCATGATAAGTACCCAGAGAAAAACATATTTTGACTTTTGAGGTCAAACAGAGTCTAACATACAAGTTAAAGATCATCTTAAACGAACTAACAATCAATCATAGGCGGTAATTTTGATCAATTTTCTAAAGAATGGGCTGGTCTCGGTTGTTTAATCTAAAAAGGGAAAATAAAGAACTTTTGTTTTTAATGCATAAAACCTCCTAGATTATTTTGTTTTAATCAAAATCCAAAAAAAAATATATATGAATAAAAATGATTTAGGAGGTTGTATGATTTAACAATTTGGGCGACTTTAAACCTGTTTGACCCATTCCCCTTTTAGTATAAAATTTTTTAGTTGACCCGTTTGAGATATAAATAAAACCAAATAGACCTATTCATAAGTAAATGGTAAAATTTGCCACCTTTAATACTTTCTAACTAATAACTACTGTTTTACTTGAAAACCTATAATAAAACCAATTTATATTATCATACAGTAAAAGAATTACCTTGCAAAGCTCTATGGAGAAGATCTTTAACAGCTCCATGTGATGTTTCATGAACAAATTCATCAATCAAAGACTTTCCTATAGCTTCACTAGCTTTGACTCCAGTCAACTCTGCAATTTTCCCATTCCACCCATTAATCAAACCACACACATCAACACCAAAAATAGGAACAGATGCTGTTTCAATCAATCTCATCATTTCACACGCAACGGAACTAATTTCATGCACCCGTTGGCCATCACTCTCACTTTGTTGACTACATATCATCACTCTTTGACTACCACCACTGTTATCCACAGCATCTTGAAGTGACGTTCGCATAATTAACTGCAAAGAATGAATCACATTGATATCAGAATTTTCCCAAGGCAAACTTCTACCTTTTACCACTTCAAGAAACGCCTTAAATGAAGATCTTGGATGCATTTTATTGTCATCATCTTTATCTTCAGGATGATGTTTAGCACCTGCCCATTTTATTTCTCTCTCTGTTTGTGATCTGAACCAAAACATGAAAGCATTTGAATTAACTCTTGCAGCAGCCATACCACAAACTGCATCACCAAGCAAAACTGCACCAGGATAACCAGAATTTAACAAACTTTCTGTACTGAACCCTGTAGAATCCTTATGTTCATTACACAACCATTTAACTATGTCTGTAACTTGTGATTCATTTGGAGTTACACCAATTAACCAAACTCTGTTATCATAGTATAAAGCTGCTCCATCACATTTGACTAAATCCATGATACTTGGAGAATTAGTCATAATCTGAAAAGGGTCCTCTCCCACGAGCATGTCACATATGGTGGTCTGCATATGGAGGATCTTTTTCTCTGCTTTTTGTTCGGCTAATTGAAGCTCCATGTAGAGCTGCAAACCCATTGATTGCATTAAAAATTCACATGCATTACGAAGTGGGAACGGGATATAACGTTGTGTTGTGTGATGGCAGGTCAGCAAACCCCATAATTTCATGGATTCATTGTTGTTTATAAGAATAGCCATCACTAAAGATGCAATAGAATTCATGTTAGACATGTAAGCTCCATGGCAGCCATGTGGGGCCCGAAGGGTAGAGTTGACCAAACAAACTGATTGCTTTAGTTCTTGACTTTGAATCACGGGAACTGAGTTAGCATTACAATCGACGATCATTCTCACCCGATTTTGTTTAAACAAGAATCGAGCAGCTTGTGGGACATCTGTTGCAGGATAGTGTAGCCCTAAATACGGTTCTAAATCAGATCTTATAGCTTCTGAAACAACTTCACCATGTCCATCATCATGGAATTTATGAACCATAACCCGATCATAACCCGTAAGCTTTTGTATTTCTTCAACAACAGTGTCACACATAACACTAATATCTCCACCAGGGAGAGATTGCAGCCTAGAAATCGCTCCGACAACAAGCTTTTGCGACTGAATTGCACCAGTAAACAATACTGTGGGGTCAGTAGAGTTAGCTGGCTCTAAATCAATCATAACACCCACATCAATCCTGTGGAGAATTGCATAAAACGGTTTACTGGTAGTTTTAGAGTGAACCAAAACAGGGTTAAACAACTTGATTTCTCTAGAAGCTACAGCTCTTTCTAATGAAGCCCTAGAACTAGAGGTGAAAAGGGTTCTAGCATCAGTTCCAAGCAGACTTTTCTTCTTGTGCTCATCCAAATCATCAGGATTGTCCAGATTCAAACTCAACATCCTAAAACAGTTTTCACTAAAACTTATGATTCTAAAAGTGGGTTCTTCAACTGCAATCATACAACCAAAAGGTTGAACAAAACCACCTCTTTGCATTTTTGATAAATAAGCAGTCATTTCTCGTTCAGCTACAGCTTCTGGTGCTTGTGTAACCAAATTAGGGTAGTTAAAAGATTTACCAGATTCTACAGACTGCTCAAACTCTGACAAAAGCCTAGCATCAGTACCATATTGAGCCAAGCTCTGGTTTTTATTAGTTGGGTTCATGTTGCTTCCACCTGATGATGATGATGATGATGATGAGGTGGCACCAGCAGGGTTGTTTTTTTTAATGGTTGGTTCCTCTTCATTTACTCCCTTTCTTCCTAACTCCATTTTCAAAACTTGAAGACACTTTTATGGATGATGTTTTCTTGGAAAATCTGAAGTGGGTTCAATAAAGAAAGCTTGTAGAAGCTTAACTCCCGATGCACATGGTTGAGTTTGTTCTTGAAGTCCCCACATATTTATTGATTCTAGTATAAATATGTTTTAGGGGTTGGGTTAAAAGTGAAAATCTGAAGTGGGTTCAATAAAGAAAGCTTGTAAAAGCACAAGCACACATTGGAAAGTGGGATGGGTAATTTGGAGCTGAGCATCTGCTTGGAAGGTAGTGGGGATGATGACAGATTTAATTGCCGCCATGCATTTGGTGCCATAGTTTCAAGTTTCAACTCACTCGTTGAGTCATATTATCGAACACCTGGTCTGCACTCCAGCTGACGGGTATTTTCTTCATGGATAATTACATGCGTTTTGGGGTTTTTCCTTTTTCTTTTTGGTATTTTCATCTCTTACTTTGTATTAAAAAGAATTCTTTATACAGATTTGTAAAAAACTTGCAGGTGTGGATCCGATGTTGGGTTGTATGCATGGATGAGGAGTATGATTGTTACGTTTAGGGTTGATTGGGTTATAATAAATAGGGAAAATTATCAAAATGGACATTTGAGATAGTTCACCGGTTAAACTTATTAAAGTGGACAAACTTTTTCAGCCTACTAAGTTGTGGTCATTTAGACCATTAGTCGGCTGAAGCCGACTAGTTCAGCCTGTTTGAAAATCCGTGCCCAACTTCCTTTTGTCAGATTTTTAACCAACCAGAAAGTGACATGTGAAGGCTCTGAAACTCAAGCTGGCTGAAGCCCACTTCCAAGTAGGCTAAGCCGGCGTGTTTTTTTTTTTGCTCGATTTTAGCCTGCTTAGCCGGCTATTTGCCTTTGCTTAGCCGGCTATTTTTCTTAAAATAAACACAACAATCATATAATAAGTAGTCAAAAACAATATAAGTTTAATGTTTTAAAATAAACACAACAATTATATAAAAAGTAGTGCTAAAATAGAATATCAAATACAACAATATTGTATTTGAGCAATATTTTTTTATATGATTGTTGTGTTTATTTAAAACATTAAACTTATATTGTTTTTTACTACTTATTATATGACTGTTGTGTTTATTTTAAGAAAAATAGCCAGCTAAACAAAGGCAAATAGCCGGCTAAGGAAAGACATTAAGCAGGCTAAAATCGAGCAAAAAAAAGAAAACACGCCGGCTTAGCCTACTTGGAAGTCGGCTTCAGCCGTCTTGGGTTTCAGAGCCTGCACGTGTTACTTTCTGGTTGGTTAAAAATCTTACAAAAGGAAGTTGGGCACGGATTTTCAAGCAGACTGAACTAGCCGGCTTCAGCCGACTAATGGTCTAAATGACCACAACTTAGTAGGCTGAAAAAGTTTGTCTATTTTGGTAAGTTTGACTAGTCAAATGTCCATTTTGGTAATTTTCCCTAATAAATAAATATATATATATATATATATACAAGGGAGGTTCAAATAAAAAGTGATATTTCGCTAAAAAGCGTAAGAAATAACAAAAACCTTAAGAAACGATATCAAACGAACTCCGATTGAGCTCATTCCAGCGGTGTTGGAACGGTCTCGTCGAACTCTACCATATTAACTTTTAGGTTTAGATTTTAGCGTTGAATTTTATGTTTTTAACCTTAGGGTTTAGCTTTTAGGGTTTAGGGTTTTGTTGGGGGGGGGGAAGGTTTAGGTTTTTACGGGGGGGGGGGGGGGTTAGGTTTTTTTTGGGGGGGGGGGGGGGGGGTGGGGGTTTTAGGCTTTTCGGGGTAGGGTTGGAGGGGGTTTAGGTTTTTGGGGGTGTGGGTGGAGGGGGTTTAGGTTTTTTGGGGCGGGTTAGGGTTCGATGAGACGGTTCCAACGCCGCTGGAATGAGCTCAATCGGAGATCGTTTGACCCATTTCTTAGGATTTATTAGCAAAAATCCACTTCTTATTGGAACCTTCCCATATATATATATATAGGGAATGGTTCAAATACTAACCAATTTTTTATGTGATAACCGTGCTAACCACTATCAAACAATCACATAATTTACAAATTATTTTTTCATTTAATTCTTAAAAGAGTATTTAAGTATCGTGAACATATATCTTGAACATAAATACGAAAATGATGAGTTTTACATATACGTACCAAATAATGTTACATATACGTGACACGTAGTGTTTACGTATGTGTAATACTAACAAAATGATAATTGTTACATATACGTAACATTATGTTTTGAGAGTGGTTATCATGGTTATCACATAAATATTGGTTAGCATTTGAACCTCACCCTATATATATATATATATATATATATTGGGAATGGATTATTTGAGAACTCCTAAATATTTTGAGAACTCGTCAAAAAACCAATCAAACCTATTTTTTTGTTTTTACTATCTTTAGGGTTAGAATACAACATAAAAAAAATGAATTTACATATGTAAATTTACATGTATGAATATATTAAAAAATATATACACATGCATAAGTTTACCACTTACACATGTATAAGTGTTTACCATTTACACATGCATATAAACTTTTTTAAGAATAATTTAGAGAGAAGAGATGAGTTAATTCTAGAGATAAATGATTTTTTATGTTGTATTTTAATAATAAAGGTAGTGAAAACAAAAAAAATGGATTTAATTGATTTTTTGACGAGCTCTCAAGTATTTATGAGTTCTCATTTATATATATATATAAATATATATATATATATATATATATATATATATATAGAGGACGGTTATCATACAAAGGGCCCAAAACGTACGAAGCCTACGAAGGGCCCCCGACCGTCCAATTAATGTGATCTAGGGTCAGGAATAACGCGGTGGCATAAACGTAATTACTTTAAAAAAATACACGTCATCTAGGTAAAAAAGAGCATAAATGTCAATTTGTTTAATAATCACGTTTTTTATGTCAATTTATTTAATAATCACGCTTTATGCGTGATTTTGTTTTATAATCACGCTTTGTGTGTTATTTTAAATTTTATTGAAATCGCGTGAATTTGAAATCACGTTTGAAATATTTGACATTTATGATTTTAATCACGTGAATTTGACATTTATGATTTCAATAAACGTGGATTTTATCTGTCACGTTTTTCAGATAAACCAAATTCACGCATAAAGGGCATAAATGATTTTAAACGTGGATTTCTAACGTGAATTTCAACTTTAATTTTTTTAATTTATTTGGTGAATCAACTTTAATTTTTTTAATTTTTTGATTTCAAACGTGATTTCAACTTTAATTTTTTGATTTTAATAATAATGTATTTTTATAAAGATTTGATGAATCCTATGATTCGACAATTGAATCACGTTTTTTTATAAAGGTTTGATGAATCATATATGTAGTATTATAATGTAGTATTATCATGCAGTATAATTAGAGGTGAACAAAAAAACCGGAACCGCTCAAGGAATCGGAACCGGTTCTTCCGGAACCGAACCGGTTCTTGAAAAACCGGAACCGGGTACATAGGTTCCGGTTTTTCAACCAAGAACCGGACCTGGAACCGGAACCGGTTCTTGAGAATACCCGATTTGTACACCTCTACCCTTATGTCTTGTGACACTAATCCATCTATGTTTTACAGATTCGTGATGTGTATATGCTTAAAATTTTAATAATGGTAAAACTTAAATTGTTTAAAATTAAAAGTGAAAAAAAGGTTTTATGAGTCAAACGGGTCAGACAATCTAGTTTTTTTATATAATTTATCTATGTTTTGTGAGTTTATGTTTTAAACATTTATCTATTTTGTAACATTTAATGTTATTGGACTTTTTAAGTTAGTTATTTATATGTTTAATTAATGTATTTATATGTTTAACTAAGTTTTTCGAATACCCGAAAATAGGTTCTTGAAATACCCGACTTGAACTACCGGAACCGGTTCTTGAAAAACCGGAACCGGGTACATAGGTTCCGGTTTTTCAACAAAGAACCGGACCTGGAACCGGAACCGGTTCTTGAGAAAAATCGATTTGTGCACCTCTAAGTATAATGATACTACATATATGTAGTATCGAAAAAATCCGACACGTTAATTTTTTGTTTTTTATATAACAATATTATACTCAAATTAAAGATAAAAAATGCTTAATTTATTGGTGTAATTTAAAAAAAAATAATGTATGAAAAAGTTATTGAGGTTTAAAAATTAAGAGGAAAGTTTTTTGATTTTCTCATGAACTCAACCTTATATATATATATATATATATACGGGACGGTTCCACTAAAAAGTGATTTTTCGCTAAGAAATCCTAAGAAGTGGGTCAAACGAACTCCGATTAAGCTCATTCCAGCGGCGTTGGAACCGTCTCATCGAATCCTAAACCGGACCCAAAAACCTAAACCACCCTCCACCCCGCACCCTCCAAAAACCTAAACCCCCCTCCAACCCTACCCCGAAAAGCCTAAAACCACCACCCCCCCCCCCCCCCCCCAAACCTAAGCCCACCCTCAAAAACTTAAACCCCCCACCCAAAAAAAAAAAAACCTAAATCATAAAATCTAAACCTTAAAAGTTAAACCCTAAGGCTAAAACCCTAAAATTCAAACGTAAAATCTAAACCTTAAAAGCTAAACCCTAAAAGCTAAGATGGTAGAGTTCGACGAGACGGTTTCAACGCCGCTGAAATTAGCTCAATCGGAGTTCGTTTGATATCGTTTCTTAAGGTTTTTGTCATTTCTTAGATTTTTTAGTGAAAAACTAATTATTATTTGATCCTCCCTCTATATATATATATATAATTTAAAACTTAATAAGAGATACAAACATCATTGCACCAAGGTCATACAACCCATTTGATATGACGAACATGTTCATATGGTCCACTGATATATTATATTGCTCGTATGTGACGGTATTCGTCGCGCCATACGCTCTGTATGATGTGATTGATTGATACTGAAATGACTGTATGTGTGACGTGACCACCGATAAATTCATACGGCCTCTATGACGTGACAATGGTTGGTAATTGGTGGACGTTTTTAGGGGTGTGTATGTATAGGAGCTCCCTATAGCATAATCTATTTATTGTAATTTGATTAATGATTATAGTACTAATTAATTAATATTTAATGTAGTCTAAACTCTTAATCTTAAATTCAAATAAACTTTTATACCCACAATTATTTAATATAGAAAGATTTTTTTAAAGATATTTTCTACATTTTTTTATAGTTCACAGATAATAATTTATCATTTTTTTTATTTTTTATGTTTCAATAATAATTAAAAGATTTATGTTCCTTTTAAAGATGCAAAATGTATGGAACTTGATTTATTTTTGATTTTTACTTGTGAATGATTTAATAAAAAGAAAAAAGTTGACGATAAGGGCTATAAAAGTTATTAAAATGATAATGATTGTGACAATTTACAAGATGAGACGGTGTGCATGTGGACATATATAATGATTTTAATAACATTCATGCTTGGATGGTTTATATTGTTTAAGCACAAGTTTTTTCTTTTTAAAATGACACGGACTCCTAAAATTAGGATTTAAACATTTTTAAATAAAGTCAAATATATGACGTATCTTGATCGATATATTTGAAGCATATTTGACCTGTCTTGACGGGTCCATTTTTGACATTCATCGATGAAATCCTAAATCCGTCACTGAAAATATGTGAGATTAAAGAAAAAGAAAAAAGAAAGTTTAGATAGAGAGATTGACTACGTGATCAAAAGGTCAATTGGAAGTGATATTTCTTCCTCATGTTCTAAGTAGAAATAGAGTTTGAAACACAAAAATGGTGAAATTCATGTTAGACCCGTTTATAATGTTCTGAAATTAGAAATAGTTAATGATTTTTAATTTCAAAACCTAACAAGAATTTCTGGTAATATATAATTTAAATAAAATGATATTTGTTATCCAAACATGCTTAGAATTGGCTAAGCGTATATAATTTGTGTTTCATGTGACGAAAGCAAAGATTATGGATTAGTTACTGTGAGAGGTGAAACTTCACTTTGTATATATGTTAGTTTATAATGGAACTTGATCTTGTATTTTGTAAAGATGATTATAACTTGAAAGTAGAGACGGACAAAAAAAACTGGTTTGGATTTCCGAACCGGCTTATAACCCGATCCGGTACCCCAAACCGTATACCAGTTCGTGTCCGCGCGCTCCCAAACCGTTTTCAACCCGGTCCGAACCGGTTTCCACACAAACTGGTTTTGTAATTCTAGAAAAAAAAATCCGAACCGGTTTATAACCTGAACCGATTTGGTGAAAAAATCTGGTTTATCCACCTCTACTTGAGGGTACCAAGTTCCTATTATTCTAATGTTATGTCTTTGCATTTTTTTTTAAATCGTACTTAAACTTAATGGTGTTGCATACAATCTATAAAAGTGGTCGAAATTTATATATCGTACATAAAGCTTTTGTGTCCGATAAGTAATAAATTTTGAGTAAATAAAAAGAATATAACTATAAAGATTTTTGGTTCTTAACTTATTTACCAGTTTTTAGTAAAACACATACAAACAGACACACACATATAAGAGTGTGTATTCATAGTAACAGGGACAAATAAGAACCGTTAGATATTTGAAATTCATTTTATTCACAGGTGAAAACATGTATATAATATAGTTGTCTTGGTAAACTTTCTACCAAAATACTATGGATTAATATTAGAATTATCAAGTATGTTAGTAACAAACCTAATCAATCTCAACGAATTCTACAACCTTAAAAAGTACATATATAATAAATAAATAAATTAAAAAAAGTGAAAACCATATGGAGAATAAAAGACACTGGTCAAAAGCAGAACAAAAGTTTACATGCCCTAAAAAGGAGAATAAAGAGAGTCAAACACACGCATCTTCTTTTCAGGATGACTTGAAATCTAAAGAAAAAAAGAACTATCAGAAAGGTTTAGGGACTTTGAAATCTATCAGAAGTCAACACAAATCTACCTGTTAAAAGTCAACATAAAATAAGATGTCAACACAGATCTACTAGCTCTTAAAACACATCTAGCTCTTAAAAGTCAAGATGAAGTCATAGAGACTCTTAAACCAGTAAGAAGTCAACAAGAAACTGTTAGAAGTCAACCTAAAAGATTAGGGACTTTGAAAACAATTCAAAATTCATGAAAAGTAAACAAAAAATCTACTTGCTGCTTGTGTCAAAACAAACAGTAATGTTTGCAGGCAGGGGGATTTGCGTATAATGGTATATGATTTACAGTTATAAAAGAATAATACCTATTAGAATGGCATTTGGCATTAAAGATCCTCATTTCACCTGCACATAGACATCTAAAAAATCATAAAAAATGCAACCCATTTTGCTAAACAAAATGTTTCCATACTCGTAGAATCACACACTCGAATTATAACCTAGTTCAAGCAACCCTTTACCCTTTCAACTCAGTTTCCACCTAATCTTCTGATGATAATCATAAAAGTATTTGAAAATTAATAAAATGTCTTAAAATAAAATGCAATGATGACAGGAAAATAATGTAAGTAAGATAAAAAGTTGCCAAAAAGGAAAAGTATTCATCATCTAAAAATCAAATCACACTTAATTGCAGTTTCTAAGATTCTATAACTGTACATTGGAAATCAGATATTTCTGCAACTACAATCTGAGACAATATGGAAAGAACACCAAGTAAGATATCCAGAAGAGAAAAAAAACAAGGTCTTATTTATATAGATAATTATATTAGGAGCACAAGGCGGGGTGATGAGCATCTAATAATTGGAGTAAAATAGAGAAAAACAAAGGGCACTTATTCCTTGTTACCGAATCTTTTGGCAATTAGTGGACGAACATCTTCTGCGTCTGCTAGAGTTTCCAGGAAGGGTAGTAATGTAATTAACGCACAATCTGATTTATCACTGAACCAACTTTTTATTGGAATTCCATTATTAACTTGCAGCCGGAAAACCTGAAACCACCAAAAGTTGATAGGCTCAAAAAGAAATCCAAACCCCAAAATAAAACTAACATAAACAGGTAGAAATTCCCCCAAAGTGTAATTGCAATTAATAAAACCACCTAAATCATTTTATTAAAAAAGTAAATATTATTGGAATTAATATTTTTTTTAATTATATCTGACAGCTAAGTGTTTAATAAAATATAAGAATTTGGGACATGAAAGTTTTATGGGTCAACCCAACTTAACCCCATAATGATCTGTTATGAGAAATGATTGGGATACCTAACTCATCAACCTAAAAAGTAAAAATCAACCCATCAAGGAGATTGAAACAAATGGCAAATTAGAGTTAAATATGAGGAGAGAGAAAATGGCCAAGCTTTTATATTTTAGGTTGATGAATTGGGTCTCTCAAATCATTTCTCAATATATCATACAGTATCTTTTCTTCCCTAAAGTTGCCTATGCAAATATTTTTATTTTAGTAACGGATTATTTTGATGCTCAGAATACACTGAATATCCATCAACGGATCTGCCATCACCCAAAAGGTTGAAGTGTGATAAATTAATAAGCAAAGACATGGAAGATGAAAAATGGCAAAATGAACTGATATGCATCAAAGGAAAGCCAAACGTTAAAGGAAAATAGAGACATCAAGATGGAAAAGACAAGTGAAATGGGCTCGAACGCGCCACTTTTAGTATGGGGCAAAACAGGGCAGGTCGGGTTGACTCGCAAACACTATTAAAATAAAATGATTTAGTAGGTGATAAGCATTAAAAATAGATTTTAGAAACTTTCAACTCGTTCGACCCATTTGGCCCGTTTCCATTGTAGCCACTTTTTTTTTATTTAGACCCGCTTGAGATAAAACACAACCCAAATCGACGCATTCATAAACAAACGGATCAAAATTGTCATCTTCTAGAAAAATATGAAAGATTAAATAAGTAAAGTAAACCAAAAAGGTACCTGTGGGCAATTATCAATTATGGCAACTTTAGCAAGATCAACACCTAAAACAGTTAGATCTTTGGTATAACTTCCATCTGCAAAAATACATGATTCCCTATAAGCTCTGCGAGAGATGATTTTTCCATCTGGATCCAATATATCCAATAGTTGGTTTGCATAAATGCTTTGACTGGCTGTAAACACCACAATTTTAAACATTTCTGAAACCCTTTCCAAGAATTCTTTAAGGTAAGGCCTCTGCTTCACATAGACTGTATGCTCTTTGGAATCAACAAATACTGGAAAACTGAAGTCTGCATCATCACAGAGTTCCAATGAAGAGTGCACAAGTGTTTCTGTATATGCCAAAGTCAACAAAATTATAGTTAATGAAACATATTAATAGATTTCAGCTCGAGTCAACCAGAGATAACAAACGGGTGAATTGCCAGGGTTGGGTAATGGATCCAAACAGATTCAGGTAAAAAATAAGTTAACTATTGTACGACTCAAAGCAGATCGGGTCCGGTTGGTTTGACCCAGAACACTTCCCAAATTTTCATATAGATAATTAGTGCAGGATATGATTACAAAACTCATATTACTTCAATAATAATCTACTTTTTCAATAAAACGATTTAGAAGGTATTATTATTTATGCGATAAAGATGCATCTTGGGTGACTTCCAACTAATTTGGGCCATTTATGTTATTCGTTTGGCCCATAAGAGAGAAGACGTAACCAGAAAAGACCCATTAATAAGTATATGGGTCGAAACTGCCACCTCTAGAACATTTTTAAAGTAGATTGATAAAAAATCTTAAAAATAACCAAAAAAGTTCCATACCATCTAAATCAAGTACCAGTGTGACAGTTTTTCTTTCCCAGGGTGATACAGTGGGACATAAATTTGTTTCCACTTCAGAAAGATCAGGCAGATTTTTTATAAACATTTGTGGATCCAAACATTCTGCTGGATCCCAATCAGGATAATTATTAACATCGAGCTCCTGATTGCATGATGTCAACTGATGAATTGCCCGATACAAGTTTGATTCTTCTGAAGCCATTACAGGTTCTGAACAGTTTTTTATTCTGTCATCACAATCATTGCTATCCTCAAGAAAAGTTAATATCATATATTCATCATCTAAAAATATGCTTGATTCATCACATTCATAATTTGGTAAGCATATAGCTTCTTCAATGGGTGAGCTAGAAACAATCATGTCTGAAATGAAGAAATCTGACACGTTACAACTTTGATATTCACATGAGTTTTTATTTATACTGTCACTATCTTCATCTTCCAGTGATGGCACTTCAAGATCCTTTTCACTCCCTAAATAGAGACAACAAAAATCACAGTTAGGGTTTGCATTTGCGATTTGAAACTGATTTTGTGATATTAAATGAGCACAATCAGGTGATCAACTGTAATAATTAGATATTCAGTTGTTAGTGTTTGACAAATTCTAATTATTTAAGGAACTGATAGATAAAATGGTCAAAACAGACATTATTTTAAATCATTTTCTAAAAAACATAAGCTATTTGTTAAAAAAAAAACTTTGCAAAAAAATCGTGTATAAAACTGATAAAACTTTTAATACTGCTATTAACAATGAAAACATGGGTAAAAACAGAAGTAAATAAGTAATGTTGATATTTTTATAATAATCAGTTTTGCTGTATGAAACTGATTAGATGATCATAGTCATAATCATAATCACTTTATTTAAACACTAAAAACTAAATATTATGACTTCAAGTCACAAAAATTCTACAATCAGTTTTGTATAGCGCATCCAAACATTTTTTCTAAAAGGCATATGTGGAAAACTTTATCCTTTTACCTCCATTGCAGGAAGGAGTTGCTTCACTGTTACTGTCAATAGATTGTGGGATGGGAGAAAATATAGTTTCTACTGTTGAAGAGCAGTTGACTTTTGTATGATCCTGCAGTCAATTAAAACTTCCCAATGTAAATGTATGGAGTTACAAGGCTCGTATTTGTAGATATTATCTTGAAATAAGAGAGCTAGTTTCATCTAGCAATTTGAAAGTACTTTCAGAACCTGAATACTTTCTTCATCTAGCAATTCACAACAGTTAGTTTCATCGCATCTAAGTTCCTGCACCGTTGCTTCACTACAGGCAGAATCTGCAAAAACGAAATGAGATAAATAAACAAAATCATCAATTTAATGATAGCTGAAGTTACATAAACATAACAAAAAATACAGGTTTATTACCATCCTTTTTGTTAGAAATAAAAGTCTCGAGTTGAGCTTCTTGTTGGAAATTTTTAACTTGTGCCAAAGAGTTCTTGAATATCTTGCTTGACTTTTGACAAACATGGAGGACATTCTTTTCTCTCAAACAGCCCATGGTTGACTTCATTTTCATCTTTAGTGATGGCATTTGTTCTGTATTTTTTATGCGTATTACAGTACTGACTTAAAAACATCAGTAGGAAAATAAGATCCCTCCAAATGCCTGCAATTAGCCAAAAGAAAAGGAACTCATTACCTATCATAGTACAGTTGCAAATTGCCATATAACAAAAAGATAGCAGATAACAGTAGAGTGTAGACTACTAAATTCTGAGTTTAATAAAACCATAAATTTGTACCAATAGTTTATAACTTCTTATTATGCTCAAGAACAAAAACTCATGGATTTAACACCTTCCATCAGCATGATTACAGGGGCCCATCAATGACCCTGGCTACTAATTTAACTTCAAAAACCATCAATCATAAAAATTGAAGTTTTATTCTGAAGATATACAACCAATATGTTAAAATTTCTAATTCAAATATGACTAATAACAATCTACGTGTCAATCTCAATCCATCACTTTCACAAAATCAATAACAAATCAGTATGTATATATATAATCATGATCTTGCGAATATGAATTCCACAAAATTAATCACGAGCCCTAATTTCAGTTTCAATTAAACGTGTACAGAAAGAAAAGTCTACGCAAGCAATTAAACCCCAATTTCAACTAAACCGCATCAAAAGTCAAAGTCAACACACACAGACGATGATCGCAAACGAAAATTCGAGAAATTAGATACTAGTGCAACAAAAGCAATCAAGGAATACGATAAACCTTAATTAATGAAGACGAAGCTGGTTTATTGAGTCGAATCATGAGCCATGGAGTTCAAAAACATACATATGTATGCAGATATGATTCAATACTGGAATGATCCGCAGTGATCGAAGATCATGTAATCAGGAACAGATCATTTATCTACAGTGAAGATTACGTTTTTGATTGATTACCTGTATATCAAACCCCAACCCCAAGAACTCCTCTCTCTCTCTGTAATTAGCGCTGTCTACATTCTTTACGTCCTTATATTATATGGAAGTTGTAAGTTTAGTCCCTTGACTACATATTAATAATTTGGTCTTTTAATAAAAGAAAGGGTTGTGTTAAAAGAGCTTTTAAACGGGTAGGGGTGTAAACGAGTTAAACCAGTTCATGAGCTATTTGAGATTGACTCATGAGTCTAAACGAGCCTATTTATCATATATATTTTTATTTAAAGAAAGGGTTGTGTTAAATGTATCTTGTGTTAAAAGAGCTTTTAAACGGGTAGGGGTGTAAACGAGTTAAACCAGTTCATGAGCTACTTGAGATTGACTCATGAGTCTAAACGAGCCTATTTATCATATATATTTTTATTTAATATATATTTATATATAATAATTAGTATATATAAAATTATAATAAAAATAACTAAATAATATATATTATGTTATATAAAAAAATAATTATAAATATATATAAATTGATTACTAAATAATAAACGAGCCGATCACGAGCTTGAAAAACTATCACAAGCCTGAAAAACTATCACGAGCCGAGCTCTAGTTTTAAAAATAGAAGAGCTCTATGTGAGTTAAACGAGCCTAGTCGAGCTCGGGTCGGCTTGGCTCGTTTACACACCTATAAATAGGCATTTAAAAGGGCCTTAACAGGAAACGGCCATTTAAGCATTTTTTTTATTAGAAAAATATCAATCAAATCAACGGTGCGTTTAGTTTTACCCTAAAAAGTTATTTAACATTATGCTTTCAATGCACCCTAAAAAGGTTATTTAACATTATACTTTCACATAATTGTTATGTTTTAAAAAAATTCCCCAAGGGGATGGCTATAGAGTCCACTCATTTCATGTTATGTATTTGTGGAAGGAGATAGGTTGATACATTTGATGATTTTTGATATTTCATCTGCTATAGAGATGAATAAATTGTAGAATAAGTCTTTATTTCTTTGGTGTATTATATTTCTTTTACAAAAATAAAAAATAAATTTTAATAGTTTGGGTATGCTGCTCTTTTTTCAGAAAAAGAAACAAAAGATAATATTTTTAGTATCCTCTGTCAAAGTGTTTTCATACGAGTATAATTCTTAGAGTTCTTGTTGACGGTAATTCCCGAGACTTGGGCCACAAGTCGGTGTACCAAGATAGTCTCCTAGTCTCCTAGAAGCTTCCTAATACAAAAACCGAGTTAAGGTGTTTGAGTTTTATTACAACAAGTTGGTTATATCCTTTAGTCTAGCAATGATATTCGAGTTCTTTAGGTTGTTTATATTATAATCCAATGCATCCCATTACATTAGTAAATCATAGTCACTATTTTTATTACTGTTTTTAAATGAAACTAGTAAGTGCTATAAACTCTCTCTTTAATATAATTTAGCATTTCTTATTATAATAACAATTAAAATACTTATTTCAAAATGATAGTGAGATTATTTATTTATTTAGGGGACTACTAACAAGACACGGAATCTGCTAACGGGACACGGACCTATATGCCTCGTATAGGCCAATAGGAGGCGTATAGGAGCTTCTCAATTTTAAACGTCCGACAACATCGTACACCTGGTCATTCCAAACACCTATACGCATCGTATTACCCAATACGATGCAGTTTAGGGTACGAGATACCTTCTCCAACTAGTCAACCATCACATCACTATACGCTGCGTATAGCCCTATATAAAGAAAAGTTTGTATCAGTCTGGTCCAACAGAAACCTCAACTTTGGTCAACGTACAACAAGCAAAGTCGAGAGCCAGCATTCGCTCATAAAGAGCTATCTTAGAAATGCTAACAACTCGCTGGATAGACTTGTGGGGTTTGTCGATGAAATTGTAACATCTCAGTACATAGAATTACGGTATGTGTTTGGAACAAGTCTGATAAGGAAACTGGACAACCACAAAGCTATTGAATTATTTGATAACCTACACGGTAAGGTTTCACATAAAGCTCTAGATTTTTTAAAAAACGAGTGGTGTAAGTTATCTATTATACGGAAACAAAATGCATCCCGCCCACCTTATACGCGTTTGGACGGTCCCAGAAGTTGCGGCAGGTGACGATGGGGCCGGGGACGGCGGTGGACTGGCCGCTTCTTCAGGAGGTCGGCGAGGAGGAGCGGGCCAGGGCCATTATAGATGAGGATACGCCGTGGGATCGTTTGTTTGACCTGGCGTTCACCGAGACATACAGAGAGGTGGTTGCCGAGTTTCTTTCAACGTTCACCTACACGGAGCCGGCGGAGTAGGAGGCTGATGCCGAGAGGGACGAGCACGAGCTGCTAAATGAGCATGAGCAGATCTCCTTTCGTATGTTCGGCCATGATTACACTTTGACGCTCCATCAGTGGGCAGTCGCGACGGGCTTGTATTACGAGCCCGATACGGTCACGCCACTTTACATCGAGGTTGTGACCGAGGTGGACAGAGAGAAGCTCCTTGTTTTTTGAGGTCTTATTGCTGATGGCCCATGGTTGAGCACTAATGGGAGGGTCTCGGCGATTAGAGACCCCCTCTACAGATATTTACACCGGCTTATTTCGACGTCTATTTCACCGCGTTGGAAAAGCGGTGAGTGGTGCACAGAGAGACACATATTCTTTCTTTGTTACTTGCTTACCGGCAGGCGGTGCGCCCTAGCGACATGCCTAGTGTTGTACTTTGCGTCTGCTTTTCACATGCAGAAGCGCGACCTGTTGTATGGTGGTGCTTTCATCACTATTATGATGTGTGTTCTTGCGCCATGGCATGATCACGTGCATCAGATGGCCGAGCCCATCCCGCCTGTCCGATTAGACCGCCGCACAGTGAACAATATGCGCATCACACGGCGAATCATAGGGCTAGCCGGCTAGGCCTTCGGTTTATAGGGGCCGACCAGGACCAAGTTTGGGTCCCGCAGCCGTTGCCGCAGATGCTGGACTAGCCAGCGTCGGATATGCCGGTCCCGCTACAGGAGGTGGCGATGGAGGACAAGCCGCACGCCCACGAACAACCGGCCTCTCACGTCCAGCCTCCACAGCATCCTCGACACGTACGTCGACTTGTTAGGCTGGATAGGGCCACACAGGCCTTGCTTGACGGACTTGTTGCCGACTCACGGCGACAGGCTCGTCATAGCGACCGGGTGGAAGACTTGATGATATGGGCGGTTGATCGCCTCGTGGATCTGTCACGAGCCGCCGACATCGAGCCACCACCACAACCATCGTCACGTCAGTATACGGGCGACGCCGGTCAGAATCAGGGCGACGCGGGTCAGGATCAGGGCGGCGCCGGTCAGGATCACGGCAGCGCGGGTGAGACGTAGTTGTTTTTATTTTAGTCAGTTGTATCTTTTGTTATGTATGTACAAATATTTTAATGTAGTATATTTAATGTTTTGATGTAATATATGTAATGTTTTGGTTATTTGTTTAGTTGTAATGTTTAATTTGTCTGTTTGGTTGTAATGATAAATTATAAATGTAAAAATATAAAAAATGTTAAAAAAAGATTACAAATTGATAAATATTATATAAATTTAAAAAAAAGATAAAAATTATATAAATTAAAAAAGATAACAAACTTATATAAATTAAAAAAAATCTATACATGGCGTATAGCCCTATACGCCACGTATAGTGTCTTTATATCTCAAAACCTGGCAAAAATATTACCCGTGACCCATACGTGGCGTATAGTGCAATACGCATCGTATGGTCCCTGCCGCCAGACAAGGAATGAAACGTGACATATTTGAATAGATCCGACGACGTATCTAAATAACAATATTCCGTGTTCAATTAGAATCAGCCTTTATTTATTATCATTTTTAATATTTTATTTGCGTCATATTTGTGTGTAATGATTGATATCCTGGTGATGTCCTCTTGAGAGGATGCTTTTATGAATCCCATGGGACCCAAGTTTCTATAACATATATTTTAGGGAGAAAAGTGTGAAACTGAAGTTTAAGGGGTTTCATATGACAAATGGGAAAACTATAGGGGGTTGACTAATGTAAATGCACATATAACTTAACAACCGATAGAATTGTTACACGTATACATGACGCCGGTACATATCAACCTTTTCCATTTAGCGTGTGCTCACACTCTCCTAGTCCAGACCGCTAGTTGACTTAAGGTCTCGTTTGGCAGCAATAAAACACCGGCTGAAGTCGTCTTCGAGAGTTGATATGCTACACCAACCCCAAACCAGCCCGAGCTTACCTTTGACATCACACAGGATGTATTAGGTAACATGGCCTGTGTCGTCCCTAGTCAAAGCTGATAGCATTTCGGACATGCCACATCAGTCGACACATTCATATGGCCGGTATTATAGGTGAGAAAATATAATATGGCCTGTATTATATTTATCATACGACTCGTATGAGTGAAAAGCACACCCATACGGCCAATATTATAGGCGGAAAAAGAGAATACGACCCATACTGAAGGTGGTGTACTGATAACTTGAGGGTAGCGTATTGATAAGATTGTTCTTTAAATATATTTATATGTTATTTAATAAATGTTATATGCATATATAATACGGGGAAGGTTCCGCTAAGAAGTGGTTTTTCGCTAAAAAACGCTAAGAAGTGGGTCAAACGAACTCCGATTGAGCTCATTCGAGCGGCGTTGGAACCGTCTCATCGAACTCTAATCCGGACCCAAAAACCTAAACCCCCCTCCACCCGCACCCCCAAAAACCTAAACCCCCCCTCCAACCCCACCCCGAAAAGCCTAAAACCACCACCCCCACCCCCAAAAACCTAAACCCCCCACCCCACCCCCCCAAAAACCTATACCCACCCCACCCACCCCCAAAAACCTAAACCCCCACCCCCACCCCCAAAAAAAAACCTAAACCCTAAAAGCTAAACCCTATGGCTAAACTCTAAGGCTAAAATCCTAAAATTCAACGCTAAGATCTAAACCCTAAAAGCTAAACCCTAAAAGCTAAGATGGTAGAGTTCGACGATACGGTTCCAACGCCGCTGGAATGAGCTCAATCCGAGTTCGTTTGATGTTGTTTCTTAATGTTTTTGTTACTTCTTAGAGTTCTAAGCCGAAAACAACTTCTTATTTGATCCTCCCCCTATATAATACTATATTGTGGCTCGCTTTGTTGCACAATATGTTAAGTAGTGTTTTGTTCGATTTCAGGTTCCTTGGTTTGATTTTCCTAGGTTTCTAAGTTCAGTTTCTCCGGTTTGATTTTTTTTTTTTTGTCAAACCAAAAATGAACATAACCGAACCAATTTTAAAATGATTAAAATCTAACCAAAAGCCAAATTTAAATTCAGAACCGAACCAACAGAAAAATCTTAATATTAACAAAATTGGACTTTGAGCATCACTTGAACAAAATTTCATCGTCAATTTATGATTTTCTTTAATATGATATGAACGTTAACCAGAAGGATGACTTACTGACTTAGGGTTGCCAAATACAAAAGCTAAAATTGATTAAAGATATAATACTGTTATTGGTTGTACAGATATGAAAATTCATATGTAATTTGGTTCTATTTTAAATGTTTCGGTTTGATTTGGTTTTTGATTTAATCGTTTTGTAACCGGATATTAAACACTCCTAAGGTTGTTAAAAATAAATATTTAATGTTAATATTTATCTCTAAAGATCTTTAAAACTGTTCATGATTATAGCATATTTTCAAGATCATATATATAATATTTATTTATTTTTATAATAAAACGACTAAAATAGTTAACGAAAGAATTTAGGAACGGTAATGGGTTGGGTATATCTCGTACTCAATTATAAAATCATTTCTTATACCCGGTCGTGTACCCTTCGGATATCCGTTACTCAATACCCCTCGGGTATAGGGGTGTTCATCAGGTTAGTTAATCGGGTTTCAGGTTTATCGGATCGGTTAATCGGTTTTATTTCTTTGGAAAAATTAACCAAATACCGAACCAAATAAAGTTCGAGTATTCGGGTTAACAACTGGGCTACGATTGGGCTAAAACCATATTATGATTTACACTACAACATAAATCTTGTGTGAAACAGTAGACACAAATTGCTATATGATCGATGAGAATTTTGGTTTGTCAAACTCAATTGCTAAGAAACAACTAAATAGTAGGTATCATGATTCGTAATGCTGTATAATCCTATATAATATCCCTAGAAAAAATGGGATTGCAACATATAGGTTTAATCGGGTTAACCTATACTGATTACCGAACCAATTAGTGTTGAAACCGGTTATTCGTTACAGATTCAATCTATCAACACCATAATCAAGAAACGAGGTAAAATAAAAAACGCATAGTTAAAGATGTAACTCTTAAGTCTCTATTAATATTGCAAATGAACCCCCTCTTCCAAAGCATTCAAACTATACAAGTATTTATACTAAGAAGACAGTTTAGTTTTCGTCCGAAATACATTTCGATCGAAACGTATTTCGTCCGAAAACGATTTCGGACAAAGATTTCGGTCGAAATCTTTTATCTACACAGAAATCTTCCGTCTTCAGACTGTTTTATATGCGATGGCCTACAATTAGTTCTAACAATCTCCCCCTAGGCCATTGCATATCAAAACACGGGAATTCTGCCAAACTCCCCCATACACTTTGCATCATCAAAGTTGGATCTTGGACTCGAAGCTTTAACTCTTCAAACTTGTCTTGGTTTAGCTTTGACCTGCCAATCTCGTTTTGGTTTTAACGTCCAAAACATCTTCAACCTATTAATAGCTTTAGCAACTTTTTCTTAAACCTTTCTCTAAGGTTGAGAAATGACCTTCTGATTGAGTGACTTTTGTTTCTTACTAAAGCAATCTCTTTAGTAAAACAATCTCTTGCTAAATAACCCTGCTTTCCACATCTGAAACATTTATTTAAAGCAGGACATGTTCTTTGATAAGGTCCCTTTCGAGATGCTGACTTTTCTTTAGACTTTGACTTTTCAACTTTTAGTTTTTTCTCCACTCTTTTCACAAACATAAGTGGAGTAAATTTATTTGAAATGAATGTCATGGCATTAGCATTTAGTGAACTCTATTTCTTGAATCCTATGCCACCCTTATTGTCAAAATAATCCATACATTCTTGACTTTCTTCAGATTTGGCACTAACACAATAATCATTAGAAGCAAGATCACTTGGAATATTCGATTCAACTTCCTTTACTTCATAATTTCTCTTTAGCTCTAACGAACGATAAACATTTTGCATAAATGGTTCTAAAATGTATGGTTGATGCATATGTGAATAAAATCCATTTGTAGTAAATGGAGTAGGAACACTTTTGTATTCAAGCTCACTATTCACCATATCATTAACGTTAGCCTCAATGTTTTCACCAGTGTTTTTATATCTAAGTCCAAACTTTACTTTGTCATGTATTTGAACTTCAATAATTCTACTAGCAACTTTCCCTGAAATGTTAATTTTATCAAACTTAATTGTTGTATTTGCAACTTTCTCCTTCTTCTCTGTCAACAATTTTTTTTTCTGTTTCTGTTTTAACAATTAACAGTTGAATTTCATAATTATTTTTCTTTAACTAAAGCTTCAAATGAGAATTCTCTTTAACATAGTCATCGGTTTTTCTCTTATACTCTTTATCACGATCTTTTAAAATTTTGTTTGTAGTATGTGAATGATTCAATGCATTCATCAAAAGTTGATTTTGTTTCTTGTATTTAGCAATTTTTTTCAAAACACTCCACATAACACATATTTTCATTGAGAAATTCAGAATAAGCTTTAAGTTCCTGTAATTCTTTCACTGCTTCAGCAACCAAATTGGATTCTATACGTTTACAATTTCCTTAAAAATCATAACCATATCCTTCTTTACTCACTAATCTGTCCTTATCCGCTTTAAGTGCATCCAACTGTAACTTTGCATACAAATCCTCTAATGTGTTAAGTCCTCTATTTCTGATGTACAGTTTATACATCATCTATTAAAATTTAAAAAATTATCTATGACTTCTGAGTTGTCATATTCAATATCAACATCCTTTAAATCATTTGTCAGTCTCACATATATGTGATATTGGTTAGTCAAAGATTCTCCTTCAGCGCGTGCGAACACTTAATATCTTTTCTTTAATGTGCCTTGTCCTGCTTGTCTTTTCTTATCTTCCTTATTTACACATAATAATTTAATAAGATCTAGATTAACATACCCCAGTCCATTTACAAACACCTTATGTACACCACCTTCGTTAGCCATCGAGAATTCCCTCTTTTTTTTCTTTTTTTTAACTACCACATTTTTTCGTAATTATCCCGAAACATAGGTTTAAACATGCTCCAATTTTTATTTATTTTTTGAGTTGAAAATTTTCTAATGCAAAAGTTTTCAGACAGTTTTCGACCGAAAACTATTTTGGAAAGAGTTTTCCACCTAAAACTATTTTGGACAGGGTTTTAGACCGAAAAAGATTTCGGACCGACTTTTCGGACGAAAAAGATTTCGGATAAAAAGTCTGTCAGAAAAAGATTTCAGACCCTTTAAGCACTTTTCGGACGATTCATGCTGTTTAAACCCATAAACGCACCAAAACTTCTAAAAATCATCAAATCAACCCCTTAAACCCTCAAATTTATCCTAAAGTGATTCTCTATCACTTTATATCATAAATCTTCAACAATGACGTGAACTTTGATGCAAATTGAAGACTTTTTAATCTTGAAAAGTTTAAAACTTGAAGAAACCTTGAATTTAGCTAGAAAACACCGATACCACTCGTTGAAACCGGTTATTCGTAGCAGATTCAATCTATTAGCGTGGAGAAACAAGAATCAAGTAGAATAATCAAGAAATGAGAATCAAATCAAAACACATAGTTAAAGGTGTAAAGTAACTCTTTACAAATATAACAAATGAACTTCTTCTTTACAAAGCTCAAACTATACAAATATTTATACTAAGAATACAAAGTATGGATTCGTCCAAAATACATTTCGGACGAAATCTTTTATCTACAAAGAATTCTTCTGTCTTCAGACTGTTTTATATGCGATGGCCTAAAATTAGTTCCAACAATCTCCCCCTAGGCCATTGCATATCAAAACAATCTGAAGACGGAAGAATTCTTTGTAGATAAAAGATTCCGTCCGAAATCTTTTTCGTTCAAAAACGTTTTCGGACGAAATACATTTCGACCAAAATGTATTTCGAACGAATCCATATTTTGTCTTCGGACACTTGATCAACGACTGAAGAAAAAGTTCAGGTGAAGAAACTGTAGAATTCTACACCAACCAGAATCGTTGCCAAGATTGAACTGAATTCTAATCTGAATACTATACCTTTTGAGGAAGTGGTTGGACGCCTCAAGGCTTATGAAAAGTGTGTTAAACTTGATGAACTAGACAAAGACTCGTCGTGTAAGGGTTTTGTGGGCCCACCAAACTAATTTTACTTTATTTTTTGATTTTTTTATTAAGGAGGATTTTGGACTTTTCAAAGCCACTTAACAGAAAAAGTTAGACTTCATCCATAGCAGGGACTACCAGTGTTACGTTTTGGAAAATAGTTTGAACCAAATCCGTAATTTTTCAAAGTTAGGGACTAAATCCGTAATTTGACCAAACCACATAGACCATCCATGTGTAATTAATTCTAACAATAATATGGATATAGAAAATTAATTTCAATTGATTTACTACTAATATATATATAAATTAAAATTTAAAAATTGATCATTTAATTTTAGGTTTATTTAGAAGATATCTACTAAACTTTTCCAATTTTTATATTTTAGTTCTATTTATCTTAAGTTATCTTTTATATTTTTATATTTTAGTTCTAAACTTTTCCAAGATTTAATTTTCAACTGAATCTTACAAAGATTAAAAAGATGATCAAACATACCTGCTGTTCTTCAACAAAAATCTGAAAATATCAAGATCATACGCGCATTCCATTATCCCTGCATGATGAGAAATTCAAAAGTGATTATACGATATTAAAAAATAATAATCAGATAATTCATTGGAGACATTTTTCTCAAATAGCGCTAAAAGAAGTGATGGATAAATTACCTTAAGACGGTCAGTACTATTGCAGCAAGGATTGATAATCTGAAAGTGATTATTTTGAAACCTAGTATAATTAGAAGCATAATTTATTTATCCAAATACTAGAAATGATTATTGCAACCTAATGTTACAATAATCAGATAATCAGTTACAACGCTGCGGATCTAGAAAATAGAAACTTGTACCCTTAGAATGGTCCTGTCCATTTGATTCAGTTAGCAGATTCATTAATGTATATGTTTAAAGAGTTCATTATAAGAGGAATTAACTACCTCATCTACATACAATGCCATAACTAAAAGTTGGTAATTTGGTCATCAAAGTTTTGAGGGTTTGCTCAAAAGATGGAGAATTTATTTGGAATCTGAAGGTGGCTGTAGATTACTTGGAGACACGATGCTTGTTTGGGTAGGTGCGGGTTTGGTTGCAGCCATTGGTTGGACAGCCATATTAGCAGGGTTTGGTTGTGTGTATGGCATTGTCGTATTTGGTGGCATCGTCCCTTGACCCTGCATGACAAGAAAAAAGAGTAAAATAAATGAGTTTGAAAACATTAAATAGCAATGTTGTAACTTTGTGTAGTGTCAAAAAAATGTTAAATATACTTGTAATGCTAATACGGTAATACATCTATGAATTATGTTTTATAGTAAATAATCCGGTAACATATACACACGCGCGCGCTAATATGACAATGAAAGTAGTTTAAACAAATTGTTGAATAAACCCTATGAACTTGCTTTGAGCTAGCACATTAGCACATAAGTCCTTGTACTTGATTTTTGCATGTTTAAATCCCTGGAAATTTAAAACCCTAAAGGCCATTTTTATAAAGTTAAAGAGCTTAATCAAGCAAAAAAGAATGTGCTTTTGGTTAAATTTTGACAAGTTTAATCACGTAAAAAAAAGAACCTTTTGTCAAAACTAAACTCCAGGGAATCTGGTTAGATTTTACAATGCGTTGAAACTATACAAATAAGAATCTAGGGACTTATACTATGTGCAGATTTCGGCGAAGGCCCATAGCATTTTTTCCACTTGTTCAACATATAATTATATAAAAGATTTTAATTTTGTAAAAAGGCCTCCAAATTTAGTAACTTTTCATTCAAGAAATTGTAAATTTAAAATTGAATTCGAGAGTATAATCATCATTTTACACCGAATTTGGTGTGGGTGGCTGTTTTGTCGTTTTCTTTCTAAATCTGGATGGCCCTTTCGAAAACTTCTGCATATTCAAGTCGCCTTTTTATACATTCCCTTTTAATATAAGACGTACCTGTTGATCATGGCTAATATTCCCCATCAGATTTGAAATCATAGCAACCTGTTGCAGGTTATTCTGATGTAAATCTTTTGGCAGTTGTTGTATCTGCTGGTATTGTTGCATCTGCATATTATATTTTTGCAATTGTTGCTGCTGCTGCTGCTGGTACACCTGTAACCAATACTGCTGGTACTGTTCCTGTTGATAAAACTGGTGATACTGCTGTTGTGGTTGAAATTGTTGTTGTTGGATGTACTGTTGCATTTGCAGCCATTGCTGATTCTGGTATTGATATTGCCATATTTGATTATAAGCTTGTGGGTTCTGAACCACCCCAGTTTGTTCACTACTTTGCACAGGATACTGAACCATTGGTTGACCATTTTGGGTCAACAAATGTAATTGGGATGCAGATGCAGGGTCCTGTGGCTGCGGCGCATTTGGCACATGTTCAGACGCAGTAAGCATGTGATCAGTTTTGCAAGTTTCTATATTTTGTGAAGGAATTTGCTGTGGTTCTGTTTCTTGTTCATGTTTTCGTTCATCTGTTTTGTTTTGTTTCTTAGCAGATTCAGTGGCTGGAATGAGGTTTTGATTGGCTGTGGAAGGGTTCATGGCATCCTCATGTTCATGGTCCTTCTCTGGCTCGGTTCTGATTTGATCATCCTTTTGTGATACTTGAAGATTGTTTTGTGATGAATTTCCAGATTGATGTTTTAATCCTTCTAGTTCTCCGGCCGCATTATCTTCAGATTGTTGAAAACGAGCGTTTTTCTTCAAGGAAATGTCATCATCCTTTTCTCTATACCGGTTGACTGTAGGCTTGTGAGGGTCAATGGGTTGACTTTTGGAAGTCAACGACTTGTGTTGTTTACGCTCAATTCTGTGAACCCTAGATGGCAGCTTAGCAACAAGACGGGGCGTCCTTTTTCTTGGTTTTTTGGGTTCATCTGGAAGCCGATTGGAAGGGTATTTGTGTAAAAAGGTACTCCTTATGAGATGTGGAAAATATTTTATGTGACGGTTCCATGCCTTTCTTATGTCATGGGTTGTTCCACAGTAGTCAACAAACTACAATCAAATAAAGTCGACGTAATTAATAATCAAAATTAAATAATTTGATTTGAACTTTAAATAAAAGATCTGACCTTCAAATACAAATTTGACAAATCCTCACGATCTTTCGAGCTTAAACCTCGGGATCCATCTGATCCACAAGTTATAGCAGTGTCCATAATGTGATCCACTACATCCAAATGTTTTGATCCTTCATGCATCATTGCAAAATTTATCAATTCCTACAAAAAAAGCAGAACAATTAGTACATCCTCCTCCTTTATCTGATTATTTCCCTTTATGATTCCTATCTTCATGAATATTTAATATTTGTACTTGTGGAGTCATCCGTCACCAAGAACACATCTAATTAATGTTGGCAATTTCAACCCATTTATATACAAATGTGTCGATTTGGGTTATATTTAGGTTAAGCTAAAAGATTTATTTGAAAAGGAAACTCTTCAAATGGGTCGAGCGTGATCAAAAAAATTATTAATGAAATGACATGTTTTTGTAATCATATTAGGTATTAATATATTAATTACCTATAAAGCCACGGTTGTTTTAGATAAAAGGACAAAGATACCTCTAGAAGTAATCTAGAAAAAGGCACTTGCTGAATACCGGATATTAGTAAGTCAATAGCAGCATCTGCACTACCAGTGATCTACAAACAGACAGTATCACACAATTAGAAAGAATAAGACAATCCAAAAGCATATTTAACAAAGAAGCTTATTCCCCCTTTTAAGTAGGGATGATAGGTATTGCTAGCAGACCCTATCAGAGGTGCCCCAAGAGCAAAATGTTTACATTTTTAACCCTTGAATTTGTTAAATGTTCACAACAACCCTCCTTCAATTTGAATTGTATTTTACTATGATGTCGGACATCTTTTTAAGTAATACATTGATGGTATGAAGACGTTTTTTTATTGCCTGTATAAATATATACCTTCAGTTAATATATGTTATCTTTAAAAAATTGATAACACTTCATAAAATTGAATATTGAACTCTTCAGACAAAAAAGAAGTCATCCCATTATACTAACACTAGAAGGTTGAGATGAGATGTAGAATTGTAGATAACTAGCATCTTTTCCCGCATGTTGTTACGGGTTATAAAAGCATTTTTTTTTTCAGTTGAAATTCTAATTTAGGCCGGATTAAATTTTTTAATGTAATTTTATCATAAAATATGGACTCAAATTTTTAGTTATAACAATAATCATAATAATTATTGGAATAGTAATAATGATGATATAGAACATAATAATAACAAACAATAATAGTAACAAGGTTTGTAATTTCAGAGGAAGACAAAAATATACAATTCATCTTTCGCATCAAACCCCCCCAATAATGCAGGTGTAGCTACACCCTCATTTGACTTATTTCCTTCTTGGAATCACCCATGATATGTGCTGCTAGTAGTACCTATCAATTATCATTTGCCCTTTTAACTAAATACTTCATAGGCCACTTTAAAGAACAATCAATGAAAATAAGGTTTTTACCTAGGGACAGTAGGATTCAACAGATGTTCAAAAAGGTTTAGCCTTTACCTCAAAGCATTAAATAATGAGAATTTGAGAAGTTAAGAAATATCAATCTCAAAACCGAACTATGTGCATTGTGCATCGAATGTTAAGAATTGCATGTGTATATGGTAGTAAAGTCCAGAGTTTCATCCATTGGTAGTAAGAAGTATAGTCATTAGTCAATTGAAAAGAAATAACTAAAAAGCATTTAGTAGCTAGAATTATAAGTTTAAATACCAGAAATTTAAGGCGGAAAAAGTTAATATACAGGATAGGGATTATGCTCATTTTCTGCTTCTCTGCTGCCATTTTAAGTGCTTTTTTGTAAATTTCCAAAGCTGTATCCATATTTCCCTGTTTATTATCAACAGTCAGTTTCAGTCACAATCAATTATTAAAATTTCAGACAATTCTCACGATTGCGTACCAGACGTGTTTCCATGTTAGCCTCGTATATTGCAGTTTCAATAAAAGACGAATCAGACTCGGTATCACAAAGATGAAAGGCAGCACGAGCTCCCTCAATATCTCCTATTTTCTCTCTAATTCTTGCATTGAAAATGTGCACCTCTGACACATTCTGCATAAAATATAGAGTAAATTACCTTTTGCGTCCCTGTGGTTTACATGATTTAACACAATGCGTCCCTAACACGAATTTTTAACGCTTTGAGTACCTGTGGTATACAATCTGTAACACTCTGAGTCCCTGGGCCTAACTTCGTTAAATTCTTTCCGTTAAGTTTAGTTTCGACATGCTGCGGATAGTTAAGTTTTGCTGCTGATCCAGTTTCGGCGGGGGTATCTGCGGATAGCCTTAACTAGATCAGCAGCAAAACTTAGTAGTTTCGGGTGAATATCAGTAACCATCTTACCCCCTATCGAAACTAAACTTAACGGAATTTTTTAACGAAGTTAGGCCCAGGGGCTCAGAGTGTTACAGATTGTATACCAAAGGTACTCAAAGCGTTAAAAATTCGTGTTAGGGACGCATTGTGTTAAATCGTGTAAACCACAGGGACGCAAACAGTAATTTACTCTAAAATATATAAGAAACGTGAAATGATCAATCTAATTCTTATTAGACTAGCTTTGAAACTCTTTCAAATATTGCAATAATATGCATGATATGTTGGAAACATTTTCAATTTTTATAAAAATACCTTCCAATTTATCTAGTGACAGTGTTAACGTTGTAGTGATCCTCTTCAGATGGTAAATGATTTTTAATAGTGTATGCTAAAAGAAAAGTTTGTGAACATGCTAGAGGTGGCAACTTTAACTCATTTACTTACGAATGGGTCGATTTCGGTTATGTTTTATCTCTAACAAGTAAAAGTAGCTAAAAAGAAACATGTTAAAAGGTGCATACAGTGTATTTCCAATGCATTAAACCTCCAAAATCTTTTTTATTCAAAGGATTAGACTATTATTGAAATAATGCAATCTTAGCAACCGTGTTTGACACGTTAATTGCTTGTAAAACTGGGTAGTCAAAGTAGCACTCAAGGTGCAAAGGGCTCACACGCAATGTGCAAAAGAAGTGCACGCCCGAGGCAAAAAAAGAAAGTGCAATAAAGATGTAACAAATTAAAAAACATACAATACACATCGAAATTAATACTGTTTTCAATACAATTAAAAAAACCTAATATAATTAACAATTAAAATCATCCTAATGATATCAAAATTTATAAAGCAACAATAATTCATACAGCACTATTTGTTGTGTAAAATTGCAGGTAGAGTAAGAAAAGGTAAAGCCCAAAACGTCAAAAATTTAAAAGAAATAACAATTCAAAGCCCAACTAAGAGAAAAAAGCCCAGACAAGAGAAAAGGTAGCCTATACCAGAAAAAAAAAAGCCAAACAAAGAATAACAAGACATTTATAGGGCAGGCCAAGAGAACAAGCATCGCTGTGTAGAAGAGAGAAGAAAGAAGTAGAGAGGGCGACTGCTTAGAAGAAGGAACAAAAATGCGACCTAACTGAGAAGCACGCCTGAAGGGAACCGCCTTGAGGTGCCTAGGCCTGGCCTCACCTGAGGCGCTTGCACGGAGTAAAAAAAATGTAAAAGTCTGGACTTTGGACAAAACTCAAAAGTGTTCCGGCAAACCCCAACCAGACCCTTTCAGGTTTCGACACATACATTAATAATTACCATTTAGACCCTACCAAACACGCCGATCCAATCATTTTGCCACCCTTAGAACATGCCAAGGTCAATGATCACAGATACTAATGAACAAATCATCTCCCAATTATATTCAAGAGATGGTAAAAACAAACCTTTAAAAATACTTGTGTCGCCCTCTCCAGAGCGAAGTTTGCTAGTTCTCGTCCCCCCTTGGATTCCATAAACTCCACATACCGCATCCAGAATTCAGGGTAATTAGCACATGGAATTAAGCATCTTTCATAGACTTTTACAGCCTGTAAGTAGATATAGGCTATAATTACTTCATCTTATTTAGTAAGTCATGTATCCATCTGCACAATATTCAAGCATACCCAGTCAAAGTCCTCCTGCTTCTCAATGAAATCCAGATAATTATGCCAGTTCTGTAGATCCTCTTCATCGAGTGGTTTTACATTAAAAATGTCCCTCTCCATATAGTTCTCAAAGTAATCTATTTCTTCATGCAATCTGCATGATTTGTAATAATACAGCTCAGCAATGGCAATTAATTTATTTAGAGCCTTTGACCTCAGGTCAACACTGGAGGAATCTTGCAGTTCCTTTATGGCATTATAGATTTCATCATCAGATGTGGCAGCTTCTATGTTTGAATCAGCTACATATGGTTCAAGATTGGAACTTTTTGAAAATGACATATCCTCTTCCACGAAAGCAGCAAACTCTTTAAAACTGAAATATATAGATACAAAATTAAAATCACGTCAAGATAAGCTCATATCTTATAATTATGAACCATTATAACAAAGACAAAGCTATGATAAAGTACATGAACTTAAGGCAGACATACCTGTCATAATACTTGTGTAAACTCTTTGTTGGAAACTTTAGGGCACGGATAAGTATGTGTGCAAGAGAACTCCATTGCTGCTGAGATAACTCAAATCGGATGTACAAATCCCATAATCTATGACATAAGAAATCCTTTCCAACAAAAAACAGCCCTCTTTCAAATATTCTGTAAAGTAAAACAGAATAAATGAAATCATTTATTTTTTTCTAATTTCGTGACATCCAAGGAGTTAAAAGGACTCTAATGTTTATCATTTTATCTTTATTTCAATTAAATAGTATAAGATGAAAATACCTTTTCAAGGCTGGTTGAAATAAAAGTACCTATGTCACATCAAGTACTAACGAGAATGATTTGTTTAAAGTAATGATTAACCAAAAAACACCAAGTACAATGTTTAGGTTCTTATTTCCATGGTGATAGTAAACCACAGATACAGGATACCAACATCTGTTTGGCAGAATACAGCACATGGAATATCAAGATGCATACGTGATGGATGAGATGAATAGATGATCAGTGATAATTTGTGTGTATGTGTGAGATATATAAATCCTAGAATGATTCTACTTCGTGACAATTTGTGACAGGATTAAGCTACCATGATTACGAAATTATACAGCTTGTCGGATTAAGGTAATGTAAACAAGATACTAGTGACTATTTCAAGAGTTTAATAGAAAACATTTGTATCTTCTGAAATAACCATGGAAAGTCGAGGTCGAAAAATAGGTGGGGTGGATAGGGGCCTTAGGACGGGTTGGGTAGGGTTGACCTAAACTTTTTCTCCCCCAAAAAATAGCTTTTAATGTCTTTTTAGTGTGTCAATTACAATTAGAAAAATTACACTTTTTGATAATAATCTAGATTAAAGAAAAACAGGAGATTCTTACGCATTAAACCATACTTTGGGCAATGACCGGTTTGACCATTTGGCCCATCTAACTTGTTTCCTTATAACTCGCTAGAGATAAAGCCTAATCCCAACTGACCCGCTCATAAGTAAATGAGTCAAGGGCCACCTCTAACAAAAAAGGCATTTGTTTTGGGATAATATTTCTAGGGAGGTGATCTGTAATTCTGTACGCCACCAAAAATTATTTACACACCATTAACACCTATTACTATTAGTTTTACAGTTTTGCCTTCATACAACAAGAGAAGACAAGAGAGAAAAGGGGTAAAAATGTAAAATCAGAAGATGTTAATGGTGTGCAAATCCTTTTTGGTGGTGTACAAATCATCTCCCATATTATAGAATGGAGTCTACCTTACTTTACTCCTGTAGTCCTATGATGATACCATTGTTGAAGAATGTGACACCAGAACTTCGTAATGTTAAAAATAGCTGAAAACTTGACAATTAATAAATAAGACAATAAATTTAGAAGTTACCGACGAATGTCAAATGGGTCAGCAAAAGCATGTATACTGAAGCTACAGTATTCAACCCACAATCCAACAGAATATGTTGCAGATTGCACTGCCTGTTCAAATATTTCAACAGCCTTATCCACATTGCAAAGCCGTACCATGTGATCTGCATACTTCTTCCAATATCCATGACACAATGGGAACCAGGAAAGAAACGACTCGTAAACTGATGATATTGCTTTTATGTTGTCCTGCAGTAATTTTAAATAATATTATATTGCAATATCAACCAGATGAACTATTGTATTCTCGTTAGTTAGAACTGATAAAATAGAAGTAAAACAAAAAAAACCCAGAAAATTTAACACTGTCGCTCTAGTTGGTGAGAGCAATACCAATATATATATGTGGCAAAATAGGCAGGTGAGCAGGTTGTGTAACAGGTCAAAACTAGCTTTAGGTCAAATGGAAACCTTTTGTGGCATGTCAAAATGGGTTAAATTGGGTTGGGTTGACCGTCAGCAAACTCGACGCTTATTTTGTCTTCCTTTTATTAAATTTCATGAATACTTAATATATTAGATGTGATCACAAAAACTATAATCACAGGAATTATCCATATTATTTTACTAAAGCAATTTAAGAGGTTGTAAACACTTTCATATCCTGTGGCCCAGTATTAACCCATTTCCTATATAACTAGATTTTCAGTTTTCTAATTTACTAGTTCAGTAGTTTGACCCTTCAGCAATAAAATATAACCCGATTTGGCCCACTTTCTGTACCAATGTTTATCTCAGCGAGCTAATCCATATACTGTCACTGCTCTCTCTGCTGCTCTCTATGACAATGAGACCCTGTATCCAGTTTGTTCTATCAAGTTGTCTTTTTATAAAAAGATAACTCTTAATAAGAACTACAAGGAAGATTAAAAGTATATAAAAAATATCTAACTGTATGCAATAATGCAAAGGAGCTCACTGAGTAAGTTTTCTCAATCTCTGAAATGAGTGAAGTCCAAGAATCGAAGTCCAATGAGTCACCAGCAACAATTTCATAAATTTCCTCAGGAGAACCAACTGCTAACCAATTGAAGGATTAAAGTTGAACTAAAGCATTTGAAGCATAAATAGGGTAGATGCGGTTATAGTTCATGATGAAAAAGATTCAGAAAAATATCATTTGTGCAACGAAAGGATGCTTGCAACCTGTTTTCCTTGCATTGACCACACAGATGAGAGAAATAGTGCAAAATTAACATAGTGAAACCATTCCATATTCAAAGTATTGAGTATTTTATAAAATAATTGATTCAAGTGTTTGATAAAACTGAAACTAATTCTGGCTTTCTAAGCATTTAGGGTCAAATAGTCCAATGCAGTTTAAAATGCAAGCATCACAAAATACATATATACAAACAAACATTCGATACCAGTTATAAACCCTAATTGTGTTTGTAGTCACTGAACGGTTGTCACCACCGGCCATTGTACTGTATCAGAAGTAGGGTGACGAATAGTACCTTCCCGACTAGTAAGATACTCTACGATTGCTATGGAATAGGATACTAACAAGATCTAATTCAAAGTATTTTACAGAACTCACTTTCCGGTAACGTTTCCATGGCGGAAACATCGGCGGCGGCGTTGGCCAGTATCAGCAAATCCATATGAGCGAGATTTTACAGTGGCCGAAAGGAAGTACAACAAAGGAATGGTTTCTTCTGTAAAATCTCATCACCACATTTTAGCATTTGTGCAACTATTTTTCTCAAGGTGTTATGTTTGGGATCGACTATTGTTACAAAACTAGGTTAAAGAGGGGTAGTCTAAATAAAATAAAAATTATACTTTTAATAATTTTACAATTTTAATAATTCTAAGTCTCTAGCAAAATTAACAGAGTTTTTATTATATTTTTTAAGATTATATAATATATTTGATTTTAACGCGGGTAACACGGTTTGGGTAATTAGTCACTTATACAATACTCGTCCCTAACCCGTGTATAACGAACCGATTTCGGGTTCACCCTATGATATATTTATTATATTATAAGGGGATGTTTATAAATAAAATGAAAGTTGATGGGTGTATTTATTTCATTAAAATAACCTAGTTTTGGATGAGAGGGTTTAATTGCAAAGAGGAGGGACTAGAATTACAATTAGACAAACCTTGTGTGGGCTTGTATGTGGGTGGCCACACACGTGATTTTGAAGAGAGAAAAGGGAAAAGAGGGTTTTTGATCAAGAACTCTCAAATTGAAGCTTGTGTATGCAGATTGAATGGTTGATTAGCACAACACCTTCATAATATTAAGTAAGAATCATCCTTATCTCATTCCCCCATCTAAATTTCATGTTCTTGATACAAGGTTTGAGTGGATGAACCTTAATGGACGGGAATTTGGGTTTTAGGTGATGTTTTATTGAAAATGATTGTTAATCTAGCATTACTAAATATAGAGGTACAACCAATTCAAGCTAATTTCACCTAATTGGAAGTTTTGAAAATTAGGGTTCTTGAGACCCAAATTGGGGGGTTTTGAATCTGAGGTGTTTGATTGGCTAATTGAATAAGTACTAGTGTTTATGGTCTTAGATAAACATAATTTCATATAGAAAACCCAGTTGAATTGGTGAATTTTGAATTAGATGAAAATAGAGAATTTTGGGTGAAAACCTTAACGGGTCAAATAGGTGGATTATGGTTTTGTATGGTTAAAGCTTGTGTGATGCTTAATTAACCAAGTCTTGATTTAGAGTAAGTATCATAAGGTCTTGGGAGGGTATTGATACCTAATATGTGATAATTAGACTTTAGATTACTAAACAAGATGAATTGTTTAGTTAATCAAGTGATCAAGGTCAAGGGGCAACCGGAATCATCAAACCCAACTTAGTATTAGATAAGTAGTCTATGTGTAAGTAGTTGTGTGATATGTTTTTTACATGTTGTTGTATTTGACTTGTGTGGTATGTAGTCAATACTTAATTGTTAATGGTAGAATTTGTATGTTGACTCAATGTGGAAAATTAGTCAAACTAATATGTAAATGTGGTGAGTTTGGTGTAATTTGACTTATGTGGTATATAGTCAAACAAAATGTAATAATTTAGTGAAATGGTGTATAGAAGTGTGTAATACTTCAAAGAGTGGACTTAGTGTAACATCCCGATTTTCATGAAATTAAAATATATTTCTCTAATAAATATTTAATCCCTAAAGTAAGTTTGTGTCGGTGAAATAGTATTTTATAAAATACTATGAGATAATTCCATTAGAGGGGATTCATATTGTAATTTGGTGAAATATGTAACAATGGTTACATCTAATATTTATATATATGTAATTATGGGGACTAATTTTGACAAAACCCATAATTAGTGATAAAAGGGGAGTAATGTAATAAATAAAAATGAGGTTAATTGACAAATTAAATGGGGATTTAATAAAAAAAAAACATTGTGATTTATGGGTGGGGGTCGACCACCCCTTATTTGCATCGATCAGAAGGAGCAGAGGAGGAGGGGATGAGCGATTCTACATATGGTGATTGAAATTGGTGAGTCTAAGCCTCGATTATCCTTTTCTTGCTTGATTTCTAAAATCCCTGGTGTGTAATCTTCCATCTTGTGTTACTAAAATTCATAGATTAGGGTTCACGTGATGGTGAACCCCAAACCCACGAAATTGGGAGGTGATGGTGGGTGATTATCGTGTAATAAACCCTAAACTTCATGCTAGAATGATTGTTTGTGATTATTGAGTTATGGTTGCATGTTATAATATAGATGTTAGATTATATGATTTCATGTGTAAAAGGTGTAAACATAATGATTTATGTTGGGTTCTAGCAATTTGACACTTTTATGGTAATAGGTGATTAACAAAGTAGGAGTTTGATTATAGTTTCAAGTTGTATATGTATGTTTAATGAACTTGATAACTTTGATGATAAAATGGTGATATTGGGAGTTCAAATGAGTATGTTAATGGTGAATTTTAATCATGCCCACAAGTTGTTCGATTGAATGCCTAAACCAAAATATTTAGTGGAAAACTTGGATGGTTTACAAGGTTTACTTGATTAGTATAATTTGTAAAAAATCAAGTTTAAATTAGTAGGCATAAGCTTATGATAAACCTCGTTGGTGAATTTGATTGTTTTGTTTATCAAATGGCTCGTTTAAGCTTATTATGACAGATAATGGGTTAATCACCCAAACGGGCCATTCGAGTGTATGGATTTAAATTTTTCGGATTATAACCATAACTTATGTTTTGATGTTTATGGTGATTTAAAAGCATATTGCTTTGAGTAAAGGGTAAAAGAACTTGTAGAATGTGACTAAACTAAATTGTGTGTTATCGGTCATATGGGTGGAGGTGAATATAATATATGATTTAGAACACATGTAATGAAATTGATAAATACTAGATGGTGTGAATATCCATATTATGTGTTCTAATTGTTTGAAAGATCGACTTGTTGTCAAGATAGGTGTGGCATAGCCTGGATAGCAACGGGTCAAACGGGTGACAAAGCAACAACACTCCTACGGGCAAAGGTGAGTGACTCGAATTTGGGTTCGATTATAATAGTCAAAATAATGACATGGGATTCTTATTATTAATGCGGTTTAATATAAATTATTAAATATGGTTTAACTTAACAATAACTTATTGTTTTGACGGCAGTTTGGGGGGTTTAAACTCATAAAGAAAGAGTGCGAAGTGGTAATGGGTCGAGTGACCCAAGTGCTGAAAAATTCAGCATATTTTCAGAATTTAACCGGTTTTGAAATATTCTTAGTAAATTAACCGGATGTCCGTTCGAGGTGTATTATATATCAACAGAAAGCTATATGAGTCCAATTTATTTATAATTTTAATTTGAGGTGTTACAGTAGGTGAAAACATCGACTTTCTACAGTCGCACAAAGCTGTTTTGAAACAGGAATTTTATAGTATTTATAAAATTATTGGGGATTAACCAAGAACTCGTTGGGGATGTGTTTTATATGGTTGTAAACCTCAAGGTGTCTAAAACTCTTTACACGAGTTGGGGGTGAGGTATATCTTGATTTAAAATAAACTAAATGGTGGGATTTCGGTTAAGTTGTGCGGTTTGATGTAACCATGGTGTCACAAGTTTCTAACCCGGTTTAAATATACTTTTACCGTATGTGACGTTTAAGGTGATTTACAAACCAAAGGCGGGTGAATGTTACAATCTTAATAAGCGTGTGTGGCGGGGGTAATAATAAGTTGTAAATCGGGCGGGTTGTGGTGTGAAACAATGAAGGTCGGTGTATTATGTTGTTTAATCTTTACGGTGCGAATTAACCTACTAATGGTGTTTGTAGTGTTTTAAATTTGTACTAATATGGATATCAAAGGTGAAACGACCTAGTGTCGGGGTCGGGAGACAGAGGGAACAAAGAAGTATACAACGAAGTTTTAAGTCGTTGTGGGAGTCGTGCCTCGGGGATGAAACTTGACACGCTTCGAGTTTATATATTTGATTCGTATTTGTATAATTATATGTGGAATGTGAGTCCTCACTTAGCTTCGGCTAATTAGTTATGATGGTGGTGATGTGCAGGTATGAAGAATCGTTTATACACGGAGGTGGTCAAAATACGTGGATTAAGCGGATCGGCTTGGATTGCATAATTATTTGGGATTAATTGGAGGCGTACATTTTGGAGTAGTGGGAGGGTCAAAGAGGTGGCTTAACCCAACTTAAAAGATCTATACTATCTAATAAATAAATGTTTAAGTTGGGCACTTGTCACTTTCTCATGCCATCTCACATTGGTTTTCCCGCCTCTCTCTCCTAATAAATGCACATGTATCTTATTAAATAATAATAATGATATTATAAATATATTATTAAAGAAAAATACTAATTATATTAAATAAGAATATATATATATATATATATAATAAGAAATCAAAATATAACTAATTAAAGAAAAATACTAAGTTGTTATATACACACGTTTACACTTGATATATCTCTAGATAATCATAATAGTCTGACAAGTTAGACGATCATAATAGTCTGACAAGTTAGGACGTATTTACAAATTTATAAGTTGTATCGTTTTCAATATACAACACGTGTAATGCACAGGATTCTAACATAGTAAGTGAATAAATAAACCATTTCCAATTATTTGGTTTGGGTGATAAATACATAATCATATGTGTATATGTGCATATGTTATCGAGGATAATACCATAGAAATATTTGAATTGTGAGTTGACTAACCGTTGGGTGATGTCACATGACAGTTTTGGATGGTGACAGGCGTTGGTGATCAAGTCAAGGGATCGGGTCAACGAGATGTAGATTTGGAGTTGGCGTGGCGCATGATTTTACAAGGTCGTTTTGTAAAGTCTTTTCATTCACATTGTGTTTTTGTACTGGCGTCTTGGAGTTTAAACTCCATGTTGATTTATTACTTGTCGACGTGTCCGTGGATATTTTGGTCACTTGGTTTGGTTTTATTTGGTGTCTAAACACGTTAATGCTTTGTAAGGGTTGTTTACGAACGGGTCATGTCGAAATTTTATGAGAAAACCTAGGTGCGTTTTATGAGTATTCATTGGGTGAATGTTGGTGAAATATTATTGTAACATCCATGATTTTTCGGGCTATAAATTTTATTTTGTCGTTTCATCTTATAAACTCCTCAAATCCCATACTTATTCCAAAACCTTATATGTTATAGTAACTATTAAAATTTCCACAAATATATTATTTCTTTACTATATATATAACACATGTATCTATACATATGTTTTTAAATAAGTAAACAATTTCAAACATAAGAGTTTCATTACTTTTATATCCTTTGAATATACACAAATATTTATTTGCAAATATAAATGTAAACGTGTGTATTTGGTTATATAGAATAAACCCGCATTCAACTTATAATTTTGCAAAAAAATGGCATTTTCATGAAGTTCTAAACAAACAAAAATTTAACTTATAAATTTATAAAAAACGCATATATATATATAAGTATGTACAATTTAAATAAAAAAACTTTTAGGGAATTAATATATATATGTAATTGGTTTGAACCTCTAAACACAAAGACCCCCCCTTCCTAAACACTTGAACCCTAACCAATTGAACCCTCTAAATTGGACCTTTGACTTCTATGTTGACCCCCCCCCCCTCATGAACACAAGTCAAATTTTGACTTTTAAGTCAAAATTACCTCAAAACTTTTGCAATTCAAGATCGAAATCGATCAAACCCGAATGATTCGGACCTTCCTTGAATACATAGTTGATTCCCGATCGCTTTCTCATCCATTTGACGAGCAAACTTTAACTGTATCGGTCGAATTTCAAATTTTGAACGTACTTTGACTAATCAGGGTCAAACAGAGCCAAATCCGGGAGTAATACATAGAATTGAATCGTGTTTATGGCCGCAAATCACGCGTGGACTATTTCCGCCTGAATTCAAGCCTAAAATGCGACTAAATTCACTCGAATTAATCTAAATAACGCGTAACTCATTTCCATAGCTGTCCCCAACGAACCCGCAACAAAATTGATCGATATAGATGAAATTAATCGAATCATATCATTCACAAACCTTCGCATAAGCTCGTACAAACTCTCTAAACCCAGAACCACATCCCACTTCACCTTTGTACGTCGATCGAACCTCGAGAACTCGGCCCTTGATCGAGTAGCCGGCAGTCGTCGACAACCCACCATAACAGGTAATCTTTACGTCATTAGCTTCGTTCTGATCCCTTAATCAAAAGCCCCATGAAACCAGAAGCAACCGATCTATCGTTTGGGCAATTGCTAGGGCTAGGGTTACGGCTGAATGAATCGGGGGAGGGGATGGTTTGGGTTTGTTTATTTAACATTTCCGGATGAATAAATATGTTAAGGCATCTGCCCAGTTCCTCTGGTTAAGATGCAAGACCCGTAAACATAAGGTCGCGGGTTCTAAACCCACACCCGCAACCTTTTTATTCCATATTAGTAACTAAACCCGATCCCCTTTTCAGTCAGTAGATAACACCCAAGAGACCTGAACAGTTAACATGCCAGACCCGTGGTCTAGCGGTATGCACACTCGTGCTCCCCAGAACCAACCGGGTTCGAAACCCGGGAACCTCCATTGTTTTTATTAAATCGTTTTTCACACCCAAAAATTCTAAAAAGATTTATTTTATCAACCTATCACTAACTAGACCAGATTGGTACAATAAATATACAATTTTAAACATAAAAACCACTATAGTACACATTCAATTGTTTAAAATATTTCTATATATATAAAAAAAAGGGGAAAAAAAATCATTTAAAAGGTATTTTTAATTAAATTATTAATCTATAAATAAAGTATGTAAATTGTTCACTAGAACTATAAATTTAGATGAAACTTTTGTACATTTTATCGAGTCATTTTATACACATATTATACATATTTCTGTAACACTTTTAATTTAGATTTTAAACATATGTCAACAAACTCTTATATATATATATATTTATTTACGCTATCTGTTTTGACACATTGTTATACATAAGTAAACAAAATAAAGTTATTTAAATTACATTTCAATAAATAGATTATCACGCTACTTTTAAGCACACTATTTTAAAGAAATAAATAGTAAAGCATTTATTTACTTAAACTATTTAAACTAAAACCCTAAAAACAATTATTATTCATTTAAATTCATATATACACTTTGAATTTACCTTTTATACTGAGTTTTATTCAAATTCAAACCACCAACTTACATACATCCAACTCACGAAATGTCACAAATATTTTTGTACAAATTCTCATACCAAAACCCATTGAACCTTAAATATTGCCTTAGACTTTGTGCATATTATTGATTCCATTTCATACAATACACTCTAGGTTAACCTTGTGATTTGCAAAAGAATCACTGTTACTACCTTTTTGCCTGTGTTATCTACATCATTACTTCATGTGAGTTTTACATAGCCCATTTTCTCTGTTTTTACATTTTGGGGTGAAACATGATCACAACTTACAATGATTTACATAAACTACACAATACAATTCCACTCTACAATTTATGTGCAATTTGAGCTTTATGTTTGAGTGCTAGGTGTGTTAACTACTTATCTGCAATTACATGTACAATCATTAACTAATCAAGCCGACGGTTAACAATGATAGATCTATTGAGTCTGACAAACCCACCTAGATTGGGGTGATTGTTACCGACAACACAATTTGCATGCTAGTTACAAATGTTTGATTGTACTACTTGGTTACACAATAGTAACTCCCCATAAATGCCTTGTTAATCATGACTTGTATGGATTTGTTTACACACAACACTTTGATGCTATTTAGAGTCAAAACCCTATGTATGCTCACCAACTTTTTAGTTGACCCCGTTTTCATCATGTTTCAGGTACAAAAGTTTGACTTGATCAAGTTGCTACACTTAGGTTGTGGACCTAGTTAATTGAAACAAATGGATATGTTATGTAATTCAAATATTCTCGTACTATTGTATTTGGAATTTGTGAATGGAAATGTAACATTTTTAATATATTAAATTTTAGTCAACCATGTGCTCATGAACAGTCTACATGTCCTGCCCCGACGTTTCCGCCGTCGGTTGGGGTGTGACAGATTGGTATTAGAGCCTTGGTTATAGGGAATTAGGTTATTAGACATTTTTGACCTAGACTATAACCTTAAGACACCCACAATATGCCATGCTACTATATGATTACATGATTGATACTTGTGTGAACATTTTTACGTGTTATCCTAAGTAATTTCAATACATGCTACAATATATGATAGTTTATGTGTCACACTACTTGATAACCCTTGTGCTTACATTCATTACTATCTACATGCTACCTATGTGTTTCATTAAGTGCTATCCTAAGTTTTAAACACACAAACATACACACCAAATTTTTCATACACCCTTATACTCACACATATAATGTCACCACCCTTGTGATCTAAATCTAAACTATTGGGCCTAAGGCCCACCAATAATAAACTAAGAAGCCCATCTATCTTTCAAGAAGAAGAAGTCAACTGAAATGCATAAACCTTACTTTCGGGCCTCAAGGCCTAGTCCACAACAATTCTCATCATGACCATGAGCCCAACAATAGTGTTATTAATATATAATGGCTGGAAGAGTGTGTAGGCCCATGAGGGATTCTGACTAAGGAAAGACAGGGTACTTAAGTGTGTCCTAGTGACCCACCCCTCTTTCCTGGGAATTCTCCTCAGGGATACATTTCTTATAGGTCAAGTGCATTTCTAAAATACTATTAGGAAGACTCGGTGTTATGACTGGTCAAACTCTACACCTATGAGAACTCCTATATTTAACACTCGGTATTTCATTATCGCTTACAACCTTTTCATTGTTTCTCTACTAGATATGGACTCCTACACTCCTTCCTCCCCAGTATACCGTCCCGGAGTAGAATCTGATTGGGAAGAAGACACGGGGTCACCTGTGTATCGGTCACCAACACCCGCAGCTGCTAGGCAAAGGCTTAACGTAAGGAACACTAGCCCAAGATTTTGAGACCCATATCTAATGCTCGACCCGTACCATCCTAACCCTTGGGCAAGGCGTACCATGGCACCTGCTAGTGCTATGGGAATTCAATCGATGATGTTCACCAATATGTGAGGACCTCAGAGTTCGAGAGGCAAAGGATGGAGCATGAGATAAGGCACGACTTGCAAGGACAAAGAATGGATAGCCTAGCAAACCAATTAGGGTACCACAAGGAGTTAATCTCCATTCTCGAAAAAGAAGTACTGGAGAATCGCACGGAAACAACTAGAGCTGAAACCAGATCGGCTACCCGAGTGACCATAGCGGTGCTCGTCTTGGTGATTATATTCCTTCTAGTGGGAAACTATCAGAGGCGTTAGCAGAAATTTCTATTTATTGTCTTTAAATTTTCAATTTGAGAACCATTTCCCTATGTTTTGGGTAATGTTTAACATTTCAGTATTTAATCAATTTTATATATTCCAACTCTAAAGTTATTATACGTTGAATGTGAATTTCATCCATCATATTTTCATCAAAATTTCCCAAGTATCACCTTCTTCATTCAATACGATTTAGTACACTACCGACAATCTCCTTCGTAAACAACTCATCCTATTAGATTTAAACAACCTCGTTATTTTCAAACCAAACGTTTATCAAACTTTTAGAGAACACCAGAAATATAAATTTTTCCATAAACATTTTCACTGTGTAAGGGAACTTAATACAACCTATCTTATAAAAATATTATTTCGGATTGATAAACAATTATGATTTTTCCTCTTTAAAGTAATTATAATTATTTCTAAGCACTGGCTAGATTAATATACGACTACTGGTTTAGCCAATAATTCCTCTTAAAAATATTCTCTTATTAATAATTAAAAATTTAAATTAAAAGATTTTCCAATAAATTATCTATTTATTAGATTATTTAACTCAAAAGTTTTCATTACTTTATATATCTACGACCAAGAACGATTTACAATTTCCTATTTTCAAACAAAGATCAATTATTGGTAAACACATTTCCCTTAGTGTTTTCAGAACCTCCTTGTTACCTTTCACTGCCGCTTCAAGATACGATCCATACTGCTTAGACATCAACCATCCCTAAAAACCTCAACAAGATAGAACCTAACCACCACATTTTACTTAAACACCAAACAACACGCTTCTTAGCAACGCTCGATCACATGCAAAACTTGTTAGTATATGTCACAAACGAAATTCAATAACTTACGTATGCACGTTCATAAGATACACAGCAAGATCACATAATACACGAAACTAGTTTAGGTGCAAATCACAATTTACTGGATTGATCCCATAACCCATGAAACCTGTTTATTTGCAATACACATGCTACTGGCTTGAACACATGATACATGGGACTTAGTTGTTTGCAATATACATGGTGCATAACAATGGATTGTTTTATATACAATACCTGATGGACCATATTGAACATGAAACTTATTTGGTTACAAAGTACACGATCCTACATTACTTACATTACACATCAAAGATTATTGGGTTACCAAAATACATGATACTAGGTCTTAACGCAATACATGAAATTCATTTCTTACAATACACATGATACCACATTGGTGACATTACTAGTGCTTTACATAATACATGATGACAAGATGCTCACATTACACGTGAAACCTATATTAATTACAACTTACATGACACTAGATGATACATGAAACTTGTGTGTTTACATTATACATGAAACTAAGTTGCTTACAATTGTTGCAATTGATTGATCACCATATACATGAAGTATGGTCATACACCTTGTTCACCAAACTTGAAAATCCTAACACATTGAAACAACTCGGGGTTTGACGTATTCTTGTTCAAACACGAGTAAACTATGAGGCCCTAGGTAACACTACTTTATTACCCTTTAGTTGCTAACTGACTTGCCTATTTAAGGATATAGTTACTCATTAGCAACTCATATGTGAAAACAACATACATGAACTAAGTGAATTTGTGCCTCCTCTTGACCCGCACACAACGGAATGATCTATACGGACCATGCGATGATTTGGGTAATTACGGGTGCACACGGAATTATAAAAATCAGCACATGGAAAAACATAGCGAATTATGTCGTGTGTTATGACCTAAAACCTATCATGATATATAACAACGAAACTAATGTGATATGACAAGGGCATGGTGGATACGCCGCTGGTACTTCCTATATATAAGTGTTCCGGTCATGTTGTCAGTAGTAGCGTTGTTCGTATCACGAGAAGTTTTATGATATTCTGACCTTGACCAATGTTTGTGAAATACTGACAATTTTGAACATATTAGACTACATCCTAAACAAACCATAATTATCAAGTTCCCATCAAATCCATTCCAAGTGACGCATTTCACCTTTAGATCATTCGAAAGATCTCTCCTTAACTCTCTTGAAACTAAAATCCACAGATATCATTCATTCTTAACTTGAGCTTTAGATCTAAATCCTGTTATCTATCATACTCCTCAAACCGACAATCAAAACTCAAACAAACTCCCTTCCTGATCCAGTATACATTAGCAAAATTTCGGGACGAAATTCCCTCAACATGAGGATACTGTAACATCCATGATTTTTCGGGCCATAAATTTTATTTAGTCGTTTCATCTTATAAACTCCTCAAATCCCATACTTATTCCAAAACCTTATATGTTATAGTAACTATTAAAATTTCCACAAATATATTATTTCTTTACAATATATATAACACATGTATCTATACATATGTTTTTAAATAAGTAAACAATTTCAAACATAAGAGTTTCATTACTTTTATATCCTTTGAATATACACGAATATTTATTTGCAAATATAAATGTAAACGTGTGTATTTGGTTATATAGAATAAACCCGCATTCACCTTATAATTTTGCAAAAAAATGGCATTTTCATGAAGTTCTAAACAAACAAAAATTTAACTTATAAATTTATAAAAACGCATATATATATATAAGTATGTACAATTTAAATAAAAAAACTTTTAGGGAATTAATATATATATGTAATTGGTTTGAACCTCTAAACACAAAGACCCCCCCCCTCCTAAACACTTGAACCCTAACCAATTGAACCCTCTAAATTGGACCTTTGACTTCTATGTTGACCCCCCCCCCCCCCAACTCATGAACACAAGTCAAATTTTGACTTTTAAGTCAAAATTGCCTCAAAACTTTTGCAATTCAAGATCGAAATCGATCAAACCCGAATGATTCGGACCTTCCTTGAATACATAGTTGATTCCCGGTCGCTTTCTCATCCGTTTGACGAGCAAACTTTAACTGTATCGGTCGAATTTCAAATTTTGAACGTACTTTGACTAATCAGGGTCAAACAGAGCCAAATCCGGGAGTAATACATGGAATTGAATCGTGTTTATGGCCGCAAATCACGCGTGGACTATTTCCGCCTGAATTCAAGCCTAAAACGCGACTAAATTCACTCGAATTAATCTAAATAACGCGTAACTCATTTCCATAGCTGTCCCCAACGAACCCGCAACAAAATTGATCGATATAGATGAAATTAATCGAATCATATCATTCACAAACCTTCGCATAAGCTCGTACAAACTCTTTAAACCCAGAACCACATCCCACTTCACCTTTGTACGTCGATCGAACCTCAAGAACTCGGCCCCTGATCGAGTAGCCGGCAGCCGTTGACAACCCACCATAGCAGGTAATCTTTACGTCATTAGCTTCGTTCTGATCCCTTAATCAAAAGCCCCATGAAACCAGAAGCAACCGATCTATCGTTTGGGCAATTGCTAGGGCTAGGGTTACGGCTGAATGAATCGGGGGAGGGGATGGTTTGGGTTTGTTTATTTAACATTTCCGGATGAATAAATATGTCAAGGCATCTGCCCAGTTCCTCTGGTTAAGATGCAAGACCCGTAAACATAAGGTCGCGGGTTCTAAACCCACACCCGCAACCTTTTTATTCCATATTAGTAACTAAACCCGATCCCCTTTTCAGTCAGTAGATAACACCCAAGAGACCTGAACAGTTAACATGCCAGACCCGTGGTCTAGCGGTATGCACACTCGTGCTCCCCATAACCAACCGGGTTCGAAACCCGGGAACCTCCATTGTTTTTATTAAATTGTTTTTCACACCCAAAAATTCTAAAAAGATTTATTTTATCAACCTATCACTAACTAGACCAGATTGGTACAATAAATATACAATTTTAAACATAAAAACCACTATAGTACACATTCAATTGTTTAAAATATTTCTATATATATAAAAAAAAGGGGAAAAAAATCATTTAAAAGGTATTTTTAATTAAATTATTAATCTATAAATAAAGTATGTAAATTGTTCACTAGAACTATAAATTTAGATGAAACTTTTGTACATTTTATCGAGTCATTTTATACACATATTATACATATTTCTGTAACACTTTTAATTTAGATTTTAAACATATGTCAACAAACTCTTATATATATATATATATTTATTTACGCTATCTGTTTTGACACATTGTTATACATAAGTAAACAAAATAAATTTATTTAAATTACATTTCAATAAATAGATTGTCACGCTACTTTTAAGCACACTATTTTAAAGAAATAAATAGTAAAGCATTTATTTACTTAAACTATTTAAACTAAAACCCTAAAAACAATTATTATTCATTTAAATTCATATATACACTTTGAATTTACCTTTTATACTGAGTTTTATTCAAATTCAAACCACCAACTTACATACATCCAACTCACGAAATGTCACAAATACTTTTGTACAAATTCTCATACCAAAACCCATTGAACCTTAAATATTGCCTTAGACTTTGTGCATATTATTGATTCCATTTCATACATTACACTCTAGGTTAACCTTGTGATTTGCAAAAGAATCATTGTTACTACCTTTTTGCTTGTGCTATCTACATCATTACTTCAGGTGAGTTTTACATAGCCCTTTTCTCTGTTTTTACATTTTGGGGTGAAACATGATCACAACTTACAATGATTTACATAAACTACACAATACAAATCCACTTTACGATTTGTGTGCAATTTGAGCTTTATGTTTGAGTGTTAGGTGTGTTAACTACTTATCTGCAATTACATGTACAATCATTAACTAATCAAGCCGACGGTTAACAATGATAGATCTATTGAGTCTGACAAACCCACCTAGATTGGGGTGATTGTTACCGACAACACAATTTGCATGCTAGTTACAAAGGTTTGATTGTACTACTTGGTTACACAATAGTAACTCCCCATAAATGCCTTGTTAATCATGACTTGTATGAATTTGTTTACACACAACACTTTGATGCTATTTAGAGTCAAAACCCTATGTATGCTCACCAACTTTTTAGTTGACCCCGTTTTTCATCATGTTTCAGGTACAAAAGTTTGACTTGATCAAGTTACTACACTTAGGTTATGGAGCTAGTTAATTGAAACAAATGGATATGTTATGTAATTCAAATATTCTCATACTATTGTATTTGGAATTTGTGAATGGAAATGTAACATTTTTAATATATTAAATTTTAGTCAACCATGTGCTAATGAACAGTCTACATGTCCTGCCCCGACGTTTCCGCCGTCGGTTGGGGGTGTGACAATTATGTAAGGTGTTACTTTTGGTGAAATGGGTTCTTATTTAAAAAGAAAAATATAGGCCTATTTTTCGCAAGATGTATAAATTTATGTTTTAATTTTTCGGGTGTTACACTTAGAGTCAAATACTCCAAGTACGGGTAAGACGAGTTGTAGTACTCGCACCGAGGGGTCGTAAACCAAATAAGAAGTGTGGAATACTTCAAAGTGTAGATTTGGAGTCAAATACTCCAAGTACGGGTAAGACGAGTTGTGGTACTCGCACCGAAAGGTCGTAAACTGTAATTCCCCGGATATTTTTATAACGCTCGACCTCGTAATCATAAACGAGTAAAATGACTACTCGAAATTTTAGATTTAGACGAGCTTTTAGTGTAATAAGAGACCGTTTAATAATAATAAAATATTATTATTTTTGAAACTTGTTCCGTTTTTAAAGAAACTTAGGTCGACTTGTAGAGAAAAATGAGCTTGTCCCAATGACATATTCGTAATTTTATAAAACGTCATATTTTATAAGTTATAAGAGAAAAACGAGATAAGCAGTTGAATTAATTATAATAATAAAATAATAATAAATAATAATAACAAACATATTCCGTGTGCAATACCTCATGTGGACGTATTCAAATTCTGAATCCCACATCGAACATTTAAGAAAAAGGAGTCAGGGAGGATGCAGTATAAATAGAGCTTAACGACTTATATGTATAATTCATTTTCTGGAACGCTATGGTATAAAGAGAATCTCGAGTCCTCGATACCTCATTGGGTATCGTTAATAGTCATTTTTGAAGTACGAGTAGGGAGACTCTACATCAGATTGTCGTAGATAGTTTTTAGGTGCATTATCGTTAAAGTTCATGTCTAGTTAATTATTAGTTATTTTTATTATTAGGCTTTAGGGTTATTGTCATGGTAGGTATTGGGTAGCCTAGTTTTAGTTAGGCATGGACTAATCATCCATGCTTAACCAAGAAAGTGTTAGCCAATATCAACCTTGATAATAATATACCTTAGGGTTATTATCAGGGTAGCCTAGCTTTAGTTTGGCATGAACTGATCATCCATATTTAACCAAGGCACCGTTAGCCAATATGAACCAAGATAATAAGTAGTTAGGTGTACCCTAATCTAACTGAGGATTACTGTATCAGGACCCATAAATCTTCGAGATAGGAGACGAAGCGTTGCTTTCAATTTGGAACTCAACTTTAAGGCGAATACATTTAATTCCCTACTTTTAAAACATCATGAAATATTTTGGGGTTATCATAATATGTTTAATGTTTTTAAAGATATATCACACTTAAATTACTTTAAGCAGACTAATAAATAAAATAAAAGCCTCACGTGCTCTGTAAGAAAGACATAAGATGGGGGTTACACACAGCAGACGTAAAACTGGGACGTAACTCTCAGTAGTCGACGTACTAGAGAAAGAGGCTAGTGTATACATTGGTTATCCTTCAGGTATTCGGTAGGAAAGATATAAGACGGGGGTTACCCGTAACAGACGTAAAACTGAGACGTAACTCTCAGTAGTCAACCTACTCGGGACAAGGACGCCAAGTGTATACACAATAAATATAAAAGTGCAATAATGGGGCCGGTTAATTATGATGTGAATACATTTATACTTTTTATTAAACCGTACAATTGTTTTATGTTTTCAAAATGGCATGAAATTGTTGAATGAATCTAAGCATAAAGGTAACTTATATGAAGCATCTTGCCATTTTTATACGTATGGTTTGATCAAATTCATATATATGTCATAGCGAAGGTTATGGCATAGCTAGCTTCATACAAATTGGGGAGAAATAACGTTACCGGAGGGTACCAGAGTTCTGGGAGTTTTACCCATTTGTATTCCGGTTGTTAGGGTATAAATTGTGGTAATGTATGCGTATTTTACCGTAAAATATGGTTATATGAGTTGAACGATATCATGCTACAAAATGTTTTGTGTCTTGTAAATATTATTCACCAACTTTTGTTGACGTATATTTTCAAAATGTTTTCAGGAAACCATGAGTAGTATTCTAAGGTAGTGGTTTAGGGAGGGCTTATCTCTAGACTCAGTATTACCTTACCAGATGATGATGATGTTTGTACATAGAAGCGTGCTCGGGATATTATTAAACAATATTGTAATACGAAGTACAAAACTTCGAATTTTCAGAATAATGATTGTAAATTATTAGGGGTGTTTAATTCCCCATGTTTTATGAAAATGACAGTTACTCGACTACAAAAGTCGAGAATTTTCATGAAACTCAGAACCATATAATTTCCGTTGTGCAAATAAAATGATTATTCAAAACAGGTACCAATCTGAGTCGCACACCCGGGGTGTCATTTATCGGGGTGTGACATAAACCAAATAAGAAGTGTGGAATACTTCAAAGGGTGGACTTCGAGTCAAATACTCCAAATACGGGTAAGACGAGTTGTGGTTCTCGCACCGAGGCGTTGTAAGCCAACTAAGAGGTGATAAATGGGTGGGGGTAAACTTTTGTGTGTTGTTATACATGTTATATTGGTGTCGTATTGCACAAAGATGCTAATGAGTTGGAATGGGTCAAAACGGGAAACGAGTAGTGGTGCTCGTATTGGGGGTGGATAAAACTAACAAATTAATGTTAGTTAATGTGAGAGACATTGTATGGTTAGAAAACAAGTAAATATATATTAGATACTTGTTATATGCAAGAACTTGTAGAAATGGTAAGAATAGTATATGCTGTCAGGGAACATGGTTGTGTTCACAAATCTTGTTTTTATGGTGTTGAAAGGGAACACAATCGTGTTCATTCAGAACACAACCGTGTTCAGGGGAACATGGTTGTGTTCATTATGAACACAACCATGTCAGAAATTTTTGTTCTTAAAAATGTCCATTATTCTTGGGCATTAACCATGGGAGGTTCCAAGGACTATTTATCTTTACTAACCTTGTTCCATTTGATGTTTTTGATGTAGGGAAAGCTCCAGAATGATCTCGGGTCTCGCCATAGTCGGATGTTGGATTTTCAATGACCGTTTTGAATGTTTGTTTGTTTTTAAACTAAACTTGTGGATGGGATTACAATGTGTTTAAAGTCTTTTGGATTTGTACTGGTCTAAAACCCGTTAAGTACTTTTCCTTTTGAAACCTGTGGTGGTTGATATGTCATTGTAAATGGTCGAACCATAATTGAAATGCAAATGTTTGTCTGGGACCTAAATTCCGTGTTATTTAAAAAATTTTAATTGGTTTGCAAATCCGGGTGTTACATCGTTAAAATTTTTAAAACCAATTTCATATCTAGTCTGATACCCGAATACCTGTCCAAATGTGTCAAGTTTCGTGCTTTCTCATTGAGTTCAAGTTCGTTTGTCATTCCTACACATGCCATTTGTAACATAACAATCTAAAAGCATTATCCATTATATATATGCATCTTCTGAATACGTGAACGGAGTTAGACATTCTAACAAATTTCCATTGTTGTATACGTTATATCTTTCAATACTTACTCTCACGTCTGAGTCGGGTCACGATGAGAACTCCTTCTCACTGTGACGACGGTTATTACCTATGCAACCCTTGATGTGAAGATCCTATCCATACATTCAACCTCTCCATCAATACTATTGAGCTTTTGGTCCAACTCCAAGACCTTTGTAGCAGTCCATATAATATTTTCAACAAACTCTCTATTATGTGTTTTAAAAAGTTTTGCTCATTATCTCATTATATCAAAACATACTTTTTGTCTATGTGTATAATTTTGAAAAACATCTTCTTATGGAAGACAACTTCTATATATTTTCTTGACACTTAGACTTTACTTATAGAGATATGAATTGTTTTATAAAGTTTTAGGATTTGTAAAAAGATATGTGAGTTTTTATAAATTAGCTTTTGAGTGATTATTTCACCTTTCAAACACTCATGTCTTAAACACGAATTTATAGACATGGTCATTGTTGTAGTTGACTTCGTTAGGCTCATTTTGTTTGAAAATTTTGGTCCATGCCTTTTACGGTCGGGCCATTGAGGGACTATGATGATTGGACTGCGTCTTTGAATCTTTAATAAACGGTTTATGGATGGTCGTTCCACTGTACCGGTCGTGGCACTTTTGTTTGACAATTTTGGGTCCAATGGGTCCAATGGTTAGACAATCGAGCCATTTTTACAACATGCATCGGTGTAATTCTTCTATCTGCTTCTTGTTCATTTGTTGTGAGTCGCTTGTGTTGAGAAAACAATGGTTTGAATTGAAAATCATCAAACCATAATTTTGACGATGATAAAAATATTTAACATGTGGTATTATTTTCTTATATTAGTTTATCATATGCCACATATAAATTCCCAATAATACTCAAGTCAATAATCAAGTCCAAGATCAAGCAAGTCAAAAACATCAAGATTCGTTGAATAAATAAGTACAAAACCGACACGTGCTACAAATGATTAATGTTAAATTAAAGATCGGTATGAAAATAAACATAAGGTCAACATGTCACAAGTAAATAATCCCAATCAAGGTTTAATGACGAAGTCAACAAGAACCCGGCACGTGCAATCAAGACAACGAACAACAACGGTAATACGATAGTAAATGAGAAAGATCAAAAACCGTTTTGTAATCTAAGATTTATAAAAATATATTTTTTTTATAAAACAAAAGTCATTTTATTAAAAATTTTTATAAAAGTTGACAAAGCTTTTATAAAAAATTAATCTTTATAAACAAGTAGTATAAGTACTTGTTTTGATTTTGAATTGTTTTTCTAAAATAATCTTAAGAATTATAAAAATATGATTTCCTCAAAGGATTTTATAAAACTTGGCAAATAATTTAAAAAATTTAAATCTTTACCAAATATTGTCAATAATTAATTTTGATTTTGATTTTGAATTTGAAATCAAGTAGGTGAATCCTTTCGGAATGGTAAAATCCCAACATCCATCCTACTTGAAAACACAAACCATCTTTAAATGGATAAAGTCAAAAACTCATTTGGTAAGCATTTTGTTGCTTTTGAAAATCTTTATAAAACTTTGCCAAATTATTATTTTGAATTTGAAATTTGAAAGATGAGTTGGTGAAATATTCCACAAGAGGAAATAATCTAACATCTATCGACCGCCACCTGGGCAATCTCAGAGACTTTTTGTCATTGAATTTTGCCTATATATTAAGACCTTGTCCAAGCATTACATTCACCCTTTTTGCTCAAAACACTTTCAAATAATTATCAAATAAATATTTCTCTCATTCCTACCATATTATTATATCATTTGAGAAGATCAAAGATCAAGTGAAGATCAAATAGCAAAAAAGAAGAGTTATGCTACAACTTCATCATCTTATCGTTCTTGTGTTGAATTATTGTGGTAGCTTGTTACCACATCCAAATAGATAGTTATAAGGGATATGTCTTGATCTTCTGCATATAATGTCGGTTTTCAATCGTAGAATGTTACATACTTGAATTGCATGGCATTTGACACATTAGAACTTGTTGATCATATCAACTTGTAATTATTGAGTGTTCAGTGATATGTACGTGCTATATGATCATCTTTAATGAACAATTATGGGAAAATTACCAAAATGGTCATTTGACCGGTTGACTTTACCAAAATGGTCAACTTTTTAGCCGTCTAAAACATGGTCAAATTCCGTGTCCGATTGGAATATGTCAGACTTTAGACCAATCAGACGTTAGGGGTGTTGTTCGGATATATTTCTCGGGTTTCGGGTAGTTCGGGTCGGGTTATTCGGGTTTCGTGTGTAGGATATTGCATCCGATACCCGATCCGTAGTACATTCGGTTAGTCGGGTTCGGGTTGTTCGGTTATCGGGTATTCTTGGGTCGGGTTATTCGGGTAGTTCAGTTTGGACAAATTTATTAAGAGGTGATGATGGGCTTTTGTACGTATAGTAAGGAAATGGGCCAGGATAAGGATTTAAAAAACATATATGATCATTTGTTTTCTGGATGTTCTACTAAAGTTTCGTGCTGGTAAAATGCATACGAAAAGAAAATGTGTTGTTGATCCACGTAAAGGACTTGTCCACATTTGACAGTTCAAAGAGTATATTAATAATTAAATATACGTTTTATATCAAGAGTATTTATTTTATATAAAATTATTTGTTTCTTAAGTTTTTGAAAGCATACAATTTTGCGTAACAAATTTGCTTAACAATTTTAGGTAACAGATTAGCTTGATCATAATAATTCTTTCCAACAATACTAACATTTCATAATCAAACGTACCAACTATCAAGTTCCTAAAGTAAAATGCTTTAAGTTCTAAAATAAAACATATTAAGTTCCAAAACAAAACGCACCGATAATCAAGTTCCAAAATCAAATGTACCAATTAGCAAGTTCCAAAAACATAAAGTACAACTAAAATCAAACGAATTAACTTCCAAAAGCATTCTTCTTGCACCTTCATATTACCGTCTTCATGTCTGTTCATCCCTATCCAGTTCTATATAAAAAAGACAAATAAAATGAGCATTAAAAGAGTAAGATATAACATGTAAATGCATTAAATTATTTATCAATAAATAAGTACCTTTATCAATTTCTTGTATCGTTTCCCAATCTTCTTCACACTCGGGTTTGTCGTTCAAACTACCCCGAAGCCAGTCTTGTGTACAAATTAAACTTTCAACAATCCTAGGAGTTAAAGAACTTCTAAACGGGTCCAAAACCCTCCCACTAGTGCTAAAAACAGATTCTGAAGCCACCGTTGACACATGAATGGCTAACAAATCTCTAGCCATTAAAGATAAAATAGGGAATCTAGGACTATTCACTTTCCACCATTCTAAAATATTAAATATTGTCGAATCCTCTTCAACATCTTCTTTCAAATACTTTTCTAACTCACCAATGGATTCAACTATATTTGTTTTCATCTTTTCTCTTAGTTTATTTCTCAATGGTGGTTTTGGTGCCATAACATCCGGGTTTTTCCGCTTTCCTAGTATCGACGATGAAGTGGTAGACTCAGTAGTACTAGAAGTAGAACTTGGCGAGTGAATTCTAATATAATCATTATATAATTCATGCATAGAATTCATGATGTAATTATTTTTCTCATTCACCACATTTTCCTCGTAACGGTCTTCTAGTAGTATAACCAAAAACTTTACTTTGTTCCTTGGGTCAAGAATCAATGCAAAATATAACAATACATTCATTTTCTCCAAGTTGCCAAAATACTTATCAAACTTTACCTTCATAGCCTTTGCAATATCACAAAGACTAGCATTGGAAATAGCATCATCCAAGATCGTGCGAATGGAATAAATATCTTCTATGCACGTGTTCGATGTCACATAATGTGTCCCGGAAACCCTCAAAGTAACATCATAAAAGGGTTTTAAAAAATGGCATAAAACCCTAACCTTTTGCCAATCGGTTGGTGAAGGTACCGAAAAACCTGCCTTTTCAATTTCAGTTTAAAAATCACATTCCTCAAGATCATATCTCTCAAAAGTTTTTTCATAAGCTTGGGCAATTTCCAACATATGGTAAGTGGAGTTCCATCTTGTTGGAACATCTCTAATCAAGTGTTTTGTTGTACCACAATTAACAACCGTAGCAAAGTTGTTAAATTTGTCAATTCTAGAAGGTGATTGCCTAATCCACCTAACTGCCCATCGAACTATCTCAACCGACCTATCAACTTTTTTAATACCGTCTTGCACTACTAAGTTTAAAATGTGGGCAAAACATCGAATGTGTGTCCATTTTCCATCTAAGAGGCACTTGTTGGAACTTTGAAATCTTTTTTTCAAAAAGTCAATTGCCACATTATTAGCAATTGCGTTGTCAACGGAAACTGTCAAAACATTTTCTATTCCCCAATCTATTAAACACTTCTCAATCGTTTTCCCGATATCAATCCCACGGTGATTCTCTTGAGGATAAAAACTCAACACTTTTTTTTTTCAATTTCCACTCGTTATCTACAAAGTGGGCGGTGAGACACATGTAACTAGATTGTTGACTAGAAGTCCAAGTATCCATAGTCAAACAAATCCTACCAATGTTATTTTTAATAAAATCACTGACTTTTTTCTTTTTCTTCTACAAACAAATGGTAGACGTCTTTTGTAATTGTACTTCTACATGGAACTTTAAACGATGGTTGAGAAACACTCATGTAATACCTAAAGCCCGCACCTTCCACAAAACTAAATGGAAGTTCGTCAACAATTATCATGTGGGCTAAAGCCTTCCTAATCGCTTTTTGATCAAATTTCCAAGATGTCAATTTATTTTCATCCCCATATTGAAAAGCTAATTGTGTTTGACCAGCACTAACTTTAGCCAAGTAAGGAGTACATTTCGTTAAGTGAAGATTAAGATTACTCGTACCGTAAGATTTTGATGCACACTTGTAGACGGAAGCACAATAATTACATCTCGCTCTTTCAACACCCTTGGTGTCTATAAACTTTACGAAATGCTTCCAAACTATTGATCTTGGTTCGTATTGTTTGGTTTTCTTCTCTTCCGTTTGTGTAGTTTCTTCATTGCTTTCGAGGTCAATCGTCTCCCCTTCAACCGAATCGTGTGTTCTAGACATCTATCAAAGAGAAACTCATTATCATAACATACATGAAACCATTGTCATGAGATACAAAATTTACTGTATGAAGATTTATATGTATGAAAATTGATCTTTATGAAATTGGTATGAAAGTCAAAGCAATGGAAACCAAAATTTAGTATATGAAGATGCTGATATTAATATTAAAGCCATGGAAACCATTTTTAAGCATTAGGATTTAGATCATAAATAATATAGGTAAACCATTGTTAAGCATTGTTAAGGCCGTTAAATCGAATTTTTTTTAACATAATCAACACTATAAACTAAAATCCAGGAGGTGAATGAATAAAATTGACACCCAATAAGCAACACAATCTGTACAAGCTTAAAGTTTCCCTAAAAGATCAAGAAAGTTTAAACCTAGAATGCTAGAACTGCTAAATCTGTTACATACCTTGAGGCTTGAGGTCCTTGATGGCTTGATCGGCGATCAATGGCAGCGAAACAGTCTCAGTGAAGCTCAAAGTCTCAAACCTCTGTTACAAACTACAAATCTCGTTCAAGTCTAAATGGGGTTTTTGAAAAGTCACTCATGTCTTAGTGAGAGAAATCTCTTGAAAGTTGAAATAAATTTCTTGAAACTTGAAATATTTGAATCAGGCTATCACCACCACCCTATGAAATGAAGTATGAAAAAGTAAACAAATTCATAATCGGTTTAATCGGGTTACCCGATTTGTGATTTCCTATCCATTACCCGAACCGAGAAAACTCGGGTTAACCGAATACCCGAAGATCCCTAACCCGAAACCCGATCTAACCGACCCGTTATACCCGAATCAACATCGGGTCGGTCGGTTTATTCGGTTATGTTTATTTTCGACAGTCAGACGTTGACACGTGGCATAACGGAAATTTTAGCCGGCTATAGCCGTCTTAGCCGGCGCTTTTTTTTCCCAGCTTGGCTCGATTTTAGCTGGCTATTTGACTTTCCTTAGCCGACTATTTGAATGTTCATAGCAGGCTATTTGTTTTAAAATAAACACAACAATCATATAATAAGTAGTCAAATACAATATAAGTTTAATATCTTAAAATAAACACAACAATCATATAAAAAGTAATGCTCAAATACAACATTAAACTAATGTCTTACACAACAATATTGTATTTGAGCACTACTTTTTATATGATTGTTATGTTTATTTTAAGACATTAAACTTATATTGTATTTGACTACTTATTATATGATTGTTTTATTTATTTTAAGACAAATAGCCGGCTAAGGAAAGTCAAATAGCCGACTAAGGAAAGTCAAATAGTCGGCTAAAGAAAGTCAAATAGTTGGCTAAGGAAAGTCAAATAGCCGGCTAAAATCGAGACAAGCTGGAAAAAAAGCGCCGGCTAAGCCGTCTAAATAGACGGCTAAAATTTTGTTGATGCCACGTGTCAACGTCTGATTGGTCTAAAGTCTGACAGATTCCAATCGGGCATGGAATTTGGAGCCGGCTAAGTATAACCGGCTATTGGTCTTCATGACTATGTTTTAGACGGCTAAAAAGTTGTGACCATTTTGGTAACGTCAACAGTTCAAATGACCATTTTGGTAATTTTTCCAACAATTATTATCTATGCTTGTTGTGTGAACTGATGTGTGTTTCAACTAAGAGCACCTGAGTATTTATAGTGAAACAATTCCAACAAGAATTAAACGAATAATTAAATTACATTAAACCTCTTCAATGGATTTTAACGTGTTTAATTCACCAAAATGAATTGTTATTTCAGTTTCAACTTCAACTCATCAGTAGTGAAAGCGTGCATCAGTAGGAAAACTGGTCCATCGGAAACAAATTTGGCCTTTCGATAGCAAATCTGGTAAGGAGTAGCAAATTTTGCCTATCGGTGGCAAATCTAGCGAGGAGTAGCATATTTGCTCTATCGGTAGCAAATCTGGTGAGGTGTAGAAAGTTTGGCCTATCAGTAGCAAATATGGTGAGGAGTAGCAGATTTGCTCTATCGGTAGCAAAAAGGTCTTAGGCACTAAATTTTCACTGCTTTCACTTAATCAATGTAACGAACCAAAATCTGGGTTTCGTTATAAAATAAATAAATGTTCTAAATAATATTATGGTGGAAATAATATTTTAGAAATAAGTTGAAACAAGTGGGTTTCAAGTTTGTATGGAGTTATGTTAGTTTTTGTGTAGTTTTGAAATGAAAATGGGTGAAATGAAAGTTGAGGGGCTGAATGTGTAACATAGCAAATCTGCCATATTTTACTAGTGAGGAGTCAAAATTGGGATTTTGGTGTTTTGTGTTTGGGTCAATGCTTCAAGAGAGAAAAGAGTGTTGAAGCAAGATTCGTGCAATTGAAGCTTGAATTGTGAAGGTTTTGGCTTGCACATCACCTTCCTAACATCAAGTAAGTGATTATCTTCTTTTTGATTTCACCATTGATGTGTTAGTTGGTGGGTCTTATAGAAATCCGAAATTTATGATGCATGTTGATAATTAGTGTTAGATTGTTGGAAATCTAGCTAAACTAAGGTAAAGAATGGTGAATAACATCCTAGAACCCTTTGATTTTGATTATGAGAAGTTAGGGTTCATATGGGAAAAATTGGAGGTTTTTGGATTATAATGATAAGATGATGAATTAATGATGATTAAGTGTTTATATGATGTTAGACACTTGAACAAACACCAAATTAACCTAATGATAAAAATTGAATAAAAAATTAGTGTTAAGGTAAGGATAATGAAACTCAAGTAGGTGAGTTTGGGGTGAAAGAGGGTGTTTGGATATGAGTATAACTCAAACGGGTCAGTTTGGGTTGGAAATAGGAAATTGGGTTGTGAACCCAATTAAAATGTGATTTTGGTGTATGATGGATTACTAAACTAGATGAATGTGTTTAGGTAATCAAATTGCAAAACGTGAAGTGGAATCGGGACCTTCAAATCCACAAAGTAAGTGCTTTTGCACTTACTTAGTAATTGATGATAAATGGTGTTATATGCAATGTTGTATACATAATGTGTTAAGTTGCATAATGTGTTATGTGGTATGAATATGTATAGAGGTGTACGAATAAGTGAATGAATGTAGTTATAGTTTTAATACTATAATGGATATGTGGATATGGAGTTATGGTCTAAGTACCATAATGGATATGTGGATATGAAGTTATGATCTAAGAATCATAATGGAAATGTGGTGATGAAGTTATGGCCCATGTGCCATAGTGGAAATGGAAATGTGTTAATCATGAATATAAAATGAAAAGAATGAAACTTGTAGGTAACATGCAAGTGACATGTAGCCTATTGACAAATTGGGTGGAAACGGGTCAAATGGGTGGTGAATGGGTGAAACAAGAAGAATTTTACTTGTTTGTTATGTTTTATCTTCATTACTAATGGTGATATATGTGGTGTTATGTAGGAAAAGCTCCGATATAGTCAAAGTCAAGTCCAAGGCAATGGCGGGATTCTCGTATGCGTACTTGTTGTTTTTGGGGGTTAATTAGGAATCCTTAAAAAGGATGTAAATTGATACATGAATTTATGTTTTGGTGTATGTAGATGGTGTTTTGAATGCTTTAATCAACAACCCAAGTGATTGGGAAATTTTGGTGATTAGTTGAAATGGTAAAAGTTGGAAAAAATGGTTAAGTGTTGAAATATGGAAAATCCAGAAAACTTTATGTGAAAAAGGAGTTTTCGCGCCACGCGAAAAGCACGGGTCTTGCGAAGACCTGGTTTCCAGGACCTGCCCTTTTTGGACTCCCTCGCGCCACGCGAAGGGAGGGGGCCTGCTCTTCGCGACACGCGAAGAATAAAAAAAATATTTTCTTGGAACAAATGCTTTCGCGTGTTTTAATGATTTAATAATCAGTGCTTGAAATTAGAGTGTTGCAATCAAACACACAACTTTGAGCATCGATATCTCATTCATCTTAGCTCATTTTTTCATGTGGTTTGGTTTGTTGCGAAGCTCTCACATAGTAGAACCCAAACTCAAAAGAAATTAACAAATTAAAATTAGTTATATATATTTATTTCCATCCAAAGTTGGCAAAAATCATTGTTCCAACTTGGCGAAAAACTCATTTTCACATATTTTCCAACATATATATACATTTCTGTTTTTAAATACAAGGGTATAATGATCAGAAGTGTTACATGTGAGTAAAGAATAAATACTACATGTATAATTTTTGAACACTAGATTGAGAATTATATTCTAATCTCACACCAAGCCATAAATATATGACATGACTTATAGAATAGATTTTCATAATCGTATCTAACCTCTATACAAAGTCATAAAGATACGACATGATTTATAGAAACAGATTAATTTTAAACAAAATGAGAAAAATACATACTAATCAATTAATTATGAACCAAAGAAAACCCCCTTTCGTAGTTTAAACTTCAATTACGACTTTTATAACATTATTTCCGAGTAGCATACCTATCTCAATCTCTATAATTTAACTAAATATTATCTTTCTTTAAATTTATATCTAAATTTGGCCTAACATCTCACATCTTATTTTCCATCCCTATCTCAGTCACAAACACTTATTTTATTATATTTTTTCTTTCTTAGACACTCACACAAATATAGAGATTGATGAATAATAGATCTCTATATTTAGAAAATCTCTATATATAAAATTTTAAAATTTAAAGATAGAGATATAAATGAAGATGAATATCTTAGATGTAGGTGCAAAATAAAAGAAATTTATAAATAACGGAGATGGAACCACCGAGCCTCCTGGTTGAGTGGTAGGCCATGACTTTCACCCATCCCTGGATTACTCCCATCCGAGCACGCTTAACTGTGGAGTTATCCTCTCATCCACTACATTAAGCCCCAAAAAGCGTTGTGGTATTTGAGGTGTGACATTCCTTATGAACCCAACATATCTCCCGTGGACATAACATAACATAACATAACATAACATAACGATATGAGATTTGCCTAAGGTGTTACAAACACCCTCCTTGGGACTCATCGTCCTCGATGAGGTTTGCCCCACTATTGTAAACAGAACAGAACGGGAGTGGCTCTGATACCATTTGTAACATTCGGCCTCTCGTACCAACAATATTGTCCGCTTTGCCCCCTAAGAGCTCACAGATTTGTTTTTGTTGCCCGGGTGAAAACTTCTTAGGGGGTCACCCATCCCTGGATTACTCCCACCCGAGCACGCTTAATTGTGGAGTTCTTCTCTCATCCACTTCATTAAGCCCTAAAACGCATTGTGGTATTTAAGGTGGGGCATTACTTATGAACCCATCATCTCTCCCGTGGACAGAACAGAACATAATGATATGGGATTTGCCTAAGGTGTTAGAAGGACTTTGGGCCTGATTAAGATAACAAGGTCCCAACCGCTAGACCATCTGCTGTAAAAAAATAAATAAATAACTGAGATGGAGAGAGATACAGAGACTCTTGTTAAAGAAATTCATCTCCTCTCTAAGGGTGAAGAGGGTATATTACTCGGCCCAAGCCGAGTATGAAAGAGGGTGCCCGGGTAAATGGGGAATACCGCCCCCATCGATTCGAGTTCCATGTACGGGTTAGATGCCCGAGTGATTTTACTCGGGGTTGTGGAGTGGGTTGGTGGATCCCCCAACTGCTATAATGCCGTTAAACACATAAAAAAATTATTTTTTTAAAACTCTATATATATATATATATATATATCTCACTCTTCCCCTTTAAAACAAATCATTCTTTTCCACCTATATATTTTTTTAACAAAATGTCTTCATCCGATTATAGCATTCTTGGTTTGCCTTCAAGATTATCCGATTCGAGTGGTTTTGATGATTTTCTTTCCGACACTTTCGAATCAAGTGGCATTGAGTTTTTGTCCAAAGATGCCGCTGCGGCTAGCGAGCTTGAGGATACGGCAAAATCAAAGAAAATTTTTTACATCGTGATCGTGAAGTTTCTAACACAGTTCTGTTGAAGGATTACTTTGTCGAACACCCCAAGTACGACGCAGATACGTTTAGAGGGAGATTTCGCTTATCGAAAGATTTGTTTTTAAGCATTGTGAGGGATATAAATATGGATTCAAGGTTTTCTTGGTTTCACAAAGGGTATGACGAGAGGTTAAAAAATAGCTTCACGCCGATTCAGAAATGCACTTATGCTATTCGTCAACTCGCTACTGGAAACCCTGCTGACGAATATGATGAATATTTATCTATGTCCTCTAGCACTGCTCGTGAATGTTTAGAATACTTTTGAAATTATGTTATTATGTTATACGGCAAAGAGTTTTTACATAGACCTACAAGCCACGACATTGCACGATTGTATGATGCGCATGAAACTAGATGGGGCCTTCCAGGGATGATCGGTAGCATCGATTGTACGCATGTCGTTTGGAGGATGTGTCCGGCTAGTTTGCGTGCCCAATTTATGAGAGATGATCACCAATACCCTACGATCATGATGGAAGCAGTGGTGTCAAATGACTTATGATTTTGGCATGCGTATTGTGGTCCTACCGGTTCGAATAACGACATAAATGTTCTCAATCAATCTCCGTTGTTCAATAACGAAATGCATGGAACCGCCCCGAAGTGTCCTTTCCAAGTTAACAGTCGTGAATACAAACGTGGATACTATCTTGCGGATGGGATTTACCTCACTTGGTCTGTTTTTGTGAAATCATTTCCGTTCCCTGTCGACCCGAAAGAAAAAAAGGCTTAAGAAAGTTCAAGAGTCGGCTAGAAAAGATGTCGAACACGGGTTTGGTGTTTTAAAATCTAAATGGGGGGTAATTAATCGTCCACAACGGTCACGTAAACGTCAAAAAATACAAAATGTGATTTACGCATGTATCGTATCGCACAATATGATTTTAAAGCATGACGGAAATGCAATCTTACCCAGCTACATGATGGACCCTCCAACTAATGAAGTAGTAGACGATGGTGTAATAATGAATTGCGGGATCAAGAGACACAGTTTAGACTACGATATGATCTTGTTGAACATTTTGCTACACTACCGGAGTGGGCCAGTAGCGATTCAGAAGACGATTATGTTTAATTTCTTGGTTTTTTTTAATTTGTAACTTGTTATTGTATTTTGTTATTTTTAGTTGTCGTTTGTATTTTTAATTAATAAAAATATATGTTTTTTATTTAAATATTTATTAAAAAAAAATTGGTCAGTAAACGAGTAAGGTATCTCTAATGAAATCAGAGTAAATGAGTAGTTTTGAGGTGACTGAATTACGGTCGGCAATTTTGATGAGTCTCATAGATTCACCCGTACAACTCCTTCGAACTTTTCTAGATTCTCACCGCCGGCCATCGTAACGCCACCAAACAAGAAAGATGTTAATTACAACAAACACTTTCTCCCCCTCCGCAACCCTACTCTGTTGCAAAAAACCCCTCCACTCTCTCAATCTTCATCGCTCCGCCCACCTCCGTCGTCCTACTTCCTTCCATCTCTTTAACCCTATCAGGTTCATGATGTTTGCCCTAACTTGTTTCTCATTCAATTCTTTTAGTCGTTACGCTAATTCAAATTGAGCTGATTAATATATGGATCATTTGATGAATTTTAGTTCTCATATGATTTGTCAATTTTTATGGATTTTGCAGAAGTTTTGTCGAAAGCAGAGGTAATTTGGGGATGAAGCGAGGGTTTGGCCCTGTGTGTTACTCTGCTCCTGTTACCACAACCAACCTTCAATGGATCTGCACAATATCTTCTGCGTAAGTTATAAACATAGTAAAGATTGGTCATTTTGACTATTGAGGTCAAAGTCAAACATAGCAGTTTTTACATGACACAGTTGATTATATTTACATACAGTATCATTATATTATCTTATAGACAAAATAATAACATAATAATCTATAATTTGATTATGAGGTTGGTGATGATAGCACTGTATTAGATCAGCATACAGCGTATGATGCGATCGTTGCATCAATCGAGTCAATAATATTTTGCTACTACAAGAGAACATTACACTGGTTTTTAATTGGTCATGTAATTTGTATATTTCATGAATAGTTTTAAGTTGGACAAGGATATTTTTTTAAAAGGTTATTATCTTATGGATTTAGTGGATTAAGTGATTAACAATTTAATACATTGGACCAAGTTGAGACTGCATAAGCATATAGTTTAGAGGTTATACTGTATTTAGTTCCATTGTTTGCAATTTGTAACACGTGTTTCTACCAAACCAAACCAAACCAAACCAAACGTACCCAGTATAATCCCACACATAGCTAACGCTATTAGTAGGGTCTGGGGAGGGTGTGATGAGGGCAAACCTTACCCCTATCCCAAGGGATAGAGAGGCTGCTCCCGTTTAGACCCCCGGCTCCATGGGAAAGAAAAAGATAAAAATATAAATAAAATTAATGAGTAATAAAGTAAAATAAATCTAACAGTAATCTAACAATTAGCAGTGTATGACTAGAGTATATTAGTCACAAGAAACACAACACACCTACAAGAAACAAGACATACGCAAAATCTTTGCTAAAAGTTTGGACTTCATACTGGTTTCGAAGATTAAGCGTGTATCTTTAAATGAAAAACCATCTGTGTGATATCTGTTCTTGCTTGCAGAAAGTGGACCCCTTTCAAAAAGTTAGACATTTGTTTGACTTATTTTGACCAAACAGTTATGAAAATGGTTATATTTTTGGCTTTTCCATGATACTGAACGAACCTTTTGGATTTGTGAAGTTGAGGATCTCAAACAAAAGTTGGAGAAAAACGATGGCATCATGTGTTGGTTCCAGTATTACATTTCTATTTATATAGAAGTTTTGAAATGATCATGGCATAATAGTGAATTAGAGGTGTCAAAAATGGTCAGTTGGATAAAGGGTTGAATGGGTTCGGGTCAATACGGGTAAATTTTTAGGAAAGTTCAAAACAGGTTGGGTCAACCACCAACATTGTTATGTCCTGCTTGTTGAATTTCATAAGTAATCGATATAATAAAATGATCCAAGTTTTTTGAATAAAACAATTTAGTAGTTAGCCTCTTTGACTATCCTTTTTTGTTGAATTGCTTTCAACCATTGACAGGAAGAAACAACTGCTTCACTTCACATTTGTCTCTTGTGTGAACACCCGAGTGTACTTTGGGTGATTCTTATACCAGTCAACATGTTTTTTTTTTGTTTCTAAACGTTCTACATTTAGATGCCAAACAGTTGGCTTTTCCTACAGTCCTTTGATGAAATTAACTCTAGGAAATGGAAAAATGTTGCAAACATCCTTCACATATACAACAGTCCAGTTTAGTTAGTCACTAAACCCAACAACCACTAGGCCTAACAATCAGGAAATTGATGAAACATGAAGGTTCAGAGTGCAAATAGGAAAGCGGTCAAAGGCTACCTATTTATTATTTGTAGTAAAGTTAAGTTAGTTGATAGCGCTTTTAAAATTTTGTATTCTTTTCTTTCTGTTGCTCTAAAACCTGGTATTTCCACAATTTCTGTTTTTCTTCGACATATCACATCAAATATCTTCAACTTTAACAATTTACATACCGGTTTACTATATAATTTAAGTACACACATTATACGTGATATAAATTTATATACTTCTTTTCATAAAGTCTTCTTGCGTGATGAAGATGAACCTATCAGTGTTAGAAGAATGGTACCCTAACCCAAGGATAAAACTTAAGCTACTAATTTATTTATTTTTCTTAGTTAGTTAGTTGATCGTGTAAATCATACTATAAATTTAATCAATTTCTGTACAGGGTTTTGATGTTTTCAAAGGGCACTGCGATTCAAAAATCATTTCTTGTTCCTTTCTTTGCTCTACAAGCACCTGCAAGCCTAGTGTCATGGATCAAGTAAGCTCATAAAGTACTCCAGTGTTCTTATTTCTCCATATTTTGTGAATATTCAAGGCATTATTATCTTCTTCCTTCCCATGAAAACTGGAACACTTTCCATTTTGGGACATCACATGAAAATTGCAACACTTTCTGAAAATTTCAAGATTGAATTACCTATTTACCGGTCATTACTGAAATTGGTATGCTAAGGTTCATTTTTTTCGCGTTCAATGGAATGAACGTAAGTCATTACAAGTCAAACCGTTTATACAACTATATGTGCAGTTAGATGTTTCCGTTTTCAGGGACGGAAGTTCTTGTTTGTATTTTAGCTTTAACTAGTTCCCTCTTCGGTTTTGTAAATTTACTTGTGCAAATTAATTTTCAGGGGTGAATATGGAATCTGGACGGCATTCTTGGCCCTTCTAGTTCGCCTTTTCTTCTACATACCTGGTAAGTAATACTACAAATACGTTTCCTCAGATTGTGTAGCCAAATACAAACAAATTGAAGGTATAGTGCATATCAAATCTAGAAGCTTTTATACACTTAAAATGTTATATCATCATTGCTCGAACAAACTGATCACATGACCCCTTATTTTTATAATTATTCTTTCTAGAAAACGTAGGAAACCACTGCCTTGTTGAAACTTTTGCTGCCTGTCACAAATGCTCCCATAATAATTTCTTGACAATACATAATAGGAGTGATAAAATGAGCAGATCGGATAATGGGTCAAAACAGATAATTTATTAGTCCAGATCAAAACAGACCGAGTCATGTTGGACTGACCCGCAAACACTTACTTTTTGAAAATTTTATAATGGCTAACATGTTAAATATGATTATAAAACTAAATAACTTTTATTAATGAAATGATATAGAAGGTTTTATGCATTTGGATATGTTTCAAATTACTTTCAACCCGTTTGACCCGTTGGAGATTAAATATAACCCAGATTGACAATTTTGTATGTAAATGGGTTGAAAGTGCCACCTCTAATATGTAAATATCTAGAGCAACTCCCAACCTTCTGAGCAAGCCCACTAAGCAACCATACGCTAGTTTATATTATTATTATTATTTTAATATTCGGACTTCCTTCTCGTAGGTGAATTGGAATTGCCGTTTATAGCATTGCTAATGATAATTGTGTCGCCTTACCAAATTACAAACTTAAGGTAATAGAAAATATCACACACTCTTCTTATTTCATGTTATTTACCCTTCAAGTAATTTTCTGATAAGAATGCTGTTTGTCACAGAGGAAGACAAGAAGGGATTGTTCTGTCTTTGGTTATTGCAGCATTTCTGGCCTTCCAGCATTTCACGCGGGTTGGCAGTTTAAGAAGGGCATTTGACCAAGGTTCAATCATTGCTACCTTAGCCATACTTTGTGTTGTCACCGTGCCATTCGTGCTTTTAATCTGAACAATACTCTGCGACCGTTTGTAAGCTTACAATTGTGATCCCGTATAGTAAATCTTACTCTTGCTAATTAAATTTGTAGGAACATGTATTAAAAGTCAATATGCTTTTTGCATATATGTAAGAGTATTTTACTGAGAGAATAATAAGACTTCACATGAGTAAAAAAGTCAACTTTACGCTCAGTTTGAAGATTTCTTAGAAGTTTTTGATGACAATAAATAATTATCTCTTAACAAAAAATTAAAATTTTCAAATTCGCAAGTAGCTAAATATTTCTTCTAATTTTTAACTTGTATAATCCAACAATGAAATATAAATATTGATGCTATCTATGATCACAATGTTCGGAGTATATTCCTATGATCATTTTGACAAACAAACAACGTTGCTTAGAACATATCATATAAAAGGTGGGAAACAATATATTTATATATGTAACTCTGATTTAATTACCAGCCGAATGATAATGAGATTCTTTTCCAGAATATATTTAATATGAAATTGCTTGCAAACTATTTATTCTTAAGCAATTTTGATCAATCAAATCATACTGAAAACACCTAGAATGCTACCGAAGTTGTCGATGCTAGTTATGGTGTTCGTTACCTCGCTTTTGATCGGAATACACGGGGCTCAAGCCTCGTTAGCAAAGCCAGGTTGTCAGGAGATATGTGGAAATGTAACCATTCCATATCCATTTGGCATAGGGACAGGTTGTTATTTGCACGAGTCATTTGAAGTCTTTTGCAGCGGATCGTCACAAGACCATGTCCCTCTTTGGTTTTCAAATAACCATGAATATCCCATTTTAGAATTTTCCATGGATTCGGTACGTGTGATTGATGAATTAACCCTTGCATGTGATGACGAGAGCACATCGACAAGGGATGGCTTGATCCTGGACCGATATTTTTCTATTTCACAAGATCGTAATCTTTATGTGGCAGTGGGATGTAACATATACGCTTATTTTTGGTTTGATAAGTGGGATGGATCTTTATGTGAATCTGTATGTAATGAGACAGTAATCGTTCTTGGATCCGCCACTAGTTGTACTGGCTTCAACGGTTGCTGCCAACTTGGCATCCAAGAAAATATGACATCGTATAATTTTTTAATCGAATACAAGACAAATCGTTCAACATGTGCTCACGCGTTCATTTCCGAAAACAGTGCACCAATCCTTTTTGACAAACAACAATTACAACTTCCTGTGGCCTTAAATTGGGTTGTCGCACTTACCACATGCCACCAAGCTAGCAAAACCGGAGACAACTTGTGTGGCAGGAACAGTCATTGCATTGATTCGACAAACGGATATAACTGTTGTTACAGACAAGGTTACAAAGGGAACCCCTACCTTCCAGATGGATGTCAAGGTAATTTCATTGTACCTTAATATGTTCTTATATAAACTCACTCGTTCTGTTTTCTTCAAATCAACAAATAGATGTTAACAAGTATTGTTCGAAGCAATCAAATCATTATTGTGAAGAGGGTGAGACTTGTGCAAGTGTATTTTCCCACATCGCCACAAATGGAAACTTTCAGGTAAATGACATGTACCTCCTTCTTTGCGATCATGTCTAGCTAGCAATTCTATCACAAACGCATATGATTTCTTCTTTTGAAATTTGAATCAATATTCGATCACTTTTAAGTGTTTGAATGCTTCAAGTCCATAATCGGTATTACGAGCACACACGTTAATTTGGCTAACTCCCAAACTCGTTTATTATCAAGAAATCTCATTCTAAAACTTGATTCCAATTGCAAACCCTTACTCGGTTTATATATAGGCTAACCTAGACTCGTTAGATTCTAATACGAATTGCTAAACAATATTAAAATATAAACAACCTAAACCGACTCGATTAGGATTGCTAGATTATAGGATATAACCGACTTGTTATAACCTAACTCTAATACCTTAACTCCACCGCCTTGTGGGTTAATCCTAAACTAACTTGTATTAGGAAGCTTCTCGACTATCTTGGTACACCGACTTGTGGCCCAAGACTTAGTAATCGGCTAACAATCACCCCCTAATTTATGAGTCGTACTAGGTAGATCTTCAACTCCAATTAGCTCCCGCATTTCCTTGAACTTAATCTTCGGGAGAGCCTTTGTTAAATGGTCGGCTTGTGCTCGTCACCGTTTACATGTTCGAACCGATAGCGCATTGCCCATTCTTTCTCCTTCAATACTCCGCTTGTCTTGCCTATTCTCTCTGTAGCATCAACCGTGAACACTACTTCGGATATCTCGGTCCTAAGTTGCACGTCCATATTGCCCATGGTGCTCACCAACATCTTCACCACCTGTAAGAATCTTTTCATGATCAGAATCAGTAATTATGTGACCCAAATCTTTTCATATCTCGGTCCTAAGCTGTGTAAGGATCTGTTCATCCATCAACAACCTCTCTCCTAATTTCTAAATAGAATCCACTCGACCTGAATCTTCAACAATCGGCTCATCATGCCTGATGAACACTGAACCTTGTTTCCTACCCATAAACTCCTCGTGATCAATGACTATGTTGTTTCGGCTTCCCCTAGCTCGATCATTCCCGTGACCCCGTCCTCGACCAGTCCCTCGGCCATACGAACTCGCATAACCACACCCTGGCTGCAATTATGATCATCTGATCGAGCAAACAACAGTCTTCGTTGATCTTTATACCGTTTTTCTAGACCCTTTTTCCGTGGGTATATGTTTGACCCGTCTTCATGAATTCCCTTATCGGGATTCGTCTGCAACTTTTCTGCCAGTTCTTTAACCCCTCCAAAATGCTGCAAAGCTGCAACTTCATGGTCTCCAAAATCATCGATTCCTTCTCCACCAGTCGATTCACTGTTCTTCGTTGCTTTATGCGATCAAAATTTTGGCCAATAGCTGCTACGTTCTTTTCTCTTGTTGTAGATGACCTTCGTTCTTCACTTGTAATCGAAAGCTTCTTGGTTGAACTTGGATTGCGATTGAAACACACAGAAGAAAACTTGACTGTGATTCGCTGAAACCCTTGATTCTTGGCTTGAGATCGAACAACCCTTGATTGATCTTTGAACGCTATCAAACAGCAAAACAACAGGTTACGTTCTTTTTTACCTTGAGTTCTTGCGATCTGAGAAACTTGAAACTAGGCTGCGATCGGAGAATTTTTTTTTCCCGGTTGTTGATCTGCGATCGGACGGAGATCTCATCTTCGCTACAATTGAAACCAAACATTGCTGGTGTTTCTTGAGTTGAGTTCGACAGAGACAATATGTTCTTGCGATTTAGAAGCGCTTTTCTCTCCGGTTCTTGAATTGCAATTGCAAACCATGACTCAGTTTATATATAGGCTATCCTAGACTCGTTAAACTTTAATACGGATTGCTAAACAATATTAAAATATAAAACGTAAACCGACTCAATTAGGATTGCAAGATTACAAGATATAACCGACTTGTTATAACCCAACTCTAATACCTTAACTCCATCGCCTTATTGGTTAATCCTAAACCAACTTGCATTGAGAAGCTTCTAGACTATCTTGGTACACCGACTTGTGGCCCACGACTCGAGTAATTCGCTAACACGATCATCTATCTTCATCTGATAGATGATTTGTTGTGGTAATTTATGTTCCTTCTTATTTGAAAAATAGAGAAAATAATAGATGCATGTTTTTGGTTTCCTATAGTGGGTCTCTGCTAACTAAATTTTATTGCAAGTGTAGTAACTCTTGAAATCGTAATTGGACTTTCAGCATTTGGTGGTGTTGGTTATTGGACATATGTAAAGCTGGACAGAATAAGAAAAAAGAAAAACAAGAAGTTCTTTAAAAAAAATGGGGGATATCTATTGAAGCAACAAATATCTGCTAATAAATCATGTGTCATGACAATAAAAGTTTACACCGCGAAAGAAATGGAGAAGGCAACAAAATTTTTTTAGTAGAAGCAGGATCCTTGGCAAGGGAGGACAGGGTACAGTATACAAAGGGTTGTTCCGTGATGGGACTGTTGTAGCCATAAAGAAGTCAAACGGTGTAGATGCGGATCAGGTAGAGCGTTTTGTTAATGAAGTTTTAATTCTTGCACAAATAAACCATAGGAATATAGTGAAACTTTTAGGTGGTTGTTTGGAATATGAAGTTCCATTATTGATATATGAGTATTTGGCAAATGATACCCTTTCACAGTATCTTCATGACGGGGCAGGACTTTCGACATTTTCATGGAAAGATCGTATACGAATCGCAAGGGAAGTTGCAGGAGCACTAGCCTATCTGCATTCTTATGCATCGCCATCAATATTTCATAGGGATATTAAGCCAGGCAACATCTTACTGGATCAAAACTACAAAGCAGTAGTATCTGATTTTGGACTTTCAAGGTCAGTACCTATTACAAGAAGTCATCTAACTACACAAGTTGAAGGCACATTTGGATACTTAGATCCGGAGTATTTCGAGTCGGGAAAACTTACTGCAAAAAGTGATGTTTATTCGTTTGGTGTTGTCCTTACTGGACTCTTAACCAGGAAAAAGTCCATCTCCTCAAGTGACTCGGGTGAAGGCTTGGTGCCAAGATTTAAGTATTTGGTGAAACATAATCGGTTTGTTGAAATTTTGGACAAGCAAGTTCTCCAAGAGGATATAATGGAGGATGTTGTTCTTGTTGCTAAGCTTGCCAAGAGATGTATGAAAACGAATAGCAAAAAAAGACCAAGCATGGAAGAGGTGGTCGTAGATTTGGAAAAGTTAAGACTAGTACAACTCAAACTTCCTCATAATTGATTATAGACACATGAACTCACAACTTACGACTTCTAGTACATGTGTACCTCAATACTTCCAATCCTTGTTTGTTAGACTGACTGACCTAGGGAGAAGAGAAATCACTGTATTAGATTTTTCATCTGAATTGAATCACAGGAGATAGTTTATGGCACTTTTATGATAATGAAAACAAAGGATGCATTTGTACACATACATAGTTCTTATGTGTTTGTGATTTCATTTACTTATGCATGTCCATCGTTTTAGCATTCATCAAAGGATGCACTTGTATGCCTTTCAAACAATCTAAATGATTGAACATTCAGAAGGGAAAATGATCAAATACACAGATTCAGTCATTGCATTCAACTTTCATGGATGTGTAATCAACATTTTTAAGTTGACTCTTAGTTTTCAAACTCCACTTTAATTCTTCTTTTATTTTCATTTGTTAGGGTCATGGTGATTATGAGAGCCAAATTCTAACAAGAGATGGTGAGCCCATGGTGATGATGAGAGCCGCATATAGTGACGCTAGCTACTTGAGTTCTATTATCGAATAATCGTGGTTGATGAATTGTGGTCAATGGTGGGATAGTTGGTCGATTATAATAATAGAAATAGTGTGGTAACTGAGTTGGGAATTGTTATTGACACAAAATCATGGTCACCAAGTCAGAGTTTGTTATAGGCTTTTTCTAACCACACACGGAATATTGCTAATTGGACCCGCCGCCGATCTATACGCCCTCGTATAGGGCAATACGAGGGCGTATAGAATTCAGTCACTGCCAACAGAATGCCACGTGTCATTCTCTGTCTGGCGGCTGGTCCAATACGTGGCGTATTGACCTATACGCAGCGTATGAGGCACGGGTTATATTTTTGCTTCAAAAGTTGGAAGATTTGGAGTTTATGAATCCTATACGTGGCGTATTGACCTATACGCCACGTATAGGTATTTTTTATTTAATTATATTTTTTTATTTATTTATATTTTGTTTATTTTTATTTTAATTTATATAAACATTTGTATATTTTATTTTTTTTAAACATTTGTTAAATTTTTAAAGTATAACCAAGCAAAATATTAAACATTACAAACCAAACAAAATATTAAACATTACAATCAAACAAAATATTAAACATTACAACCAAACATAATATTAAACATTACAACCAAACAAATAAACTAAACATTATATACATTACATCAAAAAATTAAATATATACATCAAAATGTTTTACATACATAACAACGAAAGAAACAAAATACAAATAAAAGAACTAAATCTAACCGTCTCCGCCGTCACCCTGACCGGCTCCGGCGTCACCCTGACCCGCCCCGCCCTCACCCTGAACGGGGTCGTCCGGATAATGACGTGGCGGTGGTAGTGGGGGTGGCTCGATGCCGGCGGCTCGTGACTGATTCACGAGCTGTCCAACCGCCCACATCATCAGGTCCTCCATGCGATCGAGTTGACGACCCTGTCGTCGTGAGTCGGCAACAAGGCCATCAAGCACTGCCTGGGTAGCCCTATCCAGCCTAACAGACCGACGTACGTGTCGGGGATGCTGTGGCGGATGCTCGTGGACCTGCTCGACGTGTGGCGGCTCGTCCTCAATCGCTATACCCTGTAGCGGCTGAGGCATATGCGGGTCCCCCTGTCCAGGCATCTGCGGCAACGGCACCGGGACCCAAACCTGGTCCTGGACGGCCCCTACGAACCGAAGGCCCTGCGGGAATCGGTGCGTGATGCGCATGCCGCTCGCCGTGCGACGGTCTAATCGGACAGGGGGAATGGCCGGTAACATCGCAGGCTCATGCTGGTCAAATGGTAAGACCGACCGCATGATATGCGTGATGAAAGCACCGCCATATAAAAGTCCGCGCTTCTGTCGCATATAGGCAGAAGCAAAATAAAGCGCCATGCTAGTGGACAGGTCGCACCGCCTCCCAGTAAGCAGGCAGAAAAGGAAGAAAAGATCTCTATCAGTGCACCACTCACGGCTTTTCAGACGCGGTGCGATCGACGTCGAAATAAGCCGGTGCAGATATCTATACAAAGGGTCTCTAATACCCGAGACCCTCCCCTTGGTACCCAACCAAGGACTATCTGAAATCAAGCCCCAAAAAACAAGGAGTTCCTCCTTGTCCACCTCTGTCACCGCCTCGGTGAAAAGCGGCGTCACCGTCTCAGGCTCGTAGTATAAGCCCGTCGTGACGGCCCACTGACTGAGGGTCTGACGGTAAACGACCCCAAAAATAGAAAAAGAAATACGATCCGGGTCAATATCCGGCGCCTCTCCGGGTAGAGGCTGCAGCCCAGTCTCTGAGTAGATGAACGTCGAAAGAAACTCGACGACCAGCTCTCGGTATGTCTCCGCAAAAGAAAGGTCAAATAGACGCGACCATGGCGTGTCCTCGCCGATGATGGCCCTGGCTCGCTCGGCCTCTTGCACCTCCTCGAGGAGGGCCCAATCCACCGCCGTACCTGGACCCATCTGCACCTCCCGGAGCTTCTGGCAACGGGAAAAAGCCTCCGTATCGGGCGGAAAATCCAGAAATGGGTAGTGCGCAAGATCGTCTAGCTGATCCATCTCAATATCATTATGGTTCGTTTGGGTCAGTACGTGAGGCAAAACTGATATAACAAAAGTCTATACGCCACGTATAGATCAATACGTGTCGTATCTTCAGCAACGTTTGGTATTCTATACGCCACGTATTGATCAATACGTGTCGTATATGTCAAAATTTTGAATTCCCTCTGATTTATATTCTATACGCTACGTATTGGACTATACGTGGCGTATAGAATATTGAATAAAAATTAATTATAATTATATTTAATTAAAATTAATCACCAGTATTAGTAGTTTAATTATAATCAGCTATAATTAAATAAAAATATTTAAAATAACCATAAAATTAATTCAAAAATAGTTACAATACAATTTTAAACAAATATCATCCGAGATTCGTGAAATATTGTGGAAATCTAGATCTATTAGTAGCCATTATTTTCTTAAATCGTTCAATACGATCATTGTATATATTTTCCCATTTTGCTGCATCATCATTTCGGTGCAAATTCCAAAGTGCATTCGGCGTAGGAATCGGAAATTCTCCGTCTAACTTGACGTGGATGAAATGATCATTGTTGACGTGAACTAACGATACGACTTGATGTTGAGCGTGAACGTTAGGACCAAACCACAATGGAAAAAATGTTTGATTACCGTTGATGCTTAAAAGATGAACAATCACCCCAAATCTTTGAGCAATTAGGAGTCCTGTGTATGGCATCGACATCCAACGACTAACTGGTGCGGCTTTCACATACTGCCAATCTATTGTGTGACGTAGCCTATCATACTCTTGAAAGGCGACTCTGTCAAAAACAGTTCTCCACCATTCCTCTTTATTGTCCATCTCATTTAGAAGTTGTTGTCGGATAAAGAGCCACCGGTTTTCATTTAACCCTAAGCCCAAAGCTACCGATCGAAAACCACAGTTACCGTCTGGATTTACATCCTGTATATGTGAAATGTACGGATGAAACACAGACGGTATCGAATCCTTAAAACATTTTATATTGTTAACCGCATCTTTCCCCGTAATCAATGGAAACCCTAGATGGGCGTTATCATCTTGCGGTTGCTTTCCTTTACCCTTCGTTGAACGACTGTGTTGAAAGACCGAACTCGCTTGTATAGACTCTTGTGACGCAATATACGAGCTGTGTCTCGCATGGTCACATTTGCTCGGTTGGGATCCTGTGAATGAGCTGTTTCTCGCGACATCCTGTTTCCTTTGTTGTTGCTTTTTCAAAGTTGGACGACCGCGAGTATCTTCTTGTACCATAGGCGCTTTCTTGTTACTTTTGCTCGGAAAGACAACCCATGCGATTCTCGACAGCATACTTCTTTTGACCTGATCGGGTTGTGACATGATTTTGTTTCTCACTTGACCCAGTACCTTATCCACGTCTACATTTTCATCATCGACAAACGACGGTTTTAAATCAAGTTTCCTCCAGAAGACGTCCACCGCATCTAGAGGGATTATGCCACCTGTATTTTAAACGAAATAGTCAGAACATTTTGAAAAGCACACGGCAACCCACAAATACTAAATAGTCAGAACAGTTTACCTGTAGCTTCGATATCTGCCAGACGACAAGCACACGGCAACCCACAACTACTGAAAAGTTGGCACCCACACGTTGCATTTTGTTTCCGTATATTTGATAACTTGTACCACTCGTTTTCTATCAAATCTAGAGCTTTATGTGAAACTTTACCGTGCAGGTTATCAAACAATTCAATAGCTATGTGGCTGTCCATTTTCCTTATCAGGCTTGTTCCAAACCCAAACTGTAACTGATAATACTGATCTGATACAATTTCATCAACAAACCCAACAAGTCTATCTAGCGAGCTGTTAGCGTTTCTAAGATAGCTCTTTAAGAGCGAATGCTGGCTCTCGACTCGGTTCGTTGTATGTTGACCAAAATTGAGGTTTCTGTTGGACCACGCCGATACAAACTTTTCTTTATACGGGTCCAGCCAATTTTTAGTCACATAATCTATAACTCCTGGAAAAATATTTAATATTGAATAAATATTTAAATACTGAAAATATTAAATATTTAATATTTAAAACTTACTTCCTCGTTTGGCTGCATACAGACGTTCGTAAAGCCGGTTGAAGTTGTACTGGTATATATCTGGCGTGGGAGACTCACATAATACCGACCATGAATACTTGAAATTTTTCCAGTCTTCGTCTGTAAATGATGCCCTGCAATGTTTTGCGATATTCTCGTGTATGTGCCACCGACATAGGTTCTTGGAACAGCCCGGAAATATTTTATCACACGCGTTCATAAGAGCTTTGTCCCTATCTGTTACTATCACACGCGGCTCCATACACTTTTGCAACATTGCTTTTATTTGAAGTAGCACCCAGACGAAGTTTTCCTCCCGTTCTTTTGATATAAATGCATGAGCGACGCAAAACGACTGGTGTGTGGAGGTCACACCGACCACTTGGACAAATGGAAGTTTATACATGTTTGTTTTGTAGGTCGCGTCGATCATCAACACGTGCGGGAAAGCACGCCACATCTCGTACGATTTCGGATGAACAAAGAATATCTCCTCCACACTATTTGTGACAGGATCTTCTCGAGTATAGTAGACGTATTTTTTAGAAGAAAGCAGGTTTTCCAGAATCTGTATTGGAGTTTCACCGACTCTCGTTTCGTTTTTTATCTTTTGTATAGCATTATAAATGTCCTTTTTAATGCAACTACTCTCTGGGTTTTGTTCCCTTATAGTTGCCAGAATGTTTCGTGGCAACATGTTTTGCGAGTACAACTTCCCCACCAAAAGTTGTTCCGACTGACACAGTCTCCTTGCAAACGAGTGCGCCACAAGATGTTGACTAGGATCGTGGTTATGACTGTCATCCTTCACCGTTAATTTCCAATCACCAGTATTTTCTTGATACTCTCCTTCCAATTTAAAGGGACAACCTATTTTTTTGCTACCGGCACGTCTAACCGTGGCAGTAGACGCACGTTCGCCGTGACGGTCACACACAAGCCACACCTTGATAAACGGTTCCGTCGGATCGTCGCCTTTTCTCCTCGATCGTCGGGTGACAAGGACGTAACCATTCTCACGTCCTCTCCGCATAGCCCAATCCACCAACTGTTCACGAGACTGAAAATTCTGGTCAGTTTTATACGACACATTTTGATGGTTTTGTTCTTCGTCTTTGGAGTCGTCGGTTTGTTGTGTCGGGTAAGAGACTTCACCGCACACGAAGTTGTTAGTTTGTTGTGTCGGGGAGGAGACTTCACCGTATACGAAGTTGTTCGTGGGTTGTGTAAGGTAAGATGGTTCACCGTATACGAACTCGGGATTGCTCAGTGGCTCGTTCAAATCTGGAAGCCTTACCCGTTGATTAGAATAAACGTCGGACGAGACCTCCTCCCAGTTCACCTCTTGAACGCCAGAACTTTGCGGGTTGTTTTCCAGCGACTCGTTAGAATATACCTGAAAACCGTAGTTACCATCCCACCACCAAGACATGTTTATAATTTTTGAGAGATTGTTTGAAATTTTTTTGAACGATACGTTCGAATGAGAATTTTGCATGGTTAAATACACAAAATTTGGCCCCTATACGCATCGTATAGGGCAATACGGTGCGTATAGGATTCGGGTCAAACCTGGTCAAACCTCGTATACGCATCGTATAGTTCAATACGATGCGTATAGCGTACGAGGTACTTTCTGCAACTAGTCAACATCACATCGCTATACGCTCCGTATAGATCTATACGTGGCGTATAGCGATGTGATGGTTGACTAGTAGCAGAAAGTACCTCGTACGCTATACGCATCGTATTGACCTATACGATGCGTATACGAGGTTTGAATGACCAGGTTGTACGAGGATGTCAGGCATGGGAAATTGTGAAGGGCTATACGCATCGTATTGCCCTATACGATGCGTATATGGCCAAGTCCATTTAGCAATTCCCGTGTGTGGTTAGTAGTCCCCTTGTTATATTGCTAGTGACAAGAAATTGGGTCATTGAGTTGGGATGCCATCATATACATAATTATTCAAACAAAAAGCAATAATTTTTTTTGTTTGGTTGCAATGAAGGTTATATATGATAATCCTTCTAATATTACTGATTACAACATGATCTGATATCCTTCAATATTTATTTTTAGAAAGTTAAAATCATAAATATAAAGTAGACATTTTTCTACTACTAAACTGTCTAAATCTCTTTAAATTACTGTATTACTTTCCATTGGCCAGAATCATAAATATTTTTAAGAGTAAATAAGTAATACGCACCTTGAAATCTTGCTTGATGCATGATGGTTGGATTTCTAGCAAATAATATTGATTTTCAACATTGTAAAACAACATTGCAATATTTGTTTAATATTCAACATTGTAAAAGAACTAAAAGATAACAAATGAAATATTGATACTAAATAGCTAGGTTTCGGAGCATATTCCAATGACATTTTGATAAACGAACAACATTGCTTAAACATATCATAAAAAAGGTGGGAGAATATATGAAAGCTAGCTGAATTGATCGAATACCAGCCGAGAGATTCTTTATTTCTAAGCAATTTTAGTTAACACTGAAAAACACCTAGAATGCTACCGAAGTTGTTGATGCTAGTTGTGGTGTTTGTTACCTCGCTCTTGATCGGAACACATGGGGCTCAAGCCTCGTTAGCAAAGCAGGTTGTCAGGAGATATGTGGTAATGTAACCATTCCATATCCATTTGGCATAGGGACAGGTTGTTATTTGTACGAGTCCTTTGAAGTCATTTGCAACGGATCCTCACAAAATCATGTCCCTCTTTGGTTCTCAAATAACCAAGAATTTCCCGTTTTAGAATTTTCGTTGGACTTGGTACGTGTGATTCATGAATCAAGGTTTGCGTGTGCTTACGAGAACACATCAATAGTGGATGGCTTGATCCTGGACCGATATTTTTCCTTTTCACAAGATCGTAATCTTTATGTGGCAGTGGGATGTAACATTTGGGTTTTGTTTAGTGTTGATATGTGGGGTGGATCTGGATGTATATCTTTATGTAATAAGACAGTACGTGTTACTGGATCTGCCACTAGTTGTACTGGCTTCAACGGTTGCTGCCAACATACCATCCCGAAAAATATAACATCATATAGTTTTTTAATCAAATACAGCACAAATAGTTCATCATGTGCTCACGGGTTCATTTTCGAAAACAACGCACCAATCTTTTTTGACAAACCACAATTACAAGTTCCGGTGGCCTTAAATTGGGTTGTCGCGCTTACCACATGCCACCAAGCTAGCAAAACAGGAGATAACTTGTGTGGCAGGAACAGTTATTGCATCGATTCGGCAAACAGCCTAGGATATAACTGTCGATGCAAACATGGTTACAAAGGGAACCCGTACCTTCCCGATGGATGCCAAGGTAATTTCATTATAATTTATACATTATACCTTAATATGTTCTTATATAAACTCACTCGTTCTATTTTCTTCAAATCAACAAATAGATGTTAACAAGTATTGTCCGAAGCAATCAAATCATTATTGTGAAGAGGGTGAGACTTGTGTATATACACATGGAAGCTACAAGTGTATTTCCCCACATCGCCACAAATGGAAAGTTTCAGGTAAATGATATGTACCTCCTTCTCTGTGATTCATGTCTAGCTAGCAATTCTGTCACAAACGCATATGTTTTCTATTTTTGAATCAATATTCGATCACTTTTAGGAGTTTGAATGCTTGACCATCTATCTTCATCTGATAGACGATTTGTTGTGGTAATTTATGTTCCTTCTTCTTTTAAAAATAGAGAAAATAATTGATGGATGTTTTGGCTTCCTATAGGGGCTCTGCTAACTAAATTTTATTGCACCTGTAGGAACTCTTGAAATCGTAATTGGACTTTCAGCATTTGGTGTTGTTGTTGGTTATTGGACATATGTAAAGCTTGGTAGAATAAAAAAAGGTAAGATCAAGAAGAAGTTCTTTAAAAAAACGGGGGACATCTATTGAAGCAACAAATATATGCTAATAAATCAGGTGTCATGACAATAAAAGTTTATACTCCGGAAGAAATGGAGAAGGCAACAGAAAAATTTAGTAGAAGCAGGATCGTTGGCAAGGGAGGACAGGGTACAGTGTACAAAGGGTTGTTCCGTGATGAGACGGTTGTAGCCATAAAGAAGTCAAACGGTGTAGATGCAGATCAGGTAGAGCGTTTTGTTAATGAAGTTTTAATTCTTGCACAAATAAACCATCGCAATATAGTGAAACTGTTAGGTTGCTGCTTAGAATATGAAGTCCCCTTATTGGTATATGAGTATTTGGTCAATGGAACCTTTTCACAGCTTCTTCACGACGGGGCAAGACATTCGACATTTTCATGGAATGATTGTATACGAATTACAAAGGAAGTTGCAGGAGCACTAGCCTATCTGCATTCTTATGCATCACCAGCGATATTTCATAGAGATATTAAGCCACACAACATCTTACTGGATCAAAACTTCAAAGCAGTAGTATCTGATTTTGGACTTTCAAGGTCAGTACCTCCTAGCCGAAGTCATCTAACTACACAAATTGAAGGCACATTTGGATACTTAGATCCTGACTATTTTGAGTCGAGAAAACTTACAGCAAAAAGTGATGTTTATTCGTTTGGTGTGATCATTACTGAACTCTTAATGAGGAAAAAGTCTATTTCATCAAGTGAATCAGGTGAAGGTTTGGTGCCAAGATTTAAGTATTTGGTGAAACATAATCGTTTTGTTGAAATTTTTGACAAGCAAGTTCTCGAAGAGGGTATGATGGAGGATTTGGTTCTTGTTGCTAAGCTTGCCAAGAGATGCATGAAAACGAATAGCAAAGAAAGACCAAGCATGGAAGAGGTGGTCGCAGATTTGGACAAGTTAAGTCTAGTATAACTCGAACTTCCTCATAATTGCATTACCAGTGTTATACCCGTGCGCGTTGCGACGTACTAAACCGTCAAAATTAACGTTCTGAAAACTTTATACAATCAAATAAATTAACATCGACGTTTTCAATTCCGGGGTTTACACATGTTGCTGTAGTTTCAATACTGGCGAACTGCAAAGATCTTGTGAGGGTTAACTTTTTAAATCATATTTATATATAAATTGTTTAGAAAAAAGGGAAGTAAAGTTTCTTTGTTAAAAACATTATTATGTGAAATTATATTTCTATGTGTTAGAACATACATAATCAGACTAGTGAATTGTTCTATTTAATATCTTTACTTGTATTATAATCTAAACTCGTTTTCTATTAGTTTATCAATCCTCTCATGATATATTGTATAGTACTTATATTAGTTTTGTTATTCGTAGCATCGGTGTGGTCTATCTATGCCTTACAGATCTCAATTAAATAATAAAAACACCCCAAATAAGAAAATACGAGTCATAAACATAGTAACTTAAATTGATTATTAACTGCTATTCGAAATTATAGGGTTCAGTTTTTATTTAAGTGTTGCAGTTGATACGTGCACGTTATCACCAGAAAATGCAGTTTCTCACTAAATTTAGGTTATCTCAATATCGTTTTTACTGGTTAAAACATTTAAATACATTCAATGCATTAATGTTTATTAAATTTTTTTACCTCAGATGGTCAATTTGAATGCACCGAATTTTTTCACCTACGTAGATGCATTTTGAAGACAATTTATGCATTGTTTGTATTATATGTTTAAGGGTCTATTGTTTTTTTTATTTCCATTTTTAATGGGTAGCTACTAAATCTGGGTCGAGTATAACATTCGGTAACTGTTCGTCTCTTTTCTGATCCTTCATTCAGTTTTATTTTTTTTTACATTTGAAGTGGTCAATATTTAAGCCCGACTCATTCACTAACCTAACTACATTGGGGTTAATAGTGAGTTTTTAAAATTTGATAGATTAACCAATTAATATGTCATTCTTATTTATTTTTCAAAGTGTTCAAATATGTGATATCAACGGAACTGTTTTAAAATGACAATCCATAATTAGTTATTAATTTTATAAGATGGATTGTTTATTAAATAAATATAACTTTATGTACGGACTTTTACAAAAAAAAATTTGTTAGTGGGTGGGTGCTGATTATACGGAGACTTAAAAACAGAGAGTACGGTTGCTTTGCTATGTGTGTATTTGAAAAACGGTCAAAGTAGTCGGATCTTATATCATTGAACTTAAGATTTTTATTTCAGCGGCGTTTGTCGGATTTTATAATTTTTCGGGATTGTCATGAAGATACCATCAGTTAATATACAGGAAACAAAAACGGAGGTGTTGATATGTAATCACGTGACATGTTAATTTTTTTAAAATAAACTATAGCAATAGCATAATCAAATTAAAGATAATAAAATACTCGTTTTTATGGTGTAACTTTTTATAAAAAATATTATGGCATGAAAAAGTTATGGCCGTTTAAAAATCGTGGAGGGTAGTTATTTTAAAAGTGTAATTATTGTTTAAATAACCAAAAGTTGAGTAAAGTTGAGGGGGTAAAGATGTAAGTATTATTTAAAAAAACATATTTACCCCTAGAAAGTAGTTACCAAATGTATCAATTGTTGTACTTGAGCAATTATATTTGTACTACTTAAAATTTAAGATGCCCTTGTTTGATGTATTATAATATAGTATAGATAGATAGAACATGAACTCACAACTTACGACTTCTAGTACATTTGTGTCTCAATACTTCCGATTGTCGTTGGTTAGACCTACTGACCTAGGGAGAAGAGAAATCATTTTATTAGATTTTTCATATGAATTGAACTATAAGAGACAGTAATTAACCTATTATTAGACCAACTGCAATAGAGTGATAGTGTAGGGTAGGCTATGTAATCAGTGGCGGAACTTGAACAATTAAGCGGGGGAGGGGGGTGAAAAGATTACACATATGAAGACCAAATTTTTTCCACCAAATAAAGACCAAAAATAAAAAAAACCAGTTCTTACACATAAACGAAAAAGGAAGAATAATTACAATTCAGCCTGACGACCTTTAAGATCTTTAAATTTATCAATTATTGATTTCAAATCAAAGTTTTTAGCAATTTATTTTTCTATGAAAATAAGTTTGGGTATTTATGTATTGAGAATTTGTTGTTGTGTGTGATTAGGGTTACATGAGTGTGGTATATATAGACCACAATATTACATTCCTAACCATACGCTATCACACTATTACACATGGTTTAATATTCCCCCGCAAACTAAGCGCGAGAGCGATTTAGGTTGAAAAGTAAAGACAAGAAACTTAAAAAATAAAAGGTCTTCATCTTCTCCTGCCGGCTGAAACTTTATGCCACCCAAAACTTTCGTTCGCCGGCCGAAACTAATCTTTTGCTTCATACTTTCGCTTGTCATCATAATACTTTCACCTGCAATGACGCCAAAAAATTCACCCATTGTATGGTAAAGCCGCTGTTGTATAGCGGCGGCGATGGTGGATTATCGCGTTATATGTGATGGCGGCTAGGGTTCCAAGAGCATGTTGTTTATGCGAACCCTACCTCGTTGCAGGTGACGACGGCGGATCTAGGGTTCTGGCGGGTTTGGTGGATGAGAGATGGCAATGGTGTTGTGGTGATGATGTGGGTGTTGTGGTTGGTGTTGGTGTAGCGGCGGTGTGGTGAAGAAGGAGAAAAAATATGAAGATTGTTGCGACGGTTGCGGTGGTGAGTAGGGTGGCGGCGGCAGCCAACCGCCCCTCCACGTCTTTTTCCGGTGAGAGCTCTCCTAGCTTTCACGACTCACTAGACAGGGGATCAAAATCTTATGATGGCAGTAGATTTTTACAAATTAACATGAATAGTTAAAATATCAAACTCATTTTAATATTTAAAATCAAATATGATGGAATTGGTTTTATCAAATCCGAACCAAGTTTGATCAAGAGTCTTGATAGCAACCCCACGACAGATTCAAACCCCAACCCATGACCCAACAGGACCCGATCCAAGACAGAAGACCCCACCTTGTTTTGTTTTGTTTTTTTCCTTTTTTTCATGCGATTCCCAAGTTTATTTATTTCCATGCGATCCTCACGTTTTGTGTTTTTATTTCAAATTGTAGTCGGTTATTTTAAAAGTAGTGTACTAGTTATCAATTAGTGGCGGATGCAAGATTTTTGGTGAGGGGGTGCAAAACACGGATGGACCTAAAAAAGGTTAAAAAGTACATTATAATGTAGAAAAAAAGTTTAAAATTGTATCAAAGTTAAAGGATTAGCCGCATAGATGAGGGAAAAGGGAAGCACCGACACCATTTTGAAGCCGAATCTCGACGACCTCGACCAGTGACGGAACTAGAGATTTTTGGTTGGTAGGTCACACGATAAAATTTTCTTTTATATTCATAAGTGTACACAAGTTACTTTTTTTTACTAATTGATGTACTATAATCAGTTAACCACAAGAACGACTATCAACTAGTAAGTGTAACCTAGACATTTTTACATGTGTTTGTTTTAATTAATTATATTTATAAAAATACACCTTTACACGATAAAATGTTTTATATTTATATAAAGTTTAAAACTTATTCAAAAGTCAATAAAGAAATATACTTTAAATTAAATAAAACAATAAATAAATAAAATAACAAAAAAATGTTTAGTAACTAAATAAAATATAATTTAAACATTCACACTTTCATCCTAAACTAATAAAGTAGTAAAAGAAAAAGTAAATAAAATTTGTTAACAGTAATATAAAGTTGGGCTAATTAGGCCAAGCTTATTTTGAAAGCTTAAATCAATAATAAATAGGTTAGATTTTAAAGTAGTCAAAACTATCCCTTCACTTTTCTTCTCTTTCACCTTCGTTTTAAACCAGCACCCAACATCAGCCGCAAAGACAGCTACCGGAAAAAGATTCAGGTCACCCTAATATTGTTTTTCTCTCTTTCAAGGTGCCTGTTAACAAAATTGATGGGGGCACAAATATTTTTAGCTTAATTTCTACAAAACTTTACACTACTAGGCATTTTTCTGAGTGGGTGCCTTCCCACCCTCTCGGTTTCAAGTGCATCCGCCCCTGTTATCAATGTACATGAGATCATGGTCTTGTAAGTTCTCTATGTAAATCAACCAATGGAAATGAAAAGAGGGGAATATGTTTAGAAAAAAATTGATGTGTGTTTTTATCTCACGTTTGTGAGTTAAGAGCTATTCCAATGATAGTTTAGTTCCGACAAAACTGAATGGTGAACTTTGGAACCTAAATTCAATACAAGTGGTGTTTATGTATTTCGGCTTGAATTTGTATCGCTGAACTAACTTGAGTGGTGTGTCTGCATCTCAAGTTATTCATAGCCCTAAGTGTTCGTTTGAGTGGTGATTCTGTATCTCGAACTTACTGTAGCCTATCCAATTATCGACCGTTTGATTGTAACCGGGGTTGCTAGAACCTGTTCTACGACAAGTCTAAATACAAATTTTATTATATTTTCGAATTGAGCTCAAAATTTGAAACCTCAACAACTCAAAACTTAAAACCGGACCAAGATGAACGTTCTAACAAAAGGTTACTTGTTTGAATTGGAGACAAATAAACTATTTTTAGAAACTAGTTACGAAACAATTTATTATAGCTTATGTAAATTAACTTGTCATAATTTGAATTCATATACAATATCTATACTATATAATAAATAAAGATTTTACATGCCACGTGTCGCCTCCATATTCATTCTCCTCACCTTTTTCCCGTCTCTCTCTCCTATTAAATACACTTCTATATTTAAATAATAATCTATCTATCTATACTATATAATAAATAAAGGTTTTTGATTGGCACGTATCGCCACCATATTCAGTCTCATCATTATTTTTCCGCCTCTCTATCTTATTAAATGCACCCATGTATTTTAATAAATTACTAATTATACTAATAAAACACATTTATTTTAAATTATTCTTTATTATAAAAAACTTTAAAATCTAATTATGTAACTTTTATTTTCAATCAAATAGTAAATGAAAGTCAAATTACATTAAATTGTAATTGATGTATTTTCGAAACCCAATTATATATTATTTTTTACATATTTTGAATTTTGTTTTCTATCCTTAGTATATGTATAGTAATACATTTTCACACCTGTAAAATACATAAATAAAATTTGAGAAATTTATGTATTGATATTTTTCACCCCGTATGTATTACACGGGGTCTAAGCTAGTCATACTGATATATATAAGAATCTTTCTTTTTTTCATTATTAATATAATATATTTTTGTTAAATACACATTGCTATCTATATTAATTTTGTATGTTGACCTCTCATGTGACATGTATTGATTGATTTTTTTTCCACTTTTTTTGAATGCGTAGTGGTGAATAGAGTTATTACACAAAGATGACAGGTGTCCGGGTGGTTTGCGTGCGGTTCCTCAACCTCTAGACCCGGATTCGATCCCGATCCCTGTTTCCGGTTCGTTGACGTGAGTAGAGGTTATGTTGATGTCATAATAACTTTTCTAATTTTTTTTCTTAATAATTTAAATATTTATAATTAATTTTAGGCTATAATTTTTAAAGTATTACGCTTTTTTAAGTTTGAAATATACGATTCCAACATGTTTATTTTTATTTACGTTAGTCATAACCGAGCAACTTGCTACGCGCGTCCCACCGCAACGCGCGGGTATGCTTTTACTAGTTGAATTAATTATTTAAGTATTATATTTCAAACACTAAAAACACCTTAAAATCAACATCCTGTTGTATATTTTATTTAAAATAATGATGTGGTTATAGTTATGTAAAATAGAGGTGTTCATCAAATTAATTTTCTTTATACAAATCAATTTTCTTGAATTTATATTTTCTAAAAGTGCCGAAATCAAATTAAAATTACAAAAACCGAATTTGAATATTCAAAATAGAGGTGTTCATCAAATTAATTTTCTTTATACAAATCAATTTTCTTGAATTTATATTTTCTAAAAGGGCCGAAATCAAATTAAAATTATAAAAACCGAATTTGAAAATTCGAAGCGGGTCGATTCAAACGAACCGTATCAAGAACATCTATATCTATATCTATACTATCTAATAAATAAAGGTTTTTCTTGCCACATGTCGTCTCCATATTCACCCTCATCATTTTTTTCCCGCATCTCTCTCCTATTAAATACATTTCCATCTTTTAATAATAACAATATATTTAAAAAATATTAATTATACTAATAAAATACATTTATTTAAATTATCTTTTATCATAAAAAACTTTGAAATCTAATTATTTAACTTTTATTTTCAATCAAGTAGTAATGAAATTCAAATTATATTAAATAATAATTAACGTATTTTCAAAATCCAATTATATATTAATTTTTACATATTTTAAATTTTGTTTTTATCCTTAGTATATGTAATACATTTTTACACCTGTAAAAAATATATATAAAGATTTTAGAATTTTATGTATGATATTTTTCACCCGTGTGTAATACACGGGGTCTAAGCTAGTAAAACCTATATTCATAACTCGATTTAGGTTGATTCAAACAAAACAATTTATTTATGTACATAAAAATATAGAAAATACTTATAATCCGAATTCAGATATCCTTGTCGCTTCGATTAGAAATAAGAATAATCATATCCAGTAAAATCTCACCGATAACAAATTGTTACTTGATTCGAAATTCATTAATTCATTAAATTGTAGCTAATTTAAAATCTATACTATATAATAAATAAAGGTTTTTCAATGCCACGTGTCGCATCCACATTTATTCTCATCATTTTTTTCCCGCCTCTCTCTCTTATTAAATACACTTCTCTTTCTTATTAAATACACCTTTATATTTTAATAATAATATTTTTAAAAAAAAAATACTAATCTTTGTATTAATAAATCTTCTAACATATTTTGACGAGTGTATGTGTTAACAAATTATATTGTATCTCACGGGTTTATTCAACCCATATAAAACACAAGGTTTTTAAAAAATATTTTTTTATTATTTAATATATAATATTATATTTATTCAACCGTGTAATACACGAGATTTTAACCAAGTAGTTACTCAAAATAAAAGATTACTTGAAAAAAATCTATACATACTAATAAATAAAGGTTTTGGGAGAGACACTTGTCACATTTCTAGGCCTCCACATTCTCATTTTCCCGCTTCTCTCTCATATTAATAATCAACTTCACTATTTTAGGCAACTAAATTAATTATTTGTTTCAATTTTTATCTACAAATTTTTTAAATTTAAAATTGTGTTTATCATCAATTAAATTGTTCTATAATATTTTTATGAATTCTACAAACTTAAAACAATTTTATAGCCATCTAAGATCCAAATAAAAACTCTTTAAAACAATTTTAATGAGTGTATGTGTTAGCAGATTACATTATATTGTATTCAACCCGTGTAATACACGGGCTTATAAAAACATAATTTTTTTATTATTTAGTATATAACATTACATTTATTCAACCCGTGTATTACACGGGATTCTAAACTAGTAAACAATAAATGGAGGGGTGGACGAGGGTTTTCGAAAGCTTCTTATATCTCTTCGTCTGGTCGCGGCGGATTCCATCGCCATTAGAACTCATCACTCACCTTCGAGCTGTGTGAGAAACCAACGGATTCACCGACTTTTTACTATATAGGAAGTGGAATCGCCGGTGGTTAGAGGCGGGGGCAGCGTCAGGTGTAGATCTGATAATAACCATGGGCAGCAGAGGCGGCGGCGGAGGTAATAATGGCGGAGGAGTACAAGGAATACCTTCGGCATCTAGGAAGATGGTACAGAGTCTCAAGGAGATTGTAAACGGAGTATCGGAAGCTGAGATCTATGCCGCGCTTAAGGATTGTAATATGGACCCTAACGAAGCCGTTAATCGTCTCTTGTCTCAAGGTTAAAAAAGGAACAAAGTTTTTAGATATTTTCCTTTTGTTTTATCTAATCTAATGATGATGATAATCTGCAGCGATTTCACGATAGTTATATACTTTTTAGACGAATTGAAGCTTTGATTTGTGAAGATATGATCAATTATATGTTATGTATTTCTGTGTTTTTCTTGCAGATTTGAAAGTTTGTAAATTTTTATAAATTTGAAATAATCTAGGTTAAAAGCTTATAGTTTGTGAGGTTTTCTTTTTCTTTTTTAAATTTTAGAAGCACATAATACTGTTAATTGCTTTTGTTGATTTGTAATGGTCTATTTTGTTTTTAAAGAAACTAGTTTTGTGATTGTATTGGAACAATGAAGTATGCTGCTCTGGTTTTAGGTTTTCTTATGTGTGTTTTATTTTTATTGGATGTGGAGTGTTTATAAGAAGCTAAGAACAGTTGGTTTAGACACTGGATTGCTTACTTTGTGGGTCATATTATGTTAAGCTAATGAATGTGGATGTGGATGGAGTTATGGCAATAGTGGTTTTGTTTCTCTGTAGGCTGTAGCCTGTCAAATAAGGTAACATGATGTTGATTATTGATGTCCAAACACATTGATTCTTCATGGCTTGTATATGAGTCTAGGTAGTTTTTTTCATTATATTATGAAAGCGGCTTTCAAAGACTAATTTATGGCAGTAACTTTGAATTTTGAGTTCAATGATTTTGTTTTGAGCACGCTTGAGTGTTTCACATGGAACTTGTTTTAGTTTTTTTTTCAGATCAGTGGAACATAATTACTTGTAGTTGTTGGTGTAATATGTATAGTCTAATTACAATATTTTCTCAGGATTCATAATTCCATATTATATATACATATAATTTCAAACATCGATTCTTCGGATATAAAGTTCTTATTTTTATTCTGTAGATCCTTTTCACGAGGTGAAGAGCAAGCGAGAGAAGAAAAAAGAGGTGCGTGGAGTTGGTTGATAACCAATATTACTTTTATCAGCCTTACTTTTTTGCATTTATACTTTTCTGTAACCTGCTTGTGTAAGTCTATATTGCACTCATGGCTTATGCAATTCTTTTATTTTTGAATTCTATGAATTGCAAATTTCTCGCATGTATCAGTGTCCGGGTTGTCTTGTGCTTATATTGACTTTCTCTTCAAAGTTACTACATTATATAAATTTCTGGTATGAGTATTTTATTTCTGCTTTTATTTGCATCAGGTTAAGGATACTACAGAATCCAGGTCTCGTGGTAGTAGCACTTCAAACCGTGGTGCCAGAAGCGGTGCGGATCGTTATTCCGGGCGTGGTGGTTCATCACAGTTTAGCTCTTCTGGTATATACGTGTTACATTTTGGAAAATTAAGTATTTATTTGGTTCCATGGAAACTTGAATTATTAATTTCAATTAGTTCTTATTCATTATATTTTCCAAAGAATCTGGTGGTTTGCATGGAAAATCCAAGAGGGAAAATGGTACAAGTTCCTACACAAGATCAGCTGCTCCAGCTTATGGAGTCGCACCAACTAATACAAATCGAGCACCTCCAACTTTTAGGTACCAATGTTCCAGAAAATTAGTTGGATTTTCATCTTGTTTTATTTATTTATTTATATAAAGACTTAATTTTTTGCACTTGTTTACGGCAGTGGTTCTGTTAGCTATGAAAACAAAGCATCAACTTTCAGTGTAGCTGATGGTAATGCAACGGGCTCTCAAACACCATCCTCTGGGTTTCAATCTGCTTGGTTGGGTGTACCTGGCCAAAAGTCAATGGCTGACATTGTGAAAATGGGCAAACCGCAAAACAAGGTTTATAGCACCCCGGCTCCACCTCAGCCACCTTCAACACATTATGAGCTGAATTCTTGGGAGGACAATGCTTATAAAGCTCCAGAGATGCATGAAGAACATGATGATGACTGGCCTGTTATTGAGCAGCCACAAACTGTTGCTGTGCAATCTGTAGTGGGGTCCGAGCCTTATGTAGAGTCTGAGAATGTTGATTATGAAAGAAGCAATCAATACATTGGCTCTCAGACAGAAGAGACTCAAGCAGAAGATGAAAATGTTTTTGAAGAACAAATTGCAAACCCTGTTTCAAGTAGAAATATACAGGAGGATACATCTGGGAGTGCACCTCTTCATGACAATGATTTATATCAAAACGTGGATTCCTTCCATCATGAGGATCATGATTTTGAGCATAATGAAGGTATGCTTTACATTCTATGTTTTTTGGTACCAGCCTTTTTGGTTCTTAAAAAACGTTAAGGACATGCCCAATTAATCTAATGTTCACTCCCAAGAATGAAGGTATGCTTTCCATTCTATGTTTTGCTTTATCTGATGGAATGGATCGTTTTTGAAGGAATGCGATTTCTTTCATTCTATGGCCTGGAGATGTATTCTTCCTTATTCCTTCATGGAAGAAAATGAAAAATTACAATATAACTCAGTTTTGTTAATTAAATCTTCAATAACACAAATCTTTCTAAAGAGGTTCAAATTTTAGTAACATTGTTTTGTTTTTAAAAAAAGAGCTAGATGAAAAAAATGGATCGTTGTTTTTAATAACATTGTTTTATCTGATGGAATGGATCGTTTCTGAAGGAATGTGATTTCTTTCATTCTATGGCCTGGAGGTGTTTTTTTCTCTATTCCTTCATGGAACAAAATGAAAGTTACAATATAACGCAGTTTTGTTAATTAAATCTTCAATAACACAAATCTTTCTGAAGAAATTCAAATTTTAATAACATTGTTTTGTTTTTAAAAAAGAGCTATAAATTCTATCAAGTGGTTATAATCTTATTTGAGGTTTTAAGGACCTTTTTTATGTTTAATTTGTGTTGTTTCTAAATTATCATATAAATTAGAGATAATTAAAAAGTTAATATGATAACTCATTCCTTTCTTACAGACCAACCAAAACATGAAACTGGAATGTAGTGAGCCATTTCATTACCTTAATGTCAACTTAAAGAAAAATTGTACCTTTAATTCTTTCTTTTTTTGCGTTCTTAGTAGAATACTAATAATATCTGATGTTTTTTCAAACACTCAGTTGAGGATGGTGATGCCTTAGCATCTTCAGTGAGTGCAAACATGCAGCAACTTAATATGCAAGAAGAAAGACACTTGGATGAACCAGAAGAGGACATTCCTGCTGTAGTAATTCCAAACCACCTGCAAATTCAGACTGCTGATTGCTCACACTTGAGTTTCGGGAGCTTTGGTTCTACCATGAATTCTAGGTTTCCTGGATCTTTCCCATCTAGACAAATAGGAAACAAAACAGAAGAAACGCCTGCTGAGCCCGATACATCATCTGTTGGGCCTTCTGAAACCAGGTACAACCTTAATCTAATGTTAGGGTTGTCAAGATGGGTGGGTGGGTCAGGTAATGGGTCCAAACATGTCCGTTCTGAACGGGTTCAATTGATGTTTGAAGTGATTAGCTTGTTAAATATGATTACAAACCTTTGATCCATTTAACCCATTTGACACGTCTCTTTTTTATCTGCTGTGCTGTTTTGCCCGCTCGATGTTAAAATAAATCACAACCCGAATCAACCCATTTCTAACTGGGTCAAAATTGACACCTTTATTTATTTATTTTTTTTGGATTTGATCAGCTTTTTACATTGATCTTTTTTTGCAGAAATGCAGAGTATTATGGTAACGAGTCTATAATAACGGCAGAGAACAATGCTGTCCACCAGGCAGGACCAAATTCTGGGAGTTATGATCTACCTTCTGCTTCACAAACAGAGGTGTTGAAGCAAGAAAATGCTGATGTGGCACATGGGAATCAGTATAGTTTTCCTCCATCTACACCTGGATCTGGTTACTCATTTGATAGTACTCCTCTATTGAATCAGGGTTTCTCTCAATCCCAGACACCTACACAGTTGCCAAATGCAACTCCTTTCTCGAATGTTATGGTACGTTACGGTAGAAATAGTTCTATTTTTATTGCCATAGAGCTCAATAGTGTGCAAAGAGAGCCTGTTATCCTGGCAATTTAAAGGAGTGGGGGATTTGCTTTTTGGAACTCATTATCTGATTATTGTGATTAATGCCAGTAATCAGTTTTGATAATGAGCTCAATATTAGTTTGTTTTTTTTAACAGCAGCTCCATATAAGTTGCAACAAGATTATTAAGGGTAAACTAAAGTAACCTATTTATTTATTTTAACCTAATTTGGTACACTTTAACTTCTCTGTCTTTAAATGTTCTATTGTTATTCACAAAAATGCTATATTTTGTCATTTTATGTATTTGTTGTAGAAAATCACAATTTGCCAAATAGATAAACATCTGATTATCTGATTTTTACATCTTTAAACAGCATAAGCACAACCACACTATTTTTAAAGCCCGTTCTATCACATTTGCTTAAATGGTGCTCTGATTATTCAGTATTACATAATCACTTTGAGAACACACATCTAAGCACCTTGTAAGTATATGCTAGGCCAACTGCCAAGAAATGAATGGTGTTAGTTTGTATTGTGGTACAGTTCATGAAACAAAATGACAGTCCTATTGCACAAAAATGAGTAGTACATCCAATGGTGGTTATTAGTTTGACAATTGAATCTTTTATTTTTTTTCTAGTACCCAATTTGTTACTCTTTGAGCTAATTCTGTTTATAATCTTTGCAGCAGGCTGCATATACAAACTCGTTACCAAACACATTGTTAGCAGCAAATGGTCATCCTGTTAGAGAATCTGATCTTTCATATTCACAGTTCCCTATTAGTCAGTCAATGGCTACTAAATATGGTAGCTCAGGATCATCCATAAGTGGTTCAACTATTTCAATGGCAGAGGTATTGTACTGAATTTAACTTGCTTTCATTCATCCATATGAATTCTTTATTTTTTACCGGTGAACACACACTCTCTACTCTACACCTATTCTACTCCTAAAATCACCACACCTTCACTTCACAGGATTTTAACCCACAACCATTTGGTTGGGGAGTACACCACTTTACCACCAGGATGTCCCCTTGGGGACTCATCCATATGAATTCTGTTAATATTAATTAAAAAAATCCTTGTAAGTTTCTGGATTTTCCTAAAAAATAGAGGTTTTTATGAGCCGCGGGTCTCTCTGGGAGCAACCTCTCTATCCTTTGGAATAGAGATAAGGTTTGCCCTCATCTCACTGTTAGAGTGAGATTTTTGCTATTAGAATGAGGTTTTTATGAGCCGCGGGTCTCTTTGGGAGCAACCTCTCTATCCTTTGGAATAGAGGTAAGGTTTGCCCTCATCTCTATCCTTTTATGAGCCGTGGGTCTCTCTGGAATAGACCCTACTGTTAGAGTGAGATTTTTGCTGGGTTTGTTTGTTCTTAATTATAATTTTTTTTGGCAGTTATAGTTGTAGAATTTAGGATTATGTGCAGTGTATTGTACTGAATTTAACTTGCTTTCTTTCATCCATATGAATTCTGTTAATATTAATTAAAAAAGAATATTGGCAGTTATAGTTGTAGAATCTAAGATTATGTGTATGCAGAGTATGGTTATTCATGTGTTTTAACTTTTATGTTTATTTTATGTTTACATTGAATTTACCATATTATCATTCCAGGCTTTAAAGACTGGCGTGTTCTCCTCATCTCAACCAACACAACAGACTCCACCTAACAACACAATTGCTACCGGACCCGCTCTTCCACAACACCTTGCTGTGCACCCTTACTCCCAACACACACTCCCATTGGGTCCATTTGCAAACATGATTAGCTATCCATTCTTACCACAAAGTTATACATACATGCCATCTGGATTTCAGCAATCATTTGCTGGAAATAGTACTTATCACCAACAGCTGGCAGCTGTTCTTCCTCAATACAAGAACAGTGTTTCTGTCAGCAGTTTGCCTCAATCTGCAGCTGTTCCATCTGGTTATGGTTCGTTTGGTAATTCTACTGCAATTCCTGGAAACTATCAAGTTAATCAACCTGCAGGCCCTGCAGGGTCCACTCTAAGTTATGATGATGTGTTGAATGCCCATTATAAAGATAACAGCCAGTTACTCTCTCTCCAACAGGTACCCTCTTTTACGCCTTGTTAACTACATCTGAAGTTCAAAAGCGTAAATGGGTCAAAAGTTGACAAAAATGTGCTTTTATTACTGTCACACTTGTCAACCCACGAACCCGTTATAACCTCCCACATTTTATCCCTTGATTACAACCTGCTAACCTGTTTGACCCGTTTAGATAGATACATTACACGGGTCGTGTTCAGGTTGCACTTATTTTAGTGTGTTCGTGTTAGGGTTGATGTCTTTGACATAGATAAACAAATGTCAGTGTTTGTGTTTGTTATTTTCAACCCATAAACTCAAACTTGCCAACCTGATCCGATGGCCACCGTTAAATCATTTCGCTCAAAAATAGGTTTTATGGAAATAATAATATTTTTAATCGTTTTCAACGCACGAAATATTTTCGTATCTTGGACAAGAAATGATACAGAGCCTCAACAGAAGTTAGGCAAGGAAATTGAAACATTAACCCAATGATTGTTATTAATTGTTTTTAAAACTCGATTAGTTTATAAATCTTGGAGAAAACGATTTTTGGGTCAACACAACCTGAGTCGTACCAAATGTTTGACTTGTTGTCCAACATGTGCACGGCCTGACCCTTTTGTCATTTGTAGGTTATTTTTTATGATGATCTCTTTATTCTTTTGTTACATGTACTCTTGCAATGTTTTTTCTCCAGAACGAGAACTCGGCAATGTGGGTTCATGGAGCTGGTTCAAGAACAATGCCTGGTGTTCAAGCTAGCACATATTATGGTTTCCAGGGCCAAAACCAGCAGCCAAGTGGGTTCAGGCAAGGTCAACCGCAGCAGCAACAGCAGCAGCCATCGCAGAGTTATGGTGGGGCGGCTCTTAACTACCCAAATTATTATCATTCTCAGACGGGAATATCCCAGGAGCATCAACTACAGCAAAACCCCCGGGATGTGTCTCTTGTTGGTGGGTCCCAAGGCCAACCAAAACCTCAGCAGCAATCACAACAGCTATGGCAAAACAGCTACTAATCAGATCATACCTGACTTGGGTTTTTCAGGGTCTTGTAATGATTTTGAAAGTGGCAACGATTCAAGTTTGAAATAATTGAATGATTAAAAAATAGAGTACTTGCCTTTAGCTGCTGCTGCCTTGAGAGGTTATATTCTACTACTAGTGTTTTATGGTCTCGGTTCTTGGTTAGTTTGATGTAGGAACATGCGTGCGTGCTAATTTTGTTAGTTTTTGACTTCTATAAGTTGTTTCTGTCGTTTTTGTTCTTATGGGTGTTAATTCCTCTTTTAATCTCAAGTAATTTATAGTTTTTTTTTATCCGGTTTCAATATTGTCTTCTCTAGATCAAAGAAATGACAGCGAGTCTTGTCATTTCTTGTCATTTCTTGATCATTCCTCTCACAATTATATTAAGATGTGTATCAACCTTTTCTTTCTTATGACTTGTAGCTAACCATGGTTAGTTAGACCGAGTGGAGTGCGAAGCTCGGTTTAGGTGCAAAACTGAAAGACTGAACTGGTACTGGACCAAACTGTAAAATATCAGTTATGTCTGGTTTGGATGGATGGTCGGTTGATTCTGGACATTTCTGGTCATTGATTTATGCTTATCCTTTTCTAAATGAAGATAAACATCTCTGTTTATTTGGGTCACTAGCTGGTTTGAGATCAAACGTTCCAACCCACAATGTTTTTAGAACGTGCGTGGTTTTAGGTTTCATTGTTACTTAATGTCTTGGTCCTGTCTTGTCTGACTGATGTTGCCTCAAGCTAGGTAGGGATGTAAATGAGTGGATGTTGAGTTTGGGTTTGGTTCGTTTAACTCTGATCGTAAATAATTTTTCAATGCTTTGGCTTGTTTTTTATTTATTGATTGTTTTGTTTATATACATTTTAGAATATTTTTATATATATTTATGGTTAGATTTTTTTTTTCATATATAATATAATATATATTATTAAGTTTTTATTATAATTTTATATATGATAATAATTATTATGTAAATATATATTTAACATATTAAATTAAACTTAAATAATTAATACACTTGTTGAGGCCGGCGAGTCTAGTCAAGTTTGATATGTGAAGCTTTGGGTTAAGCTCATTTATTAAAGGAGCTCCGATATAGCATTAGCTCGGACTAGAACAAAGCCGGCTCGATTCGAGCTTTTAGCGAGCCAATCTCGGGTAGGTAATGAGCGGGTTGGCTCGTTTACATCTTAATGCTAGGTTTATTGAGACCGGTCTTATAGTACGTAATCACTGCTCATAAAGGCATACCTACAGTTAGAGGTGCTCAAACGAACCGGAACCGAATCCGATCCGATGGATTATCCGAAACCGGATCCGTCTGGAACCGGTTTTTTTTGGGACCGGACCGGATTTTGTGAGAACCGGCGGATCCAGAACCGGTTCTGGTTTTTTTGACGGACCGGATAAAAATCGGACAAAATGGAACCGGTTTTTTTCGGACAATTTGGAACCGGTTATAGCCGTTGGAAGAAAAAAAAAAACGGCTATATAGCCGTTTTTTTTGTATTTTTTTTGTTTTTAAGGCTTGAAACTTAGTATAAATAGGTATTAGGTGTATGGGTTAGTTCACCACAACATTCTAGCTCTCAAAACTCAAAAACGCAAAAAAACGCTCACTTTACGCAAAAAAAAAACGCTCTCATGGCTTCCGCTTCCGCAAGCACTCAAAATTCGGTTGGTGGTTCTACTAGCGATGTCACGGTGGTGTCAATACTTCCTTGCTCCCGAAACCAAGAGATATGGGCTTATTTCGATTTATGCGAAATGTCGGAACGGTTCGCAAAAGGCTCGTTGCAAACGTTGTGGTAGAATTTTGGGTGCGGCGGGAAATAGCACTTTGAGGAAACATATTGCTAGTCACGCAAAACACACTCAAAGTGAAGATCAAACTCAAATTGGTAGGGATGGAGGAGTTTGGCAATACAATGTCGAGAGGGTTCGTGAGAGAATGACACATTTCGTCATTCAAGAAGGATTGCCTTTTGATCACTTTGATAATCCGCGCTTGACGAGGATGATACAAGAGACGCTTCAACCGAGTTACACAAATGTAAGTCGTTCTACTTTGAGAAGAGATTGTTTAAAAATGTGGAAAAGAGCTAAAAAAGAATTAATTTTAGGTTTTGAAAATTTAAATACCGGCATTAACTTAACAACGGACGTTTGGTCCGCTACACATGGTTTACCCGAATCGTACCTTTGCGTTACCGCACATTGGGTTCAACCGGAGTCGTGGCAAATGATGAAGCGTACGATTGCGTTTGATTATTTTGGATATCCACATACCGGTGAAAACTTATTTTATATTTTAGACTCGGTCATTCAAACTTATAAAATTCAACCAAAAATATTTTCAATATCTTTTGATAACGCTTCAAATAACACAAACGCGGTGGAAAAATTAAAAATAAAATATGAACCGTCTTGTAACGGTGTTTTCTTTCATAGTCGATGTGTTGCACACATCATTAACTTGGTTGTGCAAGACGGTCTAAACGTCCAAGAAATAAGAGACGTAAAAGAAAATTTTAAAGTGATGTTACGTGAAGTTTTTAGCACAAGCAAAAAAAGATATATAACTATAGAAACTTGTGCCAACAAACGGATTCCATCTTTTTAGGTCCGAATTGGGACGTACCTACTAGATGGAACTCGACATGGAAAATGTTTGAATCGGCCTTAAGTCAAAGAGTTACTTTAAAACATTTCCATGATGAACTTGTACAAAAGAAACGTTGTTCACAAAAATTTGATAATATAAGTTGGGATATGATCGAGAAACTAACTAATTTGCTTGAGCTTTTTAAAAATGCAACTACATGTTTATCGGGAGTTTATTATCCCACGTCTTCGCTAATACTTCAACAATTATACTTAATATGTAATAAATTAAAAGAGTTTGAATATCACGGCCCTATTTTTGAAAAAATGGTAAAACCTATGAAAGCTAAATTTAAAAAATATTTTTCGGAAATGCCGGCCGTTGTTACATGTTCAGCCGCCTTAAACCCAACGATTAATGTAACCGGTGTTGAAACATTAATTGGATCAATATCGAATGATTTAAATATGTTCGAGGAAGACCCAAATTTTGAATCAAAGGCAATAAGGGATTTCAATTCGGCTTTTAATAATATGTTTGATTATTATTTACGCAAATATGGTGGAAGTGGTGATCCATCAAACATACGTGAATCAATGGGTTCGGGTTCGGGTTCAAGTTCTAGTAGTTCAAGGAACCCGATGCTAAATTTATTTAACACTTTAAGAAACGAAAATACTAAACGAGCTCGTGGAACCACACCAAGTAGCGAGCTTGGGAGATATCAAGCAACCCACTTTATTTCAACTCTAAGATCCGAAGAGTTTGAAAACTTTGATATCTTGAGTTGGTGGCAAGGAAGGGAATCCCAATATCCCGTTCTAGCCGCAATGGCCCGTGACCTACTAACCATCCAAGCTTCTACGGTAGCTTCAGAATCTGCTTTTTCTCTTAGTGGCAGGGTTTTATCTATTCGGAGAACGAGGCTTACACCGGAATCTATGGAGATGTGTATTTGCTTGAAGAACCATTTAGATGCCGCCGAACGTGTACAACATGTTGCAAAACTAGAAGGCGAGCTTGACATTGAACAAGAAATACATGAATTCGAAGTAGAACAAGGGGCGGCGCATCCACTTTCGGACGAAGAACAAGCTTATGATGAAGCCCAACGTATTTCAAGCGAAGAAGAATGAAAACGATGTTACGAAGACTATGACGAAGAAGATTGAAAACATAATAAATAATATATATTTTGTGATTCAATTATGTTTTTTGTATTTATTTTTTACGAACTATTTTTAAATCACTTAAAAAAAACTACAAAATAAATAAAACATGTATTTTATAGTGTATCTTTGTTAATTTTTTTAAATTTTTTTAAAAAAAAAAAAATCCGGTGGGACCGGTTTTTTTTGTCCGGTCCGGTTCCATAAATCCGGTCCGGTCCCGATAGGTTCCAAGTCTCCACTCTCTTAACCGGATCCGATCCGGAACCGGTTCCATTGGATCCGGTTGTTGACCATCGTTGACGGAACCGGTCCGGATCCGGTTCCGAAAAAAAACCGGTTTGTGCACCTCTACCTACAGTGATTGTGGTTTTTCTTTTTGGACAATTACCGGTTACTATGTTGTAGCTAGTTTTTGCATCTTTTTTTGTTTATTTTGGAGACAAACTAATATATTGAATTGGAACTTGAATCTAGAATAGCTTAACGCAAAATGGAAAAGGCCTATTCCAGCATGAGATTTTCATACAAATTTTAAATCTTCTATAAACAGGAAATAGTTTTTTTTAAAGGTTTTGAAAGTAAAACTGGTTAGAGGTTACAAAACCAATTTAAAAGAACTTTAGAAACCATATAAGCAGGTACCTATTCCTTTAACTATGAAATATAGTTCTTACAATCTTTTACTTAAAACTGGTTTTGTATTAAATAGAATTAAAAAAAGTGACAATTGCGTTAACCAAAGTTTTAGTAAGAATTCGATCCCGAAGTTTCAAGCATAAGATCGATAAAGGGAAGAACACTAAGAAAAGAAGTAATCTCAATGCATCAATCTCTTCTCATTCACCGACTCGTTGTTTAAGTACAATTGGACTTGTTCACACTAACCCCCTATACTACTAAACAATTACATTTCAGGTCCCTCTATTATTTGTTACGTAACAGATATTTAACTGTTATCTTCCAACTTTCTATGGTCTTTAGAAACTAGAAACAATCATATGATTAAGAGGCAATATAGATGATTTCTGTGAACTAATTAATTAAAATAACCTCAAATTTTGTATAAAACCTAAATGGAAAAGAACAATAACTCCATAAAATATTCAAAATACACAAGCTTGACTCACTATTGAAGATAGAATACTCAAATTCAGCAAATGGTGATATTATGTAATTAAAACAAAAACCAACTTTAATGAAAACCCATTTAAACTTAATGAGAATGATCTATAAGAAACACAACAAAAGATACCATTTCATGTCTGATATTCAAAAGACCACTGCATTTAATGTCCAAATTGTTCTCCCTTTAGCTGCAGACTCAAATTTGAAATCAAGAAACTGGTGTGTCTCCAAATTGTATCATCATACGCTGAAAATAAGAAATTAAATTAAGAGTCAGAATCTTAGGATACTCTTACAGCCTTCTTTCAGTAATGAACAAAAAAAAAATCCATTTATTTCGGTGATTTAGTTCAAAGTTTATTACTTGAGGAGAGATCTTGTAAGATGTTCCCGTGCAGTTGCCAATGCCTGACTTATTGTCTGCAAAGATAATTCACAATGTTGAAGCATGAAATACGAACGGAGAAATTTTTTTTCTTTTTTTTAGGGTGGAGGGTGGTTAAAATTACCTGCTCAGAGAGAGGAGCTCCTGAATCTACACTGTGGCTTGCAACCTTACCAGCAATGACATTTGCATCGGTTTCCAGGATGATTCTGCAAATTATAGTAGATAGATGTTAATGAATCTCCCAATTGTAAGGATCTTTAAACAGTAATACAATAGTAGAAAACTAATAGTGAATAAACTACATAATAAAGATAGTTGATATGCAGCTTACCCGCCATCAACAATTTCATCAAGGCACAATAAAATGAGATCTAAATTCTCAAGTGCCTCTTTCTTATCCACATTGCCCCTGGAACACATGATCAATAAGAATATTATCGGTGTTACATATAATAAAAAAGATGATGAAGTAAACTCATTGCAAACTACCTAAGCAGTAGACCAACTGCATCAAAGAAACCCTGAAGAACAGTGGATATAATGAGCTCATTTTCATCATCACCACCGGTAACAAAGAAGTGAAGATCTTGAGCAAACTTGTAAATGACAATGTTGTTCTCAAACATTGCTATCTCAGCTGCAGATTATCCCAAGCCAAATGTTACATGCAAGTTAAGACAATTAGAAAAGAAAAAAAAAATTCTTGAGATTTCCAGCTTCACTGTCTGCAAGTTTCTTTCAAAGGAAAGCAGGGACTATATATGATTATATACGCGAGCAAACAATTTAACAGCTATAATCTCGGTTAAAATCAAATCAATGAAAGATCGATGTAGAACATAAGACATAAGTACATATAGCAACAGAGGCATTATGATGCAGGGGAACATGGCGATGTCTGTTTTGATATCAAGACAAAAACCCATTTTGATTTTATGTGCCAAAATTTGACATGGTCGATAGGAAGCAAGCTAGATAATAAACAAAATCAGGTTTCTTATTTTCAGTTAAAACAAGATTAGGTTTGAATTGTCTCTCACCAAGTTATCATCTAAAGTTTAGAAGGATCGAGATAAATTACATTATCCTCCTATATATTATTTGGCTTGTTTAGATTTCCTGAGGCTAATTATTGGGTTAATTTATGAAGAAATCATGATGGGATTCGACGATTCGTCTATTATTCTTTGTTATTTGCTTGTGAATGTACGGCCACTTAATCATATCAATCCAGTATCAAAATATCATATTAGCAGATAAAGTTAAAGGGGTTTCCAATCATACCTTCGGTGCGTGCATTTGTCTTCTGCGTCTTGGTAAACACAGATTTCTCAAACGCCTCCTTAGAACTATTAGTCGGCCAGTCATCTGAATAATACTTCACAGCTACACGGTTGCCCTCTGAATCCAATAGTAAAATGTTCTTCACTGAAGGGCAAGACTCCTACACACAAGAAGCATCAAGCATAAATACATCAACACTCCATCACCTATAATATTAAGATTTCAGGCAGCTCACAGATGACTTGCACAACTTGTAAAATGTAAGCAGATCAAGACCTCCATACACAAAAAGAACTCCATGAAAAAGCATCTCACTGAATCTTAAAACATCATAATGTCTTTCCCCAATCATTCTCTGATACTAATTTTCAAAAAAATAAACCCTAATTCACCATAATCATAAAACCAAAAATCTTACTTTGAAAAGAACGACTCCGTTCGCCAGATCTGAGCCCTATAAATCTTAACAACCTCATAAGTCAACACTTCAAACAGCGATTTACGATCGCAAAACAAGTATGGAGCTTGCTGATCTCTAAATTTACTGAAATCAATCGTTCCGATTCACGGATTGAAGATCACAAATGCAGGATAAGCGCAATAAAATGAAATGAAATCGAGAAACAATATGCATGATATATTAATTGGATCTGATCGTTCACTTACCATTGGATAGAGATTTTCGCGTCAAGATTTATCGGCTTTAATTTTTCGTGCAGATTCAGAAAGATGAACAAAGCGAAGAGTATTTGTAGGAGAAAAAGGTTGGGTAGAAAATTTTCATAATAACCATCATAGTTTTATATATTTTACATTTTCAACTGTTTAATTTATTCTCTATTAATTATCAAAACCCATCTCTTTCACAAAACTACACTATTCATAAATGTATAAGTCTAACAACATATAGTACAAGCAAGCAATGTCTATTTTTTTTATCACTTTGAATAGTGACCCATCCATTCAACAATTAACTTCTAAACTTTTTTTTTTAATATTTTCATTTTCAACCCTTATACTATATATAATATACGCTTTTAGTCCGTTTCATTTTCTATTAATTTCGTTTTCCTTTAATAACTTTCGTTCGTTAATTTTTTTCCAGAATACAGAGTGTGCGGCTGTTTTTAGTTTTTTTTTGTCAATGTTCCGATATAATTTTTTTTAAAACGGAGTTGTATTCAAAATAGAGTTTTTTCGTATCGTTGTGTATAGCGAGTGCCGTTACCGTTGTGGTACCGTGACGATTCGAACATATTATGAGCGACCAACATCATTGTTGGTATTGATATTATCGGAACCCATATCGGTATTCGATTCGACGATAATGAACACGACACCCGCCGTAGAGCGCGGGTATAACCATCTAGTTCTTTTTATTTCGGAAAATATGTATATTATAAAATAAAAGAAAAAATTGTTTACAAGGTTTAATTATACAAAAGTATCCTATTTAATTACCAAAAGTGGCGGAAGCTATAAAAACCAACTAACATTAAAGGATTAAACTCGTATTTTTCTTAATAAAAACCTTAGATTTTATAATAAAATTATGATTACAACGAGCCACCATTGGCCCCTTCCCATGTTTATTGTAAGTTGTAAGAAATGAAAACCGTAAGAATGATACCGATTAGGGTTTCAGGAGTATCCTCGTCCCTTCCCATGTTTCCACTCGTCCCTGATAATCTGTCTCACGTGCTCTACCTTCGGTTCTCGGGTTGCTGCTGTTTTCCATGACCTTCACTCTTTGAGAACAACAACTTTCCATTAGCTTCTTCATTTCCGGCGTACAAACGGACCCGCTCCTCAAACCCTTTTAACTTGCGAATTGCTTCTTCGAATGGCATATTATCGGATTGCTCTATAGATGCTACAATTGGGGGATACTTGAACGACTTTCTTACTTGTACTTCCGGTTCAAGAGTTGAGCCAAGGCTTTTGAACTTGCCTTTAATTGCATTGATCTTCGCGGCAAAGTCGTCAATTGATTCGTTCTTCTTCATCTTTAGCATCTCCAACTCCGATCTTAACACGTGTAACCGACCTGATCCGCTCCAAGGAATTGCTTCTCATACCTCATGAGCCTTGCCATATTTAGCAACCTGCATGAGTATGTCTTCAGGTAAAGATTGGAATAATAACGCCATAGCCGTGTGATTTTTCCGGTCATCAACTGTTCCTCCGGTCACTGGATCAATTGCTTCTGAAAGGCCGTAGGCTCCAAGAATGGTCCGGACTACAACCAACCGACCATGACGAGTTGTTCGAGGTTGTTAATTTCGGGCACTGCAGGTTTACAAACTACGGTGTGATGATCTCTTGCCTACACCAATGCGTTGTTTATCGGCTGGTCTCCATCATCGGCCTTATTGCTGTAGATCTTTCTTTCCGATCAAACTTCTTCATGTCCCAGAAGTTTGGCTTGTTCCTCACGTAACAAACTTGATCGGTTATACACCCCGATCAAATTTCCCTTTGATCCGATATACAACAAGTGATATGGCTTGATTCTTCAACCTGTTGTACACCCCGATTGAGTTTCTTTACTCTTGATCTTTAGAACCGTAGCTCTGATACCAAATGTTAGATACAATTGATATAAACGAGATCAAGAACACGATGATTTTGTGGGTGGACAATCCCACGACAACCTTTTCTTTTATTAAAACTCAACTCACAAAAAAATCTTACGTTTACAAATGAATGCGTTACGAGCTTTGGGTTTAACCCGATGAGTTTATGAATTTAAATATTCAAATACGAAGCTAAGGGTAGATGTGTTGTCCTTAGGATGTGTGGGCTAGAAGTTAGTATGATGGTTGTGTGTCGTATAATGGCCTATTTGGGGAGAGTCGGGGGATGAGTTTACATGTTGTGTGGGTACGAATAGGAGGTGTTGTTAAGGGTACACGTACGTGGTTCGTGCGTAGGTAATGAGTCGTAGTAAATGCCCGTGTGATGCTATGTGTTACTTGTTTGTTGTTATGTGTGCTGGTGTTGTTGTATCGTGACGCGGCAAACTATGATGTGAAGGACGGGGTCCTTCGGCTGTTGTCATAGAAACATCAACACGCAAATCTCAGGCCTTAGCCGATTGAAACAGCAACTGCAACTAGACACTGTGCGTCTCTTCTCAGTCCGATTGAAACAGGCTCAACATCAAAAGACAACAAGAGCTGATCAAAACTCTCAAACTCAGAACAAAAGGGATTAGGGAAGTGAGTAAACGATCTATACAAATTAATGATGTTAAGCCTAATGGCTTTCTTCGATGATTGTCTTGTTTCTGTCTATTGATTGCCCATTTCCTCTAATTATGGATCGGCTATCACTCCACGCCTCCACCCTAATTAGTAATTCCACCAATCCCCAATCTGCGGCAATAATAAATTACAATTAATTCGAGATGGACCAGATCAAACCTAAAGACCCAAAATGTATGCTCAGGCCCAATTGTAACATATAAAAAAAATTAATTGTGGCCCCTGTTTTTTGGGTGGCTCTCCAAGCCCTAGCTTGGCCCATGTAACCCATTGAAATCGTGGTAATGGTGCGCTATGGGGCGGGACAAGTAATTTTTTCATACTTATAATCGTATTTGGCGTTAGTATATTTTAAAACGTTAATAGAACACGAGTGTTAAAACTTGTAACGTAAAAAATAATAGAAAAAAGTTGGGGAAAACGAAGCTAAAAAATGGATTCATAAATAACAAAAATAAACTTAAAAAAAAAAAGAAATAACAAAAGCTGGATAAAAAAAAATTGGAATAAAATATTCCCTCCCCTAGGATGGAACCCGGGTGAATGGAAGAGTAGAGGCGTTAACTTACCACTAGGTTACTAAGGCATTAGTGTTAACAGCCCCACCAAAACTCTTTAATACCCTAAAAGTCTAAAACCCATCAAGGAGTTTTATGTTTAAATAAACAAATTATGTTTTTGATTTTTCATTTGTGTATTTCTAAATTAATCAATTTGCTATTAGCTATTACAAAATCAATTATCTGATGACAAAAGAAATTGATTATCTTATTAACCGACTTTAGTTTTATTTAAAAGTCAAAACATTATCGCCTGTTATTTTATTCTAATCTTTTAAGAATCAAATACACACTTTTATAATTTATTATACACGTCCAAACATCATAAATGGTTTACTTGGGCGTAATCGCTCAAAGCCCACTTCTTTTAATAGCTGGACTCAACCAAAAATAAAAAAAATAAAAAAGAACGCGTCAAGAATCGAACCCAGGTTGATGGGGTTAATGAGGAGAGGGTGCGCGAAGTTCTACCGCTGGGCCACCCAGCATATGTTTTTGACTCTCCAAACACAAATTTGTAATACCTTAACTATGGCGGTTAAAAGTAAAAAAAAATATGTACGGCAAATGAGGAAATGCCACGTGGCACAACCGCTTAACCCACCAATCTGGAGATAGTACTGTTCACGTCCTCCTAAATTGTATGTATATATAATTGAGAATTTTAATAAGTATCTGATAAATAAGATAGTATCAATCTATGCGATAAATAAAACTTCGAAGTAAATTTATACAATTGTTCGACTAGGAATCTAGACTAGAGAGGGATCTAGAACATCAAATCGTGAATTTTGCAAACTCCCCTTTATTAACCCGAATCTTATTCGATCTAGAGAGATATGCATTGAAGTATTTGCCCCAATGAGGGATTCTTGAATTTTGTGTGTTAAACGAGGGCAAAACAGAGGAAAGAGAAGAGCTACCGAGGTGGGGCATAAGAGGGGAAATAATTATCTAAATCAAAGCACACTTTTTTTTTTTAAGAAATCAATTAACCAACAAAACAAATATGTAGTCCCACTTCAACAAATCTAAACTATAAAACAACAAGATTTATAAAAATATAATAATAATTTGTTGTAGGCTTTTAGTTTAAGTTGAATTGGGTTATATGTATTTTTTGATCTTAAAATGTGCGTTATTTGATTTTTTATCACCCGACCCGGCAAAAAAAGATTCTCACACATCCAAAGTCTTATGAATCAAGTGCTCTCACCGGGAAGAACACTTGCAGCATTTATAGTTGGCTTTACACAAACTTAAGGAACATTCAGTATTTGATAAGATGTCAAAATGTACTTCTGAAGTCAATTATTTGGGCTATGTTACAAATGGGCAAGCAATATTATATTTGATAGGGATCCTCGGTATATTTTGGAAGGAACGTTTTCAAGCATATCATCGGAATTTTTGGTTAGTGGTGGCAAAAAATGGGTTATGTTAGACGGGTCTAGTCTAAATATTGTATAAAAAAGTAGCAAAATTGATTTAAAAAAAATTCTAATAAATCACAATAACTTAGTTTTAGTGATGAAATATATGTAAATTCGTTCAGGTTCATGTATCGTTATGCAATATGGTAGAGGTGCAAAAAAGAACCGATTTGGGATCTCAAACCTGTTTGAAAACTGACCCGACTTGAAATTGAAACCGGTTTAACCCGAACCGGTCAAAACCCCAACTGGTTCAAACCGGTTTCGGTTTTGACTTCGTTTGACCAAACCAGTTCCGGTTCGGATTAAAAAACCGCTTTGTGCACCTCTACAATATGGATAGGAACATTGATGTTATCGTTTGCTATGATTATCTAACAACTCAAGAGAAAGGGCAATGGCAGTTTAGTTTGTTAGAAGGCTCATTTAGGTATGGCACAAAAGAGAATGAAAGTTCAAGCCCATAAGCATTGAAGACTTGAAATTGCCTTTTATGGCTTAAGTCAAATTCAAGTGAAGAATGGGCTTACTGGGCCCATTTATGGCTTCAATGGGTCAATAATTCATCATGTGTTACTATGTTAAAGAAACGGGGAAGTTACAACTCACAATGTTATGTTTGACTTAGGCCCATGTGCTGTTTGATTTTTAATTTTCAGTTCTTATTTTAAAATTTTCTATTATGAAAAGTTCAGGCTTTAACAAGTGTGATCATTGTTTCTGACAGGCTAGAGCATAAAAACCGAAAAATCATATCATAATCGAATTAACCGATCCAAAATAATCAACGGGTGGTTTTTAAAAATTTAACTAAACTTTATATTTTTAAGGATGAAAATTATATAATCTTTCACATGTTTTAAAATATTCTTAAAGTTTTATATCTTTTTACACCCTTAAAAATGCGATAAAAGTACGCCTAAATGTGAAACAAAATTTTAATCCCTTCAAATTCTCTTTTCACACTTATTTTTAAATATTTCTTTTCTATTTAATTCACACTAAAAATTTTGTAAAAATTTTACATGTTTAAAAGTGTAAACCTTATAAAAAATGTAAATGCTTTCACACACCACCATGGTGTATAAACCAACACTCATAAGGAAAGAGAAAGATGCATGGGTGAAGGGGGAACCAATGACACATAGTCCGAAAAGAGTTTTACGTGAGTGGAAGATAAGAGAATTGTTAAAAATGTTAATCAAATATGTTTTAAAAGAAACAATTCATAAGCAAACATGACATAAGTTGGATATAGTTTAATTTCATTGTTTCAGGTTAAATATGACAAGGTGTGAAAAAGGAGGGATTGAAGTTGTTAGTTTGGAACTTGAAGGATTGCTTCTTCAGTTGCTCGTTGATAAAGGACTAAACTAGAACTTCAAAGTATAAAAAAGGCTTTGGCTGATATTTTGAAAGTGACGCTCTCATTTTTCTCACACTTAGAAATCGTTGTCTACAACTCAAGTCTGTGTTTGCTAGAAGTATTGATTTTAGAGGATGATATCTTGTTATAGATTGAGTTTATGATATATCCATCATATTAGTGTATTATCTTGTTCAATTATGTATCTTCTTTGTTGTTAGAATCTATTTCATCATGTTTCAGATTCATATTATTGTTAGTACCGTTGATTCTTGAAATTTATTTTGAGTTAGAATAATGAGTTCAATATTTTGACAAAAATGAAAGGAAATATTTATTAAAAAGAGAGACTATGTCGAAGTAGTATGTTTAGAAGATGGTACTTCCAAGTAGCATTGTTGATCAATTAGTTTTATCGGTTTCAAGAACACGTTCATGAGAAACTAAGAAATTTTCTTTTAATCCATCCAAAATCATAAAAAGAAGTTTTTATAAGTATAGCATGGTCCGCCTAAAAAAGAACATACAATGTACTTTTTTAATTAAAAACTTGAGCTAAATACGGTTTTACTCCATGTGGTTTGACAAAAATAACTATTTCAGTCTAAAAGTTTAAATTTAACCATTTTAATCCAATAGTTTTAGTTTTGTAACCATTTTAATGTAAAAGGACCTGACTGATAGCATAAAAAAAATTTACTCTCTCAGCTCCCTACTGTCTCTCTCACCAAACCCTAAATCCATTAGACCACCTCCCCCACCACACCTGCTCCGTCGCCGCCCACACCTGCTCCGCCGCCCACACCTGCTCTGTCGCCCACAATGCCTCGGCTACAATACAAGTCATCAAATATAGATATATAGATAACAAGCCTTATCTAAAACAAATCACACATGAACTCAAATTGATGATGAAACCAAAAGGTCATCTGTGTGGAACACAAAATAAAAAACCCACACAAAATTCTTCACCATCTCATTAACGTTGTCACCGGAAGGCTGAAGCAATGAGAAATTAACCAAGCTATAATCCTTTTACTTCCCTAACTTCAAGAGTTGTTCATCTGGGTCAAACACAAAATCAAAACCCACACCAAATTACCAAGAAATTAACCAAGCCACCTCGACCACAGCCGCCACCTGTACCGTCGGAGCCAGCGACTTAGGGTTAGAAAGTTATTAACAGAGATCGAAGATCTTCACCTGCTAATGGATCTCGGCGATTTTTTTGGCGTCCATATCGATCAATTTCTATTATGCAGTAGAAAAGCCCAAATCTATCACCGGTGGTTAGAAATTCTAGACCCCCAAATAATAAATCACTGAAGGGAACCGCTTGATTTCATCGTCGGCTACAAGAAACACCATGGTGACCAATTGATTCCCTCTGGTTCTATGCTCGTTTTAAATCGGTATATATTATAGTCACTGTGGTGTGAGCGAAACAAAAATACATTACCAGGTGTGAGCGACGGAGCAGATGTGGGAGATGGAGCAGGTGTGGCGGCGGCGGTGGTCTAATGGATTTAGGGTTTGGTGAGAGAGAGAGAGTAGGGAGCTGAGAGACTAAAATTTTTTTATGCTATCAGTCAGGGGTAGTATAGTCCTTTTACATTGATTTAACGGAACAAAACTAACACAGTTAATGGATCGGATGAAAATGGTTACAAAACTGAAATTATTGGATTAAAAAAGTTAAATTTAAACTTTTGAACTAAAATGGTTATTTATGTCAAACCACAGGGACTAAAACCGTATTTAACTCTAAAAACTTCATTGTTTAATATATTAAGACCCGCGCGTTACAGCGGCGGCGCAAACCGGGGAAAAAAATCAAATTTCAAAACACAAAAGCTAAGCCGCGTGTTAAACAATTGAAAAAATTAATTTTTTCAGAACTTTATATTAAAAAAATAAAAAAGTTAAACCGTGGAAAAATTAATGTTTTTTAAATTTTTAATAAAACTATAGAAAAAAATATAAATCAACGCCTTTGAAAAAGTTGTAAAAAAAGAAAGAAAAAACAGAAAAATGATAATTTTTTTTAAAGTTTAGATGACATCAGCAACAGAAGAAACCGTCAGAAAGGAGGGGACGGGACTCAAACCCGCGTCTCGCAGGAGAGTGAGTTGCGAGCGGACCACTTGGGCAAGCGCCCATCTTGTTTAAGTATCTCATTTATACGCTATATATATAAAACTCTTTTTTAAAAGTACCCTATATAACTTGCTTCCATATTTTGCTTCCTTGATGGTAAAGAATGAATAGTAACATTCACTCCAAACAAATTTTACCTTTTATTAGTATATATCAATCAATTAACCATACTAGATAAAATCCCATTTATAACAAAGTTATCGGTAAGGTCTGGGGAGGGTGGGATGTAGGCAAACCATACCCCTATCCAAGAGGATAGAGAGACTGCTTTTAGGGAGACCCCCAACTCCAAAAACCCTCTCATGACTTGAAAATTATATTAGTACCATAGAGTTCAACACAATAAATCCACACAGGAAATGACAAAAGTTCTAATAGAAAGTATTAAAAAGCTATTTATAGCATAAAAGATGAAAAAGTGGTAAGTAGTGAGAAAAGTGAAGATAGTATAGATAACATCATATAGATACACAAAGCCATGAATACGACAACCCGCTTCGGCCACCACAAATCCAGATAGAACTAAGCCCCTAAGATAAAGCTAAGACCCATATGTTACCCTTCCCTAAAAGTCCTTAACCTTAATCATGCGTCTCCACGAAGTCCTATCCTCGACCATGTCCTCGGAGAGATGTAAGTCTAACAAATCATGCTTAATCCATTCATCCCAAGTCAGTTTGGGCATGCCTCTACCTCTCCTTCCATCTACGGTGAGGGTTTCCACCTTTATTAGTGTATATAATTTAGAATAAACTAGGATATTTGCCCGCCGCGAGTTACGACGGAGTCGAAACGTAGTCTAACTTGAATTCCCTCACTCTCTAGTGTTAAGCGAACCTTAAATGGTTAAGGCGGTTACAAAAAAAACATACGGTTACAAAAGAAATATACTTACGTACACAAAAAAAAACATATAAGATTATGGCTAATAAAAAACAAAAGAATTTTTTTTTGGCTTTGACACTAACATAATTAAGTATATAAAAGTAACGTACAAATTTAAGACGGGTCATTTTTGGAGATCGAACCATAGATTTAAAAATGTATTACGCCTATCACATTGCGTCTAATAATTAAAAGAATAATAAAAAAACCTAGTAATAAAAAACAATAACAAAAAGAAAAAAACAAAAAAAATCTTTGGTGGACGCAGGGTTCGAACCGACGACCTAAACCGCCTTAAGGAAGTTAAGGATAATGGGTATACACCACTACACCAGCAGTTATAATTGGGACAAAGATCTATATAATATTAAAACATATGTCTCTAAATTAAGGGTTAGTAAATGAGATGATGTTGGTATAAATAAATGAGTGTAAAAAGTTGATTTTGTTTTAACCTATTAATCTATGTGTTCTTATTTTAGTTCATTTTAAAATTTTTAACTCAACAATCCAAATCAAACAAAATAGAATCGTATCATGGCTTTTCATACTATGATCAAGAAGATTTGATACCTACAAAGATCAAACGAAGGATCAACAACTTTAAACCAAATAAAATAAAAATTATAAAAAATTTAAAGATCCAAAATTAACAATTTAAATATTGATTAGTAACACTTGGGATGCTCAAGGTGGGGATGGAAAAAAGACAAGACCTACATTGCCCTGTAAATGTAAAAGGAACAATTAAAGTCACGTACAATTTATCACTATCTAAACACGGCTCCCAAAACACGGAAACCGGATAACTTTACGCGTTACTTCCGTAATTCTTGTTATTAAAGCATCAAATTTGGTCTTTAATGATTAATCCCTAATACTAAATTACAGAATATATACTTTTTTTCTGTTTGTTATTAAAATAAAATAAACTTTAACTAAAATAACTTTATATGCTCATGGCCTACTGTCATTGGTGATTTTATCCTCTATAAATATGGTGTGGATTTGAATTCTGAAAGTGTAGATGGATTAGATGGTATTTAGGAGTAAAAAATTGTTAGTCAAAAAATAACTTTATATATTTCTAAAAATATAAAAAATAACAAAACAGATTTTAATTAGATAAAGCTAAGAACATTTGTATAAGGCATGACATTATTAGATGTAACAGTGGACACAAGATGAATCGGAAATTGCTTAAAGAAAAAATGAATTTTTTTTTATCATATTGTTCACCATAGGTTTCGTATGGTTAAAATTGTTAATAGTAGTTGAAATCAAGCAAGGTAATCTCTCCCAAACGCATAACTTTAACAACATATAATACGAACCGCAACATCCATAGCCTCAAGAGAGATTACTTTACACAATTGTCTATGAAGAAGTGCTAGAACAAGAACAATTAAGCTCGTCGTATTCTCATAAATCTTCTAACTGCTTTAGAATATACAAGTTAACACGATTACTCGATAAATCAGTAAACACGGTATCACCGTTTGTATTATATACGTTATAGCTCGTCGAATACATTCAAGAGAGAGTGCATCAGTAGTAAACGACGGCTGGAGTTATTCTTAAATACATCTATACTTTAATTACCCTATTATGTAATTAGTTGCTGGTGTAAACCTAACCATATCTTTATACCTATGTATCAATGTGTCATTTACAGGGGCGGACCGGTGAACCCCCAAGTTTCAAAATTTTAATAGAACGATATGTAAAAAAACTGGGGTGAACCCGTAAATAAATTATAGGGTAAACCCCTACACAAAGTTCAACAAGTGGTGTAATGGTTTAGGTTTTTAGTTTATAACCTAGAGGTAGTGGGTTCGAATCCCTCCACTGTCTTTTTTTTAAAACTTTTTTTTAATTCATTTGGGCCTGTGGGCTGTGGCTTTCCTTGTGTGGCTTCATAATAGAGTAAATTACACATTCAGTTCCGTTTTTTTATGCAACTCGAAACCAAACAGAAACAGGCAAACAACAACAGAGGGTTTTGTGGCTTCAGCCAGTCGCCCCTGCCACCAAACAGAAACCGTCGCTCTTTCGCCGCCACTGCCACCACTCACCAGGTTAGTTGTTTCTTCACTCTTGTTTGTTGTTTGTAAAAAGAACTTCTAGGGTTTTGTTGTTGTTTGACATAGACAAGATTTTTTGGACTTTTGGCAATTTAGATGTTAGAAACTTGAACTAGATCATTTAATTCACAATTTAGATGTTAATTTGTTGTCTCTTGAAAGTTGCAACTTTGAATTTGATTCGTAGGTATTATGGATATTAAAAGATATTTTCATAGAGTAACATCAAACCTTGAATCATCATCTTCAAGTAGTAACTGTCTCGAATAGATTTGAATGAGCTTCCATGAGATCCTTCTGAAAGGAAACCAATTTCATCTTATCACCCAAGTCAAAAAGATGAAATTAGACGGACATATTTGCTTAGAGGTCCATGTCAACCAACAGGGCATGATTTTTCACAAATAGGTTATGGTGGTAAATTAAGACGTTTTAATCCGGAATGGTACACACAAGAATATAGAAATTGGTTAGAATATAGTGTAAAAACAGATAAAGCATATTACTTGTATTGGTATCCGCATGATTTTAATTGTGATGAACAAGACAAGCTTATGTATCAACTCGACCGCTACATTGACAATGTAAAAGAAGATACGCTGTTTGCGAACCTGAATGAGGTAAGTGATCTTGCCAAAATGATGGTCGAAACAAATAAACACATTGATTATCCGTTGGTCTATTGTTTAATAAAGTTATCATTAGTTTTACCGGTTGCAATGACAAGTGTTGAAAGATGTTTTTTTTCAATGAAGCATGTGAAGACGGAATTGCGTAATAGGATGGGTGATAGATACATGAATGATTCATGCATATGTTACATAGAAAAGGAGTTCTTTAAACAAATTTCAGACGAATATGTAATGCAACGATTTCAAAAGATGAAAACTCGTAGGTAACAACTCTAGTTTTTTTTAATTCATAAAGACTCTTTTATTTATATTATGTGTTTTTTTTAATTTATAATGACGATGCTTTTTATTATTGTATCGTATTTTTGTTATGTGATAAATATTACCCGACCTAAAACTTTTTATGTCTGACCCGATGAAATTGGAGGATCTACAAACATGAAACCCTTTAGAAAAAAAAATTGTAAATAAAAGTAACTATAATTTTGATGTGACAAAAATAATACAAAAGTTGTCAACATTGGGATGCTCTGATTGGACGTGTGAAGGAACAAAAAGACAACCTTTCCCTGTATCAAATTTAAAAAAGAAAAGAAAAAGAGAATTTACAGTTTATCATGAATAATAAACAAAAATAAGTCCCTTCACTTTCATCATCAAGATAAAATTATTAAAGTATACGCCATCAAGTTGCAGGAATCTTGGTTAAAAAGCCCTCACTCCCTCTACTCTACTCCCCACTCCCTCTGTTTCTAGAGAGAGAAACACGCACTTTTAGAGAGAGAGAGAGAGATACATTAATCAATATTCACACGAGATAATGGCTTCAACCTCACCAACAACCAAATCGTTTCGATTATTTTGCATTATCGTCTCTCATCTTGCTGCTATTTTCGCTGCAGAGGACGGTATGTACTCTTCTCCTCATCTCACTGTATTCGCTTTAGTTTTAAGCCGTTCACCGTATCTGCGATCTGTTTCTGCTTTCATTTTCTGTAGTTGACTGTTTCTGATTACTTTATTTCAAACCTGTTTACTTATTTGTGGTCATTCCGGAGTGAAATCGAGAGATTTGAGATGAAAGTAAACAAGAATGTGTATTCTGTTACTGATTTCACATAGTTTTTGCTCAATTTCATGCTATTTTGCCGTATTTGAGATCTGTTTTTGTTTTCATTTACTCTATTTGAAATCTGTTTAGTAAATTTGTGTGCATTGGCTGCGTAACTGGAGCGAAATCGAGAGATTTGAGTATTTGAGCTTCTTAATTTGAGATCAAAGTGAAAGAGAATGTGTATTCTGTTACTGATTTCACACAGTTTTACACACAGATGCAATATGCGTGTCCTTGTAATGTGATTCTGTCAGTAAATGCTTATCGCTCCGGAGTCGGTAATCGTACGCATTCAGTTGTACTACAATGTACAAGTCATAATGCACGCCGAACCGTCGTGCCTTCACCAAATTTTGGATCTTAAAGGACTACACCGACTTGTTTCAGTCTATATTTTTACTTATTGTTTTTTACACATTTGATATTTGTAGAAATAGACAAGTAGAATTTTTATTTTTAATAAATAGGATATAGAAAAAAATGAATTAGTTGAAAAAATAAACCTCATTTTTATAAACAAAATTATAGCTATGATATTTAAAACAAAACCTTGAATTTGAAATAAAATATAATAAAGGTCACTCTAATTAATAAATATACTATTTCAGTAGTTGTATTCATGAGACATCCTGGTGATAAATTATATAATCCATCTGGTGAGTGTTCAAATCCTGTAATATGCATATTTGATGTGTTTAGTTAATAGAAGTAGAAAGGTGCAATTAAAAAAAAACTAGTTCAATATTGGTATTCATGAGAACATCTTGGTGATAAATGATGTAATCCCTCATTAACCGGTGATGGTTCGAATTATGTAATATGCATGTTTGATGTGTTTAATTAATAGAAGTACAGTAGTTGCAGTTAAAAAAAACTAGTTAAATAGCTATTTTTGTGGCCAAATTTGTACCTGATATTCAAGTACAAGCTTTTCCCTTTCACAAATCACCATCTCAACAACTTACAACCAACTATAAGAACCCTCTATGATTGTTTACCATTTATGTTGGACAAAATTAAAAGTGGGTATGATTGGAATAAGGTTTATGATGATAGTGATCCATGTGGAAATGAAATTTCCATTTAGATCGGTTTTAACTTTTTGTTTAAAAGTTTTTGTTAGGAAATACACTTATTTGTACGTATTTATGTGTAGGAGTGTGCCTAATAAAACCTATTTTTTTCTAAAATAATTTGTGTGTGTATATTAGTGTTTTTTTATGCTCAAACATGATTAATTCCAGTAAAAGTAGAGTTAATTATCTTATTCAAATAATTCATACATATGTCAAGCGAAATATCTATGTGGGTTATTAGTTTGATCTTTTTGGAGTAAGAAGTTTTCTTTAGCATTATAGAAAATTAACATTTTTCACGATAAAAATCAATCTAATTTTGATATATTAAAATCATCCTGTACTTCTTTTTATCTAGATGAACACTTGTAATATACAGTTGTTCAAAACTCTTTTAAAACTTAGTTCTAAAAATACACTATAACAATACTCATGAAATAAGAAACATAAATAGTCACTCATAATTGTGGGCTAAGCCTTCTTCCTTTAGCCGGCGCATAATTCTAGGAAATAGACATCTTGACCTCACTTCCAGCCAATCGTTGTCCAACACATGGCATGTGTCCCCCAGCTAATTAGCATGCCTCCATTGGCTAAGCCAGCCGGCCATGAAAAAAACATGTGGGTCTAACTTCTAACCAATCTAAATGTGTCACGTGTTAAAGCGTCGGCTAAGCCTTCAAAAGTATAGGCAAAACCTTTAAAAGCGGAGGCTAACCTTCAAAAGCGCCGGCTAAGCCTCCACTTTTTTAGGCTTAGCCTATGGTTTAACACGTGGAGCATCATCATTGTCCGCAACTTGTTCTTTACCTAGATTTCAGCGCCGGCTAAGACTAAAGGCTTAACCAGCGGTTGTGAAGGCGTATATATGATTTCGCAAGCTAAAAGTCAAAGATTTTTTTGATGAAATCATTGGTGAAATGTATATTTTAATGAATTTCCCTTATATATTTATACTTCATTTTTATCAGGTATCTAATTTTCATGTATCTTATAATTAATCTTTCATTTCTTAAAATTGAAGTATTGTTTAATTCAAAACATTTATGACGTAAAGATAAAAGCACTTCGCTTTATATCATGGCTTCCAACGGTTTGATCCATTAGAAAACATCCACCACCTTTGACTTCTGTAATATTCTGGGCTTTATTTAGCAATGCCAATCAATTCATCTTCGGATCTCTTGCCAAACTACATTTATTACTGAATTAAATTAAATTAAAATTAAAATTCAAAACAAAAAAAAAACATTTGATAAAATTCATTTTTTAAATATATTTAAGTTGAAAATATCCATACCATAATAGAGTTGTTTCTTAAAATAACTTATATATTTTGTTAACAATCAAATACCTCAATATAATGATAAAATTAAAAACTGATAGACAGTAACATTTATCAACATCTTATAACTATCATACTTAATTTTTGGATAAATTCTTTTGCATTTATTATGGAATGATAATGTATAATTTCAAAAATATTGTTTTAAATTAACCAAAAATAAATATAAAGAGAAATTAACTTAGCAATATTTTTTTATTTTCTTGACCAAAAAGTAAAAGATGCGAATTTCTATGAAGTAAAAAAAGAAAGTATTTGGCCGAATGATTGTTTTTACTAAATTGTAATTTTGTGTTTTGCCGGGAAAATCCGTGGCCCCATGACATCTTTTACCAAAAGTTATTTCTAATTTTATATTATAAAATAAAAAAAAATAATTAAATTATTTTGACTTTTTGTAGGCTTATTAATCAACGGTGACTTCGAGACCGCGCCAACCGGAGGCTTCGCCGACGACGGAGCCACCGACAGCCCCAACGCCGTCCCAAGCTGGAAACTGACTGGCACGGTGGAGCTAGTGGCGTCAGGGCAAAAACAAGGTGGAATGATCCTCATCGTACCAGAAGGTAGACATGCGGTGAGGCTAGGAAACGATGCTCAGATGAGTCAAGATGTGAAACTGGAAAAAGGCGAGATCTACTCGATCACGTTCAGTGCATCTCGCACGTGCGCACAGCTAGAGTCGTTAAACGTGTCGGTTCCACCGGCGTCACAGACCATTGATCTACAAACGTTGTATAGCGTCCAAGGATGGGATACTTACGCATGGGCGTTTCAAGCAGACGAAGAAGACGCCAATGTCGTTTTCACGAATCCTGGCATGGAAGATGACCCGACGTGTGGGCCCATTATTGATGATATTGCCATTAAGAAACTTTTCGTACCCACCAAACCAAAAGGTTCGTTTCAATTCATTCCAAACAATTAGATCCAAAAAATGGGCTAGGTCCACTCTAGGGTAGGGTGTTAAATGGGTTGGGTTGGCGAGTCAGAGAAATACGTCGTTGAACCCGAAAATCGTGTCGGATACTTAAACCCGAATTAGATACAAGTTTTAGTGGGTTGACACGAACGCGAGTCACGACAGGTTTAACATGAAATTTTTGTTTTATTTTTTTATATATTAATACTCTAAAATTTCAATTTTACAACAAGAAGTTCAAAGAGCAATTATGTTTAAACTTTAAAACTTGTTGTTCTTCGTCTTTTATTTTTAAATTTTTTAGTATAAAATACTCAATAGTGATGTAATTTTATTTTTCAAAAAATATATAAAAATTAACAGGTTAAATGGTACAACCTACGAATTTGTTAGGGTGTAAATGAAACTTAAGAAAGCTCAAGCTCGGCTCGTTTATTTTATTAATTATTTAATTTTATAATTACTTTTGTATATTATTTATAATTATAATTTTATATATAACATAATATAATTTTTTAGTTATTTTTATCATAATTTTATATATAATTATTATATATGTGTACATTTAATACTAAAAATCATATAAAAGGTTTGTTTCGGCTCGTGAGCCTCGAGCTCGCTATGTAAACCTCGGGCTCGAGCTCGTTTATTAAATGAGCCCCAAAATACGCTCGAGCTCGATTAAAGTTTTTAGTTAGACAATCTCTAGTAGCTCACGGTCGAATCGGCTCGTTTACAACCCTAGAACATGTCACGTCAATTCGAAGAGAACCCGTTTCGTTTGGTTAAATGATTACAGATTAGGATTGGGTCGGCTGATTGGGATGTTGTCCCTTTTCTTAAATTTCACTAATAATTAATACATTAAAATATTAATATAACTTTGAATAAAACAATTTAAAAAATTGTTTACATAATTTATCATGGTAACAGATAATGCAGTATTGAATGGGGATTTTGAAGAAGGTCCATGGATGTTTAGAAATGCTTCCCTAGGAGTCCTACTTCCAACCAACCTTGATGAAGAAACCTCATCATTACCGGGTTGGATAGTCGAGTCAAACCGGGCAGTTCGTTACATCGACTCCTACCACTTCTCGGTTCCTGGTGGAAAACGGGCTCTCGAATTGCTCTCGGGTAAAGAAGGAATCATCTCACAAATGGTCACAACCACTCCAAACAAACCTTATACAATGTCGTTTTCACTAGGCCATGCGGGTGACTCATGCAAGCAGCCGCTAGCGGTCATGGCCTTTGCGGGTGACCAAGCCGAAAACATCCACTACACACCCAATGCCAATTCAACATTCCAAACTGCAAATGTGAACTTCACGGCTAAGGCCGAGAGGACACGGGTGGCATTTTATAGTGTGTATTATAATACTCGGAGTGACGATATGAGCTCTTTATGCGGGCCCGTGGTGGATGACATACGGGTTGTTGTTTCGGGTGGTGTTAGAGGTTTAAGATTGTCGGGTTTAAGGTTTGGGTTTATGATTTTGATTATAATGTTTATGGTTTAGTGTTATGGCTAAGTAGTAACTTATTATGGTAATTTCCACTCGGCAAGTTGTTCTATTAGTGAAGTTACTTATTAAGCAACGGAATGGAATACTTTCTATTATGGGGGTGTGTTTATTACAAACCAGTTTTATGCAGATAATTACACAGGTACTTATACGTAATGCTTTGAAGATATAATGAGAGAAAAAAGATGCAGTTATTTTGCTACAAAACCGTCTAAAATATTGCCGTTAAAACAAAATCTACAAATGTCATTTTTATTTTAAAAAATATTAAATTTTGTTATTATATTACGTGTCACAATTCTTCTAAATGCCATCACCTATCAAGTCCTTAAGGAACATTTCAAGTTGTCAAACAAATAGACATATTATCTAACGATTAAAGATTTAGTTATTTAAGAAACTATGAGTACATGAGAGTTTTTGGTTGTCTAACATACTATAGAAGCAATGAAATAAAGGGTGATAAGTTTGACGTAAGGGGGAGGCCCGTAGTTTTTTAGGGTATCATCAAGGAACGAAAGGGTATAAAACTTTTGATATAGAAAATAAAAAGATTGTTATCTCAAGAGATGTAAATTCCATGAAGACAATTTCCCTTTCTCGGGTTCTTCTCAAGGCTATAATGAGCCTGATGTTTTTGATATTGGGCCGACCCATTTTTTCGAAGATGAGGTTAATGCCAAACAATATACAATATACAGGACACAAACAAATGGATGCCTTTAAGCCCACATCGTCAAAGACCACAAGATGGCAGTGAAGATACAGCCCAACAGGAACAAAATCCTTCGAGCCCAAATCTTTAAAGCCCACCGTATAATTGTGAAAACACAGCCTAGGAGGATGGAAGTGTTAATCAAGGAATCGAGCACTTGAACACAAAAAATGTTGCCATCGGGCCCAAAAGAAATCGAGCTCCACTAAAACACTTGGATGATTTCAATGTGAAGCTTCCCCCTTCGGTCGACAACGCACAACCCGCATCTAATCAAGAGGCCTCAACAGTACACCCTATCTCTAATTATCTTTCTTATGATAATTTTTCAAATTTACACAAAGCATTCTTAACAGTCATATCCTCAAACGATGATCCCAAATGTTTTAAGCAAACCATGCAGAATCCAAAATGGGTTGAAGCAATGAAGAAGGAAATACAAGCTCTAAAGCAGAATGAGACGTGGACCCTAGAGACTTTATCGGATAGAAACGTGTTATAGACTCGAAATTGGTCGATAAGATAAAATATAAGCCAAATGGAGAAATCAAGAGATACAAGGCCAGACTCGTGGCTAACGGCTTCACACAAACTAAGGGAATGGATTTCCATGATACTTTTGTCCATGTGGTGAAGCTAATGACCGTTAGAACCTTGCTAGCCGTTGCCACCAAGAAAAATTGGACTATTCGCCAACTCGATGTCAACAATGCCTTTCTACGCGACGATCTGGAAAATGAGACTAGAGTATGTCGGTTGCGTAAATCTCTTTACGGGCTAAAACAAGCTTCACGTAATTGTTATCAAAAGTTTACAACCGTTCTTCTTGGACTTGTTTTGATTCATCCAAATCCGATCACTCTATTTTCATTTATAGGAATGGCGACATCTTCATTGTAGCTCTCATTTATGTTGATAATGTTATCATCGTGGGAAACGACTCATGCAAAATACAAGAAATTAACAGATGTTTGGATGAGAAGTTTAGTATCAAGCATCTATGGGATCTGAAATATTTCCTTAGGATCGAGGTGGCAAGAATCTCTCATGGGCTGGTACCAAGTCAAAGAAAATATACCCTTGATATTTTGGAAGACAGTGGAATGGAGGGATGTCGGCCAAGTACATTCTTTATTGAGCAAAACTTGAAGCTGAACATGGATGATAAGGATCATAAGGTTAAAGCCAATCAGTATCGACGTCTGATAGGACGATTACTTTATTTGCAAGCAACTAGACTCGATATAGCATACACGGTCAATATCCTTAGCCAGTTCGTTGCAGACCCTAGACAAAATCATTTGGATGCCGCCACTTGGGTCCTACGATGTCTCAAAGATACCCCTGGTCAAGGAATCATAGAGAAGGAGGAACAAATCTGCTTACGTACTCTGATTCAGATGGGCATAGTTGCCCTCTCACTAAGTGATCAAGAACATGCTACTTATTACTTTTAGGCGGTGCCCCTACCTCGTGGAAAACCAAGAAGCAATCTGCGGTATCACGTTCTTCCACTGAAGCAGAATATCGGGCTATGGCTACTACGGTGAGTGAGATTTTATGGATGCGTTGGCTCCTAAAGGTGTTAGGCATTTCACAACACGGGCCAAACCCATGTTTTTCTGTGATAACCAAGCTACCCGCCACAATGCCAACAACCCGGCTTTTCATGAACGTACTAAACACGTGGAAATGGACTGTTATTTTGTTCAAAAAACGGTTGAGTCACAAGAAATCCAACCTATGCAAATTGATACAAAGCTATAGCTCGATGATCTATTCACAAAAGGTTTAGGCGCACAACAATTGCGGTTTCTCCTGGACAAACTAGGCACTAGAAACTTACATGCTCCAGCTTAAGGGAGAGTATTGGCTTTTGATCTTCTCCTCCTTCATTATGTCTTTATCTCTTCCACTTCCTCAATTAGTAGTCATAATTTGTAGGCTTTTCATGTTCCAATCTTGTTCTTATTTAATCCTTTTATTATCTCTTTTTAAGTGAGTAATAAAAATTAGAATTAATTACATGGATGGCCCATCTGGTTTACCCCGATTTCACTTTTAGCCCCTAAGAATGGAAAACTACAACTTTGGCCCAATAGTTTGCACAAATATAACACGTTTGGCCCCTGACTTGGATGTCAGTTAAGTTTTTTGTTAAACTTTTAAAAAATACCCAAAATACCCTTAGGTTAAAAAAATATAAAATGACTAAATAAGACCCACTTGACACCCCCTTGAACAGCCCACCGTCATCGTCTCCGGTCATCTTCTCCGACATCTTCTCCGGTCATCTTCTCCAGCCAAGCACAACCCGGTGATGATTCCGGTATCCGAGAAAGGAAGAGAGAGAGAGAGAAATATACCCGTAAGGAAGAGAAAAGGGGGCAGTGGACATTTGGTATATTTTTGTATGAATTGCTTCATGGGAAAATGCCGTTTAAATGCAATGGAAACCGAGAGACATTGTTTAATGTTGTTGGTCAATCCTTAAAGTTCCCCGAAGGGTCAAACATTAGTTCTGCTCCAAATGATTTGATTCGCAAACTTCTTGTTAAGGATCCATAAAAAAGAACAGGGTATAAAATAGGTGCAACGGAGATTATCTAAGGTGCACAATTACCGATTTAAACGGGCAATTATGGTGGGGAAGACCTGGGTCGGAGGTGGGTCCAGTCCTAGTACTCCGGCTCCGTCGTGGAGGATGACGTCGTCGTCAAATTCCAAACTTGGTGGCGGTGGCGGTGGCGGCGGCTCGCCTAATTTGGACGGCGGCGGAGGGAGGTCCAGGCCGGTTTCCGCCAGGAAGCTGGCGACGACACTGTGGGAGATGAATGAGATGCCGTCGCCGCAGAATTTAGAAACCACGAGGAGAAAGGAAAAACCGAACCGGCCGGTTCATACGCCTGGTTCACTTCCTTCACGCAGGTGCGGCTGCCATGGTGGTGGTGGTGGTAGAAGAGAAGGGGAGGGGGTAAGAGTGGTGAGAAATGGGAGTGAAGGTGGGGGTGGGGACCCATTAGTTTATTAGGTTTTAAATGTTTATTAGTGAGGTTAATTTGGTTATTTTACACTCATTTAACAGATAAACTTAACTGACATCCAAGTCAGAGGCCAAACATGTTACATTTGTGCAAACTATTGGGCCAAAGTTGTAGTTTTCCATTCCTAGAGGCCAAAAGTGAAATCGGGGTAAACCACAGGGACCATCCGTGTAATTAATTTAAAAAATTATATTAATCTTCTTGATACCTTTGAATTTTATTAAACAAAAAATAAGTTGAAAACATGTTAAAAAATTATCCAAATATATGCTCAACTTTATAAAATATTATATCATAAAAAATATATTTCGTCATCTTAATAATATAATTTGTATCATCACATTCAATATATTATATTAATTACTCATAACTGTTGACAAGCAAACTCATTCCAACATATTTGATGAGCCCAAACCAAGGAAAATGTTGACATTCCAATCCAACCCACATAACACCACCATTGAAACACCATAAAATTTAAGTGGCCATATGTTACACACCAACACAAAACTAAATTAATCCACAAATCATTTGAGTTTGCAGATAACTACACATTTTGTGGGCCCCAATCCAGATTTTGATTAAATATTTGATGCATAATAAGATCAAACCTGGAGAAAAGCAGGCCGGGTTCTAAACATCAACTGAGAGTCCGTCCACGTCCCATTGTGAATCCCCTTGTACCGTCCGGCATTCTTGGTCCAGGAGGCGGTTTGGAAACTTCACCCCCATGGTTATGGAACGGTGTCCCGTGACCTGAATATGTTATGCAAACATGTTTGTTATCATGTTCCAGATAATCTTAATAATTTTTTACCAAGATTTTCAGAGCAGAGACGCAAATTGGTAAATGACCATCTTACCCATGCCAGTAGGTCCTTGATGATGCTTGTGTTTCCTAGAACATCTACTGTTTTGACCCCGATTTCCATTTTTATCCTTGGATTGATGCTCCCCATTATGCGATGCATGCTAATCAATAAATGTTAGAGAACACCATCAATTTTTTTGTAAACGCATAATTAATGCATTAACTATTCAAAAATATAGAAAATAATTTGACCTGTTACCCAACCTACTTGTTTTGCTACCTCTAGAATAATATTTGCTACCTCCCTCTACTACATGCATTATAGCATGAAACATATTGTAATCAACAACAATAATAATAATAATAATAATAATAATAATAATACCTCTTCATCTGGTGTATCATCATGGTGCTCACTTGATTGTTGGTTCTCTTTGTCCCCGGGTGAATCTACTTGAACATTGTTTTTCTTCTCAGAATCATGTCCCTTTTTCTTCTGTGTATTCTTGACCTATATATAAGATATTATTAGCAAAACCAAAGTTATCATGAGAGAAAATTGTGGAAAGAATGTGCTACCCTGCGCATGAGAAGCTTGACTCGCATGCCATGTCGCCAGTCATGCTCATTGTTTAAAGTAGCAACCTGAAGAAGACCGTATCCAATAGAGTGTGTAAAAGACCCTTATAATATTACTACAGAGGTGCTTCAGGTAATATTTTATCACAATAGATTAAACGGGTAGAGTAGGTTGAGGGGGTCAAACACGTCGAAAGTATCCTAAATTGTATTTCTATAGCATAAAAACCTCTTTAAATAGTTATATTTATAAAATATATCATCATTGAAATAATAGAACTTTTGTAAACATAATTGACACACTAAAAGATGTGCAAATTTTGGACAAAAGTATGAGTCTAGCCTGGGCCACCTGGCTCGGCCCGTTTCAACCTTATGATCTGATACCCAGCCCACGAATCATTCAACCTCTCATAAAAGGGATGTTAATTAAAAAGAGAAATTCAAACTTACCGCCTTCTCAGCAGCCTCAACAGTCTCATATTCCACAGCCGCATACAACTTGCACACACCAACAAATACAGGCTATCAAGAATAATTTACTTAAAGGGTGCTAGATTATCATCAATCGTTGGTTAAAAGAATAAGGTAACAGAAACACTGACTGCCAACATGGCTCGTGTTCTACAGAATTTGAGGTGTACCTTACCACTCAGAAGCTTTTCCTCAATACTACATTTTCTTGTATCCTTTGTAGTATTTTCTTCATGAACAGTAATCTTCTTGATACTAAAGATGATTTTATTATGAGAATTGACACAAGAAAAGTTAAATAAAACAAAATTAAAAATAAGAGATATGGAAAAGTGGCATACATTCCTGCATGGCAAAATATCTTCTTCATGTTCTCTATTGTGTGATCCTCTGGAAGATTCTCTACCAGAACGGTGCATAGCTGGCATAAAAGAAAAAAACAATTTAACTATATATATGCCAAAGAGAACACCATCAAGTTCCAATAAGAAACGGACAGTTAATTCTTTGTTTTAAAATATTATTTGTTTTTTTTTTCAATTCATAATACAAGAAAAAATTAATTACGATAAAAGAAAATTAAAATTCTATATCGCTAGGAAAAAAAAGAGTGTACCTCTGGATCCAAAACTTCGGTCAATGGGAAAGGATGAATACGTTTAACCTTCTTCTCATTTGAACTTAGAGTCTGCAGCCATCAACACAAGCTCTAGTTTTGATAAATGCTAACGGTATGTTGGGCATGGTAATTTGAAATTAATAAAATTAGGCGACAACCAATATAGAACAAGAACAGAAAATTCATGCTAAATCACTTGCCGATTATATTGGTGAAATCACAACAAAGTACAGACACTCTGAAGTGATGACTTATGTAACTTACCAGAAGAGAAGATTCCTTGAGTGCAGCCACAATAAGCGATTTGTGATGTGTCAGCTTCTTCATTTTCTTAAAAGTAGCAATAACTGCTACAGGAACTGCAAAAAGAACAATATTTAAATTCCCTGAAGATCACTTTGTCATATTTAGTCAACGCCCTTGTTTCATGAAGACTAAGAGATCCAATTTTATAATACAAGATACCTTCATGTTCAGATGTTCTTTTAAAAGATATCACAACTTTAATCTACTAGTTCACTGGAGCTTACTGAAAGAGATGGTGCATTATTAAAGTGGAAAAATATCTGAATTCTGAAGGATGAAAGATATCAAAAACATTCACACGAAGTACAATCCAATGAAACTGCCAAAGAATAGGTAAAATAATCCCATGAAACTGCCAAAGAACTGAAGCTAGCCCCCCAACTACCATTGCATCGTTGGTATAAAAAGCCGCTAGGCAGTCGGGACAAACTGGAAATCGCTTCAGGGCATATGAAGCGGCACGATCTCAAGAAGTAGCTTGAAGCAGTCGCTCTTTGGCTGAGACGTCGTTTCAGGTCAATTCTGGTTCTCTACTACTTCCTTGTGCTCCTACTCTTTCACTTCACGAATTGTTTCTTACTTCTCGCTTTAGATATGTTCTTCTACAGATCTGTTTTTCAATTATGTGAAATTTTTGTTAATTTATTCTTCAAACTGAACCATTTCTGCCTATATACTGTAAAAAATACTTCTGAGTTGGTGAATTTCCCAATTTTCAATTTGATTTTTGCTGATTTGATTGTTGTTATGTTTTGTTGTTTATATTTGTGAATCTTCAGCTTAACTGTCCTCGAAGGTGAACGTTCTGTGTCTAATTACTGTATTACTCACTTCGAAGTTGGTAAACTTCTCCATTTATGATTTGATTTTGCTGATTTAATTGTTCTATTTTGTTTTGTTTTTATATTTGAGTTTTGGGGGTATTTTTTTTTCTTTTGCAACTTTTACGAACTGCAAACATGAAAATTAAGACATCACTACAAAGTCTGAATCTGTTTCACTTTGCTGCTCTATAATTTCTTGAAAACTCGGTCGGATTTTTCGATTCTATATATCAGGGTCTGTTGCACTTGTCCAATTAGATTACTATTTTGCTTTTACTTAAACAGCTGTTGCGTTTGTCTGTCCAACTAGATTAAACAGCTATTACATTTGTCTGTCCAACTAGATTCTATTTTCCAGTCTGTTATAATCTAGAGTTTAGATTAAACAGCTGTTGCATCTGTCTGTCCAAACAGCTGTTGCATTTGTCTGATTTGATTGTTATGTTTTGTTGTTTATAACTAATTTATAAGTCTTTTTTATGTTAAGTATTAATAAGGTCGAAAATGTCACATATAATTAATTTTAAGTACTGTTAATACCGGGTGCCTTGGAGCGCCTTGCAACTCGGTCACCAAGACCCTAAGTGTCTTGGAGCGCAAAGAGCCTTTTAAAACCAAGACTGCATCCAAGACTGCTCATAGTTTTCAAGTCTTTGGATTTTTGAACCAAAAAAGTGGTTCACGAGCGTACTTCGAAAGCAATATTTGGAGTTGTACCTAAGAGCCAAATGCCTATCACAATATAATGCAATTTGTTAACCTAAAAAATATTATATACCAACAGGTAATGCATTCACCCATCTCAAAGCACCGAGAGTCGATAAAAAAAGTGTTAAAACTGGAGTATTAAGTGCTACTTACCATATCCTTCCTCATCCTTTGTGAAATACTTCAACAAAAACTTGTCTGTTCTCAAATTTTCATCACTCAGATAGTATTCCACCTGAATAAAAAGAACACAAGTCTGTTTAAGAAAATATGATTTAACAATCACCACTAAATAACATAAACACAAACTGGAATAAGAACAGGCATGTTCCTTAACCGCTTAAATTTAGACAAAAATTTAAAAAAAAAGGTTTTCTTTATAAGTTGCTTCCTTTCACCAACCATTAAAAGAGTATGTACACATGCTATTTTCCTACCCTAAACATTATATTAAAGGGACCTCCTCACCGGTGCTTCCTAGTTATAAATCCATCACCTCTTATTTCAGAGTTAGAAGATGCAACAACCTAACATATAAAACATTGTACCCGTGAAAATAGGAAAATGATGGGGTATTTGAGGTCAGGCATTTTTATAAGTCCGACATCTCTCCTGTCCACGACCGATGTTTATGTTACAATCAGAGATGTGGGATTCGCCTAAGGTGTCCCAAACACCCCTAGGGACTCCCGATGAGATTTGCCCCATCATCTCGGACCACACAGAAGTGGCTCTGATACCATTTGTAACACTCGGTTACTCATACCAACAATATTGTCCACTTTACCCATTTTTTTGTGGTCACACGAGTGGCGACTTCCCAAGAAGTCACCCATCCTAGTATTACTCCCACCCAAACATGCTTAACTGTGGAGTTCTCTCATCCACAGCCAATGGTGCTATTTGAGGTAAGGCACTCCTTATGAGCCCAACACCTCTGCTTTCCAAAAACGATGTAGGATTTGCCTAGAGTGTTACAAGAAATAGTGCAGTAATTATTAGTTTAAAATTTATACATTTTCATCACTCTTCACACATGATAAAACTTGTAATTCCCATAAAACTCTCACCAGTAGTAGTCCGATTCAATAAGCACATCCATACACAAGTATGCCGTATTCAATTTTAACAAATAACTAGCATATGGTTTCATCCATGAATCTACAAGCTAAACCATGATAAATCATATATGATCGATTTGGAGTTAAGAATTACTAAATTAATTGAGGTTAGGTCCAGATTTAAATATTTCACATAGCACCAAAATCCCAATAACTATAAAGATTTTCTATAACAAGCATTTCTTAAATGCAGATCAACATAAATTCCCAAATTTGTGAGCTGTGAATAGTTGATATCTGATGTTCACCATTGAATTATAAACATCAATAAATTCCATCTGAAGAAAACATTCCACATTTCAACTTTCAAACATTGGAAAGTTAAATCCATATTTTTACAACAAATTTAATGATATCTGATAGACTTCAAGAAGACTTACCTACACAGTTATCTCTGAAACAATTATATGTCCTATAACAACAGCCATTGAAAATTTAACCCATATTAACCATTTAACCAATAATCTATAATCAGGTAAACAACATAGCCAATGAGCCATAATATACATACTTCTGTAATCTCCTCTACTATCTAGTCCCAGTATAAAATCAACATTACAATGCCACGGTTTCAATATGACAATCATTATACCTGAGATAGAATAATGTGGCATTTAAGGAGACCAAAGTCAATGAACTAATCTGTCAAGTGTAGATTATTATCACTCTTGTAGACCTCTCTTTTATATCACTGTCTACAATCAATTGGGGAAGGTAAATGATATATTAATTCTAGTAATATGTTTTCCCTAAAAAAGCAAAATCAAGCCTCGTTATTCTATAAATAAATATATGATATATCTACAAAAACACTAACTTATATATTACATCTATCTGGTCCTTTCTTACAATTACCATGATATACCATATGACTTAAAAGAACATAGCTCATTTGTGCCTAAAATTGAAGATAATCAGCAGAATTGGCATCTTATACTTCTATGATTCCAATAGAAGTTAAGAAAATTGACCTACATATGCATACAGACTTCTATACATAGCCCTGCCTATTAGGTATCGCTGGAAAATTAGCAGTTACCATTTCCTGTTAATCCTAGCACAACTTGTAAATTATATACGTACATACATAGACGCGTGAGAGAATATACGGATCACAGAAACGAAAACGTGATCAATTAAAGTATGTCGACTTGAACAGATTATCAACGCAACCTCTAACACAGATCAGCAATTCGAAGATACAGTGAATCAGAAATTCATCCTAAAACCCTATGTGTACCGTCAAAAACACGCAAGCATCATCGCGTATTACATATTCAAATTTATATCGTATACCTGTTTGATAATCTTCTCCCGAAGTTCATCGGTTAGGGTTGGGGTACCGGTGGCCGGAGGGCGAGGAAGTTCATCGGACTCCTGAGGCGGCTCTTCGGAATGAGGATCCATGATCGTTTCCTCCAACGAATCAACAGGAGATAGATCAGGATCATGGATGCCTTCCTCTCCACCGCCTTCCATTTGAAGAGAGGAGCGAGAAGACAGAGAAGGAAAACCGCCTCTCTTTGCTTCTCCTGGTCTCTTCAAACGGTGGAAAACTGTGTGTAGGGCTTTTTAGAGTGTCATACGACGGAAGCGACCGCGTGCCTTGGAAGACGCCATTCTGTTGGAGAAACCAAAATTTTCACCCTGCTTTTGCTATTTCCACTCCATATGTTTATGTGTATGCAATTTTTAGAAAAATATTTCTAGCTTTAGAACTAGCCGGCAGATGTATACCTGCGTCGGGCCTATGATATTGACGTGGTTAAGTGTGTAAAGATAAGCGTATGTGATTGTGACGGTTCGGTTTTAAATATCGTATCGTACATAAGAAAAATATGTCGCAACAGTATTTTCGAAAAATAAAAAATAAATTACGTCTGTTCAAAAATACGAAAGTGAATTAAAAAAAGAAGTAAAAACAACAAATTGATGCCGCACCACCGCTGCCTCCAAACGATGGGACGTCGACGTCGTTAAACCGCCGGGACACCCCTACTGTTTGACCGGCGTACGTCGTTGTCCTGACGCCTTGTTGCTGCTGGATAGCTCTGATTCTGTTCAGTTTACGGGTAGGTATACTCGGTTATTGTCATGTTTCAGTTTTGCGGGTGATTCATGGTGGATCTGAAAGAGTTCAGACTTGCAGGCTCTTTGGTGATTGGATCTGAAGGAGGTCAGATCCGTGTATACAGATCTAGTGACTGGAATCGTTGTTCTCAAGATGTTGAGCTTGATCAGTCAGTCCGCTTCGCGAAATTTACAAATGTCTAAACCTCCTATGGTTGTGTTTGTTTCTTATTGGTTTACATCTGGACTCCTGGTGGACAGGCTAGGATAATAGCCTAAACTGGTTCGTACAGTTTTTTTATTCTGCTGCGTTGCTCAAATTGTTATGAAAACTGTGTACAAAAACCCGACAAAGGTCACATTGGGGAGATGTAAACCTAGTGTAGCCAAACTATGATGAGCCTTCTAGTTGCACCTTACTTAGTGTTTGGTCAGTTGGAGACATATATGGACTCTGTGACAACCCAAACTTTTTGTTTCAGACAACTAGCGACTTTGCTTAATTTTCGGGAAGAAAATTCTTTTAACAAGGGGATGATGTGACATCCGGCATTTTCAGGTTAACTCCGTTAACACAAACATCGTTATCTCAAACATTTATTTATACAAACTCAGTTATCTCGAACATTTACTCATGCATTACATTTAATTAGGATTAGTTAGATGTGTCAGTTTCGCACAAACACTCACGTAGCGGTAATTCATAAAGTTACCGGATCACACACGAGTCGAACCCGTAACGTTGGTGAACTAATAAAAATAATTGCGAACAATTATTTTTAATATAAATTATGTGAATTTATGTGTTAGATGACTTTTCTATGAATTATGTGAACTTTCGTGATATCACGTAGATTTATCGGAAATTAACTTTATTAGTTATATTTATAGAGATAGAGTTTTTATAAAAATAATAGTAAAGGGTTTTTATTGTTATTATTGAAACTTATTTTTAAATAACCCATGGATCACCTAGATAACCCATGGATTACCCATAACCCATTTTAAAAACCATGCATGCATATGTAAAGAATTTAAAAAAAAATTAAAACCCTAATCCCTTTTGCCCTCTCTAGCCTTCGCGATCAAGAGGAACCCCCCTGCCGAATTCAAGATAGCACCCAAACACCATCGAATCAAGCTTGGATCTTGCAATAAAACGTGTATTCGGACTCCCCTAGGCATTCCTAACACTACTACGTAAGTTGTTTCGTCCGATTTCGTTACTTTTTTATTCCAAGAATTTTGATTGAAACCCAGTTCATCCAAACATGAGTTTTTACAATAAAGTTGTTAACTTTAACATTGTTTTACATTTATTTGATGAATATGTTGTTATTTGGTGAACCCTAGTTTCATATGGTTCATAACTTATTAAAAGAAGGAACTTTTTGATTATGTGATGTCGTAGGATTGCATGCTAGATGTGTTTGATGCTTATTATGGTTATAATAATGCTAGTTAGGTTGTATGCAATTGATTTGGTGCGTTGAATCACATGAACAAAGCTAGAAATCATAACTTGCTTATAAAGGAAACTTTTTGTGAATTCTATCTTTGCATACTAGACATGATTAGGATGATATGATGATGTTTATGTGTTACTTGATTCATGTATAAGTGATTTGTGAGATTAGATTTTTAATACCTAGCTCGGTTTTACAAACTTTCTAAAAGAGGAAACTTTAATTGTCAAAAGTGTTCATAGCATGCAATTTAGACATGTATGATATGGTTTAATGATAGCTACATGTTAGTTAGGATATAATAACATGTTGTAACGTGTTAGATATCTCAGAACACGCATGATATTCATAACTTACTATACTTGGAAACTTTAATTGAAGTATGATCGTGCATTGTGTAGACATAACTTGCCATGCTAAGATAGTTATGAGTTGGGTAGCATGAAACTTGAATTACTTGTGTACTATGTTTTAGTATTCAAATCAAACATTAAATCACTAGCGGGTCACCAACGGGTCGTCGGGTCAAACTTGAGTCAAACTGGTAAATCTTTTCTAAACACTTAAACAGTGGTATTGTTTGGATACTAAGGGTTCATGTCAACCTACACGAACACACACTTATAGACCTATGGTTTTATGTGGCAGTTAGAGGTCCAGCTGTTTTTACTTAGCTTTCATCTGCACGCATGCTAAGGTGAGTTTCACTACCCCTCTCTTTTACTTACTTTCCTTTTTGGGGGAGAAAGCATACTCGCAAACATTTTGGATCTTGTATTATTGTATTACCGCTTGCTTACTAAAGTGTAAACATACCACATAAGTCCTTACATTCTCGAACCGTTAGTATTGGAACACAGCGAGGTAATTTGAGTAGTACTACTGGGTTTTGACAAGCCCCACCCACGTTTAATGGTGCACAAATCGGTTTTTTAACCCAAACCGGTTCAACCCGACTCGAACCGGTTTGGTCAACGAAAAGTCAAAACCGGTTTAGACCCAAACCGGTTCGGGTTAAACCGGTTTTAGTAATGGGAAATGTCAAACCGGTTAGGGTTGGTTTTAAACCGGTTTGCCCTTTAAACCGGTTTTTATTAAAAAAAAAATTCAAATAAATTTTAAATTTTTAATATTAAATCCAAAAAAAATATAGCAACATTAATACTTAAAGTTCAACGTTTATTAATATTTGGAAAGTTCGGAAATTAAAAAACATGACAAGATAAATTTATAAAATTGTAAAACATTACAAAAATATAACAAATATAAAACATTAAGTTCAACGTTTTATTTTTTGGAATATTGATTGATTATTCTTGTGCGTTGTCTTCGGAACTAGAGTTTCGTAGCCTTGCATCTTCGGCCGACCAAACATCGGTGGTTAAGTTTACAAATATAAAACATTAAGTTCAACGAATCGGGTATACCATGTGGAGCCGACCAAACATCGGTGGTTAAGTTTACACCGGTTTGCAAATTTTTAAAACCCAAAATTAATTCTTTTTTTGCTTTTTTCCACATTTTTATACAATCTCGTCTAAGGGTTGTGCGACTTACTTGATGATAACGTGGTTGGAGTGTCTCTTGAATCATCCTTGTCAAGCGCGGATTGTCAAAGTGGTTGAACGACAATCCTTCTTGAATCACTAACCTCGTCATTCGATCTCGAACAGTATTTGAATCAAAGTTCCAAATTCCTCCTTCGCTTGTCATGGAGGCTTGATCTTCACTTGGAATTCCCTTCAATGACGGGCAAGATTTTTCCATATGAATTTTCAAACTAGTGTTTGAATCTTTCCCCAAAAACGCACCACACATCTTGCAGCGAGCACGTTCCTTCCCGTTTGACAACAAACATAGATCGTAATTGCACCAAATTGCCGGATTTCTCGTTGTTGCTCGAATTTCCACAACGGTAACTTCGTTTGAGGAACCACCAACACCAAAACTTGCCATGCTTTTTTTTTAGAGTTTAGAGAGCGTTTTTGACGGGTTTAAAGAGCGGTTTTAGAGATTAGAGAGTGTAAAGAGAGGTGTGATCAACCCTAAACACCCCCACCTATTTATAGTGTTTTAAGGGTGCAAATGGAGCCAAAAAAAGGGCTAAAATCGACCCCAACGGCTCTTTTTTGCCTAGCTTGAAAACCGGTTTGTTTGAACCGGTCCCTAACCCGATCTCATCCAGAAAGCATCAAACCGGTTTCAAACCGGCGGTTTTTGGGTAACCCGAACCGGTTTGCCGGTTTGGACCGGGTTACAAAAAACCGGTTTTTTTTGTGCACCACTACCCACGTTAGTCGCGCTATCTCGACTGGAGGTCAAACGGGTGTAATATTGACCTAGACATTTGCCATTGTTCGGTAGACATGGCGGAAGGCAAACAAACACAAACAGTCAGCTTCGGTTTCGAACACTTGTAGTAGCATGACATAGACTAGCTATATATCGGTATACATTATTTACACTATCTCGCAAACATCAAACTGTTATTTACTTACAACTTAGTGAACTCACCAACCTTTGTGTTGATACTTGTTAGCATGTTTTTCTCAGGTCGCTAAGGTATTGGGCACGAGCATAGGACATGCATGGAGTCCCATCATTTTCAAACACTGAACTTATTTTATTTACTTACTTTATTTATTTTAGCTGCATGGTTTGGGCGCCTTGTTTCGCGCGTGGATTTTGTTAAACCTTTTCACTTCCGCATTACGTATTTACTCTGACTATTTAATGGTTTTATTAAACTCATATAGAGTCGTTCCGTGTAACTAATAACTGAGATCCTGGTTTGTCACGCGCCTCGCTGTAAAACCCTGCGTGGACACCAGACTGATAAGAGGATAGAGAAGCTGATTAAGAATCAAGCAAGAGCAAACACATTACACGATAACCTAGTGACAACATTCCATGAGTTACGGGCACAAGTGAACGTGCAACATCTTAACCTCGAGGCAGCGAGAGCTAGGATCGAGGGGCTGGAGGGGCAACTCGAGGCTGCCAATGCTGCAGGAGTTGCACAGGAGGATGAGCTCGAGGAGGAGCAGGATGAGGATGATGATGTTGTTTCTGATGTGACCTCAGTTGGTAGTGACGATTGACAGTCTATCATTTTAGTTATTTGTTTTTATTTAAACCTAGATGGGCAAGGTTGTTCCCATCCAACAAATGTTTTTGGATTTTGATGTTTGATTGAAATTACTTTGTAGTCTTTACAATTTATTTTATCAAGGATTATTATTAAAATGTTAGATGTTGTGGTTTAATTTTCTTTTATTTATTTGTACTTGTATGATGATAATATGCGATATATTTTTCTCATTATTGTATATTTGTGAATGTAAAGATCATGTATGGACGACGAGGTGGACGTAACGACGGTCGTGGCAACATCAGTATGACCGCAGCAGAACACGTGTGGCTGAAGCTTTAGCAGCCAACCCGAATGGAGGTAAATCTATCATTTGTCGACTTTAACGAGTCAACACTCATTCTGAACTCATTCCCGAACCTTGAATCCCTAAACATATTCTTTGTCTTTCATCCAGGTCCGCACAACAATCAACAGGTCTGCACTTACAAGACCTTCATGGACTGCAAGCCCCACACTTTTAGTGGAGCTGAGGGAGCAGTAGGTCTACTCCGCTGGATGGAGAAAACTGAGTCGGTTTTTGCCATGTGCAATTGCCCGCAAATCAACCAGGTGAAATATGCATCTGGCACACTGGAGGGTCCAGCCCTTACATGGTGGAACTCCCAGCTACAAATGCTAACTTTGAAAATGGCAAACGCTTTGCCATGGGAGGAATTCAAGAACATGCTGAAAGAAGAATACTACCCTCGCGACGAGGTGCAGAAACTTGAGGTTGAGTTCTGGAACCTTAAAATGGAAGGGTCTGAGATTGAAACAAGACGACGAATCCATATTAAAAGAGATGTTTGGTTATAAAATAAATTTGAAGATAATGAAACAAATTAATTCACTAACATGTGAATTGAAGGGATAAATTATTACTGGTACAGAAAGAAAACGTGGTGTGCTCTTGCAAAGTAGAATTAAAAGATGAGGTAGATCAAATCAAATGAGCTGAAAGCTGTTCACTTATATTTGTTTTGGGCTGCCAAGTGGGCTGGAAAAAAAGAAACCAGGGGGGGGGGGGGAGGAGGGGTCGGGGTCGGGGTCGCTGCGGTTTTTGGTTGTTAAATCAGTAGCCTTATTCCGTATGTTGGCTGGTCACTGGTGGAACATAACATGAACCTGAAACGTGGCATGAAGTCAAACATAATATGAACAAAAAAGTCATATAAGACGTGAATTCGAGTACGAGTTTTCATGAGTTGACACAAACATAATTGTTCAACCCAAAATTTTACTTTATTTTATGCTCTTTTATATATTAATACATAAAATTCCAAACAAAAAATACAAATGTGTATGAAACAATTGCGTTTAAGTTATAAGTATTTCTTTTTGGCATAAAATATCTAGTCAGTCTAGTTATGACATGAAGCACAGTTTCATAAAAAAAATAAAAATAAAAGGGTTAAATGGTCAACCAACGAATCCGCTAGTTTGAAGCGTTTAGCAAAACTTGTTTGTTGGTTCGACCTGAAACTCACCGGAATCCATTTAGACTAAATCCAAACCACGAACTTGCGTTCAGTTCATAATCAATTTGAGAATCACACCAAATCAAGTGAGGTTAGCCTTGACGAGAGAGGGGGGGGGGGGTCTAGAAGAGTAAAACATCTTTGCTTACACATTGATTTTTATTTTATCTTCATTCCTCGATGGTTGGGTATTGCCTCATTTGTTTAATCGACTATTTTTAAAATACTCATCTCGAGGAAAATATCATCCACCAATTTGCGATATAAAGCTTTATAAAACCATTTTTATAAAAGATGCAAATTGTTCATAAAATCTTGTATGTTTTTAAAAATCATTTTTGTTCATAAAATATAGCTTTATATGTGATTTTATTTTATACCCAATCCAAGTAAGCAATGATGATCTCATAGATATGGTTGACCTGCCTTTATAAGTAATTATGATAATCTTGTGGATGTGAATAACTTGGCTTGATTAGTAATCATTCTTGATTTGAATGACTTCCTTATTGAGGGTGAAATTTGAACTTAAAAGACCGTTAAGAAGAAGTCAGTAGATCCAAGGTCTGACCGTATCATCGGCCGTAAGCATTAGACTTAACATGATTTGATTGATTTTGGACACAGACCTGGCGGTCGATCTACAGTCTATTGTGGAGACGTGGACCGACCGTGCTGGTGGTGGTTGCCACTTTAATCATTTTGGTGCTTGATATTTTACTTGTTGAGCAATGACTTGATCTTATTATACGAGAGATATATCTTATGAATATATATATATATATATAGATAGATATCTTAGGATAATATTTAACCTACACATTTAGATTTTTTTGCGGCATCAAAACAAGTCTTTTACAATATGCATGTACGCACCAACAATATACTTTTACCTAGAAAAATGGTTTATCCATGTACAAATGTGTTATGGGACAAAATCCGTACACTACTTTATGACTCCATATGTGTTGGTCGAAGGGTTCGTCGTTGAGACCCACAATCCGGACTTTGTGGTCCGGAGGAGTATAGATGGGTTCGTATAGGAGTTATCTGTTCATGGTATAAATTTAAAAACAACGTAAAACCAAAAAAACAAATGTAATATAGTTGAAATCATAAAGCTAGTTTCTAAACAAATGTTATCAAACTTAACATAGGTTGTTAAGTATAGACCTTTGGTTTTGTTGATAAAAACGGTTTTAGGACCCTTAACTTTTGTTCTGCTAATGAAGGCTCATTAGCCTAAGATAGTGTTTGGTACGCATTAATGTATGGTGGAATGGAATGTGTTATTGCGCTGGAATGAAAAAAAAACATGTTTGTTAATCAAATAAGGATGGAATGCACCATTACATAAGGAATATGATTTGGTCCCTTATAATAATTTTCATTCTTTGGGGGATAGGTGTTTTCTTTTCATTCCTACAAAGAATGAAATGATTTTGTTTAATTAATGACCCGAACCATGACTTGAACCATGGCTCGATCCATGCCCCGACCCATGACACATCCCATGCCCCGACCCATGGCCCGAACCATGACCCGTCCCATGACTCGAACCATGGTCCGTCCTAAGACACGACCCATAGTATAAATTTATTAGTTAAAAATATTTTATTTTTCATAATATATTTTCCTGTCTATCAAACAGCACGAAGTAATGATTTATTTAATTATCATAGGTAACCAAACATGGCAACGAATGGTAATGATCAATTTCTTTCTCTTATCAATTTCATTCACTGGTTTATTTCATTATCTAATACCAAACATATCTTACTTATTTTGTATTAAACAATAAGTAACTTCGTCATCAACTAAAATAAAAATAAATGAAACAGAACAAGATATGATTCCTAATTATTTTGTATTAAACAATAAATAACCTCGTCATCAACTCAAATAAAATAAAATGAAGCAATAATGAACAAGATGTGATTCATCATTACGTTATTAATATTATATCTTGCAAGTTATGCAATTTTTATTAGGAAGACCGCCCAATGTTTTAGAAGATTCAATTCTCTACTTCAGAAAAATACTTTAAAATAATATTTAGAGTACAAGCCAACCTATAAATAGAACAATATTATTAATTGATATTTAGAGAAAATCAACTTTATTGGTAATTTTTTTCTCTTGTGACCTCACAAGAAAAGATTCCTAATCAAGTAATTAAAATATTAACCAACTTGGTCGATAAAACAATATCAATAAGAAAACATATAAAAGGTCGTACGTAGGAATGTACAAATATGCTATAGATGTTAATTATGTCAGATGAAAATAGACTAATTTAACATTTTATATAAAAGGGTCAATTGCCTATATCCATAAGGGGTTGAATATAATAAGAATAGTCCTATATTCTTACTCAATAATAATCAAATGAAAGAAAAGAATAGTCCTAAATTCCGTTCTTGAATGAGATATCGTAATAGCTAACCGATAATTCTTTAAGCTCTCCTCACACCGGCTTGAGACTTTTTCATTGCTTCATCTCGTTTTCTCTTATTACGTTTTTTAGTACTGGATGATTGTTTAGGAGGCATAATTTTAAAAATTAAATCCAAGTTCTAATTATAAATTAGGGCTAAATAGTGTGATTCAAAGAACTTGAAAATAATAATAATAATAATAATAATAATAATAATAATAATAATAATAAGAAAACATACCGGCTGGTGGTCGACAATCGATTAAGAGTGGATACCAATTAGCAATTGCTTCTTTCAATTTTTTAGATGGAAACGAATCAACGATTTGAGAAGAATCTATACTATATAATAAATAAAGGTTTTTGATGCCACGTGTCGTCTCCACATTCACTCTCATCATATTTTTCCCGCCTCTCTCTCCTATTAAATGCACCATTAACAATAATACATTTTTAAAGAAAATGCTTTGTATACTAATAAAACACATTTATTTTAAATCAATCCTTATTATAAGAAACTTTAAAAATCTAATTATGTAAATTTTATTTTCAATCATATAATAAATGAAAGTTAAACTACATTAAATATTAATTAAGGTATTTTTGAAACTCAATTATATATTAACTTTTATAAATTTTGATTTTTGTTTTTTATTCTTAGTATATGTAATACGTTTTTACACCTGTAAAATATATAAATAAATATTTAAGAAATTTATGTGTTGATATTTTTCACCCCGTGTGTATTACACGGGTTGTAAGCTACTACTGAATAAGATAAGGAAACCAAATGGTAATTGACTTCTTTCAATTTTTTTTTTATTTTTCTATGTAAAGATATGATTTGGGAACCAAATATTTGAGACGGTTGGTTAATCAAAATATTGAAATTAATTTTAATATTTTATTAATAAAAAGTTCATATCACTCGTTTATTTTGATCAAATAACTCAATAAGTTATATTTTTTTAGTTTTAGAGAGAGCCCAATAATTTCATAAATTAAATTATATAGAGAGAGCCCAATAAGTTTTTTGATTTTATATTTTTAAATATATATATATATATAATATAAAAAAATAGTGCCCCGGCTGAAGGTGCGGGTTGCCCCACCCTAGGGCCGGCTCTTTGTACGTGGTTATGTATGTGTGTGTGTATGTATATACAGCGATGGGCCCAGAAAATTTTTCACGAGGGTCATTTGACTAGCGATATATAACACTAAAAATTTTTCACGAGGGCGATTGCAAAATTTTAGGAGGGGCGATCAAAATTTTAACGCATATATAACACTAATTTTTTTATGGAGGACGGCTACCTCCCATCAACTCAACATAGGTCCGCCTCTCTGTATGTGTGTGTATATATATATATGCATGTATTAAGTATGTAGTTACGTACATACGTAGATATGTATGTACATAACAAGGTGTTTTACCTTTTTAAGACGATGAAACATCGTATTAGACATGTAACATTACATCATAACATTATGCGCTCCTTGCAAGAATGTGACCATTTTGAAATTAGGGACTTTTACATAGTTGTCTAATATGGTTTGAATGACATGTAAATTGATTAACCGTTAAATAAAATACGAGAGAAATCCCATCAAGAGCACAAAAATGTCAAAATTTCAACATGATGAGTTTTACAAAAATTGTACGTGACACGGTACTTCAAATATGTTTACATAGTAATAATATAACAAAATAGTTTTTGATGATAATTGACCAAACACCATAAGTATATGTGACAGATTAGATAACATACATAACTTTATATAAGAAAAACAAAATCCGGACATTGTTGATAACATTCGAAACTTTGTATAACAAAGACGAAACACCACGTGGCGGCTGGAACATAAAACTGTGAAAAGAAAAAAAACACATCGTATCTGTATATTTAGAGATAAGCATTGAACGGTTTAAAAAAAAACATTTAAAACAACCGTCCGGTTTGAACATGACGTTACGAAAATTCACGCCAACATGTAGATAAAAATAGGTACATCGCAACATTAAACTAAATTTTTTTATAAAACATGAAAATTCATGACAACACGTAAATATAATTTAAGTTTAAACTGATTGATTAAAAGAAAAATGTTTTAAATCACATTTAATTATGCATATATCAGAAAAAGGAAATGAAAATAGAATACAAAAAGAATCTTAAAATAACATGAGTGGCAGCGTAGTCCCGGTGGACAGGATTTACATGAATTAAAAAAAAACTAAAAAAACCTATGCATAAACAGTTGTACTTTAGGCTTATATGGTGTTCAATATGCCTTTTAAGGTATTACTCAGTCAAGTGCAAAAAAACACAGTAGAATCACGCATGAATATAGTGAATAAAAAAAGAATCACGCATGAATATAGTGAATAAAAAAAGATGAGACAGAGTCCACGATATCCGGAATAAGTGTTGGAGGCCGATACACCATTAACACCAGAAAGCACGTGGAAATAATAATAAATTGGTGACAACAAATAAATGTTAAATTTTATATACTGATTTAATCATTAGTTTAGTTTAGTGATAAATATGTATACTCAATAATTCATTAAAATGATAGATATTGGGTTCAAGTAGAGGTGCACAAAAGGCGGTTTTTGAACCGAACCGGTTTCGAACCGGCCCGAACCGGTTTGGTCAACGCAAACACTAAACCGGTTTTGACCCAAACCGGTTCGGGTTAAACCGGTTTTGCAAGTATAAAATGTCGAACCTATTGAACCGGTTCAGGTCGGTTCTGGACCGGTTCGGGTTGGTGAACCGGTTTAAACCGGTTTTTTTTTTAAAAAAAAAAAATTTAAAATAAATTAAAAAATATTACAACATTACAATACGAGAAAAAGAAAAACATATAGTTCAACGTTTATTCATATTGTAGGGGTTCGGAAATCACAAAACATTACAATATTAAACATTACAATACGAGAAAAAAATATATATATTTTTATTTTTTGGAGTTTTTTTGTTTAATATTAGCCGTCATTCTCGGAGTTACTAGTGGATCCTCGTAGTCTATCATCTTCGGCGAGTTCTTCATTTGTAAGTGGGCTCGCCAATCCTTGGTTAACCTCAGATTCGTGTATGAGTTCTTCAACTTCAATTTCTTCTTCAAGCGAAGCCCTATCTTGTCTCCTATCTACCGCATCCAAATGGTCTTTCAAGCAAATGCACATTTCCATTGCCGCGGGAGTGAGTCTAGTTCTTCGAATAGATAAAACCCTGCCACTAAGAGAAAAAACGGATTCCGAAGCTACCGTGGAAGCTTGGACGGTTAGTAAATCACGGGCCATGACGGAAAGGACCGGAAAAGTAGATTCATTTCCTTTCCACCAAGCCAAAATATCAAAGTCCTCAAAAACATCCGGACTCATAAATGATAAAAAGTTTGTTCCCGTATACCTTCCGAGTTCGCTACTCGGGATGGACCCTCTAGCCCGTTTAGTAAATTCATTTCTCATTTCGTTATACAAATTTAAGTTCACATTCCTCGAGCTGCTACTTGATGCGCCCGCGCCCATCGTATCATGTGGGGTTTGTGTTGTACCATATTTATGTAAATAAATATCAAACAAATCTTGCAAACATTTGTTAAAATAAGTTTTTGTTACGGTTGAAAAATGAATATCTTCGGAATTCAAATCCAAATCGTAAGTTATTTTATCAATCAAGGTTTCAACACCGTAAACATTAATTGTAGGGTTTAATGCGGCGGCACAAGTTATAACCGGAGGCATTTCTTTAAAATATTTAACAAATTTTTCTTTCATCGGTTTTATCATTGTCGTAAAAAGAGTATTTTTATTTTCAAGTTCGGCTAATTTGTTACACATTAGAAATATTTGTTTAAGAGCCAAGGGACTTGTGGGGTAATAAACCCCGGATAAAAAAGTAGTGGCGGTTTTGAAAACTTCGAGCAATTCGGTTAAATTTTCAAGAATGTCCCAACTCGTAGACGGAAAACTTTGAATTTTACGACGCGGTTTTGAGGAAAGCATATCATGAAAAATTGATAAAGTATCTTTTTGACGTATAGCACTATGAAACATTTTATAAGTTGAATTCCATCTTGTTGGGAGGTCCCAATTGGGACCTAAGCAAATCAAACCCGTATCGTTACATAATCTAATATATTCATGGTATCTTTTTTTACTACTACTAAAAACGTCTTTAAGCATGACTCGAAATGCATTACTTATTTCAATAACGGGTTCAACCACAAGCCCGTCTTGCACGGCTAAGTTGATGATGTGTGCAATACATCGATTATGGAAAAAAGCGCCGTTGCAAATCGGATTATATTTTAATATTAATTTTTGAACCGCATTTGTATTATTTGAGGCATTATCAAAAGATATTGAAAATAATTTATTTTGTAATTTAAAATCGGTTATCACATCATCTAAAATGTGAAATAAATTTTGACCCGTGTGCGGATATTCAAACATATCAAACGCGATTGTACGTTTCATCATTTGCCACGTATTGGGATCAACCCAATGAGCGGTAACGCAAATATATGAGTCGGGAATACCATGTGGAGCCGACCAAACGTCGGTGGTTAAGTTCACACCGGTTTCCAATTTTTCAAAACCTAAAATTAATTCTTTTTTTGCTTTTTTCCACATTTTTAGACAATCACGTCTAAGAGTACTACGACTTACTTGATGATAACGTGGTTGAAGGGCTTCTTGAATCATCCTCGTCGTGAGCGGGTTGTCGAAATGGTTGAACGGCAAACCTCTTTGAATAACTAATTTCGCCATTCTATCTCGAACAATATTTGGATCGAAGTTCCAAATTCCACCCTCGCTTGTCATAGATGCTTGACCCTCACCTGGAATATTCTTCAAACTCGGACACGATTTTTCCAGATGAGTTTTTAGAGTAGAATTTGATTCCTTTTTAAAAAAACCACCACATTTTTTGCAACGAGCACGTTCCAACCCGTTAGACAACTCACATAGATCGTAGTTTGACCAAATTGCGGGGTTCCTCGTTGTTGGTATTATTTTCACAACGCTAACTTCGTTAGAGGAAACACCATAACTTGAAGAACTTGCCATTGCGTTTTTTGAAATTTTTTGAGCGTTTTTTGAGCGTTTGAGAAGTGTGATTTAACCAAAACACCCACTACCTATTTATAATGTGTTTGAGGGTTAAAATGGGTCAAAAAACGGTCAAAAATTGGTCCCAACGGCTATATAGCCGTTTCCAACGGCTAGTTTTTTTTTTACCGTTAAACCGGTTCAAACCGGTTTACCAAACCGGTTTCTCAAACCGGTTCACAAAAAACCGGTTGTAAACCGCTCGTCGCACAAATAGGTTAAACCGGTTGTAAACTGGCGGTTCGTATCGGTTTGAAACCGGTTCACACAAAACCGGTTATGGGGCGGTTCGGGTTCCGGTTCGGAACCGGTTTGGATTTCCAAACCGGTTTTTTTGTGCACCTCTAGGTTCAAGTTCCACTTGTGACAAAAAGGAGGGTCCAGGTTGGGGCAAAGGGTTTTCTCACCTATGATGGGTTTTCTCACCTATGATGGGTTTCCTCCAGAGAAAAGTGAAGATGATCGGGTGGATCAGTGATCCGTCAGTAATCCAAATTGCCTTTCATAAAAAAAAAAACTGATTTAACCCATTTTTGTAATTAAAGAAAAAGTGTTATAATTGCATTGACTATCTCCTTAGTCAAGTAAAAACCGCTGAGCAAACAGTTTTTTATGATAAATGGCCAGGTGGGAAGAAAAATAGGCGTGCAATAATTTACAGGTTGAAAGTAGAAACATGACAAAAATAAACAGATTTCACATTTATTGGAATACAATATTTGAGCTTTATAAATTTGGAATTGAAATAATGAAATGTTACATTTTTTCTTTCAATTTAATTCTTTATCAAAATATATTAAATTAAATGATTGATATATACTTAATTATTTATGTTAAACTATATAAATAAACTATCTGGCTCTTTATTTCAAATATGTTTTTATACTATAGATAATGATTTCATTGCCTTGTTGCTTACGATGTTAAAGAGGAAGTAACCTTTTATTAAAAGGAAAATCACTAAATATATTATTAATTATTAATACATTAACTTAATATTTTTTAATAATTTATGAATTTGATCAAACTTGTTTACTGTAATAGATAATGGCATTTTTTTTTAAATTATCAATTTGACATTTATAGACCTTTCTATGATATGTAAAACCAACATAACTAGAAATGTTGCCCTTGACAAGATATGTATGCGCGATTAGACTTGCCTTCTAAAAGTATCTTGATATATGTTCACCTCTTACACCAATTGGCGTAAAGCTTCGAGACTTTTTGCAGATTGATTTAAAACTTTGAGACTTTAGTGTCATATACTCATACTAACTTACAAACCCGTATACTACACGGGTTGATTAAAGAAAAAAGATGTTACAAACACGTTTACCCCACGGGTTGATTAATGAAAACAGGTGCTAATAAAAAACTTTTACAACTTGAACATTTAAAGCATTCATAAACCTTTTGTAACGTGTTTGCATATCAGTAATTTATATATTCTTCCAAAGTCTCAGATGCCATATGTGTGAGGGAACTACTGCAAGACTTCTAGAAGTTTTATTACATGATGTGAGAATAAGAGAAACTAAAGCTACCAAATCAGCTATTATACATCTATCCCATTATTTGTTGGATCCACAAACTCAAGCTCAACATGTGAGATTGTTGGTAACTCTTGCTCTAGGAGATTTATTCCAGAATGAAGCTTTGGCTCAATCTACTTGTGACACCCGATATTTTCAAGTTAACACCATTAACACAAACTCCGTTATCTCAGTCATTCATTCATGCATTTTACTTGATTATGGTTAATTAAGTGTGTCGGTTACTGCACAAACACTCACGTAACGGTAATTCGGAGAATTACTGAGTCACACGAGTCTGTCCCCGAACGTTGGTGATTAATCAAAATAATATTCCAGACAATTATATCTAATTATATTTAATATAATTTATGTGAAATTACGTGCCTTATGATTTTATGCTTAATTCGTGAACTTTCGTGAAACCGCGTACGTTTACGCGTAACTACATGATCTTTATTGCATTAGTAATTTTTATAAATAGGTTTTTATAAAAATAATTAGTAGAAATCATTTTAGTTGGACTTAATTAAATTAATTATTAATCTTTTTAAATTAACCCATGGGCCACCTAAACTTATTTTAATCCATTCTGGGCCCATGGAGTGTAGTATTTAAGACATTTTTCAAAACCCTAACCTAATTTGTGCACCTCTTGGCCGAAACCCACCCCCTACACCCTCTTTGAAGTCGTCGACCACATAACCACCCAAATCCATCATCAAATTAATTTCCAAAGTGCAATTGTTGGTGTTTTTGATCAATCCAAGTACCAATCATCGTTTTTAACGCATCAAGTAAGTTTTTTATCCGTTTTTAATATGCTTTTGCGATTTTCAGGTTTAGTAAAACCCTAGTTCATCCAAACAATGATTCTTTTCAATAAAGATGCAAACTTTAACGTTAATTATGTGTTGTTATGATATTTGTTTAGATTTGATGTTATTAGAAAACCCTAGATGCATGAAAACCGAGGGTTACTATTATTAGTAACTTTATTGATTATCTAGATTGCATGTTAGACATGATGGATGTGATATGATGGTGTTTATACATTAGTTGATTCATGGTTACGTGATTTGTTGAATTAGATTTCATGTACCTAGCTCGGTTTCTTAGGGTTTCTAAAAGTGGAAACTTTATTTGTCATGAATGTTAATGGCTTACAATTTGGACATGCATGTTGTAATTTGATGATAGTTTTATGCTACTTAGGACATAATAACATGTTGTGAAGTGTTAGATGTTAGAAATCACACATGGTGTTCATAGCTTACTATAAATAGAAATTTTAATTTGGATTATAAACTACATGTTGAGTTCTAGGCATATGGTATGTGATGTGATGATATAGGACATGTTAGATTGGTCTTATGAACATGTTGGTAATGATAGTTTCCAGAAAACGCGAGTCTTGAACACACCTTCTAAATATGAAAACTTACTAAATGTGGTAACTGTGCTAGCATGCTAGAACAATAAGGAATTGTTGTTAAGTGTTACCTGCATGATCTTATGTGTATATTATGATAGTATTATACTAATAAAACACTAATTCATACATTGAGTCACCAACGGGTCGTCGGGTCAAAATTGAGTCAAACTAGCTAACTCATTTCAAAACACATAAACAATGGGATTGTTTAGATGCAAAGGGTCTTACGAACCAACACGAACACACACTCATAAACTTATGTAATATAGGTTGCCGTTAGCGGGTCGCATGTTTTTCACTTGCTGTTTTAACACGCACTCTGAGGTGAGTTTCACGACCCCTCTCTTTTACTTACTTCATTTTTTGGGGAGAAAGCATGCACACAAACACATTTTGGATTCTGTATTAATGTTATATCACTCGCGTACTATAATGCAAACATACCATGAAAGTTCTTACATCTCGAACCGTTAGTATTGGAACATAGCGAGGTAATCTTGAGTAGTACTACTGGGTTTTGACAAGCCTCGCCTGCTTAGTCGTGCTAACTCGACTGGAGGTCGAACGAGTGTAATATTGACCTAAACACATAGCCATTGTTTTGGTAGACATGACGGAAGGCAAACAAACCAAATAGTCAGCTTCGGTTGTGAAACACTTATAGTAGCATGCACATAGACTAGCTATCTATTGATATACTGTGTTTACATTATCTAGCGAACATCAAACATTTATTTATTTGCAAACCTGTGAACTCACCAACCATTGTGTTGACACTTTAAGCATGTCTTTCTCAGGTCGCTAAGGTACACATCAGGAATAGGATGCATCGAAGTTTGCATGGCTTTCATTAAACACGTTTTTCTTACTTTAACTAGTTTGGTTTTGGGCGCCTTGTTTTGCGCATTTGGTCATTCTTGAACTTGGTTTTTATTTTACGCTTCCGCATTACTTTCAAACTTAACGGTATTGTCTAGTGACTATGAGCAACACTGGTATTTTAAAACTCATATAATGGTCGTTCAACATAACTAATGACAATGATTCTGGTTTGTCACGCGCCTCGCGGTATAACCCTGCAGGTGGAATTTGAGGGTGTGACACTACTGATGTTGTTGTAGTCTGTAGAGCTTTGGTGAATTTGCTTGAAGTTCAACCTTCAGAAGAAATGAGAATGGTGGCTATGTGTGCTTTGAAGAATCTTGTAATGTATAGCCGGTCTAATTAAAGAGCAATGGTAGAAGCTGGCGGTGTTCAGGTGGTACTGGATCTGATTGCTTCAGGTGACGGTGATACTTCCGTTCTGGCCGCATTGTTTATTAAACATCTTTTCTCTAACAATGCCATCCAAGAGTATGCTTCAACTGAAACTGTCAAAGCTATAACCGGTAAGTTTTCTTTTACTTGATTATGCTTGGTCTGTAAATGAATATATGAAAACTTGCATATCATTGCTTAAGTAGATGTGTCAGTTCTGACCCATTTACTTTAGCTTGAAAGGAAATGTGTCAAAAGTCTCCCAAAGTGTAGCGCATAAAACCCCCTAGATCATTATTAAAAAGTTTTAGATTACTTTTGAAGTAATATGTTCTTTGTAACAATATTTGAAAATAAAAAGAATTGATAACAGAAGTGTTTCTGGTCAACCCACCGGACCACCCGTTTGACCCATAGAAATATTACTCACTGCCTGGCCCAGCACATTTTGCCACCTCTATTGAGCGCCTAATATCCGTATCTGCTATAAACTAATGCCGACATACAAATAGCCGTATACATATCCAAATTAGTTCATGTAGTAAATTAATTTTTTATTAATAATATACTTCTTATCAAGTAATATTCTGATCATAAAAATAAGGGTGTATATTCAGTTATTTGCCAAATGAAGTATCTTTATGACAGCTTAGCAATATTCAGATGTTTCTCTTTATCACAAATAATTTTTTTTAATATATAAAAGATGTTCATGTTTATATAACTAGCAAGTTTGCTACTTGTCATTGGGGTTGGTGGTCCAGTGATAGAGGAAAATTCTCTAGAAACAACAAGGATTGAAGAGATCATAGGTTAAAGTCCCGATCCCACATGAATTAAGAAATTTGGCTTTAAAAAAAAGCAAGTTTGCTACTTGTTTGAGCAACTAACATGTCTTTATTTGTAAAACTTCAATTATTAACCTGAACTTTAATTATCTTCAAGTGTTTGCATGTTAACATCTTTATGGCTTAATTTATTTACATTGAAAAACATAACCTCCCCCATAAAATAAAAAATTACAACCCAAAAGATTTATAATTATACCAACCAAAATCTCTCCCATCATGACATTGCCCTACAAGCATTTAATATTTTAATAATTAAAAAACCCATGTGATGGGTAGATAACGAAAACACCCCGGTCCTCGTTGCTTTTATTTATTTATTAATATAACTAGTTTAGATTTTGTTTCTACACACATTTTAAACAATATCAATATTTAAAATTTTTAAATCTTTATTTATATATTTTACATGTGTAAAAATATATTATATATACTACGAATATAAACAAACTCAAAATATATAAAAATTAATATATAATTGGGTTTCGAAAATACATTAATTACTATTTAATGTAATTTGACTTTCAATTACTATTTGATTGAAATAAAAGTTATATAATTAAATTTTAAAGTTTCTTATAAGAAAGTATAATTTAAAATAAATGTTTTTATTAGTGTAATTAATATTTTCTTTAAATATATATTATTGTTTAAAGATAGAAGTGCATTAAATAAGAGAGAAAGGCGGGAAAAAAAATGATGAGAATGAATATGAAAGTGACAAGTGACACTAAAAACCTTTATTTATTATATAGTATAGATAGTAAGATGTCCGCGCGCGTTGCGGCGTACTAAACCGCGGAAAAAAATTGACTTCGTCGAAAGTGTATAAAAGTTTGAAACGCTAAGCGTAAATACCAAGACCGGCGTAGTTAAACGGTGAATAAAATTCGCATCGAAACGTTGTAAATACGTCGAGTGGATGTTGATAATATTAAAAACTTTAGATAAAAATGAAGAAACCGTTAAAAAAATTGCATTCGAACAACTAAAAAACAAAAAAAAATTACATGCTTAAAAAACACATAACGTCTTTAATAAGATTGAGTAATTAAAAAAATCCAACATTCTTCAAAAAGCATAACCCGTACGTCGCGGCGCGTTAAAACGCGATTAAAAATGATGTCTTTAAGAAGATTGAGTGACTAAAACAATGGCGTAATAAAATTTGTAATACTCGATTTCGACAATTTGTACATATTAACACCACGGAAAAAAATTATGTTGGAACGTTGAGAGAAATAAGCATGTCGAAACGGTAAATCCGGAATTTTATAAAACATCATATTTTAAATGTTTTATGAGGAAAAACAAAAAAAAATTGTAAAAAAAAACTTGAAGCACTTTCGACGGCTTGTACGCTCTTGTTTCGATGACTTGTACAAAGAAAACTCGGTTTCGAATTAAATTTATATCCGAACCTAGATAAAAAAAAATTAAGAAATTAAAAATAAAAAGAAACTGGGTAAAAAATAATAGAAATAGAAGGAAAATAGGCAAAATCTGAGGGAGCATAGAATAAAACCCGCGTCTGTACGTAAGGAAATGGAACTTTTACCACTGGGCTAAAACCCTTTTCTTGTTATTGTTTTGTTTCTAACTAGTTTTTTTCTCGTGCTTCACGGCGGAAGTTTGATATTTTTTTCCCGCTATACGGTAGTAGTTTGTTTGTTCTCGGTTCGGCTTATCGAAAACCATAAAAGCCACGCATTGCGGTGGAGCCATACTATCACATTACGTGTCGAAGGGTGCGTTTGCGAACTTCGTTACACGTGTTATGGCGGTAACATTCACGTAGTTAAATACATAAAAGAAACTTATGAAGCTGAGACTGATCGGTTTTGGAGATAGTTTGGTTATTATCGGTTCGGCTCGTCGAAAACCATAAAAGCCGTGCGTTGCGGTGGAGCGTTACGATGACATTAACGTGGCTAAGGCCGCGTTTGCGAGCTTTGTTACACGCATTATGACAGTGACATTCACGTGGTTAGACACATAAAAGAAACGTATGAACTTGAGGCGGATCAGTTTTGGAGAATGAAACATATATAGAAAAAAAATATTATGTCTCGCACATTATAGCCTTATAATTTAAAAAAAGTAATCTAATCTAAAAAAATAAGAAAAGTAAAAGGAAAAAAAAAGCAAAAAACCAAAAAAAAACTATTATGTTAGATATTAAACGTATGCTTTTTCGTCATCCATATCTCACCAAAACAAACGACGGACAAATCAAATATTTACACAAACTCACGCGTTAAAACGAAATAGCGAGTAATATTCCAAAAACTTTATGAAAAAAGAGAAACCGTAACAAATTCTTTAAAAAAAATAACCGGTAAAAAATTAGAAAATGAAAGCAAAACAATTTAAAAAGGTAAAAAGTTAAAATAGTTCTTACCGACGCTTTACGCAAGTGCTTACATAACTTGTACACTATCACGCGTAATTACGTTACAATTGTGTGTGTTGCGGTTGCCCACGTTCCGTAGCGGGTTAAAAACGTAGATAAAAATAAACAAAACGTGACGGTATATTTGTACTCACTCCGCGATAAAAAACACGTTAAAACAGTGGAAACGTCGATAAAAAGAAAAAAATAAAAGTAAAAACAAAGAAAAAGGTAAATTAAAAAATCTAAAAAATTTTAAAAAAAATTACATATAAAACCTTCAGGGAAAAGAAAAATCTAACTAAAGTTTATGGCAAATGGTTAACTTTTAGAAGAAAGAAAATTGATTATTAGATGATGATCTCATGGACACATCACCAAGCATTAAGCATAAGTAGTTGTCATTATGGCTTTTGTAAGTACTTTAATGTATTTAATATAGAGTAAACTCCGGTTTTAGTCCCTTTTAGTTCATTCTCGCTTTTAGTCCAATAGTTCAAAAATCTCGATTTACATCCAATAGTTTTACCATTTGTCTCATTTTTAGCCAATCCACTAACCTCCATCCAATTATTCTGTTAAGTTAAGGTGAAAAGACGAAAATACCTTGATAATAAAAAAACAAATAAATGTAAATTACATAAAAAAACAAATGCATATATTAAAACACCCCTCTCTCTCCTAACATAATTTACTTTCTTCTTCCCCACCACCGGTCACCAGCGGCAATCACCACCACCGACGACGACCACCACCAACCCTTTTTCCTATACAAATCTCATCCCCTTTTCCTATTTAAATTCTCCTGATCGATGACAGCTTTGAAGACTAATTATTACACAACCAAAATACCTTCAAACCTAATCTCAAGATTCTAACAAAAAAAACCCTAATTTCTTATATCTATGCTCTTTTTCACCCTCTCCCCTAATTTAAGAAAGCCACCTCCAGCACCCTTTCTCTGGTCGTCACCTCCGTCGCCCACCCTCCCGCTAGGCAGTAACACCACCTTCTTTTACCACCGTCTACAACCCCCACCCCTGCCATCCGGTCTCGAACGAAACCCAAAATTGTTGAACCAAAACGAGATCTGAACAGAAAATTCGGTCTCTCGATCTGCCCTAGAAACAGAGCTATTGGAAGCTGTAATTGAGGATTTGATTTAGGAAAAGAATAAGGATCTAGGGTTCAACCACCTCCAGCCCCGTTGTACAATCTCATGAAACACCGTCTCTCTCTACTGCTCTCGCTCTCTACCAACGGCCAAGCAACACCGTCTCTCTCTTCTGTAATCAGGCCAAGTTACTGCTCTGGGTGGTGGGGTGGTGGTAGAGGTGCACAAAACGGTTTTTTAACCCGAACCAGTTCTAACCCGACCCGAACCGGTTTGGTCAACGGAAAGTCAAAATCGGTTTGGCCCTAAACCGGTTCGGGTTAACCCTGTTTGGAGTCAAGGAAATCTCTAACCTATTAAACCGGTTAGGGTTGGGTTGAAACCGGTTTGTGTGTTAAACCGGTTTAAACCGGTTTTAGTTAAAAAAATTGAATAAATTCAAATAAATTCGATATTTTTAATAAAATAACAAAAAAAAAATATAACAAATATAAAACATAAAGTGCAACGTTTATTAATATTTGGAAAGTTCGGAAATTAAAAACATGACAAGATAAAATTATAAAGATGTAAAACATTACAAATGACAATATATATTTTTATTTTTTGGAATATTGATTGATTATTCTTGTGCGTTGTCTTCGGAACTGGAGCTTCGTAGCCTTGCATCTTCGGCTAGTTTTTCATCGGTGACTGGTTCGGATATTCCAAGATCAACCTCGTTGTTGTGTATGATTTCTTCGGCTTGAATTTCGTCTTCGAGAGAAGTTTGGTCTTGTATCCTATCCATCGCATCCAAATGGTCCTTCAAGCAAATGCACATTTCCATCGCTAGGGGGTGAGTCTAGTCCTTCGTATCGATAAGACCCTGCCACTAAAAGAAAACGCAGATTCCGAAGCTACCGTGGAAGCTTGGACGGTTAGTACATCACGGGCCATGGCGGAAAGAATCGGAAACGAAGCTTCGTTTTTTTTCCACCAAGCCAAAATATCAAACTCCTAAAAAACGGTAGGAGGCATAATTGCTAAAAAGTTTGTGCCAATATACCTTCCGAGTTCGCTACTCGGGGTGGTACCTCGAGCACGTTTACTAAATTCATTTTACATTTCGTTATATGAATTCAAATTAACATCTCTCGAGCTACCACTTTATGATGTACACATTGTATCATGTGGAGTTGGAGTTGTACCATATTTATGTAAATAAACATCAAATAAATCTTGTAAACATTTGTTAAAATATGTTTTTGTGACTTGTACAAAATGGATGTCTTCACTATCCAAATTCAAAGCGTAAGTAATTCTATCAATCAACGTTTCAACCCCGAAAACATTTATGGTAGGGTTTAATGCGGCGGCACAAGTTATAACGGGAGGCATTTCTTTAAAATATTTTACTAATTTTTCTTTCATCGGTTCTATCATTTTTTGTAAAAAGAGTACTTTTATTTTCAAGTTCATACAACTTGTTAGACATTAAATATATTTGTTTTAGCGTTAATGGACTTGTGTGATAATAAACACCGGATAAAAAAGTGGTGGCGGTTTTGAAAACTTCAAGCAATTCGGTTACGTCTTTTAAAATGTCCCAACTCGTAGACAGAAACTTTAGAATTTTACGACGAGGTTTTGAGGCAAGCATTGCATGAAATATTTCTAAAGTTTCTCTATGTCAGAAAGCGCTATAAAACATATTATAAGTCGAGTTCCATCTTGTCTCGACGTCCCAATTCGGACCTAAGCAAAGATTATTCGTTTCACGACAAAATCTAATATAATCATGGTATCTTTTTTTGTTACTAAAAATATCTTTAAGCATTAGTCGAAAAGCATATGTTAAGTTTGAAACCTCTTCAATTGCAAGCTCGGCTTGCACCGCCAAGTTAATGATGTGTGCGACACATCGACTATGGAAAAAAAAACGCCGTTGCAAACCAGTTTATATTTAATTTTTAGTTTTTGAACCGCATTTGTATTATTAGATGCATTATCAAAAGACATTGAAAAAAGTTTATTTTGTAATTTAAATTCGGTTATAACACCATCTAATATATAAATTAAATTTTTGCCGGTGTATGGATATTCAAACAAGTCAAACGCCATTGTACGCTTCATCATTTTCCATGTTTTGGGATCAACCCAATGCACGGTAACGCAAAGGTACGAATCTGGTATACCATGTGGAGCCGACCAAACATCGGTGGTTAAGTTTACACCGGTTTCAAATTTTCAAAACCCAAAATTAATTATTTTTTTGTTTTTTTCCACATTTTTATACAATCTCGTCTAAGGGTGATGCGACTTACTTGATGATAACGTGGTTGGAGTGTCTCTTGAATCATCCTTGTCAAGCGCGGATTGTCATAGTGGTTGAAAGACAATCCTTCTTGAATCACTAACCTCGTCATTCGATCTCGAATAATATTTGGATCAAAATTCCAAATTCCTCTTTCGCTTGTCATCGAGGCTTGACCTTCACTTGAAATTCTCTTCAAGGACGGGCAAGATTTTTCCATATGCGTTTTCAAACTAGTGTTTGAATCTTTCCCCAAAAACGCACCACACATCTTGCACCGAGCACGTTCCTTCCCGTTTAACAACAAACATAAATCGTAATTGCACCAAATTGCCGGATTTCTCGTTGTTGGTCGAATTTCCACAACGCTAACTTCGTTTGAGGAACCACCAACACTACTTGTCATGGTTTTTTTTAAGAGTTTAGAGCGAGTTTAGCGAGCGTTTAACGAGTTTAAAGAGCGGTTTGAGAGATTAGAGAGTTTAGAGAGAGGTGTGATCAACCCTAAACACCCCCACCTATTTATATTGAGTTAAGGGTGAAAAAATGACAAAAACAACGGCTAGAAAACTCTCCAACGGCTATAAACCGTTCAGCGCGAAAATCCGGTTTTGTGGACCGGGTTGAGAGAACCGGTCCGTAACCCGGTGGCCTCCAGAATATGACAAACCGGTTTGTAACCGACGGTTTCACTCGGGTTTGAACCGGTTTTCGGGTTATGCCCGATTTGAAATTTCAAACCAGTTTTTTTGCCAATCTCTAGATGGTGGTGTTGGAGATGATAAGAAGAAGAAGTGGAGGTAGGGTTAATATAGTAATCATTTTATTTCAAGGGTATTTTGGTCTTTTCAATTAAAATTTAACAGAAAATTGGATGGAGGTTAGTGGATTGGCTAAAAATGAGACAAATGGTGAAACTATTGGATGTAAATCGGCATTTTTGAACTATTGAACTAAAATCGAAAATTAGCCCAAACCACAGGGACTAAAACCGGAGTTTACTCTAAATAAAATATGTTACTGTACATACCGACCACCGTTTATTAATAATAGTAATGTAAGTTATTTTTTTATCATTTTCACTTTAATTATTTGATCATTAACTATTGGGGTTGGTGATCCAATGACAGAGACAAAGCCTATAAGATCACCTAATGTTTGAAAGTCACGGATTCAAGTCTCACTTGTGACAGTATTAAAAAAGAAATTTGCGGTTCTAAAGAAATTATTTGATCATTATGAATTATTTATAAATATTTGACTATTCTATTGTTTGTCCTGTGTCTTCTCTTCTTTCAATAATGTCGAATGATCCATCCAAAAGATCAACTGTAAGGCCGGAGTTGGTGCGACGTCACAACATTCAATGTTTGCCGTTAAAAAAAAATTAACTAGAACAACCACCAAAAAATAATAAACAATTAAAAGTGGTTAGAAAGATTCTTCTAATTATTTCATTGTGTTTGTTTTTTTAATTATAGGATGATATATAAGATTGTAATTTAGATTTTTCTTGTTTAGAGAATCTAATTGTTGAACAACCATTTTATAGACAATCTAAATATGCAATTTTGTTTATTTAAATCAAATCAAGTAAAATATTAATGGTAAATTGGATTTTAATAATCAAATCTATTATCTATTGACCGATAATAATTCATATAAACTATTTAATTAATAAAACTATAACTTTTGCTTTCGTTGACAAAGACAATCTCACTCACATAATCATCATCGATTTCCACTTGATTTTGTTCAAAATGATGATTATGAGTGAAATGAGAAAACGTGTCTTCCTTGTAAGCGAAATGAATTGTAAATCTATAATAAAATTATGCAAATGGAATTACTCTCGAAAACAAAAGTGAAAGTTATGAGTGACATTGATCGAATTGTCAGTGTGGATTATTATCGGCCAACGAGTCATAATTTGGATTATTAAAATCTAATTTGCTAATATTAAGTGATTGAAAGATTTAACATTCATCACAAAAAAACACTTGCTTACTTTGTGTTTTATAAAGTAAATTAGTTTGAAGTTTTTCATTATTTCAACATGGTTCCGGTTATATTTGGTACCAAGTATCGGTACCGTATCGATAGATTCGGTACCGGTATCGCTACACACTTTTTCATAAATTCGGTACCGGTACAGTACCGATACCATTTAGAGATGAACATTTTGTAACGAGTACCCGTACCGTACCGAACTAGTACCGGACTAGTAAATTCGGTACCGGTACGGTACCGATCTCCTCCCTATAAAATACATACTGAGATATAAAGTATTTTTAATAGTTGAATTACCTTAATAAAAAAAACTATGAATGTTTTTGGTTGAATTGTGTGAGAACTAGTATTTGATGCCTGCGATTCGTGGCGGGTCACGGGCTCGAACTGAAATACAAACAATAACACGTCAAAAAACAAATAAAAAACCTACCCGCGCTACGCGACGGGGACACCAATTTTAACATTGATACAACGTGGGTGTTAAAATATGTAATGTTAAAATAAGAAGAAAAAAATGTAATTTTCCTTGTGGTATGTTAAAAAGCTAATGTTACAACTTTTTTTAGCACATGTATGCCACATGGTGTCATTTTCATATTGATTTTGAAAAGGGTGTTAGTGTATGCATATGAGATAGAAAAATATGTGTGAATGTTAGAGAATGAAGAGGGAAGCATAAGAGTGTAGGGAATGTAAGAATAGAGAGAAGAGATGGTAAAAATATACACTTTTGAATATAAGTTGTGGTGCGTTGAAGTTTATCACTAAAAAAAAGGAAAACTTTGTATAATAGTAACAAAGTTTCAAGTTTGTTACAATTAAGTCACTCATATTTTTTTTGTTCCAATCAAGTCACTCAACTTTTAAAGGTTGTTCTAATACTATGTTTTTTTATCTACATAGCAGGTTAACATGCCTACATGACATTTTTTTCCTCTTTAAATATGATGATGTGGATTAACCCTTTGCTTTTTTATGTAACATCCCCAAATTAATAAAACGAATAAATGAAACAAAGGTCGGGTTCAGCTCATGGGTTCAAATGAATAATAAAGGAAGACAAGAACGGACTTGGGCTTAATCTCCAATGGGCCGATGGAGCACATGTATAAGAGGAGTAAGACCAGCTCTCCTTCCCCATTTGTCACCATTTTGCAAGTTTTAGAGAGAGAACGGGTTAGAGAGAGAAAGCCCCGTTTTCGTCTCGAAAGCTCAAGGAATCTTGGTCATCATCTTTGGAAGTCTAGCAACGAAAAGGAAGCAAAAACAGGCAACTACTCAACTCAAATCGAGTTTTTATAGTTTTTGGGTTTCAGGTTAACTTCACGAAAAAGAAGCGGTTTTTACGTATGAAATCCAAAACAAATTATAGATTTAAGCTCATGAATGAAAATAGAATGTTTTGAACGTAAAAAGTTGAAAGCTTGAACGACTGGAAATCACGGACCAAATCTAGGGTTCTGATTGGGGAACTGGAACCGTTTTTAAGCGAACTTAACATCTTCGCCGGATCATATTCGCCAAAGAAACAAAGTGGCGAGCTTACCTAAGTTCGCCTAAACTCAAAAAAAGCGAACTTACCCAAGTTCGCTAGTTCGCCTGAGCTCAAAGGAAGCGAACTTACCCATGTTCGCCTAAGCTTAAAAATAGCGAACTTACTAAAAGCGAACTTGCCATGTTCGCCTAAGCCCAAATTAGCGAACTTACCTAAGTTCGCCTAACCCCAGGTATAGAAACGTTTAGGGTCGCTTAGGATCATTATCTTATCTTGTATGACTTGATTGTACAGATTGTGTGTGACCTTAGTGATGCTTAGTAACCGGCTAGTATACTTCAGGAACCGCTCATTAGGTGAGTTCTATGTGCCCCGTATGTGTTACGTGCAACCAAACTTTAACTGTTTTGGGGCGGAAGTGTATACATGATATGAATGAATGTAAGGAATGTTATATGCCAATTCATGACGAATATTAGAATGACAAATATGTTTATGAACAGTGAAATGAAAGTACAACATAACGTATAAGAAGAAATCTTACTTTATATACATACATATATATATATATTGCTTGCTATGTATGAATAAACGTTATGGACGGAAACGATGATAACAACTACTTCGGTAGACGAACGACCACTCGACTATTATGTAGCCAGAATTAAAATTCTAGAAAGGTAGACTAAACTAAGGCTACTATGGTAGAATCAGTCCCTCAATCGATACACGACTGGATATGTAGTTTGGGTGGGAAACGGATGCCTTAGGGCAAACAGGCTAATAGACAGACTACGACGGTAGGACGGTTAAGACGGACGACCGAAGGTTTGCCGGACGGTTAATGCAGACGGACGATTTCTAGTGCCGGACGCTTAATGAAATGGGCTACGATGGTAGTTCGAGGGCGTTTGCCTTTGTGACTTACGTAATCAAAATGACGGGTTGATCACCCATATGTGTATAACCAATGAATGTTCACCAAGATATAAACATGTATGTATTTATATACGTACTCATTAATGAATGATATATGAAAGTAGTAAAGTAAAGAAATACAAATATACATGTATATATATATATATATATTTATCATGTTAATGACTGCTCGTTTTAAACTAGAACTCATCAGCGTTAGCTGACTTTTAGTATGCATTTCATGTAACAAGAAAAAGGGGGTGCAAAGGCGTGATGGCTACCTGGCACAACTGTCATCTCTTTTTATTTGAGTTTTATGTTAAGAAAATGTTATGTTATGTTAAGACTTTCGCTGTTATGTAACTGAATGAAGTATGCTTCCGCTACTTTTTGAATGTTTTAATTTAAATCCAGCACTTTGATGACTATGTTTATGAGTAAATCGAACAACTAAGGTATCCCGGGAAAGAGGCCTTACATTTTACCTTCTTCTCTTCAACCTACCATTCAACCCGTGGTCGAAGACATTTTTTGGAAAAAGAATAATATTTAAGAAGATTAAGATGGGGTTCAAGTTTAACTCTCTGTCAAATGAAAATTAGTGGTAAGAAATTGCATTTCTAGGTGAAAAAAGTTGGAGCCATTAAACATGAATCTGCCAATTAATCAAAACCCAATTCAAGATCTCTTTCTCTATCACACACCCTGCAACAGTGACAACAAGTTTCACAGCTTGCCTCCTCACAAACGATTCAGGCTTATGTATCAAGACTTCAATTCTGACCCACCCCTAAATTATTTACTTATTAAATCTATACTATATAATAAATAAAGGTTTTTCATGCCACGTGTCACCTCCACATTCATTCTCATCATTTTTTTCCGTCTCTATCTCTTATTAAATACACTTTTATCTTTTAATAATAATATATTTTTAAAGAAATACTAATCTATATATTATATTAATAAATAAATCTCCTGACATATTTTGACGAGTGTTTGTGTTAACAAATTATATTGTATTCTACGGGTTTGTTCAACCCGTGTAAAACACGAGATTTTAAAAAATAAAACTTTTATTACTTAATATATAATATTATATTTATTCAAACCGTGTAATACACGGGATTTTAACATAGTAAATAAATAAATTAAGGTTGTAATGATTGATACCATTACACAGCTACGTAAGCTAAAATAAAGAATTCTAAGGTATTGAATACCATTACAAAACTAAAATGAAATAGTACATCGACCTAGAATCATATAGTTCAAAATAAACTTAAGGTTTGACGATCATGCGTCTTCATGTTAATGTGTGATTCTAAAAGCCTATCTTGACCAAACAAGGCCTTCAGCTTCTAGGGTTTTAATCCAAATAGTCAACATATTACAACCGTGTCGTAGCTATGTATTACCTGAAAAACATGCTAAAAAATGTCAATGCAATGTTGGTGAGTTCACAGGTTTTAAATTAATACAGTTGGCAAAACCATTTGTACGAAATCGTGGGCAAAAACCATTTGTACGAAATCTTTCGGCAAAACCATTTGTACAAAATCTTTTGGCAAAAACCATTTGCACGAAATTGATTGACAAAACTGTATGTACGGGTACTATTGGCAAAATCCTTTGCTCGAAATTTACCAGCAAAACCATTGGTACGTATACCATTGGCAAAACCCTTTCCTCAAAATTGACTGGCAAAACCATTGGTATGTACCATTAGCAAAATCTTTTTTTGCTCGAAATTTACTTTATGAATATGATAAACAAAACAAGTTAACGGTTGATTCATCGATGTCTAGCTAGTACAAACGAATTATGTGATGCACAAGCCTATAACAAAACCTTTAACGAATTCTCGAATTTTGCCCAAGCCATTGTACCTTTAAACAATAGGAACAACAAGACCTAATATGCAATCATTTGACCCTGCTGGTCGTGGTTAGCGCGACTAACCATGATTGGGGGTGTCAACCCAGATAGTACTATTCATATCGATCTACGGCTAAGCCCATAGCTAATGGTTATAGTTCGAAATACCGAGAACTTTTAGGTGTAACTCATGCACACAAAGGAATCAGATGCTTGTTTCTCGTTTTCTAGTTATCATACCATTTGAATTTAACATGTTTTCTCCCAAATATAGAAAACAAGAAAAAAGGGCCGTGAAACTCACCCGGTAATGTGTTAGGAACTGTGACATCCGGCAATTTAGGGTTAACCCCGTTAACCAAATTCTGTTAAATCCTAACCTATTTAACTTATCTTAAACTCCGGGACTAATCCTGCCTTTATTCAAACTCTAATACATGAAATTGGAAGGACCAATCTTGTAATTAACCAATTCTTGATTTGTGTTGACTTTTGAAAGTCAAACAAATTTGCTCTAACCTAATTCAAACCCCAAGGATTGATTCTGCCTATTCCCCAATCTCTGGTACATGAAACTACAATGACTAGTTGTGTAAATGGATGAAACTCAATATGTTGACTTCCCAAAGTCAAAATCAATTGGATTATTGCTAATGTTGACTTCTAAAAGTCAAATTCGCGGCTTTAACCCAAATTCATTGTTCCACAACCGATTTCTATTAATATTGTAACCGGTTACACACGTTTAAGGCATTAACGGTCATAACTATCGAATTAGTCCTATTCATTTTCGAAATTAAACCCAATAATGAGAATTAAAGGTGTAACCGCCGACCATCTTCACGAACACATCAAATTCGATCATTTCGTCTATTAATCTCATGATTGAATCACTTGCGCACCTTACCCGAACTCTACATAAGTTGTTTCACACCTCACTTTGGCTGGAGTTGCAGCAGGAGCCACCAGGAAGCATGAACCAACCGGCGTGTCTGAGTTTTGGTCGATCTCTATCTATCCGGCATCCATTTTGGTAATTGAAACTCTCCACACTTTCGTTTTCATCCATAAAACAAAAGCCCTAACCTTTTAGAGGCTTATATCATCGTTTGAATCGAAATCTAGAACCTAGGGTTCATATGAAACCGGTTTGGTCGAACCCTAACTTAAACACGATTTCAATCAAGTTAATTTACATCATCAGCTTCGGAATCCCCGACTTGATGGAAGCCCTATGCTAATTTGATCTTCCATTATCGGATTCAACTCGATCTAGAATCTAGGGTTTGTTCTTAAAACGAATTGGGGGTTTCGATCCTAGACACAACCAAAATCCAATTAAACTATATGAACAGTTTCGCAATACCCTAATTAGTGAAAGCCCTATGATTCTAACAACTTTTATTATCAGAATCATTCAAATTGAATTGGTGTTCATACCTAGGGTTTCGGCGACTGAATCTACGATAGAACGATTATAAACTTGATGTTTTTCAAATTAATTCCACCTACAGTTTCGCAAACCTTCGATTATCGAAACCCATAATCAATCTTGGTCTATCGAGATCGAATTCAGTGGGTTTGGGACTGGAATCGATCGAGGGTGAGTATGGGGGAGGGGCTAACGGGAGTTTTATGTTAAAAACCGATTCTAACCGGGTTTGTATGCGATACCCTAGCGGGCGGAGATGGTTATGTGTGTGTGCTGGTGGGGAGGAGACCCGGGTTCGAGTCTCCCCACCCCTGTTTTGGTTTTTTAATTATTTTAAACTATTATTTTAATATAAAACTTATCCTCATATTATTATATTAATATATTAATAAGTTTTAGCCTCGGAAACCGGTTTTATAACCCATTTTAATATTATTTCCTCACTTTATAAAATAATATATTTATATTAATTTCAAACCACGACTCCGAATAAATAATATATGTATATTATTTTCAGCCCATGACTCCGATTTAAAAATAATATATTTATATATTATTTTCACCACGTTTATAAACATTGTGTAACGTTTCAAACTTATAAATAATATAATTATTTATATTATTTACCCACATTTATATCCCCGAATAAAAATAAATATATTTATTATTCTTGCCACATAAATGATTATTTTATTAATCCTACGAACTTAAAAATAATATATATAGTTATATTATTTTCCTAGCCATAATTTAAATGGTACAAGCACACGAATATTTATTTATTAATATTCTTCGTAATTAGAAACGTTCGACACGAAACGTATTTATCTTAATAATTATTATATTAAGAAAATCCTCTATTCCCGTGGACAAGTTCGTCTACTGTTTAATCGTTAGTGCGTCTTAGGACGTTCACTCTTCTGTGTCATTATTTTCATCACGTTTATAAACATTGTGTAACGTTTCAAACTTATAAATAATATAATTATTTATATTATTTACCCACATTTATATCCCTGAATAAAAATAAATATATTTATTATTCTTGCCACATAAATGATTATTTTATTAATCTTACGAACTTAAAAATAATATATATAGTTATATTATTTTCCTAGCCATAATTTAAATGGTACAAGCACACGAATAGTTATTTATTAATATTCTTCGTAATTAGAAACGTTCGACACGAAACGTATTTATCTTAATAATTATTGTATTAAAAAAATCCTCTATTCCCGTGAACAAGTTCGTCTACTGTTTGATCGTTAGTGAATATCCCATGTGTCCCTAATTATTATGCTTATAATTCTAGGGCATACGTAGACGGTTCACATGCAAACTCTTGTGTTTTCTATTACTTCCTTGTGTGGTGCTATCCACTACTAGTACACAACTCAGGAGAGTTTACATAGCCCCTTTTTCATATTTACATATTTGGGGTGAAACATGATTTTCATTTGAAACTATTTGCAACTTATACAATTCAAACATTATGACCATGCGTGCAATTTGTGCCTTATGCTTGAACACTATTTGTGCAAACAATATTTACATACTTTTTATGCATAGTGCAAGTGCAATCATTAACTCAGTACAAGCCGACAGTATACAATGATAGATCTATTGTGTCTGACCAACCCACCCGGTTAGGGTGATTGTTGCCGAAAACAATTAAGGATAACCTGCGTGTTATGCATATCAGTCACTGATGTCGCCATACGGTCTATATAAAACTCTACTAAACCTAACCTAGACTCCTAAGTAATAAATGGAAAACCTATGAACTAGACTGCATTGACAGGCAAATGTACCTATCGAGTGTAGCACAGCTTAATGGTAAACCGGAATATCGAACCCTAGAGACACTATGTAACAAAACTAGACTCTGACTCGGACTAAAGATTGTATTGGTTTGGGGGGTTTACTACACTAAAGATTTACTAAGAATGCAAAAAACTAAGATCGACTCAAGCTATCAAGAACAAGAACTAAGATGAAATCAGAAGATGGGAAGAATACTACCTAGGTCGGAATCCTACTTGCAAAGCATAACTACTATCGGTTATGGAAACAATAATGGATCTGGGTTTCTAAGGATGACAACTAAAGACTACCCAATGGATCCCTAATCACTCTCAGCGTGTCACCAACTAAGGAACCTATATATGTACTAACTCACCAGATTGTTGGATCACTTCTCAGATATTTCCAACTATGATAAAGTACCCTAATAGACAGATTACATCTCAATCTCTCCGTCCACCAATACACTCGAAGAGTGCACATGTAATCCCAAGATAAAAACTATGACACGAATAACAACAATCACTAGACACCTAATACCGACTTCCTCTCAGACAACTGACACTCGGATTCCTAATGACGAAGACCAAACGACTAATTCTCACCTCTCGGGTATTGAACTAGGATACACATTCACTTCTAATCAGCAATCAAAGACAACTCCTATGGTCACTACGTCTAGCAAACCACCCTAATCACAAACCCTAAGATCTATGACCAAGATACGCAGATCAAACTGGCAGACCACCACAATCAACGCAAGAAATTGAAATCAAACACACAATCAGATCTAAACATGCAATAACATCACAATTATTAATTCAAGATTGCTTACAAAATCATAACACCATAAATTAAAATCCAAAAACCGATAAAAATCGAAACTTTAACAAGTATTCATCATAAAACCTAGGCAGTATCAATGTTTTAGCCTAGGATCATGCTTAAACAACCAAAACAGAAGTAAAAACACAAAACCATGGTATCAAACATCCAAATCAAAGAAAAAAATCCAATCTTGCAAACCTAGAACGTAAAACTACGAACCCGGGATACAAAGATGCAAGCTTTAGCCTTCAATTGGCTTCATTCTCCACAAAATCGACTCTGGTCTCTCTCTAGACGGCAAAAGATACGAACTTTTTGAATAATGGCATAAGAAATCTATTTAATTTGAAAATCTAGGGTTTTGCGGAAATTCCCTCTCTCGTGTACCGCGAAAGATTCTGGACAGCCCCTCGCGTTCCGCGAGGGCCAAAATAGTCGGGGCGCGTATCTGGAGTCCTCGCGTACCGCGAGAGGTTGTAATTTCAACATTTTAACTTTTGTTTCTTCCAGCTTCTTCTCGTGCTTGGTTTCTTTACGATATAGCTTGTAATCCTCCCGAGCTCCTGTAAATATACAATAGACTCAAATGTACATTAAAACGACTCAAAACAAAGATAGAACTAATCAAAAATGCACTAAAACAACGGATTACAGATGTGTGCTTTGCATTACATCAGTCACAAGGTTTGGTTGTGCGCCCAGTTTAAACAATAGTGATTCTACATAATCGCCTTATTAATCCATGCATCATATGAATTGTACACAAACTCTCGATATTACTTGTGGTGTCAAAGCGTATGTATACTCACCAACTATTTTTAATTGACCATGTTTTCATCATTTTCAGGTACTAGTGTTTAAGATCATATGCAAGATACTACTTATAGGATTTGAACTTAGTGAAAAGAGAAATTGAACATGTTGATGTATGTGATCTTGGTTATTGATTGAACTATTGTAATGAAATCTTGATGCAATAAATATATGAAACTCTAATTAATCATGAGCTTATGAACAGTCTCCACGTCTGCCCCGACGTATTTCGCCGTCGGTTGAGGTATGACAGGAACGATGACGTCCTTTGTGTATCAACGGAAACCAAAGTCCACATAATACGATAGTACCGGGTCTATGTCCTACTCGTTTCGTACAATCCCTGTAGGTACTTAAAGAGCTTTATAGACTAACCCTAATGTAACACCCAGTTAATTCCCAAGTATTATAGGGGCTAAACGTATTCAAAGGAAAAGCCCAAGGGGTAAAAGTGCAAAGTTCCAAAAGTTCAAGGGCTAAAATGATAAAATTGGAAAATTAGCCTGTGACGGACCGTCACCAAGTCATTACGGTCCGTTACGACTCATGACGGACCGTCACCATATGGTAACGGTCCGTGCCGCCAAAACCAGAAGCGGTTTAGGGTTTCTGGCGCGTGTCCGGTGACTCAGCTTCATGACGAACCGTCAGCATTTCGTAACGGTCCGTTTCGTGGTCCCAAAGTGCGTAGCCGCCAAGCAAAGCCATGACGGACCGTCACGCCTGGTAACTGTCCGTCACGACCCTGGAACTTGCCTTATAAATAGAAGTTCGATCCCAACATGTTTTCCACACAATTACACTTTCAAAATCACACACACACTTTGGTGATTCCATTCCCGAGGTCTGGTTCGCGTACGAGAGTCTGGTTTCTAGCAAAACGTCCGCAAACTGTCGTAGATAGTGCCGAGGTAAGGTTTCTGAACACACTGAAGTTATCTTGTGCAAACCTAAGATATATGTCACACCCCAACCAACGGCGGATTATACGTTGGGGCAGACGCGTTTGTTCAAAAGCACAAGTTTGACTAATAAGGTTGAAGTATTCCATTAATAAATTAAAGGTTCAAACATAAGGAAAGTAACATATCGTTCAACAACATAAGTTTAAATTGATAGTCATTCTAGGTCCAAGCATCCTACATGTTCACAAGATAAGCCTCAAACTTGAGCACCTGAAACATGTTAAGTAAATTGTCAACTAAAAATAGTTGGTGAGATACAAATGTTTTGACACCATTTAACAAAGTCTTTAAAAGTTTTACAATTCACTATGTTAATGCATCTAGGTATAAATGTGAGAACAAACAAGTTAAACACCATGCATTTCAAACCTCCAACCAAGTTTAGGAATAACTCGAGGGTTACCATTAAAAGTTTAAAGTTTAAATCCAGCAACAATCACCATGGGCTCCCCCCGAATGGCCAATCAATGTAGGTGGATTGGTCAAATACAATAGATCTATCATTGTTACTGTAGGCTCGGCCAAAGTTAATGAACATGCTAGTCTTAAGTTTGATTTAAGCATGCAAGTCTCAAAAGCATATAACACATAGAAGACGTATAAGCATAGTTGAGTTTGAATTGTATAAGTTTAAAAGTTTGACACATGTTCCACCCCAAGTTTATAAATCAAAACAAAACAAAAAGGGGCTAAGTATACTCACTTGAAATGATGCAAGAGTGTCTGATAAGGAAATGGTGTAGCAAAACCTTGAGGAAGGATATCCTCACAACAAGCCTAGAGACAAGTCTAAAGATGTGACTCTATGACAAGGATTCAAGATTCTAAGGTTTAACTAGGGTTTCAAATGGAAATGGGAATGATCGTGTTATAAAGTTTAAGTTATAATAAGTATAAAGTTTATTAAGTTGAAGTTTAAATAAATTATAAGTCAAATAATTATTGTCTACACTTGTAAGTAATAGTTTTAAATAGTTTTTCAAATATTGATTAAATAAGAATAAGTGTTAAGGATAATAAATAATTATCTAAAAGGGTTAAATAATTATTTAGAATAAATAATAATTATCCAAATAAAGAAATAATAATTATTACGAATAATCAATAATTATCTAAATGAATGAATAACTATTAATTGTAAATAATAATTATAAAAAAAAGTAAATAATTATTAAGAACGATTAATAATTATTTAAAAGGGTTTGAAAATAAGTACTTTATCTAATTAAAATGACTAACATAAATCAATTAAAATTATTTAAAGTGTTTAATCCATAAGTATTTATTTTACAAATGTAATTATTTTAAATAATATTTAGAAGATGTTTAAATTATAAATATAAATTTATAAAATGGTTTCTTAATTACACGGTTAGTCCCTGTGGTTTATGAACAGTAACATGTATGGGTACTAAGGGTTTTAAGTTGCAAGTATGAGTATTATACTTTCAGTTTTATAACGGGTTTAGGTATTAAGACTAACTGACGTTAGTTATTCTGTTAAGTTTTGTAAAAAATACTAAAATACCCTTTAATAAAAATAATTATTAAATATATATATAACAAATACATCATCTTCATCCCAGATACCAGTAAACCAAAACAATATCAAATGCCAGCCACCACCATCACCAACCACCACCGTCTCCGGCAACCATCTACCAAATTCTAGAGAGAGAGAGAGGTATTTCGGCCACCATCCCGGCAACCCAACGGCGGCTTCGCCTGTCCAGACCCCTAATCCGTCCTCTCTCCTTCTCCCCTGTCCAGACCCTTCCTCCACCTGTCCAGACCCCACCTCTGTCCAGACCACCCCACGGCGGCTCCGGCTTCATGATCGAACAATGACGACAGCAAGCCCCGTTTTTTCGGCTTAAATCATTTTTCTGGTTTAATGGTGTGGTTGTCGGAGTTCAGAGGAACGAACGAACGAACAATGAGTCCAGATCTGACGGGGGGACGGAGATGGTGTGGTTGTCGGATTTCAGACGAGTGCGATGGTGCGGTGGCAGTGGAAAATCATATCATCGGACCTCCATTGCCGGAAAATCACCATTACCGCTATCAATTGCCGTCACTACCACCTCCTGACCAAATCGGAAAAACGAGGTCGCCGACGAGAAGCCTTTTCTAAGAAGGTCGGAAAAACGAGGTTGCCGGCAATGTCACACCCGACCTTTTGATTTCAGAGTTTTTATAAATACAGCGGAAGTCTTTCTTAAAAGGATCGTTTCAACATTCTTTTAACCTTAAGGGTTGTATTTGTAAATATCTCAACTCAGTTGGAAGACAAAAGTTTTATATTTACTTTATAAGCATAAGGTCTTAAATACCCTCCTTGATTTGATTACAAAACATGGTTTGAAATCAAATACATATAAGCCATTGGAAATAGTATAACCCAGGGTTGATCAATTCTCTGGTCCTATCTCCCTTTCATCTTTTCATGATTTCTCTTTACACGAGGCCTGAGAATTCTACGTGAATTCCATCCTTTTCTTTTTATGGGTCGGATTTCATATATGCCCGCCCTTATTCCTTTTTCCATCACATTTTATTGATTTCCTGAAAACATTTTGAAAATGAAACGTCAGCGCGAACGCCGGTGAATATAATTATCTTGACACTAAAAAGCATCTGACACAAACAAGTATTAATTCGATAATCACAACTTCATTGTTCAATCTACACATTCAGCAGGCCCTCATGTCCTGACTATTACACCACTGTATATATTGGTAGTATGTCTTTTATAACAACGGGGACTCATGTCTCCTCATTTGTTAAAAAGGGAAGTACCAGCCGCGATCCGAAATCACGTTGCGAGGACAACCCTTTGGCGGTTTCTACTACTGTCAAGGGCTCAAGTGCTTTTCCACAATTCAGTCCAAATAAGCAAGCGGATGACTTCCTGCAAAAAGAGTTGCAATTCACATCATCATAAAAAAGAAAGAAAAAAACCCACCTCAATTCAAAAATCAACAATGCAAAATTGCACTTAAATATCCCTTTGTCCTTATCTTAAGATTATGTGTTACAAAAAAGGGTTGTTTATAAGTTCATCCTCACAAATTGTGCAAATACAAAGGAAAAGATTGTTTGGCTATTAATCAAACACCTAGCGTAAACGAATGAGAATCTTATGGAGTAAAGCCATGCTATTCGTAGTTAGTAATGGTTATTGATGAAATGATGACAAAGAAGCAGTTTTGATTTGAGTTTTGTCAAAAAGTGAAATGTTTCATTTAGTATGGCTCATCTCAACAAGGAGATTCGTTTGATTATAATAGAACCAAGAGAGTATAACCAAATTAAGAAATTGAATTCTTAGGACAAGCTAAACATAAAGCAGACCAAGACCAATTATCTTGTTTTTTTAAAGCCAATTGACCTAAATCTCAAGCCCAATACCACAATCAATACTTTCAGAACAAATGAAATCTAATTAATTAACAATTAAAATAACATCCCAACCACCATGTATGATTGATAGCAATTTAAAAGAATAAGGGATTTGATTTTTATTTCGTAGGTTTAGTGAACTCGATATAAATTTTATAAACTAAAAAACTTTATAAACTTGCAAGTATGGGTATTATACTTTCAATTTTGTAAACTTTTAATAAAAGTGTATTTATTTTTTTCTGTTTTAATTTAATAAATAACTTAGTCTTAAGTTTTAAATCTATATAAATTTTATAAAATGTACAAGTTTATAAGTTTCTGATTTCTAGAATAAGAATATAAGTTTTATAAATCTTTCTGATTTTATAAAAATTATATAAACTTTCTGTTTAATTTAAAAGTTTAAGTTTAATATTAAAGTTTAAAACAAAGGATTTTATTTATTATAGAAAATAAATAACAAATTAAGTTTTCTGACTTTATAAAATATTCCCAGTTTAAGTTATGGGTTTTATAAAAGTTTACAACATTTTTAGACTTTTTAAGAATTTAAAAATATTATTAAATATTAGATTTCTTATAGTTTTAACTAAGTTTTATTTAAATAAAAAGGTTTCTGAAAATAAAAGTGTAAATAAAAATTAGTTTTAAATTTATAAAAGCATAACAGATGTTATAAAAATTGTTGGAAAAATTAAATCTGATTAAAAGCATTAAAAAAAATAAAAACACAAAACTCAGGCTGGCCGGATTCGAACCCGGGCCGCCTGAGTCCACACACACGCGCACTACCCCTGGCTACGGGCCTCGCTAGTGTATTATTCAGAAAAAGAAATAGATAAGTATTATCCCAAATCGTCCCCCAAATCCGTATGAACCATAGAATTGAAAACCGTCAAATGCGAATCGAATATCCCGCTTTCATTGCAAATTAACAGAGGGCTTTTGATACTTGAATGAAAACGATGAGATTGGCCATTCGAATTTCCTGAAATGATATCGGAATGAGGGAGAACGGGTCCGAGCACAGGTACGGCTATTCCCATATTCGAATCGAGCAATGTAAGTGATGAACGACCAAATTGATAGTTCAAGAAGTTTGAGTGAGGTATCGTCGATGTGTTTCAGTAGGTTTTTATAGTCAATTTCATCATTTAATGTTAGAACGGTTGGGGAGATTACGGTTGAGCTTAAAAGGATTAAAACTCGACACCACGTGTGTTTACAGTTGAAATCGAGCGTTAATGCATCTTGGGGAATGGTCGCATGCGCGAAGGGAGGATCGAGGTTCGATGAATCTGGCCGGAATCGCGATTTCGAGTAGCAAGGGGCGAAAACCGGGCTGGGCAAGGCTCGAACCCACGACTGGGTTTGGGTGCTGGGTGTTTGGGCTAATTGCATAACAGGCCCCTGATGTTTCAAGCTTTTAACATTTTATGCTCAAACTTGAATTTTTTGTTTAAAATAAGTTTTAAGAATGACAGTTTAGACCTTAGACTTTATAAAATAAATAACATGTTTTATTTTATAAATTTAATTAAGTTTCATATCGTATTAAGTTTGTAATAATTTATGGGTTTATAAATTTTAAGGATTTAAAGTTTATTATTTATATTATTTACACAATAACAAATATAAACTTTGTAAAGTTTTAAATCTATCTTTTTGTAGAATACATATATACACATATTTTTATTTTTTTAGTGTGTGTATATATATATATAAGTCTATTCACTAATACGTGTAAAGGTTTGGAAATGATACGTTCATTAGAATCTGAAATAAATGGGTTATAATGGATTTAAACAAATTGATAACCGGAATTGATACATTGGAAAACCCTGGATATTACAGTCTCCCCTACTTTAGAAAATTTCGCCCCAAAATTTAAGAGGAGGGTCCAGAGAAAAGATGCGGGTATTTGACTTTCATTTGGTCTTCACGTTCCTAAGTAAATTCCGGACCACGTTTAGATTCCCAACAAACTTTGACGACAGGAATGCGACTACGCTTGAGTTGCTTGATTTCATGATCCATGATTTCCACAAATTTCTCTACAAAGTGCATAGTTTCATCAATGCGTACGTCATCGAGAAGTATGTGGAGGTTCTCGTCAGCAAGACACTTCTTGAGGTTAGAGACGTAGAAAGTTGGATGAATGTTGCTTGGATTTTGGGGTAATTCAAGCTTATAGGCTACCTTTTCGATCCTCTTGAGAATCTTAAAAGGACCCACGAAACGAGGTGCAAGTTTTCCGTTCTTTCCAAATCGAACCACTCCCTTCCAAGGTGATACCTTGAGGAGTACGAGGTCTTCGACTTGAAACTCTAAAGGTTTTCGTCGTTTGTCAGCATAGCTCTTTTGCCGACTTCTAGATGCTAGAAGATTATCGCGGATACGGAGGACTTTGTCGGATGTTTCCTGAATAAGTTCAGGTCCGGTGATTTGTGATTCACCGATCTCGTTCCAACAAACAGGACAACGACACTTCCGACCATAAAGAGCTTCAAAAGGTGCCATGTTGATACTGGTATGATAGCTATTGTTGTATGAAAACTCAATCAAAGGCAGGTGTGAATCCCAATTACCACCGAAGTCGATAACGCATGCCCTAAGCATGTCCTCTAGAGTTTGAATGGTTCTTTCGGATTGACTATCGGTTTGAGGATGGTAAGCGGTGCTGAGATTCAATTGAGTACGAAGAGCAGGCTGTAGAGATCGCCAAAAATGGGAAGTGAAATGACCATCACGATCAGAGATTATGTTAAGGGGCACCCCGTGACGACTAACTATCTCGTTTATGTAAATCTGAGCTAATTTCTCAACCCCATGGTCCTCACGGATGGGTAAGAAATGTGCGGATTTAGTTAGATGGTCAACGATGACACAGATGCTATCATGACCATGAGTAGTACGAGGTAGTTTTGTAATGAAATCCATTGCTATACACTCCGATTACACAAGACCTTGAGTAGTACGAGGTAGTTTTGTAATGAAATCCATAGCCATAGTCCTCATAAGTAATGTTTCCAAATGTTTTTGAGCTCAGGTGACCATTAGCGTGTAGTTGGCATTTGAGGAGATGTACAGAGGTTTTGAGATAGGGGTGATGAGGGCAGGTTCTTGTGTAATCGTAAGGCATGAGTTGTTGGCACGTTCTTCGTGAACTATAAGTCCGGAGTAGTATGTGTTCATGCTAGGAACAATATGTTGTATTTACCCAATATTTTTAGAACCGGACCGTACAACGAACCGGTCACTTCACTGGTTCACTGGTCGGACCGGTCCAACCGGATGACGTCTTAGTTAGTTCAAACTATTTAAAATATATATATATATATATATATATATAAATTTTATAATAAAATATGATAAAAACTTAAAATAGTAGTTATTAGAGATTTGTTTGTGTTAAAAATAGTTGTAAAATTAATACTTTTTATTTACAAATTTAACCATTAAAGCTAAAGATCTTATAAAATTTACATATACAATATTTAAACATCAATTCCATCCTTGTGGATTTGGCAAATCTTAAACACTTTAAACCTTTGCTTCACAAGTTCAAAACTCATGGGCATATAATTCTTTGTATTATTTTTTAGCATTCTTACAACCTAATTATCCAACAATGCATCCCACATCAATTCCCTGATGAATCATTGTACAAGCAATGCTTCTATAAAATGGATCCTAATTATCCAACAATGCATCCCACATCGATTCCCTTGATGAATCATTGTACAAGCTGTGCTTCTATAAAATGATTCATGCCCAAATAGAATTCAACCCAAATCCAATGTTTAAACGGGTTTCGGTCCAACCCGGTTCCAGGTCATACCCGGTTCGATCGTCGGGTCGCTGCAGCACCGTTTCAACATATATAACCGGACCACTCAAGTCTACGGTTCCCAGTCCGACCGGCCGGTCCGAGTTTGAAAACACTGTATTTACTAGTCAGTCCTTATTGTAAGACACTATTATCTATGAAATGAAATAGTTATGACTTTTAAGTCTTCCGCTGTGTGTTTTTGGTATCAACGTCACCGTAACTAGAAGGCGACCTTCTGACCGGTATATAGTTATCTGACAAACAGAATGTTCTGTCTAAGGAAAGAACGGTGTATAAATCTCTTCTAGACCCGTCGTTCTTTCCTAGGAACATATCTGTTGGAGGTACTACTCTGGTTAGATAACTGTCATGTGTTACGGGTGTGACACCTAATAATGTAGAGCATGTCTAAACTCGTGTTGAGTTATTACGTGTGCGGTTGAGCTCTGTTGATTCTTAACAATATTATTAGTTGCTTAATTTTGAATTGGGTTTCTTGGCTCGAATATGTTTCAATAGTTTTATTCGAAAATATTAGTTCGTCGTGGACACGATTGTATATAGCCATGTGCACGTATAATTAATAATAATATTTCACATTCCTTAGTAGTATTTGTTTGTCTTTACGTAACGTATACACATAAATATACTTACTTTAGTATATTCAATGAAACTATTTTATTTATTCGAGCCTTAACCGAAAATATATAAATATATAAATTTTCTTGTGGAATATAATCGTCTCATTTGTTTCCCACAAAACATACGTTTATATGCCATGTATATATATATATATATATATATATAAATAAAATGCTGTTTAAGTTGAGGTATGAAACTATATACTTACATATACATTCATACTCCTTTAACATAATAATTTAACGTCTTAGGTTTTAAAATCGTTCGTACTAATATATATACAAAACTTTGAAAACATATGTTTATTTAAATTCGTAACTGAATATTATACTTAAAAATAAACGTTCGATTTTTGTATAATGAGATTTCATATCGGTATATATATATATGTATATACGCTTTTTTTACATACACGTGTAGGTGTGTGTACATATATATACATATTCGGGTCTAAATATCGTTTAATATAATAATCGTTTGATTTTATATAATGAATATATATATACAAGTACATATCTATCTTCATATGTAACTTGTGCGTATTAATCATTGATATTGATAAAACCATCGTTTAGTCGGTAACGTTATAAATTGATTCGTATAAATTCAAAATGTTCAAACGTAATAACCCGGATACGAGTTTGAACTTAATATAATCGTTATCTAAAATATCCTAAATAATAAGTATCAATGACTTTTATATAACGAATATTTTGTAAACATTTGTACGACCCAAATAATAATTATTTTTCGTATATGTATAAATACATACGTTTATATAACGGTTCTTAGTCATAATAAAGTTCTCGTCTTACTTATTATATATTTCTCGTCTAAAAATTATGTATTTCGTTTGGGTGGATTTCTTTTGTTAATAGCATGTTTAATAGGACCTATTAGTATTTAACATTACGTTTATATTTATTTTTACTGTTAACGACTCGTTTATGCTCAACGCACTTAACCACACGTACGTTTATTTTCGCGTAAATAAATATAATTGCTTTAGCATGCGTTTTATACCTCTCGTAAGTCTCGTTTACGAACTGACGCGTCCTAAACCTCACGGTTATCGTGTTGGCCGTGTTTGACCGTCGTTGATCTGAGTTTGACCATGTTTTACCGGGTTTAGCTATGTTTGACCGGGGCTCGTGACATCGTTTCCTGTCCAAAACACACATTTAATACACGAGAATGAAACCCGGCCAACCAAAATTTCTAGATCTATTCCTGAAAATCAACCAATCGTCAAAGGTTAACTTAAAACTTCGAAACGACCCTTGGAAATTGTAGATCGGGTCTACAGGAGAGCACACAAGCTCAGATCACGGGTTGAATGTCGCCAAAAAGGAGATATTGGCCGGAAATGTGGTTTCGGCCGGAGAAACGGGTTAGCCGCCACCACAGCCGCTCTCCTCTCTTCCTTCCATACCGGAAACACGGTGATCACCTAAGTCTCTATTTCACGAAGTCCATAACCGTCGCCACCACCGATGGCAGCCTCAAGTTCGTCTGTACGTGGCTGCGGCCGCTGCCTGTGAGGGTTTCCACCATTGCCGTATTTTGCCATGGAGGAGCCGCCGCCGCCAGTTAATCTCGTTAGAAAGACGAGGGTGTCGGTCGTTGCTTGCTGTTGGATCCATTACTTCCGCCACTGCTCTGGGATTCAGGGACCACCACCACCGCCGAGGAACTGCCGTGACCGACTCCACGACCCCGCTTGGCGCCACCCTGGCCTTGGCCCTCTCTCTCTCTCTCTCTCTCTCTTTCTCTCTCTCTCTCTCACCACCGCCGAGGAACTGCCGTCACCGACTCCACGACCCCGCTTGGCGCCACCCTGGCCTTGGCCCTCTCTCTCTCTCTCTCTGTGTGTGTGTGTGTGTGTGTGTGTGTGAGAGAGAGTAAATGAGGGAGAAAGAGAATAAGATGTTTATATAGTTAGGTTTAAGGGTGGGGATTTTATAGGAGAAAAATACTGGTTTGCTGAAAGCGCGACTTCGTTCGGGTCTCCGTTCCGACTAAATTTTCTGGATTATTGTTTTAAAATACTTCAAATTATGAAACGTTTATTAATAATTATCATTACGTTTTTAAGTCATGAAAATTTACGTTTCAATTGATGTACGAACCAGTACGCGTTGGTACCGCGTTTTTAATGCTTTTGTTCTTTTTAACCGTTTCGCACTCCTAGTTTAGGGTTTATTATTTTACTAATATTATTAAAATAAGTATTTACAATATTTGTTGTATCGCTGTACGTATCGGTAATAACCATACCGCTATCGTTAGTCTTACGAGCATCTAACGCGGTTTAACGTTTAAAATACTGAATCGTGTATGTTTCTATCATTTAATAAGTACTTAGAACTGAGTAACAAGTTTTTAAACGGAATCGAATTACTAGTTTTGATATTCGGGTTATGTAATTGGGCCTCCAATGACTTAAATTCTTATTGGGACTCAAATGGGCTTGGATTTCTATTAGGCTTTATTGGGCCTAGTTGGGTTTAGCCCACACTCGGTTTTAAGAGAATTCCGATGCCCCAAAATTTTCCCTCTTAAACCCTTTTTTTCTCGACCTAAATCTCGAATACGACTCGAAATTAGAAATTGATGAAATTGAAGATGACGATGGGATTCTTTGTGGTGTATACCAAAGCACAGACGGAGATCCGTCAGATCCGAGTGTGGATGTAAACTTTGTTGAATTTGATCGGTTGTTTTCAAGAGGGTATTATTTAATTAATAAACTGTAATTTTTAATATTTTTAATCCACATCATCATATATTTAAAGAAAAAAATGACATGTAGGCATGTTAACCTGCTATGTAGGTAAAAAAACATAGTATTATAACACCTATTGAAAGTTGAGTGATCTAATTGGTACAAAAAAAAGTATGAGTGACTTAATTGGAACAAACTTAAAACTTGGTTACTATTCTATAAAGTAGGCATGTTAACCGCTAGAGCTGTCAATTATGATTGGTACAAAAAAAGTATGAGTAACTTAATTGGAAAAAATGCCATGTAGGCATGTTAACAGCTAGAGCTGTCAATTATGATTGAAAACAAATAACTTTTTAACATACGAGTTAAATATGACAACTTAAAACCTAATTATTTTTATATTGTTCTTCGTGTCGTCTTGAAAATTGAGAATCTAGTTTCACAAAAACGACCCACATAACATACTCAAAATAATGTGCTAACTACGGGCTTAAGAGTTAAAGACTAATGTGGTTCCCCTTGATTTAGTATAAAAATCCATAAGTTTGTCATTGACAACTTTGACCCCTAAGCTTTGTCATTTTCCAAGCTTTTATCCTATTATCACAATTCTTAGCAAATTAACGTTTTATTTCACATGTACTCATCAATATGTAACACCAATTCTTATAAGTGATTTTTCATTCATAAATGTAAAGTGGTTCAATTACAAATTATTTTGGGTGTTACAGAATATAAACCCAAGTATGCCAAACACGCATGCGAAAAGTCAAGAGTCGTTCTAACAAAATATGAGTCCATCAAAAAATAAACAAATGAAATCGTGAATATACTAGTTCAACAGAGAGTACCATCCGCCCTGATATCAATAGAAAACACAAGTTTTTTTATATGTCTATTTTTTACTACTCATTAATTTAAACATTAAGATTTTTTATCTAGACTTGTGAAACATTATTGGAACTCACAAAATTTGTTCTTTAGATGTTAAAATGCACTTTCTAGTTTAAGCAAAATTTAACATTATTAAAATCTGTTTATAGCAATTGCAAGTTTGCAACTAATTAATGTGGTTGCCATTACTTCCATTTTTGGAAGCATCCACACCGATGCCATACTACCATTTTCCAAAAAAATAACACGGCTGAAGAAGATAAGAGTTTTAAAACCATGCTAAAAAAGGAAAGCCATCTAAAGATACCTTTGTGGCAATCCTCAATAACGAAAACTTTTGGCGCCTCAGAAAACAAAAGACATATATGAAAATTATTCTCTATAATATTAAATAATTACAATGAATCGTTCCATTTTAAAAATATTCCCTATATGAAAATTCCAATTACAAACATATATGTTTATTAATATAACGAATTAGAAGGCAAACGGTTCTAGCCCTTTTTAGATAGCAAAACCAAGTCTTTTTAAAAATTAAATTTATACATCTATGGGTCATAATATTACTATGCATGAGTCGTAAGAAAACACGTGTTGGATGTCAAGGCACAATTTCATTTTGGATAAAGCAGCTTTTAAAAAAGTATCCACCGTGAAAGAGGAAAAACCCATGTTAGATCCACACACGTGTTTCTCCCTTCTATCCTTCCACAAACCAAATAAGCTAGTCTAAGTGTTGAACTTCCATCCATCTGGTTGGTCAACAAACTTACCAGTGTTTCTTTATTATTAAATTAATGTATCCCAAAATAATTGTCAAACTCTAGATAAATATAATTAATTAAGTTTTTAATGTAACCCATAAATAAAACTAATATTAGAAAACTTAAGATAAACATTTAATAATTCATGAAAAATGAAAATATAATTATGTGAAACAAAAATATTAAACAATATGTTCAAGATGAAATTATTCAAACAATCAATCCATTAATGAGACATGTTCACCATCTAATCACAACCCAACAAATGCATAATTCCAACACAATGACAAACCCAACAAATGTCTATACTCACGAGAGACATGGAAATCCTCTACATTTAAGTGACAATACAACCCTGCAATCGTCACGTGGACAGATGGTGGGGACGTACGCCAACTCATCACAGCCGTCCGATCGTTCTCTTTTGAAGTCAAACAAGGAGGTGAACATCGCGATGAAGAGAACCAGCTGATTAATTGCATACCTCTGTCCCACACACTGGTGGACTCCGGCTCCAAACGCCAGGTAGTTTCTTTTATAAATCCGGTCCTCTTGTCGGTCCTCCATGAACCGGTCCGGGTCGAACCGATCCGCATCGACGAACCCTTGGAAAGACGATTCATAAACGGACGGAAAGACGATTGTGCCCTTGGGGATCGTGTAAGTTTCAGTTAACGGAAAGTCTTCGCCGGCGATGTGTGGAACCAATGTCGCCGGCGCTCTGTACCGGATGACCTCCCTCGCCACCGCATCCGTGTACCGCATTTCTCTCAGCTGATCCGCCGTGATTAATTTACCGAATTCGGGTGACCAGATACTGGCGACTTCTTTCCTAACCCTAGCTAAAACCTCCGGATGCGAATCGAGCAACGTCACCGCCCAAAGGAGCGACGAAGTTGAGGCGTCTTGTGAGGCGAAGAGGAAATCGAAGAGGTGACCACCGATCTCGGTGCTGCCGGTCTGCGGCGGTGGCTTTTCACCGGCTTCGGCTGCGGCGGCGATTTCACGAACGGCATCCTGCATCCAGAAATCAACTAGACACGTCGGCTCCTCGCCGGACATCATCTTCGTCTTACTCTCCTCGGCGCAAACGGTGAGCGTCTCAATGAGCCTCGACACCGCCAATCTAGCGTTTCTGAACGCAAATCCAGGTAAATCAATCGGTAATTTCATCAATCCGACATTGAACAGATTGTAATCAACTTCGAATCGCTTCCTGGACTCGCCGTTCAAATACGGTCCGACGAACACATCCTGACTCGTTTCTAAATTCATATCTCGGCAAAGCAGCCGTATCGGAAACGGTTTTGTACCGGATTCCGGCAACTCCATCCATGACTTGAGGTGCTTGAGCATGGTGTGCTGTTGGAGCTCAATGTAGGTTGAAAGAGCTTTGGGAGTAAAATTGGGGGCAATACGACGTCGTAATTCCTTGTGTTCTTGCCCTAACATGTAAATCAGGTTATGATCGCCAAACAGCTTCTTTCCAAACGGGTGGCCGATGAGATGGAACGCGTCTTTCCGGACGTTAGCGAAGACTTTATGAGAAAGTTCCGTTGACCGGATGAAGACTATAAACCTTCCGATAATATAGTTGACGGAGAATCCTAATTCGGTTGATTTAGCAAACTCGGCTTGACGGTCCCAAAACTCCGTCGGTTTCCGTACAAGCGCAATTGCGTTGCCGATGAACGGTAATACCAAATTGGGACCGGGAACGGATCGTTTCTTCTTCAAGTAAGTGATCTGCTCCAGAAGAACGAGAAATGCGGCCATGGAAAGAATGTACGGAGCTAGCCGTATAATTACGGCGGAAAGCGATTCCATCGGAAAAAAAAAATTAGATTGGAAGCGGAAAATGAAGATATAGGTGGATGCGGAGAGGGGTAGCGGAGGAGGAAGGGGTGGTGGAAGGTGGTTTTAATGGGAAAAAGTTAGTGGGGTTTGAATACAGCTACAAAGTTTAGGGGTTGTCAGCTGGTTTCGTTGACGACAATCGCTGTGGTGGCCGCCTTGGTTGTCAGCAATCACGTTTTATTGATAACTTCGCGATGGTTTAATTTATAGGAAATGGCTGCTACGAAATGTAGCCTGATAGCCTTCGACTTTTGGGATTTCATAGGGTCTAATTTAAAGCAGGATCAAAGATAAAGGGGTTTTTTGAAAGTTTTAATAATAAGTTTTTATGTTATTATACCGTTTATGTTATTATTATTAATATTAATATTAATATTATTATTAAAGTAGGGACTATAGTTAAAAATTAAAAATATGAGAATTGATTTTACCATTTTAAGTTTAAAATATCCTTTTACATATTAGACAGTACCAAAGATCAATTTAAAATTAACGAAACATGATTTTCAATATTACTTAGACAAAGTATGTACCTAAAAACTAAATAATTTTTTAAAATAGTTTTTTTTTTTTTTTTAGAACGGCATATCGGTTAGTATGTCGCTAACCTCACCTATCCCAGAGTTCAAGTTCTGTCATAAGAGGTGTTCCTGAAATTTTGTGAGGATTGAATCTGATAACTTTATAAAATTAAATCCTTATGATAAAACCTCCTGACTATAAAACAAACGCTGATAACAAGTAATTTTTTAAAATAGTTGATATCGAACACGCATGCTTATCACATGAACACCGCCCCACCAGGATTTAAGGGTTTGCAAACATGTCATCTCTGACATCCTGTCAACTCCTTTACCCCACCTGGATATTTTACGCGAACAACGCTCCATGAATTGGAGGTTTTAAAATTAGGGTCGTGCTTATATGATTTTGGATTTTATTTCGCTTTGAAATCGGTTTTTAAGTATTTAAAATAGGTGTTTCAACATTGTTGTGCCGTGCCAAAGCATAGTGTGAGTTCTAGAATTAAGTTTTAAATTTATAAACGTGGATCATTATATAAGCAAATGAACACTTTTATATATGTAAGTGTTCGTATCATGAGATAATACATTTTTTTTATAAGAAAAATGCATCGGTTCCACAAGAATTTTTGCAAATGGCATTAAATACAGTTTATTTCATTATTAATGACCATTCGTGATGGATAAGGGTGATGGATTAATTTCACTGAAAATTGATTCATGTTATGTTACCATCATATTATCACATAGGTAATCACTTGACAGAATTACTAAACTGTGTAATAGTTTTACTGTAACATTTAATTTTTAGTCATCAACTAATTATTTAAATAAAAAATAAATGTTTATAAATATTTATTTAAAATAAAGGCAACAAAATACAATTTTATTTAAATAAAAAACAAATATATTAAAATACAAAAAATCCAAAGTCACATGGACGATTCCTCAAAATATGCTTCGCCAAATCCCTGTGTAGGCATAGAAGTGTTTCCATGTTGCGTATTGCGTTCAAATTGCTTGTTTCTCTACGGAGCTAGATTGTATTGGCGTTAACGGGTTATCATCACAGTTTTGGCAAACGGCTAGCTTCCTGTCTTCCAATATCATACTATGTAATTTTTGCAAGTGTACATAACATTTCTTATTTTTCTTTTCTTTGGACCACATTCGAATCAGATTGTTAAACATAGTCCATATTTTTAGAACTCCAAATACACGTTCCATATCCTTTCGCGCAGATTTTTGTGCTGCTTTGAAAAGTTCTCTTTTCTCACTAATTGGGATAGTATATGTATATATATATATATACCATCGGCAAAATAATATCCGTGCTCGCACTGGAAATCATTGACAATGAATGAAGAATCGGGTGCAACTCCGTCTATGATGTTGTCGAATATAGATGATAGATCCAAAACATTGATATCGTTGTTTACTTCCGCAACACCAAAGAATGCATGCCAAATCCGAAGATCATATGACGTCGTGACTTCAAGTATTATGGTTGGGTGTAGATGGCCGCTTCGCTGGTGTTGACCTCGCTAAGCAGTCGGACAATTTTCTCATTCCCAATGTATGCAGTCGATGCTACCAAGAATCCCGGTAAAGCCATGTATGGCTTCATACACCTCATATATTTGTTGAATGTCACTAAAAGTCAATCTCCTTAAATATCTCTTGCCTTAGAGATTAATCCCACCTAAAAACTTATAATAAGTAAATAATAATAAAAATACATAATAATAACTATAATAATATTTATACATTCACAAAAAATATAAAGAGTGTCTCGTGCGGTTTTTTCAGACATCTTTAAATAGTCATCCCATGAATCGTGTGAAGTATTGTACACTAGTTATCGAATTGCACACGTGCATTTTTGTAAAGGAGTAAATCCAAGCTTACGTCTGGCGTCTTCTATTTGTTGGAAATATTCATTCTCTCTTTCTAAATCACCACAAATCCGTAAGAAAAGTTCTTGTATCATACGAAAACGGAGTTGAAACTTATCTTCATGGGATGTTCAGAAAAGTAATCACGTACTAAACGTTCATTAGCAACTTCCCGATCCCGCATTACTTGAACTCGTTGTGTTACCCGTTCACTCTTGGCTTCTTTAGCTAGGTCGTACGAGTAACGAATCGCTTTAGTAATTACCTCATCTTCTTCTGATGAACCCGGCGACGAAGATGATCAATCCATTTTTTGTATAGAGAGAATATAAATTTATTGGTTAAGAGAGAACTTAAATTTTTGTATAGAGAGAATAGATATTTTTTTGGTATGGAGAGAGTATAAATTTTTTGGTTAAGAGAATGTTAGTTTATTTATAGAATAAAAATTATTTTTTTTAATAAAATAGCCGTTAGAACGACTAGTTTGACCAACAAGGTGCCCCTTCCCCCGTGATTCCTCTCATGCCTCATCCCAAACGCCCCCATTCACGCTTAAGAGGACGGTGTTCCACGCCCGTGAAATGCCATGTGCCTCACGCTTCCACTACGGTTGGTCTAAGTTGAGAATAAACATAGTTTTAATTGGTACAAAATAAGATGAAACAAATTAACACTTATAAGATTCACTGACGGATGCAGAAATTTTTTTATAAGGGTCGGAAATTTTCGGGATCGTTTGTGTATCGTTAAATTTTAGATTTTTTCGGTTTGGTTGGGGTCGAATAGGGTCAAATGATAAAAATAAAACCTAATTAAATTGCAAATACATAATAAAAATACATCAATCGTACTTACAAAGGCATAATATTTTATACAATAGCCTTACAATTGCTCTATAGATTTTTATTTTTTGAAATCTAGTCATTAAATCATTTATAGTAACATTCCTAAAAAACTTTGTTTTTCAAAGTCAACTTGTATAGATCGACCTTGTGTAACCAAACCTTCACATTTTTTAAAGATTTGTTGTGCATACTATTAATATCAACCACATGACGAGTCAACCTATCTGCTTTATTCCAACTATTAAAGCCCACGATAACAAACGTATCATTGTGAACCTAAATAATTAGATAAAAAGTTCAATTAAAACCTAAATTATTAGAGAAAAAAGTTTAGAAAATCCCTAAATTGAGGGTTGTTTTGGAATCACAAGAAAACTTGAAGAGTCAAGAGAGATGCAGCACTCCGGTAAAGCCACAGAAACTTGGTCGCTGGTGTGTTGGTGCCCCCTAGTCGCCTACTCGCCTGATTCAAAATTCGACGATCGTTTTGGGCATTAGACTTTTGGTTATTGATATGTAGGCACGCCAATGATAAGATTACAAACTCGGCTAAACCATGTTCACTCTAGTTATTGATAACTATATAACAACGAATATTATGATCACAGTTTTAACACTTAGACAAATTCGTTATCAAATCAAAATCCAAATATTATGGAATGAAGACGAGTATGGCGTTGTAGCATGAACACGCGTGGCTCGATTAATCTTATTCCAGAATACCCATTAAGTGATAAACACCAAAATTATTTGCATGAATCGAAAGTAATATGCAGTATTATGAAAACCTGATTTATAAATAGTTTAAATCTTTTATCTAGTCACTTACATGAAACATGTACATAATTTAAGTTATTAATTCATCATTCCAACTATTTGTTATAGTCATCCCACTTATTTACATAGATAACAATCACAGTTATTTATAAATTGTAATGAAATCAAATCCATGAATCTAGAGGAAATGATACCTAAAGAATTATACATGAAAAATAAACATACTCATATGGTTATATCACAAAGTCAATGATTATAACATGTTCATAAAATACTCGTTATCCAAAACCATTTCATATCCCCTTACTAAACGACAGAAACAACATAAAGAGACAATGAAATCCAAACAACAACGATAAGACCTAAAAACATCCGAGAATATGTATTGGATCCGTCCCCATGAGGACATCCTCGTGGTAAAAAAAATATTTCTCAATTAGATGATTATGGGTTTAAATCATGCGGGACACGGGGTGATGATTTTAGGAGTAAAGTAGGGGGTGGAGTAGAAAGTATGTTTTCGTTGGTCAAAGAAAATGTATTGGATCTAGATCCCATTTATAAATAAAGCCATTAATAATGGGAGATTTATTTATGGGTTGGATTCATGATTTTGATAAATCATATTTATCAACACTAGGGGGAGGATAAGCAAGTGGAATTAAATTGAAGACGAATGAATTATCATCAATCCTCACACTAAAAAATATGAACCAAAAGTTTATGAGGTAAATCATTTTTTAGATTTAGTGATTTTCAAATACGTTTACCAACCAAAAGTATATGTTCGAGCTCTAACTGATAATGAGTCTATGACATGCTTGGAGCTAGGGGTGTTCAAAGTCAGATATCCAAAAATTTAGGATAGTGGATTTCACTATTCGTATCCGAATAGTGAAACGGATATCCGTTTTTTTTAACTTAAATATATTTTTAAATTAAAATCTAAATATACTAAATAAACATCATCTTTATGAAATAATTAAAAAACCAAATTTTGAGTAATTTATAAAATTACGACGCGAATACGTTTTAGTTTTTTAAAAAAATAAGAAGGCTAAACACATAACATAAAATTAAGTTATATACTTCATTAATATTGTATTTATAACAATTTCTAGGAAACAATATATAAATTTGACCAAAAAAATAAATTTTTCGAAATTACGACGCGAATACGTTTTATTTTTTAAAAAATTAAGAGAGCTAAACACATAACATAAAAACTATATACTTTATATATATATTATATTCATAACATTTTCTAGGAAATATATCTTAATATATATATATATATATATTCGGATATTCCGATACCCGAATATCCGAAATTTTTGAAAAATGCTATCCGAATCTGAATCCGAAAATTCGGATATCCGAATTTTCGGATATTTCGGATTCAGTTTCGGATACGGATACTTTTGAATACCCCTACTTGGAGCATGATAGACTAACCGATTCCAAATAAAAATCCTTGAAAGAAAGAAAGGGTTAAAAATAAAGATGGTTGAGTTAAGGTAATAAAAACCCAGTAAGATAACTAGATAGGGGGTGGGGGGTTGGGGTCTAGTGGTAAAAAGGGAGTCCTATAACCAAAAGCTTGTGAGTTCAAACCTGAGTCCTATAACCAAAAACTTGTGAGTTCAAACCTTGTCTAATACAAAATAAATAAATAAAAAGTTTGACGTTAAAAAAAAGAAAAGATAACTAGACAGGATGGTTTCGAAAGGAGGGACCCAAGTAAAAATACCAATAAATTTAGGGATATTTACCAAAATAGCCATTTGACCAATCCCATTTACCAAAACAGCCTTTGACTTTTTTTTTTACCAAAATAGCCAACCAATCAGGTCGTGCCATTTGTCAAAATGGCGAAAATTTGGGCCAAATTTTCGCTAAAAATTTGATTTTTTGCTAAAAAACATCTGATTTTTCACCAAAAAAAAGTCAAAATATATAGAATTTTCGCCATTTTGAAAAATGGCGAAAAAATATGGGATATTTTCGCCATTTATTATTAAATTATAATTTAATATTTAATATTAAAATATTATTATTTTTTAATTTTTTAAATTTTCGCCTTTTTTAATATTTAAATTTTTTTCAATTATTTTTCAATTATTATTTTTTTCATTTTTTGTAAAATAATAAAGTATAATTTTTATTTAAAAAATGAATTTTAATAAAATATTATTTTTAAAAAAATATTTATACATCTCCCTACCCTTCATTTTTTCACCACTTATCTAACAAACTTCATCAAATATTTATATCCCTCCATACCATTGATTTTTTCTCCACTTATCTAACAAACTTCATCAAATATTTATATCCCTCCCTACCATTCATTTCTTTCACATTCCATCTACTTAAACATTTTCTTCACTTATCCACTATATAAAATTCATCCTTTTATCCATCAACTTACAACATATTTTTAAGTAATGTCTTGTAATATTATTTTATGTACCGGTGAAAAATGGGATTTTGTTAACGGTGTTGAGGAGTATGTTCCTTTAAAAAAAATGTTTGCGACGTGTTTTTTGTATTCCTAGTAATATTAGTTACGTGGGTTTGAAAAATCTTATTTGTGAAAAATGTGGTTTTAGCAATGAAATTCGTTTTTCTTATAAAATGTCTACTTACACACATCCAATTGATCTATTGGATGATCATGATGTTTTATTTTTTTTAAATGTTGTTTTAAATCAACCAAATGAATTGTTGTCTTTGTACGTTACTGAAGAATCTGGTGTGGGTAGTAGTTCAGCTGTTCCGTCTAATGAAACTCCTGTTGATTTTAAAGTTCCAATGTCTTCTTCGGAGTCTAATGTTGTACCTAACGTTTTTTGGTCTATGCCCGAGTCATTGTTTGATCGTACAACAAACGAAGTAAAAGTTCTTAACTCACACTCTTCACATATTTGTGAGGGTCATATTTTTAAAAACAAAGAAGAATTAAAACTCGAACTGGGTAAAATTTGCATTACTGAATGTTTTGAATATAAAGTTGACAGATCTTCGAAAACCCGATTTGAGGCTTCATGTCTAAATGATGTTTGTGAGTGGCGTATAAGGGCGTATATGATTGAAAACACCGACGTTTTCCAAGTGAGATACTTTAAAGATCAACACACATGTTCAAGGACTCAGACGTATCCTCATATACGTCAAGCCAATAAAAAGGTCTTGGGTAACTTGATAAAAGATCAATTCAAAGATAGCGGGAGGATATACCGGCCGAATGATATCGTTACAGATATTAAAGAGAAATACAAAATTGATATATCTTACTCTCAAGGTTGGAGAGCAAAATCTTTTGCGCTTGAACTATTGACCGGTTCCCCTGAGGATTCGTTTGCTAGGCTCCCAGTTTACTGTCATAATTTGAAAAAGACGAACCCGGGTACAGTTACCCACACATTAACGGACGCAGCCGGAAGATTTGAAATGTTTTTTATTGCCCTTGGTGTGGCGGTAAGTGAATTTTTTAAATTATTATATTTTTTAAAAATATTTTTCATTATTTTAAAAGTTCTAATAAAAATATTTTTATATACAGATTCGAAGTTTCGTCGGTTATTTACGACCGTTGGTAATTATTGATGGAGCACATTTAAAAGGAAAGTTTTTGGGCACTATGTTTCTAGCGGTCGGCATGGATGGAAACAATCAAATCCTGCCGATCGCATACGGTGTTGGTAAAACTGAAAGTGGTGAATCATGGTCGTGGTTTTTGTCAAGACTTAAGGATTGTATTGGCGAAAATCCAAATTTGGCGATCATATCAGATAGGGCTGCATCAATTGCTCATGCAATTAGGGACGTTTTTCCCCATGCTTATCACGGTCTCTGCTGTCGGCATCTTATGATGAACTTAAACACAAAGGCAAGGTCCAAAAAAACATTTGAATGTTTATGGTGGAAAACTTGTAAAGCTTACAGAGTTTCCGAGTTTAATGAGGGTATGCGGCTAATATGTGTTGCAGGTCCAAATATTTACAATACTCTTGTTAATATTGGTTTTGAAAAATGGGCTAGAGCACACAGCTCTGGACAACGCTATAATGTTATGACATCTAACAGTGCAGAGTCAATTAACGCCTTGTCGGTTAATGCCCGAAAACTACCAATAATTAAACTTATTGAATTTTTTCGTGAAAGCTTACAGAAATGGTACTATAATCGTCGACAGGTTGGAGGTAATAATTTATTTAAATCATTTGTTAGTTACTAATTTATTTTTATTTTATTTTTTTAACATATTTGTTAGTTACTAATTTATGTTTATTTTTTTTAATAGCTAACAATCAACACCCACTTACCCAGTACGGTCAGGGTAAAATTAGTAAAAGAATTTCAAAAAGTGGGTCATGGAGAGTTAGTGGTATTGATCAAAACAAGTTTGAGGTTGATGACGGAGGGAAAAAAGGTGTGGTCGATTTGGGTAATAGAACTTGTACATGTAATCAGTGGCAACTCTCTGGTTTATCTTGTGGTCACGTAATTTGTGTTTCGAGATATCTAAATCAAACAGATTGTAGTCATTGGGCTTTGAATTGGTTTTCAACAGAGTTTTATCGTGGGACGTATCAAGAGATAGTAAATCCTCTTCCTGATCAAACAGAATGGGAGATTCCACAAGACTATTTTCCAATTCAACCACCACTCATGAATAAAAGACAGGCCGGTCGACCACGTGAAAATAGACGTATACCATTAGTTGGAGTGGTTGTAACACCGCCGTTTTGCACCCGATGTCGTAATAAAGGGCATACTCGTGTCAGTTGTAATCAGCCCAATCCATCACAACTATTATCTAGAGGGAGAGCTGGAGGACACAACCCTCAAACCCAACCAAATGTTTATGTCGATCCTGAAAATTTTCATGATTATATCATCGATACAACAGGCCAGGGATCACAAAAAATTGAGTTTGATCTAAATGATCCTTAGTGACAAAAACTATGTTATGTTGTATTATTATTATTGAAAATGTTGTTAAATTTTATTATTAAGATTGTGTTATGTTATGTTACTAAACACATTTTCTCTATCTTTGGAGTCATAGAATTATATTTTACAAGTTAAAATAATACTTTTTGTTTTCTTGTCCCCGTAATATCACGTGAGGTCTACTCAACGAACCTAACCGTGTTTCAAACGGAGTTTATACAGGGGAGTTATCAGCGCTTAAAGTTGGTTGTTTGACATTAAAACTCAAGATAATTCTACTTTTCAAAACACATTTTCTCTATCTTAGGAGTCATAAAATTATATTTTAGAAGTTAAAATAATACTTTTTGTTTTCTTGTCCCCGTAATATCACGTGAGATCTACTCAACAAACCTACCCGTGTTCCAAACGGAGTTTATACAGGGGAGTTATCAGCGCTTAAAGTTGGTTGTTTGACATTAAAACTCAAGATAATTCTACTTTTCAAAACACATTTTCTCTATCTTAGGAGTCATAAAATTATATTTTAGAAGTTAAAATAATACTTTTTGTTTTCTTGTCCCCGTAATATCACGTGAGGTCTACTCAACGAACCTACCCGTGTTCCAAACGGAGTTTATACAGGGGAGTTATCAGCGCTTAAAGTTGGTTGTTTGACATTAAAACTCAAGATAATTCTACTTTTCAAAACACATTTTCTCTATCTTAGGAGTCATAAAATTATATTTTAGAAGTTAAAATAATACTTTTTGTTTTCTTGTCCCCGTAATATCACGTGAGGTCTACTCAACGAACCTACCCGTGTTCCAAACGGAGTTTATATAGGGGAGTTATCAGCGCTTAAATTTGGTTGTTTCACATTTTTTGTTTTCTTGTCCCCGTAAATTATTTGACATGCATCCCTATATACAACAACACAAATGACTATTTCTTTCACAACACTATTGAGAATATAACATGTCTTCTAACGTAAGAGACATCACCAACAGTAGAAGTAGAAGAAACACAAGACGTTTGAATGAGTCATTTTCAAATGATCTGATCATAGCCGACAACATTCCGTCACCGGTTGAGAACCATTATTTCCAGACAGGTTTGAACTGCTCACGAAATGTTTTCCAATTCTTCTACAACGGAGATTCAGAATGGTGCAGGGTTCGTCGTATGGGCGTTACTGTACTTAACAGAGATTTTTGGGGTACCCTCTTAGGGTATTCTGGAAACGGTTATATAGAGTCAATTGTAAGTTTTTAATACATATATTTGTCGTATATACGTTTTTTGTAATTTAATTAATGGAAAATTTTAAATTACAGCATGTTCGTGCTTGGACAAACAGACTTATGTTTTGGAGGTTAGATGAAATACAAAGGACAGATGCCTTACACCAATCAACCGATCGTTGGACTATCTTACCGTCGAAATTTTATCACCTAGTTTATGATGGGTCGGTTGATGCCCTCCAATATGGAAATGGGACAAACAGACTATATCCCCCATTATGGGAGGTTGATACGGTAAATTAATATTTATTTATTTAATTGACACTATAGAACAACAATAAGTTAATTGTTTTTATTATTTACAGGTATACTTACCGATAACAGATGACGACATAAATTGGTATCTTTTTCAGATTAATATGGAGAGACTAGAGATTCATGTATTTTTTCCATATGAATGTCGTCCAAACACCTGCAGTGATTCATGGTGCATTCATCGTCATGTCCACCAAATTTATGTGCAATTTGTGGATAGCTTTATATGATTTCTACAACGTATATCATATTTTGAACAATCGGGGCAACAAATATTTCTTGAAAACGAACCCCTTGAATTACCAATGTCAGGTCAAAGTGTATGGCCTCCAAATGGTGGTCATATTGGTCCAGATTCTGGGGTGGTAATTTGTATGTTATTGCGTAGATTGGTAATAAATAGGTCATTGTCGTGGCAAGAAATGAATATACAAGATGCTTGTATGAGATATAGATGATATATGGCTGATGAATTATATGTTATGCGAATATTGCAGTAAGAAATAAATATTTCTATTTATGTTATTATATTATTATTCCTTGTAGTAAGAAAAAATAATTTCATATCATCTATAAATACCAACTATCATTCACCAATAACTCTCATTCAACATCTAAGTATCATTCAACACATAATGGGTGATGATCAATATAATTCTGAAATGGTTATGTCGTACGAAGTTAATGAAGAATTTGTTCAGTCACATGAAGACTTGGTTGGTAATGAAGGGGTGTTTGTTTGTATGCTAATGGAACATCTAGTAACCGATAAACCATTGAATATAAATGGCGAATTTAAACAGAAATGTAAGTCTTACCGACGGTTTATGGCAGATCAGTTTTATTTCTGGCGTTGTTTGCCACGTTAGGGTTATTTCTTGTGATGTTGTCAACTTTTGTTTTAATATTATGTTTATTTCTTGTGATGTTGTCAAGTTATGTTAAAAAATATTTTGTTTTAATGAAATTATTGTCTTAATGTTTACCCATGTACACAACAGTAGATTTTATTTTTAATTTATTAAAAAAACATGCCTATATTAAGAAGGCTGAATCATGTTCCAAACCATCATTTCCAAACCATTATATTCTATACTATGAACCATCATACTACCCATGGCCTTATACTTGTTTTTTTTTCATATATAAAACACACACACTACTAAAAAACCTCCAGATTTATTTACTTGTTTACTTTAGACTTCGTTGGAATCGGTGTACTCGGAAATATAATAAAACTGTAGACTTCGTTGAAGGGTAGTTGAAGCTGGGATATGCTTCCAAGTAACTGGGGTTCGCCCCCATGAAGATGCGGATCCCCCCCATGAAGCTGCGGATCACCACCCAAAAGCTGTGGTTCCCATCCATGTAGCTGCGGATCCCCCCCCCCCTAAAGTTGACGTTCTCCCCCTAAAAGGTGAGGTTTCCCCCTAGTAGTTGAGGTTCTATCGTATTATGTTAACTTTTGTAATGTAATCGTCAACAAACTAAATATATTAATTTTATCTGTTTTTTAAATTATTTTGTCCTTGAATTACAAATTTATGAGACGAATTTTGTCTTTGAATTACAAACATAAGATTAAAACATAATTAAACGTAGGATTAAAACTTAATTAAACCTAAAATTACAAAACTAACAATACATTATAACATAATAAAATAAAACATAAATAAAATTACATGAAAATATTATTCCGAGTCAGTGGAGTAATCGGAGTCATCTGAACAAGAGTAGCCAAATTCTTCATGTCGTTGTTGACGTCGAAATTGCCTTACCCTAAATTTAAAATCCCAATCCTCATCAAAATCTAGTGAAGAATTGGTTGTTTCTTGAGGGTTTGTAGGTTGGACAGGTATCGGAATTGGATGATTTGTTCGTTGCATTGGACTTTGGTTATGTTGTTGCACAACAAGAGGAGTGTTATGTTGTTGAGCGGTTGGATGAGGGTTATGTTCTTCATCATTTCGACAAGGGTTATGTTGTTCATCATTTGGACGAGGGTTATGTTCTTCATCATTTTGATGAGGGTTATGTTCTTCATCATTTGGACGAGGGTTATGTTCTTGAATATTTATGTTAATAGTAAAGTGAATGTGAATGTGGTTATGATCCGCCATGACCACCAAATGGAACCACAAGATGTATATTTATAACCTAAAATACAAGCATAAAAAAAATAAAACATAATAATATTAAAATCAAACAAATGTTACATTTAACTATTTTTTTTACAACAAACTTTTTGGTTATATTATTATAACATAATATTGCTAATTGTTTATGAAATTCTGATACAGTTTCTTGAGTGTCCTCCTGTGGATTTAAGACGCGTCCATTGATTAACCGTTCCATAAAAATACACACCCAAACACCACAATCTCCGGACCCGGGGCTTTGTTGAGGCACGTTAGGTGGTATTACCCTCTTCAATGGCATCAGTCGTTTAGTCATATTGCGATTATGGAAAAATTGGGTGTACCATAAGCAACTAGGAATAAGAAACTGCAAACGCTCCAACAATGTATCGGTCTCTTCAACATAAATGTTTTGCAAACTGTAGAAAAAATAATGTCAATTTTTTATTATTAAGTAATAAAACTTAATTAAAAATATTTAAGATTATAACCTGTTATATACTGTTATAGTCCATGTTGATGTGTTCACATGTGTTAGGAACCAATGTGATTTTTCTACATTCACTGGAATGTAAAACTACAAACATAGAGAAAAATATATTTAACAATTTGTTAATAATAATAATATTATTATTAAATAAAATGCATTACATCATCAATAGTCCAACTGGCAGGATATGGAGAGTATGTTCCATCCCCTAATGAGAAACACTTCTCGCCTCTTAATAAATGATAATGAAATTCAGTAGATAAAATTGACCAACATGAATCTACCGGTCTACAATTGTACAAGTAAGTCTCCCAAACCAGAAGATGCTGTTAGTAAATGAATTTTAAATAAATTAATAAAGCTAAAATTATTTTTTACTTTAAGAAATTGCTTACGTTCGACTCTAGCCAGCCATCAGACCCATCTAAAACCAACAAACTCTTCCAAAAGCACGGCTCAATAATGGATGGCATAGTAAGAGAAGTTTCACAACACTTTCCAGTTTTATAAAAACTCCTAATATTTTTAATAATTGCGCTTTTTCCTTTATTTAAATTAGGAGTCGATTCAATGATCCCGAACGGTGAAAGCAAAACAGCAGATGGCTTGCATATCCTTTTTTCCCGGTTTAGACCAACAGGCTGTAAAAATAATTAATTATAACAATATGTAAAAATACAAAAAAGCTGAAATTATTAAAATCATAAATATCTTACCTTTTCTTCATGAATATTTATATGGTCAGCCTTAAATCAAAAAAATTACAGCAAAGTTAGCAAAGATATAAATATTTAAAATAAAGAAAATACGCTTACATAAGGTGGTGTTGTGTAGACGTCATCATTTCTATTTGACGTTGATTCAGCATGATCATTTTTACTATAATTTTTACCTACCAGCGTCTCTACCTTCTATAAGACAAAATAATATTTAATTAAAAACAATTTATATAAGGAAAAATTTAAATGAGATTAGATGGGAAAGAATATACCTGTAAACGGTCCAAAATGTTCCTGATAACGTCATTCGATGACGATTGATTTTCTTTAAAATATTTTGATGTATCATCATCTACACCATCACCCAAAATGATAAAACTCTCTTTCCAGTATTGTTGTTGTTCTTCTAATTGTGTAGGAGAAATTACTATGGGCTCGTAGCCAGTCTGATAAATTTAACAACAAAAATATAAATGTTAAGAATATAACATTACATAAAATATAATTTAAAGTAAATGATAACTAACAAAATGAGAACGCTCTAATATTGCAATTGCTTGTTCCCATGTGAGTCTGCTAGATTTTTTTCATCCAAGGCAACGGGGTAAAAAACCGTCCCTATCAATTAACATCCCAATCTCCGGAAATATCTCAAATATCCACATCTAGAAAAATAAAAGTAATTAACTTAATATAATATAAAATGAAAGTAAATAATGCATTATATAAAAATAAAAAAATACTAACCTTAAATGCCCATACAAATCCCTTGATGCTATATGTTAGCTTTAGTTTTCGATCGTCTCTATTATTTTTAAAAAGGGCATTATGAATATGTGGGTACGTGTATTTCCAAATATAAGAACCCCATTGATAATCGTTCCATGCCCCTAGATTATTAACCAATTTTAAAAGAAACGGATCCGACAAATTTTTAGGTTCTAACCCCTTGAATCCGACCTCAACCAATAATAACAAACAAACTCGAACAGCATCCATCTCTTCTAAAGTTAGCAAATCATTTTTAAAAATATATAACAAATCTTCTGACTTAACTTTGTGACTACCAAATAACCTTTCTTTAAAAAAAGGAGGACTTTGGTAATTTATGTGAGGTTTAAATTCACCAAATTTAAAACCAGTAATCAAACAAAATTCTCTAGGACCAAAAGTTAAAGTGCGGCCACCGATTGAAAAGTTTATGCCATCTTCTGGATTATCAGTTAATATTTGAGTTTGAAATATTAAATGAATTAATGATGCTTCACTGTTAAGAGATTCACATTTTAACCAATATCCAAAACATGTGTTACTAAAAATAATGAGTGCAGTTGGATATTTTTTTAACTTTTCACGAATTTCTTTAACAATTTTCATATTACATCTAATAGCCACCTGGCCGGCATAATAATGTTCCTGTATAAATAAACAAATATATATACAATTACTTAAATGAGATTTTATCAAATATTAAATATAAAGAAAAATAACTGTTAATAATAAAAGGGAAATTACATTAACATTCATTTTTAATGAAGCTGCGAGGAGAGAAGACTGGCGAAAATGAAAGTGGCGAAAATTTGGAGTGAATGGCGAAAATTTGGCGTGAATGGCTTGAATGGCGAATTTATACTATAAATGGCGAAAATATGTCAAATCCTAACGCTAGATTCCCTGAATTTTCGCTTTAAATTTTCGCCATATTCTCTGAATTTTCGCCACTTTTGGTCAAATTTTCGCCACTTTTGGTCAAATCCGGTCAGAGTTGAAATTTTCGCCAGTTTTCAAAGATTTTCTGAATTTTCGCCATTTTTCTGAAATTTTCGCCACTTTTTTGAAATTTTTGCCACTTTTTCAAGATTTTCTGAATTTTCGCCACTTTTTTCAAGATTCTCTGAATTTTCGCCACTTTTTTCAAATTTTCGCCACTTTTTTCAAAATTTCGTCATTTTTCAAAATTTCGCCATTTTTCAAAAATTTCGCCATTTTCTATAAAATTTCGCCATTTTTCAAAAATTTTGACATTTTCAAAAATTTCGCAAATTTCAAAATTTTCGCCACACCCAATCGCCATTCGGTCCCACAAAATTAAAAAAAAAAAAAATTGGCGAAAATTTGCGGCGAAATTTTATGTCAATTTTTCATCAATTTGGCTATTTTGGTAAAAAAAAAAAGTCAAAGGCTGTTTTGATAAATGGGATTAATCAAATGGTTAGTTTGGTAATTTTCCCATAAATTTATGTGTAGGAATAGTGTGGAGTTGACATGAAATGAAATTGATGTTGATTGTATTGTGTAACAACACCTACATTTTTAAAAGACATTATAATACGATCTTCAATGCAACAAAGCATATTTACAAAACAGTCCCTGAATAATCATAAAAACTATATTATAATAATACATTTATATGTTAAAAACCAACCCCGTGTATATCATGCAATGCTTCCAAACAAGCACTCATTCCCAAATGAACAACATTATCATGCATTTTTGTGTAGTTGTGTTATAACTTAAATTCACTAGAAATTCTAGATTTCTTTTTAACTTTTTTACTCTAGAGATTCTTCAAGCTAATCAAGTTAGTCTTATACTTGTTTGTATTTCAGAATCTTCACATGATGGCTTGTTAATCTAGGTTTATGACATAATGATATCATATCCTTGTGTTGTAAATGTCAAATCACGAAACACGTTCGCTTTGACCGGCTAATCTACCGGATCCGAATCCAAATCCATCGTCGCCTGGTTTCTAGGGCAACAGTGTAATCCGAAATTTGATGACTATTCCAAAGTTCTAAACTCGAGCCTTCAATTTCCTAATTTTCAATTCCATATTGATAACCACATTAAGAACTTTTAGCGATTGTCATCTGGTTTTTGACACAAGGGGCGATTCAAATAACAAAATCCATAGATCTACGTGTGTGAGTTTAAATGGTGACCGCCTCAAAAAATGGTTTCTGTATCACTAGGTTTTATTAGAGACAATTTGTTATATAATTGATTGATAGTATTTTTAGCGACTATTTCAAGATATAAGCAAAACTTGTCGGGGTAAATTTAAAACAATCACTTAAATATTATTCTTTAAATAATTTAATTGTTGTAGTGATAACAATACGACTTATATAAGTACAACTAATTACCAACTGCAATTTGTGAGTAACTAGTATTTTTACCCCGCGCTTCATGGCGGGGAACGCTTTTTTTTCTCTGCATTACGCGGCATGAGTTTGGTCATCATCGCTTCGACTCGTCGAAACCATACAAGCGAATACCGATACCGGATACAATAATACCACAACACTGCTAACGATGTTGCTCGCTCATAAACAATTGGGTTTGTCACGACATCGCAACGGTAACATCGCCTTGCTATAGCGTACAGCACAAAGAAAATATATTCAAGTTTTTATACATCTCTGTTTTAAAAAAAGTTTATATATTGGAACGTTCATAAAGAAGAAAAAAGTCTCGCGTTCCATTTTTTCTAAAAATGTAGTGAACGAAATTCATTAGATAATAAAAAAATTATTAAAAAATTAACCGAGTAAAAACGTATATTATATATATTATAAGTAGTGAAAATGAAAATTAAAAAAAATAAATTAAGTTGACCAACCACTTGATGTTCGTGTATGTAACCAGAATGCAGTAGTATTGAAGAAAGAAAGTAATAGGTGAGTAGAATAGGTATGGTGTCAAGGATGGAACCACGTGTCCTGTGTCCTCAAATAAGCAGGTTTAAAAAACGATATTAAGTTATTAAATATCAACCAATAGCTTGAATGTACTGTTCACTCTCATTTCAAAATTGTACTAGGATAGAGAATGTTCGTATTTCGATTTTTTTATATAATTATATGGTAGAATTACGTATATCCTTTTATTTTTAACCCTAATAATATATATGTCTAACCCAAAACTTAAATTATATATATCCATCTCTTTTATAAAATTATCCTTTTAAATTTACAAGAAACACGACTATTCATATTTCATCGATCCCAAGCCTAACCTTCTGATTCTCGCTTCCGATCGATTCTAACATCCAACGTCGCTTCTGATATATTCCATCATCTAGTTGGTATATATGTAATTAATGATAAGATTATACGTAAATAAAAGTTTGAGCTGGGTATATATTTAATTAATGGTTTTTAGGGGGGAATATATGTAATTGCCCCTAATTATATTTCGTACAATGTCATTGAGACACATAAAAAATAAAGAGAAGAGTTAATTACACGAATGGCTCGTGTGGTATGCTCAGATTTCACTTTTGCCCCATAGCTTACGGAAATTAAATGGTTGAACCGTAAGTTTCCATTCTGTAACACCATTGGCCCCCAAAATTGATGGTCATTAACTTTGGGCGTTAAGTGAAAGTGAAATGACTAAACTACCCTTTAACAATTAAAAAAAATGTCTTAGACACACTTACAAATAAAAGAAATAAAAAAACCCTTAAATTACAATCCTGCCAAAGCCAGATCCCCTTCGTCTTCTCCTCTCATCTTCTCCACGCATCTTCTCCATCGTCGGTTCAACATTCCGACCAAGTAACCCCACCGCCCCCTGGAAAACGTAACACCCGATTGGAGTGGTCTTTGTGCAATAGCGTAGATTGGAACAATGTGCTGGTCATTCTCTTGAAGTCAGGCAGCTACATGTTCATCGCTTAGGATTTCTTCCCTACACACGAGTGCATAAGTCTTCTAGGGTTCTCTTGCAACAGTCATCATCTTCATCAAATTTCTAGGGTTTACACCCAGGGGCGGACCTATATACATTAAGGGGGTTCACCGGACCCCCCGAGTTTCAAAATTTTTATACAACATTAGGTAAAAACTGGGGTGAACCCTATAAAAAATTATAGGGTGAACCCCTATACAAAGTTTAACAAGTGGTGTAGTGGTTTAGGCTCTGATATATAACCTGGAGGTAGTGGCTTCGAATCCCGTCACTAACATATTTTTAAACCTTTTTTTTACCTGATTGCGTATGGACTGGGCCTGTTGCGTATGGACTAGGCATGTTTGACTGGCACTGGGCTGTTTGACTGTTTCTTTGGGTTGGGCCTGGTATAACAACTAAAAGAGGAATTGACTAATGAGGAATCCCTGAGGTCGCAGACTCGCACGTAGCCTCCAACTTTGCTTCACTCTTTCAGCCTCCAACTCCACAACAACCTCTAACCTCCGCCTTCCTGCTGCCATGCCGCCGCCGCGGGCCATCGCACGTCTGCACCGCTGCCATTCTCTCAACCACATGTTAGTTGACTTTAGTTGTTTATTCCCTCTTGTTTGTTGTTTACTAGGGTTAATTTGAATGTTAATTTAGATGTTAATTTAAATGTTAATTTAGATGTTAATTTGAATTTTATTTGTAGATATTATTATGGATATTAAAAGATTGTCCTTGCATGTTTTTCAATAAATCATGATGATTTTGAACCTTCATTTTGTCATATTGTGTCTAATTTTCAAGCACTGGTTAATTTTCTAAAAGTCCATCCCTTTTTTACGTGAAATGTCTCAAGAAACTACCAAATACTTCAAAATTTTGCAATATCTACACAAGATATATATGTGGATCACAAAATATATAAAAGAGATTGATAGCTTCCATTGATTTTTAACAAAATGTGAACAAAACTTTAAATATTCTAACATCATTAGTATTGCTCATTTTCAAAGTAGGAATCCATCCTACCAGCTAATATATTCATATTGTGTTCTTTGGCTTCTTTCTATCTCAATAATATTTTCATATTCTGTTAAATGGCTTCTTTCTGTCTTAAGAGTATTATCAAATTTAGATACACATCCAAACTCAACCATAAAACCATAAATCAATAAATGTTTGATGCTGTAGAAAAAAAAGCCTTGAAACGAAATTCCAATTGAAAATCATAACTGGGAACTTAAAAAAGTTGGAAAAGGCCTAAAAAAATTTCTTCGCTTTAGGTTTCCAAAATGGTTGAGCCGCCCTCCCCGACCCGAACAATCAAACCGAACCGAACCAAAAAAATTTATGTCCGACCCTATGAAATTGAAGCATCTAAAAACAGTGAACCCCTGAAAAAAAAATTCCTGGATCCGCCACTGTTTACATCTGCAACTCATCGTTGTAGGTTAGTCTTTACATTGTTTACAGTCTGTTATCATCTATATCACTTCTTCATAAACACTTAAACCTAGTGTTTTTTAACAGTTTGGGATTGCAAATCTGATTTTATGGTTTCCACATGAATCGTACCTAAGATCCTCAAAATAGCCGCAATGGGCCCCAAACAAGAGTCAAATTCTGGTTTGCCAAGAAAATCGCAATCTGTTTTTGAGATTGAAGAAGATGAGTATTGGGTGTCGCCTGAATCTGACCACAAAAGCGTCTCTTGACTGCACCATTGTTAAAAGTGTCCTTCTGGTGACTTAGAACCCGGTAAACCATGTCCCAATTCAGTGGCTTTCAAGTTCATGTGGACATCGGATATGAAACGCCCTTCCGACGGTGGCCCTGTAAGAGAGAGATAGATAGAGATCGAGTCAGAAAGAAGATGAAGAGAGAGGGGGTTTTGGGTGTGCCGGAGATGGGATGCTAGGGTGGTGGTGATGATTCTGACGATATGATGATATATACATGTTTTTTTTTTAAACAAAGGTATTTTAGTCATTTTAAAAAATTTAACAGTCAAAGGCTTAAAGCTAACGACCATCAATTTTGAGGGCTAATGGACAATGGTGTTACAAAATGGAAACTTATGGTTCAATCATGTAATTTTTGAAAGTTATGGACCAAAAGTGAAATCTGAGCATACCACAGAGGGCATACGTGTAATTAACTCAAATAAGAAAATAAATATGATGAGAGAAATGTGTTTAAAATAAGTCTTAAATACTTAAGAGTAGTAACATATAGATTTTTTTTTGAACGGTCAACAAATATTATAAGTCCGGTCACCCGGGTAAACCAATTGGCGAAAGGCCACCCACGCCTGCGAATGCAGACAGCGCTGGTGACCCGCCCCGCCCTCCATTCCAGGGGAAACCCACCACCCGAAGACTTTCATGGAAAAACACCTGACCCAATTGAGCATATTGTACCAAGTGAGACTCGAACTTATAACCTCCATGTTGGAAGACCATTAGGGTTCCTTCTCCCAAACTAGTTGATTTGAGGCTTATTTACATGTTTAATACATATTAAAATGCTTTTAAGAGTATTAAATGCGAGAGAAAAAACCTACAGAATCTGAGAATCATACAATGTTTTCAAATTTCAAGGGCCTATAATCTATACATAGCTTGAAGACATCTCGTGGTGTAAATAGTAAAAAAGCGTGGTAGGACTTTTACTTAGGATTACTTTTTCATTTTTTTATTTACTAACGTATGTTTTTACAACGTAATTTTTTCATACTTTTCGAATATATTGTTACGGCGCATTTTTTTCTCTACATTTTGATTTTTAAAAACAATTCTCCACAACGCGTGAGATATATTCACAAGTTTATATTAAAATCTGAGAGATAAATTATTTTCTTTTGGTAATTTCCATATTCATTACTTTTAGAATCAATAAGCAAGGTTTGTGTATGAGATTTTCTGGTGCGATATAACGAGAAACATGTATATTATAAAATAAAAATATTTAGTTACAGCGGTATTATATTTAATTATACAAAAGATGCCCCCATATAACCAAACAATAAGGCCGCTACATACCCAAAAATATATTGGCACATGTTTTATATCAACAGTTGAAATCTATTCAAACTGATATTAATAAATATGAGTTAGATTAACCTAAATAAATAAGTATAAAAAAATAATTGTTGTCTAATTTTATAAATAAATAAATGCTCAATAGAAAAAATAATAATAAAATCTTTAGAAAAAGAAATAATTATAATAATAGAACAAAGATAGAAAAGGTTGTTAGTTTTATAAAAACTAGCTCCTTAAACCCGCGTTTCACGCGGGTGTCGGGCCGATTGCTAATAAAATCTAAATAAAAACGTAATAATAGGTTTGATTCGTCACAGTACCATAACAGTTACGACAGTCGTTATAGGCTACGATATATAAAAAAGTCGATTATGAATATAACTCCTAAAAAAAGTTATATCAGAACGTCGCAAAAAGAAAAAAAAACTAAACCCTCGCTCTGTGGTGAGTGTCGGCCCAATCGCTAAGAAAATCTAAATGAAAACGTAGTAATAGGTTCGGTTCGTCATAGTATTACAATGGGTATGACACTCACTAAAAAATCGATTCTGAATAAAACTCCGTTTTAAAAAAAAATTATATCGGAACGTTACAAAAAAAAAACAGTCACACGCTCTGTTTTTTAAAAAAAGTTAACAAAAGAAAGTTATTAAAAGGAAAACAAAATTATTAGAAAATTAAACGAGTTAAAATCGTATATTATATATAATATAAGGGGTGAAAAAAAAGACGTGGCAAAAAGTAAATATGAAAACGTAGTAATAGGTTCGGTTCGTCACAATACCACAATGGGTACGACACTCGCTATAGGCTACGATACCTAAAAATAGTCGATTATGAATAAAACTCTGTTTTCAAAAAAGTTTATATCGGAACGTCACAAAAAATAATAATAAATAAAATTAATCGCACACTCTGTTTTAAAAAAAAAAGATAACCAACGAAAGTTATTAAAGAGAAAACAAAATTATTAGAAAATTAAACGGGTTAAAACGTATATTATATATAGTATTTGGTGTGGAAATAAAAAAAAAAGACGTGGCAAAAAGTAAATGGTATGATCACTCTTTAAAGAGTTTCTTCTTTAATCTTTATTGTAATGTTACTTAAAATGTTTTAGGTTAAATATATTATTGTCAAAAAGTAATAGGTTAAATATATTATCAAAAAGTAATATTAATCTGGGCCAAATCAAAAAAGGGGTATGTGGTTAGATCAGGGGGTTTATCCAGTTTGATGGTTTCTGCGGTGGACTGCCCTGCATGTTATAGGTGTTAACCCGAGTAAACCCAATTATTCTACAATATCTATGTGTTGTCGTTCAAAAAAAATTGATGATGTAATAAGAGATTCTAAAGGGATTAAACTTGGATTAAGACAAAGATAAAGGCTAGCTTATAAAAGAAATACGAAAAAAAAAGACAAAAACCACGTGCAAGGACTCGCAGCCAGGGCCTCTCTTGTAGAGTTGTGGGTGACCAACCACTTAGCTACCGAGTTTTTTTTTTCAAACGGGTGTGTAAGGAAAACTTATTTACCAAAATAAGTAATTTGAATTTTTTTTTATTAAAATTAGTGTTTTTTAAAAATCTCTTCTTTCTCACTTCTAATCTCATTAGATAAAAAACATTTATATTTGGAAAAGTTTAAGGAAAAAGTTTCTAATAAAAAAAAATTTAAAAATTGTTGGGTCGTTGCATTTAAAAAATGTTCTTTAAAGTATTTATTATGTTTTAATCTTAAAAATATTTTGAAAACATGTTTACGTTCTTTAAAAAAAGTTAAAGAAAAGTTTTTAATAAAATAAAAAAAAAACTTTTTATTTTTGTTTCTAATTTTTTTAAATAGTTTAATATATATTTCGTTTTCAATCAGTTTAAAAATATAATAAGAAAATATATTTTTAGTAGAAAATACAAATGTAAATTTGCCTTTTCTTTTATTCTAATTCACTTTATTTTCTTTCATAAAAAATCGGATTTTTTCATAAGTTTCAAATAATAAAAGTCAACGTTAAATTTTGGAACCCTTATTTTATTTTATAAATATTTTATCTAAATTCATTTCATGTTTTGTAAAATAACTCATTATTTTTTAATATAATTATTTATTAATTTTAAAAATATCAATTTTTTGTAAGCAAGTGTCTCATTTTTTTTTGTTGTCATTATTGTAGTTTACATTTCGTAGATATTATTGTTTTTAATTTTTGTTAAAAGGTCTATGTGTTTAAAAAACGTTTTAAAATAATTTAGAAAATGTAATAAAAAGGCATTTTTAATAGGTAGTACAAGTGCATTTTTTAAAAACGTTTTACAAAATATCATGACGAAACAATATATTTTTCGTATTACATTTTTAAATTAATTAAAAACATTTTTTTAAAAATACATAAAAACTGTTTAAAAAGTTAAAAACAAAAACGTTTACAAAAAGTAATTTCAAATGAAATAATTTTTTTTATGAAATGCTAAAAACATGTCTATCCTAGAAAAACATTTTAGAAAAAAAAGTTAAAGAAAATACTTATAAAAGAATTATTAAATATTATAAAAACCTTTTATAAAATATCATGACCCAACAATTTTATTTTATTTTTTATTTTATTAGAAACTTTTTTATTAACTTTTTTCAAATAGAAATGTTTTTTATCTAATAAGATTAAGAGTGAGAAAAAATAGGTTTTAAAAAATACACCCATTTTGGTAAATAATTTTCAAAACACTCATTTTAATAAATAAATTTTCCTACCGCATTCTTTTGTAAAAAAACTCCTTAGCTACCATGCATTTGTAATTTTTTTTTCGAATGACGTGTGTGTTATAAAATAGACGACAACTTTTTTTCCTTTTTTTAACGGCAGACGACAACTTTTGATTGGCTTGGTTATTATTCATGGGTTGATAATTATATATATATATATATATATGGTTTAGGTTATAGTAAAAAAGTTTTAAAAATAAGAAAGGTAAGAAGGATTCTAAGCTTGACATTTGTCATTTTATTGTTTTTAAAGGGAGGGCATAATGGTCAATGTGTAATACATCAGGTCAATGTGTAATATACCAGGTCATGTAATACATCAGGTCAATGTGTAATACAAGGTCTGATATTACACAATGATCAGACCTGATATTACACAATGAACTGATATTACACAATGAGCATATTACACAATGACCAGACATATTTGAGCGAATTACACAATGAGCTGGAAAACATAAAACACAATGATGAAAACATATAACACAATGATGAAAAATATTTGACACAATGAACTTGTATTACACAATGACGTGACTAATTACACAATGACTTGACTAATTACACAATAACTTGACTAATTACACAATGAACTTGTATTACACAATAAACTTGTATTACACAATGAACTTGTATTACATGATAAACTTGCATTACACATTGAACTTGTATTACACAGTGAACTTGTATTACACAATGAACTTGTATTACACATTGAACTTGTATTACACAATGAACTTGTATTACACAATAAACTTGTATTACACAGTGAACTCGTATTACACAATGACCTGACTAATTACACAATGACCAGACGTGGTATTACACAATAAACTTGTATTACACAATAAACTTGTATTACACGATAGACTTGTATTACACAATGAGCTAAAAAACGCAAAACACAATGATAAATACATATAACACAATAAACTTGTATTACACATTGAACTTGTATTACACAATTAACTTGTATTACACAATGAACTTGTATTACACGATGAACTTGTATTACACAATGATCTGACTAATTACACAATGAGCTGAAAAACGTAAAACACAACGATAAATACATATAACACAATGAACTTGTATTACACGTTGAACTTGTATTACACGTTGAACTTGTATTACACAATGAACTTGTATTACACAATGAACTTGTATTACACGATTAACACAATGAACTTGTATTACACGTTGAACTTGTATTACACAATGAACTTGTATTACACAATGAACTTGTATTACACGATTAACTTGTATTACACAATGACCTGACTAATTAAACAATTAGCTAAAAAAACGTAAAACACAATGATAAATACATATAACACAATGAACTTGTATTACACATTGAACTTGTATTACACAATTAACTTGTATTACACAATGAGCTGAAAAACGTAATTTTTTTTCTTTTTTGTTTATAACGACACTATACTCGTTTTAAAGATAAAAAAACGCTCGTTTTTATGGTGTAATTTTTTTGAAAAAAATAATGTCGTATGTAAAAGTTATGAACGTTTAAAAATGAGGGGGGGCTTGATAAAAAGTCAACAAAAGTGGTCAAGATTAAAATACCCTTTCAACAATTTTTTCTCCTACAATTTAATCTCAACCATTAAATCTTTTATACAATTTGATATAATGGCTCTAAGTCATTTTCACCCTTTTTAGAATTAGAATCATTTTTACCCGAACCTAATCATGTATATATATATATATATAATTTAAATATATAAATTGATTAGAAGGAATTAAATCTAAAAGAAACGATGGTGTTAGATACTTGGTGGATTTAAAGGTAACATGTTGCAATTAACATAGTTTGGAATAAAAAAAGCATGAATTAATGATGTTTTTTAGACTATCTGTATATTATATATAACTAGAAATTAAGACCGCCCGGTGCAGCGGTTTTGCAAACTTCGTTACGCGCATTACGGCGGTGACATTAACATGAGTGAGTACACAAAAGAAACGTATGAAGTTGTCGCAACTCGGTTCTGGAGATCGAAAAATAAATAAAATGCGGCGCGAATAGGAGTTAACTTTGAAACGACAAATTCGTTAAAAAGGTTAGTAACAAAGTAAAAACAAAATAGGAATATAAAACGTAATTTTTACAACGAATATAAAAAAAAAGTAAAAGAAAAAAAAAAACGAAAAAACTCAGTTTGTCACACTCTAGACTTGAACCTGCGTAGGCGGGTTTAGTAGAGTTATTGTAAAAAAACCAAATCAGAAAAAAATAATGAGTTAAAAACGTATATTATATATATTACAGAGGTAAACTTAAGAGTTTAGAAATTTGAGGGGTAGAGTTAAAAATTTTATCAAAGGGTAAAGTTAAAACTTTATAAAGTTGAGGGGTATATTTGAAAATTTAAAAAGTTGAATGATATTATTTGAAAATGTAAAAACAAAACCACATAGTAAAAAAGATGCCAAACAAGATTCGAACATTGGTCTTCCAGTACTGAGGATTGCCTACCACTGGGACAAAGGACAATCTATGTTTCCATTACCATAATATATTTATTTAAAGCAAAAGGCAAGACCGTACGGCACAATCTCATTGTGCCACCGACCTTGCTTTTTAAGGTTAAGTAAATTTACAACTAAAAGACCTACTGTTCATTCAGAGAATAAAATAGAAAACGGTCGTGCCGGAAAATAGGAAGAATGAAAGATCTTTGAAATAAGATTCATAAACTCAATTAATTTCACTAGCTCTTAATTATTCATTGATTTCATTGAGATATTCATATATGCGTATACATAGACACACACGGGAGATATTCATATATTAGTTTTAATCTAATGGTTGTAATCAAGTACAATTAACACTTAAGGGTAATTTGAGTAAGTTTGAAATTTTGCTCCTTGCTTCTTCCTATTTCGTGCGTACCCTAACTAACATTCTAAAACCCGCCAACTCTTCAAAATTAAAAAATAATGTTTATTTTTATATTAAAATATCTTAAGCATCCTTAATAATTAAATGAGTAAACTGTCATTTTTTGTTCATATGGTTTGATCACTTTTGTCACTTTCATCCTAAATGTTTATTTTTCTCCTACGTATCCTCGTGTTATCCAAAACTTGTCATTTTCATTCAATTGGTTAACCTCATCAATTTTTAACATTAAATGAGAGGCATTTTTATCTTTTTATACATTTATTTATTTTATTCATTTTTAAACACTTAATTATTTCCCCCTCCTTTAACCCTAATTCACGATCGTCCGTGTGGGGTCTGCAAGATTTCCACTTCTCTTGACCACTCAAAACTCACCACGACAATCTACGCTCTATTCATAAAATAAAACACCCTTCTCAATCCTTTCCAATCAGCCTCTTTAATTACATACTTCTCTCACCCCGGTGAACTCTCACTCGGCACCTATCTCCTCCGCCATACGAAAAACCTTGATATCGTCGTATTCAATGCCCTAATTTTGGATTATGCCCGTTAAAATCAAACTAGATCCGTTTTCGAAATTTTCAGGGCGTTGAAACAAACATCTGCAATTTGGGTATTTTCGAAGAAGATAAAGTTGGGAATGGGACGACAAACCGAGTTGGGTGACCTACTGAATGGTGATACAACCGCCGACGAAGAAGACGAACCGAGTTGGGTCACTAGAGAAGACGAACCATGGTGGTAGATTTTTGGCCGAACCAAAGAGAGAGGGTGACATGCGGCGGTGGTGATAATTTGGTGTTTGCTATTGAGAGAGAGAGAATTGGGAAAGATTATATATATATATATATATATATATATAGAGAGAGAGAGAGAGAGAGAGAGAGAGAGAAAGAGAGAAAGAGAGATGGTGAATTAGGGACGATCGAGAAGACGTAGACCCACGATCGTGAATTTGGGTTAGGGGTAATTAAGGGTTTAGAAATGAATAAATTAAACAAATACATAAAAAGACAAAAATGCCCCTCATTTAACATTAAAAATGGAAGGCGTTAATCAATTGGATAAAAATGACAAGTTTTGTAAAACACAAGGTTACACAGGAGAAAAACAAACCATTTGGATGAAAGTGAGAAAAACGACCAAACCACATATATGAAAATGACAGTTTACTCTTATTAAATTAAACAAATTATACAACTAAAACGAGTGTTTTTTCTCTTTAACTAGACACCTCACTTGATATGCTTTTGTTGAAGTTTTTTTATTGGCAGGTTAATTTCACATGTGAAACAATACTATAAATGAACAACTACAAAGACTTATGAATTAGAAAATTAATGTTGAATATTTAAAAAGCGTTCAATTTTTCTAGTTATGAAATTATTAAGTTTAGAAGGCGATTCGTTGGCAACATTTGTTTTTCATGTATTATAACCACCAAATATTATAGAAGGCGGGCTTTATATAAAACAACAGCTACAAAAAACTTTCTATTAATATTTCTAAGTGAATAAGAGATGTTTTGTATGTGAAAGAGAGTTCTTTCATCGGCATCTCCATAGATTTTATACCAATTCGCATAAATGTGTATAATGATAAAAAAGTCAATAAACATGAGATATTTTCAAGAAATTATGTCTCATTCAAGTCCAAGTACCTCATGCTAAGTAGATGTTTCTTTCAAGAAAGAAAACATTATCCTCCCCCCCCACCCCCCACCCACCCCACCCACATTGACCTTCATCCAAATTCACCCACTGAATTAGTTTGAATAGATGCACTTCAATACAAAGGGCAGTGGTCCTATCTTTTAGTGACCATACTTTTACACCCACATTTACAAATTCACCCATTGAATTAATTTGAATATAAAACTGATAACAAACCTTAAAAAAAGAAACTAAATTTAAATTATTACATTTAAAAAGATGCAAAAAAAACTAAATAAAAACTCCACATTAAAGTATGTGGACAAATTTAAATTTAAATATTTGCGCTTTAAAATATAAAAAAAATTATTAGTTTTCTTTTAAATATCTATACTTTTAAAAGGACGAAACTTGTAAATTTCAAATATTCAACCAGCAACCAATTTTATAAATCTTAAATATCACATGCAGTGGCAGATGTAGCTGCAGCTGTAGCATATAGCTAAGGGGTAGCCTGCGTTATCTCTCAATTTTTTACGCGAAGTGTAAAAAATTTTTTTTTTACGGTTTTATGTATCCGGTTACATCTAAGCAAAAATTACGTTACCTCTCAAAATTTTTTAAAATCAAGACTTTTAGGGTAAAATTAAAACCATCACTTAAACATTAGAGTAAACTTCTTTTAAAATCAAGACTTTTAGGGTAAAATTAAAACCAACACTTAAACATTAGAGTAAACTTCATTTTTGGTACCTGTGGTTTGGTCAAAATAATGTTTTTGGTTTATTAGTTTCAATTTGACTTTTTTGTTCCACGTGATTACCTAATTGTCTCAATCAGACCCTAGCACTAACTACATTAGTTTTTCTGTTAAAGGTAGAGGCATTTTAGACTTTTCACATGTAGTAATGACTAATTATGTAATATACTCAAATTATTAAATAGACTAGTTGTGTAATTTACTCAAACTAGTCACCCCCACCCCTCCCCCTCCCCTTACCCTGCCGCCACCACCTACGGCCACCGCCACCTACAAAATCATTGGAGCTCTTTTCACTGGCGGGAAGGAATGAAGCAGATGAGTATACGAAATACCTTCTCTCTACTTCTACGGAATTGTTCTTTTTTAAAACCCTAGCTCTCAATCGCCATTTATTATCAACCGTTTTCCTAACTTCTCTAACGATCTGAGGTCAGTGACTTCGTTCTTCTTCTGATCTTCGTTTGTTTGAATATAAATATAAATGATCATAATCGAATCTATTGTTCTATTTTGATTTCATGAAATTTTGCTATAATTTCTCGATTTCGTTCCGAATTAGTGCGTAATTTCAACTTATTATGATGATGATTTCGGTAGGGAAGGGTTTCATTGTTTTAAGTATTAGTATATGATCTTTGATATCTGTATATCTGTTATGATGATGTTAATTTTGTAGTTGAGATTGTGGTGGAGTGAGGGAAGTATAACAGGGATTTGATTCTGATTTCATATGTGACTAAAAGTAGTTCATGTTTGGTCTCCTAATGGAAATTGCAACTTTCTATTTGGAGCTCGTTTCCTTCCGGTGCTTCGATGGTGGTGGTGGTGGTGAGAAGATGTGATGGTGGTGGGTGACTGGAGCCACCATTTTGCAGGGCTGTCACCGGTGGTTTTTGTGCGTAGCAGGGGGAGGCGGAGGGGGAGGAGCAGGTCACCGGTGGTAGTGGTCATTGGAGGAGCAGGTCACCGATGGTGGTGGTCATAGGAGGTGGCTGGTGGTTGCAGGGTTTTTGTTTTTAGAGGAGACAAAGTCTTAGGTTTTTGTTGTGTAATTTACATAAATGGTCTCTCTGTTAATTAAAAAAAATGACACAGTTAGTCCTTATCAATAAAAAGACTAAATTATCCTTATCTTTAACAAAAAAAAACTAACGAAGTTAGTGCCATGGGTCTAATTGAGAGAATTAGGTAACCACAGGGATCAAAAAAGTTAAATTAAAACTAATTGATCAAAACTGTTATTTTGACCAAACCGTAAAAATTATTTTATAAATAGTATAATTGTTATATTTATAACAATACAACTTATAGATTACAACGATTTACCACCTATAATTTACAAATTACAAGTAATGTTCGTCCCATTTTTTTTTTAAAACATAATTTTTTTTAAAGGCGAAGATTGAATGTTGTCACGTCGCACCCCCCATCGTTCACATGGGAGAGCCTCGTCCAACTTAGGCCAATATGTTGTCTTAACCGGGCCCACTTAGCGTCAGAGTTGGAGAGCTTTGAAGGAAAAACCCCACCCAATCCGGCCCCTTCCGGGTTTGAGGGAGAGCCGAGGCTCGAACATTGGATGGGCGTGGGTAAAACCTTGGTGTATCAGCCTAAGAGCTAGGTCTCATTTGCGATGCCGCAGAAATTAATGGTGATGGCAGGGATCGAACATGGGACTCCGGGCCTTACGTTAAGCACTACACCACAATCTCTTTGACTTTTTAAACATAATTATATTTCGTACAATGTGATTGAGACATATATTTAAAAAATAAAAATAAATATGAGAGAAATTTAACATTGATAATAGTAGATTTAAGTTGTAATGTTTAATAAATATTAAATGCTTTTAAGAGTACTAAATGGGAGAGAGAGTCTCCATAATCATATAATGTTTTCGGGTGGGGGTTGCATCAAATGATAAAACTATTTGGAGTTGCGGTGATGGGTATGGTCACTGGAGGGGTGTTTCTCGATTCGGTACTCATGGGAACGCCCCATCCCTCCCCGAAAAATGCATCCCAATTTGGGATGGTTATTCCAATCGGGTACCGAATTGCTTTTGCTACCATTTTTCTTTTACACACACTAGTGTGTGTGTATAGGGGGAGGTTCAAATAATAACTAGTTTTTCGCTAAAAAATGACAAAAACCTTAAGAAACGATATCAAACGAACTCCGATTGAGCTAATTTCGGCAGCGTTGGAACCGTCTAGTCGAACTCTACCATCTTAGCTTTTAGGGTTTAGCTTTTAAGGTTTAGATTTTATGTTTGAATTTTAGGTTTTAGCCTTATAGTTTAGCCTTAGAGTTTAGCTTTTAGAGTTTAGATTTTATGTTTTAGGTTTTTTTTTTGGTGGGGGTGGGGGATTTAGGTTTTTGAGGGGTGGTGGTTTTAGGCTTTTCGGGGTGAGGTTGGGGGGGGGTTTAGGTTTTTGGGTCCGGGTAAGGGTTCGATAAGACGGTTCCAAAGCCGTTGGAATGAGCTCAATCGGAGTTCGTTTGACCCATTTCTTAGGATTTCTTAACGAAAAAACACTTTTTAGTGGAACCGTCCCTTATATATATATATATATATATATATATATATATAGGGTTAGGTTCAAATGAGAACTCATAAATACTTGAGAACTCATCAAAAAACCAATTAAAACATTTTTTTTCACTATCTTTATTATTAAAATATAACATAAAAATTGATTTATCTTTTCAGTTAATTCATCACTTCTCTATAAATTATCCTTAAAAAAATTTATATACATGTGTAAATGATAAACACTTACACATGTGTAAGTGGTAAACTTACACAAGTGTATATTTTTTTTAATATATGAAGACATGTAAAGTTACATATATAAATTCTTTTTTTATGTTGTATTCTAACAATAAGAATAGTAAAAATAAAAAAAATGGTTTTGATTAGATTTTTTACGAGTTCTGACGAGTTCTCAAAATATTTAGGAGTTTTTAAATGATTCATTCCCTATATATATATAGGGGAGTCAGAAATGTTGAGGTCTGATTCATGCTAAACCGAGGGTCGGTCACATGCGTCGATAGACAAGTAACGAAATCGAAAAAAAAAATCTCCAGCCGGATCTCCACAACTTGGTCTGTGGTGTTCACCGACTCAACAGGAACAAAACAAAAGCACGTAAACAGATACCTAAGACTACCGAAATTGGGTTTGGCCCAACCAAACTCTCTCTTGGGCTAACCAAGGATTAGTCCATCAGTAGGTTCTTGATATGAAACTCGATTTCTACTATATTGTTTCATGGATTCTGGTACAAATCGATTATTAGATTGTTAAAAAGGGTTTTGTATTTTAGACGAAGGTTTAGAATCGTAAGATAGAGTAGAAGAAGCCAAAACCCGATTTTAGGGTTTGTATGACTATATTTTCGGGTTTAAGAGGTGTAAATGGAAGGGATGAAGCTTGCAATACTTACCTCATGTTGTAATAGCCCTTGGAACCTCCGAAAGTTCTGAGTTTGGTCCGATTTTAGTCAAGAACATGATGAACTTTGAGAGAGTTCTTGAGAAAATGGAGAGCAAATAAATTTTGAAAGTGTTGTGTGTGTGTGTGTGAGTATGTTTGTTGTGTGCATTTCTGGTTAATCAAGGAAGAGATAGAGGGTGAAATGATGGTCTTGGGGAGTGGTGGCAACATATGGAGAAGTGTGGCATATTTTCAATGCTATGTGTCATCTTGCTTAACGACTAAGCAATTTTTATAAAAGTTGTCATATGGTTTATTAATATTGGAATTAGTTTTATAAAATTTTGATGGTTCTTGTATCCCATGGTTCGATTATATATATATATTTATGTAGATTTTTTTTTTTATAACAAAGTTTGATAACGAGATGACCGTCACAATTACAAACTAATGGCAGGTAGAAGGGCAACAAGCTGCGCCGCTACCCCCTTCTGAATAGCAAATCCTACTCTACTAAACACAAAGTTCCCCCCATAAATATATGCGGTGTTACTGCTGACCACCCGCTGAACCCGCTTAAGGAACCGCACCGCATCAGGGGCGAGAGCGCCAAAGGTGTCAAAGGCAAACGGTACGAACACGTGTTGATTCACGAGGCAAGCTTTTTCGTGCTTAGCTACTTTACCCGCCTCTGCCTTGTTTATCGCCTGACCCGCTTTAAACCCATGGTCCCTTATCTCAACTAGGGGGGACACACCTGTCAAATCAACACATGCGTGTTTCCCTCCTTCCTCCTTCCCATCCATATGTAGATGTATGTGTTTGTTTTATAAAATGGTGATTTGGTTAATGATTCTTCGTAAAAATCGTTGGATACATATATATATATGTATATGTGTTAATTATAAATTAAATGAATGGTTATGGCACCTTTAATAAATCGATGGATATATATAAATGCATGTATGATTATACATGCCTTTCATTAATTAAAGCAATTAAATGCTAATAAAGGTTAATAATTATGTATTCAAGATTTCTATAAATGGTTATTGAATCATGACTTTATTATTTAAAGTCTATACATATATTTATTTATATATATATATATATATATATTAAGTGAATCCATGTTTGGTGTAGTGATGTATTTCTTGCAAATTGTAAACATGTATGGTGTCATACTTGTATTTAAATGGTAACATTTTATAGAAATAAGTTTATAAGGTTTATGACATACAAGTGTTGGTCATTTAGTTTATAAAACTTTCAAAGTCTTAAATTTTTTTTATATAAATGGGTGCTTCAAATTGGAGTTTGACTTCTTGCTATATAATGATATCATATGATCCATAATAAAATGTTATCATACTACTAACATATAATCACATAGTTCCCATAATATAATAGAAGTTTTACCAAGTAAAACTAAATTATATACATAATGATGCAAAATATTCACTAATATTAATATATATATATATATATTAAAGCACTATATATTTTTATTTATAACTATCTAGACTATTTCAAATAATAATTCTAGATAAATTTTTTTTTTGTGGAATTGACTTTGATTTTTAAGGATTGTCACAATCAAAATGTAGCAAAAAAGAGGGAAGTGGTGATATTTTAGATATAACCAGTTTTGTTGATTTTTTTTCAAATTTCTCACTTTTTTTAAACGTCCATAACTTTTTCATACGAAATTATTTTCTTAGAAAAGTTGCACCATAAAATCGAGAATTTTTTTATCTTTAATTTGAGTACCATATTGTTAAATAAAAAATAAAAACTAAAAAAAATACAAAAAAGTGAATTTTTTTCTATTTTGTATTAACATTTTTGTACTTGTTTTTTTGTGTTGAATTTTTTGTAATAGATTTTTTATGCTAAAGTTTTTTTATTAAAATTTTTGTGCTGGATTTTTTGTAATAGATTTTTGGTGCTGTATTTTTTGTACTAGATTTTGTGTGTTATAATTTGAGAAAACAAGTGGGTGAAAGTTTGGGTTGTAGGACCTAAATGCCATTTAATCATATTTATGAGAAGCGTCACGTGTTATCTCCAGAATTCTTTTTAGGCTACTTATGCAAAATTCTCTTCTTAAGAGATCCTCCTTCAATATATATGTGTGTGTGAGGTTTGGGATGAATTATGATAGATTGGGAAGCAATACCACCTTTTTGGGATGAAAAAGCTGACATAGCGCTGATGTGGCTTTGAGATTAGATCCCAATTTGGAAGTATACCCACCACCCTTACAATGGTGAAGCTCCCCTTTAAGTCAAGGTTTGAGCCCATCTATTACGAGTAGATGTAAATTATTATGAGTAGTTTAGGGGAACCAAAATAGGGTATTGCTATAAAAAAATATAAGGTTTTCGAGGGCTTATAGTAAGCCTGGCAAAACGGGTGGCTTGGGTTGGTTAATGGGTCCAAACGAGTTTGGGTCACGACAGTTTATGAACAAAATGAGTTCGGGTCAAAACGGGTCGTTTCTAAAAAAATATCAAGTTGCTTTCGGATCCGAATGGGTTGTAACCAAAAAGTCGCTCGGGTTGAAATGAGTTGTCTTAGAAAAGAAAAGTACCAAATTCTGCTATATTTTTCGTGGCTGATGGTGATGTTGCGGTGACGCCTGTCGTTGCTTTCGCACCCCACCCACCCACTCCACCCACCCCACTCCCACCCACCACCCAACCCACTTTCGTCGCCGTGCCACCACCCCCTCCCAACCTTCACCCCGCACCCCACCCACCCCACTACCAGCCACCCCACCCCAACCCAACCCACCCCCCGCTGCCATCCCGCCACCCCCCGCCCAACCTTCACCCCGCACCCCACCGCCACCCGCCCGTTGCGTCCACCTCTTCGGCACACACCCCACCCCACCCCACCCAGCCTGCCTCGCCCGCCACCGCCACCGACCGGCACCCCCCGCTTCCCCCACACACCCCCCCCCCCACCCCACCCCACACCGGCCCCCGCTACCGCCGCCACCCACCCCACCCCGCCCTTTTTTTTAACCCACCCCACCCCCACCCCCCGCCGCCACCTCCCCTCCCATCGTATTGGTCGAACCCGTTTTGACTCGAACCAAATTGATATTTTTTTAAAAAAAAGCGATCCGTTTTGACCTGGACTAATTTTGCTCCAAACCCATTTTGACCCGTAGTCATTTTGCTTCTAACCCGTATTGACCCGAACCCGTTATGACACTTGACCCGAACCCGCCCGACCCGCATTGTTTGCCAGGCCTAGTTTTCTATAATAATTTTTGTTCGATAACTTAAAAAAAAGGTTAATACGCTGTTGTCTCTAAATTTTTTTCTTAACATTCCAATATGTATATATTAAAAAAAAACAGAGTCGTATTCGAAATCGAGCATTTTTTAGGTATTGTAAGCTATAGCGAGTATTGATATCGTATCAGTATCGTGACGAACTGACCTGATATCTACCGAACAACATCGGTACTGGTATCGGTATTATTGGAACCGGTGTAGGTATTCATTTTTATGGTTTTCAATCGATGTAAAACACGACTTGTTTTTTGGGTTATGGCATACAAGTTTTGTGTAATGAAACCATTATAAATAAACCTTTTTTTTGTAATGTAAACTATACCAAGTACTGGTACCGTAACAAATCATACCGATACCAACCGAACAACATCGGTACCGTCTTCGGTATTATCGGAACCGGTATCGGTGTTTGTTTTTATTGTTTTCGATAAATGTAAAACACGTGTTGTTATCCTTTTGGGCATATCACGCCTTTACTTTTTGAGTGATTAAACAATTATAAATAACTTTTTTATTTTGTAATGCACTAAATTTTTTTACCTAACCCACACCGCCAGAACAGTATTGATACTGGTAACAGTATTAATTTTTATGGTTTTGGGTTTTTATACGATCGGTTTGGATATTTCCCCGCTCTTCGTACCGTAACGTAACTTTGTGTGTAGCAACTTTATGTTTGTAACTTTTATTTATATTATTGTAAACATTATTTTATATATTGTACATATACCGAATTCCTGCAACACCGCGCGGAGAATCTTACTAGTTAATTACATTTTAAAACAATTTGAATTTAATTTAAACTTTTAAAGAATTTTCTTTAAAATCCCATAGTAGTTAGTGTTCTGTATCATATTATTTTACAGAACAAAATTTGGAAAAAAAACATGGATGCGTGTTAAAATTGTTTCAACACGTTTTTTTTAACATCAACCTATGTATTCTTAACTTTAATGCCACTGTATTTCGCGGGACTTAAACCTTCAACCTTTTAGAAAGGGGCACCAATTTAACACACATGTATACCATTAGGATAAAGGCTCTTTGGTAGCATCAATAGAGATATTTTTTTAACACGTTTATTTAACTTTATAGCATCAATAGAGATATTTTTAAATTTTAATAATGAGTAGTTACACGGATGGTCCATGTGGTATGGAAAATTTATAGATTGGTCCTTAAACTTTAAATTTTATAGATTTAACCCCTGTATCACTATTTGTGTAAAAAAATGATCATTGGATCGGTTAGTGTTATAATTTTAGATCGAATGATTATTTTGCCCTTTTAAAAGTACACTTTAACCCTTTGACTATTTTACTGTTGTAAAAGTTACAATTATTATTATTATTATTATTATTATTATTATTATTATTATTATTATTATTGATCCGTATAATTTACTCTAATTTTTTTTAAATATCCATGCAATTTACTCTTAAATATTTAATAAAAAACAATAATGAGCCGAACTTGAGCTTCATACATTATTAACCACTCGAGCTCGAGCTTCATACATTATTAACCAGCCGAGCTCGAACTTAAGACTTAGAACTCAAGATTATACGAGCTGGGACCAACTCAACCACTTTACATATCAACTTATTTGTATGATTAATTAAATCTGTTTTTTATTTGTAATGAAGCTTTTACATCAATTAAATATTTTAGTTACTTTGATTTTCTTTTGGTGACGGTCCCTGTACTGGATGGGGGTTAACTTTTTTAGTTAATTTTTTTTAAAATGATCAAAATACCTTTATCTTAAAAATACAAAAATAAACTCAAATTTATATTTATATATTAATAAATAAACACAGATATTAACCCCCACCCCCATTGTTTCCTGCCCCTTCTTCTTCGATGTCTGACAACTTCCACCAACACCACCACTGTTGTCTGGCAGCCTCCACCAACACCATCGTCGATGTCCCTTCTCATCGCAGTGCCCAACCCCGTCCCAACCCCAACAAACCCACTCATCTGTTTTAGACTTCATCTCCTTCCCTAATTTCTGCAGTCTTTTCCGACGAGAACCCAACCCACGTTTTCCCGCTGATCTTATCTCAGGCGTCAAACACCACCACGTCCCGCCTCCCTCCGGACACCAAATTCCACCAAACACACTTGATTGAACATTACTTGGTCTATATTCTTCGTAATTGAACAAACATACACCAGGAAAAAAAATGTAAAAACAACAGCAAAGCAGTTCCAATGGCTGCAATATTCAACTTCCGGCGGCCCTTACAACCTTAAAAGGAAATAATTGCCACATGGTAATCAATCGTCACTTGCTTCATTTCTTCTACTGTAAATCAATTGGAATCTGGTTATGTGGATAACTTGAAGCATGAGTGGGACTATAGCAGCAGAGAGAGGGTCTTGATAAACGCCCCTTCGAATATCCATCCCTTCCTCCTAGATCTCCTGCTCGTTTTCCATTTTTTCAAAGAGAACGACGATGAGAGAGTGCATTTCTGTTCACATCGATCAAGCTGGTACTCAGGTCGGCAATGCCTGTTGGGAACTCTACTGCCTCGAGCACGGAATTCAGCCTGATGGCCAGATGCCAAGTGACAAAACCGTTGGAGGAGGTGATGACGCCTTCAACACCTTGGTTTTGGGTTTGCAACCAACTTGTAGATCCGAATTCGACTAGAAGTTGGTTTTGGATTTGCAACCTCTTTTGAAGCCCTCGTTTTTCTGAATACGATAGTGATGGTGATGGTGGCTGGCTGATGAAGGAGGGGAGAGGGGTTGGGGATTAGATCGACCAGTAATGGGGGTGGGGATGAGCTTAAGGTTTTTTTTTTTGTGTTGTGGGGATGATGAGTTTAGTTTATAATTGTTTCTTTTAATTAAAAAAGAGGTGACCCACATATTTAGGTTTTTTTATGTTAAAAGGTAATTTAGTCTTTTCACACCCACTTAACATAAAAAGTTAACCTTCATTCACTTTAGAGACCGTCAGTGAAAGAAAATCAAAGTATGCTGGGACTAAACCCGTAATTTCTTAATGTAGAGACTATATCCGTAATTTGACCAAACCACAGAGACCATCTGTGTAATTAACTCTAAAGATTTCGTTGACCCATGGCGAACATCAGTTTGTAAGTTTGATCCAACGGCTAAGTATCGTTCCCCTGTTTTCCATTTTTTACCCGTTCCCCATTGAACATTTGAACCGATATATATAAAAATTATAATACCTTGTCTCTTTGTACAGCCGACTGCCATCTTTCCCTTGTGTTTCTCGTGGAAACAAATGTGGATCAAATTGTTGTTTATGGGGTCCGGTGTTCAACATATTTTTTGTCGGTTAACTATACGTTTTCAACACATTAAGTCTAAAAGCATTCAAGTGTGTATTTTTAAGTGATTGTTGTTGTTGGAATTAAATGTCGGGTCCCGATTAATTAACGCTACTGACAGAGTTATTACCCGTAAGAGTTACACCTAGGGCAACGAACATTAAATCCACTTAACCTGATTAACTGGTAATTACGAATAAATAGCGAGACGAAATATATTTAATATATTCGTTAGACGGGTTTTATTATTTATACTAGTTTATAAATAATATACATATTGTTTTAATCTTTTATTAAAACAATAAATAGGTTCGAGCTTTTCCATTACGTATTGAACCTTGGGGCCCAGTAGTAATTAAAAGGAGTTTATAAGGAGATTAAGAGTTTAATCTCCAAAACCTAATCACACCAACCCTAGCCGCCAAGAGCTTGAAGCCGGCCCTCCTCCCCGTCGCGATTCCGGCAGCCCCAGCCACCGTGCGTTTTTCCGGCCAGCGCCGCCACCCGTTCTAGCGTAGGTTCGTGACTAGCACTCGTTCGTTGTACCTCGGTGTCTCGACCGGTTATTCTATTAACAACAAATGTATTATTAATCTAACTGGTAGATTAATCTTTATTCTGTATTCATATGGTTTTGTAATCTGGATCCTGTCAGGTTTTCCATTTGTATTGATTCCAGGTTTTTATTCCGCTGCGTTTATTAATTACTATTTAATTAATAATAAACTATAATGATTATAAACCTTTTTGATAACTAATATTTAACTGATCACCACTGTAAAACCCAACAGTCGTGATATAGAATCTAGATAACTAACTATAACAAAGTGACTACAGTTAGGGATTACTTTATATCATCTATATGACTATATCACATAATGTGGTCTAAATTTGTAGGGAAATGACATAATTTATATATCATATATCATTCATTTAAGCTAATTAATTTGACTGTTGATATCCTAAGGCATGTTTACTTTGAAATTATTACCACTTTAACAACCACGTTCATGAGACTGGTGTAATTGAGTATTGGTGGTTGTTAGATAAGATAAAGAAGGTACCAAAGCTTGAATATTATAAGATGCAAATAATTCTATTCATAGTTAGGTAAGGCATTGGTTTGCCCTTAAAAACGTCACATTTTCATAACCTACTTGTCAAACCCAGATAGGCATTTCATCAAACAACTTATGTGCAAAGAAAGAATGAATCAAACGGAGTTGGGAAGAGTGGTAGCAATGAATGAATCAAAAAGACAAGGTGACCTCACAATATTCCAATTACAATCGATACTACAAATCACATATACCCACCCTTCCATGAAGAAACGTGTTTTATTATGATATATTGGAGACACATTAACACAATATATACCGCCGAGGAAAATGTAGATTGAAAAACGAGAAGCAGCTCGAAAGATTGCACTATCATATATGCATAGTGGTAAGCCAAAAACCATAAACCTGACCAAAACCGAATTAACCAATAAACCACAACGAAATAACTGAACCCAATTAAAAACCGACGTTTCAGTTTAACCATTTTTAGAAAACTGAATTTTATGGGTCGATTAAGTTATGGTTATATAATAACTGAAAAAACCGAACCCAAACAAAAAAACTGAAAATCGAAAAAACTAAACTAAGGGTATGGGTTAGATTATTTTGTTTGAATGGTTGTTTATAAATATATTGATTAGTTTTTTTTTTTAATGATAAGTAATATATATAAAAGCCCAAATGTGTAATAATAAATTAGAAAGTTAACATTATAAGCCCAAAGTTCTAGTGTCACTGTCAACTTCATTGCCCAAACAATTCAAGCTCAAAACAAAAAACCGAAAAAACCAAAACCTATCGATTTTCTAAAACCGAAAAACTGGAAATCCGATTTTGTTTCGGGTTGAGTCCAAAACCAACCCAAACCACCTATACAAACCCCCATAGTATGTAGTGGCTTGTAGAGAATAAATAGAAATAAAACCGTTGAAATTCACACCTTCATTTGAATTGGCGTTCCAATTGAAAGACCCTTGAAATGGATGATTGAACCCCTCCCGATTTTCAATTATTAATATATGCTGAACGAATAATAATTATATAATTAGCAGCTAAATAATTCATTTTTTAATTATTTTTTATCCTTTGAATTATAGTTTAAGAAAATAATTAAGTTTATTTATTTTGTTTTCCAGTCTATTAATCATGATCGATTCAATTTTTGTTCAATAACTAAAGGTTAAAAAATAAGTTATTAATTGTTTTAGTAGTCCATAACATGGTGATCTACTGGCATTGATGATTACTCCCCACAAAAACGACGTTGGTTCAAATCCTACAACTGCAAGTGTAGGTTTAAATGATATTTAGGAGTAAGAAATTGTTGTTATAAAATTTGTTTTTAATATAAGGCTAAGGGTACCCACAATTTCCACACCTCCACACTCCCTCTCGTCAGCGCCACATCAAATTACACAGTTTTTCCACACATCTCCACATTTGAGGGAAATGGTTCCACATCTCCACAGTCCACACCGGCACATCATTTTATTTTTCTAATTTAATTAATTTTATTAAACAACTTAAATAAAATAAAATAAAAAATTACATAAAAACTAAAAAACATTACATTTAAAAAAATTAAAAAACATTACATAAAAAAACTAAAAAACATTACATTTAAAATATTAAAAACAGTACATTAAAAATAAATAATTGTTCGGTTGATTGGTATGGTTCGGGTCCAAATTTTTGCTAAAAAATGTGATGAGAAGAGAGAATTGTAGTTTGGTTGTATAGAGTTTTTAGAAAATGATAGGTATTTATAGTTGAAAAGTAAATTAAAAAATCAATTAAAAAAAGTTACCGTTGAATGAGGCCCCACCCCCACCAAACGGCTCTTTCCTCTCACAACTCACATCCACGCTCGTGGATATCTCAACTGCAAGTGTGGGTGTGATGTTCCACGCCACCCACGAGGTACAGCTCAGCCACAAAACCAATTCCACGGGGTACTCCCCTTAGCCTAAACTCACTCTCTCACATATAGAGAGAGTGTCTATAGATAACAAACAAATATAATAATGTAGTAACTTGTTCTTTAAAACAAATCTTTTATAGTTTTCTTTAATTTATGAAAACTTGTGTAATTTAAGGGAGAAAACCTGTTTATTATTGAACATGTCTTTATAAGTTTTTAGAAGTAATTGATATAGTTGTTAAATATACAAATTAAAACCAAAATATTTTCAAAGAAAGCATTTTTAGATGGTTTTTTTTAACTTTAACTATTATTTTATCATACGACTATAAAATATGTTAATATTGTTATTTTGTCATACGACTATAAATATGATAATTATAGGGTTAATTACGTTACACGGTCCTTGTGGTTTTGGCAAAGTAACATAATTGAGTACTAGCCTTGAAAAGTTACAAGTTTGAGGTTTGTGATTTCGATTTTGTTACAAGTTTAGGGCTTAAGATTAACTTATGTTAGTTTTTTGTTAAGTTCATTTGAATTGACCAAGATATCCATTGATTATTTAAAATAATGATCATTTATGTAATTACCTATATAGAGTATTTATGTAAAATACAAAAAATTATAAAACGACCCACCCCACCAAAGCAAACCCTACACTCAAACCCATCACCATCACTATCACTATCACTATCACTATCACTATCACATCCAATTGCAAGTTAATTTGAAAAAAAAAATCAGTTTATATTAAGCAAGATTCATATATGTTTCATCTGTTTAATTTAATTTTAAAAAAAGTTATTTTTATAAATAAAATAATTATATAAGATTGAAACGCTCAATAAAAGTCGAATGTCTAAAAAAGAAAACTTAATTGACTCTTATGAAACACTTAAAAAATTAACATGTCTTTTAAAAGAGTTTTACAATGAAAGCGGTTTATGACATGTTTAAGTTAAAACTACCTACTACGGATCCAAATGAAGTTCTTGAAACAAAAGAAAATTATTCATAGGGTGTTTAAAGTAACAACCTTTGAATGAAAGTGTTAGCTCAAACAAAGTGATGAAGATGCAAACACAAGCTCCTTTTACCAAAGAGATGTACACCAAGCAAGATCTTTCAAGTTGCTAGTATTTCAACAATGTCAGGAGCTATAACACTCATTAAAGATTGCTTTAGTAGTGTTATATAAGTATAAATCAAAGTCAATCCAAGAACAAAATCAAACTATAAAGATGGATGAGTAGATTGAAAGGGGTTTTCAAATCAGTTCGATCATCTCGAATTTGGAAGTAATCTACAAAGTAATTAACTGATTTCTCCTTCCTAAATGATCTCGAATGATTAGGAACCGATTAGGGAGGATTTAAACTCCGTATTTGCAGGGATTGAATGATGATTCACGTGTTTTGACTTTTGGAAGTCAAAATTGGTTTTGGGTAATACCAGGGTTCACGAAAGAGGGGTTCAACATGGGGGTGGTTTCTAAAGCATAAGAGAGGGTTCAATTGCTAAAGAGAGGGGGTTAATGATCCAATTCTAGATAAAATTCCATTTAATTATCAAATAAAGATTTATTTTATAAAACTTATAAAACCTAAACTTTTATATATATATATATATATATATATATATATATATCTTCATTTATTTTATTATGATTATTTTTCTTTAAAAAAAAATAAACCTCATTTATATAAACTTAGAAGTTTATAATCAAAATAATATATATATATATATATATATATATATATAAATATAAGGTTTAAAAATCTCAAAATACCAAGTTGTTACATGTTTAAATAATAATTGATATGGTAATATGTAATGCACGCATACAAGATAACGAGATCGGAATAATATGGTTGTCACAATGTTATTATTGCACAAAAATGAAATAAGATATTACATGCAAAAATCACGGTTGTTACAACTCTTTACAAGCCGACGGTATATAATGATAGATCTATTGAGTCTGACCAACCCACCCGGTTAGGGTGATTGTTACCGAAAACACTTAAGGATAACCGTTGTGTTATGCCTATCAGTCACAAGGTTTGATTGTACGCCCAGTTTAAACTATAGTGATTCTCCATAATTGCCTTATTAAACCATGCATCATATGAATTGTACACACACTATTGATATTACTTGAGGTGTCAAAACCTATGAATGCTCACAAACTATTTTTAGTTGACCATGTTTTCATCATGTTTTAGGTACTAGTGTTTGAGATCATATGCAAGATACTACATATAGGGTTTGGACTTAGTGAACAAAGAAATTGAACATGTTGATGTATTAGATTTTTGGTTGTTGATTGAACTTATGTAATGAAATCATGATTTAATGAACATATGAAATTATAATTGATCATGTGCTTATGAACACTTTACACGTCCGCCCCGACGTATTCTGTCGTCGGTTGAGGTGTGACAACGGAAGCCCTTACATGAAGCACGGCTGCATATATAGTTCGAATGGGAAACGGATGTCTTAGGGCAAACGGGCAAATCACGGACTATGACAGTAGGATGGTATGAATCACGGACGGCTAGAAAGGTAGCGGGATGGTATGAATGCTACTTCGGTAGGACGATATGAATGACGGACTACGACGGTAGGACGGTATCAATGACGGACTACGACGGTAGGACGGAACGTTTGTCTTCGTGACTTACGTAATGACGGGCTGATCACCCTTATGTGTGTGACCACTGAATGTTAAATGAAGGCCAATGAAGTGTAATATGTTTATATACATATACTTATCTACTTATAAAGAAACAATGCTATTACCTAAATGGTTTAAACTAGAACTCACCAGCGTTAGATGACTTTTAGTATGCACTTCAGGTAGTAGAAGGAATGAACGGGCAAAGGCATGAAGGCTACTTGGCACAAGACTAACATCCTACCTATTTGCTTAATGTTGAGACAATGTTTTGAATGTTTAAGACTTTCGTTGTTAATGTAATTGAATAATTGTACGTTTTCGTTATGTTTGAATACTTTATTTAAATTCAGTAATTGATGACTAAGTTTATAAGCAAATGTTACAAGTGAGATCTTCCGGGTTGAGGCCTTACATGGGGACACCCCCTAAGACAAATTCCGGCCAACACTAGTCAAGAAAAGGGTAGGAGCAATTTCAAAATAGTAAAAACCATTCTTAATTTGATTCCCGCCTTTAACATAAGACAATTTAAAAGATTTGCATCCTAAGACAATTTAAAAGATTTGCATCCTTTGAATTAATATATGTATGTTTAATAATTAAGATTAATCTACAATACGTCAATACTAATTGTGTATTAACTGTTGCTTAGAATGTTCAAAATATGCTTCTTTATATTTTTATTGAATCACTATATAAAAAAGAAATTTATACACAATCATATTAATATTTATGTTCCATGTAACTTCATGAAAAAAATATTAAAAATAAATGGTTCATATCATTGCATAATAACAAAAAAGTATTAGACATTGGTTGAGTCGTACTTGTTAAACCATGTTTAATTACGTATACAGAATATTTGCTTGGTGTGTGACATTTAAAATCAAATATCATTGGCAACAATGTTACGTTGTGTCTTTGGTACATAACTCCAACAAATGAACCCTTGTGAAACACTTAAAGAATTGATTAGTATTGGGTAGGGGTGTGCAAAAAAACAAAAAAGCGAAAATTTATTAGAATTGTGAATTCGGTTTAGTTACTAACCGTATCTGATTGCGAATTCGATTATCAGATATACCTTTTTTTAATTCGGTTAGACATATTTTCAATATGGTTCGGTTTATTCAGATATATATATTTTTTAAATCGGTTTATTCGGTTTGATTAGAAAATTTTCTAATTCGGTTTGATTAACGAATAAGGGTTAAAAGAAATTAAAACCGAATAAACTATTAATCAAACCGAAAAACACCCTGCTATTGGGTGTGAAATGTTCCTTTATTTTGTGATTTTATTTTTTTAAATGTGTAAAATACCATCATATACATCGCACTCGCACATAACAATTTTAACGCGGCAGCTGAAAATCTATAACAACATTCTTCCGGCGACGACCTTGCTCCGGCTCCGATCACCGATCACTAAGTATGAGCGAAGAAAGAAAGAGCAGGGAAGTCTTTTTCTCCGAGGACCAGCAGCCTTCGGCGCCGCCTCAGCCCCCGCCGTCTTATTATTACGGGACGTTTCAAGGCGTTGCAAATCACCAACCGTATCCTCCACCACCTACGACTTACCAACCTTCTGTTGGTCTTCCGCAACCTACTCCTCCGCAAAACGTTCGTACCAATCCCCCGTATTACGCACATGGCTATCAAACCGTTCCTGGTACGTATAATTAGTTTTATCTTATTCTTATATCTTGATATAGTTAACAAATTGAAATGTCTAGGGTTGAAACTTTTCCATTTTGCTCTGTTCTACCAGTCACTATCAACTCTTTGAATCATGAAATTTGAGGCATGGAGTTGGAGTTGGAATTGGTTTCAATTTCTTCCAAAAACTAGGAATTTTGCCCTAATTCCGTCCTTGTGATCTTGTTAGTAGTAACTAAACAAAGTTTCTATTGAACAGATCATCAACAAACACTCATGAACGACTAATTTTATTTCTATCTGTGTGTGAGAGAGAGATTGAGAGCTTGGTTTGTGAGAATTTTGAGGAGAGAGAACTCTCTATGTAAACCAGCCATAAGAATGTTTATGTGGGTATGGGTAATATCCAGTGGGCAATTTACTTTCTTTATATTCATTTTGTGGTATTGACGAAAGTTATTAGATTTATTTCTAATTTGTTTTTAATATAACTATATATAAAAATTAATTGTCTTACATTCTACTATTTTCATTCAAATTATTAAAGTGGCCTGTTTTTATTACCTTTACAAACACACAATTTAGATGTTTAAATACTAATATTTATTCCTAAAATGCATAAAAATGGTTTTTATCTTCATAGATGTGGCTTGTTTCCACTTGTTATGACAAGATTACAACTTCACAAATGGACTTCCAATTTTAATATGAAAAATCAGGTTCTAGATGCTAAGGAGAGATATTGAAAGTGTGCTTGAGGGTATAAGATGAGAAATGAAGAGGGTTTATCATTGAATAATTTTAACTTGTTATGAAACTCATATGTGATAGTGTAATGACTGTCATTATCGTTGACTTGTTGCTTATAAATGTTTGACTACTTGATTGATACTCCTTTAGGCATTGTGATTGCTCCTGGGCCAGATGTGGTAATTGCTGTGGTTGTGGGATTGGTTGGTTTCTGCAAGTGTACACCAACAAGACAGTTTGTACACACGCTTTAGATTGTATTTTAATGGACTTTTTTTCTGGTCAAACATGTATATATTGGTCAAGCCAACCTCGCCCAATATGCCTTTTTTTTGTAACCGTGAGAACTCGTTACTGGAGAACTCACATGACCTAGCCAATACCCTGTTAATGGGATCGAGTAAAACGCCACTTGCCCGCGTTGGGCAAGGGCCTTTAAGAGGGGTTGAAGGCAGAAAACTAGTAGAAGCTAGATCGAACCTACCATTGCGCCAACCCGTTGAAGATTCGAGCCGGTCTATTTGATTTGTACTAAAAATGATTCATTTCAACTTGAGCCCGTTTTGACCTGTTACCCAACCGCCCATTTTGTCATCTGTAGCAGCCACCCTTGGTACTCTCCATCATTACCTCCACATTTGCTAGGCACAAAAGCTGGCATATAGTTGGCATTGAAGTCCCAATCTGTAGAGCCAAAGTCCCAATGCATGAGAAAGAACCTTAATCTGAAACTGAACCTTAACTTGAATTTAGAACCTATGTTGTTAATTCATGTTGGAATTGGTTGTGTGCAGGCTTTTCTGGCTCTGATTGTTGTTGGTCTTGGGGTGCAGCGGGTCGAATATGACTGGTAAGTTTTGTATTAGAGTTTGCATGTGCATAGTCACCAAGAAATTGTGAGAGAAGAAAACATGAATTGGTTGTTGTAAAGCTACTTTGAATATCATTATGGCTCTTTCTATTGTGATTTTGCTATCATTTTGACAAGGAATATCGTTGCTTAAAAACAGGTTCACTAACAATCTGTCAAAACAATGCATCCCACTTAACCAATCACACCATACTTACTTAACCAAGGATTCATTTTCAAGTTTTTCAGTTAGTTTTGCCACGTCTCCCTGTTTCATTCAATTGGTGTATTTCAATATATGTCACCTAGAGGTGAACATGGGTCGGGTCGGGTCGGTTCGTTATGTTGCGAATGAAACTTGTAACTAATATTTTCAGTTTTTATTACACACGGTTTGGGGCAGTTCAGGTAATTCGGTGAAGTCAATTTATGCCAATTGTAGTTAATAATTGGGTGGGGGGTTGGGTGTAGTGGTAAATAGATAGGAGTTAGAGTCGTGATCTCACCGCATCCAAAGTTTGTGTATTCGAGTCTTGGGGGTGGGAGTTATATCCTGGATTATTTATATGTTGTCAATTCTATCCTAGATAATCTAAGTGTTGCTGTTAAAAAAAAGTTAATAATTAAACCTTGAGCTAAATAAAAAAGCAACAAGAATGTTAAATTTATAATTTGAGAAAGAGAAGATAATGAATATATCATTCATAAAAAATAATAATGTAATATGCTTATTTCTGACATATAATATATTTTTTATAAAAAATAAAAAATATAAATTTATGAAATGATATATTATTTAAAAAAAATAAAATATAAATTTATGGTCTCATTCGATTATTTATAGACGTAAAATCATTAAATACAACCTGGTCATCGATTTTTCAGTGATTTCAAAATGTTTTTAGTTATGTTTTGATCATTTGCTTTTTCTGCTCACGCTCCAACGCTAACCTATGTTCACCATTGATAATCAATAATCATTTAAGCCTGCCAAGGTATTCGTGTTCAAACCTATGTTCTAAATCTTACTATAAGAATGTAGTGGCTCACACCCGGTGACACCTCAGCCCCAAAGGGGTCCCCAAGGGGAGTTAATGTGGGGCGTTGGCGTGAAGCACTCATGGGCGTGAGGCAGGAGGATGTGTGTGTGTTATGTACATATATGTGTATATGTATGAATGGATTTTGAAACCACTACGTATCTTAGTGATTTATGTTTAGTGATTACCTTTCTGATGACGTGACAATAACGTGGCGGCATTTGAATCACTTTTTAGTGATTCCACTACACATAGTCTAACGAGATGTCGGATAATATTCAGATGCATTATGGTCTATGGAGGTTTGGAGTGATATATGAAACTGACATGAATTATTTGGACTATTGAGATACATTTGACGTTTTAATATGTTATATGAAGTTCTAACAATAAAATATTTTATTGTTTAATAAGTTTTAATCTTTTAATAAATCAATAAGTAGACTAATAAAAAATTACGTTTTGTGATAAAAAAAGCAACATGAAGTTCTCAAAAGAGATATTAGAAAACATTCATTTAACTATTCAACTCCTATCAATTAGGGGTGCATACCATTTAGCCGAGCCGCACTCGTCTAGACTCGAGCTCGACTCTTTTATTTTAAAAAGAGTTCGAGCAGGCCGTCTAGAACTCTATTACTAAAACACGAGCTCGTCTCGTTTATTATTTATTAATTATTTAATTTATATACTTGACATAGTATATATATTATTTAATTATCTTTGTCATAATTTTGTATATAACAATTATTATTATTATTATATAATTATACATTAAATAAAAATTATATAAATAAAAGACTCATTTAAACCAATGTTTTCAGAACCGGACCGGACGTCGAACCGGTCTCCTTACCGGTCCACTGGTCGGACCGGATTTAAGAACCGGACGACGTCATAAATATTATAAAAATATATCAGTCTAAATAGCCATTAATCCTTTCAAAAACCACCAACAAGTCAATTCCAATAATTTTAAACCAACAATTACCTACGAAATACGAAGCCAAGAGACTTAAAAAAGATTAAAAAAAAAAAAAATAGTCAAGCGGTTCAACCGGTCCGACCACCCGGTTCAACCGGTCCGACCACCCGGTTTCCGGTCCGACCACCGGTTCGCTGCAGAAACGGTTCAACACATGTAACCGGACCGGTCAGACCACCGGTTCCCGGTCCGACCGGCCGGTCCGGTCCGGGTTTCAAAACATTGATTTAAACTCACGAGCCGGCTCAAGTTCGATATGTGAAACTCGGGCTCATTAATTAAATGATCCCGATAAAATCTTGAACTCGAGCTCGTTTAAACTCGACTCGATTCAAGTTTTCAGTGAGCTTATCTTAGGGGATGTTTGGGATTACTTTTCAAACCCACTTATTGACTTATTACCTTCTCTAAGAAGTCAATAAGTCAAAAGTTTGTTTGCGTAAGGGTGAAAAAATTGGTTTTTAAATGATGGAAAAGTTATAAGTTAAAAGTAAGTGAGCAGTTATTTTTCCAAAAAGTTATAAGTTGTTTTCAATAAGTAATCCTAAACACCCCCTTAAGTAGCTAACGAGCGGGCTAAACTCATTTTCACCCCCCTACTATTACTAACACTGTTAATCAATATTTTAATTTGTATGAACAAAATCGAATTTGGGCTTTGTTATATTTGTATGGTCCGTTCGATCCAGTCCAAGATTTAGGGTTCTTCTTTTGACGTCTGTACCCACTTATATACAAATCTATATGCCCTAAACTACTTCGTTAGCTCCTCAAGCACACCGCAAGCCGCAGTCGCCGTTGAAGACTGATCGAGAGGTAGCCGCGCCGGAAAAATGAGCTACAAGGTTCGTATGTTCCGATCATTTATCTGAATTCTTCTATGACAATTTTAATATATCAATAGCTTATCGATCGAGTAATTTAAGAAAAAATTAATTGAATTTCCTGATTTAAGTTAGGGTTTCTCTGAAATGATAAATATTAGTTGTTCTCTTCTTGTATTTGGTGCAGTTCCATCAGTTTCAGGTCGTCGGCAGAGCTCTACCTACGGAGTCGGATGAGCATCCGAAGATTTATCGTATGAAGCTTTGGGCCACCAATGAAGTCCGTGCTAAGAGCAAGTTTTGGTTAGTTATAGTTGCTCATTGTTTGTTTTTCAGATCCAATTTTACACGACGGTGTAGGCTGTGTATGTTAAGTGTTAATAATGGTGAAAATTAGGTACTATTTGAGGAAGCTGAAGAAGGTGAAGAAGAGCAATGGTCAGATGCTTGCTATCAACGAGGTATAACTCAAATTTTCATTGATATTATCTTAATATTCTGTTATGTACTGTTTTGACATTTTGATCCAAATGATTGCACTCTGCTCTATTTATCATATTGATATGACTTCATTCTTTTTCTGTTGGCATATCTTCAATTCTGTTCTTTGTTTTTGTAGTTGCAATAACACTGTTTTAAGTTGCTTATTGTTTTAGGTCTTTCTTGTTTATGTTCTTTTAAGATATATGAAGGAACCCTAGTTGGTGCTATGCATGTATTAATCACACATAACACAGTTAGGGTTTAAGGTCTTAGATGTAAGGAACTTTGTACATAATAGTCTTGGTTTTTAAAAAGCGCTCCTATGCTCAAGGGGATCTCAGGCCCAGGGGTTGGCACTTTTGTGTAGGCAAAGTGAGGGCAGGTGAGGCACGCATTTCAGGCAAAAAGTCGGAATAAGGCGCCGGTCTGAGGCGCCCTTTTCGTATTGCGGCTGTATTTGTGCTTCAGGATGTCGAACATCAACTTTTTAGGTTGTACATGTAGGTTATTTAGTTATTAAACCATATATAGAGCTTATTTATTTCTAAATTTTTGGTAATAATACTAGAAATCTATCTAAAATATATTAAAATTTATATAATAAATTGCGGCTCGCGAACAAAAAACGGTGTGCTTTTGCGTATTGCGCTCTGCTCCTCAGTTTTAGACCTTGCCTCAGTTTTAAACCCTCTCGCTTGTGTGCCCTTCTCGCTTTTTAAAACCAAGATAATATTATGAAATCTCTCCATTTATTTGGATTTTTATTTTATATAACTATATTATGGTATTTATCAAATTGGTGGCTCAGATAGAAGTCATTTTTCATTCTGTACATCTTTCATGGTACATGATCTTGATCTTAAATTTTATTCATTGCAATGATTGTGTTCTGTCCTTTGTTTTTAGGGAGTTTTATTTTACATGGTTTCTTGAGTGTTGCGACTGTTTTCTTATTTCACTATGTTTATTTTGATTGACGATATTTTTATTACTCATTTTTTCTAGATTTTCGAGAAAAATCCAACAACCATCAAGAACTATGGCATTTGGCTGAGGTACCAGTCAAGGACTGGGTACCATAACATGTACAAGGAGTACCGCGACACAACCTTAAACGGTTCTATTGAACAGATGTACACTGAGATGGCTTCCCGCCACCGGGTCCGCCACCACTGCATCCAGGTCATCAAAACCGCCACCATCCCCGCCAAGCTCTGCAAGAGAGAGTCCACTAAGCAGTTCCACAACTCCAAGATCAAGTTCCCGTTGGTGTTCAAGAAGGTTAGACCTCCAACTAGAAAGCTCAAGACCACATACAAGGCTTCAAGGCCTAATTTGTTTGTTTAAGTGGCGCATTTGGATGTTTGTTGCTGTCACTAGGGTTAAGTTAGTGGAAATTTTGATTTGTCTTGAAAACTTGTTTGGTATTTCTTACTCTTGGATATTTCGTTGGTCTTAGAAATCTTTGATATTTGAGATCTTGATGTTGCGTTTATGATTAGGGAATTCTATATTTTGTGTCCTTGGTGTGATTGTAGTCTTTGCACCGCATATTGTATTAAAAAAAACCTTTAATACACATTTGTGTACGATTAATATAAGTAAATATTTCCAGTAAACATTTTTAATGAACTTAAGCAACCTTTCTTGAATATGAAATTTTATAAAATTCTAATTATTGTATAAAGAAAGTTGTTAAAATTCCAAATTCATTAGACCTAAAATATCATCGCCATCGCCAACTTCCCTTCTAATAGAAGATAAAAGTCGGCTGTTTTTCTGTTGCTACTCCTTTAAATCACTCCAAAATCACCGATTCTAGATCTGTTAGAAGAACTCAAGAAGCAAAACCCTTCTTTAGCTGATCAACAACACCCCACCAGAAAAAAAAACCTGGGGTGTCAATCGTGACGGGTTACGTGTTAGTGGGTTGAATTGTCCGACCCGAATATGACCTATATTTTTATTCATGTCAAAAACATTAACCCTAAACACACTTAAAATTGTGTAACCTAAACACGACTTAAACGTGTCAAACGGTTTGGCGGGTAATAATGAAGTTGTAAACATATTAATCGGGTTGGTTGGTTGTAAAAAATGTGTGAAATGGGTCATAAACAGATTAATGGGTCGACATGTTTATTTAAACAGGTTGACGGGTCGATCTGTTTAACTAAATGGGTTAAATAAGTCAACTCGAACACAGCCGGTTTTTTTAAATGAGCTAATCAGTTAAATAGGCCAACCAAATTATGGGTAGTGCCAAAAATTGCCACTCCTATAACAACAAAAAAGAACCCACCCAATTGTTGTGACCAAACCTAAATCCATTTGGGTGAACCCAGTTGGAGGGTTCCTCCTGTGGTGGGGGTTTACCCAGTTGGAGGGTTCCTCCTGGGGTGGGCTGCCCTGGATGTTTTAGGTGTTGCCCCGAGGAAACCCAATTATCCTAGAATATCTAGGTGTTGACATTAAAAATTTTTTTGGAGTGAACCTCACAAAAACCTAGGCCCTATGTTCTTTATCCTTAAAAGACATCAAAGAACTTCTTATTCATATAATCCACAAATTAGAGATCTTAAGCTGTTTTCTAAAAAGCTTAATGAGTATGAAAGCAATCAAGATGCTTCTTGAAAGTTCTTGAAACCATGGGAAAAGACTCTGTTTTTCTTTAATTGGCTTAAAACCCATGATTCATTTCCTATAGAAACCATCTTTTATAATGTTACTATGAAGCCTTTGAGATTTGGAAGACAGTTTCAACTTATTGAGGATCTTACTGTTGAAATGATCGATAATGGTGTTCCGTTAGATAATATTACGTATTCAACAGTTATTACTTGCGCCAAAATGTCTAATCTTTTCGATAAGGCGGTTGAATGGTTTGAAAAATTGTACAAAACAGGATTAATGCCTAATGAGGTTACATATTCTAATGTTTTAGATGCTATGCAAAATTAGGTAAAGTACATGAGGTTATGAGTTTATGTGAAAGAGGAAGAGCAAGCGGGTGGACCCCAGATGCGATTGCATCTGCGGTTTTGGCTAAAAAGTTTGGCGATGCAGGATTTTATGATGGTATAAGAGCATTCGTAGCCGGTTTCATATCCTTATCCTTATAATGTTACTATGAAGCCCTTGAGATTTGGAAGACAGTTTCAACTTATTGAGGATCTTACTGTTGAAATGATCGATAATGGTGTTCCGTTAGATAATATTACGTATTCAACAGTTATTACTTGCGCCAAAAGGTCTAATCTTTTCGATAAGGCGGTTGAATGGTTTGAAAAATTATACAAAACAGGATTAATGCCTGATGAGGTTACATATTCTAATGTTTTAGATGCTATGCAAAATTAGGTAAAGTACATTAGGTTATGACTTTATGTGAAAAAGGAAGAGCAAGCGGGTGGACCCCGGATGCGATTGCATCTTCGGTTTTGGCTAAAAAGTTTGGCGAGGCAGGAGATTATGATGGTATAAGAGCATTCGCAGCCGGTTCTATATCCTTATTCTTATAATTACACTATAATCACTACTTTTTCTCTCTCCTTTTCAATTAAATAATATTTTTTTATACCTTTATCATTACATTTTCTCTCTCCTACACTCACAACCACTTTCAAAAAATATTAAAAAAATTATACAGGTGAACAATTTCCACAAATATATAAAAAAAGTATACATTTTTTCTCTCATCCACTCACAACCACTTTAAACCACTCCCTAAAATATATAAAACCCACTCACAAACATATACCAAACCGGCTGTGAATGCTCTAAGATAAGTTTTACAAGAAATGAAGTCGTTAGAGGTTGAACATAATTTAGTTGTGTTTCATTATCTAATGTATCTTTTCGTTCTAACACTCTATCCGAAGTTATCTGTGACAACCGTGATTTTCAGGTCAATAACCGTTCCCGTCATAATCATAAATTCATGCATCATATACGTGTTAGACTTAATTTTAAGTAATTAGGTCAACTCACACTTAGCAAAGTCCGTTCACATCATATCATGCATCGGTAATTTGTATGTCACACGCGCATCGCGTTAATTAGTACGAACGTTGGTGATAATCAAATTAAATACTTATAAAAGTATTTTACTATGTTAAAATATAATATGATATATATTTTAAGACGCAGTTACAACATTGTCTAGAATTTATCTGATATTCTATAGTGAATGTCGGGAAACTTAGTCCAACGATTCACTACGTATTGTGCCAGCTAATAATTTAAATAATTATTTTAGTAATAAAAATCGTTTCTAGAATTGTATTTACAAAATTGTTTTAACTAAATAATACTGATTTTATAAAAGTATTAATACTGATTTTAATTAGGCTAGTTAAATTATTTATAAAGTTTAAACCTACAAAACCCCACCCTAATCCTTTAATTTTTGAAAACTCTATTCCTATCCATCTATCCCTCAATCTCATGAAAACCCACCCAACAACCAAATTCAAATTTTGAATTCCCTTTTAATCTCCATACATTCTACTAAACCTCACAACTCATCCCCAATTTCTCATAATTTCGAGAACATCAGGGATCCTCCCCTCTCTAATTTCGTAAATCCCTAGACCAAATCAAAGTGTTCTTCAAGTAGATTCAAGCCATTCCAAGGTGACTCAAAGCCGCTACAAGGAGAATTCACCATTTACTTAATTGATTTGACCATCCCTACTTGTTTAAGTATGATCATCTACCTATCTAAACCTTTAATTTTTATATTTTATTCTAGTGGTGATGAACACCTATTTCACCCGGTTGAATTGTTGAATCAAAAGTTTTAACACGTTAATCTATCATTTTTTTAGATTCATAGATATATATTATTTTCATTACAAACGGTTGGTACAATGTGTTTAGTCAGTTACTTGGTTCGATTACACGGCTGGATTGTGATTTTTGGTTAATATTAATTCTTTGATTATGAATTGGAGATTTGGATTTCTAAACAGATTTTTGGTCAAAAATATACATGAGATTTGCGAAATCAAGTTTTATAAAAGATTTTTATTTTTATGAGAATTATATAAAGATTAAATATTTTGTCATGAATGGTTAAAAGTATGGATTTAAAACCCTAAAAATGATTTTGACAAAACTCACGGTCTCGGACTTAAAATATATAAACTGTTTATCTTTGGATAAAAATATATTTGATAAGAACTATTGACATATTTTGAGACGTATTAACGTCTAACACGTTCGGTTGGTGAAAGGTATAAATCTTTTAAATTTCAAGTCATACTAAATATACAGTTTCAAGAATTAAAAACATATATTATTCAGACTTATATTTATTTTCGGAATAAATATATTTTCATAAACGAAACGCGTCACCAAAGGGTCGTCGAGTCAAATATTTTGAAAGGAAAATACTTGTTCACATTGAGTCAATTGGGTGAAATTGACTTGGATCATCATAAACTATGATGCATTAGCTAAACTTGATTTGTCTTAAATAATTTAGGACACGTTTGAGTCGGGTCTTGCATTTTGGACTTTACTACATGTTTCATTACTCAGGATCACAACTCATTCATCAGGTGAGTATCACGGCCCCTGTTTTACTTATTTTACAATTTTAGGGGAGAATACATGTACACCATTTTTGCATGAACACAAGTGCACAACACGTTCACGTTTGTTACATGAGTAGTTCAATTATCGTATTAAGTCCCCGGTTTCTGTACCGTTAATTTAGCAAGCGTGGGAATATTGAATAGATCTATCTGAGTTGACACCCCCACCCAAGGTTAGTCGCGCTAATCAGATTGGATATCAATCGGGTGAACTATTATCCATTTCATGCAATGTTTCACGATAAAGAACATTGGGTTGGGGCATTTCATGGTTCATTGTCTAGCTTCGGTTATAGAGCTCATGGTAACGGTTCAAAACTTATTGTCTATACAACAATAGTTTCATTAAATCTTGTGGTCCATTGGAAAACACTTTTTGATCAATTTTAAACACTAAAACCTATGAACTCACCAACATATTTGTTGACCCGTTTTAACATGTATTTCTCAGGTCGTTGAATTCGGTGAAGGTTAGCATATAAGCATTGAGTCAAATGGAACATAGGGTTGTGTCGAGAACATGCATTATTTTATCATTTTGGGACAATTGTCATTTCATTTTGCTTCCGCATAAACTCTGAAATTTTTCATTTTGATTTTGGTTATGTTTTGAACGTTTATGTTTTGAAATCATTTAGTGGTCTTCGTTATAACCAATGACTACGATCCATGACAGTCACGCCCAGCGGGAATCCACTGTGGTTGGGGTGTGACAGATCGTAGTCATTGGTTATAACGAAGACCAATCTGTCACATCCAACCACAGCGGATTCCCGCGGGGCGTGACTGTCATAGATCATAGTCATTGGTTATAATGAAGACCACTAAATGATTTCCAAACATAAACATTCAAGACATAACCAAAACGAAAAATTTCATAGTTTATGCGGAAGTAAAATGAAATGACAATTGTCCCAAAATGATAAAATAATGCATGTTCGCGACACAACCCTATGTGCCACTTGACTCCATGCTTATATGCTAACCTTCACTGAATTCAACGACCTGAGAAATACATGTTAAAACGGGGTGAACAAATATGTTGGTGAGTTCACAGGTTTTAGTGTTTAAAATTGATCAAAAAGTGTTTTCCAATGGACCACAAGATTTAATGAAACTATTGTTGTATAGACAATTAGTTTTGAACCGTTACCATGAGCTCTATAACCGAAGCTAGACAATGAACCATGAAATGCCCCAACCAATGCTCTTATCGTAAAACATTGCATGAAATGGACAATAATGCACCCGATTGATATCCAATCTGGTTAGCGCGACTAACCTCGGGTGGGGGTGTCAACCCAAATAGATCTATTCAATATTCCCACGCTTGCTAAATTAACGGTACAGAAACCGGGGACTTGATACGATAATTGAACTACTCATGTAACAAACGTGAATGTGTTGTGCACTTGTGTCCATGCAAAAAATGTTGTACATGTATTCTCCCCTAAAATTGTAAAACAGAAGCCGTGAGACTCACCTGATTAGTGAGTTGTGATCTTGAAATGAGTAGCAAAATTCGACGTGCAAGACCCGAAACAATGTGTCCTAATTTATTTAAGAAAATTTAGGGTCAGACTAATGTATCCTAGTGTATGATGAACCGAAGTCAATTTCACCCAATTGACCCAATGTGAACAAGTGTTATGCTTTCAAAAGATTTAACTCGACGACCTGTTGGTGACGTGTTTCGTTTATGAAAATATATTTATTCTAAAAATAAATATAAGTCTAGAGAATATATATATTTTTAATTTTTGAACTATATATATTCAGTACGACCTTGTAACTTAAAAAGATTTATACCTTTCATCAATCGAACGTGTTAGACGTTAATACGTCTCAAAATATGACAATAATTATTATCAAATATATTTTTATTAAAAATAAATAGTTTATATATTTTGAGTCCAAATTCACGAGTCTTTGTCAAAACTAATCTCTAAGGTTTTAAATCCATACGTTTAACAATTCATGACCCACTATTTAATCTTTAAATAATTCTAAAAAAAAATAACAATCTTTTATAAAACTTGATTTCGCAAATCTCATGTATACTTTTGACTAAAAATCTGTTTAGAACTCCAAATCTCCAATTCAAAATTAAAGAATTAATATTAACCAAAAATCACAATCCAACCATGTATCCGAACAAGTAATTGATTAAACACATTGTACCAACTGTTTGTAAAGAAAATAATATATATTTACGAATCTAAAAAATAGATTAACATGTTAAAACCTTTGATTCAACAATTCAACCTGGTGAAATAGGTGTTCATTCACACTAAAATAAAATATAAAAATTATAGGTTTAAATGGGTAGATAATCATACTTGAACAAGCAAGGATGAGGAAATTGAATGAACCGACGGTGAATCCTCTTTGCAATAGTCTTGAACCACTTTGAACTTGCTTAAATCTAGTTGGAAGTTTTCGTAGTTGGAAGTTTTCGTAAATGGTAATAGGAAAAAAAAAATGGGTTGTGAGGTTTAATAGGAAAGAATGAGATATGTGTGGGTTTTGAATTTAGTCAAATGGGTTTGTTGGGTGGCTTTACGAAATTGAGGGATAGGTGGATAGGGTTCAAGGATTTTGAAAATTTAAATGTTTGGGCAGGAGTTAATAGGTAATTTTTATAAATAATTTAACTAGTTTAAAATCAGTATTAATAGTTTTAAAAAATCAATATTATTTAGTTAAAATAAATTTATAATTACAATTCTAGAAACAATAATTATTTTTATTACTAAAATAATTATTTAAATTATTAGTTGTCACAATACGTAGTGAATCGTTGGACTGCGTTTCCCGGTAACATACGAGATAAATCGTCAAATAAATTCTAGACAATGTTGTAACTGCGTCTTAAAATATATTATATTTTAACATAGTAAAATACTTTTATAAGTAATTAATTTGATGATCACCAACGTTCGTACTAATTAACGCGACGCACGTGTGACGTAAAAATTACTGATGCATTCTATGATGTGAGTGGACTTTGCTAAGTGTGAATTGACATAATTACTTAAAATTAAGTCTAACATGTATGATGCATGAATTTATGATTATGGCGGGAACGGGTATTGACCTGAAAGTCGCGATTGTCACATACTCCCCATGTTGAGCTGAATTTCGTCCCGAAATTCAGCTCGTGTCATTCATAACTGGTGCATTCTCGAACAGTTGAGGATACTTGCGTTTCATTTGATCCTCGTGTTCCCAAGTAAATTCTGGTCCTCGTCTAGAGGTCCACCGAACCTTTACTATAGGAATATGCCTCTGTTTCAATCTCTTAACCTCCCGGTCCATGATTTCAATCGGTTCTTCAACGAAATGAAGCTGGTCATCAATCTGAATTTCCTCGAGTGGTATAACCAATTTCTCATCCGATAAACACTTCTTCAGATTTGACACGTGAAATGTGTGGTGTACACCACTGAGTACTTGCGGCAATTTGAGCTTATAGGCTACCGGACCAATCTTGGCTAGAATCTCAAACGGTCCAATGTATCGTGGATTTAGCTTACCACGCTTCCCAAATCGAATGACCCCTTTCCAATGTGAGACTTTTAACAGAACCTTGTCTCCGACCTGAAATTCCAAGGGTTTACGCCTCACATCAGCGTAACTCTTTTGACGATCACGTGCATATTTGATTTTGTCTCAAATCTGAACAATCTTCTCAGTTGTTTCATGGATAATTTCTAGGCAAGTGAGTTGACTATCTCCAACCTCTGCCCAACATAACGGTGATCGGCACTTACGACCATAGAGTGCCTCAAATGGTGTAGCTTTGATGCTCGAGTAATAACTATTGTTATAAGAAAACTCAACTAGCGGTAGATGAGTGTCCCAACTGTTTTCGAAATCTATCACGCAAGCTCTAAGCATGTCTTCTAATATCTAGATGGTCCTTTCACTTTAACCATCTGTCTGCGGGTGATATGTGGTACTCATGTCTAATCGTGTACCAAATGCTTTCTGTAATGACTGCCAGAACCTAGAAGTAAATCGACTATCTCTATCCGAAATAATAGAGATTGGCACTCCATGCCTCGATACCACTTCTTTCAAGTAAGTTCTAGTTAATTTCTCCATCTTATCCGTTTCTTTGATCGGTATGAAGTGTGTAGACTTTGTCAAACGATCGAAAATTACCCATATCATGTCACAGGCACTTGAGGTTTTGGGTAGTTTCATGATAAAGTCTATGAAAATCTGCTCCCATTTCCATTGTGGTATCTCTGGTTGTTGTAACAGCCCTGATGGTTTCTGGTACTCTGCCTTGACTTTTGAGCAAGTTAGGCATTTACTGACATAGGTGGCGATGTCTGCCTTCATGTTAGGCCACCAATACAGTTCCTTGAGGTCTTGGTATATCTTGTCAGAGCCTAGATGAATCGAGTATCGGGTTTTGTGTGTTTCATCCATTATCAGATCTCTCAAATTTCCAAAGCTCGGTACCCAAATCCGATCCATGAAGTAACGAGTTCCATCGGATTTGACCTCTAATTGCTTGTCCATACCCTGTAAGGACTCTTCCTTGATGTTTGGTTCTTTGAGTGCTTCAAGCGGAGCATCACGAATTCGAGTAATAAGACTCGTATGAATTGTCATTCCCAATGCTCGCACTCGCAGAGTCTTGACTCGCTCTTTCCTACTCAAGGCATCCACTACGACATTTGCCTTGCCAAGATGGTAACGAATCTCACAATCGTAATCATTCAGTAACTCGACCCACATTCGTTGTCTCATGTTTAGCTCCTTCTGATCGAATATGTGTTGGAGACCCATGTTTACCCACCTTTGTTGTCTCATGTTTATTAAACCTCGGGTCCCAGGATCAAAACCTGGCACTGATTCCAATCTGTCACGCCCCAACCACAGCCGATTCCCGCTTGGCGTGACAGTCATGGATCGTAGTCATTGGTTATAACGAAGATCACTAAATGATTTCAAAACATAAACGTTCAAAACATAACCAAAATCAATATGTGACAACCGCGATTTTCAGGTCAATACCCGTTCCCGTCATAATCATAAATTCATGCATCATATACGTGTTAGACTTAATTTTAAGTAATTAGGTCAACTCACACTTAGCAAAGTCTGTTCACATCATATCATGCATCAGTAATTTGTATGTCACACGCACATCGCGTTAATTAGTACGCACGTCGGTGATAATCAAATTAAATACTTATAAAAGTATTTTACTATGTTAAAATATAATATGATATATATTTTAAGACGCATTTACAACATTGTCTAGAATTTATCTGATATTCTATCGTGAATGTCGGGAAACGCAGTCCAACGATTCACTACGTATTGTGCCAGCTAATAATTTAAATAATTATTTTAGTAATAAAAATCGTTTCTAGAATTGTATTTACAAATTTCTTTTAACCAAATAATACTGATTTTAATTAGGCTAGTTAAATTATTTATAAAGTTTAAACCTACAAAACCCCACCCTAATCCTTTAATTTTTGAAAACTCTATTCCTATCCATCTATCCCTCAATCTCATGAAAACCCACCCAACAACCAAATTCAAATTTTGAATTCCCTTTTAATCTCTATACATTCTACTAAACCTCACAACTCATCCCCACTTTCTCATAATTTTGAGAACATATCCTCCCCTCTCTAATTTCGTAAATCCCTAGACCAAATCAAGGTGTTCTTCAAGTAGATTCAAGCCATTCCAAGGTGACTCAAAGCCGCTACAAGGAGAATTTACCATTTACTTCTTTGATTTGACCATCCCTACTTGTTCAAGTATGATCATCTACCTATCTAAACCTTCAATTTTTATATTTTATTCTAGTGGTGATGAACACCTATTTCACCCGGTTGAATTGTTGAATCAAAAGTTTTAACACGTTAATCTATCATTTTTTTAGATTCATAGATATATATATTATTTTCATTACAAACAGTTGGTACAATGTGTTTAGTCAGTTACTTGGTTCGATTATACGGTTGGATTGTGATTTTTGGTTAATATTAATTCTTTGATTATGAATTGGAGATTTGGATTTCTAAACAGATTTTTGGTCAAAAATATACATGAGATTTGCGAAATCAAGTTTTATAAAAGATTTTTATTTTTATGAGAATTATATAAAGATTAAATATTTTGTCATGAATGGTTAAAAGTATGGATTTAAAACCCTAAAAATGATTTTGACAAAACTCAACGTCTCAGACTTAAAATATATAAACTGTTTATTTTTGGATAAAAATATATTTGATAAGAACTATTGACATATTTTGAGACGTATTAACGTCTAACACGTTCGGTTGGTGAAAGGTATAAATCTTTTAAATTTCAAGTCATACTAAATATACAGTTTCAAGAATTAAAAACATATATTATTCAGACTTATATTTATTTTCGAAATAAATATATTTTTATAAACGAAACGCGTCACCAACGGGTCGTCGAGTCAAATATTTTGAAAGGAAAATACTTGTTCACATTGATTCAATTGGGTGAAATTGACTTGGATCATCATACACTATGATGCATTAGCTAAACTTGATTTGTTATAAATAATTTAGGACACGTTTGAGTCGGGTCTTGCATTTTGGACTTTACTACACGTTTCATTACTCAGGATCACAACTCATTCATCAGGTGAGTCTCACGGTCCCTGTTTCACTTGTTTTACAATTTTAGGGGAGAATACATGTAAAACATTTTTGCATGGACACAAGTGCACAACACGTTCACGTTTGTTACATAAGTAGTACAATTATCGTATTAGTGTACCGTTAATTTAGCAAGCGTGGGAATATTGAATAGATCTATTTGGTTGACACCCCCACCCGAGGTTAGTCGCGTTAATCAGATTAGATATCAACCGGGTGCACTATTGTCCATTTCATGCAATGTTTCACGATAAGAACATTGGGTTGGGGCATTTCATGGTTCATTGTCCAGCTTCGGTTATAGAGCTCATGGTAACAGTTTAAAACTTATTGTTTGTACAACAATAGTTTCATTAAATCTTGTGGTCCATTGGAAAACACTTTTTGATCAATTTCAAACACTAAAACCTGTGAATTCACCAACATATTTGTTGACCTGTTTTAACATGTATTTCTCGAGTCGTTGAATTCGGTGAAGGTTAGCATATAAGCATGGAGTCAAATGGCACATAGGGTTATGTCGAGAACATGCATTATTTTATCATTTTGGGACAATTGTCATTTCATTTTGCTTTCGCATAAACTCTGAAATTTTTGTTTTGATTTTTGTTATGTCTTGAACGTTTATGTTTTGAAATCATTTAGTGGTGTTTGTTATAACCAATGACTACGATCCATGACAGTCACGCCCAGCGGGAATCCGCTGTGGTTAGGGTGTGACATTATCGGTGTTTATCAAATTTGTTTCTATCTAATGAAACACTATTGGATCCAATGACAAATACATTGTTGAGAAAAAGATGGCTTTTCCCAGATGAAATGCAAATTGGATTTATGGAATAGGAGAAGGATTTCCCATTCCTTAGACTGAAAGATATATGGCCATGAAAGCGAAGGAAGGCTGGTATGCCAACAAACGTCTATTATTGAATTCACCCAACCTAATCCAGTGAAAAAGGAACTGAATAGGTAAGTTGCCAATCCCTAAAGTGGGCTATGTAATGACATGTAATGTATTTTATCTACTGGGTTATGGGCAGTCATTTTACTAAAGGTTTTATAATCTACCCTTGTTTGATTCCTGTTGAAGCATATACTTAAGGGGTAGGTACATGGCGGGCGATTCAAAACTTTAAAGCAGACTCCCCGAGAAGATGACCAAGATTTCGACTTTTAATACTTTATTAGAAGTGATGAGAAAGTTGGAAAGCCCGGTTTGTCATGAGGTTTTCTTTGAAGAAATGATGGATGTGGGTGTTTCACCCGACGCCAAGACACTCACTTCATTGGTGAAGATTTATGGAAAATCAAGGTGGGCCCGAGATGCGTTGGATCTTTGGCAAAGAATGCAGTCAAACGAGTGGCCTGTTGCTACAAAAACTTATCACCTAGGGGTGGAAGTCTTGAAGCAGTGCTGGACGTACAAGTTAAGCCGGAACTTCTGGGCTTGGGTTTGGAAGAACGAACGGGATCTCCAGGTCTTGAAAGGATGTTCTGCAAAACAGGAAACACCGTGAGCCTCGCCACGAGCAGAAGGGGTTTTCTCCTCGTGACCACCCTCCGGCGTGAGAATAAGTATGTGTATAGTGAGAGGTAAAAGGTGAGAAAGGAGGGATAAGTAAATTATGATATTACGAATCTGTGTGTTCAAAAACATGAGTCCTACCTTTGAAATCGGCCCGACTATTTATAGGGTATCCATGGTCGAGGTGTTTGGACTGAACATCCATTGTAGGTTGTATGCAGTCAAACATCTCTCCCTACTTCTGCTAATATGACTGTTATTTCCTCATTCGTGCTTAGAGAGTTCAGGGTGTATTTAATTATCTTTGTCTGTATAGTTGACCCGTGTTCCTTGTGTACAGGTTCTGCCCCTGACATATCTTATCTTGTTAGCTGACTTCCCTTTTTGTGTTACTGGTTCTTACCTGACCTCTTTCTATCATGGGTTCAGGTTTCCCCATTGGTGTTGTCTTTATAGTTGACTCTTATGCCTAATGAGACGTTATCTCAGTTATTTAGTATTATTTCCTGGTATGAGATTATTTCCTGTTTTAACTTCTTTGTTATTTTCTAAGTGTTGAGTGGGAGATGTCGTCCGTCATTAAACGAACCAAACCTTCGGCCTTAATACCTTTGAGCCGCGGCTGGTTGTTCTTTAATTCCCACACTCGCTCCTTCTAGCTATTGACTTTCGGACTTGACATTCGTGAGCCGCGGCTGGGGTACTCTTTTGCTTTCCTCCTCCTTCCTTCTAGCTAGTAATGTTCGGCCTTGATGTCCATGAGCCGCGGCAGGGCCTCAGCCGCGGCTGGATTGCCCTTGACCTTTTGATCGTTCAATTTTCTTCACTCTGGCCGTGACACCCTTGAGCCGCGGCAGGGTTGGTTTCTTGCTTTGAATGCCTAATCCCCTTCAAGTCCCCCCAGTCCATTATCATGATATGCAAATTCATGATGATGGATTATGCTCTCGTGAGTCGATGCGTCGTAGGTTGAATGGTCTAATCATATGTCTCCTCCTACAAGCCTACTTTCCTTCTTATTTTTTGAATTTTGAACTTGTTTGTCTTTCTAGTTTGAATTTCAAACCTCTTACTTTTCCCTCCATTATTTGTTATATATAGATGCCTCTTGTCTTCATTATTTTCAAACTCCTCAAGATAAAAGGTTTCGGTTTTTGCTTGGTTCGTCTCGCCGGTTCGTTGTCCTTGTTCTCTGTCGGCTTTTGCTTATCACAACTTGGCGGGTTAGTTCTTTCTTCTTTGCTTTCCTTTTATTATGGAGTGTCGTAGTGATATGGATGTTCAAACGTCCGTCATTACTACTAAGTTTTTAGATGCTTTTGTCAAAAAATATGGTATTGACCCTTCTTTAGAGCCTGTTGTTCCTCCGTCGGGAGCGACCGTTCGTGATGCCCCTCCGGGGATGATATCCTTATATACCGCCTTCTTTTCGTTTTCCAACTTTCGCATACCCGTTAGCGTATTTCTTGAGTCGGTGTTGAGTTATTACGAGATTCACTTATCCCAAGTCGTTCCCTTAGGACTGATCAGAGTATATCACTTTGACATTTCTTGTCGTGCCCTTAGGATCGAGTCGGACATTCATTTGTTTAGGGCGTTTTACAAACCAACTCGGGTGGGTGACTGGGTTACTTTTGAAAAACGAAAAGCTCCTTATCCTAGTCACACCCTTCGCCCTCCCACTAGCTTGAAAAGATGGAAAGATCATTTTTTCTTCATCTCCGCTCGTGCGATCCCGTTTGAGATGCATTGGTCCCCGTTGAAGGAGTCGCTTAGGGATCCCATTCCCAAATCTCGTGAATATCTTAAGGTTGATTATGATAAGCTACTAGCCGTCCCGACGGCTCTGCGCCCCTTTTCCGAGCATTTCCTTGTAATGGTTGGGATTAGTCGTAACTAGGATGATCCATCCGTTCGACCCGTACTCCGTTATAATGGGGAACGTGAGTAATTTCCTTTTAAATTTACTTTCGTGGTTTTTGCATCTTACTAATGTTAAGTTATGTGTTTGTAGGAATGGGTTTGTTTGACCGCATGAAGTTGTCTACGACCGAACCGATTGAAGAGGACGTGGTGCCCATTAAGCCGGGCCACAAGACCATTTTGGAAAAAAAACTAAAGATTTCATTATTCCTCCTCTGGAGTCGGGTTCGAGACGTCCTAGCAAGAGGAAAGTTAATGTGGGTGATACATGCGGTAAGGAAGTCGCGGCGGGAGATGAGTCGCCGATCGCTCCTGGTGGTAACTCCACCTTCCAGGCTGATCATGATTATAGTTCTGAGGACGGGTCAAACCCGTCAATTGATTTGAATCATGCTAAGTACTTTTCTGGTTCTAATGTTGAAATGAGTGCCCCTTTTGTTCCTAACTGAAGCTTTCACAATGGTACCTTGGTCGAGTCATCTGAGCAATGCCGCGAATTTATGTATTCTGCGCGTACTCCTGCTGATCGCGCTCGTTATAAGAATATGTCGACCCAGGAGGTGACTGATGTTGTGTAACATTTCTGATTTTCATTATGTAATCGTTTGATTTCAATAAACAAACACATTTCAGTTTCGATTCATGTACAAACAAACTACGATGCAGTTACATATACAAACTATTCTATTACAATAACAAATTAAACAAAAACGCAATTATCTCACAAGCCCCGAGGACCAAATCTGACAAAACCCAAAAAAAAACTACAAAACTAGTCAAGCACGGTCGCGCCTAGGACTAGGCACGGTCGCGCCTGCCGACCTAAGCACGGTCGCGCCTAAAGTAGGCATGGTCGCGCTGATGAACCCACTTGACTCTGCAGAAGTCAAACCATACCATACCTTCTGATTTCGTGAAAATTAAAGTAAAGAAAAGCCGGTCTTGCGCGTCAGACCATACTCGACTGAAATTCGTCTGAAACACGCATCAATTGTCGTCCAATTTGCACAATTAATTAATCCCATTCACACCACAACCGAGTCTCTCAAATTCGTCGATATAGAGCCAGTTGCACGCTTCCTACACCCTCATATGCACCCACTCAATCTCTCAGAACTCTCACTCGACACTCATACAACCTCTGTCGTCCGATTGATCGCCGATAAGCAAAGCCGTCGACCCGTAGCCGACTGCATTAAATTGCCCTATTATAACAAGTAAGTAATACACCATTAGCTTCGTATCACCCTCTACTACGAAAGCCCTATGCCAATTCGTAGTAGAAACACTCAAATCGGGCCGATTGTTGAACAAAAAGTCGAAACTACACTTTTAGTCGAACTACCACTTAAACACGATGTAAATACAATTAAACTATATAGATAGCTTCGCAATCATCCACTAAACGAAAGCCCTAAGAATCCAGAAGCTATTAATATAAGAATCGATCGAATTGTGTCTGAAAAAGGCCCGACACGGTCGCGCTCATCCACAAGCGCGGTCGTGCCTGACCAAGCACAATCGTGCCCCAGGTGTGGCCCGGTCGTGCTTACCGAGCAAACAAGTCTTGATAAAAAACAAACACTAGACGCGGTCGTGCCAGATACGAGCACGGTCATGCTCTATGTCCAGACCCTCTGTAGTGACTTCTGACTCAACCACAGGCGCGCTCAGACCACCACGGTCACGCCCGGCAACGAGCGCGGTCGTGCCCTACTTGAGCACGGTCGTGCTCCTTGACCAGAAATCAATTATTTTTCTGTTTTAAAGTCTATTCAACATATTTTAGCTAAAAATTTCAAAATGTAATTATAAAAATTATTTTATAAAATCCCAAGACCCGGGAATCATTTATAAACCAAATCCTTGATTTAGAAATTTAAAACGATTAATTCCCGATAGTTCGAAACCGATGAAATCGTGAGTTTATATAATCATCTTTATAAAACCATTTATACAAATATATATTTTGACTTAAACAAATATTATTTATTTAAATTTATATTTAAATAAATATAAATATATATATCAGTTATTTAAATTTACATTTTAAAGAATATATATCACTACTATTTAAAATGTACTAAATAGATAAATAAAATTACTTATTTATTTATTTCAAACAAACCCTAAACGTACAAATCCATTTTTCGACATAAAAATAACACAAACAATGACACGCGTTATACATTTATCCAATAGGTCAAACGTAGCGACCTACAACACGCTTGGTATTTTTGTCGATCTGTGCAAACTACACGCTCCAACACAAGTGAGTTACATAGCCCCTTTTTTACTCTATTTACAAACTTTTGGGGTGGAACATGCGTTCTATTTACTATGTTTACAAACTACACAAAATACAATTCCACCCTACAATCATGTGTTACAATTTTGAGCTTTGTGCTTGAGTACTAGGTGTGTAGACCAACACGCAGTTTGCTATTCACGTGCAATCATTAACTATTTTATAGCCTACAGTAAACAGTGATAGATCTATTGAGTCTGACAAACCCACCCAGGTAGGGTGACTGTTACTGCCAACACGCGTTTGTTTTGCATGCTAGTTACAAAGGTTTGATTGTACTACCAGGTCACACGATGGTATCTCTCCATAAATGCCTTAATTGCCATGTTTGTACGAAATGTATGCACACGACACTATATTCTATTACATGACACGAAAACCTATGTATTCTCACCAACTTTTTAGTTGACTTTGTTTTTAACCATGTTTCAGGTGACAATGTTTGAAGTATTACAAGCTGCTACATATAGGATTTGGACCTAGCAATTAATCTAAACTATTTATATTTTGTAATCGCTACATTTGGTTCTTGTATGTTATGAACTTGCTACGTGTAATGAAAATGAATGTTTAAATTATTCAAACTTTAGCAACCATGAGCTATGAACAGTCTGCACAGCTTCACGCCCCGACGTTTTCCGCCGTCGGTTGGGGTATGACAGATTGGTATCAGAGCCTTGGTTATAGGGAATTAGGTTATTAGACACCATTGACCTAGACTATAACTTTAGGACACCCAACAATGTCATGCTACATGTTTTATGTGATACGTGGTATTTGCTATATGTCTCATGCTTTATGTGTTAGTTATTTGATACTTAAAATGTTTAGACTACATGACTTGATAAGCATACGTAAATAATAAATTAAATAAATCGTATCCATACCCGTATCCTAAGCCGCGTATCCTCCTTAACTGCTTCTATGTCATCATCGCCATAACTTGTGGAAAAACTCATACTCGTAGACATTAGTCTATCAAAAATATTTTTATATACCCGTTAAGGTTTTAGACTCTGTTAATTATTAAAGGACATGTGCAATCTGGAATGGTGACACCTGTATTCTGGGTTTTCTGTCTAGGAAAGCATTTCATATAAATCCCAATCAACCGAGGGATCCGTATGCTTTCCTGGGAATTCCCGGGATGAGTGTTTACCTATAGGCTAAAGCACGTCTCCTTGAAAATTATATGAGTCTAGTTAACCTTAATATGTCATTGTGTTCAAGTAGAAATGTGATTACTTGAAAACAATCCGAACTATGAAATAAATATGTTATTTTTCCTCCTATCCTAAATTTCAACAGATTTTTATAAATTCTCACAACATTTTTGTATCATTCTCTTTTTATAGAATGCCTCCTCGTCGTAACATCAACCGCAACAACACCGACAACGCCAATGATAGCACCAACACCAATACCAGCAATGCCAACAACAATAATACCGACCTTGCTGCTCTCCTCACTCAGCTAGTAACTCAATTAACTCAAGCCAATAACAACAACAATGGAAACGCCAGTGGTAGTGCTAATACTGGTGGTGGCGGTGGTGCCAACCCGCCACAATGTACCTTCAAGCATTTCAACTCTTGCAATCCCCTGAAATTTTATGGTACCGAAGGAGCCACGGGACTCCTTCAATGGTTCGAAAATATTGAGGGCACCTTCCTCAATAGTGACTGTCCGGACAATCTGCGTGTTCGCCATGCCACTAGTGTCTTCCAAAAACGGGCACTAACCTGGTGGAATGGGGAGAAGAGAACAAGGGGAGTAGAAGTAGCAATGGCTCTGCCATGGGATGAGCTGAAAAGGATCATGACCGAGGAATTCTGTCCTCGAAATGAGATGAAGAAACTGGAAGCGGAATTTTGGGATCTCACCCAAGATAGCGGTGAAAGCTTGGCGTACACCAACCGTTTTCATGAACTGAGCATGCTGGTACCTCACATGGTTACACCTTTGTCTAGGTGTATTGAAAAATATATCGGTGGCCTACCGAGACAAATCCAGGACACTGTTCTGGGAAGAAATCCTGCAAACCTAGAAGATGCTATTCGTCTAGCTGCCACACTGACCGATAATCACGTTAAAGCTGGTACTCTTACCAAAAAGGGGGCCAAGAAAGTTTCTGACACCACAACTCCTCCTACTCATGTCAAAGAAGTTCAAAACGAACAGTATCGAAACACCAGGAAGAGAAAGGCGAAAAATTTTACAGTAGTCACCCCGGCCGCCCCAATTAATCAAGTTGCACCCTTGGCTCAAAATCCAGCCAAGAAAGCTTATGGAGGTACCTACCCACTCTGCAACAACTGCAACTATCATCACCCACAAACTATCCCATGTCGCATTTGCAATCATTGTGGGAAACTTGGCCATACGACCAATATCTGCCGACAAAAGGCACTTACTACTCAAGCCAACCCGGTTAATCAACCCGGAGCTAATCAAGTGGTTCCAATCAATGCAAATGGACGGGCTTGCTTTGAATGTGGCAACCCGAACCACTTCCGAAACCAATGTCCAAAACTCATGAACAATAATCAGGGCGGAGCTCGTGGACGTGCTTTCAACATCAACGCCAATGAAGCTCAAGCCAACGATCATGTGGTCAACGGTACGTTTCTTGTAAATAAACAATTTGCATCTATACTATTTGATACCGGGGCCGATAAGAGTTTTGTGTCACTTAACTTTGAACCTTTACTTGCAAAAACACGATCCAAACTCGAGAAAACCTTCACCGTTGAAGTAGCGGATGGAAACTCCAGCACTATTGACTCCATCATTCATGACTGCTCACTAGAACTCAATGGTCACACGTTTCCAGTCAACCTTATACCAATGCCGTTGGGAAGCTTTGACGTCATCATCGGCATGGACTGGTTATCTAAAAACCATGCCGAGGTCATGTGCTTTGAAAAGTACATCCGAGTACCTCTTCCACCGGGAGGCATATTGAAAGTCTTTGGCGAGAAACCTTGCAAAGGACTTAAACTGATGTCATGCATAACTGCCCAGAAATACATTCGAAAGAAGTGCATGGTTTTCCTAGCTCATGTAATTCAAAAAGAAGACAAGGAGAGAAGAATAGAAGATATTCCCGTCATTCGGGAGTTTCCCGAAGTCTTTCCCGACGACTTACCCGGTCTTCCACCTGTTCGGGAAGTAAAGTTTCGAATCGATCTTATACCCGGAGCAAACCCTGTGGCTAAAGCTCCATACCGGCTTGCACCTTCCGAATTGCAAGAACTTGCAAGTCAACTCCAAGAACTCGCTGACAAAGGTTTCATACGGCCAAGTCATTCACCGTGGGGTACACCGGTCTTGTTTGTTAAAAAGAAGGATGGTTCATTCCGCATGTGTATTGACTATCGAGAGCTCAACAAGCTTACAATCAAAAACCGCTACCCGTTACCTAGGATTGACGACCTCTTCGATCAACTCCAAGGTTCTACTTGTTTCTCGAAGATTGATCTTCGATCTGGTTATCACCAACTGCGTGTCCGAGAAGAAGATATTCCAAAGACCGCCTTCCGAACAAGATATGGTCATTACGAGTTCACGGTTATGCCTTTTGGCTTGACCAATGCACCTGCTGTCTTTATGGATCTCATGAACCGCATGTGCAAACCATACCTTGACAAATTCGTGATCGTTTTCATCGACGACATCTTGATCTATTCCAAGACTGAGGAAGAACATGAACAGCACCTTAGACTGATTTTGGATCTCCTGAGAACCGAACAATTATACGCCAAGTTATCCAAATGTGAATTTTGGCTAAAGGAGGTTCAATTTTTGGGTCATGTTGTCAATAAAAAGGGAATACATGTCGACCCTGCCAAGATCGAAGCTGTCAAGAATTGGAGTGCTCCTCAAACCCCTACCGAGGTTCGTTCGTTCCTTGGTTTAGCGGGTTATTACCGAAGATTCATTTCCAATTTCTCCAAGATTGTTGTTCCCCTCACCGCCTTGACTCATAAAGGTAAACCTTATGAATGGGGGCCGAAACAAGAAGAAGCTTTCCAAACTCTTAAACAGAAGTTATGTGATGCTCCTATTCTGACTCTTCCCGAAGGGAGCGATGATCTAGTCGTCTATTGTGATTCCCCTAACCTAGGCCTTGGTTGTGTTCTCATGCAACGAGGCAAGGTAATCGCTTATGCATCGAGGCAACTCAAGATCCATGAAAAGAACTATACGACGCACGATCTGGAGCTAGGTGCAGTCATATTTGCCTTGAAGATTTGGAGACGTTATCTATATGGCACGAAATGTGTGGTATTTACCGACCACAAAAGCCTCCAACACATCTTCAATCAAAAAGAACTCAACATGAGGCAACGACGTTGGGTTGAACTCCTCAATGATTACGATTGCGAGATTCGTTATCATCCCGGCAAGGCTAATGTTGTAGCCGATGCGCTGAGCCGTAAAGAACGCGTCATGCTCCAAAGTGTCAAGATTCATTCCGACATTCAAACCCGTATTCTAGAAGCTCAACACGTCTCGATTACCGAGGGCAATATGTATGAGGAAATGTCGTGCGGTGCTGAATTCCAACTAGAGACTAAAAACAATGGTTTGCTTTATTTCTTGGATCGTATTTGGATTCCCAATCGCAATGATCTCCGGGAATTCCTCATGACTGAAGCACACAAGTCTCGGTATTCTATTCATCCCGGTGCGGATAAAATGTATCACAATCTTCGACCACAATATTGGTGGCCTGGTATGAAGAAAGACATTGCACTCTATGTTGCTAAATGTCTAACCTGCTCTAAAGTTAAAGTCGAGCATCAACGTCCTTCCGGTTTACTTGAACAACCGGAAATCCCCGTGTGGAAATGGGAAAATCTAGCCATGGACTTCATTACTAAACTCCCCCGTACTTCAAACGGCTATGATAACATTTGGGTAATCATTGACCGTCTCACAAAGTCCGCACACTTCCTGCCCATCCGTGAAGACTATCGGGTTGAGAAATTGGCCCGAATCTATATTAACGAAATTGTGAGTCGACACGGTATACCTTTGAACATAATCTCCGACAGAGATGCTCGTTTCACTTCCAGATTTTGGCAATCTCTGCAAAAGGCACTTGGCACACGATTGGATTTAAGCACAGCCTACCATCCCCAAACTGATGGTCAGACAGAACGAACAATCCAAACCCTCGAAGACATGCTGAGAGCCTGTGTCATAGACTTTGGTGGCAATTGGGATTCACACTTATCACTTATTGAATTCTCCTACAATAACAGCTACCACACCAGCATCAACATGGCTCCATTCGAAGCTCTTTATGGTCGCAAATGCCGTTCTCCAATCTGTTGGAACGAGATTGGTGAAGCACAAATCACCGATCCCGAGTTAATTCAGGAAACATCCGGCAAAATCCTTCAAATCCGTGACAACATCCGAGTAGCGAGAAGTCGACAAAAGAGCTATGCCGACAAGCGACGAAAACCCTTGGAATTCCAAGTGGGTGACCTTGTGCTTCTCAAAGTATCCCCTTGGAAGGGTGTGATCCGCTTTGGAAAGAAAGGCAAGCTAGCACCTCGTTACGTAGGCCCGTTCAAGATCCTTGAAAGAATCGGGAAAGTGGCTTACAAACTTGAGCTACCTCCAGCACTCAACAATGTTCATCCAACCTTCCACGTGTCCAACCTAAAGAAATGTCTTGCTGATGAGAACCTCCACATACCTCTTGACGACGTGCGCATTGATGAAACGATGCATTTCGTCGAGAAACCAGTGGAAATCATGGATCGTGAAATCAAGCAACTCAAGCGCAGCCGCATCCCTATAGTCAAAGTCCGTTGGGATTCAAAACGCGGTCCTGAGTTTACTTGGGAACGTGAAGACCAAATGAAACTCAAGTATCCTCACCTATTCACAAATTCTGCAACCTCAACTAGTTGAATTTCGGGACGAAATCCCCTCAACAAGGGGAGACTGTAACATTTCTGATTTTCATCATGTAATCGTTTGATTTCAATAAACAAACACATTTCAGTTTCGATTCATGTACAAACAAACTTCGATGCAGTTACATATACAAACTATTCTATTACAATAACAAATTAAACAAAAACGCAATTATCTCACAAGCCCCGAGGACCAAATCTGACAAAACCCAAAAAAAAACTACAAAACTAGTCAAGCACGGTCGCGCCTGCCGACCTAAGCACGGTCGCGCCTAAAGTAGGCACGGTCGCGCTGATGAACCCACTTGACTCTGCAGAAGTCAAACCATACCATACCTTCTGATTTCGTGAAAATTAAAGTAAAGAAAAGCCGGTCTTGCGCGTCAGACCATACTCGACTGAAATTCGTCTGAAACACGCATCAATTGTCGTCCAATTTGCACAATTAATTAATCCCATTCACACCACAACCGAGTCTCTCAAATTCGTCGATATAGAGCCAGTTGCACGCTTCCTACACCCTCATATGCACCCACTCAATCTCTCAGAACTCTCACTCGACACTCATACAACCTCTGTCGTCCGATTGATCGCCGAGAAGCAAAGCCGTCGACCCGTAGCCGACTGCATTAAATTGCCCTATTATAACAAGTAAGTAATACACCATTAGCTTCGTATCACCCTCTACTACGAAAGCCCTATGCCAATTCGTAGTAGAAACACTCAAATCGGGCCGATTGTTGAACAAAAAGTCGAAACTACACTTTTAGTCGAACTACCACTTAAACACGATGTAAATACAATTAAACTATATAGATAGTTTCGCAATCATCCACTAAACGAAAGCCCTAAGAATCCAGAAGCTATTAATATAAGAATCGATCGAATTGTGTCTGAAAAAGGCCCGACACGGTCGCGCTCATCCACGAGCGCGGTCGTGCCTGACTAAGCACAATCGTGCCCCAGGTGTGGCCCGGTCGTGCTTACCGAGCAAACAAGTCTTGATCAAAAACAAACACTAGACGCGGTCGTGCCAGATACGAACACGGTCGTGCTCTATGTCCAGACCCTCTGTAGTGACTTCTGACTCGACCACGGGCGCGCTCAGACCACCACGGTCACGCCCGGCAACGAGCGCGGTCGTGCCCTACTTGAGCACGGTCGTGCTCCTTGACCAGAAATCAATTATTTTTCTGTTTTAAAGTCTATTCAACATATTTTAGCTAAAAATTTCAAAATGTAATTATAAAAATTATTTTATAAAATCCCAAGACCCGGGAATCATTTATAAACCAAATCCTTGATTTAGAAATTTAAAACGATTAATTCCCGATAGTTCGAAACCGATGAAATCGTGAGTTTATATAATCATCTTTATAAAACCATTTATACAAATATATATTTTGACTTAAACAAATATTATTTATTTAAATTTATATTTAAATAAATATAAATATATATATCAGTTATTTAAATTTACATTTTAAAGAATATATATCACTACTATTTAAAATGTACTAAATAGATAAATAAAATTACTTATTTATTTATTTCAAACAAACCCTAAACGTACAAATCCATTTTTCGACATAAAAATAACACAAACAATGACACGCGTTATACATTTATCCAATAGGTCAAACGTAGCGACCTACAACACGCTTGGTATTTTTGTCGATCTGTGCAAACTACACGCTCCAACACAAGTGAGTTACATAGCCCCTTTTTTACTCTATTTACAAACTTTTGGGGTGGAACATGCGTTCTATTTACTATGTTTACAAACTACACAAAATACAATTCCACCCTACAATCATGTGTTACAATTTTGAGCTTTGTGCTTGAGTACTAGGTGTGTAGACCAACACGCAGTTTGCTATTCACGTGCAATCATTAACTATTTTATAGCCTACAGTAAACAGTGATAGATCTATTGAGTCTGACAAACCCACCCAGGTAGGGTGACTGTTACTGCCAACACGCGTTTGTTTTGCATGCTAGTTACAAAGGTTTGATTGTACTACCAGGTCACACGATGGTATCTCTCCATAAATGCCTTAATTGCCATGTTTGTACGAAATGTATGCACACGACACTATATTCTATTACATGACACGAAAACCTATGTATTCTCACCAACTTTTTAGTTGACTTTGTTTTTAACCATGTTTCAGGTGACAATGTTTGAAGTATTACAAGCTGCTACATATAGAATTTGGACCTAGCAATTAATCTAAACTATTTATATTTTGTAATCGCTACATTTGGTTCTTGTATGTTATGAACTTGCTACGTGTAATGAAAATGAATGTTTAAATTATTCAAACTTTAGCAACCATGAGCTATGAACAGTCTGCACAGCTTCACGCCCCGACGTTTTCCGCCGTCGGTTGGGGTATGACATGTTGGTTTCTCTTCGGCGGTTTGCCTCCTCAATTCTTATGCTAGTACTAACGAGCGTTTGCTTGATAGTGTTCGAGCCAATCGTGATTTAAAAAGAGACTTGTCTCGTGCTCAGGAGAAACGTTTGGAGTTGGAGGTTGAAAATCAGTCACTAAGGGGTGCCTTCGATAGCGAGCGAACTGTTTTTACTTCCCAAATTGCTACTCTTCGCGGTGAGATTTCGCGATTGGAGAATGAGAGGTCTTGGCTTATTTCTACCGGCATGCGGCAGGCCTTTGAGAAGGTTCGTAATAGTGATGAGTTTTTGGACATGCTAGGAGATCTTAATTCGTTGGCTGATAAGGTTGGGTACAATGGTGGCTTGAAAGAAGGTGTGGGTCTAGGCAAGAAAGGGAAAAGGTTTCAAGACTCTAGTCAGTTTCACGCGGATGCTCTTGATCGGCTTCGTGAACTTTTCGACAAGTTTGATAATTGCCAATTTCCGATGTCTGCATCCATAGCTAGCATGGTTGGTTCTACGATTTCCGATATCCAAGCTTTTCTTGCTCCTTCCAAGTGATGTTTGCCTTTGTGTACTGCTCATGTGTGGACGTTTTCCTTTTAGTTTCTGTTGTCCCTGCGTGGACGTTTATCTTTATGTTATGTTGTCCCTGCGTGGACGTTTATCTTATGTCGTCCCTGCGTGGACCTTTATCTCTAGCTTCCGATGCCCTTGCGTGGGCTTTTATCTTTAGTTTCTATTGTCCTTGCGTGGGCGTGTATTCTTGTAACTTTTAAGTAGGCTTTCCCGTTTATGCAATCTAGTATTGTTTGTTTTTAAGATCTCTTTATTTTAGTCTGAACTCGATTAGCTTATTCGTCTGCCCAGTCACGGCTGGAAGACTTAGATTATTATTCAGTCTGAACTTGGTCAGCTGACTCGTCTGTCCAGTCGCGGCTGGAAGACTTAGATTATTTTTCAGTCTGAACTTGGTCAGCTGACTCGTCTGTCCAGTCGTGGCTGGAAGACTTAGATTATTTTTCAGTCTGAACTTGGTCAGCTGACTCGTCTGTCCAGTCGCGGCTGGAAGACTTAGATTATTTTTCAGTCTGAACTTGGTCAGCTGACTCGTCTGTCCAGTCGCGGCCGGAAGACTTAGATTATTTTTCAGTCTGAACTTGGTCAGCTGACTCGTCTGTCCAGTCGCGGCTGGAAGACTTAGATTATTTTTCAGTCTGAACTTGGTCAGCTGACTCGTCTATTTAGTATGATTCCTTAAAGACACAGATAATGGTTTTTGAATGTAATCCCTGGTGTCCGCATACACCTTGTTTCAAAATTGATTACAATGACTGCTTACATGTTTCTTACATATAACATTTCCGGAGCTGGGCTCCATTCCACGTTCGTGGTACATCGCTTCCATCTAAACGTGCCAACTTGTAAGAACCGTTTCTTCCTGTTTCCTTGATTTGGTAGGGGCCTTCCCAGCGTGGGCCCAACTTCCCTTGATCTTCCATCCTGCTGGCTTCATTGCTTCGGAGCACGTATTCTCCCTCTTTGAACGATCTTTTTTGCACTCTTGAGTTGTAGTATCTTTCAACTTCTCTCTTATACTTTTCTTCGCGGATTGCTGCTATCATCCTTCGTTCTTCTAGGAGGTTCAGGTTCAACCGTAGTTCCGAATCATTATCCACTTCGTTAGCCTGGAGAATACGCTGTGTTGGCATGATTTTTTCCGCTGGTATTACCGCCTCGGTGCCATATGTTAAGCTGAATGGGCTTTCCCCATTACTTGTCTTTGGCATCGTCCGATGTGCCCATAGCACATGTGGTAGTTCTTCCAGCCAGTTTCTTCCTTCGTCTCCTAAGCGTGTCTTTATGCCCTCCATGATGCTCCGATTAGCTCGCTCCACCTGACCATTTCCCTAGGGATGTGCCACTGAAGTAAAGATTTGTTGTATCTTCATATCCACGCACCACTGTTTAAATGGGTTGTCCGCGAATTGTTTTCCGTTGTCTGTCACAATAAACAACGGGAGACCAAACCGACAAATGATGCATTCCCAAACAAATTTCTTCACCTGTATGCCCGTGATGGATGCGAGAGCTTTTGCTTCCACCCACTTGGTGAAGTAATCAATTGCCACTATCAAAAATTTTATCTTCCCTTGAGCTATTGGGAATGGCCCGACTATATCCATTGCCCATTTTTGAAAGGGCCATGCCGCCGTGACAGGGACCATCTCATTTGGCGGTCGGTGGCACATTGGGGCGTGCCTTTGGCAACTCTCACATTTCTGAATTTCTTCAATGGCGCTTTTGTGCATACCCGGCCAGTAGTATCCTGCTCCCATTGCCTTCGCGACAACCATCCTTGGGCCTGCATGTATTCCGCATATGCCAAAGTGGATTTCCCGAATTACACTTCTTCTTGATTGAGGCACCTCAGTAGAGGTCCTAGGTAGGATCTTCGGTACAGACATCCCCGTTCCATTTCGTATTGCAACGCCTTTGTTCTTATCTTTCTTGCCTCGGCTCTATCGTCTGGTAGCGTACCCTTTGTGAGAAACTGGATGATAGGAGTCATCCAGGTTGGGTTCTCCGCTTCCGTGATTGTGTTGATCTCTGTGTCTGCGATAGACGAGGATTCTAGCACTTCTACCCTGACCTCCTTTGCTAAATGTGTGAAAGTGACTGAGGCCAACTTACTAAGAGCGTCGGCTTTTTTGTTTTTGCTTCTTGGGATGTGTATGACCGTACATTCATCGAACAACTTGATTATGGCCTGGGCCTTCTCCAGGTATCGCTTCATTGACTCTTCCTTAGCATCGTACGAGCCGTTGATCTGGTTTGCTACGAGCATTGAGTCCACATGAGCGTGTAATTTTCGTACCCCCATCTTGTGAGCCAATCTTAAGCCTGCGAGTAACGCTTCATACTCTGCCTCATTGTTAGAACTTTTGAAATCTAACCTTAGCGCGTAGGTCAGCTCGATCTGGTCTGGTCCCACTAGTATCAAACCAACCCCCGAGCCTTCGTTGTTTGAGGCCCCGTCCGTGTGGAGATTCCAGGTGCTATCAGCTTTAATTTCCTGATTACTTTGCGCCACCTGTTTTTGCATTTTTCCTTCGGTTGGTATTTCCACCAGGAAATCGGCCACTACCTGACCCTTCATTGCGGACCTTGGTTTGTACTTAAGCTCGAACCCCCCCAGCTCGATTGCCCATTTTGCTAATCTTCCCGAGATCTCCGGTCTTCTCAGGATTTGTTGTATTGGGTGCTCCGTTTGTACTTCAATGCTGTGAGCTTGGAAGTACCTCCGGAGCCTTCTTGAGGCGTGCACTAGGGATAACACTAGCTTCTCCATTGGTGAGTATCTTGTTTCTGGATCTTTTAACGCTCTGCTGATGAAGTATATAGGGGTTTGAACATTACTCCGCTCTGTCATCAAGACTGCACTCACGGCCGCGGTTCCGGCGGATAGGTACATTGTCAGGTTTTCTTGTGGGACTGGAGCCGTGAGCGTTGGAAATTGACTCAAGTAACTCTTCATTTCTTCGAATGCCTTTTCTGCTTCTTGTGACCATACGAAGTTCTTTTTACCTAGGCAATTTCTTAGAGTCACCATGAATGGTAAAGTTCTCTCAGCGTGTTTGGACAAAAATTTGTTTAAGGCGACAAGACGCCCGTTGAGTGTTTGCACATCCTTAACAGATCTTGGTGAGGGCATTTGCAGCACCGCCTTCACTTTTTCTGGGTTTGCTTGGAATCCGTCCTTGGTGACAACTACACCCAAAAATTTACCCTGTTCCACCCCAAACGAACATTTCTTTGGGTTCAGCTTCATGTTGACGCTTCTTAGAGTTTTGAATGTTTCGCCCAGGTCGCCCAATAACCCTTCTTCATTCTTGCTTTTCACCACCAGGTCGTCCACATATACTTCCAGATTTTTACCGATTTGTTCGCTAAAAGCCGCGTCCATCAATCGTTGGTAGGTAGCTCCAGCGTTCTTCAAGCCGAAAGGCATTTTTGTGAAACAAAATATCTCAGTGCTAGTGTAGAACGCTGTTTTGTCTTCATCTTCTTTGGCCATCTGTACCTGCCAGTAACCTTTATAAGCATCCAAAAAACATTTTAGTGGAAATCCTGCCAGAGCGTCTACTTTGGAGTCAATTTCTGGAAGCGGGTAACAATCTTTAGGGCACGTGGCGTTGAGATCTTTGAAATCTATGCACATCCGCCACGTCCCGTCTCCTTTTTTTACCATGACTGGGTTGGCTACCCAGGTTTGGTACTTCACCTCCCGCACTATGCCAGCACACAAAAGGTTTTAAACTCCGCCAATACTGCTTGGTTTCTCTCTGCCCCCAAATGCCGTCTTTTTTACGCCACTGGCTCCTTTGATTTGTAGGTGTTTAAACAGTGTTCTGCCGTTTCCCTTGGAACCCCCTCCATGTCTGAAGGTTGCCAAGCGAAGACATCTAGATTGTTGAGTAAAAACTGCCTCAGCATTCTCTTCGTTTCTTCTCCCAGTTGGTGTCCAACCGTTATTTTCTACTCCGGGAATTCTGGGTGGAGTGCCCATTCTTCCTGTGCCACACCTTCTTGCTTGTTTATGACTTTCGGGGCTACTGATGTTGTAACTTTTACACTTTTACATTCTTTGGTTGAGTATAAAGTTACTATACCAGTTGGTGTTGGAAATTTGATGGCTCCGTGAATGGTGGAGATGACTGCCCCGAGTGCACATAAACCCGGTCTTCCCAGAATCACATTGTGGCTTGATTGAGAGCGTACTATGAGGAAAGTCATTGGGACTGTTCGACTCCCCGCTTCGTCTCCCATCGTCACCTGAAGTTGTATTTTCCCTAGTGGTTGCACCACTTCTCCTGAAAAGCCAGTCAGCTGATGGACTTGTGTGACGAGGCCCTTCCGTACGTCTTCATCTAGTTGCATGAAGCAATGTTCATACATGATTTCGGATGCGCTTCCGGTATCTACATAAACTCGTCGTACCTGGTGACCTGCAATGTCAGCAGATACATGTAGTGCGCCCCTTGCAAAGTCTCCGCCTCTAATTGGGGGGAAACTAATTTCCTGTTCCATCCATGACTCCATGTGGTCGTTACTTCTTTTCATGCCTGCATTTCCTGATGGTTGGCTCACCATTAGGATCTCCTTCCTCTTCCCACTTGACTGGGGTGTAGCCTTCAGCTCTTTCAGCAGGTGTGCCAACTTGCCTGTTTTGATCGCCGACTCGATTTGCCTCCGTAGGGAGAAGCACTCGTCGGTGGTGTGGCCGTTGTCTTTGTGAAATTCACAATACTTTTCTGTGGCCTTTCTAGGGCCTGGCCTCATGGGAGCTGGTTTCACGAAATTAACATTTTCTGTTGCTAAGAACTCGCTTGGTGTTTTCTTTAGTGGTGGGAGACTAACAGTAGGTCCGACATTGGGTCGTGGTGACGGTGAATATCGAGGCTGGAATGGCACGTTTCGCTGTTGGAAGCGTGGTTGAAAATGTTCTTTGTCCCACGTTTTCTGTGGTATCTGCCTTCTAGGGATATCCCATGTATTTGTTTTTTTCTGTATACGATCCTTCAACTGATCACTTGCTTTTCTACCCCGCACGAACGCTTTAGCTCTTTCTAACATTTCTTCAACTGTCTTTGGGCGGTTTTCATGGAATCGCTCAACCAGCTGCTCGCTTCGAACGCCGTGGATAAATGCCGAGATACGTATGTCTTCACCAGCTCCTTTTACTTGCATGCTCTCCCTTACGAACCTCGGGATGAAGTCTCCTACTGATTCGTTGTCGGCTCTTTTAATGTTGTGTAGTTCCGTTGGATCCTTGATGGATCTTCGCTGCTGGCTGAAATTTTTCAAGAAACTGTCCTCTAACTGTTCGAAGCTTCCTATCTCTCCCAACGGAAGACTATCGAACCATACCCTCGCTGCTCCCGTCAGTGTTTGCATGAACATATGACACCATACCGGGATGGACCATTGTTCCACCTCGGCTGCACCTATGAAAATGGTGAGATGATCGTCTGGGTCGCCCAGACCATCATATTTCCCCACGTTAGATGGCATTTTTAGTTTTGGGGGAAACGTGAACTCTGCAATTTTGTTGATAAACTTGGATCTTGATCTCGCCGTGGATGGCCTGTATGGCTTGCTGTAGTCATCTTCAAAGTCTAGCTTCCTCTTGGTTGTCTCCTGACGTACAACCTCGGTGTTGTGTAGCTTGTCTTTTTCTTCTTCATCTTTCTTTGGTGAGTCGTCATTTTCGTCATCTCCGAACTCTAGACGGGTTCGAATTTCTTTCAACTGGCGCTCCTTCTCTTCTACCTGCAACAAAGCGAGAATCTGTCGTCGATTCTGCCGCAAGAACTCCGGAGTGACGACTACTTGGTCATTGCTTTGTTTTTCAGAGTCATGAAGGCTGCTCTTTTGGTTCTTGCTTCCCTCCCTTCTGGTAGCATTGCTATCGTCTAAGTTTAGGATATCAGAACTTCTGGTTTCATTGTTAGGAGTTTCCTGATAGTTGGAGTTTCACTTCAATGCTTAACATATACGGAACTGGCAGGAATGTTGAAAATGCGTTGACTTTGTTTGACCTAATGTCGAAAGAGAATGTGGCGATTAACATTATGGGTTGTACTTGTTTGATTCAATGTTTGATTCGGGATAAACAGATAGATGATTTGGTAATGATTTTTGTATCTGGGAATCATGTACAGGTTGTACCCTAGGTAGCACACAAAGACTCTTGAAGAATGGCGATTATGCTGTTTCTTTCAGAAGATGCAGCCCACACGACTTTTGAAGAATGGGTTGAGACTTTGAGTGAAATGGTCAACCGTGATGAACCGTTGCCAGAGTAGTTATCGGCTAGCATGGGTGCAGGGACTCATAAGTATTCTCAAGGGCTAGGGAGAATTCATATGTTATGAAGCGTTCTGCCCCATTTAGACAAAGTGAAGATAAATCATGTGTTTTTGTACCGACTAGGGAGGATATTGTATTTGTGTTGCAATAAAATGTTTGATCTTTTCCAAGTACTCAATGGATGTATTGTTTGTGCAGTAGGATTTGGTCATGTTTTATAGCTTTAGATAAGGTTTAGACAATTGTTATCGTTTAAATCGACTATACATCTTAAAACTTGATATAATATCATATGGTAAAGCTATACACACACCACTAACATACAATCTACACACAGTTGACTTGTCATACGTCGTATGACAGACGAAAAATGGTCATACATGGTCGTATGACATGTTATACTGACACGTCATACATGCCATAATGTTTATACGACCGTATGAGTTGGTGTTTGTCCAAATCATAAGAACCACATGATGACACCATACTAAATTACTAATACAAAATTGACAAATGTGACATCGCACACCACTAGCAAAGCTATAAAAGTTGTATGACCATTTTTTTGTCTGTCATACGACCCATACACTTTATGTACAATTTTTCAAATAAACGAACTCCAGGGACTACTTTCACAATTAATGACATTCCACAGGGACAACCGAGTAACTAATTCTTGCATAAATAATCAAATCGGTCAATCTAACGCCTTTATGCTGCGATAACAAACACCGAGTGCTAGGGTTTCTGCATTTCTGATTGCCGTTACGCAGCGATAACAAACATCGAGAGCTAGGGTTTCTGTTTTCTGCAGATCAAATCCATGCCGAAGAACAAGGGAAAGGGAGGTAAGAATCGCAAGAGAGGTAAGAACGAAGCCGATGATGAGAAGCGTGAATTGGTGTTCAAGGAAGACGGTCAAGAGTACGCGCAGGTTCTCCGTATGCTCGGCAACGGCCGTTGTGAAGCCATGTGTATCGACGGCACCAAGCGTCTGTGTCACATCCGTGGTAAGATGCACAAGAAGGTATGGATCGCCGCTGGTGACATCATCTTAGTCGGTTTACGTGATTACCAGGATGACAAGGCTGACGTCATCCTCAAGTACATGCCTGACGAGGCCAGGCTGTTGAAGGCTTACGGTGAGTTGCCGGAGAATATTAGGCTTAATGAAGGTATCGCTGGTGGTGGAATTGATGAAGATGATGATAACGCCGGTGATGATTATATTGAATTTGAAGACGAAGATATCGACAAAATTTAGGGTTTGTAATCGATTTCAGTTACATTTTTCTATAGAAGTTGTCTAATTGTTTAATTTTGATTTTCTACAGTGTTTGGACTGAGATGCTGGCTTGGATTGTTTTTCAAAAGTCTAGTCTAGCTTGAAGAAAAGGTAATGATTAGGGTTTGTAAAACAAGAGCTTTTTGAATTTGATTTGCTTTAAGATTATAAAATATAAAGATCTTTATGTGTAAGCTATTGAATTGCGAGGATTTATGCATAATGGTTTTAGTTATTGGTGATATAGCTTACAATTCAGTAATTGATGAGCTGTTTTGAGCCAATTTTTGTGTTTATGATTGTTCTTGTGCTAATTATAGTCTGCAGTGTTCAATTGGATCCAATTGTAAGTAATTTTGTTGCTCGAAAAATTATCTGCTATTAGGGAATGTTTAATTAATTTGTATGAAATACTGCTATGTATTAACATAAAAGCATAGCCGTCAAAGGCGCAGCCCATAAAACGGCTTGCGTGTAGCAAGGAGCAAAGGCGCGAAAAAACATGAAACAGGCCAAAATCTGAAAAAAAAAACATGTCTAAACTGGCCTAAACTAGTCTAAAACAGTAAAAAAGCGAAAAAACAGTCTAAAACAGCTTAAACCAGTTTGTTTGGAATACGCACGCGCTTTGCTTGTCTTGATCGTGTGCTTTTTAAGCGCCTAGCGCCTAGGAGACTAGTTCACCCTTGCGCCTTGAGTGCACCTTGAGTCTTTGACTACTATGCATAAAAGCATATACTAATACAGTCTATTGAACTAAAACCCGCTTATTAGTTTTTACAGAAATTGTTGCAGTTAATTAGTGCATATCCTACAAGAGATAACATAGGCAAGGAAAGAAATCTAGGATAAGTTCTATTTATGACTCTGACAGGATTACGATTTGCTAATTGGTTTTGGTTTGATCACTCTGTTAATCAAATCATTAGTGTCATAATCTTGCTAACTGAAGAGTACTGAACCAAGTTGAGTCTCAATCAAGTTGATAGTAGGTACCAGGTTGGCTTTTAATGTTGACTTTAATCCAGTGTTTTCAGAAGACATGTTATTTGAGGAATATGGGTCATGGGTTGGAGTGCAATCCTGAGAATCTGATTCCTTGGGTTGATATGTAATTGCTAGGCCTCTCAATTTCTGGGCTTTTTGAAAGTGAATCATATTCTCAGGAATAGGATACCCATCTGGTGTGTGGTATGGAATAAATGAAGAAGTAGTTGATCCATTTTCACACCTTCTGAGACGCAGCCTTGATCGCCCTGGTGCGTTCTTTCTGTTAGTTTGTTTTTTAGCTATATGTTGCATCTGTGCCTAGATAGGAATCCTTGATTTTGCATCTGAGACTTGTTACTTGAGTCAGAATGAATCAAGATTTTGAATATTAGATGCGACAATTTCGGCATAAATGGGTCAATATGCGTAATTCAAATGGTTGGAATGATTATTCAAAATGCATAAAACCTCCTGAATTAAAGATTAGGTTATCATTGAAAGAACAGGGTTTTGTAATAGTATGAAGAGGATTATGGGACTGCCCACCCGACTGACTGTTCTTTTCATCAATGTTTTCAGAATCGGACCAGACAACGAGCTGACCGTCTTAGAGGTCCACCGATCGGACCCGTTGGAGAAGGTTGACCGGATTTAAGAACCGGATGACATCATAAATAACATAAAAATTAGAACTAGAAAAAAGTACCGATTAGAGACTAATCGGGATTAATCGGATAGGAATTTTATATGTAATTTTTCAAACTTATATATATACATTAATTTTCAAAAAATTATATATAACTTTTCTAACTTATTATACGAATTGGATTAATAAGTATAATTTTTCAAATACTTTAAAGATTTTAACCGATTTTGACCGATTTTTTCCTATTTTGACCGTTGACCGATTAATGGTCCGATTAGGTGAAATCGTAGCGGTGGATCTCTGATTAACGATTAATCACCTTTACCGATTAATCTCGATTTTTACAACACTGGGAAAGGATAAATCATTCGTTTTAGACAATCATTTAATATGAATTACTTTGATATATCAATTTTCTTAATTTACAACACAGATGAGTTTTTTGGCGTAATTTAGTGCACAAACACCAAATTGTTAGGGAGGTTCATATTTGAATTGGGGTTTGTAAAACTTGCAGGGTTGGCTCAACGTTTTTAGAGAGATATAGCAAATTAAAAGATCGGGGCTTTTATCATAAAAGAAATTATAATCTAGAGTGAGATATGCATATAAAAGGGCCAATAAGCAAAGGTCTTTTAGCTATCTAGAGATGAAAAAGGTTAGTTATAACCATAATACACAGTAAAATTGTTAAATGATTTACCTTGTAGAACTAAGACGGTTCGCTTTTAGGAAAGCTCTCAATGATATGCAACATCATCACATATAAGACTATAAGAGGGCAGTGGCGGAGCCACATAGTGAACGGGTTCACCCGACACTAATCAATTTCGTATCTCATATGTAACGTGTAACAGGAAAATTTCGAGTGACACAATTGTTTTTTTACAATTGACACCATTTTATTTTTACAATTGACACCATTGGTTTTATAAAAAAAATTTCTAAACGTTTTACATAATAAAAAAAACTTGTAGTTTAAAAATTAAGCCCAAGGAAAAAGTTCAAATAAAAAAGGTGAGAAAATTTTAGGGTCATTAGATCAAATTGAGAAGAATTTAATGGTTAAAATCAAATTGTAAGAGAAAAAGTTGTTGGAAGTGTATTTTAGTCATGACCACTTTTGTTGACTTTTTATCAAGTTCCCTCATTTTTTTTAAACGTTCATAACTTTTACATATGACTTTATTTTTTTTTAAATTACACCATAAAAACGAGCGTTTTTTATATTTAAAATGAGTGTAATATCGCTATATACAAAAACGAATTTTTTTTACGTTTTCCAGCTCAATGTGATTATTGTTCGTTATTGTGTCTAATGTCATTTAATTGTTTCAAATATTTTTAATCATTGTGTTTAATGTCAAATATGTTTCTAATGTCAGGTCATTGTGTCAAATATTTTTCATCACTTTATTACATATAATACATAAAAAGCAGTGAAAAAAATAACACGAAATTATTTAAAACGTAAAACACAATGATGAATACATATAACACAATAATGAAAAATATTTGACACAATGATCAGACCTGACATTAGACACCATAAAAACGAATATTTTTTTATCTTTAAAACGAATATAATGTCGTTATATACAAAAACGAAAAAAAATTACGTTTTCCAGCTCATTGTGTAATTTGCTCGTCATTGTGTCTAATGTCATGTTATTGTGTCTAATGTCAAGTTATTGTGTAAAATATTTTTCATAAATATCAAATATTTTTCTAATGTGTTTAATTTTAATTCATTGTGTCAAATATTTTTTTATCACTGTGTTATATATAATACATAAAAAACAGTGACAAAAATAACACGAAATTATCTAAAACGTAAAACACAATGACGAAAACGAGCGTTTTTTATCTTTAAAACGAGTATAGTGTCATTATATACAAAAACGAAAAAAATTACGTTTTCCAGCTCATTGTGTAATTTGCTCGTCATTTTGTCTAATGTCAGGTCATTGTGTGTAATTTCAAGTCATTGTGTCAAATATTTTTTTTTATCATTGTGTCTAATGTCAAATATTTTTCTAATGTCATGTCATTGTTCAAATATTTTTTGATCACTTTGTTATATATAATTAAAAAAAAACAGTGACAAAAATAACACGAAATTATCTAAAACGTAAAACACAATGATGAAAACGAGCGTTTTTTATCTTTAAAACGAGTATAGTGTCGTTATATAAAAAAGCGAAAAAAAAGTTACGTTTTCTAGCTCATTTTGATTATTGCTCGTCATTGTGTCTAATGTCATGTCATTGTGTCAAATATTTTTCATCAATGTGTCTAGTGTCAAATATTTTTCATAATTATGCGTAATGTCAAATATTTTTCTAATGTCAGGTCATTGTGTCTAATGTCAGGTCATTGTGTCTAATGTCAGGTCATTATGTTAAATATTTTTCATCACTATGTTATATATAATACATAAAAAACAATGACAAAAATAATACGAAATTATCTAAAACGTAAAGTACAATCATGAATACATATAACACAATGCTGAAAAATATTTGACACAATGACCTGACATTAGACACAATGACTAGACGTGACATTACACAATAACCTGCTGTATTTGACACAATGACCAATATGCCCTCCATTCAAAAACAATAAAAGTGGACTTTTTTAAAACCCAGAATCATTGTGTCAAGCCCAGAATCATTCTTACCATTTTTATTTTAAAAATCCTTTTTACCATATCATAACTCATAAGCCCAATTACTTAATTTTTAATAGTAGACTTTAGATCATTAAAGCCTAATGTTTAGTTTGTAAATTTTTAACCCAATAACCATTATAGGCTCATGTCCAATTAGTTTATATCATTTGTTTAACCTAGATGATAAAAAAAAAGGCCGCTACATGATTGTTCCTATTTCAGTCGACGGTAACTGAAGAGACAGGAGACTCATTACTCACGCTTCAGCAGTTTACGATGGACATGGTCTGGTGGTCGATCGTTTCTGAATCTCTGATCAATCAATGGACGATGGTCATCTAATCATAGTTCATCTTTGATTAACGATTCTGATTTCTGTATTCTGATAAAAAACTGAGCCAAGGACGATTATTCGATTAAGCCAAATATGAGTAAAGGTTAGTTATTCTTTTATCTTTAATGTTAGTCATTCTTCAATCTTGAAATTAGACATGGATACATGATTAAAGTTGAAATTATGTGTTTTATCATGTCACTTGAATACTTGATTAAAGTTACGTGATTTTGTTTATGTGATTGTTAGATTGTAGAGTACTTACACTTAGTACTAGACTTGGTCAATTGGTTATTGATTTTAATAATAGTATGATATCTTATAGACCCAAGTATCGAAAATTTTATGTGATTCGATCCTACCCGATCCGATCCGAAAATTTTGACTACAGGTTATTATAAACTCGAGTATCGAAAAAAAATGACATCATAGGAAAAAATTTCTGGCTCCGCCACTGTATATTGAATAAAGGAACTTGCAAGTGAAAGAGCCATTCAACCAAAGTTAAAGACACTCCTTGTTATATACTAAAGTTCCAAATCAATCAGAATTTCATATTCAAAGAATTCACAAATCACAATTAAAATTTCTATGACCTATTGATCTCCTCTAGACCTCAACTGATATGATTCGACTTGTGTAAGCCTCTTTACAATCAAATTCTCCAAATAGATTAAAAGAGAAAAAGCAAAAAAGAACTAGAAATGTGTGCGTTGATTCCGGACTCTTTAGGCTTAGTTGTGGCTGTAGAGGACCAACATAAAGTGCCCCATCTCAATCTACAAAATTATAGTTTAAATTTTATAAATCTCTTAAAAAATTATATTAGTTGTTTTATGTGGAAAGTAATTTTTATTGTATGTAAATCATAATTTATTTCAAACATATCCGGGGTGTAAACAAGTCAAGTCGAGGTCGAATCTGACTAAACTCAGCATCAGCTTGTTTGGTGTCCTATGTGTAAACCTCGAGCTCGTGTACTGAACGAGCTTTAGTTTAGTTTTTAGTTCAACTCCATTCAATCTTTTAATAAGACAATTTTAAATAACTTACGAGTGACTTGACTGCTTTACATAAAAAGCAGTAACAAAAAAAAAAGAAATTGCAAACCTGATTTGAAATTTATAAATTAATTATAGTTTTTTAGATCGATGTGAGCCTTTCTTGGTTCCATAAAAAAGTAGTATGATTCTTGTAACAAAGAAATAACTTGATTTTTAAAAGTTTGAACCTAATATTTAGAGTTAAATAATTAAATAAAAGAAAATTAATCTCTGGCACATATAATGTGCATGTGAGGGAGATAAGAGGGTGATGATTAGCCTCATATTTATATCCTTTAATTATCATTACGCATGATAACTCCTTTCTGCGCGCCAGGTTTAACCTTTACCAGCTAAAAGGCTAAAGAGTCGATTTAGACGATCCTCTAAAACATATTATTAAGCATTCTAATTTTTTATACTTTAAAATTATTTTAGGGTTTTAAGTTGCGATACTAAAAAGGTTGGGGGTTGGGTTCTAGATGTAAGGAAGGAATCCCACAACTAAGAGTTTGTGCGTTCTAACCTTGTTTAGGGCAAAAAAAAAAGAAGAAGTTACGATAGTAAGATAAACAAATACAATATTCGCATTCGAAGACCCTTAAAACAATCCAAACGGTTATTTGTAAAGTCATTCTACGTTAATTTTGTTGTGAACATTTATGTTTGTTTACATCCTTCGGATAAACATGCTCATGTTTGGGTAGTATATGTAGGTGTTATAGGTATGGAGTTTTAAGGATAATCTTATGGTGTGAATAACTTTTAGATTTAATCTAACTATGGTGGTACTTCAAAATCTTTAATCAGATAAAACAAAGGAGACATGAACACGTATGATATTCTATTGAGACAAATTGTACCATACTTCGTATGGGAAGTCGATGTGTTAAATCAAATCGAAGATCGTCCTATCTATAGGGGACAAACCATCACAACGGTGCAGTTGACAGTTATAATTGGACAATTATATCGGTGTTAAACCTTTCGATAGCTGATCGCATTTACTGCTGCTGATTAGTTGCTGGTAATGCCTAGTTGCTACTAATGCCATTTTTCATCAATGGACCAAGTTACGACTGATAAGATCAGTTTCCTTGCAATTTTCCATAACTATGCAAATCTAAAGTAACCTCTACTAGGGGCTCTACCCCTTGGGGCGTTGCCTCCGAACCCTCACCAAGGGTGCACAACCTCAAATCCCTACCAAAGGGGCTTTGCCACCTTGAACCCCAAGGTTCCTTGATGCATGAAATAATTAAGATTAAACATGAACGAGCCTTTACTCCACATCTCTTAACTTGTATCAATCTATATTATAATTTCTCTTAATTGAATCTTAAGTAAATCCCGATTAACAAAAATGACTTGATGATATTAAAATCACCAATAGTATATGCTTATTATATACCTTCCAAATTTTAACATCATATTTAGCAGGGGCCTTTATTTGGATGAATCTGTTTATCACGATCTAATAAATAAATAAGAGTTTAGTAGTATATATACGAAAACTAAATAATAAGTTACTGTTTGGTTTGTCAAGATTAATTGATTCTTATCATAGTAACAAAAACAAATCCGAAATCTAAGTTGGTAACTGGTTTATTTTATCTTATTATCAAACTAGGTTATGTACCCATGTATTACACGGTTTAAACGTTATAAAATATATAACTAATAACTTTGTAAATAAATGTTATAAATGAAACTACATATATCAAATTAAATATTTTTCAAAATGCATTGGCTTCGATATATGACCCTTTTGACACATTGTCGAGCCTGCCTGGCCTGTTAATTTTGCCTCCATCAAAAAAACAAAAGTACCTCTACAGCTTCAGCTGGAATCTTCAAAAACCAGAAATCTTTACATGTGACCTTTCCCTTTTGTGAGTCCCATTTACATTTGATGGCTTTGATGCAAATGTTTTTCCCGCGCTCTAATACCATAATGGAGGCTGAAATCTTGTCCTCTATTGATATATGTAATTACAAATTGTTCCTATATTTATGGAAAGGATATCTCTTGAAATATTCAAAACTATTTAAATTATACAATAATACACGGGATTCAAATAATTATGATGAATGAAAGTTAGCCTTAATAACGATTACATTCATCAAGCCTTTTTAAAAGTCAATGACTTTATTGTAAAATTGGTTATAATAATTTGTTAGTAAAATGCACATTTTAGTTATTTTTTCTTAAGGACTTTTACTTTATAATCTGTCATATTTTTGCATGATTTAAAATGCTTAACTTTATCTACCATTATCATCGGATTGAATGAATCAGAAAAACAGTAAAGAAATATTGACCTTGATGACAGGCATTTGACAACTGAACACCAACACAACACCTATTTGGAGAATCACCCTGAAAGTATCACGTATATTATCGGCATTAAACTCCTTGGAAAATGCAATTTCCGGAAGATTAGGAGATGGGAAAGATGAAGAAACTTTTGTAGCAGCAAAAAATGCAGTATATTCCTGAAAGCCAGTAAAATATTCAGACCACAATCACATATCTAAGGATGGCAAACACAACATAGTTTTGTATACCGACAACTAAAAACGGTATGAGATAAAAAAAACTATTAAGAGGTTGCATTTTCGAATCATATACTTATGAACACATCAAATGGGCCAAATCAATGAATAGAAAGTTGCCAAAAGTGTACTTTTAATCCATACAGCTCCACAATCTCTAATACTATATTAATATTGTAATAATAAAGTCTTTGTAATCATAAATAGTACACTAATTGCTTATATAAAATTTAAAAAAGTTTAGAATAAAGTGTTTCCGGTCAACCCGACCCATTTGACTCAAACAAAAAATTTACAAATACGTTCTTCAAATACAATTAAAGAAATCATATATTTAAATAAAAGAACACAAAGATGACAATCGGTCCATTGAAATCATATATTTAAATAAAAGAACACAAGAATGTACCGTAATTATGGATATTGGACACAAAGTTTGTAGGCTTGTATTATAATAAACAAAAAATCTGATTAATTTGGTGTATGAACAGACAATAAAAGAATGAAACTTACAAATGATTTGCAGTTTAATTTTGTTTTCTTTATGCTCGATAATCCCATGTCTCTTTGTGTATGTTATGTGGACATTTGTTAAAATTGATTCTGTCATGTCTTTCTTTTCCCATATCATATTTAGTGCATCCATTTATTCTTCATAACTAAAACATGTAAGAAACGAAGGTTAAAAACACCAGTTTATTAAAGAAATCATATATTTAAATAACAAAGTTCATACTAATGCATATCCTAATCGAAAATTACAATAACTTCTGAATAAATCATAGCATTTTTATTACAAAAAACAGTAATTGTACTTTTTTGTTTATCATCAAAATAAGTGAACATACAGTGTTTAGCATGTGGGCCGACCCAACCCATTTTTTAGGGATGTACTAAAAAATAGCTTGTTTTGACCCATTTCACAACCCACCCGTTTTGCCAATGTTGAGTATCAACCAAGTACTTAACCAGTTTCTATCGGATCAGAATAAACACTTTGTGACCACACTCGAATCCCACAAATATACAGCTCTTATGAGCAATGGACAGTAATTTGAAAACAATGTGCATCAACTTTCATTTAACCACATAAAAATGGTTGGAAGTTTCACCAATTTCTAACTACAGCTACATTACTTGTAAACAGAGAATGGCGCTCTAAAACCATACTTGAAGATGATGAAATCAAATGAGAGAGACCTTGCAATGATTCGAGCAGATCATGAACCTCTTCATACCACCATCAAATTTTCAGGAACCTCTTCATTCCCTGTAGAATTTTTTAAAAAGAAAAAAGATGTAAACAGATCATTAGACCTAAAAGAATATTAATAACACTAATAAAATGACAATGAGGTATAGTTCGTGAACATGCCTTTTCCATATAAATACCATAAAAGAGACCAAGAAGCAGCCACATCAAGTAGCTTGATCTTGTTGTAGGTTACTTCTTTTAACAAAATAATCATTTCCACTTCATCACCTGGTGTCTTGTTGTAGCTTAAATCATGAAATCCATGAGTTAAAATCTGAAATCAAAGAATTGTAGAAAAACTCTTAACCAAACCAATACACGATAGCTAAAAACATAATGGAACGCTCGAACAACATACCTATGTAATGGACGAAAGGATCAAAACTAAAACCCTAGAAACCCAAAAATCAACGATTAAACAGAAACAAAAATCACACCTAATGAAGCTTCTTTTGGAAACCAAAAATCGCACCTGATGAAGCTTGCAGCGGTGATTGGCTGCGAGCGGCGGGTTGCAACAGGCGGCAGCAATGGTTGACGGTGAAGACTTGCGGTGGTGGTATTGCAATGCTTCGACAAAAACGAAATCGAGAGCAGAGGTACTGATCTACAGATAAACATATTAAACATGATGAACAATAAATCCAATTCTCACACGTAAATGAACTCCAATGAAGTTAAAGGGGTTGATGACGAAGATACCTGATGAAATCGACAGAAACAGATACGACTTCGAAAGGATCCGATGATTAGGTATAAAGATTGACAAAAGGAAGAACAAATATGAGATTAAGAACTAACCTATTGAATTTCTTCAACTTTTGAAAGAAAGGAAATTAAAGGCGATGATGAAGTAGGGTTTGAGATTGTGTTTTGAGGATGTTGCCTGAATAATGCGGGTAAGGAAATCCGGGTAACACCCGACCCAGAGAATCCGCGTGTAAACAAAAATAAGAGTGTGTGGCAATTTTCCTTTTTTACATGTTATAGATTATAGACTAGGTTAAAAAAGTAAAAAATAAATAAATAGTAATTAGTAATGATGATTTAAAAATTATAAAACGACCGAACAATTTAATTTATGATAAACAAAATTTTGATTTAAAAAGTTTGTAGATAAAAACTGAAACGAATTATAATAACTATCCATAATTCAAATTTATTTTTTGAAATTGATAATTAATTTCAGAGATTATAAGTATCCATAATTAATTTCAAATCAAATTTATGTAGTTAATGATATAATAACTATTCAAAAACTAATTCATATTAACTATGTAAAAATATATTTTTTAATATCATTATTTAATAGAAGAGAAAAGCGGAAAAATAAGAGTGATGAGACACCAGAGAGTGACACGTGTCCACTCATTTAATATGTGAGAGAGGCGGGAAAATAAGGGTGAGAAGGCACCAGAGAGTGACACGTGTCCTCTCGGATTCTTATTTATTAGTATAGAAGATGTGTAAATATTAAATATGTTTAGTGTTTTAAAGCGTAAATAGGGTATTGTGAAATTTAAAGTAGTGTATATAAAATTTTAAAAACTAGAAGGGTTACATAATACCTAGTATTCCATGCATCCAAAATTAACTTGGAAATTTGCTCATATATGTCCAAAATATGTTTTAATAGCATGTTGCATCATCCCTCTTAAATAAACGTCTATGTTATTTAAAATGCATTTGAAATCTTTTAAAATGTTACACAAAAATATACCATTTAAAAAGCCATTATAACGGAGTGAAAGTACAACATAGAAAAAGAATGTCCAACCATGGGTAACATGCATGTGATGAACACAACAAAGAGAAGCTATTGGTCGTCTATATATACAACACCAAACACTCTTCATTAGGCATATCAAGCTTTTAATCCTAGGTGAATCAAACATGGCTTTGAAGAATGCCTTGATTGCATTCATGGCTCCTCTCCCTTCAATCATCTTCTACATCTACTTCCTAAATAACCACCAAAATGATCATATTCTTTCCCCTTTGTGGAATTGGTGCTATCAACATCCTCTCATCTTAGCCAACACCCTCTTCTTCTTCAACATCGACGTCGGTTTCTGGCTCATTAGCCTCCTCCAATCCAGCAATTGGGTATAGTTTCTGATCTATGTTTTCAGCAAACAATTTGTAGTTAGTGACAGAACCAACACTTCTTAATCAGAGGGTCTGGGTCATAACAAAGTTCTATCGTCTACAACTAAACTCATGTTTTTCTTAATTAGTAAAAAAAAACTCAGCGCAATTTTTTATATAAAAAAAAGTTAAAAACCGAAAAATTCTAATGACCAGAAGGTTAGCAGACCCCCTTGACCTTCCCTTGGTTCTGTCCTGACAATTTATAGTTGATGTTATTTAGTGTCTGGTTTTTAACGACCGGTGGGATCTACCGGTACTCTTTAATGGTTTGTGCAGATGATAGATTTGTATTGGACCGTGATTCCGGTGTTGTTGGTGCATTACTTTCTGAGTCACCCTGATGCAAAATATAACGCATGGCGGTCGATCTTGGTGGTGGTCTTGACATGGGTCTGGGCTATCAGATTGACTCATAACTACTTTCGTCGGGAGAAATGGCAATGGGGTGCAAGAGAAGATTGGAGGTTCACCGATATGGCTCGACAACATGGCCAAAACTGGTGGTGGGTTTCGTTCTTCGGTGTTTACTTCATTCAACAGGTAAATTGGTTAATGTTAACAAGATTTGAGCTAGTACGAGAAGAATATTTTTTATTAAATGTTTATTTATTAAAGTACGTACTCTTTAGTTTAATTTAGGATTAACAAAAAGAAAAAAAACCTAACTTTTGTATAAATATGAGTTTTCTTAATATATTTTTTTTATCTTTAATTAATACTTAGAAAGTATATATATTGCTTGCATTTTCTTATTAAATTATTTACTAAAAAATATATATGTTTTTATCTTGATTTATATATAACATGAAAAATAATATATAAAATGATATTTATTTACTTAAATATAAACCTAAAAGAATATATTTTATTTTCTTCTAAACTAGTATTATATGATGAGTTCAAACTAAAACTAGTATTAGTGTATTAGTTAAACGAGATGGGTCATCTTGACTTGATTAATCAAAACATTTATTTTCTATTTATTTCAACTATAATCAACTAATATATTAAATATGTGTTTAGAAATTATTATTCCCATTATAATTTAATTCTTTTTTAATAAAATAATACAAGAAGTACGAATAAGGGTTTGTACCAACTAACAATCATATTATCCCCTTTTAATATAGGGTAAAGTTACAATGAGTACCAATAATCTTATTATTTGTCTAACTTTAGTTAACGTTCTTTTTCTCGTTATTCAATAACATCATGACTAGCAATTGAGATGCAAAATCGTTCTATTTTGTTAACCTCGCTAATAATTAACTACAATAAAATCAATTAAGGTTTAGTCATATTATTAATATCACTCTTTACTAACGAGCACAATCAATATTGCTACAAATGCGATCCTTTTTTCTTTTTAAAATAGGAAATGAATGATTTCTGATTTGCTAAAACAGGTATTTCTATTTGGGTTATGTCTACCCTTGTACATCGTTCACTCGGCCAACAACCCACTAAATGTACAGGACATAATCGCATTTGTTGTGTGCATTTGTGGCATCATCTACGCCTATTTTGCCGACACCCAACTTCACACATTTGTGAGTAAGAATGAGAAACTAAAAGAGGAAGGAAAGGCAATGGTTCCTAATCTTGATGAAGGCTTGTGGTATTATTCTAGGCACCCAAACTATTTTGGTGAGCAACTATGGTGGTGGGGACTTGCCATCTTTGGTTGGAACCTAGGTGGTGCTTGGATCTTTGTTGGTGCACTCATAAACACCTTGTGCTTAGCTTATGTGACTACACTTGTGGAGAAAAGGATGCTCAAACAAGAGTATAGAGTTGAAGCCTATAAAATGTACCAGAAAACAACATCTATTTGGGTACCTTGGTTCAAATCATCCCCAAAACAATTCCCAAAAGAAAAGGATAGTTGAATTCTACAATCAAGTGAGATATACATTGTTTCGACAAGTATTTCATATGATCTGTACTTTTAGCTTGTCGGATTTTGGTTCATTTGTGTTTTTGTATCATGTGAATTCTCTCGTATCTTTTTTTTTTATTATTATTTGTGACAAAGATGATAATAAACTACTTTTAAAATGATAAAAATGAGTTCATTTTTCAAGAAACAAAAGACACAAGATATTATCAAGAGTGAAGTACAAGGTATTTCATTCTTGTCTTTGAAAGTTCATTTCTACTTTATTATGTTTCTTTATGACATTACTAGTCTTCCATTTAAGTGGATTTAATCACACATCAAGGATCAATTTATTTTCAAGGATTAGAAGCATAGGCCTTCACATACGACATGTGATGTTTACAATTTGTTAAAATCCATTAATTTTGGTTATGTAGCTAAATCAAGAATTTGGCTATATGTGTTCTTGGTAAATGTTGACTAAATTTGACCTAGGGTGGAATTTTGTGTTAAATTGTATTATGACCATCTCTAATTGATGGAAGGGTTACAATCACTATGGAAACTAATTTGAATCATAAACGAAAGCGTAATTATGAAAAATGGTGTAAAAATGATGTCAACCTCCATCTAGCTCACTAACGGAAAAACGACTAGAAAAAATGGTGTGCAAACTTCACGAAGAAGAAGAAAGGTGAAACATGAAATAGATCTGGGGTGAAATCCATGTGGTGGCGGAGACGGAGGTTGGCCGGAACTCAAGTGGTGGAGTGTTGTTGTTGGAATTTGTTCACCCTACCACCACCGCCCTTGGCAAAAGTTCTTGTCGGAACTTGTTCACCCTACCAAATTCCTCAAAATAAAAAGGTTTGTGGCTCCATTTTCAAGTTGCAGAAGTTCTTGCCCTCCATTTTCAAGCAAACCCCAGTTGGTGGTGAAGTGATTGTGTAAAGAACAGAAAATGGTGAGCACATCTTTGTATTAATTAAACATATTACGGTCACTCGAAACTGGGAACCCACCTGAGAAGACGACTCAACATATGAGAAAGTTTCTAGTCATGGGGTTGGCACGGATGGACTCGACGAAGATGATGGTTAGGGAAGGAACGTCTGTTGTTGTTGTTGTTGTTGTTGTTGTTGTTGTTGTTGTTGTTGTTGTTGTTGTTGTTGTTGTTGTTGTTGTTGTTGTTGTTGTTGTTGTTGTTGTTGTTGTTGTTGTTGTTGTTGTTGTTGTTGTTGTTGTTGTTGTTGTTGTTGTTGTTGTTGTTGTTGTTGTTGTTGTTGTTGTTGTTGTTGTTGTTGTTGTTGTTGTTGTTGTTGTTGTTGTTGTTGTTGTTGTTGTTGTTGTTGTTGTTGTTGTTGTTCTGCTCTTTCATGGTTGTGGTGATGGATTCGCCGGAGATGATGGGCCGGCGGTGATGTTGGTGTCCTGTCGGGGGAGAAGAGAAGGCAAGGGGGTGGGGTGGAGGGTTGGTCTACACATATTAATATATTAGTTTTGTATTTCTTTATTTAAGTGTTATGGGTATTTTTATTATTTCACACCCATTTAATAGGAAAAGTAAACCCCATCCACTCCAACAAAATAAAAGTTTTTGGGATCAAATCCGTAATTTCTCAAAGTTAGTGATCATATCTGTAATTTGGCCAAAACACAGGGACTATCCGTGTATATAACTCAAATAAATACTTTAAAGTTTGAATAAAAAATCACGTTTAAATTGTATGGGAAAAATCTTGAGAGTAAAAATTACATATATTACTACTGAATATTAGAATTTATATAATTCATTAAAAGAATTAAAATAGACTTACTATAAATTATACTAATCAAAATCTAATGAATTAAAAGAGAGACTAATTTGGTTTTGGTTTTGAGCTTCATATTCAGCCCACGTGCTAAAGCCCATTGGGGCCTAACTCAATACTCCACCTCCACCACACTGTGAAGAGGAAATAAAAGAAGCAGAAGCCGTAATTTTTTTAAACAGCCAAATTCCATAATCAAAAAACCATAATGACGGGTAGGATTAAATGAAAACCACAACATAATGTAATATATATTTAACGATTTTTCATTGACATAGTGTTACATATACGTTATGTATAGTGTTACATATATGTAGCACTCCTCATCCCCAGGTTTATGTTCAATATATATAAGAGCATCTCCAGCTAGAGGTGCACAAATCGGTTTTTTAACCCAAACCGGTTCAAACCGACCCGAACCGGTTTGGTCAACGAAAAGTCAAAACCGGTTTGGACCCAAACCGGTTCGGGTTAAACCGGTTTCAGAGAGGGAAATATGTAAACCGGTCAAACCGGTTCGGGTAGGTTTTAAACCGGTTTGCCCCTTAAACCGGTTTAAACCGGTTTGCCCCTTAAACCGGTTTAAACCGGTTTTTATTAAAAAAAAAATCAAATAAATTTTATGTTTTTAATATAAAATCCAAAATAAAATATAACAAAATTAAAACATAAAGTTCAACGTTTATTAATATTTGGATAGTTCGGAAATTAAAAAACATAACAAGATAAAATTGTAAAACATTACAAAAAGTATAACGAATATAAAACATTAAGTTCAACGTTTTATTTTTTGGAATATTGATTGATTATTCTTGTGCGTTGTCTTCGGAACTAGAGCTTCGTAGCCTTGCATCTTCGGCTAGTTCTTCATCCGTGACTGGTTCGGATATTCCAAGATCAACCTCGTTGTTGTGTTTGAATCTTTCCCCAAAAACACACCACACAACTTGCAACGAGCACGTTTCTTTCCGTTTGACAACAAACATAAATCGTAATTGCACCAGATTGTCGGATTTCTCGTTGTTGCTAGAATTTGCACAACGGTAACTTCGTTTGAGGAACCACTAACACCAAAACTTGCCATGTTTTTTTTTTTGAGTTTAGAGAGCGTTTTTGAGCGGTTAAAGAGCGGTTTTAGAGATTAGAGAGTGTAAAGAGAAGTGTGATCAACCCTAAACACCCCCCACCTATTTATAGTGTTTTATGGGTCCAAAAAACTCCAAAAAAACGGCCAAAATCGACCCCAACGGCCATATAGCCGTTGGCCAACGGCTAGAACTCGCCCAACGGTTCAAACCGGTTTGAAAACCGGTTTCCTAACCCGGTTTAGCCAAAACCGGTCCCAACCCGATTTTTTTTCAGAAATCCTCAAACCGGTTTGAAACCGGCGGTTTTTGGGCAACCCGAACCGGTTTGGTCCAAACCGGTTTAACCCAAACCGGTTTGCCGGTTTGGACCGGGTTAAAAAAAAACCGTTTTTTTTGTGCACCACTATCTCCAGCGCGGATAGATGTAAAAAATAAGATTATAATAAATAAGTTTTTTGGTATATAGAATATAAATGTAAAAGTAGGTGATGATATGGAAATATAGGGGTGTTTGAAAGTGGATGTATAGTTGGAGTAAAAAGTGGGTTTTTGAATGATGAGTGAAAATCTGATGTGACAGCTGATGTGGCGCGTTTGGTTTGGTGGATGGCATCCACCATTGTGGGTGCTCTAATAGATACTTAAATACCCTTTTGATAATTAAAAGAAAAAATAGTTTATAATGTAGAATTTTTTATTTTTTGAGAAAAGAGAGATAAAGATAAATAAAACAATTTTTTATACTTTTATTTAAAAATTAATTTTCAGAACCAAGCACTGCGTATAGTGTGTATTTATAAATTTCAACATATTTTTTTTTGTTAACAGGAAACACAAATATAGATTATAGTAATATACATGTCCTCACTTGTATATGATGGTAAAGTGATCTACTTCCTAATCAGCTGGTTATAAGTTTAAATCCTACAAAGTATATGTGTGACGATTTTAGACGCAGAGTGTGTGTTTGCCGGTCCAAAATAAAAACATATACATGTCCAAACAGAGACTAATAATAACACCCACGTGCATACACATTATTGAAAGTCTATAAAAAAAGGCATGTCTCTGAAATTAATGAAGGTTTGAGCTAATGTGCGATGATGACACGATTCACACCGATGGTTCATAATTGAAGTCTTTTTTTTTTATGAAAACAAAAATAAAAAGGAGTGTCGTTTGGTAAGAAAAAAGAGAACATTCACATATGCAAATAGTCACAACTAAAGTTTATTTTAAGAATAAAGAAAAACAGAAGAAAACAAAACATAAGTCATAAAACGAAAGTTAGCGATAAAATGGGGTGGAATTGCGATTGTGACCTCCTTCGGTTGAACTTTCACCTTCTTCGGTTGGGATAGCGGATGCAGTAGACACGATCGTGTTTATAAAAATCGGCACTAAAGTGACTAGTTTCCTCATCGGATGAAAAGTCCGTCACATTTGAAATTTGTATTTTTGGAATGCGAAATTTGTAATTTTGAACGGTAAGAAATGTATATGTGTGGGTATTTATATTTGAAAATTAAATTAATTTTTTTCTAGATGTTGTATAACGGTTAAATAATTTTTTTTATTGTTTTATTTTTAATTTGATTTCAGCGTGGAATTGGACGAGAGTTTGTCCTATGCTCCACCTTTCTAGCTGCTCCGGCCAAAGGGGCGGTGTTTGCCGCCTGGACCGCTAGCCACATACGCCCCTCTGCGGCAAATGTATAGCAATAAGCGACAAAAGAAGCTTTCAATCGTAAATTCTATTAAATTTACTGATCAGAATACTGACTAAATTGTGACATATTAACGTCAAAAGTTTGAGCACCACTAATTCGTGTCTAATTTTCTTCATTTTTGATAGAAACTAATTAGTGAAGATCGAATTTGAGACTAGGTTTGTGATGGAGTTGACTATACGCCCTTGTATAACAAAGTATACATACATACACATATATACACATTCACGCATATACATAAAATAACTATACACATTAGGCTAAGGGGTATACCGCCGTGGAATGGGCTCGTGGGAGTTGAGCCGAATCGCGTGGCCCGTGGAACCACACGCCCCCTATGCGTGGTCGGTTTTGTAAAGTTTTCCACGCGTGTGGAAGAAGAAGCAATGGTACAGAGACCGTTTCCACACACAGTCTCTCAACCAAATCCAAAAATACTCACGCCCCTCAAATGAGACCGTTTCCCAACGGCTAGCAATTTGTTTACGTTTTATTTATTAACAAATTCTTTGATTTTCATTTTTATAAAAAAGTTGTTACAAAATAACTATTAATTTGTAATTAAAAATAATACGGCGTGCCAATGTGGAACCACGCCCTCACTTGTTGTGAAATGTCGAAAATCTGTGGAAACTGATGTGACAGTGTGGATGGGTGTTGAATGTTAAACCATAACCCCTGACCTTTTAATACATGTACACATATCCATACACTTATACCTACATATATGATATACTTAAAATAACATATACAAATACACAAGTGTAAGTGTATCTATTCACATCATTTATCTTTTTTTTTTCTAAATAACAACTCTTGGTGTATAAATTTGTCCAGCCTTGACGCCCACTTTCTGTCAAATAATTATGTCTTAGCTTTAAAAACAATATTTCCCATGTGATTAGCTGTAAGATTCCTCTCTTAATCCCCACTAAACTACCTCTATAAAATCCACTAATCCCACATCCCTTACTTCCCACTCAAACAAGTTACAAACTACTAAAACCAATCTTTCTCTACAAGTAATTAATTACTCACCGAAATGAAAAGTGTGAGGCTAGCCACCGCTCTCACCGTTGCAATGATGTTCCTAACCAGCTGCGGAACCATGGCTCAGGAGTTTGCGGCAGCGCCCGCACCTTCCCCGTCAATGGAGAGTGCTGGAATGACTTTGCAAGTACCTGTTTTACTTGCAGCCGTTGTGTCTCTGGTGGCTTACCTATTCTAAGGCTTCAATCTGCAGCATATTTTAATCGTCTTTCCTGTTTTCAGAATAATTTCTTCTTAATTAAGTTGATGTTTTAAGCTTGTATTAATTTCTAGAGTTTTAACTCATCATTTTAACCAATTGAAGTTCTTTCCCAACATGAGATAGATGATGAATATTTCTTTAGTTTTTGTGGTTTCTACGTCGTAGAGTACTTTTGAGATATTGGTTTTTATTAGGATCGGTTTTGTTATCCAAAAGGGGTTATGGCCGGCACAGCTTGTTGCCTGTTTACCTGCCACTTTATTGTAATCGTCCTTAACGAAAATATGAAAGGAAAAATATATATGCTAAAAAAATAAAAAAGAAAGTTTGAACAATGCACATGAGATCGGGAACGAGTGAACATCACCACATATGTAACCAAGAGATCACCAACTAAAGCATCAGCTATGGATGTGAGGGACCTTTTCACCGAGACCGACGGATATCTTTTAGAGATTAAATAAATAAAAAATATTGGCGAGTTTCTGTAAATGCAAATAACTCATTCCATAAAAACTAAAAATAAGAATACGGTATCCATTTCAATTTAACTTTGTAATAATGTACCAAATATGTTTAATAAATTATCTAGCTAAGTATTGAGAGCATGAGGGTCTCAGGGCAGGTTATGTGCTAGCCGGTCTTGGTAATGCTTTCGTTCAGACTCGTTGTAACCTTTCGTTCAGACTCGTTGTAACCTCTCCTCCAACCTTAAGCTTGCCTCCAAGTAAGCTGCAGGGGCCCAAAGCGAAGTAAAAGTCGGGGGGCCCTTTTCTAAATTTCATTGTTAAAAAGCCTTGCGCCTTGACAACATAGGTTTATTGCATATGTCTTAAACTAGGTACAACTTTACCAATGCACAAATAATAGAGAAGATTTGGAAATAAATCAACTATTGACCAATGCACTTATTACTACAATCAATTAAAACTATAACTATACAGTGAATGAAATTACAACAAAATTAAAGATTGTTGAATGCACTTATAATATCTCGATCAATTAAATTTCATTAACAAACAAACTATAACAAAAGGAGTGACAGGTGAAGATTAAGATAAAGAAAGTTGAGATGAATCCTGATGATAAACTATTAGTGCATCAAGAGGTGGAATATGTGAACCCATTAGAGATCTCAAAGCAACGAGAGTATCCGCCATACAGAAGGGCTGTCGACTTTTGGTAGAAAAAGGCAATGGCCCAAGGAAGGATATCGTTTGTTAGACTCATGGGTTTAGAACTTTAGATTTGACTTCACTCCTCATCTGCTCCATCTCTTCCAAATCCGTGAAGATAAACCTATAAGGGCTACCCTTGATTTCTTAGACATTTCTCGATCTTCTTCGATTTAAACCACAAATAGTTCGAACAAGAAGATTGATGCTAGCTAATGTGGGGCTAGCCCACTTGTACAAAGAGTAAGGAACCAAGGTGTATTAACTCAGATAATTTTTTTAATTTTTATTTTCAAATCATGGTGTATGAATTTGTCCAGCCTGGAAGACCATTGCCAAATGGTGTTGATAGATATTTTAAAAGTTTGCCTTGACGCCGGCCACTTACTGACAAGTGAGTATGCCTTGGCTTTAAAAACAATATATCATATCCCATGTGATTAGCTGTTAGATTTCTCATTAATCTCCACTAAACCACCTCTATAAAACCCACTAATCCCACAGCCTTACTTCCCACTCAAACAAAGTTACGAACTACTAAAACCGATTAATCTTTCTCTGCAAGTAATTATATATTCACAAAGAACACTCACCGAAATGGAAAGTGTCAAGCTAGCCACCGCTCTCACCATTGCAACGGTGGTCCTTACCAGTTGTGGAACCATGGCTCAGGAGTTTGCGGCAGCGCCAGCACCTTCCCCGTCAATGGAGAGTGCTGGAATGGCTTTGCAAGTACCTGCTTTACTTGCGGCCGTTGTGTCTCTGGTGGCTTACCTATTCTAAAGCTTCAATTTGCAGCATATTTCTATTGTCTTTCCTGTTTTCAAATTATGATCTTTTTATGACTTTGATGTTTCAAGCTTCTATTTCTAGAGTTTTAGCTCTTTATTCGTAACGAATTGAAGTTCTTTTCCATCATGAGATCGATGATGAATATTAATGTGCATCAGTGAATTTTCGCACGGATTATCAATTTACAAATCACTTTTAATAACATAATATTTACCTTAAAAAAAACATTTTTTTTCATAGATTTGGGCTTTTGATCTGGATTAAGAGAGGTTCAAACACTATAACTAATATGAAATAAACCTAGTGAGCCGAAATCAATACTTATGAGCAAAAAATTGGGGGGGGGGGGGTTACTAGCTGTGGAACCATGGCTCAGGAGTTCGCGGCAACGCCCACACTTACCCCGTCAATGGAGAGTGTTGGAATGGCTTTGCAAGTTGTTGCGTCTCTAATGGCTTACCTATTCTAAAGCTTCAATTTGCAGCATATTTCTGTCTTCTTTCATGTTTTTAAATTATGATCTTTTTACAATTTTGATGATTCAAGCTTGTATTTCTAGAGCTTTAGCTCTTTATTTGCAACGAATTGAAGTTCTCACTGAAGACGAAGAACAACACCAAACAAAGATAATGACATTGCTTGCGGATTTTCAAATCTGCTCAAAGTTAAGTACACGCTATAACTACTAACCAAACAGGCATTGATCATGGCCTACATTTAAACTTGTCACCAATTTGAAAATTTAACTTTAAGTTAATACTAAATAAGAATATTTTTTGAAACATTATTCATAAATAATTTTATTAAATGACACATAGTCTATCATACAATACACTTAAGACATGTTACATGTGCATCGTATGCTTAGGCCTTTTCAACTTCAAAACCTATGGATATAATATTGTCCTTTAATTGTAAAAAACAAAGTTAAAATGACTCAAATGAAAACTATACAAAGTTAAAATGTCTTGACTCTTGAATAAAAAGAGACCTTATATAAAATTTGATGGTTTTCATGTGAAGCTTCAACTATCTAAACAAGATTAATAAATACCATAACAAACTTCAACTATCTAAACAAGAATGGAAAGATGTTCATACAAAAGGTGGGTTAAAAGGTTACAAACACCTCAATACATTCATCAACACTATCAAGAATCAAATACCATAAAAAACCTCCATGTAATGCTGCTCTCTTTAGTATGTTGGAAAAACATTCTCACCATCAATCATTACAGCTCCTTCATCGCGCCAGCTCTGCAACAACGACCGTTCTCGTTTATATTATTTGAGTTTCACATAATACGAAAACGAAGATAACAAAATAACCAAAAGTATATACCTCTAAGAGGAACATAATCTCTGCCCTCAAGTAAGGTACTGCCGCTCTACTGTTAACAGCCTGTTCAATTTCTGCAATAGTTATTTGCTCAAACCGCTGTGCGTGTCTATGCTGCTCAAATGCAGACCTAAATGCAGCAACCCTACACAACAAAAATCCATTAAATAAATAAATAATAATAAATCACATCTATGGTAATGATAAATAGTGTATAAAGACAAAAACACACCTTTCAGGGGAAATAGTTGGTCCTACTGGAGGTTCATCTACTTCCATTGCTTCAGTTTCAGCTGCATCCCTGAAAGAAAGACAAGTATAACATATCTAGATACTGAAGATGCATACATACATATAACTGAAGATTAATTTCATAAGTGGCGATAAACTGACCCTGTTCGAGTAGCATCAGCTCTTCCAGTTCTTTTGTTACCATTATTATCTCCATCAATGTCAGCTTTACGCTTTCTTTCTAGCTCTTTTTCAAGTTGTTGCTCACGTTCTTCCATGTCAGTTAATTCTTGATGGTAAATGGCAAAGTTGAGAACTCTCAAGGCAGCTTCCACATCAGATTTTAGAACCTACACCAGAAAATGGGCTTGGTTAAAACTGGCATTACTGCAGGTCAAAACAGGCCGGTTGGGATTGAGCTAACCCGACCAATTGTCCAACTTTTTGAAGAAGAAAAAATAATCAATGAACTTATCCATTATGATTACAGAAACAATATTATTACAGTAGTAATATGCATTAGAAATAGACTTTGTCAACTTTTAACACCTTCCCCTTTTAGCTAAACTTCTTTTTGACATGTTATGAGATAAAACACAAATCAAATGCACCTGTTCATAATCAGGATTAATGTACCTGTTTGCTCAATTTAAGTTTGGCATGTGCTGTTGAGAGCCGAATAATGGTCTCCAGGGTTCTGGCAGTTATTGGAAGTGTTCCTCCCGTCTAGAAATAATAAAAAACCCTAATCACCATTAAGAAACCAAAGCATCTTAAAGCTTAACTAAACAAATAGCTAACTGTTAATACTAACCCTGCTACCTCCGCCACTGTTTCTGAGCTCTGCGTATGCAGTTGCAATGTGCTCAGATGCCTGAACAAGAAAACTTAGCATCGTTACCTTCATTAACAACAAAACTACAAGCACAACCATACAAAACAATAAAAATATTAGTTTTGTTAAGTAATTCAAGAAAATACCTCATCAGTGAGATCTGGCTGGATCCTGTGTTTTGCATAATGAATATACTTTTTAAGAAACTTGATTTTCAGAGCTTCATCTTTAGGTCTCCTACCTCTTGTTTTTCCATGTAGCATTCGATTATACTCAACAAATACAGAAGTATCTAAATCAGATTCATCTTCCCTTCCGTACATTGAAATTGAATCATCACCTAAAACAAACATGTTTTGTAATGTTAAGCTGTTTATAACATAATATAAAACTGTCAAAAAGATCAAAATCTTTAAACACACACATGATCCTACCTCCATCTGTAGCAGATCGAAAACGGTGCATACGCAAAACATGATCAGAGATTGTACGATCTATATCAGGATTCATTTGGTCCAATACAATGAACAGCAAATCAAATCGTGACAGCAAGGAATCAGGAAGCCCAATATTCTTTGTGGGAGTAATTGAACGGTCATACTGCAGATGATCATTTAACGCAAGTACACAAAGTTAAGATATGCCACGGCATGAATAAATGTCGTTAAAGTACTTACTGTTCCATAAATGGGATTAGCAGCTGCTACCACACTGCATCTAGCATTTAATGATGCATGAATACCAGCTTTTGCAATGGTTACAGTCTGTTGCTCCATAACTTCATGTATTGCTACACGATCTTGATCATTCATTTTGTCAAATTCATCAATACAGATCACACCTCTGTCTGCAAGAACCATTGCACCAGCTTCCAGCCTTCTTTCTCCTTCAAATTATTAAAAAAAGTCAGTAACAAAAATGATGTTTGTTCAAATTTCTGTGAGTTGATCAAGAAGTTTTACCCGTTTCTTGATCAGAAGTAACTGCAGCTGTCAATCCAACCCCAGAAGAACCACGACCTGTGGTTGAAATTGCCAGAGGAGCAATATTCATAATAGCTCTAAGAAGCTGTGACTTGGCAACAGAAGGATCCCCAACCATCATCATGTTAATGTCACTGCAAATACCGTAATAAATAAACTTTATTATTTGTACTATATGCTACTGAATAAAGCTAAAGAAAATTGTAAATAAACGTATCACGTCAACAAAAGAAAAATGACACCTTACCCTCTTAAGTGGGTCCCATTTTTAAGGTTCTTCTCTGTCCCACCAAGCATAAGTAAAATAACTGCTTTCTTAATCCATGAATGCCCATAAATTGAAGGTGCCAGTGATCTAGAAAGCAGGTCAAACGTATCTTCTCTCTCGGCTATCTTTTTAATGTGTTTTAAGTCCTCAGAACTATAAACTGGAGCGTTTGCCTCTTTGTTCAGCAGAGAAACATTGTTTGCTATAAGCACAGTCCTACATATCATAGTAAATTGGTTAAAACTCCCAGTTTTCCCATTGTATAAGTGAAAGAAATCTAAAGTATAGGTCGTTATAGTTAACCTGAATACTCCATTGACACTGCCTTGACTTTTTCCAGGAATAGCTTTGTAAACTCCAACAATTGCTACACGATCTCCAGGCTTGCATGAGTCAACCAGATCATCTTCTGCAATGACATCAACGGTTCTTGGGAGTTGCCCAGGAGCAGAATTTTCAGGAACTTCTTGCATTGATAGTGTTTGATGGTCTTTGTAGTGGCAAAGACCGTACTCAGTTACCAACAAATTGCCATTGTCGTCCTGCAGATAATATTATGAATGAGATATATAATTTCTTTTATAATAGTGAAATGTAACATACAGTATAGAATTTTATATTACCCGAGTAGGATACACAGAACCTGTGGGCAAACCCATTGTAGAAGTAATATCTCGATACTCACGAGATGTAAATTGCTTAGTTGAAGGGCAATAATGAACACTTTTGACAACTTTTGGCCTTACAAGAGAGCCTAAAAGAAAAAAAAATGTAAATCATATGTGTTAAACTACATTAACATCCCCTAGTACACCAAATAATAGTTTATCAAAAGTATTAAAGCGCATTTCCACATCCAAAAATGCCTAATCTAACAAGTGATTCTGCAAGTAAAAAGTTGGTTAATTTTAACTTCAATAGCCAAATAACCAACTGAAAATACGTAAACCATGTTCATATGCTAATACATGTCTATAAAAACAACAAATAGCATACATTTTGAATGGTCAAATAGCAGATTTAACCTTCCTGTTAGAAATGGCTGCCCATTTTTACTTGCAAAATCATAAAAGTACCAAGTATTTTTCTCTAAATTTACATCAAAAGTAGGTTTTCACAAGTATTTGATTCTAATCAATTTTGCTTACATATGGTAATCAATTTGGAAGCAATTGATATGCTAAATAACTCATCATAAAAAACTAAATGATTCTACAAACAACAATACTTTCAAAATCAATAAATCATGAAAATTAAATCACCAAACACTTACATTTGGTGATAATCCCCTCAACTTTCACCATGGAGCCAATAAACTCAGAGAGGAGGTCTCTAGGGGTAACCCTCCGCGAAACAAACGGTCCATCAAATCCAACCAACACTTGCTCCCCTTCCTTCAAAAACTTCGGGTCAATGCTCCGTGTTCTGTCCGTTATAAAATCCGATAACGACTGAATATACTCGCTAGGGTTCTGTAACAGCCTGATTTAAAACACAAATACACAGATCGGAATAAAATCCATACATTAATAAACTTCATAAACCGGTTTACTAATTCAATTAATTGTACAGATCCAGTAATCGTTAAACCTTCGAGCCAAATCTTCGGCTCCACGTTCAAAGAGGTGAGAGAGCTGAAAAATCAAACGATGGCGCTTGTTGTGGATCATACTCCTGATATCTTCATCTAAGCTATCATACTAACAACAAAACACAAGTGTAAATAAACATTCACGAACGCAGATTATGACAAAATGAAAGGTGAAATGAATTACGTTTGCGTCGAACAACTCGGCGAAAGCTTTTTTGTTTGCAGCCCTAATATCTTCAGTGATGTCCATTTGGTTAGCTGGATGGTGCAGTGAACGATCACCGAGCGACGAAGAGATGCAGAGAGAAAGAGGGGTGAAATTTTGCCCTAAATCGTCTAGGTGAAGTGTTGGCGGGAAGTGTAGATATGTTGAAGTATTTTGGCGGGAATTGAGGGGTGGTAACAAAAATGTTCCCGCTTAATGTAGCACAGGGCCGGCCCGAGAAAGTAGTGAAGAAGCCCAAGCCCAAATTTAAGTTACAGAGATGGTCCCTAAACTTTGGTTATGCTGCAACTTGCAACTGTGGTTCTTCTAAATTATTTTATAAAATGTCAATATTTTGAATTGAGTCTTCAAGTATGAAAAACTATATTTTTGATTCTCATGGTATAACAGCATGTAACATATTAGGTCCCCAGATTAGATGGCTGTCTATTTTCTCTGTTAAATGCATATAAAATGACCGAATAACCCTTAATGCTGAAAATAAGAAAATTAATAATAAAAATGTAATAACAATTATTATTAATTGTCAGATCTTCATCTTCATTTATATGCATCTTCATCTTCACGCCTTCCCTGCTTCTTGCCGCCGCCGCCACTTCTTTCTCCCATAGCCCAGCCACCACCTCATCATCGATCTTTTTTCCCCAACGATGATGAAATCAGCGACCACCCACCCAGATATTCCGATGATGAAGCCGGACCACCACCACCACATCCTTGCCTCTCTCTATTTCTCTCCAGCCCGCCACCATCGCACTGCCCCTACCAGTCTTCGGTAACCCCCTCTCTCAGGTCACCAACACCACCACCATCCCCTCTTCCACCTTGTAAAACTCATTTCCACCGATAAGTAACCGTCGAACCCTACTCTCCTACCGATTTTCTTCTATTCCTCCTCGTCACCCGTCATATTCTTCTGATATGTCGATCACCAACCCAAGAATTGGCCAGCATACTTGCCGATGACGAAGTCGGACAACCAGAATCACCACGTCGTGTTGTTAATTGCACTTACATGACCAGATTTGATGGTTTTTTGCTCCAATCATTGTGTTCAGGTTCTAATTAATTATAATTGTAACTTGATTTCAGGTTCAAATTTATTTTTGATTATTGTTATTGTGATTTAGTTGTAACTCGATTCTGGTTCTTGTTCTCGTGATTCAACTGTAATTGGATTATGATTTTGGTTTTGGTTCTGGTTCTAATTCATGTTATTGTTGCTGGTCGCGCGTCTCAGTCGGGTGGCTGGTGTTGAAGGGGACGCCGGAAACACGAAGTTGCCGGATTTGGTGGGTAGCCGGTGGTAACATGAAGAAGAAAGGTGGGGAGGGGTTTGGTGGGTCCCACAATTATCAGGCTGTTTTATATTATTTCTAAGTTTTTTTTAGTTTAAAGTATGGGTACTTTTGTCATTTATAAAAAAACTGACAGAAAAGTTAACAGACTTTCAAGCAAGGACCTATCATGTTACACGTTATCATATCACGGGGGGCAAAGATGTAATTTCTCATACTTAAAGAGCCAATTCAAAGTATTGACATACCACATGACCTTTCGTGTAATTTACTCTTTATAAAAATTGTAACCGGTATTTAAAAAAATCATAAATCTTGACAAGCATAACTTTTTTGTTGTTTCAAAGAAAAATAATAACCTTTTTACTTTGATATAAAGTCGTGTGTAGTGATACAAAGATATTAATTTCGTTGTTTAATAAATACATAAAAAATAAAATAATTGTCGATTTGCGAAAGAGGATAATATATAATAACAAATTATGTTTATAAAGTTATAACCATGTCGAATTATGAAAGTATTTTTTTGAGTTCACTACACTGATAGTCCCTGTGATAGGTTTAAATTTTGAATTTGATTTTTAAGTTTGAAAAATTACACTATTAGTCCTCAAGTTATGCATAAATGTAACATGTTTGGTCATTTGAGTAGATAAGAGTTGATCTTTCTATTAAATATTTTTTAAAATAATCAAAATATCACTAGATTAAAAAAACAAAAATAAAAAATAGGTTTAAAAAAAGTGGTGGTGCCGCCTAAGAACTAGGGGTATAAATATAGGTTTTTTTTAATTTTTAATTTTTTTAATTTAGAAGTATTTTGGTCATTTTTAAAATATTTAACAGAAAAGTTAACTGTCAACCACTCCAAGAACCAAACATGTTACGTTTATGCATAATTTGGGGACCGTTAGTGTAATTTTTCAAACTTAGGAACCAAATTCAAAATTTAAACATAACACAGGGACCATCCGTATACTTAACTCTATTTTTTGTATTTGTAAAAGAGGATCCACGCTATGTGTGGTATATAGAATTTTATATAACAATAAAGAACCATAATTGTTTTGTTTGTGTTGTTCATTTATAATTTTAATTACAACTTTTAATATTTAATGATATATTTAAACAATTTTTAAAATAAACTTAGAAGCAATGTTTTAAAACCCGGACCGGACCGGCCGGTCCGACCGGGATTCGGTGGGTTTAGCGGTCCGGTCATATAGGTTAAAATGGGTGTAAAATAACCGGCCGGTTTGGCAAGATATCCGGTTGAACCGGTGGACCGGGTCGGCGGTCGGACCGGTTTTTTGGATTTTTTTATTTTTATTTTTTTGGTTTTTCACGTTCTTAAAGTCCCCACTTTGAATTATATTTGTTAGATTTTTAAGTTTGAATTATGTTTATTGATACTTGGATGGAATATTTGAACCCGTGTTCCTAAAAAATGATTGTTATGTGTTTTTTTAAGTTAGATGGAATTTTTTAAAATTTTTAAGTTTGAATTATGTTTGTTGGATACTATGATTATTATGTGTATTTTTAATATTTTTTAAGATGTCGTCCGGTTCGTAATCCGATCCAACCGGTGGACCGGTAAGACATTCGGTTCAATATCTGGTCCGGTTTTTAAAACATTGTTTAGAAGGTTGGAAAAAAAAATGAGTCGATTCAATATAGAAAATGATAGGAGTGGACCAAACATGGTCGCTTCTCTTCTAATCCATTAGGACCATTACCACAAGTTCACGCACACGTTTTATCGATTTTGTTTATGTTAAAACTCATCTAAATATAACTCAAAAAACGAGGTTTCATAAGGGTGATGGGGGTGTCTTACTCGGCCCAAGCCGAGTAAGAAAGATAGTACCCGGGTAAAATTGGAACACTGCCCCCTATGTTTCGAGTTGCCTGTCCGGGTGCCCGAGTCTTTTTACTCGGATGAAACACTCGCCACTCCACTCTCTCTCTAGTGGACCCCACCATTTCTTTATAAATGTTTTTTTTAAGTGGGTAAGTAAATGAGTAAGGGGTTTTCAATAAAATCTGAGTAAATGAGTAGTTTTTATATGGCAAAATTTTATTAGCAAATTTTGGTGAGTAAATGAGTAAAGGGGTAAGGCGCCCCCTTCACCCTAAAATCCGGGTAGATCTAAAAAACAATCAGGTTATCAAATAAAAAGGAGAATTTTTATTTTAAAAAAAATTTAAGTTATTGATCACATTAATTTAATTGTTAAGATAAAAGACCACGACAAGATATAATAGTAAGTCAAATATGACTAAAACGAGCAGGATAGAATTTTTTTTTTTATCAAATTTAAGTTTTCATTAAAAATAGCTTTCATTAATATTTTAATCTCAAATAACTTTTATATTTTTTATTATTTTTTTAAAATATATTATAAAATCAAATATTTTTGTTCTTTTTAATTGGTTTTTTTACATATTTCCCCTTATTAAACTTCTAACTTACATATATCCTCAGCCTCTAACTTTAATTACATATTTCTCAAATTAACTTAAAATTACTCAATTGCCCCTTACGAATAATGAAAACCTACTAGACACAATTGTTTGAATAATTTGGATTTATTGTTCATATTGTTTCTATATTTTTTAGAAGCTATGTATTGCCTTTTTGATGAAAAATTTTTGGAAGCTATTGTTTCTAGAACTTTATAGAGTGATTTTTTGGGAAGTTAAATGATTAAATAGTGATTAATTCATGAATCTTGTGTTAACGATTAAAAAGTTCGACTCCAATTGGATTTATTAGCGTTCGATATGTTCGTGTTAACATCGACTTGGTTTTGGTTGAAATTGGGGATATATGTAATTGATATATTTAGGAAGGGGATATGTGTATATAGTACTTTAACTGGTTCATTAAGGGTAAAATGGTAATAAAATAAGTTATTTGAAATTAATTGGATAAATATGTAATATATAGGTTTTAAGAAGGGAAAATATGTAATTAAATTTTAGGGTTGGATAAATATGTAATAAAGGAACTTAGAAAGAGGATGAATGTAAATACCCCTTATTAATTTGGTTATATTCTTGTTGTACTTCGGAAAAAAAATGTTTTTTTTTTAATTTTGATATGAAAGATCGTACTTTGTATATGAAAGATCGTCTAACAATTACAATGGCTTGTTTAACTCGTACAATGGCGCATCCAACTGTCCATTTATAATAAGTTTTGATGCCTTGTTCCGTTATAACTATGCCTGCTACCCATTACAATGATGCCTCCAATTTTTCAGGTCTAATTCACCATTGTCATTTGTTATTATTACGCAAGTATCCTTCCCCCAAATAGTGTGTCTAACCCGTTAAAATGGCGAGTCCAACTAACGTATATTATTGCGTAAACTGTGTGTACTTAAACGAACACAAATACCCTCCGCCCAAAAACCTCATGTGTGTATATATGTATAAAAGGAGACGGAGAGAAAGAAGAAGAAAGATGTGACTTACCAAAAAAATATATGAAAATGTATGATGTCAAGTTTTAGAACCAAGTCTAGCCTCTAAATCACAAAATGTACTAAACTTGCTTCTAACATGTCTAAATTGGCCAATAAACATTAAAACAACAGTTTCATAAGCCCTAAACATGCTCATGATGCATGTCCATCAAATCAAGGCTTGAAAGCAGAGAATGCTACAACGGAGTTGTGTCCACCAAAACCAAATGAATTCGAGATCGCTGCACATCACCAAAACATATTAATCGGCCAAACTTCCATAAAAACCACAAACTACAACTTATTCATCAAATGTGTCATTTTTTTATTCATTTACTAAGAAATTGTAGATTTGGGTTGTATTTTACATGTACCTAAAAATTTAATTAAAAATATAACTGTTAAATGGGTCAAAAGTGGCTTGAACTGTATTTAATCAGTCGCTTTATTCAAAAAATTATATTTGAATCTTGATAGTAAGGTTATTTTATCATATTTAATGCAATAATTATTTATAAAATTTAAGGGAAAAAGCATTGACGACCAAGCATAACCGAACCCACCCATTTTACCACCTCTAAGATTAACAGATGAAAACAATCAAACTCACCAACGTTGATTTCATGCTGCTGCTTTTGATTAGCAACAGTGTCAAATTCAACTGCAGGCTCCGGGTTCTACACACAAGAAAAAAGTTTAGATTTGAAAAAAAAATATATATATATATATATATATATATATATCCTTCCAATAGAAATGAAGACCATACAAATTGATTTATGGAAGGATGCAGCCACCCTGTTTGAATGGCTTTAATTGTAGCAATGGCTTCCAGACCTCCAGCTGCACCTAAACAGTGCCCTATCATAGACTGAAACATAACCAAATCAGTAACACTTCTTACTTAACTATTTTTATTTATTTAATTTTTTTAGGGGAGGGATTAACCTTTGTTGCATTCATTTTGATACATGCGGTGTTCTTGAATACCTTCTTTATGGCATTTACTTCAGCTAGATCACCAACCAATGTTGAAGTTGCATGTGCATTGATGTAGTTAACCTATAAAACAAGTTCATTTGAGATGAATCAAGAATTCACACACGATCCAAACGATCCATTATTTGGGCTTTAATATGGTGTTTAAAACTCATTCACCAATCATAAACATGCATTGTCATCATACAAACTGACAAAACTACAGTAAGTAGAAAAAAAAACACTACCAGGAATCATAATTAGTAATGAAATAGATTTTGATCACTAACAAATATGCAACATTTACTAATCAAAATGCATTTAGTGTTATAATCGTTAAAGAGGAAAATAAAAATTACCTCCTCTGCTGACACACCGGCATCCTCTAGACTGCTATGAATACAAGAAGAAACACCAAGTCCATCAGAACGCGGGTCAGTCATATGATAAGCATCACAGTTAATAGCACCACCCAGGTATTCAGCAAGTATGGGTGCATCTCTTTTCATTGCATGTTCCAAGCTCTCCATCACCTGCAAACAAAAGCTCATTCAGTTATTTAAAAATATGATTTATTTACTCAACCATTCTTGGGCGGGGAAATTTTATATATTTACTCCTAAAAATTTGAAATTTCATAAATATATCCTTCTAAATCTCATAATATCATATTTACCCTTTCAAAACAGTAAAAGTATCATATTTAGTGAAACAGAATGCTACAAGGAAATGATTTTATTTTATATAGAATGTGTAAATATAACATTTTTACTGTTTTGAAAGTTTAAATAGGATATCATGGACAGGGCCGGTCCTGTGGATTTAAGTGACTCGGCCGAGCCGAAAAAAAAAGGCCCCTACGAACAAAATATATAAACTAAGTTTTTTTAAACGACGATTAACATTATACCAATAAACATTGAAAAAATATAGTATGTAATAAACAAAAACAATAAAAAGTCTATTATAAGTTTAAAGAGGGCCCAACCAATAAACACATAAATCTTTTTTAAATGACTCAATGGTCATGGAATAAACAAAAGGGCCCAACCATTATAAAAAGATAGCCCAACCATTATAAATATTAAAAGGGCCCAACCATTATAAAAAGGGCCCAATATATTTTTAAGTTTTTATAAAAAAGACCTAATATATAAAACCGGTATTTAATATTTTATAAAAAACATATATATATACAGGCCCCGTAAAAATTTTAGGCCCCAAAAAAACGGGCCCTGGCCGGCGGCCCGGCTCAGCCTACCCCAGGGCCGGCCCTGATCATGGAATTTATAAGTATATACATACACACACACACATATGAAATACTGAACTTTTAGACATACATGAAACTAAACCTATATTATATCACCAAATGGTCAAACGGGTCGGACAACTAGACAAGTCAAACAGGTTGAAAGTCGCCCAAAGTACACTCAAATGAACCTCCTAATCACTTCATTCCATAAAAAAAATATGTTACTTCAGATGTATAGTTTTTATACATGTTAATCTCATAAAAAGGTAACCAACTTTGGTCCAAACTCTATTTCACATAACCAATTTTTTAACCCATAGCATTGCTTAAATTTCTATCTGAGGTAATTTTTAACCTTGATAGCAAGTAACTGGTTATCAGCATCACGTAAAACACTTTTCGAAGCTACCAGGCAAGTCATCCGCCACATCGGCACTTTGACATGGTAACCTAAATGGATTACCTCGAATCAATTTTTTTGAAAGTTTGAGAGTTTACCCTTTTTATAATAAAATTTTAAATGGACGGACGAAAGATGTTGGCGGGTCAATTGAACTCCTTACATTAACCGGTAACAGACTTACCAAAACACCAGCACCTTCACCCATAACGAACCCATCTCTATCTTGGTCCCAAGGCCTTGAAGCAGTTTGTGGATCATCATTTCTCTGAGACAATGCTCTACACGCAACAAAACCACCCAATCCAATTGGAATAATAGCCGCTTCGGTGCCGCCAGCAATCATCATATCAGCTTCACCTCTACGGATATGATTTGCAGCAGCATGAAAGCAGTAGTTTGAGGTAGCACAAGCAGTTGAAATTGAGTAGTTTGGGCCCATAAAACCCAAATCAATAGCTAATAATGCAGATGCCATGTTTGTTATTGCATAAGGAATGAAAAAAGGTGTGATTTTTCTGTAACCTCTTTCTATTAGAGACTGAACTCCATCAGAAAAAACTGTTAGCCCTCCCATTCCTGTTCCAACAAGCACACCAGCACGCTCCTTATCGATCTGCAAACATCATACGGATATTAAAAATCAAGTCGTCATAGAAATGTTTCATAAAGATTGTAAAATTCCAAAAAAGAAAAAGAAAGAGAGGTTTGTTACGGGAACCCCAGCCATTGATGATTTTTACAAGCAATTGTGTGTGTGATTTAGCCCCTCTTTTGTCATGCATACATATAACCAAAAGTGATCTAAAATTAGTTTAACATCAAAATTATGTATTCATGCCCTGTAAGAACTTAAAATAATAATAATACAGTCTAACAGAGTGAAATTAGTTCATAGAAAAGGCTCATACATACAATGAATTTTGATGTAAAAAGCTATTCCTTCCATCTTAAAGTAATTGGATCATATAATAGCAAAATGGGAATTCGGTAGATGCAGCCATTTTAAACCATTTACTAATGAATGGGTCGAATCGGGTTATGTTCTATCTCAACGGGTCCCAGGTAAAACAAATAAAATATTTCTAAAAAAACTAATAAGGAACTGGGTCTAACAAGTTGAAAGTTCACATAATGGCAATATGAGAATTCAGTAGATGTAGCCATTTTGATCCATTTACTAATGAATGGGTCGAATCCTTGGTTTTAAAAAGCGAGAAGCGCACCGAAGCGACAAGGTCTAAATCCGAAGCGCAAATCGCAAAAGCGCAGGGCTTTTCGTACGCGAGGCACACATACTATTAAAACATCTAACCAAAAGAGGGTATAACCCAACCATTAGTCCATCAAACAAACCTAAAACAAGATTAGTCTTGGCCACAAGCGGCTAAAACAAGGAAATTATTACAATAAACCATGAAGATGGCTAAAATTACTAGTTACTACCACCTGCGAAAGTCCAAAATAGAAAAAAAAACATACCAAAAAAAAGCTCATAAGCGCAGAAAAGCGCCTCAGAGCGCAGAAGCGCGCGCTTCCTATACACACTTGCGCCTTATGTAACCTAAAGCCCAGTGACCTGCGCCTTATGTCGCCTCGCGCCTCAGGCGCGCTTTTTTAAACCAAGGTCAAATCAGGTTATGTTCTATCTCTACGGGTCACAGGTAAAACAAATAAAATATTTCTAAAAAAACTAATAAGGAATTGGGTCTAACAAGTTGAAAGTTGCCTAAAATGTATTTTTAAGCTCCTAACTCGTTTTTCCTCAAATGCGGAGAAACTTATTAAAATAATATAAATTTTATAATCATATTTGACATGCTAAATTGGTAATTATCTACACAAAAAAAAAGTCTTAAAACTAAAGAGACGTTGTTTCGGGCCAACCCGACCCACCCAACGTGTCCATTTTGCTATCTCTAGAATTTAGCTTCAAAATGTGGCACAGAATGAAATGCTGAAACAAATTTCATATCCAATAATGAACATCATTTACATCTCTTTTGCTGGAGTGGAGGCACATGTCTGTAAATTTGATACTTCTTTTTTCCCGCACGTTTATTTCATGCATTTATTTACACAAAATAAGTATGAAGAAATAGAATTACAGAAGTTCATATGAACATCATGCACTTAACATTGCTTTCCAACAAAATGATTTAGTGCACTTTACACATGATCCCTAGTACGCGCATCACAAACTCTTTCACCAAAGGCACATGTATCAAGTATGCTTCAAATTCCTTACTTGTTTTCACTTGAGTACACGCGACTTAAACAATCACATAATCATTTGCTTAAACATAACATAGTTGAGTAATTTCACATTTATCTTAGGGGCGTTTTTTTTACCCAAACCCGACCCGAATTAACCCGAACCCGTTTAAGATGGAACCCGAACCCAAAGGTAGTATTCGGTTCGGTAATTGGGTTAAAAAAAGGTTAATCGGGCTAACCAGAATAATAAAAAAGGTACTTTTATTAATAATATTTATTTGTAATTCAGTTCAATATATACCTAACCATTTCTAATGCTTATTTTAATTGACTTTTTTTAATATAGGATTGGAAACGGACAGCGGACATGAAGGTGGCAATTTCAAGAGTGAAGACCGTTAAGAAATTTATTGGTTGATACGATATGACGTTTTCTTTTTAGATTGGCTGATACAGTTTGGTTTTGTGCTTATTTTATTTGACTTTTTTTTAGTTAATATATGTGTTTACTGCATGGGTTTGAACGAAAAAACATATTGAAAGTGTTTTTAATTGATATTTTGTGCTTATTATCTAATGAATATCAGCTAAATTGTAAAGTATGCATTGCAACTTGTACTTAGAAACCCAAATACTGATTAACCCTATCCGAATAAACCCGAAACCGATTAACCAGAATCTTATTTGGGTCGGTAAACAGGTATGATTCCTATAACAAAAATCCCGAATAACACCCCTAATTTATCTTAATAATCAGTTTTCTTATGCCTGCTCCTTACCTCTTCATCCTAATATGACTAATTTGACCCTGTATAATAACATAAATACAATTCACAGTTTTACACAAACCCCCTATGTTTTTACAGAAACATGAAATCAATTCAAATGTAAAATTCAATTAGCATTCACTTAATTCAACCAGATCCAAACATGAAAACCTAAAAAATTCTAATCAATTTTACAAACCTTGGAGCGTTTATCGCCACCGAGATCAGCATCTTCAAGGGCCTTTTTACCAGCAACAATGCAATATCGCAAACAATCATCCAGTCTCCGGTCGTTCTTCCCGTCAATATATCCATCGGCCTTAAACCCTCGGATCTGACCACCGAATCGGGTGGGGAATTTGGACGCATCGAACCGGTCTATCAACCCGATTCCACTCTCCCCCGCCAACAGCTTCTCGTAGTACGTATCGACGTCGTTTCCGAAAACGGATACCAGACCCATGCCCGTAATGACAACGCGTTTTTTGGGATCCTTCTCGCGTTTGGGGGCGGCGGCGACGGCGGAGATTACTGCGCGGCGGCGGGTGGTGGTGGTGGTGAGTGAAGGTGGTTTGACATTGATGGATAAGGAGTGGTTATGGATCGGGTCGAGTGGGGAGAGCCGGAGTGGGGTTGATTGCAGGAGAGCTTGAGCTTGCATGGTTTGAATTTGGAAGATTTGTGGAGTGATTGTTGGATTGATTTGAGAATGAGAAGGGGGTTAGATAAGAGAGATGGATCCCGACGGAAGAGAGATACACCTGTCACTTGTAAATACAGATTGCCATTGGCATTGGTGTGTTTTAGTACCAAATCCTCTCAAACACAAGTGCCAATATTTCATGTGAATCTTATGAATTTAGATTGTATTTTTTTATATTATTACATAACATACAATTTGAAAGGGGTAACCGGCTATCATTGGTTACTTTGGACGGCTTCACTCTTTTTTTTCCCTGATAGACTCAACCACTTTTGAACAAACAACATCGTTGTCGCTATTTTGCTTTTTATCGTAACGGTTACCGTTGTTTGCTTTTATGATCTTCGATCACCAGAACCGATAACGACCAAACTCCTGACACGAAATGCTTGGGGAAAACGACCCCGCTCTCGCCGCGAAGCGTGGGGTCCAAATACTAGTTTATTATATATACCGATGAAAAATACTATTTTTTTAAAGGGCAAACGTACTCATTTAATCCTACTTCTAAATCTATAACAATATAATGTCTACTATTGGACTTCAACTCTCAATCTTATGGGGTTGAACATCACTATTTACATACCCGAATACCATTGGACTACTATAATCTCTTTAGTTGACAAATACTAAATGATTTAGTAATTCATTATTATTGTTTTAGTAATATAGTTTTTTTCATCAAAATTTATACCTCCTAATATATAAGTTAAATTCATTTATGGTTAAAAGCATTCGCATCTGACTCGTCATGTTAACGTCATCTTTGTAATTTAAAGAAAAGTTTAGTGCATTCATCTAGCTTTTCACTTTATTTCATTCCCCAAAATACGGATCAGATTTATGAGAGCTAAAACGACTTCCTCATATTTAAGGACTCGTTGTACACTTCACACTTGTACATTCCGCTTCCCACCTTCTCTCGTGTTTTGTTCATCCTATAAATGAAAGAAAGAGAAAAGAAAAAAGAAGAATAAAGTAATATTATTTAATATAGAGTTGGTTTGGAAAATGAACTAGAAAATGTGATTTTAAGTTAAATTATAAGAGTTAGTTTACAAATAATGTCATTAAAATATTATTTTTCACGTGGATATGTGAACTAACTGAAGTTTCTTTTTATTGAAAACATGATGCTAGATAAGACCTAACTAACTTAACTTTAACCATTTACGAGTATATATATTATACTTGTTCCATAATTGCATTAAAATTAATTGTTTAATGTTGGCAATGGCATAAGAGAAAAGAATACACCCTCCTAACTCGTATGATAAAATTTTTATTATGTTATTTGCTATAAATCTACAATGTGTGAGGTTTTGAGCCATATTTTATTTTCATGGATTTATGTGAAGCAAGTTTATAAGCGTTTTTAGTCTCATCTTTAAAAGGATATATCATTTTCTATATGAAAAGGTTCTTAGGGGGCAACGCCCTCTTGGCGGGGTCCGGGGCAACATCCTTGGAAGCGGGTCCAAGGGGCGGTAGCCCCTGGCGGGGTCTAAGGGGCAGATCCCCTGGCTGGGGTCGAGTTGGGAGTTGAAAACTGTTAAAAGTATCCAGACTAACTTGTTAATTCGGAGTAGTTAGATTAAATCATACGGAGTGGATTTGGACATCCGGGTCAAAATGGTACTCTGGAGTAAACTTAGAACAGTTAATTTCCAAACGGTTTTAAATTTGAAAAATAAATGTTTGATAGCAGTTACTGATTCCCCAAAATACAAATACGTTGGTTGGTCATGTATACGGTTCACACGAAAATCACCAGATTTTTCTTACTTTTGTTCTAGAGTTTTCACTACGTTCTATCCAATTGAGAAACTCGAAAGAACCATCGAATTGTATCAATATGAAAATGATCTACACGACTCACAGAGAATTGTGAATTCTATATACTTTTTTTAACGGCCAACGAATAATATAATCGTGAATTCCAGGGGAAACCCATCACGCCCGAAGGTCCACTATGATAAAACTCCTGGCTCACCTGCCACTTTGGGAGAATAAATAATATTTTTGAATACATTATACGGTTAAATAGTCCTCTTTTTGCTACACGTGGACAATTAACAAATTAAATTCTACAACTTATAAATCGTGTGAAATAATGAAAGCTTTGATTTCACATGATTTGCTTAATGATTTTATTAAAAGAAAATCATAAAATTAGAGGAAAATTTTCAATGTCAAAATCATATTTCCAGAGAGCCGAGCAAACTACAAATGGTCGCTTCTCCCCATGTTCGACATGTCTAAAGCACATCATTAGCTATTAATGATTTGAAAGTTATGTTTTTAAATCAGCTCTAATTCTAACACATTCCCCCTTTTTCAAGTGATTCATGAAGAGCACATAATTCTTAAATTAGATTAATTATTTTTCTAACGGTATTATTGCTACACGTCACCCCCTTTTGTGTTCTTTTTCGACATTTTCATCAATATCATATGAGTATATTTGAAGATGTTGAAAAGTGAAAGTATAAAATGGTGCGTTTAAATTTTCATAGGTCTATTTTGGGAATTTTCCTCTTTTTGAAACTTATTTTAGGTTGACTTGGTCTTTAGAAGGTTTTGAGCCATGGGTCTCATCGGGTACAAAGTTGATTCTATCCTCATTGTAACTTTGCAAGACCATCACCGACGCACGCCCTATGGACGCATTCGTTGGATGAGTTGGACATCTGCAAATAATGCCTGACAAACGGAGAAGTAGGCCAAGCAAGTTTTTTTCTCTTTTTACTTCATTTTCCTTTTTTAAATTTTGTTACGTATATTTTTTAATAATTTGTAAATATTTATAATAATTATTAGCAATACTACAGATTTCCCTCCAAACATTCAAATAATTCATTTGTTTGGAGGGAAAGTATTGCTAATACCACGTACCTAACCTTAAGTGATTTTCATCTTAAGCTTCATCTATAATTCTAACTTCTAAGTGGGCTTTAATACCCAAACACCCAAAAATCATGTTTAAAACCTAATTGTGATATTCTTTAATACTTCATTTTCATTACACGTCACATAAAAGTTCATAATACTAAAACAGGTATTAATCGTATAATACTCAAACTAATAAACGATTATTAATCTTAAGCTCGAAAGCTAACAGCTTAAAGCCAAGACTTGAAACCCAATCCAAGCATGCTACATAACACAGGATACAAAGATTTACACATCTCCGCATACAACTCACCATCCCACTTCATCTTCGCCAACTCAACCCCCATGCGCATCCCACCCTCCACCGCACTCTCATGGTCTTCACAAGCAATATCAACCAACCCCATCGTCACCCCCTCATCAGCTTTCACCTTCACTCCACGTAACAAAATATCTCGCAGCCATTGCGGCTTCCCAACCTTGGATCTTATGAGCTCAACCGCATAGTCACGCACCAGTATCCCCGTGTGAACCTCGTTCATATACAGAACACCATGATCACGTGTAATATCCAGGATTTTTCCGACATACTTTTTATCATTTTGTGCGTATTAGAAATTTAAATTCTAGAAACTCTATTAAAAACCCATGTTCTTAAATAAATATGATATATATATTTAAGAAAAACAAACATATCTAAAGATATATATACAAAACTTATTTAAAAATACATATATATGTATCTTATTGATGAAATGTATTAAAATTCTTAAAAGCATTATTAATTTATAATTATAAGCTTACTTTAAATACTTAACATATAAACCATAAATCTTATAAATTATTTTATAAAATTATAAAATAATAAAGAAAGTATAAAACTTATAAAATTTATCTAACTTTGTAAAATAAAAACATATTTATTTTTATAAAAGCTCAGGGACCAAAACTGCCAATCTCAAAACTTACTTTAACTAAACACAAGTTTATACATCAAATGGCAGGATGTTAAAACTTCAAGGACCTGTTTTGTAGTTTCCCCAAACTCCCGAATCAGTTTCCAGTCACGAGTTCGATCCTCTTCCCAGCCGGTTTCATCCGTGACTTTTCGAAAACACGATTTCTGTCCAAATTCGTTGAACCTCGGGTTCGACCCTCGCGTGCGACTCAAGCCCAAGAAAGTTTAATGCGCACATTCAATGCTAAACATCGCGGGACTCGATTTCGAATTCATCTTGTTCGCCCGAAATCCACTGAGTTACTTACGGAATCTCAAATCTCTCTCGCTTCTTCAGCTTGTTCCTGTTCGTCTATTCGGGACGGGGCAGGCAGCCCACACACATGAAGAGAAGAATAGAGAGGGGATGGATACATTGGATTTTCCTGTTCCTTTCAGGTGTCTTAACCCTGGAAAAGAAACCTTTGTCTTTTTTGTAGATAAAACCCTAGCTCAATAGGTCTCTTACCCGATAAGAAACATCAGCTGGGACAGGTATAGAATCATCAAAAAACTATTTTTTTATTATTCTTTTTTTTTTTTTTAATAAATAGATTTTCTAGATTCATGGGATTTCCTAAGTACCACACCCTATCTAAAAAAGAAAGATCTTAATTCCCTCTAGCATGGTGAACTAGAGACAGACATGATTTATTGTTTGAGCATTAAAAGCTAAAATTAACTATAAATACCCGCTATACCACTTCGACGACATCACACCAATACTCCCTAAACCCTCAATCCATCGAAAGAAAACCTGTGCTTCCCGATTTGTGCTCGCGACAACCGACGCTCAACCCGAACCCATTCTCGCTCGATTCGGCACCAAATCAGGTAATATTTGAATTCATCTTGGTCGTTTTCGTACAAGGATCAAAATCCCTCTGTTCAATTACATAAACAGAGGGTGATTCGATTCGTATTTGAGCGATTTCATTCTAGGGTTCATGAGGATTTGGGGCACGATTTGAACTTGTCTTTTTAAATTTCCTTGCAAATACTTATCCGTGTCGGATACTCTTCATCAATCCAAGTGAGTATACTTAGCCCCTTTTTCCTTTCTATGCTTTTGGGGTGAAACATGTTCAAAATTCTTAAACTTATACAATTCTTGTACAACTATGACTACGTGTTTATTCTTATGTTAAACTTGAGACTTGTATGCTTAGATTAAACTTAAAACTAGCATATTCATTAACTTTGATCAAGCCGATAGTAACAATGATAGATCTATTGCATTTGACCAATCCACCTTGATTGATTGACCCTTCGGGGGGAGCCCTTGGTGATTGTTACTAAACCAAACTTTCAAACCTGCGGGTTATGCCTAAACTTGGTTGGAGGGTTGATGTGCACAATGTCTAACATGCTTGTTTTCTCATACTTACATTAAAGAATGCATATATCATAGTGAATTGTAATTCTTTTCAAATACTTGTTAAACTGTGTCAAAACCTTTGTATCTCACCAACTATTTTGTAGTTGACAGATTCTTTCACATGTTTCAGGTTTACATCATGAGACTTATTCGTGATCACATAGGATGCTTTGGACCTAGACTACTTAAATTAAATGTTGTATTCGTATTATTCTTCCTTGTATTGAATCTTAAATTATTTATTAATGAAATATTGAAACTTTAATAGTCAACCTTGTGCTATTGAACAACCGCGTCCGCCCCGACGTATAATCCGCCGTCGGTTGGGGTGTGACTCACGCCTCATGAAGACGTAGTCATGGCACATAGCAAGTCCTACTCCTGCACCAACGGCATGGCTAGTGACGACTGCAATTGTTGGCATAGGGAGGGAGATGAAATCCGCGATCAACCGCTTTGAGATTTCTCTAAACATTAGTGAACTCAAATTTCTCTTGATATGTCAAAGTACTCACTTAGTGATATGCACTAAATGAGTGCCATCTCAAATACTTTACGCTTCATAAATTCATGATTCAAAAACTTTCCTCTATAATCTTTATTCTATGATTCTTAAGTCCCGTCTTGTCACATGACAACATGCTTACTCATCATGACCTGAAGGAGTTACCTTCAAGGACAAATTCTTACGAGATTATACTTAAAAACTACATACATAAACTTATATTTATAGATACTACCCAGTAAACTTCGTGATCGTTGTAATATAACCCTTAAAACTATGTATTACTCTACAATTTCTCCTATAAACTTCATTATTTTATGAACATAACACTTAAGGGGAAACCCTTGTGTTTTCATCTTATTTTCATCACTCAATCAAACTACTCTAGATAACTCACTCAAACTTTTGCTACACTTTTATACATCTCAAAGTGTTCATACATCCTTAAACTTCATGATCCTTGTAATACCAGCACATTTAAAACCATGTATTATCGTACAAGTCCTTTTTACAAGCTTCATTATTTTATAAACTTGGCACATAAGGGGAAACCCTTGTGTCTCATTTCATTTTCGTCACTCAAGCAACCTTCATTTTATGACTAACTCAAAAACTTTGCTACACTTTTAATCTCAAAACCTTCATACGTCCTTAAAACTTACACATCACCGTTTCTTGTAATCAAAACTTAACGTCTTTTAAACCTAAAGTACATTAACAAAAGGATTTGTAACCTGATCATTTTTCCGCAAGAGAAGAAGCCTACTATAGAATAAACAAGCTCCACGTTTAAGACTCTAAACCCATAATGAACCTCGACATAGTACCATAAACCCAAACATCGGTGACAACAACTGAGAGAAGTTGTAGGCCCATGAGGATGTTCTGGCTAGGGAAATAGGGTACATAAGTGAGTCCTTGCGACCCACCCCTTCTTCCGGGAATTCTCTTCGTTAGCCCACCAACTTCAAGCCAAAACCCATTTTTTTATATATTACTGTGATGACTCAGTATTATGAGTAAAAAAAAAACCTTTTGAACATATTAAATCAACTTACTTGCACACCTTAATTTTTCCGTTTAAATTGTATTATGTAAGGGCTAGAAGTCTCAATTTTGAAACATTTAACGAAAGTTATTTTGAAATTTATCTTGTTATCACTTACTAGCTTGACTTTCCTTCTAACACTACAAACTTAACACTCTTACCCACACACCTTCGTCAAAAGTAGCTCAAGTTAGTACTTGAAATAATTAACAACGTTGCATTAAACTATAAAAATCCTAAGTGACACGTGTACCTGAGGAATAAATCTTGAACAAATCTTCTAATTCGTAAGCACTTTTCAAAAACAACCCGACTTACGAATCATTACCCTAAACAACCATGACCTTTACTCTTATTTAGACTTAACGCTTCTAAACTTGACCAACATTTCGTTTGACAATCATACATACCTTTTCATAAGTCTTACTTATACTATTTATCAATGTCTAACTCGTCAATTTTGAACATCCTAATTTCACTCTATATAAAAGAAAACTATATCTGCTGTTACGAAACGAGATAAAATCATTTATAAACACACTATCATAAACCTTATCAAAACTTTTCCCGTTACCATATGCTAGGAAACTTTCCTCATTCAACTCTTGTCACGTAAAAGACTTACTATAAATCACAACAGGAACTAAAAGCCCAAATACACGTTGCTAAAATATTAAACTTCGTATACACAACTATGAGGTCAGAGGCTTTTGAGTCATGTAAAACTTGTACAAATACTCAATCCCGTATTCTTAAAACTAAACATGATCAATGAAGGATCATGTAAAGCTAAATACTGAAACTTGAAACTCAGCTGACTTATCCTATTTTCAAACTTATACTTGGATTCTTAGTCTTGAAAACTTTGTGTGTCCATCTTAACCAAACCCTATGAGACTTGATAAACGTACATTCCATATATACGAGAAAACTTCACTCTTGATACTAGACACTAACAGGAAGGAGGACATTACTCTCTTTAGCAGAGTACATCCCCTGACTCCTATCTAAACCAAACATCGGGATCCACTAATCTTCTGGACAACTGGAATCTTCTGTGAGAAAGCGTATAACGGTTAATCCTGTTCCAAACGATGTCCCACACCTCTCTTAAACACTAGAGTATTTAGATAACCGCTTTATACTTGAAACGTAATCGTATACTTCTATACACTGAATGTCACACCCCAACCGACGGCGGATTATACGTCGGGGCGGACGCGGTTGTTCAAAAGCACAAGGTTGACTAATAAAGTTGAGATATTTCATTAACAAATTAAAGGGTTCAATATGACAAAAATAACATAAGGTTCAAGCATGAAAATTAACAAAAGTTCAATTCTTGACGGTCTTTCTAAGTCCATGCATCCTACGTTTTCATAGATAAGCCTCACTCTTGAGCACCTGAAACATGTTAAGTAACTGTCAACTAAAAATAGTTGGTGAGATACAAAGGTTTTGACACCGTTTTACAATAGTCTTTAAAAGTTTTACAATTCACTATGATTAATGTATCTAAGCATAAATGTGAGAAAAACAAGTAAGTTAAACATTGTGCACGTCAAATCTCCAACCAAGTTTAGGCGTAACCCGAAGGTTACCCTTATAAGTTTCAAGTATAAGTTTCGTTTAGTAACAAACACCAAGGGCTCCCCCCGAAGGGTCAATCAATCAAGGTGGATTGGTCAAATGCAATAGATCTATCATTGTTACTATCGGCTCGGCCAAAGCTAATGATCATGCTAGAATTAAGTTTAATTTAACGTACAAGTCTCAAGGCATTCAACACATAGATGACATGTAAACATAGTTAAGTTTGAATTGTATAAGTCTAAAAAGTTTGAACATGTTCCACCCCAAGTTTATAAAATAAAAACAAAACAAAAGGGGGCTAAGTATACTCACCTTGAGTGGAATGTAAGAGTACTCAACAAGGATATATTGTAGTGGAACGTTTGAGGAAAGTTATCCTCACAACAAACCTAAATGACAAGTCTAACGCTTTAAGGATTTGATCATAGGATCTCTAAGACAAGAATTCAAGATTTAGATTTGACTAGGGTTCCAAACGGGGAGACGGGGATAATTGTGCTATAATGTTTAAGTGATAGTAAGTTGTAGTTAACCATGCTTTAACTAGTTTTATAAAATATAATTTGAGCAATAGATGAATAAGTATTAAGGTTAATAAATAATTATTCACAAGGTTTTAATATTTAAAATAGTAGTTATTTAAAAGAATAATTATCATAGGTTAATAATAATTACCCAAATGAATAATTCCCAATAGCAATTTTAAAAATAGGGCAGATAATTATTTAAAGACAAAGTAATAATTATCTAAAAGAGTTTGTAAATAATTGTTTTATCAAAATTTTAAAATGGTGCATTAATTAAAGTATTTATCTATTGAGTGCTCATTTTATTTAAATGACTAGAAATTATTCTAAGTAACATTTAGAAATTTTTTGTAAGTCTAAATAAACAATGTATATTTATTTTCTGTTTACAAAATAAATAAATAAGTTTTATGTTTTTAATTCTAAAACGTACAAGTTTATAAGTTTCTAATTTCTAAAATAAGGATATATGTTTTATAAATTTTTCTGATTTTATAACATTATATAAAAAAAGAGAAAAAAACTTTCTGTCGAGTATATAAGTTTTATGAAAGTTTAGGGTTGTCTTATAGATTTTAAGAATTTAAAACTAATATTAAATATTACATTTTATAGTTTTAAGTTTGGTTTTATTTGTTTAAAATGTTTCCTGATAAGGAAAACAAAAATAAAAATCGATTTTGAGTTTATAAATGTTCAACATATTTTATAAAAATAAAAAGGATTTTTAAAACTAATTAGATGTGCATAAAAGAATTCGGAATCAAAAACCTAGTCGGCCGGGTTCGAACACCCGACCTGCCCCGGGTCGATCCTTGCACACACACACAAACCGCTGGACCAGGGACTCATTTGTGTTATAATCCGGAGGTGGGTTGTTTTAAACTCAACCCCGAACTCGCCCCCAAATCGGACGAACCCTAGATTTTCAAGCCCTAAATTCGAATCGATTTGCCCTCTGTTAATGAAATTAAACAGAGGGCTTTTGATCTATACAAGAATGCGAATATTTTGGCCTTCGAGTTTACCTGAAATGATATCGGATTGAGGGAGATCGAGTTTGGGCTTGACGTCGGCGGTCGTGGCTAGGAATCACGAAATGGAAGCCCGGTTGAATGAAATTGATGCTTGTGTGAGTTTCGGGATGATGCTTATGAGGTGTGGGGATCGATTTTTATAGTCAATTTGGCATTTAATGCGCAAACGGGTCGAGGGAGGTGGTTGGGCCGTTCGGAGTTAATTCACACTCCACGCAAAGCCTCGGTTGGAGATTATCATCATGGCGTCTTGGGGACGAGTCGCACGCGAGAGGCGAGCCCGAGGTTCAGTGAACCTGGACTGAAATCGCGGTTTTCGAGTGAAAAGGGGAAAAGTCGGGGCTGCGGGGATTCGAACTCATGACCGGATTCTGGGCAAGAGGGTTTGGGTGAATGACACAACAGGTCCCCACAGTTTTAACTACTTTACATTTCATGTTTAAACTCTTTTTTTTTGTTAAAGGTAAGTTTCAGAAAGGCGGTTTTAGCCCCTAGACTTTATAAAGGATTTTTATAAAAATCAAATGAGTTTAACCCCCATTTTTTTTCTAAGTTTGAAATATTTTATAGTCTTTACACTTTAAAATTTTAAGTATTCATATTTGTAAATTTATTATTTACACATATTTCCAATTTTTAATTAAAAACCAAACGATACGTTTATTTATCTTCGGAATAGAAAGGTTACATCGGGAAATGGAAATCCAAATACGAAAATGATACGTTGGAAAAACACTGGATATTACACTGAAGCTAAACTAAGAGACTTTAAGGCTATTCTATGTTTGACGTATTCTTGTTCAAACACAATTTAAACTACTCCATGTTTGACGTATTCTTGTTCAAACATGATGAACGTATGAGACTTTAAACTACTCCATGTTTGACGTATTCTTGTTCAAACATGATGAACGTACGAGACTTTAAGCTACTCCATGTTTGACGTATGCTTGTTCAAACATGATGAACATACGAAACTTTAAACTATTCCATGTTTGACGTATGCTTATTCAAACATGATGAACGTATAAGACTTTTAAACTACTCAAGGTTTGATGTATTCTTGATCAAACCCGAGGAAAGTGTAAAGATTTTAAACTACTCAATGATTGAAGTATTCTTAATCAATCACGAGGAAACTTTGAAGCTCTAAATCTTGTCACATTATTTTCTTTACTCATTGAATGACGTTTCTCTCTGAAGGACTCGTTAATCAATGATCACTCTTATGTGGAAACTCTAGTCATGTGTTAAACAAATTCTTATACTCTTTCTTGATCCACACACAAACGGAAGGACCTATGCGGACTATGCGACGATTTAATACTTGCGGGTGCACACGTAAGTATGAAAATCAGCTTATGGAAAGACATAGTAAACTCTGTCGGGTGCTACAATCTAAGACTTATCGTAAAAGGGAGCCACGGAACTTAGGTACCGTAGCAATCCTTAGACGTATTAGTCTACAAACTCAAATTCTTGAACTATCATCGAATCCATCCTGAGTGATATATCTCACTTTAAATCTTGGATAGAAATTCAACAGTCACCCTCTCCAATGCTTTTGAAAACGAATCTTCATCTATATGAATAAAACTATATACTTCTTAGGGAAACTCTTGATAACCAAAGGCTTTGAAAACTTAGAAACTCAAGCTTAATCTTATTCATGTCATTACACCTCATTTATAAATCTAAGCGTAAGCCAGGGTTTACTGGGGAACGTAAGATACCTTTTCTCGTTATCCTTGTGCGTATCATAAGACTTAAAAAACAGAAACCTTCTACTTTAATTTCGGGACGAAATTTCCTAAAGTATGGGAGACTGTAATATCTAGGATTTTTCCGACATACTTTTTATCATTTTGTGCGTATTAGAAATTTAAATTCTGGAAACTCTATTAAAAACCCATGTTCTTAAATAAATATGATATATATATTTAAGAAAAACAAACATATCTAAAGATATATATACAAAACTTATTTAAAAATACATATATATGTATCTTATTGATGAAATGTATTAAAATTCTTAAAAGCATTATTAATTTATAATTATAAGCTTACTTTAAATACTTAACATATAAACCATAAATCTTATAAATTATTTTATAAAATTATAAAATAATAAAGAAAGTATAAAACTTATAAAATTTATCTAACTTTGTAAAATAAAAACATATTTATTTTTATAAAAGCTCAGGGACCAAAACTGCCAATCTCAAAACTTACTTTAACTAAACACAAGTTTATACATCAAATGGCAGGATGTTAAAACTTCAAGGACCTGTTTTGTAGTTTCCCCAAACTCCCGAATCAGTTTCCAGTCACGAGTTCGATCCTCTTCCCAGCCGGTTTCATCCGTGACTTTTCGAAAACACGATTTCTGTCCAAATTCGTTGAACCTCGGGTTCGACCCTCGCGTGCGACTCAAGCCCAAGAAAGTTTAATGCGCACATTCAATGCTAAACATCGCGGGACTCGATTTCGAATTCATCTTGTTCGCCCGAAATCCACTGAGTTACTTACGGAATCTCAAATCTCTCTCGCTTCTTCAGCTTGTTCCTGTTCGTCTATTCGGGACGGGGCAGGCAGCCCACACACATGAAGAGAAGAATAGAGAGGGGATGGATACATTGGATTTTCTTGTTCCTTTCAGGTGTCTTAACCCTGGAAAAGAAACCTTTGTCTTTTTTGTAGATAAAACCCTAGCTCAATAGGTCTCTTACCCGATAAGAAACATCAGCTGGGACAGGTATAGAATCATCAAAAAACTATTTTTTTATTATTCTTTTTTTTTTTAATAAATAGATTTTCTAGATTCATGGGATTTCCTAAGTACCACACCCTATCTAAAAAAGAAAGATCTTAATTCCCTCTAGCATGGTGAACTAGAGACAGACATGATTTATTGTTTGAGCATTAAAAGCTAAAATTAACTATAAATACCCGTTATACCACTTCGACGACATCACACCAATACTCCCTAAACCCTCAATCCATCGAAAGAAAACCTGTGCTTCCCGATTTGTGCTCGCGACAACCGACGCTCAACCCGAACCCATTCTCGCTCGATTCGGCACCAAATCAGGTAATATTTGAATTCATCTTGGTCGTTTTCGTACAAGGATCAAAATCCCTCTGTTCAATTACATAAACAGAGGGTGATTCGATTCGTATTTGAGCGATTTCATTCTAGGGTTCATGAGGATTTGGGGCACGATTTGAACTTGTCTTTTTAAATTTCCTTGCAAATACTTATCCGTGTCGGATACTCTTCATCAATCCAAGTGAGTATACTTAGCCCCTTTTTCCTTTCTATGCTTTTGGGGTGAAACATGTTCAAAATTCTTAAACTTATACAATTCTTGTACAACTATGACTACGTGTTTATTCTTATGTTAAACTTGAGACTTGTATGCTTAGATTAAACTTAAAACTAGCATATTCATTAACTTTGATCAAGCCGATAGTAACAATGATAGATCTATTGCATTTGACCAATCCACCTTGATTGATTGACCCTTCGGGGGGAGCCCTTGGTGATTGTTACTAAACCAAACTTTCAAACCTGCGGGTTATGCCTAAACTTGGTTGGAGGGTTGATGTGCACAATGTCTAACATGCTTGTTTTCTCATACTTACATTAAAGAATGCATATATCATAGTGAATTGTAATTCTTTTCAAATACTTGTTAAACTGTGTCAAAACCTTTGTATCTCACCAACTATTTTGTAGTTGACAGATTCTTTCACATGTTTCAGGTTTACATCATGAGACTTATTCGTGATCACATATGATGCTTTGGACCTAGACTACTTAAATTAAATGTTGTATTCGTATTATTCTTCCTTGTATTGAATCTTAAATTATTTATTAATGAAATATTGAAACTTTAATAGTCAACCTTGTGCTATTGAACAACCGCGTCCGCCCCGACGTATAATCCGCCGTCGGTTGGGGTGTGACATCACGCCTCATGAAGACGTAGTCATGGCACATAGCAAGTCCTACTCCTGCACCAACGGCATGGCTAGTGACGACTGCAATTGTTGGCATAGGGAGGGAGATGAAATCCGCGATCAACCGCTTTGAGATTTCACTCAGTTGGAGGATGGTATCCGCGGCTGTTGATGGATGAGAGAGGTCGAACCCGTTGCATAAGAACTTTCCCTGTGAAATGGTGATGAAGACTGAGCCAGGAGTGTAGTGTGTCTTGGCATCCAAGAGAGCAGATCGGATGGAGGAGATGAGGGTAGGGTTCAGGCGGTGTTCTTCGACACCATCACCTGTAAGTGTTAGCACGAATAAGTTCCCACGTTTGTCCAAACTACACATTCTGAATTACATCTATATAATCAATGGATGCAATCAAACAATTTGGTTATTATATAGAGTTTGATGGTTAGTGTTAAAAGCCTAAAGGGGCAATATTGGAACCACACGTGTCTATGCTTAATAAATAACTAATTGGTTACGTCACGTCTCATAACTCTGTGAATTTAAAATTCTTTTTTTCGCTTATTTTTTATTTAATACTAACTATTTAATATTTCTTTCATTAATTTCTAAATTTTTATTTCTATTTAATATTTATTTATTAATTCCTAAATTTTGGATACTATTTTAGTATTTCATTTGTAACTCATAAATCTTCAATACTAACTGTTTAATATTTTTTTTTATTCAACTCATGTAAAACACGAGTTTCTAACCTACTTAAGGATAAACAAGTCTCACAGTAGGGCTGTTCACAAGCCAAACCGAGCCGACTCACAAGCTGATTTCGAGCTAGTTTTTTCGAACTTATTTCGAGTAAGCTTCGAATCACAAGCTATTTGAACATCTCTAAACTTAGTATCGACAAGTGGACGGTGGCAATTAGTATTGGGTATTGAGCTAAAATTAGGATATAAATTAAAACATATAAAAATAATGATTTTATAAAGTGAGAGTATATGCTATCAATTAGAAATAATCGATGCCAACTAATTATAAATTTAACTAGATTTTTAAACCTCACGCGTTACGGCGGGATGGTTAAAATTTGTAATGTTCCCTTTAGACGACCTGTCTAATATTATTGACCCAACGAAAAAAATAACATTCAAACGATACAAAAAAAACCTAAATTATAAAACATAATTATATTTTCAGTTAAATATACTCAACGTTAAATAATACAAAAAAAAATAAAAAAAATGGCTGATTAAAAAAATGACAAGAGGCTCTCTAGGGACTCAAACCCAGGACCCTTGTGTTACAGTCGTGGGCACAAAGAACAATCTCAACTAACCCTATTTTTGGTTTTATTTCTATTTTCATTTATATATATCTAAAAAAATGTGCTACTCGAACCAAAAACATTAATTGTGCCCAATCACCATGTGCCATGTGTCAAGAAGGGCCAATGACATAAAAGAATTATTCACCCCCTTCTCCTTTAAATGTTATTCAGTTATTGCACAACCGCACGCTTCGGCGTCAACACGATCTCGAGTATCAAAATGCATATATAAAAATACGTTGCAGCGGTTGTCACTTTGTTAGAAAACCCTAAAACATACTCCATCGTAAAAGCGAGCGTCACTCCGGCGTAAAACCCGAAAGCGTAGCGTCAAGTAAGCAGAACGCAAACGAAGATACAAAAACACGTCGCAACGACTATTACTCAAACGCAAAACCCTAAAGTGTATTCCGTCGTAAAAGCAAACGTCACTCCGCTGTAAAACCAAGACATTAAAAAAACCGGAAAAGAAAAAAAATCACAAAAGTATAAAAAAAACTCACTAGAAGACAAAATAGACACTATTCTCCTCAATGCTCTTTAAATATATAAATATTTAAACATTTCTATCTTTTACATACGTTATTTTTTTTTTTTTTTAAATTGCACCATTAAATCAAAATTTTATTTATCTTTCATTTGAGTATAAATAATGTTATAAAAAATAAGAATTAACTCGTTTTTTTTCTTCTTATTTTCGATACTGCATATGTGTAATATCACCCAAAACCTAACACCCCCACCCCACCCCCACCCCCACCCAAAAACCTAACCCCCCACCCCACCCCCACCCCCACCCAAAAACCTAACCCCCCACCACACCCCCACCCAAAAACCTAACCCCATCCCCACCCCACCCACCTCACTCCACCCCACCACCAAAAAACCTAAACCCCCCCCTCACACCACCCCCACCTAAAAACCTAAACCCCACACCCCCCCCCTCCCAAAAACCTAACCCTCCCACCCCTACCCAAAAACCTAAACCCACCCACCCCCACCCAAAAACCTAAACCCACCCCATCCACCCCTACCCTAAAAACCTAACCCTAAAAGCTAAACCCAAAAACCTAACCATAAACCCAAAAACTAAATCCTAAAGCTAAACCGGGCATTTTTAAGTTTTTTTGAACGAGAACGACGTGGGAAACATAGTCTCCGAACCACTTTTTTAGTTTTTGATTTATATTTTGAGTTATGATTTTTTTAATTATTTTTTTGAATTTTTTTTCACTTTAATGAGGAGTTCTCTCACTAAGAAGAAGTTTTCTCATGAACTTCTCCATATATATATATATATATATATATATATATATATATATATATATATATATATATATATATATAGGGTCCGGTTATTATACAAGGGGGTTTTAGCGTACGAAGCATACGAAGGCAGCAACATGCGACACGTGTTTAGTGGGCGAGGGGTATATGCGTTCGCGTAATAATAATGCATATTTTATAATAACGCATGACCATAATCACGTATGTTCATAATAACGCATGACCATAATCACGTATGTTTTATAGTAATACATGACCATAATCACGTAATCACGCATGCTTTATAATAACGCATGACCATAATCACGCATGTTATACATAATTACGTAATCACTCACAGCACATCGAATTTAAAAAAAAAACAGTTGATTTTTTTTAAATATAAGTATAGCAAAACTATACTCAAATTAAAGAAAATAAAATGCTAGATTTTATGGTGTAATTTAAAAAAAAAATAATGTCGTATAAAAAAGTTATACGTGTTTTAAAAAAATGATGGAACTTGAAAAAAATCAACAAATGTAGGCCATACCCATTTTACCCTTTCAGACTTTTTTCACGCTTAAAAACAAGTTGACTAAACATACTTTTCATCTCAACCCTTGAATTAGTAGATCAATTATCCATAATCCTTCGTACTATTCGCACCATAAAATCCCTTTGTATTTAAAACTTCCTCTATATGTGTGTGTGTATATATATATGTATAATACCTTTTACACCATCTCTAACCTAAGGCGTAAAAACACATATAAGCTCGTATAATACTTCAAAAAACTATATAAATTACTGTAAACCATTACATATTCTTACTATTCTACCATATTATTATACATTTAAAATGATTTAAAGTTAAAAATAGATGTGATGTACAAGTCATGAACCCAAAAAAATTCATTCTACCTAGATATGAAAAAAGAAAACAAAAAAAAATCTGACCCCAAGACGCCCGACCTCGCCTTTCCCTAAGGGCCTCTCCCTCAAGGACATTGGTTCATTAGACCATCCACAATGAGTGTCCATGCCCCATGTGAAAGAAAGAGGTAAGGACAATGAAGGGCGAAAAGTGTGAGTGGGTAGGAGATAGAGCATTCGCCTAGAGAGATAGAGGAGAGAGACGACGGAGCAGCCGATGTGGAGACGGAGAGCCCTTTCCTAATGTTTGCCTTAGGATGGTCTTACCCTATGATCTTATTACTTTTGCTGCGTCAAGTTTGAAAGTAGGAAGGAAGATACCAAACCCTATTACTAGCTTCTATCTATATTTATTTATGAGTAAACTCTGGTTTTAGTCCCTGTGATTTGGGTTAATTCCCTATTTTATTCCATTAGTTTTAATTTCTCTTTTTTATTCACTATGGTTTCATCTTTGTCTCAATTAAAACCAAATGGTTAACACCGTTAAAATTTTCTGTTAACTTTTTATGAAAAGACAAAAATACCCATGTTATTAAAATTACCCACCTCCACTCTCTTTTATTAAAAAAAAAACCCTAAATACCCACCTCCACCTCCCACCCCACCCCACCCCACTCCCGCTAATAACTTGGAGGTTGACCTTCCACCGTTACTTATGTCGTCCACTTCTCGGCAAAAACTAAACTATCAGTTTCCACATGAATTATCTTACTAGTTTTAAAAATACTACTCTTAAAAATAATAATTCAAAAAAAAATTTAAAAACTTTGAAGTTCAAACTTCATATCAACAATCCCTCTAGTGTTTCTAATGGAATTCGCAAGATCTATAGCATCTGATTTTTCAACTACCATCTCCTAGATTCAATCCTGCCACATGGATCTTGATTGGCAGTCATGTGCTCGTTTATTACAAACCATAACTTCCAATCTCTTATTCAAACAAGGAAAGCAATTACACCTCCACCTCTCTCTGTAACCTAACGGATCCACCACCGGCCGGTGACCGCTACCTCCGGCTGCTACACTTCATCACCGCCATCGTCACCTTCCAAACCACCCCCATCCCTCTCTATTTACAGGGAAATCGTCTTCCAAACCACCCCTATCGTCAACTCCACCTCCACATTCCCCCTCTCTTCTCCACCCCCATCGTCACCTCCACCTCCGACGAACAAGAACAAAGCGAGATGAACTGGTTGGTAAATTCGAACAAGGAACACACAACCACATTACAGATCTGCTTACACTCCCCGCGGATCTGATTCCGAAATGCGTAAGAACAAAGCCCTAAATTCAAACCACATCACAGATCTGCTTCCAAGAACAAAGCCCCATGGTTTGAAAATCACGTAAAAGGTATTCAAAACATTACTTTTCAGTTATAGATACTACTGAATGGTAGAGAGAGAGTAAAGAATGGTGGTGGCCAGATCTCATTTAGGTGGCGGTGTTTGACCAGATCTTGTTTAGGTGGCGGTGTAGTGAACGGGGGTGGTGTGTTGGTGGCCTACCCGGAAAAACGAGGTGGTGGCTGGATTTTTTGTCGGTGGTGATGACCATGGAGGTGGGTGGTGACAAGGGAGGTCAACTAGGTATTTTTATGGAGAAGAAAGATTGTGTTATTTTTTTTTAATAACAATAATATTTTTGTCTTTTAACAAATAGTTAACAGAAAAAACAAACGGTGTTAGAGGTGTGGGTTTAATTGAGACAAAGATGAAATCACAGTGAATAAAAAATAAAAATTAAAACTAATGAACTAAAATAAGAAATTGACTCAAACCACGTAATTAAAACCAATACCAGAGTTTACTCTTTATTTATTTTACAACGTTGTCTGATATATTTGACTTTAACTAACTAGATATAAAGATTTGAAGCTCTTTAATTATAACACACTTTTAAACGATAAGCAATAGGTTACTATAACTTGGTTAAAATATCTAATCTATACTATATAATAAATAAAGGTTTTTACATGTCACATGTCGTCATCACGTTCATTCTTGTTATTTTTTACCCGACTCTCTCTCCTATTAAATGTACATTCATCTTTTAACAATAATATATATTTAAAGAAAATATTAATTATACTAATAAAACACATTACTTTAAATTATCCCTTATTAAACTTTGAAATCTAATTATGTAATTTTTATTTTCAATCAAATAATAAATGAAAATCAAATTATATTAAATAGTACTTAATTTATTTTCTAAACCCAATTAGTTTTTACATATTTTGAGTTTTGTTTTCTATCCTTAGTATATGATACATTTTTACATATGTAAAATATACACATAAAGATTTAAAATTTTATTTATTGTTATTTTTCACCCGTGCGTATACGCGGGATTTAAACTAGTGATATATATAACCCGTTACGTGGAACCATGTTCCTTATAAAAGTCGGGTATGATAAATTAATACTTAATAGAACATGCCTTGAAGACTAACAACCGGGTAGCAGAACCTAGTTTCGTATGTGGAACAGGCTTGGTAATTTTTTTTATATATATTTTAGCATATAGAACTTAATTAATTATTTTCTATCAACCGATATCTATTTTTTTTAATCTGCAAATAAGATTGCTGAAATTTTTCGTAATTTTCTCAGCAACATTATCTTCCAAATTATGTAACATTTCATCAAAATTATCGTCATCTTCATTGTACAAATCATGTAACATTTCATCATAATTATCAGCATCTTAATTTACAAATGATCATATATTTTCATCATCATTACATCCGGAAACACGGTGTTATCAGAATCTAAATTTACCATGGCATGACCAACTAGGGTTGACAATTCCTGACCTGTTTAAGACGTGATTAAACATGTTTAGTAAAAAGTACATTATGTAATTTTATATATTTTCAAAACTAAGTAAAATTAGGAGGCTAGGCTCCATCATTTTTCCTTCTTGGTACATAAAAGATACAACTGTCGTATATAAATGAGATATAAAGTAGTTAAACGAGTCGTATTCATGTTTGATACTTGTGTTATTCGCGTCCTCTCTGACCTGTTTAGACACGAATTGACCTATTTTACCAGCCCTATGACCAACAAGTATACCACGCACCCGCGAATCCAATGTAATTACTATTGGGGGCTGGGCACCCCGTAGCCCTTGAAGTTTTCATGAAGTTTATAAATAGGGATAAAAAACATTGTCTTTAATTTAAACCCATTAGGGGTGTGATTTCTTTGTACCAAGGGCTTATTTCACAGTATAAATCAAAATGCCCCTTCTCAATTTTAACTTTTATGTTCTATTATTTAATTTTTAACTTTTATGTTCTATTATTTAATTTTTAACTTTTATGTTCTATTATTTAATATTTATAATCAATCTAGTATTTCAACGGATATCATCATATAGAACACTAGGCCAAAAGCTTGAAATTAACTACTTAAAATATATTCTTTTTTTTTGGGGAATTTCAACCCAAGTAATTGTTTCGTTTAGTTTTATTTAAATAATTACTGTATTGTTTGATTTTTTTATTTAACTAAGCTAAATAATTATTAAAATAACTTGTATATTTATGTTAATTGTTATTATTCATGAAACATGAAAGTTATGTTCACATGATCGTATTAGTAATGATATTTTTAGCGCTTGTGTAATGCGTGATGTTAAAAAAGATGGACTCGTCAATAATACTAATAAAATTGTAATTGAGTATTTTTAAAAATATGTGAAGAAGTAGACAACGATTTCAAGATCTAATCTCTTCTATCATATTTATTGAATTATGTTTTTATCATATTATTTATTATTATGTGTTGTTTTTTTATCCGACCCATTTGGGTCCGAACTATATTTTACACCGCGTAACAAAAATTTCTAGATTTATCAAGTAATACCATGTCATAAACCCACGGTATACGAGACGTTCTTTAACTACATCAAAATCAGTAAACATATGAAATTTTTGCAATATATACAAAAACACCAAATATATCTTTTTTTTCCATTTTCACTCAACAACTATATAATAATCTAAACTAATTTTTTCACCCGCGCTTCACGGCGGGAGTTTTGTCGTTTTCCCCCACGCCACACGACAGGAGTTTGGTCGTTATCGATTCGGCTCGTCGAAAACCATAAAAGCGAATACTGATATCGGTTCCGATTGTAATATCCAGGGTTTTCCGACGTACCGTTGTTATCTTAAGATTCTAATTCCCGTTGTAACCCGTCTGTTTCAAGGAATAAATAAGCGTATCGTTGGTTCTTTTAACATTAAATAAATATATATGTATTATAAACGATAGCTTCCATTTTAAACGATAAATCTACATATTTGAATACTCAAAATAAAGAGTATAAAATGTTTCAAACGTAGAAAATATGCTAAACTTGTTTGGTTTTATAAAAACAAAATCCTTTTATTTAGTCTAGGGTATAAACTGTTAATTCTGAAACTTATCTTTTGAAACACACCACTTTTAAAAACTATACTTTAACGCGCGTAAGTCTTAATCCCAGAAATTTTTTTTTGTTTTACCTCTCGCGTAGCGCGAGAGTTATTGGTTACCTCCCTCGCGTAGCGCGAGGGACCTCTTTTCACAGAAATTTCCCAGTTTTTCATCAGTTTTCACACTTAGCCATTTTTCCAACTTTTTCCAAAATACAAGACAACAAATTTGCCCAACACATGGGTTTTAACCAAAAACCCCTTCAACAACATGATCACAACCCAAAAACATGTTTTGTTTATCAAATTACAATCAAAAAGGAGAATTTCACCAAATCATCAAAACATGAAAATATGCATACGAGGATCCGCCAACGCCTTGGACTTGACTTTGACTACCTCGGAGCTTTTCCTACATTCACCACACATATCACCATTAGTAATGAAGATAAATTCATAACAAACAAGTAAATTCGTACTTGTTTCACCCATTCACACATTTGACCCGTTTCCACCCAAATTGTCATTTAGGCTACATATTCTTGCACCCTTACTACAAGTTTCAATTATGATCAACACATGATCCATTTCCATTATGGCACAAAGGCCATAACTCCTTTTCATTTATGATCAACACATGATCCATTTCCAATATGGCACAAGGCCATATCTCCGTTTCATTTATGATCAACACATGATCCATTACCATTATAGCACAAGGCCATATCTCCGTTTCATTTATGATCAACACATGATCCATTACCATTATAGCAAAAGGCCATAACTCCGTTTCATTTATGATCAACACATGATCCATTATCATTATAGCACAAGGCCATAACTCCGTTTCATTTATGATCAACGCATGATCCATTACCATTATAGGTTAACACTATAACTACATTCATTCATTGCACATACTAAATCATTCATAATTTATCATATCACAAGTATGCACACAATCACATAACACATAATCCATAAAATTCCCCATTTATCATCAATACTAAGTAAGTGCATAGGCACTTACCTTTTGGGTTAGACGACTCCGCTCCGCCTTCTAGACCCACAATTTGATTGCCTAAACATACACACCTAGTTTAGTAATCTAATCATTCATTCAAAACACATACAATTGAGTTTACCACCCAAATTTCCATTTTCAACCCAAATTGACCCGTTTGGGTTATTTCCATATCCAAACACCCCCTTTAATCAAGAACTCAACTCAACCACTAGAATTCTCTTTCCAATACCTTGACACTAATTTTTATCAAACTAGTTTCTTTAAGTTAATTTGGGGTTTGTTTAAGTGTCTAACACCTCTATAACACTTAATCATCATCAATTTATCAATTTTTCATCAAAACCCCAAAACCCCCAATTTCCTCCATATGAACCCTAACTTTCAAAAATCAAAATCAAAGGGTTCCATGGTGTTGTTCACCTTCCTACACCTTTAGTTTAGCTAGATTATCAATAATCTAACACCATTTTACCACATGCAACCATAATTTCGGGTTTTCAACAAAACCCAACAAGAACACCATAAATGGTGGATCAAAGAGGAAGAAATCACTTACTTGATGTTAGAAAGGTGATGTGTGAGCCAACACCTTCAAGTTACAAGCTTCAAACACACGAATTTTGGCTTCAACCCGATTTCTCCTCTCTTCCTTTTCTCTTGAACGACTCAACTCCAAAAATGAAGTCAATTTTGACTTCTAAAGGTCAAATATGGCAGATTTGCCATGTTTCACCTTTAGCCCTTCTACTTTCAATCTTTTCCATTTCCTTCCATAACTAGTTAAAACTAGTATATCCCCGTTACTAACTTGAAACCCGCTTGTTTCAACTTATTTCTAAAATATTATTTTCACCATAATATTTATTAGAATTATTTATTTATTTATAACGAGACCCGGATTTTGGTTCGTTACAAATCTCCTCCCCTTATTTGGGTTTCGTCCCCGAAACCCGACTTCACATAAAAAGGTTCGGATAGCATTTGAGCATCTCTTCCTCGGTTTCCCAAGTCATTTCCGCCCCCTTTCTATGCTTCCATCTAACCAATACTTGGCTAATCTCTTTATTACGTAACTTCTTCACCTTCCTATCCAAGATTGCCACCGGTTCTTCAACATAATTCAACTTTTCATCCAATTCGATATCGTCCAAAGGGACAAAAGTAGATTCTTCCGCCAAACACTTCCGCAAATGAGACACATGGAACGTGTTATGAAGTCTACTTAGTCCCTCCGGTAACTCCAATCGATAAGCTACCGTACCCACCTTTGCTATCACCTTAAACGGCCCGATGAAACGAGGACTTAATTTCCCCCGTTTCCTAAACCGTATCACCCCTTTCCAAGGAGAGACTTTCAAAAGCACAAAGTCCCCCACTTGAAACTCAATCGCCCGCTTCCTATTATCCGCATAAGACCTTTTGGTGATCTTGAGCCGCCTTCAAGCGTGCTCTAATTTGGTCAATACTATCATTAGTTTCCTTGACCACTTCGACACTACCAAGCTCCCGTTGACCAATCTCACCCCAACACACGGGTGTTCGACACTTTCTCCCATACAATGCCTCGAAAGGCGGCATACCAATACTAGAATGGTAACTATTGTTGTAAGAGAATTCCGTCAACGGTAAATGGTCGTCCCAACTACCACCAAAATTCAAGGCACACGCTCGCAACATATCCTCGAGCGTTTGAATCGTTCGCTCGCTTTGACCATCCGTTTGTGGATGATAAGCGGTGCTAAGATTCAATCTAGTCCCCATATCCTCATGGAATTTCTTCCAAAAACGAGAAGTAAATCTCGTATCACGATCCGATATAATCGACACCGGCACACCATGACGTGACACAATTTCCTTCACATACATTTCCGCCAATCTATCCGAAGAATACGTTTCCTTTATAGGAAGGAAATGTGCACTCTTCGTCAACCGATCCACTACTACCCATATCGCATCATAACCCTTTCGAGTCTTTGGTAGTTTAGTGATCAAATCCATGGTTATATTTTCCCATTTCCAAAGCGGTATTTCAAGCGGTTGAAGCTTTCCATACGGCTTTTGATGCTCCGCCTTAACCCTTAAGCATGTGAGACACCTCTCCACATACTTAACAATATCACGCCTCATACCCAGCCACCAAAAATGACACCTCAAATCATAAAACATCTTCGTGGCCCCCGGATGGATAGAATATTTGGATTTATGCGCCTCGTCAAGAATAGTTGTCAAGACATTTGACAACCTAGGTATCCAAATTCTATCAAAGCATGTCTTCAAACCCATGCTATTTTCACCAAGCTTATCAACATAAGAAATCATCCGATCTTTCTTCAAGTCACCACCAAGTGCTAACACTTGGGCCTCCCGGATTTCATCAATAAGAGATGATGAAATTGTCATCTTAAATGACTTCACCTTGATAGGTGAATGACTTGACTTTCTACTAAGCGCATCCGCCACAACATTTGCTTTACCTGAATGATAAAGTATCTCACAATCATAATCCTTAACCAATTCAAGCCACCGTCTTTGCCTCATATTGAGGTCCTTTTGGTCAAAGAAATATTTGAGACTTTTGTGATCCGTGTAGATCGTACACTTAGCACCATACAAATAATGCCTCCAAATCTTGAGCGCGAAAACCACGGCTGCAAGCTCTAAATCATGGGTTGGGTAATTCACCTCGTGAGTCTTTAATTGCCTAGATGCATAGGCAATCACTTTCCCCCTTTGCATCAAAACACACCCCAACCCCGAATGCGAGGCATCCGAATAAACAACAAAATCCTCGGTCCCGTCCGGCAAGGATAAAACAGGCGCCTTAGTCAACTTTTCTTTCAAGAGTTGAAAGGCAGATTCTTGCTCGGGACTCCAAAAAAACTTTGTCTCCTTACGAGTCAACTTCGTCATCGGCAAAGCAATCTGAGAGAAGTTTTCGATGAACCTCCGATAATAACCCGCTAACCCCAAGAAACTTCTAATCTCCGAAGGCGTCTTCGGTGATGACCATTCTTTAACAGCCATAATCTTGGATGGGTCAACGGTAATTCCTCTTTCATTAATCACATGACCCAAGAATTGGATCTCGCGCAACCAAAATGCGCACTTGGAGAATTTAGCATAAAGCTTCTCCTTTTGCAAGACTTCAAGAATCTCACGCAAATGACACGCGTGATCACCCCGCTCCTTGAATAGATGAGAATATCGTCAATAAACACAATGACCGAACGATCAAGGAACGGTCAAATCAATCCCGAACTCTACTTCCCTCTCCGGAGGAACCCCCGGAAACTCATCAGGAAACACATCTTCAAACTGATTCACAACCGGAACATCGCGAATGTCCTTTACTTTCTCATTCACAACCGCAACACAAGCCATGAACGCCTTGCACCCACGCGCCATGAACTTGGTTGCCTTTACATAAGAGCACATTCTTACATTACCTTTCTTCTCACCTTCTATGTAAAAGGACTTACCCGACGGGGAATCGAGTCGTATCGCTTTAGGCCCACATAGAATATTCGCTTTGTTCCTTGCTAACCAATCCATCCCCACTATCACATCAAATTCCCCCATAGACATAGGAATTAAATCGATATGGAACGTTTCACCCCCCCCCCCCGCCTTTAATTTGCAATTCCTATAAACATCAAACACTAGGAAGCTCTTATCATTTGCCGCCTCAATTTCTAAGGGTTCATCTAACTTGCTACTTATAAAAGAAGAATGCTTAACAAATTTCAAAGACACAAACGAACGACTAGCCCCCGAGTAAAAAAGAACTAGTGCAGGTAAAGAGTTAATCTTGAATGTACCTGTCACCACCTCCGAGTCGTTCTTTGCTTCCTCCGCAGATATGTGGAAAGCTCTACCCTTAGGCCTGGGTATCTCAACTTTTCTCTCGCTTCCACCTTGCTTCAAATCCGGGCAATCCGCCCTAAGGTGTCCTGGCTTGTAACAATTATAGCATATACGAATCTGGCTTGGACACTGATTTGCCATATGCCCCGGCTTCCCACACTTGTAACAATTCGACGTTCCCTTCTTACAATCCCCATAGTGCTCCTTCCCACAAACTTTGCATCCTCGAGAAGAGAACTTGGTAAAAGGCTTCTTACTAGGGCTCCCGCCCTTTATCTTGCTCACCACTTGATCCACAATTTCCCTTTTCCTCTTCTCTCCTCTAGTTTCTTGCCTCCTCAACTCCACTTCCCTTTCCCGACACCTGTTTATCAAATCCACAAGCGTGGTGAAAGAAGATGGAGATATGCTATCTCTGAATTCCACAGTCAACATAGCATAAAATCTGTCAATCTTCGCCTTCTCGGTCGACACCACGTCCGGACAGAACTTGGCGCGATCAAAGAAAGCTCCAGCCAATTCATCAATAGTCTCTGTCGTCTGCCTCATGAGGAGAAACTCCTCGGTCATCTTGTCAATAGCGGCCTGTGGGCAATGGTACTTTAGGAATGCTGCTTTAAACTCCTCCCATGATATGGAGGTCACCCCTCTTTCACCCCTCTCCTTTCGGAGATTTAGCAGCCACTCCTTAGCCCGCCCAGTCAAAAGTGGCACGCTAAACATCACTCTATCCTCGGGCTTACACTTTGTCGTCTCAAAATTTGACTCCATGTCTACCACCCACCTGTGGCTCAGAATCGGGTCCACTTGCCCGATTCTTCTGCCATCTCTTAACTGAGAATTAGTAACAAACACCTTAACACCCTTATACTATCAATACCTTAAATACTTATCACACTTACACCCCTATATGTATTAAGTATATGTATACTTATCTACTTATATACATACATACATATATAATCACCTTCACCTAATCCTTGTAAATGTTCATTGTCATATGGTTATTATAAAGACCCTTGCACATCTCGTCATATTAATCATATTGGCCAGACATGATTAATAACGCGCTATGGCCAATTGCAATTATCATATTCATATAACAAATCACAAGACAAGTTTCGGCACACATAACACTTTGCCAATCATTCGTACATATACATAAACGCCATATGGAATTATCATTAATCATAACATTACTAACCTTTCATTTCCGAAAGCTCTGAGTCTTAGTCAAGTCCTTCTTGGATTCTCGTATCATCCCCCCCCCATATCAAGAGCATCCGGTTTGAGTTTGGTGCCACCCACACCAAATCCCTCAAACCATTGCTCTGATACCAAGTTGAAACACACCACTTTTAAAAACTATACTTTAACGCGCGGAAGTCTTAATCCCAGAATTTTTTTTTTTTTTTTTTGTTTTACCTCTCGCGTAGCGCGAGAGTTATTGGTTACCTCCCTCGTGTAGCGCGAGGGACCTCTTTTCACAGAAAGTTTCCAGTTTTTCATCAGTTTTCACACTTAGCCATTTTTCCAACTTTTTCCAAAATACAAGACAACAAATTTGCCCAACACATGGGTTTTAACCAAAAACCCCTTCAACAACATGATCACAACCCAAAAACATGTTTTGTTTATCAAATTACAATCAAAAAGGGGAATTTCACCAAATCATCAAAACATGAAAATATGCATACGAGGATCCGCCAACGCCTTGGACTTGACTTTGACTTCCTCGGAGCGTTTCCTACATTCACCACACATATCACCATTAGTAATGAAGATAAATTCATAACAAACAAGTAAATTCGTACTTGTTTCACCCATTCACACATTTGACCCGTTTCCACCCAAATTGTCATTTAGGCTACATATTCTTGCACCCTTACTACAAGTTTCAATTATGATCAACACATGATCCATTTCCATTATGGCACAAAGGCCATAACTCCTTTTCATTTATGATCAACACATGATCCATTTCCAATATGGCACAAGGCCATATCTCCGTTTCATTTATGATCAACACATGATCCATTACCATTATAGCACAAGGCCATAACTCCGTTTCATTTATGATCAACACATGATCCATTACCATTATAGCACAAGGCCATAACTCCGTTTCATTTATGATCAACGCATGATCCATTACCATTATAGGTTAACACTATAACTACATTCATTCATTGCACATACTAAATCATTCATAATTTATCATATCACAAGTATACACACAATCACATAACACATAATCCATAAAATTCCCCATTTATCATCAATACTAAGTAAGTGCATAGGCACTTACCTTTTGGGTTAGACGACTCCGCTCCGCCTTCTAGACCCACAATTTGATTGCCTAAACATACACACCTAGTTTAGTAATCTAATCATTCATTCAAAACACATACAATTGAGTTTACCACCCAAATTTCCATTTTTAACCCAAATTGACCCGTTTGGGTTATTTCCATATCCAAACACCCCCTTTAATCAAGAACTCAACTCAACCACTGGAATTCTCTTTCCAATACCTTGACACTAATTTTTATCAAACTAGTTTCTTTAAGTTAATTTGGGGTTTGTTTAAGTGTCTAACACCTTTATAACACTTAATCATCATCAATTTATCAATTTTTCATCAAAACCCCAAAACCCCCAATTTCCTCCATATGAACCCTAACTTTCAAAAATCAAAATCAAAGGGTTCCATGGTGTTGTTCACCTTCCTACACCTTTAGTTTAGCTAGATTATCAATAATCTAACACCATTTTACCACATGCAACCATAATTTCGGGTTTTCAACAACACCCAACAAGAACACCATAAATGGTGGATCAAAGAGGAAGAAATCACTTACTTGATGTTAGAAAGGTGATGTGTGAGCCAACACCTTCAAATTACAAGCTTCAAACACACGAATTTTGGCTTCAACCCGATTTCTCCTCTCTTCCTCTTCTCTTGAACGACTCAACTCCAAAAATGAAGTCAATTTTGACTTCTAAAGGTCAAATATGGCAGATTTGCCATGTTTCACCTTTAGCCCTTCTACTTTCAATCTTTTCCATTTCCTTCCATAACTAGTTAAAACTAGTATATCCCCGTTACTAACTTGAAACCCGCTTGTTTCAACTTATTTCTAAAATATTATTTTCACCATAATATTTATTAGAATTATTTATTTATTTATAACGAGACCCGGATTTTGGTAATACTTGAGTCTATTGTGATCGACACCAAATCAGGTAATACTTGAGTCTATTGTGATCGAATTCGTGAAAGGATCAAAAGCCCTCTGTTTAATCTCATAAACAGAGGGTAATCCGAGTCGAATTTAGGGTTTGAAAATCTAGGGTTCATCCGATTTGGGGGCGAGTTTGGGTTTGAGTTTAAAACAATCCGTTTTCGGATTATAACACAAATGAGTCCCTGGTTCAGCGGTTTGTGTGTGTGTGTGTGTGCAAGTGTTAACCCGGAGCAGATCGGGTGTTCGAATCCGGCCGACTAGATTTTTTGATTTCGAATTCTTTTATATAATTTTAATCAGTTTTAAAAATCTCTTTTATTTTTATAAAATATGTTGAACATTTATAAACTCAAAATCGATTTTTATTTTTGTTTTCCTTATTGGAAAACATTTTAACCAAATTTAAAACTATAAAAATATAATGTTTAACATTAGTTTTAAATTCCTAAAATCTATAAAACAACCCTAAACTTTTATAAAACTTAAATACACGACAGGAAGTTGTTATAATATTATAAAATCAAAAAAATTTATAAAACCTATATCCTTATTTTAGAAATTAGAAACTTATAAACTCGAACATTTTAATTCATATAAAAAAAACTTAAAACTTACTTAATTATTTTATAAACAGAAAATAAATATACATTATTTATTTAGACTTACAAATAATTTCTAAATATTACTTAGAATAATTTCTAGTCATTTAAATAAAATGAGTACTCAATAGATAAATACTTTAATTAATGCACCATTTTAAAATTTTGATAAAACATTTATTTACAAACTCTTTTAGATAATTATTACTTTGTCTTTAAATAATTATCTACTCTATTTTTAAATTGCTATTGGGAATTATTCATTTGGGTAATTATTATTAACTCATGATAATTATTCTTTTAGATAACTACTATTTTAAATAATTATTAAAACCTTGTGAATAATTATTTATTAACCTTAATACTTATTTATCCATTACTCAAATTATATTTTATAAAACTAGTTAAAGCATGGTTAACTAAAACTTACTATCACTTAAACGTTATAGCACAATCATCCCCGTCTTTCCATTTGGAACCCTAGTCAATCCTAAATCTTGAATCCTTGTCTTAGAGATCCTATGATCAATCCTTAAAACGTTAGACTTGTCATTTAGGTTTGTTGTGGGGATAACTTTCCTCAACGCTCCACTACGATTAATCTTTGTTGAGTACTCTTACACTCCACTCAAGGTGAGTATACTTAGCCCCTTTTGTTTTGTTTTCGTTTTATAAACTCGGGGTGGAGCATGTTCAAGATTTTTAGACTTATACAATTCAAACTTAACTATGTTTACATGTCTTCTATGTGTTATATGTTTTGAGACTTGCATGCTTAAATTAAACTTAAAACTAGCATGTTCATTAACTTTGGCCGAGCCTAGAGTAACAGTGATAGATCTATTGTATTTGACCAATCCACCTTGATTGATTGACCCTTCGGGGGGAGCCCTTGGTGATTGTTACTGAAACTTATACTTGAAACTTATAAGGGTAACCTTCGGGTTATGCCTAAACTTGGTTGGAGGTTTTACGTGCACAATGTTTAACTTGCTTGATTCTCACATTTATACTTAGATACATTAATCATAGTGAATTGTAAAACTTTTAAAGACTTTTGTTAAACAGTGTCAAAACCTTCGTATCTCACCAACTATTTTTAGTTGACGGTTACTTAACATGTTTCAGGTGCACAAGAGTGAGACTTATCTATGAAAACGTAGGATGCTTGGACTTAGAAAGACCATCAAGAATTAATCTTATGTTTATTTCTCTGTTGAACAATATGTTATTTTTGCCATGTTAAACTCTTTAAATTATTAATGAAATATTTCAATATTATTAGTCAACCTTGTTCTTTTGAACAACCGTGTCCGCCCCCGACGTATAATCCGCCGTCGGTTGGGGTGTGACACCGATAATACCAATACTAGTCATGGTATCACAACGGTAACCGCACTCGCTATAGTCTTCGATCCAAAAAAAAATACTCGATTTTTAATACAACTACGTTTTCAAAATAATTTATATCGGAACGTTAACAAAAAAAACTAAAGATAGCCGCACACTCCATTTTTAAAAAAAATTAACGAACGAAAGTTATTATAGAAAAATGAAATCATTAGAAAATTAAACGGGTGAAAAACGTATATTATATATAGTATAAGGGGAAAATGAAAATTATGTAAAACTTTGGTGTCCAATCTACAAAGGCATAAAAGTTAACTGTGGGTACGACATGAGTTTGGTTCGTCGAAAACCATAAAAGCGAATATTAATACTGGTTCCGATAATACTAATACTGGTCACGGTATCGCAACAGTAACAGCACTCGCTATAGTCTACGATCTCAAAAAAAAATACTCGATTTTGAATACAACTCCGTTTTCAAAATAGTTTATATCGGAAAATTGACAAAAAAAACCTAAAGACAGTCGCTCACTCCGTTTGAAAAAAAGTTAATGTACGAAAGTTATTAAAAAAAAACGAAATTAATAGAAAATTAAACGGGTTAAAAGTGTATATTATATATAGTATGAGGGAGGAAAATGAAAATTATATAAAAGTTTGGCGACAAATCTACAAAAGCATAAAACCACATTGTAAGTACCAGGTACCGACCTACAAGTTTTAATAATAGTAATATGTAGGTATTGTATTTTCATTTTACATTTTTTAAGAATTATAACTTTGATACTATTTAAAATTTTATTTATTTCTTTTATAATTTATTTTCCAACTAACGTAATGTTTGAATTTTATATAACGTTGATATATTTAAAAAAGAGTAAATTACCGTTTGCGTCCCTGTGGTTTACACGATTTAACACAATGCGTCCCTAACACAAATTTTTAATGTTTTGAGTACATGTGGTATACAATCTGTAACACTCTCAGCCCCTGTGCCTAACTTCGTTAAATTCTTTCCGCTAAGTTTAGTTTCGACAAGGGTAAGATGGTAATTTACTTTTTTTATAACCCTAATTCTCACTCTGAGCCCCTGGGCCTATTTTAACTCACGCCTCTATCGAAACTCGCCGTCCTATCTTCGTCTTCAACAGGAAAGGCTATCCGCAACATAGTTGTAGATCAGCAACAAAACTTAACTATCCGTAGCATAGAAACTTATCCGCAGCAACTTCATCAGTTAAAATAGGCTCAGGGGCTCAGAGTGAGAATTAGGGTTATAAAAAAATGTAAATTACCATCTTACCTCTGACGAAACTAAACTTAACGGAAAGAATTTAACGAAGTTAGGCCCATAGGCTCAGAGTGTTACAGATTGTATACCACAGGTACTCAAAACATTAAAAATTCGTGTTAGGGTCGCATTGTGTTAAATCGTGTAAACCACAAGGACGCAAACGGTAATTTACTCTTTAAAAAAAGAGCCAATGTGGGGATAGCCCACTTGGTAGATTCATATGCCTGTTAGAGAAGATGTCTCAACATTCATGTAGTTTAGGATTATTGATGTAAAAGTAGAGTAGAAGTAACGCTTGCCTTTATAAAAAAATTAAAGAAAAAGAAAAAACTTAGCTAACAGCAGGGGTGAGAGACAGGATTTGAACAAGCGTCGAGTAACATACAGAGACCACCACAGGCAAATGATTGACATTCTTTTGCAGCAATCCATCTATTATCTATATACACAAATTGAGTTTGAGAAGTAAAAAAAAATTAAACTAGTAACAAACTGACACATGGCATGAGATGAATGGGACGGCTACTATTCATGCACGTTTTCTTTTAATCTATAGTGTAATGTAATGATTCATATCAATGTTTTTAGAACCGGACCGGACAACGAATCGGACGTCTTAGAGGTTCACTGGTCGGACCGGATTCAAGAACCGGATGACGCAATAAATAATATAAATATTCATAAAAATATATAGAAAAATATAAAAAATTCCAGATACTACATATACAACCATTTAAACAATTTTGAGTCAAGGACGAGGGTTGTAGGTCTGTAGGAATTTTAATTCTTTTGAATCTTCAATTTTAATTTTGATTAGGGTTTTAGAGGACTTGTGGCAGCGTATAAGTTAAAAGGAAAGAGTCAAATTGGGTTAAAATTGTAAATAGAAGTAAGTAAGAGGACTATAAGATAAAAAAAAATAAAAAAATAGTAAAAAAAATAAAAAAATTAAACTACCCGGTTTGACCACCGGTTCGCGGTTCACGGTTCGACCGCTGAATCGCTTGGACCGCCCGGTTCAACCAGCAAACGGTCTCAGAGCATGTAACCGGACCGGTGGAGGTCACGATTCCCGGTCCGACCGGCATGTCCGGTCCAGATTTCAAAACATTGATTCATATGATAGTAGCACACAGTATCTTGTACATCCTGTTAGCAGGATACATTTGAAATAAAAAAAATAAATAATTTAACAAAGGGTTATTGGATTTTATCAGGGATGGCCCAGAGGGAGGGCAAGAAAGATGACCCGGGCCCGATCTCCGTTAGAGCCCGAAGTTTTTATTTTTTATTTATATTATATATATGTGTTTTAAAAAAAAATCTATATATATAAGTCCAATTGTTTATAAATCCGGATTATTGGATTTTAATAATCCCACCTTTTATGAATTGGCCATAAATAATCCCAACTGAGAATATTCTTACCACCAGTCCCTACTTTCAAACTATTTTCTTGCATTGGACCTCCCGTTAAAAAAACTTAACGCCGTTAGATTTTATATGACGTGGACATCTGCAAACCGCCGGAAAGTCGAGCCAAGCTAGCAGTGGTCTCGTTGTGGGTTTTGAAATTGGCTCTAATGCTGTTTAACTGGTCTTGTTAAACACCACCGTTGTCTCTGTTTGGATTTGCCGGACAAACTAGACCAGTTAAACACTACCAGAGCCAATTTCAAAACCCACCACAAGACCACTGCTAGCTTGACTCGACTTTCCGGCGGTTTGCAGATGGCCACATCATATAAAAATATAACGGCGTTAAATTTTTTTAACGGGGGGTCCAATGTAAGAAAATAGTTTGAAAGTAGGGACTTGTGGTAAGAATATTCTCAGTTGGGATTATTATTGACTAATTGGTAAAATGTGGGATTATTAAAATCCAATAATCCTATAAATCTGAACAAAAAACCAAGAAATAAAAAAAATCTATATATACAAGCCCAATTTAAAAAAAAATCTATATATATAAGCCCGTATTATGTTTTTTTTTTATATAAAATTATTCAGTTTATATTATAGGCCCCGATTTTTTTTACATGTCCCGGGCCCAAAACGTTTTGAGGATTCTCGGGGACCGACCCTAGATTTTATTAATCCCACATTTTACCAATTGGCCAATAATAATCCCAACTGAGAATATTTTTACCATCGATCCCTACTTTGAAATTATTTTCTTACAATGGACCGCCGTTAAAAAAACTTAACCTTGTTAATTTACATGACGTGGACGGCTGACTGGGCAATTACGTGGCATATCTTTTAACCTTTTAACCCTTTTAAAAGAGTAATGGGTTAAAAGGTTAAAAGATATGCCACCTAATCTCTCAGTTAGCCGTCCACGTCATGTAAATTAACGGGGTTAAGTTTTTTTAACGACGGTTCATTGTAAGAAAATAGTTTGAAAGTAGGGACCGATGGTAAAAATATTCTCAGTTGAGATTATTATTGGCTAATTGGTAAAATGTGGGATTAATAAAATCCATTTTCCCTTTAACAAATGCATGATATAAATAAAATGGTTGGGGTTGAATGTTAGTTATTTTAGTGTAATTGGATTGACTTTGTTGACTAAATTAAATCATAATATACATCAAACAATTCATGAAGTGCGTTGTGCACACTTGTTTTAGTTTATTATGATTTTATGTAATTAGAAACCTCATTGGTTCTTAGGGGCGAAACCCTTAAGCAATGAGGGTTCCAAGAGGCAGAGCCCCTGGCTGGGGTCGGGCAATATTTTTGGAATTCATTTTGGCGCAATATTTTTGTAAATTTGAAAATTGAAAATCAACTGCTTAATATCAGTTACTAGCCCTTCTCCCCCTAATTCTTGAATACGGAAATATGAGTTTTTGGTCATAACATCTCTAGTTCACGAAATCATTCAATTCACACACATATTCTTGTTCTACATTTTCTGAGTTTTATAAGGGTGGAAAATTCGAGGGAACTATCGAATTGTTTCAATCTGAAAGTGTTAATCACTACTCTTAGAATATCCAGATTACAATACTCGAATACTACATTGAAGGTAGTCAATCTTAAGCCACTTTTTAAATACTTTATCTCGTCGAATATGTTATAATATATTTCTTTAGCATTTAATAAAGGTAAATTGGTTTTTAATAATTCAAACTATTACTCATTGGCTGATAATAATCCATACTAACAGTTTGGCTGGTGGCAGTCCCAACTTTCATTTTTGTTATCAAAGACAGTCTCAATAGCATAATTATAATGGATTTACACACGGTTCCTACTCAATTTCGTTTGTACGTTCTCCATTTCATTCAAAAACATCATTTTGAGCGAAATCGAGTGATAAACTATATATAAACTAGTGGTAAATAACATCGAGTTAGAGCCTGTATCATTAGAGAACATAACTTCTATGTTGACTAACCTAAATCGAATTCTAATAATTACATGAAAAAGTAACTGTGTGCCAAACTAGTATCTACAATTTTGAAGTATGAACGAATTTAACAATTTACACACTTAGAACTGTGAACATCTTTTTCTATGCAAATTCCTCATCGAAATTTATATTTTACCATGTGTAAAGATTATTAGCTTGAAGAATATAACAAAAAAAATTCATGTTTGTTCTAGTGTTTTACTTATCATTTTCTTGTAGTGATTAAATTATTATATTTTGTGGTGAAAATGAGATGTTAGAACCCTTTCATTTTCAAATGTGATATAGCCAATACTTACAATGCAGCCTATTCAGATGCTCATCCAAAGAAGAACCAGACAAGTAAAACTACAATATATTATGTTTGATCGGCCGATGATTAACAGAAAATACTCTTAGAAACAAGGTTTCTCGAGATTTATGTTGGTCGGGCGGAGCAACCACCAAAACATTCCATCTGTCAAACAACAGTTAAGACTTAAAATGATGGTAGACTTTTAATTTAATTCTTCATCATCATCATCTGTCGGATATATCATGCCTTCTAATCTAAGCTACCCAAAACCCTAATCATATAATCTAACACAGAAATCCTTGTTCATCGGTTACTTGTTTCATGGAAGTCTGCGTATGGCGGTTATTGTGGTGGTGTTTTTTGTTTTTCACGGTGGAAGTTTTGGTGATCGTTGCTGATACTAATCCTGGTGACGGTAAGTGGTCTAGTGATATGGTAGTTTACGCTCTTTAACTGGAACAAAGAGATCGGATACTCGTTTGATTTGGTTCATTGTAAAATCTAAGATGAGACTTTTTTTTTTATTTCAAACATATAAACATAAAATGGATTGTTTCATATTTAAACGGATTTTTTTTGGATTGATAGGGGATTTTTGGAATTCATTTTGGTTTATAGGTAGTCCACTAGTTGGACGAACGGAACCAATTCCGCCGGAGGTGGGAGCGAATTCTACACACATTTTTCTTCTTTTCAAATAATTCATGCATTTAACGTATAATTATAATTTGATTCTCTAATAACTTATAATATTTACATTTTTTAGAAACTCTAAATACGCCGTCTTGTTTGATTTCTTTATTGTTATTATGATATACATGCATTTTATTAAAAATCGAGTTGTTTTCAAAATAAAATATTTTTTTATATTTACGAGACCAAAAATACTTTATTTTGAAAATAACTCAGTTTTTTATAAAATTTATATTTGAATGTTGATAAAAAAAAAACAAAACGACTAATTTAGATTTTTAGATAAATTAAATATTAAAAGTTATTAGAGAAAAACCGAATTATATATTAAATAAAATATTAAAAATTAAGAAAAAGAAACAGAAAAAATGCGTGTGTAGAATCCGCTTCCACCACCAGCAGAACTGGTTGAATCCGCTACATCCACTAGAGGACTTATTGAATCCGCTCGCCCAATCAGCGGACCACCTATTAACCAAAATGTTTTCAAAATTCACCTATAAACCAAAATGAATTCCTAAAATCCCCTACAAATCCAAAAAACTCTATGTAAACATTATGTTCTTTTAAAAGAAATTCCGGTACAATTACTTCATAATTTTTAGAACAATAATTCATAGACTGTCTAGGATAATTAATACACAATAACTTGCCCCGTAGAAATTGAACCCTAACCTTTTAGATATGAGGTACACCATTAGGGGGTGTTTGGGATTACTTATTTACTCTACTTATTAACTTATTAACTTATATAAGTTAATAAGGTGTTTGGAAAAGCTACTTATTTAGCCTACTTATACCATTTTTCAAGAAGTAAGTTCATCCTTACTTATTACTTATAACTTATTAACTTATAGCATAAGTCAATAAGTAGTTTTCAAAGAAAATCCCAAAGTTTTTGAGAAGTTACAAATTGTGACTTATGACTTATGACTTATTACCTTTTTGAATAAGTCATAAGGAGTTTCAAATAAGTAATCCCAAACACAGCCTTAATCATCAAAGATGTCTCTTAATATCTTCATATTTGTATACAAATTTAGTTACACTTTTGACTATGCAGCTGCGGCACTTCGAGCACTGAAAGATCAGTGGCAAAACACGCCGCCGAGCTGGAGAAGATCAAATGACCCGTGTTCATGGGAAGGCGTCAATTGCACCAACACCAGGGTCATTGCACTGTCGGTCTATTTTCCTTTATCTTGGTTTTATCAACATCTAACTTTTTAGTTTTTAACCTGTGGACCATTCTTTCACAGGAGCTTGTCAAGCATGGGCTTAGTAGGTCAACTCGTAGGCGACATTGGTGGCCTCACTGAACTAACATCCTTGTGAGTACTTTATGCAGTTTCTTATGATCAAATGTTATTGGACTCACTCGATATGGTCAGGTTTCTAATCCTTCGAAAACGTGTATCTTAACAAGATTGATATTGTTGTTTATGATAGGGACTTATCATTTAACGGTGGCCTAACGGGTCCAATCTCTCCACGGATAGGAGATCTGAAAAATCTCGATACACTGTGAGTTTTTAAATATGAATCTTGTTTACTTTTTAGTGCTTATTGTTTTTCAATCAACTTGAATTGAACAATTATGAAACTTGGTTATTATTTAATGAATTTCTTTCTTCACAATTATCTTATATTTTAAGTTAATTTGAAAAAAAAAAATCACTAAATACTAATCAAAATTCGCCTCATTTAATTTTAAGATTTTATAAACATTTATAAAGAATTATACCAGATTGGAACACCTGATGAAAATTTAGTGACTTTAGTAAAACACTTGAAAAACTTGGTTACTATTGTGTGAAAATAGTGCACATGTTAGAAAACACGGATCGGCCACTAATTGAAACTTGTTAAAATTCTGGTTCCAGGATACTAATGGGTTGTAGCTTCACCGGTAGCATTCCACCAGAACTTGGAAACCTCAATGAGCTCTCATTTCTGTAAGATTCTAAGAAACAATGCTTCAATAAATATGTAATCAGTACACTTTCTTTCTGCATATATCAACCAAACATTTAAATTTCTGTCAACTAAATTAAATTGCTCTGGTTTCTTGAATATGTTATGATCAATAGAGCTTTGAACGCGAACAACTTGACCGGGGAAATCCCTCCATCTTTGGGATATTTGTCAAAACTTTATTGGTTGGATCTCGGTGAGAATCAGTTGTCTGGACCGATTCCTTACTCGACTCTCACATCACCGGGCTTGGATATGCTGAAACACGCTAAACATTTGTGAGTAATTTTCACCATCTTTCTTGCATTATCCATCTTGTGAAAATATCAATTATTATTGTGAATTAATTGGCAGTCATTTCAATAAGAACAAGCTCTCGGGAGTTATTCCTTCTCAAATTTTCAATGAGGACATGGTTCTTATACACGTGTAAGTTGGACCAACTAATACTAATTATTTTCGGAACATTTTATGGAACATATTATGAATGAACGGTTATGATCTTGCAAGCACAGACTATTCGACGGCAACCAGTTTAACGGAGGAATCCCTAACTCGATTGGAAGTGTCGAGACACTAGAGGTTCTGTAAGTACATATCAACTTAGCAGATTAATACAGATTGTTATCTCATTCAGACTGCTAAAAAATTTGCTCAAATTTGTTTAAAAAAAGTCAATGGTCAAAGATGTAACTATGATGGTGATGTTCTTGCTTGAATTACAATAGGCGACTTGATAGAAACGCGTTGGAAGGCGAGGTTCCATCGACATTGAACAAGCTCACAAGTCTTGGTGAATTGTGAGTACAAATTTGCACCTTGTTAAACATTTAAACATATATACTTTGACTTTGACTTTGACTTTTGTGTTCTGCTTGTGTATACATAGACATTTAGGCTACAACAAACTAACAGGAACTTTGCCTAATCTAAATGGGATGAATTCTCTAACTTATGTGTAAGTGAATTATGTGAAAAAAATAAAACAAATCAAGATCTTCATTTGAACTTATTTTTCGTGTTAGATTATCTGAGATTTGAAAGAAATACTTTTTCTTTAGTGACTTGAGCAACAATTCATTTCAAGAATCTGACCCTCCGCTCTGGTTTTCAACATTACCATCATTAAAAACACTGTGAGTTTTCAAAACCTAATTATATGGACCAGTTATATGTTCTATTTCTCATGAAAAGCTATCTTATATATAAGATTTTATGTTGTCATGATCAGCATCATGGAATTTGGATCACTTAAAGGGAAGCTACCTGAAGCATTGTTCGGCTTATCAGGAATTCAACAAGTGTAAGATTAATTCGCTTAACTCCTTTCGTTCTGGGAAAAATATACGCTTTGACCTTTCGCTTAGCTCCTTTCATTCTTGGAAGTTAAATTAGATACATCCTATAGAATCATAACCATTTCAGATTTTGGAGGTGAAATAGTTGTTTGACTGTAAAGTCAAAGTGTATGTATGCTCATGGAGGAAGATCGAGCACGGATCTACCTAGAACACTGTATATTACAGGAACACGTAGAACAAAATGAATCGTTTATTTTTCCAATTTTAAAAAGTTTAACAATAAAAGAACTTGTATGAATGTAATATATATTATTTCTTATTTATCTCTTCTAAAATTCAAAAAATATATAAATTTTATGTATATAACCTACGTGTAGGTCATCTATAGGTTATATTTACCTACACATTAAACGATACAAAATTAAAAAAGACATGAATAAAATTAGTTTGATGATTTTTTTATGTACATAATCTATGCATTTAGATTCATTCCTCGTGTTTTTACAAGAAATTAGTGTTCTGTAATGATTTTCTCCCATAGATGATCTTCATTAACTAGATTTTCACATGCTTAGTTCTTGAAAACGACCCAACAGGTCATTGAAGAACAACAATCTCAACGATACTCTGGATATGGGCGGCAACATAAGTGATGATTTACAGGTAGTTGATTTGCAAAACAACAAGATTGACAATGTAACACTGAGTACTGAATACAAAAACAAACTAGAGTAAGAACAACATTTTGTATAAATATTTCTATCATAATGTGCAATTTTGTCCCACAATTAGAAATCTTTTTAATACCATTATAGACGATCTATTTGGGTGATATTTACATGTTGTTTATGTGAATTTCCAGACTTTTTGGGAACCCGGTTTGCAATAAAACTCTTGAACAGAGTGCGTATTGCCAACTTCAACAATCAACCTCATCATATTCTACAAGCTTCCCTGATTGTGGGAGCAAACCGTGCCCGTCTGATCAGAAACCAAGTCCTCTAAGATGTGACTGTGCTTATCCATATGAAGGCAACATGTTCTTTCGAGCACCATCTTTTAGCGTTCTATCGAACGATACCTTGTGGCGATTACTAGAATCAAGCCTCTGGACAAAACTAAGCCTCACTCCTGGCTCAGTTGCTCTCCAAAACCCGTTCTTTAACATCAACGATTATCTTCAAGTGAATGTGCAATTTTTTCCATCAAAAAGTAAGCATTTTACAAGATTGGAGGTCCAGAAAATGGGGTTTTACTTGAGTAATCAAACTTACAAGCCACCAGCAGAATTCGGCCCGTATTATTTCCTGGCAGATATGTATTTGTTCGCAGGTGAATATTGTTGATCTTTACATTGTAATTATTTAAATTTAACAAATTCAAAAGTTATGAGAGTTTTAATGTTTTATGATCATGAATTGCAGATGGTCATGGAGGTGTTATTGGTGTTGGTGCTGTGATTGGGATGTCCATTGGTTGCACCCTTTTGATCCTCGTACTTATCGCGCTCATGTTATACGCGGTTCAACAAAAGAGACACGCTGAAAAAGCCATCAGTATAAGCAAAACTTTCGGTAATTTTCATTGAAAAATTTGGATTTCTAGGTGGCCGGTGTAGAGAAAACATAATAGTTTCTAGCAGGTTTTTGAAAGTGTTTTGGTTTCTAGGTAGCAAACTCTGACACCATATGTCCACGTGGCAAGTGATTTCACGTGCCACCTTAGCAATTTCAAACATTTCTTGGCGTATAATTTTAAAGCTCGCTTGCCTAGAAACCAAAACACTTTGAAAAACCTCCTAGAAACTATTATGTTTTCTTTACACTGGCCACCTAGAAATCCAAAAACATTCATTTTTATTACTCCTAACATGATCATGGTGGAGGTGGTATGTCGTGTCAACTATGTGCCTACTTCATGGCTGATTTTAACTGTTTTCAACAGCTTCTTGGGCTCCAAGCACCAAAGACAATGGAGGTGCACCACAGTTGAAGGGAGCTAGATGGTTCTCTTATGATGAACTCAAGAAATTCACAAGTAACTTCTCTGAAAATAATCTGATAGGATCTGGTGGCTATGGGAAGGTATATACACACATATATGCACAAACCTTAGAAACCAAAATTTTGGAACGAACATGTTAGACTAGTCCTGTTTTGGTGCTAGTATTGATTTGGTTTCATGGTTTCCCAGGTTTATAAAGGAGTCATCCCAGATCATGGGCAAATGATTGCAATAAAGAAAGCTGAACAGGGATCCATGCAAGGCGGGTTCGAGTTCAAGACTGAAATCGAGTTGCTTTCGCGAGTCCATCACAAGAACCTTGTTGGCCTTGTCGGGTTTTGCTTCGAGAAAAAAGAACAGATGTTGGTTTATGAGTATATGTCCAAAGGAACCCTTAGAGAAAGCTTGTCAGGTATACATAGATTAGAGTTTGTGTAATCCCAAAACGGGCTACGAACCGAATAAATATATGTGTGTGTCTTAATATGGATCAATGAACAAATGATTGCAGGTAAATCTGAAGTTTTTCTCGATTGGAAGAGGAGACTTTGTGTGGCTCTTGGTTGTGCGAGAGGACTAGCTTATCTACATGAGCTTGCTGATCCTCCTATAATCCATAGAGACATCAAGTCGACTAATATTCTTTTAGATGACAATCTCACAGCCAAAGTTGCTGATTTTGGGTTGTCTAAGCTAGTTTCCGATAGCGATAAAGGCCATGTCTCGACTCAAGTTAAGGGTACCCTGGTATGCTACATTTACGCCTTTTAGCACATTTGTGCAACATTTCATGCACGACTCACGTGCGAATTGATAACAAGTCAAAATAGTTAACACTTTTTCCCACTATTTTGTGTTTACTAAATAGTAATTTTATTATATATGATTACAGGGATATCTCGATCCTGAATACTACATGACACAACAATTAACTGATAAGAGTGATGTTTACAGCTTTGGGGTGGTGATGCTTGAACTAATAACCGCTAAACAACCAATTGTAAAAGGGAAGTACATTGTGCGTGAGGTGAGACTAGCAATGGATAAAACCGATGAAGAGGAGTATGGATTGAGGGAACTACTTGATCCAAATCTCAAAGATTCTGGTTTCTTAACAGGGTTTGGGAGATTTATACAATTAGCAATGCAATGTGTTGAAGAATCCGCTGCAGACCGTCCTACCATGAGTGACATAGTGAAAGTACTCGAGAACATTTTAAAGAGTGATGGGATACACACATCTTCATCGTCTGCATCTTCATCTGCTACCGAGTTTGGATCTAGCCGAGATGCTAGAAAGCATATCTATAATGAAGAAGGCTCAAAAGGATAGATAGTGAAGCATTTGACTACAGTGTGGGATACAATATCACAGCTAAAATTGAACCCAAATAACTTGTGTTTATATATAGACATATAATAACCTTTGTCACATTCTTCCATGTAATGTTAAAACTGTATTTGGGACTGTCAAAAATTTTAGAAACGTACTTACATATAACATTAATTCGGATATAAATGTTGGTTTGTAATAAATTGTAGGATTCATTATGTCTCTTTAGTATTTTTTGAGTTGATGAACATTCATCGGATTTGTAGGTTTTATATATTTGGAAATTCCTGAATAAGTATGAAATTCGTAGATAAGTATTTTGTGTGAATCACTATCAAATTAAAAGTAGTTTTGGTGGTACTCTAAACTCTTTAATCGGATAAGACAAAAGTAGATAAGAACGAGTATGAAATTATGTTATGAAAATTGTACCAGAACCAGAATTCGTATATGAATTTCGTTCTTAAAAAATTGGACCAGTGATCGTCGTGATTTATAGGAGGGGTACCAACACGACGAAGCGACTTCAACCAAGGACTCTGCCCCTAGGATGGCAAACGAACCCGAAGGGCACATCCAAAACCCGAAAATGTTTGGGTGTGGGATTAGTTTAAAAATTTTCGCTGGTATGGGACAACTATGTATTAGGTGATACCCAGCCCGATTACCGGAAACATATATACCCGTTTATCCGAACCCTACCCGTAAACATTTTTTATTTATTTTTCTTTGTCCTTTGGTAATAGAGTAATCAACTCTTTTTTAGCTTTTAAATTTCTAATTTCCTGGGCTAATACAATTATTTAAAACTTAAAATAATAAGAAATGTATTTGGAAATCCCAGCGGATATACCCAATACCAACCGGTATACCCGATACCCGACGGATATGGGACTAAGATTATCGTCCCATTGTCATATGTATGTGCCCCTTGGACCCTTTCGGGGGCGTTGCCCTCTTGAATCCCCGAGTTTCTTGGTACATGAAATAAGAATTAATATCTTGAATGAACGTATACTCCACACCTCCTAACTTGTATAAATGTTTATTCTTATTTCTTTTTAGTTTTAAGTAAATCTCGATTAACCGAAATGGTTGAATGACACTAAAAACACCAACGGAATGAGTTTAAGGTTCTTCAACCTCCAATAATCAATTGCATCTACTTGAACGGTTCTACCGACACTTATGGCCTCTTGGCAAGTAGTGAAATTTTCCATTGTTGGTTCAGACACCCTTTTCATGAAACATTAAGACCTCTTGGTTGTTGTTGGTCTACCATGGCTTCAAAATTCAACAACTACGACAATATGGATGGTTTTGGGTAGGGGTTTGAATCGTTTCATGTTGACATGTTGAATTGTTGAACCCGAAAATGACCCATACATTAATTTGCGTCAAAGACGTTAACCCTTACTCGGACATATTTAAAATCACGTAACCCGAATACAACTCATTTATCTAAACAAGACAAACGGGTTCACGGGCCGACGGGTTGTAAAGAGGTCATAATCAAGTGGTAAACGTGTTAAACAGATTGTATGCTTATTATAAATTGGTTAAATATGTTGCCAATGGGTCGGCGGGTCAACCTAACTCACAAACACTTGCTCATTTAATTAAAAGGGTTAAACGATTCCAACTTAAATACGACATGTTTATTGAACGTGTTCCGTTCGTATCATGTTTCATGTCGTGCTTTCAGACTATTCCGGTAACTACCACTGTTGTTTTGCCAAAAATCTCAGATTAACTTGAAATTTTTTTCTTGATTAAAAGTAAAAAAGAAAAGATAAATATTATATTTTCTTGATTATTTTTGCCGGAAAAAATGATAGAGAAAAGAACTGAAAAGCTATGCCAACCGGTAGATTTTGACCCTTTCCACTCTGACCGTTGGACTCAGCCTGTTATAACGCACTTCCCACAATCACAACAGCTCTATTTCCACCACGGTGGGGCCATTGTCATCGTTCAAAGACATTTGAAGTTTGCTAACTTGTATGGTGAATCAATAGTTACCCCTCAATTATGAACAATTTGCATGTTTGGTCTAGAAACTCTTTAATTTCCATTTTCTACCACGAATAGGAAACCTATTAATAACATGACCCGTTTTTCTACTAATGTTAACTAAAGCTCTTTCGATATATAGCAATGTGATAAATTAATAACGTTGTATGTATAGAGTGTCAAATACATGTATTTTAATTATTGAAAGTTATTAATAATTTAATATAGTATTTGCTTTACAAAGAAATACATAAAAAAAACTACGATGATACATAAGTATTTTATTTGTGTCATTATATTTTCCATAGTATTACTTTCCTGTTTTCTTGTGTACCTTCTCAAGTCTCAACTATGTTATATTCATTGTATCCTTCGAAAGATGAAGTTAAACTGTTAAGGATGCATGCTAAGGATGTCGTTATAAACGGTAATGGTGAATTAAAAAATTGTTTTTTTATCTCATTTTATTTTATAACCAAAAGATTTCAATAAATGTACAAATATTTTTATGGTTATTATGACCTTAAACAAAACTAACCATATGACACATGTTTGTCCTTCACAAAGTTAGCTAACAAATATAGAGAGAATTACTAACTAGTCAATATAAAGGTCAAAAATTTTAATTAAGAATTTAAATAAAAAATTGTTTATGCTTAAATTTTACACATGTGCCTTATTCTAAGGTCCATTCTGTAAATCATTGAATCCTCCACCAGAAATCAGGTTTTGTTAATTCCAGAGCCCAAACTGCTATAGACAGATCATGTAAAGGAATCTTCCTGGGAGTGAACTAAGGGGGTGTTTGGTAGAGGGAATTGAAGGGTGAGAAATGGAATTGGAAAGAATTCTCTTGTTTGTTTATGAAAGAAAGAGGTGAGAAATGGAAATAAACCATTTCCATTTCTCTGATTTTGTTTCTCTAAAAAAAGCGGAGAATTGGATTTCTAGGGTTTCATTTCTCCAGACCAATTCTCTCACGCCTCTCCCTGCTGTCACCTCTCTTCTCCGGCGATTTCAATCCGCAGTCACCTCTCTTCTCCGGCGTTCGTCAATACATTGTTCAGGTAAACCAAAATCCTCAAACTTCCATCTACAAACCCTAATTTTGCCCTATGTTGATCGATTTGATGTTTATTTAAGATCCTGTCATCTGTTCGTCTGATTTCTCTCACGCCTCTCCCTGCTGTCACCTCTCTTCTCCGGCGATTTCAATCCGCAGTCACCTCTCTTCTCCGGCGTTCGTCAATACATTGTTCAGGTAAACCAAAATCCTCAAACTTTCATCTACAAACCCTAATTTTGCCCTATGTTGATCGATTTGATGTTTATTTAAGATCCTGTCATCTGTTCGTCTGATTTAGGGCTTAGAAATCGAATTAATCGGCATTCAGATTCGTTAGGTTTGTAGGTCCAGATTTCAGTCGGAAATCACGAAAGTGATCGATTACCCACACACACAGGCGGAATCTGTATGTATGGTGTTGTAACAGAGGATTAGAGACAGACTTGGTGAAGAAGACAGCCAAACACACTAAGAATCAATGCAAATAATATGTGAAAGTGTAAGAACAAGCATTAAACGAATGCAAATTGTATTGATTCAAAAACAAATCTGAAAGAGAGAATTCAGGGTTACAGCCGCAACTCACACCCTAGAAATTCTCTAACTAGGCTATTTATAGTAGTTTGCGAATGTGTTTTCTCTGCTTCTGGTTGATTAGGTCGTTGATTTTAGCTGTTTTATGCAAATTAAGAAGTTTGATTGATTTGTTTGCTTTTATTTAATTTTCAGAGATAGTGTTGGATATGTTAGGTTAAACTTTAAAGTGATCAGTATTTAGCTAAATTGTTGGTATGAGTTTGTAATCAGATTAATTACTTGCAATAAGTACTAGAAATAACAAAAGGTATGCATTGGATTTTATATGATTCCATGTTGTACTTGCACTAGGTTTGGCATAAACGAGTAAATTGTATGCATGCCAGTGATAGAGAGATTCCTTTTTGGTGTGTTTTTTCATGAAGAATGGGAACTGTAGGCAATATGTGACTGTGTGGAGGTGAAATCAAGTGAGTTTAAACAAGGTCTGTATGCGATTTTGAGGCCAAAAATTAGCTTCAACTTTGCTGCAAAGAATTGAATTTTTTCAAAAGAAGGCCATCTTGTATAACATTGACTTGTAACTCACATGGAAACTTGGATGTTCAATTTCATCCAAAATAACATATATATTGATGTAATCTTGGATGTTCAATCACTTTGTTGCTAATATTTGGATTATATTTTGGAGTTATTTGCTTTTCTTGAATTTTCTTATATTTTTATGTGTAGATGGCAAGATCACCTTCCAGACAAAGAATAGTTGCCATAGGTGCATTTTATGTCATTTATGTTACGATTCGTTGGTGGATGTTGTGTACTTATCATTTGCGTCAGTCGATTGAGTCAATGACTTTACGTACAAAATATTTAATGAGTTACCATAATAGGCGTGAAAACATGGTGAGGATGGTTTATGAAAGTGATGTTACGAGTGTTGTTAACATAAGAATGAATATACATGCATTTACAACACTTTGTGATATGCTAGAAACTAGAGGGGGACTAAAGAATAGTAAAAACATGCTAGTCGATGAGCAAGTTGCTATGTTTTTACATACCCTTGCTCATAATGCAAAGAATAGGATAATAGTCAACAGATTTCATCGGTCCGGGGAAACTGTAAGTCGGTATTTCAAGTTAGTCTTAAATGCTATATGTCGATTACACAAAGAACTCTACAAGTCACCCGTGCCAGTGCCAGATAATGAAACTGATGAAAGATGGAAATGGTTTAAGGTTAGTCAAACACATTTTTTATTAAAGATATTTTTTGCTAACATAAATTAGTAAGTAATGTTTTCTTTTAACTCAGGGTTGCTTAGGAGCATTAGATGGAACATACATTAAAGTTAAAGTCCCTGCTATTGATAGAAAACCTTATAGGACAAGAAAAGGGCAGATTTGTACTAACGTACTCGGAGTATGTACGAGAGACCTTTTATTTACGTATGTCTTAGCGGGATGGGAGGGTTCTGCAGCTGATAGTAGAGTTTTGCGTGATGCAATCAGTAGACCCAATGGTCTTAAAATAACTCCGGGTATGTGATAGACAATTTTCAAAGAATATACATAGATGTAAGTATGATAATTAACATAGAGTTTATGGTTAATTGTAGGAACATACTACCTTTGTGATGCCGGTTATACAAATGGTGAAGGATTTTTAACTCCATATCGAGGTCAACGTTATCATCTTAACGATTGGTCTCGTCCTCCTACGAATGCTAAGGAGTTCTTTAATATGAGACATTCATCGGCCAGGAATGTTATAGAAAGATGTTTCGGAATGATTAAAGATAGATGGGCTATTTTGCGTGATAACTCATATCATCCTATAGAGTCCATGCCACGTATCATCATTGCATGTTGTTTATTGCACAATTTCATACGAACAACAATGAGTGAAGACCCTCTTGATAACGAAATCCCAGTAAATCACACACAACCTGCAAATGACCATGACAATGTTATTTCTATGATCGAGCCCTCACAAGAATGGACCGATCGTAGAGACCTTCTTGCTAATGAAATGTTTAATAGTTGGACTGCGATGCGTGCGCAGCGTGCCAACAATGTTTCTTAATTATGTTTGACAATTATGTATTTTTTATTTGTAGAACCAAGGATGTTTCTTATTAATGTTTATTTATGCACTTTATTTGTTTCTTATTAATGTTTCTTGTTATATTTGTATTTGTAGTTACATGAATTATGATTTTTAATTGTATAATTATGCATTTGTACGTAGACATGGCAGATTCAAATATAGTGAGAGGAGTTACTCGGAGCAAGCATACCTGGACAAATGATGAAGATGCAAAGCTAATTGATGCATTAATGGAGATACATGCATCCGGAAAGTATGCTGGTGCTGACAATGGATTCAAACCAGGTTATTTAAATGGTGTTCAACAATTGCTAGATGTAAGTCTTCCTAACTCTGACCTCAAAGCAGAACCACATATAAAGTCTAGGATGAAGACATGGAAGACACACTTTAGCATTGTATATGATATGGTGCATACAAGTGGGTTTGGTTGGGATGAAAAAAAATGTTGTATTATTGCCGATGATAGTGTTTGGAATGAATACGTGAAGGTATATTCTAAAAAATATATTTTTTAGATTTTAAAATTTTAGTCTAATTTATTTGTAATTGTCTTGTAGTCTCACAAAGGTGCTGTGAATTTTCGTGACAAGGCATTTCCTTTCTATGACAAATTGTGTACCATATTCGGTAAGGATAGAGCTACTGGTAGTAAAGCAGTTGACCTTGGAGAAGAAGATGTTGTTCAAGAGACGCAAAAAAGCTCACCTGTTGATATTGAAGACTTTGATTTTGTTGATGAAGTCGTTCCAAATGTTGATAGATCTGAAGGACAAACAGGAAGTGTAACAAGCAAGCGTAAAAGAGGTAGAAGCACGGATGCAGATGAGATATATCGAGAGTCTTGCAAAGATATCAAGGAAGTTTTGCTTCGATTTGGGGAGATGGTGGGTGAACAACTTAGCAAAGAAGGTATGGAGGCTCGTGAAATCTATGAAAAGGTTAGTGATGAGTTGAAAGCTTTACCAGGTATCACTACGAAAAAACGGTTCAAAGCAGCTCATTTGATTGGTAAAGATGTGGATCTAGGACGTTCTTTTCTTGCGTTGACAATAGAAGAGAAAATTGAGATGGTCGAGTTGTATACCGATGGTTCAATGGGATAGTTGTGTATGGTTGAAGTAATTTTTTTTGTTTCACCGTGGTTGTTGAAGTACCTTTTTTGGTTTCAGCATGGTTGAAGTACTTTTACTAGTAACTATGGTTGATGTTTTTTGCTTAAAAACTATGTTTTGTATGTGAATTGGTTTTATCAATGCATATTTTGGTTGGAATTTATGCATCTTTTTATATGTTTTTTTATTTTTTAATAAATATTTGTTATGAAAAAAAGACTTGTGCTAATGATAAAGTTGATATAATTCTCTGTTTATTTCCTATGTACCAAACAAGAGAAATGATTCTCAGCTATATTTCTCTACTGAAATCTCTGTACTACCAAACAGAACAGTCAATTCTCATTCTCCAGACCAATTCCCTTTCTCTGCAATTCCATTTCTCTATTCCATTTCTCTACAATTCCATTCTCTGTACCAAACACCCCCTAACAGCTTGCCGTTGGCCCACTTGTTCAATCATGGACCCAAGAAAACGCGGTACCCGTTATACTCCCTCATTAACATCCCTACCCCCTGATGTTTTCAGAAACTACATTTTGTCCCCTTCTATATTAGAAAATAGACAAAATAGTATTTCTTTTAACAACAATTTATTTGGTTTGTTAAAGTAGTTTTGTGCTACCCCTCATTTATTTTTCAGATTCAAAAAATTAGTTATGATTTAAGTTTATGTAATTATAGATTTGTTAAACAAATAAATAATTATATTAAAATTAAGATTTTTCCATCAATATCCTATAAAATATCATTAGTAATAAGTTTTTAACTAATACTTTTCAAACAACTAGGATGAATTTTTTTTCAAGTATTACAATCGATTATTGGTTAACCTCAAGCAATCATCAAAACTTTTATGAAGCCTCTTGCATATCTAGTTGATTTTAGAATCTTAAAAATGAAACTTATTTTCTGTAAATTTTTTTATTCGGATTCATCTATTTATACTAACTATGAATCTAAACGGTAAAGATAGTCTCAAAAATCGTAAATGTTATGATTGTTAAGTCACTTGCTAGATAGTTGTTCTAATAATATTTTGAACGTAACAATTGTTTATTAAGATGAAAGATTAACGTGCAATAAGATTGTGAATGTGTGAATTTATTTATTTTAAATTATAAAATATATGTTATTTCTATCGTCACCAAACAAGTATGTGATTTTGATGTTCAAATCTAGTTTCAGGCTTAAGGTGATGAGTGTGTATAAGTCTTTGTTATCAGAAGAAAAGCAATTTGTCCCCTCAAATATATAACCATCTTTTAATACTGTGTCTCATAAAATGATAGATATCTTTCAAATATATAACGTGTCATATAATAATTACAAAACAAATAAAACTTATGTATCAAAAAAAGTGTTATCAAAAGAATTTTAGGATAAAAAATGTTTTTTTTTAATAATTCAAAATAAATAGTGTATCTTATAAACAGAAGAAATGCAAATATGGTCAAATTTGACTAGTTGATGTATAGGACTTGATCAACAAGTCCATTCCATAAAATCCCATAAAATCAAGGACCAAAATTGTAAAACAACCCAAACCCAATGGATGCAGCTTGCACTTCATGCATTCTTGTAACCTTCAACGTCTCCTCATTCCCACTGTATATGCTTCACCTTTACGTTTAATATTCTAAAAAACCAAACACAAAACCAATATAAATACCCCTTCAAACATGTTATAAAATACTACAGAACATTGTATCAAAACCTGACCCGACCCGACCCGAAAATGGAGGAAAAGAAACTGTATTCTGTGTTCTTCTTCAAGAGGTTACATGGGAAGAACCAAAAGAGGATATGGAAGAAGCTCGGGAACCCGGGGCTCCGGTGGAAAACCAAGTTCAATATCCGCCAATGGTTCGTTGATCGCTTTCTTTTCAAGATTCTTTCGGTTTGTGAAGCAGTAGTTGTGGTATCGACACTCTGTTTCTTTTACCTCTGTTGCGGGTGTCATATGTGAGCATTTGTGATCGACTTCATTGACTCGAATTCATTGCTAACCTTCGTTTTAGACGAACCATAGCGAGCCAGCGGCTTCTTATTTATTTCTCTCAAAATGTATTTTGTTCTTGTATAGATCCAGAAAACTGAAATTGTAACGTTGATGATTATTGAAATATTATTTTTTACTACTCATTAGATTTATAGAGCAGTGACGGAACCAGAACTTTTTAGTCATACCAAGTCGGACTAAAACTAAGAGGTACAACCCATGTTTTTCTTAAAAAAAAGCAACTTTTAGGACAAAATTTTGTGACCAGAGGATCAATGGATCCTTTTGATCCTCCCTTGATTAAGCCCCTTTTAAAATGGATATTTTAGGTTGAATTGGCTTGATTTATAAACGTTTTAGTTTTATTTTTATTAGTTAATAAATAATTAATATATTAAATACTTTAATTTTGCAAATATGGACTTTACTCTCAACTCTTCAGATTTACGACTTTGATTTGATCCTTCTTTAGGGTCATTCAATCGAAAATATTTAAGGGTAATTTGCTAACTGTTAAAATATTTAAGTTTTGTTTTCTTATTTTTTGTAGAACTCTGTTTTGGTACTTTGATTCGTCGGTCTGTGCAAATTTAGCCGGGTTTGGGGTTAAGGTAAACATGTTTGGGTGATAAACGAGTTGGCCCGTTACAGACACGGTTAAAAAAAGATCTAAACAGGTTTAAGCATGTAACCCATTTATAAAATCCATAAATTGTTTAAATGAACATGTTAAATGGGTCAACATGTAGACACGTGTCATGCTTAGACCCGAACGATCTTTGCTTCAAACAGATTGAGAACTTATTTGATATTTGGGTCAATTTCTACATATCTTAAGCTATGAAGCGAGTTGCAAGTCTAATATTGTGACCGGTGGGAATGATATTGTAGTTCTGTAAAAGTTATAAGTCTTTTTTCCGGGAATAATAATGTAATTTTGTTGTTCTTAATATATGTAAATAAATAGTAGGTTAGAAATCCGGTGTATTACACGAGTTGAATAAATGCAATGTTATATACTTAGTAATAAATATTTACATATTACATATTTATGACATATTACATAGTTTTTTAATACAAACTCTAGAAACGTAATATAGTAATTTTTTAAAATTGTTTTATAAAAAGAATGAAAGAAATGTTCAATTTATAAAAATGTTTCGTGAACAAACCTATTTTTTTACATAAAAAATGTTTTATAAAAATAATTATATAAATCATTATTATTTAATTAACATGAGAGAGAGGCGTGAAACAAAAAATTATAAAAACAATTAAATAAATTTGTATAATTAATAGGAGAGAGAGGCGAAAAAAAAGACTAAGGATGCATATGAAAATGAAAAGTGTCTCATCATAACTTTTATTTATAGAAGAGAAACCTCCTTTTTGTTTTTTGAGGGTAATATGGAGGTGTAGATGATAAAATATTGGTCAATGGCTTAGCACTATATGTTTTGTTTTGTTTCTTTTATGCTTGCCATTCATTTTCCTTTTTCGTTCATGTTTTGGTACTTTGTTAGAGTAAGTAAATGAGATAAATTTACAAGTATAATCATGTTAATATTGTCGTTTCATTTGTTAACCACGTATCGTATCATGTCAATAATTGTATATGTGTCATATCGTTAATGTTACAGGACTATTAAGATCTAATCATGTGAAATGGGCCTTATCATGTTTTTTTTTTCAGAACGGCATGTCGGTTAGGATGTCGCTAACCCCACCTAGCTCAGAGTTCAAGCCTTGTCACAGAGGGTGTTCCTGAAATTATAAAATGCACCTTGAGATGATTGAACCTGGTACCTCCACAGAAGGAAAACCTTATGCAAAACCCCCTAACGACCGGACCAAATGTTTGATGACAGGCCTTATCATGTACTCTGTTTATTAAACATGTCCATCTTAATATTATAGTAAATGACATGCTTAGTTAAACATGTCATGTTCAGTTGAGTTTAACCCTCTAGTTATTTCATGTTAAAATAACATGCTTGCTAGCTCTATCTTTTTCATTTTTATCATCCCGAAACAAAAAAGATATGTAACTACTACAAATTAAATTCAACACAATCTTCAGTTTAAAACATCATTGATTTTGAGGCTATCAAATTTAAGTTGCTAAGATTAAAACTTTTACTACTTTTACTATTTTTTCATTTAAGTTGCTAATATGAAAACCTTCAATTTAAAGCTTTTACTATTTTTGTCATTTACTATAATAAATTACATATTTTTGTATGAAATAATTAACATATAACGGTAAAAAAAACAAAAAATTTAACTTTGAGATAAAATTAGAAAATATATCATAAAATAAAATAGAAAAAACATTATTATTTTTTATTTAACTTACAAGTCTTACACAAACGATCGAACTAGAATATTCTTAGAGCATCCACAGCCCATTTCTTATAATTATGTGAGTGAGTTTTTTATATTTTATGGAGTGGTTTAAAGTGTTTGTGAGTGGAGTAAAGAGAAAAGATATAAGGTTTGTGTAAATATAAGGATAAAAGTAGTGGTTTTTAGTATAATTATAATGATAAGGATAAAGAGAGAGAAAAGTAGAGATAAGAGCATTTACAGCCCGTTCTTTAAAATTATGTGAGTGAGTTTTGTATATTTTATGGAGTGGTTTAAAGTGGTTGTGAGTACAGAAGAGAGAAAAAATATAAAGTTTTGTAAATATAAGGATAAAAGTAGTGGTTTTTAGTATAATTATAAGGATAATGAGAGAGAAAAGTTGAGATAAAAGATAGAAAAAGTAGTGCTTTTTAGTGTAATTATAAGGATAATGATATAAAATATAAAGAATGAGTTGAGAATGCTGGTAAATACCAAATTCGTTAATTATCATATCCCCAAAAGTAGTAAAATCCATGAACCGGTTCGGGTTGAGAACCGGTTCGGACTTCGGACAGAGTCACATGATCCTTACACACGTGTACAACTATAAGAAAGAGGCTCATTTTATAGAGACAGCTAATTATCTTCAAACCAGATCCGCCATTGACACATGCCTCCACAAGCTCTCATTTTTTTCAAACCCTAGAAACACACACACATACTATATCCATCGATTACAGGGCGGAGGCTCCGATTCTTTATGTATGAATGAATACGTGAGAAGAATGAGAGGCACGTGCTTGAGGAGCGAGATGATGGTGGTGGATAATCCTGGTTGTTACTCGAAGGCGTTAGTGGCGGTCAATATTGTTCTCGCTTTCATTGATGGCGGTATTGCGGTTCTTGCATTCTATCAGGTTTTCTTATTAATCGACCAATTCGATGTGTTTTGATTTTTGAAATTAGGTTATTAGGTTTGGAAATGATGTTTTTGATGATTAATTTAGTCTGTGCTGTGTATGATTGGATGGATGAGGTTGGAATTGGGAATTTACTTATCTTGCAAGAAATTGTTTTGGAGATGGTGTGAATTTGGGTGTTATATGGAGCAATATTCACTTCATAATGCATTATGTCACTAGAATTATATTGTTAAAATTAAATCGTGTTCGATTGATGTCGATAGCTTATGTGCTATGTTGCCATTTGAATTGGGGGATCTCATTTTGGATGGGGGAAATGCAACTCTATATCTTATTCAGAAAGTTGTATACATGACCTAAAACATGGAATTGTTACCTATGTTGTAAAGGAAACATAATGTTATATATGTGATATATGTGGAGAGAGAGGAACGTTCATTTTAGAGCCAAGATTATGTTGAGAGCTGCGAGAACCGCATAATACACTTGTACCTTTTGCTTTTCAAAATCAGTATTATGTTGAGAACAGCAAGAACCACACAAAACACTTAACATAATCTAAGCAGTTAATGCAGTAAAATATCGGATATCGGTCAAGGACCGATATTCGAGATATTGGTTATCGCGGTGAGATATCGGTGGGATATCGGTAACCATAAATTTATATAAAAATTATATATTAATCATCAGATTCAATAGTCATAGACTAGAAACATAAAATTTATGTATAAATTTATAAATATATCATTACTTTAATGCTTTTTATGTATAAATTTATAAGTTTGAGGACCAAATAAAAACTAGTAAAAATGTAGAGGGGTTAAAAGTTAAAAATCCAAACTTAATAAACCCTAAATCCCTCTACCCCCGTTCATTGCGCCGTTCCCCCTCTGCTCCGCCATTCCCCCTCTGCCTCGGAGCCTCCAATCTCACGCACACCAGCTCCAAAATCAGATCGATTGGGTTCGGAATCGTGGATTTCTGGGTTGATTTCCCACAATGGAGACACATGTGGTTCGATTATGCTTCGAAATAAGGTAAGAATTCGTTCTACTTGCTCGATTTGGTCCAAACCGAGAATATCGGTAATTCGACGACCGATATAACGAACTCATGTTATCGGCGATATATCGGTAAATATCGCCGATAATATCGGCTCCGATATTCCAACCGATATTTGGACCGATATTTAGTCCAACCTCCGATATCCGAGATATCGGTGTTATCGACTGCATAGAACATAATGCATTGATGATTTAATTGAAGTGAGAAAGATAGTGGGGTAGCGGTTATGTAACCGCCTTATGTATTACACTTAAAACAAAAGGTACAAGTGTATTATGTGGTTGTCGCAGTTTATAATCTTGGTTCTGAAATGAGTACTCCCCTGTATATATATACACACTCACACACACACACATGACCTGAAAAATGGAGTTGACACACTCGGAATGCAGCATGCTACATGATAGTAGATTCTAGATTTTTGCTTGATATTCTTTGTTTTGAATTGTGTACTTGAATCTGACATAATGCTTTTGTTTAGTATTAACACATGATATTCTGACCCATTGTTGTGTCAGTTGATAAGGATTCATTCTAGGAATCCACAACGGGGCTGGACTCGCCAGAAAGTAAGTAGCACTCCTTAAGTATCATGTTTTTTTTCATGACTTGGCATGAAAAGATGCTGCTAAAGTCGCAGATATATGTTCCAATTTACTGCTTTTAGTTAATAGTTATAGATGCAAATTTCAACACATTATTTGCCAATACACACATATATAACTTATACTAATTCATTTAAAATCCAATTGCAGGTCTTTCATTTAATGATTGGTTCTTCCAACATGGGTAGGATATTTGGAATTTTTCTTAGTATTTCTTTTTGATGTAAATGACATTAGTTGTTTTCTTTTTCGTTTTTGGCAGGTTATGTTGTCTATTTTATATTAACCGTTGTTGGTGCTTGCAAGAATTGGAAATGCTGGTCAAACTCGTGTGGTTTTGTTGTTATGGGTATACCTCTTTCTCTCTTGTGTATTACATCAAAGGCCAAGGTTCTATTCATATCCAAAGGAAAGTCTTATAACACAGTTATGCACTTGGATAAATATAATTATTTTGCTTTTGCAGCATTGCCCAAGATTCTATTTCTTGCAGCATTTCTTCTTCTTCTATCTTTCTGGTATGTGTCATCTGGTTTCTGAAGTTTTCTGAAGATCTTGATGGATTTACGAGCCTATTAAAATAATATAACTGTAATTTGAATTAGTAGGCTTGTAATCTGGTTAATAAGATAAAAAAGGAAGCCATGTCAATAAAAAATTGTCATATAACATGGCATCCAAAGTTTTCACGAGAGACTACAATAAAAGCAATAATCTATTTCCATAGTTCATTATTAGATATTTAAACTCAAACTGTAACTATAGGCTAATAGTTTTTGATGGTGTTAGTGTATAATCTAGAAAAGATAACGTGTTTGACCAAAGCAATGAACATTATATAAAACATGGTATTATGCTATATAAAAATAACAAGATCGAGTCCTATGATGGCTTATTTTATTTTACTTAGGGTGCCTTTAATGGTCTAAATCATTTAATATCAAGTAGAAACATAAAAAGAGAATAGATAGTCAATTAAAAGGGTTCACTGAAAGTCTGAAACATACACCTTTTAATTTCTATTTGCAGTGTTGTAAAAATCGGGATTAATCGGTAATCGGTGGATTACCTTGTAAATTTGGGCTAGTCGGACAGTTAATCGGTAACCGGGATTAATCGGCCCTAATCGAACCTAGTCGGGATTAATCGGCCCTAACCGGACCTAATCGGGATTAATCGCCTCAAATTGAAATGTGGGTTTTAAACAAAATTAAGCCCAAATAACGACCCGATCCATGGATCCATGGGTTTTTATTTAACCTAATTGCAAAACTGAAAGCCGTTCTCCACCTCCGACCTGTTCTCGCTGCTGCTTTAACCTAATCGCTACATGTTGCATCAAATCGACGACCACCTGTGCTAATACGGACAAGACGATGATGAATTTTGAAGTATTTGATTTTTGAAGTATTTGAGATTTTGAACTAATATAATAATATATTAATGTTTGTATTTGTATATATAGATATATAAAGTTTGAAAAATTACTTATAAATTCCAATCCGATTAATCCCGACTAATCCCGATTAATCCCTAGTCGGTACCCCACCGCCCGACTAGCGCCTAGTGATTTTTACAACACTGTCTATTTGCATAAAACTCTTAACATCTACTTGAAGCCTTTTAAGAGAAAAGAGAGGAACTTCTGGCTTGAGTTATATGTCATATACATCACGTTGCATATATATTATACAGATAAAACTTATTACACCCATATATAAACATCAGTAGATATTAAATATTTCCTTTGCAATAATTTTACTAGATGCCTTCAAATTGTAGTGTTGACCTCTACCATTTTGTAGGGTTGACCTTTGCCATCAAGCAAATGATGAAGATGAGGATGATGGTAGTCCTCGGGGAGCTTTGATAAAGAAAGCAAATAAGTCTAATTTGAAAATTAGCAGTCGAAGAAGATGTTGCTCTTTTCGAGTATTTCCTGTTGGTAGCCGTCAGCAAGCTGTGATATTGGTATACTATTTTATTTATTTATATATGAATATGTTCATTTGACTATTTTTTATTAGTGGTTTAGAAAGTCCAAATTTTTAATGAAAGGATTTGATCTTGGTTTCACCTTCTGCTCATGCTGATTGATGGTTTGATGGCAGAATCATACTGTTGTCTCCTTTTTTTCATCCAATTTTCTATGTATGTATGTATGTATGTGTGTGTGTGCGTGCGTGCGTGCGCGCGTGTGCGTGTGCGCGTGTGTGCGTGTGTGCGCGCGTGATATCAGAAAGAAATGTTTTCAAATTGGCAAATCAAAATTATTGTTTGTCAAATTAGTGAATGGCCATTAGTATGCTTGTCTTTTTGATAATTATCCTAATTAATAATACAAATGACTACGCTTAAAAAGTAAACCAGGAATATTTGTTGGATTGATTGTTTCATTATTCATTTTAGTTTATGTCATGCATATACCATACATTGATAATCTTGAAATCTTTATTCATGATTCTTCTAACAGGTGACTCTGTTAATACTTGTGTTAATGCTGGCATCAGCTGTGCTTATATGGATTGGCCTGGGAAAGAATCCTATTGATTCATCTGTTGTGGCACGGGTAGGAGTTATTGATATTCAATTTTATATTTTTACTAATTTTTCCATTAAGAAGGGGTTGTTGGTATTTAAATAAATGACTCTAATTCGGTTCACAACATGTTTAGAAGTCATTTCAACTCAATAAGGACTTTGGTTTTAAATATTGTTGGAGATCTTATAGCATATTGATAAAATTATACAAAACAATATATGTATATATAGATGTGTGTGCATGTATATGTACTTTTTTTTTTTGTGTGTGTGTGTGTGTATATGTATGCTCGTGTATATGTATGTAACCGTGCGTATCTTGCAGGTGTATGTAGATACTTTTGCTGTTGCAATGCTTTTACTAGGAGGCGCATTGGCGTGCTATGGTCAGCATCTTTGGTATCTACTAATATTATTGATTTTTAACTTTCTTTTTAGCTGTAAGGTCAAAAACTACATATTTCTTTTCTGTATGTCAATATTTCTGTAGCAGTTATCTTTTTATTCGTAAGTTGGGCATGGAATTTTTGGACATAATTTCCAATATATTTGTGTTTTTCAACCAAAATTGAACATGGATAGGAACAAGAAAAACTAGTTAAAACAAATTTGTGCTTGTACATCAGTAAAGAATGTAAATTAAGAAGCTTTCTGGTTTGATCTTTTTTTTTTTTTTTTGCATTCATCAGATTTGAAATGATTTTCATTTATACTACAAACAGGATATGTGCTGGTCTCAAAAATGAGTAAAGTGCGATCTGAGAGGACGTCTTCGGAAATGTGGAAGGTAATTTTTCCGTTCCTAGAATATTCCAATATATGACATCATAAATATGTTCTTTTATTTAATTTAATGCAAGCACCAATAATTTGAAGGCCAATGGCTTACATCCCAACATTTTGATTGGTTTGTATCAAATGCAAAGCTTTGTTGATTACTTTGCATTTGTTACCATCATAGAAACCTACTTTCATTTTTATACCGTTTGGTAACCGATAATCTTCATCTGATTTGGAGCAAGTGATGATGTGCATTTATTATATTGCATTTGGTTGCAGGTTGCTGGACTTGCAATAGTTTCTGTTGTTTGTTTTACCTCAAGTTCGATTGTTGCTTTTTTCACAAATATACCAGTATGTTCCTTTTTGGCTTTTTGCTTACTTTATTGTGCTCTGTCATTGGGTTCATGTTTCTCAAGGTTTCCCTACCGGGCCAGGCCCATGTCATTTTTTTGCAGGTGCTGTATCATTGTGATTGGCGGAGCATTAGAGGGATCTATGTCTCTCTTCTACTGATTGTATACTATTTTATAGGTAATATCAATCACATTTTTTCTTAGAAAAAAAATCATTGAAATCTTTAATTATTGTTCCACATTTACCCTTATACTTCCCCTAGTAACAAAACTGAGTGGACAAAAGAAAAAAAAAGACTTATCATAGTAGGGATCACGAGGCCATTGGTAGCTTGTGGAGGTGGTAATCTCAACCCGTTTACTTATAAATGTGTCAGTTTTGGGTTATGTTTTATCTCTAACAAGTCGTGTGGGTGCAGTAAAAAATTAGCCTCAAATGGGTCAAACGGGTCGAATGTGTCCCAAAGTGTATTTTTGAGTCGTAAACCTTCCTAAATTCATTTATTCATAAAATTAGATTATTAGTGAAATAATTTAGTTTTTCTTAATCATATTGGACATACTAATTATTTGCAAAAAATAAAATAAAATTGGACTCAAGGTGTTTCAGATCAACCCTACCCAACCCGAACAGTGTCAACCTTTCAAAATGACCCGTTACACTCGTTTTCCCAGCCCATTTTTCCTCCTCTAGTTGTTTGGAACACTTGTAGTTTATTTCTGGTTAGAAAGGAGTAGTTTGTGCTTTAATGAAATAAAATGCTCTGGGCATGTTCAAGAGACAAGGTTATGGTCGAGTAGAGGTGGAAATTTAGACCAATTTAGTTATAAACGGATCAGTTTGGGTTGTGTTTTCTCTCAAAAGGGTCAAATGATTCATATAAAATCTAAAGAAGAAACGGGTCAAATGGGATAAACAGGTCAAAAGTTGCATAAAGTATGCTTTTTATGCATAAAACATCCGCAGTATTCAAATTTTTAGATTATAAAGAAGTTAAAAGAAACTAAGAAAATATGTTTGCAAGTCAACGGTCCATACCCATACTAAAAGGTTACCTGTTTTGACCAATTACTCAACCCACTCATTTTGCCACATTAGGTCCAATAATTGTCCCTAGTCCTTGAATCCTGCATTACCTTTGTTAAGAAATATAGTGGAATAATACCCATGTTTTTCCAGGTTCATCTGTACCTTCAGCTTTTGTTTTATGGATAATGAGAGAACTGCCACCTTCGGTTGCAATTACTGTACCCGGAGAATCAAGAACACTTACTTTTGTCAGTGACTATGTACCTGCAACAGAACCCCAACAGCATTGGACTACCATTGCCACTGCACAGAATCAGGTTCTTCAAATGCTTCATTTGTTAACATTTGTTGGTTCACTTCTTTGGGGTGTGCGAAACTCCGTCCAAACCATTGAAACTGACGAACCGAAACCGCACAGGACCAGTTATGTATAGTTTTCAGTCCATGATATGAAAATTAGGGGTGTAAACAAGTCGTGGGTAGCTTTTCAAGCTCGATCTCGGCTCATTTACTATTTATTAATTATCTAATCATTTTAACAATAGGTTACAACCTAAGACGGTTATGTAACCGTATAACCGCTTCTCTTTTTCTCTCACTAATTTTACACTTCTTTTTTCTTACTATGTGCGCTATCTTTTGGTTTGCGACTAAGCTTAAAACAAATCAGAAGGTAACTTAAATTGTTTTATATCTGCAGGTATCAAGGGCAAGTCCTATATGACTGCAGTTCGGTGAACAATAACAACGCCAAGTGAAACTGCCGAATCTTTTAGCATCCGTACAGCCCGTAATTGCTATGATTTTGATAGTTTAGGTTCTTGTATATAGCAGCAATCTATCAATTTTCTTCCTTGAATCTTTTTTTTTTAATCTTTTAATCTTAGTAGTTGAATGTATGAGAGTTTCAGTATTGCACTGCCTCCATTTAGATCTTTGATATTGTTTAATTTTTGGATTTAAATAAAGACATCCATTGTCAATGCCAACCCCTATTCATATCAGAAATCAGAAAGTAACAACTTAAATTGTGTTTTATTTATTTATTGTCATGAAACATGGATTGAAAGAATTAAAATATCCAGCTTACATGCAAAATATTAACCTGATTAGGGCAAAATGGAAATTTTAAAAAAAAATGGATAACAGGAACAAGTTATCACTTATTGGCCACTGATGAATGGCATGTACGTTTGTCGGCTCCACGACCTGTAATCGAAACACGCAGCATTAATTTCAACGATGAACTAGAGACGATACAATTATTTTCTTAAATATCAAACTGTCTTGATTTGTTGATCAAGATATCATGGATGACTTTTATGCACAAAGCCCCTTAAGAATAAAGGCTTTATATGCATTACATTTTGCTAAAAGATCATTTCCACACAAGATCAAAGGTGATAATTTTGACCCATTTACTTAATAATGGGTCGATTCAGGTTATGTAAATTCATCTAAAAAGAAAACAGGTTGAATCATGAATGGGTTGAAAGTCTTCCAAAGTATAATACATGAAACATCCTGATTTATTTTATTCAAAAATTAAAATTATTATTGAATTAATACAACTTTTGTCATCATAAAGAAACTAATTTTTTTATAAAAAAACTAACTTCTTGGACAAAGAGTGTTTGGATCAACCTAAAACCGACCCAACCCGCTTGATCCACCCATCTTACCACCTCTACTTGAAAAAGTAACTTTGCAACCACCCACCGCTTGATCCACCCGCTTGATCCACCCTTTCAAGTTGGGAAATTATTACAAGAAGAAAGGACAAGAAACTGTATAATGAAGTAAAATGCCATATACATAATGTACCTTTAAGGGTAGGTCAACACTTTCTGGTCTCCTCCCAATTGATCCAAATGCACCAGCAGGCCATATCTGTAAATATTTATACACATACATTTAGTGACTATGGAATTTTTACGTTTAATACGTTAATGTTAATGTCGTTATGTATAAGAAAGGGTTAACGACATTAAGATGTAATATAATATCATACTAATGATGAGATTAATACTTATCCTCTTAAATCAGAATATTTATCAAAGAAGGAAAACTAACCCTCCAAAAAAACTTGCCTTGAAGAAGCCCATAAGGAACAAACCTGAAATTTCATGAATTATAAGAATTATCAATGTTATCTCCCTCAACCCATACATGGCCCTTTGGAACCTACATATATACAATACTAACCAATAAATAAAATGTTGTTAATCATACAAATCCATAATCAAAAATAGTAAAAGATAAATTGAAATGTAGATCAATCAAACAACAAGGGTCTTGGTGGCATCACTATTTCCAGGGTCCACAATATAGGTGATATTGTCACCTTCCATTACAATAATTCTTTTTGCGACAAACTTTTTTGGATTTTCAGGCGATTGGAGTACAACCACATCAGCGGGGCCCGCTTTACCATGTCGGGTTGAGATCTTATCAAGCAAGACAATCTCATTAGTGAGGTTAAAGGTGGGAGCATACTAGGACAGTGGACCTGCATGTAGCTGATTTTTAGAATTTACTACAGAGAAACTTTGACAAAAAGAAAATATGAGATGTAAAGATTGGTTTTTACCAAAGCAGTGGAGCAGAGGTAGGCATTGGTGACATGAATAGCACAAAAGAATTTGGCCACCAGAAAGCTTTTGTCTAGTGCTTCTTTTAAAATGAAGGCCCATTGCTGTAACAAACTCATCTTTCTTTGATAACAAATATTTTGGGGTGGAAAGCAGCTTCAACTATTTGTTTTCAACAAACTGTTGGTGTTTTTAGTGCCATCAAGGCCATTTTAGTTTAATTGGATTTATTAAGATCAAAGAGAAACGAGTATAAATATTGTTACAAGTTAGGAGGTATGGAGTACACACTTGTACAAGACTATGCTCATTTCAATGACTAACCAGTGGTTCAAGGGGGCAAAGCCCCCTAGTGATTAGGGGTTCCAAGGGTACGCCGCCCCTTGGACCCCGTCCAAGGGGCAATGCCCTTCAGCACAAGAAATTTTATTTTAACATGTTAATTAAACACTGGAAGTTGCTTCGGACTCGCATGGTTGATGAAATGTTGCTTGAAACTGATGATCGGTAGGACCTAATGATCCTTAGAAATTGATCATCAGTTGCTACTGTAACGGTGACATCAGTATCTATGGTGACATCAGCAGCAACTAGTTACCACTGATGGGGTTTCCGTTGAAGTATTTTCTACTAATATAAATGTCTAAACGTCGACCAGTTATAACAGCCAACTGAAAAGTTGTGATGGTCCATCCCCTATAAATAATTAAATATGTAATCTTTGATCTGGTTTAGAACAACGAATTCAATCACGAATTTTGGTACAAGTTTTCATAACAGAACTTGCATACTGGTTCTTTTTAATTTCTCTGTCTTATCCGATTGAAAATTCGTGAGTACCAACGAAAAATATTTAAATTTGAAAGTTTCTAACACGATTCAGAGAGAGATCCAAGTATACACGAATTGCAAAACCCACACAAACCGTACCTAAATTATCATATAATCATAACCATAAGCATACTCATACTCGTAAACATGTGTACCAATTGTGTTTTAACTATTTTGTGCATATATCAAAATAAATAAACCCAAATCAGCATCTTGGATGATGGACAAAGCAGAGGATACATCATTCTTAAAATATAGAACTACTCATAAACTTACCTTAATTATATGTAGACTGAATGTAGCATCATTTTTTTCAATTCTTTCGTTCGGCATGGAAATTTCATCTGTAAAATAATTAAAGAGAAAGAAAGGACAAAACAATATCCACCATTATCATTTCAGTTTCAAAGTTTCCTCTGTACACAATATCTACCCTTCAAAGAAAATATCATTTTTCATCTTCAATAGGCACAATTAACATATAACAGGAACAGATAGATAAGGAAAGCAATTCCCTTACAGCTACCTGATTCTTATTAACCATTAGCAAAAACATTGAACTGCTTGAATGCCACCTGCCTAGCACAATATGTAGTAAAGTTTTACCGGTTAGCAAGGTATTGGTGGGCCCCGTGAGTTTCAGGTGACGGGTTCTCACGGATATCAAAAAAGGAAAGCATTAAAGTGATCAGTCTACCAAATTTATGAAATAAAAGCAACAAATAATATGAACTTTCATATAGACCACCATACTTCTTTTGTAAAAAGAATGATAAAATTATATCATGAAGATCCAATCATTCACAGAGTCAATGAAATTACCCTTTTTGAATGCAAGAGTAACAGCTCAAACTTTAACAAAACCCCTGCCCCTGAATGTGAAATTGCATACAAAATAATCCTAATACTAATAAATAAGATATCACATGTTAATCGCAATAATTTTCTCTTACGCATTTCATCGAACAGTATACATCCCTTCAAAAATGATCATAGACATGTCTAAATGAGATTGTGTGAAACTGATAGAAATATCGAATGAAATTGTGTGATCATGCAGAGCAGTTACCCTATACAAGACGGAAGTGCTTGTCGCCGTCTCCGGCACCGGCGAGAAAGCGTCGTCCGTCGAATATTGGAAATTTGGGGAAACTGATAAACCCCATGAAATTAGGTCTAAATGTTTTCAATACAACCCTATAGTTTTAGAGACATGTTTGTTTGAGAACCAATAATATGTTAAGAACCGTGAGAATCGCATTAACTCTTCCTCTATTTATAATATAAATTGACTAGAATTCATGTACATTTCAATATGTTTAAGGTTTGGTTTTAAAAGACCTCGAATTTATAGTCGTTTTTTAAATGCATATATGCACTCACACTATATGCACAAATGAATGCATATATGCATATTTTTATACTTTTTTTAAAAAAATTCAGGAGAGATGAGATAAACTCAAACTAAGAGTGGGAAGAGATAAATAAAACATTGTTGTTAAATTTTACTTTTTTCACTAAAGCGATATGTACACGTTTTGTGCAGTTCTTTCGGTTCTCAACATATGGTTGGTTCTCAAAAGAACATGCCCCTAGTTTTAGAAGTTAAAGAACAACCCCATAAAACTTTCTTTAGCTTTTAGAGCATTCACAATTTGTATTTTAAGGTAAAATTTAAAAACACTTCAAATTACTCACTCCATTCGGTTCTTTATACTTTTCCTTATTTTAAAATTATATGGATTATATATATGGACTGATTAGTGATTTCTTATATTTACCAATTCACAATTCATCCCTTATAATACTTTTGTGAGTAGAAGAGAGAAAAAATAATAAAAATTGATTAAAAGAGTATTATTTAATTGAATAGATATAAATATAAGGAATCAGATGTGGGAGATTTTTTAAAAATCTTTAAATTGATATGGTAAATGTGTTTTTTAGTTAAATTATAAGGATATGGATAAGAACTCGGTTAATGCTCTTATAGAAGCTACAAATGAATCCCTCGTGTTTTATATATTTATAACTATGCGACGGGGAACAAGACATCGGTAATCACATAACATGTTATTTTTTTTAAATTAAAAAAAACTATAGCAATAATATATTCAAATTAAAGAGAATAAAATGCTCGTTTTTATGGTGTAATTTTTTTAAAAAAAATATCAACGTATGAAAAAGTTATGACCGTTTAAAAATCGTAAGGAAAATTTGGTTTAAAAGTAAACAATATGTTTTAAATGATTGTACCATTTGTTTTAAAAGTTGTAATTACTTAAATTTTTAAAATTATATAAAATTACATTTCTGTCCCCCTTATATGTATTATAATATAGTATAGATAACTTTGTTATTGAGTTCTTTTTAAATCCATCACCAAACCAAGTCGATATAAGAAAGAAAGATAAATCACTAGCACAACCTTTGCCATGAATTTTGGGTTTGAAAATTTAAAGTTGGATTTGAATTCGAAAAAAAAAAGCAGATTCGAATTTGAACATTTGAATTCCGTTCAATTTCAAGTTCAAGTTCATTCGATTCGAATTAATAACAAAAATATAGTAAGCTTAAAATATCATCTAAACTTTCAACGTTCATAACCTACTTAAATTATAATTTCTTTTGGACTTCAGAAAACAAATCTATGAAGCTAATAACAAAATCAAATGACCAAAATCTATATTGCAACTTTTGAAATATAAAATTAGTCAAATGATAAAAAAATTCAAAATTAAGTAGCAACATCCTGGTTCGTAACTTCACATATGAAAAAGAGATGACAACCTTATTGAACAAATCCAATAAAGTGGATTTAGAAGCCGGTGTTTTAAATATTATATTTATCATTTGAATAAATCGAATAGAAAAAGCATAAATTTGAATTCGATTCGAGATTCGAAATCTGAATTCACATCGAATGCTAATTTGATTTGAAAATTCGAAATCCGAGTTCGAAACTGAAATTTGTATACAGTTCGATTCGAACTTGGAGTTTTTTAGTCGGATTAAAACACTAAATGGCCTTAATCAATGGTTTTTTCTAATGCTTTAGGGCTGCCTTGGATTATACTATCTTGGTGTTGCGTTGGCAACACGAATAAAATTTCAAGGATACCACACTCCTTATCTCGTTCCTCGGTTGTGAAATGAGTTTACACCATCGTCTCCTTCCCCGTGTTTCCCATCCTTAAATAAAAGTAGCATGCATAAAAATAAAAGTATATGACACAGTTAAACTAACTACAACAACGACATAATATTACACGTATTGAAATCATGTAAACGTGTATGTCTCGAGGGGTGAATACGAAAAAGAATTTGTTAGGAAAATTGTTTATTTCTTTTATAAAACAAATCAAGATAATCTCTTTGTCTTGTGGGTAACAATATAATATCATTTTACAAAACATGTTAGGATAAATGCATACAATATGTACTACATAAATATAATAGAATTCAAACATGAAATTTTGAAGAAGTGTATTAAGTTTGGCTGAGGCCACATGACAAGCATAGCTCCTTACTCTCTTAAAACAAATTTCGTGACTACTCAGGCTTGCCTGTACTATAGAACAACTGGAAAATAGTTATACTAGCGGAGATGAAGTCACTATTCCGAGATAACATCAGTATTTTTTGTGTTTTATTTTTTGTGGAATAGAACGAGATATGATATGTGTTTGCTAACTGAAGAAGAGAGTTCTCATGTGTGTAAAATAAATGAAGAAATTCATTTTTTATAGCTAAAATTAAAACCGGACAAACGGTTTTAGTTCCAATTAAGTTGCTTACTAACAGTCAAAGAAGTCGATGGTAGGCCAGACCAACTAATAAACCGGTTCAGAGTTACGAGTTGGAACAAAACCTGGTTGAATGAGCTTGAGAGTTTTGGTCCGGCATTCGTGTGTGTATGTCGTGATTATGCACATGTTTAGGATTTTCTAAGTCATTCAATTCGAATTTTACATCTCCTACGCACACGTAGAAGTGAGAGTAAAACTCAAGGGAATGATCTTACCAAACATCTTGGCTCCTTACTTCTGAACTCTTTCAATTTTTATTCACCCACCTCCGTGGGATAACTTTTACGCATTTCCAAATTTCATGTTTCATTTTAAATACTACTTTAACCATTAACATCTCATTCATCTTAACTAATTAATTTTGGACACGTCTTAACTCCATGAAAAATAAAAAAAGCATAAATTATTAGTTTTATTTTCACATATAATATAATTATTGGTATATAGTGAAAAATCAATTTTCAACTTGATTTATGAATAAATATTTTGTGATTTTAGTTTTAGTGGTATTTGACTTTTTAGATATATTACGAGCCTCACACACATATTTGTAGCACCATAGACAAATCTCATATCACTGGTGACATTAGAGATATTAGATTCATAATGAATACCATAACCTCAAATATAATAAACGCGTAACCGGATGATTTTTATCATGTTTTGTGAATGCTTATATCGTTAAACAAGTACGAACAAAAATTGGTTATCGAAGATCTATTTGAGAACACACCATAATATTTTAGCCTCAAAGTTTACCATGGTGGTCATTTCATGGCGACGTGAACACAGAACATACGACAACATAGTTACTTTCGTTGACTTTTGGAAAGTCCATGAGTTTAAGGTTATGAGTTGGACCTTATAATACCAAGGTTTGGATATGGGGTTACTCCCACCGATCTGTGATATTACTTTAAAATCCCATACGGTAATCTAGATACGGGGTTACTTCAACCTAGGAGTGAGAACAATACGGCTAGATTAAGTTCATGCATTAGAGTTAATGAGGTTCGAGAGATTACCTTTTATGTTGTAAGAGAGGAATTAAATGTCGATACTGGAAAAATTGAATGGTATGTTGTAGTAAAAACCGATACGAGAAGGTGCTTCCGCTTGCAGAATTCTCCCAGTCTTAAACGATACCAAATACCTAAGCGCGTGTTTGAGAGGGCGAAGACATAAAATATCAAAACGCGTGCTTGAAAAATATAAGGAGTACCAAAAGTACAAAATAAAGTAAACCCACAAAGATCTTAAGTAAACGTAAACCAGCGATTTTTTTTTTAAGCAAAGTGGGAAAAAATGGAGAGAGAAAAAAAACCAACCCAAGGACTCGAAACTGAGTAGAAGAAAACAAAGTGAGGCTGAAACACCTCTACTCAATTAAATGAATGAGATCCTCAATTGTGTTTTATTTGCTAAAAAGTTGGTATTTATCACTTAAATATTTTGAAAAAGACAAAAGTGGTATTGTAGCTAGAAGGTTGCCTTTTAAAAGAATTGATAATTAATGTAAATTAATTTTTTAGTTTATTTAACTTTTAGTTTTAGTTTATGTGACATTTAATTTCTAATTATATTGTATTATTTTAAATAATACGAAATAAAAAATTATTATAAAAAAGGTAATTTTGTTGTAGAAAATAGCGTAAAATTAGATGTGAAAATGTATAGGTATTTGAAAAAAAATGTAGACTTGGAAACTTGACGTGACAGCTAACGTGTCCATTTACAAGTGTTTGTTGAGTTTAGAGCATGTGGTATGCATTATGTGAGGGGGTGCGTGAGGGCTGTTCACGACGTGAGGGAGAAGGCAACACCGCGCCTTGATGGCGTGAGGGAGTGGGTGAGGGTTTAGCGTGAGATTTCTCACGGGAAGGAGAGGAGAGGCTCCATATGATTTTTATGTTAATACGTTGTGTTTTGCAATAAAGACGTGAGGTTTTGCAAGTTGCAGGTTAAGGTCGGTAAAGAAAATGAAGGTACAACAAATTAATATTAAAAAATTAAAAGGAAATGAAGGTATAACATGAGTAAATATTAAATAATATATTTGAATTAGTAAAGTAGATTAAGAATTTTTTTTTAATTTAATTTTATTTAATGTAATTTTATTATTATATAATTGTATTAATAAATTTTTTAGTAAATATTAAATTAGAAAATGAATTTAATGCTCACACCCCTCTAAGGCTGAGGGGACTACCCTCGTGAAACAGCCGTGGAGGCTGACATGGCGGCGTGGCCAGCGTGGAACACCACGCCCGTTGGCCGTGGTCCACGCTCGTGGTGAATTCCCGTGGTGATTTGCACGCTCAAAGGAGCCGTTGGGTGGCATTGAGCCGTTGCCCAACGGATAAAAAAATTAATTTTTTTTTTCAAATTTAATCACCTCTATATATATATATTTTAGAAATTGAAATTTATAAAAATCAAACAACAATTCTCTCCAAACCATTCCAACCAAACTCTCAAATGGATTCCCTCAATTCACCATCATCCGAATCCGAAGGTGTCGCTCCACTTTTTTTCCAAACGGTTGCCGCTACTCTCGTTAAAATAATTAGAGACGATGCCGAAAGTTTGAACACGCGTACATACACACGAAGAGCCAATGTTAACCAGACCGTAAAGCCGCTCACGAGCGTTTAATTAAGGATTACTTTTGTGACGAGCCGGTTTATAACGCGGAGACATTCCGAAATCGTTTTCGTATGCGTAGAAATTTATTTTTACGCATTGTTAACGATTTGGAACGAGTATTTCAAATTGAAATGGGATGCAAGAGGTCAAAGAAGGTTGACCCCCATTCAAAAGTGCATCACCACTATGCGAATGTTGGCATACGGATCCGGCTCCGACGAATTAGATGAAAATATAAAGATCGCCAAGAAAACGACACGGATTTGTTTATACAAATTTTGTAAAGGTATAATTAATATCTACGGCCCAAAATACTTACACAAACCGACTCCTATCAACATTCAAAAAATATACAAACATCACGAGGAGGTGCATGGGCTACCCAACATGCTTGGTAGCCTAGATTGTATGCATTTGGAGTGAAGTAATTGTCTAAATGCATGACGAGAGCAATATATGCGAGGTGGCCATCCGGTTCCAACAATTTTGCTCGAGGCTCTCGTATCACAAGATCTTTGGTTTTGACATGCTTTCTTTGGTGTTGCGGGTTCAAACAACGACATAAATGTACTTAACCAATCCCCACTATTCAACACCTTGGTTAACGGAACCGCACCTCGTTGATGGTATTTATCCCGAATAGGCTACTTTTGTGAAATCGTTTTCGTATCCGGAAGATGAACCTAGAAAATATTTCAAACGCCGACAAGAATCGGTAAGAAAAGACATTGAACAAGCTTTTGGTGTACAAAAGCAGATTTCAAATAGTGAAAAATCCGGCACGTGCGTGAAAGCTCGAAAGAATAAGACGTGTAATGTACACTTGCATCATCCTACATAACATGATCATTGGAGATGATGGTCGGACAATTTGCGAGTTCAACGAAGAAGAATTTGAAGTGACACTTGGATTAGAGGAAGTTAGCGAGGCCCAACAAAGTGTAAACGAACAATATAAACGCAACCGTGAGATACACAACAATCTTCGTCAAAATTTGGTGCTCCATCTCGACTCGGACAACAATTAAAGTCTATTTTTATTATTAAGTTTTTAATGTATTTTTTCTTTTTTTTATTAATAATGTTATTTTTTTATTATTATTATTTTTTTAAATTATTAAAACAAATTAATATTAAATTAAATTAAAAAAAAGAAAATGGCGTGACAGTGTGGGAATGTGTAACCATTTATCTCTAATGTGGAGAATGTGGAAAACCTGTAAAATCTGGAAATTGGTGGGTACTCGCCTTGGCCTATACCAAGTGAGTTTGGTGTGAGTGTTGATGAAAATGAAGTGACACCACGTAGCAATCATTTTTTTCATAACTCACTAGAGTACCACATGCTCTTAGCATTGGAAAAAAAATAAAAAATAAAAAGAAAAATAAAAAAGCTTTTAGTGATATGAGAGGGTGACAAGACAGGAATCCACCAAATACTTTTAATTATGGATTGTCGCCACAATTTTTAGAAAAAATAAAAGTTCATCCAGTAAAACATATGTTATAATAATAGACTTGAAGTCAATCAAATGATGCGAAAACATGACTAAAAAAAGAAAACCCAAAAAATAATCATAATAAATGTTTAAAAAAAGGAACAAATAAAAGGGAAGTGGTTTACTTGGTGTAGTTAATTGCTTAAAACCAAATTCCAAGAGATTAGATTTGTGACAGGATCACGCATTTTGTCAAACCTCCTCATCACGCTCACGCGTGCTCTCCATATCCAATCCAACGCCCACATTTCACCCCACATTTCCATCCAACGACCCACATTCCCCCTCTTTGACTCTCACCTGAGCAAAAAGAAGAAAAAAAGCACACTGTCCCCAACACCCAACATCAAAACCCACCCACTGCTCTCCATTTTAGTTGTCCCTCACCTCACCACTCATTTAACTTCACTGGATCAACAACATCTTTCTAAAAGTTTCTATCTTTCTTCAGGAATCTAAATCTAAATCTAAATTTGGGTACGAATTAGCTCTTTTAGTTCTTGAATTTCTTGTAATTTTGTTGGGTTATTATGTTAGATGTTATTGGGAGTTGTACTCTTCAAAAGATCAAGATCTTTGAAAATTTTCCTTCAAAGTTTTGATCTTTTTCAGTAATCTGGTTTGGGTATGTTTTAACTGTTTTATTTAGTGATTTTGTTGATCAAATTCGAGGGCTTTCTGTTAGATCTTTTGAATTTTGTTTCAAAAAGTGTTTTTTGTTATCTTTTCTCAAGAATCTGAATTTGGGTATGTTTTTAACTGATTTATTTAGTAATTTTGTGGATTAAATTTCATGGGTTTGTTAATTTTTTAAAGTTTTTTGCTTGATGTTAAAGATTAAGAAATATTAAGAGTTTAACTGCATAAGTTATCAAGATCTTTCTAGTCTTCTTCCAAAAAGTTATAATATTTTTTTAAGAATCTGAATTTTGGCCTTTTGGGTATGGTTTTAACTTTCATATTTTGTGTTTCTGTTGGTCAAATTCTAGAGGGTTGTAATCATATTTGGGTTTTGTTTTGATATTATAGATCAAGAGATACTGGGAATTCAATCCTGAAAGTTTTTGTTCTCCAGTAATCCATTTGAAATAGTTATGTTACACCTGTTTGTAGATCAAGTTCTGTGATTAATTGTTTTAATTTCATAGGATCTTTTGTTGAAGAAATATTTTATTTTACCTTATATCCTTGAATATTTAATTCTTTAGATCTGTGATAACACTAGTTTGTTCATAATTCTGTGCAATTATATTTTTGTTTTTTATGTACTAATTCTTGATCATATCCTCATTGAACTCATCAAGAAAACTTAATAAGTTTAGAACTCACTTTAAGGATTGATTAGATTATGATTTTGTGATTAATTAGGGTCAAAATAGTTGTATTAGTAGGTAAATAAAGAAACACAATATTGAAATAAATGTGAAATTCATGATTTTGTTATTATTTAGGTTCAAAATAGTTAACAACTTTAGTCACAAATGTGTTTGTAACATCTATTGTTGACTTTTTAATCTAGTATTTATATTCTTGGTATGTTATTTTCAAGATACTAGTATTCAATTCTGGCTACATAATCGGTTGTTCAAGAAGAGATTTTATGTTTATGGTTTGACTAAGTTTGAATTTTGATTATGTTATATCTTTGGTGTAGGGATAATCATAAAAACTGATTTCGAACAACTGGATCAAAATGCCGTGGACCTCTTTGGGAGTGAATTATTGTGGAAAGTGTTCTCACTTGTCAGTTTTTTTCCGTTTCATACTGTAATTTGATTTTGCTACGGTAAGATGCATCTCATTTTTGTTTATCAATGATAATATTAGGTGGTCAAAAGTCAAATGTTGACTTTTTATTTGGGATATTGGCTTTTTTTCAGGCGTGTTTTTGGTAGTTCTGTAAGTTGGTATTATTTATCATTGCATATTGGTTGGTGGACTGAGAATGATCATTGGTGTTTCACAAAGGAGAATTCAAACTGCGAAAAAAGTTGGGAAAAATAAAATGAGTGTTGGGGTCATTGCCTATTACAATTTGATGCAAGTTTGTCAGGTAAATGTCTTATGCTATCTTTTATCGTACCATTTGACTTTTTGGTCAACCAAGTGATATTTATGGTATAAAATGGATATAGAGGAACTATTATCTGGACTAGAATGCAATTTTGATTCTCATCATTTGTAAAGGTTCTACGCATTGCATATTCTCAATTCTCAAAGTATGGCCTAAAACCATGTCGATTTGGAACTGGAAGAATGGCTTATTTGACCTGGAAAGTTGATTTGTAATGAATATTCTGTTTGACACTATAGTCAGCCTTCATCTTTCTTTGGAACTGGTGGACCAATTAATTGATTTGTGTTTAGATGGAAAATTTGTATGTTTTTGTTATCTTTATCTTAAGCTTATTGCTAGGTAAAAAGGCATACCCTATTACCCTTTGACTTTTTGGTCAACCAAGTGATTTTTAGTACAAAGTTGATAAAGATATAACTACTACAAAAATCGAATTCTTAATCCTCAAGGTTTATCATAGATCATCTTCATTTTGCATTAGAAACATGACATTGATCTCAAAAATCAAAAGTTTTCAAATAACTAATTCATTTTAATTTCTGTTTGACCTCAAAAGTCAACCTTCACCTTCATTTGGAACCGAAGGACCACTAACAGTCTAACAGTTCACTTGTGCTTCATTACAGGCTGAATATTTCCGTCAGTTGCTTAAGCCCGTTACGTAGAGTTTTCGTAGTCAAAGCTTGTAGACATTGGCAAGGTTTGCCCATTTGGTTATTTTTTTCACATTAGAAGACGTTAAAGATATTGATCGGTTAGTTGTTGGCGGTTATTACTAAGTTGGAACATAGAATCTCTCGGTACAAAAATGGAAATAACTTGAACGTGCATCGTTTGCTCTACTTGTTGCCTTTAAGAGTCTTTTTTTTTTTTGCTTTTAAGATCACACTAAGCCCCAAGAACTGAGACCGCATATAACAAAGGAACGAGTTGTTTGGTTAAAAGAATTAATGCAGGGTGACCAACAAAATTTCAGCCTGAATCAAGATCAAATGGGTAATGGGTACTTACCAGATCATCATATTTCATCGTTCTTTGGTCAAAATGTCGACTTTCATCCATCAAGGGATTGCCCGAGAAATTTCATTATCTTTGACAGGACAGATAATCGTAGTCAGATCATGTACAACCCTGGTCTAAACATGGGTCGGCCTTATTTCCCAGATACTGAACTGATGCAAAAAGACGTAAACGCCTCTAGAGGTTTGGAAGAAGATTCGGCTGATATTGATGCATTGTTGAGCTTTGATGATGAGGATGAAGATGAAGAAGAAGAAGAGGTTAGCACAGCACGGACTGATGGAAACGACACATGTGATACATCTGATTCTGGCTCTTCAAAACCAAGAAACAAGTGGGTCGGGTCAACATCGTCTCACGGGTCAAAGGGCAGTTTAGGAAAGCGTGAAAAGATGAGGAAAATGGTGAAGTCACTTAGAGGAATTGTGCCTGGTGGTAACCCACAAATGAATACAGTTGATGTTCTTGATGAAGCTGTTAAATACCTCAAGTCTCTTAAAGTCGAAGCACATAAAATGGGCTTTGGAAATTTGTCGGGTTGAAACCGCAACCAGGTTGGTGGAATGACGATTGTTCCCCTGCTGTCAGGATGTTGTTGCCTTTGTTTCGGGCGGTTCCTAGCTGGGTAGAATGGTAATTTTACTTGCTTTCTTTTTTAAGAAAGATGAACCTATGGCTTTAGTGTGTGGTTATGTGCTGTTTATGACGATTAGTTTAATGTCGATTTATTGTATCATTGTTATGTTTAAGGATTATCATGTTTAAGGATGCGTTTGATTTACACAAACTGAATCTATTAAAGAAATTGGAACCCGAAGAAATTTGAATCTAGAATTAAAATTTGTTATAGGAATTGACATTAGAAAGAATTGAAATCTATATAAGGAATTAGCTTTTTTTTTTTGGAACATTCGATTCGGTATATTAAATTTATCATTGTTTGGTTAAATTTGTTAAAGAAGTTGGAATGTGGTACTGATGGTAGTTGTGGCGGCGTAGGTGGTGGTGGTTATGATAGTTGCGATGACAATGGTGGGGGTGACCGCAACGAGAACGATTACTTTGGTAGTTTGTGGGGACGGTAGTGGTCCAATAGCGGCGATGGTGGCAACAAGGAGGGTGGTTTGTGGGGACGGTGGTGGTCCTATAGCGGCGATGGTGGCAACAAGGAGTGCGGCGGTAATGAGGGAATGAGATTTCAGTTTCTTTGGTTAGATTCCTCTGCTACTTGGAACTTTGGAAGGAGTGTTGATCATTTACTTGATGGAAGGGAATTAATTCTAGTCCAGAGTTCTCTGTGTTCTTCAATCAAACATGTTATCCCTTAATTCAAATTTCAATTCTAATAAATTGTACAAACCAAGCCATGTCAGAAATATAATTTAGATTCCAGTTACATTGAATTCCAGGAACCAAACACTCCCTAAACATCCTTTTTTTTAAATTAACTTGGTAAATAAACAGAAGTTAGATGGCATGTATAACTTTAAGAGGCATACATAATACACAAGATGAAACACACATATACATACATTACTTATATACATGTACTTGTATGTATATGTATATCCTTACACTTTATTACTCAAGGAACCTGACATTCTAAAGGATCTGTAACCGATTTTCCAGGTTTCAAATGCATAATCATGGATTTCAACCACAATACTATGTCATTATATTCAGGATGTGAACTATGGTCCTTAAAAAGGTTGTAATATTCCCATTTAATTCAATAAAACTCCAAGCAGGAATCTTTTTTAACCCAAGTGACCTCATTTGCACCCATGCCTCACCCACACCATCCCATTGGGCACTTGAAGCATAGTTATGAACCAGCTGCACCAAATTTCCAGCATCTTCAGGTTTTAACCTCTGTATTTCACTTGCAATAACATCTCCAAGTTCCTTATTACCGTTACTCCTGCAAGCATCTAGAAGAATCCCTAAAACATCAACAACAGGTTCCATAAACATTTTCTTGTAGAAATAATACGCATCTTTTACCCTTCCAGCCCGACAAAGAAGATCAACAACGCATGCACAATGCTCGAGTTTTGCCTCAATTTTATAACGGTTTGTCATAGTCTGGAAAAGGGTAAGACCTTCATCAACAAGTCCGTTATGACTGCAAGAATATAAAACAGACAAGAAGATAACATGATTTGGTTCAAGCCCGGATTGCAAAAACTCCATGAACATTTCCAAAGCATCCTCCCCTTTACCATGACTACCATATCCACCAATCATTGTGCTCCATGTCACCACGTCATGCTTTGACATTCGGTCAAAGCACTTCTTAGCACTGTCTATGTTTCCCCATTTAAAATACATGTCAATTAAAGCTGTATCGATTAATATAGAAGATTTGACAGAGTTCCTGATTATAAAATTGTGTATCCACTTTCCTTGATGATGAGCTCCAATCGATGCACAAGCTTGAAGAACAGACACCACTGTTACCGCGTCTGGTTTTTCAAATGATCTTCTCATTTCATTGAACACATATAAAGCATTGGATAATTGACCGTTTTGCGCGTGCCCTGCAACCATCGCGTTCAAGGTCACAACATCTTTATGGCTCATTGTTTCAAAAACAGCACAACTTTTGTCAAGATCCCCACATTTTGCATACATTGTAATGAGAGAGTTTTGAGTGGGAATATCAACTGGGATTTTCTGTCTTAATATGTAACCATGAATTGAGGTTCCTACACGAAAAGAACCCAAATTGGCACAAGCTGCAAGCGCACAAGCTATGGTTGTGGTATTGTGCCAGATGGGATCACCTTAGAAATCAACATTTTATGGAAAAAAAAATAATGACTTATCTGGACCTTCATTCTGCAAAAGGCCAGAGATCATTGCAGTCCACAAGATCATATCTTTATCCGGAGTTGATTCAAATAGTTGACACGCAGTCGTTAAATCTTTAAACTTAAGATACATGGTTATAAGTAATGTTTTAACTTGAACATCCACTTCAAAACCACTACTTACTACTTTCCTATGCACCAGCTTTCCGATGCGTGGGTTCCCCTGTCGTGTAACAGCAGAGATCAAGGACCCGAACGTCTGCTGATCAGGCTCCAATCCACTTAACGACATCCTGGATAAAAGTTGCGAGATTTCGCTAACATTATCAATCAAAGCATAAGCAGAAACCAACGAATTCCAAGAGACGATATCTCGTTTATCCACTGATTCAAACAAGTTACAAGCATCAATTACTCTTTGACATCTACCATACGAATTTAGAATACTGTTCACTACAGTTAAATCAGAAACGAAACCGTATTGGATTGAAGAAGAATGAAAAGATTGAACATGTGTATATTCTGAAACCCTAGAAACCATGGTTAATATAGTGACTGAACTTGGTTTAATTCCTTCATATTGCATCTGTTTATACATATGAAACGCAGTATTCACTTCCCCTGATCGAGTGTAACACCCGATAATCGCAGTCCATGGAACAACATTTCTCTCAGGCATTTCGTCGAACACTTTGCTTGCAACATCAGTGTGGCCGAATTTAGCGTATAGATTAATTAAAGAGGCAGCAATGTAGGAATCTGATGAGAACCCATTAACGACGGCGTGCTGGTGGAAGGAAAAGCCGTGTGAGATGAGGTTTAAGGAAGTACAAGCTTTAAGCATGCTTGGGTATGTGTAAGGGTCTGGGGGAATGTTGGTTTTGAGCATGGTGAAGTACAGGAGGAGGACATCGCGGTGAGCACCGGCGGTTGAGAGCCGGCTGATTAAAGCGTTGTAGGACTTGGTGGCGAGTGACGGCGGAGATGATGGTGGCTTTGGGTGGTTGGGTAATTGAGGTTTGATCTTTTTCATGAGTCATTACCAACGGAAGAACCATGTCGATGGCTACTTTGGTTTGATAGTTTTATTGGTCGTCAAATATGCTCTAAGTTTTAAGATTTGATTCAACACTTCTCATTATTTTATTATTAACTAGTTTTGATCCCGTGTCTACACACGGGATGAAAAACATCAATATATAAAATTTTTAAATATTTATGTATACTTTTTACATGTGTAAAAATATATTATCTATACTAAGAATAGAAACAAACTCAAAATATGTAAAAATTAATATACAATTAGGTTTTAAAAATATAATTTAACTTTCACTACTATTTTATTGAAATAAAAGTTACATAATTAAATTTCAAAGTTTCTTATAATAAGGGATATTTAAAAATATATTATTATTAAAAGATGGAAATGCATTAAATAAGAGAGAGAGGCGGGAAAAAAATGATGAGAATGAATATGGAGGCGACACGTGGCACTAAAAAACCTTTATTTATTATATAGTATAGATTATATAAATACTGTTGGCCATCTGGTGCAATGATAGCCCCAATACTTCCTATATTGAAGCCCTTGGTTCGAATCTTGGCCACAGCAAAAAGGGGGTCTGTGGCCAGGTCAGGGGGTTTACCCAGTTGAGGGTTACTCCTGTGGTGGGCTGCCCTGGAAGTTCTAGGTGTTGCTACGGGGAAACACAATTATCCTAAAATATCTAGCTGTTGCCGTTCAAAAAAAAATTATATAAATTTTTTAATTATTTTTATAATTTTTTTTTCTACGTCTCTCTTCTATAAAATAATAATAATTTGTATAATTTTTTTTAAAAATAATTTTTATTTAAAAAAATAGGTTTGTTCATAAAACATTTTTTTCATTCTTTTTATAAAACATTTTTAAATAATAAATATATAACGTTTCTAGAATTTGTATTAAAAACGATATAATATGTCACAAATATATAATATTTAATCTTTATTATCAACTATATAATATTGTCTTTATTTTACCCGTGTAATACACCGAGTTTCTAACCTAGTTGTGATAATTCAAACTTTTCCAGTTAACTCCGTTATCAAATTCAGTTAAATCCTAACCTATCTAACCCTATCTTAAACTTCAAGGACTATTTCTGTCATTTCTTCAAACCCTAACTACAAGGAATAATTGTGTAATTAGCCTAAACCTAATTCTATTTGACTTGTAAAGTCAAAATCCAATATTTAAGTCCTATTGACTTGTAAAAGTCAACTAACCATGTATTTAACTCAATTAGAACCTCAAGTACTATTTCTGCCTTCTTCAAAACTTCAAACCAGAAACCACAGGGACTGAAACTGTAATTTATCAAATTCGGATTTCTGTTGACTTTCAGAAAGTCAACACAGTCGACTTTAATCCAAATCCGAACTCTGCAATCGAAATTCGTTATAATCGTAACTGATATGCACAATTAAATCATATACGATCATCATTAGAGCCTTAACATCACAATTAATCCGAATTTAAACCAATTATGGGCATTCAAATCTTAACCGTCGACCATAACGTCTTCAACAAATTCGCATCAATTCGTCTGTTTTTCTCTCATTTGAGCATCTGCACGCATTAGACGAATTCCACAGAAGTTGTTTCACACCTCAATTCGATTGAAATAGCAGCAGTAGTCGCCGGAGACCAACCCCGTCACAGTCGACAACCGTTTTAGTCGAGCACAGTCGATTCAAACTCAATCCTGGTAATCAAACCTACCCCTAACTTCGTATGAGTCTATCTATTAAAAGCCCTATGCTAATTCGAGCTTATAACATCGAATTGGTTGAGAACCGATTCTAGGGTTCATCGTGTTCTTCAGTTTAATCGAACTCCAGTCTAGTCTCAACCTTAATCAAATCAAACTACATGGGTAGATTCGCAAACCCTCACTCATTAAAAGCCCCATGATTTCAATAACTTCTATTATCAGATTCTATGTATTTGATTTTAGGTTCTAAAACTAGGGTTTCGGCATTTCGAACTGGGATTTAACGATCTTATACTTAACTATTTTGAAATTAAACCTCACCACAAGTTTGTTATGGACCGAATAACGAAACCCCTATGATCTTATGGTCGATCGTGGTCAATTTCGATGGTAATTGGACTGGTTTGGGTTCGGCTTTGATGGGAAGGAAGAACCCACTGGAATTGGATGTTAAAACAATTTGAAACCGGTTCCTCTTGCGAAACCCTAGCGGGCGGAGATGGTTAAAATGTTTGGCTGTGGTGGGAGAGACCCGGGTTCAAGTCTCTCCACCTGTTTTATTTTTCAAACATTTTTTAAGCATTATTTTAATATAAAAGCTATCCCTGTATGATTATATTAATGTGTTTTAGCCCGTGAAACCACCCGTAGGCTCGGGTTTGGTCTGTAACCATCTTTCTTTTAAAAACACTCACTTTTAAAATAATATATCCATATTATTTTCAAACCCCAACTTCGGATAAATAATATATTTATATTATTTTCAACACGTGACTCCTATTATAAAATAATATATTTTTATATTATTTCGCCTCATTTATTAATCTCTTGTAACGTTACAAAACTAATTAATTATTTATATTATTTACTCACGTTTATATCCTCGAATAAAAATAATATATTTATTATTTTTGCCACTTAAGCGATTATCGTATATTTTCTATGAGTTCAAAAATAATATAGTAGTTATATTATTTTCTTAGGCCATTGTTAAATGGTACAAACGCACGAATTTATTTATTAATTAATATTATTCGTAATTAGAAACATTCGACACGAAACGTATTTATCTTAATAATTATATTAAGAAACTCTTATTCCCGTGGACACGTTCGTCTACTCGTTGATCCTAAGTATGTTTTAGGACGTTCAAATCTTCCGTGTCGTCGTCACAAAACCCTATTGTAACCCTAACTATTATGCTTATAATTTTATGGCATACGTAAGCAGTTCACATGCAAACTCTTGTGTTTCCTACTTGCATCCTTGTGTGGTGCTATCATCTACTCGTACACAACTCAGGTGAGTTTCACGGCCCCTTTTTACTCGTTTTCCTGTTGGGGGAGAAACATGTACACAAATCAACATCTTTTACGTGTTTTCCCATTGAGGGAGAAACATACACGCAAGCAATCATACTTTTACTTGTTTTCCCGCGGGGGAGAAACAGGTACGCAAACAAACATTATTTTACATGTTTTTCCCGTTGGGGGAGAAAACATGATTCAAACTATTTTGATTATGGTACTTCATATGATGTCACTGTTGAGGCTAAGCGTAACACACTATCATGAAAGCCCTCACACACATCGGACCGCTAATATGGAATTAGCGAGGTAATTTTGGTAGTACTACTGGGTTTGACAAAGCCCACCCGCATTAGTCGCGCTAACTCGATTGGAGGTCGAACGGGTGAAATATTGACCTTAACACATTAGTCAGAGTTGATAGACCTAGCTGGAGGCAAACAAACAAACACACTCTCAGCTTCGGTTGCGAGCGCTTTAGTAAGACATGAACATAGGCTAGCTACCTATAGATATGCATATTGAATGTACATAATCTGGCAGACTCTCTCTTATTGCAAACTTGAAACCTGTGAACTCACCAACCTCGTGTTGACACTTTTCGTACATGTTTTCTCAGGTCGCTAAGGCATAGGTTGCACTACTAGGTCATGCATGGAGTCCTACTAACATTTCACTCATTTGCAAACCGTTAAAGCAATTCAGTTACTTTTATTAAACTAAACTTTGGCGCGTTGTTTTGCGCATTTACTTTCTTGTTTAAACAATTCCGCATTAACTCTGAACTTTTATGTTATGACATTTCAAGTCCCATATAGTGTCGTTTGATGTAACTAATGACTGAGATCCTGGTGTGTCACATCCCTAACGGTAAAACTCCATTAGTGGAATTTGGGGGTGTGACAGATTTGTATCAGAGCCATTGGTTATAGAGAACTATGATTGCATACTAGACTATAACCCACAGACATTAGTTACACGACACAGACACTCATACATGCTACACGTAGCATCTACACATGCGTTGCATTGCAGGCATGTTGACATCATTCATATCACCCTCTGTTGACGAGGAACACGTCATTAGCATTGCATCATCATTCCCATTGGAGACACTCGGGGAATCACGAAAACAACATCCACTCCCGTCCGAGGGGAGCAAGACGGAGCCTTCGGAGGAGTCTCTCACACCACCATCATCTGTCGGGTATGGTGGGCTTTCTCAGGTCCATGTTATGGACGAAACTCAGCAGTAACACATGTCTTTTTGGGAGTTAGGATCGTCGGAGGCGAGTCCCTACCATACCCACTAGCATCGATACGCCGTGTGAAGGCAGACTGTTGTACGCATCATTGCAGAATCCATTGACACTTAGATATCATCACTTTCCCGAGCCATGGGCTCACGTCATTGGTCGATATTCTGTTGAGAATAGATTGACCACAAGGTTGAGAACGCCTTGCTCATTGTATACTCAAACCCTATCCTGACTCAGTTGGAAAGACGGATACTTTGCCCCTTCTAGTAACACATATCCATGAACTAGTTTCATTTCTCAAAGTCGCATTTCGCGTGCGTGATTCCATCTACAATCCGCTGGATTGGACTCTCGTATTATGTTCCAACTCGAGTGAATACTCGGATCAAACGATTCCCGACTACTCATCCTAATATGAGTTCTAGTTGATCAATTTATGGTTGATGACTAAGCTTCTCGATGACATATCGTATCTGATAACACTCGGTACTCGGCAAAAAAAAATTGAGGGACACTTTGACACAGGACACGGAGAGCTAGGGTGAGCATGTAAGGCAAATTATCATTACGGGTGCACACGTAATAGTAATTTGAAGTGCATGTAAGTCCTTGTGAAACATAGTGTGTGGATAAATGGTCCTAATCTGTGATCTACATACTTATATTTCCATTGACACTAGAATTTCTCGTGACCCGCTCAACGACTAGTTGGTATCGTTAAACCTGTTTAACAGTTGATAGACGCGACTATCATGTTGAAGGTATTTACGAACACACTGAACTATCATCCATAGGATCCATCATTTGATTTCACTCATGTAAGAGCCTTAGTGAACTTAAGACTCTCATCCAGACTTGATTAATGAAACCATCTCGATTGAAACTCTAGTAGAACCTCATGGTAAAACCACCGACTGTAAACGGAATTTGAGGAATTCTTCCTGTGACTAATCCTTGGTCTAGTTTGATTTATACCCTAGGATATCCAACTCCGTAAACAGAATTCTCTCTTCGCAAATTGATCCCGTGGTTCCAATGACATTAGAAAACGGGGATTTAATCCAACCAACCATCAGTTGAAAGTGACTACTTAAACAGACAACCTATCCCTGGTATTACTAGAATCTGTATCTCATAAAATTCTTTTCCTACATGTGAACCTCTCCCCTTAGCCTTGCATTGACCGACGCTTACCTTATAAGCACGGGTCTCACTAGAAGTCTCAGCATGACTTCACAAATTTCTTACTTGTGCGGTCATACTCCAACCCTACTAGAAGCTAAGTACACCATAGAAATAGCTGATGAACAGATATTTGAAGCAACTCACATTCTTAAGGGTTGTAAACTTGAATTGGCTGGTCATGAACTTGACATTGACCTTATGCCAGTCACACTCGGCAGCTTCGACGTAATCGTCGGTATGGATTGGTTATCTAAGAATCAAGCTGAAATTATTTGTCGTGAGCAAATTGTTCGCCTTCCTCTCCCGAGTGGAGAAACTCTTCCTGTCTAAGGCGAAAAGAGTGGTGCTGTCATGGGCATCATATCTTTCATGAAAGCACAAAAGTGTCTACGTAATGGTCATACTACCATTCTGGCTCTCGACGCCGAGCAGCCATCCGAGGAGAAGAAGATTGACAACATCCTGATCGTCTGATTATCCAGAAGTATCTCCCGAAGACCTGCCTGGTCTTCCAACACATCGTCAATTCGAATTCCAAACCGATCTAGTACCCGGAGCAGCGCCTATTACTCGGGCACCCTACAGACTTGCACCCAGTGAATTACAGAACTATCTACACAACTGCAAGAGTTGTTGGATAAAGGTTTCATCCAACCTAGCTCATCGCCATGGGGAACTCCAGTCCTACTTGTAAAGAAGAAAGACAGGATTTTCCGCATGTGCATCGATTACCGTGAGCTAAACAAAGTAACTATCTAAAACCGTTATCCCCCACCCCGTATTGATGATATGTTTGATCAACTCCAAGGATCAAGTTTCGATTCCAAGATCGACCTTAGATCCGGTTATCATCAGTTGAGAGTCCAGGAAGAAGACATCTCAAAAACTACATTTAGGACTAGGTACGGCCATTACGAGTTTATGGTCATACCATTTGGACTGACCAATGCACCGCAGTATTCATGGATCTCATGAACCATGTGTGTAAAACCTACCTCGACCAGTTCAACATTGTTTTCATTGACGACATCCTCATCTATTCTAAGAACAAAGAAGAACATGAGAAACATCTACGTTTGATTCTAGAATTGCTAAAACAAGAACAATTGTACGCAAAACTTTCAAAGTGCAAATTCTGGATTCGTGAAGTGTAATTCTTAGGACATGTAGACAACGAGAAAGGAATACATGTCGATCCAGCTAAAGTAGAAGCAATCAAGAATTGGGCAGCACCTACAACGTCGACGGATGTGCGTCAATTTCTGGGATTAGCTGGCTACTACCTTCGTTTCATTGAAGGATTTTCCAAGATTGCTCAACCCCTCACTGCCTTTACTCAAAAGGGTAAACCCTATAACTGGGGTGACGCCCAGGAGTCAGCGTTCCAACTTCTTAAACATAAACTCTGCAATGCACCCATCCTATCTCTTCCAGAGCGTTCCAACTTCTTATATTATTTTCTTAGGCCATTGTTAAAAGGTACAAACGCACGAATTTATTTATTAATTAATATTATTCGTAATTAGAAACATTCGACATGAAACGTATTTATCTTAATAATTATATTAAGAAACCCTTATTTCCGTGGACACGTTCGTCTACTCGTTGATCCTAAGTATGTTTTAGGATGTTCAAATCTTCCATGTCGTCGTCACAAAACCCCATTGTATCCCTAACTATTATGCTTATAATTTTAGGGCATATGTAAGCAGTTCACAGGCAAAATCTTGTGTTTCCTACTTGCATCCTTGTGTGGTGCTATCTTCTACTCGTACATAACTCAGGTGAGTTTAATGGCCCCTTTTTACTCGTTTTCCTGTTGGGGGAGAAACATGTACACAAATCAACATCTTTTACTTGTTTTCCCGTTGAGGGAAAAACATACACGCAAGCAATCATACTTTTACTTGTTTTCTCGCGGGGGAGAAACAGGTACGCAAACAAACATTATTTTACGTGTTTTTCCCGTTGGGGGAGAAAACATGACGCAAACTATTTTGATTATGGTACTTCATGTGATATCATTGTTAAGGCTAAGCGTAACACACTATCATGAAAGTCCTCACACACATCGGACCGCTAATATGGAATTAGCGAGGTAATTTTGGTAGTACTACTGGGTTTGACAAAGCCCACCCGGGTTAGTCGCGCTAACTCGATTGGAGGTCGAACGGGTGAAATATTGACCTTAACACATTAGTCAGAGTTGATAGACCTGGCTGGAGGCAAACAAACAAACACACTGTCAGCTTCGGTTGCGAGCGCTTTAGTAAGACATGAACATAGGCTAGCTACCTATAGATATGCATATTGAATGTACATAATCTGGCAGACACTATCTTATTGCAAACTTGAAACCTGTGAACTCACCAACCTCGTGTTAACACTTTTCGTACATGTTTTCTCAGGTCGCTAAGGCACAGGTTGCACAACTAGGTCATGCATGGAGTCCTACTAACATTTCATTCATTTGCAAACCGTTAAAGCAATTCAGTTACTTTTATTAAACTAAACTTTGGCGCGTTGTTTTGCGCATTTACTTTCTTGTTTAAACGCTTCCGCATTAACTCTGAACTTTTATGTTATGACATTTTAAGTCCCATATAGTGTCGTCTGATATAACTAATGACTGAGATCCTGGTGAGTCACATCCCTAACGGTAAAACTCTGTTAGTGGTTGAAGTAACATAATTATATTTATATATATATATATATATTTAAAAAGTATGAAGGGGAATAGTTAGTGGTGCACAAATTGGTTTTTTAACCCAAACCGGTTCAACCCGACCCGAACCGGTTTGGTCAACGAAAAGTCAAAACCGGTTTGGACCCAAACCGGTTCGGGTTAAACTGGTTTTAGTAATGGGAAATGTCAAACCGGTTAGGGTTGGTTTTAAACCGGTTTTTATTAAAAAAAAAAATTCAAATAAATTTTAAATTTTTAATATTAAATCCAAAAAAAATATAGCAACATTAATACTTAAAGTTCAACGTTTATTAATACTTGGAAAGTTCGAAAATTAAAAAACATGACAAGATAAATTTATAAAATTGTAAAACATTACAAAAATATAACAAATATAAAACATTAAGTTCAACGTTTTATTTTTTGAAATATTGATTGATTATTCTTGTGCGTTGTCTTCAGAACTAGAGTTTCGTAGCCATGCATCTTCGGCTAGTTCTTCATCGGTGAATGGTTCGGATATTCCAAGATCAACCTCGTTGTTGTGTATGGTTTCTTCGTCTTGAATTTCGTCTTCGAGAGAAGTTTGGTCTTGTATTCTATCCATCGCATCCAAATGGTCCTTCAAGCAAATGCACATTTCCATCGCTACGGGTGTGAGTCTAGTCCTTCGTATCGATAATACCTTGCCACTAAAAGAAAACGCAGATTCCGAAGCTACCGTGGAAGCTTGGACGGTTAGTACATCACGGGCCATGGCGGAAAGAATCGGAAACGAAGCTTCGTTTTTTTCCACCATGCAAAAATATCAAAATCCTCAAAAAATGTAGGAGGCATAAACGCTAAAAAGTTTGTGCCAATATACCTTCCGAGTTCGCTACTCGGGGTGGTACCTCGAGCCCATTTACTAAATTCATTTAACATTTCGTTATATAAATTCAAATTAACATCTCTCGAGCTACCATTTGATGATGTACCCATTGTTTCATGTGGAGTCGGATTTGTACCATATTTATGTAAATAAACATCAAATAAATCTTGTAAACATTTGTTAAAATATGTTTTTGTAACTTGTGCAAAATGGATGTCTTCGCTATCCAAATTCAAAGCGCAAGTAATTCTATCAATCAAAGTTTCAACCCCGTAAACATTTATAGTAGGGTTTAATGCGGCGGCACAAGTTATAACGGGAGGCATTTCTTTAAAATATTTCACTAATTTTTCTTTCATCGGTTCTATCATTTTTGTAAAAATAGAGTTTTTATTTTCAAGGTCATACAACTTGTTAGCCATTAAATATATTTGTTTTAGTGTTAATGGACTTGTGGGATAATAAACACCAGATAAAAAGGTGGTGGCGGTTTTGAAAACTTCAAGCAATTCGGTTACGTCTTTTAAAATGTCCCAACTTGTAGAAGGAAACTTTAGAATTTTACGACGAGGTTTTGAGGCAAGCATTTCATGAAATAGTTCTAAAGTTTCTCTTTGTCGTAAAGCGCTATAAAACATAGTATAAGTCGAGTTCCATCTTGTCTCGACGTCCCAATTCGGACCTAAGCAAAGATTATTCGTTTCACGACAAAATCTAATATAATCATGGTATCTTTTTTTGTTACTAAAAATATCTTTAAGCATTTATCGAAAAGTATATGTTAAGTTTGAAACCTCATCAATTGCAAGCCCAGCTTGCACCGCCAAGTTAATGATGTGTACGACACATCGACTATGGAAAAAAAACGCCGTTGCAAACCGGTTTATATTTAATTTTTAGTTTTTGAACCGCATTTGTATTATTAGATGCATTATCAAAAGACATTGAAAAAAGTTTATTTTGTAATTTAAATTCGGTTATAACACCATCCAATATATAAAATAAATTTTCGCCGGTGTGTGGATATTCAAACAAGTCAAACGCGATTGTACGCTTCATCATTTGCCACGTATTGGGATCAACCCAATGCGCGGTAACGCAAAGGTACGAATCGGGTATACCATGTGGAGCCGACCAAACATCGGTGGTTAAGTTTATACCGGTTTGTAAATTTTCAAAACCCAAAATTAATTCTTTTTTTACTTTTTTCCATATTTTTATACAATCTCGTCTAAGGGTTGTGCGACTTACTTGATGATAACGTGGTTGGAGTGTCTCTTGAATCATCTTTGTCAAGCGCGGATTGTCAAAGTGGTTGAACGGCAATCCTTCTTGAATCACTAACCTCGCCATTCGATCTCGAACAATATTTGGATCAAAGTTCCAAATTCCTCCTTCGCTTGTCATCGAGACTTGACCTTCACTTGGAATTCCCTTCAAGGACGGGCAAGATTTTTCCATATGCGTTTTTAAACTAGTGTTTGAATCTTTCCCCAAAAATGCACCACACATCTTGCACCGAGCACGTTCCTTCCCGTTTGACAACAAACATAGATCGTAATTGCACCAAATTGCCGGATTTCTCGTTGTTGCTCGAATTTCCACAATGGTAACTTCGTTTGAGGAACCACCAACACCAAAACTTGCCATGTTTTTTTTTTAGTGTAGAGAGAGTATAGAGAGCGTTTTTGAGCGGTTTTAGAGATTAGAGAGTGTAAAGAGAGGTTTGATCAACCCTAAACACACCCCACCTATTTATAGTGTTTTAAGAGTGCAAATGGGGCAAAAAAAAACGGCCAAAATCGACCCAAACGGCTATTTTATGCCCAACGTTTCAAACCGGTTATCCAACCAGGTTCAAAAAAACCGGTTTCAAACCCGATCACATCCAGAAATATACAAACCGGTTTCAAACCGGCGGTTTTTGGGCAACCCGAACCGGTTTGGTCCCAACCGGTTCAACCCAAACCGGTTTGCCGGTTTGGACCGGGTTAAAAAAAAACCGGTTTTTTTGTGCACCACTAGGAATAGTACCCTCAAATTTTTTGTTTTTTTTATTTTCTTTTTCACCCCTCATACTATATATAATATGCGTTTTTAACCCGTTTAATTTTCTAGTAATTTTGTTTTTCTGTAATAACTTTCGTTTATTAATTTATATTAAAAAAACAGAATGCACGGCTTTCTTTAGTTTTTTTTCAACGCACCGGTATAAATTTTATTTAAAACGGAGATATATATATATATATATACATGGTTAAGATCTTTTGAAAACTCATAAATACTTGAGAATTCGTCAAAAAACCAATTATAACCATTTTTTTGTTTTCAATACCTTTATTATTATAATATAGTATAAAAAATGATTTATCTCTCCAATTAATTCATCTTTTCTCTCTAAATTATTCTTAAAAAAATTTATATACATATGTAAATGGTAAACACTTACACATGTGTAAGTGGTAAACTTACACATGTGTAGATACTTTTTTATATATATGAATACATATAAATTTACATATATAAGTTCATTTTTTATGTTATTTTCTAATAATAAAGGTAGTAAAAACAAAAAAATGGTTTTGATTGGTTTTTTGACGAGTTCCTAAAATATTTAGGAGTTCTCAAATGATCCACTCCCTATATATATAATAATCTATACTATATAATAAATAAATGTTTTTTCATGCCACGTGTCGCCACCATATTCATTCTCATCATTTTTTCCCGTCTCTCTCTCTCTCTTATTAAATACACCTCTATTTTTTAATAATAATATATTTTTAAAGAAAATACTAATAAAACACATTTATTTTAAATTATCCCTTATTATAAGAAACTTTGAAATCTAATTATGTAATTTTTATTTTCAATCAAATAGTAAATGAAAGTCAAATTACATTAAATAGTAATTTACGTATTTTCAAAACCCAATTATATATTAATTTTTACATATTTTGGATTTTGTTTTCTATCCTTAGTATATGTAATACATTCTTATACTTGTAAAATATATACATAAAAATTTAAGAATTTTATATATTGATATTTTTCAGCCGTGTGTGGACACGGGTTTTAAGCTAGTAATAATAATATATTAAAAGAGCATAAGGGGGATAGTACCCTCAAATTTTTTATTTTTTATTTTAATTTCGTTTTCACCCCTCATACTATAATATACGCTTTTAGCCCGTTTAATTTTCTAATAATTTCGTTTTCCTGTAATAACTTTCGTTCATTAATTTATATTAAAAAACGTTTATATTAAAAAACGGAATGCACTGCTTTCTTGAGTTTTTTTTTTAACGTTCCGATATAAATTTTATTGAAATAGAGCTATATTCAAAATCGAGTATTTTTGTATCGTATGCTATAGCACCTATTGCTCATGCAATTTGGGATCCTCATTTTGGTCAACCAGTTGTAGAAGCTTTTACTCGAGGGGGTGCTACTGGACCAGTGAATATCGCCTATTCTAGTGTTTATCAGTGGTGGTATACAATCGGTTTACGAACTAATGTAGATCTTTATAATGGAGCACTTTTTCTATTATTTATTTCTGCCATATCTTTAATAGCGGGTTGGTTACACCTGCGAGTATGCGTTTCGACGTAAGTAGTAACCCCGCAAACCAGCCAAACTGGTAACGATCAGACTCCCGCCGCGTAGCGCAGCTGAAAAAAAACTAGTCCACTTTGAATTGGCATAGGAAGAAGCTATGAAAATAATTGCTCACACCACTTTGATTCTATGTTATACGGATGTGTAAAAAGTAAAGAGTCAATTTAGGTTTTAGTCTTTGTCGTTTGGTCTTGGGTTTTCAGGCAGCAAGTTCAGCAAACCCGACCTAGAACTCTTCGGTGGTGGTATTTCCCTTCCTTTTCCAAAACAAACTCTTAATGGTGCTTGATTTGGGTGCTTTAATCTTCCTTTTTTGAAATTCATTTTGGTTTTTTCCTTCGGTTAGCATCCAAACTACAAAAAGGGGGTTTCATTTACAGGTTGCCGGAGATGACGGGAATGGTGATGGCCAGAGATAGACTTGAAGAGATGGAAGCTGGTTTGAGTTTAATAGTAGTGGGTCTCATATTTCCAACAAATCATATTTTATACAAGTTATATTTTATTTAATTTTTTATTATTAAGGGTATTTTTGTTTGTCATAGAAATTTAGCAGAAAAATAGGATGACCTTAACGACCTGGAATTGATTGGGACAATTGACAAACCACAAGAACTAAAAAATGTCAAATTTGAACTATTGCACTAAAGGGTTATTTTGACCAAACCACGTGGACTAAAACCGAAATTTACTCAAAAGTAAAACACATAAGTTATATGTCCCATGACTACACGATCGTTGAACATCCTGTTAACATGGCAATACGTCGTTTAACCACTCATCGTTTAACTGAAATTGTCAAAACTAAACGTTCGTTTAAATGTTAAAACGACTAATGTGCCTATTAGGGGTGTGATTACAATCATACAATGTACATATAAAACACCCTTAATTAAATGGCATTATTGTAATTTAGGTCACTTTGAGGCCCAACTTTAACATTTAAGGTCTTATTTTTTTTGTTTCTTTTTAAATCACGGGAAGTTAATGGTGATGTCTTAATTAGGAGTTTCACTATTTTACAAAAATCTTATTTTTAGTATTTTTTAGCATGACAAAATTATATTCTTGCTCCAAATTTTTAGTGTGTAATAATCTGCCTCGAAAGTCCTTTTTACAGTAACCTAATTTATTTTTTTAAAATATTTCAATTTAATTAAGTTATATTCAATAAACATTTTGATACAAATTTCGATTTGTTTTAATACGATACTAATAATTGAGTTAAAATGAAACAAAATATGAATTAAAATACTAAATTAGCTTTCTAAAAATATAAATAGTTTTCCTTCATGTTTTCAGAAAATTTGGCTTCCTCTAAAAGTTTTTCTATATACAAACAAAATCTTCTTTTTCTATCCTTCATAACATCAATACATTTTATAAAAGAGTGGATTTATTATTTCAGTTACCCACCATGGCCTGTGATTGAGCGTGGAACACCGCCCTCTACGACGTGAATTGGCATAGACCTGAGGGAAATCACCATTTTTTAGTACCATGAACGCTTTTGCGATCAAAGAATGGAACTTCGCTTCCATCGGGATAACGACATTCACCAGTTGCATTAGTCCTTCACATGCCACCTTTGCTTCAATCCGGGCTCAGACCCTTCTTCTTCTACTGTTTGAACGAAGATTCAAGCTATGCTTTTAACCAACTATTTATCTGTTGACGTCTTTCTTATTAACTGTATTAGCGTGCTATATAGAATGTCTTAATTAAAAAATACGATACTTTTTTACAATAAATTGGTCCATCCACTTAATTAAGGACATACATTAAATTAAATGTTGCCGTTTAAATAAACCGTGTAATAATTATAATGTATTACTATTATTATTCTTAATTGTTGTTATGAAATCCCCTATCTTCCAAAAAAGAATATATATATATATATATATATATATATATATGATTTGATCTCTTACTTCCTCATGATAATTCTCTTCAGAGAATTCAGTCAGGGTACTAATCTTTAGACCCTTTAAAGCATCCATTGTCTCATTCAAGGTTGCTACTAGACTATCTTTTGATTTTAATTTAAAATCAGTAACTTCCGGGAGAAGTTGTATACTAGGAGTAGCTAATTTCTCAATTTTTTCATTTCTTGTAGAAATATTCTTCTCTCTAGAACAAGATAATATTCTATCTATTTTATTAGATAGGTCTTGAAATTGTTCTCCTAGAATTATCAAATATAAGTTTGTATAATTATTTTGTTTTATCAAATCATTTATATGAGAAATCGTAGTGGGTAAAGTATTGTCCTTTAGTAATTCTTGAAAAGTTTGATAATACCTTACTTCCCTATCTTTTTCAATTTTAAAAGATTGAGTAAGAGGAAAAACCTTAGAGACTATTTTTTCTCCTTGAGTAATATAATCTCTTTGAATTACAGAAATTATACTTTCTGTATATCTTTCTATAAACCAAGGGACAAAAGGAATAATTTCATTTTTTATAATTAATTCCTTATAATAATTTTCTCTAAAGAAATTTAAATCATTTTCTTTGAAATTATTGAAAAACCAATTTCTAAATAATTCCCATTTGGGTAATTCAAATTCTTTGTTGATCTCCTTTCTAACTAGAGATCCTGGTTTAAAATCAATTTTTTGTTTAAAATCCATTAAACAAATTCTATTTCTGATTCGGTTAATTCCGGATCTATATGGACTCCCTGGTCTTCTGTAACTATATTATCAGGATTTATTCTTAATCGATTAAATGTCTCTACTGCAGGAAAAGTTTCCCTGACTCTCGAGGTTGAAGCTCTAGAAGGGCTTTTAACAGTATATCCCAAAGGAGATATATGTTGACGAGAATATAAAGACCTAGAGGATATGGATCTAGGTATTGAAGAAGTGTTTCTAATTTGTTCAAACTGGATTTGGACAGTTCCTTCTTCTGATTGTATAATTTCTAGTGGATTATTATCTATACATTGTCTAGATGTGGTAGCCTTATCAAGGACCCAATTTTCTGGAAAGTTAATTTCTTCCCATTTTATTTTTCTCCTGGTAGTTATATTAGACTTACCAAAATTAGTTTCTATAACTATCGTTTCATTTAATGGTTTATCAACCATCCTACACATTGGATTTAAAGTGTATAAAGGTTTATAGTAAATCCTATAACAAATACAGATTACTTCGGAACCTGGAGCATAGTTATAACCATGGGTTTTAACATTTAAAGTTAAAGCGTCTGATATATTTACGTCAGATAAAGATAATTGTAAGTTTGGATAAACATTAAAGTAGACTGGTCCATGAGCCAGGCTAGTCTGGACAATCCCTATTAGAGATTGTTTCCAGTCAAGGTTTCTAGCATCTCTTAGAGCTGCTACAAAACTTTCTGGAAGACCTTCTAAGGTCAATGGTTTAAATGCAATTTGTACCAAACCAATATGGAGAAATTTATAATCCTTTTTATATTTATTCAGATCTTTATTTAACAATAATTTAATTATCATATCTTCTTTGTTTAAAGAAAATGTTTCTTCAGTTGTTTTTACAACTTGTTTTAATCCCAGTTTTTCAAAAGTTCCTAATTTATAAATTAGCTTATGTTCCATCTTTGGAATAATCCATTTATTTAATAAATCAAGGTTATGAGGAATTTCATATTCCTCTTCAATACTGTTTTTAACAGTATCGTTGCTCTTCAAAATATTCATCATAGATGAATAAGTGATTGTTGATCTGCACAGTCAAACTTGAACATGTATATATATATATTTTTTGATATCAAGCGTTGTGTCTTTTTGTTGCAAGTTGTACAATGTCTTTGAATTTGGCACACGGTTTTACACCATGGAAACATGAATCCCATACTTGGTACATTGCATTTCTCCGCTTCTACATCATATCCTCTTCATTGTTATAAGACATAAAGTGACTGCATGCATGTAATTGTGTATATGATGAAAAAAGAGTTAAAGAAGCTTGTATAAACGAACACTCATGCATCGGCGTGAAAGTCTGGTCATTTTTCGACAAAGCCCTGCGGCAGGAGTTTGGTTGTTATCGGTTCGGGCCGTCAAAAACCATAAAAGCGAATACCGATAATGTTTGCTCATAATAGGTTGGTGTCGTCACGGTATCTTAACAGTAACGACAATCGCTATATGCTACGATATAAAAAAAAATAATCGATTTTGAAAACAACTCCGTTCTAAAAAATAAATTATATCGGAATGTTGACAAAAGAAAATAAAATCAACCGTGCAAACCGTTTAAAAATAATAAACGAACGAAAGTAATTATAGAAAAACGAAATTAATACAGTTAAAAACGTAAATTATATATAATAAAAGGGGTGAAAATAAAAAAAAATAAAAAAATTCAGACAGCTAGCTTGTTTCACTATTCATAAAAGTTAGTGCTTAATAGTATTACTAATACTAATTATGGCTAAATATAATTTTTATAAAAATTAAAATATGTTATTATATCTAACATATATATCAACAACTCATGCATATATATACATGTGTTATTATATCTAACATATATATCAACAACAGTTTGACTGGTGATAATCTCAACTTTCACTTTTGTTGTTAGTGACAATCAAAATAGCATAGTTATCATATATTTACACTTATTTTCGCTCAAAATGACGATTTTAAATAAAATGGAGAAATCTACAAGAGGAATCGAGTGGGAATCGAGTGTAAATATATGATGATTATGCGACCAGCACTGCTACTGACAACAAAAGTGAAAGTTGAGATTATCACCAATCAAACTGTTAGTTGGATTATTATTTGTCAATGAGTCATAGTTTGAATTATTAAAAATCCTATCTGTCTTTATAATTTAATATTAGAAATCTTGAGTCACTCAACTTTTAAATACTAGATAACGTATGAAAAATGAGTATCGTGTGCTCAATAACAACCCATGTCTTTAACATGCTGTAAAAACTTTAGCAATTTTTCAAATTGACCCGAACAAAAATGACCAACTTTTAAATCGGTCCATCCTGACATGGTACCTCACCCGACCCATGTTGGACTAATCTTGTATTTATCTAATAGTTAGAGGGGTCAATTTGTTTATTTTGTTTAGTTGCTTGTTTGAGTCAGCAAGTTTGATTTTGAGGTAGAATAGGTTTGATTATTTAATTAGTTTTTACTACTTTTATAGTTAGGTTAGGATTGGTATTTGTTTAGTTTAAATAGGGTTTGATAGTCTTTATGTTCATGTATTTTTCATTAATAAAATGAAAGAGAGTCGTGGTTAGGTTAACCACAAAAAATCTTGTTTTCTGATATCGATACCGGACTTCAATTGGTATCAGAGCTTGACAAGGCTCATTCTAGGATCAAAGGCAGAGTAGCAGGAGGTATCGACCAAGAACAAGAAGAAGTAGCGATCAGGCTAATCGCATTTTGTCATCCAGCAGGTTTCTGATCTTGTTGCAATCAAGGAAGATTGCTGGTTATACCTTCCAGCAGAAGGTTCACGGTTCAAGGAAGACTGTGATCAGGAAGATTTTTGGTCAGGGACTCGACCAATTTTTTTTTCCTTTCCTGGGATAAGAACAAACGTGTTCTTTTGGCAGAAGTATACCAACATTCGTGAGATAAACAAGCAGCAGGTGGTTGCGTATTCGTTTGGCAAAAAACAAAAGGCAGGTGGCTAGTTTTTAGTTTTCTGTTGGTAACAACGGGAATAGCGGGAAAGGGCCGAGTACATCGATCACCTACAGTAGGAGAAAAGGAACACCTCAGATGGGTGATAAACAGGATAACCAAGCAATGGTTACTGTTAAGGAGAATAATACATCATCCCTTCAATGTCCGATGTTGTCTTCAACAAACTACACGGTATGGGCTATGCGGATGAAGGCGATCTTCAATGTTCATGGAGTTTGGGATGCTGTGGAACCAGACATGACCATCGTTCTTTTGTTTCAGTCCACACCCGAAGAGCGGATACTGTAAGTTGGCAACATTCCGACAGCAAAAGAGATGTGGGATGCCAATAAAGCCCGACATGCTGATCGCCTGATCGGGTGAGAGAAGCAAGACTTCAAACACTAATGACAAAACTTGATGGTCTAAAGATGAGGGATTCGAGTTCAATAGATGCTTTTGCTGGGAAGATATCAGGTATAGCCTCAAAATCCGCCTCTCTCGGTTCTGTCATGGAGGAATCAAAGCTTGTTAAAAGGTTCCTCAACGGATTACCGAGACGTTTCATTCACATGGCAGCCTCAATCAAGCAAGTAGTAGACCTAAAGACTATTGGTTTCGAAGATGTCGTGGGTCACCTCAAAGCCTATGAAGAAAGAATAAAGGACAAGGAGATTCAAACCGAGAACCAATGTAAACTGTTATTCACAAAAGCAGATGGGAAGGAAAAGGAGAAAGTGCACAGGTGTGAACATTGTGGTTGTGATAGCTCAAACCGGGAAGACTTAGGACGTGGCCGAGGTAGAGATCGGGGGTCCGGGAGAGGTCAAGGTGATGGAGAACGGTCTCCACGAGATAAAAGTCACATCAAGTGTTACAAGTGCGATGAGCTCGGACATTATATTTCTGAATGTCCGAAGTGGGAACAACAGAAGGAGGTTAATTTATCACGGGACGAGGATGACGGACCAGCACTACTGTGAAGGGTAATGTTACAAGATTAGGGGGTGATTGTTGGACAAATCTTGTAACTATCTAATAGTTAGAGGGGTCAATTTGTTTATTTGGTTTGGTTGCTTGTTTGAGTCGGCAAGTTTGATTTTTGAGATAGAACTAGAATTATGACCCCGCGTTGCGGCAGAGGCGTATAGCCGCAAAAAAAATTAACGTCGAGACGTTGCCGCGAACTCGCGCGTTGAAGGAGACGTTGATAACATGTGTAACTTTATATAAGAAAAGCAAAACCTAGACGTTGCTGATAGCATTCGAAACTTTATATAAAAACGATGAAACACCACGTTGCGAAGGGAGCGTAAACGTTTTAAAAAGCCGAACGATTTAAAAAAACGTTTAAATCATTCGACTTAAAAATGACATTATGAAAATTCACGTCGAGACGTAAATAAAAAAGAGGCATGTCGCAACGACAAACTCGAAATTTTATAAAACAACATATTTTAAAAGTTGTAAGAGTAAAACAAAAAAAAACTATGAAAAAGTAGAAACCTTGAAGCAGCTTTGACGACGATTCGTACGTTTGTGCTTTGATAACTTGTACATTATTACGCGCAACTGCGTTTCGAACGAAATTTACATCGAAACGTAGATAAAAATACGCACGTCGCAACGGTGTATTCGAAATTTTATAAAACATCATATTTTAAAAGTTATATAAAAAAAACAAAATAACTTTAAAAGTAATTATAATAATAAAATATTCTAACACAAAGAGACGAAAAAAGAAAAAGAATGTGTTTATATAGCAAAACTTGAGGGGTTTAATAAGTAATTTTTTAAGGGACGTTATTGTAAATAAAGAAAATCATGCCTAAACTATTGTACGTTGCGTTATGCCTTTTAAGGTTTATAATAATAGGTTTTGTTGTTTAATTAGTTTTTATTGCTTTTCTATCCACATAATGATGGAATAAAAGTAGAAACATGCAAGAAAGAAGGAAATATTATAAGCAAATATATACTCAAATTTTCATAATAAAAAAGGACAGTTAGATGACGTTATCTATGTTTTTCACATTAACGTGGCTAAGCATAAAAAGAAACGCATGAGATAATGACGACTCGGTTGTGGAGGTGGAAACATAGATAAAAGACAGTTAGATGACGTTATCTATGTTTTTCAGTCAGTGTCGGTCTCGGTCTCATTATTTACGGTTGTTAGTCGATATAACCCACGATACCAAAAAAAATACGCTATTTTGAATCTCCTCTTTTAACAAAATTTACACCGGGACGTAAAAAAAACAAACAAATGCGAAACTTATTGAGAAAAAATCAAATTATATATACTAAGGGGGTATACTCAAAATTTGAAAAACTTGAGGGGTCAAAGTTAAACTTTATAAAATAGAGGGGTTAGTCTTGCCATTTAAGCAAAATTGGAGGGTAGAATTTGTCCTTGTAATTGAGGTAGACTAGTAATTTTACCCGCCGCGCGTTGCGGCGGCGTCGAAACGTAGCCTAACTTGAATTTCCGTTCTCCGCGGTGATCTTAAACGGTTGAGACGGTTAGAAAAGAAACATAGTTAGGTACAAAAAATATATAAGGTTATGTCTACTCGTTTAACCCTAAAAGAAAATGTAAAAAAACCTAAGAAAAAAAATGTTTTGGGTTGACATTAACGTACTTAAGTAAATAAAAGTAACGTACGAATTTGATGCGGATCAGTTTTGGAGATCGAACCATAAATATAAAAATGAATTATGCCTCTCACAGCATGCCTAATAATTAAAAAAGAAAATAGAAAAGAAATAAAGCAAACGTAACGTGCTTAAGTACATAAAGCAAACATACAAATTTGAGGCAGATCGGTTTTAGAGCTTGAACCATAGATAGAAAAAATTGCGGCCTAATAATTAAAAAAAATAATAATCTAAACAAAAGTATATATATATAAAAGGAAAAAAACCCAAAAAAAAATTGTTGGATGGTGGATTAGAACCCGCGACCAGGAATGAAAAGAGAGGGCGACCCACCCAAAACCAACCCACCAAAGCTAACCATTTTCAAATATTTAGAAATCAAATATAAAACACCAAAAAAGGGTTTGTTGTTACACATTGCTGCAGTCGCAGGTGAATAGTTCGCTTGAGTCGTCGCCGATCTGCTCCGAAAAGGGACATGCAGGTTGAAAACCTTCGCCAGCTCCTCCCATTCTCTATCACGTTTCTCTCTCTCACTAACAAATTTGAAAAGGAGTGATAGAATTAAGTTTGGAATTTTGTAGGAGATGATAAAACTTATTATGAGATTGTATGTTATTTGTTTTTAAAACAACAATTCCTTAATGAATATTGCAGGGTGCTGGAGTGATTCAACCTACTTTTGCCAAAGGATTATGTGGAGAAGGAAGATGAGATATTGAGGCAAAAAAATCATCTGAAGGAAGCCAACTTTTACTTATGGGGTGATATTTATATTTTATGGATGTTTTAATCAAATATGATTCAAACTTAAAGGAATATTATTTCGGGATGGTTTCCTGGAGGTATATTCTAAACTTAATAAATATTAAGTGTCAAATTATTTTTCTTTCAAGCTATTTTTATTTGACATGTTAGAGACAAGCATAACCTGAACAAACATATGCTCGTGTTAAATAAAAACTGAAAGTACATATCAGGTAGTTCGAAAAGGAAAATTATTTTTTAACTAAAACCCAGATTTTTTACTTCGCTTTTGGTCCTTAAAATGGTTGAGCCGCCCCTAGATTTAAGGTTTTAAATTGAATTTGATAGTGAATGATCATTGTTAGTTATAGTATTATTACAATCATACTCTTTGTATGGTAAAATTATGTCATTAAGTTTGCTCTTTTGACATGTTAAAACTTTTTGAAGTTGAGATTGTTACTGTAAAAAACATACATGGATCCATCATCTGAATGCAGTCATCTTCATGATTATTTATGCAGGTTTCAGACAAAGGTGATGTTTTGTATGTTTTTCCAAACGTGTTGGTAGGGTGCATGAGTGCCTGACTGACCCATTTTTTTCCTGCACGTAAACTGTACCCATTTTGACCTGCCCGTTTGTCATTCTATCAAATTATCAATCATAAATGGATTCTAGCATCATTTCTTGATGAGTTCTTATATCTGTCTTCTAGGGCAAGGCACAAGAGTGCATTAAAGGCCTATCTTCATTGACAGACATTATCTCCCCATTGGTTTTCAGTCCTCTAACGGGTCAATAAGCATTCAAGCATACTCATTTTAATGATTAACTATTTAAAATTGATTTTTAAACATTTTTGTTTTCTTTTTTTTCGCCTGCAGCTTTATTCTTGTATGATCATGCTCCATTTTGGTTTCCTGGTTTTTGTCTTATGTGTGTTGCCAACCTTTTTATTATCTTTTGCCTGCGTCTCAGACCTAAATGGTTACTCCGCTTGTGGACAAGATGGTGGTGTTCAACTTCCACGTGCCTATGTTGAAGGTTTTCTTTATTTCCATTTGTTGAAATGTTACATTTTTAGTACAGGTTGAATGGGCTTGGTTTGGTTGACACGCAATAATTTTTTGTCCAGTAATAAATAATTATGTTTACAAAAATAATATTATTACAATAATAATCAAAATCTTTGAATAAAACATTTTTAGAAGTTTTATGCATGCAAAATAGACTTTCAGTGACTTTGACTTTTTTTTGTTTGACCCATTTTAGAAAAAAAAAAACACAACTAAGATTAGCACATATCCACTTCTATAAAAGTTATTTTTTTATGCATTTTTTAAATCTTTTCTTTTTATCTTTTACAGAGGGTGTTGCTGATGCCGATTTGGTTTTTTTTGTGACTACAAGGCTCACCACTAGCAATACCTTAGCATGGCCGGGTAGCATGTGAACGTGCTCAATGGGGTCGTGCAATTGCTGGTAAATTTTTTATTTTTGTACCTTTTTTAAATAATGACATTGCGACTCATAATTTTTTGGCAAACGGTTGTCACAGTGCAAGGCCACCTGGACGACTCATTTGCATCCGCTTGGCACCCATATGGAAGATTCTTTGCTACAGTCAATCAAGACAAGACTTGCAGGGTATGAGATTTAAGAAACCTTTCAAACCCAGTTTCGGTTCTTAAAGGCAACATGGGTGCGGTACGATCTGTTCGCTTTTCATCAGACGGGCAGTTTTTAGTGGTTGCAGAACCTGCAGATTGTTCATGTGTATAACACCAACTTAAACTATGAAAAACATTCGTTTAATTAAGCAAATATTTGAACAAAATTAATTTGTCGGGGCCGCACATCGTGCGGGTTCCCTACTAGTTATGTTTAAACGACCCGTCTAATATTATTGATCTAACGAAAAGTCAAACATTACAAAAAAAAGTAAAAAAAAATAATTATATTTTCAGTTAAATATATTCTCCGTTAAATAATACGAAACAATAAAAAAAACACATACACAAAAAACACAAAAGAAAAGACTTATTAAAAAAAGGCAAGAGGAGGCTCTCACGGGACTCAAAACCGGGTCCCTTGGGATATAGCCGTGGACGCAAACAATCATCTCAACCAACGCTATTTTTTGTTTTATTTTCATTTGTATATATCTAAACACATGGCATGACGGCCCAATTCCATGAAATAGTTATTCACCTCATTCTTCTTTAAATCTCCTATTTTTTGTCTAATAATCTTTTTATTATTTAGTACTTCTTTTAATCAACTTTTATAAATGCTTATTGAAAATCTGTTACTATATTGATATTTCATATTAATAAAACGAATCCCCCTCGCTACGCAGCAGGTGTATGGTTGTTATCGGTTCGGCTCATTTGCGGGAATAAAACTTACGTCAAAATGCAGACTCGCAATAGCGTACGATACAAAAAAAAATACTCGAATATGAATACAACTCAGTTTTCAATAAAATTTATACCGAAACGTTGACAAAAAAAACTAAAGAAAGTCGCGCTTTCCATTTTAAAAAAGAAAATTAACAACCTAAAGTTATTAAAAAAATACACAATTAGTATGAAGGATGAAAACAAAAAAAAATAAAGTATCGTCACATGTCACTCCCGGCTCCCCCGTTGGTGGGGAAACTCTTCACTGAAGTTGTACTTTAAAGAGGGTTACTAATTACTAAAGGGGCCTACTATTGGCACACGTAGTTTGCTATTTGGACACGGAGTTTTTTGGCTATACGCCTCGTATAGGTCAATACGGGGCGTATAGCCCCTAACCTTAAAAAACAGACCTGCAGGTGTCAGTTCTGGTCTGGCGGCTGACCCTATACGCCCCATATAGGCCCATACGACCCCGTATAGACCTATACGACCCATATAGGTTTATACGCCACCTCTTTTTTCAAACTTATGCAAATTTTGATTTATATATGCCGAGTATAGCTCTATACGCAGAAGCCTATACACCCCATATAGGCCTATACGACTCCGTATAGACCTATACGACCCATATAGGTCTATACGCTAGCTCTTTTTTTCAAACTTGAGCAAATTTTTATTTGTATATGCTCAGTATAACCCTATACGCAGAAGCCTATACACCCCATATAGGCCTATACGACCCATATAGGTCCATACACCACCTATTTTTTCAAACTTGAGCAAATTTTAATTTGTATATGGTGAGTATAGCCCTATACGCAAAAGCTTATACGCCCCATATAGGCCTATATGGCACCTATGAGATTAAAAACTCTTATGCTATTTGATTAAAAAGTTTTTCTTTCAAAACTCTTATGCTATTTGATTGATTCGAATTGATAGCGATTAGGAGTATTTTCATTCTTAAAAGATGTCGTAGAGAATTAGTAATAAATCAATGGTGCTATATGTTTTATGGCAATATTGTTAAAACTTAAAAAGTGAAAGTAATATTTTGAAAATGAGAGTAAAATTAAGAACGTTGGGAAAATAAAGAGGGTACCCAAGTTTAGGAAATTAGTTTCACGTTTCAATGCGGTTTTTATTAAAATTTGTAAGGATCGGTTTTGACGACCGATATTAATCTCGTTGTAAAACTCACACGGAAACGCTGATAAAAACAAATAGGTTGAAAAGCGATTCCAGAATTTTATAAAACATCATATTTTAAATGTTGTGAAAGAAAAAAAAATATTAAAAAACGAATGTACATTCGTGATTCGATGAATTGTACGTTATCATAAAAATATGGTTTTAAACGAAATTTAAATCAAAATGTAAACAAAAAATAAATACTCTATTTGTTTGAAGTCCTTTTCAGATTATGATTTAGAGTTAATGGGCAGTAATTGCGAACTGTCTCAAACCTGGGGGTAATAGTAATAACTGAACTACTTTAGGTGCCTTGAGGACCCCACTCTTCACGTGTTGAAAAATGACAAAAAAAAAGTGGATGCTTGAAGTTTAACAAGGCATGGGTGGGGGATGGATAGGGTCGAACCCGTGTGGCGACCGTGGGAAAGTTTGGTGCGGACCACCAGGTCACATGATCAGCTCGTTTACAAAAAAACTTATAAATGCAAAAAAAAAAAAAAAAACAACTAACCGCTGCCAGCCTGCCAATTGGCAATTGCTGATTGAGGGACACACTTACCGTTCTCTCCTCTCACATATGCCACGATTTTTACTAGTCAGTATAATGTGTTAAATTAATTTTCTTCACTACCAAGGACAAGCATTACTCTCTTATTGGCCTATACTATACTAAGCTATACTAAGTTATAATATCCTATACTAAGTTATACTAAGCTATACTATATTATACTAAGCTATACTATACTAAGTTATACTATACTAAGTTATACTAAGCTATACTATTCTATACTATCATATACTAAGCTATACTATTATATACTAAGCTATACTAAGCTATACTATCATATACTAAGCTATACTATTCTATACTAAGCTATACTATCATATACTAAGCTATACTATCATATACTAAGCTATACTATCCTAAGTTATACTAAGCTATACTATACTATACTAAGCTATAATATACTAAGTTATACTATCCTATACTAAATTATACTAAGCTATACTATCCTATACTAAGCTATACTATCCTATACTAAGCTATACTATCATATACTAAACTATACTAAGCTATACTATCCTATACTAAGCTATACTAAGTATACTATACTATACTAAGCTATACTAAGTATACTATACTAAGCTATACTATCCTATACTAAGCTATACTATCCTATACTAAGCTATACTAAGTATACTATACTATATTAAGCTATACTATCCTATACTAAGCTATACTAAGTTACACTATCCTATACTAAGTTATACTAAGCTATACTAAGCTATATTATCCTATACTAAGCTATACTATACTATACTAAGCTATACTAAGTTATACTAAGCTATACTATCTTATACTAAGATATACTATACTATACTAAGTTATAATATCCTATACTAAGCTATACTATACTAAGCTATAATATGTATATGATAGTATAGCTTAGTATAGTATAATATAGTATAGCTTAGTATAAGATAGTATAGCTTAGTGTAGCTTAGTATAACTTTGTATAGCTTAGTATATATAGCTTAATGGCGGTTTTAAGAGCGAATAATTAACATACCACTAGATTAATACGTCAAACATTAAAATGCACCAAAATCTCATAGGTGGCGTATAGGGTTATACTCACCATATACAAATCAAAATTTGCTCAAGTTTGAAAAAATAGGTGGCGTATGGGTCGTATAGATATGGAGCGTATAGGCCTATATGAGGCGTATAGGCTTCTGCGTATAGGGTTATACTCACCATATACAAATCAAAATTTGCTCAAGTTTGAAAAAATAGGTGGCGTATGGACCTATATGGGTCGTATAGGCCTATATGGGGCGTATAGGCTTCTGTGTATAGGGCTATACTCGGCATATACAAATCAAAATTTACTCAAGTTTGAAAAAAAGAGGTGGCGTATAGACCTATATTGGTCGTATAGGTCTATACGGGGTCGTATAGGCCTATATAGTATAGGGTCAGCCGCCAGACCAGAACTGACATCTGCAAGTCTGTTTTTTAAGGTTAGAGGCTATACGCCCCGTATTAACCTATACAAAACATATAGTCTTGACTGCGTGTTCAAATAGCAAAATTTTATGTCTTACTAGAATTTCTCTTAGTAAACCTATTCTAAAAAGAAAGGACATTTATAGTGGTTTCAATGATTTTCCTTGAATATTTTATGCAACTACAATTTCACAGTGATATGATCTTTACTTTGTTTGCTCTACGTCGCATTTTTTGACCGAAGAAGTTTTTTTATTTATTTTATTTTTGGCCCTTATAATATATATAATAAACGTTTTTAATATATTTTATTTTCTTATAATTTCGTTTTTCTGTTATAACTTTCGTTCGTAACCTTTTAAAAAAAAAAATGAATGTGTGGCTGCTTTTAATTGTCTTTTTTTTGTGAACGTTCCGGTATAATTTTTCTAAAAAACGAAGTTGTATTTAAAATCGAGTCTATTTTTTTGGGTCGTACGTTATACCGAGCAACGTTACCGTTGCGGTGCCATGATAAACACAACCGCTTATAAGCGTACAACATCGTTAGCGGTTTCATTGTTTTATCATATTCGGTATCAGTTTTCGCTTTTATGCTTTTTTACGAGTTGAAGCGATTACGACCAAACCCCTGCCGTGTATTGCGGAGAAAAAACGATCGCGCTCCCCCGCGAAGCGCGGGGTTAAAATACTAGTTATGAATTAAAATAATAAACTAGCTTTCTAAAAATATAAATAGTTTTTCTTCATGTTTTCATAAAATTTGGCTTTCCTCTAAAAGTTTTTTCTATATATTTTTTTTGAGCGGCAATTTGGATCACTGATGGGCCACTGACCCACACAATTATCTCCACCACCTTTAGGAGGAAACTTTTCATTTTCTATCCTTCATAACATAAATACAATTTATAAAAAATGAAATTATTATTTTAAACGGATCCATAATACCTTCCCTCTAAAGTTTATATCTTTTTATTGATTAATATAACTCATCTAGACATCTTACAAAATTTTAGAGGAGACTTAAATCGAATAACATATGTGAATTCTTGCTTTTAAGCTATGTGTAATGGGAGAGTAATTGGGGGCATGATCCATCATGGTTCGTGACTGGGCGTGGAACACCGCCCCTCTAGGGCGTGAATTGGCACAGGCGTGAGGAAAATCACGGGCATGGGACGCAAGTGAGTTGTTTTCAACCAATCACATTGTTTTTAATTATTTAAATAATAAAAGAATAATTTTTAAATTAATGGGGATAGTGAAACTATTACACATCTTAGTGATTCGATTTAGTGATTGATATAACGGGACGTGAATCATTTTTAGTGACTTCACTACACATAGCCTTAAGGGTTTATCGGTATAAGCCGTCTGCGTGCTCCCATGGAGCTTGAGGCTCCATCCGTAAATAACTAAATAGATGTTAATGGCATCACTGTAATTTAGGCCACTTTGAGGCCCAACTTTAAATCTTTTTTTTCTTCTCTTAAGTCACGTGAATTTTACTATCTTACAAAAAAATCATTTTAATATTTTTTAGCATGACAAAATTATATTCTTACTCCAAATTTTTTATTTGTAATAATCTGCCTCGAAAGTCCTTTTTACACTAACCTAAATTATTTGTTACAAGTTTTTTAAATTTCATTAAATTATTTTTTAATAAAAAGTTTAATATAAGTTTAGTTTATTTTAATACAATACTAATGAGTTAAGATGAAACAAAATATGAATTAAAATTATAAATTAGCTTAAAAAACAAATAGTGTTCCTTCATGTTTTAAGAAAATTTGGCTTCCTCTAACAAAATTTTCTAAATATGAAGCAAACTCTTCATTTTCTATCCCTCACAACATCAATATATTTTATAAAGGACTTGATTTATTAACTGATCCAAAATAGTGTTAGAACGAACATTGAAGCTATGTTTGTGACCAACTGTTTTAGCTTGACGTCTTTCTCATCAACTGTTTTAGCGTACTATATAAATATTATATAGAATTTCTTAAACTCAATTAAAAAAACATATAATGTATTATTATTCTTAATTAATTGTTGTTATGAAATCCCCTATCTTTTAAAAGAAAATCCAAAAAATAATATATTGTGTCTTTTTGTTGCAAGTTGTACATTTGGCACACGGTTTTACAGATTCGAGCATTCTGAATCCCAGACTTAATACATTGCATTTCTATGCTTCTACATCCTTTTCATTCTTATAAGACATAAAGTGACTGCATGCATGTAATCATATACATGTGTGTTTTCGGTTTATCTATAAATTATATATGGCTAAAAATATTTTTATAAAAATTTAAATATGTTATTATATCTAACATATATATCCACAACTCACGAATATATATACATGTATATTTATATATATAATAAGTGTGTTCGTAAACTATAAAATCCGACAGAACCATTCAAACTAAAGAAAGTCGTCTGGTTTGAAATATATACGGTCCAATTTTATCGGTTTAGAACTTGAAACCAACCATGTAAACTGAGGTGGTCATTTAACATTTGTTATTATTATTTCTTTTTTCAGTTTAGGAATATAAAGGAGTGGTGCTTCAACCACGCACGAGATTGTCTTCCATTGCCGCTAGGTTGCCACGTCGGACGCCGCACCCTTATAGTGCTTGTATACCCGGTAGCCTCATAAAAACCGGCCATGCTGGACCATGAACACCCCTATTATATACAACTAGAGAACTTATTTATTGATTAAATACAACTAGAAATGTTGCCCCGCGCTCCGCGGCGGGAAATAGATCTTAAATGGTTAAAACGGTGACATTAACGTGAATAAACATAAAAAGAATCGTGTTTAAATAAATTTTCCCTCTCGCTCTGCGGCGGGAGACGGGCCTTAAACGGTTGAGGCGGTGACATTAATGTGGTTAAGCAAACTAAAAAAAACGTGGTTAAATATATGAAAGAAACGTATGAAGTTACGGCGACTCGGTTGTGGTGACCGAAAATAGATAAAAGACAGTTATATAACGGTACCGATGTTTTTTAGTCGGTGTCTGTCTCATTCTTCCAGGTACCAGCACGTTACCGGCAGTCGATATAACCACACTACATAAAAAATACTATATTCCGAATACGACTCCGTTTTTAATAAAAACTTTACCACGACGTCAAGAAAAAAAATAAAGAAACAAACTAAAAAGTTAAAAAAAAAAATCAAATTATATATTATATAGGGGTTAACTTAAAATTTTAAAAACTTGAAGGGGTAAAAGTGACATCTTATAAAATTAAGGGGTCACTTTTGACATTTAATAAAGTTGGGGGACTAAAGTTATATTAAAAGAAATTTACCCGCACTACATCTTAAGTATAATATTGATAATTTAATAACATTAAAATAGATATCTAGTAATTTGTATGGAAAGTCAAAAAGAACTTATGGAAGCCGCGTGAGTGTTTAGCATGTGGGGTAGGGGAGTAATGGAGTATGACCACCGTTTACTCGTAATCTTTTGGTGGACTCTCAATAGTGAAATCCTTGATATATGGCATAACATGACATAATAAAACAAGTAAATATATTACATTATATTATGATTGTTATTTATAATATAACTAGGTTAGAAACCGGTGTATTCAGGGACGGATCTAGAACATAATTTTAGGGGTAGCACAATTTTTTTTTACCGTACATTAAAAAAAACGATAATAAACACAGTAAAACATGTACCTAATAGATTTCTCTTCACCGGCATTTGAAAGCTTGAAATCGAGCCATTACATCGTCTTGTGTTACTTTATCAAATGTTTCTCTTTCGACCGCACAAACTAGAACATTGTTCAAATACTCTTCGCCCATTCGATTGCGTAAATCCGTCTTGATAAACTTCAATTTAAAAAAAAAATCTTTCAACGGTTGCGGTTGCAACCGGTAAAACCAATGCTACCTTCAATATCCGATAAACCAAAGGAAAAGAACGAACTTTTTCGGTTTCCACCATTAGCCGAGCAAAGTCACATATTGCATCCACTTTTGCAAATTTATCATCTTCCTTTACAGTGTGATAAAAACTTCAGATCACCCGAAAGACAACCACTTTCATTCGTACTAAAATCATTCGGATACATCTCAGAAAATGCCACTATCTTAGAGACAGGAGCTGGGTAGGTGGTTGGGAGGCGGAAGCGCTGGGTGAGTGGGTGGGGCTGTTCGTGCACTGTGGCCTGTGGAGTGAATTGAAAGTCCTGATTTTTTTTTATTTTGTTAATTGTTAGATGGTTTATTTTGGGGTTGGGCTTTAGGTTTAAATTAATTTGGGCTTTTGGGTTTTAAATCTTTTAATTAACTTGGGTTTTTAGTTTTATAAACTTGGGCTTTAGAATTTTAATGTGGGGCTGTTCGTGCACTGTGACCTTGGAGTGAATTGAAAGTCCTGATTTTTTTTTTATTTTGTTAATTGTTAGATGGGTTTATTTTAGGGTTGGGCTTTATGTTTAAATTAATTTAGGGTTTTGAGTTTTAAATCTTTTAATTAACTTGGGCTTTTAGTTTTATAAACTTGGGCTTTAGAATTTTAATATGGGGCTGTTCGTGCACTGTGGCTAGAGGTGCACAAAAAAATCGGTTTTTTTTACCCGGTCTAAACCGGCAAACCGGTTTGGGATAAACTGGTTTGGAGCAAACCGGTTCGGGTTAGGCTAAAACCGCCGGTTTGAAGCATTCTGGAGGTGATCGGGTTGGGGACCGGTTTGTGTGAACCGGTTCGATAAACCGGTTTAAACCGGTTTTTGGGCTTCAAAAATTAGCCGTTAGAAAAACGAAGCTTCGTTTCCGATTCTTTCCGCCATGGCCCGTGATGTACTAACCGTCCAAGCTTCCACGATAGCTTCGGAATCTGCGTTTTCTTTTAGTGGCAGGGTCTTATCGATACGAAGGACTAGACTCACCCCCCTAGCGATGGAAATGTGCATTTGCTTGAAGGACCATTTGGATGCGATGGATATGATACAAGACCAAACTTCTCTCGAAGACGAAATTCAAGCCGAAGAAATCATACACAACAACGAGGTTGATCTTGGAATATCCGAACCAGTCACCGATGAAGAACTAGCCGAAGATGCAAGGCTACGAAGCTCCAGTTCCGAAGACAACGCACAAGAATAATCAATCAATATTGCAAAAAATAAAAATATATATTGTCATTTGTAATGCTTTAGAATTTTATAATTTTATCTTGTCATGTTTTTTAATTTTCGAACTTTCCACATATTAATAAACGTCTAACTTTATGTTTTATATTTATTATATTTTTTTTTATTTTATATTAAAAATATAAAATTTATTTGAATATTTTTTTTAATAAAAACCGGTTTAAACCGGTTTACAGGGCAAACCGGTTTGTAACCAACCCTAACCGGTTTGACCAGTTAGACATTTTCCACCTCCGAAACCGGTTTAACCCGAACCGGTTTAGGGCCAAACCGGTTTTGACTTTTCGTTGACCAAACCGGTTCGGTTCGGGTTAAACCGGTTTGGGTTAAAAAACCGATTTGTACACCTCTAACTGTGGCTTGTGAAGTGAATTCAAAATCCTGATTTTTTTTTGTTAATTGTTAGATGAGTTTATTTTGGGATTGGGCTTTAAGTTTAAATTAATTTGGGCTTTTGGGTTTTAAATCTTTTAATTAACTTGGGCTTTAGAGTTTTAATCAATAATTAGTTTTTGCCTTTAAAAAAAATATTAAGAGATAGCCAAATATATTTTTAGGGGCAACGTAATACATAAAACGTAAAAAAAAAATTCCACTTCGCTGGAGAAGTTGAGAGGTAACGGGTGCTACCCCTCCCTCCTTAATAGATCCGCCCCTAGGTGTATTACACGAGTTAAATAAATGTAATTTATACTTAGTAATAAAGATTTACATATTACATATTTATTACATATTACATAGTTTTTTTAATACAAATTGTAGAAATGTTATATAGTTATTTTTAAAAATGTTTTATAAAAAGAATGAACGAAATGTTTAATTTATAAAATTGTTTTATGAACAAACCTAAGTTTTTTAAAATAAAAAACATTTTATAAAAAAAATTATGTAAATCATTATTATTTAATAAGAGAGAGGTGGGAAAACAAAAAATTATAAAAACAATTAAAGAAATTTATATATTTAATAGGAGAGAGAGGCAAGAAAATAGAGATGAGATCGGTACCGGAAATACCGGTACCGACTTTATGGAAAAGTGGGTACCGGTACCGATTCGAATGTATCGGTACTGTATGGTATCGGTACGGTACCGTTAATCCTTACAAAATGTTCATCTCAAGATGGTATCGGTACCTTACCGGTACCGAATTTATGGAAAAATGGGTACCGATACCGGTACCGAATCTATCGGTACGGTACCGGTACTCGGTACCATACCGGTACTCGGTACCAAATGCTCATCCCTACAAGAAAACACAAGTTGAGGAGGTCTAAAATCATGTCATGTGTCCCCTAAGATTTTTATTTATTAGGTAGTATAGATATAAATATTAGAAATCTTGAGTAACTTAACTTTTAAATACGTAGATAACGTATGAAACACGAGTATTATGTGCTATATAACAACCCATGTCTTTAAAGTTTAACCTGCGACAAAATTTTAGCAATTTTCTAAATCGACCCGTCTTAAACCGAACTCATTCTAACCCGAACCAAATTAACAACTTTTAAATAGGCCCATCATGACACGGTACCTCACCCGACCTGAACCGCCGGTTTTACTTTTTTTTTTTGAAAGGTAAATTTCTTTAATCATGTGGGAGTGAAACTTGAACCCATGACCTTCTCAAATCTTGGGGTTCCAAGAGGATTTTCCTCTACCACTGGGCCACCAACCCCAATGGCGATGGCGAACCGCCAGTTTTACTATGTATAAACATTAATACATTATTATCTTTTTCAGCGTTTACTTGTTGACATAACAGATTCATAGGTAAACGTACTAGGTTGACTCTGGACCAAGAAATTGACAGCTTTGCGTTTTCAAATTGAACTAGTCTGGTTAGAATACAAGTATAATTAAACCCACTTGCCATATTCTAAATTCTATACATAATGAATAAAAGTAGAGACCAATAAATGCATAAAATAACGAAATTTTATAATCAAATATACACTCAATTTTCATAATTAAAAAAACAGAACTTGCAAAAAAAAAGAAAGTATTTTTTCCTTTATATTTTCAATACTAAAATGATAGTAATTCAATGGGTAGCAATATGAGTACAATTCAGGATAAGAATGTAATCTCGAAACTTTCTGTACAGTGAAGATTTTGTTTTCACACAAGGCATGTTCGTGAAGTGTTTACTTTTAAACTTTAATTCAGATATTCACGTTTACTTTTAATTGGTGTCCGTTTATGTTCGTGAACGGTTCGTTTAAATTATTAACGAACGAACATAAACGAACATGAACAAGAAAATCCATTTGTTTAAGTGTTCGTGTTTGTTCATTTGTTCGATTAAAGTTAAACGAACGGATACAAACGCCCCATTCGTGTTCATTATGTTCGTTTACAAGCCTACCCTGGACCAAGAAATTAGTTCACAACTTTGCTTTTGCAAATTGAGCTAGTTTGGTTAGAATACAAGTACGATACAACCCACTTGCCATATTCTAAATGCATGAAATAACCAAATATATAATCAATGATTATTTTTCTTTTATATTTTCACAACTAAAATGATTGTTATTCAGTTAATGGCAGCATGGAATGGAATCTTGAAACTTTGTGTGCAGTAAATACTTTGTTTTCACACATTAAGGTTTGAAAAAAAGATCATACCAGTTGACCTCTGAATTCTGGAATATAAAGACCAGCTTCAATCATCACCACTTCAAAAGTAACAATGGTGTTCAGAAGCCACCTTTCTTGCTACTTGGTTAAAATACAAGTATAATACAACCCATTTGCCATGTTTTAAATTCTATACGCATAATGAATAAAAGTAGAAACCTGCATGAAATAAGGAAATATTATAAGCAAATATATACTCAATTTTCATAATAAAAAAAACTGAACAACTTGCAAAAAAAATAGTATTTTTTCTTTTATATTTTCAATACTAAAATGATAGTACTTCAGTGGGTAGCAATATGGGTACAGATAAGAATGAAATCTCAAAACTTTCTGTGCCGTGAAGATTTTGTTTTCACACATTAATGTTTGAAAAGAATCATTCCAGTTGACCTCTAATTATTGTATATAAAGACCAGCTTCTTGCTTATCACCACTTCAAAAGTTCATCACCACTTCAAAAGTAACAATGGTGTTCAAAAGCCTTATACTTTTACCTTTCTTGCTACTTGCTGTTCTATCTGCAGCTTCTGTCTTTGAAGATGAAGCAAATGCTTTAAAACAGTTCAAGAATTCGATCACAGACGACCCGACTGGTGCACTCCTGGATTGGAATGCTGATTCCGCCAACCACTGCAACTGGACTGGAATCAAATGTCATGATCTCACCAAACGGGTCATTTCTATTTCGATTCAACAAGCACAACTCAAGGGCCAAATCTCTCCCTTTCTTGGGAATCTCACCAGCCTCCAGGTTCTTGATTTATCTTATAATTCATTCACTGGCAACATTCCATTCCAGTTGGGATACTGCACCCAGCTTTCCGAACTTGTTCTTTACACCAATTCCCTCTCTGGCCCGATTCCATCGGAACTGGGAAAACTCTTGAATCTGCAGACACTAGACCTGGGAAACAATTCCATCACTGGAATGATCCCTGATAGCTTGTGTAATTGCACTTCTTTGCTAATACTTAGTCTAGATTCCAACAAGCTTAATGGTACAATTCCAGATAGAATCGGTGATTTGGTCAATCTTCAACTTCTTGGAGCTTTTAATAACCTTTTAGAAGGTTTGATTCCGACTTCGATTGGTCATTTGAAAGAGCTCCAAGCTCTTGACATTAGTCAAAACCAACTTTTCGGTATCATTCCTAGAGAGATTGGAAATTTGTCCAAATTACAAGTTCTTCAGTTGTGGCAAAATTCCCTCTCTGGTCCAATTCCATCAGAACTTGGGAAACTCCTGAATCTGCAGAGACTAGACCTGGGAAACAACTCCATCACTGGAATCATTCCAGATAGCTTGTGTAATTGCACTTCTTTGCTACAAGTTAGTCTTATTTCCAATAAACTTAACGGTACAATTCCTGAGAGAATTGGTGATTTGATTAATCTCGAGTTTCTTGCCGCTTTTAGTAACCTTTTAGGAGGTTCGATTCCGACCTCGATTGGTCATTTGAAACAACTCCAAACTCTTGATATTAGCCAAAACCAACTTTCAGGTACCATTCCTAGAGAGATTGGGAATCTGTCAAAATTACAAGTTCTTCAGTTGTTTGATAATTCTCTCTCTGGGAATATACCAACCGAAATTGGTGGTTGCAAAAATCTCTCTTCTCTGAATCTATACAACAATAAGTTCACTGGAAGCATTCCTGGTGAAATCGGAAATCTTCATAAATTACAGTTTTTGCGGTTATACAATAATCAACTGAATTCCACAATCCCAAGCTCGTTGTTTAAGCTGAAATCATTAATTGTTTTGCATCTCTCAGAGAATGATCTAACAGGGAATATTTCTTCTGAGATTTCTTCACTTGAATCATTGCAATCATTGACGCTTCATGAGAACAAGCTGACTGGTGAAATCCCGGACGATCTCTTCAATTGTTCACGTCTTGTGACTTTAACTATAGCGCATAACAATCTTACAGGGATGTTGAAACCGGGAATTGGAAAACTTTACAATCTCCAAAAGTTGCAAATTCATGGTAATTCCTTTTTCGGGCAAATCCCAAAAGAAATTGGAAACTTAACAAGTTTGATGTTGTTAGATCTCTGGCAAAACCAATTTTCAGGCACCATTCCGGAAGAACTCTCAAAACTTTCTTTCCTACAAAGACTTTCGATTGGTAATAATAATCTAGAAGGTCAGATTCCTGATAAAATCTTTGAGCTTAAACGTCTTACTGAACTCTACTTGATGAGCAACAAATTTGTGGGTTCAATTCTGAATTCTATTTCAAATCTCGAGATGCTCACTAAGTTGGATCTCAGTGGAAACAGGTTTAACGGGTCAATTGAGGACAGTATGACAAAACTGAACCAGTTGATTTGGATAGACCTGTCACACAATTTTTTCACTGGATCGATTTCAGGGCCACTGATTGCAAGTATGAAGAATATGCAGATATATCTCAATTTCTCAAACAATTTTCTTACAGGAAATATCCCAAATGAGTTTGGGAAGATGGAGATGGTGCAAGCCATTGATATATCAAACAATAATCTGTCAGGAGGTATTCCTGTAACAATTCAGAACTGCAGAAACCTGCAGAGTCTTGATCTGTCAGGAAACCAGCTTTCTGGTAGCGTTTCCGATGTAATATTCCCTACTCTTAAAATTCTTTCCTACTTAAATTTTTCAAGAAATCAGTTGGAAGGAGAGATCCCAGGAAGCATGGCATATTTGACACTTCTTACTTCAGTTGATCTTTCACAGAACAAATTCAATGGCACGATTCCTGAAAATTTTGCCAATAATTTGGCATTAGAACACCTCAATCTCTCGTTCAATAACCTCGAAGGGCGTGTTCCCGAAACCGGACTTTTCAAAAATTCTAGTGCAATAGGATTACTCGGAAATCCGTCTTTATGTGTTACCAACGACACCAAATCATGCGCCTTCTCAACTCAATCAGATTATTCACATCAAATATCCAGAAAAGTCGTATTGATTCTTTCAATACTCGGATCACTAGTTTTGGTTCTTGTACTATTTTTGGGGGTTTTATGTTACCGCCACGTTAGAAAACCGAAAGTTAGAGAATCTGAGAATCCAGAACCAGAATACACTCGAGGGTTCACTCTCAAGAGATTTGATAGAAAAGAACTTGAAGATGCAACTAATGGATTCAGTGAAAGTAACATTTTGGGTACAAGCAGTTTAAGCACAGTGTACAAGGGTACACTAGCAGATGGAAGGATGATAGCAGTAAAGAATCTAAATTTCACTGAGTTTTCAGCAGAATCAGATAAGAGCTTCAACAAAGAAATGAACACATTAGCAAAATTGAGGCATAGAAATCTGGTGAAAGTGCTTGGTTATGCATGGGAGAGTGGGAAATTAAAGGCCTTGGTTCTTGAATACATGGAAAATGGTAATCTGGATAAGGTTATACATGATTTTGGGATTGATAGATCAAGATGGGACCTTTCTCAGAGAGTTGATGTTTTGGTTTCAGTCTCCAGAGGACTGCTTTATTTACATTCCGGATATGATTTCCCCATAGTTCACTGTGACTTAAAGCCTTCTAATATTCTTCTAGATGAAAAATGGGATGCTCATGTTAGCGATTTTGGTACGGCTCGAATTCTAGGAGTTCATCACCAGGATGGAACCAGTGCCTCTTCTGTATCAGCATTTCAAGGCACCATTGGTTACTTGGCACCAGGTAATGCGTCACCGACTCTTTCATTTATTCTTTCATAATAAGGTTAAATTTCTAACACGATACATAACAATTTTGACCTAAAAAGTCACACTAATCCATTTCTGTTTTCTACCAGAGTTTGCATATATGAGAAAAGTGACAACAAAAGTGGATGTATATAGCTTTGGAATAATAATGATGGAATTTATCACTACAAAAAGACCAACAGGGCTCACCGAAGACGACGGAATCCAAATGACTTTGCCACAGTTAATAGAACAAGCACTTTCAAAAGGAACCAATGAGCTGATTGAAATTGGGGATCCTGATTTGGCTTCTGATTTCTCCACAAAACAAGGTGTTGTAGAACAAATTCTTCAGTTGGCTTTATGCTGCACTCGAACGGATCCAGATGATCGACCAGACATGAACGAAATTTTGTCTTCACTTACAAAGATCAGCAAGAAAGTGTAGTTAGCGTTACATATTTTAACATTTCAAACCAGTAACTCGTATTCATCCAGATGAGTTTTTAATAGAAAGTTTCATTTCAAGATATTAGCAGTTTCTATAGTTGTTTGAGAGCATTACTTCCATTTCAATAAAATGATATAGCAAGTATTTACGTTGACCATTTTACCCTTAAACCAATTTTAACTCTTTGTTTTTACCCCCTCTTTCACTTCCTATTCAGCTACTTTACGCTTCCATATGTGTCTTCTAATAATAAAAATGCACGCTCCTGAACAAATTACTCAACTACATGTATCAAATTGGTTGACAAGTTTACTAATCATCAAAGTAGCATATTCTTTTTTATTGTTTGGGGGTCACATATGATACTTTGCATACAATTCATTAAGCAACTTAACAAAACTGTTAGCACCATCATTGTGCAAAGCATCTTCTGAATTCAGGGATAATGTATCGATCCTCCAGTGTAGGTGAATAAGCTCCATGGGAAAGTGTTGTTCCGTGCAAATGTTGAATTCTGTGAGCACAAGGAAGACCCATAGTTGCATAAAATGACCAGTGCAGGGAGTCATTGTACCTAGAAAACCAAATAAATAGTAGATTTAAAATCATATGACAATGTAATATATAATTTTTGCAAATATTACCATCTTCTATTTTTTATATCGCTTATGTATCTCGTTCAATGCAAACTGAGATACATAGGGTTGCAGCTCTTATAGAAAGTAGCATATTGCAGTTATCAGGAACTTGAATTCTCTCACTTGCGAGTTTCTCTTTAATTTCGTCAAATTCATGCGCAATTGCAAGACAAATTTTCTCTTTCACTTCTTGAAAACTCCGAGTAGAAACTAGTAAATACATTTTGAGTTTGGCATGAGCATCTTCTGCTGTTGAAGACAAACAATTACCAAAATATAAGTACTTTTCTTTATGGACATCTTTTTTGTTTTTATATAACAACTCAATTTTTTCATAACGAGAGCTTCGGTTGTTGAATATACCATGTGTTGTATATTGGGTCACCTACCCGTGTACTACACCTGATGATAACGACCCAGTTGACTCAGTTCCAGAAATAACAAGTTCCACGAGTTTCAGGGGTATTTTTGTAAATTGAATTCAATTCAATTTCATGCAGGCAAACTCTTTATGAAGAATCACAATTCATGCACAGATTCCCACGATTTCTTTAACCATGTTTTATTTTAAATTGTTTTTATTCTAATAGCTTTTATTTCATGCAAGTTTCATTTCCTTTATTTTAGCCATGTTTAGTAGTTATTTTAGTAGTGGGAGTTATGGAGTAGTTTCTTTTTCATTGATGTAATTCTCTATATTAAAGAAGAAAAATGAAATAGAGAAGACAGAGAGAGTTGATGAATGAAAATGTTTTGTGTTGATTTATCTCTTATGTGTGAGAGTTAGATTGATATGTGTCTATGCTAGTTCAACCATGGCAGTTGGATGGTGTTCTTAGACCCGAGTTCCTGACCGTGGTGGTGTATATGTATCCATGGTTGGAAATTCGTTGCCCTATTGTTCATTTGTGTGGTGTTTCTGTATCACAAACGGGCGTTAGATCTATCCGTTTTTTTATTTTATTTCAAGATTTCTATCCGTTACGTACTCTGGTATTCCATCTCGACATAAATATATCAAACTCTTCAATAAATCTAAAATACTTGTTGCAGTTAGCCAGCATGTTGTTTTGGACATGCCAAACACAGAATAGACTTGTTGGGGTTGAAAATACATTCTTTATTAATTCCCTATTTCTCATAATTACAAATGGATATATCCCCTGTCGAATACACCGTATATCTCGATAGGAACCCCCTCGGTCACATTGCAAAGTGACATACTTATCATTGCAAATAGATAGCCCATATCCTTTACTACTATAAAATGCCCTAACGCTCTTTAGCAACTCATCCAAGGATACAGTTGTTCATTTTGACTCATCCAGAAACTATGACGATGTAATCAAATGCATATTTAATCCAAAGCGTAATCAAGTACAAATCTGAAAGGATTATGAATTTTACCTCATTCGAACCACTTCAGAAGAATGAGACGCTCGAAGAATCAAGTGAAAAGAGAAATTAAGTTGATTTTGTGGAGCTGTTGAGAAAGAGGCGGAGAATCCTGGAGCGATCGGTGTAGAGATGACTGAATTCAAAATCCTTCCAATATCAGAAGAAACATATGGATCCCTAAGCAACCAAAACTGGTGTGAACAAGCCCTGATGACTAAAATCTCAAGGTGATGATGATCTATTGATGTTGTTGAAATGAACGTAGGGTGTTAGTATTTGATGTTGTATACAATCTATGCCTAATAAAAATTAAATGTTTGTAAAATCAAATTTAACTAAAGAATAAATAAATATAAAAACATAGACGATTAAAAAAGTGACATCAAGTAAAAAAAAATAACTTTACATAATAGTAACCAATTTTCTCAAGTGTTTCAATTAAGTCACTCAAAGTTTTTTTTTCCTCTAAAGTCACTCAACTTTCAGTAAGTGTTCCAGTCCTATGTAATATTTTTATTAATGTTTAAATTTTTTAAAATTGAATGACATAAATGAAACATATATGAATCTTGTTTACTATTTAGCAATTGTTTTTTTTCTAATTCGACTTAAATATAATAATTTTGAAACTTGTTTATTATTTGGTGAATTTTTTTTCTTCACTATTACCTCCAATTTTAAGTTAATTGGAACAAAAATTTCACTTATTGGTAACTAATATTCCTATATATTTTATTTGACTTATTCAATTTAAAAAAAAATAAACATTTATAAAAATATTACATAGGATTGGAACACTTTGTGAAAGTTGAGTGACTTTAGAGGGACAAAAAAACTTAGAGTGACTTAATTAAAACACTTTGAAAACTTGGTTACTATTGTGTAAAGTTTTCCCTTTTAGAAACCAACGTCTACTCATATTTCTTATTTTCATTTTCAAACAAGTCTTTTATATTTCCTTTTAAGCTTCTCCATCTTCACCACCATTACTCCACGACCTGGCAGCACCTTCAGCTTGACAGCTCCACCTTCCGATACTGCTGCCCATAATGAAAAAACACCAAACAACTGAATGTGGAACAAAGGTTGGATAGCTTTTAGATCTGGCATCAATACATCAGGGCCGACCCTGGGGAGTGGCAAGGTGCGCGACCGCCCAAGGCCCACTCTCCTGGGGGATAGAAATTTTTAATTTTTTTAATATATTATATATATATATTAAAAAATTACATATATTTTGTTGAACACTTAAACCCATTAAGATTTTATTTATTTTAGACATATTAAAGATTACGTGTGGGAATTATGTAACAATTATAATCTATACTATATAATAAATAAATGTTTTTCCATGTCACGTGTTGTCTCCATATTCATGTATAAATAAATTATTTTAGATATATTTTTCCGTCTCTCTCTCCTATTAAATACACATTTATCTTTTAATAATAATATACTAGGTTATATATCCATGTATTACATGAGGTTGTTTAATAGAAAAATAAAAGTCCAATAATGTCTACAAAAATTTAAAATAATGTGTAAAATAAAAATTATATAATTTTAGAATGTGTACAAAAATTTACATAAATGAAGTATTTTTATTACGTATATCAATAAAAAATGAAAGTACAATTACAATTCATAAATTTCTAAATAATTCTTTGTACACGACATTTGTTGTTTTGTTTATAATTTTATCGTTTTTATCAACTATCAATTGTTTAAATCCATCCATACCTTTTAATATATATATATACACACACGTATATGTATATATATAAAACTAAAATAATAAATAAAATTCTTTGTTTCCTTACTTAAATAATACTTAGAATTCAAATTTTATATTATTTTTTTCAGAAAAAAACATTAACATAATTAGATAATAAAATTCAAACTTATTTAAAATAGAGAAAATTAGAAAATTTTGGTGATTACACGTGCCATTATTTGGAATCATTTATTAGAATAAGGATTTTTAAAGAAAATATTAATTATACTAATAAAACATATTTATTTTAAATTATCCATTATTATAAGAAAATTTAAAATCTAATTATGTAACTTTTATTTTCAATAAAATAGTAAATGACAGTCAAATTACATTAAATAGTAATTAATGTATTTTCGAAATCCAATTATATATTAATTTTTACATATTTTAAATTTTGTTTTCTATCCTTATTATATGTAATACATTTTTACACTTATAAAACATATACATACATATTTAAGAATTTTATGTATCGATATTTTTCACCCCGTGTGTATTACACGGATTCTAAGCTAGTTAATATTATAAATATAAATTCTAGGGCTTTTCGATAATATAATTAACGAGAAAGTTTGCCCGCGCTTCGCGGCGGGAGGCGGACGTTAAACGGTAGAGGTGGTGACATTAACGTGGCTATGCAAAAAAAACGTGGTTAAATAAATAAAATTAACATATGAAATTACAACGACTCGGTTGTGAAGTTCGAAACATAGATAAAAGACAGTTATATAACAGCAACGATGTTTTTTAGTAGGTGTCGCTCTCATTTCTTCACGGTATCCGCGCATTGCGGCGGGGCGGTGTCATTCAAAGAAAACGTATGAAGTTACGGCGGATCGGTTATGGAGATTAAAACATATATAGAAAACATTATCATGACCCGAACGTTGCGGTATAAGAATTTTAAAAAAGTAATTTAATAAAAAGAATTATAAGAAAAGTAAAAGAAAAAAAAACAAAAAAAAGAGTTGAGTAGTAACAGGTATCGAACCTATGACCCCGAAGTTACGAACCATTGGACATGACTACACCAGCAATTATTTTTTGTAAGAGAATTGAACATGGTTAACCACTATCTTATTCGGAAAAAAAAACTTTGAATCACCGACACTTTCTTTTAAGTGTATTAGTAAATAGTGGGATTCCCCGCGTTACTCGGCGGAAATTCGGTCGGTGTCGGTTTGACTCGTTACAGTACCGGTACGGCCATTGGCGGGCTACTTACCCTGGCGAAAACTCGGTATATGCTTAATATATAAAGTAATGTTTACAATAATATAAATAAAACTTACAAACTTAAAGTGGCGACTTACAGAGTTATATTGTGCTACGGTACCGCTTCAGTACGAGCAGCAGAAAAATATCTAAAAGGAAACCATCCCCCGCGCCATGCGGCTGGGATTCGGTCGGTATCGGTTTTACGGTCATTAGTAGACCTAGCTACCCGCGCAAACTCGGTATATGCTCAAATTATAAAGTAATGTTACATTAGTATAAATAAAAGTTACAAAGATAAAGTTGCAACTTACAAAGTTACGTTGCGCTATGTTACCGCTTCGGTACGGGTAGCGGTTACAACAATATAAATAAAAGTTACAAGCATAAAGTTGCGACAAAACCATAAAAAGTAGTACCGGTACGAATATTGTTATGGTGGTGTCGGTTCAATTCGTTACTATACCGGTACTTGGTAATATAGTTTACAATAAAAAAGTTTATTTCGTAACCCAAGAAATAAAGTTGCGCTTTACATCATTTGAAAACAAAAAAAAAGAATATTGATACCGATTCCGATAAAACCGATATACATACCGATGTTGCTCGGCCGGTAGTGGTTTGGTTCGTCACGGTATCGGTACTCGCTATAGATTACGATACAAAGATAAACCCGATTTTAAATATAACTCCGATTCAGAAAAAAAAATATTGGAATGTCAAGAAAAAAATGAAACAGAATCGCGTATTCATTTTTTTTAAGTAACGAATGAAAGTTATTGCGGAAAACTAAAATAGTATAAACTTTAATGGAAAAATATGCTATAACTTTATGAAAAACGCGAGTGTATTGGGACAATAAGAACAGGAACATGCAGGATTAAAAAAGACATGTAAAGCTGTAGAAGAATGAAGATGCGTCCCTATGACACTTCACATAATAGATTCATAGAAAGTGGGTACAAAAAAAATAAAAAAGCACCACTCAAACACTGTAACGTGGCATTGCCGCCCTTCTCATCAGTGGCGGAGCTTGAGAAAAAAAGCAGGAGGGGTCGAGATTTTTTTTCCTATCAGGGGGGCCGGAACTATAAAATTTGCGGGCAAATATGTATAAATTAACACTACTGAGCGAAAAATTTGCGGCCAAATATGTCTACACACGGGGTGAAAAATATCATTATATAAAATTCTTAAATCTTTATTTATATATTTTACATGTTAAAAAATGTATTACATATACTAAAAATAGAAAACAAAATTCAAAATATGTAAAAAGTATTATATAATTGGGTTTTGAAAAAACGTTAATTACTATTTAATGTAATTTGACTTTCATTTACTATTTGATTGAAAAAAAAGTTACATAATTAGATTTCAAAGTTTCTTATAATAAGGGAAAATTTAAAATAAATGTGTTTTATTAGTATAATTAGTATTTTCTTTAAAAATATAACTATTATTAAAAGATAGAGGTGTATTTAATAAGAGAGAGATGCGAGAAAAAAATTAGTATAGATTATGTAACCGTAGAATTGCCCCTCTTTCTCTCTTGTTCTTACGGTTACGTTGGTTCTGTATTGAACGCGCCCCATTTATATGCATGTTTTTTGAAACTCCATCAGCAAATTCACAGTTAGACTTTTTCTTTGGTCAAAATCATTAACTGACCAGGAAATGCATACATTAACTAACACTACAAATCTGTAACAAATTTATAAACTCATACCTATGAATTCATAAACTGTTGATCTCCTGATCTGCATCATTATACATACTGACTTCTATGTCTATCTCATTCTTCCAATTTCAAGGTAACACTCAACCCACAAAAAGTCAACAAGCTCTTCTGGTCAGCAAAAACTAAAGTCAACCCATTTTTCAAAACTCTAGCAGTCATCACTGGGTGAAGTCTGTTGATTCCTTCTCTTCCTATAATATCTTTCATAAGCCAGTTTCGTTCTTAAAGAAAGCAGAAAACTAGAAGCCAAACCTATTAAAGAAATGCAGCCCCACAATACAAATGTCTGGTAATAACATTTTCGACCAATACAAACCGTTGATCCTTCATCAAGAACCACGTCTTTTGAGCTCCTGATGTATTCATCATAAATTTGAGATGCCATAACGCCATACAATAATGATCCTAATGGGATATTGGTTATGATAATGTTATGATTAATCCCCGAGCTTTGTGAACCAAAAAGCTCGGAAGTGATTGTAACAGCTGTTGAAACTAAGAACCCGGAGCAGATTCCTATCAACGCGGTGGCTACACTTAAAACAGTCAAACTGTCTGATAGAACTAGCAGAAGAAAAGCAATAGGCATTGGCACGAGTGCAAGCGCTAGCCTCCCGGTCCTAGTACTATACATTCCTGCATCACCATTATAATGTATAAATAATTAGTGGCCATAATTACTGATGTCACAAGTAAAAATGGGCGGGCTGGAAAAGGGTAGTTTTCTATTGGGTTCAAAACGGGTTAACCATAAATGTTTTTTTGTCCAAACTTTATTTTTATTTTTAAATAAATTGATGGGTCATGTACTTTCTTGAGTATAGAGATTTAGAAGGTTGTATGCACTAAAATACAATTTGGCTGACTTTTTACTCGTTTCTTTTTTAACTAATTTTCTTGATTTTACCCATTGAACCCGTTAAAGATTAAACATATCCCAAATCAACACATATACAACTATATGGGTTGAAATTTCTACCTCTAGGCGCATGTCAAAAACACAGTTATATTGCACCTATAAACTTTACAACCTCAATTCGAGGTATACTTTGTCTATAACAGGTCAAAACGGTACCTTTTAAAAAATAGCTAAAACGAAAACGGGTTGAAAGGATCAATCCAGTTCAAAAGTTAGCCAAAGTGTATTGAAAATGCATAAATCTCCTAAATCATTTTATATCAAAATTTAGATTATCATTGTGACACAGTAACTATTTACAGTACTTAAGAAATGAAAAACAACATGTACTTAAAAACTACTCACTTTGACCCGTTACCCAACCCGGAGGACCAACCTATTTTACATCTCTACTCATTCTTCAGTATGAAGATTTATAAACAATTTATCTTTGCATATTTCTAGCTCAAATGCAAGCCTAATATGTCCCAAAATTTCCACAGAATCAATTAATTTGTGGTAGTTGGCCTTATACTTGTATAAGTCTGGTTGTAAAAGCAGGCAACCAAATCTGCAGCAGCCGAAAGAAGACGCCCAAAAAATGAGCACGTAGAATAGATTGAAACAAGTGCTTTTGTCCTAGAAATATATCCAAGTGATTGAACAATTTGGCCTAAATGGTTACTGTAAACGAGCCCGATAGTACCCCCACAAAAATACGCAAAATAATAAAGCCAAAAATCACATCTTGACATAAGATATACGACACTATGTTCCTCACCAAGCACCCTTAATCGATCCTTTTCAATTATTCCATCAAAAACGCAACAACCACGTGAATTCCTGTCAACCATAGGAGTAAAACAATCTTCAGGGAATTCTTCATGATGTTTAACTTCAACCAAATTGTAACCCGGGCCTTCAACGGGTCGTCCTTCAGAATAATAAGCCCGATACCCTTTCTTAAGAAGATAAATAACATATGGGAAGATGAATGGAAAGACTATCAACAAGACTGCCACAATGTATATATTTTTTGATTTTGGTTCTATAAAGAAAAGATAAAGTCCTGTAACAGCTGCTAATATATACATACAGACGAATACATGCGCGTCATCTTTGATGGCAGTTTCATCTATTTGAAGGTCTTTTTGAGAGCCCGGTTGTAGGAGAATCGGGCCTAGTGCTGCTATAGCTACAACGAGAGGGACAATGGCATTTAGAAGAAGGTAAGATGCGCTTTTATCATTCAGGCTTAACTTAGTGGCAAGAAGATTGTATAAAGCTGCAGTCACTCCATTGAAACTAACACTTAAAGATACAGCAAGTGGCCAGTTTTCAGGAAAGCTATTTATGTTTAAAACGAAACAAACTGTGTTGAACCAGGGGATGCTGCCACCGGCAGATAACGATAAAAAAAACACCTATAAAGTATCAAGATTGAGACACAGTTTAGTAAATTGATAAGGATGTTGATAAAGGATAGTTAGTTTGACCCTTAAAAAGTCAAAATAACCCCTTTTCATTTCAGATAAATATTAGAAACCCTAGAATTATAATTCCCCTAACCTGCGAACTTTCCCCCCAATTAATTTCAGTTTGAAACAAGTAAATATAAGCAGTTCAATTAAAATAAAAACCCTAGAATGAAATTAGGGCAAAATAAATTGGAATGAAATTACGAACCATGAAATAATGCAGATAGAATTCTCTCTGAATGATTAGCCATTGAAGACCGTAACCGAACAAACCAAAGAAAGCGGCCGTTAAAAGCACAATCCACGTCGGAAAATACAACATAAGAACACCGGAGCACCAGCCGAACAACTTACCGATGTCCGAAGCCATTGCCAGGTAATTCAGCTGCACCTGATTAATTTTCAGTGTGGATTTCATCTGCGTTGAATATGAGGGGAAGTCAAAATTCGTACCGGCAAACACCTGTATCCATATCGCCGCCACCAATACCATCCATTTCCGGCATTCTATAGATTGCGTCATAATCTAATTCTCCGTCAATGTATCCGGTCAACAAACACGCCGATGACGGAGAAGGATCTTAATTTAATTTCCCCAATTCTGCATGGTTTAAATGGCGGGCGGGGATTATGTAGCATTTTGTCACTTTTAGTCCTCGATCAAATGGAAATTAACGATATAGTCCATATACTTTCTTGAGTTATAAAATGAACTAGTTCTTTTAACACTCGCTTCGCGGCGGGAGTTTGGTCGTTTTTCTCCCGTGCCACGCGGTTGGTTGTTATCGGTTCGACTGACCGAAACGCACATCACATCCACTATTTCCTTTTTGTATTTTATTATTTTAATAAAATTTAAAAAATTATCGTTTCAGGTCGTCGAAAACCAGAAAAGCGATACAAATAAAGGTTCCGAAAATACCAATACCGATAATGATGTTGTTCGCTCATAATAGGTTATGCTCGTCACGGTATCACAACGGTTACGACACTCTATATAGGCAACGATATAAAAAAACTCAATTTTGAATACAACTCCGTTTTAAAAAAAAATTATATCGGAACGTTAACAAAAAAAAACCAAAAACAGCCGCGTTCTCCGTATTCTGAAAAAAATTATCGAACGAAATTAATAGAAAATGAAACGGGTTAAAAGCATATATTATATATAATATAATGGTTGAAAATGAAAATATTAAAAAAAATACTTGGCAAAATATTAATGGATGTGGCACTATTCACAGACGTTCATTTAAACTTAGTTTCTAATGATGACACATCGAGAGTTGTATTACTCCCGCTACTCTGTGTCACGTCAGCGCTATATCACACTCTGTTCTACCCTACTTCCCTCCGTCAAGGAAATACTCTACTCCTTTCTTTCCAACTTTTTTAAATAAAATAATAAATTTTTCTTTCCAACTTTTTTAAATAAAATAATAAATTTTTATGTTTTTAAAAATATTAATATAATTAAAATTAAAAAACAAAATATATAACATTACATTAAAAAACATAGCTAGAAATCACATTTATACATCGAAAATATGATCCGCTAAATCCGACTTAAGATTTCGATAAATTTCTATGATATGAATTTGTTGATTGATTATTGCTTGTTATACATCGTCAACTTCTTGTTATTCAACACCGGTTTCAACGTATGTACAAATTGTCTTGCCTTTACCTTCTAGTATCATGTTGTGTAATATGATATAACCATACATCACGTTTATTAGTCACTTTTTTAAGCACGTCAAGTGTTCGTTCGATGTCCTTCCTTGCTCAGAGACACCAAAAAACGGCGATTGATCGAGAACGTTGATGTGACATTTATTAGCTAAACTGGCACGCTGATGTCGTTATTCGAACGCTCATCGAGAATAACGGTGATTGATCGAGAACGTTGACGTCGATGATTGATCGAGAACGTTGATGTTGTTATTCGAACCCGCGACACAAAAAAACGCATGCCATATCCATAGATCGTGTGAAGCTCTGCTTCTAAAGCCATTTTTGGAAGATGATGATCTCTTCTCATGTACTGGCCTCTCCATGTATTTGGGTAATTAAACCACTCTCAATGCATACAATCCAAGTTACCAAGCATTCTCGAGAAATCATGTTTTAATTCATGCACCTCGTATAATTGTTGAACGTCATTTGAATTGGGTTTTCTTATATACCGTTTCCCATATACCTTGATGATACCCTTACAGAATTTGTACATATTTTATCATGCGGTTTTCGACATCGATGTCAAAATTTCGCCTTCTTCGGTTAGGATAGTGGATTCAACGTATTATAGGACTAGTTTCCTCATCGGATTAAAAATCCTATCACCTTTAAAATTTGTATTTCTAGAGTGTGAAATTTGTAGTTTTGAAGTGTAAGAAATGCATATGTGTGTGGGTATTTATATTTGAAAAATAAATTATTTTTTTTCTAGTCGTGTAACGGTTTATATGTTTATTAAAAAATATGTAATTTCATTTATTTAGAATTTGATTATTGGACTTAAAAATTTGATAATAAAATCATATATATTGATTACATACATTAGGCTTTAAATATGGGTGAGCAAAAACCCGAATTAACCGAAAAAATCGTATCGAAAAAACCGAACCAATCTAAAAACGTACGGTTTGGTTTTGTATTTTTTGTAAACTGAAAGTTACGGCTCGGTTATGTTTTGTATGTTTTGAAAACAAAAAAAAACGAACTAAACTGAACATATACATGTAAACTTTTATAATATATTGTGTGTATGCATGTTTTATAATAGAGTAAACTTCACTTTTCGTCTCTGAGCTTTGAACAAAACATCAGATTTCATCCCCTCGTAACACATTTGATCCCCGACGTTTAATGTTTTAACACTTTCCGTCCTTGGTCCTTATCTCCGTTAAGTTTTCTGTTAGTTTTTGTGCAAATTTACTAATATACCCCTCACCCCTTCTTCTTCTTCTTCTTCTTCATCAGACTCAATAAAATGTATATGAGACTCAATAACATGAATGACACATTCCTCTGGCCCGACCCCCCTCCGGCCACCGGCTCTCTAGCACCACCTCTCCCCTTCCCGACGACGGGTCTTGGTGGCTCCAACAGAAATGGCGACGGCAGTGGTTAGGGATTCCAGGAAGCAGAGACAGAGGCAGAGGCAAGGTAGCCGGCGGCGTCGGGTGGCCTAGATAGCAACGACGACGATTTTAAACGACGGAGATGGTGACGGGATGAGTTTTCCAACAACACCCCGTCTAGGGTTCTGCCGTAGCAACGGTGGCGGAGGCTGAGGTGAGACCTGATGGCAGCGGAAACGGAACGAGGATGGTGTTCCGAAGACGGAAACAGTTTTCACCACGTGAATCCCCCGTCACCTGGTTCGACGTGGTCATCGTCGTCGTTCTCCGATCAGCACCACCACCGGCAGGCTTCGTATGCCGCCATGGTGAACGGTGGCGGTTCGTCTAGTTCGTTTGACGGCGGGTTTAACGACGGTAATGAAGAGTTTAGTGCTAACTGTCACACCCCCAAATTCCACTAACGGAGTTTTACCATTTGGAAGGTGACACACCAGGATCTCAGTCATTAGTTACATCAAATGACACTATATGGGACTTGAAATGCCATAACATAAAAGTTTAGAGTTAATGCGGAAGCGTAAACGTTAAAATGAAGTTAAAAGTAATTACACACAACGAGCGTCAAATAATGTAATTAAATCAACTGTTTAAAATATTTGAAATGAATGATATGACAGTAGGACTCCATGCATGTCCTAAGTGCGCAACCTGTGCCAAAGCGACCTGAGAAACATGTAAGAAAAAGTGTCAACACAAGGTTGGTGAGTTCACAGGTTTCAAGTTTGCAATATGAGAGTGTTTGCCAGATTATGTACATTCAATATGCATATCTATAGGTAGCTAGCCTATGTTCATGTCTTACTAAAGCGCTCGCAACCGAAGCTGACTGTTTGTGTTTGTATGCCTCCTACCAGGTCTATCAACTCTGGCAAATGTGAGTAGGCTAACATTTCACCCGTTCGACCTCCAATCGAGTTAGCACGACTAACGCGGGTGAGGATTGTCAAACACAGTAGTACTACTAAACATTACCTTGCTAAGATCCATATTAACGGTTCGATGTATGATGAGGACTTTCTGTGATAGTGTGTCACGCTTAGCCTCAACAGTAATAACATATGAATTACAATAATCTAAAATAGTTGTGTCATGTTTTCTCTCCCAACGGGAAAAACATGTAAAATAAGGTTTGTCTGCGTACCTGTTTCTCCCCCACGGGGAAAACAAGTAAAAGTATGATAGTTGGTGTTCATGTTTGTTTCTCCTTAATAGGAAAACAAGTAAAATATATTTGTGTGTAAGCATGTTTCTCCCCCAATAGTAAAACAAGTAAAAAGGGGCCGTGAAACTCACCTGCTTTGCGTTGAAGGTAGTTTCACCCTAGAGGTAAGTTGGAACCACGAGTGTAAGTCTCAAAAGACCTACGAATGTCCTAAAATTATAAACGCATAAATTAGGAATGATAATGGGAATTGTGACAGTGCCACGGAAAGAAACGTCGTAATGAACCGCTCTAATAAACGAGAGTGGACGAATGTGTCCACGAGATTAGCAGTTACTTTACACGACGAATGACTCAATTAATAATATATATATATACGAGTGAATAATATAATTAATTATATTACTAATTAATCTCTATTAATACACGGCGTTATTAAATGATTCGAAATAATATAAATATATATTATTTAATAATACGGGTCACAGTTCGAAAATAATATATTATTTTATACGAATTTACGGCTTAAAAATAATATAAACATATTATTTTTACTTGATAATAATAACAATATGTTATTTATAAAAGTGAGTATAAGTTATAAAAGTGTGTTAATAATTCAAACCCGAGCCTACGGGTTGTTTTTCGGGCTAAAACACATTTATATAATAATATAATATTATAGGGTTTGATTTTTATTAATTAAATATTACAGAAAAATGCTTAAAAAATAATTGTGGGAGCCCGGTCTCGAACCCGGGTCTCTCCCACACACGCACAAGCCTCTAACCAGTCCCGCCCGCTAGGGTATCGCGATGATATCCGGTTCCGATTGGTTTTAACATCCACGGCTTCTGTGTTCTAGTCCCCAATCGAAACCGAATACAATCCAGCCCTAAATTCACCGATCTTGATAATAATTAGTTACAAAAATCTGGGGGTTTTGATTATATGCATAGGTTCAACCTGTTTACGAGTTTAATTCGAAAATCATTAAGGTTAAAATCGTTTAATCGTGGGTTGAATGGCCGAAACTCTAGATTAGGAAATTTAGAACTGGTTTAGTCAAATTCTGTGATAAAACTCGTTAATACTATGGGGTTTTTACTCATCAGAGGTCTGCGAAGCTTTCCCTGTGGTTTAATTAGATTGAAATTGAGTTTAAGATCGAATCCCCCAATTTAAATCAAGAATAAACCCTAATTTCCAGATTAATATCAATCCGATAGTAGAATGTTAAATTGGCATAAGGTTAATGTTAAGCAGGTTATTACGAATCTAGTGGTACGGTTTAATTAGATTTAAACAGGTTCTATACTGGGTTTCGATTAAACGAGTTTTGCATGAACCCTATAATCGGGTTCTTGATATAATCAATGTTGTAAGTTAAAATTAACATAGGGTTTTTACAGAGAATCATATGGAGATTCTAACCGTATAAATTAATTTGATTGAGGTTGAGTTTAGGGTCGAAACCCCCAAATTGATTTTATGAAGAACCCTAGGTTCTGGGTTTCGATTAATTCGATGCTACGAGCCCCGATAATCATAGGGCTTTCATTCAGGGTGTAAAAACGAAGTTAAGGGTAGGATTAATTACCAGAAACGTTGATGAATTTGTGGTGATCGAGAAGAACGCAGGTCCGGATGTGCAAGCTTGTTCCCCGACGGCCACGACTTCTTTTCCGATAGAATTGACGAGTGTAATAGCTTCAGAGGGACTCGTACAAGGTGCTCCAGTGATCAATTTGCGAGAATAACATACGAATGATGTGAATTTGGTAGAATTGATGAGGGTGTCGACGGTTACGAAAATTGTGATCATAATTCGAGTTTAATTTGAAATGATTATGATTAAGGCCCTAATAATGATCGATTATTGCTATTAAAATTTGTTTAAGTTATGAATTCCAACGGATTTGAGGTTTATTTTGTGAATTTTGGTTAAATGGTCACGAATTTGACTTCTGAAAGTCAACATTAACCAAACTTCCTGATTTTGACTTTGAGGAGTCAATTGATTTGATTTAGCATATTCACACAACTAGTCCTTGTAGTTTTAAGTTTGATTTGTGACAGAATCCGTCCCTGGGATTAGATTTAGTTAACGAGGTTAAGTTTTTAATAGAAAACTTAACGGAATAGTTAACGGGGTTAACCTAAAAAGTCGGATTGTTACATCATCTCCTAGTTGAAAGAACTTCCGTCCCGAAAATTAGAATAACTAAAAAAAATTTTGGGGTGTCACATAATCCCTTAGTTGAAAGAATTTTCGTCCCGAAAATTAAATAGTACCTTAAGAATTTGGCGCGGAGTGCTTGAACAGATTAGGATATTTGCGCATCATCTGATCCTCGCGCTCCCAAGTGAATTCCGGTCCGCGTTTCAAGATCCAACGAACTCTGACAATAGGGATCTTACTGTGTTTTAACGTTTTAACTTCCCTATCCATAATTTCCATAGGTTATTCGATGAAGCGTAACTGTTCATCAACGTGTAGTTTCCTCTAGAGGAACTGCGAGTGATTCGTTTGCTACGCATTTCTTTAAATTTGAGACGTGAAAGACGTTGTGTATACCACTAAGTCTTTCAGGTAGGTCCAGTTGATACGCGACTGGTCCGATTCTCTTCGTTATTTTGAATGGTCCAACATAACGAGGATTCAGTTTGCCTCGTTTCCCGAAACGAATGACACCTTTCCAAGGTGAGACTTAGAGTAAGACCATGTCACCTATTTGAAACTACAAAGGTTTACGACGCTTGTCGGCATAGCTCTTTTGACGATCACGAGCTGCCGCCATACGGTTTCTAATTTGAACGATCTTTTTGGAAGTTTCAAATACAAGTTCAGGACCTGTGAGTTGGCTATCTCCAACCTCGGTCCAACAAATGGGAGAACGGCATTTCCGTCCATACAGTGCTTCAAATGGAGCTGCCTTGATGCTAGTATGATAACTGTTGTTGTAGGAGAACTCCACCAACGGTAGGTGAGACTCCCAAGTGTTACCGAAATCAATCACACAAGCTCGTAGCATGTCCTCCAGAGTTTGGATTGTACGTTCCGTTTGGCCATCAGTTTGAGGATGGTATGCTGTGCTCATATCTAGACGCGTGCCTAAGGCCTTATGTAACGACTGCCAGAAACGAGAAGTGAATCGTGCATCACGATCCGAAATAATAGAAATTGGCACCCCGTGCCGAGAGACTATTTCTTTCAGGTAAGTACGAGTAAGTTTATCCATTTTGTCGGTCTCTTTGATTGCTAAGAAGTGAGCGGACTTTGTTAATCGATCAACGATTACCCATATGGTATCACATCCGGTAGGGGTTCGTGGTAATTTGGTGATGAAGTCCATGGATATTTGTTCCCATTTCCACATAGGAATTTCTGGTTGTTGCAGAAGACCGGATGGTTTTTGATATTCAACCTTGACCTTCGCGCAAGTCAGACACTTACTAACATAGGTGGCTATATCGGCCTTCATTTTTGGCCACCAATATAACACCTTTAGATCATGGTACATTTTGTCAGAACATGGGTGAATAGAGTAACGAGATTTATGAGACTCATCCATGACTAGTTCCCTTAGGTTCCCGAATACTGGAACCCATATTCGCTCGGCAAAGTAGCGAATACCGTCAGATTTGACTTCAAGCTGTGCTTCCAGACCGCGTGTACTTTCCAGCGGTAGATTTTCTTCTTTTAGGGCTTCGAGTTGAGCATTACGGATTTTGTCAGGTAATCCGGGGTGAATAGTAAGTTGTAATGCTCGAACTCGTTTGGGTTTTGTTTCTTTTCGACTTAAGGCATCAGCTACAACATTAGCTTTACCCGGGTGATATCGGATCGCGCAGTCATAATCGTTTAAGAGTTCGACCCAACGACGTTGTCGCATGTTCAACTCTTTCTGCTCGAAGATGTGCTGAAGACTCTTGTGATCGGTGTATATGGTGCATTTGGTACCGTACAAGTAATGTCTCCATATCTTAAGTGCGAAGACTACGGCTCCCAACTCTAAATCATGAGTGGTGTAGTTTCTCTCGTGGACCTTTAGTTGTCGTGAAGCGTATGCGATCACCTTTTCGCGTTGCATTAAGACACAACCTAGACCTTGAATAGATGCATCACAATACACTACAAAATCATCGGTTCCTTCCGGAAGAGCTAGAATAGGTGCACTGCAAAGTTTCTGTTTGAGGTGTTGGAATGTTGACTCTTGGTTATCGCCCCAATTATAGGCTTTACCCTTTTGAGTTAAAGCAGTGAGGGGTTGAGCAATTTTGGAAAATCCTTCGATGAATCGATGGTAATATCCAGCCAATCCCAGAAATTGTCGCACCTCAGTCGGAGTCATCGGTGCTGCCCAACTCTTGATGGCCTCTATTTTGGATGGGTCGACATGTATCCCTTTCTCGTTAACCACATGCCCTAGAAACTGAACTTCCCGGATCCAAAATTCACACTTGGAAAACTTAGCATACAGTTGTTCTCGCTTCAGTAGTTCCAAAATTAGGCGTAGATGTTCCTCATGTTCCTCCTTGTTCTTGGAATAAATGAGGATGTCGTCGATGAAAACGATAACGAACTGGTCAAGGTAAGGCTTACACACACGGTTCATGAGATCCATGAATACCGTAGGTGCGTTGGTTAATCCGAAAGGCATGACCATAAATTCGTAGTGACCATACCTAGTTCTGAAAGTAGGCTTAGAGACGTCTTCGTCTCAGGCTCTCAACTGATGATAATCGGATCTAAGGCCGATCTTGGAATAGAAGCATGATCCTTGGAGTTGATGAAACATATCATCAATGCGGGGTAGAGGATAACGATTCTATCTAGTTACTTTGTTCAGCTTACGTTGATTGATGCACATGCGGAAAATCCCGTCTTTCTTCCTGACGAACAGGACTAGAGCTCCCCATGGTGATGGGCTCGGTCGAATGAAACCCTTATCTAACAACTCTTGTAGTTGTGTTGATAACTCTTGCAGCTCATTAGGTGCAAGTCTATAAGGTGCCCGAGCGATCGGTGCCGCTCCGGGTGCTAGATCGATTTGGAATTCAACTTGACGGTACGGTGGCAGACTAGGCAAGTCATCGGGAAATACTTCCGGATAGTTACGTACGACTGGGATATCATCAATTTTCTTCTCCTTAGATGACTGCTCGGCGACGAGAACCAAAATAGCAGTATGACCTTTTCGAAGACATTTCTGTGCTTTCATGAAGGATATGATGTCAACGACTGCACCACTCCTTTTGCCTTGGACAAAAGAGATTTCCCCTCTAAGGAGAGGAAGGCAAACATTTTTGTCACAACAGATGGCCTCAGATTGGTTCTTGGATAACTAATTCGTACCGACAATAAGGTCGAAACTGTCAAGTGTAACTGGCAGAAGGTCAATGTCAAGTTTATGACTAACCAATACTAGTTTACATCTGTAAGAATGCGAGTTGTTTCGATTTTCTGAGCGTCTGCTATCTCAATAGTATACATGGCTTTTAATAGAGTTGGGGCACGACAAACTAATATGGGATTTGTGAAATCGTGCTGAGACTTATAGTGAGACCCGCTCTTATGAGGTAAGCATCGGTCAATGTAAAGGTCAAGGGAAGAGGTTCACATGTAGGAAAAAAAAATTTCAATGAAATATAGATTCCAGTAATACAAGGAACAGGTTGTCTGTTTAAGTAATTTAATTAATGGTTGGTTAGGTTAAATCTTCGTTTCCTAATGTCATTGGATCAACGGGATCATTTCGTGAAGGAAGAAATCCGTTTACAGGATTGAATATGCTGGAGTAAAATTCGAAGTTAGACTAGGGATTAGTCACATGATGAGGTAACTAGTTCAAATGGGATATATTGTTGGAGTGTAAGGAATAACGTGTTAGCATAGAAAAAAATTCCTCAAATTCTGTGTACCTAGTTGGAGTCGGTGGTTTTACCCTGAGGTTCTACTGGAGTTTCACTCTAGGTGGTTCCATTGATTAAGTTTGAATGAGAATCGTAAGATCACTAAGACTCTTACATGAGTGAAAATAACATTGATGGGTTCCATTGATGATAATTCAGTGTGTCCGTAAACATTTTCAACCTGATAGTCACGTCTATCAGCTGTTAAACGAGTTTAACGATACCAACTAGTCGTTTAGTGGGTTATGAGAGTCTCTACAGATAGTGGAAACTTAAGTCTGTAAATCACTGATTAGGACCATTCATCCACACACTAGGTTCCACCGGGACTTACATGCACCTCAAATTACTATTACGTGTGCACCCGTAATGATAATTTGTTTTGCATGCTCACCCTAGTTCTCCTTGTCCTGTGTCATAATGTCCTTTAGCATGTATTGATGAGTATAGAGTGTTGTCAGATATGATAAGTCATTGAGAAGCTTAGTCATCAATGATAAGTTGATCAACTAGGACTCATATCAGGATGAGTTGTCGAGGATGGTTTAATCCGAGTATTCACTCGAGTGAGACACAATGCAGGAGTCCAATCCAGCGGATTGTAAATGAGAACATGTAACGAACATGTACATGAGGTGCGACTTCGAGAAATGAAACTAATTCATGAATACAAGTTACAGAAACAGCAAGGTAGCCGTCCTTTCAACTGAGTCAAGATAGGGTTTGAGTATGCATTGAGCAATGCGTTCTCAGGTTTGTAGTCAATCTATTCTCCACAGAATACCGAACAAAGACGCGAGCCCATGGCTCAGGAAAGTGGTGACATTTACGTGTCAATGGATTCTGCATTAATGCGTGCAACGGTCTGCCTTCATTCCGCGTATTGTTGTTGGCGGGTACAGTAGGGACTCGCCTCCGACGATCCCAACTCCCAAAGAGATATGCGTTAGTGCTGAGTGTCGTCCATAACATGGACCTGAGAAAGCGCACCACACCCGACAGGTAATGGTAGTGTAAGTGACTCCTCCGAAGACTCCGTCTCGTTGCCCTCGGACGGGAGTGGATGTTGTTCAGGTGATTCCCCGAGTGTCGCCACTGGGAATGATGATGCAGTGCAAATGATGTGTTCTTCTTCAGAAAAGGGTGATATGGATGTTGTCATTATGCCTACGATGCAATGTATGGATACCATGTGTATCATGTATGAGTGTTTGTGTCGTGTAACTAATGCATGTGTGCAGTTATAGTCTAGTATGCAATCCTAGTTCTCTATAACCAGTGTCTCTGATACCAATCTGTCACACCCCCAAATTTCACTAATGGAGTTTTACCGTTTGTAAGGTGACACACCAGGATCTCAGTCATTAGTTACATCAAACGACACTATATGGGACTTGAAATGCCATAACATAAAATTTCAGAGTTAATGCGGAAGCGTAAACGTTAAAATGAAGTTAAAAATAATTACACACAACGAGCGTCAAATAATGTAATTAAATCAACTGTTTAAAATATTTGAAATGAATGATATGACAGTAGGACTCCATGCATGTCCTAAGTACGCAACCTGTGCCAAAGCGACCTGAGAAACATGTAAGAAAAAGTGTCAACACAAGGTTGGTGAGTTCACAGGTTTAAAGTTTGCAATATGAGAGTGTTTGCCAGATTATGTACATTAAATATTCATATCTATAGGTAGCTAGCCTATGTTCATGTCTTACTAAAGCGCTCGCAACCGAAGCTGACTGTTTGTGTTTGTATGCCTCCTGCCAGGTCTATCAACTCTGGCAAATGTGAGTAGGCTAACATTTCACCCGTTCGACCTCCAATCGAGTTAGCGCGACTAACGCGGGTGGGGATTGTCAAACCCAGTAGTACTACTAAACATTACCTCGCTAAGATCCATATTAACGGTTCGATGTATGATGAGGACTTTCTGTGATAGTGTGTCACGCTTAGCCTCAACAGTAATAACATATGAATTACAATAATCTAAAATAGTTGTGTCATGTTTTCTCTCCTAACGGGAAAAACATGTAAAATAAGGTTTGTCTGCGTACCTGTTTCTCCCCCACGGGGAAAACAAGTAAAAGTATGATAGTTGGTGTTCATGTTTGTTTCTCCTCAATAAGAAAACAAGTAAAATATGTTTGTGTGTAAGCATGTTTCTCCCCTAATAGTAAAACAAGTAAAAAGGGGCCGTGAAACTCACCTGCTTTGCGTTGAAGGTAGTTTCACCCTAGAGGTAAGTTGGAACCACGAGTGTAAGTCTCAAAAGACCTACGAATGTCCTAAAATTATAAACGCATAAATTAGGAATGATAATGGGAATTGTGACAGTGCCACGGAAAGAAACGTCGTAATGAACCGCTCTAATAAACGAGAGTGGACGAATGTGTCCACGAGATTAGCAGTTACTTTACACGACGAATGACTCAATTAATAATATATATATACGAGTGAATAATATAATTAATTATATTACTAATTAATCTCTATTAATACACGGCGTTATTAAATGATTCGAAATAATATAAATATATATTATTTAATAATACGGGTCACAGTTCAAAAATAATATATTATTTTATACGAATTTACGGCTTAAAAATAATATAAACATATTATTTTTACTTGATAATAATAACAACATGTTATTTATAAAAGTGGGAATAAGTTATAAAAGTGTGTTAATAATTCAAACCCGAGCCTACGGGTTGTTTTCCGGGCTAAAACACATTTATATAATAATATAATATTATAGGGTTTGATTTTTATTAATTAAATATTACAGAAAAATGCTTAAAAAATAATTGTGGGAGCCCGGTCTCGAACCCGGGTCTCTCCCACACACGCACAAGCCTCTAACCAGTCCCGCCCGCTAGGGTATCGCGATGATATCCGGTTCCGATTGGTTTTAACATCCACGGCTTCTGTGTTCTAGTCCCCAATCGAAACCGAATACAATCCAGCCCTAAATTCACCGATCTTGATAATAATTAGTTACAAAAATCTGGGGGTTTTGATTATATGCATAGGTTCAACCTGTTTACGAGTTTAATTCGAAATACATTAAGGTTAAAATCGTTTAATCGTGGGTTGAATGCCGAAACTCTAGATTAGGAAATTTGGAACTGGTTTAGTCAAATTCTGTGATAAAACTCGTTAATACTATGGGGCTTTTACTCATCAGAGGTCTGCGAAGCTTTCTCTGTGGTTTAATTAGATTGAAATTGAGTTTAAGATCGAATCCCCTAATTTGAATCAAGAACAAACCCTAATTTCCAGATCGATATCAATCTGATAGTAGAATGTTAAATTGGCATAGGGTTAATGTTAAGCAGGTTATTACGAATCTAGTGGTATGGTTTAATTAGATTTAAACAGGTTCTATACTGGGTTTCGATTAATCGAGTTTTGCATGCACCCTAGAATCGGGTTCTTGATATAATCAATGTTGTAAGTTAAAATTAACATAGGGTTTTTACAGAGAATCATATGGCGATTCTAACCGTATAAATTAATTTGATTGAGGTTGAGTTTAGGGTCGAAACCCCCAAATCGATTTTATGAAGAACCCTAGGTTCTAGGTTTCGATTAATTCGATGCTACGAGCCCCGATAATCATAGGGCTTTCATTCAGGGTGTAAAAACGAAGCTAAGGGTAGGATCAATCACCAGAAACGTTGATGAATTTGTGGTGATCGAGTAGAACGCAGGTCCGGATGTGCAAGCTTGTTCCCCGACGACCACGACTTATTTTCCGATAGAATTGACGAGTGTAGTAGCTTCAGAGGGACTCGTACAAGGTGCTCCAGTGATCAATTTGCGAGAATGCGAATTTGGTAGAATTGATGAGGGTGTCGACGGTTACGAAAATTGTGATCATAATTCGAGTTTAATTTGAAATGATTATGATTAAGGCCCTAATAATGATCAATTATTGCTATTAAAATTTGTTTAAGTTATGAATTCCAACGGATTTGAGGTTTATTTTGTGAATTTTGGTTAAATGGTCACGAATTTGACTTCTGAAAGTCAACAGGAACCAAACTTCCTGATTTTGACTTTGAGGAGTCAATTGATTTGATTTAGCATATTCACACAACTAGTCCTTGTAGTTTTAAGTTTGATTTGTGACAGAATCAGTCCCTGGGATTAGATTTAGTTAACGAGGTTAAGTTTTTAATAGAAAACTTAACGGAATAGTTAACGGGGTTAACCTAAAAAGTCGGATTGTCACATCATCCCCTAGTTGAAAGAACTTTCGTCCCAAAAATTAGAATAACTAAAAAAATTTCTGGGGTGTCACACTAACAACGGTCTGCAAGTTGTTTCCGATCAGATGCAATTGTTTGAAGAGTGTAAAAATGTGGAGTGTAAAAAAATGGAGTCAAAATTGCTTTTTGGGTCTGATGGTTGAAGAAGAAGAAGAAGAAGAAGGGTGAGGGATATATTAGTAAATTTGCACAAAAACTAACAGAAAACTTAACGGAGTTAAGGACCAGGGACGCAAAGTGTTAAAACATTAAACGTCAGGGATCAAATGTGTTATAGGAGGACGAAACCTGATGTTTTATTCAAACCTTAGGGACAAAAACTGAAGTTTTCTCTTTATAATATATATTATATTGTGTTGTGTGCTTCTATGTTTTTCGTTTATGTAAAATTTTAAGTGTTATGGGTAATTATGTTACACATATTTATATTAATAATATGTTAAGATTTATGTTATTGAATTTGTGGATTTTAAATTTTATTTTTGAATATTAAGTAATTGATAAGAAGTTAAAAAATTGTGTAGCGCAAAAGTTTTAGGTTTGAATGTTTAATAATCAATTAATCATTAATTATAAAAAGGCTAGGCCCAAAGTTTCAAACCCAAACTTATTATTTTGGGCAACTTTTTTTTTGGCCCAAAAACTTCAGGCCCAATTGGCAAAAACCGAAAAAACTGAAACTGAACCGAACCCACTTTGAAAACCAAAAACAAAAAAATCAAAACCGAACGGTTTTTAAAAACCCAAAGACCAAACTTTCAGTTTTCTGTTTGATTTTAGCTCAAAACCGACTCATACACGCTCCTTGCTTTTAAAAATCATTAATAAATATGTAACAGATAATATTAATTACATGTTTTATATTATCAATCTATAATTGAAAAAATAGACTTTTTATTATTATTATTATTATTATTTAACTAAATTTTAATTATATATAATATTGGTTGTGGTCTGTCTAACAAGTAACCGCTGTCTACATGGATCATGTCCCTCGGATTAGGCATAAACCAACCAAACTTTCAATCGCAGCCGTTTAAACTAAGCCGCATCCTCCAAGTTTGGTACTTTCATATTACAGTTTCATGCTAGCTCCTCCCCCACCCCAAACTATATTTCTTCCCTTTTTCTCTTTCATCGAGAACTCATCATCCCCGTTTCATTTCTTTCTATTCATCACCATCGTTAGTTTAAAGCCTCAAAAACCTCCCCCTTCATCGATTAAAAAATACTCTCATTTCATGATTAAATCATAACTGTAACATCCCTAATTTCAAGGCTCAAGAAACAAAAACAGCAAATAACACAAAGTCCAAGGGCAAAAATGAAAATTTGGAAATTTAGATGTAAAGGACCGTTATGGACGGTAACGGTCGGTTACGAGAAGTGACGGACCGTCACGAGGGATAACGGCCCGTTACGGGTTGAGCAAGGACTTGACTGGAGAATGACAAGTGTCTTGTGACTCATCATTCTTATCTGACGCGTGTAAACCCTATGACGGACCGTCACGATTGGTAACGGTCTGTTATGGGTCATGACGAACCGTCATGAAAGATAACGGTCCGTTACGTTCTCACCAAGTTTGTAGCCGCCAAGAAAACGGTGACAGACCGTCACCGTTGGTAACGGTCCGTTACGGGCCCATTGAGTCGTGAGTTTTGAAACACAAATAACACACAATACACACACATAACATTGAAGAACGTGCAAGAAAGACCCTGTGCGACGCGTTTAAGTGCGAGTGCGGTACGCTACGAGTGCGGTTCATATTCGGAGGAACGTTTAAAGTGAGGAACGAGCGTAGGAAATGACCCGAAGTTATAGTAAGTACACTGGACCCGTACCTTAGATAAATGATTATGTGACTTACGTAATTATGTGTTATGTGCTATGTGTGGAACTAAGGTACGAGGTAATGGGGACTTAGTCTAGACACTAAACTAGAATAATGGAGTACTCACGAGATATCAAAGGGGTGGTGGATATGCCGCTGGTACTTCCTATATATAAACCTCTTTGATACTTCGTGGTGAAACTATTACAAATTTGTAGGGGTATAGACTAAGAATAAATAGCATGGCACGAATGCATGCTAAATAAATGAGAATAAATAATGGAAGGCTTAATTCCAAATAAAGGAATATCTATGACACATTAAAGGGGTGGTGGGTACGCTGCTGGTACACCCTATATATAAACATCTTTAATGTATCATAGAGAAGCCTTTGTGAAGAATTAGAGCAAGAACTGAATAAAAGCATGAATAGATCATGCTATTAAATAAATGAGGATAAATAAGAAAACTTAATTCTAAGTAAAGGAATATTAATGAAATGTTAAAGGGGTGGTGGGTACGCCGCTGGTACTTCCTATATATAAACCTCTTTAACGTAACATGGAGAAACCTTTATAAGGAATTAGAGCAGGGATGAGTATAAAGGTATGACAAGAGGTCATGCTATATATGCAAACATGCGATGTGTGTTAAATGTGAATATGTGAATGCATGATAAAAATCATGCTATACGTGTTAAATGTGAATTGTGTGATGGAAGCGAGTCTAAATCTTAAAATGAAATAACGGAGTACTCACGAAGTGCTAAAGGGGTGGTGGATACGCCGCTAGTACTTCCTATATATAAACCTCTTTAGTGCCTCGTGGAGCCCGTTACGAAGTTTTAAGGTGAGGACTGGTTGGGAATAAATCAAGCATACACATGCAATGTTAAAAGTAGTAAGCATGCGATAAATAAATGTTTAATACATTGGGAGGTTGTGAGTCTATGATACTCAAGATCCCAATGGGGTGTGTAGGTCCTAATGATAGGGTCCCTGTGCTAGAATGATTCTAGTCAGGATCTGATCAACAAATCAGCTCTAGATCAGCTGTTATTGATGAATCAAGGGAAAAATAAAGAAAAAGAGCATAAAAAGAAGAACAAACACCCACTTAAATCTGATTGATAATCCACAAAGATGATTACAATTAGCTCCTGGACAGAAACGACTACAACGATCTACCACCATCCACCCCGGGTGAGCTCCCTCGGGGTGGTGGAACAACCACAAACTAATAACCTCTCTAACAAGCTAAACAATGGAAGTACATAAATTATAGAGAAATTCTGGTGGAGAAGAAGGTCTCATTGTTATGAAAATGGTCAGGTATATATAGAAAATCTGAGAGAGTCGGCCATAACCGACCTAGCGACTCTCAGACAGTTGGCTGAAGCCAGCCTAGCAACTCTCAGAGAGTCGGCTGAAGATGACCTAACGACTCTCAGAGAGTCGGCTGAAACCAGCCAAGCGACTCTCAAACCCATTTTAATACGCGAACCTAAACTTCTCGTGATCGCATTAATTGATTAACATCATTATCAAACTAGACCCAACAATCCCCCCCCCTGAGAATGACGTTATCATTTATATCCAAAGATCGGCAACCGTCTTCTCAGCAGTTGATAATCTGATGCCTCTTCCTTTCTCTCTTCTTTCTCCTCCCTTTTTTAACAATAAACTCCCTTGAATTGATTTGCAAATATGGATACAATCAAAGCCCATGAATCTCTTTAATGTGTGCTCCCCCTAAACCCTAATCATCATTTACTATTCATAGCCTAATGACAATTTAGGCTAATTACATTTAAGTCCCTAAAGATTAACAAATAATAAATCTATCATCAATAAAAATAATAAATATATTTTGCCTAAACAAAATATATTTATATAACCGGAACACCTTTGATAATCACAACTTGAGCTCCATACGTCAATCCGTCGCCCGAACTTCTTGTGTTGACTTTGACTCGTTGACGTTGACTTTGACCATGTTGACTTTGACATTTTGACTTGATAACATTAGACTACCAATTTAGACCCAACAATCTCCCCCTTAGGCTAATGTTATCAGATTCTTGAATCAACTTCAGAACCGTCAATCCATGCATACTGTGATCTTTAATTTGGTAAGCTTCAGTCTCAATATCAAGACCCAACAGGGTGAGATGTCTAGCCTACGGGGCGGGTCTCAATAGAAATAAATGAAATGAGATGTCCAGCTTATGGGACGGGTCTCAATAATAAATGAATGGAACGATATGTCCAGCCTACGGGGTGGGTCTCGAGAATGAAATAAGGATGTCCAGCCTACGGGGCGGGCATTATAAACAAGATGTCCAGCCTACGGGGCGGATTTTGTGACAGGATGTCCAGCCCACGAGGCGGGTCTTGTCTAAAATTAAACGAATGGCGTGACCGGAGGTACGTTCTATGATGGTTGCGGGGGCATGTTTGCCTGGAGAAACTTGAATAAAGAACTTAAAGGGTTCTATATTAAAATGAACGACGTAGTGTACTTACTTAGCGTAAGCTAACGTAAAAACGTTTTCGAAACACTATAGGAAAAGGGCACGTGGAATGAAGCTTCCTAAGCACATGGCCGGTCGGAGTTGAAGAGTCCCTATGATATATGATGTAATTTTATATGTAAAGGTAATATTTATAATAAAAATATACCTTTATCACTTTAGTGATAAGGTTTGAAGAACCAGGGACCATTTTCCGCTATAATAAATCTAATAATTAATAAAGTTTTTTAGGTTCTGCCCAAGTGATTTTGGTAAAATTTTGTGTAATTTAAGATTTGTTTACGCTGGTATTCTCAAAACTTACGTGCATAATTTGAATTTCACTAAAAGTTTTTAGGTTCTGCCCACAAGCATGAGTTGTTTTTCACATTTTGGTGCTCTGATTATTTGTCTAAGCATGCTCTGGTGGACTTGAAGATCTCATGCATGTATTCATGTTGTATATCATCATAGGTTCTGGTGCATCTAAATTGGTGGTTCACAGATTTCATCATAACAGGTGACTCATGTCAAATTTAACAGGAGATACGTGACTTGAGTTCATCTTATAGACCAAAATCGACAAAAAATAAATCATCAGAAGCACACGAAGAGATTCATGTACCTTAAAATCCTCCCTCTTTTGTGATTTAATTTCGCATTTCCTCGATTATTTCTTGTAATTCCGATAGGAGAAACGTGAGTTTGAGTTCATCGGCAAACCAGAGTCACCAGAAATCCACCAAAAGTCAATAACCTGAAACCCACCTCAAGATGCAAGTACCCTAAAAGACTCAAAAACCATCCCCTTTTTGCGATTTCATTTCACATTTGCAACTACCATTTCAAAAATTATTCGAATATACAAACATATTGATCAATGATTGATTACATACCAATTGTAACAGGGGAAACGTAAGCTAAATTCACCTACAGTAGAAACTGGAAGAGGAAGAAACGAGCATTTGAATTCACCGATTCCACAATCGTGAACAAAGCAATCAAGAAACATAAAGGGGGTTCAACTTCTGTTATTGTAATCTTGATAAACTGTGAAACATTGAAATACTTCAGATTTCATTTCATTACATTGAAATACCCATACAACAGACGGATATAAAACTAGTTACTTTTAATATAAATATATTACATATCATTAATTTTCATTGTTTATTAGTAGTTTGGTACTTTGTTATCTAAAACTTATATAGTTTGAAATTTTTGTTAATTTGCCATTTAAAACTTGTATAGAAACATACAAAATCACTAAATTGAAAAAAAAAAAGTATCACACTAAGTCACTAGCCGAGTCAAGTTAAATGCGAGCTCAACTTCTGGATTAATCAAGCCAACATTAAATGGCCATAACTATGATGGGGGCTACATGACCCTTTTTGTCCAACACGTCCATTGCTTCAAAAAGATTATGGTGTAAACTCCTATGCTGGTTTTTTTTTGGCAATACGACTTAATTAGACTTTAGGCAAGCTTTGCAGCTATCAAAATCTATGTATATGGACCGGATAGCAGTGCAAGCAGGTTGGTTCACCTCCTAGTCCTAGATCATAGCCTTCCTACTAAACAAAGTAACGTTGGTCTTGTCATGATGAGGGCTTATGGATTTCACTGTGACCAGCATTCGACGTGAGAAAAAATATCTTGAAGGAAATGCATTGAAATGAACGCCCTCTCCTCATCGAGGGAAATACTTAAATAACTCATAGAGTTGGCTTGCAAAGTAGTTAATGCTCTTCATCATAAGTTATCGGTGTTGACGCAATATGTATGATGATTGGTCTGATATCCGGTGGTTATATGCTTTATCAGTTGGAAACTGTCCTGCTCAATGGATTTGCTCTCTGTCGAGACCTTTGGCATTAAATCCCGGACATGTTACCATTTTCACTTGTCCCCGCAGATGAATGTTCGTCGTTCTCATCCTCGGCCTATAATGTCTAGGGATGTTTAATACTGCCATGCGCCACATTCAACTGGATGGTCCGTCTTGCTACATTTTACTCCTTCATTTGGGGGATAGTTGTATATATTGGGCTAATCTTGTATAGTCTAATAGTCTACGGGCAATGAGAAAGTTGCAAGTTTGTTAGTCCTAGTAGAAGTCTAATACTTGTTTATTTTATTAATTTATTAATTGTTTGGTTTAGTTCTTATTATACTAGGAGTGAGTTTTTATTTATTTGATTATTTAATTAAGTTTGAGTTGTGTTAGGATTAGTATAGAGTTTATTATAAATATATGGTTAGGAATTAATTGTAAAGTGTGGTTTTTTTTGTTTAATAAAATTCAAAGTTCGTTTTCTTGGGCCTGGTTTCCAACAATTGGTATCAGAGCTTAGTTAAAGTTTCTGCGATTTTGAGAGTCGTTTTCGGAGAGGGGGAGCAGCCCTTTGGGGCTGAAAAACGAAAGAAGGTAGACCACAATTTAGGAGTGTTGTTTGCGCATGTCAAAAGCAAGCAACTTTGCTGCTTTGGTTGGTGTTTAAACCGAGAAAAGAGGAAGACAAGTGCAGTCCTTAGCGGCTTACGTTGACAGAAGGAACCTAGTCATGAGCTTCTTGGCTGATGTGCGTTGACTGGATGGAAAGAAAAAGAGGTACAATTTTTGTTTGGCATGGAAATCATGACAAAAAAGGTTTTGTGGTTTGGGCTAATCTTGTCATAGTCTAATAATATACGGGCAAAGAAAAAGTTGCAAGTTTGTTAGTTCTAGTAGAAGTCTAATGCTTGTTTATTTTATTAATTGTTTGGTTGAGTTTTTATTAGACTATGAGTGAGTTTTTATTTATTTGATTATTTAATTAAGTTTGAGTTGTGTTAGGATTAGTATAGGGTTTATTATAAATATATGGTTATGAATTAATTGTAAAGTGTGGGGTTTTTTGTTTAATAAAATTCAAAGTTCGTTTTCTTGGGCCTGATTTCCAACAGTATATTTGAGGCTCGACCTAGGCCAGAGTTTGAGCAAGTGCATTGGTTATGTTTGGGCTATCATCCCTTTATCATTTCTCGTATTGATCTGATCATTGCCAATCTGGCTATGCCAGCCTTAGGTTTAACCGGGACTAACTGCTTGCGATTTATTCGATTTGGGGGTTACTGCATCATGCTCTATTTATTCTGTCAATTTATGTCGTTTTGTGTTACATTCATTTCGTATTCTGTTAAAAAGATTTATGGTTGATTTACGTTTTTAATTCAAAATTTGATAGTTTTTTTTTTCTAATAGAACTTTAGTTATGAGAAAATAAATGAAATTCAAAGAAACAAGTCGTATACAAAGAAGCATAAATATCATTTGAGTTTATTGACCTAAGAAATCTGTATAAAAGTGAAAAAAAAAACCTGTATTTCTCACTAATAGATCATTTGAGTTTATTGACCTAAGAAATCTATATAAAAGTGAAAAAATAAAATAGAAAACTTGTATTTCTCACTTCGAGAAATTGAACCTTTCGTCATGATTTGTGACTGTTGCGTCACAATATCATGACGAAAGGCATCGGATGGTGAAGATCGATTTTTGAAATACGGAGCTTGGGATTCCGTGGCTTAAACAGTATTACTTTTTATGGGTTTATATCTTCTCATATGAGGTGAGCTCATAAACTTGAGACTTATGTCAGTAACATAAAAAACGAGGGCTGCTATGCAACTTTTATCAATTCGAAGGGCTGCATATAGAAATTTGGTTAAATGCTTTCTAACATGCATGTGTACCGTGAACGTTAGTCACTTCCAGCCATAGCCGTCGCCGGTTCATCTCGCCAGAGTTCAAAAATCAAAACAGAACTCTAGCGGGCGCACTGCAACCCGACGGGGTAAACTCGACTCAACAGAACAACCAACTAGAGACGGCAATTCTTGACACTACCTGGACACGACACAAATAAAAGGCCAGTTGTGTTAGCTAACACCGCCCGTTTAGTAAACAGGTCACCTGGACACGACCTGTTTAATAAATAGGTTAACCCGAACATGACCATTTTAATAAGTGGGTTAACCTGTTTAAAGGCTTCTAAAATAAGTTCACAGTTAAAGTTTAAAGATGGAAAGTATTAAAATTTAAAGTTAATTAATATCTTGATTTTATTTTTTTCTTTTTCTATTAACTTCTAAAAGTGAATTAATTTTCTCTTTAAAGAAGATTAAGAAAAAGGTTCATACATGGGCAATGTGTAGTTTAGGACAATGTTTTCAGAATCGGACCGGACAACGAACCGGACGTCTTAGAGGTTCACTGGTCGTACCGGATTCAATAACCGGATGACGCAATAAATAATATAAATATTCATAAAAATATATAGAAAAAAATTCCAAATACTACATATACAACCATTTAAACAATTTTGAGTCAAAGACGAGGGTTGTAGATCTGTAGGAATTTTAATTCTTTTGAATCTTCAATTTTAATTTTGATTAGGGTTTTGGAAGACCTGTGGCAGCTTATAAGTTAAAAGTAAAGAGCCAAATTGGGTTAAAATTGTAAATAGAAGTAAGTAGGAGAACTATAGGATAAAAAAAATAAAAAAATAGTAAAAAATAAAATAAAAATTAAACTATCCGGTTCGACCACCGGTTCGCGGTTCGACCGTTGAATCGCTTGGACCGCCCGGTTCAACCAGCAAACGGTCTCAGAGCATGTAACCAGACCGGTGGAGGTCACGGTTCCCGGTCCGACCGGCCGATCCGGTCCGGGTTTAAAAACATTGGTTTAGGAAAGATGTGTAGTGTAGATGGGTGTGTGTTAGACGTTCAAAAAAAAATTCTCTTTCAAACCCTTTTATTAGCTCTTTACTTTCAACAATTTTTTTTACTAGTTCTGACTACTCGTTCTCTAATCCTTTTCATTCGTCTTTTCTAATCTCGAGCTAAATATATAAACCCAAATTTATTAATTGACAATAAAAATAAAGAAACAAAAACAATAAAAATGACATTAATTACAAAAAGGTTTCATTTTTTTTAACGGCGAATTTCTTTACTCCTGTGGGACCAAGACCTCCAAACCTAGGTGCTCTAAAAGGCTTTGTCTCTGCCACTGGGCCACCAACCCCAATGGTACAAAAAGGTTTCATTTGAGTCGGAGTAATTGATTATTTAAATTTTTATTAAGTCACTAAGAATTATTTATTTTCACAAACGAACATTGAACGGATCGACCCCAAACACCACATGATTTTAAGTGGGCGTAACCCGAATCGGTCCTATAGTCAAACCAGTGCGTAACCCGACCTGATTCGGTTCAGCAGGTTCAAACCGATTTCAAACCTTTAAAAAAAACTTACCGTTATGTGACCGTTAATATAGCCTTTAGAATGTTTTTTTGACCGTTTTAAAGTTTTTTTTACCATTTAGCCTCCCCTATATTAGTATAAATAGGTATTGGTTGAATCACTAGCCGTTATGTGACCGTTAATATAGCCGTTACAATTTACGTTTTTTTAATTTTTATAATATTTAATAAAAATTCAAAGTTTATTTGTTTAATTTGTATTTTATTAATTAAAATTAAAAAAATTGGAAAAACCGGTTTCAACCCGACCCACTCCGCATCGGATAGGGTCCACCTCCTCCTTCCCCCAAACCGACCTGGCCCAAATCGGTTTGGGGTTCAACCAGGTTTTGACTAAGTTTGATCAAACCGACTCAAGTTACAACCCGATCCGATTTGGCCAAAAAACCCAGTTTGTACACGCACGACACAACACAAATAAATATGGCCAGGTTAGGGTTTTATTTACCAATCAATGGGCTCTGGCTCCCGGCCTATTTTCTGCATATATAAAATTTTCTTATAATCATAGTTCTTGAGTTGTATGAAATTTTAAACGACAATATCTCCTATAAACATCACCAAAATATTATTCATTCTCTACATAAAAGTTAGACACGTTTGCAGCCTCGGATTTTATATTAATCAGGCGAAACTTTAGAGTAGAAACAAGTGATATCCTGTGCAAATATGTCATACAACAATCAGGAGAGGCTAAAACACAAGAAAACTATAGTAACCTTCTATAATCATATCCCATTGAAACATAAATTTCTACCTTTTTATGCAGAAAACTTCACCAAGAATGCCTGCTTCCCCTCCTGACCCGTCTTCTAAACAGTCTACACGCCTCGATGCTTAAATCGACTGCAACCGCTAACGCCATAAAGATAGCCGCATCCTCCACGCAGGTCACATGCCTCATTGCTAGTTGAACCATGGGCTTCCCCCTCTTCCCTTCTCCTTGAACCCTACAGCTCATTACGAACCCGCTTGCAGCAGGGCTTAGCCCAGCAAAGTCACCGCTGCTTTGTGGGCTCGGGATGTTAGAGTTAGAGGTAGCCTGCCGGTCCGTGTCTATGAAAAACTCGCCACCCCCGTTCCGCGTTTATGAGTATTTCTGACATTAACAGCTCCCCGCCATCTTGCCCGTCTGATAAAAGATGGAAACGGATGAAAATTGTGTCTTTAGTGCCACCACGTTCACGCCAGGCCTCGATTTTACCCCACGGAAGCCAGCTTTCGGGTCGGAAGGTGTCGGGTCGGACTATTAACCATGAGCCCGGGTTTGACCGCGCGACCCAGTCACAACCCGTTGAAGGGACGAAAGGTGTGGTCATGAATGCTGCAGCCACAGCTGAACCTGATAAATCGTGTATTTTAACTTTCCAACCTTTTCTTTCTCTTCTCTCGGTTTCTTGGTCTGGACCGTCACCTGAAGTTGACCAGTAGTTGTTCAACGGGTCAACCTGCGGTACCCTGCATAATGCACCACAGAAGTTCAGGACTTGGATAAAAAGGGTAGCTAAACAAGCGGGTTCTAAGCTTCAGTAACGGGTCAAAACGGGTTCAGGTTAAAACAGTGTCATTTTTACATGCAGATCACCCACCAAATACTTTTTTGTCCATTCTTTTAATATTTGACCCGTTTCACTTTTTTGTCCATTTCTTTTATATCTTACCCATCTGACACATTATTAAACAAACACGACCCGAATTGACCAACATTCACATAAACAGGTCAAAACTGCCACCTATAATAACAAGAATTATATCGTGTTCGGGAAAGTAACATTACCTATCTTGACTAAACTTGCAACTGAAAATGGGCTGCTTAATATTCCCTTGAATCTGAACAATTTGAGGACTCAATTTCGTTTCATCTTCAAACTGAAACACATATCTCGGGTCGGGATCCAACTTAACCCGTATGTGAAGCTCTGCAACAAATTTTCGCGTTTCTTGTTTCATCTTCCCGATACCAATCCACCCACTGAAAAGAATCACCGGTGTTCCTTCAGCCCATTCAGGGCCCACAACCAGTTTAAACGTCCCGACCTGTTGCCGTTTAACCCCAACCCCGCAGTGGGACCCCTTACGACCCGTGAACACAACAACCTCTAAACATGCTTGGGGAGTATAGAAACACCCTGGTGTAAGCAATGCTTTTAAATCGGACTTTTCAAGATAGAAGCTCGAGGCAATGTTATGAGAATCCGGTGTAGCTTCGGGTGATGATAGAAGCGGGATTGATGCGATTTGAGGTGGGAAACCTCGAAGGCGAATCTCACATGTACATGGTGATGAAAAAACATGGATTCCTGGCTTTTCTGGATACCTTAATCCCAATGAACCTATTGATAATCTGATAAAAGCTTGGGGATCCATTGATGTCACATGTACTTCTCCATTGACTTGTTGACAAATTAAAAAGTCAAACCTGTAAAATAAACAGTCAACAGTATAAGATTTCCAAAAATCCCCAAGATTTCTGTTCATGATTTTTTCAATTTCAAGAAACAGTATCTACAATTAGGCATTCATAAAAGAGAGTAACTAACCCCTTGATCAAGTTTCTTCCTTTATTACAGCCTCATAAACCCTAAACAACATACATTAAATTAAACACCCAAATTAGCATTAACTTACTCAAAGATGACAAACCCTAACTAAATTTGGAACAAAATCAAACACCCATGAACAAAATGGTTTGATTTTTGACTTTCTTAACCTACACCTAACAATTGCAGCACATAATGAATTATAAAAATTAATCACATAAAATGGGTATTAAAAGATTTTTTTTTTAAAAGAAAGAAAATAATAAAAAAGGCTGAAATTATGGAGAAGATTAAAAAAAAGGCCCAAAAAGTAGGAATTAACCAAAAAGGACTCACCTTTACCATCTGAAATTCTACCGAAAAAGCAGCAACAAGAGCAGCTTTTGAACCTGCAATCCACACTACATATAAACAAGTTGAAGCCCTAGAATCTTGAATTCTTGAAACACACTCTATGTTTTAAAGATGAATCTTTTTATAATGTAAAAAATCGATCTTGGAAGATGGGTGTGATGAATAATTGAAGTAAACACCAAAGCCACCAAGAAAGTCACGTAGACTTTGCACAGATCACGAGAAAGCCATATAAAACTAGTAAATTTGGGGGTGTGATTTCGAAGTATTTGTAGATATATATAAATATTTGGATACGGATATATGTCTGGATGAATGTATCTGAGAATTTATCTATTTTCTAAAGATTATCTATCACCGAATGAACATGTGAGAGAGAGAAAAGGGGTACTACGCCTGCTGCTGAATTATTTTGGGACGAAATAGACGGAGGAATTGAGAAATTATGAATTTATTAATCTTTTTTGCTGTTTACTAATCACAACCCTCCCTTCTAAGCATTAACAAAATATGAGAAAGAAACACAAGTTTACATAAACTCACCTGGTTTGGATCTATTTATAGTTTGGTCCCTTAACTCTGTTTTCTTTCCACTTACACCCACAAAGTTGGTTTGGGTGCTTCCTATGTCACAATTGCTCGGTCAAAACAACTTTCCAATAAGTTAAATTTCATAACGTTACGTCCATAAAAGAGATATTGGATAATAAGGAACGTCTAAACTCAAATACTATCAGCACTTGTTGGATGCATTGGTTGTGAATGAAATTAGAACTTTGCATTTAAGCGTGCTTAAGTGCGAGTAAGTAAACTCCCGCACAGGTGAAATTGACAATATTAATTGGGTTATAAGGGGTTGGATGCTACATATAAAAAGAAAGCAAACAACTTGAAATACAAATTTTCAAATCATTTATCAACAATAAATAACTAAGATCCCTAAATCAAATAGATATACATAAACATTTTTCTTTACCCAAAAACCTTTCTACTTTTAACAACGCAATAAGTAAATAAACTGTGTTTTTTTTTATTATCAAACGCCCCTAAACAATCAACAAACTAATATAACAATCAACATGAATATGAGTACTTGTTTGATTTTTAAGGTTGTACGCCTATTTAAATGTTTTTTATTATTTTATATTAATATTTTAGGTTTATGTTTGTTGTTAAAGTAAAACAATTACTTAAAAGCATAGAATTGTTTGATTTTTAACGTTTATCCATCGGCATCGCATAATCGATTATGTAAAATAAAAATAAAAGTCACTTTCTAAAAGTACACGACTCATGGATTATAAAAAAATCTTATAAAATCTAAAATCATCAATTCTTTAAAAGACATTAATGGAATGGAACTCTACAAAGTTGGTAAACATAAAATAGTCAATATTTAGCATCTACAAGCAGGGGCGGAGGACATAAAGGGTCCGAGGGGGGCCCGGCCCCCCAGATTTTTTCGCTCAGAAGTGTTAATATATACGTATTCGGCCGATTTTTCGCTCAATAGTGTTAATTTATATGTATTCGACCGAAAATTTTATAGTTCCGGCCCGCCCTATATGAAAAAAATTACCCGACCCCCCTGCAAAAATTTTCAAGCTCCGCCACTGTCTACAAGTAACATTACGTGTTCACTTCCAAACAATGTCATGATGAATGAAGAAAGGAAAGGATACAATGTTAAAACCAAATGTTAATGGGGTAAAAGTGAGATAAATAAAAAGATGAGGGGTGTATAGTGAAATAAAGAAGCATAGTGTTCATAGTCCTGAATCGAATACAGCTGTAAACAACGCATCAGTTGTTGACACCCGAAAACTAAAAAAGAAAAAGGAGAATCGTTTTCAGACGCGCATGTGGCTCATCACATCACTCTAACCGTTTTAATTGCACACTAGTCTTTATTTTTTATTTTTATTTTCATTTTTAAATTCAAAACTAATTATTTCACAATCTTATTTTAAAGTTTAAAGATATGTTATTGTAAGATAAGTGTCTCTCTCTATTTACTAAATAAATAGATAATTCTTTTTAAAATAACATGGTATATTTTATTCAGAATAGATTACAATAAATATATAATACATACACAAATTATTACAAAGTTCAATCCATAATACGTTGAAAAGTATAATTGGTTTCATTAATTCCTTTAAAACCATCATGTTCATTTTTATAACCAAAATTAAAAACTGCCCAATGGTTTTTAACTGTAGTTAAATGATTTTTAATATATAATTAAGTTGCTTGTTAATTGTTAAAGAAACCAAAATTTTCTTTAATGACAACGATTGAAGTAGCTAGTTGGTTGGTGCAAAACGCAATTTTCGGAATGAAACGCAACTGGTCAGCGTAATAGTGTGTTGGGTATTTCGACAGTGGTGATCAGTTATATTAGTTATCAAAGACGGTTGATAAGTAATTATAGATTAATAATAACTATTTAGTAATTATTAAAACGCAGCGGAATGAAACCGATTCAACACAATATAAAACCCGACAGGATCTGGGTTACGAAAACATACGAATACAGAATAAGATTTAAATCTAACTACCAATGAGATAGATATACCTTGGTTAATGATTAACCGGTTGAGACACCGAGGTACAACGAACGAGAGCTAGAACAGGAACCGAAACGCGAGAACGGGATGGCCGACCCGCGCAAGGCGGCGGCGGTGGGACAGGGTAAAGTGGCCGGAACTCTCTCAAGGGGAAGGAAGAATGCCTTCCTTTGATTTGGCGCTGTTGACCACCGGAGAAAAAAAACAAACAGCCCTTGCGGCTTGTTTTTCCAAATTGTAGGTCTCACGGCAAAAACAATTAGATTATAATTATATAATAATTATAAACCCTAATAATTGTTTCCGGGCCCAAAGTCCAATACGAAATAAAAGGCCTGTACCCATTTAATTGTTTTAATAAAAAGATTAAAACAATAAATATTTATTATTTATAAACCAGTATAAATAATAATTCCCGTCTAACGAATATATATAAATATATATCGTCTCGCTAATAGATCGTAATTACCAGTTAAGCGGGTTAAGTGGATTTAATGTTCGTTGCCCAAGGTGTAACTCTTACGGGTCATAACTCGGTCAGTCGCGTTGTCCATCGGGTCGGTCCATAAAATCCAACAATCTCCCACTTGGACGATCCACGATAAATCAACGCAAATAGTCAGCGGCGCTCTAGCTGCACATGGCTGTCCCTAACAAGGTATGACGCTTTAAAGTCATTAACCAAATATGTCGGTGTTAGTAATAGCTAACTAAAGCAAGACAATAGACTTATGGCAATAGTTATCATTCATCCTTTCCGTATAAGACATCAATTGAATCAATGAGACATGGATTTAGTTCATTCTCATATGGCGTTCAATTATTATTGTTCTCGATCAAGAATCAAAGTGGTCCAATCAAACACACAGTAAGTTTGGGTAAGGCCTTACACTTCACCAGTTTGAATCACGAGGGCGCCACGATGTCTAACTGTTACATATCATGTAAGAGTACAGAATCCCTTATCGACTACATACAACTCCCACTGAACTTCAGATCTGTTCCTAACCAATGCCTTTATGACTGGTAGTTACGCGACAGCGGTTGACAGTGATTAAAGAACAGTCCTTGGTAAACGAAAGTTCTAGTATGCATCTCAAGTCAGAGGATACTAAATGAGTATACCAATATCAAAACATCTTATGATTAAAATCCATGAAGATGATTTGAAGCGAGTTACATCCAACGTCATCCAAGATGAGGTCTGTGAAATTGGAAGTCAACTACTTGAGTCCAAGTTCAGAATAGTCTTAATTCAGAGTCGTTCCCACGATTCTGATCGACTACGGATGATTAAGAATACAAGATTCATGGATTAAACGTATTAAAATCGAACACAGTTGTAAGAATTCAGAATTGAATTTAAATCAGTAAACCAAAAGAATTCAAAAGTACAACTGTTTAATTGTTCACACATTCAAAATACTAAATCAAAACATATCACTAGCAAATCTAAGACCAATAGCATCTCTGTGAAGATCATGCTTGTCCTGAGTCATGGGCTTAGTAAACGGGTCCGCTAGGTTTTGATCTGTGTCTAGTTTGCTTATCACGATGTCACCACGTTCCACAATTTCCCGTATATAGTGGAACTTTCTGAGAATGTGCTTGGCTTTGTGATGAGATCTGGGCTCTTTGGCTTGAGCTATAGCACCTTTGTTATCACAAAGTATCTCGATTGGTTGGCGAATACTCGGAACCACATCGAGGTCAGTAATGAATTGTAACAATCCGACTTTTCAAGTTAACTCCGTTAGCAATTCCGTTAAGTTTCCTGTTAAAAACCTAACCCCGTTAGCTAATCCAGTTAAATTCAAACCCCAAGGACTAATCCTGTCAATATCTGAATTCAAACTTCAAGGATTAAATTGTATTTTACCCAACTTCATTTAGGCTGACTCTGAAAGTCAAAATTTGTGAGTTCTTGTTCCTGTTTGACTTGTAAAAGTCAAACCTCTTGTTCCTAAGACAAATCCGTGAATATTAGCCGAATTCGATTGGAATTCATAACTGAAACAGACTTAAATGTCATTCACGATCAGCATGGAACCTTTAATTCTCGTATTATATCGAATTAAACCCAATAATGGGTGTTCAAGTCGAAACCGTCGCCTATTTGATCAAAATCGACGAATGCTTATATTGTTTTCACAAATTGAGCATACACTCACACAAGTCGCATCAAACTAAAGCTTCTGCGTACATCAATTCGTTCGGAGACAAGACAGTGATCGTCGGAGACCCAAACGTGCACCGTCGGATTTCGTTTTAGTCGGGAACCTGCAATCCATCACGAATTCTGGTAATTACTTACATCAACAGTTTCGTTTTAATGTCTAATTCAATAACCCTACGGTAATTGGATCGTATATCACCAAATTGAACACGAACTGTAATCTAGGGTTTGTTCTTCAATCGATTTGGGGGTTTCGACCCTAAACCCAACCTTAATCAAATTAAATCCTATAGTCAGTTTCGCCACCTTACATTCACTGAAAGCCCTATGCTTAATTTATCAATTATCATCGAATTGAACTCAATCCCAATCCTAGGGTTTGTTCATAAGTCGATTTGGGGATTTTGGTCTTAAACCTAATCTCTATCTAATTAAACCACATCCCCAGATTCGCAAGCCTTGATTGAGTAAAAGCCCCATGTTTTCAGTAAAGTTTATTATCCATTTCGATCAAGTTAATCTCATGTTCTTAATCTAGGGTTTCGGACTTTAATCTCGTTATTAAACAACTCAATCGATGAAGTTTTTACAATTAATCGTGTGTACAGGTTCGAAATCCCCTAATGATCAAAACCCCTGCATAATCGGATCGAGCCAGAGTCGAAATCGATGGGATTTGAGTTGAGAATCGATCGCGGCTTGTATGGGAGGGATATCACAGAAATCGTATTGTTAAAACCATTTCGGTCTGGGTTTTGTTACGAATCCCTAGCGGGCGGGACTGGTTAAGGCAGTGTGTTGGTGTAGGTGAGACCCGGGTTCGAACCTCACTAGCACCATTTATTTTTCTAGCCACTTTTGAGACTATATTTTTATATAAAATATGTTCTAATACTATTATGATAATATATTAAATGGTTTTTAGCCCGGGAAACCACCCGTAGGCTCGGGTTTGATTTATAAACCATTTTAACATTATTTCTCCACTTTTAAATAATATATATATTATTTTTAAACCACGACTCAGAATAAATTACATATTTATACTATTTTTCAACCCGTGATTTCCAAGCCAAAAATAATATATATTTTATATTATTTCCTCGAAGTTCATAAACTCTATGAAACGTTTTCAGACTAATAAATGATACGATCTTATTGTATTATTTGCTCATGTTTCATCCTCGATCTAAAAATAATATATTTATTATTTTTAACACAAATGATTATTTATAAATCTTGGAAACTTAAAAATAATATATTAAATTATATTACCTTCCTAACCAATTTAAAAGGCACGAACGTACGAATATTATTATTTATTATTATTATTCATTCGACACAAAACGTATATATCTTAATTATCAAATTAAGAAATCCCTATTATCGTGGACGCGTTCGTCTACTCGTTGTTTCCTAAGCGTATTTTAGGACGTTCCAACTTCCGTGTCGTCGTCACATATTCCGATTGTATCCCTAACTATAATGTGTATAATTCTAGGGCATATGTAAGCCGTGCAGGCTAACATTTGAGGTTCCAAATCTCATACTTGTGTGATACTACCTACTACGCAACGCAGGTGAGTTTCACGGCCCCTTTTTACTTGTTTTACTATTGGGGGAGAAACATGCTTACACACAAACGTATTTTACTTATTTTCCGGTTGAGGAAGAAACAAACATGAATACCAACTATCATACTTTTACTTGTTTTCCCCGTGGGGGAGAAACAGGTACGCAAGCAAATATCATTTTACATGTTTTTCCCGTTGGGGGAGAAAACATGACGCAACTATTTGATTATGGTACTTTATATGATATCACTGTTGAGGCTAAGCGTAACACACTATCACAGAAAGTCCTCATCTTATATCGGACCGTTAATATAGATCTTAGCGAGGTAATGTTTAGTAGTACTACTGGGTTTGACAAGCCCCACCCGCGTTAGTCGCGCTAACTCGATTGGATATCGAACGGGTGAAATGTTAGCCTACTCACATTGGCCAGAGTTGATAGACCTGGCAGGAGGCATATAAACACAGTCAGCTTTGGTTGCGAGCGCTTTAGTAAAACATGAACATAGGCTAGTGTGACAATCCGGACTTTTCAGTTTAACTTCGTTATTTAAATCCAGTTAAAGTTAACATAATTAACTTAATTCAAACTTCGGGGACTGTTTCTGTCATTTCTTCAAACTCTAACTACAAGGACTAGTTATGTAAATACTCTTAAATCAAATCTGTTGACTTTTCAAAGTCAAAAATTGTATTTCTGTTGACTTTTGATAGTCAAACTAACAAGTTCCTAACATAGATAACCCAATCCAAACTCCAGGGACTTGATCTGTCATTTCAAAACTTCATAACATAAAACTAGAGGGACCACTTCTGTAATTAACCCTAACTTGATTTCTGTTTGACTTTAGAAAGTCAAACTCGCAGCTTTAATCCAATTCAAACGCTCATGATCGAATTCGCCCGATTTTGTAACCGTTGGACACGTCTCAGCCATTAACGATCACCATTATCACATTAAACACAGAAATTGAATCGTAATCAAACCCAATTATGGGCATTTACATCATAACCGTCAACCATTTCCGTTTAACTATCGAATTCGGCAAATTCTCATACTATTCGCACGAATTGGAACTCTGCACACCTCAAACGAAACCCTGTGAAGCTGTTTCAAGCGTCAATTCAATCGGAGGTGGAACCAAACTCGCCGGAGTTGAAGCTGTTCACAGTCGGAAGCTGTGTTAGTCGAGCGCCTCCAATTCGAATCCCAATCTGGTAAATTCTTACACTTGTAGCTTCGTTTTTACCCCTGGATTGTAAGCCCTATGCTAATTGGGGCTTATAACACTCAATTCGACCAAATCCAGATTCTAGGGTTCATGTTTGACTGATTTAATCGAACCCTAATCTAAACACTTTCTTAATCCAATTAATTCACACATGTAGACTCGTAACCATCCATTGAGTGAAAGCCCTCTATCAATTTAACATTTTAACATCTAATTTTTCATAATCCGAATTCTAGGGTTCGTCCTTATTCGATTTGGAATTAAATCATATGGGTAGATTCGCAAACATGTACTCAGTAAAAACCCCATGTTAATTTGATTCCATAACATCAAATTCTTCAAGATCCAGAACCTAGGGTTCATACGATTTCTGTTTAATCAAACCTCTACCTACATTCAATTTAAATGAAATTAAACTACTGGATTAGACTCGCAATCATATACTCAATTTGATTCTGTGTTCGAAAACTAGGGTTTCGGCTTTGTTTTCGAGCAATTAACGACCTTAAAGTTGATGTTTTTCCAATTAAACTTGTAATCAGGTTCGCATATGCTCCGTAATCAAAACCTCTATGCTTCCAATTCAATTCGTATTCGAAATCGTTGGATTTGGAACGGTTTTGGTCCGGATCGCGTTAGGGGGAAGAACCCACGAGAGTTTATGATTAAAACCTTTTGAATCCGGTTCTGTTTGCGATTCCCTAGCGGGCAGGACTGGTAGATCGTGTGACTGGTAGGGAGGAGACCCGGGTTCGAGTCTCCCCCCCTGTTTTGGTTTTTATTTATTTTTAAAGCATTATTTAATTATAAAACCTACCCCTATATTATTATATTAATATATAAAAGTGTTTTATCCCGGAAAACGACCCGTAGGCTCGGGTTTAATTTATTAATCCATTTTATTAGTTTTCCCACTTTTATAAATAATATATTTATGTTATTATCAAATAAAAATAATATATTTATATTATTTTCAAACCGTAACTTCGTATAAAATAATATGTTTATATTATTTTCAACCTGTGACTAATCTTATTAAATAATATATATGTTTATATTATTTCGTATCGTTTTATACCTCGTGTGATGTTTTCAAACCAATTAATAATATTATTTACCCACGTTTATAAACTCAATGAAACGTTTCAAACTTGTAAATAATATAAGTTATTATATTATTTACCCTCGGTTTTATCCTCGATCAAAAATAATATATTTATTATTTTCCACACAAATGATTATTTTGTTAATCATACGAACTTAAAAAGAATATATATAGTTATATTATTTTCCTAACCATTTTAAATTGCACAAACACACGAATATAATTAGTTATTATTATCCATTATTAGAAACGTTCGACACCAAACGTATTTATCTTAATAATTAATTAATTAAGAAATCTTTATTCCCGTAGACACGTTCGTCTACTCTTAGATCCTTAGAATGCGTTAAGACATTCTAATTTTCCGTGTCTTCGTCACAAATCCCAACTTGCCCCTAATTTATGTGTTTATAATTCTAGGGCATACGTAAGCCGTGCAGGCTAACATTTGAGGTTTCAAATCTCATACTTGTGTGATACTACCTACTACGCAACACAGGTGAGTTTCACGGCCCCTTTTACTGTTTTTATTTGGGGGAGAAAACATGTCACAACTTTTTGGTTTATTGTAATTCATATGATATCACTGTTGAGGCTAAGCGTAACACACAATCATGAAAAGTCCTCACACACATCGGACCGTTAATATGGTAAGAACGAGGTAATTTTGGTAGTACTATTGGGTTTGACAAACCCCACCCGTGTTAGTCGCGCTAACTCGATTGGAGGTCGAACGAGTGTTATATTGACCTTAACACATTAGTCAGAGTTGATAGACCTGGCTGGAGGCAAACAAACAAACACACTGTCAGTTTCGGTTGCGAGCGCTTTAGCAAAACATGAATATAGGCATGCAACCTATTGATATGCATATTGAATGTACATAATCCGTAAACGCTTTACTTTAAATGATTGAAACATGTGAACTCCTCGTTTTCTTACATGTTTTCTCAGGTTGGCACTCAGGATCACGTTAAGTCATGCATGTGTCTTGGACTCCAATTGAAATAATTATCTATTGAATAATATTTATGTTTTGTTTGTAATTGGACTTGGGCGCGTTGTTTTGCGCATTTACTTTCATTTAACGCTTCCGCATATACGCTCTGAACCTTGAACTTTTATATTATTACATTTCAAGTCCCATATAGTGTCGTTTGAAGTAACTGATGTCTGAGATCCTGGTTTGTCACCTTCCAAAACGGTAAAACTCCGTTAGTGGAATTTGGGGGTGTGACAGCTAGCTACCTATAGATATGCATATTGAATGTACATAATCTGGCAAACACTCTCATATTGCAAACTTGAAACTTGTGAACTCACCAACCTCGTGTTGACACTTTTTCTTACATGTTTCTCAGGTCGCTTTGGCACAGGTTGCGCACTTAGGACATGCATGGAGTCCTACTGTCATATCATTCATTTCAAATATTTTAAACAGTTTATTTAATTACAATAATTGGCGCTTGTTGCGTGTAATTACGTTTGACTGCATTGTAACGTTTACGCTTCCGCATTAACTCTGAACTTTTATGTTTTGACATTTCAAGTCCCATATAGTGTCGTTTGATGTAACTAATGACTGAGATCCTGGTGTGTCACCTTCCAAACGGTAAAACTCCGTTAGTGGAATTTGGGGGTGTGATAGATTGGTATCAGAGCCATTGGTTATAGAGAACTAGGATTGCATACTAGACTATAACCGTACACATGCATTAGTTACCCGGCACAGACACTCATACCTGATACATATAGCATCTATACATACATTGTAGTGCAGGTATGTAACACCATCCGTATCACCCTCAGTTGACGAGGGACACAACATTTGCATTGCATCATCATTCCCAGTGGCGACACTCGGGGAATCACCAGAATATCATCCACTCCCGTCCGTGGGTAGCGAGACGAAGCCTTCGAAGGAGTCTCTCACACCATCTCCTGTTGGGTATGGTGGGTTTTCTCAGGTCCATGCTATGGACGACACTAACGCATATCTCTTTGGGAATTGGGATCGTCGGAGGCGAGTCCCTACTGTAACCACCAGCAACAATACGCCGAATGAAGGCAGACCGTTGCACACATCATTGCAGAATCCATTGACACGTAGATGTCATCACTCTCCCGAGCCATGGGCTCGCGTCTTTGATCGATATTCTGTTGAGAATGGATCGAACACAAATCTGAGAACGCATTGTTCAATGCATACTTAAACTCTATCTTGACTCAGTTGAAAGGACGGCTACTTTGCTGCTTTCTATAACTTGTATTCATGAATTAGTTTCATTTCTCGAAGTCGCATTTCGTGTACATGTTTTCTTCATGCTCTCATCTACAATCCGCTGGATTGGACTCTTGTATTGTGTTTCAACTCGAGTGAATACTCGGATCAAACGATTTCTGACTACTCATCCTAATATGAGTCCTAGTTGATCAACTTATGATTAGTGACTAAGCTTTCCGATAACTTATCATCTCTAACAATACTCTGTATTCGGAAATACAAACTAAAGGACATTATGACACAGGATAGGGAGAACTAGGGTGAACATGCAAGGCAAATTATCATTACGGGTGCACACGTAATAATAATTTGAGGTGCATGTAAGTCCTGGTGAAACCTAGTGTGTGGATGAATGGTCCTAATCAGTGATTTACAGACTTAGGTTTCCACTATCTGTAGAGACTCTCATAACCCACTCAACGATTAGTTGGTATCGTTAAACCTGTTCAACAATTGATAGACGCGACTATCAGGTTGAAAATGTTTACGGATACACTGAATTATCATCAATGGGATCCATCAATGTTATTTTCACCCATGTAAGAGTCTTAGTGATCTTACAACTCTCATTCAAACTTAATCAATAGAACCACCTAGAGTGAAACTCTAGTAGAAACTCAGAGTAAAACCACCGACTCCAACTATGTACACAGAATTTGAGGAATTCTTTCTATGCTAACGCGTTATTCCTTACACTCCTACAATAGATCCCACTTGAACTTGTTACCTCATCCTGTGACTAATCCTTAGTCTAACTTCGAATTTTACTCCAGCATATTCAATCCTGTAAACGGATTTCTTTCTTCACGAAATGATCCAGTGGATCCACTGACATTAGAAACGGGGATTTAATCTAACCAACCATCAGTTGAACGTGACTACTTAAACATACATCCTATCTTTTATGCTACTGGAATCTATGTCTCATTAGACTTTTCTCTTCTACATGTGAACCTTTTCCCTTGGCCTATGCATTGGCTGACACTTGCTTATAAGCGCGAGTCTCACTAGAAGTCTCAACATGACTTCACAAATTCCATATTAGTGCGTCGTACTCTAACTCTAATAAAAGCCAAGTATACTATTGAGATAGCAGACTGTAATATCCCGCATCGGTTGAGGGGGAGAACGATACATTCCTTATTAGGAGGTGAATACCTTCTCTATTGAGACGCGTTTTGCCTGAGCGAGCAACTCGTCGGGTAAAAACAAATCCGTGAGTTCCTGGATGGGCAACCCATCACACTTGGCAGTTTCGATGTAATTTTCGGAATAGATTGATTATCTAAAAACCAAGCCGAGATTATCTGTCGTAAGAAAACTATCCGCCTTCCTCTTCCGAGTGGAGAAACTCTTTTTGTCCAAGGCGAAAATAGTGGTGCTATCGTGGCATCATATCTTTCAGGAAAGCACAAAAGTAGCTACGTAATGGTCATACTGCCATTTTGGCTCTCGTTGCCGAACAGCCATCTGAGGAGAAAAAGATTGACGACATACCAATCGTTCGTGATTATCCGAAAGTATTTCCCGAAGACCTGCCTGGTCTTCCGCCACGTCGTCAAGTCGAATTTCAAATTGATTTAGCACCCGGAACAACGCCTGTTGCTCGGGCACCCTACAGACTTGCACCCAGTGAATTACAAGAACTATCTACACAACTGCAAGAGTTGTTGGATAAAGGTTCCATCTGACCTAGCTCATCGCCAAGTGGAGCTCCGGTACTATTTGTCAAGAAGAAGGACGAAACTTTCCGTATGTGTATTGATTACCGGGAGTTGAATAAAGTCACTATCAAGAACCGCTACCCTTTGCCTCGCATTGATGACCTCTTTGATCAAATCCAAGGATCAAGTTTCTATTCAAAAAATAGATCTTAGGTCCGGCTACCATCAGTTGAGAGTCCGAGAAGAGGATATCTCTAAGACTGCATTCAGAACGAGGTACGGCCATTACGAATTTATGGTCATGCCTTTCGGGTTAACCAACGCACCTGCGGTATTCATGGACCTCATGAACCGTGTGTGTAAGCCTTACCTTGACCAATTCATTATTGTTTTCATCGACGACATCCTCATTTATTCCAAGAACAAGGAGGAACATGAGGAACACCTACGCTTAATTTTGGAACTACTTAAGCGAGAACAACTGTATGCTAAGTTTTCCAAGTGTGAATTTTGGATCCGGGAAGTTGAGTTTCTAGGGCATGTGGTTAATGAGAAAGGGATGCATGTCGACCCATCCAAAATAGAAGCCATCAAGAATTAGGCAGCACCGACGACTCCGACTGAGGTGCGACAATTTCTGGGATTGGCCGGTTATTACCGTCGTTTTATCGAAGGATTTTCAAAGATTGCACAACCTCTCACCGCCCTAACTCAAAAAGGAAAAGCCTATAATTGGGGCGATAACCAAGAGTCAGCTTTCCAGCACCTCAAACAGAAACTTTGCAGTGCACCTATTTTAGCTCTTCCGGAAGGAACCGATGATTTTGTAGTGTATTGTGATGCATCTATTCAAGGTCTGGGTTGTGTCTTAATGCAACGCGAAAAGGTGATCGCATACGCTTCACGTCGGTTAAAGATTCACGAGAAAAACTACACCACTCATGATCTAGAGTTGGGAGCAGTAGTTTTTGCACTTAAGATATTGAGACATTACTTGTACGGTACCAAATGCACCATCTACACCGATCACAAGAGCCTCCAGCATATCTTCGAGCAGAAGGAGTTGAACATGCGACAACGTCGTTGGGTTGAACTTTTAAATGAGTACGACTGTGCGATCCGATACCATCCGGGTAAAGCTAATGTTGTGGCTGACGCACTAAGCCGAAAAGAAACGAAACCCAAACGAGTTCGAGCGTTACAACTTACTATTCACCCTGGATTGCCTGACCGAATCCGTAGTGCTCAACTTGAAGCCTTGAAAGAAGATAACCTACCGTTAGAAGGTACACGCGGCATAGAAGCACAACTTGAAGTAAAATCTGACGGAATTCGTTACTTCGTCGAACGAATATGGATTCCAGTATTCGAAAATTTAAGGGAACTAATCATGGATGAAGCTCATAAATCTCGTTACTCCATCCATCCGGGTTCCGATAAAATGTACCATGATCTAAAAGTACTATATTGGTGGCCGAAGATGAAGGCCGATATAGCCACCTATGTTAGTAAGTGTCTGACCTGCGCGAAGGTCAAAGTTGAATATCAAAAACCATCCGGTCTTCTACAACAACCAGAAATTCCTATGTGGAAATGGGAACAAATATCCATGGATTTCATCACCAAATTACCACGAACCCCTACTGGATGTGATACTATATGGGTAATTGTTGATCGATTAACAAAATCTGCTCATTTCCTAGCAATCAAGGAAACCGACAAAATGGATAAGCTTACTCGTACATACTTGAAAGAAATAGTCTCTCGGCACGGGGTGCCAATCTCCATTATTTCGGATCGTGATGCACGATTCACTTCTCGTTTCTAGCAGTCGTTACATAAGGCCTTAGGCACGCGTCTAGATATGAGCACAGCATACCATCCTCAAAATGATGGCCAAACTGAACGTACTATCCAAACTCTGGAGGACATGCTACGAGCTTGTGTGATTGATTTCGGTAACACTTGGGAGTCTCACCTACCGTTGGTGGAGTTCTCCTACAACAACAGCTATCACACTAGCATCAAGGCAGCTCCATTTGAAGCACTTTATGGACGAAAATGCCGTTCTCCCATTTGTTGGACCGAGGTTGGAGATAGCCAACTCACAGGTCCTGAACTTGTATTTGAAACTTCTGAAAAGATCGTTCAAATTAGAAACCGTATGGCGGCAGCTCGTGATCATCAAAAGAGCTATGCCGACAAGCGTCGTAAACCTTTGAAGTTTCAAGTGGGTGACATGGTCTTACTCAAAGTCTCACCTTGGAAGGGTGTCATTGAGGTAAACTGAATCCTCGTTATGTTGGACCTTTAAAATATTAAAGAGAATCAGACCAGTAGCGTATCAACTGGACTTACCTGAAGGACTGAGTGGTGTACACAACGTCTTTCACATCTCAAATTTGAAGAAATGTCTAGCTGACGAATCTCTCGCGGTTCCCCTTGAGGAACTACACATTGACGAACAGCTGCGTTTCATCGAAGAACCCGTGGAAATCATGGATAGGGAAGTTAAATCGTTAAAGCAAAGTAAAATCCCTATTGTTAGAGTCCGTTGGAACTCGAAACGCGGACCGGAATTCACATGGGAGCGCGAGAATCAGATGAAGCGCAAATATCCTAATCTGTTCAAGCACTCCACGCCAAATTCTTAAGGCACTATTTAATTTTCGAGACGAAAATTCTTTCAACTAGAGGATAATGTGACACCCCAGAATTTTTATTTATTTATTTATTTATTTAATTTTCGGGACGAAAATTCTTTTAACTAGGTGATGATGTGACAATCCGACTTTTCAAGTTAACTCCGTTAGCAATTCCGTTAAGTTTCCTGTTAAAAACCTAACCCGGTTAGCTAATCCAGTTAAATTCAAACCCCAAGGACTAATCCTGTCAATATCTGAATTCAAACTTCAGGGATCAAATTGTATTTTACCCAACTTCATTTAGGCTGACTCTGAAAGTCAAAATTTGTGAGTTCTTGTTCCTGTTTGACTTGTAAAAGTCAAACCTCTTGTTCCTAAGACAAATCCGTGAATATTAGCCGAATTCGATTGGAATTTGTAACTGAAACAGACTTAAATGTCATTCACGATCATCATGGAACCTTTAATTCTCGTATTATATCGAATTAAACCCAATAATGGGTGTTCAAGTCGAAACCGTCGCCTATTTGATCAAAATCGACGAATGCTTATATTGTTTTCACAAATTGAGCATACACTCACACAAGTCGCATCAAACTAAAGCTTCTGCGTACATCAATTCGTTCGGAGACAAGACAGTGATCTTCGGAGACCCAAACGTGCACCGTCGGATTTCGTTTTAGTCGGGAACCTGCAATCCATCACGAATTCTGGTAATTACTTACATCAACAGTTTCGTTTTAATGTCTAATTCAATAACCCTATGGTAATTGGATCGTATATCACCGAATTGAACACGGACTGTAATCTAGGGTTTGTTCTTCAATCGATTTGGGGATTTCGACCCTAAACCCAACCTTAATCAAATTAAATCCTATAGTCAGTTTCGCCACCTTACATTCACTGAAAGCCCTATGCTTAATTTATCAATTATCATCGAATTGAACTCAATCCCAATCCTAGGGTTTGTTCATAAGTCGATTTGGGTATTTTGGTCTTAAACTTAATCTCCATCTAATTAAACCACATCCCCAGATTCGCAAGCCTTGATTGAGTAAAAGCCTCATGTTTTCAGTAAAGTTTATTATCCAATTCGATCAAGTTAATCTCATGTTCTTAATCTAGGGTTTCGGACTTTAATCTCGTTATTAAACAACTCAATCGATGAAGTTTTTACAATTAATCGTGTGTACAGGTTCGAAATCCCCAAATGATCAAAACCCCTGCATAATTGGATCGAGCCAGAGTCGAAATCGATGGGATTTGAGTTGAGAATCGATCGCGGCTTGTATGGGAGGGATATCACAGAAATCGTATTGTTAAAACCATTTCGGTCTGGGTTTTGTTACGAATCCCTAGCGGGCGGGACTGGTTAAGGCAGTGTGTTGGTGTAGGTGAGACTCGGGTTCGAACCTCACTAGCACCATTTATTTTTCTAGCCACTTTTGAGACTATATTTTTATATAAAATATGTTCTAATACTATTATGATAATATATTAAATGGTTTTTAGCCCGGGAAACCAACCGTATGCTCGAGTTTGATTTATAAACCATTTTAACATTATTTCTCCACTTTTAAATAATATATATATTATTTTCAAACCACGACTCCGAATAAATTACATATTTATACTATTTTTCAACCCATGATTTTCCAAGCCAAAAATAATATATATTTTATATTATTTCCTCTAAGTTCATAAACTCTATGAAACGTTTTCAGACTAATAAATGATACGATCTTATTGTATTATTTGCTCATGTTTCATCCTCGATCTAAAAATAATATATTTATTATTTTTAACACAAATGATTATTTATAAATCTTGGAAACTTAAAAATAATATATTAAATTATATTACCTTCCTAACCAATTTAAAAAGCACGAACGTGCGAATATTATTATTTATTATTATTATTCATTCGACACAAAACGTATATATCTTAATTATCAAATTAAGAAATCCCTATTACCGTGGACGCGTTCGTCTACTCGTTGTTTCCTAAGCGTATTTTAGGACGTTCCAACTTCCGTGTCGTCGTCACATATTCCGATTGTATCCCTAACTATTATGTGTATAATTCTAGGGCATATGTAAGCCGTGCAGGCTAACATTTAAGGTTCCAAATCTCATACTTATGTGATACTACCTACTACGCAACGCAGGTGAGTTTCACGGCCCCTTTTTACTTGTTTTACTATTGGGGGAGAAACATGCTTACACACAAACGTATTTTACTTGTTTTCCTGTTGTGGAAGAAACAAACATGAATACCAACTATCATACTTTTACTTGTTTTCCCCGTGGGGGAGAAACAGGTACGCAAGCAAATATCATTTTACATGTTTTTCCCGTTGGGGGAGAAAACATGACGCAACTATTTGATTATGGTACTTTATATGATATCACTGTTGAGGCTAAGCGTAACACACTATCACAGAAAGTCCTCATCTTATATCGGACCGTTAATATGGATCTTAGCGAGGTAATGTTTAGTAGTACTACTGGGTTTGACAAGCCCCACCCGCGTTAGTCGCGCTAACTCGATTGGATATCGAACGGGTGAAATGTTAGCCTACTCACATTGGCCAGAGTTGATAGACCTGGCAGGAGGCATATAAACACAGTCAGCTTCGGTTGCGAGCGCTTTAGTAAAACATGAACATAGGCTAGCTACCTATAGATATGCATATTGAATGTACATAATCTGGCAAACACTCTCATATTGCAAACTTGAAACCTGTTACCTCACCAACCTCGTGTTGACACTTTTTCTTACATGTTTCTCAGGTCGCTTTGGCATAGATTGCGCACTTAGGACATGCATGGAGTCCTACTGTCATATCATTCATTTCAAATATTTTAAACAGTTTATTTAATTACAATAATTGGCGCTTGTTGCGTGTAATTACGTTTGACTGCATTGTAACGTTTACGCTTCCGCATTAACTCTGAACTTTTATGTTTTGACATTTCAAGTCCCATATAGTGTCGTTTGATGTAACTAATGACTGAGATCCTGGTGTGTCACCTTCCAAACGGTAAAACTCCGTTAGTGGAATTTGGGGGTGTGACATGAATTTCTTCATCCAAGCAGCTTCCTTAGCAGCATCTGATGCAGCTATATACTCAGATTCGGTGGTTGAATCCACCACCACACTCTGCTTGGAGCTCTTCCAGGAGATAGCTCCTCCGTTTAGAGTGAATATGAATCTTGATTATGAGCGAGAGTCATCTCGGTCGGTTTGGAAGCTGGCGTCAGTGTAACATCTTACAGTGAGCTCTTCTTCCACTCCTCCAAATATTAAGAACATGTCTTTAGTCCTTCTCAAGTACTTCAGGATGTTCTTGACTGCAGTCCAATGGGCAATGCCAGGACTTTGCTGAAAACAACTGGTCATGCTTAAAGCATACGAGACGTCAGGCCTGGTACATAACATAGCATACATGATAGAACCAATCGCCGAAGCATATGGAATTGCTTCCATACGCTTGGTTTCAATGTCCGTTGAAGGAGATTGCGATTTGTTCAGCACGATGCCTTTAGTCATAGGAACACCTCCTTTCTTGGAGTTTTCCATATGAAAGCGTGCCATGACTTTGTCTATGTATGTGCCTTGACTAAGCCCTAGAAGCCGCTTAGATCTATCCCTGTAGATCTTGATTCTTAGAATGTAGGCTGCTTCTCCAAGATCTTTCATTGCAAAACAAGTTCCCAACCGGTGTTTAACATCGTTAAGCATAGGGATGTTGTTTCCAATGATAAGTATATCATCCACATACAAGATGAGGAATGATATAGTGCTCCCACTAGCCTTTCTATAAACACAAGGCTCATATTCATTTTTGACAAAACCAAACTCTTTGATCTTTTGGTCAAAACGAAGATTCCAGCTTCGAGATGCTTGTTTGAGTCCATAAATAGACTTATTCAATTTACATACCCTATTAGGATATTTTGGATCAACAAAACCATCAGGTTGTACCATATAGACATCTTCAGAGAGATGCCCATTAAGGAAAGCGGTTTTGACATCCATTTGCCATATCTCGTAGTCATAGTACGCGGCTATGGCAAACAATATCCTGATCGATTTGATCATAGCAACGGGCGAGAAGGTTTCATCATAGTCAATGCCTTGAGTTTGAGTAAAACCTTTCGCAACTAGCCGTGCTTTATAGGTGTGTATATTTCCATGCATGTCGGTTTTTCTCTTGAAAATCCATTTGCTCCCTACTGCCCGAGATTCGGGGGGTAGCTCAACCAAGTCCCAGACTTGATTATCACGCATAGATTGCATCTCGGCGTTCATGGCTTCTAGCCATTTTGCAGATTCTGGATCTGAAATAGCAGATTTGTAGTTAGTAGGTTCGTCATTAGACTCGGCTACTAATAGGACCTTGGTACTATCAAGATGCCATAGGTATCTGTCAGGTTCTTTGTGAGTCCTTACACTTCTGCGAACACTTGTGTTTATGTCTGATTCACCAGCAACAACTTCTTGTTGTTCAGACGCTCCGACTTCATCAGCGGTTGTTTGTGGTTCTCGAATTTCTTCAAGATCCACTATATTATCTCCAGTTCCTCGTTCAAGAATTTCTTTCTCGAGGAAGTGTGCCTTCCTTTTGATGGAAATAACATTTGCATCAGGATGGTAGAAATAATATCCGCTTCTGTTATAGTATCCAACGAAAACGACCTTTTCGCCTCTAGGATCGAGCTTGTCATCAGAATCGCTGGTGACATATGCATCACATCCCCATACTCTAAGGTAAGACAGATTGGGTTTAGACCCATGCCATATCACATATGGAGTCTTGTTTACCTTCTTAGTCAGTGCCAGATTGACAATGCGGGCGGCGGTCATAAAAGCATAACTCCAGAAGGAGTGAGGCAAGTTTGTTCTACACATCATCGATCGAACCATATTAAGTAGGGTTCGATTTCTCCTCTCGCTCACGCCATTAAGTTGGGGTGTGTCAGGTGGAGTAGGTTGTGAAACTATTCCACGCTCCTTGAGATGATTTATGAACTCTGTGCTGAGATATTCACCACCTCGATCTGATCGAAGTGTCTTTATCGTTTTACCGAGTTGGTTTTCCACTTCGTTTTGAAACTCTTTGAACTTTTCAAAAGTTTCATGCTTGTGTTTCATAAGATAGACATAAGCATATCGACTATAATCGTCGATGAATGAAACGAAGTATCTTTCATGATTTCTAGACATGGTTCTGAAAGGGCCACATACATCAGTGTGTATGAGTCCTAGCAGATCCTTGGCTCGTTCACCAACGCCGGTGAAGGATCCTTTAGTGAGTTTGCCAGCTAAGCAAGACTTGCAGTCTTCAGAGGATTCTTGTCCGGTGGATTCAAGGATCCCTTCGGATTGGAGCCTTTTCATGCGGGCCTTGCTTATGTGACCAAGTCTACAATGCCATAGAAATGTATCATTAATGCTAGATTTGATACGTTTAGAAAGATTGTATATGTTATTATTAGTTTGAACATCAACCTCATAAATTCCATTTCGAGGTTTAGCCTCAAAATAGAAAATATCATTTAAGTAAGTAGAAATATTAATTCCATTAACAACGTACTTAAAACCTTGTTCAAACAATAAGGAAATTGAAATAATGTTTCTGGTTAAACTAGGTGCAAACAAACAGTTACTTAAGATAACTACAAGGCCAAAAGGACATGAAAGGTGAAATGTTCCAGTTGCAAGAACTGGTACTCTCTTCCCATCACCAACGATGAGTTCCATGTCGCCTTGTTTCAGCTTCTTCCACTTTTCAGGCTCGTGCAATACATTAACGATGTGATAAGCACATCCGGTATCAAATACCCATGTGTCGCTAGAGATAGTGAAAAGTTCAATAACATAGATAGAAATACCAGAAGAGATGCCTTCACCATTTGCTCTCTTCGATCTCAGCTTAGCTAGATATTCAGGGCAGTTACGTTTCCAGTGCCCCATATTGTTGCATTCAAAACACTAACGCTCCTTGGGAAGGGGTGCTTTTGTAACTTGCTTGTTTTTGTTGGTGGCATTCTTAGCAGCAAAAATAACTTGCTTCTTACCTTTGCTGTTATAACCCCTTTTCTCGGTTTTGGGCTTGTCAACATCAGCAGATTTGACCATCAACTCTTGATTAGTCTCACTTGATATTCTCATCTCGGCCGTTTTCTGCATGCCGTGCAGTTCGGGCATAGTCTTCTCCCATGTGTTCATATTTAAGTTCATTACGAAGTTGTCATAAGAACTAGGGAGAGTTCAAGATGAGGTTGGTGTCATTCGATTTTTCATTCTCAAGCAAAGACTTGAGAGAGAAGGAGGAGTGAGATTCCTTTTCAGTAGACATCTGTTAAATAAGCAAATTAAATGTTAATTAGTATTTTGGATGTAATAAATTCTTATATTAATGACCCATGGCAAGAATAGATTAAGAATAGAGAATCTGGTTATATCAATTAGTAATGGCGGCTGTGGCACGCAACATTAGTAAGTGATTTAGGCAGACTGACAATAATTGCCAATTGTGGAAAATGCACAATTCTCGAGTATGAGGCTGCTAAGACAACTCTTGTCGATGCATTAATACGTTTAGCCTCATCTATGCCCACTTTTGGTCTCTGATCGGTGTCGAAGGGACCGGTCAAAGATAAAGAAATAGAGTGTCCTAATCACCTTAAACTAGTTAGGGTAAGAAGGGTGTCGAACCACGAAGAGTTTGTGGTCGGTGCTCAACTTCAATTAACAATGTAAATTATGAAGTTACAACGGGTCTTTTTGACCAAACACAATCAATGATTTAAGTGAAAACTTTATAAACTCAACAAACAAATCAAGTACCAAACAAAACGGTTTAAGTTGTAAACAATAATTAAAAAGGGTATCACACCCGGGTTTCAAGCTCACAAATAATTAGGGATTATCACGCCAACATTTGAGTTCAAACAATCGAATGGTTATTCAAATCTAATTAACCAAATCTAACCAAGAACATCAACATTCATACATCATCGGCAAATAGTGTAAAACAATATTCACGAATGAAATCGAGACAAATGTATGCAATATAGAATTAGATTAATCAATAGATTCAACATAAATCAAAGTTCATAGCAATTATCATCTAACGGGGTCAATGGTGCAAGAATTTATCGACTCCCGTGAGTTCATAACCATACTAAACACAAAGATTCAAGTGTTTCAAACCAAACGATTACAAGAATTGTTTCTCAAAGCTAGCACATGATAAAACCCTAAAAACTTACAAACAATCCACCCGGGAATGATTACCGGTGGATTAGCCGCTCATGGTGGTGGAAATCATCTTCAATCTTTTAATCGGATGTTAGAATCGTGTTCTTTAGCCTCCAAGAACTCCAAAATCGCCCAAGAACAATGGCGTGAAAGTTAGATTCGAATTTGGGGAAGAAAAACCTAATTAACCATTGAAAATCGGCTGTTTCGCCCAAAACCCGCGTCTGAAACGCACCCAGCATAGGCTTACGCTGGGAGGGCGTAGGCGTAGGCCTACGCCGGTCCACTGGAAGCTGCTGTGAAGAAATTACTTAGGCGTAGGCCTACGCTGATATGGCGTAGCCTTACGCTGGTGGCGTAGGCTTACGCCAGATGGCGTAGGCTTACGCTGTGCCTGCAGTTTTGCCCCGTTTTCTCCGTGTCTCTTCCGACTCTCTCGTAATATCTTCAAAGATCACATTTTAAGCTTCCAACACCTGCACATGCATGACTACACAAAACCTTTGTATTCCACATATCAAATTGCATAAATATAACATATTACACCTTTTAATACATGAAACTTTGGCCACTTATCATATCCCCACACTTGAGTTTTGCTTGCCCTCAAGCAAAGTCATTTGCTTTTAAATTCACATTACAAATTCTTAAATAATTGTTTTCACTAAACATAAGTTAAGGTCCAAGGTCATGCAAAATTCATAAAAATTATACTCTCAACAGCTTTACAATCCAACAAACCATCAATGAATTTTTAAACAAAAGAAAATATTGGAACGCGCTTAACTCATATCTAGCTATGGTTTTGCATGTACACACCCCTCACAATCAATCACTCCACTCGGCTTCATATATGGACTAGCGATGATGTGCTAGTATTTTTTCACTCGAAACCAAACAATGAATCACATTATTATAGACTTGCAAATTGATCACATCTCCACCTACTAACACAACTAAAACGCACAAATCAAAAGGTCTTTTAAGGGTTGTAATGTAGGCTAGGGTTACGGGTATGGATAAGGAATTTTAAAGTGGCTAAAGGTGAGTGGAATTCAACTAATAAAGTTACAAATCAACTTTTAAACCTTCAAAATTCTACCATGGGTATAAATGACCCACCAACACTAAATTTCTTATTTCTTCAAACTATCAAATGAAACTTGAGTTAAACTTGACCCAATAACATCTTTTATTGTAGCTCAACTAATATTCAAGACCTTTGGGCACATGTTGACCCAATACTATTTTTTTGTATTTCTTTTTCATTTTTTTTAACTGCAACTGCAACAACCTAAGTTAATTGAATTCCAACTCACGGGTTTAAAAAGAAAAGGCTAAAAAGTGAATGGGTGAATGTTGTGGGTTTTGTCAAAAGAAAAGGTATAGGCTCAGAATGGGTATCTAGTGGATATTAACGGGTAAAGGCATAAAAATGGCTAAAAATAAAAAGGTTTCTCCTAATGCCTTTATCATTTTTGCACAATCAATTGGTTCAAGGTTTCAACATGTATTAACAATATGCAAGTTCTAAAATATGAAACAAAGTGGCTAAACACTCAAATAAGAGAATATAAATCAATTTGGCTCAAATTCTCACAGAAACGGTGGAAAATAGGTTACCGACATGTGCATGCAAAACCGTCACCTTCTACTTTGTTACTCCCAATTCCAACATTTCCAATTTATTATATATATATATATATATATATATATATATATATATATATTTTTAACATTTGTTTGAAAAACTTAATCGAGTAACTTAATGAATTAACCATGACCAAAGACCTCTACCAAACACTTTGTAAAACAATTTTCAAAAAATTTGTATGGTTTCCAAGATTTTCCACATCCCCACACTTGAACCTTACATTGTCCCAATGTAAAAAGTTATGAAATGTAAAAGTGCGGTTAGTGGGTGCAAAAATAACCAATACCCAAAAACTCCCAATATCCAACTCAAAGATTCCCATAACCATAAGCACCAACCCAAGCATCACCCAAGTTCTTGCCAAAACAAAAACAAAACAAAATATCAAAATAACCTAAAACACACAAAGCACACCAAAACAAATTTTTATTTTATTTATTTTTATTTTTTTTATATGCAAGAAAAAGGTAAAAGTATGTGGACCTGGCAAAGCTGTCCTCACTGTTTTGTTCCTCATCCTCATCATCATCTTCCTCCTCATCATCGTCTGCATCATCATTGCCTAGCTTGTAAGGCCAGTATGCCTCCGGCCTAGAATCATATGGCTCCTGCTGTAAAGGTTGACCAAAAACTGACTCATATAAAGATTGAGTCATATCTCTCATGTTATTCAGGCCTCCTTGAGCCGTTCCACTCGAGCCTTGCTCACTTGTATCCGGTGTCGGGTATGGCGCCACCCACTCAGAATAATGACTTTGTGGGTAGCGCTGGTATGTGTCACCCATGTCGTACGGATTCAAAGACTCCCATTCAGTAGGGGCTGGATGTGAAGAATAGGGTACGCCCTGATGGTAATCATTGTAGTAGCGCACTTCTTCATTGTCCCTAAAATTTCTGTTAATTTCCTCCTCTTGTCTCCACATCATCCCCCTTCTATACCTCCTATCTTCCTCCAGATTCTGCGTTTGCCTATCAAACATTAAACGCGAGGCCTCCTCCCAATTAGGATAACTTGCCGGGCGAGCCTGCTCTATTAGTTCCGTGAAAGATTGACTGTAATCAGCACTATACCCAAACCCGTGCTCAAACCCATAACCTACACCACTTGTCCCCATAGTTGGTCCTGTGGGACCAACTTCTTCATCTTCCAGGTTCATTTCTTCTTCTTCCGACACATCACTTCTTAATTCCTCCAAGAACCTCGCAGTGGTGGTATCAGTCAACACATGAGTTCTTGTTGTCAACTCATATCTCCAACTTCCTTGCTGCAAGGACCTTAAGGTATAAGGTTTATGTTTTATTTTTAATACCGCCGGTCTTCGTGGCAAAACCTTTGCCCATTTGAGGAACTTTGACAACAACCGACAATGAGGGATGACCATCCTCTCTCTTTCCTCCCGTGACTCCCAAATATTCCACATGATCAAGTGTTTAGATGACATAACTGGGGAACCCGTCAATAGTGCATGTAAAACCATAACTTCATAAAAGCATACCTTTGTCTTATCCCCCGTTCTTGGGACCACGTTCAATGTCACAAATACCAACAGCAATTTGGGAAGTGGCTTCAGCATATCTCTTCTCAATATCAATCGGAACACATCACAACCTTCATCCACCGCAAAGAGGGCTCTGATCATGTTTTCCCACATTGTTTCCTGGTTCACGTGAGCCTTCAACTTATCCTCAGATACATATTCATAAGGTTCATTATTTTCTGCTCCTGAGTCAAAGTGGGCAATCTTGTCAATAGTTTGAAATGACAAGTCTGCTTGTTTCCCATTCACTGTGCCCCTCAAAATTGTCATTTGGGGCGGGTTATCTCCTTTAATTCGTTGAAGGGTCGCCATCCACTCAAGAATTGCTTCACCATACACATCATCAATTCCATCATAGTGGAAAGCAAGGCTCTCTTCCCAACCAAGCCGTCGAAAACAGTTAACCACTCCATACCTCTCGAAATCCGGCTCGTGGATCTGCTTTTCACAAGTAAATAACGATTCAAATCCACCAGCCGGGCTTTTCACCTTGTCCATGTATAAATCTTTCTGCTGTGGATATGGGAAAGATGACAATCTCACTGGTTTCTTCCAAATTATGGGTCCAAGTTCCTCTTCAGATTCATGGGCACTCTCTTCTTCACTTCTTTCGCGCAGAACAATAGTGTTTCGTGCCCTCTTTGATCTACTCCGTGATGAGGACTCACCCGCTTTTTCTTTACCCTTGTGAGACTCTTTCGTTCTGACCATTGTTCCTACAATTTCAACAAGCACACATAAATCAAAGAATTCACCAAGAATCAAACTTGTAACAATTCTTCATTAATAATGCTAATTGAATTCACTCCATATTAACTTTTTATCATGTGAAAACAAAATTTATGTTATTTTCATCAAAACAAGTTTACATGTTTTAAAATTTCAAAATTTCTCCCAAAATTTTAATCAAGTTCTATTCAATTCATCACTAACACAATTATTTCCAATGCTTCAACAATGTCATCATTCAATCTTCTAATTCTAACTTAAACCATCCTTCCCAAAGTACCCAACAACACAACTACAAGGTAACATCAATTCTTATTCGAAAATATACCTTCAAACAACCAAGAATTGTAATATAAACGTACCTTTTGGGTTTAGACGCTTAAATATCAAAGAGTGATGATTATTCCTTCCACTTCACACAAAAGCCCCAAAAATTTTGAAACCCTAGAATTTCGGGTCTCTCGGGTATGGTTGATTCGTTGAATTCCGCTTGGTAAGGTTTACTCCTCTTGCAAAGTTATGCAAAAACCCTCAACCAATTTTTGATTTTTATCAATAGATGGTAGATCAAGGAGTGGAAGAAGATGAAGGTAAAGGGAAATTTTTAGAGAAGAAGATGGAGTAGAGAGATAAGGTAGGTGATAATGAGGAGAGAAGGAGAGAGAAAAACGTTTTTAAGTTGTTTTTTTTTTTTTTTTCAATTTTTCGGACTTACCTGCGACTTTTTGTGTGAAATCCCGATACAGCGTAAGCTTACGCTAAAGAGGGGTAGCCTTACGCTGACCTTCTGACGCTTCTGTTAAAAAAAATGGTCCGGCGTAGGATTACGCTGAGACGGCGTAGGATTACGCTGAGACAGCGTAGCCTTACGCTGTGTTGTTTGGCGTAGCCTTACGCTGCATGTCTGATGCTTCTGTTTGAACTTTGCCTTCTGCGTAGGCTTACGCTGCTACAGCGTAGCCTTACGCTGACCTGCTTTTGGTCTTTTTTCATCTCCCAACTTGAATGTGTTTCGTCCCTGAAATACCGACATCCGCTGTAACCTCATACTTCACGCCTTCCTTTGATTCTTGCACAAAATTTCAACAAAAATTAGCTAAACAAAGAAAAATAATAAAACATAATTTAATTAAAAACATCACATAAGCCGGGTTGCCTCCCGGTTAGCGCTAAGTTTATTGTCCTCAGCCCGACACTTCTTCATGGTATTACTCATGCTCGTTCGTCACGAAGCTCAATAAGAATGCTTCTGCTTGGTTTGTTGGCCCATTAATCTCGTTGAGTTCGAGATATGGCTTCAATCGGTGACCATTCACAACTTGCCTCAAGTGATCCTCACAATCTTCAATCTCTATATCTCCATAGTTGCCAACTCGTGTGATCACAAATGGTCCCGTCCACTTGCTTTTCAATTTTCCTGGAAAGAACTTCAACCTTGAATTATAAAGCCAAACTCTTTGGTCCACTTCAAACTCCTTCTTCCGAAGCTTGGCATCATGAACCGCCTTCATTTTGTCCTTGTAAGCGGATGCGCAATCATATGCCTCACTTCTCAATTCTTCCAGTTCATTTAGACTCAACTTCCTTTCTTTTCCTGCAACATCATAATCCACATTAACTTCTTTGATAGCCCAAAACGCCCGATGAGCTAACTCTACCGGTAAATGACAATCTTTTCCATAAACCAACCGGTATGGGGTCGTGCCAATAGGGGTTTTATAAGCCGTTCGGTAAGCCCATAAAGCATCAGTCAATTTGGTTGACCAATCTTTTCGGTCCGCCCGGACGGTTTTTTGTAAAATATCTTTTATTTGCCTATTAGACACTTCCACTTGTCCGCTTGTTTGGGGGTGGTAAGGAGTTGCTATTCTATGATCCACGCCATACCGTTTTAGTAATTTTCCAAATTTAAAGTTTTTGAAATGAGATCCCCCATCACTTATAATGACACGGGGAATACCAAATCTTGAGAAAATATTTGTTTGGACAAAGTTACACACAACGGTATGATCGTTCGTCTTAGTGGCTATCGCCTCGACCCATTTAGATACATAGTCGACCGCCACCAAGATATACAAATTGCCAAACGAGTTTGGGAAGGGTCCCATGAAATCAATTCCCCAAACATCAAAGATGTCAAGGACGAGAATCGGTTTCATGGGCATTTCGTCTCTTTTGGAGATGCTCCCTAACTGTTGACATTTGACGCAATGTTTCGCAAACTCAAACGCATCCTTAAACAAAGTTGGCCAGAAAAGACCACATGCAAGAATTTTGTGTCCTGTCTTTTGGCCACTGAAATGGCCTCCACATGCATAAGAGTGCACATGTGCTAGCACACTTGGAATTTCTTCATTTGGCACACATCGTCTAATCATTTGATCTGCTCCCACTTTAAATAACTCCGGTTCTTCCCAAATGTATTGCTTTACTTGGGATAGAAAGTGGGCTTTCTTCTTCTTTACCCAATGACTCGGGATTGCACCTGTTGCCAAAAAATTTACAATATTAGCAAACCAAGGTACAGATGAAACAGACATTATATGCTCATCAGGGAATGATTCATTTATCACTGTCGTGGACTCTTCATCATCAACCATGATCCTTGATAAGTGATCGGCTACTACATTCTCACTCCCTTTTTTATCACGGATCTCCACGTCAAATTCTTGCAACAACAAGATCCACCTTATGAGTCTTGGTTTATCATCCTTTTTCTCCATGAGGTACCTGACAGCACTGTGATCAGAATAGATAATAATTTTGCTTCCCCATATATAGGACCTAAACTTGTCTAACGCATATACTACTGCAAGTAATTCTTTTTCGGTTGTGGTATAATTCAATTGAGCATCCGAAAGAGTTTTACTTGCATAATATATGGCAACGGGTTTCTTCTCAACCCGTTGTCCCAACACGGCCCTAACCGCATAGTCACTAGCATCACACATGATTTCAAAAGGAAGTGACCAATTTGGCGATTGTAAGATTGGGGCCTCCACCAATTTTTGTTTCAAAATGTTAAAAGTATGGATACATTCATCATAAAAAACAAACGGTGCATCTTTTAAAAGTAAGTTACATAATGGTTTCGTTATTGAGCTAAAACCCTTAATAAACCTCCTATAAAACCCCGCATGCCCCAAAAATGATCTAATGCCTTTAACATTCGTGGGATGAGGTAAAGTAGATATAACTTGAACTTTCGCATGGTCTACCTCAATCCCACGACTCGAAATCACATGACCCAAAACTATTCCTTCTTGGACCATAAAATGACTCTTTTCCCAACTCAAGACCAAATTGGTTTCAACACACCTTTTTAAAACTTTTTCCAACTGGTTCAAACATGAATCAAAAGATGTACTAAAAATGGAAAAATCATCCATAAAAATCTCTAAAGACTCCCCCACCATATCTGAAAAGATACTCATCATACACCTTTGGAAGGTGGCGGGGGCATTACATAGTCCAAACGGCATTCGCCTAAATGCAAAAGTGCCATATGGACAAGTAAATGTTGTCTTATGTTGATCCTCGGGATGTATAGCAATTTGATTATAACCCGAATAGCCATCAAGAAAACAGTAATATTTCTGACCTGCGAGTTTTTCCACAATTTGATCAATAAACGGCAATGGGAAATGATCTTTTGAAGTAGCTGCATTTAATTTCCTGTAATCAATACAAATCCGCCACCCGGTTACCGGCCGAGTGGCTACTTCCTCACCTGAGTCGTTCTTGACGACTTGAATACCCGCCTTTTTGGGCACGGTTTGCGTTGGACTCACCCATGTACTATCAGAAATTGGGTAAACGATACCGGCGTCCAACCACTTGAGAACTTCCTTCTTCACGACTTCCCGCATATTTGGATTTAACCGCCTTTGTGCATCGTGAGATGGTGTAATAACTTGATCCGTGACAATCCTGTGCATAACAATCGAGGGACTAATACCCTTCAAATCCGCAATACTCCACCCAATTGCCGACTTATGGGTGGCTAACACCTTCATCAAAGCCTCCTCTTGTTCCTTTGTCAAATTTGATGCAATGATCACCGGGAGGGTGTCGTTTTCTCCTACAAAAGCGTACTTGAGGTTCTTTGGCAACTCCTTCAACTCGACCTTTGGGGGTTGCTCCAAAGATGGCTTCAACTTTGTGTCAATGTGTTCGGGCAAGCTTTCCACTTGGTGAGTCCACGGTGGTCTCCCATCCTTAATTGCCATTGCTTCAACCCGTTTTTCTTCTTCTTCTAGTTCCTTGCTTGTCTCAACCTGTAACCTGTCACATGAAAAGCATGTCTCTGTGGTGCTATCCTCGTTTACAATAATATCGCAAAGAGGGATGTACCCGTCAACAATGTCCGCCATAAAGCATTCATCATTGACTAGAGAGTTAGATATATGTGAAAAAACATTTAATCTCAACTTTCGGTTCCCAAATGTCATGTCAACCGTTCCATTTCGGCAATTAATTTGGGCATTTGCGGTTGCCAGAAATGACCGACCAAGGATAACCGTAGGTTGTTTTGTTCTGTCGGAAGAGACATAATCCAACACTAGAAAGTCCACTGGGAAATAAAAATCTTCCACCTTTACAATAACATCAGTCAATATTCCTCGGGGGAGCTTAGGAGTTAAATCGGCCAAAACCACGATAGTGTCGGCCTTCCTAAGAGGGCCAAAATCATATTGGTCATAAAGGCTCCCCGGAAGAATACTAACACTAGCTCCAAGATCTAGGAGTGCCCTTTTTATTTTGAAATCACCTACTTGAATAGATATAATAGGCGCCCCCGGATATTGTAGTTTAGGTGGAAGAGCACCCGATAGAATAGCATTCACATTAGCGGTTACATCAAGTTTCTTTGGGAATTTATGATTCCGCTTTTGTGTACACAATTCTTTCAAGTACTTCGCGTAAGCTGGAATTTGTTTAATGGCATCCAAAAGGGGTATGTTAATTTTGACCTGTCTAAACATCTCCCACATTTCTTCTTGTTGTGGTCCTCTTTTATTTACCATTTTTGCTTTAGATGGTTCAACTAATGCCTCCGGGTAAGGAATGGAACCACCCGTCATATCCTTTCCTTTAGCAATAGGTGACTCATCTCTAAAAACCGGTTTAATTTTTTCAAGATTTTGATTAATTGGTTTTTTATTATTAACAAATTCCACTTCACCTTCACTTTCCTCACCCTCAATAACATCCTCCACCACTCCTTCAACCAATTGTGGTGGAGAATCAACTTTATTATCGATAACCTTACCATTACGAAGAACCGTAACTTTACTTACATTTGCATTGGTTGAACTCGATCCTTGATGTTGCGGGTTTAATGTAGTGTTACTCGGTAGCCTCCCTCCACCTTGCTTTAGCAAAGATATTTCTTCGGCCATTTGACCCACTTGTCTTTCCAATGCCACAAACGACTTGTCCCTCACTTCATTCTCCTTCTTTGATTCTTTCATCATCTCTAATAGTGCATCCAACTTTGAGTTAACCGCATCATCTCCCCCTGATGACCCATTTTGTTGTTGGTGATCTTGATTGTAATTCCTTGGGGGGTAATTTGTGTTTCGGTTATTGTTATAGGAGCCCCTTTGATAACCACCTGAATTGTAGTTCCCTTGTTGACGCGGTTGATATGAGGTTGATGAGGTGTTTTGATTCACACCTTGAAAGTTGGGGTTCATTTGGTTTGCGGCGTTCCCATACTTGAAGTTAGGGTGGTTTCTCAACCCCGGATGATAGGTGTTTGAGTTCATGTCATATTGTTTCCTCTCACCATATACTTGATTCACCTCTTCTTGCCTCCCTTCTTGAAATGGGCACTCCATTGTTTTGTGGCCTATATCTCCACAATCTTCACAAATGTCGAATCGAGCTTTTACTCCCGCTACTTCTTTCTTTTCCCATTTCCTCAATAATGCCAGTTCTCTCTCCATAGATGCTAACCTTTCTTTTGTATCATAATCCGGGACGGACTTAGAAATTGCGTGTTTGGCTCTTCGGCTAGCCGATGCCTCGGCTTTAGAACTTTGGCTCATTCTTTCTAAGAAATCCCAATCATCTTCTTCAGGATTAGACAACAATGTCCCATTACTTGTGGCATTCAAGTACTTCCTCTCCTCTTGAGTCAAACCATCCACAAAACATTTTACCAATTCCCACAACTCAATTTGATGGTGGGGGCATTTCCTCAACAACTCCTTGAAGCGTGTAAAAGCTTCATGTAAAGGCTCACCCGTTTGTTGTTGAAAGGTCCGAATCTCAATTCGGGAGTCATCTGTCTTCGCAACCGAATAGTACTCATCCAAAAAGACTTGTTGCATTTCATCCTATGTGTGGATGCTATTGGCCGGCAATGTGATGAACCATTGCTTTGCTCGATCTTTTAGAGAAAACTGGAAAAGTCTAAGTTTGACTTCGCTTTGATCAAAATTCTCATCCCCAATTGTGCTACAGATGGCAGCAAACTCGGCTAAATGGGTGTATGGTTCTTCGGTGACCATACCATGAAAATGTGGAAGGACATTGATGTAATTCGGTCTTGACTTGAACCTCCTCATTCCTGGAATTGGTGGAACAATTGGAGAAGCATTCTCCGAAATTGCCGGTCGAAAACGACCATTAACTCCACCCATAGGGGCTACCGGTTGTCTTCGGTTTTCATTATTGTAACCCCCAGTAGCTCTCCTCCCTTCCTGTCTAGGAGGATACCCAAATCTCTCTGGTCGAACTGTTCGACCCATTGGTTGTCTCGCTCTTTGGTGAACATAATTCACCTCTTCTTCCTCTCCAAAGCCTTGCCCCTCGTTATACTCTCCATATTGGCTCCTCTCACCATCTTCATACTCGTAATCGCCAAACCCTTCACCATTCCCAACATCTTCATTATCATCATACCCAAAGTACTCACCATCGTCATCCTCCCAACCCTCGTTCTCATTGTTTTCGGGAGGGGTTTGATTTTGTTGCGGTCCCCTTCTTCCTTGGTACGAATGTTAACGGGTCGGTTGTTATTGATAGGTATAGGTGGGGTTTGGGTTGAGGTTCGGTGAGGTGGAGTTGGTGGGCGGTTAGGGATAGGGCCTCTGTTTGGAGTTGGGCCACGGTTTCTTATACTAGTTCCAGAATGACTGCTTCGACCATCCATGGATGATGGTTCCGATGAAATAGGTTCTAAATTTTGTTGTTGGGTTCGGTTTTGCCTTGCTATCCTCTCAATTTCTGGTTCAAACACAAGCGGTGAAGTTCTCCCGGATGAACGGGTACGCATGCACTAATCTGTCACCTGCACACGCAAACAAACACCACGCGTAACACAAAAATAGAAGAAGATTAACTAAACAAAACAAGTAACAAATTGTCACAAGAGTCAACTAAAATAAAACACCAAGCGCACACACTCCCCGGCAACGGCGCCAAAATTTGATCGGTGTCGAAGGGACCGGTCAAAGATAAAGAAATAGAGTGTCCTAATCACCTTAACCTAGTTAGGGTAAGAAGGGTGTCGAACCACGAAGAGTTTGTGGTCAGTGCTCAACTTCAATTAACAATGTAAATTATGAAGTTACAACAGGTCTTTCTGACCAAACACAATCAATTATATAAGTGAAAACTTTATAAACTCAACAAACAAATCAAGTACCAAACAAAACGGTTTAAGTTGTAAACAATAATTAAAAAGGGTATCACACCCGGGTTTCAAGCTCACAAATAATTAGGGATTATCACGCCAACATTTGAGTTCAAACAATCGAATGGTTATTCAAATCTAATTAACCAAATCTAACCAAGAACATCAACATTCATACATCATCGGCAAATAGTGTAAAACAATATTCACGAATGAAATCGAGACAAATGTATGCAATATAGAATTAGATTAATCAATAGATTCAACATAAATCAAAGTTCATAGCAATTATCATCTAACGGGGTCAATGGTGCAAAAATTTATCGACTCCCGTGAGTTCATAACCATACTAAACACAAAGATTCAAGTGTTTCAAACCAAACGATTACAAGAATTGTTTCTCAAAGCTAGCACATGATAAAACCCTAAAAACTTACAAACAATCCACCCGGGAATGATTACCGGTGGATTAGCCGCTCATGGTGGTGGAAATCATCTTCAATCTTTCAATCGGATGTTAGAATCGTGTTCTTTAGCCTCCAAGAACTCCAAAATCGCCCAAGAACAATGGTGTGAAAGTTAGATTCGAATTTGGGGAAGAAAAACCTAATTAACCATTGAAAATCGGTTGTTTCGCCCAAAACCCGCGTCTGAAACGCACCCAGCGTAGGCTTACGCTGGGAGGGCGTAGGCCTACGCCGGTCCACTGGAAGCTGTTGTGAAGAAATTACTTAGGCGTAGGCCTACGCTGATATGGCGTAGCCTTACGCTGGTGGCGTAGGCTTACGCTGTGCCTGCAATTTTGCCCCGTTTTCTCCGTGTCTCTTCCGACTCTCTCGTAATATCTTCAAAGATCACATTTTAAGCTTCCAACACCTGCACATGCATGACTACACAAAACCTTTGTATTCCACATATCAAATTGCATAAATATAACATATTACACCTTTTAATACATGAAACTTTGGCCACTTATCAGTCTCCATACAGCTGGGGCATGTAATAGAGAAAAAAGTAATAGTCGCCCTAATACAGGTACATATGGAAGGGCCGGATGTGTCAACGAAACCATTGCACCTTGGAGGGATAGGTTACGCACCAAGTGCGGTGCTGTGGCTCCAAACACTGGTGTTTCACGTTATGCCCCAAGTGTTCCTTATAGTAGGATGACATAGACTAAAGATTTTAAATATGGGATTTAATTTTAGTGTTTACCGAATAGGGTCAAACACAACGAATGATAAATCATGCGTGTGTTGTAAAATCCAGTTTTACTATATATTAGATCGTGAAAACGTGATGAACCCTTTCATCTCTCAGGACACTTAATTTTAAATAACCTATTAAAACTAAGTTTGCCGCGATGTAATTAACCAATTAAAAGTTAATAGTTTAAATGAACTATTAAGTTATTCGTTTTGAAAATTTAAAATTAGTTTAAATTGCAAAACTTTATTGGTTATAATTTATTTTAAAAACAAACTGTTTGTTTTAATATAAAGTATCCACAAGTTGTAAAAAAAAAGTTTAGAACTTGTTATTAATTTGATTGTGAAAATTTTGGTATTTGGTCGGTACGTTATAACATTTATAAGATAAAAGCAACCACAATAGCAAACACAAAAATATGTAAATCATATGGCCAAAGAAAAAGTGTTTGATCTTGCTAGAGCCTAATAGCAAGACCAAACTAGGTCACGGGGTCACAACACACAAACAACCACAAGGATGAACTTCGTGCATGTATCTAGCTGTTCCGTGTGACTCCCACTAAATCCAAGATCTTGTCTCCGTCTTCTGTTTTGTCTTCGGGTCTTTATTTTTAAAATATTTATACAGAATACAAAAAAAAAAAATAAAACCCTAAGCTATTACAACTTTGAGCCATCAAAGTGGGCCAAAACATAAAAGCTAATCTATTACAATTTTAAGCCATCAAATGGGCCAAACCATAAAACCAAAAACAGAAAACAAACACAAGACAGGGTCGGGCCAGATTTACATATTTAATACAATCAAATAACTGGGCAATCCTTTTGGTTAAATAAAATAAATAAAAAACTTTGACCAAAATAAATAAATAAAAATTGCCCTAAAAAGATCTAGATCAAAAACTTTAAACAAGTTAGAGTTTGTGATCTATAACCGGTTAAAAGACCGGATCCGATTCGTATGTCGTAACCAAGGCTCTGATACCACTGTTGGGTATTTCGTCAGTGGTGATCAGTTATATTAGTTATCAAAGACGGTTGATAAGTAATTATAGATTAATAATAACTATTTAGTAATTATTAAAACGCAGCGGAATGAAACCGATTCAACACAATATAAAACCCGACAAGATCTGGGTTACGAAAACATACGAATACATAATAAGATTTAAATCTAACTACCAATGAGATAGATATACCTTGGTTAATGATTAACCGGTTGAGACACCGAGGTACAACGAAAACGAGAGCTAAAACAGAAACCGAAACGCGAGAACGGGATAGTCGACCCGCGCAAGGCGGCGGCGGCGGGACAGGGTAAAGTGGCTGGAACTCTCTCAAGGGGAAGGAAGAATGCCTTCCTTTGATTTGGCGTTGTTGACCACCGGAGAAAAAAAACAAACAGCCCTTGCGGCTTGTTTTTTCAATTTGTAGGTCTCATGGCAAAAACAATTAGATTATAATTATATAATAATTATAAACCCTAATGATTGTTTCCGTGCCTAAAGTCCAATACGAAATAAAAGGCATGTACCCATTTAATTGTTTTAATAAAAAGATTAAAACAATAAATATTTATTATTTATAAACCTATATAAATAATAATTCCCGTCTAACGAATATATATAAATATATATCGTCTCGTTAACAGATCGTAATTACCAGTTAAGCGGGTTAAGTGGATTTAATGTTCGTTGCCCAATGTGTAACTCTTACGAGTCATAACTCGGTCAATCACGTTGTCCATCGGGTCGGTCCATAAAATCCAACATAGTGTTGTTTGTTGATGCGACTTAACATATCAGTGTAAACAACAGTTTCAGCTAATTAGTGTGAACAACTATTCGACCGAGAAATCGGTTCGAAAAAAGTTACGAGTCAGAGCCAAACTTGTACGAACCCTAGAGTTTTGGTCTGTATTGGTGTTCGCGTGTCACGGGCTCGCGGCCATGCACAAGTTGGGAATTTCGAAGTCATTTGAACCAATTTTTCACCACCCTTTATGCATGCGTAGGAGTAAACCCCCAATGGAAAATGAGTTTACCAAATATCTTTACTCCTTATCTGTAAGGGTGTTGGGGGCGGGATACCCATTTACTCATTTACTCACCAAAAGTGTCCAATAGAATTTTGCCACCTCAAAACTACTCATTTACTCAGATTTTATTGGAAACACCTTACACATTTACTCACTAACTTTATTTTTTATATGTACAACTTTTAATACATGTGGTACAAGTGGGTATTGGGTGGTTGGAAGTTGGGTGAAGGCCAATCTCCGAGTAAATATACTCGGCCATGTTTACCCGGCTCTACTCGAGGTATTGTGTCACACCCCAACCGACGGCGGAAACGTCGGGGCGGGACATGTAGACTGTTCATGAGCACATGGTCGACTAAGATTTATGTATATTAAATGTTACATTTCCATTCACAATTTCCAAATGCAACAATACACGAATATTGGAAATACAAAACATATTCGTTTGCTTCAATTAACTAGGCTCACAACCTAAGTGTAGCAACTTGATCAATTCAAACCTTTGTACCTGAAACATGATGAAAACGAGGTCAACTAAAAAGTTGGTGAGCATACAATAGGTTTTGACTCTAGATAGCATCAAAGTGTTGTGTGTAAACAAATCCATACAAGTCATGATTAACAAGGCGTTTATGGGGAGCTACTATTGTGTAACCAAGTAGTACAATCAAACCTTTGTAACTAGCATGCAAAATTGTGTTGTCGGTAACAATCACCCCAATCTGGGTGGGTTTGTCAGACTCAATAGATCTATCATTGTTAACCGTCAGCTTGATTAGTTAATGATTGTACATGTAATTACAAATAAGTAGTTAACACACCTAGCACTCAAACATAAAGCTCAAATTGCACACAAATTGTAAAGTGGATTTGTATTGTGTAGTTTATGTAAATCATTGTAAGTTGTGATCATGTTTCACCCCAAAATGTAAAAACAGTGAAAAAGGGGCTATGTAAAACTCACCTGATATAATCGTGTAGATAACACGAGCAAATATGTAGCACAATTGATTCCCGAGTCACAAGTTAACCTAGGGTGGGATATATATGAATCTAGATTAATAACATGTATAATAGTCTAAGGCCAAGTCTAGGGTTGTAATGAAAGTGTGCACAAAGGGTTTGTGTTGCATAATGGAATGTGTAAGTTATTGTACTTGCACTTGTGTTTTATAAAACGAAGGTTTGAAATGAATAGTTTAAAATGATTGGGGTTAGGGTTTGGGTTTTAAATAACTAAATAACATTAAATAGTTGTTATTTATTTATTTAGTTATAAAAATAGTGCATGTATTATATAAAATATAAATTAAATAAACAATTTCTACTTTATTTATTTATTTGTCATGAAGCGTAAAAAGTGGTGTAAATAATATATTTGTGTGTAAAGTTTAGTAATATACATTTAACTTTTTAGTTTAGTTTGTAATAAATAAATTTATTTATCATTTATAAATAAGCATTTGATTTTTTTAATAAAGTTAACATTTTATAAACTTCATAAAAACAAAAATTCTTTTTATTTGAAAATTAATATAAATATCTAAAATTTTGTTTTAAACCTTTAATATACACTTTTAACCATAAAAATTTATAATAAAATGAACTTATATTGAAAATTAATAATCTCGGTTTTATTCTGTTACAAATAATGTATGGTTCATAAAAATAATTTTTATAGAGTTTTTGGGGTTGTAAAAACGGGTTTTAAAAATGAATGAGGCTTGCCCGGGTCGAACCCGGGTATGCCTGGTGAGGTTCTCACGTATTAACCACTAGACCAGGGGTGTAATCGCTGATACAGAACCACCTGGAATTGTCTTAACATGCTCCTAGGATGAAGCCGGGTTTGGGTTCAAGATTCGCGCAAAAAGGCCGGAACTGGTGGGTTGTGGGTTTTGAACCCACGCCACTTGGCTCGTGGTGCAAGGTCTTACCAGTCGAGCCAAGTGGTTTCGCTGGTCAATAAGGATCTCGATTATTTAAATAGGAAACATGGATTGCCCCCAAATCCGGTTAGCCCCAACCAATGAGCACGAACCCTAGATTTAGAAATTGGTCCGATTGTTTCTGTTCTTACGAATTGGTATGGGGCTTTTGATAAGCATCCAATGGCGAATCGAATGACACGAGACTGACCTGTTTTGGCTGAGTAACGAGTGCGGGCGGCTACCGGTTCAGAGACGGAATCCTCGTTGCTCGATCTGTGCTCAAGCATGCAATGCAACTGGATTGAAGGTTGGGAGAGTTTGGAAACGATTTTGCAAGTGTGTGTGTGGGATTCGTATGACTCAATTTCATCTAAAACCCATGGTTCGGTTACGGACGGAAAGTGCCAGCTGTAATGAGGGGAATTTCGCGTTAATTCGTTAGGTTTAGGATGAATTGATTCGTGATTAAGGTCTGGATACACGCGAGGATAATCAAGGCGTGATCAGCGGACTCTAACGCGTCTAAATCTCTGATTTGGAACCGAATTTGACTCGACTTTGACTCCGAGTATTCAAATTATTTGAATTTCAAATAAAACGCGTCATAGGTTGAATTGGATCGAGACCAGTGCTGGAAATTAGTCGATGTTCGTTCAGGTATCCAAAGAAAGTCCGAATCATTCGAGTTTGATCGATTTCGATCTTGAATTGCAAAAGTTTTGAGGTAATTTTGACTTAAAAGTCAAAATTTAACTTGTGTTCATGAGTGTGTGGGGGGGGGGGGGGGTCAACATAGAAGTCAAATGTTTAATTAGAGGGTTCAATTGGTTAGGGTTCAAGTGTTTAGGAAAGGGGTCCAAGACAAATTTTAAATTGAAGTTTTGCTATAAAATAGTTTTTATAAAACTTGAAATCAAAACTATTATTTATTTTATCTTGAACCATTTTATATAAGAAATTCCATTTTTATAATATTATGAATTAAGGAAAAAAAAATGTTGAATATGTACGAGATTTGAAAATGAAGTGTCATTTTTGTAAAAATAAATGAATAGATAAATAGGTAGTACCGGAAAATCATGAATGTTACATATTGGGGGCGGTGTACCCCATTTACTCGGGTACTCTCACTCATACTCGGACATAGCCGGGTTGTCCACCCCCAACACCCTAAACCTTCAAGGTTTGTAAGACATGTCGAACAACTTTTACACATTGTTTTCGACATCAATATCTAATTATACCTCAGCTTTACACACCTTATCAAATTTAGTGAAAATTATTTTTTAACTAAATTTTCAACAATAAGAAAATTATTTAATTACATATTTTGGATCCAATAATTTGGTTTTAATTTTTGATTTGGTAGGATGGATTTGAACCTTCATCGAATTATTATTTTGATTTTCAACTTTTCCTAATAGATGTTTTTACTATAAACTAGTGGGTTACACCCACGCTCCGTGGCAGAGGCGGGCCGACTTTTAACAAAATTTAAATGGAAATGTAGACGTAATGTAAAAAACATCATTAACACGTACTATTGGGCGAACACAAAAAAACATAAAAAAGAAGTTAAAAAATAACAAATAAAAGTTAACAAAACAAACAAAAAATCAACTAAAAGTAAAAATATATATATATATATATATATATATATAGGGATTTATTCCATTAAGAACCAAGTTTTTGTTGAGAACTAAAGAAACCAATCTAAACCATAGATTAACAATATCAAGGGCTGCAACTGAAAGTGGCGAAATTGTAATTTCCTTCAATTTTAAGGACTAATTACCGTCCATCATAAGGGTAAAAATGGAAATACTGAATAAAATTTCAATATCCCAAGATCGTGGGGGCCTGATTATAAGGATGATCGAGTTACAACAATTCAAGTTAATCAATTCCTATTTTAATCACTTCTTTCAGACCTAGGCGATTTCCTGTGAAAAATCCTCTCTTCCTACTCTTTGGGATGCCTTACCGTCAATTTCTGTCATCGGCGGTCAGTTAGGAAAGAAGAAGAAGGTAAAAGAAAGACAAGAAACCACCGGTGATGTTGACTGAGATGATGATATTAATGGAGACTCGTTTATGGAGATGATGGAGCATGTTGATTAGGTGGATTTTGGTTTAGATGCGTTGAGTAGAGGGCAACTGGTAAGGATCCCATGAAAGAAGACGAATTCTAGGGTTTGAAGAGTCGAAATCAGATTTTGTAGAAGAGAAGAAATTTAAAGGACAATGTAAAATATGGACTTTCTAACAGTTTGGAAATTCACTGGACTAGAAAGTTAGGATAATCGCTTTGAAACGTATTTAACAGTCAAATATGGACACAAATTTTAACCTGTATTGAATGCATATGTGCATTTTCTCATACATTATTTTAAACACACCATATATATCCTAAATGTTTTAACTTTGGAATGTTTATCTGAATTTTTTCGGTTGTGATATTTTATAAAATAGACTTAGGAATACGAAAACAATACTCTGTTTATTAGTGCATATAAGATTGACTGCATATATGAATCATTACATATGTGCATTACTGCATCCGTGCATTAATGCATACATGGAGGAACAAATATGTGCTTGACTCCATGTACATCACTGCATAAGTGAAATAAATACATAAATGATTATTGCTTCACTACAAACCAGGTTACCGGGTATAACTACATACAACATCGTTCAAAAAATAAAAATTACATACAAGACAACACATTATATATATGCATTAATACATATGTTGACTGCTGCCTATGTGACATTACGGAGATGTAAACTACTGCGTATTTGCATCACATCATACAAGTATCAATAACATTTATGTGTGGCTTTTGAATTTGGTGATTTTGCTAATATGCATATTGTTAAAATACTGTATAAACGAATGGTGCGTTACCACATATATTAAATTGTTGATATAAACATGATCCTCGTTGCATAAGTTATTAATATACAAAATGTATGGTCAGGAAAAGCAAACAAAAACTTGACACAAAAGTCAAGAGATAACAATTTTAAACAAAAATTTTGAAACTTTTACACCAATTACGTGGAACTCCATCTCCATCATCATCGCTTTTTTTCCTTCTGTGCAACATATCTAATCTGAGGTTGCTCTTCTTTGAAATTCTGGTTCGTCATTGAAATTGTTTGGATGAACGCTAGCTTCCGAAGACCACAGCCTCAAAATTTCGAGGATGTTGTGGAAGAGAGAACGATGATGTTGTGGTGATGAAGTCTGTTGTAACAGTGATCACAGATTGAACTTCTAGGTATGGTTAAATGACATGGAACCACGATGAAGCCTACAACAACAAACATTGGTGATTGTGACACATCAACAAACGATGAGGCAAAACGGAGTGCAACGCACATGCGGTGGCACGAATCAACGAATGCCGGTTGTGGTGGTGCTCTGTATTACAGTGAGATTCGAGAATGGACGATCAGACGAAGAAGAATGGTATAGGCGGTGATGCTCTGTTTTCTTCCTGAAATACGGAATAAATTACAAATAGGGAGACGGTTATTAGATGTATCCGGATAGTGGGGTAATTGGAAATTACCTATAATACCCCTCCTTTTATTTGTTTATGTACATCAAATGAAGCAGCATGTACAATGGTTAAATCAGTTCTCACCGTTCTTACCTTTATTTTGGTTGCGGCAGAGCGTGCGTAGCGACGGCATGACTCTTACCAACGTAGATAAAAATAAGAACGTTACACCGCAATCTCAGCCGCAAAGCCGTCCAAGGCCCTAACGCCTCTGCACAATCGATTAAAGCAATATGTAGCCAGACTTTACACACGGAATCGATTAAAGCCGTGGATGGAAATTGGGATTGTAAACGGGACCCCATTCGCACCGTTCAAAATTTCATTCATCCTCCTCTTGTTTGCAGCGGCCGATCATTCACTCTAAACGCTATTGTTCATCTTGTCCTTGCCTTCCTTGCAGTCATTTTGCAGGAATTCAAATCAATGTAATGAGGATTATATAGGGTGGCAAACGATGGTAGCAGTTGGAGGAGACGTATCCCGGTAAAGTTTTAGAAGAGTAAGAACTACTTTTTTTGTTATAGGATTAATGATATATTAAATGTAATTGTTTTTTTTTTTCGTAAAAAGCAATAATAATTCATCCATGTTACGATAACCGTTAAGTTCCAATTTGCCTTTTGTATATATTTAAAATATGAACGATTTTTGTTTCATAATTAGCAAATCATAAACAGATTTTTATTTAATTGGTTTAGTTTAAACTGATTAAACCAAACAAACATATCTAAAATAGGTTGTAAGTTCACAAAATAAATAAAGGTGTGTTTGAATTATGGATTTAGGAATAGGAAACATGAATAGTAACCATAAGAGGTGTTTGGTTTAATGCTTGTATTAATTATTATGAGAATAAAAATGGAACCTTGTTTTCTTTAAACCTACTTTCAAAAGGTTGGGTATAGATCACATATTGAAAATAATGTCATTTTTTACAAGTGTCAATCTAACTAACAAATTGTTAACCTATTATTAGTTATAAGATGCCTAATTATTCTAGTTTTGTGAAACTGATTTAGTGATCAATGTAAAATACTAGAGTTTAATCTTAGAGTAAATTACAGAAAATAACATTTATATATACATCAAATTACACTTGCAGACCTTAATTTTCACTAATTACGATGGACACCCTTTATGTATATGTTTGTATCAAATTATAACCTTTAAACTAATATACGTTAGATTTTTCAATTAAATGACATGTAAATGACAAATCTACCCTCCGGGTTATTACCACATACATAGAGGGTATCCAGCGTAATTAATGAAGATTAAGGTCTACTAGTGTAATTTGGTATATACACAAAGGTTGTTTTTTCGTAACTTACTCTTAATCTTAAATAAGATGTTATGCAAATTTAATCTTAAATAAAATTTTGTTGTTCCTATAATTACAATATTATATAAATAATTGGTTTTCACAAAGTAGAAATTTATTATAATTATCTATTAGTACTAATATTATATAAACTAAGTTAAATAATATAACGTAATTATCGCTTTGTCCGTCTAGACGTCTAGCTACTCGGTTTCTTAATAAAATCTCAAAATAATAATAATAATATCTATACTAATAAATAAAAGTTTGAGATGACACATGTCACTTCCTGGTTCCTTCTCATTTTTATTTTCCCGTCTCTCTCTCCTATTAAATACTAATTTTTTTATTTCTCTCTCCTATTAAATAATATATATTAAGAAACATAACAAATTTAATTATTGATAGTTATTATATATTAACTAAATAAGCTTAATATGAAATTAATCATGGATAGTTATAGTTAATGATGTTATTTATCATTTTTTAAAAATAAATTTGTATTATGAAAAGTTATTATATTATCAGACTGTTCTTACATTTTAATAAACTCCATTATTTTACACAACTAGATCAATTTTCGTTTAAATTTTTACCTACAGATTTATGAATTCAAATTTTTTTTGTCATCAATCATATTTTTTATAAATTTTACAAACTGAAATCGATTTTATAGTCATTTAAGATCCAATTAAAAAAACATTCAATCATATATTTACATATTTAAAGATCTAATATTTGTTATGATTTGTTAAATCTCACTGTGTTTTTGTCATATTATTATAGCCGAAAGTATTCAATTAATTTTTTTTTCTATTTCGATTAACATCATTACTTATTTTAGCTATTTGTATATGTTTATATATGTTTTGTATATGTGGCAACTTCAACCTATTTTCTTATGAACGGTTCGATTTGAGTTATGTTTTTCTCTAACGAGGTCAAACGGTTAAAATAAAATAAAAGTAGTATAAAATGAGAAGACATATCGATTGAAAGTCTCACTAAGTTTAAATTTTATGTAAATAAAAATATTTAGATTGTTATATTATAATGAGAATAATATAAATTTTTAGTTATATTTGACAGTAAGCTATACCTAATAAATAAGTAATTAGTCACGTGTCACAATTCAGTGAGCTCAAGATTCTTGTAAGCCTTTGAAATTTTTTTCGCTTATTTTCTTGTAAGACCAAGCTATACCAAATAAATAAGTAACTGGTTGACGTTTTTTTCACCTATTGTTTCTCGATTATTTATTATCTTATTTTCTTATTTATTAATATTTACTTTATAAATATTTTATTTATTTAATATTTATTTTCTCAATTATTTCCTTTATTTTTTTCACTTATTAATAAATTTTTAATATTTTATTAATCAAACCTCGTGTAATACACGTGTGTGTAACCTAGTAACGTAATAAAGTCCAATAGTGTAATGATTTTATCAGCCTATTTTGTAACTATCAAAATCGGCCACATTAAAGAAACGTCAATATCAAATTGGGTAGTTTGAGGGGGGAAAAAATAAACTTGATTTGAAAACATTTAAAAGTATAAGGGTCGATTTTGTATCGTGAAAACTTATGGGTTTTGAGCCAAGTGTTCAACCAAGTCATAATCGTTCCCTACATCTGTCTGGACGTCCGGAGTGGCCAAGTGGCCACCTAGGCCAGGTGAAATTTTCATTTAGACACTTGTTTTTCTTTATTTGAAACTAGTTTAGATCTCGTGTATATACACGGGTGAAAATATCAATAAATAAAATTTTTAAATCTTTATGTGTATATTTTACACGTATAAAAATGTATCATATAGTAAGGATAGAAAACAAAAACTCAAAATATGCAAAAACTAATATATAATTGGGTTTCGAAAATAAATTAAATAATATTTAATGTAATTTGTTTTTCATTTATTGTTGGATTGAAAATAAAAGTTAAATAATTAGATTTTTAAAGTTTTATAAGTGATAATTTAAAATAATTGTGTTTTATTAGTATAATTAATATTTTATTTAAATATATATTGTTGTTAAAAATAGGAGGTGTATTTAATAAGAGAGAGAAGCGGGAAAAAATTAATGAGAATGAATGTGAAGACGACACGTATTATAGATAACCTTTATTTATTATATAGTATAGATATAGGTACCTCCATAATTACATTTTTTGCAATTTGCAATTCAAGCCCCTTCAAATAACAACTTTGTGATTAAAGTTATGCAACTGTTATAGTCTTTTCCAAAAATAAAACTATCACAACTCAAACTATAACCATAACAAGAAACATATCCAATAAAATCTTACTTAAAAGTAGAACACAGGAAAGATAAGATAAGTACAAGTCTTACCTCTGTCGTAAAAGATAAAGAGGCTACTCCTAGTGAGCCTCGGCTAAAAAAAACCTTTTTTATAAAAAAAATAGAATACAAAAAACATATTAGAAACTCACAGGGCATTTTATCATATCAGAGTTTATTAGTAGCTGAAGATAAAAGAACTGAATGGTAAAAATCCTTAATTCTAGAGCATCTAATACTAAAAGTACACCTAAGACTAAGGCACCTCTACGATTAAAAGCACATCTAAAAACTAAAGCCACATCTATGACTAAAGACACACCTAAGAACTAAAGACATACCTAAGATTAAAAGCACATCTAAGACTAAAGACACATACAAGCCTACGACTAAGTATCTCACCCTACACCTACGACTAATGGACACCTAAGTGAGGTGCAAACCAAATCTATATGTCCTCCTAAAAATCCTTAACCTTTATTCGGCGTCTCCAAGAACTCATATCACTCATCATGTCCTCAGATAGGTGTAAGTCTATCAAATCCCTCATAATCTGCTCGTCATATGCCATTCTTGATTTCCCTCTACTCCTTTTCCCCTCACAATTAGGGTTTCCATGCACCTTAAAGGAGTTGCCATATGTCTACTTCTCACATACCCGAACCATCTTAATCCTCCCTTTCTTATCTTATCTTATCTAAAATACGTATTAACCTAGTCTTGCTATAAAAACTTTATTCATTATCTGTTTCAACCTTTTGTGCTCGTACATCCACCTCAGCATCGTCATCTCTGCTACCTCTAACTTTTACGCTTATGTCTTATGGATTGCCAAACAATCGGTTTCGTACAGCATAACCGGTCAAATTGCAACCCTATAGAACTTCCCTTTTAACCTCTTGTCACACAAAACCCCCGTGGCTTGCCCTCCACATGCACGTGGTGAGCTACATCACAATCCAAGTCCCTATCACTCTGGGCGAACGATCCTAAATACTTGAACTTGGTTGTTTTCTATACAGCTTTACCCTCCAATATTCACTTGTCTATCCCCTCACTTTAGCCCCCACTAAAGTTATACCAAAGGTACTCAGTTTTAGACCGACTGATCCACAAGCCTTTGCGCTCTAAGGTTGCACGCCACTCCTCTAGCCTCTCATTCAGATCCTGTTTATTTTCTACCTTGTTGAGATCACCCCTTCTTATGATCTTGAGCAACAACATGAAACCTAAGTTGTATGCACAACATATCAATATTTTTTCCCCACCAACAGAATCAACTGTAATCCTCAGGAAATTTCCGGCCATATTTTTTTTATTGTTCATTTATTATTAGTTAATTATTTTATACTAATACCACATTCAAACCCTATGCTAGTCCCACATATTATGTCACATCAATTGTTATTTTCACGTGTGTTAATCTAAATTTTCAACTTTGCATTTACCTAGTGTTTCCTTATTATACATGACAAAGGTATGCATATTTATAGAGATATATACACCTTGTTATAATAAGAATATATATCAAAATAGAGTATGTAAGATCTAACCAAGCAATCATATTTTCCATTTCCTTTATCATATATATATATATATATATATATATATGTACGTGTTTAATTTCATATATATATATGTATACATATATTGGATTACTAAATAAATGAATCCTACAACCTTTAGTCTTATAAACAAAAAAAAACATAATCTTTGAAGTTTAAAACATACATTGCAATACCTTTATATACGTATACATGTATTTATTTATAAATATGTGATTATATATATACACCTGATTATACCAAGTAAACCATTATGTACTTTTATAAAAATGAAATTTACTCATTTTTAAGTAATAATAATAATCTTTATAAAAGTTATATAACATATAATTCTTTTATATAAACAAATAAAAAAAAAAAAAAAAGGAATAGAGATCTAAAACAATTAAATGAGTTGAACCCATCCAAATGCTTTGGACCTCAAAATTTGAACCCCCACCGTTCCAAATTGAACCCTCTTATCATGAGAAATTGAAAACCCCCGTTAGTTGACTTTCGGAAGTCAATAGGCACCAATCGATACCAATTCCATCAAATTGCGAGTTGTTAATGCTTGTTAATCCTTCAGGAACGTTACACGACCATAACCGAGTGCCTTTGATGGAGCAATTAAGTTGTATCCGAGCAATTGGACTCTAAACCATTCCGTAACCGTCCCAAATCAAACCCACCATCAATTCTTGCATTAGCTATGAAATTGAATGTTGTAAACGAGTTTAATTCCGTCGAGAAACCGCCCTGATTCTCTCTGAACACTCAATTCCATCACAAACACCTCTAGAGTATCAATCTTAGCCGAAGAACGTTTGGATCTGCGCTCCGGTCGATCACGCCTCCCTCGCGGCCATTACAGGTAATTAATACCTCTTTCTACTCGTGTTGAACCCCTGAACGAGAGCCCTATGAATGTAGTTTTACCCTGGAATCGACCGGATTGAATTGGAAGGATTAGGGTTTGCGTGGGTTGTGGTGGAGAAGAAGGGGATCTTCGGATCCTTATGTTTAATAATTAATGGATCACCTAATGAACAAGGCACTAGCCCAGATCCATTGGTTAAGTCTCTTCCCCCTCCCCATTCCGGAGGTCGCGGGTTCGAGTCCTTCTAGGACCAAACCTAAACCTTTTTCTGATTTAATCACTTATTCATTATTTTATTTCATAAACTAATATTTTAAAATTCAGAAAAATTCTTATAAATCTAATAAAAGCATTTAGTAATTTTTATAAAAACTGGAAACATAAAATAATAACTTATTTTTTTTTTATTTGTTAAAAACACATTAGAAAAATTCCTAATTAAACAATATGGAAGGGGTTTATTTAAGCAAAACCTAATTATATTGTTTTACTTGCAAAATTATAATGTTTATAAAACAAGTTTTAAATAATTATCTAAACATTATCAATCTATTCCTCAAAACGTATAAATAATTATTATGGAAAAGAATAGTTATTTAAAATTACTTAGATAATTATTTTTTGATAAATAATTATGCAATCCATTTATTTTCACTTAAAGCTTACTATATTAAATGTTTACTTAATTTATTTCTTAACTAAAAGGAATCATTTAAATATTTTTAAACGATTATTCTTATTAACATAAGACAATTATTTAAACCGTTCATAACTCATATTTTGGTTATTAATTATTCTTAGAATGATTATGTAAATAAAATTAATCATATTGTTATTATTATAAATACTACACTTATATAATTAATTAAAGATGCTGATTAATTATTATTAATTTTGTAAACTGCCTTATCATTTATATTTCAACGCTCATGATAAACATAAATATATATATTCTTAAAACTTGTACAAATCCTATATCCGACCCCAAATCCTATGAAACCCTAGAATTTTAGAATTTTCTACTTTTGTGAGACGTACTTTGAGGCTAGGATTCAATAAACTGTGTAGGTTGTTTGTGAGGAATCTTTACAAGCCAATTTTTCATTTACAATTCGTACAACATACTAGCTTCGTTACTGGTGAGTTTACATAGCCCCTTTTTACTGTTTTTGCTTTTGGGGTGAAACATGTTATCAACTTTATCTATTTAAACAATTCAATATCTATGTTCTTGTGCTTGATCTTTATGCTTTATATTTGAACTACTTGGTGACCATTGCATGTGTTTCATGCCAGTACATTCATTAACTTGCAGCCCAAGCCTAAGGTAGTACCTAACATGATCATTTATATGGGAAACTGAACCTATAACTTACCACAAGACCTTGGCGGGTTTTGTTGGGTATCAACTATAACTTGGAGTATCCGCTTGCTCCCTTTTTTTTAAATGGCAATCAATGGGATTGCGTATCTAGTTTTCTATTATCAGGCTTGAATTGTACGCTTGGAACCTTGTATGTTCTCACATATATGCTTTAGACATGCGTTGGACATATTGAATTGTAAACTTATACTTAACTTTTGTTTGGTGTCAAAACCTATGTTACTCACCAACTACTTGTAGTTGACAGTTACTTACATGTTTCAGGTGCACCAGTTTGAGGACACTACATGATCACATAGGACTATGGACCTAGCTTTAATAAAGATTGAATTTAACTTGTGTTATGTTGAAACTCTTTATTTTCCATTTCTACTTGTAACGGATGTTTTAATTGTGAGGAAATAATATTATCACATTTAATAGATGATCATGTGCTTATGAACAACCGTGTCAGCCCCGGCGTTTAATCCGCCGCCGGCCGGGGTGTGACAGATTGGTATCAGAGGCATGGTTATAGGGAATTAGGTTATTAGACACACATGACCTAGACTATAACCTAGGAGTCCCCAAACATGACTTTAGCTCGTGTCTTTTATTAGGAACTCCACTCTATACTCATTTATACACTTACTTATCCACATCCATCTACTTCTGCCTACATGAACTACAACAATCTAAGGACTACATGAAACTATTTGAAACTACATGGATTACTTGGAACATATTTTTAGTCTATAGTCTATAACCTTAGGGTACCTTGGCGTAATTATTCTACATATTATCTAGTGCATTACATGAATTATCTTATGTGCTATATTACTTGATAACCTACATGTTTACAAAAAAAAAAAAAAAAAAAAAAAAAAAAAAAACCGCTACTCATGCGATACCTTATTTGCTACACTATTTGAACCGTTTGCACAATACCTATTTGATATCACTAAATGCTATCCTAAGTTTTGACATACAATAAAATTTTCAAATCCCGTCAAAGTTTTGGGTTCTGAAAATTAGTAGAGAACATGTGCAATCCGGAAGGGTGAATGCCTGTACTTTGGGTCTTCTGTCTAGGAAAGCATTTCATATAAATCCAAATCAACCGAAGGATCCGTATGCTTTCCTGGGAATTCCCGAAGTGAGTGTTCATCTATAGGCTAAAGCATGTCTTCTTGAAAGTATATGAACTCAAATCACTTTGATTTGTCACAGTATTCATTGGGTTATGCCTCAAATGAATGCAACCCAAACATCATTCGCTTAATTATTATAATATGATACACAAGTCTAAACCTCCTATTTGATCCTTACACTTGATCATATTTAAGTCAACTATACCTCTTCATCCTTATGCCTTAGGAATTTTATCACCCTTATTATCATTTGCAAAGGATTTCAACCCTTAGACCTTACCATCCAAGGAAAGGAAGCTGCTTGAAGAGGTGAAGCACACCCTTGAACCACAAGACACAATCCCTAACGATTCTCATCATAACCATGAGTTCAAATAATAATGTCACTTGTACATGATGGCCAGAAGAGTGGGTGTAACTCCATGAAAGATTCTGACTAAGGAAAGACTGAGTACTTTAGTGTGTCCTTTGTGACCCACCTCTCTTTCCTGGGAATCCTTTTCATGGGTACACTACTTATAGGTCAAGTGTTACTCATGATATATTATTACAAGAACTCGGTGTTATGATTGGTCAAATTTTAAACTCATGCACCTTTGTACTTAACAATTTACCATTAAAGTTACGACCTTTTCGTGCTAAGCATGGTCTCTTACCCTCCCTACTCCCCTGAGAATCAACCCGAAGCAGAGTCAACACAAGAGGAAGACTTTAGGTCCTCATCATTAGACAACCGGTCATCGGTATGACTAGCTGCCAGATCCATGTTTGACTGCAGAACAGATTGGCTTAGGAGCAGACTTGAGACTCCGAGCACCTGAATCACCTCCGAGAGACCCTTATTTAGCACCTAACCTATACCATCCAGATCCAGGAGTAGGACAATATATAAGGAACCTACCAGTGCCTTAGGAGTTCCAGCTGATACCGCTCACCTATACGTAAGGACCGCAGAGTTTCTAAGGCAAGGAATAGAGATCAGGGAATACTTGATGCACATACGGAAATAACTAGGGCTGAAACCCGGTTTGCAATAACGAATGACCACAGCATGTCGTCTTAGTGCTCATCTACTTTCTGGTGAAGAAGTATCTGTGACGTTAGCCGAATATTCAATTTCGCGTTTCCTTAAAAATAAAAAAAAAACTGAAACCCATATATCCAATACCCAAATATGAATGCTATTTCAACTCTCCTTAATGATTGACATTTAAACCTTCTTTGTAAACTAATCATTTTGCTATTTTCTGACTTGACTAACGTAGTTATTTTGTTCAAACCAAACCTTTTATCAAACACTTGATTTATAAATCTTATCATAAATTATTTACAAACCCCTTATTCTTGTGGATGTACTTAATGCAAATTGATTTATAAAAACATTTATCTCATCATCTTAGTTAATAATTAATTATGAATTGATTAATTATTTCGTTACGACCTCTTAAATTCTTGGCCTGATTACAAAATAATTTGGCCATTATTTTCTTTTGCAACATTGCCTTTATGAAAGCTAAATAAATAAAAAGGTTTTATTTACCCAGTTACCTAGTTATTCAATCTGTTACTTTCAATTATTAAAGTTACAAACAAGGATGAATTTCAATTACTTGTCATTTACAAACAAAAAGCTCAAATCAGATACTCGTGTGCGTATTATTCTAAATACCTATAAATCTTTCTCATCACCTTACACCTTCAAAAATGTATGAACTTACTACCACTTCGAAAACATGAATCATTTCACGTAGGCGTTAACCACCCATATAAACCTCAACAAAAATTGAAAACTTGAAACCAACTACCTACAACACGCTTGTCCGCAGCACTCGATCACCGACAAGATTCGATAGTTTACATTTCTCATGAGGTTCAACTATTTACATACGAACATTCATAATATACCTGAGACTAAATTGGTTGCATTATAGACGCAACTTGATTGTTCAAGTTATACATGAAACTTGGTTGTATACAAAATACATGATTATTTACATTATACATGAAATTTGATCACTTGCAATATACATGAAACTAGATTGATCATATTATAGATATAACTTGATTACTTACCATGTACATGATACTAGAGTGATCACATTATAAATGGAACTTGATTACTTGCAATATGCACGATACTAGATTGTTCACATGATACATGATACTTGGTTATTTACAATATGCATAATACTAGATTATTTACGCTATACATGAAACTTGAGTGTTTACATTACACACGAAACTAGATTGTTTACCTTGTTTGCAATTTATTTGCCCACTACATACATGAGGCATGATCGTTCACTTTATCCATGAAACTTGATAGCTATAAACTTTGGGCTACTCGGGGTTTGACGTATTCTTGTTCAAACACGAGGGAGCTATAAACTTTGAGCTACTCGGGGTTTGACGTATTCTTGTTCAAACACGAGGGAGCTATAAACTTTGAGTTACTCGGGGTTTGATGTATTCTTGTTCAAACACGAGAGAGCTATAAACTTTATGGGTAACCTAGAGGGTATACGACACCCATGTATGGGGTTGTATCACCTTGTTAGTCATTACTCCCTGATTGACTTTGCCATCTATACACACAATTACTTATTAGCAATTCATGCATGAAAACAATAATAAAACTAATGTTTTTGGGTGTTTCCCCCACCTTCATACCCACACGCAATAGAATGATCTATACGGACCATACGACGATTTGAATAATTACGGGTGCACACGCCTCCCTCGCGGCCATTACAGGTAATTAATACCTCTTTCTACTCGTGTTGAACCCCTGAACGAGAGCCCTATGAATGTAGTTTTACCCTGGAATCGACCGGATTGAATTGGAAGGATTAGGGTTTGCGTGGGTTGTGGTGGAGAAGAAGGGGATCTTCGGATCCTTATGTTTAATAATTAATGGATCACCTAATGAACAAGGCACTAGCCCAGATCCATTGGTTAAGTCTCTTCCCCCTCCCCATTCCGGAGGTCGCGGGTTCGAGTCCTTCTAGGACCAAACCTAAACCTTTTTCTAATTTAATCACTTATTCATTATTTTATTTCATAAACTAATATTTTAAAATTCAGAAAAATTCTTATAAATCTAATAAAAGCATTTAGTAATTTTTATAAAAACTGGAAACATAAAATAATAACTTATTTTTTTTTTATTTGTTAAAAACACATTAGAAAAATTCCTAATTAAACAATATGGAAGGGGTTTATTTAAGCAAAACCTAATTATATTGTTTTACTTGCAAAATTATAATGTTTATAAAACAAGTTTTAAATAATTATCTAAACATTATCAATCTATTCCTCAAAACGTATAAATAATTATTATGGAAAAGAATAGTTATTTAAAATTACTTAGATAATTATTTTTTGATAAATAATTATGCAATCCATTTATTTTCACTTAAAGCTTACTATATTAAATGTTTACTTAATTTATTTCTTAACTAAAAGGAATCATTTAAATATTTTTAAACGATTATTCTTATTAACATAAGACAATTATTTAAACCGTTCATAACTCATATTTTGTTTATTAATTATTCTTAGAATGATTATGTAAATAAAATTAATCATATTGTTATTATTATAAATACTACACTTATATAATTAATTAAAGATGCTGATTAATTATTATTAATTTTGTAAACTGCCTTATCATTTATATTTCAACGCTCATGATAAACATAAATATATATATTCTTAAAACTTGTACAAATCCTATATCCGACCCCAAATCCTATGAAACCCTAGAATTTTAGAATTTTCTACTTTTGTGAGACGTACTTTGAGGCTAGGATTCAATAAACTGTGTAGGTTGTTTGTGAGGAATCTTTACAAGCCAATTTTTCATTTACAATTCGTACAACATACTAGCTTCGTTACTGGTGAGTTTACATAGCCCCTTTTTACTGTTTTTGCTTTTGGGGTGAAACATGTTATCAACTTTATCTATTTAAACAATTCAATATCTATGTTCTTGTGCTTGATCTTTATGCTTTATATTTGAACTACTTGGTGACCATTGCATGTGTTTCATGCCAGTACATTCATTAACTTGCAGCCCAAGCCTAAGGTAGTACCTAACATGATCATTTATATGGGAAACTGAACCTATAACTTACCACAAGACCTTGGCGGGTTTTGTTGGGTATCAACTATAACTTGGAGTATCCGCTTGCTCCCTTTTTTTTAAATGGCAATCAATGGGATTGCGTATCTAGTTTTCTATTATCAGGCTTGAATTGTACGCTTGGAACCTTGTATGTTCTCACATATATGCTTTAGACATGCGTTGGACATATTGAATTGTAAACTTATACTTAACTTTTGTTTGGTGTCAAAACCTATGTTACTCACCAACTACTTGTAGTTGACAGTTACTTACATGTTTCAGGTGCACCAGTTTGAGGACACTACATGATCACATAGGACTATGGACCTAGCTTTAATAAAGATTGAATTTAACTTGTGTTATGTTGAAACTCTTTATTTTCCATTTCTACTTGTAACGGATGTTTTAATTATGAGGAAATAATATTATCACATTTAATAGATGATCATGTGCTTATGAACAACCGTGTCAGCCCCGGCGTTTAATCCGCCGCCGGCCGGGGTGTGACATCAACTACCCTCCAACCGATTTTGCTACACTAGTGTCCCTAGCAACACCTCGAAACCTAAGTTGTTTGTGCAACAGATAGTTTTTTTCCTACCAACCGAATTAACTATCCTCTAATCGACTTCATTAACACTAGTGTCCTAGCAACACCCTAAAACCTAAATATATTGATCATGATTCAAAATTGTATCAAAAGCGTTTATTGATTATTACCAATCGTACACGCAAGTGACTAACACAAGCTCCAAAGTTACTATCCTAACCGGAACATGTAATAGCATGTTATCATAAGTTGAACTTTTAAGCTAGGTTAGTAACCATTTTTGTTTTGTAGTTAAAAATACACACTTGAAATCCTTGTTTAGAATCTAAAACCTTTTCAATGACCATATAAATCAATATTTTAAAATATCATTTACATACATATAAGGGCATCTCATATGGAGAGGACCAAGGACACTCTCCTCCCTCCCTTCCCATATTGGCCACCATCACGGACAACCCCGCCCCTCTCTCATTCCCCTATCACATTTCCCGCTTGTGATATCTGTCCCTACAGACGAACCTCCTCTCTCTTCTCTATCTGCGCACCTAAGCGGCCACGAGGGATAGAGAGACCACAAATCCCTATGTTAGGAATGCTTATTAACTAGTAAAAGTATGGTCAATGTGGGACTAACCACTTGGTAGAGGTTTTTGCCTCTTAGATGAGATGTCATGTGATGAGTTATTTGATCTAATTTAGAAGTAGAAGTAGGGTAAATTTACGGTTAAAAAAACTAGTAAAAGTATGAAACCATAAGTTTCTAAATCGATTGGTATTTTATAAAATTAAACAAACAATTCCTCCGGTAAAGAAAGTTACAAATTATTAAAATCACATTAATTAATTAATATATATATATATATATATATATATTTATATTGATCTTTGCGTAAGGGAGAGATTAATACCGAAAAGGCAAGTAGGTGAGGAGTTGTCACTTTGCCTCCAATCATATATTCATATTTAAATAATTTTACAACGAAAGCTCGACTGGCATGTCCCACATACCGGGAAGCTTGTAAATCAGTCGCATCTTGTATGTCACCCGTCCATGAAGAAACCCACCACCGTGAGAAAACCCCCTAGTGTCAGGATCAAACACATGACCTCAAAGAGGCCAAGGAAACCCATACTTTAAGTCTTATGATTTGCGTTTGTAGCATATATATATTTGTTGATAATTTTATTATAAATTAATAGAGTAAATTACCGTTTGTGTCCCTGTGATTTACACGATTTAACACAATGCGTCCCTAACACGAATATCTAACGCTTTGAGTACCTGTGGTATACAATCTGTAACTCTCTGATTCCCTTGGCCTAACTTCGTTAAATTCTTTCCGTTAAGTTTAGTTTCGACAGGGGTAAGATGGTAATTTACTTTGCGTCCCTGCTGGCAAGACTGATATTCACCCGAAACTACTAAGTTCACACGAAACTACTAACTTCACCCGAAACAACTAAAAATCCAATCTAAAATACATTATCACCAAGAAATCAACCCAAAATACATATGCAAAAAACCAATCTAAACTACTAATTTGACAAAAAAAAAACCAATCGAAACTACTAATTTGACAAAAAAAAAAACCAATCGAAACTCCTAATTTAACAAAAAAAACCAGTCGAAACTACCTGTCATCCCCGCCATATTCAACCTGAAAGTTGAAGTCCTAGTTGAAAAGGCACTTCAACACGACCCTTACCCGCACCCGAAGGTGAGAAGGGTCACTTGCACCCGCATTCCGGCTTAAAAAAATGACGATTATTAGGTCAAAAATTGTAGAATTAGAGAATGTCCGGAGAATGTACCTGTGACAGCGTGGTTGTCTAGTACGGCTTCCACTCGAAGAGTCATTGCAGAGGGAGGAAGACGAGCTTGGAAGAGGGAGGACGACGAGCTTCGAAGAGAGGACAGCGAGTTTCGATAGGGGCGTGAGTTAAAATAGGCCCAGGGGCTCAGAGTGAGAATTATGGTTATAAAAAAAAAGTAAATTAACATCTTACCCCTGTCGAAACTAAACTTAACGGAAAGAATTTAACGAAGTTAGGTCCATGGACTCAGAGTGTTACAGATTGTATACCACATGTACTCAAAGCGTTAAAAATTCGTATTAGGGACGCATTGTGTTAAATCGTGTAAACCACAGGGACGCAAACGGTAATTTACTCAAATTAATATTTATTTTTACCATTTTATTTAATTATTATATGAAGAATCAATGTTTGAAAAAAAGTAAGAAAAAAAGGTAAAAAGGCCATTGAACTTTTTAAACTAGTGTCATCTATACCAAATTTGCCGTGAAGTGTTATAATACACTCTTGTTCGACATTAAATTTAAATTATTAAATAAAAAATAGAAAACAATTCATACACATTAAAAAAAAATTAATTATAAGACAAAGGTTTCGAGGAAAACGTGGTCTTCAAATAGACACTAAGTTGATGTAGCACTTTGGACTTCTACGACCCTAGTGAAAAGGGAGGATCAAATAAGTTTCGGGTCAAACGTACCAACAAAATTAACGTAGTAAAAACATCAACAAAGTGAACAGTTAACTAAAGTTAACAAACTCAATAGCGTTAACTAAATAATACAAAGAAAGCCAACAATGTGAACGGAATTAATAAAGTTGGCAAGGTAGCAATGCGAATAGTTTTTCGTTGACAACATGTTCGTTCGATAGCATGCCATTGAATGGACATAGAGGGAGATTAGGAAGGTTGTCACCAACACGTATTCTTTTGACCTATGTATAGTTTGTGAATCAAGTTTAAGTGCAATAGGGTCACACAAACTCAATGATAACAAAGTGAACAAAATCAATAATTTCATGAGGTAAAGAAGTCAAAAATCAAATTAAAATCAAGAAAAAAAGGTTTAATAATTAATTGAAAAAACAAGAAAAGCAACAAATTATAAAAAAAAAGTCAACAAAGTTAAGTAATTAATGATATATATCAAGAAAGTCAACAAAATCATGTAATAAACAATAAAGTGAAAAGCAACAATCTCATAAATGTTTCGATTATCGAGTCTTATATAAAGAAATTACATAATCAATTTAGTTTAGAGTATATAGTTTAATCCGTCAGGTGAACAAAACTGTTAAAAGAGTCATTTGAATCACATACATATATATTTGATTAATTGTAAAAGTCTACGATACTTTTGTTTTTGTAATACTTGACAATCGAAACATGACTACAAAACCATTGTTTTTTATGGAAGTGTTTGACCTCACAATGTGTACTTTTTACCTCTACTTCTCATGTATTACCCTCGTTCTTCACGAGCACGATAACATAGTCATTTTATCCTTGAAATGTTTTTGTGTCGCTATGTTTCAAAATGGATATCATACCACGGCTATGTGAGGGGTATGTTCTACTATGTACTTTTTTACCTTAATTTCTTATATCTTTATCTCATCATCCCTTTACGAGTTGTACAACCGCATCTATAACACACGTGCGTGCACACACATATATTCACAATTTAGATTGAAATTCTAAAATAGATTTACCAATTATGCCCATCAACTTCTTTAGTCAATTATGAAATGACGGGATTATATCATCTAAAACTTGTCTATAACTTAAATGATTAGGTCAACAAAAGTAAAAATGGTAAAATCTACCTATTTGGATTAAAATTGCTCAAAATTATTATTGTTAAAATATGCAAAAGCAGGTCAAGAGAAGTTAAAATCGATCAAAACCAACCTTATTGTATAAAAATTAGCCAAAATCAACGGTACTAGGTTAAATCTAGTCAAAATTGTCGACCTAAGTTAGTCAAATTCACCTCGATGACCTCCTCATATTTTACACACAATCACCTTGCACTCCGTCATGTAGTTATCGAGTATTAAAAACTGGATATCCTAAGAGTCATTAATCACTTTCAAGTTGATATAATTCGATAGTTCACTCAAATTTCTCAATCGGATAAAATTTAGAATAACTTTTTTAAAAGAAGAGTACGTGAATCTGTATGAATTGGTAAACCAAACCAATGAACAAAAAGTATTTTTCGTATTTTAGGGGCCAGTAACTGTTGGATAGTAGTTAATTTCAAAATTCAAAATCACTTAATATTTCACCAATTGACATCGAATTTTTAATGCCAATTTATGGAAATTAAAAATTCTGATGAATTTTTTAATGAAGCTCGATCCTAGCCGAGGGTTCTACCTCTTGGACCCCGCTTGCAGGGGCGCTGCCCTTGGACCTCGCCAAGGTTGCCCCCTTGGAATTCCCATTACTTAGTTGCTTCACCCTCCAGAGCATTCACATCAGCTCTCATATCCCCATCCTTACAATTTAACTAAAAATTATCATTTTTTAAATTTATATCCCACTTTTCAAAAGCTTTCACATCAGATTCCCCATATCTATCCCTTATTTTAATTAAATATTACTTATTTATTTATACGTTATTATTTTTTCTCTTTCTTCCACTCACACACACTTACAAAAAGTATAAAATAATGTATAGAGGATGGAGATGAGGTGAATGATGATCCCCTAAATATAAATGATGGTTATAGTTTTCTCTTAAAATATAAAGGATGGAGATCGGAATGTGGGAGCTGATTTAAGTGTAAAATTACATGATTTTTCATGTCTCCTTTATAATTTAGAGATGATGGTAGAGATGGAGGAGCTGATGTGAATGCTCTAAGAACAAATAAGGTTCCTAAATAATTAAAATAATAATAAACTCAACAAGCGTGCACTCTGCACCTCCTAACTTATTTAATGTATATTATAATTCACTTTGTTCAATAAGTCAATCTAATTAAACTAAAATATCCATGAACACTTTCCACCTTCACGCTACTACTAATCCCTACTTCGTGATAGTCTCGGTGACAAACTCTTTTTTTCATTATTTTTCTTGATTTTGATGTATACCTCATTGTTTTGAAAGTTCGGTGATTTCATTGGGTGTTTCATGAATGAGTGTTCTAGTTTAAGAAAATTTTCCAAACTTTAGTAACCTCATTGTACATCATAAATTTTTTTTTTATAAAAAAAGAATTACTTCCTTACAATGGCTAATTGTAATCGAGCTTAGTTTATTCTTATTATTATTTTTTAAATCTTATACCAAAAGGAATTTACACACCCCCAAATCTAGGCTGACCGTTGATCTTTTTGGTCCTGACCATGTGAAACTTGCTTCCTTATAATAATAATCTCAATGCAATCAAAATTCAGAATAGATGTCCACAACTACGTGAGTGTGACCACTTATTGGAGATCGGAATTTCATTAGTTTTTACGTAGTAAAGAAATCGTCTTTTATTTCTTTCAAGTTGCTTAGAAAGACGTGATAGTTTTTTTCTTCTTCTCCTTTTTTTTTCAAAAGATATAACTGTTAATTTAATAATGTTATAAAATTCGATCATAAAAAATCAAAGGTAACATTATAATGATATACCAAAAATTGTTGCAACTGATCCCAGTGGCGGATCTAGGAAAAAAATCCAGGGGTACGATGGATGCATAATCAGTTGAGGAAATTTCCCACTACGCGTCGAAAGTTGAGGGGTACCGACAGGTACCCCTGCCCTCCACATACATCCGCCCCTGACTGATCCCCTCCACCAGTCGAGCTCAAATGAATAGCCATTGAACCAAATCCATCGTTTGGGAACCACCTTCGCTCAAGCATACTTGAACACCATGAACATTCATAGTCGAATCAGAAGCCATAATGGAAATTGATGGATGCATAATCAGTTGGTTTGAAGAAGGAATAGATGATCATTAACCTTCTCTAATGAATTTGTGCAGAAACCCATCACCCGACTTTTGCAAAAACTCGCAAACATTCCAAGAATCAGGAGGCTATCGTTGTTCTTGATGTTCCTTCTCATCTTCATCTTCACCAAAAGCCACAACAACTTCATCAACAAGTTTCACGGTGGATTAGCTGATTGATTCTCTTGTATTCCTAAAAGATGCAATCGCTACTGTTTCTTCCGAGGTACCTCATATCAAATACTTCTAATTTTGATTTAGTTGTTAATGCCTTCATAGATTATGTTTTATGTGATAGTTTGGTGCTTTACTAGTTTATTTGTGCTAGTTTTGTTTTTGTGTTGGTTTCTATTTTCTTTTGTAGTGCTGGTTTGATGTGTTAGTTTGTTGTGCTGTTTTGGTTATGTTTATTTTCTGTGCTGTTTTGTGTGTTTTTTTGTTGTGGTGTTTGTTGGGTTGAATCTAGAAAAAAAAACACAGTTTTGCGGGTTGAATCCAGAAAACAAAACAATGTTAAGAGTTGAATCCAGAAAAAAAAAAAAGCACATTTTTTTTGGTAGAAAACCCCAATTTCGTACGGTGTTTTTTTTTTAAATATAGCAATACTATTATCAAATTAAAGATTAAAAAATGTTTGATTTTATGGTGTAATTTAAAAAAAAACTAACATCATATAAAAATAGTTATGTACGTTTAAAAAAGTGAAGAAACCTAAAAAATAGTCAGCAATTGTTAGTTTTCCAGAAATGCCCCATCACCCCCTTTTTTCCTTAATTGGATCTCAGCTAGCCTTCGATCAATAAAATTGATGGATGAGATTGGTTCTTAGCCTTTTTAGACAGTTTGGACTTTTTAGATGAACGTCCCTTGTTATAATATATATGTGAAAAAATTACATAAACATTTTATATGGTCCGAATAAAATTACGAATACCATATCTCTGCGATAATCTTTAAGAATATGATCTCTACTTTCATTTTCATGTTTGGTCATTTTTCCGTTAGACCCTTATCCAAGGGTAAAATATTTTTATAAAACTATTTTAGTCTTCTTATAATAGGAGAAATATAAAATCAAAAGAACTTTTTAATATAAAAATTATAAAGAGATCTCACACCATTATCAAGGATTTTGTATACTTCCCACGTATTAATTTAAAGTTTATGTCAATGATTGTGTTACTCCATCCATCCAATCTAACTAAAGATATTTTTCTCTCTTTTTACAAGTCTTAAAATAAATTAAAAATATTTTAGAGGGTGCCGACCTAAATTTCTTTTCATTTCATTTCATTCTCACTGAAGATGTTATACGCAATATCATGTCTTTCGCTCTATGGATGTGCCTATAGTTGACAACTGTAAAATAATAAAACCTTTTATTGTTTAATAATCACCGACTCTTAAATATGATAAATATAATTTTTCTAACAATAATTTTTCACATCTAAAGACCACTTAATCTTATACTTGTAAAGATTTGAACTTACTCCACTTTTATAGGTCATAAACATCATACCACTAGACCATTAGGTCATGAATACAATAAGTCTTGTCTACGTAACAAATCTTGACTAATATCTAATAATAACCAGGGCCGTTGCTGATGTTTCGGATGTACTGTGCGACTAGTAAAATAAGCCCATTAAATATAAACTTATATATATATATAAATTCATTAATACGGCGATAAATGTCATTATTGTAGCAAAATGATTTATTTTACATAGTTAAACGAATAGTGAGGTATAATTTCTGAAAGTGTTTAGGAGGCATAATTTCTATTAGTGAAAAATTGAAATAATAGACCAATAATAAGTTTCAATAAGTAGTGAAAAATTGAACTATTGGACTAATAATAAGTTTCAATAAATATTGAAAATTCGAACTAATGAACAAATAATAAGCTTCAATATGTCAATAACATATAAAATAATAAACATAATCAAATAAGTTTTAAGTAATCGTTAAAAAATGAAACAATAAAAAAAAACTAATTTTAAACCTAATCAAATAAGTTTCACACTTTACAATCACTCATTAAAGCAAAACTATCTTCAATTTAAAACCAAAACAATTTGATTTTAAACCAAAACTAAATGAATTTAAACACGGGAGACATTGACATAAATAAACGATGGTCAAACCTGGTGATTGCTGTCGACGATTTTAAACAAATGCATGCGGTGGACGAAATTTTTGTATGAATAGTGGGTCACTTTTTATTAAAATAAAATAAAACATAATAACAATACACTCGTTATTAATATGGGAAAATAAATACTAACAAATACCGTAATACAATAACAAAACAAACATGTAAACTAGGAAATAAACTTACATAAATGTAAACTGATTCAAACCAATACCTTCAATAGGTAGAGTCTTTAACTTTATTCTTGAACAAGGCCTTCTTACAGTCTCCTTGGCTTTGTCTCTGTTTTTCCTTAAACTAAAGATCCGCGTTCTTGACTCCAACTCCGTTAACTACAAAACTTCAATAGGTAGAGTCTTTAACTTTGTTCTTGAACAAGGTCTTCTTGTAGTCTCCTTGGCTTTGTCTCTATTTTTCCTTAAGATAAAGATCCACGTTTTTGACTCCAACTTCGTTAACTGCATAACTGAGCAAACGACGTTGACGGCTGTGGTTGAGGATTCTTGTTCAACGCCTCTTCTAAGACGAACGTGTTTGTCTCCCAGGGTACAACAACCAGAACAGTATGTGTACTGCAGGAGATGTCCACACACACGAGGTATCACCGGGTAATTTGTGTATTTAGAAATGTAGGAAAAATACGAAGAATTTAATGTTGGAAAAGTTAGAGAGAACTAATCTCTCATTTCTATGGAACTTTACAACAAAGATATATAGTTTTTCTATCTTTGCTACTTTTCTCTCTAAAACACAATGAACCTTCATGTTCATTATTTTAATTACACAAACTATAACATTCATGTCCATTAATCATGCACTAATCAAGAGTTAAATGTCATACTAAATTGATATTAATAAAATATACTCTTGAGATCTCAAGAACCATCTTAAAAGACCATATGAACTATCCATATGAATGAGATCAAAAGTGACATCCATTTTAATTAAAACAAGTTAGTGTGACATGACATGATTAGTGACATAGAACTTTTTATTCCAACTATTCATTCGATATCTCATTCATATAAGTTAGTAAAAACCACATTTTCACTAAATTTTCAACAATTTTTTCACCCTCTTTCTTAAATTACGTTTCCTCTCCTTATTTTTGTCACCCTCTCCTTGATTTTGTTTTTAATCGAACCTGGTGAAAGAGACGAATAAAAAAATCAAATGCATGTGGTGGACGAAATTTTCTTATACAGGCAAGCAAGTAGCATAATTATTGAAGTAAGCAACCAAATAGCACAATTCTCTCACATACGGATTCACGCAACACCATTTTTAAAGCACGCAAGCACATAGGCAATTCTCGCACATTGGCTAATTATTTTCGAAGTAGGCGATACCATAATTGTGTACAAGCATGCAAAAACACCAATTATTATTATTTACTACAATTATCAACAATTTTCTTATTTTTTACTGTTACTCTGTAACTTCTTTGATTGTAGAAAAGAAAATCTCAAGTATGAAGATTTAAATACATGTAAATAGATGATCAGTTTGAAAAACCGATAATCAATTTGGAGATTTAGAGCATTTACATCAGCTTCTTCATCTTCATCTCTATAATTTAACTAAATATCACATTTTTCAAATTTATCTTTAAATTTGTTTCAACCTCCAACATCTCATTCTCTATCTCTATCTTTATCTCACTCACAAACACTTATTATATTATTTTCTCTTTTTCCTAAACACTCACAAAAAAGATAGAGTTTGATTAAAATGATTCTCTGTATTTAGATAATCTCTATTTACTAAACTATAAAATTTAAAGATAGAGATGAAGATAGAGATCCTAATGCAGGTGTAAAATATAAGAAAACTCTAAATAATAGAGATAGAGATGGATATATAGATGATGATGTAAATGCTTTTACATATATGTATATCGCTGCATACTCCCTTAAGCTAGATGTCTGTTTAGATTCGATGTCTACCCTGAAACAAATAACGAAAAATAAGATTAAAATAAAAAATAAAAAATGGACCACATTGATTCTTGTTGTCATGCTTGTAAAATCTTCTATCTCTACTTCAATGTTCTTTTTTTTGTTTCTTTATCCTTGCTATGATTTTTACTTTGGTTTTTAAAATTTAATCACTGGCCTATTTGAACTTGTTCTGGTTTTACATATATGTAAATATAGGATCAGTTCGAAACTGATGATGAGTATGATCATTTATATATATGTAAATAAATGGTTAGTTTGAAAAACGGTTAATCAGTATGGAGATTTATTTGTCATGGGTTCGAGTCTCACTTGATGCAAATATTATCAGGTGGGCCAAGGGTTTTACCACAGTAGGCCTTAAGGAGGTGGGTTTCCTTTGGAATGGTGGGCGACCAGCGCTGTCTGCATTCGCGGACGTGGGTAGCCTTTCGCCATTGGGTTTACCCAGGTGACCGGACATATAGTATCCGTTGGCTGTTCACAAAAAAAGTATGGAGATTTATGTATATGTAAATAGTATACATGTACAACATTTATGTAGTAGTAGTAGTAATAATAATAATAATAATAATAATAATAATAATAATAATAATTTTGTTGTTATTATTATTGTTGGTATTATTAAATATTAAGTGTATTAAAATTTATTTTTTATTGTTATTTATGATTACATGTAACTAGTAATTTTACCCGTCGCGTATTGCGGCGGCTTCGAAACATAGCTTAACTCGAATTCCCGCGTCACGCGGTGTGAAGCGGATCTTAAACGGTTGAGCCGGTTACAAAAAAATGTAGCTAGGTATATAAAAAAACATATGAGGTTATGGCTACTCGTTTAACCCTTAAAAAAATGTAAAAAAGACAAAAGAAGAAAACCAAAGAAAAAAATGTTTTGGCGTTGACACTAACGTACTTGAGTACATAAAAGTAACGTACGAATTTGAGAAGGATCGGTTTTGGAGATCGAACCATAGATAAAAAAATGTATTATGCCTCTAACATTGCGCCAAATAATTAAAAAAATAGTAATAGAAGAAAAAAAAATTAAAAAGAACAAAAAAATACAATAAAAAAAGTTTGCTAGCCGTGAGTTTTGAACCCACGACCTGAAACATAGGAAAGGAGATGCCAAACCACTACACCAAAGTATTAAAAAACTATTATTAAATAAAGATGGTACATAACAGGCGTTGAACCTACAACCTTAAATTATGTGGTAAAGGAATTTTACCACTCGGTCAAGTAAGAGAATTATTTAAAAGCTTTGTTTTCGTTTATTTATATAAAAGGTTATTTTAATAAAAAAGTAATATATTACTGTTCCTAACGTTTTAGGTTTGTAATAATAGTTATTCTTGTTTTTATTATCAGCATTGTAATTTAATCCTTAAGTGAGATTTTTTAAATGTTATTTTAAAGTTTAGAGACATGCTTAATATCATAGTTTGATATAGAGTACTAATGAATTTTTAATCAAATTATACCTAGTATTTCTTTTGAAAAAAGATTTCCTTAGCTTAAAAGTCGAACCAGCAACCTGAACAAAAACCTGATTTTCCAATACGTGAATTTATTGAATAAATAAAACTAGAAATTTAGCCCCACGCTCCGCGGTGGGAAGAGGACCTTAAACGGTTGAGGAGGTAACATTAACGTGGATAAGCACAAAAAGAATCACAGTTAAATACATAAAAGAAACGTATGAACTTACGGCGTAAGTACTCTAAGAGCATTTGCCTCTGTCACTGAGCCATCAATTGTGACAACCGTCACCGAACAAGGTTAACACCTACTTTAACATTAATCGTGTTCCTATTTTTTTTTACTAATTGAGTCTCTATTTGAGGTTTAAATTGGAACCCTAGTTACACATGCCACTTTTAGAAACTTTCCAAATCCGAAAATTATTGATTTAAAATTGACACTTGTTACACATCGCGTTAACCGACATATCAAAAAGTATTATTTTTTTAGTTACTTAAAATGTCCTTAAGTTCCTTATTTAGAAAGAAAACGTCGTCTAAATTAGTAACACGCTAGCCTAGTCGTTAAACCGTTGACATTAATTTAAGTTTAATGATTTGTTTTAAATATATATATATATATATGTATATATATATATATATATATATATATATATATATATATATATATATAATAAATAAATATATAAAAAGCTGGCCGAAAAATTTCAAGATAGCATTATCTTTTTTTATTTATTCATCTAATCTCTTTGTTTTTTAAAATTCTGAAATTCCTACTTGATTTTAATTGATAAACCAAAACTCTTTACAATCAAATCCCTTTAAACCCTTCCCCCTACTCACGATTTCAGCAGCCCTTCATCCTCTTTTTCTGGTCGCAATCCTCACTTACACAAACACAAATAAAAAAACTTCCCGTTCAAGCATTCAAGAGTGTTTTAGTGCAAACCGATAAGTAATTCTTCCAAGTTCTATTCGACTTTCTTATTCTAATCCATTAAAGAGCTAATTTTTACTATTCTTTGATCCCAAGATCTTGGCATTCCAGCAACAATCTTTCGAAAGATCTTGAGTAGTAAAGCCGTTGAACGCGTCTAGGTACGAAAAATCTACACTTTTCTTATCTTTCTTTGATTTCCAGAACTTTTACACGTTCTAAACCATAAAAAGATCAAAACCTTATAGTTTTTAATGATATATATTCTGTCCTCAATCATCATGGGTCGTATTTGTAGCCGTTATAATCGAAAAGTTACTAAAAACTCGTTTTTGAAAACAAACCGTTACAGCAGATTCAAAACAGCAACTTTTGTCAAACTTTGGAGAGTCATAACTCGACCAAAACTCAACCAAATCAGTCGGTTCTTGTGTCTAGATTGTAGTACATGGAGTATAGTTTCCAGAAAACTAAGTTTCATAATTTTTCGACGAGTTTGGTTCAGTTAAAGGTATTTTTTTTATAGACGGCTATCAAACTTGTTTTCAAACAGCAAACTTGGTCTGTGTTCGTAAGGCCATATCTCATTCATTACAAGTCCAATTAAGTCCATTTATTTTCTGAAATTTAAGTCATTGAGTATAGCTTCAAACCCAATTGGAAAATCTTAATTTGGTTTTGTATCGAGGTCGTACCAAGCAAAAACTTTTTGTCGCACACTGAAATCACTACAACTACTTTTATGTGTTCCACGATTTTTCATAATTTTTGTGCTTTCTGGAAAAAATAATACAAAAATTTATTTGAAAACTAGAAACGTGAGGCTTGATGTCACCAAATTTTTAGAATTTAATTCGATCGTTTGGTCAGTCAATAAAATTCGTGAAAATGTCCTAAAATCTGGCTCGTTAAACTGTTTTGCGATGATAAAGTTTCTAACCTTTTCTTTTATCCAAAACACCTCGAATTACCTTTAGAGCACATTAAATTGCCAATTATTCTATCCTAACGCCATACTTATCAATTATTCATGCCTAGTTCTTATATATAATACCTTGAATGTAGTTTTCGAGTAGGACACATTCTTTGCTTCATATTTGTAATCTTTGCGTGAAATCTCAACTACGTTATCAAGGTGAGTATATCATTGCCTCTTTTTTCTACTTTTATCGTTTTGGGGTGAAAACATGTAAGTCTTTACTTTATCAAAATCTTGTGAAACAAACCATACATGATAACATTTTCATAACTTGAATGGGTTAAACAGTAATTATACGTTCATACATCGCTAAGTCCCTCTCGCTACATCATACATGACCATTAACTTGTTATAAGCCAACGGTAGTACGATAGTGGATCCATAGGTGTGACATACCCGTTCATCACCCCGGATGGGGTGTTGAATGATCGAAATCCGACATACATCACGATTTGGTGGATTCCAAGTCTATTAGAGGGCATTCTCGTCATTAGGTTTGGTCATGGACTCGTGTACTTATGTTTAAATTTTCATGTTTGATTATATTATTATGGTATCTTATCTTTATTCGTTATAAAAAAATCTGTGATTGCTTACCAACTTTTTAGTTGACCCATTTTTCTACATGTTTTCAGGTGAAGGATCTAAGTAGTTGATGATTGCTCACGTAGGACGCTTTGGACTTAGTTTAAATAAAATTTATCAATTTCTATGTTTTATTTTGAGTTATTCGCATGTCTTTGTTTAAATTGGATATAAACACTATTTAAATTTTAATAGTACTTCTTTATTTCTTGTGTTATGATTTCAATTCATTACGCCCTCGTGGTTCCGCCTTGACGGGGTTGTGACACCAATTGGGTTGGTAGGCTTTCAGGATTACTAGAATTACAAATATATCTAATTGATTATCTGGATGAAAATTTCCTTCTATCAAATCTAGTACCAAATGACTTGTGGCCTAGTAGCAAGTGTAGGAATAGTGTCCCTCCTTTAGTTAAGAACCGTCGTGATGGGCAAATATGTACATTTTGAAGTAGGGTTAGATTCTAGAATGTGTGTAAGTTAGTCGTTCTAGAAAAAAAATTTATTGCGCTAATTGGATTGAATACCTAACCCGGACTGATTAAAAATACTCCGTTATCCATATTTTATTACACCAGTGAGGTTTTCGAATTGATCCGAGTTATCGACATTCTTTTTATTATTAAAAATACAAACAAATAATATTTTTTTGGATAAAAATAAAATAAAAAGTCAAAACTCATACATGTAAAGAAATAATTAGAGGAATTAAAACTTATAAATAATCCTTAAGGATTTCTGTAATTGTATTCTTTCCATCAAATTACTATTCTCTAATCCACTTGTCCTAAATTTAAATATTTATACTATTTAACAAAATTAAACTTAGATGAAATTAAATATGCTATTATAAATTAAATATGTGATTAACAACTTCTTTATCTGAATTGTCTCCTCGATTCCCTAATAATTATCGACGAAACTGTCCGTCAGTGAAAATCCTATGATTTGTAAGTGATATAACTAAAATCTTTTGTAAACTTTAATGATATTTCCCTTCCTTTAGGTCTCACTAGAATCACCATGATTATACATACCCAAAGAGCTATGAATAAATAGAATATCAAATACAACAATATTGTATTTGAGCACTATTTTTTATATGATTGTTGTGTTTATTTAAAACATTAAACTTATATTATTTTTTACTACTTATTATATGATTGTTGTGTTTATTTTAAGAAAAATAGCCGGCTAAGGAAATACATATAGCAGGCTAATATCGAGCAAAAGAAACACGCCGGCTTAGCCTACTTGAAAGTGGGCTTCAACCGGCTTGGGTTTCAGAGCCTCCACGTGTCACTTTCTGGTTGGTTAAAAATCTGACAAAAGGAAGTTGGGCACGGATTTTCAAGCAAGCTGAACTAGCCGGCTTCAGCCGACTAATGGTCTAAATGACCACAACTTAGTAGGCTGAAAAAGTTTATTCATTTTGATAAGTTTGATTGGTAAAATGTCCATTTTGGTAACTTTCCCTTACATAAATTCTATGATGAATAGATGAATAGAGGATTCAATATGCCTATTGGCCACGGGTATATCGTTCACACTCTAGGTGTGGTCTAGGAAACCTACGCCACGTTATTGACCAAGGCTCATGCATCGTTAGTCAAACCGACACGTCAACGGAAAGCCTTGACGAAACTCATAATGATTTATGCAAACACTTACATATTTTAGCAAAAATATAAAGACAAATATCGTGTCATATATGTTGCACATTTATTGTGACCGGACCGGACCGAGAACATCTCCATGTTAGTTGTACGTTGCCCATTAATTCACATGACATTTAGCACCTGGCGTGGCAATGAGGCGAAGTGCACCTAATTTCAAACCTAAGTGTTAATTAGAATAAAATTTACGTATTTACTTTATGTTTATTTATCATCATAAATATTTTTAAATGTACAAACGTGACCCCCTTTTAAAGAAAAATAAAGTAGAAACGTATAAATAAATTAGATACACTAAAAAAGTAATTACTTAGCAAAGTTTCCCATATGCATAGAAAGAAAGTAAAAAGTTAGTTAGGTTTCTATATTTTTAAACATTTATGATGATACACGATTGATGATACGCGATTGAAATGCCAAATAATTTAGCATATTTGATAAGTATAAATTTATTATACAGACGTGTATATATACCCAACAATTAATTATTGTTGTGATTTATCCTTTTTCAGGGGCGGCCCTTAGGGGGAGGAGGGCGATCATTCGGGGCTCGGTCTTTTAAGGGGCCCGTTGTTTTTAATTTTTTTTTTATATATTATATATATATATATATATATATATATTTATAAAACGTCCAACTTGTATTATTTATTTATCTTATTAACCCACTTAGAAATTAAAAAATGTCCACTGCTTGTATTATCCATTTATCCTATTAACCACTTAGAAATTAAAAAAGGCCACTACTTGTATTATTCATTTATCTTATTAACCCACTTAGAAATTAAAAAAAGCCCACTACTTATATTATCCATTTATCCTATTAACTCACTTAGAAATTAAAAAAGACTCACTACTTGTATTATCCATTTATCATTATAACCCACTTAAAAATTAAAAAAGGCCCACTATACTATTCGAGGTATGCATCATGATTCATTAATCGTTATGTATGATTCGTTAATCGTTATTCGTTTGTTGTAGTTTTTTATTATGTCATTATGAGTTTATATTATATATGTCCCAGGTCTAAAACGTTTTAAGGATTCTTGGGGCCGACTCTATCCTTTTTCTTTTCAATAACTCTCTAGTCACTCCTTTTGTTTCCCATGAAACCTAACATAAGACGTTATCTTTGTTAAGTGGCCAATTCTCACACCAAGTGTCACGTGGGGAGACACTATGTGATACTCCTCACAGCCTCACTCATGCTAAGAATTGGGCTCCAAACGTTCATCATACATTAACCGTACAGTGAACACATAAGAACATAAATGAACACAAATAAACAAATATATATAAACGAATCTAAATGAACGATAATAAACAAACGTTTATAAACGTATGCGAAAAAAAAAAACGAGACCAACGTTCGTGTTTGTTAATTTAATTAAACTCGAATACACGATTTTTATGTCAAATTCATATACCATAATTAGAAAAGAAGAAAATAACAAAGAAGACTGTGGCCATGTTCTCTTCCACCAATCCACTCATCGGATGGTGACATGTTTTGGTTGTTTTTGGATTTCTTTTTGTTTTTTAAATGCATTTATTGGTTATCACATCTTCATCACATACTTTTTGTTCAACTTTCATCCCATCAACATCAAGTTTCTTTCTGGATGTTTTTTTTTTTCAAAATTAAGATAAGGAATCCTAATAAAAAAGTTAATATGCATTTTAGTATTGACTTTTTGAAAATGATTTGAAAATCCTTAATATGTACAAGTTGGATTAAAGACATTGGATTCCTTGAATTTTAGAGCTCGAAAATCAACACATTTTTGGGATTACATTTTGTGTTCTATCTAATATCTTGGTATTAAAGGGGTAGTTGTTTAATGGTAATAAAGTGTATAACAAAGATGTCCCTTTTAAAAAAAATTGAGGGCTCAAGTCCTATTTTTGTCGGTGGACAAAAGTGAGTAAATTTAAGATGATGTGTGAGAGAGCTGTTCTGAAAAAAAAAATCTAATATCTTGTCCAGAAAGACAAATTGAACATTCAATCGATGATATCAATCTAGACCATTGATGATTTTAGTGTCGTCTTACTATTTTGTATAATTGTGATTTACTTCATAACAAATGAAAAGTCATAATTAAACATCAAACAAGTAGGGAAGTATAAAGTGCACACTTGTTTGAGGAGCTTATGATCAGGGCCGGTCCCGGGAAATCTTGAAATGTTTTGGGCCCGATGCGTGTAAAAAAAGCTGGCCCTTATAATATAAAATCAATAATCTTATATAAAAAAACCATAATACAATCCCTATTTTTTCTTGGATTTAAAAATATGGTTGGGCCTTTTAATTTTTACGTGAGTTTAATTACAACTTGAGCTTTTTTTTAAACAATTCGGGTCATATGTGTAAGTAATGAACTAATGAGATTGAGTTTAAAACTAAAAATATATAGAATTTTTTGTATATATATATATATACATAAAATACAATAAAAATAATTAAAAACTTCGGGGCCCTTAGGAGACCGGGCCGTGGACGATCGCCGGCCTTGCTTATGATCTATAGAACTTAAGACACCTTGTTAGTTCAAGGGAGCGAAGCCCACTGAACAACGGGATCCGGAGGCAACGCCCCCTGTTAGCGGAGTCACAGAGACAACACCCCCTGGTGGAGTCCAAGGGGTAAGGCCCCTGGCTGGAAAATTTTTATTTTTCATTTTCTGTTATGCATTGGAAATTGCTACGGATCGCAAAATTGACAATAAGTTGATGGAATTTGACCGTATCAAATTTTTTCGTCTGTACCAAATTTGGTCGTCCATATCAACTTTGGCCATGCGTATCAATTTTGGTCATCCTTATCTTTTTTGGTCGTCCACACCATTTTGGTTGTCTGTACCAAATTGGTCTTTCGTACCAATTTGGACTTCAATTTGATTTGAAATAGCAACAAATAAAAATTGCTGACATCTGTTATGACGGTTATTTCTGGAATACTTGCGATGGTTCAATGCACCAATTCAATTGTAAATAGATATCATTTTGGTTAGAATTGGGTACATGAAACTCCTAACAGATTTCATATTTAGTTCTTGATCTTTCTAAGAATTATCCGATTGAATATTCGTGAGTACCAGCGAAATAATTCAAGCTGAAAGTGTTATCACGAATTACAGTTCATATTTACATCAACTAAACATAGAGACTCTAACGCTCATATGGATTTATATTCGACCAGACACTTTGAGTCACTTCAAATGTGTTTTAAAACCATCTTACTCAATGAACTCTATATTTCTTCCGATATAACAAACATAGTTGAATATCACATCAACCGTCTCAAATACCATCTTGAATGTCCCTAAACTGTGTCTATTTAATATCTATTAGTTTATTGAATAATATATAAAAATGAAATTAAGAAGTTTAAATAATAAAATTTATACAAACCCAACCATACATTAGTATCTTTTTGGTTTTGTAGCATAGAGTTTCTCATTTAGAGGAAAAAAGACCGAAGACATGGTGATGGATAGAGTATAGACATTGTTTTGGTTCTCGAAAAGACACGTCACTTTTAGATTTTAAGAAGATTAAACTACAAAATGAATAATATATAAATGTGACAGTTTTGTTATCTTCAGCTAAGAATTTGGTTGATTTGTGTTGAATAACATATACAACGGGTCAAAGATGTAAAATTTAGAAACTTGGTTACTAAACTAAAATTAGTTAAATAAGTTAAACATGTGAAATGAATAAAAAAATCACCCTTTTATTAATAAAAGGGGAAAGTTTCAGAAAAAATCGGATAGTTATGCGAAAAGTAGAGAAAACTAAAAAAACCAAAAAACATAATTTATAAATTATTTGATCCTTTATGTAACAACTTCTCATTCGACATAGTGTTATTTATATGTAACACATTGTGTTACCTATACGTAAGACTCCTTATTCTCGTATTTATGTTCAGCATATATGTAATAGATACTTAAATACTCTTATGACAACTAAAAGAAAAAAAATAATTTTTAAATTATTTTATTGATTTTCTTAGTTTTCTCTAGTTTTCACATAAATATGTGGTTTTTTCTAGAACCATCTCTATAATAAAATACCTAACAATAGCATCGCCGAATTAAGTCAAAATAAAAAGAAAATAGATGACTAAAGTACTTAATTTAATATATTATTATTTCTAATCAAACCAAACTTAATTATATATATACATGTATGTATAGTGGGATTAGATAAAAACCATTAAATTCTTAGGAATTATTTGATTTTAAGTGCGAATAAATTTCTTTATTGATTAACTAGGTTATATACCCATGTATTACATGAGTTTGTTTAATAAAAAATAGTACAATAATGTGTAAATTTTTTTATAATAATGTGTAAAATAAAAAATAAAATTCTTTATTTTCTTAATTAAGTAATAATTAGAATTCAAATTTTATATTATCTTTTTTGAAAAATAAAAACATAACATAATTAAATTTCAAAATTCAAACTTACTTAAAATATGGAAAATTAGAAGATTTTGATGAGAAAAAAATATGGTGATGTCACGTGTCATTATTTGAAATCATTTATTAGAATAAGAATTAAAAACTATTATTTATTTATTAGTGAGTACATGTATTCTTCACTTAATACATTAGTTTTGGAAAAGTAGTGTATTTAGTAGTGAATCCATGTATACATCATTTCAAAAGATAGCTCCTAAATATTTAACGATTCTCATTTAAACCTATCACTACACACACATGTCACGTGCAATACAAAACCAAATTAAAGTAGAGAACGAGAACTGCATAAACATGTATACCTATTGTTTCAATTGTCATACATCAAGCGGTTATGTAACTGCACAACTGGCTCTCTTTCTCGCTCCCACTAAATCTCATACACACAATGTACTAGTGTTTATGCACGTCTACACACATACACACATATATATATGTGTATGTATATATATATATATATATATAGCAATAAGCATTATAACAAGTATTTATTGGGGAGAATTTGCATGTGGACACATAACATGCAATGAGGCCATGACAATCTTGGATTTGTGGTGTTACCGAAACGAACCAGTCTGATGCTTGCCGGGTCCATTGAATCTAATATGTGCTGGTGGTCCTAGGTTCGATGTCTACCCCTGTATCCATGTTCGAATGCAATTAGTATGGTGTCCACTTGTTCCTTTGGTCATAATCAAACAGGCTAATATGTCTCACTTACACAACATTCACAAATCACAATTTATGACACAACCCCTCTTCCGCATGTGACATGTTTTACCTATAAGGGAATAAATTAAATCATATTCTTATATATATTGTTCAACCTTTTATTTTTTAAATAATTTTTAGACATTTATACATATATAGTTTTAGTTGTTATGGATTTCTATTTTGTGAAGTTGATTAGGCGTTAATAACCAACCATGCTTAACTATACTAAAACATGCTTGGAAAATGCCCTAAACATGTCTAGGTATCGATCAATGATGCTTGCTTAGGTATAAATAGGGTTGCTTAGACATATACCGTGTTTGCATAGACATGCAAGTTAATTCATATCGAACATTCACTACTACAAATTCGAATGTATGTCCCATCTGTTAGCATAATAAGTTGTTATGGGTCTTAGCCCAGGCCCAGTTATCTTTCTATTTAATGTTGCTTTCTTCTTCATTTGTAAACTAATCTTTATTTTGAGTAATAAAGAGCCTCCATCTTTTCTCTGTCATATTCATTTGTTAACATAGTATCAGAGATAGCTCGATTCATGCTTGATTGAAGATCTTTGTTGTCGCTTCCGCTCAGTTGTTGGTTCGTTCGTTGTTTGGTTTGTTCGTTGTTGAAGGGTTGTTTCGTTCGTTGTCGCTTCTGCTCAGTTCGTTGACTCGTGAGGTATCAAAGTTACGGATTTCGTTTAATTTGAACTGACTTGTGTATTTGGAAGAGCTTCTGGATTTGGACCTTGTTTATGTCCCGTTTTTTTCGAAGTTTGCGGTTACAAAGTTTGCGATTAGGAAGCTTGCGGTTATTCGAAGTTTGCGGTTATTCGATGTTTACGGTTCTTCGAAGTTTGCGGTAATCGAAGTTTGCGGTAATCGAAGTTTGCGGTTACCTCAAGTTTGCGGTTACCTCAAGTTTGCGGTTCATTTGAAGTTTACGGTTATTTGAAGTTTGCGGTAATTCTGCTGTCGTTCGGTTTTGATAATATGGCTGGGAAATATGACTCTCTTCAGTCTATTAGTACTCGTCTGGATGGTAAAAACTACACCTACTGGATTTACGTAATAAAAAACTTTCTTCGAGGGAAAAATATGTGGGGTTATGTCACAGGTATTAAGAGAAAGCCTACTGATAAATCTAAGGCTGCTGAATATGCCTTAGCTCGCGATACATGGGAAACATATAACTCTAAAGTTATAACTTGGATCAACAACTCTGTAGGTCAGTCCATTGGTATTCAGTTGGCCAAATATGACACAGCTAAGCAGGTTTGGGATCATTTGGAAAAGTTGTATACTCAGTCTAACTTTGCCAAGTAGTACCAGTTGGAGTTTGATATCCGTGCTCTTCAACAGAATGAGATGAGAATTCAAGACTTATCTGGAGCTATGTCGGATTTATGGGATCAATTGGCACTTACGGAATCTGCAGCACTGAAGGTGTTTAAACCTTATATTGATCGAAGGGAGGAACAACGTTTGGTACAATTTTTAATGGCATTACGTTCAGATTTTGAAGGACTGCGTGGAACGATTCTTCATCGTTCCCCTCTTCCAACAGTTGATTTGGTTGTTCACGAGTTATTTGCAGAGGAAACTCGATTAAAATCTCAGGTTGATAAAGGTCCTAAAGTAACTACTACTCCAGTTGTGTTTGCCGTTCCCCCTAATCAGCCTAGACAAGGTGCTAAAGTTGCATTTGATGAATGTGCATTCTGTAAAGGGAAAAATCACTGGAAGTCTCAATGTCCATTATTACTTAGCAGAAGGAATTCCAACTTGCAGAAGCCTCCACAACATAACAGATCAGGTGGACAATTTTCGTCTCGCACGTCCACTTCTGTTGGTTCATCTGGTCCATCTTCATGGACTTTTAAACCTCCTCATTTGTGGCAACATAACTTGTTCAAGAAAAACGAATCCTAAACATGTCATGTTTGCAGGCTGGTGGTTTGAACTTGGAGACAAACGCGGAAATTTGACATGAACTCAAAAGTGTTGTCAAACACATGAACCTGTACACGGCATAAATATTTTTAAGTTGACATGAACATGGCTATTTAGTATGGCAGGCTAGAGATGCAAAAAAAGGGTTCTTGGGCCAGAACCGGACCCGGGTATGAACCGGTTCTTGGCTAGACCAGTTCCAATTAGGATCGGTTCCACTGAATAACCGGGTCCGAACCGGAACCGGTTTGAGGGTGGATGGACCGTACCCATATGGAACCGGGTAGGTTAGGGTACGAACGGTTTGATTCCGATTTCGGGTAAGAACCGGTTCCGACCGTTGCCAATCGGTTCTAACCCTTTTTACACCATTTTTTTACACACAATAACACTATAAATACAACTCAATATCAACTATATTTTAAACACACAAAATTTTCTCCACTCTTTACTCACAAAAATGAACTTTTGGACCGAATACGAGGAGTACGGCTTGGCCCTTGCGATGGTACACGTTAGGGCCGACACTACAAGTGATGAGTTATCAGATCCTGATTTATTATGGGATCGCGTTAAGTATACATTATACAAGGAAATGGATTCTGATACACAGCATACAAAAGGCTCAAATAATGTCAAAGTGACATAGTATATCGTTAGTGGTTGAGAGGTTTCACACAATCTACAGAAGAAAGATGGACGCTTTGGAAGATCCAAATAACGATCAGAATGTTGTCGAAGAATCTTGTGCTGAATATGCACGAATTCATGGAAAGCCGTTTGGTAAGTTAGCAATTTGAGAGCTTTTAATCGACAATTAGTTTTGTATTGTTTTCAAGTTGTGTATCGACATTCACCCTTGTATAATGTTTTCAGTTAATAAATTAAGTTGTTTGCAATTATTAATAAATATATACAATACTCATTTAAAAACAACTAACAAATAATATTAATAATACACACTAAAAAAAATAAAACGGATTCAGACCTAGTTATTATTACATTACCCTTAGCAGACTAACACTACTCATTGTTTGAAATCTTCGTCTTATCATACAACTTGCAGTACTTGTCTAAGTGTTTTCGCAAGGTTGAGTTTGAATCATTTGAAAAAAACTTCCCGCACAACTTGTAACGAGCCTTGTTCGGCCCGGTTGACATCTCACAAAGATCAAAATATTGCCAAAAGTCCGGGTTTCTATTCGTAGGAATAACTTTTACCATCATTACAGATGACCCAGCAGCGTTATCAACCATTTGTAGAAAAAGAGAGAGTAAAACGATAGTATTTTTTGCGTTTTCTCGTTTGGTTTTGCGTTTTTAGTTTGGATACTCAACCCATACACATAACTTATATTTATACCAAGCCTTTAGGTGTTAAAATGGTTTAAAAACGGCTAGAACCGGTTCCAAACGGCTATATAGCCGTTTTTTAACGGTCATTTTCGTTCCAACGACTAGAACTGGTTTGGAACCGTTTTTTTTATCAGGTTGAAACCGGGTCCGGTTCGAGTCCGGGTCCGAACCGCTCAAAATATCAAATGGGGGAACCGGTTCGGAACATGCAGGTTCAAGCGGGCGAACCAGGTCCACTGAAAAGCGGGTACGAACCGGGTCCGGTTCCGGGTAAACCCCCGGGTCCGGTTCAGGAACCGGTTTTTTTGTGATCTTTACCAGGTTCGACCTGAAACTAGCCCTGACTCATTTAGAATAAACTAAACTACAATTTCGCGTTAGGTTCGTGTTGTATAATAATTTCAATCCCCCTACCTACATAGGCTGGTTGTGATCTTTACCAGAAGTTCATAACATTCATTTAGTCGTACAAAGTAGTATAAGTTGATGAATATGATCCCCATTATTATATATAGCAGTTACAATTTGGTCGTTGGTAGTGAAAAACGACGAAAAGTGGTCACTACAATTTGGTAAGCGAAATTGCTTTATTTGATGCCAATAGATACCAAGCATTTGCAACTAGCGGTCCAAGGACCAAATATGGTCCTTGATGTCAGTCATAAATAACTATATATGTCATCGAGGTAATAAAATGTAAGGGTAAAATGGGTTGACTAACCAGTCAAAACATCGAATCTTAATATCAAAACATGTCGGGTTGATTGACCCAGTATCATTTTCCTATCCACTTTTGGAATTTTTAAAGCAATTGGATATTGGAAATATAATTATAAAAATATACTATTACAATAATTTATTGAACCAACTAGTAAAAGATTAGGGTTGGTGGCCCAGTGATAGAGGAAAATCCTCTACAAACACCAATATTCGAGAAGGTCATGGGTTCATATCCCACTCCTTCAGGAAAGTTAATAAATTTGCCTTAAAAAAAACTAGTAAAAAATTGGTTCCATATAGTATAGATTAATAAAAAGTATTTATGTTTTTATATATTAAAATTTGATGAAAGTTAAGTAGATAGTTTTTGTTTACTGAAATTATCTTTCCCCAAGCAAGCAATAAAAAGTATTTATGTTTTTATATAATTTTTGTTGACTGAAGTTATCTTTCTCCAAACTTATGTAAGTAATTTTTGTGAAATTACATTTATACCACTTTTATTAAAAAAAATATATAAAACCAATTTTTTAACAATAGTTGTTTTCTCTTAAATACCACATAACTTGCACTTACATGATTTGAACACACACACCACTTTTATAAGGGGTAATCATTAATGTTATTATGCCACAAGACCATGGGCATATAAGACCATTTAAACCCCACCCCGCGGGTTTCCTATCACTATCCGACAGCTGAATTTTCTCACATACTCCTCTTTTCTTTTTAATCTTTTCTCGACGGCAATTTCCACTTCGTGTTCTTTGAATTCAAATAACAAGATTCTACTATATCTAATCATGGTTATAAGCCACCAAGAACTGAAGTAGATGGTTCAAGATAAATATCATGATTCACAACTTGTTCTTTCAAGAACTTAATTTCAACCAAAGGGCTTGTAGCCTAGTGATATCATTGTGTGTGGTAAATGTGTTCCTCCTTAAGTGATTGAGGGTTCTAGTCCCATGTTGGACATTAGTTTAGATTTATGAGTAAGTTTAAAGAGTGTGCGGGTTAGTTGTATAAAAAAAGAACTCGATTTCAACCTTACAAGCCTTAACATAAGAATCCTCAGCTTTAAGATGAAAAACTTATGGGATTGTTTGAAATTAGGGATTTTTCCATTTTCAAATTTGTTCAATAGCTTGAAGAATTCAATCATAACGATTCCTCAAGAATTTCCATTATTCACTGTGTACCTATTCGGTCGCCTTCTTCAAATCGATTGGAACCAATTTCTTGAACCAATGAATGTATGTAAGATTAGATTGGGGAAACGATGGCTATAATGGGGTGTGCGACGGTGGTTGGGGGGGGGGCGAACCAGCGACAGTCGAACATAGAGGGACATGGAGGGGGTGAGAGAGAGAGAGGAGTGGGAGAAAGCCGGTGATGTATTAGGTGCTTCGGGACTCGATGGCTTCAACCGAAGTGGTTGTGTGTATATTGTTGCATGAAGAAGAAGAGAGGTCGATGAGTGATGCAGCTGTCGGAAAGGGATGTCGATCAGAGAAGAAGGTTGAGGGCTTTAGATTTTTAATAATAGTGCTATATAGGTAATTTTATAAAAATGTAAAAGTAACAGAGTTAGTGTTAAAGACCAAAAGTTTTACATGCGTGTAAACAGTGATGACTAAACTTGTGATTTCAAAATGTTAGGAACAAATCTGTAATATGAATATTAGTTTTAAGATTAAATGAGTACACATATCATGATTGCCATGGTACACTGACAATCTATAAGCATTTTTACATATTATATTATGAAATAGTTCTAATACAATGTTGTTTAGCTTGAGTTGTAAATGATACGAATGATAAATCACCAAGGATTTGTTGGTTAGATGTTTCTTCCAAGATTGTGATTTGTACATGATTGCGTTTTGGGTTGGATGTTTTGTATTAAATTAAATTACAATGAAAAAATAAGCAAGACTAATATTAAATTAAAAAATAAAACTTTAAACTTGAGTTATATATAATACAACTTGAGGGATTAAACTTGATTAGTGGATAAATTGAAAAAGAAACATGGATGCAGGGCCGTCTCCGAGAATTCGAATGCCCTACACGAGCTGTAAAAAAAGGCCCATAATGAAAATTACTTTTTTAAAAAAGCCCAATAATTTTTTTTAAAGCCTCAAAAATTTTAAATATATATATAATTTTTTTTTTGGACCCCTCAAAATGTTGGGCCCCCTACGATCGTGTTGCCCGCAGTGCCTTCCAGCCACCCCTGCATGGATGGATTGGGTAAGAGCCACTTTTCTTGTGGTTGGTCAAAGGAAAATTGGTTGAGCTTGTAACTTGTAAGTAAGTGGGTGTGTAGAGAAAACGAAAGGTTTTGTAAGAATCTTTATTCATTCTACCTTAATTCTTGAGTTTTTTTTGGGGATTTTACCCTAAAATAAAAATTGATAGAATTGGTGAAACCTTAGCGTATAATAACTTAGGGTCATTGCAAAAGGTAATTAGAAACTATGGAAATCCATTAACTTCATATGTGTTAAATAACTAAGAAAATGTTGTTTTGAGTTCTTGGTAAATTAGGGCTCAAATATTGGTTAGTTAGACTTAATAGTGTTTATGGCATCACTTAGACTATAGTCCCCACACCAAATATGTTTAAAATGTTTAGATGTTTAATTTTGTTCCTAACTAAGAAAATGGTTGTACTAAAGAGTTTTGGTTCGGAATTGTAAGGAAAAATATTTCATGGTTCGTAATAAGTTCTTGGTTACTGCCCTGTTTTGTAAAAATCATATAATCAACCATTAATCAGATTGAGGTGTTCTTTTTTTTTTATTAGAAACTATTTGAGTCTACTTTAATACGATTTTAAACATAAAAAAACAAACTGGGTTAGTAAATGAGTGAAAATCACATGATACAATATATATATAGGTAGTATGAAAAATGGGGTTTTATAAAACTTAATCCAATAGGGATGTTTGTACAAATTTGAGATATTGGTTTCAAATGGTAAATTGCTATTAAAATGTGTTTGAAGTGTGAAATTGAATTTGGTGTTAAATGCAATCAAAATGATGCCTATAGTGACATAAGGTTAATTAGGGTTGCGTTAATGATAAAGTTGGTTAATTGAACCAATAAGTGAATCAAATGAATTATATGTTAAACCGTTGACTTTTAGGAAGGCAATGGATGTTGGATATGAGTTTGCCATTGGAAAGCCCTTGATACAAAGGTGAGTACACACATCCATGAGTCTAGAAGTATACATTAAAATACTAGGTTAGAAACCCGATGTATTACATCGGGATGAATAAATGCAATGTTATACTTAGTAATAAAGATTTATATGTTACATATTTATAACATATTACATAGTTTTTTAATACAAATTGTAGAAACGTTATATAGTTATTTTTTAAAAAGAATGAAAAAATGTTTGATTTATAAAAATATTTTATGAACAAACATATTTTTTAAATAAAAAACGTTTTATAAAAATAATTATAAAATCATTATCATTTAATATGAGAGAAAAGCGGGAAACAAAAAATTATAAAAACAATTAAAAAAATTTGTATAATTAATAGGAGAGAGAGACGGGAAAAAAAATTAAGGATGCACAAGAGATTGACAAATATCCCACAAAACCTTTATTTATTATATAGTATAGATGTGAATATCAGTATGGGTTTCGATGTCAAAATTTGTTAGAGTAATAGCTATCTTGAGAAACAGATTCCGCAAATCACATACTAGTTGCATGCTGATCCGCGAGATAGATTTGGATGATGGTCACCACCTGGTGCAAGACAACGACTACAACAAATAGCCACAAGCAAATTCTTCATGTGATATTTTTGTTGATACTATGGTCAATATGGAAAGCCCGTAACAACAAAACCTTCAACAACATAAATCTTCATCCGGGTTCTCTCCCAGAAGAAATAAAGACGAACACGTATCCGTGGAGAAAAATAGGACTAAAATGATCTCCTTACATTTGTTGTCGTAGCGTAATTTCATACTGTAAATTTTTTCTTCACGTGCTACTTCCAGGCATGTTTGTATTGTACTCTTTCTTTTGCTTCTTGCTAGTCCCTTTATAATATCTTCGTCGTTCCAAAAAAAATCTCTATGAGTTTTGAAATATGTCTTTGATTGCCTATGTGAATTGTGATTATACACATGGTTGAATTATAGTGTAAAATATGTGATAAATGGTTCAAAGTGAGATGAACTAATAGAAAAGAGGTGAAATTGAAGTGAGTTTACACAACTTGAGTTTGAAAAGTGTATGTTACATCTGTGTATATTATATGAATGGCATTTTAGATGTCAAGGTATAAATGCAAAGAAACTAACATATTGACTATAACAAGTAGCTCATGGACCTAGCTATATATGCTATCCCTACTAGAACATGGTCTACCGGTTGTGGACGGCTAACAATACGGGGATACACTAACATATTAATTGCTTTTGACTCTTTTTATATATATTTACTCTTTTTTTATAGGATTATTGGATTTTAATAATTTCACCTTTTACCAATTTGCCAATAATAATCCCAACTGAGAATATTCTTACCACTAGTCCCTACTTTCAAACTATTTTGTTACATTGGACTCCCCGTTAAAAAAACTTAACGCCGTTAGATTTTATATGACGTGGACATCTGCAAACCGCCGAAAAGTCGAGCCAAGCTAGCAGTGGTCTCGTGGTGGGTTTTGAAATTGGCTCTGGTGGTGTTTAACTAGTCTCGTTGGTCCGGCAAGTCCAAACAGAGATAACGGTAGTGTTTAACGAGACAAGTTAAACACCACCAGAGCCAATTCAAAACCCACCACGAGACCACTGCTAGCTTGACTCGACTTTCCGGTAGTTTACAGATGTCCACGCCATATAAAATCTAACGGCGTTAAGTTTTTTTAACGGGAAGTCCAATGTAACAAAATAGTTTGAAAGTAGGGACTAGTGGTAAGAATATTCTCAGTTGGGATTATTATTGGCCAATTAGTAAAAGGTGAGATTATTAAAATCCAATAATCCTTTTTTATATATATTTTATACTTAAAAATGCTTTTATATTCGAGCACTAGTAAATGGTGCCATAGTATCAACGTGTTACCAATCATGGATACTCATAAAACATTGCTTGGTAATTTTTGGTTTATTTATCTGGATGAAGTATTGAAGGTCCACATATTAATAAAAATCAATAAAAAAGAATGTATCATATAAGAAGTATGACTTGATCAAAAAAATATATGATTAGTATAAGAATAAAAACATTATAATGATCCCTCGGTATAATATAAACAAATAAACGAACATACCCAGTAAATCTCACACACAGTAGGGTCTGGTAATGGTGAGATGAAGGCGAACCTTACATCTATCCTAAGGGATAAAGAGACTGCTCACATGGAGACCCCGACTCATGAGGACATCTTTCTTGGAAACGAAAAAATACAGGTGTTGCTGCATCCAAATCCGGGTCGGGCTTGTTATGAGATTGGACCGTGTCTAGCTATTCTGATCTTGGATATGAGCTGCAACGACAAAGGAGATCTACGTTAACGGGCCTCGGGGGACTAGCCCTGAGGGCACTCCGACGCTCAAGTCAGTAATTTATACAAGATAATCATGTGTATAAATATATATATATATATATATATATATATATATATATATAAGCATATAGTATAAGATATGAAGTAATAAGAAGCTAGTTGAAGAGGATGTGCCAAGCTTGGTAGCAAGGAGCCATCCCAGGGAGATGCTTCAGTAGTAAGTAGCTGCTTCATTAGCAAGCTTCATCAGCATGAGGAGGCAGTGAGATGCATATTAAGTATGTTCCTCTTGTAAAAGGGGGATCCCTGATATGTATGAGGTATGCTCTTATTTATAGAGGCCAAATTGGTAAACCCTAATGGGCTTGTCTAATATGGGTTGGTTCGAGCCCAATGGACCCAATGTTGTATTTGCTGGGCTTTAGTCATTAAACCCACTTCCATGTTGCTGGGTAATATCACTTAGGCAAGCTAAGGTAGAGTTAGGTGAAATATAGCTAGGCCAGGCTAGGGAAAGGCTAGCCAGATTAGCCTAAGGCAAGGTATTGTAAGAGACGAGGTCAAGACAAGGCCAAGGTAGATTTTGGTGAGGTGACGCTCGGTAAGGTAACACAAGGCCAGGTCTATTACTTCTCCTTGATCGTAGACCTACCTACACCATCAACAGGTAAAAAGAAGCATCATAATTTAATTTAATAGTAGCGGAAGATAAAAGAACAAAATGGCATAATGAACCCTATGAATAAAACATCTAAAACTAAAGTCACACCTAATACTATTGGCAAACCTAAAACTAAAAGCACATCTAACACTCGAGGCACACTTAACACTCGAGGCAAACTTAGTAAGTTGCTAACACCGCCACCTACAACTAAAGGTAGCCTAAGCTAAGTACAAGTCAAAATATTAAGTCCCGGTTGGAGCTAAAGGGCCTAGCTGATACTAAAACTATACGTGTCCTAGAAATCCCTAACCCTTATCCGTCTTCTCCAAGAACCCCTATCACCGATCCGTCTTCGTATAGTATAATGATATTTAAAAACTGACGTGAAAATATGATAAATGATTATATAAACATTAGAAATCCCTTTTCAGTTGTAAATATTAATATTGCATGCTTCACTTTCAGTTTGAATATGGTCTTTAGTTGATTAGAATTTTTAACTTTGAAGTCATTGTTCTAACTAGAGGTGCACAAAAGGCGGTTTTTGAACCGAACCGGTTTCGAACCGGCCCGAACCGGTTTGGTCAACGCAAACACTAAACCGGTTTTGACCCAAACCGGTTCGGGTTAAACCGGTTTTGCAAGTATAAAATGTCGAACCTATTGAACCGGTTCAGGTCGGTTCTGGACCGGTTCGGGTTGGTGAACCGGTTTAAACCGGTTTTTTTTAAAAAAATTTTTTTTTTAAATAAATTAAAAAATATTACAACATTACAATACGAGAAAAAGAAAAACATATAGTTCAACGTTTATTCATATTGTAGGGGTTCGGAAATCACAAAACATTACAATATTAAACATTACAATACGAGAAAAAAATATATATATTTTTATTTTTTGGAGTTTTTTTGTTTAATATTAGCCGTCATTCTCGGAGTTACTAGTGGATCCTCGTAGTCTATCATCTTCGGCGAGTTCTTCATTTGTAAGTGGGCTCGCCAATCCTTGGTTAACCTCAGATTCGTGTATGAGTTCTTCAACTTCAATTTCTTCTTCAAGCGAAGCCCTATCTTGTCTCCTATCTACCGCATCCAAATGGTCTTTCAAGCAAATGCACATTTCCATTGCCGCGGGAGTGAGTCTAGTTCTTCGAATAGATAAAACCCCGCCACTAAGAGAAAAAACGGATTCCGAAGCTACCGTGGAAGCTTGGACGGTTAGTAAATCATGGGCCATGGCGGAAAGGACCGGAAAAGTAGATTCGTTTCCTTTCCACCAAGCCAAAATATCAAAGTCCTCAAAAACATCCGGACTCATAAATGATAAAAAGTTTGTTCCCGTATACCTTCCGAGTTCGCTACTCGGGATGGACCCTCTAGCCCGTTTAGTAAATTCATTTCTCATTTCGTTATACAAATTTAAGTTCACATTCCTCGAGCTGCTACTTGATGCGCCCGCGCCCATCGTATCATGTGGGGTTTGTGTTGTACCATATTTATGTAAATAAATATCAAACAAATCTTGCAAACATTTGTTAAAATAAGTTTTTGTTACGGTTGAAAAATGAATATCTTCGGAATTCAAATCCAAATCGTAAGTTATTTTATCAATCAAGGTTTCAACACCGTAAACATTAATTGTAGGGTTTAATGCGGCGGCACAAGTTATAACCGGAGGCATTTCTTTAAAATATTTAACAAATTTTTCTTTCATCGGTTTTATCATTGTCGTAAAAAGAGTATTTTTATTTTCAAGTTCGGCTAATTTGTTACACATTAGAAATATTTGTTTAAGAGCCAAGGGACTTGTGGGGTAATAAACCCCGGATAAAAAAGTAGTGGCGGTTTTGAAAACTTCGAGCAATTCGGTTAAATTTTCAAGAATGTCCCAACTCGTAGACGGAAAACTTTGAATTTTACGACGCGGTTTTGAGGAAAGCATATCATGAAAAATTGATAAAGTATCTTTTTGACGTATAGCACTATGAAACATTTTATAAGTTGAATTCCATCTTGTTGGAAGGTCCCAATTGGGACCTAAGCAAATCAAACCCGTATCGTTACATAATCTAATATATTCATGGTATCTTTTTTTACTACTACTAAAAACGTCTTTAAGCATGACTCGAAATGCATTACTTATTTCAATAACGGGTTCAACCCCAAGCCCGTCTTGCACGGCTAAGTTGATGATGTGTGCAATACATCGATTATGGAAAAAAGCGCCGTTGCAAATCGGATTATATTTTAATATTAATTTTTGAACCGCATTTGTATTATTTGAGGCATTATCAAAAGATATTGAAAATAATTTATTTTGTAATTTAAAATCGGTTATCACATCATCTAAAATGTGAAATAAATTTTGACCCGTGTGCGGATATTCAAACATATCAAACGCGATTGTACGTTTCATCATTTGCCACGTATTGGGATCAACCCAATGAGCGGTAACGCAAATATATGAGTCGGGAATACCATGTGGAGCTGACCAAACGTCGGTGGTTAAGTTCACACCGGTTTCCAATTTTTCAAAACCTAAAATTAATTCTTTTTTTGCTTTTTTCCACATTTTTAGACAATCACGTCTAAGAGTACTACGACTTACTTGATGATAACGTGGTTGAAGGGCTTCTTGAATCATCCTCGTCGTGAGCGGGTTGTCGAAATGGTTGAACGGCAAACCTCTTTGAATAACTAATTTCGCCATTCTATCTCGAACAATATTTGGATCGAAGTTCCAAATTCCACCCTTGCTTGTCATAGATGCTTGACCCTCACCTGGAATATTCTTCAAACTCGGACACGATTTTTCCAGATGAGTTTTTAGAGTAGAATTTGATTCCTTTTTAAAAAAACCACCACATTTTTTGCAACGAGCACGTTCCAACCCGTTAGACAACTCACATAGATCGTAGTTTGACCAAATTGCGGGGTTCCTCGTTGTTGGTATTATTTTCACAACGCTAACTTCGTTAGAGGAAACACCATAACTTGAAGAACCTGCCATTGCGTTTTTTGAAATTTTTTGAGCGTTTTTTGAGCGTTTGAGAAGTGTGATTTAACCAAAACACCCACTACCTATTTATAATGTGTTTGGGGGTTAAAATGGGTCAAAAAAACGGTCAAAAATTGGTCCCAACGGCTATATAGCCGTTTCCAACGGCTAGTTTTTTTTTTGACCGTTAAACCGGTTCAAACCGGTTTACCAAACCGGTTTCTCAAACCGGTTCACAAAAAACCGGTTGTAAACCGCTCGTCGCACAAATAGGTTAAACCGGTTGTAAACTGGCGGTTCGTATCGGTTTGAAACCGGTTCACACAAAACCGGTTATGGGGCGGTTCGGGTTCCGGTTCGGAACCGGTTTGGATTTCCAAACCGGTTTTTTTGTGCACCTCTAGTTCTAACAAAAGTCCATGAAATCTGAACATAAGTCTTGAGATTTTATTTTTCAAAATAAAATTCAGTTTTCCATGATTAAATGCTTTAATATTTTTGAAAATTCCTAAATGTTCTAACTTTTGCTTATTTATTCCACAACTTTATGTCAATCACATTTTTATTAAATTTTAAAAGTCTACGGATTTAATTATGTCAAACCGTCAAAGTAACTTCTTCGTGGCCGGGATAAAGTTTCAAGAACCTCTTAAACATTGAATCTGGTCTATTTGTCGGCCTTTGATTTAAAATTAAACAAGAGTTACGTAGCTTAAATTGTCCATTGGATTACGGCGTTTATCATTTCCTTCCTCCACCAGTGGGCTTGGAAAGGCCCAATTTAGTATAACACTTTTTCTTTAGTGTTTAACGTGGGCTTGGAATGATATTATTTAAGCCCAATTTAACTGAATACTTTTTCTTTAGTATTTAACCCGACTCAAAACCTTTTTCTCCCTTTTTATACTTTACAAAAGTGGTTAGTAACTCTAGTTATACAAGAGGTCACTTTAGGTTATTCAAATTACACATCTGATCAAACCGGTTTTTCTTATAAAACTTACTAATTCAAAACGTATCCAAATGGGTCTGCACCAACCACGACCATTGTTTGTCACAACCATCTACTCACCACCGCCACCTCTAGCGCAGCCGTTGTCGCCACACACAACACCACCACCATAGGCGCCACCATTGGCACCAACGCGGTGTTGCCTCTACCAGCCACTTGCCGCCTCCGTTACTGTCGGCATCACTTTTTCGTTGTTGCTACCACCTCCACTCGTCCTCACTAGCTGCCATAGAAAAATATAGCAGGTGAACCAATTTTGATACTTTTTTTTGAAGGACTCGTTTCAACTCGAGTTCATTTTTGTTAGAACTCATTTTGACTCGAACTAAATTAATACTTAAAAAAAAAAGAGTCAGTTTTGACAAGAATTTATTTTGCTCATAACTTGTTTTGATACGAACCCATTTTAGCTTGATACCAACCGGCAACCGCCCCACATTGCCCATTTTTTCAAGGCTAATACTTTGCATCCACACATTCAAATACCATTGACCTACGTTGTGACCGCCACTACCTTATTAGTTATTAGTATCAATTTGGTTTGGGTTGAAACGAATTTGCCCAAAATTGATTCGCTTTTAAATAGGTCACCGTTTTAGAAAAAAGAATATATATATATATATATATATATATATATATATATATATATATATATATATATATATATATCAAGATGGGTTCATCCGCTATATATATATATTTTTTCTTGAGCGGCTAATGTTGATGTGTGGTGGCAGTGAAGTTGGCAGTAGAGGTGACGATGGTGGTGGATGTGGCAGTGGTGGTCAAGGTGATGACAACGGTGGATGCAGTAGTGGAGGCCGAGGTGGTGGTGGATGTGATAAGTACCTATCGACGAATCAATCCGTTTTTCATGCACATATGAAGCATATTGAAATTGATTTCCATTCTGTTTGCAACAACATATAACATTTATCCTCACAAGAGGTTTGATACAAAATTAAGAACCGCTACAACATAATCCATGTGATAAAACGAAAACAAAAAGTAGAAAAATCATTTCCACATTTTGTGCTTTCCAAACATCCCTCTATGCTTCCAACGTTTGCCAAACTTCGCACGCTTGAACTTGTAGTGTTTAAACTTGCCATGATGATGGTGATGCCCATAGTATTATTATTATTTTTATTATTGTTTTCATATCATGTTCGTTCCCGTTAAAATGATTTGGTTAGTTCGGTTATTAAAAAAGATGGTTTGTGTCGTGAAACTTATTTTCAGTTGATAAATCCAATAATTTTTTTGGGTAAGATAAAAAGACAATGTTAATTTATAAAAGATAACGAGGCAATATTTTTATTTTATATTATTATAACAAAACTTTTACAAAATATAATATATCATTTGTAAAATGTAAAATATATGTTGGGTTTAAGACGATTCAGTTAATTCAATTTTTATACACATTACCATATTAAATCATAAAATTTGGTTATCAAGAAAACCATAAAAAATCATCAGTTTCTCAATTGGTTCAATTATTTCGGTTAAAAAAAATTTAATAATGAATTAATGATTCCGCTTTTTGATATTTTTACCCCCTCATAGCGCTCGAGCCATCTCTTTTTTTTAGAATGACTTATAATTTATTACTATTAACCATCTATACCTGCAAATTGCATGATTTAAACGTCCAACCTCTTAAATAAACAGAAGACACCTTAACACCAAGATATCCGCTCTCGGATCTATTATATATTCCAACAAAACAAAGTCAATACACCTTTTACTTTCTATATAAATCGGCCCAAGAGCCCAATTAAGCATTTTGACCCATTTGGGTCAAAAATATGCCTGTCCATCTTTGGTCCTCAGTTTCTGCCTCCTTATCCTCATTCCACAAAATCTCATCTCTCACTTTCGTCTTCTTCATTCACTCTCTATCGTCACCGATTCTCACTCTGTAAACTAATCATTCCTTCTCAAATGTACGCCTGAATCCAATTTCATGTATACCATTATTACATGTACGCATCTATACCGCCTGTAGCACAAAATATGTCCTGTTTGCTCCCCCAATTCAAGTGCTTGCCAGATTCCTTCTCCATCCAATTCAAATCCCACACTCCAAGCCCCCGTAAGATTACATATCCTCTTTCTGTTCTCTAGTGTATTAAATATCCACATCTGATTATGATTTCTGTTTCGGAATTCGTTTTCCAGTATTTTGATCCAGCATTGCTGTTTTGTTTCTGGATTGAATTTGTTAGGGTTTAGTTATAGTTAGTTATTTACCGCCACTTTACAAAATGCCTAATTTCCGTTTATGGAAACTATGAATTCTTTTTTGTCAAATCTGAAACCTATGGAATATTATTAGCTTTTATTATGGGCCTATATTGCGCGTATGTTACAGAACCAATTTTAAGCAGAGAACCGCATAAGCACTTGTTAATTGGTTGTTATGCGGGACGATCCATAGTTAAGAAAGGTGGTTATGCGGTTATATAACTATCATAGTTAAAACAACAGGTGCAAAGTGTTCACGGTTGATCCGTTTAGAACTAATTGGTGGATTAGGAGTTCCAAATATCTCATGTGGATTAATTAGTTTTTCTCGAGTCTCAACTTATATTCATCAAACTAACTTTTCCTGAAACCTATCTGAATTGATGTATCATTGCTACAGTGAAACTAATCTTTTAGTAAAGCAATTCTACCTCGCATATTGATGCATAGTGTAATAAGAATTAGATTTTATTTTTTAAAATGAATTGGTTATGCATAGTTTGGAATCTCCGCTTAGTTGATTAAGTGATAGAATGTTACTCGACTTCATACGTCTACTTTTTAGAACACTTTTTTAATCTAAATGTGGTGTTATATAAATTGGAGTTAGGGTCCTCTTTTAAGTAGTTTAGCGTCTTTTTGAATAAAAATAAAAAAAACATTAGCAACTTTGCAGTTGGTTGTGGACCTAGAGGATATTAGGTTCATAGAACTAGTAGCTTCTTTACACAATCGGACTTTAAAGTTGATTATTGTCACGGTTCCTTGAAGAGAATTCCAAACTTTTATGAGTTAAGTTTAATACTTTTACAATATTAAGCTGGGATTCAAAATGTTAGGCTTATGATTTTGAGCTTTAGGTTATTGCCATTAGTTTATAGTTTATAGGAGCTTTTCTAATTGGGCTTGTCTTGTCCTTTAGGTTTGCTACAAATTATTATTAGTAAATCATGCAATAGCTATTTTTATGAACAGACGTAAATCTAGTCTCTCAATCGGGCATATTGAAAACTGCATTTTATGTCGTGAAACATGCTCCAAAAAACTTAAAAATGAGATTATTTTTTATTTAGTAAAAAAACGGTAATTATTAGAATTTAGAAATGAGGAGTGCAAGTTGGTTTGTGATGAACTAATTAGTAATTAGAGGTGCCGGTCCACATAAAGCATTATCATTTTGACACTTTTCCATGAAACCTATAAAACTGTGGTTATCTAAAAGGTGTAACCTTACACCACTTATAACGAAGGGGTAATCGGCGATGTGAAAAAAGATTTACTTTTTAGTGTTTCTTTCTTGACTTTAACTTTTTTGAGATTTAGTTAGCTATCACCAATTTTTAGTTTTACATCAATCTTTAATTTCTTATAACCAATTTTATGTCACCAGCTATCCTCAATTTCATTACTTAAGTTGTAATTGTGATCAAATTTGCTCTTAATTGTATAAATCGGTTCAAATGCAGCAAAATGCAGAGAACCTACTTTCTTCACGACCCGGTGCATTTTATCAACTACAGCGCCACCTGTGTCAGCAGAATCTACAGTTCTTAGTTTAGAAAAGCTACAATTGTCATCTTTAGAAGTTCATTCAAATTCAGGTGGTGCTGATAGACAATGGTCATCATCATCAACTGGAGTGCTTGATATTGAAAGTTTCAAGCTACCATCTTTAGAATCTCATACAAATTCGATAACTGGGAGCAGACCATGGGCCTATAACAGTGCAGTAGGTCAGGTCAGAATCTGCTAATGGGTCAGACAGACTATCAAAGTATATGATAAAAACAATAAATGTTGGTTTGTTATTAATTGGTGTTTAAACCTTTTGTTTAGGTAAATAAAGGAGCAACTTTGCCTTCAGAATTTACCACAAATGAATATGCTGATGCTGCTGCTGAAGCAATTGCTTTAGCAAAGGCTGCAGTAAAAGTTGCCAAGAGTGCAGCAGCAATGGTGATGAACCATCAACGGCCCAAAACTTTAGATATTAAAGAAAAACCTAAATTGCTCGAGCCCGATAATTCCATAAATGGGCTCGGGTCACAAATCTCAGAAGAAACGGAACCAACAATTGAAGAACTCAAGCTTCTAGAAGAACAATTATCAGCTAACATAGCTGTGAGATCAAAACGTCAAGTGGAGCGGAAAGAAAGGAGAATTAGGGCAGCAGAACGGGCTGAAGCTGGTAGTGTGTCTGTGAAATCTGTAGGCGGCAGAGGCCGGGGTGCCGCCAGTACTGTGGCGGCAAAACCTGGAGGGAGCAGAAGGCGTGGCGAGAAAAAAGATGTTCTGTCTTTCTTGGGAGGAATGACTAATGCCAAGCTTTTAACTGCTGCTGAGGAAGTAGAACTTTCTAAAGGGATACAGGCATGCACTTCTTTTTTATATTGAATTATTTGAATATTTAGGTGTCATATAATTAGAATTTTGGTAATTGGTTTCCTACTAGCTACAACAAAGCTGACCTTCAAAGGGTAAAATAAAATTACGTAACTATCCCTTCTTTCAACCTAATTTGAGAGACTTTAAACTCACAATTATCTTATTCTGATTTTGATTAATCCAGTTGCAACAATCACTTTCGAAACACACTTACAAACACCAAAGAATTCTAGTCGTTCTTTGCATTCGAATTATAATATGTTAAGATTTGAATGTTTTTAACGGAGCAATTTTTTTGTTTAATATTCGTTAGGGGTTGGCTTGGAGTAAATATTTGTTAATTTCTGAAGCATTTGTTTTACCTTGAATTCCTTGTTAACACACAGGACCTATTGAAATTGCAAGAATTCCATAAAGAGCTGGAGACCCGCTTTGGGGTCCCACCCACTTTTGCAGAATGGGCTGCTGCTGCAGGCATTGATCAGGTACAATTAGGGAGACGTTTGCATTATGGTGAAGAATGCAGGGACAAAATGGTCAGAAGCAATATTCGACTTGTTATTTCCGTTGCAAGAGGTTATTATGGAACAAAGGTCCATCTTCAGGATATTGTTCAGGTATTCATCAACTTTTCACTTTTTTCAGAAGTGGCATTGACCAATTTGACGTGCCAAAACAGGCCATGGCGGGTCGGGTTGACCCACAAAACATTTTGCCCAGTTTTTATATAATTTTCTATGCTTACTAAAGCAACATATCACAGTAAATCAATAATAATCTAAATTGCTGATTAAAACCATTTGACTTGTTTGGCTCATTTGACCTGTTTCATTTTATAGCTGAATGTTTTGATTTGACCCGTTTGGGTTAAACACAACCAATTGATCCATCTGATCCGTTTTAGGAAGGAATCCGAGGCCTGGTGAAAAGTGCAGAGAAATTTGATGCTTCAAAGGGTTTCAAATTTTCAACATACGCTCATTGGTGGATAAGGCAAGCAGTCCAAAGGTCACGCGCTGAACAGAGCAGGATAATTCATGTTCCTGTAAGAAAAACTAATGATCACATGTGATGGCCATATTTGTCATTTCAGTCACTTCCTCAAAAAAAAAAAATTTGTTGGAATTTTTGTATGTTTTTTTTCCTATGTGGTTGGGCTAAACCAAAAAGTTTGTGTTTTTCTTTGATGGTACAGTATTATATGGTGGAGGTGCAATCTAAGGTGAACGAGGCCAGACATCGATTGGATAAGCAGCTTGGAAGAAAACCTACCCGCGCAGAAATTGCAGTTGAAACGGGCCTTCCCATTAAAAGGATTCAATCTGCCGAACATGCCCCTAAACCAGCCCGATCTATTGATATTCCTATCGGGTTCGATAATAACACCAAACTCACGGTTTGTCCTCATCTCATGTTCTCCATCATAATGCTCGGGGGGTTCGGATAACGGGCCTATACATGTTATTTTGTACATGTCGTGTTGACATGAAACACTTTTTGTATTTTAGGACATTATTGATGATCCTGACCAAGAGACACCCGAGGAGATATTGATAAAACAAACGATGTCCGAGGACTTAGAGAAGGTGTTGAGTACATTAAATGAAAACGAGCAAAGAGTGATTAGGTGGCGATTCGGGCTAGAAGATGGTAAAACCCGAACATTGCAAGAGATCGGAGATGTAATGGGCGTGAGCCGTGAACGGGTCAGACAAATTGAACTGTGCGCATTTCGCAAGTTGAGAAACACAGATAGAACCGAGATTTTACGCCAATACTTGCCTCAATAAATCATACTCTCAGGATCACTGTAGGTATGAAAGGTAGAATATATACGTATATGCAAATTTGTACAGGGAAATCTTATGCAGTGAAGGTGTTCGGGTCGGGTTAAGTGATGGGTTTTCCTTGACCCGAACCGTGACTTGTTGCGAGATGAGTAACTATACAGGTAATTGCAAGACCTGGGCTCTTTTTTATTCTTCTTATTTTTAGCCATGGCAATGTATCATAATATTCTCAGGATGTTTGGTTTTTTATTCGTGCATACAAGCGAAATGATTTAATTTAATTGTCCTTGTTAACCTAATCAATTTCATATCACAGTTTATATATTTTATCTGACATTAACCTGTATGTATGTATTTAAAGATTATTATTTTATTGATCGTATGATTTTCATCTGATTTAGTTAAAATTAATTAAGGTCAATTTTGACTTTAAGTTTTTTAGAATAACAAGTTGGTTATTCCGCGCTTCGCGGCGGGACGTATCCACGTATAACGAAAAAAAGAGTTAAAGAAACTTGTATAAACGAACACTCGTGCCTCGGCGTGAAAGTCTGGTCGTTTTTCGACAAATGCCCGTGGCAGGAGTTTGGTCGTTATCGGTTCGGGCCGTCGAAAACCATAGAAGCGAACACCGATAATGTTCGCTCATAATAAGTTGGTGTCGTCACAGTACCTTAACAGTAACGACAATCGCTATAGGCTACGATAGGAAAAAAAATAATCGATTTTGAAAAAAAATCCATTCTAAAAAATAAATTATATCGGAATGTTGACAAAAGAAAATAAAAGCAGCCATGCAAGCCGTTTAAAAAAAGAAAACGAACGAAAGTAATTATAGAAAAACGAAATTAATACATAACTAAAAGGGTTAAAAACGTAAATTTTATATAGTAAAAGGAGTGAAAATAAAAAAAGATTCAGCAGGCTGCCTGCTTTAGCAACCTGCTTGTTTAACTATTCATGATAGTTGGTGATTAATAGTAGAATATTTTGATTATCTTAGCGGTTCTTCGTTCAAATATATCTATGCCTTGTAACAGGTATGTGTTACAGTTCTGTGAACTCAATATTTTTTTTCCCCGTTTTATTAGGTGAGTATATAGTAATTGTAAATCTACTTTTATTTATGTATATTTATAACATAAAAGGGGTTTAGGCGTAACTTGTTAACCGTTTACATGACACTTTATTGTAATCGTCCTTATCTATTCTTCTAAATTATTTCTCCAAAAAAAATAATAATAATAACAACTCTACTATTTTAGTAATATAAGTTTTTATTTTCAAAATAGATCTTGAATTCAAAAACTTTCATATATCTAATCGATTGAAGATTTTTTTTTTGTTTATTCTGAAATTTCAAATTTACATATGTCCGATTGGTGATAAAATTTTCTTTATTAGATTGCATCATATTTTTTTTTATAGATTGCACCAAATTTACATACTTATAAATCTTCATTACTAATTATTTAATAATATTTTCTTTATTCAAGTCGTGTAATAAATGAGTTTCTAACTTATTAATTAAATATAATTAAAATAAAGAAATATTGATGATGACACCTCAATAGTTGTTTTAATATTTTAAATACAAGTTTTGTGTTTAAAATAATTAATTTATAGACATAACGGAGAGTGAAAAGATTCAATCAAATAATCAACGGTGGAAGAATCCACACTAATACCCAAAATTTTAGTTTATTAATAAGGGCGGCTCTTGAATTTTCAATTTGAAAACACAACAAAGGGAAACGATTTATCAAAAGTTTACACATTAATCATATGCATAAACATTGTTTACGAGTGGGGTTTAGTTATTGATATCATCAAAAGTTTACACATTAACTAAATAATATTTAATCCCCAAAAGTGTAATAATCTTCGATCCTGAGGCTTGCCCGATTATATGGTCCTACATGGGTTCCTTACTTGAAAACATTTAGTTTTAAAAAGATTAGTCAATGTTAAGTGAGTGCATATCATTTCATACTTAAACCTTGTTTAAAATTAGTTTAAAACACACAACCTGCATTCCGAAACACCTCAGGGGCGTTCCAAAACGTCTCACCCTTTCAACATTTTGCCAGCGTTTCACAGCAGAGGATCGTCAAGCCCAACATTCCAAAACGACTCATGCAGTACTCAGATCCCAACTTTGTTTTAAGCATGTTCACCCCAAGTTTTCATGTGTCTTTGTCTAATCTTAATAGGTCGTTCTAGTGAGTTCAATTTGACCTAACAATATGATTACAATTACGTGAAGTTCTTTGATTCCAATTTTGTGTAAATCTTGACTTAGGATTAGTTGAAATTCAAAGATTTCATCCTAATGGGTTAAGTTACAATTCAAACTTAGTGAGACTCATGATCCAATGAACATTAAAATCCTCTCATTTTGGTGATGTTCTTTGACATCAAACTTGAGGTTTTATCATAACACACAACACATTTAGAAAATGCACATATAAGCCAAATTAATCATAAAATATTCAAGTATGGCTTTTAATCATGCTATAACTCATAACTATGCAATGCCATTGCACATCCTAACTTAAAACACATATATAATCAATCAAGTCAAATCAAATCATTTGATATGGTATGAACATATCTTGATGAATCAAGTCTGTTCTTTAAAGTTGTTATTTAATCCTTGTTAGTGTCGTGTATAATGATATATGGTTAAACACTTTCGGTTGGTGTTTTTGTTTCTCTCTAGTTTTGTAAAAAAGGAAACATAAGTATGTGTATGTATAATTCATTAGTTAACTAACAAAAGGAGAAGTGAGAAAACCATATTCTTAAAATGTTAAATTTACTATCCAAAAACAATACCTTATACTCAATCGAATCCTACAATTCTTATCCACATTGGGAAAATTTTGATTAAGCAATTATAAAATTACCACTAATTAAGACTGGCATTATACCCTTTTCCATCTTTTCTAAGTACATGTCGCCAAAGATGAATCATGGCAAACAAAAACAACGAAGATGAGTGAGTAACAAAAGCAAGTGTAGTTGTTGATGACAAGAACAAGGAGGGGCCGAAGCGTGTTGCTCAAGCAAAACCATACCATCTATATGTAAACATGCATTTATCGTAAAAGTGACGAAAGTTATATGTTTTTGGTTTATTACACATTGTTAGGCCCTTTTTTATAGTGACTACTCTAGTGTTGTTTTATATAGCACGTTCAATTATCGTTATATTAATAAAGTGTAAAATAAATCGTTTGGACACTAGTCTCTAGTCTCTTTGTACGATCAATAGTTAAGAGGTGTTTAGAGGCATGTAAACCATGTTAAACCCTCATAATATGAAGAAAAGTATGAGAACTACAATACATAAGGTAAAGAAGACAACACTTTGAAAACGAGTAACAAACGAGGAAGGATGCCCCGTCCTTTATCGTCGGGTGTCATGAAAACCTACAACTATGAAGTGCCATCATTCGTACTCTAACATTATGAAAAGTTGATAACGTTAGATCACACCACTGGAACGATTGATCTTATGATTATAAAACCCCTCATATGCTTGGTTGATCACCGCCGTTGACAAAAATACCACATTTGCATATTGATCTATATGTGTTTATAAGAGTTATGAATTAATGTTTTAGATGTTTATAAACTTTTTATATTAAACATGAATACCAGTAGCTAAATACACGAAACAAAACAGTCACTACACAAGATTTTGTCGCATATGTACTGAATTATGTCACATCGAAATACGTTTTGTTGACGATACAAGAACAACACGTAATACGGCAAAGGTTATTACTTATTTGTTTGACACGTGATTTCAGCTCCCTTTATAAGTTGAATAAAGTGGGATACGCAAACCAACTGAATATATGACCATGGTTTCGCGTAACTTGATGAAAAATATTAGGTTTACAAACTTTTTATAATATTAGGCTTACATTATGGTCCAAATCACATCATTAATTGTTTTTTCTTGTTTCTATCCACATATATTTAATATCTTAAATATTAGTACAAATATGAATAACGTTCAAAGTACGTGTCCTTCCAAGCAATTTGCTAAAGTTATTTAGGGTTATAAAATTGGACAAAATCGGGAACTGAGCACGAAATTTAAGAAAACCTCCGAAATCTAGAAACATTTTTTTTTAAAAGTAAACGAAATCAATTAAAATCGAACCCCTCAAAGCCAGTGGCTAATAGGGGCAAAAATTACAAACCCAGCCCAATTGGTTAAAACACAATACAATAACGTCCGTCATAAAATACTAATCTGGAATGCTATTCAGTCCTCCCAAGTGAGATTTTTCAGGCTAAATTGGTCTTTACAAACAAATTTTGGAAATTTTCTGTAACATCATGTATTTCGAAAGCGTTAGACCGGGCACGAGATATACATTTAACCGAGGAAGGGGGGATGAAGTAGGTCATGGGCCTTGGGCCAGAACACATGGGCCGAAGGAGAGGGAGTTGGGCTCAATAAAACCCCAACTTCATCCTCTACACCCTCATTAGCTCATTTCAACATTTCCATTTTGACAAGTTCTATAGAGAGAGAGAGAGATAGAAGTTAGAGAGAGAAGGTGTCGGTTTTGTTTCAAAACCGAACCATTTTTCTTCTCCAGTGATTTCACAAAGCTTTGCTGAAGAATCGGGCCGAATAGAGGCAAGAAACTTGCTCAGATCCGAGTTTTTGTTCGAAATGGGTTTCTAGGGTTTCTTGGAAATAATCACACAGAGGTCGGATTTTTACGTTTAAAAACACATAAAAAGTATAGATCTGGCTTCATGGGGGTTGGAGAAATGATTTGAACGTAAAAAGTTATGGTTTTGGATCGAAAACAAGTCTGATTTGGAATTAGGGTTCTTGAGCCGACTCTTGAGTGTCGCTACCTGCAAGTAGCGACACTCAGCGAAGAAGAAGGCTAGAAAGAGTCGGCCAGGGATAATCGGCCAGAGAGAATCGACCCCTATAGCATGACACAAGTCATGAACGCAAGTTCATGCGACACTCGAGAGTGTCAGCTGACTCTTGAGAGAATGTCGGCCGACTCTTGAGAAAACATCAGCCGACTCTTGAGAGAGTGTTGGCCGACTCTTAAGAAAGCATCGGCCGACTCTGTCAGCCGAATCTTGGGAGTGTCGGCCGACTGTCTCAGCCGCCTTTCCAGGGTATCAACCGACACTAGCAAGTTTAACCGATTTCATGTATTATATTCGTACAGATCATGTAGCACTCGTGTAGCCCAAGCTTTTAGTTTCAGTATACAGTATATCAAGTGAGTTCTAATCCCCTTTCTTGCCTACTTTTGGGATGGTGTGCATACTTAGTGAACAATGTGTTTATTATATATTTTATATTAATAAACGATGACGAAAGTCATGAGTTAATAGCAAAGTTTAAAAGAGGCAAACGGAGTTTTATGAATGATAATATGAAACGTTTACGAGCAGTAAAGATGTTTTTAAACGAAGAATGAATGTAAAGTCTTAAAGAAAGTCATCTCGTTAACAAGGGAAGTAAAGATAAAGTTTCCTTCGGGAATAAGTACCAAGTCAAGCTACGGTTCCTACGGGGACAAATGTTACTACGTACAATGAGTCAGTTATGGGCTCAGTGCCTATAGTAGGGCTTCAATGCCTATAGAAGGGCTCAATGCCTAACGTAGGGCCTATAGAAGGGCTCGGTGCCTATAGAAGGGCTCGATGCCTATAGTAGGGCTCAGTGCCTATAGTAGGGCATAAGTGTCTAAGCAGGGCTCAGTGCCTAGGTAGATTTTGTGCCTAAGAAGTTATAAATAGAATTAATGATATGGTAGCAGCGTCTTAACAGTAGTTAGGGCTGTTACAAATGTTACGGTGATGCATCATGTTAACTCTCCCTATTTGTCGGCATTTGGACTTGAGCCATTGGGACAATATGGAAAGTAATGAAAGCTAAAAGATACCATGTAAAGTTTTGCCATTCTGGCAGCAAAGAATACGTACCAGCAAAACCTTTTTCTTTTAATATATGTAAAGATGTTTTATGTAAGTGTTAGAACTCACTTAACGTTAGCTGACTTTTAGTATGCATATCAGTTGAATGTAGGTAGCAGTATGGATGCTTGGCTTGCTTGAGGAGTTACCCCGAAGATCAGAGTATGGCATTCAGGCGCAACCCAAAGGGAGGGGTAGGGTGGGCCACAACTCCAGGCTCGGTCTTTCGAGAGGCCCGAAGTTTTTAAAAATTTTGTATATGTTTTAAATAGTTTATTTAGTTTATACATCCATTTTGTGTATATCAAAGTTTTCTTAGTGTAATTGGAAAAACCATTGTAAGAAAATGTAAAGGTTATAGGTTCAAGTCTTGGTAACAACAATATTTATTTTTCATGTGTCCTATTTCATTTTCTCTTCTCTTTTTTTTCTCTCTTTAAAAGGTTGTCCCACAAAAACCCATAATTGTTTAAACGACTAAATTACATTTTTTGTCTTTTATGTTTGCTGAAATTACGGAATGGGTCCTTTAAAGTTGATTTTCACTCATTATCTTTTATTTGAGAAACTGCTAACGAATTTCGTCCTTTGCACTAAAAGAAGTTAAGTTTTCTTTTCATGAGGGCAACTTAGTCTTTTTACCTCTAAAGTATAATTCTTATAATTTAATTATTCTTTAAATATTGTTACTATTATTATTTTATTCACTTTACAGTTGTCTTCTTCTTTTTCTATTTTTTTTTCACCACTTTTATTTTATAAATTTATCTTAAATATTATTAACTAATTTATTTTTATTATTTAATATAAAATTATATTATTACAAAATATTTTATTTATTAAAATATGTTACAAGTAATATTATATATATTAGTATTTTATTATTATTCTTTTAACTACTGTTAATATTATTAATTTTTATTATTATTGTCATTATTATTTTTTACAGTTTATATAGTTATAATGATTATAATAATAAAAATTTATATAAGAAATTTATATTTTTTTTATCTACTTCACTTTTTTATTTTTCTTTTTTTTCACCACTTTTATTTTATAAATTTATCATAAATATTATTAATTAATTAATTTTTAATTTTTATTATAAATATAAAATTATATTGTTATTATTATTATAATTATTAATGTTTTTTTATCTCCAACGGCTATTATCCCCAACAACTATATTTCTAATGGTTGTAGTTTCAATGACTATATTTGAAAACACCATATAAATACCATAACGTATTCATCTCATTCACCATCTTCAAATTTTTCAAAAACCCTAAATGACATATCGTTGCGTCAACATTTTTTCAATTCCGAAACCGCTTTCGATCCGAAAACCCTCCCATAGACGAACCTAAAAACCCCCTGGTTGACGCAATGGAAAAATGCTCCAGTTTACGAAACAACTAGTTCGTCAACCAGAGTGTTTTTCGATGCGTCAACTAGAAGGTTTTTAGGTTCGTCTACGGGAGGGTTTCCGGTACATTTACCGGAGGTGGTTTCGGAAATAAAAAAAATGTTGGCGCATCAATATGTCATTTAGGGTTTTTAAGAAATTTGAAAATGGTGAATGAGATGAATGCATTGTGTTATTTATATGGTTTTTTCAAATATAGCTACTGGAACTATAACCGTTGGAAATATAGTTGTTGGAAATAATAGCCGTTGGAGATAAAAAAACATTAATAATAATAACAATATAATTTTATATTTATAATAAAAAATAAAAAAATAATTAATTAATAATATTTATGATAAGTTTATAAAATAAAAGTGATGAAAGAAAAGAAAAACAAAGAAAAGTGAAGTAAATAAAAAAAATTATAAATTTCTTATATATATTTTTATTATTATAATCATTATACCTATATAAACCTTAAAAAGTAATAATAATTGAAAAATCGTGTGACTCTCCTTAATTATAATTCTCTTCCGATTACAATCTTTTGAGTACAATGAGTTCTTTTTTCTATCCCCCTTTTCTTCTATCAAGTCATTCCTATTTATAGGCTTTCTTTAAGGGGTGAGCTTCTCTCTCATCTAACCGAATGATGTTAAAGTTCCCCCCTTCATGGGTAGGGGCCCATCTTTCTCTTGTTAGCCTTGTGGTCCCCACCTTGCGCCTTCGTAGGGTTTTCATCTTTTTATCTTTCTTTGTAAACGATCCAATATCATCTCGTCAAGTCCCCCTTAGTCGGTTTTATTTATCTTTTTAAATAAATCTTGCTAAGCATTTGTAAAAGAAAAATCTCTCTTTCTTCTCTTTTTTTGAATATGTTTATGTATACAAGGTATTGGGGAAGGTCTAGGTCACATCAGTCATGATTTCTATCTTCTGACCTCGGGGCGTGCGTGTGCAGGGCCTGTCGTTCCGGATATCCTTTCAACAGCGTCGTCTTGCTGACAGGCGCCGTTTCCCGCTTAAACCTCTCTATAGGAAGGGGTGACTTCTTTTCTTCCTTTTTCTTACCTTTCTCCCTTTTCAGATCTCTTTTTTCCTTATTTCTCTTTTGAGTCCTATTCTTCCTTACTCCTATTTTACTCATGGTTGATAACACCGACGTCTCCCTTATTCGTATTAATTAGAATGTGGAACGTTTCGAGAAGTAAGAGTACCTATAGCGTTCCTAACGATCTGGAACCCGAATATCCTCCTCGGGGAGGCACGGCTGCGAGCCCTCCGTCTGGCAAAATCTCCTTGTATGCGGATTTCTTTTCGAAGGGAAACTTCCACGTACATGTTACTGTCTTCTGCTATGATTTGCTTCAATATTACAAAATCCATTTGTCTCAAGTACATCCCTTGGGAATGTGCCGGATTCGTCAATTCGAGTTTTGATGTATTGCCCTTAAACAGGAACTGTCTGTGGCTGTCTTTCATCAATTCTACAAATTATATTTGAAGGATAGTTGGTTCTCTTTTGTAAATTGTTCCGGTATTACTTCTCATGTCGGGGACATTCCTCAGGGCTTCCGTGATCGGAAAGAAAGGTTTTTTTTATATTAGTGCTCGGATGGTCCCGATGGATATGTCTCTTCGATCTTTTCACACACCTGTGGTGGACGTTGCTCCAGATGCGGAAACATTCAAGAAATCCTCTCTTTTTACCATCATGACCTCCTGTCCTGCTAGCGTCCAAGTTATTCCTGAACACGCCTTAGTTGGGGTTGAGATGAGTCGTAATTGGTCCAAGCTTGATCGGATCCCTATCTATGCCACCGGGAAAGAACGTAAGTGTACGTCCTTTGATTTTCCTTATATGAAATAGGTCATTATGTCCCTTTTCATTTATCTTATCTTTTTATCATTTCCTTCACTTTTCAGCAGTTGCAAGTTATTATGATGTCTTATTCCCGGAGACTCGGAGCCTTTTGACCCGCACGTACTTGAGCGTTGGTGCCAATCAACAGGACGTTCTACAGACCTTTCATGAGCGATTCTTTTTTCCTAGGGTTAGTTTGCAGAAAGGGGTTGACCTAGAAGCTGGTATGTGTGTTTTAACCATTATCTTTAGGGCTTTCTGTCGTCTTTCTTCCGTATGCTTGTTTGTTTTACTTTTTGGTTTTTTGCCAGGGAATATGGGTGCGTCCGGTGCACAGGGTGATACCCCTGGGGAAGGTTCCCAAATGGCCGTGAAGGGGTCAAGTGGTGGTGAGGGAGTAATTTCTCCCCGGAAAAGCGTCGGAAGCTGGCTAAGGCGTATGTCTCTGTTAAAAAGGTTCCCGGGGTCAGCCCCGAAGGTATGATGTATTTCCCTTTTCAGGATTTCTCAAAAGCCAAAGATTAATGTCGGAGGCTAGAATCTTGCATATAATTTTTTGTTCTCTTTCTTTTTCAGGACCTAAATTAGGGGGAACTTCTCACCCTGACCCTCAAAAGGTAGCCCCTCCCCAAAAGCCAAAAGTTACCATTGATCTAAGTTCTTAGGCTATGGCTGCCCATGTGGAGCCGTCTTCCCCTATAATTGATAAGGGGTAGGGGAGAGAAAAAACGGCCGGTTCTGCAGGGGAGATGCATTCCCTTAGTACTTCAGCTGCACATACGGGTCAGTCGGACTTCCGTATACTGACTCAGTTCGAACCCTGGACCCAGCTGACGCCCGTGCCAAGCACATTCCAAACTGGAATCTGATGTAGGGGGTTGTCTGACTGACCCCCAACTCTATCGTACCTTCCTTATGCATGATTTCCCCCCTTCCAAGAGGTTGCGTCACTCCTCCTGTCCCCGTGAAACATTATCCGACCGGGCCGTGCTAAGCTGGGTAGAAAGTATATCTATGATGCCTGAGATTTGTCGGCAATGGGATGAGGTAGGAGGGAGATTGATAAGCTTAAGAGGGCTCTGTTTCAGCGTTCTTAAGATGCGGAGAGAGCGACCACTCTGGCTCAGGAGGTGAAGAAGCTGGAGTGGCAACTAACGGAGAAAGATGCCGCTCAGGCCTGTGCCCGGACAAATGCAGAGTTGGAAGGACGTGCTCAGGCCCTCCGAAATGCCAAGGCTGTGCTAATGATTTATCATCTCGTCTGGCCGCTAAAGAGGAGGAGGTGAAGGTGTCTGTTGCCCGGGTATGAGGTTTGGAGGAACAGGTGAAGGCTTGAGGAGGGGAAGGCGAGGTTTGAAGCGAAAAGGGCAGAGTTGGTGGAGAATTTGTCTGTTACGAGGGAGGATCGGAGGTGGTTGATTGTCGAGGGTATCCCTAGGGCTGTGGAAGCTGTCCGGGGAAGTGACGAGTTCATTGATGGCATTATTGACCTGAATGGGGCGGCGGAAATGACGGGCTATCATGATGGGCTGATTGAGGGGTTTCAAGCCGGGAGAGGAGGCCTTGTTATGGAAAACCTTCCTGGTTGGAGTCCTGAGGCCCGGGCCATCCTATCTCAGAAACAAGAGATTTTTGACACCATGGAGCTCCCTATCATTAAGTGTAACACCCTTAATTTAAACACCAGCTATAATAAACATTTTACACAAGCGGAAGCATTTATCCTAAGACATTTTTATTTTTTTTTACAAAATTTCTGTCATGGTAGTGTTCATCTGAACACTACCATGTTCCCCTGAAGCCTGAACACAACTGTGTTCAGATGAACACAACCGTGTTCATATTCAGCTCTAGAAAAGAAACAAGGTTGCTGTCATGGCTGTGTTCAGATGAACATAACCATGTTCCCTGACAGCACCTTCCATTCTCACCATTTTTATAATTTTCATCTTTAACCCATTTGTCATAAAATTTTCCCAACACTTAAATATGGGTTCTAACATTTAAAATAACATTCTTTTGCATCAAAAACTACAATTTCAAGTATCCATTTACATCCATTAGATGGACTTCTAATTACACCCGAAATCACCAAAAAGTGCATACGAGAATCCAACATTCGCCATAGACTTGACCTTGACTATCCCGTAGCTTTTCCTACATAACACCACATGTAACAACCATTAGTAATGAAGATAAACATATCAAACAAGTAATTACAACTTTTTTTCACCCATTCACCTATTTGACCCGTTTCCACCCAATTTTGACATTAGGCTACATATAACTTGCATAACACCTACAAGTTTCATTCCTTTCATATAACATTCATAAATACACATTTCCATTTCCATTATGCCACATAGGCCATAACCTCATTTCCATTATGATACTTAGATCATAACCTCATATCCCATTTTCATTATGGTATTTAAACCATAACCTCATTGCCATATTTCCATTATGATCCTTAGATCATAACCTCATATCCCATTTCCATTATGATACTTAGATCATAACCTCATTTACACATTTCCATTATAGTAATACAACTATGACTACATTCATTCATATTCATATCACTTAACACATTATGCATACAACATTGCATATAACACCATTTATCAACAATACTAAGTAAGTGCAAAAGCACTTACCTTTCGGGTTAGAAGATCCCGCACCACCTTCTCGATTCACAATTTGATTACCTAAACGTATACACCTAGTTTAGTAATCTAATCATACATCAAAATCACATTATAATTGGGTTCACAACCCAATTTCCTATTTCCAACCCAAACTGACCCGTTTGAGTTATACTCATATCCAAACACCCTCTTTCCATCCAAACTCACCTACTTGAGTTTCATTTCCAAATCCTTGACACTAATTTCTCATTCAATATTTTTCATTAGGTTAATTTGGTGTTCATTCAAGTGTCTAACATCATATAAATACTTAACCATTCATTAATTCAACATCCTATCATCATAATCCAAACACCCCCAAATTTCTCCATATGAACTCTAACTTTTCATAATCATAATCAAAGGGTTCTAGGATGTAAATCACCATTCTTTACATTTATATTAGCTAGATTATCAACAATCTAACACCAATTAACCACATGCATCATAAATTTTTGGATTTCTACAAAACCCACCTACTAGCTTATCAAAGGTGAAATCAATTAAAGATAATCACTTACTTGATGTTAGGAAGGTGATGTGTGAGCCAAGACCTTCACAAATTCAAGCTCAAATGCACGATTTTGGCTTCAATTTCGTTTTCTCCTTTTTCTCTCTTGCACAAGAACGACCAAAACACAAATGAACTCTCAATTTTGACTTCTTCTAGTCAAATGGCAGATTTTAGCCATTTTACACCTTTAGCCCCTCAACTTCCATTTCATTCCAAAATTAGATAAAAACTAATATAACCCAATTACTAACTTGAAACCCACTTGTTTCAACTTATTTCTAAAATATTATTTTTACCATAATATTTATTAGAATATTTATTTATTTATTTATAACGAAACCCGGATTTTGATTCGTTACATTAAGACTCTTACAGCTTTGGCCGACCAAACTGATCTTAAGGAGATGAGGGGCGTCCTTTCCACTGATGAGTGATTTATCATGTCCAGGCCTGCGTGCCTATGTCTCATGTACTTTCTTTTATGTTAATCTCCCTTTGTTTGTTTGGCATGCTTAGTTATGTTTAAGTGTTGGTTTCAAAACCAATCTTTTATGTTGCCGCACTCAGGGTCCGGTCTTTTATGTTGCCGAACGCATGATCCGGTCTTTTTATAATGTTGGATTTTAAATCCATTCTTTTATGGTGACGGACTCAGGGTTCGGTCTTTTACGGTGCCGGACTCAGGGTCCGGTCTTTTATGGTGCCGGACGCATGATCCGGTCTTTTTATAATCATGGATTTTAAATCCAATCTTTTATGGTGCCAAACTCAGGTCCGGTCTTTTATGGTGCCGGACTCAGGGTCCGGTCTTTTATGGTGCCGTACGCATGATCCGGTCTTTTATGGTGTCGGACGCATGATCCGGTCTTTTTATAATGTTGGATTTTAAATCCAATCTTTTATGGTGTCAGACTCAGGGTCCGGTCCTTTATGGTGTCGGACTCATGATCCGGTCTTTTTATAATGTTGGATTTTAAATCCAATCTTTTATGGTGCCGGACTCAGGGTCCGGTCTTTTATGGTCCGAACTCAGGGTTCGAGTCTTTTTATCTTTTAAGTTTTTTGATCAACAATAGAATAAGAGGGGTTTGATAACGTATGCGCGTATAATTTATAGGCCTTTCATTAAATAAAATCAAAATAGAGGGAATCACATGTAGCATTTTATGAGCTATGCTTCGTTCCATGTTCTGGGGACTGCTTTTCCGTCCAGACGGACCAGAGTGTAAGCCATCTTGCCTAATGCTTCTTTGATTTGATAAGGTCCCTCCCAATTGGGTCCCAACTTTCCTCCAGACTTAACACGGCTAGTTTCGTTGTTTCTGAGGACATACTCTCCTAGAGAGAAATGATGAGGAAAAACCTTTTTGTTATAGTATTTCTCTAGCACTTGCTTGTATTGCGCTTCCTTAGGCCTAGTGTTTTCCCGGCGTTCTTCCAGGAGATCCAAGTTCATCCGTAGTTCTTGGTTGTTTGTAGTTTCGTTCTGTGAGGTAATCCGTGAGGTAGGCACGCCCATTTTCACTGGGATCACTACCTCATGACCATAAGTGAGGCTAAAAGGTGTTTCTCCATTGCTTGTCTTTGGGGTAGTCCGGTGTGCCTATAACAGACTGGGTATTTCATCTACCCATGAACTCCCTTTGGATCCTAGCTTTGTCTTTATACCTTTAAGCATGCTTTGGTTGATTCTTTCCACTTGCCTATTTCCCTGAGGATGAGCTACCGATGTGAAGATTTGCCGGATGTTCATTTCCTCACACCACCCGGCCAAAGCTTCGAACTGAGTACCATTATCACTTATCAGGTATAACGGTAGGCCAAAACGGCAAATTATATGATCCCATATAAAATTTTTCATTTGAGTTGCTGTAATGGTTGACACTGCTCTAGCCTCTACCCATTTAGAGAAATAGTCCACTGCAACTATCAAAAATTTCACGCGTCCCGGAGCCTCTGGGAATTGTACGACAATATCTATTCCCCATTTTTGAAAAGGCCATGCTGCCGTGACCGGGATAAGATTATTCTTTGGCCTTAAAGTTCTGGGGGCATGTTTTTGACAACTAAGGCACTTTCAAAGGACTTGCTCGGCCATGACATGCATTCCGGGCCAGTAGTAACCTATGTTCATTAACTTGGCTACCACCATCCTTAGGCCGGCATACATGCCGCACGATCCTCCGTGTATCTCTTGTACTAATAGTTCTACTTCTTTTTGATCCACGCATCGCAATAGAGGGCCTAAGAAGGTCCTTCTATACATTTGGTTTCCGAGAAGTTGGTATTGTAAGGCTTTCGTTCTTACTTTCTGTGCTTTCGCCCGTGCTTGTGGCAAGGTTCCATTCTGTAAATATGAAACGATAGGTGTCATCCAAGTCCATCTAGTCTCTTGGATGTTGTTTACTTCCCTGATCTCCATGGAGGGTTTGTTCAATGTTTGAATGCGGACTTCCTTTGCCAGGTGGTTGAACTGTACGGATGCCAGTTTACTTAGTGCGTCTGCTTTCTTGTTTTGGCTGCGTGGAATGTGTATCACCTGGCATTCTTTGAATTGGAGTATTACTTCGGTGACCTTTTTCAAGTATTCTATCATTGTTTTGCCTTTAGCGTGGTTCACCTGGTTGGCTACCAGAAGTGAGTCAACGTGGGCCCCAACATACTGTGCCTTCATGTTGACTGCCAGATTTAGTCCGGCCAGGAGAGCTTTATACTCTGATTCATTATTAGTACTCCGGAATTCCAATCTTAGTGCGTATGTTAATTCTACTCCTTCTGTACTAACCAACAAGAGTCCTGCGCCGGCCCCTTCTATGTTGGATGCACCGTCCGTGTGCAACGACCACCATTGTGGGGTAGTATCTATCTCAGCGAGGATAACTGGATCATTGGCGATTTCGTTTTCCCGCCCTTCCGGTATTTCAGCCAGGAAATCTGCAATGACTTGTCCTTTCATGGCAGATCTCGCCTTGTATTCCAAACTGAAAGCTCCCAACTCGATGGCCCATTTGGCCAATCTTCCAGACAGTTCTGGTTTCCTCAACACTTGTTGTAAGGGGAAATTAGTGAGTATTTCTACTAGATGGGCCTGAAAATATCTGCGCAGCCTTCTCGATGTGTGAACCAAAGATAGTGTTAATTTTTCCAAAAGGGAGTACCGGGTCTCAGGATCTGTTAGCACCTGACTCATATAATAAATTGGAGTCTGTACCCCTTGTCGCTCAACTATGAGTACAACACTAACAGCCGCTTCTGTCGCGGAAAGATAGACTTTAAGCTTTTCTCCTTTTGTTGGTGTCGTTAGAGTTGGTAATTTTGCCAAATAAAGCTTGAGTTGTTGGAATGCTTCCTCCGCCTGTTCTGTCCAATGAAACTGTTGTTTGCTCAAGTTATTTTTTAAGGTCTGAACTAAGGGTAAAGTCCTTTCCGCATGTTTTGCTAAAAACCGGTTTATGGCGACCAATCTGCCATTCAATGACTGTACGTCTTTTAACGAAGCAGGGGAAGGCATCCGGACGATAGCTGAAACCTTATCCGGATTGGCCCGGAATCCTTCTTTTGTAATCATTACTCCTAGAAATTTCCCTTCTTCTACTCCAAAGGAACCGACTTTACATAGTTATTGTATTATAGAACAAAACTTTTTTTTTTCAAATCGATGTTTGCACAAGAAATTTTAGTAACACGGAAATATTATAACATTATTATTCGCTCTAAAATATAAAATAGTTTTGATATAATAAAAAAACGATAAAGCAAAGTAAAATTTTCAAATTTGATTTTGAAAAGAGTTTATTTCGGAGTTGTTGATATATAGAACACATTCACAGATTGCAAAAGGTATAGGCGGATGTTAAAGATGAGGAATCAAGTTATTTCTAAAAAGTAGTTATTTCCTCTTTGTTGTGTACAATAATATATGAATAAAAACTTTCGGTTCGTGTTTTTGTTTTTGTCTTTTTTTCTAAAAAAAGGAAACAAAAGTAAGTGTTTTCATACATGTATTATTTGCCTAAGAGCTGGTGGTGGAGTGGTAAGGGAGAGACATGGTGTTCCTTGTTACCCAGGTTCGATCCCTGCCCTCCCCATTATTTTCTGCGACATGTAAATGAGGCCTAGCTCTTAGGGTGATGCACTTGGGTTTTACCCACGCCGATCCATGGTTCGAGCCTCGGCTCTCCCTCAAGCCCGAAAAGTGCCTTATTGGGTGGGATTTTTCCTTGGATGCTCTCCAACTCTGACGCCAAGTGGGCCCGGTTAAGACAAAATATTGGCCGAAGTTGGACAAGAGTCTCACATATGACGGGGGTGCGACGTCACAACATTCAATGTTCGCCGTTCAAAAAAAAATACATGTATATTTAATTCATCGAGTAATTAAACAAAAACATAAGTGGGAAACCCCTACTCATAAATTGCGAAATTTACAATCCAAAAACCAATGTTTTAAAAACCGGTTTTAAATCTTACCGGGTTGGGCTCATAAATAGTTTAATCGTTTGTACCAGGTTGTACTAAGCGGTTAAACCGAGTTGACTATTTAACCCTATAATTCCATAAAAATACAACTTAAACTCAAAAAATAATCTAAAAGTACATGATTTCATAAAAAAAATAATCTAAATTTAATCCATAATAAAAAAATGGGGGGAGGGGGTGGGTGGGGTGGGGTTAGGTTTTTGGTTGGGGGTGGGGTGGGGGGTTTAGGTTTTTGGGTGGTGGTTTAGGTTTTTTGGGTGTACTACACATATGCAGTTGTGTTTAGTTTAGCTTTTAGGTTAGGTTTTTGGAGAGGGAGGGTGGGTGGGGGGTTTAGGTTTTTAGGGGTGGGTGGGGTGGGGTTAGGTTTTTGGGTGAGTTTGGGGGTGGGTTAACTTTTTGGGTTGTACTACACATATACAGTACCTTTAATGCATAGTTTTTTGGTTTTCTTATGAACTCAACCCTATATATATAGGGGACGGTTATCGTACAAAGGGCTCAAATCATACAAAGCGTACGAAGGGGCCTCAACCGTCCGATTAATATGATCTAGGGTTAGGTATAACGCGATAGCATAAAAGTAATTACTTTGAGAAAATAATGCGTCGTCTAGGTTAACAAGGGCATAAATGTTAATTTTATTAATAATCATGCAAAAAACGGGATTTAATCACGTAATCACGCAAAAAAGTGATTTAAACACGCAATCACGCAAAAAAATGTGATTTAATCACGTAATCACGCAAAAAAATTAACCGTCCATATCAAATGGGACATTTATGTCCAACCGTCCGATTACATGAAATTACGTGATTTTCCAAATTTCCAAACCATTAGACTGTCCGCAACGCTAACAGCCATCCATCCCATAAACAGTCCTAGTCAGCATGCCACATCAGCTTTTCTCTCATTCTTTCCACAAACTCATTTTACCCCCAACACTACCATACCCATCCATCCCACAAACAACCTCATTATTTCCACATCATCTTTTTTTATTTTCATTTATCTATTTAAATTACTATTAAATAACTTAAATTAATTAATAAATAATTAAATAAGTAAATTATTAAACAAAAATTAAAATTACATTAAATTAAACAAAAACAACAACCTAAAACAATAAAATCAAACAAGAGTACAAAGTTAATAAACTAAAAATACAATAATACAATAATACATAAATTAAAAAATAAATAAACTAAACCTAAAAATTGAAACTATTAATTGCGTCGAGCCATGTTATATTTCTCTCTGATCTCGTTACACAAAATTTCATGTTCTGCTCGTTGGTATTGATCCATATGGCTTGTGTCGATGAAAAGTATTTTCTTTTCTTCTACCATAATTTTTCTCTGTTTCAACTCATAGAACTTATCAATTTTTTGATCGAACTGCTCGATCGCCTGCTTCTTCACACGGTTTGTCTCGGCTAGTTCTTCAACAAGGCTTAACTTCTTTGCCTCGTAATCATATGAAGACTGGCCTTACCCTTTGCTTTGGTCTTGTCCCAACCCATTGATTTGGCCTTGTCCCAACCCATTGATTTGGCCTTGTCCCAACCCATTTGACGACTTGGGGGTTCCTGTTCTGCTTGAATATCATCGTCGTCATCATCAAGTGAGATTCCAAATTCAGGAGTATTCGTGCTGCCTGTATACTCCCCTGTATTATTTGATTTTTGTCTTTTGGGGGCTTGATGGCCATGCACTTTGCTAGAGCTATCGTGCTTTGGACAATCTTTCATAACCCTCCACACATGTTCATATGCGAAGGCATTAGAACTCTTATTAGAGGGATCATTGGTGTAATCAAGTTTGGCCTCATTAATATATTGGTCATCTGACTAACCGCTTTTGTGACGAGACTTTGCTTGCAAATATAACTCATTAAACCTGCTTACCTTCGTTTTAATGTGGTGCCAGTGACTTCTTAGATTGTGAGCAATTCTTGGAACTTTCGGTCCCTTGTTATTGTAGTAGTCTGCAATCCTTCCCTAATATTCGACGTTGTTCTGGTTGTTTCCAATTATTGGGTCTTCAGAAATGAAGATGTAAACCTTTGTTAACAAGACTTCGTCACTTGGGGGCCACTTGATACGATTACTCTTTTCTTGTTCATCAGCATGTGCTGTTTCTTTTGTGCTAATTTTGGTTTTCCCTTTCTTCTTTCTGGAAACTTTGATTGGTGATGATTGAGATTCATCAACAGGTGTCGATTGTGGTTGTGATAGTGCTTGTTGCATTTGCATTTGGTATTGCCACTGTAAAAACTGTTGATATTGATGAAGTTGCGGTTGTGATGGTTGTTGGAATGGTGATAATCCACCAGCTGGTTGTTGGAAGTGTGTGAACCCACCAGCCGGTTGTTGGAACTGTGTGAACCCACCACCTGGTTGTTGAAATTGTTGAAATGGCGAGGGTGTAGGTTGTTGGTTTGGGATTTCTTCGTTGTTGCTATTGTTTAGTAGTTGAGAGAACGAAAACGGGTTATTTGGATCCATGGAATTGAGAATTGTTTGAGATGGTTGGGTGTGAAAATGGTTTAGGTGTTTAGATATATTTATAGTGGAAAAAAACTAGCCGTTAGGAAAAATACAAAAAAACTAGTCGTTAGAAAAAATACAAAAAAACTAGCCGTTAGAAAAAATACAAAAAAACTAGCTATTAAGAAAAATACAAAAAAAAACTAGCCGTTAGGTTTAAATTAAGTTTTAATTAAGGTTTAATTAGGTTTTAAATTAATTAATAAATAAGTAAATAATAAGATTTAAACTAAGTTTTAAAAGATAATTTCAAATAGGACAAAACAAATTATTTATTTATTTATTTATTTATATTTAACTAACCTAACCGTTAGAAAGGGAAAAAATTTAAAATTATATAATTAAATTAAAACTAACATTGTAAAAAAGAAAAGAAAAAATAACATAGTGGGGTCCACAAACTTCAAACAAATGAAGTTCATGGGTATGAAATCATGCGTTGGGGGCAGTCTTATTGCAACTGCCCGTTTACTTTGATTCCACCTTTTTCCAGAGTGAGTTGGCCTTCGAATAGACTTGTGTTTGGACGGATTCCGATTCCTACTACCACTACGTGATTATGTCCACATTACATGAAATATGGACGTGATTTTCCAAATTTCCAAACTTGTGGATAACCGTCCAAAATTAATTTGATTTCAATTTGAAAATTACGTTTTATTCGAAAACGAATTCAGAAAATCACACTTTAGAAAATCACGGAAAAAATGAAATTATGTATGATTAATAACCGGTAGAATGACAAAAGTATCATTTCCACTAAAATTAAAAAGGAACACGCGGCACATCCATATTACTTTGTATCCTTCGTACGCTTTGGGGACTTTGTATTTAATACTTCCCCTATATATATATATATATATGAGAAAGATAAATTGGAAACCCACTTGAGATGAGGAAAGCTATGAAACTCATTCGTAACTTATTTTTTATTTTTTAGGATGTTTTTATATGGAATTTCATCACCAGAAATGTAAAAAATAAAAAAAACACCGAGTAATTTTTTTTTAAATGTTGAAAAAAAAATCAGCGTTTTTATATATATGTCAGCATGTTACATTTGTAACACAGGATGTTACGTATGTAACAAATGTTTAAAAAAAACTACTCGGCGCTTTTTTTTTTTACCAAAAGTGATTAAATTAGATACAGAAACTATCCTAAAAATCAAAAAATGATTTTACATATTTTTTAAACTGTTACATATGTAACACAAGGTTTTCATATTATCCACCCCCTATATATATATATATATGGAAGGGTTCAAATACTAACCAGCTTTTTATGTGATAACCGTGCTAACCACTATAAAACAGTCATTAATTTATAAATTATTTTTTCTTTTAATTGTTAAAATAGTATTTAAGTATCTTGAATAAATATTTTGAACGTAAATACGGAAATGATAAGCCTTACGTATACGTAACAAATAATGTTACATATATGTGACACATAATGTTTACATATATGTAACATTAACATAATGATAATTGTTACATATACGTAACACTATGTTTGAGAGTGGTTATCATGTTTATCACATAAATATTGGTTTGCATTTGAACTTCACCCTATATATATAGGGATCAAGAGAAAACCACAAAGTAAGGTGAAAACCGAGAAAACCACTAAAATAATGTGTTATACTATGGGTTACGTATACGTAACCGTAATTTTTTTTGAATTTTTTTATTTTCTGTTTACGTATACGTAACACTATGGGTTACATATACGTAAGCCAATATTTAAATAATTTTTTGGTAAAAATTTGTAATATTACATTGATACTCTTATAAAAAAAATAAAAATAATAAATAAATATTATTATATTATTGGTTAAAATTGGTTTTTTTAGTGGTTTTCTCGGTTTTCGCCTAACTATTGGTTTTCTCTTGAACCCACCCCTATATATATATATAATATATATATAATATATATATATAGGGTTAGGTTCAAATGAGAACTCATAAATACTCATATATATATATATATACACACACACATAGGAAGTTTTTAATACAAAGGATTTTTTGGTGCGAAGCGTATGAAGGATTTTGAAGCGTTGATTTAGGAAATCAATGGTTTAGGTCAAATTTGATTGTTTTAAGCGTGAAAAAATTCTGAAAAGGGTAAAATTGGAATAGCCTACCTTTGTTGACTTTTTACAAGTTCTCCCGTTGTTTTTAAAACAAGCATAACTTTATTATACGATATTTTTTTTAAATTACACCATAAAATCGAGTATTTTATTCTCTTTAATTTGAGCATAATCTTACTATACTTTTATTAAAAAAAATGACTTTTTTTAAAAGGTTGATGTGATGTGAGTATACCATGCGTAATTACGTGATTATGATCACGTGTATAACATGCGTGATGACGCGATTACATGATTATGATCATGTATATAACATGCGTGATTATGTGATTATGGTCATGTGTATAACATGTGTGATTACGTGATTATGGTCATGCGTTATTATTAACCATGCGTTATTATAACGCGGACGCATTTACCCCTCGCCCACTGAACACGTGTCACATGCTGGTGGCTTCGTACGCTAAAACCCTTTGTAAAATAACCGACCCCTATATATACATATCTTAAGGTGTACTTAGTACCTTAATATTTACTTTTGAAAAAAAAAATCTAACGTTCTCTACTTGTCCTCTGGATTTTATCGAAGATGTACATAAACGTGTGTCTGCAGTTAATAGAGTATGAAAAAAAATGGTATTTTTTTACAAAAACACTAGTTTAATAAAGAGGTAACTTTATAGAATAGTAACCAAGTTTCAAAAGTGTTCCAATTAGGTCACTCAATACGCATTTTACACGGTGTACACCCTCGGGTATACTATGGTGAGTGACCTAATTGGAACTTTTTGAAACTTGGTTACTATTATGTGGTGTTTTCCCTTTAATAAATTCTCAAATTAAAGAAAAAGTAGTTTTTTCAAAATTGACTAGTGGGTTGGCCCGCGCAAAGCGGCGGGTGTCACCGAAGCTCTTTTTGATAGCGCAATCTAACCCGACCTGCCTTAAACACTGATTATATTTGGGTATTATTATTATTATTATAAGCTTCAAACCTAGCTCCGAGCTTTTTTCAAGCAAGCTTCGAACCTCAGTTAAGTATCCAAATTTTTGCACTAAAAAAATATTCATTGTTTACCCAACCTAGCCAGAAAGGGAATGGAACAAATGGTTCAATTTTCTCAAGTAAGGAGGTTTCTCAATTTATAGTACTATGACTAGGTTGGGTAAACCACCAATGTGGGATAAGCTAAAAAGTAAAAAAAAACATTTTGTTTAGCTTTAAAGGATTAGGCTTTGATGTACTTGTATATTGTGTTTAATAGTTTAATAAGTGGTATTTAAGATGGTGTCTTAAAATTGGGTAAAATTACCCCTTTTCTCACCCAATATGCATTATAAGGTAGTATAGATTAAAAAGTAGGGAAGCTCACGCTTCGCGACGGGTGTTTAATATCACCACATTACTCTTGGGTTTAGTATTTTACAATCTTACACTCTCACTAAAATCAATATGATTAAGCTGATATCAAGTTTACGGATTGATCCCGACCATCTTTAATCTTAGATTCAAAACTTTAAATTTTTAGCTATGTTTGGTTGGCTAACCATTAAACCCACGATAGTAAATGTAGCTTGGTCCTCCTTTTTATAAGACAAGGGACGCTCAAAGTTTTGTTTAACTTGGGATAGATCCCAACCATCGCATGAGCACTTTTGATCATGCATTGAGTATAATAAGGTAAGCATACTATCCATTTATATAACTCATCCTTTCTTTAATTTTCTATTCTCCATCGATGTGGGATAAGTACATATGTTATGTGTTTTGTGTTACTATACGAGCTAATGGGCCGATTAAGCAACAAAAATAAGTTAATTGAAAGCCAGCCAGATGAGTGTTCTCCTTTTATAACCATATTTCCTTTGCAAATTTTCTTAACCGGGCGATGTGGGATAGAAAAATAATAGGTTTATGAACTTTCTTGGAGTTCAAACTCGGTCAACCTTGTTCAAATCGGCCTACTCGGCGAACCGGTCTTGTAGCTTTCTCCACCAATTGATGGAAAAAAAAAATAAAACTTTGCGTTACTATACGGCCAATGGGTCGATTAGGCAACAAAAATAAGTTAACTAAAATCCTGATGGGTGTTCTCCTTTTATAACCATATTTTCCTTGCAAATTTTTTTAACCAGACTATGTGGGATACTATGAACTTTTTTAGACGGACAAAATTGTAATTTGCGAGGTGGGCTATGCATCAACACTTATACCAAATGCAACAACTCTTTTCCTAAGTGTCTTAAAATTTTAGTGAAATTATAAATTTTCCCACTCTATATGCTTTGTATAGTAGTATAGATAATGAAATATATTAGGCTTGTAAACTGTTTAAAATTTAGCTATATATCCTAAGGGAATGGATAATTTGAGAACTCATAAATATTTTGAGAACTCGCGAGAACTCGTTAAAAACAATAAAAAATCATTATAATTTGTTTAAAATACAACAATTTTATATTAATTGATATGTGTAAACTTACATGTACTCGTATATTATAAACGTGTTTACATGTACTCGTATATTATAAACATTTTTATATGTACTCGTATATTATAAACATTTTCACATGTGTAAGTTTTTTTACCATTTTCACATGTGTAAGATCATGTGGTATGGTCTCGTGAGAGACCTTCCGTGAGGTTGCTCACTCAAGTGAGGGAGAGGGCACACCACCCTCTTGTTTTCGTGAAAAGGTGAGTGAGCCTCTTTCGTGAGGTTCTTCACGGGAAGAAAAGGGGAAGTAGAAGAAAATGTGGTTGTACCTTGTGCTTGTATATTTGTACAATTTGTGTAATGCATTTAATTCTCACACCACCCTCACTCACTTGGGTATTTCCCTTGCCAAGTGAGGTTGGTGTGAGATTTATAGAATTTGACGTGGCGTCACGTGGCAACCACTTTTCCCCTCACTAAACCCTCACTCACTTGGGTATACCACATGCTTTAAATGTTTATAATATACGATTACATGTAAATTTATAAACATCAATTTATATAAAAATGTTGTATTTTAATAGTAATATTAATATTTTAGTTAAATAAATGATTACTTATTGTTTTTGACAAGTTCTCAAAATATTTAGAGTTCTTATTTGAACCTAACTCTCTATACTAATCACACTAACGTACAATTGGTTTCTTAAATATTGGTACAAATATGAATAACTTTCAAAGTATAGGTCCTTCCATGTAATTTGCAAAAGTTGACAAATTAGGTTTATAAAAGTGGGGCGAAATCGGGAAGTGAGCACAATATTCAACAAAACCTCGGAAATCTAGGGTTTGACAGAAAACGAATATGCAGAGCCACCAACAGCAGCAAACAATGAACGATGATGGCCACGGACGTCCTAAGTTAGCCGAGGGTTTCTACGAAGTTGAATCGATTCGAAAGAAAAGATGTCGCAAGGTCTATATTATATTATTACTTGTGTGTTAAGTTTGCTAATTATTTTTTATCTTCAGTTTCAATCTTAATTTCTTACTTGGTTATTTTTTCTGTGGCGATGTGGAAAAAGGGTAAAGTGCAGTACTTAATAAAATGGTAAGTGCCTAAATTCTCTAGGTTTTGATTCATGAACTAGCAAATTAACTTGTGTCATGTTTCTGGATCATTGTAATGTACCAGAGAACAATTTCACATAGTGAAGATATGACCTCAATTGTTATGTTAATATTTGTTGTAACTTGAAATTGTTTTTATGATTTATATACGATTTGTTACTAATTCTATATGTGCATGCTTTTATATGCTTTTTGTAGGCTTGGATGGCCCGAGGAAACCAACACTTGGGAACCAGCTGAGAATCTTTTGAGTTGTTCAGATCTCATTGATAAATTCGAACAAAGGTTTGTTTTTCTTATAGTCTATGTTTCTTATTCTATAAGTGCCCTACTAATCCAACACCACCCCCAAACTCAGACAACCATTCGACGAAAACCTCAAACGGCCAGGTAGGGGCTATGACACAAGTCCTAACCTTCAAACGGCAGTTCCACGAATTCTCAAACGGCTGTTTAAAAGAAAGGGGGGCTTTGACGCAAACCTAACCTTCAAACGACAATTTGAAAATAGTGGTTATATATATGGATCACTCAAGTTAACACATGTTAATGTTATGAAGCATACAATTCTTTATAATGCCTAAATTAAAGTAAATTTAAACATTTTTTTTCACCCTCCGCTATGTTTTAAAAGGTTTAATAATATTGACACATGGTTGTTAAGACCCAATGAACATAATACAAATTACCATACCACTTGCTTTCGGGCGGAAACCGTCTCTCCCAATGAGCTAGCTACTTTTGAGAGGTTGGAAAGACACCATATATGATCAATTCTGCCCTAAAAAACTTAATAAACCATATATAGAGAGAGACTTTAAAAATAAAAGAAGCTATAAAGCTGATAGAATCTCAGGATCATTGAATCGCATTTATCAATGAAGAATATGAACAAGTAGAAGAAGAGAACAAGAATGAACCCTAAAACATATACATATTAATTAATCATCATCTTAATCGTTAATATGGAAGTCTTATATATACAGACATATAAAAACGACGTGTTTATCCTAAACGTCGTATCCTTTGAGTAATATGGTTTACTAATTTACAAACTAATCCTTCTAATAATTACATTTTACATAACACACTAAAACATACTTTAAACCATAGTCACATGGTTCGCTGGTCTAGCCACGATTTTCGTTCCGGATCGTTCGTACCGAATCGTGGTACGAACGCGTTCCAGGTACGCTCGGGATCGCGATTTCAGTGTTAAATTTGGCGTTCCCGTTTTCGAATCGCTACGTACCAGCCCTTGGATGGATCGCGAACCAGAATGCCTAGATCCGGCGTACCAGATGCCTAGAACCGTCGTACCAGACCTTGAAGGAAAGGGAGAAATAGGTTTTCATCACGAGTGAAGGATGGAGATCAAGAGGTAATCGTGTGTAGCCTTCGATTTGGCTACAAGCTTTCAGTGTAAAGAGTGGATGAATGGAAAGAGAGAAATCAGAAATGTAGCGACTGTCCATTACGATGGACTGATGGAGGAAAGGGAAAAATAGGTTTTCATCCTTATTTAGGTTAAAATTTAAATGGGCCATTTGAATGGGTTCTTAAAGTAAATGGGTTACTATCATGGACTAGGCAATTAAGTAAATAATTAACTTGGACTAAATTATATGGATTTGTAATTTTTATATAAATATTAATATTACCTGTTCTTAATATTATATTGTGACCCCGAGGTGAAAAGTTCTGGTTCCGCCACTGGGTACATCGTACCACATTACATGGTACATCGTACCGGAACGATCCGAAATGAGCCTACCCCCCATCGTACCGAATTTTAGGGACCTAGCGAATTGCGTACCCGTTCCACGTTCCCGTACCGGAGCGTACCGCGAACCATGTGACTATGCTTTAAACTAATTACATGTTTGACCCATAAACTTTGTTTCTTTATGTGTATCAAACTTGGTTAAACAATTAAGGCCAACATTCACCCTCCTAATTGTTGATCCAAGTTTGAGTCGATCTTCTTTTCTTGTTCTTATGTCTCTTGTTTCATGCTCTCCTTCTTCTTTTTCTTTGCTTAAATTTGATCATTACTTTTCCTCTCACATGGTCTTGAATTGCTCCTTGGTTTGTCCCGTAAACAACCAAGACTTTAATCTTACATGAGAGAAATCATCAACCAACTTCAAATGGGTGAAATCAATATATGATCCTCGGTCTTTTGAGTATGACATCTTCATTAATAACTCTCACCAGAATCAAGTTTCAAATCTCTTTCTTGAAACATCAACTAAATGCAAGTTAGCAATATCAATTTGTGATCCCTTTGGGCCATCTTCAACCCGAATCACCAATTGCATCTTGAGAATGACTTGAATTTGATTGTGGTCCGACGTGCAAACTCATTTGAATTGATTTATGACCTTTCAAAGTGAATGATTAAAGGAATAACTTGCCTGAAATCTGCTTCTGACATTGTGATTGAAAATAATGAACCTTTCTCTTTGTTTGAACCTTCCAGTGATGATTTCCCACCCAAATCCAATATTGACAAAGCGTTTGCAATTCTATTAGGGCCAACACTTGTAGAATCCTCGCTATGTGTGTGTGTGTTAAACAACCATGGATTTGTTATGTAATCTGTTTCCCGAAATTGCCATGTTCAATTTCTCGTTAACAGTTCTTCTCGGATTTTCCTTATTTCTTTCGTGATCGACATACACATAACAACCCTTGACTTTGGTTCTCTACCGGCTTCGTGGATTTAAACAACAAGAACAACACTCTTTGTCTTCTTGTTTCTGATCCGCAAATAACATTAACGTATTAGTTTCTTCTATACTTTTGTTTTTCAGTTTCCATGGTGATAAAAAAACAAGATGGAATACCAATTTTGCAAAACCCATATGTTATGTTTGTTTTTTATATGCGATAGTGAAGTCGGCTTATCTGCTTCTTGGATTCGAAAAAAGAAAAAAAAGTAGTAAATCAAGGGTTGTAGGGTTTCGGTTCTTAATTGTTCAATCATAATCGAATAGGATTAAAAAAACGATGTGATTACAGGGGTAAAACGATATTTTCTTGTATTGGTAAATCGTTTCTTGATTTGATTCTGAATAGAGAATAATTCTTGATGGAACAACCAAAAATGGATTCTTGAATGATAATTGAAAACAATGATCTTGATTTGAGTCTTGACTCTGATACCAATTATAGAATCCCAAGGATCATTGAATCATTCATCTATCATGAATATGAACAAGTAGAAGAAGAGAATAGGGATGAACCCTAAAACATAAACGTATTAATTGATCTTCATCTTGAATGTTAATATGGAAGTCGTATATATACAGACATATGGAAACGACGTGTTTATCCTAAACGTCGTATCCTTTGAGAAATATAGTTTCTAGGTTTGTTAATTTACAAACTAATCCTTCTAATCATTACATTTTATACAATACACTAAAACATACTTTAATTACTAATTACAGGTTTGATCCATAAGCTTTGTTTCTCCATGTGTATCAAACTTGGTTAAACAATTAAGGCCAACAAAGCCTTCGCTAAGAGAACATATAATATAACTTCTATTAAAATTGAAGTCTATCAATGGCTTACCATGTATGCTTAACCTTAAAGTCATGTATCCCAAACGAATTTTTTGTATGGAAGAAACTTTTTTGTGATAGTTTTTTGTATTCTTGTTGTTTGATTGAATTAAAGTACGAGGTCTCGTACACAAAGATCAAGCAGGAGATCAGTAACGCAAGCAAGCGGTTCAACCGCAATAAAAGAAGAAAACGAATCAGAAACACCAACAAGGTTCTCCTCCTACTACCTATGTAAATAATACTTCAATTAAAATGGTCTAGGTGTGATTTGCCCTTCAATTTATCTGACCCATTTCCTTGTGACTAACTTCTTTTCATCATATTTGTTGCCCATGTATTCATCATCAAATGTTTGGTTTTAGGTCCTCATTGGCAACTCCACAAGAGAGACCCTTTAGAATATATTTATAAAGGAGACCATGTCTGAGGACCTAACAGAAGGTGTTGAGTACATCAAATGAAAAACAAGGACAGACCCAACTGTTGTGCGTTTGCAAGTTAAGAAAAGAACTCGCTTTGAATAATAGGAACCTACCATTATTGGGCATATGAGATGTATAACTTTTCAATCTGTTTCAGATCTTGAATACATTGCTCTCTTGTTTACTTTTGGTTGAATTTAGTTGATACTAATCATGTCTTTTTATCCTTGTTCTAAAAGGTGTTTTCCTTTTTTTCTTTTAGTTTTGTCTTCCTGTTAGGCTATGTTTGGGCACCTCTTTATATATGCATGTAAAATAATTATCCTCATTGTTAGAAGACATAGGTTGTAATTTGAAGCAAAGTCATCAAAATTACATCAGTATTAATTTATACGGTTTTCATTCATAGAGTGTATTGGTATATTAGTACCGTACATTTTCATTCATAGAATGTATTGCTATATTAATACCACTTCTAAGATTTTCAACTTAAAAACTTCATTACTTCAAAATATGCAAACACTATATTAACTTGTCCATATGATTCTGATATACTTATCATGCCCTGTTAAGGTTTTTGGAGCTGGGGGTTCAAGCATTCTCTCTATCCTCCGGGATAGAGGTATATGCTGCTTACATACCCTTCTTAGACCCTACCAATAGCTCTGTTAATAGTAGGATTTTTACTCGGTATGGTTGTTGTTTATTAGTTTTTGTAGTTAATTTGTACAAGTTTGTATTTATGCACTTTGAAGTTTTTATATCTAATTAAGTGTTTTAAGTTTAACTCGATCAATTCCCATTCTATATATGTAATCTTCACAAGGCAATAACTAAGATACCAAATATTTTCATATTATTCCATGTAAGAGTTGTCCACATCATTGTTTGAACTTGGCACCTATTTGTGGATCATTTTTTTAGGTTTAATGAACTTATAATTTTAGGGTTTTGTAATAAAAATCAAATCCATATATGAATGGCATAAACCTGAAAATGTAGGATCATTTCAGTGATCTTTTATTATAAATAAAAAATTCATAGTAGTTGCCACCCTTGGATTTTGTTTGTGTTATAATATTAGTAACAAGAAAAAGAATCATATGTTCATTAGTGCCTTAATTAGGGGTATATATAGAAGCAAAACTAAAGATTGTACCTTATAAACAACTATCATATCATTGATAAGCTAGAGAATGTTCTCACAGATTTTGTAATGTAACGACCCTTGCTGGAGTATATGACACCTTTGTAAGCTACTGATCAACATTAAACTTGGAAAGATGCCTGCAAACTGAGCATATCACATACATCTAATGCAGATTATGGAAGAAAATCAAGTGGAATTAAGAAGCACCATATTGGTAAATAATAGTAGAAAAGAATAAATTTAGACTAAACATATCATAATCGTTATTGTTTTGATCTCCGTCATCCTTTTCTTCTTCATCCACATTGTCTACAAATCCAACATGTCCCCTTAATTTCTTCTATCATGTAATTTATTTAACCAGTTTCGTTGTGTGGCATCCAATCAATCGATCACGAGTCAAGATGCTCCATCTTCCTCAAACATAAAAACAAAATTCTCAAGTTTAATGTGTCAACTATGGTTGCAATGTTGTAGCATCCCAATTTTTGATGTAAAATATAGGAATATAATATTAGATCTGATCGTATTACAATTATAAATAGCAGTTTATTACGTGTTAGTATAAGTCCATCTTAATTATTATAAAAAGTGGACTATAATGTCATAAAATATTAATGTTAAGGTTATTTGTGTTGATACCAACTTTGTGGCTCAAAAATCTAATGAATTAAGTCTTGAGGGGTCAAATATGTCATTTTAAAAACTTAAAATGTTGTAAATAAGGAACAAAGGGTCTATAGTGGTTTCTTATTTTGTGCATAGAGTGAGTATGTGTTTGTTTGTGTTCTAGAGCTTAACCGAGTTTGAAATGTTAAATGCGTCCCAGAAAATTTTTTCATGGGTTCGGAAATTTTTGGGGTCGGTTGACAAACGATATATAACACTAAAATTTTTTTATGTGGGCGATCGGGGGGCTATTGCAAAATTTTATGGGGCCAGACGATCGTGATTTTAACGCGTATATAACACTATTTTTTTATGAAGGGCGGCTACCCCCCATCCCCTTAGTACGACTGATGTTAACCCGACGCTCAAAATTGATGGTAGAAAGGAGTTCAAGACAAACTTCTTGCTTCTCTTATATGTCAGAAGAGATTATCTTCTTCTCCTTGATAAGTTTTCTCAAGCCTTAGATGATATTTTATGATTTTGGGAGTTTTGAGTAAGTTTATAGTCACACTCGAGGTTCAATAAGTTCTTAAATGAAATTAAAACATCTTTTAGACTATAATCACTATACTTGATTTTCCTAATCTTTTATAAATATTTAATTTTAGTTTAAACATAGAAAAAGGGCCGGCTACATGTAAAGGTTTGGATCGAATTAGGCCGGGAAGAACCATAATGGTGAAATTCACAATTTTTACACAGATTATGTGCTTACTTTTAAGAATCGTATAAAATCAATCCGATTGAGGTGTTTTTTGTTAGAAATATATACGAGTATACTTCAATTCAGTTTTGAACAATCAGAAACAATATAGGTTGTAGATGCGTCAAAATCATGAATTATGTTATACTGTTATATAAAAAGTTAAGCTTATAGATCACTCTAAGTTGAGTTTTTGTACTTAATGGTGTTGAACTTATTTTATTGGTTACCAATGATCATATTCATAATTTAAATTGAGTATAAATCAAAATAATGTTAATGTCTCATTTAATAGATGAAATCTTAGTAAGAATTGGTGGTTTAAGTCAACTCAACCTATGTAGCAATAGTTTGTAAATTGGTTGATAAAGAATGATTATATTTATAATTTGAATCGAGTCTAAATCAAAAAAATTCCAATGAATCACTTTATTGATGAAATCTTAGTAAGAATTGGTGGTTTAAGTTAACTTGATCTAAGTAGCAAATGTTTGTAAATTGGTTGATTAATTTGATTAACAATGGTTCTAAAACGTCTAAGATACTCATTTAAGTATTTGGGAACCATTAGTTCTATAAGAACAGTGGCGGAACTCGAATGATGTTTTAAAGTGGCAAACAGGTTGGTATACCGGTTAAAATTCTATACTAAGTGTTCAGTTTCGGTCAAACGAATTCCAATACTTACGTAAGTATAATTAGAGTAAGATTAGAAGTAAAATTAGTGGAATTGACTATTGATGAGTTTGTTATGTATTATGATTGATGAAGCACACATTAGGAAATCAACATAAATTGGCTAGGACATACTACAATTGGAGAGCTCCAAAGACAAAGTTGAGTTCATGGTACTTCCCAAAGATTTAATTTGTGATGGATGCTCAATTAAATGATAATGCATGCAAAATAGTATCATCTTATGTCTATGTGTTATAATATACAAATATGACATTGCTGGCTTGTTTTTAATATGGTTTAGGTTACCTGATAATCATGTAAAAGTATGTGTGCTAATAACATAAGAACTTGTGTCGGTGGAAAGATGATGAAACCTTCTATATGATGTCAATGGACATCACAAGGAAAGGAAGGTATGAACGTTCATTTTGAGATGACAAATCTCACCAAAAGGGCTGTGAACTTGACTTGTAGATTTGAAGTCTTGAAATTCAATTGAAATAGAGCAAGTCTAGATTCACATGTGTATCCAAAGTGTTGTGAACTTAACTAGTTGGTTTCAAGTTAATGAACTCACTTGAAACGCAAACAAGTCTAGATTCATAGGTGTGAGGTCCATGAACCTCAACTTAATTGTTTGAAAGGTTTAAACCCTTTACAAACATGTTATTTTATATATTTGAAAGTTGAATCAAATATATAAATGTGTAAAGTGGTCATTACTTATATGTTACGAAAGGGGAAAAGGGTGATTTATGTTATATAAAATTTGATGTGTAAATTAAGTTGTTGGGAAGGACAAGTTGTAGTCTTGGATGAAAAAATGGGTAATGTACGTTTGACTAATTAAATATGCAAGATTTTGATGTAACTGAGCCCCACAATCACTAGCCATACGCCAAGAAGTCATTTTCTGGCAGGTGTAGGCGTACGTTAACTGACGTAGGCATGCGTCAACACTAAATTTTTCAGTAAATGGGTTAATTTTTAAATAAAACTTCTCCATTGATTATTAAACGGCGATTTAATGTACAATGCGTGAACTCACTTAGCTTTAGTAATTCAATTAAGTTAAATATCTTTCAAGAAAAGTATTTCGAGTGGAAGATCCAGGTGGGTGAGCCTCAGGGTTGAAATCAAGCATACGTTTTGGAATAACTTTTATATATCGAGTTATTCAATATGTGATAATGCGATGCTATCAACTATTATACCCTACTTTTGAATAGTAACTTATGATGCAAATAATGTAAACTTCTTAAAAATTCTCCCGCTTAACATGCTTAGAATTGATAGTTTTTGGAATATTTTGTGAAATAATATTTAGCTGAATAATTATAGAACTGTTTTATAACAATGTGAGTGCTATAAATGCATCTAGTAAATCACGTACTCAAAGTGAACACTAATGTGTAAATCCAAAATAAATCATCCTTATTACGCTACACCTTACGCTAGATTATGGAAAAAAAGAACTTAATAGCATAAAACTCGACTTGTGTAATATGTTCAATCAACTTCGTTACGTGAATTCAAAAAAATCAGGAGTTAACATGGATCTAACGTAATAGCATAAAATAAATCACCCTTCTTGATATAATCATGGTGATTATGAAACATAGTAATTGAAATCCAACTCTTGAACAATAATCAAGTGTTTACTTTTGTAAGTAGTTTGCACCAAATACATCCATTTACATTTTACAATAAAACATTATACAAAAGAAGACTCAAAAGTTAAAAATTGTTTTCTACACTAAATATGGATAACTTTCAAAGTAGATGTCCTTCCATGCAATTTGCTAAACTTGATCTGATCACCTTATTTTTAGGTTTTTAAAATTGGGGCCGAATCGGAAACTCCACACAATTCCACAAAACCTCTGAAATCCAGAGTGGAACAACTGCCGTAATCGCAGAGCTACATTTGGCAGAAATCACGAAATCAACGCCGCTAAACCGACTAATGAAGGGCGGCGCTAGACGGAAGAGCGTCAGCTCCGACCGTCCACCACCTCTTAGGGTCCGCAACGATCTCGCTTCCCCCGGGACCGATGACGCGAGGTACTACGAGCAGAAAGGTGAACAACAGCAGCAGCTGTTGCTTCTGAACGACGACGGCGATAGGTACGAAGACGAGGAAGAGGATGAATACGACAAAGACTATGAAGATCAATCCGGTGACCTAGAAAACGAAGGAGATGTAAATGAAGGCGACGGTGGGGAGGGGGACGGGGACGAGCGTCCTAAGTTAGCCGAGGGTTTCTATGAAATCGAATCCGTACGGAAGAAAAGAAGCCGCAAGGTTTATTATAGCTTCTTTAATGATTTCTATTTTTTTGCTAATTATTTGTTATCTCTGTTTATTCTTACTTTGTGTTTTTTGTGTCTGAATTTACGTCGAATGCTTGCGTCTGGTCCTTTGCTTGTGGAATGAAGGGTAAAATACAGTATCTCATCAAATGGTAAGTGCTCTGATATTTTATTTTTTGATTGTTGCAAGTTAGGATAGTTTGCAAATTGTTAGTTTAGGTTTAAACCCTATGTTGCTCCAATAGCAATTTGAAGGCCATAAGTATCATTTTCAACAACATTTCTTTAGATTGTTTTTGGATTCAAGCCTAGCCCTAATTAATGTAATTGAGCCTTCATTGAATTTTGATTCCATGTTCGTGACTCTTTACCCTCGGTTATTATGTTAAAGTTGCATTAAGTTCTTTCATGGTAACTTATCTTTTGTTTGGATATGATCGGGGATATTTGACTTGTTAGTGATGTAATTTGAATTTGCGTGCTTTTGTGAAGGCGCGGATGGCCAGAGGCGGCTAACACGTGGGAACCTGTGGAGAATCTCATGTCTTGTTCGGATGTTATTGATGCATTTGAAGAGAGGTTTTCTTTTATAGTCTTTTGTTTTGCGTGTTTGAATATTTAAAGGGCTGGTTTGGGATCGCTAAAGTTTATCGCATGTTATTAGCACCAGAGACAAGTCGTGATGTGTAAATAAATGAAGTTATGATTATAACTGTTATTCTTTTTACAAGCACAAATATGTACATTACCACTTGACAGTTTTATAGTTTTAAACACATGCATGGCTTACACTATATGCTCAACCTTTAGCATATCCCAAACAATCCTTAATGATAATGGGAGTTCTTTGTGGTAATTTATGCTTTCTTGTTGTTTGATGAAATTGGAAGAATGAGGTCTGGAAAACAAAGATCGAGCAGGAAACATAAGCGCAAGAATTCAGTTGCTCTTCAACCGCCAGCAAAGAAGAAGAAGCAACAGCAGCCACAGCCACAGCCACAACAACAAGAAGATTCTCCTGCTGCTACCTATGATGTGCCCTCTGTGAAGCTCAGAATTATTGAAGAACCTTTACCAAATCTCTCTGGGAATGATCCAACCAGTAGTAAATGGGCGGAAAGCAATGCTAGAGGCATGAGAAATGTTAGAAAAGCGAAACATTTGAGTGATAATGGGTCTGCATTGGTCTCCCAACAACATGGACAATTAAATGAGGCAAACGAGTTGAATCTGAAGCTAAGTGAACTGAAAGGTACATCTTTAACTGATAAAGAAAACATAAATGGGGCTGCGGTAAATATTCACGAAGATCGATCTGGTGAGGGAGCAAGTCCTTCAAATGGGATTTCAGATGTGAATGGACAAAATTCTGTTTGGGGTAACCGTAGTGGTGGAGCTAAAAGAAGGAAATCTGGTGCTGTGAAACGATTTAAACAAGATTTAGATCCAACGGTCACTAAGGATGTGCATGATGCAATGGAAAGATTAGCCGGCGGGAATGGTGTAGTTGTTGAACACAGGGTTCAAAACTTTGAGCAAGTAGGAACTTGCTACGGTTCAATGAATGTGGTAGATACTTCCAAAAGCATGTATGCCATTACCAAAATCATCAAGCCGATTGAATATTCTATATCCACACTTAATGATATGCAGGATATCTTGGTAACCTTTTTGGTCCTTAGGTATGTGCATCTCTCTCTCTGTTTCTCTTTTTCTATTTTTATATATGGCACACACCTGCTAGTGTAATAATAAAGTTTTTGTGCATTTCACAGCATATTCTAGATGATTGCGATTATAAGGAACTAGAAGTTCTAGTTAACCTAGATGGGACCTTTCTCTATAGTTATTACAGAAATATTGTAAATTATGTAAGAAGATAAATGGTTACTAACTTACTATACGATGTAGAAGGCTGAACAGTTGGTGCTATAGTTCGGCCATTGATTTTACTAAGTTTTGCTTATACAGATGAATGTTTGGAACATGTTCAGGCGTAAATTTGGGATGGATTAGGCTAAAGAATAGTTGCTTTTGATCTTCTATGCTAGGAAAGCAAGAATAGTTGTAATTATTTTTTACTAAATTGTCATATGTTTTGATATTCAATCTAAAACTTTGATCCACAGAGTTCAACATTCCTAAGTGGATCACTGGTAAGTTTAACAAGATACAAAGTTTTATCCAAAGAAGGTTCTCCGTATTTTATATTTTCAAAGCATTGTCTTCCTTTATATCGGTAAAGCATTCTCATTTTAGAAACGTGGAATTTTCATTAATAGATGTATTAATATATTATCATTTTTAATGGGCAATTTGATGGTTCAGTCTTTTTGTTGGAAACTAATTGAATAATTACTCTCTTGAGGCCAAGCTTTTCGAGAGTAAAGCTCACAATATACCAAGAGGTTTAAACTAGATTGCACAGTTATTGTTTAGAAAGCCAAGAATGAACATGGGATATACACACTCACAAATTATATAGATTATGTATTTTAGCGACAAAACATTTCCAACAATTCAAAGCATAGAGCAAGAAATTACTTCCATATTTAGGGGTTTAAACTAGATTGCTCAGTTATTGTTTAGATAACTTTAATGACATTATCTTTATTAAATAGGTCGGACGGTAAAGAAGTGATGGTGGATAATAGATACCTCAAGGCTCACTACCCTCTCCTGGTAAAGTTATCTACTTACCTCTCCCCACCTCTCAAAACACACACACAAAAGAAGGAAAGAAAAAAAAGCATGCACACATTAAGAAACGTTAGAAGCTGGCAAAATTGGTAGGTTTGGTAACGGGTCATACGTGTAATATTTTATACATGTCAGATCAGTTTTTCTCCTAACCTCTGTAAGTTACTAGTGTGTCAGATATGGTCACTGAAGTTAGACTAGTTTTTTAAATAAAAAAGTTTCTGACGTTTCATGCATTGAAAGTTCCTGTTTTTAGTAAGTTTTACCCGTTTACAGAAGAAACATGGCCCGAACCGACCCATTTGTAAGTAAATGGGTCGAAGGTACCACAAAATGATGAATATATTGTGTTCGCTTATCCATGTTTGTTAATGACAGTTGATTAACTTCTATGAGCAACATATCCAGTATACCAGTCCCTCTGAATGAGGATGCAGTTCTTGGATTTAAGATGCAGTGTAGTTGGTGCAAGCGGTAAATAGCAACATGTAATTTATAACAGTAATGTTTTTTTTTATGGTTGGATGTAGAAGGATATTATCTTCATTTAAGAGCTATGATGTTTGCATTGGATGCCAGACTTGTAATAGCATGGCACCTTTCTAGATTGTGGCATTAATGTAATTTTTCGGTTATAAATAGTGTGAACCCTTGTGCATTTTAATCAAGACCTATGAAGCTTTGTATGTTATATTCGTTAATCGAAATCGAAATGGGTCATTTAATACATGTGGGTTTTGCCAGTATGGTCTTGGATCATATGTTGAATCAGTTTAGCTGTTAAAATGGGTTTAAGTCCAACTTTTCAATAAAAGACTTTTTTTGTGGACTTCTTTTTTTTGAACGGTCAACACACATTTTTATTAGAAAGGCGACTAATAGAGCGCAGACCCAGCTGATTACATCCACTAAAAAACATAAACCAAAACGCAAATACAAGAGGGAATTAATCATACACCGACCTAAACACCAATTCAAGAAAGATTAAATGTGTGCCATTGTTCCCTGTGTAGAGATGTTTTTGAGTGATTTCTTATCCTAAGGAACCCAAGTACTTTAATATCCTAGACTAACTTCACTAATGAAATAGGCTCATGATTAAAAATCATATCGTTGCGCGGTTTTCACAAGCACCAAAACGTTGTTAATATTACCGCATGAATCGCCTTCCTCTTCTTTTTAGATCCCTGGGTATATATATATATATATATATTTCCAATAAGACAAATAAGTGTTCGCCGTTTCAAAATGCTCACCACAGATCAAGCACAAGGTGGATTGCACAGGAATGAAGACATGGTTGGTATCCGATCCAATTCAGCCCGCCAAACAAGAAAACTAACTGTTGGGATATGGTTCGGAAAGAAAACCGGACATATCCCAGAACCCAACTCCGGACAAACACTTACAAAGATATAGTAACTTAAGGCCGGGCCTATAAGCCCAAAAGTCGGGCTTTAGTCAAAGACCCGGCAAATGGGCGAAACCCGGACATGTTCAGGAGAAAGAGACAAAAAGGCTAACGGTAAGAAGGAGACAAGAATCCACATATCAGAGTACGAACCAATAAATAGAGGAGATCCGACAGTATAAAAACCATTACTAACAACCTTAAACAATGGCTCAGGCATTACATATCCAGATCAATAAGACAAAGATACGCTCCAGGCTAAAGACAAATAATCACCAGGTATAAATACCCCATCAAACCCAAGGTAATGCTCATGCTCTCATTCATTCCTCACACTTACTCCATATTCGTATTTCTCATTCACACCCGATACTTACTCTCACGCTGGAGGCTGGTCACAGCGACACCCCACGGGGTCCTCACTGTGACGAGACTAACGGTGTTCTTGTTTTGCTAGGTCAAGTTCAGCATAACCCTTCTAGAAACTCTAGGAGAATCCGACGATCCAGAGATGTTGGAGTTTACAGTGGCACCATCTAAATTGGATCAACCCTAAAACCAACTCAACTAGAAAAACAACGTGAAACCCTAATCCCACACAGTCACCATGTCAAACCAGCAGCAAAATCCCTCTCCAGCACCCACTCCTGATGTATCATTGAAAGGAACGTTGTCTGTTGAAGGAGGGGAAGGTAGAGAGAAAGAAAACCAGACGACGGAACCCTTAGAAAGTTATGTTTTGGTGGAAGATACATTGAATGACTCTGATCAAGAAGCATCCGGCGCAACAGCTCAAATCACCCCAGAGTTCGTCCGGAGCAACCGGGATAAACTCCGGGCGGAGCTAGCAGCTCTGGACAGAGCAGACAAGCTCGCTAAAGTCCGAACAAAATTGGTATTTGATACAACTAAGAAAGCAACAGACAAAAACAAACAGCTGGAAGGACCGGCCGATGCTGGAGTAACCCGGCGGGTCAAGCAAAAAGAAGACAACATATACGCGCCAACTGAAGATGCACCCAGCCTACTGAACCAACTGTTGACAATGCTCACACTACATTTGACGGCCGGTAAGGTGGCGGGAACGAACAACATAAGCAACAAACCCGACGACGGCCCGGAGGAGAAAAGAGCAGAGGATGACTTAACCAAACCTTACAGACCGGACCACCTAGCGGAACAATCCAAGTTTACTACCCGGCTGACAGAGGCACCACTCCCGGCTAAGCTCAAAATGCCAACGTGTATCATTAAGTACGATGGCAGCCAAGACCCGGAAGACCACTTGCACACCTTTAATGGCGCGGCCCAATTCGAGAAATGGTCTCTCCCGGTCTGGTGCCACATGTTTGCTCAAACATTGACAGGTTTGGCAAGGGTATGGTTCGATTCCTTACCCTCACAAAGCATAGATAGCTTCATCCAGTTGAAAGAAAAATTCCTCCGCAATTTCGGCCAACAAAAGAAAAGGTTTAAGAACGCCAACGAGATCATGCACATTCGAAGAAAGGAAAACGAAAGTGTAGAGCAGTACATGGAACGGTTCATTAGTGAGAGCTTGTTGATAGAAGACGTACCAGAACAAATGAAGGTGAGCAGTTTCATCAATGGAGTACGGCACACACAGCTACAAGAAAAATTGGGGGAAGATTATCCAAAAGGCTTTGATGTGTTGATGGATAGGGTACGAGCATTCATCTGGGGAAAAGACACGTCGGACAGGGCCAGAGAATGGGACAGCCGAAACTCCCGACAGACAAGCAAGCAACCAGACAGTAGGGGAGGCAGATATACTCCAACAAGCAATTCCCTTCAAAGATACCGCTCACCGATGCCGGAAAGGTCCAGGTACTCATCCCACCCCACTACACCATTCAGCCCATATTCAAAACAAGTGTACAATAGTGAACCAAGGAGGTAAGGGAGTGAAAAGCAGGACCGGCCATTTGACTTTACAGCCCTCACAAAAACACCAAGCCAAGTCCTAGCAACAGAACGAGTAAGCCAAAGCTTCCAACCACCTAGACCCGTTAGACCACAGCCATACATGCAAGACTAAGGCAAATTCTGTGAATTCCATAAGATAGGAGGTCATACCACAGATAATTGTGAACATCTGAAAAAGGGATATAGAGAAGGCGGTAAAGACAGGCAATTTGTCTCACTTGGTTAAAGAAATAGGCCAGCAGAGGAACAGAGATAGAAAACCCGAGGGAGACAGGCAGAGACCACCACCAGAAGACAGAGGGAGAGTGGAGATGATCCATACAGGAGGAAGTTCAAAACGAGAAGAGTCCGGTCACAAAAGGAAACCCCCACCACTAGAATCGTGGATGATGCAATCCATCTCTTTCGAGTCACTGACGGATAAAGACATCCAGGAAGGCCCGATGGTCATCTATGCAAATGTAGCTGGTCATCGTATTGGAAGAATACATGTGGATGGCAGTGGAGTAGGAATCATGTTCGAACATTGCTTCGAGCGTCTAGATGAAGACTTAAAAGCTAGATTAGTCCCGGACCATCTACCGTTGGTAGGCTTTTCGGGGGAAAGAGTGATGTCAGTAGGCAAAGTAACCCTACCTGTCACTCTGGGGGGAAGAGACAGGTTCCATACTGTCAACCTAACTTTTTCCATAGTACGAGCCAATTCCAAAAACAACATCATCATGGGCAGGCCGGAATAAAGGCCTTCAGAGGAGTAGTTTCCACAAATCACGGAATCATGAAATTCCCCACCCCAAAAGGTATTGCATCAGTTAGCACGGCTGCGGAGATAGTTGCTGCATTAGATAGAACTAAGGAAAGTCGAGACAAGGAAGAGGAAGTTTGGATGATGAATGGTTATTTCACATAGCAAACTATCAAAGTGGGGGCACGACTATCCAACAAAGTAAAGACAGATTTGAATGATTTGCTCATCCGCAACATAGATGTGTTTGCCTGGGAGGAGGAAGATATGGAAGGCATCTCAAGGGATCTGGTAGAACACAAGCTTAATATACATCCCACGGCAGCCCCAATCCGACAGAAGCGGCGAAGTATGGGCCCAGAACGCCGTAAAACTGCATGCACGGAAACCAAAAAGCTACTACAAGCAGGAATAATAAGGGAGGTCAAGTAACCATCTTGGATAACAAACCCTGTGATGGTAGCAAAAGGAGACGGATCATGGAGGATGTGCATAGACTTTAAAGACATCAATAAAGCAACTCCGAAAGATTGTTACCCCTTGCCAGAAATGGAAATGAAGATAGAAGCCCTGGCAGACTTCCCAATAAGGTGTTTTTTGGATGCATACAAGGGGTACCATCAGATACAGATGGCCCGGGAAGATGAAGAAAAAACAGCTTTCTACACGGACGAAGGAGTGTTTTGTTACACCAAAATGCCCTTCGGCCTGAAGAATGCAGGGGCCACATACCAGAGGTTCATGGATCAGACTTTTGCAAAACAGATTGGTAAGAATCTTGAAGTCTACGTAGATGACCTGGTAATCAAAAGCACAACAGAAGAGGGAATGATCAAAGATGTAGAGGAAACTTTTAAAACACTCCGGTAGGTCGGCATGAAGCTCAATCCAAAGAAATGTTCATTCGGGGTGGCAGAAGGCAAATTCCTAGGGGGTAATGGTGACTAGAGAAGGAATTCGTCCAAACCCGGAAAAGGAGGAAGCTATAGCCAAGATGCCATCCCCAAAAATGCTAAAAGAGGTGCAAAGACTGAATGAGCGGCTGGTGGCGCTGAACAGATTTCTATCCCGAATGGCTGACAGGTCACTCCCATTTATGGAAACGCTAAAAAATTGCCTCAAAAAGAACGATTTTGTATGGACGACAGAAGTAGAAGCGGCATTCCAAGAAATGAAGGCTCACCTATACAACCTACCGGCGCTAACAGCACCCAAGCCGGGGGAGACATTGATTATGTACCTAGCTGTATCCGCAAGTGCTTATGACAGAGAGAGAAGAAACCCAGACCCCAATCTATTTTGTTAGCAGAACACTTAAAGATCCGGAAACTCGATACCCGGATATGGAAAAGTTAACTCTGGCACTAGTTTACGCATCAAGACGTCTCTGGCGATACTTCCAGGCTCATCCAATAAGGGTACTAACCGATCAGCCCCTCCAAAGAATCTTAAAGAAACCCGAATATTCGGGAAGGCTAGCCACATGGGCAATTGAGTTAGGAGATCATCAAATCACTTACTGCCCGCGAACAGCATTCAAAGGGCAAGTAATTGCAGACTTCCTGGCAGAACTGTCAAAAACCCAAGAAGACGAGATGGAGGTATCAGAAGAAAGAGATGAGAAAGCCGGGGAACAGGAACCATGGAAGCTCTTTACAGACGGAGCTTCTAACGATAAAGGATGTGGAGCAGGGTTGATACTGATTAGCCCGGAAGGCATAGAACTCACCTATGCACTCCGACTAGATTTCAAAAGCACTAACAACGAAGCAGAATACGAAGCCCTTCTTGCGGGACTACGTATAGTACAGGAAATGAAAATAGCCGAAGCACACGTAGATTCCATGTTAGTGGCAAACCAAGTCAACAATATCTATGAAGTCAAGGGCGAAACAATGAAGCAATACAGAGTCAAAGTAGAGGAGTTGACGACCAATTTCAAGTATTGCAAGGTAATGCACATTCCAAGGAGCCAGAACAAAAAGGCTGATGCCCTCAGCAAACTAGACTCGGTAGCGTTCAGTCATCTAGCCAAGGAAATTCGGGTGGAAGTACTAGCCGAGCCGTCTACGACAGAGAAGAACGTCGAGGCAATAGAAACAAAAGAAGAAAGAACGTGGATGTCCCCTCTACTAGATTTCCTAAATAAAGGAATCCTTCCACTAGATCAGAAGGAGGCACGGAAGATACAATGCAAAGCCCTTAATTATGCAGTAGAAGATGAACAATTATACCGGAAGTCCTACTTAGGCCTCATGCTGAAATGCGTGGACCTAGATGAAGCCAACTATGTGATCAGAGAATTGCACAAAGGCATCTGTGGTATGCACTCAGGACCAAAGGCGATAGTAGCACGGGCAATGAGAGTCGGATACTATTGGCCCGGGATGTACAAAACAGCGGTGGACGAGATCCAAAGGTGTGATAACTGCCAAAGACATGCTCCGGTAAGCCGTCGCCCTTGCATGAATTTAATCTCAGTAACCTCCGCATGGCCTTTCTTTAAGTGGGCCATAGACATTGTGGGACCCTTCCCAGAAGCAGCGGGAAGGGTGAAATTCCTTATTGTAGCAATCGACTACTTTACCAAGTGGATCGAGGCAAAACCACTGGCAACAATCATAGGACAGCAAGTGCAACGTTTCGTATGGGAAAACATAGTTTGCAGATTTGGAATACCAAAAGAAATGGTGAGTGACAACGGAAGACAGTTTGCAGAAAATCCGTTCAAAAGCTGGTGTGTCGAATCGCAAATTACAACGGAAGAAATGGTGACTTTTTTTTTGAACGGTCAACAAATATTTTTATTAGAAAGGCGACTAATAGAGCGCAGACCCAGCTGATTACATCCACTAAAAAACATAAACCAAAACGCCAATACAAGAGGGAATTAATCATACACCGACCTAAACACCAATTCAAGAAAGATTAAATGTGTGCCATTGTTCCCTGTGTAGAGATGTTTTTGAGTGATTTCTTATCCTAAGGAACCCAAGTACTTTAATATCCTAGACTAACTTCACTAATGAAATAGGCTCATGATTAAAAATCATATCGTTGCGCGGTTTTCACAAGCACCAAAACGTTGTTAATATTACCGCATGAATCGCCTTCCTCTTCTTTTTAGATCCCTGGGAATATATATATATATATATATTTCCAATAAGACAAATAAGTGTTCGCCGTTTCAAAATGCTCACCACAGATCAAGCACAAGGTGGATTGCACAGGAATGAAGACATGGTTGGTATCCGATCCAATTCAGCCCGCCAAACAAGAAAACTAACTGTTGGGATATGGTTCGGAAAGAAAACCGGACATATCCCAGAACCCAACTCCGGACAAACACTTACAAAGATATAGTAACTAAAGGCCGGGCCTATAAGCCCAAAAGTCGGGCTTTAGTCAAAGACCCGGCAAATGGGCGAAACCCGGACATGTTCAGGAGAAAGAGACAAAAAGGCTAACGGTAAGAAGGAGACAAGAATCCACATATCAGAGTACGAACCAATAAATAGAGGAGATCCGACAGTATAAAAACCATTACTAACAACCTTAAACAATGGCTCAGGCATTACATATCAGATCAGTTTTTCTCCTAACCTCTGTAAGTTACTAGTGTGTCAGATATGGTCACTGAAGTTAGACTAGTTTTTTAAATAAAAAAGTTTCTGACGTTTCATGCATTGAAAGTTCCTGTTTTTAGTAAGTTTTACCCGTTTACAGAAGAAACATGGCCCGAACCGACCCATTTGTAAGTAAATGGGTCGAAGGTACCACAAAATGATGAATATATTGTGTTCGCTTATCCATGTTTGTTAATGACAGTTGATTAACTTCTATGAGCAACATATCCAGTATACCAGTCCCTCTGAATGAGGATGCAGTTCTTGGATTTAAGATGCAGTGTAGTTGGTGCAAGCGGTAAATAGCAACATGTAATTTATAACAGTAATGTTTTTTTTTATGGTTGGATGTAGAAGGATATTATCTTCATTTAAGAGCTATGATGTTTGCATTGGATGCCAGACTTGTAATAGCATGGCACCTTTCTAGATTGTGGCATTAATGTAATTTTTCGGTTATAAATAGTGTGAACCCTTGTGCATTTTAATCAAGACCTATGAAGCTTTGTATGTTATATTCGTTAATCGAAATCGAAATGGGTCATTTAATACATGTGGGTTTTGCCAGTATGGTCTTGGATCATATGTTGAATCAGTTTAGCTGTTAAAATGGGTTTAAGTCCAACTTTTCAATAAAAGACTTTTTTTGTGGACTTCTTTTTTTTGAACGGTCAACACACATTTTTATTAGAAAGGCGACTAATAGAGCGCAGACCCAGCTGATTACATCCACTAAAAAACATAAACCAAAACGCAAATACAAGAGGGAATTAATCATACACCGACCTAAACACCAATTCAAGAAAGATTAAATGTGTGCCATTGTTCCCTGTGTAGAGATGTTTTTGAGTGATTTCTTATCCTAAGGAACCCAAGTACTTTAATATCCTAGACTAACTTCACTAATGAAATAGGCTCATGATTAAAAATCATATCGTTGCGCGGTTTTCACAAGCACCAAAACGTTGTTAATATTACCGCATGAATCGCCTTCCTCTTCTTTTTAGATCCCTGGGTATATATATATATATTTCCAATAAGACAAATAAGTGTTCGCCGTTTCAAAATGCTCACCACAGATCAAGCACAAGGTGGATTGCACAGGAATGAAGACATGGTTGGTATCCGATCCAATTCAGCCCGCCAAACAAGAAAACTAACCTTCTTTGGCACCCAATTATTCCAAAAGAATTTATAAATCGGTTCCACACAAGTGAGACTGTGTTTAAGACTAGTGACCGAGTAAGCTCCTAAATCACCAAGTGTCTAGGACCAACTATCGTTATCCTAGGTTAAAGAAACTGACCTGATGAGGGTAGATAGCTGTTGCAATTCCCTAACCTCGTTAGTAGTTGCAAGAGCCCTTTTCCATTCCCATCGACAACATAAACCACCGGAGTTTGGTTGCAAGTGGTCCGTAAATAATTTGAGGCTTCAAGAGAGAATAGAGAAGGAAAATGTGATGACAGCGGTTCAGGCTCTGCTCAGCAGTCGATCCAAACTGAATACTTGATCCACAACCCAAAATCTCTCTGATTGTCGTACCGAGATCAATGCCAACCTGCAATAAATCAAATGATATCTTGTATATTTGTTTCCAAGGCCCCGGACTAGAGAGGTTGGCAGGGATAAAGCTCCACGACCTCGGATTATGATGGAGAGACCAAATGACCTTTCTCCAAAGCCCTTGTTTTTTGTTTTTAAATCTCCACCACTGCATAGCTAGATTGGCTTCACGGAGTGAACCAAGACCTAACCCACCATACTCCTTAGAAGATACAACTTTCTGCCACGAGTCCCAGTTCATTTTTGTTTTTGCGGCAGATCCTCCCCAAACAGAAATTTTTTTCATGAGGGTCGGGAATTTTTTAGGTCGATTGTCTACCACTAAATAGAAAATTTTTTCGGTCCGGTTCGGGTCGCGTCGGGACACATAATACACACATTGTAACAAATTACAATAATCAAATAATCACTACTAGTATACTACATAGTCAAAATCAAAATATACACATAGAGGGTTGTTCAAAAAGTTCGCGACTCGTGGCTCACTCGAAAAAATCTCAAGAAAAGCTCGCTCAAAATCGGCTCGTTTGTAAATGAGCCTAGCTGGCTCGGCTCGATTTGTAAACGAGTAAAGCCCGAGCCAAGGTAAGCTCGGTTTGTAAACGAGCCAAGCCGCTACTTAGATTTTTTATTTGGTTAAATTGTTTAAAAATTTAAATGGGAAATATGTGAACTAAATGTGGGCTTAATTGTCTAAATAGATAATGAGTTATCTAAATGTGGGCGTAATTGTTTAAATGACTAACTTTTAATCCAATTTAGTCTAATTGTCTAATTAAGTTTTTAGTTTAAACAGGGGTCGGTGTTAAAAATTATTTTTTCTTAGGGTCGGTTAGATTTTTATGGGTATCGGTGTCAAAATTTCTTGGGGGTTGGTCGAGATTATACCGCATATATTACAAATAATTTTTTTTTTCATGTGTGTCGGCCCACCCCCTCGTAAGGGGTAGGCCCGCCAATGTCCCCCAAAGAAGCACCATATGCATCCGACCCTAACTATCAATAACTTTAACCGGAACTCTAGAGAGTGAAAGGTAATACGTGGACAATGAATTTAATACACATTTGATCAAGGTTACCCGGCCTCCAAAAGGCAATTGCTTTGCTTTCCGGCCGCTTTTGAAAGGTATCAAGAATCGGTTTCCAGTGCTTGGAAAGATTCATGTCGGCTCCTACTTGCATGCCTAGATAATTGAACAGGAAGGACTAAGGAGTCAGCTTTGTACATAGAAAGTCGTTTGCCTTCGTTGTTGCCCTTGGCCACCTTTGTTCTTCGTGTGTTGTCCACTCCCCTTTTTCTCTCACCATATTTGCCTTCGTATTAATTAATTACATAGAATAAACTAACTAATGCAGTAGCATTTGAATTTCAAATATTTTGAAGATATATTTAGAATTTGAATTTCAAATATTTTCTTTAATATTTATTTTGTTTTGAAATATTTAGTTTCCTATTTAAACTTTGATTCCTCACCTATAAGTAAGATCTAGGGTTATTATTTAGGGGACTTGTTTTTTTGATCAAATACTTTAATCGATACCTTTGAGGCTTGAGATAGCCGACTTTCGACTGGAATCATTCGGTTCCAAGCCTTTGAATAAATCATGTGTTCTTGAGTCATTTGATTGCATATCAATCCGCATCATTTGGTATCAAAGCCTTGGTTTTCAAATGGCTCTGCGTGGATGAGACTATTTTCTTGCTCGTAGAATATTTTCTTGCTCGTAGAATCGTCGAGAGAGGCAACGACAGGAGTAGTGTAATTCACTTGCCTGGGGAAAAGACCTATTTTCTGTTTGTAGATTCACCATAATCCGGTGGTGATTCATCGCAAGGAATCAGGAACCATGAGTCAAAACGGATAGTCTAGAGATCAAGAGATGCACATGGGGCGTGGAATCGTCTGTCGGTGTTGATCGAGACTTCCTCTTAGACAACAGCCGGAGAATGGTGGTTAATCATGGGGTAGGGTAAAGACAAAGAAATCTGTCCCAGCTTACGGGACCCGGGGAAGAGATGGATTTTCTATTTGCAGATCCGTCGGATGAGGCAGCAAAAGGAATCCGTTCCGACCTACGGGATGCAAACATCGAAGGAAACTGAACCAGAGTTTCATGTCCAGGATTGAAGCTTTGGGGATGAAGAGTATCCTTTCAATGGATGCAATCTATCCATCAAAAAAGAATTAAAAACTGGTGCATTGGTTTTCTGAAGTTTGGCCAACAGAATCATTCATCCATATGAATGTGTGTTGAGTGGATTGTGACATCATTTAGGAAGAGCAAATTGATGATTGAAGATCCGATTCGCGGGCTTGAGCGGGTCAAGTCGATAGTGACCAATAAGCGACCCGTTGTTCCCTTCAACCTTGGTGGTTTTGGTCAGAAGGCAAAACTCGAGGATGGGTTTTTTTTAAAACGGAGAGTATGATGCTGGAGTATTTGAATTTCAAATATTTTGGAGATATATTTGGAATTTGAATTTCAAATGTTTTCTTTAATATTTATTTTGTTTTAAAATATTTAGTTTCGTACTTAAACTACGATTCCCCGCCTATAAGTAGAGATCTAGGGTTATTATTTAGGGGACTTGTTTTTTTTATCAAATATTATAATCGAGACCTTTGAGACTTGAGATAGCCGACTTTCAGCTGGAACCATTCGGTTCCAAGCCTTTGAGCCATTTGATTGCATATCAATCCGCATCATTGATAATCACGACAGTGACCATGTTGTAGTGTTCACGGGTTTTAGTTTGGAGGAAGCCATTAAAATCGACAATTTTCACCATAGACCCGAACTTTCAAGCGTTGGTCTAAAGTCGGGAGTTCTAGTTTCAACCAAAGTTTTTGCCGGAGTGCATGGAAAGGTAATCGGTGATGGTGATGCTACGGAGGCTATGGTGACCATTGGTGGTAATACGGTGGCTACCGGTGGCGATGAGTTTGTTGGATGTGATGAACCGGTTACGGAAATTCCACCCAATAAGTCGACAATTATGGGGAATTTAAATGTATCTTTGCTGAACAAGGGATTAGCTTTGATATTGAATCTTTATTTTCCAAAACTGTGAGTTTTGAAACATTTAGAACATCTAGGTTTTGAGTCATTTGATTGTGTTGATAAGTATCCGCATCATTTGGTATCAGAGCCAGGTTTCTTATTTAATTATTTGTCGTTTGGTTTTATTTGTTATATTTTATATTTAATGGATCGATAAATGATTAATATAAAAAGATGTAGCAAAAAATCAATTATCCAAATCTTGATTTAGCATACAACCTTCTAATCTACTTTATTTACAAGTTTGGTTCTTTTTTATGAAAAACTTTATTTCTTTTGACAAGTTTTTTGGGTCAACTGGCTCGTGAGTTTACCACTTATGCATTATGTTTGATTTCTTTCATTTTTTAAGGATGGTTCTTTTGTAGACGTTTCATCTACTTAAATATTGGATGTCAATGTCATCTTCTATGATATTGTTTGCTTTTCAAATCACAAGGAGGCCGAGACCATACATATATGGATTGATTTCATTCAAAAATTTATAAAGATGGGATGTATTGTTTTCCCAATTATTAATCATGTGAAAAGGGCAACTATAAGTCTCTGTGTAATGGTTTCACTAAAAAATGAAAAATATCCTGCAACATCATTGTCACGTAGACAGGAGTGAAACCACTAAAGTGTGTAATTATTTCACTATCCATCGTTACTGAGTGAACTTTTTTTTAAATTCATTTTATTAATTTTTTTTAAAACAATTACTTATCATCCGAAATGCCGATCCAAACATGTTACAAAATCACTTACGATACCAAAAATAGTTTTCTTGAAAACAACTCCGTTTTCGTTAAAATTTATACAGGAAAAAAAATAAGCAAGCCTGTGTATTTCATTTTTTTAAGCTAACGAACGAAAGTTATTTGACATAAATCAGAATCGATGTTAAATAAAATATTAGAATAAAAAAATTAAAAAAACAAATGGTGAGGTGCAAGAATATGATTGGCCCAACGAAAGCATTCAAAATCTATCAATTTTGCCCAACGCCCATGGGTGGGTTCAAGGTTGCAAGGTGACGGAACCAGAACTTTTTAATTGGAGAGTCGTAATAGAACTGCTTTACATTCGTTAAAATACATCAATCACTTTTTTTTATGAATCGATGTATCAACGGGTAACTGTAATCTTAGAGCCCCCATAGCTTGAAAACGTTGTAGAATTGCTTCATGGTCATGAAAAATTTCAAACGTCTTTTTCTAGTTTTTAAAACCATGGTTGATAAAAACATCATCTCCATGTTTATCACCGTTAGGGAACAAATAACACCATAAACAAAATGCGGTATCTTTCGTTACACTGTATTCTAACCAACAAAATTTGTCAAACTCTGCTTCTTGAAATTTTCTCATACTTCCACAAATTACCTTTTTAGAGAAAACATGACCTTTTGGTTGACAATGGTCTTTCGTTATGTACCGTTTTCTTACTTCCTCTCGTATAATAATTGAATAATCACTAATTGGTTTACGTAAGGCCGGGTCACCAACAATTTCATCTTTAGATTATTCAGTTTCCTCTTGACTTCTTTTATTATTATTTTCATTAAAATTTAACGGATTTGATGAAGTCTGAATACTTGATTTGGGTTTTTTTACCATAATATCTTTTTCTAAAAATGCATTTCTACACATAAAAATAACACAAAATTATGATAAAATATTTACATAATATTTTTAATTTGATTAAATATCTTGAATTATAAAATAAAACATGGAAACATAATTGTTAATTAATTCTTCGTACGTAACTCAATTCAGTTCATGATTGTTAATTATAGCCATTTGACTAATAAGATTTAATAATATAGCCATTGTTTTTTTTATTTTAATAAAATATCTGACCAATCAGGTGTTGTCATGTGTCAAAAAAGCGAAATTTTATAGGAATATTTCGCTACCAGCGAAATATTATGGCAATATTTCGCCAAAAAGTCAAAATTTCGCTGACAATTTTTCAATATTTCGCTAAAAAATACAAAATTTCGCCATTTTTTTTTAAATTGTAATGTAATTTTTTTCTTCGAATTTTTAATATAATAATTATTTTTAAATTTTATTTACCAAACGATAATTAATTAAATTTATATTTAATTAAATTAAATATTATTTTCAAACAAATATTTATACCACTCTCTATCTTTCATTTTATTCAACCATTCCTCACCCATAAATTTATCATCAAACTTCATCCAATTTATCATTAAACTTCTCTCACACACATAAATTTATCATCAAACTTCATCCAATTATCATTTTACCATCAAAGTTCTCTCATAAACCCCACCAAATTACAAATGTCTTGTAATATTATTTTATGTACCGGTGGAAAATGGGAGTTTGTTAACGGTGTTGAGAAGTGCGTTCCTCTACAAAAAAATGTTTGCGTCCTGTTTTCTGTCTACCTACTAATATTAGTTACGTTGCGTTGAAAAATCTTATTTCTGAAAGATGTGGGTTTAAAAATGTCATACGCTTTTTTTATAAAATGTGTACTTACACACATTCAATTGATATATTGGGTGATAATGATATTTTATATTTTGTAAATGTTGTTTTGAATTACTCAAATAAAATGTTTTTTTGTACGTTACTGAAGAATCTGGTGTTGGTAGTAGTTCAGCTGTGTTATCATTAAATAAATACGAACATGAGTTTAATGAAACAAAATTTGATTATAAAGTTCCAGTGTCTTCATCCGAGTATAATGTTCCACCTGACCTTTTTTGGTCGATGCCCGAGTCATTGAGTGATCCTACAAGCAACAAAGTAAAATTACAGAACTCCCACTCTTCACGTTTTTCGGAGGGTCAGTTTTATAACAGCAAAGAAGAATTAAAACTCGAACTGGGTAAGATTTGCATTACTCAATGTTTCTAATATAAAGTTGACAGTTCTTCGAAAACCAGATTCGAGGCTTCATGTCTTAATGATGGTTGCGAGTGGCGTATAAGGGCGTATGTGATTGAAAACACCGACGTTTTCAAGTGAGATACTTTAAAGATCAACACACATGTTCAAGACTCAGACCTATCTTCATATCCGTCAAGCAAATAAAAAGTAATTGTGTCACTTGATAAAAGACCAACTGAAAGATAGCGGGAGGATATACCGGCCGAAAGATATCGTTACTGATATTAAAGAGAAATACAAAATCGATATATCTTATTCTCAAGGCTGGAGAGCAAAATCTTTCGCACTTGAACTGTTGACGGGTTCCCCTGATGATTCATTTTCCAGACTCCCAGTTTACTGTCATAATTTGAAAAAGACGAACCCTGGTACAGTTGCCCACATATTAACGAACCCTGGTACAGTTGCCCACATATTAGCGGACGCAGTAGGAAGATTTGAAATGTTTTTTATTGCTATTGGTGTGGCGGTAAGTATATTTTTTAAATTACCCTATTTATTTATTTTATTTTTCATTGTTTGAAAAAATTTAATATAAATATTTTGATACATATTCGAAGTTTAGTCGTTTATTTGCGGGCGTTGATAATTATAGATGGAGCACATTTAAAAGGAAAGTTTTTGGGAACCATGTTTCTGGCGGTAGGCATGGATGGAAACAATCAGATCGTGCCCATCGCATACGGTATTGGTAAAACTGAGAGTGGTGAATCATGGACGTGGTTTTTATCAAGACTTAAGGAATGTATTGACGAAAATCCAATTTTGACGATCATATCAGATAGGGCTGCATCAATTGCTCTGGCAATTAGGGATGTCTTTCCACATGCTTATCACGGGCTCTGCTGTCACATCTTATGATAAACTTACACTTAAATGCTAGGTCAAATTTTTTTTTTTGAATGTTTACGGCGGAAGACTTGTAAAGCTTACAGAATTTCTGACTTTAATAACGGTATGTGTTTGCTATGTGCTGTTGGTCCAAATATATACAATACTCTCGTCAATATTGGTTTTGAAAAATGGGCTAGAGCACAAAGCTCTGGACAACGCTATAATGTCATGACATCTAATAGTGCAGATTCCATCAACGCCTTGTCGGTAAATGCCCGAAAACTACCAATAATTAAACTTATTGAATTCTTTCGTGAAAACTTACAGAAATGGTATTTTAATCGTCTACAGTTTGAAGGTAATAACTTTTATCAAAATTATAATTTCTTACATACGTGTTAGTTACTAATTTTGTTCTTTTATTTTTTTTTAACAGCTAGCAATCAACACACACTTACTCAGTACGGTCAGGGTAAAAATTCTAAAAGAATTACAAAAAGTGGGACATGGAGAGTTATCGGTATTGATCCAGACAAGTTTGAGGTTGCAGACGGAGGGAAAAAGGTCTAGTCGATTTGGTTAATCGAACTTGTATATGTCAACAGTGGCAACTCTCGGGTTTACCATGTGGTCACGTTTACCGGGTTTTCTGTTCTTCAACAAGGGAATTCCATTATTGAAGTTATTCTACGAATGTCAGCTTTTTTTTTCCTTTGGCAAATAATAATTGTGTTAAAATTATTTAATGGTTTTTTTCAATTTGAACTAAAAACATCTCGCAAATTACGAAATTTCAAGAATATGTGCTTTATATATTTACCTAAGAATATAAAATATGATTAATGTTAAGGTAAAAGTAAAAAAGAATATATAAATAGAGAGAAAGGTTTAAATCAAAAGAATGTTTTACAAATGATATCAAAGATTTTAAACTTTATTAAGGAAATCAATGGTTGAGATGAAGGGGACACCTAAAGAATTTCACTACTTAGAAAATTTCGCTACTTTTAACAAAATTTTGTCACTTTTGCTGAAAATTTCGCTGAAACCTTTTTGGAATTTTTCGCCTCAATTTTTCGATATATTAAAAAAAAGTTGGATTTTATTTTTTTGAGCAGCGAAATATTGAGGTGGGGTCCGGCGAAATACTATGGCAATATTTTGTCAAAAAGGATATTTTGGTAAAGATTTTAGTCAATGACTATATTGTTAAAAAATCTCATTAGTCAAATGACTATATCGGTGATTTTCCCAAATAATAATTAATTAAAAAACAACACTAAAACATATAAACAAAAAAACTGACTTCATGATTTGGCATATTGGAGTTGTCCACTTCGTGAGAGAAACTTTTATCGAGGGTGAGAAGACTTTTCTTAAGAATTGAACGGTTGCAACAGAGGTTATGACATTCGATATTTTCAGGTTAACTTCGTTAATACAAACATCGTTATCTCAAACATTTGTTTATACAAACTCAGTTATCTCAAACATTCACTCATGTATTACATTTAATTAGGGTTAATTAATTGTGTCAGTTATTGCACAAACACTCAAGTAACGGTAATTCGGAGAATTACCGAATCGCACGAGTCGATCCTTGAACGTTGGTGATAATTAAAAATAATATTTCGAACAATAAATAATTTATAATTGATATAAATTATGTGCTTTTACGTGTTATGTGATTTTATTCGTAAACTGTAGATTTTCGTGAAATCGCGTACGTTTACGCGAAACGTTGTGATTTTTACTGCTTTAGTGATTTTTATAAATAAGTTTTATAAAAATATTTATTAGAAACTATTTTAATTAGTTACATTTAAATAAATGTGTTTTAAATTCATTTAATTAGTCTATGGGCCACATAAATCAATTTTTAAATCCATGGAGGGGCCCATGAAGTGCATATATAAAGAAATTATAAAACCCTAACTCCCATTCCTCTAAATTTTGAAAATAATTCAGCCCCCACACCCTTTCTAAATTGCAAACCCTCTATTCATCTTCAAACCGTTCTTAGATCGAGCACTTTCTTGCAATTGTTGGTGTTCTTGAGCAATTATGACATCAACTTTCGTTTCTATCGGATCAAGTAAGATTTTTCATGTTTATTTATATATATTTTCGAAAATATGGTTTTGATAAACCCTAGTTTTCATCCAAACAAGAATTCATTCAATAAAGATGCAAACTTTGATAATTAATTGTATATTATGATGATAGTTGTTAGTTTTGTTAATTTGGTGAAACCCAATATGTCTAGAACCGAGAGTTACTATATAAGGAAACTTTTTGTGTTTTCTATCTTGCATTTTAGACATTATTATGATGATATGATGATATTTATATGTTACTTGATGCATGTTTAAGTGAATTGTGAAGTTAGATTTTGAATACCTAGCCCGGTTTTACAAACTTGCTAAATAAGGAAACTTTAATCGACTAAAGTAGTCATAACTTGCTAGTTTGATATGCATGTTAGTATATTATGATAGTTATATGTTAACAATGATAAAATAACGTGTTGTAACGTGTTAAATCTCAGAAGCCATGCATGCTATCTTTAGCTGACTATAAAAGGAAACCCTAAACTGAAATGTGATCAACATGTTAAAGTTCAAGGTGTGTGTTACATGTTTAACCATCTAGGACGTATTAGATTCATATTATGAACATAATTAGTAACGATATTTTCTAGAAAACACGAGTCTCGAACATAACTGTCATTTATAGAAACTTACTATTAATGGAAACTTGCTAATTATGGAAAGCTGCTAAATATAGAAACTTACTATATGTGGTTACTGTGCTAGCATACTAGAACAATAAGGAATTGTTGCTAAGTGTTACCTGCATGATCTTATGTATGTAATATGGAAGTATTATATTAATCAAACACTATTTCATACATTGAGTCACCAACGGGTCGTCGGGTCAAACTTGGTCAAACATGAGTCAAACTTGTAAACTCTTTTAAAACACATAAACAATGGGATTGTTTGGATGCAAGGGTTTTACGAACCAACACGAACACACACTCATAAACTTATGAAATATAGGTAGCCGTTAGCGGGTCACCTGTCTTTCACTTGTCATTCTAGCACATACTATAAGGTGAGTTTCACGGCCCCTCTCTTTTACTTACTTTCCTTTTGGGGGGAGAAAGTATGCACACAAACATTTTGGATCTTGTATTACTGTATATCACTTGTGTACTATAGTGCAAACACACCATGGAAGTCCTTACATCTCGAACCGTTAGTATTGGAGGATAGCGAGGTAATTTTGAGTAGTATTACTAGGTTTGACAAACCCCACCCGCGTTAGTCACACTAACTCGACCGGAGGTCGAACGGGTGTAATATTGACCTAGACATTTAGCCATTGTTTTGGTGGACATGGCGGAAAGCAAACACAACAAACTAACCAAATAGTCAGCTTCGGTTGCGAAACACTATATAGTAGCATGAACATAGACTAGCTATCAATTGATATACTTTAGTCACACTATCTAGCAAACATCGAACTTATATTTACTTACAAACATGTGAACTCACCAACCATTGTGTTGACACTTTTAGCATGTCTTTCTCAGGTCGCTAAGGTACACTCTCAGGATTATGATGCATGGTAGTGCATGGTTTTCATAAACATTTTAAACATGTTTCTTACTTTACTTACTTTGGTTTTGGGCGCCTTGTTTGCGCAATTGGTTATTCTTGCACTTGGTTTTTATTTACGCTTCCGTAATTTTTTCAAACTTAACGGTATTGTCTCGTGACAATGAGTAACACTGGTATTTTCAAACTCATATAGTGGTCGTTCAATATAACTAATGTCAATGATCCTGGTTTGTCACGCGACTCGCGGTATAACCCTGCATGTGGATTTTGAAGGTGTGACAGAGGTAGGTTAGAGAGACTGAATACTTCTTGAGAAAATAAAATTACAGCAATAAAAATAGGTTTTTAATTTTAAAAGTTGAGCCAAGCTAGTTTTTTTTACAAAGAGCCCATAATAATCATGCTATTTAACCCGATAAACATAATATATTAAATATTACACATTATTTCTTCTCCTTCCTTCTCTGGACTCTGCAACTTCTTTTTTGTTCTCTTTTAACTATAATGGTTTACATAAGAAAAACAAGAGGGTCAGCTATAAGATTTTTGTTCGGCTAAGTACTCTAGTAAATTGAAATTTGGGCCGGCCGGAGAGTCAACGGATCCCCGGACCCTCTCGTAGTTCCGCCCCTACATCCTTAATTTTATGTTTTATGTGAAATTTGGAATGTATATGAAGGCATAAATTATTCAAACTGATTGCAACACAACATTACATCTTTTACAAAATACCAAACATTCAGCAGGTGGGAATATAAATTAAACATAATAAAACAACTTTATTTCTACCTTTTATTCTTGTTGTATGTTATCATTTAGTAATAATATTCTGCTTTTAATTAAAAAAAAATCTACTTTACTATTTGTCTGTTTTTAACCTAAATATATTTAACAAAAAAATACGTTTTTAGTCCCTAAGGTTTGACTAAAATAACTATTTTAATCCAAAGGTTTTACAACATCGATTTTGATCCAATAATTTCATCTTTTATTTCATTGTCATACAACCCACTAACCTCCATTCAATTTTTGTGTTAAGTAATTATAAAAAACAAAATTATCCTAAGCTAAATATATAACTTATTAACATGTTTGACAGTTGGACTCATTTGTGTAATTTATTTAAATTAATTAAAATAAAACAACAAAACATATTTTATACACCATATTCATAGAGACGTGTGTAATTTATCAACTTCAGTCTTTTTATGTTGTCTTTATCGCCACCATCGCACCATCTACCACCCCCTACACCACCGCCACCGCCACCGCCACCGCCACCGCCACTGCTACCACCACACCCCCACCATTGCCACCCCGCTCCACCGCAACAATCTTTACCACCACACCACCGCCACCATCTTTTAGATCGAAGAGGAGGAACAAATCGAAGAAGAGATCTTCGTCACCCCGTTCTCTACACCGTCGTTCTCTCTCTCTAACCCTAGATCTACACCGTCGTTGCACCAGCGCTACTACACCAACACCGCTAAACCCTAGATCTAAACTCGATTTTCGGAGGCCAGATCAAAGAGAGAGAGAGAGAGAGAGAGAGAGATTTGCGGTTGATGTTGGCATTCGAAAACAACCCAGGGGGCCAAACGAGGGAGTTAGAGCGATTTGTTGTGTTGATTGGCGTTGGATTCTTCCCCCATTTCAAAAACCCTAAATCAGAAACTGACGGAAACACCCGAGCTTACTTCGCCTATGCAAATCTTGAAGATCTGTTCACAGCTAGTGGTGGTGATCGGTGATGGATCTAAAGGTGACGGATCCGGTGGTGGTTGTGATGACGATACAAAGGAGGGGTTGGGTTATAATTTTTAAATGATAGTTATTAAAAATTATTTTAATATTAATAATCATAATAATAATAATATAAGTTATTGTAATAAGCACGGGTTAAATCTTACTAGTCTTTATACTAATAAATAAAAAGGGGACCCATGTTATTTTCTGGTGTATTTTTAGTATGTTTTTCTCGTCTCTCTCATATTAAATAATAATACCAAAAATATATTTTTAAATATTTAATATAAATCTAATTATAAATACTTGTTATTTAATTAAGGATAATTATTATATCTTTAATTAAATGAATTTAATATAAATTAACATTTATCAATTACATAAAAAATTAATACTCATTTAAAAAAAATATTTTAAAAATTAATTTAACAAAATTTATAATTGTCACGTCAAAGTATATTTTTAAAGACATATTTTGACGAGTGTATGTGTTAACAGAGTACATTATATTTTATCCAACCGGCTTAATACGCGGGTTTTTAAAGACATAATTTTTTTATTACTAAGTATATAACATTACATTTATTCAACCCATGTAATACACAAGATTCGAACCTAGTTTTATATATACACCAAGTCAAAATCAAATTAAAAGAATTTTCAACAAAAACTATGAATGCTTTATTTATGTATTTAACGTCATGTTAACTGATATAGTTATATACAACAATTTAATTTATAGTCATGTGGGCATTTCAAGTCAACTTGAGGATGAACTTGAATTATTGTGATATTTTGTTGAAAATGTTCTTTCTAGAATTTTGAATTATTTTTTTGTGTCACCATTCTTTGAAACATTAAAAAGAAAATTGCTATATTATTGTTTCGGATTTAAATCATTCGCTAAAAGTAATATGTCATCTAAAACTATAAAGAAGCAACGAGAGGTATATTTTAACAACACAACAACATGTTGATAAACCGACTAAACTTACTTAGATTTTAAAGATTTTAAAAAACTAAAAATTGCTTAGCATATGGTATATAACTATATATAAAAGAAACAAAGCTTTAGTGTAAGATCGATTAATAGGTTTTCAGTAACCAAAGATGACAAATTCGTCCTTGCACATGTGCGAAAAGTCACTATTGTGACACTGTCACAACCGTCACTTAACAATGTCACATGAACAATTATGAAGTGATATATAGTTCGAATAGTTACCATCGTATCGTCGCTGAAATTTCATTGCTAAAACTATCACTAAATGCACTCAAACAGTCTTAGACTAACTATCAAAACAGTTGGCCGCTACTTTTGCACATTTTTTTTTCTTTTTATCATTGGAAGGTAGTAATATGTCCCCAATTATATGATGTTATAAAGTTAGGTTACTGCCAAAAATGTAAGAACATGTAGAATTTCTTTTTCTTTTATCACATGATGAACCTAAAATTAAAAAAAATGACATGTGTGCAAGTAATAATTATATTTTATTTCACGTCTCGTCATTTTGTGAAAACCATCTTTGTTTCTTTTCGTATCAACTCGTCCACTAATACGGACCCATGTCAAAATGTTATTTCCTTTTCTTATTGTACAACTTATAAAAAAATTTAGGGTGGACGGTCGGGTGGACCAATAAAAAATTTCAGGCTAAAACAAGTAAAGATTTTAGTACGGGTCAGATCGGGTTGTGTTGATCGATAAACACTTTCTTGTCTGTTTTTATAATTAATTAACGTGTTAAATTGATTTCAAAATCGATATTATCAGTACAGTAATCTAAATGTTTAGATAAACAGTATATATCAAAAATGTTTCTTTAGGTTTTTTAAATATAACTTATAAAAACAGGACGGCAAGGTGGGTCGGTCGAGAAAAATCGGGTCAAAATGAGTAAGATTTTAGTATTTGGCTTGTGTTGATCTGTAAACACTTTTTCATATTTTTTCTATATAATTAATGTGTTAAAGTAATTATAAAACTTTATTATTAATAATGTACAAAAAATATGTTATACATTTTTTAACATTTTCTTTGTAACTAAGTTTAATAATTTGACCCCTTTAACCGGTCTGTAACAAACACAACTAAAATTAACCGGTTCACGAGTAAACGGGTCAAAATCATTGGCACCCTCCAATAAATTATTAAATGATGAAAAGAAATGAAACCATGTGTGATTAAATATATAGCCATACTGTGATATTATAACCAAATCTTATGGTGTCTCACTTAGGTAAGGTAGATCACACTTCTGAGAAGAAGAAGAAAATGGAAACTAGAGGTCCATCACCACTTGTTCCTTTTCTAATGCTTAATGTTTTTGCCATCATAATCTTCAGTCCTATGGTGGAGAACTTGGTGGTGATTCCTTTCTTGTTGATGCTTGTCATATACTTTATTTATGTTTTCTTTCCCTTTCATCAAGATTCATCTTGGAGTCCAAATTATCATGGAGGTGTTGGTGCTGCTGCTCATGAAGGAGATTCAGGGTTTGGATTCGGGGCGTTTCTTTTGGTCATCATATGTCTTATTTTGTGCCAAATCATATGAACTCGTGTTCGTATTGTGTTCTTGGTTATCACAGACTGTAAAATATGGTTTGATAACGCGCGTTGAACAAGTAAGCGTTTAGCGGACGGGGTTTCTATAAGTGCATCATGTTTATTGTAATTAATGTCAAGACTTTTTTGTGCTTGTAACCAAGTATAATTTTGACAAAGTTTTGATTATGCTCAACTGTTTCTGCAGTGCTGTAGAGTGTATGCCAATTTAGGGATGAACCGATGAAGTTTTGGGTTGTTATGTATAACTCGCTTAATAAACAAGTCGTGTTCGTGTCGACCTATTTAATTAAACAGATCATATTTTCAGGACCCAAATTAAACAGGTCGACCCATCAACCCGTTTAGTACTCCATCTATTACAAACAGTTTAACACGTTTACACTTTACAACTTTGTTTCACTCGTTTAGATAAATGGATTATACGGGCCGTGTTCGGGTTACATAATTTTAAGTCTGTCCAGGTTAGGATTGATATCTTTTACATGAATAAGTATATGAGTCGTGTTCGGGATCAACGATTCAACCCACTAACCCGACATAATGAACCACTTATTCAAACATGTTATATTAAATCCAAAATAAAATATTTCAAGTTCTTGTTATTTCAAAAACCAAGTTTAGACTTGTTTTTCTTGTGTTAAAAACACTCAAATCTCCAACTAGATTTTCTTTTACATTTCTTATTGTTTGGTTCAAACATGTTAATACGGTTAGGTTTAGGTTAACTTTCAGTCGAAACATTTCTGTGATACCTTAATTTTTTTTATTTTTTTTATAATATAATATCATAAGATTTTTTTATTTTAAATAAATAAAATATTTAGGATGGAACCCCATTTCATTTACCACAAACTTTCTTGAGCAATGTATGTCCTTGTCAAGCATAGCAATTTGACCTCTCATTGTAGATGTCTTATGTTTCCGTGCACTACCTTGAAATGAAGTCGTTTTTACAAAGCAACATTCAGTAGAGTAAGCTTTGATAAGTGTTTTTTTTTTGAAAGGCAAACTTCATTAAAAACACCGGCCGGCCCCAAAACAGGGCCGCCACAAAGCAACAAAACACTACATATTCACAAAACTACACCAGTCCTCTCAACTACACATTTTGGACTTCATTCTACTATTAAACCATAAAAATCCAACCGCTTTAATTTCACTGATGATGTCCGCCACCCTCACCACCTTATTGTTGAATTTACACTCGTTTCTGACTCTCCAAATACTCCAACACCCGATAATGATTGTACCATGGAAAACTTTCTTGGCCATCCCCTTTAGCCCAACATGATCCTTAAGCTCCAAAAGATCCCGAAATGAAAAAGCAAAAATCTGTTCCACTCGGCACCAAAAACTGACAAAACTCTAGACCGCTGCAGCCACGTAACAAGCTGAAAAAATGTGATCCACCGATTCCTCCCCACTCTCGCATAGAGGGCACACCGAATTTTCAATATGAATGTTCCGGATCCGTAGGGCATCAACCATTGGAATTTTTTCCATCTCAGCACGCTATGCGAAAATGTTACACTTAAGCGGAATCCACTTACACCACTCCCAAACATATCGATTAGAATAATCCTCCTCCATGTACATCATTCTTCTCACATTACTCACCGAGAAATAACCATTCTGGTCGCCACATCACGTCCACTTATCCCTCACCCCTGACAACACCACAGCCTCTGTCACCTTGACGATCTCGCCCAATTCGGTCAACTCGACACCCGAGGCCGGTCTCCTTCTCCATTTCCAATCCGCCTCACCAATCCTCTCGTCCCTCTTGATTCTATCACTCACCTTGTAAAGCTTTACTACCTCCAATTTAAAAAGATTTGGGAACCTCTCCTTTAAAATTACATTCCCCACCCACGGATCAGTCCAAAATTTTAGCGATTCCCCATTGCTAATAACCCCACGCATATACGAGCTTAGCGTAGCATTATTAACCAACGTACCATTCATTACCTTCATTATGTTAATCCAAACTCCCCCCAAGGTCTTCCGACAAGGGAGAAATTCCGGCTTCCTTTTATCACCATGAATCGCTATAATGACTTTCGCCCACAATGCCGAGCCCTCCGCTTTAAGTTTCCACCCCCATTTTGAAAGAAGAGCGATATTCACAGTCTTAAGTTTACTCAACCCAAGACCCCCCCAACCTTCTTCGGGGACGCTACCCGATCCCACGCCACCCAATTAATCTTTTACATGTTAGGATTGATATCTTTTACATGAATAAGTATATGAGTTGTGTTCGGGATCAACGATTCAACCCACTAACCCGACATAATGAACCACTTATTCAAACATGTTATATTAAATCCAAAATAAAATATTTCAAGTTCTTGTTATTTCAAAAACCAAGTTTAGACTTGTTTTTCTTGTGTTAAAAACACTCAAATCTCCAACTAGATTTTCTTTTACATTTCTTATTGTTTGGTTCAAACATGTTAATACGGTTAGGTTTAGGTTAACTTTCAGTCGAAACATTTCTGTGATACCTTAATTTTTTTTATTTTTTTTATAATATAATATCATAAGATTTTTTTATTTTAAATAAATAAAATATTTAGGATGGAACCCCATTTCTTTTACCACAAACTTTCTTGAGCAATGTATGTCCTTGTCAAGCATAGCAATTTGACCTCTCATTGTAGATGTCTTATGTTTCCGTGCACTACCTTGAAATGAAGTCGTTTTTACAAAGCAACATTCAGTAGAGTAAGCTTTGATAAGTGTTTTTTTTTAAAGGCAAACTTCATTAAAAACACCGGCCGGCCCCAAAACAGGGCCGCCACAAAGCAACAAAACACTACATATTCACAAAACTACACCAGTCCTCTCAACTACACATTTTGGACTTCATTCTACTATTAAACCATAAAAATCCAACCGCTTTAATTTCACTGATGATGTCCGCCACCCTCACCACCTTATTGTTGAATTTACACTCGTTTCTGACTCTCCAAATACTCCAACACCCGATAATGATTGTACCATGGAAAACTTTCTTGGCCATCCCCTTTAGCCCAACATGATCCTTAAGCTCCAAAAGATCCCGAAATGAAAAAGCAAAAATCTGTTCCACTCGGCACCAAAAACTGACAAAACTCTAGACCGCTGCAGCCACGTAACAAGCTGAAAAAATGTGATCCACCGATTCCTCCCCACTCTCGCATAGAGGGCACACCGAATTTTCAATATGAATGTTCCGGATCCGCAGGGCATCAACCATTGGAATTTTTTCCATCTCAGCACGCCATGCGAAAATGTTACACTTAAGCGGAATCCACTTACACCACTCCCAAACATATCGATTAGAATAATCCTCCTCCATGTACATCATTCTTCTCACATTACTCACCGAGAAATAACCATTCTGGTCGCCACATCACGTCCACTTATCCCTCACCCCTGACAACACCACAGCCTCTGTCACCTTGACGATCTCGCCCAATTCGGTCAACTCGACACCCGAGGCCGGTCTCCTTCTCCATTTCCAATCCGCCTCACCAATCCTCTCGTCCCTCTTGATTCTATCACTCACCTTGTAAAGCTTTACTACCTCCAATTTAAAAAGATTTGGGAACCTCTCCTTTAAAATTACATTCCCCACCCACGGATCAGTCCAAAATTTTAGCGATTCCCCATTGCTAATAACCCCACGCATATACGAGCTTAGCGTAGCATTATTAACCAACGTACCATTCATTACCTTCATTATGTTAATCCAAACTCCCCCCAAGGTCTTCCGACAAGGGAGAAATTCCGGCTTCCTTTTATCACCATGAATCGCTATAATGACTTTCGCCCACAATGCCGAGCCCTCCGCTTTAAGTTTCCACCCCCATTTTGAAAGAAGAGCGATATTCACAGTCTTAAGTTTACTCAACCCAAGACCCCCCAACCTTCTTCGGGGACGCTACCCGATCCCACGCCACCCAATTAATCTTCTTACTCTCTCCATTCCCCCCCCCCCCACAAAAATCTCTTTATGATAGACTCCAAATCCTTGATAGCTTTCACCGGAGCTCTATATAAGGAAAAATAATACATCGGAAGACTTTCGAGAACCGCTTTGATCAACGTAACTCTACCTCCAACCGAAAGCCTCGACGATTTCCAAAGGGCAAGCCTGTTTTGAAAGACCTCATAGATAGGCCTCCAGTTACTAATTCGATTCATGTCCGCACCCACCATCAATCCAAGGTACTTAAACGGATACGAGCCCACTCCACATCCCACCACCTTAGCCATGTCACTCACAACCGGATTCTCCACCCCCACCCCAACAAGAATGGACTTAGACATGTTGATTCTAAGGCCTGAACATATATAAAAGCTTCTAAGAACCCGAACCACATTTTGAACGTTAACTTTAGACCAATCCCCTAGAATGACCGCATCATCAGCGAAGAAAAGTTTAGACACCACCGGACCGTCTTCACTTAGCTCGATTCCTTTGACCAGCCCCGCTTCACTCGCTTTTCCAATCATACACGACAAACCTTCCATGATAATTAAGAAGATAAAGGGTGAAATCGGGTCACCTTGTCTTAAACCTTTCTCGTACGGGAACTCAAAGGTAGGAGATCCGTTAACCAAAACTGAAGACCGCGCCGAAGCCAAAATACCCCATATCCACTTACACCATCTTCTCGGGAATCCCATTTGATCCAAAATATCCATGACAAATGACCAATTGGCATTGTCATAAGCCTTCTCGAAATCAATTTTCAAGAGGAAAGCCATATGCTTCTTCTTTTTCAACCAATTCAAAATTTCATTCACCACAAGGGGTCGCCTTAGGGTAGTCGATTGGTGGTTTTAACGTATAGAGGAGTCGTTTCACGGTGGTCTGCGACCAGTAGGGATCTCTGGTAGAGGCCACAAATTAAAGGAAAAGAGAAGCAGTATTTATAATTTTTGGTTTTTTTTTAACTAGAAAACATGAGGGAATAACGAATGGTTTTTTGTTGAGTTTTTTAAATTCGAAAACATAAACCGATAAAAATTTAACATGTATTTTCAAGAGAGTATGAGATCTCTAGTAGCAACGCTAAAGAAAAGGTGGTTAAGGACACGAGTTAGCTATGGCTATCATGAAGAAAGAGTTCTTGACATTTTTCCTCTATTGGTTTTAAACAAATGCTACATCACTTGTAAAGATTTTATTTAGTCTTTACCTGTGATTAAATATAGAAACTTGGTTACTATTTGGTGAAGTTTTCTCCTAAATAAATGTATACTTATCAAAAAGAGTTATTTACACGGATGGTCCCTGTGATTTGTAAAATTATGAATTTAGTCCTTAACTTTGAGAAATTATAAGTTTGGTCCAAAAAACTTTCATTTTGTTACACTGATGGTCCTTGGAGTGGATGGGATTAACTTTTTCTGTTAAGTGAGTGTAAAAAGACAAAAATACCCTTAAGGTTAAATGAAACAATTAAATATTGATTCATATTTATGTGGGCCCCACCCTATTAAAATAAATCAATTATTATTAAATTCATGTGGGCCCCACCCCTTCATCTTCCCCACCCTCAAGACAACCAATATCACCCTTCTCTCCGGCGACCACCACCACCGCTCCCAGCAGTGGTGTTCGGTGGCCATGGCTTGAACAGAATCGCAGACATTGCCGAAAATGGAATCCTAAAGCTCACCAACGTCAGCTCCCACCAAATCGGACGTGGTTTCTACCCTGATCCCATTCGTTTCATAAACCCCGACACCTAAAACGATCGTTCCTTCTCCATCGTCCCGAGATACTAAAAACTCGGCGGCCATGGCTTAGCCTGCACCATTTCTCCGACCAAAGAATTCGTCGGAGCTCAGCCAAGCCAGTACCTTCGACTCCTCAACGGAAACACATCCAATCATCTCTTTTCCGTCGAATTCGACCCCGTCCTAGATTTCGAATTCTCCGACATCAATGACAATCACGTCGGCGTTAACATCAACCGAATGAAATCGCTGAATTCGACCAAAACCGGGTTCTTTATCAATGGGATTTCAATGAAACAAGATCTTTGCTTCCACCGCTGATGTACAAAAACCTTGCGCATCGAGAGCTAGAGCTATGAGTAGAGGTGCACAAACCGGATTTTTTTCGGATCCAGATACGTTGGTCAACGACTGGACACGAGGGAACCGGATCGGATCCGGTTTTGGGAGTGGAGAGGTGGAACCTATTGGGACCGGGCCAGATAAGTGGAACCGGACCGGACAAAAAAAACCGGTTCCACCGGAATTTTTTTTAAAATTTAGAAAGATACACTATAAAAATTACAAAAAACATAATTGAATCACAAAATATATATTATTTATTGTGACTCGTTATTCGTCGTCTACTCGTCTTAGTCTTCGTAACATCGGTTTTCAATCTTCTTCGCATGAGATATGTTTGGATTCATCATAAGCTTGTTCTTCGTCCGAAAGTGGATTCGTCGCCCCTTGTTCTACTTCGAACTCGTGTATTTATTGTTCAATGTCAAGCTCGCCTTCTAGTTTTGCAACATGTTGTACACGTTCGGCGGCATCCAAATGGTCCTTCAAACAAATACACATCTCCATAGATTCTAGTGTAAGCCTCGTTCTTCGAATAGACAAAACCCTGTCACTAAGAGAAAAAGCAGATTCCGAAGCTACCGTGAAAACTTGGACGATTAGTAGGTCACGGGCCATTACGGCTAGAATGGGATATTGAGATTCCCTTCCTTGCCACCAACTCAAAATATCAAAGTTTTCAAACTCTTTGGATCTTAGAGTTGAAATAAAGTCAGTTGCTTGATATCTCCCAAGCTCGCTACTTGGTGTGCTTCCACGAGGTCGTTTAGTATTTTCGTTTCTTAAAGTGTTAAATAAATTTAGCATCGGGTTCCTTGAACTACTAGAACTTGAACCCGAAGCCATTGATTCACGTATGTTTGATGGATCACCACTTCCACCATATTTGCGTAAATAATAATCAAACATATTATTAAAAACCGAATTGAAATCGTTATTGCCTTTGATTCAAAATTTAGGTCTTCCTCATACACATTTAAATCGTCCGATATTGATCCAATTAATTTTTCAACACCGGTTACATTAATCGTTGGATTTAAGGCGGCCGAACAAGTAACAACGGCCGACATTTTCGAAAAATATTTTTTAAATTTAGCTTTCATAGGTGTTACCATTTTTTTCAAAAATAGAGCCTTTTAATTTATTACATATTAAATATAATTGTTGAAGTATTAGCGAAAACGTGGGATAATAAACTCCCGGTAAACATGTAGTTGCATTTTTAAAAACCTCAAGCAAATTAGTTACTTTCTCGATCGTATCGCAACTTATATTATCAATTTTTTGTGAACAACGTTTTTTGGACAAGTTCATCAAAGAAATGTTTTAAAGTAACTCTTTGCTTTAAGGCCGATTCAAACGTTATCAAAAGATATTGAAAATATTTTTGGTTGAACTTTATAAGTTTGAATTACCGATTCTAAAATATAAAATAAGTTTTCACCGGTATGTGAATATCCAAAATAATCAAACGCAATTTTACGCTTCATCATTTGCCATGACTCGGGTTCAACCCAATGTGCGGTAAAGCAAATGTACGATTCGGGTAAACCATGTGGAGCGGACCAATTGTTCGTGGTTAAGTTAATGCCGGTATTTAAATTTTCAAAACCTAAAATTAATTTTTTTAGCTATTTTTCACGTTTTTAAACAATCTATTCTCAAAGTAGAACGACTTACATTTGTGTAACTCGGTTGAAGCGTCTCTTGTATCATCCTCGTCAAGCGCGGGTTACAAAATGATCAAACGACAATCCTTCTTGAATGATGAAATGTGTCATTCTCTCACAAACCTCTCAATATTGTATTGCCAAACTCCTTCATCTCTTCCAATTTGAGTTTGATCTTCCCCTTGAGTGTGTTTTGCGTGACTACCAATATGTTTCCTCAAAGTGTTATTTCACGCAGCACCCAAAATTTTACCACAACGTTTGCAACGAGCCTTTTGCGAACCGTTCGAAATTTCGCATAACTCGAAATGAGCTCATATCTCTTGGTTTCGGGAGCAAGGAAGTACTCTCACCACCGTGGCGTCGCTAGTAGAACCACCAACGGAATTTTGAGTGCTTGCGGAAGCGGAAGCCATGAGAGCGTTTTTTTGAGTAAAAGTGAGTTTTTTTTGTGTTTTGAGAGCGTTTTTGAGTTTTGAGAACTAGAATGTTGTTGTGAACTAACACATACCCCCAATACCTATTTATACTAAGTTTCAAGTCTCAAAAACCCAAAAAAAGGCTATATAGCCAGTTTTTTTTCAACCAACGATCGGAACCGGTTAGAACCGGTTCTTTTTTGTCCAATTTTTATCCGGTTCTTTTTTGTCCGATTTTTATCCGGTCCGTAAAAAACCCCCTAACCGGTTCTGGATCCGCTGGTTCCCTAAAATCCGGTCCGGTTCTTTTTTGTCTGGTTCTTGCCGGTTCCGATTTCAGATAATCCGTCGGATCTGATTCGGATCCGGATACTTTGTGCACCTCTAGCTATGAGTATGTGTGACGCGGCGTTTGAATCTAATGAGATCGATTTTTAATTTGGCTAGTCTAACAGAACGGGTGTGGTCTTTTGTAGATCCGGCGAACACCCCTCCGCTACAGAGAGCCAAATCTCAGTATTATTTTGAGTGAAGATACGTAACGGTGCTTCCAATTTGAACAATGGTTGAGTTTTGGTTGTGCGTTGAGGTCGCCGGATTCCGACCGGAGTTTTGGTGTGTTCGGTGAGAAGTTGTGAGTTAGTCCATGGAGAAGATAAAGAATCTGATCGTGGTTTTTTTTAAGAGTTAATTTAATATTCATTCATTTAAAATAAATGTGGTGAGGTCCTTAAACATAATTTAATATATAAATTATTCGTTTATTATTTTTATTTTTGTTTCATTTAACCTTAAGGGCGTTTTCATCTTTTCACACCCATTTAACAGAAAAAGTTAACCCCCATCCACTCTAGGGATCATCAGTGTAACAAAATGAAAATTTCTTGGGACCAAACCTGTAATTTCTCAAAGTTAGGGACTAAATCCGCAATTTGACCAAACCACATGGACCATCAGTGTAATTAACTCTATCAAAAAATGATTTAAATCCAACCAAAGTCACACGAGAAACTGATGTGATAATATTCAAGATTTAAGTTGAAGATCATGATGTTGCCATGTATTTGCACCTCTAGAAATGGACAGTTTAAGACATCTTTTCATATCATGATGTTGCCATGACTTGATTCCAGTTATTGTATTTGCACAATCTTGATTCTGTATTTTGTCCTAACTCACACATGCATATATATATACATGTATACACACACACACATATAGCAACCATTGGTTCTAACTCACACAAAGTAACTATATCAGAAAGAAAATGGATACCAAAAGTCCAACATTTGTTCTTTTTCTCATAGTGAATGTTCTTGGTCTCCTGTTTTTGAGTCCTAACGAACAAAAGCTAGTCATGATTCCTATACTATTGATATTTTTCATGCACTTCTTTCCTACCAACGATCCACCTATTGATTCATACGAGCACGGTTATGATGCTAATCACCAAGGCCAGTGGGGTCTAGAGTCACCGATTTTCTTCTCATCATGATATCCGCCAAATCACATAAACTTCATGTATTATATTCGATTTAATGGTTGTATAAGTGTTTGCTTAGGCACAAGTGATTTAAATTCTTTTGTGTTTGTTCTCTATCATAAGAATGTACCATTATAACGAAAATGACCATAATATAATATATGCATTGCAAACTTGTCCTTCAAGTATATATGATATTTAGAAAAGGTGTCTGAAATTCTGCTGATTTTATTATCCGCACAACTCAATTTATGTCCAATTTGGAACATTTGTACATTGGCGAATTTATCATATCATATCATGCTCAAATCACACAAGAACAAAAAAAACGTACTCATAATTTAGGTAAAAGAATAAAAATACTACCCCTCTCCTCCTATGGGACAAAATTGTGCTTTGGGCAAATTCGCCAATAAACAAGTGAAATTGCATGTCTATGGAGCAAACTATATCTTATCATGGTGGCAAGTAACCATTATTAGCGTTTTATCCAACAGGAAACAATAGCTGGTACCTTTTAGATGTTGCGGTTGATGTAGGTTTAAGAAAACGGGAAGGAGTATCTGCTCTTGCAGGAGTTCTCTACCACTTAGAGATCTCGTTGGCCATTGATTGACTGAAAATGCACTATGAAAGTTATTCAAATATAATAAAATTAACAACAAACGATTGGAAGAAAGTTTGAAGATGTACCTTGTTTTCCAGCACAGCTCCATCAGGGATTACAATTTTCTCACCAGGTCTTGCATTAATGCTAACAAGTCCCTACAAATTGGTGATAAAGAAAGTAATATGTCACAGAGGTGTGAAAGACACCAACAATTTAACAAATTAATCCACTTGCTTTCTTTCAACATATGCATTCACAACAAAAAGGACATCTTTAATATTACATGGTTATAAATTGTACAGATGCTTGAAATTTTGCACTTCATTTTATGCAAAAGATTATGTCACAAAGTGAATCAAAAGCGAAGAAACATGTCCAAATATTAAATTGGACTTTAGCATACATTTAATTAACTAAGCTGACAATCAAGGCCAAATAAAAAGGTGGTGTTTAGTGTAAATTTTTTAGTTCCATGTTTACCTATACTAGAGGTAGAAAGATGAACGGGTCGAGAGGGTTGGATAATAAGTTAAAATGGGTTTGGATAGAAACAGGTCAAACGTGTTTGGGTTGAAACAGGTCAGGTTTAGTATTGTTCTATAGATGATTATTGTGTTAATTAAGAATAATCTAGATATTTGAATAAAATGATTTAGGAGATTGTATGCACTAAAAATAGAGTTTGGGCGACTTTCAACTCATTTTCCTTTTAGGTAAACTTCTTGATTATACCAGTTGATCCATTTGAAATAAAACACCACACAAATTGACCCATTCATAAGCAAATGGTTCAATATTGTCACATCAAACCAACACTCTATAAAAGGGTATATTCCAGTTGCAAGATGAATAAAGCTTTTGAATGACATGTTTATAACATTTTTTAACATAAAATGCTTTATTCGAATACCATGGTAATTGGTATCAACAGGCCCAAGACAGGCACAAATCTTGAAGAATCCAAGAGGTATGTCTTAATCTTATTGCTTATAATTATTTAAAATTGACATAGAGGTTATGAATGAGGCAGCAGGCCTTGCAAAAACAATGTCATATCAAAACTAACAAATATCATGTACATTGATATAATGTGGAAGTATTTTTGGTACCTTAAGAATGACACCATTTCCAAACCAAACATCACCTGAGACCTTCAGGTTATCAAGATCAATGATGCTTGGAATCGACTTAAAACGACTTTCAAAATCGGCTACCTAGAAGAGAGAAAAGAATGTAACGGTAAAATTCAATTAAAAAGCATCCTATAAGATGACTTAAAAAGCATCGTAAAAGTCACCTTTTCAAATTCTGGACCTAACTCTATAGTAGGATTAACAGGGTCTATTCTAGCCTCATTGCGTATAAGAATGCCTTTGTCACAGGTGTACAAATCAGACTGCAGCAAGATAAAATTGTATAAGAGCAGATCACTTAAACTTGAGATTATAATGAATACTAAAGGTGGCCGAATGGGCGGGGCAGGTAATGGTTAAAAACAGGTACTTTTTGGTACATGTCAGTGTTGGGTTGAACCAAAACACTTGTGTTCCAAAATTTCTATTATTTTTTGTTATTAATGTTAGTGTGCCAATTGTGATTACTAAGTTATATTATATAAATAGCAATCTTTATTTAACAAATACCCTTCGGGCAACCTTGACCTATCTGACCTGCTCGAACCATTGACACGTTCCTTTAAGCTACTTTTTTTTTTACCCGTTGGAGATAAAACATAAACCAAATCGCCCCATTCATAAGTAAATAGGTCAAAATTGCCACCTCTATGAATATAACCTTAAAGATAAGTAAATCTGATGTTTCCTCCAGTGGAAGATTTCGAGATGCGGGAACGGTTACAGCAATGGGAGGCCGAAATAACTGGAGGATAAAAAATATGAAATTGCAATAAGCCAGTATGTAATTTGGTCAATAATTACATAACAGAAACACGTGCGTGTATACCTTTGTTTGCGGGTGATTCGCAATAGAATTAATGTTTACCCACCTGTAAGATTTAGGATTAATCATGATTATAAAAAATTTTAAAAAATAAATTGCATAAAAAGGCATTCAATAAATTCAATACTCACGTATTCATTGTCGTGGTGCTCGTAAACCTCTCTTCTAACTCCATACAATACTTGATTTTGTTCTTGATCAGATGATTTAGAATGTCTGGCACAAAACATAAGGATCACAAATCATAATTAAAAAGTTGATTACCGATTACGTTCATAAGTACATAATATTTTAGTATACTACAGCTCATATGATGGTAACTCATGAATGTTTAGAAGTTCAAAATTAAAAGGATACTTGGGTCCACAACTTCAGCCAAATTATCTGAGCTCAGCATCAGTATGAACTCTTTACCCTGAACAAATCGAGGTTATCCTGTAATCTTAAAAAAAATACTAAATTAATGTAAAAAAAAGAGATTTCAACATATATTACCTGCAATAGTAAATCATCAAGTTTGCCACTCTTCTTTAAGGAAAGGAAAGCTTCCTTCTGGTCAAAAGCAATTTTGACATCATTCTCTTGATGTTGATCCTATAATGCATAATTTCCTAGTGAGATACAAGATAAGATAATAGCAAAAGAAGCTGTCAAGCTGCTGTAAAAGATTTAAAAAAAAACACAAACCTTGACTAGACACATTATGTTTTTGTTGGATTGTTTCTCCACATTCTATATAACAAAAAAACACAAAATACTAGACATGTAAATGCAGATCGCAGAATAATGGAAAACAAGAAGATTCATTTACCTTCAAAGTCTCGTTATGTGTGCTTACATCATTCATCAGAAGCAGAGGAACATCACATCCATATTTTGAATTCAGAGACTACAAACAATTCTAAATATAAATTTTGACCTTTACATACATCTACTATAAAGTCTTCAAAATGGTAAGTGAAGTAACATTTTGAAAAAATCACCTCAATATAATTAGAGAGTAAGTCTAGAGATGTTAATCCATTAGAAATCTCAATGGCAGACCTGCATGAAGTACATGAGAATATATCAATGAACTTTAATATATCAATAATATAAGAATTATGAAAATGCAGAAACTTATGGTCATGGTAAAACCGTAAAATCCATACTTTGGCCCATCAAAACCCATCTTGGTCCCTTCACTGTCGATCTTAAAGACAACAAGTTTTTCCAGAAGCTCCTTGATTTCTGAGGGATCTGCATTCAGAAAAACATTACAAGTATATAAAGATGTGCATTATTAAGTGAAAAGAAAACTTCAACTCAAACAATCAAAATAAGAAGTGAATCAAATTAGACAATTACCATCAGAAGCAGGGGATAAACCTTCGTATGGTAACACCAACAACTCATCATTTATACCATCTATCTTAATCTTATCAACTAGTGGAGCAGCCTCCCTTCAATCCATAATTCATCCACAACAACAACCGTTATTCATCTCAAACGAAACTCAAATAACATATTAACATCAAACATTTACATCAGCATATTCTCACCCAATTTTCGGCTCTTCTTCTTTAACTACCTTCCCGTTAGCTGCTGTGAGCTTCTTTTGCTCGTACTGGATAGTTTTTGTAATCAGATTACAGAACAAATACACAAACTCCACTGAATCATTTGCTGGAACAGGATATGTGATTCTCTCATAAGTTTCCAATGGCATACTCGGATCCACCAGTCTGAAATTAAATATTAGAAACATTCAACAGAAATAAGACATGACTGCAAAAAGCAAATGAAAATACTAACCCTACAATTGGAATCTGCAACCTAGTAGCTTCAAGGATCACAGAAGACTTCCGTTCTGTATCAAAAATCACCACGCAATCCGGCCGATAAACCGACGTCAAATTGAACTTCTGATTCCTGGATCGAAACCTTTTCGGACTCAAACTATTTGTCAGAAAGCCTCCGAGACGCCACGAGTTATCATTGCGGCAGCCGGTGCTTTTAATCATCTGCTCAACAATTTCATCCACTAATGGATTGGTGTTCACGAACAGAAACCGAGCGTTTTCGCTAGCGAGATTGCCGATGAAATTGCAGGCGCTACGGAGGCAAACTAGGGTTTTGTCGGAGTCGATAATCGTCATTCCATTTCGAGAGCCGTAAGTGTAGATTTTGTAATGATTCTCAGCCGCTCGGCGGCCTAAGTGAGCGTTTGTGCGTAGAAGCTTCTGAATAACAGCCGAGTGAATCGTCATTTGATTTAAAAGTAGAAAAATCTATCGTCTGTTTGGTTGCCGAAAGTCAATGAACCAATTGATTGTAGTGGAAGAAAACTTCTTCGAGTTGTGAGGATTCAATGTCGGAAGTCCGATTGCAGGAGGTTAGTTGTGGTGGTGTGTGTGTGTGTTGATGGCGGATTACGTCGGAGGTGAGCGTGAACAAGCCATGATTGTAAATGCACACTTTTTGGGTTAATGGTGGGAATATTTGCGATTTCGTCCTTTAAGTTTGATATATGTTTCAGTTGGACCTCACAATCAACGTTTTCAAAATCGGACCGGACATCGAACCAGTCGTGTTACCGGTCCACTAGTCATGAATCGATAGAAGAATTAATAATCAATAAAAACAACTATATAAAGAAGTGTGAGTATAAACAATAAATAAAGCACGATTAGGCAAACTGAAAACAAAGATTGATGCAAACTAACAAACTAGTAAAGCCAAAAACTGAGAGATTGTTGACCGCTTATTTTGTCTAACTCTAAACTTGCTCGCATCTTAATACCATATCTATCCACAAGTTCATGAATCTATAAATGAAATATACAATAAGTCCACAATTGTAACTACAAAAACACTAATTGATATTTATAGTATGTGAATCATAAATGAAAGTAACCCAAATTGACGATTCTTATGATTTTACCTTAGCTCCCTTCGGTCGTCCTGTTGATTAGTGATTAGAAGCAGCCCAAAAATAGATTTTAAGACTTGTCCAAATGGTTTTCACTTTTCAGAGTATATAATTCTTTATTAGACGAGGGGCCTATTGTTTTTAGGAGGCCCAAACCCTTGTTTGATCTCATATGACTATAGAGACGCCCCTCTTGTTTTACAGATATGTTTAATTGGGTTTATAAGCTTAAATGTTGATGAACCCACTTAAATCAAATTTGCAACTCTTTATTAGACAATCTTAGTCAATAACATTACCTAACACTTACTTCTATTTTGATAGAATTATGTTGCGCAGTTTATAACACGGTGAAAGAAGAAGTAAAGTTAGTGGCTGGTTTCCAAAATTTCAAAATGATGTCATGTGTCACGTTTTTACCGGTGAACGGAAAATTCACGTGTTACCATTTTATCATACATGAAAAAAATTTCACTTGTTTCCTTTACGTATCTTATTTCAATTATAGTTCATTTTCAATAAACTTACAAGAGCACGAAAACATCAATCCTCTCTTCTGGTCATTTATTTTTTCTCAAAAACACCTGCATTACGCCTATACAACTCGTATAGGTGATATACAGGTCGTTAGGCAAAAGTCAAGTCTACAAAACATCCAGACATGTCGATATCAGTCGCATTATGTCAAAATTTGCACAATATGTCGTAAAAAAAAGACGAGGGTCTACAAATAGCAAATGGGCCGTACTATTGGATGTTGACGTCATGGTTATCGTGGCACATGAACATTTTTCCCGGGGGGTTGGGGATGAACAGAATCGAGATTAACCTCGAATGCTATGAGGCAATGCTGGCAGGTAACCACTCAATTTTTCTGTAAAACACTTGTTTTCATTCTCCGTGAATCCGTGATTCGAATTGGAATGCCCGATTAATTTTGTAACCCTACAATTTGCAATTCCGACGTACTAGTTTCCGACTCCTGTTTATAGTTTTACTTTGATTGCTTAGAATCGGACAAAAAATCAGTCTGAAATTTGAATCAAGTGAACTGCAGTTCAAATAGATGAAACAGAAGGTTTAATTGCATCAAAATGGCAACGATTGGAATGCTAATTGAACAAATGTTGGTGTTCAAATCATGAGAAATATTTGATTCTGAAACATAATAAAATCAACTTGGATATCAAAAACAGATACAAATCTTCAATGTCATATACAAGAACAAATCTCTCACTTATCTTCAAAAATACAAGTTTTTGTGTTCTTTACAAAACCACTTCCAAATCACACTACCAATATCACTCCTCAACAAATAAAAAAATTTCAATCCATCACCTTAATTTGAATTGAAGAAAGAATGAACAAAAAATCACATTCTCAGCACTCATTTTTATCATACTGTGGCTCCCTTGGATACAAAATGGGACTTGCAAACATATAATTACAGCAGACTTCTGTTTTTCTGCTAATTCGGCGTATAAGTGTAGATTTTTTAATCTACTTGCTGCAGCAGGAAATGGAAATCTGATCTCTGGCGCAGGAGGGGCGGTGGGTCGATATCAGATAAATCGATATCTAGGAAAGATTGAGATATTTCTTCCAAAGAGAATGGTATGCTGAATTATGTGAAAAACAATTGCAGGTTAGTTGCGTGCTAGCTTTTAAATTCCAACTATTGTCTTTATGTTTATGTTTATGATTACCTGGAATCCACATCAAGCAAGAAAGAATTGTTGGGCATGCTGATTGAATCTTCTGCCATTAGTGCTCTCATCTTACCAATTACCTTCCAAAAAATAAACATTTATCAGATTGATATATATATTTTGGTGACTATAAACATTAGGTGTGGCCACATCAGATCTAAATTCAGCTTGCCCCTTATTTTATTCTGTTTTTTTCTTGAAAATGCTGAAAGTATACTGGTTTGGTTTAATCTGCTTCCTTTAATTTAAAGTGTTTTTAAGGAGCAACTATAAATTTGTCGGTTACTCAGAAGCAACTGAATGAAATATTGTCCTGATATAAAATAGTCTAAACTCTCATTGCAGTGCTCAAGGGAAATTAATGAAATTATTAGATTCTTTACCTCTTGAGATAACCCCTGGGTTCCATACTTGTCATCCCAAAACATAGTTCCAATACGATATATTTGTGGAACACTCAGTACCTTCAAAAAGAGAAAGAAAGCAAAGATTAGTTTCTGATAATCTTATATTATATGTTGTGCTGATTATATCTAAAATTGTAAATCTTGAAGTCCGCTTTGATATGCAATTCCTTATGTAGATAGAAGGATTGGAATAAAAGGACAGTAAATGTGTGTTGAGCAAATTACCGGGCAGAGTTCATTTGTGATCTCCTCCATGGACTTTTGAGTTTTCTGGTGTGATACCTGCATGATCATTGTATTAGATCTATCTTTAATCGTTTTATTACTGGGTTACTGCATTAAATGTAATAGTGCAGAACAACATACCAGTAATCCAACAGCTTGTCTTATGTGTTGTAACTCATCCCATGATGATCCAGCAAACTGTATGATTACAAAATATTAAATGCAGTGAATTCTTTTCCTGATTCTTAGTAGAGGGGGAAAATGAACGGGTTGGGTAACGGATCAAAACAGTCAATGTTTGTCCTTTTGGGTTTTGGTTGATATGAAACACTTTCTGTCCAAACATTTTAAGTTCTAATAAAAAGTTAGTGTGTTAAATATGTTTACAAAAATCATATTATTTCAATAATAATATTTTTTTGAATCAAATGATTTATAAGGTTTTATGCATTCTGAATAAACGTTAGGCCAGTTTGACCCGTTTCCTTTTAAGCTAATTTTTTTATTTGATTTTCCCATCTATCGCAGTGGGTTTGGCGGAATAATAAATTAATAGTTACCTGATCTGTTGCTTTCTTGCACCATTGTTCAAGTTCATGCAAACCAGACTTAACATATTCTCCATTACTAAAGGAGCAACATTCACGGCGAAGCAGTAAGCTGAAAAATCACAAATTATTTACTATTTTAACCCTAAGTGACATTAATAAAGCATATTTTAAAAGTATTCAGTAAAGTACGTTACCTATTGAAGAACTGCACATCTATGAATGAGAAAACCTGACTGAAAATTTTCCTTGTGATAATTGGAGGGACCTGAAGAAAAAACAATCAGCACTAAACCTTCAATTTCAATTTAAATCAATGTAATTTCTTCTTCTCACATAATTTTCAGACAGAATTCCTAAAGTGTTATCCAAGCTGTTAACAATGCTTTGCCAGTGTATCATTGATGCTTGTTGTTTTGCCACAATATTAGAAAGAATATTCCTTGATGCCCCTCTTGTTGGTCTGACCCGTGTTGATCTTGGTGCCTGTTAGTGTATTTGAAGGTTGAGATGTAGTTTTATTGAAGAACTTTTAGCTTACAATCTATCTTATTTTTTTATAAATATTTTACCTGAATACATGAATTTAGAAATGGACTTATTTCTTTCTTCAAGCTGTCACGTATCATTCCATACAATTTTTCCACGCAGGCTGTTAGATGTTGCTTGAACAAAAGTGCAGGATACTTGGCCTCTATTTTTGATTGTGTGTTTGGTTTCCCTTCCATTCCACTATACCCGCTAGAGATACCCATTCCCATAGGAGATGTACGGAAACCCTGATAACCAGTAATTAAGATTCATAAATTTTAGAACTTCAAATAAGTATTCAGTGAAACACGCTAAGAGCATACTTGTGTCATTCGACCAAACAATGTGGTGGGTGAAGCGCGGTTACGGTGTGGAGATTTATAGGGTGAACCGCTTGCTTTTATTGTACTTTGTAGTAGGAACAGAAGAGTTGAAGTTGTTGATAACCAATATGCCAAATCTTTGATGTTATCCTGAGCCTTTAATGATAAAGAATGCTAGATTAGTTTCATTTGACAAAATAAATGTGGTAGACATGAAATTTTATTAATAAATAAATACTACCTCTATAGAAGCTCGAATCGTGTGAATAATTCTGTCAAATATATGTGTCTTCTCTGCCTCAAAAGATCTCCATTGAACTAATGTTTTGTACACGATACATGCGGAAACAGGTCTGGTTTTGTCAAAACACTTATCTTCCAGCAGACACTTGATCAAAACATCATGGTTTTCCTAGTTGTGGCACGAAAAAAAATAAATTCCATTAGTCTCATTTGTAGTCTAAAAACAGTAAAACTGTTCTACATTCTAAATTTTAATTCTAAATCTATACCTGCTGTCTGTCTGTTAGTGATTTTTGTTTTGTTAGAGATGACATACTGCTGTCCAACTCCTGCAAAATTAATTCATTCAACATTGTAAAATTGCATTAAATGGTTATAAATTTTGTTAAGAAATTATTCATCATTTGTGATATTACCTTGGTCTTTTCTTGCTCAACATGTGGTGTTTCAAAACTATCCTTTGTTTCATGACCATTTTCCAAACTCTGTAATGTCATATAAGATTAGTATTTATTGTCAAATGTCAACCGTCCATCTGTAAGGTAAATCCACATGGTCAAATTTACCTGAAGTTGTGGTGATAACTTTTCAGGGGTGGTTATTGGGGTGATTATTTGCTCCACAACTACTTTTCGGTTGCACAGAAGCTCATTCTCTGACTCTAATTCTTTGATCTTGCTTTTGAGGCTGAAAGAAGGTGAAATATTAATGTTTTCTTAAAAAAAATTAGAAATGTTAATAAGAAAATTATAATGTTGTGTACTCTTACTTTTCAGTTTCTTCACTGAGTTCCTCGATTGTTGATGCAACCAATGCTTGCTGGCGCAAAACCTGATTTTCTGATTCCAGGTTGGACAAGTTTGCATCTAACCTGATTATGTGCATACAAAATACAAAGTGAGGATACAATCAGAAGTTTAATAATTTAATATATGTATATATATATTAATTTAATGCCCTTTAGCTACCTTTCAATGGTTTCCTGAAGCCCTGAGATTTTAGCCTGTGATTCTTCCAACTCTTTAAGTCTATTTTTGCTCTCATTTTCAACTTCATTGTACTTCTGCTCAAATTCCTCAACTCTCATTTTCAGTTCTACAATTTCATCCTGCACATAGACCGATAGTATACATTTTTTGAAATCATTTATTCAGCCACATAACCAAGATTATTTTCATAAATAGAAAGAAAATTCATATTTTTTTGGCAATACCTCCAGTTCATGATTATGATTTTCCAATTCCTCCACTTTGGTATTATCTACAACTGGAACTTCTTTGATTACTGGTGGGGCTTGTTCAATAGCGATTTTTGCTGCTTCTTTCTCATGAATAATTTGATTATGTGCTTCATCCAATTTTCCTTGCATTTCTTGCAAAGCATTCTGCAACTTTGTGATTTCTTGTCCCTTTGCTTCTTCAAGATCAACCTGCAAGTAACATAAAATCTTTAGAATATCACCTTATTTATTACTATTAACATGTTATTCTCCATTGGGCATATAAAACATGTACCCTCAAATGCTTTTCAAAGTCTAGTCTCCATGTTAGCTCTTCAACACGCTTCTCCAGCTTGTCCTTAGCTTCTCTAAGGGCACCTGCATCTCGTGCAGCCTGCAAAAAAAAAATTTAAACTCTTAGGTCAAGAGTAGATTATAATTATACCCTGCTATTAAATAGAAAATGCACTCACCATCTTTAACATCCTTAATTCTTTCCTTGCTACCTTTGATCTCCACAGACATTGAAGTGTAAGAGTTGCTTTCTTCTTATTCTTATAATTAGAACGAGCATGAAATCTCCTCCATTCAGTCTGCAAAACAAGAAAACCAATATTAAGTTAGATCACATTTTCTTTAATATAAAAGCATGTTTAAATGACCATGATAGATACAGTACCTGAAGTATAGTTGCAGCTTTGTTTCTTCTTCTTCGTCTGAACTCATCTCTTGCAGCCATTGCTCTAAGCCCAGTTTGAATAATTATTGCAGATTTTTGTAAAAGTTTGTATGATGCCCTTGCTGCAGCTCCACGTGTATGTTTTTGTATACGTATAGAAGCAGCTTCCTTCCTTAAGTAATCATACAGCTTACGTGCAAGTCTTGCTGTTCAATGGCAAAGTTTTCATTTCATACTTCTGGTAAAGTTATATATATAAATTTGTCATAAAATAAAAGGTTACCTCTCCAGTGCTTTTGCATGTTGATTGTGGCCTTTCTAAGGATAATATATTCTTTGCGTGTGAGATATGTTTTGATTTGCCTTTGAATTCTTCTTGCTGCTGTTGCTAGAACCTCAGCTCTCCTTGCATCTAATTCTGCCATTTGTCCAGCCCTTAGGAAAACCTTGCTTTTCCCTATCTGAAATGTACAGAATCATAGCTGGAATGTTTAAATTTCTTTTAACTTTTATAAATTATATTATATTAATAGTTCTTAAATTCATCCTTAGTACCTGATAACCTTTTAATCCAAATCTATCACAAATCGCCACACATGCTGACTTCTCATCAGACCTGCATATAAATCATTACTTGCTAATTAATTATTTTCATTAACAATAACTTGAGTCTGTTTCATGATTGAGCTTTCTGTCCTAATGCATTGCGTCTTTTAGGATATTAAACACAAAACATAGTTACATATTTACCCATCTAGAACATCTGGAGCCAACATTCCAAACCGTTCCAGAAATTCATCAAAAGATCTTTTTGTTGGATATCCAGCACAACTTATCCTAATTGCCTCCAGCACACCCTATCACAAACAATAAACGACGTTTCTCAACAAATTTAAATAAATCATTACATCTGTGTATTTAATTATCAATCAAGTTGGAGAAAATAAACTTACTCCACATCTTAATTGATTCAAAACATTGTCATTTTCAAATATTCCTGGCTTCAAAACTGTGTTAGGCTTTACACATCTGATGTAATGTGGCTCTGTTGTGCTCAGGGTTTCCATTAAAGCTTGTAGTTGTTGCTGAAATTTTCGATCCCGATTAAGGATAAAGGTTCATAATATTGAATTTTGAATTAAAACTAGAAATTTGGATTACCTTAAAGCGAGTACCAATGGAAGAGAACTTAGATTGCTTAGACGAATCTTCCAATGGTGGGAAAAGATTTGCTACGAAAAAGCATTTTGAGTTGTTTAACAAAGCTTGAAATTCTGCTACAACATAATCCTTGTTCTTGTCCAGGAATTGGTCAGCTTGGTAAGTAACCTATATTATGGAAATTTCACAAATTAGAAAACTCAAATTACGTGCTTGATAAAAGATCAATAAGACATAATCTTCTGCTTACATCTCCCGCATAATGGTTGATTGTGAAGTTTGTTCTAGAGAGTTTTGGCTTGCTGAACCGTTTGTGTGCTTTATATGTCTGGTACATCTTCTGAGCAAATGTCTCGTGTGTTGACTTGGGAAACATACTGCAGATGAATTATATTAATCTTTGATAAGTAATATATTTGTTTTGTCACACTTTGGTGTGACAAAATGGGCGGGTTGGGTAATGGGTCAAAACAAGTCAGGTCAACCTAAAACACTTCTTCTCCACATTTTTTTATCTTTTTATAAATAACTAGGGTGCCGAATATGATTACAAATATTACATTATTTCAATAATAATCCGATTTGTTGAATAAAATGATTTGATTTACTGATTTTCTAGGTTTCGATAGGGTAAACACCTCTAGTCTCACTTATAACTTGACTAGATTTGCTGATTTTCTAGGTTTCGATAGGGTAAACACCACAATACCAGAATTTTATTTAAATGATGCAGGACCATAACAGTTTATGATCTTTTTATTTTATTTTTTTACACCAACAAATACTACAGAATATTTTGCAGGTAGGGAACATGTTTCAAGTAGGATGTTAACATACCATGCTTCATCAAGAAGAGCAATGATACCTCCAGGTTTCTGCATTAATCACAGTTAGTAAAATTATCCTCTGTATTACTTTGGTGCAAAACTGTGTGAAGTTTAGGCCCGGTAATTATGAAGTCCATACCTTTTCAATTAGGTCTAAAACATCTTGATTATCTACAAATTCTACATAGCTCCAGTTGATTTCCTCTTTCGTGTATTCTTCTTGCTCCATCTTGAATACATGCTGTAAAATATGTTTTCCCAATATATGTTCATAATGGATTTTTTTTAAAGTTTATAGCTTATAGATTTGTATTCACAAAAATGATGAAATTTTAAAAAACTTGGTGCACTTTGGATCATTACCTGATTAAAATGCTGTTGTAGCTTTTCGTTTGTTAGGTTAATGCATAGCTGCTCAAAACTATCACATGAAGGAAATACATAATGTTATTTGTATGTTCACTGTCAAAAATGGTCAACAAAACTACCATTATGTACCTATTAACCTTGAAGCTTTCAAAGCCGTAGATATCAAGAACTCCAATTATGCTTTTTGCAGTAGGATCTTGACCAATTGAATTATTTATTTTGTCCACAATCCTGTCATAGTTCATGAAAACGGGTCGAGTAACAAATATTAGCTAAAATGGAAACAAGTCAAATGGGCCAAACAAGTCAAAAGTCTTAAGTGTATTTTTATTATATAAAACCTCTTAAATCATTTTAGTCAAAAAGATCGATTATTATTGAACTGACATTACTTTTTATCAGGTTTAGCACACTAAGTGTTTATAAAAGAATATATTTTTTACAGAATTTGTTGGAGTTTCAATTTCCTTACCAATCAAAAAGTCTGGAATAAACCGTTTTTGCCAGGGCATCACGACTCAAGGCAGCAGCTTCTGGATCTAGTGGTTTGGTAATATTTCCATCTGGAGTTACAATAACGCGCTCACATAATGATTGTTCAAGTGCTTTCTCATCACACCTGAAAGAAAACACGTATAACTGAGATTATTTTCATATTATGTGTCATTAAGGACTAATTAAATTGCATAATCTCAGGTTGAGTTGATTAGGTTCAGACATTAGTAGCTCTGCTGCTGTACGAAGATGATAGAGTGATTTTTCATCTTTTACTTTAGAAGAATCAAATTCCTTTCCCTTGATGAAGTCAACATTTCCAAGATGAAGAATTGCAGCTACAACGCGGAATATTGCATCCTACAACAGTACATATAAAATTTCCTCTTTTAGAAGTTGGTTATTTACACATGTAGTAATTTCAATCCATTTACTTTTGAATGTGTTGCTTTTTCTCAAACGGGTCAAAAGGCCCGAAAGGTGATCACAATGTAATTTCAGAGCATAAAACCTCTAAAATCATTTTATTCAAAAAGTTAGATTATTTTGCACACCAACTATTAATAAAGTTGATATTTTTGGAGAAGTGTTTTGGGTCGACCCGACCAACCCGTTTCATCATTTTTTCTACCTGCTCATCCTGGTTGATTCCCACAACATCCATAGCATTTCGTGTTTCCAAATACTCTCTTCCATCATCTATATTTGCTACTTCATAGCAATTAGTCTGATTCAAATAATGAAATGTTCGCGGGTCTCCTAATTTGAACTTCTTGACATCCTGAAAAAGAATAATTATATCCATATATATATTTTCAATAATCCAATTCACATGTGATTCCAGAAAAAAAAAAGTAAAAAAAAAAGAATTGAAGTCACCTCAGGGGGTGCTGCACAGAGCATGTAAAAACAATGGTAGTTCCTCTCAGGATCAGACACTTGGCAAACACGTGATCTTTCTAGAAGGTAAGTTCTAACTGCAGCCCCGGATATCTTCCCTTGCTTATCGAATTGGATCTCTACAAATTTACCAAAACGACTGATACAAACACTCAGTCATGTGAATTTTCCTGTAAATTAACTTTTAATTTACTAAAAAACATATCTAAATATATTATTATGTTGACTTTTAACCTGGAATTGTTGTTCTTCACAGTTTTTGCATTCCCAAAGGCTTCCAGAACTGGATTTGACTGGTAAGTAATGCCATTAGTCTCTCATTTGATTCTTTTTCTTTCCCTAAACTAAATAAAATCTATAAATTTTATAAAATAATAATCATTAATTTTTTATTACCCACCTCCAGAACTTGTTGTTCAACCGTTCTTCCTTCTGTACCCGATCTACCTCCCATGAAAGCAAGATATCTCATAAGCATTTTTGTTGTCTCGGTTTTACCTGCTCCACTTTCTCCACTCACCAAGATTGACTGACTTCCGTGCTCGTTAATCATGGCCCTGATACAACAAAAGTTTTCAAACGGGTTGGATCGGGTTGGCTCAAAACATTTCAACTTTTTAAATAAATCATTGGTTTTGCATAACAGTACCTGTAGCAGTCATCTGCAATGGCGAAAAGATGTGGGCTTAACTCTCCGAAAGGGGCCCCTTTATATTGCTGCATCATGTGAATATCATACAAATGTGGCAGTCTCCGGAAAGGGTTTACAGCTATTAGAATGTTCCCCGTGTAAGTCTGTTTGTATCATAATTTACGGTTTTATTAGTTTTCATCATCGTAGTATTGTAATTTTAGTATTTTAGTTAACCGCCTTACATATATCTCATTGAGGCCAAACCGGGCAGCAAGATTGTAAAGCACTCCTGGTTCATGGAGATAAGCTAATTTAGTCATGTCATCAACTCCAGCTGCTGGTGCTTCTGTGTCTTTTGGATATATGTTTGATATATCTGCTTTTATCTGAAACGCATATGAATTTCGGATAAACAATTTGTGTTTATGGTTTTTTTATATAACTGTGAGAACCCGTCACCAGAAAACTGATTTTTTCTTGTTTTTAACATTCTTTCATAAATTTTTTCTTAAATTATCAGAACAAGTATACAACCCGTTTTATTACAATTGATTGTCTGATTTTGATTTAAAAATAACAATACAGTTATACATTATTCTTGACTTATATCATCTTTATTTGAAAATTAATATCAAAACAAGGTAACTTTTGGTGTAGTTACTTTAAACATAAAGCATAAGTTTCTGTACAAATATGCAGGATCCAATGAAGAAGATATTATGAACACAGAACACTTACAGTTTTTCCATTTGTGGTAACAATTGTAACATCCTTGCCTTTTATATCAATCACCTCGCCGTCGATCCATGCGAATTCTGGATCCTCTGCCCAGACGTGTGATCCGACGATGATGTTCACCGGAGTCCCCTGAGATCATCAAACAAGATAAACAAACTAACATTACAATCTTTTCATCATATCATAACTTTTTCTTTTTTACAAAACAGAGCATGATCAAACTCCATGATTATCAGAAAACTTTACCATCTTTCCAGGAATCCTAGAGGACCATCAAACACAAACAAGTTTGCAGATATGAATTGAAGAACTAGAGAGAGAGAGATTTAAAGAATGATGATGGGTTGGTAGATTGTAGAAATAATAATAAAAAAGTGGGAAAAGAATGTGAAAGAGAATGTTTCAAAGAAAATAGAAAGCATAAGAGAAGATGATGGTGGTGGTGGTGGTGGTAGTGATGGTAACTCAAAAGCAAAAGGAGAACCAGTCACCCCCACCCCACCGGCCAACCCCACCCCTCCAACCTCCTGTCATTTCTTCTTTAAAATATTGAATATATTATTAGTTTAATCATGTTATTAATATTTTGTTAGTATCTTACAAGTTACAACAAATAAATCAAATCTGAATGACAACTTTCATTTGCACTTAGAGACAGACCAAATGGTACTTTTTTTTTAAATTAAAAAATTAGCGTAAAGTACAATATTTAAAGCATAATGTATAAGTGTTTTGTGCATGGTTTTACTCTTCTATGAAAGTGGGGTTTTTCTGATTTACATTTCAGTTTCCATTAATCGTCATTTTGAAGGGGAAGTTGTCGGTGGTTGATGCAGCCATGGAGATGAAGAAAGTGACGAGGGGGAGTAAATGGTTTGTTTGCTTGTGTATTATTCATATCATATAAGAATAATTAGAAATTAATATCTAAATGGTAAAATAGTCGATTTTTAAGGTTAATTGGTGGGCCCAACTTACAAATATAGCACTATCGTGTTTTATTGCAGGACCATGTGTTAGGCCGGGTGTTATGGAAGTCCCGCTCCAAACGTTCATTCCATCTTTTAACCTATGATATACTCATTTTTCATCTTTCATATTTTTTTTAATATATTAAAGAGAGAGAAGAATAAGAAAGAATAATAAGAGAGAGAGAATATATATAGGGAGAGAGAGAGTTGTGTGGTGAATATCCCCGCACTTTTATATGTTGTGCGGCGCCACTGGGAGTCTGGGACCGGCATAACGCTCTCCGTGTCATCACCTTGCAGCTTGTGGGAGATGCATAACGCTTAGCCTAATTACAATTATCACCATGAAACTTCCATGATTCATTTTTTTCTACGGTTATTATTATATTTTTAGTCGAGTCATGTTTTTTACACTCATATTTAGTAATTAACTTTTTTTATTTTAATAGACTATATATTTGTAATATAAGATAAATAATATAATAAATTAAGACTACCTTCTATATAAAAAAAATAAATTAACAAACTATTAATAAATTGACGAACAAATTAATATAATAGACTATAAAAATTTTAGTTAATAATAAGTTGTAAATATATTTATATAAATTTTTTTATATTCTTTTTAAATAATTGTATTTTAATTAAGGGGGTCGAACATCAATATTTTGGGTCCTCTAATTAAGCTTGAGGGTGTGGTAGCGGGAATGAGGTGGAGAGGCTGCCACATCAGATGAGAGTGAGGGATGAACGGTGATGATATATCGAGTAAACCGTGATGATGTGAGTGAGGGAGTGATATGAGCGGAAAGGTTGCGTTTCTTTTCGACTGGTCCTAAAAGTAGTTGTGTGAGGGGGTGCGCGCCTCTTTTTCTTCTTCCGGCTTGAGTTCTTAATGGCTGAAGGGAAAGACTCTTCGACCACATTAACGGCTTGAGCAAGAGCATTGGTGCTTACACGATGAAAATAATTTGGCCAAGCTAGAGGATTTTCCATTGGTCGTGACTCAAGAACGTAAGGAACTGAAATCGCTCAAAAAAGAAACCCTTGGAAACCTTTGAAATCCTTTAACTGCAAAGAATTGGGGCATTCAAGTGTCTAGAAAGTTATGCAGAGAGCTGATATGAAAAAACAGTGAAACCCGATCCAGCTTTTGCTCCCTCCGCTTCCTCAGGCCCTCACTTCCTCACTCAACTCACTCAGACACAATGTGGGTGATGTGGAACCTCCTCCTTTGGTAAGGTTGCGACAAGGAGTGGTACGACACCCTCCCTCTTTAAGGATGTAAATGAGTCGAGTCGAGCTTGAGCTTATCTAAGCTTGAATTTTGCTCGTTTAATTTTAGAGACTTTGAACTTGACTCAGACTCAACTCGTTTTGATCTCTATGTCTAAAGTTTGAGTTTGACTTGTTTGATATCTGCATCTAAAAACCAGAGCTAGGTTCGGGCTCCCCTCGTTTGTTATTTATTAAATAGTCAATTATTTCATTTATACACATATATAACTATTAAATATATACATATTATTTAGTTATTTTATCATAAATTTGTTTTTTGTATTTTATATTGTAAAAAAATAAATGTTTGTTGAGTCGGGGATCTCACAAAGGTAAGGTTTGTCTTCGTCTCACTCTCCCCAGGCCCTATTCTACGAGTGAAATATCCTGGATACTTTTTGTTTGTTTGTTTGTTTTATCATAAATTTATATATAATAACATTTTATTATATAATTATATATTTAACATATAAAATAAAAATCATTATATTCATATAATAATATGTTCATTTAGGCTCACAAGTTTAATCAAACTCGGGATGTGAAGTTCATATTTGAGCTCGTTTATTAACTGAGCTTCAATTAAACTCGAGTTCATTTAATCTCGACTCGTTCGAGCTTTTAGCAAACGAATCTTGAGTGGCTCACGAACGACTCCACCGGTTTACATTTCTCAATAATTAACTAAAAATACAATCATACCAGTAAGAAAAAAATTAAATTCATAACAGAACAATGTCCATAATTTACTCTTTCAATTATTAAAGGAGTAAATGTTTACATGAAGCTCATTATGATATGCATCGGTGATAACACCATGAGGTACTAACCTTGTACTACTGCTCTCATTTGGTTACTATTTTGAAATCTATGGCGGTATCAATTTTACTACAACATATGCATCCATCAACTATTTAAAGTTAGATTGATTTATAAATGAGACAAAAATAAGTATACTTGAAAAAAAAAGTTAGATTGATTTATAAATGAGACAAAAAATAAGTATACTTGAAAAAAGAATAATAATTATTTAAGAAAGTATCTTATAACTTCAAATTGAAAATCGATTTTCGCATTTAAAATTATTCTGAAATATAAAACACGAATAGACAAAGAAAGAGAACAAGTGTGTATGAGTCGTGGAAAAAGCTGTGTATGTGAATCTGATCATTGTAAATGGGGAATTTCATATATCATATTTTTAAATTCTCCTTTACAATTTGCAAAATTTCATTATTTTTCCAATAAAACATAAGTTTTTAATGTATAAGGTACAATCAGACCGATAATAAAAACATGATTTAAAAAAAATCCCTCTTTTACATCTAAAATTCTCCCTTTTAAAGTATGATTTTAAAAAAATGATGTATTATGTTTCTTCATTTCAGAACCGGCCATCAGACCAAATACTTTTCAACATTTTCATTAAGATAAAACTTACTTACAACTCATAAGTCACCTAAGTATGTTTTTTAGTTCTATTTATATCAAATCTAATAAAAATATGTTTTTTTATAATAACTATTAATCTACTCCTATTAACCACATATACCTTGCACCTTACATTATTTGTGTCTCCACCAGAATATCCCTTAGGGACTAGTAAAGCTTGATGTCGAAATTTTCCTTTAACTTTCCAAAAGTTTTATGTTATATACAAACGAAACTTTATACATCTTAAATGACCTAAAGAACTTTTAATAATCGGAATATGTACATACATACCTAAAACACCTTCTGAATTTTCATCACATACACATGTGCAACATTTGGAATTTTCACGTGACAGAAAAACCAATAATTAAGATCAATATTTGGGTTCAAAACCATTTTAGTAAATATTCTTAAAAAAAATAATGGAAATAAAAGATTGGGCCCACAAAACGTACAAAGTATTCGCGGGGGCGGTGGGGAGAGCTCCTAAATAGTCGAAGATCGCTGGAAGATTTGTCCCTTTCACATGTGTGGGTCCTTCCTTTACACCCATGCTTTCTTAATTCACACTCAAATGTTTTATTCTCATGTTTTCCTATATATACTTAGCTAATAGATATCTATATATCTGCATGTGTTTTCGTGAACACGCGCGGATATATAGTGATGTGTTAGCGGAGTGTAGACGTGGAGAGATGAGAGACAAGTTGAATGAAAATCCACGTTACTACACATTTGTAGATAAGGATATAGGTGTAGACGAGTGGAGTTTGAGCTAGGCGGCCCGCAGCTGCCTAAGCTCGGGTTTAACTCGTTTAACTTAACATGGCTTAAGCTTGACTAATTTTAAGCTCTATATGTAAAATTCGAGCTTGGTTTGGACCTGACTCGTTTATTAATTAATTAATTAATTGTTTTATTTATTTACATCAATAATTATTTTTATATGTATTTATAATATAACTTTATGCATATAACATTATATATATATATGATATTTAATTGTTTTTTTCATAATATTATATAATAATATTTATTATGTAGTATATGTTATTATATTAATTAAAAATATTATATTTATATACTAATATGTTCGTTTAGGCTCGCGAGCCTACTTAAACTCGGTATTTAAATATCAAACTTAAGCTTATTTATTAAACGAGCTTCAGTTTACGCTCAAGTTTTTTTAAGCTCGGTATAATTCAAACTTTTAACAAATCGATCTCAAGTAACTCATGAGATGATTGACCCTTTTACACTCTTACATGAGGATGAAGAGTTATACATCGTACTAAATCTGATTCTAAATATTTATACATTGGTCATTAGTTTTTTTTCCCTTTATGGCCCCGTCAAGTAAATATGAATTTGGTGTGGGGATTGGTTGTAGTGATAAATAGGTAGGAGTTAGAGTGACATTCTCACCCCAACTAAAGGTTGTGGGTTTGAGTCTTGAGATGTTAGATTTATCCTTAATTATCTAGTGTTACTCATTTTACTCTAAATAATCTAAGTGTTAGCTTTTGAAAAGAAAAAAAAAGTAAATATGAAATGATCCGTACAGAAGATGAACGAATGTTTGAGTGCGATATATAGAATATTTAGAAAGGGGGATTTTGAATATTTGAAAAGTATAAGGGTTAATATAACTTTTAATATTTTCTTGGTATTTTATATGTGATATTAGTCCTTTCTCTTGTATGTAACATTGAATTCGTTTTTTATTTCTCTTCTCTTTTAGATTATTGCTAAATTTCATGATGAATCTATTTGACTTTTACATGCTTTTTAGTTATACCTATCAATGAAGGTACGAGAACATAGACATTTGATGTAGTATTGGTTAAACGATAAACGGTTTATCAATTTTGATTAATCATGTATGAGAACTCTTATATCTAGCCGTTAAAAATAGTTTTATGGATTTATAAGATCATATGTTAATATGTTATACTCATATTTCATCTTTTATCATTAGCGACACATCAATTTTTTTTTGAAAGGCGAACATTGAATTTAGTGACGTCGCATCCCCCGTCACAAATGAGAGTCTCGTCCAACTCCGGTCAATATGTTGTCTTAACCGGGCCCACTTGGCGTCAGATTGGAGAGTTTTCAAGAAAAAACCCCACCCAATATGGCCCCTTCCGGGCTTGAGGGAGAGCCGAGGCTCGAACCCTAGATCGGCATGGGTAAAACCCTGATGCATCAGCCTAAGAACTAGGCCTCATCAGCCCAATACGGCCCCTTCCGGGCTTGAGGGAGAGTCGAGGCTCGAACCCTAGATCGGCATGAGTAAAACCCTGGTGTATCAGCCTAAGAGCTAGGCCTCATTTGCGATGCCGCTGAAATTAATGGTGTTGGCAGGGATCGAATCCGGGTCCCTTGAGACTCCGGACCTTACCTCAACCACTACATCACAACCTCTTTGGTAGCGACACTTCATCACCCTCATCTTTCAAAAGTTGTTTTACCCATCTTTCATCTTTCAACCATCTTTTTAATTTTTTTAATACCCACAATATTTATTAATTTTAAAACTATTACTTACTAAATATTTTAATTTTCATCTTTCAAATCTTTTTTAGTTTTAAATATTTTAATTTTAAAATTTCTTAAAGATTGTAATAAATGATAATAGTATCTTGTTATTAAAAATCAAAAGAAAAGTTAACAAAAAGCTAAAAAATAACAAAATAAAAATTAAAGGAAAAACTCTTTAAAGTTGGTTGTACAAATTAGTAAGCATGAGCTACCGAGGTACAAGAGTAGATGGACAAAGAAACCGTCTCATAACATATAAATGAAGAGAGAGAAGATTGTGTGAGAGGGGGATGGCCTTGCGATGTCGTCACCCCAATGGGTTTGATCTCTTGTAGTGCCGCTTATAGCGGTGTGGTGTTACTGCTCGGGGCTGCGGTACCCACCAGGACCTCACAAGGTTGCAGGGTGGGTATAACACCCGGCCAAAATTGATTATGATGAGTAATCTTTCTTTATTTTGGTTTAACAATGGATATTTTGTTTGTAATTAAAGATTTTGATAGACTGATTATAAAATTAAAAAAAAAACTGTATTTCACTATTTTCTTATAAATGAAAAGTTATTGAATTATATTTTATTAAATTTCGTATAATTGAAAAGATATTGAATTATATTTTATTAATTAAAGGCAGTCATAAGAAAATTAATAATATTGTAATTTGGGACATAATTAGTTGGTCGCGCGAAAGTTGGAAGGCCACCACAATGCTTTCCAAGTTCTACAGATCTAAGATTCCATCATTTATGCTTTATGACACTTTAAATCACAACTAAGATACTTGTACTGTATATTTATTAAATAATATTATTCATTACCACAAAATATATTATCTTATCATGTTTTACTAACACGTAAAAATTATAAATTTATGTTGCTTTATATATTTATAAAATAACTACGTTAGAAACCTGGTTTATTACACGGGTTGAAACACGAATGCACGATGAAGATATGAATGATTGATTATCTTCTAGCCTATCCGACGATGTATCGGTTCACATCAATAGTTCCGGCAAAGAATAAACATAAGACGACGAATAAAATAAAAATATAAATGTATTAGTTGTGGTTTTTTAATTGATTCTATTTTCTTTTGTTTGCAAACTTCTAAAAATAAATAAAAAATGAATTTTATATCATTTATTATATTTATTTATTTAAAAAATAAATAAATTTTTTTGCCTTACCCAGTTCTACCCGAGTATTGGACCTGACCCTACCCAGGTAGACATGGGTAGGGGTTTAGGCATACACAACCCAACCTGGAATCGAAACCGATTCTACTTCAACCTGATTTCACTCTCTACCCGGCCACTCCCTACCCGGTAAAAAACCCGGTTTGTGCACCTCTACAATATTACTGTAAAAGTGTAAAACCCGGTTAAATATCGTCCTTGGTCTGTTGGGCTTATGACATTAATGGGCTATAAAGGAACGCTGGACTAAATAAACTCAATAAATAGCATGCCAATTAGGCTAGGGCCCACTTATATCGTTGGTCTTTAAACAAAAGACGAGCGAATAAAGATCATCACATTATTTTTTTATGTGTTTTTCTTTTCTAAATTCTATATCATTCTTTTGTTCATATTATATCTAACTAGTATTTGGAACCCGCGCTTCGCGGCGAGAGCGTGGTCTTTTTCCCCCAACATTACCTCGCACTAGTTTGGTCGTTATCGGTTCGAGTCGTCGAAGATCAAAAAGTAAAGAACGATACCGCTTACGATACAACCAAAATAGGGGAAACGATGATGTTCCTCATAAGCGGTTGGATCTGTAGCGGTTACGCAACAGTAACGTCGTTCGCTATAGTAAACGATCCAAAAAAATTATTCGATTTTGAATAGTAGTCCGTGGGAATGTTGAGACAATTTAAAAAAGAACGTTAATAAAAGGAAACATAAAATTAAACTATAAAAAAAAGTAAAAAAATCCTAAAAAAATGTACGAAAAAAGAAAAACTGAAAAGGGATGAAAGGATTAATATGCAAAGCAATGGGATTCGAACCTGGGTATTTTAGATGGAACACATAAGTGGGACTGAGCTTTAACCCGGAGCAAGTAAAACTTTTGTTGGTAAATTTCATTGTATAAACAAAAAATATAGGGTTAAATCCAAAAACAAAAAGTAAACTATGCGCCGCCCAAACGATCCAATGATGAGAGTTAATAACAAGCTACTTTCAAAATAATGGAATCCCGTTCAATATTTTAGTCTAAATCCTACTCTGGTTTATGGTTTAGAGCTTCTTTATTTCCATACAAACTAAATCAAGATGAAGATTTATGTTATTTAAACATAAAAATAAACAATTTTATTTCGTTCTTTTATTTATACTCGTGAGTATTCCATACAGTATCTGTTCATATATGTTTGTCTATGTATAAATAAATATTATATAATCTATACTATATAATAAATAAAGGTTTTTCATACCTTAAAAGGCAAAACAAGAGTTTTTAAAACATAAATTTGTTATTACTTAATATATAATATTATATTTATTCAACACATGTAATACACGAGGTTCTAACATATTATAATACATATAGTATTTTAATGATATATTAGTAAACCTTAAAAGGCAAAACTGCAAAACTTTAAAACTTTGCGTACAAGCAGTTTATGTATGATTTTCTTAATTTAAAATAACGCCCCCTGAAAAGTTACATATTAACCCCCTCAAGTTTCGCTATATAAACACTTTTTTTTCTTTTTTCGTCTTTTTGTGTTAGAATATTTTATTAGTATAATTAATTTTGAAGTTATTTTGTTTTTTCTCTGTAACCTTTAAAATACGATTTTTATAAAATTCCATATATGCCGTTGCGACGTGCGTATTTTTATCTACGTTTTGATGTAAATTTTATTCGAAACGCAGTTGCGCGTAATAATGTACAAGTTATCAAATCACAAACGTATGAGTCGTCAAAGCTGCTTCAACATTTCTACTTTTTCATAGTTTTTTTTTGTTTTCCTCTTACAACTTTTAAAATATGATATTTTATAAAATTTCGAGTTTGACGTTGCGACGTGCCTATTTTTATTTACGTCTCGACGTGAACTTTCGTAGCGTCATTTTTAAGTCGACCGATTGTTTTAAACGCTTTTTTAAACCGTTTACGCTGCCTTCGCAACGTGGTGTTTCATCTTTTTTATGTAAAGTTTCGAATGTTATCAGCAACGTCCAGGTTTCGATTTTCTTATATAAAGTTACACATGTTATCAACATCTCTTTCAACGCGCGAGTTCACGACAACGTCTCGACGTTAATTTTTTTTGCGGCTATATGCCCCCGCCACAACACGAGGAACATAACACTAGTTATAACTAAGCATGAACAAAGTGATAAGAAGATAACTATTATGAATATTTTAATTTTTCCATTATATTTTTTTTCATATTCGTTAAGTTATGTTTGTTTATTTTTTAGATAGACAAATACGAGCAAACATATTTCTCAACCAAAAAACACAAACAACAAAATCTATTCATTTAAATGTTTTTGTTTGGTTAAAACTTAAATGAATATTGCTCTTAAATTCATTTGCAACACTATTTATTTTACCATAATTTTTTTCTAAACGTCTTTTTGAAAACCGCTCGTTTTGTCTGAACGTCTTTTTTAAAAGCGTTCATTTTTTCTAAACGTCTTTTTAAAACCGTTCTTTATTTAAAGGACGGTTTTAGAAAAAGAAATTTAAAAAAATGAACGTTCCGAAAAAGAAAACGTTTAAAAATATGTAGAATTATAAAAAAGATATTTAAAAAACGAACGGCTATAAAAAACATATATAAAAAAAGTGAACAGTTTTAAAACGGGCGTTAAAAAACCGAACGGTTTTAAAAAGGATGTTATAAAAATGAATGTTTTTAAAAATGACGTTTTAAAAAATCGAGAGATGTCTAGAAAAACAAATGGTCATAAAAAAGGGCTAAACAACGTAGCTTAGTTAACGGTTAGAAAAGGCAAACGGTATTAGAAAAAACGTTTAGGACAAGCTAGTAAAAAACATTTAAAAACGGATTTTTTTATAAAAGAAAAGGTTATTATATAAGTTAAAAATAAGAAAATTAAAGAAAACATTAGAAACTAAGTTTAAAATGTAACTCGAGTGAACAGTGACTTCTCCTATAATCATGTCAAGCCATTTTTTTTTTTATGTTTTCTATATTTTTATTTTTAACTCTTATATTATATATAATATACCCTTTTAGCCCGTTTCATTTTCAATTAATTTCGTTTTGCTTTAATAACTTTCGTTCGTTAACTTTTTTTAAAATACGGAGTGCGCGACTGTTTTTAGTTTTTTTTTCAACGTTCTGATATAAATTTTTTTTTTAAAACGGAGTTGTATTTAAAATCAAGTTTTTTTTTTCGTTGCCTATAGCGAGTGTCGTTACCGTTGTGGTACCGTCACGAGCCGAACTTATTATGAGCGAAGAACATCATTGTCAGTATTGGTATTATCGGAACCCGTATCGGTATTCGTTTTATGGTTTTCGATGAACCGAACCGGTCATTTTTTTATTATGTTTTTTCCCTTTTTTATTATTTAATTCTATGTTTCTTTTTTATTAACATAATTTTTACCGTTACGCGTACGTTTTAGTTTTCGTTTAAATTTTATTAACGATAGCCCCAACACCCGACGCGAAGCGGAGGTATAACCATCTTTTCTTTTTTACTATAGCTTATTAAATTATATATAGCTGGGGTCGGTCGCAAGCTTCTGAGTTACCTTTTGAGTAAATTGTTAAATTGAATCATTACATGATTTTCTTTACATGTTTTTTTTCATGTTTTGTTATAGTAATTTTAGATTTAGATAGAAAAAACATAAGAAAAATAATGAATTTTGATTATTACTATTATTAAAGTTATAGGTCGGTAAGTACAATGATATTTTGTGCTTTTGTAGATTATTACTATTATTAAAAGTTATAGGTCGGTAATTTTTTTTAAACGAAGTTTTATTAAAAACCGAGTATTTTTTGGGTTCGTAGGCTATAGCAACCGTCGTTACCGTTATAATAATGTGACCAGTATTGGTATTAGTGGAACCGGTCTCGATATTCTTTTTTTGTGAGTCGAACCGATAACGGTCAACCGCATGACACGGGAGAAAAACGACCAAACTCTCGCCGCAAAGCGAGGGTTAGAAGAACTCGTTCACTTTAACAAATGAGTTTCAACTATACCTATTTAATAATTTTTTTTATTTTCAGCTACATTCAAAAAAAACTTCTAAGATCATCCGGTATATAGGTTTAAACCACGGCGTGATCCATATAGCAAACCGCCCCCTCGTTTTTTTTTTCACGGCGTGATCCTTACACGGAAGAATTCGACTCATTTGTGGGGTATATTACCGTTCAACGGCTCATTTTTTGACCGTTGAAGGTAAATTTAAATTAAATAATAATAATTAATAATTTTATTTTTACTCACTATAAATACCCATTTTTATTCCATATCTCTACACTCATTTCTACTCTTTTTACCTCATTTATACTCTTCTACTCTACTAAATTAGTAATGATCCGAACCCAAACTTTTGGGCTCAATGCGCGGCTCGTGATAATGCGTTCATGGCCAAATAAATGAACCAAAACTTTCCACCCAACCCAAACTTTCAACTAAACCCAAAATTTCAACAAAGCCCGAACTTTCAATCCAACCAAAATTTTCAACCGAACCCAAACATTCAAATGTTTAACTACCAATCACCCATGTCCCAACCGAGTACACCATTATAGTTTGTATCGGAAACTCAAGAAATGCTACAAGAAATAGTTGGTGGCACTCAAACTGTCGCAAAAAAAAGGAAAAAAGAAGGTGTCAGAAGAGACATTAAGCAAACCGAATACTAAAAAGAAGTGGAACAAAGACGAACCGCTTGAGTTGGTTAAGGCGTTTATAGACGTCTCTGAGAATCCAATAATCGGTAATATATTTATTTTTTTTGTATTTGAGTTTATTAATTAATATTATATTTATTTTGTATTTGTGTTTAATAATTTTAATTATATTTTTTGTAGGCAACGCCCAAAACAAAAGGGCGTTATGGGCTCGTGTTTGCGAAAAATTTGAAGCTTTCATGGGCGTACTGCCTGGTCACCGAACTTTAGACCAATTGAGTTCAAAATGGACTCATATAAACGGGAATGTCGTAAAGTTCAACGAGATCTAGCAAGAATGTTTGCGAGACTGAAGAAGCGGTGATAGAGAAATCGATATTTTGGGAAAAGCAACCGCCCGGTTTCAAGATGGTTTCACTCCCAATTTTCAAGATGAGGTTGATAGTTTAATTTTTGGCTTTTTATTAATAATTATTTACTTAATAAATTAATAGCATGTGATTTTTTTTTCGTTTTACTTTACAATTTAATTTTACATCAGTTAGATTATTTAATTAGATATATTAATTTAGTTTGTCGTAATTTATTTTATTATTATATTTAGAATCATTTTTTAAAGATATTTTGATAAAACATTAACCAAGAATCAAAAACCCCAACCAAGTATAGTGACTTCATCAAATTTGTTAAAATATTAATTAAAGTAATAATAAAAGAAGGCAAGAAAGAGTTGAATTATCGAAAGAATTACTATACATATTAGGAAATAGAAATTCTAACAAGTTTTCAATCTTCTGATCGTGGGTTCAAATCTTCTAACTAGTTGCTTTTTAATTACTAGCTTTCCTTTTAAATTTATGTTTCTAAAAACTCCTTTGTCCCACTTTAGGCCAAGAATACAAACTCAACACACTTTCCACATCTATAAAACAAACTATTCAACCCGGTTATTTTTCATCGCTAGAGAGAGTTGTGTGTAAACGTGATTAAATTTTATATACATATAGATCGTGCTATTTTTAGCTTTTAATTTTATTATATAAATCATGTAAGAAAAAATCTCAATATTTCTTGTCAATGCCGTTTACAAGTACAAATTCAATAAATGTCTGAATCATAGAAATTAAATACAAAGGCGAAAAATAATACTAACATCTAGAACCTGTTAAGTTGGGTGGTGGGAAATACAAAGACCCCCCCACCACCAAACTTAACATTTAGTCCATGTTCACTCAATTGCCCAACTAAGATAATTCTCTTACTTGGAATCACCTTGACATCAATGGCGGACCTATGTTTAAGGTATGGGGGCAGCCGCCCCCCGTAAATTCTTTTTAGTGTTATATACATGTTAAAATTCTCATCGTACCCCATAAAACTTTGCAATCGCCCCGCTATGTCAAATATTTAGTGTTATATGCACGTTATATATCGCTAGTCAATCGACTCCAAAAATTTTCGACCCCCATGAAAAAATATTCTGGGTCCACCACTACCTGAGATTCTTTAAGTTTCATATAGTTCTCAATGCAGTTTCAGATTGATATCTCTCATGCCCAAAACTTCAAGAATTTCATCTTTACCTAGCCGTACCTTCCTAGAGTCACCCTCTTTCGAATTCTTCATCGTCTCACTGTTGTGCATGGCATGAAACGAATCTCCTGAATCCATGTCTCAAGATTTCACACTGCTTTCCACACTAAGAATCAATACTTCATCTTCAAAAACATCCCTAGGAGTGTTCAATTCCTTCTTATTCTTTGGATATTGACTCTTAACATGTCCCACCTCGATGCAGCTCTAACACGTCACACTTTTCCGAGTTTTAGACGATCTCCTTCCCATGCACCCAGGGGCAGCCCTACTCTTTGTTGAGAGGGGTCACATGCACCCACTCACATTGGCCTTGCACTAAAAAAGTTCCTAATGTAATAAATAAAATTGACCAGGCCCTTAAAAAAATCAGCTAAGGCCCCCTCTAAAATAATCCAAAGGCCCTTGCCTAACAAAAAAGTTTATTTATTTTCTTAAATTAGAATCGCTACTTATCCGTATAATAATCGGGTAATAGTCGCAGTCCCAACCCAAGTGTTCAATTAAGTCTACTTATTAGCTAATTCATTCTATATTTTGTTTGTTTGACCGACCTATTTTTAGTCCGACTCGTTTTTTGCCCCCGCTGACAAAAGTTTTTGGATCCGCCACTGCGTGCACCCATTGTCCCTGCTATTCCTTCTACCCCTGCCCACAATTCCTTTAAAAGTGAATCCACCAGTCCCCACAGAACTTGCAACATCAGTAACTGTCTCGGACCAACTATCTGGCAACGAAGATAGTAGCAGTAGAGCCTGAGTCTCATCATCAAAATTAATTCCCATAGAACTTAACCTGGACATAATTAGATTACTAATGTGAACCGTCACTATGCACGGGGGTTCGATTTTAACCCCCAACTGTGATGAAGTTAATCTTGAATAGAGAAAAAAAGATTTATTTTATTAATTAGAGTTTATGTTTATCTAGTATGGGTTCCTAGTTTGAGTTTAATTAGGAGTTAATTTATTTAATTAGTTTAATAGAGTTTGAGGTAGAATAGATTTGAGTTTAGATTAGTATAAATAGATGGTATGGTTATTGTATTATTTACAGTTTTTCAAATTAATAAAAAGAGTCATGGGAGTTCCACAAAATAACCGTGTTCGTGTTTGATTTTGATCCAATTGCTCCAACAACTAAACCTGAACCAAAATTCTGGGTTAAATAAAACATTTCATATACACATAATAAAATTGTATTGAAACTTATAAGGTTTTTATTGTTGGCTAATAACAAACGAGTTGTTCTTCAATCTCAGTTCTAATATATTAGGAGGCAACAAAGCTTCCAATACTGTATCTAATTCTTTGCCACAGATGAGCTCTATCTTCAAATACATACATTAGTTGTTAATCAAGCATTAGAAATCCAAATTCAAGAATAGAATTTTGATTTCATGATATATATAATCAATTCGGTTATGTTAATTCAGTTATGCCACACCCTAAAATCAAAACTGAACCATAATTTCCGGTTAATCGGTTATGGCTTAAGCGAACCATCGGTTAATAGTTCGGTTTGGTTAACTCGGTTCTGTTAATTCGGTTACGCTTCAGTTAATTCGATTATTTGCTCACCCGTACATGAACCGATGAACATGCGTAGATGATTGTTGTAAAACCCGGTTACATATCAATACGTCTGTAAACGAACCGAACGAACATGTCGTTGTTCGTGTTCATTCATTAAGGAAATTTTCTTGTTTATAAACACATAACCGAACGAGATTTTTCGTTTGTGTTCGTTATATTAAATCATCACGTTATTTAATTGTTTTATTAATTTTCTTTTCTAAATACTAGAAACTATCATTTTTTATCATTCTTTTGTTTATCACTTTATCTTATATCTAATTAACTAGCTAGTCTCAAAATAATAGAATCCCGTTTAATATTTTAGAGTCAAAATCCCAATATCATTTATAGATTTATAGTATTAACTGAACCAACATGAAGATTTTTTTGGTTAAATAAATAAATACAAATAAATTTTTAGTTATCTATGTTCATGAACATTATATATGCATACAATTTAGGAGGACGTGAACAGTGATTTAGATTGACCGGTTATGCTGGACGGTTGAGAAGCGCCAAGTGGTTGGATTTAATTGTGCGAGTAAATTACCGTTTGCGTCCCTTGATCAGCAGCAAAACTTGACTATACGCATCATGTCGAAACTAAACTTAACGGAAAGAATTAAACGAAGTTAGGCCCAGGGGCTCAGAGTGTTACAGATTGTATACCACATACTCAAAGCGTTAAAAATTCGTGTTAGGAACGCATTGTGTTAAATCGTGTAAACCACATGGACGCAAACGGTAATTTACTCTAATTGTGCCTTCGTTTTCATTTGCCACAATTGTTTTGTTACTATTTAATTGTTTTCTTTGGATACTGTACACGAAGGTGCCATTGTCCTGGTGTTCGCCGCGAGGTGGTAAGTCACTTACAACAATCCCACTTGCCTTGGTTCGAAACTTGGGAGGTGGGTTATTTTTAGCCTTTTTTTGTTATATAATGTTTCTTTTTCGTTTGGTTTTTATTAAGCTTATCTTTTTGTTGTTTATAGGTTATATTATTTTACGTTGCAATACCTAACGCTCCCGTTTTATCACCATTACCGCGGCACCAGCGCGTAGCACGGTTTGTCCCCCTAGTTCTATAGATCATTCGTTCACATATATTTTTTATGTACAAATATTTAATATATATTCATATAATATACTTATAACTAAACACAAACAAAGTTATAACAAGATAAATATTACGTATATTTTAATTTTTATATTTTTTGTGATCATTCAATCATATTTGTTTATTTTTTAAATAAACAAATACGAATTAACATCGTTTCTTAACGAAAAAACATAAACAAGAAAATTCGTTCATTTAAATGCTCTCGTTTATTTATTCAATTAAACTTAAACGAACATGCTCATTAAATTCATTTACAACCAGTGTTGAATACCTGCGTGTTGCAGCGGGTGGCGCGTCGTGACGACTCGGTGGTTAACATCGAGCCAAAACGTAGATAGAAATACTTTATTTTGAATACGACTCCGTTTTTAATAACATTTACACTGTGACGTTAACCAAAAAAAATTAACAAACAAACGCGGAAGTTACTGAGGAAAAATCATATTATATATATTAAGAGAGTAAACTCAAAACTTGAAGGGTCATAGTTAAACTTTACAAAATGTAAGGATAAGTTTTCCTGTTTGACTAAAGTATAAGGGAGAAGTTATCGGTGGCAACACTTCTAATTGAGTCTTATCGTAATTTTACAATAGTTTAGTTTTACTTTATTATTTAGTGTGTGCCGACTCATTTCTTTAAAGAACGAAAACTGAATTTGAACCACATTAAAGTGTGCACTTAAGTATTTTAATCTAAATGACAGCTGGGAAAACCACTTAGTGTCGTGTAAAATAAAGTTAAACTTTCCTTTTAAAAATAATATATATTGTTTTTAAATATTAATATTTTCTTCAAACACGACTTTTAAAATATATTATATATTAATATATATTGATTCAAGTGATCATTCTCTAATCTACTTGTATATACTTATTTATTTTTAAGGAAAATATCCACAGTAGTGGTTAATGGTTATACACTTATTATATATAATTTTATCTAATCTATTACTATTTATGTTTATTTATTTTGAAAGACAATAACTTACGCTTATACACACTCCTAAATTTAATCATATAATTTCTTTATATTTATAATTGTTAATTTATCATTTAATTTTGTTGTATCTTTTATAATATTTTATTTTCTACATTTCTATAAATATTAATTTAATTAGAGTAAACTGCAATTTGCACCCCTATGGTTTATGTCCGCTGACACTTTGCAACAATGTTAAAAAGAAAGTGCAATTGTCCTATGTGGTTTGGTTTCTCTCTCTCTTTTTACCCCTGTCGTTATCTTTTCTAATGAAAAGACAATAACACTCCTGACCTCACCCCAAAATTACCCTCTTCTTCTCCGGTGAACACACTGTTTTCCGGCGAACAATACCGATGAAATCTAGTTGTATTTACATTTTCCGATCAAAATGTAATGGCCGGAGATGATCGAAACCTACCAAAAGCATCTCCGACCAACAAAAAGCTTCAACTAACTAACGAAAATACTTAATTTAAACTTGTCATTTCGACGCCAGACCAAAAAACATCAATCGACGCCATCGCCATCTCCGACTCCGACCTTCATATCTGACCAACCTGTTTCAGGGACCTCCGACCTCTTCGACCCGTTCATATCTGAACGAAAAGTTCAGGTTATGAAAGAACATCACACTGATCTTCAAATGGATGATCAGATGCCGGGTAACAGACCGATCCTCCGCCTGGTTAAAGAACGAGTTACCTTGATTCCGACTGCAACAAGAAATCGATTTCAGGTGGGTTTGGGATCGAATTTCAGGTAGAAAATCGTTACCTTTGATGAGTAGTGTCTCGATATGAACATCAAGAAGCACGTAGTTCATCTTTTCCTGTCGATTGAGACGGCGGCGGTGTTGTTTGACGCTTTACGGCGATAGCGACGGACGGAAGAGAGGAAGGGGGCGGGGCAAACGGGATTCGTAAGGGCGAGGGTTGCAAAGTGAGAAAGAAAGAAAACCAAAGTGGTGCAGATTATGATAGGTTTTGATTTTTGGATAAAAAGTCTTTAATACCCCTAACGGCGTTAAAAGATTAACGGTCATTGTAACGGCAGGGGTGCAAAGAGAGAGAGAGAAACCAAACCACAGGGAGGCAAATTACACTTTCTTTTTAACAGGGTTGCAAAGTGTCAGCGGGCATAAACCACAGAGTTGCAAATTGCAGTTTACTCATTTAATTATGACGTAATCCAATTATTTAGACCGATCCAACCGGGTTGACCATGAATCATTAGAGCAACAAGGTTCGAGGGTCGGTCAGGGCGGCTCAACCATTTTACAGGTTCAAAGTGAAGTAAAAAAATCAAGGCCTCTTTCCAAATGCGAGCCCCATCTTAAACTTGACTCAAATTTTAAACAAGCCAACGCGGGGCGACTCAAAATACTCAACCGAGCATAAACTTAAGCTTGAACAGTACTCATTTACAAACCGAGCTAGCTCAGCTCAACTTGATTTGGCTTTCGTTTACTTTGGAGAGAGCTTTGGGCAATAGAAAGAGTAGAAAAGTATCAATGGACGATGTGGGGCTGTTTTAAACGAAGAAAAAAGTGGTGTTGCAAGAAGGGTGATGTGGGATATGAGAAGAAGAGAAATGAAACACAAGCACACGTAAAATAAATGGGGTTGACAACACGAAACCTTCCATGTTGGTGGGGTTTCCCACCGACACCTCTAACCCTTAACTTTATAATAATGTCAAAACTAGTCCTTGACTTTGTAAATGATCACTTTAACCCCCTTAAGTTTCTAAAATTTTAATTTTACATCCTGTAGTATATGTAATCTGATTTTTCCTCAATAGTTTTCGTTCGTTAATAAAAAAAACAAAAAATAATTTGTGGCTGTGTTTAATTCTGTTAAAAACGGAGTTGTATTCAAAATAAGGTAATTTTTAGGTATTGTGTGTTATATCGGCTGACGGTAAGTGCTGGTAATGTGAAGAATGACACCGACATCTACTGAAGAACATCAGTACGATTATATATATGTATTTTATCTATGTTTCAATATCCACAACCGAGTCGCCGTAACTTCATATGTTTATTTTATGTACTTAACGGTGCTTCTTTTCGTGCTTAGCCACGTTAATGTCACAGCCTCAACCGTTGCCTCCCGCCGCGGAGCGCGACCACAAGTTTCTCGTTATTATAATTAAGAATTATTTACATGGATGGCCCCTATGGTTTACACGGATTTCACTTATGGCCCCTAGGAATGGGAAACTAAAAGTTTGGCCCAATAGTTTGCACGATTGTAACACCCATGGCCCCTGGGTTGGATGGGCGTCAACTTTGACCGTTAAATGAGTATAAAATGACAAAAATACCCTTCAATAATAAAAATTAAAACCTAAACAAAAAATTAAAACCTAAAACTCCTACCCCACCTTCAACGTCATCTTCGTCTTCATTACAAATCGTCAATTTGACCTGCAACAAAGATGTAAAAGGTTGATGTTCCAAATCATGTTAGTGTGCCTCATCATCCTCTTCGTGCTGACGTGGCTCATCTCTTCCTCCATTACTATGATAGTACAATAAGCTTCTCTTAAAAAGCTAACTCAACTGTTTCAAAATCACATGCTTTTGCTTCCCACGGGTTGAATTCAACTTCTTAAAGTTTTCATTAGAATTAGAGTAAATTACACAAATTGTCCTTTATTTATACTATAAATTACACTTCGTGCCCTTTGACTTTAATAAGTACACCACATGTTCTTTCCTTACATACTTTTATACACTTTATGTCCTTTATACTAATTGATGTTAAGTTTTTCTATTAAGTTTTGGCATGTCACATGAGGGTAAAATAGTCATTTTACCCTCAAAAGGACACTCTATGTAATTTAAAACAAAATTTTATTTTAAAAATTCTCACCTCTCTCTAGTTCCTCTTTCTACTTTCTCTCTCTCCAAGACTTAACAAATCTATTGTTACTCTCTTTACTTTCTCTCTCTATCTCTACTCTCTCTCTAATTTTTACCCATCACGTGAGAGGCACATGATGGGATTTAACGATGAAAATGGATGAGGGTTAGTGTAAAGAACATAGGGTGTATAAAAGTACGTAAGAAAAGGACATGTGGTGTACTTATTAAAGTCAAAGGACACAGAGTGTAATTTATAGTATAAATAAAGGACAATCTATGTAATTTACTCTTAGAATTAATAATCAAAATAAATAAGTTCCTGGCTTCCTGCATCCATGAATTCGGGTCGGGTACGTCCAAATCCAATCCCCAATTTGATGAGAGATCCAGCGGTAGGGCATCCGGTGAAACCCTCGATTGGGGTCCGATCGTGTGCGGCGGAGACAGAGCAGACGCCGTGAGCGTCCCAGTCGCAGCAGAGGACGAGGTTGTCGGTGGAGCAACAGACGGTTATGGGGGCGGAACGGCAGCCGTCGCAGATCTGGGAGCGGGGGTGTTTGCCGGAGAGGGCATTGGCGGCGTGGACGTGGTGGTCGCACAACAAGCAGAAGAAGAAGCAAATGGAAATATTATATTTTCTTTTTTTTAAACTAAGGGTATTTTAGGTATTTTTAAAAAGTTTAACAAAAAACTTAATGGACATCCAACCCAGGGGCCATGGGTGTTACAATTGTGCAAACTATTGGGTCAAACTTGTAGTTTCTCATTCCTAGAGGCCATAAGTGAAATCCGTGTAAATTACAGGGTCATCCGTGTAATTAATTCTATAATTAAGTAACTTTTTCTTCCTTTAAAATGTGTGTATGCATACATATTTACATATGGATCGTGTTATTTTTAGCTTTTACTTTATTTCTGTAAATCATGTAAGAAGAATCTTAATATTTATTGTTACATGAAATTGAAAAGTACAAGTACAATAAACGTATTAGTTCGGTTATTTATCTCTTGAATTCTTAGTCTGGAACTAATTTTGAGGGTATCTGAGAGGTTAAACTCTTGTTCAAGATGTCTGGGTACTGGGTAGACATGAGAATAGCTATAAGAGAAGTAGTCAGTGTATATAATGAGGTGTAAGTGAGCCGACGTTCGTGAACTACTCGAGATTGGTTTTTTAAAAGCTTGAATCGTACAAAGCTGAGCCGAACTTAAACAAGTTCAATCCTAAATCAAAGGTTATTTAAAAAACAACCTCGAATCCAAACTTCATATCCTTCCTTTTTATTGTTATTTGTTTCCTTTATTCTTATCTCTAATTATGTATAAGTACTCGGTTATTTTCTAATTGAAAGTTGAACCTTTGATACCAATTTCTTTATGGTATCAGAGCAACATCGATCTTGGACCCAAAAAGGCGACGATGCAGAGAAGAACAAGAAAACCAAGGATGGAGGTGAGGCAACCGACCACACCTCACCCTTCCGCTTACACGCTTCCGCCTATTCCAAGCAGATGCACAAGATCGATCTGCAAATCCGATCTGCAGCTTTCCAGGCCCTTTTGTAGGGACGGCGTGAAGGAAACCAGAACCAACAACCAGGAAAGAGAAAGAAAGAGAAGGCAGTACCGTATCCCACACTAGGCTTATCGAAAGAACAGTACAAGTCCTTTGTAAAACTATTCGCGAGAAACCGAAATGAAGACACCAGCAACATACCTACTGTTACGAACATGGCAGGTAGAACAGATTTGGATCGTGAATGGGTTGTTTCGGGTGCAACCGAACACATTACACACCAAAAGAACTGGCTCAAAGACATAACCACAGATGCATCTGAAGCAGCAGTCACGATTCCAAATGGTGAAGTCATTCCTGTTAAGGGAAGAGGCGAACCTTGTGTTCAAGGGAGGAATGAAAGTGAAAGGAGTACTTTTTGTACGGAACTTCAATTGTAATCTCTTATCTGTTCGAAGACTGACAAAAGACTTACACTGTACTATAACTTTCTTTCCTGATTTCTTTATCATGAAGGGCTTGAGTTGAGGGAACTTGATTGGAGCGGGTGAATGCAGTGGAGTTCTTTATTGAATTGGGGGGGGGGGGGGGGGGGGGGGGGGGGCTAAAAGAAGAAATGAAGGCAATGAAGGTTACAATTGATGCATGGCACAAGAGACTTGGTCATGCTTCTGATGTGAAACTTTCACGTGTTAATTTTCTTAAAGGTACTACTCTGGATTTTAAGAATAAAGTTAGTGACTCTTGCATGAAGGCAAAACTTACTCGATTACCTTTTCCATCAAGTGTTATCAAGACCAATGAATGTTTTGATTTAATACATTGCGATATTTGGGGTAAGTATAGAACACCGTCGTTTACACGAGCCAATTATTTCTTAACAATAGTTGATGATTATAGTAGGGCGGTGTGGGTTTACTTGCTTAAACACAAACATGAGGCAAGCACATGTTTGATTGCCTTTCATCAAATGGTTAAAACACAATTTCAAAAATCTATCAAACGAATCCGATGTGACAATGGTGGTAAGTTTACATCAAACCACATGAATGAGTTTTATGCTACGCAGGGAATTGCCTTAGAAACGACGTGTTCACACACCCCGCAACAAAATGGGATGGTTGAACGAAAACACATGCACCTCTTAGAAATTGCTCGTGCTTTGCGTTTTGAAGCTAGTCTTCCCACAACTTTTTGGGGGGAATGCATTTTAACCGCAATGTACATTATAAACCGGTTACCATCTCGTGCAATACAAGATAAAACACCATATGAAATCTTGTTTGGTAAGACTCCTGATTATGACGACATGAGAGTGTTTGGGTGTTTGACATATTATAGAAATACTGAGACAAAAGGGGATAAATTTGAGCCAAGAGGAAAACCAGAAGTATTCATGGGTTATCCTCTAGGAACAAAGGGTTACAAAGTGTTTGATCTCCAACAAAGAAAGATAGTTGTAAGTAGGGACATGAGATGTATTGAAGACGTCTTTCCTTTTGCCAAAATTTAAATAAATGACAAAGTACAAGAACCTGAAGTTTTCGAGTACCCATATGTCGACATGACAGCTGAGAATGAAAGGGAAAAGGAGAACCATGTGCCAAGCAATCATGGTGTAACTGTTGAAAATATAGAACTGGAGGTACCTACAATCAATGATGTGGGTAATGGTCACTTGGAAGAACCCATGCAAGATGAACACAATACCATGCAAGGTGGTGAGGTGGTAAATGAGAATCAACAGGGTGACAAAATTAGAGAGAAAAGAACCAGGTCAAAGCCACATCGGTTGAATGATTACCAGGTCGATCTCCCCCCATCGATCGATCATCCACAGCCCGCATCCAGTCAAGGACCCTCTACGATACACCTCTAGCTCATTATATTTCTTATGATAAATTTTCTAACTCTCATAAAGCCTACTTGTCCGCCATCAGTTCCCATTATGAGCCAAAGAATTTTTACCAAGCTTCACCGGATGAGAACTGGAAAGAAGCTATGAAAAGAGAAATACATGCTCTTGAAAAAAATGGGACTTGGACCCTTGAAACCTTACCTATTGGAAAAAAGGCGATTGATTCCAAATGGGTTTACAAGGTTAAGTTCAAGCCAAATGGAGAGGTAGAAAGATATAAGGCAAGACTCATGCCAAAGGGCTTTACTCAAATGGAAGGCGTAGATTATCATGACACGTTTGCCCCAGTTGCCAAATTGTTAACGGTTCGAACTCTTCTTGCTATAGCTGTTAAACGGGGTTGGGAAATTCAACAACTAGACATGAACAACGCCTTCTTACATGGAGATCTAGAGGAGGAGGTTTACATGAAGATTTGCAAACAAAGAGGAGACGAGAGTTTGTAAACTTCAAAAGTCTATCTATGGTCTAAAGCAAGCATCTCGGAATTGGTATCATAAATTCACCACGGCACTTCTTACTCTCGGTTATAGACAGTCAAAGGTTGATTATTCTCTGTTTATATACAAGAAAGATAGTATCTATGTTGCTGCTCTTATTTACGTTGATGATGTCATCCTTGTGGGAAATAGCATTAGTCACGTACAACACACCAAAGGCTACCTTGATAAAAAATTCAGTATTAAAGATCTTGGTACCCTAAAGTACTTCTTGGGTATTGAAGTTGCAAAGACACCGAAAGGTCTTGTTCTTAGCCAACGAAAATATACTTTGGACATTCTTGAAGATAGTGGCCTTCAAGGTCGTCTGCGTAGCTCGTTCCTAATGGAACAGAATTTGAAACTTGACAAAGGTGAAGAAGAAGAAAAAGTAGATGCCAATCAATACAGAAGACTTGTAGGTCGATTACTCTATCTTCAAGCTACCAGGCCGGACATAGCTTATTCAGTGAATATCCTCAGTCAGTTTGTAGCCCTGCCACTAGAGTTCTTCGCTATCTTAAAACTACACCCGGACAAGGAATTCTTCTGCCGAAAGATGGTGGTGTTAATCTAGTCACCTACTGTGACTCGGATTGGCTTGGATGTCCTTATACAAGGCGCTCCAGAACCGGGTACTTACTTCTTTTGGGTGGCTCTCCAATCTCTTGGAAGTCAAAAAAGCAGTCAGCTGTTTCTCGTTCTTCCGCTGAAGCAGAGTACCGAGCTATGGCAACAACGGTGAGTGAAGTTCTATGGGTTCGTTGGTTAGTTGAGGAATTCGAGGTCCCTTCTCATGGACCTACACCTCTATTTTGTGATAATCAAGCAGCAATCCCGTATTTCACGGAAGAACAAAACACGTTGAGATGGATTGTTTCTTCGTTCGAGAAAGAGTTGAGTCAAAAGAAATACAACCAATGCACATCGATTCCAAATTGCAGATCGTGGATTTGCTCACTAAGCCACTCGGATCAAATCACTTAAAGACCCTTCTTGACAAGTTGGGCGTTCGAAATTTACATGCTCCAACTTAAGGAGGAGTATAGGAAACGATTTCCTTCCTTTTTATTGTTATTTGTTTCCTTTATTCTTATCTCTAATTATGTATAAGTACTCGGTTATTTTCTAATTGAAAGTTGAACCTTTGATACCAATTTCTTTATATAGAGCTTGACTAAGCTCGCGGACCTATTATTTATATAAATTTAATACTTTTTATTTAATATAATAAATAGGTTGTTATACGTCACATATATTATATATAAAAAATATCATATATGGTTACGATAAAGTAACAAAACAATATATTTTATGTTTTATACATATATAATTACATAATAATGAGTCGTGCCATAGTTGAGCTTCAACTTGTAAAATCACATATGAGTCAAACTTGAGTTTTAGACATGAAGCTTAAAATGAGTCAAACTCGAGCTCGCTTAAATTAAACGAGTAGAGCTTGAGGTTAGACGAGCTTAGGCTTAGCTAGTTTACACCCTTAGCACACAATGTAAAGGGCTGAGTTGAGGATAATATGGGCTGGACCGGCTATAGGGCGGGCATGATCAAGACAGACTCGTAGAAAATTGAGCCTGACTATTAGTGTACACTAAAAGTTAACCATAAAAAGCAGTTGAAAAGGGGAAAGAAGAGAATACAAAAGAAGGGGGGATAAAAGGATAACATCAAGGGGTAGGAGGCTAGAAGCAAACAAAGTGCAGAAGAACTTGGAACTTTTGAAGTCTACCTTAAAATTAAGGTAGAAGAAGATAAATAGTGGCTAAGAAACCACCTAGTGGCCAAACATAAGGGTGAAACAACCGAGAAAAGAGGGAAAAAAGAAAATGCCAATTCGATCACTATCAAATTCAACAAACTATGCAATCAAATTTTCAATTCTGTAAAATTAGTAATGTGAAATTTCACGCAAAGCTCAATATATTTGAATTAGGATTTTTTAAGAATCTAGAGTTACTGACCACGGTCACACTAATAAAAACCTTGAACCTATTGTTTTAACATCGGTGCCACTCTTTTCTTAAAACAAAACAAAACAAAACAAAAACTGCTCGAATTGAAGTGACCCTTCTTAGATAAAATACGGCCTCTAACCCCTAGTTTTAACATTTCTAACATGAGTGATCTTCTGAGAACTTGGGTTTCATACCCCGGTTTTAGCTTTTCTCGCATTTGGACAAAAATAGTCCACTGACAATGTGTAGGGTTGCAAGTTCGAGGGCGATAAACCCGGTGCCATTGACCTTTTTTGTAACGGTTAACTTTTAGTCATGTGGATGATACTGACAAAATTTCACTCGTCAGGATTCGAACCCATAACCTTTCCAGGAGGAAACCCTTTTACAGGAAAACCCCTTGACCACCATACTAGAAGCCTGATAGCCAGTGTCATTGACCTAGGTTACTGTAGTTCAAAAACACGAAAATTTTTAGTACTTTTAATGAAAAAAAAACAATATTTTTGAAGGAAATTGTATAATTGACACATGTTTGGTTGATGCAATTTCTTTTTAGTTTAGGATGTATCATATATATTTTTTTTAAACGACAACACCTAGATATTCTAGAATGATTGGGTTTCCCCGAGACAACACCTAAAACATCCAGGGCAGCCCACCCCAAAAGGAACTCTCAACTGGGTAAACCCCCTGACCTGGCCGCAAACCCCTTTTTTGCTGTGGCCCAGATTCGAACCCAAGACCAACTGTATCATCTACTATGAGAAGTTTTGGAGCTACCATTGCACCAAATGACCAACTGTGTATCATCTAGTATGACAAAAAAATTATATTCAACTTGAGACAACCATGAGTTAAAAGAAAGAATTCTAAGAAGTTGATTGGTCCAAAGTGAAATAACGGGTATAAAAGGCTCCATGCGAAGTGATTTGTATAAGGGTCTGTTTGATATGAGGTAATGGAATAGACGAGGGAATGGCATGGACGAGGGAAAGGAATGGATCATTACCATTCCATTGTCATGTTTGGTTACCATATGGGAATGAAATGAATCATTACTTAGTGTTGTTTGTTATGAGGGAAAAGAAGAAAGAATGGAATACAATTCATGTAAAGATAAATAAATACCCTAGGATAATAAGGTCATGGGTCAGTCATGGTTTGGGTCATGGGTCAGGGCATGGGACGTGTCATGGGTCGAGTCATGTCGGGTCCTCGGTCGTGTCACGGGACGAGGCATGAGTCGGGTCATGAAACAGAGCATGGGAGGGGCCATGGGTCATGGCATGGGTCGGCTCATGGGTCGGGACATGGGTGGGTCATGGATCGGGTCATGGTCCGGGCATGGGTCGGGGCATGGGACGGGCCATGGGTCGGGTCGTGGGTCGAGTCATGTCGGGTCGTGGGTCGGGTCGTGGGTCGGGTCATGAGATAGAGCATGGGACGAGCCATGGGTCACGTCATGGGCGGTCATGGGTCGGATCATGGTTTGCGGCATGTGCCGGGTATGGGACGGGACATGGGACGGGACATGGGTCGGGTCATGGTTCATGTCATGGGTCGGGTCATGGATCGGATCATGGGTTAGTGTTTGGGTCGGGCCATGGTTCGGGTAATTAATTAAACAAATTCATTCCATTCCTTGAAGGAATGAAAAAAAAACACCATCCTACAAAGAATGAAAATCATTAAAAGTGAAGAAATCACATTTCTTATGTAATTGTATATTCCATTTCTATGTGTTTATCAAACATGTTTTTTTCGTTCCATCGTAATGTCTCATTTCATTCCACCGTTTATTCATGCATACCAAACAATACCTAAGTGTATAACACAAAATTTAATTTACATCACTATTGTCTATTAATGCTCTGGTGTGTTTGTATAGTTATGTGATATGGGAAATTATTTCAAATCACTTCCAATATTATAATTTTTTTTATAGTAGCATCAATTTCAAGTTCATCAATTACTCTTGAAATCTAATTAGGGTTGTTCTTGATGATCGTTTAGGTCAAGTTTATAATATCATGATCTTCTGGTCAATAACAAACTATAAACTTACATTAGTTTTTATTACAAGATGTATAGAACTTGATTGTCTAACTACATTCTTTGTGGAGGCCCTATACCATGTAGCAATGAATATTGACCATACAACATTTCTAGTAGTGGTATCCAACCCGTCTAACCCGTTTATTCATTTTACTGTATATATACTCGACGCCTATGCAAATTCTGGGAAAAAGGTAAATAAATTAACATGGAGTGACGTTGATGTGAAATGGCATTAATTGGAATTTGTAAGGGGTGGGTTTGGATGTTTGTATTATTGTCTCCATCTCTAGAACAAGGACAACATTTACTTAATGTAATTGGTCTTTCAATAACCATGTGGTTGCGACCACCCGGTTCTTGGCGCATAGTGTACACATGAAGGCCATAAATGTCGATACAATTGGCCAAGAACATGAACCTTTTAATTTTCCAAATATGTTAAACTTCATGTGTTAAATTCTAAATTTAGATATTCTTAATGATTATGTAATTTAACATTTTTAGTTTAACTTATATAATTAGGGTGAAGGGGCACAACCCTCACCAAAAAAACTACCCTAACAAAAATACCCAATGAGGGTGTGTCACCTCACTTTTACCCAAATCAACCCTAATACCCTAAAATGTTGGAGACACAACCCTAATACCGTAAATAAATTTTTTTATTTCATTTCTTAAATTAAAACAAATCTATATTAACTTTTTTTTTTATTTCATTTCTTAAATTAAAACAAATATATATTAACTTTAAATATATAAAAAAATAATCATCTTAAATTATTTAGTGTGCAAATATTAAATAATTTAATATTAAATATTAAATTACTAATACCTTTTAGAGTGCAAATATATATTTTTTTATTTATTATCTTCCCCATTAAACCTTGCACCACCATTCATGAACCTGCTATCTATTTCTAACTATTACGAAGCCTTTTACACACGGTGTTAATGTCATTAATAACTTTTACGTTCACATTCAACAAGTGAGACTCGGGTACATATACCCGCAAAACCTTACCCGTGTGCTAACCCGAGATGTCGGAGGCGGTGTACCCGATCAACCCGAGTACCCGTGAGGCTCTACCCGAGGGTGCCCCCTTCACCTTATGTATTGTCTAGTAAACTACCATGGATAGTTCCAAGAAAAACACAAGCTTTGTCTCATCTTTTTTGAAAGACAAATTTCTTAATTCCTGTGGGAGTGAGACTTGAACTCATGACCTACTCAAATCTTAATGTTTCTAGAGGATTTTCCTCTGCCACTACGTCATCAACCCCAATGATAATTAAGCTTTGTCTCATCTAATCTAATTTAATTTTATGTGGCTTGTAGGGGCAAAAATGTAAATTGTCAAATTTTATGAAGCCGAAATTATTCCTCTATTATTTTGTGTCTATATCGGGTTGACAACCTTCACTAGAGGTAAACGGATTATTGTGTTCTAGTAAGACAACCTATGATAAGTGGCACACAAGATTTTTCTTCGTTAGGGTCATGATTTTTTATTCTTCATATGTCTATCAAGAGGGAGTGTTTATTAGATTAGGTCACTGAAATATTTTTTATGAAATTAAGTCCGGTCATCTAACCATTTTCGGTTTTAATTTGATTTGGTTTGTAACTTCTATAAGTTTTTTTTAACTCTTGCAACGATAAAGCTTTGCTTGGAAAAGAAAATATTGTCTGCATACGTATAAAACTATCTGCTAGCGTTGGCCTGATTTTATCATCTGCCCATATATAGTCAAACCTTGTAAATATGATTGTATTAGAATGGATGAATAGAGTTACACACAGATGTGCTATTTATAGACCACAATATTACATAAATAACCTTACACTATTATTAACTACACATTGGTCTAATATATATACACCTCCCTACAACCCCTTTATAGTAAAAGTGTTTATTGTTAACACAAAACACAATTAAAATATTCAAATTTCTTTATAATAATAATCATTTCTATCATCTCATCATATGATATCGTTAGATCAAATATCTATTCATTTGGTTATCTACCAAATTTGGGCCTCTCCAATCAAATCAACTATCCGAGTTCATGAGTGTCAACCCATTCGAACCGAAAGCAAATTTATATTTCAAATTTAAAAAAAAAATTGATGTAATTTTAAAATTTTAATCTCTGGTTTTGAATTCAAACGTCTTACCAAAAAAAAAAAAAAAAAAAAAATCCCCCGAAAAATCAGGTAAAATGTCAAAATCATTTAGGGGCTACACCTCCACCATGAAATATTGAAATTATTCGTCCATGATATTGCAGTGGCATAGTAACAGGTCCACTCTTCCTAAACGACAAACAATATAGCTGTCAATTTTTATAATTTCATCTCCATTTTCAATTTCAATTTTCAACTTCAAGTCTCTCTCAATCACGAGCTTAACAGAACAAAGCATCAACGGTTTTTGTTTGATTCACATCAAATTTTTTCCAGCATAAATTTCCAGATTAATTTCTATAATTGTATCACCAGCTGCAGCAGATGTTTGTAGGATAACCATATTATTTGTTAGTTTAATTGTCATTCTGTGTGGAACAAGATGTTGGAGTTGAATCAGGTTTCATGTTTCGCGGTGGTGCTGTGTGTTATCATGGCCGCGTGGTCCTCTCACGCGGCCGAAAATGAATTTGAGGTTGTTAAACATTTGAACCGTTTGAACAAACCTTCCATGAAATCAATCAAGGTGTAGTTTCCCTCTTTGTTATTTACTCTTGTCGCAGATGTGTTTATTGAATTATAATTTGTTGAATTTGTGAATGCATTGAACAGAGTCCGGATGGTGATATAATTGATTGTGTTCATATTTCACATCAAGCAGCTTTTGATCATCCTTCTCTCAAAAATCATAAAATTCAGGTATCTAGGGTTTGGATGAAATTTAGGTCATGAGTTGATATCATAAACTTATTATTGTGTTGTTTTGATATTGGAAATGTAGATGAGGCCTAATTTTCATCCGGAAGGGGTTAATTATGAGAGCATGGAAGGGTTATCAGAAAATCAGGAAACAGTTACTCAATTATGGCATTTGAATGGGAACTGTCCACAAGGAACAATCCCGATTAGACAAACGAAAAAAGAAGATATTCTTAGAGCAAGTTCTATCAAGAAATATGGCAAGAAAAGCAGTGTTTCCGCTGTTGCACATCCGAATTCGATTGATCTTGATCTTATCAATCAAAGTGGTCATCAGGTGAGTTGTGCAGTAGAGGTCACACACCAGTTGACTTCTGTTAGATTACTGTTTTGATTTTACTGAATCTTGATTGTGCCATCTTTGATTTTTGGAGTTCATTTAGCATGCAATTGCATATGTGGAAGGAGAGTTTTATGGAGCAAAAGCAACTATGAATGTTTGGGATCCTCAAATACAACAGCCTAACGAGTTCAGCTTATCTCAAATATGGTTGTTAGGAGGCTCCTTTGCCGAAGATCTCAACAGCATTGAAGCGGGCTGGCAGGTAGATTCATACTTGTCGAATTTTTCAATCGTATATGTAATAACATAATGTTTATGCATGTTCTTGAATCAAAATCAGGTCAGCCCAGATCTTTATGGAGATAATAACACCAGATTCTTTACATATTGGACTGTAAGTTCATCTAGTTTCATGCATGATTGGTTCAAGTTAAAAGCTTTTAAGATACTGCAAATATGGCTCATCATAGCTCTTGTTGTACATTGTTCATTTGCATTTTCTTTAATGATGACTTGATACTAAGAATGTGTATTATGACTCACTTTTCATAATGATTTCCCTTTATGACATTGAACTTGTCCTCTGGTAATTGATTCAATGTTTATACTTTATAACCACTTGGATTAAGTGTTTGGCTGTTAGTTAAATGTCTTTTAAGGGGTGTTTGGTTGTGAGTTTAAGACATTATTTCAACTTAAAGTCAAATAATTTATGGTTTTCTAATTATGGGTCAAAATAGTTATAATAAGAAAATTGACTACTGATATAATGGAAAATCATCTAACTTTCTTAAAATTTATTCAACTGATTAGTTTAATTCAAACACCCTTTGGAATGTAATTTCAGGTTCAAAAGATTTAAAAAAATATAACAATATTACTATTTTTTATTATGGGAAATAAGTTTGCATAGGATTCTGATGAAATTGTACAATTGTGGGTCCTAATTTTTTTTAAAATTATCTGCAGAGTGATGCATATCAAGCCACAGGCTGTTACAACCTTCTGTGCTCAGGTTTTATTCAAATTAACAATCAGATAGCATTGGGGGCCAGCATTTCTCCTATTTCTAAATATCATAGTTCCCAATATGATATAAGTATACTTATCTGGAAGGTATGTTCTTAAACTGCTTTAAATAATTCAACATTATCATATTGTGTGCATGCTGCAAAAATACAAGATTTGATTTAAAGACCAATATTTAAAAGGAGAATTCAATTATTGCAAACCAACAGCTTTTTGGCTCTTGTTAAAATAATATAGTCTAACATTATTCATCCATGAGGAAATAGAAGGAATATAATAATAGAAGTTGTATAGGGAATCTTTGACAATTGTCCTTCATGACAATAATTTCTTTTCCTGTGTTCTGTATGTAACCATATATAGTCAACAATTTAAACTTAATATGATATTTTCTATATTTAAGAACATGTTTTCATCATCTATCTTGCATTGTATGTGTATTGTGTAGTAAAATCTGGTCACAGTTTTATATAAAAATCATGGAAACCCTATTAAAGTTGAAGAGGAAACTAGGAGTTGACAAAACTCAGGAAGTTTTAAGATTAGAAGTTTAGAACAGTTTGGGTTAACGGGTCGGGTCGGGTCAGGTTAGGTTGACTAATCAATAATTTTATGTATTTTTTTTTGTTTTTTAGTTCCATACATAAGTAAATAACCAATACATTAAATATAAGTGCAAAACTATTTTTTCAAATTACTAAAACTTCATTTTTTAGTAAAACAATCTAGAAGATTGTAAACACTTGAGTATGCTTTATGTGACTTTTAAATAATTTGGTCCATTCCCTTTTTAGCAAAAAGAATATCTTTTTTCCGTATCGAACCTGTTACGAATAAAATATAATACGAATCGACCCATTATTTCAGAAACAGGATGAGTTGCCTCTTTAAAATAATTCTTCTACTCTTAAAAGTCATAGGGTATAGGGTTTGGCCAATGGGCATGCTACTAACATAAACTGTTAATTCACAAGCTTTACTATAAACACCTATCCATAGATATAGATACCATTTCAAACAAAATGACAGAATTGCTCATAGTGAGATTTAGGTGTGGTAATTTCGACCCGATTTAGGTCAAGTTTGAATTCAAATGAGTCAAACAGGTTGAAAGCACTCAACGTGTATTTTTAATGTATACCGTTCCAAAATTACTTTATTCATTTTTTTATTATTGTAATAATATAGTTTTTCTAATCATATTAATAACATTTAAAAAGAAAAAAAAACATTTTACGGGTCGTACTTAATGTCTTCCGTGTGGACCTGTCACCCAACCCTTCTGACCACTCATTTTTCCAACTCTTGTTAAAAAAAATAAAAAAAAAATCAAACCTTGCATGTGTAGTTTCCTAATCACCAGTGCATGATGCATGAACAGTAAAGAATACTTTTTAAGACATTTTTAGGGAATTTATTTAACTAATTCGGTGCAATCGATTAGGACCCCGAGCAAGGAAACTGGTGGATGCAATTTGGCAATGGAAATGTGCTCGGATACTGGCCCGCCTCACTCTTTTCTTACTTAACCGATAGTGCATCAATGATCCAATGGGGCGGGGAGGTGGTTAACTCAGCCTCAGACGGGCAGCACACCACCACCCAAATGGGCAGCGGTCATTTCCCCGAAGAAGGCTTTGGTAAGTCGAGTTACTTCAGAAACGTCCAAATAGTAGACGGATCAAACAGCCTTAGAGCTCCTAAAGACATAGACACGTTCACTGAGCAGCCCAATTGCTATGATGTTCAAACGGGCAACAGTGATGGTTGGGGCAGCTACATTTACTATGGTGGACCGGGCAGAAACTCAAACTGCCCGTAAAAGCCAGTAGTTATGGACGGAAGTTCATTAAAAGAATGAACTGTTGTGTTTGGTATATGTATTATTGTAGTTGTAAGTACGTACGAGTTTTCTAATTCAGTTTACTTTAATTTATACAAATGTTAGAAACAAATATTGTAATGAATTTTTTTTGAGGGTTTGGGTTTGAAAGTATTTGATTATGACGACTAAAAAATTGTCAAGTGTAAGTATTTGGGTTCGTCTCTGTGTGATGATGTGACATTTGTATTGTATTGAAGAGGGTCGGATTAATAATATGAAGTTTTAATTAATTTCTTATTTAGTGTTAGTTGTTTACTGATGTTTCTCTAGTCATTGGAACCATTTGAATCAGTTTGGTACAATGGACCGAATACAAAGTTTATGTTTTAATTAGTGAGGAGTAAAAACATAATAATTCGTAAAAAACTAGAGTAAATTACACAGATTGTCATTTAATTATACTAGAAATTACACTCTCAGTCCTTTGACTTCAATAAGTACACCATAAGTCCTTTTTTTAGATACTTTTGCACGATCTATGTCCTTTATACTAACTGGTGTTAAGTTTTTCAGTTAAGTTTTAACATGTGCCTTACACATGAGGGTATAATGGTCTTTTTACCCATTAACGGACAATTTATGTAATTTCTAAAAGCATTCCCCCGTCCCCTGACCTTCATCTGTTCAACTCTTCTTCACTCCCGGTAGCCCTTATTACCATGAAAACCCAACCCTAAATATCCAGGCCCGGCCCTGTTTTTACTCGTGTAACCCCCCAGAGACTTAATTCCCAATCTCTCTCATCTTTTAATAACCTAGGGTTTCAGAAACTAACCACAGAGAGAGAGAAGTGGCGGTGGAAATAGGGGTTCTTTTGGCGATGGTTCACGAGGAAGAGGGCGGTTTGATGGTGAATTTGGTGAGAGGGATGAAGGATTTGTGTCTAGAAGGGAGAACAGGTTTGAAAATGGGCGCGGAGGAAGGAGGGGGTCGAGTAATTTAACGGGAAGAGGGAGAGGGAGATTCGGGGGTGAATTACAAAGGAGAGATGATGGGTTTTCTTGTGATTCGGACAGGGGGAAGGGAAGTTATATTTTTCATATCCTGAAGGGAAAGAACCATACGTGCGTGATACAGATAGGTTCAGTTCAAATAGGAGAGATGATAGGTTTGGTAGTGGTGGTCGTGGTGGTAGAGGGAGAGGAGGAGGTGTTCGCGGTCGTGGTGTAACAACCGGTGTTAAAAGGAGTATGGAAAGAGGAAGTTTGATTGTGTCAAATGTTGAAGATGTGGATGATGATGATGATGATGTTGATGTTGATGTTGAAGAGGAAGAAACAAAATTGATGTATAACTATAGAGATTGTCATGCAGGTTTGAATTGTGTTTGAATGGATGCACACTAAAATGTGTTTGAATTGTCATGCAGGTTTCTTGTTCATTTACCTTTAATAATAAAGGGTTTTTTTCCTCGTAATAAAGGTTTCTTGTTCAATCTTTTGACTTCAATAAAGGTTTCTTGGGTTTTCACGGTAATAAGGGCTACCGGAAGCGAAGAAGAGTTGAAGGGGATGGGGGGAAGGTTTGGGGAACAAGAATGAGACGGGGGAAGGTTTTTAGAAATTACATAAATTGTCTTTTAATGGGTAAAAAAACTATTATATCCTCATGTGCAAAGCACATGTCAAAACTTAACTGAAAAACTTAACAACAGTTATTGTAAAGGACATAGAGCATGCAAAAGTATCTAAAAAATGACTTGTGGTGTAATTTTTGAAGTCAAAGAACAGATAATGTAATTTCTAGTATAATTAAAAAACAGTATCCGTAATTTGTATTCAGTTGTATTCATTCTCAGCCATAAATTCTCCCAATACCCTTTATGACCCGAATCAATAAAAGCGCGGATCTAATTACCCAATTCTTAGAAACACGCGGATCTAAACCCGCTTACCATACCCGATGTAATCTAAACCCTAACGATTATCATCAGCCGATCGTCTCCCATCTTCCAAATCTTGCACACTAAGCGTCGCCATCTCCATCTTCTGTATCTACTTCAACGATTCCAGATACAATCGTGTTCTTTGTCTGTTTTCTTTTTGTTTGTGCAATCGAAACCATAAAGATTTAGATTTTCAAAACAGTTTCTATATATTTTCAGTTAAGATCGGTTGGAACCCTAATTGCGAATACAGTTATCAATGGATGTTGCAGCCATCGCTTTGAATGATTCGAAGTTCGAAAAAGACGAACTTTATGAAGAAATTAACACTCCTCAATGAATCGATTTCTCTAATGACGATCCACCTGTTGACGATGAAGCTTTGTTCTGCCCACCTGGTGTGTTTTTTTCTTATACTCGCAAATTGTTTATTGATTTTGATTGTATTGTTTTTCGTATATTACTAGAGTAATCTCAGTTCTAATCGATTTCTTAGTTTTATGGATTTTTGTTGGTTTACAAAGTGTAATCATCCCAATACGGTGGAAGATTTCTTAGACAACATAGTCCTGGTTTATCAATTGATTTCATATCCCGTTTTACATCCAAGTTCCATTAACAATTTGATCGAATTTGCCTGCTTTGATTTTGTGTTTTGTTATAAATTTGTAGGTTGATTTGGTTTCCACTATCCACATTGCAGACAAAGAGTAAGTTCATCATACTTTATTCAACATCAAAACACAAATCAGTTCTTTTTATTGAACTAGAATCTGTAGTGTACTGATAAGATGTTGAATAATTTTATCATGTATTCAGGTTCTTCCTATTGTGTTTACACCCTTATACTTATTTATTTGGTTGTGATTTTTAGGACATCTTAAAAGTAAATATTTGTGATTCGTTTAGATCAACTGATTTGTGTTGTTTGTGTGTTATTAGATTCAATTTTGGTTAATTCCAAGTCACTGTTTGGTTAATTGTTTGTGGGTTATTTGATTCAATTTTCGTTATGTCAATTTAGTTTCGTCATTCGTGTGTATAATGATGTATCAATCTTTGTGGGTTATTTGATTGGTGATTTGGGTTTGATTTGATGGTCGTAGGGGCGAATTCAAACAATGATGGAGTTGGGCCAATTGATTTATAGGTTTCCATTTGAAGCAATTGGCTTTAAAAAACTGATTTCATTAGGTTCATCAGGTTTGGTTTTCAATTTTGTTCAATTAGGTTCAGCAGTTGGCGATAGTTAGGTTTACTACGATTGATGCACTCAAGAATCAAACTGTTGATCTTATCTTCTCTGCTCATCCTACTGAATCGGTCTGCAAATCTTTGCTACATAAGCATGGAAGGTATACCCTCTAGGTTGAATTGATTTAAAGGAAATAGTCTTAATTTAAATTCTGATGTTCTTATTTTCAGGATTCGGGACTGTCTTGCACAGTTATATGCCAAAGACATCTCTCTTGATGATAAGCAGGAACTAGATGAGGCTTTGCATAGAGAAGTATGTATCAACATTTGAATTAGTTAAAATGATTACTATTTTTTATTTTTATTTTTTTAATGAAATTGTGTAGATTCAAATTGCTTTTCACACTGATGAGATTAGGAGGACACCTCCAACCCCGCAAGATGAAATGAGATTTCGAATGAGTTATTTTCATGAAACAATATGGAAGGGTGTCCTTAAATTCTTACACCGTGTTGATATTGCTCTCAAGAATACAGGGATTGATGACCGTGTATAATGCTCCCCTTATACAATTTTCTTCATGGATGGGTGGAAAAGGGTAAACCATTTAATTAGGCTAATATAGAACTCTCTTATTCTCAATGAATTTTGCATTTACTTACAACTGATAGAATGGATCTTGTGCAGACCCATTGAAAAGATCTGGTACACACCTAATCTGAAGAAACAAATTGGCATGGTGAGTTCAATGTGTTAAGTTTGTTCTTATTAACATGTGGTTTTAAGAACACGAAGAATGTGCTGGTGCTCTTTTTTTTTTGCTATATCGTATTGTGTAAATAGCTTTATTTTTTCCAGGTTGCAGGTGGGTCAGGTATCACTCCAATGCTTCAGGTTATTAAGTCCATTCTTAAGAATCTTGACACACACTGTCAGATTATACAAATCACGATATGATATCTCAAAGTCCATGTGTAACTAATGTCACATTTGCATGATGCCTCTAGAGCAAATGGGTCTGGAAATTTAGTGGGGACTGAAGTTCCTAAATCTGATGCCAAAGATATTAAACTTGCCAAGTTTAGTGCACGGGTCAAATTAGGTTATATTTTTTAATCATAAATAGTTATTTAATAAAAAGGGAATGTGCCAACTGTGAACTGGGTCAATTGGGTTAAAATTTGCTGTAAGTCAATGGTTTATGCATACAGCCCCCTAAATTATTTTGACTCAAACCCAATTTGGCTCATTAGCCTACTTTCCCATCTTGCTACCTGTAAGTTTTATAATCTGTGTGTTTTCATCATAGTTGGACACCATGTTAGTTTTATTTGTTTAAGTTGATGATAAGTAAGCACATTTTTTACAATAAATCTTAAAATATGATATTTTAAGTTTTTTGAGTTTCTTCAATTTGGTATTTTTGTGGGTCGTTTACGAGCGTGTAGGAAGCTTTCCAAGAATCTGCATATATGATTGTAACATCCGTGAACGATTTCCTGTATATTTCTAACTTGGTTTGCCGGATTTGGTTGTGGATTATTACCGACCCGTTAACAATTGGTGAACAACTCGATTTGTCGTGGATGTTTAACGGTGTCAAGCAGATGTTTAGTGGAAGACAACCGACAGGCGGTAAACCTTGAACCACTATGTTCTTTGCACCGTTTTGTATTAATGTCTGTATTGTAAGATATGTTAGTAATCTTAGTCTATGTGTTCTCTTTTTGTAGGAATCTTATTTGCAATACATACCTGCACGAGTTCAGTTGTATACGTGGGAGGGTTATGTTTCGGGTCTTGTGGTGGAACTGGAGTTTGGTTTGGGTCTTGTGGTGGTGCATTCTAAGGTTTTTGATGTGCAAATGTGGGATAAAGAATGAGGGTTATAAGCAAAGCCACAAGATGGAGAGATGCGTCGGGATTCCATCATTGTTGAGTTTTTATAAATTAAATATAGATTCTTTATACTAGATTTCAGATCATGAAATCCGGATGGTTTGAAAATGGTTGATTGTTAATGACTGGAGTTAACACAATAGGTGGTGTGCAATATATATATTAATCTCTTATTCTGTATATGTACCTTACTATTTTTGAAAATTGGATGAACCTCCGTAAGCCATTGGACTTTAGACTTCATAATACTATTTGCATTTTGACTCAAACCTAATTTGGTTCATTAGCCTACTTTCCAATCTTGGCTGCATATAACTTTTATAATCTCTGTATTTTGATCAGAGTCAGCATTGTTAATGTTTAAGTTGATAAGCACATTTTCTTACAATAAATTTTAAAATATGATATTTTTTTAGTGACAAACTTTCTGGCACATGATTTTCAATTTTGTAAAATTTGCCATGACAATTTTTTTTTTCTTTTTGAAAGTGACTATTTTTAAGACCTACCAGTTTTTTTTATAACTTGAGCAATTTTACTCTATGTTGTATAATGTTGTATAAAAAATGATGTTAAGATATTCATTAATTCAATATTTAATGTTTCACCCAGTGTAGCACACGGGTTTAAAGCTAGTTACTTATAAAAAGCGACTTTTTGGATACTAAAACATATTATATTATAATATATTATACGCTAGTTTAAAAAGCAACGTGAAGGAATAGTTCTTTGCTGCAATTGGACCGTCCTGTTGTAACACTCTATTTTCAAACACCGATTATTAAATCATTAAAACACGCGGAAGCATTCGTTCTAAAATATATATATATATATATATATATATATATATATATATATATATATATATATATATATATATATATATATATATATTTTTTTTACATCTTCGCGTGTCGCGAAAACCGGGGGCCCTCCCTTCGCGTGGCGCGAAGGAGTCCAAAAAGGGCAGGTCCAGGAAACCAGGTCTTCGCGTGTCGCGAAGACCAGAACCCATCTTTTCGCGTGGCGCGAAGAGCCCCTTTTTCCATAAAGTTTCCAGACCTGCAGAATTCAACACTTAACCATTTTTCCAACTTTACCATTACAACATGACACCCAAAAATTCCCAACACTTGGGTTTTGACCAAAAACATTCATACCACATTTTTTTAAAATCAAACTACATTTTCAAATATCAATTTATATCCAATAGATGGAATTACACCCGAAATCACCAAAAAGTGCATACAAGAATCCAACATTCACCATAGACTTGACCTTGACTATCCCGGAGTTTTTCCTACATAACACCACATAAAACACCATTAGTAATGAAGATAAAACATATCAAACAAGTAAATACTACTTGTTTTCACTCATTCACCCATTTGACCGTTTCCACCCAATTTGTCATTAGGCTACATATCACTTGCATTTCACCTACAAGTTTCATTCTTTTCATTTATCATTCATAATTAACACAATTCCATTTTCATTATGGCACATAAGCCATAACCTCATTTTCATTATGATACTTAGATCAAAACCTCCTATCCCATTTCCATTATGGTACTTAGACCATAACCTCATTTCCATTATGGTATTTAAACCATAACCCCATTACCACATTTTCATCATGATTCTTAGATCATAAACTCATATTCGCATTTCCATTATAGTAATACAATTATAACTATAATCAGTCACATTTATATCACTTAAAACATTATGCATACAACATTGCCTATCACACCATTTATCACCAATACTAAGTAAGTGCAAAAGCACTTACCTTTCAGGTTAGAAGACCCCGCACCACCTTCAATTTTGCAATTTGATTACCTAAACATATACACCTAGTTTAATAATCTAACATACAACAAAATCACATTATAATTGGGTTCATAACCCAATTTTCCTATTTCCAACCCAAATTGACCCGTTTGAGTTATACTCATATCCAAACACCCTCTATCACCCCAAACTCATTTACTTGAGTTTCATTATCCTTACCATAACACTAATTTTTCATTCAATTTAAATCATTAGGTTAATTTGGTGTTTGCTCAAGTGTCTAACATCATATAAACACTTAATCATCATTGATTCATCATCTTATCATCATAATCCAAACACCCCCAAATTTCTCCATATGAACCCTAACTTCTCATAATCAAAATCAAATAGTTCTAGGATGTTATTCACCATTCTTTAGCTTTAGTTTAGCTAGATTATCAACAATGTAACCCAAATTTAACCCATGCATCATAAATTTCGGATTTAACCCAAAACCCACCAAGAACACCATTTATGGTGGATTCAAGAGATGAAGGAGGAACTTACTTGATGTTAGGAAGGTATTGTGTGAATCAACACCTAAATCCCGAGCATGCAAGTCACCAATTTCGTTCTTGATCAATTTTCTCCTCTTCCTCCTTTTTCTCTTGCAACCATCGACACCCACACCCACCAAAATCCTGAATTTTGACTTCATATAAGTCAAATATGGCAGATTTGCTATATTTTCACTTTCAGTCCCTCAACTTTCATTTCATCCATTTTCATTCCAAAACTACACAAATACTAACATAACTCCATACAAATTTGAAACCCACTTGTTTTAACTTTTTTATAAAATATTATTTCCACCATAATATTATGTAGAACATTTATTTATTTTATAATGAAACCCGGATTTTGGTTCATTACACCTGTCATATATCAATTTGCTATTGGTTAGATTTTTTTTTTTGAAATTTCAAATTTTGTTACTTGATGTATACAATTTTTTGGACACTTAAAACCAAAATGTCCTTTGGTTGAGATGGTAGAACGCGCTTGCCCTCCCCCCTTGTGACCCGGGTTCGGATCTCTTCTTCCCCCCTCCCTGATTTTTCCTTTTTTTTTCTTTTTTCCTTTTCCAATTTACTTATTTTATTATTTTTTTAGAACTGTTTTGCATTTATTTTAACTGTTTTGCATTTAATCAAGAAGTAAGCTATTTTTTTTACATGGGACACTTAGATTTTCGTATACGTGTTTTGATATTTGAGATCACAACGAAATTCACGCCGCAATGCGCGCAGGGCAACCCTCTAGTTATATTTATATATTAAAAAGCAACTTTAACGAATAGTAATTCAATGAATCACGTGTTATATATATTTATAATATGTGAAACAAGTTCAACTAAAATTTGATTGTGGGCTCAATGATAGGACACAAGCATTTTAACCAAGTGCCTCAGGTTCAAATCATAACACTAACGGTTTTTGAGTATTAAATGGTTGTGAAACAAGTTTAACCAAAATTTGATTGCGGGTTCAATGCTAGGACGTAAGCATTTTAACCAAGTGCCCCATGTTCAAATAATAGCACTAGCTGCTTTTGAGCATTACTTTTTAGTATTTGACTGCAGATTCTAAACAAGTTTGGCCCTTTGGCTTAATGGTTCGAATAGTCGGTTTCAACGCCGCTATAATGAGTTCAATCGGAGTTCGTTTGAGTTGGTTCCCCCCATGTTCCTCGTTTTTTTGTCGTTGGTTCATTGGGGAACCGGGAAAGCATGTGTTTCACATATGAAAAACTAATTTTTACGTAATTTTCTTCGAAGCGTTTGCATATAAACAAATGAAGAAGCCGTCCTAACAAAAAAAAATGTAGTTTCTGCAAAAAAATTTTTTTTTTACTTTTTCTAACTTTTTTTTTATTTTTTATTAGAACGGCTTCTGAATGTGCTAATATGCAAAAAATACATATAAATGAGTTTTTCACATTTGAATATGAGTTTTTCACATGTGTTCCTAGCCCTCACCCCCTTTCACGCCTCTCTTACGGGGGTATACCGGATACCCTTAGGGATGTGAATTTCTCATACACTTTAACCTAACATGAAATTCAGGAGATTGTATTTAGGTCAGTTCTAGGTCAAACTGTAACACCCAAAATAAAAAGAAAATAAAATTTAAAATTTTACTCCCTCGCGGTACGCGAGGGAGATTTTGACAAAACCTCGCGGTACGCGAGGGGACTGCTTATGCACCAGAAAATCATCTTCTCGCGGTACGCGAGAAGATTTCCAACCAAGCCTCGCGGTACGCGAGGGAATAGTACACGCGTCAGGACCAGAAAACACGTGTCATTCACCCTTGCCACCAGCCGACACGTGTCATGCTGACTCAGCACCGTTCGTGACACCTCATCCTCTCGCGGTACGCGAGAGATTCCCTTGGCCAGCCTCGCGGTACGCGAGGGACTGGAAAATCAGCCTATAAAAGGCCTTCAACGGGAATGAAATTCTGTACAGTTTCCAAACATTCGTTTCACACAAACCCGATCTCTCAAAACTCTACAACGTCCCGAAGCGCTGTTCAAGAATCCAACGAAACCCTGCTCAAGCCGTAGTTCCGTCCAAATCCCGCAAAGTAGGTATCGTTAAAACTATTCATATATATATAGCCGCAATTATATATATATTCTCTCATATATATTCTCGTTAATCGTGTCTTCCCTAGGAAGAAACGTGTCGAGGTTCTGCTCAAATTCAAGCCTACAACCCTACCAGCCATCAAAATCAAGGTGAACACGTTTAACGCTTTTCAAACGATAAAACCATTTTATTTACGAAAACGGCATGAAACAAATTAAATACTTTAATCATAAGGGTAATCTACGTGATAGCATTCAGGCCATAAGCATACGTAGATTTGATCAAATGGTATACATGTGACGGGTGAAAGTCCGGTCCATGGCTGGGTACAGATCATGAAAGGGGGTATCATAAGACTGAGGATATGGTTCCTTAGCAGATTATACGAGGGACGAGTTCCTGAGTATCATATAAGACTAAGAACAAGGTTCTTAGCATCACGACCCTGGGAATAGGCTATCAGTCTGAGACATAGAGCTCAGCCAGTTGACCCCATGGCAGTTAACCCAGTGTATGTAGGTGGTATATATTTCAGGTGAAAAAGACTGCTGAATGTGTAGATTTACCATACAGAAACGTGCTTAAAAGCTTTAATTTGGTTTATGTTAGAAATCATTTTCGTGTCAGTTAAATGTGATTCACCGGCTTTATGCTGATGTTCATTTTCAAAACGTTTTTCACAGGTAGTGAAAGAAATCATTAAATTCAGGGTGGTGCAGTAAAGACAAGATCTTTAGGCATATTTAAATCCCTGTGGCAGACTAATACAAGACCAAATGTTGGAACGGACGTAGATCCTAAACATTTTAAATGGCTTGTATTATGTAAATTAATTCAGCAGATGTACATTATATAATAGACTTTTGAATGTCTATTATCATGAAATGAAAAAGGGACGTGGATCCCAAGTTTTGATAAAAAGTACAGAATTAACCCTTGAGGTTATTTACATGACATTTCATTACAAAAAGGGCATCAAGTAAAAACAAAGACTTCCGCTGTCCAATTATATGGGACCTCATTCAGATACCAGCGTTGTCTCGCGACGCCCGGGCAGGGGTAGCCCGGGGTTGTGACAGGTTGGTATCAGAGCCACATTCAAGGGTTTTAGCAAAATTAGATACTTGTATGATAGTATCTTAGCTTTAACCAATAGTTGTGCCTACTAAACGAAAGGTAGGAAGATGCCTTTAACATAACCAATGAATTTCAGGATGTCAGATCCATACTATTATCCTTATAATTACCCAAACTACTTCCCTGGAGAATCATCTAATCAAGTAGTACCAAGCTATGATGATTATGTCCACTATCTACCGACCCCGGAGAATTGGAACAGAATGGTCGCAGAACAAGTGGAGCAGACTCAAGCAAGGCTTGAACCTCTGAGAGAAGAATCAGAGTATTCAGTGGAAATGGAAGATTCAAGAGAATCTTTACGTACTGTTATGACATCTATGCCACTACCTCAATCGTTAGACATAGTATACCCTACCGGAACAATTCAAGAACATCCACCCAATCCAAGTGAAGAAACTCCACATTCGATTTCTGAATCCGACAAGGCTGCCGTTTGTGAAGGCAGTGGTGGAAAGTATTTCTTTGATCCTATTCCAGAACATCCCGTTTTCAAGGAACCTTTCTTCTATGTAGATCCCTCCGATGGACGTCAGTATGCAACCGACGGAAAAGTCGTGTGGTCTGTTAACTCAGCATATCACGATCTTAGGATGGGACACAGGGAACCACCTCCTTGTTATGGATACCATGATGAATTGCCAAAATCAATTGATGAACACCTCGATCGTGCTCTTAGAGAGGCTGACGATCTACGTGCTGAACTGTACTTCACCAGACAAGTCGTAGTTAAAAACGAACAAACTATATTTGACTACGAACTAGCCCAGGAAGACAGGAAGTACGCAGAACAATGGGTGGCAGATCAGTTGATCCAGAAAGGTGCTATGACCGAGACCCTGGGGAGATTCTATCAAGATTTGGGAGATGTGCTTCTCGATTAAAGTTAATGATAGTATTTGTATAATTAGCTAATTTTAAGTGATATAGATGCATATCTATATTTCTGTATTTGTAACAAATAGATGAAGTTTAAGCGATAATAAACTTCAAATTTTGACCCAAATTCGTACTTGTGTTCTTAGATGTCTCAACAAAACAATGACAATAGCGGTCCATCTACCTACATTATCAAGGAAAAAGGAAAAGAAGTTAATAATAATCCTGAAATAGCTACTCAACAACCAGAATTGCAACAACTGGTCAAACAAAGCATTAAAGAAATGCTTCCTGCCATAATAAAGGAAGTACAAGAGAACATCAAAACTCCAAGCTATGTAACCTCTCATTCAAAAAGAACAGAAAACCCTCCGAAAACCAACACAGAGCAAGTAGCAAGCTCTCGTAGAACTCAAACCTCGAAAAGATCCAGAACATCAAGCAAAAAGTATTCTGAATCTGAAGAATCGTTAAATCTAAGCAGTGAGAGCTCAGAAGAAGAGAATGAAACAAAAAGGTATAGACACAAAGGGTGTTCTTATAAAACCTTTCAGGACTGTAAACCTTATGAATTTAAGGGCACCGAAGGCGGTATTGCTACTCTTCACTGGCTAGAGAAGATGGAGTCAGTAATAGCAATTAGCAAGTGTGCTAAGAAAGATCAAGTACTATATGCTTCAAACTCCTTCAAAAATGAAGCGTTGGAATGGTGGAATTCAATCATTTCTGCCAAAGGGAGGAGAAAGACCAATGCCATGGATTGGAAAGAATTTCGGGCAAAGGTGAAAAAGAAATTTTGCCCCAAGATTGAAAAAGAACAAGCTGAAAGAAAATTTCTGGAGCACCGAATGGTGGGTACCAACGATCGAGAGTACACCACCAAATTTTTTGAATATGCCCGTTTGGCACCTCACCTGGCTAAACCCGAGTCGGTTCTCATAACTCGATATATTTACGGTTTAGTTCCAGAGATCCGTGATTTGGTGAAGGTTGTCTCACCAAAAACCATTGAGTCCACCGTAGAATTGACCGGTACCATGACGGCTGGATTAATCAGAAATATAGAGGAAAAGAAGAAAGTTGAATCCTCTATAAAATCAAAACCCGAGGCCAAAAGATTTAGCAAGAACTTTGGGCAAAAGGGGTTACCATTTAACAATCCACCATGCAAAACATGCGGACGCAGGCATAGTGGAAAGTGTGTTTTTGAAACTCCATTCTGTAATTATTGCAAGGTCTCAGGTCACTCTACTGAGAATTGCTTCAAGAAAAAGGGAATAACTTGTTTTAGTTGTGGAGAGCTGGGACACATCAGCACTAATTGCCCTAAGTTTGCAAGGACCGGAAGAGCTGGAGGATCAGGAGCCAAGATCACTCCAGAAAACAAAAAGACCGTACGAGCTTTTGTCATGAATGCTAAACAAGCTGAGAGAACGCCGGACGTAATTACCGGTACGTTTCTTCTTAATAATGTTTATGCTAAGGTCTTATTTGACTCAGGTGCAAACCGGAGTTTTATAGATTATAATTTCTGTAATCTATTAAACGAACCATTAAGTCCCTTAGCTGAAACATATGAAGTAGAAACAGCGAACGGTGATTTGATAAAAATATCCCAATCATTGAACAATTGTTACATTACATTGGCTGGTTTCACTATCCCAGTACAATTGTTACCAATGTCAATAACTGGCTTTGACATTGTTTTGGGGATGGATTGGTTATCCAATAACCAAGCCGAAATCCTTTGTAATCAACAAGTTGTAAAACTCATTTCACCAGCAAACAAAACTCTAACTATCCAAGGTGATAAACCCACAAAACCTATCCAGATAATCTCCATACTTAAAGCAACCAAGTGCTTAAGAAAAGGATATCTGGCATGTCTGGTATCAATTACTGCCTTGGAAAAGGAGAAGAAGATAGAATCAGTACATGTAGTATCTGAATTTCCAGACGTTTTTCCTGAAGAACTGCCTGGATTACCACCAGAACGAGAGGTAGAATTTCGAATCAACCTTGTACCTGGTGCAACTCCAATTGCCAAATCCCCGTACAGACTGGCACCCACAGAAATGGCAGAACTCAAGAAACAATTGGATGAACTTCTTGAGAAAGGTTTTATACAACCAAGTTCTTCACCCTGGGGAGCTCCAATTCTCTTTGTTAAGAAGAAAGACGGATCAATGCGCATGTGTATTGATTATCGGGAACTGAATAAAGTTACCATCAAAAACCGATACCCGCTTCCACGGATTGACGATTTATTCGATCAACTCCAAGGAGCTTGTCATTTTTCAAAGATCGATCTTCGTTCAGGTTATCATCAGTTGAAAGTGCATGATAACGACATCTCAAAAACTGCATTTCGAACACGGTATGGACATTTCGAATTCACGGTTATGCCATTTGGACTTACAAATGCTCCTGCCGCATTCATGGACATGATGAATCGTGTCTGCAAACCTTACTTGGATAAGTTTGTCATAGTTTTTATTGATGACATACTTATTTATTCCAAAACCCAAGTTGAACACGAAACTCATCTTCGAACCATACTTGAACTTCTTCGAAAAGAAAAATTATATGCTAAGTTTTCCAAATGCGGATTTTGGTTAACGGAAGTACAATTTCTTGGTCATGTCATCAACGTGAACGGAATTCAAGTAGATCCTTCAAAAATCGAAGCTATATCCAAATGGGAAATTCCCAAGTCACCCACCGAAATTCGTAGTTTTCTGGGATTAGCGGGATATTACCGCCGGTTCATTCAAAATTTTTCTCGTATAGCAATCCCACTCACATCCTTAACTCGGAAATCTGTAAAATACGAATGGGGACCCAAACAATCTGAATCTTTTGAAACTTTGAAACAAAAACTGACAAACGCACCTATCTTATCCTTACCGGATGGTATTGAAGACTTCGTAGTTTACTGTGACGCCTCACATACTGGTTTAGGTTGCGTATTAATGCAACGCAAGAAAGTCATTGCTTATGCATCTCGTCAGTTGAAAATTCATGAGAAAAACTACTCAACCCACGATCTAGAATTGGGCGCTATAATCTTTGCTTTAAAGTTATGGCGACACTATCTCTATGGGGTTAAATTCACAATCTACACTGATCATAAAAGTCTCAAGTACATATTTAGCCAGAAGGAGTTAAATATGAGACAAAGAAGATGGATGGAAATCCTGAATGATTATGATTGTGAAATTTGTTATCATGAAGGAAAGGCAAATGTAGTAGCAGATGCCTTAAGCCGAAAAGAAAACGTCAAGCCAAAGAAAGTACGTTCTCTCAGACTTGAACTACAAATTGATCTTGTAAGTCAGTTAAAAGAGGCACAAGAGTTAGCTTTGAAGGAAGGTAACTTTGAAAAAGAAGGAATGAAAGGAATGCTTGATTTACTGATCAAAGGTAAAGATAATATCCTTCGCATGAATAAACGTATTTGGGTACCAGTTACAGGTGATCTTCGAGAGCGAATCCTCGAAGAAGCACACAAGTCCAAATACACCATGCACCCAGGAAGTGATAAAATGTACAAGAACCTTAAAGAAAGTTACTGGTGGATTGGTATGAAAAAGAACATTGCTATCTACGTAGCAAAATGTTTGACTTGTTCCAAAGTCAAAGCTGAACACCAAAAGCCAGCTGGATTATTGCAACAGTTAGAATTACCAGTTTGGAAATGGGAATTGATAACTATGGACTTTATTACCAAACTTCCTCGAACCACTCGTGGAAATAATGCAATCTGGGTTATCATTGACCGTTTAACCAAATCAGCTCACTTTCTACCTATTAAAGACACCATGAGTATGGACAAAATGGCACAAATTTACGTTAATGAAATTGTAACGTTACATGGTGTGCCTCTATCCATAGTGTCAGATAGAGATAGTCGCTTCACATCTCGATTCTGGCAAAGTTTTCAAACAGCTCTAGGAACTCGATTGAACCTTAGTACTGCTTACCATCCACAAACTGATGGGCAGAGCGAAAGAACTATACAAACCCTAGAAGATATGCTCCGAGCCTGTGTGATAGACTTTGGAGGTAATTGGGATGATCATTTACCTCTAATGGAATTCTCATACAACAATAGTTATCACACAAGTATTCAGGCCGCACCATTTGAAGCATTGTACGGACGGAAATGTCGAACGCCTGTATGTTGGTCGGATATCGGAGAAAATCAACTATCAGGACCAGAGATAGTCCAAGAAACTACCGATAAAATCTTGCAAATACGAGAACGTCTAAAAATGGCTAGAGATCGACAGAAAAGTTATGCAGATAAACGAAGAAAGCCGTTAGAATTCCAAATCGGTGACAAGGTATTATTAAAAGTTTCACCTTGGAAAGGTGTTATTCGTTTCGGAAAGAAAGGAAAGTTAAGTCCACGTTTTGTTGGACCTTTCAAAATCATTAAACGAATCGGATCTGTTGCCTATCAGCTTGAACTACCAGTAGAGATGGGTGGGGTACACGATGTATTCCATGTATCAAACCTACGTAAGTGTCTAGCTGATGAATCCTTGCTTATGCCTTTACAAGATGTGGAAGTAAATGAAAAGCTCAAATTCATCGAACGCCCGTTACAAATTGAAGACCGACAAATCAAAAAGCTTAAACGAAAGCAATTGGCGTTAGTCAAAATAAGATGGGACTCCAGACGTGGCCCAGAATATACTTGGGAACTTGAGTCAGAAATGCGCAAAAAGTATCCACATCTCTTTCAATGAATCTCGAGGACGAGATTATTCTAAAGGAGGGGAGGATGTAACACCCAAAATAAAAAGAAAATAAAATTTAAAATTTTACTCCCTCGCGGTACGCGAGGGAGATTTTGACAAAACCTCGCGGTACGCGAGGGGACTGCTTATGCGCCAGAAAATCATCTTCTCGCGGTACGCGAGAAGATTTCCAACCAAGCCTCGCGGTACGCGAGGGAATAGTACACGCGTCAGGACCAGAAAACACGTGTCATTCACCCTTGCCACCAGCCGACACGTGTCATGCTGACTCAGCACCGTTCGTGACACCTCATCCTCTCGCGGTACGCGAGAGATTCCCTTGGCCAGCCTCGCGGTACGCGAGGGACTGGAAAATCAGCCTATAAAAGGCCTTCAACGGGAATGAAATTCTGTACAGTTTCCAAACATTCGTTTCACACAAACCCGATCTCTCAAAACTCTACAACGTCCCGAAGCGCTGTTCAAGAATCCAACGAAACCCTGCTCAAGCCGTAGTTCCGTCCAAATCCCGCAAAGTAGGTATCGTTAAAACTATTCATATATATATAGCCGCAATTATATATATATTCTCTCATATATATTCTCGTTAATCGTGTCTTCCCTAGGAAGAAACGTGTCGAGGTTCTGCTCAAATTCAAGCCTACAACCCTACCAGCCATCAAAATCAAGGTGAACACGTTTAACGCTTTTCAAACGATAAAACCATTTTATTTACGAAAACGGCATGAAACAAATTAAATACTTTAATCATAAGGGTAATCTACGTGATAGCATTCAGGCCATAAGCATACGTAGATTTGATCAAATGGTATACATGTGACGGGTGAAAGTCCGGTCCATGGCTGGGTACAGATCATGAAAGGGGGTATCATAAGACTGAGGATATGGTTCCTTAGCAGATTATACGAGGGACGAGTTCCTGAGTATCATATAAGACTAAGAACAAGGTTCTTAGCATCACGACCCTGGGAATAGGCTATCAGTCTGAGACATAGAGCTCAGCCAGTTGACCCCATGGCAGTTAACCCAGTGTATGTAGGTGGTATATATTTCAGGTGAAAAAGACTGCTGAATGTGTAGATTTACCATACAGAAACGTGCTTAAAAGCTTTAATTTGGTTTATGTTAGAAATCATTTTCGTGTCAGTTAAATGTGATTCACCGGCTTTATGCTGATGTTCATTTTCAAAACGTTTTTCACAGGTAGTGAAAGAAATCATTAAATTCAGGGTGGTGCAGTAAAGACAAGATCTTTAGGCATATTTAAATCCCTGTGGCAGACTAATACAAGACCAAATGTTGGAACGGACGTAGATCCTAAACATTTTAAATGGCTTGTATTATGTAAATTAATTCAGCAGATGTACATTATATAATAGACTTTTGAATGTCTATTATCATGAAATGAAAAAGGGACGTGGATCCCAAGTTTTGATAAAAAGTACAGAATTAACCCTTGAGGTTATTTACATGACATTTCATTACAAAAAGGGCATCAAGTAAAAACAAAGACTTCCGCTGTCCAATTATATGGGACCTCATTCAGATACCAGCGTTGTCTCGCGACGCCCGGGCAGGGGTAGCCCGGGGTTGTGACACAAACATATGGACACAGTTAGCTAACACAGGTCGAGTCCGGGTCACCATAGCAGACCCATTATTTTTAACACATAATTTATTTTTTTTTCTAACATTTAAAAAAAATCTAAATACATAGCTTTATTTAATTTTTTATCAACATTTTAATATATATTGAAAAACAGAGTTGTATCCCATGATATTACAAGATTAAAAACACTTTATTTTAAATACAACTCGATTTTTAATAAAAAATGTACGAAATTATATGAATTTTTTTTCTTTTGACATAATTATATGTTATAACTTATAACAGAATACAAGATGTGGCGACCCATTTCAAAATGATATGATCCGAAACTATGTTATTTAGATAAAGTTGTTTTTCTTTCTTGAACATAATTATACGTTGTTATAACAATATAACAAGATACAAGATGGGGCGACCCATTTCAAAATGATACGATCCGAAACTATGTTATTTAGATAAAGTTTTTTTTTTCCTTTTTAAACACAGAAGATGTTACAATGTTAACATATTAAGATGTTATCATTAAATTGGATTTGAAGCTACAACTTTATTTTTTTTCTTTTGTAAATGAACGGAATAACTTTTTGGAATAAAGTAGGTATTTCTTTTTACTTCTTTTAGTGACGACCAACAGTAAAAAGAAAAAAAATATATATAGAAATTGATTGCAACTTGAAAATAATTGAAATCTATAATATATATTTTGACAAATAATTGAAAAAAATCTATACTATATAATAAATAAAGGTTTTTCATGTCACGTGTCGCCTCCATATTTATTTTTATCATTTTTTCTCCGCCTCTCTCTGTTATTAGTTACACCTCCATTTTTTAATAATAATATATTTTTAAATAAAATACTAATTATACTAATAAAACACATTTATTTTAAATTATCCCTTATTATAAGAAACTTTAAAATATGTAAATTTTATTTTCAATCAATTAATAATGAAAGTCAAATTACATTAAATAGTAATTAACGTATTTTTGAAACCCAATTATATATTAATTTTTACATATTTTAAGTTTTGTTTTCTATCCTTAGTATGTAATACATTTTTACACTTGCAAAATATATACATAAAGATTTAATAATTTTATATATTGATATTTTTCAACCCGTGTGTGATACACATGATCTAAACTAGTATATTTATAAATTCAAATAAATGATACAATTTATTTAACCATAATTGGTAAAGTTGACGGTTTTTAAAATTTATTATAGATAATTACAATATATTGCGATGATCATAGTATTTTTTTTAAAAGATTCATAAAGATTTATGTGCACTAAGATTTCTCATATTCTGAGATTTTTTAAATTTGATCTACAATGGATCCCATACGCTATTCTTGCGGATCACAAGAGGAATCCTTTTCTTTTTAACGGTTTTTAATTTATTTATTTAATAAAAAACAAGGTGAAAGCTGGACTAAATACAAAATACCAAAAATGATTATATTTGGTAATCAGTTTTACTTTTAACAAAAAGTAACAAACTTAAAAAATTGAAAATTAAAAGTACCAAGAGAATATCTCGGTGGTAAAGTGATATATTCCGTAACATAACTAAATGGTTGTGAGTTTAAATTGTGTAGAATGCAAGTGTGATGATTTAGGAATAGTATAGGTTTAGAGTAGAGAGTGAGTGTTCGTCGGTGAAAAAAAAGGTAATTCTAATTAATTTTGAGGTTCTTTATGTATAATATGACGCTAGTCACTTTATTTCATTTTTATTTTTTATATTGATAAGGTTCTTTTAAAAATAAATTTCGGATTCTGTATTAAAAAAAGGCGAATTGCATAAAAAATGATTTGATATATTTTTAGAATATAGTCACTAGTATTAATTTGTTACTATATCAAACACAAAACACATTTTTTTAATTTGGTTTCGTAAAAGTTGTATTATAAGTTAAATGATTTGTTTCATATCACAAAATTCAATATGATTAAAGTTACGAGTTATATTTCATTAATTAAAATTTTATAAGCTTACTTATTTGTATCAAAATTTGAAATTTGAATCGTTTTTAAAATGAGAAAATATTATGTTACATTACATAGGCTACCACTCACCTTTTAATGTAATTTGCGATTTAAAAAAAACATATCCTGATACCTATAATAAACCTGTTTGGAAGGTCACGTTAATTAGTTCGTGGCTATGGTCTATGGAAACCATTGCAAACGATATGAAGTGTCACTATCGACCTATATATCTATATATTATAGTTGTATCACACAAAACTAACACGAAATTCAAAGACTAGGTTTAGTCTATATGGATTTCGGATAGTTTTGAGTCGAACCCCTAGACACGTTTAGTTATAATAGTTTTGTATGTTGAACACGTTTAACCTATTTATTTTTATAATTTGTTAGAGACATGTTTCAGGTCATAGCTTAAAGTCATATTGATAGATATTTAACAATGAATATTGTTTATTTGGATGTCACGAATATGTAAGGAAATTAAAAGAAAAAAAATTAAGAAAGTAGTCATTTTCCTAGGTGCGGTATGTCTAAATAAATTCATATATGTAGTCAATGTGACCTGTGCAACAACACGAATAGGTACGACTGAACGCTTTAAACTTTTATTCACTTGATGAACCAAATAAAAACGAATAGGTATGACTGAACGATTTAAACTTTTATTCGTTTAAGTTTAACCTAATAATCCAACAAATATAAACATTTAATTGAGTTAATGAATAGACATTTTCATTCTTGTTAAAATAAGTTTGTTCATTTTCGGTCATTTAAAACAATAAATAAATAAAAACAAATATAAAATATTTAAAAGATAACCTATGACAAAAAATATTTTAAGTTAAACTATATAATATTCATTTCTATATATTAAATGAAAATTTATTCATTTATTTTTAAAACAAACAGATATGAATGTTCGATTTATGCACTAAATATTTGTTTCACAAGAATTTTGATAAGATGATAAAAAGATAGTTGGTTTCTTATCTGTATTTGACAGTCACGTGCATAGCCACGCGTTAAAGTAAATAAAACAAAAAGACACAGAACAGGTTATCTTCTTCAACAATTTAGTAAAAGTATTTTTAAATTAATAATAGTAATAAAAAAATAGTATTTATAATGATCATACCTTTTTTCAATTATTTCATTAATTCTAGTTCATACTTTTTGGTTTGATGGTGTAGACATTCATTTGCCATGTCAACATATTAACAATAACTATTGGAGGATAAAATAATTTTTTTGCTTAAAAATATAAATTTTAAAAACAAAAGTTAATTACTTTTTCACATAACAGATGTAAATTCTAACAACAAAAAGAATTTAATAAATAATCTAACTATTATTTAAATGTATTAAATAAAAAGAAACATGTAAACCATAACAGAAACTACTACTTTTAAAAATAAGTTTTGTCAGATAATAAAATTATAAAACGTATAAAAAATTAAATTAAATAATACCAATAAATAAATAAAAGCCCACACACCTTTTTATATATGGCCTTTGTTTCTTCCAATAATAGGTATGATTGACAAAAGCATCATTTCTTGTTCACCAAATCTGTTTTCTTTCAAAACATGCATTCCTCCTCAATCAACACTATCCTCTTCCCTCTCTTCTTCTTCTTCTTCATCCTCTTCTTCAATGGTCCAACAATGGTGGATTCACAGGACACCTTCCAGCTTCCTTCTCCGATACCCGAATGGCCGCCAAGTAATATATTTCCAGACCTTACCAATAGCTCTATTATGAATGATATTATACTAGTATGTTTTTTTTTGTATATATTAATATATATTATTGGTATTATATGTGCATGTTTTTTTTTATTTTAGGTGGAGGGTTTGCAAGTGGCACCATAGATTTGGGAGGGCTACAAGTGAGACAAGTAACAACATTCACCAAAATATGGGCGACAAATGATGGAGGACCCGATAATCTCGGGGCAACATTTTATGACCCGGATGCAATCCCACAAGGGTTTTCAAGTTTAGGATCTTATGCACAACCAAATAACATCCCACTTTATGGGCATGTTCTTGTGGCCAGAGATATATCAAATGATTCTTCAAAACCCACTCTCACTTCACCTATTGATTACACTCTTGTGTGGAGAAGTGAGTCTTTAGATATTGAAAAAGACGGGGAGGGTTATGTTTGGCTCCCCATTGCACCCGACGGCTACAAGGCCGTCGGGTACATAATTACTGGATCGTCTGCCAAACCACCTGTTGATAAGGTGGGGTGTGTCCGTGTAGACTTCACGGACACACCCAACATAACAGTTGGTTTGGAAAAAGATCAATATGATCTTGATGGGTTGAATGTTTACGGTTCCATAGGTGGTTTTCGGGTTCGAAATGAAAGTGTGGGAATTTTGAAGGGGAATTTATTGAATTCTATGCCGAATTTTAACCAAATTAATGCATTAATCCAAGCTTATTCTCCGGTTATTTATTTTCATCCGGATGAACAATTCCTCCCCTCATCGGTTGATTGGTTTTTTCAAAATGGGGCGTTGGTGTACCACAAAGGAAATGAGTCCAAACCGAGCCTAATCGAAAGAAACGGGTCGAACCTTCCGCAGGGTGGTTCGAACGATGACACATATTGGCTAGACCTTCCACTTGATGGTTCAAGCAAAGATAGAGTCAAGAATGGAGATTTACAAGATGCTTGTGCTTATTTCCATGTTAAACCTGTTTCCGGAGGACTATTTACAGATATTGCCATTTGGGTTTTCTACCCTTTTAACGGAGGAGCAAGGGCAAAAGTGGAATTTATAAATATGTCTTTAGGAAAGTTGGGTGAACATGTAGGTGATTGGGAACATGTCACGTTAAGAATTAGTAATTTCAATGGGGAGTTAAACAGTGTATTTTTTTCACAACATAGTTGGGGTAAATGGGTCAGTGCCTCGGGTCTCGAGTACCACTCGGGTAATAAACCGGTGGTATACGCGTCGTTACATGGGCACGCGTCATACCCAAAGCCCGGGTGTGTTTTGATTGGTTCTGGAGGGGTGGATATTGGTGTTAGAGACGACACGGACAAGAGTGATAAGGTGATGGATACGGGTGTGAGGGCGGTGGTAGTTGCGATGGAGTATTTGGCGGCCGCGGTGGTTGAACCACCGTGGTTGAACTATGAGAGAAAATGGGGTCCCAAGATAGATTATGATGTTGATAAAGAAATAAAAAAGATGAAGAGGGTGATGATAGGGAAAATAAAGAAAGCATTTGAGAGATTTGTGGAGAGTATACCAAGTGAAATGTTGGGTGAAGATGGGCCAACAGGGCCAAAAGTGAAAGATAGTTGGAGTGGGGATGAGACTGTTTGATTAGTTATTATATATTTTGAAAGTGGTTGATCAAACCTTAAAGGTGCATCCATTTTGAAGAATGTAATATTTTTTTAATAATATTAATAGAAGTATATTTCTAGTGAATTTGTTTGGTTCCGTTTCTTCTTTTTATGATCATAGGTTTATTAGGGTTAAACTATACATACACATCTCTTTTACTTGTCATATCTATGCCCTAGAAATTAGGAGTGTTCATGATTCGGTTTAAAACCGTGAAACCGTCTAAACCGGTCATTGGTCTGGTTTTGCGATCGGTTTTTTGACTTTTGGTCGGTCGGTTTGTTTTAAAAATTTCAAACCGTAGTGAACGGTTTGGTTTGTTGATACCAAAAATTGGCCGTATAAAACCGGACTGGACCGTAAATTTAATTGTATTTTAATTCTGTATTAGATATATTTAACTATTAAAATTTTATATTATGTTTAACTAATTTATAACCGGGCCTCTCTATTAACTTATTTGAATTACAAGTGTAGCCCAAAGTCCAAGTATAAGTTGAGTTCCTAACCTTACTTACATATAAAACTGTTGCATTCCAAACTTCCATCGACTAGACGAGTGCATAATAACTTCTAACACTAATTCGCTATAGCATCTGCTGACTTCGGTCTTTTATTTGGACAACTTTTTTTATTTTTATTTTATACATTTTATATAGGGGTGCAAACGAGCCGAGCTACTCGAGATCGGCTCGCTAAAAAGCTCGAAACGAGCCGAGCTTAAACGAGCTCGAGCCGAGCTCGAGCCTAAGAATAAGCTTGTTTATTAAACGAGCCCGAGCCCGAGCTTCACTTATCGAGCTCGAGCCGGCTCGCGAGCCTTAACGAGCCTTTTATTTATATAATGTTTTTAATATATTTAATATATATTTATAAAATAATAATAATAATTAATATATATAAAATTAAGATAAATATAATTAAATAATATGTATTATGTTATATATAAAAACTATAATAAAATTTATATAAAAATAATTATAAATATATATAAATTAATTAATATATAATAAACGAGCCGAGCCCGAGCCGAGCTCGAGCTTGTAAAGCTACCAACGAGCCGAGCCCGAGCTTCAAAATTAGAGCTCGAATCGAGCCGAGCTCGAGCTCACAGTAAGTTAAACGAGCCGAGCTCGAGCCTAGTCAAGCTCGGGCTCGGCTCGGCTCGTTTGCACCCCTATAAGTGTCTAGTAAAGTACAAACCGTGAAACCAAACCGGAATCAAACCGTTAGTAACGGTTCAGTTTGGTTCGGTTTTAAACTTTAACGGTTCGGTTTTAGTTTTTTATAATAAAAAACGTTACTAACGGTTTGGCTCACGGTTTGACCCAAAAACCATCAAAACCAGACCATGAACACCCCTATTAGAAATATCACATTTGTTATATTTCCATATGAAAAAGTCATTATTTAACTTTTTTTTAAAAGGTTTAAAAACACATTCATAAAAAAAATAAAAAACACAATTTAAGAAAATAAAAAAATGTTTTAAAAACTAAAATATATGTTTTTGAAAAAATTAGAAAAAACTATGTAAAAAAAAAATTAAAAACATATTTAAAAAAATTAGATTTTGTTATTCAATTAAAGAACAAAATAAAGAAAAAACAACAAAAGGTGGGATTTTGTGTGACAATTAAAAGGGTGATACGATGTTAATTGACAACTTAAAGAAAGAAGTTATGACAAGTAAAATTAGGAAAAAAACATGGGTACTTATTTAACTAGTATATAAACAAACATTCGTGAAAAAAATTACCACTTTTTAAATTTAAAAAAATAAAAGAATATTTTAAAAACTAAAATATATGTTTTTGAAAAATTTAAAAAACACTATGTAAAAAAAATAAAAACGTATTTTAAAAAAATTAGATTTTTTTATTCAATAAAAAAAAATAAAGAAAAAACAATAAAAGATGGGATTTTGTGTGACAATTAAAAGGGTGATACGATATCAAATGACAACTTAAATAGTTGCTTTAGTTGAAAGATTCCATTTGAATTGAAATATGGTCATTCGATCACTATGACCCGCTAAGGATCCCTGGCTGAATGGTTAAAGCAGCCAACTCATAATTGGCGAATTCATAGGTTCAATTCACATAGTGAATCTTATCTCTTTAATAGAGATAATAACAGTTTTTTTCGAAGCTACTTTAGCTCTTGCTCAAAAAGACATTAAGAGGGGTATAACCATCGTAGCAGCATGTATAAGGGCATGACAAGTAAAAATAGGAAAAAAAAACATGGGTACTTATTTATTTAACTAGTATTAAACAAACAAACGTTCCTGATAAAAACATCCCACTTCTTAAACTAGTATATGATTAGAAAAATTCAAAGTTTATATTTTAAATTTGTAAATTGCCTTTTTGGTTTTTTAAAAGTTCTAGATTTTATTCCTCATTTTCACGAATAGTTCTTAGTTTTAAAATTTGTAACATCAATGCTTATTTCCTTATTTTTATGGAAAGTTTCATAGAATCGTCACTAACTGCTGTCACATATGTTTCATTTAATTCACTTAATTTTTTGGTAGAATTACAAATATCCTTCTATTTTCAACCTTAATTACATATATACCCAAACCAAAATTTAAATTACATATATCCCCTCTTTTATAAAATTAGCCTTATAACCTTACAAGAAATACGACTATTATTATTCCATCCATCCCAACCCTAACCTTCTGATTCCCGCTTTCGGTCGATTCCAACATCCAGCGTCGCTTCTGATCGATTCCATCATCCAGTTGGGTATATATGTAACTAATGAAGTGGATATACGTAAATAAAATTTTGAGCTGGATATATATGTAATTAATGAAGTTTTTAGAGGGATATATGTAATTGCCCCAACTAAATTTTTTTTCTTAATTTAAAGTCACTCAACTTTTATTTACTATTCAATTTTACATCATTATCAGGTTACCTTGATGACATGTCATGTAACTTTTTTTTTAATTCCTAATGCTTAGACCATCCGGACTACATTTCACGCAATCACCGCGAGCCAAGGTGGCAAGCCCTTCACATGTGGAACACCACGCAGGTTAGACGTGAACCACGATTTAGTTGTGACCATCACCACGGCCTCCCCCTCTTCTCTCTCTAATATTCATTTTTATTTAATAATAATGTTGATGTGGTGGTGGTGAAGAGTGATGTAGCGTTAATTTGGTGGTGAGTAGTGAAAACCACGTCTTATAGCCTTATGTGGATTATATAAACAATGATGTAGCTTTTTGATTAGGTTAATGAAAAATAACCCCTTTCATAACAGAGATTTTGGTTTTCTTTGTAAACCATGAAAACATCAAAACTGAATTGAATTGTATAATTACCGTTTACAAAAGTTCATATACAGATTTTGGTTTTCTGAAAATATAAATATTTATCAGAAAAAAAAAATTGTCAAGTTTACACTTCTTTAGAAAACATAGGTGCAAATATCTGATTGTTGCCATATATAAATCGGTACCTTTAGATTAAGTTCCTACACAAGATTTGGTGTGGAGAAACTCTGCCTTCTGCAACTTCAAAAACTTGAAAATGAGGAACCCTAACGGTAGAAAACGGAGAAGGGAGTTCCGGTATTGCCATTCACGTAACAAAGGAGTTCCGGGATTGCCATTCACGTAACAAAGGAGTTCCGGGATTGCCATTCACATATCTTGTACTTCCGGGAATACCATTCACGGAACTAGAGGAGGTGGATGCCACATAGGATAGTTCCGGGATTGCCATTCACGTAGCACCCAAATTCCAAAATACCTCCACGCCAGCGCTAAAAATCGTTAAAAATCTCCAAAACCACCATTTCAAAAAAAAATTCCTGATGTTCTGCCTTTGGTATACACCAGACCTTATAGTTTGCTGCTGGTCTATCTCTGGTCTACACCAGACCTGGTGTTTTGCCTCTGGTCCACCGAACAGACCTTTTGGTTCGCCTCTGGTTCCCGACCAGACCTGCTGGCTGGTTCGTTGCTGGTGGGTTGTTGGTCCGCGTCCCTGCTTGTTCCTACTGATCCCTGTTGATCAGCTGCTAGTTCTCTTCTGGTCCATTTCTGGGCCACAGCTGGTCCTTGGCTTGTCAATTTCTGGTTTGACTTTCTTGTCTGACTTTCTAGTTTGACTTTCAGATTTGACTTCTGGTTGACTTTGGTTTGACTTTCTGATTTTTGGTGTTTCTAGTATGTTCTGGTCAGCTTCTGGTTTGACTCATGGTCTAACTTTCTGTTTGACTTATGGTATCTTTTATTTTGATTTTGTTCTGGTTGACTTTCTAAATCTGAATATTTTTCAGAATTTTGAAGATTTCTACCTTTGGGTTTCGATTTTGGCTTTGGAAGTTTTCCCAGCTTTCAGTTATAGTTTCTGCTTCTGGTCTTTATACTAGTACTCGCAGGGGCGAAGGTTAGTTGGGGCCGGAGTGGGCCCCGGTCCACCCCGATTTTTCGCTCAGAAGTGTAAATATATACGTATTCGGTCGATTTTTCGCTCAATAGTGTTAATTTATATGTATTCGGGTGAAAATTTTATAGTTTTGGCCCCCCTCTGATAGGGAAAAAAATCCCGACCCCCCGGGGTCTTCTTCAAGCTTCGCCACTGAGTACTTGGGTAGTTTGTGGTTTTAACAACCATCAGGTTCGATCTCCTTCCGTTGAGATCGATTTTGGTTTGTGGTTTAACAACCATCTTGTTCGAACTCCTTCCCTTGAGTTCGATTTAGGTTTGTGGCTTTAACAACCATCTGGTATCTGATCATTTTGTTGTATGATCTTTTTGGTGAGTTTCGGATCTATTCGTGTTTGTGTTTGGATATAATTTTGGTGAGTTTCAGGTATGTTCGTGTTCAGGTTGATGATGTGTACTAAATTATACATATATTTCACATCAAATGTAAGGAAATAGGTTTTGATGCGATTTTGTGACTAGGTGAGCACAAAATCAAGGCGTGAGCAAAGCAACACTTTTCAACACCACATGAGGAATTTTCCCCCATTTCTGTAGCTCGTCTAATCGACCTGTTTTCTATCATTACATCCTAGTTTTTATTGGTACCATATATCCTAGAGTTTTGGTTTGTCGGGCGCAATTTTGGTTGTCTTTCGCCTTAACACATCGTGTTACGCGACGCGCCGACCCATAACCAAATCTCCACCTTGGTTTTTTATTTTTAGCGGTTTATTCATATTCTTTGGCTTTGGCAGGACCGAGGCATTGTAAGGCAGCTATGGATATCAACCACATGCCTTGGACACGACGGTGATCAGGGAAATATCTTTTTTTGCTCATGCATGCTTTAGCACATTGAGGGCAATGTGTAATTCAAGTGTGGGGAGGAAAATGAATCTTTAGTCTTGTCACTCAAGCCTTACACAAAACTCAATTACAAGCACACACCCAATCCGTTTGCAAAATAAATTATATATATGTGTATGTATATTTCAATAAAATTCATCTTGTGTCGTTTTAAAAATTGTGTCATAGACATGTTTTGAGGCCCAATAATCGAAGCACTAAAAATAAAAAAAGGAAATATCAGGGCGTAGCAAGTAGAATTAGGAAACACTTCACACTCTACCCATATCCATCCGTTTCCAAATGAGTTTTTGAGCCTTATTTGAGCAACTTAATATTGATTATACAATGCTCTTTCTGTCTTTCATTTGAAACTTGTGTGATGGCCATCTGATGTTTTGTAAATTAGAACTTGATTGGGCAATACATTCCAAGATTATGAACTAAACTTATACATTTATATGATCGAGGCATTAAGATTTACTCCTTTTACTAGCCCTTTCTTATTAAAACATCCAAACCCGCATATCCCCCTAGTTAGCCACTTTGAGCCTTCCTCTTTCATTTCATTACCCGCATTTTTATACAACTTAGCCCACTTAGCTAAAATAGTCTTTTCCATTTTTAACTCGTTTTTAGCCACCCTATTTTCAAAAGCGCTTGCCATTCGTTCTTTTGTTTTAAATTTCATAAGAATCCATAATCATGGGATTTGTTGTAAGTATAGTTAATCTTTGTTAAAAAAAATCCATTCTCTATTTCCCTAGAGAAGGAAAGATTGTTTATAGAAACAATAGTTTGCTAAGATGAACAATTTTGGGATTGTAACAACATTGTGTAGCTCGTTAGCACTTTTGTATAGTTCTTTGATTTTTGACATAGAATAAGCGATAAGTTAAGCCGGTGTTTCTTTTAACCACTTTTCCCAAAAATTACTCACCTTTAGCCTAAACCTACATTACAACCCTTTAAAAGCCCTTATGATACTTGTTTATGTTTATGTTAATTGGTGGAGATTTGATTCCTCTTTAAACTTATGATTTTGCATACTTCATTTTTGGCATAAGTGATCCATTAAATACTTGTACATCTTAATCCATATATTCACCGAGTGTTGAGTGATCATTTATGAGGGTTGTGAAGTATTAACTTAAGTAGGCTTGTTACGCTTGTAACTATTTCTTACATAACAAAAAATTAAATGGTGCCTTTCTTGATTTGTGTGCTTTAGATCCGTTTGTGCACTTAGGGCCATACGGGAGAATTACATTTCTCTTCTACCTATTCCATTGGGAGTGTTAATGCTTGAGTTTTGCTTGAGGACAAGCTAAGATTCAAGTGTGGGATGTTTGATGTGCATCAAATTATACATATATTTCACATCAAATTCATTCCATTTATATTTGTTTGCTTTGAGTTTTCAGGAACAAAAGGCCACTAATTGATCAAAGAAGCAAAAACCGTGCAAAAAGGCAAAGATTTGATCAAGATAGTAAGACAAGCACGAGGCGTGCCCCATCAAGCACGCCCCGTGCCAAAGGCCAGGAGACAAACGAACACATGGACCCACTTCCCCCGTGTTCAAGTCAACACGCCCCCATGCCAAGGGTCCAGCACGCCCCCGTGCACACTACTTTGTCTGATTCTGTTTCGGCCAACTTAGTGGAGCAGGATTCAGGTACACATGGGGTCGTGCCTAACCTCTCAGACACCTTATAAATAGGCCATTGTTGCACCATTTCAAGGGGGGCATTGGGAGCCATCAACAAAATGAAAGAGAGATTGGTGAATTCATATTGGAAAAAAGATCCGACGTCGGTTGACGGTACCTCTTGCAAGTTCGACAAAATCCCCGAAAATTCAAAAAAGCAATCCCATCTCCGGCGATCATGTGGAAGTGGAAAATCCTCAAGTGGGTTTGAGAATCTCAAACACAGCCCCAAGCATCAAACCCTAAGATATGCTAGATTTAAAAAAAATGAACCTGAATGCGTTGAAGGGTTTTTAGACCAAAATACGCTTTAACCTATTTTCAAATTGTGTCATATGTCATCATCTCCCTCCTTATTCCTCTTAGTCAATTAACCCTTTTTTATTTAAATCTCCCCCAATTTAAATAGTATACAATATTTTATAAAAAGTTTTGTTCTAGAAATAAATTTACACCAACAATATCTTAGATACTATCATGTTTCATTAATTTTTCAAGCTTTAACATAATTTTTTAATCTTCTATCTTCAAGAACCCAAATACTTTTTAAAATCTCATTATCTTCATAAATAATTTATTCTTGTAATTACTAATTATTAATGTTTATTAAAAGAATCTTTTTTTCAGAAAAAGGATAAGATGTATGTTTGACTTGGGGGTGAGTGTTACACAAATGGGTTGCCAATTACCTAAATGTGGCATCTTCAAATTATTTCAATTTTTATATTTTTTTATAATATTCATTTAAGTTTTAATCTGAATTTTCTCTAACAACATGTGATATTTGTTATTTTTTAAATCTAAACATATAGTTATTTTTTATTTACGTTTCGATATAAATTTTATTAAAAGCCGAATTTGACCCAAAATAACGTATTTTTTGGTCTCATATTATAAAGAAAATAAGATATTTTAGATACAACTCGGTTTCTAATAAATTTATATCGGAAAGCAGATAAAAAAAACAAACAATAACTGTGTTTAGATTTTTGAAAAACATCAAATATTACATGTTATTAAAGAAAAACTAGATTAAATGTTAAATGAATACTGTTAAAAAAAATTTAATGTTTAAGAGAGATGTGGCACTTATGAATTGGAGGAACCCATTTGTGTAATATTTTTAAAAAAGACCTCTCAACTCAAACATGAAATTTAAAATTACCCTTTTATATAAAAAATTCTTATCAAGGTTTTCAAACTTAAAGACGCAAAACTCTAGTTTTATTTCAATACGCATTTGTTACTTAGGCTACGTGTATTGAAATCGTGAATGGGGGAAATCGTGAATGGGCGTGGAACACCGCACCCCAGGGCGTTATCCAGGGTGTGGGGCTGTGATTGGCTTCACGGGTTATGGGGTGCTTGATGTGTGTGTAGTATGAGGTCAGACTAGAAATGATGAAAAACTTAGAAAGTGTAAAAAGAAATCTAAGCCACTAATTTATAGAATTGATGGATGAGATTGCGTCAGATCACGTGGATGGTATTTATAAGGGATGAAGGGGAAGAGTCGACCAATAATCATGCACATGCAAAACACATGCCATTTCCCCCATTTTCTAACACCCGTAAGTTTTTGCACGTCATTATTTAAAAATAAATTACACCATAAAATCAAGCGTTTTTTAGTCTTTAATATGAGTATGGTATTGTTATATATATATAGGGGGATGTTCAAATAAGAAGTGAATTTTCGCTAAGAAACCTAAGAAATTATTTCTTTTTTAACCGAAACCGGGTCAAACGAACTCCGATTGAGCTCATTCCAGCGTCGTTGAAACCGACTCGTCGAGTGTTTTTGGGGGGTGTGGGTAGGTAGGTTTAGGTTTTTGGGGGGTGGGGTGGTTAGGTTTTTGGGTTTAGCTTTAGAGTTTAGTTTTAGCGTTTAGCTTTTAGGGTTTAACTGTGTGTATTTTAATATGGTGTTTTAGATCTATGACATTTTAGCTTTTCTAGTCATGGTGTTTTACACCTGGGTGCCAAATTCAACATGGTGTTTTAGCTCTTTTAGTCATGGTGTTTTTAACCTGTGCGTCAATTTTCAACATGGTGTTTTAGTCATGGTGTTTTACACCTGGGCGTCAATTTTCAACATGACATTTTAGCTTTTTAGGTTATAGGGTTTTCAACATGAGCGTCAATTTTCAACATGGTGTTTTTTTAACATAGGCGTCAATTTTCAACATTACGTTTTAGTTTTTTGGTCATGGTGTTTTTTAACCTAGGCGTCAATTTTCAATATGACGTTTTAGTTTTCTGGTCATGGTGTTTTACACCTGGGCGACAATTTCAACATAACGTTTTAGATTCTTAACCTGGCGTCAATTTTCAACTTGGACGCCACGTACAAAAATTATAAAACGCCATATACAAACGCCTAGTTCAAGGCTTTTAAAAGGACCTTTTTATAATATATATATATATATATATATATACATATATATGGGGTGGATAATATGGAAACCCTGTGTTACATATGTAACAATTTAAAAAATAGGTAAAATCATTTTTTGATTTTTGAGATAGCTTCTATATCTAATTTAATCACTTTTAGTAAAAAAAACAAAAAAGCGCCGAGTTGTTTTTTTATAAATTTTTTTACGTACGTAACGTCCCTGTGTTACATATGTAACATGCTGACATATATATAAAAACGTTGATTTTTTTTAATTTTTCAACATTTAAAAAAAAATTAGTCGGCGTTTTTTTTTTTTTTGCATTTCTGGTGACGAAATTCTTTTTTAAAAACCCTAAAATAAAATAAAACCAAGTTACGAATGAATTTCGTGGGTTTCCTCATCTCAAATGGGTTTCCAATTTATCTTTCCCCTATATATATATAGGGTTTAGTTATAGTAAAAAATGTATTTAATCTAAAAAGGGTAAGAATGATTATAGGCTTGATATGTGTTCTTTTATTGGTTTTTGAATGGATGACATATTGGTCATTGTGTCAAATATGTCAGGTCATTGTGTCTAATGTCAGGTCATTGTATTATATTTATTCATTATTGTGTTTTACGTTTTAGATAATTTTGTGTTATTTGTCACAATTTTTTATATATTATATATAACACAGTGATAAAAAATATTTGACACAATGACATGATATTAGAAAAATATTTGACATTAGACACAATGATGAAAAATATTTGACACAACGACGAGCAAATTACACAATGAGCTGGAAAACGTATTTTTTTCGTTTTTGTATATAACGACACTATACTTGTTTTAAAGATAAACGCTCGTTTTCGTCATTGTGTTTACGTTTTAGATAATTTCGTGTTATTTTTGTCATTGTTTTTTATGTATTATATATAACATAGTGATGAAAAATATTTGATACAATGAATTCACATTAGACACAATGACATGACATTAGAAAAATATTTGGCATTAGACACAATGATGAAAAATATTTGACACAATGACTTGACGTTAGACACAATGACGGACAAATTACACAATGAGCTGGAAAACGTATTTTTTTTCGTTTTTTATATAACAACACTACACTCATTTTAAAGATAAAAAAACACTGCTTTTATGGTGTCTAATGTCAGTTCTGGTCATTGTGTCAAATATTTTTCATCATTGTGTTATATGTATTAATCATTGTGTTTTACGTTTTAGATAATTTCGTGTTATTTTTGTCACCGCTTTTTATGTATTATATATAACAAAGTGATGAAAAATATTTGACACAATGACCTAACATTAGACACAATGACCTGACATTAGAAAAATATTTGACATTAAACACAATGATGAAAAATATTTGACACAATGACTTGACATTAGACACAATAACCTAACATTAGACACAATAACGAGCAATAATCACAATGAGCTGGAAAACGTAATTTTTTTTCGTTTTAAAGATAAAAAACGCTCGTTTTTATGATGTAATTTAAAAAAAAAAATAATGTCGTATGTAAAAGTTATGAACGTTTAAAAAAAGGGAGGAACTTGATAAAAAGTCAACAAAAGTGGCCATGACTAAAATACTCTTCCAACAACTTTTTCTCCTACAATTTGATCTCAACCATTAAATTTTTCTCAATTTGATCTACAATTTAATCTAATAACCCTAAATCCTTTTCACCCTTTTTAGTTTAAAAACCTTTTTATTTGAACTTTTTCATATATATATATATATATATATATATATATAGGGAATTGATCAATTGAGAACTCTTAAATATTTTAAGAACTCGTCAAAAACCAATCAAAACCAATTTTTTTTTTTTAATACATTTATTATTAGAATACAACATAAAAAAAATGAATTTATGTATGTAAATTTACATGTATTTATTTATTAAAAAAAATCTACACATGTGTAAGTTTACCACTTACACATGTGTAAGTGTTAACCATTTACATATGTGTTTAAATTTTCTTAAGAATAATTTAGAAAGAAGAGATGAATTAATTGGAGAGATAAATCATTTTTTATATTGTATTTTAATAATAAAGGTAGTGAAAACAAAGAAAAATGGTTTTAATTGATATTTTGATGAGTTCTCGCGAGTTCTCAAGTATTTATTAGTTCTCATTTGATCCTAACCTTTTATATATATATATATAGGGGACGTATCAAATGAAAACCCTGTCTTATTGTGTAAACCTTTAAACTCTATATGGACCACACATTCATTTCTTATTATTTTAATATGTGGTTGTAATTAATTCTGAATTTTAATATATTTAGTAAAAAAAACATGTGGCTTAGATTAAATAGAGGGGTAAAAAGGTAATTCTACTTTTTTCTTTTTTCTTTTTTTTTACAAAATAATGAATAAATGTGCCTACATTTCTTTAGACTAATTCATTTCTTTATTAAATCATAATTTTACACTTTTTTTAACCTATACTTTTGTCATTCATTCAGATCCAACAAGAACATACTTGTGTAAAAATTAAAAACACATGTATAATTATCAAATAAACATAGATAAAAACCCATACAAACAAATCAGAATAAATAAATTACATCCAAAATATCTTTACAAACCAAAAAAAATGTATACATAATTACAATATATAAAAGAACATTAAACACACATGTGTAAAATCAAATACATATGTGTAAAAACTCTTTACACAAATGTAAATTCGGTTTACACTTATGAAAAAGAATCAAATACACATGTGTAAAATCAAAATACACATCTGTAGAAAATCAAAACCAATTGTAAAATCAAACTACAAGTATTAACCCTTACTTGTATATCAAACCTTGTAATTCTTCTACCTAAAATTCAAAAAAACAGAATCAAAATACACTAAAGTTATTTATACGTGTAAATCGAATATAAACATTTGTAACCTACCTTGTGTAAATAATTTAAAAAAAAGAACACTAAGAATCAAAACGTCAAAATCATAATCTTTATATTCAAAAAAGAAAATACAGTTTACATACATTAAAACACATGAATAAAAACATTTTAGACATGTGTAAAATATATTTACACATGGATTTACATATCTTTCCTTATTCACAACTCAGATCTGGATTGTTTAACATGTCCTGAAAAAGAAACGAAGAAGAAAAAAAATAACGATTTTACCTGTTTTATACATGTGTAAATGTGTAAAATTAGTTACACTTGTGTAACTTCAGTTTACACTTGTGTAAATTACACAAGTGTAAATTCATTTTACACTTGGGTAAAACCCAATTTATCACATTAACTCCTCTGATTATTGCAACTTGCCATTTCTTGATAAACACATAAGCAAATAATTACATGTGGAAAATAAAGGGGTGACCGTATTTAATCATCATATGAAAAACATCAAATGCTTTCTTTTATAATCCTTTTTTACCCGGCACAATATTGCTACTGATACATTAGGTAAAGAATAACAAAAAGAAAATCCATCTTTTTTGAAAAAAAAACACACACACAAATATCCATCTTTATTGCAAAAAACCACAACAATTAATCCTAACAAAAAAAAAATCCATGAAAGCCTATTTCACAACCAAACAACAAAAAATATATTGACTTCCGGTAGTTCTAACATGGGATGTTTGGAAACGATTTGCTTCTAATCACTGCTATCTTTCATAAAAAAAAATAAATTGAAAATCAACACGTACCCCCTCACCTTCATTACTCAGACCGTACACACGAAAAGTAAAAGAAAAGAACAGAAGCAACAAGCACAAACCGCAAATCGCCACACCAGATCTAAAAGGGTTGATCATGTATATATGGATTCAGATCTAAAAGAGACGAAGAAAGAGATGTACAACAAACATTTTTGACCGGTGCGAAAACCCTATCTGGAGGAGTGGCGGCGGTTGTGGTGTAACTCCGACAAATCCATCAGAAAAAACGAAACGGGTTTTGAACCGGCAATTGAAGATCTTTACAAACCCCAAAATCAGACACTGACCCGTAAATTAACTCTCGACAGCATCCCATTTCGACGACAGTGTTCTTCCATTCAAGATGGAGGTGAGCGCTTTGTTGAACTTTCGATGGTTTTATGGTGCGCCGATCTTGATATTGAAAACCCAGATCTCGATCTTGAGATGAGGCAGAACCTAGATCTTGAGATGATTGAACAGAGAGAGAAATAGAGGATCTGGGTTTGAAGAGAGAGAGAGAAAGAGGATGTATATAAGGTGAAAGGAAAGTACTATATTACCCCTCTTCAATAAAAATAAACCAGAAAAGAGAAAAATTTAATGTGTGGTCCATATAGAGTTTAAGGGTTTACACAATAAGACAGGGTTTTCATTTGATACGTCCCCTATATATATATATATATATATCAAATCAAAACCCAACTTTCATGCAAAAACTCTAAAACTCACTTTGAAGCTATGATCAACTCTTGATAAAATGATCCAATGGTTCACAATTAATTATAATTCTTTATTCATATATCTCATTTAATATTTGCTTGAAAGGGCAATTTAGTCAATTAACCTTCCCTGTAATTCTGCAAAGTTTGTACTCTTCCCTGCAAAGCAAAGTTGGTACTCTGTCAATTGACTAAATGGACCCACTAGACCAAAGTTAACATCCAAAAACAAGACAAACAAGATATCTTCATTCACTATACAGTAGTTCACATCCAAAAACACTTCCGTGGTGTAAAATCATGCATGGTGCTCTATAATAGTTACACTGAAACAGAGTGTTGGAAAATAATTACAAAATAATTACTACTTATTCAAAATTTAGATGAAAGTTCATTTCACTTACTCTTAATGCATTTTACAATTTTAAGTCAGTGATTAACTAAAAAAGAGGTTTCATCTGTCCACCAACTCAATGTTAAAGTCTTTTATTGTAGCTCCTAGGTTTTTTCTGTACCAATTTAATCTCAATTTTATAAAGCATATCACTCTCACTCTTATGAACTCTAACATAATTCTTCAGTTTTTTGCATTTGGTATTCACAGGTTCAGATATCTCTCAAATACAAATCACCACGGCCATCGGTCGTTCCTAAGGAGCCTTATCAATCTGCAAAAAATGTATGGAAGATGAAAAAAATCATAACTCATGATTAATAGCATAACATAATATATTTTGGATTAATTGTATCATTAGTCTCTGATGATGATTTAGAAGTTGATATTGATCGCGGTGTTAAGGTCAATCAAAAACACTTATTAAAAACTACTACTTAGCTACATTAGACTGTAGACAAGAAAGTAGGATTGTCGAATCCACAGGGAATCAGTGGAAAGATATAATTGCTTAGTTTATTAATTTATAATTAAAACACAGAGCAAGAAAGATGTAACTTCCTCCAAACTTCAGATTCTAGGTTTATGCAAAACTCAGTTGTTCATTGGACACCACATAGACATAGTGTTGGAAAATCAGTTAAAACATAATTGAAGACAAATTGTTGTCAGCAACCTATACGACTAGTTTCGTCACAAACCAGCACATTCCAACTACCTAATTTATCAATGCCAAGTTACCCCCTTTAGTCACCTAACCCTGCTACTAGGTTTTGTTATCAACCGAACAAGATCGTAAAGCAAGCAAACTCAAAGCATACAAATAAACTGTTTAAATTAACTAATACATCAATCCATCAAGTTTGTGTCAAAAACTAACAAGATCTAAAACATAAACAAACGGAATCAAACACAAACCCTATACGACCATCCGCCCAGGGGAAGCCACACGTAGCTTAGCCACACATGCTTGTCAGACACACGAGCATAGCTTCAATACTTGATCAGGAACTGCTCTTGCCTCTGAAAATCACCCTTGGTTGCTCTGAAATCGGCTGAATGAAAGATATTTGCGAACTAGGGCTTGATTTATTTTTAATTAGAATTTAGGGCTTTTTGCTGTTTCGGCAAGCCCTCGCGTACCGTGAAGCTTCCGGGCCCCTGTACTTTCGTGCCTTCTCGATTATGTCTCGTTATCCGCTCAATTGGCACATAATACCTGTAATAGACACAAATACAAATACCAACATAAAATCAACTCAATATACAAAGTAAAACGCATAAAACTATACAAAACGACACTTAAACATGGGATATTTGACCCTACATCACATCCCCACACTTAACCTTTTGCGTCCCGAAAAAGAATAACGCAATGGAATCATAATCGAAAAACTTGCTTTTATACTTTCATTATACACAACCCATATTTTTATAACACGTTAATCGTAACAATCGGTATTTCGATCCGATTAAACCTAACCATCGACTCTCGAGCCCCCGATTCTGTGATCTAAAATATTATACATTACTAAGCAGACAGTCTATCTATGGGTATCACACTCAAAAAGCTATGACTCAGCCTAATTCATCTCAAGGTCATGTTTAGGCACGGGTTAAACCTTATAGATTTTCCCACCTCAATAAGCATTAATTCATAAGTTTTAAAAATCATGTGAATGATGGATTGATGAATGAATGATCTGAGATTTGATTAATGTGATATGATGCATAAACTTCACCAAGTGGCGTATCCCCCAAGTCACCATCCCGGAGGGTAACACGTAAGTTTCAGTTTTTTTAACAATGAAGTTCCTAAGAGTCAGTTTAGTGGTGTATCCTTCAAGTCGTCATCCCAAAGGGAAACACATAAACCTAACTTAGATATCCAAATACTGATCACTTAAGTCCCGCCCATTGGTGTATCAACCAAGTCACTATCCCGGAGGGTAACACGTAGGCAAAACCTAAGCTTTCAATTTAATTAATTAAGCTCATGCAATGATGCGGATGATGGAATGCAGGCGCCACCAACTTTCGAATTTATTTTCATAAAAAGAAAGTGATGTGCCAAAAGATTTCAAAAACTTATAAATGCTTGCTTATAGAGGTACCTATCATCCTATATTAATAGTTTCGACCTCACCGACACCCCTAAGATGAGAACCCACAAGATATCCTGAATTAATTATTCAATTAAGCTAGATACACTATCAGGATGTTTAAGCTCTTAAGTCGGTTGGGCCTACCAAAACGTTACAAATCAGACATGTTTGATTATCATTATTATTCAATTAATTCCACACGCAAAGTTCCCGATTGTACTATCATTTTTCATTTAATTGCAAAACTCTAATCCAAAGACATTTTTGAATTTTTTTTAATTTTTTATGGATTTTCTGATTTTTATGACTCAAAATACAGACTTAAAGTATAGACCTAGACTAAGGTCTCCCCTCCCCACACTTAAGCTGGACATTGTCCTCAATGTAAGAAAAACGACTCTAAAATGAAAGAAAATTACAAAAATTAAGAAAACTTAGCTAGATAGACGATCATATAACATTTCATTCGCGGTCGTGTTCCACAGATGCAAGCGGTTTGCCTTGTACAAGAATGTTCAAAGTCGGAAATCACCATCCGAATGGACATTGGGTACGGGTGGATCAATCAAACCTGCAAAATTAAGCTCAAACAAAACCCACAACATCATATCGACTCAATAACAAGACTCAAATAAAAATAAAAGACCCGACGGACTCAATCGACTCAAAAATAAAAAAATAATAAACATAAAAAATTAGGGTTTACAGGTCCTTCGCGTACCGCAAGAACCAGGGAGGACTCCCTCGCGTACCGCGAGGGATTGAAACTTTGACCGGCCCCTTGACTTTTTCCTTCGCGTGTCGCGAAAGGTGGAGGGAGGTTCTTCGCGTGCCGCGAGAACCTCTTGTTGACAGAAAGCTTTAAACAATTTTTTTTTAACTTAGAAAATTTTTCAACTCAAAATCCAATTTTTATTCAACTCTTCCAAAAACTTGCACACGCCCTCACTTGCACCCTACGTGCATGAAACCCATGTGACTTCCCCCCACTTGGCCGGTTCACACACAAAACAAAGATAAAATCCTAACTCACTTTCGTAGGAATCACGGATGCATTTAGCATATGCATCAAGCTTTTAAACCCCTCGGTAGCCCGAGTGGACGAGTTTAGTCTCGTGAGGGTTTCTATTGAACACACCCGCAAAGTTCATTTAACTAGACAAGAATTAAAACATACTAACCTTAGGCTGCCTCCTAGGAGCGCTAAGTTTAACGTCTTCAGCCAGACGCGGTGTACCTTACTTGCATCATGGTGGTCGGGTGGGATGCTTGCAATCCTCCTTCCCCACACTTAGGTTCCTCTCCTCATTAAAATTTCCTCCATGCTTGCACAAACAAGGCAAACAAATCCCGCTCTGCATCTTGAACTAGCAGTTTCTTCCCTTTCCGCCTTCTCTTTCTGACCCTCTTTTTCCCATTGTCTGGAGTCTCTCCATCCTTCCGCTCAGTTAAACTGTCACTTACAAAACAAGCATTCTCGACTGTGTGATTCACTTTTTCACGTGATCCACATTTGTTAGCTTTCGGGGTTGGCAAGTTTGAAAATATTTTAAGACTCATTTTCTAAGCCCCAAACCTCATCCTTACCATTTCCTCAGCACAATTAATATTTGCCTGAGTAGTGGCCAAGAATGGTCTACCCAAAATAATAGTTGGTTCTGTGTTTTTGACACAATCCAACACCAAGAAATCCACCAGGTAGTAAAACTCCTTTACCTTCATAATCACATCCTTTACAATCCCCCGAGGATGTGCATGAGTCTGATCAGCCAACACCACAGTGGTGTTAACTCTCTGTAATGGACCAAATTCATGCTGATCATACAAACTCCCTAGTATTATACTCACAAATGCTTCAATATCCAACAATGCTCTATCCAGAGTAATTTCACTTATTTGTATAGAAATAATAGGTTCCCCTGGATCTTGGAGTTTCGGGGGAAGGGTCCACGTAAACACGGCATTCACACTAACACTCAGTTTTACTTGTTCGGGACATTTATGCCGTCGTTTTCGGGTACTCAAACCTTTTAGACATTCAACATTCTCAGGATCTTATTTAAGCGTATTTAAAAATAGTGAGTTAATTTTACTCTTTTCAAACTTTTCCCATCTCTCATTTTGTGTTGGATCCTTTTCTTTCAAAAATGGTTTGATTAACGTATCAGGAAATGTGATTTTTACAGGTTTATTCACATTTTTAGTTTTCAAGTTATTTTGTGACATAAAATCCTGATTAGGGTCAGAATCAGATTCACTGTACTCCACCACTCTTTCCACAGCCGGTGGTGGAGTCTGTTCAAAAACAGGAAATTCACATGAGTATTTAGAGACTTACAGCATGGAGGTGTGCAATGTTTGTGGTTTGGGATCTTGAGGACTGATGTTCACTGCAAGGCTTACCTGAGTCTTTGACGAGTGCTGCAACTATCTCGGCTAAGTGGACAACTTGATCTATCAAGGTTTGATGATGCTTTGCCTGCATCTCTTGTTGTTGCACCACTGCATGGACCACTTTGGCCAGCTCCTTCATGTCTAACCGGATGACATCCGGTTCAGATTGATAGTTGTCTTGTTCAGGTGGCCTGCTCGGGTGGTAGTCTTGATTGTAATCTTCCTGATAGCTTTGATACTCAGGAGCACCACCATGTTGATTATATCTTGGGCAATCTTGAGCCCAGTGGCCAGTGATTCCAAAGTTACTGCACGACTCATAGTAATACTGGTCATCATGGTAATTCATGTCCATGCCGACCTTCACAAGTAGCACACCCAAGTAGTTATTAACGAAAAAAATAAAAATAATAAAATAAAAACAAAAATAAGAAAAATCTTTTTGGGTTTTTTGTTAAAAGAATCAAAATCAACTAAAGTAGAAAAATCAACTAAACTAAAGCAACAAAACTAAGCGCACCGATTCCCTGACAACGGCGCCATTTTGATCGCGGTGTCAAGGTCAATCAAAAACACTTATAAAAACTACTACTTAGCGACTTTAGACTGTAGACAGGAAAGTAGGGTTGTCGAATCCACAAGGAATCAGTGAAAAGATATAATTGCTTAGTTTAGTAATTTATAATTAAAACACATATCAAGAAAGATGTAACTCCCTCCAAACTTCAGGTTCTAGGTTTATGCAAAACTCAGTTGTTCATTGGACACCACATAGACATAGTGTTGGAAAATCAGTTAAAACAGTAATTGAAGACAGATTGTTGTCAGCAACCTATACTACTAGTTTCGTCACAAACCAGCACAATCCAACTACCCAATTTATCAATGCCAAGTTACCCCCTTTAGTCACCCAACCCTGCTACTAGGTTTTGTTATTAACCGAACAAGATTGTAAAGCAAGCAAACTCAAATCATACAAATAAACTGTTTAAATTAACTAATACATCAATCCATCAAGTTTGTGTCAAAAACTAACAAGATCCAAAACATAAACAAACTGAATCAAACACAAACCCTATACAACCATCCGCCCGGGGGAAGCCACACGCAGCTTAGCCACGCATGCTTGTCAGACACGCGAGCATAGCTTCAATACTTGATCCGGAACTGCTCTTGCCTCTGAAAATCGCCCTTGGTTGCTCTGAAATCGGCTGAATGAAAGATATTTGCGAACTCGGGTTTGATTTCTTTTTAATTAGAATTTAGGGCTTTTTGCTGTTTCGACATATCCTCGCGTACCGCGAAGCTTCTGGCCAGTCCTTCGCGTATCGCGAAGGACAAACTATTCGGCTTACCTTTTTCTCTTTCTCGCGTACCGACAGATTTCCACTCCCGGTCTTCGCGTACCGCGAAGACTTAACTTTCCAGGAATTTGACTTTTTGACATCTTCACCCCTGTACTTTCGTGCCTTCACGATTATGTCTCGTTATCTGCTCAATTGGCACATAATACATGTAATAGACACAAATACAAATACCAACATAAAACCAACTCGATATAAAAAGTAAAACGCATAAAACTATACAAAACCGACACTTAAACATGGGATATTTGACCCTACATCAGATATATCTTATACTGGGTAGATGTACTATAAATTTAAATCAGTGTAAGCGAGGTTATACTACAATCTTGATTAATTAGGAGAACCTTTCATAGCGTTTTATGATTAAATTTTTTTAACACACTTTACATATGATGTTACACTAATGTAGGATAATATTACACTAATGTAAGATAATATTACACTTTTGCAAAGATAATGTTACACTAATGTAAGATAATATTACACTAATGCAGTATAATACTACACTGAGGTAAGCAGGGGGACTACATTGAGGGAATCATGGGGGTTACATTGAGGTAACAAGATATGTAAAACATTAGCAAATTACATCACAGGGTGTTACATTAATACTTAACCCCCTTTCCTTCTCAGAATCATCAATTTCATTTCAATTAAACTGAACTACCAATTACATTAGTGTAACACACTTGGATTTGAGAGTATGTTTAGCTCCAAGTTGTTGCCCAAAAAAAAAAAATACTTTCAAACCTCTCGAACCCAAAATGGCTTAAAGTTTCCGTCCAAAAACATGTTAAAATCAAGATCTAAAACACACAAAATGGGAGGAATAAAAAACCAATACCATCGAATCAAATGTGAGCCTTTTTGGAGTGTTCTTCACCAAAACTTTTTAGTTCTTTTTCTGCTATGAAAACAGCCCTGCTTCAGCCCCTTTAGTTGTTGAAAAGTTCTGTCATGTTGCTATCAAAACAAACGTGGGTTTGGTGTGTAACATCCTTAATTTTAAAACACCAGCTATCATAAACAACTACACACGCGAAATCATTCGTCCCAAGAATTTTTTTTAGGTCCCTCGCGTACCACGAGAGACCAGGCTCCATCCCCTCGCGTACCGCAGAGGAGCCTCAGAAAGCCAAGGCGGAAACAGGTCCCTCGCGTACCGCGAGAGAACCTTCCCCGGTTCTTCGCGTACCGCGAGGCGCGAGAGTTTCCAGACCTGCAGATTTCAACACTTAACCATTTTTGCAACTTTTACCAATATAACATGACACCCAAAAATTTCCAACACATGGGTTTTGACCAAAAAAAACATTCATACCACAATTTTAACATCAAAATACATTTTCAAGTACTCCATTTACATCCATTAGATGGACATCTAATTTCACCCGAAATCACCAAAAGCGCATACGAGAATCCAACGTTGGCCATAAACTTGACCTTGACTACCCGAGATCTTTTCCTACATAACACCACATATAACACTATTAGTAATGAAGATAAAACATATCAAACAAATAAATACTACTTGTTTTCATCCATTCACCCATTTGACCCGTTTCCACCCAAATGTGTCGTTAGGCTACATATCACTTGCATTTCACCTACAAATTTCATTCTTTTCATTTATCATACATAATCAACACATTTCCATTTCCATTATGGCACAAAGGTCATAACCTCATTTCCATTATGATTCTTAGATCATAACTTCATATCCATATACCCATTATGGTACTTAGACCATAACTCCATATCCACATATCCATTATGGTACTTAGACCATAACTCCATATCCACACATCCATTATAGTATTTAAACAATAATTACATTCATTCACTTACTCATACACCTCTATACACATTCATACCACATAACACATTATGCAACTTAACACATTATGCATACAACATTGCATATAACACTATTTATCATCAATTACTAAGTAAGTGCAAGAGCACTTACCTGTCGGGTTAGAAGATCCCGCACCACCTTCAAGTTTTGCAATTTGATTACTTGATGTTAGGAAGGTGATGTGTGAGACAAAACCTTCACAAAACAAGCCTCAAATGCACGATCTAAGCTTCAATTAGCTTTTCTCCTTTGCTCAAGAACGATCTCTTTCACCAAATGAAGATAATTTTGACTTTTACTAGTCAAATATGGCAGATTTTGCCATTTTACACTTTAGCCCCTCAACTTTCATTTTACACATTTTATTCCAAAATTAGTTAAAAACTAATATAACCACATTACTAACTTGAAACCCACTTATTTCAACTTATTTATAAAATATTATTTTCACCATAATATTTATTAGAATATTTAATTATTTATAACGAAACCCGAATTTTGGTTCGTTACATGGTGCAAGAAAACAAGCTTTTGAAAACAAAAGTAAGGTCATCTTATATCACATCAACATCAAGATATTAAACAACATAATTCCATTACTTTTTTCTGACCACAAGTACTAAGCATGAATAAATAATTACAAGATTAGGCAACAAGATGCCCCAAATTACAAGATTATGCAACAAGATTTGAAGAAACTCATACCTAATTAAGAATTACTTCTTGGATCCATGAATATACAACTACAATTCATCAAGTTCAAAGCTTTGCACAAATTTATTTAAAGAACCCTAAAAATCATGATGAAATTAGGGCAAATTGAACTGGACAAGATTTTTTATTTTGTTTTAATCCCAATTTTTCAAATCTAAAAAGCTGAATCAATCAACCTAAAAAACTTGAATCTGGTCCTCAAAATTTGTTCAATAAGGGAAGAACAATGGTATAAACATTTTACCAAATTCGTTGCTTGTGTTCACCTTCCATGATCGACCTTGAGTTCTCTTCTCCGCATTTGCTCAGTTCCAATCATGCCTTGAGTCTCAGCTACCAATTTCACTGCTTGTGTGCAGATGTAGAGATAGAGAGAGGAGGCAACTTGTTCGATAGTACATATATAGAAGGAAGGAAGGATATTACAGCAGAAAAAACCGAAAAGTAGCAGATCTTCGAAAATATGAATTCATGGTGAAAGGTCAATAATACCCTTTTCTTAAGATAAAGTCAAGAGATAGGTGTCCATTTCTGATTGGTTGAAGTGGGTTTTAAGGTTTTTAAACTAAAAGTAGGTTTTGATAAGATCTCAACCCTATATATATATATATATATATTGGGGTTTTAGCGTACAAAGACACCCGCAGTCGGCAATGGGTAAATGTGTCCGCGTTATGTTTTATAAGAACGTATGACCATAATCACGCATGTTATACGCATAATCATACATGTTTTATAATAACACATGACCATAATCACGCATGTTATACGCACAGCACATCGACATTTTTTTAAAAGTCGATTTTTTTTAAATAAAAGTATAGCAAGACTATACTCAAATTAAAGAGAATAAAATTATCGATTTTATGGTGTAATTTTTTCTAAAATAAATGTCGTATTTCAGAATCTTTTTACGCTTAAAACAATCACCTTTGATCTTAACCCTTGATTTCCTAAATCAATGATCAAGAATCTTTCGTATCTTCGCATGAAAAAACCCTTTGTATTCAAACCTTTCTCTCTCTCTCTCTCTCTCTATATATATATATATAGAGGGGGGGGGGGAGGATCCGGTACAAAACACATTTAACATAAAAAGTGTAGGAACCAACAAAATGGTGACGCGTGTACATTAGTAAAAATCACTAGAAGGGTAAAAGAAAGAATTGTCATCCTTATTTGACATTTTCATTAAATATTAGTTCCACCCAAAATAACTTTTATATACTTTATTATTTTAAAAAAAATTATACCATAAAATTAAGAATTTAATCCTCTTTAATATGAGTATAGTATTGCTATATTTTTTAAAAATATTTTTTTTAAAGTCGTATAAAAATGACACTACACTGATAACAACACATGTAATGCGATAACAACACAGAAAAAAATATATCACCACCATGTAAATGATATAACAACACCTTGTAAGTGGGATAACAACATTCGTTTCTGTGTTATTATCCCGTTTACAATGTGTTGTTATCACATGTACATGTGTTGTTATCAGCGCGATGCCATTTTTACACGACTTTTTAATATTTTTTTATAAAATATAGTAATAATATACTCATATTAAAGAGGATAAAATTCTCTATTTTATAAAATAATTTTTTTCTAAAAAATAATAAAGTATATAAAACTTATTTGAGTTTAAAGAAACGAGTAGAACTAGTATTTAATGAAAAAGTCAAATGAGGGTGGCAAATTCCATCTTTTACCCTTTCTAGTGATTGCCACTTCTAATTATTTTCATAATTAACCCTTAATTAATCTTAACCATTAAATTAAGATAATCAAAGGTCTAGATTGTTTCCTACACTTTTTTGGATAAAAGTATTTTGTACATGATGCTACTTATATATATAGGGGAGGGATTAAGAGAAAACCACAAATTTATGCGAAAAACGAGAAAACCACTAAAACAATGTGTAAGCAATTTTTTTTGAATTTTTTTGTTTTCTGTTTACGTATACGTAACACTATGGGTTACGTATACGTAAGCCAATATTTAAATGATTTTTTGGTAAAAATTTATAATATTACATTGATACTCTTATAAAAAATAAAAATAAAATAAAATAAAAAATAAATATTATTATATTATTGGTTAAAATTGATTTTTTTTAGTGATTTTTTCGGTTTTCGCCTAAATATTGGTTTTCTCTGAAACCCACCCCTCTCTCTCTCTATATATATATATATATATATATAAGTGATTACAACTTTTGCCATGTGTACTCCCTACATTAACCCTCCCCTTATTTTTCCCACCCAATATCCATATACCCGGTTAAGAAAGCATGCGGATCTTTTGACCCGCTTTGGAATTACACGCGCATCTGAACCCTTAGAACCCTAACGCTGTGTTCCCGGGTCACATTTAATGAGAGAAAAGAAGGGAAAAGAAAGGAAGGGAAAGTAATCCTTTATTCCAGAGTTTTTTTCAAGTAGGGAAAAGAAAGAAAATAGAAGGAATGATGTTTCAGAGATTTTTTTAAGGATGAAAATGAAGAAAAAATAAGGCTTATCTTCATCATTTTAAATTGAAAAGATTTAAAGACAAAAAAAAAAGGAAAAGAAAAGAGAAAATAGGAAAGAAAAGACTTCCTTTAGTAAACTCCGGACACAGCGTAAAATTTTCTCCACGAAGCTTCTCTCTGGAGACGATTTCTCCACGAAGATTCTAACCCCTCAAATGGATCTGGTACTGTTCTTCATTCCATCGCAACGCAACAGGTGTGTTCATTCTCTATCATCTCGCTATTGGGAGAATCAAATTAATGTTCAAAATTTTACGGTTTTGATTCATCAATGACATCATTTTTTACCAGAAAATTGTTAATCCTCTCAATTGCAGTTGTCGTTTATGTTAATTTGATAAAATAGGATACAAATGATGCATTAGATTTGACTGATTCTAGATCTGTTTTTAACGCACGAATTTTATTTGGGTTTTTCTCGAAGATTTGTAAAAGGGGATGTTTTCCATTTTGCTGTGTTTAAATTGGGCTGGTGTTAGTGAATTTGGTAGTGATTGGACTTAAAAACATATTATCACCATCATCCCAATTTCTTTTTTTGGGTGTACAATGATCGCAAGTTCAGAACAGAGAAAAAGACCTCTCTTCATCATCTCATTCTTGCTTGGAAGGTGTTACTGTTTGCTGTAAGTGAGATTTACATGCTTTATGCTTTTGGTGGATGTTGAACAATGATTTCTTTTGCTTTTTGGTGGATGTAAACAATGATTTCTTTTGTTTGTTTTATTCAGTTTTTGTTAATCCCTGGTTCGGATTGTGTTCCACTTTGTGCATAAAGTGAATCCGATGTCACAGATCGACATTTGTTTTTTTTTTCAATTGGATTTTGTTCCAGTTTGTGCATAATTATGTTTTTTAAGGTTCCAGTATGTGCATAATGATGTTTTATGTATTTATAGTGTAGTTTGAAGTTCATTGTAGTTTTATAATTTGTATTAGTTTCATTAGTAAATGTAATAATTCGGGCAGATTTCTTAAACTTTTAGAAACATGTGTTTTTGGCTTGACTTATGTTTTGCCCCATCTATGTTACCGTAACATAACTATACATTTACTTTGTCTATCGCATAAACATTATATCTTTTTTTCATATCACCTGATGTATGCACACATTTTCAGGTATGCGGGTCGGTGATAGAAGAACACTCTCGATCCCACCATCAATGAGGTATGCTACTGCATAAACTGTCGATTTTCTAAAATACCAAACTATGTTTCTTACATTAGACACAATTGTTGGTGGTGGTGCAGTTTGGGGTATAAACGAGATGGTGAGAATGTACCCCCAAATTCATGGCTGGTGTATGATGTAGAGATGACTAGCATCCATTGAGACCTTTAACTTGACCCACCCTACCCACCCACCATGCTGATTCTTATATGAATTGAAGCAATTAAGCAAGTTTTGTGATTGATATGGACTCAGAAAGTTTTGTTCTTTGTATTGTTTTGGGCCTATCATTACAATCTGTAAGAAGATTCTGAAAACATCATCCACACAAGTTTAGGTTTGTTAGGTGTGAAATTTTGTTACACTATACTGTATTTCTCGACTTTTGTTTTTCAAAGTGCTTTTATGGTTAAAGTTAGTGCATTCTTCACCACCCTTCTTGCATGTAGGTGGAACATGATATTGGGTAAGTAAATTAATTTTCATCTACTCATTCTTTTAATAGGTATGTTGCAACTTCAGTCTTTTCGATGCATGAGATGGAAAATGGATTCAATATATGGTCATTCAATGCATAGTTCTCCCTCTGTGTTTTCACCTTGATCTCCGTCTGCGCTTTTATTTTTAGTGTGCAAATTCATGTTTGAACTTTCAGCCTCCTTTGATGCAGCCTCTTGTGCTTTGCCTTTAGTTGTCTGGACTTTGTAGTTATATTCAAGAACATCAAGAAATTGTGCATAGGTGATCCTCATCAAATACCCCTCATCCCAATCAAAACCTAACTCTTTTGCTATCATAGCCCATGCATTATTTAAAGTCACCTTGTGTCCTCCCTCTCTTTTAACGATCATATATAGATCTAGCAAGTCCACCCTTCTGTTTTTATCCACCTTTGGTGGGATAGGTCTTTCCGATGGCGAACCATGTCACCATTTCATCAAATTTTGTTGAAAGTGTAAGTTTGTACTTGAAAGTAAACTCTGTATCTTCCAAAAATTTCAACAAATATATGCACTGATCAAAGTTTTTAAATTCCAAATTTCTTAAAATGATTTCTTTCCTTCAGTTGTTAGTGAAAGACTTTCGAAGTAGGAATTTAAATGATCAGACTTGTATTCCTCATCTTCTTTTTCTGTCCTTCCTCGTTCTTCTCCGTCAATCGGACGAGTATTTTCGTTGTTTACTACCATGTTTAGGTTTGGAAACATGGAAGATATGTGGCATAGATGCCCTTGGGTGCGAACAACGAAACCTTGTAAAACTAACTGATTCATACTTAAAACATTTCTGTTTAATTCTGGGGCATAGAAAACATTGGTATCCTTATGGGATCGCCTTCTGTATTAATTTCGACAACACCCACTCCCTGTGTTCACAGGAATTCATTTTCATTTATGCGTGTTTCAATACCAAACGATTTTTTGATTCGTTTAAAAGCAGAAATGTTACCTGAGAAATGGTGCTTGAAAGCAGTGCTTACGTGCCATATTTCTTACCAGAGACCAGTATCAGTGCCGGCAACCAGTATTTCTTTGGAATAATCGTCTGGTGTATCGTGTCTTTTGATCCCTGCGTTGATGGCCTGTCTGATTAGTTGCGTTGCTTCATCGTGTTCTTTTAGTTTGCAAGAAGCGATGAAGTGCCCTTCTTCTCGACAATAATAGCATCGTTTTTGTCTGTGCCGATCCTTCTTCATCATTTCGCTTGTTTTTCCTGAAGTGCAGAATTGGCACGATGTCATGGATTTCTTCCCGGAACGCTCTGATACCACTTTGTTAGAGTTGGCAGCGGAAACTTCCATTCTATGTTGCAGTAAACGTAATCAAGATCAAGACTTTATTGTATAACAAGATTGAATGTGAACGTGTATAAAACAAGATGGATAAATGAACGTAATCTTATTCAAATATCTTGGTGCCTTGGCATATTGCCGGTACAATTATATATATAGTATCTAGAGTTGGCGGTTATTAACGGTTAGGTGGCATGCCAGACGGTTGATCAGATTTGGCGCCAACAACCGTTAATTACCTTCGAGATAAACTAATATTACATATTTTACAAAAGTCAAATCCTATTAAAAACTAATATCGTTTATATTTCGACATAGAAATGTTTTCTATTCCCCAGATGTTTTCCAAATGTTTTCTATGTCGGAATGTTTTCTATGCCCGGAAAAAAGTATGCTTAATTTATTGATGTAATTTAAAAAAACAACGTACGAAAAAGTTATTAATGTTTAAAAATTGAAGGGAAAAGTTTTTTGGTTTTCACATGAAAATGAGTTTTCTCATATATATATATATATATATATATATATATAAACCATTACAGATATCCTTACCATTTGGGCATTATGTCCAAAACAAACATCACATAAGTTCACAACATCCAAAGCACTCAAATTTGAAAAACCTCTTCATGAAAATTTGAGGTATACACAACAGATGGAATGTAATGTATATCGAACCCGGTCAGTGAAGTCAACCATGCAAATTAATGTTGTCTAGTGAGACGCATGTGGTTGTGGCTCGTTTAACTCCAAACTTATTCCTGCCTTGATTATGTCATCACTATATTCATGAGCATGTCCACTCATATCTTTAATAGTCACTGACAACCTTTTGATTTTCCGCTCAAGACTATCGATCATCAAATGCTTTTTATTAGCATAACCCAACACTTTTTGTGAAAAATAATCAATGTCAAAAAAATCCTTTATAACAAACCGCTCACCGTTCCTTGAAGGACACGGACTCGTCCATGAAAAGCTTCGGATTAAATGTAACCACACACTAGTCAAAGTTCTCTCTTCCATCCACTGGAAGGGTGTGCAATCAACCATATAAGCAGCCATCACACTGAAAACACCTGCAACAAGTCCACTTGATACTTTGGCCAATACCTTCACTGACTTCAACTCTTGGATCTCTTCATCGAAATGTCTTGTAAAAGCAACCGTTTGCTTGCATATATATGCTAACGTTTTCATAAAATCACCAGAAAGCGTAACTCTTCCATAATCATCAAGATCCAATATCATATCTTCTTTATAGTTTCGGTCTTTATCTTGTTTAAACACAAATTCCTTCAATCTCAAGATTACACTCAATCGGCTGTCACATTGGCCTTCCAACAACCTTACAAAATCAGAATAAAGATGAAATGTCTGAAGGCAGATTTTATGGTAGTCATTCACTAAATGAAACAACTGTGGATCATGCCTCCATTCTTCGTCGCATTCACTTAAGACCGTGAAAGCTTCTTGGTTGATTGCATGTAAACATGTAATTACTTTATGAATTTCATTCAGGGAATTTCCTCCTATGGGATGGGGGTCACAGATTATTTGTATTATATTGCTGTTGTTGTCATGGATGATGGAATGACAGGAGAGGAGGCTCGAATCATCAGCTTCTTCCTCACAAGCACCTATATACCATTGTAAATCAGTGTGAATTAGAGATAAAGTAGCTCCATACATAACGGTCATAACCTCACCCACAGGATTTTCATATTGTTGTTCTTCATTGGGCGGCAGAAGCCGAACTCCGGTAACAGACGACTGTAAATTACTATCTACAATAAACTGATACAAAGTAATTCCTGCCTCCCTTATATCAAGGCTAAATAGATGAGCATGCCTACACATATCTTCAGTGGTCACTAAGATGTTACCCGTCATCTTCTCAAGCTTATTTATTAAAATCATCATCATCTCCTCATTCTCACGAGTAAAAGAAGCAATCCGGGCCATCTTCATCTTCAATTCCCGTACAACAACTGCACCACCTAAAAAATCCCAGATACGCAACTCCCTTCCATAACTTCCTGTTGGAGGGAACCATTCATCACTCCAACTATGGATCAAATCCACGCCCATAGAATATGAACCTGTGCCTTTCATCTCCTGCAATTGCTCGTTAGTACACGTATATGCTGACAGAATACTGAGAATGCATGTGATTGTTATACTTGATGCTTTCGCCAATGTCATCATTGACTTGAACTTGTTGATGTATTGGGTTTCTTTGTGCAAGTGTCTTGAAAAGGCAACTGCTTGCATACAGATAAATGCAAATGATGCGATAAAATTATCACAAAATCTGATACCTTCAGCAGCTTCAAGATCATTAAGCTGTTCTAACATCTCTCTGTAACTGTAATCATTGTCTGTTCTACATTTTGCCACAATTTGCTCCAATGCCAACTTTACACTCAACAAGCTGTCAGATGCATCTTTCAGCAACCTTAAAAACTCATTGTAAAGTACAGAAGTTCCATGGATGACTCGATAGTAGTCATAAACCAAAGGAAATAACTCTGTATGATTCCATTCTTTGAATTCACTTAAAACTTCTTGGTTGATTTCAATTAATCGTTTGGCGATTTTATGCATGTCAACCAAGGAGTACTGTTGTTTTACATAGTTACAAATGAATTTTATACTCATGGTGAGGTCATGGTTAATAGAAGAGTGATAAGAACTGAGGGATGTAACAGATTCACAATCATGCGTATACCATTGCAGTTCAGACGGAAGAGATAAAGTAGCTTTAGAAACAAAGTGCACCAACTTAGTTGTTGAATCGTTAAGTTTTTTCTGCTGCATAATGTCTTCCTCTTGGATAAAACGGACTCCAAATGTAGTCACTTGTAATTTACAATCTGCAATAAATTTTTCAGTCTTTTAGTATTATGCATTTTACGTTTAGACAACATATATCATGTACTAATTTTCCAGCCAAAAGGAACTTTTTTATTATGCTGCATATACTTAAAGAGAACAAAGCCCAACCATTCTTCTTTAGCCCATGATTATACTTTGATTTAGCCCATGAAGAACACGAAAGCTTGACCCATTCAAGTCATTTAATTAAGTGTTTAAGCTAATCAGTTCCATTAATGTCCTTTGTAAACAGAGGTAAAAGATGGGCAAAGGAGAAGACAGAAGTTTCCAAATGTTTATTTTCTCTCTCAAATTTGAAGTTAGCAATATACATACTATGTATAGAGATCCTATAGACCACTTGCTAGACAATTTGCCTGCAATCGATAAAATCTTTTCCGACTTCCTCGTAATGCTTTAAGCCTTTAGTGAAAACGTACGCCAGCTGGTTTCCACTTCTTGTGCTTCGGTGAGCATGCATCTTGTTAACAGCAGCAGCAATTAAGACAATGATCGGTATCAACTCTAAGGACATGAGTATAATCATTGAACATGTAGAACTCCATCATGGTTGAAAGCTCTAGCCAACGAAACTTAACCAAGACCAGCCTCATCAGCAGCAAATCGATTGCCACCAGCAAACAAATACAATAAAGCAAGGACAGCAGCAAATAAAATATCAAAGTGTGACAAATAAATTTCAGCAGCTGCACACTAAAAACTCTGCCACCATAATAGCAAAGAATCTAGAATAGCAGACTCAAGATAGCAGGTAACAACAAACAAACTAGAAGCTTCTGAAGTCTGCCACCAACATTCAACATATGAGAAGCCAATCTCAATAACCCAAGCTCAATAACCAGATCAGCTATGAAATAGGCATCCCAAAGGAGCTGATTAGCAGCGAATAGTGAAACACAGTCGGTAGCAACAGATCAATGATGCAACAGAGTCATGAACAACAGATCCGGAGGTAAACCACAATCATCAAAATAATCATATGAGGACCCAGAAAGTCAGCCAAGAGTTAACTGCAACCCCCGTGTGTAACATATTTGTGAGCCTAATAACACCAGCAATTCTCCAAAGCAACTCACAACCAACAGCAACCAGCAGACAACAACAAACTAGGGATGAGATCGGTACCGTACCGGTACCGAATTTATGAAAAAGTGGGTACCGGTACCGAATTTATCGGTACGGTACCGGTTCGGTACCGGTACCGGTATTTGTTACAAAATGTTCATCTTTTTGGGTACCCGTACCGTACCGGTACCGGTACCGAATTTATACGGTACCGGATCTATCGGTACGGTACCGCATCTATCGGTACGGTACCGCATCTATCGGTACGGTACCGGATCTATCGGTACGGTACCGGATCTATCGGTACGGTATCGGTACCGGTACTCGGTACCAAATGCTCATCCCTACAACAAACTGTCTTTGCAAAAGTGGTAGTTGCTGTGTATGGAGGCTTAGGGTCCAGCCGGCCCTAGGGGGTCTCCTGTGCAGGTTTGAGTTGGGGCCTAGTTGGGCCTTACTTGGTGATCAAGTTAAGCAACCCTAGATTAGTCTCTATAAATATGTCTTATGTTTATGTAATTTCTTGTACCAACACCATTCATTAATAAAGATCTCTAGTTACAGCCCGTGGATGTAAGTCACACACACCGAACCACATTACTGTTGGGTTGTGAAGTCTTAGGGTCGGCCGGCCCTAAAGGGCTTCCTGCACAAATTAGAGTAGGGCCCAAGTTGGGCTTTTACTTGGTGGTTAAGTAAGTAACCCTAATTAACACTAGATTAGTCCTTATAAATATGTCTTATGTTATGTAATTTCTTGTATCAAGCATCTGAATAATAAAGATCCCTAGCTGCAGCCCATGGACGTAGGTCAGGCTGACCGAACACGTTAAACCTTGTGTCGTTTATTGCTTTCAGTTGTGTTTGCGTGTGATACCCCCTAACAAGTGGTATCAGAGCTTGGCTCTAGATCGTATCACACTCACAGCCGCCGCCGTCGGAACAGATTAGGTTCCGCCGCCGCTTGCTTATTTAGACCAGATCGCCGTCGTTCTTCGCTGCGATTAGGGTTGTGACAGCAAGCCGCCGCTGACAGTTCTGCCGCCACCCTAGAGGAGCTAGGGTTCCGCCGCAAAGCCGGCCGTCATCTGCAGTTTGCCGCCAAACAGATAAGTGTCTTTTCCGTTTTTGTTTTCGCTTCCGCTAACCGTTGCTGATCTGTTTCAGCCGCCGGTAATCTGATTACCGGGCAACGTCTTGCGCCGGTATATCCAGTTGTACGAACCCGGTTGTTACTAGTTTCTTGATGTTTTGATAGCAAAAGACAGTGTCCAATAGAACAGTCATCAAGTTCAGGCCCGAGCCACTGATGTTTTTGTTCACTGTTGTCAAACCTTGATTCGATTAGTAGCAGCTTGGAAGTTTGTTTAAATGGCTGAGGACGGAAAAACAAGAATTGAGAAGTTTGATGGGCAAGATTTTAGATGGTGGAAGATGCAAATCGAGGATTTGTTGTGTCAGAAAGATCTAGACCTGGCATTGTCATAAAGTAGTCCAAACAAGATGTCAGTAGAAGAATGGGCAACCATGAACGAGAAAGCCGTAGCATTTATCAGATTCACATTGGCAAAGAACGTTGCCTTTAACATTGTGAATGAGACGACAACCTTTGGATTGATGAAAGCCTTGTCGAACATGTATGAGAAGCCGTCTGCTTCTAACAAGGTCTTTCTGATAAGGCAACTAGTCAACACAAGAATGAAGGAAGGAGCATCTGTTACATCTCACATCAATGATTTTAACACAATCATATCTCGTTTGTTATCAGTTGATATCAAGTTTGATGACGAGATCCTTGCCTTGCTTTTACTATCCTCGTTACCCGAGAGTTGGTCAGGAACGGTCACAGCCATCAGCGGCTCGTCTGGAACCGCTAAATTCACGTTTGAGGGCACCTGCGATTTCATCCTAGGAGAGGATATAAGGAGAAGAAATTCTGGAGAAAATTCTAGTTCTCTATTAAGCACTGAAGGGCCGGGAGGAAGGGGTAAGAGGGGGAGTAACAGAAGCATATCCAATTCAAGGAGGGGTCCGACAAAACCAAGGGAAGATATTGAATGCTAGGATTGCAAAGAAACAGGTCACTTCAGTCGTCAGTGCCCAGGTATTAAGAAAGAGAAACAGGTAAACGTTATAGATGACGCTCTGGTTTGTAGCATAGAAAATATTGCTGATTCATGGGTCATGGATTCGGGTCCTTATTCCATGTCACTCACAGCATGGAAATGATGTAGAATCTCAGACTCAGGAATTTTGGAAAAGTACGACTTGCAGATAATAAGACTCTAGATATCACGGGCATGGGTGATATAGTATTGAATACCGCGACGGGATGTATTTGGACGCTGAAGAAAGACTTATTCCAGACCCGAAGAGAATGCTTATCTCTGTCGGTTAGTTGGATGATCAGGGATATCTGGTCGTGTTCGGTACCGGTAAATGGAAGGTAGTCAAAGGAAACTTGGTCGTTGCTCATGGTAAGAAAAAAGGGACTCTATACATGGTCGAGTTACAACCAAATAAACAAGGTTCATCCTGTAAGAAGATACCAGAACTGAAGAAAGTGAAAGTTGAACATAAGAAGGTTACCTTTGCAAAGTCAGTGGTTCAGAAGGAACAGGTAGTTCGGACAGAACAGACAGCTTAGAGAGTACAGATAGGAAAGGTACATGTTATGGTTAAAAGCACAGTGAAAGATTGATCAGAAGATGTCCCTAACAGTGGGAGCACAGATAAGGAAGGTGTTTCAGTTCCATCTCCATCATTACAGAGGATCGGGAAATCAGACAGAGATTAGAGGGTCAAGGGACTCGGTAAGGATCAAAAGGTCGGGAGATTCGGTAATTTTCAGTGGGTTAGAAGATCATCTACATGTAGGGGTGTAAACGAGCCGAGCCCGAGCTCGACTAGGCTCGAGCTTGGCTCGTTTAACTTATTGAGAGCACGGCTCGACTCGAGCTCTATTTCTAAAGCTCGAGCTCGGCTCGTTTATTACTTATTAATTAATTTATAGATATATATATATATATATATTTATAATTATTTATGTATATATATATATATTTTATTATACTTTTTATATATAATATAATATAATATATATTATTTAGCTATTTTTATTATAGTTTTATATATATATAAATATTATTTTATAAATATATATTTAATATATTAATTAAAAAATTATATAAACAATAGCCTCGTTTAGGCTCTCGAGCTCGATAAGTAAAGCTCGGGCTCGTTTGTTAAACAAGCTTATATTTAGGCTCGAGCTCGGGCTCGTTTAAGCTCGGCTCGATTCGAGCTTTTAGCGAGCCGGTCTCGAGTAGCTTGCGAGCCGGCTTAACTCGTTTACACCCCTATTTATAGGGTTACCTAAGAAGTATAGCTTTAACTAGCCTTCAGGAATAATGAAGAGAAAGCTGCAACAACTAGAGGAAAGAAGTTACAGAAAGATAAGTGAAGACAAAGACGGAGACAGTTTAGAGTTTGCCAAAGCCTCCAAGTGGGAGATTGTTGGGTTGTGGAGTCTTAGGGTCAGCCGGAGACAGTTTAGAGTTTGCCAAAGCCTCAAGTGGAGATTGTTGGGTTGTGGAGACAAAGACGGAAACAGTTTAGAGTTTGCCAAAGCCTCCAAGTGGGAGATTGTTGGGTTGTGGAGTCTTAGGGTCAGCCGGCCCTAAAGGGCTTCATGCACAAATTAGAGTAGGGCCCAAGTTGGGCTTTTACTTGGTGGTTAAGTTAGTAACCCTAATTAACCCTAGATTAGTCCCTATAAATATGTCTTATGTTATGTAATTTCTTGTACCAAGCATCTGAATAATAAAGATCCCTAGTTGTAGCCCACGGACGTATGTCAGGCTGACCGAACCACGTTAAACCTTGTGTCATTTATTGCTTTCAGTTGTGTTTGCGTGTGTGTGATACCCCCTAACAGTTAAACCGCTTGTGTCGTTTATTGCTTTCAGTGTGTGTGTGCGTGTGATACCCTAACAACTGGTATAAGAGCTTTAGCTTTACATCGTCACACCACATCCGTCGGTCGCCACCTTGGTTTTAAATTGCGCGCATAATATGTGAATGCGCTCGTTGCGCCAATCGTAGCGCATCGCTACACTGGATGCGTTGTGTTTCCATAATGCGTGATTATTACGCCAATTTCGCAAAATGCGCTATAATGCGTGCAATAAGGAATTTTGGATCTTTTCAATTAGTGTTGGACTTTCTCAAATGAAAGCTTTTTTTATTTATTTATTTATTTTAATACCTTATGCATAGATTCTTGGACATTCTTGTATTTATTTATTAAAATTTCTTATTTTTTAGTGTCTAAAAGTCAACATGTTAAAATATTATGTATAATTAATTTTTTAGTATTTTTCTAATATAGAACGCATCGCCTACGTGACGCTCTCGCATTGCGCAACGCGCATCACGCATCGGATTTTGGGACCAAACGCATCGGAGCGCATTGCGCAGTTTAAAACCAAGGTCGCCACCCAAGAGGAGCTAGGGTTCCACTGGCCACCGCCTCTTACAGCCTTCTGCCGCCGCTGACAGTTCTACTGCCACCACCCTAGAGGAGCTAGGGTTCCACCGCAAAGTCAACCGCCACCTGCTGCCAATCATCGCCGTCGCCAGTGTTCGTCGGAATCGCGATTCAGCCGCCATTCGGGGGTTTCTGTCTGCCGATCGTCTGTCTGCAGCCGCTAGGGTTCTACCTGCTGTCCATCGCCGTTCACTGCCGCCGAACAGATGAGTTTATTTTTTGTTTCTGTTTTTTCGCTTCCGCTAACTGTTGGGTTCGAAGGCCTTTAGGCCGATTAGGGCTAGATTGGTTAGTTAGGCCGCCTGCTTATTCTCTAAGTGGGCCCACTAATCAGGTTTCTTGTTCCCTAACTTGTTTAACCTAATTTTTCTCTATTTAAGTCGTGTCTATGTAATTGTAAAAGGTGTGCACTGAAATATAATAAGATCCCTAGTTGCAAAGTGGATGTAGGTCTACCGACCGAACCACTATAATTCTCGTGTTTGTGTTCTTTATTGCTTTTGTGTGTGTGTGATTGTGTTCCGCTGCGCGTATACCCTAATAAGTGGTATCAGAGCTTAGGCCTTGATTGTGTTCCGCTGCGCGTATACCCTAATAGTTGCAAAGTGGATCTTCCTACCTGTCTCCGGGGTTCGGGTATCAGAAGATTTAATCATACAACACGTTCGCGATTAGGATTTTCTGGAACCCTGAGTTGCTGTCTTCTCTGCTGTCCGAAATCCAAGCCGCCGCTGCCGCGATTAGGGTTTAACCCTAGAATCGCTGCCGTTTTTTTTTTGAAGATTGTTGTTGCTGATCGATTGGACAAATCGAGGAAGGGCAGAGCGATCGGTTTTGGGATTTAGGAGATTCTGTTAAATTTTATTTTCTTTTGACAGGTTTTTTATCAACTTTATAACTTGGTTACTTTGATCTATTATTTTTTTGTTTGGCACTATGGGCGAAGACGGGAAATTGGTGATTGAAAAGTTTAACGGGTCTGATTTTAGTTGGTGGAAAATGCAAATAGAGGCATTACTAGGTCAAAAGGATTTAGATGTGGTACTTGAAGAGAAACCTGAGAAAATGGAAAAAGCTGAGGAAACTTTGTGGGATGCAAAGGACAAAAAGGCTAGAAGGGCTATCATACTGGCGTTATCGAGGAGCGTTGCTTTTAACATCATGTCTGAAACCACGGCTCGTGGTATGATGGCTCTCTCGAACATGTATGAGAAGCCGTCTGCATCTAACAAAGTGTTCTTGATGAGAGAACTGTTCACAATGAGAATGAAAGAGGGAAGTTCAGTGACCGAGCACATTAACAATCTGAACTCACCGTTGGCAAGAATATCATCCGCTGGAACGTTGTTTGATAATGAGACCAAGGCTGTATTTTTGCTATCTTCACTGCATGACAGTTGGTCTGGAACGGTGACAACTGTCACCAACTCTGTAGGGCCTGATGGCTTAACATTTGAAAAGATGCGTGACGTGGTATTGGGTGAAGATGTTCGCCGTAGGAATATTGCAGCTCTTCTTCTGAGATGTTACATGTTGGCAGGGGAAGGGATAATAGTAGGAATAGTGGGAGCAGCAAGGGTCATGGCAGGAGCTCGTCTAGGGCTCGTCCTAGTGTGCGTTGTTGGGATTGTAATGAGAAGGGACATTTCAGGAGTCAATGTACGAAGAAGAATTCTAGTGGATTGAACACTGCTGGAAATGTATCGGACGATGATGCGTTGATACTGTGTGTTGAAAGCAGGGTGGAATCTTGGGTCATGGATTCCGGTGCATCATTTCATGCTACCCATAGCAATGATGGCATGCGGAATGTTAAAGTAGGCGACTTTGGGAAGGTTAGGCTGGGAAATGGTGATGTTCTTGAGGTGACTGGCATGGGAGATTTGGATCTGATTACTGCTTTGGGTACTACTTGGACTTTGAATGACGTCAGAATTATTCCAAAGCTTGAAACGAAGTTGATCTCCGTTGGGCAATTGGATGAACAGGGTTTAGACGTTAAGTTTGGTGGTGGTAAGTGGAAGGTTCTGAAGAATAATCTCGTGATGGCTGGGGGATTCAAGAAGGGGTCGCTATCATAGTTGTCAATAGCGAATAACGGTAAATAGCGACAAGCCACCTATACGCTATGTAGCGATAGCGATGAAATAGCGGGCGCTATTTCACGTTTAGCGATACACTAGTAGAAAGTTTTAAAAATATTTTGTATTTAACTATTGCAAGATCTATAGCAATTATAATCAATAATCATCTAAATCTTTATATATTAGGGTTATTAGCAACCCTATTTATATTAATCAAGTAAAAAATTAAAAAATAATTTAAAAAAATAAAAAAAAATGGAATATTCGCTATTCACTTGCTAAACACTATATAGCGACCATAGGCCGCTTCGCTACATAGCGCGCTATAGCGAGCGCTATGGTCGCTATTGACAACTATGGTCGCTATACATGGTACCTGTTCCGTCTGGGGAAGAGACCACCCCTGTTAAGACGAACGCCAAAGTCGGGCTCGCCTATTCGACAGTTAAACGAGTCAAGTTTGCAGAAAGGGACCCTAGGACTTCAGGAAATTCGGTTGAGCGTATTCGGAGGTCTGAACGTGTACGGGATTTTGGTGACAGTGGGAGCACGAGGGGTGTTCCGACACAGTCTGAAAATCGGCGTTGGGTTCGGAAGACTAAGGTTCCGAATGAAATCTCTCCTCTTATGATTCTGCTAGTGGGGAGTGTTCCTCTGAGGATCCGTATCTGATGATTCGAGTCTATGGGGATCAGTTGGGATGTAAGGACGGGGTCTTTTGAGACCGGGTTGAAGCCATCTGGGGTTTCAACGGGCCCATCAGGTTACTGATGTGTTTGGGCCGACTGCAACTAGGTGAAATTGGGATGTGTGGATTGGAGTTGGTTTGTTCATTGAGAGCTGGACCTGAAGACTTCTGTTCCTGTTACCGATTACTGTTTACTGAAGACATGGACTGCTATGTACTAGTTGGCGCACTTGGTGTTTATCGCAAGGCCTTCGAGTGGGAGATTGTTGGGTTCGAAGGCCTTTAGGCCGATTAGGGCTAGATTGGTTAGTTGGGCCGCCTGCTTATTCTCTAAGTGGGCCCACTAATCAGGTTTCTTGTTCCCTAAGTTGTTTAACCTAATTGTTCTCTATTTAAGTCGTGTCTATGTAATTGTAAAAGGTGTGCACTTAAATATAATAAGATCCCTAGTTGCAAAGTGGATGTAGGTCTACCGACCGAACCACTATAATTCTCGTGTTTGTGTTCTTTATCGCTTTTATGTGTGTGTGATTGTGTTCCGCTGCGCGTATACCCTAACACTAACTGCACGAGTACTAATGCTATATCCTTTGTGGCATTCACACATCATCTTCTACTAGAGATGTACAATTCATATGCGACTCCTACACACACGTGTGATATGCATACATCTACTCGTAAAGGCACACGAGGTTCTCATGTGGCTCATAGGATGAATATTGGGGGTAGGCACTGGTATTATTTTTAATATTGCAATGAGGTTAGCCACACGAAACACAATTATCACACCATCCTGCTACTAGCTACATCCTCATCCCTAGAGATGAGCATTTGGTACCGAGTACCGGTACCGTACCGATAGATTCGATACCGGTACCGGTACCGGTCTGGTACCGATACCATCTACAGAAGAAAGTTTTGTAACGAGTACCTGTACCGTACCGATAAATTCGACCTTGGGCATACTCGACGCCCCTATCTCCCAAAAGTGTCTAGTAGAGTTAGTACTTTGTTTGAACTTTTGGATTATGATGTTGAGGTCTTTCCCTACTAAATCGACCTTGGGTTTCTTATGATGTTGAAGACAACGTCAATTTGTGTATGACTCAAAAGGTAAATAATATTAAAGATATTTTGGATTTAATAAGACTAAAGGTACTTTATTTTAGATTGAAAAATAAATTTCTGGTAAATATATACTCGTGTCAAAAGGCACATGTATGTGTTGTGAATACCCATATTTACTCCTAATCTCACAAAAAAAGTAATGCTTTTTCTCTTAAAGTTGCATCAAATTTTGTTGTGATAAGTATAGTTAAGCTGTTACTGACCTCGTGGCTCCACGCTAAATGAAAACTTAAAGTTGTTCTTTTGACGTAAATCTACGATTCTTTGAAAGTCATCTGCTCTCGTCCAATAAAAAACCAATTGATTCTCTAACCCAGCTGCCAAGAAGTTTATGGGTACTGGAAACCTCCAATGTTTTTCACCAACATGAATATGAGCTGTTACCACGTATTTAGTTTCCAAAGCAGCATCAACATGGTGTAAAGCTACAACAGCAAATATAACAACTCCAATCCATGGGCCTTTAAGGGTCAAACTTTCATCAGATCTTAACAGCTTGAAACCTAATGGAATTTCACTTCCAGCACCAACTATCTCGAATACAGCTTCTGGTGTGAGCCAATATCTTTCTCGTAACTATAGAAAAATTTATAAAATGAAAAAAGTAAATGAGATGGCACCAACTGGTGATTCCATACAAGAGTCAAAACTACCATGTCATCTTGCGGTTCAAGCTTCTAGAATTAGAGATGACCCAACATCATCTGATCATGATCATATCTACCATATTGTTGTCTCACACACACATATGAGAGGAAAAGGGGGGGGGGTGTTGAGTGTGAAGGCTTTTTGGGCCGGACTGGGCCAAATGGGCCTAGTGGGCCTGGGCTTATTTGGGCTGCCGACAACAGGGCCTAGGGCTTGTTTGCGGCTGAAGACAGGAAGAAACAGGGGACTGGAGCAGTTCCTATTAGGGTTGTTTGCTTGGCTTGTTCCTTAAGTGTTACCATAATTAGTACCCCTAATCTTGTGTTATTTATATCCCCTGATGTAATAGTATTCTGTAGCACCTAACAAAGTAAAACCCTAGTTACAAAGTGGACATAGGTCATTATTGGCTGAACCACTATAAACTCTCGTGTCTTTTATTTTCTTTCATTGATTGTGTGTGTGTGTGATTCCGCTGCGATAACGACTCTTTATACCTAACGGGGGGGGGGGGGGAAGAGAGAGAGAGAGAGAGAGAGAGAGAGAGAGACCTGAAGGTAACTATTTAATATTCTTTCTGCCAGACGATAACCACTTTCGTTCTCTGCTACTTTAGGGCAGTTCAAACAGGACACCATTGGACTAGTGTTGTTGCTTGTGGCATGAAATTTAGACACGTCTACCCTTTTTTTTGAGATAATGTAATTGAATCTCATCTGTAGTCCATAAAGAGTGTCTTCATTTACTACCGAAAGTTTTGGTAGTGACTGAAGCCTCTTGCAATCATTCAAACAAAGCATTCTAAGATTTGATAGGAGACCGATGCTTGCCGGCAGAAAAGTAAAATCATTTCCAGATAGATCCAAGTTAACTAATCGATGTAATAAACCAATACAATCAGGAACTGCAGATAGATTGCAATAACTTAGATCAAGTTCCTTTAAACCAGATAATAGCATATCCATCTTTGTAAATAGAAAACCTCTGCTTTTGGATGAAAGCTGACATCTATGAACACGTAGGAGTCTTATTCTTTTCAGGTAATGAATGGACAACGGAATCTCTACAATAGAAGTTTCACTTGCATCAAGTTTCCTCAAATTACACAATTCCCCCAAGCTTTCTGGTAATTTCTTGATGTTAGTTCCATCCACATACAGATTCTCTAAGCACTTCATGTTGTGTCCGAACTCAGGAACATATTCAAGATTTGAGCAGCCAGAAAGAACAAGTGTAACAAGAGCTTCCATTTCCATGTTGCTTCTGCCAAGGCTCTGAAGACGTGTACACCCACTAAGATTTATGTATTGTAGCCTTTTGTGAAAAAGAACTGATTGGTGTAGCTCTTTCAATTTTGTGCAGCCTTGAAGATTTAGTTTCACAAAATCCGGTGTTGATGTCAAGTCAGGTATTTTGATCAAATCCTTTGAGAAACTAAGATCAATGAATCTCAAATTAGGCAGATCCTGTTAAATGAGAGGGAAATTTCAGATTTCTAGCTTGCGTTTACTTCAAATCATGACTACGTAGACAATACTTACAAGATTTTTTCCCAGAGAGTCTCAAGTTGACTATAACACATTTCAAGTTGATAAATATGTTTAGGTTCAAACATTGAAGGCAAGGACTTTAGTGAACAGCCGTACCATTCCAGAATTCGAAGATCATTGGAAAGATAATTAAGACCTTGAGGGAAGTGTATATTACTGATTTTAAGAAATTTTAGTTTCCTCATCTCTGAAAAGCACGATGGATCATCAATGCAATCATCCACTTCAACCTTATATGGCTCCTGGTTAATGATTTCAATTGTTCTTGAATCCTGGCATAAACAAACCCAGCAACAGAATGAGTCATCTGATTCTTTCACACTATGTCCTGAAAATATGTTTTGGTGACTTAAAGGTGTTAAACGACACATCTATTTTGACTATAAAGAAAGTATTACTATAATTAATGTTATGGTGAATTCTAGTTTTCAAATGAGTCATCCATTATAACTATGAAAAAAGTATTACAGCATAAATATTTTATAGCTAAAACCAAAAAGCACAGCCATGCCAACTTTAAATTTGAAAAATACTATAGGCTTCAGTTTGCAAGATCAGAATCCACTTTAGTTTTAAGGAGCGGGTATAAAACTGTAGAGAATTCGCTTTGAGTTGTAAAGTTTCCTACTAGATGATAACAGTTTTATGAATTTTGTAGAAAGCCATTGGGCAAACCTTTGGTTTGGATGAGAGGATATCCAAAACATCTTGACGATACTTGACTGCAATTTGTTTCCCATTGTATTGTGATTCCTTACGAAGAATTTCCCAGCACATTTGTTGGAGCAGATCATGCATCCACACACAACCATCAAAACTAATAGTTATGAGAAACTTGTTTATAAGATCAGTAATTCCACACTCAGGGTACAGACCAACATTGGTTAGTATATCTTTCACCAAATCTATGTCTTTCCCTTTCAAGAAACACGCAATATACATGAAGGTATGCTGCTGATGTCTATCTAGTCTAACATAACCTACTTCAAGTCTTCCAAGAACTTCTTTATGTGGATATTCTTGAACTTTCTTCAATATCTCTTTCCAATATTTTTCCTCCTTTCCAAATAATAGAGTACCATAAACGGTAAGAGCTATTGGAAGACCGCCAGCATACTTCACAATATCATCAGACAATTTTTCATAACCATGTGCAGGATGTCCATCTATAAATGCTGACTGACAAAAGAGTCTAATTCTTCATCTTTCAATTCTTCACACATAAATATTTCATTTATTCTATATGCATTTAGCAAGTCAACATTTGTTGTTGTTACTATGATTCTGGTGCCGGGTCCAAACCATTCACGCCCACCAGCCAAATACATAAACTGGTCTGCATGATTCACATCATCCAAAACTATTAATACCTTCAAATCAAGTAGCTTTGTCATCAACAGAGTTTGTCCATGTTTTACACTTCTTACGGGCATGCTTTCATCCTTTAAAACATCATCAAGGATTTTTTGTTGTAACTTGCATAAATCACTATCATGTTCCTTGGAGATGTCCTTGATGTTTCCAATAAAGCTACTTTCTTGGAATGTATTTCGAATGCCCTCAAAGACAACTTCAGCTAAAGTAGTCTTCCCAATCCCACTCATCCCACAAATCCCTATGAAACGAACATCACTAGACTCTATGTTTAAAATTCTAATCACCTCATCGACTTGAGATTCAATTCCCACTAGGCCTGTGGTAAGATGACTAAGATCCACCGGTGATGCGTCTTGCATGTCCTGCAAGATTCTCCTTAAGATTTCACTTACGATGTCTGATTCATTCCTGTAGGTAGTTGAAAGAAACATGTCAGTTGCATTAGGACACATTAGTTCTATCCAGTTTTGGGAAAGACAGTTATTTCTGTTGCATTTAACAGATGATTTCCTCAATTTTAGAGCATTCATTTTATTGAAAAAAAAAGTAAGTTCTAAGAAGGAAAGATAGAGGTCAAACAACATTTTGGCCTTTTTTTCAACAACAAAAAAAAGATGGGCAAAACCTATGTAGTCCTCTATTACTGCATTCACAAAAGTCTGAGATTACAAGACTTATAGATTAACTTGAGGAAGTTAGAAAATCATTCATATAGTAGTTATTGAAAAGTAATTTACTTATTTGAATACACCATAAAGTTGATTTATAGCATCTCAAAAAACCTCAAAATAATAATAAATAAAAGGAAAATGTTAATAAGACAACCTACCTGTGTGGTGTCACTTTCAATCCTTTAATAGCCCCGACTTTTGCCAAAGCAGATCTCCATGTTGCTACCTTCTGTGGTGTAATTTCAGGATCTACTTCATGATTGGCAAAGCCTTGCTCGAAACAGTTGCTTTGATGGCGTACTTCAGAGGGAGACACATGGTAAAAAACAGGAATAACAATCAGCTTGCCTCGTTCCATGCAATCAACAACCTTTGTGATTTCCTCCATACACCATTTCGATGTTGCATAATTGCTCGATAAAATCACTATGGCAAATCTTGATGCTTCTATAGCCTCTAGGAGCTCGGGAGCAATGAAATTCCCAATCTCAAGTGTCTTGTCATCTTTGTAGGTTCTTATGCGTTTTCGAATTAAGGCTTCATATAAATGGCTGGTGAAACCGGTGCGAGTGTCCTCCCCTCGGAAGCTCAAGAAAACATCATAACCCTCTGATACTCTTGTTGTTGTTGTTGATGTTGATGTTGATGTTGATGATGATGACGACGATGCTGCATATGACATCATCTCTGCAGCTCACTGTGATTAAGTACAATAGATGAACAATTATACACAGAATGACAGAAAATAGTATTTTGCAGATTAAGAGGGAGTTTACAGAGCTTTTAAAGTGGATAACAGAAACTTAAGTTGTTTGCAAACACAGAATAAATCAAATATCGATGCTTAATTGCACTAATCAGGCATTTCACCTACATAAAACCCTAGAATTGACCACTAAAACGATCGATCTATTAGTATATTCGCCCTTATGGAACAATTGAGTGCAAGTGATAGCCAAATACTAACATAATCTGTAGAGTTTTGACAGGTTATTCGAATTACCTTAGCATAGGGGCAAATTCTGAAATATATTCTATGAAATGAATCATGACTACTTTACAATCATGCGTACAGGCGATGAAAATTGACAATGGATGCTGCAGCTGCTGTCTCCGGTGCAATTCAATCGATGTGTGCGCTCCGATGAAGAAGGGTTTGGAACTACAAAAACAACTCCCTTTGTAGTTGACTTCATGGTTTACTCGATCAAAGTCGTCGAAATCGGCTAATTCGTGCAGGATGAGGAAAGAATAGGTGTAATCGGTTTATTTGGTTTAGTTCGGGTTTCGAGTAAACAAGGAACTGATTTAGTGGTTATGTTTGGGCCTATTAAAGCAAATCGGGTCAGATCCAAAATGTGTAAAGGATGATGATGTTTGGCCATATACTTTTTATTTAAGAATGGATTTAATTTTTCTAGATTTTAAAAAATAATCGACATTAATGTAAACTACTCCGACATGTTACGGTGGGAATTCTACGAATGTACAAAACATAAAATATTGTTTACAGTAATATCAGACATTGTTGTGAATATAATCGTTAAACTTTAGGTTGCATGAGTTTTTTCTTGTTTGTTATCGGTACCTGGACTAACGGAACATGTGTTGTTGGTAAAAAGTTATTGCGTATTTATTAGAGTATGAGGTATACTCTCACTTGACTCTCCCAAGTGAGAGTGTCTTTTCTGCCACCTAGACGTCACGTCAGATTGGTGTAAACCTCACTTGGCTCTCACATGGCAAGGGGTATACTCAAGTGAGTATTAAATGCAACAATTCAACTTCTTTAAAAATAAAACATAAATATAAGATAAATTCAAATTTCATTAAAATAATAAATTAAAAAAACATAAAATAAAAATTACATAAATTTAAACAAACTAGTCTCTTCAATCCCATATTTTGCCTTGATTGCGTTTTGATTTCTCTCGAAAAAGGCTCGTCTGGCCCCGTGAAAGCGATCAAGGTTGAGTGCAAGAATATCCATCTCATCTTTTTTCTAATCATTCCTCTCTTTTTGAGTCAAGTTAAATTGTTGCATTTCCTCGATCATTTGTTGACCGATCTTGATGTGTGTCGGAACGGAGCGGGAGCCCGATGCTTGGGTTTTTGCTTTTTTCTTCCCGATCGGACGTACTATTGCGTCCTCCTCATCCGTTTCCTCTACGTTGATATCATACCTAGATCTCTCATCGGATGCGACGAGACTATCGGCCATGTCGTTTGAGGATCGTTTCTTTAACGATCTGGGTCCGCTCTTTTTGAGGTAAATTTGTTGCCATTTGAGGTAAATTTGTCGTCATTTTGACGAATTCCTCAAAAGTTCTCAAATTCTAATTGGAGTCATGCCTCCAACATCATCTTGAAAACGTCCGGTTGCCTGCATCAAAATATCCGTATCACTAGACCCGCTCTTTCGGGTCCGCTCACATTCTTCGTATATCCCGTTGAAAATTACGACATTTTTGTTTATATGAGTCCATGTAGAACTCAACTGGACGGTTGTGCAGTAATCGGGCCCGATGTCCATCAAGATAGAATATTTTTCTGCAACACGCTCCCATAAAACGGTCTTGCTTTGAGCGTTCCCTAAAAATAATAAAAGTATTAATTTTGTAAATAATAAAAGTATTGATTTTACCGATGATGGGATCCTCGGAGACGTCGACAAATGCTTTAGCCAACTTCAACTCCTCCTCCGTATCTCACTTTTTAGTGGCTCGTGTAGAAGTCGATTCTTTAACGGTCTTTTTCTTTCTGCTTTTTCGGGAACATCCGAGTTGCGTTTCGTCGGCGTTTTCTTCGTCGGCTTGTGGTGCGGGTTGAGTTTCAGGAACAACGTCCGGTTCGGACAAGTTTATCGGTTGGCCTTGTGATTGTGGAACATATCCCGCTGAACCAAACGGGTTTTGGTTGAACGGAAGCGGTTGGCCTTGTGGTTGCGGACGGATTTGGAAGGCGTTTTGTTGATTGGCGTAATGTTGAAACCACTACATCGGGTCATTAGGATTCATGGCTTTTTTTATAAAAATATGAGAGTGAAGATTGTTTAGAAATTGGTGTGTATAAAAATTTGGTTTAATGGGTTATTTATAGGGTAAAAAATTTAAATAAAAGTTTTTTTTTATTTAATTCAAACGGTAATAAACTTAAATGAGTTTAGAGCCGTTGAATGGTCAAAAATGGGTTTCCCCCGCGTGAAAGAGCTCACGCCCCCTTCACGCAACAGGGGGTGGGGTGCTTGTCTTCCTCACGCCGTGAGGGGTCTCACGCCCACCCTCTCGTGAGGGTATACCCATTACCTTTATAAAGTATTTTTTGGCAGGTATTAAACACGTACCTGTTGAACCCGTTGAGCGTTGACACGGTTCGGTTGTAATACCCAAAATTTATAGGTTTAAAATGTTAAAATATATAAACTTTCTAAAATTATATTAATTCATGGTTAAGTAAGTTATGATAAAAAAAATATTAAAGTTGAAATGTCAGTAATTTGTTAATGTTAATAATCAGTAATTTGTTAATGTTAATAATTAGGTTATTAAATTAAGATTTTAATGATGGTTTAATATCTAATCATGTTAATAATATGTAAAATCTTTAAATAATAATAATAATAATAATCTTTATTCTAATAAATCACTAACTATTATGTCACGTGTTTCTTTTCTGTGCACCCAATTTTGGGTTTTCCCGCCTCTCTCCCCTCGTTACAATCAATTCCTTTAATTCCTAAAATTACTCCCCTAATTTCATCAATTAATTTCCATTCAATATTCGTTGTCATTTTTTTTCTATGCACCCAAATGAATTTAAAAATAGTGTATGAACTTTATAATTTGTAAGAAAATTGATTATTGTTCATATCCATTAGTTAACAACTTTTATTTTAAATTATGTTTCTAAACTCATAATAATCACTTTGAAAACATGAATCCAAACACTTATGAATAATAAACTTTAGCTACAAAATGTGACATATTTCTTAAAAAGTCTTGAAATGTGAAACTTTAATGTACCACCACACAGTTGCGTCGCTCATTATCGTCGCGTCACCTAAGCTACTTGTAGGACTATGGGATCATTCAAAATTGTGGATTGTCTTCGATAATCCTGCAATCTTCAATTCATTATCTTCGATGACAATCCACAATTTTGAATGATCCCATAGTCCTACAAGTAGCTTAGGTGACGCGGCGATAATGAGCGGCGCAACTGTGTGGTGGTACATTAAAGTTTCACATTTCAAGACTGTTCAAGAAATATGTCACATTTTGTAGCTAAAGTTAATTATTCATAAGTGTTTGGATTCATGTTTTCAAAGTGATTATTATGAGTTTAGAAACATAATTTAAAATAACCAAGTGAAAGAAAGCGGATCCATGAATCTGCAGTGTCCCGTACTAACCCCGACGAATTAGACCACCTGGGCTATTAGGGTCAAAGAAATCCTTAATGTCCATGGTGTGTGGGAGGTCGTGGAGTCGACGAATGGAGCAGCAGTGGAACCAAAGAAAAATCACATGGCTATAGCATTTCTGTATCAAGCCATACCGGAAGACCAACTTCTTCAAGTCTCTCAATACAACACCGCAAAGGAGGTGTGGGATGCACTCAAATCTCGCCATCTTGTAGCCGATCGAGTCAAGGAGGCACGTCTTCAAACATTGAGATCTGAGTTTGAAGCAATTAGGATGAAATAAGACGAGTCCATCGATGCCTTCACCGGCAAGTTATCTGGACTTGCTTCCAAATCCGCCTCTCTTGGCAAAAATTTTGACGAAACAATGATGGTGAAGAAGTTCCTAAGCTCTCTTCCAGGAAGATTCATTCACATTGTTGCATCACTTGAACAAGTGGTATACTTGAAGGAGATGACGTTTGAAGAAGCCGTTGGTCATCTCAAAGCATACGAAGAACGGGTTAGAGAATATGATAACCCGGGTGACCAAGGTAAACTTCTTTACAATAACTATGACTCCTCTTCTAAACAGCGTTTTTATGATCAAGGGAAGGGACGAGGTAGGAGTAATGGAGATGATAACCGAAACCAAGGACGTGGTAAAGGTTCCGGGCGAGGAAAAGGCCAAAGCTCCAACAAGCAATATGATCGGAAGCCTGAAGACCGGTCAAATATAAAGTGTTACCGATGTGATAAGTTCAGTCACTTCGTATCAACATGTCCCGAAAGAAAAAAAGGCAAACGAATCAAACCTCTCGGATTCTAAGGAAGGCGAACCAAAGACTCTTATGATGGTTCAAACGGTTCAAGAAAGGGTCTTTCTAAATGAAGAAAAGTGCAAGCCAAGAAAGTATCAAGAAGATGCCAAAGAATCCGATACGTGATATCTTGATAAAGGGGCAAGCAACCACATGACCGGGGAGAGATATTTTTTTTCCGAGTTAGATGAAAGCATTGGAGGTTCGGTAAGGTTTGGTGACGGGTCTCACATTGAGATAAAAGGGAAGGGATCAATCTTACTACTATGTAAGAATGGTGAAAACGGGTAATAAAGAATGTTTATTACATCCCTAACCTGAATTGCAATATTCTAAGTCTAGGTCAAGCTACCGAGATCAGGTGTGAAGTACGAATGAAGGATGAGTACTTATGGTTATACGACATAACCGGAAGACTTACAATGTTGGTGACTAGATCAAGTAACCGCTTATACAAGATAAAACTACAAACGGGTGTTTCAATCTGCCTTCATTCTCACTTGAATGATGAGGCGTGGATTTGGCACGTAAGGTTCGGGCATTTGAACTTTGACTCTTTGAAGCAACTATCCACTAAGAACATGGTAAGAGGGCTACCCCAAATCACAAAGCAACAACAAGTATGTGACTCGTGCATGGTGGGAAAACAAACACGAAACCCGTTCGACAAAAGTCTTAGAACATGTTCATGGTGACTTATGTGGACCGATCACACCACCAACACCGGCGGGTAACAAATATATGTGTTTTACTTGTTGATGATTTTAGTAGGTACATGTGGACGTTTTTGCTAAAGTCAAAGGATGAGGCGTTTGAAGTTTTTAAGAAGTTTAAAGCACAAGTTGAGATGAAAATCGGTGAAAAGATCAATACCTTTCGAACCGATAGGGGGGGTGAATTCACATCGGTGGAGTTCACAAGATTTTGTCAAAGCCAAGGAGTAAATCGTCATCTCACCGCCCCATACACACCCCAACAAAATGGTGAGGTGGAGCAGCAAAACCGTACCATTTTGGGAATAATTAACTTTAGCTACAAAATGTGACATATTTCTTGAACAGTCTTGAAATGTGAAACTTTAATGTACCACCACACAGTTGCGCCGCTCATTATCGCCGCGTCACCTAAGCTCTTGTAGGACTATGGGATCATTCAAAATTGTGGATTGTCATCGAAGATAATGAATTGAAGATTGCAGGATTATGGAATTTTGGCAGAAGTTTTTTATTGAAATTGAAGACCGTATTTTTTTATTAGGGTTTATAATTGTTCTTGTTTTTATGTTTTTTTAGTCCAAGCTTTGAGTTTTGTACCGCTCTGACTGCAGAGGAGTGTTGGAACCTATAGTATTTAGGGTTTAGTATCGAGTCCACGGACTCAGTGTATCTCTATATATTGTAATTGCTATTGAATGAAATCAATCAATTGGGTCTTTTACCATCTTACACTTACAAGTTTAGGGGTTGTTTGGCAAAATCTGAACCATTAAGTGCTGAACGATTAAGAGATAAAATGAACCATTAAGAGGTGGGCTTTTAGCGAAACAAACACCCTTACCATCGATTCAGAGGTAAGCCTCTTAATGGAATCATTAAGAGGTGCTCGTTCGGTGATGTGGCTTCACCAAAATCACTCAATACAAATATATGTTTTGGACTAAACCGTATAAACCGAACCAGATGAACATATATATACACACACACTCACATTCGTATTCCTTCTGTGATATCATCATCAGGTTCTTCTCAAACGATACTCAAGTTTCAACATAAAAGTGATTTTAGTTGGATGAGTTTTTTGAATTTTTTAATAAAACAACATAGATGTGTTGGTTTGAATTTCGAATCAGCCTAACAACCAAGCCGGGTTGTTAGGAGCCTTGCCAACAAAGTCGGGTTGTGATAAGGATTATCTCTAGCTGGCCATCTTGGAAGATATTATTTGATTTGTTTTTTATCTATTAATTAGGATAGAATTAGAGCCAAATTGTAATGCCTTGTGTGGCAAGGAAAGCTACACTATATCACCCGAGTTAAGGGTTCTTTGTAATCAGTTTTTTGAGTTTAATATTTTTTGTTAATAAAAGTTTACGTGGGAGTTAGCCACTAAATAATGTGCTTCAATCTTATTAATACTGATTCGTAACTTGAATTGGTATCAGAGCCAATCAAGAGTGAAGCAAGAACTGTTATAGAGAAGTCTTCAGCAAGAACCCGCAACCTGCAAGACCTGATCAGGAAGCCGATCAAAAGCACATCTGATCGACCCAAGATCCGACTCTTGACCAGAAGCAAAGAACTCATAACCAAGAACTACAGCAGCAGTTTCAATCAATCAGATATCTGTAGCCCAGAAACACATCTGTTTGATCAAAGGATCTAGATCACTCAGCCGGCCAGGAGAAGCTGTTCGGACTTCCTGTTTGACCCATCAAACTCTGATTAAACTTGCGTTTCAAGTCGGAAGCCAGGTCAGATTCGAACAGAAGATCTGGATCAAGAAGAACCTGTCCAAGAAGAACCCAAAACTCCTCTTACGTATCAAAGGAAGAATGTCACACCCCGGCCGGCGGTGGATTATACGCCGGGGCTGACGCGGTTGTTCATAAGCACACGATCATCTATTAAATGTGACAATATTTATTCATCAAAATTAAACGCATCCGTTACAAGTAGAAATGGATAATAAAGCGTTCAAACATGACATAAGTTGAATTTAATCTTTAATAGAGCTAGGTCCAATGTCCTAAGTGATCAAGTAGTGTCCTCAAACTGGTGCACCTGAAACATGTGAGTAAATGTCAACTACAAGCAGTTGGTGAGTAACATAGGTTTTGACACCAAACAAAAGTTAAGTATAGGTTTATAATTCAATATGTTCAAAGCATGTCTAAAGCATATATGTGAAAACATACAAGGTTCCAAGCGTACAATTCAAGCCTGATAATAGAAAACTAGATACGCAATCCCACTGATTGCCATTTTGAAAAAGGGAGCAAGCGAATACTCCAAGTTATAGTTGATACCCAACAAAACCCGCCAAGGTCTTGTGGTAAGTTATAGTTTCAGTTTCCCATATAAATGATCATGTTATGTACTACCTTAGGCTTGGGCTGCAAGTTAATGAATGTACTAGCATGAAACACATGCAATGGTCACCAAGTAGTTCAAATATAAAGCATAAAGATCAAGCACAAGAACATAGATATTGAATTGTTTAAATAGATAAAGTTGATAACATGTTTCACCCCAAAAGCAAAAACAGTAAAAAGGGGCTATGTAAACTCACCTTGCAATGAGTAGCTTGGATGTCACACAAGTATATTGCACAAATGTTCTAGCTAATCACAAGGTTAACCTATGTTTGATGGAACATATATATCAATGATTTGTACAACTGAAATAGAGAATCCTATTGTGCGAGGAGATTGATGTGAGTGTCCTCATTTTAATAATAAAATAATTATTTGAGCTGCAAATAATATTTTATGTAAATCTTTGATAAATATTTGTATTGTAATAAGTGAAAGAATTAATAACGATGTTGTTTGTTTGTAATAATTATATAAACGTATGAATAAATAATTAGGTTTCTTTTGTTTGTAAATAAATACACAAATAAATAAATGACTAGTTTTCTTTTATTTGTAATTGCATAAATTAATAGATAGACAGATGAATAAATAAATGAGTAATAATTAGTTGAGTAATTAAATAATTTACTATATAAATAAATGAATGAAACCTTTCATTTGATTTATGAAAAACAAGTGTTAAAAATAATGATTTAATTAGTTGGTAATTAAACCAAAATTTAAAGTGTAATAATGTTTTAATTAATTAATAATTAAACCATAATTAATTATTAATTAAAAGTATAGAATTGAGTTTTAAATGTTCTTATATAATAAAAATAAATTATATAAAAGTTTATATAAATATTTATAAAGAAATGAGTTTATAATCATAATTAGTTGAAAGTGGTTGTTGTACACTAGAATGGCTATCATTCCAGAGTAGTACCTCCAACAGAAAAGTTCCCAGGAAAGAGTTGGTCGGATCAGAACCCCGTCTTTTCCTAGCCAGAACTGTAATGTTTGCCAGATAACTACATACTGGTTTGAAATTTACTCTATTTGCATACTTAACTAAGTTTAGTTTGTGTTTGGAAAGTATATGGGCTAAAGTGAAAATATAAGTTTATGTAAAGATAGAAATTGAATATTAAATAATTTAACTTGAAAATAAGGATTTTTAGTAAAAACATAATTTTTGAAATTGAAATGAGTAAGAATGATCAACCAAGCTTTTAAATAAAAGTTTGACACAATTTTAATTAAAATAGGGCTTTTGGTCTTGGATAGGTCTATGATTATAACATAAACATGTTAGGGATCATAGATCTAGCTAGTTATGAGAGATTTTTAAAGGAAAAGTATGAACAAGCAAGAATATAAGAAGAACTTACTTATGAATATGGAAACGACTTTGAATCTTGAGAGAGAGATTAGAACTTGATATGGTGTGAGAATGAGGGAAGAATGAGGGTCTATTTATAGGGTAGTATCATGGGCTTATTTACAAAATTTAATTTGTTATAGGGATTAAGATTGCAAAATATGAAAAATAGTTTTTAATTTCATAACATATTTCAACTTAAGTGCCCATAAATTTTATGTTCATGACTTCATTTCATCATAATTCATATTTAATATGTTTATAGATATAATTATATATTTATTTGTTTTATTTACCTTTAGTAATTTAAAAATACTAGCAATGTTATATTTTCATAATAAATTGTTTATATCATCTGTGTATATATATAGTTTTAGAAATGACTTAGTATGTACCTATATATTTATGGAATAGGATGGTGACAATTATTTACAAAGCATATAACATAAATATTTATTACTTATGAATTTGAAGTAGGTAATTAAGGTTCTTCATAAATGCGATTCACCAAAATAATGAACTTACATTGCCGGAAAAGTTAAAATAAAAGCGGGAAATTTCCTGGAGATTACAAAGAAGAAGTCTCAATCTATGGGTGATAAGTCTGATTCCTAGAATAACCAAGTGAAAGAAAGCGGATCCATGAATCTGCAGTGTCCCGTACTAACCCCGACGAATTAGACCACCTGGGCTATTAGGGTCAAAGAAATCCTTAATGTCCACGGTGTGTGGGAGGTCGTGGAGCCGACGAATGGAGCAGCAGTGGAACCAAAGAAAAATCACATGGCTATAGCATTTCTATATCAAGCCATACCGGAAGACCAACTTCTTCAAGTCTCTCAATACAACACCGCAAAGGAGGTGTGGGATGCACTCAAATCTCGCCATCTTGTAGCCGATCGAGTCAAGGAGGCACGTCTTCAAACATTGAGATCTGAGTTTGAAGCAATTAGGATGAAATAAGACGAGTCCATCGATGCCTTCACCGGCAAGTTATCTGGACTTGCTTCCAAATCCGCCTCCCTTGGCAAAAATTTTGACGAAACAATGATGGTGAAGAAGTTCTTAAGCTCTCTTCCAGGAAGATTCATTCACATTGTTGCATCACTTGAACAAGTGGTAGACTTGAAGGAGATGACGTTTGAAGAAGCCGTTGGTCATCTCAAAGCATACGAAGAACGGGTTAGAGAATATGATAACCCGGGTGACCAAGGTAAACTTCTTTACAATAACTATGACTCCTCTTCTAAACAGCGTTTTTATGATCAAGGGAAGGGACGAGGTAGGAGTAATGGAGATGATAACCGAAACCAAGGACGTGGTAAAGGTTCCGGGCGAGGAAAAGGCCAAAGCTCCAACAAGCAATATGATCGGAAGCCTGAAGACCGGTCAAATATAAAGTGTTACCGATATGATAAGTTCAGTCACTTCGTATCAACGTGTCCCGAAAGAAAAAAAGGCAAACGAATCAAACCTCTCGGATTCTAAGGAAGGCGAACCAAAGACTCTTATGATGGTTCAAACGGTTCAAGAAAGGGTCTTTCTAAATGAAGAAAAGTGCAAGCCAAGAAAGTATCAAGAAGATGCCAAAGAATCCGATACGTGATATCTTGATAAAGGGGCAAGCAACCACATGACCGGGGAGAGATATTTTTTTTCCGAGTTAGATGAAAGCATTGGAGGTTCGGTAAGGTTTGGTGACGGGTCTCACATTGAGATAAAAGGGAAGGGATCAATCTTACTACTATGTAAGAATGGTGAAAACGGGTAGTAAAGAATGTTTATTACATCCCTAACCTGAATTGCAATATTCTAAGTCTAGGTCAAGCTACCGAGATCAGGTGTGAAGTACGAATGAAGGATGCGTACTTGTGGTTATACGACATAACCGAAAGACTTACAATGTTGGTGACTAGATCAAGTAACCGCTTATACAAGATAAAACTACAAACGGGTGTTTCAATCTGCCTTCATTCTCACTTGAATGATGAGGCGTGGATTTGGCACGTAAGGTTCGGGCATTTGAACTTTGACTCTTTGAAGCAACTATCCACTAAGAACATGGTAAGAGGGCTACCCCAAATCACAAAGCAACAACAAGTGTGTGACTCGTGCATGGTGGGAAAACAAACACGAAACCCGTTCCCGGGTGAAGCATCATACCGTGCCACAAAAGTCTTAGAACATGTTCATGGTGACTTATGTGGACCGATCACACCACCAACACCGGCGGGTAACAAATATATGTGTTTTACTTGTTGATGATTTTAGTAGGTACATGTGGACGTTTTTGCTAAAGTCAAAGGATGAGACGTTTGAAGTTTTTAAGAAGTTTAAAGCACAAGTTGAGATGAAAACCGGTGAAAAGATCAATACCTTTCGAACCGATAGGGGGGGGGTGAATTCACATCGGTGGAGTTCACAAGCTTTTGTCAAAGCCAAGGAGTAAATCGTCATCTCACCGCCCCATACACACCCCAACAAAATGGTGAGGTGGAGCAGCGAAACCGTACCATTTTGGGAACAACTCGATCGATATTGAAGGCCAAGAAAGTCCCACAATACATGTGGGGAGAAGCAATTCTGCATGCAACCTATGTTCTCAATCGAGCACCGACGAGAGCGTTGCAAGACAAGACCTCGTATGAAGCGTTTAAAGGGGTCAAACCAAATGTTGATCACCTCAAGATTTTTGGATGCATAGGCTATGCAAAGGTGCCTAATGTTAATCTGAAAAAGCTAGATGATTGAAGCATGGAATTGGTTTATCTTGGGAGTGAGCCCGGTTCAAAAGCATACCGACTTTATGACCCGATAAAAGGCAAGATTGTGGTAAGCCGGGATGTGAAGTTTGATGAAAACAGGAGGTGGAACTGGAATAAATTTGCTAAAGATCATGTCGGATCAAATAGGGAGGAGTTCATTGTAAATTGGAATCAAAATTCAGAACACGAGTCAATCCAATCAGCATCTCAGGGGCTAACTGTGTCTGAGACAGACCACTCGAATCAGTCCATGGGCCCAGACACAGTCTCAGACCTGTCTGTGACAGACCGTAGCTCATCAGGCCCCTCGGCCCATTCCAGTACCTATTCCAGTGAAGCAGGAAATAGTTCTCAACAGCATGCAAGCCCGGAAACCAACCCAAACAGCCCTGTTTCGGCCCAGATTCACAGTCCGATTAGCCCTGAAAATGGTCCTCAGCTCGAGCCTATCGAGCAGTGGGCAGAAAACACTCGGAGAAGCACACGAGCCAAAGCAGTTCCAAAGAAATTTGATGATTTCGTAATGTTTGGAAGAGGAAGAAAGTTTCTTGTTTTTACACGATAACGAACCAAAGTCGTTTCAAGAAGCTAAAGACTCAAATGAATGGATGAAAGCAATGGAAAACGAGCTCGACTCCATAGAAAAGAACAAGACTTGGAAACTTCTCGATCTCCCAAAAGGGGTTAAACCCATTGGCTTGAAATGGGTCTATAAGGTGAAACAAAATGCCGATGGTACAATAAATAAGTACAAGGCCCGCCTTGTTGCAAAGGGTTATGTGCAACAACACGGGGTGGATTATGACAAGTAACAAGTGGGAATTGCACCACTTAGACGTCAAATCTGCGTTTTCACATGGAGAGTTGGAAGAAGATGTATATGTGCTCCAACCGGAGGGCTTTGTTATACCCGGGCAAGAGCAAAAGGTTTACAAGCTCTCGAAAGCCCTTTACGGGTTAAAGCAAGCTCCAAGAGCTTGGAATACAAATCTAGATAAAACACTTAAAGAACTCAGTTTTCAAAAGTGTTCTCATGATCATGCGGTGTACCGGAGAGCAACTAAAAACTCCTTACTTCTAGTAGGGGTTTATGTGGATGACCTTGTGGTGACCGGTTCAAAGTTGGAAGAAATCACTATGTTCAAAAATCAAACGAAGAAAAGTTTTGAGATGAGTGATTTAGGCAAACTTTCATATTACCTTGGGATTGAGGTTACACAAAGTGAAAAGGGCATTGCAATCAAACAAGAAGCCTATGTGTAACATCCTTAATTTTAAAACACCAACTATCATAAACAATTACACACGCAGAAGCATTCGTCCCAATGAAAAAAAAAATTTAGGTCCCTCTGATGCCAAGTTGTAACATCCTTAATTTTAAAACACCAGTTATCATAAACAATTACACACGCGGAAGCATTCGTCCCAAGAAATATTTTTTTAAGGTCCCTCACGTACCGCGAGAGACCAGGCTCCATCCCCTTGCGTACCTCGGGGGAGCCTCAGAAAGCCAAGCCAGAAAACAGGTCCCTCGCGTACCGCGAGAGAACCTTCCCCGGTTCTTCGCGTACCGCGAGGCGCCAAATTTCCAGAGAATTTCCAGACCTGCAGATTTCAACACTTAACCATTTTTCCAACTTTTACCAATATAACATGACACCCAAAAATTTCCAACACATGGGTTTTGACCAAAAAACATTCATACCACAATTTTAACATCAAAATACATTTTCAAGTAATCCATTTACATCCATTAGATGGACATCTAATTTCACTCGAAATCACCAAAAGCGCATACGAGAATCCAACGTTTGCCATAAACTTGACCTTGACTATCCCGAGCTTTTCCTACATAACACCACATATAACACTATTAGTAATGAAGATAAAACATATCAAACAAGTAAATACTACTTGTTTTCATCCATTCACCTATTTGACCCGTTTTCACCCAAATGTGTCGTTAGGCTACATATCACTTACATTTCACCTACAAATTTCATTATTTTCATTTATCATACATAATCAACAAACTTTCATTTCTATTATGGCACAAAGGCCATAACCTCATTTCCATTATGATTCTTAGATCATAACTTCATATCCACATATCCATTATGGTACTTAGACCATAACTCCATATCCACATATCCATTATGGTACTTAGACCATAACTCTATATCTACACATTCATTATAGTATCTAAACAATAATTACATTCATTCACTTACTCATACACCTCTATGCATATTCATACCACATAACATATTATGCAACTTAACACATTATGCATACAACATGGCATATAACACTATTTATCATCAATTACTAAGTAAGTGCAAGAGCACTTACCTTTCGGGTTAGAAGATCCCGCACCACTTTCAAGTTTTGCAATTTTATTACCTAAACATATACACCTAGTTTAGTAATCTAACCATACATCAAAATCACATTATAATTGGGTTTACAACCCAGTTTCCCATTTCCAACCCAAACTGACCCGTTTGAGTTATACTCATATCCAAACACCCTCTTTCACCCCAAACTCACCTACTTGAGTTTCATTATCCTTATCTTAACACAAATTTTCATTCAATAATTATTATTAGGTTAATTTGGTGTTCATTCAAGTGTCTAACATCATATAAACACTTAATCATCACTAATTCAACATTCTATCATCATAATCCAAACACCCCTAAATTTCTCCATATGAACCCTAACTTCTCATAATCAAAATCAAAGGGTTCTAGGATGTTAATCACCATTCTTTACCTTTAGTTTAGCTAGATTATCAACAATCTAACACTAATTAACCACATGCATCATAAATTTTGGATTTCACCCATAACCTACCAAGAACACATCAATGGTGAAATCAAAAAGAAGATAATCACTTACTTGATGTTAGGAAGGTGATGTGTGAGCCAAAACCTTCACAAAACAAGCCTCAAATGCACGATCTAAGCTTCAATTAGCTTTTCTCCTTTTTCTCCTTTGCTCAAGAACGATCTCTTTTACCAAATGAAGATAATTTTGACTTTTACTAGTCAAATATGGCAGATTTTGCCATTTTACACTTTAGCCCATCAACTTCCATTTTACCCATTTTATTCCATAATTAGTTAAAAACTAATATAACCCCATTACTAACTTGAAACCCACTTGTTTTAACTTATTTCTAAAATATTATTTTCACCGTAATATTTATTAGAATATTTAATTATTTATAACGAAACCCGGATTTTGGTTCATTACAAATCATCTCCCCTTATTTGGGTTTCGTCCCCGAATCCCGATTTCACATAAAAAAGTTCGGATAAAATTTGAGCATTTCTTCCTCGGTTTCCCAAGTCATTTCCGCTTCCTTCTTATGTTTCCACCTCACCAAAACTTGGCAAATCTCTTTATTGCGTAAACGCTTCACCTTTCTATCCAATATTGTCACCGGTTCCTCAACATAATTCAACTTTTCATCCAAATCAATATCATCCAATGGGAAAAAAGTAGATTTATCCGCCAAATATTTTCGCAAATGAGACACATGAAACGTGTTATGAAGTCTACTTAGTCCCTCCGTTAGCTCCAAACGATAAGCCACCACACCCACCCTTGCTATCACCTTAAACAGTCTGATGAAACGTGGACTTAACTTCTCCCGTTTCCTAAACCGTATCACCCATTTCCAAGGAGAGACTTTCAAAAGCACAAAGTCCCCCACTTGAAACTCAATCGCCCGCTTTCTATTATCCGCATAGGACTTTTGGCGATCTTGAGCCGCTTTCAAGCATGCCCTTATTTGGTCAATACTAATATTAGTTTCCTTGACCACCTCTTTGCTACCAAGTTCCCGTTGACCAATTTCACCCCAACATACGAGTGTTCGACATTTCCTCCCATACAACGCCTCAGAAGGCGGCATACTAATACTAGAATGGTAGCTATTGTTATAAGAAAATTCCGCCAACGGTAAATGGTCGTCCCAATTACCCCCAAAATCCAATGCACACGCTCGTAACATGTCCTCGAGCGTTTGAATCGTTCGCTCGCTTTGACCATCCGTTTGTGGATGATAAGCGGTGCTAAGATTCAATCTAGTCCCCATATCCTCATGGAATTTCATCCAAAAACAAGAAGTAAATTTCGTATCACGATCCAATATAATCGACACCGGCACACCATGACGTGACACAATTTCCTTCACATACATTTCCGCCAATCTATCCGATGAATACGATTCCTTAATAGGAAGGAAATGTGCACTCTTTGTCAACCGATCCACTAATACTCATATCGCATCATAAACCTTTCGAGTTTTTGATAGTTTAGGGATCAAATCCATGGTTATATTCTCCCATTTCCAAAGCAGTATTTCAAGCGGTTGAAGCTTTCCATACGGCTTTTGGTGCTCCGCCTTTACTCTTAAGCATGTAAGACATCTCTCCACGTACTTAACAATATCACGCCTCATACCCGGCCACCAAAAATGACACCTCAAATCATAAAACATCTTTGTGGCCCCCGGATGGATAGAATACTTGGATTTATGCGCTTTGTCTAAAATAGTTGTCAAAACACTTGACAACCTAGGAATCCAAATTCTATCAAAGCATGTCTTTAAACCTATGCTATTTTCCCCAAGCTTGTCAACATAAGTAACCATCCGTTCCTTCTTCAAATCACCACCAAGTGCTAACACTTGAGCCTCTCGGATTTCATCAATAAGAGATGATGAAATTGTCATCTTAAATGACTTCACCTTGATAGGTGTATGGCTCGTCTTCCGACTAAGAGCATCCTCCACCACATTCGCTTTACCCGGATGATAAAGTATCTCACAATCATAGTCCTTGACCAATTCAAGCCACCGCATTTGCCTCATGTTGAGGTCTTTTTGGTCAAAGAAGTACTTTAGACTTTTGTGATCCGTGTATATCGTACACTTAGCCCCACACAAATAATGCCTCCAAATTTTGAGTGCGAAAACCACGGCCGCAAGCTCTAAATCGTGAGTAGGGTAGTTCACCTCGTGAGTCTTCAATTGCCTAGACACATAGGCAATTACTTTCCCCCTTTGCATCAAAACACAACCCAATCCCTAATGCGAGGCATCCGAATACATAAAAAAATCTTTGGTCCCGTCCGGCAAGGATAAAACAGGCGCCTTGGACAACTTTTCTTTCAAGAGTTGAAAGACAGATTCTTGCTATGAACCCCATACAAACTTAGTCTCTTTACGTGTCAACTTCGTCATCGGCAAAGCAATCTGAGAGAAGTTTTCAATAAACTGCCTATAATAACCCGCCAACCCCAAGAAACTTCTAATTTCCGAAGGTGTTTTCGGCGATGACCAATCTTTAACCGCCACTATCTTGGATGGGTCGACAGTAATCCCTTTCTCATTAATCACGTAACCCAAGAATTGCTCACTTAGAAAATTTTGCATAAAACTTTTCCCTTTGAACAACTTCAAGAATCTCACGTAAATGACAAGCATGATCACCTTCGCTCCTTGAATAAATGAGAAGATCGTCAATAAACACAATAACAAAACGATCGAGGAATGGCCTACACACCCGGTTCAAAGATCCATGAAAACCGCGGGCGCCTTGGTTAAACCGAATGGCATAACCGTAAACTCATAGTGACCGTAACGAGTGCGGAAAGCCGTCTTATGAACATCTTCTTTCACTTTCAACTGATGATACCCGGACTTCAAATCAATCTTAGAAAACCATGACGCCCCTTGTAATTGATCGAAGAGGTCGTCAATCCGAGGTAATGGGTACCGATTCTTTACCGTCAACTTATTCAACTCCCGATAATCTATACACATCCTCATGCTCCCATCTTTCTTTTTAACGAAGAGAACGGGTGCACCACAAGGCGAGACGCTCGGGCGAATGAAACCTTTATCAAGTAGTTCTTGTATTTGCTCCATTAGCTCTTTCATCTCCGGCGGTGCCAACCGATAAGGTGCTTTGGCTACCGGCTTAGCACCCGGTAACAAATCAATCCCAAACTCTACTTCCCTCTCAGGAGGAACCCCCGGTAATTCATCTGGAAACACATCCTCAAACTGATTCACAACCGGAACATTGCGAATATCTTTCACTTTCTCGATCACATCCGCAACACAAGCCATGTACGCCTTGCACCCACGCGCCATGTACTTTGTTGCTTTCACATAAGAACACAATCGTACCTTACCTTTCTTTTCACCTTCTATGTAAAAGGACTCACCCGTCGGGGAAACGAGTTGTATCACTTTAGGTCCACATAGAATATTCGCTTTGTTCTTTGATAACCAATCCATCCCTACTATTAAATCAAAATCCCCCATGGTCATAGGAATTAAGTCTATAGGGAACTTTTCACCCCCCGCCCTTAACTTGCAATTTTTATAAATATCAAACACTAAGAAGCTCTTATCATTTTCCGCCTCGATTTCTAGGGGTTCATCTAACTTGTTACTTAGGAACGAAGAATGCTTAACAAATTTCAAAGACACAAACGAACGACTAGCCCCCGACTCAAAAAGAACTAGTGCAGGTAAAGAGTTAATCTTGAATGTACCTGACACCACTTCCGAGTTTGCCTTTGCCTCTTCCGCCGAGATGTGGAAAGCTCTACCCTTAGGCTTTGGTATTTCAACATTCTTTTCACTTCCACTTTGATTCAGCTCGGGGCAATCCACCCTATTGTGCCCGAGCTTGTAACAATTGTAGCATATACGGATTTGGCTCGGGCATTGATTAGCCATATGCCATGGCTTCCCACATTTATAGCAATTTGACGTACCCTTCCTACACTCCCCAAAGTGCTCCTTTCCACAAATCTTGCATCCCCGCGGAGAAAACTTGCTAAAAGGCTTCGTACTAGGGCTCCCGCCCTTTATCTTATTCACCACTTGATCCACAATCTCCCTTTTCCTCTTTTCTCTTCTAGCTTCTTGCCTCCTCAACTCCACCTCTCTTTCCCGAAACATGTTTATCAAGTCTACAAGTGTGGTAAAAGAGGATGGAAATATGCTATCTCTGAACTCCACAGTCAACATAGCATAAAATCTGTCGATCTTCGCCTTCTCGGTCGACACCACGTCCGGACAGAACTTGGCACGATCAAAGAAAGCCCCAGCCAATTCATCTATTGACTCATTCTTTTGCCTCATGAGGAGGAACTCCTCAGTCATCCGATCAACTGTGGCTTGAGGGCAATGGTATTTCAGAAAAGTCGTCTTAAATTCCTCCCAAGTCATGGAGGTCACACCCAATTCACCCATCTCCTTTCGGAGATTCAATAACCATTCTTTTGCCCTTCCCATCAGTAGAGGCACACTAAACATAACCCTGTCCTCGGGTTTGCACTTTGTCGTCTCAAAATTCGATTCCATATCCACCACCCACCTGTGGCTAAGGATCGGGTCCACTTGCCCGTTATACTCCTTTGGCTTGATTACCATAAACTCTTTAAGAGTACATCCTCGTGGTTCTTTTTCCTTTTCTTTCATAACCTCTTCAAGAGTGAGCTTAATAGCCCCTCTCATTTCATCCATAAGCAGAGTTGTGGCTTGCTCAAAAGCCTTGGCCACTTCTTCCTTTATCAACTCTTGGATTCTTGGATCCAACGGTTCCCTATTCGCATCATCTGACATCTCTTAGCTGAGAATTAGAACAAAAACACCTTAACATCCATACACTTTCAATACCTAAAGTATCCATCACACTTGCACTCTTATAGGTATTAAGTATATATTTATATATATCTACCTATATACATACATACATATATAATCACCTTCACCTAATCATTGCAAATGTTCATTGTCACATGGTTATCATAAATACCCTTGCACATCTCGTCTTATTAATCATATTGGCCAGACATGTTTAACAATACGCTATGCCCAATTGTAATTATCATATTCATATAACAAATCACAAAACAAGTTTCGGCACACATAACACCTTATCGTTCAATCATACATATACACCATACTTAACAACATTAATCATAACACTACTAACCTTTCGTTTCCGTAAGCTCCGAGTCTTAGTAAAGTCCTTTATGGATTCTCGTACCTTTCCCCCATATCATGAGCATCTGTTTGAGTTTGGTGCCTCGCACACCAAATCCCTCAAACCATCGCTCTGATACCAAGTTGTAACATCCTTAATTTTAAAACACCAGCTATCATAAACAATTACACATGTGGAAGCATTCGTCCCAATATTTTTTTTTAGGTCCCTCGTGTACCGCGAGAGAACAGGCTCCATCCCCTCGTGTACCGCGGGGGAGCCTTAGAAAGCCAAGCCGGAAAACAGGTCCCTCGCGTACCGCGAGGCGCCAAATTTCCAGAGAGTTTCCAGACCTGCAGATTTCATCACTTAACCATTTTTCCAACCTTTACCAATATAACATGACACCCAAAAAATTCCAAAACATGGGTTTTGACCAAAAAACATTCATACCACAATTATAACAATAATTACATTCATTCACTTACTCATACACCTCTATGCACATTCATACCACATAACACATTATGCAACTTAACACATTATGCATACAACATTGCATATAACACTATTTATCATCAATTACTAAGTAAGTACAAGAGCACTTACCTTTCGGGTTAGAAGATCTCGCACCACCTTCAATTTTTACAATTTGATTACCTAAACATATACATCTAGTTTATACATCAAAATCACATTATAATTGGGTTTACAACCCAATTTCCCATTTTCAACCCAAACTGACCCGTTTGAGTTATACTCATATCCGGGTTTCGTTATAAATAATTAAATATTCTAATAAATATTATGGTGAAAATAATATTTTAGAAATAAGTTGAAACAAGTGAGTTTCAAGTAAGTAATGGGGTTATATTAGTTTTTAACTAATTATGGAATAAAATGGGTAAAATAAAAGTTGAGGGGCTAAAGTGTAAAATGGCAAAATCTGCCATATTTGACTAGTAAAAGTCAAAATTATCTTCATTTGGTAAAAGAGATCGTTCTTGAGCAAAGGAGAAAAGCTAATTGAAGCTTAGATCGTGCATTTGAGGCTTGTTTTGTGAAGGTTTTGGCTCACACATCACCTTCCTAACATCAAGTAAGTGATTATCTTACTTTTGATTTCACCATTGATGTGTTCTTGGTAGGTTATGGGTGAAATCCAAAATTTATGATGCATGTGGTTAATTAGTGTTAGATTGTTGATAATCTAGCTAAACTAAAGGTAAAGAATGGTGATTAACATCCTAGAACCCTTTGATTTTGATTATGAGAAGTTAGGGTTCATATGGAGAAATTTGGGGGTGTTTGGGTTATGATGATAGAATGTTGAATTAGTAATGATTAAGTGTTTATATGATGTTAGACACTTGAATGAACACCAAATTAACTTAATAATAATTATTGAATGAAAATTTGTGTTAAGATAAGGATAATGAAACTCAAGTAGGTGAGTTTGGGGTGAAAGAGGGTGTTTGGATATGAGTATAACTCAAACGGGTCAGTTTGGGTTGGAAATGGGAAATTGGGTTGGAAATGGGAAATTGGGTTGTAAACCCAATTATAATGTGATTTTGATGTATGGTTAGATTACTAAACTAGGTGTATATGTTTAGGTAATAAAATTGCAAAACTTGAAGGTGGTGCGGGATCTTCTAACCCGAAAGGTAAGTGCTCTTGCACTTACTTAGTAATTGAAGGTGGCGCCTCGCGGTACGCGAAGAACCGGGGAAGGTTCTCTCGTGGTATGCGAGGGACCTGTTTTCCGTCTTGGCTTTCTGAGGCTCCCCCGCGATACGCGAGGGGATGGAGCCTGGTCTCTCGCGGTACGCGAGGGACCTAAAAAAAGAATTTCTTAGGACAAATGCTTCCGCGTGTGTAATTGTTTATGATAGCTGGTGTTTTAAAATTAAGGATGTTACACTATGCAAAGAAAATATTGAAGGATAATGGCTTGTTCGAATGCAATGCAAGTCAATGTCCTATGGAACCCGGTGTACGTCTCTCAAAGGATCAAGAAAATCAATGTGTTGATGCAACAAGTTATAGAAGACAAATTGGATGCCTTAGATACTTATTGCATACTAGACTGGATCTAGCTTTCTCGGTTAACCTAGTAAGTAGATACATGCAAGACCCGAAAGAAGTACACTTGAATGCAGTGAAGCACATTATGCGCTACATAAAAGAAACGATGGGTTTGGGTATCATTTACAAACCGGGATGAGCACTAGATCTACTTGGGTTTAGTGATAGTAGCCATAATGTGGATCGGGACGATGGAAAAAGCACCACGGGGTACGTATTCTACTTTGGCAACTCACCTATTGCTTGGTGTTCTCAAAAGCAAACCACCGTAGCATTGTCATCATGTGAAGCCGAGTTTATGGCCGCCACATCTACTGCTTGTCAAGCCCTATGGCTACGTGGATTGCTAAGCGAGTTAACCAAAGAGGAAGAAAAGCGGGTTGAATTGCAAGTTGATAACAAGTCTGCTATAGCATTGATGAAAAATCATGTCTTTCATGGAAGAAGTAAACATATAGATACTCGGGATCATTTTATCTAAGAGTGGGTTGAAAGAGATCAAGTAAAGGTTGCACATGTGTCGGGTGATCAACAACGAGCCGACATATTGACAAAGGCACTTGCACGAATCAAGTTCAAGGAGATGCAAGATATACTAGGAATGGAAGACCTTACTAATTTCAGTTCAAAATTAGGGGGTGAATGTTGGTTTGAATTTCGAATCAGCCTAACAACCAAGTCGGGTTGTTAGGAGCCTTGCCAACAAAGTCGGGTTGTGATAAGGATTATCTCTAGCTGGCCATCTTGGAAGATATTATTTGATTTTTTTTATCTATTAATTAAGATAGAATTAGAGTCAAATTGTAATGCCTTGTGTGGCAAGGAAAGCTAGACTACATAACCCGAGTTAGGGGTTCTTTGTAATCAGTTTTTTGAGTTTAAGATTTTCTGTTAATAAAAGTTTACGTGGGAGTTAGCCACTAAATAACGTGCTTCAATCTTGTTAATACCGATTCGTAACTTGAAGATGTAATTCTTTTACTTCAATTTGTATTCGTGAACCTGTTAAAACCGTCAAAATCAAACCACCAAACTGTCGGTCAGTCTAATTTGCATTTATACAAAACCGCTAAAATGTTAATTTGTACAAATATCTTGACCGAACCAGACCGTAAACACCCCTGTAAAAAAAAGGAAAGGGTGTGCATTCAACAAAACCTCATTTTAAAGGGTGTAATAATAGTAATACCCCTTTTAAAAGGCTTTTAAGAGATTTTTATAATTCCATTTTCATCATCTTCATCAAATCATTCACTTTTGAATTCATTAAATTTAAATCTTCTCAAATTTAAGTACCAAAAGCAGTAGATTTATTTCAATACAAATCAAAGCGTACATACCATTCGTTCAGGCATTTTGTTTAAAACAAACATGAACTAGATCAAACACAATCAAATTTGAAAAATCTCTACCTTATGAAAAATTGACATATATAGCAGCACACAACAGATCGAAAGTAATAGCATGTGAAATCAACCATTTCAACTTAAGGTTGTCTAGCGTTTGTGTTTGATAGGTAGCATGCGGTTAAAGTGGCTTGATAATTTCAAACTTATTTCTGCCTTGATTATGTCATCACAACATTTATGAGCATGCCTACTCAATTCTTCAATCTTCATTGACAATTTTTCCATTGCAATCATCATGTCCCCGTCACTAGCAAAAACAAAATCTTTTATAACCAACGGCTCATGCTTCCATAGAGGACTCTGACTCTTCCATTAAAAGCTTCGGATTAAATGTAACCACACACAAGTCAGATTTTGCTCTTCCATCCACCAGAAGTACATGGGATCAACCACATAAGCAGTCATCACACTGAAAACACCTGCGATAAGTCCGCTAGATACTTTGGCCAATACCTTCGCTGACTTCAACTCTAGGATCTCTTCTTCGAACTGTCTTGTAAAAGCAACTGTTTGCTTACATATATATGCAAACTGTTTCATAAAATCACCAAAAAGTGTAAATTTTCCATCACTATTAAGGCACAATATCATCTCTTTATAATTCGGGTAAACTTCATCTTCGTTCCATTCAAACAGACGTTCCTCAAAGCTCATGATGACACTTAATTGGATGTCACATTGGCCTTTCAACATATTTACAAAATCATAGTACAGTTTATATGTTTGAAGACAGATGTTATGGTAGTCATAGACTAAATGAGACAACTGTGGGTGATGCCTCCATTCTTCCTTGCATTCACTTAAGACATTGAAAGCTTCTTGGTTGATTGCATGTAGACATTTAATTGCTTTATGGATTTCATCCAGGGAATATGCTCCTCCTCCTATGGGACTGGGGGTCATAGATTATTCTTATTATACTACTGGTGTTGTCATGGATGATGGAATGACAGGAGAGGAGGCTCGAATTATCAGCTTCTTCACAAGCACGTATATACCTATGTAAATCAGTATGAATTAGAGATAAAGTAGCTCGATACTATTAGTCAATGGGCGGCATGAACCGAACTCCAGTAACAGACTATTAGTCAATGTTATTACTCAATGGTTGAGGGGTCTTATATGTAATTAATTCTCTTTATATTGTACGGTTTTCCCTTGAATGAATACACAACACCTTTTCATCTGATCATTTTAGTATCAGAGCCCGATCACCTCTGATCGGCCTCTTTTTACTTCTCCCGAAGACATTGCCAGTGACCTAGCCGCACCAGATACATCGACGCTGACCTCGCTTTTTTTCCTCCTTGAGACATCGCCGGTGACACCCCTCACAGCCGCACAATGGCCCTCCTTGCTCTCTTCTCTACAGTTGACAAAACCACCCACAACTCTCACAAATTTGGGTTTTCCCTCTCCCCCGCCAACTATGGCTATTGGAAGCAAATGATTCAGCCTTTTCTTGTGACCAACAATTTATACGGGTATATTGATGGGACGATCCCCTGCCCACCTGCTACTCTCACCCCAGCGGCTGCCTCTAGGAAAGAAGGCTCAGTCCCGCCACCGCCGCCAAACCCAAACCACCAAACCTGGCTTTCCAATGATGCCTATGTTCGGATGATTCTGTTGTCCACCATCTTTGAAGCATCTTTCAAACATGTTCAAGGTAATACCTCTCGTGAACTCTGGCTTTCTCTTTCGCGTGCCTATGCACCAAATACCTCCTCATGAGAATACACCCTTAAAACTCAGTTGTTAAGAATCCAAATGACCGGATATGAAACCTCATCTGCTTATCTAACCCGTGCCCAGGAATATTCTGATGCCCTTGCTAATATTGGAGAACCTATCAAGGATAAAGATCTCGTTATGCTTGTTGTATCTGGACTTAGAGATGAATACAATAACCTGAAAACCAATATTCTTGCCCGAGAAACCCCTGCTGCCTTCACTGATCTCCATGCTCTTTTAGCTGATCATGATTTTATGATCAAGAAGCCTGCCCCTGATGTGTTTTCTGTTCAAGCCTTCGCTGCTGCCGCCACCAACCCAAACTCAGCTGGGTCTTCTTCTTCAACTGTTTCGGGACTACCCCATATTCAGCAATCCTTGCAACAACTTGTTGCTCAATTTGGACTTCAACTTCAGCCTATTGGAACTTCATCCCTGCACACTCCACATGCCCTTTTAACCAGCTGTAGACGTGGGCGTGGCCAGCGTCACCGTGGCCGTGGACGAACCAACTTTCCCAACCTTTCCCGCAATCAAGAAGGCGGGAATCGCACCCAATTTCACTGGGCCTCGAATCAGAATACTGTGTACAGATCATGCAACAGGTGTAGGATTGGTCACATTCCTTCACAGTGCCCCAATCGTGACCCTGCCACCATTCGGGTAAGACAACCCTCTGCTAATTTTGCTGATTACAGGTCCCAAACAGCAACTTCTTGGCTGCCCGACACAGGTTCAACCAATCATGTGGCACCGGATCTTTCATGCTTCGACGGTTCTGAGCCTTACTTCGGTGAGGACAACCTTCATGTAAGCAATGGTACAGGTATACCCATTCTCCATATTGGCTCATGTAAATTCTATTCACCTAATAAAACTTTTAGCCTTACGAATATTCTACATGTCCATGAAATTAAACAAAACCTTCTTTCTGTTCAATAATTCTGCCACAATAATAATGTGTTTTTTGAATTTCATGCTGATTTCTTTGCTGTGAAGGACAAGCTTTCCCGCCTTACCCTCCTCACGGGTCCAAGTAAAGATAGGCTCTACTCGTTTTGTCTTCCTTGGGCTACACCGGTTCCAAAGATATCTTTTTCTACTGCTCGTGCTTCCTCAACTACCTTGCATCAACGGCCCACATTTCCAGCTTTTGCAATCTATGTTATCAAAATATTGTCTACCAATCACTAATAAACAATCAAGTTCCTTTTATAACTCTTATGCTATTGGGAAGTCCTCAAAACTTCACTTATTATCATCTAAATTTAAAAGTTCTAAAGTTCTAGATTTGGTCTTTTGTGATGTATGGGGCCGGCTTCTATTACCTCTTTTGAAGGACATAATTACTTCCTACTTTGTGTTGACCACTTCACCAAGTTTATGTGGTTTTTTCCCTTGAAACGTAATTCTGATGTCTATGACACCTTTAAACGCTTCTTAGTTATGGTCGAAAGACAATTTCACACAAAGTTAAAATCTGTCCAAACTGATTGGGAGGAGAATTTAGAAACATGTCTCCCTTCTTTGCCACTCTTGGCATCATTCATCGGCTATCATGCCCACATACGAGTGAACAAAACGACACTGTTGAACGCCGCCATCGACACGTTGTCGAAACCGGTCTCACTCTATTAGCCCACTCCACTGTTCCACCCTGTTTTTGGCACTTCTCCTTTGATACAGCAGTCTATCTCATAAATCGGATGCCATCCCGCCTACAGACCGGCCTATCTCCCTTTGAACAGGTCCATCATCACCGACCGACCTCTCCTTCCTTCGGGTCTTTGGGTGTGAGTGTTTTCATCATCTTCGTGCCTACAACAAACACAAAATGGACTTTTGTTCCACCTCGCGTGTCTTCTTGGGCTATAACACTTCCCATTATGGTTACCGGTGCTTAGATCTCTCATCTGATCTCCTCTACATCACCCGTCTTGTTCGGTTTAACGAACTATCCTTTCCCTTTAAGCTTCCATCTTCCACCACTACAACCTCTCCCTCTCCTGATCCATATATCTCCTCCTACCCCACCCCTCTTCCCACTTCTTCCCCGACAGTCACTATACCCACATCACCATCCCCACCCGACCTACTACTCCTGTTACTTCCCCAACAGCACCCCCCTCACCACCCTTACTCACCTACTCTCGTCGTCCAAATCAAACGGCTCCTCCAGCTTCCACTTCTGATCAACAGTCCTTCACAGCACCTCCATCCCCTACTGCCCCACCACCACCTCCACCTCCACCTCTCCTATAACAACTGCACTACTTAAAAATTTCCAGATACGCAACTTCCTGCCATTACTTCTCGTGACAAGGAACTGCATATAACTCTTGTTAAGAGAACTACGGATCAACTCCAACCACATAGAAAATGAACTTTCATCTTTCATCATAAGCGGTAGCTAGTCAAGACACCTATATGTAGCCAGAATACTGAAAAGGCATGCAATTGTTATACTTGATGCTTTCGCCAATGTTATCATTGACTTGCACTTTTTAATGTCTTGAATCTATTTAAGTGTCTTGAAAGGGCAACTGTTCGCATAAAGACAAATGCAAATGATGTGATAAAATTATCACAAAATCTGATATCTTTAGCAGCTTCGAGATCATTAAGCTGTTTAAGCATCTCTTTATAACTGTAATCGTTTTCTGTTCTACTTTTTGCCACAATTTGCTCCAATGCCAGCTTTACACTCAACCAGCTGTCAGATGCATCTTTAAGCAACCTTAAAAACTCATTGTAAAGTACAGAAGTTCCATGGATAATTTGATAGTGGTCATAAACCAAAGGAAATAACTATGTATGACTCCATTCTTCTTTGCATTCACTTAAAACTTCTTAGTTGATTTCCATTATGAGTTTAACGATTTTGGGCATGTCAACCAAGGTGTACAGTCGTTTTGCATAGCCATAGATGAATGTTGTTATCTTGATACAAGAGTGACACGAACGGGGGAATATAACAGTTTCACAAGCACACATATATTGTATCAGTTCAGAGTGAGGAGATAAAATAGTTTTGAACACATAGTCAACCAACTTTGTTGTTGAATCTTCAACTTTTTCCAGCTGCATAAGGTCTCTCTCACACATAAAACGAACTCCAAACTTAGTCACTTGTAAATTACAATCGGCAATAAATTTATTCAGTCTTTTAGTAATATGCGTCTTCTGTTTAGATATCATGCACTCCTTATTTAGTAGTTCTAGTTTTCCAGCAAGAAGAAACTTTTTATTATGCTGACTTAAACCTTGAAATATGATTGTATTAGAATGCGATTGTGTATTTAGGGTTTACATAAGGATGTGTTTATATAGAACATCATATTACAAGTCTAGTCCCTATACTATATCACTTAGTCTAATATTCCCCCCGCAAACTAAGCTCGGGAGAGATTTAGGTTGAAAATATAAAAACATAAAACTAAAAGGATAGTTGGTCTTCTCCTTCTCCACCATACTTTCGCCCGTTCGCCATGCTTCCACCCGTCACGTTTTTTTTTGTTTTTTTACAGCAATGGTAAATGGGCTCAAAGGCCCAATCGAAACTAGATTAGGAAAACCCTAATCATCTTCCAACCGTCACCACTTCGCAGGTCGCCGGAGTTCTTCAACAACTATGGGTTTGTTCCCCTTTTTTTTCCCGATTGTAGATCTCTATTTTCTTTTTTTTTGCAACCCTCGAATAAACGGAACTGAAAGCATTATGGCTTTCGCGAGGTGCACATCGCCGGAAAAACAGCCACTGTTGTATAGTGGCGGCGACGGGAGGAGCTGCAGTGGCTTACCTTGCGGTGGTGGTAGCAGCAGCTGGTATGGAGACGCCGCAGATGGCAACGGCGGTCGGATCTTTATTTTTGTGGTGGCGGCGGCCAGAGTTAGGGTTTAGGTCGGCGACAATGTTGTCTCCGGTAGGGTTCCCGTGGCTCTCCGGTGTGGTTTTCGGTTGTGGTGTAGAACGGTGGTGGCGGCAAGGGGCGCCATCTAGGGTTCCGGCGGCTAGAAGCGGCGGCTAGGGTTCCGCCGCGTGGTGGTGAGGCTGACGGCAGTGGTGTTGGTGTGGTGGTGGTTAACGGCGGCGGCAGAAAGAGTGGAAGAAGAAGACACCAGCGAAGGTTTGTTGTGATGGTGGGTAGGGCGGAGGCGGCGGCCGGCCGCCCCTCTGGTGGTGTTTTCCAGTGATTGTGATTGAGCTCTAGCTCTGATACCAACTTAAACCTTGAAATGGTTTATATAGAACACCATAATAGCTCTGGTGGTGGTGTTTATATAGAACATCATATTACAAGTCTAGTCCATATACTATATCACTTAGTATAATATGCTGCATATACTCAAAGGGACCAAAGGACATTGTGGTCAAAGCCATTACCCTAAATAATATTTAAGATATTTTGGATTTTATAAGAATTAAGAGGAGGATACTCTATTTAGGATTTAAAAGTAAAGTTTTATTAAATATATACTCATGTGTAAAAGATACATGCATGTGTTTCAAACACCCATATTTATCCCAAATCTCACAAAACATTAATGGCTTTTTTCTTAAAGTTAAATTAAGTTTCATAATTACCATAACCATTTTTAGTCTTAGATAGTTTTTGTTACAAAAACAATTAAACTGTTACTGACCTCGTGGCTCCATGCTAAATGAAAACTTAAAGTTGTTCTTATAACTTGAATCTACAATTCTATGAAGGTCCTCTGCTCTTGTCCAATAGAAAACCAATTGGTTCTCCAACCCTGCTGCCAAGAAGTTTATGGGGACTGGAATCCTCCAATGTTTTTCCCCAACATGAACATGGGCTGTTACCACGTATTTAGTTTCCACAGCAGCATCGATGTGGTGTAAAGCTACAACAGTACATATAACAACTCCGATCCATGGGCCTTGAAGGCTCAAACTTTCATCAGATCTTAGCTGCTTGAAACCTAATGGAATTACACTTCCAGCACCAACTATCTCAAATACAGCTTCTGGTGTGGTCTTATATTTTGATCGTAACTGCAGAAAATTTTATAAAGTGAAAGGGGTAACGAGATGGGGGTAAATGGTGATTCCACACTACAATACCATGTCATCTTGCAGTTCAAGCTACTAGAACTAAAGATGGCCTAACATCATACTGTTGTCACACACACATGTGAGAGAGAGAGAGAGAGAGAGAGAGAGAGAGAGAGAGAGAGGGAGAGAGAGAGAGAGACCTGAAGGTAACTATTTACTTTTCTTTCTGCCAAATGAATGCCATGTTCATTCTCTGCTATTTTAGGGCAGTTTAAACAGGACACCGTTGGACTACTGTTGTTGCTTGTAGCATGAATTTTAGACATATCTACCCTTTTTTTCTGAGATAATATAACAGAATCTCATTTGAAGTCCATAAAGAGTGTCTTCATTTACAACCGAAAGTTTTGGTAGTGACTGAAGCCTCTTGCAATTATCCAAACAAAGAACTCTCAGGTTTGAGAGGAGACAGATGTTTCTGGGCAGAGAAGCAAAATCATTTCCAGATAGATCCAAACTTACTAGTCGATGTAATAAACCAATACAATCAGGAACCGCAGATAGATTGCAATAACTTAGATCAAGTTCCCTTAAACCAAATAACATATCCATTTTTGAAAAAAGAAAACCTCTGCTTTGGGATGAAATCGGGCATCTATGAATGCGTAGGTGTCTTAATCTTTTCAGGTAATGAACGGACAAAGGAATCTCTTGAATAGAAGTTTCACTTGCATCAAGCTTCCTCAAATTACACAATTCCCCCAAGCTTCCTGGTAACTTCTTGATGTTAGTTCCATCTACATACAGATGCTCCAAGCACTTCATGTTGTGTCCAAACTCAGGAATATATTCAAGATTTGAGCAGCCGGAAAGAAGAAGTGTCACAAGAGCTTCCATTTCCATGTTGCTTCTGCCAAGGCTCTGAAGACGTGTACATCCAATAAGATTTATGAATTGTAGCCTTTTGTGAGAAAGAACTGATTGGTGTAGCTCTTTCAATTTTGTGCAGCCTTTAAGATTTAGTTTCACAAGATTCGGTGTTGATGTCAAGTCAGGTATTTTGGTCAAATCCATTGAGAAACTAAGATCAATAGATCTAAAATTAGGCAGATCCTGTTAAGTGAGAGGGAAATTTCAGTTTTCTAGCTTGCATTTATTTCAAATCACCACTATGTAGACGATACTTACAAGATTTTTTTCCCAAAGCGTTTCAAGTTGGCTATAACACATTTCAAGCTCATAAATATGTTTAGGTTCAAACACATAAGGCAAGGACTTTAATGAACAACCATACCATTCCAGAATTCGAAGATCATTGGAAAGATAATTAAGACCCTGAGGAAAGTGTATATTACTAATTCTGAGAAACTTTAGTTTCCTCATGTTTGAAATACAGGATGGATCATCAATGCAATCTTCCACTTCAACCTTATATGGCTCCTGATTAATGATTTCAATTGTTCTTGATTCCTGGTATAAACAAACACAACAACAGAATGAGTCATCTAATTCTTTCACACTCTGTCCTAAAAATATGTTTTGGTGACATATGGGTGTTAAATTAGGTATCGATTTTTACTTTCAAGAAAGTATTACTTATTTATTGTTGTGGTAAATCCTAACTGTCAAATGAGTTACCCATTATAACTGTTACATCATAAATAACTTAGAGCGAAAACCATAAACAGAGCCATGACATCTTTAAATCTGGAAAATACTACAGTTTTTTAAGGAGACTGTAGAGAATTCTCTTTGATTTATAAAGTTTCTTACTCGATGATAACAGATCATGTTTTACAGAAAGCTAGCAAACCTCTGGTTTGGATGAGAGGATATCCAAAACATCTTGACGATACTAGATTGCAATTTGTTTTCTGTTGTAGTGTTGTGATTCCTTACGAAGACTTTCCCAGCACATTTGTTGGAGCAGATCATGCATCCACACACAATCGACAATATTAATAGTTATGAGAAACTTGTTTATAAGATCAATAATTCCACATTCAGGGTACAAACCGATATTGGTTAGTATGTCTTTTACCAAATCTATGTCTCTCCCTTTCAAGAAACATGTAATATACATGAAGGTATGCTGCTGATCTCTATCCAGTTTAGCATAACCTACTTCAAGTCTTCCAAGAACTTCTTTATGTGGATATTCTTGAACTTTCTTCAATATCTCTATCCAATATTTTTCCTCCTTTCCACATAATAGAGAACCATAAACAGTAAGAGCTATTGGGAGACCGCCAGCAAACTTCACAATATCATCAGACAACTTTTCATAACCATGTGTAGGATGACCATCTCCAAATGCTGACTGACAAAAGAGTCTAAGAGCTTCTTCATCTTTCAACTCTTCACACATAAATATTTCATTTACTCTATATGCATTCAGCAAGTCTGCATTTGTTGTTGTTACTATAATTCTGGTGCCGGGCCCGAACCATTCACGCCCACCAGCCAAATACCTCAGTTACTCGAGATTCAATACCTTTGGTAAGAAGACTAAGATCTACTGGCGATGCATCTTGCAAGTCCTGCAAGATTCTCCTTAAGATTTCACTTACAATTTCTGATTCATTCCTGCACGTAGTTGAAATTAAGAATCATGTTGATTGCATTAGCAAATTTCAGTGTAAGATGGTTCAACTGATTGATTTCATTCAATAGCAATTACAATATAGAGAGATAAACTGGGCCCGTGGGCTCGATACTAAACCCTAAATACTATAGGTTCCAATACTCCCCCGCAGTCAGAGCGGTAGAAAACTGAAAGCTCAGACTGAAAAAAAAAACATAAAAACAAGAACAATTATAAACCCTAATAATAAAAAGAACAGTCTTCAATTTCAATCAAAAACTTCTGGCAAAATTCATAATCCTGCAATCTTCAATCTGACGATCCACAATTTTGAATGATCATGTAGTCCTACAAGCGGCTTAGGTGACGCGGCGCGGCTGTGGTGGACCGTAGTCCCATAACAAAGCGGCGGCGGCTCGGCAGGTGGCTAGAGGACCGTAGTCCTGCAAGAGGGAGCAGCTCAATGAAAAAGGCGGCGCAGAGGACCGTAGTCAGGTCTGGGCGATGGAGCGGCTCGAGGGATAACCAGCGGCATAGGACGTAGTCTTGCAAGGGGACGGCTTGACGAATAAGCGGCGTGATGGAGAAAGGGAATCAACAAGATGAGGTCGTAGCATCATCTGTGCGGTTGTTCTTGGCATCCATTGAAAAAGAGACCGGACCACTGCGAACATAGCTAAACAGAACCCGAAAAGTTGTCAAAACGAAAAATAAACCAAACAGCAAGGTGCGGCTCGAGTCTCCTAGCAAACCCCGAAAAACCGACGGCTGGAGGCAAGTCAACGCGCCATCACACGCAGGGAGAATGAGGAGCAGCCGCGATCTTGCAGCGCCGCGTAGGAGCGCGTGAAGAGGCGGATGGGCGGCGCCTTTGGAGGGTAAGCTAATCGCAGGTGGCCGGAGGCAATGGGGACGGCGGTGAGGTGTAAGGGTGTGCCAAAAAACGATTTAGGGCTTAGAAATAGTGGTTGGAACCTAGAACCGAAACCGAGACTTTATTTAGAAAGAAAAATAAGAAAAGTGAACGGGAAACAAACGGTGGCCGAACAGGGCGGCGGCAGTGGCGGCACGTCGGGCTGTCTAGGGTTTTTCTCAAGCGGTGACGACTAGGGTTTGGTTAATTGTGTGTGGCGCAATGGAGGTGATAAAGAACTCGTGTGGCTCTGATACCATGTAAGATGGTAAAAGACTGAATTGATTGATTTAGTTCAATAGCAATTACAATATATAGAGATAAACTGGGCCGTGGGCTCGATACTAAACCTTAAATACTATAGGTTCCAATATTCAGTTGTATCAGCATTTGGGAATGACAAAGTTAATTTTGTTGCACAGATTTCCTCAAATTTATAGTATTCATTTCTTTTAAGAAAAAGGTAAGTTCTGAGAAGGGAAGATAGAGGTCAAACTTGTTTTGAAAAGAAAAGATGGTAGTCAAACAATATCTACTTTTGTCAATCCAATATTTCTTCTAAGACTAAACGTAATGGTCAGGTGAAGGCTGGGGCGTGGTGCCACCTCACCCACCACGGGCGTGGAACACCGCGCCGGGTGGGGGTGAGGGCGGGCGGGCGTGGAGGGGGCCGGGTGGTGGTGTTCATCGGCATGAGAGGGGTTGGGTATTTAATTTTTTGACCGTTGCAATCAATTTGTTACCGTTTGAATGAATTAAAATTTTTTATTTTTTTTTATTTACCTTATATAAACAGCAACCTAAACAACTAAATTTTTACACAATATTTCTTCATTCTTCTCTCTATATTTTTATAAAAGTTTGAAAAATGTTTCCATGGCAATTTGTAAACAACCCGAACCACCCAAACAACCCGAACCGCCCGAACAACCCTATGGAGGGGGTACGTTCCACAACCCCCGGAGGCGAACCCGTTGTTAACGTTTGCAAATTGGAGTCATTACCCGCCTTATTTCCCGACTTCAAATCCGTCTACACCCACAACCGATTTTTTATCCGACTATATGCAAGACTACGTAACCCCACAACCGTCTCCCGACATTGTATCCGAGACTCAACCGTCACCCGACATTGTACCCGAAACTCAACCGCCACCACAAACAAAAAGAACACATAAAGCAAAAAGAAGCCGCCCGCCCTATCGGAAGAGACAAAGCAAAACGAGCCGCATCATCGTCATCAACCCAAACCAACGAGTACAAGAAGAGTTTAGACACTATATCCGACCGGATGACCAAGTTCAACGAGATATCCAAGAGGAAGCTCAAAATAAAGGAGGAAAAACAAAAGGCGAGCGATATGAGACTTTATTTCATGAACATCGATCATTTGGTCAGCGACGAGCGAGAGAAATTCGTTAAATTGAAGAAAAATATAATATGTAGTTTATTAGTTTTTTTTAGTATTATGTTGTTTTTTCTTTTTAATATTATGTTGTTTTTTATTTAGTATTATGTTTTTTTTAGTATTATGTTGTTTTTTTTTAATATTATGTTTTTTTTAAATGTTATATTGTTTTTTTTATTTTATGTTTAATTTTAGTATTAATTAAATTAAAAAATAATAATTATGTAATTATTACAAAACTGGTCACCTTCACCCCACCATTACACATCTGAGTAAAGATGAGTGTGAGTTCTGTCACTGTCTACGTGGCGCCTTCACCCTTGCATTACTCATAGTCTAATCATGGTTATTTAAAAATAAGATTGTTATTAAGACAGCCTACCTGTGTGGTGTCACGTGCAATCCTTTGATAGCCCCAACTTTTGCCAAAGCAGATCTCCATGTTGCTACCTTCTGTGGTGTAATTTCAGAATCTACTTCATGATTGGCAAAGCCTTGTTCGAAACAGTTGCTTTGATGGCGTACGTCAGACGGAGACACATGGTAAAAAACAGGAATAACAATAAGCTTGCCTCGCTCCATGCAATCAACAACCTTTGTGATCTCCTCCAAACACCATTTCGATGTTGCAAAATTGCTGGATAAAATTACTATGGCAAATCTTGAAGCTTCTATAGCCTCCAGGAGCAATGAAATTCCCAATCTCAAGTGACTTGTCATCTTTGTAGGTTCTGATGCGTTTTCGAGTCAAGGCTTCATATAAATGGCTGGTGAAACCAGTGCGAGTGTCCTCCCCTCGGAAGGTCAAGAAAACATCATAACCCTGCGACACTCTTGTTGTAGATGATGATGCATCATATGACATCATCTCTAAAGCTCACTGTGATTAAGTAGAATTATTACATACATGGGATGAATCATGAAATAAGTTGCAGATAAAATGGAGTCCACAGAGCTGTTAAAAGTATATAATATAACAGAAACTTAAGTTGTTTGCGAAAACAGAATATAACAAGCATCGATGCTTAATTGCACTAATTAGGCATTTTACTGATACAAAACCCTAGAATCAACCACTAAAAGATTGATCTATTAGTATGTTTGCCCTTATGTGCAGTGGCGGAGCCAGGACTTATTTCCAGTGGGGTCGCTTTTTTTCTGACTATAACTTTTTTTGGGTCGGTTCAGGTGATCGGGTCGGGTTGTCGGGTTGGTCACATAATAAGATACAATACGATAATGAAAATGCATCGTCATTAGAATCTTAACGGTAAAAATACAATGTCATTAGAAATAAAATAAAAAAACATTAGATCATATAGTTGTTCTCTACGGATTTTTATATTTTAAAAACGATCCATTACATCTTCGACCGAAAACATTTTTAAAGAACTCTTTTTCAATAAAACAAATGCAAGAATCGTTCATATATATTCATCAGTCATCCGGTTACGCAAGTTCGTCTTCACATGCTTCATTAATATTGCCATTTGGCAAGGAACTAAAAAATTGAAAAGGAAGCGGCAGGCGGAATTCTAATCGTCCCTGATTTGCGTGTTTTTTTTAATTAGGTTTAAATGATTAATAATAAATAAATTATAAGGTTAGTTGGGTTTAAAGTTAATTAACTTATGGGCTTAGAGTTAATTAGGCTTATGGAGTTATGGGTTTAGATTTAATTAACTTAAGGGCTTAGAGTTAATTAGTTATGGGCGTAGAGTTAATTAACTGGGGTCGCTTGGTATTCAGGTAATATACGGTTACTCAAAATTTGAAATCGGGTGGGGTCGGTTGACCCCACTGGGCTATGCATACCTCCGTCAATGCTTATGTGATAACCAAAAACTAACCTAATCTGTTTGAATTTGACAGGTTATTCGAGTTAACTTAGCATAGGGGCAAATTCTGAAATGCAGACAATGAAACGAATTACGACTGCTTTAGCAATCATAGGTATAGTAGATTAATCAAAAATCTGACGATGGATGCTGCAGCTGTTGTCGTCGGTGCAATTCAATTGCGGTGTGCTGGACAAAGAAGGGGTCATGTGGAATTCAACGAAAGAAAGACCAATCCCGTTGTAGTTGATTTCATTGTTTAATCAGATCAAAGCCCTAGAAATTAGTGAAAATTTCGACTACGAGGGTGTTTGAGAGTGTGGTGGAAAGTGCTTATTGACTTATTGGTTTTTTTAAAAAGCTGATAAATCAAAAAAATTAACACTTTTTTTTATAACAGTTAATAAGTCATTATCAAAAGCCAAAAAATCATGGCTTTTAAAAATGACTTATTGACTTATTAGTTTTTCAAAAAGTCAATAAGTCATTTTCAAAAGCACATCCAAACACCCCCTATATCTAAGCAGGGGTCATGTGGAATTCAATGAAAACTTCAAATCCTGCCAGTTATACATTGGCCTGATAGTTATATAAATTGGGGAATGTTCCACTAAAAAGTCGTTAAACGCTAAGAAATTGGACAAACGAACTCTGATTGAGCTCATTCCAGCGGCGTTGGAACCGTCTCATCAAACTCTAACCCGCCCCCAAAAACCGAAAACCCCCTCCACCCGCACCCCCAAAAACCTAAACCCCCCCTCCAACCCCACCCCGAAAAGCCTAAAACCACCACCCCCACCCCTCAAAAATCTAAACCCTCCCACCCCCAAACCTAAACCCACCTCCACCCACCCCCAAAAACCTAAACCTCCCACCTCACCCCCCAAAAAAACCTAAACCCTAAAATCTAAACTCTAAAAGCTAAACCCTAAGGCTAAAACCCTAAAATTCAACCCTAAAATCTAAACCTTAAAAGCTAAACCCTAAAAACTAAGATGGTAGAGTTCGACGAGAGGGTTCCAACGCCGCTGAAATGTGCTCAATCGGAGTTCGTTTGGTATCGTTTCCTAATATTTTTGTCATTTCTTAGGTTTCTTAGCGAAAAACCACTTCTTATTTGAACCTCCCCTATATAAATTTTTATTTTATATCAAATAATTTTAAACTACTTCATTGTCCAGATCAATTTATGAAAAAAGAAGATTCGTGTAACTTGGTGTTCCCGACTTCTTTTTAAGAGAGTGAAAAAATCTCCCTTTTTTTAATTTTCCTTTCAAAATTGACGGATTTGGAGAGAAAATAATCATATACACAGAATTATATTTTATCTTTCATTCTCTTTCTCTTCCTTTTAATTCGGAATACATAAATTCTTTGTTTTCTTTTCCTTTCTATCGAATTCTAGAACATGAAATTACATTATATTTTTCCATTCCCCTCCCTTTCTCTTCTCTCCATAATTTCATTTCTCTTCTTTCCTTTCATTTATTAAACTCCGAAACACTTGCTTTTCTAAAATCCTATAAATCACGTGTTTTATGGATAAATAGTAAATAAGGCTCGTGTTTCGTGACTGGTTAAAGTACATAAAGCGTATTGTTCAAAGTTGTGACGGCGCCATTTTAAATATCGAAAGGTACACATCGTGTCGGTAAATTAAGAAAATCGAATAACCAAAAGACAAAACCCAAATTTAACATTATTAAAAAACATCATATTTTAAAAAATATAGCACAAAATTAATTATTACAAATATTTAAATTATTAAGAAAAAAAGTAAACGTGTTGGCTGTTAGTGATTTTAGTATTATCATATTATTTTAGTATAATTAGATTTACTTAAGACTAAATGACAAATTAAAATAAACAATGTTGATATGAGTTAGGAGATGTAGAGTGCATACTCAATTAACAGTATTATAATTTCGGGTACTATGGAACCTCTAAGGTTTTAAGGGACGAAGCCCCTGGATAGACCATGGGGTTCAAACGGGGCACCGCCCCTGGTGAGGTCTAAGAGGCAACACCAAACCAGTTATTGGTCAAAAAAAAAAATTCGTCAATCGGTTTAGTAATTTTCAAATAATACCAATCAGTTTGGTTTATACTCAAAACTGAACAATAGTTCTTTTATGCATTTTTACTATAAAAACCCAATGTGTAAACCGTGAAACCAGACCAATAGATATGGTTTGGTTTGTTTTAATTTTCAATGATATGGTTTTGGCTAGGCCTGGCAAACTGGGCGGGTCGGGCGGGTTCGGGTCACGGGTCATAACGGGTTCGGGTCAATATGGGTTAGGAGCAAAATAACTTCGGGTCAAAACAGATTTGGAGCAAAATTAGTCCGGGTCAAAACGGGTTGTTTTAAAAAAAAACAATCAATTGGGTTCGAGTCCAAATGACATCGCCACCACCCACCCCACCCCACCCACCCCTCCATGCCGCCATCGCAAGATCGTCCCCACCCACCCCACCCCACCCCACCACACCCTACCCTACCCCACCACCCCACCCCACCCCCACCCCACCCACCACACCACGCCATCGCAAGATCGTCGCCACCCACCGCACCCTCACCACCCACCCTACCCCACCCTACCCACCCCACCCCACCCTACCCCCGCCCACCACACCCCGCCATGCCGCCATCGCAAGATCGTCCCCACCCACCCCCACCCCAACTACCCTACCCACACCCACCCCACCCTACCCCACCCACCACACCCCGCCATCGCAAGATCGTCGCACCCACCCCACCCTACCTCACCCCCACCCACCCCCGCCCACCCTACCTCACCCCCACCCACCCCCACCCACCCCACCCCACCCTACCCCCTTCCCCACCCACCACACCCGCCATGCCGCCATCGCAAGATCGTCCCCACCCACCCCACCCTACCCCTACCCCACCCTACCCCACCCACCCACCACTACCCTACCCACCCCACCCCCACCCATCACACCCCACTACGTCGCCACCCGCCTGAGGAAGGGGGTGGGTGGGGGTAGGGTGGGGTGGGGCGGGGCGGGGGTGGGGATGGGTGGCGACGGTGGTGGCGGCGATCGGGAGATGGCGGCGTGTGGTGGGTGGGGTGGGGGTAGGGTAGGGTGGCGGTGGGTGGGGTGGGTATGGGTGGGGTGGGTGGCGACGGTGGTGTGTAGGATCGGGCGATGGCGGCGTGGTGGGGTGGGGTGGGTGGGGTGGTTGTGGTGGGGGTGGGGTGGGAAGGTCGCCGCAACAGGCGGTGGCGGGTGGTTGGCGGCGAATGCGTGTGGTGGTGGTGGCGGCGGCAAAGCGTCGAACGCAAGAGGACGTCGGGTGATGGTGGTGGTGGTGTGAAGGGGTGGTGTTAGTGGCGTGGCACCGTTGGGGGAGGAGTACAGCGGTAGGCCGCAGCAGCGGGAGAGGGGTGGCGAGGGGCGCCGATGTAGTGGTGGTGGGCGGCGGGGGTGGTGGCGGCGAGGCGGCGATAGAGTGGGTGGCGGTGGGTGGTGGCGTGACGTTGGTGGGGAGGCTATCCCATTTGCATTATTTTTAAGTTAACAAGTTTTATTATACATTTTGACCCATTGACTAATTTTAGGTGACCCAAATTGACCCGTTAACTAATATGAGATGACCCAAATTGACCCGTCAACTAATATGAGGTGACCCAAATTGACCCGTTGACTAATCTAATATAACCCAAATTGACCCATATACAATTGATTTTATACCCAAATTAACCCATTCTTTGAAGAATGGGTCAAGATTGCCACCCCTAGTTTTGGCTTACTAAAAACCAATACTAATGGTTTGACTTAAAAGACGCCAAAACCGGGCCTCATCCATCCTTAATATGAACCTAGCATGAAATTTGTAAGTTCTGTTTAGTCCAAATGGTTTGGGTTACTTTCGAGTTGAACCTGCGAGCATGTTTAGCTATGACCGGTTCGAAGGTTGGCCTATTTATTTTTATAAAAAATTTTAAGTCGTAATTAAACAGTTGGATTTATATATCAAATTTTATTCGAGTATACTGTGCAGGGGCGAAGGATAGAGGTGCACAAATCGGGTTTTTTTTGGAACCGGATCCGGTTCGGATCCGGACCGGTTCCGTCAAAGTTGGTCAATAACCGGATCCATTAGAACCGGTTCCGGTTCGGATCCGGTTCCGGGTGTGGAGACTTGGAACCTATTGGGACCGGTTCGGACATTTAGAACCGGACCGGTTAAAAAAAACCGGTTCCACCGGTTCCGAAAAAAAAAAATTAAAAATTAACAAAGATACACTATAAAATACATGTTTTATTTATTTTGTAGATTTTTTTAAGTTATTTAACAATAGTTCGTACAAAAAAAATACAAAAAACATAATTGAATCACAAAGCATTAATTATTTATTATGTTTTCAATATTCTTCGTCGTAGTCTTTGTAACATCGGTTTTCATTCTTCTTCGCTTGAGATACGTTGGGCTTCATCGTAAGCTTGTTCTTCGTCCGAAAGTGGAGTCGCCGCCCCATGTTCTACTTCGAATTCATGTATTTCTTGTTCAACGTCAAGCTCGCCTTCTAATTTTGCAACATGTTGTACACGTTCGGCGGCATCCAAATGGTCCTTCAAGCAAATACACATCTCCATAGATTCCGGTGTAAGCCTCGTTCTTCGAATAGATAAAACCCTGCCACTAAGAGAAAAAGCGGATTCCGAAGCTACCGTGGAAGCTTGGACGGTTAGTAGGTCACGGGCCATTGCGGCTAGAACGGGATATTGGGATTCCCTTCCTTGCCACCAACTCAAGATATCAAAGTTTTCAAACTCTTCGGATCTTAGAGTAGAAATAAAGTCGGTTGCTTGATATCTCCCAAGCTCGCTACTTGGTGTGGTTCCACGAGCTCGTTTAGTATTTTCGTTTCTTAAAGTGTTAAATAAATTTAGCATCGGGTTCCTTGAACTACTAGAAGTTGAACCCGAACCCATTGATTCACGTATGTTTGATGGATCACCACTTCCACCATATTTGCGTAAATAATAATCAAACATATTATTAAAAGCCGAATTGAAATCCCTTATTGCATTTGATTCAAAATTTGGGTCTTCCTCGAACATATTTAAATCATCCGATATTGATCCAATTAATGTTTCAACACCGGTTACATTAATCGTTGGGTTTAAGGCGGCCGAACATGTAACAACGGCCGGCATTTCTGAAAAATATTTTTTAAATTTAGCTTTCATAGGTTTTACCATTTTTTCAAAAATAGTGCCGTGATATTCAAACTCTTTTAATTTATTACATATTAAGTATAATTGTTGAAGTATTAGCGAAGACGTGGGATAATAAACTCCCGATAAACATGTAGTTGCATTTTTAAAAACCTCAAGCAAATTAGTTAGTTTCTCGATCATATCCCAACTTATATTATCAAATTTTTGTAAACAACGTTTCTTTTGCACAAGTTCATCATGGAAATGTTTTAAAGTAATTCTTTGCCTTAAGGCCGATTCAAACATTTTCCAAGTCGAGTTCCATCTAGTAGGTACGTCCCAATTCGGACCTAAAAAGATGGAATCCGTTTGTTGGCACAAGTTTCTATAGTTTATATATCTTTTTTTGCTTGTGCTAAAAACTTCACGTAACATCACTTTAAAATTTTCTTTTACGTCTCTTATTTCTTGGACGTTTAGACCGTCTTGCACAACCAAGTTAATGATATGTGCAACACATCGACTATGAAAAAAAACACCGTTACAAGGCGGTTCATATTTTATTTTTAATTTTTCGACCGCGTTTGTGTTATTTGAAGCGTTATCAAAAGATATTGAAAATATTTTCGGTTGAATTTTATAAGTTTGAATTACCGAGTCTAAAATATAAAATAAGTTTTCACCGGTATGTGGATATCCAAAATAATCAAACGCAATCGTACGCTTCATCATTTGCCACGACTCCGGTTGAACCCAATGTGCGGTAACGCAAAGGTACGATTCGGGTAAACCATGTGGAGCGGACCAAACGTCCGTTGTTAAGTTAATGCCGGTATTTAATTTTTCAAAACCTAAAATTAATTCTTTTTTGGCTCTTTTCCACATTTTTAAACAATCTCTTCTCAAAGTAGAACGACTTACATTTGTGTAACTCGGTTGAAGCGTCTCTTGTATCATCCTCGTCAAGCGCGGATTATCAAAATGATCAAAAGGCAAGCCTTCTTGAATGACGAAATGTGCCATTCTCTCACGAACACTTTCGACATTGTATTGCCAAACTCCTCCATCCCTACCAATTTGAGTTTGATTTTCACCTTCTTGAGTGTGTCTTGCGTGACTAGCAATATGTTTCCTTAAACTGCTATTTCCCGCCGCAGCTAAAAGTTTACCACAACGTTTGCAACGAGCCTTTTGCGAGCCGTACGACATTTCGCATAAATCGAAATAAGCCCATATTTCTTGGTTTCGGGAGCAAGGAAGTATTGACACAACCGTAACATCGCTAGTAGAACCACCAACCGAATTTTGAGTGCTTGCGGAAGCGGAAGCCATGAGAGCGTTTTTTTTTTTGCTTAACGTGAGCGTTTTTTTGCGTTTTGAGAGCGTTTTTGAGTTTTGAGAGCTAGAATGTTGTGGTGAACTAACACAAACACCCAATACCTATTTATACTAAATTTCAATACTTAAAAACAAAAAAAAAAACAAAAAAACGGCCATAAAACGGCTATATAGCCGTTTTTTTTTTAACCCCAACGGCTAGAACCGGTTCCGAACCGGTTCCAAAATGTCCGAAAAAAAACCGGTTCCAAAAAATCCGAGTTTTATCCGATTTTTAACCGGTCCGTCAAAAAACCCAGAACCGGTCCCGGAACCGGCGGTTCTCATAATATCCGGACCGGTTCTAAAAAAAACCGGTTCTCACCGGATCCGGTTTCGGATAATCCATCGGATCGGTTCCGGTTCCGGTTCTTTTGTGCACCTCTAGCGAAGGATAGTGAGGGCCAGGTGGGATATATACGTATTTAGCCGATTTTTCGCTCAGTAGTGTTAATTTATACATATTCGGCCGAAAATTTTATAGTTCCGGCCCCTTTGATAGGAAAAAAATTCCCGGACCCCCTACGTTTTTCTTCAAGCTCTGTCACTAATACTCTGGTCATAGTCAAAATTTTATTCCAGTGTTTAAAAGTTTGATTGAATAAAGCCCAGACAAAATTTTATACTATTTAACTTTTTGCAAGAAATAATCATGTATATTAAAAAATGTGTATTTGTCGAAAGTAGGGTCAATTTGGGTTCGGGTCAAAACCTGATTTGGTAAATGACATACAAAAGTTTTAACAACACCAGGTTACTAATAGGCTGCTTCCATTTTCTGAATAGATCCGACATGATTAAGCAATGTACTTGCAATTACAGATCACAAGATACAAGAACAAAAAGAATCTTGAATTGCTCCAACTCCGGCAAGACCAACTACGAGTCCAATGATCACACCGATTGGAGGCAGTGTCCCACCAACTGGCTCCAGTGGCCGGTGGCAGGAACAAACCAGGTGAACCTCTTCTTTGGTGCTCTACATTGAGGACACAAGTAGTCATCCGGCTGCAAATTTCTAAACCAAAATCACCACTCTTTTTGGTTAATTATAGCTACCTATTTAAAGATAACAAAAACAAGTTTCAAAAAAATGCCTGCTCCTCAAAAGGCTTCCATAAATTGTATATTAAACAAATATGAGTAGCTCAAGCCTGGAACACAACAAAATATTAAAGATTGTATAAAAACTGAAAGGTAGAGGCATCTCAAATACCGTCTAGCTAAAAGATTTAACTGAAAAAACAGGCCAAACTAGTCAAACGGGTCAAGATCATTGAAGTTGTATTCAAATGAGCCGAAACAAAATGCAAAGATGATAGACCTTTTGAGCATCGGCTAATTTGCATCCAAAACGAGGAAGAGCATGTCGTTTCTGCAGTCATTTAACATCTACATCAGCAGCCCTGCATCAAATCATCATCTTTTAACATTCAAATTTTGATAAAAATACAAGATTTTAAAACCATTTTATTTGCAATATTACAAGATGATCGGGGTCTTAGATGGGTCACAATCTCCTAACCACAAAGTAGGCCGAATCTCCCACAACCTGAATGGCGGTTTCAGTGAACCCAAGCTTGTCAGCAGGCCAAAATTCATCACCAAAAAAGCTGTGGCGTATATCACTTGATCTCCAACTTAAAAATCTACTTTTGCAGCATTTCCACCCCCATCAACTCCTGAATTCACAAAACTTACATTCAATTTATGCAAGATTTAATAAAAGGTGTAAAAATGAAACAGATCAAGAGTTAGAAACAAAAACCGAACAACACCAGCACCACCACCAGGTTTAGGACCAAAAGTGAGACCTTAAGGCTTGCCTACTTCAACCTCAATTTGCTTTCAAGAAAGAAACAGACACCTAAAAACGAACCAAAATGTCAAACAAATCAATAAAACTTGACTTGACTTGACTCACTTGGCCAATACTTGCAGCAGCGACATTTAACAAAAAAAAATTCCCTAACGTCTATCCGACATAAAACATGGGGATACATACAAAATGCAAGTAACAGAGACCGGTTACAAAAAGTCAAAAGCCATTGAAAGATAAACAAGAAAAATAGAACTATACAAAGAAGCAAAAGATGAAATTTTACATGCGTCTAACACAGTGACCCCATGATTTGGAGGGTCAAAAGTTGTAAAGCTAATATTTACCCACATATGTGTTAAGTTGTCAAAAAAGCTCGAAAAAATGTTGTTTGAAGTTTCTGGGCAAGATTATTCTAGAGAACGCCACAAGATCACAGACAACGAAGCTCTGTCCACTGCTGCCCTTGTATTGTCGCCATATTTGCGTATCCTGTTTCCAATTTCCGACCAAAATATTAAAAATAGAGCAAAAAAGAGTAATCTGGAAGAAATAAAAAGTACTAAATTTCTGTACAACAATGAAGAAGATAAAGCAATAAATCAAAAGAAACCTGAACCAGCGATGAAGAAGAGGAAGCAATCGCCCATTATAATGAAGAAATATGCAAGTTACTATGGTGCTCTAGGAATGAAGAAGAGCAAGGTGTGAAGCACTAGAGCAACAATGAAAAAGAGGAAGGGATCGCCGATTCACCCATTCTAACATGCTCTCAAGTTTTACTCCTTTTCATTTAGCCCAGAATGATCCGTTAAAATTAACTATGACCCAAAATTAGCTTTGCTAGGCCTATCATAACATACCATTAGGGTATTATGTCCGAAACAAATATCACCTAAGTTGATTAGATCCAAGACACTCAAATTTGAAAAATCACTTCCTTATGAGAAACTGACATCACCACACAATAGATTGAAAGTTATAGTATCTCGAACCCGGTCAGTGAAATCAACCCAGCTTAGTCATCTAGCGTTTGCGTTTGATAGGCAGCATGTGATTGTGGCTTATTGATCCCAGACTTATTCCTGCCTTGATTATATCATCACTACATTTATGAGCATGCCTAGCGACATTTTCAATAGTCACTGAAAACTTATCGATTTTCTTCTGAAGACTATCGACTACCATCATCGCCAACTTTTTATCAAAACAAAGCAATTTGTAATTCAGTTTTGGTAAAAAACAATCAATGTCAAAAAACTCCTTAATAACCAACTGGTCACCCTTCCATAAAGGACTCGGACTCTTCCATGAAAAGCTTCGGATTAAATGTAACCACACACAAGTCAAAGTCTTCTCTTCCATCCACTGGAAGGGTGTGCAATCAACCATACAAGCAGCCATCACACTGAAAACACCTGCAATAAGTCCGCTTGATACTTTGGCCAATACCTTCACTGACTTCAACTCTTGGATCTCTTCATCGAACTGTCTTGTAAAAGCAACTGTTCGCTTACATATGTATGCTAATGATTTCATAAAATCACCAGAAAGCGTAAATCTTCCATTATCATTAAGACGCCATACCATCTCATCTTTATAACTCCAGCATTGAATATTTTGTCTAAAATTTACCACATATTCCCTCATTCTCAATATAGCACTCAACCGACTGTTACATTGGTCTTTCAGCAACCTTACAAAATAATTGTAAAGTTGAGATGTTTGAAGGCAGATTTTCTGGTAGTCACTCACTAAATGAAACAAATGTGGGTGATGCCTCCATTCTTCCTCGCATTCACTTAAGACCATGAAAGCTTCTTGGTTGATTGCATGTAGACATGTAATTACTTTATGGATGTCATCCAGGGAATTTCCTTCTTTGGGACGCGGATCACAGATTATTTTTACTATACTGCTGGTGTTGTCATGTATGGTGGAGTGACAGGAGAGGAGGCTTGAACTATCAGCTTCTTCACAAGCACGTATATACCATTGTAAATCAGTGAACTTTAGAGATAAAGTAGCTCGAGACAGAGCGGTCATCGCCTCACTCACAGGATTTTCATATTGTTGTTCTTCATTGGGCGGCATAAACCGAACTCCAGTAACAGACAACTGTAAATTGCTATCTACTATAATAAACTGATTCAAAATAATTCCTACCTCCCTTATGTCAAGGCTATATAGATGAGCTTGCCTATGCATATCTTCAATGGTCACTAAGATGTTATTCATCATCTTCTCAAGCTTATTTATTATAATCATCATCTCCTCCTCATTCTGACGAGTAAAAGAAGCAAACCCAGCCATCTTCATCTTCAACTCTTGTACAGCAACTACACCACCTAAAAAATCCCAGAGACGCAACTCCCTTCCATAACTTCCCGTGGCAGGGAACCATGCATCACTCTTGTTTAACAAACTACGAATCAAACGCAGCCACATAGAATATGAACTTGCATCTTTCATCTCTTGTGATAGCTTGTCAGTACGCATATATGTAGCCAGAATACTGAAAATGCCTGCAATTGTTATACTTGATACTTTCCCCAATGTTATTGACTTGAACTTCTCAATGTCTTGGATATATTCATTAAAGTGTCTTGAAAAAGCAACTGCTTGCATACAGATAAATGCAAATGATGTGATAAAATTATCACAAAATCTGATGCCTTCAGCAGCTTCAAGATCATTAAGCTGTTCTAGCATCTCTCTATAACTGTAATTGTTGTCTGTTCTACTTTTTGCCACAATTTGCTCCAATGCCATCTTTACATTCAACCAGCTATCAGATGCATCTTTCAGAAACCTTAAAAACTCATTGTAAAGTTTAGACGTTCCATGGATGATTCGATAGTAGTCATAAACCAAAGGAAATAACTCTGTGTGACTCCATTCTTCTTTGCATTCACTTAAAACTTCTTGGTTGATTTCAATTAAGTGTTTAACAAATTTATGAATGTCATCCAAGGTGTACTGTTGTTTTTCGTAGTCACAAATGAATGTTATACTCCTGGTGAGCTGATGGTTGATAGAAGAGTGATAGGAACGGAGGAATGTAACAGCTTCACAAGCACCCATATGCCTTAGCAGTTCAGAGTGAGGAGAGAAAGTATCTTCAACAACAAAGTTCACCAACCCAGTTGTTGAATCTTTAAGTTTTTTCAGCTGCATAATGTCTTCCTCACGGATAAAACGGACCCCAAATTTAGTCACTTGTACTTTACAATCTGCAATAAATTTATTCAGTCTTTTAGTATTATGCATCTTACGTTTGGATATCATGTACTCCTTATATAGTAATTCTAATTTTCTAACAAGAAGAAACTTTTTATCATGCTGCATATACTCAAAGAGATCTCAGGCCACCCATTCTTCTTTGGCTCAAAGCCTATTACACTAAATGTGGTTAGTGCAAAACAAGCCCGTTTAATGCGTCATACCCACTTTGGACCATTTAGATTCTCAAGCTATATATATGTGGGTTCAAAGTGTTGGGTCAGATCACACGCACACACAAAAAACGAGAAAGTAAATGACACAAGAATTTAATGTGGTTTGGTCGGTGTGACCTACTTCCACAGGTTGCAACTAGCAGGTATTTTATTATTCAGGTGCTCAAGTACAAAGAATTACAAGTACAAAGGTTGGTATTTAAAGACTACAACTGAGGAAAAACAGATTAATTAGGGTTGGCTAATAATTAACCCAAATGGGCCGAACCAAGGCTAGGGCCGACTGCCCTACCTTGTTCAAGACTCCACAATCGCGCCCAACAATCTCCCACTTAGAGGCTCGAACTGTGCTCCACTGTCTCTCGTCATCTTGTACCTCTTGTAATCTTCCTTCACTGCTAGTTGCAACAACCTTCTCATCAGTAACCTGAAGGCCCGTTGAAGCTCCCCCGAGCTTCAACTCATCGGTCTTGTCAGCCAGTGACATGTTCTTCCTTTTCTCTGCCTGCTCCCATTGTAACGCATATCTTACTCTGATGGCATCCGAGACAAACTGGGAACCCACTCTCCAAACCAAGCAAATAATCATCCGGGGAGACTTTCACAGACGGTTTACTGGTTCTCCTAACCCACTGTGGACCTAAAACTGCAACTGAAACACGATTCACCCCTGTGCTCCCACTGTTGCGAAATCCTCCACCTCTGACTAGTTTTACAGGGCACTTATATGCGATATCTAACTCTATATATATCTTATACCTCTTGCAATCTTCCTTCACTGCTAGTTGCAACAACCTTCTCATCAGTTAACCTGAAGGCCCGTTGAAGCTCCCCCGAGCTTCAACTCATCAGTCACGTCCTTGTCAGTCAGTGACGCGTTCTTCCCTCTCTCTGCTTGCTCCCACTGTAACGCATATGTTACTCTGATGGCATCTGAGACAAACTGGGAACCCACACTCTCCAAACCAAGCAAATAATCATCCGAGGAGACTTTCACAGACGGTTTACTGGTTCTCCTAACCCACTGTGGACCTAAAACTGCAACTAAAACACGATTCACCCCTGTGCTCCAACTGTTGCGAAATCCTCCACCTCTGACTGGTTTTACAGGGCACTTATATGCGATATCTAACTCTATATATATCTATACATTATAACCCTTTTACATACACAAAAATGGCTTGGGTCAAACAAGTTTATTTGATGAGACCCGTTCTGAATTCAACATAGGTTTTTATTATGAACATTTAAACCTATTCCCCATGAAATTCTCCGTCCAATTCAACCCAAATGATCAGAAGTTTACTAAAGTTGACTAGTATATATGGAGTTATGTCATACTTCCACGCATATTCACATGTTACTATATCGTAAACATATATGACCAGATTACCTTTAATTGTACTCAAAATAATCACATGCGATTAAAATATGAATTTTTATGTGAAGAATTTGTTATTTGTTATAAATTTGCGTAAATGAATATAATATTTATGACGCGAAAAGTAAATAATATTTAAGATATTTTGGATTTGATAAAAGAGGGTACTCTAGTTTAGATTTAAAAATAAAGTTTTATTATTATTATATATATATATATTTGAACAGCAGTACCCCATTTTGGGGCCACCTAAACTACTCCTAATAATTTACACCAATCCGTCACAGACGGGGCTCGAACCCTTGACCTCAAAGGGAGCTTCACACCTTTTATACTCATGTGTAAAAGGCACATGTATGTGTCGCTAATTCCCATATTTACCCCTAACCTCACAATAATTAATGCATTTTCTCTTAAAGTTACGTAAATTTAATAATTACCACAACCATTTTCAGCCTCAAGTAGTTTTTATGTGATAAATACAGTTAAGCTGTTACTAACCTCGTGGCTCCACGCTAAATGAAAATTTGAAGTTGTTCTTTTGACTTGAATCTACAATTCGTTGAAGGTCATTTGCTCTCGTCCAATAGAAAACCAATTGGTTCTCTAACCCTGCTGCCAAGAAGTTTATGGGGACTGGAATCCTCCAATGTTCTTCACCAACAAAAATATGAGCTGTTACCACGTATTTAGTTTCCATAGCAATATCAACGTGGTGCAAAGCAACAACACCACATATAACAACTCCGATCCATGGGCCTTCAAGGGTCAAACTTTCGTCAGATCTTAGCAGTTTGAAACCTAATGGAATTTCACTTCCAGCACCAACTATCTCAAATACAGCTTCTGATGTGATCCAACATTTTGTTCGTAACTGCAGAAAATTTTATAAAATGAAATGAGATGGGGGGGGGGGGAATGGTGATTCCACACTACACTGCCATGTCATCTTGCAGTTCAAGCTACTAGAACTAAAGATGACTCGACATAAAAAACATGAGAGAGAGAGAGACCTGAAGGTAACTATTTGCTATTCTTTCTGCTACATGACTGCCACTTCCGTTCTCTGCTACTTTAGGACAGTTCAAACACCACACCATTGGACTAGTGTTGTTACTTGTCACATGCAATTTAGACACATCTACCGTTTTTTCTGAGATAATGTAATTCAATCTCATCTGAAGTCCATAAAGGGTGTCTTCATTTACTACCGAAAGTTTTGGTAGAGACTGAAGTCTCTTGCAGTTATTCAAACAAAGCATTCTCAGATTTGAGAGGAGACTGATATTTGTGGGCAGATAAGCAAAACCATTTCCAGATAGATCCAAATTTACTAACCGATGTAATAAACCAATACAATCAGGAACCACAAATAGATTGCAATAACTTAGATCAAGTTCTCTTAAACTAGACGATAACAAATCCATCTTTTTAAAAAGAAAACCTCTGCTTTGGGATGAAATCTGACATCTATGAACACGTAGGAGTTTTAATCTTTTCAGGTAATGAATGGACAACGGAATCTCTTGTATAGAAGTTTCACTTGCATCAAGCTTCCGCAAATTACACAATTCCCCCAAGCTTTCTGGTAACTTCTTGATGTTAGTTCCATCTACATACAGATACTCTAAGCACTTCATGTTGTGTCCAAACTCAGGTACATATTCAAGATTTGAGCAGCCGGAAAGAAGAAGTGTCACAAGAGCTTCCATTTCCATGTTGCTTCTACCAAGGCTCTGAAGATGTGTACACCCACCAAGATTTATGAATTGTAGTCTTTTGTGAGAAAGAACAGATTGGTGTAGCTCTTTCAATTTTGTGCAGCCTTTAAGATTTAGTTTCACAAGATTCGGTGTTGATGTCAAGTCAGGGATTTTGGTCAAATACTTTGAGAAACTAAGATCAATAGATCTCAAATTAGGCAGATCCTGTTGAGTGAGAAGGAAATTTTCAGATTTCTACCTTGCATTTACTTCAAATCATGACTATATAGACAATACTTACAAGACTTTTTTCCCAGAGCATTTCAAGTTGGCTATAACACATGTCAAGTTGATAAATATGTTTAGGTTCAAACATTGAAGGCAAGGACTTTAATGAACAACCGTACCATTCCAGAATTCGAAGATCATTGGAAAGATAATTAAGACCTTGAGGAAAGTGTATATTACTGATTTTGAGAAATTTTAGTTTCCTCATCTTTGAAAAGCAGGATGGATCATCAATGCAATCATCCACTTCAACCTTATATGGCTCCTGGTTAATGATTTCAATCTTTCCTGATCCCTGGTATAAACAAACACAGCATCAGAATGAGTCATCTCATTCTTTCACACTCTGTCCTGAAAAATATGTTTTGGTAACTTAAGGCATATTTCATGTTGTGGTGAATCCTGGTAACTTACATGAGGCATCTATTGTGACTATTAAGAATTATAACTATATTTAATGTTGTGGTGATTCCTACTTGTCAAATGAGTTACCAATTATGACTGTTAAAAGAGTATCACAGCATTAATATTATAGCTAAAACCTGAAAGAGCGCCATACCAACTTTAAATTTGAAAAATACTATAGGCTTCAGTTCACAAGATCCAAATTCCTCTAATTTTTCAAGGACGTATAAACTTGTAGGGAATTCACTTTGAGTTATAAAGTTTCTTACTGGAATGATAACAATTTTATGGATTTTGTGGAAGGCCATTAAGCAAACCTTTGGTTTGGATGAAAGGATATCCAAAACATCTTGACGATACTTGATTGCAATTTGTTTTCCATTGTATTGTTGTGATTCCTTACGAAGAATTTCCCAGCACATTTGTTGGAGCAGATCATGCATCCACACGCAATCGACAATATTAATAGTTATGAGAAACTTGTTTATAAGATCAGTAATTCCACACTCGGGGAACAAACCAATATTGGTTAATATATCTTTTACCAAATATATGTCTCTCCCTTTCAAGAAACATGCAATAAACATGAAGGTATGCTGCTGATGTCTATCTAGTCTAACATAACCTACTTCAAGTCTTCCAAGAACTTCTTTATGTGGATATTCTTGAACTTTCTTCAATGTCTCTTTCCAATATTTTTCCTCTTTTCCACATAATAGAGAACCATAAACAGTAAGAGCTATTGGGAGACCGCCAGCAAACTTCACAATATCATCAGACAACTTTTCATAACCATGTGTAGGATGACCATCTCCAAATGCTGACTGACAAAAGAGTCTAAGAGCTTCTTCATCTTTCAACTCTTCACACATAAATATTTCATTTACTCTATATGCATTCAGCAAGTCTGCATTTGTTGTTGTTATTATGATTCTGGTGCCGGGTCCAAACCATTCACGCCTACCAATCAAATACATAAATTGGTCCGCATGATTCACATCATCCAAAACAATTATAACCTTCAAATCACGTAGCTTTGTCATCAACAAAGTTTGTCCATGTTTAACACTTCTTACAGGTATGCTTTCATCCTTTAATACATCATCAAGGATTTTTTGTTGTAACTTGCAAAAATCACTATCATGTTCCTTAGAGATGTCCTTGATGTTTCCAATAAAGCTACTTTCTTGGAATGTATTTTGAATGCCCTCAAAGACAACTTCAGCTAAGGTAGTCTTCCCGATCCCACTCATCCCACAAATCCCTATGAAACGAACTTCACTAGATTCTATGTTTAAAATTCTAATCACCTCATGGACTTGAGATTCAATTCCCACTAGACCTTTGGTAAGATGACTAAGATCTACTGGTGGTGCGTCTTGCATGTCCTGCAAGATTCTCCTTAAGATTGCACTTACAATTTCTGATTCATCCCTGCAGGTAGTTGAAAGAAATATAGTGTCAATTGCATTAGGATATTTAGTTCTATCCACTTTTGGGAATGACAAAGTTATTTCTGTTCCATATAAAGGATGATTTCCTCAAATTAACAACATTCATTTCTTAGAAGAAAAAAGCTAGTTCAAAGAAGGAAAGATAGGTCAAACAGCGCATGTTTTTTAAGAAGGAAAGATAGCAGTCAAACAATATCCATTTCTTCAGCCCAATATTTCTTCTAACTTAGCTCTTCTATATGGCCTTTCTTCAACAACAAAAAAAGATGGGTAAAACCTATGTGGTCTGTCTATAACTGCATTTACAAAAGTCTAAGATTACACAACTTATGGATTAACTTGAGGAAGTTTGAAAATCCCTCTTATACTCATTACTAAAAAGTAATTTACATATTTGAATAGATCATAAATGTCATTTATAGCATCTCAAAATAACCTTGGTATGATAAGATATAAAAATAAACTTGATATTAAGACAGCCCACCTGTGTGGTGTCACGTGCAATCCTTTGACAACTCCGACTTTTGCCAAAGCAGATCTCCATGTTGCTAACTTATGTGGTGTAATTTCAGGATCTACTTCATGATTGGCAAAGCCTTGTTCGAAACAGTTGCTTTGATTGCATACGTCAGAGGGAGACACATGGTAAAAAACAGGAATAACAATCAGCTTGCCTCGCTCCATGCAATCAACAACCTTTGTGATTTCCTCCAAACACCATTTCGATGTTGTATAATTGCTCGATAAAATTACTATGGCAAATCTTGATGCGTCTATAGCCTCTATGATCTCGGGAGCAATGAAATTCCCAATCTCAAGGGTCTTGTCATCTTTGTAGGTTCTGATGCGTTTTCGAATTAACGCTTCATATAAATGGCTGGTGAAACCAGTGCGAGTGTCCTCCCCTCGGAAGCTCAAGAAAACACCATAGCCCTCTGATACTCTTGTTGTTGATCTTGATGATGATGATGATGCATATGGCTTCATCTCTACAGCTCACTGTGATTAAGTACTATAAGTTACAATCTGAAAGTTTGAATAAAAAAATCACAAGAGTCACCAACTATATAGTAGAGAGAATATTTGTGCACAAGAAAAACCAACATCTTGACCTTTCTAACTAGGCAATTTTTTTCAAAGAAGGAAACAAAAAGTAGATCATGGTAGGTTGAAGCAGTGCAAGGATGAAGAAGGTAATGAATAAAGGAAATAAGCATGTCTACCTTTAAAAAAATCTAAAAATAAAACACATCATCCTAATTTTAACTTCCTAATTTTAACAGTTGATCCATGCCAAAATAGCTATTTATAAAAATCAAGAGCAAGAGAAACTGCACATGCTTAAGTAAATGGTTTGCCCTAATAGGAACATGATCTGTTGAAATACAATCTATAAATTGAATACAACAACAATATAGCAGATTAATCAAAAAAACTGTTGCGAAAAAGAGATGAGCGTAACCGGTGATGAAAACTCACAATTGTCGCCGGTGTGGTTCACTCCATGGATGAAAGCCGGCGTAATTCGTGCAAGATACGGAAAAGAGTTGATTACACGAAAGGTACGTGTACTCAATATTTTGAATTTGCTCTGTGTGTCCCTGAAGTGGATGCGTTAAATTTTCTGTCAATTTTTAAAAAAATATCAGAATACCCTTAGCTTAAAAAACAAAAAAAAACATAAAAAATAAAAGAGTTAAATAGAGGTGCACGTTTCGGGTATTCTCAAGAACTGGTTTCGGATATGATCGGTTTCGAAAAACCGGGTACTAGAAGGAATCCGGTTCTTGGTTGAAAAACCATACCCTATGTACCCGGTTCCGGCTATTCAAGAACCTGTTCCGGTTCCGGGTATTTGGGCGGTTCCGGTTTTTTTATTCACCTCTGGAGTTAAATATGGTTTTAGTCCTTGTGGTTTGACTCAAATAACCATTTTAGTTCAAAAGTTTAAATTAAACTTTTTTAGTCCAATAGTTTCATTTTTGTTTCAATTATAGCCAAGCATTTAACACCGTTTGTTATTTTCTGTTAAATTTATATAAAAAGACTGTAATGCCCCTCTTGATAAAAAAAAAAAGACAAAAAACAAAACATTCAAAATCAAACCAAACATCTCTCTCTCACTCAGTTCTCTTTATGTCTTTTATCAACATTCAAAGTTAGGGGTGTTTGGGATTACTTCTCAAAACTACTTATCCGGACCATCAGTAGTCCAGATGTATATGCTGAAAGTTTTCCCTTCTTAAGGCTTCATAGCTGCTTTGGACTATAAACCTTAAGTCTTCTTGTTGGCCTTCTTCAGTGACCAACAATCTTCTTTCCGAATAATGCTGGTAAACCCTATGGTTAGGGTTGCTGAAACTTGAATCATACAATACTTCTGCGGGAACCATCCTTGCACGTCTGGTTTGTGAAATCCTGAGTTGAGCCTCAGGATCAAGCTGACTTTCTAGGGTCCTTTGACCTCTTCTTCTTGCAACAGTTGCAGCTGCCCTGTGTCTTATACGAGAACTAAATCGATAGTCCCGTATCTGGTCATCGACAGAGGGAGTCCTGTTGTCGGATCTGGCCTGTACTCCTTCGAGTTTCCTGGTTAACTCGTCTACAGTTATCTGGAAATCTTCCTTTGCTTCTTTAGCCTTTTGAAGATTTAAAACTTCTCTCTTTAGACTTCTGACTTCTCCTTGTAAATCTTCAGCTTTTTCTGATAACTTTACCAATAGTGGGCAAAAGGTAAGACCTGGTGTTGGATAGTTATGAGCCTGAGTTAATGAAGTATTTATAGGTATGAGTTTGAGATTTGAATAAGAAATACAAAGGTGGTATGATAATCGAGTAAACAAGGATTTGGAATATCTAAGTCTTGAATTATCAAAACCCGTAAATCGTTTGTTATCAGATCATATAGAGTATAACTGTTTTCATAAAAAGCAAGTTAAACACGAATCATCTTCTGAAAATCGTCAACTAAATTTCTTAATAGATATCTTGTTAAATACTAATAATAATATTTCAGTCATTTTCGATAACCTTGGCCTGTTTTCTCGTGTTAGTTTGAAAAATTCTTGAAAAATTAGAAGTCTTTGAGTCTAAGCTATCTGATCTTGAGAAAACCCAGAAAAACATTATAAAAACCCAAGAGAATATTCAAAGTGAATTTAATAGCCATAAACCATTATCCAAAGGTGAGGTTTTAACCCTAGTCAACGAAATAGCCAAACAACCCAAGCTAGTTGAAAAAGAAGCTTTAAAGCTTACAACAGATTTAAATAGCAAAGTTCATCAGGTGGAACACCTTATTAAAGATTTAAAAGAATCTTTATTTCCTGAATGAACTACGAACAAACTGTGAAAAGCAGCATCTACAAGGAAGCAGCTAAGGCACTTGAGAGCAATCGAGTCCCAGTTTATGATCTTGCTTGGAAAATATTTAGCAAAAATAATACTAAATTTTTTAACAAAGTAATACTAATTCAAACCTTTAATACAGAGTTTTATTGATTCAAACCTTTAATACAAACGACTGAAAGTAAACAAACTTACAAGATTTATTTTTGGACTTGAGAATAAGATATCTGAGGTTCTCTCGATGATCTTAAACTCTAAACACACTGAACCTTTTATAGGCAAACACACCGAATATTAAACAAAAGAGCTTAAAGTGGACAGGCCCACCACCTGCTCTACATAATTAAAGAACGGTAGAAATTAAAGACGGGACAGCGTGATTCTCGGGTAGATAATTCCATGATTGAGAATCATTTCGTCGTTTTTCCACCAATCATTCACATCTTCTTTTGCTTTTCTGTTTTTGTCAAAAGAAAAGGGTCCATGTTTCCATAATGACTTTGTCGTGATGCTTCCTTTTTCTTCACGCGTGATTAAAGTAAGGATAATGTTGTCGGCTATTATTTTCCTTCTTTTTGGCTGGTGCGTGATACCGTCATTGCTTACGTTTGTTTCCAGAAGCCTTATTTTGGGCTTAAGAAGCCTTATTTTGGGCTTAATGGATTCCTTCATTGATGTAGTCCAAGGCATATTGGGCTGTCGCAATATGGGCTTCAGCTTGGGCCAAGTTGGATACATTTTCTTGGGCAAATTCACAATCTTCATGGGCTCTGAGTTCCTTATGAAGTTTAACAAAACTTTGTAGAAGTCGCACTTCTCCTTTTGCACAGCTAAGTTGGGCTTGTAAAATCCGGCTAAGCTTGTTTTGCATTCATGCTTTCTTTTGCTGGGTGAGTCTTGGAGTAATAAACAATTCTGAGAAGGTTTGTTCATAATTTTCCACCCTTCTTCTCCTTCCAACCAGATGTTCACTGCTTTCTCCAACTCTTGTTCCTCTAAGTATGAATTGTAACCCAGATTCTTGTAATTGAATAGCTCGGTGAATGCCTCCCCAGCTTGTTGGTATTTCTCTTCCCATTCCTCCATATCTGCCATCCATTCCTGTTCACACATTTTGATTATTAGTCGTGATAACGTATCAGCAAGAACATTTTGCTTTCCATTAATGTGTTCAAACTGCACTTTTACTCCTGAACCAGTAACGAAGTCAGTAAAATTTAACCATCTGACTCTTGAGGGTTTGTTATTGGTTGATTTGTTGTAGAAGCTTATTATGGCCTGGCAGTCTGTTCTAACAGTTATTTCTTCTTTATCTAAGTAGTAGATCTTGAAACTACTAAGACCTTCCATGCATGCGTATATTTCAGCGTCAATGGTGGATTTTACGGTGGAGAATTTTCCACTGGCATAAGCACATACTTCTTCCGTGCTTTTTGGATCATTCTTTTTGTTTTTCCATTTGCAAACCGCTCCCCACCCATCCATACAACCATCTGTTTCGATGATTATGCAAGCTTCTTGATTTGGGATTTTCATATCAGGTAGTTGTTTAACCTGATCCTTGATTTTTCTAACAATTTCCCAATCTGAACTCTTCATTCTTTTGTCTCCATGGGGGCTTGTTTTTTGATAAAGAGGTCCAAGGAGTATTCCTAATTTAGGAATATAGTTTCTGGCATAATTTAAAATTCCAAGCCATGACCTCAACCCCTTCTTTTCTTGTAAACTCTTATCATCAACTTCAGCTATTTTTTTTATAATATGCGGTTGAAGCTTTAGCTTTTGTTTTCCTATAACTGCTCCAAGGAAATTTACTTCTGAGACCGCAATCTTATGGTATCAGAGCTCAGTTTTTGGTTAAATATGCCTATGCTCGGCTAAAAACTTAATCCAAGTCCATGTTGAAAGAATATTTATACCTCCTTATACTATTGTTCAAAAATCAAATTTATATTTATAGATATTAATTAACAAAGGCAAAAGGAACAGACCATAGATCTGGGCAAAAGGTAAGACCTGGTGTTGGATAGTTATGAGCCTGAGTTAATGAAGTATTTATAGGTATGAGTTTGAGATTTGAACAAGAAATACAAAGGTGGTATGATAATCGAGTAAACAAGGATTTGGAATATCTAAGTCTTGAATTATCAAAACCCGTAAATCGTTTGTTATCAGATCATATAGAGTATAACTGTTTTCATAAAAAGCAAGTTAAACACGAATCATCTTCTGAAAATCGTCAACTAAATTTCTTAATAGATATCTTGTTAAATACTAATAATAATATTTCAGTCATTTTCGATAACCTTGGCCTGTTTTCTCGTGTTAGTTTGAAAAATTTTCATAAAATTCTTGAAAAATTAGAAGTCTTTGAGTCTAAGCTATCTGATCTTGAGAAAACCCAGAAAAACATTATAAAAACCCAAGAGAATATTCAGAGTGAATTTAATAGCCATAAACCATTATCCAAAGGTGAGGTTTTAACCCTAGTCAACGAAATAGCCAAACAACCCAAGCTAGTTGAAAAAGAAGCTTTAAAGCTTACAACAGATTTGAATAGCAAAGTTCATCAGGTGGAACACCTTATTAAAGATTTAAAAGAATCTTTATTTCCTGAATGAGCTACGAACAAACTGTGAAAAGCAGCATCTACAAGGAAGCAGCTAAGGCACTTGAGAGCAATCGAGTCCCAGTTTATGATCTTGCTTGGAAAATATTTAGCAAAAATAATACTAAATTTTTTAACAAAGTAATACTAATTCAAACCTTTAATACAGAGTTTTATTGATTCAAACCTTTAATACAAACGACTGAAAGTAAACAAACTTACAAGATTTATTTTTGGACTTGAGAATAAGATATCTGAGGTTCTCTCGATGATCTTAAACTCTAAACACACTGAGCCTTTTATAGGCAAACACACCGAATATTAAACAAAAGAGCTTAAAGTGGACAGGCCCACCACCTGCTCTACATAATTAAAGAACGGTAGAAATTAAAGACGGGACAGCGTGATTCTCGGGTAGATAATTCCATGATTGAGAATCATTTCGTCGTTTTTCCACCAATCATTCACATCTTCTTTTGCTTTTCTGTTTTTGTCAAAAGAAAAGGGTCCATGTTTCCATAATGACTTTGTCGTGATGCTTCCTTTTTCTTCACGCGTGATTAAAGTAAGGATAATGTTGTCGGCTATTATTTTCCTTCTTTTTGGCTGGTGCGTGATACCGTCATTGCTTACGTTTGTTTCCAGAAGCCTTATTTTGGGCTTAAGAAGCCTTATTTTGGGCTTAATGGATTCCTTCATTGATGTAGTCCAAGGCATATTGGGCTGTCGCAATATGGGCTTCAGCTTGGGCCAAGTTGGATACATTTTCTTGGGCAAATTCACAATCTTCATGGGCTCTGAGTTCCTTATGAAGTTTAACAAAACTTTGTAGAAGTCGCACTTCTCCTTTTGCACAGCTAAGTTGGGCTTGTAAAATCCGGCTAAGCTTGTTTTGCATTCATGCTTTCTTTTGCTGGGTGAGTCTTGGAGTAATAAACAATTCTGAGAAGGTTTGTTCATAATTTTCCACCCTTCTTCTCCTTCCAACCAGATGTTCACTGCTTTCTCCAACTCTTGTTCCTCTAAGTATGAATTGTAACCCAGATTCTTGTAATTGAATAGCTCGGTGAATGCCTCCCCAGCTTGTTGGTATTTCTCTTCCCATTCCTCCATATCTGCCATCCATTCCTGTTCACACATTTTGATTATTAGTCGTGATAACGTATCAGCAAGAACATTTTGCTTTCCATTAATGTGTTCAAACTGCACTTTTACTCCTGAACCAGTAACGAAGTCAGTAAAATTTAACCATCTGACTCTTGAGGGTTTGTTATTGGTTGATTTGTTGTAGAAGCTTATTATGGCCTGGCAGTCTGTTCTAACAGTTATTTCTTCTTTATCTAAGTAGTAGATCTTGAAACTACTAAGACCTTCCATGCATGCGTATATTTCAGCGTCAATGGTTGATTTTACGGTGGCGAATTTTCCACTGGCATAAGCACATACTTCTTCCGTGCTTTTTGGATCATTCTTTTTGTTTTTCCATTTGCAAACCGCTCCCCACCCATCCATACAACCATCTGTTTCGATGATTATGCAAGCTTCTTGATTTGGGATTTTCATATCAGGTAGTTGTTTAACCTGATCCTTGATTTTTCTAACAATTTCCCAATCTGAACTCTTCATTCTTTTGTCTCCATGGGGGCTTGTTTTTTGATAAAGAGGTCCAAGGAGTATTCCTAATTTAGGAATATAGTTTCTGGCATAATTTAAAATTTCAAGCCATGACCTCAACCCCTTCTTTTCTTGTAAACTCTTATCATCAACTTCAGCTATTTTTTTTATAATATGCGGTTGAAGCTTTAGCTTTTGTTTTCCTATAACTGCTCCAAGGAAATTTACTTCTGAGACCGCAACCTTCATCTTATTAGCTGATAGAACCAATCCTTCTTTTTCACAAATGGCTAACATTTTTATTAGATGTTTAGCATGATCTTCCTCTGTTTCTGAAAATACGAGGATGTCATCTATATAGACAACCAGAAAATCTTCACATCCTCTGAAGCAGTTGTCCATCTTTCTCTGAAAAATGGCAGGAGCATTTTTAAGGCCAAATGGCATTACAAGCCATTCATATAATCCATCCGGCGTTACAAACGCCGTCTAGGGGATACTTTCTTCTTCCATGACTATTTGATGGAATCCACTCTTCAGATCAAATTTGGAGTAGATTTTTGTTCTCCCAATCTTCTGTATAATTGTATTGATTCCAGGCAGAGTGTACTGATCTTTATAAGTGTTGTCATTTAGCGTTCTGTAGTTGTACACCATTCTCTCCTTGCCTCTAATTTCCTTCCCTGTTACAGGATCCACTGAAGTTCCTGATTGAACTATCATGGCCATGGTCCTGTGTCGACTTTTACTGGGTCTAATTAGTTTTAACCCAAGTAATTGTTGGACATGTTTTTGAAATTGGGCCTTCATGGTTGGAGTGATATGTTTCAAAGGTTTATCCTGAATAGAGATATCAGGATTGATAATTTCCAGCTTACATTTTACTTTATTTTTAGCCCAATGCTTGACTGGATCTTCCCCAATAAAGCCTTTTTCTTCTAACCTTTTTAGAATTTCATGGAATTTTACCCTGAATGTTGGGCTTGTATGGCCCAAGCTGTAAAAGACTTGTTCAAAGTAATCTTCCTGGTATCTTTCATCTTCTAGTTCTTCCAGGAGTTTTCCAGCTTCCAAGTCTTGTTGGGTGTTGATTACGGTGACATTTTTGTAGAATGTAAGGGTATTACCCTCAATTCTAAGTCCTCCATACATTGCTCTTATGAAATTGCATCCAATCAATAATTCTATGCCACTGACTGTTTCCATGTCGAAGGCGTAGGTGAAAGGAATTCTGAATTTGTTTCCTTCAATTTCCATGGTTCCCTGTTTTAGCTTCTGAGTGGCTTTATCCCTTGAATTAAGACCACTTATATTGACATGGTAAGGGCTTTCTTCCAAAGCTTCTTTAGGGGCCTTCCTTTTGTTAATGCAGCATGTAGTAGCTCCAGTATCTATTATGGCTTGAACTTTGAATTCGGGCACTCCAGGAATTGTGAGCTTTACGATCACGTTGTATAGCCTATTAATCTTCCGGTTTCTTGGGAGGTTATTTTCAACCTTGACAATTTCATCGATAATAATTTCTTCATCGATCTTTTCATCCTCCTCGTCGATCTTTTCATCCTCCTCATCGATCTTTTCATCCTCCCTTGCCATATCGAAATCATTGAGTTCCCTTCTTTCTTTTTCTAACTCACTTTCGAATTTATATTCTTCAAACAACTTTTCTTCCTCTAGCTTTTGAATCTTTTGTTTGAGATTCTCATTCTCCTCTATTAGTTGAGCATTGAATAGTGTAAGCTGCTTTATTAATTCTTCTTTTGAGCCGATATACCCGCCATGTTTAATGGGTTGGATCTTGACCTTGTGTTTTAGGTAATAACTTGAGCATAATGCACAAGCAATTAGCTTACACTTGCTACAATAGGTTCTCCTTCCTTCTTGTGTTACTTCTTTGCAATAAACACAATTGAAAATCATGATTTCCTTTTCCTCATCATCTAGCTTATGTGTGCATTCGGACTGTTCCTTGGGTAATTGCACAATATACCTCCAGCTTGTTTCTTGTATCATGAGTCCTGTTTCCAGGAATTCTTCTTCCAGGGCTTTTACCATAAAGTCTCCTTCTCCTTCTGAGTAGGAGCATATGTGGTCACTATCTGGTTCATTTTGATCTACTGAGACTACATCCCATTCTTTGGGTAGCTTTAAGTTTTCTAGCACCGCAGCTCTGACAATATTGCCTGAATTCTTCTTACAATCTCTGGCAAAATGTCCTTCTTCACCACATATAAAACATTTGCATTTTCTTTCTCTGTCAGCATGCTTTCTTTTAAAAATTCTGACATGAGAATCATGCGGTTTTCCTTTATATGATTTTGATTTTCTCAAACCATACTTCTTTGGTCCTCCTTCATAGTATCCTGGTATTGGTATATTTTCACAAAATGAGAGATCCTTGACCGCTCTCATGACTGCTGCTCTTCGACATACCTCTACTAAGTACTGATTGACAAAGTAGATTCGTGGGAATACCCCTATCACATTTCCAGGGTATTTTTCTGTCCATGCTGCTTCAATTTCTTTATCAAATGGTGCTGGAAGTTTTCTGAACAGTTTTTCTGATAGATCAGTTGAGATGTAAAGCCTTCCAGATTTGCTTGCTAATTCCTTATAGTCATTAAGGAATTTTGGTATATCTTTGGCGGTTTTGCATGTAAGTCTTTCGAGATCATTAAATGCTCTATTTTGTACTTCTGTTGACCCTTGATAAGGATCTTGTAACAGAAATATCCGTCTGATTTGTGATTACACGTTTTGCGTGTCATCGGCCATTTCAACGATTTGATCGAATTCTGCTGAATAAGCCATTCTCCACTGAACCCATGCAAGCTTTTCACTTTCCCCAAGCAAATTTTCAATGTATTGTACCTTGGCTTTGTTGGACGACCATGTTTTGTTTGGATCATCAACATGGTTAAGGGTTATTGATTCCCATCTTGAAATAACATCCTCATATTTTCCAATATCCATGGGAAGCACAAGCATAGCTCCGTTATTTTGTTGTGCAGATGGTAAAGTCCACATATTTGTTCCAAGGCCATTTCTAACTGCTTCTGATCTTCGTTTTAAAGCCTGAGCATCAAAAGTTAAATTGCTCTGGTTATTTTAAGTAGAGGCTCCAGTTGCAGGTGGGTAATTAACAGGACCCATAATAGGTTCTCTTGGTGGGACATAGCCACTAGTGACTGATCCACTCATAACTTGTTCAGTGGTTTGCAAGAACCTTCTTAATTTTGGGTATGGCATATCGAGAACTTCTTCATCAGCAACATATCCCTCTTGTGATTCATCATCTGAATTCATGTTACACGGCTCATCTTTCAGCTCGCTGCTTACATGAATTACAGATGTATCCGTATGATAGGACGCTACTGAGTCATTGGTACCTTGCATCACATTACTGTGATAGGACGCTACCAATTCATCAGTACCTTGCATCATATTGGGTTTTTGAATCGGATAGGGTAGCTCTCCACCACCTTCTGTACATGGTTGAAGGTTATTTAACCATGTCAAATCATCCTCATCATCGTCTTCAATAGGTGTTTCATTTAAAACGACCAATACTTGTTCCGATTGTTCAGCTTCATCATCATCCCATCCCGTAGGAATTATTTCTTCAATCGGCGTTGTTTCCTTAGGTGCATCATATCTGACATAATAATCATACTTGCCAGAGGGTTGACCAAGGGTATCCCATATTTGTTCTGTAGGTCTTCTTTTTTCAGCTTCTTGTTGCATTAAAAGTCTAACCCCATGTTCGAAGTATCTTTCATTAATAAAAGCCATGCCAACAAATTCATCTTCGTCATTTATTTCTTCTGTATCATGTTCATTAGCAGCGAAACTTCTTCGTGTTGCTGGAATGCTCCCGTAGTCAGCGAATCTTAACGTGAGAGAGCCATCTAGACGTGTCCTTGTATCAACTCGTCTTGGTGCGACTACTGGTTGTGTTGTTCTGCTTGGTCTGAGAACCCACTGCCTTCCTCTTAGTTCTTCTGTAGTCTTTTGTTCTCCTGCTATGGCTTGGATACCATTTGTAGCTAAATAATCAACTATATCTTGTACGTGGTATCTATAAGAAGCATAACCTGTATTGGTTAACCTTCCTACGAGCGAAGTTGTAATCAGCAAATTAGATTCCCCACGCCATCCTTCGTATCCTCTGGTCTGAACGGATAGCTGAATATGATTATAGAAGTCTTCTATGCTTAACATCATATTTGGTGCTAAGTATATTAACTGCGTTCCATCAGTCATATCTGCTTCCAGCGTTCCAATTATTTGATTATCATTTTGCCATCTGGTATCTCTGAACACAATCAGGGCTTGAGTTCCTGCATCTCTTCGGTGAAGTGCATGTATCCGGACCATCAGTAGTCCAAGATGTATATGCTGAAAGTTTTCCCTTCTTAAGGCTTCATAGCTGCTTTGGACTATAAACCTTAAGTCTTCTTGTTGGCCTTCTTCAGTGACCAACAATCTTCTTTCCGAATAATGCTGGTAAACCCTATGGTTAGGGTTGCTGAAACTTGAATCATACAATACTTCTGCGGGAACCATCCTTGCACGTCTGGTTTGTGAAATCCTGAGTTGAGCCTCAGGATCAAGCTGACTTTCTAGGGTCCTTTGACCTCTTCTTCTTGCAACAGTTGCAGCTGCCATGTGTCTTATACGAGAACTAAATCGATAGTCCCGTATCTGGTCATCGACAGAGGGAGTCCTGTTGTCGGATCTGGCCTCCTCTGTTATTGTTCTTGTCCTTCTCATTTTGATTTTGCCTTTTCTCTTTCAAAGATCTTGAGTGGATCTTCGTATACGTAGAAAGGGCCTTTCTTCTTAGAGGGCTTCTTGTCTCCAATCTGTACTCCTTCGAGTTTCCTGGTTAACTCGTCTACAGTTATCTGGAAATCTTCCTTTGCTTCTTTAGCCTTTTGAAGATTTAAAACTTCTCTCTTTAGACTTCTGACTTCTCCTTGTAAATCTTCAGCTTTTTCTGATAACTTTACCAATAGTTGGATGATAAAGTTGTTTTGTTTTACTGACGTATTTACTCCTGGAACTTTTGTGATACCGACTGCTGGTGAATCAAACTGTTCAAGTGCCTTAGCTGCTTCCTTGTAGATGCTGCTTTTCACAGTTTGTTCGTAGCTCATTCAGGAAATAAAGATTCTTTTAAATCTTTAATAAGGTGTTCCACCTGATGAACTTTGCTATTCAAATCTGTTGTAAGCTTTAAAGCTTCTTTTTCAACTAGCTAGGGTTGTTTGGCTATTTCGTTGACTAGGGTTAAAACCTCACCTTTGGATAATGGTTTATGGCTATTAAATTCACTCTGAATATTCTCTTGGGTTTTTATAATGTTTTTCTGGGTTTTCTCAAGATCAGATAGCTTAGACTCAAAGACTTCTAATTTTTCAAGAATTTTATGAAAATTTTTCAAACTAACACGAGAAAACAGGCCAAGGTTATCGAAAATGACTGAAATATTATTATTAGTATTTAACAAGATATCTATTAAGAAATTTAGTTGACGATTTTCAGAAGATGATTCGTGTTTAACTTGCTTTTTATGAAAACAGTTATACTCTATATGATCTGATAACAAACGATTTACGGGTTTTGATAATTCAAGACTTAGATATTCCAAATCCTTGTTTACTCGATTATCATACCACCTTTGTATTTCTTGTTCAAATCTCAAACTCATACCTATAAATACTTCATTAACTCAGGCTCATAACTATCCAACACCAGGTCTTACCTTTTGCCCAGATCAAAAAGTTAATAAGTAGTTTTAAAAAGTAAGTGGGACTTACTTTTCAAAAACTGCTTATTTCTTCTATATTTTTATCTCATTTTGATTTATCCAAACAAACTTTTAACTTATTAACTTTTAAAAAAAGTTAATAAGTTAATAAGTAGTTTAATAAGTAATCCCAAACACCCCCTTAAACCAAACAAATCAAGATCAAGAACACTTTGCTATCAAAATTCAAAATCAACCAAAAAATCACTAAGGGGGAGGCTGTATTCGTTACCGACCAGACCACCACCGCCAGACCACCACTCCGCTCAACCACAACCCTTTCTTCTCTCTTAGTTTAGGGTTTCAATCGGTTTTGGGGATCAACTGATTGCTTTGATGAACCACACATAAAGATGGGGTTTGGCAAGAGATTAAAACCTTAGAACAGGGTGGTTGTGGTGGTTTCTTGTCGACGGTAATTAGATCTGGAGGTCGCGCTCGAAGATGGCAATTTCCGGTGGTTCGAGGGTGGCTAGATTAGGGTCTGGGGGGCGGTGGAGGTCATGGAAACCCATTTGACACAGGATGGGCGGCGGAGGTGGATGCCAGAGGGTGGATAGAGGATGGGGAGGCGGAGGGTGGATGGCAGTCCGAAGGTGGCAGCCGGAGGGTGGGCCTTCGGAGGTGGATGCCGTAGAGTGGACGTCGGAGGTGGAGGCTGGATTGTTGGTGGGTTCTTTAAAGTAGGGAAGAAATATGTAGGGTTTGGTTATAAAAGAAGAGATAAAATATTTATATATTTTTTATTAAGAGGGGTATCAGTTTTTTTTTATATAAATTTAACAGAAAATATTAAACGGTGTTAGATGTTTGGCTGTAATTGAAACAAAAATGAAATTATTTGATTAAAAAAGTCAAATTTAAACTTTTGAACTAAAATGGTTATTTGAGTCAAACCACATGGACTAAAACCGTATTTAACTCAAAATAAAATTGAAAGAATTACATATGAAAAGGTGGGACCCGCTTTTAATAAGGTATCAAAAAATACCGCTAACCCACTATGTCTTCCTTGTTGAGAACCGGTCCTTACACCCACTATCTTCAACCTTTGTCTTCACCACCACCATTATCTCTGGCAACCACCACCACAGATTATCTCTCTCGCTCTCTTTGTATCTCCCTCTCTCGCCATCTCAAGCTTCGATTCAACACTTAATACATAGATTTGCAACCACCCGTTGCCTGAAACCTCTCTGTTTGTCGCCTGAAACCCACTCGTCGCTTGATCCACTCTCTTGAGTCCCGACCTCTCTCCTAATTGAAAGCCTCATCTTCCATCTTCATCTCCGGGATCTACGCTTGGACTATTAATTTGTGTGGCATAATTACACAGGTACGAGACTCTAACTCGTTTTGGTAGTAACTCTTCCAAATTCGCGGCCATTAAAGAGCAAATGGATCGACCCCTTTCCCCAAAAAACAATTAAACAACGACGTAGCCTGCAACTTTGATCCTTCAACATCGGCACAATCGGAAAAAACAATTCAAGATCACCACCTAAACCGTCACTTTATCTTCCCCAATCTCGTCGTCTTCACCTCAGCAAAACATGATGCAAACGACAACTTTGAAGACAGTGTGAAAAAAAAGCTTAAAACCTCAAAGTCATTATCATATCAAACATTAACGAAACCACAAACCGATTCATCGCTCGAATTATTAGAAACGTTGGTCTGTGATGCCTGCAGTGGTGCCCGAAGACAATGTCGACAGTGACGACCGGATATGGCGATGTCGTTGGAAGTGAAGGCTCCATGAAGAAGATGGGGGAGTGGGTAGGGTAAGGTTTAATGTGTTTATTTATAGTATATGCTAGGTTAGAAACCCGATGTATTACTCGGGTTGAACAAATCCAATGTTTTATACACTTAGTAATAAAGATTTACATATTACATAGTTTTTAATACAAATTTTAGAAACGTTATATATTTATTTTTTAAAAATGTTTCATAAAAATAATGAAAGAAATGTTCAATTTATAAAAATGTTTTATGATTAAACATATATTTTTTAAAATAAAAAAACGTTTTATAAAAAGAATTAGTGAAATCATTATTATTTAATAGAAGAGAGATGCGAGAAACAAAATAAAATATAAAAACAATTAAAGAAAAATGTATAATTAATAGGAGATAGATACAGGAAAAAAGAGGTTGGAGATACATAGGAGAGTGACAAGTGTCTTACCAAAACTTTTATTTATTAGAGAGTATAGATATAGATAGATTATTTTATATATAAAAGGGATGGACTCATACATATTAATATACTAGGTTAGAATCCCGTGTATTACACTGGTTGAATAAATATAATGTTATATACTTAGTAATAAAAAATTTATGTCTTTAAAAATCTGTGTATTACACGGGTTGAATAAATGTATTGTTATATACTTAGCAATAAAAAAATTAGGTATTAAAAAACTCTTGTATTACACGGGTTAAATAAAATATTATGTGACAATTATAAATTATGTTAAGTTAATTTTTAAAACATTTTTTTAGCTGAGTACTAATTTTTTTATATAACTGATAAGTGTTAATTCATATTAAACTTTAGAAAACCTGAGGTATTACACGGGTTGAATAAATGCAATGTGATATATACTTAGCAATAAAGATTTACATATTACATGTTTATGGCATATTACATAGTTTTTTAATACAAATTCTAGAAACGTTATATAGTTATTTTTTTAAAATGTTTTATAAAAAGAATGAAAGAAATGTTCAATTTATAAAAAATGTTTTAGAAACAAACTTACTTAAAAAAATGTTTTATAAAAAGAATATTAAAAATCATTAATATTTAATAGAAGTGAGAGACAGGAAACAAAAAAATTAAAAAAACAATTAAAAAAATCTGTATAATTAATAGGAGAGAGACGCGGGAAAAAAAGTTGAGAATGAATAAAAGAGTGACAAGTGTCTCACCAAAACTTTTATTTATTATATAGTATAGATTGTTTTTATTTATTTAATTTTAAGGTATTTTGGTCATTTCACGTCCACTTAACAACAAAAGTTAACAGACATCCATTACGAGGACTTATTATGTTACCCGTTGTCATACCACATGGAACAAAGATGTAGTTTCTCATACCTGGGGAGTCAATCCAAAATATTGATAAACCACATGGACCTATCATGTAATTAACTATGGAAATTAAGGGACTTGCGACATAATGACATTTATATTTTTGAGTTAATTACACGGATGGTCCCTGTGCTTTGCACAAATTGAGAGTCCATAAGTTTGCCTAAACGTAACACCAATGATCCCTGAAGTGGATGACCATTAAGTTTTCAGTTGAATTTTAAAAAATGACCATTATACACCTGCTTATAATATTACAAAAAAAATGTAATTAACAAAGATGACCCACAATCTCACCTAGGGTTGGCATAACATGTCAGACAAGACCTGTTAAGACACGACATGATAAGACATGATTACCTGTGATGCTAGACACGAACACGACACGATAACTAATCGTGTAATTTTTTTCAAACATGAACACGGACCTGTTAAGTAACATGCTAACACGATAAGACCTGTTTAGCAACCTATTTAAGGACACGATAAATAATACATATGTAGTAAAACAAAAATTGCCAAAACGAGCATAAAAGTATTAATTAATACATAATTTATAAAAATATTTGAAACAAAAATCCACAAAAGTCTAAAAGCAAATATAATATATTATTTTTTTAATTAAAAAATATAAACAGGTAACTTAATATGTTAACAAGTGTTTTGCCTGTTAAGACAAGATTATCGTGTCGACCTATTTATTAATTAAGACACGAAAATTGTTAACAAAAAACTTGTTTCCGACTTTCGTGTCGTTTCATGTACTATCAGAAATTGACGGCCCTAATCTCCTCCCATTGCACAAAGACCTGAAAGCCACTGCCACCTACCCCTTCTTTTTTCCCCTCGTTGTCTTCCCTGACCTAGCTTCGCTCCGCCTTGGTACCACCACAACCAAGCAGGCTAGAAACCATTGCCGATAGTAGCACACTACAACAATATCACCCTATTCTGACGATTTTTTTTTGACCCTATACCGACGACATGTCGTCGGTACAGATGTCGTCGGTATTGCCTCGTCCCAATAGGTCAAAGATGTCGTCGGTATAGGTGTCGTCGGCATAGGTGTCGTCGGCATAGGTCGACCTATGCCGACGATATGTCGTCGCTATAGGGTTTAATTAAATAATTCAAAAAGAAATTCTATACCGACGACATGTCGTCGGTATAGCTTCTGGACTTATCCGGACGACAAGTCGTCGGGAAAGACCCAACCTATACCGACGACATGTCGTCGGTATAGGCTATTTTCAATTTTAATTAAAATTTTTGAAAATAACCTATACCGACGACATGTCGTCGGCATAGGTTTTTCTGTATTTTTTTTATTTTTATTAAATTTTCAAAATTTTCCAGAAATATATATTTCTAATTACCAAAACCTGCAAATCAGATAATTCAAACCATTCAAAAATTGAAATCCGAAACATATTGTTTGATACAAAAACCTGTTCGACACACAAATCAAATATTCAAACATAAAATTGTCCGACACACAAACATAAAAATTGTTCAAACATTCAACAAATAACACCGACAACCAAGGCAGAGGCGCAACAACTTCAACCAAGGCAAACACAAACATATACATACAAACATACATCTAAACGTAATTTGTAGAAAAAATACATCTAAACCAAATTTGTAGAAAAATTACTAACCAAGTTTGCAAATTAGCTTCCTCTAAGCTTGAAATCCTTAAAAAATGGTTAAATCTTCAAACACCTAACAAAAACCAAAGAAATTAAGCAAAAAAAACACCAAAATGTTGATTTTCTTGTTAAGATTGAACAATATATATTAACTCACCTCAAAACCGAAGAGATTGTTGAATATTGCTCCATAAAATACCCAAAAACACGAAAAATCGCCGGAGAGAGAGATGGAGGCGTTTTGGGTGGTTTTTTGGGCGAAATGGGAAGCAGAAGGCTGTATTCTGTGTTCATTCGCGCTGAGACCTATACCGACGACATGTCGTCGGTATAGGCTATAATGTCGGCGCTATAGGTTGCCTGTATCGACGACATGTCGTCGGTATAGGCTTCGTAGGGTTTTGACCAGTCAATAAAGTAAAAAAGCCTATACCGACGACATGTCGTCGGTATAGGCCATTTTATAATTTTTTTAATTAAACAAAAAAAATTTTTGACCGACGAAAACATTATTATATTAAAAAAACAAAAACAAAATCAAAATAACCCTATACCGACGACATATCGTCAGTATAGGTTTTCCTCAATAATTCACTGGGCGCCATTTTTCCCCCCATCTGGCTCAACCCTGTACCGACGACATGTCGTCGGTATAGGGTGTCCCTGTCAAAATTTTGGTTTTGACCTATACCGACGACATGTCGTCGGTATAGGCGGCGTCGGCATATGGTCTTTTTCTTGTAGTGGCAGTGTCGACGGTCAAGTACCAGAGTTGCCTACCCGTCGCCAAACCCATCTTCCATCTGTGAGTCAATCGGTAAGAAACCTAACTCTTATTTTAGCTTGCAGAAGGGGAATAGCTAGGGTTTGTGGAACTTTTTCTTTATTCAAGTAATCGCCGATTTTAAAGTAAAAGCAGGCACTGGGTTTGCTTCTTCTTTCGGCAAAATATATTGTTTTTAGCTTTAATTTTCTGGGTTTTGATTTCAATTGGGTTTTGGTTTGAATGGCTGCTGGTCTCCGTCGAAACGTGTTCATTTTGAGAATGATTTTTCTGAGAATGGTTGTTTTTGATGTTTATAAGAAATTTATAAGAATATGCAGAATTGTGGTTTACTTTTGATTGAAACTATAAGAATAAAAAAAAAGAAGCTTAGGGCTCACTTTTTGGGGGATAAAACTAAATCACAAAAGATTAATTGATTTTGGAGCTTGGATGTTTCTTGAAGATCATATCTGATGTCTTGATTTTTCTTTAACCACCATTAATATTTTATATGTTGATTGAATGGTGTGTGTTTATGCATGTATCTTTTCTATAATCTATACTGGTATTTTCAATGATGGAATTGTAACGTAATATGTTTTATGTTTAGTTTCCTAAATGAGAGGCTTGATATGCAACTGTGGGTTAATTTTCAGTTTTTATTCTAATGCATACAGCCATACATATGCCTTTGAATATTTGTAATATGGAATGCGATTTTGGTGATTTTAGTTGCCACAAAGTTACATAATTGGATCCCCTTTTGAAGCAGAGGATATATATTAGGAAGTACAATCTTTCTTGATTTCCATTCCTTTAAGTAGTAAACATTCACAATGAATAGGAGCAATGAAACTTGGGTTAAGAACATGTGCAACACGTTAGAAGATATATGCATGGACATTGATGAATTTGCGTGCAAGGTTTGCTTCTTGATGCTTCTATGTTGTGTTAGAATACGTTTTGTTTTTTTTTCCATTAAATCTGCAAGATTATCATGTAATTTCCATGTTTTCATTTCAGGAGCCGGTTTTATTGGTAGGGAACCAAATGGAGAACATGAAGAACTTTTTCTCGTTTTGTGGATTCTTCCTCAGGTGGTGGATCCTGTACAACATTGGTCCTTTCCTTTTGTTTTAGCTGGACCAAAGAGAAAGGAAGCTCCGCCCGTATCATTATAGCCTTACTTAACCGGGCATAGGCTTTGTATTTTATTGCATGTTGGTCAGTTAAAAAACCAGGTATTCAGACTACTTCCATATTACCGTTAATTTTTTTCTAAGAGCCACTTTGCATAAGTATATTGCATTTGGCATCTTTTTTGATCTTATAATGGTTTTGCATCAATTGATTTAAGAATGGGGTATAGGTAATATAATTTTTTTTAAAGAAACACTTGTGTTAAAATCTAAAACAGAGAAAAAAAGGATTTGATTTCCTATGGTTGAATTCAATTAGGAGTGTTTATATGCATAAAGTACTTGCATTGGGTCAAAACAACCCATATACACATAAAACACTTCAAATGGATCAAAACGACCCATACACATTTTGTGAATTGTTTATAGGCTTAACACACTTGGAATGGGTCAAAACGACCCATATACACTTTATGTAGTCTTTATATGCCTAAGACACTTGAAATGGGTCAAAACGACCCGTACACATTTTATGGATCATTTTAATATGACTAGAACATGAACTTTTATCACAAAATTGATTGCTAACTTTATTTTTCTACTGAATTAGGTGGCCTTTTGTATATTAAAATGGATGTCACACTGCTGCTCTCAGTGAAGTTGAAAGCTGCTTTTGTATGTTATAATAAACGTTGAATGAATGTATTTAGACAGCTAAACTAACTTCCAGCCAACTAACTTCCAGAACTAACTTCCCACTCATGTATGCTACTAATGGGCTATGAATATGCATAATGCTGTTTTAATGGAACATAGATTTTACAACCATCCCATCTCAATGCGTGGGCAACAATTCTAGTTAGTAATCATTACTCCAGATTTCTATTAACACCCTTATATATTTTTAGTTACCTAGTTATTCATAGATTCATTACTCCATTTTTATAGTTTCAAGGCACAATTCATAATTACCTGTTTTCTTATTATAATTTGCCGCCTTTAAAAAAAATTAATTACTTTATTTACTTATTTTTATTTTGTTGGAATTATTAATCATTTCTTCAATTTTCAATAAATATTTCTATATATTTTTAATTTTTATAGTTTCAATGCACATTTTTTTCCAATGCATGGTTAGTAACTCGTTTAATTGCTAAGGCTATGGGGAGCACCCACATTTTTTCACACCTCCACACCCCTTCACGTCAGCGTCACATCAGATTCCACAGTTTTTCCACACTCTTCACATTTGAGGAAAATGGTTTCATATCTTCATACCGTCATGTCATTTTCTTTTTCTAATTTAATTAATTTTATATAACAATTTAAATAAAAATAAAAGAAATAACATAAAAACTAATAATCCTATCCGTAGTTTTTTTTTAATCGTTCAGCCCAAATGAGTGTTGATTTTTAAAAGGAACTAGAATTTGTGCCCGAGCGTTGCGGCGGGATAAATGTAAAAACGAATTTCCGTTAAAACGATACATTCCTTCATAACCCACTTAGAACATACATTAGCAAGCATTAAGTGCAGTTGTCCAAGTACATTTATCCAATTTTATAGCATACAAAAGCATATAGGTGTCTATTTGCACACAAAAAGCAAACCGAGGCAAAGTTGTTTATGACTGAAACTCATAGGCACTCTTATCATTTGGTAGATTTGGCTCTGACCATATCTTGCTTGCATCAACCATAGATTCGTTTCATATGCCTGCAAGCATGAGATCAAATAGTGAAAAACTATTCGTGTTTCTTTCCTGAGTTTTATATATAAGGTAGGAAAACATACACAAATACCTACCTGCATGTTGGATGTAACCATTTGTGCTCCATGTTTCCAACCATTATAAGGATTTTAATTAGATGAATCAAGACGTGTCCCCTTTGGGTACACCTTCAATATATCACCCTGTGTAAATCTAGAGCCATGATCACTAACAATAACGTAACAAAATCAAGGTAAGCATTAATAGTCTGTTAAGGGCCAATTGCTTAAGAAAAAGAACCAGCTCGGCCAAAGTTCTGTTAAAGAACAGAGAATATACCATACCCATTACCATGCCAAAACAACTTATAATTCCCTTCAGTTCTTTCCACCTTGTTAATTAAATCTGAGAAGTTGTGTAGCTGCAACTATTCACCACGATTTAGATTGATTATTTTCCAAATTCCAAGAGGTGATACAAATGGAGTCTTGGGACTGGATTTTATCACTTATCCTGCATGATTTGAGTCTCTCAAAAAGGATACAGGAACAGGTTGAGTAACTGGTCAAAATAGTAATTTCGGGTACGTGTTTGGTTTTTGTTTTTTTGAATTTTATCAACAGTATAGTGTTAGGTCAAGCAGCTTGACATGAAACTGTTTTGACCCGTTACCCAACCAAGGTAGTCTGTTCTATTATGTTTAGTTATAGGGCTGGTGGGAAGTCCTCCATTATACCAAACACCTAAACGCGTGTTGGAGAAACTTAGGGCATAAAACCGAGAGGGTTTTCAACCCTCGCTTTGTGACGGGAACTCCGTCACGATACCAAATATCTGCACACTTGTGCAAGAAACTTAAGGTATAAAATATCAAAACGGGTGCTGATCGCGGTGTCAAGGTCAATCAAAAACATTTATAAAAACTACTACTTATCTACCTTAGACTGTAGACAGGGAAGTAGGGTTGTCGAATCCACAGGGAATCAGTGGAAAGTTCAATTGTTTAGATTAACAAATTAGAATAAAAACACACAGATTAAATAAAGATGTAACCTCCTCCAAACTTCAGGTTCTAGGTTTCACATAAAATTCAGTTGTTCAATTGGACACCACATAGACATAGTGTTGGAAAATTAGTTGAAACAGTAATTGAAGACAGATTCTTTGTCAGAAAACCTATACAACTAGTTTCGTCACAAACCAGTATAATTCAATCACCCAATTTATGAATGCCAAGTTACCCCCTTTAGTCACCCAACCCTGCTACTAGGTTTTGTCATCAACCGAACAAGATCGTAAAGCAAGCAAACTCAAAGCATAATCATAAACTGTTTAAATCAACTAATACATCAATCTCTCAAGTTATTGTCAGAAACTAACAAGATCCAAACATGAATAAACTGAATCAAATACAAAAACCTATACGAACCGTCCGCCTGGAGGACGCCACAAGTGAATCACCCGCTCATGGTGAGGGAGATCATCTTCAATTTTCAAGTGGGTGTGTAAATCCTCCCAAAATCGCCTAAAAAATGTGAGGTAAGAGATGGATCTCGATTTGGGGAAGAAACCCCCAATAAAACCTAAAAATCGGCTGTTTTCCCGAAGTTCCGCGTCTGAAACGTACCCGGCGTAAGCTTACGCTGGGGTGGCGTAGACTTACGCTGGGGGCCTGAAGGCTGCTGTGAAGAAAACACTCAGGCGTAGGCCTACGCTGATGGGGCGTAAGCTTACGCCGGTGGCGTAGGCTTACGCCAGTTGGCGTAGGCTTACGCTGGATCTGTATTTCGCCCCGTTTTCTCCGTGTCTCTTCCGACTCTTCCATCTCTCGCCTAATATCTTCCAAACTCATACTTTAAGCGTCCAAAACCTGCACATGCACAGCTACACAAAACCTTTGTATTCCACATATTAATTTGCATAAATATAACATATTGCACCTTTTAATACATGAAACTTTGGCCACTTATCATATCCCCACACTTACTCTTTTGCGTCCCGAAAAAGAATTATGCAATGGAATCATAATTGAAACCTGCTCTCATAATCTCATACAATTAAAACATAATCACGCATTGACTATAGCGATTGGTATTTCTATCCGACTAAACCCAACCACCGATCTATTGAGCCCCCGATTATGTGATCTACTATCCTATTTATTACCAAGCAACAGTTTCTCTATGGGTCTCACGTTCAGGAAGCTACAACTTAGTCTAATCCCATCTCAAAGTAATGTTTAGGCACGGGTTAAACCTTATAGATTTCCCACCACTATAAACACTAATTTATGAGTTTTTGAAAATTATGGAATTATGGATCGATGGATGCATGTTTTTGAGCTTTTATTATTATTTTATGAATGAACCTAACCCAGTGGTGTTTCAATCATGCTGGAACACGATATATGACACGTAGGCTGCAGTTCTTAAGCCATGAAGTACATAAGCTTCGGAGCATGGGTGTATCCTTCAAGTCACCATCCCGAAGGGAAACACGTACTCCTAACTTAGTCATCCACTATTGATCACTTAAGTCCCGCCCATGGGTGTATCCTTCAAGTCACTATCCCAAAGGGAAACACGTAGGCTGAACTCAAGCTCTCAATTTTGTTTAATTAAGCTCATGCAAGATGGATTATGGATTGCGGGCGTCACCAATTTTCGGATTTATTTTCATAAAAAGAAAGTGGCGTGCCAAGTAATTTTAAAAACTTATAAGTTTTTGTTTATAGTGGTACCTATCACCCTATGATAACAGTTTCAACCTTGCCGAAACCCCTAAGATAAGAACCCCTAAGATAAGAACCCACAAGACATCCTGAATTAATTGTCAATTAACCCTAGTTACAATATCAGGATATTTAAGCTCTTTAGATCGGTTGGGCCTACCAAAACATTACAAATCAAACGCGTTTTCTATTTATTATTGTTTTTAATCACACAAGCATAGTTTCCAATTATATCTATCATTTTCCATTTAGTTACAAAAATTCTGATCCAGGGACATTTTTGAAAATTTTTAAATTTTTATATAATTTTTTCCTATACAAACTCAGTGTCCCATCCCCACACTTAAACTCTACATTGTCCCCAATGTAGGATGAGAAACGATGAAAATAAATATGCAAAACTAAAACTATATACAGAATTGGAAAGCACGCACACTCACTTGACAACCCATGAAAATTCCCCACACTTGGCCGGCTCACACACAAAACAAAGAAAACAAAGAAATAATTTCCTAACTCACTTTCGTAGGAATCACGGATGCATTTAGCATATGCATCAAGCCTTTTAAACCCCTCGGTAGCCCGAGTGGACGAGTTGAGTCTCGTGAGGGTTTCTATTGAACACACCCGCAAAGTTCATTTAACTAGACACGAATGTAAAACATACCTTAGGCTACCTCCTAAGAGTGCTAAGTTTAACGTCCTCAACCAGACGTAGTGTACCTTGCTTAGGTCATGGTGGTCGGGTGGGATGCTTGCAGTCCTCCTTCCCCACACTTAAATTCCTCTCATCATCCACTTTTCTCCAAGCCTTCATAAACAGAGAAAAGAGTTCTTGATCTACATCATGAACTCGCGGTTTCTTCCCTTTCCGCTTTCTCTTTCTGACCCTTTTCTTCCCATTGTCTGGAGTCTCACCATTCTTCATCTCAGCTGACCTGTCAAACACAACACAAGCATTCTCGACTGTGTGATTCACCTTTTCAGGTGATCCACATTTGTTAGCTTTCGGGGTTGGCAAGTTTGAAAAAATTTTAAGACTCATTTTCTGAGCCCCAAACCTCATCCTTACCGTTCCCTCAGCACAGTTAATATTTGCCTGAGCAGTGGCCAAGAACGGTCTACCCAAAATAATAGTTGGCTCTGTGTTCTTGACACAATCCAACACCAAGAAATCCACTGGGTAATAAAAATCTCCTACCTTCACAATCACATCCTTTACAATCCCCCGAGGATGTGCGGGAGTCTGATCAGCCAACACCACGGTGGTGTTAACTCTCTGTAATGGACCAAAATCGTGCTGATCATACAGACTCCCTGGAATTATACTCACAGATGCTCCAAGATCCAGCAATGCTCTATCCATTTTAATTTCACCTATATGTATAGAAATAATAGGTGTCCCTGGATCTTGGAGTTTTGGGGGAAAGATACCCGTAAACACAGCATTCACATTAGCACTTAGCTTTACCTGTTCGGGACATTTGTGCCGTCGTTTACGGGTACTCAAACCTTTCAAGCACTCAACACTATCAGAATTTTCTTTAAGTTCTTTCAAAAATGGTAGATTAATTTTATGATTTTCAAATTTCTCCCATCTTTCATCTTGTGTTGGATCCCGTTCACTTAACACTGGTGGGAACACTGGTGGTAACAAAGCCGAAGGGAATGGAATTTTCAGAGATTTATTCACATTTTTATTTTTCAGATTATTTTGTGAAGTTAAATCCTGATTATGATCAGATTCAGGCTCACTGTACTCCACCACTCTCTCTACTACCAGTGGTGGAGTATGTTCAACATCAGAAAAATCAGATGAGGGTTTAAGACTTACATCATTTAGGTGTGCGCTGTTTATGGTTTGGGAACTTGAGGACTGATGTGAACAGCGAGGTTTACCTACTTCCTTGATGAGTGACCCGACAATCCCAGATAGGTTGGCAACTAGATCTACCAAAGCTTGATGAGCTTTGTCCTGGCTCTCCTGTTGCTGCACCACTGCTTGTATCACTTTGGTAATCTCCTTCATATCTGACCGGATAACATCCAGTTCAGATTGATAGTTGTCTTGTTCAGGTGGTCCGCTCGGGTGGTAGTCTTGATTATAATTTTCCTGATAGCTTTGATACTCAGGACCACCACCATGTGAATTGTATCTTGGGCAATCCTGAGCCCAATGGCCAGTGATGCCACAGTTATTGCATGGCTCATAGTAATACTGGTTATCATGATAATTCGTGTCCATGCCGACCTGCACAAGTAGCACACCCAAGCAGTTCTGAACGATAAAAATAAAACAAAATAAACAAAAAAATAAAAACAAAAGTAAAGAATATCTTTTTGGGGGTTTGATAAGAAGTTTGATAAGAATTAAAATCAACTAAAGATAATAAACTAAAGCAATAGAACTAAGCGCACCGATTCCCCGGCAACGGCGCCATTTTGATCGCGGTGTCAAGGTCAATCAAAAACATTTATAAAAACTACTACTTATCTACCTTAGACTGTAGACAGGGAAGTAGGGTTGTCGAATCCACAGGGAATCAGTGGAAAGTTCAATTGTTTAGATTAACAAATTAGAATAAAAACACACAGATTAAATAAAGATGTAACCTCCTCCAAACTTCAGGTTCTAGGTTTCACATAAAATTCAGTTGTTCAATTGGACACCACATAGACATAGTGTTGGAAAATTAGTTGAAACAGTAATTGAAGACAGATTCTTTGTCAGAAAACCTATACAACTAGTTTCGTCACAAACCAGTATAATTCAATCACCCAATTTATGAATGCCAAGTTACCCCCTTTAGTCACCCAACCCTGCTACTAGGTTTTGTCATCAACCGAACAAGATCGTAAAGCAAGCAAACTCAAAGCATAATCATAAACTGTTTAAATCAACTAATACATCAATCTCTCAAGTTATTGTCAGAAACTAACAAGATCCAAACATGAATAAACTGAATCAAATACAAAAACCTATACGAACCGTCCGCCTGGAGGACGCCACAAGTGAATCACCCGCTCATGGTGAGGGAGATCATCTTCAATCTTCAAGTGGGTGTGTAAATCCTCCCAAAATCGCCTAAAAAATGTGAGGTAAGAGATGGATCTCGATTTGGGGAAGAAACCCCCAATAAAACCTAAAAATCGGCTGTTTTCCCGAAGTTCCGCGTCTGAAATGTACCCGGCGTAAGCTTACGCTGGGTGGCGTAGGCTTACGCTGGGGGCCTGAAGGCTGCTGTGAAGAAAACACTCAGGCGTAGGCCTACGCTGATGGGGCGTAAGCTTACGCTGGTGGCGTAGGCTTACGCCAGTTGGCGTAGGCTTACGCTGGATCTGTATTTCGCTCCGTTTTCTCCGTGTCTCTTCCGACTCTTCCATCTCTCGCCTAATATCTTCCAAACTCATACTTTAAGCGTCCAAAACCTGCACATGCACAGCTACACAAAACCTTTGTATTACACATATTAATTTGCATAAATATAACATATTGCACCTTTTAATACATGAAACTTTGGCCACTTATCATATCCCCACACTTACTCTTTTGCGTCCCGAAAAAAAATTATGCAATGGAATTATAATTGAAACTTGCTCTCATAATCTCAAACATATTTGGTTTGACTGCTTGGTCAAATCTTCGTTTGTCAGATATTTACCTCTTTTCTTATATACAGTTTGCCCGTCACTCGTAAAAAAATTATTTACTTTATTTACTTATTTATATATATATATATATATGTGTGTGTAAATTTATTTATAATAGGAATATACATACCTAAAAGAACAAACTGAGCACAAATATAAAAAGTGAATCGGACCATTACTATCTAGATGATGAAATTGAGCTAAAAAACAATGAAAACAAGCATGAATTCGAACTGAAATACAGAAAATCGTACCATGACTTGTTGGCGGGAAGATGAAGAGCGAGAGTGAAGAGTAGAGTGGAGAGTGGTGTTAATTTTCTGGCGTGATTCTATTGTAAATTTTTGAAAAAATTTCTTATATATTTTACATATATAAAGAAAATTAACAGGTAAACATGAAGAAGATGATACCGAATTTACCCTTTTTCGATGTAGTAGTGAAAATGTAAATAAGTAGAGATGAAAACGTTGGCTTGCAGATTGACGAAGACATGTTTCATGGCTAACGTTAAACATGGTTCACTAATATTGAAGTAATTGACATTCACCTACCATTATTGACCCTAATTGTCGATAATTGATCTTCTTTACCCCTTATTACCATTAACTGATCCTTATCAGCAAATAGTTTTCATGATTCACCATAATTGCCTATGGTCATTGTTGACAAAAAAGGACCATAGCTGACCAATATTGAGATCTGTTGACCCTCATTGCCGCTAATTGACTAGCATTGAACCTAAGTTACTACCAATGACAATATTAACTCTTATCGACCCTAATGTAGTCACCCATTTAACAAGCCCTAAAAAAAGCACGCGTTTAAACAAACCCATGTTTCGTCACTCGTTAACCCAAAAGCCTATATTCTTATTTCCCCAAGTATGTTTAACCTAAACAAAAAACAATGGAAGTGGCACAATCGACACGACCAAGGCAGTGAAGTAAAAAAACGACACTCTGATCGGCGACTACCTTCTCATAATGTTATTGTTTTTCCAAAAGGTTACTCATTGAAAGGTTGATATCTTTAAAACATCACCATTGTACTAGAACAACGATGGACTTAAACTTTGAAACACAAACATATAAGTAAAATCTACACGTTTAGTGAATAATAACTTCATTGGCCCGCTTCCATGACTTGATCACACTTGCCTTTAACCATACAAATCTGTCAGGCAACAACATAATAACATTAAGAAATTATATATTTCTACGGTAACCACATCAACAACTAAACACAATGTTTAACCATAACATTTGTAAATAGATCGAAGGATTCCTTTCTTCTGTTACAATCCGGCTCAAAAGCCACCTTGTTATCCCACATGACTTGACTATATCGATCGTTAGTCGCAAACGTATTACCTACACATTGACATTACAAAACATTAGTCACGGCTAAGGGAGGGCTCATTATACCAATCATTTGGTTCCTGTAATGGCCTAGTATGCGTCTCTCTTGAAGATGTTGAACTTGAAGTAACCAATCCTTGGACTAGAGAGAGCAAGAAACTGCAAACGCCTACCCATCGTCCTGATGAAATACTTTATACTATCAGGCAAGTGATGTCCTGCTTGGGTTTTGGTTATGATGCGACTACAGATGATTACAAGGTTATAATAGGGTTGAAGAAAAGGGTTTTCGATGAGCTAACAGTTTTTCATGTGTTAACATTGAAATCAAATGTCTGGAAAGTTATTGGAGAAGTCAAGTATAAGGATTTTACGAATAAAGCTGGTATCTTATGTGGTGGAGCACTTTACTGGTTTATGACTGCTTCCAAGAAAAAAGTAATTATGTCTTTAGATTTATCTACAGAGGAATGCAAAGAAATCCCCCAACCCATGGAACCGGAATATGTATGTGCAGACTTTTATGATTACAGACTCGGGGTTATAGAAGAATGTCTATGCATATATTCAATCTTTTCCGCTTCCCCTTTGTCTAGTAAGATTTGGGTAATGAAAAACAACAAGTGGGAACTGTATAATAATGAGAGCAAGTATGATATTGTACACTACTTGGCCCGTTTGTATTCACAAAACAGGTCTAGTTATTTCTACAGTCATGATGATTGTAGACTTGTGCCCAGCGATGGGGACCATATTCGTGCTAGTATATTTGTCAAGAGCCTCGTATCTCCCCAAGGTTTAAATGTATTTTCTTTTGGCATATATTATCTACTTAATAATAAATTGTCCTAATTTTTCTGTTTGTCAAGTAGGGGCAGCCGGAAGGTAATGATGCCAAGGGCAACATAAGAAAGAGGAAGAGCTAGCGTATTACATCCGTACGGGTTATAACATGGTAAAATTTATTTAATTTAATAGCTGCTGGTGGTATGTTTTATTTTTACTAACAAATGACATTTTATTATGATTTTGGAATGTATAGCATAGCAGTTATATAAATAAGAGCTCTCTTATGTGCTTCCCAAGTTATAAAAAAGCTTCATATTCTCTTTGTTTATATTATCTTCAAAATAAAAGATCCAAAATTGAAGAAATTTAGTTTCCTTTCTTCAAAGATCAAGTCTGACCGTGATCAGTCAACAAGTCAATCATCAGAAAACCGAATTTTATCTTCAAAATTAACAACTTGGACTGTAATTTGTCTGAGCATCAACTGTAATTCCATTCAGAAGGGGATGGCGGCGCAGTTTGTTGCCCGTCTACCTGCTATCCTTATGTAATTTGCCTTGTTGAATGACTAATATAATGATTTATATCAAAAAAAAAAAAAAAAAAAAAAAAAAATCAAACAGTCGGAGCTTGATTTATTATAAAATGGGTTGGGTGAAGTTTAACTGTGCCTTTAGGGGATCAACTTATGCTTATCATGATTAGCAGACACTTTAATATGGAAAGCTCTCCTTAGATTTCTTTCTCAATAGATAATTCATCTGACCCTATTTTGTTTATCAGGTAGGTTATGAGCAAATGAAAACACTTGTCCCTTTGGGACAGTTGGAGTTGTAAGGTGCCTTGTCTCTATATTAGAGGTTAAGGGTTCAAATCCTGCAGTTGACAGGTAGTGGAGAATTTAGCCGTTAAAAAAAAAGTTCTCTATATTATTATTTTGAAAGTAAACGAATTTATAAGGCTTGGCTAACGCTATAAAACATAGTTTTTGTTCCAAGCATATCAAATATCATGAATTTTTTGAATGATCTTGCTTTTTGAACATCTGATCAGCTTGTGTAAACAAGACGGTTAATCAAAGCAAAGCAATTATAAAATTAATGATTTAAAACTTTAAACTTGCATTACAATGCATATGAGTATAAGACAACTTCTACCAGAACCATAAGTATATAAACTCAGTTTATATATAGCCAATTACTTGGAGGTTTTGGTTGATATATAATTGCAGCAATATTTTAATACTCCAGTTAATAATCAGACTTGCTTTTCATCCACCCATGCACCCATAGGCGTACCTACATATAGAGGATGAGGGGCAGCCGCCATCCATGAACTTTTTTTACTATTATATACTCGTTAAAATCACGATCGCACCCCATAAAATTTAGAAATAGACCCCGATCGCCCCCCATTAAAATTTTTTAGTTTTATATACGCTTTTATATCGCTAGTGAACCGACCCCATAAAAAAATTTCGGAGGTCCGCCACTGCATGCACCACCTACGTACAAAACTCAAGAGAATAAGGCAGATAGCCTTTGACCATCGAGTTTCCTTGAGCATGTTGAACCACCAAATCGTGTGGTAAATATGTCAATTTGGAATTGGAATCGGAATTTCCAAATAAGCAAGCTAGAGAAGAAACTAACTCACGGTCGTTAGACACCAATTTCTTTAGTTTTTCTTTCTTAGGAACGATTAATAAATATTTTTCAAATCATCAATTTTACTAAATTATAAGTTTGAAACTTTTTGGAGAAAAAAAAAACTCTTCAATTCTAATAATTTTCTGTTATGAAACTTTTGTACTCACTTTTACTATTTATATATGAAAAAAAAAATCACATATGAAAATATTGAAACTTGTTTGGTATTTTAAGTTAAATAAAAATAAATGATTTTAATGAAACAATAATAGTATATTAGGGGATATCTTTTTCTATATTATCATACATAGTTTAAAATGTGTATGTTTATGATGTGTTTCCAACCGGTAATCGATTGGCCTAAGAAAATAGAAGGAAACTTGAGAGAAATTTAGAGGGGATTGAGACCAATTTTAATTCATTTCATTCATGCCATAATAAAAATACTAGTGGCTCTTAAATAGCTTTACAAGGAAGGAATTAAGAAAATGAACTACTGCTACTAACATGGAAACTGCTCTCTATGATTCCACTAACTATTTGACTCAACATATTACTAAACCATAAATAAGATTAACTCCTAATTAATTAAAGAGAAGCATAAGACGTGGGCATGCAGGTGGTGGACTATTGCAAGTAACAAACCCTCTCCACGTGGGCTACAAGGGTACGTAACAATCCATCCCCCTTGGAATCGTTCTTGGCCTCAAGAACGGAACCGGAACAAGCCTTGGTAGTGCACCACGGAGGTCGCCATTTTTTTTTTAGGACCCGTCAGAGTAAAACGCCACAGTAGGGACATTTTGGGTGGTTTAGGGTCGCTAATTGGAGATGGGCCAGGGCATTTGGACAAGTCGGTAGTGTGTAGAGATGGGTTTGGTGACAGTGGCGGAGGAGTGTTTGTTTCCGAAGACATAAAATGAGGTGGTGGTGAGGCAGGTGATGGTGTTGCAGCGAATTTGAGGGTGGTTGCGGGTGCAAGGAGGCAAGGAGGAGCGACTGTAGCGGTGGATGGTGGTCGTGTTGGGACTGGTTTTGGTGCGGCAGTGGGTGCGGTTGTTGGTGTTGTGGCGGCGGAAGCGGTGGTAGGAGTTGGGAACCGAGGTCGGTTTTTGAGAAGATCGATCATCTGAGCAATCATTGACTCGATTCGATCCAACAACTCATGTTTGGATAGAGTTTGAGAAGCCATGGGTCCGGGAGGGGATCACGACGGCTCTGATACAACTGATGTGGTTCCGACCGGTAATCGATTGGCCTAAGAAAATAGAAGGAAACTTGAGAGAAATTTAGAGAGGATTGAGACCAATTTTAATTCATTTCATTCATGCCATAATAAAAATACTAGTGGCTCTTAAATAGCCTTACAAGGAAGGAATTAAGAAAATGAACTACTACTACTAACATGGAAACTGCTCCCCATGACTCCACTAACTATTTGATCAAGTCCAAGAATTGGTAAACAAATAAATTTGTGAATAACTCTCACGTGTTTAATAATCAGAAAATATAACTCAAAAACTGATTACAAATATACCATAACTCGGTATTTATAGGCTACTCATCTAAACCTATTTGACTTGTATTCAAATAGCAACTTATCATTATCTAACCAACTTGCTAGATCCTAATACAATTTGAATTGCAGCATCTAGATAAACCGACTTGTTTATCTACAGGTAACCCACCGACATGTGGGATAAGCTACTCGCATGTAGCTTGGGCCGGCCCAACTCCAACCAAACTATTGAAGTCGGAATAAGCCCAACAATCATCCCCCTAATTTCCGACTTGAATTAGGTAGGTCTTCAACTCCAAGTAATTCCCGCATTTCTTTAAATTTCATCCTACCGAGAGCTTTTGTCAATATGTCAGCACGCTGTTCACTGCCACTTATGTGTTCGACCGTTATCTCATTTCTCTCCACACACTCTCGGATAAAGTGAAACCGAGTGTGTATGTGTATGCTTCGACCGTGGAAAAAGGGATTCTTCACAAGTGCTATTGCCGACGTGTTATCCACCTTTAATACCACCTTGTGTTGTTGTGTTTCAGTTATTTCACTTAGTAGCTCTTTAAGCCAAACGGCTTGACATGCGGCTGCCGTGGCTGCCATGTACTCGGCTTCGCATGACGAAAGTGCCACGGTACTCTGTTTTTGTGAGCACCAAGTAATGGGTGCGTTGCCATAGTAAAACACGTGTCTTATGGTGCTTCGTCCATCGTCCGGATCCACATTATGACTGCTGTCACTAAAACCCCAAAGAAAATGATCTCCACCCCAGGAGTACTTGATTCCATAGCCGACGGTTCCTCGTAGGTACCTTAGGATCTGCTTTATGGCTAATGAATGAGACTCTCTTAGGGTCTGCATATAGCGACTGACTACTCCGACTGAGTAGGTCAAGTCTGGTCGTGAGTGGAGTAAGTACCTGAGACAACCAATTTGTCGTCTATATTTTTTGTGTTCGACATCAACTCCTTCTTCATCTTTTGAGAGCTTAGCACCCGGTTCCATAGGACATTGAGTCGGGTTGCAACTCCCCATTCCAAAATCTTTTAAAATTCTCTTTGCATAGCTCTCTTGTTTGAGTGTGATAACGTCTTTTCTTTGTTCCACTTCCAGACCAAGGTAATAGGTCAACTTACCCAAGTCACTCATCTCAAAATTCCTTTTCATTTGCTTCTTGAAAGAATTTATTTCTTCTAGACTTGAGCCTGTTATGATAAGATCGTCAACATACACCCCGGTGATCAGTAGGGATTGTGGAGTAGACTTTGTGTATACAGCCTGTTCTTGTGTGCACCGGTTAAACTTTAAGGCTTTCAAGGTCCCGTCTAGGTTGGTGTTCCAAGCTCTAGGAGCTTGTTTTAACCCGTAAAGGGCTTTGATGAGTTTATAGACCTTGTGTTCTTGTCACTTGATTTCAAAACCCTCCGGTTGTTGTACGTACACCTCTTCTTTTAAATCTCCATGTAAAAACGCTAATTTTACGTCTAGATGGTGTAATTCCCACCCTTTACTAGCTGCAAGTGCAATTAGTAGTCTTACCGTTTCGAGTCAGGCAACGGGTGCGAATACTTCATCGAAGTCTACTCCGTGTTTCTGTACGTACCCTTTTGCCACCAACCGGGCTTTGTGTTTCACGACAGCCCCGTTAGCGTCCTTCTTTACTTTGAAAACCCACTTGAGGCCAATGGGTTTGATTCCATCTTTTAGTTTCGTGAGCTACCATGTTTTATTTTTCTCGATGGAGTCGATCTCTTGCTTCATGGCTTTCATCCATTCAACACGTTCTTTTGCTCCATTGAACGTGCTTGGCTCATCATTGTGTAAAAGTAAAAGATCTGGATCTTCATCATTCTGTCTTCGATTCATCTTTCATCCATTACGAAATCATTAAACTTTCTTGGAACAACAGTAGCGCGTGTGCTTCGTCTGGCAGTCGGTTGCTCGACAGCTGTGCCATTTGTGGACTGCTGTGATGAAGTGCTCGAACCTGGGTTGCTGTGACTCGGCCCTGGGCTGCTATAGCTGGTTTCGTAGCTTGAATCTGGGCTGCCAGGGCTGCTGTTTTGACCCGTTTCTTGGCTGCTGTCCCGGACGGACAATGTTCCATCACTCGTGTTTTCATTGCTGATTGTGAGGCTTGGTTCTTCCCCCCAATTAACAATGAAACTCGTCCATTCAGGTTCTTTTCCACTTGTTTTTTCTTCTCCAAACCAGTCCCACCCTTCATGTTCTTTGAACTCGACATCCCGACTAACGACTATTCTTTTGTTTTGAGGATCGTATAGTCAGCCAGGTTCCGTTCCGAGGTGAACTAGCATCTTGGACCGATCATCTAGCTTTTTCAAATGAGTAGACGTCACCTTGGCATATGCTTTACAGCCGAAAACCTTCAGGTGTTAGATATTTGGCTTTATTTCTTTGTAAACCTCATAGGGTGTTTTGTCTTTGAGTGCTCGTGTAGGGACTCGGTTAAGAATATAAGTAGCGTGTCGTACACCTTCCCCCCACATTTAACTCGGGACCATTGTTGCTTTCATCATGCTTCGCGTCATTCCCATTAACGTTCGGTTTCGCCGCTCCACCACACCGTTTTGTTGAGGTGTGTATGGAGCGGTGAGTTGTCTTGAAATTCCATGTTCTTCACAATAACTAGTGTATTCACCAGAGTTGAATTCCCCGTCCCGTCCGACTGAAATGATAAAATCTTTTTTCCTATTTCTTTCTCCACCAACGCTTTGAATCTTTTAAAACAGTCAAAGGCTTGATCTTTGGTTCTTAACAAGTGAGAACACATGTACTTGCTATAATCGTCAATTAGCACAAAAATATAGTTTTTACCTCCCGGTGTCGTTGGAGATATGGGTCCGCAATGGTCTCCATGGATAAGTTCTAGTTTTCGGGTTACCCTAAAAGAGCTTTTGGCGGGAAACGGCTTTCTCGTCTGTTTTCCTACCAAGCATGCGTCACACAATTTGTTCTCGTGACGGATCTCCGGTAATCCCACGACTATCCCCTTTGATACCATTTGCTTCATTGCCTCGAAGTGGAGATGCCCAAGTCTAGCATGCCACTTCCATGGCATTGTGTTTGCATGCAAACGGGTCTCCCGACCTTCAGTTTCACCTCGTAGAGGCGATTCTCGGTTCTTGTCACCTTTACCAGTCGTTTTCCATCTCTTTCATGCACCGTTAGGTAGTCATCCTTCATATGAACTTCACATCCACACTCGGTTGCCTGACCCAGGCTGATTATGTTACTTCAAAGATCGGGTATGAAGTAGACATCACTTAACAGTCGTTGTTCCCCGATTTTACCTTCAAGTAACGCCGAGCCATTTCCTTCGATCCTTATACACGAACCATCACCAAACCTTACCTTGACCGTTATTCGTTCGTTAAGTTCACAAAAATAACTACGGTTACCTGTCATGTGATTACTCGCGCCGTTGTCTAGATACCAAACACCTTCTTCTCGTGGTTCGGTTTCGTAATGTCACACCCCAACCAACGGCGGAAACGTCGGGGCGGGACATGTAGACTGTTGTTGACTAAATTGTAATATATTAACTCCATTTAAATTCAACAAACATAAACCAATTCCATAGTACATAATTGAAATACAAATTTGTTCTTGAATTAAAATTAAATAAGTCCCAAAGCTTATGTGTAGCAAGCCTTGATCAAAACTTTAGCACCTGAAACATGAATAAAATAAGGTCAACTAAAAAGTTGGTGAGCATACATAGGTTTTGACACCACTCCAAGTTTAAAGTATTTTATACAATTCATACGATACACGTGTATAAGGCATTTATGGAGAATCTACAGTTAAACTAAGTGTGTACAATCAAACCTTGTGACTGAGGCATAACATGCAGGTTACCCTAATGTAAAATCGGTAACAAACACCCTAACCGGGTGGGTTTGTCCGACTCAATAGATCTATCAATGTTAACCGTTGGCTTGTACTGAGTTAATGATTGTACTAATGTCATGTATATGTAGTCTTAACTCATAGCATTCAAGCATAAAGCACAAATAACACATAGCATCATATTAGTGAATTGTATTTAAGTCTATGCAAAAAGTTTCAAAAAGTAAATCATGTTTCACCCCAAAAGTACAAAATAAAAAGGGGGCTATGTAAACTCACCTGTAATAATAGTGTAGATAGCACGAACAATAGGTAGCAAAAGTGGTTTCCAAGTCACAAGGTTAACCTAACGTTGAATTCATATGACTTGAATTAGTTATTGTGCTCAAAGCCTAAAGTAGGTCTTAGGGTTTCAGTCGGAGCGAGTGTGGGGTCTTGTACAATGAGTTTGTGTTAATATAGGTAAAGGATGTATGTAATTTGTCATTTGTATTTAAATAAAAGTTTGATATACAAACGTAAGTTCCAAAATGTTCAAATAACTTTCAAAAAGAAAATTAATTGTCTTAGGGTTTAATAACTAAATAGATAAATAATATATCCCTTTTTATTTATTCATTTAATAATGTACCCAAAAATAATAGTGTAAATATATATTGCTTTATATATTTATGAAAATATAGTTTAAACCCTAATGGATTATTATTGAAACGAGGGCGTTGTTTTAATTAAATAAATTCTTTCATTTGTTTAATTTATATGATCACATATGAACATATAAACGTATAGATTAATATATATTTAAAGAAAAAAGTTTTATTTGATTAGGATTTTAACCCTAATATGTTTAATTTAATAGAAAAAGAATTATTTATAAAGTTAAAAAAAAAGCTTTAATATATTTATATAAAAATGGGTAGTATAAAATTATTAAATAAGGCTAATTAGTTTAATTAACATAATTTATTTATATTGAGAGTGTGGATCCCAAAATCATTTTAAATAGTAAAAATATTAATTTCTTTAATTAAAATCTGTTTAAAAATGCATAAATTAGTTCTAAATGGTACTAGATTTTATAACATGATTTTTATAAATTTAAAAGGGGTGTTAAAATGGTTTTAAAAAAAATGAAGAACACCACCCGGTTCGAACCCGGGTGGGTTCTGTGGAGGCAAAGCGTTTTACCAATAAACCAGGGGACTAACCCGCAACTCCAAATAGATCCGAAAAGGTTTTAACTCGTAGCAGAAAAGGGGCCGGGTCTGATTCTAAGGGGCGCACAACAAGAAAAAAAAACGGCATTGCGGGTTGTGGGTTTCGAACCCACGCCACCTAGCCCGGCGGTGCAGTGACTTACCGGCTGGGCTAGGTGGTTTCGCTGATTAAAAGGGGAATCTAAACGATTATATGTGATAACTGAGTTTATCCCCAGATTGGTTAAGCGCCCAAAAAGTATGAACCCTAATTTTTAAAATTGATTCGATTGATTCTTATTTCTTCATATTGATAAGGGGTTATTGTAATGCCCCTTTAAACGAATCGAATGGGATAAGTTTTACCTGTTTTGGTGTCGAGAAGAGTGAGGACGGCTGGATAGAAGCTCCTACCGTTCTTGGTATTCGATAGCTTCCCTAAGGTAAGATGAGGGTCGATAAATCGTTCAGAGAGTCTGTAGTGGTTTGCGCGGAGGGGTGAGAATAGTTTAATTTGATTAATTTCATCCCGAATACATGATTTGATTACGATATGGGGGTTACGGTTGTCGGGTCCTAAATACGCGTTAATCTATTCAGTTGAGAATGAATTGGGTCGTGTATTATACTCGGATTCATTCATGAATAGCCTGCGCGTGATTTACGGACAATAACACGTACTAATTCTCTGTTTTGGAAATGAATTGAACTCGGTTTGACCTTGAATGGTCAAACGCGTTTAAATTTCAAATTGGCTGTCATTCTTGCCAAGTTAATTGATACACGGGTAGGAATTCTGGTCGATATACAGATGTGTAAACAAGGGCCGTCCAATGATTTTGGGTATGCTCGATTATGTCTATGGATTGGAAGGGAAATTCACTCCTGTTGACTTTTAGAGGTCAAAGGGGACGATTTGAAGATTCAAAACCCTTGAATGGGTTCAAATCGAGGGTTCAAGTGTAGGTTCAAAGTGGGATGTTCAAGACCAATGTAATTTGTTTTAAATTTTTATTTTATTTATTTATTTATAAAAGTATAATTTATAAAAGAGATAGTTTCATTTTAATAAATTTTCAATTTGTGCAAGTGGTTGGTTTAATAAAATCAAGTGTATGTGTATTCATATGTTTAAAACATATATGATATATATATATATATATATATATATATATATATATATATATATATGTATATATATATATATATAGTGAAAGCTAAGATGGAAAAGTGAGGATGATAGTTTAAATGACTACATGTTTATAATGACAATTAATGTGACTCAAATGAGTGAGACAAGTACGGTAATCCATTGGGGTGTCATTATTGTAAAAGTAGTACCAGAAAATCATAAATGTTACAATCTCCCCATGTTAAGGGGATTTCGTCCCGAAATTTAATTAGTGGAGGCTACTGAATCAGGAAAGGGTGCGGGTTTGGATTCTCAATGAGTTTTGACTGCCGGTTCAGGGAGTAAATCTGATAACAAGGTTCAGGTACGAAGAATGACAGTGGAGTTAGTTTTTTGGAATGAACTTAAGGAGCAAGTCTGTTGAAAAATGTTTGGGTCCTAAAGGTGAAATGTATTACTTGAAATAGGAGCGATGAGAAAACTTGGTGATCATAGTTTGCTTAAGATGTAGTCCAACATGCTCAAGAATTGCCGGTAGATAAAGGGTTTCACAAACATTGGTCTAGGTCAAGATAACATAAAACTTCACGTGACACGAACAACGCTACTTCGGATAATATGATAGAGCACTTATATATAGGAAGTACCATCGGCGTATCCACCATGCCCTTGTCATATCACATCAGTTTCGTTGTTACATGTCATGATAAGTTTTAGGTCATAACACACGACAAAATTTACTATGTTTTTCATGCGCTGATTTTTATAATTTCGTGTGCACCCGTAATTACTCAAATCATCGTATGGTCCGTATAGATCATTCCGTAGTGTGCGGGTCAAGAGGGCACAATTTCACTTAGTTCATGTCTATTGTTTTCACATATGAGTTGCTAATAAGTACTATGTCCCTAAATGGGCAGGTCGGTTAGTAACTAAAGAGTAATAAGGTAGTATAACTTAAAGTTCCATAGTTTACTCGTGTTTGAACAAGAATACGTCAAACACCGAGTTGTTATAAGTGTTACAGCTTCCTCGTGTATGAACAAGAATACGCCAAACCCCGGGTAGCTTCAATGTGTTAATGTTTTCAAGTTTGGTGAACAAAGTGTATGACCATACTTCATGTATATTGTGATCAACCAATTGCAACAATTGTAAGCAACTTAGTTTCGCGTATAATGTAAACACACAAGTCTCATGTATGATCTAGTGTCACGTAGCTTGTAATCAAATAGGTTTCATGTGTAGCGTGAACAACTTAGCATCATGTATTTTGTAAATCAATAAGCTCTCATGTGTAATGTAAACAACATAGTGTCATGTGTATTGTAGGAAATGGAGTTCATGTATGATGTTGACAACTTAGCGCCATGTATTTTGTAGCTCAATAAGTTTCATGTTCAATGTAGTCAATCATGTAATTTGTACCAAGCGAACAATTGTTATGTATCATGTATATTGCAAATAAACTGGTTTCATGTGTTATGTAATCAGTCTAGTAAATTGTGATTTGCAAATAAACTAGTTTCATGTATTATGTGATCGTGATGTGTATCTTGTGAACGTGCATACGTAAGTTATTAAATTTTGTGTGACATATACTAACGAGTTTTGCATGTGATCAGGTGTTACGGAGCAGCGTGTTGGTTTATGTTCGTGTAGGATGTGGTAGTCTAGCTCTTTAAATCTCGTTGAGGTTTGTAGGGATGGTTAATCGTTCACGCGAAATGGGTCGTCTCTTGAAGTGGTAAGTGAAAGATAACGAGGAGGTTCTGAAAACATTAAGGGAAATGTGTTTACAAATGCTGATCTTTGTTTGAAAATAGGAAATTGTAACTCGTTCTTGATGGTAGATATATGAAGTAGTGAAACTATTGGGTCAAATAATCTAAATAAATAACCAATTTATAGGAAAAAACGTTTTATTAAATTTTCAATTATTATAAGAAGAACATTTTTTTTTTGAAATTTATTGGCTAAACAAGCGGTTGTATATTAATTTAACCAGGGTTTAGAATTTATTGTCTTAACGAGAAAAGTCATAATTATTTATCAATTTGAAATGTTGCTTTTATAAGACAGGTCGTATTAAGTTTCCTTATAAAGTGAAAAGGTTTATAGAAAATTTATATTTTTGATACTATCTAAAAGTTTAATAAACATTTGGTTTGAAAATAGCGAGGTTGTTTAAGTCTAATAGGATGAGTTCTTTACGAAGGAGATTGTTGGTAGTGTACTAAATCGTATTAAATGAAGAAGGTGATACTTGGGACATTTTGATGAAAGTATGATGGGTGTGATTCACACTCAACGGGTCAAATCAATGAATAATAACTTTAGAGTTGAAATACATAAAATTGATTAAATGCTAAAATGTTAAACATTACTCATAGGGAAATGGTTCTCAAACTGAAAATTTAAAGACAATAAATAATTTTGTTAACGTCTCTTGTAACTTTCCACTAGAAGGAAGATAATTCCCAAGACGAGCACCGCTATGGTCACTCGGGTAGCCGACTTGGCTTCAGCTCTAGCTGTCTTCGCGCGATGCTGCAGTATTTCTTTTTCAAGGATGGAGATTAACTCCTTTTGGTACCCTAATTGGTTTGCTAGGCTATCCATTCTTTGTCCTTGCAAGTCGTGCATTACCCCCTGCTCCATCCTTTGCCTTTCAAATTTCGAGGTCCTTACATATTGGTGAATGTCATTGATTGGAATTCCCATAGCACTAGTGGGTGCCATGGTATGCCTTACCCAAGGGTTAGGATGATACGGGTCAGGCACCAGATACGGGTCTCTTAATCGGGGTGATCTAGGTGTTCGAAGTCTTGGGCCGGTGTTCCTAGCCCAATCTGCCCTTACTTCAAACCTTGTCTTGGCAGCTGGGGGTGGTGGTGACCGATACACGGGTGACCTGATGTCTTCTTCCCAATCAGATTCTGCTCCGGGTCGGTATACCGGGGAGGGAGGAGAGTAGGAGTCCATGCCTAGCATGAAAACAATGGAAAGGTTATAAGTGATAATAAAATACTGAGTGTCAAATATAGGAGTCCTCATAGGTTTAGAGTTTGACTAGTCATAACACCGAGTCTTCACAATAGTATTTTTGGAGTACACTTGACCTATAAGTAGTGTATCCTTGAGGAGAATTCCCAGGAAAGAGGGGTGGGTCATTAGGACACACTTAAGTACCCTGTCTTTCCTTGGCCAGAATTCCTCATGGGCCTACATACTCTTCCAGCCATCATGTACTAATAACACTATTGTTGGACTCATGGTTAGGATGAGAATTGTTGTGGACTGGGCTTTGAGGCCCGAAAGTAAGGTTTATTTATTGCAGCGGGCTTATTCTTCTTGGAGGGTAAGTGGATTATTAGTTTATTATTAATGGGCATTAGGCCCAATTAGGCCCAATAGTCTAGATTTTGATCACAAGAAGTGGTGATATTTTGTGTGTGAGATTAAGGGTACATGAGGAACTAAGTGTGTATGAGTGTGTGTGGAAAACTTAGGATAGCACTTTAAATAAATCAAATAGGTAGCAATGAATAGGAGACAAAAGTTGGCAGGTAATGTGACACATAGACTAGTAAGTACTGTATCATATGATGTAATTATTTAGTATAACATGTAAAATTATTCACATAAGAAATAATCACATAGCATGTAGTAGCATTGCATAGTATGGGTGTCCTAAAGTTATAGTCTAGGTCCAGAGTGTCTAATAACCTAATTCCCTATAACCAAGGCTCTGATACCAATCTGTCACACCCCAACCAACGGCGGAAACGTCGGGGCGGGACATGTAGACTGTTCGTGAGCTCAAGGTTGACTAAATTGTAATATATTAATTCCATTTAAATTCAACAAACATAAACCAATTCCACAGTACATAATTGAAATACAAATTTGTTCTTGAATTAAAATTAACTAAGTCCCAAAGCCTATGTGTAGCAAGCCTTGATCAAAACTTTAGCACCTGAAACATGAATAAAATAAGGTCAACTAAAAAGTTGGTGAACATACATAGGTTTTGACACCACTCCAAGTTTAAAGTATTTTATACAATTCATACGATACACGTGTATAAGGCATTTATGGAGAATCTACAGTTAAACTAAGTGTGTACAATCAAACCTTGTGACTAAGGCATAACACGCAGGTTACCCTAATGTAAAGTCGGTAACAAACACCCTAACCGGGTGGGTTTGTCAGACTCAATAGATCTATCAATGTTAACCGTTGGCTTGTACTGAGTTAATGATTGTACTAATATCATGTATATGTAGTCTTAACTCATAGCATTCAAGCATAAAGCATAAATAACACATAGCATCATATTAGTGAATTGTATTTAAGTCTATGCAAAAAGTTTCAAAAAGTAAATCATGTTTCACCCCAAAAGTACAAAATAAAAAGGGGGCTATGTAAACTCACCTGTAATAATAGTGTAGATAGCACGAACAATAGGTAGCAAAAGTGGTTTCCAAGTCACAAGGTTAACCTAACGTTGAATTCATATGACTTGAATTAGTTATTGTGCTCAAAGCCTAAAGTAGGTCTTAGGGTTTCAGTCGGAGCGAGTGTGGGGTCTTGTACAATGAGTTTGTGTTAATATAGGTAAAGGATGTATGTAATTTGTCATTTGTATTTAAATAAAAGTTTGATATACAAACGTAAGTTCCAAAATGTTCAAATAACTTTCAAAAAGAAAATTAATTGTCTTAGGGTTTAATAACTAAATAGATAAATAATATATCCCTTTTTATTTATTCATTTAATAATGTACCCAAAAATAATAGTGTAAATATATATTGCTTTATATATTTATGAAAATATAGTTTAAACCCTAATGGATTATTATTGAAACGAGGGCGTTGTTTTAATTAAATAAATTCTTTCATTTGTTTAATTTATATGATCACATATGAACATATAAACGTATAGATTAATATATATTTAAAGAAAAAAGGTTTTATTTGATTAGGATTTTAACCCTAATATGTTTAATTTAATAGAAAAGGAATTATTTATAAAGTTAAAAAAAAAGCTTTAATATATTTATATAAAAATGGGTAGTATAAAATTATTAAATAAGGCTAATTAGTTTAATTAACATAATTTATTTATATTGAGAGTGTGGATCCCAAAATCATTTTAAATAGTAAAAATATTAATTTCTTTAATTAAAATCTGTTTAAAAATGCATAAATTAGTTCTAAATGGTACTAGATTTTATAACATGATTTTTATAAATTTAAAAGGGGTGTTAAAATGGTTTTAAAAAAAATGAAGAACACCACCCGGTTCGAACCCGGGTGGGTTCTGTGGAGGCAAAGCGTTTTACCAATAAACCAGGGGACTAACCCGCAACTCCAAATAGATCCGAAAAGGTTTTAACTCGGAGCAGAAAAGGGGCGGGGTCTGATTCTTAGGGGCGCACAACAAGAAAAAAAACGGCATTGCGGGTTGTGGGTTTCGAACCCAGGCCACCTAGCCCGGCGGTGCAGTGACTTACCGGCTGGGCTAGGTGGTTTCGCTGATTAAAAGAGGAATCCAAACGATTATATGTGATAACTGAGTTTATCCCCAGATTGGTTAAGCGCCCAAAAAGTATGAACCCTAATTTTTAAAATTGATTCGATTGATTCTTATTTCTTCATATTGATAAGGGGTTATTGTAATGCCCCTTTAAACGAATCGAATGGGATAAGTTTTACCTGTTTTGGTGTCGAGAAGAGTGAGGACGGCTGGATAGAAGCTCCTACCGTTCTTGGTATTCGATAGCTTCCCTAAGGTAAGATGAGGGTCGATAAATCGTTCAGAGAGTCTGTAGTGGTTTGCGCGGAGGGGTGAGAATAGTTTAATTTGATTAATTTCATCCCGAATACATGATTTGATTACGATATGGGGGTTATGGTTGTCGGGTCCTAAATACGCGTTAATCTATTCAGTTGAGAATGAATTGGGTCGTGTATTATACTCAGATTCATTCATGAATAGCCTGCGCGTGATTTACGGACAATAACGCATACTAATTCTCTGTTTTGGAAATGAATTGAACTCGGTTTGACCTTGAATGGTCAAACGCGTTTAAATTTCAAATTGGCTGTCATTCTTGCCAAGTTAATTGATACACGGGTAGGAATTCTAGTCGATATACAGATGTGTAAACAAGGGACGTCCAATGATTTTGGGTATGCTCGATTATGTCTATGGATTGGAAGGGAAATTCACTCCTGTTGACTTTTAGAGGTCAAAGGGGACGATTTGAAGATTCAAAACCCTTGAATGGGTTCAAATCGAGGGTTCAAGACCAATGTAATTTGTTTTAAAATTTTATTTTATTTATTTATTTATAAAAGTATAATTTCTAAAAGAGATAGTTTCATTTTAATAAATTTTCAATTTGTGCAAGTGGTTGGTTTAATAAAATCAAATGTATGTGTATTCATATGTTTAAAACATATATGATGTATATATATATATATATATGTGTATATATATATAGTGGAAGCTAAGATGGAAAAGTGAGGATGATAGTTTAAATGACTACATGTTTATAATGATAATTAGTGTGACTCAAATGAGTGAGACAAGTACGGTAATCCATTGGGGTGTCATTATTGTAAAAGTAGTACCAGAAAATCATAGATGTTACACGTAACGTTTCGGGAGTAAGTTTTCTTCATTCAGTAACACCGTCTCTTCTTCACACCTCATCATGTATACTGCTGGATATGCAGCAACAGTTTCATTGAGGTTTGCTTCCTGTTGATTTTGCTTTCGGTCCGGGAAAACGGAGGCAAAGTGCCCGAGCTTGTCACAACGATAACATTGGACTTTAGAACGATCTTTTCCTTTTCCTTTTGACCGTTCTTCGGTTTGATTATGTGTGGTGTCTTTTGTGCCTCGTTCAATACCACTCTCCCGACCCTTCCCACGTTCTCGAGCCTGTCCGCGAGTCGAGGCAGATCCTCTTCCTCGACCACGGTTATGGTCAGGTTGTCTGTTTCTGTAGGAGTTTTTGGCTTGATGGAACAACAACCTTCCTTGATTTGCTGCAGAAGTTTCGGCTCCCTTTAGTCTTTCTTCGAAGGCTTTCATCCTTCCCAAAGCTTCTTGAAAGGTCATCGTATTTAGATCGACGAATTGCTCAATCGATGCTAAATGCTGGATAAACTTCGCCGGTGCAGAACTAAGTATTTTTCCGACGAGTTTCTTTTCTTCAAAGGATGTCCCGAGACTTGCAGCTTTGGAAACGAGGTGGCTTATCTGGGCTGCAAAGTCATCGATCGTTTCCCCATCCTTCATTCTTAAAGACTCGAACTCAGATTGAAGAGTTTCAATCCGGGCTTCTCTAACCCGATCGACACCAACATACCGAGTTTTCAAAGCGTCCCATATGTCTTTAGCTGTTGTTAACTGGGCTACTTGGAGTACGAGGGCTTCCGGGATTGCTTGAAACAGCAGCGCGATGGCCATATCATCCTTCTTGGCTTCGACGATGGTTCCTGTTCTTGGTTCAATTGCTTCCAAGATACCGTAAACCTTGAACATTGCTTTGATTCTGATCGACCAGATGTTGTAGTTCGTTGCGTTCAACATCAGGCATTGTAACGAAGTCGAGTTGTTTTCTTTTACCTTAACAACCGGTGGTTGCTCTTGGTCTCCCATTCCTTCCCTTCGATTCTTCCTGCTATAGGTAAGTGGTGTCTTGGGTTCTTGATCCAGCCCCGCACGATTATTCAGGAGTGACTTCCGCCTTGAAGTCGACTTCTGATCACAGCCTTGATTTTGAAGGGTTCTTCACAGCAGATCAACCGATTTGTTCTTGACTGACTCTGATACCAATTCAAGTCCAAGAATCGGTAAATAAATAAATTTGTGAATAACTCTCACGTGTTTATTAATCAGAAAATATAACTCAAAAACTGATTACAAAGATACCATAACTCGGTATTTATAGGCTACTCATCTAAACCTATTTGACTTGTATTCAAATCGCAACTTATCATTATTTAACCAACTTGCTAGATCCTAATACAATTTGAATTGCAGCATCTAGATAAACCGACTTGTTTATCTACAGGTAACCCACCGACTTATGGGATAAGCTACTCGCATGTAGCTTGGGCCGGCCCAACTCCAACCAAACTATTGAAGTCGGAATAAGCCCAACATTTGACTCAACATATTACTAAACCATAAATAAGATTAACTCCTAATTAATTAAAGATGAGCATAAGACGTGGGCATGCAGGTGGTGGACTATTGCAAGTAACAAACCCTCTCCACGTGGGCTACAAGGGTACGTAACAGTTTAAAACCACGAAGATTATAAATTATAAATATATAGCTAATTTTCTTCACACTCAAAATTAGGAAGGTTAAGCAATTTGTCTTATTGTCTATGCTTAAAAATGTAAACTTTAACCCGTTTCACTACAAGTTAATTGATTTGTTGTAGTTTTTTATTAAAACCAACGAAAAGTTATGGAGTAAAACTAAATGTTTTTAACATCATTTGATGATTAGTTATGGTTAAAAAATAATCTTTATTAAACTTTTATTACACAACATTAATTATATGTTTTTCATAAAAAAAAGAAATGTTGTTTGTTTTAGAACCAATAAATTAACAACCTTATTGGGACAAAGAAAACTGTCACCACTTCAATAATAAACAAATAAAAAGGTTTTAATTAAGACTTGAAATATTCAAACTGCCCTTTAATCACGCCAATAATTGTCTCCATTATTCTCACTTTGGGATTATATAAACTGTTAGAAACACATCATACAAAAACAGAAGTGATCACAACATAAAAAGAAATAAAATAAAATAAAAACTTTTGTGCTTTTTAAGGTAACTAAAATTGGTCAAAAGCTGAACATGTAACAAAACTATATCACGGGATTTCAGATAAAACTTCTCGGGGAGTCGCACACCTAGCTCCATTTCTGTTCCCCTTTCCCATTTTTTGAGCTCAAAACCATCTGAAATTACACTTTTACCCCTCAATCTTTCCCTGCTATGATCCGAATATACTGATTAATCTTTAATTACCCTTCTGTTTCATGATCAATGTTCCGCGTCCTTGATCACTGTTTTATGAATGATACGAGTCTATCTTTCTCATTTCAACAAGATTTTGAGTTGGGGTAATCGAATATTTTTATAAAAGTTCATGTTTTGTATAAAACCATATAATATTATCATCTGTTTTAAGGGGAGGCCTGCATGCATATATATTATATTTATGTATGTTTTGTTGGTATAGTGCATAGAATTAAAAATTGATAAAAGTAAGACATTCTTGTTGTTTTTTGTCCTTTAGTAGGGCATGCAGGCCGGCCAAAGACAAAGATTTGGTCTTGTGGTTTATTATATTATTGAATATTGATTACTTCCAGTTAGTTAAAGAAACATCTGTCATTAGTAGTATTTGCATAAAAAGAACAACTTTTTGTTTTCCTGTTAGCTTGTCTTCCATTTTCAGTTCCTTTGCAGAAAACTAATGGAGGACAAAGGTGGTGGTGAAGTGAGGAAAATTCACATAGTTTATTTTCTTAGTCATAAAGGACTTATCGAGCATCCACATCTCATTCGCGTGCATCATCTCTCACGAACCGGGGTTCATCTTAGAGGTCAGTGTGCATAATTTTTTTTTTTTGTGTGCAAATTCTTGATGTTTGGAACATGTGACTAATGAAGATGTGAAGAGATGGTTATCAGAACTAAGGGGGAAAGACATGCCAGAGAGTTTTGCTTGGTCATACAAGAGGTTTTCATTTTCCTTCTGTACAATCACATTAATATATGTTGTTTATTGAACAGATTGTTGAGAGTTGATGTGGTTGTGTTGCAGAAGGTACAAGACTGGATATGTATGGCAAGATCTACTAGATGAAGATCTTATCACCCCAATATCAGATAATGAATATGTTCTTAAAGGTTCAGAAATTTCCTCCATTACCTTCACCAATGGTAATTAATTTTCAATTTCCTTTTTAGAGTGTTACATTATTATTCCTAACATAGATGTCAAAATTAGCCCGGTTGAGTAAAGGGTCAAAATAGATACATTTTTTGGTGACCATCATTAACGGACTCTCCTAACCAACGTGATCAGGTAAAACAGCTAATCATGTGACTCTCATATGTTAAAGACATAAAACATGTGGAAATTGGTTGAAATTACCAGAGTTAATATCCAAACTAGAACCTTTATAGTACTTCAAATTAATTATTTGAATTTAAAGGTTTAATTAATGTCCCAATGCAGATATTAGTTCATACTGTGAGAAAGATGACTTCAAAACAAAAACATCACCCCCATTGATCAAGGTGGATATCAAAGATCCAAAAAACCCCTTGGCAAAAGAATCTCAAGATCATTCAACCAACTCATCAACAAAAACATCATTTGAAATCGAAGAGCTGCCTTCGTTTGGGTCCGAGACCTCCACTGAAGACACAACAAAGCAACAAGAAGATTACCAGTTTGTTGGCACAACTAAACATGAACAAGTACAAAGCCAAAAGAAAGCTCAAGTTAATTCCTTCTTGGAAACTTATTTGAGCAAAACCAAGAATGATGATAAGATCAAGAAGAGTTGCTGCCAGAAAGAAACAAATAGTTCCAAGGCGTCCCGCTCTCCAAAGTATTCGTTTGAAAAAAGTAGTAGTTACTCGGGCTCAGGAGCAACGCATACGTTTCTGAATTTGCTCACTTGTGGGATCGTGGACACCAACGACTCGGCTGTGACAGTAATCAAAAGAACAGATGGTACAGCTTCTATGATGAATGTATCTTCTTTTAATGAAAAGAAAATTGATCAAGTTGTCAAAGGAGACAAGTTTGGGGGGTCTGAAAGGGTATCTAGATCAGTTCATTGGACTACTTTAGAGAAACAAAGAGATAACAGGTAGAACTATATGAAATCTAAATCATTCTTATCTTCTTCTTCCTTTAACCCCTTTTTGGGTCATTTTGTGTTCTTCTGAACTCGAACGATTTAGAAACACATGATCAGTTGCATATCTTGTGACAGGAAGGAGGGATCAAAGAGGAGTCATAATATTAGCGACTCCAATAACAAAAAGACAAATCGAGCTGCTTATAAGTTTGTAAATGGCCCTTATTGCTCGTAAGTTTAATTCTTTTAACCCTTAGCAAACAAAGAATATCGTTAGTAATCATCTGTGCTCTTCAAATAATCTTCGGACAATATTTTGTGATTTGCCGATCGCTAGCTATTGTATAAGAAGTTAACTAAATTCTGAAAGATTTGATACAATGTAAGCTGACATGGTTAGGTGTTAGTTACCCAAAACTGCAATCATGTTAAGTTTGTTACTATTTTTTTATACAATCAGCCGATTTCCATAGTTCTTGAACTTCTGTCCGGCATTAACATTGTCAAACATGTCATATTATTGATGCAGGCAGTGTGGGAGGCAATTCAATCCTGAGAAACTTCACACCCACATGAAATCATGTAGAAGAATGAAGACTTTAGTCAAGGCTGCCAAATCCATATCTGAAAGGGTGATCGTTTAAACCAGAAAGACTAACCACAGATTCACTTTTTTAAACAGTTAACTTGACAAATAGACACGTTTTGGTTTCTTTTTAGGAGTTAGAAATTGGATACCGTTTAGTCTTGCAGATCATTCTGTATCTAGTTTTCTTTTTTCTTTCACAATCGCGGTCTCTTCAATGTAAAATTCAGTTGAAGTAATGCATAGCAATTAACTTTGGAAGTTGGAAGTTAATTGAGTGTCTCACTGCCATTTGGATGCCTGGTATGCATTTGGAGTTCATCTAGAATTTGGAAGAATCAACAACCTACACTTTAAAATTCTCAAATGTCTACAAACTTTGATCACTTAGAACCAAAGTGCAATGAATAGAAAGGGTATTGAAAGTTTAACTAAATTATAAGTTTTATTATGTCATTAATATAAGTATATGGGTCAAAGTTGTAATATTTTAATTAGAAGGGGTCAAATGTAATTAGCTCAATAGGGTTATATCGGTTGTTTCCAAGCGATTTCAGCCCAGAAACTCAGCAGATTGGTCCAGTACCAATCACAAATCTGACAGCTTCCTCCGATCATTTTCCATGCGAGAACCGTGTGTTTCAGCTAGGGGTGTAAACAAGGCTCGTTTAACTTACTGCGAGCTCGAGCTTGAGCTCGGCTCGATTCAAGCTCTATTTCTAAAGCTTGGGCTCGACTCGTGAGTAGTTATTCAAGCTCGAGCTCGGCTCAGGCTCGTTTATTATTTATTAATTAATTTATATATATATATATATAATTATTATTATATATATTTTATTATATTTTTTTATATATAACGTAATATATATTATCTAGTTATTTTTATCATAATTATATATATAATTATTATTTTATAAATATATATCTAATATATTAATTAAAAATATTATAAATAATAGGCTCGCGAGCCGGCTCGAGCTCGATAAGTGAAGCTCGGTCTCGGGCTTGTTTTTAAACAAGCTTATTTTTAGGCTCGAGGTCGTTTAAGCTCGACTCGATTTGAGCTTTTAGCGAGCCGATCTTAAGTAGCTCGCGAGCCGACATGGCTCGTTTACACCCCTAGTTTCAACGAGCCAAAGCTCTAATACCATTTGTTGGGGGTTTCAGAGTCGTTATCGTATGCAGCGGAACAAACACACACACAAACGATAAACAAGAAAGCAGTAAACGACACAAGAAATAACGTGGTTCAGCCAAGGTGACTCACGTCCACGGTTGCAACTAGGGTTTCTTTATTATTAATTACTACAAAGAATTACAATTACATAGCTGAGTATATATAATAACAAGATTAGGGCTAAGTAAATTAGGCAACCACTAAATAACCAAACTAGGGTTGGCTGCCCCTTTTCTTATGTTCGAGCCGTAACAGACCCAAAGGGCCCGAACCGGCCCAAAATGTAACATCCCGGAAATTTGTAATATAATAATTTGGGTTAACGGATAACCCGAATCTGTGGTAAACAACGTTGATATTATGGATGTCACGAAGAGCTTGAATTAATAGGATTAAAGGGACCGGGTGTCCGTTTCTTTCATAATTCGAGATGGAATAGTATTTGACTGTTTAGGAGGGACCCGAAGTGAAACATTGGATGGTTTATAAACCATCTTTGCGCAAACCCTAGATCATTGGTGGCCTAGGAGTGTTCGACGGCAAAAGGGGAGGGAGAGCACAGGAGAAAAGCAATGGTGGTGGTCTAGCGGTGGTGGTACGGTGGCGACGGGCTAGGAGAACTCCATCACGCGTAAGGTAGCTCTCGTATTCCATTCTTTACTTCTTGTTTCCGTATTTGCATAAGAAAACCCGACTAGGTTGGGATTTCGAGCACGGTTAAGGACGGAGACGACGGGACGAGGATGGTAGATGGTGGTAGCGATCACGGTTAGCACGTGGGGATGACAGGATTGCGGTTCCGGCGGTCGTAAGGCGACGGTGGGGACGAGGTGAAGGTCGGCCACGGCCAGGTGATGGCTATAAACGTGAGGGGTTGTGGTTTCCGGCATAAACGGAGGGTGAGGAGTGGTGGTGCTCGGCGTCCGACGTGATCATGGTGGTGGCGCACCCATGACAGCTGTGGCTAGGAGTGTGGTGGCGCATGACGGGGCAATCGGAATGGATCCGGTTGGGGTTTTTGGTTGCATGTTTTGCATGAACCGAGGGTTTAAGGTTTCGGCTAAATGAAGAAGATGATGGCGGAGCTCGGCGGTGTCGCAAAACGGTGGTTCACAGTGGTGAACGTGGAGGAGAGTGGAAGAGGTCATGGGATTAGGTTTCGGGTATGAAGAGGTCACGAACGGTTCGGTATGAAGAGGTCATGAGATTAGGGTTACATGGTGTTGGAAGGACAAGCAGATGGGACTCATGGTTTTATTATATTGTTGTACGTTATTCAACGTATGTCTTAAACGTATCCTGATGGTGTGATCATACGTTAACATGTTCGAGCTTGTACGAGGTGACGTTGCTGTACGTGGGAGGGATCTTCAAACCAGTGAGTTTCTAATCCCCTCTTTTAAATGTTTTACTGTTTTGGGGGCTATCGTACATACTTACCAGGGATGTTTAACGTATTAAAAGTGTTAAGAGTTTTGGGTGTCAACCCGAGGTGTTTATGAACTAAAACATTCAGTAATGAGTCGGAGAGTCTACGGGGGTGTTTATAAGATCATGTGATCTAGGCTTAAAGGTGTGTATATGGTCGTGGGTCGTATTGTAATTCCCAGGAAATTCCGGCCTATGTTTTTACTTTTCCGACATTTGTAATTTCATTATTATAAGATTTCATCTATTCATTTCAGTGAAAGCTATCCTATTTATATATTTCATTTCATAAGTACACCTACATACATACATTTATTTTATTTCAAAAATAACAAATAATATGATAAAGAGTTATGAAATTAAAGGTTTAAAGTTCAAGGAAATAAATACCAACATAAATATATATATATATATATATATATATATATATATATATAGGGTTATTTCAAAAGTCTACATACATACATTGGATACAATTATTTCAAATTCAATAAATATTTATTTAGGGTCTTAAATGTCTTAATCTCATTAACAAATACATAAATATATGCTAAGTTATTTTCCTAAACCTATATATATACAAGCATGCAAATAAAAAAAATGTTATAAGTCCTATAAATAGATTTAGGAATTTATAAAGATTACAAAGTAAATAAGTTTTACATAAATAAAACCATTTTATTTTACAAAAAAATTATAGTTTGTAGTTATAACATCTAGTTAAAATATAGAAATTATTAGATTTATAAAAAAAAATTATAAAACTTTAATGATTTTTTGTTTTATAAAAGTCCAGAGTTCAAATGGTAATTTCTGAAATTTAATTTCAAATTAAAACAAAGTTTTTACAGAAAATAATAAACCCTGAAAGTCCAGGGGCCTGTTTTGCCAATTCCCAAACCTCCCCCTTCCCAGATTCAGTCCCGGGTTTGAAACTCCTCTACACCGGTTCTCACCCGTGTAATCCCAATCTCACAAATGGGATATTTTCAATCGAAACTGACAACGGCTATACAATTAAACCTATTAATCGACCCATTATGCAAAGTTAATGGAGCTTTGATTAGCTAATCATGGACAAACTCATAACCGTCAAACCCACTCTTAACCATTTACTCGATCGGGCAACGTGGCACGAATTGGCTATAAATAGGAGTCTGCGGTCATCAACGACACCCATCAAAAACTACTCGCACCTCGTATTGCATCAATTTCCACCTCAGTGATTCCCATTTTTGTCGAAGAAGTCGTACTTGTTAGAAGAGCCGTTCTCCTTCCCTACGTATTCAATTCAGATAATTCTTGTGCCCAAAGACTCGCCTTGTTATGAGGATCAAAATCCCCATAAAATAGGCTTCGATCGTTTGGCCGATCGGGGACTTTGGTGACCTAGGGTTTACAGGTATTACATTGGGGACGAAGGGTGTTTGAGCTTGTGGGTTAAAACCAAAACAAAACCAAATTAGCCACGGCTTCGTGCCCTGGTCTAATGGTTAGTGTGCTTGTGTGCGTGTGACCCGGCAGAGGGCGCGGGTTCTAGTCTCGGCCACCCATTTTTTTTAATTCGAATAGTTTTCTTTTATTATTTGCAATCATTATTTCACATTTGAAAATTCCAATTTAAAGTTTATAAATTCTATAAATATAATCCGAAAGTTTTATAAAAACCAAATTTATAAAATAATGTTTATTTATTTTATTTTAATTAAAAACATATTATAAAGCATTTTAAATTCATAAATAAATAATGAAAATGATTTGTTTTGGTAAATTAATTATGTTATTTATTTACATGTTAATTATATCTTTAAACCTTATTAAACTCCTTTTAAACTTACAAATAATTATTTTACAAGAATGATTATTTAAAAATGCTTTTAAATTTATAAATACTCAAATAATTATTTTAAATAATTATTTTATGCAAAGTTCAATAAATTCTATTTAAAACCTATTTATTCTTTTATAAATTCATTTAAAATGAATTTACTTAAATGATTATGTAACCATTTTATATGCATTTATTAATAGATTAATTAACACTTTTATTTACATTAACTACTAGCTTAATTAATTATTTTATTCACATAAAATATAAACTAATTAACCCCCTTTATTCCAAGACTTATTTGTACATCATTTTTTTGAATGATAATTTAAATACATTAATTTTGTCCTACTTCATAATTTTATTTATTAAGATTAAGGATAATTTTATACTATGTAATTAATTAGAAGTTTTGATTTATTTCTAATTGATTTTATAAACAATTTCTAACTTAATGTTTCAACAAGTTTCAAACTCCTATTTTTCTATAAAATATTCATTCAGGTCCATCTTCGAATCCAAACCCCGTGAAACCCTAAAGTCCCAAACTCTCCTTACTACCATCTAGACGTACATTACATTTAGAGTACCATTACACGTCTAGGTTTATTGTGAGGAATCCTCACGAGGCCTATCAGCCCTTACCAATTCATACCAATTCTAGCTTTGAAACAGGTGAGTTTACATAGCTCATTTTTACTCTTTTTACTTTTTGGGGTGGAACATGTTTACATTGCAATACATACAAATTCAATACCATTCGTTCTCATGCTATTACTTTGTGCTCTATGTCTTAAACTACTTGGCGACCATACGTGTGTTCATGTTTAGTACAATCATTAACTTGCGAGGCAGGCCTAAGGTAGTACCTTTTATGATCATTTATATGAGAATCCGATTCATTACATAACACGAACCTTGGCGGGTTTCGTGTATACATATTACTTCATTTTCAAAATGACAATCAGTTGGATTGTACCTACAGTTTTCCATTTACACGGGTTGATTGTACGCTTGGAACCTTGTATGTTTTCACATTTATGCCATAGTTATGCTTTGAAACATATTGAATATCAAATACTTTTACTCAACTTTTGTTTGGTGTCAAAACCTATGTTACTCACCAACTACTTGTAGTTGACATTTACTCACATGTTTCAGGTGCACCTGTTTGAGGACACTACTTGCTCACCTAGGACTTGGACCTAGTTTAAATTTAATATTGTATTGTCTTGAACTTTTCATATTCCACTTCCTTTTGTAACGGATGCTTTAAATACGATGAATAAATGTTGTCATTATTAATAGATGATCATGTGCTTATGAACAACCGCGTCAACCCCGGCGTATAATCCGCTGCCGGCCGGGGTGTGACACGTATGGTGACCTAACAGGGATGAGTCGGGATCGTAGTAAACGGGTGTACGGGTATGACTAGGAGGTGCCACGGGGGTGCATGTACGTAGTATGTGCTTCAATAATGAGATATAGTATTTGTATGGGTGTGGCTATATTAGTAGTATATTGTGTTATGAGTTAGTCAAGGTGGGTCGGTATATAAGCTAAACGCTTATGATTATGTGTAGGATACTTTTTCCTAGTGCTATGTGTGAAGTGCAGTTAATGAGTCGTGTACATAGAGTTTAATGTTACGTGATTATACATGTGTTGTGCGCATTGTGTCGTTGTCCTTGTGACATGGCGGGTATTGTGTTTGCATTGTTGTCATTATGACATGGCAAATGGGATTGTGGAGGACTAAATCCTTCGGGAGGTCACCAAAGGTGACGGTGTCCAACAGGACAGTGATGAGCTCGGGGTGTGTCGAACGCCCTGACGAGGGTGCAGCGAAGAGGTATGTGTTTGTGTGCTTATACATTTATGTTAAATTGCATACAAGCGTTGAGTTATATTTATTGTGCATGAGATGGTATTATTGTGGTGAGTCGAGTAGATTGACCGTTGTGTCAGGATTGTGATGTGGTGCTTGCAACTATTATGTCAGTTGATTTGTAAGAGCCTTGGTTAAGGCTGAGTAAGTTGATGTCTAGAGATTCGTTGTGTTAACCAAGTGTCGAGTTAATACGTGTACTCGAGTATGAGTTATTAGTGTAGGAAAGTTCGACCTATGTCGATGAGACTGCGGGATTATTATTATTACGGGGTGAGTCATGGGTAATGAGTTATTATGGGATATCGGGTGATAACAGGGGTCATTTAATGGTTAATGAATTGTGGATGCATTTTATAAGGACCGTGGGTTCCGAGTGAAGTTTATATAACTTTTGAGACGAGTTGGCTTTTAATTAAACTAAACTATTAGAACTCACTCAGCGTAGCTGACTTTGTGTGTACGTTAGATTGTTTTGCAGGTGAGTCTGCTAGATGAGTTATCTTGGCTTAGGAGCGGTGCTATTCGGATTGGTGTGCAAGCATTAGTGAGATATCTTAGTGACATTAAATAGCAATGAATGTTTTTAAAAAGACTTCCGCTGTAGTTTAATATATCTAAAACGAGTATTTTCAAGGGAATAACCCGTTATGAGAACCAACTGTAGGGTGCCTGGTTTGGGGGCCTTACACAAAAACTTTCATAGCCTAACAATTTTATACCAATCACTAGTATGTATAGTTTGGTGACTTTAATACTAAAGCTTTTGTATATACTTTGGACGTATGAAATGAAAGTTTTTTGTTAAGTTTCTTATGTTATTTATCTGTAGTAATCGGTCACAGTAAACCTGGCATTAGGGGTGTTCAAAAAAATCTGAATCCGAAACCGAACCCAAATTATTCGAAATTCCGAATCCGAATTATCCGAAAATTCGGATATCCGAATTATCCGAAAATTCGGATATCCGAATTTTCGGATTCGGATGACCATATTAGAAATTTCGGATATCCGAAATATTAAAATTTTGTTTTTTATTTATTTATTTATTTTAATTATATATATATATATATATATATAATGACACAAAAAAAACCCTAATGGCCTCATTCTCCATTTTGCAACTCTCTCTCGCAGCCACAAGGCCACAGCCTCCCCCGACGGATCTTCAAATCCGCTGCCACCTTCCTGCCGCCCGCCACCTCCCTGCCCACGCCACCTTCCGGATAATAGTTGCGTATTTCTTCATTTACCTGAGTGTGAGCCAAGACCCTGATAACAGTTGCGTATTTCTTCATTTTCTCCAACTAGGATTGGATATCTTTTTTTTAGATTTCGGATATCTGATTTACTATCCGAATCCTTATCCGAAATTTCGGATATCCGAATTTCGGATATCCTAAATTTCGGATACGGATTCGGATAGTAAAATCCAATATCCGAAATTCGGATATCCGGTTTTGAACCCCCCTACCTTACATGGGCGAGGTGTGATATGCGCCTCCTCTTAGAATAGCGTGTCTGTCTCCAAGGGTATAACAATCAAAACAATATGTGTACTATTGGAGATGGCCCACGCGTCTGACGTATCACAAGGTTATTTGTGCTCTTCGTGTTTCATGGAAAAGAAGAGAAGAAAAAGATGATAGAAGTGGAACTAATTAAAGAGTGTTCCCTCTAATATTCCTAGAATAAAAGATACATGGTTTCTTCTTTAGAGTTTAGAGTAGGGGTGTTCAAAGTCGGATATCCGAAAATTCGGATATCCGAATTTCGGATATTCGAAATTTTTGGATAGTGGATTTCACTATTCGAATCCGAATCCGAAATTTCGGATATCCAAAAATTCGGATACGGATTCGGATAGTGAAACGGATATCCGAAAATATAAAAAAAAATTAAAAAATATATAAAAATAATATTTTTAAATTACAAAAAAAATTAAAAACCTTAAAAAACATTAGAAAATACACATATAAAAATATATAAATATAATATATCGGGTTTTGATTCAAAATTTCTTATTTTTAAATAATAAAACAAATTAAAAAAAATATATAAATATAATATTTCGGATATTCGGATATCCGAACTATCCGAAATATCCGAAAATCACTATCCGAATCCGAAAATTCGGATATCCGAAATTTCGGATATCCGAATTTTCGGATAATTCGGATTCAGATTTTCAGATAATTCGGGTTCGGTTTCGGATTCAGATTTTTTTGAACACCCCTAGTTTAGAGGGATTGAGAGCAAAATAGATTTTCACATATATCCTAAAATAACATGAAATCATGTTCATTTTATACTCACTTAAAAAGAAAACTCATTTTGTAGTCACTTAAAAAAGAAAACCTTCATTTCCATTAATCTTTATACTAATAAATAAAAATTCTAAGAGAACACGTGTCACTTAAAAAAAGGGTATGTGGTCATGTCAGGGAGTTTACCTAGTTGGAGGGTTCCTCCTGAGGTGGGCTGCCCTGGATGTTGTAGGTGTTGCCCCGAGAAAACCTAATCATCTTAGAATATCTAGGTGTTGCTGTTCAAAAAATAAATAAATAAAAACTCTAGGGGACACGTGTCACTTTCAGAATGTTGTTTTCTCGCTTCTCTTTTCTATTAAATAATGATATTAAAAAATATATATTTTTAAACATTTAATAGAGTAAATTACACAAATCGTCCTTTATGTTTATACCATTTTTCATATATTGTCCTTTAGCCAAAAAATTGACAAAGAACATCATTTATGTTTAAAAATCTTGCACGTTACGTCCTTTGCCTCTAACCCAGTTAAATTTTTTCGTTAAGTATGACACATGATGATACTTTAGTCTTTTTAGCCATTTATATAAAAAATTAAAATATAAAAACTCAAAAAACTCTCTCTCTCAACACACACACTCTCTTCTCTCTCTCTCCCCTTCAAGACAGCCACCACCACCACCGTAGACCATCGCAGACCGGAAAATCGGGGTGTGGGGTGGGGAGATCGGAGCAAGACGAGGGAGCCCTCACTGCTTGTTGTTTAGGTCGGTGATGATGTTGTGGACGACAGCGCGGGCGGTGTCGGGGCTGGCGGACTTGAGGTTGAGGGTGGTTTCACTGACCTTGGTGCCGTCAAAGGAGATGACCGGGAGGGTGGCGAGCTCGGAGCGGATTCCGGCTGAGGTGGATTTGGAGAGGTGGGGTTTTGGGAACATGCTCTTCTTTCCTTACTGCCATTAGAACTGTTAGCTTTTGTGCTGTCTTCAAGCACTCACTGCGATTACTGAAAGGAAACAAAGCCGTATTTAGGAATTTCTAGAAGGATTCACCAAAATTTTTCCCTAATTTCTTTCGGTTGCATCAGTTAATTACTTTCCTATAATTTTAGGGCTAGATAGAAACCACAAAATTGAACAGTTCTGAGCATCCCTGTCTTCGTCGTCGTCGTTGTTGTTGGCGATCGATGAACTGCTCGACAAATCAATGAACTTGGCTTCCGTTGGTTCCCCTACTCCACCGAAATCATCCATTCGGTCCGAGTTAAGTTTCATCTATCCATCTAAGCATACAATTTATCAAGTATGTAAAGGAACACGTAACACAATCTGTTTACAATTCGCCATATTTATATGTAGCTGTCATTGCTATTCTTCATCCTACCTAATCGACCAGATTGCTACATTTTTCGGCGATGTTCGAACAAAAAGTGAGAGAGAGAATGTGTTTTGGATTTTTATATTTTATTTTTTTTGGTTTTTTAAATAAATGGGTAAAAAGACCGAAGTACCTCATGTGCCTTGCACATGACCATACTTAACGAAAAAATTTAACTGGGTTGGGAGCAAAGGACGTAACGAGCAAAATTTGTAAACGTAAATGATGATCTCTGTCAATTTTCTGGCTAAAGGACAATATATGAAAAAGGGTATAAACATAAAGGACGATTTGTGTAATTTACTCTATTTAATAAATCTAATTATGGATACTTAATATTTAATTATGGATAGTTATTATATCATTAACCAAATGAATTTAATATGAATTAATATTTTTCAATTACATAAAAAAAATTAACACCTAGTTAAAAAAAGTTTTAAAAATTAACTTAACATAATTTATAATTGTCACGTCAAAGTACAATTTTTAAAGACCTATTTTTACGAGTGTATGTGTTAACAGATTATATTATATTTTATTCAATTTGTGTAATATATGAGTTTATTCAACCCGTGTAATACACGAGTTTTATATAACATTAAATTTGTTCAATATGTGTAATACACGAGATTATAACATAATCTTGTAATAAACAAGAGTTAATGATAAAACTTAATTGAAATAAAATGGATTCAAGTGGTCGAATCAAAACTATCATTTTACATTCATGGGAGTGTGCTACCATCATAATTATGCGCATAGCCCACACCATTTGCACGTGTGCAAGTTAGGGCTTAGGGTCATCACTTATGTCTGCCTACTTCTAAGAAAACAATCTATAAAGAGTGTTCCTCCTTATAAACCATTTCAAGATTTGTCCACCCACCTATATAGGACAAGTTTAATCCATTTCTTCTAATTTTTTCACATCTTTGTTCTTTCCAAACATCAAACTTCAGGCATCGATTTTCATTCATCTTAGCTACATTGACACGGTTTGGTTCATTGTGACGCTCTCACGTAGTAGAACACAAACCCAAAAGTAACAATTATATTAATCGCAGTTACACATAATTATTTGTGTCCAAAGTTACTGAAAATTAAATTTTCTCTAATTTTTTTTAACAAAACAACCATATTCAAATAACACATAAACAACAATACATGCATAAGTAAATAAATTAACATATATACATACATCCATGAATTTAACTGTGTGCTACCTTGCTTGTAGACCATGTGAGATATATGCAAACTGTCATTTATAGTTGAGTTTATACTTTATAACTTTTTATAGTTATTAGCAAGAATATACAAAAACAAAAGGGTATTACTCTTGTGCCATTGTATTTGATATTTTGATTCAAAACAATCATTATACGTTTATAACTGAAAATTTCGTAAATATTTATAAAGTTTGTTCTTTATTTTTAGGCAAATTGGATTTTAATAATCCAAACTATATGGCCGATAATAATCCATGCTTCAATTCGACTAATGACATTCATAACTTTCACTTTCGCTGTCAAGGACAATCTCAGTAGCATAATCATAAAAAGTTTATTTTCAACTCGATTTCGCTTGTACATTTTCCCATTTCGTCTATAGTTATCATTTTTAGCAGAGTCGAGCGGAAATCAAGTCTAAATCATTGATGATTATACTAATGGGAATGTCCTTGACAACGAAAATGAAAGTTAAAAGTGTCATTGGTCAAATTATCGGTATGAATTATTATCGACGAATGAGTCATACTTTAGATATTGTACTTCAGAGACTTTGAACAACAAAGTTGATGTTTTGTAAGTAGATTGTTTTATTTAGGAATTTTCTATAAGTACGATGATTGTTTTCATACACGATGTCAAATACGATGGTTACTAAACGAACAAGAAATTATATAAATTTTAGTTAATTATCGAATCACGAAACCAAACTAGAACCTGAAATTTCTTTGATAACGAGGTTTCTTGCTCGATTGATGGTCATGAAACACAAGTACAAATGCTCCTCTAACTCATCAAGTTGTTCACGAAAACTCATATCATTTTTCTTCAACTGCCGACCAAATTCTTCAACACTTTGAACCCGTTTATGTCCTCTCTTGAGCCAAAACTTGGTTGACGCTTGCATATGCTCAAGTTCATCGCTTAATCGCGCCACTAATCGACTCACAGTGTCCAAATCGCGATTCAATATATACGTCCCCTTAGCCGCAACATCAAGTTGAGCATACAACTTAGCCAGCTTACCACTCGACCCCAACTCCATTGTTGCGACTATAATCCCAGGACCAGCCACGAGAGCCGCTAGAGCATGAGTCACAACAATAACGGTTAAAGAAACGGTTAAAGCCACTAGAGTGACGGCTGAGCCGTGTTTGATCTTGTTGATCCTTTTGAGCTTTGCATGGGCCTTGTCACGGCTCATTTCGAGCCTTTTGAGTAAGTTAAAGCATGCAACTTGAACCGATTGGACTCCGCGAGGAGATGATGTGGGGATCGTGAACGGGTTAAACGCGTTAGAGAACTCGGCTAACCGGGCTTCTATGATCGGGCAGTTGCCTACAAATGATACTTTGGTAGTCTCCATTGATTTTATAGCGGTTTTGAGTGACCGATATTTGGATCTCAAACGGTCGATATCTTCTAAAAGTGACCCGCAAACGACAAACGCGTTCGCGGTTTCTGAGAAGTAGTCGGACAAGAGGGAGTGGTTTTCGGTTTTGTGGTTAGCCGAGGTGAGGATTTGGGTGACCGTGGTTTGGTCGGGATCGAGTAGGTTTTCGGCGAATAGTCGATAGGACGGGAGTCGGGCTGCCGCAGCCGAGCTCACGGTTTGGTTTATGGTCGAACCTCCATGGGTCAAGTCGAGGATTCGAGTCCAAAAGACGATGTAGGATTGTGTTCTAAACGCATTGGCATACTCTTCACGGACATCTATTTCCAGCGAGCTCGATGGGCTGTTTTTGACAGCTACAGAAATAATAAGAAATAAATAAATAATAAATAATGAAAACCTTGTGTATGTATTATTGAGAAACTATTTATAAGAAAACAATAGAGATAATTATTACAAATTAAACTTAATTTAATCATAACTTCTAATTATGATAATTTTTATCTAAGTACCAATATCTAGCTAACAAATATATTTGACCTAATCATAACTAATATGTGATTCTGTTTACATTTGTAAGAACGTGGATTTCATTAATTCGCGTGTTTATTTGTTATTTGATGATACGGTCAAATTCGAATTTTCTTTTTATTTAAAAATGCGCTTGATATACCGGGTTCTCATTTAGAAATGTTTAAATTTTTTTCTTAAAGTGTGTATTATTCGAAAACTTGAAAATACTAAAGTCCACTTATAATTATATAAATATAATTAAAAAAAACTCAAGTTATAAATATATAGAAATACTAAAAAGAAACACTATACATACAATATATAATATGGTAAGAGTTATAATTCAAGTATAAAATTAGCAAGAAACCAAACTAAAATTAAAGAATCAGAATGATGGTGTTACATACCATTGCAAGACGTCGACAACTTAAACTTCATCCTACTCGCACTTGAAAACCCGTGTTTGAAAGGAAAATCCCAAAAAAAAAAAAAATTATGTAGAAAGAATTGTGATTTTTCGTAAACGAGAAATCAAATATAGATGTAAGTGTGATTCAATGGTGAAATTGAAAGTGAGACTATTGTAATTGAAGAAGGAAGTTGAGGACATAAGTTTGGGGTTTTATAAGTTGAATGAGCCTTTCTTTCTTATCTTGGTTTGAAGTTGCTTGGAAGCATTAAATTGGGTTTTTCTTCATAAAGCTTACGGTGAAAGTGAAGAAGCCCTATGCATTTACATTTCACATCATTCGTTTTATCAAGTAAAATATTAATTTATCAGCCTAACGTAATTCACTTACTATTATTCTTATTATGAACGTTACTTATGGTAAAACACTAACAACTTGCATTGAGCGCCTAGAGGGTTAAAAGGAGATAATAAGTGAAAACTGGATTCGAATTTTCCATTGTGTTACCCTTTATAGGTTTGATTTTATTATTTGTCTTCGATCTCTTTTTTAAGTTAATGAATTAGGTATCATAATTGTTGTAACGCTAGAGTATAAAAGACATAGATTGCTTACAGAAAGGTAAAAATATTTTTTTTAACAATTAATTCACACACCCTTTAATGCAATTCCTAAATCTATGCCTTTTATGTTACACCATAAAACTTGATTCCTAAACCCTTTATGGAGTGACAAATTTACAACACACATTGGTACCGCTAGGCCACATGTCCTTTGGTAGAAAGAGGTAAATAACAATTCAAAATTTCAGTCTTAAAATTAACATATTTTATTTCAATTTTATAATATTTTAGGATTTATAATTGGAATTTACGTACTAAACTTTATATTTTCATTTATTCCGTTTGTCATGTTAGTAACTAAGGCATATTCAAACCTCACAAAGCTTTTTTTTTTTTTACAGAAACTTATTTTTAAAAAATAGAAGTTTTAAACTCCAAAAGCTTTTAAAAATTCCACGCCAAATAACGGTTTAGATGAATTGCCGATCATTAGAAAATGAATACTACTTTTATAACTTGAAAGAGGATGCAAAGAATGAGATGGATAAGGTACGTCTGAGGCAACTTGAAAGCAATGTATTCAATCATGTGACTTCCTTATCAAGTATACATATTTCTTTCGTCGATCTATAAATAGCAAATCCCATCAGCCTCGGTCCTTTGAATCCGATCTTATGCGTAAACAGGCAACCGATTCACTCTGGCTGAAATCGGTCTCCACCAAAATCAGGTCTTGACCGGTTCAAAGCATCCAAAGATGGATCTTGAGTCTTGACCATTCATAACTTAGCCTAGACCATAGCAGGGCTTGGTCCTATGGTCCAGGCTTTGTGAATTGAAGTGCACATAATAAATTATACAAAAAAAATTAATCATAGATAAAAGCTACCATATGTTAGAAATTAACTTGAATTTCAAAAATAAATAAAATAGACCAGAATTTTACAACCCCTTAAGCACATCCTACCAATGAAGAACTTTAGCCGATATTTGTTAGATCAAAACATCAATTCAACCACTGTCACGAATATTACTCAACTTCACAGGAAATAATCGGGTGTTCTTCTCGTTACATCAGGTTCGCCTCTTCTAGGGGCCGGGTCAAACTGCATAAGCATATAAAATTATTTTCATATTACCTTCATTGATAATGTTTGACAGATTCTAAAAAGGAAATGTAACTTTCCAAATGAGATGCCCTAATGTGTCTACCTCTTGCTAACAGGTCAAAAGTTGTATTTTAATGTACAAAACTTCCAAAATCATTTTATCCAAAAGATAATATTGTTATTGAAATAAAGTAATTTTATAATCATCATTCACGATAACTAATTATAGAAAATTAAAAATTTTAAACAAAAAAAAAAGATTTTGATCGACCCAATATTTACAAAAGATAAGTCGTTTTGACCCCTTAGCAACCAACTCTATGTCAAATCATATTCATGTTGATGTGCACACTGATAACAACATTTCATTTCAATAACAATATAATCTTATGAAACCTGGATGAATGTGTGGCCTTTGCAATCATCGACCTCCAGAATAGATGCCATGTTCCCACATCGATAACAATAATTTGGTGCACTAAAGATCGTAACAACTTTTTGGTCCTGTCATAAACAACCACCAACATTAAAAAAAAGGTTCCCACCAACACAGATACAAATAATAGTGACCTCAAGATCTAATAAAGTTTTAGGCTTTAGAACTTACATGTCCCCAGTTGAATCCCTCCATTACCAGCTGATGAGCTCTAGCAATGAGTTTTAAGCTGTTGGTATGGTTAAATTGCTCAGATATGTCCTGTAAACAAACTTGACAGTATTAATTAGATGTGGCAAATTCGACCAGCTTACAAACAAAAGGGTCAATTCGGGTCATATTTTTCTCTAAAAGGTCAAACAGGTTAAGCTAAAAGATTTAACTTAAAATAAAACCTACAAAACGGATTGAGGGGGTCAAACAGGTTGAAAGTGCTGGTGGGTCGGCCTCACCTGACCCATGCGGTTTGGACCTGCACTAGAGATTACACATGTTGGCCCCAAACCGTTTTGACACATCACCAGCTCGAGTTAAGACATGGACCACATGGTGAAGAAAGAAGTACCTGGCCAAAGGTGTAACCAGCTCCACGAGGTGAGATGCCCCAACCACAACGATCATCTGGGTCAGACCACAAAAGATCACACATTGGACCCTCGTGTGGGACCTCTTGAACACGATCAAAACTTCTTATACTATCAAGTGTTTCAATGGAAGGTGACAACCCACCATGAAGACAAAATATTTCTGATTCCACCTAAGAAACAAAAATATAAGTGATTAATGTGCTTTCCAAAATGCATAAACATCAGCAAAATGTTTTCTTAAAGTTTCAAATTGACATCGCAAAACATTTGTGATTTGCCATACAAATATATGAGAACATGAAAGACAAAAGTGAGAATTTTGTTAGATCTTTATATCGTAAAATCAAGTATGAAATTAGAAGCAATAATAAGCTAAAATCTACACTAGCAATAAAATAAACGGAATAGGCCTAATAGTTATCAAATGAATAGATGAAAACAAGAGAATACACATACCAATGCAGTCAAAGGGAAATAATCAAAAAGATCTGTAAACATCTTCCAGACGTTGGCAGTGCCATACCTGTAGATCAATTGAATATCAGCAATGATATGTGATGGTGAATATTCAATATAATTATTGTAAATGAGGTAGTATGGTACAACAGTCAGCAGAGGAACAATAATTCCATTTTAAATTAATAATGAATTATTGCTTTTTTTCTTAAACAATTATGTTTGGCTGTTTGCTAGGCACCCATTCCTGTTTCAAGCAATGACTTTTTAGATGTGTTTGAAACTACTTTATCAAAAACCCACAGGTAACGCATATGATATCAAACATAAGGATGCAAGGCACTCACTTCCGGAGACATTCATCATAAAACCCATAGACTTGTGTGATCTGTGAACAAATATATTGGATTATTATATGCATGTGCGCAGGTCAATAAAATAATAACAAAAAAGGAAACGAATCAAATGAGTTACCCAAAGTGTACTCTTAATGCCTTAGACCTCCTAATATATTAAAAAATCGATTATTATTAAAACAATATGAAGTTGCAAACATATTTGGGAGCGCCTATTTATAAATATTTAAAACTTTGGACACAAAGGGTTCCAGGTCAAGACAACCTATACCAAAACATAACTCATTTTTTACTCGTTGAAATAACTCGCCTCGCCTGACCCGCCCATTACTCCACATCTAATTAATATCGTTACAAAAACACTTGAATATAACTTTCTCAACAAATGAAGCAGAGCATGATACCTGCCGACTTTCATGATTTCCTCTTAAAATAGTGATTCTCTGAGGATACCTCACTTTCAGAGCGACCAAAAGCTGAACAAATTAAATGATAAGTAGATAATGATACCTCCATTCCCAAAAAAATAACACACATTTTTTAGCTCCGTTCGTAAGTCAACATTGATATAGATGTGTAAAGAATGACAGATACATGATAAAATCATGATTATATTATTACTTACCGTGACTGTTTCAACAGAGTAATACCCTCTATCCACATAATCGCCCATAAACAGGTAATTTGTATCTGGACACTGCCAGTAGGTAAACAACAAAATAATGAGGAAGTTAACTGTGAGTCATATAATTAATAATAGAACCCACAAGTACTGCAAAAAACAGTTAAATTCCAAAAAATACCTTTCCTCCAATGCGAAAAAGTTCAGCCAGATCATGAAATTGCCCATGGATATCACCACAAATAGTCACAGGACTCTTTACAGGCTGCAGAAAGAGCAAACATCCAACCATTTTGTTAGTATAATATCCATTTGATGACCCATTTGACGTGGAATCATTTGTTACATAAGCCAGGAGCCCCTTGCAACCCAACTTGTAGGACTAAGTGACTAACAACTAATATGGGTCAACTTTTCACCTATATATGATAAAATCAGAAGTTGAAACTTATATAACAGTGTATATTAATAAGCATCTGACTTCCGAGCAGTGAAATTATCTCCTAAAAACACCAATTAACTGCCTACTATATTTAACTGCTCAGAGATAGCTATCTTATATTGTCATACCTGAACATTGCTTTCATCCATCAAAGTCTCTTTAGCCTTCTGACACAGCGTCTTAACCTAAATCCACAAAAAAAGCATGCAGACAACAATGAGCATACATACATAGTATCATCGATTACATCTCACAATAGATAAGAGTATAAGACATGTAAATAAAATAAGGATTTAGTGCCAATCCTTTTCTAGTTCTACACACCATTTTCACCCAATTTTATACAGGCTAAACTTCCCCTCCCTTCACAAAGTCAACCTCTTCTTCAAACTAAAGTCACGCCTGAATACAAAGCGATCCACATTCCAAATAATACAGACAAAATGCTATAAATCTCTACTCAAACCACAATTTCCACATAATAATAAACAAAATCCTCCAACAAAATGAACCATTACACTTTCAAAATGTTCTTTCAGCATGAAACAAACAAATCACACGGCTTCTCCACTGCATCTTGATTCTTATGTCAGACCAGTCCTAATTGCAAATTTAATAAGAACACAATTCTATTTTCATCAACTGTAACAAAATTTCAAATACACATCACTTCTGAACGTGAAATTGCGAACCAAATCAATAAAATATAATTGAATGATAACCCCTTCGCAAAATGCATTTATAATTGACCAAACCCTAGCGCCTAGGTAATATGAATTTCAGATCCGTCAAAAACGCACAATCTAAGATGCAGAAACCCTAAAATTGCAATTGCAAATTAAAGTAAAATTAAATGAGAATGTGATGAAACCTCAGGTTCGGTTAAGGGTTTGCACTGCATGAGCTGTGAAATTTGTTCGTCCAGGTTCCCATGGCTGTTCGAAGCTAGATCTACACTCATTTTGCTATGTGAATATATATTGCGTGTGTGTGTATCTACAGATGAGTTTCTAAGTAATAAAATCTGAATGAATAAAAAATTTTGAAAAATTAGAATCGAAAGTGAAGAAATTAGAGGGATGATGATGAGCGCGAAGAAGAAAGGAAACACTCCAAGATCGGTTTGTTGTTTCGATTGTTCAAAGTTATAACAGATTTGACAATATGGACCTTTTAGATTTTATGTTCACCAACAATGCCCCTTGTATATACTTGATATGATCGTTACGAGATCGGTACCGATACCGAATTTCTTGAGAAGTGGGTACCGAATCTATCGTTACGGTACCGGTACTCGTTACAAAATACTCATCTTTAGATGGTATCGGGACTGGTACCGAATTTATGGAAAAGTGGATACCGAAATACCGTACTGATATATCGGTACGGTATAAGTACCAGTACTCGGTACCAAATGCTCATCCCTACTGGCTTCAGCTCCTATCAATTGTTACGTTCCTAACTTATTTTAGAAGCTCCCTTGAAATCTTGTATATTCGAATTCAGGTGAAATTAGATATTGAATTTATTAACTAAAACCGATATATGAAATTATTCCTTAAAACATGTTCCTCTCTGTCACTCTATTTATTTATAGCAACGGTTTTCCACCATTACCCTCTCTCCATTTATTCCTCTAGCTAACAAACGCCCAGTTATGTTTGTTTTTTCAGATCTTTACTCCTACGAGCCAACTTATGATACACCACCACATCCATTGTGTTTTTCTACTAGTTCCTAACAAACCATCAAAAATTGTCAATGTCAGAGAACCCTCACAGTCTCACGCGCCTCTCACGAGAATCCTTATTCTGAAAACTATGTTGGTTGTTTCCATTGCTTACGTTGCGTTTAAGCTACCATCACCACATTTGTTGGCTTAGTAGGAGATTCAAAACCCCAAGTCGCCTCTATCTGTCACATAACCGTCACATAACAACGACCACCACCTCCACTTTTTGCCTTTTTCCTCATTTTGCCACTCACTATTTTGTCTTTTTTTATTCATAGCACACAGAAAAAAATATTAGTATTTGGTACTCATTTTGTTTCGGTGTATGCGGAGAATCCTCTAATCCTCCAACAAATAAACCTCAAGACGTTACCAATATTAAAGCCTACGTTTTATTGTTTTGTATCTTGAAGAACTTAACTATGACGTGGAGCGTGAAATGTCTAAAACCCACTACATAAGTTCATTAATTCTCAATCATGTTGATGATACTAGACCTATTAAAGATTCACAAAGTCCAAAATGGAAAACGCTAGACCTTATCAAGATGTGGATTTATAGTATAATCAATCAAAATCTCCTTTAGATGGTTTTTATAAAAATGTCACAGACACGTGTTCCATGAGTTTGTATCTGATGGTTGGGTGACTTATATGTGCTAATTATGTTTAATTATATGTTTTGATCTTAATTATCCATGAAAGACCTTTACTTTGATTGTATTTTATGTTTATAGGTTAACAGTGAAGAACACGTGAGAACCGGGCCAAACTATGTGTGATTTGGACAAGATTGAAAGTGAAAACGGAGAAGTGGAGGAAGCCCTAACATAACTTAAGCTCTCACCAGCGTAGCTTACGTTGGATACTCCAGCGTAGGTGTTTTCCATTAGGTCAGCGTAGCACAGGAGATATTTGACGTAGGAGTTGAAGACCAGGCGTAGCTTACGCTTAGGGGCGTAGCATACGCTCATGACGCGGAAAGTAGAGTTTTAAGTCAGTTTTGAACGCGTATTTAACCCTCAAGCCTAAGGTTACAACCCCATACATCATTGGATGGCTTTTGGACGAATTTGGAAGCAAGTGATCAAAGGGGAATCAATTCTTGATAATTTAAAACATGAAATCGTTTCCCAAATCAAGATTTGAAGAATTAACCACAAACATGAGAGGCTAAATCACCCGTAATCATCCTCGGTTGTAGGGTTTGTACTATTTATTGTATTCAACTTAGTTTTTACCTGTTATTGGACATGATTCTTACTTTAGTCATTCAATTTGTGATGATTAGGTTAGATTTATTAGTTTTACTTTGTCTTTGAAGAACGATTTATATTTTATTGAATTCCATTGAATATTTCATTAGTCATTGGTCTTGAATTATTAATAATTAGTTGTTTGGTTGAGTTTATAAAGTTAGATTGATAATCGTCAAGATAACACCTTAACACGTCTCTTTATTTGATAATCAAGTTTAATCTCTTTATCAATCAAACAACCTACTTTTGAGAGTAGTTTAATTTAGGAGTTGTTAAATGACCAACTTAGAATCAACACTATCCATTGACTCCTTGTGGATACGATACCATTCTTACCCTAATTATTTAGGCTAATTAGGTTTTCGTATGACTCAAACGACGGTCTTCAAAATCGAAAACTTATTGCAAGAAAATAAGAATGCTCGTGTTATCCAAACTGATAATGATCTTTGAAATATTGATATGGGTAACCTATGTTTTTACCGATTACTTTCAAATCATTAGGATATTATCAGATCTTTTGCTAACAATGACGTTGAATTTCCTAAAAAGAATCTGGTCACATACTTGATTAACGACTGCCTGTAAAGTTTGTTGGCTCAATTGTTGTTTGGCCCATGAAACGAGCCCAACCCATGTCTTAGGGGTTTTAATGGGTAACTTAATGACCAAGTTAGGGTTATTAGGTTTAGCATTATAAATATATGTTACCGGGTTAGAGTTTCATTAAGAGAGTTAGAGAGTTATTGTAATCAGTTTTTCAGTTATATTTTCTGGTTATAATAAAGTTCTTGGAGAGTTATTCCAATTATAGTTTGTTTCGATTGAGTTATAATCGATTCAATCCTTGAAAGTTTACCGGATCTTTCATTGTCTATATACTTTCATAGCTTACGCTTCCACCCTACGTTTTTTTATCAAGGTTGTTGAATGTCGAAACACAAATATTCATAACTTGAATCGGGTTTTAAAACAAAAGAACCGAAAATATGTGGTTTAAGAGGTCAAAGGTAGTAATCGGGGTTTCTTGAGCTTCATGTTACATGTGACAACCACTCTTGCGAGTGCACAAATCGTAGGCCAAGACCAAACCTGTATCTTGCAACCAAAAACCATGAACAAATCGGGCTGCAATCCTTAAGGGTTGCAGAGGTATATGCAAAATGAACACAAGCGAATCCAACATAACCAAAAGCGGGTCGTTTTTCACTTTGTAAGCCAAATATTTTATGTTCAAAAGTTTAAGCTAGACAAGGGATTACCTTGATATGACTAAAGTACCCATAAAGCAAGCCCACGCGACACCTTGTGAAGGAAGCTCAATGATCCATACACAAACGCGTAGCCTTTGACATCTTCACCGACTAGATAGCTTTATACATATGGCAACGGGCCGGGTTCGGGTCGGGTATCTATAATCCAAGTCCCATACCCGGTTGTAAAATCGTGTCGCATACCCGGCTCATTACCCGTTGGGTTTGTGTCGGGTAATTACTTGTCGTTAGTATCGGGCATACTCGCCAAAAACACCTCCTTCACCCAAACCGGATATGAAAAGATGTAGACTCCACCGACAAGAAATTTGAGGAGCCCACAAGACTGAACAGTGGGTTGTGGCCAACTTTTATGCCCAAAAACGTCTAGAGAACTGGATATCAAAGGTGCTATACGGAATTAGGACTGCTCTTAACGCCCATCGGAAGAACCGAGTTGTGGCCTCCTTGGCGGTTCCCTAAGCATCGTCCGTCCTTGAGGACAAGGAAGTTTTCGAGAGCGCAAGAATTGATATGTGCTAATTACTGGTTCCGTGACGTTAGCTTCTATGCTCATGTCATCATCACTAGTCGTTTCAATAGTTGTTTTAATTGTTTTGCTTAAGTCATGTTAGTGGGTAGTTAGTCTTGATATATAGTGAGTAGTTTGCATCAAGTTCATCTTGTTACTTTTATTAATATAAAAGTAGAGAAAAATTGTCCCAAAATTGGAACTTCTTCTACATCTTTAATTCTTGGGCCGCTTAAAGGGTCTATCACAAATCAACTATTTAGCTAATAAAGTTTCTTAATTAAATCGACTCTTTTATTTAAGAATGGTGATGATTGCGGGTGTAACATTAACATCCAATTTTGCAAATTCCTTCGAAACACTTTATCAACAGCTTTCTTAAAGACATAACTCAAGGACCCGATGACGACTACAAGTGGATCCGCATAAATCTACTTGCAAATAAGTGCTACTACTTTTAAGTTAAAGTTGAAAATGACGGATTCTTTAGGCCCATCTTCCACCCCTCACACCTCAACCTTAATCAAGGATTCTTTATACATCAAAAGAACAATAAATAATCACTACTAAAAATATATGTATATATATAAAGTGCTTCCACCCTTCGTTTTCAATCAAGTTTGTCGGATGTCGAAAGAAAAATATTTGTAACTTGAATCGGGTTTAAAAACAAAAGAACTAAAAATATATGGTGTAAGATGTCAAGACCAACGTTCACTCTTTTGTGTCGTCGACCTATCTATTCCAAAAGGGGAACCTTCAAAGGTTGTAAACGGGGTTTCTCTAGCTTCATGGTACATGTCACAACCACTCCCGCAAGTGCACAAACCGCAGGCACGAGACCAAACCCGTATCTTGAAACCGAAAAACATGAACAAATCGGGTTGCAATCCTTCAAGGCTGTAGAGGTATCTGCAAAATGAACACGACTGAGTCCAGCATAACCAGAAGCGTGATTTTATGTTCGAAAGTTTAAGCGTGACAAGGGATTACTTTGATATGACTCGAGTACCCATAAAGCAAGCCCACACGACACCTTGTCGAGGAAGCTCAATGAGCCATACACAAACGCGCAGCCTTTGACTTCCTCACCGACTAGATAGCTTTGCATGCTTACTCCAGTGACCTATATGGTGTTATATACTATTACTAATGTTTAAAAGAGAACATGAATTAGTTGCATATATATAAAGTGCATGTGTACCGATATGAGAGCATTAGCAATGCCGATGACGAATGAAAGAAAGTACATGATATTCTTCATGTTGCTTGGCATAAAGAAGATTGCTGAGCCACAAAGTATCCACAAAACACCTCCAACAGAAAAGAAAACTTTTAACCGTTGGCTGGTCCATGTGAGCTCCTAGACATCACAAAGCAGAACATCACATGTTTAATCAAGGATCTTTGACTTTATATAGTCAACTCGAGTACCTTTAAAATGTAAAATATATATGGAAAAACATGTCTATGAGTTGACATCATGATCGTTCGAATACTGTCGTTTGTTGTGTATCTAATGTGTGTATGAAGATTTTCTCTGAAACTAAACTTAGTGACTCAAATTCAAATCTAAAACCTGATCGCTTTGACTCTCGAAAGTCAACATGCATCAATAGTAATTAATACCAGGATATGAGTTTTGAGAAGGGACCTGTAGAAGGATAGAGATGATAAAGCTGCAAATGTAGATCATGGCTGGAATCTACCAAAAAGATTCACAAATAACACAACAAATGAGCTACAAATTAAATTCAACAAAGCAAAATTTGTTTCATGAGGTTCATATAAGTACTTACCAGTGCTTTAGAAGATTGGGCCATTCGTAGATCGTTAATGACATAGAATGCAAGAAATGACTACATTCACCATGATAAATGAAAGTTAGGACTTTTGGGATTCTTAAAAAGTTCAAATGAACCTCAAAAACACTCATGGTTTCCAAAAGTAGAAATATTTATGAGTTCAAGTTCACATGTGATTGTTTATATTGTCAATACAAGAAAACAACAGGTTTAGGAGATCAAACCTGCGAAACATTGGTAATTAGCCGGGTGAAAACATAGACAAGGGCAACTTGATAGTATAGAACTTTCTTAAACCAGAAAGTCCATGATATCTTCTGATAGCCATGCCCTTTAGAGTCTTCCTTCAATCTACAACCAAGAAATGTGTGACAATTTTATAGCCATTTAGTTTGCTAACTTGCTGACCGATAAATATATATAAAAATATTACAAATTAAAAACAAATGGCTGTAAACTTTGTATAAAATGCAATACCAACATATATATCTTGACAATTAGAGTATGTATTGATCTATTAGTATTTACAACTTAACAATTTATATTAAGTTGAAGTTCAAATTTGTCCCTTCAAAATGCAAATACCTCGGCTCTTTTGTCCCAATCTGAAACACGACCACAAAGCAGCACCCAACGAATATTGACGAGTATGCGATCCATCGATACTGTTCATTTACAGCGAGTTAGTACAATGAAAAGCAAAAAAAACACAAGTGAACATAGTTATTCATCTTAGTACCTGGTTTTCAATATCATCTGTGGTTTTTGAAGGGTAAATATGGAAGACCACAAAGGCAATGGCATATAAGCTAAGGTTGGCAACCTTCAAACACATTTTCAAGAGAAAACAAAAAGGTTGTCATTCTTGGACCTCTTTCAGCTTCTTTGCATCTAAACGGTCTAACTCCGTAAGTGGGTTAGACCAATCAGATGGAGGAAGCCAAAAAGGGGTCATAACGAAAAATCAATATCAAAATACTTTAGTATCATATAGTTTTATAGAAAACAAATGTTTTTATTTGTTAAAAGTTGCTTACCATTGAAAATGCGTTCCGACAACTAGCCATAACTACCCTACTTGTTGAATTAAGGGTGATGCAGTTCACCATAGACCTACATTGATCAACCAAGGTTTAAGATGGGAAGATCGAGAGGGGAGAGGGGGGGGGGGGGGTAATCCTATAATCAAACGATTACATGTGTGAGACTTGTGTAGCCGCCCATCCCACGTTGAAGACGGCTGCGAAAAAACTGTAACCAATTGTTTGCAAGGAAGTAGATGCATTGCCGAAAATAACACAAGGAACACAGCTTCCAAATACAGAAGAAAATGAAACGGCAACCAGAATTGACCCTGCTCCATGCCATATTTTAAAATGTCCAAACCTGTCTATCTACAACATCCACCAAAGAACACATGATATATGATTATCCAATATTTTGACAAAAATGATAACATATAACACTAAATACCACAAATCAAAACATATGATGATCCAAGATTTTGAACCTAAAGGTTAAAACACACACAAGTTATAAAAGATACAATAGAAGCAAAGGACATCTGAATGCTGCAACAACATATTTTTTGGTAGAGTTTTAAACTTAACTTACCCATCTGTCATACTACTAAAAAGGGTAAATACGGGTATAGGGATGCATGTATGTTTAAAGTTTAAACCGATTATTTTGGTCAATTATTGAACTTTTAAGCCATAACGTAAGTGTCACTAAACAGTAATCAAGTTTCACCTTGTTCCACTTAAGTCATTAAAAAAACTAAAGAAGTTTAAGTTTCAATTTTGTTTTAATGTTAGGATTTTCTTTTTAAGAAAAATAGACTTGCAACCTCTATTATCAGTTAGATACGTCGATGTGAATTGTGGCGTGCCAACGGTATAAAGTAGTAGCCAACGGTATAAAATAGTAGGCGCACAAAGCCAATTGTATAGAATTTTGTAATGTGTAGTCTCATCAAATATTTTACTGAGTAAACATCAATGCTGTCAATTTTATACATTCATGAAACTAAGTTACCTTGCAAGTTAGTTTTTTGAAAATTGAAACAAATTTGAAACTTGAGTGATTAAACCTTTCAAAAAACCTCGAGTGGTAGAGGTGTGAACTTGATTACTATTTATCAACATTAGCCCATTCAATTAGGTTGCCTTTACTCGTAGGTGTGGTGGTACTGTAGCTACTTTATAGGTTTGTGTTTAGATCTTTAGGTGTGTCTTTAGCTTTAGGAGACATGCTAGTCTTAGGTGTGTCTTTAGTCTTACCGACTTTGGTCTTAGGGTTTTATGCTTCTTTGTTCTCTTATCGTTTATTACTATGTTATGTTACATGTTTTTCCTTGTAAGTTTTCTTTATGAGCTGAGGGTATCTCTGGAAGCAGTTTTTCTATCCTTTGGGATAGATGTAAGGTTTGCACTTATCTCACCCTTCCCAAGCCTATTGTTGGTTTGAGATTTTTGCTAGGTATGTTTGTTTGTTTCAAGCATGAAGTTATCTATCTAAGGACCCCAACTTCTGTCGTACAAATTCACGAAATAATATATCAATCCACATGTTGCAATTTTCATGTTTCTCCAAGGGAGAAGCTATCCGTACACCACCTACATTATTAATCAACCTCCTATATATGTTATACTGTCGTACAAGGATATACAATTTGTTCGCATACACCCGTATAGGACAACCAACAATATTATATACGCCGGTATAAGTTAGCGAACGGGTACATGCCCTCTTAAAAATGATATACACCCCAAGGGTGTGCATCTAGCACATGTGAGAGGGGGAAGCGTATTATGTTGGAAAAGGAGCATTAAGTTGACTTCAAAATACAATGTAAAATTACGTAAGTATCCCTAACTTTTACCAAAACTAATTAATGAATTATATTCTTTTCTAACCAGTTCACCGGCGAAAATGGTTGTGAATCCATCAGCAATCTGACCAGAAAGCATGACAGTAGCAGCATCCCTTGAACAACAAAAATAATCAAAACAATAACATAACCACAAAAATATAAAACTTCAAAAAAATCAAGATTCTTGCTTTAATTTGGGTGTACCTTGGAGATAATCCTATATCTGTCATGAACACCAAAAGATAAGTAAACCAGCAGGCAGCTGTTATGTCATTGAGCACATGACCGACACCATAAAAGAAGACCGGCACCTTTCCTAGAGCCACCGCCGGCAACTCTTTTCCGGCCACCCCATCTTCCATGATGCTATCAAGATCCAACAACTTCAACAGAAAAGGGTTAATCCAGTCCCTTAATCACCTCAAAACACACAAAGTTTGAAACTTTAGACACACCCACTTATCAAATTTTCAAGATTCTTTAACCTAATTGTGTGTGTGTGTTCAATGCGTGAAAGGTAAGTTATAAAGATCGAAAAGATAAAGCAATCCAAAAAACTAGTGAATTGAATTGCGTGGTATTTAAGAAAGATGGATGGAAAGTAAAGGATGGTGGATTTCAAAGCAGACGCTATCTTTGATCACTTTTTTAGTTTTTTTTCTTGACCACTACTGATGATGCTGTATCTGTGGTTGTGTGTGTGTCAGTGTGTGTGTGTCAGTGTGTGTGTGAGAGAGAGAGAGAGAGGCAATGAGATCCATTCGGAAGTATGGTGCGTCAAAAACCACCGCCCATAAGCACCAATGTCATCCGGTCATCCTATGACGTCTTTGGAGTAAATGTAATATATATAACATGCGGTTATGTTACGTGCTTAAAGGAGATGAGTTGGAGAGTGTTTCTATTTTGGGATGTTTCCAGTCTTACCCCTCTTAGTTTTTGGTATAGACAGTTTAGTGGATTAACAAGATGTTTGTGGTATGATGCTTGTTGGTTAGAACTTAGGCCATGTTCATTGTATCATCTTTACCATATTTTTTTAATGAAATTTAAGTAAATATAATAAAAAATCGTAAGCTATAAAATTTTACATTCATCTATCCTTGCCCTATAATGTATACTTGCCCGATAATGTATATTTGAAAACACTTCGAAAACATAATCAAGAATAGGTTGTTGAAATTTCAGATGTGTTGTGTGACTTCTGTTTATAAAATATGCTTATATATATAATTATTAGTACGATGATAATTGTTGTAGCAATAAATAAGACAACATTATTTTTACAAATGATCTATTTTATACAATTAAACGAATCATGTAGCTCTCCTAAGATTCTTGGAAGCAAAACAATTTTCGACTTTAAATCAAATCAATTCAATTGTAAACTAAAATTAAATGAATTTTAACCTGGGAGCCATTAAGCATAAAAAACGATTGTCAATCCTTGTGATATATTGTCGTCAACGATTTTAAACATGCAAAAACAATTTTGGTGATTGTGATTTTGTAAACAGCTAAAAACAATTTCAAACCAAAATTTTCGATTACAAACCTAGTGATTGCCAATTGTTATTTTGTAAACAGTCCAAAACGGTTGTCGATTGTGAATTGTGATTTTTCGGGGGTGGGGGGGGGAGGGCGACTAGCGACTGTCGAACTTCGATTTCGAATAGTGCAAGGGTCGATTGATTGAAGATGTTATTGGCTTATTGAGTTTTATTGTTTTAAACTTAATTGGGTTAATTGGGCTCCACTATAACGTGTTATTGGGTTTTAAAATTTTCATTCTTATTGGGTCCTTTTTAGAACATGTTATTGTCCAATTGAGTTTTAATTTTTTATTAATTTATTATGGGGGGCCTACCTAGATATCAAAACATGTAATTAACTAATAAACGAACTTTTTTTTAAATATATTAATCAATTTACGATGGCCTAAACGTGAAAAAAAAATTGGGCCCCCTAAAATATTGGACATGAGCGGTCGTCCACCCGACACACCCTAGGGGCGCCTTGTGGAAGAAATGGGGTGTTTGTGAAGCCAGAGCTTTGTCCGTGGAGTGTTTTCTTATGGTGGTGTCCGTCGTGAAGGATATCTACCGGCAGGTTGAAGGTAGATTAAGTTTTTTTTCTTATTGTATTTTCCTTTTATTTTATTTAAAAATAATAATTAATTTATAAAAAAAATGTATTAAAATAGATACATACTTATATATTTAAAAAATATACACTTCTAAAATTAATAAACTAATAATGTTTTTAAAAAGATATAAAATAAACTTTTAAAAGAAAAATAAATGGTTCTTTTTATTATCATAATAACTTGTATTCTGTTAAGATCTCTCCCTGTATACGTATGCATACATTACATACTATATAGTGCAAGGATCAAATACAAATTTAGTTTGTTGAGAAGTCTACAAAATTAACATGGAACATTGACAAAGTGTTTTAGAATGCTAAAATAGAAACTATGGCAAGATTGAATATAATAAAAATTACATATTTCCCTTAAGAGTTTTGTAAAGAAATTTGTTGAGATTTATCATCACAAGTAATTAATTATTTTTAAAAATTAATCTCCAAAGCAGTGTATTAGTCCTTTATGATTTATAAAGTACAATACAACACTCATCCTTCAATTACGTACTCCACATTCCCAACTTGATATTTATTAATAGTCTACAATCACAACTGTACAAGATATATTTTAACACACTTCCCACGTTGATTTCAACCCCCAGCCATCTGCAAATAGAGTTCTGTTGCAATTCAATCAATAAATCATTAAAATTTAGCTCTCACATTTCGACTCATTACTTATGCATGACTCAATTTGGACTGCGCCTTATCTCAACAGGATCAAACGAAAAAGTTTAGCTCAACAAATATGTTGAAAGTCGCCTAAAGTGGCCCGATGTCTATCTTTAATGTGCTTAAATCAATTTATTCAAAGATTCAGATTTTTATTGTAAAAATGTTATTTTTCTTATCATAAATAAGACGTTACATCTTGAAAATGATGATATTAAAAATTATTTGTGGGTCAACCTGACCAGTACTAAAAACAACCGGTTTCAACCCAACCTGCTCATAATTCCACCAAAACTGACAATTTAGCTAACCTTTAAAGTGCCATTTCTGCTTGCAATGCAGCAAGCTCATCTTCCTCAGCAGTGTTTTGGCGAGGAGCTGGACGTGTTGGTAGCTTGCCAGCTGGCACGTGCACTGGAGCAGCAGGGGCGGTTGTGGCAGGTTGAAGAAGCTGTTCCTCCAACTCGGCTCCTTCTAGTTCTTCAAGTTCAGCTTCCAGTTCATCCTGTTTGGAAAAAAGGCAAGTTCATTAGTAAGTTCATCATCCCAAAATGTTTCATATCCTTTTGAAATGTCTCTTCTTCATTGTAGGTTTTATTTCTTGGAAATCCTTTTAAAGAAATTAGATATTTGCAATTTAGACGGACTCTTCGGTTACAATTTGAAATATTGTTCTTCTAAATTTCACTTTTTCCTCCACACTCGACTTCAAAATACCACAGAATTTCAAAAGAAAATTTGGATTTGCATTTTAAAAGTGAATATATGATTTTGATAAGCAGAAACAAACGCTCCGCTATAATAAAACTGGTTGCAGGACATAGTGTCCAGATGTGCTTTTGCTGTTTGAAAATTGTAATAATCATATTTGTGACTAACAACTTTCATTGTTTAGAAAACCAATAGATAAAATGACCAGATATTATTTTAGGTCAAAAAAGGGTAAATAGGTAATTTTGTTTTACTTTACAATTTTAATTTATTTGGACCTAGTAAGAGAAAGTGGGGGTACCTCATCAAAATCAGCAGCAGCACCCATTGGTGTTGCCAATGCCTCCTGAATTAGCTTCATATTTTCAGTTTGTTCATTTATCTCATCCATAGTCTTGTCAACATCATCAATATTTCTGCAGTATGATAACTTTTAAATCAGGTAAATTTCAAAAAAGAAAGGAAATTGTGTAAATGGAAGCTAAACTATGGTGCTAATGAAATAAGAATGCATGTATTGAAAAAAAAAACACACGCTTTTATAACGTTTTTGGAGCATGACCTCTCATCATTACACCTGGATGTTACAATAAATTACATCAACTGCCATGACCAAGAAAAGTTGGCAATCTCAACCCATGTACCTATGTGTGGGTTGAGATTGTTTTTTTTTCCTAACTTTACTCTAACTCGCCAACACGTTAAGCTAAAGGACTCAACTAACAAAGAAAATTGGTCAAATGGGTTGAAAACCATCATAAGTATATGAAAATGCATAAAAAACTCATAAATAGCTTTAGTAAAAAGGTTAGATGATTACTGTAACAAGTAGACATGTTTGGGTTAAAACAGGCCGATTTGATCTGCCAACACTTTTTTATCCTTTTTTCAGAATTTAAAAATAATAAACGCACTACATATGATCACAAAACTGTACTATCAAAATAATAATAATAATATAACTCTTTCAGGAAAAAAAACCTAGTTAAGAAATTGTAAGTATCTAGATACACTTAGAGCAACTTTCAATTTGTTTGACCCAGTCAACCAATTTGACTGTTTCATTTTTAGATAGGTCTTTAATCTTTACTCAATGACCTGTTGGAGCTATATTATAACCCAAATCAACCTATTTTAGGTAAACGGGTTGTAATCACCTAAACCAAGGGTTATCAATTATTTTAACTTCATAGTATAACCATTAAAGCTTAATTTAAAGATAAGCAGAGGGTTCAACTCACGTTGCCTTCTGCATGGCCTTCATTGCTGCTGCACCAGTTCTCAAAGCATCAACAGTCTCTGTGGTAGCTTTTGCACCTTCTAGCATAATCATCTAGTATTCAATTCTTAAACATTATTAATTTTATAATTGTTGTACATGCACAATCCTTCAAATCCATATTAACTTGACAAAATCACTAAATAATCAAATATTACCTGGTCATGAATACGTAATTGGAAGTTCCCAAGCTGTTCAATTTGTTGTTCATAGAGTTTCTTTCTCTTTAAGCATTGTATTGCCGCTGAATAACATCCAAAAATAAAATAAAAATACCAAAAATCAACAATTTCATATTCCATATTCCATACAATAATGAAACTGTTCAGGTGCATAAGCTAGGTTTTTTATTACATATTACATGAATAAAATCTGTAAAACGGATATTATTCTAAAACAGTCTTATCTGCAGGAAAATGAACCAAAGTACACAAACACGTCGAATGCATACTCTTTGAAAAAAATTATGTGGACCACTGGACCATAATCATGTAATATAATCCTATCATATAAGATGTCCAAGAGAGAAGAATATTAAATGAATTTCTGATTATACCCATTTTGTTCTTTGCTTTAGTGTAGTCCTTGGCCTTCTCCACCTCTGCAGCAGCCTTCTTCAAAAGTACTTTCTCTTTCTTTTCAAGCATTTCAAGCGTCTGCAAAAGAACAAGATGTGGCACATGTCTAAATATGCAACATACATCAAAATCTTTTCCTTCAAGAAAGAAGGATGATTATCAAAATCATCTCTTTTCTTTGATGATTCTGATATATGGGCTCTTGGTTAATTGAAGGATGTATACTGTATACTGTACACCTCAAGAAAAGTTTTTGGAGCTCAGTGGGAGCAACCTCTCTAGAGAAAAGGTTTGCCCTCCCTACCAATAGCTCTGCTATGAGTGGGATTTTACTGGTTTTGTTTGTTTGGTTGGTTAACTGAATCTCAAAGGTTACATTCTGTTGATGTCAATTGATGATTTAGTTGATGCTTTGAGTTCCACTGATATTCAAACTCATGCCTGTTATACTTCTACTATGTTGATTTTACAACTAGCAAATTTACAATCCTATCCCTCGGCTCGTGAACCACTTCAAGGACTAAGTGCATAATTACATTGTTTTACTAAGGAATTGGATCAGAATACTACAAAGTAATCAATATAGTTTAAATCTTAGAACCCTAAGTCAACAAATATACCCCAAGTCAACACTCTCAATGGTAAGAGATCCAATAAAATTTACAAGCTACACAAAAAATACTAAATATACATCTAATTAATCAAAGAAAAAACAACTTTTACCTCATTTAATTTGTCTAGTGACGTTACGGCATTAGCTTCTTGCTTAGGTTTTCCAAAAACTCGCGTAAACATGGTTGCTTCAATGGAAGATTTGCTTCTGTTAAATCAACAGATTGATTTGATAATATGCAATCCTGTAAAGGTAATTAAGGGATCTAGATCTATGATTACGGAATTGAATCCCAATCAAAAATCGCCCAAATTTGATCATTGCATATACACATGTATGTAAATCCAGTGGATGGAATCAAAATTGAAATATCGCAAACCGCATACCTCAAATCTTCCAAGAGTTGCAGTTGAATTGAGTGATATGATCAGAGAAACGAAGGAGAAGCGATTGAATTCGACGAATTTGACGTGGGTTTAAAGTTAAAAGTTGGTATAAAGGTAGGGTTGTGGAGCGGTTCACAATCCTGAAAGAAGTCAAGAACCCGACCCGAAATATTTGGGAATCGGGAACATATTGACCCAGTCGTACTTCGGTATTCACTTTAGTTTCTTCCATAACTCCGGTTCAAACCCAAACCGTTGTCCAACTACTTGTTTTATATTTTTATTTCTTTCAATCTAACGAGTAAGATCAAAGAGGTATTTTAAAGGAATAGAACATTTATGTTCGTGCGATAAACTTTTACCATGAATGATTACGAGTACTTAAATGTTATCTGGTTAGAGTATCTATTTACCCCAACATGGCTAAGGCTGACGTTGTCACACCCAGCCCCGGGCACCTTCGGGACGCCCATGGGTTGCGACGTCAGTTGGCACCATCGGTACCTGTTTTGATTTTAGAGTTTGTTTTTGTGCAGCGAAATCTCAACCTCAAGGGTTGGTTTGTAAATAACGGAATCTCGTCGTGTAGACAAAAGATTATTTTATTAAAACACTTGGGTATAATAACCTGATTGTTTATAAATTGATTTTTGAAATCAAAACCCTGACCAAAGTCAGTAAAATCTACAAGGAGTTATTCTGCCTAGGGAGGCGAAATCCTTTGGGCACCTTAATCTTGTCTTTTCCCAAGTTCTTCATGTGCATAGCATGAACCTGTATAATATGTTTTTTTGGGTTGCACCGGGTCAAGGTGTGTGGCCTGACCCGGCTATGCAACAAAACTGTCCTCGGGACTTAGGCCGTGGCTAGTCCCGGTAAATTGAGGTCATTCAAATCATTTCCTAAACGTCAGCTATGTGCTGGTGAATACTTTATGACCTCGAATCATTTCATAAACATAGCAAAACAGTTAAATTAAATAATTAAGCATTTCTTTGTTGGAATTTAGTGAACACATCACTTCTTTCCTTTTCCATTTGCGTATACATTGGTCACTTACTCGGGGGCATCGCAGTGTCACAACATCACGTTTCACAAAATCTCCCGACCATACATGCCAACCCAGCCCGGTCCAATAGGATCTGGAGCGAGTATAAATATTTGATAAAACTTTACGTATACTTTTCTTCCGTGGGTAACAAACATCCTCTGGGGTTGATCTCTTTGGTCAACCCCAATTCTGGGATGGTATGACTAAGTATTAAAATATTGTGTTTTTCCCTTTTCGTAAATAGTTTGATCTTTTGTGTGAGAGTGTTTGTCAGCACACTCACGGCTTTTACAGATTCATCAACGTAGACTAGTATTCACTGTAACGTTTCTGATTTTTATTACTTTTATTTCGATGTAACACAAATTGAAAACCCAATTCCGGTGCAATAAACAATGCAAATTCCAGTTTAATTTAGTGCAAAAATATATATATATACACATAAACGCCAAGTCAAACAGGGCCAAATTCATCAAAATTCAAGCCCAAATTCGATACAAACCAAGCTACAATCGGCCAAATACGTTTTTGATTGGGCTCCTCATGAATTCACAAGCAAAAATCGATCAAGTCCAAGCCCATATACGAGTCAATTCGACTGATTCAGTGGATGAGTTTGAATTCAAACGGGTTTGACTTTGGATAGTCAAACCGTATCAAATCACCAACTAATTCACGAAATTAACGCGTGTAAATCCCAGGAATCACACGTGAACTGATCTAGTACGAACCTAGACTGTTATCAATACCCATATCGTGCTTAATTCGGCGAATTTACGCGTAACCGAATCCCACAAACCTCGCGATCAAACCACAAACGTAATTGACTAATACGGATGAAATTAGATGAAAGTAATCATTCCAACACCTTCGTAAACAATCATTCAAACCCTCTCAACTCTCAATCGAACCCCATTCCATCTCAAAATTTTCGTCAACCGCGAAGAACAACCGGAACAAAATCGAAGCCGACCGCACTCATTCCACAACCATTCCAAGTAAGATTACTATCATGATATTCGTAATTTCAATTACATCGCAAGCCCTCTGCCAATTCGTAATGGCAGAGGGTATCGGAACCGATCGAAAGTTAGGGTTAAATGGTTCACGGTTTGGGTTTTTAAGGAAGAAGAAGAAGTCAGGATAACAGCTTAACAAATGATTTCTTTTTGAGTTAGTAAACCAATTGAGTCCTTTGATCTACTGGTTTAAAGCCTTTACCAACAAGCTAGAAGTCTCGTGTTCAAAACCCACCTCCAGCTTTCTTTTTCTTTTTGTTTGTTTTGATTCTTTTACACACTCATACACACTAATATAGATTAATTATTATTTTTTTTTATTATAACGAATTGTCCTTTTAGAAATCCAATTTCCAAAACCTTTTTTGTGCATTGTTTAAAATGTTTATTCCTTTTTAATAAATAAGTAAGGAAACTATGTATTTCGTTTAAACTATGAAAAACAAATTATGTTATATATGTTAGTTTAAAATGGTCAAATAAAGTGAAATAATATATTCATTTTTTTTGTAAAGAAACTTAACATTTTTAAAAGCATATTAATATATATATATATATATATATATATATATATATATATATATTTAAACATTTAAAACGACATGATCATATTCCTTGGAGTCGGCTAGTGTTAATATTTAATCGTAAAGAGTATTTTATTAACTAGTTTTAGTCGCTTTTGACATTGTCATAATAATATAAATATTAAATTAAGATATTTAATATATTAATATATTTGCAAATATTGTTCATTATTGTCACCGGATTTTATTTTATAAATAGAATTTATAAAACGTCATTTACTTGTAATCCGATTTATAACTTATTTAGTAAAGTTCCCATCTTCCTCGTTTGTTCGTGCCGAAATCCTGTCTTCCCAAATCGTTCCGTTCCGTCTTTATTCTTTTTAATCGTTCATATATATTAAATAACATATCATATTTATTTAGGGCATCGTTAAACCGGTTCACCTGTCCTCTCGATCTAGTTCAAGTTTGAGACTCCATATCAAGGTGAGTATTACATAGCCCCTTTTTATCTTTTACACTTTTGGGGTGAAACATGAACGCTATACACACAACTATTTACACTTACACAAACTACACAAAACACAAATCCTATTTACATTCATGTGTGCAAAATTTGAGCTTTATGTTTGAGTGCTATACGTGTTGACTATTTGTGTGCAATCATTAACTATATAAGCCGACGGTTAACAATGATAGATCTATTGAGTCTGACAAACCCACCCAGATTGGGGTGATTGTTACTGACGTGAGGTCGAAGTCTCACTCAAAAATAAACCAATTACAACTAAATAGCTAGCGGTAAGTGGGTATCGAACACGAGGAGTTTGTGAAAAATGTGTTATCTAAGTAGCTTTTATAGTAAACTAAAATTAAACTAGATTGCAGAAATGTAATTTTCAGAATTTTGATTGTTGGTTTTGAAAACTAGAATTATCTAAATTAATCACAAATCAAAAGATTGTAATTCAGAAATGAGAGAATATGTCTTCCCCCGGTTTCAAGTTTCCATGAATGATAATACTGATGTTTAATTAGGAAGAACTACAAAGACATAGTTCATGAAAATATGTTTGATTGTGATAAAAGGGGACCAAGTGCTTGGATTACAAGAACGCAAGATTGTCACCCGATGATCAATTAAATATATCCAACCCCGAATTCCTCCCAATAAATCTCGATTGCCAGCGGCACCAAGAACTGATGGTTTAGAAAACGATGTTAAACAATATCAACGATTACAATCAAACACATAAACACCACAATAATACAACCAAAATGATTAGATTATTGTCCTACAAATAACATAAACATCAACAAACATTCAAAAGATAAACCTTACAATCCGGAGGAAAACATATGAAAACTTAGCCACACATCGTTCGGTTGATCATCATCAAGCAACTATCAATGTTCATGTGAATCAAAAACACCAACCCAATTGTTCCAAATTGCTTCTAACCAAGAAAATCACCCAAAATCGCCCCTGAAACTGCTGCAAAACGTCTCCCAATGATTGGATATGAAAAGCCCCTTCGAAAATTGATTTTTATGGGCAGTTACACTTTCTGCGTCAATGTCTACCGTAAGCTACGGTATCTACCGTAGCTTACGGTAGCTTTTAAAGTGCTACGGTGGGTCTCTACTGCCTTACGGTGGAAGAAAAGTGCTGGGGGCTACCGTAACTTACGATAGCCACCGTAAGCTACGGTAGGCTTCAGCATGCAATTTTGTTTTCTTCATAACTTTTTCGTTTCAACTCCGTTTTCTTCGCCGTTTGCGCCCACGTTCTCGTAATTTCTTCCTCTATCATGTTATCTTCTTAATTCTTCAATTCAAAGAAATTATTTTTTTCACCTATGCTCCGTCTTTCACTCTCCAATCCATCCGCGTTCATTCGAACCTTCATTTCCACACTTTTAAGCTCCGAATGTACCTGAAACACAAGCAAACGTAGTCATCTAATTCTAGACAATTACTCGATTAAATGTAGGATTAAAATACCATTTATAGCTCTTAAGGGTCGTCCTATGGACCACCCGTCAGTTACCGACAACACAATTTGCATGCTAGTTACAAAGGTTTGATTGTACTTTAGTTACACATTAGTTACTCCCCATAAATGCCTTATTTATTCATGATATGTAAGGATTTGATCTTTCACAACTATATACTATCTATGTACAAACCTGTGTATGCTCACCAACTTTTTAGTTGACATTATTTTATTCATGTTTTAGGTGATAACGTGTGAGTTGATCAAGATATGCTACACGTAGGACATGGACTTAGTTAAAAATTGAATAAAGAATATTATGCATTTCTTTTTGTATTTGTTTGAACTTGATTGTGTTTGGTTATTTGAAATGAAGTTATGATTTAAAATATTTCAATATAGTAAACATTGTGCTCATGAACAGTCTACATGTCCCACCCCGACGTTTCCGCCGTCGGTTGGGGTGTGACAGATTGGTATCAGAGCCAGGTTATAGGGAACCAGGTTATTAGACACCCTTGACCTAGACTATAACTTTAGGACACCCACTTATGCCATGCTTCATGTTTATATGATTATGTGCTACATGTTATGTGTTACATGCTATGTGTTACATGCTTACTATATTAGTTAATAGTTTATTTGATGCTTTACTTGTTAAAAATAAAATAAACAATACTTAAATAATAAATTAAATAAACAATGTCCCTACCCATACCCTAAGCCTCATAACCTTCTTACCTGCTTCTCTATCATCCCCGTCATAGTATGTGGAAACTTCATGAATCGAAATCTATAAAATTTATTTATTTCTTCGTTAAGGTTTTAAACTTTGTTAATTATTAGAGGACACGTGCAATCTGGAAGGATGACACCTGTATTCTGGGTTTTCTGTCTAGGAAAGCATTTCGTATAAATCTCAATCAACCGAGGGACCCGTATGCTTTCCTGGGAATTCTCGGGATGAGTGTTTACTTATAGGCTAAAGCACGTCTCTTTGAAAGTTATATAAGTTTAATTAACCTTAATGTGTCATAGTATTCAAGTGATTATGTCACTATTTGAGTACAATCCAAACTATGATTAACCATTTTATTTATTATCTTATTCTTTTAAAATCCAAGCAACTCTCACAAGTTCTTATATTTTTTTCTTGTCTTGTGAAAATCTGTAGAATGCCTCCCCGTCGTGCTGCCGTGACCAACAACAACACGGACATTGCTGCTATCCTTGCACAACTTGTAACTCAACTCACCCAAGCTAATGGAGCCACCAGTGCTAACCATGGAACTAATGGTGGTGGTGGTGCCAACCCACCACAATGCACCTTCAAACACTTCAATTCATGCAACCCTCTTAAGTTCTATGGTACCGAGGGAGCCACATGACTCCTGCAATGGTTTGAAAGTATTGAGGGCACCTTCCTCAATAGTGACTGCCCCGATAACCTTCGTGTTCGTCATGACACAAGTGTCTTTCAAAAACGGGCACTCACGTGGTGGAATGGAGAAAAAAGGACTAGAGGTATAGAAACAGCAATGGCCTTACCGTGGGATGAGGTTAAGAGATTAATGACCGAAGAATTCTGCCCTTGGAACGAGGTGAAAAAGCTGGAAGCTGAGTTTTGGGATCTTACCCAAGACTGTGGTGAAAGTTTGGCTTATACAAACCGGTTCCATGAGCTGAGTCTCCTTGTACCCCATATGGTCACACCGTTATCCCGCTGCATTGAGAAGTACATTGGTGGATTGCCTAGGCAGATTCAGGATACCGTCTTAGGGAGGAATCCCACAACACTCGAAGATGCTATCCGACTATCTGCTACTTTGACCGACAATCATGTAAAAGCAGGAACTCTTACTAGAAAAGGCACCAAGAAAGTTCCCGACACCACAACCCCTCCTACACACAACAAAGAAGCCAAAACTGAACCGTACCACAATAATAAGAAGAGAAAGGCTAAGAATTATGCTGTGGTCACTCCTGCTACCCATGGTAATCAAGTTGCCCCCATGGCTCAAGCACCAGTCAAGAAGCCATATGTTGGGGTCTACCCACTCTGTGCAACCTGCAATTATCACCACCTCCAGAACATCCCCTGCCGCCTTTGCACCCACTGTGGAAAATATGGCCATACGGTCAATGTTTGTAGAGCCAAGGCACTTGCAGGTCAAGTCAACCCACCAGCTCGAACCAACCAACAAGTGGCTAATCCAGGTGTTCCCGCTATTGCAAATGGGTGTGCTTGCTATGAGTGTGGTGACCCAAATCACTTCCGTGATCAGTGCCCGAAGCTTATCAATGCTAGGCAAGGCGGAGCTCGTGGGCGTGCTTTCAACATAAACGCCAATGAAGCTCAGGCCAACAATGATGTGGTCAACGGTACGTTCCTTGTTAATAGTCAATATGCCTCCATTTTATTTGATACCGGTGCAGATAAGAGTTTTGTATCACTTAACTTTGAACCCTTACTTGCTAAAACACGATCCAAATTAGAGAAAACCTTCACCGTAGAAGTAGCAAATGGTGACTCTCTTACAATTGACTCAATTATCCATGATTGCACACTAGAACTCAATGATCATACATTTCCAATCAACCTCGTACCAATGCCACTGGGAAGTTTTGACATCATCATAGACATGGATTGGCTGGCGAATCACCATGCCGAAGTCATCTGTTTTGAGAAGTACATCTGAATACCTTTACCGTCGGGAGAAACACTAAGAGTCTTTGGTGAAAAGCCTTGCAAGGGACTCAAGCTAATGTCATGCACTACTGCTCAAAAGTACTTACGAAAGAAGTACGTGGCTTTCTTAGCCCATGTTGTTCAAAAGGATGTCAAAGAGAAGAGTGTTCAAGACATCCCCGTCATCCGGGATTTTCCCAAAGTATTCCCCGAAGACTTATCCGGCCTTCCACCCGTCCGACAAGTAGAATTTCGCATTGATCTTGTGCCCGGAGCTAACCCCGTGGCTAGAGCTCCATATCGTCTTGCACCTTCCGAAATGCAAGAACTTGCAAGCCAACTCCAAGAGCTCTCCGACAAGGGCTTCATCCGTCCAAGTCACTCACCGTGGGGTGCACCTGTCTTATTCGTCAAGAAGAAGGATGGATCATTCCGCATGTGTATTGACTACCGAGAACTCAACAAGCTTACCATCAAGAATCGTTATCCATTGCCTAGAATTGATGACCTCTTTGATCAACTTCAAGGCTCTACTTATTTCTCAAAGATTGATCTTCGATCTGGTTATCATCAACTCCGTGTGCAAGAGGAAGATATTCCAAAGACTGTCTTCCGAACAAGATATGGCCACTACGAGTTCATGGTTATGCCTTTTGGGTTAACCAATGCACCCGCGGTTTTCATGGACCTCATGAATCGTGTGTGCAAACCGTATCTTGACAAATTTGTGATCGTCTTCATTGACGATATCTTAATCTACTCCAAGACTAAAGCCGATCATGAGCAACACCTTAGGTTGGTTTTGGACCTATTGAAGAAAGAGCAACTATATGCCAAGTTCTCCAAATGTGAATTTTGGCTAAAAGAGGTTCAATTCCTAGGCCATATCGTCAATGAAAAGGGTATTCATGTTGACCCTGCTAAGATCGAGGCTGTTAAAAATTGGAATACCCCTAAGACCCCCACTGAAGTTCGTTCGTTTCTTGGTCTTGCGGGATATTATCGTCGGTTCATCTCAAATTTCTCTAAGATTGCTGTCCCCCTCACCGCTTTGACACACAAGGGTAAACCTTATGAATGGGGACCAAAGCAAGAAGAAGCCTTCCAAACTCTCAAGCAAAAGTTGTGCAATGCTCCTATACTGACTCTCCCTGATGGGAATGATGATCTAGTTGTCTACTGTGATGCCTCCAACCAAGGTCTTGGTTGTGTTCTCATGCAACGAGGCAAGGTGATCGCTTATGCATCAAGGCAACTTAAGGTTCATGAGAAGAATTATACGACGCACGATCTCGAGTTGGGTGCGGTAGTATTCGCATTGAAGATTTGGAGACATTACCTCTATGGCACAAAATGTGTGGTGTTCACCGACCACAAAAGTCTCCAGCATATCTTCAACCAAAAAGAACTCAATATGAGGCAACGACGTTGGGTTGAACTCCTTAACGACTATGACTGCGAGATTCGTTACCACCCTGGCAAAGCGAATGTTGTAGCCGATGCTTTGAGTCGTAAGGATCATATCATGCTTCATTGTGCTCGAATTCAAACCGACATTCAAAATCGAATCCTAGAAGCTCAACACGTCTCGGTCACCGAGGGTAACATGTATAAGGAAATGTTGTGTGGTGTTGAACTTCAGCTTGAATCTAAACCCAATGGCTTGCTTTATTATTTGAACCGTATTTGGGTCCCCGGTCGCGATAATCTTCGGGCATTTCTCATGAACGAGGCTCACAAGACTCGTTATTCTATTCATCCTGGTGCGGATAAAATGTACCAAGACCTTCGCCCACAATATTGGTGGCCCGGTATGAAGAAAGACATTGCTCTCTATGTTGCCAAATGCCTAACTTGCTCCAAAGTCAAAGCCGAGCACCAACGTCCTTCCGGTTTGCTTGAACAACCGGAAATTCCCGTGTGGAAATGGGAAAATTTAGCTATGGACTTCATTACTAAACTCCCTCGCACCTCTAGGGGTTATGATAGTATCTGGGTGATCATTGACCGCCTCACCAAATCTGCTCATTTCTTGCCTATCCGTGAAGACTATCGGGTTGAGAAACTGGCCCGAATTTACATTGATGAAATTGTGAGTCGACATGGGGTTCCACTAAACATAATTTCCGATAGAGATGCTCGTTTTACCTCCCGTTTCTGGCAATCTCTCCAAACTGCTCTTGGCACACGATTGGATTTGAGCACGGCTTACCATCCCCAAACTGATGGTCAGACCGAGCATACAATCCAAACTCTTGAGGACATGCTTAGAGCATGTGTAATTGATTTTGGTGGCAATTGGGATTCACATCTATCCCTAATTGAGTTCTCTTACAACAATAGCTACCACTCAAGTATCGATATGGCTCCATTTGAAGCTCTCTATGGTCGCAAGTGTCGTTCTCCTATCTGTTGGAACGAGATTGGTGAAGCACAAATCACCGGTCCCGAGTTGATTCAAGAAACATCCGATAAGATCCTTTAAATCCGTGACAACATTCGAGTAGCGAGGAGTCGACAAAAGAGTTATGCCGACAAATGTCGAAAACCCTTGGAATTCCAAGTCGGTGATCTTGTTCTTCTAAAGGTATCTCCATGGAAGGGTGTAATCCGTTTTGGAAGGAAAGGCAAACTAGCACCTCGCTACGTGGGTCCATTCAAAGTCATTGAAAGAATTGGAAAAGTGGCCTACAAGCTCGAGTTACCTCCATCACTTGTGCATCCTACATTTCATGTGTCCAATCTAAAGAAATGACTTGCTGATGAGAACCTCCATATACCTCTTGACGATGTGCGCATTGACGAAACGATGCACTTCGTTGAGAGACCAGTGGAGATCATGGATCGTGAAGTCAAGCAACTCAAGCGAAGCCGTATCCCTATTGTCAAGGTTTGTTGGGAATCTAAACGTGGACCTGAGTTCACTTGGGAACGCGAAGACCAAATGAAGCTCAAGTACCCGCACCTTTTCTCTGATTCAGCCGCCTCAACTAGCTAAATTTCGGGACGAAATTCCCTCAACATGGGGATACTGTAACGTTTCTGATTTTTATTACTTTTATTTCGATGTAACACAAATTGAAAACCCAATTCCGGTGCAATAAACAATGCAAATTCCAGTTTAATTTAGTGCAAAAATATATATATATACACATAAACGCCTGTTTGACTTTTAAAAGTCAAACATGGCCAAATTCATCAAAATTCAAGCCCAAATTCGATACAAACCAAGCTACAATCGGCCAAATACGTTTTTGATTGGGCTCCTCATGAATTCACAAGCAAAAATCGATCAAGTCCAAGCCCATATACGAGTCAATTCGACTGATTCAGTGGATGAGTTTGAATTCAAACGGGTTTGACTTTGGATAGTCAAACCGTATCAAATCACCAACTAATTCACGAAATTAACGCGTGTAAATCCCAGTAATCACACGTGAACTGATCTAGTACGAACCTAGACTGTTATCAATACCCATATCGTGCTTAATTCGGCGAATTTACGCGTAACTGAATCCCACAAACCTCGCGATCAAACCACAAACGTAATTGACTAATACGGATGAAATTAGATGAAAGTAATCATTCCAACACCTTCGTAAACAATCATTCAAACCCTCTCAACTCTCAATCGAACCCCATTCCATCTCAAAATTTTCGTCAACCGCGAAGAACAACCGGAACAAAATCGAAGCCGACCGCACTCATTCCACAACCATTCCAAGTAAGATTACTATCATGATATTCGTAATTTCAATTACATCGCAAGCCCTCTGCCAATTCGTAATGGCAGAGGGTATCGGAACCGATCGAAAGTTAGGGTTAAATGGTTCACGGTTTGGGTTTTTAAGGAAGAAGAAGAAGTCAGGATAACAGCTTAACAAATGATTTCTTTTTGAGTTGGTACCAATTGAGTCCTTTGATCTACTGGTTTAAAGCCTTTACCAACAAGCTAGAAGTCTCGTGTTCAAAACCCACCTCCAGCTTTCTTTTTCTTTTTGTTTGTTTTGATTCTTTTACATACACTCATACACACTAATATAGATTAATTATTATTATTTTTTTATTATAACGAATTGTCCTTCTAGAAATCCAATTTCCAAAACCTTTTTTGTGCATTGTTTAAAATGTTTATTCCTTTTTAATAAATAAGTAAGGAAACTATGTATTTCGTTTAAACTATGAAAAACAAATTATGTTATATATGTTAGTTTAAAATGGTCAAATAAAGTGAAATAATATATTCATTTTTTTTGTAAAGAAACTTAACATTTTTAAAAGCATATTAATATATATATATATATATATATATATATTTAAACATTTAAAACGACATGATCATATTCCTTGGAGTCGGCTAGTGTTAATATTTAATCGTAAAGAGTATTTTATTAACTAGTTTTAGTCGCTTTTGACATTGTCATAATAATATAAATATTAAATTAAGATATTTAATATATTAATATATTTGCAAATATTGTTCATTATTGTCACCGGATTTTATTTTATAAATAGAATTTATAAAACGTCATTTACTTGTAATCCGATTTATAACTTATTTAGTAAAGTTCCCATCTTCCTCGTTTGTTCGTGCCGAAATCCTGTCTTCCCAAATCGTTCCGTTCCGTCTTTATTCCTTTTAATCGTTCATATATATTAAATAACATATCATATTTATTTAGGGCATCGTTAAACCGGTTCACCTGTCCTCTCGATCTAGTTCAAGTTTGAGACTCCATATCAAGGTGAGTATTACATAGCCCCTTTTTATCTTTTACACTTTTGGGGTGAAACATGAACGCTATACACACAACTATTTACACTTACACAAACTACACAAAACACAAATCCTATTTACATTCATGTGTGCAAAATTTGAGCTTTATGTTTGAGTGCTATACGTGTTGACTATTTGTGTGCAATTTCATGTGCAATCATTAACTATATAAGCCGACGGTTAACAATGATAGATCTATTGAGTCTGACAAACCCACCCAGATTGGGGTGATTGTTACCGACAACACAATTTGCATGCTAGTTACAAATGTTTGATTGTACTTTAGTTACACATTAGTTACTCCCCATAAATGCCTTATTTATTCATGATATGTAAGGATTTGATCTTTCACAACTATATACTATCTATGTACAAACCTGTGTATGTTCACCAACTTTTTAGTTGACATTATTTTATTCATGTTTCAGGTGATAACGTGTGAGTTGATCAAGATATGCTACACGTAGGACATGGACTTAGTTAAAAATTGAATAAAGAATATTATGCATTTCTTTTCGTATTTGTTTGAACTTGATTGTGTTTGGTTATTTGAAATGAAGTTATGATTTAAAATATTTCAATATAGTAAACCTTATGCTCATGAACAGTCTACATGTCCCGCCCCGACGTTTCCGCCGTCGGTTGGGGTGTGACATTCACCTTGGTTCTAAATGCTTAAGTACGACTAATAAGCGAAGACCAGTCGGATTCGGGGGAGCGGTTCGGGAGGCAGTGAGAGCTCAAGATTGAGAAATGAGGTGCAAATATTTATAGGTTGGAACTGACCCCATAACTGACCGTTAGCCAGGATCCTAGCGGTCCACTACTGCCCCATGTTGTCTGCATGCGTGACACGTGGCGGCCATGCAAACCAGACGCGCCACACGTCCGTAGCGGACCGTGTGGGTCTGTAGTAGCGGTCCGCCATCGACTACACGTCACTAAGGCTAACGCATGCCCTGCACGTGTCCAGGACACGTGTCTGGTGTAGAGGGTGCCTAGGGCCATGCGTAGCGGACCGTTAGCCAAGTAGATGGCGGTCCGCCAACCATGTCCTTCCGTAGCCGACTGTCACAGTCTGTGATGTCGGTCCGCCACGCTTTCAGCGGTAGAGTCCTTGAGTCTTGTAGCGGACTTTTAGCCAGTGGGTAGCGGTCCGCTACCATATGATTTTCAGAAATTTCTATTTTATTTTCTATCTTTCGGGTTTCCGTCATTTCCCGTCCTTTCTTATAATTAATACCGGCAATATTGGGACCGAAAATTGGCGGGTGTCACAGACGTGCCACTTATACAGTAATCTGAATTCAATACTACATTCTATTATTGATAAAACATTACATTAAATTGAAATAAAGAACAAAATATCATTAATTTTGTTTACTGAAAACTTTTGATCTTTATTCTCTCGAGCCATCTTTCCAAGTCTTCCCGAGAAGCCCTGTAACCTAACGTACATAACAGAAAAATGCACACCTGAGAAAATTAGGCTTTACTCAGTGAGTGGACAACAATTATATAATATACAATTCCTTAACAATATATCTATCATACAATATTTATAACACATTCTTATACACATTCGGTGAGTCACATTCAGTAGTTTAGTGCGTCACATTTGGTAGTTCGCATTCGGTGCGTCATATAATCACATTCAGTAGTTCAGCGTGTCATATTCAATAATTCAATGCGTCAAAATCAGTATTTGAAAATAAACAATATACCTATATAACTATATATATTTAATACTACACATTCTTGACAATTAAGCGTAAAATAACGAATTAGATTCCCAATTACAAGTAGTGGAAACTAAATCCGTACACATTCATTGTTCAGAGGCCCTTACCATAATTTCGAAAGCAAAATCGAAATAAATCTTTGTACATTAAATAAGCGTTATGAAAACCTACAATTATTATCGTAACTTATTTAAATTCATTTCGGTGTTTGTGCACATAGTTTTAAAACGTTTGTTTTAAAAATATTTTAAAATCCTTTCATTTAAGAAAAATCATGACTTTTAAAAATAACGACTATGTTTATCAATTTAAAGATTATATATTCCAAATAATTTTAATGTTAATAACATATATAGTTTTCTCTTTTGAATAAAGCGATAAAAATGAAACGGGTTAAAAGCGATATTATATATTGCATAAGAGGTGAAAATTAAAATATATAAATAATTAAAATAAATTTACGTGTCACAATTTCAAAGGAGAAGGCACTATTCAACAGCCTTCTCCTTTAATCTAATTTGTAATTTATTAAATTTTTTTTGAACGGCGAACATTGAATGTTGTGACGTTGCACCCCCGTCATATGAGAGAGCCTCGTCCAACTTCGGCCAATATGTTGTATTAACCGGGCCCACTTGGCGTCAGAGTTGGAGAGCATCCAAGGAAAAATCCCACCCAATACGGCCCCTTCCGGGCTTGAGGGAGAGTTGAGGCTCTAACCCTAGATCGGCGTGGGTAAAACCCAGGTGCATCAGCCTAAGAGCTAGGTCTCATTTGCATGCCGCAGAAACTAATGTGGAGGGCAGGGATCGAACATGGGTCACAATGAACAACAGGTTTATCTCTTACCACTTCACCACCAGCTCATTCGCATCTAATTTATTAAATAAGTTGAAAAGTCTAAAAAAAATTTAAATGTAACTATTAAATAAGTTTTTAGTCTAAAAAAAATATCAAATAAGTTGTTTTGTTTAAGGATAAAATTAAGAATAAATAATTAAGTTTTAATATTGTTTTAAGAAAGTATTTATTTTTTTTATAACAAAACTCACTCAATAATATGATGTTTCAGAATTTGATTAAAAGCATTAACCTTTTCTTTTAATAGATCTAAATAAAATATATATGAACCTTGGTTCTATCTTTTTTTTTGAACGACAATTTAGATAACTGACGGGTCACTGGCCACCGGATCATCTTCATCACTCTCAGGAGGAAACCCACTATAAGTGAGAAAACCACTGGCCCAACCTGGAACATTTTTTTTTATCACAAGTGAGACTTGAACCCAAAACCTTCCCATTTCAATAAAGTCTTGGGTACCTCACCTCAACCACTTGGGTTGAAGATCATTGGCCCTTGGTTCTATCTAGTGCTTATTTTTTCTAAGTTGACTTAAATAGAACAATTATAGAAGTTGATTATTATTTAGAGCATCCACATCAGGATTAGTATATATACTATATTCTTAAATTATAAGGGAAAAAAAAATTTAAGTTAAAAGGGTCTCACATCAGGTTCTTTAAACCTTATCTTTATCCTTAAAATTAGGGGTGTTAAGTATTTGGTTTCAAACTGATTAAACCGACAACCGAATCGAAATCGAAACCGTTTAAAACCAAACCGAATTACATATTTGGTTTTTGGTTTGGTTTATGTTTCAAGATTTTGAATTCGGTTTGAACCGAAAAACCCGAATTTGGTTATACCACTATTTTAATCCATATTTTATAGTTAACCCAATTCATTTATATCAATAACCAATACCCATATATGAATTATAAATCATTATTTGATGAAGGTATGTTTTTGTTTAAACTTTCCTAAAATGTTGTGTTGTTTAAACCGAATAAATTATAGCTACCCAAAAGAAAAAAAAGTTTTTTTTTAATTCGGTTTGCTAGGTTCAAACCGAAAACCAAACCAAATTACAATATGTTTTAGGTTCGGATTAGGTTTCCTCAAATATGATTCGGTTCGGATTGTGGTTTCAACCAAAAAAATCCCAACCCGAATAACCCGAACCGAGTAACTCGAAAAACCCGCAACCCGATCCGATGAACACCCATACTTAAAATTATAAGGAAATGTACACTAAAATCTTAAATATATCAATTCCTTAACAATTTCTTTAAAATTATAAGGATAATGAATGAGATGTGAGAGGTTTTAAAAAATGAACAATTTTTTTTATGGAATGATGATTTTTAGTTAAATTATAAAGATAAGGATAAAGAGTCCGATACGAATGCTCTTAGTGATTTTGTTTTGACAATTACCTCATATTTTAGGTTATACTTGAAAAAAGTAATCACTAAATAGTAACCAATTTCATTTATCTTCCTATTTAGGTCACTTAGTTTAAAAAAATTAAAAAGTTTTTATAAGATTGAAACTTGAGTGGTTTTGTTGTTAAAAAAAGGGAAAACACCACAGAATAGTAACTAAGTTTCAAAAGTGTTTCAATTAGGTTACTACCATAGTATACCCGAGGGTGTATACCGTATAAAATTCGTATTAAGTGACCTAATTGAAATACTTTTGAAACTTTGTTACTATTCTACAAAGTTACCCCTAAAAAAAAATTATAACTTTATGGACACTAAAAAATTAGGTTACTATCAAGTAAAATATTCTCCTAAAATATTCTCTACTATGTAATATCAGCTTGAGTTTGATTGGATTTTTATTGTCCACAACCTTTTCTTTTAACCCCGGAATTGGATGGGGCAGGAAGTTATTCTTTTGCGACTGTAGATGAAAACGGAGCAACGGGATTGGAAGTCTTTGGCCTCCAAAAGGGATTGCAGTTTTAGATCCTTGGGGAATCCTATTTTCTTAATACTCTTATTCCCCTTTCATCCGAAATTTTCACAATTTAGGCTCCTCATGCTATACTCGTGGGAGGGTGTGAAGTTTGTTTATGTTCATTTATTTACGCTCGTTTAAATATTCATTCAAACTTATTTATTACCAATATTATTTTGAAATCAATATCATTTTCATATTTTAAAACCATGCGCTTAATTTAAAATCAATTTGATATATGTTTACATTTGAAATATTGGATGGAAAGGTGATGATATTTTAAACTTTAATTTACATATTGACATTTACTTTTGATTCGTTTTTTTAATGTCCGTTCAACTGTGTTCGTGAACCATTCTTTTAAAATATTAACGAACGAACACATTCATTTTCTTAATGAACAAACACATACATGAAAATCCGGTCGTTTAAGCGTTCGTGTTCGTCCATCTGTTCGGTTAAAATTAAATGAACGAACATGAACAAGTCCGTTCGTGTTCGTCCGGTTCATTTACAGGCGTACAATTCTATCATGTCATTAGTCAAAGGGTAGGGTTAACCAGGTGTATATAAATTGTTTTTATCTTTATATTAACAAAATCCCATTTCAAATCTTGTAATTAAATCATTAGTCAAGGGGTAGAATTAAAGTCAAATCCCCATAAAGACACCAATGAAAAAGATGGAGGAGAAAGCATCTAAAGGTAATAATTAATAAAAACGAAGGTTAACATTAATATATATAGCGACATTCGAATTGCGATATGTATGGTTTGTATTTGTAGATAGCTTGATTTAGAACTGTGATAATTTGTGTACATTGTGTTTATTGAATTATTGATATTGTTTTATTCATTTATAACTAGGTTAAAACCCATATATTAAATGAGTTGAATAAATACATTTTTTTATAAAACATCAGTTTCTATGAAGATTTGTAAATTTTAAAAATGTTATATAGTTATTTTTTAAAAATGTTTTATAAAAAGAATGAAGAAATGTTAGAATTATAAAAAAAAATGTTTTATGAACAAACCTATTTATTTTTATTTTTAAATAAAAAACGTTTTATAAAAGTAATTACAGAAATCATTATTATTTAATAGGAGAGAGAGGCGGGAAACAAAAATTATAAAAAATTAAAGAAATTTGTATAATTAATTGGAGAGAGAGGCGAGAAAAAAAAGTTAAGGATACACGTGTGAGTGACAATTGTCATAGCAAAACATTTATTTATTATATAGTATAGATATATATAGATATAAAAAATACAGCTGGGAAAATTTTAAGATCCATGTGTTAGGCCCATTTTGTAGGCCCAAATTTGATCATCCTGCACTTACGCAGTTACGCAACACAACACAACACAAGCCTCCTTTTGATTTAAAGTTTGTGCAATTTTGGATAAATACTTCCAACCCAATTATCACTCCAAAAAGCTTAGGGTGGAAAGGGTGAGACCCGGGTTGGGCTTCGGGTTAGATCGGGTAACACAGGAACACCGTCGCAAGTGGCGCGGGTTTGTTTTGCGGGTTGAAAATCAGGTTCATGAACCCATGGATGAAGTCGTTATGGGATAGTTTTGGGTTGTGAGGTGACATTATATGGTTGGTTGGTTCAAGGGGTTCATTTTGGAACATCGTCACAACCCATTCTGGTATTTTAGGGTTCATTCGGGTAATATGAGGTACCATCACATGGTTGTTGGTTGAGGGGTAGTTTTAGGGTGTAAATTTGATCATCTTGCACTTACGAAACCTTTATTTATTATATAGTATAGATATAGAATAGATATGAAAAATACAGCTGGGTAAATTTTAATATCCATGTGTTAGGCCCATTTTGTAGGCCCAAGTTTGATCATCTTGCACTTACGCAGTTACGCATAGAGGTGCACAAACAAACCGGATCCGGATCCGATCCGAAAGATAATCCGAAACCGGATCCGACCCTAACCGGATAAAAAAGAACCGGATCGGATTTTTTAGGATCCGCCGGATCTAGAACCGGTTCCAAGGTTTTATCCGGACCGGATAAAAATCGGACAAAATGGAACCGGACAAAATCGGACACAAAAAAATCCGGAAAAAATCGGATAAAACCGGATATTTAGTCAGATCCGGTTCCAAATAGGTTCCACCTCTCCACTCCCAAAACCGGATCCGATCCGGAACCGGTTCCCTTGTGTCCGGTCGTTGACCAACGTTGACGGATCCGGATCCGAAAAAAAATCCGGTTTGTGCACCTCTAGTTACGCAACACAAGCCTCCTTTTGATTTAAAGTTTGTGCAATTTTGGACAAATACTTCCAACCCAATTATCACTCCAAAAAGCTTAGGGTGGAAAGGGTGAGACCCGGGTTGGGCTTCGGGTTAGATCGGGTAACACAGGAACACCGTCGCAAGTGGCGCGGGTTTGTTTTGCGGGTTGAAAATCAGATTCATGAACCCATGGATGAAGTCGTTATGGGATAGTTTTGGGTTGTGAGGTGGCACTACATGATTGGTTGGTTCAAGGGGTTCATTTTGAAACACCGTCACAACCCATTCGGGTATTTTAGGGTTCATTCGGGTAATATGACATGGTTGTTGGTTGAGGGGTAGTTTTTGGGTGTGCACCTTCCACCCTTATATCCTCATTACAAATTTTCTTCCTGAAAAGAGAGTGAACAAAAATGTTGAATTTACAAGATTTCCATCAGGTTTGAATCATATAACGCTAGCTTCATTTTATATGATCTCATTAATTAAAAGTGTAATTGTGGGGTAACAAGTATCCGGTGACAATCTCATAAGATAAAAAAGGTTGGACAATGATCTTGAAAGGACATTCACTAGTTAATAGTTACATTTGTAGATAAATTCTTGTGTTAGTGAAAGTTCACTTCGAACCAAGATGTATATTATGTGAAGAACAATATAACACTCAGTAAAATACACAAACGTACAAATGTGATCAGACAATTACATAACGAAAGTTGAAGTGAATATGCACGCCATGAGTCCCATAAGAATGGCTTCCCGTTTCAACCATGTTGTTCTCGTGCCACTCGTGATACCAGTCGGTCGTCTAGTACTTCCTCCAAAGCCACCGACACTTGTCGCGTTAGCACTAGCCGTGGGGCTACTAGCCGGAGCATCACCACTAGAAGAGTGCCCGTATTGATAGAAAACTTGTGCATCCGTTGAATTGGGAGCCAAATGAAGAAGTTCTGCATCACATAACGAATTTAATATGAATATTCTTTATCTTTATTTTTGAAAATAACGTGTTATAATTATGTGAATACAATAAAATAAACACGTCTATTACGAGAATTTGACATTAATCCTATGATGATGATTAATGATTTCAACTAATTATTACTCTAAGTTATAAATGGGATTATTTATCATCATCAATGGTCAAGCACGTAAACAAAAAAAAAATAATCATTATCATTATCCTTAATCATGTAAAGAAAAGTGTTTTTTTTAACCAAATTGGATTCAATTGTAACAAGTGGTGGACCAGAAGTTGAAAAAATATATATATTAAACCTCAAGCAACTATATCAGCAATTTTAAAGAGTCAAAGTATGACTATGGTTGTAAACGAGCCGAGTTGCTCGTGAGCTACTCAAGACCGGCTTGTTAAAATTCTAGTCGGGCTGAGCTTAAATGAGCTCGAACCAGAGCTTCACATTATATAATTTTTATTTAATATATTAAATATATAATATAATAATAATTACAATATTTAAAATTATGATAAAAGTAACTAAATAGTATAATAATGTTATATATAATAATTATAATAATAAATACATATAAAAGTATATAAATAAAATAATAAAATAACTAATAAATAATAAACGAGTCAAACTCGAGTTCGAAAAACTACTCGACATCTGAGATCGAGTTTTAGAAATAAAGCTCGAAAAACTACTCGACATCTGAGTTCAAGCTCCTTTAAACTAAACTAGCCAAGCTTAAGCTTAAGCAAGCTCGTGCTTGACTGGACTCGTTTAGAACCCTAACTATAAGAAAGCAACATATGTGAATACCTTTATTAATAGAAATTTGGGTCGTTCAGAAGGTCAAAAGACAACCCTAGACCCCTTCTAGTTCCGCTTATGATTATGACAACAAGTCAAAGGCTTAGCGGCATTAAAGTAATCTATCAACTAAATCCAAAAGATTGCGGGTTCAAGTACTAAGTGAGCATTATATACGAGTATTTACTTAAAATAGAATAGGTTCGTGCCTAACTACACCAAAAAAAATATTTTTTTCACTCGAACTCGTTTTGACCACGTGTTTATTTTGTCCAAACTCTAGACACACCTCATATTGTTAACGGTTAAACTACCACTAAATATACTGACCAGGACATTTTGTAACATTGGCCGGGGCATGACACACTGTAGGGAGGCCTAATGCTAGAGTAACGTTGATTGTGAGGCCTAAATCTGGATCATTTCGATCTTTAACCACCACACACAAACATTTCTTGTTGGTGTTCAACACTTTCTTCAAGCCACTACAACAATCCGGTGTCGGAGATTTAGCGTTGCCTCCAACGTACGGTAAACATGTGGCTAGTCCCACCAATTGCTCGGTGCACTCTTCCTTGTCCTTGTCGTTTGCACCCGTTGTCACGTGACAGACCAACACAAGAGTCAAAACTATGAAGCCGAACCAAAACCGAACACCGGTTCTTTGTGAACCCATTGGAATGAGAGGGTTAGGGGAGATGAGGGATGAGATGATATATTAAGACTAGCTAATGGATTTTGTTGAAGATAAAGAGTTGTGAGCTTAAATAGCGGTTCCTTTACATATAAGTCGAGACAAAATTGTCATAGTATGGACGGTCGGTTTAAATGATTTATTTGTTTAAATGCGACATCTCTCTAGCTTTTTCTTCAATAATATTTGGCATAGTATATATATATTTATTTCTTTATTTATTTAATTTTACGAGTGTTAAATAGGGATGACAAACAAACACGAATCTGATGGGAAAACTTGAAAGTCCAAACATTTAGGATAGATAGATAATGGGCCGGTTATTTGGGTAAGGGACTTGGTATGAGATTTTAAAATTTTCACGGGTCTGTGACGGGTATTGTATTGTGTGATATAATGATACCCGCGCAGTTACCTGAACCCGTCTACCCGTTTTGAAAGTGGAATATAGTATATAGTCTTAAAAATACTTTATATTTCATATTGGTTTCTAGTAAAGTTTAAGATTTGTTTCCGGCCAGTAATGAGCATCCCAAAGGGTAATATCTGATGCACACAAACTTGATGGATAATGAGTAACGAATACCTGACGAATATAAGACCAGATATGAAACACGGTTTTATAACCATGTATGCAACTAAGATTAACAAAACTTGTTCCATACCGGGCCATGCCATCTTATTAGTGGTGAATTTGGTGAGGGCTAAGGTAGTGCGTATTATGAGCTCCATAAAAAGGGTGCAACGTGAAAGTGGCCATGGAGTTCAAGCACTTCACCAACCCACTAAGGTTTGTGGTAGGACATGGCTACTTTTCATGAGCTTTTAGATGCCGCATGTTTTTATTTACATTTTTATTCTGTTACAAACGATGTCATGCTTTGTTGGATGACGCCATCAAAAAATATTTCTTTGGAAATGTTTTGGGAAACAAGTTGATATGAAGTTCTATATATCAGTTTAACACATATGTTAGCATGGTAACGTAATGGATCATGGAGTTTAAAGTTGCGTTTAGTTTGCTGAAATTCAATGGATGATAATATGAATTTATTCAACAAAATTCGTTAAAACTTTCGGTTAGTCGGAGAATGGAAGGAATTAGAATTGTAATGAATTACCTCAAGTCCCTTCCAGTGAAGTAATTCTTATAACCTTAAAATGCAAAACGCAAAGCACTAAAGCTTTGCATACCTGATTACTTGTCCCAATACCCGTTGGTTATTTGTTGGATAATTCGACGTAGGGTATCGGGTATACCTATTAGCTTAATAAAAAAATACCCATTGGGATTTTCAAGTACATTTATTTTTTTTACCATTATAATTATTGCATAATTTCTATTTATATAATAACTATTACAAACTAAAATATGTTACGTTACAACTATATAAGTGTCATCATAAATAAATATTATCACTATAACTTCTATAAATTTTATATACAAAAAGTTAACGGAAAATAAAAATAAAAATTAAAAATTTTCGGCTATATGATTCAGGTAAACAAGTATGTGGTTTTAGGGTAATCGGGTAGGGTATCACCAAATCCCATACCTGCAAAAAATTTAAAACTAATCACATACCCGGTCTCATACCAGTCAAGGTTCGGGTATACCCGTCCCGGACTCCCATACGTTTTGGGTTTTGAGTAAACCCGTTAGGCTCGGGTATTTTTTTGCCATCCCTAATCAACATAACTTTCAAACTGAAGCCATGCCATACGCCCATTCCACGCCCTCACCAGCGTGGCGCAGTTCGATCCCAACACCCACTACGTCGGTTTATTCCTTTTTTATTTTATATATGTATACACATACATATATTGAATCAGTTTTAGAACAAGATTTGGCCATTCACTTGCGACGTGGGTTTGATCCCCACCGGCCACCACCCCACACACGTTGGTTCGTCCCCTTTTCTCACGGATTTAGGGTTTTTTTTTCCTAACTGCATAATTTAACTTTTGTTTCTTTTATTATTTAAGTAAATTTCTTTTAAATATTCTTATTTTATTATTTAAATAGTTAACTAAATGATTTATTTAAGTTGTTAATTTAATGCTTTTATTCTAGATTTTTTTAATCTCTATTATTATTTAAGTAAACTTTTTTTTAATACTTTAAAATGTTAAATTTTATATTTTCATTTTAATTATTTAAGTAATTAACTAAATAATTTAATTATAATATTTAGCTAGCAAGATTTTGAAAAATTGTGTATGTCACGTTTAACAAGGTTTTTTCTTTTGATTGGTCCCGTCGCAACATATTTTCTTTTATCTACGTTTTGAATCTCGATACCGACCCGTCACAGTACACGGTAACTATTTACTTGTTCCAATAATTTTTGTCATCCCTCATCTATATTATTGGCCACATTAAAAACCAATAATGAGACGTGGTGACCTATCGATATTAAATCACCTCCACCCGGTCTCTTGGAGCGCTCAACATCTTGCACCACTCAATCATTTTTTACCAACTAAATTATCAACTAGCGCTTTGATTGAGAAAGACGGAAAGTAACTTTTAAACAAACATGTAAGGCTTCTGGTCTGGTGGTCAGATGGTTTTCCCTGTAAATGGTTTCCTCCTGTTAAGATTATGGGTTTAAATCCTGACAAGGGGTCCTGAGTAGGGAAATTTTGCCAATACCTTTCACAGGTCTTAGTGTTAGCCGTTAAAAAAACCGTAAGTAATATGATTTTAAAGCTTTAAAAAGTTGAAAATTGATAAAATCTTATGATTTTATTTTTAATTGTTTGATTTTTTAGATCTCAGTAGGTGTGCAATTTCTTCTTTGGTGGTTGAACCAACAACTCGTATCACATAGATAAAAGAATGAGAGAATCTAAGTAGGGGTTTATAAGTACTAATTCAACATGAATAGAGAATTAGAGATGTATAAGTACGAGAAATTAAAAGTTCAGACTATGAGCTTAGCTCATTGAGCTACTAATATCCTTGTAATAGTTTTAAATTGCTTCTAAAGTTATTAGTTCAAACCATGACTTTAGTTTTCAGTGCTACAAATGGTATTAGAGTAACAACTTCTCAAGATGTGACAGTGAGGGTCTCAAGCATCTCCACAGGTATTGATTCTAGGTAGGCCTCGCAATCTTTACCCAAACACTTTAATTTGGGTTGTTTTGGGCACTTAAATACAAGTCTTTGGGTCTTTTTGGGTCAAACATTATTTATAAGGGGTCTGAATGGGTAAAGTTAAAAATGAGAAAAAAAGAAAACGGGTCAAGATGGGCCATGTAAGAAAAGGAGACGGGTCAGGATGGGTATTTGAAAAAAAATTGCCTGATATTTGCATACTCTTTGCATCTCATTCGATCACTCTCTCTCTGGCTCCCTCTTTTCCGCCCCGAAATCCGACAACTACCACAACCAAATCAACGCTACCACAACCAAAGCCACCTCATCTTCCAGTTCCAACCACTCCTGTTCATGAATCTCACCCCAGATCTTGTTACTTCCGCTACCATGATTTGCGACCTGACATCCATCGTTGATTCAAGATTATGAAGTTTGAGCAGCTGTGATTAGATTTAGATGTACTGATTTTCACCATTAAAGATCCTGAGGAGACCGCCGATAATAGGTGCACGGAAGAGGGGAGAGATCGTCTATCACATCTGAGATAAAGGGGATTATCAAATTAACCAATTTAGATCTACTGATTTTCACCATTAAATATTAGAGCAAGCTGTTTTCACTTGAAATTTAGCCAATTTTGCTCTTGATTTATGGTTTTCTTGAATCGATTCTCAATTTTGTTAGTTATGATGATGATTTTGATTTTTTGATTGAGAAATTATTGATTTGCTCGGGGGATTAAGATGAGACGCACCTGTGTGTATATATATGTGTATATATATATATATAATATGGTCATTTAGTAGTTTAATATATATCAAGTCTTTTTAGATGATATGTATTTTGAATATATGGTTAAAAGAAGTGAAATTCATATATACAGTGACAAATATAAGAAGTGAAAAGCTTACTGATCGGCAGATTCTCAAACTAGCAGCTGCATCATTGTTTAAAACAACCCGTTTTGACCCGAATCTGTTCTGACCCGAACCCGTTCTAACCCGAACCAAAATATCATTTTTTTAAAACAACCGTTTTGACCCGAACCCGAACCCGCCCAGTTTGCCAGGCCTAATTCTAGGTGTATTGGCTTGACAACAACGTTATTATTATCGTGGTGCTTAGTATTATTAAAAATATAATCAAACATATCTTCACTGTCATAACATTTTATCAAAAATAAAAAATGAACATAAAAAATGAACGTCGCCTGAGAGATTCGAACTCTCGCGGGGAAACCCCATGTACTTAGCAGGCACACGCCTTAACCACTCGGCCAAAGCGACGATGTATTTATTTTAAAATATAAAATATAAAAAACGCAAACAGCTAAACCGGCGATACTAACTACCGATCCTAGATAGCAACACTCACGCATTATGCCTTCTTCAACCTCCATCAACACCACGACCACCACTACCACCCCAGCCACTGCAACCACCGCCTTCATGGAACGCCTTACCTACCGGTGTAATTCGTGCAACAGCGACGTCTCCCCCAACGCCACCGTCGCCAACGCTGCACTCCTATGCACCAACTGCAACTCTCCGCTCCCTTCCAACCCTAACCCTAACCATCTCGATCAAAATCCGTCTCCATTATCACCGCCCCCCTTCGTTGATCCACTTATACCAACAACAACCTCCGATTCCACCACGAATTTCCCCTTCTCCACCGTCACGGCCTCCGATGACAACTTCCTCCTCGACAGTCCGCACCTCCACCGCCTAATTCACCATCTCACCAACTCAAACGAATCGTCACCGTCCACCACCACCACCACCACCACCACCACAACTACATCTCGCTACCACTCCCCTACATCAAAGTCCGCAATCGAGGCGATCCCTACGGTTACGATCACTTCTGCATTCCTCGACGACACCGATCCGATCGTTCTCTGTGCTGTTTGCAAGGATCAGTTTGTAATTGATGACGTGGCAAAGCAGTTGCCTTGTAAACATATGTACCATCCCGATTGTATACTCCCTTGGCTTTCACAGCATAATTCGTGTCCGGTGTGTAGGTTCGAGTTGCCTAAAGAGGCCGTTGGGGATGTGAAGTTCCGAAGGCGGTCGAGGTCTAGGGTTTTGAGATGGGGGGGTTTGATGGAACATGTTGATGATGAGGCCATGTTGGGGATTGGATTCAGCAACCTTCATCACCAATACCTGCAGTCAAACTCTGAGGCTATGTTACCTTTCGGACAGACTGTCGAGGTCGATGTGTTGCCTGATTCAGATCAGAGTGTGTCCGGTTGGCAGAATTGGCCTGTGAATGGGGGAGCTGCAAATGCTGGTTGGGTAGATGATGATGATGTTGTGTTTCCATGAACTGTGCAAATTGGGTATGTTTTGATCAAACTTTAGCTATATGGTAAAGTATTTTCAATGTGCTATAGGATTAGGATAATTATAATCGACAATGGTATGTTAATGGTATGTTACATTCTTGCTTAAAATTGAAGCTCAATGATTATTCAGACTTACCCTGTGCCAGTTAGTTGTGTTTTTGTTGCTGCAATTTGTCTTGCATTCACCTAGGGTTGGAAAGAATCCATATTTATACTTAGGAATTGATTCTTGGACAAATTGTTTAGGATGTCAAAACCGTAGATCTCAACCGCCTCTGTACCTTACAAATTGTGTTTTCTAAGAAAGGCGCACAGCATAAACATGACATTTTTAGGGGTTCTAGACATGTTTTAGGCTGGTTTAGATATGTTTCAGACCAGCTTTGGCCGGAATCTTCACCTAAACGCCTTGATGGATGCAAGGCGGTAAGGCCTCCCCTTGCTTGAGCGCCTAGGCGAGCGCCTTTTGCACTTTTGACTACTATGGGTGAGAGGAGAACTTTATAGTTAAGTGCTAGGTGTGGGTAATGCAAGGATGGGTGACCTACTAGGAAGTCTCTACCCATGTAACCAAAAACAAAGCATGAGTTTCTAGTGGGCAAAACAGACAATATTGGTTGGTATGAGGGCCTATGAAGGGGTCAGATGTTACAATGCATTTTGTCTATCTTTTTCAATTGTAAATGTTTCATTTAACATTAAAATTATGTTTGAAGTCGATCTCTAGCAAATGAAATCGGTAAAAATATGCATTTGTCCTTATACAAGACGTATTAACACATTATTGATCGATAAAAGCCTAATTTTACCGTTTTTGTGTAGGTTAATTAAAGCACTTCACCTTTGCATACCATTTGATGAAATGAATCTGCTACAGATGGCTGGGTTTCTTTGCAGCACCAAACTTAATTCCATGACCTATCCTTAAGAACGAACGCAGTGAGCGAGCGATTGCCTTATTGTTACTCCACCTATATATTTTTAGCATAGTTGTCCTATATATTTTTATCATAGTTGTTTGTTGATAAAGAGAATGTTGGAACCCAAGTAATATTGAATGTACTCACCAAAATTTGTGGTATTATATCATGAACAAGAACTGGCTATATATAGCCTTACAGACTCAAATGGAAAATGAAAAACTTCAACAAACGATCACCACGAAATCTTGAACTAAGCAGTTAGTTTTACTGCCACATATTCCACTTTCGGAGACGACAAGTCGACAACGTTACTATTTCTTGTTTTCTTGAACTCCAACATGCAACAGCATTACTGAACAAACTTGCATAACCAGAATTGCATTTTTTGTCTTCCACGTCTCTCTCGTAATCACTATTTGTATAGACTTTAAGCTTCATTTCTGATCCTTCTTCATAAAACAAACCGTCGACATTGCCTTCTCCATTAAGTTTCGTTTTATAAATCCATTTGACTCCAATCAGGGCTGTTTCTGTTTCTGCTGGTATATTAAGGAGTTCCCAAGTGTTATTCCTTTCAATAGCACTCATATCTGTTAGGAATCAGAGTCGGTAACGCAGCGGAATCACACACACGCACAATCAATAAACAGAAAAAGAAGAGACACGAGAGATTTATAGTGGTTCAGCCCCGATTGGCCTACGTCCACTTTGCAACTAGGGTTTAATCTTATTAGGTGCTCAAGTAATACAATTACATCAGGGATATATTTATAAGACTAGAATTAGGGTTACTAATTAGGAAATAACTTAATCAGCAAGTCAATGGGCTAAACAGCCCTAAAGGGCAGCCGCCACCCTCATGCTGACCCAACAGCCGCAAAACAGGCCCAAGGCCCTGTTGTTGTCGGCAGCCCAAATCAGCCCAGGCCCACCGGGCCCAGTCCGGCCCAATAAGCCTTCACACCCAACAATCTCCCACTTGAAGGCTTTGCTCAATCCACAAACACCATCCAAGTAATCCCTGATCCAGTAATTCCAGTATCCTTCATATCCAAAGTCTCCCGAGCCTTCAGTCCCCATAAACAAGCTCAGACTTCATCAATTTTCCCCTAGTTGCAACCCCCCTTCTCATCATGTACATGAAAGGGCAGTTGAAGCTTCCCCGAGCTCCAACTCATTCTCTAGCTCAACTGGTTTGCACGATCCACCAGTTCCAGAGATAACCCGAGAACCACCACTCTCCTCCTTTAGCAAGACTTCCATAGGAGAGATTTTCACAGTCGGACTACCGGTCTTCAAAACCCAACGTTGTTTTGTAACTGTACCCAGAACACGCCCCGTGCTCCCACTGTCACCAAACCCCTGACCCGGTTTTGACCTCCGACCCCGCTCAGCTTGAATCACCTTGGCACCAGGTTCACCTCTTGCAAATTGAACCTTCTTTCGCCCTTTTGATTCAGCGAACCTAACTTTGTTTTGAGGGACGGTCATACTTCCCTCAGCAGGTACCTCCACCATGTATAAACAACCTCGCCTGTTTCCACGAGCAATTACCAGATTACCTTTAGTTACTTTCCACTTGCCTCCACCAAACCTTACTTCTAGTCCCTGTTTATCCAGCTGACCGATAGAGATAAGCTTACTCTTCAAAGCTGGAATAACCCTGACATTCTTCAAGTTCCATGTGGTTCCCAAAGAAGTAACCAAATTCACGTCACCCATGCCCGTAACATCAAGAACATCACCATTAGCTATTCGTACCTTCCCAAAGTTACCAACCTTTAAATTCTCCATCGTCTCCCCGCTGTGCATCGCGTGAAACGAAGAACCAGAATCCATAACCCAAGAATCTGTAGAAGACTCTACACAGCAAACCAAAACATCATCATCAGATTCCTGAACCGTGTTTACCTGCCTTTTGCCCTCATTCTTCCCAGACTCTTCCTTATTCCTTCCTGGACACTGACTTTTCACATGTCCAAACTCATTGCAGCTCCAGCATTTCACATTCTTTCGAGCTCTAGACGAACTCCTTCCCCTACTCCCACTGCTCCAGTTATTTTCCCTTCCTCTGCCCACATTGAATATACCAGAAGACGAAGATCCTCCACTAGTGTTCCTCCGGCGAATATCCTCACCCAGAATACTATCCCGGACCACGCTAAACTTCAAATTCCCAGCTCCACCAGAATTAGTGATCGCCGTCACATAACCTGACCAGCTGTCAGGCAAAGAGGATAACAGTATCGCAGCTTGAGTATCATCATCAAGTTTTGTCCCAACGGTCGATAGCCTAGACAAAATTGAATTTATATTATTTATGTGATCAGGCACCGAGCTTCCCTCATTCATCCTCATCATGAATAACTCCCTCAACAGGAACACTCTATTACCGGCAGACGGCTTTTCATACATGTTTGACAGAGCTGTCATCATACCATAAGCCGTGGTTTCCTCTTTGATATTGAACGCTACGCTCCTCGTCAAAGCCAGTACAATCTTACATCTCGCCTTTTTGTCCTTAGTGTTCCAAACCACTTCGTCAGCCTTACTCATTCCATCCGGTTTTTCTGCCAATACCATCTCCAAATCGTTTTCACCGAATAACGCCTCTATTTGCATCTTCCACCATGCAAAATCAGTCCCGTTAAACTTTTCGATTCGAATTTTCCCGTCTTCAGCCATTGCAAACGAGAATCAGAAAAAACCAAAATTAAGAAAGTCCACCAACCGAAGTCAAGCAACCTCCAAAGAAACCCTAAACCCTGAAACACCTGAACCGGCGCTTCACCTGCAAAACCCGTGACCAGCAGCAACTTCAAGGGTCCAAAACAGGAAACCCTAATCACAAATCACCCCCAAATCAGTCCCGAACAACCCCTTCTTCAGCGACCGAAACAGACACAGCAGCAGCAAACAGCACGGAATCAGCCAAATTTTTTTTTTTTAAATCACTGTTCACTCCGGAAACACTGTTCACGCCGGAAAGTACTGTAGCGGCGGCGGTACTGTAGCAGCAGATCCGAACAGCCTCTCGAACACAGCCTCTCCTACCCTTTTTCTCGATCGAAACCCGTGCAAACCGTGTGTAAACAACGAGCCAAAGCTCTGATACCAGTTAGGAATCAGAGTCGGTAACGCAGCGGAATCACACACACGCACAATCAATAAACAGAAAAAGAAGAGACACGAGAGATTTATAGTGGTTCAGCCCCGATTGGCCTACGTCCACTTTGCAACTAGGGTTTAATCTTATTAGGTGCTCAAGTAATACAATTACATCAGGGATATATTTATAAGACTAGAATTAGGGTTACTAATTAGGAAATAACTTAATCAGCAAGTCAATGGGCTAAACAGCCCTAAAGGGCAGCCGCCACCCTCATGCTGACCCAACAGCCGCAAAACAGGCCCAAGGCCCTGTTGTTGTCGGCAGCCCAAATCAGCCCAGGCCCACCGGGCCCAGTCCGGCCCAATAAGCCTTCACACCCAACAATATCCTCTTCCATGGCTTTAACCCACTTTGCATCTTGACTTGCATCCTCATATGTTGTTGGGTCTCCTGATGAGCTATACAGGAAAACCTTACTTCCTCCTCATCCTCTGATAATCCTTCACCACTGTTACAATCCTGCATCTAGATTGGTTGTTTTCTAGCTCGTGTAGATGGTCCAACCGTTTGCTCAACAATTGGGTCATGGTGTTGACTTCCAAAACTTACATGATTAGTAGGGGTTATTGGTGTTTGTACCTCACCTTGATTTGGTAAGGCTTTATCTGGTAAGACAACTATATATTCAACATTGGGTTCCACTGCTTCTTGAATTTCTTCGACAGACACTACATTAGGTACATCCTCTTCTTCTATTATTAATTCCTCATCATTTCCATCTTCTTTTCCCCAATCCCACTGCCTATCTTCTTCGAATATTACGTCGCGACTGATACGATCCTCTTTTGAACCGGATCGTACAATCTATAAGCCTTTGATCCCTTGCTAATACCAAATAAGACACACTTATGACTTCGTGCATCCACTTTAATTAGTTCTTATTTGTGCAGGAACATGAATGTGTCCCACATAACCGAACACTCGAACTTTTGGCTTAATCCCAGACCACATTTCCTCAGAAACGGTTTCATCTAAAGTCCTAATAACGCATCTGTTCAAAACATAACAAACCCAGTTCGTTGCCTCAGGCCAAAAATGTCTTGGCACATTCCTTTCAACCAACAAACATCTCACTATATTCATGAGCGTTCTTTTTCGGGGTTCGGCCACCCCATTCTGTGGTGGGGTGTAGGCAGCTGTTAATTGCCTTTTAATCCCATTTTGTTCACAATACTCATTAAAGGAATGAGATGTGAACTCATCCCCTCAATCGCTTCTTAAAGCTTTGATATTGGTTTCAACATCAGTTTCAATCAAAGCTTTAAACCGTTTGAACATATCAAAGCTCTCTCCCTTATTACCCAAGAAATAGATCCGTGTTTTTCGAGTGAAGTCATCAGTGAAAACAAGCACATACCTCTTTCCACTTTGCAAAATAGGAGTGATGGGTCCGCGTAGATCTGAGTGTATTAGCTGGAGCTTCTCCGTCGAACGCCACAAGACTTTCTTAGGAATTATCTCTGTGTGTTGTTTCCCCATGTTGCATGTCTCACATACCATTGATCTTCCACACACCTGGGGTAATCCTTTCACCATCCTTTTATACTGCATTGTTCTAATAACTTTGTGATTTACATGTGCAAACCTCTGGTGCCAAACATGAGTGTCATTATCTTCACTGACCTGCAAACATTGATTAGAAACCTGCTTTGTGCTTCCATGAATGATAAACATTCTATTTTTTGTCATCTTAGAATTGATGACCAAGCCTCTCTCTGGGTGATAAATCCTACAATCATCCCTTTCAATTATAAATTTCACACCTTTTTCTTGAAGCTGACCCATGCTTATGAGATTCGACGTAAGTTCCGGTACGAAGTAAACATTGGTTATGGTTTGAGTAATCCCTCCAACTTCAAGCCGTACATAGCCAATTCCCTTAACTGCCAATCTCAGATCATTGCCTAACTTTAGGGTTTGCTTGACATTTTCATCCAAATGTGTAAACCAATACCTTGATCCAGTCATGTGATTTGAGCATGCCGAATCAAGGAACCAATGACCTTTATGCTCGACTGCTTCTTACGCCATAAGTACTAGCTCCTCGTTTTCATCGAATTCGGCATAGTTTACTCCTTTATCCCACTGTGGACATTCCGATTAGAAGTGACCCATTTGATAGCACTTATAGCATTCTTTCATAGATTTATCAAAGTCACCACGTCCACGCCCTGTACCACGACCTCTGCCTCTGCTAAATGTGCCTCTTCCTAGACCCCTACTACGACCGGCGTTACTTTTTTCGACCTTGAATGCCTGCTCGTCAATTACTTTACGCTGCAACTTTTGCTCATAAACAAGCAAAGAACTTTGCAGTTCATCAACAGAGAGTATGTCCAGTTCCTTGGACCCTTCAATCGAACAAACAACGAAATTAAAACTCACAATTAAAGTGCGAAGAATTTTCTCTACTATCTTCACCTCAGTCATATCTTCACCGCAGTTTCTCATCTCTTTTGCAGTGGTCATAACTCTTCCAAAATATCCCTTCACCGATTCTCCATTCTTCATCTCTAAGGTCCCAAAATCTCTCCGAAGCCACTGCAGTTGAGCCCTCTTTACTCGAGCATTACCCTGATACTTAATTTTCATAGCATCCCACAATTGCTTGGCTATGTCCTTTTGGATAATTGTCTTGAGAATGTTCTTATCGATTGAATAGAACATGTAGTTCTAGGCTTTCAAATCAATAAGTTTCATCTCTTCCTACTCCTTCGTTCTAGTGTCTGACACTTGATCTCCTGCATTTGGCTTTATGTATCCGACCTCAATAGCAGACCAATACTCCTTTGATCTGAGCAAGTTCTCCATGACCAAGCTCCAATGGTCAATTGGTCATAGTCCCCGTCAAACTTAGGGACAACGAATCTCTATGACGAACTTCCTTCTGTCATAGTGTCTACGTTCTCACTCAATTTTGCTCTGATACCACCTGTTGGAACCCAAGTAGTATCGAATGTACTCACCAAAATTTGTGGTATTATTTCATGAACTGGCAGCCTTACAAACTCAAACAGAAAATGAAAAACTTCAACAAACATAAAATCTGGAACTAAGCAGGACTCTTTCAAAACAAAGACTCAACCATAACAGCCTACACACTTGGTCATAATGACTATTATTTTGACTCCAACAGAGAATATCGTTATAAGCTATATAGTTTATTGTCATCTTTCAAAACAAAGACTCAACCGTAATGGTCCCGCTTCACTTTGCTGTATGTATTAACCGCCACTTCAGCACCCCATCACTATATTTTACTTCATTTTTCACCTATGTAATACCCCTGCTTCAGTTTAACATATTTAAAAAAAAAGAAAAAATATATATTTAAGAGAGAGAGAGAGAGAGAGAGAGAGAGAGTGAGAGTGAGAGTGAGAGAGGAGAGAGATAGTGAGAGAGAATGTGCGGCGATGGTTTTGTGGAGGGTGACGAATATTTACCCCAGTTCATCAAAACTGCGGCGACATGAAGGTAGGGGGGCGGTGTTGCCGCACCCACCGCACCCTCCACCTCATCTTCACCGATGGTGCAACAAATTCATTACGGATAGCACAATGCATTTGATGCCACAAAGACGTGTATGCGGACCTACCCCAGGGCATCATTAGGTTACATAATACAAAGATAGAGGGATAGTCCAAATCTAAGATATACCAAAATCATGTCATGATGTCGAATCTTATCACATATGTGAACATACAATAATGCGTATAAACATAAAAAAACCAATTACATATAATGCGTATAAACACAATAAAACCAATTACATATAATGTGTATTAACACAATAAAACCTATTACCAGTGTTTTAAGAACCGGACTGGACCGGCCGGCCGGACCGGGAACCGGGCACATAACTGGTCCGGTTCTTTGTAGTTGAACCGCTTTTATTTGAACCGGCCGGTTACCGGTCAAACCGGTGAACCAAACCGGGGGTCGGACCGGTTTTCAAAATTTTGTTTTGTTTTGTTTTTTTTTTTGCCTTCAAAATCTCATTTTCTGATTAATTTAGTATATATTCAAAGTTGCATATTTTATTTATTTAAGGCTTATATGTCATTAAATTTGCAAATTCATATGAAAACAAAAAAAAAATGTTTTATATTTTGTATCTATATACATAGTTTTAGTTTTCCGGTTCTTAAATCTGGTCCAACCGGTTCAACTAGTAGACCTTTAAGACGGCCGGTTTGCTGTACGGTCCGGTTCTGAAAACATTGTCTATTACATGATAAGTTTTGGAGTACAGCTCTAACTTATGAGAATAATTTCGTGGCATAATGATATACATAAAAAGGTCAAACACAAGTGCTTTGGAACCTACAATGTAGTGATTTTTAAATTTAATTATTTTACACTCGTACACTGTTGGGTCGTTTGTTAACCAGAATTTCTAGCGACCAGGATTTTAGAAGTTCTAGTGAGAAATTCATTTCTAGCGACCGTAGATTGTCAGAATTTACATTTCCTGATGTTTTGCTTCTTAAATTCTAGAATTCATAAAGCAAAATATGCACCAAAGTATCAAAACTAGCTACGTTTATTACATTTAAAAACAACATATAGTTGACGATAATTTGTTAAAAAATCATAACTATAAGATTTAATCAATCTTCATAGAATATCTATTTTTTATTCGATATCCATTTTTTTAAAACACCAAAATTAACAGTTTTATTTATATATAACGAATAAATAACTACTTTAGCTGATACAACTACCAAGAGTTCTGTAAAAATAAAATTTATGAATTAATTTATACACAGACTTTAAAAGAACCATATATAAACAATCAAATTGATTTAAACATGTCGGGTTAAATACCCAAAAGCTAACTGGTTTCGTATGATCTTATTCGTTATATTTATTTATTTGTTTCTAATATAAAACAATAATATCATTTATATTTAAAATTTGTAAAATAACAAATTAAGTTAAATATTTTCACTTACCAATCATAAATTCCAGAATTCGTATTCGCATATGGATGAGGGTTGTTCTATTGAGAACCAAAAAATTGTTAAAAACTAAAAGAACCAATTCTAACCGCTCATTCCATTTTCTATGTTTTTATTTTTTTCTAAATATATGAAAATTATTAGGGGTGTTATGGGTATTTTACCCAGAAACCATCTCTCAAGTCTCAACTGCAACCCACGACTTCCATCTCCCATTCTTGATTCTCCTAACCCTACTAGAACCACATCACAAATGCTATCTTGCACAGCCTGAAACTTAAATAAAAATCCATCGCTACCAACTTTTTCGTGTTTCAAGGTTTCTTATCCAACAAACGATATTGTCCAGATTTTGCAGATTTATGTTCGAATCCAAGCCATGGTTGGCGGTGCTACCAATCAACTAGCACAATGTTCTCACTCGGATCCGTCTCCATCATCATCGGCAAATGCTTTGCCCCTACGAGGAGGAAGAGGATTTTTTTAAAAGAAACACAACGCCTAATCTGCAAAAAAGGTAAATTTTTTTTGTGATTACTGTTGAATGATTTTTTGGGATTGTATAAAATCGAACTATTTTTGTTTCTCTTCCTCTTCTACAATTTAAGATATAAACACCAAGTTGTATATTTTAGATATAAAAATAAACGTTAACTGTTATTTTGATGTTCTCTTTCTTTTCAAATCTTTCAGTTTATTGATTCAATTTAGGGCTCCACAAGATAATTTAGTATGTTGTTTCTGTTTGTTTTGAATTATTACTTGGTCATTCAAATTAAGATTGTTATGATGCTTATGTGTTGATTTATATTAATCGACAGTTTAAACTAATTAACCATTTCTACTCAGAGATAATAAAACAACATTTGTGAACCTTTCACTGCAATTAGAATGTCATATACTTTGACCAAATTTAGTCACACAACAGCATCAATGAGGTATTTATATTGTCATTTAAACCCCTTTATCATATGCATCTTACTTGAAATACATAGCATATCAATGTTATATTTCAATAGTACAAAATCAAAAGCATAGCTCACATGTATCATATTGACCGATATGCAATTTGTACTCATTTGTCTGATGTTTGACTTTGAACATAAACTTGCTTTTGGCTGCTATTGACCTTTTGATTACAGTTGATTGAAACTCTAAAGATTGCTACCAGATGATGATTGCTATCAGAGGCAACTTTATGGGTGATATGATGTTATACGAAGACAACTTCAAAGGTTACAGTATTATGTGCAGTCTGCTCCAAAAACTTGAATGATATTTTGAGTAGTTCTGATTTTCTTGTTTGGGTGCTTGCATATCAATGTTAGGGTTTTATTTTTTATTTGAATTTTCTTAAACCACACGTGTATATTTATGAATCTGGTATTTTTTATCTTTCGATTTGTAATAAAAACCGACTACAATGTATATAGATTTTGATATTTAGTGTCTCGTATACATCTACATATGCATATATTCGTTACATGAACATGTGCAAATAAGCATCTTATGCACATACACATATGCATGTATGCATTTTATGAACATATGCCTATATGCATCTTATATATAAATTACTTAAAAATGCATAAGTGGAATCTCAAAGAAAAATGCATCTTATAAAAATGCAGGATGAGAATCTAAAAGAAATAAGAGAGAATACTAGAAAATTAAAAAAAAAAGAGGGGGAGAGAGAAATAATTTATTTTTTCAAATTTACCCTTTTTGTTAAATATAAATTAATTAACTAGAGAACAAACAATTAAAGCATCATGTACAATCATTTATATGGTTCTTAACATTTTATTGGTTCTTAAAAGAATGTATCCCTATGAACCATATATGTGGTAGCCTACCGTGCAAAGTTGAAAACTTGAAATTAATGTAGTTTTCAATTCATAATTAATATTAAGCTATATTTGTTTGATTTCAGTGTTTATTATAAAAAATGGAAATTAAATGGTAGAATGATTAATATAACAATTTATTAGATGTATATTTTAAACAAAAAAATTTAATTTCTTTTTTGCTATTGACGAAGATGATGAAAAAGTTTAAAGAACACATATATTTCAATCGATACTAATAGAAAGTACGCATTTTATAACTTAGTATGTGCCCATATTATGTACACAACTTTTTTATAAGAATATTTAAATCATTTTATGGTTTTCTACAATATTACCTTAATTATCATATTTAATGTAACAAAAGTTTTAAGAGAATTTACTATTTCAGGTAAATAATTAATGAATCAACCCAATTTTGTATAGAAAAAAGAGTTAAATATGGTTTTAGTCCTCTGGTTTAACACAAATAACCATTTTAGTCCCACCGTACCCAAATTCAACTCCATAACCTTTCATCAAATCAAATACCATTACAGCTTCAAAAATCTCACTACAAAATAAAAGCAATTTAGTGGCACACATTTTTAGTGACATTTAGCTTTTGTATCACTAATTTAAGTTTTTAATGGCACTTTACGTATACCATATTTGTTTGACACAGTTTTTTAATGACATTTAACTTTTGGTGTAACTGATTTAGATTTTGAGTGGCATTTTAAACATTCCATATTTGTTTATTTTGAGTGACATTTAGCTTTTTATCACTAATTTAAGTTTTTAATGACACTTTACGTATACCATATTTGTTTGACACAGTTTTTTAATGACATTTAACTTTTGGTGTAACTGATTTAGATTTTGAGTGGCATTTTAAACATTCCATATTTGTTTATCTTACACCTTTTAATGGGCATTTATTAATTCTCGTTCTCTTTACCCCCAAATTTTCATTCCCCGCTTTTATTCCCGCTCCCAAATCCTATTCTTTATTCTTTCTCATCTTCCCTTTTTAGACTGTCGCCGGAACTGTCGAGAGAACGAGACCGGAGAGGAGATTCATGATGGAGGTCAACTAACCGGAGAAGAGGTTTTTAGTATCTTCCACTTGATTATTCTCAACAATTCATCTCCATTTCTTTTATTTTCACGAAAACCTAATTTGATTAACAACCGGAAGTGAAAGATACGTATCCAGATCTTTGATTCTCATGGAGTTTTCTCTTCTTTGTGCTGAGATTCATCGCAATCAAGAGGAGAAACAATGGCAGATGAACCTTCAATCACTCGCTGTTCCTTTCAGGTAACCTGGTTTTGCTCTGATTATTTCGTGAATCTATACACATTAAATAGCTATGAGGTAAATTTAGTCAAATCGGACGCAATTGGTAGTATCCACAGCATGAATATACAGAAAACAGAAACTATTTTGCTGAAATTCGTGTTTTGTTTTCTCATTGTTTCGGATACATTGAATCATTAGGATGTAATGAAATTTAGTCAAATTGGACGCAATTGGTAGTATCAAGTATCAATAGTACAGATTTACAGAATCAGAAGCTATTTTGCGTGGCTGTGTAGTGATTGGTACAGCTAGGGTTTAGAACTGAGATGTTATTAAGTTATTCAATTCAACATTGATGCAAAAAATGTCAACGCAATCATGTTATTAAATTATTTGCAGCTTTAGTGATTTGATATTTTGAGAAACTAATTGAAGCTGATCAATGATAATGTGATTATGTTACTATAATTCTGTTTCATCTATAGGATTTTGAGATGTTTTATGATATTGAGTTTGGAAGGAAAAAGGTGTCTATGCTTGATTTAAGAAAAAAAACTATTATATTGGCTAACTTCGTAGTATCATGGTTACCTCCTTTTTTTTAACATTGACTGGCTTTTTTACTTTTTTGATGTGCTAGTCCCTTAGCTCCAAGAGGGTGCCCCTAGTTTACTAAAGAAATAGAAAAGTTAATTATTATTTGTTGATTAGTGATTGCATACTGTTATTACTTGTTAATAAGAGATCGTTAATTATTATTTGTTGACTTGAAATTCTTTTTATCATCTTTGATTCCAGTTAACCATTTGAATCTGTGGCGATAGGGAACAACGTGATTGCAAAAGATGTTACTAAAGTAAGTTTGTGTTTGTTTGTGGATTGTGTGATATGATTTTTGTTAATATATTACTATCCATATCTTTGTTTATACTATCAACATTATTTTATTTATTAATATGCAATTAAAAGTTAGCAAATTAGTAATTTTTTGTTTGTTCAGATATTAACATCCAGTCAGTTTCTTCTAAGTGTCTGGATTAGCTTTTAATCATAATGTTGAATGTATTTAATTAGTTTATACTTTCACCTTTATCTAATAGACATGTTTACCTGAAGTAGTCATGGGTTAGGATTTTAACCTTGCAATATCTATCGGTTCTTTTAAGTATCACTTGCTATTTGATCTGTTTCTTTATTTGGAATATGAAAATAAATGATCTGTAGGGATTTTACTACATTTACCTTTATTATCATCAGGATAAAAATTTATTTCTCTAGATACATACTAATAGGAGTGAACTTAATTCATCCAGGTCACTTGTGTAGTTGTATTAGAAGTAAACTCAGTTGATATGAGTCCCAAGACTCCAAGACTTGTTGGGTGTTTGTAGTATTTAACTGTTTTGACATGCATACGGTGTCAAAATGTGTTTTATCTTCATGAAATGTTCAATTCAAATTTGCTAACCTACATACAAATTTTCTAAATAAAGGATAAGGCCAGTTCAATGATTCAATCTCCATTATTACTTATTATTGGAATTTGGTTGTTTTGTTTTCAATTATTACTCATTCATAGATGCTTTATCATGATGGTTGTGTATCCAAGTAATAGAAGTAATAAACATTGTTTGCCTAATTGTTGCAGTATTGAAATTATAATAGCGAAATCTACAGCATTAGCTAATTGCATTTTTAATTGTTTTGTCTTTCAAATTCAATCTCAATTCTATCTTTAGTAATTAAGGATTTAAGGATTCAAATGTGTATTTATTTATTAAAATTTTCTTTGTGAAAAATGTTGACATAGGTTAGTGCCTCTTATGAACAAACTCTGATGGATGCACACAAGCTTATTGAAAAACAAATGGAACGGTTTAAGATAAGTGAAAAAGAAACAAAAACAAAAGCATTTTCATTATATTCTTTTGTGAATCTGAAATTGGGCATTTATGGAGATCACACCCTATCCTACATATGCTAAGAAATTATAAGATTAAAATTGGTTTCAAGTCTGTTTATAGTAAGGCTTCTTTAATAATTGTCTGTTGTAGGATCCAAAGGAGAAAGCTAAGTCAGAGACTAGAGATTGGTTGAACAATACGCCATGGAATAAAGGGTTCTTGCTCGGTGAGGTTTGGCTATCTTAAGGTTGACTACAAAACATAAATTCATGTAAAATTTCCAAGTTCAGATGTTCACAACTACAGGGGTGTTTTGGAACTGATTATCACGACTTAAGTTCTTAATAAGTACTTGTTTGTGTTTATATAAACATATCTAGCTACTGATTATTTGACTTTTAGGGTTCAAATGATCAGTTACAAAATTAATTATTTTAGGGTGAAATAAATTTACCTATTTCCTATATTTGTAAACTTAATTGGAGAAAACCTCTCATTTTCTAAGCACATCCAGACACTAAATGAGTATTATATATCATATCATCACTTCGAAAACGCATATCTAAATACACCCTAAACTTAACTATTTCCTATATTTCTAAACTGATTTTGCTTTCTATAAATCAAGTTGATATATGCCTTTAGTTGCATAATTCATAGTTTGAATTGTTTTAATAATAGGTAGATGGAATTCGAGCAAATTATAGTGGATCATTGGTTTCTTTGACAGACATATGCATGAAGCCTTTGAGGGAGGCTTGTGCCACACAAAGTATTCTTCAGGTATTTTTAAAGTAATTAATAATAAAGGCATAGTAGCCTCATTGTGTAGTTTTGACCAAACTTTTAAGTCATTGAAAAAAAAGTTCTCCAAATAACTTTTGGTAATTTTCAATTATATATGCCTAATAATCTGCTTTTTTGAGTTATGAATAGTTGATTAAACTGTTAATATATGCTCTTTATTGTCTGACCAATTTTTTTTGGTTATTTATGTTGTAGTATTACAAAATGGACCCTAAAAATCTCGAAGGATTTAGAGGCGTTGACCATGCTGAATACTGCTTTCAGGTATAAACACAGGATGTCTCCATGTTCATGTTTCATATGAATGGTTGAAAATATGTTTTCTCGGTCAAAATTACTATTCTTGACCAAATTGACAGCCCCAAGCTGAAAACTAAAAGAAATTAAAATTTAAATGGAAATTGATAAATTGTGCCTCAAAATTGGGTTGGTTATATTTTTTTTATTGGCATCTATTATGAAAAATTGAAGTCCTTTGAAATCGGTCATTTGGAATATTCATTTTTTAGCATTACACTTCTGATGAGGATTGTTTGAGTGCATTCAAAGGCCCACTAGAACTAAGCACAGCATTAGGAGGTTTCTCTGGTAACAATTACTCTTGAGGTGACTCTATGATCTGTTTTTTTATTACAAATGTACATATGTAACATAGTGAACCTATAATGATAATTTGAAGACTGGCGTCTGCGTTTATTATAACTTATCCCGTGAACAACGCAATCGATAAGGAAAGCAACGAAACTAAAAAAGTTGTGGCTTGGGAGAAAGCCTTCATTCAGTTAGTGGAGGTTTGTCTTCATTTTATATATTTTCTAGTTAAACCATAAGGGCATTTTATATTGAATGCGTGTATAATACAGTTACATAGAGGTTGTCATTACACATAGATACATTCTAGACTATGATAATTACAGTTAAATACATAATTCGTCTGAAATTATACAATAATATACTTCAAAATCTGCTTAATCTTTGTAACAGGATGAGCTCGTGCCAATGGTGGAATCCAAGAATTTGACATTATCCTATTCATCTAAAAGCTCCATTGAAGAAGAATTGAAAAGAGAAAGTAATACAGAGTCTGATAGTTACTCATGAAATTTGTGAAAAAGGTGCATGAACACAATCTGTTTCAAGTTATTATTCAAACATTTGCTAGTTTATTGTTTTATATGTTTGATATTTAGACTTAGTTTGACAATTAGTATGCATTTGTTTGCAAACATTTGGAATATGTTCGGAAGACTATCGAATTTTTAATTGAAGTGGTGATATTATGCTTTCTACATCTTATAGTTTTATTTTTATTTAATATTGTAAATAAATAATTTGATAAACGTCTATAGTGACATTTAATTTGATGTGATTTTTGTGGCAAAAATGATGTGCCACTAAAAGTAGTATGAATATTTAAATAGAAATAGTTTTTAATGACACAATTTGTGCAACAAAAACTTTTTTTATATAGTGGCAAAAAAAAGTGTCACTAAAAACCTAAAAGTTTGCAGTGGCAGATAGAGGTGCACAAACCGGTTTTTTTCCGGAACCGGATCCGGACCGGTTCCGTCAACGATGGTCAACAACCGGATCCAATGGAACCGGTTCCGGATCGGATCCGGTTAAGAGAGTGGAGACTTGGAACCTATTGGGACCGGACCGGATTTATAGAACCGGACCGGACAAAAAAAACTGGTTCCACTGGATTTTTTTTTTTAAAAAAAAAATTAAAAAAATTTAAAAAAATTAACAAAGATACACTATAAAATACATGTTTTATTTATTTTGTAGCTTTTTTTAAGTGATTTAACAATAGTTCGTAAAAAATAAATACAAAAAACATAATTGAATCACAAAATATATATTATTTATTATGTTTTCAATCTTCTTCGTCGTAGTCTTCGTAACATCGGTTTTCATTCTTCTTCGCTTGAGATACGTTGGGCTTCATCATAAGCTTGTTCTTCGTCCGAAAGTGGATTCGCCTCCCCTTGTTCTACTTCGAATTCATGTATTTCTTGTTCAATGTCAAGCTCGTCTTCTAGTTTTGTAACATGTTGTACACGTTCGGCGGCATCCAAATAGTCCTTCAAGCAAATACACATCTCCATAGATTCCGGTGTAAGCCTCGTTCTTCGAATAGATAAAACCCTGCCACTAAAAGAAAAAGCAGATTCCGAAGCTACCGTAGAAGCTTGGACGGTTAGTAGGTCACGGGCCATTGCGGCTAGAACGGAATATTGGGATTCCCTTCCTTGCCACCAACTTAAGATATCAAAGTTTTCAAACTCTTCGGATCTTAGAGTTGAAATAAAGTCGGTTGCTTGATATATCCCAAGCTCGCTACTTGGTGTGGTTCCACGAGCTCGTTTAGTATTTTCGTTTCTTAAAGTGTTAAATAAATTTAGCATCGGGTTCCTTGAACTACTAGAACTTGAACCTGAACCCATTGATTCACGTATGTTTGATGGATCACCACTTCCACCATATTTGCGTAAATAATAATCAAACATATTATTAAAAGCCGAATTGAAATCCCTTATTGCCTTTGATTCAAAATTTGGGTCTTCCTCGAACATATTTAAATCATCCGATATTGATCCAATTAATGTTTCAACACCGGTTACATTAATCGTTGGGTTTAAGGCGGCCGAACATGTAACAACGGCCGGCATTTCCGAAAAATATTTTTTAAATTTAGCTTTCATAGGTTTTACCATTTTTTCAAAAATAGGGCCGTGATATTCAAACTCTTTTAATTTATTACATATTAAGTATAATTGTTGAAGTATTAGCGAAGACGTGGGATAATAAACTCCCGATAAACATGTAGTTGCATTTTTAAAAACCTCAAGCAAATTAGTTAGTTTCTCGATTATATCCCAACTTATATTATCAAATTTTTGTGAACAACGTTTCTTTTGTACAAGTTCATCATGGAAATGTTTTAAAGTAACTCTTTGCCTTAAGGCCGATTCAAACATTTTTCATGTCGAGTTCCATCTAGTAGGTACGTCCCAATTCGGACCTAAAAAGATGGAATCCGTTTGTTGGCACAAGTTTCTATAGTTTATATATCTTTTTTTGCTTGTGCTAAAAACTTCACGTAACATCATTTTAAAATTTTCTTTTACGTCTCTTATTTCTTGGACGTTTAGACCGTCTTGCACAACCAAGTTAATGATGTGTGCAACACATCGACTATGAAAGAAAACACCGTTACAAGACGGTTCATATTTTATTTTTAATTTTTCCACCGCGTTTGTGTTATTTGAAGCGTTATCAAAAGATATTGAAAATATTTTTGGTTGAATTTTATAAGTTTGAATGACCGAGTCTAAAATATAAAATAAGTTTTCACCGGTATGTAGTTATCCAAAATAATCAAACGCAATCGTACGCTTCATCATTTGCCACGACTCCGGTTGAACCCAATGTGCGGTAACGCAAAGATACGATTCGGGTAAACCATGTGGAGCGGACCAAACGTCCGTTGTTAAGTTAATGCCGGTATTTAAATTTTTAAAACCTAAAATTAATTCTTTTTTAGCTCTTTTCCACATTTTTAAACAATCTCTTCTCAAAGTAGAACGACTTACATTTGTGTGACTCGGTTGAAGCGTCTCTTGTATCATCCTCGTCAAGCGCGGATTATCAAAGTGATCAAAAGGCAATCTTTCTTGAATGACAAAATGTGCCATTCTCTCACGAACCCTCTCGACATTGTATTGCCAAACTCCTCCATCCCTACCAATTTGAGTTTGATCTTCACCTTGAGTGTGTTTTGCGTGACTAGCAATATGTTTCCTCAAAGTGCTATTTCCCGCCGCACCCAAAATTCTATGGAAGCGGAAGCCATGAGAGCGTTTTTTTTTGCGTAAAGTGAACGTTTTTTTGCGTTTTGAAGTTTTGAGAGCTAGAATGTTGTGGTGAACTAACCCATACACCCAATACCTATTTATACTAAGTTTCAAGCCTTAAAAACAAAAAAAACAAAAAAACGGCTAAAAAAACGGCTATATAGCCGTTTTTTTTTCTTCCAACGGCTATAACCGGTTTCAAACCGGTTCCAAATTGTCCGAAAAAAACCGGTTCCATTTTGTTCGATTTTTGTCCGATTTTTATCCGGTCCGTCAAAAAAACCAGAACCGGTTCTCACAAAATCTGGTCCGGTCCCAAAAAAACCGGTTCCAGACGGATCCGATTTCGGATAATCCATCGGATCGGATTCGGTTCCAGTTCTTTTGAGCACCTCTAGTGACAGACTAAAAAAGTGTCACCAAAAGACTTTAATGTTAGCGCAAGTAGAGACTTTTTTTTGTGCCCCCCATCTCTCTTTAGTGGCACTATTTTGATTTTTTGTGGATTTTTTGTGTGCTACTGAATGACACGTCTGGTCATGGATCTTAAACGCAACAACGGTTGCCGCCACCACCTCCGCCACCACTACACTTGAATCCTCTCGCGAACAAATCTCTGGTCCTGGACCTTAAACCATGGCCGGCCGGCATCTTTGGTCCGCTCGCGAACAAATCTCTGGTCTTGCGAACAAATCTCTGGCCCACACTTCAAATCAACCCAAATCCCCACTCGTTTGTTTCCAAATCGATGCCAAAATTCCACCCGTTCGATTCCAAATATGGCCACCACCGGCCGATGGTTACCTACAAATCGCCCCAAAAGGATGTGTTCTTGCGGTGGAGAGAGAGTGAGAGAGAGTAGAAAGAGGTGAATGGCAGTAGATAGAGGCGGAGGTGATGTTCAACAATGGCAGTCTTGCAGGGTGTAGATGATGGTCAGCGGTGGCGTCTGGCCCGACGGTGGTGGTCGGCGGTGGCGTCTGACCCTGCTGTGGCGTCTGGTCCGTCGGTGGTAGTTTTGCATGTGGTGGCGGGGGGTAGTGAGAGAGTAAAGAGAGAGTGAAGGGGTAGAGAGAAGATAGAGGAGTATAGAGTAAAGAGAGAGAGGGTAGATATATGAAAATACAGTTATTAATAAAAATTAATTATAAACTGAAAATATACTAGGGTGTGCCTTGGGTCGAAACGTATCCAACGAATAGGGCCGGACCGAACCCAAAATCTCTAGAAAATCAAAATTGAAGACCAGGCTGATATAAGGTGGGTCAGTATCGGTCTTTTAGGGATGGCTGGGTTGGGAGACTGACTCAAATTTCTGGGCTTTTAAATCTTGCTTTTATTTGGACCAATAAGTTTTGTTGGACAAAATTTTGATGATTTTACGGTGGAACTTATTTGATTTATAAGGATTTAGGAAAAACATATTGGTTTCTAGGAGAATTTTAAACTTAATTTGATTTCTAGGTAATCCGCTACTTTGGGTAGCGGATTCAATCAAGTTCGTTTATGGGGTAGCGATTCACTTAATTTGCTCACGGAAGAAGTGATCTTAATTTTTTTTGTCGACATTCAATAGAAATTTTATTGAAAAAAACTTAAATGTTTTCAAAATAAAGTACTTTTTAGTCTTGTAGATATAAAATATTAATGAGAGACCGAGAACGAACCCAACCGAAGTAGCTTACATTCTAACAAACATGCAATTGCAAGCATGCAAAGGTGTTAAACGTTCATTCACGTGTCTTATTCTTATTAAACACGATTAGATACAAAACGGTAACCAAACAACAACATTAATGTTACAAGCAAAGGAATTAATATTCGAAATTCAGCCTTAATTTCAAGTCTTTATTACCAAGGCTTCTTTCTAGTTTGATTTTGACAAGGGGACAGGGACAATCTTTAACGGATGTATAGGTAGTGTAGATATCCCAGTAATTTCTCTCATATCGATATCATCAGGTTTCACTCCACCCGGAAGCTTCCAATCATAATGAAGCAACAAATTAGCAACAACATACTCAACCGTACCCATCCCGAAGTTCATACCAGGGCATATTCTTCGGCCAGCTCCGAACGGAATGAACTCAAAGTCAGCACCCGAGTAGCCGACCAAATTGTTTTCAAATCTCTCGGGTATGAAGCTGTCAGGATCTTCCCAACTGTCGGGATCTGTTGCACATGCCCATGCATTTACGAGTATCCTCGTCTTGGCTGGAATATCATATCCACCCACAACACAATCCTCCTGGTTCTCCCTAGGAACCAGAATAGGCACACCATGCAGCCTCAATGTTTCCTTAATTACCAACTTTGTGTAATCCAGATTTTGAATATCGGCTTCGGTCACTCTCTTTCCCTTCACCACTGCTCGCACTTCTGCTTGCGCTTTCTTCATTACCTCCGGGTTCCTCATCATTTCAGTAATCGCCCATTCGATTGTCATTGAAGATGAACTTGTTCCGGCAGTCAACATTTCCTGAATCAATACAAAATATGTTAGAATATTGGATGGAACAAACACTTGAATACCGACAATTTTCTGTGATCAAATCATCACGACACCTTTTATTAATAACAAAACCACACATTACAATATCCCCTAAACACTTTATTTATACTAAATACAACCCTTGCTAACCAAGTTAACTTAAACCACAAGACTCCTAATCTAATAAGGAACTTCACAGCTAAACTAAATCACCCTTTCATATATAAAATCAAGATTAAATTTCCAACATAATAATTGTATGGGTACCCACGTCTTACATGCATCACAAAGGGGTATTTATTTTTTGGTCACGTTTCACAGGGAGTTGTTGCTCTTGGTCGGGGTGACCTCAGGTCTCAATCCTCGTTCACTAGCATTGTCAGTGAGGAAGTATAACTTTCTGAGAGATCGCACACGTGAATGACGACCTCTCTAAAATCAAAGGAGAAATCGTCCATGTGTTACGGTGATATCTCAATGGGATGTCACACAATAAATTGAAGAGGTTGCCCTTGCTAAGGGTGACAACCCCCTTTGAAATATTACAAAAAAAATACCCTCTTAGTGCATCTAATAGTTGGGTATCCATTTATAAAAAAAAAATCCAGATTAAGTTAAAATGTACTTACAAGAATGATTGCTTTGATATTGTCATCAGTGATGGGCATATCAAGATCACCAGTCGCTTGCACCCTTAATAGAACATCAACCAGATCCTCATGATCCTGACTCCCACGTGCTCTACTTCTATGTTCCTCCAAGATTCTTTCCAAGATCACATCAACCTCCTTGTGCATCTTCATCCACTCAGCTTTCTTCCCAGTAACCACATTGAGAAAATTTAGACGAGGGTAATAATTGAACAAATTAAAAGAGTTGAATGATTTCAACATGGCATATGTAGAATCGATAATGAACTGTCGGTCTTCGCAGATATCTCCTAACGTAGCCCTGCTAACCACGTTGTTCACCATCTCTTGGATCGGATCCCTGATAATGATCGGTGTTCCGGCAGAAGAATCAAAATACTTAAACGCATGAGTAAGCTCCTCCTCTCGAATATAGAAGAACGATCGAGTTTTTTTCACGCTGAGGAGTTCTAGAGTACAGATCTTCTTCATCTGTCTCCAATAATTCCCATAACTAGCCCATGCAATGTTTGAAGCTTTATAAAAGAATATCTGAGATGTTGTGGTTGTGGGTCTGTCCGCAAATTTGAGATCCTGGGTCTTCATGATCTCGTGGGCTAACCGGGGTGTGGATATGACGATGGTAGACACTTGCCCGAGCTGTAAATGCATGATGGGGCCATATTTCCGGGCCAAGTTTCTAAGATTCCGGTGGGGTGCTATTTTATCGAGTAGGTGTATGTTTCCGATAATGGGGAGCTTTGGAGGCCCTGGTGGCAGGTTTTTTGCAGTCTTGGCAGTTATGAATGCCCAGGAAGCGTAGAATATTAGGGAAGAAGCAATGATGGAGAGGATTGTAAGAGGGTCCATGGTTGGCTTGAGGTTTTAGTGGTGTTGTATTGTTGAAAGGCACCTATTTATGGTGTGTTCTCGTTGTGTTCTAAGACAAATAAATGCTTTTAAACTTACTAGATTTAAATGATTATAATTTTTAGATGTGTTTAGGGTGTTTCTAAACCATTTAAAGCGAAACAAGTCGTCCAATTTGGCGGTTTAAGAAGGTTTAAGGGTTCATCCAGATTTGAACTTAGAACCCACCATGTAAATTAGATTTAATTAACTTGTATTATTTATATACTTTTTTTCATTTTTGAAAGATATAGTTATACATACGCATTATAACCACGAACCATCTTTTTCATTTTAATTTTTGTAATAAAAACTAATGATTTTGAAAAAAAAGGTGGTTTAAACCGTCAAAATCAAAAAGTTAAACCGCCAAAACAGCTCGTCAGTTGACCCACCCAACTTGGCTGATTTGGTTTGTCGTTCTTGGAAACTGTAGTTAGCGATGCAGAATAAAACTTTTACCAAAACCAACCGAATCAAATCATGAGCAACCATATGTGTGTCTACACATATAAAAGTTTGTACTTTTTTAACATGTCCAAAACGTGTTATCTAATCTATACTACCATATAAAACATATTGAAATGATATCATTGTAATTTACTTAAATTTTTAAGACACTTAACACAAATTGTTGTGTATAGGGTACATGTACCAATGCAAAAATTGTGTTGAATTACCATTTAACCCATCTCTATAATTAAAGCCAAACATTCAATTACCATTTAATTCATCATCACAATTAAAGCCCAACATTCACTTAGTTATTTAACCCCATCTCTACAATTAAAGCCCAACATTCCCTTAGTCATTTAACCTCATCTCTATAATTAAATCTCAACACTTAATTAAATACCTTTCCTTTCCCCTTAACCTTTTAGAAAAGATGTAATTATTTATATATTTAAAACAAGTTTTATTAAATAATAATCGTAAAAATAACAAAATAATAAAAACAAAATAACAATAAAAAGGTTTAAAAAATAAAAACAATTTTTTTAAATATATACAAATAAAAAAAACTCATTTTACAAAGAAGGAAAACGAGATTGTGGTTTGGTTTTTGTTAACTTGCGTAATTACATAAATTGCCCTTTAAATATTATAAAAAAATAACTTTATAATTTATATAAACAACCTCTGTGGTGTAAAAGTACTAAAATACCCTTACACTTAACATAAAAAAAGTAACAAAGTTAGTGTTATTTTGGTTCAAGTCAAAAAAGGTTCGGATCATTAATTAATTGAATTTAATATTTTAATTTTAAATTTTGTTTATTCATTTTTCTTTTAATAATACGTTTGGTATTTAATAATACATATTAGTCGGGTCGGGCATAAATAATAATAATATCCTAATATAATCAGAAGTTATCTAATGTTACCCGATATCTTGCATCATTTTCCGACATAGCATAACTAACCCAACACGAAACCCCTAATTATTTTAAGTGATTCATTATTTAACATACAACTTGTGGAAATTGTCGACTCCGTCGCAGCACGCTGGTTCCCCACTAGTTATTTATTATTTTTAAATAAAGATTTCCTTTTACACTTTGATCTTCAAATTAAATGGAAACTATATGCATGATACATATGGAAATATATATGAATTATAAAGACTGTTTTGTTGTGATAGTTTTTAAGATCTATAATACAATTAAACATATAGTATTTGCTAGCCATATAACACCAAATGCTATAATTGAATTAAAAAAACACCTACCGTGCAAAGTTGAAATTACTTATAGTTGTCAATTCATGTTGATCAGTAGAAGGTATGTAAGAACCCAATGTTGCATCTTTGACAATGGATGAAGAAAACTAATAGATGCCTATTTTGACAAGAAGAATTGTTATGAATATTTAACCTATTTAACATTTTTCTAAAACATAATCTCAAAGTTTCAAAACATTTAACACAGAAGTCTTAAAATAACTATTTTTTTCAAAACAATAATTTACATTTCAAAAACTAAGGTGTGAGTTATAACCAAATATTTGGTTCAAAAAACCTCAATAATTTCTCAGCTTAACGTGAAAATATGAATTTAAATGGTTAAATATACGTTTGACATATTTTTTAGACATACCATATTACATATTATTACTCAGCTTAAATATTAAAATATAATAAAAAGTTGATTGGTTTATAAGATTATTTAATCTTTTAACATTTTGAAAACTTTTGACCATAATCGAGGTTTGTAATTTGAAACCACTAAGAGCATTTGTAACGGGGGCTAATAGACTCCCTCTCTCCTCCATGCGGCCGGTTTTTGACTCCTCTCATGAGCTCCCGCTTCTCTCTCCTTCTTCCCCACATAAAACTGTTGGAAATCATGGTACCAGTTTTAACTTTTAAAACAATAATTATTTAAACCTTTTAAATAAATAATTCAGATATATTTTACGAAAGCGATTAAATAGTACCTTTACAAGATCAGATATTACACGCGTATAAACAATATTAAATAACCAACCATATGATGTTCAGATTTATACCTTTGACGATAACCAGATCTGATACACCTTAGTTCAACGAACGTCACGCTAGTTGACTCGTACACGAAATACATGCAGCAAAACGTCACACGGTTGCGCAGAGGGGAACCCAGTCACAGCGGTGGAGGCGTGCGACGACAGCAGGGGTTCCGGCGGTGGAGGCTGCTTCATGGCGGCGCACGACGGTGGAGGTGGTCGGCCAAACTCGCAAGGAGAAGGGGTGGGGGCGCCCATTTTAGGTGTAGTGGGATTATGTTAGGGTTTTGATTATAATGATATATTTATAACCATTATATTTACACACCGGCCTCCTATGGTATTAACATTTAATACCCCAGTAATAATTAACCATTAATTATTATAACCCTTGTATTTACTAATCATAATATAATTAGTAAAATCTAATCTTTAAATGTTTAACTGATTAAACATTTATTCCCCGTAAATAATTAATTGATCAGATAATTATTTATCTCAATCTTCGACAAATATTTCTCTAAATATTTATTCACCATTTATTATTTCCGTCTTTCATGAATAATATTTAATAATTAAATATTATATATTTGTTCGTTGCCTAAGGTGTAACTCTTTGGATCGTACCTTAATAGTAACGTTGACTTAATTGACGATCGAACATCATATATCCAACAATCTCCCACTTGGTTGATTCTTCAATTAATCGGTTCAACGTAGACAGTGGTGGACGCCTAGCTGCATCTCACTGCCCCTAGCAAGGTATGGCGTATTTACAATCGTCAAACTATTTCCTTGTGTACAAGTAACCTTTACTTTACAAAGTATAACAGTCCTAGTAAGCATTTGTATCCTTTCTGTTAATGACATCCGTTGAACATGAGACATGGATATAATTCATTTCTCATATGTGGTTCAACTATTCTTGTTCTCGTTCTCTGATTCAAAGTGGTCTAAACAAACTACTCTTTAGTTTGAGCATGGCCATGCTTTTCACACCAGCTTGAATCAACGAGAGCGCTAGAATGTCCAGCTCATAATTAAAGAAGAACAGAATTCCTTTGGCCACGTACAACTCCTACTAAACTTCGGATCACTCCTGATCGTACCCTTATTACTGCCTGTCAAGGTACATCGTTAGATAAGATTAAAGAACAACCTTTAGTATGAGTTAGTTCTAGTAAATGCCTCGGGTCGAGGATCGACAGATCTTACTTTTATTCAAAACATCTCAAGACATAGATCAATGAAGATAGTTTTGAAACGAGTTACGTCAAATAATTATTCTCTAATAATTATCTGTGAATATGGTTTCCAACTTCTTGGTCTTTCATTCATAATGAACCAACCATCCGATTCATAATAGTCTTACGTTCAGATTGATTCCCATGAATCTGATCGACTACGGACATTTAGAATAATCTATATATTCAAGGATTTCTAAAACATACAAACTATAGAACACAGCAACATCTAATAATAATAATGCATTTAACCATTAAATCAAATATTAAAAATAATGTAAATGTATTGTTCGAAACACCAAATACTAAATACAGATCAAACCCACTGTCTAGAAAATCTAAGGCCTATCTTGTCATCATGCTCCTCATGTTTAGAATGAGGCATAGGCTTAGTGAACGGGTCGGCTAGATTCTGATCTGTGTGAACTTTGTTTAACACGATGTCTCCCCGTTCAATTATATCCCGGATATAATGAAATCTTCTGAGTATGTGCTTAGTGCTATGGTGTGACCTTGGTTCCTTAGCTTGAGCAACGGAACCGGTATTGTCACATAGTATCTCGATCGGTTTCTGAATGCTAGGCATTACTCCGAGATCAGAAATGAACTTCTTCATCCAAGCAGCCTCCTTTGCAGCTTCCGAAGCGGAAATGTATTCTGACTCGGTGGTGGATTGAGCAACAACACTTTGCTTAATACTTTTCCAAGTGATCGCACCACCATTCAGAACAAATACAAATCCCGTTTGTGATCGAGAATCATCTCAATCAGTCTGGAAGCTAGCATCAGTGTAACATTTAACAGCTAGTTCTTCTTCCAGTCCTCTATATATCAGGAACATGTCCTTAGTTCTTCTCAAGTACTTTAGGATGTTCTTTACAGCTATCCAGTGACTCTCACCAGAATTCTGTTGATATCTACTTGCCATGCTTAAAGCGTACGATACGTCAGGTCTAGTACATAGCATGGCATATATGATGGAACCAATTGCAGAAGCATATGGAACCTTTTCCATTTTCTTCTTGTCCTCGTCAGACTAAGGCACTGATTATTATTCAGTATGGTTCCATGCGCCATAGGCAAAGACCCTCTCTTAGAGTCTTGCATGAAAAAGCGTCGAATGACCTTATCAATGTATGTACTTTGACTTAAACCTATAAGCCGCTTTGATATATCTCTATAGATCTTTATTCCCAGAATATAAGCAGCATCACCAAGATATTTCATTGAGAAACATTTTCCTAACCAAGACTTTACGTCTTTTAGCATAGGAATATGGTTTCTAATGAGCAGTTTGTCATCTACATATAGAATTAGAAAAATCACATGGCTCCCACTTGCCTTCTTGTAAACACACAGTTCATCTTCGTTCTTGACAAAATCAAACTCTTTGATTTTCTAGTCAAAGCGAAGATTCCAGCTTTTGGATGCCTGTTTTAATCCATAAATGGATTTGTGTAACTTGTATACCTTATTAGGATTCTTTAGATCTTCAAAACCTCCCGGTTGAACCATATAGACATTTTATGTAAGATTCCCATTAAGGAACGCGGTTTTGATATCCATTTGCCGAATCTCGTAGTCATAATATGCGACAATGGCAAGCAAGATCCTAATAGACCTAAGCATGGCTACTGGAGAGAAGGTTTCATCATAATCAATTCCTTGAGTCTGAGTAAATCCTTTCGCTACCAGCTTTGCTTTGAAGGTTTGCACATTCCCATCCATGTCGATTTTCTTCTTGAAAATCCATTTGCTTCCTATGGTCCGACTCTCGGGAGGAAGATCAACCAAGTCCCATACATGGTTGTCGTACATGGATTGGATTTCAGCATCCATGGCTTCAAGCCATTTCTTAGAATCAGAATATAAGATTTTAGATTTGTAACTAGTGGGCTCTACCTGATTAACTATCAGGATGTCGTCAATCTGGTGAATCCCAATATACCGGTCGGGTTCTTGACGATCCCTAATACTTCTGTGAACAGTTTGTGTCACGGTTGAATCTTGAACATTTCTAGATTCAGTTTCAGCAGTCTCATGCTAAACGGTAGGTTCAGGTTGTGGTTCTTGGATCTCATCCATATCTACACGGTTATCTTCAATCCTTATCGCAAGAAGTTCTTTCTCTAAGAAAGTAGCTCTGCGTTTAATGAAAACTCGATTTTTAGCAGGATTGTAGAAGTAGTAACCGATTGTTTTAGGGTATCCGATGAAAACAACTTTATCGCCACGGGGATTTAGTTTATCCGTAGATTCACTTGTAACATATGTGTTACATCCCCAAACCCTAAGGTAGGACACTTTGGGTTTCTCCCCATGCCAAATCTCATAAGGCGTTTTGTCCACCTTCTTAGTAGGAGCTAGATTTATGATTCTCGTGGCAGTCTCAAGAGCAAAACTCCAGAAGGAGTGTGGGAGGTTTGTGCGACACATCATGGACCGAACCATATCTAATAGAGTTCATTTTCTCCTTTCGGATACACCGTTAAGTTGAGATGTTCCTGGTGGAGTAAGCTGAGAAATGATCCCACATTTCTTTAGATGTTCGTCAAACTCTTGACTAAGATATTCACCACCTCGATCAGATCGAAGCATCTTAATCGTCTTACCAAGCTGTTTTTGTACTTCGTTCTGGTATTGTTTGAACATTTCAAACGTTTCATGTTTATGCTTCATAGGATAAACATAACCATATCTATTGAAGTCATTAGTAAATGTCATGAAGTATCTCTCTCCACATCTAGACATTGTTCTGAACGGACCACATGCATCAGTATGTACAGGTCCTAACAGATCCTTAGCCCTTTGACCGATACCGGTAAAAAGAGACTTGGTTAGCTTTCCACTTAAACATGATTCGTAATCATCAAATGACTCTTGACCAGTAGAATTCAGAATTCCGACGGTTTGGAGTTTCTTCATGCGATTCTTGTTTATGTGTCCAAGCCTACAATGCCATAGGTACGTATAATTGAAATCATATTTCATACGTTTGGAGGAGATATTAAATATAACGTTATTATCATGGACTTCTATCTCATAGATTCCGTTATGAGGCTTTGTAGAAAAATAAAACAAACCATTCAAATATGCAGAAATGAAATCATTGTCAAAAGCATAATTAAATCCTTGTTCCCGCAAAGCGGATACTGAAACAATATTCCTAGTCAAAATAGGAATGAAATAAACATTGTTCAAAAAAAGTTCTAAACCAAAAGGAAGTAAAAGAGTGTATTCTCCTACAACCTTCACAACAACCTTTTATCCATTTCCCACATGGAGCTCCAGGTCGCCTTGCTTCAGTCTCCTAACCTTCTTTAGTCCATGCAAATCATTACAAATGTGGTAACCACATCCAGTGTCAAAAACCCAAGATTTGCTAGACAAAGAGAAGATCTCAATAACGAACATACCTGAAGATCCTGCTTCCAAAGCTTTGGTCTTTCTAGCAAGGTATGAAGGACAGTTACATTTTCAGTGTCCTATCTTTCCACAGTAGTGACAGGTGTCATCACTTTTGAAAATAGCTCTCTTTTTGCCACGCTTTCTAGGTTCAGAAATCAAGGTGTCCATTTGTCCCAAAGTCATTTCAAAAGCCATCAGCGACCCTCGCATATCAGATAAGGTTTCTCCCACTACATACTGCTTGTAGTAATCAACGAGCTCTTCGTATTCAACCGGTAAGGACATTAGTATAAAATCTATTACCATATCCTGGTTTATAGGTGAAACAAGATCTTTTAGGCTGTCAATGAGTTTCATCATTTTAGAAAAATGTGAGCTCATTCCTGTTCCTCTTTCCATGCTCATTCAGTTCCTCTTTCCAGCTCACGACGGAGTTCATCACATATCGTAGATAGCATAAAAAATGATGCTTCATTAGAATCTTCAATGTGTCGTCTCCAAAGAATTTTGGAGCCGTCATTGGGAGGAACATGGGGAATTGAAATTTCTAGGACACATGATCTCTTTTCTTGCTTAAGAACATTTCTCAAGGTACGGTACCACTCAGAGAAGTTTCCTCTTTTGAGTATGTTCCGATAAAGCATGGATCTTATAGCAAAAACGGAGTCGGAATTGATTTCAAAAGACATCTACAAAATTCAAAATAAAGGTTTTAGTATTTTCATGGACAATTTCCTAATAGAATTTTATGACCCAATTGCAAAAATATAATTAGGAATGAGATACCGGTTTCCCATGTCTCAGTGAATGGCTGAGCACTCTTCACTGGCATAGTTAGACAGGTAGGTAACGATTACCAATTGTATCAACTATACAACTCTCAGTTTGAGGGGCATGACGAGTAATGTCAAGCTTTGGATACGTTTCCCTCAACTACACCCACTTAAATAACTTAAGTGACATTTGTCATTCAATTACAATTGTAGACCCGGCCTAAGTGACTCAGGAAATTCGGTTCTACCTACAACCAAAACCGTAGGGCCGGATGCAAAGTAATTCACTAACATCGGGGGTTCAGATAAATTAGTTGAAATGTTACAATTAAGGGTGACGCAGAAATATCAATTTTTATATATATATATATTGGGATTTCTTTAATGTTTTTAAATATTACCGTTTTGGGTCGAAAGCATTTTGGTCGACGAGTAGCATGATACAAGTCGCGCAATTTTAGTAAACCGATTTTGCTAATTATTAGTTCGTGAAACACTTTTAACAATTGACATGATCCAATTTCAAAATACCCTATTAATATAAACTGGTCATTTGTCATAAACTGATTTTAAACTAATCAAATATTTAATTAACTTAAAATTGTTTTAAATAAAACTATTAAATTTAAAACTTGTTTTTACTTTTAAATAAAACACCTTTTTATTTAATTACCTTTTCGAGAAAAATAAACAATTTAATAATCTCGTCGTTTAAAATTGTGTCAAAAGTTTTACTAAAAATTTTGCGGTTTAATTATTATCCTAAATAATTATATCACAACCACAAAAATAAATAAAACGCAGAATCAAGCAACTAGGAAAATGTCCGGTTTCGTTCGAGCCATCAAACGAAAAACCGGAATGGTCTATGAGATAACAAAATAACAAATCTGTTATCTCCCACTTAGTCTCTTTAGGATTACAATATTTATTTATAAATACACTAAAAATAAATAAATAAATAAAACCCTAACTATTACATCGGGGTTCCAAATAACCCATAAAAATAAAAAGATAAACAAACAATACAACCACATGTCTCTAGTGTTCAATTCATTCAACACAATCACAACAAACGAAAAAGGCTCGATCATTTGTCATACAAAAGTTTTGACAAATAAAACAATAGATCGATTTAAAAAAAATAAATATGTCTAAACGTTCGTAAATGTGGCTCTTATACCACTGTTGGGAATCAGGGTACCAGTTTTAACTTTTACAACAATAATTATTTAAACCTTTTAAATAAATAAATCAGATATATTTTGCGAAAGCGATTAAATAGTATCTTTACCAGATCAGATCTGGATTCCTTTCAGTGATCCGATTACACGCGTATAAAGAATATTAAATAACCAACCATAGGATGTTCAGATTTATACCTTTGACGATAACCAGATATGATACACCTTAGTTCAACGAACGTCACGCTAGTTGACTCATACACGAAATACCCGCAGCAAAACGTCACACGGTTGCGCAGAGGGGAACCCGGTCACAGCGGTGGAAGCGTGCGACGGCAACAGGGGGTTCCGACGGTGGAGGTGAAACATCCTACTTATTTCTTTATTATTTTATCAGAGTTTAATGCGGAAAACAGTCACAGTTTGACAAAAACCTTGCCATTAAATGGCTAAGGTAACTTTTTCATTTATAATATCATTGTTTTACAAAAGATGATATAGTTACATCATTTTACATAGGGATTTTCCAACTCTGATAGCTCTGCCCACAGGAAGCTTTATTCCATGTGCTTCTTTCCTGCAGTGTTTGGAAAATATTTTTGAATTAGCTTACGCTAAGTAAGTACACTGCATCATTCATTTCATTATGAACTCTTTAGGTTCTTATTATTATTCACGTTCTCTTGGGCTCTCGATGCCCCCGTGACCAACTTCGGACGTACCTCCGATCACGGTATTTGTATATTTTATTGGTGTGCTAACCCCCTCGCAACCATCTTAGGCCGTACCTCTGGTCCGAGTATTGGCAATGTTCTTATACTCGTCAGTATAGACCCCTCGCATTTGTCACGAAGACTCATTCATTCCTCAGCCCCGTAGGCTTGGAATCTTTTACTCTTTCAGCCCCGTAGGCCTAAAGTTTCCCTTTTCTTTTCCTCATCCCCGTAGGCTTGAAATCTTTTTAGTTCTCTTCTTTATTATTTATTGAGATCCACCTTACATGTCGGGTATCTCATTTCATTTGGGACCTTGAGTATCTTTGACTCACAGCCTCCCAAATGTATCAAGCATTTATTTTCATTTCACATATATGCTTGATTTACTTCCCAACCAGTCTTCATCCTAAAACTTCGTAACGGTTTCTCCAAGATGTATTAAAAGGGTTTATATATAGGAAGTACCTTTGACTCACAGCCTCCCAAATGTATCAAACATTTATTTTCATTTCACGTATATGCTTGATTTATTTCCCAACCAATCTTCATCTTAAAACTTCGTAACGGTTTCTCCAAGATGTATTACAAGGGTTTATATATAGGAAGTATCAGCGGCGTATCCACCACCCCTTTAATACTTCATGAGTACTTCGTTGTTCCATTTTAGGATTTAGACTTGTTCCATCATACTCTTTCATATTTGCACGTATCATCATGCATTCATATATTCATCACGCGTTTCATGTATTCATATTCATTATACATGGTATACTTCTATCGTATATTCATTCTCGTCATATATTGTAAACTGGGGTGATTATCCTTCCAGAGTAGTACCTTCAACAGAGATGTTCTCAGGAAAGAGTGACGGGTCTAGGAGAGATTTATACACCACTATTTCCTTATACAGAACATTCCGTTTGTCAGATAACTACATACGAGTTAGAAGTTCTCCCGTTCATTTACTATATTTCTATTACTGGCTTTTTGTCTATACCCCTAAACATTCGTAATGGTTTCACCACGAAGCATTAAATAGGTTTATATATAGGAAGTACCAGCAGTGATGTCGGTCAAACGGTCTATAAAACTAAACACAAAACTAACCTAGACACTCTAGTTAAACTGGAGACAAACCTACTAAACTAGACCATAAAGACATGCAAGTGTACCTATCAATTGTAACACATCTCAATGAAAGTCCGGATATCGAACCCACGAGACACTGACTCTAACACAAACTAGACTCTGACTAGGACTGAACTGTTTGATTTTATTTGGGGAGGGGGGGGGGATTCTACGAACTAAGGTTAACTACTGAACTCAAATAACTGAATGTAGAAGACTACTAAGACACTTAACCAATCTAGCAAAGACTCGAATTAAAACAGAAAGGATGAAAGACACTACCTAGGCTGTAAATCTTGTTTACCAAACTCGGGTTCTATCGGTTATGGAAGATGCAATGGAACTGAGATCCTAAGATGTAACACCCTCCAACTACCTACTAGATTCCTGATCAATCTTAGAACGTGACCAGAAGGAAGCTTAAAGGATACTATGCTCACAAGTGGTCGGATTACCTTTCGGTCTCACCAACTATGCTAAAGAACTCAATAGACAGCTCACCTCTCGATTTCACTATCTCAATACATCAAAGATGCACGGAGCAACCTGAATTCAACCTGTTTAACATGAATTAACAATGAAACTAGAACCCCTAAGGAAACGTCCTCTCAGACCGTTCACACTCAGAAACCCTAACACCGAAGACTAATCAATTATCTATCACTTTGCAGGTATTTAGATAAAAAGAACACTTAGTTTATTAAATTGTTAACTGATATTCCTATGGTTACTGACGTCTAGAAAACCACACATGAATCACAAACACACGGTAAGCGATCTAGTACATACCTATTCATGAAAGACATTCATCAAGACATGTATGGAACAATCAACCAACATAAGATCAAAACTAAGCATGTATACTTATTAAACAATTGAAATCAGATCTGTACGAAAGCATAAAAACCAAAACAAGATCCATAAACCAATAAAAATCCAAACTTTAGCAAACAATCATCTTTAATCTAGGTAGTTCTAAAGTTTTAGCCAAGAATCATGATGAAACCAGAAGATTAAAAGTTAAAAACACTAAACATGGTTCAAGAATACTGAAAAAACAAAGAAGAAAGATTAATCGTGACCGGACGATTCGAATCTAACCGGATTGATCTCTCAAACTCCAAACTCTTGATCTCAATGCTTCCCTCCTTGCCAAAATCGCCCAAAACCAGTGCTCAGACGACAATATGTCGAATCCTCAATAGAATGGCCGTTCAAAACAATTAAAACTTAAAATTAGGGTTTTTTACGGATTAGCGGTTCTCCCGCGTATCGCGAGAGAAATATGGACGGTCCCTCGCGTACCGCGAGGGACAATATAGTCGGGCGGGATTTGGCTTCCCTCGCGTACCGCGAGGGACTTGAGCATCCTTCCTCACGTACCTCGAGGAGTTAACTTTCACATAAAATTAATTTCTTTCTTTTACTTTCCAATCTTTTCCGTGTGCTCGATTTCTCCATAATTTAGCTTCGTTTTCTGCTTTCTTAGCATACTATAACCTGCAATTATGACCCGAACTCAGAACTAACTTAAAACGATACAAAACGATTACAAAACTATACAAATACGCACAAATACAATAGGATAATTACATGTGTGTTGCAACACATAAAAAATCCCTACACTTACAATTTTTTCGTCCTCGAAAAAGATATCTGCAATGGAATCATAACTGCACACAGCTTTAACATTCTCAATTCATTAGCACAAATATAATAACGCGTTAAAGTGTAATAACCGGTATTTCTATCCGACTAAACACAAACACAAAATTTCAAGCCCCCGATCGTGTTCTAATATTATATTACCAAACCTATCAATCCATCTATGGGTCTCACACTTAAAAGCTCCAATTGCCCTTACTCCCGTCTCACGGTCATGTCTAGGCCCGGGTTAAATCATGTAGATCTTCCCACCACAGTAAACTAAAAGTTATATGTTTTCAAAATGTAGGTGAATGATGAATGAATGGATAAATGAAGATGAGCATTAACAGTTAAAACAAACAAACCTTGTCTAGAGGCATTTCAACCAAGTTACTATCCTGGTAGGTAACACATAGACTCAATTTTTAAAACTGAAGCACATAAGAATCTAACCTAGTGGTTTTTCAATCAGGCTGGAACCCGACGTGTGACACGTAGGCAAAACTTAGATTTCTATAACAATTGATCACTCAAGCATTAACCTAGTGGTGTTTTATCCAAGTCGTTATCTCGGAGGGTAACACATAGACTGTACTTAACTTCTCAATGCAATTAAGTTCATGATGGATGAAAATATGGAATGCGGGCGCCACCAACTCTCGGATTTATTTTCATAAAAAGAGAGTGGCGTGCCAAAAACATTTCTGAAACATATAAAATTTAGCTTACCGTGGTACCTATCACCCTATGTTGACAATTTCAGTTTCACCGTTTCCCTAAGATGAGAACTCACAAGATTTCTTGATTTAATTCATTTAATTACCCTAATCAACACTTTCAGGATATTTAAGCTTTCAATACTGACTTGGCCTACCAATTCATCATAAATTAGACACGCTTTCTATTGTTTATTTTATTTCAATTCAAATCACACAATGCCCAGTTTTACCTATCATCTTCCATGTGTGTGCAAGATTCTAATTCAAAGGACATTTTTCAAAACAATTTTCTAAATTTTCTAAAAGTTATAACAACAGACTCAAAATACAAAACCTAAACGAATGTCTCCCATCCCCACAGTGTGGACCGAGAAACGACGGTAACAAATTTTTTTCTTACAAAAATAAAAATAAGACAAAAATAAAATAAAAGAAACAAAAAATATACAAAAATCGGAACAGACCTCCCCGGTATAATGACTGCGATATTCCTCGTAAGTTGTGTTCCCTAGCCTTCCATTCGAACGCGCACAACTGATTAAATTTCCAATAATTCCTCACGAACGAAATCGGCTAATTCTATCACACTAGCAAACAACTCAAACAACCAAAATAATATATATAACAACACAACAACAACCAACCCTACCGAGCCCCAAAATGTACAATAATAAATATACATCAGTTTTTATATACATGCCAAAATAAAACAAAAATAAATACATAAAAAGAAATACAGAAATAGAATACAGGGAAATAAAGAACAACCCGACAAAAGGTGCAGCTGATAATCACTGCGGGTCTCCACCTGTGTCTGGCTGATCTGGTGCCCTGAAGAACGGTGGGATCTCTATACCCTGATGTGTCATCATATACCGAATGGCCGTATCCTGGTGGTCGAACCTATCAAACAACTGATCACAAAGCTCCTCGAGGGTGAGTGGTGCTGGTGGTCTCAGACGGAGTGGGTGCTGAACCTGGGGGAGCTCTATGTGATGCGGAATCCTCTGACGTGCTGTGGGCGCCCCCATCTGTACTGCCTGCTCGGCAGGCGTCCCAGCAGGTGGTCGAACCAGCGGACCCTGCCTAATCTCCATAAACCGCTGCGGATCTTCCATCGATATGATCCCCGCCAATCTCAACTCATATAATCCTATGGAATCGTATCCAGGCCCGGTGTGAGTAGACGTCCCGGATAACGATCAAACACTCCCAATCGCTATACTAACCGGCTGATGTACAACTCGAGCTCTAACTGGCCTCCGGCCCACCTCGACGACCCCTGGAGATAGATGAGATAAGGATGCTGGCCAGGTTGGCCTCTCGGCGGCCAATGATGCAGAAAAGGCAAAATAGATCGAGATGGCTGCACTTCTCAATACCGGACCGGCGTACGATGATAGTGCAAGCCAGGATTGTCACACCCCCAATTTCAACTAACGGAGTTTTACCGTTTGGAAGGTGACACACTAGGATCTCAGTCATTAGTTACATCAAACGACACTATATGGGACTTGAAATGTCAAAACATAAAAGTTCAGAGTTAATGCGGAAGCGTAAACGTTAATATGAAATCAAAAGTAATTACACGCAATCGACGTCAATCACTGTAAATAAGTAAACTGTTTCAAATGTTTGAAATGGATAATATGACAGTAGGACTCCATGCATGTCCTAAGTGTGCAACCTGTGCCTTAGCGACGTGAGAAACATGTAAGAAAAAGTGTCAACACGAGGTTGGTGAGTTCACAGGTTTCAAGTTTGCAATAAGAGAGTGTTTGCCAGATTATGTACATTCAATATGCATATCTATAGGTAGCTAACCTACGTTCATGTCTTACTAAAGCGCTCGCAACCGAAGCTGACTGTGTTTATATGCCTCCTGCCAGGTCTATCAACTATGGCACATGTGAGTAGGCTAACATTTCACCCGTTCGATATCCAATCGAGTTAGCGCGACTAACGCGGGTGGGATTTGTCAAACCCAGTAGTACTACTAAACATTACCTCGCTAAGATCCATATTAACGGTCCGATATAAGATGAGGACTTTATGTGATAGTGTGTTACGCTTAGTCTCAACAGTGATATCATATAAAGTACCATAATCAAATAGTTGCGTCATGTTTTCTCCCCTGGCGGGAAAAATAATATTTGCTTACGTACCTGTTTCTCCCCCACGGGGAAAACAAGTAAAAGTATGATAGTTGGTGTTTCATGTTTGTTTCTTCCTCAACAGAAAAACAAGTAAAATACGTTTGTGTGTAAGCATGTTTCTCCCCCAATAGTAAAACAGGTAAAAAGGGGCCGTGAAACTCACCTGCGTTACGTAGTAGGTAGTATCACACAAGTATGAGATTTGGAATCTCAAGTGTTAGCCTGCACGGCTTACGTATGCCCTATAATTATAACACATAAGTTAGGGACGTATGGGATTTGTGACGACGACACGGAAGTTAGAACACCTTAACGCTTTCTAAGGATTTAAGAGTAGACGAACGTGTCTACGAGATTATATAAATTTCTTAATATAATCATTAAGGAAAAAGCGTTACGTGTCGTACGTTAATAACGAATAATGAATAAATAAATACATTCGTATGTTAAATTCGTTTACAAAAGTTAGGAAAATAATATAATTTAATATATTATTTTTAGGTTCGAAGGATTAACTAAAATAGTCATTTGTATGGAAAAATAATAAATATATTATTTTTAATCGAGTGTATGAACGTGGTTAAATAATATAACAATTATATTATTAATTGGTTTGAAACTTCACGCGAGGTATAAAACGATACGAAATAATATAAATTATATATTATTTTATAACACGAATCACGGGTTGAAAATAATATAAATATATTATTTTATACGAAGTTATGGTTTGAAAATAATATAAATATATTATTTTAAAAGTGGATAATTAATATAAAAATGGGTTATAAAATCAAACCCGAGCCTACGGGTGTTTCACGAGGCTAGAACACATTAATATAAGATTATAATATCATAGGGTTAAGTTTTATATTAAAATATTTGTTTAAAAACCGTTTAAAAATAAAAAGAGGGTGGGGAGACTCGAACCCGGGTCCCCTCCCTCACAGCCAAACGCCTTAGCCAACCCAGCCACCAACTCAATCGTGACAGGACTTAGAATCGACGGGTTTTAATCAGGAACTCCCGAGAGCCCCCTTCCCCATTCAAGCCGTGATCGATCCCCAGCCCCAACATCCTTGAATTCGGTATTAATTGATCATAGGATCATAGGGTTCTTGTTCGCCATCTACATCCGATTCTAGGGATCGATTTAATTGTAAAACCGACTAGTTTAAGTGTGTTTAATTTCTGATTCAAGGTCCGAAAACCCTAGGTTAGAACTTGAAATCAAATTGAATAAATCCTATAATGATTGGGGTTGGATTCATGGGGCTTTCATTGATTAGAGGATTTAGAAACTACTGATGTAAGTTAATTGAATTGTAAACGTGTCTAGATTAGGGTTCGTTTAGATCGGTTTGCGAAGAACCCTAGCTAATTGTTCTTGATCGATTTGATGTTATAAGCCTCAGTAATCATAGGGCTTTCAATATAGGAATGAAAACGAAGCTATAGGTGTAAGAATTTACCAGATTGGTGTTTGAATTGACCGAGATCGGCTAGAATGGTTCACGGCCTCGAGTGGTTTGATCTCCGGTGGCTTCCGTCGCTTATCCGGTGAAATTGAATGGTGTTGCAGGTTCAGTGGGGTGCGAAATAGGTGTTCAGAGTGTTTGATTGCAAAGATGATAGCCCCATTGATCGAATTTGATGATACCAAATGAGGATGTCGACGGTTATGCAATTATTGTTCGTTAATTGGTTTAATTCGACTAATAATGCTGATTAAATCAATGGTTACAGTCGTTAATGACACAAACGTGTGAATCAGTTACCAATTCAAACAGAAAACGATTACATTGCTTATTTTTGGATTAATGCCACGATTTTGACTCTCAAAAGTCAACCGAATCAACTTTGGCTCAATCACAGAATCAGTCCCTGTGGTTTCTTGTTTTAAGCTTTGGAAATTGGCAGAATGAGTCCTTGTGGTTAGAATTGAGTTAAAGAACCATCACAGTTTGACTTTTAAAAGTCAACTGCAGCAAAACCAATTGATTTTGACTTTTCAGGTCAACAGATTTGGTTTTGCATATTTACATGACTAGTCCCTGTAGTTTAAGATTAACTATTGGCAGGAATGATCCCTAAGGTTCAAGATTGAGTTAACCGGGTTACTATATAACTGGATTTGGATTAACGGATCTAACGGAAAATTGACGGATGTCACAAGGATCCTATGAATGTATCGAATGAGGGGGTCGCGAATGGAAGACTCCACAAGAGATGAGGAGTATGGTCCATCGGCGATGGAATGCAAGAAGTCACGCAACTGACTGTCGCTGACCCCCTGGTCGTGGTGCCTCTTAAATAAACCTCGTAAGCTCTACAAAAAGGGTTGTGCTGCCACCTCGGCCTCGGTGTACCACCATGTGGCCACCGCAAACTGTGGAACTGACAGCTCATAAACCTGTCGGCCCAATGAGAAGGACACAGTTGTCGGTTCCTCGAACTAGCCTGCGACGTACCGAAATGTGGAATGAAACTCAACTGTGAGCTCACGGTGCTGAGTCGCGTCGTGGCCAACGCTGCTGTCCACTTATCACCTAGCAGCTCCTGCAGCCTCTAGTGCTGCCCTAACTCCTCCACCAGCCCCCAGTCGATCGCTCAGTGCTGAGAGGGCTCCATGTCCATGAATCGCTCTAAACAGACAACCTCCTCTGTCATAAGCTCAAACCGGAGGAGGGTGTGGTGGTGTAAAACTCTGGCGTCCAGCGGAATCGGCTCAGCGTCGGCTGCCGGAAGCACCTCGGGAACCGCGTATCAAATGACTCTGGGCACCCGACGGATCGGGCGCGGCTCCTCTGCTGCTCCTGTAGGCTGGGGAACTGGCCCACACCTGCGCTTGTCCCCACCGGCGGCGCTGGAAGACTCACTGCGATCAAACATGCATGCAATGACGAGTTAGTACAACGAATATACAATAATAGATAAGATACCGGGCATGACGACCGTATAGCATTTCATTCGCGGTCGTCCGACATGTTAGTATAACAAACAGATGCTACAAAAAATAAAAAAAAACTGAAAAATTCGGGATACCCTTTTTATTTATTTAAAAACCAGACAACCCCGCCCGAATGGAGATTGAGTATGGGCTAGGCGGTCTAAACCTGCAAGAATTATAAAAGCAATATCCCGGGATTCTATTTACACATGAAATACAACAAGTAACTAGAGTATGTGACTCGATTGACTTTAGTTTACAAATTAACCAGAATTAAAACTAAGACTTGAAAATAATTGTACAAACGACTTTATACATGATTCACTTTCCACCAAATACAAGTAAAAAGCAAAAGACCTTAATAATTATCATACTGCCATCCATAATTACATGAGAATAATCCGATTTATACAGAGCACACCGCGACAATTTACATGAACTACACACAATTTACAAGTATCGACTCAATTTACACCTAAAAAGCTACAAATTGCAAACCCGATTAACTCAATTTGCATAATAACCGACTCGAAGTATACTTGCATCCAAAATTACTCCAGTTAGCACGCCACTGGCCCAACAATTACAATATCAACCAGGGACACAACTCACAACAATTTATGACACCAATTATATCTAAATTACCAACTGATTTTACATTTACACCTAAATAGCAACAAGCACTCGCAGGGTAACGAGACCCGACTCCCACTGAAACAGGGAAATGTACCTCAATGTAGAATCAAACGACAAAATGAAGGTGATATGAGCTAAGAAAAACCCTGAGATCTCCCTAAGATGGTGGACGGTGGTGGTATCCGGCGATGGATTAGGTGGCAGCAGGCGATTGTGGTCGTAGGTGGTAAGAGGTGGTCGGATTTAGGTTTTTGTGGTGGTCAAATTGGAGGGCGACGGTGGTGATGGTGGTCGAATGGTGAGGGTTGGTGGTAGTAGTGGGAATCGCCGGAGGATGTTGTGGTGGGAAGATCAAATGGGGAAGAAGACCAACCGGGGGGGGGGGTTGTTTTTTTTTCTTCTAATTTACAGGGCTCTCACGTACCGCGACGACTAAACCCAACTCTCACGCGTAGCACGAAAGATTCATATCCGGATGTGACTTTTGAGTGCCCTGCGTACCGCGAGGAACTTGTTATACCCTCTCGCGTACCGCGGGAGAACAAGAAGGCTTGGAATTTTTTTTTTGGATCACGCGTACCGCGAGAGAACTCCCCCAGGGTGTCGCGTACCGTTGGAGACCTCCATTCATAGAAAGTTAAGGCCGTTTTTACTTAGCCAAATTTTTGATCCCCAACTTTCTTCTTTACTTCAACTTCTTCAAAACCTGCTCCAACCTTAAAATTGAATGCAAACATACCTGGAACGTCGTCTTTGATGGTTTTCCTTCGCCACTTTGATCACGATTCCCTGAAACACATGAATACACTAAAACACAAACCGAAAATACACAAAAACTAAAATGAAAAAGAAAACAAAGAAGTTGCAAACTCTACACTCGGGCTATAACCCGAGAACTTACTCTCCCTTAGTTTTGGTTTCCTGGATTGTCAAGGAGAATCTCATACCCCTCAACATTCTCAATCGGTCCTCCGATGTAGTGCTTCAACTTATGACCATTTGCCTTCCACGAGCTACCCTTTTCATCATGTAACTCCACCGTGCCATATGGAAATGCTTCTTTGACCGTGTATGGCCTTTTCCACCTCGACTTAAGCTTTCCTGGGAATAGTTTTAATCTAGAATTATATACCAACACCCTATCCCCACACTTGAAGTCTTTCACTCCCTTTAACCGACGATCGTGCAACGCCTTTGTACGCTCTTTGTAACTCCAAGAACGTGCGTATGCCTCGTCACGTAGCTCATCTAACTCATGCAACTGAAGAAACCGGTGTCGTGCTACTTTAGGCAAGTCAAGATTGATTGCCTTTAAGGCCCAATACGCCTTGTGTTCTAGCTCTACCGGGAGATGACACGCCTTGCCATAGATCATCCTAAAGGGTGTGGTCCCAATAGGTGTTTTGAACGCGGTTCGAAAGGCCCAAAGATCGTATTCTAACTTGTCGGACCAATCTTTCCTATTCTTCCCGACAGTCTTCTCCAAAATCCTCTTCACTCCCCTATTCGCGTTCTCTACTTGCCCGCTGGTTTGTGGATGATAGGCAGTCGATAGCCGATGGGTGACCCCATAGCGTGACAACACCTTCACCATCTGGGCATTGCAGAAATACGTGCCCCTATCACTAATCATGGCTCTGGGAGTACTGAACCTGCTGAACAACTTCTTTAGAAATCCCACCACTGCTCGGGCATCGTTTGTAGCTAAAGCTTGAGCCTCAACCCACTTAGAAACATAATCTATTGCCACAAGTATGTACCGATTCCCTCGTGATGCAGGGAACGGACCCATGAAGTCAATGCCCCAAATATCAAATACTTCAACGACCTAGATTGGGTTCTGGGGCATCTCCTCCGGGATGAGATATTACCGGTGCGTTGACATGTATCACACCGCTTCACTAACTCATGAGCATCCTTAAACACTGTCAGCCAATAAAATCCAGAATCAAACACCTTCTTGGCGGTGTAGGAGGGCCCGTTGTGACTTCCCATCAAACCCTCATGACAATGCTTAAGGATCTCTACGCCTTCTTCCTTGCTCACACACCTCCTCAGAACTCTATCTGCTCCCACACGAAACATATGTGGAGCATCCCAAATGTAGTGGTTGGCATCGGCAAAGAATTTACACCTATGTTGTGAAGTCATGCCCTTAACCAGTACATCATCAGGCAAGTAGTTTGCTATGTCAGAAAACCATGGCAAACCTTGCGCCTCGGCACTCATGTAAAACACCGGCTCTATGTCTGGTCTCACACTCACCATCATCAAGGACTCATGGGGAAATGTGTCCCCTATGGCCTCCTCCCGTATCTCCTCCCTACCGGGGTCCTCTAGTCTCGACAAATGGTCGGCCGCCACATTCTATGCTCCCTTCTTATCTTTGATCTCAATATCAAACTTAGAAAGAAAGAGAATCCATCGAATCAGTCTAGGTTTGGCATCCTTCTTTGTGAACATATATCGCAATGCCGCATGATCAGTATAAACGATGGTCTTAGAGAGCACTAAGTAACTTGTCAAATGCAAACACCACCGCTAACAACTCCTTCTCGGTAGTTATGTACTCTTGAGCATCATTAAGAGTTTTACTCGCATAATAGATCGGGTGGAAGTGCTTCTCTCTCCTTTGGCCTAACACTGCCTCAACGGCATAATCACTCGCATCACACATGAGCTCAAAGGGTAAGCTCCAATCGGGGGCAATCAAGATAGGAGCACAAACTAACTGCTCCTTCAAGAACTCGAATGCCTTCAAACAGTCCGCATCAAACTCAAACGAGACGTTTTTCTCCCGAAGGCGGGTCATGGGTCGGGTGATCTTTGAAAAATCTTTAATGAATCGTCTATAGAAACCCGCATGACCTAAGAAACTACGAACCGATTTCACACTAGTCGGTGGTGGAAGACTACTGATAGTGTCAATCTTAGCTCTATCCAATTCGATACCGGCACGTGAAACCTTGTGCCCAAGCACAATTCCCTTAGTCACCATGAAGTGACACTTCTCCCAGTTAAGCATCAACTTCGTCTCTATGCACCTCCTCTTCATCTTCTTGAGGTTCTGCAAACAATGATCGAAAGAACTCCCAAACACAGAAAAATCGTCCATGAAAACCTCCATAGAGGTCTCGATCATGTCCTGAAAGATAGCCACCATGCACCTCTGGAAGGTGGCTGGAGCATTACACAACCCGAATGGCATACGCCGGTACGCGAAGGTACCGTACGGGCATGTAAAGGTGGTTTTCTCCTGATCCTCCGGTGCAATGGGGATCTGGAAATAACCCGAGAAGCCGTCAAGGAAGCAGTAGAACTGCTGCCCTGATAGGTGCTCCAGCATCTGGTTAATGAAAGGAAGGGGAAAGTGATCCTTCCTTGTGGCATCATTCAGCCTCCTATAATCAATGCACACTCTCCAACCGGTGACTGTCCTAGTAGGGATAAACTCATCTTTGTCATTCTTCACGACTGTTATCCCACCCTTCTTCGGGACGACCTGAGTTGGGCTTACCCATGTGGAGTCAGAAATAGGATATATCAATCCAGCATCAAGGAGTTTAAGGACCTTATTCTTCACCACATCTGACATGTTTGGGTTAAGCCTCCTTTGAGGTTGCACAACTAGCTTGTGCTTCTCCTCCATCAATATCCTATGCGTGCAGAAAGTCGGGCTGATGCCCTTTATATCTGTAAGCTTCCACGCAATGGCCTGTTTATTCGCCTTCAAGACCTCTATTAATCTCTCCTTCTCTTCCTCCTTCAGTGCAGCAGAAATCACGACGGGCAAACCGGCCTCACCATCCAAGAAGGCGTACTCTAAATGGGAGGCTAACTCCTTAAGCTCAAGGGATAGCGGTGCCTTAACCGAGGGCTTCTTCTCCTACTCGGTATTCTCAGCAACCTCAAATACTTCTGGGTATTCAAGAGGTCTACTAGCCGGGTGGCTCGGACTTTGCTCGGGGAGAGCATCAGTCTCAACCTCCTGGTCTTTCTCACCCAGGTGTTGTGTGTTAAGCAGGTCAGCGCCACACACGTAGTCAAGGCAACAATCCATGTGAGATATGAAAGTGTCTAGAAAGAGCACGAAATAGTCCTGACCACTAGAGTTCTTCATCGATTTCATGACATCAAAGGTGACATTCTCATCCCTCACACGAAGTGTGATCTTACCGTCGAAGATAGATCAATGCCTTGGCGGTGCGCAAGAAGGGGCGTCCCAAAATGAGTGGGACTCTATCATCAACCTCCATATCAAGAATGACAAAGTCCGCAGTGAAAACAAACTTATCAACCTTCACCAACAGATTCTCCACAATTCCCCATGGATACTTGACCGACTGGTCAGCCAAAGATATGCTCATGCGCGTAGGGGCCGGATCTCCAAGTCCTAGCTTCTCAAAGAGAGAGTATGGCATCAGGTTGATGCTAGCACCGAGATCGGCCAACGCGTGGTGCAGAGTCGAACCACCAAACAAACACGGGATTATGAAGACACCCGGATCTGCTAATTTCTCCGGTAGCTTATTCTGGACCACCGCAGAGCATCTTTCATTCAGAGTGATAGTTGAAAGATCCTCCAGCTTCTTCTTATTGGACAAAAGATCTTTTAGGAATTTAGCATACTTCGACATATGCTGGAGGGCTTCAATGAAAGGCAGATTAATTTTGAGTTGCTTAAACAACTCTAGAAAGTGTCCATAATCCTTAGCATATTTCTGTTGCATCAGGCGAGCAGGATATGGAACACGACTAAGATCGACATCGGGGGTATTCTTCTTCCCCTCACTCTTCTCCTTCTCAACTGGAGACTCACCGTTGGGCACGGTATTTGTTGGGACTTGCCTCTCGTGTACCCCTCCAGGTGTCTCCATCTCTATTTACTCATCTACCGGCTCATCATCATCAGCTGCCGATGTCTGCTCACTCTCTCCTCCTTTGCCACTGCGCGTGGTCACCGCCTTCAGAGTGGCTTTAGGGTTAGTCTCGGTACTACCCGAAAAGGAACCTCCAGATCTATCAGTCAGCTGGTGCGCAATGTCTCCCACTGTGCGCTGCAAATCTAAGAATGCAGACTGCTGACTCCTCAGTAATGTATCATGCTCCTTCAACTTATTCTGAGTCTCCTTATTTGTCCTCACCAACTGAGCAAGAAACTGCATCTGGGTAGCCAACATCTCCTCAATCTTCTTATCTCCGGGACTGCTACCAGAGTTCTATCCTCCATCACTATCTCCACCATACTGATTCTGACGAGATTGAAACCCAGGTGGGTTCCCGCCAGATCTCCAACTAAAGTTAGGGTGGTTTCTCTATCCAGAATTGAACAGAGGGGGTTTTTTGTTCCCCAGGAAGTCCACCTGTTCCTGTTTAGTGACAGGGCAATCGTGTCACACCCCGATCGGCGACGGATTAAACGTCGGGGCTGACGCGGTTGTTCATAAGCACATGATCATCTATTATTAAATGAAAATATTTATTCATTCACTTAAAATCATCCGTTACATAGAGAATGGAAAACGAAACGTTCAAAACATAATATAATTTAAATTAATCTAGGTCCAAGTCCTAGATGAGCAGGTAGGGTCCTCAAATTTGTGCACCTGAAACATGTGAGTAAATGTCAACTACAAGTAGTTGGTGAGTAACATAGGTTTTGACACTAACAAAGGTTAAGTAAAAAGTGTTTGTAATTCAATACTGTTCAAAGCGTAACTATGGCATAAATGTGAAAACATACAAAGTTCCAAGCATACAATTTAATCCGTAGTAAATGGAAAACTGGTAAGTACAATCCCATTGATTGTGTTTTGGAAAAATAGTAATATGGTACACACAAAACCCGCTAAGGTTCGTGTTAACTGGAATCGGATTCCCCTATAAATGATCATGTTAGGTACTACCTTAGGCCGGGGTAGCAGGTTAATGAATGTACAAACATGAACACATGTAATGGTCACCAAGTAGTTTAAGACGTAAAGCACATAGTGAATAGCATGAGAACAATGGTATTAAATTTGGTAAGCATGGTAAGTAAACATGTTCCACCCCGAGTATTTGTAAACAATAGTAAAGAGAAAGGGGGCTATGAACTCACCTGTAATGAAGCTAACAAGTGGTATGATTTGTTAATGATTGATAGGCTTCGTGAGGATTTCTCACAATCAACCTACACAATTAATTTGTATTCTAGACTCAATGTATGAAAATAAGGAATTTCTAAATTCATTTGAGTTCCAAGGGATTCTTGGAATTTGGGACTAGATATAGGGTTTGTACAAGTTTCGTAAGAAAATATACGTTTATGTAATATATAATGATAAGGTAATACTAATGGGAATTAGTTAGAATTTCTAATTGTTTGTATGTTCAAAATATGTTTGAATTTATTTAGATAGTTATTCTAAGACTAACTAATAGGTAAATAAAAGTTTATATGAATAAGTAGTTTATGTCTTTGTCTGAAAATAAATGAATAGATAAAATGAATGATAGTTAATTGAATAATAACTAATTATTTACAAAAGTGAAATGGTAACTAGTTAAATGAATAATCCTTTTATTCGTTTATAGTTTGGGTTCCATGTAAGTTAAATGTGAAAATATATGTTCTAATTAATTAGGTCAAAATTTATTAAAAATATATAAAAATGGACTTCACATAATAAATATAATTATATAAGAGAAACCGAGGATGTATGAACCTTTACAAGGCAAATGGTTGTGCAGAAACAATTATTTTTATGTTCCAAGTATATCTTATAAAAAACAAGAACTTTAATTAATTACTCGTCAATAGTAAACATATTGATTTAGTTAAAATTTAACAGGTTTTACTAAGTAAAATGGTCTTACTAGACAGTTTAATAGCTTAGACAGTTTAATAGTTTAACTTTACAAAACTGATCCGGGTGTTTAGGGATTTATAGAGGTAATTTTTTTATATAATGAATTAATGCAAAATAATTAAACAGAAAAAGAAATGAGGTTGCCCGGGGTCGAACCCGGGTCTGCTCTGGAAACCAATATGGTACAAACCACTGGGCCAAGGGACTATTAGTGTAATATGGTAGGTCTGCGAGATTGTTAAACAAAGAAAAGAGGGGATCCGAGTTTTAAATAGTTAAGCACGTAAAAAGGAGGGACACGGGTGGGTTCGAACCCGTGACCTCTCGTCAGAAGTCCAAACGAACCAACAAGCAAAACAGGGCAGATGCCATGGTAGGTTTGGGATTGAGAAACTTATAACCCGCACCCAAACCACTCCTCCTTCCCCAGGTACAATTCCCGCAAACCCTAATCCCACAATCCCCATAAATTCTTGACAACGCGAGTCCAAAATGATAGGGCTTTCGATGTGTGAACCAAGACGAGTTCAATGATAGTAAATTTACCTGAAATGGTTGCAGAATGGTGGCGATCGGCTATGGTTTCTGTGGTCGAGTTCTTCGGCCTTAATCGCGTTCCAGGGCTAAGGTAAGTTGGTTTTGTGAGTACAGAGGGTTTGAAACAAGTGTTTCGATGACGAATGATCCAATAATGGGATTTGATTCCATGCCAAACGCACGAATTAAACTCTGATTGAATGAGGGACGGTTACAAGGACGGGTTGGGTTCATGGCCATTGAAATCGGTCGTAATTAGTCCATTAATTTACTCATGACTGTTGATATAATCATGTGCACGATTCTTATCAATTGATTACACACGAACGTGCTAGATTGAACTGAATTCACTTGAGGTTTGACCCTCGAAAGTCAAAATTGACGATTGGGTTTGGATTCGAATTTTTGTCACTGATTTCTATCCAATTAGTTGTTAAATGCATTTGGATAAAAGAATAACTATATGTGTTAATATATTTATATGGTTTAGAAATGAGCGTATATATTTATTTAGTAGGATAATAACAAATACTTATATAATTTCCTTATATGAATACTTATTATTTTGTAATAATTGTATTTAATGTATGCATGTATGAATACATATGAAAAGTAATGAGATAATTTATTGCAATGGATAGATGTACCTACAAAATAAAGAAATTACAATGCCGAAAAAGTTCAAATAGAAGCCGGAATTTCCTGGAGGTTACAGTCTCCCCTACTTTAGGAAATTTCGTCCCGAAATTCATCTGGAAGAGGGTCCTGGAAACAGATGTGGGTATTTGGATTTCATTTGATCCTCACATTCCCAAGTGAACTCAGGGCCACGCTTGGATTCCCATCGAACCTTAACGATTGGAATTCGGCTTCGCTTGAGTTGCTTAACTTCTCGGTCCATGATCTCCACGGGCTTCTCCAAGAAGTGCATTGTTTCGTCAATGTGAACCTCGTCAAGTGGTATGTGGAGATTCTCGTCAGCTAAGCATTTCTTTAGGTTCGAAACATGAAATGTCGGATGTACGTTGCTGAGTCCTTCAGGTAGGTCCAATTTGTAGGCTACCTTCCCAATTCGCTCAAGGATTTTAAAAGGACCTACGAATCTTGGAGCAAGTTTCCCTTTCTTTACAAAATGAACTACGCCTTTCCAAGGGGATACCTTGAGAAGGACCAGATCGCCAACTTGAAATTCTAAGGGTTTTCGACGTTTGTCGGCATAGCTCTTCTGCCGACTTCTTGCTACTAGAAGGTTGTATCGGATTAACATTATCTTATCGGAAGTCTCTTGAATAAGTTCAGGACCAGTGATTTGTGATTCACCAACTTCAGTCCAACAGATAGGAGGGCGACACTTCCGACCATAAAGTGCTTCAAAAGGAGCCATGTTAATGCTCGTGTGATAACTGTTGTTGTATGAGAACTCGACTAGTAGATGTAAATCCCAATTTCCCTTAAAGTCAATGACACAGGCTCTAAGCATATCTTCGAGAGTTTGAATCGTTCGCTCAGATTGACCATCAGTTTGCGGGTGATAAGCAGTACTAAGATTTAGTTGAGTACATAGGGCTGATTGCAGGGATTGCCAGAAACGAGAGGTGAATCGTCCATCACGATCAGAAATAATGTTGAGAGGTACACCGTGACGACAAAATATCTCATCAATATAGATTCGAGCTAGTTTCTCAACTCGATAGTCCTCACGTATGGGTATGAAATGAGCAGATTTTGTCAAGCGGTCGATGATTACCCAAATGCTATCATGACCATGAGATGTTTGTGGGAGTTTGGTTATAAAGTCCATGGCAATACACTCCCATTTCCATACGGGAATCTCGGGTTGTTCAAGTAAACCGGATGGACGTTGGTGCTCGGCTTTAACCTTTAAACATGTAAGGCATTTGGACACGTATAGAGAAATGTCCTTTTTCATACCAGGCCACCAGTATTGGGTACGAAGATCCATGTACATTTTGTCTGCACCAGGATGCACAGAATAAAGAGTCTTGTGAGCGTACGAAGATTGTCACGGTCTGGAATCTAGATACGATTTAGAAAGTAAAGTAACCCATTGGGTTTGGTTTTAAGTTAAAGTTCAGCACCACATGACATTTCGTTATACATGTTTCCTTCAGTGACGGAAAGATTTTGTGCTTCAAGGATGCGAGTTTGAATATCATTTTGGATTCGAATGCTGTGGATCTTGATAGGTTCCTTACGGCTAAGAGCATCGGCCACGACATTCGCCTTACCAGGATGATAACGAATATTGCAGTCGTAGTCGTTTAGGAGTTCAACCCAACGCCTTTGCCTCATGTTGAGTTCTTTTTGATTGAAAATGTGCTGGAGGCTGTTATGATCGGTGTAAACCTCACATTTGGTACCATATAGGTAATGTCTCCAAATTTTTAGAGCAAATACTACCGCACCCAACTCAAGATCGTGCGTCGTATAATTATTCTCATGGATTTTGAGTTGTCGGGACGCATAAGCAATCACTTTGCCCCGCTGCATTAGTACACATCCAAGGCCTAAGTGGGAAGCGTCACAGTAAATGACAAAGTCTTCGGTTCCATCGGAGAGGGTAAGGATAGGAGCCTCACATAGTTTCTGTTTTAGGGTTTGAAAAGCTTCCTCCTGTTTTGGTCCCCACTTGTAGGGCTTACCTTTGTGAGTTAAGGTTGTGAGTGGTACCGCGATCTTTGAAAAGTTCGCTATGAAACGACGATAATAGCCTGCTAAACCTAGAAATGAGTGGACTTCGGTAGGGGTCTTTGGGGCTTGCCAGTTCTTTACTGCCTCAATCTTAGCGGGATCCACGTGAATACCCTTTTCATTGACTATGTGTCCCAAGAATTGGACTTCCTTTAGCCAAAATTCACACTTGGAGAACTTAGCATACAGTTTCTCCTTCTTTAAGAGTCCAAAACCAAACGTAAGTGTTCTTCGTGTTCCACTTTGGATTTTGAATATATTAGGATGTCTTCAATGAAGACGATCACGAACTTGTCCAAGTACGGCTTACACACGTGGTTCATAAGATCCATGAATACCGCGGGTGCATTGGTTAATCTGAAGGGCATAACCATGAACTCGTAATGGCCATATCTTGTACGGAAGGCTGTCTTGGGGATATCGGATTCGAGGACTCGTAACTGATGATAACCAGAACGAAGATCGATCTTAGAGAAATAAGTCGAGCCTTGAAGTTGATCAAATAAATCGTCAATCCTCGGGAGTGGGTATCGGTTCTTCACGGTAAGTTTGTTGAGTTCCCGATAGTCGATGCACATCCGAAAAGAACCATCCTTCTTTTTGACAAATAAAACAGGTGCTCCCCAAGGGGAAACACTAGGGCGAATAAACCCCTTATCAGAAAGTTCTCGGAGTTGACTTGAAAGTTCTTGCATCTCTGATGGTGCAAGACGGTAAAGTGATTTAGCCACGGGGTTTGCTCCTGGCACTAGGTCAATACGGAATTCGACTTGACGTATGGGAGGAAGACCGGGTAAATCTTCGGGAAAAACTTCAGGGAAGTCTTTGATTACAGGAATGTCTTGGAGGTTCTTATCCTTGACTTTTCATTCCACAATATGGGCCAAGAATGCCACACATTTCTTTCGTAAATACTTCTGTGCGGTAGTGCAAGACATAAGCTTGAGTCCTTTTGACAGCTTCTCACCATAGACGTTCAAAATTTCACCCGAGTCAAGAGGGATACGGATATACTTGTCAAAACAAACGACTTCAGCATGGTGCTTGGTCAGCCAGTCCATGCCTACTATGATGTCGAAACCTCCGAGAGCCATAGGAATAAGATTGATTGAAAAGTCATGATCGTTCAAGGTTAAGGTACAATATCTGATAATGGTGTCACATGAAACAGGATAACCATCCGCTACTAAAATATCAAAGGGTTTGTCTAGCTTAGCTCGACTCATAGCGAGTTGTGGTTCAAATTCAAAGGACACGAAACTCCTATCGGAACCAATATCAAATAGGATAGAAGCATATTGGTGATTAATTGGGTACGTACCGTTCACCACATAGTTGTTGGCTTGTGCCTCATTAACATTGATGTTGAAGGCACGTCCTCGAGCTACGGGGTTTGCATTCCCCTGATTCATATTTCCCCGATTCATATTCCCCTGGTTCCTGTTTCCCTGAATCATGTTACCTTGGTTCCCGTTCCCCTGTATCATGTTGACTTGGTTCACAATGACCAACCTAGGGCAACGGTTCCTGAAATGATTTGGGTCTCCACACTCGTAACAAGCACGACCCTGAGCGAAAGCAGCAGGAATAGGAACAACAGTTTGATTAGCTTAGTAGGCTCGGGGAGCAGTACGGCAGATGTTAGCCGTATGCCCAGAACGTCCACAATTGGTACATAGACGGCATGGCATGTAGGTAGTATGATGGAGCTGGCAGGTGTTGCATAGAGGTAGAGTCCCCACATAAGGCTTCTTGTTGGGGTTGAAGGCAGTAGGGGCTACTTGGGCTAAAGGAGTAGCAGGTGTGATAATGGCGAAGTTCTTGCCTTTTCTCTTTTTGCCATTGAAGGAGGACTCAGCCTTGGTCTCCTTAGTAGGTTCAGTGGTGGATTTTTCAATGTTTCTCTTGGCACCTTTCTTGAACAAGGTTCCTGCTTTAACGTGGTTGTCTGATAAAGTGGCAGCTAGACGGATAGCTTCCTCAAGAGTGGCTGGGTTACTACCCAACACGGTATCCTGAATTTTCATGGGCAAACCATTGATTTACTTCTCAATGGTTCGGGAGAGAGGAGTGACCATATGGGGCACCAGTAGGCTAAGCTCATGAAAGCGGGTGGTGTAGGCAAGGCTTTCACCATTGTCTTGTTTGAGATCCCAGAATTCAGCTTCTAGTTTCTTGACCTCATTACGGGGGCAAAACTCATCTGTCATGAGTGTCTTCACATCAACCCAAGGCAAGGCTAGTGCAACCTCTATCCCACGGTTACGTTTTTCCCCATTCCACCATGTGAGTGCCCTTTTCTGGAAGACACTAGTAGCATAACGAACCTTTAGGTTTTCAGGACAGTCAGCATTGGTGAAAGTCCCCTTAATGCTTTCAAACCATTGGAGAAGTCCAGTAGCTCCTTCGTTCCCGTAGAACTTGGTGGGGTTGCAGGAGTTGAAGTGTTTGAATGTACACGCGGGATTCCTTGGTGCAACATTCTGGTTCAGTTGGTTGACCATAGTTGGTAGGATCGTAGCCATTTTCTGGATGATCCTATCGGTGAGGTTGTTCCTACGCTCACGACGAGGAGGCATTCTATAAATGGTTGAGTAGAAATTTCATAAGATATGAATCATGAATAAGAGTTTGCAATTTAATCATGAGATGTTAGATGAAGCATACATGGTACCCTAATGGGCACATTGACTTATCAAAGTACTTTAAGTTTTTCTAATGTTTGAGAAGTCATGCTTTAGCCTATAAGTGGACACTCATCCCAAGAATTCCCAGGAAAGCATAACTGGTCCAACGGTTGATTTGGATTTATACGAGATGCTTTCCTAGACAGAACTCCCAGAATACAGGCATCCACCCTTCCGGATTGCACAAGTTCTCATTCATTAGTTAGAACTTACATACCTTTGACGAGAGTTTCCTTCGGATTAGACTATTAAGTCTAAGTGTAAGTTTCATGTAGTTCAAGTAGTTCCAAATAGTTTCAAGTAAACTCTTGAATGTTGAAGTTCATGCAGTTGTATCAAGTATTCAAAAATAGATAGGTGTAGGTAAGTATGCATGGTAGGAATAAAGTGGAGTTCCTAATAAAAGACACGAGTTAGACTCATGTTTGGGACTCCTAGGTTATAGTCTAGGTCATGTGTCTAATAACCTAATTCCCTATAACCATGGCTCTGATACCAATCTGTCACACCCCGACCGGCGGCGGATTAAACGTCGGGGCTGACGCGGTTGTTCATAAGCACATGATCATCTATTATTAAATGAAAATATTTATTCATTCACTTAAAATCATCCGTTACATAGAGAATGGAAAACGAAACGTTCAAAACATAATATAATTTAAATTAATCTAGGTCCAAGTCCTAGATGAGCAGGTAGGGTCCTCAAATTTGTGCACCTGAAACATGTGAGTAAATGTCAACTACAAGTAGTTGGTGAGTAACATAGGTTTTGACACTAACAAAGGTTAAGTAAAAAGTGTTTGTAATTCAATACTGTTCAAAGCGTAACTATGGCATAAATGTGAAAACATACAAAGTTCCAAGCGTACAATTCAATCCGTAGTAAATGGAAAACTGGTAAGTACAATCCCATTGATTGTGTTTTGGAAAAATAGTAATATGGTACACACAAAACCCGCTAAGGTTCGTGTTAACTGGAATCGGATTCCCCTATAAATGATCATGTTAGGTACTACCTTAGGCCGGGGTAGCAGGTTAATGAATGTACAAACATGAACACATGTAATGGTCACCAAGTAGTTTAAGACATAAAGCACATAGTGAATAGCATGAGAACAATGGTTTTAAATTTGGTAAGCATGGTAAGTAAACATGTTCCACCCCGAGTATTTGTAAACAATAGTAAAGAGAAAGGGGGCTATGAACTCACCTGTAATGAAGCTAACAAGTGGTATGATTTGTTAATGATTGATAGGCTTCGTGAGGATTTCTCACAATCAACCTACACAATTAATTTGTATTCTAGACTCAATGTATGAAAATAAGGAATTTCTAAATTCATTTGAGTTCCAAGGGATTCTTGGAATTTGGGACTAGATATAGGGTTTGTACAAGTTTCGTAAGAAAATATACGTTTATGTAATATATAATGATAAGGTAATACTAATGGAAATTAGTTAGAATTTCTAATTGTTTGTATGTTCAAAATATGTTTGAATTTATTTAGATAGTTATTCTAAGACTAACTAATAGGTAAATAAAAGTTTATATGAATAAGTAGTTTATGTCTTTGTCTGAAAATAAATGAATAGATAAAATGAATGATAGTTAATTGAATAATAACTAATTATTTACAAAAGTGAATAGGTAACTAGTTAAATGAATAATCCTTTTATTCGTTTATAGTTTGGGTTCCATGTAAGTTAAATGTGAAAATATATGTTCTAATTAATTAGGTCAAAATTTATTAAAAATATATAAAAATGAACTTCACATAATAAATATAATTATATAAGAGAAACCGAGGATGTATGAACCTTTACAAGGCAAATGGTTGTGCAGAAACAATTATTTTTATGTTCCAAGTATATCTTATAAAAAACAAGAACTTTAATTAATTACTCGTCAATAGTAAACATATTGATTTAGTTAAAATTTAACAGGTTTTACTAAGTAAAATGGTCTTACTAGACAGTTTAATAGCTTAGACAGTTTAATAGTTTAACTTTACAAAACTGATCCGGGTGTTTAGGGATTTATAGAGGTAATTTTTTTATATAATGAATTAATGCAAAATAATTAAACTGAAAAAGAAATGAGGTTGCCCGGGGTCGAACCCGGGTCTGCTCTGGAAACCAATATGGTACAAACCACTGGGCCAAGGGACTATTAGTGTAATATGGTAGGTCTGCGAGATTGTTAAACAAAGAAAAGAGGGGATCCGAGTTTTAAATAGTTAAGCACGTAAAAAGGAGGGACACGGGTGGGTTCGAACCCGTGACCTCTCGTCAGAAGTCCAAACAAACCAACCAGCGAAACAGGGCAGATGCCATGGTAGGTTTGGGATTGAGAAACTTATAACCCGCACCCAAACCACTCCTCCTTCCCCAGGTACAATTCCCGCAAACCCTAATCCCACAATCCCCATAAATTCTTGACGACGCGAGTCCAAAATGATAGGGCTTTCGATGTGTGAATCAAGACGAGTTCAATGATAGTAAATTTACCTGAAATGGTTGCGGAATGGTGGCGATCGGCTATGGTTTCTGTGGTCGAGTTCTTCGGCCTTAATCGCGTTCCAGGGCTAAGGTAAGTTGGTTTTGTGAGTACAGAGGGTTTGTAACAAGTGTTTCGATGACGAATGATCCAATAATGGGATTTGATTCCATACCAAACGCACGAATTAAACTCTGATTGAATGAGGGACGGTTACGAGGACGGTTTGGGTTCATGGCCATTGAAATCGGTCGTAATTAGTCCATTAATTTACTCATGACTGTTGATATAATCATGTGCACGATTCTAATCAATTGATTACACACGAACTTGCTAGATTGAACTGAATTCACTTGAGGTTTGACCCTCGAAAGTCAAAATTGACGATTGGGTTTGGATTCAAATTTTTGTCTCTGATTTCTATCCAATTAGTTGTTAAATGCATTTGGATAAAAGATAACTATATGTGTTAATATATTTATATGGTTTTGAAATGAGCGTATATATTTATTTAGTAGGATAATAACAAATACTTATATAATTTCCTTATATGAATACTTATTATTTTGTAATAATTGTATTTAATGTACGCATGTATGAATACATATGAAAAGTAATGAGATAATTTATTGCAATGGATAGATGTACCTACAAAATAAAGAATTTACAATGCCGAAAAAGTTCAAATAGAAGCCGGAATTTCCTGGAGGTTACAAATCGATGGTGTCATGACCTCCTCTACACACCTCACACTTCATAGCACTCATCTTAAAATCTTTAATCTCTTTGGCCATAGCTGCAAATGCAGCAGCCATGCTAGTCTCAGTAGTGACCTGATGAACACCTCTAGTGGCAGAAGTAGGTGTCCTAGCACTAGGAGTTGAATTCCTAGAAGAAGGCTGATGTTGCTCAGCTTGAGCAAAACTCTCAAACATCTCCTCACACTCCTCCGGCTCCTTCTTATCCATGATGTGGCCTCCTGCAGCAGTATTGAAGATCTGTTGTTTCTCAAATTTAAGACCATTATAGAACTTTTCAACCAATGCCAAATCAGAAAGGCCATGTTGAGGACACTTGCTCAGCAGAGTATTGAACCGCTCCCAAGCCATGTGGTAAGGCTCATCGGGGTCCATACGGAAAGAGTGAATCTGATCCCTCAGACGGGCGGCCTTAGATGGTGGATAATACTTTTTTAAGAACTTGGCCTTTAGATCCTCCCACGTGGTAATGGAATCTTGGGGCAGGGTATCCAACCACGTGGCAGAGCGACCAGAAAGGGTGAACGGGAAAAGACGCAACAGGATGGCGTCATCAGTAGCACCAGTAATGCGAAAGGTATCGTAAATACGCGCAAAGCGGGACAGATGTCCTGGCGCATCCTCGTCCTCGAGTCCGTGGAACTGAGTAGAGTTACTGATAGTGTTCATCACATGAGATGGAATCTGCCAGTTATTAGTGTTAGGCACAGCAGGACGGGTAATAGAGGACCTAGCACCCGTGAAACCATCACATGCCCTCTGGTGGACGGTACGCCTAGCAGGTGGATTAGCATCACCCATGTTAGCAATAGGAATTGGAATGAGTACCTTTTTATAAACTATCTCAAAAAAGCGTTCACGAAACTTCCGGCTGCGCTCGTGAAGCTCTCGCTCTGGCTCTGAATAGGCTTCAAAGTCGGGTGATCCCTGCGAGCGAGTATGTTGCATAAACTGGACAGAAAACAAAGGAGAAACAGAAGAACCTAAGAACAAAAGAAAGACTCAAACTAAGACACACACAAGTAGCAATAAGAACACAGAAAAGAAACAAGCAAATTAAAGAAATAAACTAAAAATAAAAGAGAAAATAAAACAAGAACTAGTCAAAGCTAATTTTGCTATTGCCAAGTGTCCCCGGCAACGACGCCAAAAAGTTGATGTCGGTCAAATGGTATATAAAACTAAACACAAAACTAACCAAGACACTCTAGTTAAACTTAAGACAAACCTACTAAACTAGACCACAAAGACAGGCAAGTGTACCTATCAATTGTAACACAACTCAATGGAAGTCCGGATATCAAACCCACGAGACACTGACTCTAACCAGTGGCGAAGCTTGAAGAAAACCCCCGGGGGGGGGGGGTCGGGATTTTTTTTCCTATCATGGGGGTGCCAGAACTATAAAATTTTCACCCGAATACATATAAATTAACACTATTGAGCGAAAAATCGACCGAATACGTATAAATTAACACTAGTGAGCGAAAAATCGGGATGGGCCCCGGCCCCAACAAAGATTCGCCCCTGACTCTAACACAAACTAGACTCTGACTAGGACTGAACTGTTTGATTTGATTGGGGGGGGGATTCTACGAACTAAGGTTAACTACTGAACTCATATAACTGAATGGAGAAGACTACTAAGACACTTAACCAATCTAGCAAAGACTCGAATGAAACCAGTAAGGATGAAAGACACTACCTAGGCTGTGAATCTTGTTTACCAAACTCGGGTTCTATCGGTTATGGAAGATGCAATGGAACTGGGATCCTAAGATGTTACACCCTCAAACTACCTACTGGATTTCTGATCAATCTTAGAATGTGACTAGAAGGAAGCTTAAAGGATACTATGCTCACCAGTGGTCGGATTACCTTTCGGTCTCACCAACTATGCTAAAGAACTCAATAGACAGCTCACCTCTCGGTTTCACTATCTCAATACATCAAAGATGCACGGAGCAACTTGAATTCAACCTGTTTAACACGAATTAACAACGAAACTAGAACCCCTAAGGAAACGTCCTCTCAGACCGTTCACACTAAGAAACCCTAACACCGAACACTAATCGATTATCTATCACTTTGCAGGTATTTAGATAAGAAGAACACTTAGTTTATTAAATTGTTAACTGATATTCCTATGGTTACTGATGTCTAGCAAACCACACACGAATCATAAACACACAGTAAGCGATCTAGTATATACCTATTCATGAAAGATATTCATCAAGACATGTATGGAACAATCAACCAACATAAGATCAAAACTAAGCATGCATACTCATTAAAAAAATTGAATTCAGATCTGTACTAAAGCATAAAAACCAAAACAAGATCCATAAACCAATAAAAATCCAAACTTTAGCAAACAATCATCTTTAACCTAGGTAGTTCTAAGGTTTTAGCCAAGAATCATGATGAAACCAGAAGATTCAAAGTTAAAAACACTAAACATGGTTCAAGAATACTGAATAAACAAAGAAGAAAGATTAATCATGACCGGACGATTCGAATCTAACCGGATTGATCTCTCAAACTCCAAACTCTTGATCTCAATGTTTCCCTCCTTGCCAAAATCGCCCAAAACCAGTGCTTAGACGGCAATATGTCGAATCCTTAATAGAATGGCCGTTCAAAACAATTAAAACTTAGAATTAGGGTTTTTTTACGGATTAGCGGTTCTCCCGCGTACTGCGAGAGAAATATGGCCGGTCCCTCGCAAACCGCGAGGGACAATATAGTCGGGCGGGATTTGGCTTCCCTCGCGTACCGCGAGGGACTTGAGCATCATTCCTCGCGTACCGCGAGGAGTTAACATTCACAGAAAATTAATTTCTTTCTCTTGCTTTCCAATCTTTTCCGTGTGCTCGATTTCTCTAGAATTTAGCTTCGTTTTTCGCTTCCTTAGCACACTATAACCTACAATTATGACCCGAACTCAGAACGAACTTAAAATGATACAAAATGATTGCAAAACTATACAAATACGCACAAGTACAATAGGATACTTACATGTGTTTTGCAACACATCAAACATCCCCACACTTACACTTTTTTCGTCCTCGAAAAAGATATTTGCAATGGAATCATAACTGGACATAGCTTTAACATTCTCAATTCATTAGCACAAATATAATCACGCGTTAAAGTGTAATAACCGGTATTTCTATCCGACAAAACCCAAACAACAAATTTCAAGCCCCCGATCGTGTTCTAATATTATATTACCAAACCTATCAATCCATCTATGGATCTCACACTTAAAATCTCCAATTCCACTTACTCCCGTCTCACGGTGATGTCTAGGCCCGGGTTAAATCATGTAGGTGAATGATGAATGAATGAAGATGAGCATTAACAGTTAAAACAAACAAACCGTGTCTAGAGGCGTTTCAACCAAGTTACTATCCCGGTAGGTAACACATAGACTCAGTTTTTAAAACTGAAGCACATAAGAATCTAACCCAGTGGTGTTTCAATTAGGCTGGAACCCGACGTGTGACACGTAGCCGAAACTTAGATTTCTATAACAATCGATCACTCAAGCATTAACCTAGTGATGTTTTCACCAAGTCGCTATCCCGGGGGGTAACACATAGACTGTACTTAACTTCTCAATGCAATTAAGCTCATGATAGAAGAAAGTATGGAATGCTGGCGCCACCAACTCTCGGATTTATTTTCCTAAAAAGAGAGTGGCGTGCCAAAAACATTTCGGAAACATATAAAATTTAGCTTACCGTGGTACCTATCACCCTATATTAACAGTTTCAGTTTCACCGTTTCCCTAAGATGAGAACCCACAAGATTTCTTGATTTAATTCATTTAATTACCCTAATCAACACTTTCAGGATATTTAAGCTTTCAATACTGGCTAGGCCTACCAATTCATCACAAATTAGACACGCTTTCTATTGTCGTGACTATTCCATTATTCCCGTTTAGTGTTTAGACTAATCTGTCATTACCCCGTACCCTCGTTATATTTATAGCACATAACACATAACATTTAATCACATTATTCACATAATAGTGCCTAGGGTACGGGTCTAGTGTACTTACATTATTCTCGGTTAGTTCCTAAGTTCGTTCCTTGCTTTAAACGTTCTCCGGACTCGAACCGTACTCACAGCGTATCGTACTCGTACTCAAACGCACCGCACCAGGTCCTTTGCTTCTTCACAATTTCGTGTGTGTGTAAAATATGTGTGTTTTGTTGTGAGAGAAGTGTATGGCCAACTTCATCTATTTATAAGTTGGCTCTTGGGTCCGTGATGGACCGTTACCAATGGTGACGGTCCGTCACCGTTTGTTCCTTAGCCGCCAAGTCCTTCGCCAATACGTAACGGACTGTTATCCTTTCGTGACGGTCCGTCATGACCCGTAACGGACCGTTGCCCTTCATGACGGTCCGTCATAGGGTTTACACTCGTCACTTCACCAAGATGAGTCACAGGACACGTGTCATTCTCCGGTTCAAATCCTTGCTCAACCCGTAACGGACCGTTACCGTTCTGTGACGGTCCGACACGACTTGTAACGGACCGTTACCGTCCATGACGGTCCGTTATGGCTCGAAACTTCAAATTATCATTTAAAACCTTGGACTTTGCTTTGCTTGTTTTATCTGCCGTTCTTGTTTCTCGAGCCGTTAAATTTTGGGATGTTACAATTCTCCCCCCCTTCCATAAATTAGGTTTCGTCCTCGAAACCTGTTAGTCCTTAAATAGTTGAGGATAAATTCTCCTCATTTCCTTCTCACTTTCCCAGGTCATCTCCGGCCCTTTTCTGTGCTTCCATTGCACTAACACTTGTTTGATTATCTTGTGACGTAACTTCTTTTCCTTTGTGTCCAGAATTTTGATAGGTTCTTCAATGTAAGTTAATTTATCATCAACCTCTATCTCTTCTAAAGGAACGTGTGCAGCTTCATCCGCCAAACATTTCCTTAAATAAGATACATGAAACGTGTTGTGTATCTTATTCAATTCTTCAGGTAGCTCTAATTGATATGCTACTTTTTCGACCTTTTTAATGATTCTAAAAGGACCAATAAATCATGAACTTAACATTCCACATATCTTGAATCGGATTAGACCTTTCCAAGGAGATACTTTTAACAAGATGTAATCTCCTTCTTGGAATTCTATTGGTCTACGTGTCTTATCTGCGTATGACTTCTGTCTATCCTGTGCAGCTTTTAAACGTGATTTGATTAAATCAAGCTTTTCTGACGTGGCTTGAACTATTTCTTTGCTGCCCAATTCTTTCTGAACTATCCCAACTTCCACCAAAATCGATTATACAAGCACGTAGCTTATCTTCGTGGGTTTGTATTGTCCTCTCACTTTGTCCGTCAGTTTGAGGATGATATGTCATGCTGATTAGTAATCTAGTTCCCATCTCTTCATGGAACCTTTTCCAGAAACATGAAGTGAAACGAGTATCTCGATCAGAGACAATCGAGACCGGCACTCCATGTCTTGAAACGATTTCTTTAATGAATAAGTCGGCTAACTTTTCTGAAGAGTATGTTTCACGTATTGCTAAGAAATGAGCACTCTTAGTTAACCGATCTGCATCCACCCAAATGGTATCATAACCTTAAGTGTCTTTGGTAGCTTGGTTATGAAGTCTATAGTGAGATGTTCCCACTTTCATTCTGGGATTTCTAATGGTTGTGATCTCCCATATGGTTTCTGATGTTCTGCTTTAACTTGTAAACAAGTCAAGCATTTGGCTACATATTTCATGATATTAAATTTTATTCCGGGCCACCAATAATCTCTACGCAGATCTTGGTACATTTTTGTAGTACCCGGATGAATAGAATATCTTGATTTATGAGCTGCATCAAAAATCTTAAGTCTGAACTCACCTGATCGTGGTATCCATATACGATCAAATCGAGTCTTGACCTTATATTCATTCTCTTCAAAAAACTTCTCTTGACCAGCCATTCTTTCTTTCTTAAAATTCTCACCTTTTAATGCTTCGATTTGTGCGTCTCGAAGCTGGCTCATGAAATCAGGAGTTATCACTAACTTTTATGCTTTCACCCGAATAGGATGATGCTCTTCCTTTCGGCTTAGAGCATCGGCTACCACGTTAGCCTTTCCAGGATGATATAAGATTTCACAATCATAATCCTTGACCAGTTCTAACCATCGTTGTTGCCTCATGTTTAAATCCTTTTGGTCAAAGAAATACTTAAGACTTTTGTGGTCTGTGTAAATTATGCACTTCGTTCCGTACAAGTAATGCCTCCAGATCTTTAGTGCAAACACCACCGCAGCTAATTCCAGATCATGAGTTGGATAATTTGCTTCGTGTGTCTTTAGCTGTCGAGAGGCATAGGCTATCACCTTTCCTCTTTGTATCAGAAAACATCCTGACCCAAGTTTCGAGGCATTCGAGTATACCACAAAGTCTTCTACTCCTTCTGGTAATGCTAGAACAGGAGTTTGTGTCAGTCTTTCTTTCAATATCTGGAATGCTTTCTCTTGTGCCGCATTCTATTCGTATTTCGAGTTCTTTCGAGTTAGCTTAGTTAATTGGGGTGGCTATCTTAGAGAAGTTCTGGATGAACCTTCTATAATAGCCAGCTAGTCCCAAGAAACTTCTAACTTCCGATGGATTCTTAGGTGGAGACCATTTTATTACAGCCTCTACCTTTGCTGGGTCTACTGAGATGCCTTCTGCATTTACATCATGGCCCAGAAATTGAACTTCTCTCAACCAGAATGCACATTTTGAGAACTTAGCGTACAATTTCTCCTTTCTTAAAGTACTACGTACTTCGTGAAGATGTTGTGCATGTTCTCCTTCATTCCTTGAGTATATCAAGATGTCATCAATGAAGACAATAACAAACTTGTCTAACATTGGTCGGCATACTTTATTCATGAGATCCATGAAAACTGCCGGAGTATTTGTCACTCCGAATGGCATCATTACAAATTCATAGTGTCCATAACGAGTTATGAATGCCGTCTTAGGCACATCCTCCTCTCGTACCTTGACTTAATGATAACCGGATCTCAAGTCGATTTTGGAAAACCAACTAGATCCTTGTAATTGATCAAACAAATAATCAATTCTAGGTAAAGGATACCTTTTCTTGGTAGTCAATTTGTTCAATTCACGGTAGTCTATACACATTCTCATAGTACCATCTTTCTTTTTCACAAACAGAATTGGTGCACCCCAAGGGGATACACTGGGATGTATAAATCCCTTGTCCAACAACTCTTGCAGCTGTGACATCAACTCCTTCATTTCTGTTGGTGCTAACCGACATGGAGCCTTAGCTACCGGCTTAGCTTCAGGAATTAAATCGATTTTGAATTCGATTTTTCTTTCAGTTGGAGCACCTGGAAGATCGTCTGGGAATACTTCTAGGAATTCTTTTACTACTGCAACTTGATCCAGTTCTTTCCCTTTCATCTTTACATCAGCTACGTAGGCTAAGAAGGCTTGATGACCTTGTCTCATGTAGCTATTTATTTTGACCATTGTACATATCGTGATCTGGTTCCGTCGTTCACCAATGACACTAACTTCCTTTCCTATAGGCGTCATGAATGATTGCATATAATCGTGGCAGCATGTGAAGACAACCAGTCCATTCCAATGATCACGTCAAATTCTTGCATTGGCATCAGAATTAAATCGACGAAATATTCTTCCTTTATCAGTAGTCGGCAATCTCGGCATATTTCAGTCACTACGTAGTTGCGATCACTCACCATTTCGACTTCTAACGCCTTAGCCAATCTACTACTATTGAAGTTTCTAGAGTTCGCATATTTTAAAGAAATAAACGATCGACTAGCTCCTGTATCGAATAAGACACAAGCAGGTAGGGAATTCAAGAGGAATGTACCTGATACAACGTCAGGAACATCTTTCGCTTCCTCTGTAGTGATCTGAAAAGCCCTTCCATTTGGCTTCGGAGCCTCAATCCTTTTAACTTCATTTTCTGCTACTCTTGACCCTTCTCCGGTCTTTTCCGTCTGAAATTTTAACTCAGGACATTCTCTGTTAAAGTGTCCTGGTTTATAACAGTTGCAGCACAATCTAGTTCCACTCATACACTGCAATGCAGTGTGTCCTGCCTTCCCACATTTGCTGCAAGTCGTGGACTTGAATCGGCACTCCCCCGGGTGCCTTCTTCCATAAGTCTTGTAATTTTGGATACTTTTCCTTTGGGAGGAACCACCTCCCGGTTTACTAAACTTAAACCTCTTAAGAGGCTTAGGAGAAGGATAACTTTCTCCTTTCCTCTTTCCATCTCTTTCAGTCTGCCTTTTGAGATCCGTCTCGCGTTCCCGAGCCCAGTCAGTCATTTCTTCCAAGTTCGTGCACTTGGATGGATGGATAAACTCTCTAATCTCTGTTTTCAAAACGAGATGGTATCTCGTCATCTACATCTCAAGGGTTGTTAACAAAGCTCGACAGAATCGGGCCTTGTCAAAGAAGATCCCTGTGATCTCATCCACAGTCTCTGTTGTCTAACGGAGTTGAAGAAACTCCTCAGTGATTCTTTCGATTGCCACTCGAGGGCAATAGTATTTTAAGAAGAGATCTTTGAATTCTTCCCAACTCATTTCCTTAATTCTGTCTCTACCTTTCTCTCTCTTCACTACTCCCCACCAATCGTCAGCCGGCTCTTTTAATTGGTTGGTAGCGAAGGAAACCTCATCTTCCTTTTCACAGTGACTTGTATTGAATGCCCTTTCTATTGAGTCAATCCATCTCTGACTTTCTAAGGGATTAACAGCTCCCTTAAACTCTAAAGGTTTACAGGTCATGAAATCCTTATACGTACAATGAGTTGACTTCGTATCAACTTTTGGATTTCTTCCTTCTCTATTATGAGTAACATCTTTGTGGCTTTCAAACCAGCTTTCTAAGGAGTTCTGTAAATCTGCTTGTAAGATTGGGAAATTCGCATCGAACGCTTTTCCTACTTCTAATGCAATTTATCTCCGGATATTCTTCGAGACTTATTCGACTTCATTTTCATCATGATGTGGAGATTCAGTCTTCCTGTGACTTCCTTCACTGCGTACCTCGTCATTCTGATGTTCAGCCATTTGCTGAAACATGGCATCGCTTTAATCTCTCATTCGTCTTACCCTAACCGTAGTCTAGGGTTTTTATGCTATAGGCCTTGCACAATTCTTAACCCTATTAAAATATTCTAGGGTTTCACATAAGGCCTCATCTATGCATGTTACACATATGCACATTTATTCATGCATTTTAATCATGCATTTTCAAATTCCCGGCTTACTATATGCTGAAATAAGTTATCATATGATGTTTGTGATATCATGATGGTCCCATACATTAGCTCCAATACTGGCCAGGAATAAGGCAAGTATGTTACGTATCATGATACTCCCAATTATCATAAGGAGCTTACCTCATACAAAGTTCTGCCCACGTATACTCACACATTTCTATTTAAGCACTGGAATTTAAACATGCCTACTTCCTTGGACAGCCTCGGATTGAATCCCTATTTATATCATGAACACTTATGGTTTTAGTTTAAGTACCCTTTTTGATACTTAAATCCCTCAAACCGTGCTTTGATACCAACCTGAAACATCCTACTTATTTCTTTATTATTTTATTAGGGTTTAATGCGGAAAACGGTCCCAGTTTGACAAAAACCTTGTCATTAAATGGCTAATGTAAATTTTTCATTTATAATATCATTGTTTTACAAAAGATGATATAGTTACATCATTTTACATAGGGATTTTCCAACTCCGATAGCTCTATCCACGGGAAGCTCTATTCCATGTGCTTCATTCCTGTAGTGTTTGAAAAACATTTTTGAATTAGCTTACGCTAAGTAAGTACACTGCATCATTCATTTCATTATGAAGCCTTTAGGTTCTTATTAATGTTCACGTTCTCTTGGGCTCTCGATGCCCCCGTGACCATCTTCGGACGTACCTCCGATCACGGTATTTGTATATTTTATGGGTGTGCTAACCCCCTCGCAACCATCTTAGGTCATACCTCCGATCCGAGTATTGGCAAGGTTCTTATACTCGTCAGTATAGACCCCTCGCATATGTCACGAAGACTCATTCATTCCTCAGCCCCGTAGGCTTGGAATCTTTTACTCTTTCAGCCCCGTAGGCCTAGAGTTTCCTTTTCTTTTCCTCAGCCCCGTAGGATTGGAATCTTTTTAGTTCTCTTCTTTATTATTTATTGAGATACACCTTACATGCCGGGTATCTCATTTCATTTGGGACCTTGAGTATCTTTGACTCACAGCCTTCCAAATGTATCAAGCATTTATTTTCATTTCACGTATATGCTTGATTTACTTCCCAACCAATCCTCATCTTAAAACTTCGTAACGGTTTCTCCACGATATATTAAAAGGGTTTATATATAGGAAGTACCAGCGGCGTATCCACCACCCCTTTAATACTTCGTGAGTACTCCGTTGTTCCATTTTAGGATTTAGACTCGTTCCATCATACTCTTTCATATTTGCACGTATTATAATGCATTCACATATTCATCATGCGTTTCATGTATTCATATTCATTATGCATGGTATAATTCTATCGTATATTCATTCTCGTCATATATTGTAAAATGGGGTGATTATCTTTCCAGAGTAGTACCTCCAACATAGATGTTCCCAGGAAAGAGTGACAGGTCTAGGAGAGATTTACACACCACTCTTTCCTTAGACAAAACATTCTATTTGTCAGATAGCTACATACCAGTTTTGTGACGGGTCTAGGAGAGATTTATACATCACTCTTTCCTTAGACAGAACATTCCATTATTCACGTTTAGCGTTTAGACTAATCCGTCATTACCCCGTACCCTCATTATATTTATAGCACATAATACATAACATTTAATCACATTATTCACATAATAGTGCCTAGGGTACGGGTCCAGTGTACTTATATTATTCTCGATTAGTTCCTAAGTTCGTTCCTCGCTTTAAACGTTCTCCGGACTCGAATCGCACTCACAGCGTATCGTACTCGTACTCAAACGCACCGCACCAGGTCCCTTGCTTCTTCACAATTTCGTGTGTGTGTAAGATTTATGTGTTTTGTTGTGAGAAATGTGTATGGCCAACTTCATCTATTTATAGGCCGGCTCTTGGGTCCGTGACGGACCGTTACCAACGGTGACGGTCCGTCACCGTTTGTTCCTTAGCCGCAAAGTCCTTCGCCAATACGTAACAGATCGTTATCCTTTCGTGACGGTCCGTCATGACCCGTAACGGACCGTTACCATTCATGACGGTCCGTCATAGGGTTTACACACGTCACTTCACCAAGATGAGTCACAGGACACGTGTCATTCTCCGATTCAAATCCTTGCTCAACCCGTAACGGACCGTTACCGTTCTGTGACGGTCCGTCACGGCTATGGCTCGAAACTTCAAATTTTCATTTAAAACCTTGGACTTTGCTTTGCTTGTTTTATTTTCCGTTCTTGTTTCTCGAGCCGTTAAATTTTGGGATGTTATAGGAGGCCGCTTCACGGCGGCGCACGACGGTGGAGGTGGTCGCGGGCCGAACTCGCAAGGAGAGGGGGTGGGGGCGCCGATTTTAGGTGTAGTGGGATTAGGTTAGGGTTTTGATTATAATGGTATATTTATAACCATTATATTTACACACTGCTCCCCTATCGTATTAACACTTAATACCTCAGTAATAATTAACCATTAATTATTATAACACTTGTATTTACTAATCATAATATAATTAGTAAAATCTAATCTTTAAATGTTTAACTGATTAAACATTTATTCCCCGTAAATAATTAATTAATCAGATAATTAATTATCTCAATCTCCGCCAAATATTTCTCTAAATATTTATTCACCATTTATTATTTCCGTTTTTCGTGAATAATATTTAACAATTAAATATTATATATTTATGCGTTGTCTAAGGTGTAACTCTTTGAATCGTACCTTAATAGTAACGTTGACTTAATTGACGATCGGAAATCATATATCCAACAAAAACTCTCTCACTCCATGGATGATCTATGGAGACATTCTTTTGTTTTGGGAAATCACGACGTTCATCACCCTTCTCCTCCATGTCAATGCCAACTAAGCCCACAAATGTTCTATTGCCGATGCTCTAATTAATAAACGGAACATAGAACATTGAAACATAAAACAAGGCTGAATTTAAGAAATACCTAATTTCTGAACAATGACTCGAATAATCAAATTCGAATTATATATATAATTTCTAATTTTTTTTTAATAAAAATACATATATTTTGATTTATTATATATAATACTAGCTTTAAATCCGTGTGTTACACAAAATAAAATGTTAAGTTTATATTGATAAATATCTTAACACCTATTTTTATGCTAATGAAGGTGATTTTAATATTCAAAATATGTGATAATAATAATAGGTTTGTTTACGTATTTCCCTTATTAAACTTATAAATTACATACATCCTCAACCCTTAACTTTAATTACATATTTCACCAATTAACTTAAAATTACTCAATTGCCCCTCACAAATATTTAATAAGCGGATATATGTAAATAATACTTTAATTGATTTATTAAGGGTAAAATGGTAATAAAATAAGTTATTTTAAATGAATTGGATAAATATGTAATATATAGGTTTTAGGAAGAGGAAATATGTAATTAAATTTTAGGGTTGGGTAAATATGTAATAAAGGAACTTAGGAATGAGATATATGTAAATTCCCTATAATAATAATACCATAATCCTTAACAGAATGGGGGATTACAGCTTGATACCGGTTTAAGATTGGATTATAGCAAATCGGTTAAAATGGGGGATTACAACTTGAGAACCGGTTGGATTGAAATCAACATCGGAATAATTCTAGTTTAATCCAGTTTTCCATACATAAAAAATTCAGGTTACGAGTTGGGTTTTATGAAAATGATTTCCTCTTTTAACATTTAACCCTAATAGTCAAATTTACAAGATTTCATGGCTATGCCAACAAATAATACAAATGGTCCAAGGGACCTCCATGGTTCAAAAGGTCAGGGTTCAGATAACCTATAAAGGTTCAAGGCTTGCACCCTCTATCATTCGGAATGATCAAGGTTTCAGTTTTCTAACAAGTATTTTGCTGACTGTACATTTAATCTGATCTGTTGTCAACTTACATGCATGTTCTTTCTTCTCAGGCGCTCTGTAAAAATCAAAAGAAAGATGAAACATAAGTTCAATTGCAGTTAGAGAAAAGTGTTTAGTCAACCCAACCACCAGTTTTGTCCCACCCAACTACTGTGAAAGTACAAGCGAATTTTATAATGGATTTAACAAGAAGGAAAGAAGTCTTATTTTCTCTATCTATCAAAAGAAATTACAAGGGAATAAATAGAGATGGGGTATTAACTAACATCCGTAAATAGCTCCTCTAAATATGGAGAGGAGATCAATCAAAGATAACAATAAAAATAAATGAGATCCTATATTCCCTCTCAAGATGAAGCATGTAAATTTGCAATGCTAATCTTGCCAAGAAGAAATTGAAGTTGCTGTGTCGTGAGTCCTTTAGTAAGTAAGTCTGCTACTTTCATTTTTCTACTGATGTTCATGGGAATAACCTCCTTGGACTCAACTCGCTCTCGGACAAAATAACAGTCCATCTCGACATGTTTAGTTCTCTCGTGGAAGACTGGATTGTTGGCTATGTGACGAGCTGCTTGATTATCACAAAACAGGGGCGTAGGAGACCGAAGATGCACTTGGAGTTCGCTGAGAAGCCATCGAACCCAGATAACTTCACTAACTGTGGAGGCCATGGCCCTGTATTCGGCTTCTGCTGAAGAGCGCGAGACAACTGACTGCTTCTTTGTTTTCCAAGAAATGGGTGAGCCACCTAGTAAAAGAAAGTAGCCAGTACGCGAGCGTCTTGTGTATGGACATCCTAACCGGTCAGAGTCACAGTAGGCTGTCAAAATAGGATCCCCTGCCTGAGAAAGTAGGATACCTTGACCCGGGGTTGCCTTCAAGTACCGAAGAACACGATTTGCTGCTTCCAAATGATTATTCCTTGGGTTGGCTACAAACTGACTCAAGACATTGACAGAGTAGGTAATATCCGGTCGTGTGGCTTGAAGGTATAAAAGCCTCCCAACCAAATGACGATATTGGTTCGCATCAACCTTCGCCTCATTTTCTCCTTTATCCAGTTTTAAACCTTGTTCAATAGGAAAAGAACTTGGCTTGCAACCCAATTTCCCGTTATCCTTTAAAATGTCCAAGGTATATTTTCGTTGACTTAGAACAAGACCATCCTTCGTTTTAGCCACTTCTATGCCAAGGAAGTATTTCAACGGACCAAGGTCTTTGATACTGAATTCGTTGTCAAGTCGTGTCTTGATTTCTTGTATTTTATTGAAGCAATCCCAAGTAATGATGACGTCGTCCACGTAAATGAGAACCATTACCGTGATCCCATTTGCCTCATATATGAACAAGGAATGATCAGCCTTAGATTGTCTGAAACTTAAACTCGAGAGGAAAGCAGTGAACTTGTGATACCAGTTGCGGGAAGCTTGCTTTAACCCATATAAGGACTTTCTCAAGCGACAAACTCGAGTTTCCTTTTCGTTAGAGAAACCTTGAGGAATCTTCATGTAAACTTCCTCGTCTAGGTCCCCATGCAAAAAGGCATTGTTCACATCAAGTTGATGAATGATCCAATCCCTTTGTACGGCCACTGCTTGTAAGGTACGAACTGTAACAAGCTTGGCCACCGGTGCAAATGTACCGTGAAAATCAACTCCTTCCATTTGAGTGAATCCCTTAGCAACCAGACGAGCCTTATATCTTTCCACTTCACCATTAGGCTTGTACTTGATCTTATAGACCCATTTCGAGTCTATAGCTCTTTTCCCTTGGGGTAAATCTTCTAAGGTCCAAGTTCCATTTTTCTCTAGAGCCTTAATTTCTTTCTGCATAGCTTCACGCCAACGAACATCATGTGAAGCTTGCTTGAAATACTTCGGCTCATCATTGTTAGTGATTGCCGTCAAAAAAGCTTTGTGTTTAGCGAAAAATTTATCATAAGAGACAAAATTAGAGATGGGATGGCATACCGTGGAGGCAACTTGATTGGATGTCGACGTTGGGTGTTTAACCGAAGGGGGAACTTGTACAACAAAGTCTTTGAACTTGGAAGGTTGAGTCCTTGTCCGAGTAGGTCTGGCCTCGGTTTGGGTTTCTGTTTCTTCATTGGCATCGGGTTGGTCTTCATCATTGGTTTGGCCCATCTCAACCGTTTCATGTGGGCCGTTTATTTCAATGTTGGGCTCGTTGTTGCTGGATCCGCTATAATCCTCTAGCGGGTCCGGTATTGTTGGATTTTGCTCATTGGTTTGACTCAAAATTGGTTCATCATGACAATGACAATCATGATATATTGTCAGTTCTTCTGTTTCATTCTCATTTGAATGTTTTTAAAAGAGAAGTTTTCTTCATGAAAGTTTACATCTCTACTAATGACAATTTTCTTTGTTTCGAGATCAAGAATTTTATAGCCTTTGGTTCTAGGGGGGTAACCGAGAAAGACCCCTGGTTTCCCCCTTCCTTCGAACTTATCTCCCTTGGTGTCAGTGTTTCTAAAGTAAGCTAGACACCCAAAGACCTCGAGAAGGTCATAATCGGGTTTTTCTTTCCAAATTAATTCAAAAGGAGTTTTGTCTTTAATGACCTTTGATGGAAGACGATTGATTACGTAGGCTGCGGTTAAAATGCAATCTCCCCAAAATCGTTTAGGAAGATTTGCACCAAACCTCAAGGCACGAGCCGTTTCAAGTAGGTGCCTATGCTTCCTCTCAACAACGCCATTTTGTTGAGGGGTGTGAGGACATGAGGTTTCTAACAAAATTCCCTTTTCATTGTAAAATTCAAGCATGTTATGGGATGTAAATTCTCCACCATTATCACACCTAACCCTTTTAATTTGTTTCTCAAATTGAACCTCAACCATTTGGTGAAAATTTTTGAGGCATTGACCAGCCTCACTTTTATATTTGAGAAGAAACGTCCAAACGGCTCTACTAAAGTCATCAACTATTGTAAGAAAATAATTGGCTTTCGTGTATGATGGTACCCGATACCCTCCCCAAATATCACAATGAATCAAGTCAAAAGGAGCACTGGTTTTGATAAAACTGGAAGGGAAAGACAACCAAGTATGTTTTGCTCTAGCACAAGAATCACAAAAATTACCCAAATCAACAATACTAGTTTTGAGAAAATCCACTTTAGCAAGTTTTCCTTTTGAAGCGTGTCCAAGTCTTCTGTGCCATGTTTCAATTGTAGCAGCCATGGCCTTTCTTTCTTGAATCATCTTCATCCGGTACAGTCCCCTTGGCATCTACCCGCACCAATCAAGTTCCTCCTCTGCAGCCCCTGCATAATGCAAAAATCAAGAAAAAATGATATGGAACATTGAAGGTCGCGGCTAAGGCGACTGACTGAAAGAAGATTGCATTTGAAATCCGGAACATAAAGAACTCCTTTCACTTTCGCTCCTCCTGGAAGAACATAGTCCCCCTTTCCTTTAACTGGAATAGAATCCCCATTGGGAATAACAACAGGAGCTTCGAAGGGGGTGTTTCTTTTGTTCATAAGGATGTTTGATAAGTAAGTGATATATTCGGTGCAACCCGAATCAAAAATCCACTCACCTTCTTCATCTTCCTTATGCGCCATGTTCGCTACAGATTTAGTACCTTCGCTCTTACCTGTTCCAGAAAAATGCTTCAAGAATAACTGATAATCTTCGTTCGTCAAACCTGGAATAGGGCTCGAATCTGACTCAACACATGCTGCCTTGGGTTTCTCCTTTTTTCCTTTCTTCCTAGACCACCATTCTGGATACCCAACTAACCTGAAGCAACCTTCACGTTTGTGTTCATCTTTTTCACAAAAGGTGAAATGTTCGATACCTTCCTTTGCAGTCTTCATGCCACTTTTCTCCTTATTGCAAACAAAGAAGTCTCTTTTCTGAGCAGCCTTGAACGCAGCTTGTTCTGGCTGCGTCCTTCCATCATTAGAGATGTTTCTTTGTCTTTCATCCTCCGCTACCAGATGGTATGCGGCACCAAGTGAAGGAACTGATTTAGTGGCCAGAATTTGCGTCTTAATGACCGTAAATTCTGCATCCAGACCCATCAAAAACTCATAAAGGCGTTCCTTCTCTTGATGTTCATTAATCCTTTTGCCAATATTACACTCACATTTGCTGCAAGAACATCCAGGAAAAGGACTTACGGATGGGGCCTCATCCCATATGGATCGAAGTTGAGTGAAATATGTTGATACGGAAGCGCCGTTTTGTCGAGTAGAAGCAATCTTTTGTTTCAACTCATACGCCCTAGGTGCACTCTCTTTTCCAAATCGTTCAATCAGATCTGCCCAATTTTCCGCTGCGGTTCCTGCATACTTAACGTTGTTCCATATGCTCTTCTCCATGGCGGTTGTTAACCAACCCTTCAACATAGCATCAACACGCATCCAGGGCATGTAATCCCTGGAAGTTTTCTCCGGTTTCTTGATCGTCCCATCGACAAACTCTATTTTATTTTTTGCAAATAGAAAGTTCGTCATCTCCTGACTTCAATCAGCAAAGTTGTTGTCGGTAAGAACTTCATTTACGTGTAGTTGTTTGGGGTAGTCGGATGGATGAAGGTAATAGGGTGAGTTGTATGTTATCCCACCGCTAGATCCTTCTCCATCCTTGGTTTTGTTTAGGTTGTCATCTCCTGCCATCCTTGAATGAGATCGGCTAGAGCTAGGATTGTTCTTCCTGCTCTGATACCATAATGGATTTAACAAGAAGGAAGGAAGTCTTATTTTCTGTATCTATCAAAAGAAATTACAAGGGAATAAATAGAGATGGGGTATTAACTAACATCCGTAAATAGCTCCTCTAAATATGGAGAGGAGATCAATCAAAGATAACAATAAAAATAAATGAGATCCTATATTTTATTACTATTCTATTTAGGGGTGTTCATCGGGTTTCGGGTTATTCGGTTCGGGTTATTCGGGTTTTTTGTTATAAGAATCCTACCCGTTTACCGACCCAAATAAGGTTCAGGTTAATCGGTTTTGGGTTAATCGGTTTTGGGTTATTCGGTTTCGGGTTTATTCGGGTCGGGTTAATCGGTATTCGGGTTTCTAAATACAAGTTACAATGCATACTTTATTATTTAACGTAACATGATATTTAATAAATAATAAGCACAAAATGTCAAATAAAAACACTCTCAATATGATTTTTCGTTCAAACCCAAGCACTAAACACGTATATTAACTAAAAAAAATCAAATAAAATAAGCATAAAACCAAAATGTATTAACCAATCGTATTAACCAATACACTAATTAACAGTGTTCACTCTTCAAATTTTCACCTTCATATCCGCTCGTCCGTTTCCAATCATATATTAAAAAAAGTGAAATAAAATAAACATTAAAAATGTTTAGATGTATACCGAGCTAAGATTACAAATAACTATTAATAATAAAATACCTTTTTATTATTATTCGGGTTAATCGCCCAATTACCAAACCAAATACTATCTTCGCGGGTTCGGGTTTCATCTTAAACGGGTTCGGGTTGTTCGGGTTCCATCTTAATCGGGTTCGGGTTAATTTGGGTCGGGTTCGGTATTCGGATCTCGGGTAAAATGAACACCCCTAATTCTATTGCTTTTACGCTCTCTCAAAACAATGGAATACACCTAAACTGTAATTGTGCAGCAAGAGAAGGCAATAAATGTGAAATTGAGCTCCAGGGTTTACTTGAACTCATGTTTCTTAGTTGCATTATTACTGTGATTAGTTAGTATAATCCAATCACTCTTCATCATTAGGGCATGTATAGGGTACATATATTCACTTCTACATTCTGTACCATTTATCTGTTCTTTAAACCATGATCCATCAGTATTAACAGTTGTCACCTTCCTCAGCAAACAGTAAAATATATTGTAAAAATTAATATTTTTAATAATTCATCACATATAGGCAAGAAGTGCAGTTGTTAATTTTTTTTACCCTTTGCAAAATGCTCTTCAAGCCCTAGAAATTTTTACTTCGAATACTATATCAACTTTATCTACACTGCTCAGGCAAAGAAAAAATGTTTAGCATCCTAAAAACTTTCAAAATCATATGATTATTTTACGCCTCAGTAATAATAATAATTATTATTATTATACCTTAATCATTTTTATGTAAATATTATAAAGAAGTTGGAAAACAAAGAATTAAAGCAATAAACCTAACGATTCTTTAGCAACACCGAATATGTAGATTTGTTAATTTCAGCACCCGATGCTACTATTTTATAGAAAGTGTGCATGATATATTATCAGGATAGGGAATAAATAAGACAGATGACATTTACCGGTCAAGATGATAGTCAACAGTTTGTTTTAAGTGTCAAAGTCAACTATAACCATTGGCTTTGGTCCAGTGGTTTAAGGCAATGAAGATTCAACCTGTTCACGCAGGTTCGAATCCGAGCCGAACCGGATTTTAGTCCGGAGTGCGTTACGCTAGAAAATGTGCATGATATATTATCAGGATAGGGAATAAATAAGACAGATGACATTTACCGGTCAAGATGATAGTCAACAGTTTGTTTTAAGTGTCAAAGTCAACTATAACCATTGGCTTTGGTCCAGTGGTTTAAGGCAATGAAGATTCAACCTGTCCACGCAGGTTCGAATCCGAGCCGAACCGGATTTTAGTCCGGAGTGCGTTACGCTAGCGGGGTTTGGCCCGTGTAGCGACGCAACTGCTGTCAAGTGGCAGCAGGCTCCATGGTTTCCCGGTGAAAGCCTAGCCTCTCGTTCTGAACCCGCGGGCCCGGTTCAGACAACGTAGTGGTCAGGTTGAGGGGTAACGGGTCTCCGACTTGTCGGAGATGCGACTGCCACTTAAAAAATGAAAGTCGCCTTTCAAAAAAAAAAAAAAAAAGTTGTCAAAGTCAACTACCTTCATCATGATCTCGGTCTTCCCCAATTTTCAAACTGAATGCAGAAGCTGATTCAGAAGTCCAACTGACATAGTACTGTTCAATGATTGCTCCATCATTCCAATTACAGTCAACATGTCTAATGTCTCTCTCATTAGTCATTACCAATGTTTTGAAAACCGGACCGGCAGGTCGGACCGGGAACCGGGACCTCCACCGGTCCGGTTACATGCTCTGAGACCGTTTGCTGGTCGAACCGCGCGGTTCCTTTTAACTTATACGCTACCACAGGTCCTCCAAAACCCTAATCAAAATTAAAATTGAAGATTCAAAAGAATTAAAATTCATACAGACCTACAACCCTCGTCCTTGACTCAAAATTGTTTAAATGGTTGTATATGTAGTATTTGGAATTTTTATATTTTTCTATATATTTTTATGAATATTTATACTATTTATTGCGTCATCCGGTTCTTGAATCCTGTCCGACCGGTCCGACCAGTGAACCTCTAAGACGTCCGGTTCGTTGTCCGGTCCGGTTCTGAAAACATTGGTCATTACAGTTAACAACTGCTACACAAATATCACCTCAAGCATGCATTGTACCCCGATTCAGACAAATATTGCACACTGAACCAAACCCAACCCATTTTGACCCGATCTGACATTTTGCCACGTAACATTACAACACAAATGAAATTAAAAAGAAAACAATGTAGTACAGAAGAGAATTGATAAAAGACACACCTGCAGAACAACTCAATGTTCAAAACTGCAGAAATCGATAAGCACATACAAATGAGAACTCCCGTTTTTACTGCTTTCAAGATCCTTGATTTTTTCCATAGATTTAAAAGCAAGGCGGTCCAACCAATCAACTTGCTGGATTAGACCTCTTTCATACTTATTCACAAGCTTCTCCAAACGCTCCAATTCCCCGCGTTCATCTGTAGGAATCTACACACATTAATAACATGCAATTAATGAGAAATTTGATGGTATAAATTTGAAAATGTTATGTGTTTACAAAACCTTTCTAGGGGTAGTAGAATGAATCGATCCATAAACTCAAAAGCCACATATTCATTAAACAAAATAACATTAGTTTAAGTGGTTTGACAAACTGGGCGGGTCGGGCGGGGTCGGGCCACGTGTCATAACGGGTTCGGGTCAGAATTAGTTCGGGTTAATACGGGTTTGGAGCAAAATGATTTCGAGTCAAAACGGGTTTGGAGCAAAATGATTTCGGGTCAAAACGGGTTTGGAGCAAAATGAGTTCGAGGTCAAAACGGGTCGTTTTTTTTAAATATCAGTTTGGTACGGGTCAAAACGGGTTCGGCCAATACGGTAGGAAGTGGTGGTGGCGGTGCGACGGGTGGCAGTGGCGGCGGTTGCGGGCGGCGGCACATGGTGGCGGCTAGCGGGTGTGGCGGCAGGTGGCGGTGGAGGTGCAGCGGTGGCGGGTGGCGACAAAGCAGTGGTGTGTGGTGGCGGTGGGTGGGGGTGGCGGTGGCAGCGATGCGGTAGTGATAGTGGGTGTGGGGTGACAAATTTTTTTTTTGTTAACCCATATTCACTATTTTTAAGTTTATTTTTAAATTAACAAGTTTTATAATACTTGATCATTTTTAGCCATTGACTAATTTAAGATGACCCAAATTAACCCGTTGAATTTTTTAGGTGACCCAAATTGACCCGTTAACTAATTTAAGGTGATCCAAATTAACCCATTGACTAATTTGAGGTCACCCAAATTAACCCATGTTCAATTGATTTTTACTCAAATAAACTCATTCTATGAAAAATGGGTCAAGATTGTATTTTAACTTAAATCCAAAGGTGTTACAAGTATATAAAAAAATTCCAACTATGTTACCTCCAACTCTTGGGATAATTCCAAGAGACAATTCTGGCAAGCCAAGTTGTGCCTTTGGAGCTGCGATGCGTGCATGACATCCCTTTTTTAAAACAAACAGGTAATACTTTCGTTAAAGTTAAATTTGCAAAATGACAAAAAAAAAAAAAAAAATTAGAAGATGTCAAATATAATAAAAAGATCAATCAAATAATTTAGTATACATCGAATATGGCTATCATAACAAAAAAAGAGGAAAAAAAAAGATCTGGTCTATCTTTAACAGATCACCCTAATGAAGTCGAGCATATGCTGGGATGAATCTCAAATTTTGTTGTACTGAAATTGAAACTTTCAATGAATCTCAAATCATCTCAACAGAAATTTTCAAATTAATGAATAATCAGTGTCAAAAACCGTAATTGTAAACTGATATGATACACAAAGACAATTTTCATACATAGATCAAATACCTAATTACCTATTAGAAAACACAAAGAGCAGAAATGCAAAATGTGACGTCTTTAAAGTTACGGCGTCGTTTGGATAACTATATTTTCGTGACGAACCAAAAAGCTAAAAGCTACACTTTAGGGACCAGTATAAAAATATATAAAATGGTAATATAACTAAGATAAACATCTAATGTGCTTTACCCATAATGGAAACTCCGGTAGAATATCAATCAATGAATCTCGATCTATCAAACTCTTGAATCAGCCTAATAAACAGAATCAGCCTAAAGCTCTAATTAAATATATCAACACAATATTATAAGCTGACATGATATAGCCGGTGTGTTGCAATCAAGCATATTGAAGAGCAAAAGTAATCATCTGTTTAGATAGTTATTTCATTGAGACATTTTATCAAACACAAGACAACTACAAGTTAACCCACAATTATAAAACTAAATAAAATCATAACCATGTTTTTAACGTTCATCAATCAAACATGAATTCACACAAACATGATTTAGCTAAATCTTGAAACTTGATGTTCATTAACGATAAATAAACCCTAAAAGTGATTTAATATTGCAAAAAATTAAACAATAGGAAAGGAAAAAATGAGTGATATTCACATCTTTAGACTCTGTGTGTCTAAAAATGAGAAAACTGAGGGAAAGACCGGAGGGAATTCTAATTGCAAACCCTATAATTCACAATAAGGGCCAATAAAGCACATCTTAATGCTATTTTCATTTGGGTAATTTGAATCATATAAACAGACTCAGTTACTATGAATTCGAACACTATCATCCAGATCTTAAATCGAAAACACACCACGATCAACCTAATCCTTAACGGTGCTCTCGAGAAGCTTCTTCGTGACTTTACCGTTTCAACCTTCCACAGTGGAGGATACAGTTGGTTCATGCCATCACCATATTGGAAAGAATCGTGACGTCCGCCGTATATTAGGTCCATAAACTTAGGCGGTAGAATAGTCCAACGATCCTCCCTCGGCAACTCATCGCTTATTAGTATGTATTATAACCGCCAATACATCAGATTTCTTGTTCAAGCCCGAATATGCTATACAATAAAAATAATAATTACTACCATAAGTTAATACGGAGTGTATAGGTTTTAAATACTTACAATATCTTGTATAATAGCGTCTCTAAAAGAGTACCCCAAAATTCTTTGTCAAGTTCCGCCTCACCCATACAATGAACCCTACACCAATTCCTATCTCATTTGTAAAAGAATTGGACAATATTTCGAGACCACTTCTGACCATTCCGCCAAACATGGTTCTCTACCGGTGTCGGGATGTCAATGACGAGTGCATTAGAAGATGACCCGTTAGGACGCCTTTCGTTTCTTCTATTTGTTCACTTTCTCCCGTTAAACGACATATTCTCTTTTGGTGGAGCGACTCGTATGAGTTGTAAATATAATGAATTCAGCGATTAAAATGAATTACTTTCGTTTGATATTTATAACCGAGGAAATATATTAATAACTACAGGGGTATACGAGTCGTATTACCCTATATTAGTCGTATAGAGATAGATTAGCATACCCGGATGATGAAAAAGACACCTCTAAATAAATTTAATACATACGGGTCGTATAGATACATACGACTCGTATAAGACTTTAGTGCGAGACAAGATCTGGCACACTGACACACATACGACTAGTATGGCCTTATACGACTCGTATGTTTGATCAGAGTGTCAAAATTTCCATCATGGGTGTCCGAATAACTTCTGCCTTGTTTTACACTTGATGGGTCTCACACGCTACAATTCCTTTCTTTCGTAGACCCTTTTCGAGTTACCAACTTCTCTCTCTCTTCTGATATTAGAAAATAAGTAAATTGGACATTTCTAGAAGGTAAAAAAAGAATAAGAGAATAAGTAAATTGGACATTTCTAGAATGTAAAAAAAGAATAGAGAATAAGTAAATTGGACATTTCTAGAAGGTAAAAAAAGAAGATGAGACGAAGATGATGTCGTTTGTCGTTAGCATTTACAACATCAGCTATTAATTTTAACCGTGAAATGAGTTAATAGAAATTAAATATGATACTAATCGACACTTCCTTTTTATGTATAACTGAAAGTATAAACATTTTCTTTATAATAATCAAACAACTTCTTTATACTAATCAAACAAAAAGTGAATTAAATTAAAAATAATCAAACAACTTCCCAAAACAAAAAAGAAGAAAATAAGAAATTTCTCTAATTTATGTGTATTACACGAGCAGAATCATGAAAAAAATATAATAAATAAATATCTTATATGTTGATAAATTATTATTAAATTTTTGAGAGCCATAGTTAAAAGATGACTTAATTTTATTAGATTTTGTGAAAAAAAATGTCAATCTAAATCTTATGTTCATTACTGATTTAAAAAAAATTATAAGGAATATTTTATTTTATTTGGTTGATATTAATCAAATATTAAATAATGATGGAATATAAATTTATTATGATATTGAATTATAAGAAATATTTTAGTTGCATAAAATAATGAGCTATATTGGTTTAGGAGAGAAATATAAATGAAGGGGCTCTAGAATTACGCCACATGTCCCCTAGGATTTTATTTATTAATTAGTATAAATAATAGATAATAGATTTGGTTCATATTTGATCATTTTCATATATATATATAGAGCATGGTTCAAGTACAAAGTATCTTTCGCCTAAAAATAGTAGGAAATAATCTTAGAGTGACATGTGGCATTTGATGGATTTAATGATAAAGGATACTTTAGTATTTTTCTCATTTGTTAGTTATGGTAAATCTTATAAACATGAGAAGTTAATTTTCATATTAATTTAATTGTTTTTGACTAATTCTATTTCTTCCATATGGTTTCTTTCTTCTATAAGTTTTTTACTTTCAGAGATTTTTCATATATATATATATAGGGTATATATATATAGGGGAGAGTTCTATTCAGAACATAAATTATTACGAGAATATGGAAAACTAATCTGGACCACTCATTTTTGTTTAATCTTAAAAGTTAATAATTAAATGAGAAGGGTAAAATGGTAAACATTAAAATCTATCTTTCTAATTAATTATTTGTAACTCATCTCCAATTAATTGGTTTGTATATCCTCTTTTTCTATTAATTAATTGAGACAAACATTATTATATGTAAGGCCCCAAACGCGGGAGGCCTCACGTATTAGATTTACTCATCAACACATAGCACTTTAAACATAAGGCATTCATTAACATAGCGGAAACGATTTAAAACTTCAACGTACGCAGCGGAAACATAAACATGTCTAATACAGTTTGCCTTTAACAACATCAAATTAAAACATAACATAAACGTAAATGGGATGTCGGACGCTGATCTTCGGGTAACTCTTCTCGCTAAGCCAATCATCCACATCCATCAACTGCACCTGCACTTAACTGATATGCATACTAAAAATCAGCAACACTGAGTGAGTTCTAACGTTTACTTTAAATCAATTATGCAAAAGATTTACTAATACATACATACTGCCCTTAAGGCAAAACTTTACATACTTCACTTTTCAAAAAAACAGTTTAAAACATTCATAAGGTAGCCGTCAATCCCTTCACTTCTGGCTCAAAAGTAAAATGTTAGTCTTCAACGGGAGTCCGTTCAGTTTCGTGCACACAGTTTTTCGGCTTCGTGTGAACACTTCCCTCTTCACTGTACTCCTGAAGAGCATGATTCCTACCACGACCATCGGTACGGCCCCCACCACGCCTTCCGCTTCTTCGTCCCGCCATTTCGTTCTATAAGATAAAGAATCCAATGTCATCACGCTAGTTAACAAATAGAATTCATCAAGTACTGTAAGATGTTAATATACACTGGCCATCTGCAATTAACCATTACACTACCTTTTTACTTCTATTTGACCACTTTTATGATTTCATCAGAACACAAGTCCTAACCTAACACGTTCTAAGGCATACTATACATAAACTGCTTTCATACCTGATGTTGTGGGTCGAGTTACCCGTACTGGCATCCGCTCTCGGTCCCATTCACAGTTTAAGTTCAGACACTGGGAGTGTCCAAATCTCTCAAACTATTTCTCTGATACCAACTTGTAAGGCCTCAACCCCAGGAGGCCTCACGTGTTGGATTTACTTATTCACAAACAGTTCTGAAACTTGAATATCAATAACGTAGCGGAAAACATTCATTCAAACATAACACTAACAATGTTCAACATGTGGAAGCATTAACATTGTCTAAAACATAAACATAACATAATCGTAAACATAACATGACGGGATGTCAGTCTTCATGATCAGTCGGGTAACCCTTCATCGCAAGCCAAGCATCACCGTTCAACCTTCATACATGTCACACCCCCAAATTCCACTAACGGAGTTTTACCATTTTGGAAGGTGACATACCAGGATCTCAGACATCAGTTACTTCAAACGGCACTATATGGGACTTGAAATGTAATAACATAAAAGATCAAGGTTCAGAGTGTATATGCGGAAGCGTTAAACGAAAGTAAATGTGCAAACAACGCGCCCAAGTCCAATTACAAACAAAACAAAAATATTATTCAATAGATAATTATTTCAATTGAAGTCCAAGACACATGCATGACTTAACGTGATCCTGAGTGCCAACCTGAGACAACATGTAAGAAAACTAGTCAACACTAGGTTGGTGAGTTCACAGGTTTCAATCATTTAAAGTAAAGCGTTTACGGATTATGTACATTCAATATGCATATCAATAGGTTGCATGCCTATATTCATGTTTTGCTAAAGCGCTCGCAACCGAAACTGACAGTGTGTTTGTTTGTTTGCCTCCAGCCAGGTCTATCAACTCTGACTAATGTGTTAAGGTCAATATAACACCCGTTCGACCTCCAATCGAGTTAGCGCGACTAACACGGGTGGGGTTTGTCAAACCCAATAGTACTACCAAAATTACCTCGTTCATACCATATTAACGGTCCGATGTGTGTGAGGACTTTTCATGATAGCGTGTTACGCTTAGCCTCAACAGTGATATCATATGAATTTCAATAAACCAAAAAGGTTGTGACATGTTTTCTCCCCCAAATAAAAACAGTAAAAGGGGCCGTGAAACTCACCTGCGTTGCGTAGGAGGTAGTATCACACAAGTATGAGATTTATAATCTCAAGTGTTAGCCTGCACGGCTTACGTATGCCCTATAATTATAACACATAAGTTAGGGACATATGGGATTTGTGACGACGACACGGAAGTTAGAACATCTTAACGCTTTCTAAGGATTTAAGAGTAGACGAACGTGTCTACGGAATTATATAAATTTCTTAATATAATCATTAAGGGAAAAGCGTTACGTGTCGTTCGTTAATAACGAATAATAAATAAATAAATACATTCGTACGTTAAAGTCGTTTACAAAAGTTAGGAAAATAATATAATTTAATATATTATTTTTAGGTTCGAATGATTAACTAAATAGTCATTTGTGTGGAAAAAATAATAAATATATTATTTTTAATCGAGTATATAAACGTGGGTAAATAATATAACAATTATATTATTAATTGGTTTGAAACGTCACACGAGGTATAAAACGATACAAAATAATATACACCTATATATTATTTAATAAGATTTAGTCACGGTTTGAAAATAATAATAACATATTATTTTATACGAAGTTACGGTTTGAAAATAATATAAATATATTATTTTTATTCGATAATAACATAAATATATTATTTATAAAAGTGTGAAATAATATAAAAATAGGTTAATAATTCAAACCCGAGCCTACGGGTTATTTCCCGGGCTAAAACACATTTATATAATAATATAATATTATAGGGTTTGATTTTTATATTAAAATAATACAAGAAAATATGTTTAAAAATAAAACAGTGTGGAGAGACTCGAACCCGGGTCTCTCCTACACAAGCACACACACTTAACCAATCCCGCCCGCTAGGGTCATCGCAACATGTTTCAGGTTCAAATGGTTTTAATCAACGATTCCAGTGGGTTCTTCGCCCTTGCGCGAACCGACCCAAAACCACTCCCGATTCCACCCAAATCGATCACGATTGATCTTGGATTCATAGGGGTTTTGTTTAATGGCTAAAAACGAACCTGTGACCGATTTCAATTGTAAAAATAACAAGTTTGAATTCGATTATTTATACAAGTTAACACCGAAACCCTTGTTTTAAAACTGGAATCGATTTGGCAAAATTGGATGTTAAAAATCGATGGAATAATGGGGCTTTTACTCAAACGATCGAATCTGAGGATGTAACTCAATTTGATTGAGGTTGAGTTTAAGGTCGAAACCCCCAATCGTTTTATGAAGAACCCTATAATCCGGATCTTGAAACATTTGATGTTGTTTGATTCAATTAATATAGGGCTTTCAATGGTTGGGTTCTTGCAAAACTAACCAAGTGATTTAATTGAATTTTGATCGAGTCTAGAATCGAAATCCCTAAAGTGGGTTTCATATGAACCCTAGATTACGGGTGAAGTTCAATTCGATGATATACACTTAAATTAACATAGGGCTTTTATTAAACAGGAGATTGCGAGTCTGGTGATACAAGTTAATTGGATTTAAAACGGGTTTAGAACAGGATTCGATCAAAGCCTGAAAGAGTAGAACCCTTGAATCTGTTCTTGTTTAATTCGATAATGTAAGCCCTGATAATGATAGGGCTTATGTTCTAGGGGTGAAAACGAAATTGTATATGTGATTAGTTACCTTAAACGTTATCGAATTGTTGGAGATCGAGTAAAACAATTGTCGACGATGACCGACTTGGTTCCCGGTGATTTCTGTAGTCTCTCCGGTGAAATTGATGTGCGAAGAAGGTTTAGGGTGATCCGTTTTAGGAGTGCAGATGATAAATTTGTTTGTTGGTATCGGAATTCGATGATTTAGACAATATAAGTTCATGGCGTTGACGGTTACGGGTTAATTGTTCATTATTAGCTTTAATTCGATAATGATGCTGCTTTAAAACAGTAGTTAAGACTGTTAATGTCAAGTACGTGCTTGATCAGTTACGAATTCGAACAAGGATCAATTACAGATTTGGATTTTTGTCTCAAAGCTTCACGGTTTGACTTTCAGAGTCAACCAAATCGAGTTTTGGGTTATTACAGAAATAGTCCCTCTGATTTCTGTGTTGGAGTTTTAGAAAAAGGGCAGAAATGACCCTTGAGGTTTGGATTGAGGTTAGATCTTGGTTAGTTTGACTAGCACAAGTCAACATAAGTTCAATTTTAACTTTGAAAAGTCACATAATGGTTTGAGGATATTACACGATTAGTCCTTGGAGTTTTAAGTTTAGAATGTTGACAAAATTAGTCCCTAGGTTTTGAGTTAGGATAACTCGGTTAGGATTTAACTGAGATTGGTTAACTCCGTTAACCTGAAAATTTCGGATTGTCACAATACATGTCCTTAACCTGAATGTGCATACTAAAAGTCAGCTATGCAGGTGAGTTCTAGTTTTACATAAAAATTTAACTTTAAACATTTTGCCAAAAACATAACATTCAACATCATTAATAAAAGCGTACGTAAACATGCAATAACATAACATAACATAACATAACATAACATAACATAACATAACATAACATAACATAACATAACATAACATAACACAACAATAAACCGAATCTGCGCCTTCTCGTAACCGTCAATTCTATACATCGCATACTGGCGGAGAAGCCCCGAGGCTCACCACCACTAGGCCATTCAATACCGTACAATACCTGTAGGCGGAGAAACCTAGGGCCCGACACCTCAAAGCCCTTCGACACCAGCCCGTACCTTAGGCATTATTCCCGCGCGGGGAATAGTATCTTCCATCGGGATCCCACAGTGACCATCGTCACCCCTCATCACCCAGTTGTACAACAGTTGGCCAGCCACAAAGGCCCTAAAAAGGTAAGGCCCATACATACATACATACCCTTGTTCCCGGAGGAACTCAAGGCAGATTCGCTCATTTTGTGACTTTCATTCGTGAACCTTTCGTAAACTTCATTTGGCAAAACATTTCATAAACACATTGAACTTCCCTTTTCGTAAACATCATTTCATAAACCATCATTTCGTAAGTATGCACACCAGCCCAAAACATTTAAAATGTTTAAAAGAGGGCTCTAGAACTCACATGATAAGCTAGTTTCGGTTGTCCTAAACAAATGTCCAATAACGTCACGCACGATCTGAATTGATTAGTTAAATACACATCAGACCAAATCCCGACTCTAACGGTTTAACCATACTGAATTAGGCGAACTTAAGGCTAAGTTTAAGTTCGCCTCTTACCAACCTGGCGAACATACATGCGAACTTAGGCTAAGTTCGCCTGAACCATACTCGGTGAACTTAGCAAGTCCGCTTATCATAAGTTCGCTACCCAAGGTCTACCAGCGAACTTAGCAAGTTCGCTCGCCTGCGGGACTGTCTTCTTCTCCAAGAACCCTAGATCCATGCATGCAGATCTGATCTTGTCAAAACTCGAACTTTCTACATTCAAAACGTTTGTTTTTCATTCTAGAACTCAGATCTATGTTTATTTTTATGTTTCATACGTAAAAACGTTAACTTTTTATCTAAAACCCGAAAACCCCATTTCAAACAAAAACTTGGATCTGTGTCGATTTGTTACCTGAAACGAGCTTATGATCTGGAGGTCCTGCTCACAGGCTATGGAGTAACAGTTTGCTTCAATCTCGGGCCGATCCGTCTCTTTCTCTCTCTACGGGTTTCTCTGTCTAGAATTGCAAAATGAGAGGAAATGGAGGGTTTAGCTATTTAAAGGGGAACACCCCTTCTGAAGTCCCCCCCCCCCTTAAGTTCGCTGGGTCTAATCCCGGCCCAGCCTAGAGGTGCACAAATCGGTTTTTTAACCCAAACCGGTTCAAACCGACCCGAACCGGTTTGGTCAACGAAAAGTCAAAACCGGTTTGGACCCAAACCGGTTCGGGTTAAACCGGTTTCAGAGAGGGAAATATGTAAACCGGTCAAACCGGTTCGGGTAGGTTTTAAACCGGTTCGCCCCTTAAACCGGTTTAAACCGGTTTTTATTAAAAAAAAAATCAAATAAATTTTATGTTTTGAATATAAAATCCAAAATAAAATATAACAAAATTAAAACATAAAGTTCAACGTTTATTAATATTTGGATAGTTCGGAAATTAAAAAACATAACAAGATAAAATTGTAAAACATAACAAAAAGTATAACAAATATAAAACATTAAGTTCAACGTTTTATTTTTTGGAATATTGATTGATTATTCTTGTGCGTTGTCTTCGGAACTAGAGCTTCGTAGCCTTGCATCTTCGGCTAGTTCTTCATCCGTGACTGGTTCGGATATTCCAAGATCAACCTCGTTGTTGTGTATGACTTCTTCGGCTTGAATTTCATCTTCGAGAGAAGTTTGGTCTTGTATCCTATCCATCGCATCCAAATGGTCCTTCAAACAAATGCACATTTCCATCGCTAGGGGTGTGAGTCTAGTCCTTCGTATCGATAATACCCTGCCACTAAAAGAAAACGCAGATTCCGAAGCTACCGTGGAAGCTTGGACGGTTAGTACATCACGGGCCATGGCGGAAAGAATCGGAAACGAAGCTTCGTTTTGTTTCCACCATGCCAAAATATCAAACTCCTCAAAAACGGTAGGAGGCATAAACGCTAAAAAGTTTGTGCCAACATACCTTCCGAGTTCGCTACTCGGGGTGGTACCTCGAGCACGTTTACTAAATTCATTTAACATTTCGTTATATAAATTCAAGTTAACATCTCTCGAGCTACCACTTGATGATGTACCCATTGTATCATGTGGAGTCGGAGTTGTACCATATTTATGTAAATAAACATCAAATAAATCTTGTAAACATTTGTTAAAATATGTTTTTGTGCCTTGTGCAAAATGGATGTCTTCGCTATCCAAATTCAAAGCGTAAGTAATTCTATCAATCAAGGTTTCAACCCCGTAAACATTTATGGTAGGGTTTAACGCGGCGGCGCAAGTTATAACGGGAGGGATTTCTTTAAAATATTTCACTAATTTTTCTTTCATCGGTTCTATCATTTTTGTAAAAAGATCGCTTTTATTTTCAAGCTCAGACAACTTGTTAGCCATTAAATATATTTGTTTTAGTGTTAATGGACTTGTGGGATAATAAACACCGGATAAAAAAGTTGTGGCGGTTTTGAAAACTTCAAGCAATTCGGTTACGTCTTTTAAAATGTTCCAATTTGTAGACGGAAAGTTTTGAATTTTACGACGAGGTTTTGAGGAAAGCATATCATGAAATATTTCTAAAGTTTCTCTTTGTCGTAAAGCGCTATAAAACATAATATAAGTCGAGTTCCATCTTGTCTCGACGTCCCAATTCGGGACTAAGCAAAGATTATTCGTATCACGACAAAATTTAATATAATCATGGTATCTTTTTCTGTTACTAAAAATATCTTTAAGCATTTGTCGAAAACTATATGTTAAGTTTGAAACCTCTTCAATTGCAAGCCCGGCTTGCACCGCCAAGTTAATGATGTGTGCGACACATCGACTATGGAAAAAAACGCCGTTGCAAACGAGTTTATATTTAATTTTTAGTTTTTGAACCGCATTTGTATTATTAGATGCATTATCAAAAGACATTGAAAAAAGTTTATTTTGTAATTTAAATTCGTTAATAACACCATCCAATATATAAAATAAATTTTCGCCGGTGTGTGGATATTCAAACAAGTCAAAAGCGATTGTACGCTTCATCATTTGCCACGTATTGGGATCAATCCAATGCGCGGTAACGCAAAGGTACGAATCGGGTATACCATGTGGAGCCGACCAAACATCGGTGGTTAAGTTTACACCGGTTTGCAAATTTTCAAAACCTAAAATTAATTCTTTTTTTGCTTTTTTCCACATTTTTATACAATCTCGTCTAAGGGTTGTGCGACTTACTTGGTGATAACGAGGTTGGAGTGTCTCTTGAATCATCTTTGTCAAGCGCGGATTGTCAAAGTGGTTGAACGGCAATCCTTCTTGAATCACTAACCTCGCCATTCGATCTCGAACAATATTTGGATCAAAGTTCCAAATTCCTCCTTCGCTTGTCATCGAGGCTTGACCTTCACTTGGAATTCCCTTCAATGACGGGCAAGATTTTTCCATATGCGTTTTCAAAGTAGTGTTTGAATCTTTCCCCAAAAACGTACCACACAACTTGCAACGAGCACGTTCCTTTCCGTTTGACAACAAACATAAATCGTAATTGCACCAGATTGCCGGATTTCTCGTTGTTGCTAGAATTTGCACAACGGTAACTTCGTTTGAGGAACCACTAACACCAAAACTTGCCATGTTTTTTTTTTTTATTTTAGAGAGAGTTTAGAGAGCGTTTTTGAGCGGTTTTAGAGATTAGAGAGTGTAAAGAGAAGTGTGATCAACCCTAAACACCCCCCACCTATTTATAGTGTTTTATGGGTCCAAAAAACTCCAAAAAAACGGTCAAAATCGACCCCAACGGCCATATAGCCGTTGGCCAACGGCTAGAACTCGCCCAACGGTTCAAACCGGTTCAAACCGGTTTGAAAACCGGTTTCCTAACCCGGTTTAGCCAAAACCGGTCCCAACCCGATTTTTTTTCAGAAATCCTCAAACCGGTTTGAAACCGGCGGTTTTTGGGCAACCCGAACCGGTTTGGTCCAAACCGGTTTAACCCAAACCGGTTTGCCGGTTTGAACCGGGTTAAAAAAAAAAAACCGGTTTTTTTGTGCACCACTAGCCCAGCCTATCGGCTTCGTTCATTCCATTCGTCGCGTACCGCAACCCGTTTATTCATTCCGTCATTATTATTATTATTTTGGGATGTTACATTCCGGTATGTTGCTATTTTATCTATAGCTGCTATATGGTTGTTTGATCTTTTTTCAGTATAGTTTGGCGGTAGTTTACAACTTTCATTTTTAGTACTTTTACATGATTGTTTGCTCTATTATGAGTTTATGCTACCTGGATTACTATCTTATAATATATTATACTTTATACTATACTATATAAAAATAGAAAGAAAAAGGAAGCGGTTTTTGGAGCGGGGTCTTAGCGGGAGTAACCTCTCTATCTCTGATATAAAAGTAAGGTGTGGTCTCATCACACCCTCTTAATACCCTACCAATATATCTGTTACGAGTGAGATTATACTTAAGTATATTAGTTTATTTGTTTACTTTTGTCTAGTGGGTGCAAGTATGAGATTGGTAGTTATTAAATCATCTCCGTACCGAAAAGCGTATTCCATCTATCGTGCAAAGCTGAAGTTACTAACTCATGTAGGACCGGAAAGTATAGATTAGAGTGGTAGATATAGGAAATCCAATGACGCATCTTTGACGCGATGACGCATGACGCATCGTTAAGCAGTGGATGGTATATGGAAAGTGGTAGTAACCCAATGACGCATCTTTGACTACGACGAGGAAAATTATTAAAAGATTAGAAAATACAGATTAGAATGGTAGGGTCACTAATCTAATAGTTTTATTAGATGCCAATTTTGACAAATAAAAATGTTATTCTTTTAATATGGATGAAGACAAAAGCGTAAAAAAATTATATCTTTTGTTCATTATTAACAAAAAAAAGTACGTATTTTTATAATTTATTTTGTGTAACATTCCTATTTTAGAAAATTTTTCTGAAGAAGTTTAACTTGTATTAATATTTTTCTAAAATATAATCTAAATTTTTTTAATATTTTAATATATTTAACATAAAGAAAGTCCTAAAAAAGGTTTATTATTAAGAAAATAAATAACTATTTGTTGTTAGAAATAATATATTGTATATCATAAACCGGGCTGCAAACTGTGATCAAACATAGTCTATGAGAAACTGGATAACTAATTTCAAGTTATGGTATTCATGAATATATAATTTCTTCTAGAGTTAATTACGGTTTTAGTCCATCTGGTTTGAACCAAATAACCATTTTAGTTTAAAAGTTTAAATTTGACCATTTTAGTCAAATAATTTCATTTTCGTATCAATTAAAGTCCGGCTCACTAAGAGCATGTGGTATACCCAAGTGAGTGAGGATTTAGTGAGTGGAAAAGTGGTTGTCACGTGACGCCAGGTCAAATTCTATAAATCTCACACCAACCTCACTTGGCAAGGGAAAATACCCAAGTGAGTGAGGGTGCTATGAGAATTAAATGCATTAAACAAATTGTACAAATATACAAGCACAAGGTACAACCACATTTTCTTCTCCTTCCCCTTTTCTTCTCGTGAAAAACCTCACGGAATAGGCTCACTCACATTCTCACGAAAACAAGGGGTGGTGTGCCCTCTCCCTCACTTGAGTGAGCAACCTCACGGAAGGTCTCTCACGAGACCATACCACACGATCTAACACCATCCAAATCTTCTGTTAGATTTATGTAAAGAGACGATAATACCCTTGTTAAAAAAATAAAAATATTTTTTTCTCTATCCTATAAGAAACCCTAACTTCTCTTCATCTCTATTCTCGCGTCACCTTCCTCTGCACCTCCGGCAGCCATCTCCACCTCCGACCGCCACCTCCACCTCCCTTCCATGACTATCGATTGCAACCCCCACCCCTTTCACCCCCTTTTGCACCACTGCTCGCCGCCTCTTCCCCCTGCAGAAAATGTCGGATACAGGGAAATAACACGCCCTTCAAGCTGTCAAGTCATTGGTGGCAAGTGGCAGGACTAATATCGCTGAGGGGTTGAGGAAGGGGAGCAAAGTGATGGAAGACCGCCGTGAGAAAAACCCTTTTGCTTTTGGTCTGGATCTCTTTACCAGAGCCAGAGCCACCTACCATCACCGATAAGATCTGGCTTGCCGCTGCCACCAGCGGCCAGTGGTGGTTTAGGTTTGGTCGAAGATGGTGGTTGCTGTTACCGGACTCGATTGAGTTCGTTAACCCTTTTCCAGTCCATCGTTCACGTGTCTTGCTTCCCTCTAGAGGTGTCTGTGGTCAAGCTTCTTGAGCACACAAGTGGTGGTGGTCTAGGACGGTGGCTGCAGAAGAGGGAGTTGGAGTTTCAAAAAGGATAATAGATGTATTTGATTATAGTTATTTTTTGTTTAATAAGAGGGGTTTTTTTTAATAAGAGATGTATTTTGGTCTTTTAATATAAAATTTGGATGGAGTTAGTGGTCTGAACTTTAATTGATATGAAACTGTAACTATTGGAATAAAAATGTTAAATTTAAACTTTTGTATTAAAATGGTTATTTGTGTCAAACCACAGGGACTAAAACCGTATTTTAACTTAACAGAAAATTTCTAACGCCATTAATCAGCTGGTTTTAATAGAGACAAAACTGAAACTAATGGACCAAAAAAGCCAAATTGAAACTTTTAGACTAAAAATGTTATTTTGACCAAACCATAGGGACTAAAATCGTATTTAACTCTTTCTTCAATCATAGTTCTTGGTGTTTGTAAGAATAAAATTTTCATATTCAATCAAGTGAGGATCAATGTCCTCAAATCCAAATTTGTGAAGATGAAAGTCCTCATTTACATCTGTGTGAGTATCATAATCCTCAAATCACCACATAAGTGAGAATCAAAGTTCTCACAACTCTTCTCGTTAAGTTCATAGTCTTCAAGGTCACATTACTTGCAATATTGAAATGAACACTAACATATATTAATGTCTAGTCTACTTAACTACAATCAGCATGGTATTCACACCAAAACAGACACATAAAACTGTAACACCTAAAAATTCAATCCAATTTAAACATTTTAAAACACGCGAAAGTTAGGTCCCAAAACGACAATTAACGTTCCCACACGTTAAGTTTTACAAACACATATTAAACTAACATAATTTTCATAAATTAGTTTAACAAAAGTTACTTAACAAGTTATCCACAACATGTAACAACCCCAAATGGATTATAAAGACTCTATACGAGAAGATTAAGAAAATCAAATACAAAACATTTCCACGAGATTCCAATCCACTTGATGTGAGACCCGAGATCGCTCCGGAGCTTTCCCTACATTCAAAACATCAATTTGAACATGGTTAGTAAAGATAAGTAGCCCTAGGGACTTGTAGGGACCTCCCACAAGTCCCTACAAAAACGACAGGCCAAAACCCCAAAAACCCAAAAATTCCAGCGTCTACCAGACTCAAATGGGCGTATCATACGCTCCGGGCGTTTGATGCGCTGGCAGCAGGTCAAACATGCCCAAAACTTGCTTTTCAGCCTATGCAACCCCCAGTCGCCTGACTCGTTTGCATATTTAAACTATTAACCATCATAAACTCATGTTTAAACTACTTTTATGATCACCCACATATACCAACATGAATTGGTTAGTAATCCACCACAAAACCCGAGCACCACTACTCGTTTTCCACCCTCGAAGTAGTTAACTTCAAGTTCAATCAATTAATTGTTTAGGCATACAACGACCTATATCTAAGACATGTATTGACTCATACAAGTCCTAACATTTCACCATTAATCAATTTGACATATCCACATGTCTATTGCGAGAACCATCACTCGCTTTTCTGCATGGAGTATTTGACTCCATGCCGACCCATGAAGTATCCACACTTCATGTCACCCGTGAAGTATTTGACTTCACTTTCACCCGTGAGGTACTTGACCTCACTACCCCCCGTGAAGTATTTGACTTCACGTAAACACCTCCATGAAGTATCCACGCTTCATGTAATCGACCAATTTACCGATTTAACACCAACGGTTGTCTTTTACCATATTAAGTCAATTTTAGTCTAATGTTACCACATTCTACATTTTAGTTGACTCTTGACCACATTGAGTCATTTACACCATTTAATCACATATGCACAATCAAGTTTGACTATTAACCACATAGTCTAATTACACATATTTACCACATTTGCACATTCAAGTTTGACTATTAATCACATAGTCTAATTACACTTATTTACCACATTTGCACATTCAAGTTTAACTATTAACCACATAGTCTAATTACACATATTTACCACATTTGCATATTCAAGTTTGACTATTAATCACATAGTCTAATTGCACATATTTCACCATTATCCACAGTTTGACTTATACCACATTAAGTCCATTTTATATCAATTTCACCATTTATCCACAAATGGTTTGACTTATACCACCCTAAGTCAATTTACAACAAATCACCACATTGTGTATTTTAGTTTGACTATATTCTACACTAGTCAACTACACCAATTTTCCACGTTTAGTTTGACTATATCCCACATAGTTCAACTACACCACTTCTACCAAGAGTCATTCATTAGTTTGACTAATTTCCTCATTATGTCAACTACAACAATTGATGTATGTTTTATATGTAGATAAAAATGTAAATATATATAACCCTAGCAACAACGCCAAAGACATGATGACGTGTTTTTATTAGTAATAAATATATTCTATTTAGACCTACATAAAATCATGTTTTAAATTTATAAATTAAAATGATAATTACTTCAACTAAATACACACACAATAGACAAGTGTACCTATCGCAGCGTAGTATAATATGGGTAAGAACCAAGTATCGAACCATGGACACAGATCCCGTACTCAACCCTCGCTATTGTCTGACTATGATAATAAATTGGAAAATGGGTTTTGTTTAAAATGAAAATAAAAAGAAAAGAAATGTAATTAGAAATATTATCCCGTTTAAGATGTTACTCTAGTTGTTATTTCTTGTTAATTAATGTTATATTTAAAGTAAGGTTGGTCATAGTTAACCCTTTCGATTGGGGAGTTAGTATTTCTAATGGAACAGTGGATACGGTCGGCCAACCGTTCCTTAATGAATATAACGGACCCTAAACGGGGTCTCAAGTCCGTCGGTATCTCACAATTGTAACTTCTTCCGGTAAGTCGGAATGCACGACTTCCTCCAAATGTACTTTATGAACACTCGGACCTAACAAATTATGTTCTTAAATAGTTGTCTTTACTTATAATATTATTTTAAATAAATAAGACTTTCCTTCTCAAGATCAAACCCTATGGCTCCCGCTAGAAGTCCTCTGCAAGCCGATACGAGAGAAGTAAAGAAATACCGACACAAACCGCCCGGTCTAGTTAGGGCTCAAACGACTTGCTGAATACCCAAACCTCCAATCAACCCATAATATTAAATCCATACTACCCGGTCGTTGCTAGCACCAAGATTTGTATATAGACCGTACAAACTCGAATAAGTTTCCCAAACAAGAAGTCTTTCTTAAGTAACTCACAAGATTTAAGATTATTAGATTGGTTTAAAGATCACTTATTCTTGTCTTTTTAAGATAAATCATAGTAAAGACTTTAAAAACATAACTTACTAAAAATACTTCATTAATTAATTAAAGTTCAACCAACTCGAGCAACACAAGAGGGCTAGCCATGAATGACCATACAAGTGACTCCACTAACCCTTAGATAATGTGTGGAAGTGTTCCAACACCAAGGGAGAGTGGGTATAGGTTGCCTCTTGTTTCACTCGAACGAGAAGAATAAGTTCATATTACAAGACTTTAAAAAGGAAATAAACAAGGAAAAGCTAAATGGACCAAAATCGAGAGAGTTCCGGCTCTTAGCAGAGCACTAAGGCCCTCACACCTCTTGGTAATGGACACCTAAAATACTATAATGAGCTTGCTATTTATAGGCAAAGATTTTGGCAATGCACGGCTGTGCATTAGATTGTACGGGCGTGCAAAGTACCCATTTCTTTCACGTGCGGAATCTAGCAGTACAGGAGAATACAGGGAGGCAAAACAGGGGATGCATGACCGTGCCGTGCATTGCCTTGTTTTGCTCCCTGTTGACTTTTTAGCTTCCAGGGTTGACTTCCAACGTCCGGTTTCGTTCAAATGGCCCCCGGATGCTGATTTCACCTTGTTTTTGAGTGCTTTCTTCATGTTTTTGCATATCCGGGTCAATTATCCTATCGGAACACAAATGAGTATATTAGGCATCAATTATTATCATATTGACTCTAATTGTGATGATTTCGTGGATAATTATGCGTGCAAAACATGTATAATTTACGTCATATCATAATATCTCACACTTAAACTTTGCTTGTCCTCAAGCAAACTCATGCATGATTATACCCGTAGAAGTAAGATATTGATTAAATGTTAATCTAAAGCTTTCGTCCCAAATGGCTTAATGGCCTCTTATAAACATATATTTGGTGGTTATACCTTTCGAGTGTTTCTCCACAATAGGGTAGCAAGCCCAACATACTTGATGGAACTATGATTATGCACAAAATTACAGTCTCATAACTTTTCCTCAATACTTGGTTAAATATATGGATATTGTATGTTAATGTAACATCCCAAAAATAAAACGACAGTTATAATAACGGAATAAACGAACAAGGCATGACGGGCCGGGCCGGATGGGCTGGTGGGTTTAAAGGGGAGCCCCTTATAAATAGCCAAGGTCACCACCCATTTATCACATTTGCAACATCTAGAGAGAGAAACCGTAGAGAGAGAAAGTTGGCAGATCGACCAGAAATTGAAGAAGTGTGTAGCTCCAGAGCTTGGGAGAAGAACCTCCGGATCAGAAGCTCGATACAGGTAACGATCTAGCCTAGATCTGAGTTTTTGTTCGTTTTGAGGTTTTTCGGGTTTTGGACGAAAATGTGGCGTTTTTATGGATGAAATGGAAGAAAAACATAGTTTTGAGTTCCTTAATGAAAAGCAAACGTTTTGAATGTAAACAAGTTCGGGGTCTTGACGTGATCAGCCCCGAAGGCAAAAGTCAGGGTTTTTGCGGGGAAGCAGATCCTGCGTACTTATCAGGTACGCAGGAAGAGGGTCATGCGTACTTATCACGTACGCAGGAAGAAGGTCATGCGTACTTATCAAGTACGCAAGAAGAGGATCATGCGTACTTATCAAGTACGCATGAAGCGAGATTTGCGCACTTATTAAGTATGCAAGAGCAAGGCCCTACGCACTTGCTAAGTGCGCAGGCATCAGGTTGTTTAGGTAAAGTTAGTATGTTTAGAAGGTTAAACCATTAGAGTCGGGGGTTGGTCTGATGTGTATTTAACTAATCAATTCAGATCGGAAGTGACGTTGTGGGACCTTTGTTTAGGACAACCCAGATTAGCTTATCAGGTGAGTTCTAGAAGCCCTCTTTTAAATGTTTTATATAATGTTTTCGGGCTGGTGTGCATACATACGAAATGATGTTTTACGAAATAATGTTTATGAAACTATGTTTACGAAATGAAATGATTTGGAATGAACGGTTTCTGGAAAGAAAGTTTTTTGAATGGAATGTTTACGAATGAAATGTTTATAAAGAAATGGTTTAAAATGAAGGTAAAGGGTTTTGAAAATGAATGAAATGTTTTATGAAAAGAAAAGAAAAGGGCAAAGGTTTTAAAGAAGTCATTACAAATCTAATTTGTCGAATGAAGGGAATTGACGAATGAAGTCTGGGAATGTAATTCCTAGCCTTGTGGTAGATTATGGACAGCGAGACATAGTTTCCATAAGAACAACAGGGGCAATGTCTTTGTGGCATGTCAATGGTTATGATGTTGTACAACTGGTATGGGAGTAACGACGGTTACTCAGGGGTTAACGTGACCCTATTGAGGTTAAATTATGATCCGACGGTGTTATGGCTGTGAGCCATAGCCGTCGATGGAAGTTGTCGGTTTATGGACATGAGAGCCATAGGGGCAACTAAAGGGGTATTGTCGGTCCTCATGCAGTTAAGCCTTGGGGGCAATACAAAAGGGAATTGGCGGAATGAATTGTATTGTCGGTCTTCGTGCAGTTAAGCCTTAGGGGCAATACAATACTAGGTGATGGAACGAATGGTAACACAGATTTAGATAGTAATGTATGACTTAAATGAATGTTAAATGTTTTAAACGAATGATCCGTTCAACGTGTTTTATGATGATGATAAATGTTTGAATGTTTTAGTGATGAACGAAAGGCCATGTTTTCTATACATGATGTTAAACCCTAATGAATTATTGAATGATGAACCATTTCTTAAATCGAATGAAAAACTGGAACTCACCAGCATAGCTGACTTTTTAGTAAGCACATTCAGGTTAAGGCAGGTATGGGTGATGGACGGTGATGCTTGACAAGCTAGAAGAGTTACCCGGTGGATCATGAAGACTGGCATCCCGTTATGATTAGTTTATGTTATGTTTATGTATTAGACTTTGTTACGCTTCCGCATGTTGAACGATGTTATGAGTATGTTTTAATGAAATTTTCCTCTGCGTTAATTGATATTCAAGTTTAATAACTGTTTGTGAATGAGTAAATCCAACAAGTGAGGCCTCCCGGATTTGGGGCCTTACAGTTAAGTAGAACACTCAATGCTACAATTAATGCTTGCATAGTCATAGGCTTGTATAGAAATCAAATCTTCACCAACTGACATAAAATATGTGCATAAATTAAAAGGGCTTTACAAAAGGGTTGTAATGTTTGGCTTAGGGTTAGGGTAGGAAGTATTTAGGAATAGTGGCTAAATGTTGAAAATCTCACTTGGCTTAATGATAAAAATGAAAATGATTCTGTTATTCAAATTAGATTAGACATTGTGACTAATCTAAGAACTCGTTTAAGGTCAGATCGTCAAGACCAAATCCCTTCCTTCAAGAATGTCAACTTCTTCTTATATTTGAAATATTCATTGCTATCAGTTCCCATGAATTGTTCGGTTGTTTCTTCCTAATACATTCATTTTGATCAGCTTTGTGTACTCAATTTTTTGAGTAAGTTTGATTCTCTTTTGATGAGATTTCTTCACTAGCTTGGGCGATTTACTAATTTCTTTTTGGTTGCCCCCTTTTCTTTTCACAATAATTCTTCTTTTCAAATTAAATGAGTTTTCTTTCTTCGAACATAAGAAGGATCTATAAACTTTCGATGGATAATCATTTCTTCATTCATATCCAAGTTGATTTCAACGAAAAGGGTTAAAAGATAAAAAAGGCTGATTTTTCGGGTTTAATGTTTTTGAGATGTGGGTTTAGAAACGAAAAAGGTTTAGGCTCAAAGGGGCTAACTATGGGGTAATGTTTAGGATAGGTAAAAGAAAAGGCTAAATAGAATGGGTTAATCCTAATGTGACAATCCGAACTTTTCCAGTTAACTCCGTTAACTAAATCCAGTTAAAGTTAACTAAATTAACTTAACTTAAACTTCAGGGACTAATTCTGTCAATAATCCAAACTTAAACTCCAGGGACTAGTTATGTAATATCCCTAAACTACTATGTTGACTTTTTGAAAAGTCAAAATCCAAATTCTATTAACTTTGGAAGTCAAACTAACCGAGTTCTAACTTCATCCAAACTTGAGGGACCTATTCTGCCAAATTCCAAACTTCAATTCACAGGAAAACCTTAGGGACTATTTCTGCCATTACTCTAAAGCTGATTTGTTGACTTTTGAAAGTCAACATCGCGGCTCCAATCAAATTCGAACGTTGCAAACAGAAATTCTTTGAAATCGAAACTGCTTTTGCACGTTCATGATCATTACGATCATCACCCATTAAAACCTACATTTAATCGAATTAACTCTAATTATGAGAATTAAACAACTAACCGTCGACCAACAACTAGTATCGATCGAATTCGGCAAATTCTCATATTATTCGCATGAATTAGAACTCCGCACACTCCAAACGAACCTCAAAGAACCTGTTGCACGTTCCAATTCAACCGGATTCAATCCCGAAGTTGCCGGAGACCAACACAGTCACTGTCCGCATCAGTTTCAGTCGATCACTATCAATTCGACACCATTTCAGGTATCTAAACACACCTACAGTTTCGCTTTCACTTCTTGAACATAAGCCCTATCATAATTGGGGCTTAAACTATCGAATTCTTCACATTCGAATTCTAGGGTTCTTGTTCTGTCAGGATTTAGTCGAACCCTACACCCGACTCTGTTTAAATCAAATTAAAACGTATTAGTAGATTCGCAACCCTTCGTTTAACGATAACCCTATGTTAATTTAATACCCTATCATCGAATTATTCGAAATCCAGAATCTAGGGTTTGTTCTTGGGCGAATTGGGGGTTTTGATCTTAGAATCAGTTTAAAGCCAATCAAATCATATGGTTAGCTTCGTAATGACCTACTCTTTGAAAGCCCTCTGTTAATTCAACATTCTATCATCGAATTGAACATGGTCTGGTAACTAGGGTTTGTTCTTGAAACGTTTTGGGGTTTTTGATCTTAAACACAATTTCAATGCAATTAAACCATATCAACGGATTCGCAAGGTTCAATTAGCAAAAACCATATGATTCTAACAACTTCTATTATCAGAATCCTTCGAATCGATTTGTGTTCATAAACTAGGGTTACGGCCCATTTTCTGTAATTTAACGATCTTAAACCCGATAATTTTCAAATTAAACGAACCCTCAGTTTCGCAAACTCTTGTTTAACAAAACCCCTATGCTATCGAGCTAAATCGAAGTCGAAATCGATGAGGATGGGGCTGGTTTGGTTCAGCCTGCGTGGGGAAGAAGAACCCACTGGACCAGTTGGTTAAAACAATTTGGGAACGGTTTCTTGTGCGATACCCTAGCGGGCGGGACTGGTTAAAACAGAGTGTATGTGTGGGAGAGACCCGGGTTCGAGACCGGGCTCCCATATTTATTTTTTAGAAATTTTTTTATTATATTAAATTATTAAAAATCAAACCCTATACTATTATAATATTATATAAATGTATTTTAGCCCGGGAAACAACCCGTAGGCTCGGGTTTGAATTTTGTAACCTATTTTATTATTATTTCCACTTTTGAAAATGATATATTTACGTTATTTCCAAACCTTAATCTCGTATAAAATAATATAATTATATTATTTTCAACCCGTATTCAATGTTAATAAAAATAATATATATATTATATTATTTCAACTCATTTAATTATCTTGTGTGACATTTTTAAAACTATAAATAATATAAATGATTATATTATTTACCTCCGTTATTTAACCCGATTAAAAAATAATATATTTATTATTTTTTCACCCCTAGGATTATTTAGTAAATCTTTCGAACTTAAAAATAATATATTAAATTATATTATTTTCCTAACCTTTGTAAACGACTCAAACGCATGAAAAAAATTATTTAATTATTATCCGTTATCAACATTCGACGCTTGACGCAAATTCCTTAAAATCATTATAATAAGATATGTATATATTTATATATATATAAAACTCCGTCGACACGTTCGTTTATTCCTAAATCCTTAGAATGCGTTAGGACATTCTAACTTTCCGTGTCGTTGTGTGAGGCCCCAAACCCGGGAGGCCCCACTTGTTGGATTTACTCATTCACAAGCAATTCTTAAACATGAATATCAGATAACGCAGCGGAAAATTTCATTTAAACATAACTTAATCGTTGTTCATACATGCGGAAGCGCAAACATAGTTTAAAACATATTTACATCATAACTAAACATAACGGGATGCCAGTCTTCAAAAGCAGTCGGGTAACTCTTCATCTCTAGCCAAGCATCACCGTCCATCCTCATCACCTGCCTTAACCTGAATGTGTACACTTAAAAACGTCAGCTACGCTGGTGAGTTCTAGTTTTCGTTCGTTTTAAGAAATGGTTCATCATTCAAACATTCAATAGGGTTTAACATTCGTATAAGAAAACAGGGCCTTTCATTCGTAAACCTTCGCACATTTAAACACAATCATTTGTTTAAATCATTAACATTCATTTAAGTCATACATTATTATCTAAAATCTGTATCGTTACGCGTCTCAATGTCCCCGTAGGAACTTTTAATGTTGTGGGCAACCGTTACGTATCGCCGTCATTGCCACAACCCTTCAATGCGTGGGGTCAACCGTTACGTATCGCCGTCATTGCCCAACACGCATCTTTCCTTTGGAAATCAACCGTTACGTATCGCCGTCATTGATTTCCCATTACATCGTTCGCTTAGGATGATCGTCATCACCCGAGTAACCGTCGTTACTCCCTTTACCAGTTGTACAACATCAAAACCATTGACATGCCACAAAGACATTGCCCATGTTGTTCTTGTGGTAACTATGGCTCGCTGTCCATAATCTACCACAAGGCTGGGAATCACATTCCCAGACTTCATTCGTCAATTCCATTCATTCGACAGATTAGATTTGTAATGACTTCTTTAAAACCTTTGCCCCTTTTTGTTTTCTTTTCATAAAACTTTTCCTTCACTTTCAAAACCCTTTACCTTTTCATTAAACCATTTCTTTATAACATTCGTTCGTAAACATTCCGTTCATAAACTTTCTTTCCATAAATCCTTCGTTCCAAATCATTTCCTTTCGTAAACGTAGTTTCATAAAAATCATTTTATAAAACAACATTTCATACGTGTACACACCAGCTCGAAAACATTATATAAAAACATTTAAAAGAGGGCTTCTAGAACTCACCTTATAAGCTAGTCTCGGTTGTCCTAATCAAGGGTCCAACCACGTCACTTCTGATCTGAATTGAGTAGTTACATACACATCAGATCATTACCGACTCTAACGGTTTAACCATTCTAGACATACTAATCTCTACTCAACAGCCTGATGTCTGCGCACTTAGCAAGTGCGCAGACCCTGCTGCCTGCGCACTTAGCAAGTGCGCAGACCCGGCTGCCTGCGCACTTAGCAAGTGCGCAGACCCTGCCTCCTGCGCACTTAGCAAGTACGCAGGTCCTTCCTCCTGCGCACTTAGCAAGTGCGCAGGTTCCTCCTCCTGCGCACTTAGCAAGTGCGCAGGACCTGCTCCGTGCGCACTTAGCAAGTGCGCACGACCTGTTCTTCGCGAAAACCCTAACTTTCGCATTTCGGGTCTGATCATGTCAAGATCCCGAACATGTTGCATCCAAAACGTTCGTTTTCCCTTAGGGATCTCAAATCTATGATTATTTATCAGATTCATCCGTTCAAACCTTGCCTTTTCACCCAAAACCCAAAAATGAACTAAAACTCAGATTTAGGTCGGATCGTTACCTGAATCGAGCTTCTGATCTGGAGGTTCTTCTCACGAGTGCAAGAGACACGAGCGGGTGCAATCTTGTGTGATTCCGACACTTTCTCTCTCTACGGTTTTCTCTCTCTAGAATTGCAAATGAGAGAAAAATGTGGTGACCCTGGCTATTTATAGGGGAAACCTCCCCAAGCCCGGTTCGCGACTGACCCGGCCCGACTTCGGCCCGCTTAAACTCGTTAACTTTATTTCTCGACATTTTGGGATGTTACAAGTCTACCCCCCTTATAATAGGTTTCGTCCCCGAAACCTATCACAAGTCAAATAATTGAGGGTACGACTCCCTCATCTCCGCCTCCGTTTCCCATGTAGCCTCCGATCCCTTTCGGTGCCTCCATTGGACTTTAACCAATTGGATCACTTTGTTACGCAAACGCTTCTCCTTTCGGTCCAGGATAGCCACGGGTTCTTCGATGTAATTAAGGCTGTTGTCGACCTCGATGTCAGTAAGTGGTACGTGAGCCGATTCATCCGCCAAACACTTTCGCAAGTGTGATACATGGAAGGTAGGATGAATCCCACTTAACTCGTCAGGCAACTCCAACCGGTAAGCGACTTCACCAACCCGCGCCATTATCCTGAACGGTCTGACAAACCTCGGACTTAACTTTCCTCTCTTTCTGAATCGAATGATTCCCTTCCAGGGGGACACTTTCAGCATTACCCTGTCCCCAACATCAAACTCAATAGGCCTTCGTCGTTTATCCGCGTAGGATTTCTGACGATCTTGTGCGGCCTTCATTTGAGCTTTGATTTGATCAAACCTTTCTGATGTTTCTTTTATAACTTCAAGACTTCCCAATTCCTTCTGTCCAATCTCACCCCAACAAACCGGGGTCCTGCATCTTCTACCATACAACATTTCGTAAGGCGACATGCCTATCGTCGTGTGATGACTATTGTTGTAGGAGAACTCGGCTAACGGCAGATGGCTGTCCCAACTGCCACCGAAGTCGATAATACAAGCACGGAGCATATCTTCCAACGTCTGAATGGTCCTTTCGGACTGACCATCCGTTTGCGGGTGGTATGCTGTGCTGATATTAAGCCTCGTACCCATCGCCTCGTGAAATCTTTTCCAGAACCTCGATGTGAATCGTGTGTCCCGGTCAGATACAATCGTCAAAGGCATCCCATGCCGTGCTACTACTTCGTTAATAAATACTTCCGCTAACCTTTCCGACGAGAACTTCTCGCGAATAAGTAGGAAATGAGCACTCTTCGTTAAACGGTCCACGATTACCCAAATGGCGTCATGACCTTTAGCTGTGCGAGGTAGCTTGGTTATGAAGTCCATGGTAATGTGTTCCCACTTCCATTCTGGTATGTCAAGTGGTTGAATCTTTCCATACGGTTTCTGGTGTTCAGCCTTTACTTGCGAGCAAGTCAAACACTTGCTTACATACTTCGTCACATCACATTTCATTCCAAGCCACCAGTAGTCCTTCTTCAGATCTTGGTACATTTTATTGGTACCAGGATGGATAGAGTAACGAGACTTATGAGCCTCATCCAAGATCTTGGTTCTAAGCTCGCCACCCCTAGGTATCCATACCCGTCCAAAACGTGTCCTAACACCAAAAGTGTTATATTCCAACTTGTCCTGTTGGCCAACCATCCTTTCCTTCTTTATGTTTTCTTCTTTAAGTGCCTCATCTTGAGCTCTTTCGATTTCGCTCATCACATCCGATGTTACCACCAACTGGCAAGCTTTCACTCTAATAGGAGTAGGCACATCCTTTCGGCTTAGAGCGTCAGCCACTACGTTTGCCTTTCCAGGATGGTACATTATTTCACAGTCATAGTCCTTCAGGAGTTCCAACCATCTCCTCTGCCTCATATTAAGCTCCTTTTGTTCGAAGAAGTACTTCAAACTTTTGTGGTCGGAGTAAATAGTAAACTTTACCCCGTACAGGTAGTGCCTCCATATTTTCAATGCAAATACGACAGCAGCAAGTTCCAAATCGTGAGTCGGATAGTTGACTTCGTGAACTTTAAACTGCCGCGACGCATATGCAATCACTCTACCGCGTTGCATCAACACACACCCTAATCCCTGACCCGACGCGTCAGAGTATACCACCAGGTCTTCACTGCCCTCGGGAAGGGCCAAGACTGGAGCTTGAGTTAGCTTTTCCTTCAATTTCTTAAACGCCTCATCTTGGGTCGAACCCCATTCATACTTAACTTCTTTCCGAGTCAACTTTGTCAATGGCGAAGCTATTTTCGAGAAATCCTGGATGAATCTCCGATAGTAGCCTGCCAATCCCAAGAAACTGCGGATTTCAGTTGGCGTCTTAGGAATGTCCCATTCACTTACCGTTACTATCTTTGCTGGGTCAACCATAATGCCGTTCGGGCCAATGATGTGACCTAGGAATTGGACTTCCCTAAGCCAGAACGCGCATTTGGAGAACTTAGCATACAACTTCTCCTTCCTTAGAGCTTCCAACACTTCCTTCAAATGACACGCGTGATCACCCTCATTCTTGGAGTAGATAAGGATATCATCGATGAACACGATTACCGATCGATCCAGCATCGGTCGACACACCCTATTCATTAAATCCATGAACGTTGCGGGGGCGTTCGTTAATCCGAAAGACATTACGCGGAACTCGAAATGTCCATAACGCGTGCGAAATGCAGTTTTCGGTATGTCTTCTTCTCTCACCTTCAACTGATGGTACCCGGACCGAAGGTCGATTTTCGAAAACCAACTTGCGCCTTGCAACTGGTCGAACAGGTCATCGATCCTTGGTAAAGGGTACTTGTTCTTCACCGTTCGTTTATTCAACTCGCGATAATCGATACACATTCTCATCGAACCATCTTTCTTCTTTAAAAACAATACCAGAGCACCCAACGGCGAGATGCTCGGTTGGATAAATCCTTTCTCAAGTAACTCGTCTAGTTGGACCATAAGTTCCTTCATTTCCACTGGTGCTAGTCGATATGGAGCCTTAGCCACGGGCTGGGCATCTGGTACTAAGTCAATTCGGAACTCAATTTCTCTATCGCGTGGTATCCCAGGCAAATCCTCTGGAAACACCTCCGGGTACTCGCGTACCACGGGTACATCGTCTAGTTCCTTCACTTCCTTACACTTATCAATTACATATACCAGATAAGCCTCGCATCCGCGCCTCAAATAATTCGTTGCCTTAATCATTGAGATGACATTTGGCATCGGGGCGTCACGATCTCCAAAAACCTCGACTTTGCTACCATCCGGAGCCTTGAGTCGGATTATCTTTCGTTTACATATGATTTGTGCTTCGTTGGCAGTTAACCAATCCATACCCAGCACGACATCGAACCCTCCCAAAACCATAACAAACAATCTGACAGGGAACCTATGACCTTCTATTTTTATCGTGGAGTTGTCAACTACATCGGTCACTCTCGCAATTCTACCCTCAGCGGTCTCTACGCTAAAGGCCCTTTCTAGCTTACTCACAGCATACTTCACTCTTTTACAAAAAGTCGCCGATATAAAACTCTTACTGGCGCCCGAATCAAATAACACAGAAACAAGAGTGTTGTCAAGGATGAACGTACCTGACGCCACATCGGGATCCTTCCTAGCCTGATCCTGCGTCAGTGCGTACGCCCGCGTCTTCGCACGAGATCCCTCTCCCTTCTTTTCCGGGCCCTTTCCCATCCCGGTTTCCCCCATCCTGGGCTTGGTACATTCTCGGCTCATATGGCCGAAATCCCCACAGTTGTAGCATTTGTAGCCTTGCGGGCATTCACGGGAGTAGTGCCCCGTCTTGCCACACTTAAAGCACAAGCTAGATCCCACTCTGCATTCACCTACATGCTCCCTTCCACACTTCTTACAAACAGTCGGCTCATCCACCCGAGCCCTCTTATCACGAGCCCCAAACATTTTTCCCCCAGTTCGCTTGTTTGAGAAGCTCGGTCTCTTCTTTTGCTCTTCAACGGCAACAACATTCAGTGCCAGATCGTCAAATACTACGCCACTTAGCTCTACTGCCAAATCATAGGTAGTAGGGGCGTTCGCCTTAACATAGGTGCGGACCTGGTCCGGCAACCCTTGAATATAACAGGCAATCTTTCTCTCTTCTGTAGTGACAAGGTGTGGCACCAGACGTGCCAGTTCATTAAATCGGGTTGTGTATTGCCGGTGCGTCATGTTCCCGGCCTTCAAACCCAGAAATTCCCTCTCCACCTTTTCAATCTCGTTCCTTGGGCAGGAATTCTTGATTACCAAAGTTTTCAAGTCAGCCCACATCATCGCATCCACAATCTCGCTCCCTTTAGCTTGACGTACACCTTCCCACCAATGGGATGCTTCCTCCCTCAAGGAGTTAGCAGCAAATTTTACCACTTGATCCGTTCGGCACTCGCTCAGACGAATAGCAGCTTCCATACGGATCACCCAATCAAATGTAGCCACCGCGTCCTTCTTTCCAGTGAGTATCGGCGGGTCACATGCCTTAAAGGACTTATAATCACATCCGCGAGCAGGCGGTGCATTGCCGGTCTCATTGTTCTGAGCACCAATTGCCGCGCTAGACCCACCCGCCCCATTGACCTGCTTCAACGCTTCAGCCAACAGACCTGGCAGAGAATTCTTCATCAATTCTGTGAATTCTCGAGCTATAGCTGCTCTCACTTCTGGTTCAAAAGTGAAAGGTTGTTCTTCAACCTGTGTCTGCTCAGCTTCATGCACACTAACCGCCGGTTTAGTGTGAACACTTCCTTCTTCACTGTGTTCTTGGCGCGCAGGAATCCTGCCACGCCCACCAATTCGACCGCCGGTACGACCACCGGTACGGTCACCACGCCTTTCATTCCCTCTCCTTGCCATTTCGTTCTATAAGACGAGAAATCCAATGTCATCACGCTAGTTAACAAATAGAATTCAATAAGTACTGTAAGATGTTAATATACACTGGCCATCTGCAATTAACCATTACACTACCTTTCGATTTCCATTTGACCACCTTTGTGATTCCATCGGAACACAAGTCCTTACCTAACCCTTTCTAAGGCATACTACATACACATACTCTACTTTACATACCTGATGCTTTGGCTCGAGTTACCCGTACTGGCATCCGCTTTCGGTCCCATTCAAAGTTTAAGTTCAGACACTGGGAGTGTCCGAATCTCTCAAACTATTGCTCTGATACCAACTTGTGAGGCCCCAAACCCGGGAAGCCCCACTTGTTGGATTTACTCATTCACAAGCAGTTCTTAAACATGAATATCAGATAACGCAGCGGAAAATTTCATTTAAACATAACTTAATCGTTGTTCATACATGCGGAAGCGTAAACATAGTTTAAAACATATTTACATCATAACTAAACATAACGGGATGCCAGTCTTCAAAAGCAGTCGGGTAACTCTTCATCTCTAGCCAAGCATCACCGTCCATCCTCATCACCTGCCTTAACCTGAATGTGTACACTTAAAAACGTCAGCTACGCTGGTGAGTTCTAGTTTTCGTTCGTTTTAAGAAATGGTTCATCATTCAAACATTCAATAGGGTTTAACATTCATATAAGAAAACAGGGCCTTTCATTCGTAAACCTTCGCACATTTAAACACAATCATTTGTTTAAATCATTAACATTCATTTAAGTCATACATTATTATCTAAAATCTGTATCGTTACGCGTCTCAATGTCCCCGTAGGAACTTTTAATGTTGTGGGCAACCGTTACGTATCGCCGTCATTGCCACAACCCTTCAATGCGTGGGGTCAACCGTTACGTATCGCCGTCATTGCCCAACACGCATCTTTCCTTTGGAAATCAACCGTTACGTATCGCCGTCATTGATTTCCCATTACCTCGTTCGCTTAGGATGATCGTCATCACCCGAGTAACCGTCGTTACTCCCTTTACCAGTTGTACAACATCAAAACCATTGACATGCCACAAAGACATTGCCCATGTTGTTCTTGTGGTAACTATGGCTCACTGTCCATAATCTACCACAAGGCTGGGAATCACATTCCCAGACTTCATTCGTCAATTCCATTCATTCGACAGATTAGATTTGTAATGACTTCTTTAAAACCTTTGCCCCTTTTTGTTTTCTTTTCATAAAACCTTTCCTTCACTTTCAAAACCCTTTACCTTTTCATTAAACCATTTCTTTATAACATTCGTTCGTAAACATTCCGTTCATAAACTTTCTTTCCATAAATCCTTCGTTCCAAATCATTTCCTTTCGTAAACGTAGTTTCATAAAAATCATTTTATAAAACAACATTTCATACGTGTACACACCAGCCCGAAAACATTATATAAAAACATTTAAAAGAGGGCTTCTAGAACTCAGCTTACAGGCTAGTCTCGGTTGTCCTAATCAAGGGTCCAACCACGTCACTTCCGATCTGAATTGAGTAGTTACATACACATCAGATCATTACCGACTCTAACGGTTTAACCATTCTAGACATACTAATCTCTACTCAATAGCCTGATGTCTGCGCACTTAGCAAGTGCGCAGACCCTGCTGCCTGCGCACTTAGCAAGTGCGCAGACCCGGCTGCTTGCGCACTTAGCAAGTGCGCAGACCCTGCCTCCTGCGCACTTAGCAAGTACGCAGGTCCTTCCTCCTGCGCACTTAGCAAGTGCGCAGGTTCCTCCTCCTGCGCACTTAGCAAGTGCGCAGGACCTGCTCCGTGCGCACTTAGCAAGTGCGCACGACCTGTTCTTCGCGAAAACCCTAACTTTCGCATTTCGGGTCTGATCATGTCAAGATCCCGAACATGTTGCATCCAAAACGTTCGTTTTCCCTTAGGGATCTCAAATCTATGATTATTTATCAGATTCATCCGTTCAAACCTTGCCTTTTCACCCAAAACCCAAAAAACCCAAAAACGAACTAAAACTCAGATTTAGGTCGGATCGTTACCTGAATCGAGCTTCTGATCTGGAGGTTCTTCTCACGAGTGCAAGAGACACGAGCGGGTGCAATCTTGTGTGATTCCGACACTTTCTCTCTCTACGGTTTTCTCTCTCTAGAATTGCAAAAGAGAGAAAAGTGTGGTGACCCTGGCTATTTATAGGGGAGACCTCCCCAAGCCTGGTTCGCGACTGACCCGGCCCGACTTCGGCCCGCTTGAACTCGTTAACTTTATTTCTCGACATTTTGGGATGTTACACGTTGTCACAATTCCCAAATTGTCCCTAATTTATGTGTTTATAATTTTAGGGCATACGTAAGCCGTGCAGGCTAATGCTTGAGATTCCAAATCTTTCATTTGTGTGATACTACCTGTTACGCAACGCAGGTGAGTTTTCACAGCCCTTTTTTACTGTTTTAAACTGGGGGAGAAAACATGTCGTAAATGCTTTTTGATTTTTGTAATTCATATATGATATCACTTGTATGACTATGCGTATACATTATCCTTTAAGTCCTCACATCGGACCGTTAATATGAACATAGCGAGGTAATTTGAGTTGTACTACTGGGTTTGACAAACCTCACCCGCGTTAGTCGCGCTAACTCGATTGGAGGTCGAACGAGTGCAATATTGACCTAAACATGCACCATGATGGTTGGAGGCATATAAACAGTCAACTGTCGGTTGCGAGCGCATTGGTTAACATACTTATGGGTTAGCTACCTATTGATTTATATATTGAATGTACATTAATCTGTTAAACGCTTCTATAAACTGAAACCTGTGTACTCACCAACCTCGTGTTGACAATGTTCTTACATGTTTTCTCAGGACGTTAAGTTAAGGCACAGGTGCACGTTAGGACATGCATGGTGTCAACATGATGTATTCAATAATTATCAATCTACTGATCATTTATTATGTTTCCGTTATTGTTGGACTTGGGCGCGTTGTTTTACGCATTTACTTTCTTTATACGCTTCCGCATTTAACTCTGAACTTTTATGATATTACATTTATGTCCCATATAGTGTCGTTCAATGTAACTAATGACTGAGATCCTGGTTTGTCACTTCCCAAACGGTAAAACTCTGTTAGTTGAAATTGGGGGTGTGACACCTAATGCCTCAATCATTTTTACGCATTCTTTTAGTCCACGGTCTTGAAATGTATATGTTATACAAGTTCTAACATGCAAAGCTATAATTAGCAATTACTCTAACAAACGAATTGAGCAGGTGAAATATGTAATAATCAACGGCGTCAAAAACTTGATGTATTTGTGATAATGCTTGGATAGGTTCAAATCTCTCACATGGAAATGGAAGGTAAAGGAATAAAGTAAAAATATGCATAAACTTATTTCTTTTTTTCTGTTGTGCTCCCTAATCTTCCTTATTTGTTTCCTTGATTCACTTCAACGGTATTCCAAATTGTTGTTTTTATAAGTACGATTATGCCAAATGATTTTTAAGACGCTTGCTTTTAGATTATTAAAGAAAAATATTTTTATTACTTCTAAATAAATTTTGATTTCATGAATTGGGTAGTTGTTAATCATGCAATTGTAATACTTAGAACAAGATTAGACAGCCAAATTATCAACGAGTTCTACCCCATACTTAGTTTATGACAGTATGAATGTATGCAATATGATATGTGTCATGAATAATAAGGGTGTGGTGAAACTGATACTCCCCTGATGAAACGTAATTTCCATGCGTGTAGTTGATTCTCATCATTGTCAAGATTGTATTTCCGTGCACGTACCAAAATCTGTATCATCTGTAACGCTATGCAATGCTCAAAACATAAACTAAGTACTGAAATAAAAATAACTACTCTAATATTCGCTTAATAAAGCGGCCGAAAGGGTGGTGGTGGTGCCACCATATCAACGGTTACCGAGGTAACCGGTAAAAAACCATAGTGTATCCAGTCAAACAACCAAACAAACAACTCCGGTACTTGTATCCACTCATTTCTCTCAACAATAATTTCGTGGTCACAATCCTTGAAAGTTCCTGCAAAGATAGATCAACTAACACAAGTACCGAAGTAAAGATAAAAATAAAAGTGAGAAGGATAAAAAAATAAAAGAGAAAATAAAGTTGAAATAAAACAAAAAGAAAATAAAGATGAAAATAAAAATGAAAAGGAAAAATAAAGCAGAAAGAAAATAGAAATAGTCTGTCCAACGGCTTAGGTCTTTCGCAGAATTACCGTGTCCCCGGCAACGGCGCCAAAAACTTGATAGTGTGTTTTATATGTAGATAAAAATGTAAATATATATATAACCCTGGCAACAACGCCAAAGACATGATGGCGAGTTTTTAGTAGTAATAAATATATTCTATTTAGAGCTACATAAAATCAGGTTTTAAATTTATAAATTAAAATGATAATTACTTCAACTAAATACATACACAATAGGTAAGTGTACCTATTGTGTGACTAGGATAATAAATTGGAAAATGGGTTTTGTTTAAAAGGAAAATAAAAAGAAAAGAAATGTAAATAGAAATATTATCCCGTTTAAGGTGTTACTCTAGTTGTTATTCCTTCTTAATTAATGTTATATTTAAAGTAAGGTTTGTCATAGTTACTAGTACTAACCCTTTCGATAGGGGAGTTAGTATTTCGTAATAGAACAGTGGATACGGTCGGCCAACCGTTCCTTAATGAATATAACGGACCCTAAACGGGGTCTCAAGTCCGTCGGTATCTCACAATTCATTATTCGGACTAATATTATCCCTGTGACTGACGTACGTCTGGTCTTGTAACTTCTTCCGGTAAGTCGGAATGCACGAATTCCTCCAAAGATACTTTATGAACGCTCGGACCTAACAAATTATGTTCTTAAATAGTTGTCTTTACTTATAATATTATTTTAAATAAATAAGACTTTCCTTCTCAAGATCAAACCCTATGGCTCCCGCTAGAAGTCCTCTGCAAGCCGATACGAGAGAAGTAAAGAAATACCGACACAAACCGCCCGGTCTAGTTAGGGCTCAAACGACTTGCTGAATACCCAAACCTCCAATCAACCCATAATATTAAATCCATACTACCCGGTCGTTGCTAGCACCAAGATTTGTATATAGACCGTACAAACTCGAATAAGTTTCCCAAACAAGAAGTCTTTCTTAAGTAACTCACAAGATTTAAGATTATTAGATTGGTTTAAAGATCACTTATTCTTGTCTTTTTAAGATAAATCATAGTAAAGACTTTAAAAACATAACTTACTAAAAATACTTCATTAATTAATTAAAGTTCAACCAACTCGAGCAACACAAGAGGGCTAGCCATGAATGACCATACAAGTGACTCCACTAGCCCTTAGATAATGTGTGGAAGTGTTCCAACACCAAGGGAGAGTGGGTATAGGTTGCCTCTTGTTTCACTCGAACGAGAAGAATAAGTTCATATTACAAGACTTTAAAAAGGAAATAAACAAAGAAAAGCTAAATGAACCAAAATCGAGAGAGTTCCGGCTCTTAGCAGAGCACTAAGGCCCTCACACCTCTTGGTAATGGACACCTAAAACACTAGAATGAGCTTTCTATTTATAGGCAAATATTTTGGCAACGCACGGCCGTGCATTGGATTGCACGGGCGTGTAAAGTACCCATATCTTTCACGTGCGGAATCTAGCAGTATAGGAGAGTACAGGGAGGTAAAACAGGGGATGCACGACCGTGCAAGGCAATGCACGGCTGTGCATTGCCTTGTTTTGCTCCCTGTTGACTTTTTAGCTTCCAGGGTTGACTTCCTGCGTCCGGTTTCGTCAATTGGCCCCCGAATGCTGATTTCACCTTGTTTTTGAGTTTTTTTTTCATGTTTTTGCATATCTGGGTCAATTATCCTATCGAAACACAAATGAGTAGATTAGGCATCAATTATTATCATATTGTCTTTAATTATGATGATTTCGGGAATAATTATACGTGCAAAATATGTATAGTTTACGTCATATCAACAATCCTACCACATTCATACTTTATTTTGACCAATTACCACATGAGTCAAAATCAACATACAACATATAAATAGAAATAACAATATATATACTTACATGTAACCACTACTTATCTACTACTAAGTAAGTGCAAAGCACTTACCTTTGCCAATGAAGATTCCAATTAGTCTTCAAAGCTAACACCTTTAATGCCTTGATCTGTAACAACCCAAAATTTAGGGCCTGATTTTTTTTTATTTACGTGCTATCTATTTTGATACTTGAACTATTGGATAGCAAACTCGAACACTTTGGGCTACCATTTAGAACCCAATAAACACATTGTGCTTACACAAATGAACTAGGCCCATTAGACTTGGTCCAACTGTAAATAAACAGACTCGGCCCATTAACGACCCAATTAAAGGCCTAATATACGAATCGAGTCCAAAACGAACTAATGAACATTATTTGACGGATCTTTACACGATTCGATATAATCTATATTAATTACGAACTAAACCGTTTAAGCGGAGAATCGTTAAAATGATTAACGCGCTAGTGCGAGTTATTACCGATTATCCGACGCGATAAATATTTTAGACGTAAAACCTCGAATAAATAATATTCATAAATACTAGTATTTAATTCGGGCAACTGACTAGGAGTTTACGCGAGAAATGCAACGTTGGACGCGCGACTGCGACAAACACCGGTGTGGACATCAGCGGGATATACTAAACCCGGTATAACTAAATAATGTAAACAAGTATTTACTTTATACCTATCTTATTAAATTATTAATATTATTATTATTTAAGAATTAATAAATAGTTTCGGAACACGACACGTTTAACCGGAACGGACGCGTGTGAACACGCGGTACAGAGCGACACCGACTATTTAAGAAATATCATAATAAAATATATAACTATGTATTATTATAGTTAATAATAATATTATTAATATATAATAGAGATTATCGGAGCGCGAATCGATTGTTTGAAGCGAACGTGTTTGGCACGTGCGGTGTCAACGTGTACCGGCTTGAGCAGCAGCCGAAACGAAGTTTATACAAAACAAATATTTAAATGATAGATATTTCCACGACATATAATTATAGGAATTATAAATAATAATTAACTTCGGAACGCGAAACGTTTAACTTGAACATACATTGTTAGACACGCAGTACAGGAGCGACATCTAACTATTTTAGAACCGTGAGAATGTAAGTAAATTAAATCCTTATTTATATTTATTAGTTATTATTATTAATATTATTTAAACGGAGCGCGAGACGTTTATTTAGGAGAACACGTATGAGGCACGGGTGTCGACACATACCAATTTGGACACAAGTCGGAACGAGAATTTTACGAAATAAATATTCAAACTATATTTATTACCGCGTCCTATTACTATAAGAATTATAGGACCAAACTACGGATTTATCGGGCATAATATGCGATATGACGAAACCAGTCCAAGTTACACTGGTTTTAACCTACCTCTAGTTTTTATTTTAGTTTATTAAAATTTTAAAATCCAAGTCTGACTTTTTGAAAGATGTTTAGAATCCTTCTTCGAAATTGGTGAGATTTTGCCATCATTTCTCCTCAAATATCTTATCCTATCTCCTCAAAATCGATGCATATCTCCATCTTTACAAGAATAACATTCCAAGACTTTTTTTTATTTTCATTTTCTGTTTGAAAACACAGAGAGAGAGAGAGAGAGAGAGTTAAAAATCAGTAGAGAGAAGGTGGTGGAGCCGGTGGTTTCCAACAGCCCTTCCGGCAGGTCTCCGGCGGCGCAACCACTACGAGGACGACGGTTTGAGGTCTCAATCGAATTTCCGGCCACCTACGGTCTTCCTGCGGTCCCTCCTGGTCGCTCCAATGGCCGCGGAGATGACGAGCAGGGAGCAGCCGTGACTCCGGCAACCCCCAAAACAGGCAAATCTAACTGTGACGGGTTGGAGACATGGATAGACGGCGGTGCGTGGGGTGATTTCAAGGAGCCAAACTCGTAATGGCGATTTTGTTGGCAGGTTAAGGGGTGACGACGGCTAGGGTTCCGCCATCAGCTACGGCGACAACGGTGGTGGTCTCCGATGTAGCTGAAACGGTGGTGGTGGACCTGGCTCCTCCGACAATCCCCCTCCTGCCGGTGACATCGCTTGAGCAGGAAGATGAAGACGATGGCGGCATTTTCAGGGTTCCGACGAACCCTTGTTTTCCCGGCGATTTCAAGCGACCCAGTTCCTACCCCCTTATATTCTGATCCTTGGTTTTTAAGGTTAGTTTTTTTTAAGATCAAAACTGTAGAATCTCCAAATTTTCCGGCTAAACCGGTTGAGTATCGTGTCCGGGTTTTCATTCACGGGTGTTAAACGAGTACATCGATAGGTTAGGGTGAAGGCGAGACACCACCCGGATAGGCGGGACTGTTTGGGTCGTTTCCGACAGTCCCGGGTTTCGGTCAACTCAGGTCAAACCTGGTCAATGCGGGTCAAAGACGGTCAACGGCAGAAACAGCGAGCGAGGAAACGACACGGATGCGAAACCGATTCAAACGGGTCGTCAAACGAGCAGATTCGTGTCTGAGTAGCGAGGTATAAACGGCCGTTAAATTTGTATTTATTTTTGTAATTTGTAAAGTTGTAAACGTGTGTAATAATTAGTTGAGCTAAACCGACTCGATCCCAACCACTCGGGATTTAGATGTAAAATCGAAACTCGTTCGTGTATTTTTAATAATCGGGTCTCCGTCCAAACAAAGAGAAAATATAAAATCTATATATGCACATATAAATACATTTAATTATAAATCCAAAATATTACTTAGGTATATAAATATACATGTCTATACACTTATATAATTATTTATAAAACAAAATTTATAAAAACCGAATATATAAACATAAGTATATACATTTAGTTATAGAAATTAAACGTTTTATTTAGAAATATAATAGGTATATATACACAAATATATAATTATAAAATATATTATTTTGAAGTTAGATTTATAAACACTATTACAACTCCATATATATTAATGAAAATAATAATAAATATAAATTAAAGGAGATATTTTTATAATACATGAAAGTTATAATATTATATATATAGTTATATTTATAACCATACAACTTCTAATTTTATACACTCATATTTATGGATATTAGTATTTTAAATATATAATGTTTTTGTTATTATAGTTTCTTCTAATCATACATAATCATACATATTAGGGATAGTTAGTCTAGAACTAATTAATATTAATATGATATAAGTTATTATTTTTGTTAAAAGACATATTATTTTTATTATAGGTTAGTATTATTATTATTAAAAGTCTTATAATATTATTGTTATTATTATTATTTTACTTTGAGCAAAACATTATAGATATTTATTTAAAACTAAATAATATTAATAAGGGCAAAGATTATTATTATTATTAAAAGTGTTATAACAAAAACTTTATAAATTATTATTTACAATCTAATACTCATATAATCTTTTATTAATATTACACTTAATTTCATTATTAATATCACTACTTAAGATTTATTTATATAGCATCATATGAGTCAATATTTTTTTTTAGTTAATATGATACACTTTTGTTAAACGATATTTTAGTTATTACAACTTTTATTATTTATATTAATACGATTGTCAATATTGATATTATTTATAACACATGATATTGTATCTATTAAACTTATTTATAAATATTATTTTCAATTTGTAGTACTTATAATGTATTTTGATTTAATATTACTAATGTTACAAATATTTGTACTGTTCTTGCTACTATTATTTGTATAAGTTTTAGATATATGATATAAGTATTACCGTGACATTTATTGATATTATTATTAAAAGTAAATGTTATTTTTATTATTACATATACATACACAAATTTTATTTTGCTTAGTTAACAATAGTTATCAAAAATGATATTTGACAAGATATTATATATATATATACAAACATTCTACAAAACTTTAAATACTTATTTTCTATATAAATTTGCCTTATGTGGCTTTATACAATTATGAACTTAGTTATTACCAATACTTACAAAACAAGCATTATAACTATATTTTAATATAAGACGACAATAACTATTTTTTTCAATACTTAGGTATTATGATATACAAATCTGTTTTGATCACTTTTGTGCCTAGTTATATATATATAACTATAAACCTTGATTATTACTTTTGAAACACTTACAACTACTAAAATATGTTTATTGTTATAAATAATACACACACACACACACATATATATATATATATATGTATATCGTGTAAATAATACTTAGTATTACTTTGATTCGGGTCGAAATGTTGTCTTACTACTTATAATAGAGCACTAGGTTAGAATCTCGTGTATTACACGGGTTGTATTTTGAAAACGATATAACTTATAAATTTATAAATACATCCTAACTTGTCAGACTATTATGATTGTCTCGAGATATATCAAGTGGAAATGTGTGTATATAACAAATTAGTATTTTTCTTTAATTAGTTATATTTTGATTTCATATTATATATTTAATATAATTAGTATTTTTCTTTAATAATATATTTATAATAACATTATTATTTAATAAGATAGAGATATATTTATTAGGAGTATTTATTAGGAGAGAGACGCGGGAAAACCAATGTGAGGAGACATGAGGAAGTGAAAAGTGTCAAACTTAAACCTTTATTTATTAGTATAGATATGCATAAGTCTTACCATCATACAGGAATACTAAGTGCAACTATTAGAATAATAAATGGAGGTTTACAACCCGAGACTTCTACCAAAACGACCCCAACACCTTACTGAATCGGTCGAGCTCAACCACACGGTTAATGACATTACTCTAGTACAATATACTAATGTCACAATTATAATTAGGATTGTCTTAAAGTCTACACACACGATAGCAAGCTCGCAACTTTAGCATATTGTTTGGACACATACAAGATTACCAGGTGAGTTCATGTGTTTTTTCCCCTATTTTACTTAAACTTTTTGGGGTGATTACATGCTTCTATTTTGTTTACATATTGGTGTATTAATTAAATAAGGCCATTTTTAGCTGCCATAACGAATCCCCGAACTTTAGCACACAATCATTAACTCCTTTGGAGCCATCAAATATATGGGTAGTGCTATCTGGTGAAACCCCCGCATACCATGGGCCCGACGTAACCGGGACAACCTCCCATGGAATGATAATCATATGATGATGATAAATATCTTGTGACATATATTCGTTTAACAGTTTTGAACTTATGTTGGCAGACATGAGTAATTAGACCCATAACAATAAGGGGTATGAGTTAGGGGAATATTATTATTTCTAGATGTCCACAGGTTGTGGGCACAGGGTTGATTGTGAACTTGTTTAATTTTACACCATACATATTTGGATTCTCAATATAAATGCTCTATTAACTAAACTCTCGAACTTACCAACTTTTTAGTTGACACAATATTTTTAAGCATGTATTCAGGTACCTTCTCGAGTGTGACAATCCGAACTTTTCAGCAGTTAAAGTTAACCAATTTAACTTATCTTAAACCCTAGGGACGTTTTCTGCCTATATTCTAAACTTAAACTTCAGGGACTAGTTGTGTAATATTCTTAAACCACTCTGTTGACTTTTCAAAGTCAAAGTTGTTTCCTTGTTGACTTTTAATAGTCAAACTAACAGATTCTTAACCCAGTTCATCCGATCCAAACCTTGAGGACTATTTCTGTTTTTATCTAAACTTAGAACCACAAGGATCAATTCTGTAAATAGTCTAATCTAGATTTGGTTGACTTCCAAAAGTCAAACGGTGAGCATTTAACCCAAATTCGAATCCTTTAATCGCGAATTCGTGCGACATTGTAACTGATTTGCACATTAAAGCATTAATCGATCGTTATTACAGTTTTAAAACACCATTATTGGCCGAATTAAACCCAATTATGGGTAATTAAATCGTAACCGTCAACCGACAACGAGTATCCATCAAATTCAGGCTATTCGATCAAAATTCTCTCAACCAAACACCCTACACACTTCAAACGATCCTCATTAGAGTTTCTGCACACGTCTATTCGATTGGATTTGCACCAGAAGCCACCGGAGAGCAAGCAAGTCACAGTCGGCACCAGTTTTACTCGTGCACCACCAATTCGATACTAATTCTGGTAAATTCTTACATCTACAGCTTCGTTTTTACATCTAGACTGAAAGCCCTTTGATAATTAGAGCATTTAACATCGAATTGAACCCGATCCAGAATCTAGGGTTCGTTCTAAGAGTGATTTGGGGCTTTTGATTCTAAACTTGATAATAATTCAATTAATTCATACCATCAGTTTTGTAAGACTCCCTATAATGAAAACCTTATGCCAATTCAGACTTACATCATCGATTTTATCATACGCAGATTCTAGGGTACATACGGAATACGATTTACTCGAACCCTACCCTAGACTCAATCTAAATCAAATTAAACTTCATGGTCAGATTCACCATCACCTACCCATTGAAAGCCCTATGAATTCAACTAACTCTATTATCATAATTAACCGATTTGATTTCATGTTCTAAAACTAGGGTTTTGGCATTTCAAATTGGAATTAAACGATCTTACACTTAATTACTTTGCAATTAAACCACACCCTAGATTCGTATGCTATCGATTAACAAGAGCCCTATACTTTGGTGATCAATTGTGGCCGGAATCGGCAGATTTGAGGGGGACTTTGGTTCGGAATGCGTAAGGGGGGAGAACTCAGTGGGAGTGAGTGTTAAAACCAAACGAATCCAGTTGTGTTTGCGATTCCCTAGCGGGCTGGAGTGGTTGTGTCTGTGTGCTGTGGTGGGAGAGGCTCGAGTTCGAGTCTCTCCATCCTCTTTTTATTTTTAAACAGTTTTTAAACAAATATTTCAATATAAAACTTAACCCTATGATATTATAATCTTAAATTAATGTGTTCTAGCCTCGTGAAACACCCGTAGGCTCGAGTTAGTTTTGATAACCCATTTTTAGTATAAATTCCCACTTTTAAAATAATATATTTATATTATTTTCAACCCGTGACTCCTATTATAAAATAATATATATTTATATATTATTTCGCCTCGTTTATAAGTCTCGTATAAAGTTTCAAACTAATTAATAGTATAATCATATTTATATTAATTACTCACGTTTATATCCTCGAATAAAAAAATAATATATTTATTATTTTTTCCACTTAAGCGATTTTCGTATATTTTTACGAATTCAAAAATAATATAATAAACTATATTATTTTCTTAGGCCATTGTTAAATGTTACAAACGTACGAATTTATTTATTAATTAATATTATTCGTTATTAACGTTCGACACGTAACCCATTGATCTTAATTATTATATTAAGAAATCTATTTTCATGTAGACACGTTCGTCTACCCGTTAATCCTTAGAATGTTTTGAGACGTTCTAATCTTCCGTGTCGACGTCACAAATCTCATATGTCCCTAACTTATGTGTTTATAATTCTAGGGCATACGTAAGCCATACAGGCTAACACTTGAGGTTCAATATATCATACTTGTGTGATACTACCTACTACGCAACGCATGTGAGTTTTCACGGCCCCTTTTTACTGTTTTAATCTGGGGGAGAAAACATGATTAAACTATTTTGAGATTTTGTAATTTGTATGTTATCGATGTTAAAGCTAAGCGTAACACGCTATCACAGAAAGTCCTCATCTTATATCGGACCGTTAATATGGATCTTAGCGAGGTAATATTTAGTAGTACTACTGGGTTTGACAAATCCCACCCGCGTTAGTCGCGCTAACTCGATTAGAGATCGAATGGGTGAAATGTTAGCCTACTCACACCGCCAGTGTTGATAAACCTGGCAAGAGGCAAATAAACAAGCAGTCAGCTTCGGTTGCGAGCGCTTGAGTTAAACATGAACATAGGTTAGCTACCTATAGATACATATTGAATGATCATAAATCTGGTAAACGCTTATTTATATATTGAAACCTGTGAACTCACCAACCTCGTGTTAACATATTTTCTTACATGTTTTCTCAGGTCGTTAAGATAAGGCACAGGTGCACATTAGGGCATGCATGGGATTCATCTATTTTGATTGTTGCTTATTTATGTTGTTTGGATTATTTTGCGCATTTTCTTTTCTTTACGCTTTCGCATTGAAACTCTGATTGACATGATATTTTCATTTGAGTCCCATGTAGAGTCGTTCAAAGTAACTAATGTCTGAGATCCTGGTTCGTCACTTCCCAAACGGTAAAACTCCGTTAGTTGAAATTTGGGGGTGTGACATCGAGTTTGGCAATTAGCAAACTAGACATGAGCTTGCTTGAAGATAGAGGATTCCTTTAGAAGACTTATGTCGAGCCATAGATTCCACCCGAGAAAGCTTTGATGAGAAGATAGAATCCATTATTTTATTTTTAGTTAGTGTATAGATGATATGAACCATTGTAAATGTATATTTTGACTTAGTTGGACCAATGACATTTATAAATTATATGTCACGTTATTTTCGCTGTTTTTGTTTTGGTATTCGATCATCACGCCTAGCCCCCTGGTCAGGTTGTGACATGATCACCTAAACATTTCCACATGTTTTAGTAATCACATTTACACCAAAACACTCATCAATTGAAGTTTAACACCCCCCAAGATCTTATGATCTTCACCAATAACTAACTTGGTTTAACGAGCTTCACATAAGCTTTTAACCATTCCTAAACCAAGTCCACCCATTTTGACCCGTTAAGGATTTCACCCAATTCTTCCAATTTTCATCCAATTCAATTTTCACCATTTCAATTGAGTTTAAAACATGAAATTGTATTTATCTAACATCATAAACACTTATCCAATCTTAATTCACCATTTTAAACACCTCAATTGAACCCCCACCCCCAATTTGGGTCTCAAGAACCCTAATTTTCAAATCATCAAATTGATTGAGGTTTCTTATCAATTAAAGTGTCTATCACTCCCATAAACACTTACCAACCATCAATTCATCAATTAAACATCCCCAATTATAAAACCCCCAAATCACCCTCAAGAACCCTAACTTTATGATCCTTGAATTAGGTGTTAAAAGGATGCCATTAACCACTCTTTAGCTTTAATCAAGCTAGGTTTTAACTTTAATCAAGTTATTAACCATATTCAACCACCAATTCAGCCACAATTTTCGTTTTCAACAAAAACCCACTAAACCTCCATTGATGGTGGTTCAAGAGATGGAAGGAGCACTTACTTGATGTTTAGAAGAAGATGAACACCTCAATTCATCCAGATTCTTCATGCAAACACCTTGATCTTCAATCTTAGCTCTTCCCTCTTTTCTCCCTTCTCAAAATCTCAAACACATACACACACACAAGTGTGTGTTTTTGTCTGATCATCTCTTTTAACACAAATTGAGTTTGTGTTAAATACAAAACAGCCCCTCCGTCTATCAAAATGACTCCTTCTACCCAAAACTAGGTATTTTCATCTTTTAAAAGTCCCCTCCAACTTTTCTTTTATTTAAAAACACCCCCTATAATATAATGAACATATTATAAGATAAACCCAAAATTTGGTTTGTTACAAAAACCCAAACACACAATTAGTCGGTGAATTACTCAAGGCTAAAAAAAAATATGGCACAAAGGTTGTGCGTAGAAGGTGTTGGGTTTCGTATACTATTTTAAAATTCTTTTAACAATAAATAAAATGGCGGAAGTGCTTATACGAACCAAATCAGACCAAACTCTTATTCGTCTAACAGGAGTCCAGATGCAAACCAAATAGAAACAAAAACAAACCATAGAGTGTTTGAACGAAACGTACCTTTTCCGAGTAAATAGCTAACCAAGTTAGAAACACCTTGAGATCAACGAACCGGTCGCAAGATCCGATCACACGAAACAACCCAAAGCACCCGAACTCTTTCAGGTGCACTAATTGCAAAAACCGGCTTCGGCCGGTTGTTCACACGACGACGAAAGGCGGTACAGGGTGGCGACGTGTAACACCCTGTTTTCAAAAATATGTGGATATTGAGGAACTTGTAATTTATTTCCTTGAGTGGAAAACGTAAAAATAAGAAAAAAACTTGGAGGGGAAACTAGGTTTTACCCTAGGTGTCCTTAAAAGGTGTCTTCTCCCCCATTTGTTTCATTATTTTAGGCCAAGAGAGGAAGGAGAAGAGGAGATAGGAAAATTCTCGTTTTTTTGCCAAGAGGTGATGCTTTGCCATTGGACCCAACCCCACACTCTTTATTAGTTAATTGTTTAGTATTTATCTAATAGATTAAATATAATTATTGGTTAGTTTATAAATATCTTGTAAGTGTTTGAGTATGTTTAGGAATGGGTTATGATAGTATTTATAGGGGTCTTAAATTGTAATCTGAAGGAGTCGAATAAAAACCGAAGTGTTCTGTTCATGTTCTCAGTTGGTGCTTTATGGTGTTTTTATATTCTTGTTCGCATGTTTCTAGTTCAACAAGAAGGGGTCCTGGGCTATAATTGGTATCCAAGTTTAGGCTCTTAATGTTTGGCTTGAAGCAAGCTGATCGAGAAGTTTACATATCCACAATTGACAATAAAAGACTTCTCCAGAAACTACTAGGATCTGTACCAAAAAAGCACATTTAGATTGTTGCTGTAATTGAATAATATGCAGATCTTAATACTATACAGTTTCAAGAAGCCATTGGAAGATTAAAAGCCTATGAAGAATGCATCAAGAAGCCAACCGAGGAGGGAGACACAAATAACAAACTTCTATTCACCTAAACATGAGGAAAGGAAAAAGAACATAAATGCAAGCATTTTGGCAGCTGGAGTTCAAATCAAGAAAACTTTGGACGTGGCCAGGGTAGAGGTTGGTGGTTCAGGAAAAGTAAAGATGATGAGCGAGTGCGGCAGGACAGTAGCCACAAAAGATGCTACAAATGTAACGAACTCGGATATTTTAAAAACCAATGTCCAAAATGGAAAGAAAAGGAGGAAGCTAATCTAACCCGATATGAGGATGCTAAACCAACGTTACTATGAAGACAATTCGGGTCGTGAAGAAAGTTGAAAATCTTCCTTGAACTAAATTTAGTTTAAGGGGGAGTATTAGTAGTTAAACTAAATTATAAAGTTTAGGGGTCTGAGTGTTATTAGTATGAAGTTTGTTTATGGGTCAAAATGTCATTGCAAATACTTAGGTGTTTAGTGTGTCATTAGGCATTTAGGATAACTGCCATTTAGATATATATAAATAGGGATATACGATGTAAACATTCGACAATCGACTTTTGCAAATTCAAGTGCAATCGTAGGAATTCAAGTTTCTTGTTTATCTTTTCATTCTAATTTGTATTTGATTACCAACAGTTTCGAAATAAAAAAATTTAATTTAAATTTTAATTGGTTTTTATCAACAATGGAATAAGGTATTGTCAATGGTTCAGATTTCCTACGTGATTTTGATAATATTGAATTGACTTCATCAACATGTGACAAGGAAGAAGGTATTGTCAATGTCCACGAAGAGAAAGAACAAACGCAAAATTGGAACGTGGACATGTTTTTTGGAAGGAATTTAGTTTTTAAGGGTTTTTTATATCAAAACTACGTAGTTTTGGCGTGTGCCACATGTAAGCTTAGATGCGTAACAACACTATATTTATTTTCCCTTTCTAAATTAGTTTTATGGTTTTTAATTTAATTTATAACTTTTCTTTATATTTATATATTAATACATTTTTGGTAACTAAATTTCTTAACTAGTTCATATTGTTGGTAAAAGATGGTCAACAATGACCATAATCTATATTATATAATAAATAAAGGTTTTGGTAGGACACTTGTCACCCTCACGTGCACCCCTAATATTTTTTCCCGCCTCTCTCTCCTGTTAATTATACATATTTCTTTATTTATTTATTTTTGTTTCTCGCCTCTCTCTCATATTAAATAATAATGACTTCTAGAATTATTTTTATAAAACGTTTTTTATTTTTAAAAAAATAGGTTTGTTCATAAAACATTTTTATAATTTGAACATTTCTTTTATTCTTTTTATAAAATATTTTAAAAAAATAGCTATATAATGTTTCTAAAATTTGTATTAAAAAACTATGTAATATATCATAAATATGTAATATATCAATCATTATTACGAAGTATATATAACATTGCATTTATTCAACATGTGTAATATACCGGGTTTCTAACATGTATTATAGATAACTATACTTGCTACGTGTCGACTTCTGGTGAAGTCTAGATTTTTGTTTCTCGCATCTCTCTCCTATTAAATAATAATGATGTTAAATAATTAAATATCTAAAATTTATTCTAATATTTTATTAAAAATTACTAAATCATAAGAAAATTTCAATTATATATTATCTTAAAATACAATTTTTATAATTTTTAAATGTTCATTATTTGTTATTTATAATTCTTAAATCTTCATTATTTCTTATTTCACCAATGATTGATAATATCCAACATACAATTCTTCATAAAAACTGTTGTTTTATAACAAATTGTATTTATTTAACAAATGTAATACATGGGTTTTAACCTAGTTGGTTAATAAATTAAAAGAGATACTCGGTCATTTACAATCATAATTCACCAAGTATAGTTATAATCAATCAAACATAGTCACATTTTGTCAAACATGATTATACTTGGTTAAACATAGCGCGCCATAATAAACGAGTTGGATAACAAGTCAAAATGAGCAATTTATAGGATGGCTTGGATTCACTCTCGAAAACTTCTCTGTCTATTTTTCGTTTTTATAAACAATAAGTCGTTAAATATGATTAATTGTAAAAATGTGTCATGGGTTAAGTCATATGTATTTTTTTTACTCTTATGAATAATAGGCTCTGATAACTATATTTTAAGATTGGTTTTTATGCTTAAAATGATGGTAAGTTATGGTTAAAAGTGTACGTGAGCATAAAAATCATAACCTTCAAGGAGTGACAACACAATGGTAAGCACATGATTTCTTTCTAGCAGTCTTTTTGTTATTTTTTTTCTTTTGACCTATTTAACGTGTAATCAAGTAAACATAACATAAAACGACTTGATTCAAATGGCCACCTCTAGCACTAATCATCAAAAAAGATATGTTGCAAAATGAGTTCCTATCATAAATAGCTAGTACTTGTCCAACCTGCTAGAAAAACTTACATAAAACTATACACGCAATTCACTTGCTATTACTTCAGCATGTTATGCATGATGATTCGATGCTCATGACGACATGACAGCATACACACACAACAGACAAATGTTAACGCCCAAAATGATCAAGGAGCAGGACAAAAAGCTCACTCCTTGTTGCGGGAGGATTTGTCCTTACCATCAAGAATAGGAGAGATTTGTAGACCTCTACTAAATGCTTGGTTGAACAGCATTCGTGTTTGGAATTCTGAGACGAAAGGGAACCAAGCCAAAAATGCAACCGGGGTGAATAGAAGCAAACCCATGATCATTTCATAATATTGTGCCAGCGTTCTAACAGATGACCAAAATCCAGATCGTCTCATAAATGGCTTCAGAGCTTGTGCAATCTAAAAGAATAACCATTTTAACCCATTATATACACAAATTGTCCAACCGCCCATTTTGCCACCTCTATAGAAAAACAATTCTATTAACTAATGTATGTTAAAAGTGGTTGCTCACCTGAAGCATTCCCCAACCGGTAGGCATTAAAGCAAGGACGCATACTATTATATCCTTTATTGTCATATGAGGTTGTGCAATTATGGTGATCAGGATAGAAAGAAATGTGACAAAGATTAATCCTTTAATCAATCGGAAGACAAGCTGATAGTCATTACTAAGAGACTTTTTACAATATGAGACCCCCTGAAAAACATGGAAAAATGTAAATGAATTTAACATTCAAATCAAAGTTACTAAGTGTATAAGAAATCAGTTTCATTTTTAATCAACCTTCATTACAAGAAGTCCTGCAGATATCACAAGCCATGATAGTCCATAAACCTGCAAGTAAGAAGCAAATCAAGACAATGGTTTATGTAAACTCGATCAATTATGTGCAGCTAAGACATTTTATTTGAAGAAATACCAGAAAACTTTTGCTGTTTGTGATGTTGAGATGATATACAAGTCCAAATTGATAAATAAAGAACCGAAATGCCAACAAAATCTCCATTATGGTACTCCTTATCCCAGAAGAAAGAAGATGTTCTTGATCTTTTTCCCACCATGACTCCCAGCTTTTTTCAGCAGATACACCAATCCCACCTTGGTTGCTTATCCATTTGTTCCAATCTGTCCAATCATCAACAATTTTCTGCCATTCGAATCCTGATGGGTTAAAAAGAAAGGGAGCAAAAAGCCATGTTCCCACCATGAACCACATTGATATTGTAATCAAAACATATGCCAGTGAACTTCTATATGATTCACCAAATATTTCATATACGACAAGTAAGATCAGAAGTTCGATTCCCTTGACAAAGTGACTGCGAGAATAGAGCCTGTAATTATCGGCAAATTTGGCATGAAATACCACAAATCCACGACCTGTAGCTCTGTATTGTGCACCCCCATGAAGCAAAGTTCTACCATAATAATGAGTTTTTGTACCAAGAGAAAATGTGAAAAACACAGAAGCTAGTTGTAGTTGCATCAGAACAAAATCAGTAAATGCACTTCTGAATCCTCTTTCCAGTCCTATCTCCATTATCATTGGAAGTGCCATAAGAAAGCCGATTTGAACAAAAGATTGAGAAGCAAGAGCTACTTGAAGCGGGTTATTTTTCATGACTGCTTTATTCGTACTCAACTCTCTCTCAAGTCCACTTAGTACAAGATATAGGCGGCCATATAGAAACACATATACTATAAGCACAGTGAGCTGCCACATAAAACAACTTTCTGGTATTAGACAGTGCAGATTTTGAATTCTTAAGTAAAGATTAACATATTTCATGAGTTGTTAATACCAGTGTGTTGAAGTAGAATCCTACAGTAGTGAAATAGCATGAGAGCATGCGGAAGAAATCAAAACGGTGTCCAAGCCTATATACATCACGGCTCATTGTTTGCTCCCCATTTCCGTTGGCTATCTTCGCCTCAAACAATGATATCTGGTTGAGGCCCACATCTCTTCCTTTACCAGCTTGTATGTATTCATGATGAGTAACATTTCCTCCACGTAGTGTAGAATTAAAACCTGAAATGAACTTGGGAATTGTGAACTATATTAAAGCGGATAAAGATGCAGAAAAGAATCTTCAACTACAAAATTATGCCTGCAAATATGTCTTCACTCAGGTTAACGATTTTTGAAGCCTTGCTGATACCCCCTCTGGTCAAGTGAAATAGTCTTTCAAAAACATCAGGATGCCCATAGTGAAATCTGACCCTGAATGATTAGAAACACAGGAACTATGTATTGAGTTTGAGATATAAACTATAATCAACCAATATTAGGAAGATCATAAAAACCTTCTATGATATCTGACACAGGTTGACATAATATTAAATCCATATTATGCATCCAAAAAAATAGAAAAGTCAATCTTGAAACTTACTTTAATGGGTTAGCCAACAATCTTTGTCCAATCGTTACAAAACTAGTCTCCTGGTTAGACATGAACCACGCGAGAGAAGAAACACTGCAAAGCACAAATAATCTAAAAAAGTCATTGTTCACGAAATAGAGCAAATGCATATGATACACAAGAAATGCATATTCACCTGCCGGTGAATATATGCTCCCTAAGTCCAAGTATAGTTGGTGTTCGAACACCGTGTTTGATAAGAAACTCTTGAAGCAAATTCCTCATTTTAAAGGCTTCTTCCATGTAGTTGTCCTGTTTAGAATACAATAAAAAACAATATTCCTTGCTAAGAGACTACAGCCATGATAAACTTCATGCAGAAAGAGTACCTGGTTCATGTCTATTGTTTGCAGCCCTTCTCCGCGTGTGAAAATTATGGCATGATTTTGGTTCTCTGGTTTTCCCTCACCCAATATGGCAGGCCCTGGAAGTTTTATACGATATATAACCTGAACAGACACAATTTCATATTTGCTTCAATTCATTAGTATTATGCTCTATAGGGAAATACTAAAATCCTTCTAAAAGAGTATGGTATACTCATGTCCCAAACAGTAGCTTTATATCTTTTTTCTTTGTGCTAGTTTCATGTTTGATGCCTAATTAATATAGTACTTAATAAAACTACCTGATGAAAACCTATAGCCAAACTTGTTATGCCTCATCACAATAGGCTCCAACAGGTAAAATAATATTTTAAAATTGATCAAATTGTCTAAAAAATATTGAAACTTTTACCTGATCTGAGTTTTGATCTTGATAGGATGCGTCTGCAGACTTTGGTACAGCTTTCACAAGAACTGAATAGTGAGAAACTTTATCAATCACGTTTTCTGATTCATCATAGGTAGGTTCTTCCACCTCATCAATATAGGCAACACGAAGAGAAGGATATCTGCCACATAAACGCATGGATGGTTAGAAAATAGAAGAAATACTTATCGTATCATATTTAAAGTAAAAAATATATATTTCAAGTCCTACGTTGTCATAAGTCTCAAAATGTCATGAGCACGAGCATCTTTTGATCTTTTCTGGATGCCATATTGTTGACATGAGACAACATACGTGAACTTCATATCTGCAACTGCTTGGCATTGTGCCAATAGTGATCTTTGATATTCTTCTGTGTTAGAATCAGCCGCCTTGTAACCTTTCATTAACTCTGCAACAATGATCAAAAGTTATATAGCATGCACTGCGTAATCAAATGCCATCAAAAGCCTATTGAAATTGATAGCATTGCTAACATATACCATCATCCTTTGCCATGTCAAGGAAAGCCTGAAGTTCCAATGCTTGCCGATAGTACATCATGCCTCGTACTAATTTATGTTCAGAGAGGTATCAATTTATTATCAGAATATAGATATTAATAATAAAAGTTGCCTTTAAATTTTATGATTACAGTTATTCTCTTCCCTCTTTTAACTAGTTCATGCTTCTTTGATCTTGATTATTTGTAGAAAAGAAAAAAACATTTACAACTACACAGTTTAATTATAAGGCAGCTAGGTTATGTTAAGATAATATTCAAATCAGAAATCAATCAGATACCAGTTCTTGTAAGCGTTTGGCCTCTATATGATGCCCAATGGCGAAGTTTATCTCCCGAATCTGAACCTCCTTTTAGTTCTTCTTCATTGCTATGTTCCACCCTCTCTAGAAAATTGTTCCATTCATCTGAAAAATATTTACTTGGTTTTATGGAATATACATGTTGATATCAAATTAAAGTAAGAAAACAAACTGACCTGGGAAAATTTTCTGCAAGTAGAAAAGGATGGAAACTCCATCTTCATTTGGCTTTTCCAAGGCATCCATAGAAAAAAGCACATCCTCATTGTAGTAAGGAGTCAGGACCCTAAAAGACAACAGTAGCATGTAGTTATAGAAGATTCTAGAACACTCCATGATAAAAATAACCTGTAGACTTGTCTTATGAAACTGATTGAGAAAACTTACGAGAAAGATATCATATTTCTAACTTTGGGTGCCACAGGCATGTCCATAAACAATGAATTCGAGAAGAAAGATATACGCCTTCTGGCTTCTAAGTTTGATGGTACATCCATAGCAGATTCTTTTTCGGTGAGCAAGAGATGAAGCCTTCTAATCTAGAGGCAATGACAAGATGATAAGACTTTATAAACTTACACAATCTGTTATATTAATAATTAATTTAGATTGCTAAAAGGTTTGGCTATCGATTAAGTTCATAAACTTTTACAGTGATAAGACGAAGGCTTGTAGAAGCTCTTCATTAGATCAGAACTTACTTTCTCTTTCCAGTCTTCTGCCTCAATAGTAACAGGGAAATTAAGATCTGCAAAAGCCTTGTGATAATGTTTATTTTGTGGTGCTATAGCCTCATGAACTCCATAAGATCCACCATGACTTGACTCCCAGATGCTATATGACAAAAAATAAAAGAAATTCAATAAAGTAATATGATGTTAAATAATTCGATGAGATGTTGAAACAATTTTATTTTACCTAGAATCTGGCTCATCTAATATGTCTCTTTTCACCACCTCCAGCATGTTAAGTAGCACAATTACAATGTCATCCTTGTCACTTGCTTTATTCCCTTTCTGAAAGCAAAGATTTAAGATAGGATTTAATATTTGCCTCATGAGTGAAAATAAGGAAAATAAAAGAGGTTGTATTTGACCAAAAACTCGATAAGCTGAATGAAATGATCAGTGAGGCTAGGCAGGGCACTCAAATCCAACACACTTATAAGATCTCCTTCCTTTATGTGGTGATCAACTTTTTCAAAAATCTCAGTAATGACACTGCAAATAGACAAGCCACGTTAATAACAAAAGCATTAGAAGTAATACAGGTTGGACTAACACACAAGCAGTTTATGAATATTTTTTTCTTGAATTTTATAAATAGTTAATTTATCAAACATGAATGCAAAATTATATTATTACAATAATAATCAAAGTTTTCTTTAAGTAAACCGAATTATGAGGTTTATGCATTTGAATATATTTGGATGAGTTTTGACCCGTTTGACGCGCCTGACACCAATTTGACATGCTTTCTTTTTAGTTGAATCTCTTAGCTTAACTCATTTGACCCGTCAGACACAAAACATGCCTTAAATTAAATGGGTCGAGATTGCAACCTCTAACATATTATATGAACTGACTCAGATGGTGGTTTACGTACGCCTTTTCACGTTCCCCTAGAACAAGAAAATTTAAAATATTTTTGCTTGAAGCATAGCATTCCTGTACAGCACAGAGCATATAACAGTCTGCATTTAGCCTCTTTTGCAGTTCTCGTTGGCGGTCACGGTCTTTTCCCTTGCTGTCTTTTGCCATGTCCAAGGCTATTGGAAGCTGCAAATTGCTTGTTGAGAAGTTAGCATATATTTCTTCAATGTTCATGAAAGAAAGTCATGCAGTAAGTAACAAACCTTGCTAGCAAGTAAAAATGGAGGCCACTGAATAAGATTCAAGTCAAAATCAGCCCAGCATGGCATGAGTAAAAGGTCCATTTCCCTGATAATATAAAAACTTGTGTACAGATCAATACCATGTAAGAAAAGGTTAAAATTACATACATGTAATTCTGTCCAAAGTACCTATTGCTTATCAAATCTTCCTCCCTGAAACTTGTTATAATTTTATTCCACATCTGTGCAAACCTTGCTGTCTCCTCTTTATTTGTTTGTTCCTGAAATAAACCCCAAAACGTCAAACTCCGTTGTATTTTCAAAATGACAAAAATGAACATGTAGTTTTTGGGTCGAGTCTTAGGCAAAAGATGATGTAGAGCGGAATAAAATATAATAAACAGAGAATAATTCTCAAAGAAATTGATATAAAACTTAATACCAATAACATTACAAGATGCGTCTTTTTATAGAGAGTTCGAAATTTGGCAGGCTTGCCAAATTTTCGAAGTTACAAATTGACTGGAATTATTGAAATTAAGACTATAAATAGACGCGTAAATTATGTCAATCAATGAATTATTGAACAAAACGGATTCGTTGAGCGCCGACATTGACACATTGTCGAAACCGGACTTGATCTGCTTGCCCAATCTTACGTCCGTCAACGTTTCTGGCACTTTGCCTTTGACACAACTGTCTACCTTATCAATCATAAGCCATCTCACACGTCATCAAACAAATCTTCGTCTGAACACTTCTTCAAGCATTCTCCTTATTACTCCTTGCTGCGTGTGTTTGGTTGTCAATGTTTCCCACATCTCCGTCCATATAAATGACATAAAATGGACTTTCGGTTCACCCATGTGTCTTCTTTGGCTACATTCCCTCCCATCACGGCTACCGGTGCCTTGATCTCTCTACTGATCAACTCTATATTGCCTGTCATGTTCGATTTAACGAGGAACACTTTCCTTTCATTCCTAATGTTAAACACCCCCCACTCCTACTACTCAACAGCCCTACACCTCTTAACCACACCCCTGTTAAGTTCGAACCAAACCTGACACACACCACATCACCCACACCACCGTCCTTTTCCTCAACTCCCACCCCCCCCCCCCTTAATTTGCCTAAAACTTGCCCTACTCAACCGATTCGGCATCCCAGACTTTCATTCAGTCCAAAACTCATACGATTCAGCCACCTCTCCTACCGACACAGCCCAAACCTCGCTTGACTCACCTGCTTCAGCCCCACCTCCTCACTCTCGCCTACCTAATCTACAGCCAAAACCTAAACCACGGGTCCCACACGACCCTTGGCCTTTCATTCCTCCACTTCTTCTCAACCACTCACCAAACCTGCCTCCTTTACCATTGCCAACAAATACCCATAAAGGCATCATGCTATGATCGAGGAGTTTTCTGCTCTGGTTAAGAATGGTACATGGTCATTAGTTCCCTGTGTTCCTAATAATAATATTATTGATTACAAATGGGTTTACATGTTAAATAGAGATCAAGAAGGTGTCATTACATGTTATAAGGCTCGTTTGGTTACCAAAGGCTTTTGGCAACAACCGGTGGTTGATTTTCATGAAACATTCAGCCTGGTCATCAAATCAACTACTATAAAGGTTATTCTATCTCTTGTTGTTTCTCATAAATGGCCACTTAGTCAATTGGATGTTCAAAATACATTTTCTTTATGGTAACCTCAAGGAAACAGTGTATATACGGAAGTCTCCTAGTTTTGTTGATCCTAGCAAGCCAAATCATGTTTACCTTCTTCACAAGTTGCTCTATGGCCTAAAACAAGCTCTCCCGGGTCTGGTTTCACCGTCTTTCACATGCTCTTCATACACGGGGTTTCACAAGTTCAAAGACAGATCCCTCCGTATGTATCTTCTGTTTTGGACGCACTCTGATCTATGTGTTAGTATATATTGATGACATCATCGTCACCAAAAACAACATTGATGCTATTAAACGTCATAATCAGACAACTTAGCACTGATATTGCCTTGAAAGATCTCGGGGCTCTTAACTATTTCTTAGGGGTTAATATTGTTCCTCAGGGATCACACATTGTCCTTTCTCAGAAGAAATATATCTATGAACTTCTACAGCGGCCGGCCTCACGGATTCGAAACTTGTTCCTTCAACTATTGAGCACCTCTCATACACTTACTCTCAGTGATAGCCTGGCCCTCTCTAATTTGGTAAAATATCGGCAACTTGTTGGTGCACTTCAGCATGTCGCCCTCTCTCGACCGGATATCTCCTTTGTAGTCAACAAAGTGTGCCAATTCATGCATGCCCAGACTGACAATCATTGGTTTACTATAAAATGAATTCTGAGATATCTAAAAGGCACTTTGGATTTTGTCTTACTCATTCGGCAATCATCTGGATCAACTTTTCATGCCTTTATCGATGTTTATTGGAACGACAGTTCACATTCATCTCCATCTTTTCTGAGTGCCTTCTCCGATGCTGACTAGGCTGGGTGTCCGAATAACCATCAATCCACGGGGGGCTTTGCCATCTACTTAGGTTCCAATCTTATATCTTGGACATATCTTGGACAGCTCGGAAATAGAAAACAGTTTTCCAATCCTATACTGAATCTGAATACAAGGATCTTGCTACACAGTATCGGAACTAACTTGGTTGCAAGCTCTTTTTCGTGAACTTGGTGTAGCAATCTCACCTCCTACCCTATGGTGTGACAACCTCGGGGCAACTTATCTTTCAACCAATCCTGTTTTTCATGCCCGGTTGATTTTCACTTTGTTAGAGAAAGGGTGGGGCAAGGGAAACTTCATGTGCAGTTTATCTCAACAAATGATCAAATTACAGATATCTTCACAAAGCCACTGCCGACTCAAAGATTTCTACTTTTAAAATTCAAGCTACAGGTCGTTCCCCACCCTTATCTTGCGGGAGGATATTAGACCATAATTGTAATTAACATAGTATAGAGGGTACTCAATTGCAATATTGCTCGCTATATATAGAGCCCCCATGTAACCCTACTATACACAAAATACAACAATCATTATACAATTATTCTCTGGTATAACTATTTTGAAGCAATAAGTAGTAGACTTAGATTGTTGTTTTATACATATACCTAAATTATTATTATAGAATCCCATAACTAACAAAGTCCATGTAAGTTGTTAATATCGTAAAAGGAGCCAAAGAGAAAGAAAACTAAACCTTATTCGGTCTGCGGGTTAGAGTGGCGTTGATTCCCTTCTTAGTCATTTCACTATTTTCTACTGGAATTAAGCAGTCATTAAATGCACCAGGCAGTGACTGAAATCGACTTCTCAACATCCTTAAAGTTCGAATCTAAAGAAGCAAAGATTAGACTGAAATACTAAAACTAAAAAGTATGAACAAAATTGTAAATATTATTTACTAAATAATGCAAATAGGATCATTAACCTCTCCAAGACGCCGAAATGCACCATAAACACCACCAAATATTGTGGAAAATATGGCATACCATATCTGAGTATCCATGAAATAGACCTGTAAAGATTCGAAAAATCACTTTAAAAAGCAAGTTTTGGCAAAACGATAGTAGGACAGAACTAAGATAAAACAAACATACTAGAATGATAGGAGACCAGAGTGCTATAACAACACCAATATTGCTGTTAGCTGAAAATATAAAAGGAGAATTTGTAAAACATCTTTACTCTTAACTATATGATTAAAACTATATGCATAAACATACATCTAAATGGGTTCTGAAACTTGATTACCTTGAGGGAAGAACTCATGCCATTCATAACGTCTTACGTGAAGTCGCATAATTGCTTTTGTTGGGCCCACTAGAGGCTTTATCTGCAATATGCATGTAATTCTCAATGAAATCAGAATTAGTATTGATTATTTCCACAAGCAAAAGACAAGGATCAAGATAGGCACCTCTAAGTAGTAACTGAAAGCTAACTTTGCCATTATGAGGAGTACCCAGAATATAGTATACCTAGAAAGGGAAATTGTAAAACATAAAACAAGGCGCAACTAAATCAAGCAATGTGCAGAGCATTGTTACTATGGAAATCATACTTGATAATGGAGAGTGGATCTTCATGCATTCCCCTCCCAACATAGAGTGGAAGCTGCAAAGTTTAATGGAATTATGATTGATTGTATATGACATTTGTTGGCACTATGATTGATTGATTGTATGATAAGAAGTTGATCCAAGAGTTGACAGACTCGTCTTGGACCAACCGGATAAAAGTAAATGGCCTAGAAAAGCCCAACTTAAAAAAAACAACATGCCTTTTGATTCATCTCAAGTTACAGGACCATAAAGTATGAACGAAAATGGCACAACCCAATGTTTGGATCTAAATTCCCTCGTATGGAGCCCTCATTTTTACTTTGATAGTTTATCCCCAAATTTATTGATTTTAATTAATTCGGTTTTAATTGTAAAAACGCATGAATCGGCCTTTCATTAATTCACATGTTTATAATTAGTCATCTAATTTTTATTGCTAGCTTTCATTTCCCAAGATTTGACAATACCTGCCAAATTAGATTTTCCGTATAAAAAGTGCTTGGTGTAATAGTTACTCATTAAAACTTTATCAACTTTTCTCTTAAACAGTGTTCTATTTTATATTTTCTTTCTCCGGCTATGTCATAATATGTGTTATTGTGAAGAATAGAAAGGACTAATAGTAAAAAAAAAAAACACAATGTTGTAAGTTGTGGAAAGGTTGTTGTACCTGAGACCACCACATCATGAACCTCACAATTTTGTAGTCTGATCTCTCTAGATTGCGACGTATAAATGGTAGGAGAAACAATAATCCAGAAAGGATATTTGGAGATAAGTAGATAGCAACTGCTAAAATGAAAAGCGAAGGTGAACTTGATCCGTTGCCGAACCAGTTCTTAATGGTCTCTCCAAAACCAGGACTGTTCCAACTATATGAATAAGTTATTGGTAAAACTACTACCCAAGCTGCTGCAGAAAGAACCTTCAGAATATATCGAAGCTTCACATAAAAGGACATGCTGAACCTTGCTTTCCACATCATAACTACATCAATGACAGCTGGAAAATGTGGAGGAAAGAATCTCATTAGATCTCCATCCAAGCTATAAGTACAAACATGCATACGGCATACCTACATATATGAGAACACATATGCATAAATAACTTTGAGTTTAGACGGAGTTTGTCACTGGTTACCTTGTGCAAGTTTTAAAACTGCTGCTGTTATGAATATGCTCAACACTTTCTTGAATACAAGTCCATCAAAGATTGAACTTAGTTCACCCGACCCATTCCATGCTATTATAATCATCGCCTTAAGCAATATGAAAGGACCAAGTTAATAAAACAAAGCATGAGGCATGCAGTATACATGACAGCAGAGAAAAAAGATAATTACCTGTAAACACAAAATGAAAAAGCTCCACATCCTATCAAAGCTCCTAAAGATATGCCAGTACGAATCTATTTCAACGAAATTGATTTTTCCTATTGAATGATCATCTGTTGCAGGTTTTTCACTAGTAGCAGATCTTTTATCCTGAAATAAAAGCATTTAATATATCTAGTCACTGACTAGTAACACACATGTGGCTGAGTTGTATTAATACTGATCTGTGTATAGATCAGTAAAGGAAATCTTGATGTAGCAAGTACAGTATCTGGTGCTAAAAAGGTAAATCAATACTTACATCATCAGGTTGACAAAAGAAATCATTATCTTCACGCATTGGCCAACCGAGACGAAAACAGTCAGGTGACCTACAATATTTGTACCGATAAATATATATTTGATTGGTTTATCATCACACGATATGTGAACAGAGAGCAAGATACCAGAAGTATTCATTTAGGTCATCATAGTTTCTCCATTGAGAGTGTTTTGTCTTTCCCCCTTTGCTTTTTTTAGCTTCCTGAACAGGAGAATAATGAAAATGCAGGCATTTGAAATTTAAACATATAATATGCTTCATACATTCCCCAGATTTACACCACACCTTTGCTATTGTTTTGTAAATAGGAACCACAACTTTCAACAAGAATGACTCTTTTTCACCCCCATATGCAGGTTTAATATTCTCACCAATCTCGGTAACACTACCAGCCAATATGCCATATACTTCAAGTGCCATCTATGGAACAAGGAAACATTAGAACAATATCAACACGCACATGAACATAACAATGATTAAATTAATCATGATGCATGCATACGTTATGATAGATATAGCAAAGACATTCCGGCATAAATCTCAAGTTTGCAGCTTCACCCCATATGAGAAGATATAGACCCATGTACAACAACTTTCTTTGTTGCACATCTTTTTGAATATTTGGCAACCTGTAAAATGGAGGATGACGATAACATATTGCTAGTCGATATATATACTTTTATAACTTTATGAACTGAGTGGCGACTACATATCCAAAAACAATTTTAATGTTTATGAAAAAGTATCAAGATAGTAGCTATCAGATACTAACCATATTAGTTAAAAGATATATAAGTGATTATTGTATTAATTTAGTATGCTATGTAATTATTAGGAGATAATATTTGATATTTTTCCAATGTAGTTATCTGTTTGTACTCTATAAATAGTGATCAGCATTATTCTATAAACCATTAGAGCAGTGGTTATTATGATATATCTGGTAGTTAATAAACAGCAAGTTAGAGAATAAGTGCTAGATTATTGATTTTTAAAAGGTAAAATTCATAATGACCACTTTAAAGACACAATAGGAATTTTTTGGTGTTGTTTCTGTATATAACTTGAATTGGCAACCATTAAAACACCTCAAGAAAAGCTCTACTTACCAAAGACTACTCTTCCGACCCAAATATTTGCACCACTTCTTGTAATTTTTAAAAAGTTTCTTCATAACTTCAGTAACCGCACAATCATCCAGCTTTTTGAAAGAACAATATGAGGGTATGCCATAAGCAATGAGAATTGAATTATATTACAATCTTAGCCACATGTAAAGTATAATACCTTAGATTGTTGGTCAGGATTCGGGAACTGGCGAATGTAAACATTTGAAAGCAACAAGATTAAGTGTTCTCTCTGATTGGAGACATTATCTTTCTGTGAAATATATAGTCACTTTAATATTCATCATGATATATTAGATAATCCTAATAAAGCACCAAAAGGCAAACCTGAAAACCAAATATAGCCTGTAGCCAATCCAGGATATCGTCATGTACTTTCTTCTTGTAGCTCTTGGGCCATGAAAGTCCCCTTGTATTGCGAAGTGCATAAACCGAAGCTTGAATCTACAAGTTGTTGGTAATTTTAGTGTTATCAACGGTTTTAGTGTTATTGGATTGATTTGATGATCGAGTGAATATTATTGGTTACTAAACAAGTTAGGAGATGCGGCGTTTGAATCTAATAATATTGGGTGTATTTAATTGGATAATTATTTCAATTGGGTTTTGAACTAAATATCATGAGTTGGACCTAGGCCTGATACTTTCATTTATCTAATTGGGCTTGGAATCCAACAAAGGATCCGGGTCAATCAGTGGTTTACAAAACCAAAGCATATACAGACATTATTTGATTCTATCAGTTTTCTTCTTTATCCTTTGGTACGGTTTCTTCTTCTCCAAATTTCTTCTTCATCCTTTGGTACGGTTTCTTCTTCTCCAAAGAAAAACAAATTCTTTCTTGATATACGATCTTAGTCTAATCCGATTAAACTATGAGATGTACCCTCAAATGATTTAATCTGATAGTGATTATCACGATTCTAAGATTAATCCAAGTTTGTGCCCTATTTGTTCGATTGGCGATTCCGTGCTTCATATTGCAGAAATCGATTGAAGGTTTCAACCACCGGAAGTAAAAGTTATTTAATTCCAATTCAAAGTTCTCTGTTTACATTTACATTTGGTATTTGGGTTTGACTTAGGGTCTTGGATAACTACCAAATACAACAAAGATTAAATCATTTTATTTGAATTTGGGGTTTCTACGACTTAATCTACCAATTATAATCTCACCCCCATTTTTCTGTCGTTAAAAATCAAAGTCAAGGATTGGAAGAATTGAAAAGGAAACTTGGAATTTGGGTCTTGAATCGCTCAAAGTCAGAAGCAAGGAAAGAAAAGATAAACCAATTTTGGTTGTATTCGGTATTGCCTTGTTCGTTTCTGCCAAAATTTTCAAGATTGTATTACATGGTTTGGTGTATAACAAGGAGTTGATTCAATGAGTTTGGAATTCTGTTTGTTTCAATCTTCAAGGGTTAAAAGACAACAGGAGTTTGAAATTCGTATTTGGATTGAGTTAATTTAGGATTGAATTTCATGGCCTGTGATTTTGGTGTGAAACTCTTATTCGGAACTGTTTGGAACTTGTTTTGGGATTTTGTTAACTTTGGGAATCAAACATGGCAAGTGGTGAATCAGTTCGGGATATGTCTAGCAAGTTCGCTAAGTTGGAAAAGTTTGAGGGACAAGATTTTAGGAGGTGGAGGAAAAAGATGCATTTCCTTTTGACTACCTTGAAAGTGGCTTATGTATTATCTACCCCGTGTCCTGAGATGGTGGAAAATGAAACACTGGAAAATGAAACACTAGAACAGTCTAGGAGACGCCTCAAGTGGGAAAATGATGACTATATATGTCGGGGACACATATTGAATGGCATGTCTGATGCTCTGTTTGATGTTCATCAAAACGATGAATCTGCTAAGCAGTTGTGAGACTCTCTAGAATCTAAGTGCATGGCGGAGGATTCTTCAAGTAAGAAATTCCTTGTTAGTAATTTTATGAATTACAAAATGTTAGATTCTAGGCTGGTAATGGAGCAATACAATGAGCTATTGCATATCTTGGGTCAATTCACACAACACGACATGAAGATGGATGAGTCCATATCTGTTTCTAGTATCATTGATAAATTTCCACCATCTTGGAAGGACTTTAAGCACACTCTTAAGCATAAGAACGAAGATATGTCTTTGGTCGAATTAGGTAGTCACATTCGGATCGAAGAATCGCTTAGATTTCAAGAACTTGAAAAGGGGAAGGAAAAGACTCAAGCTTCATCTTCGGTTAATGTGGTTGAACATGATAAGAATCTCGGAAACTTCAACAACTCCAAGGGTGACAAAAGGAAGTTTAATGCGGATAACGATTATTTCAAAAAGAAGTCGAAGCTGTCATGTTGGAGATGTGGTAAACTGGGGCATCTCAAGAGAGATTGCAGAGTGAAGATTTTGGATGGAAATGCATCTCATGTGGCGGGTCCAAGCGGGCCGAACGACCCGAAGGCTCCACCAGGTACGCTTACTAATTCTAATTTAATTTTAACAAAACCTATGAGTTTTGTAGTGATTCAATGGTTCATTCGGGACATGTTAATTATGAACAAAATTCAAACCTGTTTTTTAATTCAAAGAAACATAGTTTAATTAATAATCCCGTTGGATGTTTACAAGCCGGGAAAACTCATTGGGTTGTGAAATGAATGAAACATAGTCTTCGGGTTTGTGTTTGGACTCAAGAAGTCCAATGGTCTTTAACAATAATTCGGTTGAGAATTGTGTGTTGTTTATTTATGAATCCTTCTATGCACAGGATGACATGCTTGCATGGTGAGTAGACTCGGGTGCTACGAGTCACGTATGCAAGGATCTAAAGTGGTTTGATGTATTTGAACCAGTTGAAGATGGATATGTGCTAAGGATGAGAAATGTGGCAACCGAGTCTATTAAAGGAGTTAGAAGTGGTAGACTTGTGGTTACATCTGGAAAACATTTATTATTAAATAATGTGTTGTTTGTACCGGGGATTCGAAAGAACCTCTTATTTGGGATTATGTTATATAACTATGGTTTTAAATAGGTCATCGAGTCGGATAAGTTTATCTTGTCTCGACACGGAACCTTTGTTGGATTTGGATATATATGTAATGGCATGTTTAAACTTAATTGTAATGTCTCGTTTAATGTTGAATATGCTTGTATGGCATTCACGTCTTCTAGCATAATTGAGAATGATTCTAGTTTGTGGCATGCTATATTAGGTCATGTTAATTATTACAGGATGAAAAATATGTCTAAAATGAGCCTAATTTCTACTGTTGACATGCAAAACTGTAATAAATGTCATACTTGTAAGTTGACTAAAATCACTAGGAAACCATTTAAAGATGCTAAAATGGATTCTAAGGTATTAGAATTGATTATTCTGATTTATGTTCACACAAAAGATGAAAACACTTGATAAACTTAAGATTTATATACACGAAGTTGAATTGCTTCAAGGTGACTTTATTAAAACTTTTCAAACTGTTCAGGGAGGGGATTATCCTGATCCAGTGTACTTTCAATCAACTAGAAGAATAGAACCTTGAAGGAAATGGCCAATTCCTTGTTATTTTACTCTGGTTTGAGTGATGGGTTCTGGGGAGAAGCTATGCTAACTGCATATTGTATATTAGACAGAACTCCCAATAAAAAGGATAAAATAACTCCATATTAGTTATGGAAAAGGAAACCTCTAAATTTCAATTGTTTGAAAGTGTGGGTTGTAGGGCTGTTGTAAGTCTTACTGAGCCTAAGAGAAATAAATTGTATGAAGATGTATACATGAAACAGCCTAAGGTTTTGTATTACCTATACAAGAACACAAGTGTGTGGGTTCTCTTACTTGGAGGAGTTGCTATCTCCTTGGCTTCAAAGAAGCAAGTTTTCATTACCAATTCGATTATGGAATCTGAGTTTGTGGCTTTAGCTATAGCTGGTAAAGAAGCTGAATGGTTAAGGAATTTAATCTATGAGATTCCATTATGGTCGAAACTGATATCACCGATCTCTATCAGATGTGATAGTGCAGTTACATTGGCTAATGCGCATAGTCAAGTGTACAATGGAAAGTCTAAACACTTAGGTGTTAGACATAGTATAATTAGAGAATTAATCATGAACGGTGTGATATCTGTTGAAGATGTAAGACCTGAGTTTTATTTAGCTGATCGTTTAACCAAAGGGTTGGGAAGAGATCTCGTGAACAAATCAGCTAAAGGGGATGGGTTTAAAGTCCATTGAAATATCTTATGTCAAGACACCCAATTCCCATCTAATACAACGTTAGATGTTGAATTCAATGTGGAAAGCTTGTCATAAAAATATTGGAACACATTAACATAATCATCCCAAGGTATGTGTTCAGACTGCAAGATAAAGGAGGTTGGAATTTAATTCCTTAATAGTTCATTGATAAATTGCAGTGCAGGTGCAAGAATAATGTACTACCTATAAGAATATGAAAATTAGCCGTTTCAAAAAGCTTTGGACTTAAGCTTTGCATATATTCTTTGAAGGATTAGGACACAGGCTAGTAAAATATTATGTCAAGTAAGAACATGTGAATTTGTGAACTTATGTGTATATTAACTTCAGGTATTCAAATGGATAGCAAGGATTCAATCCATAGTGACACCTCGATATTCGAATATTTGGATCGTTTGATATACTAAGATGAAAATTCAATCCTTAGGACATTTTCATTTATGCATAAGTTTGTGTTTTTTTAGAGAAGTAATTTAAATTAATCATGGATATCACAAAAATGGAGGAGGAATGTTGGTAATTTTAGTGTTATCAACGGTTTTAGTGTTATTGGATTGATTTGATGATCGAGTGAATATTATTGGTTATTACACAAGTTAGGAGATGCGGGAGTACATGCTCGTTTGAATCTAATAATATCGGGTGTATTTAATTGGATAATTATTTCAATTGGGTTTTGAACTAAACTAGGGGATTTACCCGCCTCACGTTGGGGCGGCGTGGAAACGTACAACAACTCGAACCGCCCCGCGTTGTGGCGGCGTCGAAACATATAGTAACTCGAACCACCCCGCGTTACGGCAACTCGTCGAAACGTACAGCAACTCGAACCGCCCTGCGTTACGGTGGAGTTTGGTCGAGTTTGGTCGTTTTTTCCACGCGTAATGCAGACCGTTTATACAATCTATTTTGTGGCAAAACTATAAAAAAAACTTTTGAGAAAAAATATGTGACAAAAGTATAAAAAAAACTTAAAAAAAGCTTTTGAGAAAATTTTTTGTGTCAAAACTATAAAAAAAACTTTGGAGGAAGAAAAACAATAGTAACTCGAACCACCATGCGTTACGGTGGAATTTTGGTCGAGTTTGGTCGTTTTTTCCCCGCGTAATGCAGACCGTCTATACAATCTATTTTGTGGCAAAAATATAAAAAAAAATCTTTTGAGAAAAAAATATGTGCCAAAAGTATAAAAAAAACTTAAAAAAAACTTTTGAGAAAGAAGTTGGGGCAAAAGTATAAAAAAAACTTTAAACCCTACCGTGGAAAACCTAAGGTTTTTCAATAAAGGTAGAATATCATGAGTTGGACCTAGGCCTGATACTTTCATTTATCTAATTGGGCTTGGAATCCAACAAAGGATCCGGGTCAATCAGTGGTTTACAAAACCAAAGCATACAAAGACATTATTTGATTCTATCAGTTTTCTTCTTCATCCTTTGGTACTGTTTCTTCTTCTCCAAAGAAAATCAAATTCGTTCTTGATATACGATCCTAGTCTGATCCGATTAAACATTGAGATGTACCCTTAAATGATTTAATATGATAGTGATTATCACGATTCTAAGATTAATCCAAGTTTGTGCCCTATTTGTCCGATTGGCGATTCCGTGCTTCATATTGCAGAAATCGATTGAAGGTTTCAACCACCGGAAGTAAAAGGTACTTAATTCCAATTCAAAGTTCTCTGTTTACGTTTACATTTGGTATTTGGGTTTGACTTAGGGTCTTGGATAACTACCAAATACAACACAAGTTTAACAATTGTAGTATGAATATACAATTGGTAAAAACTAAAATTGGAAAAATGGGCAGTCGGGTTGAATAGGCCACCTCAGACCGCTTTTTGTCCAAAAACTTTAATTATTCATAAATAAATAGAGGGGACATATATATGACCAAAAAATCATATTATATCCGAAGTATGTAAATCTTTTAATAAAATATTAGAGGTTTTATTCAATAAAAAACAGTTTGGGTGACTTTCAACCCATTCAACTACAACCCATTTGACCCCTTTCCGTTTTAGCTAATCTATTTACTCTAGACCTATTACAGACAAAACATACCCGAATAAAGGCTATGCTAGAAAGACTTCTTTATATAAGAAATCTGGAACTTACCTCTGGATATCTCATTATAGCTTGATTTGAACTATCAGGGTCAAGTGGAAGTATATTATAAGGAGCATACATCTCTGTCTTCTCAGCAATCATAGTGTGAGCTTCCAAAATCTATGCATAGAAGTTAATGGTTCATTAGAAGTTCCTAAAGGGTAAGAGAAATCCCCGGTATTTACCTCATCCGCCACCTCTACAGACTCGGTGAAGTTAACAGCTTTTAAAACATCAAACAGAACACCCGCAGTCTGATAAGCTTTTGTAAGCCGAGTACTAATACAAAAAGAAATCAGAAAATACATAATGCAAATCTGAAGGAAGAAACAACTCACAAAGAGAGATAGTTACCGGTCAACTTTATCAGCCTTTTGTAAGGCTTGAATATACTTCCTGTAGTAATATCTATAAAAACTCTGCATTTCACGAGCGTCACTCTTTGTTCGTCCTTCTAATGTTGTTTGTTCTTCCTGAAAATTTTGTAACACATCAGATCTTTTTGGAATTGATCAATATTCATGTTGTGTGTGTATACACACACAAACATACATACATACATACATACATACATACCCTCTCTAGGCGTTGAAGGAGGGCAGTCTTGAATTGGCGAACACCACGGCCACTTGATTTTGGATCTAGTTTGTGGGCTTTCTCAAAAGCATAGAACCGACCTGAGTGCATACACAATAAAGTTTTCTACTGTGCATGTAAAGCAAAAATGACATGATAAAACAATATATTACAAGAGGAAAAATAGAATATCAATCGCCACACATTCGACTTCTGATGATGAAAAGTTCATGAACAAATAGAACAAGAACTAGGAACTTAACTTTAGCAGATTTACAACAATGGCTAAAGCCTAAAAGTAAAGTCAGGGGATGGCATAAATAATTTCAAAGTAGAAAGGTCAAAATTGATCTTTGTCATACAAAAGAAATAAAGACTCAAAACCATTAGCCTCTAAACTTGGAATGAATTAACAGATATTAACACAAACCGGGACTTACAAAGGTATGCAACTCTTGGATTTGTAGCTTCAACTTCATTAGCAACACGAAGAATAGGTGCAATTTCAACAAGTGACGAAGGCACCACCTCGCTGTCCGTCATAGACTCCATACCCAAATTACCAGCAGTTTGAGTCAGCATCATCCCTCCAGGTGGCTGCTGATCGGGCCCTCTTCGATTGTAAGCCGTTGTTTCTTAAATTTCTTCTTGCAAAATAACTTAGGCACCTTAATTTTCTTAAAAAACTTTGTTAAGAAAATACAATCAGCACCAAAATAGCAGAAGACCCAAAAAAGTTGTTGCATGTACTTCTAATCAATTATATTTTAATTAAATATAATTAAACTAACAATTTGGATTACTTTGAAAATTAAGATAAAACAACTTTTTACACTTTAGTCTCACCCTTTTTGTTGGATCAAAAGCTAAAGTGCAGCTTTCTATAGTTGAATCCCTTTTCCTTAATTGTGGAGTAAACCCTCCAATGTAAATAACTTCTCATAACATAGGAGCATCAGTCCTGATCAACTTGTGACTCACTAAAAAATATAAAAATCTGGCAGCCATACACTAGAGAGTTTTGAATTTTTTATCACTTTAAGTAGTCAAGAAAACTGAATTCTGAATCGTTCGATCAAAAACCAAATTCATTGAACATATGAAACTCAGAAAACCCCAAAAATTCATGAAATTTTGTATTTAAAAAAACAACGTAAAGGTTGAGAGGCAACTACAGTACGTTTTTGTAACAGTAGACATGATCAAACGACTGAATTACAATATCATTCAAGAATAATCGATGATGATGACGATGAACTTACCAGATAATGTACTAAAGCTCAAAATCTTATAGAGAAGTAGCTTTTATCATTGTGGTGGAAGGTTTGCTACTTCTAAAAGAGATTTATGATGAGGAATGCGCGCTTTCTGCTAAAAGAAACAGCTGAAAGAAAACATATAGAAAGAGGAGGGAAAAAGCAGAAGCATTACCTAACTGACCTTAATCAACAAGAAAACGCGGGCAATAATTGAAGACTAAAATATGAATATTTGGTGTTAAAGGGTTCGTAGTTTCATGATTTTCAATTGCTAATGGACTTATTTATAACTTTTTGCATGAAAATCATGATTTTATTTTATTCCATCAGCTTAAAATTCTAGAATGGTAATCAGTTTATAAATATTTATATTTATCACATGCTTAGATTTTCAATATAGAATTATTGCAAGTTTGATAGTAACATTAATTAATGATAATACATGTTACACCCTAGTCTTTTAAAGTCACTTAAAAAATATTAATATTGGTAAATAGACATTAATGCCCCTCACGTGAGGGGCACATGACCTCACTTAACAAGAGTTTTGAATGGATGTTAGTAGAAATGACGAAATGTGTGCAAAAGTTTTAGAAAAATGACATCCAATTTAATTTTTAAGTCGAAAGGCATAACGTGTAATTTTCAATAAAGTTAAAAGACATAATTTGTAATTTACTCAACTATGTATTAATAAAAGTTAAAAAATATTTAAACATACAAAAATAACTTTTCATAGCTCTTTCTTTTTCTCTACATTTCTACCATTGCCCTGTTTTCTTTCCTCAATATGTTTTTTTTTCTGAAAAATATTAATTACATTTCAAAGTAACCACCAATAAAAATTTAGCAACTACCTTTATATAAAGACCAAAACCATTCCAATATCACACTAATATGTCACATTGTAATTAATTTAATATATGTCACAAAGTAACTTAAGGTTTACAAAAAATGTTATGTTGATAGTTGAATATAATATATCTAACAATAATGGTTAGGGCACCTAGTCTTGATCAAAACAAGTAAACATCATATCAAACGCCCTCTGTATTATACCAAAAAAATTAATAAGATTTTCCCAAATCTTCAACAGCCAATTGCAGGGCACCTAACAGGCTAACCAGATCCTCCTGCAGCAGCCTGCTTCTCATCTTCACCATTTTCTTCTTTGGAAAACTCCTCAATCAACTCTTGTTGTTTTTGTGTCAATTTCCTGAAAATCATTTTTTTAAAGTTAAGGAACTGGAATCAATCTACCAAATAAATAAGAGGCCGCAAAACCGGCATATTTCCGCCCGGTAACTAGAGGTGGAAAACTTACGTCGGGATGCTAACATTGAAGTGCACGTATTGATTCCCATATGAATAAGAGGTCCGGGTTTTAATTCCTGAGATTTAAAGGGAAGGTAAGAGGTTTGTTTAAGCATATATATTTTGTAACGAATATGCAACAAATTTAACCAGAAAAAGAATAAAAACAGATAAAACCCCACCTTTTCCCTTTAGGACTACTTGTGAACCTGGTTGGGTCCCGGCACGAACCTGCATATCAGAAATAAATAATGATATAATAAAGAACTTGTGGACACTTGTCTTGAGCAAACATTATTCTGTAAGATATGAAAATCAACCTTAAGAAGAACATCTCCTGTTAATGTTGGGACCGGAATGCTTGCTCCCAAAATTGCCTGCAGGATTATAGTTAAAACAGAACAAACATAAAAAATATAAAATGTAAAAAATGTAAAAAAAAATCAAGCATAACATTTTGAATTACCTGACTCATACTCAGGTTTGCATTAACATGAATGTGGGTCCCTTCTCGCCGAAAAATAGGGTCTTCTCGCACCTGTAAAGATTGTGATGGGAACATAAACCATGTAAGAGATGTTTTCTTATACATCAATTTGATGTGATATATGCAAAATAAAAATTGCTCTTACAAATTAGTTTTCGTGTTACTTTAAATTACCTTAATATGAACATAAAGATCACCCGGTTGGTTGCCATCTGGATCTGCCCCACCACTTCTGGACACCCTTAATTCTTCATTTGTATCCACTCCTACACATTTCAGAGCCCAAATAGTTTAAAAGTCTATATATAGACAAACTTTTATGATAATCAGGTTTAAAGACGAGTTACTCAAAACATAATTTGACAAAAGAATAAGAGATCTGTGTAACATACCTGGCATGATGTTTAATTTGACAGATTTCAGTCCTCTCACCACTTTCTGCCCATTGCATGACTTGCAAAAGTTCTGTAAGCCAACCACATTTTAATCAATATATATGCATATAATATTCTTTTACTCTATGGCAGGCAGAAAATAGCGTAAAGCATCTTCACGGAATATATATGTATTTTAATTTTCTGGTAAAGAATGTACCTTGACATATTTTCCAGTTCCGCCACATTGGCTGCAAGTGGACTGCATTCTAAATGGACCATTTTGACTGTTTGTCTGTGGATGGTGCATAGCCGCAATTTAGAAGTTCAGCCAAAAAAAACTATTTTCTAATCACATAATTAGGTAACAAATTGTATGTACTAACCACGCCTGCTCCTTTACATCGCCTACAGGTTTCAGGCTTTGTCCCATGAGGAACACCAGATCCACCTGCAATCAACCACAATAAAAACATGATCCCAACAATGTTTGTTTCTCTTGCAAAATAACAAGTAAAATGAGCCAAAACAACACATTTACGATGAGCCTAAAGTTTTTTCATACCGCAAGCTTCACAAGGTAGCTCGGTATAGAAAAGCACATTTTTGGTACATCCTTGCACAGCTTCCATGAAAGAAAGCTCAACAGAAGCCTATTGAAAAGGTTATAAAAATAAAAAATCAAAAGTAAGACTTCAGATAATGAGTCAAATGCATAAACAGCGCTCGCAACATATGAAATAGATAAAAACCTTAGCATCCTTGCCACCGTTCTGAGCATATGTGTGGAAATTAAATATCTGATTCATGAAGTCAAGTGAGAAAAGTTAAAAGAATTACATGTCAAAAAATAAGTTTGCAGTTAATAGAAAACTATCCTCTACTAACACCTTATTATTCTGCAAACATGTCTATGGTAATTGATAAAATAACATGTTCACCAAATATAAGGTATAAAAATGAACCTTTCTACTTTTACCTGTAATGCAATCTGATGAAGAGCAAGTAATTAATAGCAAATAATTAGCAAATTTCCTGAAATCTATATTACTGATTAGAAAATCGACACCCGCCTTGTTCGGTTTAAAGCAATGTTTTAGAAACCAAACAGGCAGCCAAACCAACGGTTCACATGTTCAACCAGCCCAACTACCCGGTCTCAAAAACCGGTCAGCAGAAAAAAGGTGGAGGCGAACACCAGATTTTTCACCAGTTTTCAACAGTTTTTGATCAGTTCACTTAAAACTGGCCGGTTTATTGTATCCCGGTCCATTAGTTTGTAGCTGAGCCGACCGCACCAGCATTCCCAGTTAAACCAGTCAGACTGGATGATCCGGTCCGGTTTTCACAACATTGGTTTCAAGTCACTTTGTTTAACCTATCCTTGTATGGATCACATATAGAACCAAAATCTCAAGAAAATCAAAAGTGCAGAAGTGAAATTGTAAATAAAATGGATCAAAGTGCATTAACAGAGCGAGCGTTGCTATGTTGTAAGTCAAGGTGATTAAACTAAAAGATTAGGTTCGTAACTTGAGCAAAAACCATTTGGATAAAACTTACATCTTCAAAATTTTGGAAAGGATTACTCCATGAATCAGTATCTGGACCAGGTCCACCATTAACACTTGCTTCATAAGCCGCATGGCCAACCTATAGAACCATTAATCCAGCAGAGAAAATGCAAATATATCAAACGTAAAGTAGAACATAATAGGTATATTATAAGACAGAAAGCGCATAATTCAACCTGGTCATAATCCGCTCGTTTATTCTCATCTTTCAGAACCTGCAAAAAAGGGCGAGACTAATTTAATAGATTTGTTAACTTCATATTCTGTATGGTTTGACAAAACATTGAAAAACACTAAGACCTCATATGCCTTTGAAATTTCTTGAAATCTAGTTTCTGCTTCCGGATCATCTTTGTTTGCATCTGGATGCCACTTCTTTGCTAGCTAGAAATTCCAATATGAAAAAATAATCACTCGGTGATGATAAGTTAACAATTTTAAAATACAAACAAAAGACCACAAAATCAATGCACATGAACTAGTTCCATTTATGTAAAACCAAATTACAGTGGAAAACGAGGAAAGAAATAACAGTTTAAAGAATGATACAAACCCCATAATATGCTTTCTTGATTTCTGAAGAAGTTGAATTCTTACTCACTCCAAGAGTATCATAATAATCTTTTGAAGCCATAGATGCTGGTAAAAATTAAAAATAAGAAAATGTGTAAATGCTTAATAAGCCAGATCTTTATTTTGATAATACAGAAGCATGTAAATGTACTTAGTTATATTTGGGTCATATAATTAATCCCTTTTTAGGGTTTAAAACATCCATTATGAACAAGTAAACATTAAAATACACAGCCGCAAATTCTCAACTTTATGCATAGAAAATAGTAACAGACAAGAGTAACTTGCAATGGTGCTCCTAAACATGATAAAGTAATAAAACTAACTGTTTTTATATAAATATATAGCAAATTAAAGAAATTACAAATTACCAGTGCCATGAATGGATCTAGTGGTGCCGCAACCCGCGTTAATTGTTCCAAGATTGGGCCAATATCTTGATGTTCTAACTGTTTTACAACAACAAAAAAAAAACTTTTTTATCAAGTAATAATACAAAATAACAATGATAAAATATCAGATCTAATTCTTGTTCTTTCTTCCAAGATATACCGTTTCTATAATTGAGGGCATTGAAAACTCCATTCTGCCTTGAAGAACAAAACCTTCTATAACCTCCTCTAAACGGCAATTCACACACCTGTAAACAAACAATTACAACACACATATAACAATTGCATATAGAATGAACAAGAAAGAGACGTACTTGATTGTGCGAAAGGGATCGGCGAGCAAGCCATGAGAGGAGTTTAGTTGCGTTAGAACGACTCATTCGGGGACTGTAAAATATTTACAAATCGGATTGATTTTGAATTGTTATATGTGCGGATGGAGAGTGTTAAACCCTAGAGAAACCCTGCACGAATCTAAGAAGAGTCTAGGGCGAGTGGACAGACTCGATTCGTGAAGGTTTTGGTTTTGGTTTCGCTCGTCTTGCGCTGATGCCGACTTGACTTTCTTGTTTCTTTTTGGGTTTGAGCAAAATATGAAAAGAAAAAAAAACCCAAATGGGCTAATCATGTTTTGGACTTTAGGGTTTTTTTCAAAATCTTTGAAAAACTCGTTTTGTATGATAAATCTTGACTGATAAGTAACCAATCGAATTTTAAAAGTTGTGTATTATGGATAAGTAGTTTAAGAAAATAATTCTTTAAACTTTTTTATAAGATTAATATATTTTTTAGTTTGTCAAAACTTAATAAAAAGGTTTTTTAATCCAACTTTTTTCATGGGTAACCAATTAAAAACATTGTCATCTCCTAAGACCATGTGTTATGGTCTTGACGTTGTTAGAGGCGTTGATGAATTGTACAGCGGAGTGAGCGAGAACACCGCCCCTCCTAGTGACGCCGCACATTTGGTCATTGTGCGGGGGATTTTCATCGCAATTTTGTAAATACAAAGAAGGATGGAAAATGTAGGGTCACCGCTTGGTGGTGTGGCACTACGAGGAGTGTGGGAATATCGCTCCCCACCTACGGGAGTGCACGGTGATGTGGGTATAGGGAGTGCGACAAGACCATAACATATGGTCTAATGCTCTCCTCTCTCCCACAGTGGCTTACCCTACCGGCTAATATTATTTTTTTTATTCATAAATAGGTACAGTTTTTTTTTTGTTGCTCGATGATATTTGAGGTTGGACATTCCTCATAACACGGTATCTCTTGTGTGGACAGAGTGATGTGAGATTTAACTAAGTTGGCATTACCCCCCCCCCCCCGGGGGGGGGGGTCTCATCATGTTCGATGAGGTTTGTCTCACCATCATAAACAAAACATAAGTGGCTTGATACCATTTGTAAAAAATGACCGCCCATACCAACTAATATTGTTCGCTTTTTCCATAATGAGTTCACGCTTATGTTTTTTGGTTGCCCAAGCGAAGACTTTTAAGAAGTCACTCATCCTAGAATTACTCTCGCTCAAGTATGCTTAACTGTTGAATTCTCCTCCCATCAACAACTAATACACCAAAAATCATTAGTGGTGTTTGATATAGGTTATTCCTTATGACTCGTTATCTTTAATATCGACGGAACGATGTGGGATTTAACTTTTATATGAAATGCAATGACTCGCTAGTAGCAAGCAACAATCCAGACGTCATCTAATAGTGAAACTAGAAGTAATTGTAGTAACAGTATTTTTTGTATTGGAAAACTATAATGCATGATTACATTAGATTCAACTAAAATTAAACTACATTAATCTGCAAAAATTAAGCAACATAAATATAAGCATAATGCCAAGAAATTAATGTCGTTGAGACCTGTTTAATGTGCTTCCCTTAAAACATATTCCGTGTCTATATCTCATATGGTACAATAATTGGAGATTATGGCTGAGGTTTTCTGTGTTATATGTTGTATTATCGAACAAGAAAGTTGAATGTGATTTGTCACTATATTTATCTTTGTGGCATCGAATACGAGAGAATGTATCTTGTGCCAATCTTTCATATGATGGAAATGAACCAAAGTTCATCATATACAATCTCATAGTCTTCACAGGTGAAATGTTCTAGTGATGGCATATTAATGATAGACCATAAAATGTCATGGAACCACTTATCGATGCAATTTAATGAATTTATAGAATTATTTGATTTTGAGAAATTGAAATTTGTAAACAGTGGAAAACCGAAGTAACAAAAAAGATCTAACTGGAACAACAGGTGCAAAGTCTATCGCAATATTTGGTCGAAAAATCAAGCGCAAAAAGTTTGGTTGTAAATTCAGTCGCTAAAAGTTTGGTGCACTTTTCATCTTTGATGGCGTTGCGACGATGTGATATGGGAAAATAGGAAGCGAACACATGGTTAGCACCTGAAGTGTCGATGGGAAACAGGGGAGAGATTGAATAATTTTGTCATTTCATAATTTTAACCTTTCAATTCCATCTACATTTTTACAAACTAAATGTAATAGAAAATTTCATAGAAATTAATTCTAATTCACTTAAATTTCAATTCCTATGAAACATTTTTCTTCCTTTAAAAATATTTTGTGAACCAAATTCCCCTAAGAGCATCTCCATCGCGAGAACCGGATGAATACGAACGAGTGATGCGGTAAACGAGAAGCGTTGGAGAGTCTGTCCGGTGCTCATTTGGTGGCTCTCTATCCGAAAATTTGAAGGCCCTCAAACGGGGTTGACTGTAACACCTGAAATTTTAGGTTAACATTGTGAAGTGTGCAAGCATGTGGACTTAAAGTGTGAGGTGTTGTAAGTATTTTACAAACTTGGAGAGGAAGTTTAGGGAATTAAAAACCCTAATCTGCCTCACAAAGTCAGTTACGTGGTTTCATTTTCTTTGAAGAGTTTGGAGAGCAAGCAACAAAGGTTTTGATCAGAGACAAACCAACGAGGTATGATCCTAAACCACTAAATTTATAGATTTTGATATCGTTTGGGGATCTATTCGTGTGAGTGCGTGTGTGTGTGTTGCATTGATCGGCTGAGAAGGGGGACATCTAGTCGAAGGTGGTTGTTGATGATGGTGGATGGCCGACGACAATAATGACAGTCGATGCTGGTCTCGACGAATAATGGTAGCCGATGTGTGTGTGATGCTGGTCTCGACGAATAATGGTAGCGATCCGGTTGCAGAGAGCGGCGTACATGCACGGGAGGCAACGGCAGCAGTCGCGTATCCGGCTCAAACGAACTCTGATTGAACTCATTCCAGCAGCGTTGCAACCGGCTCGTCGAGCTTTGCTATCTTAACTTTTAGGTTTTAGCATTTAGGGTTTAGTTTTTTAGGTTTTAGCATTAAGGTTTAGCTTTACGGTTTAAAGTTTAGCTTTTAGGGGATCCTGAGTTTTTAGGTTTGAGTCGTATACTGAGTTTTTAAAAAATCCTTCTTAGCCTACCTAGGAAAAATCCCCTTTTAGGGGATCATCTTTCTATGTTTGTGTGTCTATTATAGGGGTGTTGGAGGAGAAATGAGTGTTTGCGAAGGATGAGCGTAAATTTAATGTGGCATGAAATGACGCATCTGTGGACGTTTGAATGGTTTAGTGTTGGAGATGCTATAAGAGTACACATGTGAGAATCTAAGTAGAAGATAATGAGATAAAAAAAATTTGCATAGGGATTTGATATCAGTAAACTACCCTCACATCAAACACCATTGTGTTTGTCACATCATACGGAGTCGTATTGTCAATACAAGTCGTATCATGCTTAGCCAAGGCGATGTCGTTCCAGACATGTCACATTAGTCATATCGAGAAATCAATATGTGTCATATTATAGGCGGAAAAATGTAATATGACCCACATTGTATCTATCATACGACCCCGTATAAATGAAAAACACACCCCATACGACATGTGTTATAGGTGAAAGCAGGTACTTTCAAAGTGGTGTAATGGTAAGAAGTCTGGGCTCTCCAAATGACACTCAGTTTCAATCCCCACTTGCAACATTTTGGGGTGGCATTGGAGGCAATGAAGGGAGACTTGTGGCAACGCAAGTTCGATCCCTGAGCCGAACGGGTTTTACCGCTAGTTCGATGTCGTGCCTTCGGGCGGGCGGGTTAGCGGGTTTTTCCCCGGGGTCATGGTGTAGTTAGGACTTGGGCCACCCGATGTCGTCTGTGCTCGCGGGGCAAGGTTGCCTTTAGCCATCGAATTACCCGGGGTGGTCCAGGTGTTTGGTTTACCTTTCTAAAAAAAATATATTAATGTTGGTGTACCAGTAAGACTCTTCATTTACAAAATCTACATGTCACATCAAGTGGATTGTTCATGTCATTAGTCATATGATTTAAGCATTTATCAAGTCGATTGTTCATGTCATTAGTCATATGATTTAAGCGTTTATGATTACTTTATTACAAACTAGGTTAGAAACCCCGTGTATTACATGGGTTGAATATATACAATGTTATATATTTATAATAAAGATTACATATTACATATTTATGATGTATTACATAATTTTTTAATATAAATTATAGAAACTTTATATAGTTATTTTTTAAAAATGTTTTATAAAAAGAATGAAAAAAGGTTCAATTTATAAAAATGCTTTATGAACAAACTTTTTTTTAAATAAAAACATTTTATAAAAATAATTATAGAAATCATTATCATTTAATAGGAGTGAGAAACGGGAAATAAAAAAATATACAAACAATTAAAGAAAAGTTGTATAATTAATAGGAGAGAGAGGCGAGAAAAAATGTTGAGGATGCACAACAGAATGACAAGTGTTCATCTAAAACTTTTATTTATTATATAGTATAGATGTAATCAAATAATCATTTAAGAGTTTATCGATTTTTGATAAAGTAGCAAGTAAATATAAAAAATAACTTTTATTTTGTATTCTTATATATAAATTGAAATTACGACAATTTATTTTCTATCAACTACAATAATATATTTTTTTAATATCACATTTTACTAATCTCTAGAAGAAGAAAAAAATTTCATCTAAAATCACAGTAAATACTATGTTAGAATCCATGTATTATACGGGTTGAATAAATGTAATGTTATATATTTAGTAATAAAAAATTTATGTCTTTAAAAAACCGTGTATTAAACAAGTTGAATAAAATATAATGTAATTTGTTAACACATACACTCGTCAAAATATGTATTTAAAAAATGTATTTTGACGTGACAATTATAAATTTTGTTAAGTAAATTTTCAAAACATTTGTTTTTAGCTGGTTATTATTATTTTTTTATATAATTGATAAATGTTAATTAATATTAAATTCATTTGGTTATGATATAAAAACTATCTATAATTAAATTTATATTAAATATTTAAAAATATAATAACTATGATAGAGAGACAGGAAAAGTATGCTTAGAATGCACCAGAAAGTGACACGTATCCTTTTAAGATTTTTATTTATTAGCATAAAAATATAGATGAAAAATACTAAAAGACAAAAAAAAAAAAAAATAGGTAAAACACAACACTAAACCTATGGGCGGGTTTTGGGTCGACTGACATGACCTGTTCTTTTAAACACGTCAACCCCAACACAACTCATTTAAAAACGGGTCAACCCGAACATCAGGGGCGGCCCAAAGGGGGGGTGGGGGGGCGACCGTCCCGGGCCCGGTCTCCTCATGGGCCCGAAGTTTTTAAATTTTTTATATATATATTATATATATATATATACATATATATATATATTAATAAAATATTCTATATATTTAAAGTTTTAAACCCAATCTCATTAACATTAGTCCATTAATTATAAAAGGCCCAACTTGTAATTTAACCATTATCCCATTAACCCACATAGAAATTAAAAAGGCCCAATAGATTTTTAAACTTAATAAAAAATAACAAAATAAGTAATAAGTGGGTTGGGGCTTTTGGAGCGGGAATCATAATTCAGAAACGGTAGAAGAGTAGAAGGCGCAAGGCCACGAGGGATCAAAAACGCCAAGTTAGGGACGATCGAGAAATTGGAATCAAGATCCAAGGGATCAGCCGATCAGGGACTAGCCACTGGACGATCGGGAAATTGGAATCAAGATCCAAGGGATCAGCCGATCAGGGACTAGCCATTGGACGATCGGGAATCGACTAGTCGAGTTTGAGGTATGTATGATTATGAATGTATGATTCGTTTGTTGTAGTTTTTGATTTTGAGTTTTTGAATCGACTATTTTCTATTATCACAGATTCTTGGGTGACGGTGAACTATACTTGGAGTTGAAGTTGTTTGAGACATTTTTAACTAGTCAAATTATCAGCCCTTTTGATGCTTTAAACAATCTAAACCGGTTCGGTTTTTCCCCTAATGCATTAATTGCATATAGAGTGTTGTTGACTATTCCGGTAACGGTGGCTTTGGCAGAGAGAAGCTTTTCAAAATTGAAGTTGTTGAAGTCTTACTTAAGATCGACAATGTCTCAAGAAAGACTTAACGGTTTAGCGATGATATATATTGAAAACGATATATTAAAGACTTTATAAAGACTTCATCGAGAGCTTTGCTTTCAAAAACGTTAGGAGAGCCTCACGATTCACTTAAGTAAGTAAATTCGATTATTTTGATACAATACTTTTGTTTTAGTAATTATTGTTATAACAGTTATTGTTGTATTAAGGTTTTTTTTATATATGATTATTGAGTTTATCTTATAGTGCCCGTTTTTTCTTTTACATGTCCCAGGCCCAAAACATTTTGAGCATTCTCGGGACCAGCCCCTGCCGAACATGACCCGCTTGATAAGCGGGTTGACCGTTAACCCGTTTAAGAGTTTTTAAAAAATTAACATTTATATTTTAGAGATGAAAAATGTTAATATTTAAAGTTAAATATTTTGATTTTTAATTTTTTCCTCTAACTATTATATTATAAAGGTGAAATTAATTTTCTATTTTTGATCTATTTCATTAACTATTCACTTACAACAATTTTATTTTATTATTTCTAACTATCTGATCTTCAATCTTTTCCATTCGCTTCGTCTAAACTCAAGCTATATATATATACAAAAGTTTGTTATTGAGAATGAGAGATAGAGAAACAAGAACAATAAAAAAGACATCAATTACAAAAAAAGTTTCATCTGAGTCGGAGTAATTAATTGTTTAAATCGTTATTAAGTCGTTATGTATTACTCATATTCATTAATGATCATAAAACAGGCCAACCTGAAACACGACTCGGCTTGAAGTGGGTCCGACAAGACACGAATAAATATATGGGTTGTGTTAGGATTGAAGATTTCAATCCGTCAACCGGAAACCCATTAGGCCAACCCGACACAATTAACACCCCTAACTAAACCAAAGTATTAATCTCACATACAAAGCCAAAACACCCCTTAGCATAGTATTATATATCCTACATCCAAAGCCAAACACCCCTTAGCATAATATTATATATTCCCCAAGACTGAAAAGAAAATAAACAAACATCATATTATATAGTCATTGCCATATATGATCGAGCCCTACTCTTTACACTTAGCATATGGCTCGAACCCAGCAACAGGCCTAGACGGGCCGGCGTTTGGTGAGTCCTTCACAAATCCAGCAATGGTAGCAGGGCCAAAGAGACGATGACCCGTTCGATAAACATCATCAATACCGAACGACTTGGCTTGTGGCTCAGCTGCGGCCTTCATGGGCCCACGTTCACCACCATCGATCTCCCTGTAGCGGTGGAGGTACACGGTCAAGGGCTCGATGTAATCATCAAATCCAAGTTTGTTCATTGCCCAAAGGATGTCTTCAGCCGTGATAGTCTTCCTTTGCTCACGTTGGCACCTATCGTTGGCTTCGCTAGTGACAAAGCTAATGAACTCAGAAACACATTCTTGGATTGTCTCTTTGGAATCATCTGAGATCTTGGCATGAGGAGGGAGGATCTTTCGCATGATACGAATCACGTTTGCTATCGGCATCAAACGGTCTTGTTCTCGAACAAGGCATTCGTTGTTGCCTGACAATAATGAATCTAGTATATTAATATATGCAATGTTGTTAATCGGACGAGACGATCGGACCGGGAACCGAACCCTAACCGGTTCAGTTTGCGTGGGGGTTGAGCTGACCCTGTTAAGACCGGCCGGTTTCTGATGACGAGTGGACTGGTTTGACTGGTTTTGAGTTATTTTTTTTTTAATTTTCAAAAATATCTTTTAGATTATAACATTTGAACTCAACTTAGAAACTCTCATGTGTATGAGAGTGTTTGTCAATTACTATAGAAAGCTAAGTTAATAATTAATACTCTCTCTTTTAAAAAATCTTGTTATTATTTTGTTTTTGTTTTCTTTTCGAAAGAAAATATATTTCTTTTATTATATAAACAAACATAACAATAAGTTACTTAAATTTTACGTAATATATAAATATTTTTAAAATTAATTAGTTTGATAAGGGTCCGTTTTCTAAACATAAAATATTGTATGTCTATATTTAAATTTAAGTTAGTTATAGAATAACTCATCACAAAATGAGTAGAATTTTTGGATAATATATACTCAAATTTCAAAAAAGGTTTAAACTGGTAAACTTTTTTATATGTTTTTCAGATAATTAAAAAGTATATAATTATAATTACTTTTATTGGAACACTAAACTTAAAAATGACATTAATGTGTTTTAAATGCAATTCCAAACCCAAAACTCCAAAAGCTAGTGCCTAGTTGTCACGTATATTTAATGAATTGACTTAAATTAGAAACAAGAGGTGTGTGGGGTCAGAAAGAGAGCATGAATGCCACTTGTTTCATCGCATTTGTCTTCCTCCTCCCAATCAAAACAATAACATGAAAAGCATACTTCATTCATCATATATTCTTTTTTTATTTTTAAGAAAAAAGAATAACATTCTTCAAATATATATTCTTAAAACTAATCTATACAACATAAATACATATTTCTATAGTTTTATCTTCATACTAATTAAAAAAAATGTTTGTTACATACTAATAAAAAAATACCTCCTTGTTCTCTTTCAAAAACTCGAGTTCATCAAAATACTTACACGTTTCTAATTAAAGAGAGATGAATTCATACGGTTAAAATAAAACATATTTCTTTAAATTAATTAGAATTAAACGATTACAACTTCCTAGGTACCTAGGGGCGGAACCAGACCCTCTGGTTACCGGACTTCGTTAGATTTTGGTTATAAAATCTGAAGTTTTTTAAAGCAAAAAATACGAGTTGGACTCTTTAGTTGTAGTCAGTAGAAAAGAAAACTTATGATAACCCTCCGACCAAAAAGTTCTGGTCCCGCCAATATTCTAGAGGAAGAAATTACATCTGATTTGATTTCATATCAAACTAATCGAAGAAACACAAACCCTTGCATTAAGAGTTAAAAATTTCTCTAAATAAACACAAAACAAATAATAATTAACAAAGGAAGTGCAATTTATATAAAGATTCAATTACGGAATTTAAAAATTACCAGATGCAGGTTGGGGAGGGGGAGCCTGGTAGCCATGAAAACCTTGGATGTGCTCCATTTGCTCTAATTTGAGTGTGGTTTAATTTGGGAATTGGAAATTAAACAAGGTTGATGACATATAGACATGAGAGCGTGTTGATTTGGGAAACGTGGACAATTATATTGAAGGCACGTGGCATAGAGGACGCGGTGAACAACAACTGACTATCACCCCAATCACACTTCTTCTATTGGGTTTGTTTGAGACCATCTAATCTTTCACTACAATTTCTTTTTAACACCAACCTAATATACTCTTAAATTATAATATACTCCTAAACTAATACCATCAAACTCTCCATATTATAGGATTCAAACCTTCACCCCGGTTGATATTTATCACTAGGATGTCCCGTTAAAGAGAATTTTTGACTACTTAGTATAACTTTTTCGTTTATTAAAACTTGTCAGATTGGAAAAGTGTTTTAGAGAATAAACATCTTGATTAGATATTTGTAACATAAAAGTTTGTTATAATAAACATTATATGTGTTTTTTTTCTTTGTGAGTAATCTTATAACACTAAAAAAGTATTTAAATGAATATGCTATGAGAAAGTAATAGATGCATTTCAAAGTGACACACTTTTTAATATCTTATTTTTTCGAGTTAAATATGGTTTTAGTTCATATGGTTTAATCAAAATAACAGTTTTAATTTAAAAGTTTTAATTTAATAGTTTTATTTTTATATCAATTACACTCTAGCTCACTAACCTTATTCAAACTTTCTGTTAACTTTTTATTAAAAGACCAAAATACCCTTCGATTATTTATGCTACTTATCAAAAAGATTGATTTCCAACACGATAAATTCACTACTAAGTTGGGTTTGAATTGGGTTCTTGTATTACATTAACACCAAATTAATGGGAGTGTGAGAGATTCGATGTCGGTCCAATAATTCATCCGAATTGATTTTCCCCGTGTAAATCACTTGATTTCTCTAGATCATTACCGTCAAGAACAATTCAGCCCTCTTCTTCCTCCGTAACGTCACGTCGGTGATTGATTTCCGCCTTCTTTTGCTTCCGATAAAAATCCAACAAATCCAATCCAAACTCACCTGGGCATCGGATGGTTGCATATTGACATTAAAGTGAAGGGCAAAATGAGAAAATGTTCCATCAGCTTGCTGAATCGGGACAGGAATGCTCGGTTGTACAGCAGGCATCGCCATTTTACTTGCTAATTCAGGTTGTGAATCCATCAAATTACAGTTCACATCTCCAGAAAGGCGAGATTTTGTGTACTCGTGTTGATGACAGGGGCAATTGAGACATTTTCATCAAATCTAACCGGAAAAGATGGGTCAGGCCAGAATCAATCACCGACTAAAACCGTCGGATCTTCGCCAGAGTTGCTTCTGCCGGAAAAACCTACGCCGCCATCACCACTAAGTCCCTAATCACCCTTCGCCATCGCTTGGCGCAGCCATGAGGGTCGCCGGAAAGACAGTTTTGCAACCCTAGCCGTCGTTTGACCCTGGGCCTGGTGTGTCCTACCTTGAGACCCGCCGCGTCGCCGCCACCTATAGCGGCCGGAAGTCACACCTTTACCACCGGGATTCATATGCTTCTTCAGTTCGAGGATGGATTTGAGAAAAGGTGAAGATGGGGTGTGTTGGAGGTGATGTGGTGGTTTTTACCCGTATTCGAAGGTCGTCAGAGATGGCGGAGTGTGGAGGTGGAGGTGGCGGCCGGAGGTGGAGGTGGTGGTGACAGTCGTAGTGTGGAGGTGGGGTGGTTTTGTTGAATTAAGGAGGATAGGATGAGAGGGTAGAGATGGAATTTAGAGTTTTTAAAAGAAGGAAGATATAACTATTTATATATTTTTTTTTTTTAGTAATAGGGTATTATTGTCTTTTTTTTATAAAGTTAACAAGAAAAAGTAGATGGTGTTAGTGATCTAGACTGTAATTGAGAAGAAATTAAAACTATTATACTAAAAAAGTTAAATTTAAAATTTTAAAATAAAATTGTTATTTTGATCAAACCACAAGTACTAAAATCGTATTTAACTCTATTTTTTTTTAACAATAATTTTAGATTTTGTAGGATAAATATATCACAACCTATATCATGCAGGATTTGAACCCCTAAACTTTTGATTGTGGGGTACCATCCATTTGAATAAAACATGTTCTATAATTACTTAATACATTTACTAAAACTTCTTTCTCATTTGTTTACTTTTGACTTTTTAAACTTAGTGATTTCTTTGTGTGATAAGTTAAGTTGTTTAAATGCCTCGATCGGTTTTCATTTCGTTACATTGAAATATATCTGATTAGCGAACGAGTATAAAACTAGTTTTCGCTGACCGTATTGACAAGAAATAAATTATAATTTATGGTCTTTACTTTTTTGATTTTTTTTATATCATCACCTACATTTTTTAGGATAAATACACCATACTTGTACTTGCAGTATTTGAACTGACGGTAGAGTTTATTTTGCCAAGTAGTTGTTGCCGATAGTGGTTCCAACAGAGCAAGTGTTAGAGAAGGTGTTCGGTTGGTGTTAATTTGTTTTGATCGTCCTATTATAGTTTTGTATATGTTTTTTTTATTATCACAACTCTCGTCGCCTGAAAATTTATAAAACCCACCAAATATTAAAAACAATTAGTTCTAAAATGTGCATAGATTGAGTAGTGTATCTAATGTCATAGGGGTTTGATGGTTACATGATTTCGTAGGCGAATAACAGATTTGAGAATGCAAGGCGTCTGGATGATTGTGTGATGGTGTTAAAATGGTTGTACGACAGTCAGAGGTGTATGGATGTCCAGGGTGGTGGCTTTCGTGAAACAAAATCCAAAATTCCAAACGTCCATGATGTTGCCGGTAATTTCCTTAACCCACAAGTCGCTGGAGTTAAGTGACTTAATCCACAAGTTTGGTGGTATTAGAGTTGGGCTATAACATGTTGGTTATATCCTATAATCTAGCAATCCTATTCGATTAGGTTTAGGTTGTTAGCAATTTAAACCCAACTCTAATACCACCAAACTTCTGGATTAAGTCACTTAACTCCGCCGACTTATGGGTTAAGGAAATTACCTCCAACATTCACCCACCTAATTTCTTAACCGTATTAGGAAGCTTCTAGACTATCTTGGTACACCGAATTGTGGCCCAAGACTAAGGGAATTATCGTCAACACTCACCCCCTGATTTCTAACTCAAACTAGGTAGGTCTTCAACTCCGATTAATTCTCGCATCTTTGTGAACTCGATCCTTCCAAGTGCCTTCATTAAAACATCTGCTTTGTTTTGAGTCGTGTCTTGCCGTCATTGGTTTGAATCCAAACCCGAACCCGTGTAGCGGTGTTCTTTACCACGTCCTCTTCCCCGGTTAGAACCACCTCGTCCATGAATCCTGGAGGAGTCTCCGCCACTTGGTTTATAACCCGCATCACTCCTATTGAGAAAGAGTTTATCTTGGTTATTACCATATGTCTCATAGCCCCTTTTATGTTCTTCATAAGTTTTTAAACGACCCACAACTTCATATCTTTTATGTCGACAACTTGTTCGAGTGACACCACAATGTGAAATAAATCTCCCCGAGCTTAAGAACTTTCTAACCAATTTAACTTCTTCAATAACTAATCCGAGGGACGCCGATTTAGTGGCCATTTCGGACAACATTCCAACGAACTCATCAATCGACTCGGTTTCTTTCATTCGTACCGATTCGAACTCGGTCAGGAGCGTTTGCAAACGAGCTTCTTTGACACTTTCTTGAAACATCCTACTTATTTCTTATTTTATCAGAGTATTATATTGCGGAAAACGGTCACAGTTTAACAAAACCTTGCCATTAAATGGCTAAGGTAACTTTTTATTATAATATTGTTTTACATAAGATGATATTATTACATCATACTATATAAGGATTCTTCGATTCCGACCGCTCCGTCCTTAGGGAGCTTTATTCCACGTGCCTCTTTCCGACAGTATTTGAAAAAAGTTTTTGAATTAGCTTACGCTAAGTAAGTACACTGCATCATTCCTTTTATCATGAGCCCTTTAGATTATTGTTCAAGTTTTCCAGGCTCTCGTCGCCCCCGTGACCATCTTCGGATGTACCTCCGGTCACGTCATTCGTATATTTTATGGGTGTGCTAACCCCCTCGCGACCATCTTCGGACATACCTCCGGTCCGAGTTTTTAGCAAGGTTCTTATACTCGTCAGTATAGACCCCTTGCATTTGTCACGAATACTCATTCATTCCCTTAGCCCCGTAGGATTGGAATCTTTTCCTCAACCCTGTAGGCTTGGAATCTTTTTCCTCAGCCCCGTAGGCTTGGAATCTTTTTAGTTTTCTTCTTTATTATTGAGATCCACCTTACAGGCCGTGTATCTCATTTTATTTGGGACCTTGAGTATCTTAGACTCACAGCCTCCCAAATGTATCAAGCATTTGTTTTCATTTCATATATATGCTTGACTTATTTCCCAACCAGTCCTCACCTTAAAACTTCCTAACGGTTTCTCCACGATGCATTAAAAGGGTTTATGTATAGGAAGTACAAGCGGCGTATCCACCACCGCTTTAACACTTCGTGAGTATTCAGTCATTCCATTTTAGGGTTTAGACTCGTTCCATCATATTCATTCATACTTGCACGTATCATCATGCATTCATTTATTCATATTTATCATGCATCACATATTACATGTATTCATGGATTCAATTTCATCATATATTCATACTTGTCATATATTGTAAACTGGGGTGATTATCATTCCTCGAAACCTGTTAATCTTTTGAATAATTGAGGATAACTTTTCCTCATTTCATCCTCACTTTCCCAGGTCATTTTCGATCCTTTTATGTGCTTCCATTGTATTAATACTTGTTTGATCGTTTTATGACGTAGCTGCTTTTCTTTTGTGTCTAGAATCTTGATAATTTCTTCAACATAGGTTAGCTTATCATCAACTTCTATCTCTTTTAAAGGAACGTGTGCAGCTTCATCCGTTAAACATTTCATTAATTAAGATACATGGAACGTGTTGTGTATGTTATTCAATTCTTCAGGTAGCTCTAACTTATAAGCTACTTTCCCTACTCTTTTGATGATTTTGAAAGGACCAATGAATCGTGGACTTAGCTTTCCACGTTTCTTGAATCGGATTAGACCTTTCCAAGGAGATACTTTCAAGAAGACATAATCTCCTTCTTGGAATTCTATTGGTCTACGTCTCTTGTCTGCGTATGAATTTTGTCTATCTTGTGCAACTTTCAAACGTGCATTGATTAAGTCAAGCTTTTTCGACGTGGCTTGAACTATTTCTTTGCTGGCCAACTCTTTCTGACCAATTTCTCCCCAACATACAGGAGTCCTACATCTTCTACCATATAGCATCTCATATGACGACATATCAATACTGGAATGGTAGTTGTTATTGTATGAGAATTCTGCTAATGGTAGATGATTATCTCAACTTCCGTCGAAATCAATTATACCTCAATTTGCTATTTGGCGGCATACCCTGACTCGGTTTGCTATTTGTAATCAAGTTTAGAGATAGATTTCTTGATAGCAATAAAAGTGTTTGGGAGTTAGCCAAATTGACGTGTGTGTTTATTTTTGTTTTTTACCGATTCGGGAATTAACATGATTCATTCCGAGCAGTAATTCCACCCATTGAAGACCGACTCTACTAGCAAGCCATGTGTGTTATATAATTATATTCACAAACTCCATTCTACACAAACAAATATGTAGTGCATTATAAAATTTCTAATTTCTATATTAAAATTAAATAAATTATTTATAATTTCACCCGGTTCATAAATCCGGTCCAACCGACCCGACCAGTAAACTTTTGAAATAACAGGTTTTTTGTTCGGTCCGGTTGTGAAAACATTAGAAAATTCATCATAAAAGCCATTTGATAAAACCAAATTTATAAAATGACCATTGACTTTTATTTTTACTAAACTAACAACCTTGTGCTAACGTGTTGCAAGAATCTGATAATCTTGCCCTAACGTGCGTAAGATTGGGCTCCCTATTTGCGCTGAGGTGGCACAAACCATGCTTTTTTCTTTTAAAAAAAATAGGTTTTAATAAATTTATGATTTTAAGTATTTTTAAAAAATTAAGTTTTTGAATACATGAGTTTTCAAAATATTAAGTCAAATAATTTAATTTTTTTAAATAATTTTAAAAAATTATGTTTAATAATTTGAAGTTTTTAATATTTCTAAAAAGTTAAGTTTTAATAACTTTTTATTTTTAAATATTTTAAAAAATTAAGTTTATTAATTTTAAGTTATAAAATACTAAAAAAATTATGTTTAATAATGTTAGGTTTTTAAATATTTTTACAAAAACTAATTTTTAAGTTTTCAATTATTTTCTTAAAACATTAAGTTATAATAATTTTAAGGTTTCTAAATATATATAATTTTTTAAATATAAACTTTAAAATATTTTTAAAAATTAAGTTTTGGTAATTTTAAGTTTTTAATCCTTTTTTATTTTCATACGCAAAAAACCCACCCGCTCTTGCGTTGTTTGCAATGTGATTTTTTTAGCTTTTGACGTCAGACTAGCTTATTTTTTCGGTCACGTGACGCAAGTAGGACACGTGGCGTTGTGTTATTGTATAAATTGTTTTTAGAAAAACGTAAATGATTACTTTGCAAATTTGTTTTGATCAAATGGCTTTTATGGTGATTTTCCCAAATAAAAACTCTTGGTGGTAACTTGTCTTCCTTCTGCACCGTATTTCCGCCATAAAGTACACACGCACGTTCTTACTTTCTCTAAATAAAAAAGATTCGGCTAAATGTATCACCATGTATACTTGTTATACATCATATATTGATGTGATATATATATATATATATATATATATATATATATATATATATATATATATATATATATATATAAAAAATTTTAAATACAAAGAATTCTTATCATACAAAGTGTAGGAATGATTCTGGACGATTGATCTAGGAAATGAAGGGCTAACATGAATTAGAGGTGGGCAAAAAAACCGGTTTCAAACCGGGTCCCCGGAACCTGACCCGAACCGGGTTCACAACCAAACCGGTTTCACCCAACCCGATCCGAAACCCGATCCAAACCGTAGGTGTTTTACCAGTTTTTAAAAATTTTTTGGATACCGGTTCTTAACCCGACCCGGTCCGGTTTCACCCTCAAACCGGTTTTCGGGCCCGAACCGGTTCCGAACCGTTTCGAACCGTTGGAATTTTCGATTTTAACGGCTTTATAGCCGTTCCAACGGCTATTTGACCGTTTTTTTTTTTGTTTTTTTTGTATTTTGGAGCCCATATAACTTGTATAAATAGGTGTGGGTTGTATTGGTTCAACCACACAATTCCAAAACGCTCTCATTTCTAAAAAACGCTCTTATTTCTCAAAAACGCTCACGCTCGAAAGTCGAAACTCTCAAAATGGCAAACGAATCTCAACAATCTAATATTCTTGGTGCTTCTCAAAGTGTTAGTGCTCCCACGGTTGTGCGGGTTATTCCTACAACAAGGAATCCCAATGTTTGGCAACATTTCGATTTATGCGAAATGTCGAATGGTGGTCATAAGGCTCGATGCAAGTTGTGCGGGCATTTTTTTGGAAAAGACGCAAACACAACTTTGAAGAATCACATTGAAAAAAATTATTGTTCGGTTAAAAAGTCTCAAGATTCGCATGTTCAAACAAGTATGACAAACGAAGGTAATATTTTTGCGTATAATGTTGACTTGGTTCGGGAGAGGATGGCGCATTTTGTGATTCAAGAGAGTCTACCTTTCAAACACTTTGACAACGAGCGTTTGACTCGGCTTATTCAACAAACGCTCCAACCTCGCTACACTCATGTAAGTCGTGCTACTCTTAGACGAGATTGTATAAATATGTGGAAAAAAGCTAAAGTAGAAATAATAAATGAATTTGAAAATTTAAAAACCGGTATTAGTTTAACTTGTGATGTTTGGTCGGCTCCCCACAATTTGCCGGATTCTTACATTTGTGTTACCGCTCATTGGATAAATCCGGAAAGTTGGCAAATGATGAAACGTACTATTGCGTTCGATATTTTTGCATACCCCCACACGGGTGACAATTTATTTTATATTTTAGACAAAGTTATAAGAACTTTTAAAATAGAAACTAAAGTTTTTTCAATATCGTTTGATAACGCCTCGAATAATACCGTCGCGGTAAACCAACTTATTTTAAAATATAACCCGATTTGTAATGGTATTTTTTTCCATAGCCGATGTGTTGCACATATTATTAATTTAGTTGTGCAAGATGGTCTTAAACACATTGACGATGTTAGAAATCAATTTAAACAAATGTTGCGTGACATTTTTCATACAAGTCAAAGAAGATATCATCGATATATAAAATTTTGTAAAGACGGGCAAACCGAATGTTTAGGTCCAAATTGGGACGTTTCAACACGTTGGAACTCAACGTGTAACATGTTCGAAAAAGCCATTCAACAAAAACGAAGTTTGCAAATGTTTCATTCCCAACTAGCAAGGCAAAATAAAGTAACAAAATTTTCGACATCGGGTTGGGGTATCATTGAAGGTGTAGCCGATATGCTCCATATTTTTAAAACCGCTACAACCTATTTATCGGGAGTTTACTATCCCACAAGTCCTTTGGTTTTAAATCAACTTTTTTTAATGGTCGAAAAATTAAACGAATATTCCATGCGAGGCGGCATATTTAAAGAAATGATACCGCCAATGAAAGAGAAATTTAAAAAATATTTTAAAGAAATGCCTCCGATTATTAAGCGTGAAAAGAGTCAGGAGAGGTAAAATTGGAATAACCTACATTTGTTGACTTTTTTCAAGTTCTCCAATTTTTCTAAAACACGAATAACTTTTTTATACGACATTTTTTAAAATTACACCATAAAATCGAGCATTTTATTCTCTTTAATTTGAATATAGTCTTGATATACTTTTAATATAAAAAAAGCAAAAAATTTTAAGAAAAGGTTATTGTGATGTGCGTATAACATGCGTGATTATCTCAAAACGTTATTTATTCATATAACATGCATGATTATTCGTATAACATGCGTTATTATCATTTTAGAACATGTGTTATTATAAAACATGCGTTATTAATATATATATATATATATATATATATATATATATATATATATATAACTTACGCTATTATTATTATGCGGACGCATTTACTCCTCGCCCTGTGGACACGTGTCGCGTTCAGGTGACTTCATACCTTCACACGCTAAAAACCCTTTGTATAATAACCGGACCCTATATATACATATATATATATATATTATATTCACACGTATAAAACATGTATACATGACGAGAGGGATAGGGTCATCTGAAAATTGGTTGAGAGACGAGAGGGATATATAGATGGATGCAGAGAGAGAACGATGAGAGGGCGATGTGAAGCTGGGTGGTGAATGACGATACTGGAATGAAGGTTGCGTCTGCTCATCCTTTTAATTTTCTTCAAAATACAAACTCACTTTTGTTGATTCTTTGTACAGTTATACGCTGTTTCTACTAATTATAGATTATTAAATTTATTTTATAAGTGTCGTATTTTAAATATGTAATTTATTTATTTTTTAAAATGTCATCAGGCTTTTGGTCTGATGGTAATGAGGTTTTTCCATGTAAAGTGTTTCCTACTTTGGATGTCATGGGTTTGAATTCTGACAATGGGTTCTGATAAGAGAAATTTTGTCAAAACCCTTCACAAGTTTAGACATTACCCATTTAAAAAAATAATTTATTTTAAAACGGTCTGTTTTGACCCGTACTCATTATGTGTCGAATAACCAAATTAACCATCCCCACCCCACGTTTTGCTAGGTGTAACACAGACCAATTAAAACTCTCCGGGTCACTTGTCTTTCTTCTACACCGCACTTACTCCATAAAGTGCACACGCACGTTCTGATCCATCCATGTTCAGTTGCCCCATTTCTCTCTCTGATCACTCTCACTGCTCAATGGCATCTTCTCTCTGTCTCTTCATGACCTGCTGCCACCATCTAAACCAACACGTAGATCCCACTACCAAACTTTCTATAAACAAAAGCTTCAAAGCCAAGAAAAACTCCATAATCTGTGCAAGAAAAAGGTGTATTTTGAAGGCGAAAAGAACCAACAATACAGAAGCAAACATTGAAACAGATACGATCAAAGAGAAGAAAGAAAGAAGGGTTCGGATACTGATAGCTGGAGGTGGGATTGGTGGTCTGGTGCTAGCTCTGGCGGCCAAACAAAGTGGGTTCGAGGTGATGGTGTTTGAAAAAGATTTGAGTGCAGTTAGAGGTGAAGGAAGACACAGGGGTCCGATCCAGCTTCTGAGCAGTGCGTTGGGTATTTTGGTAGATATTGATAGAGGTGTGGCTGATCAAATTATGGATGCTGGTTGTGTCACCGGGAATAGGGTAAATGGCCTTGCTGATGGGCTTTCTGGCAACTGGTATATCTTTTCACTTTCCTTTTCTTTATCTATGGACTATGATTGTTATGCTCTTTGTAATTAACAATTATAAGTAAAAAAATTTATTTATTTTATTCAAAACTAAGATTGTTCACCAATCACTAGGAGTGGATCACTACTAGAAAAAACGTGTTTCCAAAGTAAATTTGCGACGCAAGTTCCGACGAAAATGGAAATTATTTTCGACGAGGGTTTTTCCTATAAGATATTTTTGTCGCAAATGTATCGGAAAATCGTGTTTCCTACACATTTCCTACGAAATTGTGCGTAGGAAACACTTTTTTTTCCTAGTAGTGGATCATTATATAAGCTGAACCAATTAGATGAATTCGATTTGATTTCAAATGGATGGAAAAACAACCCGACGAGTAAACCCGTGAGTCGTAACCCAAAACATTCGGGACGGGTAATGAGACTGGTATTCACTATTCAGGTATGGGACTGAGTATGAGATTAGTTTAGAAATTTAGCGGGTTTGGGACTGGTATCCGTTTACCCGAATATATTATATAACTTAATAAATGTTACGTTGAAGTTGTTATAAACTTGAAAAATTTTAAATTATAGGAATTAATAGAAATAATATAGTTTTTTTAAGGCAAATTTCTTAATTCCTATGAGAATGAGACTTGAACTCATGACCTGCTTAATCGTTGGTGTTCCTAGATGATTTTCATCTACCACTGGGCCACCAACCCTAGCTTAAGAAATAATATAGTTGAGTATTTAGTATTTCAAGTATCTTGTTGAGGTAAATGAAATATCAAGTTTTGAGTTATAGACATCCCAACGGATAACTTTTAACCGAGATCATGAACGTGTATACTTGATACCCCCACGACCAAGGGTATCCGTGTACCTTATGAGTATTGAATAACGTGATGGATCTGAGATTATCAGTACCCATCATGTACCCGATCCATTAATTAACATCCTTAATTACAATCAGTTTTACAACTTAACATTTTATTGTACTAAATATATTACTTAAAAGTTGATAATAGCAAGCTTGAGTAGTTCAAGTTTAACTTTGTAAGCTAATTAGTGGATTTACCTGGTAGCGTGTTACGCCCGGGATTTCACACGTGCTTCGGACCGAAATTTAACCTTCTAACTCGCATCAAGTTTCATATTTTTATACACTTTTTAACGCAACTATTCTATTATTTCTATTTTCCTGTAGAGGTAAAAAAGATTGTTGCAAAAAATGGAGAAAAAAAAACTCGCTGCAAAAATAAGCAGGAGGCGTATTGGCCATGCCGTGACTCGAACCCGTGCTGCCTGGTGGGAGGGCCAAAACACTTACCACACTACTAGAAAACTGGGTAATTGCGACCGCACATGCTGATCGCAAAATTAGCGACCGATTTCATAGTCGCAAAATTAGCGACCGAACAAGATTCGGCCACAATTCTTTGCGACCGCTTTTTTTGTTGCAAATCCGTCGCAGATTTTGCGACCGCTTAGTTTAGGGCAACTGCGACGCGTATTTTTGTCACCGCATTTTCGGTCGTAAAACAGTCGTAACAGGGCAATTACGACCGATTTGCGACCGCTTTTTTTAGGTGCAAATCCGTCGCAGATTTTGCGACCGATTAGTTTCGGTCGCAAACTTTACGACCGCTTAGTTTAGGGCAACTACGACGCGTATTTTTGTCGCCGCATTTTCGGTCGTAATATAGTCGTAACAGAGCAATTACGACCGATTTACGACCAAAAATGCGGTTACAATAACGAAGTTTTCTAGCGGTGTGCGCTATGGTGCCTTTTGCTAAACAACACCAACATCAATGCATATATCCACATAGTTCCATTTAAAAAAAGGTCCTATACCCTGTTGACACGTGGCAAGCATGATGACACTATTATGAAGGTTATGCTTTTATATAATATATAAATAACAAGTTTTGACATTAAGATTTATTAAAATATATGATTTTAGGTAGTAATATGCATTATGTAAAATGTGTAGAACTAAAAGTATGTACTTGGAATTATTGGTGTGTGAATGTTCACACAACCCAATAAATATTTTGTACTATAAATATTCATACTATAAATCAAATTGGTCTTTTAAATAGTTATGGGTATTTTGTACAATTGTCATAAACAAAATCCTCTACAAATGGGTTATAACTTATAAACTATAAAGCAGTAGTGTTAACATGTGATGACATGTGCAGCTGTATACCACCGTTTTAGTCGTACACTATTAAATTAAGGTTGATTCTAACCGCACACGGAATATTGCTAATTGGACCCGTCGCCGCCTTATACGCCCTCGTATAGGTCAATACGAGGGCGTATAGAGTTCAGTCACTGCCAACAGAATACCACGTGTCATTCTCTGTCTGGCGGCTGGTCCAATACGTGGCGTATTGATCTATACGCCGCGTATGAGGCACGGGTTATATTTTTAATTCAAAAGTTGGAAGGTTTGAGAGTTTTATGAATCCTATACGTGGCGTATTGACCTATACGCCACGTATATATATTTTTTATTTAATTATATTTTTTTTATTTTATTTATATTTTTTTAATTTTATTTATATTTTGTTTATTTTTATTTTAATTTATATAATTTTGTTAATATAAGTTTGTTAATCAAACAAAATATTAAACATTACAAACCAAACAAAATATTAAACATTACAAACCAAACAAAATATTAAACATTACAACCAAATAAATAAACTAAAATTATATACATTACATCAAAAAATTAAATATATACATCAAAATGTTTTACATACATAACAACGAAAGAAACAAAATACAAATAAAAGAACTAAACCTGACCGGCTCCGGCGTCACCCTGACCCGCCCCGCCCTCACCCTGAACGGGGTCGTCCGGATAATGACGTGGCGCTGGTAGTGGGGGTGGCTCGATGCCGGTGGCTCGTGACTGATTCACGAGCTGTCTAACCGCCCACATCATCAGGTCCTCCATGCGATCGAGTTGACGACCCTGTCGCCGTGAGTCAGCAACAAGGCCATCAAGCAATGTCTGGGTAGCCCTATCCAGCCTAACAGACCGACGCACGTGTCGGGGATGCTGTGGCGGATGCTCGTGGACCTGCTCGACGTGTGGCGGCTCGTCCTCAATCGCCACACCCTGTAGCGGCTGAGGCATAGGCGGGTCCCCCTGTCCAGGCATCTGCGGCAATGGCACTGGGACCCAAACCTAGTCCTGGACGGCTCCCACGAACCGAAGGCCCTGTGGGAATCGGTGCGTGATGCGCATGCCGCTCGCCGTGCGACGGTCTAATCGGACAGGGGGAATGTGCGGTAACATCGCAGGCTCATGGTCGTCAAATGGTATGACCGACCGCATGATATGCGTGATGAAAGCACCGCCATATAAAAGTCCGCGCTTCTGTCGCATATAGACAGAAGCAAAATAAAGCGCCATGCTCGTGGACAGGTCGCACCGCCTCCCAGTAAGCAGGCAGAAAAGGAAGAAAAGATCTCTATCAGTGCACCACTCACGGCTTTTCAGACGCGGTGCGATCGACGTCGAAATAAGCCGGTGCAGATATCTATACAAAGGGTCTCTAATACCCGAGACCCTCCCCTTGGTACCCAACCAAGGACTATCTGAAATCAAGCCCCAAAAAACAAGGAGTTCCTCCTTGTCCACCTCCGTCACCGCCTCGGTGAAAAGCGGCGTGACCGTCTCAGGCTCGTAGTATAAGCCCGTCGTGATGGCCCACTGACGGAGGGTCTGACGGTAAACGACCCCAAAAATAGAAAAAGAAATACGATCCGGATCAATATCCGGCGCCTCCCCGGGTAGAGGCTGCAACCCAGTCTCTGAGTAGATGAACGTCGAAAGAAACTCGACGACCAGCTCTCGGTATGTCTCCTCAAAAGAAAGGTCAAAAAGACGCGACCATGGCGTGTCCTGACCGATGATGGCCCTAGCTCGCTCGGCCTCTTGCACCTCCTCGAGGAGGGCCCAATCCACCGCCGTACCTGGACCCATCTGCACTTCCCGGAACTTCTGGCAACGGGAATAAGCCTCCGTATCGGGCGTAAAATCCAGAAAAGGGTAGTGCGCAAGATCGTCTAGCTGATCCATCTCAATATCATCATCATGATCCGCCATATCTGATAATAATTAATTGTTTTTAATTTTTTAATTTAAATAATAAATAATAATAATATATCGTTTAAATTTTAAATAATAAATAATAATATAATATTATTTAAATTTTAAATAATAAATAATAATAATATATTGTTTTTAATTTAAATAATAAATAATAATAATATATTGTTTTTAATTGAAATAATAAATAATAATAATAATAATAATATATTGTTTAAATTTTAAATAATAAATAATAAATAATAATAATAATTAATTTTTTTTATTTTAAATATTAAATAATAAATAATAATAATATATTGTTTTTAATTTAAATAATAAATAATAATAATATATTGTTTTTAATTGAAATAATAATATATTGTTTAAATTTTAAATAATAAATAATAATAATAATTAATTTTTTTTATTTTAAATAATAAATAATAATAATTATTAATTTTTTAAAAACCTATACGCCACGTATAGGCTTATACGTGACGTATAGGCGGTTGCCGGGCAAAATAAGCCATACGCAGGCTAATTAAGCCATACGCGGGCGAGTTGCCGGGTAAACCAAGCCATACGCGACCCAAACCAGGCCATACGCAGGCAAGTGACCGGGTAATCCTAGCCATACGCAGCGTATAGACTTATACGTGGCGTATGGCTTCATCGTCTACCTAAGACGAACTATACGCCACGTATGGCCCTATACGTGGCGTATAGTTCTTAAGTTCAAACCTAAAAATCGCTAATCTACCCAGTTTTACCTGCTAATATTCAATATAAACCTAACATTAATGATCGTGGGTGTAGAGACGTACCTTTTCGAAGTTTTTTTGAGACGACAATCCTAATCAACGAGCTTTTTTGTCGGATGCGTATGGGTGTGTGTTTGTTTGTTTTGGGTAGTTTGGGTCTGTACGCTGCGTTTTCCTGGTATATCAAGTGGCTATACGCCACGTATTGACCTATACGTGGCGTATAACCTTTAAAATATCTTGTTCAAGTCTATACGCCACGTATGGGCCTATACGTGGCGTATAGAATATTAAATTAAAATTAATCAAAAAATAATAAAATATTAATTATAATTAACTTAAAATTAATTTAAAATAATTAAAATTACAAATAATTAAAATTTGAAATAATTAAATTGACCCTATACTTAAAATTAATAAAAAACTAATAAAGCATCATCCGTGAGTCGTGAAGTATTGTGGAAATGTAGATCCATTAGTAGCCATTATTTTTTTAAATCGTTCAATACGATCACTGTATATATTTTCCCATTTTGCTGCATCATCATTTCGGTGCAAATTCCAGAGTGCATTCGGCGTGGGAATTGGAAAATCTTCGTCTAACTTGATGTGGATGAAATGAGCCCTGTTGACGTGAACTAATGATACAGTTTGATGTTGAGCGTGAACGTTTGGACCAAACCACAATGGAAAAAATGTTTGATTACCGGCGATGCTTAAAAGATGAACAATCACCCCAAATCTTTGAGCAATTAGGAGTCCTGTGTATGGCATCGACATCCAACGACTAACTGGTGCGGCTTTCACATCCTGCCAATCTATTGTGTGACGTAGCATATCATACTCTTGAAAGGCGACTCTGTCAAAAACAGTTCTCCACCATTCCTCTTTATTGTCCATCTCCTGTAGAAGTTGTTGTCTGATAAAAAGCCACCGATTTTCATTTAACCCTAAGCCCAAAGCTACCGATCGAAAACCACAGTTACCGTCGGGATTTACATCCTGTATATGTGAAATGTACGGATGAAAGACAGACGGTATCGAATCCTTAAAACAATTTATATTGTTAACCGCATCTTTCCCCATAATCAATGGAAAACCAAGATAGGCGTTATCATCTTGTGGTTGCTTTCCTTTACCCTTCGTTGGACGAAGGTGTTGAATGACCGAACTCGCTTGTATTGAGTCTTGTGACGCAATGTACGAGCTGTGTCTCGCAGGGTCACATTTGCTTTGTTGGGATCCTGTGAATGAGCTGTTTCTCGCGACATCCTGTTTCCTTTGTTGTTGCTTTTTCAAAGTTGGACGACCGCGAGTATCTTCTTGTACCACAGACGCTTTCTTGTTACTTTTGCTCGGAAAGACCACCCCTGCGATTCTCGACAGCATACTTCTTTTGACCTGATCAGGTTCTGAAATAATTTTGTTTCTCACTTGACCAAGTACTTTATCCACGTCTACATTTTCATCATCGACAAACGACAGTTTAAAATCAAGTTTCCTCCAGAAGACGTCCAACGCATCTAGCGGGATTCTGCCACGTGTATTAAAACGAAATAGTCAGAAAATTTTGAAAATTAAACATTCACAAATTCCAAAGTCAAAACAGTTTACATGTAGCTTCGATACTTGCCAGACGACAAGCACACGGCAACCCACAACTACTGAAAAGTTGGCAACCACACGTTGCATTTTGTTTCCGTATATGTGATAACTTGTACCACTCGTTTTCTAACAAATTTAGAGCTTTATGTGAAACCTTACAGTGCAGGTTATCAAACAATTCAATAGCTATGTGGCTATCCATTTTTCTTATGAGGCTTGTTCCAAACGCAAACTGTAATTGATAATATTGATCTGTTACAATTTTATCAACAAACCCAACAAGTCTATCTAGGGAGCTGTTAGCATTTCTAAGATAACTCTTTAAAAGCGAATGCTGGCTCTCGACTCGGTTCGTTGTTTGTTGACCAAAATTGAGGTTTTTGTTGGACCAGGCGGATACAAACTTTTCTTTATACGGGTCCAACCAATTTTTAGTCACATAATGTATAACTCCTGGAAAAATATTGAATAAATATTTAAATATTTAATAATTATTCAATACTGAAAATATTAAATATTCAAAATTTACTTCCTCGTTTGGCAGCATACAGTCGTTCGTAAAGCCGGTTGAAGTTGTACTGGTATATATCTGGCGTGGGAGACTCACATAATACCGACCATGAATACTTGAAATTTGCCAGTCTTCGTCTGTAAATGATGCCCTGCAATGTTTTGCGATATTCTCGTGTATGTGCCACCGACATAGGTTCTTCGAACAATCCGGAAATATTTTATCACATGCGCTCATAAGAGCTTTGTCCCTGTCTGTTACTATCACACGCGGCTCCATACACTTTTGCAACATTGCTTTTATTTGCAGTAGCACCCAGACGAAGTTTTCCTCTCGTTCTTTTGATATAAATGCATGAGCGACGCAAAACGACTGGTGTGTGGAGGTCACACCGACCACTTGGACAAATGGAAGTCTATACATGTTTGTTTTGTAAGTCGCGTCGATCATCAACACGTGCGGGAATGCACGCCACATCTCAAACGATTTCGGATGAACAAAGAATATCTACTCCACAATATTTGTGGCAGGATCTTCCCGAGTATAGTAGACGTATTTTTTAGAAGAAAGCAGGTTTTCCAGAATCTGCATTAGAGTTTCACCGACTCTCGTTTCGTTTTTTATCTTTTGTATCGCATTATAAATGTCCTTTTTAATGCAACTAATCTATGGGTTTTGTTCCCTTATAGTTGCTAGAATGTTTCGTGGCAACATGTTTTGCGAATACAACTTCGCCACCAAAAGTTGTTTCGACTGAGACAGTCTCCTCGCAAAGGAGTGCGCCTCAAGATGTTGACTAGGATCGTGGTTATGACTGTCATCCTTCACCGTTAATTTCCAATCACCAGTATTTTCTTGGTACTCTCCTTCTAATTTAAAGGGACAACCTATTTTCTTGCCACCGGCACGTCTAACCGTGGCAGTAGACGCACGTTCGCCGTGACGGTCACACACAAGCCACACCTTGATAAACGGTTCCGTCGGATCGTCGTCTTTTCTCCTCGATCGTCGGGTGACAAGGACGTAACCATTCTCACGTCCTATCCTGACCGCCCAATCCACCAACTGTTCACGAGACTGAAAATTCTGGTCAGTTTTATACGACACGTTTTGATGGTTTTGTTCCTCGTCTTCGGACATAAAGTCGTCGGTTTGTTGTGTCGGGTATGAGACTTCACCGTATACATAGTCGTCGGTTTGTTGTGTCGGGTATGAGACTTCACCGTATACGTAGTCGTTCGTGGGCTGTGTAAGGTAAGACGGTTCACCGTATACGAACTCGGGATTGCTCAGTGGCTCGTTCAAATCCGGAAGCCTTACCCGTTGATGAGAATAAACGTCGGACGAGACCTCCTCCCGGTTCACCTCTTGAACGCCAGAACTTTGCGGGTTGTTTTCCACCGACTCGTTAGAATATACCTGAAAACCGTAGTTACCATCCCACCACCAAGACATTTTATAGTTTTTTTTTTAAAGCATACGTTCGTTCGGTTCGAATGAGAATTCTGCATTGTTAAATACACAAAATTTGGGCCCTATACGCATCATATAGCCCAATACGATGCGTATAAGGTACGATGTGATGAGTTTAGTGGCAGAAGGAATCTCGTATCCTAAACTGCATCATATTGACCTATACGATGCGTATATGAGGTTTGAATGACAGGTTGTAAGAGAATGTCGGGCACGAGAATTTGTGAAGGGCTATACGCATCGTATTGCCCTATACGATGCGTATATGACCAAGGGCGATTAACATTTCCCGTGTGTGATTAGTAGTCCCCTAAATTAATTGGTTTTGACCTTTTTACCCCCACCTATTTTTCCATTTAAAGTTGTCATAGGGTAAAATATTCCAAACCATTCAACTTAGTGGTATATAGCTAAACATTATAACCGAAGAAAGTCGAGTACAACCACTAGCTTAGTCTAGTGATAAATGTGTATACCCAAGATTTTATTAAAATGAGAGGTCTTATGTTTAAGTCTCACTTGACACTTGTGACAAAGAAAAGGGGGTCCAGATTGACCCAGAGGGTTTTCTCACCTATGGTAGGTTTCCTCATAAAAGAGGTGAAAATGATCAGGTGAGTTAGTGACCCGTCAGTGATCCAAATTACAGTTCATAAAAAAAAAGTGGAGTACTTCATTTATTATCCCTTCCCAAAATAGCAAACATATCATTTATGAAATAATATAAAACAACAAAAGGTCACCAAAAACAGTCAGTCTAGAAAATAGAAAGAAATAATATAAAACATCAAAAAGTAACATAAAACAGTCAGTCTAGAAAATAGAAACTGATTCAAAATGATAAGGATCTCATAAAGTTGAAACCACCAAGACCTTCATTTTAACCCAAAGTTGGGCTTTTTACTACTTGTCTTGTATTCATGTTAGTTTAGAGATCGTAGAAGTCTTCGTATATCGAATGGTTTTTGATGATTTGAATATTAACTTTTTAATGTGAATTTAAATTTGAATTCGAAATTCAAAAATTCGAATTCAATTTGAATTCGGGCGTATTCGAATAAACCGAATTGTATGAGAATAAAATAAATAATAGATATATAATAAATAAAAATATATGTATTTTTTACTAAAAAAAATTAATTGTATAATTTGAGGGGTTGGTTCGAAAATCACAAATTCAAATTCGATTCAAAAACCGAATTAAGAATCAGTTCGGATGATGACTTGATTCGAAAATTCGAAAACCGAATTCGATATTTCGAATACGGTTTTGTTCGAATTTAAGTTTTTTCTGAGTTCAATTTAAATATTGAACTCCCTTTCTTTTAAGGATCCAATACAACAACACATATTTGATTATTGACAATTTCACCCCTCAGGCTTGCCAAATATGATCTCATGGCCCCTGCAACCAAGGCAAGACTTCCTGCCACTCTAGTAATATGCAGAATGACATTACAAGAAATCTTACTGAATGCTGTTGGAAGTCACATTGTGTTCAATAAATCCAAAGTTGTTGACTTCTCCCAAGATCATCATAAGGTCAATCACCCTCATCTTTCATTAAACTGACCAAAGGCCTTAAAAGTTTGTTCATTGATCATGTGGAAGTATGCACGGACACATTTGATTTCTGGTGCCGAAGGTGCTGGACACCATGGTGCGCGTATCTTACTCCATATGATCAACTTTTGCAGGTTGTGGTAACTCTTGATGATGGACGGAAATTTGAAGGCGATATTTTAGTTGGAGCTGATGGAATTTGGTCAGAGGTAATTCCCACTTTCTTGCATGCGTGATTAGTAAAATCATTTGGAGTTCATAAAAATCCACTTTTCATTTTGTTTGTTTCATAAACTGCATAGGTGCGTACAAAATTATTTGGAGCACAAGAAGCAAGTTATTCAGGCTATACTTGTTATAGTGGATTAGCAGAATACATTCCCTCATACATAAATTCAATTGGGTACATTTATACGCTTAATTAACATGTATATTTTTTGTGAACGGCCGACTTCTAGTCCTGTGGATGGCAGTGGCGGATCTAGAACAAAAGTTCAGGGGTAACAAATTTTATTTTTTTTTACCGTACTTTCATTTAAATGAAACAAAAAAAAAATTTTGACGGTACTTTCATGTAAAATTTTTTTTACCGTACTTTCATGTAAACAAATTTTTTTTGACGGTAACATGCGACTGGCGAGGCGGACAGCGGAGGGGCGGATTGCGGAGGACTGAGGTTTGGCGGAGGCGGCGCCGGGCGGTGGTCTCAGCTCAGGTCGAGTGGCTGGTCGAGTGGTCGGTCCCTGGCTCTCACAGTCTCACAGTTCCCGCTCTCTCTGTCTTTCTTCTTGGCCGACCGTTTGAGTAAGTTGGGTTTGAGAATTGAGACTTTGAGGTATTGGGTTTTAATAAAACATTTGGGCTGGCTAAAGCCCAAATGTTTTATTAAAACCCAATACCTCAAAACCTTTAATAAAATGTGGGGATTTGGGGTAACGTATTGGGTTTTTTTATAAAATTTTGGACTTTTTTATGAAGTGTTGAGCTTTTAAAAAAATTTGAGGGTTAACGTAATTTATAACCGGATACATAAAACCGTAAAAATTTTTTTTTTACACTGCGCGTAAAAAGTTGAGGGGTAGCGCGGGCTACCCCCGACCCTTAGCTACATCCGCCACTGGTGGAGGGTACTGGCAAAATTCCCCTCTCGTCAGAATTCGAACCATGACATTCGCAGGAGGAAACCCTTTACAGGAAAACCCCCTGGTCACCAGACTGAAGCCTGATGGCAGTTAACATGCATATTTAACTAGTTTTGAACAAACTTCGAGTTTTTCATGTTTTCCTTTCAGTTATCGAGTGTTTTTGGGATCAAATCAGTACTTTGTTGCTTGCGATGTTGGCAATGGAAATATGCAATGGTACGCCTTCCATAAAGAGGCTCCAAGATGCATTAGCACTCCAGAAGGTGATAGATGATGAATATATGTTTTTTCTTGAATGGTGAACAAATTGATAGATGAAGCCATGGATTTTTATTGTATATGAATGTACCCGAATATTTAGTTCTTTTTTTAGGGTGTGCAGACAAAAAGATAAGACTTGTGGAACTGTTCGAGTGCTGGTGTAGTGATGTCACCACATTGATAGCCGCAACAAGAGAAGACATGATTTTTCGTAGGGATATCTACGATAGGGACATGATATACTCGTGGGGGATAGGACGTGTCACTCTTTTAGGAGATGCTGCTCATCCGATGCAGCCCAATCTTGGGCAAGGTGGTTGCTTGGCAATTGAGGTAAATTGCATGTGCATCTTCTTACCTAGCTAAACAAATTACTTCTAGGGTTTTTTATATATATGGGGAGGGCAGATTCTTGACCTCGTTCTCTTGGCCTTCACTAGTTAGATACGGAGATCGCCTGGCATTGACAACATCTCCATGCTTTTATGTGAGATGGCCCTTGGCATGGGCGACCTCTCCATGCTTTCTGAGAGATCGCCCTTGGCATGGGGGGACTTCTCCATTCTTTCTTGAGAGATCACCCTTGGCATGCTTGGGCGACTTCTCCCTTCTTTTCTGGCGATCTCTCCCCTGCCCGTACTCCCTTCTGACTAGGCTAGTTTAAGGCCAAGATGTCGCCCCTACCAAGGGTGACCACCCCTCTTGTGAAACAAAGTCAATAATCTACACATTTGTGATGCATGCATGCAATTGATACCGGTATATAAAAAGTTCTTAATTTTATCAACTAGGTCAAAAGTCACTCATTGTAACACCCCCGCCCCAACATGGAACATAAGGTCACATCATATGCCAACAGAACACTTAAAGTCCAAAGAAAATACTTAAATTCCCAAAGTACGAAAAAGAAAGTCTAAAAATATTATCCACCAAAATAAATAGAAATTCAAATGTTCTAAGCTTAATGAAATAAAATAGTAAAACAAAGTCTCTAATGCATAAGTTCCAACTCTTAGTAGCACTCTTCACACATCCCTGGCCTGATTACCTGTCACGAAAAACAAGAAAGCGGCTGAGCTACTAGCTCAGTGCGTGGATGCAAATCACAATAGACAAATATAATATCTCGAAATAATAATGAGAGTGAGTTATAATAAAAATCAAGTTTTGAATTTTAAAATATCTCCGTCGAATATTACCACATACACCAAAATATATCAATGAAATAATAAGGGGTTAGGTTATTGATACCGAGTAGCCTAAAATCACAATATCCAAAATGCACTCCCATGGTGCCAAAATCATATTTCATATCTTATATCACAAATCACATATCATAAAGATATACCGGTCGCGACTCCAGTGCACCCCAAAATCGGAAGGTGTGTTTGGCACTACACCATTCGACCGCAAAACAATAATCACATATCATAACAAATCCTAGGATGCATTCATACGCCTACCAAATAATCCAAAGGCTCTCCCACAAGAATATAATCAATCACATAATAAAGTGGAGACGACGTGAACTGATAACATCGTCACGAATAGTGTCATGCTGTTGGTTGCCACAACGACATGCCTGTGGTACCTCCATAGGTAATTGACTCAATATTCCTATCTCATATCTATGAATCTAGGGTTCTATGGCCGCACGAGTGAACACATAACCCAACCTACACCAAAGTATATTCATCATGCGTAATGATCCTAATTTGAATGAAATCAAATAATGGCACACAAGGGGTAACGTTTCACGAGCATATCATATAAATGTTTTTTCTCAATAGTTTCAAAATTAGTTCAACACACAATAGAGTAGCTCAAAAGAAGGAAGGAGATCATATGAAAGAGTCACATATCAACGTATCAATTTTCAAAAGCAGCATAACTTTTAGTGAGTAAATAAAATAATGTAGATCCATACCTGAAAGAGTGTCTAGAACTTCTAATAACGCAAGGGTTCACTGACGTGTTCAACGAAGTCTGAAACCAGTAATTTCAACTCTAAATTAGATTTATGCCCTACTTTTCATTCTCTAAGTTCTAATATCCCGTTAACAACTATTATTAAAGTTCCAATGTTATTATTATTATTAATTATTAAAATTATTCATTTAGCTTTATTTTAGATTAATTAACCAAACCAAAATGCCAAGCCCATTTATTTAAGAAAATTGCTCTAGTAATAGAAAAGTATATATGTGTTTTTGGTGTTTGCTAGTCAAAAGGAAAATGATGGCTGGGAAAACAAGTAAGCTAGGAAACGAATTAACAGGGACCATTCCATTACTAAACTTCATCACACCAATTTGTTCAAAAAATACAATTAATAAGAGCTGGCATATATTAAATCATCGAGCAAGGGGTTTAGTGGCTCAAAGAATGTTGGGCTAAATTCAAGTTCAAGAACTTGACCAACACAGTGAAGTCCAATAGCAACTTTTGGAGAGAAACAATAGGGAATAGACGAACTGAGGGGTGTAGGCATGTGTCAACATACAAGAGCAAACAAGATGCAATTGGTCGGTGGGGAAGTGATTCCAACTGTAATTCGTTTCTAGCCATTTCACATACAAAATTTTCTATTATTCGGATTTCGGCTCATATAGTGGTTCCTCCAAGTGATAAAAGAAAACGACAGAAACAAAAGGTTTTGTGGCTCACCTTAGGTGTAAACGACACGTCTGTTGGTTTTGACAGGATGATCCCTTAAGTGTATAACCGTTGGTTTTCTGGATCACGAGAGCTTCAAACCTGGCGTTGGTCTATTCTCGCCAGGGCTGGTCTCAAGGATTTAAGTGCCCGGCCAACCCGAAAAAAGGCCCTTACTAACGAAATATATAAACTAAATTTTTTTGAAACGACGATTAACGTTATAACAATAAACATAACAAAAATATAGTAATTTACATTACATACCGTAATAGCTAACCGATGATTCGTGAAGCTCTCCTAGCATTATTGATAGCAAACTGTTTGATCACCTCTTCACAGTTTATACAATTAGGGCTCAACACTCAACAACACTCCCAATTTAGGGCTCAAGATTCAACAAAACACCTAATTTAGGGCTAAATTAACAACTAAAAGTTAGGGCTCAATTGTGTGAATCATGGAATTGGAACAAAAAAAATTAAAACATAATTACCTTGACTGGTGGTGGCTGGTGGTGGCCGGTGGCTGAGCCTGAGCCACTGAGGCTGTGGTGCAGGGGTGGACCGCCGGTGGTGGCTGAGGGTGGTAGACCGCCGATGGTGGTGAGCTGCTGGTCGACTAGTAGGATTCCTGCGTTCTTTTTTTAATGAATGCGATGCTTTTTTTTGTTGGATTAGGGATTAATGGATTATATTGTTGGATTATGGATCAAAATATGTCTTTTGGGCCAGGTTTTTAGTTTTAGACAGAGGGCCCAATATGTTTTATGTTTTTATGTTTTTTATAAAAAGGGCCCAATATATAAAACCGGTATATAAAATTTTATAAAAAAAACATATATACAAAATTTTAGGCCCCCGGAAAAAACGGGCCCAGGCCGGAGGTGCGGCTCGCCCCACCCTAGGGCCAACCCTGATTCTCGTTTTGCGAGAGAATTTGAGAGGATGATAGGCGTGGAAACATAAGGGTTTGCTGAATTTGAAATCGATTGGATTCTTATCACTACTAGAAAACTCATAGGTTTGCGACGCAGTTTTGGGTCGGAAATGCATCACAAACCACCGATTCCGACGCAATTCTGACACAATGCGGTTGTCGGAAAAACCTTCGTCGGAAAAGTCTTTGCGACACAATTCCGAAGCAAATTGTGACACAATTCCGACGCATTATCTCATCGCAAATTTCCGACTCAATTCCGACACTTCTTAACAATTTATATATAGGGCTTAGTTCTAATGTGATGAGGAATTGATCATGATAGAATCAATTTGATATAAGCGAGAGCCCCGGTAACGAACGAAGAGGGTTCGGGAAGATGGGGAGGAAAGAAAAGGATAAGTCTTGGGTTTGACCATATATTTGAAATGTAAACATTAATATAGATGTGCTTAAAATAGGACGATTACAATACATTGGCAGGTAAACGGGCAACAAGTTACGCTGCAACCTAGGTTATTTCATCTCAACCCTGTTAATTTAATTTCATTCCTGAAATTCTAATCCGAGCTGACTTCCTAGGAACACATTCGAACACGTCGGACAAAAGGAGTTTTCCTAACAACCAAGTTTTTAACTAAAGTGTCTATGAATCACTGGGGAAAAACCAATATATAGTATTTAACTAGAATGACAGGTTATTATACTCGTCTGAAATTTATATTGCATTCGCAGGATTGTCGCCAACTGATTCTTGAACTGGAAAGTATCAAGAAACATGGGTTCGATGCAACCAGATCATATGAAATCCCCTCAGCACTTAAGAGGTACCTGAAACTATTTCTTGCATACAGCGATCAATATGTGCAGGGCATGCATTATGTTGAGATGTAATCCTGATGGCTACATACTGCAAACACGAATGTTTATGAACAGATATGAGCAGAAAAGAATATTAAGGACAAAGATTGTTCACATTGTGAGCCGTGTGGCATCAAAAGCGCTTAGTGGTTACCAGCCTTTTATATACTTGTGGACGCTTCGGCTGCCTGTTGGTTTTCCGTACCGAAAATTATTTCATATTTTCTTTTACTTACTTTTCTTATACAGTTAGTTATCTCTAATGAATATAATATTACAGCACATTCCCTTCCAAGTTTTTGGATTTCTTTTGAGATTAGTGATGCCATATTTCATGACCTGGTTGCTCACCTACCATTGGTTAGTAAACATCTCTATGTGTGTCTCTCTCCATGCTTATTTTATGAAGAACTAACTCATTTTGTGTTTTTATTCCTATAGAGGGGAAGGGTGTTATTGTTTTTGTATGCTTTGATTTTCAGATTGAAGTTTCGAAGACCTTAGATCTTGTGTCGCATGCAGTAGCCATGGTTTTTCAGTTTGCACTTTGCACATGGGCGTTTTTTAAATAGTGTTGAGCATATGTTTTTAGGCAAACACGAAACCCTCGACTATTAGTTTGTATATCCATTGAAATATAGTATTTCTATGCGGTAAAATCTTTTTGTGATTTTAGTATCATCAGTCCATTTTAGTTAATCGGGATTTACTTAGAGAAAAAAAAAATATAGATTGATACGAGTTATGAGGTGTGGAGTACACACTAGTACATGACTATTTTATTTCATACACCAAGAAGCCGGGGATCAAGGGTGCCCCTTGGTGGGTGTTTCGGGGGAACACCCTAGCAGGGTCAAAGGGGCAGTGGCACCCATGGTGGAAAACATTTCTGATACCTTGTCGAAAAACCACTGTAAGTTGCTTTGGATTTGTTTGGTTGATAGAGATTGGATGATAAATTGTTAACTCAATAGTAAATTGGTCCGTCGGTGGCAAATGAAATCAGTAGCAACTAGGCATTAACATGAACAAGAGTCGCTCCAACAGTGGTAACTTGTCACACCTGACAAAGTTCGTGCTCAATAGTTTTCCACACTAATATAATTTTCCAAACTAAATTGTTAACTGGAACATTGATTTGAGATGGTTCGTTCCCTATAAATAGGACTATCTTTGGTTTGGGTTTAACACATCGAATTCGTACAAATGTTGGTAAAGTTTGTGTCAACAACACATCATATATACTTGTTCTTGTCTCTTTTATCTTATCCGATTAAATATTTTTGGAGTATCTGCTTCGAAAATGACGCAACTTCTTACTTTACATGACTGAGATTAAATCTTAGCAAGATCCTACGGTCATTATTGATCTAGACGGCGGTTGGACTCACCACCGTTAATATTATATACAATATATTACATCACACTATATATATATTCATGTTTGATCTTGAAAAGGAACAAAAGAAACAAGAAAATGCACACTTCTTCAACCTCAAAATATTTATCGATTCATCAAGGATTAAAATTAACAGATGATAAAAAATAGTGTTAGATTTCATAATCTAAGTTTTCTAAAAAGTTATATTCTCATGATCTTGGTTTTGATGTCTAGAAGATGAGCTTGAAGATACATTTCATGATCTTGTTCTTGAACTCGGTTAGTCACAACCCTAGTTACAATCTCTTTTACATGGACATGATATTGTTCTCGAACTTGGTAACACCTTTGTTCTCCAATGAATCGGTTGAGAGTGTAAAGATAGAGAGGTGAAACAAAAGTGGGGTCTTGATTTTTTTTTGAACGGCAGGTCTTGATTATTTAGATGGAAAAGATGAGAAAGAAAAAGAAATGTGACATATTGATTATAACTAAGGATTGAGAAGATCCCCACCCAACTTAAAACATGTGTAGAATATTAAAGTACAAGTACGATCCGGATAAAATAACATATGTATGAACAACGTATTATAGGGCTTTGTCTATAGAACATAGTTACATTCAAAAGACCAATTTGACATACATGTAATGAACAATGTTTTATCATAGCATTGAAGATGTTCGCTTGAGCTGAGCAAAGCTCAACTTGGGCTCGAACTCAAAAGTATAAGAGCCGGCTTGGCTCGGCACAAAATTAACAAAGCTTATTTCAAGATAGTTCCAAGCAAGCCACGAGCTATTTAAGACACAGTACTTCTGAATATCCCTTTTTATTAACTTGTGAAAAGATTGCCGTTTTGGTAATAAGTTTTCGAAAATTACACCTTTAGTCTAAAGTGTTTACTCACAGGTAACACTTTTGGTATTTGGCGTTAACTGACATTATATTTAATTTTTTTTTATGAAATTACATTTATACCATTTATACTTGAAATTTTTCTATAAAAAACCTAACGCTACCCCTTTCCTTTTCATCGCCCTCTTCCCCTACACGTTTCTCTCTCTTTGGATTTCCAACAACCCTCGCACAAGAGCTTTACATCGACATGAACATGCCTAATGGTTCGATTTATGTGTGATTTTAACCATAACTCTTTTAATATTCTTTTAGTCAACTTTTTGTTCACAAATATGACTCGTGATGGGGTTTCATCGAACGTACAAAATCCCATTAATGTTTCTTAAGAATAGTAAACAAGTTTTAACAATATTTTAATTAAATCACTTAAACTTTTATTTTTCAATTAAATCACTCAAGTTTCATGATTTGCTGATTCTAATTTTTTTTTTCTATTTAACACGGTGACATGACATTTCTATTTCTTTTCTAAAGAATAGTTTTATAAGTTTATATGACCTAAATTATTTTTATTCTTTTTCAAAGATGTTTTGAAGCAACCTGGCCTGGTGAAGAGAGATCGATGGCTTTGCTGGAGTTGAACATCTACATTCATTCATCATCATCTCCTACAAATTGCTACCCAAATCAAAACCCATTTCACATTTCTCCAGACTCGTTAGATGCAATCAATCCCACAAACCCTAACACGTCACTCACCTTCATCAAATCACACGAATCCAATCTCTCTAAACCAATAAAACCATGTCCGTTCATGGCGTTCTCTGCTCTCTGTTCATCCTCCTCTCCGGAGTTCAATTTTCTGGTTGTAGTGAAAATTCGTTTTTTCTTTAAGTTTCTTTTCTTTACCCAACAACATCCCACCACCGCCATCACCCAATCACCGCAACAGTTCCCCTAACTCCGCCACCGGAACTCAATCAACAAACCCTTTCACCCCAATTCTGGAATTCTACATCTCCAGTAACCGGCGGTGACAGTTTCTTTATCCTTTATTTCTTATGAGAACGAGTCGTAGCGGCGGCGGCGGCGGTCAATCGTCTGTCTTCCCTCTTACTCTCCCCATGTGTTGTTATACTGTTTACCCACCGTATTGGTTACAGAGGTTGTATATTTCTTTTTTTTTATTATTATTGTTAAACTTGTACTGGGTTTTAGAATCCCTTAATATTAGAAATTCTTGAGTGTATGAGTAGCTAGGTCTTTAAATTGGCATCCTTAGTGTGTTCTGATTTCGAATTTCTATTTTTCAGAATTCAATTGAGTAGTTCTTGCAAATGCATCAAGGGAGAGAGATGGAGTGAATGATCATCAATTGGTGGATTGTCAAATGAAGGTTTTGTTAATAACCATTGTCTTTGACCTTTTATAATGTTAATCTTATCTTGTTTTCGACTGTGTGGATAAAATTGATTACTTGATTATGATTGTGATTTTCTTACCATTTAGAATATAAATGACCGCACCTCGAGGATCACCTACCTAGCTGATTATCTTATTTGATTTCTATTCTTAAAGTTGCAATAATCACTTTTAAAACACACATCCAAACACTGCCTAAGAAGTGATGAACATTTGAGATAAGTGATCTTTAACTACAAAATTCATGATATTGATTCAAATTAAGACTAAAGGATAGCTAAGCTATTAAGTTGATCAATTTAATATTTCGATTCTTGCTATACACCGGTAGAAACAATCGCACAAGGATAACAAGATTGTTTTGTTCTTGTTATGTTTCTACCAAACACGTTGATTTGCATTTAAAGAATCCGTAGTCATTCTTTTCTATAGATACTATATAGTTTCTTATTGTATCACCTAAATCTACTAATTGTGCAAAACTTTATCATTTATCACGGTGGATGGCTCTTGCACAAGGTTAATCATCAAAAAGTACTAAAGGTTTGGAAAATGTAGGAATTGCAAGGATTCACTAGTATGTGCACTTATGTATGGTAATATGGTTTGTGGCTTTGTGCTTTTGAATTAGACATATGTGCACCTAATTATTTTGGGATCTGGATTCTTTGTTTCATGTGTACTTTGATTTGGATGTTTCCTGACTTTCATGTATTTTCATAAATGAATTTACTTGTCAATTGAAGTACTTAGACATGGTACTCATGCTAATGTGCTATGCAGATAAATGCTAAATTCATCCATCAACCTTTTAAAAAGTAACGGGGGACAGAAGTGTAGAAAGTTATTAGCTTCCATTTGACAGAGAAACTAAAAAGTTATCAACAATTCAAACCAATATATATTGATAGTGAGATTCATGTGTTCATCCAATGTGACTGTCAAATTAGGCCTTTTTCTAGCCACCTGTTGATCTTGTTATCTACGTCGACCTTTATCAATTCATGTTTAAACAAATGCTCTTCATGAAAGATTGCACAAAAGTAAGGAAGGAGGCTAATTATTTAAGGGAAGTTCTTCAACTTCTTATTTTATCAAGTGCATCAAGTCCATTTCTATCGTATAACAAATTGTGGCATAAGTGTGTTTTACCATAATGGTGTTTAAGATTTGGGGTAAAAGAGGGACATTTTGGTCTTTTTGCCAAAATAGAGGAAATTTTGAAATTGGTAATACTATAAATAAATATTAATGGCTAGCGATGAGCCGGTGAAAGTAATGATCTTGACTAACATAGACTAGAGAGAAAAAGGGAGAAAGAGAGAGAAGAGAGTAAAGGCAATACAAGAGGGTGAAGAGAGTAAAGGCGATATCGGAGGCAGAGTAACCTAGGTGAATTTGATTCTTGATTGCTTTTTAATTATTGTTCTTGTGATGAGAATTGTTGATATCCATTCTACAACAAATCGATTGATTGTTGATTATCTATTTATATATCATAAGATTGCTGCCGATGTTTGATTTTCTTCTGGTTTCTTGGTAGAAACCTCACATTACACTCTTTTTACATTCTTCCTCAATACTTGTCTTGTTGATTCCTTTGGTGCAATGGATCTTTAGTATTTTCCTCTTTTGACGATGAATAACGACTAATACTATATGGATAGTTGGATACAATATTAGATTTGAGTTTTAATGTTCAATTTAATACTTGAATTTTGGGGATCAAGCTGTGCTTCATACATGAGTTTAGTTGTTTTAGATTGTTTACTTATTAAACGACTTCGGAGAGAATTTCTGTGGAGAGTCGTCTTGTGAATCAATTCCGAAACCCTCTATTGTTTTTTCTTTCTAATTGTATATGAAAAGTGGGGAATTTTGGTGGAAGGAGTATAATCTCGATGGATCAATCTAAAAACTAGGTCAAGGTCTTCAATTTTCAACGGAGAAATTGGAAATCTCAAATTATTTAATGGCTTAATTTTCATCTTTGAGGGTGTTTGGATGTGCTTTAAACTTATTATTGCTACTTAAGAGTGTGTGGACAAATTTGGTTTCTGTAACTAAATAGTTCAAAATGAAATTTGGGGAAGTAGGTAATGAGTTGCTGAAGAGAATTGATTACTAATATAAGTGTGAAAGTATCTAACTGTTTTTAACATAAACGACCTGATTGTCTCATTATTCCATTGTTATTCTTCAAGTAGCTATAATCACTTGAAAAACGCACATTCAAACACCCCTTATACTTGCAGCTTTTACATATGTACAAACTATTAGTATAACTTATGCTTTTATTACATTGGCTTGGTTTAAGACTATATATATAAATGCACCACCTTATCCTTAGTTGTTTAAAACAGTTAATTCACCACATGTGTAACCTTGCAATATAGTTCAATTGTTCAAGTCCCTAAAAGATTGTAACTAGGTTTATTTCTTTCCTTTTTAAAGTTTTTCAGTCATGGAGAAGAAATCACACTCTGCCAAGTGCAACCCAAGTGTCAAAGAAGTCGTGAACCAACGGCGAAACAAGGGGAGTGTGGTTAATTCAGTTGAACAACCAAAGAATGATGTGCCGGCACCATCACAACCACCACTTATAAGTACTCACCTTTGTTTCCCCAATGAAGATATGGCTGAAATTGAACGGAAATATAAGGTACGCTAAAAAAATAGATTTGAAAAAACTGTGTGACTTTGAGAGCACGAGTATAATATTTTAGTTTGATAGTTTGGGTTTCTTTATGTATGCTGTCACGAGGTTTGGTTAGTTTTTTCTGTGATTTTATGCTGTTATATTTGTTTATTGGACACATAAAATATATACAAATGATGTGTTACTACTTGTTTTCTGTTCTACAATAATGTTTTGTGTTTTTAGAATTTTAGGTAATTATACATTACCTTGTTTTCACTATACATATGATTTTTCTTGTCATACTGTAACATCACAAATCTTTTGCTTATGTGTAGGTTCTGCACCCACAGCCAGTTACTTTCAGGAATTACTTCCAAAAATTAGGGTATTGTTATATTTCTTGCATGTCAATTGTTGGTTTTGTTCTTCACAGTTTAGTTTTTGCTTTATCTTCAGTGGAATTTTTTTTTTTCTCATGATGTTGTAGGTTTCTTGGTGGCTATGGTACTCTAATGTATGTTTCTAATAAGAAAGTAAGCGTATTTTCTTTATTTTATCTTTGGTTTGATAATATGATATTATGGAGAAAGTCATTAGTTGATTGCATAGGCATCAGAATGCTTGTTCGTTTCTCAGTATGAATATACAAATGCTTTATTAAATTCGTACGACCAAATAGGTCATATTTGATTAAGAGGTTGTTTTAAGCTCTCTTGGTTTTAAGCTGTGGTAGATGCGATATTTTTCTTTATATTGAATAGCCCTTTCACTAATAGGTCTCATATCAAATTTCTGTTGGTATTTCTGTGAGTTCTAAATTATGCAGTACCTTGGAAGAATTCAATTATAAGAATGTGATTTATATTTTTGCCTCTTAGAGTCTTAGTGTATTACAAAATCATAATTCAGTGAGAGTATTCTTATAATCTTATGGAATGACAATTACATCTTTTGAAAAAAGAATGTAAACATCATTCAAATAAACATGTGTGAGCCTTATACCAAATAGAAGTGGTAATCTTGACTCATTTACCTATAATTGTGTTGATTTGAGTTATGTTTTATCTCTAACGGCTCAAATAAATCAAGTTTTACGAGGATTTAACTAAAAAGAAAATGGGCCAAATGCGTAGAATGGGTTGGAAGTCATTTCTAACTGTATTTAAATGTGTAAAAACCTCCCAATGGCTTTCCTATTTATAAACTTTTTGAAAAATGGATAAAAAGCGTTTTTCTTCCCAAACCGATCTGACCCATTTGACCCGCCCATAACAATTGCCCTTTTTGACCCGTTCCCATTCATACTGCTTTTGTATGTTTGCAGGCCAAGTTTTCTGGAAAATCTCTGTATGCTCTGGGCCGTTCATGGTTCAAGGAAGGAGTCACTGAGAAAGATGAGGTTTTTGTCATGACTTTATCCTCTATATGTTTTTTTCTGTTTGCTCTTTGGTTTTTTGTTTTTTTTTTCTACAAAGTGATCACAGAAGAGTTAAACGGGTCATTTATTTCAGACATGAGTCCTAAAATTTTAAACTAAGATTTATCTTTTTGTAAAATCACCAATTTCATACAATTGAACATCTACTTGCCCAGTTATTCACTTTAGAATACAAGCAGTTTAAGCAAACTTTATTTATTTTAAAACATTAAAAATACAGGATAGCATTAACTATACAAATTATTATGGGATTCAAGTGTAGGAGTCCTACCAATAAGTTGTAAGTTCATAAGCATAGCTTAACAACAAAATAGACTGTATTCTTGATTAGATTACTCATGTAGAGATATTAGGATCAAAATTTGATTTGCACACGTGTCGATTTATGGAATGCACACAAAAAGGTCAAGTGGGTAAAATTAATATGTGCATGTACAGTGTATATGTGTGTGTGGTGTGTATGTATGTATATATGTGTGTGTGGTGTGTATGTATGTATATATGTGTGTGTGGTGTGTATGTATGTATATATGTATGTATGGTGTAAGTCTATACATTTATATATGAGGTAGTAATTGCATTAATCAATTTCCTTTTTAGCTATACATATGTATATGTATATATACATTTTTATGTATGTAACTAAAAAGGAAGTGGTTTTAATGTGTTAATACCCCCTACATTGCTTTATTAAAAATCGGTTCATTAATTCCATAATAGTTATTGTAATTGGTAATCATATTGTGTTGGACCAATCTTGACATAAAACAATAGACAGGGGTCTGTTTTGTAATTTGTTTTAAGAGTCTTTAATTGAGTCAAACTAGAATTCTTAGTCGGTAGGAATTTTAGGAGATATCTCAGAAGGATTTGAGATTAGCCTATTTTGTAGGAATTGATTAACTTGATGGACAAGGATTAATCAATTATAAATAGGCGATAGTTTTTCTTCTTTATTGTAAGTTTTCTATTAATTAATTGGAGAAGGGATTTCCATATTATCGTGTTTTATATTTTCGATCTGGTACCAATTTCTTCAATTGGTATCAGAGCTGCGTTCGAGGGACCGAGCACCTGATTCGACGGACTGGATCAAACACTAGAATCGAAGATTCCACAATCGAGATTTTCATAGACATACAAGCGACAAGCAAGAACAAAATCCATGAGCGATAAAGAGATTCCAGCCAATCAATTAGCCATGATCGAAAGGAACATCAACGTCCCATTCCAGTGCCAGATTCTAACTGAGACAAACTATACAATCTGGTCACTTAGAATCAAGGCGATTTTTAAGGCACATGGAATTTGGGAAGCAATTGAACCCGGGACTGATGTCGACCCAAAGAAGGACAACTCGGCTATCGCTTTACTGTATCAAGCGTTACCAGAAGATTTGGTTATGCAAATCGCATATTGTGAGCATGCGAAAGAAATTTGGGACGCAATCAAGACCCGCCATCTTGGAGTTGAGCGTGTTATGGAGGCTCGACTTCAAACGCTAAATGCTGAGTTCGCGGCTGCCAAGATGAACGATGGTGAAAAGATCGACGACTATGCAGCAAAGCTTTCGGGTCTTGCCTTAAGATCAGCCGCACATGGAAAAGCAATTGAGGAAACCAGTTTGGTCAGGAAATTGCTCACTGGATTACCAGAAAGGTTTGTCAACATAGCTGCAACAATTGAGCAGCTTGTTGATCTTAAAACCGTCAAATTCCAAGAGGTAGTAGGGAGACTGAAGGCATACGAGGAGCGAATCAGTTCAAAAAGCACCAAGAATAGCCATGACCAGCTACTGTTGTCTTATGAAGAATGGGATACGAAAAGGAAACAGGAAAAGGGCTTTGGTCGAGGCCGAGGGAATGGCCAAGGCACCCGTGGTAGGGGCTGTGGTCGTGGGCGTTCAGGTGGTCGAGGTAGGGGATCAAACCGTGGTCAGAATACACAAGGAAATCAAAATTCCGAGGAGAAAGATCGGTCCAAATTGCAGTGCTTCATGTGATGCATTTTGCCATTTTTCAGCTGAATGCCCAACTAGAAAGAACGAAGAAAAGGCCCACTTAACACAAGCCACCACGGCTGGAACATCACAGGCTAATGCTGACAAGCCTGCGTTATTAATGGCGGTGGCTGATCAAAACAAGAAGGAACTAATCTATGTGAATGAAAAGAAGGTATTTCCGGCTAAGTACGGGTCACATAATGATGGGCAATATATGTGGTATTTGGATACCGGGGCAACAAACCACATGACGGGCAATAGAGGTTTTTTTCTCAGCACTTGATACGAACATAGGGGGCAAAGTCAGATTTGGAGACGATTCAAGCGTCGAAATCGAAGGAAGAGGCTCCATTCTTCTAGAATGTAAGAATGGGGAACAAAGACTGTTAACCGATATCCTATACATCCCGTATTTGAAAAACAATATTTTCAGCATCGGGCAAGCTGAAGGAGGGTGTGAAATCACAATTAAACAAGGAGCTTTGTCCATGTTTGAAGCGGATGGGACGTTACTAATGAAGACCCACAGATCCCCAAACCGCTTATACAAAATTAACCTAAAAATTGGGTCACCGGTCTGCTTACTAACCAAGATTCATGATGCAGCCTGGTTGTGGCATGCCCGCCTTGGGCATGTCAACTTTGACACCATCAAGCGTTTGGGGACGAGTGATTTAGTCCATGGAGTACCTGCTATTAACCACCCTTCACAACTATGCGAAGCATGTTTGGCAGGGAAGCATACGACACAAAGTTTCCCTGATCAGACCGTTTTTAGGGCTGGAAACCCGCTGGAACAGGTCTATGCAGACCTGTGTGGGCCTATAACACCCGCCACTGAAGCCGGAAACAGGTACATACTGCTGTTCGTTGATGATCACAGCAGGTTTATGTGGCCATTCATGTTAAAGACTAAGGATGAGGCACTTGAACGATTCAAAGCATTTAAAGCTTCAGCCGAGAACCATTAAGGAAGGAAAATAAAGGTCCTTAGAACTGATCGGGGGGGTGAATTCACTTCCAAGGAGTTCAACTCGTTTTGTGAACAAGCCGGGATCACAAGACAATTGACTTCCCCTTACACCCCTCAGCAGAATGGCATAGTCGAGAGGAGATATCAAACCGTAATGAGCACAACAAGGAGTATTCTAAATGCAATGGACATGCCACAAGTTTTTTGGGCTGAAGCCGTACGACACGCGGTGTACATTCTAAACCGATTACCCACGAAAATTCTCAAGAACCAAACCCCTTATGAGACTCTAAAGGGAAGGAAACCAAGACTCGATCATCTTCGGGTATTTGGGTTTGTTGGTTTTGTGAAAACACCCTCAAATCTGGTAAAGAAACTTGATGATAGAAGTGTTCCTATGGTACACTTAGGAACAGAACCAGGGACAAAGGCTTACCGGATGTATGATGTTAAAAGAAAGAGATTGGTGATTAGCCGGGATGTCATTTTTGATGAAGCACGGAAATGGGAATGGGATAAACATCAAACACCGAATCAGCTCAAAGAAGCTGAGTTCGTGATACACATGAACCCATTTGAAGCCGATTCAGAAGCCCAAAACAGTGGACAGGGGACTGCCTAACCTAGCAGCCCTATAAGTCCACATATCAGCAGCCCATTTCAAGGAAACAGTCCACTTTCTCATGGAGAAGCTTCAAACTCAGCCTATTCTGAGTTTAGCAGCCCTGAATCAACGGTAAACGGGCGTGGACCAATGTTGCCTCAGCTTTCAACAGATATTATTGGTGAATCAGACCCAACTGTGGCAGAAGATGAGACCTTTGATAACACACCACTACAAGGAATGAAAAATCTGTATGAAGTATACGATCTCCTCCTCACAGAAGGAGAACCAACAAACTTTAAAGAAGCTACAGGGCATAAAGAATGGGAGCAAGCTATGGAAAGTGAAATAGCTTCCATTGAAAGAAATAACACTTGGGAGTTAATGGACCTACCCCTGGGACACCGACCCATTGGTCTAAAATGGGTTTATAAAATTAAAAGGGATGCAAGTGGTGTTATTACACGACACAAGGCTCGATTAGTCGCCAAAGGTTACATCCAACAACATGGTGTAGACTTTGACGAGGTATTCGCGCCCGTAGCTAGACTTGAGACGGTCAGACTCATTCTAGCATTAGCAGCACAAAGGGGGTGGAGTGTTCACCACCTTGATGTTAAAATAGCATTTCTACATGGGGAACTTAAAGAAGAAGTGTTTGTGTCTCAGCCGGAAGGCTTTATTAAGAAAGGAAAGGAGTAAAAGGTGTACAAATTAACCAAAGCACTTTATGGCTTGAAACAAGCTCCACGAGCTTGGAATATGAAGTTGGATGGGGGTTCTAAAGGAGTATGGATTCCAAAGGTGTAAACTTGAACAAGCCGTGTACACAAAGAGAGCTCATGAAGGTTCATTGCTAGTAGGGATCTACGTGGATGATTTGATTGTGACTGGGAATAATATGGAGAAAATTTTACAATTCAAAAGGCAGATGGAAGACAAGTTCGAGATGAGTGACTTGGGTTCACTCTCTTATTATCTTGGACTAGAGGTAATACAAGGCAAAGATGGAATAAAAATCAAGCAATCAAGCTATGCAAGAAAGATCCTACAGCAAGCCGGGATGTGGGAGTGTAATCCCACCAAATACCCAATGGAGCCGGGTCTGAAGCTGATTAAAGATGATGGCAGCAGCTGTGTTGATGCAATAGAATACCGGAGAACAATTGGATGCCTTCGGCATTTACACGGCCGGATCTTTAATACTCGGTGGGATATGCAAGTAGGTATATGCAAATTCCTAAAACTACTCATTTTCAGGCTGTTAAACAAATTCTCAGGTATGTAAAAGGAACTGTGGACCTAGGCATTCACTTTCGAAGGAATGGTAGCAATAATCTGCTGGGATTTAGTGATAGCAGCCTTTTAGCTGATCCAGATGATGGAAAAGGAACCACGGGGCTGGTATTTTACTTTGATGATGGACCCATCAGCTGGTGTTCTCAGAAGCAACCAACAGTTGCTTTATCCGCCTGTGAGGCTGAATTTATGGCTGCAACATCGGCAGCTTGTCAAGCAATTTGGCTAAGAGGTTTATTGGCAGAAATTACAGGAAGAAAAGAAGAACTTGTAGTCATAAAGGTGGACAATAAGTCAGCTATTAACTTGATGAAAAATCCTGTCTTTCACGGAAGGAGTAAACATATCGACAAACGCTATCATTTTATACGTGAGTGTGTAGAGAAAAATCAAATCAAGGTTGAATTTGTTAGTGGGGATCAACAACCAGCTGACATCCTCACCAAAGCTCTACCAAGAATCAAGTTTACTGAAATGAGAGAAATTCTAGGAGTAAAGATGATGGAAGATTCGGGAAAATAACAGAAGACTCAAGGTCAAGATTGGGGGGGGTGATTGTTGGACCAATCTTGATATAAAACAATAGACAGGGGTCTGTTTTGTAATTTGTTTTAAGAGTCTTTAATTGAGTCAAACTAGAATTCTTAGTCGGTAGGAATTTTAGGAGATATCTCCGAAGGATTTGAGATTAGCCTATTTTGTAGGAATTGATTAACTTGATGGACAAGGATTAATCAATTATAAATAGGCGATAGTTTTTCTTCTTTATTGTAAGTTTTCTATTAATTAATTGGAGAAGGGATTTCCATATTATCGTGTTTTATATTTTCGATCTGGTACCAATTTCTTCATATTGAATATATTATATATGTATAATTTTCAAAAAAGAAGTTAAGAACGACAAAAAGAGTTTGTGGGTAAACTCCCACCAACCTTGTTTGACCCGCACTAATAATTTACCCACTTTGATCCATTAACCAACCTGCCTGGCCAGCCATTCAATCGTTTTGTTTCATGACTGGGTGATATTTCAAGTAACAAAGTGAAAACAACAAAAATGAATAGACCTTGATAAGGCATTTTCTGTGAGTTGATTTTCATATCATAAAGTGTTCAAACTTCTAACTGCAAACATTCTTAATATGTTTTTTTCTAAGGTTCTTCTATAATTATATGAATTCAAAATATCTCCCTTTATGTGAAAAAATAAAGATTTGGTACCAAATCTGCAAAGACTGCATGTCACACTCGCCCACTGTTGCTTTTATGAAACTAAAATTTAACTCGATGTTTCAAATGACAGCGTGTTTCCACAGACATGCACAAGAAGGAGAAGGTATTTTTTTTCTTTTCATATTTCTTATAAGATATTTGACAAAAAATACTTCGCATTTATGCCATATTTTTACAGTGTCACAGGAGTGACGATGATGAAGCAAAGGGGTATTTAAAAGAATTTGTTGAGCAGGCTAAAGCTGCTAAAGTTCTTGCCAGGTATATATTTTCATTCTTCAGTAGTGCATGACATGACTAATTGACTATGACATCATAACTGTATAATTTTACTAGGGGTGTAAAATTTAACCTTCTTATATGAGTGTTTAAATTGGCTTTGATTTCAATGATGACAGGTTGAACGGATAAAATCTAATAAGAATTAGCTAAAAAACAGGACTGGTCAAATGGGTTAAAAGTAATTCATGACCTAATTTGAGTGTTTACAACTTTCTAAATTGGTTTATTTAAAAAAAGGTGTATTATTATTATTGTAAAAATAGTTTTTATCATTTTGTTTCTTGTATATGTATATTATTTTAATGAAATTAAAAAAATTGTTAGCCGCTCAACCAACCTGTTTTGACCTTTCCACAAATTTACCTACTTTGGTAAGTTTTACTAGAGGTGGTAGTTTCAAGTCATTTACCTATGAATGAGTTGATTTGGACTATGTTATCTCAAACGGGTCAAATCAATATTGTAACAATATTTTTTTTTTAATTATGATTACATGTTAATTATTCATAATAGTTTTTAAAAAATAGACAAGAAAGAATGCGTACAGATCAACTCAACCCAGTCCATCCCATTGCATTTTATGTTTGTTCTAAAAGTTAATGTGAATCAATCCTTACCTGTTTTGACATGTTACCCAAACCGCCCAACCTTCACTCACCCATTTTTCACCTATAATTTATATTTTCCTTTTTTGTTTGCAGAATGTCTAGAAAGAAGGGGAAGACGGTGCAAAAGCATGTTCTTTCTACCTCTGCCCCTCCCTGTGGAAAAAAGAAGCGTGTATCGAAGATGCGAAGTTTGAGTGATATAATGAAGGCACTCGACCAAGAGTGAATCCCTTGTTTGAATATGTAAGGTGATTTGCATGGTGTGGTACGTTTTGAATTGAATGTTGTGTTGTGCTCATGAAACTACGGTAGGAGCTTTTGTTGCACTACAGTTTGCATCTTTTATGTTTTATGATTTCAAGACTTATTTGAGAAACTGTTTATGTTGATTCTGATTGATTATTTGCTTTTGTTTATTAGTTGATTGAGATGTATGATCAAATTGATAGTAATATTTCTAAAGAATCATAAACAGCCACATTAATCATAAATCATTTTATTTGCTGTAATCTTCCTGATATGGAGCGAGGAATCAGCGACAGGAATTGCTTGTAACAAAGTTAACAGAATATGATCAAGTAATCTGAATCTCGGCATGTAAAAGTACTTGACTGGTCGTCGAAAGCATAACTATAAGCAGTAGGGCAACCTTGCTTGAAATATTGCGAGTATTCGGTTGGGTGACATGTGTCAGGATTTTGGAAGTCCCCGGTACAACAATATTCTGGTGTGTGAAAAGCAGTGCATCCACTCTTGCAGGCCACAGTCTCACCGCCCTCCCCTCTCACGATCATATTGGTCGGGCAATGTAGGTTCAAGTCCGTGTCACATCTAACACTTGCACAAACACCCGAATCATCATGTGGGTATATGGAGATGGGCATGTTGTAGCCATCCACAAGGCTCACATCATAGTAATCAAGTGGGCTGTCGAGGGTGAACTCAGCTAGTGAAGCTGGCGGTTCACCGCCAGCACCTCTGCAGTAGAGACCGCTTCCACAGTCTCCAGTGGTGCAGGTTCCTGCACCATTAACATCAAACGTGCATCCGGTTCTGCCCCAAATGCGGCCTGACCATCTTTCTGGGGTTGTCACTTTCTGTGACTCTAGAGATCTAAGCTCAAGACCGCCTTCCATGAGTACAGGCTGCCCACCGTTAGGCTGGATAGCCGGCCATATGGTATTTTGACATCTGTTTTGCAATGTAAAAACCGCTGCATCAACACCTGCAACAAAATAATAAAAAAAGAAGTTATATTTTAAGACAAAAACAGAATTAAAGAAGTAAAACTTATGATTTTATACCGAAGGAAGACAGAACCAGGAGCACAAAGAAGTGTAGAAAAGCCATGAAAGAAAGAGTGAATGAAGTATACATGTTTCTGAGACACCTTTATATAGAATTAGGGGTTAGCAGGTGTGAAACACAAAGATTGCAGCCCTTTTTTATTTATTTACTAGGTTAAAATCCCGTGTATTACACGGATTGAATAAATATAATATTATATATTAACTAATACAAATTTTATTTTTTAAAAATATGTGTTTTACACGGGTTGAACAAACCGTATAATACAATATAATCTGTTAACACATACACTTGTCAAAATATGTTAGGAGATTTATTCATTAATATAGTATATAGATTAGTATTTCTTTAAAAATATATTATTATTAAAAATAGAAGTGTATTTAATAAGAGAGAGGGCGGGAAAAAAACGGTGAGAATGAATGTGGAGGTGACACGTGGCATGAAAAACCTTTATTTATTATATAGTATAGACTTTTTTATCAAACTTCCCGGTATTAACTCCATCAAAATCTTGACACCAATCTCCTAAATTTTTTCTAACTGAATTTAGGTCATTCTCTTGACAGAGGTGTTTATACTGTATATAAATTTTTTTGTGGACATAACATGCTTTTAGTATTTCTTTTGTTAAAGTTCGAAATAAAAATAACATATTAATGTGTTCTAAGGATATACCACAGAATAATTTTCACAAGTCCTTAACATCATCCTTACAACTTCTTTTAATATTCAATAACAAGCAACAGTTTTTCTAATCTTTTGTAATATACTAGATCATGCCATTTCATCTGGCACATGGCTTGTTTTGATGACGTGGAATCGATGACAGAAAAGATCTCTTAGAAAAAAATTTCTTTATCTTTTTTGTGTGAAAATCTAAAATACATTGTGAGTGACTTTTGAGTTCTGACCCTTTGACCCGTTTCTCTTCAAACTACTTTTTACCATTTTGACCTGTTAATGATAAAATATAAGTCGAAGAAACCATCCATAAGTAATTATCGACTCAAAATGAATGTCACATGCGCAAATTCAAATCTAAACTACCTGAATCATGAACAAAGTGACAGAAAAACTTCTCTACTTGACTATGAAATAAGATGCAAAAGTATAAGTATTATACATCAATTATTAACAACTTTCAATGCAAAAGTAGTAAGTATTATACATGTATAAAAGTGTGTTATCACGGGGTCTTTTATCTACTCGAGGTGTATCTTTTTTAGAATTCTTACATATTTTCATATTGTGTCCGTCTTCGATCACAATCTTTGCATCTTATAGGGTTTTCAGCCTTGCTTTGCTTACAAAAAATTTATTATATATTCATATGCATTATCCTTCTTCTTTTGATCTTGGCCTACCTGCATTTTTTTATTAGGCTTTGGTTGCAATGGGTTTTTTTATTAAGCTTGTTTTAGGCCACATTTTCACACCATTTAGGGGTTTCAAGAAAATGGTTATAGACCTCATTGAACATACTCTTCCAAAACCATTCTGGAACATTTCTTCCATTCTTTTCATCACTTTTGATCTAACCGATTCCAGCAACTACGCAATTGTCCTCTTCCTTGCATCTAGTGTGACAATCCCATGAGTTAAAACACTCAGTGATACCTATTCTATAGCATTACATCCTTTTTCATTTTGGTAGAAAACCCTTGACCATGTTAGTGGATCCTTTTCCGTTCAATACGTGTATGCGTCCAAGATAATCTTGTCGATGTCTTCCATAACTTCTTCAAAATCTTGTGGATACAAGGCTTTTGAGGTGGCCAAGGTAAATTTCTAAATTCGATGGTATTAAACTTTTTCCAGAAGTTGGCTTATGTGTACCTAGCTCATTGTATGCGCAAGCTTCAGTCAGGCCCTATGCTAAAGAAATAAGAGATTAAATACAAATTGCATACAATAGCATAAGCTATACATTCAACTAGTGGTATTAGTATGAACAAGTACGAAATGGCTCCTTACTTTGTCAAGATGCACACTATGATTAAGCATTAGATACCAATTAACAAATCAAATCAATGCTAAATTCTCTTTGTTTTCAGCATTGACAACTGCCAACGCGGCGCATAATACTTGATTGTTCACATCACTGTTGATAACAATTCACCATTGCACCTGGTCTTTAAGGAGCATCCATCTCACCCTATGACTTTTCTACTCGAGGATTGAAGTGACAAACACAAACACAAGATTTGGTAGATAACTCTCACACGTTTATTACTCAGAAAATATTTCTAAAAAACTGAATACATAATGCCTAACCATAATACGGTTTATATAGACTAACCCTAACTAGCTAGCCAAGACATTACCAAATATAATAAAACCCTAATTGCAACCCCATAAACCCATCAACAAACTTAATGAATTCTATGGGTCCATCGGGTTCTCAACCAACTTGTTGATGACCCATTGCACCCGCCACCGACTTGTAGCTCGTGATCGGGAATCACATGCCCTTGCTTGTTGAATGCAATGGCGGACCTATGTATTGGGTATGGGGGGCATCCGCCCTCCATGAAATTTTTTTTAGTGTTATATATGCGTTAAAATCCCAATTGCCCCTCATGAAAAGTTTTTTAGTGTTATATACACGCTATATATCGCTAGTCAACCGACCCAAAAAATTTCCGACCCCCATGAAAAAATTTCCTGGGTCCGCCACTGGTTGAATGTGTCCTTGATCCAGTCCTTTGATCGCAAATCTTGAACTCGAGCAAAAAGTTCTCGGCTTTGTCTTCTTCACATCGTAGCTTCAATGTTGAGGATGCTTGATCCGGTCCTTCGGATTGCTGATTAGAGTTGATTTCCTACTCGAAATCAAATCCGGAAGATGACGTCGACGGAGACTTGGCAGCAAGATTCTGTTCTTGATCGGGGTTTTCAGATTCTAATGCAGTCCTTCGGATCAGGCAATCTCCAACTTGAGGTCGCTTTTAGTATTCGACAAAAGACAACCCTTGATCGCAACCTTCAAATCTCGGGTTTCTTGACTGCAGGTTCTTGAATCTTCGATCACCACTTCTTGATTGTCTCTGGATCTGCTGTTGCCAATTAGAAAATCTCAAACCCTTCTATCACAGCTCTTTGTCGCCTCCTGCAGCGAGAGGTTGCTCTCTCTTTCAAGGGTTGATTCTAAAAACCTATTCCTTGGCTTGGATACCAATTCAAGTGGTGAATTCGATATCAAAAACAAAAACACGTTAATTTGGCTAACTACCAAACAACTCTTTATTATAACCGAAAAATATAACTCAAAAAAACTGATTATAATAACTCTCAAACTCTTATAATGAAACCCCAACCCGGTAACATCTATTTATAATACTAAACCTAATAACCCTAACTTGGTCATTAAGTTACCATTAAAACCTCTTAACACATGGGTTAGACCCGTTTCTTGGGCCAGACTACAATTGAGCCAACATCAATTCAAGGATTGAATCGAGAAACACAAACACAAGATTTGGTGAATAACCCTCACACGATTATTACTCGAAAAATATCTCTCAGAAACTGAAAACATAATGTCTAACCATAACACTGTTTATATAAACTAACCATAACTTGCTAGCCAATACATTACCAAATATAATAAAACCCTAATTGCAACCCACTAACACACTTAATGAATTCCATGGGTCCATCGGGTCGGGCTCTCCACCTACTCATGTTGGGCCTAATAACCGGAAATTACCAACATCTATAACCAGCCATCCACCCTGCTTTTAAACCTTGTAAACACACGGTACATTTCAAAGTACTTCCTCCTATCAATGTTTACTTCCATTTTCATCTTAACTAAGCTTCCAGGGTTTGTTTTTCATATTTCCTCCACGTATAACCATTACTTCTAGTATTGTTTGTACAAACCTCGCTCATATGCATTTAATGAAAAATTCTTTGCCCTCCTACATTTATGAGCAGGGCCGTCTTCAAGATTTTGGATGCCCTGTGCGACTAATAAAATAGGCCCCTAAAATATAAAATTATACATATATATATAGAATTCATTAATACGATGATAATTGTTATAATAGTAAACAAAAAAGTTAAATGAGTTTAGACGGGTTAAAATTAAAAATATTATTTGGTTAAGTTTTTTCGTTAAATACTCTCTTCTTATACTTCTCAATGCTTAATTTCGATTTTTTAAAAAGTGTTTCTTAAATGAAACATTTTACATATGAAAATGATAGAAAATACATATATATATATATAACGTAATAAATCTTAAAGCATATAAGAAAATAATTAAATTATGTAATAAATAATAACTAACTAAATAATTTAATAATACAAAATAAAATAACAATCAACAATAAAAACAATTATTTAGTTAAAAATAAAAATACATGTTACTTTTTTTCATTTTGAAAAGACATTGGTGAGGTAGTACCTCATTGTGGCTATGGACAGTGAATCAGAAGAAAATAAAATAAAATATTAATACTTTAGGGCCAATGGACAAAAGCTCGCATCACTTCATTCTTTCTTTTTTACTAATAAAGTAAAATGGTAGTTTTCGTCCCTGAGTTTTGATAGTTTTAACAGATTCAGTACACCCCTAACACTATGAGTCACTGAAGTTATATTTTTTAACGCTTTTAGTCCAATTTTGTTAACTTCGTTAAGTTTTTCAGTTAAATCATGTTAAATGACCAAAATACCCTCTTCATCCCCACTCCACCACCACCATCAGTCGCCACCACCACCTGCCACCACCCCCACCCACATGCCGCCCTCTCTTCCGGCATCCCTCTCCGGCGGCCGACCACCACCTGCCGCCTTTCCTGTTTTTCCGGTGACTATATTCCTCCAATCTTTGCGAACCCAACTGAAGCCCATGCCCAGAACCTGGTCGATCGACCACAGTCTCATGAACCCTAATCCCAGCCGCTGGAGAGTTGAGACTAAGAATCATGGCCTTAAACGAAGGAGAGAATAGTGGCGTCGTTGGAGGAGTAATACCCGGTTTTTTGGTCCCCCGACCCCATTGAACCTTCATGGCTATGCTAACCCGAACCAAACCTCTGACCGGATGTCATATCCTGTGATCTGGAGGAGTTAGACCCAGATTTTCCGACAGAACTCGAAAATCCGGCAGACCCCGGTTTTCTGGCAGAGTTGTTTCTGATAAAACCCGGTGTAGTTTTTGAACCCGCTCCAATATCCATCTGTTTAGCTTTCAAAATCGGTGAAAGGTGCTCAAGAGGGAACTATCCAAAACCTGCTATCGATGTTCCCGTATTCGCCGAATCCTCCGACGAGACTGTAACATTAGGAACGGTAGAATCTTCTTTGTTAACCGTACATGTATTATTCCCTGCACTATTCTTCGGAAATAGAGGTATCCCCGGGCCTATATCTGGTTGACTTCGACGTGCGTCATGTTCCTGCTCCATATTAAGATAGTCACAAAACGGGAAAGGCGGCAGAGGGAGTTGCAGGTCACCGAAAAAACGGGAAAGGCGGCAGGTGGGTGGGGGTGGTGGCAGGTGGTGGTCGGCCGGTGGTGGTGGCGGCTGGTGGTGGTAGAGTGGGGATGAAGAGGATATTTTGGTCATTTAACATGATTTAACCTAAAAACTTAACGAAGTTGATGAAATCGGACTAAAAGCGTTAAGAAACTTAACTTCAGGGACTCAGAGTGTTATGGGTGTACTGAATCTGTTAAAACCGTCAAACCTCAGGGACGAAAACTGCAGTTTACTCTAACTAATATGAACTTTTTTTCGGAAGACACTCCTTGTTTCTTCTTCTTCTTCTTCTTCTTCTTCTTCTTCTTCTTCTTCTTCTTCTTCTTCTCTGTTTTCACAGAGCAAGGGTATATTTGAATAACTTTAATTCTTCTCTTTTAACTTCAAAAACTCTATTGAAGAGGGTGTAAAGGGTCAAGCAATAAGGAAACGTTTCCGTTCTGCATTTCGGTTAAGAGAAAATTTCGCCGGACGGAGGGCCCCCTGGAATAATGGGCCCTATGCAGTCACCCACCCAGCGCACCCACAGGGCCGACCCTGTTTATGAAAAGACTCTTTACAGTTACATTTTGTAACATTGCAACTTGTAAGTCCCTTTTCTTGATTTTTAGATTGTCCCTAATTCTTGTAGCAAAATCGGTTGCAATCCACTTGTGGTTTACTAGTGATCCAAGTTGCATGAAACGTTCTACATCACGTGTATAAACAATTAGTGACTAATTAACTTGAAAATTTGACTTATCTCCCATCCAAATAGCTCATAGCCTAAATGGGCATTGATAACAAACAACTTCATCTTTCTTGTCATGCTTGCTAACAATTTTGCATGGCCACAACGCTTGAACATGATTTGATAACCTGGTAAAGTCATAACACAAGGTGCACTCTTTAATTTCACTTGGGGTTTGATAGTGATTTTAGTATCATTAAAGCCGTTTTAGTTTAGTTGGATTTACTTAAGAGCAAAGAGAAATGAGTATAAACATTATTACAAGTTAGGAGGTGTGGAGTGTAAACTTATACAAGGATATGTTCATTTCAATTACCTCGAACCCAGTGGTTCAAAGGCCCCCCTAATGACCACGGGGGTTGGCCTCTGATGGGTCCAAGGGGCAACGCCCCGGCGGGGGTCACGCTAGATGGTGAATAGTTGGAAATGCGTCACATGCGTCATGTTCCTGCTCCATATTAATATAGTCTCAAAACGGGAAAGGCGGCGGACGGAGTTGCAGGTCATCGGAAAAACGGGAAAGGCGGCAGGTGGGTGGGGGTGGTGGCAGGTGGTGGTTGTCCGGTGGTGGTGGCGGCCAGTGGTGGTGGAGTTGGGATGAAGAGGATATTTTGGTCATTTAACATGATTTAACTGATAAACTTAACGAAGTTAACGAAATTGGACTAAAAGCGTTAAGAAATGTAACTTCAGAGACACAGAGTGATAGGGTGTACTAATTCTGTTAAAACCATTAAACCTAAGGGACGAAAACTACAGTTTACTCTAACTAATATGAACCTTTTTTTTTCAGAAGACACTGCTTGTTTCTTCTTCTTCTTCTCTGTTTTCACAGAGCAAGTATATCTTTGAATAACTTTAATTCTTCTCTTTTAACTTCAAAAACTCTATTGAAGAGGGTGTAAAGGGTCAAGCAACAAGGAAACGTTTCCGTTCTGCATTTCGGTTAAGAGAAAATTTCGCCGAACGGAGGGCCCCCTGAAATAATGGGACCTGTACGGTCGCCCACCGAGCGAACCCACAGGGCCGACCCTGTTTATGAAAAGACTCTTTACAGTTACGTTTTGTAACATTGCAACTTGTAAGTCCTTTTTCTTGATATTTAGATTGTCCCTAATTCTTGTAGCAAAATCGGTTGCAATCCACTTGTAGTTTACTAGTGATCCAAGGTGCATGAAACGTTCTACATCACGTGTATAAACAATTAGTGACTAATTAACTAGAAAATTTGACTTATCTCCCATCCATTTAGCTCATAACCTAAATGGGCATTGATAACAAACAACTTTATCTTTCTTGTCATGCTTGCTAACAATTTTGCATGGCCACTACCCTTGAACATGATTTGATAACCTGGTAAAGGCATAACACAAGGTGCACTCTTTAATTTCACTTGGGGTTTGATAGTGATTTTAGTATCATTAAAGCCGTTTTAGTTTAGTTGGATTTACTTAACACCAAAGAGAAATGAGTATAAACATTATTACAAGTTAGGAGGTGTAGAGTGTAAACTTATACAAGGATATGCTCATTTCAATTACCTCGAACCCAGTGGTTCAAAGGCCCCCCAATGACCACGGGGGTTATCCTCCGATGGGTCCAAGGGGCTACGCCCCGGCGGGTGCCACTCTAGATGGTGAAAAGTTGGAAATGCGTCACATGCGTCATGTTCCTGCTCCATATTAATATAGTCTCAAAACGGGAAAGACGGCGGAGGTAGTTGCAGGTCACCGGAAAAACGGGAAAGGCGGCAGGTGGGTGGAGGTGGTGGCAAGTGGTGGTCGGCCGGTGGTGGTGGTGGCGGCTGGTGGTGGTGGAGTGGGGATGAATAGGATTTTTGGTCATCTAACATGATTTAACTGAAAAACTTAACGAAGTTAATGAAATTGGATTAAAATCGTTAAGAAATGTAACTTCAGGGACTCAGAGTGATAGGGGTGTACTGAATCTGTTAAAATCATTAAACCTAAGGGACGAAAACTGCAGTTTACTCTAACTAATTTGAACCTTTTTTTTCAGAAGACACTGCTTGTTTCTTCTTCTTCTCTGTTTTCACAGAGCAAGGATATCTTTGAATAACTTTAATTCATCTCTTTTAACTTCAAAAACTCTATTGAATAGGGTGTAAAGGGTCAAGCAACAAGGAAACGTTTCCGTTCTGCATTTCGGTTAAGAGAAAATTTCGCCGGACGGAGCGCCCCCTGAAATAATGGTCCTTGTGCGGTCGCCCACCCAGCGCACCCACAGGGCCGACCCTGTTTATGAAAAGACTCATTATAGTTACGTTTTGTAACATTGCAACTTGTATGTCCTTTTTCTTGATTTTTAGATTGTCCTTAATTCTTGTAGTAAAATCGGTTGCAATCCACTTGTAGTTTACTAGTGATCCAAGGTGCATGAAACGTTCTACATCACGTGTATAACCAATTAGTGACTAATTAACTAGAAAATTTGACTTATCTCCCATCCATTTAGCTCATAACCTAAATGGGCATTGATAACAAACAACTTCATCTTTCTTGTCATGCTTGATAACAATATTGCATGGCCACTACGCTTGAACATGATTTGATAACATTGTAAAGGCATAACACAAGGTGCACTCTTTAATTTCACTTGGGGGTTTGATAGTGATTTTAGTATCATTAAAGCCGTTTTAGTTTAGTTGGATTTACTTAAGACCAAAGAGAAATGAGTATAAACATTATTACAAGTTTAGGAGGTGTGGAGTGTAAACTTATACAAGGATATGCTCATTTCAATTACCTCGAACCCAGTGGTTCAAAGGCCCCCTAATGACCACGGGGGTGGCCTCCGATGGGTCCAAGGGGCAACGCCCCGACGGAGGTCACGCTGGATGGTGAAAAGTTGGAAATGCGTCACATGCGTCATGTTCCTGCTCCATATTAATATAGTCTCAAAACGGGAAAGGCGGCGGAGGGAGTTGCAGGTCACCGAAAAAATGGGAAAGACGGCAGGTGGGTGGGGGTGGTGGCAGGTGGTGGTCAGCCGGTGGTGGTGGTGGCGGCAGGTGGTGGTGGAGTAGGGATGAAGAGGATATTTTGGTCATTTAACATGATTTAACTGAAAAACTTAACGAAGTTGGACTAAAAGCGTTAAGAAATGTAACTTCAGGGGCTCAGAGTGTTAGGGGTGTACTGAATCTGTTAAAATCATCAAACCTTATGGACGAAAACTGCAGTTTACTCTAACTAATATGAACCTTTTTTTCAGAAGACACTCCTTGTCTTCTTCTTCTTCTTCTTCTTCTTCTTCTTCTTCTTCTTCTTCTTCTTCTTCTTCTTCTCTGTTTTCACAGAGCAAGGATATCTTTGAATAACTTTAATTCTTCTCTTTTAACTTCAAAAACTCTATTGAAGAGGGTGTAAAGGGTCTAGCAACAAGGAAACGTTTCCGTTCTGCATTTTGGTTAAGATAAAATTTCGTCGGACGGAGGCCCCCTGAAATAATGGGCCCTGTGCGGTCGCCCACCCAGCGCACCCACAGGACCGGCCCTGTTTATGAAAAGACTCTTTACAGTTACGTTTTGTAACATTGCAACTTGTAAGTCCTTTTTCTTGATTTTTAGATTGTCCCTAATTCTTGTAGCAAAATCGGTTGCAATCCACTTGTAGTTTACTAGTGATCCAAGGTGCATGAAATGTTCTACATCACGTGTATAAACAATTAGTGACTAATTAACTTGAAAATTTGACTTATCTCCCATCCATTTAGCTCACAACCTAAATGGGCATTGATAACAAACAACTTCATCTTTCTTGTCAAGCTTGCTAACAATTTTGCATGGCCACTACCCTTGAACATGATTTGATAACCTGGTAAAGGCATAACAGAAGGTGCACTCTTTAATTTCACTTGGGGTTTGATTATGATTTTAGTATCATTAAAGTCGTTTTAGTTTAGTTGGATTTACTTAAGACCAAAGAGAAATGAGTATAAACATTATTACAAGTTAGGAGGTGTGGAGTGTAAACTTATACAAGGATATGCTCATTTCAATTACCTCGAACCCAGTGGTTCAAAGGCCCCCCTAATGACCACGAGGGTTGGCCTCCGATGGGTCCAAGGGGCAACGCCCCGGCGGGGGTCACGCTGGATGGTGAAAAGTTGGAAATGCGTCATATGCGTCATGTTCCTGCTCCATATTAATATAGTCTCAAAACGGGAAAGGCGGCGGAGGGAGTTGCAGGTCACCGGAAAAATGGGAAAGGCGGCAGGTGTGTGGGGGTGGTGGCAGGTGGTGGTCGGCCGGTGGTGGTGGCGGCTGGTGGTGGTGGAGTGGGGAAGAAGAGGATATTTTGGTCATTTAACTTGATTTAACTGAAAAACTTAACGAAGTTAACGAAATTGGACTAAAAGCGTTAAGAAATGTAACTTCAGGGACTCAGAGTGTTAGGGGTGTACTGAATCTGTTAAAATCATCAAACCTTATGGACGAAAACTGCAGTTTACTCTAACTAATATGGACTTTTTTTTCAGAAGACACTGCTTGTTTCTTCTTCTTCTTCTCTGTTTTCACAGAGCAAGGATATCTTTGAATAACTTTAATTCTTCTCTTTTAACTTCAAAAACTCTATTGAAGAGGGTGTAAAGGGTCAAGCAACAATGAAACGTTTTCGTTCTGCATTTCGGATAAAAGAAAAATACGCCGGAGAGGGCCCCCTGAAATAATGGGCCCTGTGCGGTCGCCCACCCAGCGCAAGGAAACGTTTTCGTTTTGCATTTCGGTTAAGAGAAAATTTCGCCGAACGGAGGGCCCCCTGAAATAATGGGCCCTGTTCGGTCGCCGACTGAGCGCACTACAGGGCCAGCCCTGTTTATGAAAAGACTCTTTACAGTTACATTTTTAACATTGCAACTTGTAAGTCCTTTTTCTTGATTTTTAGATTGTCCGTAATTCTTGTAGCAAAATCGGTTGCAATCCACTTGTAGTTTACTAGTGATCCAAGGTGCATGAAACGTTCTTCATCACATGTATAAACAATTAGTGACTAACTAACTTGAAAATTTTACTTATCTCCCATCCATTTACCTCATAACCTAAATGGGCATTGATAACAAACAACTTCATCTTTCTTGTCATGCTTGCTAACAATTTTGCATGTCCACTACCCTTGAACATGATTTGATAACCTGGTAAAGGCATAACACAAGGTGCACTCTTTAATTTCACTTGGGGTTTGATAGTGATTTTAGTATCATTAAAGCCGTTTTAGTTTAGTTGGATTTACTTAAGACCAAAGAGAAATGAGTATAAACATTATTACAAGTTAGGAGGTGTGGAATGTAAACTTATACAAGGATATGCTCATTTCAATTACCTCGAACCCAGTGGTTCAAAGGCCCCCCTAATGACCACGGGGGTGGCCTCCGATGGGTCCAATGGGCAACGCCCCGGCGGGGGCCACGCTAGATGGTGAAAAGTTGGAAATGCGTCACATGGATGATGAAAAGTTGGATGCTTTGCGATTTCGTAGTCATCTTTTTTTCTTCTTTTTGCATTTTTAGATCATAATTTGTGGTTGTATAAGCTAACTATGGTCTATAGTTGATGGTGGTTTGAACATGTATAGATAGACCTGTATGATCTATCCAATCTTAATTCCTTGGCCGTGTTTTCCATTTTTCCATTGATAGTTTGATATCGTCTAGCAGCTAATTGAGATGTGTTATATATCAAAATGGTTGATATAGATAGTATTTGTTTGAGTCTTTGAGATAATATTATACAATCATTAATTAGTAGCCATAACAATCATAATTCATTTATTTGTTGCAATTAATGAAGTAGATATTGAATGAGGAAATAGCTAGAGATGTGACCAAGCATCCAAATTAACAAAACATGATCAAGTAATCTGAATCTCTGCAGGTAACAGTACTTGACGGGTCGTCAAAAGCATAGGTATAAGTAGAAGGGCAAGCCCGCTTGAAATACTGCGAGTATTTTGTTGGCTTGCATCTGTTTGGATTTTGAAACTGCCCGGTGCAACAATATTCTGGCGTCTGAAAAGCTGTGCACGCGCTCTCGCACGCCACAATTTCTCCACGATCCCCTCTCACTATCAGATTCGTGGGACAATGTTGGTTCAAGTCTGTGTCACAACCAACAGTCGGGCAGACGCCTGAGTCATCATATGGGAAAACCTGGATTGGCATGTTGAAGCCATCCAAGAGGCTCACATCATAGAAGTCCACTGGGCTATCAAGGGTGATCTCAGCTACAGAAGTAGGGGGTTCACCGCCTGCGCCATTGCAGTAGAGACCAATCCCACAGTCTCCAGTGGCGCAGGTTCCCTCACCATAAACATTGAACTTGCATCCGCTTCGGCCCCAAAACCGGCCTGCCCATCCTTTCGGCGCTGTCAAATTTCTTGATTGTAAAGGTTTTAGCTCAAGACCACCCTCCATGAGTTGTGGTTGGCCACCTGAAGCTTGGATCCCTGGCCATATGGTTTTATTACATCTGTTTTGCAATGTAAAAACGATTGCATCAACACCTGCAATGAAAATACCAAAATGTAAGATCTAAAGACAAAACCGAGTAAAGACCAGAAAACTTGGGATGATTACCGAAAGAAGACAGAAGTAGGGGAAGAAAGAAATGAATAAATGCCATTAAAGGAGGGGTAGAAGTGTACATGTGTTAGTCTCATTTATAGAAGAAAACCAAAATATAGGATGGTTTGTTAAAGATTTGACAACTAGGAGTAAGCAGGTGTGCAACACAAAGACTGCAACCCTCATTTGTATCTTAAAAGAATGTTAGTTCATTAATTTTTTTCATTCATAATCTTTATACTGGAAAATTCTGATTATCTGTGGTCTGGAGTAATTTTTTTTTCATTTCAGTACAAGATCGTGAATCACATTGATAAATATAACTACAATTCATAAAAGACGGGTTTTTCACTACAATTCGTAAATGGAAGCGTATCAGAAAGCCATAAAAAATAGTGAACTTAATTAAATTCACTCGGTTCCGGCCACGTCAACCCGGCCACACACTATACCACTGTGGTTTTCAACAATATTTCAAGTAGATCTCCAACAGAAATATATTTGCAACCGACTTATAACGGACACTTGTTATGACTTCAGTATTGAAAACATTGTGTTTCACAATCAAATTACTAAATACATTTTTGCTATATCTTAGAAAAAATATCTTTTAACAAATTTGATTATAATTACCTGGGAGGATTAAGTTTTAATAAGTTATTGTTGAATTATATATTTAATCTCGACTTTATTATAATCTAAAGTAATTAAGCTAGCAGTTATAAACACTTAATTATGAAAGGGTACTTTGAATAGGTGCAATAGTTTGTATAACTGTTGTAATGTAATTAACTTAGTGTAGTGAGAATATACAGAAATTATTCTGTTTACTTTGTTTTTCATTCTTGTTCTCCATATATATCCATCGAATTCTTCAACAAATCGGTTTTTCTGGACAAATCGATCAGGATCAGAGAAACATATTAGAAGATTAAAGCTACACAAAATATGAATGTTGCATAGATTGTTAAGTTAAATGGGAAGAATTTGTAGGCACTAGTACACAAGTGATCTTTTGAGGCGGTCAGAAATCATTTTTTAGAGCGGGTATAAAAAACTGCCTTAAAAACCTATTTCAAACAAAAACCGCCTCTAAAAACTACTTTCTGTCAAACCGCTTCAAAAGATTGTGTTTTGAAGCGGTTTTAATCTTTTGAAGCGGTTAGAAGCTTATTCCTTTTTGAAGCAGTTCTCTCATCCTTAACATTTAAACACTTAACATTCTCTCACAAAAACACACATCTTTTTGAATCCGTTTTCCTCCCCCATCCTCTTTTACCTCCTCCAAACCTAAACCACCACCACTGCTCTGCGACCTAAAATTTTGGAGCGACATTTTATAGATCGGTCCAATAATCGCTTCAAAAATACAAATTTACCGCCCTGAAAAACGAGTTTTGTACTAGTGAGGAATCGTTCGTGTATATGATGCGACTTGGATACTCTGACAATCGTGATAGTTCACTTTTAGATTGAATTATTTCCATGGTATACACTGAATTCAATCGGATAAAAATCATAAATTCAAGAACGAATATCAGAATATGTGAAAGTCTGTCAGAGATTTCGTATTTTTTATGCAATGACCAAATTCACACGTATATAAGGGGAAAACAGTAACATTAGAACGTTATGACGGATATTGGCTGAAAACTGCCACAACCGTCAACCACAATTGCTAAGCCATTCTACTTAGGAGAGTCAATGTTGGTACGTAGAAAACAATATTATTTTATTGCATAGGGTATTTGCATAGTTTTTTTCTCTGAAAAAAGTATTTATCGAAATGAAACTCTTCCAAAAATATTTACTAAAAGTTGTTTTTAACCTCTCCTCCAACTTCAAAACCAAATAGTTAATATCTGAAAGATAAATCTTGATATAAATTAAAGTTATTATTACAACACGATGCTTTGAACAGAGACGGACACTTATGCAGACCGGACTGCGTGATGAAGCTCGCGTTCGGCGACAGTTTGAAAGGTTCCCATCCGGAATTCCGGATGACTGCAAACGAGAAGATGAGGGCCCACCACTATTAAAAACTAACAATCTTAGTTTTTATTTGAAAATGTTTTTTTTTTAAATTAAATCTTTTTTTAATTAATTTAATAATTTATTTAAATTAAAACGACTTTTAAACTAATTTTATTTAAATTAAATACTTTTAAGTTAAAAGTTATTATTACTTTAAACTGCCATTTTCGTCCCTGTGGTTTGGTCAAAATTGCCACTTTCATCCAATAGTTTGTTTTTTTGTATCTGGGTCCTCGTGGTTTTAAAATATTGCCATTTTCATCCTCGTGGTTTTAAAATATTGCCACTTTCATCCAGTCAGCTAACACCGTCCGTTTTTCTCAATTAAATGAGGGGTATTTCAGTCCTTTTACATATTTGTTTTATTTCATCTTTTTTACTCTCACTTTTTAATCATAGAAACAAGCGACGGAGGTGTTCCAGTGGTGCTCGTCGGAAACTGGTCAGGAAAAGAGGAAGAAGGCCAGCAGGTGGATGATTAAATTAGAGGTTAAATTGGGGATGATTAAAAAGTGAGAGTAAAAAAGATGAAAAAATAAAACAAATAAGTAAAAGGACTGAAATACCCCTCATTTAACTGAGAAAAACGGACGATGTTAGCTGACTGGATGAAAGTGGCAATATTTTAAAACCACGAGGATGAAAATGGCAATATTTTAAAACCATGAGGACCCAGATACAAAAAAACAAACTATTGGATGAAAGTGACAATTTTGACCAAACCACAGGGACGAAAATGACAGTTTACTCTTTAATTTATAAAGGCTAGTTTTTCTGACAGATAGTATTTTAACAACTAGTTTTCTCAATATAACTACAAAAACACTTGGGGAGGTTCAAGAATCTACGTATACTCATCATGCGTTTCGAGCCGATTTAGTGGAGCATATATAATCTATTAAAAAGTAGTTGGTTTATGTAATTTTTTATTTTTAGTATATCTAACATTTTATCTTAATATTTTAATTATAATTATATTTTAAATTATATCCTAATATATACGAAATATAAAAATAGATTATTATAAAAAGTAAGTTAGTATATAGAAAGTAAATGTAAAAGTATGTGATAATGTGTAAATGTAGGGGTGTTTGAAAAAGGATGTAGTGTTGGTAGAGAAATAAGGCTTTTGAAGAATATATGGAAATCAGATGTGGCGCGTTTGTTGTATCCAACATTATGGATGCTCTAATTATTATATATTACCATTATTTGTTAAACAAACATCAATGTACTCCTTGTATTTGTTTGTGATCTCAGCTAACATGCATGCCAGTCATAAACTCATTCCATTCTATCACATAATTCAAAATCTCGTACACTTTGACCCATGTAACTGGAGCCTTAGATTGACTGAACCCGCCATCAATGATTGATGTTTCTTGTCCCTATCAACTTGCTATAGTTATATACACAACGCCATCTCCAATAATTCAATGCCGGTGGTTGTTGTTACCCTCATAACTCATACCATTTATGGTTTAGGCTATTTAGCTGAATATATGCAAGTATTAACCACAACATGTAATCAAGTGACAAAATGAAGCACACAAATCTATCAGCTATGTATAATAAGGGTATCTTCATCTTCAATCTTATGTTAGTCTTCATGATTCTCGACTATCATCGTTTTTGTACCGGTATCTCTTTGAGCACAGATCAACATGCTCTTGAAGAGATTAAAGCTCAAATCAGTGTCGACCCTTTGGGTATCTTATCCAAAAACTGGTCCTCAAAAACCTCCGGTTGTTACTGGAAAGGTGTCACTTGTGGGTCTGATCAGTCTCCAACTCAAAGGGTCATTGAGTTGGATCTTTCTTTCATGGGTCTTGTTGGAACAATCTCTCCACATATTGGCAACCTTTCATTCCTCTCATTGCTTTACCTCACAAACAATAGTTTCCATGGCTCGATACCTCCTGAGATCACGCAGTTGCGCCATCTGGAAAAAAGTGTACATGGGAGGCAACAATCTCACAGGAACTCTACCGCTATCATATTTTAACAACATGCCAAAACTTGAAACATTGCTTCTGGATCGAAATAATTTCACAGGCACTCTCTCTCCGTATTTTCTTGATAACATGAATAGTCTAAAGACGCTGCGTTTAAATCACAATTCGTTACACGGAAATATCCCAGAAGAATTTGGTAACCGATCTTGTTCGCATTATTTTTACGTGAACAATAACCAGTTAACCGGGTCTGTGCCACCGAAATTTTTCAATCAATCTTGTTTAAGAAGGATTGAATTATCAGTGAATAGTCTATCTGGGAGTCTGCCAGACGATATGTGCAATGATCAGCTGGGTGAGCTCAGGCTGTTGTTTATATCTTCACAGGCCCAATTCCGTCAAGCATAATCAGATGTCAGCAGCTTCGGTATTTATCCATGTCATATAATAAATTGAACGGCACCATACCCAGGGGAATTGGGAATTTGACTCTTTTGAAAGAGATATTTCTTGGTGAGAATGACTTGCAAGGTATGGTTTTATGTTGTTATTTTCATGACTAAAGATATTCTGTTATCTCATAAGTGAGCCTTATGTAAAATTATTCAAACGTATCCGTTCAACTTAAAACATAACACACCCAAGAAAACATGTAAAATTATTCAAACGAAGTGAGCCCATACATAACTTTATTTGATTAGTCATATTCTTTTACTAGCTTAGACCCCGTGTAATACACACGGGGTGAAAAATATCAATACATAAATTTCTTAAATTTTATTTATATATTTTACAGGTGCAAAATTGTATTACATATACTAAGGATAGAAAAAAAATTCAAAATATGTAAAAAAAACTAATATATAATTGGGTTTTGAAAATATATCAATTACTATTTAATGTAATTTGACTTTCATTTACTATTTGATTGAAAATAAAAGTTACATAATCAGATTTCAAAGTTTCTTATAATAAAGGATAATTTAAAATAAATGTGTTTTATTAGTATAATTAGTAATTTATTAAAAGATATAGGTGTATTTAATAACAGAGAGAGTCAGGAAAAAATAATGAGATTAAATATAGAGGTGACACATGACATAAAAAAAACCTTTATTTATTATATAGTATAGATTTTATCATGAATTATTCTTACACATACATCTATATGAGTATAACTAAAAGAGTTGGGCTAAAAACATTTTTTTGAATAAAAATACATTAAAGAAATCAAACATCATCTAACTGATCTCACGATTTACTAAATTGCTTGCTTAGTACTTAACTTCTCGTGATTTATTAAGTATGAGCAATTACATATATTCCTCTATAAATTACATATATAACAAACCCAAAATATAAATTACATATATCTCCTTCGTTAAAATATCAAATATACTTATTTTGATTTATTTTTATTAAAAATAATTATACAATGATTATTTTACCCTTTCATTATTATTAAAACTTAAAAGTTTAAATTTACCCTTTTAACTAGTTTTTTTACCTTTTTCGGTTTTTACTTATTTTTCAGTTTTTTTGCCTTTTATTTTCGTTTTTACTTTCGTTTTTGCCTTTTTCTATCAGTTTTTTACTTCTTTTCGACAATCACCGAAATGTACAAAATAAATGTCAAAGTTCTGATGTTAGATGTTGGAGCACAAAACATTTGAAACAATATAATCTTGATAGCCTAAATCAGCCGACCTGTTTGGATGTTGGAATCGTAAAAAAAAAATTAAAGCGCATCTGTTGGAATCAGCTGACTTGGATCAGAAGGTCGTTTCGCTGGAATCAACCGACTTGGAATCAGTCGTTGTACAGGATCGACGGAACCGAAATCGCCGGTTAGGAAACAATAGCTAGTTGAATCGCCAATTAGTTTTGAATCAGAATATCAGATCGTTGGTTCAAGAATCAGAAAAGTCGTGTTTTTTTCTTGTAAGCATAAAATGTTATTTTTTTCATGATGCATAATTTTATAAAATAAGAGGATATATGTAATTTAAGTTTTGGGTTAGGTATATATGTAATTAAATTTTAAAATAAGGGGATATATGTAATTTAATTTTTGGATTGGGTATATATGTAATTAGGTTTTAAAATATAGGATATATGTAATTCCACCTATTAAGTATTCTTTAATACGAATTTAAACATTTATTTAAATCGTTAAGACCTATCTAATATACTAGTAGGGAACCCGCACGATGTGCGGCCCCGACAAATTAATTCTGTGCAAATATATGCTTAATTAAACAATTTTTTTTTATAAATTACACCTCATTTGCAAACGTACATTCAAGTTGCTTATAAAATATTTATATGAGGTACGACCACACGTAAGAGGTATCCCACGCGTTGCCGTGGAGAATTGAACGTCTTTAATTGATTTTCTCTGATTAATATAGTGTCAATTTAATCATGGGTTAAATTATAGACATGGGTTAGTAGGTAATTGTAAACAATTGAGACATTGCTAATTTGTACACATGTAAAAAAATTGTGCTAGGTGTCCTAATGTTTTGAGTAAATAAGAGAATTAAGTGTATGAGTTAAAGGGTAATTATTAGGCTTTAATTATAAACATGAGTTAGAAGGTAATTGTACACATTTGAGGCATTGCTAATTTGTACACTATGCAAAAAAAATTGTGCTAGGTATCTTAATTTTTTGAGTAAATTACAACAATATCATTCAAATATGTATTATATAATAGTATAAATTAGTTTCGTTTATGTTTTGTGGTTCTAAAACAGGTTTTGGGTGGAATTTTAAAAATACTATGCTTACCTGAAACTGAACCGATTACAATACTAATTTGTGGGTAAAAAAAATAAAATAAACTTAAACCCCACGAACAATATAAAAAGGAAAATCACCAAAATAGGTGTAATTCACCCCAAATTTTGCGCATTGACTTTTACATTTGTTCAAATAGACGATCCGAACCAATCAGAGAAGGATAAAACAAGCATAGATGACTCTGTTGGGCTTAATTCCCGACTCTAGCAAGCCGGCTAAGAGTTGGGCCGGCCCATTCACATGGAGGTGATTGAGTTGGGGTGGCTAAGAAGCCTTGGAGTGCAAGACAAGCTATAATATTTAATTAATGGTGGATAATTATCAAGAGTCCTAAATGGATTATGTTAGGATTGGTTATAGATAATTATTATGTAATTAATCCTATTAGTGGTTTAACGTGATAGGTTAGCTATATAGACCGTGTAGGGTATCATGATTGCAATCAAATAGCCTATGTAAACCGAGTTACGGTTTGCTATTTGTAATCAAGATTTAGAGTGAGATTTCTTGATATAATAAACGTGTTTGGGAGTATACAAATTGACGTGTGTTTTACCCGATTCAGGACTTGAATTGGTATCAGAGCCGGATAACCCCCGATCAAAGTCCGCGATCCAGGGACTATTGAGATCGGCCGAGAAGGGACGAAGAACAGGAAACAAGCAAACCTGTAGATAGAAGATCGACCAAGTAGAGGTTACTACTCGGTTTCAAAATTGGAAATCTGATCAAATCGATCAGAAGTTGCTGCTCGATTTAACCAAATTGAGACCTGATCAAGTCGTGATCAGAAACTGCTATTCAATTCAAGTCAGGCGTGTAGGTGTGGTTGCACAAGTCCAACAGTGTTCTTGATCAAAGGTGAGGAACAAGAAAAGTCCGGCAAGAGATATTGATCAAAGGTGCATGTCAAATACTTCTACAAGGTTACGGTTCCGACTAATCAAGAACTGCATGTTCAGGCAGGTGTTTATTGCCTAATCGCAACTCTTGACACAAGAACTCAGATCTGATCAAGGCGAATTAAGATCACGGTGTGGCAGCAAGAAACAAAGTTGGTTGGTCAAGTTCGGATCAACCAAGGCCGCTTGCGATCAAAGTGAAAAAAACTAGATCTGATCGAGATAGGATCAGGCTACTTTTTTCAAATAGTACCTTGATCAAGGAAGATTAAACAAAAAAAGCATCAAATAGTGTGCGACTAGAGTGTGAACTCGCCCTTCTTTTCGAACCAAGTTCAATGACAACGGAGAAAAAACTTGTTGCCTAAGATTTGCGACCAGGAGTCTGCGGTCGTCGCAATAGATCAAGCCAGAAGAAATCTGCCGTCGCAAAAGAGCTGATCAGCAACCAGATTAGTGACAAGAAGAACTCTGTTGTCGCAAAAACCAGATCTGCGACCAAAACTGCTGTCGTCGCTAATCCAGATCAGCAAAGTTCGAGGAATACGATCACGCACCCGGATCGCATTTCAGCTGTGTTTCAAGAGGGCTGGATCCTAAAGTGCAACTCCAATCAAGAACTCACGATCACGAACACCCGAGCCGGAGATCAATCTTGCTGCCTAAGCTTTAAGAATAGTCCATCCGATCCAAAAGCTGGTTGTCTAAACCTACAGTTCGAACTGCTCCTGCACTCGATCTCCATCTCCTGTTTGATCAAAGACCCGTGATCAATTGGAACCAGAAGATGGAGGAGATTGGGGGAATTCCATTGTTGGCGACTTCAAACTACAAAAGATGGCTCATCAAGATGGAGATTATGAACACCCATGGGATTTGGGAAGCCATTGAACCTGCGAAGGGGGTGGCTGTAGACGACAAAAAGAACAACATTGCAATGGCGTTCATATTTCAATCCTTACTGGATGACATCCTATTGATAGTCGGCATGCACGAGAATGCTAAGGATGTTTGGCGTGCTTTGAAGGTCTGTTTTATTGGGTATTTTCAGGTACGGGAGGAAGAACAAGCTAGGGAAAAGGCTGCTCTAGAAGAGCAGAAAATCGCTCGGGAGGAAGTTGTCAAAGATCAAGATTTACCAGAAACTCAGCAAGATTGATGTTTGCCGGTCATTTAAGTGCAAACATGATTCAGACATTCAGTGACCATTACATCTAAAGCAGCAATCATGCATTGATGATTTATACTCTATGCATCAAGACATGTACATACATTACACCAGATCTTTCATTTATGCAAACTGTGAAAATATTGCAGTTAACATCACAAACTTAGTATTAAATCACAAAGCCACTTGTTTTCATGCTAATCATATCCCCCGCCTTCAAAACGAATAGCAAAAAAGATATCGACTCAAGTTAAGGAAACGCATTAATAAATCATTAAAACATAAAACATGAAACATGAACTTTAGTTCTTTATGAAACAAATTTCTTGTATATTAGGAAAGGTATACATTATAGTCTCCAACAAACAACACATTCTCTGGTATTTGAAGTTACAAGTGGTCTTTGCTGCTGTCATCCCCACCATGCCTGCACAAAATTTAGCAGTGAAGGTTCAACCTTATAGTTCTTACAAACAAAGAGTTCTATAATTACTTTCATATCATTCGGTAAAAAGCAATTAGAGATTAATGCAACTGTAAATTGGGATTTGAATTAATTTCCATTTATTTTCTGATCCGAAATTATACTTTAGCTTCTAAGATTATTTACTTATTACTTCTATTAATACACATACAAATAAACAACGTAATGGAATAGATAAAATAGAAAAAAAGAAAAATATAATATATAAAACACGGACCATCTTATCAAGATGAGTAGGAGCAACCCAAGAATCCAAAGTTGTCAAGGCATATTCTCTGCGCTTTTTATTGTCACCTAGGCATTTCAGAACACTTGACAAAATTCCCTGCAAGAAAAGTCAAGGCATATGTATAATTTTTAGAATCCATTGCTTTATAAATAGATGGAGATAGGCGTATCTACCGGATCTTGCTAGACTTCTCTATTGCAGGTCCCATAGCAGATGCAAGACCACTTATACAGGTCAGAGTAGCCATGATTAAATTTGTGTTGCTTTCATATACCGAGCTCTAAGAGCACCAAACAATTCCACTCGAAAAAAATGTCAAAAAAGTGTAAAAGGTGAAAAGCAGACGTTTATATGGTGCGCATAAATACTGTAAAAACAGTTAAAGTTAAAAATGCAAAAACAATTACCAATTCCAGTAGGCTGAATACGCTTGTTAGAAAGAAAGGGATTAAAAGGTTATCTACAACATCAGACGAACTACAACAATCTGTCTTTGATGAGCAGAGAAGCACTCAAGCAGATGCATTTATAGCTATACCACACTGTCATTACAAATCAGAATAATATCACGTTAAATCTTTATAAATTGTGCCAATTATAATAGATTAAGAAGCAACCGACCTATTGATGTTTACCTTCAAGAGAGCATCAACCAAACATGCTGACAAGAGCATGCAGAAGAAGCATACTTTAAGTAGAGAAATTCACAACTAATGCTATAAACTCAAATTTCAAATTCTTACTTTTGCACAATATAACAGGTTGAATAACATTTGAAAACGGGTCGGGTTGAAATGGGACATTTTTCAGCAATGGTCATAAAAGGGCAGGTCCATAATGGCCCGTAAACAATTTTTTGTCCATTTTTGAGTTATATGTTAGTAATTGTTACTACAAAAACAATATTATTACAATAACTATCTAATTTTTTTAATAAAAAGGATTTGGGAAGTTGTATTCATTAAAAATAGACTTTGGATGATTTTGACCCATTTGACTTGGACTTTTTTTATCTGATCCATTTGAGATAAACTGAAATGGACCCATTCATAAATAAATGGGTCAAAATTGATAGCTCTAAATATAACAAACTCATTTATACCTGACTACAACCTGCCCATGATTTTCTGCAGCCTTTTCAAGTGTTTGTTCTGCTAAACTTAAGCGCCTGGCTTTATCCTTTTCAACTTTAACTGTAAAAGTTAAATAGCAAAATACAAGAATTCAATCAGAAAATAAAATACAGGAAAATAAATGAAGTTACTAAAAAAATTTAAACCAACTTCTATGAAAAATGATCATATAAATAGGGATTCAGGCTGAAATCATTGTTTTATAGGGCTCATAATTAACCCTAGATCTAAGATACCTGAGATCTGATTGGGGGATTAAGCCTAGTGCTAAAGAGGATGTTGAAAATCTTCTAATAACAAAGACTTCCTGTTAACTAATTTAGCAAGATGATGATGCCTTTTGTGAAGTATCCGCTCCACTATAAGCTCAACATCGGAAATTGAAACAGTGTGTCCATCGCCGTCCTCTAGAAACCACCGGAGCTGATCTTTCCACACAAATTAACAGAAATTACAAAATTCATTTTCAAAAAAGAAGATTCAAATTCAAATCATAATATAATCAACACAGTCAACAACTTTTGCACAAATAAAAGTCAAATTAAGTTAAAAATTGTAATAAACAAATGAATAATATTGAAGCATGTATGAAGGATATTGTAGTAAATATATATTTATTTTGTTTAGGTCCATGTATGAAGGATACTTGCTCACAATCTCCAAAGCAATCGATGTGAGTAAAGCTTTGTTGTGTTCCACTATTTCAATGGTGGAATTAATTCTCATACACAAACATACAACACAGGCAAAACATCGATAATATTTACAGAAGCATAAAAACATATAATTTGCTACATTTAAGAGCAAAATGAGAACAATGAAGCAAGAATAACATACGAATGGCAAGCTGCAGCAGCAGATTCTACTTTAGACTGACCTATGTATGTTTCACCATGGATAATCTGAAACATTTTACAAAATTAATAAAAATAACATCATGTTTGCTAACATAACTCAAAAAACGCGCTCCCAGAAAACGAATGTACACCATTGATAGGTAACAATGAAACTAACAACTGAAATAGAGAAAGTAATATGAACATACCTGCCCGTGCAGATTGTTTAGCTCAATAACATCATGTGAAACAACAAATGAAGCCATTACATCAACTCTGGAGAATGATGAACATCAAATCCAATTCCTCACTATATGAAACAAAAAAAGGATTAAAATTAATGGTGTACATTTTGATACAATTCCTCACAATATACAATAACAATTAGTTTAAATCGATGTATGTCTTTATCATTTTGATACAATAAAAACATGTTACATAGCACACAACTGAATTTTTTTTATTTAATCAGTAAAATCATCAATAACAATCATAAGTAATCCATTAGATTAGGGTTTACAACTAATACAAATAAAAAACATAAAAAAAACATACCTATTGTAATGGATTTGCCGCAATTAGGTAACCAGACGGAGAAGAACAGAAGGTTCAAATGAAGAGGAGAAAGGGGAATACCCTTTCAATATTACACCGGGTAAACAGAAGGTTCAAAAGCGGGTATGGTTTATCCATCTAGATCCGCGTGTGAAAATAGATGAAAACCAAATGAGCGGGAAAAAAGAGTTCCTTCTAGGCTAAAAAGAGGACACGTGTCCCATTTATTTTTTATTTATTAGTTATAGTAGATAGTTGATAGTAGATTGGGTTCCACTGTTTTAAAAGTTTCCGAGAACGTTCTCCTTTTTTGAAGATTCAGAACCGTTAATTTATATTGATTTATTTGTTGTTGTATCTTCCCCTACGAATATTCACGATCTGAGGCAAACTACAATGGTAGCAAAATTCCTAGAGAATTCCATATTGATGAAATCAGATATCAAAATATAAATAAATTGATTTAATTAGTTTTATGGAATTTATAATTAAAACTACGTAGTTTTAATGAGGTTCGCATACATACAAGTTAGATGGCTAACAGCACCATATTCACTTTCCCCTAATTATTATGTAATTAATTAAATAGAATCCTGTTAGTAGTCTAACGTGAGTGTAGGGTATCATGGATTGTAATCAAGTAGCCTGTGTAAACCGAGTTAGAGTTTGTTATTTGTAATTAAGTTTTATAGTGAGATTTCTTGATATAATAAACGTGTTTGGGAGTAGCCAAATTGACGTGTGTTTTATCGATTCAGGACTTGAGACTCCTTCATAGCCCACACACTAATAATCCGCCACCTTCATAGTCACACTCTCATAATCCGGTTCCTCCACCGCCCACTTAAAAGCCAATGTCAATCCGGCTCCTCCACGGCCTACACACTCATAATCCGGCTTCTTCACGGCCCAGACGTCGATAATTCGGCTCCTCCATAACCCACTTAAAAGTCGATGCCTATTTTATTAATTTTTTTAAGTCAACTTGCATATTCTAATGATTTTCCCATATAAAATTTGTTATGCTTAAATACTAAGTTGATATGTTATCAGAGACCGATAGCAATTGCATTATTACGAGTGTTTTACTTTTTGTTGGAACATGTTCAATAGGCAACTTGAAAAGGTTGGAGATATTATCCATTTTTTCAGGGAATTTAGAAGGACATGTTCCTCAAGTCATATTCAACATGTCTTCTCTCAAGATGATTGATTTCCATAAAAACAGCTTGTCGGGAGTTTTGTTCCCGGGTATCTACACCAGTCTTCACAATCTTGAAGAATTAAACCTTGGCGAGAATTCGTTTAGCGGCCAACTTCCACCTGGCTTCTGGAAATAAAAAAGATTCAAAGGCTTGTGTTATCGGTTGATAACTTTACAGGGAACATTCCTTCAGAGGTTGCAAATCTAACAAGGCTGACACATCTCTTTCTTGGAAGTAATAGACTCACAGGTAAATTTTGTATTGGGTGCTACTAAAGATACACCAGTTATACGACTCGTATAACACCAATACGTGTCATATAGCCCAAAAGAGAAACCGACAGCGTCCAGACATGTCACATCTAGGGGTGTTCATCGAGTCAAATTTCGAGTTATTCAAATCGGGTTATTCGAATTTGAAGTTTTGAAAACTGTATTCAAATTCGACTAATATTCCAATAAACCGATTCGAATAAGCTTATTCGAATTCGGGCTTATTCGAATAAGGAAAAAAAATTAAATATTGAAAAAAAAACTAAATCAGTATTTTACTAAACTTTTAACAATCTAACACATACATAATTGCAAAATCAACATAAAGAGTCTTATAACTGTCGAGTTCTAGGTTAACACATACGAATATCGGATTTTGAATGTGTTGAATGCTTAAATTGGTCGATGGCTCATGAGTGATAGAGAATTAGGGATTATGTTTTTTCTCTTTTTGATTTGGCTCTAATAAGACAATCCAAAATAATTAAACAAGTTACAAGCCCAATGATTATAATATATATATATATATATATATATATGTTATTCGGGTTATTCAAAAAGGTTCGAATAACATATATTCAAATTCGAATTTGAATTCGACTTATTTATTCGATTCGAATAACTCGAAAATCGAATTCGAAATTTTTATTCGAATCGAATTTCGGGTTATTCGAATGCGATTCAAATAATGAACACCCCTAGTTACATCGGGCCACCAATACGGCTCGTATTGTGTCTAAAATAGCACGATACGGTCGTATTTTGTCCCGTATTGTGTCCAAAATAGCATAATACGACCCTAGCTTGTTGTGCCTCGTATAGCCCATACACGGGTCATATAAGAGGTGGTGTCTAGATAACATGTTGGTGGTATCCGTAAAATGTTGATAAAACACCAGAGAATGAATTTAAGAACAAAATGATTAACGAACTTATATTGAATCTCACCAACGATTACAAAGACAAAAAGAAGAAACTCTCTGAAAAACTAGCTATCTACACTACTTACCCCTTTCTATATATCTCATCTGTAACAGCCATAAGCAATGACTAATTAACATCTTAACAACATGATTAAGAAAGTTACAAGAACCACCCCTGAACTTCTAGTAAGTTGTCACAACTAAAAGAAAGCAATATGAACTAAAGTAACATAGCAAAATTATTATGTTAACCTTAGATGAAGTTGACACTAATTACCAACAATCTCCATCTTGTATCGAGTCAACCAACCCCCAACTGCCCCCAAACATTGCATAAATCTTGTTTCAGGCATGATTTGGTGAATCTATCAACAACATTGTCAATTGTATCAACACTTTAAACTGCTACCTCCTTTGACCGCACAATCTCCTTTATAAAATGTGATTTGACATTTATATACTTTATGCATTCATAAAACATCCGATTCTTTGATAGTTGAACCGCTCCTTCATTATCACAAAGAACAACAACATCAACTTCGTCAAAACCCAACTCAGACACAAAACCTTTCAACCATATCGCCTCCTTAATTAATAGCTTCTGTTAATGCAATATATTCTGACTCTATAGTTGATAAAGCAACCACATGTTGTAGAGTAGCTTTCCAGCTCACAACACTTCCCATTACCTTAAATGCATACCCATTAAGGTCCTTGGCAAACTCAGCATCCACATATCCCAATACCAATAGCCTTTCCAAAAATAAGACCAACATCTTTTGAACCACTTAAGCACCTTAGTATCCACTTGGCTGCATCCCAGTTCCCTTTACCAGGATTTGATAAAAATCTACTTACTAAACTGACTGCATATCTAATGTCAGGCCTGGTGCATACCATCAAGTACATCAAGCTCCCTACGACACTAGAATAAGGAACATTCTTCATTTTCTCAACTTCCTCATATGCGTCAGGACAATCTTTGCTTGATAATTTAAAATGTTGAGCAATAGGAGTCACAACTGATGAATGGTAAAAATAGTTTTTTTTTTAATTTTATTTTAACCTCTTATACTATATATAATATACGTTTTTGGCCTGTTAATTTTCTACTTATTTCATTTTTCTGTAATAATTTTCGTTCGTTAACATAAAAAACCGGAATACGCAGCTATCTTTAGTTCTTTTTTGTCGACATTCCGATATATTTTTTTTTAAAACGGAGTTGTATGAGTAATAGAGTATTTTTTTGTATTGTAAGCTATAGTGAGTACCATTATCATTCTAATACCGTGGCTAACCGAACCAATGATGACTGAACAATATCGTTGCTGGTATTGGTATTTTCAGAAGCGGTATCGGTGTTCATTTCTATGGTTTCCGGTAGATGTAAAGCACGACTTTATTTTTTGGGTTACATCGTACAACATATACGTGATAAAACCATCGCAAATAAACATTTTTTATTGTAAACTATACCGTCCCGGTGCATTCACGAACCGAACCGATAGCTAACGGTCAAATCGATACCGTAATCGGTATTATTGGAATCCGTGTTACTTTTTTTATTGTTTTTCGATCGATGTAAAATACATGTCGTTTTTTATAAATTTTTTGCAGCAGCTTTTATTTTTATATATGGTTTTTCTTCGCAACAGTTTCACACGGTTTTATCTTTTCGTTAAAAGAATTTTTTATCCGTTTTTGTTTTTTTTCACTTATACAATGTGATTTCAGAAAATATTGTCGCTAGATGCTTTTTTTATCAATGTTTTTATTTTTGAAACCAAGCCGATTTAACGCATGGCCCGATGCAAGGCGAGGGCTGACTCCCACTTGTTAGAACTTAGAACTAAAGGTCATGAATAAATAGTACCCAGCGAATAACTAAAATTAAAGATCCATGAATAGTATCCAACCAGTAAGGGTCGCTACATGGCTCTTTGGGTTTCCTTTTTTTTAAGGTTTTATATTATTTTACCTTTTATAATATTTTAATCTTTATAATTAATTTATGACATATTTTGTTTTTCACATATAACTTTTAAAACATGATTTTTTACAAAATTCTGATTGTACCGTTACGAAATGCTTATTTTTATCTAAGTACGTTTTGATATAATTTTCGTTCGAAACCGATTTTTTGTTATAATATACAAGTTATCGAAGCACGAACGTACAAGTCGTCGAATCTGTTTTATTCGTTTTTTTCTCTAACAACTTTTAAAATATGATTTTTTTTTAAATCCAGGATTGGCCGCTTCCACGTGTTTTTTTTTCAGCGTTTCGATGTGATTTTTTCTCACGGGGTGAATACTAATGTATAGGTCGTTGAAACCGAGCGTTACAAATTTTCACTCTTAACCCATACCAACTTAACAACATCGGTACCGGCGTCAGTATTATGGAAACGGTATCCATATTTTTTTCGATCTATTATGTAAAAAACATGTCGATATCCGCATGTATCGACTTTATTTTTTAGGTTTACTCTTTCGTTTACTATAACGGGTTCTAGTTTCATAACAAACGGAATTCATACCGACCAAATTCTCGCTGCGTAGCGCGGAGGAATCCCACTAGTTATGTTTAGAATAGTGGTGATCTCATCTTTATTTGTTTTGTCTATTTAAACTCTCTTCGTGTTTTTTTTAAGCAAATACGACTAATGGTATAATTAGAGATATCGATCACTCGAGTTATATGGAGCTTTTCTTTTAATAAATTAAACTAATCTTATTAATTAACATTGTGACAGGTGTTATTCCGGATGAGATCATCCAACTTCATCACCTTGAGGAACTGAGTTTACAATTCAATAGCATTGGTGGAAACATTCGATTCAACGTCTCAGCACTAAAGAAGTTGAACTTATGTTGTAATTTGTTTTCAGGTGAGCTCCCTGCAGACATTGGTTTCTGGCTTCCAAATCTTCAAGAACTATACTTGAGCAATAATACAATCCAGGGAACTCTACCGAGCTCAATCATCAATTCATCTAAACTTTCGTTGATTGAATTATCTACGAACTCATTTAGTGGTTCCATGCCAATTACAATTGGTAGATTAGAACTACTGGAACGATTGCTGTTCGGAGAAAATTATTTCACTGTTGGGGGCTCAGAGTTAAATTTTTTGTCATCATTGACAAATTGCCGAAAATTGCGAACATTGGCCTTTGCATATAATCCCATGAAGGCCTTCCCTCCAGCTTCTATCGGTAACCTATCTACATCTCTCCTAACATTTGAAGCATTTGGATGTGGAATCAAAGGCATCATTCCGAGTGGAATTGGCAACTTGACTAATTTGCGAAAGTTAGCTTTAGACATGAATGAGTTAAAAGGAAACATTCCAACAACACTTGGGAAGCTACAAAATATTGGCCAGTTGTTTCTTGAAAATAACAGATTACAAGGAGGGATTCCACAAGAATTATGTCTCTTGAAGAACCTAGGGGAGTTATATTTGAGCGGAAACCATCTCTCTGGAATTATACCACCATGCTTGGGAGATATTAGTTTGCTGACGTGGTTATTCTTGGACTCAAATGCATTAACATCCATGATACCATTGACTCTGTGGAGCCATAAATCACTTACAGTCTTAAACTTGTCGTCAAATATCTTAATCGGAAATTTACCATCTAGTATTGGAAGCTCTAGTTCACCTCTAATCGGGTTGGACTTATCTTTTAATAGATTGTCAGGTGATATTTCAAGTAGCATTGGTGGCTACCAAATGCTGAACAAACTCTCCTTGGCTCACAACAACCTGCAAGGTTCGATTCCAGAGTCGCTTGGCAAGTTAATAAGTTTAGAATTTTTGGATTTATCTCAAAATAATCTATCTGGTGTGATCCCCAAATCCTTAGAGACACTCAGTCATCTTGAATACTTAAATGTGTCTTTCAGTAGGCTACAAGGAGAAATCCCAAGTAGAGGACGATTTAGTAACTTCACAGCTTCATCATTTATGTATAATAAAGATCTATGTGGTGCACCAAAACTAGAAGTCTTGTCATGCAGAAACAAACAGCATGAATCGAGAACTTTGTCTTCTCTGAAGTACATATTACCCGTCATTGCATCAATAATTGGATTAGCTGCTGCTGTATATTTACTGAGAAGACACAGAAAACACATTGGAACAAAGGTGGAGCCGCCGTCACTTATTGAGTGGACAAGAGTATCATATTATGAACTTGTACGAGCAACAGAATCATTTGATGAAAGCAACTTGATTGGGAAGGGGGCTTACGGATCAGTATTTAAAGGGAAGCTCTCAGATGGGGTATATGTTGCAGTAAAGGTTTTTAATTTGCTCTCAGAGGGTGCAGTAAAGAGTTTCAATGTTGAATGTGAAGTTCTACGTAATATTCGTCACCGGAATCTCGTTAGAATCATTAGCAGTTGCACTAACATGGATTTTAGATGCTTAGTTATGGAATATGCCCAATGGGAGCCTTGAGCAGTGGTTGTACTCGCATAACAATCATTTGAGTCTTGTACAACGACTGCAAATACTGATAGATGTTACATCAGCCCTGGAATATCTGCATCATGGTCAACCAATGCCTATTATCCCTTGTGATTTCAAGCCAAGCAACGTCCTCCTTGATGAAGATATGCACGCACGTGTTTGTGATTTTGGGATTGCTAAAATCTCTGGTGAAGAGGAATTCAGGCTAAGAACTGCAACTTTAGGAACAATAGGATACATGGCACCAGGTATGGCTCTTTCGATTCATTGCTTATAGTACAACAAATGGAACAATTCGACACATTCTTTATGGCATATGTAAATCAGTGAACTACACAGTTTCATTTGCACAAAGAAATGTGCCATTACAGATTCTATCTGAATGTGCACTCTTAAAATGTGGAGTCTTCCGGGCAGCTCTAGTCGCTTCCAAATTGGTCCAGAACCTTCTGGAATATGAGTAATGTGACTTGATTTTATGCGGGTGTGACATTATCCAATCATAAGCGTGGCATAGATTTATGTGTTTTACAAATTCCCATGAAAAGTGAAGAAGTCATATATTTATTATAATGTTATATATACTCTATTCACCATTATTATTCATAAAGTATTACATAAGAATCCACCTTTTCAATTGTATACTTCTCAAGCAAGATCATATCTCCTAGCTCCGACTCATGGTTTCAGTGAAACTCATTGTAGTGAATTGTCCACAAGCACTAACTATTTACCAAAAGTTTTCCCATGAAGGAACAGTCCTATTTGGTAGATTGAAATGAATCAACAACTTTTAATATGCTATTATTGTGAAAGATCAAGGCCGACATAGTTGACCAGAGTTGTGTCAGTCAAACAAGAAGGAATAAACAGAAGAAAAAAAAAGTCAAACAGACTTTGAGTATGGCGGCTCCTATTATTTAGTAAAGCAGATAGCAATAGAATTATTATTTAATTCAGTTTGTTTTGTTTTAATCGAGTCCTAGTTGAATTAAAATAGAAAACTTGATGTGCAAGTTAAAGTAGTATAAATATTTGTTTTATTTATTTGTTTTGTATTCAGAAATTTATTATTAAATAAAAAGAGTCGCATAATCGTTTTATGCAAATCTGAGTCTCCAAGTTTGCTGATTAAGTTCGGCCAGATTTAACAACCGGTATCAGAGCTTGGAAGTTTACGATTGTAGCAGGCCAAGAAATCCGATCAAGGGAAGCAGTTTCCTATTGAAGAAGAGAAGGCAGGTTCCAATCGCAGTCAACATCAGGAACCAGATCAAGACTGTGTTCAGTCTCGGTTTGCAGTTTGGTGCTGAAAGAGGATCCAAGACAGAAGAAGAAGGCAGAACCGATCAAGGCAGGCTTACTGCTGTTTGGAGCAGTCCCAGATCAAATAGAAAACTCGCACAGAAGTCATGGCAGAATACCAGGCAGTGGGTGGCTTAAGGAAGCTTAACCAATCGAATTACACAACATGGGCTACGTGTATGAAGTCCTATTTGCAGGGACAAGATCTGTGGGAAGTTACAAACGGATCTGAAATACAAGTACCCAGAATTGACACGAATGGAGCTGTGCACAAGTGGAACGTCAAAGCAGGGCGTGCCATGTTTATCTTGAAGACGACAGCCGAGGAAGATATGCTAGAGTATTTTCAAGAAGCCGAATATCCAAAGGTCGCTTGGGATACTCTAGTAAATCTTTTCTCTAAGAAGAACGACACGAGACTTCAACTCCTTGAAAGCGAATTGATGTCTTTATCTCAAGGAGATCAGCCCATTCCGGCATACTTCAGAAAGGTTAAGACTTTATGCCGGGAGATTGGGGAACTAGACCCACAATCGAAAATCAGGGAACCACGAATGAAAATAATAATCATTCATGGTCTAAAACCCGAGTTCAGAAGCTTTGTTACTGCCATACAAGGCTGGCAAAATCAACCTACTTTGACTGAGTTCGAGAATCTGTTAGCCGGGCAAGAAGCCTTTGCTAAACAGTGGCGGGTGTGTCAATGAAGACAGAAACCAAGGCTTTGTATGCTGGAAGATCGAAGGAACAAAGGGCAGAAGTATGGAAACAGAGTTAAGAATTCAAGTTGGGAAAAGAAAGGCAAAGAACCAGAAATTGAGTCAGAAAAGAAGTCAAAATTCAGCTCAAAGAGATTTCCATACAGATGCCATAAATGTGGCAGGAAAGGACACATGGCCAAGGATTGTAGATCCAAGCAAGATGATGAAGGAAATAGTGCCGAAGTAAAAGATGAGGAGGGCTAGGACGCTGAAGCACATCTGGCCCAAATAGAGGAAGTAATAGCTTTTACCGCCACTATTGAACCCCGGTCCAACACATTAGACGAGTGGATCGTCGACTCGGGCTGTTCAAATCACTTGACAGGTGATAAAGATAAACTCTCTAATGCAAAGAAATATGGAGGGAGTAGGGTGGTGGTAATAGCAGACAATTCACGGCACTCTATTTCAAATATCGGCGATGTGGTGTTCTCAAACCAACCAGGTAGCCAAGAGCTCAAGTTGGAACAAGTTTACCACGTACCGGGGATGAAAAAGAACCCGATTTCAGTCCCCCAGATCACAGAAACTGGTAAGTACGTGCTGTTTGGACCAGAAAAGGTTCAAGTGTTTGAGAAATTTGAAACCAAGTCAACACCGATCTTGGAAGGAAGAAGAAAGGAAGTTTTTATGTATTATCAGCTGAATCAGCCTATGTGGAGCGCACCAGACACACCACCAGCACTGATCTATGGCATCTACGCCTAGGACACGTTGCTTATGACAAACTCAGCTTAATGACCAAGAAAGGTATCGTAAACGGTTTGCCTAACATTGAAGTTTCCAATAAAAGTGTGTGTGCAGGTTGCCAATATGGCAAATCACATCAGAAGCCTTTTGACAGATCCAAACAAAAGACAGCAGAGCCACTCGAGTTGATCCACACAGATGTGTTTGACCCCGTCAAACAAAAATCACTCACCGGCATGGAGTATATGATCACTTTTATTGATGACTATTCCCGTTTTCTTTGGGTAGCATTCATGAAAGAAAAAGTCAGAGTCTTTATCAAAGTTCAAGCAGTTCAAATTGAAAGCCGAACGAGAAACCGGAGTCCGCATCAAAATGTTAAGGTCAGACAATGGAGGGGAGTATACCTCTCGAGAATTTGATAGTTTCCTAAAAGAACAGAAGATTCGACGACAATTGACGTGTCCCAACACACCTCAACAAAATGGTGTGTCGGAACGCAAAAACAGGCATCTGGCAGAAATATGTGGTAGCATGCTACATGATAAAAATGTACCGGGGAGGTTTTCGGCTGAAGCAATGGCAACTGCAGCGTATGTAAGTAACAGACTACCACAACAAGGCCTTGGATTTGTAACACCATACCAACTTCTACACAAAACTAGGCCTAGTGTGAGTTACTTTAGAATCTTTGGAAGTGTGTGTTATGTGTTCATACCTGGGCACTTGAGACACAAGTTAGAGAAGAAAGCTGTGAGGTGTATTTTTGTGGGGTACGATGAAGAAAGGAAAGGGTGGAAGTGTTGTGAGCCAAACACCGGGAGATGCTACACATCAAGAAACGTGGTGTTTGATGAAAACTCATCATGGTGGGCACCAAATCAGGAGGTACTACCTGATTCAGATGACTTAAAAGTAGATCTCGAGGCTACAAGAGTTAAGCTTGACATGTTTGATGATTTGGAACCTGAACCGGTCGAACAACAGGAAGAATCTGTAATAACAGAGGCTGAAACAGCAGCTGCAGAACAGAATTAGCCCCTTAGAAGGTCTGATCGGGTGTGAAAACAGAACCCCAAGTTCATCAATACCACCGTTGCTCATATAGCGGTTGTTAAGGAAGATGAGGGAGAGCCCGAAACGTACCAAGAGGCGTGTGTGAAGCAAGAATGGGTCGAGGCAATGAGAAAGGAGTTAGAAGCTTTGAAAAAGAATGAAACTTGGGAACTTGTATCCAAACCAGAAAACACAAAACCGGTTTCATGCAAGTGGGTGTACAAGTTGAAGCGAAAGCCAGATGGAACAATCGATCGGTACAAAGCCCGACTCGTGGCATGGGGGTTCACACAAGAGTATGGCCTTGATTATGACGAGACTTTTAGTCCCATTGCCAAACTAACAACTGTTCGAGTTGTCTTAGCTCTTGCGGTAATCAAAGGCTGGAATCTTTGGCAAATGGACGTGGATAACGCGTTCTTATATGGAGACTTAAGTCATTCCATATTCATGGAACAGCCTGTTGGTTTTTAGGAAAAAGCTCACCTTGGATATGTTTGCAAAATCAAGAAGGCGCTATATGGTCTAAAGCAATCTCCACGAGCATGGTATGGGAAAATTGGTGAATTTCTTGAACACAACGGTTTTGTTAGTACAAGTGCAGATGCAAGCCTGTTTGTGAAGATTCGAAACAACAAAGTGGTGGTTGTGCTATTGTATGTGGATGATTTGATCATAACCGGGGATTGTGACGAAGAAATATCACTGTTAAAAGAGAATTTAAACACCCGGTTCAAAATTAAAGATTTGGGCAGATTGGGCAGATTTTTAGGGCTGGAAATTGAGTACTGCACTGACGGTTTGCTGTTACATCAGCAAAGTTACTGCAGAAACTTGCTTCAAAGATTTAATATGAGAGAAGCAAAGATGGCTGCCACTCCAATCGACACAAATGTGAAGTTATACTCGGATGAGGGAGCTGTTTTAGAGAATCCAACCGAGTACCGTCAAATGGTTGGAAGTCTGATCTATTTAACATTGACCAGACCTGATATGGCTTTCTCAGTTGGAGTTCTTAGCAGATTTATGCAGCAACCAAGAAAGGCTCACTGGTATGCAGCTAAACGGGTGCTACGGTATGTTAAAGTTACGATGAAGCATGGTGTAAAGTTCAAGAAGGAGTCAAAGTTGAACTAAGGGGATTTTGTGATGCTGACTATGCGGGTGATCCTAATGGAAGAAGGTCTACTACTATGTGTTCTTCCTAGGAGATAGCTCAGTTTCGCAGTGTAGTAAACGGCAGCCCACGGTGTCCCTCTCGACAACCGAGGCTGAATATAGAGCTATGGCAGTAGCAGCTCAAGAGTTAGTGTGGCTGGTCCGGTTAATGCAAGAGTTGAATCAACCGGTTGACTACAAAGTGAAATTGTTTTGTGACACAAGTCAGCCATACAACTAGCCGAAAACCCTACTTTTCATGCTCGTACTAAGCACATAGAAGTGCACTACCACTTCATACGTGAGAAGGTGCTGAAGGGAGAAATTGATGTGATCTATGTTGATACAAATTTGCAAGTAGCTGATGTGTTAACGAAAGGACTGACAAAGGCAAAGCTCATAGAATTTTGTTCATGCTTGGGAATGGAAGAAGTCGGCGTTGAGAGGGAGTGTGAAAGATCAAAGCCAACATAGTTGACCAGAATTGTGTCAGTCAAACAAGAAGGAATAAACAGAAAAAAAAAAGTCAAACAGACTTGGAGTATGGCGGCTCCTATTATTTAGTAAAGCAGATAGCAATAGAATTATTATTTTAATTCAATTTGTTTTGTTTTAATTGAGTCCTAGTTGAATTAGAATAGAAAACTTGATGTGCAAGTTAAAGTAGTATAAATACTTGTTTTATTTATTTGTTTTGTATTCAGAAATTTATTATTAAATAAAAAGAGTCGCATAATCGTTTTATGCAAATCTGAGTCTCCAAGTTTGTTGATTAAGTTCTGCCAGATTTAACAATTATGTTTTGCATAGAATATGGAATGGAAGGAATAGTGACCTCAGGAAGCAATGTCTGTAGTTTCGGTATTCTGTTGTTGGAAACATTCACCAGGAAGAAGCCCACGGAAGAAATGTTTTGTGGTGAGGTAAGTTTGCGAAGCTGGGTTCTTGAAGCAACACAACGTTCAGTTTTTGAAGTTGTTGATGAAGATTTGATCAATGAGCATTTATATACTAAGCAAGAATCTTTGGCATCTATTTTCAATCTGGCAATGGATTGGACCTCTGAGTCATCATCTATGAGGATAAATATGAAAGAAACAGTGGTTAGGCTTTTCAAAATACAGAAGAATTTCCTATCAAATAATTAGTATATCATCTAGTTGTGAACCTAATCAATTCATCATAAATGTTTTCTATTTGGAACGTTTGCATACGAAATTCTTGTTGGCCCATACGGGCTAATTCCCTGACTCGAGCAAATGGGTCGAGATAATGGGCCTGTTTCCGAGCTAATGGAAATTGGGTTCAAGTAATTAATTAATAATCAATTAGAGATAAATCAAATGGGTTGTATTTGATTTATAATTGCTAGTTAGATTAGTAGATAAACATGTGGGTTTATTATCTAATTAGGAGTCCTTATTAGTCTCTAATTGTAACCGAGTCATGGTCTATATATAGCCTAATCAAATATGTGATTAAGGTTATGAGAGTTAATCTAATTTTGAGTTATTTTCTAGATTAACAAAACTTGGAAAGCTTATTCCAAATTGAGTGTTCTTATTTTTGTTTAAATCGATTGGGACTTGAATTGGTATCAGAGCCACGTTCAATCGTCGATTTAAACATCCAAGGAGGAGACGACATTCTTGATCAGCAAGAAGGCTGATCAGATCAGTCCCTTCCAACGACATTCCTGATCTGCAAGAAGGCCGACCAGACCAGCCCCTTCGAAGTGCTGGCTCAAGCTGACAATACACCTCTAACATATAGCCGGCGCAAGAAGAAACCCGAGTCAATGGCTGGTGAAGAGGAGGAACGTCCACCTGTGGTCAACGTGAAAGACCACAGTTCCACGAGTTTGCAGTGTCCGATGCTCACTGCAACAAACTACAACATCTGGGCAATTAGAATCAAAGCAGTCTTCAAAGTTCATGGGATTGTTCAAGCAATCGAACCCGGAAACAAACAGGTTGACGAGAAAAAGGACGACATGGCTGTCGCCCTACTACTGCAGGTATACCGAAAGAGCTTGTGTTCCAGGTGGCTCAGTTCGAGATAACAAAGGATATTTGGGAGGCTCTAAAAACCAGGTATGTGGGGGTGGAACGAGTGCGGGAGGCACGGGTTGAACAACTGGAAGTCGAGTTCGAATCATTAAGAATGAGCGATTCAGACTTGATTGACACGTTTGTGGCTAAACTCAGCCAACTTGTTACCAAGGCATCCAGCCTTGGAACACAGTATGAAGACAAGAAGCTGGTCAGAAAGTTACTTGACTCTGCACCAGCAAAGTACATTCAAATCGTGGTGTCGATCGAGCAATTTGCCGACCTAAAATCCATGACGTTTCAGGAAGCAATCGGTAGATTGAAAACGTTTGAAGATAGACTCAAAGGGGTGGAATCATCTTCAAACAATCAGAGTAAGTTAATGTTTTCCCAAAACGAACCAGCCTCAAATCACAGGCCCTACGCTAACACGGGGGGGGGGGGGGACGTAGCTGAGGCTCAAGCCAGACTCGAGAGACTCAGCATGGACAGGGGTCTAAGGACTCGGGTCAGAAGGGTAATGACAACAGGAAGAAAGGGAAGAAGGATAAGTCCGAAGTACAGTGCTTTAGGTGTGACAAGCTCGGGCATTATGCCTCTGTTTGCCCTGAACGAAAGGCTAATCAAGAAGCAAAACCTGAGGTACATCTAGCTGAAGCGGAAGAGCTAGACACGTCTCTATTCATGATAACTTGTAAGAACGAGACGCTTTATCTAAACGAAGAAAAAGTGATACCAAGAAAATTTGAATCCGAGAATATGGAGGAGGATTTGTGGTATTTAGATAACGGGGCATCAAATCACATGACGGGAAGAAAGTCGTATTTTTCTGACTTAAACGAACGGGTAAGAGGTACGGTTCGTTTTGGTGATGACTCATGTGTTGATATTGCAGGAAAAGGCTCGATACTATTCACAAGCAAAACCGGTGAACATAGACTCTTGACAGACGTCTATTATATCCCAAGCCTTCGAAGCAATATAATCAGTTTAGGACAACTAACTGAAACGGGATGCAAAATCGTTATGGAGGATGACGTGCTTTTAATCTACGATAAGGTGAGAAGGCTTATGATGAGGATCTACCGTACAAAGAACCGCTTGTACAAGATCCAACTCTCCATCAGCATCCCGGTTTGCCTACTGTCAAAGATTGACGACCCTGCTTGGCTTTGGCATGCTCGCTTTGGGCATCTCAACTTCGAGTCAATGAAGAAACTAAGCACCAAAGGAATGGTACGTGGCTTGCCTCATATTTCTCGTCCTACTAACCTTTGTGACTCGTGTTTGATAGGGAAACAAACTCAAAAGCCATACCCGGAACAAGCATCCTATCGGGCTACAAGACCACTCAAGCTCTTACATGGTGATCTTTGTGGCCCGATCACACCTCCTACACCGGCGGGAAACAAGTACATGTTCTTGATCATTGACGACCTCTCACGTTACATGTGGTGTTATCTACTAAAGACAAAGGATCAAGCTTTCAAGGTGTTCAAAAGTTTCAAAGGTTTGGTTGAAAAAGACACGGGGTTAAAGATTGGCACGTTTAGAACCGATCGAGGAGGAGAATTCACATCGATCGAGTTCAATGATTGGTGTGAATTGCAAGCTATAAAGAGGCATCTAACGGCTCCCTATTCGTCTCAACAAAACGGGGTGGTAGATAGACGAAATCGGACGGTAATCGGTATGGTACGATGCATGTTGAAGCAAATGGAAGTGCCTCAAAAGTTTTTGGGAGAAGCTGCAAACCACGCCATTTATGTTTTAAACCGGAGTCCAACTAAAGCGGTTACCTTAAAAACACCATATGAGGTACTATTAAACCGAAAGCCGAATGTGGAATACCTTAGAGTATTTGGTTGTGTGGGTTTTGCAGCTGAACCAAAAGTAAATCAACACAAGCTAGACGATAGAGGAAAGCCAATGGTTTATTTTGGCTCCGAACCGGGTTCAAAAGCGTTTCGTATGTACGACCCGGTTGCAAGGAAAATATGTGTCAGAAGAAGTGTTGAGTTTATTGAAAGTCAAGGATGGCCATGGGATCATAAGGAAACAGAAGGTGAAAATTTTAATGTCCTATCACAAAATGAATCTGGACCAGATTCACATCAGGCTATCCATGGCTCAGGACCCATTCCAGAAAACAGTACCATGGGGGCATCCGAGACAGAAACAGCCCCTGTGGCACCAGCAGCATCTACAGACGGGTCAGGGGCAGCAGGGAGTTCACCGGCAGCAGCAACCGGTGACTCGCCATTCGGGTCAGAAGCAAGTCCGTACTCAGCAGGTTCTGTGTCACGAATGACAGCAGACACAGAACCTGATGCAACTCCACTGCGACGTTCGTCGAGGCCGAAAATACTTCCAAGAAGACTAAATGACTTCGTGATTCAAGGCGGGATAAACAGAGGTGAATCCGAGGAACTGTTACTAGTTACTGATGACGAACAAGCGTGTTATTCGCAAGCGAAGGGTAACAAATTCTGGACGAGAGCAATGTAAGTAGAGTTAGAATCCATAGAAAAAAATAACACGTGGATTCTAACGAAACTTCCAACAAATCACAAACCCATCGGTCTTAAATGGGTATATAAATTAAAGCAAGACGCAACCGGTAAAATTGTGAAGTATAAAGCAAGACTAGTCGCCAAAGGTTATGTTCAACAACAAGGTATCGACTTTGACGAGGTCTTTGCTCCGGTGGCACGAATGGAGACGGTCCGTCTCTTACTCGCTATTGCGGCTCGAGAGGGGTGGCAAGTTCACCATTTGGATGTAAAATCCGCGTTTTTACATGGTGATTTGAAGGAGGAGGTATATGTTAGTGACACCAGCAGCATCCACAGACGGGTCAGGGGCAGCAGGGAGTTCACCGGCAGCAGCAACCGGTGACTCGCCATTCTGGTCAGAAGCAAGTCCGTACTCAGCAGGTTTTGTGTCACGAATGACAGCAGACGCAGAACCTGATGCAACTCCACTGCGACGTTCGTCGAGGCCGAAAATACTTCCAAGAAGACTAAATGACTTCGTGATTCAAGACGGGATAAACAGAGGTAAATCCGAGGAGCTGTTACTAGTTACTGATGACGAACCAGTGTGTTATTCGCAAGCGAAGGGTAACAAATTCTGGACGAGAGCAATGCAAGTAGAGTTAGAATCCATAGAAAAAAATAACACGTGGATTCTAACGAAACTTCCAACAAATCACAAACCCATCGGTCTTAAATGGGTATATAAATTAAAGCAAGACGCAACCGGTAAAATTGTGAAGAATAAAGCAAGACTAGTCGCCAAAGGTTATGTTCAACAACAAGGTATCGACTTTGACGAGGTCTTTGCTCCGGTGGCACGAATGGAGACGATCCGTCTCTTACTCGCTATTGCGGCTCGAGAGGGGTGGCAAGTTCACCATTTGGATGTAAAATCCGCGTTTTTACATGGTGATTTGAAGGAGGAGGTATATGTTAGTCAACCAGGACACGAAGACAAAGTGTATCGGCTGTCTAAAGCATTGTATGGGCTTCGTCAAGCTCCCCGATCTTGGAATCTCAAGCTCGATGGTACGTTAAAGTCTCTTGGTTATACACGTTGCCTTCAAGAGCAAGCTATCTATATGAAGCACGTGGAAGATGGTGTGATTATCACGGGTGTTTATGTGGATGATCTTATTGTTACAAGTTCTAGTACCAAGAAAATCAAAGACTTCAAAAAGCAAATGGAGAGGCAATTTGAAATGAGTGATTTGGGTATATTATCTTATTATCTTGGAATAGAGGTTGTTCAAGATGACTCGGGTATTTCTATAAAGCAAGGAGCTTACGCCAAGAAGATTTTGACCGAGGCGGGTATGTTGGACTGTAACCCAACAAAGTGTCCTTTAGAGCCAGGAACAAAATTGTCTAAAGATGAAGATGGTACACTGGTGGATGCTACGGGTTATAGAAGGCTAGTAGGGTGTCTTCGGTATTTGTTGCACATGAGACCCGACTTATCTTATTCCGTTGGAATTGCAAGCCGATACATGCAATCTCCAAATGCAATCTCCAAATGAATCTCATGGGATGGCAACAAAACACATTCTGAGATACATAGCCGGAACAATAAATTTCGGGTTGAAGTATAAGAGAACGGGTAACCGAGAGATAGTCGGTTACAGTGATAGCAGCCACAACACGGATAAAGATGATGGGAGAAGCACGACAGGGCATGTGTTTTATTTTGGAGATACACCGATTTCATGGTGTTCTCAAAAACAGAACACGGTGGCATTATCGTCTTGTGAAGCCGAGTTTATGGCTGCCACATCTGCAGCATGTCAGGCAATTTGGCTCAGAGGTCTCTACAGTGAAATAACGGGAAGAGAAGTGCAACCGGTGGTGATTCGAGTTGATAATAAGTCCGCTATACACTTATGAAAAATCCGGTTTTTCATGGTCGAAGCAAACACATCGACACAAGATAGCATTACATTAGAGAATGTGTTGAAAAAGGCAAGTTTTGATTGAATACATTAGTGGAGAAAAGCAACGAGCTGATACTTTGACCAAGCCACTCGCAAGAGTCAAGTTTGTTGAAATGCGAGAGCTACTTAGAGTTGAAGACCTCCTTATTCCGAGTCGTGAATTAGGGGGGTGATTGTTTGCCCATACGGGCTAATTCCCTGACTCGAGCAAATGGGTCGGGATAATGGGCCTGTTTCCGAGCTAATGGAAATTGGGTTCAAGTAATTAATTAATAATCAATTAGAGATAAATCAAATGGGTTGTATTTGATTTATAATTGCTAGTTAGATTAGTAGATAAACATGTGGGTTTATTATCTAATTAGGAGTCCTTATTAGTCTCTAATTGTAACCGAGTCATGGTCTATATATAGCCTAATCAAATATGTGATTAAGGTTATGAGAGTTAATCTAGTTTTGAGTTATTTTCTGGATTAATAAAACTTGGAGAGCTTATTCCAAATTGAGTGTTCTTATTTTTGTTTAAATCGATTGGGACTTGAATTCTAAAGTTTGTTTTTAGATGTAGTCTGACAAACTTACCCTTCTTGTCATTGTGCATCACAGTTGAAGGTGAATTTGTAAATTATGTTGTTTATGTTGAAATGCTTTTTGAAGAAACTAAGATAGCCTACTGTCACATTTTGAAGTTATACAGTGATTTTTCAGTCAATGGAGAATTGAAATTCATATATTTTCTTAAACCTGATAATATCATATGTTAAATGTTAGCTTTACAAATAATTTACTGACATGTTAGATACAAAATCCATGTGGACTAATCACACAAGTAGTTTGTTGGGGGTAAAAATCCCTCTCTGGATGATACAAAGTCACTGTCACTGCTCAAGTTACTACTGATCGAGCAGTTTCAACAGATCAACATGCCACTGAAGAACCACTTACGGCTGAGCAGCGAAAACCAAGTGATTACCACCGACGAGATGTTTCAACCGAGCAAGCATTTCCACTGATCTCGTTCCTACTGACGATATCCATGACGGCCATGTTAATGAGATTTAACAGATATCTCATTAACATTATGAAGACTCGAAGAAGTTAAATATTCAGATTTGAATATTTAACTTAAAGAAAATAAACTATGAAGATAATAATCATTAAAATTTCACTAATCAAATTAGAGATTTACTTACGTGTATTTTTCCCTTTTATTAAGCATTTAAGACCCTGCATAAGTGGTCGCTTCCCATTTTCTTAAGTTACAAACCACTTAAATAATCATGTCGATTTCAATCACTTTAAATTCAAGTTTGAGTAATAAATTAAATTGGAACAAAAAGGCTAACCAATTTGTACTCGTGGAAACGTAAATAAGTTTTATTACTTATCATGACGCCCAGTGAGTTTATATAGGTAAATATGAGACTTCTAGAAGAGAAAAGAAAAAAAAAGTATAGTGGTTAAGTGGTAATTATTAAGACTTTTAGAGTTTTAATGAATTGAATCATTTGTGTATATATCTATTATTATACATTTAGAGTATAAGAATAGTATCTATGACTATGATTTTGTGAGATTAAGCAGTCAGTAAATATAATATTATGAAGTTAATTTATAAACTGGAATGGCATATATGTGTATGGCTGTATTTAGTTGAAAATATTAATTTGTTTGTTGCATTTCATGATAGGAGTTAGGATATGAAAACAGTAAGTATAACTCATTGAAAATGACACTTTTTTCATTACAAATGAGGAACAACAATAATTTACAAGGTTTTCAAACCCTTCCAAAACATTTTTCAACATAAAATAATCTGTATATCAAATAATTCACTTCCCGGGGACAAAGTTTGTAGCATAAGACCAGGCATTGTTGGCAACAGGGTCTGCAAGGTGGTCAGCCAGGTTCTCCAATGGTCCCTTTCCGGTCACAATGGCTTGAACAAAGAACCCAAACATAGAGAACATGGCTAGCCTTCCGTTCTTGATCTCCTTCACCTTCAACTCAGCAAACGCCTCTGGGTCATCAGCAAGCCCCAGCGGGTCGAAGCTGCCGCCAGGGTAAAGTGGGTCAACAACCTCACCCAAGGGCCCACCAGCAATTCTGTAACCCTCTACCGCACCCATCAAGATGACTTGAGTGGCCCAGATGGCCAAGATGCTCTGGGCATGGATCAAACTTGGATTACCCAAGTAATCAAGCCCACCTTCGCTAAAGATTTGGGCTCCAGCCTTGAACCATACGGCCTCACCGAACTTCACACCGTTACGGGCCAAAAGCTCAGGGAAGACACACCCAAGAGCCCCAAGCATGGCCCATCTGCAGTGGATGACCTCAAGCTCGCGGTTCTTGGCAAATGTCTCTGGGTCAGCAGAAAGCCCAGCAGTGTCCCAACCGTAATCACCTGGGAATTCTCCAGTGAGGTATGATGGGGCCTCACCGGAGAATGGGCCTAGGTACTTGACACGGTCAGGACCATACCATGGGCTTCCTGACGGTGCAACCTTCTTGGGTGCTGCCGTTTTCCTCATGGAAATCCGTCCGGTTCCGAAAATTTCGTAGTTGGATGGAGCGGTTTTGACCGCTTGCCCAGCAAAGGGAGATGAGAGAGCCATGGTTGAAGCAGCCATTGAATGAGAAGGTAAGACTACTGAGTAAATTTTTAGTTGAAGGAGGTTGACAGCTTGAGTTTCACTAGTTCTTCTAATTGGTATAAATAGGATTAGGATTTACTAGGGTTCTTATCTTCAAGATCTATATCTTGATCTTGATTGGTGGATGATATCTTTGATGGCTAAGAATGAAAATTCCCCTAGACCAATCAAAAGAAGACATGTGGACTATTTTGTTCGTATCAAGATTTTCTATCCAAAGATGAAAAAAAAACTAGTAATTAGCTGTATTGTTCATTTACAAGAATTTTGTGGCTCTAGCAAGTAGTGACCAAAGCAAAACTATAACTGATGGCATGCTTTGTAACTAAATAAATGTCAAATGTGATATATAATATAATTAAACAGGAATATTATAAAACATATTTATTAAAACAAAAAAAAACATTTTGAAAGATTTTCTGCTTTTCTTATGTCTTTCAAATATGTATAACACCGGAATCAGTTAAAATTAGAATGAGAATTTTTCTTGATGTTTGGTGAGTATTCACAAATTTTGTTAACAAACCTGTAACTTTTGCAATATATTAAGGAAAAAATATGAAAACAATACTTTTCTTTTGTGTTATGCCTATCACATATGTCGGAAAAAATCACTATTTACTTTTACTGGTGTATCAAACTTTTTCATATCAATAATAACTTAAACTAATATGATACACAACACCATGTCCGGTATGTATTATTATCCACATATAGATTCGAGTATGTATTGTAATTTGCATACGAAATCTAAACATTTAGGCTTTAGATGAGTAAAAATAGATACACGAGTAAAATTCGTATATGCACAAACAAATTCGCGTATCTCATGACTATAAGCGTGAAATTGTTCGGAAATGACTATACAAGTATAACACATTGAGAAAAATGGCTACTTTCATAATTTTATATAAAATTAATGTTTGTCTTGCATACATTAATAGGAGTTTTATTGTTATATACGTGTTCATTAATTACCGGTTAAAGAAAGTTTGTTAAGCTAAATTTAAAATAAAATGTTGTGCTTTATATACAAAGTAAGATGCCTAAGTTCTTAAAAATCAAGACCTTGTTCAACTTTACATATTTTAAAGAAGAACGTACAAGTTTAAAGCATGCACATGATTCATTTCTCTTGAATGGTTGGTGCAACAGCAAACAGAAGAAGCGCAAAGTACAAGTCTTTGTTGCATGAGAGTTATCAACGGCATACACAAACATTGTGGTCCAAAACAAATGCGAGAGAATCTTAAAAACTTGTGGAGCACAGAGCTGATGCCATCCAGCCACAAACAGTACTAAATCTGAACAAAATGAATTTATTAATAAAAATATATATTCTTGTAATTACACAAATTGCCTTAATTTCATTCTATTTATCAAATTAATTAATATAATCAGTAAAAAAACATATTCCTTACATTTTAAAATTTTAATAAAACATAAGGTAAGACAACTTAATTTTATATATTTTCATCAAATATGTAACTAAAAAAATATAAATAAAAATAAAAACTAGGTTATTGGTTAAATATGAAAGATCTTGTGTGACCAATCACAATGGAGATATAGATATCTCAAGATAACAAAGGCTAACCCTTCTCACCCTATAAATGAACTACCAAAATCTACACATCTTCACAGCTCTAAAAATCAAAACATCTTCTAACAAACTTCAACAATGGCTGCCTCCACCATGGCTCTCTCATCTTCTTTCGCCGGGCAAGCCGTGAAAGCAGCTCCGTCTGGCTCCGAGCTTCTCGGAAACGGGCGGGTTTCAATGAGGAAGACCGCAGCACCCAAAAAGGTTGCACCATCAGGAAGCCCATGGTATGGCCCTGACCGTGTCAAGTACCTGGGCCCATTCTCCGGTGAGGCCCCATCATATCTCACCGGTGAATTCCCAGGTGATTACGGTTGGGACACTGCTGGGCTTTCTGCTGACCCAGAGACATTTGCCAAGAACCGTGAGCTTGAGGTCATCCACTGCAGATGGGCCATGCTTGGGGCTCTTGGGTGTGTCTTCCCTGAGCTTTTGGCCCGTAACGGTGTGAAGTTTGGTGAGGCTGTATGGTTCAAGGCTGGAGCCCAAATATTTAGCGAAGGTGGACTTGATTACTTGGGTAACCCAAGTTTGATCCATGCCCAGAGCATCTTGGCCATCTGGGCCACTCAAGTCATCTTGATGGGTGCGGTAGAGGGATACAGAATTGCTGGTGGGCCATTGGGTGAGGTTGTTGACCCACTCTACCCTGGTGGTAGCTTTGACCCGTTGGGCCTTGCCGATGATCCAGAGGCTTTTGCTGAGTTGAAGGTGAAGGAGATCAAGAACGGAAGGCTAGCCATGTTCTCTATGTTTGGGTTCTTTGTTCAAGCCATTGTGACCGGAAAGGGACCATTGGAGAACCTAGCTGACCACCTTGCGGACCCGGTTGCCAACAATGCTTGGTCTTATGCTACAAATTTTGTGCCTGGAAAGTGAATGTATTGAACTTTGATGTTAAATGATCCGGTGTGTGTGAATTAATATATGGTTATTTTTGGGCCTTTTATGGTATATTTTTATAATTTAAAAATCTTTGTTCAAGATTTGGCTTGGGTTTTTTTTAACGGTCTAAAGAAATAAAAATAACTAAAAGGTTAAAATGAAAATTAGGTCGAAACACTTGAATCATTGGAGTGGACATCACAATATATTCAAATGTTTAAAGCTTCATAAATTAAAAACTTTTATTTAGAAAAAAATGAAGTGATTCAGTTTATCTTATCTAGATGGGTAGACAAGAAAATGTTGCTTCAAATAGAACGGATCAAATGAGTTGAAAAAGACCCCCCAAGTATATTTAAATGCTTAGAGTTCATTTTACTAAATACATTTAATTCGTACTTTTATAACTAAGTTTTTATAATCATATTTAACACATTAGGTCTATATAAAGTTCAAGAAAATTGACAAAAAAAAAGGTGTGGCAGCCTAACTCCACTCCACCTGTTTTGCTCTGCTTAATAAACTAACCATCCTAACCCAAACCTATTTTGACCGGTTACCAAACCTATCTGACCCACTCACTCACCTCTACTTTGACAGCATGCGGTCTGCTTCTAATCATCATAGCACCAATAAAACACGCAATAACATTTAACAAATCGCTAGATCTTATTGACAAAACAAATGAATCTTTACATGTATACGAATGAGAACCTCAGTGTACAATTTGTCAAATGCTTGTTTTCTGTAAAACCACATGGACATGATTTACACTGGCAAGAAATCGTGTCGGTCACCAATATGGACAACGGGGTACGAGAAGTAACTGATGTCCTCAAATCTCTCTATAGGGATATTAACCATTTGGTTGCGGTTTGTATTGCAGATGTATTATTTGCAACTCACTTTAGTGCCATAAAGCCCTTTGATGCAATGTTCACCTTCAAAAGTATATATTTTGGGAGAAAACTGCTCTAGGTTGTAGAAATGGACGGATTAGCCAGCTACCCGAAGAGCTGCCCGAGCTCGGGATACAGATTGTAGGTAAAGTTCTTCATATTGTGATGCTGATGTGTCCCAACTGAAGTCTATGTTCATGACCTTGTTAATTAGCTCTTTCCAACCTTCATTGTCACTCTTATAGTGGTTGAATGCGCGGTCAAAAGCACCATTGAATCCCTGCATGTCAACGTTCTTATATCAAAATATGTTTTACACCACAAGTTAAAAAAGTACTAGAAACCCCTATATTGAAAACAAATATTCAACTAACCATACATATTACCCTTAGAGGAAGGTTTTATATGCCAAAACACAGAACGATACCTGCTCATCTGGTGTTACAAACGTGTATCCATTTCTTAACTGAATAGGAATGGTATCATCATCATCATCAACATCAAAAACACTGCAAAGGAATGAGCATTAGAGGATCAAATCCCAATAATTTAATATCAAAGGGAGATTTATAATTTATGTCAGAAAGACAAACTGAGTAACAATTTCACCTGTCATTTAAACCCCCTGTCTTTCTAGCAATGGGGATTGCACCATATCTCATGGCTATCATCTGAAAATGTAGGAACTAAGTATAATAATTATAGCAAACTAAATTGTCTTCTAAATGACAGAATTAAGTATTAACATGCTATTGTGCAATCAAATCTACAAATGGGGCACCTGTGTTAAGCCACAAGGCTCAAATATAGATGGGATGATGAACATGTCTGATGATGCATATATTGAATGCGAAAGAGCCTCGTCATACTTGAGAATCAGACGAACATGCTCATGATTTTCAAACTTTTTTGCAATCTCCTCGAATTCCCTCTACAAAAGAAAGCTGAGATGATCACTTCATTGATCTCTTAGCACATAAAACATCCAACAGAAGACAGTATGCTTTATCTTCTGATACACACTGTGCATGACATACTAAAAGCATACACAGTGTTTTTTTTAATTCAAAAAATAAGAGCTTTTTTCCTTGTATGCGTTAGCAATTTTAAAAATAATTAAATCAACAGAAGAGATGCTAACAAACAAGGTCCTCGTACTAAAAAGTCAGAAGTTTACTCGAATATTTGGTACAGGGCTCGAACCAAGCAATACAAATTGTCCACCCAATTCCAATGACCGATATATTGCATGTCTGATAAGATGCACACCCTTCTGTGGCACCAATCTTGTTATACAGCCAACCTGTGAAACGATACATCAATATGCTACACGACAATGGAATTCTACTATGTAAATATCTTTTTACAAGTGTGACATATAACTCATCATTTTAACACTCATGCTGCCAATATCAACAAAGTTATCAAAGCTCACAAATAAACAAGACTTTCAAGGAGACAAGAAAGTTACCAATGGTCTCCTACTATCAGAAAAGGAAAGCCCAAGATGTCTTTGTAAAGCTTTTTTATTCTCAGCTTTCCCCTCAAGATCATTAGCATTGTACTGGAATCTGAGATAACCGTCAGTAGCAGGATTCCAATAATCAGTATCAATTCCATTCAGAATCCCAACAAACTTTTGAGCATGAGCATTAAGGGTTCCATGAAGCCCTTGTCCTCCCTGTATGATAAATTAACTTTTCCGTAAGGGTACCACTCACAAGCATGACATACATTTTTTTACACTGAATGCAGTAAATTTGATGAAATATCATTACCTGTGAAGTTCGCACCTCTTGTGCATATGTTGGTGATACCGTTGTAACAATATTAGAGAACACTATTGCACCCTAAAACATCATAAGAACATGTTATTAAGTACACAAAAACAAATATCAACAAAAAGACAAATAAAGAAAAAACACATTGAACTGCAATACCTTAACAGGATTGATTCTGTCAGGTGATGAGTGGTCCTGCATCCTATCTGGTCTGTTAAGGTGGTGAATGTCAAGACCACAAGATGCTACCTCAGATGCAGGTGCAGTTCCCTGATACTCGAAATTATGACATGTGAAGCATATCCTGGCTGAATTTAGTCCTTTGGGTGCATATAGATCCCAGTAGAGGGGTGCCTGAATAACAAGATAATATCATCATTATAAACCTAGAAATGGAATTAGGAAATCTAAAAAAAAAGATCTGATCATCCATACAACAAAAGCTGTTTGCCAATCATGACAGTGAATAATATCTGGTTTTTTGCCAGCCTGATGAAGCAGCTCAAGTGCTGCCCTGCTAAAGAATGAGAAGCGCTTCAAATCATCAGGTTCCCCATAGGTTTTTCCTCTCCAGAAAAATTTAGCAGGGTGGAGAGGCTCGATAAAGTAAACGGGAAGCCCTAAATATGAAAAATTAAACTAAAAGTTAAATTTTATATCATAAAACAAGCAAAAAAACTTGCTTGAAATCTGATGCATATACAAGATGAGAACATATTAACCTTCAACTGTGCCAATCCAGATTTTATTTTTGAACAATTGGCCATCAAAATATGACTCTACCACTAAATCTAAAACCTGTACAGAAAGAGAGAGATACATGAGCAGTCTTTAAAAATCTTTGGATTCTTCTTGCATGATGATCAGGTTACAAAGGGGCAAAAATACCCTCAAATCCTGAATACTTTCATACTGCATGCAATCGTATTTGGGAAGAACTATTTCCACAAGGTGTCCTTTCTTCTGTAGTGCTTTACTAAGAGCAGACAACACATCCCCTAGACCACCAACCTAGATTTTACAAAGAGAAGTGGATAAATTCAGGATCTTATCAGGTTTTTAAAAGAAATGTACAAGTTAATATCATTATTTCAGAAATGCATATTTTTAATTTCCTTTTGGTGTGTAGTTGAAGACTACAGTGACCACTGCACTACATAAGGATAATAAAATATCTACTTAAAAGTTATTTCCTGAACTGCGAGCAAAACAACAGTAAGAGAATAAACTATTCATGACTGCTTTAGGTCTTGTTTGATGAACTTTTGACTAAAACTCTGTGACTTTGTTACTTTAGGAGAATTAACAATTAGTTGGACTAAACATTAGTGGATTATGATGTTGAGTTGTGGAGTCTGATCAGCCGTGACGAACAGCTCAATACTGAGTCAGTGTTGAGTGTTTACACTAAGGCAGCTTTCAGCTATGGTCAGCTCTGGATGTTTTCTCTAGGCAGCTGACTCTCTACGCTGAAGATCACACCTCGCGCCTCGGCTTTCGGGACCTAAACACCCCGCGCTTTTTTAAACCAAGGCTGCCACCTTCTATTTCGGACAAAACCAACTTACATCCACCTTCTTGCCAATACTTTCGCCTCTGTCTCCTGTCCAATAAACCACAGTTTCAAGAAATAATATCTTCTACCAAGATATTCACCGAGGACGCGGAAGCCATTTTGAAAGAAGCTATTCAGGAACAGAGGGAACGTTTTATACTTTAGGAACAAGCAGCCTAAACAAATTGATCAACCTTTTCAATATTTTTTTCAATAAAATAAAAAGGGTACGCTTGCTGGCTTTCAAACCCTAAAAACAGCTCCAAAATAGCATCAGACTTTAACTGTCATCATCACCATGGCCATAATTGTTTCTTTTACCACAACCAAGAAAGCGGCTCATAACTCCTACAAGCGTCCCTTTACCCTATCTTCCATGCCCGAGGAAAAGCTCATATCCAAGTTTCTAACTCGTTTGATTCTTTGGTGAACAGGATGTTAGGTTGATGAGTGGTATGTTGATGAATGGGATATGAAATCCAAATTGTGGGGGCAGCAGATCTAAGAGATTATGAGTATTATCCAGGCTTGGAAGACACCTACTCAGGAGTTGTTTATGCAATGGAATGAGCACCAACGCTCTTTCTATTGTGACAATTGTTCTAGCTTTGGCCTCGACTATCAGCACTTAGAGGCAGCTTCTGAGGAGGATGTGCTTTCAGATGATACGTGTAAAGCTCGGTTTATGGCAACAAGGGATTAAGTGATTTACTATGTTTGCTTGCTTTGTTTTGGTTTGAAGGCCGATGATTGCATGATTGTTGTATGTGCTTTGTTTAGAAGGCTAGGCTATCTTGTTTGTCCTTTTTTTATGCTGCTTTGTCCCCCCACCCCCCCCCCCCCCCACCCCGGTGGGGAAATGTCCCAGGGGAGTGAGTTTTGTTTGTATCCTCTTTTCGTTATTTATCCCAAAAAAAAACATGTGCTTATTTAGACAAAGTATAATATCAACATGCCCTCAATAAAACTGAACATTGACAGCTCTAATAATGATCAACTTTAGGAGCTACAACATGCCCTCAATAAAACTGAACATTTACCAAAGCCATAAACTAAACCGATGTTTCACAAGTTCCCCAGGCCAACTTTTGTCATAACCAATGTTTAAGCATTGCAGGAACCCAAGTCATGGTTCTATACACAAACCTTAAGGGATGAGAGTCCTGTACATATTAGAAAAGTCCCAAAAGTGGTCCAAAAGCATCATCTATCGTCTATTGCCACAAGCCTTTTACTTGATCTTTTTGGATTTAGGTTCTTCACACATATGCACATAACTTTTTCTAAAATACGACAATGATCTTCTGTTCGGTCAAAGGCTACAATAGGTTTGCCTGAACTCGACAATTTATACCAAAAAGGGAAATCTTGCCAAAAATTTACATTGAAGCAAAAGAAGCTTTTCCCAGTTAAACCAAAGGTTGATTGATATTGATTGTATTGTATATATCCTTGATATGAGATTACAAGAGATATATATATAGCCTTACATGTAGTAACCTAAGAAGATGAAAGGACTTAGGAATAACTCCTAATAACTATTACATTCAAGAGTAGGTTATGATAGATGAAGAGTCATGGAGATAATGCTTTGAATTATTGTCTAATATTCCACCTCAAGCTAAGGCCGGGAAGTGACCTGTAGCTTGGACCGTAAAGTGAGAAACCGTTATAAGGGTAGAGGCTTAGTGAACACATCAACGGTACGTGAATGAAAGATTTAGGTTGAAAAGGTAAAAACATAAAACTGTAAAAGATAGTTGGTCTTCAATCTTCTCCGCCATGCTTCCGCCGGTCACTCGCACCGGTTTTTTTTTTTAAGACCATCGCAAGCCAATCAGCCCTTTTTTGTGTTCTTCTCCGCCAGTCTTCGCTGGAGACTTCAACTCCATGGGGTTTGTTCCCATATTCTTCTCCCCCATGTGACACATTGGTCATGGTATGAGTGCAACCCTCGCAAACATGGAAGCGCATTAGCATTCCGAAAGCGTATTAGCTCTTGCAAGGTGCAGGTCGCTGGAAAAATATGCACAAAGGTGCGCCGCCGTCGTATAGCGGCAGCGATGACGTCTAGGGTCACGAGAGCAGCCTTGTTTCTGCTAACCTTAGACGTGGGGAGGAACGGCGGCTGCCGGTGGTGTGTTGTGGCAGCAACGGAAATGGAGGCGGCGACGGCCAGATTTAGGGTTTAGGGCGGCGGCATTGTTGTAGCTTGAGGTGAGTGACGATGGTGGTTGTCAGTTGTGTGTGTAGAAAGGTGGTGGTTGTGGTGTTGAATGGCGGCAGAAGAGAAGAAGTAGAAGAGAAGACCGAGCGCAGTTGGTTGTGGTGGTGGTGGGTAGGGCGGCGGCGGCGGTCGGCCGCCCCTCCGGCGATATCTCCAGCGGTTGTCTTCCTTGGATCTGATACCAAGTTAAACCAAAGGTTGATTGATATTGATTGTATTGTATATATCCTTGATATGAGATTACAAGAGATATATATATATATATATAGTCTTACATGTAGTAACCTAAGAAGATGAAAGGACTTAGGAATAACTCCTAATAACTATTACATTCAAGATTAGGTTATGATAGATAAAGAGTCATGGAGATAATGCTTTGAATTATTGTCTAATATTCCCATATACTTGTGAAATTACGGATGATGAGCAAAATGACAAGAAGGTTTACCTTAGCAACTGGAGCCATCTCAGCCGCAATATGAATTACATGCAATCCTGGACTACAATGAACAAAAATCATTGGTTTATACAGTAGCATGTTGGAACTGTGAATCACTGTAAAATAATACATACCTGGATGATGAAGATGTCAATCTGCGAAAAGCAGCAATAATTTCACGTTCATTCTTATCCTTGCATTCCATGTAAACATCATGGATATGTGCATCCTTCTTCCATGTCATCTCCCTTAGTAGCTTGGCCTCATCCCCGTGAATTTTCTTTTCAAGAAACCAAGCATCAACCATGAGCAATAACCGACTCCAGAATTCCCATGGCATATCCACATGTTTACCTGATGCTTTTTTCTTACTTTCTTCTTTCAAATTATCAAGTGTATCTTGAAATTCCTTAACCGAATCTTGATATAACTGAACATAAGAATGTATCTCTGCATCAGATCTTTCAAGTCTTTCTTCAAGTAGTTTTATTTTCTGTTGCATTAAGTTATTATACTGTTGCAACTTTTCAGATGATAACTTGTAAATGCTAGCATCTTCAAGAGATTCCTCCAGCCTTTCAACCTTCTTCCTCAACTCCTGGTTTTGTTGTAACACCAAAATAGCTTGATCAGCTTGACTAGTTGACTTATCGAGTAATACTTGCAAATGTTCTACTTTATTCCATAGGGTTTCACACTCTGATCTCAAAGTTGAAAGTTGTGCACCATCATCCTGTGAAAGAGTAAGCTTGTATTCCATTTCCTTTAGTGAGGACTCCAAAATTTTGCGCTCTTTCTCCAGCATTTCAACACGTTCATCTGTTCTTTTAACTTCATTAAGCTGCTCCTTAATTGTCATTAAATCATCTTTTAATGACATGTTTTCATTCCTTAATGCATTCAGCTCCTCACTAAGAGCACGGGTTTGTCTATCAGGAGACCGGAGGGCAATATCTTGCATTTCATTTGGATTTCTATTTCTGTTGGACATTTCTGTTCGAAGTTTCTCTAAATGGTCTTGTAATAGCTCCACGTGTACCTTATCTTGTGCAGCGACTCTTATCCGTGCATCAGTTTCAGCCAGCCTCATTTCTAGAATGTTAATTTCTCTTTGTAATGCTTCTTTCTCACTAAGAATCTTTTCTAAATCTTCAAGTGCATGGATGCGAGCTTGGTTTAGAATGTGAATATCTGGTAACATATTATAGACAAAAAGAAAAAAAGTTACATATGTTGTTGCTAGAAATTATAGAAAATACCATCCGTTTTAATACTAGATAAAATTAAAATAAGAGGGAAAAGGCTCTACTTTTCTCGGCATTACGTATCATCCCTATTACATCCTGAAGAGGAACAGTTGAGAGTCCGTCCCCTTTACCCGCATCAATAGACTGTTAAGAAGATAAAATTAGATTTTAATAATAGCAGTATCCTTTTCTCATGCAGATGAGTCCTAAAAAAACACATGTGAGCCATGGAATTAGAATTTCTGAAGTTTCGAATGATGACTCATTCAATTTCAGTCGAACTGAGATATGTTTTAATTCAAATCTAGTTTCAATAAGATTCTGAAGCAAAACATTAGATGATCACCCAAGGAACACCAAGTAACCAATTGTGAAAAACAAATATAACAAAACAGCATCCAGAGATGTATAGAAAAATTACAAATAACATAACAAGACGAAAAAAAAGGAAGGTCAATGTCAATTATGGAGCAGATAGATTACTTACTATGGATGCTAAAAGAAAGATGCATCAGGGAAAAAACTTTGCAGACCTCTTTACCAGAGAATAGAGAAACAAGACGGTGTATATGATTGCATTTGTGTTTAACTTTAAAAAGATGAACATAACTGGAAACAAATGTAACAAGGATACCTAGAATAAAACCATCATACATGAATATTCTTGAGGCATACCGGGGTCAGTGTGCTGCTTGAATTCCTATCATCAAAACGCTGAATTGCTAAAATGTCATTAGATATAGACTTTTCAGAAGCATTTGAGATGTCATCCGCATTTTCTGAATCACTAAGTCCACTGTCATCTGACATGAGGTTGTCATCTTGGGGAAGTTGTGTCGGGACGATTTTCTTTGATTGTGGCCTCCTGGGTTGTGGTAAGCTGCACCAGTATGAAAATATCATGAAAAATCAAGTCAACCACAAAAGAACGGAAAAATAAGATACAACATGTAACAAAATGAAGTAGAAGAGGAATATTAGAACTTAAAAGACGAACTGATTTGAGTATGTACCCAATTGGCATACTTCTTACAACGTCACGGAATGATGAAAGCGATAATGCCAAATTAATTAGTGTTAAAATTTATTACTAGCATGTCCAATTAATTGTTAAAAAGTCATCCATAAATTTAATGCTGTTGAATAGATAAAGTTTTATTAGTAATTGCTTGAAAAAGCTGATACCCAAAACAAATTTAGCCAACACCTTGGATGGCTATACATTTTTTTGTTTTGTCTTGCTGCTCAGCTACTCAAAAGAACAGTTGAATTCATTTTCCCACCATGCATTTATCAAACCTTACTCTCCAAACAAACCTTGTACTTTTCTTATGAAAGCTTCATATGTTATAGAGAATTTATCTGGTATTCTGACTGACTTCCAAGGTCAGTTTTTTTTAAGTCCATAGACTGTAAATGTTACCCATAACTAGATTCCATATGCAACAAGATATTCCAGTATCTAGATATTGTAGTATCCATTTCTGTTTGATCATAAAGTCAATTAAGTGGATGTCTTCTCCGTAACTTTTTGGAATTTCCCTCTATTAAACATCTGAAAAATCGTCTGTTATTACATCAGGATATATTGTTAGTCTCCAATGCCTAAAAAAGCATACCACAGTCGACGTCCATTTTAAGGCTCCTTAAAGGAGGAACAGTTCATTCTAAACATTAGACAACTAATCATTAAGTTTGTACCAACTTATTCTATCAACAATCCTCATTAGCTTTCACATCACCTTCATAAAATGCAAACAATCCTTGACATTAACTGCTTTTTCAAGGTAACGCGTATTTGGACTAGCAGTATCCAAGGTGTATCTAAGGTGCCATCAGCCAAGTGGTTGAGGGTTCAAGTCCCAACTGGGATAAAGGTGAAGAGTGTGTGAGTTTTCCATTCCAAAAAACTGCTTTCTCATGATGATTCCTTAGCAACAGACTGATCTGTTTCCACAAGGATCCAGGTACACACTGTGCCCTTACATCATTTCCTCACTTGCAGCAATGCACATTTGGAGAAAGAAACTAATGTGCATCAATAAGCCCCTTTCAGAAACAAACTGAAAGACCGTTTGGGGAAATGGAAATAAATGAGGGCAGTCAAGACTTGATGGCCATGACCTTGCACGTCAGGCATTCAGATCACGATACCACGATTACCTTACATAATTCACAGAATAAGCCACTACAACACATATCATGATCAGCAATAACTTCCAAATAGAATACTTTTTGTCCAGCAGTGCAGTACGGTGAATAACGCAGGAAAGTCTTCTCCATTATTTCAGTAACCGATATTTATATTACATAAACTCATCCGTCTTTTCCATAGAAGCTTTCATTGGCGTTAACATTGTACACATTTTCTTAGAGGAACAATTAGGATACAGAGCTCATCCAAGACTTAACAGTCTTATATGGATCAATTGGATAAGGGCTAGAAAGGGGCCCAATTTAAAACAGGCATAGCTTTTGATCATCGAAGATATGGACGGAGTTGTCTAACAGGCCGGAAGCTTGATTTCCCTTTACGTGCCTGATTTAAACTCTATGATCAATTTAAAATTTCAAGATTTGACCACCAAATTTAGATACGCCCTATTGTTATGATGTAAGGATTAAGTACCCCCTAATAATTCTTTCTCCGCATCTAATCATTGGTTAATTTCCCAACATATTGGGACACTATAAGGTTCAAGAAGGTAAGGAAATCAAGCAGAATGCTAGGTCTAAAGTCTAAACAATCGAAATCATCTAACGTGAAGTTAAAACAATACAGGAATAGAGTTTGCCTTGCTCCAAACAATCATCTAACGTACATCCTTAGGGCAACGCAATACAAAGTGAAGAAAACGAAATGAAGAACAATACCTAGAGTTACGTTGGCGTATCTTGCAGGAAACCGTAAGCAATCGAGGAGACGGAAAAGAGTAAAACCGCAAACTGAAATGTTTACAGTCAGTCATAGTGCAACAGCTCCATCCATGGCTCAAAAAGCAAGTCGATAATTTCCCCGCCATGGAAACAAACTGAAGGAGAAAACGGAAAATCGGAAATGAAGGGAAAAACTGCGATTTTATCTATTTCAGGTGGTTTAAACAACCTCAGAAAGTAATTTTCCGGTGCGTGAGGGTGTAGGTTGTATTGACACGTGGACGTACAAGATAGGGGTCTAGCATCCAGGCGCGTCATCGGACGGTAGGGAACCGGATACTTGGAGATTGGACATCTGTGCGATGTAGTTTAAAATGCGTTGGTTGCTTTCAAAACAGAGAACGGTGATTTTCGGAGGGTAGAGTAATGATTTGGTGCTTGCTAGTGCAGGATGGAGATGCAGGTGGCAGGATCTGAGCGAATACAGGAATGAAATGACAAGATGGATTTGATCGGACGGTAAAGAAAGAAGGTGTATGGTATTAAGATGGGAATGGTGGAGTATATAAAGTTGATGATATCTTATAAAATGGATTATGTATTATGCTTCTCCCATCTCAAGAAAGTAAGGCGGTTACTGCCACGTAAGCGATATTAGGACTAATTTGAATGGGAACGTGATCGGTGACTACAATATACACTTCACCTCACTTCAATTGTTTGCCTAGTTAATTAAAAGTTAAAACGGTACTTGATTCTTATTATAAACAAATATCGATTTTCATAAAACTAAATACATTAATACCCATCGTCTTACTTTTGTTTGTTTGGACTGTTTTAACTTTTAATTACATGCCTTTTACACGAGGGTGGACCGAGGTAATGGGTTTGGGTGTTACCGACACCAATGAAACTTTTTATGTGTAATATATAGTAGGAATTTTATCTGCACGATGCAGCAGGAAACTGTTATGATATCGAGAATGATCGCTAGAAACAAACGAGAATGATAAACGAGACAAAGAAAATGAGAGAGAATGATTGGAGGAAAAACTGAATTAATTGATTGATAACTCAATAATGATTACAAATAAACTATTTATATACAAAGAGAAAAGCTAACAAACTAGTAAGTTCGCCCCTATACAAACTAGCGAAGTTCGCCAACACCCCCCCTCAAGTTGGAGGCGTATACAACCCCAACTTGGAAATAATATCTGAATGCATTTGACCATCCAGACTCTTAGTGAATAAATCTACAAGTTGATCAGAAGTCCGCGTGTGAGAAAGCAGAATCAAACCGGCTTGAAGCTTCTCACGGACAAAATGGCAATCCAACTCGATATGCTTAGTTCGCTCATGAAAAACTGGATTCTTAGCTATATGAATGGCCGCCTGACTATCACATCTGAGAGGAACGGGAGTAAGATTGGGAAGCTGAAACTCCACAAATAACCGAGTCACATCTGAGAGGAACGGGAGTAAGTATTAGGGCAAGCCGTCCAATCAGAATCACAATAAGCAGATAAAGTCATATCTGGATCATCATTAAAGAACAACCCTTGAGAACAAGTGCCTTTGACATAACGAAGAGTATGCCACGCAGCATCCCAATGAGGAACACGCGGATCACTCATAAACTGGCTGAGAAACTGAACTGCAAAGGCAAGATCAGCCCGAGTGTGAGTGAGATAGTTGAGTTTCCCAACAAGGCGAAGATAGACCAAAGGATCATCAAGAACTTGACCTTCGTTGAGCTTGAGTTGTAAATGCAAAGGCAAAGGAGACGAAACAGAAGAAATACCATCTGTAGGAAATTCAGTCAACAAATCCTTCGTAAACTTGCATTGAGTCATGATAAGACCAGAGGGAGATTTGAGAACCTTAATGCCCAGAAAATAGTTAAGACTGCCATGATCCTTGATCTGAAATGTGGAATGTAAGAAAGCCTTTAAAGCGGACATCTCATGTTCATTATTACCAGTAAGGAGAATGTCGTCAACATAGACAGCCACATGAACAACAGAATCTCTCATCGTCTTAGAGAATAAAGAATAATCATTGGGAGAGCGTATATAGCCTTTGGTCTTAAGAGCATCAGAAAGCTTTCCATACCACTGCCTTGAAGCTTGCTTCAAACCATAAAGAGACTTCTTGAGCTTAAGAACATGATTAGGAGAGGATAATGACATTCCAAGAGGAGGAAGCATATAAATGTCTTCATCAAGATCCCCATGTAAGAAAGCATCATTGACATCCAGTTGATAGAAACCCCAATGACGTTTAGTGGCAATAACAATAAGACTTCGAATAGTGGTCATTTTAACCACAGGAGAGAAAGTCTCATTATAATCAATCCCGGCTTTCTGAGTATCACCATGAACAACCAAACGGGCTTTGCAACGTTTAACCATGCCATCAGCGTTATATTTGACTTTATATACCCATTTGCACTTAATAGCCTTTTTACCCTTAGGTAAATGCATAACCTCTCAAGTTTGATTACATTTCAAGGCATTAAACTCCTTAGTCATAGCCTATTGCCAAGCAGAATGCTTAGTGGCCTCCTGATAAGAAGAATGTTCCTTAACAGAATCAAGATTAAGAAGGAGCTGCTGAGAATCAGGAGAAAGATCAACAAGATTAACAAAATGAGAAGCTTGGCAAGCCCTCGACAAAGTATGAAAGCAAGATGAATCAACAGAAGAAGCAAAATTTCAAACATAATCCTGCATATGAGAAGGAAGAACGAGAAGATCTCTTGAGCTCCAAAGGTGGAGGAGGAGGCACAGGAGAAACAAGAGGAGGAGGAGAATCAACTTCAGGAGCAACCGAAAAATATGAAGGAACATCAGCTGGATTTGTCTTCTCAAACAGATCATTTAGAGAAGTGAACAAAGAAGAAGGAAGAGAAAAAGTGACGGTATCACATCCAGATTCTGTTTCGAAAGTTTTGGAAAGTGTTAAGTTATTCGAGAAGTTAAGTTCGAAATCGTGATGGGTTTACGTCACCATTGATTTCCTGATATTGGGTTTTTGTTAGATGTCCAACAATTAAGAAGAAAATAAAACCATTATAACTAAAAAAACTAAATTTAAAGGGTGATCAGAAATCGTCCGATGGAAGGTGGGGGTGGCGGCAGGTGGGTGGGGGTGGTGGCAGGTGAGGGTGGGGGCAGGTGGTGGTCGGCCGGTGGTGGTGGTGGTGGTGGAGTGGGGAAGAAGATGGGCATTTTGGTCATTTAATAAGAACAAACTGAAAAATTTAACGAAGTTGACGAAATTGGATTAAAAGCGTTAAGAAATGTAACCTCAGGGACTCATACTGTTAAGTGGGGACTGAACCTGTTAATAACAACAAACCTTAGGGACGAAAACTGCAGTTTACTCTAACCAATTTCATAATTGCTCCACTTAGATCAACTTAAAAAATTAATCGTTAAATAGTAACCAAGTTTCATTAGTGGCGGAGCTAAAAAAAATTTCTTGTGTTAAATTAAAACAAGAACAGGACCACCCCTTCCCACTTGAAATAAATAAATAAATCGAATGTATCCTATCCAAGCCATTGGAGTTGGTGGCCCAATGGTAGAGGAAAATCCTCTAGGTACACCAATGTTTGAGGAGTTCATGGATTCAAGTTCCACTCCAACGGGAACAAAGAAATTTTTTAACGTGTCGAATTTATTCGATGCTATATATATGTAGTATCGAAAAAGTCAGACACGTTAAATTTTTGTTTTTTCATAGATCAATATTATACTCAAATTAAAGATAAAAAAAATGTTTAATTTATTGGTGTAATTTAAAAAAATATATATAATAATGTATGAAAAAGTTATGAAGGTTTAAAAATTGAGGGGGAAATTTTTTTGTTTTCTCATGAAAATGAGTTTTCTTATCAACTCAACCCTATACGTGTAATCATCACTACAACAGTATAACACTATAACGACGATTTTTTTTACCCTATAGGGACGACTTGTCGTCGGTATAACTTATCCCGACGACAAGTCGTCGATATAGGAGTCGTTGGGATTGCTTTGTACCAATAGCCCAAGTTTGTCGTCGGTATAGGTAACCCTATACCGACGGCATGTCGTCGGTATATAGTCTAATTAAATAAATCAAAAAGGAACTCTATACCGACGACATGTCGTCGGTATAGGGTTTACCCTTTACGGACAACATGTCGTCCGAACATACTCAACCTATCCCGACGACCTGTTGTCGGTATAGGGTTTTTTGATTTTTTTTAATAATTTTTTAAAAAGGCCTATACCGAGGTCTTTTCTGTTTTTTTTATATTTTTTAATTTTTAATATTTTTCCAAAAATATTAAATTTCTAAAAACAAAAACTTTCAAATCATTAAATATAAACCATTCAAACATTCAAATCCGATAAAAACTAATATCCGAAACATAAACCAAACATCCAAATTGTTCGACATACAAACTTGTCGGACAAATCAAAAATTCAAAACATAAACTTGAATTTTTACCAACCGGATATATATAAACTTGTAGCGATGAGGGTTTGAACCCAACCTTTACCAACCGGATATATATAAACTAAATACACCCCATATTCGTTTAATCTATTTTATTTTTAAAAGGTTTCTTCATGTTTTACTTTGTTTGATTTTCTTTCAAGAAAACAATAAATCTCTTTTATTTTTTAAACTTTCAATTTAATATAGTATTTTTATGTTATGTAATATTTAAATATTTTTTTAAATTAACTCTGACGTCATCCGGTTCTTGAGTGTGCTTTGACATGTTCGACTAGTGAACCGGTGAGGCTCCGGTTCAATGGTCGACCAGTTATGAAAACATTGTTTTTTTATCAAGTATATTTGATGGTTTATGATTTAATTAACATTTTAACTTTATTTCAATAATGTGTGTTCAACAGCTTATCAAAGAAAGTGGGATTGATCTTATGAGTGAACCTCCGGTGAGATTAGAAAATGAAGAAGATGTGAACTATGAAGCAGTGACAACAGCAGTTAAAAAGGCGGTCCGATTGAACCGTGCAATTCAAGCTTGGGACGGTCATTGGCCAGCTGAAATTGCTGGGCCCCACTTTTTCACCCCTCCTCTGGTAATTATCATTTCTTGAATCTCATGCAGTAAAAATTATGCTTCTAATTGCATATTCTATGATCTAAACTTGCAGATTATTGCCTTGTACATCAGTGATACATTGGATACGATTTTAACAAAAGAACACAAGAAGGAGATGATTCGCTACATGCACATCCATCATGTATGTTTTATTATCTACATGTACATGCATGCAGGGATGGCTCTACAGTACAAGCAACTAAAGCAACTAAAGCAACCGCTTTAGACCCCCAAATTTTAAACTACTTCGATCTATATTTTAATGTAAAAATATATGTAATAATTTATCAACTTTTGTGTTTCTAGAGAGAAATAATAGCCTGTCAACTTTTGTATTAACATTATACGTTTTCACGCTCCATAAAATTACATTTTAGTAATTTTTATATATTTAGAAAATTTTCACAAAAGCCACAATTTTTATGTTTGTTTTAGGCCCCAAAATATGTTGAACCGTCCCTGCATGCACGCGTAATTTTGGGACCAATAGATAATGAAGGTGATGCGTTTTGATGAAGTGTAGAATGAAGATGGGGGACGGGGTTTCTATATATCAGGAAAAAGCACAATGATGGGGAGTGTTTTGAACTATGTGGCTCTAAGACTTCTTGGAGAAGGTTCACCTGATCATGTTGACATGGATGGAGATGAGAGTGCAATCGGTAGAGGTCGTAAATGGATACTTGATCATGGTGGCGCCACCTCCATCCTTTCTTGGGGCAAGGTTAATCTCGCGGTATGTATCTTTGCATCTCAAAGGTTTGGCTATAATATTGTCCGAAACTTATTGGTCACGGGTCATCATAGAGTTATCTTTTCTACCAACTACAACTAGGTGGTTCAGCTCATACTTTCTTAAAAAAGACTTAGATTTTATAAATAAATAAATCTCACAAATTCCAGGGAGACCGGAGGGTCTGCGGATCCCTTTGAGCCCTTGGTTCCACCCGTTTGGCCTAGCCACCATGAATCATACAAACTATGAGTAGTATTTTACATTTTATAGTAATATTTTGTTTTAAAGTTAATATAATGTTGATGTGGATCATATTATAGGTGCTTGGGGTAATGGAAAGGGTGCAACCCTCTTCCTCCAGAATTTTGGCTTTTTCCCACCTTTTTGCCTTACCATCCAGGTAAAACCTAAAACTTCAAAGGCTCAAACATGTGGTCAAGTTATCTTTCTTTTTAATTTCTTTGTGTTTTCAATATTTCATCGTGAAATGATAAGGTTTTAGATTCATAACTAATAACAGTTATGTGTATTTGCAGCAAAAATGTGGTGTTACTGCAGAACCACATACATGCCAATGTCATACTTGTATGGTAAATGCTACCATGGCCCAATTACTGATCTTGTTTTGTCTTTGAGAAACGAGATTCATACCCTTCCTTACCACCAGATTGATTGGAACAAACAACGACATAACTGTTGCAAGGTTCGACCATTTGCTCTGCGGATCAATCAAAATATAAAATTTATTAAGTAGTTGATCACCCGTTGAAACGAACCCATAATTTTAGTAGTATTTAAGCATTTCAACCAAATGACAAACATTTATACCTTAGATTGTTGAACAAAATCTTAAGAGCCTTGCATACCGGCTGAAAGACTTAAAAATTGTATAATTATATTCATATATACACCATAATGCTATCATCCTTGAAATGATATCCACACTGATGTCTCTAGAAAGACATGCATGACATATAACAAAACATAAAAGATTGTATAGATAGGTGATACAAGTGATTTAATGACTAATAGTTGGTTTCTCATAAAACTAGTTTAGAAGATATCTTGGAGGTTTCTATATATTTAACTGAAATGAACCATATGGCAAAACCATTATGTGCAGTTTGATCTATACTACCCTCACTCTTTCACACAAGATCTCTTATGGGACAGTCTTCATCATTTTATTGAACCACTTATGAAAATATGGCCCTTCAATAAGCTAATAAGACAAAAGGGTCTCAAAAGAGTCCTTGATCTAATGCGTTATGGAGCCGAGGAAGGGCGTTACATATGTCAGGGTTGTGTTGACAAGGCAAGACTTAATTAATTAACAAACACACATGTCTTAACAAACACACATGTCTTAACCAACTAGTTAATTCTGAAATATGCCTAAACTTGTGTTGATTTTGTTGTAGGCTTTGCAAATAATGTGTTCTTATGCTGAGGATCCAAATGGGATTGACTTCAACGACACCTTGCTAGAATCCCTGATAACTTGTGGGTGGCCGAGGATGGTATGAAGATGCAAACTTTTGGTAGTCAGTTATGGGATTGTGCTCTTGTAACTCAAGCGATCTTGGCAAGTAATATGGTTGATGAGTATGGAGACTCACTCAAGAAAGCACACTTTTACTTGAAAGAGTCACAGGTTGTAGCTTCACTCGATCTTTGTTTGGTAACGATTAATATCACTACTAGAAAACAAGTATATTTTCTACGAATGTTTCCGACAAGTTACCAACAAAAGAAATTTCCCACAAATTAGCGACAACTTTTCGACAAAACAAAAACAAAAAAGTAACCATAAGATTTCCTACAATTTTCTGACAACTTTATTAAATAAGTTAACTTATTTATTTAATATAATCGTCGGAATATTGTCAGAAATTACCGATGAAAGGCTTTTGTCGCTAATTCGTCGGAAAATTAGTCGGGACTTTAAAAACATTTCCTACGGGGTTTTTCCAAAAAATACTTTTTGTCGGAAACTTGTCGCTAACGGTCAATTCCGACAAATTTCCCATGAAATCTGCTGTCGCAAATTTTTCAGTTTTTTGGTAGTGTATGCAGCTACAAACAATGTTATAAGCAGGCCTACCATTTTGTCTTTTCTCGAAGAAATCATGTGCAATTATAGAAAGACAAAATGTATATTACATCACATGCCCTTTCTAAATTTAGAAGTATGATAAGTTTGATGATAACAATAGTAGCTAATACCATGTTCTTCAGAAAATTTAACCGCCTAATGGTTTTTGTAGATCAAGGAGAATCCCAAAGGGGATTTCACAAAAATGTGTCGTCAATTTACAAAAGGGGCATGGACTTTCTCTGATCAAGATCATGGTTGGTTGGTATTTGATTGCACTGCAGAAGCTTTGAAGGTGAAATGATCATCTTTCTTTTATCTACCTTTTGGGTTTCTAAATTTGTATAAAAAAATTACTTGAACTAAAAGCTTACATGATTTCTTTTGAAGTGTTTATTGGCTTTATCACAAATGCCACAAGAAATTGTAGGAGTAAAGGTTGAAGATGAGAGATTATATGATGCTGTGAATGTCCTCCTTTACTTACAAGTACATATTCTTTCAAGTTAATTTTTGTAAATATTTAGTTAGATTGAATATTTGACTAATGATTTGTTGTGTATGCACCTAAATAGAGTCCTGAAAGTAATGGTTTTGCAATCTGGGAGCCACCAATTCCAAAACCATATTTACAGGTAAAGTTTGTTGTTTAAACTGACTATGAAATAATGATGAATATAAACTCTGGGTTTGTTTTCAGATGTTGAATCCTTCAGAAATTTTTGCTGACATTGTGGTAGAGAAAGAGTAAGCCATTTTTCTATGTTGTTTTATGGTTTAAGTAGAAGTGGCAAAACGGGTCAATTGGGTAACGGATTAAATGAGATTGGGTTAAAACGAGTCAATTAAATAAATAGGATGGGGTCAGTTCGGTTGACCGATATACGAAACTAAATTTTAAAAATTGTTATTTGTTTGTGGAAATAACAATTAGTAGCATAAAACAATTACAATGGTAATGTAACATTGTAATAGATTGAAAGTATTAATGTTTACAACCTCTTCTAAACAGTTTTATTACATAGGTAAATATTTATCATCATATTTACTACTTTAACTGTTCAATACTTAAAAAACAAAAAAACTGTTGGTTTTTTTAATGCGAACTCACACGCCCACTAAGCTTACTCCTAAATCTGCCCCATTTGTCCACAACGGGACTTAAACCCTCAAATTCTTAACCAGACGTGATCAGACCTGCAAATTCTCAAGTGTTTCTTTAGTTTAGCCCATGTTGACCCGTTATGGATATGCTTTTTTGCTGAAACAAACTCGAAAGATTAATAAAAATGTGTGAACCGACCCTGTTTTGCCTATTAGGCCAAAAATATGACATTGTTATTTTGGTGGTGTTAGGCATGTTGAATGTACAGGTGCAATAATTCAAGCATTGCAAGCATTTAAACATTTGCATCCAGGACACCGCGAGAAAGAAATAGAAGTTGCTATCAAGAAAGGCATACGTTTTTTTAGAAAACAAACAACAAGATGATGGCTCATGGTATGGTTATTGGGGTGTTTGTTTTCTTTATGGCACATTTTTAGTGTTGCAAGGATTGGTATCTTGTGGGAAGACATATGAAAATAGTGAAACAGTTCGAAAAGCTGTCAAATTTTTGCTCTCAACACAGAATTCAGAAGGTGGTTGGGGAGAGAGCTTTGAATCGTGCCCGCAAGAGGTAAGTGACCCGTTTCTAATATTTGGATGAACAAATTCTGCTTCTAATTATGTGTTTTCTAGCTATCAATCGCATGAAAAAAAACAAGTGTCAAATAACCATGATAAAAACACAAATTAATTTACTCAAAACACATATAAAGTTTAATTTCTTATTGTGATCTTGTTGTATCAAATGATCAGAAATTCATACCTTTGTCGGGAAATCGAACAAATTTGGTGCAAACTTCATGGGCCATGCTTGGTCTTCTGTTTGGTGGACAGGTTCTAAATTTTTGTATGATTCTAACTAATTAAAGGAGTATTGATGGAACATATATACGATATTCATGTGTCAAAATTGAAGAAAAACTAAAAACCTTAACAAAATCTTGATTTATTGAAAAGGCTGAAAGGGATCCAACACCACTAAACAAGGCAGCAAAATTGCTCATCAATGGACAAATGGATAATGGAGATTTTCCTCAACAGGTATATTTTGATACAGTGCAGAAACTCTTATTGTTTAATATCAGTTAATAACTTAGACTAAAAGTTGTTGGATTCACAGGAAATAACGGGAGTGTACATGAAAAATTGCATGCTACATTATCCAGAATATAGGAATACTTTTCCATTATGGGCGTTGGGAGAATACCGCAAGCGCGTTTGGTTGCCAAAACAAGAACTCTAAACACAATTCTATTGATCATAAAACTATAAAAGCAGTCTGTTTTTTTCATGATTTTTGTTTATGTTGAAACAAGAGTACTGATCTCTTTATTCAGTCCTATGGATCATGAAACATGTATTATTGTTTTGAAGCATTCTATTATGGTCATCCAGTTATTGCACACTGTCCTTGTTTAGCTTTGTGTTTGTCTTTGTTGGTGATTTTAGTGTCATCAATGTCATTTTATGTGATTAGATTTATTCAAGACCAAATAAAAGATTAGAATACACATTGACTTGAGTTAAAAGGTGTCGAGTGTACACTCAATCAAGACTATTCTAATTTCAAACATTATGGAAACTCTAAGGTTGTTAGGTGCGAAACCCCTAGACCATGGGGGTTCCAAGGGGGATCGTCCCTTGGCAGGGGTCGGGGGCCAAGCGGCAACACCCTTTGGCGGGAGTTACACTTACTTTGGATTCATGTGATTGGTGAAATTGCTTAGGAAAAGATGATCGGTAGTAACTATCAAAATAATACTATCTGATCTTCAGTAGAAACTGAGATCAATAGTAAATTAGTATTTCAGTAGTAACAATTTTGCATCAGTAGAAACAAATAGTAACTAAGTTACTATTAATGGTCGGTATAACTTTGTTACTATTGATGGTTGGATAGTCGGTAGTAACTTAGTTACTACTGATGGTTAGTAGTAACTTAGTTACTACTGATGGTGTTTTCTATTGAAGTTCGTACTGATGTAACTATATAACTGCAACGGTTATAAACGATTATAACTATCATATGTCATACCATTTCGTGAAGAGTTGTAACGATTCATTATAACTCTTTAACACCTACATAAATGATTTTTTTGTTCTGATTTCAACACATCTGTTCATACAAATTTTCATAGAAAATCACATGTCATTCTTTGGAATTCAGTTTTTGTCTTATCTGATTATTAATTTCGTATACAGGCAAACTACTTTAATCTAAAAGTGATCACACGTTTTAGAAAGTTATCCAAGTACTACGAAATTCAGGAAAACCTATAGTCATGATATAGATCTAGCTAGACATATACAGGTTCTGTTGGATTTTATGGACCGACCTGATGGACAACGCGGCTGACCGAGCTATGACCCGTAAGAGTTACACCTAGGGCAACGAACATTAAATCCACTTAACCCGCTTAACTGGTAATTACGAACTGTTAGCGAGACGATATATATTTATATATATTCGTTAGACGGGAATTATTATTTATAATAGTTTATAAATAATAATTTTATATTATTTTAATCTTTCATTAAAACATTAAAAGGGGTTCGGGCTTTACATCTCGTATTAGACTTTGGGCTTGGAAACAATTAGTAGGGTTTATAATTATTATATATAATTATAAATCTAATATATGTTAAGGGCTTCTTAGGAACAGAGCCACAAGAAAAGAACTCGGTTGACTTCTTTGCCATCTTTTGTCAATACCAATTCTAGCCGAGAAACAAAGAAGTACTTCTTTGTCTATTTGCAAAGCTGCTAGTGACAAAGAAGCGAAAAGGCTCCTGCCTTTGAAAGTTCCGGCAGCCTCAAGCCGTCGCCGCCGACCGGCACTGTCCCGTTCTCTCGCGTTTCGGTTCGTGATCTAGCATCGGTTCGTTGTACCTCGGTGTCTCAACCGGTTAATCATTAACCACTAAGGTATAATTAATCTCATCAGTAGCTTAACTGTTTTTTTGTGTGTTTGCGTGTTCATAACCAGATCCTGTTCGGTTTGTCAGTGCTGTTAAATAGGTTATGATTTTATTTTCCTCTGCGTATTTATTAATTAACTGAATTAATTAATTTCTCTGTCAAAACCCGTTTTGATAAAAAGTCAAACAGATCACCACTGAATCCAACAGTGGTATCAGAGACTGGGTTATAACACGCAAATCGGAACCGGTCTAGTTTCACCGGTTAGATTAATCACAAACTTTAACTATCTTGAAGTTTCTGATCTGATCTGTTTTTTGGGCAATTTTTTTTATTTATTAATTTGGTCGATTTTTTATTTTATTTAACCAAATATATTGCCCGTATGTGATTGTGTTGAATATGTAAATCTGGCCCGACCCATGTGATTGAGTTGTTTGTGTTTATTATTCAGTTTTTGGTTTTATGGTTTTGGCCCACTTTTGATGGCTCAAAGTTGTAATAGAATAGGGTTTTTTTATTTTATGTAATGTAATAAAAACCCGAAGACAAATTTGAAGACGCAACAGGAATCATGGATTCAGTGGGAGTCATCCGAGACGACTAGATGCACGGAAGTCCATCCTTGTGGTTGTTTTAATTTTGTGGACCCCGTGACCCGTTTGGTCTTGCTAACTGGCTCTAGCAAGATCAAACAAACTTGGCCCTAAAAGATTTATATATTTATTTGCTTTATGGTTGCTTTTAATTTTTTATAACTTAAATTTATTATAAACCAACCAAACACCAAACGTTTTAAAAGGAGTTTTAAAATGTCACAATCTGTCACCACAAGTTCTAATTTTACAACTTGTAGAATTTTATAAAAATAACAATTGGCTTGTTTTTATAAAATAAATAACCGCTAAAGTTTTGCAATTTAAACTAAATTTAATTTCAAAACTTATAACTTAATAGTTTTCAACTATTAACTGGTTATTGAAGTTGCGACAAACTTAGTTTTAATAGGTTATTTAAAATTAAATGTCCTGAGAGATGAAAGGGTTCATCAACTTTGTCATGACTTTAAATAGTAAAACTGGCTTTTACATCACACGTATGATTTAATCATTCGTTGTGTTTGACCATATTCGGTAAACACTAAAATTGGAACCCATATTTAAAACCAATGGTCTATGCCATCCTATTATAAGGAACACTTGGAGCATAAAACGAAACATCGGTGTTTGGAGCCACAGCACCGCACTGGATGCGTAGTTTATCCTTCCAAGGCGCAAGGGTTTCGTTGACACATCCGGCCCTTCCGCAAGTACCTGTTTTAGGACGACTATTACTTTTCTCTCTTGTTACATGCCCCAGCTGTCAAGAGATTAAAAGTGGGCATAGATGAGGCTAAACGTATCAATGCATACACATGTCTTGTCTTAGCGGCCTCATACACGAGAGTTGTGCATCTTTCCACAATTGACACTAATTGTCAGTCTAGTTACCCACTTACTAATGTTGTATGCCACAGCTACCATTAGTGACTGATTTAGCTAGATTCTCACTCCTTATTCTAATTTCTTTAATTGGGTCATAAATTAATAAGGACTTTTCACTTTCTTTATACTAATTTATTTTCTTTGCTTATCTTGGCAGATGTCTACTGAAAATAATAATACTAATAACTCCTTCGCTCTCAAGTTTATCCTTGAGAATGAAAAGCTGGATAACACCAACTTTCTCTCGTGGCAGTGCAATATGAGAATAGTTCTCAAGATGGCCAAGAAGCTCTATGTTCTCGATGCACCAGTCCATGAGGCACCCGATGGTAACACGGCTGCCGCTCGTAAGGCCTGGGAAAAACAAAGAGATGATGCCACTGAGGTGGCCTGCCTTATGCTAGCCTGCATGTCCCGTGAGCTCCAAAAGAGCATGGAGGACCTGAGTGCCTTTGACATGATTGAGCAACTTAAGGGCATGTTCCTGAAACAAGCCCGACAAGAACGCTATGAAACCATGTCTCAGCTCATTCGTTGCATGATGCAAGAGGGCACTCATGTTAGTGCTCATGTACTTAAGATGAAAGGGTACATCGACCAGATGAACAAACTTGGATATCCCATGAAGGATGACATGGCTACTGATTTCATCTTAAACTCTCTCCCAAGCTCCTATGCTCAATTCGTAATGAATTTCAACATGAATGGCTTGGAGAAGACAATGGCCGAGCTACATGGTATGCTCAAAACGGCCGAGATGAATATCCAAGGAAAGAAAAATCAAGTTCTGATGGTCAGATCTGCTGGTGTTAAAAAACCTAACCCCAAGAAAAGAGGTTACATTAGCAAAGGCAAGAAGAAGGTTAATGTTGCTGCCAAGCCTGCCACCAACAATAACAAGAAAGCTTCAAAAGCACCCCCTCCCGAGGAGCGCCAATGCTTTGAATGCAACAAAATGGGACACTGGAAATGTAACTGTCCTGAATATCTAGCCAAGCTGAAGCTGCAGAGGGCCAGTGGTGAGGGCACCTCTGATCGGTGTCGAAGGGACCGGTCAAAGATAAAGAAATAGAGTGTCCTAATCACCTTAAACTAGTTAGGGTAAGAAGGGTGTCGAACCACGAAGAGTTTGTGGTCGGTGCTCAACTTCAATTAACAATGCAAATTATGAAGTTACAACGGGTCTTTCTGACCAAACACAATCAATGATTTAAGTGAAAACTTTATAAACTCAACAAACAAATCAAGTACCAAACAAAACGGTTTAAGTTGTAAACAATAATTAAAAAGGGTATCACACCCGGGTTTCAAGTTCACAAGTAATTAGGGATTATCACACCAACATTTGAGTTCAAACAATCGAATGGTTATCCAAATCTAATTAACCAAATCTAACCAAGAACATCAACATTCATACATCATCGGCAAATAGTGTAAAACAATATTCACGAATGAAATCGAGACAAATGTATGCAATATAGAATTAGATTAATCAATAGATTCAACATAAATCAAAGTTCATAGCAATTATCATCTAACGGGGTCAATGGTGCAAGAATTTATCGACTCCCGTGAGTTCATAACCATACTAAACACAAAGATTCAAGTGTTTCAAACCAAACGATTACAAGAATTGTTTCTCAAAGCTAGCACATGATAAAACCCTAAAACTTACAAACAATCCACCCGGGAATGATTACCGGTGGATTAGCCGCTCATGGTGGTGGAAATCATCTTCAATCTTTCAATCGGATGTTAGAATCGTGTTCTTTAGCCTCCAAGAACTCCAAAATCGCCCAAGAACTATGGTGTAAAAGATGGATTCGAATTTGGGGAAGAAAAACCTAATTAAACCTGAAAATCGGGCTGTTTCGCCCAAACCCCGCGTCTGAAACGCACCCAGCGTAGGGTTACGCTAGGAGGGCGTAGGCTTACGCTGAGGACCTGAAGCAAGCTGTGAAGAAAATAGTTAGGCGTAGGCCTACGCTGGTGGGGCGTAGGCTTACGCTGGCGGCGTAGGATTACGCCATGTGGCGTAGGCTTACGCTGGCCTGCAGTTTTGCCCCGTTTCTTCCGTCTTCCATCCATCTCTTTCGTAATATCTTCAAAGATCGCATTTTAAGCTTCCAACACCTGCACATGCATGACTACACAAAACCTTTGTATTCCACATATCAAATTGCATAAATATAACATATTACATCTTTTAATACATGAAACTTTGGCCACTTATCATATCCCCACACTTACTCTTTTGCGTCCCGAAAAAGAATTATGCAATGGAATCATAATTGAAACCTGCTCTCATGATCTCATACAATTAAAACATAATCACGCATTGACTGTAACAATTGGTATTTCTATCCGACTAAACCCAACCACCGATCTATTGAGCCCCCGATTTTGTGATCTATTATCCTATTTATTACCAATCAACAGTCTTTATTGTTTGAACAAGGATTTAAGTACGTTTTTAATGGTATTTCTATTTCTGCCTACTTAAATGATATCTTTTATTTTGAGGCTAAACCTCAAAACGGTATTTATGAGATTGACGTTCAAACTGACAATAACATATATAATCTTTCTAAACGTATCAAATCTGACATTAATGATACTTTTCTATGGCATTGTCGACTTGGCCACATAAGCAAGGCACGCATTAAAAGACTCCAATCCGAGGGAATTCTTGAACCTACCGGACATGACTCATTTGATAATTGCGAGTCTTGTTTAGCTGTCAAACTCACAAAGGACCCCTTCACCCATGTTGGTGAACGAGCCAAGGATCTGCTAGGCCTTATACACACTGATGTGTGTGGCCCTTTCAGAACCATGTCTAGAAATCATGAAAGATACTTCGTTTCATTTATTGACGATTATTGTCGATATGCTTATGTCTATCTTATGAAACACAAGCATGAAACATTTGAAAAGTTCAAAGAGATTCAAAACGAAGTAGAGAAACAACTCGATAAATCTATTAAGACACTTTGATCAGATCGAGGTGGCGAGTATCTCAGCTTAGAATTTCTTAATCATCTGAAGGAGCACGGAATTATTTCTTTGCCCACTCCTCCTCGCACACCCCCAACTTAATGGCGTGAGCAAGAGGAGAAATCGAACCCTACTTAATATGGTTCGATCGATGATGTGTAGAACTAACTTGCCTCACTCCTTCTGGAGTTATGCTCTTATGACCGCCGCCCGCCTTGTAAATCTGGCATCGACTAAGAAGGTGGACAAAACCCCATATGAGATATGGCACGGGTCTAAACCAAATTTGTCTTACCTTAGAGTATGGGGATGTGATGCATATGTCACCAGCGATTCTGATGACAAGCTCGATCCCAGAGGCGAAAAAGTTGTTTTCGTCGGTTACTACAACAAAAGCGGATATTATTTTATATCATCCTGATGTAAACATTGTTTCCATCAAAAGGAAAGGACGCTTTCTGGAGGAAGATCTTCTAAATCGAGGAACCAGAAATAATATTATGGATCTTGAAGAAATTCGAGAAACACAAACAACCGTTGAGGAAGTCGGAGCGTCTGATCAACAAGAAGTTGTTGCTGTTGAATCAGACATAAACACAAGCGTTCGCAGAAGTAGCAGGTCTCGTAAAGAACCTAATAGATACCTATGGCATCTTGAAGCTTCTAAAGTCCTGTTAGTAGCTGAGTCAAATGACGAACCTACAAACTACAAATCTGCTATCTCAGATCCTGAATCCGAGAAATGGCTTGAAGCCATGAACGCCGAGATGCAATTTATGCGTGATAATCAGGTCTGGGACTTGATTGAACTACCCCCGGTTCTCGGGCAATAGGGAGCAAATGGATTTTCAAAAGAAAAACCGACATGCATGGTAATGTACAAACCTAAAAAGCACGGTTAGTTGCAAAGGGTTTCACTCAAACTCAAGGTATTGACTATGATGAAACTTTCTCACCCGTTGCTATGATCAAATCGATCAGGATACTGCTTGCCATAGCCGCGTACCATGATTACGAGATATGGTAAATGGATGTCAAAATCGCTTTTCTTAATGGATATCTCTCTGAAGATGTTTATATGGTTCAGCCTGACGGTTTTGTTGATCCAAAGTATCCTAGTAGGGTCTGCAAACTAAATAAGTCCATTTATGGACTTAAACAGACATCTCAAAGCTGGAATCTTCATTTTGATCAGAAAATCAAAGAATTTGGTTTTGTCAAGAATGAAGATGAGCCTTGTGTTTACAGAAAGGCTAGTGGGAGCACTATATCATTTCTCATCTTGTATGTAGATGATATACTGATCATTGGAAACAACATCCTTGTGCTTGACAAAGTCAAACAATGGTTAGGATCTTGTTTTGCAATGAAGGATCTTGGAGAAGCTGCTTACATTCTAGGAATCAAGATCTACAGAGATAGATGTAAGCGGCTTCTAGGGCTAAGTCAGAGTACTTACATAGACAAAATGATGACACGCTTTAGGATGGAAAAATCCAAGAAAGGAGGTGTTCCAATGACTAAAGGCACTGTGTTTAACAAATCACAATCTCCTTCCACGGACATTGAAATTAAGGAAATGGAAGCAATTCCATATGCCTCAGCGATTGGTTCTATCATGTATGCTATGTTGTGCACTAGACCTGACGTCTCGTATGCTTTAAGCATGACCAGTCGTTTCCAGCAAAGTCCTGGCATTGCCCATTGGACTACAGTCAAGAACATCCTGAGGTACTTAAGAAGGACCAAAGACATGTTCTTAATATTTGGAGGATTGAAGGAGGAGCTCACTCTACGGTGTTACACTGATGCTAGCTTTCAAACTAACCGAGATGACTCTCGCTCACAGTCGGGTTTCGTATTCACTCTTAATGGAGGAGCTGTCTCATGGAAAAGCTCCAAGCAGAGTGTAGTGGCGGATTCAACCACCGAATCTGAGTATATATCCGCATCAGATGTTGCTAAGGAAGCTGCTTGGATGAAGAAATTCATTACTGACCTCGATGTGGTTCCGAGTATTCGCCAACCAATCGAGATACTTTGTGATAACACAGGTGCTATAGCTCAAGCCAAAGAGCCCAGATCTCATCACAAATCCAAGCACATTCAAAGGAAGTTCCACTATATACGGGAAATTGTGGAACGTGGAGACGTCGTGATAAGTAAAGTAGACACAGATCAAAACCTAGCGGACCCGTTTACTAAGCCCATGACCCAGGACAAGCATGATCTTCACAGAGATGCTATTGGTCTTAGATTTGCTAGTGATATGTTTTGATTTAGTATTTTGAATGTGTGAACAATTAAACAGTTGTACTTTTGAATTCTTTTTGGTTTACTGATTTAAATGCAATTCTGAATTCTTATAACTGTGTTCGATTTTAATACGTTTAATTCATGAATCTTGTATTCTTAATTATCCGTAGTCGGTCAGACTCGTGGGAACGTCTCTGAATTAAGACTTTTCTGAACTTCGGCTGAAGGAGTTGAGTCCGAACTTCACAGGCCTCATTTTGAATGACGTTCAATGTAACTCGCATCAAATCATCTTCATGGATCTTTGTCATAAGATGTTTTGCTATTGGTATACTCATTAGTATCCTCTGATCTGAGATTCGTACTAGAACTGCCGTTTACCAAGAACCATTCTTTAATCACTGTCAAACGTTGTCGCGTAACTGCCAGTCATAAAGGCTTTGATTAGGAATAGTTCCGAAGTTCAGTGGGAGTTGTATGTAGTCAATAAGGGATTCTGTACTCTTGCATTATATGTAACAGATAAGCATCGTGGCGCCCTCGTTGATTCAAACTGGTGAAGTATAAGGCCTTACCCAAACTTACTATGTGTTTGATTGGACCACTTTGATTCTTGATCGAGAACAATAATAATTGAACGCCATATGAGAATAAACTAAATCCATGTCTCATTGATTCAATTGATGTTTTATACGGAAAGGATGAATGACAACTATTGTCATAAGTCTATTGTCTTGCTTTAGTTAGCTGTTACTAACACCGAGATATTTGGTTAATGACTTTAAAGCTTCATACCTTGTTAGGGACAGCCATGTGCAGCTAGAGCGCCGCTGACTGTTTGCGTTGATTTATCGTGGATCGTCCAAGTGGGAGATTGTTGGATTTTATGGACCGACCTGATGGACAACGCGGCTGACCGAGCTATGACCCGTAAGAGTTACACCTAGGGCAACGAACATTAAATCCACTTAACCCGCTTAACTGGTAATTACGAACTGTTAGCGAGACGATATATATTTATATATATTCGTTAGACGGGAATTATTATTTATAATAGTTTATAAATAATAATTTTATATTATTTTAATCTTTCATTAAAACATTAAAAGGGGTTCGGGCTTTACATCTCGTATTAGACTTTGGGCCTGGAAACAATTAGTAGGGTTTATAATTATTATATATAATTATAAATCTAATATATGTTAAGGGCTTCTTAGGAACAGAGCCGCAAGAAAAGAACTCGGTTGACTTCTTTGCCATCTTTTGTCAATACCAATTCTAGCCGAGAAACAAAGAAGTCGTTGACTGCTTTGTCTATTTGCAAAGCTGCTAGTGACAAAGAAGCGAAAAGGCTCCTGCCTTTGAAAGTTCCGGCAGCCTCAAGCCGCCGCCGCCGACCGGAACTGTCCCGTTCTCTCGCGTTTCGGTTCGTGATCTAGCATCGGTTCGTTGTACCTCGGTGTCTCAACCGGTTAATCATTAACCACTAAGGTATAATTAATCTCATCAGTAGATTAACTGTTTTTTTGTGTGTTTGCGTGTTCATAACCAGATCCTGTTCGGTTTGTCAGTGCTGTTAAATAGGTTATGATTTTATTTTCCGCTGCGTATTTATTAATTAACCGAATTAATTAATTTCTCTGTCAAAACCCGTTTTGATAAAGAGTCAAACATATCACCACTGAATCCAACAGGTTCTATTTCCTAAGATTTGAGCTGCCTTTTGACTTCAAAAGAAGTTATTGTTTTTGAAGATATGAGGCTAAGTTCGTTGCTATAATGCATCCATCTCAAGGATGGAGCCAATCAGCCAATAGACCCCACTTTAAGAGAGAGACGAAATTGAATCATTACACATGATCAAAAGAAATTTCTATTAATTGAATAGTTGATTTCATTGATCACAACAAACAAAACAAACAGAACAAATAAGTCTTCTTTTGTTATTATCTAGCTAAGTCCACTAAGGCATAATCCTTGATCCTAGCATGAGATTATCAACATCCTAGTTAGCTAAACCTGAAAAACATGCTAAATAGGTCAATTAAAAAGTTGGTAAGAACATAGGTTTAAGTAGATACATAGATATAGCATAGAATAATAGTGTAGAATTCATAAACAGTTTCAATACAAGTAAATTAAACTTTCATACATCGAGTCCACAACCAACCCTAGTGACTAGAATAGATTCCCCGTCTGAACACGTCAGACCCATAGTATTGTTATAGTATTTAGTTTCTGTCACCTAGCTCCCCCGGATCGAACATAATACATCAACCCGAGAAGTTGAATAGAATGCATCAACCTGGGCAATAGATGGGCTTGTTAGGCCAATTGATCTATTTACTTATTCGCGTTGGCTAAAAAGTTAATGGTGTGGTAGAGAGTATGTATGAACCCGTTTAAGTTTACAAATATAGGAAGTTGTTATTGAAATAGTATGAAAACCTTATAGTATAATAATAGTATTGATATAGAGTTTGAATACGAGAGCATGTTTTCCGCCCCAAAGATAGAAAGTAAAAGGGGGGCTATGAACTCACCTTGCAAGTGAAAGGGTTGAACTTCTACTTGATGTAACTTGGATTGAATGCCTTAAGGATTTCCTAAGTTAAGTTATAGTGCAAGTTAGTTTTAGAATTCAAGTTTAGAATAACTGAGGGGGTTGATATTGTAAATAGAGGAAGGTGGTTGTCGTATACTAGAGTGGTTATCGTCCCCATAGTAGTACTTCCAACAGAAACGTTCCCAGGAAAAAATGACGGGTCCAGGAGGGATTTATACACCACTCTTTCCTTAGACAGAACTTTCTGCTTGTCAGATAACTACATACCCGTTGGATGGTTACTCTATCGGTATACTAGACCAAGTTTAGGGTTTGTTTGGTAAGTTTGGAAAGTATAAGGGTTAAAGTGTAAATATGAATTTAGTATGGATAGAAATGAAATAAGTTGAATATTGGAAAGGTTTAATTTGAAAATAAGGAGTTTTAGTAAAAACATGATTTTTGAAATTTAAAGGAACAAGAAAGATCAAAATAAAGTTTTTAAATAAAAGTTTGAACAATTTTGATTAAATAAGGCTTTTGATCTTGGATAGGTCTATGATTATAACATAAACATGTTAGGGAATCATAGATCTAGCTAGTTATGAAGAATTTTGAAATGAAAATTATGAACAAGCAAGAACATAAGAACTTACTTAGAATGAAAGGATTTAAGCTAGAATTTTCCAAAAGATAAGAGCAACGACATTTAGTTGCTAGAGAGCCTTAGAGGATTGTTGAGGTGCGAAGAATAAATGAGGAATAAGAGCTCTATTTATAGGGTGGGATTAGAGACTTAAACGCAAAAATTAATTTGTTAATTGGACTATGATTGCAAAAACAATGGATATAGTTAGTTATTTTTTTATAAAAAAAATTTCGAAAAAAGGATGGGGGATTAATCACGAAATTTAGAGGTGGATTAAGATAAGATTGAGTTCAAAATTAGTTAGTCAAAGGATGAAAAGGATTAGGATAGATTTAGGAATAAAAATAATGATTTTTAATCATTTAGGATAAGTTTAAAGGTTTTTAAATTGATTTAATAAATTAAATAATATATATATATATATAAATCTGAAAATTATAATAATAATAATATATAATTGAATTTACAAAAATTAACCAGATTTCGAAGACGTTTACAAAAGAAACCCTGAAATTTACGCATGTGTAACTTTTACCCATGATTTTTTTTTGTCAAACGAAATTACAAACTTGAATTGTTTTGATTATGTTAGAGTCTAAGGCATCCAAAGTTACTATAAGTAGCAAGTACAAGAATCAGATAGAATTAAAATAAAATAAGCAAACCGTTCTAAAGCGCAAAATACTTGTTTTAAGCCAGACTCAGAAGTTTGAAATGAAATGATATCACACGCGATACGAGGCATCTAAAGGTCCATATTATTAGAATCTCAATAGGTCACAAGGTAGAATAATAGGATCAGACATAGAAATGAGGGATGTCATAGATAGGGGTTTCATGGGTTCGTTACAGGTGTGGCCGACTAATAAAAGGATCATGGTTTAAAGAAAAGGGACGCATGAGTGGTGATGCAGGTAGAGCACGAGTTGAGTGACCCAATGAGGTCACGTGGTATAGTAGAGGGATCCAAGTGATTGTATTTGTTTTTGGTTCTATTACTTTTGTTTGACTATAGTTAATTACATGTTAGGTTTTTGAAAAAAGACTACTTTAGTTCCAAATTTTCAGAAATCACTCATTGTCCCCACTTTTCACTCGGGTGTAACACATTTGGTCATTTGAGCGGCTACCTGCTTATTTTTTATGTTAGGTTTTTGAAAAAGACTATTTACCCTTACTTAAAAAGAAAATGAAGTTTTATTGTAGTCTTTTTATCCAAAGCCGACACATTTTGGGATTCATTAAAACCCCATATTTAATTTGCAACCTTTATATCTCCTCACCTTCATTTTTTGGTCTTTGATTTCTAATTAATCAAATTCATACACTTTCCTGTTTCTTATCCAAATTAGGCCTAATCCATGGTTTTTCCTACTTGTAGTTCTAGGTTAATGAATGTATAAATTGTGTCTAATCTTGTTATTGTTATTGTTGTTGTTATGGGTGAAGAAGAGTGTTCCAACGTAGAAGAAAGATGAAGATGATGATGGAGATGGTGAAGGGTCTCGAATGAAATTAGGGATGAGAGCGAAGATATGTCTCCATGAATGTTAGATTCTTGTTGGTGGTTATTACACAGTGGAGGCGGAGTCGTAACCACAATAGGTAGAGGGGTCTATGGAAAAGGACACATGACAGAGAGGGAGTTGTGTCTTAGGAAATTTTCAGGCTGAGAAATATTTATGTGAGCCGAGAGGATCTGAAAGAGATATTAGAGATTAGTTTAGGGTTTAATTTTAATTTTACTAATAAAGTTAAAGCAGTCATTTCACAACGAGCTAACGAGTTTTTAACATCACTTGAAAAAAAAGGATAAAATGTGTTACATTTAGTGAGGATTATGAGTATATTTTTTGAAAACTTAAGATTAAATTCATAATCTGATCAGTGACGGACCCAGAAATTTTTTTCATGGGTCGGTTAACTAGCGATATATAACATTAAAAATTTTTCATGGGGACGATCGGGGGACATTGCAAAATTTTATGAGAGACGATCGAGATTTTAACGCGTATATAACACTAATTTTTTTTCCATGAAAGACGGCTGCCCCCATACCTAATGAATAGGTCCGTCTATGAATCTGATATTATCACATGGACCATGGATGTAGTCAACTCTTTAAACCCTTTGTTATTTATCTTTTTAATATATCTTTCTATGTTTCTTATAAATTTAGTTATAAGGACTGGATACTTAATTTAAATCCACATAATTAACCTTTTTATTTCTGTAAATAATTAAGATTTTAAATATTTTCACATATACTTCCCTTTAATCGAAAATTTCAAAATTTTGCTCAATCAATTACAACCCATCATTTATCAAACTTCATAAATATTAAATCTCATCATTATTTTGTGTTAGGTTACAAATTTTCGACTATTATAATTTAATTAAAAACCAAAAATACTAAAAGTACACCACGCTTTTTCCCTCTACCCTCTTTCTAAAACCCCAAGAACACGTTTCTTTCAAAAAGTCGAACCAAACCCCACTCTGCACCAGCATCGAATTTTCGAAATCCGTGTTATCCTCACCGAATCATTCAAAGTCTGCTATACACAAAATTCTTCATCGCCAGTTCTTCGCATTGCAAATGTGAAGGTAAACTTGTTTTTATTTCTTTCAACGAAATTTCCGATCACTCACTGTTACTTTCACTTATTATTCCGTCCTGCGTCGATTCTTACTTCGTATTTACAGAGTTTTTGCATTTGTTCATTTTTCGAGTCCATGGATCATCTCCATGGCGTGTAACTTTATACCTCATAATGTTGTGTTTTTGACAGTAATATAGAATTAGGTTAAAATCTATGAGAATCATAGCAGCGTAAATTTTGGTTAATAATTATTCACAATTTTTAAAATTGAAAAGCAAACTTATGATTTACACACATTAGGTTTTAGAAATGAGCACGTGTTTTGCTGGTAATTTAAATATGTATGTTTGATACCTGCAGCTGCTAGTTATTCTTGTTAGAAAACCGTAGGAAGAGTTTACTTTATATTAGAAAAGTATAAAATGGAAGGAGGAGCTTCTTCAAAGAAGGAAATTGTCAATCCTAAGGCTATTATACACCAAAGGTTTGGGGATAAGGCGCGCTATAATGTAGAAGAAGTTCAAGATTCTCCTTCAAACGGATGTCCTGGACTGGCTATCCCACAAAAAGGTCCTTGCTCGTACCGTTGCAGCTTGCAACTTCCTGAGTTTACTGTCGTGTCAGATGTCTTCAAAAGAAAAAAAGATGCAATGCAATCTGCTGCAGAAAAAGCTCTTGAGCAGGTTTGATACTTTTGATGATCGATATGTTAGATATAAAAGTATGTTTTTTAGTTTATGTGTTCATGAAAGTGAAAGTATGCAAGTTTTTTATGTTAATTGTTTATTTTTTATGTAGTTTTAGATGCAGCTGATTCATCATGTGAATTATTGATTTTAGCAACACAATATGCAATTTTTTGAGCCAATCTTGAAATGTGGCACCTTAATGTACCATTGGCAATTGTTCAAATTGTGTAAATGGTGTGGTGTGAATCTTTTTTTTTGTGTTCTATTGGGTTTATTGTGCTCTTTTGACGGAAACAAATTGTAAATATGGCATATTTAAGTTCAAAGGCCATCTTATAAACGTGTCAAAGGACATGCTTTATGTTTCTCATGAAGTCAAAATTGAAAAGATGGGAAAAGGACATACTAGAGTGTTTTATGGTTTAAAGTTTTGTAGGAATTTTGTTTTACATTTATTATTTTTATTTGATTCGAGTCAATATCAAAAATGAATTATGTTTTGAAATCATGCTATTTCTTCTTTTGCAGTTAAGTGATCCTCCTGTTGAAGATGCATCAGATCAGTTGGTTGCCCGGCTGTCCTATTTATTCTCAAATGAGGTAGGTTTTATTTGTGTAATGAAACATCATTCTTTCTTTTCTGTGCATTATTTATACTACTTAATATCATATATTTATGTCTTTTTGGGTTCTTGATCCTGCCAACAGTTCTATTCCACATGTCATCCACTAAGTGGTCACTTCCGAGCAGCTTTGCAGAGAGCAGGCTCCCTCAATGGTTTTGTCCCCATTTCTGTGATGCCCATCTATGATTCAAAGCTTTCTAATCTGTGTAAGAGCATAAAACCTGAAAGTGAGTCAAAACCATTGGAAGAAATGTCAGTAATTATGGATGCTGCCACAAGATTATCTGAAACTGTGCTCATGTCAAAAGAGTTCATATCATTGAAAAGAACAAGTCCATACCCCCCTGAAGTCTTACAATCTATAGAAGTTTGCTGTGATCAAGAAACTTTTGTTAAAGTTATCCGTGTACCGTATACGGTTGAAAAGGTTGTTGAGCCTCTGACTCTAGATGTATCTTCAAATAAATATTACATGGATGCCATTGCTAGAGAACTTGGAGCTGCAGATGCTTCTATGGTTTTGCTCTCCAGGTATTGCAAACAACTATTATATGCATTTCATTTCAGTATGTTAAATATTGTATGTATCTTACATTGTAAATATACTCTGTTGATTACGGTTAAGATTTGATTTAGTTTCTTTTCTTAAGCCTAGTACTGTAAATAAATTGAGGTGATTACCTCAAAGTAAATACACAATAAGGTTCTGACGTGGGTGTATTAAGACTGACCTTCTAGTGCTGGAGATTGTTCGATAATAGATTGCACGATTTATTTGATACAGATTTTAGGGTTTGTTGGAAGAAACATCTGCCCCTTGAAATTAGCAGATTTTGTGTTTTTTTGGTATTCTTTTTGTTAATATTAAATAAAATATCTCATAGTTCCTATTATTTGTCTTTTTATATCCAGGTGCATCGGAAAATCTTCTTCAGAAACAAGGTTGTATTTCAATGCTCCCAATTCATACCAGTCAGATAAAGAAGATTTTAATGATGGATCATATTTAAATGCAAGGGCAAGTTATTTATCTGGTCTGGATATATATGGGGATGCAATTTTGGCTACTATTGGATACACGTGGAAGTCTTCTGATCTTTTCCATGAAGACGTATCTCCTCGCACATATTATAGGTTCTTATTCCTCATTCTTTTGCTTATGAATGGATCGATTCGGGTTACACTTATTTTTAAACGGGTCAAATCTAGAAAACTAGCTGGAAAGTAAACGGGTTAAAAGTTACCCAAAGTGGATCTTTAATGCATAAATGATAAAACCTCTTAAATCATGTTATTCTAATAATATAATTTTTATAGTCATATCTGCCACACTAATTGTTTATAAAAATTTAGGGCAAAAGGTTTTTTGGGACAACCCAACCCGACTGGAGCAAAAAGTGACCTGTTTTGACATGAATCCATTACATAACCCGCTCATTTTGCCACCTCTATGTTCATTGCATCAAATATTGAAGTTGGTAATCTTTTAATGGTTCAGGTTACTTATGAATAAGGTACCCACGGGTATATATAAGTTATCACGTGAGGCAGTACTTGCAGCTGAATTGCCTCCAAAGTTTGGGACCCGGAGTAATTGGAGGGGCTTATATCCAAGGGATATCCTCTGTACGTTCTGTCGCCAGCACCGGTTACCAGAACCTGTTTTCTCCTTGATTATTACTAGTGATGTGCCTGAAGAAACTTCTAGATGTGAAGTGAAAATATCCTCTAAGGGTCAGGATTTGATATTACATTATTACCCTCAACAGTCATTCAAAAAACAAAGTGATGCTATCCAGAATGCTTCTTCAAGAGTTGTTTCATGGTTGAGTAATTACTTGAGGAAACTAAATATGCCTCCAGAGGATTTGACTTCATATGGAAATGGTCTTGATCTTGACTTCTATCCTGAATATATCTCAAAAGAATTGAATCTTTTCTCGTTGGTGCATAAAAACTTATTAGCAATTAATGATACAAAGCAATCAAGTAGTGTGGATGCCATATGTTCTTATAATATAGAAGGTCCGGTCTCTGAAGTTTTTGCATCTAATGGGTGTTTAGTGTGTGTATCCTACAGTGTGTTCTTGGTTAAAGAAGGAGAAAAAGAAGTTCTTGAGAAAAATGATGAATTTGAATTTGAGTTGGGAAGTGAGGCTGTTATTCCTGAATTTGAAGTAGTTGTGTCCCAGATGGGTGTGGGTCAATCAGCCTGCTTTAAAGTGGAGCTGCCTTCTCAAGATTTAATTTTTGCAGCTAATGGTGATCCTGCACGGGTTCTGTCTTTACTCTCATCAAGTGAGATTGATTATTGGTTTATTATAGAGTTGGTTTCCAATCGTTTAATTGAAAATGAGTTGGAATTATCCACAACGGGTCATTTAAAACTCCATAAATGAAACAGGTCAAACGGTTTGTAAGTTGCCTAAAAGTGTTCAGTGTTTTCAATCTTCTAAAATGATTCAATTAAACAAATTAGATATTATCTTAATGCTATAGCTTTTATATATGATCTGATACATCAATCATCTATAATCTTCAAAAAAATTGGTGGTGGGCCAACCCAATCTGGCTCAGACCAGCCTTCTTTGACCCACATTAAAAGTTATTGACACGAATGCATTTCCACCTCTGTCTTATTACATGAACCTATTGAGAAGCATGCTTTATAGGTGGTAAAATAGGTGTGTTGGACGGGTTGGATTTGGTTGCATTGACCCACCCAACCATCAACATTTGGTGTCTTTTTTCTTTCTTATAAATTTCATTAATAACTAATATGTTAAATCTGATTTTAATAACTATAATTTACATAATGATTCAGTTTTTAATGGTGACTTCTAAACCCTTTGACCAATTTTTATAAGCTGAAGTTTGTAACATACTCGTTTGATATATTATATCAATAAAATATAATCCATCTGGACCCATTTTCACACAAATAGGTTGAAACTGCACAACTGTTCATTATTGCTTTCTTTTTTCTTAATTTTTTACATTTTAGGTTTATCACACTTATGTTAAATAGGTGGGTGCAGCCTGGAATATTCCACAACTTTGCTGCGGGTTACCGAACCCTTGGAAGATAGAATGGAGAAAGCTTTCTTTAGCCCTTCTTTGTCAAAACAACGCGTTAATTATGCAGTGCAACACATTAAAGAATCTAGTGCAACTTTCTTGGTATTTTCAGAAATCTTGAAACCTATGTATTAAATCTCTGAAATTAACACATGATCCGATACATTGGGGTTGGTGGCCCAATGGTAGAGTAAAGTCTCTAGGAACACCAAAGCTTTGGGAAGGTCATGGGTTCAAGTCCCACTCCTACATGAATTAAGAAATTTGCCTTTAAAAAAAAAAACACATGATCCGATGTTATTGTTGGTTTTGTGGCAGGTTGACTTCGGTTGTGGCTCTGGAAGCTTATTGGACTCCTTATTGGATTATCCAACTTCACTTGAAAAAATTATTGGTGTTGACATATCTGTAAAAGCCCTAGCTCGTGCAGCAAAGGTGAGATATATAGGACTGGTACTTATTGTCAGGAGTGGCAGTTATGACCCATTTATTTATAAATGGGCCTGTTCAATCATGTTTGGGTTGAACGGGTCATATGGGTTGAAAGTTATCTGAAAAGTGTGTAAAAATAAAAACTTCTTATATTTAGCACATTTTTTAGAAGTTCAAATAAAGATAAAAGTGTTGGTTGGTCGGTCCGACCCACCAAACATACTTTCAGTTTTCTTGCATGCTGCATAGTTTGATATTCTGTGGTTTATCATACAGACCCTTCATTCCAAGCTAAGCAACAGTTCCACCAATCCAGTGCAAACTAGTGGCCTCAATTCTGCTCTTCTCTTAGACGGTTCAATCACCACCTTTGATTCTCGATTGTACGATTGTGATATTGGAACCTGTTTAGAGGTAGTAAATCTCAACATTTCTAATACACGATAAAGCTGGATCGCTTGTTCTTGATTAGTTTGTCATATGGATATTTGACTGATTTTAATAAAACTTCATGGTAGGTGATTGAGCACATGTATGAAGATCAAGCAACCATATTTGGCAATGTGGTGTTGAGCTCCTTTTGTCCAAAAATTCTTATTGTGTCAACTCCAAACTATGAGTACAATGTAATACTTCAGAAATCAACTACTCAAAACCAAGAAGAAGATGAAGACCAAAGTTCAACTAAACCATGCAAATTTCGCAATTTTGACCACAAATTCGAGTGGACCCGAGAGCAATTTCAAGTCTGGGCGTCTGATCTTGCTAAAAAACACAATTACAGTGTTGAATTTAGTGGGGTTGGTGGGACTGAAGGGGTGGAACCTGGGTTTGCATCACAGATTGCGGTTTTCAAGCGGGGTTTTGAGCTTCCGACGGGCGGAGATTTGGCGGCAGTGTCATATGATGTTGTATGGGACTGGAGAAGCACTAACATGTGACATTTTAATGGTGTCACACCTTGATTTATGTTAACCAGTGCTTTTGAGGACCCTTGTGAGTTTAAAAGAATTGGGTGTCAAATGGTTTAGGTAGTTTTAGTTATTGTTGAACATCAAATGGGTTAGTGTATGTTGACTTGGAGTGATTATTGAATCCTAATGCTGCTTGCTATCAGTTGGAACATATAACTTATAAGAATACTTAAGGAGTTAAGTAATCACTTTGATCTATATGCTTTTTAATACTTTGAACACTTTAAAATATTGTCTCTGAAGATTCAAATTTTCTTTATATTTTTCGGATTTGTTATGTTAGTTATTAGTTTAGTTTCTGTTCTATTCAGTAACATTTGTTTTATGTTACTAATATAAAATGACCTAAAATATAAGAGCTGTATATTGAAATAATCTATAAAATAAAACTACACAAATATTTATTATTTTTCAAATGCTATGTGTTGTTTTTTTTATAATTATAAGAACTATAGGTGCACAAACCGGGTTCTTTTTGGAACCGGGTTTGTCTAGATCGGGTTGAAAGTGGAACCAGGTTGAGGTGGAACCGGTTCCGGTTCGGGTTGGGTGTGTCTAAACCCCTACCCATGTGGAACCGGGTAGGGTAGGGTCTAAACCGGTTCAGGTCCGGGTCCAGGTTGGAACCGGGGAGGGCAATTTTTTTTATTTCTTTTTTAAATAAATACATAACATAAAATTTATTTTTTAATATTGAAAAAAAAACCGGTTAGTTTAAGTGGGTTTGTGCACCTCTAAAGTTTAAAGAAATAAATAACTTAATATTGAGAAAAAACTGGTTTGTGCACCTCTAAAGCTATCTATACGTAATGATAGCTCCAAGACTTCCTATAATGGAGGTCTTGAGTTCGAATCCTGGCCACAACAAAATAGGGGTTTGTGGTCAGGTCAGGGGGTTTACCCAGTTGGTGGTTCCTCCTGCGGTGGGCTGCCCTGGATGTTCTAGGTGTTGCCCCGGGAAAACCCAATTATCCTAGAATATCTAGGTGTTGCCGTTAAAAAAAACGTAATGATTCAAACCTAGTTCTACTGAAATTCAAAGTTTTTGTTGGCGAACTTATTAAGTTCGTCCGGTTCAGTTAGTGGTCAGCTTTGTTAGTTTTCTTTCCTTGTATATAAATGGTTTCTTTGTAATCATTATTGAGTTATCAATGAAATCATTCATTTTTACCCCCAATCATTCTCTCGTTTATCATTCTCGCTTATTTTTAGCGTTCATCCTCGATATCATAACAAGGTATCAGAACATATATGCTCGATTATGTGATTTTCTTCTCTTATTCCGCACTCGTTCTTCGTTTTTTCTTTCGTTTTCTCATTATTCGTGTCGATTGGGGATAAAAATGAATGATTTCATTGATAACTCAATAATTATTACAAAAAAACTATTTATATACAAGGAAAGAAAACTAACAAAGCTAACCACTAACTGAACGGAGTTCGCAGTTCGCCAACAGTTTTGACATATATTTCATCTAACACCTACTTAGATTAACTTAGGGGGTAAAATGGTCCACAAAATCACAAAAAAAGTTCAAATTACAAGCTTTCAAAAAAAGTGGTTTTAACTTTTAACGGCTTGAACCGGATTCAATCGCGCTAGGAACTGGTTTTGGGTCAAGGATGTGGAACCGGGTAGCAACCTGCAGGTTGAAATGCGTTGGAACCGGGTTCTCCCTTCACCGGGTTGGAACCGGAACCGGTTCCGGTTCGAGTCTTCGGGTCCGGAACCGGTTCCGGTTTGAGTCTTCGGGTCCCAAACCGGGTTTTTTGAACACCTCTAATAAGAACGGTTAAACATCAGTAACCAATAAGATTGTGATACTTCTTTGATTTTAGAAAAGATAATGTCGTATTAAAAATAATTTATTAAGGTATGAGATAAACGACGATTTTAGGTAATATTGAATGTAAAAATTCATAAATAGTGTTGTATTTAAAAAAATAAAAATAAACACCACATATAATATATTATCATGCATAAAACTTATAAGGATTTACAAACCAGCAGGGCCGTCCCCGAGAAATTAAGTATTCTGCTCGATATAAGAAAAATACCCCCATTCTCCCTTCAATATGCATGTATATAAAAAAATCAACATTGAATGGTTTAAAACACTGAATTCTAAAAACTATTTTGGGCCCAAATTTTATAAATTTTTTTAGATTTTATACGTTTTAAAAAAAAAAAAATTTTGCCCCTAAATTTATAAAATTTTTCAGATTTTATAAGTTATTTTTTTTATAATATATATAATTTTTTAAAAAAAAATTATTCCCCACTCGTAAACATGCCCCGGTGCAGCGGCCCAACCTGCACCTCTATGTGGGTCGGCCCTGCAAACCAGGGCCGGCCCGAGAATCCTTGAAATGTTTTGGGCCCGGGGCGTGATAAAAAAAGCGGGCCCCTTTAATATAAACTCAATAATCTTATATAAAAAAACCATAATACAATCCCTATTTTTCTTTAGTTTAAAAATATGTTTTGGCCTTTAAATTTTTACGTGGGTTTAATTACAACTTGAGCCTTTTTTAAATAATTCGGGCCACATGTTACGTAATGGACTAATAGGATTGGGTTTAAAACTAAAAATATATAGATTTTTTTGTAAATATATAATATATATGTATATATAATACAAAAAAAAAAAAACTTCAGGCCCCTGAGGAGACCGGGCCTTGGACGGTCGCCCTCCCCGCCCCCCCCCCCTCCCTCTTAGGGCCGGTCTTGTTACAAACCAGACGAATCTTTGAATCCTGCTTTGCCATAATCCCTAGAAAGTTGCCTCTCTCAAGTGTAAACCACAACTTATCTGATACCGTTCGTTAGCAAAGCATAGACATGGTACGTTCAACTTTCTGATAACATGTTCTTATGATTAAAAAAACTTAGAAACCTGCATTTACATGTAGTATTGTAAACTCCTCATGTTTTTTTACTGTTAATGTAATAATTGTTGTTAAAATCCAGTATCCCAGAGAAAACTAACACATGAGGTTATAATAGTTTATTGTGTAACTTTTTAAGAGTTATAACATCAACGATTTAAATCATTTCATCATAGAACCTATCTAATGAACCTATTTAAATCAGTCTCATCATAGAGCCTATCTAAATCAGTCTTTTAAATGTAAACGAGTCTAAGTTTTTTTTTCTTTTGAGAGTTCGATTCGATCTATGCTTGAGAAATGCTTATTCAAGAAATCGAGAAACAAGTATTTGTATTAAAATATTTAAATCAATTAATTAATAATATTTTTTGTTTGTTATGTAACAAGTTAATGAATGCTCTTGGTGGAGAATTATAATAGACCCCAAGCATATAAGAAAGCAATATAACACCTAATACTTTAATTAAAACAAAAAACATCACATCATAACCATCAAATTTTTTATTTTATTTCTTTTTTTTAACGGCCAACATGGAATGTTGTAACGTCGCACCCTCCCGTCACATGGGAGAGCCTCGTCCAACTCCGGCCAATATGTTGTCTTAACCAGGCCCACTTGGCGTCAGAGTTGGAGAGCATCCAAGGAAAAATCTCACCCAATACGGCCCCTTCCGGGCTTGAGAGAGATCCGAGACTCGAACCCTGGATCGGCGGGTAAAACACTGGTGCATCAGCCTAAGAACTAGGCATCATTTGCATGCCTCAGAAATTAATGGTGGTGGTAGGGATTAAACAGATATGAGTCATAAACAAGTTGACACGATTAAAATCATGTCTAAACGGGTTTAACTAGTCCAACCCGTTTATGACACGATTAGACCCGTTTAACTAATCGCGTTAAATGGTTAGCATGTTAACACAACCTGTTTATAACCTATTTATCAAAACTACATAATTTTTAAATTTTAAATGATTAAATATATAAAATTAAATTAAAATATTAGATAACCTAACCTTTCAGTTTCCACTTCCGGCGTTAACTTTTCAGTTTCCACTTTCGAGCGCTAACCTTTTAGTTTCCAATAGGGCTGACATTTTTGACATGACCCGTTTACACGACACGACACGAAGTTAAACGGGTTTGGGTTTAATGGATATGGGTCATAAACGGGTTGGCACGATTAAAATCATGTCTAAACGGGTTTAACTAGTCCAACCCGTTTATGACACGATTAGACCCGTTTAACTAATCGCGTTAAATGGTTAACATGTTAACACAACTTGTTTATAACCTATTTATTAAAAGTACATAATTTTTAAATTTTAAATGATTAAATATATAAAATTAAATTAAAATATTAGATAACCTAACATTTCAGTTTCCATAATCGGCGTTAACTTTTCAATTTCCACTTTCGAGCGCTAACCTTTCAGTTTACAATAGGGCTGACATTTTTGACATGACCCGTTTACACGACACGAAGTTAAACGGGTTTGGGTTTGAGTTTAATGGATATGGGTCATAAAGAGATCGACACGATAATGACACGATTAAAATCGTGTCTAAACGGGTTCAACCTGCATAACCCGATTAGATACGTTTTGCCAGCCCTACAGCCGGTTTACGCTAATACTTAGTCCCAAAAAATGTTTTGATTTTCTTCATCCCGTTGGGGTTGTCTTTAGGAAATAAAATTGTGGTTTTAGATCATAATCAAAATCACAATAATCAGATTCAGCGCAATAATTTAACCCGTGATCGCCGGGTTAAATAATTGTAGGACTTGTCTTGGATTCCGTACATCGAAGGAGACACCTCCTCCGTCGGTGTAGTTGTGTTCATTTCTTGAAGCAAACGACGTCAATCCCAACAAATCCATTACTAAATTATTGTTGCTTCAGATCTCTCCTTCTTCTCTGCTAGTAGTTAGGGTTTCATTATCTTCTCTCTCTTATAGCATTTCCTTTAATACTGTTACACAGATTTATACTAGTGTATCTCGGTCGATCTAATCATCGATGCGCCAGTTTGGTTATGCATCGTGATTTGATTTGATTTGATTTGAATTCGAGTTCCTTACTGCTCTGTGTTCCTGCCATTGCGATTTCTCAATCTGAATCCGGTTTTCTGCAACGAAAATGGTTGTTTCTGGACCTTTAACGCCTGGCCAGGTAAACTTAGAAACTGATTCTACTAATGTTGAAACTGTTCTGTTGATCAGTCGGATTTGGCATCAGTCGGTGTGTAGTTGTTAGGATCCAGTTTTGTTCTTGAGCTGCAGATTGATGTGTGAACTTTAATAAGTTCAGTAAGTGTAATCTAGTGTAGGATCAAACCTACTTTACTGTACTTGGATGAGTTAACTATTCACTATTTGAATTTCAGATCCTCTTAGAAAATGATATTATTTTGGATTTCTCTTTGTAAGGTTTTAATTGTTGCATAATCTCTCATTGAAGATAGTTGGTGTAATAGCTTGTTTTAAGATTAACTGCTCTGTTGTAATAAATAGCATAATCTTCAAATTGTACCTATGAAATCATTTTGATAAAAGGTAATCTATTGGTTCCATTCATATCCTCACATAGATTTATTGCCCGTACTATGTGCGACTGTTAATGACTTGTATGGACCAATTGTCGAAGCTGAATTCGAGTTGGGGAATAGTGCAGTCGTGTAAACGGTAGCTATCATGTAAGTAACTTTAGTTGACGAAATACTTGAATGAATGGGTTTCTCTTGGAAACTCAAACCATATCATATCAATACGTGTTGGATGGAACTAAGAAAGGAAATAAATAAAAAAGTGATATCAATTTGAGTAACGTATTCCATGTTTTGCATTTGTAGTTCTTGTTATACAGTGTTGTGTTATTGATTTTTATCTTCAGTAATGTGAACTTCCACTTGATAACTGATAAGGTCTTTAGTATTAATATTAATACTATCTTGCAGGTGTCCTTTTTGCTTGCAGTCATCCCTATTTTTGTTGCTTGGATATATTCTGAGTGGTTGGAATACAAAAGATCTTCATGGGCATCTAAAGTGTAAGCTCCTTAATCTATGCAGCTACATATATATAATTATATATATTGGTTGTGTGTGTACTTATGCAGTGGTGTCTGGATCTTTGCATTAAGCTTGTTTAATTGCATTGCGAACGGATAGAAGTTCATGCGTTTAGGACCATTTAAAGAGTTGAATTTAAAATATTACACAGAGAATGCTCTAGCTAATCATTGACAATGGATTGATCTTTGTTGGAAACATTTTTGTATTTGACCCTTGTTGGTACATGGTCATGTTACCTACCATATATTGTTTACACTCTACAGTATACACAATTGCCCCACGTCTGATTTTATCTTATACTTTACAGTAATTAAAATATCAAATTATCAACATACGACTTCTTCAGCATACTTGAGCGGAAGAAATTTACAATGATGCCCAGCTGCTAGTTAATTTTTTGTTTTTCTCTGTTTCAAGATCTATCAGAAGGGCAATCTATACCACCAATTTTATCATCAAATTCACCATAGAAATGAACATATGATTTAAATATGTAATAGTAATTCCTTCTTATTATTATGCCATCAAGTACAAATTCCCTCTTATAATCACACCTTCTCTACTAAATAAAAGAAATAAATGGTAAATTCAGTGATTTACTCATTGCTAGAATGTATATTTTTGAGGATTATGTCTATCCTTCATTCCTTCTCAGATTTCAATAATTGATATTTGTCCTCAATTTTGTGAGAAATAGTAGGAGATAGAATTATATTAGGTTTAAAAGACTCGGTTCGGTTCCCCATACATAGAAGTACCTTAATATTGTGATTAGATTGCTTTGGCTTAAATACTCTGTACTTATGTACGTCAAAATTTCCAATCCAATAAGTTGAAGCTTTAGGTCCTAATTGTTAGAATGTTACTCATCTTTTTAGAACATGAAAAGATACATTATTTGATATCTATTTACAACTCACATGATTTTTTGCTGGGAGTAGTCACTCAGACAACAATTTGGTCGAACTGGAAACCAAAACAAAGGAGGAAGATGACCGAGCTGTTTTGCTGGAAGGAGGCCTCACAAAATCAGCATCATTGAAACAACCTGCTACTTCCATCAAAGCTAACTTAATTAGGTTAGTCAATCAATTTGCTGGGTTTTATTTTCTTGTTCCATATTTCTTTATTCAATTACTTGTTACAATCTGCACCTCTTTATTTGTAGATTTGTGACGATGGAGGATTCTTTTTTGCTTGAGAATCGAGCAACCTTGAGAGCAATGTAAGCCATAAGACTTTTCCAGTGCTAGATTTATATTTTCTTTTCATCTTTAAGCTGATGCAGTGAATATTGGATTTTCACAACCTTATGCAGGTCGGAATTTGGTGGAATTTTGTTCTATTTCTACATATGTGATCGCACCAGTTTGATTGTTGAATCTACCAAGGTTCTACCTCATATTCTACTATTTTGCTTTCTCTCCTTTCAAATAATAAAATTGATGTTATCTTTTAAACCTAAAGTGTGACGTTAATTGGTGCATTTTAGTTGATACACTTTTTCTTCTACAGAACTACAATCGTGATCTTTTCCTGTTCCTGTACGCACTTCTTATAATAGTTTCAGCAATGACTTCTCTTAAGAAACATAGTGACAAGTCAGCATTCTCTGGAAAATCGATACTTTACCTCAATCGACATCAAACAGAAGAATGGAAAGGATGGATGCAGGCAAGAAGTTCTTTATATCTTGACTCTGAACTCGCATTTGTTAATACTAAAATTAATTTCAAATTTTCAATACATTGCTTTATACCTACACCAGCTGACATGTCAATCTTCTACTTCTACACTATGGATGTTATCTTGAAAATGTTCTTTTGCTGTAATTTTGACAGGTTCTCTTTTTGATGTATCATTACTTTGCTGCTACGGAGATATATAATGCTATTCGTGTGTTTATTGCTGCATATGTCTGGATGACTGGTTTCGGAAACTTCTCATACTACTACATCCGCAAGGATTTCAGTGTTGCACGCTTTGCTCAGGTTAGTTTTTACCATTAGTCGTGCTGGTTTTAAGTAATTCTACTGAATATGATGGTTTCCTATAGTGGCTATTGGTACCCAATTGGTTTTATGGACATCAGATTGTCAAAGTTCTAGTCTGCTTGTTGGCTGATGAGAAAATCTTGCACTTTCTTGTCAAAGTATCCCTTATCTGAATGAAAAGATCATTCATATAATTGAATTTACCATATCAAACATGGAGAATCCATAAGATTAAAATTTAAAGTTAAAGAAAAATAAAGAATGACATAGCTAGAAGCTTGAAACGCGCATGAGGCGCGCCTAGGCGCGAGGCGACATAAGGCGCAGGTCACTGGGCTTTAGGTTACATAAGGCGCAGGTGTGTACAGGAAGTGCGCGCTTTTGCGCTCTGAGGCGCTTTTCTGCGCTTATGAGCTTTTTTTTGGTATGCTTTTTTTTCTATTTTGGACTTTCGTAGGTGGTAGTAACTAGTAATTTTAGCCATCTTCATGATTTATTGTAATAATTTCCTTGTTTTAGCCGCTTGTGACCAAGACTAATCTTGTTTTAGGTTTGTTTGGTGGACTAATGGTTGGGTTATTCCCTCTTTTGGATGTTTTAGATGTTTTAATAGTATGTGCGCCTCGCGTACGAAAAGCCGTGCGCTTTTGCGATTTGCGCTTTGCGCTTCGGATTTAGACCTTGTCGCTTCGGTGCGCTTCTCGCTTTTTAAAACCAAGGCTGGAAGTCGCAAATTATGAAGTCAAGCTAGCCACATGAGATTTCATGCAAAAGAAAATGAAGTACCATAAGACATTTAAATAGAGTTCCAAATGAAAGTAGGTCATGTAAGTTTGAAAAAAAAATTCAGGCTTCCTCTTTTTGCTAATAACTCAATTTCACTTACTAATAAGTTACATTAGCATGAGTGATAATGATGTTTGCATGATCAACTGATAATGAGTGATAACATAACATATCATCTATCCATGATCAAGCGAGAAATTACGAGCGCTATTTTTCGTGATTTACTCTTTACAGTTGATTTATGTTAGGGATGTACCTAAATTTTTTTATTTTATTGCAGATGATGTGGAGGCTAAATTTTTTTGTGGCTTTTTGCTGTGTTGTTCTTAACAATGATTATATGCTCTACTACATCTGTCCAATGCACACACTTTTTACTCTTATGGTGTATGGAGCACTTGCTATTGGCAGCAAGTATAATGAGATAAGATCAGTGATGATTACAAAGCTCCTTGTATGCTTTCTTGTGGTTATCTTGGTTTGGGAGATTCCTGGGATTTTTGAATTCATTTGGAGCCCATTGACGTTCTTATTAGGTTAGTTTACTTCATTACTAAGTATATTCTAATATGTTGAGGTGGCATTCTGGGCAGGTTGGGTGGGTTGGAAAACATATCAAAATGGTACTTTTTGGTACGTGTTGTCGTGTTGAAATGGGTTGTGTCTGGTTGATCTGAACCACTTTATGTCTAAAAAAATCTTTTTAATAAATACTTGCGTGTCATATTCGATTAAAAAATTAATTATTATTTAAATAATTATCTGATTTTTTTTTAAAATTGTTTAGGGGGTTATATTCAATAAAAGTACACTTTTGGAGGCTTTTAAGTACCCATGACATGTTCAACCCATTAGACCGTTTCTAGTTTTCCACCTATACCAATATGGTATGCCAATAAGCAGAACAATTATTAAATGTGGAAATTAATCCCAAAGCTCTACATCGGGATCCTTGCTCATTAGCAACTGTCTGCATGAAGAGTTACTTTTGCTATTGAATAAATTACTCATCCCCTCATAGTTTTATTGTGAGATTTTTGTTGTGTAATGCGATATCTAAACAATCTTCGAGTATAAGAAAACTGAAATGTGTAGCATATTGAATAGAGTTGCAGCAAAGTGAAAATAAGCTCTAGAAATCAGTTCTTTTTTATACTTTTTTCTAAATAATATAATTTTAGTTTAAACATGAGGTCCTTAAATAGTGTTCCTTGCTTTCTCAGGGTATACTGATCCAGCCAAACCAGATCTCCCTCGATTGCACGAGTGGCATTTCAGATCTGGGCTTGATCGTTATATATGGATTATTGGAATGATATATGCATATCTTCATCCTAATGTAAGCTTTTGAAAGTTTGATATTTCTCTCAAGATCTGCTTACTACTTAGATGTTATTGTTAAAACTATATAATGTTATAACGATCTCAGGTTGAAAAATGGATGGAAAAACTTGAGGAGTCAGACAGTAAGCGGAGACGTTCTGTTAAAGCATCCATTGTTTCAGTATCTCTTTTGGTTCGTATAAACTTCTTCTAGTTCATTTTTCTGTAGATGTAAAGGTCACAATTTCATCCCATTTACTTGTGAATGGGTTAATTTGGGTTATGTGTCTCCCAAATAGGTCAAATAAAAATATTTAGCTAAAATTGAAACAAGTGAAATGGGTCGTGTGGGTTAAACAGTATCCAAGTGTATTTTCAATGCATACAGCCTCCTAAAGAGTTCTAACATTTAGATTATTATTGTAACAATATATACTTTTGTGATCATAGGTAGTGCATGAAACATTTATAAAAGGGTTTTAAAAAGTGTACAAAAAAGTGTTTGTAGGGCAACCAAACCTGACCCACACTAAACATTGCCTTTACAACCCGACCATCTTTTTCCTATATAATCTCGTGTGGGCTTAGCATATCAGCTTCTTTTCAGGCCGGATATATGTGGTTTGAATACATATACAAGTTGGACAAGGTTACATACAACAAATATCATCCCTACACATCATGGATACCTATAACGTGTGTAATTTATTTCTTACTTTATTTTTACATATATTTCTCTACTGTATCATAAAGTCGTGATAAAGCATTTTTTTCGCTCAGTGTGTATATTTGCTTGCGGAATTTCACTCAAGAACTTAGGAATTATTCATTAACCCTCTTTGCGTAAGCTCTCTTTAACAACATTCTAATTCTTGAAATTATGAACATACATTTCTGTGCATATTTGCTCTACTAACTACAGATCTTGACCATTGCATTTTTATGTGATAATAGGTGGCTTGGTAAAATAACTTTGGAAACATACATTTCCCAGTTCCATATCTGGCTAAGGTGAATATAGTTCTCTTTTTCCCATTAATAGTTTTATATAACATCTCTATGTTCATCTTGCTCTGCGTTTTCACTTCTGCAATGAAAATGATTCCCTCTTCCTAGGGGTGATAATTTGGCCGTGTTTGCGGGTCAAACCTAACACAAACCCAGAAATTTTACATGAGTCTGAACACGACACGAACCCGAAAAACATGTCAGAGCCATTAACCCGATTTTTTTTTTTGTTTTTTTGCACATCATAACTCTAAACTTACAAATTTATAACCAAAAATCCAAATGTATATAAAACAATTACGTTTAAACTATAAAGCTTAATCTAATTTCTGTTTCATCTTTTAAATTTTGTCATGAAAGTACCCAATCAGTTTAAGTTATGACATAAAACATATTTTGGAAAAAAATACACAATAAATGGGGCAACCCCACGAACCCGACTCATTCAGCTAAACGTGGTCGTGGATTAGGATCGAAACTGACCCGAACCTGCGAATTTCGTGTTAGCCTTGTGTCAGTCATTCACACTCCTCTATGCCCTCTTCCTACTAGAGTTAAAGTTTTTGAAGAACTTGACTATAACCAGTAAAACTGCAATGGCTGAGTTTTAACAAACGTGAATGTTGCAGATCAGATATCCCCAATGGACAGCCAAAGTGGCTTCTCTCTTTTATTCCAGATTATCCTATGCTGAATTTCATGCTTACAACCGCAATTTATGTTTTGGTGAGCAAAATATTCTTAGATCATTATCATATGATTAAATGAGATAACAAATCTAGTTTCTTACATCTGTTCTTTCCTCCTTATGCAGATATCCTGTCGGCTCTTTGAACTAACAAACACACTGAAGACGGTTTTTATACCCACTAAAAACGACCGCCAACTTCTCAGTAATTTTGTAGCTGGAGCAGCAATTTCCACGTGTTTATACTTGGTTGCTTCCATTGTTGTTCACATTCCTCAGTAATCGCCTCCGGTAAGCCCTTGTAACATGAACATAACGCTTTTTCATTTATATTCTTTACAAAAAGTAAGGTTAAACAAGGTCTTCATTTTGTAAAATTGTTATCTTGAAATGAGTTTACAGGAGTGACGAAATAGATGCATAGATGATACTTCATTGATGGAATTGGACGTACACCAAACATACATACATACATAGATCAAGCCTACCAGTATAAAGTACACGTCTCCAATTCCAACTTACAAGGCGAACCACACCGTTTGTTGTAGTTTTGTAACATGTTTGATCCCAATCTGAATTGAAACATATGTGATGTAGATTCATGGCCAAATGTAGTCATTTTCTTGTGTTTGTAGGTTATGTTATAAAATGAATTTGTTTGGTTTTTTTATTATTAATTTTTGTATCATTTTCCCTTACATAATATTGAAATTAAGTTTTTAACATTTAATAATTAAGTATTTGTAAAATTACAAGGGGAATTCAGGACAGGAATATACATAATTGAAAATTAAACAAGTCAAAGTTATAGATTGACTTCTCTATTTGCCAAATGAGGCACTTTATATAGATTCTTTGTTGGCTTCTTAATCTTCACTTCCTTTCTACATGCATTAAATGTCGTCCAGACGATCGTGGTCTAGACCTCGGAAAGATAACATAAACATAGAAGTAAGACATAACGATAACAAACGTTAAATATGTCCTGGCATTACAGTATCATACGAGAAAAGGCATTAGAACACTCGACCATTATCGAGAACAACCATATGACATAACAATGCATGTAATGTCATCACTACTGTAAACACAGTAAATGATGTACAGTAACAAATCAGTTGCCTATAAATACTCTCATCCAAAGGGAAGATAAGCATTCAATACTAAACTACCCCGCCGTTCTCTCATCAGTTAAATTTCCCTACTTACTCGCATGTAGTTTAGACATGAGATCTAATCTTTGTTGAGAGGCTAACAACGTTGTTGCTTATCAGTTATCACTGATTTGAAATCCATACCTCAAGCATATTGATTTACTAACACGAGTAGAGTGTTATGTCTATTGCGCTCCATTTCCACTCCACTCTTCATTCCCCTACATTTTTTAAATAAAATAACAATTTTATGTTTTTAAAAATATTAATATAACTAAATTAAAATAAAGACAAAATATTTAATATAAAAAAAACATTACATTACATTAAAAATATAACTAAAAATTACATTTATAACTCGAAAATAAGATATGCTAAATCCGGGTTAAGATTTTGATGCATTTCTACACGAATTTGTTGATTGATTATTGCTTCTTGTGCATCGTCAACTTCTTGTTGTTGAACATCGGTTTCAACGTAGGTACAAATCGCCTTAACTTTATCTTCTACTATCATATTGTGCAATATGATACAACCATACATCACGTTTCTTAGCCTTTTTGGTGTCCAAGCTTGTGCCGGTTTAGCTAATATATGCCACTTTTTTTAAGCACGGATTCCTCATTGAATGAAAAATCCATCACTTTTGAAATTTGAATTTTTGGAGTGTGAAATTTGTAATTTTTGAAGTGTAAAGAAAATGATATGTGGGGGTATTTATATGTGAAAATTGAATTAATTTTTTTATTCTAGCCATTAACCAATGGTAATTAATATTGAAAATTTAAGCTTTTATTATTATTATTATTATTTTTTTTTAATTTTGGGCAGTGGTTTTGACGCGGAGAATCCCCTGCATTGCACCTTTCTAGCTACGCAGATATAAGGGGGTGGTGTTCACCGCCAGGCCCGTTGGCCAGCTAAGCCTCGCAGCAACGAGACAATGAGTACACCGTATAGCCTTATCCTTGATCTTCTGAATATTTTGAAAAGTAGCATGTGAAGATCGACAATCTCCATACGGACACTGTTCATATGGTCTCTTAAAGCCGTATGTTGCAAATAGATGATAATATGTTTGTCGATGCAATGCCCAAAATTCTCCTTTTCACTAAACATAGTTTGTTTTGTGTGACACTGTATAGCCGACTAGAGTCGATGGAGTGCTTATCACCGATCCAAAAGTCATTCCAAAATATTTTTTTCCCCTATTTCATGTTTTCTTTTGGACAATAAAGAGTTAGATTTTGAGTTTTGTAAGCTCCTTTTTCAACCTGATGATTCAAGTGCTTGATATGGAAGAATATAAGTTGTTATTTATAAAATAATAAAAACTTCGTAAGACGTGTTATGCATTATTAATAAACTACTTATGAGAATATAAAAAAGATAATTATGAAAGAAATCTAATCAAATTACAATAAACCTTATCTAATATATTTTATCTTTTTTTTTAACAGCAACGCTAGATATTCTAGGATAATTGGGTTTTCCCGAGGCAACACCTAGAACATCTAGGGCAGCCCGCCACAGGAGGAACCCCCAACTGGGTAAACCCCATGACCTGGCCACAGACCTCTTTTTTGCTGTTGCCAGGATTCGAACCCAAGACCTCCACTATGGGAAGTTTTGGGGCTACCATCGCACCAAATGGCCAACGGTTAATATATTTTATCTAATATAATTTATACCACCATCATTACCATGAATTTTTTATGCTAACCGACTTGATCATTTAGTTACACATGAAACCTCCACCAACTTTTGCTAGGTAGCTTTGGGAGTTCCGATGCCTAGAAACAGGGCCGGTCCTGAGAATTCTTGAAATGTTTTGGGTCCGGGGCGTGTAAAAAAAAGCGGGCCCCTATAATATAAACTTAATAATCTTATATAAAAAAACCATAATACAATCCCTATTTTTTCTTAAGTTTAAAAATATGTTTAGGACTTTTAATTTTTATGTGGATTTAATTACAACTTGAGCCTTTTTTTAAACAATTTGAGCCACATATGTAAGTAATGAACTAATGAGATTAGGTTAAAAACGAAAAATATGTAGATTTTTTTGTAAATATATATATATAATACAAATTTTTTTTAAACTTCGGGCCCTGGACAGTCGCCCTCCCCGCCCCCAAGGGCCGGCCTTGCCTAGGACTTCATTCTTAAGAGGTGATAAAACTTTATTCCATGGAATCCAATAGCCTTTTCTCCTCTATAGTACATCCATAAAAGAATTGAATTCTTCTCAGACGTTCTAACTTAGACCAAGTGTAGTGGCTTGGCGTCACCTCCAGCAAGGGGCGACAAACACCGTTACTAGTGGGGCATTAAAGGGGCGCTGTGGGTTTAACGGGCGTGAGAGGTGTGGGGTTGAGGTGGCGTTGCTCCGGTTGAGTTGGCCCAATTAGCCGTCGAGGGTGGGGGTGTTGCCCCACTGCACACAGTCTTATGCGAGCACCTTTTGGAACTCGTGAGAGCTTCTTTTGGAACTTGTTAATGATGGGTAACAAACTTGTGTAGGTTTTATAGTTTGGAATTGTCCGAAAAATCTCCTTGAATCGTGTACTATCCACTTTCAATAAATACTTTGCTAGCACTCCAAATCTTTAATTAGACTCAAAGAAAAAAATCAAGAACGAGTACATGTTTCGAGCATGATAAAACGTACCAGAAAAACGTGTATGAAATCAGACCAAAGACCCCCTCCCTCCGTATAGGTAAGGAACCATTACAAGTTTAAGTTGAAACTACATAACTCTTTGTGAAAGAGTATGTCAGTTGATGGTTATAACTGCTGGCAGGTATTCAATTACATTAGCAGTAACTTCTGTCAACAAGGAAAACCATTAGCAGGAACTCCTTCAGTAGTAACTCAGTTACCTTCAGTATAAGTAGTAACTAAGTTACTACTGATTGTCAAGATGTTGCTGATGACTTATGAGTAGTTACTGCTCAAACCACTACAGTGCTCATAGTTGCTACTGATCCCACTTGCCCCTAATGAACCAAGTTGTTGCTAACCTTAGTGTGATGATCAGTAGCAATTTACTACCAATAATATGTTTCTACTGAATCATTTTCATGAAACTTACTACCACGCGACCCTTGCCCAGGGCATTGCCTCTTGGACCTCACCAAGGCGCTGCCCCAGACCCCTCCAAGGGGATGATGCCCCCTTAGAATCCTTTAGTCACTGCTCTTGAACAACCAGGTTCGAAGGTGACGGAAATGAGAATAGTTTTGTATAAATGTATACTTCACACCTCCTAAGTTGTAACAAAGTTTATTATCATATCTATTTGATCTTAAATGAATCAAAGTATACTAAAAGTGGGTTGATGACACTAAAATCATCAACAACTTGAGCATTAGGATATACTGGATCATATTCAGGGCCGACCCATGCTTGATGGGAAAAAAGCTAGGGCTTTAGGCCTCCAAAAATTATTTCGACCCATGCTTGTTAGGCAACAAGCTAGGGCTTAGCTCCCGCATTTGCGTAGGGTCCAGGGCCCGTGGATCTCTTCGTGATCTGATATACGCAACCTTACCCTATACTTTGTGTAAAGGTTTCTCACGGCTTGAACGCATGACCTCAAGGTCACCAAGCTAGGGCCAGAGCTAGGGAATACTACCAAAGAAAAGGATCTTCTTCGCATTAGGTGTGCTCGTACGAAACACCACCTTCTCCCATAATTTCTTCACCATAAAGTAATTTACACATACGTTTTGGAATTGTCTCGTCCCTCCTTTCTGGGTTTGTTTTGGATCATAATAACAATTTGACAAGGGTTTTGTCATTTCTATATTTTTCGGATAATTGGTGAATTATGGTCTCAATTTGCGGGTTTCTTGATCAGCTGGCTTTATATTTAAGAAGTACTTAGCATTATTATACGTTTATTGGTCTTTGTTTTCCTTTTATTTGATGATAATGTAGCTATTAAGTTTTCATATACACTACATCTTTGTTTTTATGCCCCAAAGTAAAATACTCTTTTTCGTTTCATTATTTGTTTAGTATGTGTTTTGCTATAGATTAATGTTTTTTACAGATGACTAATTTATTGTAATTTAACAAAATGGAACTTGATCAGAATTTTGTTTTTTAGTGTTAGATATTTTCAATTGCTATGTTTATGAAATACCTTAATTTATTGTTCCCTTAGATGTATGTTCACAATATATCATTATTCGGCACATAATTTCAACAAGTCCAAAGAAAAAAAAAGAAAAAAAAACAAATTCTTTTTTATTCATACACATTGGACAGATCTTAGATGTTTTGAGTTTTGACTATCATATTTGCGTCTCCAAAAAGCTGATAATGCCAAAAGAGAATCAAAATTAAGACTTAACATTTTATAAGATACTGATGGAACAAAACTGACCCCATAAATCTAATAACCTCATTAATACACCAAAGATGATTTTATTCAAATTTAACCTTATGATTTCATCGAAACCTATATTTACCATAATATTTAATTAATAAGAATTTACAAGATCATGGATTTAAGTCAAAACTCAATCAAATTATTTGTATCAGAGCCTAAAGCTCAATCAAAGATCAAGATCATGGATTTAAGTCTTCAATCAAGAATCACGGTTCCTGAAGGAAAATCGATCTCCAATCAAGGTACTTGATTTCTGTTTGTTTTTTATTCAGTCATCACTTTAAGGATGCTAGGGTGTTTGAACGGAACCGGGAAGGCCACAAAGGGTATTTAAAAGTATAATTATCATAAGTTAAGGGTAAAGTATGTATTTGATTAAGTTATAAACCATATTTGGTCTGAAAAGGATGCGACGATTACAATCGCACCGATTCCAATTAGGGCTATATAAACCCAATCAAGTCTGTACAAACGTTTGGTCGATCCAATCAATAAGAATTAATCTTTTGTTCTTGTGTGTTCTTGATTATGATTAGAATCTTAATCCCCGGGAGTGCAACACAAGCTGCATCGTTAGCCCTTTTTAGATAGCAAAACTAAGTCTTTTAAAAATAATATTAATAGATTTTGGGGTCATAACATTACTATGCATAACCCAATGGACTCGACTAAGTAGCTCCACAGCCTCAGACGCAAGGAAACCAAAAGTTTCTAATGTAAATGGATGTTTCTTACACCATGACGAGTTATTCGCTCATAATTAAGTATGTCAACACTTGCAATGATTAAATCACAACTATGGCATGATGAATGTTTTATACATGGGTGGGCTAAAGAAACCTCACGTTACTAATCAACCATGTTGTTTTGATTGATTTTTAGGCTTATACGCGTGTATACAAGGAATCGCCATGGGCTAAACGAGTGTATAGAAGGAATCGTCATAGGTTAAACGACCGCATAGAAGAAAATCGCAATGGGTTAAATCCCCATAAAAAAAGTTTCATCATGAGTTAAACACGTATACAGGTGAAACCACTGATGTGACAGAAGGAGATGGTGAACATTAAGTAAAAGCCGGGGGTTTTCATTTAGCAATACCCTTTACATATTATGAATTTTTTAGTATAGGACTGACTGAAAAAATAAAATTACTACTACATGATTATCCATATTAATTACCTTTCATATTTCAAAAAAAAAAAAAACAATATTTGATTTTATTTAATTTGTTTCAGGTCTTTTATTATATCAAGTAATAATATCTAAATACCTTTTTTAATAAAAACACATAAAGATTATTTATAGAATCAAATCAACCTCACTGATATGGAATGATGATTGTGAACACCCAAGTTAGTAAATTGATTGGAATTTTTCTAGTATGCATGTATTTTAAGCTAGCTTAGAACCCGTGTATTACATACGAGCAGTGGCGGATCTAGGAAAAAAATCTAGGGGTATCTAAAATTTCGTTCAGGGGTATCGGGATACATAAAACGGTAAAAAAAAAAATTCCCGCTGCGCGTCGAAAATTCCCACTACGCGTCGAAAGTTGAGGGGTACCTGACGGTACCCCTAGGCTCCTCATAGATCCGCCCCTGCATACGAGGTGAAATATCAATACATAACATTCTTAAATTTTTTATGTATATATTTTACAGGTGTAAAAATATATTATATATATATACTAAGGATAGAAAAGAAAATTGAAAATATGTAAAAATTAATATATAATTGAGTTTTGAAAATACGTTAATTATTATTTAATGTAATTTGACATTCATTTACTATTTGACTGAAAATAAAAGTTACATAATTAGATGTCAAAGTTTCTTATAATAAAGAATAATTTAAAATAAATGTGTTTGATTAGTATTTTCTTTAAAAATGTATTATTAAAAGATAAACGTGTATTTAATAAGAGAGAGATGCTGGAAAAAATAATGAAAATAAATATGGAGGCGACACGTGGCATAAAAAAAACTTTTATTTATTAGATCACATATAGATGTGTTCAATAGAAACACGTTTAACAATGAAATCAATTAATTCTAGCCCAAAAAGTAGATTGGAATATAAGCATAAATTAAGTAAGAGTCCAGAAGAATAAAAGTTTCATATAATCAACCAAGAAATGATCATATATGATGCACTAAATGTGTAATTAGTAATTACATATAATTATGCAAAAACAACACCCTACCATGAATAAAATGGTGAAAGTCAACAAAATGTCAGATGTTGGTTTAGTTGATCAGGGCTCTTGTTTAAAAGTCATGGATGGGACCATATCTTGTAAAAGCCCATAATCAGGAATCTGAAGTTGCTGACTTGAGGTTAGGCTGCTTTGCTGGTAGATCGAACCACCACCACCCAAGTTATAGAGACCATGAGCAAGAAACTCGTGAGGGAAGCTTGATCCGCCAGCCCCCGTCATCATCCCACCTTGTGCCGCCATTATAGATGGTGGGTACAGCATTCCACCACCAACATTTCCTCTCAGTGTTGCTGGCAAGTGGTGGTTGTGTTGCCCTTCATACGTGGTTATCACCGTCGATGGATCTTGATATGATCTTTCCACACGCTTCTTCACCGTGCACTTTTGAGTCGTGCATCGATAGTAGCTTCTGTAACAAAGATCAAGGCTTGTTCTTACAAGAATTCATTCATGAGAAAAAACTAGGAAAATTTTTCCTAAAATATTCCAATTTGGAAATTTTGGTCGGAAATAGCGACGAAATTCTGACAATTTCTAGAAAAGAAAACCCTAATTTAGATAAAACGTACAATATTGGTAGTTGATCGGAGAGTATATAGGGTTTCATTTTAAATTATACTATGAAGTCAAGTATATATATATATATATATATATATATATATATATATATATATAATATAAAACAATCAGAATCCAAGAAACTACTTGTGATCATATATATATAATACACGCACACAAACACATACGTATGAACATATACCTGGGATAAGGGCTATTTTTGACGGCTTTCTGTCCATATTTCCTCCATCGATATCCGTCTTCAAGATGATCAATATCACTCTTTGTCATAAAGGCGAATCGCGGTTCTCTTTTCTTCTTTTCATCCTTCTTCTTTTGCTTAATCCTATTCCAATATTATTGAGAAAAAATCAAAATAATGATAGGAGATAAACCCTAATGCTACCATGATTCATGTACCATACAAACTTACACTTTCTTAGAGCCGTCTCCTCCGTTTTCCAACACGTCTTTCGATTGATTCCCCTTCTTACCTTCTTGAAGCTCATGCTCATCATCAGTGGACGACGAACGAAGAGAAGAAGAGTTGGGTGTGACAGGAGTAGTCTCGGTCACACCAAGCAAGTTTCCGGTGTCAGCAACCGGCTTTTGATCATCTTCAAGAGCGAAAAGTAGTTGTGATGAAGAACCAAAAGTGGTTGGAGGTGTGTTATAATCGGTAGATCCGGTAAAGAAGTGTGTTAAACCCATGTAGTCATGAAACCTTTGATGATTTGGTGGTGAAGAAACATCTCTAATGGTGGAATTAGGGCCAAAGAATGAAAAAAGAGTGTCGCTAGTTCGTTGATCATCATGAAATGGATCATGGTAGTAGAGTTCTCTTGGGTCTTCGGACATGATTGAAGATCGATGGAGAAGATGTAGAAATGGACAAAGAAAGAGAAGTAGGGAAGTTTGACAAATAATAGGTGAGGAGTCTTTATTTATGCTTTGACAAAGTTTATGTATTTATTGGAGAGAGAAGATTTGAATGAGAGTTGCTAACCCCACTATCTAAAAGAAATATTTGACAAATATTTACTTGTTAGATCCTAAACATATGTTAATAACGGTGCATGATAGCAGCAAGAGATGTGTATTCACATAATAATTTAGGGGCAATTACATATATTATTTAAAAACTTCATTAATTACATATATATATATAATTTAAGTTTTGGGAATCAGAAGGCTAGGGTTGGGATCGATTGAATAAGAATAGTCGTATTTCTTGTAAGGTTAAAAGGGTAATTTTATAAAAGAGGGGGATATATATAATTTAAGTTTTGGGTTGGTATATATGTAATTAGGGTTAAAAATAGAAGAATATATATAATTCTACCTAATAATTTAATGTTACTTTAAATGTTATAAAAAAATTATACATATAATAATTTAATGTTATTATCAATGTTATTAAAAGTTTATAGAGACCCTTATCTAGAACAAAGTAAAGCAAATTATACATATATAAGCTAGGGATATATACAAGAACACTACATATTACGAGAATCGTATAGAATAAAATAAATTATTGATTTTATTAGTTCTAAATCTTTCTAAAGATAAGAAAATGATTGAAATGTAATTTTTATGTAGCTTTCCTAAAATCAATATATAGGGGTGGGTTCTAGAGAAAACCAATAGTTAGGTAAAACCGAGAAAACCACTAAAAAATCAATTTTAACCAATAATATAATAATTTTTATTTTTTATTTTTTTATAAGAGTATCAATGTAATATTACAAATTTTTACCAAAAAATCATTTAAATATTGGTTTACGTATACGTAACCCATAGTGTTACGTCTACGTAAACAGAAAACAAAAAAATTCAAAAAAATTGTGGTTACGTATACGTAACCTATAGTATTACACATTATTTTAGTGGTTTTCTCGGTTTTCGCCTAACTTTGTAGTTTTCTCTTGATCCTTCCCCTATATATATATATATATATATATATATATATATATATATATATACTAGATTAGAACCCATGTCTACACACGAGGTGAAAAATATAATACATAAAATTCTTAAATATTTATATATATATTTTAAAATGTATTACATATACTAAGGATACAAAACAAAATTCAAAATATGTAAAAATTAATATATAATTACTATTTAATGTAATTTGACTTTCATTTACTATTTGATTGAAAATAAAAGTTACATAATTAGATTTCAAAGTTTCTTATAATAAAGGATAATTTAAAATAAATATGTTTTATTTGTATAATTAGTACTTTCTTTAAAAATATATTATTATTAAAAGATAGAGGTGTATTTAATAAGATAGAGAGACGGGAAAAAATGATGAGAATGAATATGGAGGCGACACTTGGCATGAAAAAACTTTTATTTATTATATAGTATATATATATGTGTGTGTGTGTGTGTATATATATATATATATATTAGGTTATTATCTCGTATATTACACTGGTTGAATAAAATATACTGTGATCTATGAACACATCTCGTCAAAATATGTTTTTAAAATGTACTTCGACACGAAAATTATAAATTATGTTAAGTTAATTTTTAAAACATTTTTTTACTAGGTAATAATTTTTTTATTTAATTAATAAATGTTAATTAATATTAAATTCATTAGGTTGATGATATAATAGTATCCATAACTAAATAATAAGTATCTATAATTAGATTTATATTAAATATTTAAAAATATATTATTTTAATATCATTATTTAATAGAAGAATGACGAGAAAAACATGTTAAAGATGCATCAGAAAGTGACACGTATTCCATAGAATTTTTATTTATTAGTATAAATATAAATGTAGCAACATCTTTCTATGACAATTTAAATAGTTGTGATCAATGTTTTCAGAACCGGACCGGACAACGAACCGGACGTCTTAGAGGTTCACTGGTCGGACCGGATTCAAGAACCGGATAACGCAATAAATAATATAAATATTCATAAAAATATGTAGAAAAATATAAAAAATTCCAAATACTACATATACAACCATTTAAACAATTTTGAGTTAAGGACGAGGGTAGTAGGTCTATAGGAATTTTAATTCTTTTGAATCTTCAATTTTAATTTTGATTAAGGTTTTGGAGGACCTGTGGCGGCGTATAAGTTAAAAGGAAAGAGCCAAATTGGGTTAAAATTGTAAATAGAAGTAAGTAGGAGGAGTATAGGATAAAAAAGATAAAAAAATAGCAAAAAAAAAATTAAACTACCCGGTTCGACCACCGGTTCACGGTTTGACCGCTGAATCGCTTGGACCGCCCGGTTCAACCAGCAAACGGTCTCAGAGCATGTAACCGGACCGGTGGAGGTCATGGTTCCCGGTCCGACCGGTCCGGTCCGGGTTTAAAAACATTGGTTGTGATGCTAATATGAAATAATAACTTATTATAAACTAATTAATTATTTTGCTAATATATTTAATTAAAAATAATATATGAATTTAATATGATTCAGGACAAACTATTATTGAATAAGGGACACATATATTTCTTATTACCTTATCAGAATATAGTCAACGTACTCTCTTTACAACAAATTAAATTAGACCCTACAAAAATTTTAAAAATACAACTCGTAGAACACAAGTCGATTAAATTTCTTGATTTTAGGATTGGAGAGAAAATGATCGATCAATTCGTTTAAGCGAAAAAAAAAAGTGTGTTTTAATGTCACCTAATGGTCGAGTTCAAATGTTGGTTTCTTTTCATATTAATTGTTATGTTGAAGTTGAATTATTCAAAATTTGACCACAAAGATGTCAATAAGTTGTCCCTCTCATAGGCAAATGGGTGGAAGTTGAATGTTAAAAACTTTGTGGTCTATTTTAACCAGATAAATTAGGCCACATATATTCCTTTTATTGGTGTCGCCCATTTTGGGACTATACATACTTTTTTTTTCTTCTTTTTAATACATTTAAAAGACAAACATAATAAGATTTATTAAAGTGATCGGGTTGTATTTTCAATTATAAAAAAAGTTTATATTTATGTCTTATACTTAATATCAATAATGCAAGAAAAGTCACATTTGAAAATGATGATTATGCATGGGTCTTCTATAGGAAAGTTAAACATGTACGTAGTCTAGGATGTAGGGGTTACAAAAGCAATTTTTCATTTTTACATTAAATTTTTCTTAATTAGGCTGCAATATACATATATCCCCGCTCTAGAAAAGTAGTATTTGACTTTTAGGCATCATTTTCACACTACAAATAAATGGTAATGATAATGGTAATGGTATTAACAAGTTTGAGCGCAAGTTTGCTACTTTAAAATAAGAGATTTTAATGATAATAGTATTAGGTTATTATTAAAAGATAATTTTTCATAATAAGTTGATGGTCATTTGTTATACAATTACTATCATTCAATCATGATTATTTGATAGTTATGATTTCTCTCTCTTAAAAGATATTATATAATCACATAATCATATGATGGTTGCTAGCTATTGCTACTAAATTCATATGATACCGTCGTGTGGTAGTTATAAATCCTCAAGCCCCGATGACTTTTCTTTTGATTTTATAAAGCGTTATTGGGATTCTTTGCAGGTTGATATTTTCGGGTTTATGAAGGACTTTTTTGGAATGCAAAAATTCCTAATGATTGTATCTCTTTCTTCATTACATTAATTCCTAAAACTGATAGCCCTATTTTAGTGACAGATTATAGAACCATTAGTCTGATTGGTGTGCAAAATAAGATTATTGCAAAGGTTTTGACAAATCGGTTGGCCGAAGTGATTGATTCTTTAATGAGTGTGGAGCAATCAACGTTTATTAAGGGTCACCAAATTCTTGATGAGTATCTTATTATGAATGAGGTAGCGGATTGGTATAATAAGTGTAAAAAAGAAAATGATGATTCTAAAGATTGATTTTGAGAAAGTATACGACTCTCTATCTTAGGATTATCTTGAGAGAATCAAGGTATTTATGGGGTTTGGTACTAGGTGGATTAGTTGGATTCAGGCTTGCTTGTTATCTGCTAAATCTTCTGTTTTAGTTAATGGCAGTCCCTCTCTCGAGTTGCAGATTGAGCGCAGGCTTAGACAGGGAGACCCACTTTCTCCTTTTTATTTATTTTTGCAATGGAAGGTCTTCATATTGCTATAGAGGAGATTGTTGATCGGGTTTATTCAAGTATGCGAAGGTTGGTAAGGATAATATCTCTCTCTCATTTATTATATATTGATGATGCTTTAGTGCTTGGGGAGTGGTCACCTTCTAATTTGCAGAATATTGTTCGGGATTTTAACTGTTTTTATTTGGCGAATATGTAGAAATCCAGACTCTATGGGGGTAGCGGTGGATTTCCAGGAGGTGGAAAGATGTGCTTTTCTATCTAGATGTAGCCCCGATCACTGACATATTACCATGGCGATCTAAAGCTTCCTGGCTCAATTCCAGTCACCATAGGACCTACTACTATGAAGAATCAACCACCACCTTATTAATTGAGCTTTTGATAGGAATCCTCACCCGCCAGGGATATTGGAAATCAAAAGAATGATCGTGTTATAAACGACACTAACACCTTAAGCAAACCTTAACCAAATATCTTATGTCTTATAACCTCCAAGACATATCCAGAACAAGTATCACTCGCCAGAGGTTTTTACTAGTTCTAGAGTACACAAGGTGTAACATCCGGAATTCTATCATATCGAGTGCGGGTTTTAAGCATTAGTGGATGGTGGGACATGATGGGCCGAGAACGGATCAAGTGGGCCTGAGGGTGGAGAGCCTCTAACTCCCCTTCCCAACACCTTCTTCTTCATTTCCATCATCTTCCCCATTTCTAGAGAGAGAAACATCTAGAGAGAGTGTGTGTCGGTTTTGCTCCAAGATCGATCCATTCTTCTTCTCGAGTGGTTACACGAAGCTTTGCTAAAGAAACGAGCCGATTAAAGGTAAGAAACTTGTCCAAATCTAAGTTTTTGTTAAAAATGGGTTTTAGGGTTTCATGGAGTTTTTAACTTAAAGGTCAGATTTTTACATGTGGTTATGTTTAAAAACCATAGATCTAGCTTCATGGTTAAGATTAGAACACTTTGGAACGTAAAATTTATGATTTTGGACTGAAAACGGGTCTGTATGGTATTAGTGTTCTTGAGCCGACACTCGAGTGTCGCCACCTACAAATAGCGACACTCGACGAGGAAGAAGATGTTGGGAGTGTCGACTCCTATAGCATAACACAAAGTCCTGAATGCAAGTTCAGGCGACTCTTGAGAGTGTCAGGCGACACTATCAGCCGACACTATCAGCCAACACTCGAGAATGTCAGTCGACACTAGAAAGTTTAACCGATTTCATGTATTGTACTCGCACAGATCACGTAGCACTCGTGTAGCCCGAAGCTTTTAGTTTCCACAATAGGCTATATACCAGATGAGTTCTAATCCCCTTTTTGCCTGCTTTAGGGGTGGTGTGCATACTTAGTGAAAAGTGTTTATTATATATTAGTAAACGAAAGCGAAGGTTATGTTTTATAGAAATGTTTAAAAGAGGCAAAAGCACGATTTATGTAAAGCAAAGATACTTTATGACAAGCGTTTATTATATTTTCATATACATAAACAAAGACATGATATATGAGTTAAGTTATGTTTCAGTAAAGCAAGGATATTTTATGACAAGCGTTTATTATATTTTATATATATAACAAAGGCACGATATATGTGTTAAGTTATGTTTCAGTAAATCAAATATATTTTATGGCAATCGTTTATTATATTTTTATATCATAAACAAAGGCATACCGTGTGTTAAGCTTTGAACTGTTTTGAAAAGTAAAGTATGTAAAGTTTTGCCTTATTGGCAGTATGTATGTATTAGTAAATTCTTTTGTATAATTGATTTAAAGTAAACGTTAGAACTCACTCAACGTTGCTGGTTTTTAGTATGCACATCAGTTAAGTGTAGGTGGCTGTAGATGGATGAGGATGCTCGGTTTGGCGCAGAGAGTTACCCGAAGATCAGTGTCTGGCATCCCGTTTATGTTTTCTTTTTATTAAATTGTTTAAAGATAGGTTTTAGTTTGTTACTGACAAGTATGTTTGAGACATGTTTTGTATTCCAATGCGTATGTTAAAGTTTAGAATGTTTCCGCTGCAAAGTGTTGAGTGTTTTATATTTATGTACTATATGTTGTTGAGTAAATCCAATAAGTGAGGCCTCCCAGGTTTGAGGCCTTACATAAAGAAAACTCTAACAAACTCTTAATTCCTTTTATTTAAAATTAGTGATTAAGCAGTACTTTTACCCTTACCCAAATAACCTAGACATATCTTGCTTTCGCTAGAGTAGCAAGACTCAAACTATAGACCGAAGATTATAACGTAGGAATGTTGAAGAGTAACTTCTAAAGAGCAGGCTTTACACTCTAGAATTAAACCAACATTTGGATCAAAGATGAATTAGGTAATAGTATAAACATATATGCAACATAAGATCTTGTATTAAGATTAATCAAATCATTAAAGCTTTATAAACCCAATCAAACAAATAGGGGTGTTCATCGGGTCGGGTTGAGGGTTTTTCGGTTCGGGTTATTCGGATTGATATTTTTTTTTTGGTTGAAACCACAATCCGAACCGAACCATATTTGAGAAAACTTAATCCGAACCTAAAACCACATTGTAATTCGGTTTGGTTTTCGGTTTGAACCTAACAAACCGAATTAGCAAAAAAAAAAACCTTTTTTTTTTGTAGCCATAATTTATTCTGTTTAAACAACATAACATTTTAGAAAAATCTAAACAAAAACATACCTTCATCAAATAATGATTTATAATCCATATATGGGTGTTGGTTATTGATATGGATTAAAATATGGATTAAAATCTTGAATTGGTTTAGTTATAAAATATGAATTAAAATAGTGGTATAACCCAATTCGGGTTTTTCGGTTCAAACCGAATTCAAAATATTAAAACCTAAACCAAACCAAAAACCAAATTACATATTCGGTTTGGTTTTAAACGGTTTCGGATTCGATTCGTTTATCGGTTTGAAACCAAATATTGAACACCCCTACAAACAAATAAACATTCTTAGTCAAAATTCGTCTACATCTTGATGATACAAAAGAGTTTAGCTATTCATAGTAATAAAGAACAAAACAAACAGATAGAAAAAAATCTTCAGAGATAGACAAGGAATGTAGAACCAAATGTAGGGCTCCAATTTTCAATGCTTCTGTCACAACCCGGCTAGGGGGCTAGGCGTGATGATCGAATACCAAAACAAAACACATCAGAAATAACGTGACATATATTTTATAAATGTCATTGGTCCAACTAAGTCAAAATATACATTCACAATAGTACATGTCATCTAAATACTAACTAAAAATAAAATAAAGTGATGAGTTCTATTTCCCATCATAGCTATATCGGGTGAAGTCTATGGCTCGACATAAGTCTTCTAAGGAGTCATCTATCTTCAAGCAAGCTCGTGTCTAAGTTGTTAGTTTTCATACTCGAGAAGGGTACCTGAATACATGCTTTAAAATATTGTGTCAACTAAAAAGTTGGTGAGTTCACGACTTTAGGTAATAACGCATATGTATAGAGAATCAAAAAATGTATGGTGCAAAATTAAACAAGTTCACAATCAACCCTGTACCCACAACCTGTGGACATCTAGAAATAATAATAATATACCCCTTATTGTTATCGGTCTAATTACTCATGTCTGCCAACATAAGTTTAAAACTGTTAAACGAATATATGTCATAAGATATATATTATCATTCAATGATTATCATTCAATGATTATCATTCCATGGGAGGTTGTCCCGGTTACGTCGGGCCCATGGTGTGCGGTTTCACCAGATAGTACTACCCATATATTCGCTGGCTCCAAATGAGTTAATGATTGTGTGCTAGAGATCGGGGATTCGTTACGGCAGCTAGAACAGCCTTATTTAATTATTACACCAAATATGTAAACGGTATCGAAGCATGTAATCACCCCAAAAGTTTAAGTAAAAGAGGGGAAAAGCACATGAACTCACCTGGTAATCTTGTATATGCCATATCAATATGTTAAAATTACGAGCTTACTATCGTGTGTGTAGTCAACAATACATATCCTAATTATAATTATGACATTAGTATGTTGTACTAGAGTAATGTCATTAACCGTGGATTGAGCTCGACCGATTCGTTAAGGTGTTGGGTCGTTTGGTAAAAGTCTCGAGTTGTAAACCTCTATTTATTATTCTATTAGTTGTAATTATTAGTTTGATTAGAAAGCCTGCCTTCTCATTTTCATTCCATCGGTATATATAATACAAAATACAAGAGAAACCCTAATCTATCTTAGGAATGGATTACAATATATCTCTATGTAACAATATTGCCTAACAAATCTGTAATTGATATATACAATATATTTCAGCTAATAGTACTATAAAAACGTTGGTTTGACTTAGTATTTGTGTATAATGGTAATACTTATGTATATCTTCTATTATAAGTAGTAGAATAATGTTTCGACCCGAATTAAAGTAATACTAAGTATTATAATAATGGTTCGATTCAAATAAAGTAACACTAGGCATTATTTACTTACGTATGTATTTATATATGTAATATATATGTATAAATAACTAATATATATACAAGTAGTTATATTTGTTCGAAGATAATAATCAAAGTCTATACTTACGCATATACATATGTTCAAAATATACTCGTATAATATAAATCACAAGGGTTGACGAAACTATTTATGTTCGTCTAATACTAAAACATAATTATAGTGTTTAGTTTACAAATGTTAGTAATGTCTAAGTTTGTATTTTCATAAAGTCACATAAAAATATATTTGTATCGAAAGTAAATGTGGGGTTTATAAAATGTTTGTACATGTGAATATACATAATGTATAAAGTATCATGTCAAATCTCGTTTTCGTTAACTAATGTTAAGTAAAATAAAATATGGTTAAGTAAGCATATATGTATATTTAAGCAAAACAAGGTTATACATGTATATGTCACTTACAAGTATGTTTGTGTTTGACTCGAACAATGTATATTACTTATATAAATATGTTTTCCTTGAAATTAGGTGTTTATGGTTTATAATCATGCGTTTGGTTAATAATAAATGTAAAAGTAAGTATAATAACATAACTATGTACCCAAGTAAAATATCGGTTTATAAAGTCATATAATAATAAATTTCAAGTAGTAATAATAACAAAGATAATAACACTTTTAGTAGTGGTAACGACTTAAATAATGTTAGTATTAGTAAATTCGAGTAATAATAATAAGAATGTGAATAATTATGATATTAGTATTATTTAAACAATATATATCATGAACTTTAGTAATATCGGTAATGGTTTATAGTAATGGTACTAATAAGTTTATAAGAAAAATTTAGTACTTAATACTATCATGTTACAAATTAATATTTAATGTTAAAAATCATGTTAGTGATAATCATAATAATATTTATAATAATAACTAATAAAAGTAATGGTAATAATAACGTATCTTTAGTAATTATAAAAGTAGTTTTATTAATAATGGGTGTAACGGTTTTGGTAAAGAAAGTGTCGGTTTATAAGGTTTTATAATAAATACATTTTTAGTAATAATAATAATAACGATAAACATATTACTTTTAATAATAAAAAAGACTTTTTTTATATAAGTATTATTTAGTTTTAAATAAATATTTATAGTACTTAATCTAAATACAAAAAAAAATAGTATAACTTCTTTTAATAATATTAGTAATAATAATATTGAAAACATTTGTAGCATTAGTAATATTTGTTCTAAATATACTAGAAGTTTCAGTAATTGTAAATAATATTCATAATCATATTATTGATAACAAAGATCGTAACTTATATATATATCATTAATATGACTTAGCTTTTGAATGAATATTTGTAGTACTTGTGACTAAATAAAATAACAACATTAAAAATATGACTCTAATAATAATAGTAACAATAATAGTATATTTATATAAATATGAGATCATATGTTTTTAATTCATATATGTGGCAAATTTATAATTATATATATATATATATATATATATTATAAGTTTTATATAATAAATATTCGTTTTTAGTTTATAACTAATATTTTTGATTATATAAATGTACTAATGATGGTTTTTATAATTTTAGTTTTACTAAATAATGTATTTTATAAGTGTATGTGTATATATATATATATATATATAAATTTTATATCTTTCTTTTTGTTTGGACGCAGACCCGGTTGTTTACAAATACTCGAACGAGATTCGGTTTTACATCTATATCCCGAGCGGTCGGGATCGAGTCGGTTAAGCTTAACTAGTCTATTATACACGTTTACATACAAAACAAATACAATTTACAAAATAAAAGCTTAAAAACTTGGCGTGCGTTTATACCTCACTACTCGCATGCAAACCCACTCGTTTAAAGACCCGTTTAGAGAAACGTTGACCACCTTTGACCCGCATTTTCTGTTGTTGACCGACATTGACCAGGGTTGACTTTCGGTGACCCGAACAATCCCGCCTACTCGGGTGACGTCCCGTCTTCACCATAACATGTCAAAAATCCATATGAACATCTGGGAATGAAGACCCGGCCACTTAATCACTCGGTCTAGCCGGAAAAACTCGTCGGGAACGTTAAAAAGATCAACAACGCGAACAATGTATAGATATATACTCGAGAGGACGTGAAAATGGAAAAAGAAAACTGAATGGTGACTCACCTCGACCTCTCCGGAAAGACGAAGACGGCCGGAAGACCCATCTTGGCCGGAACCCTAGTTCCTGCCACAGCAGCCGTGGACGGGTTGGGGAGGCCACCGGTTGGCCGTTTCTTTCTCTACCTCTATACGCATCTCTCTTTCACTCCCGCATGTCTCCTTCTCTCTCTCTAGGGTTTTTTTATAAGAACTAAAGGTGTAGGATGGGGAAGACTAAACTCACCATCGCCATGAGACAACTGCCGTTAGGTCGGCCGGAGGGGCCGCCGGAGATGGTGGCTGGCACCCTCCTCCTCCTGCTCTCTCTCACTACTTGCACCCATGTGTGTATTTGTTATGTTTTAATATTTGAAAAGGAATGAGTAAATGAGGAGATAAATGAAGGGGACTACTAATGACACACTAGAATTGCTATTTGGACTTGGCCATATACGCATCGTATAGGGCAATACGATGCGTATAGCCCTTCACAATTTCCCATACCGGACATTCTTTTACAACATGGTCATTCCAATCCTATACGCTAGGCCCGTTGATTTTACCCTAACCCGACCCGAACCAACTTCACCCGAACCGATTAAACCCGTACCCGAATAACCCGTAACTGATTAACCCAAAAACCGTTTAAACCGATTGTTATTCGGGTCGGGTTTCGGTTAGAATTTCAAGCATCAAAAACCGACTAACCCGAATAAACCGAACATTTATATATTCTACCATTTCTTTTCTCACCATCACCACCAAAATCCGCTTCTAAACTATGAGTTTAAAAAATCCACCACATAAACACGAATACTTCTATTTGAAGCTTTAATCTCTTGAAAATTTACTTATTTTTGTTTCACATACACGTTTATTTTATGTTTTTAAACTTTATTCATTTTTTTTTCAACCATGTGTCCCTACCCGAAACCCGACCCGATTAAACCGAAAACCGATTAACCCGAACCCGATCTACCCGAATGTTATTCGGATCGGTTATCGGATAAATTTACACACACGGAAAAACCGATTAACCCGAACCGATCTACCCGAAACCCGATTAAATTACCCGAACAACACCCCTACTATACGCATCGTATAAGACAATACGAGGACGTATAGCGTACGAGGTACTTTCTGCAACTAGTCATCCATCACCTCGCTATACGCCTTGTATTGACCTATACGCGGCGTATAGAGATGTGATGGATGACTAGTTGCAGAAAGTACCTCGTATCCTATACGCACCGTATTGCCCTATACGATGCGTATAGGGCCCAAAATTTGTGTATTTAACCATAAAGAATTCTCATTCGAACGTATCATTTCTTACAAAAAATTCAAACAATCTCCCAAAAATTATAAAAATGTCTTGGTGATGGGATGGTAACGGTTTTCAGGTAGATTCTAACGAGTCGCTGGAAAACAACATGCAAAGTTCTGGCGTTCAAGAGGTGAATTGGGAGGAGGTCTCGTCCGACGTTTATTCTAATCAACGGGTAAGGCTTCCAGATTTGAACGAGCCACTGAGCAATCCCGAGTTCGTATACGGTGAACCATCTTACCTTACACAACCCACGAACGACTACGTATACGGTGAAGTCTCTTACCCGACACAACAAACCGACGACTCCGAAGACGAAGAACAAAACAATCAAAATGTGTCTTATAAAACTGACCAGAATTTTCAGTCTCCTGAACAGTTGGTTGATTGGGCTATCCGGAGAGGACGTGAGAATGGTTACGTCCTTGTCACCCGACGATCGAGGAAAAAGGCGACGATCCGACGGAACCGTTTATCAAGGTGTGGCTTGTGTGCGACCGTCACGGTGAACGTGCGTCTACTGCCACGGTTAGACGTGCCGATAGCAAGAAAATAGGTTATCCCTTTAAATTGGAAGGAGAGTACCAAGAAAATACCGGTGATTGGAAATTAACGGTGAAAGATGACAGTCATAACCACGATCCTAGTCAACATCTTGTGGCGCACTCGTTTTCAAGGAGACTGTCTCAGTCGGAACAACTTTTGGTGGGGAAGTTGTATTCGCAAAACATGTTGCCACGAAACATTCTGGCAACTATAAGGGAACAAAACCCAGAGAGTAGTTGCATTAAAAGGACATTTATAATGCGATACAAAAGATAAAAAACGAAACGAGAGTCGGTGAAACTCCAATACAGATTCTGGAAAACCTGCTTTCTTCTAAAAAATACGTCTACTATACACGAGAAGATCCTGTCACAAATAGTGTGGAGGAGATATTCTTTGTTCATCCGAAATCGTACGAGATGTGGCGTGCATTCCCGCACGTGTTGATGATCGACGCGACGTACAAAACAAACATGTATAAACTTCCATTTGTCCAAGTGGTCGGTGTGACCTCCACACACCAGTCGTTTTGCGTCGCTCATGCATTTATATCAAAAGAACGGGAGGAAAACTTTGTTTCGGTGCTACTTCAAATAAAAGCAATGTTGCAAAAGTGTATGGAGCAGCGTGTGATAGTAACAGACAGGGACAAAGCTCTTATGAACGCGTGTGATAAAATATTTCCGGGCTGTTCCAAGAACCTATGTCGGTGGCACATACACGAGAATATCGCAAAACATTGCAGGGCATCATTTACAGACGAAGACTAGAAAAATTTCAAGTATTCATGGTCGGTATTATGTGAGTCTCCCACGCCAGATATATACCAGTACAACTTCAACCGGCTTTACGAACGTCTGTATGCAGCCAAACTAGGAAGTAAGTTTTAAATATTAAATATTTAATATTTTTAGTATTTAAATATTTATTCAATATTAAATATTTTTGCAGGAGTTATAGATTATGTGACTAAAAATTGGCTGGACCCGTATAAAGAAAAGTTTGTATCCGCGTGGTCCAACAGAAACCTCAATTTTGGTCAACATACAACGAACCGAGTCGAGAGCCAGCATTCGCTCTTAAAGAGCTATCTTAGAAATGCTAACAGCTCGCTAGATAGACTTGTTGGGTTTGTTGATGAAATTGTATCAGATCAGTATTATCAGTTACAGTTTGGGTTTGGAACAAGCCTCATAAGGAAAATGGACAGCCACATAGCTATTGAATTGTTTGATAACCTGCACGGTAAAGTATCACATAAAGCTCTAGATTTGATAGAAAACGAGTGATACAAGTTATCAAATATACGGAAACAAAATGCAACGTGTGGGTGCCAACTTTTCAGTAGTTGTGGGTTGTCGTGTGCTTGTCGTCTGGCAAATATCGAAGCTACAGGTAAACTGTTCTGACTATTTAGTAGTTGTGGGTTGCCGTGTGCTTTTCAAAATGTTCTGACTGTTTCGTTTAAAATACAGGTGGCATAATCCCTCTAGATGCGGTGGACGTCTTCTGGAGGAAACTTGATTTAAAACCGTCGTTTGTCGATGATGAAAATGTAGACGTGGATAAGGTACTGAGTCAAGTGAGAAACAAAATTATGTCACAACCCGATCAGGTCAAAAGAAGTATGCTGTCGAGAATCGTAGGGGTTGTCTTTCCGAGCAAAAGTAACAAGAAAGCGCCTATGGTACAAGAAGATACTCGCGGTCGTCCAACTTTGAAAAAGCAACAACAAAGGAAACATGATGTCGCGAGAAACAGCTCATTCACAGGATCCCAACAAAGCAAATGTAACCATGCGAGACACAGCTCGTATATTGCGTCACAAGAGTCTATACAAGCGAGTTCGGTCTTTCAACACCGTCGTTCAATGAAGGGTAAAGGAAAGCAACCGCAAGATGATAACGCCCATCTTGGGTTTCCATTGATTACGGGGAAAGATGCGGTTAACAATATAAAATGTTTTAAGGATTCGATACCGTCTTTATTTTATCCATACATTTCACATATACAAGATGTAAATCCCGACGGTAACTGTGGTTTTCGATCGGTAGCTTTGGGCTTAGGGTTAAATGAAAACTGGTGGCTCTTTATCCGACAACAACTTCTAAATGAGATGGACAATAAAGAGGAATGGTGGAGAACTGTTTTTGACAGAGTCGTCTTTCAAGAGTATGATAGGCTACGTCACACAATAGATTGGCAGGATGTGAAAGCCGCACCAGTTAGTCGTTGGATGTCGATGCCATACACAGGACTCCTAATTGCTCAAAGATTTGGGGTGATTGTTCATCTTTTAAGCATCAACGGTAATCAAACATTTTTTTCCATTGTGGTTTGGTCCTAACGTTCACGCTCAACATCAAGTCGTATCGTTAGTTCACGTCAAAAATGCTCATTTCATCCACGTCAAGTTAGACGGAGAATTTCCGATTCCTACGCCGAATGCACTTTGGAATTTGCACCGAAATGATGATGCAGCAAAATGGGAAAATATATACAATGATCGTATTGAACGATTTATGAAAATAATGGCTACTAATAGATCTAGATTTCCACAATATTTCATGAATCTCGGATGATATTTGTTTAAAATTGTATTGTAACTATTTTTGAATTAATTTTATGGTCATTTTAAATATTTTTATTTAATTATAACTAATTATAATTAAACTACTAATACGTGTGATTAATTTTAATTAAATATAATTATAATTAAGTTTTATTCAATATCCTATACGCCACGTATAGTCCAATACGTGGCGTATAGATATAAATCAGAGGGAATTCAAAATTTTCAAATATATTTAAAGGCTATAGACTTTTGTTATATCAGTTTTTACCCCCGTACTGTACCAAACAAACAAACACAAAGCCATACGCGACCCGCTTATAAACGCTCGTTGATTTGGATTGTGGCCTCAAAAAAACTTTGTAAAGGTACGTGTCTTAACCCACGATCATTAATGTTAGGTTTTTATTGAATATTAGCGGGTAAAACTGGGTAGATTAGCGATTTTTAGGTTTGAACTTAAGAACTATACGCCACGTATAGGGCCATACGTGGCGTATAGTTCGTCTTAGGAAGACGATAAAGCCATACGCCACGTATAGGTCTATACGCTGCGTATGGCTTGGTTTACCCGGTCACTTGCCTACGTATGGCCTGGTTTGGGTCGCGTATGTCTTGGTTTACCCGGCAACTTGCCCGCATATGGCTTAATTGGCCTGCGTATGGCTTATTTTGCCCGTCAACCGCATATACGCCACGTATAAGCCTATACGTGGCGTATAGGTTTTTAAAAAATTAATAATAATTATTATTATTATTATTTATTAATTCAATTAAAAACAATATATTAAAAACAATATATTATTATTATTATTTATTATTTAATATTTAAAATAAAAAAATTATTTATTATTATTATTTATTATTTAAAATTTAAACAATATATTATTATTATTATTATTTATTTAAATTAAAAACAATATTTATTATTATTTATTATTTAAATTAAAAACAATATATTATTATTATTTATTAATTAAAATTTAAACAATATTATATTATTATTTATTATTTAAAATTTAAACGATATATTATTATAATTTATTATTTAAATTAAAAAATTAAAAACAATTAATTATTATCAGATATGGCGGATCATGATGATGATATTCAGATGGATCAGCTAGACGATCTTGCGCACTACTCTTTTATGGATTTTTCGTCCAATACGGAGGCTTATTCCCGTTGCCAGAAACTCCGGGAGGTGCAGAAGGGTCCAGGTACGGCGGTGGATTGGGCCCTCCTCGAGGAGGTGCAAGAGGCCGAGCGAGCTAGGGCCATCATCAGTCAGGACACGCCATGGTCGCGTCTTTTTGGCCTTTCTTTTGCGGAGACATACCGAGAGGTGGTCGTCGAGTTTCTTTCGACGTTCATCTACTCAGAGACTGGGCTGCAGCCTCTACCCGGGGAGACACCGGATATTGATCCGGATCGTATTTCTTTTTCTATTTTTGGGGTCGTTTACCGTCAGACCCTCCGTCAGTGGGCCGTCACGACGGGCTTATACTACGAGCCTGAGACAGTCACGCCGCTTTTCACCGAGGCGGTGACGGAGGTGAACAAGGAGGAACTCCTTTTTTTTTTGGCTTGATTTCAGATAGTCATTGGTTGGGTACCAAGGGGAAGGTCTCGGGTATTAGAGACCCTTTGTATAGATATCTGCACCGGCTTATTTCGACGTCGATCGCACCGCGTCTGAAAAGCCGTGAGTGGTGCACTGATAGAGATCTTTTCTTCCTTTTCTGCCTGCTTACTGGGAGGCGGTGCGACCTGTCCACGAGCATGGCGGTTTATTTTGCTTCTGCCTATATGCGACAGAAGCGCGGACTTTTATATGGCGGTGCTTTCATCACGCATATCATGCGGTCGGTCATACCATTTGACCACCATGAGCCTGCGATGTTACCGCCCATTCCCTCTGTCCGATTAGACCGTCGCACGGCGAGCGGCATGCGCATCAGGCACCGATTCCCGCAGGGCGTTCGGTTCGTAGGGGCCGTCTAGGACCAGGTTTGGGTCCCGGTGCCGTTGCCGCAGATGCCTGGACAGGGGGACCAGCCTATGCCTCAGCCGCTACAGGGTATGGCGATTGAGGACGAGCCGCCACACGTCGAGCAGGTCCACGAGCATCCGCCACAGCATCCCGACATGTACGTCGGTCTGTTAGGCTGGATAGGGCTACCCAGGCATTGCTTGATGGCCTTGTTGCCGACTCACGGCGACAGGGTCGTCAACTCGATCGCATGGAGGACCTGATGATGTGGGCGGTTGGACAGGTCGTGAATCAGTCACGAGCCGCGGGCATCGAGCCACCCCCACTACCACCGCCACGTTATTATCCGGACGACCCCGTTCAGGGTGAGGGCGGGGCGGGTCAGGGTGACGGCGGAGCCGGTTAAGTTTAGTTCTTTTATTTGTATTTTGTTTCTTTCGTTGTTATGTATGTAAAACATTTTGATGTATATATTTAATTTTTTGATGTAATGTATATAATTTTAGTTTATTTGTTTGGTTGTAATGTTTAATATTTTGTTTGGTTTGTAATGTTTAATATTTTGTTTGGTTTGTAATGTTTAATATTTTGTTTGATTAAGAAACTTATATTAACAAAATTATATAAATTAAAATAAAAATAAACAAAATATAAATAAAATAAAAAAAAATATAATTAAATAAAAAACACATATACGTGGCGTATAGGTCAATACGCCACGTATAGGATTATTTAACACCAAATCTTCTAACTTTTGAAGAAAATTATTGTGTCATGCCACATACGCTGCGTATAGGGCAATACGAATCGTGTGGGACATATAATTCAGACAGAGAATGACACGTGTCATTCTTATGTCAGAGAGTGAAACCTATACGCCCTCGTATTGATCTATACGAGGGCGTATAGCGCGTTGACGGGTCCAATTAGCCATATTCCGTATTTGGTTAGAATTTCCCTAAATGAATTGGTTTTAGGAAAATTGATGATATTCTAAGAGAAGATTTCTTGGGTGATGTGGTATGAAATCAATTGTCTTTCATTTCCCATGATTTGATCAGACTAATATCTTTAAAAGATATTATTAAATTCTTAAAAGATTATTCTTGCGTGGAGAAAAGAAAATAACAAAAATCTAAAAGTGGTTGACAAAACGGCAGTATAAACTGTACTGGTTTTGACATATCACGTATGCTTTTGAGTCTCCGTCATTTAAATTAAATCCGAAATTTAATTCTATAATTCTTATAATAATAAGATGCGTCAATAAATATAGTTTAAATATTTATTCCGAGAAATCTCCGTTCCGACTGCTGTCCAAGTCGTTATGTGTCGACACCGCATGTCTCATAAACGTTCGCCTACATAAACGTCTCGCGCTCCGTTTAAATGATATTATTAATAACAATAACTAATAAATTTAAATAATTATTTAATTTATTCACTTAGGCTCGCGGTCCTAAAATAGTCGGATGGCGCTTCTGTAATGCGTGTCTAACCGCAGATGCTCACATTAAATGTTTCGCGTCTCGAGATTAATTATTATTTTATAATTCCTATAATTATATATCGTGGCAATATATGTCATCTAAATATTTGTTTTGTATAAATTCCGTTTCGGCTGTTGTCTAAGACGGTACATGTTGACAACGCGCGTGCCACACGCGCTTGCTCATACTAACGATTCGCTTCGATAATTTCTATTATTTATTAATAATAATATTATTAAGTATAATAATAAATAGTTATATATTTTATTATGCTATTTCTAAAATAGTCGGTATCGATCTTGTACTGCGTGTTCACATGCGTCTGTTTCGGGTAAAGCATGTCGCGTTCCACAAGTAGTTACTAATTCTTAAATAGTAATAGTATTAATATTAATAATTTAATGCGATAGGTATAGAATACATACTTGTTTATATTATTTAGTTATACCGGATCTAACAAGACCCGCTGATGTCCACACCGGTGTTTGGCGTAGTAGCGCGTCGGATAACCGGTATTAAGACGTACGAGTGCGTTAATCGTTCTAACAGTTCTCCGTGTAAACGGTTTAGGTCTTAATCATTATAAATTATATCGAATCATGAAATGATCCATCAAACAATGTTTATTAGTTTGTTTTGGATTCGGTTCGTATATTAGGCATTTGGTTGGGCCGTTAATGGGCCGAGTTCTTTTATCTACCTTTGAGCCAAGCTCAATGGGCCTAGTTCAGTTGTGTAAGCATAATGTGTTTACTGAGTTCTAAATGGTAGCCCAAAGTGTTCGAGTTTGTTATCCAGTAGTTCAAGTATCAAAATAGATAACACATAATTAAATAAAAAAAAACCAGGTCCTAAATTTAGGGTTGTTACAGCTTCTTCCCAAGAATGATCTCTAACCCTAATGCTTCAGCTTTTAGCCTTCTTTCGGTATTCTCCTCAATCGGAAGTAGTATCTCGTGGTATTTCTCTGAATATGTCGGTATTTTTCTGCACGCCTTCTTCTATGGCCGTAAATCTCTTTATATATGCTTCAATTAGGGCTCCTTCATATGGTCGTACGGTCTTCATACGCGGCTATTTCTAATGAACTTGGGCAATCGTACGATTCGTATGGTGTCTCCTGCGATTGTTTTCTTTTCTTCTAAGTCCTCAAACTTCGATATCTATCGGTTTTTCCTCCATAAATGCTTCTATTTAGTAGACCTGCAAATTCACTGATAATGCAACTTAACACATAAACTAGTAAATTACAGTAAAATTGTTTATTAATTGGGATTAATTAATACTAAAAAGATGTGTAATTTATAGCACATCTTAAGCAAATGAAATATACAAGCTGAAGCAAATGAAATATACAAGTTGAATTTTCATAAAATGGGTCATGACATACATGATTTTGGAAAAAAAAAAGGAATGTTTAATGCCAAGATCTATTTAAATGGCAAAATGATGTTTAAATGAAATTGTTTGATTAAATTTGATTTAGATAGAACAAATAAGCTTGTATTGAAGCAAGTTGACAAGTGGGTCAAAATATGATTGATTGAGAAACAAATGATGTTTATTAATAAAGAGTTTTCTTTTGTAAGTAATCAAACATTTATACGTGTGTAAACATTAGTTGTAAAGGAATAGACGGTAAAACATCAATATGACTATAAACCAATGTGTTATGCTATATGTTTAGGATGAATATTATCTTTATAAAGTGTCTTGATAACCTATGACTCTCAAATAGATAGTGAGTTGTCTTTCTTTTTTATATGTAAATGTATTAGTTGTGTATGATGAAATTTGAAGTAATGTAGTTTGAAAACAAATCAATAAGTTAAGAAGTTAATAAAGGTGTTTGGGCTCACAAAGGTTTTAAATCAAATGATGTTTAAGGAGTATGTGTTTAATTACGTAGCAAACATGATAAAAGTCTCTTAACAAATATGTAGTAAATCTTTTGTAAAAGTATTCTACTTATCATAGACGAATCTTTTGTATAAATCAAGTTGTCAACAAGATGGTTGTAAGTAATTTTTGAAAAATGTTACATGTTATAAGTATATATAAAAGTCTTTTAAAATGAAAAAGAAATTTGGGACTCTTTTCCACATAATGTATTTAAAATGAGTTTAAATTTTAGGGTGTTACGGGGTAGATGAAGAAAACCAAGAGTATTTATAGGTATTGAACGATCAATTGAAAACAATCGAGGGACAATCCCTCGGAAAGGGATCCCACAGACAATTACCTGAAGTTTGGGCGAGAATCTTATCTGAAATCTTATCTTTAGTACTAGCAAAGGATTCCCAGTGGAGTGATCGTCAAAAAAAAATTCCCATCGACAATGACTCTATCAACATATAACTGTACGTTGGTGGTCATTCGGTTGGTGGTCAAAACTTCATCCGAAATCTTACCTACATTGGTGGTCATTCGGTGACGGTCTTATTTCTTGGTTCACTCTATCAACATATAATTGTATCATTTTTTATTATATTTTATTTTTGGATTGTTATTGCATCCGTTGCTGACCAACCCTAGTTACCGACATAAATCAACTCACGGTGATACTCAGTTTTCTAGTAGTAGTCTTAGGTGGTGTAAAAACTTGGTTTTCAATGTCTAACCATGTCTTTCCTTAAATTGGCATCAAATTAACAAAGTGGTATCTCCTAATTTTTATAACAAAATTTTCATTCTGGTTTTTTATTCATATTTTTGTTAACGTTATGGTTTAAAGATACTCTAGATATGTTTAGGTAATGTTGTAAAAGAGTTTTATATGAAAGCACGAGAAAACGTAAATTTATATGTAAAAAACTATGAACCACATTTTTAACAATCTTAAACAACTTTGAAAATAATCATGGCCCACAACATATACAAAATGAAAAGTGTTCATTAACTTCGAACTATTTTGCAAATAATAAAAAAATATATTCAACCAACTTTTAAGATGAACAAGGTACATTTTCACGGTTTTTGTTTGGCGCTATATAGATAACGTGAAAACATACAACAACCATACTCAGTAAAAATCTCATCCGTAGCAAGACTATTAGTATGGTCTGAGGAGGGTGGGACGTAGGCAAACCTTACCCATACCCCTAGGGATAGAGATGCTACTCCTATAGAGACCCTTGTGTCACGGAGTGATCTTTTGGACTCTCGTTCGCCACATAGATTGGTTCTAAGTAAGCCAATATCGACGACCAATATCGACGACATATGTCGTCGAGATTCAGGGGACCAGTCCCGACGACACGTCGTCGGCGATGGTCTTCAGTTCTCGAGATTTTTTTTTGTAACCTTTTCTCGACGACACGTCGGCGGGGATCATTAACCGGGAAAAAGTGAAAGCTTTTGGCGCTTACCCGGAAAAGCTGAAAACTTGTATCGACGACACGTCGTCGATATTGATATTTTTAAAATTTTTTTCTTTTTTTTTTGCCTGGTAAAATATTAAAAATTAATTTTTAAATAAAATACCTAATATCGACGACATGTCGTCGATATTGGTAAAAAAAATTAATTTTTTAATAGAATAACCAATCTCGACGACATGTCGTCGAGATTGGTCTAACCTGGTAATTAGACGGCATAAACCCTTCTTCTCCTCATTTGTGCCCTCTTTTTCCTCTCAAACTCTCTCTCGACTACACCCACAAAATCCGACCATTTTGCTAAAAAATCCAACGTTTTCTACCTCATTCTTCACCATTAATCTTCTTATTCAAGTGGTTAGACCCGATTTTGACTTTTTTTGTAATTTTTTTTATAATCGGAAATTTCTTATTAAAATCTTGTGTAGGTGAAGTTTTTGGGCTAAGTGAAGTGGTTGGAAGCTTGATTGAGTGTTTTCCCGACGACGTGTCGTCGTTTCAAGAAATTTCCGGAGGTAATATGTATATTTTTTGTGTTTATAGGTGTATTTGGATAGTTTTATATAGATTTATAAATGTTTGTATAATGTTTTGGTATTAGGTTTAGATTTGAGAGATTTAGTTTTGTATAAATGTTGGTTAATTTATATAGATGTGTTCATTTTTTGTGTGAAAATTGATAGTTAATTTATATAGATGTATGAATTATTTGTGAAATTGATGAATTTTATATAAATGTTTGTTTAATGTGAATTTTATATAGATGTTTGTTTAATGTATGAATTATTTTAATTGATAGTTAATTTATATAGATGTATGGATTATTGGTGAAAATTGATAGTTAATTTATATAGATGTTTGTTTAATGTAATTATTATTTTTATGAATTGTATAATGTTATTTATTAGTTTGTATGATATTATTTATTTGGGTATTTGTATGTATTTGTGAAATGTATTATTGGTTGTGTTATGTATATATTATTTGTATGAATTGTATAATGTTATTTATTTTTTTTAATGTATATTTTGTATGTATTATTTATTTGGGTATTTGTATGTATTTGTGAAATGTATTATTGTTGTTTTTTAATCCGTTTTTATTTTTTATATTTGTATGATTTTTTATATCTAATACATTTGTAACGAATTTATAGGATTTCTTGTTTAGCTTTTATCTTTCCGCTTGACTGTGACTGCATTAAAAAGGTAACACTATTCTACTAAACTAACTATTGTTTAGATTATGTAACACTATATTAGTATATCGAACTCGAACACGATTCTTTGTTAGCACAAATATATTGGAAAATTGGTTTATTATTTTAACAAAAGATACGTAATCAGTTTAATTTATTATCTAAAATATATTTTTGGAAAAAATCTGATAAAAAACAAACGGTTCGAGTTTGACTTACTAACATAGATAAATTATGGATTGTACCCTTTAGAAAATACCCGTCTGAAATTTAACTAATAGAGTTAAATTTTGGATTGTCCCCGTTTGGGACTGCCTTTTGAATGTTCTATCTCATTTAGGATATGTATACATTTTAACGGATTGACTATTCAAGAGTAAATTGTTAGCTATTTCTCCTACTCTTCGAGTTTGCGTTTCATACACATACTTGGAGGGTTAAGGGGAAATGCTGTCGATTTATTCTTGAATAGTCAACCCGTTAAAAAGTATACATATGAGATAGAATTTTCAAAAGGTGGGTTAGGATCCATCACCTGTAGATATTTCATCTGATGTGCTATCAGTTAACAAAAAACAGTTATGACAATTGATAAGAGTTGGATTGCACTGCGAGATCGTAACCATCCGGATTTCATAAAAGGTCTTCAAAAGTTTATAGATAATGCCAAAAACTATGTTGACGAAGATGGCAAGATTTATTGCCCGTGTAAAAAACGTGCCAACTCTTATCGGCAAAGTCCGTCTTTTGTTTATTCACACATACTTGTTAATGGGTTTCTACAAGCATACGACACTTGGTTTTATCACGGCGAGGAATATGTTAATGCTTCGGATGTAGACGCACTTTGGGCTACAAATACAAGTGTTGCAGCAACTGATCATGAGATGTTTGATGCACTTGATGATGTTATGGCGGAACAAAATACACATGAAGAAAATACTGATGAAGATGGAAGTGGAGCTGGTTTAGACCCGGAATTTGATGCTTTGTTTGAAGAGCTTCGTACCGAGTTATACCCTGGTTGTAGTTGGATGTCTTCCCTAAACTTTTTAGCAAAATTGATGCATATTAAAGTTATAAACAAGTGGACGGATACTTCGTTTAACCAACTTTTAGAGCTTCTCAGAATTGCATTACCGAAAGAGAATCACATTCCCGAATCTCACTATGAATCTAAAAAGAAGTTGAGAAAGATTGGGTTAGGATATCAATCTATCCATGTTTGCATAAATGACTGTGCTCTGTTTTGGAAGGAGAATGAGTCAAAGGAAAACTGCCCGATTTGTAACGAGAACAGATGGGTTAACCCAAACACAAGTGGCAAGAAAGTGTCACGTAAAGTGTTGCGTTACTTTCCTTTAACGCCTCGACTTCGACGAATATATAGTTCCAGATTCACAACAAAAGACATGACATGGCATAAAACAGGACGCTCAAGGGATTCTATAATGCGTCATCCGGTTGATGGGAAGCAATGGCAAGATTTTGATCTGAGATATCCTAAATTTGCAGAAGAACCAAGGAATGTCCGCTTGGGTTTGGCTACCGATGGCTTTAACCCTTTCGGTAACATGAGTCAGTCTTACAGTATGTGGCCGGTAGTGTTGACAACATATAACACACCTCCGTGGTTATGTATGAAAGAGACTTCTTTCATGCTAACTTTGCTAATTCCAGGGCCCAAATCACCTGGAAAGGACATTGATGTTTTCTTAAGGCCTTTGGTGGATGAGTTGAAAATGTTGTGGGAGAAAGGAGTACAAATGACAGATGCATCAACCAACACCGTATTCAAGATGCATGCGGCACTATTATGGACTATCAACGATTATCCTGCTCGTAGCAGCTTGTCTGGATGGAGCGGTCAAGGTTATCTAGCATGCCCTACTTGTAACGAAGACACACCCTCCTATCGTGTTATCAATAAGTTATCTTATGTTGGCCACAGACGATTTTTGCCTTCCAATAATAGTATGAGAGATAGTCTATTGTTTAATGGCAAAAAAGAGAAAAGAAAGCCTCCTATGAAATTGACGAACACACGGATATTAGAACAATTAGAAAACCTCCCCGATCGTGTTCCTGGTAAACATCCTAAGCGTGAAGGTGTGAAAAGAAATCGTGCTGAATCAGAGTTGAATTGGACCAAACGTAGTATCTTCTTCGAGTTGAAATATTGGTCTTCTCTTGAATTAAAACACAATCTTGACGTTATGCACGTTGAGAAAAATGTGTGTGAGAGCGTGTTGGGTACTTTGTTAATGAACGACAAATCAAAAGACACAAACAAAGCAAGAGAAGACTTGGCAATTTTAGGCATTCGACAAAATCTATGGCTAACAATGAAAAACGAAAAGGTCGTCAAACCGCATGCCCCTTACTCTTTCAAGCCAAGTGATCGAGAACGTTTTTGTAAGTTAATTAAAGAAGTGAAACTACCTGATGGCTTTGGATCCAACTTTAAAAATAAAGTGGTTGATTCAAATATAATCGGGTTAAAGTCTCATGATTATCATATTCTCATGCAGCGATTGCTACCAATAGGGATCCAAATAGGTCTGCATGCGGATGTTAAAAATGCAATTAGTGACCTTTGCACATTCTTTAAAAAAATATGTGCACGAGCAATAGATAAGAAAGACATGCAAGAAGCACATGATAGTTTGGTAAAGATACTATGCAATTTGGAATTGATATATCCGCCAACGTTTTTTGACATAATGGTTCACGTAGTTCTTCATCTACCCGAAGAAGCTATTCTTGGTGGGCCTGTATATATGAGATAGATGTATCATTTTAAAAGATATATGAAAAAACTAAAAGCGTATGTCAGAAATAAGGCCAGGCCCGAAGGCTCAATAGCGGAGGGTTATGTTGTAGAAGAAGCATTGACATTTTGCTCTAGGTATCTTGAGGATGTACAAACCAAATTCAACCGTCCTGACAGAAATGAAGATCTTGGCATTCCAAATAGGCAATACTCTGTGTTTTCATCACAATGTAGGCCAATGTCGGCAAAGAAAATGACTCCACTTTGTGAAAATGCCAAAAATTCATTAGGGTGGTTTGTGTTGGACAACTGTGTTGAAATTAAAAGCTACTTATCGTAAGTTTTTTCTCAAACTTTTATTTTAATTTAGTTTTTAATAAATAAATAACTTGAACATATTTTCTATCCACCGTACAGGGAGTTTAAAACTGAGTTTCTTGCCAAAAATGTAGAAACTGTGTTTTCACCATGGCTCAATGCTAAGGTAAACACGTCTCCTGACTCTACCGACGAACTCAGGGCATTGGCACATGGTCCATTGAGTGCATATTCTTACACTGCTTGTATCGTTAAAGGTGTTAGATTTGTGATACATAGTCGTGATCTCGGACGCACTACCCAAAACAGTGGTGTTGTTTCATTCGGAGAAGATGATACACCATATTATGGTGAACTTGAGAGTATCATAGAGTTGAATTATTTAAGTAATTATTCGGTTGTAGTCTTTCGTTGTAAATGGTTCAACACGTTGGGTAACGGACGGATAATTAAAAAGGACAATCTGACTATTATCGACGCTAGCCGTCAAAGTTATGTTGGTTGTCAATGGTATGATGCTCAACAGTACATTTTAGCCACACAAGCTAAGCAAGTGTTTTATCTCCAAGATCCTTCTCGCGTCGTCGGCAAGTGGAAGGTTGTGGAAGACGTTTATCATCGGAAACTTTGGGAGGATACCGGTGTTGTTAACGAGATAGACGTACTTCACGACACTCGATCATCTGATTATAACTTGGTTGTCAACTCAAACCTTGAAAGTAATGTTAACGAGGGTCCAAGTACCAGTGTCGTACATGACACTCAATCATGTAGTATGTTTATCGACTTAGGCTACTTGCCCATGGTGTCGACTTTAGGTGAAGGTGCTCAATCGAGTCTTAACCCCCAGATTGTGGCTGATGATGTTGAGGAAGAGAAGGAGGAAGGCACATACACTTTGGATGAGGACGACAACGATGATATTAGTGATGATTCTGATTGACTTGTAATGTATGTGACACTTATTTTTATTGATGTATGTAGAAACTGTCATTTTATTGAATTCAATTTTATGTAGGTATATATGGCGACTTATGCTCGATCACATGGTGGTGACGGTGGGGGTCGTGATCCACGGCGGAATTCTAGGTGGCTCTCTACTGATTGCGAGTCTTGTAAGTTACTTGTTTTAGTTTGCTAATACTTCAAATTCATGTAACATCTGCGAGTCTTGTAAATTACTTATTTTAGTTTGATAATTCTTCAAATTCATGTAACATCTGCGAGTATTAAATTCATGTACGAGCTTCCTCAAAAAAAGTAAGGGGCCGTGGTAGAAATCTTGATATGCTGGAGGCGTTTGCCCAAAATGGAAACAAGCCACTCCCACTAGAGCTTGATCCAACACATGAGACCTACAAGTTTGTCGGTCCGAATGGTCGATGGTTTGTTCGACAAATAACTATTGCTCTCGAAAAAATCCCATCACACTATATAGGTTGGGAGTCTATTCCTAGGGAGCATCAAAGCACCGTTATTTCGACGACGTTTTCTCGACGACTTTTCAAGCAGTCCCAACGGAACTCTGCCGACGAGGCAATATCGACGACATGTCGTCGATAAAGGTCGTTGAATCTGCCTAAAATTCTTGTAGTGAAGTCTCTTAACAAATATGTAGTAAATCTTTTGTAAAAGTATTCTACTTATCATAGACGAATCTTTTGTATAAATCAAGTTGTCAACAAGATGGTTGTAAGTAATTTTTGAAAAATGTTACATGTTATAAGTATATATAAAAATCTTTTAAAATGAAAAAGAAATTTGGGACTGTTTTCCACATAATGTATTTAAAATGAGTTTAAATTTTAGGATGTTACGGGGTAGATGAAGAAAACCAAGAGTATTTATAGGTATTGAACGATCAATTGAAAACAATCGAGGGACAATCCCTCGGAAAGGGATCCCACCGACAAATACCTGAAGTTTGGGCGAGAATCTTATCTGAAATCTTATCTTTAGTACTAGCAAAGGATTCCTAGTGGAGTGATCGTCAAAAAAAATTCCCATCGACAATGACTCTATCAACATATAACTGTACGTTGGTGGTCATTCGGTTGGTGGTCAAAACCTCATCCGAAATCTTACCTACATTGGTGGTCATTCGGTGACGGTCTTATTTCTTGGTTCACTCTATCAACATATAATTGTATCATTTTTTATTATATTTTATTTTTGGATTGTTATTGCATCCGTTGCTGACCAACCCTAGTTACCGACATAAATCAACTCACGGTGATACTCAGTTTTCTAGTAGTAGTCTTAGGTGGTGTAAAAACTTGGTTTTAAATGTCTAACCATGTCTTTCCTTAAATTGGCATCAAATTAACAAAGTGGTATCTCCTAATTTTTATAACAAAATTTTCATTCTGGTTTTTTATTCATATTTTTGTTAACGTTATGGTTTAAAGATACTCTAGATATGTTTAGGTAATGTTGTAAAAGAGTTTTATATGAAAGCACGTAGAAAACGTAAATTTATATGTAAAAAACTATGAACCACATTTTTAACAATCTTAAACAACTTTGAAAATAATCATGGCCCACAACATATACAAAATGAAAAGTGTTCATTAACTTCGAACTATTTTGCAAATAATAAAAAAATATATTCAACCAACTTTTAAGATGAACAAGGTACATTTTCACGGTTTTTGTTTGGCGCTATATAGATAACGTGAAAACATACAACAACCATACTCAGTAAAAATCTCATCCGTAGCAAGACTATTAGTATAGTCTGAGGAGGGTGGGACGTAGGCAAACCTTACCCATACCCCTAGGGATAGAGATGCTACTCCTATAGAGACCCTTGTGTCACGGAGTGATCTTTTGGACTCTCGTTCGCCACATAGATTGGTTCTAAGTAAGCCTTAGTGACCTAATGCGGTGGTGTTTTGCAGCGGAAGACTTTTTAGCGACTTACGATTCAGGTGACTTGACATGGGAACTTTAGATTGCAATAACACAAGAAGGTTTTTTGTTGCTTAGAAAGTATTACAAATGAGTTTGTAGTACAAGGAACTTGGGTGCCTCCAAATGACCATCCTATCACATATTTATACTACTACAACTTGTCTAGATCATTCTTGATCTAGAGAGTTCTATACATGATATTTTTGGTACTAATTTATAGAGATCTCCAACTAAATATTCAGCCATTTCAAAGCTGATCTAGAAGCTTCTTTGACATGTCTTTGAGCTGATTTTTGTAGTCCTTTCAAAGATATTCCGGAACCTTCTTTGTAGCCCTTATGATCACGTTTACTAGCCCTTTGTAGGCTGTTCTAGAGTGTTCCGAGCAAGGTTTGCTGGACTAGAATTTTAGGTGCTGTTCTGGAAACTTCCGGACAACCCTAAATGCTTTCGAATTGTTCCGGAAGTATCCGGAATACGAGTTTTGCTATCTGAATTTAGGCGGAGCGTGACATCTGGCTCCAAAAACAGATAGTATGAGTGTAAATGTGTAATAGTCTCGTCTAACTTTGTACTATTTTTTTCTGTCCACTCTAGCTCTATCTTTACCTGCTTTTTACACACGGTTCACTGAAAAAATGAAAAGACATTAAGAGGTTCGATTTATCATCTGACAAGTTTAAACGTACCAAACCTTGTCATGAGGGGTGTAGTTTGTTAAACAAGGAGAGAGGAAAGTAATATTTAAATATTGTTTTAAACAATAAAGATTATATTAAATTTTAAAATTGACGATGTCATTTTTTATATAACAAACATTATTAGGCATGAAAAATCGTTTTTTTTCATTATTAAAAATATATTCGATTATGCTTGAGATAACATTTCACATTTTTTTAACCATAAACATAAAGAGAAAAAAGGTTTATAATAGTTCATACTTTCTTTATACTAAGATAAACTTTTAATTCTATTCGTCGATGAGATTATGCCGTAACTAGCGCAAGAAAATTGATATTTATATATGATCATCATAGTTTAGTTTGTAAAGAAATATTAAATGGGTCAACAATTAACTAACAAACCCCCAAACTTTTAAGTATATATCATACACCAAAATGATAAATAAATATATAAATAAAAAACAACAGCAGCACGTCAGCACGCACTAACGAAAAATTGTCCGATTTAAATATAAACTAGAAGTGTGTCCACGCGCGCTGTGGCGTGTTAAATCGTGGAAGAAATTAACGTCCTTGAAAGCCTATAAAAAAAGCCAAAGGAAAACGAAACCATTAAAAAAGTTACCGTTTACGAAATAGATAAATGTATTCGGAATTTTATATAAAAATAAAACCTTTATGTAAACAAAACCGTTAAAAAAGTTAACTGATAAAAAATTAGAAAAAGAAAGCAAAACCGTCTAAAAAAGTAAAGAGTTAAAAAAAAGTTTAAAACGATGTTATACGCAAGTGTTTAGATAACTTGTACACTATAAGTCTATAAAGCAAAACTCTGTTTTGAACGAAACTTAAATCGAAACGTAGATAAAAATAAACATGTCGCAACGGTATATTCGAAATTTTATAAAATATTATTTATAAAGTTATAAACGAAAACAAAAGAAGAAAAGAAAAAGTCTATAAGCCGACAAGTGTCATGGTCTTATTGGCCTAAAACAAATTAAAGAAAGAGAGAAGCTATGTGTTGCTGACTTGTACCTTAGGTATCAAGTCTCGTAAGTAATGTAATACGTAAACAAATGGAAATAACAATAAGAAAACTACGAAAATAAATAAGCATAACACCCCGAAATTTCGACAAAGTATAAATGACGGTTTAAGACAGAAGAAATAAAAGAAAGAATAAGAGAATGACGGGCTCGAGCGGGTTCTGGTCTTGAGCAGAGAAAATGGAAATGCAAGGGAGGGGGAGTAAAACCCTAGTCACCCCCCTCCACTCCCCCATTCATCACCTTCATAATCTTCACCATCTTTGCCAAGAGAGAGAAAGTTTCAAAACCACACCCAAGACTTCCATTATGATCCCAACTCGTTGTTAGATTATTGTAGAAGAGCGCAGGAGAAAAGATTACATGAAAACAGGCAATAAACTCGTCCAATATCTGAGTTTTTGATTTCAAAAGTGGGTTTAGGGTTTAAGTCGGTTTTCAATCAAAGTCATGATTTTTACGAGTGAATTGGCCTAAAAAGCATATATCTAGCTTCAAGGAAACTAGATATGAGTTTTAGATGTAAAAAAATTGAAACTTGTATTAAAAACGAAGAATGTGGTCAAGAACATTTAAATCGTCCGAAAACAAGATGAATGGTCCGAAAACGATGAAGTCGACCGAAAAGTATTTCGGTCGAAAACTTGAACGAAATAGTTTTTGGACAAAACGTTTTCGAACAAAATAGCTATCGGACAAAGGACGTTTCGAACGAGATGATTTCGGTCCAAAAAGATTTCGACCGAAAGAAATTTCGGTCGAAAAGGGATTTCGGACAGAGAGTTTTCGGATGGAAACATCTTAGTTGTAGCTATGTATTGACATGTCTCGTTCGTGACTTCTGGACAGATCAATTAGCATCCCACCTAGCTTGAAGTTTCCATTGCTAAGTGAGATAAGTCTGTAAATGTCAAGTGAATTCTTATTGCCTTTTTCTAACGGTTTTAAGCTGACATGCATACTGGTAGAAAGATTTGAAATGCAAAGTATAGCTTATATAAAAGTGTTATTTTTATAAAGTGAAAAAAAGTTATAGTTTGTTTAAAAATGTTATTTTTATAAAAAAAAATATGTTAAAGAGTATAGTACTATCTTTGAAATATATTTTTTTTAAAGAAAGTAAAAGTTAAAGAAAAGAAGGTAAAGAAGTTGTACTTCGGTGTAGCTTGACGGTGACAGATGTCATATTATATGCTTATGTGTTAACATGTGTTATTTGTCTATGTGTTATGTGTTTCAATGGCATTATATTATGTGATGCAATATAATTGCAAAGTAGTTGCATAGTAGAAAGTCCTGCAGGCAAGCAAAGTAGAAGTTTCATCCCGAGGTGTGAGCAAGCAAAGTAAAAAAGTCTCACCCTGAGGTGTGAGCAAGCAAATGAGTCTTACCCTTAGGTGTAAGCGAGAAAGTCTCACCCTGGGGTATGGGCACAACAAAGTAAAAGTCTTACCCTGAGGTGTAAGCAAGAAAAGGGATCTTGCCCTCGGACATTAATCCATATGTGATATTTAAAGTATGTGGAAGCTACTAGTCATGTACGAGTGAAAAGTAAAGTTTCAAAGGGTATAGGAGAACACCTTAAGTGTTTTCCTCAAAAGCAAAGCTTAAATGAAAGAAAGAAACTGAACGATTTTATAAATTGTAACGTTGTAAAGTTTTTTTAAAGACAAAGGCAAAGTTGTTTTAAAGTAAAGAAAGAAAGCTTATTTTATTATTATAAAACTAGATATTTAAGAAAAATTTACAGTTTAAAGTAAAGATCGAACTCACCAACGTTAGCTGACTTTTAGTATGCATGACAGGTAGTAACAGTAAAGTAAAGGAGTCGTGAGGGCTTGATAGCATGGACGTGGGGCTGTTGCACTGAAGACTGACTTTCCTTTTCCCGATAGTTTATGTTTTGAACAATGTTAGATGTTACTGGATTATGAATGTTTGGATATAAAAACTTCCGCTGTAATAGGTTCTAATTCTAGTGACGTGGGGCTGTTGCGCTGAAGACTGACTTTCCTTTTCCCGATAGTTTATGTTTTGAACAATGTTAGATGTTACTGGATTATGAATGTTTGGATATAAAGACTTTCACTGTAATAGATTCTGATTCCAGTTTAAGAGCTATGTTATTATGTTTGGTTCCAACTATAAGATGTACCCGGTTGGGACGTTTCAATAAGAAATACACGTTAAACTCAAAAGCTAGACGACTCAAAACCAAAATGAACAACGTAATATCATTGCTCAAGGGGCAGAGAGATGTCACAAAACCGGTTATTATTAATTTGATCAATATATGTTATACTTACATTTTAACCATCCTACACGATTAGTGTGACTTGAGAAAAATTTTAAAAAAAGGGGAGAATCTACAACACTAATCAACACAAACCACCTACAATACAACACTAATCAACGTCCTACTTGACATCCCTCCTACGTATACAGGGGTATGCATACATATACGGCCATATAAGTGTGTAAAAATGTTTTTTTATTATTTTATTAAAAAAAATAATTATAACCTCTTTTAATTAGTTTTTTTTCCTTAAAAATTATAAATTTTTTATTTTTTTTTAATATAACTTTTTTTAACTAATTTATGTACTTTAACTTTTTTTAATTAGTTTTTTTTTCCTCAAAAACTATAACTTTTTTTAATTAGTTTTCTTTTTAAAAACTGTAATTCTTTTAGTTAGTTTTTTCTTTAAAAAAGTATTAACTTCTTAATTAGTTTTTTTTATTAAATCTGTAACATTTTTTAATTAGTTTCTTTTTTAAAAAACTACAACCATTTATGATTAGTTTTTTTTTCAAAATTAAATACAATAATAGAAAAAAGAACATAGTTAGAAATAACATACTACTTTTCATCAAAATAAAATATTCTTACACATCTAAAACTACATTAACATTATGAGTACCATACATCAATAGAGTAGATTTGTAGACGTGACATTACATAGTTTGCCATCCAATCGCGCATAGATTTTATAGTGAGTGCACAACGTCGTAATGGGAGATGTCAGATGCTCTTCTTATAATTGAACCATTACATATTAGTTACCATACAAATACGCAATTGTAAGGGTTTAATACTATAGGAACTCTTCTAGACCTTTTCATAGCAAGAAGCAAGTTGTACCGCCTTCATTGGTTAAATAGTGAATGATTACACCAAAGTTGACAATCAAGATTCTGGTGTAAGGCATAAGCATCCAGTATTCTTACGGTACAAGACCTGATTTTGAGAAAAGAACATGTATTGGATTTCTTTCTACTCGGTCACTCATACATATCTTTTGGCGTACATTGTATACGGTTTTATGCGTAGGCACGTTTTGTTCGTTTGGCTCCGGGGTGTTGATAGAATATCATGTGACTTCATATTCTTCAATGTCAACTCTTCCACCAAACGGGTTTTATTATAAAATAATATGCTTTTTCATATGCATGCCTCTTCTTTTGTTGTGCATGTGGATGACTATGCTCCTCACATATCACACTTAACGTTCAAACATCATACTCTTTAAAATACTTTAGCGTCAATTGAAATGGACAGTTAGTTTTTTGGTTCCAGAATTTCCAATTGTTGATGTTCCCATATATGCACCACCACGATCACATATAAGAAAAAATTTAGACACGTAGTCATTTACATTTTTCTTCAATCTATTGGTGACAATAATGTAGTCAAGGTTGTGTGTTGTGTTTTGCATCCAATCTATAAAACTCCTTTCAAGACTTGAACACCTAAAATTACATTTGTTTTTGTTAACAATGGTAGGATTTACTCAATACTTTAGGAATATAGAAAACTACGAACATGTTGGCTGATAGTATAAAAAAAATATTTTATTAAAATAAAAGAAGAACCTTTTTTATTCTATTTTAAAATAAATAAATAAATATTTGGCACACTCCCTAGAAATCTATATGATTGTATAACTTTTTGGTTGCCTGATAGATGTGGTGGCTAGGGTGGGGGTGCATGTAGAGGACCACCTCTACAGGTGGTGTGCGTATAAAAACACCCATTAAATATCACCGGCAATCAACTTTAATGTAGCAAGCCATCTATGTAACAATGCATACTAAATTGATTGAATTATTTATGTGTTTCAATTATATTTTAAGTTTCATAAAAATTTTTAGAAATTATAACTTTTAGTTTTAATTGTATTATACTAGGTGTGTTTCTCCCGCGCATTGCGGCTAAAACACCGTATATTACGAAGTACAAACGTTTATTTAAAATAATATTATACACTTACTTAAAAACAAGTGTCGGTGGCAACACCCCCTCCACTTTGTTAAATGGTAAAAATGGCCCCTCAACTTTGTAAAATATCACTTTGATCCCCTCAAGTTTTAAAGTTTCAAGTTTACCTCTTGTAATATAATCTGATATTTTTGTTTGTTTGTTTGATTTTTTTTCTCGACGTCCCGGTATAAATTTTGTTAAAAACGGAGTCGCATTCAAAATAAAGTATTTTTTAGGTATCGTGGTTATATCGACTGACAGTGACGTGCTGGTACCGTGAAAAATGAGACCAACACCGACTGAAAAAAATCAATATCATTATATAACTGTCTTTTATCTATGTGTCGATCTCCACAACTGAGTCTTCGTAACTTCATACGTTTCTTTTATGTATTTAACCATGTTTTTTTGTGTTTAGCCACGTTAATGTCACCAGCTCAACCGTTTAAGGTCCGCTTCCCACCGCGGAGCGTGGGGCAAACACGTTTTTTTGCTTAACCACGTTAATGTCACCGCCTCAACATAATAAGGTCCGCCTCCCGCCGCGAAGCGTGAGAAAACATTTCTAGTTATACTTAATTATAAAAAATGATGCCCCTTGTAACTAAAGATAAAGTCCCCTGGGACCGAAATAATAACAGAGACGTACTGATACGATACGATAGCTACTTATACAACCCTATCTAATATATTTTTATGTATATATGTCTATTTATATATGCACAGTTTTTATAAAAAGCCAAATTGATATTTATTTTAAACCGACTCATTTTAACTCGAACCATTTTCGATTTCTATAATTAAAGGCGATTTTAAAATATTAAAAAATAAAGTTTTTGATTGAAGGGTTTAAACTTAACATTCTCTTTTGATTCAATTTACAAATCAAAACTCAATACTGATTTAAACAATATATAAACAAAACAAGAAAAAAAGAAGCAATAAAAAGGAAACAAGAAAAAAAACAATTTACAAATAAAAAAAAAAGGAAAGAAGAAATGAAAATGAATTACATATTTTAAAGGTTAATAAGAGGTTGTGGTGTAGTAGTTGAGGTAAGGCTCGAAGTCCCAAGGGACCAGGGTTCGATCCTCGTCACCACCATTAATTTTTGCGGCATTGCAAATGAGGTCTAGCTCTTAAGCTGATGCACCAGGGTTTTACCCACGTCGATCCAGGGTTCGAGCCTCGGCTCTCTCTCAAGCCCGAAAGGGGCCGTATTTGGTGGGGTTTTTCTTTGAAAGCTCTTCAACTCTGACGCTAAGTGGGCCCGTTTAAGACAATATACTGGCCGGAGTTGAACGAGACTCTCCCATGTAAAGGGAGGTGTGATGTCACAACATTCAATGTTCGCCTTTCAAAAAAAATAAGTCTTGCAACCTGGCGAATTGATGTGAGATGCTATTGATCAACAGGACTTAATTGGAGCTGTTAAAAGAAGCAAAAGGACCAAGTGTGTAACATAGTTTTGTAAAAAGAAGGTAGAGAATGTATGGGGTAGGGGTCGAAGACCTCTTGTGTATGGGTTGCAAGTTTTACCGATTAAGCTAATGTCATTTTCGTTTACAACTTAGTTTATTAACTTATTTAAGTAATAAAACAAATTAAAAAAGTATTAAATTTAATGTTCATAAAGTAGTACTATAAAGAGACGTACTAATATGATAGCTATTTACACAAACTACCTAATATATTTGTATGCATATATGTGTACGTCTATTTATATTTACATATGTATAATTTTGTAAGAAGCGAAATTGATATTTATTTTAAAACGACTCATTTTAACATAGCCACCCCCCCAAGTTCGCCATATAAGTTCACCTGGCCATATCTCCGGCCCGGCCCGGCCCATCGAGCATTGTTCGTTCCATTCGTTGCGTACCAAAACTCGTTTATTCTTTTCGTCTTTATTTTTGGGATGTTACATATGTTCGATTTGAGATAAAACCATGCTGGGTTGAGTTGTTTTGGTGTTGGTTTTGCATATTTCTTGTTTTCTACTTGTATGTTTTCGTTTGGGGTTTTAGTACTTTGCTAGCCATGGTTCGTTTTGCCTTTTAAAAAAAACAGCTAATTGTAACAAATAATTGGTTAACTTTGCGGTCTTTGTTCTTAAATAACTTATAATGAAATGAGATGTTATTGGTTACCTAAATAAAAAGGTTATGAAAGTTTGTGTATCTTTTCTCATATAAAGATATAGAAGTATAGAACAATAGAAGGGATATTATTTAATCAAATTTGTTATTCACAACTTTGACTTTTAAGAGTTAGACTCTGAGGAATATGTCAACCATTACAGCAGTCAAAGTTTCAACAAAAAGAAAAGTCAAAATGAACAATCAGGGGTATCAACTGACATCTGGTCCCCTTGTTGGCACCGACTCTTGACGGTACATGCCACGTGGAAGCTGCACTTTCGTCTTTCTGCACCCGTTTACTATCACAAACCTAAGTTCGTCCCCTCTTCATCACGTGAACTTTAGAAATAATTATTTGAGATACATAAACATATAATTTAAATAAGTATTATATTTTTTTATTCAGCAAAACAATGATTTAATTCCCCATCACCCTTGCTGGCGTTGACAATCCACTCTTCCACACCCATACCAGTCAGCATCGGTCAACTTCTGAAGAAATATGTTATATGTGCCTGGCAGACATGTATGACATGATGGGACGTGGAGAGGTGTCGTCTAAGGAGAAGGTTTGTCAAAAACCTGAAAATTAAACGAAGCTAAACCCTAAATTAGAGGCTCTAAGCGGCAGATTATTTTTTTATATGGTCGAACCACCCCTATATATATATAGAGCTGGATGCATCGTTACAATAGGGTAGACATATCATGATAATGGGGTAAGACTACTTTGGTAATCAAAACTTATTACAATAGTGAATAAGAACTAGAAGCTATACGCACCATTATAATGGATTGCCGCACCGTTGAATCAAAACTCACAAGTTGGACGCACCATTATAAAGGGTTTTAGAAGCACCGACATAATGGGTTAGACGTAGTGTTGTTAACAACAATGCATCAGACCTTTTAAACATAATGGGTTGCCTCATATAGTTTTTATTGCTCGTACGTTTTGGAGTCATGCACACATCATGTTTTTTCAATAGTAACTTCAATGGTTATTCAATTTTTGTGTGGTTTATTTATTATTGATTGTTGTTTAATATAGATTATATATTATTTATATCTTAATCTTTAACTTTTTTATTGAATTAATTGATAGAATCATAAAATTATAGTTACTAGTTACATTATATGTTTTTTTAACAGCAAATACCCCATTTTTAGGCACTTCTACTAATTTACACCAATCTTAATATATGATTTATGCTTGAATCTTGATTAAGCTGACACTTATATGATTTTAGGAGAACCTCACGATTCGTTTAATTATTTAACATAGATTATTTTGCTACAATATATATGTTGATTGTATAAGTTTATATTTTTATCTAAATCGATTTCTTCTTCTAATTGTATTGTTTGCTGTGTACTTTTAGAAGATGATCCCTTTTTTAGAATTCTGTTTAAAAAGGTATCTGATGAGATAATATCTTTAATATTACTAGCTGATTTTCTGGATCCTTAGATGATTTGATTATTCATCATTTGGCTTCCAATGTTTATAAGGTTTTGGTTTACTTATATGTGTTTTATTTAGTTTGTTTATAATTTTGTCAATTTCAGAATCTTCTACATCTATATGTTTATCTTTTTTAATATTTTTTTATCTCTAATAAGATTTGGTTGTTTTGTTCCCTTATATAATCTAAATTATCTTTAAACTCTTGACCCGCACACAACAGAATGACCTATACGGACCATGCGATGATTTAAGTAATTATATATATATAACTTTATATTTTAGGGGCCCGTTTTTTCTATTCGCACAGTGAACCTCTGAACCTTACCCGACCCGAACCGTCAAAACAACCCGAAATTTTTTATGTCCGGCTCTATCAAAATTGGAGCAGTTAAAAACAGTGAACTCACTGAAAAAAATTCTTGGATCCGCCACTGCTCACCGCACACTCCCAAACCTTACAAATAGTTGTTGCTATTAGTTTGATTTACTCTATACGTTTGTTTATGTTTAAATCTTTTAGAATCTAATATCATAAATATCTAACTGCTAATTTTCTCTTTTCCAATTCTCCAAAATTAGTTACTCGCACGTTCTTTAATCAACTTGACAAAGGCTAAAACTTTAATTGGATGGGGTACGTAACATTCAAAGGAATAAACTAAAATAATTTGGCAAATAAAAATTGTATGATTTAGGTTAGTCGTCACAGCTTCACAAGTCACATACTCATGAATTGACACTCACCTAACTATCATCCACCCGCCAAAATATGTACAGTAATATCAATAACCAAATGTTCAATCTATTCTAAGACCATCCCAATGCATATTTTTGGGGCGTATTTACCTCACGAGGATAAAAGAGGGAAGAGATGGGGCTGAGGTGGAGCAGAGATGGAGGAAAGGCCTTTTTGCGAGAAAAAACGCTCAAAACGATTTATGTGAGAGGTGGAGAAGAGATGGAGGACATTTTTATGACCAATTTAGAGTCGTTTTTTTGGTTGTGAAAGACTGAGAGGGGCAAAGCCCGGGGCGGCTCAATGGGGATTGTGATATAAAGGTTTAATAATCTTAAATCATCGGGGACGGCTAAAGGGGGAGTGAAATAAAGCAAGGGCTTTGAGCCCTAACTTCACTAAGGCCCTCAAATACTAAAAAAGAATTTATATGTAGGTAATTTAGGCTTTGGGATTGTTGACGGTGGGATTTGTGGTCTATAATTATGCATATACACAGATAATAAAGAAATCATAGGATGAAAAGTAAAAAAGTATGTGTTCTTTTTGACAAAAAGAGCCCCAAATTTATTATATGTTTTGCGCCATCAAAAAATCTGAAACAATCAATCATACATGTAATATTAATTAGAGGCGGTACACGGATCGAATGAATCAAGGATAAAATCAAATTAGGTCCAACTAAGGTGAATAACATCTTAATACGAATAAAAATGGTCAAGTAAGTTCGGTTTACACCGAACATTTATCTACTTTTTTTGGAATTTTATAGAATTTAGTAATGTATTAAATAATATTACCGAAACTAAGTCATTTGAACGAGTCCTAAGGGAGGAGGGAGTGCCCTCGGGAGATCCCTATTTCTTCATCTCGGCTCCAGTACCGGAAGGGGATGAATGGTGTTCCCGCCCTTCCCGACCATGTGTTCCCGATGCTCTTCACAAACCTGCTTGTGAGTTCTTAAGATTCATGGCCATCTATAGATCCACAAGGTCAGGGTCAGCTTTTGGGTAAAGAAACTAAAGCCCTAGCTTTGGGCCACCACATCAACAGGGCCTCTAGTTTTTAATCTTTTTTATCTATACATATGTTATTTGGGCTTGCATGTTGCCTGCTGGGCCATGTAAATATATAATCGATGCTATATGTGATTGGGGAAGGCTGAATTGCTGACCTCATAATGGAGTTAGGGCAAAACAAACAGATGCCCTGGAGTCTGGAGGAAATTACAAAATCCAAAGGAAAACGACCCGCAACGGTGAAATTCAACTGACAACCGGAGATGCGGCGATAAAGAACGCAATTAAGCATCGAAAATCCAATCGACGGAAATCATATTCATTCCAATGTCTATATTTCTTGAAAAATGAAAGGTTAGTGTTATGTAAACTAAAATAGTTAAGTTTGTCTCTCTAATCTTCACTCTATCGTCTCTTTTTTTATAAATCCAAAATCTATTATCTAATCTTCCTTGTAAGAGTCAATTGGATTTTCATTCTTAAGTTGTAAGTGGTTCTCACTTCTGAGTTCTTCTTCATTGGAGTTAGAAACTTGGAAAGCCAGAAGGCATATCCGGATTTTCTGTTTGGATTTAAATTCTTAAGTTTTAATTGGATTCTGCTTGAAAACTTGGATTTTCATTCTTAAGCCAGATACAGATCATAATATTCTACTTGTAAATTGGATTTTCTGCTATCCTATATACAATTCAAGTTTTATCTATAGATTGTTGATTGTTATTATGTAATATTCTGTGACTTTATAAGGTTCTTGGTTAGTTGATTGTTAAAGCTGCTGCACTTAAACTTGATAATCTGTCTTAAAACTTGATTTTATTAATTTGTTTAATTTGGAATTTGCCTTAATCTGTTATAAATCTTGCTCTAATCATGTCAAATCGAATTAAGAAGCATGAATCCGGCCATTCAAAAAGAAAAAAGAAACAGAAACGATAAGCTGAAATGAAATCACAAACAGGTTCTTTACTAAAATTTGTAACAACCCTAAAGATAATACACCTCTAAACATAGACAAACCTATAAATATAGATGAACCTCTAAATGTAGACGAATCTAAAAACGTAGATGAAATTAATTATAATAATGAACCTCGCCAAATATAAACTTTTTAATTTATTATTTTCGGTCTCAAACACGGATAAAGGAGGAGAGTTTATAACATTTATGGAAAGGGCCTCATATTTTTAGTTCGTTTTAGGTCATCAAAATGATTAATCCGCCCCGCACAAGTTTCGTGTCTATGTCCTGATGATAAAAAAAACCCAGACTGATTACTATCTTATTTAGCACCATTCTTGGACCTTTTTTGCATTTATAAACTCATAAATGTATTAGAAAATAAAAATATAAAATATAAAAGCAATGCAACTTTGGACCAAATCAATCTAATTTTTTAAAATAAACAAAAAGCCTTGGTCAAGGGTACGTGTAAAGTAAAATTTGGTCCATTCATAAATAAACCCCGTTCATATACAAAACCCTTGACGCCACAAAAATACCCTAATGCATCATGCATGCATCATACCCTTGTTAAGTATTTTTTAAAGTTGTTAGCTAGGTTAAAAATGGTATCATATATTTTATGTAATAAACTTGCATATAGGTAATAACTTTTAAACCTATCTTTAATTTATTCGCAATAAGCAAAAACGACCGAATTTTAAGGCCGACAAAAACGGTTCTAACATAAGCGACCAAATTAGCAACTGAAATTAAATGGTCGTAAAATTTGTTGCGGTCGCAAGATTAGCTACCAAAAGAATACCGGTCATTAGCGACCGAAAACTAATAGGTTGTAAAAAAGTAACTAATTTGAAAAATAATAAAAGAAAATTAAAACTATTTCTCTTGTAAAATTGGTCATAAACATAGCAACTAAATTAACGACTGAAATAAAATAATAAATGGTTGCAAACTTACCTAACAAGCTCATTTGGGTTAAAAATAATATATAAGATCAGAATTATTTGTGAGTACTGCTTATGTTTGCAAGTTCTTAGCAGCTTACGCACATGGGTTCTCTAGACCATTCAAATCTCCTGGTTCTAGAAGCTAAAGATGTGTGGATTGTCTTGAAAATTAATGATAACAATGACTTTTGAAATATTTTTGTTACGAGTGACCCCGCAATCGCACTCCGCCCCTTGAAGATAAGTTTTGTACTCTATTAATTTCTCGGTCCTTTTAATCGGGTGTTTCGACCTGATCCCCTAGCTTAGGTAAGCATTCAAAAGCAGCCTCCTTTCACGACCACAAAGAAAAGAAAAAGACTATCGTAAGGAAAAGAAATACTATTAGACTCACTCCAAATGAACAGTAGACTTGGAGTGAGTCTTTTAGGATTCCGTTCGTTCACTTAGATACATATCGTTTCATTACACTCATTCGGCCAGATCGATAAGAGTTTGCCGAGGTGGTTGCAAGGCTGCCCGGCCCCCAAGGGGATTTGTATTCGCTTGTTATTTATACTATCATAAGCCAAGGCCTAGAAGGTTAGAAAGAGACCTAACTAGATTACTAGACAAGCACAGCCTTTTATGGGTTTAGAGTTAAGGCCTATAAGAAATTGACGAAAACGTTTCAATAGGCTGACTCTAGGTGACTCTCATCAGTATCAAATTCCTTAATTTGAAGCTCTAATTTTAACTTTAAAAGATTTTATATGATTCGCTTTTATCTCTAAAATGTGAGAATTATCAATTGGTTAATTCACATATTTATTTAGCTATCTAGTTTGAACTTAATCTTTCAGTGTCAGTTTTCAAGATTTGAAGTTAGTTACCAATTTAGAAATGCAATATAAATAGATAGTTTGATGTATAGTTTATTAACTCAAAAATAATATTAATTTTCTTTATAAATATTAGGTTAGAAACTCATGTATTACATAGATTAAATAAATATTGTAAACCAACCGTTTCTATGAAAATTTGTATGTTGGATGTCATAACCATTGATGAAATAAGAAAAAATTAAGATTTAAGAATTATAAATAACAATAATGAAGATTTAAAATTATAAATAACAAATAATAAAGATTTACGAATTCTAAAATTATATTTAAGATCTAATTAAAATATTCTTATGATTTAGTAAGTTTTGATTTTGCATGGTGGTTTTAATCCATTGATGCCACTTCTATTCTCCTTGACATGTTTCTTTTTAAAATGGAGTTGTATTCAAAATAGAATATTTCTTTATTATCGTAGCCTATAGCGAGTACCGGTATCATGACGAACCGAACTGATACCGGCCGAACAACATTGGTACCAATACTGGTATTGTCGGAACCGGTTTCAGAATTTGGTTTTATGGTTTTTGATCGACAGTTGTTTTTGGGTTACATCAAACAACTTTTGTGTAATGAAACCACTGTAAAAGAAATATTTTTTTTGTATCGTAAACTATACCGAGTGCCAGTACTGTACCGGTAACATAACGAACTGAAACCGACCGAGCAACATCGATACCGGTATATAGGGATGAGATCGGTACCGAACCAGTACTGAATTTATGGAAAAGTGGGTACCAGTACCGGTACCAAATTTATCGGTATGGTACCGGTACTCGTTACATAATGTTAATATCAAGATGGTATCGATACCGTACCGGTACTGAAAATACCGGTACCGAATCTATCGGTACGGTACCGGTACTCGGTACCAAATGCTCATCCCTACCGGTATAAGTATTATCAGAACCGGTATCGGTTTTTTTGTTTTTATAGTTTTCGACCGTCGTAAAACATGTGTCGCTATCCTTTTGGGTTTTATTTTATTTTATAAAGTTTTGAGGACATTAATTTTTTAGCCAGCCATTTAGCGCGCTGCAACGCGCATGTTTAATACCTAGTTTGACACATTTTTAACTTTATGAATACAAAAGTGTGTAGCGTTGAATTATCTTTTTGAAATTGGAAAATAAAGTTTATTTTTCGTTATAAAGTATGAAAAAGTACCACATACTCAAATTAAATCAAGATATACTATATTTCAATGTAAATAAATTTAAACTAACGACTAGTAGTCATAACTAAACCATCCATAATATGCACTTTTGGAGTATTATATTTGAATGATATTTAAATGTTAAGCAGATGTAATATTTTAAAAAGTTAAATTATGTAGGTAGAGGTGCACAAATCGGTTTTTTAATCCAAACCGGTTCAAACCGACCCGAACCGGTTTGGTCAACGAAAAGTCAAAACCGATTTGGACCCAAACCGGTTCGGGTTAAACCGGTTTCAGAGAGGGAAATATGTAAACCGGTCAAACCGGTTCGGGTAGGTTTTAAACCGGTTTGCCCCTTAAACCGGTTTAAACCGGTTTTTATTAAAAAAAAAAAATCAAATAAATTTTATGTTTTTAATATAAAATCCAAAATAAAATATAACAAAATTAAAACATAAAGTTCAACGTTTATTAATATTTGGATAGTTCGGAAATTAAAAAACATAACAAGATAAAATTGTAAAACATTACAAAAAGTATAACAAATATAAAACATTAAGTTCAACGTTTTATTTTTTGGAATATTGATTGATTATTCTTGTGCGTTGTCTTCGGAACTAGAGCTTCGTAGCCTTGCATCTTCGGCTAGTTCTTCATCCGTGACTGGTTCGGATATTCCAAGATCAACCTCGTTGTTGTGTATGACTTCTTCGGCTTGAATTTCATCTTCGAGAAAAGTTTGGTCTTGTATCCTATCCATCGCATCCAAATGGTCCTTCAAACAAATGCACATTTCCATCGCTAGGGGTGTGAGTCTAGTCCTTCGTATCGATAATACTCTGCCACTAAAAGAAAACGCAGATTCCGAAGCTACCGTGGAAGCTTGGATGGTTAGTACATCACGGGCCATGGCGGAAAGAATCGGAAACGAAGCTTCGTTTTGTTTCCACCATGCCAAAATATCAAACTCCTCAAAAACGGTAGGAGGCATAAACGCTAAAAAGTTTGTGCCAACATACCTTCCGAGTTCGCTACTCGGGGTGGTACCTCGAGCACGTTTACTAAATTCATTTAACATTTCGTTATATAAATTCAAGTTAACATCTCTCGAGCTACCACTTGATGATGTACCCATTGTATCATGTGGAGTCGGAGTTGTACCATATTTATGTAAATAAACATCAAATAAATCTTGTAAACATTTGTTAAAATATGTTTTTGTGCCTTGTGCAAAATGGATGTCTTCGCTATCCAAATTCAAAGCGTAAGTAATTCTATCAATCAAGGTTTCAACCCCGTAAACATTTATGGTAGGGTTTAACGCGGCGGCGCAAGTTATAACGGGAGGGATTTCTTTAAAATATTTCACTAATTTTTCTTTCATCGGTTCTATCATTTTTGTAAAAAGATCGCTTTTATTTTCAAGCTCAGACAACTTGTTAGCCATTAAATATATTTGTTTTAGTGTTAATGGACTTGTGGGATAATAAACACCGGATAAAAAAGTTGTGGCGGTTTTGAAAACTTCAAGCAATTCGGTTACGTCTTTTAAAATGTTCCAATTTGTAGACGGAAAGTTTTGAATTTTACGACGAGGTTTTGAGGAAAGCATATCATGAAATATTTCTAAAATTTCTCTTTATCGTAAAGCGCTATAAAACATAATATAAGTCGAGTTCCATCTTGTCTCGACGTCCCAATTCGGGCCTAAGCAAAGATTATTCGTATCACGACAAAATTTAATATAATCATGGTATCTTTTTCTGTTACTAAAAATATCTTTAAGCATTTGTCGAAAACTATATGTTAAGTTTGAAACCTCTTCAATTGCAAGCCCCGGCTTGCACCGCCAAGTTAATGATGTGTGCGACACATCGACTATGGAAAAAAACGTCGTTGCAAACGGGTTTATATTTAATTTTTAGTTTTTGAACCGCATTTGTATTATTAGATGCATTATCAAAAGACATTGAAAAAAGTTTATTTTGTAATTTAAATTCGTTAATAACACCATCCAATATATAAAATAAATTTTCGCCGGTGTGTGGATATTCAAACAAGTCAAAAGCGATTGTACGCTTCATCATTTGCCACGTATTGGGATCAACCCAATGCGCGGTAACGCAAAGGTACGAATCGGGTATACCATGTGGAGCCGACCAAACATCGGTGGTTAAGTTTACACCGGTTTGCAAATTTTCAAAACCTAAAATTAATTCTTTTTTTGCTTTTTTCCACATTTTTATACAATCTCGTCTAAGGGTTGTGCGACTTACTTGGTGATAACGAGGTTGGAGTGTCTCTTGAATCATCTTTGTCAAGCGCGGATTGTCAAAGTGGTTGAACGGCAATCCTTCTTGAATCACTAACCTCGCCATTCGATCTCGAACAATATTTGGATCAAAGTTCCAAATTCCTCCTTCGCTTGTCATCGAGGCTTGACCTTCACTTGGAATTCCCTTCAATGACGGGCAAGATTTTTCCATATGCGTTTTCAAAGTAGTGTTTGAATCTTTCCCCAAAAACGCACCACACAACTTGCAACGAGCACGTTCCTTTCCGTTTGACAACAAACATAAATCGTAATTGCACCAGATTGCCGGATTTCTCGTTGTTGCTAGAATTTGCACAACGGTAACTTCGTTTGAGGAACCACTAACACCAAAACTTTCCATGTTTTTTTTTAGTTTAGAGAGAGTTTAGAGAGCGTTTTTGAGCGGTTAAAGAGCGGTTTTAGAGATTAGAGAGTGTAAAGAGAAGTGTGATCAACCCTAAACACCCCCCACCTATTTATAGTGTTTATGGGTCCAAAAAACTCCAAAAAAAACGGCCAAAATCGACCCCAACGGCCATATAGCCGTTGGCCAACGGCTAGAACTCGCCCAACGGTTCAAACCGGTTTGAAAACCTGTTTCCTAACCCGGTTTAGCCAAAACCGGTCCCAACCCGATTTTTTTTTAGAAATCCTCAAACCGGTTTGAAACCGGCGGTTTTTGGGCAACCCGAACCGGTTTGGTCCAAACCGGTTTAACCCAAACCGGTTTGCCGGTTTGAACCGGGTTAAAAAAAAACCGGTTTTTTTGTGCACCACAATGTAGGGACGATTTTATATAAAATGATATGTAGTTGTATTGTATTTTAAAAAGGTAGGCCGTTGATTTCATTTGGGTAGGTTGCGGCCCATTGGACCAATAAGTGATCAGATCAGCCCATTCGATTTAGTTTGTGTGTGAAACTAATGAAATTGGGTTTTATCTAAATTAATTGATTTGGGTTTATAATTTATGAAATTTCTTATATTTTTTTTTAAATTAGAAATATAAATGTTTGATATAATAAGTAACAAGATACAACAATTTTACATTCAAATCTTTTATTTTAATAATAAATAAATAAATAAATATACACAAATACTTCAAAGGATTGGAACACTTTTTTTTAAAAGGAGTTATAAAAGCACCTTTATAAAGACAGAAGAAAAGGCCAAGATTCGTTCAAAGCTTCATTTTCTGACCATTTCAACTTGAAGTGATGTGCATACTTACTTTCTATTTAAGTCACATTTTTCAAACCCGCATGGATTACCTTAAAGCAATAATAATCGAATCATTTCTTGTTTTATGATTACATATTTGATTTTAGTACAAAGTATCATTATGTATACTTTTAGAAATATCTCTAAATTTATCAACCCCTATAACACTCCTTAAATATGCTATTTCTAGAGTTAAAAGATATGTTTAAATAAAGATTTAATCATTATGTATACTAATACTTATTTAGGGTATCATTTATATATATATATATATATATATATATATATATATATATATATTAGTTTAAATTCAAACATATGAACTCAATCTTAAAACTAAAGAATATGAATTATACCTCCAAGTGAAACTTATGGGAGGGTTCAAGTATCAAACACTATGATCAAGGATGTAGTCGTCACAAACAACCATCTTGTTAATCTTTTCGAACGTGGTTTAAAGTTTAACAAAGTACCCATACTCTCGAAAGGAGAACAATTAACGAAGTTTATTGATTCACTGTAATACTCATAAATTTCAAATGTTAAATAATATAAAGATTCAGAACTTAAAATGAATTTATCTAACTATATATTAATGAATATCCATAAAAGAAATAACAAATAATTAGATTTTTATATTTTTTTAAGTTTTTTACCGTTCAAAAATTTAATGGGATTTGGTTTGTAATATGATTCTATATAAGTCACACGTCAGCCCTAATCGGGTTAGGGTAATATTATTTGCTACAACCTCCGTTCCGAGTTAAATATATAATAAGTTCTAATTTGGTCGTAACATGTTTTTATCCTTTATATGAATAAAAATAATAGTTTTAATCAGTACATCAAATCTTCTTTTTAATTTTGATTGCATGATGTTTATTTATTTGCTTTTTTTTTTAACGGCGACTTTCATTCGTTGAGTGACAGTCGCATCTCCGACAAGTCGGAGACCCATCACCCCTCAATACCTGACCACTACGTTGTCTGAACCGGGCCCGCGGGTTCAGAGCGAGGGGTTAGGCGTTCCCCGGGAAACCATGGAGCCTGCTGCCACTTGACAACAGTTGCGCCGCTACATGGGAGACCCGCTAGCGTAACGCACTCCGTACTAAAACCCGGTTTGACTCGGGTTTAAACTTGCGTGACTTTGTTCAAACATTCATTGCCTTACTAAAGTGGTTATGTTTATTTATTTGCTGCTAATAGGTTCGATAAGTCTAAAGTCAGAAAACCAATCATGAACATGACATGTTTTGTATTTTGACTTACAATATTCCAAGTAAGTCAAAAGTTCATATTTAAATATAAAACGTTCAATAAATATGTTTTTTTTATAATACTGTATGATTTACAATAAATATTTTTTTAAAACAACTACATCTAATATTTTGTCTGATTGTTTCGAAATTCAAGCCAGATTTGAGCTTTACATGTGAATGGTCTAATATCCCCGCAGAATTTAGGTGGCAATGATGGCTTTGAATTTGACCAATTCTAACACCTGAATCATAGTTCCTCCTGTTCATAGCTCGGAAGATTTAATAATATGTAGTTGAAGTGGTTCAATGATGGAGCACAATTAGTTTAAAAGTAGATATTTTTTAACAAATGGAACGGAATGATACTAAAACTCTTGACTTGAACCCTCAACCACTTAAGAGACACATTTCCTGCACACCTTTGTACCGGTAGACAACAAGATAAGTGACTTTTACTTCATTTATACTTGGGTAAGTGAACTTTTTATAAAATGTTGCTACAACATCGAACTCTCTATAATTGCTTCAACTGTAACTTGTGGGATGTTTGGTTTGCTGGAAATTAATGAAATTGGAACTTGAATTCCGTTACTGACATGTTTGGCTCTTTGAATTCGTTAGAATTGGATTCAAATGATAGCATGTTTATGTTGGATAATAAATAAACTAGAATGTAATTAGTTCTCTCAAATTCCTTCAAATAATGAAATTCAACATTCTTTCTAAATTATGAAAAAATTAAATACGGAATTAGAATCTTCCACTCCCTCACCATCGTCATCATCCCATCCGTAGCCTCCTCAGCTACCACACCCATCGTGGCCACGACCGTTGCCACCACGAACACCGCCACCGCCACAATCAACTTCTTTAACAAATTAACAAACCAAATATGCTTATTTTATCAATCAAATACATTACAAATTCTAATTCCTTTGAAAGATTTCAATTTTGAATCTAATTCCATTAATCCCAATTCTTATGAAAAAAACCATAAACCCAACGCTTCTTGGTTTTCAAGTCTTTATAAAAGAATTTAGCTTTTTGAAAACCCTACATTTTATGCTAAATTATAAATAAAGTTAAATTGCAGTGATATTAGTAAAGATTTTCGAAATCCGTTACCAAATTACAAATAAGTAAAAGTATGTTGTATTTTCTACAACTCGTCATTTTCATAAACTGAATATATTTTTGGTTAATTCACAACATTTTAGTAAACTAATGGGCCTGGAGAACGTTCTATTAGGCCAGTATTGTATTCCGAACAATGTAAACCAATTAATGTCAATTGTTAAGGAATTTCTACATATGGGCTAGGCTTACTTAGTCCAATGTCTATTTAAACATCACCTTAACTTGTATACCGATAGGCCCAATTTTGATGCTGGATAGATTGAGCTAGAGGTGTACAACCCGGTTTTTTGGCCAAACCTAGTCGGTTTGGCCAAACGGGGTCAACACCGGGTTGAGATCCAAACCGGTTCGGGCCCAAATTGGTTTGAGGAGGGGACAGACTCAAACCTATCCGATGCTGTTTGGTTCGGGCTGGAACCAGGTTGAGGCCAAACCGGTTTTTTTTATACAACCGAGAACAATCATTGAGCTGTAAAACCTTTTGTCTCGAGTTTCAACATCAAAAATGTCATTCTTTTTGGTTATTCATACAACCGACAACATTTATTTTAAATATAAATACGAATGAAATAACAAAAGAACTATACACACTCAACACACACACACACACACAAATGGACACACCTGTCATTAACGGGGTATCCATTCTACTTCAAGATATATTATCCCAGATTCTACATTCTGCAGTTGAAGTGAAACCTCCTGTTTTATCTTCCCCTCAACTATATTTACTGTGCTATCTTCTAGCAGTGCATTGTCATGTGATTTCAGCCACTTTCCTATCTGCATGTCCCCAAACATTGAAGCATCCCCATATGCCATTACTGATGACATCATGGGTTGAATGTCGATTTCGGCTTCTCCCATTATATCGTCAGCAGAGAATGTATCATAATCAAATACTTGCTGCACACAACCACAATGCACAACTTCTTGATTCTGAGCCCAAATTTAATCTGTTCGTTTACTTATGACTGGGTTGATTTGAGTTGTATTTTATCTTAAACTAGTCAAATTTAAAACTTTAGCTAAAAGAAAACGGGTCAAACGAATTGAAAGTCACCCGAAGTTTATTTTTGATGTAATCACATTGTTTTCGTAATCACCCATATTTAAAAGTTGGACAAAAGAGGGTTTGTTGGTCAATCAACCCGAACTGAACCGTACTAAAAAATGTCCCATTTCAAACCGAACATGTTTTCACATTTACCCAAACCTGCCCATATTACCAATTGTTATCTATAGTAATATCCAGATTATACTAACCAAATGTCACTCCTATAAAATACATTAGAAACAAAGAAAATGAGAACAGCATCGGGTTACCACTTTAACAGGCCCATAATCCTCAGGGACAGAAAGCAATAGCTCTTCATTCCAAATTGGATTCAAGTTGCTCCTTTGAATGGCAGTTTGGGCCCTCTGATAAAAGTAAGAGCCAATTCCCACCAAAAAAAAGACACATGGAATAACAAAAATCATAATTATATAGAGAATCATATAGGGTATGCATGGCATATATGTCCTGAACTAAAAAAAAACTATAGTGTTTTTAAATTCCCTTTTTAGTAAAGTTGCTATAGGGATACCACGATGGGAAAGATAGAAAAGAGTCTAACCTGCTCTCCTAGAGAAACAACAACATAAGGATCACTTGAAAGCATATCGCGCACAGCAAGATTTGCGCCTTGAAGAATAGTAATTTTCAAATGTCCAATAGCTCCCTCCATGCATTCCTGTGATCCTTTTCAGAAGTCAGTTGACAATAATATTTGGTTGAAACCAATACCATCTGAATGTTGTGCACTTACAGGTTTTGGTACCAACTTTGAACTTGGAGCACGTAAATTAATCACTTTGGATGGGCTTGCTTGGAGAGTGTTCCCTTTAGCATTATTTGATGAGATCTTCAAACTTGGTTTTAAGAACGCTTGAAGCTCATACTTGGACCTATGATGAGGTAAATCACAAGGTATAATTTACCATGCATACTCGGCCACCAAAATAGAATGTGTGGTGATTAATGTTTCATTCAGTATAGTTATGAAAGTGCAAATCGATCGGTTTGTCAGAATATTCTATAAAATCTTACTTGATAAACTTAGTACGTTGCTCAATGCTAGCATCTGGGCCAGGTTTAGCTCCTGCAGGAACATGTGCCTCATAAATTGAATTTGCAGAACTATTTCCTCCAACTTCAACCATGGCATCAATTTCTTCATCGGCCCATTCATCAATTGTCACTGATAAAACCTGTCAAGTTAAGCCATATCAAATTAGAACTTGCACACCTGTTTGAGTTGGTTGCCCAAAAAAACTTATCTGTTTCGGGAAATAATGAAATGAAATGATAATCAAATCCCCCTTGGATTTCAACTAATAGCAAACAATTCCTTCAACTTAAGTTGCATAACAAGCATCCCAAAATAACAAAATACACCCTCAACCAGAAGAAGGTTAAAATTATTGTCGAAAGTTAGATACTCAAAGTATCAAAAAGACATACCTTTGAAACATTTGGACCTAGACTTCTGTGCACACCACAGCATTTCAAGCATATAAACACTCCAATGGTAGGAGACCTAGAGATTCAAAACCACAAAATATTTATATTGTGAGGAATAATTATATCAATGCATATCTATTAACCTAAAAGTACTAATAATCACTGCAGAAGGTAAACAAAAAGGTTAAGCCAAACTGCTAAATCCTTGTATGAATTCATTCCATCAACACCATTCTTATCTCATCTTCTTTTACAATTTACACGTAAAGTTGTAAACTTTAAAAGTTACTCCGCATTCCTTCCGCTTTGTGTAACTTATTTACTTACACAGTCTATTGCCAAGTCAACAAGTCAAAACAGCTAACAGAAGCAATGGGCACAAGCCTTTGCCAACATAATATAAAATGCAAATATATATCCATGAAGCTATTAGAAGAAAAGGATAAAAGCTTGGAAAATGGTGTTGGTAGAACTTACGCCCATTTAGGATCATGCGCGCCACAATCAGCACAATTACGATTATCACTCTGTTGCAGTAAATCTTTTAATATTTTCTTACCTGCATAATCAAGATGGTTCATCGATCTATCTCACCAACATTTAATGCAACTATTATAATCCAGAAGCTACATATAATCTTAATCAAGTGACGAAATTAGATGCACTTAAGTAACTTCACATTTATGTCAATAACAGTTTTGTTAAAAGTATGACAACTCAATTATCACAATTATGAATACTATTTTCTAATGAAAAGTATTTTTTGTCATTAAATTTCTAATTGGGATGCCTTGAGAAGCTGATGGCTGCTTATTGATGGGCTATGTGATGGGTTGCTAATGATGCTGATTGGGCTAATTCCTTTCAAGGTTACTAAACTGCTAAAGACTAATTGCTAGTGGGCTTTGGAAGGATTCAATATGTAACATTAAAAAAAACTGAAGGGCCTTATTGTTACTTTAGAAGTGATTTGGTATAAAAGCCAAAGATATTGAGAGAAAGAAGGGATGGACATATGATTTTCAGTCTCTATTCAAAATTACTCTCAAACTTCTCTCTGCCTATTGGTTACAACCGATGCTGCAGTTTACGTGTTCTTCATCTTCTTTCCTTGTATGTTGTACTGTAGGTTGAGATTATGTTGTTATCATCTACAGATCTTGTTATGTTTTGATTGCTATATGGTCAATTGTGTTGTAGGTATAATTTTATGAAGAGTTGAACAAAGTTTCTGTTTTATTTTTGTACCTAACTTTCAAATTCAAAATTGAATATTTTGACCATATAATAAGAAAATCATAATCAGGTAATCGGTTTACACAAACACTTAAAACTGATAAACGTGACTTCAAATTTGCAATAATCAGTTTATATTCACATCAAAACACTCCTTAATACCAAGCATTGTATGAATGCTATTGTCAAAGCAAGATCTTTCTCCTCACAGATATTAATTTGCAAAACAGTCATACACCATTATTTCCAGTTGATTCTGTTATGTCAGTTACTAATTAAGCAAGCAGTTTCAACTCAATGGTCTATGCAAATTACTGAAGTAGCATATACATATAAGTTGCAAAGGGTTAATAATCATACCAGAACTCATTGGTCTGCTTGCAGGCCACAATCATCAACCAGAACTTTGACTTCTCAAATCAGACGGCTCTTTGCTAAATGAAATTTCAGAAGAAGAAAACAAATAATAATTAATTGAATAAGTTTCTAACAACAAATTCAATTTCTAGAGCCAAAGCATTATGCATCTAATACGCATTTTCTTCTTTAGGTCAATACAAACTTATACGAAGAACATGAAACGTAATTCAAATTAGGGCTCCAACGATCAATCAAAACGAAAATTGAAACATTAAAAAAACGATTTAAGAGCAATCATCGGATAATTGGTGTAGATTATCGAGAGTTGGATTGTAATCAATTGAAGGTAAATGGAATGCGAACGAAATTACGATGAAAATGCATCTGAAAGTATGTAATTGATTGACGGATCGGAAGAGAATGGTTGCAATTTTACCTGTCTAATTAATATGTGCGTCGCATGAGAAAGAGAGGGTGAATGAAAGCAAGCACCTCAACGAGGACGTTGAGAAGGTGGTGGTTGGTTGGGTGATTTCCACGTTGAGAACGAATCAGGTTTGTTATCAATTTTTTTCTTTACAAGGTTTTTGCCTTATCAAATCCAAACGCTTTTAATATATTACCAATTTTAAATCAGACTCGATTATATAAAAAATAAGTTGTCGCTTAGGACCCATATTTAAGAGTCTCCCAACCTTTACAACTTAATTCCGTATAATTTTCAGGTTTTGACAAGCTGAATGAAAAAAAAATATATTATACGAAATAGTTTTTTTTTATTAAAACTCACTCAGACTTTAATATGTGTGATTGCGTGTCTTTGAGAAATTGTATACAAAAAATATGTATTATTATATTCTCATGTGTTAGGATTATAAAAAAAATGTTTTTCTTTATGAATAAGCCTGATTTTATAATTCGCTTTATGCCTCCAAAAAGGTTGACTCGACCCTGCTTTAAGTAAAAAGAACGTGAAAGATAATGTAGTGAGACAGAGAATAAAGACATGTTAAAAATCTATATTTACAACAAGAGGTATAAGTCACTGTACAATTTCGCAGCTATGTACTTAAATTTGAACTATACATTGTTTTGTTTTGTTAAATGAGATTAACAAACTTCATCTTTGCCTTTTCCGTTTTGAGTATTATCTAAAAAAGTATATCCAATACTTTATTTGTCTTGTTCATGTTTCTTTTCACAGAAAAATCCGAATATTCTTTTTTACCTTTAGTTGTTTTATTTATTTATTTTTATTTTTTTAAGTCAGCTGATATTTAAATGTACGAGGAATAAAACTGATATTCCCTAGTTACAACATGAATCTTGAAATAATTCTTTATTATTATTAAGCAAATTGAATTTTAATAATCTAAACTATGCCTCATTGGTTGATAATAATTCATATTAACAAGTTGGATGGTGACAGTCTCAACTTTCACTTTTGTTGTTAAGGACAGTCCCAGTACCATAATCATAATAGATTTATGCTCGTCTTCCTTTCCATCACACCCCCGACTTCGTCTTCTTCCATCGCGCACACACAACCATCACCACCATTTGACTCCTCTGCCGACAACCACCACCAAAATGACCTGAACCAATTGCAAAAACGACATACATAGGGTTGGGTTCTCGTTAGTTGCACCCAAATTCTGGCTCAAGAGGATTACGGTTTAGGGTTGGTTTTTTTTTCTAATTGGGTCAAAAAGCTGGTGGTTGTGATGTGGTACAGATATTGTTGGTGCGGGAAGTAGGATGGGTATGGTGGTGGTATGGAAATGGTGAAGTGAGGAAGGAGATTACGAGAGGGTTAGGGATTTAGGGGTTTCTTTATTTAATTGTTTATATTTTCAAATAAAAAAATATGGGACCCATGAGTTTTTTTAATTTGTTTTATTTGTTTTTTTTAATATTATGGGTAGTTTGGTATTTTCTAGAAAAATTGACAAAAAAGTTAACCCCTACCTACTCCCAAGACTATGTCTGTTACATTTGTGTAAACTATTAGGCTATAGTTATAGTTTTCGTATCATAGGGGCTATAAGTGAAATTCGTGTAAAACACATGAGCCATCCGTGTAATTAATTTTTTGAATTACATAGTTTCTTTATTTTAGTAGCTTTTATTGAATTTTTAAAAACCCACTCATTTCTTTTGGGGAGACTTCGTATTAAAATGTATCTAACTCATTTTTTTAAGAAATTTGTGAATGTATTATGTACTTCTAAGTTCTATCTATGTGACTATGTGTAGATGTTTATGGGCCTGTGAAGGAAGTGGGCTTCTGGTTTTTGATGTTATGTTGCTTATGGGCTGTGAAAGTGAGCTTCTAAACCGAATGGATATTTATTGGGTGTTTGGGATTACTTTTCAAAGTAACTTATTGACTTATTACCTTTTGAAATAAGGTAATAAATTATAAGTTTGTTTGGACAATTCAAAATAAGTTGAAAAATGTGAGATGGAGAAGTTGAAATCCAAAAGTTAAAAATTCTTACTTTTAGAAATAAGTCAAAAGTAGTTTTGAAAAGTAATCCCAAACACCCCCTAGTGTCCTGCAATGTTGTGGCTATTAGCTTCTAAACCGAATGGATATTGATAAGTTTAATTTCAATAGAACTAGTAGGCACAACCGCGCTCCGTGGTGGGATGGGCTATTTTGAATAAAATTTAAACGAAAACACAAACGAAACTGTAAAAAATGTTAATAAAAATCAAATCTAAAACTAAAATATAAAAAAAGGGAAAAAAAAAGTATCAAGACCATAAAGCTATAGAAAAACGAAACCATTAAAAGGTTATCGTTTACGAAATAAATAACGTACTCGTAACTTTATAAAAAAACAAATCCTTTAAGCAAACACACGCATTGCAGCGAAATAAGTAGTAATATTCCAAAAGGTTTTATAAAAAAATAAGAAACCGTAATACAACCGTTAAAAAAATTGAAAAATATTCTTTAAAAGATAAAAAAAATTATTAAAAACTCAAATGAAAAAAATAAAAATTGAGGGGGGATTATTCCTGATTTCCCTTACTCTTAATTTGGAACGTCGGCGGTCAATAAGGAAATTTTGTTTTGTTTTTTATTTTTTTTAGTTTTATTGTTTTTTTTCTTTTTTCTTTCATATGCCCCTCTCAATTTTCACATTTTCAAATAATACTTCTTTAACTTTCTAAAAATTTAAATATACTATTAAAAAATTAATTTGCTATTATGTTTAATATTTTTTCTTTGTGTCCCGGTATAAATTTTGTTATACTCATTTACAAGTGTCTATCACAACTTCCCCCTCAACTTTATAAAATATCAAAATTAGGTGTTTTTCCCACCGCCATGTCACATGTCACCTATCTTTTGAGCCATAATTTCTTTTGGGTTTTTTTTCTTTGGTTTTTTATATTTCTTTTTGTTGGACTAACCGAGTCGCCGTAACTTCATGCATTTCTTTTATGTACTTAATCACGTTTCTTTTTTGTGTTTAGCCACATTATTGTCATTGGCTCAACCGTTTAGGGTCTGCTTCCCGCCGTAGAGCGCGGGGTGCTAATGTCACCGTACTTAACGACGTTAATGTCACTACATCAACACGTGTAGCGAGATTCAAAAATGCACGGACTTAATTATGTATTTAACCATGTTAATTTCACTGTACGACCCCGCCGCAACGCGCGGGTCATGATTTCTAGTTGTTACTAAACCACAAATATGAAAAAAGAGAAATTTAAGATGATTTAAAAAAGAATCCATTTGTGTGAAAACCTATTCCAAGAGCTTCAAGTTTTGACAAATCCAATGAAGAAAGAAAGAGCAGTCACATAGCATATTAGTTTCACTTTTCCCAAATAATAAGAGATAGTGGATGCTAAGTCATACCGGCATCGCTTTAATATGTTGTACCTCATGGATATCATGTGTTCAATATGACTTTTGTAAGTAACTAGAAAATTTGTCCCACGCTCCGTGATAGGAAGCGGCGTTATTAATGTGGCTAGATATAAAAAGAAACGTGATTAAATGAATTTTGAGACGCGTTCCACGTCGGGAGGCGGATCTTAAACGGTAGAGGCGGTGACATTAACGTGGCTAAGTAAAAAAACCGTAGTTAAATACATAAAAGAAACATATGAAGTTACGGCGAGTAGGTTGTGGATATCGAACATAAATAAAAGATAGTTAAATAACGCTACCGATGCTTTTCAGTCGGGGGCGGTCTCATTCTTTATGGTGTCAGCACGTCACCGTCAGTCGATATAACCAACGATACCTAAAAAACACTATTTTGAATATGACTCCGTTTCAACAAAACAAACAAATGCGAAAGTTATTAAGGAAAAAATAGATTATATATACTATAGGGGGTAAACTCGAAACTTTATAAAGTTAAGAGGGTCAAAATGACATTTTACAAAGTTGGAGGTGACTTTTGTCATTTCAATAAAGTTGAGGGGGAGATTGGTCGATGGCAAATGCCATAAACACTTCCATTTAAGGTAGAGTTGTGCGTACGCGCATTTCAGCGAAATAGCTATTAATATTCCAAGAAATTTGGTTTTTATATGTATAATAAAAAGCAAAATATTTACGCAAACCAACGCGTTACACTGAAATATCTAGTAATATTCCAAAAACTTCACAAAAAAACAAAATTAAAACCGTAACAAAGACGTTAAAAAAGTCAACGGGTAAAAAATTTGAAAAAGAAAGCAAAATCGTTTAAAAAATTCATAATGATATTGTAAACAAACGTGCAACTCCGTTACAATTGTTTATATGTCACGTCTCGTAACTCGGTTGGTAAAAAAAGAGAAAATTATTCAATGGACAAACGATAACTTTATTGAAGTTGAGGGTTGTTATAAATTTATTAAAAGAAAAACTAAAAAGAAACTTTTTTTTAAAGTTCAGGTGCTAAAAAGTAAATCTAATAAAATTAAAGGGCTTATGTGTAAAATCATAAAATAAAAAAAAACTGACATATCGTATGCAAGAAAAACTTGTACTGTATGCATCTCATGTTCTCATTTTTAGAAATTGTAAGAGTAGTAATGAAATTATGAAATTATTTTTAAAAAAACCAAGAAAAACTTGTACCGTATGAAATTACAATATATAAGAATACTAAGTTAGAATCCCGTGTAATACATGAGTAATTTGAATATAATGTTATATACTTAGAAATAAAAATTGTATTTCTTTAAAACTTGTTATTACACGGGTTGAATAAACTCGTTTATTATGCGTGTTGAATAAAATGTAATATGTTAACACATACACTCCCCAAAATATGTTTTAAAAAATGTATTTTGACATAACAATTTTAAATTACGTTAAGCTAATTTATAAAACATTTTTTTCAACTGGGTATTAATCTTTTTATGTAATTGATAAATATTAATTTATATTAACTTTATTTGATTAATAAGTACCCATAAATAGATTTATATTAAATACTTAAAAAATATATTAGTTTAATATCATCATTAAATAGGAAAGAGAAGCGAAAAAACACACAACCAAAACCTTTATTTATTATATAGTATAGATTTTGATATTGGTTTTAATTTATGGGTATGTCGCTATCAAAATAGCGACATCTAATTTGGAAATGAGATGAATCAAGTTTTACCAAGCACTTCACTTGATAGATTTTGATTTTTTTTTTTCTTTCTTAATTTACATTTAATATATAATTTAGCTTTTCTTGATATAATTAGGATTTTTAATGTTCATATAAAACTATTGGTGTAAATGGATCAAGTCATTCGTGAGCAACTCGATATTGTCTCGTTAAAAGCTCGAATCAAGCCGAGACTAAACGAACTCGAGCCTGAGCCTCACATAACGAGTTTAACTAAGGCCGAGAGTCTAAACAAGCCAGTTATTTATATAAATATAATACTTTTATTTTATATGATCCAATCACAAAAAAAAATATTATTGTATATAAAATTATGAAATAACCAAGTAAAATCAAAAAAATGAGTTTAACTAAGCGAGCGAGTCTAACATTTAGCTGAAAGAATACAAGTAGTTAAACATATCTAATATAAAATACAAATAGTTAAATATATCTACTCAAAAAGATTTAAATAAATAAAATATACTTTATTTTACGTTCCGGTCCGGTTTTATATGGCCGGTTTTTAGCATAAAGCGTAAACAAAACCGTTCACTACGGTTTGAAAATTTTGAAACCGATCAACCGAAAGTAAAAGAAAAACCGACAATCAAACCAATCTGATGACTGGTTTTAACGGTTTTACAGTTTTTAACCGGACCATAAACACCCCTGATATAGATATATCACTACTAAAGTATTGACGGTGTCGTGAATCTGCCACACGGTTATCTACCTTTGAAAAAATTAATAATTAATGACCTATATTTATTTTTTTTATCGTAACATGTAAATATTTTTTACCATATATCTGTACTACTAAAATGTACGGTAAAATATCCAATCTCCCAGTTGCCCACACGAATACGAATGATCACTATATGTCTTTTAAATCTCAGCATTTAATGCAAACTATGAGTACTCTCCACCCAGGCGGCGCGCCACTACCATCATCACCACGTCTACTCGTCTTCCACCTTCACCTCAAAGCTTCTCAAACTCTTTTCAAGATTTTGTTGCCCAAAAAAACACTAATGGTGGAGCATCGATGTCCATTAAATCCTCACGCACCACCGTTTTACCTATCCAACTTTCAACATTTTAGGCCTCCACACCGTGCTAATCCACCACCTCCACCTCCATACAAACCCCTTCGACCACCGCCACCGACAACCATCACTAATCAAAAGAAGGTATTTCGTTCTTCACTTACACCGGTACCTAAAGGTCCGAGGAGCAGGTTATGTCGGTTCACTCGTGGTAACGGTGGCAGGAAGTTTGGAGAAATCATACCCCTTAATCCGGATGAAAATTGCACTTCTGTGATGATCCGAAACATACCGAACAACTACATGTAAGTATTCATCTAACTATATTTCGCCATTTTTGTTACTATATCTTTCAAGTTTTTTAGATGTTTGTTTATGAAATGTATAACAGTAGGTCGTCGTTGGTGGAATTCTTGGAGAATCACTGTAGAATTGAGAATGAAAAGAAAGAAATAAACATTCGTTCGGCCTTTGATTTTGTCTACCTTCCGGTTGATTTCAAGTTCGTATTTTAATATCGTTTTGACGTTTTATATATTGTATATATATTATAAGCTAATAGACTTTGGTGTAGGCATCGTTTAAACGTTGGATACGCATTTGTTAACTTCACGACATCTGAAGCGGCATGGAAGTTTTACACGTGTGTTAAAGGAAAACATTGGGATCTATTTCGAAGTAAAAAGATCGCTGATGTCACCCGTGCGAGAATCCAGGTACCGTTTTAAAAAATAAGTGTGAAACTCATGTTTTTAGCTTTTTTTATGTTATAACATAAATGTGACAAGTTCCGGGTCTGGTTTATAATTTATTGGTAGGGAAAAGATGCACTTGTGAGAAGCTTTGAAAAGATGAAGCTTTGTAGTCCATCATCGGATTACTTGCCAGTGTGGTTCGAACCGCCAAGAGATGGGTGCGTATTGGGTTCGTCATCATCAACAATGAACATGCACACGATTGGGGAAGTGCAAGGTAGATAGGGAATGTGTAAGTGAGAAGGGAATGTGTATCTTATGAGGGGTTTACAAATTACACCACCATTTCTATCGTTTCATCTCTTATTTATAATTTATCTAATTAATTTTATTTAATTTTTTCAAGCAACTAAATACCGAAAACATTTAAGTGAGAAGGGAATGTGTATCTTATGTGTTGTAGAACATTCATATCCCGGTCTCTAAAATTGAAGGCAAATATAAAAAAAATTGTTTTTTACTCCATATCAGAATCGCTATCTACATCCTTTATCCTCTAAATTTTAAAATTTGCTAAAGTAACCCCCTAAATTTAAGGCTTTATTATTTACCTCTAAAATTATTATTTTATTATTTTGTAGTTTTTTATATTAAAATATTATTTTATATATGTATATATTGTTTTATATAAATTCAAATATACACTTGCTGTTTTTGGTATAAATTTTATAAAAGTTTAGGCATTTTCGGTTTATAAAAATATTTATACAATGACTCAAATTCTTAAAATCATAACGTAAATAAGAATAAGCACGACATAATGATGTGTTGATGTTTATGAAAAATGACAAATTCTTATAAATTTATATATATATATAGGGTGAGGTTTAAATGCAGACCAATATTTATGTGATAACTATGATAACCACTCTTAAACATAGTGTTACATATATGTAATAATTATCATTATGTTAATGTTACATATATGTAAACGCTATGTGTCACGTATATGTAACATTATTTGGTACGTATACGTAAGACTCATCATTTTCGTATTTACGCTCAAAATATTTATTCAAGATACTTAAATACTATTTTAACAATTAAAAGAAAAAATAATTTATAAATTATTTGATTATTTTATAGTGGTTAGCACGGTTATCACATAAAAAGTTGGTTAGTATTTGAACCTTTCCCTATATATATATAGTAGTCGGTTATTGTACAAAGCAGTGTTTTGAAAACCGGACTTGGAACCGGTGGTCTGACCGGTCCGGTTACGTATGCTGAAACGGTCCTCCGGTGGTTGGACCAGGAACCGGTGGTCTGACCGGACGGACCAGTTGGCTAATATTTTTTTATTTATTTTAAGTCTCTTGGATTCGTATTTCGTAGCTAATTGTTAGTTTAAGACTATTGGAATTGACTTGTTGGTGGTTTTTGAAAAGATTAATGATTGTTTGAATTGATATATTTTTATAATATTTATGACGTCGTCCGGTTCTTAAATCCGGTCGGACCGGTAAGGAGACCGGTTCGACGTCCGGCCCGGTTCTGAAAACATTGGTACAAAGTGATTTTAGCGTATGAAGCGTACAAAGGCACCAACATGCGATACGTGTTCAGTGTGCGAGGGGTAAATGCGTCCGCATAATAATAACGCATCAACATTTGTATAATCGCGTAATCACTCTCAGCACATGAAAACATTTGTATAATCACGTAATCACGCATGTTGTATAATAACACATTTTTATAAATTAATCACGCAATCACGTACTCACTCTCAACATATCAACATTTCAAAAAAAAGTTGATTTTTTTTTAGTATAACAAAAGTGTACTCAAATTAAAGACAATAAAATGCTCGATTTTATGGTGTAATTTTTTTTAAAAAATAATGACGTATAAAAAAGTTATGCTTGTTTTAAAAAAATGAAGGAACTTATAAAAAGTCAATAAAGGTGATCCTATAATTTTTAGAAAATGATAGATAAACTTAAAAAATGTTAATTTTAGTTAAATTATATGAATGAGATGTGAAACCTAATTGCTCAAAGATTTGGGGTGATTGATTATCTTTTAAGCATCGCCGGTAATCAAACATTTTTTCAATTATGGTTTTGTCTTAATGTTCACACTCAACATCAAATCGTATCGTTCGTTCACGTCAACAATGCTCATTTCATCCACGTCAAGTTAAACGGAGATTTTCCGATGTCCGCGCTGAATGCTCTTTGGATTTTGCACCAAAATGATGTTGCAGCAGAATGGGAAAATATATACAGTGATCGTATAGAACGGTTTAAGAAGATAATGACTACTGATCCACAGAACTATACACAATATCTATCGAATGCTGGATAATGTAGTTTAATAATAATTTTATTATTAATTTTTAAATTATTTATAAGAATTTAAAAACATTTTATTATTAAAAAAAGAAATTAAAAACATTTTATTATTAAAAAAAGAATTTAAAAAAACTATACGAGGGCGTATAGCACAATACGTCGCCTATTGCCTTTAAATGGAGGGAAACCCTGACCTTTCAAATTTCAGATATTTTGTGGAAATACGCTGCGTATAGGACAATATGTATCGTATAGAATTCCAAAGGTCAGGATCTATACGTTACGTATTGGTCTATACGAAACGTATGAGCTCTGATATACACATCAGACTCCTAGTACATATCCAAACGCACCCCCTCTTTTACATACAAACACATACGAAGCTCGCTTGATAAAGATTGTCGGCTCGGAAATCTTCTCTTTTACTCGTAAAGGTACGTATTCTAGACTCCCAGTCGATAATATAGGTTTAATTTTGATTATTAGCCATTAAAATAGCGTAGAATATGAATTATAATCACTGAAATCGATGAACTATACGCAACGTATAGCTCTATACGTGGCCTATAGTTCATCTTAGGAAGAAGATGAAGCCATACGCCACGTATAGGGCTATACGTAGCGTATGGCTAAACTTCTCGGTAACTGACCTACGTATGGTCTGGGGTTGCCTCGTATGGCTTGGTTTGCCCGGAAACTGACCTGCGTATGGCTTGGATTGCCTGCGTATGGCTTGTTTACCCGGTAACACCCTATACGCCACGTATAAAGCTATATGTGGCGTATAGGTATTTTAAAAAAAATATTTTTTAAATTAAAAAACCATTTATTATTATTTTAAATTATTTATATTAAAAACATTATTTTATTATTTTTAAAATAAATTAAAATTTATTATTATTTTAAATTATTTAAAAAGAATAATTTTAAAAAGAAAAAACAATTTATTATTATTTTCAGATATGGCGGATCACGAGGACGATATTCATATGGAGGAGTTAGATGATCTCGCGCACTACCCGTATTTGGATTTTTCGTCTGACTCGGAGTGGTTTGGCCGATGCTAGAAGCTACGGGAGGTGCGGTTGGGGCCAGGGACGGCGGTGGACTGGGAGCTTCTCCAGGAGGCGGAGCAGGCCAGGGCCATCATAGGCTAGGACACGACATGGGATCGCCTTTTTTATCTTTCATTCACCGAGACCTACCGAGAGGTAGCCGTCGAGTTTTTTTCGACGTTCATCTACTTAGAGGAGGGGTTGGAACCCTTTCTGGGGAGGCGCCGGCACAGGAGCCGGATCAGGTCTCCTTCCGTATTTTTGGCCACCAGTACCGTCTGACCCTCCGTCAGTGGGCCGTCGCCACGGGCTTGTACTTCGAGCCCGAGACGGTTTTGCCAGTTTACATCGCGACGGTGACGGAGATGGACAAGGAGGAACTCCTTGATTTTTGAGGTTTGATTTCTGATAGCCTTTGGTTAGGTACCAAGGCGAGGGTTTCGGGGATTAGAGACCCCCTCTATAGATATTTGCACCGGCTTATCTCGACGTCGATCGCACCGCGCTTGAAATGCCGTGAGTGGTGCACCGATAAAGATCTCTTTTTTCTGTACTGCCTGCTTACAGGCACGGGGTGCGCCCTATCCACATGCCTCGCGAGTTATTTTGCGTCTGCCTATATGCGGTAGAGGCGCGGGCTTTTGTATGGCGGCGCTTTCATCACTCAGATCATGCGTACTCTTATACCATGGCATGTGCATGAGCTTGAGTTGTTACTGCCCATTCCCCCTATCAGATTAGACCGTCGCACGGCTAGCGGCATGCGCATCACGTACCGATTCCTGGGGCTCGACCTTCGGTTCGTAGGGGCCGTCGCGGACCAGGTTTGGGTCCCGGTGCCCTTGCCGTCGATGCCGGGACAGGGGGACCCTCCGATGCCTGACCCGCTACATGGTGTGCCGTTGCCGCAGCCGCACGTCGAGCCCATCCACGACTAGCCGCCACAGCATCCCCGACACGCACGTCGATCTGTTAGGCTGGACAGGGCCACCCATGCATTGCTTGATGGACTTGTTGCCGACTCATGGCGACAGGCTCGTCATAGCGACCGCATGGAGGACCTGATGATGTGGGCGGTTGGTCGCCTCGTGGATCTGTCACGAGCCGCCGGCATCAAGCCACCACCACTATCACCGCCACGTCATTATCCGGGCGACCCCGTTTAGGATGAGGGTGGGGCGGGTCAGGATGACGGCGGGGCGGGTCAGGCTTAGTTGTCTTTATTTGTATTTAGTTTGTTTCTTTTGTTATGTATGTAAAAACATGTTGATGTATATATTTACTTTTTTGATGTAATGTATATAATGTTTTAGTTATATGTTTTGTTGTAATGTTTAATATTTTGTTTGGTTTTAATGATAAACGACGGTTGTAATGTATATAATAAATGTTTAAAAAATATATATATAACAAACTTATATTAATAAAGTTATATAAATTAAATTAAAAAACATAACAAACTTATAATAACAAAGTTATATAAATTAAATTAAAAAAGATAATTAAGTAAAAAAACTTATACGTGACGTATAGGTCAATACATTACGTATAGGATTCTTAAATCCCAAATCTGCCAAATTTTGAAGCAAAAATATAACCCGTGACCAATACGCTGCGTATAGCCCTATACGCCACGTATGGGACCCAGCCGCCAGACAGGGAATGACACGTGGCATTCTGTTGTCAGAGACTGAACTCTATACGCCTCGTATTGGCCTATACGAGGGCGTATAGGGCGGCGGCGTGTCCAATTAGCAATATTTTGTGTCCCATTTGAATCTCACATATGTAATTAATGAAGTTTTTAAGGGAATACATGTAATTGCCCATTTTATGTATTAGTTCTACTTCATCTAAAAATACAACATATAACTTCACATTTCATCCTTTAAAGATTTTCGAAACAATTCATTCATACTTAAGTAATTGCTATCTTTTTAACATTATCATTAAAATTTATATTCATTTTTAATAACTAAATTATTTATTACAAATTTTATTTAAGTTTTTTTCTGAAAAAGGCCCACAAACTTGTCCGTAAACTCGTTCTTAGTCACAAATGGTTTGCGCGTCGATGACTCGATGAGTGCCACATCCCCTCCTTTGACTTTGAGTGCCGAAACCTGTAGTTTTAAGTTTTAACCATTTTTTTTATCACCACAAGCTTTTGAGAGTGATTAACTTTGGGTAAAACCTATTAGTCAATCTTTTGATATTTACTTTACTATAGTCAATCTTGAAGAATAATTTAGTGTATGTATGATTTAATAGGATTATAATCAGTGGTGAAGGCAAGAACTTTTTCTGGTGGGATCATTATTTTTGATGCTCAGATTTTTAAGTTCCCGACTAAGATTTTTTTTTATCGGGTCGGTTACATAATAGGATAAGAAATAGTTCTATAACAGGGTTAACACCTCAAATTCAATCATTCAAGTTTCACATAATCATTAAATAATCAAGAATCAATATTCAACATTCAAGAATCTAGATTAAACATTCTGGAATCAAAATTAATTCATTAAACAAAATCACTAATAAGTAATACCTAAAAATTTAAGTTTGGAATAGAAAAAATAGAAAGTAACCTTGTTGTAGCAGCATAATCGTTGTTTGAGTGTTTAATTTCGACTTTTGGTTGCGATTGAAACTTCAAACTTCTGATTGAAACTCGAATCCAGACCGCATGTGGCTTTGCGGCTGCGTCTTTTTGTCTCTGTCGAACGACAATTGCCGAAGGAAGAAACAGAACGCAAAGCGTCGCTGGTTGTTGGCTTTTTGTTATTTTTTTAGAACTAAGTTTAATATTAATTAAATTGCAAGTTGGATTAATGGATCAATAGGTATGTGCTTACAAAAATAAATCTAACACATAGGCTTACAACAATATTATTACTTAAATTGTCCAAATAAACCTATTAAATAAATTTAACTCATGAGCTTAATTAATAGAGTTAACTAAAAAAATATTATATTTTTTTTCAAGGTTCGCGGTCAAATATTTTTTTAAATCAATGGGTCAACCTCGAAAAAAGACTCGGGTCGATCTCGAAAAAAATTAGCAAAACGACGCGAGTTTAGGACTCGGCTCAGATTAACGAGCAGTTTAGGATGGTCGTGTGTTCATTAAGTGACTTTGGGAAGTTAACTATGATTATTAGCAGGGAGGGTTCTACCAAAAAAAAAGTTCACATATTGACCAAGTTTGTTAACTTGATAAGGAGTAAGCATAATGAAACCCTTAACAAGTAGTAGTGGGTCATTAACGAGATGAAAATTTTAAACTTTATTTGAGAATATTGAATGTGAAAAGCTTGTCATGGCAATGTCTTGTATGTGAAATAAATGGTTTATTATATCAAAACTATTTATAAAGTGTTTTGAAAATACAAGCTCATAACTGACCTATTTTAGAATACACTTCTGGGATTAAATATGTTAGGAATCAGAGGAGGTATCGTACGCAGCGGAAACAAACACACACGCAAACGGATATTGGAAAAGCAATAAACGACACAAGATGTAACGTGGTTCGCCCAAAGTGACCCACGTCCATGGGAACAACTAGGGGATCTCTTTATTATTAGGTGCTACAAAGAATTACAATTACATTGCTAAGTATATATAATAACAAGATTAGATTTAGGGCTAACTAAACAGCCTAGTGCCGGAGGCCCCTTTCCTTGTGTTCCAGCCGTAACAGGCCCAGCCCGGCCCAGCCCAAAAGCTTTCATAGCCCAACAAAATAATCCTATTCATAGATGAAAAAGCAGCGCATCGACCGGCTATTTGAAAGAAGTACCATGTCATTAGATAAACTCTGATTAGATGATAAATTAGAGTTGTTGGGTTTATTTGTATTTAAAGATGTAAAGTTTTGTTTTTGAGACTTCCATTGTTATAGGTCTTTAAATGTGTAAATCCAATGTCGCGCGCCGGGAAACTGTGGGTTTACATCCTAACTGTAAACTTATGGACTAATTTTCTTAAAAACTGTTTTGAGGTGGGAGCAAAGCAACTGACTGTTCAATAACATCATTCGATCACAAAGAAAAAGGAATGCAAATTGCTCTAACATGATAAAGAAAAGTCAAAATTCAGAAGTCAAAAGTCAAATATAAACTCTTGGACCTGTTTTGAGTATTTAGATACTAATTGATTATGAAAGTTAAAGCTATCTACAACTATACATATTGGGTTTATGTAAATGTTGCAAGATGAATATTTAATTATTTATTAAAACATAAGTGACACCAAAAGTTACCTTTGAAAGATAAAATCCCTCATTTGCTGAACTTCCAAACTCTGATATACCCATCAGCATGTGTGGTGACAACCTTCTGCATACCCACGGCTAAACAGCTAATGGACGGTCTTGAAATCCGAGGCATTAGATCAAAACGCGCATCTTTTGAAACTCGTAATCCTTTTTTTCTTGTAACAGTTGAGAGAGAAGTTTCTGAATGATTTAATTTTCTGCTACTTTCATAAATTATGCAATTTGACATAAAACCCCCATTTTGTGGGTCCACGAAGCGTAGCACCCCATCTACTCCTCCCACGGCTAATATCGAGATGTCATCACGCATATGTTGAATTGAAGATATGAGATTTGGACTCACGCGTGCTTCCCATAACTGTTTCATCATCCTGTAGAAATATTTCATTCTTGTTTTCTTAAAACTATTGCATACACACACATATATAGGGTTGGATTCAAATAAGAACCACGTTATAACCGTTGGATATGTGAAATCATGGAATGGTTAGAAAGAGGGAACGGTCGTGATTCATAGAGTAGAAGAGACATAAGACTCAACCATCGTCTGAAATATGATCCAACGGTTAAAAAGTGGTTCCTAAATATTTAATGGTTCTCATTTGAACTCACCATTATGTACACACACACACATCACATACCTTAGATCCCAAGAAGAAGCTCGCCCTGATCTTGACCCAGAAAATACTATATGTGAACGTGAGTTGTAACACAAAGTGGTCAAACCTGTTACAAAAGGACACAAGTCAAATTATGAATGTCAAAGATGCTTTATGAGCTACATGAATTATATATAGATGAAGCCATATATTCTCCAAATCGGATTTACGATGCTTTAAGGTAAAATAATGGGAGAGTTGGCTCGGGTAACAAGGCAGAACATGTATTTTTGTATGGATTGGGCCGGGTTGTGCTGACCTGAAACCCTTTTCGTCTAAAACTTCTAACTTCTTTTATAAATAACTAGCATGTAAAATATGATTATGAACATTAAATTATTTCAATGATAAAGTAATGCTTTAGTGCACTGAAATACACTTTGCGTGATTTTCGGATGGGAATTTTTTTATTTCACTTGTTTCCTTTTAAGCTGATATTTTTTATTTTACCAGTTTGACTCGTTAGAGATAAAATATAACCGAAATCGACCGTTCATGAGTAAACAGGTCGGAATTGCCGCATCTTCAATTACCAAAGATTTTGGCTTCAACATGGCGAGAAAATCAAAGCAAGAAAACAAAATATACTAGAGTATCTTTCACAATCCATGCAGCAAACTTTCATCAACCACATGTAAAAATATGCAATTGTTATGGAAGAAACGAAACAAACCTGCAAAATCATTAGTCTTCAGTGTTGCTACTTGCTGATCAGATGAAAGATCTGATAAAGATATATGGCCAAAAGATGAACCGCCAATAAGCAACTGGTCATCACTGACAGATAAGCATGTAATGGGCCCATTGTGCATCCTACAATACATCATAACAAGAAAAACTTAATATTAATAGAAAATTTGAGTGAAAACGTCATTAAATATTTAATTTCTTCTTTAACAAACTTCTAACTTGAAGCTAAAAGAGAGCGTAAAAGTCAAAAAGATGTTATTGAGTACACACTTTATGATTCTAGACCATTTCCTGCCATACATATCAAATAAACGAGCTCTCCCGTCTTCGCATCCAACAATAGCTTCTGGATCTACATAGCTGCAATCAAGAGGATATTCTCTCTTAAAATGTTTTTTTAAACCATGCAATTGAACAAAAGAATATTTTGAAAACAAAATAAAGCTAAAATGCAAGTGACAGACAAGCATTCAGTATTCAGAGAAGGGTTTGAATTCATGAAAAATAATTTACCACATGCAAGAACTTTTAGGAAATTGACCACTTTTTGAGGAAAATATACTTCTCCTCTCATCACGCCTCCATAGGCATATTTGATTTCTTACTAATGCAACAACCTACAATGATGCACCCAAAAATTAAATGAGGTTAGAAAGCATGTAGTAAAGTAGACCAACTTTTTTTTTAAACAAACGAAACACTTTAAATTTTGTGAAAAGATGATTGTTGAAAAGGTGAAAATTAAATTTTAATATATTAAACAACCAACAGAAAGTACCTTGCTCTCATCAAAATTGAAGTCTTTCAAATAGCCTGTTTGTGGAAGATAATACTCAGCCAGACATTTGTATCTTTCTACAGACCAAAGACGCATCACCTAGCAAAAGTTTGATAAAAGAAATGCATAACTATATCCTAATCCTTGCTAAAATATAAAGCATGACACAGGAAAATAGACTGGCTAAAAAGATGTAGCCATGTGCATGTTGCATCCATTGAGTAAGCTATAGCATTCATGATGAAGATATAACAACATCACCTATATGCCCAAAATTGAAATAGCTTTATCCAGGAAAAATATCTTCCTTTATTTACCTTTTGTAAATATAAGTTAAACAAAAAAACTCAACACTGCAAGTCATGGTATGGATAATCCAAATGATTTTAATACATGTGCATACATGATACATCTGACTTTACCTTGCCACTTCCACCAGTGAGGACCAATCCCATCTTCATTTTGCACTTGTCAATCCTAAACAGGAACAATTTATAAAAAAAATTGAAAATACAACAATAAATAAGTTGGGGCAAATTTTCATGAAGAAATAAAGCTTACCCCTCAGAATGACCTTTCCATTGATATATGTCAACAGAACCTGCATGTAACGTTGACCGATGTTGACTAATAGCCAAATTTTGAATTTTACTTTTCCAAGTTCCATCTGAAGAAGTAGATATGTCAAAATCACCACCAAAAATCTCTCTTTGCTCGCGGTACAAAATTTCCAGCAACTTTGATTTGGCAATGACTCTGCTCCTTCACATGAACAAACAATACAAAGAAAGTAAGCTGAAGGTGATTTTTTGTACTGGAAGATGCTCACTAAATATGATCTGCTATTACCAAGAGAAAATCACTTCAACCTAAGCCTATGTATTAGATCAAGGACTTCAAGCACTTAATTTGTCATATAATGGGCAATTGTCGCACTATTAATGAGAGCACAAACACACAGTAGCAATAGCACTCCCTCAAAAGAAACATCTTCACGGGTTATGTGATAATCATAATTAATTAAACTGTAATTAAAAACACTATGCAAGACAAAACATAAACTTTTCTCGTAAACGATTACATTTATCATTTTCGCTCATAGTAGCTCCCAGTGATCTAATTAAGACACCAATGAGAAGCCAATAATCCTCTTATAGATTTTTGACAAGTTTGGTCAATAAAATTTTTGACTCAATCGTCTACTTCAAATTGGAACATTGATATGGAGTCGACTAAAAAACCGAAACTTTTTAAGAAACTAATTTATGAAAATTATTTAACCATCTGAAGGAGTATTGGAGATTTTGCTTAAGAGAATTCCTTATGCCTGTTGAGATAAGCAGAATTGCTTACCAGATGATCAACTATGCAAAACATAGTGAGAATAGTGTTTGTCAATTCTGCTTATTTAAGGACTTTTAAAAGGGGTAAAATAATCAGAATCATATGAACAATTGAATATGAAAATCCCAAAATCTCAACCTCGAAAAAAATGTTTATATGCTGTATCAAAACGCAATTTTTAATAAGCAACCTCAAACACCCCTTGAAAGTGCGTAAAATCAAGGCATCAACATGGAACAAAAGAGATCATCTTAGCATAAAATTTGCAAGAATATAAAAGTAACAAGTTCAACCTTGAAAGTCAATAATTTAACATAAAATCTAACGCTTGAAAGTAAAGACGGAAGTGCGTGTAAACTAATGGATAAGTTCTTTACGGATGTTAGGTACTAGTTTTGGGAAATTGAAATCTATATAATATAGGGAATTGGCTAACCAGGACTTGCAAACGGCAGTGCAGCGAATCAGATGGATGAAACCAAGGAACGAGAAAACGGTGCACATAATGTCTTCATTGAGGGCTTCAATTCTCGTCCGCTTGTTCGACGGTGGCGGCCGGGCAGTAGAGGTGCTCTGGTCCATCGGTGTTCAAGTGACCGACTTGCCGAACCACTTGTATAGTTAGTTATATACGAACAGATCGACTATCGAATGCTTAGGGTTATTTAACCAGGACGTCAAATTCTTCTCGCTAAATATAAAACTTAACAAACAACAACCATTCTCACCAAAAATCCAACCCACACCAAAGCTATTGGTAAGACAGGGGATGGTGGAATGTACATAAGAATGTATTTAGAACCGGACCGGATAGCGAATCGGTCACCGGTCGTAGGTTCATCGGTCGGACCGGATAATATTATAAATAATTTAATAATTAAAAGTTAGATAATATATAAAATGATATATGATAAATTAAAAAATGTCGTTTATTAAAAAATAAGTATAAGATTAAATCAAAGTATTCATTATTACATAATAAATTAATATAAGTTAGCAGTTTAAATACAGCTACATTTCGAAAAAAAGCAATTTAGATACGACTGGACTTTAGAAAATTCAAAATCTTGAGTAGCGTAACTTAAAAAAATTTGAATTAAATTTTATTTTTTATTACATATCTTCTCTCTCTATTTTAACCTTTTTAAGTCTCTCTCTATATACAATCGTCATTTTGGTTTTAGAGGTTGAAGAACAGCTCATGGATCCTGCAACAGAGATGCGTAGCACAGTTGATTCAACGCAGATCCGGCAACAGAAATGCGTAGCACGGTCCATTCAACGCTTATCCGGCAACGAAGATGCCTAAAGCAGCTGATCCCAACGTAGATCCGGCAACGAAGATGCCAAGAACAGTCAATTCCGATGCAGATCCGGCAACAAGAGGCCTAGAACAGTCGATTTATCTTCATATCCGGTTCGATCGCCGGTTCTTCAGGCTCCGACTGAGCTCCGCTCCCTCCCTTCGTTCCTTCCAGATCTGAAGACAGTGAACACCGGTTTCCGGCCCAACCACCGGTTTCCGGTCCGACCACCGGTTTCCGGCCCAACCACCGGTTTCCGGTCCGACCACCGGTTTCCGGCCCAACCGGCCCGGTCGCTGCAGGCCCGTTTCAACACGCATAACCGGACCGCCCAAGTCTCCGGTTCCCAGTCCGACCGGCTGGTCCGGTCCGGATTTGAAAACACTGGTAGACAAGCCAAGCTCCAAAAACCTTGTCACAACAATTGCGCCGATTAACGCAACTAAAAGAGTTATTGAAATGAATTCAAACTGAAGAAAAAAATATGTTGATAAATGAATCCCAATTTGTTAACTATTACTTATTAGATCTTGCTCTATAATCTGGTTTGCTTTTGTAGTCCAAATAATCCTGTACCATCACGTATCTAGAATATTAGTAATTAGTGAAACAAAAAGACTTGTACAGACCACAAAAGTTACTCCATCTCGCATGGTCCAAAGATGAGACGCTACACCAACTCGTTCACTCATGATAACTTCCTACACTTCACACGTTCGTTTTCTACACGTTGGTAGTCTTAAAAAACATATAATACACAAACGTTATTTGAAGATATTACAATTTCTCTCCTGTAAAAGTTAAGAGTAAATTTCGCTTTTGGCTCCTGTGGTTTGGCCTGTTTAACCTTTTTAGTCTAAAAAGAAATCTTTTAACATTTCAGCCCCTAAGGTTGTATTTTTGTAACCATTTTAGTCCATGACACTAACCTTGTTAACTTTTTCTGTTAAGTATAGGGACATTTTATTTCTAAATGAACTAGTTTAACGTTTTCAATCCAATAAAAACTTTTTTTTAGTTTTTTTTCATAAAAATCTTTTTTTCTACTTTTTTAAAAACGTTTTTTTTTTGTACTTTTTTAAAATCATTTTTTTAGTTTTTTTCCCGTAAAAACATCTTTTTTTTAACCTTTTCAAAAACGTTTTTTAACTTTTCTAAAAATATTTTTTTAAATTTTTTTCATAAAAAACGTTTTTAAAAACATTTTTTTTGTTATTTTTTTATAAAAACGCTTTTTTGTACTTTTTTAAAATCAATTTTTTAGTTTTTTTCCCGTTAAAACAACTTTTTTTGAACCTTTTCAAAAACGTTTTTAAACTTTTCTAAAAATATATTTTTTTAATTTTTTCATAAAAAACGTTTTTAAAAACATTTTTTTTTGTTTTTTTATAAAAAAGTTTTTTTAGCTTTTTCGTAAAATATTCATTTAACTATTTAAAAAATGTTTTTTTTAATTAGTTCACTATTTTAAAAACTAGTTCACTTAAAAAAGTAAAAAAAAAAAATAGTTTAAAAAAAATTTACGAAAAAGCTAAAAACGCTTTTATAAAAAAAACTAAATTTTTTTTAAAAAACGCTTTTTATGGAAAAAATATTTTTTAAAAAAGTTAAAAAAACGTTTTTAAAAAGGTTAAAAAACCATTTTTACGGACAAAAAACTAAAAAAAATGATTTTAAAAAGGTAAAAAAAACGTTTTTAAAAAAGTAGAAAAAAAGTTTTTATGAAAAAGCTTAAAAAAAGTTTTTACCGGACCGAAAAAGTTAAAGTAGTTCACATAGAAATAAAATTATTAAAATGCCCCCTATACTTAACATAAAAAGTTAATAGGATTTGTGTCATGGACTGAAATGGTTACAAAAATACAATCTCCGGGGCTGATATGTTAAAAGATTCATTTTTGGACTAAAAGGGTTAAACATGTCAAACCACAGGGGCCAAAACCGAAATTTACTCAAAATTTAATAAGTAATTTAAACTAGAAATTGTACCCCGCGCTCCACGGCGGGAACCATACCTTAAACGGTTGAGACGGTGACATTAACGTGACGAAACACAAAAAGAAATGTGCTTAAATAAATTTTGCCCCTCGCTCCACGGCGGGAACCATAAAATTCATAAAAGAAACGTATGGAGTTACTGCGAATCGGTTGTGGAGGTCGAAAAATAGATAAAAGACAGTTAGGTGTAACTCCAAAAAACCAACCCAATTTAAACTTAAAAAAAACATGCGAAAGTTATGTCCCAAAACAACATTTAATGTATCAACACCTTTAAGTTTTACAAACAAGGGTTAGACTCCCTAAAAACCGCAAAGGGGTCTACACAATTAACAATACACAAGTTATCCACAACTTTTAAAACAACCCAAAAGTTTGTAAAGACTCCTCACAAGAAGGTTAAATAAAAACAATTATCCAAACGGTCCATGAGAATCCAATCCATACGATGCGAGACCCGAGATCACTTCGGAGCTTTCTCTACATTCAAAACATCAATTTGAGCATGGTTAGTATGGGGCGCTGGCAGCAGGTCAAGCATGCCCAAAATTCGATTTTCAGCCTATGCAACCCCCCGTCGACTGACCCGTTTACATATTTAGGCTATTAACCATCATAAACTCATGTTTAAACTCACCCACATATTCTAACATATATTTGTTAGTTATTAACCCCCAAACCCGAGTACCACTACTCGTATTTTACCCTTGAAGTGTTTGACTTCAAGTTCAATCATTTAACTGTTTAGGCAAAAGGACCTATAACTTAGACATGTATTGACCCATACAAGTCCTAGCGTTTCACCATTCATCAAATTGACATATCCACATGTCTATTGCGAGAACCACCACTCACTTTCTCGCATGGAGTATTTGACTCCATGCCGACCCATGAAGTATCCACACTTCATATCACCTGTGAAGTATTTGATGTCACTTTCACCCGTGAAGTACTTGACCTCACTACCATCCGTGAAGTATCCACACTTCACGTTACACATCCATGAAGTATCCATACTTCATGTAATCAACCAATTTACCGTTTTACTACCAACGGTTGACTTTCACCACATTTAGTCAATTTTAGTCTAATGTTACCACATTATACATTTTAGTTAACTCTTGACCATATTGAGTCATTTACACCATCTAACCACATATCACCCATTAGTTTGACCAATAACCACATAAGTCAATTTACATCTATTTATCACATTTGCACAATCAAGTTTGACTATTAACCACATAGTCTATATACATATATTTACCACATTTGCACATTCAAGTTTAACTATTAACCACATAGTCTAATTACACTTATTTACCACATTTGCACATTCAAGTTTGACTATTAACCACATAGTCTAATTACACCAATTTCAACATAATAGTTTGACCCTATACTATTTAGGTCAAATTACACCAATTTCACCACTACCCACAATGGTTTGACTTATACCACACTAAGTCAATTTTATATCAATTTCACCATTTATCCACAAATGGTTTGACTTATACCACACTAAGTCAATTTTATATCAATTTCACCATTTATCCACAAATGGTTTTGACTATATACCACGCTAAGTCAATTTACAACAATCATACCACATTCACACTTTACTTTGACCATTTACCAAATTGCCACACATCCATGGCTTAGTTTGACTAAATATCCACATGGAATCAAACATACAATAACATGTAAATAGCATACCACACATACTACTTACACAAAACTACTTATCTAATACTAAGTAAGTGCAAAGCGCTTACCTTTGCCAATGAATATTCCAATTCGCCTTCAAAGCTAGCCGCTCCCTACCTTGATCACCTAAACAATCCATTTGTTTAGTAATCTAGTAAACTCCTAATAAATCACCAATTTGAGGTTTGACACCCACCCAAGATATTTTGATCTTCATCCTCAATATTTGGTTTAATAAGCCCCATACTAGCTTTTAACCATTATGAATTCAATTATGTAACATCCCAAAATTTTAAAGAAATATAAAGTCCTAGGGCTAAAGTGTAATTACCCCAAAGTTGAAGGACTAAAATGGTCACCGGTTGAAACCCTAGGGTTTAAAATGACCTTTTATTAAAGTGGAAGGGTTAGAATACATGGATTATAGTTATTATCTTCATTTTGATAGTTTCTACGATTACATGGATTATACCTATTTACACAAATACCCCGACGATTTCCACTCGTTAAGACATAGAGTCCACTAAGCATATCTTGAGTTGGTGCAGAAATGGGATCTCCAATAGTTGGAGACAAAAGATTCATATGAGAAAACATAAGTAAACGTGCCTCTGCTTGAGCCTCTAAAGATAAAGGCACATGAACAGCCATTTGATCCCCGTCAAAGTCTGCATTGAAGCCCTTACAAACTAATGGATGTAAACAAATAGCATGGACTTAAAGTTCAAGGGCTGAAAATGAAAATTTCTGAAATCTGGATGGACGTCGGACCGACATTGTGACACCCAGCATTTCAGGTCAATATTCGCATAAATTCACGTTCATGATTTATGTTTCCTGGTTTATTATTTTGACAAAGTATTGTCAGGTAGTCTAACAAAGGAACACACAGTATAGTTAGTGATTTTTGAGAATTACTAGGAAATAAGTAATTTTAACCCGCAAGGTGCGTTCGTTGGTGACTAACAATATTTTTATTTCAGTAAGGTCTAGTAATACGTCTTAATATAAAAACATAAATATTGGTGACAAAACTATTAAAAGTGGACACAAAAATGTTTATTTCATGGTGACAAGTTATTTTTGTGTGTATACTTATATATTATAGTAAAAGTATTAACTATGACGGGTTTAATTAGTAAGACTGCTAAAAATAATCAAGATACAAAAATATAGGGTTTTTGACATTTAAAAGTTCGTACACCGAGTGTTAAATCACGGGATCACATACCGCGTATATACTACCTAAAAACCTATCAACTAATGATTAGATTGAGACTACAAGTTTGAATTAAACCCAACCCCCCTGCCCCTCTTCTCGGCCGAGACCCACCCCATGTGGGGCTACCCACTCACCACTCCACCTCCTAAACCCACCTATTGCATGATTTGTGTCATAAGAACATGCTTATTCAACCTCTTTATCAAACAAGGATCAAATCAATCCACTCATCCATCATTGTAATCATTTGGTCTAGATCAACACTCCACCTCTCTCCTTCCTCTTTCCTTTTACGGCGCACACACACACACATACTCACACTTGCACATTCAAAGTTCAAGAGCAAGTTAGAGAAGTAAGCTAGAAGATTGAAGATTGGAGATTCAAGGGAGATTGGAGCAAAAAGTTGGGTTTTGATAGCAAAAGAGCATCCATCACCTTCTACACGTTGTTTCTTCACCTAGCTTGACTAGTGGTAAGAACCCGACTCAAATCATTCCTTTTCATCTTCACATTCTTGCTAAAACATGTTGTTCACCAAGAGAAACAAGGATTTTGAAAAGATTAAGGAACTTTTGTAAAAGCTTAACTTTATTCAAGTTAAAAATTAGGGTTTTTGTATAAAAACATATATGAGGGTCGAAAAATTTGGTGATTATATACGTGATTTGTTATTTTGATCATTTTAATGATAAGTTGATGTTGATTCGTGTGATGTCAAGTTTTAAAGTAAAGAGAAACTAGAATATGCAAACATATATATATATATGTATATATATATGTGGGCCGAAAATGCATGCATATATATAATAGGTTCGATTTGGTAAATGATTTGGAAGTAACCAAATATATGGATACATGGATATGAATGTTAATTTAATATATATATATATATATATATATGGATGTATTCTTGTTGTTGAATGATTTTGTTAATAAGTTACAGATTAGAAAAAAACTAAATAAATACTTGAGGAAAAAGTAAAATACATGTGCATATTTATATGTGTTCAAATTTAGTAACTTGAAATATTGTTAAGTTTGAAATAATATGTTCATATAAGGAAGTTAAACGTATATACGGGTGTATGATCATAAGTTGTAGAACTTGAAAAATGGGTAATAATGCGCATGTAAATATATATATATATATATATATATATATATAAGTCATGATATATGAATGATGGAAAATTGTTAACTCAGAATAAGTTATGAAATAACTAAATAATGGAAATTATATATATATATATATATATATATATATATATATATATATTTATAACATGTTTATATTTGATAACATGGAACGTTGACATGGGTGCATAAAGTAGAAAAATAAATAAATAAATGATCGCATGTTATCGTGAAACATAGTTAAGTGCATGTTGAAATATGGTTATACTTGTGTGCACATATTGATAGAAACAAATGCATGTTGGATGAAAACAAATTAATAAATGTCGTTCGGAACAAGTAGTTGCATGTGGACATGTTAACTTGGTTTATGTGCACTTAGGATAATGGACATGCGTAGGACGTACTTGAACGATATTTGTTATATTATGTAATTATTGGTAAGAAATAATTGTATGGTTATACGTGGACTATAATATGAATATATTATAAGATGATGCAAAAATAATATATATTTTTTTATAAATGTAACAAGTCACCAATATGGAAATATAATATTTTCTCGGAAAATAAGTAAGCGTCTAGACTGGAATAATAATCACCAACGAGTCGTCACGATAAAATAGTTTTATTAATTAAAGACGTACTTAACGGGATTCGTTAAGTCGGGTGAATAACTTGCGTCTAAGACGGTTAGTCTTAACACGTAAGGTATCCTAGTGTATTTAGGGTACGGATAAGCGGGGTTTACGGTTATTCAAGCTTTGCTTGCATTTTGTCAATGTGAGTTTCACGGCCCCCTTTTAACTCTTTACTGTTTTGTAAGCATCGGGGGAGAAACATACTTAACTAATTATGTTTTGGAAAAACATGAATACTCTGGTTTAACTCCTTGTGAGTTGCACTGTCCCCTTTTTCTAAGTGTTGAAAAGGTTTTAGGGAGGAAATATACTTGTAAACTATTTTCACATAAATGGATGAACAAAAACCATATCGTTATGTGTGCATTGAGGGAACAATTATAGAGCTCATAAAGTCCCCTGTAACAAACATATTTAGTAATCATTAGTTATGGTCTTAGCCTGGGATTATGTGGATAGTACTATTGGGGGTGACGCCCCCGGTCATGGTTAGTCACGCTAACCAGGGGTCCATATGGCCAAATGACCGCATATCGTCTTATTCTCGTGGTATAGCGAGGGAGGGGCATTCATTGTCATGGTTTGGTTACAGTCTCGTGCATTTACATATTATTTGTATTCCTTGCAAGCTTACAAATGGGGTCAATTGGTCAGGAAATGTTCAATTCATTGGTTATATATATATATATATATGTATATATGTACTATTGATCGGAAAACTTATTCACTTAAACGTTGGTAAACGTTGGAACTACAAGAATATTTAATCAAAACATGTGAACTCACCAACCTCGTGTTAACATTTTTAAGTATGTTTTTCAGGAAATTGAATGTGGTCGCTATGGTTAGCGGTGTAGGTTACATGCATGCATGATGGATACGGCTTTTGGAGGATTTCTCTTGTATAACTCATTATATGAGTCATATTTGCGAAATCTAAATCTTTTGTAAACTCAAATTGATATTTTGGGATGTAAAACTTTAAACTTGATTATGTATCCAATCATTATGTATGTGCTTGCGATAATCATATGCTTTGGAAACTAGTGAACGTTACGCCTCGCGTTTCCGCCTAGGCGGGGTGTGACAGACATCATCCTTCCTATCGGTCCGAAGTGAGCCACGGGACTGATGTCGGACCGACATCAGTTGGATAACGGTCCGATGGCCGCCATTACGCCCCAATTTCTAGTACCGACACGTGTCCGATGACTCAGCCCTAATTTCTTACACGTGTCTTGATAGCGGACCGACATCCATACACATAGCGGTCCGCTATGTGCTCATCAAGCCAAATAAGCCGACATAGGGGATGTCGGACCGATATGGTTCTAAAAACGGTCCGACTTGGACCCCAATTCAGCCTATAAATAGATGGCCATTTTTGTTCATTTGGAACATCACAAACACTCAAACACTATCACACACACCTAGGCAAGGCCAAAATGACGGTTACAAGTACGTCGGTTATGAGTGCGGTTCAAGTTCGGAGAAACGTTTAAAGAAAGGAACGAACTTAGGAACTACCTAAGGATAAAGTAAGTACACTAGACACGATTATGTGAAATACGTGTTTAAATGATATGTGCTATGTGATATGTGATACGATGAGGGTACGGGGTAAGGAAAGATTAGTCTAGACACTAAACGGAAATAATGGAGTAATCACGATGTATCCAAGGGGTGGTGGATACGTAGCTGGTACTTCCTATATATAAACCTCTTTGATACTTCATGGTGAAACCATTATGAATGTTTAAGGGTATAGATTAAAAGGCAGTAATAGAAATATTGTAAACGAACGGGAGAACTTCCGACCGGTATGTAGTTATCTGACAAACGGAATGTTCTGTCTAAGGAAAGAGTGGTGTATAAATCTCTCCTAGACCCGTCACTCTTTCCTGGGAACATCTCTGTTGGAGGTACTGCTCTGGAAGGATGATCACCCCAGTTTACAGGATATGACGAATATGAATATATGACGAAAGTATACCATGCATAATAATACGTGATGAACATGAATACGTGAAATGCATGATGAATAAGTGAGTGCATGATTATACGTGCAAATATGAATGAGTATGATGAAACGAGTCTAAACTCTAAAATGGAATAACGAAGTACTCACGAAGTGTTAAAATGTGGTGGATACGCCGCTGGTACTTCCTATATATAAATCCTTTTAATATGTCGTGGAGAAACTGTTATGAAGTTTTAAAGTGAGGACTGGTTGGGGGAAATAAATCAAGCATATACATGAAATGAAAACAAATGTTTGATACATTTGGGAGGCTATGAATCTAAGATACTCAAGGTCCCAAATAAAATGAGATACCCGGCCTGTAAGGTGGATCTCAATAAATAATAAAGAAGAAAACTAAAAAGAGAACTCCAGGCCTACGGGGCTGAAGGAGAAAAGATTCCAAGCCTACGGGGCTGTGGAATGAATGAGTCTTCGTGACAAATTCAAGGGGGCTATACTGACGAGTATAAGAACCTTGCCAATACTCGGACCGAAGGTACGGTCTAAGATGGTTGCGAGGGGGTTAGCACACCCATAAAATATACGAATACCGTGATCGGAGGTACGTCCGAAGATGGTCACGGGGGCACCGAGAGCCCGAGAAAACGTGAACAATAATAAGAACCTAAAGGGTTCATAATGAAATGAAAAGATGCAGTGTACTTACTTAGCGAAATCTAATTCAAAAACGTTTTTCAAACACTGCAGGAAAGATGCACATGGAATGAAGCTTCATGGGGATGGAACAATCGGAGTCGAAAGATCCCTATGTAATATGATGTAATTACATTGTTTTTGTAAAACAATAATTATAAATGAAAAATATACCTTAGCCATTTAATGGTAAGGTTTTGTCAAACTGGGACCGTTTTTCGCAATATAAAACTCTGATAAAATGAAGAATAAGTAGGATGTTTCAGGTTGGTATCAGAGCACGGTTTGAGGGATTTAAGTATCAAAAGAGGATACTTAAACTCAAACCATAAGTGCTCATGATATAAATAGGGATTCAATCCGATACCGTCCAAGGAAGCATGTATGTTTAAATTCCAGTGCTAGAACAGAAATGTATGAATATACGTGTGCAGAAATTTGTATGAGATAAGCTCCATGTGATAGTTGGGAGTATCATGATAAGTAACATACATTGCCTTATGCCTGGCCAGTATAGGAGCTAATGTATGGAACCATTATGATATCGCAAACATCGTATGATAACTTATTTCAGCAGACAGTAAGCCGGGAATGTGATTATGCATGATTAAAATGCATGAATGAATGTGCATATATGTGAAATGCATAGATGGGGCCTTATGTGAAACCCTAGAATATTTGAATAGGGTTAGAATAATACAAGGCCTATAGTATAAAACCCTAGACTATGATTAGGGTAAACGAACGAGAGATTAAAAGCGATGCCATGTTTCAGCAAACGATGGCTGAACATCAGAACGATGAAATACGTGACGAGGGAAGCCACATGAGGGCTGAATCTCCACTTCATGATGAAAACGAAGTTGAACAAGTCCCGGAGAACATCCAGAGACAGATCGCAATAGAAGTAGGAAAGGCATTCGATGCAAACTTCCCGATCTTACAAGCAGATCTACAGAATTTATTAGAAAGTTGTTTTGAAAAACATAAAGAAGTTACTCATAACGGAGAAGGAGGAAATCCAAAAGTTGATATGAAGTCAACTTGTTGTACTTATAAGGATTTCATGACATGTAAACCGATGGAGTTTAAGGGAGCGGTTATCCCTTAGAAAGTCAGAGGTGGATCGCCAATAGAAAGAGCATTCGATACATGCCACTGTGAAAAAGAAAATGAAGTTACCTTCGCCACCAATCAACTAAAAGAACGAGCTGATGATTGGTGGGGAGTAGTGCAGAGAGAAAAAGGTAGAGAGAGAATCAAAGAGATGAGATGGGAAGAGTTCAAAGATCTCTTCTTAAAACATTATTGCCCTCGAGCGGCAATTGAAAGAATCACTGAGGAATTTCTTCAACTCCGTCAGACAACAGAGACTGTGGATGAGATCACAGGGATCTTCTTTGACAAGGCCCGATTCTGTCCAGCTTTATTGACAACCCCGGGGATGTGGATGACGAGATACCATCTCGTTTTGAAATCAGAAATTAAAGAGTTTATCCATCCATCCAAGTGTGCGAACTTGGAGGAGATGATTGATTGGGCTCGGGAACGCGAAACTGAGCTCAAGAGACAAGCTGAGCGAGACGGGAAGAGGAAAGGAAAAAGTTATCCTTCTCCTATGCCTCTTGTGACAATCCGGACTTTTTAGTCTAACTCCGTTATTTAAATCCAGTTAAATACTAACCTATTTAACCCTAAATCAAACTCTAGGGACTATTTCTATCATTTTTCAAACCCAAACTATAAGGACTAGTCTTGACAAGTCCCAAAACTGAATCCATTGACTTTAGAAAGTCAAAATTGCACAAATTGATTTCATGTTGACTTTTAGAAGTCAAATTCGCAACTCCTTTGATCCAAATTCGATTCCAAACATCCATTCGCCCGATTTGTAACTGATAATGCACGATTAAGCAATTAACGTTCATCATTAGGACTTAAAACATCATCATTGTCGGAATTAAATCCAATTATGGACAATTACTTCGTAACTGTCGACCACGATCGTAATGGATATCAAATTCGTTTAAACGTGGTATTATTCTCACGAATTGAAACTCTGCGCACCTTGTACGAACTCACTTGGAGCAATTGCACACTACAAACTCGTCGGAAACACGGCAGAAGTCGTCGGAGATCGAACCAGTCACAGTCGGAATTCTTTTTAGTCGGGAACCATCAATTCGACATCAATTTTGGTAATTCCCTACACCCTTACCTTCGTTTTCATCTGCATATTGAAAGCCCTATCAATTCCAGGGCTTACAACACCGAATTGAACTCAATCCGTAATCTAGGGTTCGTTCTTATTCTATTTGGGGGTTTTGATCCTAGACTTAACCAAAATGGAATTCAATCATATGGACAGATTCACAAACATTTACTCATTAATAGCCCTATGTTAATTTGATCTCACAACATCAAATCCTTCAACATCCAGAACCTAGGGTTCATACATTTCGGGTTTAATCGGATACTAGTCTAGACACTTTTTAAATCCAATTAATTTATCTAACAGATTCGCAATCCCCTTTTTGTTAACAGCCCCATGATTCCAACAAGTTTTATTACCGGATTTAATCAATTTGATTTTGAGTTCATACCTATGGTTTCGACTATTGAATCTGCAATTAATCGATAATAAACTTGATGTTTTCCAAATTAAACTCATCCACAAGTTCGCAAACATTCAATTAACAAAACCCCATTGCTGTTTTGATCGATCATTATCGAAATCGATGGATCAGGACGGGTTTCGAACTGGGTATGCATATGGGAGGGATGAACACTGGACCTTTGTGTTAAAACCATTTGGAACCGGTGTCTAACACGATACCCTAGCGGGCGGACTTGGTAAGACGCATGACCCATACGCAGGAGACCCGGGTTCGAGTCTGGTCTCCTGCATTTTATTTTTGGGGCCTTTTCTAGTATTATTTTAATATAAAAACCTATCCCTATATTATTTTAATAATATATTAACGTGTTTTAGCTCCGAAAACAATTCGTAGGCTCGGGTTTGGTTTTATAACTTATAGTTAATATTATTCTCACTTTTAAAATAATATATTTATATTATTTTCAAACCAAGAATTCGAATAAAATAATATGTTTATATTATTTTCAACCCGTGACTCCTAGTATAAAATAATATATATTTTTATATTATTTCGCCTCGTTTATTAATCTCGTGTAACGTTTCAAACTAACTAATAATATAATTATTTATATTATTTACTCACGTTTATAATCTCGAATAAAAATAATATATTTATTATTTTGCAACGTAAATGATTATCATATATTTCCTACGAGTTCAAAAATAATATATATGTTATATTATTTTCTTAGATCATTATTAAATGATACAAACACACGAATCTATTTATTTATTTATTTAATATTATTCGTTATTAACGTTCGACACAAAACGCATTGATCTTAATTATTATATTAAGAAATCTATATTCCCGTAGACACGTTCGTCTACTCATTAATCCTTAGAATGCATTAAGACGTTCTAATCTTCCGTGTCGTTGTCACAAATCCCATATGTCCCTAACTTATGTGTTTATAATTGTAGGGAATACGTAAGCCGTGCAGGCTAACACTTGAGGTTCTAAATCTCATACTTGTGTGATACTACCTACTACGCAACGCAGATAAGTTTCACGACCCCTTTTTACTGTTTTATTTGGGGGAGAAAACATGTCACAACATTTTTGGGTTACTGTAATTCATATGATATCACTGTAGAGACAAAGCGTAACACACTATCACTGAAAGTCCTCACAACACATCGGACCGTTAATTTGACTAGCGAGGTAATGTTTAGTATTACTATTGGGTTTGACTAGCCCCACCCGCGTTAGTCGCGCTAACTCGATTGTAGATCGAACGGGTGAAATGTTAGCCTACTCTTTTGGCCAAAGTTGATAGACCTGGCAGGAGGCAAACAACCAGTCATGCTTCGGTTGCGAACGCTTTATTAAAACATGAATATTGATTAGTTACATTTAGATATGCATATTGAATATACATAATCTGCAAACACTTTATTTCTAATGAATGAAACCTGTGAACTCACCAACCTAGTGTTAACTCGTTTTCTTACATGTTTTTTCAGGTCGTTACGCAGGATCACGTTAGGTCACGCATGGTGTCTTGACTTCTATCATCAACTATCAAACTATCAAACAATAATTGTGTTTTGTTATATTATTCTGGTTGTTATGCGAGCGCTTCCGCGCATTTACTCTGAACTTGATCTTTTATATTGTTACATTTTAAGTCGCATATAGTGTCGTTTGAAGTAACTGATGTCTGAGATCCTGGTTTGTCACCTTCCAAAATGGTAAAACTCCGTTAGTGGAATTTGGGGGTGTGACACCTCTTAAGAGGTTTAAATTCAATAAACCGGGAGGTGGTTCCTTCCCAAGAAAAGGTATTCAAAGCTGTAAGACTTGTGGAAGAAGGCACCCGGGAGAGTGCCGATTCAAGGTAACAACTTGCCACAAGTGTGGAAAGACAAGACACACTGCATTGCAGTGTATGAGTGGCACCCGTTTGTGCTAAAACTGTTATAAGCCAGGACACTTCAGAAGAGAATCTCCTGAGTTAAAATATCAGACAGAGAAAACCGGAGAAGGGTCTAGAGTGACAGAGAATGAAGTAAAAAGGATCGAGGCTCCGAAGCCAAGGGGTAGGGCTTTTCAGATCACTACAGAGGAAGCAAAAAATGTTCCTGGCGTCGTATCAGGTACATTCATCTTGAATTCCCTACTTGCTTGTGTTTTATTCGATACAGGAGCTAGTCGAGCGTTTATTTCCTTAAAATATGCAAACTCTAGAGACTTTTATAGAAGTAAGTTGGCTAAGACATTAAAAGTTGAAATCGCGAGTGATCGAAACCGCGTAGTAACTGAAATATGCCAAGATTGCCGACTACTAATAGAAGGAGAAGAATATCTCGTCGATTTAATTCCAATGCTAATGCAAGAATTCGACGTAATCATTGGAATGGACCGGTTATCTTCACATGCTGCAACGATTATATGCAATCAGAAGATTGTACGATTCATGAAGCCCACCATGAAAGAAAATTAGTGTCATTGGTGAACGACGGAACCAGATCACGTTATGTATGATGGCTAAGATAAGTAGCTACGTGAGACAAGGTCACCAAGCCTTTTTAGCCTACATAGCTGATGTAAAGATGAAAGGGAAAGACCTAGATCAAGTTACAGTAGTAAAAGAATTCCTAGAAGTATTCCCAGACGATCTTCAAGGTGCCCCACCTGAAAGAGAAATCAAATTCAAAATCGATTTGATTCCTGAAGCTAAGCCAGTAGCTAAAGCTCCATATCGGTTAACGCCAACAGAAATGAAGGAGATGATGTCACAACTGCAAGAGTTGTTAGACAAGGGATTTATACGTCCTAGTGTATCTCCTTGGGGTGCACCAATTCTATTCGTAAAGAAGAAAGACGTTAGTATGAGGATGTGTATAGACTACCGTGAATTGAACAAGTTGACTATCAAGAATAGGTATCATTTACCTAGGATTGATGATCTGTTTGATCAATTGCAAGGATCAAGTTGGTTTTCCAAGATTGATTTAAGATCCGGTTATCATCAGGTCAAGGTACGAGAAGAAGATGTACCTAAGACAACATTTAGAACTCGTTATGGACACTATGAATTTGTAGTAATGCCATTCGGAGTAACAAATGCTCCGACAATCTTCATAGACCTTATGAATAGAGTATGTCGGCCAATGTTAGACAAGTTCGTTATTGTCTTCATTGATGACATCCTGATTTATTCAAAGAATGAAAAAGAACATGCACAACACCTTCGTGAAGTACTTAGTACTTTACGAAGGGAGAAATTGTACGCAAAGTTCTCAAAATGTGCATTCTGGTTGAAGGAAGTTCAATTTCTGGGTCATGTTGTAAACGCAGAAGGTATCTCAGTAGACATAGCAAAGGTAGAGGCAGTAATGAAATGGTCTCCACCTAAGAACCCATCAGAAGTTAGAAGTTTTTTGGGATTAGCTGGCTATTATAGAAGGTTCATCCAGAACTTCTCTAAGATAGCCACCCCATTAACTAAGCTAACTCGAAAGAACTCAAAATACGAATGGAATGTGGCATAAGAGAAGGCATTCCAGATATTGAAAGAAAGATTGACACAAGCTCCAGTTCTGGCGTTACCAGAAGGAGTAGAAGAGTTTGTGGTGTATTATGATGCTTCCAAGCTTAGGTTAGGATGTGTTCTAATGCAAAGAGGAAAGGTGATAGCCTATGCCTCTCGACAGCTAAAGACACATGAAGTAAACTATCCAACTCATGATCTAGAGTTAATTGCGATAGTATTCGCACTAAAGATCTGGAGGTATTACATGTACGAAACTAAGTGCACGATTTACACAGACCACAAGAGTCTTAAATACTTCTTTGACCAGAAAGACTTAAATATGAGGCAACGACGGTGGTTAGAACTGGTCAAGGATTATGATTGTGAAATCTTATATCACCCTGGAAAGGCTAACGTAGTACCCGATGCTCTAAGCCGCAAGGAAGAGCATCATCCTATTCGGGTGAAAGCATATAAGTTAGTAATAACTCCTGATTTCATGAGCCAACTTCGAGACGCACAAATCGAAGGATTAAAAGATAAGAATGTTAAGAAAGAAAGAATGGATGGTCAGGAGAAATTTCTAGAAGAGAATGAGTATAAAGTCAAGACTCGATTTGGCCGTATGTGGATACCACGATCAGGTGAGTTTAGACTTAAGATTCTCGATGAAGCTCATAAATCATGATATTCTATTCATCCGGGTACTACAAAAATGTACCAAGATCTGCGCAAAGATTATTGGTGGCCCGGAATGAAGTTTGATATCATGAAATATGTAGCTAAATGCTTAACTTGCCTACATGTTAAAGTAGAACATCAAAAGCCATACGAAAGATTACAACCATTAGAAATCCCAGAATGGAAGTGAGAACATCTCACTATGAACTTCATAACCAAGCTACCAAAGACAGCTAGAGATTATGATACCATTTGGGTGGTTGTAAATCGACTAACTAAGAGTGCTCATTTCTTAGCAATACGTGAAACATACTCTTCAGAAAAGTTAGCCGATTTGTTCATCAAAGAGATTGTTTCCAGACATGGAGTGCCAGTCTCGATTGTCTCTGATCGAGATACTCGTTTCACTTCACATTTTTGGAAAAAGTTCCATGAATAGATGGGAACTAGATTATTGATCAGCACGACATATCATCCTCAAACTAATGGACAAAGTGAGAGGACAATACAAACTCTTGAAGACATGCTACATGCTTGTATAATTGATTTTGGAGGAAGTTGGGATAGCCATCTGCCATTAGCAGAATTCTTATACAATAACAGCTACCATTCCAGTATTGGTATGCCAACATATGAGATGCTATATGGTAAAAGTTGTAGGACTCCTGTATGTTGGGGAGAAATTAGGCAGAAAGAATTGGGCAGCAAAGAAATAGTTCAAGCCATGTCAGAAAAGCTTGACTTGATCAAGGCACGTTTGAAAGCTGCACAGGATAGACAGAAGTCATATGCAGATAAGAGACGTAGACCAATAGAATTCTAAAAAGGAGATTATGTCTTGTTGAAAGTATCTCTTTGGAAAGGTCTAATCCGATTCAAGAAACGTGGAAAGCTAAGTCCTCGATTCATTGGTCCACGAAAATTTGTTGATTAAATAAATTAAGTTTTACAAAAATTTTACAAATACCCCGTACAATTTGCAAACCGATGAATAATGGAATAACTAACAAAATAAACTGCTTTTAGATTGGTATATGGTTCTGGAGCAATATATAACCCTCGATGTTTTTTTTATTTTTTACCTCAGTACTTTCACAGGTTGTCAATCTTGACTATATTCTCTCTCTATCAATAGCCTGTTGTAACTGCTTTTGTACAAGACTAACCCAAAATAAAACTTCTTCAGTTCTTTGAGCATCTTTCACTCTACATGCTGCAGCTCGAGGTCCAAAGTGGACCAAAAATTCTCTACGCAGACCAATTTCTTTAATGGAACTATAAGTTGTGCATATAGGAACAAATTCACGAACAGAGAAACTGTGTGCAAGCAACTTTTGTAGGGCCCGGTTTTGTTATGTAACAATGCAACTCAAGGCAAACAGGAGCAACGATTTGTCAATTGCATCCCCTGAACTAAAGGATGTGCCTTTTCGGAGCCTGGAGAAAGAAGCAAGTTAGCACGATGTAAAATAGAGAGTGTCATTTCGATCCGTTTACTTGAGAATGGGTCAATTTGAGTTTATCTTTTATCTCAAACAGATTGAATCAGAATTTTAGCTAAAAAGGGAATGGGTCGAAGAGGCCGAAATTTTCCCAAAGTGTTTTCTAATACATACAACTTCCTGAATCGTTTATTAAAAAATTTAATTTTTACCGTAACAATAGAATATTTCGTAATCATATTCCACCCCTATACTTATTTATACAGTAGTCTTAAAAATCGAAAGATAAAAAACGATTGTGGGTCAATCTAACCTAACCGACATGTTTTGATCCATACTAAGACCATACGGTTTCGTGTTGATACCCCATCCGCACATCTTGCCATCCCTAATGTAAACCCCGAAAGTGCACTGCATATATGAGGTAACTACTTACATTCCGGTAAACAGTCTTATGATTTTGATGTTGAAATCTTCTACATGGTCCATCACAAACAGCAGTCTTAGATGCTAATGTTTACATTTCTACAGAGTACAAAGAAAACTATAAGGCCCATTCTGATTCAGAATTTGGATTAAACAAATATAAAGTGGTACACTGATACCTAATATGTCATGTTCAAAATCAAAATTCATATAGAATACATGCATAAGAATATACTTAATTTCTTTGAATAATTTACTTTTAATGTTCTATTTGTTCAACATTAAACCTACACTTAAAATCAATAAATCAGAATTTTTTGGCAAGAATTTCGTTTAAATACAGGAAAAAGGAGATGTGTTGTAAGAATATATCACTAATATAAGTATCATATGCAGATCTGAAGCACATAAAAATTACACATGCATTCATTTATGCAAATATTACTTGTCTCCGGCAAGAAGATGAGGTGCAAATATCAAAAGATTATTTGAAACCAACCTGATAAGAAAGACTTCACCCCAAACATTTTGGTCTATATCAAGCCAGGCGGTTGAGAACCATGATAACTTGGATGCAGAGCTCTGCTCTTTATTGGCCAGCTAATATATGCCAATCCATAAATTTGTTAAAACAAATAGCAGCCCATGTATTTTGACAGGTTAATTTTGAAGCCTCTATCTATTGTCGTTACACAAAAGTGTCGCATACATATATACTTTATTTTCTTCATAAAATATTTCTGTTCTTACTTGATTAGTTGAACAGTAATGATTAATTCAGTTTAGTTAGTATGATTATGTTATAGTGTTTGATCACAAATTTCCACTCACTCTTGATTTATTTGAACTCTCCTAATCCATCCATCACTTGTTTATTTCTTGATTCAATAGGAATTCTCCTAATTCATCAACTAATTGTTTTTGAGATTTTGCAATATTATGATAATTATGATTTGTGTATGTCCCAAATCCACCAGTTCACTTGGAGTGTTAAATGGGCTTACAAACAAAAATGACAACATTTCTTAACCTATGGTAACAATATTTGTTGTTGATTCATTTCTTTCAAGGCTATTTAATATTGAAATTATTCAAGTCAAATGGGACCTTATCAATATGAGAAACCACAAGGAATAAGCAGTAAATCAGTAAATTAGCATATTATCGAAACTAATAAGTAGCAATCACAATTAGCATACTATAGATACCAAAACCAATAAGCAGACTATAGAACTAATTTGGAAAATAATATCTTTATTCCACTAGAATTGGAGGCTTCAAACACAATATATGAATCTTCAGAAAACATGCCTCTTTTCTAATACTATAGAAACTTGTGAAGATATAACACTGGCCTCTTGCTATAATTACATTTGTCAAGATGGACAAATCATAGAGAGTTTTGGCTAAAAGGCCTTCATTAACCTGCAAAATAAATAAAAATAATAATAAAAAATATCATCTTATGATCCTCCTCATCCCGAAAAAACATCACAAAGTAATAATAGGCTTTTGATTAGCATTATGAAAATGTGAAAAGGAAAGTGCATAAACCCCTATATATCTCATTTCGACTAACAATTCGAATTTGAATATCCTGCAAGATGCAAGTTTTGATGTCTGTTAAGCTCAGGAAATATGACCATGTGCGACCATGTGTTGCCCAAAAAGGAGTTACTTAGAGATCAAGGCTAAACATGATTATTGGTATCAAAGTCGAGCTCTAATTTTCCTTGATCATCCTCCCATAGATTATAAATGATTATGCGTGTACCCTGATCCTTCATATGATCAAACTACAAGGTAATGCAGCTTATACCAGTCAATAATAAAAAAAATGTAATAAATGTTTTAATGTTATTAAACGTGAATGTCATAAATGACTGTATGTATAGTATTAATGCTTGAAAATTGTGGCATACAGAGTTTTCTGGTCAAGCTTGCACAGTCTTGGCCATAAATACTTTTGAATCGACTACTGAACTGGATACCTGTGTACACACCTCAAGGCCAGCACCTTCGCTATGAAGCTTTTTGACGCCTTCAATGTTGCCATGACTGACTTGTTGATACAAAAGCTCGTCCTTGGATTGCTGTGAACCAATTTGATAAGAAACACAAATCTGTATACACTTTTAACATACAAGCACACAACACAATATAATATATATTATGAAACGTGCATGTACATAATATATAATTAAAGTATATATATAGGTTCGGTTCGGTTTTTTCGGTTTTCAAAAGATACAAAACCGAAACCAAACTGTAATTTTCGGTTTTCAAATAATACAAAGCCAAAACCGTCGGTTTTAGTTTGGGTTGGTTTTTTCGGTTAATTTGGTTTCGGTTTTTTGTTCACCCAATAATATAAATATAATATTCATCTTATATATAATTTTTTTTCTAGAGTAAAGTGTCATTTTCGTCCATTTGGTTTGATCATTTTAGCCACTTTCATCTAAAAACTTTTTTTTTAGCTTTTTCATCTCTGACTTTTCAAAATATAGCCATTTTCATTTACATAACTACCCTGACTTTTCAAAATATAGCTATTTTCATTCACATAACTAACTCTGTCTACATTTTAACATCTACAGTTTATGCTATTTTGATCAAAAACAGTTGGTATGGTTGTAATCTGTCTAAGAAAGATTTTTGAAAAGACCAAACTGTCCATGATTTAACGTTAAAATGTAGTTGGAGTTGGTCAGGTGGATAAAAATGGCTAGATTTTAAAAAGTCAGGGACGAAAAAGCTAAAAATAAAGTTTTTAAATGAAATTGACTAAAATAGTTAAACCACGTAGACGAAAATGACATTTTAATCTTTTTTTTTTTTTTTCCGTAACACGGCCCTAGAAATTTGGGCCCAAAAGCCGGTTTGCTTTGTTGTAAGGGTAGGCCGGCCCTGCATCTAGGGTTCGTAAGTTGTAACTTGTAGCTGGAAACTCCGGCAACAACTCAAGATTCCTACCACGGCTTCTCTTCTATTCGAGTGCCACCATCCTGTCCGCCCGTGGTCACCGGCTAACCAGTCGGAAACGGCTCAAATAGCACAACCAGACCGTCGGTAGTCACGGTTCCGGTTCATGTCGTACCATAGTCTTAAGAGGTGTCCTCAGAGGTATAATTTTTATTTAACGATCAATTGTAATCATCATAATCCTTATCTGATTTTCCCTTTTCGTTTTGATTTAAGTACCGGAGGAGTTGACAAGCAGTTTCTTGCTGCTCCGGTGAAGTCTGCTGTCGATAAGTACCAGCTAATTCCCGAGTTTCTCAAGGTACTGGCATTTGGATTTTGGTTTATTAACTGGTCATTGGTGAAAAGAATCGTTCATGCATCAACCTGTAGGTTAATAATTAGGATTGCTATGTTCTCATATTCATTCAAGCTTTTGATCCCTATTTCTGTTACGATTTTTGTTGTTATTACTATTGTTATTTTTTCTGTTCTATTATACTGATTATTCGAGGCAGTTGAGTACTCATTTGGTCAAAAATTTCTTCACTAATATAGCTTAGAAATCAAAAAGGAAAAAAAAAAGAAAAAAATGTAGAAAAAAAAGAGAAATGTAAAAAATGTTGTATTTTTGAAAGGGATTGATATGTATTTAAAATGTTAGTGTAGTATTTGGTTTTGCAAACGGTTATGTGTTAGCTTTTGGAGTTGCAGGTCAGAGGTTTGGTGAAGCAACATCTGGAATCTTTTAATTATTTTATTAGGACTGGTATAAAGAAGATTGTTCGTGCAAACAACTTGGTGACATCTAAATCTGATCCTACCGTCTACATCAGGTAGAACAATCCCTATCTTGTAGATTCTGAACATTTAAAGATACAATGCTGTAATTTATGGACATTGCAAACGAATGCAACTTACTAAATCACTTCCTAATTTCTATCAGTGATGTCTTTTTTAGTCTAGTATTGCATGCAAGCCACATTGGGATTGTCTTTGAAGATAAAATTACTTCTATCATGTGCTACATGTTATTGTGTACCCTAGTTTTTTCTCTAATGAAGGATGTAATCCTCTTACTGTAAGCTGTTAAAGAAGAAGCTTTTATTTGTAACTTGGGTATGATGACAGATACACAGATGTGTGGGTTGGGAGGCCGTCTGAAGTTGTTGATGGTGTGACCGACTCACTGAGTCCTCAAAAGTGCCGGCTAGGTGACAAAACGTAAGCAAGTTTCTTTTTCAGTTCATGCTTGTGCCATCAAATAGATGTGATAATTGGTATCACATTTTGACTTCTGCCTAAAACTTCAATTTGCAATGTAAATGGAGTTGATGCTTATAGTAACAAAACCAGCTTGAATTAAACCTTTTGCCATGTTTTTCTTCTATGATTGGTTTATCTTTTTAAATAATACATGCAACGGAGTGAAACTCTTTGTTTTTCTTTCCCTGCACTATGTGGCATGTGCCACACAATGTAGGTATGCTGCTCCAATATTTGTGAACATCGAGTATTGCAATGGTAGCGATTCTCGTATGATGATGAAGGTACGTTTTAAATCTATGATAATGTTAGCAACTTCCGTCTGTGAGATATGATATTTAAATGTCTTTTATCTGATATTGCAGAAAGAAGTTGTTATTGGAAGGATGCCAGTTATGTTAAGGAGCCTTTCTTGTGTCCTTCATGGCAAGGATGAGGATGAACTGGCAAAACTTGGTTTGTATGCTCTATAGAATAAAAGAAGTTGTACATAATACTATAGAAGTCTACTTTATATGCAGTTGAATTCATGATATGCAGACTAATTTTTGCTCATATTTCTGTTAGGTGAATGCCCACTAGACCCGGGTGGATATTTTGTTGTGAAAGGAAATGAAAAGGTGACCTTAATTTTCAAGTCGTTTACTTTTCTTTTCTTTTTATCATTTATTACGAACACTCATCATTTTTAAGTAATAGTAATTATTATCATGAATGTGATTGTTTTCCGTAGTCTCGTATATTTCTATATTGATGTTACCAATAGTATGTTGATTTTTGTGATTTGTCTAGGTGATTTTAATTCAAGAACAGCTTTCAAAGAACAGGATAATTATAGACACAGATAAGAAAAGTTGGTGAGTATTCTTTTTTTCTTTTGTTTCCCTTGAGATATGTATGTCCATTACTTTGTTCTTTTGTTTTGTTTTCTTGGCCATGATCTCCTGGTTTTAGTATTTTCTGTTTTCCCATCCAGCATTCAGGCATCTGTCATGAGCAGTACTGATATGACAAAAAGTAAAACAATTATCAGAATGGAGAAAGAGAAAATATATTTGGTTTTGAATGCATTTACTTCCAAGGTATGAGTAATATATTAATTGTGACTTCTTCCTTTAAAAGCTGCTTATATTTTTGTAGGTAAGTTGTTATCACCTCCTATGTAACAGATTAACTGATAAGAACTAGAAATTTGATTAGATGAAAAACAGGTATTACACGATAGTTGGCCCGATTCGAGATGGGTCAATCTCTGATTACAAGGTATGAAAACCTAACTTTGCTAAAAAAACCGACCCAAAGAAATGCAGGAAAACAAAGACACTTAAACCATAGTTGTCAAAGGCGCAAGGCGCACCCAAGGCGCAAAGGGTGAGCCTTGTTAGGCGCAAGGCGCTTAAAAATAGAGGGCCCGAGATAAGCAAGGCGCATAACACAAATATACCATTTTTGGGGTTTTAGACATGTTTTAGGCTTGTTTAGGCTAGTTGCGGGCCATTTTTGGATTGTTAAGACCAGTTTGCCTGGAATTTGTAGAATTTTGCTAGAATTTGAAGGATTTGGCCGGATTCTCACTGGAATCCGACCGGAATGTAGCCGGAATCTCGCATGAGGGTTGCCGGAGGGCCTGGCCTTGCCTGAGGGCCTAGGTGCACGCCCGAAGGGCTTTTGACAACATAGACTTAAACTAGACATTGGTGGGAACAGTTAGCCTAGTCTCCCACTTCTTGATTTTGAGGATTACCCCCCACCTCCTAAATTTCCAAATGCTTATCCAATAGCGACTGGGTCAGCCCTGACCCAAGTTTGTCCTGACCCTGGCTTCGTATCTATTCTTCCTGCCCGGAGAAACGACTTGTCCCCAAGTCGGGTATGAAAGGATGGAGCTGCTGGTACCGTGGTGTGGTCCCCAATTGGTTCAATAGTGAGGTGGCTAAATGTGGCTGATTGCTGAACAGCTGTGCGGTCCCTGCAGCATGTAATCCTTACCGTTGATGATGAACTTCACGAACATCTCCTTCCAATTCGCCTGAACCGTATTAAGTGTTGCCAACCATTGAATACCAAGTACCACATCGGCACCTCCTAGCGAGGAAGGATAAAAGTCTTGAGTTATTTGTAGATCGGATAGATGCAGTACAACATTCTTACAAACTCGGTTGCAGCGCATGATATCTCCATTGCCAATTCTCACCCTAAATGGAACAACCTCGTGGACTGATAAGTCAATCTTAGGGACCAAGGAGTCGTCGGTAATGAAATTTTGAGATGAACCACAGTCCACAACCAATTAGAACCAATACCTTGGCAGAATTGATATTGCCATGGACTATCATTGTCAAGTGATGTGGCATGCCCATGATGGCGTGTAGGCTGATCTCGGAACCTCTCCATCTTCTTCTTTGCCCTCCTTAGACACTTTAACGTTCTGATCACCAGCCTCCAACAATTGTAACTAACCCGTTTTGCAACTATGCCTCGGGCCATAACTTTCTCCACATTGAAAACACTCACCTCTAACGTACCTAGCTTGTTTCACTGTTTCTGAAATGCGAAGGGGGATAGCGGGTGGTGGGGTTACTGCTGGTGCGATTGTAGAAAGGGTGGATTTGGGGGTGACTGTAGTTTGTGAGCTCAGCTCTTTCTGGTTGGAGACTGCCTTTGACTCAAACTGTAGTGCTAGACTCATCGCATTATAGACGGTCCTTGTCTTGTGGATGCGCACATCAACTCTAAGTTCTTCCTTCAGCCCTATCAAAAATACCCCAAGCAGACAGTGGTCATGACAATTTGTGACTCGAGCGGACCTTTTAGCGAATTCTTGTCGGGTTGCCTGAAGTGTTTTTGCAGAGCATGGGTCAGATCCTCCCAAAATGTGACGGTTTGCTCAGATGACAACCACGAGTATAGATCCAAGGCATCGCCTTCGAGATGCATTGAGGCGACGTCAACCTTCTTGTCATTCGGAATCTGATAAAATCTGAAGTATTTCTCGGCCTTCAATATCCACCCGCGGGGGTCGCCATCGTTGAAAGTCGGAAACACAAATTTTGTACGATGTCGGTATTGGAGATCATGGCGCCATGGGGATTCACCCTCATCAAATTGCCCAAAACCACCGCTGAATTTGTTCCTAGATCGAGCCTGTGATTTAAGGACCGCAACCTCATTTTGCAATGTATCCATGGACGCCAATTTAGCAGCAATTGCTGCTAATTGAGAAGCAATTGGATCTGGGTTTGACCCGCTACCTTCAGGGTTGCTGCGTGTGGTAGGTGCCATTTCAGTTTCTCGGCAATGGAACCAAATGATAAGAACTAGAAATTCGATTAGATGAAAAACAGGAATTATACGATAGTCGGCCCGATTTGAGATGGGTCAATCTCCGATTACAAGGTATGAAAACCTAACTTTGCTAAAAAAACATCGACCCGAAGAAATGCAAGAAAACAAAGATACTTAAACTAGACATTGGTGGGAACAGTTAGCCTAGTCTCCCACTTCCTGATTTTGAGGATTACCCATTTACCCCCCACCTCCTAAATTTCCAAATGCTTTCCCTCCATCCATTTTCCCGCCATCCAATAGCGATTGGGTCAGCCCTGACTCAGTTTGTTCCGACCCTGGGTTCGTATCATTAACATTGTTTATTGTTTTCTTGTAGGTTCCTATTATGTTGGTTTTGAAAGCTATGGGTATGGAAACTGATCAAGAAGTTGTGCAGATGCTTGGTAGAGATCCTCAGTATGCTACTCTGCTTCTGCCATCTATTGAGGTAAGCTGTCAGATATAACAAGTAAATATAATTTTATCACGTTACTAAATTAGACTGTTTTCCAAATCAGCTAACAATCAGTTTTCTAGTTAGATTGTCACTCTCACTTAGTGCATCAAACAAAACTTCAGGAATAAATAAAACAAACTAAATACAAATTTGACTATTTTTTCTGATGCTCACAGCCCTTCACTTTAATCATGTTTTGTTAGTACTGTGATTAATTTTTTGTGTCAAATGCAGAAGTAATATATGTGTGCATGAAATAGGCCGTCAATTAACTTCTCTTGTTAGAATAGAATGTAATGGACATTGAATATATATCTCTCCAACTTTCAGGATTGTGCGAGTATTGGTGTCTATACGCAACAACAAGCTTTGGATTTTCTTGAAAAGAAGGTTAGACTCAATTGTTAACATGTAGCAGATGTTTGATTAATTTTGAATTTATTCTATATTCTTATTATATGTTTAGAGGACTCACAATGTTATGCATAAAAAAGATTTTTTAAAGAAGAGTAGAGTAATCTATATGGCAAACAATGAAAACAATACATGTAGAGTGCTGCATTTTTTAAGTTTAAGCATAAATGGCCTTTGATTTTTCTAGATTTGTCTCCGAGTATTTGTATATTTGTTTATTATACTAGATTCACTTTTTAGTATTTATATATTTTAGGACTAGGTTATGATTTCTATTTTAGGACTGGGTTATGATTTATGTTTATGATGTTGACCTGTATCTTTTAGCTGTATCATAAATTTTGTACTTTTAGAGACATGAATGTGTGTTAAACAGGAAGGGCATTATTTCTTACTTGTGTCTTTTTTTTTAATTCTTGTTTTGATGCAGCGTAAGAAGTCAATGTCCAGGTTTGGTAAGGTATTTTTCATCCTATCTACTTTTCTTCTGAAGGCATGTAGCCTCTCTTTATTTGAAATATTTTAAAGTTAGCATCATAGTGTAACAGTCATTCATTGTGCTTAATTTAGGATGATGGAGCTTTGGGTGTTCTTCGGGATATTTTTATTCCCAATATTCCGGTGAGTTGAATCAAATATTGGATGTATTATATGAACTTTAATTTCTCTCTACAACTTTATATCTCTCTCTAGGTTCGGGAAAACAATTTTTATATGAAATGTGTATATGTTGTGGTGATGATAAGACGCATGATGGATGCAATTTTAAATGAGGACGCAATGGATGACAAAGTAAGTTTGAGTCTACACAGCCTTTAACCTTAATAATTATTGTTTGAGAATGCGGTTAACATTGTGTTTTCAAGTATATAATTATATATGTGTGTGTTTGTACTACTTGACTAATTGTGAGTTTAATGAATTTATAGGATTACGTAGGTAACAAACGACTGGAGCTTTCAGGGCAATTATTAGCTCTATTATTTGAGGTGAGTAGTTTGTTCTTTTTGCCAGTAGTGATTCGATGTTATTTTATCAATATCAGTAGTGTTAATTATTTGTGCTATCTAATTAACTTCATGTTTCAGGACCTATTCAAGTCAATGAACGACATAATAAAATTGCATGTCGATAAGGTCCTAGCAAAGGCCAGTCGTTCTAGCAGGTTTGATATATCACAGGTATGTCAATTTGATTAGATAGGAAATGCACAAATCGTTTGGTGTTCTTTTAATCTTTCTTAATATTCTTATTCAGCATATATTGAAAGATAGTATTACTAACGGCTTGGAGCATAGCCTCTCTACTGGAAATTGGGATGTTAGTCGATTTAAGATGCACAGGAAGGCATTACTCAGGTGCTTTATTTTCCGGTTTCTAATATTTATTACGAAAGTTTTATTTACATGATAAACTTAAAATGCACTTGTAACAGATTGTTACAAGACTATCTTTCATTGGGGCATTTGGTTCCATGACAAAAATTTCACCACAATTTGAAAAGTCAAGGAAAGTTAGTGGACCTAGGGCCTTACAACCTAGCCAAGTAAGGGCAATTTCAACCTCAAACTATTGTTTACCTTTGAGTCTTCAGTTTGGTCAAATTGTAAACACATGTATGTTCAAAAATTTCATTTACAGTGGGGCATGCTTTGCCCATGTGACACCCCTGAAGGTGAAGCTTGTGGGTTGGTGAAAAATCTGGCTCTGATGACACATGTTACAACTGATGAAGACGAAGGCCCTATTATTTCCTTGGTTTTTTTTTTACTTTCATGTTGTAATTTCCTGATATTTGTTTTTTCTTTATTGTGAAGATACAACCCGGAGAACATGTACTAAAACTATGTCTATATTCTAATTTTTATTTTGTCATTAGTGTTACTGCTTGGGAGTTGAGGATTTGTCTCTACTTTCCGGTGAAGAACTTCATTCGCGAGATTCGTTTCTCGTCATAATAAACGGGCTTATCCTAGGCAAGCACAGGAGTCCACAGGTTCTATTCATAAATTATGCTAGCTGGTATTATTATTCATTACCTAAATCATGTGATCACTTTGATATTTAATCTCTCTTGAATAACTTTGTAGCTGTTTGCAAATGGAATGAGAAAGCTGCGGAGGGCTGGTAAAGTAGGTGATTTTATAAGCATATATGTCCATGAGAAACAAGTAAGCTCTTTGCACTTGCAATCGTTAATGAAGATGTGTTGCGGGTATAGATTAGAGTTTCTTGTTATCATTTTTCCATAGTAAAAAAACAATTATATGAAATATTAAGCTTATACCATCTGATTTATTTCACGACGAAGACTTTTCGAGAATGATTTATGACAATAACTTAGCTGGATTAAAAGAATTTCTTTATAACAGAAGTTGCCTTATAAGACATTTACCATTATTATGATTAGACATGTTTTAAACATTAACATCAAAACATTAACTCACAGAATTTATTCTCCTATATGAGTTGTTACTTGTTGGACAAAGGATATCAGTTACACAAATTTCATTTCCTCGGTCTTTAACTGTTGTTTAGTCTCTTTAACAACTTTAGAAGAAATTTTTTTGAACTTGGTTTGGTTAATAATTTTTTGCCTTCTTATTTGAGATTTTTGAGAAATATTTTTACATGTTGTGATGAGTTGGAAATATGATTCATTTTCTTTCATCTATCTTAAGGGTGAAATTGGAAACACTAGTTTTGACTAATGTAGTTATTAATCACTGGTGATGGCCACCCCACTTTGACATGGAATTTTTGACTATTGTAGTTATTAAATTTCGTTTATTTTCTCACATGTATTAGCAACACTAGTTTCATAGAGTAATCATTATTCTGAAGTTGTCATTCTCTTTGTTGGCAGCGTTGTGTTTATATTGCTTCGGATGGCGGTCGTGTTTGCCGGCCACTTGTAATTGCTGACAATGGTGTATCAAGAATTAAGCACCATCACATGAAAGAGTTGAAAGTGAGCTACTTAAAACACGTTTTGTTAACACATTTTAATTCAAGTGTATCCAAACACTATTTTTACTATTTCTCCTTTTAAAGGATGGAGTTCGCAATTTTGACAGCTTTTTACGTGAAGGACTGTTAGAGTATCTTGATGTCAATGAAGAGAACAATGCTCTGGTTTGACAAGTTTGACAAGTTTTTATTAATTGGAAACTAAGTTTATAAACAGGATGTCAGCTATGTATCAGAAGTATGACCATGCATGTGACCAGATTGTTTCGCCTCGCAAATCCCAGCACGATCCAGAGAAGATTCAGGTGTTTGCATAGTTTAATTATTCATAACCACTGCTTAATTATGGTCATTTAGTGATCTTGTAATAATTGAGTTTGTTCAGATTTTGGATAATGATGGACTTGCTTCTCCTGGTGAAATTATAAGACATCAAGATATATATTTGCAGAAAGAGTGCCCTGTAGATCCAAAGACTAAGTCACATCCATCACAAGTGTGAGTTGGCTATAATGTAATTGACTTCATCATATGCTTTTATGACTGTTAAACTCATTCTGTTATTAGTTATTACATCCAGTCAATATAGAACAAGTAAACAAACATACAAAGGTGCAGAAGGGGAGCCAGCTGTTGTGGATAGAGTGGCTTTATGTTCTGATAAGAAACAAAATTTAATTGTGAAATTCATGATTCGTCATACTCGTAGGCCCGAGGTAAAAGTTTATGATTTTATGATATATAATACCATATATCTTTCATTATATAGGGCGTTCATTTCACAACTAATAATATGTTGAATTTACGAGAACCACATTAAACCTTGTACTTTTTGTTATATAAATCGACTAGAATGCATGTGAATTTCAATATACGCAAGTCTTACTTTTAGAAAATATGGTATTGTTCATCTTTTTTCTACTTTACTCTTTTCATTGAAGTGTTATGCACACGTGCTCATGCGGTTCTTATAGTTCTGAACATAATATTGGTTTTGAAAAGAACATGCCCCTATATGTACACACACACACACACATATATATATATATATTTATATATATATGATTTAGTTTATGATATGCTTTTTTCGTTTAGGTTGGTGACAAATTCAGTAGCAGACATGGTCAGAAAGGTGTTTGTGGGACCATTATTCAACAAGAAGATTTTCCTTTCTCTGAGCGTGGCATATGCCCTGATTTAATTATGAATCCTCAAGGGTTTCCAAGGTAGGAAAGCTTAGATAATGACATGTAATTTTGTTTTAAAAATCATCTGTTTTGTCACTTTCTGTCATCTATTTGATTGCCAGTCGAATGACTGTTGGGAAGATGATAGAGCTTCTTGGGAGTAAGGCTGGTGCTTCATGTGGCAAGTTTCATTATGGCAGTGCATTTGGGGAACCAAGTGGTCATGCACACAAAGTTGAAGACATAAGGTGTAATCTTTCACTGATTAAGATAATTTTATATGAAGTCAATATAATTATACATTATAGATGGCATTTTATCTTTTAAACAGTGAAACACTTGTGAAGCATGGCTTTTGCTACAACGGGAAGGATTTCTTATATTCAGGTATTTATCTTCTTTTGGCACATTGTGTTGTTACAACGGGAAGGATTATCTATCTTTTTTATTATGTTTAAATATAAAAACATTTTATATATCATCATTTTGTTTCAGGTATCACCGGTACGCCACTACAAGCATATATATTCATGGGGCCGATATACTACCAGAAACTAAAGCACATGGTTATGACTAAATTTTTTACTGATTTTTCACAATTCTATATTCTAAAAAGTTAGTTATGGAAATTTCCTATTTTCTGTATAATAACGTGCACTTTTCCATATATCTTATGTTATAGCGTTGTTTCCACTAGTTACAAATGACTAATTGAGGTCTATAAAAATATCAGGTCATGGATAAGATGCATGCTCGAGGCATGGGCCCTCGCCAACTCATAACAAGACAACCCACAGAAGGGAGAAGCAGAAATGGAGGTTTGAATTCTGTTTCTTAAAATTTGTTTGACATTACATTACATTATTTATTGATTTTAAATAATATATGTGATTGTTACCTAGGTCTGCGAGTGGGAGAAATGGAAAGGGATTGCTTAATTGCTTATGGAACAAGTAATTTGATTTATGAGCGCTTAATGATCTCTAGCGATCCTTTTGAAGTTCAGGTACATCACACATGTTCAATATTATTTAAAAAAACATTTCATGGACTATATTATATAAACTTTTCATTTGAATTTAACTGATGTAGAATTATGATGATCTTTATGCAGGTTTGTAGAAATTGTGGGTTACTAGGATACATAAATTATCAAACGAAAACTAGGATGTGTTCGACATGCAAGAACGGAGATAATATCTCAGCCATGAAACTACCATATGCTTGCAAGCTTTTATTCCAGGTAAACCCCTCTAGCAGAATTCTTTTGTTTGTCACATTTAGTGGTTCTGTTTTGTTGTAATATTCAATATTCAGATGGTATCAACCCTTTGCAGGAACTTCAGTCAATGAATATAGTTCCACGACTGCAGCTGGCTGATTCATGATTAGTGTTGTTGGGCTGGACCAGATTTTTGGGTAATTTAAATCATCTATCGGGTTATTAACCATCTATCGTGTCAAACGGGTTACACTATTTCTATTAACCATGTAATCCAGTTTTTATTTTTCTTATATAACTTCTTTGATTTCATCAATCTCTGCTATAATAGTTGTAACATATATAAACTAAAGTTCATCCAAGGCTTAGCAACTTATTAGAGAAGTTGAATGCTAAGTCATCAAATCAGCAGAATAAAAAAAAAAGAAACCTAGGTCACTCTTACTAAATCAATTATTAGCATGAGAGTACTGAGGTTGTGGGGTAGAAAAAAAATAAGAATAGACAAGGTCTAAAAATATTAAAATTTGGGCTTAACTTAAACGAGCCAAGCTGAACCGAACTAAACTAGGGTCAGCTTCGAGCTTTGAGTTATTTGAACAACCCTACTCAAAACTAAATTAAACAAAACCTAAATAAAAATAACCAACCAGTTATTTGAACATTCCTACTCAAAAGGTAATACCCGTGGGTTTTGGCCGTTATCATAAACATTAAAATAACTAAATAATTAAAAAAAATACAAATGATATCATAAAAGGGTTGAACCAGTTAAAAGAAGGGGGTGGCGGCTCGGTTTTGAATAGAATTCATATCTAAACATAGATGAAAAACATTAGAGAAGCGTGCCCCCCACGTTGCTGCGGCTGAGGTTTCGAAATGGTAACGTTGTAAAAGCTATGTTATTGCTTGTCATTATCTTTATATTAATAAAAATAATAATAATAGGACACGTGTCATTTTCTGGTGCATTCTCATCATGTTTTTTCTATCTCTCTCTCTTATTAAATAATGATATTAAAAAAATATATTTTTAAATATTTAATATAAATCTAACGATGGATACTTATTATTTAATTATGAATAGTTATTATATCATTAAACAAATGAATTTAATATGAATTAGCATTTATCGGTTACATAAAAGAAATTAATACACAAAGTAAAAAATTAATAACCACATGTCATTCTACATTACTGGATGACATCGGTATATTACATAACCGCATGTCATTGTAAGTGTCATTCTACATAACCGCATATAAATCAATAAGCATGGTTGTGTAGGTAACTAGAAATGTTGCCCTGCGTTATGTGGTGGGAGGCCTAAACGGTTGAGACAGTAACGATAACGTGACTAAACAAAAAAAATGTGGTTAAATAAATTTTGTCCGCGCTCCGCGACGGGAGACAGATCTTAAATGGTTGAGGCGGTGGCATTAACTTGGCTAAGCACACAAAAAGTCGTGGTTAAATACATAAAAGAAATATATGAAGTTACAACGACTCGGTTGTGGAGATCGAAACATAGATAAAAGACAGTTATATAACGGTACCGATGTTTTTCAGTCGGTGTTGGCCACATTCTTCACGGTACTAGCACGTCACCGTCATGTGATACAACCCACGATACCTAAAAGATACTCTATTTTGAATACGACTCTGTGTTTTAACAAAATTTGTATCGGGACGTCAAGAAAAAAATTAAACTAACAAACGAAAATTATTAAGGAAAATTCAGATTATATATACCACAGGTAGTAAACTTGAAACTTTAAAAACTTGAAGGGATTAAAGTGACATTTTACAAAGTTGAGGAGCCATTTTTGCCATTTAACAAAGTGGAGGGGATGATGTTGTCGGTGAAAAATGCCAGCGACACTTGCTTTTAAGTAATATACTAAAAATCAAGCCCACGCGATGTGGCGGGTTTGCGAATGTCGTTACATGCGTTGCGGTGATGACACTAACATGACTAAATATATAAAAGAAACGTATGAAGTTGTCACGACTCGGTTCTGGAGATCGAGAAATAGATAAAATTGCGGCGCAAATATAAGTTTAGTAGGGTTATTGTAGGAAAATAAAATTAGTAAAACAATAACGAGTTAAAATCGTAAATTATACATACTATATGCGTACAAGTGAGAGTTTAGAAATTTGAATAATGAGTTAAAAACGTATATTATATGTATTACATGCGTAAGAGTTTATAAATTTAAGGGGTATATTAGAACTTTTAGAAAATTTAAGGGTATTATTTGAAAATGTTGAAACTTGAGGGGTGTATATGAAAAGAAAAACTTCATGTACTATCATAGTATCACTATGGATTGGAATAACATTTATCCATTTTGCAAAACAAGTAGTATTCAATATCTTTAATGTATCTTCATTCAATGAATCTGTTAACAACCCCTATAGAACATCTTAATTTAAGATCACCTTGCATTAAAAAATTAAATAAATAAGTGATACTGTCATGGTCCACACCAAATCACCAACAAGGCAGAAACAAAAACGTGATTCTCGTTAGAGCAACGAGCCGAGCCAGGCTTGGCTCGAGCTCGAAATTAAACGATCCATCTCGGCCCGACTCGATTTTTTTTCGAGCTTGAAAGTTGAGCTGTAAAAAGCTCGAGCCAGCTCGTGGCTCGTCAAGCTAGCTCGTTTATTTTTATTTTTTATTTTTTATTTTTTTTATCTTAATCTTAAGAGTATGTTATGTTTGTGCTATACCACACTCATAAAAACACTTATGCTTAATGATCGTACTAAAAATATTTAATAATTATTTGGTTCATCTTTTTCAAATATAATAAAATAAACAAAACAAAAAAAATTGAAAGTTAATGTTCATCCGAACAAGAAATTAGAAAATGGATGCGGCTCGCATCTGAACTTAGGATGACTTGCTGCAGTTGATGGGGGTGGAGATAATAATGCATTAAGAGTCCTTTTTTTTTCTTTTGGTTGGGAGCTTATAGTGTAAAGAGAGAAAAAAGTTATATAGCTTTTGTTGGTGTATTATTATATTATGTCCGGTCAAAACTAAGCTATTTTTATTATCATAATAAAATGGTAATATTTGAGTTCAAAATTAAGAAACCTCTCAAATGCTCATGGGATCACAACTGGTGGACAACTAACTTTGGTCAAGACCCATGTCCAAACTTTGGTAAGAAACTAAGGATCCACCACAAAGCCTTCTGGTAGAGTGGTAGCTTTATGGCCATGACTTTCCAAATGAAAGGTTATGAGTTCGAGCCTCAATTGGGACAAATTATTCCAGGTTGAGCCAGACGGTTTTTTCAGTTGTGGGTTTCCTCCCAGGTGGGTCCCGGGTTCGAGTCAGCTGCGGTTACAACTCATTGAGAAAGACATGCATGACTCACAGGAACACCCGGGCTGCTCCCAAAGGGAGTAGAGGTTTAAGAAAGTCACCTTTAAAAAAAGAAAAGAAACTAAGGACCACATTTACTGTTCCAACTTCCAAAACACAATCCTAATTTTGACTTTGCAATTCAAACACTAAGCATTCGTACGACTCTCGAGGGGCCCAAAAAAAAAAAAAAAATTATATAAAATTGGGTTTTTTTTAAAGTAATTGAGCCTTTTTTTTAAAAAAAAAATAGGTATTTTTTAAAAAAACAATGGCCTTTTTTAAAATATAATGATTTATTTGGGCTTAATAAGAAAAAGGTTGGGTTGTTGGGCCTGGCCCAGTCCCATATAGCAAGAGATCCACTTAGGCCAAGTAAAAAAAATTCAGTCGCTACCTTACCTGGAATCGGCCTGCCTGCGAGCGATATCCTCCCGGACGACTCCAGCCTCCGCGCTCCGACCTCCGCTCCGACCGCCACCAGTGGGCCGACCGGCGACCAGGCAGCCTCGCCTCCTCCCCACTCCACCCAACTGCTGCTTCAGTTCAGGTCCTCTCCATTCCAGTCGGCTCTCGCCTCCTCCACTCCACACCCATCATCCATTTCATTCCATTATTAAGGTTAGTAATTTTAATTTAGCCCTAATTTTGTGATTTCTATGGATTTCTATGGATTTGTTGAGTTGATATTAGCCCTAATTTTGTCCATTCCATTATTTGTTGAGTTGTAAATTTGTTGATTTTTGATATTAGCCCTAATTTTTTTGAGTTAAAATTTTGATATTATTAATGTTTTTGAGTTGTAAATTTGGTAGAATGATTATTTGATATTAACCCTAATTTTTTTATTTTAAATTGTTAAATAAACTATGCCTCCTCCTAAACAAGCATCGGGTGCTCAAAAACGTAAAAGGAAACAAAAAATAGTTTATAAAATTTTCGTTATTACGGTATGTCATTCTGATACTATGATTTTGTTATGTCTATGCTATAACGTTAATTTTCGTTAAAAAATAGTTTATAAAATTATATATTTCGTTATGGGCCTTTTTTTTTTGCTCGTGTAGGGCACTCGAATCCTCGGGGCCGGCCCTGGTCAAAATGTTCATTCTATGAATTTTCCCATATTCTAAACTAGTACATACTAGTGTACAACCCTTCCTTAGACCTATACCTTGTACATTTGAGGGAAGTCTTGCAATTATCGATCCGTTCCTTTGGGTGTTAGCTAGGCCATTAACCGATATTTTGAAGGATTCCCTTGAAGACCTAGTCAAAGCCTTTGCCTAGTTGAAAACAACCTTGATATCTCCACTAGTTTTGGCCTTACCAGCTTCACCAAGACTGACTTTTGTGCTTGAAACTAGCATACGCTTGTGGACGGTATTGGTGTTGTTTTAATGCATGATCAACCTTCAATTGCCTTTAGTAGCAAAGCACTCTCTTCTAGGTAGTACACATTAATTCGTCAGTGTATGAAAAGAAGGATGGAACTTGGAGGCTATGCATAGACTCAATAGAATAGGTTCCCTATTCCTCTTGTAGAGGATCTAGTTGATGAATTAGGTGGAGCAATGGCATTTTCTAAATTTGGATATGAAGAACTTGTTAAACTTGGATATCAAGAACCAGAACCGGACTCTCAACCACAACACCACGTAAACTTGAACAAACTTTGTTCGACACTTTTTATTGACTTGAATTAATTTTCTGGATACAATAATCAAAAGAGAACATCCTTATTTATACTACTAAATCTACGTAAGCAATAAGGAAACAAATACTTAACCTAATCAAATTCAAAAACAAAACAGACTTCCATACGTAAACTTAGTCTCCAAGTTATCCTAACTTGTCACTCTAGCCCCTTTACTTTAGATCTCCACCATAACCGCCCCTTGAGATCTTCCGTACCACCCTTACGCTTTTTGCATTAACCATTCGGGTCCTTCATGTTGGTTTTGCACCAAGTTTCACAGAACTCACAAGGTGTTTGCCAAGCGCTCAAAGTGCAATTTTGGAGGGTCTAATGTGGAATACAAGGGGGGAGTAAGTCAGAAAATGTAGCTTAACCCGTAGTCATACCCAAGTTCATTTTTTCTGACATTTCTATGGACTTTATTGGTGGTCTACCTCGTTCACATGGGAAGGACACCATATTTGTTGTTGGTGTTAGGCTTATAAAGTACGCCTATTTCATGTCCTTGAGAATGTGGGTCCTGTGGCGTATAAGCTCGATTTACCTGCAAGTCCAAATCATGTATCTCTTCTTAATGAAGCTGTTAATCCTCCCATGCATGTTATACCTTTACTAGAAGAAACGCGTTTTCATCTCCGATCAACAACAATTTGAAAAAAAATTGGTTGTCGAAGCGTGGTCACCGAGATTCTATGCAGGTTCTCATCCATTGACATGGTGTGAGCCTTCTAATATTACTAGATTATTTGATTGTTAGTCCTTTGAAATGAATATTTGAATATTACATTTTCAATTTTGAGGAATATGAAAAAAATATATATATATTCAAAAGTAAACTTAATCTTCATCTTCTAACACTCTCAAACAAACCGAGTGATAGACCCGAACCAAACTGAACTGAAAAATTTTAAATCAGGTGATAGACATTGAATTTTCACACACTCATGAAAAAATTTCCTAATGTAAGCTAGTGTGTGCGGCATACAACTCACGGAGTCACCCGTGAGCTTACGTGGCAGGGTGGCCACGGAGTAAACACCACGCCCTACTGCCGTGACTGCCCCCATGAAGAAAGCAATTGTGATGGTTTGTTTAATAATATTTCATTCTTAATATAATTTGATCTTTCTTTAATAACTTGTGTTCGTTAACTTTAAAAAAAAATCTGAGTACATAGTGTACGTTGTTTAATTTATTTTTTTTATGAATATTTCGATAAATTTTTTTATTAAAAACCGAGTTGGTTTCAAAATAAAGTTTTATTTTAGTCTTGTAAACAGGTTTGACACGGGTTTGGATGGGTAACTGCATTTCCTAACGACGGAGATGGAGGAGTAGATATTAATTTTATAATAATATTGTCTATGTATATATTATTTAAAAATAAATCATATTATTTGTATTTAATAAATAAAAAGAAAATCGTTAGAGTGAAAGCGATGGGTGGGAAACCATTTTCATGGTGATGGTGGTACAGTGACAGGGAGGGAAGAATGTTGTTATATGTACGTCCTGGTTGCTTAAGCCCTAAGAAATTCTTGTGACATTTCTTCTTACCGCAACATATTCTTCTTCGATTTTTTTTTACCATGGAGGTAATCGATGACTCTGACGATAGTCTTCCAAGGTACGGTTCTTGTTTTACGATCAATTGCAATCATCATAATGCGAATATGATTTCGACTTTTCGTTTTGTTTACAGTACCGCCGGAGTTGACAAGCAACTCATTGCTGCTCCGGTGAAGTCCGCTGTGGATAAGTTCCAGCTAGTTCCTGAGTTTCTCAAGGTAATTGCATATAGGTTTTGGTTATTAACTGATCATTGGTGAAATGATTTGTTTCTGTTAGGTATTTAATAAGATTGTTGAGGGTTTTCACCCTAGAAATATGTTTCTAGTTAAATTAAGGTTTAATCTATGGCAGGAACTTCTAGTAAAGAGAATATGGTTTCTGATTTTGTTTATAAACAACATTGCGTTTGAATAAATTGTTAAATGTGTACCTTCATTTGGATAATTTGGATATCATTCCGAATCCTGTAGATTACGTGATCTAGAACAATAAACACAAACGAATTGCAAACCTGGAGAATGAATAGAAAACCTTTGAAAAATCTCTGTAGAATTTCGTGAATCACCAACATTCCAATCAAACCCTAAAACTGGTTTATCTTTGTTGTAGTTCTGGTCTGTAACAACGAAAATCAAAAGAATGCAAACCTGAAACTTGAATCGGAAACTTGATCCTTGAATCGTGTATCACAGATAAACCATTTGTGGGTTACCACGATGTTTATCGGATTAGACAATCAAGATTTGAGGGGGTGTTTGGGATTACTTTTCAAACTAACTTATTGACTTATTACCTTTTGAAATAAGGTAATAAGTTATAAGTTTGTTTGGACAATTCAAAATAAGTTAAAAAATGTGAGATGGAGAAGTTGAAATCCAAAAATTAAAAATTCTTACTTTTGAAAAGAAGTCAAAAGTAGTTTTTGAAATGAAATCCCAAACACCCCCTTAGTTCCTGTGATTTTCTAGATAGATGGTATCAAAACCGTTTTTAGGTTTTCTTTGTTTCTCTCGAAGAGTGAAGATGAAAAGGAACCAGCGCCTATTATCTTTTGTCCGGCATGTTATATTTGACTTGATTCCATTGCCCAAATCCAAGTATTAAATGACTTGATTCCATGTCCCAAATCCAAGTATTAAATGACTTGATTCCATGGCCCAAATCCAAGTATAAATGAGCCCATGAAACTTAATTAGAAGCCCAAATCCAAGTATCAAATGACTTGATTCCATGGCCCAAATCCAAGTATTAAATGAGCCCATGAAACTTAATTAGAAGCCCAAATAACATTAGTAAGTCCAATCATGTAAATTAAAACCCACTAATTTATCCATATAACAAAATCAAATAACTTTAGTGTTAAACGACGCACTCCTGCGTCACATAACTCGATTAATCACAATGGTTATTACATCGATCGACAAGCTAATCCAATATACTAAAATACATGTCGATAACACTGAAATTACCTAACACACTCCCCATTTCTTTTTGTGTTGACATCCATTTTTTTCTAGTAGAAACAACATGATGAGATTGAGGATGTTCTTTTAGGGCTTTTAAACTTTGTATCAACATGTAGGTTAATAATTGGAATTGCTATGCTTTCTCATATTCTTCCAAGCCTTTGATTCCTATCAATTTTATGGTTTTTTGGATGTTGTTACAAGTATTCTATCTTTGGAAGGGATGGATATATTTAAAATATTAGTTTTGCAGTTGGTTTTGCAAACAGTTATGTGCTAACTTTTGGAGTTGCAGGTCAGAGGTTTGGTGAAGCAGCATCTGGACTCTTTTAATTACTTTGTTAGGACTGAAATAAAGAAGATTGTGCGTGCAAACAACCTTGTGACATCTAGAACTAATTCTAGTGTCTACATCAGGTACAACATTCCCATTCGTGTAGATTCTGAAAATTTAAAGATCTAATGCTGTAATTTGTGGACTTTGCAAACACATGCCACTTACCAAGTTACCTTACATTTTTTAGTAATTTGATATTAATGGTAACTTTCTTATTGTAAGTTGTTAAATAACAAGCTTTTATTTGTAACTTGGGTGTGATGACAGATACACAGATGTGTGGGTTGGGAGGCCGTCTGAACTTGTTGATGGTGTGAAATTTTTTTTTGGTATTTAAATGAAACACTTTAGAAACTTGGTTACTATTGTGTAAAATTATCCCTAATTTCAACGTATTCTCGCGCGCTGTTATCTAAAAATTCAAATAAACCTAGGGCTTTTGAAACGATTTCATCTCTTTCAACTCAAACTATTTCATCTCTTTCAAAACTCTCTGACCTACGAGCGACTACTACTCCGGCGATAAGACCTAGGGTTTTGAAACAGGCACGAGAGGTTGTACAACGAGAGCAAACCAGTCCTCCGCTCATATTCAATTGATCGAGTTTTGAAGAAAGATCAAGAGGGTTTTGATGTTTTCGACAACATATGGAACAAGGTATGCTTAATCGTTTTCAATTTCTTCAATTCGTTGACGTTATAGGTTTTTTTTTGTGTAACCTGTATGATGAAATCATGAAATTGCATGTTCGCTTGGTGAAATCTCGTGTTTTAGGTTTACGATACTGATAATGCCATTTGGAAGGAGAAGTTTGAGGCCGACTTGAAGAAAGAAATTAAGAAACTTCAGAGGTACAGAGACCAGATTAAGACATGTATATAGTCCAGCGAAATCAAGGATAAAAAGGTTTCTCCTCTTTCCATTCAATACATCACTGATTACCTGATAGAATAAAGGATTCTTAACACATATATCCGAGTCAGTGGTTAATTCGGTTAATTAGATTTAATGTTACAGATTATGTTAAGCAGATTTGACTTGATAGCTGAAATTGTGTTTACATTGATACTCCTTTATAGTTGATGGAATATTGTTTAAATTAGGTAAAGCAAAGCATACAGAAAGGAGGAGCAAAAGTAGGTCATAAATTAAATTAGATAAAGTTTAAGGAAACTAATCCCAAAATCTTGGATAAAGCTTATTATATAAAGAGGGGGAAAAAGTATGTCATTAACAAATGGATATAAAACCTTAAATTAACTGATTTCATTAAGTTATAATTGATTAGTAGTACTGGAAGTGCTTGATTATGGTGGTAGGACCATAATAAGATATATACATACAAGGGTATGCTGCTTTTGATGCTCTGAATTTTATAGAAAAATAATCTATAGACTATTCAATTTGGATGTGTTAGGCTTATTCCTATTGTTCAAAAAGGATTATCACTGTAAGTTCTTTTTTTCTCTTTGTTTGATTAACATATCAATCATTATTGCTTACCAAACAATGCAGGTTAAGTTTGTAGAACTTACAATAGATACCTTCAGAATGCTGCAGTGCTTGGAATGGGAACCAAGTGGATCCTTCTACCAGAAGCAACTCCTTGAATCTCATGACAATGTTACTTCAACCGGTCAATCTGCTACTTCAGCATTAATTGATATAAATTTGGTGGCAGATATGACCGACCCATATTTGCCTCCAAATCCCAAAAAGGTTGTTCTCTATCGCCCATCTGCAACGCATTTACTAGTCGTTAGTTGAAAAGTTTGAGTGTTATGGTTATATATATATATATATGGAAACTAAATCTGAAGATTCATTCAAGTTAATCCTTCATTTTGTGGGTCTCTGCAGGTATTGGCTGCAATTTGATATGAGCTTTATGCTTATATATATAGCAGCGTCAGGTTAATTCTTGGGTCAACATGAAATTGAATTATGATTGCTATAGCCAATATTAAGACATACTGATTTGTGCCCTCTCTAGGGGATTCAGGTCAAACCAGTATCCCGCGGAAGCAAATATCTGAAGTGTGAGAACATCTTTGAAGCTAAACACAGTTTATTCAAGGCAGGTTTGTCGAAACTTGTACTTTGTTCATTATGTATATGCATGGGACTAGAACTAAACTAGCCCAAAAAATAAAAGTATTATTGATAGACAAACTAGAGAATGACATCTTCATAGCATTAGAATCATTCTCTTAATTTTGGATCAAAATCATAATGAACTTACAGTGGATCAAAATAAGTCGGCTGATTGAATTCTTGAACAACTTTAACATGTATATTAGGCATCTTAGAAATGATATATTATAGTTTATGATTTGTATCTAATGTTTTATTATTTGTAGGCAGGAAATTTTTACTTTTTTGTTATTCTACTGCTGATATTGGTTAATACTTGCTCATTGACTTGCTCTCATTATATTTGTAGGACTTGGAGCATGACATTCATCATAGATAATGTCACCCCATTTGCTCATTGACTTGCTCTCATTATTATTTTTTGGTACAACGAACAGATGAACACATACAAGGTAGCCCAAACTGGCAACTTCCCAAGAATAACCAGAAGTTTGAAAATATGTTTTTTCAAATATGTTTCATTTATTTTTTTGGGTTGTGTTTTATTTCAAACGGGTCCAATAAAAAGTTAGCAAAAAAGGGAACGGTCAAGTGGGTCGAACGGGTTGCAAGTTGCAACGTCTATTTTCAAGAGTGTTTACAAATTTTTTGACTTTATGTTCCTCATTAACTTGTTTATAATTTTTTTCTCAGGTTGGGGGAAGGAAAGATGAATACACGGATGCTGATATTGATGGAATTCGTGAAGAATGGTGTACTTTTGTGGCAAACTTCATTTTCCGGTGAAATTTGTATCGACATTTATGAAATATACTTTTGAAATGTTTGTTTGTATTTTATGAAATATTGTATGAAATGGATTGTTTTGCTATATATGTATTTTATTTTGTATTATGAGGCATTACTTGTCATTTAATGTGAAAATTAATAATTATATATATATTTTTTAAAATAGATAAAACCATGACACGCATTTTATGACACACAAATGCGCGTCATTCTCTATTTATGACAAGGCTTTCCTTGACACGCATTGAGTGTCGTAAAGGCGTGTCATCTACATTTTATGACAGTGTCTTCCTTGACACGCTTTTGCGTGTCATCTCCCCCCTTTAATGACACGCATTGCGTGTCATTAAAAGCTTATTTTCTAGTAGTGAGAGGGTGCTTTCCAGTTTCGGTGATAAAACATTCAATGTCATATAGAAAACCCACCTCATCATTCTTCGATATGTGGGGCAGTGGTGGTGGGGGCGGTGAAGACGGGGTAAGGGTGGGGGCGGTGACGGTGTGGATGGGGCTATGGATGGGTGGTTTACAACAGAAGCTTCAAAATGTTTAGAACCATCACCAGAAGCGCTCTATCGATGGCTTTTCATAAAGATTATCAAGGAACGAGTCATCGGAATCCACGGTTAGGTTCGGTTTTGAGCCCCCACCGAAACTGCAACCAAAATTTTCGGTTAAAGGATTTTGAAAATCGATCGGTTTGAAATTTGGTTTTGGTTAATCGGTTATTTGTAGTCGTTCGGTTCGGTTAACCGCTAAACCAAAACTTTCGACATAAGCTAAAAAAATTAAAATTTTGTAAAGAATTTGACTAGAAATCAAACCCATATACATATTATAACTAAATTGGCTATATAGTATACTTTTTTTAATAATATTCTAACGCAAACAATTATGTATGAAGTAAATCGTGTCTTTAAAATTTAAATAGATATATGTGTGTGTGTATATGTATGTGTGCGTGTGTGTATATATATATAATCGGTTCGGTTCCGTTAAGAACTTAGCAAATTACGTATTATTTAAAAACTTAGCAAAGTACGTATTATTTAAAATCTGTGCTGATCACCACTAGTTGTTCTCATCGTCGTCATCATCAGGAGAGGAAGGATTGGTAAGTGGCCATTGATTACGCCTAACATTCGAATAATTTCATGATCGGTTTCATCCATGTCAGCGTGAACGTCCTCGCCCTACCTAGTCTACGAAGATAAGAAAAACATCTAACACCCAACTCACGTAGTTTTTGGGCAACCTGCCTAGACTTATTAAAAACTATATCTTCATCCTCCCATTGATTGAAGAACTCGTCCGAATAGTCCATGTACTGCAGAGGGTGCTTCCCATTTCCGGTGATAAAACGTTCGATGTCATATAGAAAACCCACTTCATCATTTCTTGACATGTGGGGCAGTGACATTGGGGGTGGGGGCGGTGACGATGCGGGTGAGGGTGGAGGTGATGGTGGGGGGTGGTTGGGGCGGTGACGTTGTGGATGGGGGTATGGGTGGGTGGTTTACAACAAAAGCTTCAGAATGTTTAGAACCTTCATTGGAAGCGCTCTATCGACGGCTTTTCATAAAGATTATCCATGAACGAATCATCGGAATCCACGGTTCGGTTCGGTTTTGAGCCCCCACCGAAACCCAGTGACGGAGCTTGAAGAAAAACGCAGGGGCCGGGATTTTTTTCCTATTAGGGGGCCGGAACTATAAAATTTGCGGGCGAATACATATAAATTAACACTACTGAGCAAAAAATCGGCTGAATACGTATATATTAACACTTCTGAGCGAAAAATCAGGGGGGTGGGGGGGGGACCCTCACTGTCCTCCGCCATTGCTGAAACCGCAACCAAAATTTTCGGTTAAAGGATTTTGAAAATCGATCAGTTTCGTTAATTTGGTTTCAGCTATTTGTAGTCGTTCGGTTCAGCTCGGTTAACCGCTAAACCAAAACTTTCGACACAAGCTAGAAAAATTAAAAATTTGTAAAGAATTTAACTAGAAATCAAACCCATATGCATATTAAAACTAAATTGGCTATATAATATACTTTTTTTTATAAAATTAATAGGATTCTGTATTAAGACTAGAGACTCAATGTTCTGCTTCGAACCGAGTTGGATGAGTTGATTTAGTCTCTCAGATGTTTGGTGGTGGGATCTTGATTATTAAGACGGTTTCAAAATTAAAGATGTGTAAAAACTACTTTATCGGAAACTTCTTCCGGAGGCGAATTATACTACAAAATGGATTAAAGGAGTTCCTAAGAAGGTTAATGTTATGGTGTGGATCATGTCATATTGTTTCTTCCATTTGGTCATCGATTGTGGCTTGGTTGGAGTTATCGCCTCCTTGCAATTTCAAGTCGGAGTCTTTATGTCATTGGGTGTAGTCGCTAAAGATGGTCAAAAAGAAGAAAGAGATGGTGGAGGCCATTATTTTCATTGCGTGGTGGGTGATTTTGAAGTCTAGAAATGAAGCTACGTTTCAATCGATTTTGAAGAAAGATTTATGGTATGATTTTACATTTCTCTTTCATTGGATCGTGAATAGGAATAGCAAGACTAATATGGGTTGGGTTGAATGCAGTGTTGTAAATATCGGTTTAGGCGACTGAGTCTTGGTAGGGTGCTGAGGCGATTTTCTTCAACTCGATGACGGTCAATAGTAATCGGAATCGGTCCAACTCGGAGCTAGTCGGTCCAACTCGAAGCTAGTCGGTCCAACTCGGATAACTCGGTCATGTCGGATTTTCGCTGTTTTACACGGATTCTAGTTGGATTTTCGGTGTTTTTTTTTCACGGAGATACATTAGAAGACGATAAGTAAATGATTATTATGTCTATAATATTAAAGAATGAATATCAAATTTTGAAATACTTTAGTATTTGAACTTATATCCTTTTGATTTATATTGATATTCATGTATTTTTTTTATAAGTATTAGTAAACTTATGATATTTGACATATATATAATTTCTCGAAAATTAATTTCTTTATAATTTACCATGTTTGAGTACTCCCGCCTAGGCCGAGTACTCGCAACTCCCTAGTCGACCAACCTTACAACGCCTAGTAACTTCTGCAACATTAGTTGAGTGGTTAAAAAACCATCTTTTATTCATGTAATGGTTTGTTTTGATATTGGTTGGCTTTTTCTAACCATTATCTGTTTATATGAATATTTCTTGTTGTTAAAAGAAACATATAAATTATTAATATTATGAAACATATAAAGAAAAGAAAGATAGAATATTTATCATGTATAAATATTTCTCATTCTAATGTTAAGTTTGTTGTGGAAATGACAAATAATGTAGGTGATAAGGATTTGAAGGCATATTAAAACAAGATTTTAGAAAAATAACAAAGTAATAAAATGACAAGTACATTAAGGAAGTTACCGATCATAATGCAAATTTACTTAACGTTAATTTGAAGTGTCGGTGGTCAATAGGAGAAGGCCACCAACACTTCATTAGTTTATGTTTTATTTAATATGTCAAAGTCTACCCAAAGAATACATTTGTTGTGGTGGTTATACTCTTCCTCAGTTTGTCAAGGCATCCCAGCATCCCAAGTTCGAGTCCCACAATCAACCTTTTTTTTCTTTCCCTAAAACCCTTCCAACCCTTTGACTTTCTTGACCATTATTTGAAAACGATTTTCTTTTAATATCAAAAAACGATACGCCTTAAATTCGTACGTTTATTTTACGTACGGGTCGACGTCAAAATAGGTTTTTTCTTGTCTTTTTACATTTTTTATTATGTTAGTCGAGTCGTCGTAACTTTATATGTTTATTTTATCTATTTAAACACATTTTTTTTGTGCTTAGTCGCGTTTCTTTTTTGTGCTTAGCCATGTTAATGTAACTGCGTAAGCCGTATAAGGTTCGCTTCCCGTCGCGTATCTACGTTTCGACGTAGATTTTTATCAAAAACGAGCTGTGTCAAATATAATACATTTTCATGCTTATTTTTATGTACGTTTCCAGTGGGCCTACGTTTCGACGTTAATTTTTTTTTTTGGAAACGAGTTTGGTTACGTTTCCATTTGGTATACGTTTGAACGTAAATTTTGTTCATAAACGAGTCGAGTCAAAATGTAATACGTTTTTATTCAACGGTATAAATTCGAGTTAGTCAACGCTTCGACGCCGTCGCATCGCGCGACGGGTAAAACAACTAGTTCTACATTAAAATGACTTAAGTTTAGCATTGAAATGGTTGTTTCACAATTGGGCATAAAATAACATCACATCAATTTGATTTTCATGAGATTTTAATTCATATCGTTAAGTCAACCATCATAGGACTATTTGGTTTCTAGATGTGACTTATGTTTAGTCTCTTTGAAAAAATGATATTGAAAATGTATTTTTTTTCATTGCCCTCGTATCAAAATGTCTATACGAAACAACTAACGACTTTTGTTAACCCCCGATTTTGATGTCATGTTTCTATGCTTTGCAAGCTATTTATAGACTCAACCAAGCTCCTTAGATATAGTTATAATGCTTTTCAGGAATTCATATTGACGCTAGATTTGTTAGCTCAAAAAGTGGATCCTTAATATTTATATAATCTTAATATCAATTTTATGTAAAAGTTCATGTTTTCATGAAGTTTTATTGATGGATTCATGATTGTATGACTTTTTTGAAGAGTTTCATGGAATAAAGTAAAGATCTTGACATGTTTTTGTTAATAAATGAACATGTAAAAAAAAAGATAAAGACTCAATATTATTCAAGTAAAGATTAGTTTACAAATGAAAAGAAATCAAAAATCAAATAGTAAGCTAAATGGGTTAAAGCCCATAACAGACTAATTATGCTAACATCCTCCCTCAAACTCACAATGCAACAGAAATAAACATTGAGAGTTTGTCACATAAAAAACGAAACCGAGATGCCGATTGAGCCTTGGTGAAAATATCTGCAATTTGCAAGGCTGATGGAACAAAAGGAAGTGAGATGGTCACGAGCTGAAGATGATGACGAGTAAAATGACAATCTATCTCAATATGTTTTGTCCGTTCATGAAAGACAGAGTTTTTTTAGCGATCTGCATAGCACTTTGATTATCACAATGTAATGGGGTAGGCGAGGAAATGACAACCCCCATGTCTAACAGAAGCCATCGTAACTAAACAATTTCACATGTAGTCACAGCCATAGCACGATATTCAACATCAGTGGAGGACCTAGAAACAACATCTTGTTTCTTGCTTTTCCATGAGATTAAGGAATCACCAAGGAAAATACAGAAACCAGTAGTGGATTTACGATCATTAGGATCACTATCTCAATCAACATCACTATAGGCACGCAATTCCAGAGAAGATGTAGAGGGGAACAGAAGACTTTGAAACTGAGTGCGACGAAGATATCTCAAAATACGAAGAACAGCTCCCCAGTAAACAGAAGTAGGAGCGGTAACAAACTGGCTAACAACATGAACAGCATGAGCGATATCAGGGCGAGTAACTGTAAGATAAACCAAACTGCCTACAATGGTATGATATAGGATTGGATCAGATAGAGGAACACCATCAGTGGGAGAGTAACGTGCGTTGGTTTCAAGAGGAGTTTCTGCAATTCTGTTATTAGATAGAGAGTCTCGAACGTTGAAACAGATCAGAAATATACTTCGTCTGAGAGAGAAGATATCCCTTTTTAGATTGAGCTACCTCAATCCCCAAAAAATACTGTAATAATCCCAAATATTTCATAGCAAAACAGTGAGCCAAGTCACGTTTCAAAGACTCAATGCCATCATAATCATATCATCCACATATAAAGACAAGAGAATGCGTCCAGCATTCGTACATCGAACAAATAATGTTGAATCATGATTGCTAGGAAGAAAACCAAGAGAAGTGATGACTATAGAGAATTTTTCAAACCAGGCACGAGGAGCCTGTTTGAGCCTATATAGAGCTTTTCGAAGCCGACAAACTTCATCGGGCTGATGAGCTATTCCCGGGGGTGGAGTCATGTAAACCTCCTCATAAAGATCACCATTCATAAAGGCATTTTTAACATCCATTTGACAGATCTTCCACTGACGAACGAACGCAACAACTATTAAAGTACGAACTATTGTCATTTTTGCCACAGGGGCAAAGGTCCCCTCATAATCCATACCATACGTTTGCGAATATCCTTTTACCACAAGTCTGGCCTTGTATCGTTCAACAGAGCCATCAGACTTTGTCTTAATCTTATACACCCAACGACAACCAACCTTATGTTTACCTGATGGTAGTGGAACCAAATCCCAGGTGTGGGTCTGATGAAGAGCGGTGAGCTCTTCAGCCATATCATTTTGCCATAGAGGGTTAGAGACAGCCTCTCTATATAATTATGGTTCAGACAAATGATGAATGCTTGTGATAAATGAACTAAACGAAGCAGAGTAGGCAGAGTATGCAAGGTATGGTAGTTGAGTAGACTTACATTCACGAGTAGACTTTCTCGGAGGTGGATAATTTCTAGTTTCAACCGACGGAGGATCAACATTAGTACCGGATGACGTGGAAGGTTCATGATCTGGCACATCATGTGCAACAAACGTATCTGGAGCATGCATATTAGAATCAACAAACGAATCTGGAACATCAGAGGTTGAGACATCAACGTTGCTAGTAAAAGGATCAATGTTTTGAAGATCTGACTTTGTTACATCATGTGACTTAGCTGGAATCTAATATAAGGGAATATGTTCAAGAAATGTAACATGTCTTGATACATATAACTTCTGACTTACAGGATCAAAACAACGATATCCTTTATGTCACATGCCATATCCTTTGGGACCACTGCATATCCTAAGAAAACACATAAGGCTGACTTATTTGTCAATTTGTCTCGTTCAACATGAGGACGGAGAGCAAAGCAAGTACATCCAAAAACTCGTAACTCACCATAATCTGGGCGTTCACCGAAAAGACTTTCAAACAGAGACATCCCATCATTGTGAGAAGTAGGGATCCTATTAATCACATGTTGGGCGGTCAGGAGTGCTTCTCCCCAAAAGACACTAGGTACCTCAGTAGATAAAAGGAATGAACGAGCGGTTTCCATAAGATGGCGATGTTTCCTTTCAGCAATACCATTCTGTTGAGGTGTCTCAGTACAAGAAGATTGGTGTATGGTACCATCTGATGCAAGTAACCGAGTAAAATCATTAGAGGTGTATTCACCCCCTAAGTCACACCTGAAGCACTTTATCACAGCCGAATGCTGCGTTTGAACATAAGCCCTAAATGTTATATAAATGTCAAAGAACTCAGATCTACATTTCATAAGGTACACCCAGGTATAACAAGTGTAATCATCGATAAAGGAAACATAATAACGTGAACCACCTTTAGTGGATACTGGTGATGGTCCCCACATATCAGAATGAACAATATCAAATGGTGCAACAGAATGAGAAATACTTTTATCAAAAGGTAAAGCGGAAAATTTGGCAAGTTTGCAACCACTACAATCAGAAATATCATACGTTTGCAACTGACCCAAAACGCTTAAAGAAACCAAAAAATTTAAACGAGATGCGGACACATGTCCCAAACGAGAATGCCAAATATAAAATTCAGATGACAAAGGACTTAAACGAAAAGAAGATAAATCAACACTGGAGGCAGCAACACCAGGTGCAGGCACTTTGAGTTCTTCTAGGATATATAAATCTCCCATCCTATGGCCGATCCCAATCACCCTCTGAGTGTTTTGATCCTGCACAACACAAACAAAGTCACAAAACTAAACCCAAATTCCAGACTTACACAACTGACTGACCAAAGCAAGATTTAAGGCAAGCTTTAGAATATAATAGACATCATTGAGAGACACATGAGGGGTAGACACAGAGCCAACACCCTCTACCGACATAGATGTAGCACTAGCAGACATGACAGAAACTGGAGAAACATGAGACAAAGAAAGAAAAGAAGACAGATAGGGAGACATATGATGTGAGGCACCAGAATCCAAAATCCATAATGGTACCAGATGAAGACAGTCCCGCAGCAGACATAGCAGTAGGGTTGGCGGCAAGAAACTGTCTGAATTGTTCAAAAACATGCGGATCCAGAGCAGATGGTGGTTTAGAAGTTTCTACAGAAGGTGGTGTAGTAGAAGCAGTAAACTGAGGTGGTTTAAATGTCCATGAAGATGGACCAGATGAACCAGCAGTAGTGGACGAGCGAGACGGAAAATGTCTACCTGATCTGTTCTGTTGTGGGACCTTCTGCAAGTTAGAATTCTTTCTGCTAAGTAATAACGGACATTGAGACTTCCAATGATTTTTCCCTTTGCAGAATGCACATTCATCAAAAGCAACTTTAGCACCTTGTCTAGACTGGTTAGGAGGAACGGCAAACACAACTGGAGTAGTAGTTACTTTAGGACGTTTATCAACCTGAGATTTTAACCGAGTTTCCTCTGCAATCAACTCGTGAACAACCGAATCAACTGTTGGAAGAGGGGAACGATGAAGAATCGTTCCACGCAGTCCTTCAAAATCTGAACATAATGCCATCAAGAATTGTACCAAATGTTGTTCCTCCCTTCGATCAATACAAGGTTTGAACACCTTCAATTATGCAGATTCCGTAAGTGCCAATTGATCCAATAAATCCGCCATAGCTCCATAGAAGTCTTGAATGCTCATCTCATTCTGTTGAAGAGCACAGATATCAAACTCCAACTGATACTGCTTGGCAAAATTAGACTGAGTATACAGCCTTTCCAAATGATCCCAAACCTCCTTAGCTGTATCATATTTAGACAACTGAATACCAATGAACTGACCTACAGAGTTGTTGATCCAAGTGATAACTTTAGAGTTATCCGTTTCCCATGTATCGAGAGCTAAGGCATACTCAACAGCCTTAGACTTATCAGTAGGCTTTCCCTTAGTACCGTTGACATAACCCCACATATTTTTCACTCGAAAAAAGTTTTTCATTACGTAACTCCAATAGGCGTAGTTTTTTACCATCCAGACGAGTACTAATAGACTGAAGAGAGTCATCTTTTCCAGCCATATTATCAAAACAGAACGACAGCAGAATAACTGCAAACTTCAAATACCGCAAACTTTGGAATACCACAAACTTTGGAATATCGCAAACTTTGGAATACCGCAAACTTCGAATACCGCCAACTTTGAATACCGAAGACTTGAGGTAACCACAAACTTTGTAATATCGCAAACTTTAAATACCGCAAACTTCGAATACCGCAAACTTGAGGTAACCGCAAACTTGAATACCGCAAACTTTGAAAATCGTGATAGAAACAAGGTCCAAACCTATCAATCTGTCCAGAAGCTCTTCCAAACACACAATTCAGTTCAAATGAAACGAAATCCGTAACTTTGATACCTGGTTGGTAAACTTCGAAACCGCAAACTTGAGGTAATCGAGCTCTACCCTTTAATAGCGAACAAACCAAACAACGAACGAATCAACAACGGAACGGAAGCGACAACAAAAATCTTCAATCAAGCATGAATCGATTCAGCTCTGATACCATGTTAACAAATGAACATGTACAGAGAAAAGATAGAGACTCAATATTATTCAAGTGAAGATTAACTTACAAATGAAAAGAAAGCAAACATTAAATAGGAAGCTAAATGGGCTAAAGCCCATAACAGACTAATTGTGCTAACAGTTTTCAGGTTAGCAAAGTGTAGCCGCCACTCCATGCAACTTAGGGTTTTCTTAAGGGAGAAGAAGATGATTTTTATCTCAGTTCGAATGTTTCCATGAATGTTTCCATGGAATGTTTCGATGGAATGTTTCCATGGAAATTTTGTTTGGAAGGTTCAATGTTTCCATGGACATGTGGGGCAGTGAGGGTGACGGTGGGGAGAGGGTATGGGTGGTGGTATACAACAGAAGCTTCAGAATGTTTAGAATCTCTCTCTTCATAAAGACTATCAATGGACGAATCATCGGAATCCATGGTCGTCGGTACGTGAGAGAGATTTGAAGAAGATTAGGCGTTATGACGAATGATCAACGGATGTATAAAGAAGAAAAACAATGAGGTATTATTGAAGAAGAATATATAGGTACGGTACAAGGGTTTACAGAAACCGACCGTAGTCTAATATTATCAATATGATGCTCCATCTTCTTTTTCATTCCAACAAGCATAAATGAAGTTTCCAAAAACTAGCTATATGAAGTGGACTCCTTTAGACAACCATAACTACACTACACTTTTTGTTTTTTGTGGCAACCAAATCGTGAAAAAGAGTTGAAATAGGAAGACGAGTAGTAGACTGGTTGTGGAGGTGCTTGGGTGAAGAAGAGTAATGATAGATTGCACTTTGCATTAAATATTGAAATCTGATTAGCCATGTTCATGTACAATTGGGCAATATGGTAATTTACCGTGTGTATATGAAAGAAAAAGCTAAAGTTTTGGATTAAAGAGCATATGGGGCAAGGAGATTCCACGTTATTTTGGCATGCTGTTTGGCTGGGTCATGAGGCTCTATCTTATAGATTCCCGAGGTTATTCAACTTGGAAACTAAAAAAGATTGTTTGATTTTTGACCGAAAAGCGAATAATAGTTTGGCTTGGGAGTGGCGTAGGCGTAGATCGATGGGACCGGAGAGACTCAATTTTCTGCTCTTCGAACTAAGTTGGATGAGTTGATGAAGTGAGGGGGAGGACGGACTTTCGCTTGTCACGGAATTTATCGTTCCCTTTTTTCAGATCACAGCCCTAACCCTCATTTCATAATTCAGATCAACAATTGATTCATACTCCAATCAAAATGGATACATCGCCCTGCATAAAGGAAGTCGTTAGATCGGCGTCGGTGGCGTTTGCCCCCGACGCGCCGTTTCTTGCCGCCGGAACTATGGCCGGAGCCGTAGATATGTCGTTTAGTTCGTCCGCAAATCTCGAAATCTTCCAACTTGATTTCCAATCTGACGACCGTAAGCTTCCGTTAGTCGGTGCTGCATCTAGTCCCGAACCGTTTAATCGGCTGTCTTGGGGGAAATCCCCGTCGTCTGGCTCAGAAGAATTCTCACTCGGTCTGGTAGCTGGTGGCCTCGTCGATGGCAACATTGGTATCTGGAACCCTAGGCTAGTCATCGGGTACTGTACTGCTCATTATAGATTTCCACAGTTATAAATTTGAACTCTAATCATTTATTTATTTATTTTGTGTAATTTTATATGACTTGGAGTATTCCACAGTTATGTTATGCAGCGTTGAGAGTTCAATATATTATTGTTTGGGATTATGATTAGGGATAAAACAGATACAACATTATAAGGGCGAGCACATTGCTCTGGTGTTGGTGTGTGGGCTGCATATGTAATCCGTTCCGTGGCCCTATTTTGGCTGTTCCTGAAGTTAATATTTATCATCGGAGTTCAAAAACGAACTACATTTGTGATAGATTTGTATTATGGTGTGACTGGCAAATGGGTTGGTTCAGATTGAGCAACTGATCCAAATACTATGCGATTGTGAACAATTTCTTTAGTGCTTATAAATATGAGACATTTAATTGGCCTTTATATGGTAGCTTCTGTCAAATGTAGTTTGTTATGATTTTATGAATAATCTGGGTATATTGTAGAGCTATGCCCGTATCATTGTTTGCTTTAAAATACTCTCTCATTTGGCACAAGAAGTTCAACATATCTGTGACCAGTAAGTATGAGCTTTCGTGAATTTTTTTTTGTGAAAACTGTAATGTTAATATTTTGTGAAATGAGGAGCTCTGATGTGCGCTAAAAGACCAAACTATGTTGTAATTTTCATGAGAAGGAGCCAGGAGGGAATAAAATTTAATAGTCATTTCCAACTATATCTTTTTCTCAATTTATCATATTTTTACGTGATATTCTAATTGTTTAGTGACTGATGTGATAATTCTACTGCTACTATTGCAGGCTTTCTGTTAATCGTATGATTATGGAAGTTTTTTCACTCTGTGTATTAGGTTCTAGTTGGTTTTTGCATTTGATATGCAATAACAATTATCTTAGTGATTGGACTACTTATGTGATGTTTAATGGAGCTAGTTACTCAAGTGTGATTTACATTTTTATTTCAGTCTCCTGGGAAATGGAGGTTGTGATTGTATAGTATTTTCCATATTGTAGGAAGCTTGCAAACGCTTATGACTAATTGTTTTGTCCCTCATTATTCTAGGTTTGTAAATGATGCTTTGATATACTAACCAAGTACTCAAATTACTAGAAACATAGATGCAGCAACCAAATATAGGAAATTAAACATTGTCAAAAGATAACCTAAAATTGTTAACTGTTTCTATTTGTGAATATCAGTAATCTTCTTTTCGACTGGGAACTTTATATCTATGACCAGGGAGCTTTTGCTCTGTAAATCTGCAGTAGTGTTATGGTTTATCTTTATCATGCTATTCATGATGTAAATGATATTAGTATGTGAAAGTCTCATTACTTTTTATTTTTATTTACTATAGCTCTGAGGAAAGTGAAAGCTCTATTGTTCAAACCCTATCAAGACATAAAGGGCCTGTAAGTTTTTGTTTTGTGTTTTGTGTTTGTGCCTTTGTGGAATGTAATAGCTAATTGTTGGCTTTTTTACACTTGGAATTTGGTGATACCTTTCATGGCTGTATTCCAAATCTTTTATTTCAGGTTCGTGGTTTGGAATTTAGTTCTCTTTCGCCAAATCATCTCGCTTCTGGTGCTGAAGAAGGTGACATCTGTATATGGGATATTGCTAAACCAACAGAACCTACACATTTTCCGCCTCTGAAGGTAGCATTATGAGTCATGAAATGAACAGCATGATTATCACAAGTTGTAAAGGAAGAAACAAATAGAAGTTGTGATTCACAACTTATATTTGTTTCTGCTTTTATAAATTTTTTATGATTTATGAAGTTGGTGGAAGTAATATGCTACAAATAGTCAAATACACAATTACACGTACTTAGTGTTTAACTTTGTGTTTAGAGTAATAAACCTCTATTTGCAGGGCAGTGGATCTGCTACACAGGGTGAAATATCATTCTTATCATGGAATAAGAAGATTCAACCTATCTTGGCATCGACTTCTGTTAATGGAACAACTGGTATGTACAGAAATCGATATTAGTTTTAAGCTAATTTAATTTAGAAAAACTGATTGTACATTTTGTTTGTTGTTTTAGTTGTTTGGGATCTGAGGAAGCAAAAACCGATTATAAGGTAAATTTCAGGAACTTTGCGAAATGACTATGTGATGTAATGCTGAACCGTTGACCTGTCCTGTAATAACTTTCCAATCTACAGTTTTGCAGATTCAATTAAAAGACGATGCTCGGTATTGCAGTGGCATCCAGATTTTGCGACACAACTTATTGTTGCTTCAGATGATGATAGTTCGCCTTCTTTGAGGGTACCGATTTCCCCCATTTTAAACATCTACACGTAAATGTGTTATCCATGTAATTTACAAACAACACACTTATCTCATGCAGATATGGGATATGCGGAACACAATGTCTCCACTGCGGGAGTTGGTAGGTCACACTAAAGGTATGATGGTAAACAAGTAGACATTATGATTCTACTATAAGATAAGTTTGCGTAATATAATTGAAATTTGTTTTTGACGTAATTTTGTAAATTGTTCCCCAAATGCACATTCTTATGAAAACATTATATTTAATATTTCAAATGTGAATGATATCTTTTCTATTTTACATATTTGTTTCCTTACATATTAATGTACTAGGTGTTGTTGCAATGTCATGGTGCCCTATTGATAGCTCCTATTTGCTTACGTGTGCTAAAGATAACCGCACTGTTTGCTGGGATACTAATTCAGCTGAGGTCTGTCAACCTCTTTGTTAGCTGTTTGAAACTGATGATTTTATTTTTTGAACATCTTATACTCATTCATTTTTCTTCCTGGTTTTGATAAAATCTGAACTATCCTGATGAAAAATCTTGTGCAGATTGTCTCTGAACTTCCATCTGGAACCAACTGGAACTTTGATGTGCACTGGTACCCGAAGATACCGGGAGTTATATCGGCATCTTCATTTGATGGAAAAATTGGTATTTACAATATTGAGGTTTGCTAATTTGCTCCCATCTGTATCCTTTTCAACATCCACTCTTTTCATTTAAATTAGTAATAGTAATTTGTTGTCTCAAGTACGACATGAATGGCATGCCATGATTATCTGAATAGCTGGTCTGGTGGGCTTTGAAAAGGAGGCTAGACCAGCATCTTGTCTGGCCTTGTTTGTCTTCTGGTTTGAAGTCATAACGTTTTACATTTTTGTGACGGAGTTATTGACCTTTTTTTCCTGTTGCTTAGAATTGATATTTTTATGTACCCAAGTTTCCTAGTAGGAGAATATCATTAAATAATCATATCTATAGTATCTACTTGACTGTTATAGAAACTTATATATGCCCCTTTCTGCAGGCTTGTGCTCGATATGGCATTGGTGAGAGTTACCTAGTCTCAGGTAAAGTATTTTTTCATGGTCTTTTATGCAGTTGAGCTTTTGTAAATATTTCCAAAGCACCTGTGGTTACTCAAATGACTGATATACTTGCAAAAGTTTGCTGTTGACTTTTTGCTATTTGTTTAATGAACTCTGAAGCATATTTAGATAGATCATCAAGTTTTCTTTTGTTGCAAAAGATGGAAGTCTAGTAGCCTATTGGAGTCGTCCAAGTTGCAGGTCTGGTGTTTTAGAATAACAAGATGTGGTTGATCCCCATTAGGTAAAATAGAAAAGTGAACAAAATAAATAAGAATTATAAAGACTGAGTAATCATTTATTGATAAGATGTAAAGGGTAGAGCTAAGCACATTGAGCTCATGTCCAAATAATTGGTAAAGAAAGAAAGGATTTACAGGTCTTTTGCTAACTTTGTTTTGTATTGTGTAATTTTATAAGTTGAAACAATAGCCTGATGAGTTATGTGAGTAGGCATAGAATAGTAGCAGAATCTATTTTCTATTGTTGCCGTTGTACAGTTTTTCTTTCTGTTTTATTTGTTTGTGGATAAAGTTGAGTGGAGGTGATGTTCGTAATTTATTAGGTAATTTACCATTTAAATTGTTTTATTAGATAATTTATTGTCTTACTCAACAGGTTTGCATTATTTTGTATTTTCTTATGGTCCGGGCACGTCGTTTTATTGCTTTAGTGATTTTAGTTTTTACTTGTACACTTGTATGTCATGCTATAATAATTGTACATCTGATTTTACTTTACAAAATGCTTTCTTATTATCTATGATGAACTTAATTTATGCTGATCATGTTCTGAAGTCTGGATTTCTAATAGCTGTTCTATGTTCATTTGTTTAGTTTGACTGTAAATGTTAAAAGATAAATTAAATGTTCGAATCAATAGTTGAACTTCTATTATATATTCAAGTGTCATTTATTTATTCTTTGCTTGTATACTTCGTTTTTAAGTTCTTTATTTTATGAACTTCAAAAATGTCGCACCATGAGGCATGAGTGAAAAGTAATATACAGCATGGATTTCTAGGATACACATGTCAGACTGTTACATGTGATCTTCTTAGCACTAGTGTTCTTTTGACATTTCATTGCATGTGTGTGTGTGTGTATATGTAGTTTGATTATTAACTATTTAACATGGTTTTGTGCAGCACCTTTAAGAGCCCCAAAATGGTACCAACGCAAAGCTGGAGTCACGTTTGGTTTTGGTGGCAAGCTTGTTTCATTTCAGTCAACTGGTTCTTCATCTGGTCATTCAGAGGTATTTCTAGTAGCTTTTACACTCCCATTACTTTTTAATAAATTTATTTCCCATGATCTAAGTTTGGCAATTTCAACCCATTTTATATGTGTGGGTAGAATAATTGGGCTGTGATTTATATCAAGCGGGTCAAACGAGTCAAACTAAAAAAAATTAGCTAAAAGGGGAATGGGTCAAGCAGGTTGAAAGTCACCAAATGTCTTTTTAATGCGTACAATCTCTTAAGACGTGTTATTGACTTATTGCTTGGACTGTTATTCCAATGATGTAATCACATTTAAAACATTCATTAATCATTATCATTATATATGTATAAAATAAAAAATCGGATGAAGTGTTAGCGGGTCAACCTGAACCTGTTGTAACCCATTAGGCCATTATCTAACACTCCTGACCCGTCCATCTTTCTACACCATTATCTAAATCGTGTTTCAGGTTAATGTGCGGGACTTGGTTACCGAACTCAATTTAGTGAGCACATCATCTGAATTTGAAGCTGCAATGAAGAGTGGTGATCGATCCTCACTTAGGCTTCTATGTGAACAAAAGTATCAAGAATCTGAGTATGTTTTTTTGCAAGAAATAATTATTTTCATCTGCCCTATTACCACCTGTTATTTTGAATTTAGGTTTTGTTGATTTGTGTAAGCAGATCTGAAGACGAGCGAGAAACTTGGGGTTTCTTGAAGGTCATGTTTGAAGATGATGTAACAGCAAGAACAAAGCTTTTAAACCACCTTGGCTTCACTTTACCACCAGAAGTAAATGAAACTACAGAAGATGATCTTTCTCATGATATGAGTTCTTTAAATCTTAAAGAAAATGAAGTACTTAAAGAAGGTTTTCTGGGTGATAACGGGGAAGATTTCTTTAACAATCTTCCAAGCCCTAAAACCGAGACACCTGTGTCGACATCGGTCAACAACTTTGGAACTGAAGAATTGATAAAGGAAAGCGAGTCACTTGAGGGCATTGCTGACTTTTCATCATTTGATGATGCTGTTCAGTGTGCTTTGGTTGTTGGGGATTACAAAGGAGCTGTTGCACAGTGCATAGCTGCAAATAAAATGGCAGATGCTTTAGTTATTGCACAAGTTGGTGGCACTTCTTTGTGGGAGACCACATGTGATCAATACCTTAGAAAAAACAGTTCGCCATACTTAAAGGTACACTTTGTATCCAAGTTTTTTTTTAAATTCTAACTTAAAGTGGTCTAGTTTAGTAATTTTGACCAACAGGTTGTTGCTGCAATGGTGAATAATGACCTTGTTAGCCTAGTAAATACGAGACCCTTAAAATCATGGAAGGAGACCCTTGCCCTCCTCTGTACCGTAAGTTCTTTATATCTGATATACTAGTGCTTCTGTTTATTCTTTTTGGGTTATTATGATAATTATTCATGATTGTGTCACAGTTTGCACAGAGGGAGGATTGGACTTTACTATGTGATACCCTTGCTTCTAGACTCTTAGCTGCTGGCAATACACTCGCTGCAACCCTTTGTTATATATGTGCTGGAAACATAGATAAAACAGTGGAAATTTGGTCAAAGAATGTTACAAGTGAACATGACAGGAAATCCTATGTTGACCTTCTTCATGTAAACATCATGTTAAAAAGTCTACTTTAGTCTCTTATCAATTCTTGGGGTGCATATATTATTAACTCTGTTATATATATCTATGTGTGTTAGGATTTAATGGAGAAAACTGTGGTCCTTGCTTTAGCTACTGGACAGAAGAGATTCAGTGCTTCATTATGCAAACTTGTTGAAAAGTATGCTGAAATATTAGCAAGTCAAGGACTTTTAACAACAGCTATGGAATATCTGAAGCTAATGGGTACTGAAGATATTTCCCCTGAACTCTTGATATTGAGAGATCGAATCGCTCTTTCATCTGAACCAGGTACGCACATAATAGGTTTTGGAGGTTATGCTTATCATCTGTTTTTTTAACTTTTGAGTTCAAACTATTCTTATGAGTTTATGTATGTTCTGCTGCTGATTTTCTGCAGAGAAAGAGGCAAATGGGTTTATGGATTCTGGAAGCTCTCAGCTGCCAATAGCACCTGCATACGGTTTCAACCAACAGAATGCAGTCGTTGAGCCCTCTCGAAACTATTATCAGGTGTTTGTGTGCTCTGTTTTCTTCATGCATTTCCTTCTGTAGATCCAGAGTATTTAATTAAAGATGTAGTTTAATCAGACATACTGCTAGAGGCAAATTTACGGTAGTTAGAGGTGGAAAAATAGGCAGGTCGGGCTAGGCTGGGCCCAGGGATTGACCTGAAAACTTCCCTTAATACTATAGTGCATCAAATATACAAATGTGATTGCAAAAATATATTATTTCAATAATAAGCTTGTTTTTTAATGAAATGATTTAGGAGGTTGGGGCAACTTTTGACCCCTTTCCATTTTAGTTTTTTTTGTTTATTCTACATGTTTGGCCCGTTGATAAGTAATGGGTCAAAATGGCCACCTGTAACTGTAGTTAACTTGAGAAACTGCCTTGTATAAAATTCTTCTATTGATGGTAATATGGTATTACTACTCTTCAGGATGGTGTGGCTTATAATAACCAAAATTATCAACAGCCCCCTGCCCCTTCATACCCTACTCAATATCAACAGCAACATCCTACTACTTTTGTTCCAGCTCCTGCACCTAACATTCCACCGGTATGTAAACATTCAAAGTTCATAACAACTTTTTAATATTTGTTTGAGCATTATTTTCCCCATCACTTCTTCCAGCTTGTTTGACTTTTGATTGTTTTTTCCTGTAATGAGTTCTCATTTGGAGTTATCTTATGATGGTGTTCTTTGATAATAAGGTTTTCCCTTTCATTCTTTTAGGTTGGTTTCACTCCACAACCACCAGTTCAAGCTGCTCCAAAAGTATTTGTTCCTAGTAACCTTCCAGTAATGAAAAATGCTGACCAATACCAGCAGGCTCCTAGCTTGGGTTCTCAGTTATATACTGTAAGAGTGTGTGTGTGTGCATATATATATTTGTATTTTAGTAGTGGTGTGGTCCAGTTTCAACACATTTACCTATGAGTGGGTTGATTTCGGCTATGTGTTATTTCTTAAGGGTCACACGTGTAAAAAGAAAGAAAAAGAATTAGCTTAAAGGAAACATATCAAATGCGTGGGAAGTCCACCCGAAGTGTATTTGTAATGCATAAAACCTCTTGATACATTTTATTCAAAAAAATAGATTGTCATTGAAATGATATAATGTTTGTACAGTAATTATTTAAAAAAAATATAAGACTTTTGGATAAAGAACTTTTCTGGACAACCCCACCCCTACCAAAAACTATAATTACCCATGTTGAACCGTAAATTGTATGATTTTGCTGCTGCTAAAATCTGATTGTGTACTAGTCTCAGGTCAATCCTAATCCTAATTACCAAGTTGGACCACCAATGGCTGGATCACTTGGCCCTGTTCCATCTCCAATGGTTCCTACTCCTGTGCAAGACGTGGGACCTACACCACAGGTAAGGGGATTCATGCCTATGCCGATGAATAATACAGGAGTAGTCCAAAGAACTGGTTCGGGTCAAATGCAATCATCCAGTCCTACACTGCCTGCTGCACCTCCTGCTGCTCCACCAACTGTACACACAGCTGATGTATCCAGCGTACCTGGTATATATTTAACCTTTTCCCTGTTCATTATTTTTGTATCAAATATTTGATACAATATGATTTGAAGTTTTGATTGTGAAGTTTATAGAGACACCATGTATGTTCTGTGTTGTGTTGCAGCACATCAAAGGGCAGTTATTACCACTTTAATGAGACTTTTCACCGAGACATCAGAAATCATGGGGGGGTCACATGCTGTTCCAGCTAAAAAGCGGGAAATTGATGACAACTCAAAGAAATTAGGTGCTTTGTTTGTAAAACTAAACAGTGGTGATATATCCAAAAATGCTTCTGAAAAGCTTGTCCAACTCTGTCAAGCATTGGATCATGGTGATTTCCCTACTGCCCTTAAAATCCAGGTAATTAACTCCTAAATGCGTCACAAGTACAAGAGGAAGTTTTTAATAAATCCATTATAAAACGGGTCAATTTGGGTTGTATTCCATTGATAACGGGTAAACTAGAAAAGTCAATTATGAAGGAAACATGTCAAACGCCTTAAGTGTACTTAAAGACTTAAAACCTCTTAAATCGTTTTATTTGTATAACTTTTTCATGCACTATTCTTTTTTTTCTAAATTGAACAAGTATGGACAAAAAAATGCTGGTGGGCCATTTGCCCGAATCTAACGATAACCCATTTTGCCACCTTGTACAATTACCAAAAAGAAAAATAATCAACTGAAGAGTGTATGAATCGATGCAGGTTGATCTTACGACAAGTGATTGGGACGAATGCAGCTTCTGGTTAGCAACATTGAAACGAATGATCAAGATTAAACAAACAGCACGGTGAATTCAGAGTTACCCTGCGGCCCACCCTCTTTCTTGTTTGTACACAAGTGCATTCCCAGACTCTTTTGGATTTGAAAAAAAGGTATAGAAGACATGTTTAGGAGGATGATGTTTGATCAACTTTGAGTTTTTTTGTTTCTGATGTCTGAAAGTTTTGAGGGTTTACCTTTTGTTGATTGCCTTTTTACATGAGGAAATGATTATTATCTAGATGTATTTACTACCACAATAGGGATGGTGTTATATGGAATTTTTACAGCTTGTCTTTTTATATTTCCCTGTATTTCTTTTAGCTCTTCAACAAGCCTAACATTTATAGTAGTCCTGTTTTGATGTTGGTCAAACCCATATATAGATGTGATGACGATCGTATAGAAATAGTATCACCCACCGACTTTAGTGCATAAGATTAGCTTAGAATCAGTTAAAGATTTTAAATAAAGAAATACTTTAGATATAGCTATAGAGATGTCAGTGGTGTTGAGTTATGAGGGTGAGGTTTTGGGTTCGTTGGTTGAATTGTTTAAACTAGAACATTATTCATATACCATCAGGATTTTGGTCAGGAGGTTGATGTGTAAAGGATTTCCTTCTGTGGAGTTTATGGGTTCAAATCCTGAGAAGAGAAATTTTGTCAGTATCCTCCACAGTTTCATGTGTTAGTCGTCCAAAAAAAAGAACACCATTCATATATTTATTCGTATAAAAAACATTAATCTTAACCCCAACACACCTTTGTTTAACCCATTTATCTAAATGTGTTAAATGGGTGGCTGAGTAGTAATCAAGTTGGTGGATTATAATAAATAGATTAAATGGGTTTGCTGGTTGACCCATTTAATTAAACAAGTCAGAAGGTTGACCAGTTTAGTTAAACACGTGAACTTGAAGATGACCCATCTAATTAAACATGTTAAACCAAAAACAACCGATTTACTTCACTAGTTAAATATGACAATCCAATACCTGATTAATTTCGTATCTTTTGAATTAAGTATTTCAGGTCCCTTTAAAAGTTATCACTACCAAATTGTGTGCTTACTTCTCTTTTGAATTAATCAAAAGTTAACGCATAACAATAAATGATCAAGAATCAATATAATAATCCAGAACATTATATATATATATATATATATATATATATATATATATATATATATATAGGGGTGAGTTAATTAGAAAACTAATTTTCATGAGAAAACCAAAAAACTCATCATTAAAGGTGCTGCATATGTGTAGTACACGTTCATTTTTATTATTATTTTTTCTTTTCAAATTTACTATGTGGATGTATTTGGTTTTGATTCGCTATATGTGATTTCCTGATTATGCTTTAATTTATATCAATTTTGAACGTAGAAATCAAAAGGTTATTTTCAAAACTAATTATGAACGTTCACTAAATTTAGATTACAGAGGAACAAAAGGGTAAAGAAAAGTATTGTTCATGAACTATTTTAGGGTTTTTTGTTTGAATTCGACATTGAAACAAGATTTTGTTTTACAACTTTATCATATAATCACTTTGATGTAATGGTAGGTTAACTTTGGGATAATAAACCAGATTTTTGTGCATGAACTGGCTAAGAGTTTGTCATAAATGGACATAATTTGATGTACTCTGATTGAACATGCAAAAGCAGGTGTCTGATAGCAAGCCTGTTGGACTTTTCAACTTTAAACCAGTGGAATGGATCTGAGAAAGTCTATCTTGACATTTTAAAATATAACCAAACTAGATTAGGTACCCGTACGGGTTGATCATATAAAATTATATAAGTCATAACTCTATAAATAAAATAAATCACATATTACGTTAGGAAATAAGCCAGCATTGAACATTGTTTTTTATCGGGTATATACAACTTGGCAAACTTGCAGTTTGACTTTTTACGGAATACAAACCCAATAAATAGAATGAAAACTTCAATGTAATCTGAAACTTTGTGTTTGGATTTACTTTTGAAATTAATTATTGGATAAATGAGAAAAAAGTCAATTTTAAAAGGGATAAGTTGTTTTTCAAAAGTAGAAAATTCTTGCTTTTACAAGAAGTCAAAAGTAGATGTTAATAAGTAATCCCAAACACCCCTTAAACTCTTTACGAAAAATGGCATGAAAGTTTTTTAAAACAGAGCAAAGAATGGGGCTGCTGGTTTCAAACCCGCTTTGCATGCTTAACTGAACTTACATGGATTAGGGAATTATATTTCAATAAAACACTCATATTTAAAAGACACCATGCTTCTCAGTTTCTCCCAATCGTACATGCAGTTCCACAAAATACAATAGTTCTCAATGCCAATAACCATAAAGACACAAGAAAAATGAGAGTTCCGATTAAATATTTATGTGGCGTTAAAAAAAATAAATATTTGTATAAAACCAAAAAGTAGTAAGACGGTCTAATGAAATTTAAATGGCTCCTCCCATCATGGATCCAGAGGCAACCAGTGAACTTGAACTTGAGATAAAAGAATCATGTTAATAACAAAGTGGCGGGTGACAGGCAGTGGCAACGTGGTGGGGTGTGGCGGGTGGGGTGGATGGCGGCGGTGACGACGATCGGGCGGTGGCGACGTGGTGAGTGGGCGGGTGGGGTGGCGGCGGCCGGGGGCGGTGGCTGGCGTGGCGGCGGCCGGTGCGGTGGCTGGCGCGGCGGCGGGGTAATATCTCATTCTTATCCTACTCGGTACTGAGCTTATTTGTTGTAGGTATTTTTTATATATTAGTTTAAGTAACTTGAGACCATGTATAGATATTTAATTGAGGCTAGTAGATTTTTCGTACTTTCTATATTACTAAATTTTATAATATTTTATTCTTTATAACTAATTTTGTGCATCTTTTATTTCCATCATGTAACATTTAAAATATGATGTTTTATAAAATTCTGAGTATGTTGTTGCGACGTTCTTATTTTTATGTACATTTCGATATAAATTTCATTTAAAACCGAGCTTCCGTTATGATGTACAAGTCATAGAAACACGAACGTTCATGCCGTCAAGGTTGCTTAAACGTTTCATTTTCTCTCTCTTACAAAATTTAAAATTTTATGTTTTCTAAAATTCGGGGTTTGTCGTTTCCACGTGTTTTTTTATAAGCATTTCCATGTTTTTTTTGACGGGGGTGAGTACGATTATATAGGGCGTCGAAACCAAGTGTTGCAAATTTTAACACTTAAACAATACCGGCCGAACAACATCTGTGGCGGCGGCGTTATTATTTGTTTTGGTTTTCGATCGATGTAAAACACTTGTTGGTATCCTTTGGGCATGTAACGACTTTACTTTATATGTTTTCTTTTTCGTTTTTTATAGCGAGTGACATTTACGTACCAGTACCGTAACAAATCTAATGGATTCCAAATTCCCGCCGCGTAGCGTGGAGAAATTTTACTAGTTACTTTAAAATTGGGCTTCACCTTCAAACTACACGTGAACGAATAAAAGTTGTTCTGATGAAAGTTCCACCACCAACTTTACAAAATGTTGTGTTAGTAATAATGTAATATCAACTATTATAAAGTTATATACTGATATCTTAAAGTTATAACGATAAATATCCTTTAACATAAAATTTCATTTGTTTAAAAACAGATAATGTTTTCTTCACTAAAATTAATATATTTTTTATAAAAACAAGATAAAAAGTACTATATTTAACAAAAGCTAGAAGTAGGAAAATATCGTCGTATTTTTTTACTGGATTGCTAAAGTCATCAAACATAATTAAAAAATGCTTCTTTATAACTAACCTAAGAGTTTTTTTATAAATTTTAAAAAATTACTTCGGTATAAATTTCATCCAGAAGTGAACCGATCTACGTTTCGACGTTAATTTATTTGAAACCGTGTTGGGTCAAATATGATATGCTTTTACTTTCTTTGAAATATATGTTTTCGTGTTTATGCTCATTTTTTACGACGACGTATTTATTTAATTTTCGTATATAACATGTTTTTAATTTTTTTTACTTAATATAATGTTGTAAAGTGCTTATATCTACGGTAGATTTTTACTTAATCTACCTACGTTTCCAACGCGTCTCCCGCAGCAACGTGCGGGGTTTTAACCACTAGTTAAAATTTATTAAGAAACACACCATAACTAACATTTCAAGCAAAGAAAACAATATAACAAATAAATAAGAAAAAAAGCTACTTTGAGAGTGTAAATGGTGGTGGGATGTACTCTGTTTTTCCTTTATGTTCTTTAAATATGATGGTTCCCGATCACTAGATCACAATCACAGGTCTATTTTTTCTTATTATTTTCCTTTTATTTTTGCTGTAGTAATGGTAGCTGTAGTAATGGTGGATACCGTAGTTTATCGCTTTGGGTTTGGTTTATTTGAAATTAAAAATTTTAAAATTGATTTCGAATTAAAATTCGAAAAACCACTTCAATTCGAGTTGATTCAAATGACCTGAATTATTTGAAAATTTAAATAACAATTAAATAAATAAATATTATATGTATTATGATCATCTACAATAGGTATATGGACTTGTTCGTCACCTGGCTTGCATGAGAGGTCAAAAGACGTACCACGTTATAAACGTGAAAGTCCTTCCTCACGGACCGTCCTTGTTGAAGAGAGAATGAAACTGTGAAAGAGGTCGAGAGAGAAGGCGTCCGTGGGAGGAAAAGGACCGGCTTGCAAGGAGGAGAGAGGGGAGGCCGACAAACAGATGTATACATTTCACATATCATACTAATCAGTATCGTTTGTTTTGCCCACATAGAGCTCAAATATATATATTTTTGGCCACGTGAGTAGAAACTTTTCAAAAAATCATCCATCATGATTGTTTTCACTCAAGCACGTTTAACTACTTCTAATTTACAATCAAAATATACACAAAATGAGTTTGATCTTGGCATCTACAGATGCAGAAGTTCACATTGCTCAAATAAAACACCAACTTAACTAATACAAAAAAGAAATCATCATCATCGTCATAGTCATCTTGAAACCGGCTTTTGCAAAAGAGCAGTCAAATAAACCTCTCCATTCTTGACACCACTCGAATCCATCTTCTTCCCAACCGCCCATTTCACCTTCTTATACCCTAACTTGTCAATCAACGGTCGATAAATCTCATCAAGATCCACCCCTTTACTAAAAAACCCATCCACCCAAAACAACCCACCACTTCTCAACACTCTATCAACATCATAAAACAAATACTCCATTGCTTGTACCGGTATCCACCTGTTTACAACACGCCCGCATCGCACCAGATCCAAAACCCCATCGAACACAGGCAACCTCTGCTGCAACGGCACATGTAACGGCACCAATCCCCTGAGTGCAACCACTTCATTATACGGTGCACCAAAGCTCATTGTGGTGGTTATCACTGTCACATTTTCTCGCTTCATTTGAGCGGCGAAAGTGGCCGTACCACCGCCGATGTCCAAAGCTAACCGGAAAACGTATTTCAACTTTTTAGCAATGTCGGTTAGTTGAGAAATTGGGAGATCAAGTTCCGTTTTGTAAGTTAAAAACTTGGATTTCTCTTTCTTTAAATCGAAGCCTAGATCTGGGTTAAGACAATCGAAGTTGTTACACTTGTAATTGTTCCATAAAATGGAATGTTCCGGCACCGGAGAGAAGGGGTTTGTGGGGAGTGAAGTTGGCTGTTTACTAGGGGTGGAAGAGAAGCAACGGCGGCGGGGGAGAGGATGGCATCCGCGGAGGATCAGTGATTCGGCGGCGGCGGAAGACAGCGGCGGGCAGAGAGAGAAAGGGGTGTAAGTCATGTACTGGTGGAGGAGGTCAGGGTGGTGGTGGCAGGCGGATGCGATTGGGGAGAGTTGAGTGTAGAGGAGGAGTTCAGACGGGACGGCGGAGGCGGTGGTGTGAACGGGGGGGTTGGATTGGTGGCGCGTGAGGTGGGTGATGGTGGCGCGTATGGTTTGGAGTTGGCGGAGGAGGTGGTCGGGGACAGGAGGGTTAGGGTTTGTGGGTGGTTTGGTGGAAGTCATGGTGGTGGAGAGGTGGTAGAGTGAGAGGATGTTGGTGGCAACCATGGCTAGCAACAGGAGTAGATTCAAACCCATTGTAAACCCCATGATTGTTTAGTAAATTCTAAGCTAAAACTGAAAAGATTTTGAGGTTTTCAGGTGAAGATTACGATTTGGTGTGAAGATGGTGTTGCTTGAGATCCGAGATGGAATGTTGGTCACCGTTGGATGTGTGTAGAGTTGTGATCTGATGGTGGAAAATATGGAAGACCAGGTTGTGTGCAGAGGTCACGTGAAGTTGGAATATTTTTGAGTTGTTAAAAAGAGTGATATTTCTTGCCCAAATTATTTCTAACCAGTTATTCTAATTATATGCTCAGAGTGACATCATGTTCACCTTCAGGAATTTGTTTTTAACCTACTCAATGAAACCTGCAATTGCGTCATCAAATTCAGTATCATCATTGCAATGAAGTTAGAGCACTAAGGCGGGTTTGGTTCAATGTTCGCCGATCCAGAGTTTTACCACGTCGATCCAGGGTTCGAGTCTCGGCTCTCCCTCAAGCCCGAAAGGGGCCGTATTGGGTGAGATTTTTCCTTGGATGCTCTCCAACTCTGACGCCAAGTAGGCCCGGTTAAGATAGCATATTAGCCGGAGTTGGACGAGTCTCTCTCATGTGACGGGGGGTGCGACGTCACAACATTCAATGTTCGCCGTTAAAAAAAAAGCGGTTTGATTCGCAAAATATTTTCGAAGGAATTAAAAAGTTTTAAAGGAATTGGAATTTAAGATAATCGAATTAATTTCGATGAAAAAATGTATTGTGATTGATACATAAAGCTGTGACTGGAATTTAAATGTTAAATATACTAAAAATGACATTAACTACCCTTTAATACTCCTCCCCACTTGTCAATCTCCACTTTACTTAACCTGTCTCTACCATCGATCAAGATTTTAAGGGGTTTATGTTCTTCAATCAGGTTCAAGTGAAATTGGAAGTTGATGATTTTGTGCTGCAAGTCGATTTTGAGTTCCAAATTGGTTTTGTTATGAAACAACGATTAAAGTTTCTAGGTATTAACGAACATGAGGTTTCTGTTGAAGAAATCAATTAACTGCTTGGTTCCAAATCGATTCATGAGTGTTCTGTTCCAAATCAAATGAGATTATGCGGAACGAACGATAGTCGATTTACTAGGTATGGACGAAAATTTCATTGTAACCATTTTTAAAGTTTCATCCATGTGAACTTATTTATTTGTTCCAAATCTGAGTGTGGGTTTTGTTTTTCAAAGTTGTTGGTATCACACCGTCATCCATGGGAACTACTTTATTTGTTCCAAACGAAATTGTTGCTTTTTATTGGTTCATCTACGTACATCGATTTTGAATAGAAATATTTTTGGAATTGACTTCGAAGATTGCTAGTCATCATTGATTTTGAACAAAATATTTTTATCAAAATGGATTTATGGGTTTTGGTTATGGGATGATTTTTGGTTCCATGAAGAAGATGAATTAGTGATTCTTGATTTTTGGTATCTGTGATTTTTGTATATGTGAAGAAGATGAATTTAAGATGGAATTTTTTGCATCTGTGATGGATTTTTGTATATATGATTTTCGTATATGTGAAAAGGTCGAAGGAAGAAAATAGAGGATAATTTTGTAATCTTTTAACATTTCATTGTAAAGTTTAGAATTTCATCATACGTGTGAAGGAATATTAAATTCCTTTGGTTGTTGGAATGTTTTTCAATTCCATCCTTTGCTAACCAAACACCTTTTTTAATGAAAATTTTTCAAATTCTAATTTCGTTTCTATTGGATTCTGTGAACCAAATGGGCCCTAAGGGTATCCACTATACTCCCCGTGAGAAAGGCGTGAAACACCGCCCCCCTATGGCGTGAAAGGGACGTCAGAATTCTCACGGGAGAAAGCAAATGGAGAGGTTGGCGTGAAAGGAGATGCCATTTGATTGGTTGAGTAGGGGTGTTCAAAAAAATCCGAATTCGAACTATCCGAAATTCCGAATCCGAATTATCCGAAAATTTGGATATCCGAAATTTCGGATTCGGATATTAATTTTGGAAATTTTCGGATATCCGAATCCGAAATATTTTATTTTTAAATTATTTATTATATTTAAATATATATAACATATAACACTAAGAAACCCTAAATCCCATTGTTCTACAACCGTTCCATTACCCACGCACGCAGCCAAGCTATACTCGTCCCTCGTCTTCCGTCATAATCCCTCACAGCACCTTCCGTCAAGTTCACATTCTTTCTCCGTCTTCAGTTTCAGGTATATGAGCAAGAGGAGCTTGAGGTGCAGATTGAAAAGGATTTTGGTTCCTTTTCCAAGTTTCAGAGAAGAGTTCATTGAAACTGCCCTCACAGCACCTTCCGTCAAGTTCACATGCTTTATTATTTAGTTAATATACTAGTATTCTGAGGCATAGTTGTTGGAAAGTTGGAAGAGGTTTAATTTTTTCATAATTTTAAAAGGGTTTTTTTTTCTTCAGAATTCGGATATCCGATTTATTATCCTTCGGATACGGATTCGGATATCTGATTTATTATCCGAATCTGTATCTGAAATTTCAGATACGGATTCGGATAGTAAAATCAACTATCCGAAAATTCGGATATCCGAAGTTTCGGAATTTCGGATATCTGGTTTTGAACACCCCTGGCTGTGAGGGGACGTGAGTGGTGTGAGGGTATGAGAACACCACCCCCATTTTGTGTGAAAATGCGTGAGAATTCTCACGGTTTTGAGTATACCGGATACCCTAAATGCTAGTGGGGAAGATTTAGCATTCCATCCAATTTGGTGATGTTTGACTGCAAAAACTTAAGGAATGCTCAAATCACTTTATCATTCACGTCGTTAGTTAAGAGTGGCAATCATGACGTGTTGTTAGTTTCAATCATTAAACCCAAATGCAACTCACATATTTGCTCGTAGTAGGACATCAACCATAACCCAGAGACGTTTAAAATGATGTAACCTGAACACGACTGATGTATCTCATTCATCTAAACGAGTCAAACAAGTTGACATAACATGTTAAACCGGTCATAAAATGGTTGACGGATTGTGATAAATGGGTTAAACATGTCATAAACGGGTTGTCAGGCCGGCCTGTTTAATTAAACAGTTTAAGCAGAATTGAGGTAGCTTACACCATCACATAAACTTTCTTATTTTCTTTTCTTTGTAACTTTTTTTTAACAGCAATTATTTTCTTTGTATTAACATTGTAAAAAAATATATAAACAAGGAGGAAAAAGAAGGCATCTAGAATAACATCCATAAAGAAAAAAAGTACCTTGAAAACACAAACAGCTTATATATATGACATGATATATCCACAGCCCAGAGGTTGTATGTAGGGTGGGTTTTGATGTCCAAATTATAAGTTAACAGTTGATTCCACAATACCGAACATCTGGGCCAGTAACTCTCGTAGTAAACGGGTCGATTCTAACCCACAACAGAGAGAAGATGGATGCAAGAAGAATGGACCACACGACAACAATAGTAGGCATCCGGTTTTGTTTCCCCATAAGACCCTTGAGAAAAGGGTAGAGATGAACAATCACCCAAAACGCAAAGAAAAGTTTACCGAAGAGTGGACCCCATGACTGGTATCCGCTGTTGATAGCATACGAGATCCCAGCGACCACACCCACCATGTTCACAACTAAGAGTGTTGTTGGTGGAATCAAAAGTGTGGTCCATTTAAACATATAAAGTTCAGCATAATCACCATCTTCATCTGATGCCTTTGATGTAACTGTAAAGTTAGTGTCTATACCTGCAAGCACTTTTAGTAGACCTTGAAAAACAGCAAAAAGATGAGCAGAAACACCACCAATCACCCAAAACTGTTCGTTTCTCCACCATTCGTCTATCCCCACCCCGCTCCATCTCATTTCAAGTATTCCAGTTGCAAAAATGGAAAGAAATAGAGATATAAACCATAAACTTGCAAGGTTACTAATCTGGGGAATGATGAACTTTCCAGTAAGGAGACAGACAGCTGGCAAGGTACAGTAGACGAGAAGTGGAATTGCAGTGACTGGATAAATGGTTGTGTTTATGTGTGCCAAACGTTCAAGCCATTTTAGTCTTCCACTATAACCATACCAAATAGGGCAATGTCTGCTGAAAAGGATTTCAACCGACCCTAAAGCCCATCTAAGCACTTGGTTTAAACGGTCCGACAGATTTATAGGTGCAGAACCTTTAAAGGCTGCTCTAGGTGGCATACAGTATATTGATCGCCAACCACGTGCATGCATCTTGAATCCTGTAAGAATATCTTCTGTCACAGAACCGTAAATCCACCCTATCTGTCAATATTCAACTCATTAGATACCCCTTTAAAAGTTAAAATTATATAAAATGTTTATAAAAACCTAAGCCAAAACTAACCTCACTTCCCCAGTCTGTTTTGTCTTCATACCCACAACTGATAACATGAATAGCCTCTTTTAAAAGAGTCTCTGGTGCTGCAGATTGTGGGACACCTCCATTTTCCATAAGTGTGGATGCAACAAAAACAGATGACTGCCCAAATCGTTTTTCAAGGGTCAATTCTGACACTAGCAATGATTTTTCATCATCAATCCCGGCTCCTGATATAAATGAACAAAACCATGAACGGAAGAATTAAGATATAAACTATGAGATTAATTGATTGTGAAAAATTGTACCTTCAACCCCTTCTTCTATGTCCTCTAGGTTAAATACTGGAACAGTGGGATCATCATGCCTGCTAGATCTCTTTTTATCTAACCCCTTTTTGTTTGAATTTGAACTTTTGTTTCTTGACGAACCAAAGCAGGAAGACAAGAAGCCTTTCTCTCTCTTTTTCTTAGGTTTAAGAGGCGGTTCATAACCATATAATGCTGTTCTGTTGAACACACATCCAGTTCCGACATAAACAGGACCTTGAATTCCATCTAAACCTCTCAAGTTTATCTGTTAAAAAAAGAAACAAAACAGTTGCTATGTAACTGGGATGAAAGAACATAAATTAAGAATGTTTGAAAACTCACATCAAAAAACACAGTATTTCTGTTAGCATAACGATCATTCCTGTCAATTCCATCGAATCTCTGTGGAAACTGAACATAGCAAACATATTTTCCAAGATTCGGATCCATCATAAAACACATGGCTTCCCTTAGTGCCTTGCTGTTATTAATGTAATGATCACAATCAAGATTCAATATAAAAGGGCCGTTGGTAAGGACCGCCGACACACGCACCTACAAATAGTTATATTAAAAGTTACAGCTCATTTACATGAAGATGTTATACTTAAAGGTTTGAAAATAAAATTACTCACGAGTGCATTCATGGCACCAGCTTTCTTGTGATGTTGAAACCCTGGACGTTTTTCTCGGGAGACATAAACTAATCGTGGCAACTCATTTCCCTCACTGTCAAGCCCACCACTCTGACCTAAGAAAACCTGAAAAAAGGAAAGACAATTTAGTCAAGATTCAGAGAGAAATATATAAAAAAGGTGCTAACTTGACATAATTAGGAAAAGTTAAATAACCTGAATCATTCCTGGGTGATCCCTAGTATTATTTCCAGGCCACGGTGTACCATCTTGCATAATCCATCCTTCCTCAGGGACTTTTTGAGCCTTGGAAACAAGGCCATTTATACGAATTTTGAATTCTTCATATTCTCTCTGCCCAAAAAAAGGAACAAAGTACCATTTTTTACTCACAAAAGAGTAAAAAGAATCAAAGATTAACTGCATGAAAGTGTTATTACCTTCATAGCTCGGCGGTCTTTGACAAAAGTTGGCTGAATTTTATCTTTGAGGTAGTCAATTTTCTGGGAGAAATACCATTCAGGAGCTCTGGGCTCTATGTTATATTTCTTGCAAAAAGGAACCCATTTTCTTGCAAACTCTGATGTTTCGGTCAGACCTTCAAAAGTCAACATAGCAGCTCCATCATCAGAAACATAGCATGATACCTTGTCAACTGGATAATCTACTGCAAGTATTGATAGAACAGTGTTTGCTGTCACAAGAGGCGGTTCCTTTAATGGATCGACAGTACTGACGAATATGTCAACAGCAGCCAACTGTGATGGTTCTCCTTCCCGGTCATACCTTTTACAATGATTTTGCATAAGATACAAAGTTTCACATTTTTTATAGATTTATTAAATAAAGAGTAAGATGGGGAGGTGTATTACCTAAGAGCTAGTCTGTCAAGATATGTTTCACGATTTATTGGTAGCCATTTGGGGAATTGATCCAATATCCAAGATACTGCAAACCATATCTCACATATAACAGAAAGTAACCACAACGGATATGCATTGGTCACTGGGTTTGTTATCCTATAGTGCAAGAAAATGCAAAGAACAACCAATCGAAGTACGATAACCATTCTGTATGGATTTATTCTGGATGATGGAATAGAAACCTTTCTTGAAAGCGGTTGGCGGGCTTCATCATTCCTTTAATAGATGCAACAAATTAAAATCAATCAATCAGCAGCAGTTCATTAATGCATTATAACAAGACCACAGGGAGCCATAAACTTACAACAATGAGTCATCGACCAGCACATCAGTGGTGGCATCAATATCTTGACCTCTTTCAGAAGCAGCACGGCTAGTGGTCAATGGAACCGCATTCTTATCTTGTTTAATCCTCCAGCCATCAACTCTCTCCTTCCAAGCAAGGTTTCCTAATCCTGTGCTTCCAACAGGGTCCTCAGCCCTAATATTAGCTGCAAACAGAATACTCGTATCAAAATTGGACTGATGTATATTTAAAGATTAGTTCACTGTCACATTTAGTAAGCGAAAACATACACAGTTGATTAACATCACCATGGTAAGGGAGCGAATGTGTTCTTCCCCCACGAGGAGGAGAAGATGCTGTAGAGAACTCACCAGAAACCTAACAGTAAGCAAAATTAAATATTATAATTACAGCAAATGGTTATCAAAACGGAGAGATGCATGTGTAGATTAAGCATTCAACCTCTTGTCCACTAATTAGAAAAGGTATGTGATTATGAGGGCCCTCTTTATCATAAATTGGGCCACTAGTATCCTCCCCTCTTCTGTGTGTCATGTGCCTCATCGTACTTTGTGATATCTTCTGCTTCTCATTTTGAGTTTCTGTTAAGTGAAAATCCGCAGTAATGTCATCAGCATTAACATCCTCCTCTTTGTCTCCAAAAATAGCAGGACTTCCTATATTCAACAATGCACAAATATTTTCAGCATCTTAAATACCGATCCTTATCTATCATGTTCATGAACAGTCAATGCACATAACCCTAGCAAAGAGATAGATATAAGGCTGCTTGAAGTAAATCAAAACCTTTTTGTCGCCTGTATCTAGTTTTGCATTGAGGGCAAGACTGGTTGCCATCCTTGCGCTCGTATTCATAGCACGGCCTGCAAACTGGAAATGCACATACCTCACAGGCAATAAACACTTCTCCTTTCTCCGTGCTGCCAACATTATCCCCACATATCTGGCAAACCTGATTCCCACCATTCTTCAAAGACTGCACAATCAAAACAGATTTAAACAGAAGTTAATCCCAATACCATATTCAAGTAAATAAAAAACCAACAACATCTACTCCATAGATACCGTTCTCCATTGTTCTAACAAAACAACAAGTAATAATCTTCAACGAAAAAACCGTACAGCTTCTTACAACATACAGATACTAACCCCAATTTCTCCTGATTCCATTGCCCTATGCTCCCAATCAACCACTTGTGAACTCAACCATCAATATCAGCCAGAAACCATAACTACAATCTGTAAGTGTAAGCACCTGGTGGAAACCACAAAAATCAAATTCCCTTACTGCAACAAATTTAAAGGAAACTGAGGGCTATAGAAAGGGGAAATGAAATATCATTAGAAAACTGGTAAATGCAAATATAATTGAGCAGATACAATTGTTCAAAAACAACCTATGGAAATTATCGTAATGCACGCCACATAAACAAAGTAAGATTGTTGAATTGCTTCATAAACTAAATGAAAATGTAATCAATGAAGATAGCAGCAGATGAAACCGGACCTGAGGATTGAAAAGCAATGGATATGGATCGAGTGGAGAAGATTTGTGCAAGCGTTTTGTTCACTGTGTCTCTTTGTGAAGGTGAGGATTTATATGGAAATAGAGATATTTTGCGTGGGTGAATGATACAAGTTGCTACAGCTGTTAGCGATAAATATAAATTGACGGAGGAATTGCTTACGGGAGACGAAAGCGACATTGCTCCTCCTGCTTTCCACTCACTGCTCTCCTTTCGTCACCACCGTCCACCGACACCGCTAAAAACCCTAAACTACTGATTCTGAGAACTCAGATCACTCAATTGTAAGATAGGCCCCTCTACTTTTATCCATATGCGCTATTGGCTCTCACATTTAATTGTAACATTATATTTTCAATACACTTCAGGTATCGGGCATACACGTTAGTATCGGGTATTGTTAATCCAATGTTTGTTGGGATTTTAATTTACATTTCATAATTCTTATCATTCTAATTTTTATATAATTTTATATTTTAACAACCATGACAAATTAAAGTATGATAAATTACATACATATCATCATCACCATAAATGTTTAAATATCTAAATGTAAATTTAATGATATAAATCTCAAAACATAAGTTCACACGTCGTAGCATACAAAATAAAAATAATATGATCCAATACATATCTCAGAAGAAAAGTTCATTTTTCACATAATAAAACTACTAGAATTAATTTAGATTTTAATTTAAATATTGTTGATTACTTTTAAAATATGGATTTAGTTAACGAATAGCAAGTGCTTTTCCTTGTGTGGATCCTATTTCAATGGGAACTTGATGAGTCGATCCACCTACACATTGCTTTTACTGCTATACTCGGAGTTACTCCATGTATTGCTTGACGTAAAACAGATAGTGAATTTGTTTCTTTCTTTTGTTGAATCTTTTCACGGCTCGATAGAGAATTTGATAAGCCAGTGATTTTTTTCCGTGTTTCAGAATACGGTTAACCAACATGTTAACTAAACGATTACGATAAATTGGATCGGATTTTGCAGTTTTTTCTTCTTCAATACCTCGACGTGACATGAGTGTAAAAGTGGTTCAAGAATCATTTTTCTTTTTGTAAGGGCTATACTATAATTTGAATATTGATGTTTACCATTAATTGATGTCCGTTTATGCTCATTTGTGTTTAGTTTTATCGTTTGTGTTTGTATAAAATATTAACGAACATATAAACGACACGGACATATTTGTTTTTTTAATGAACAAACACGAATGAAAACATTTGTTCGTTTAAACGTATATTCATTTGTACGGTTAAAGTTAAACGAACTAACATGAACATTCGTTTATAGCAATTGTACATTGCCAAAGTGTAATGACGGTCACGTTTAAAATATGAAAAATATACTTTAGAGAACCTTAGCATCTATGACATGCATTTTTTTATTATATATTTTTGAAGTGTTATGTGTAGGTAGGATGACCACAACATTTTTTTTGAAAGGCGAACATTGAATGTTATGACGTCGCACCCCTCCGTCACATGGGAGAGTCTCGTCTAACTCCGACCAATATGTTGTCTTAACCGGGCCCACTTGGCGTCAAAGTTTGAGAGCTTTCAAGGAAAAATCCACTCAATACGGCCCCTTCCGGGCTTGAGGGAGAGTCGAGGCTCGAACCCTGGATCGGCGTGGGTAAAACCCTGGTGCATCAGCCTAAGAGCTAGGCCTCATTTGTGATGCCGCGAAAAATAATGGTAGTGGCAGGGATCGAACCCGGGTCACTTGGAACTCCGAGCCTTACCTCAACCACTACATCACAACCTCTTTGGTTGAATGACCACAACATAATAAATACAAATAAATAACAATAGGTAGTTTGTTATTTTTAAATACAATTTTAATAGTTATTAATATTGTATTAAAATAAATAAATTGTAACATCCCAAAATAAATGAGGATTTTAAATAACGGGTTGAACCGGGACGAACGGGATAAAAGAACGAGGCGTAACGGGCCGGGCCGGTTGGGCCGGCAAACTTGAAGGAAGGGGGGGTTTCTTCCCTTTAAATAGCCAACACACACACCATTTCTCTCATTTGCAAGAATCTAGAGAGAGAAACCGTAGAGAGAGAAAGTTGGCGGATCGACCCGAGATTGAAGGAGCTTGTTGCTACTGAACTCGTGAGCAAAACCTCCGGATCAGAATCTCGAAATCAGGTAACACCCGAACCAAATCTGAGTTTTTGTTCGTTTTTGGGTTTTCGGGTATTTTCGGGAAAATGACGGGTTTTTATAAACCAAATGAGGAAAGGGTTATAAATCTGGAATCACGAAGGGAAAATACACGTTTTGAATGTAAAAAGTCCGGATCTTGACAAGATCGGACCTGCATGCGAAAGTTAGGGTTTTTGGGGAAGATAGCTGAGTTCTGCAGGTATCGAAACTAGAGTTTCGAGTGGCCTGCAGGTGTCGAAACTAGAAGTTTCGAGTGACCTGCAGTTGTCGAAACTAGAAGTTTCGAGTGACCTGCAGTTGTCGAAACTAGAAGTTTCGAGTCACCTGCAGTTGTCGAAACTAGAAGTTTCGAGTGACCTGCAGTTGTCGAAACTAGAAGTTTCGATGGGCCTGCACCTGTCGAAACTAAGTAGTTTCGATAGGTCTGCATCAGTAAGTGAAGTCAGTGTATTCACCTGTAACAGAACGAGTAAACCGTTAGAGTCGGGATTTAGGTCTGATGTGTATTTAACTAATCAATTCAGATCGGAAGTGACGTTGTCGGACCTTCGTTTAGGACAACCCATATTAGCGTATCAGGTGAGTTCTAGAGCCCTCTTTTAAATGTTTTGTTAATGTTTTTGGGCTGGTGTGCATACTTACGAAATGATGTTTAACGAAATGATGTTTTAACGAAATGATGTTTAACGAAAGGAAAGGTTTTGAAATGTTGAAACGATGTTTACGAAAGGAAAGGTTTTGAAATGTTTTTGCCAAAAAGGGTTACGAATGCTTTATGAACGGTTTAAATGAGGAAATGTTTAATGAGAAGAGAAAGAGGTAAAGGTTTTAAAGAAGTCATTACAAATCTAATCTGTCAAATGAATGGAATTGACGAATGAAGTCTGGGAATGAGATTCCCAGCCTTGTGGTAGATTATGGACAGCGAGCCATAGTTGCTACAAGAACAACAGGGGCATGTCTTTGTGGCATGCCAATGGTTATGATGTTGTACAACTGGTAAAAGGGAGTAACGACGGTTACTCAGGGGTTAACGTGACCCCATATAAGGTTAAATTATGATCCGACGATGTTATGGCTGAGAGTCATAACCGTCGATGGAAGTTGTCGGTTTATGGACATGAGAGCCATAAGGGCAACTGAATGGGTATTGTCGGTCCTCGCGCAGTTAGCCTTGGGGGCAATACCAAAAGGGAATTGACGGAATGTATGGTATTGTCGGTCTTCGTGCAGTTAAGCCTTAGGGGCAATACCATAAGGGAATTGACGGAATGTATGGTATTGTCGGTCTTCGTGCAGTTAAGCCTTAGGGGCAATACCATACTAAATGACGGAACGAAGGGTAACACAGATTTAGATAATAATGTATGACTTAAATGAATGTTAAAAGTTTTAATGAACGATCCGTTTAACGGTGTTTATGATTATGATGTTGATGATGATATGGGTACGAAACTTTTTTTAAAGATGTTAAATTATTACATGCTTTTGTGAAAGGTTTTTACTAAATGAATGATACGTTTTTGGCAAATGTTGATGTTAAAGTTTTTATGAAATGCTAGAACTCACCAGCGTAGCTGACCTTTTTAGTATGCACATTCAGGTTAAGGAAGTTATGATGATGGACGGTGATGCTGGGCGGCTTGAGGAGTTACCCGGATGATATGAAGACTGGCATCCCGTTACGAGTTGTTTTTGTTATGTACATGTATTTGAAAATGTTACGCTTCCGCATGTTAAACGATGTAATGTTATGTTTGAAATGAAATTTTCCGCTGCGTTATTTGATATTCTAGTTTGAGAACTGTTTGTGAATGAGTAAATCCAACGCGTGGGGCCTCCCGGGTTTGGGGCCTCACAAGTTGGTATCAGAGCAATAGTTTGAGAGATTTGGACACTCCCTGTGTCTGAACTTAAACTGAGAATGGGACCGAAAGCGGATGCCAGTACGGGTAACTCGAGCCACAGCATCAGGTATGAAGGTAGTATATATATTACGTATATAGTATGCCTTAGAAGAGGTTAGATGAGGACTTGAGTTCTGATGAAATCACAAAGGTGGTCAAATGGAAATCGAAAAGTAGTGTAATGGTTAATTACAGATGGCCAGTGTATATTAACATCTTACAGTGCTTATTGAATTTTATTTGTTAACTAGCGTGATGACATTGGATTTCTTGTCTTATAGAACGAAATGGCGAGGAGAGGGAACGGAAGGCGTGGTGGCCGTACCGGTGGTCGTACCGGCGGTCGAAATGGTGGGCGTGGCAGGATTCCTGCGCGCCAAGAACACAGTGAAGAAGGAAGTGTTCACACTGAACCGGCGGTTAGTGTGCATGAAGCCGAGCAGACACAGGTCGAAGAGCAACCTTTCACTTTTGAACCAGAAGTGAGAGCAGCTATAGCTCGAGAATTCACAGAATTGATGAAGAATTCTCTGCCAGGTCTGTTGGCTGAAGCGTTGAAGCAGGTCAATGGGGCGGGTGGGTCTAGCGCGGCAATTGGTGCTCAGAACAATGAGACCGACAATGCACCGCCTGCTCGCGGATGCGATTATAAGTCCTTTAAGGCATGTGACCCGCCAATTCTGACTGGAAAGAAGGACGCGGTGGCTACTTTTGACTGGGTAATTCGTATGGAAGCCGCCATTCGTCTGAGTGAATGTCGACCGAATCAGGTCGTGAAGTTTGCTGCTAACTCCTTGAGGGAGGAAGCATCTCACTGGTGGGAAGGTGTACGCCAGGCTAAGGGGAACGAGGTGGTTGATTCGATGATGTGGGATGATTTGAAAACTTTGGTGATCAAGAATTTCTGTCCAAGGAATGAGATCGAAAAGGTAGAAAGGGAATTTCTGGGTTTGAAGGCTGGGAGCATGACGCACCGGCAGTATACGACACGGTTCAATGAACTGGCACGTCTGGTGCCACACCTTGTCACTACTGAAGAAAGAAAGATCGCTTGTTATATTCAAGGGTTGCCGGACAAGGTCCGCACATATGTTAAGGCAAACGCCCCTACTACCTATGATTCGGTAGTAGAACTGAGCGGCGTAGTATTTGATGATCTGGCACTGAATGTCGCCGCCATCGAGGAACCAAAGAAGAGACCGAGCTTCTCAAACAAGCGAACTGGTGGAAAGATGTTTGGGGCTCGCGATAAAAGGGCTCGGGTGGATGAGCCGACTATTTGTAAGAAGTGTGGAAAGGAGCATGTAGGTGAATGTAGACTGGGATCTAACCTGTGCTTTAAGTGTGGCAAGACCGGACACTACGCCCGTGAGTGCACACAACACTACAAGTGCTACAACTGTGGGGATTTCGGTCATCTGAGTAGGGACTGCCCGAAGCCAAGGATGGGGGAAACCGGGAAGGGAAAGGGCCCGGAAAAGAAGGGAGAGGGATCTCGAGCGAAGACTCGAGCGTATGCACTAACGCAAGAACAGGCCAGGAAGGACCCCGATGTGGCGTCAGGTACGTTCATCCTTGACAACACTTTTGTTTCAGTGTTATTCGATTCGGGTGCCAGTAAGAGTTTTATATCTGCAACTTTCTGTAAACGAGTAAAGTACACGGTTAGTAAAGTAGAACGAGCCTTTAATGTAGAAACCGCTGAGGGTAGAACCGTAATGGTAACCGAAGTAGTTGACGATTCCACGATAAAGATAGAAGGCCATAGATTTCCCGTCAGATTATTTGTTATGGTTTTGGGAGGGTTTGATGTCGTGTTAGGTATGGATTGGTTAACTGCCAACGAGGCTCAAATTATATGCAAACGAAAGATAATCCGACTCAAGGCTCCGGACGGTAGCGAAGTGGAAGTACTTGGGGATCGCGATGCCCCGATGCCCAACGTCATCTCGATGATTAAGGCAGCAGATTACTTGAGGCGCGGATGCGAGGCTTATCTGGTATACGTAATTGACAAGTGTAAGGAAGTGAAAGAACTGGACGATGTACCCGTGGTACGCGAGTACCCGGAGGTGTTTCCAGAGGAGTTGCCTGGGATACCACGCGATAGAGAAATTGAGTTCCGAATCGACTTAGTACCAGATGCCCAGCCCGTGGCTAAGGCTCCATATCGACTAGCACCAGTGGAAATGAAGGAACTTATGGTCCAACTAGACGAGTTACTTGAGAAAGGATTTATCCAACCGAGCATCTCGCCGTGGGGTGCTCCGGTGTTGTTTGTAAAGAAGAAAGATGGTTCAATGAGAATGTGTATCGATTATCGCGAGTTGAACAAACGAACGGTAAAGAACAAGTACCCTTTACCAAGGATCGATGACCTGTTTGATCAATTGCAAGGCGCAAGTTGGTTCTCGAAAATCGACCTTCGGTCCGGGTACCATCAGTTGAAGGTGAGGGAAGAAGACATACCGAAAACTGCATTTCGCACGCGTTATGGACATTTCGAGTTCCGCGTAATGTCTTTCGGATTGACGAACGCCCCCGCAGCGTTCATGGATTTGATGAATAGGGTGTGTCGACCGATGCTGGACCGATCGGTAATTGTGTTCATTGATGATATCCTCGTCTACTCCAAGAATGAGGGTGATCACGCTTGTCATTTGAAGGAAGTGTTGGAAGCTCTAAAGAAGGAGAAGTTGTATGCTAAGTTCTCCAAATGCGCGTTCTGGCTTAGGGAAGTCCAATTCCTAGGTCATGTCATTAACCCGAACGGCATTATGGTAGACCCAGCAAAGATAACGACGGTAAGGGACTGGGATATTCCTAAGACGCCAACGGAGATCCGCAGTTTCTTAGGGTTGGCAGGCTACTATCGGAGATTCATACAGGATTTCTCGAAAATAGCTTCGCCATTGACAAAGTTGACACGAAAGGAAGAAAAGTACGAATGGGGTCCGAAGCAGGATGAGGCATTTAAGGAGTTAAAAGAAAAGCTAACCCAAACTCCAGTCTTGGCCCTTCCCGAGGGCAATGAAGACCTGGTGGTATACTCTGACGCTTCGGGTCAGGGGTTGGGGTGTGTGCTGATGCAACGTGGAAGAGTGATCGCATACGCATCACGACAGCTGAAGGTTCATGAAGTCAACTATCCGACTCACGATTTGGAACTTGCTGCTGTTGTGTTTGCATTAAAAATTTGGAGGCACTACCTCTATGGGGTAAAGTTTACCATATACTCCGATCACAAAAGTCTGAAGTACTTCTTCGAGCAAAAGGAGTTAAATATGAGGCAGAGGCGATGGTTGGAACTTTTGAAAGACTATGACTGTGAAATTATGTACCACCCTGGAAAGGCAAACGTGGTGGCTGACGCTCTAAGCCGAAAGGATGTGCCTACTCCTATTAGAGTGAAAGCTTGCCAGTTGGTGGTAACATCGGATGTGATGAGGGAAATCGAAAAGGCTCAAGATGAGGCGCTTAAAGAGGAAAACATAAAGAAGGAAAGGATGGTTGGCCAACAAGACAAGTTAGAATATAACACCCTTGGTGTTAGGACATGTTATGGTCGGGTATGGATACCTATGGGTGGCGAGCTTAGAACCAAAATCTTGGATGAGGCTCATAAGTCTCGTTACTCTATCCATCCCGGTACCAACAAAATGTACCAAGATCTGAAGAAGGAATACTGGTGGCCTGGAATGAAACACGAAGTGACGAAATACGTAAGCAAGTGCTTGACTTGCTCACAAGTAAAGGCCGAACACCAGAAACCGTATGGGAAAATTCAACCACTTGAGATACCGGAATGGAAGTGGGAACACATTACTATGGACTTCATAACCAAGCTACCTCGCACAGCTAAAGGTCATGACACCATTTGGGTAATTGTGGACCGTTTAACGAAGAGTGCTCATTTTCTACCTATTCGCGAGACGTTCTCGTCGGAAAGGTTAGCGGAAGTATTTATTAACGAAGTAGTGGCGCGGCATGGGATGCCTTTAACGATTGTATCCGACCGGGACACACGATTCACATCGAGGTTCTGGAAAAGATTTCACGAGGCGATGGGTACGAGACTTAATATCAGCACGGCATACCACCCGCAAACGGATGGTCAGACCGAAAGGACCATTCAGACGTTGGAGGACATGCTTCGTGCTTGTATTATCGACTTCGGTGGCAGTTGGGACAGTCATCTGCCGATTAGCCGAATTCTCCTACAACAACAGTCATCACACGACGATAGGCATGCCGCCTTATGAAATGTTGTATGGGAGGAGATGCAGGACCCCGGTTTGTTGGGGTGAGATTGGACAGAAGGAATTGGGAAGTCTTGAAGTTGTAAAAGAAACGTCGGAAAGGTTTGATCAGATCAAAGCACGAATGAAGGCCGCCCAAGATCGTCAGAAATCCTACGCGGATAGACGACGAAGGCCTATTGAATTTAATGTTGGGGACAGAGTAATGTTGAAAGTGTCGCCCTGGAAGGGAATCATACGATTCAGGAAGAGAGGAAAGTTAAGTCCGAGGTTTATCGGACCATTCAGGATTATGGCACGGGTTGGTGAAGTCGCTTATCGGTTGGAAATGCCTGATGAGTTAAGTGGGATTCATCCTACCTTCCATGTATCACACTTGCGAAAGTGTTTGGCGGATGAAACGGCTCACGTACCACTTACCGACATCGAGGTCGACAACAGCCTTAACTACATCGAAGAACCTGTGGCCATCCTAGACAGGAAAGAGAAACGTTTACGTAACAAAGTTATCCAGTTGGTTAAAGTCCAGTGGAAGCACCGGAAGGGATCGGAAGCTACATGGGAAACGGAGACGGAAATGAAGGAGTCGTACCCTCAACTGTTTGACTTATGATAGGTTTCGGGGACGAAACCTATTGTAAGGGGGGTAGACTTGTAACATCCCAAAATAAATGAGGATTTTAAATAACGGGTTGAACCGGGACGAACGGGATAAAAGAACGAGGCGTAACGGGCCGGGCCGGTTGGGCCGGCAAACTTGAAGGAAGGGGGGGTTTCTTCCCTTTAAATAGCCAACACACACACCATTTCTCTCATTTGCAAGAATCTAGAGAGAGAAACCGTAGAGAGAGAAAGTTGGCGGATCGACCCGAGATTGAAGGAGCTTGTTGCTACTGAACTCGTGAGCAAAACCTCCGGATCAGAATCTCGAAATCAGGTAACACCCGAACCAAATCTGAGTTTTTGTTCGTTTTTGGGTTTTCGGGTATTTTCGGGAAAATGACGGGTTTTTATAAACCAAATGAGGAAAGGGTTATAAATCTGGAATCACGAAGGGAAAATACATGTTTTGAATGTAAAAAGTCCGGATCTTGACAAGATCGGACCTGCATGCGAAAGTTAGGGTTTTTGGGGAAGATAGCTGAGTTCTGCAGGTATCGAAACTAGAGTTTCGAGTGGCCTGCAGGTGTCGAAACTAGAAGTTTCGAGTGACCTGCAGTTGTCGAAACTAGAAGTTTCGAGTGACCTGCAGTTGTCGAAACTAGAAGTTTCGAGTGACCTGCAGTTGTCGAAACTAGAAGTTTCGAGTGACCTGCAGTTGTCGAAACTAGAAGTTTCGATGGGCCTGCACCTGTCGAAACTAAGTAGTTTCGATAGGTCTGCATCAGTAAGTGAAGTCAGTGTATTCACCTGTAACAGAACGAGTAAACCGTTAGAGTCGGGATTTAGGTCTGATGTGTATTTAACTAATCAATTCAGATCGGAAGTGACGTTGTCGGACCTTCGTTTAGGACAACCCATATTAGCGTATCAGGTGAGTTCTAGAGCCCTCTTTTAAATGTTTTGTTAATGTTTTTGGGCTGGTGTGCATACTTACGAAATGATGTTTAACGAAATGATGTTTTAACGAAATGATGTTTAACGAAAGGAAAGGTTTTGAAATGTTGAAACGATGTTTACGAAAGGAAAGGTTTTGAAATGTTTTTGCCAAAAAGGGTTACGAATGCTTTATGAACGGTTTAAATGAGGAAATGTTTAATGAGAAGAGAAAGAGGTAAAGGTTTTAAAGAAGTCATTACAAATCTAATCTGTCAAATGAATGGAATTGACGAATGAAGTCTGGGAATGAGATTCCCAGCCTTGTGGTAGATTATGGACAGCGAGCCATAGTTGCTACAAGAACAACAGGGGCATGTCTTTGTGGCATGCCAATGGTTATGATGTTGTACAACTGGTAAAAGGGAGTAACGACGGTTACTCAGGGGTTAACGTGACCCCATATAAGGTTAAATTATGATCCGACGATGTTATGGCTGAGAGTCATAACCGTCGATGGAAGTTGTCGGTTTATGGACATGAGAGCCATAAGGGCAACTGAATGGGTATTGTCGGTCCTCGCGCAGTTAGCCTTGGGGGCAATACCAAAAGGGAATTGACGGAATGTATGGTATTGTCGGTCTTCGTGCAGTTAAGCCTTAGGGGCAATACCATAAGGGAATTGACGGAATGTATGGTATTGTCGGTCTTCGTGCAGTTAAGCCTTAGGGGCAATACCATACTAAATGACGGAACGAAGGGTAACACAGATTTAGATAATAATGTATGACTTAAATGAATGTTAAAAGTTTTAATGAACGATCCGTTTAACGGTGTTTATGATTATGATGTTGATGATGATATGGGTACGAAACTTTTTTTAAAGATGTTAAATTATTACATGCTTTTGTGAAAGGTTTTTACTAAATGAATGATACGTTTTTGGCAAATGTTGATGTTAAAGTTTTTATGAAATGCTAGAACTCACCAGCGTAGCTGACCTTTTTAGTATGCACATTCAGGTTAAGGAAGTTATGATGATGGACGGTGATGCTGGGCGGCTTGAGGAGTTACCCGGATGATATGAAGACTGGCATCCCGTTACGAGTTGTTTTTGTTATGTACATGTATTTGAAAATGTTACGCTTCCGCATGTTAAACGATGTAATGTTATGTTTGAAATGAAATTTTCCGCTGCGTTATTTGATATTCTAGTTTGAGAACTGTTTGTGAATGAGTAAATCCAACGCGTGGGGCCTCCCGGGTTTGGGGCCTCACATAAATAGTTTATTGAAATAAATAATTTAATTATAGAGTATGAATATGAGAAGTGAGACCTAACTAAAAGATATAAAGACTGTTTTAAATATATTTATATTGTTGGTTATTTGTCATTAGAGATGAATTGTAAGGTCTAAAACCCGAAAACCCTACTTATTGACACAAACACAAGCTAAGTAGTCTTAAACGTCAAATATTATCATAACATGCAGCGGAATTCAATATGTCAACCCATAATCGACGTTCCATCACCAAACACATAACATAAGTCAAATACTAACTTCATTTAAACTTAAACAAAACGGGAATGTCAAGTCATCACACGCCAAGTAACCAATTGCCATTCAAGAGCCGCCAGATCACTCTTTCTGTTTCCCTAAAATACATGCTAAAAAATCAGCTACGCTGAGTGCAGGGGCGGACCTACTCTAGGGCCAGGGGTAGCTCGCGCTACCCCTCAACTTTTTACGCGCAGAGTAAAAAAAAATTACGGTTTTATGTATCCGGTTATAAATTACGTTACCCCTCAAAATTTTTACGTTACACCTCAAATTTTTTTAAAAGTTCAACACTTCATAAAAAATTCAAAATTTTATAAAAAAACTCAGTATGTTATCCCAAGTCCCCATATTTTATTAAAGGTTTTGAGGTATTGGGTTTTAATAAAACCCAATACCTCAAAGTCTAAATTCTAAAACTCAACTTACCCAAGCGGTCGGCCAAGAAGAAAGACAGAGAGAGCGGGAACTGTGAGACTGTGAGAGTCGGAGACCGACCACTCGACCAGCCGCTCGACCTAAGCTAAGACCACCGCCCGGCGGCGCCTCCGCCTCTGCCAAACCCCAGTCCTCCGCCTCCGTTGTCCGCCTCGCCAGTCGCATGTTACCGTAAAAAAAAACTTTGTTTACATGAAAGTACGGTAAAAAAAAAATTGATTCATTTACATGAAAGTACGGTCAAAAAAAAATTTTGTTCAAAAAAAATTTTGTTTACATGAAAGTACCGTCAAAAATTTTTTTGTTTCATTTACATGAAAGTACGATAAAAAAAATTTCGTTACCCCTGAACTTTTGTTCTAAATCCGCCACTGGCTGAGTGAGTTATTAGGGATGGTTAATCCCGAAAACGGTTATCAAAATGGTTTCTTGTCAAAAAGGTTTATCACATCTCTAGATAAATAGTTTATCTCAAAACAATTAATTAATAACGACACACAATTATATCACGTTTACTGTATCCGTGGATACAAGCAAACATAGTTCTCCTGTCGGCCGTCGTCAGACATAATATCCCGCTTGACTACGTCAAACACAGTATCAAGCTTTCGCTCGATCTCCCACCATGACGATTAAGTACGTGACACAACTAACACATATACGTAAGCATAACGATTATTAAAATACCCATTTTATCATAAAACACCATCCATGCATTACGTATAATAAAACGTTTACTTCACATGTAATTCATGCCCAAAAATATAAAACATTTAAAAGTAGGCGATGGAAACTCGTCTTTACGCGACACACCTCGATCACTAGAACTCGCTAACCTCCCGTGCTCATCTTTCGACCTTGAACCTAAAATACACACAACATGCGAGTCAATACGTGACCCGACGTTAAACCTTCACTCGCTCGACTAACCCGACGTCATGCATGTCCACCCATTCACGCATGAAACCATGCATGGCCCCCATACATTACGTGACCACTCACGCACGTCTCAGACCCCAACATGTTTTCCCGCCACGTTGAATCATTGACTTACGAACCGTCGTCACCGGACACCTCTGGTTCTCACGTACGGGGCCCCACCATGCATCATTAACCCAAACCAATCCTTACCCGACATCCCGACTGTCACACCCCAACCGACGACGGAAACGTCGGGGCGGGACATGGAGACTGTTCATGAGCACATGGTTGATTATGTTGTAATATATTAAATCATCTCATTTCATTCATAATCCAAACAAACCAAATCCACAATACAAGAAATTTGAAATACAAAATAAGTTCATTTATTAAATTAACTAGGTCCACAACTTAAGTGATGCAAGCTTGATCAATCTCAAACATTCGTACCTGAAACATGATTAAAACAAGGTCAACTAAAAAGTTGGTGAGCATACATAGGTTTTGAGTCTAAATAGTATCATTGTGTTGTGTGTATACAATCCATACATATCATGGTTAATAAGGCAATCATGGAGAGTTACTATTGTGAAACCAAATTATACAATCAAACCTTTATAACTAGCATACAAATAACCAAATTGTGCTGTCGGTAACAATCACTCTAACTGGGTGGGTTTGTTAGACTCAATAGATCTATCATTATTAACCGTCGGCTTGTGTAGTTAATGATTGCACATGTAAATTGCACACAAACTTGTACTTTGCACACCTAGTACTCAAGCATAAGACTCAAATTACACACATGAATGTAGGGTGGAATTGTATTGTGTAATTTGTAAACATTGTATATTTGTGCTCATGTTCCACCCAAAAAATGTAAATAGTGTAAAATGGGCTATGTAAACTCACCTATATAAATTTTGTAGATAACACGAGCAAATATGTAGCACAAGTGATTCTCAAATCACAATTTAACCTAGAGTGAAATGTATGAATTTGAATTAATAATACGTACAAAGTCTAAGGCAAGGTATAAGGTTTAACGGGTATTGATGCGTGTGGCTTTATACAAAGAGTTGTGTTATTTCATGTAAAGGGTATAAGTAAGCTGGTGCTTGTACTTGGATAAAAATGTAGGTTCAAAGTATATAATAATTGTCTTAGTGTTTAAATAATTTAAATAAATAAATTCTTTTTATTTATTATTTTATTAAAATAATAATGTGCCAAAGTAGTGTAAATATATATATATATATATATATATATATATATCTTTATTTAAGAAATTATAATTTAAACCCTAAATGTATTTTTAATGTAAGAAGATACCTAATTTAAATAAATAAATTCTTTTTATTTATTTATTTATTATTAACATAGTATATCCTTTAAAGTTTGGGAAGGGTAAATATATATATATATATATATATATATATATATATATATATAATGTATTCTTAGAAAAGCTATATTTGTTTAACATAAATTAAACCCTAATTAGATTTTAATATAAAATGATATATTTGAAAATCATATAAATGTTTTAGGTAATTACAAACTAATGGATTTACAAAAACACTACTTTATAAAAAGATTTTTTTTAAATACTTTGTTTGTAAAGATAAAATTTTAAATTACTTTTACATTGGAAATTGAGGTTTAAAACAATTTAAATTGCAAAATAATTGTTTTACATTTAAAATCGTTAATTATTGTACTAAATAGTTCCAAATGGTATAAACTTTTATAAAATAAATAGAATGGTAAAAACAGTATTTAAAAATAAATGGGGCTTGCCCGGGTCGAACCCGGGTCTGCCCGGTGAAGGTTTCAAGCATTAACCACTGGACCAGAAGCTGTCTATTGAACTAGAACCGGTTTGGATTCATTTTAACATGCAACTGAAAGGGGCCGAAATCTGGTAACAAAGAGGATTAAAAATGTGTCGGGTATGGGTTTGAACCCGCGACCTTGACCGTGAAGGGACTAGAGTTTATGTAATCCCCAGGAAATTCCCGCTTTTATTTTAACTTTTCCGGCACATGTGATTTCATCATTTTATGATTTTGCGTTTATGAAAGTATACTATTATTCAATATAACTCATGCAAACATATATTGGGTACAATTATTTCAAATTTAAGAGAAATAAATATTACGTAAATGTTACATAATTATTAGTATCTTATGACATAAATAAATATACATATATATATATATATGTATTTACAAAAGTCAAAATTGATGAATTATGTTCCTGTTGACTTTTAATAAGTCAAACTATCAAGTCCTTAACCAAGTTAACTTAACTCAACCCTAAGGACTTATTCTGCCAATTTCAAAACTTCAACTCAGAAATCTCAGGGACTAAATCTGCAATTAGACCATTTTTTATTTGGTTGACTTTCAAAAGTCAAACCGGTTGTTCTTGAGGCTTGAATTCACGAAATCCGTTAACTTGTAACAGTCATTCATGATTAGCAACATTTAACGATATCATTATGGTGTTAAAACATCATCAATCCGCAAAATAAACCCAATAATGAGGATTAAACTCATAACCGTCGACTTCACCTCGTTTACTTGCAAATCTGTGCTAATTCGATCCTCACACCTGAAATCGCCTCTCTGCACACGTTGGATGACTCCCTCTGAAACTGTTACGCGCTTGAATTCGGTCGGAGAAGGAACTGGGATCGCCGGAGACCGACACGCTCAAGCCAGAACCGTGTATTACTCGAACACCCTCAATTCGTCAACTAATCTGGTAATTGCTTGCACCCTCAGCTTCGTTTTAATCCATTAATTGAAAACCCTATGCTGATTTAACCGTATATCACCGGTTGGATCAAAATCCGTAAACTAGGGTTCATATTAAAACGTTTTGGGGCTTTTGATCCTAGACTCAGTCTCAACCTAATTATCTTACATGATTAGATTCGCAATCTGTTACTCTTTGAAAGCCCCATATTAATTTAATCCAACAACATCAATTTTGTCAAGATCCGAAACCTAGGGTTTGTTCATAATCATTTTAGGGGTTTTGATCCTAAACACTATCTCAATCAAATTAAAGAACACCAATAGATTTGCAGGGTTTTACTTAGTAAAAGCCCTATGTTTTTGACAACTTTCAATATCTAAATCCTTCGAATCGATTTGGTAATCATAAAATAGGGTTACGGCCCTTTTTTCTGAAATTAAACTACCCCAAACCCGTAATTTTACAATTAAACACGAACACATGTTCGTCATCACTCGACTAACAAAAACCCCTATGGTCCCATGATCAATCGCGATCAGATTCGATGCTTTTGGGACTGATTTCGATCATACGTGGGTTTGGGAGGGGGATTCATTGGAGTTCCTTGTTAAAACCTTTTGGATCCGGATACCATCGCGAAACCCTAGCAGGCGGACTTGGTAAGGCGCGTGAACCATACGCAGGAGACCTGGGTTCGAGTCTGGTCTCTTGCATTTTATTTTTGGGACTTTTTCTGTTATAATTAATTAATAAAAATCATTTCTAATATTATTATTATTATTATTATATAATTAAGTGTTTTAGCCCCGTAACCAACCCGTAGACTCGGGTTTAGTTTTATAACTTATTTTAATATTATTTACCACTTATAAAATAATATATTTATATTATTTTCAACCCGTGACTCATGTTATTAAATAATATATATTTTTATATTATTTCGTATCGTTTATTTCTCGTGTAACGTTTCAAACAAATTAATAATATAATTATATTATCGAATAAAAAATAATATAATTATTATTTTACTACATAAATGATGAGTTTATTAATCCTATGAACTTAAAAATAATATATTAAGTTATATTATTTTCCTAGTCATTGTTTTAATGGTACAAACGCACGATTTCATTTATCTATTATTCGTAATTAGAGACGTTCGACACGTAACGCATTTATCATAATTATTATATTAAGAACCTTATTCCCGTGAACAAGTTCGTCTACTCTTTAATCGTTAGTGCGTTTTAAGACGTTCACTCTTCCGTGTCATCGTCACAATCTCTCATGTGTCCCTAATTATTATGCTTATAACTCTAGGACATACGTAGACGGTTCACATGCCAACTTTCGTGCTGTCTATTGCATTCTTGTGGGGTACTATCCACTACTAGTACACAACTCAGATGAGTTCCCAGCCCTCTTTCTCTTTACTATTGTTTACAAATACCCGCTTGAATTTCGATAATTACCCGCTAAATCTTTACATATAAATACATATGTACGAAACCCCGTTTTATACGAAAAATCGGGATGTTACATGAATGGTATTTAAGAATTGAATATCTAATATAGTATCCACAATGAAAAAAACTACTAGCGATATGGCCTTAATTAGTGTAACACTAAATCATTATACCAAAATTATTTATAGCTTATATTTTCATTAAGTAAATGTTAAATAACTTTGATATGATAATAAATTTATTATTATTGATTTAAAACTGTTAATGAGATATTTTTAGAAAAAGTAAGTAAATAAAAAAATAAAAGTGTACCATATAAAAGTAAAATAAACCATAACATCTATACTATATAATAAATAAAGGTTTTTCATGACACATGTCACCTTCACATTCATTCTCATTATTTTTTTCCCGCCTCTCTCTCTTATTAAATACAATTCCATCTTTTAATAATCTCTGTTATTAAATACACTTCTATTTTTTTAATAATAATATATTTTTAAAGAAATACTAATTTATATATTATATTAATAAATAAATCTACTGACATATTTTGACGAGTTTATGTGTTAACAGATTATATTGTATTCCACGGGTTTGTTCAATCCGTGTAAAACACGAGTTTTTAAAAAATATTTTTTTATTACTTAATATATAATATTGTATTTATTCAACTCGTGTAATACACGGGATTTTAACCTAGTCAGCTAATATAATGTGTCTTTGATTGTTGCCACACTTGTACGTGTTGAATCAAAACATACCCAAAACGACTACATTGTAAGGGTGAAAGGGGCACATGCAGTAAGGGCTTCGGGTATTCGGCTTCATGCGGGTACACCGCCGCCAATACTTTTGGTAAGGCCACGGGTAAAGTTTTGCGGGTATATGTACCTGAGTCTCACTTGTTGATTGTGAACGTTGGGCAACGTGATCAAATGAGTTGTGTGATCAAATGAACGTTGGGCAATGGGGAAAGGTAGGTTTTTTAAAGATAGTTTTTTGGGTGAGGGTTGTGCCCCCTTCACCCTAATACAACTCGTAGTACAACTCGTAGGTTCTTCTTAACTTTTTTATTATTCAATAGTTTTTTTTGGACTTCCTCTAAATTTTAACAACCTAATTTTCATCGATATCCAAACTTAAATAAAATAATATTATTAATAATAATAATAATAATACAACATACCCGTCAAGAGATGGTGGTATGTAGGCAAACCATATTTCTATCCTAGATGATAGAGATGTTTTCAGGGAGACCCCCGGGTCCAAAATCCCATCAGGACATAGAAAGTATATTAAAACTAAAGAGTTATTCACATAGGATCTAAACATCAGTTTGTAACCCTATACTTTGAAACCGGCCAAACCCGATCCTTCCCCCCTCAAAAACCGGTTTCAATCTGAATTGGTTTGAGCCAAAACTTAAGGTTTGACCAAACCTAATGTAACACCAGGCCAATTCCGAGGTCCTAAATTGCCAACTTTGAACCCTAGGGGTTGGAATTGCCAAGTCCCCAAAATCCAAGGATTTAAAATGAAAATTTTGAAACTTTGACCGGTAGCGGACCGCTACCTTTCTTCTTAACGGTCCGCTAAGGCCGTTGGTTCCCTGGAGGTCTGCTAGCCAGGTCCACTAAAGGCTGAAGGGTTGGTTGGCGGACCTCCACCACTTGAGTAACGGTCCGCTAGCCGCAATCCAGCCGCAAATTCTTGTGATGCCACGTGTCCAATGACTCAGCTCCAGAATCTGACGCGTGTCTTCGTGAAGGACCGCCACGCCCTCCGTAACAGTCCGCCAGCCGCAATCGGAGGAACGGTCCAATCAGTATTGGACGTGTAGGGCTGACGCATGCCCTGGGCGGTAGCAGACCGCTACCACCCAGGCTAACGGTCCACTACGGGTCTGTTCGGCCAACTATAAATAGCCTCTTCCGGTTTCGCATTTTTGCACACACCGACCAACATACAAACAACTTCCAAGATCTCTTGAGATGTCCCATCCTCGATCCACGTGCTCGCGTTCCGGTAAAATATCTGACTTTTGCATATTTTTCGCACTTTCGCTTATTTCCGAATTCGTGCGTTAAGGTACTAACTTGACTTAGAACTTGCATTAAGATTTACACTAGCCCTCAAGGACTACCCCTGAGATAAGATCAAGCTACTGTTAAGGTGAATATGTTTATCTGTCTTTATCTTCAAAACTTTTTATGTTTACGAAATGGCAATACTTGTATTCAAAAGTTTGATGCATAAGGGCGTCTACGTAAAACATTCAGCCCATAAGTATGCGTAAAACTTGATCAAGGGATACACACTTTATGGGTGAAATTCTCATATTAGGGCTGGTAATTGTCTGTAACTGGATGTAAGACGGGGTCTCAGTTAAGGGACATCACAGTAAGTAAGTCTGCAAATGCCAGCAGTCCTTTTACAGAAATTACCGGTGTATATCGTGGTTGTACACTCAGATGAAATAGTTCTGCTGAATGGTAGATTGTACCCACATTATGGTTAAATGTTTTGATACTGTATTTGCCAACTGAAACCGGTCATGATAATCATGTTCACCAGCTTTCGCACTGATGTTTTATTTTCCAAAATGTTTTCAGGTAATCAATGATTATCTATAAGACTAGTCCTACGGGATGGTCTTGGGGATAAATGTGTACACAAAAGGATTTTGACAGGGTTATGTGCTGCTAGCATGGAGATAACTCTGCAGGAATAAAAACAATAAGAAATGTTAGGAAGATGTATTCCTAAACATGGATACTCCCTTGTCATACACAGGGTTAGGTGCCGAAAGGTAAAACTCTTATATGCTAATGCTTGTCTAGCTTGGTATTGGACAGGGTTAACTCCCCAGACACATGCCAACTGCCTTGTGGCTCTAGTTTTACCCTGCTTATGCAGGTGATATGTAAATGGTCGTGGATCATGGTTTTTGTATACAGAAGGGGTATTTAAATCTCCAGTGAAATAAAATGATATTTTATCCTTGGATTTGAAAAATATGCAATATCAGCCCTCGGGTTGAGATTTATTACAAGTTCGATCCAAAAGTAATTCGGCTGCCAAACTAACTTTGCTTTCATAAATAAAATGAGATTGGAGGTGCCAATCAGGTCGCACGCCCGGGGTGTCCTGAAACCGGGGTGTGACACCCAACCCGGTTTCAACCCGATCCGATTTAAGTCCAGAACCCGATTTGTGCACCTCTATATCTAATTGAGGAATATTTTATATACAAGGAGTATAATACTCATTTTCAACTTTCTACAATAAAACAAAAATATGCAACTCTAAAAAATAAAATTTACTTTTTTATGGAGAACTGAGTCTGAAAAGTATTGAAAATAAAACTGGTAAAAGATCAGGTCGGGTAACCTGTTATAAAGGGTTCATGTCATGTCAAATTAAATTTGGTCAAAAGGGATCGCTCTATAAAAGTATCATTTTAGTTGATCAAAAGGAGTTCGGTTTGAAACAAGTCTTTAAAACAACAAATATTCTAACATGAGTTCATTATTATATTTGTTTTTATGACGGCTGGTGGCGACCTCGGGCAGAGGCGGTGTGGTGCACAACGGTAACGGTGGCGGTGGTAGCAGCGGTAGTAAATGTGACGGCAGTGATGATGACGTTAGCAGTGGCGGTTGTCGTGGTGGCAATAATGGTTATGATGTTTATCGGAGATTGGTCGTCCTCTAACATGTTAAATCTCTCTTGTTCCTTAGTTGTGAAGCTGCAGAGTTACCTTTTACTCATTTGGGGTTACCAATCGGAGCAAATATGGAACTTTCTAAAAATTGGTCGCCAATTGTGGAACATTAAAAAAAAAAAAAGCAAAGGCCGAGAGCTTGGTGTGGGCAGTTTAAAATCTTTGAATTTAGCTTTACTATTAAAACTAGTTGGTTACAACCCAGCATGTTGCCGCAATAAGTTTAAAAAAAATAACATTTAAATACTAATAAAAATAAATACGGTAAAAGAACTGAAAATTCGTAAAAAAAATAGAAAAAAAAATTCCTTCGTAACCAAACTAACCCCATAGGTTATGCAACCTAAACAAACCGATCTGTTCTGTTATATCTTTAACAACTATTTACGGTAACAGGAGTTGTCCATATTCATTTGTGAGTCATGAAAATTCTCTTTGTATATAGAGGTGCACAATCGGTTTTTCTCAAGAACCGCTTCCGGTTCTTACCGGTTCCAGGTCCGGTTCTTTGTTGAAAAACCGGAACCTATGTACCCGGTTTCGGTTCTTAGCGGTTCCGGTAGTTCAAGGCAAATATTTCAAGAACCTATTTTCGGGTATTCGAAAAACTTAGTTAAACATATAAATACATTAATTAAACATATAAATAACTAACTTAAAAGTCCAATAACATTAAAAACTTAAAATGTTACAAAATAGATAAATGTTTGAAACATAAACTCATAAAACATAGATAAATTATATAAAAAAACTAGATTGTCTGACTTGTTTGACTCATAAAACTTTTTTTTCACTTTTAGCTTTAAACAATTTAAGTTTTACCATTATTAAAATTTTAAGCATATACGCATCACGAATATGTAAAACATAGATGGATTAGTGTCACAAGACACAAGGGTAGAGGTGCACAAATCGGGTATTCTCAAAAACCGGTTCCGGTTCCAGTTCCAGGTCCGGTTCTTGGTTGAAAAACCGGAACCTATGTACCCGGTTCCGGTTTTTCAAGAACCGGTTCGGTTCCGGAAGAACCGGTTTTCGGGAAGAACCAGTTCCGGTTCCTTGAGCGGTTCCGGTTTTTTTGTTCACCTCTAATTATATACCATTAAATTCACTACCTGGGCTGGGCAGGGCTGGCCTCTTGAGAAAATAAAAACACCAACAAAACAAAATCAAACAACCTGTTACATCTTTACCATTAAATTTTTACATCCCGTTGCCTCAGTCTCCTCACAAAATTTGTATTGAAATTTGCAAAATCAAGCACCTGAGATGCAACCAAAATATATATATTAAAAAAAAGTAATATTAGAATCATGTTTTACCTCAAACGGGTAAAATAAAATAAATAAAAGGTCAACTTGAAACAAAATGGGTCAAATGAATCAAAAGTTTCCCAGATTATGTTTTTATACATAAAACCTCCTAAACAATCTTATCCAAAATATTATAATATTCTTGACATAATAGGATTTTTGTAATCATCAATGTGACACTATCTATAATAGAAAAATATAAGAATGTTAAATCAGGTGTTCCGGCCCGCAACAAAAACTGCCCATTAACCTGATTGGGTTTCGACCCGATCCACTCATTTTGCCACCTCGTCTAATCATTGGTAGGAAATTATTACTTTTACGATAGAAGTAAAAAATGTTTAAGAATATGCTTACCTCAAATCATTTGCATAATAATGATGGTTCTCTAATATGCTCGCTCGGTCTTCATGAATGTTTGATGAAATAAGCTACCAAATACACTATTGATCCGGTTCAGCAGATATTCTTTGGATCAAGGACTCAAGTTGTCCAGCATTGGGAGTCCCAGACTCATTATTTAACTTGGCAGAAGGCAATGACTTAATGCATCCAAGAATGTGCTGAATATCACGATTAAGCCTGCCACAAATATTGGCATAAAAAAATATGGAATAAGGTATTTAAACAAACAAATAATATAGCTAATAGCATTCAACTAAAGGCAAGAAGGTGGTAAGGGTGGTCAAACATGTTGATTGTTGGGTAAGATTCGGTTGACCCGCCAACACTTTTTTGTAACTTTTTTTTTCAATTTTATAAAGGTTCTAATGTATTAAACATGAATTCAAGAATTATATTATAAAACAATAATCTAATTCTTTTTTTAATATAAAACTATTTAAAAGGTAAACTTTGGGTGACTTTTGACCCGTTTGACCTACATCCTTTTCAGCTAAGTTTTTATTTCACCCATTTATATGTCTTCATATTAAGATAAACGGAATGAAGATGCCACCTATAAACTTAAAAGAGACATTATTTTAACATTAAGAGGGCAAATGTCTGCGATATATATTCCTCATTAAGTTAATATATAACATTGATATGTTTAATGCTTTAATAAAACTTTTTCAAGTGTTGGGGCACCCAAAGAAAGCACTATTGCACTAATCAGTCTCACCAAAGTTTATAGAAACATTTAATAGTAATTATTCGCATGGGTAAACCATAAATTTTAGAATATTAAAGTACAATGATCTACAAAAAGAGGTGATAAAAATGCTTCTACACAGTATACAATCATGAAAAAAAATTAAGAACCTGGCTTTCGCTTGTGGGGTGCTAATATCCACATGTGAAAATGCATCAGAGATTTGTATGTCAAAGATGATGGTCACTTCTCTGCAAGAGAGATACATCCAATGATCCAATAGAAGTACAATTATAGATGTATATTAGTCAAAATCATGTGTTTAATATATAGAGTAAATAATCGATCCATAAAACCATCAAACAAAAGCTTTTAGCTAGATAGAACTTGGCACAAGAAATCTTATTAACTCTGTATTAATTACCAAATTGGGTTTACTCACAAAAAACCACTATTCATAAATGTACAAGCATAACAGCACATAGTACAAGCAAGCAATGCATTTTTTTTTTCAATTTCAACCCTTACACTATATATAATATACGCTTTTAGTCCGTTTCATTTTCTATTAATTTCGTTTTCCTTTAATAACTTTCGTTCGTTAATTTTTTTCAGAATACAAAGTGCGCGGCTGTTTTTTTTTTTCTTTCAATGTTCCGATATAATTTTTTTTTAAAACGGAGTTGTATTCAAAATGGAGTTTTTTCGTATCGTTGTATATAGCGAGTGCCGTTACCGTTGTGGTACCGTGCCGATTCGAACATATTATGAGCGAACATCATTGTTGGTATTGATATTATCGGAACCATTATCGGTATTCGATTTTATGGTTTTCGACGATCCGAACCGGTAAATTTTTATTTTGTTTTTTTTCCTTTTTATTATTTAGTTTTATGTTTCTTTTTTATTACCATTATTTTTATCATTACGTCTACGTCTTTATTTAAATTTTAGTAACAATGAACACGACACCCGCCGCGGAGCGCGGGTATAACCATCTAGTTTGACTTAAAATCCTAACATTATTTTGTCAAAAGGCTCACTTGAATATTTCTTGAACATCTGCCTCATGCAAAGTCCGAGAAAGCACACGTTGAAGATATCCAACTTCCTGGAAAAAAGACGAAAAATCCATTAAATAAAAAAATTAATGCATAGCATGGCCATAACTATATGTAGCAGCTGAAGCACATATAAAAGGTATTAAGGTCACAAGGAACAAAGAAACAGTAATTTGCAGTCAATTAGTTACCTTTGTGAGTGATCGAGCAAACTGACTAGGTTGTGCATCTGTTTCATCTACCCGGTTCCATGTTTCAATAATTTGTGGCAATCCACGAAGATGAACTAACAACCTTTCCCTCATTATTTGCACCAGTTTCGTATGTATTTCACCTCGATGCACTTTATAATCCTAAATTCATTTCCAAAGATAAATCCATCATAAACTAAAAGTTAATTAGATAATTTATGCTCACGCCTAAAAAATACCTGTGATACTCGTTCGATTTCTGATAACAGCAATCCTTTTCGCGTCTCCGGTACTTTCAGGAAAAGAATCCTCCTAATTTCTTAGATACATACAAATGAACAAGTTCTTGTAAAAATTTAAGAAGGATAATCCCTCTGAATATTATTTTTCTGCAAAATAACAGCTTTGAATAATGAACCTACCAGGGATAATGGCATGCACAAAGCTGACAACCTGACTTGTCAGGGCCAAATGTTTGGATGTAATAGACTTTAAACCAGAGACCTGCAGTGCCAAATAAACAGGATTAAACTTAAAGACCTACAAGAAATGAAGTGATTTCAGAAGGAGGATTTGAAGTAGGTACATTGCATGTAAGTAGCGGATTAAACCATTTTATTATTTACCACTATCCCACTGTAACAATAAGTTACCTGCATGGCACCAGCACCAAGAACAAGCTGGCAAGCCCTTGTGTTGAAAAATTTCAACATTTCAAGTACACGGTGTATGATTTCAGAGGAAAGTGATGGCAAAACAGTATTCATATCAATGTACTCTGATAACATCTTCAGCAAGATTAAGCCACTGACAAACAAGATTGTAATTATTATAATAAGCTCAGGCCAGATACACACAAGTGCATATCAACGGAGAACATGGTCCAATAAGAAGTCAAACACAATCAGAAGATCCATTAACTTGTGAAACATGTTAGAAGTTTACTAACCAGTTTACCATGTGATACCCAACACCTCTAAAAGAAATTAAATGAGCGGAGGATTTTCCATTATTTGTTTTAATGTTGTTATCTGTGATTCCATCGACGGACTGGGATGTTGGCTGTTCTGCACTGCTGGAAACCATTTCATTATAGCTATTAGCAGAGCTTTCAGAATGGTCCTCATCCGAGTCAGACTCCAAGCTAAAAAGTGAATCTACAATCGCCTGGAATTCAACAGGAACATCAACTTCAACCCATGTTTCTTGATCAAGCACTGCTTTCAGTTTTGTCATCTACAACAGTATTACAAAAAGCTGTTCATAATTCATAACCAATGAACTGCACATATCAGCAAGTTAACCAATCACAAAAACCAAAAACTACCCGAGATTCATGCTGGAAATCAACAAAAGCTTTAGCTTGAGACTGTAAAGTTCCACGAATGCTATATCCCAACCTTCCACCAATCTGCTTATGTTGGAATAAATTCATACTATAAGAACATACAGTTGAAAATGAATATTTATTTCAGTTTTCAAACTTGAAACTATAACTAATAACTGTACCTTCTCTGTTGCAGTTACAAATTCTTGAGACACATTATATATATTTAGAAAATCTAGCAGCCTCAGCCTTGGATGGAGAAGAGCACGAACACCTAGCAGCTTTGCCCATCTGCCATGAGCTGCATCACAAGCAGCAAACACTGCTTCTGTGTTTTCTCTCAATACATCAGCTCTGTTAAAGAAAACACATTGCAATGTTAAATCGGGCGAGGCAGGTAACGAGCGTGTTTGGGTTGGACTGCATGGAAACAGATCACCTGAAATTTTTTGACAAATTTGATGAACTAGTGGCAGGAGAAGCCTTGATAAGGTTTTTTTGAGATGAAAGAGAAAATGATCCAGATTGACCATCAACCACTGAAGCTATTTCTGCAGTCACAGCACCGTGAGCAATTGCAGCAGCAACTGAATCAGCAGCATAGTGACCATCAAGATTCGACATTATCCACTCAATGGCTTTTTTAACTTCAGCAGCTCGAAGTAAGTGTGCCTGCATTCACTAGTAGAAAATAAATCAAGTTACATTTTATTGATACACTAATATAAGTCTGAATATATTAAATTTAAATGACGAATCTCAGATCACAAACTTCATAACATACAAGTAATGCACATACATGGATACCAAACTGAGTTGATTTTGTGTGAAAACAAAAGTGCACTTTCTTTCATACCATCATCTTTTTTACAGAGCATCTGAGGCCAATGATGAAACTATATGTTCTCTCTTAGAAGTGATTTTTATGAAGAATTTTACAAAGGTGCTTGAAATGATATGCAACAAATGAAGACTGAAAAGGGGACATCAATATGCAAACAAAAACTATTCTATTGAGCAGGAGATCAATACCAAAAAAGCCACTTAAGCGAATTAACAAACTTGATACCTTTAAGGAAAAAGCTGAAAAGAATTAAATATATTGCTTATTGTCTTAATATATTCCTAATATGCGCTTCTATACAATCTTATAATTTTATGTCATCATCGTCACTACAAGAACTGGTTCTAACTAGTTGAATAGTTTAAGAATTCAAACTATTTTTAAATGGAAGTCCGGGCACACACAAGAAATCAATAAAGTATATACGTTACCTGTACAATCTTGAAAATAGTCCCAAGAAGTTGAACAAAGCTTTCAGAAGACAGACTTCTCAACTTACTTGCGAGTGATGAACCTCCGCCTGCACCAACACGTAATAATTAATATTTAAGCAAATATCACGGTTTCTTTATTTTGCTTTTTCTCTGTTGGTGTTTTGTGTAAAAAAATTACACTTTATATATTTGCATGAGCAATTCTCCTCTATTTGTACACATGTAAAGAAATAGTGTTTCAGAAGCTCATTTTCATTTGTATAATTTCTTTGAATACATAAACAGAATAAATATTGAACATAAAAAGAATTTATGCGCACCATCTGCATCAACAATTCGATCGCCCGATTTAAAATCAGAGTCCAAAGGTCTGGCAAGAAGAACTGGAAGCAGCTCTGCAACAACTGACTTGATAACAGTTTTCATATCAGATGTAACTGTATCACGATATATTCTCAACACGGTTGGAAGTTTTGCCTGAAATCACCAAGATTACATGACACACTCCCAATGTCAGTAAAAGTATAAATTTTGCAAGTGTAATGCTTGTTATGATATCTGAAAAGCTGGCTTAATACATCATCCAAAAGAGTAGCATAATCTTTGTGAAAACAAGAATGTACAGTAACAATTGAATCTTCTTTACATAAACTATGGAAAAAATAATAATTTGAAAAGATAAGTATGACGAGAGAAACTGATTTAGGAATTAAATCCTAATTTTCTCAGATATTCTCTGGAAATTTGTTTTCTATAATATAATTGCAAAAGTAAAACACTATTCAATATGCTAAGTGTAATTGCCATTATTACTTCCCATTCATCTCAAATATACTAAATATATATAAAGGTACTCACAGTTCTAAGTAAGCCTATAATTAGAGGTAAAAGTCGATCATTGAAACTAGAGATATCTTCTTGTTGCAAGTATACCTGTATCACATAATTAACACCGTTAGTCTCACATTTGCACCACATAATCAGTGATAAACATAACTATCATAAAAATTAGCTATACTTCATTATCTTCTCCATTTCCCGGAGAGGCTATCCTTGCTTTTGCTTTAGATAATATTATCATATCTTTATCTCCAGCATCATTAATAGATACACGCAAAAACTCTGCTGAAAGAATGCTACAAGTATAAAAACTATTAGTCACAACAGAGAAAGTTAAATACATCAAAATGGCTGATTTCAAGCATAAATTAGTTACAGTATAAAAGTTATTGGAGTAGAGTAGTTCATAAGAAGAGCTACCATATTGCATATCATATTGGAATTTTTTTCATTGAATCTTGAGCTAGAAGGATTAATTACATTGGCACTAAATTGACAGTACTTCATATAGATATTTTCACGGAGTTCAGAGCATATGTAATAGTAAAAATACCTCGAGCATATAGTTACAATTCTCAACATGGGATATTGTTAAACCCAACTACAGGTCTACAGGATACAGATGTGAATTTTAAAATACCTCAAAAGATGCACAGCAGTACAGCACCTCATATACAAACAAAAAACATATATATACACATAGCCAATATATAAACTAACCTATTTACAGAATCTATCGCAGCAGCTACATGATCCTCGATGTGACGAAAACAATGTAGTCCAGTCAGTTGATCGGCATCCTATAACCAAAGAGATAAAGATATATAAAATATATCATGATTCATGGATCTATAAAGAATGCAATTCATGTATCACAGTGACCCATAAATAGTCTTTGCCTTAAGTTAATATCTAGTAGAATGTCATTTTGTTTGCTGGTATAATGGTGACGTTTTCGGTGTAATGAATAATTTATAGTTTACTTGTAGCCACCTAGTTGTGTGGTACATGTTGAACTTAAGCCACATACCATGCCTAACACCTAAGCAAATATCATGAAGCAACGTATGACTACTTTAGGGCTATATTAGAATACCCCTTCTAGGATAGGAAAAACCACTTACATTACAAAGCATATTTTGTCCATGCTGTTCGACCTAAATAGTAATAAGTGGTCTACTCTACACCTGTTACTAAGCATTATTCATTTATTCTTAGTCAAACATACTTGCTTACTGATTGGCTTAAGTATATTTCCACATTAGCGTTATCTAGATCTTACCAAGGCATTAAGTGTAATTACTTCTTTTTTTCTTTATGTAATTAGACAAGTATAACAGTTCACCTTAATTGTTGCAGCATATGCATGCCTTCAACCAGGACTTTAAAACTCAATCTCTTTACGTAAGTAAATAACACTAAGAAAATCACTTGTTTAAGTCAATCAAACAATCAGAAAATCACTTGTTTAAAGCTAGGGATAGTTAGATAATACTATGTACCAGAAAATTCTTCAAATCATCAGTGACGTCTAGAGCTCCAGCACAATCACCAGATGCAACAAGCTATAGAACAAATCAACAAGAGGAGTAAAGTTATTTCACAACCCCAAATTTCCTGATGAACAATAAAATAAAAGGCAAGAAAGGCATTAATTTAACTGTGTATCATAATTGATTCCACTTGCTTTAACTTGCCACCAAACCAAATATCATTAATGTCAATAAATAATGACCTAGATAAAACCTCTTCAAATTGAAATGACTAGTTGTCACCAAAAGACCTTGTACCATAAAAACATGAACAGAATATCAAAAAGGATAAAAGGCTAAAGCATGACTTTTGTGGGAGCTGTAATTTTATACCTAACTTGAACTTCAAGGATTTTGTGGAAACTGTTTAGGGTGAAATTAGTGAGCTGCATTAGCGGTCATGCAAGCCAACCATACACTCGCTAAGTTTAGGGTGAAATATACCTAACTCGAACCCTTGACCTCAAGGGGTTCACCGTTCTAATTTAAACACATATAGTCACTCGCTAAGTTTCTCAGATATTGTCCCTCATTCAGGTTTAAATATATGAGCAACCTTGTGCTTGTTCTTTCTCACTTCACGATCAAATAATCAAAGGATCATTGGAGCAAGTTGGCAGCCACAAGCCAGTGATGGTTGGGTTCTCTAGTGTTTCCTAGTTCTTGTTAACGTACATTTCTACTATAATCTAGAATTCTAGATATAGTTACAGGCACAAAAACTCATAGTACAGGATATCATAGATCATTAAGTAACTTCAAAAACTGGAACAGTTGTCAAATGCTTGTTAATAACAATGAAATTTGATCTAACGAACACACACACACACACAGCACCAGAAAAAGATATAATAACAATGAAATTTGATATATTTACAGGCACAAAAACTCATAGTACAGGATATCATAGATCGTTAAGTAACTTCAAAAACTGGAACAGTTGTCAAATGCTTGTTAATAACAATGAAATTTGATCTAACGAACACACACACACACAGCACCAGAAAAAGAAACAGGGTGAATACCAACTTAAGAGCAGCAAGAGACTGGTTAACATATAATATAAGCCTAAGCTTCTCCTGCAATGCCAGCAAATTGCTCCGAGTAAGATTCAAATCTTGAATTTGACGAGCTGAATCCACTAAATCACCATCCAAAAGCCTAATCGTATCCTTTAACTCCCGGATCCGACTACACCCTTCAACAATCTTCAGATTCAAATCTTCCAACTGACCTTGTGCTTCAAAGAATGAATTTGAACGCAGCGAGATCTCCTTAACCAAATGAAGCTCCACCACATCCAAATACTGCGACAACTTCTCTTGCAACACTGTATTCTCAGCGACTGTAGAAAACGACGAGGCAGCCCTAAAAGTTGCTCCATCTTCGAGCGCAAAATCCTCCTTAAAATACAATGCCGGAACTTCACGCAAACACGCCACCAGGGCTTCCCCTGCCCTCTCATGCTGATCAATGGCGTCCTCTTCCCTGTTGGAATGGTTCCCGATGTCTTCAAAACGGCTGTGGTGGTCGGAGATTGAAGAAACATACGATGTGAAATCAGATCGGGCTATTTCCGAACCTAGGGTTTTATTGGCGGAAGGAGGAGCAAATTCGGGGATTTGTACAGCGGCAGTTGAAGAGGACCACCAGCCAGCCCAGGAGGCATCGGAGACGTGTGGATTGTTGAGAATGGAAGACAAGCTTTGAGTACTTGCGTCGGAGAGTGTTTTGGATAGCAAGGATGAAGCGGAAGAATTGTGTCGGTTTGCGGTGAACCTTCCCGATCGGAGGGAAGGCTTTGGATCCATTTTTATTTTTTGTTCACGATTTGTGCAGCATTAATCAATCTTAAACTCCAAAATCAAATTCAAATGATGAGATTCAGTGGTGGAAGAAGCTTAAGGCTGTGAATCAATCAGTGTTTGTTGTTGAATAGAAACCCTAGGAAATGAAGTTGCATTATGGTAAAAGATGGATGTAGATCGAAGTGGGGGTGGGGGGCTAAAGGAGCTGTTTTTGTACACTCTGGCCGCTTGATCAGAAGAACTCAATACTTGTTTGTTTCCAGGGAGGTTAGGGAAATGGTAACAAAGGGTAAACTGTTATATTTTGATGTTAATTCAAGTTATTTAGAGGGTGTTTGGGATTACTTATTGGAGCTAATTTTGACTTTTCAAAAAGTAATTTTTAAAAGTAAGAATTTCTTACTTTTGGATTTTGACATCTCCTTCTCACATCTTCCATCTTATTTTGAATTTACCAAATAAACTTATAACTTATTTCAAAAGATGATAAGTAAATAAGTTGTTTTGAAAAGTAATTCCAAACACCCCCTTATTAGTTTTAACTTTTAAGTCTAATGAAAAATTGATTTTGAAATTGTAGAAAACTTAAAATGACCCATCTTTAAATTGTGGCCGCTATCAAGACGAAGTTTTGTTCGAAACTTAGAAAGAAAGCCTACATAATCGCCGGTTTGGTTCTATCACTTGCGTTCTTTAAATCATCACCAACGCTAATTCTAGTCATTGTCTTCGCCCTTCACTGTCAATACTAGTTCAGCCAATTAGTCATAGTCTTCGCCTTCACTATCGATTTTAGTTCAGCCAAATATTAAGCACCTTCATCATTGATTATTGTCGCGTCTGGTCATCCATTCATCTGATTTTGGTTCAATCAAAACATTGAGCACCTTCACCATCGATTATGGTTCAATCGACCAAAATAGGTAGGGTTATCGTTGATTTTGATTATCTCCTTCATCGCAACACCTTCGTCACCAATATTTGCTTCTGCAAATGAACTCGTTTCATTCCGGTTATTTTCATTCTTTAACCAAACATAAATTTTTAATGAAATATGGGAATAGTACATTTAATAGTAACCAAGTTTTTTAGTGTTCTGTCCTAGGATGACAAATAGTAATGATTTAGATATGAGATGTTGGTGTTTTTAAATATGAGGTCTTCGATTGATACATGCAAAAGTAGACGTTGAGGTCTCGCCTTTTGTGTTTTCAGCAAGTTTTAGTTAGTTTCTTTTGTTTATTAGGATTGAGAGGTTGAATCACTCAAATTATTGTAGGAATTCTGGTTCGTGAATATGATGTGACTTGGATTATCTGACAACCGTGCGTGATAGTTCACTTTCAGATTGAATTATTTCCGTGGTATACACAGAATTCAGTCGGATAAGAATCAGAGATTTAAGAACGAATTTGTGAAAGTCTATTAGAGAATTCGTATATTTTACAATGACCAAATTCGTACTTATATAAGGGGTAAACAACTACATTGAAACGTTATGATGGTTATTGCCTGAAAACCGCCACAACCGTCAACTACAACTGCTAAGTCATTCTACTCAGAAGACGCAATCTACTCACGAGAGTCAATCTACTCCGGAGAGCCAATCTACCCAGGAGACCAATCTGCCCTGGAGAGCCAATCTACTCTGGAGAAGTAAAACTCACCTAGGTGAGCAAACTTACTCAGGAGAATAAGTTTACTCAGGAAGAGCAATTTTTACTCTAAAATAGTAAACTGGTCAGCATGACCAATCTGATTCGAAAGACCATTCTTCAGCAGTTTTCACTTCCAAACTCAGTTTTTCATGCATAACAAAACATGCCCCAGCCAGGGGCGTTGCCCCTTCGACCCCACCAGGGACTGCCGCCCCTAAGACCCCCGTTGTTTAGTGGGCTGCTGCCCCTAAGACCCTCGTTGTTTAGTGGGCTTCGCCCCTTTGACACAACAAGGTCTTTAGCACCAGAAGTCATAAGATCATCAAACAAGTATGCACTCCACACTTACCAGCTTGTTTGATGTTTCGATGTAACTTCTCATTTGGTCACCAAGTAAACCCAATATATAGTAAATAGTTTGATGACACTAAAATCACCAACATAGATTAATTTTACAATCTCACCTTTAACAAACACACATACGAAATATATGGATGTTCCATTTATTTAACACACGACGAAAATGTAACAATTAGCGAGACATTTTGGCACATGAAACCTACATGTCGTAGTGAGCCTCACAAATTTGTCTTCCTTGTTTGCAAAAAGTTATTTCTTTACACTTCCTTTGCTTTTTTGAAGCTTGATTGTTAGGGTTTCTTGATCAGGCCAACTTTCATTAATTGCAGGAATCTTAAGAAAATTATCCCTCCATATGCATAAATTTGGAAATGAATCTTCATCAAGCAGTTTCAAACCAGTTACCACTTCTAAGGGATGGGAACTATCAGCAAGCCACCCGAAAGCAAGATCCAAGAATCCAAAGCTCTCCCCACTCAAGAACTTCTTTTCATTTAGCAGTTGTTCCACACGTTTTAGATGGGCCAATGTTGTTTCTTTGGCTTCCTCTTGATCCTTCCCTTGCTTCTTATAACAACCATAAAACGCGGGTAAAACCTGCATTTTAATTTAAACTTTACTTATAAAAAACTTATTGGTAGAATAAAACATCCTTTTGAGAATGCTTTCTTTAAGATGCGTATATCTCTTTCATACATGCCATTTTTCAATGTGTTAATTATGTATAATTCTAATCTTCTTTGGTATCGAACCAAGACAGGCTGTGTCAAAATTAGTAATTTTGTGGTGCAGGTTAAAACAAGTAGGCAGTGGCGGAACTTGAACAATTAAATTGAGGGGTCGAAAATATTACACATAAAAAAACTAAATTTTTTAGTGGATTTGTGGAACAGATTTGGGTTTTTGGTCTGGATTAGGAGGGCCCAAACACTATAACTAATATTAAATAAACCTAGTGGGCCGAAATCAACACTTCTGAGCAATAAAGTGTGGAAAACCAAATTTTTTAGTGGATTTGTGGAACATATTTGAGCTTTTGGTCTAGATTAGGAGGGACCTAAACACTATAACTAATATAAAATAAACCTAGTGGGCCGAAAACAATAATTCTAAACAAAAAAGTGGGGAGAGGGCATGACCCCCTCCGACCCATATAAAGTTTCGCCCATGCAAGTAAGTGGATTGGGGTGAATCACCAACACCCTTTTGTCCACTCTTTAAATGAGTTTTTAAATAAATAATGTAATATCCGAGATTTTCCGACCTACCTTTTTACACGTGTTGCTAAATTTAAACTCGATTTCGTATTAAAACTATTTCCTTCAAACTATAAATATTAATGTTAGATTAATACATAAATAGTTTATATATATATATATATATATATATATATATATATATATATATTCTCAAAAATTGACAAGTTTGTAATTATATCACTTAAGCATATAACCGATTTTATTTTTATACTTATCTAATATATATATATATATATATATATATATATATATATTTATAAAAAAAGGAAACCCATTTATTTCATGATTGTAAAGTAAAGGGACTAAACTGCCATTGTTCCAAACTGGGTTTAAACTAAAACTTAAGTTTATACACGAACTGTTAAACCCTCGAAACTACAGGGACATGTCGTGTAATTACTCCAAACTTCCGAAACTTAGAACCAGTCATGAGTTCGAGTCCCGCATCGACCGGTTCCCGTCCTTTTTACCCAAAAACCGCGTAAACGTCCAAATTCAGTGAACCTCGAGTTTCGCCTTCGGCGTGCGACCCTAGCCCTAGTCATTCCAACGCCCGATTTCTACTTTAAACACCGCGTGGGTCGAAAATTTAATGCGTTTACCCAACCGAAATCGTCTCAATGGTACGGGTGTTTATGACGGAAATTGGCTATAAATATCGACTCATACACCTCAACGACATCATCCTCATACTCCCTAAGCTCTTAATTCAGTCGATCAACACCTACATTTCGCGGTTTTGTTCCCGTCACAGCCGACCTGAAATCCATCTCGTTCTCGCTCGATCTGATATCGTTTCAGGTAATTCTTATATCCAAGACCTTCGTTTTCATGTGAGGATCAAAAGCCCTCTGTTTAAACGCATAAACAGAGGGTGATTCGATCCGTATTTGGCGGTTCTTGATCTAGGGTTCACACGGGGGAACATGGACGATTTGAAATGTTGTTTATCAAATAAACTTTCCGGGTATTACACTAACGAAGCCCGTAGTCGGGTGGTTAGTGTGCGCGTGTGCGAGTGAGACCCGGGCAGGGGGCCGGGTTCGAACCGGTTAGCCCCTGTTTTCACTATATTATGTTTTTTTATAGTTTCCAATTAGATTTAACATTTCTAATAAATTTTATAAATTATATTAAACTTATATAAACTCAAAAACAATTTTTAGTTACACTTTTACTTTCAGGAATATTTTTAATTAAATAGAAACTTAGTTAAAACCTATAATTAATTAAAGCTTTAATTATGGTTTTAAATTCAGAAAAACTATAAAAACCTTTTAAAACTTTTATAAAAATTACAATTTCACAGAAATTATTTATTTAAAATAAACTTATGTTATTTGTATTAAAAGAATTCTTTATCCTAATCATTAATTTAAATTTATAAACTTATAAAACTAAATGGAAATTTTAACATTTTAAACTTGTAAATTTTATCTAAATACTTTAAGAAGCCTTATTTAAAATATTTATAAACTTATAAATTATTTATAAGTTAAACGTTATAAAAAGTCCTATTTAACATATTTGTTAAAACTTATAATTCCACATCTTTACCTAAGCTTATAACCACGTTTTAAAACATCTTACAAGATAGTTTGTGAAACAAATACCTAATAAATCTTAAATACTTTATATAGATTATTTAATAAAGTAAATATTCGTTTAAATAATTATTTACCCTTAACAATTTAACTGTTATTATCTTAATAATTATTTATTCTTTAAATAATTATTATAAACACTTAGTAGTTATTTATTAATTAAATAATTATTCTTAGTCATTAATTATTTAATAATTACTATGAATCCTTAATAAATATTCATTCTTTAAATAATTATTATTAATCTTTGATAATTATTTATTCTTTCATTTATTAGGTACAACATTATTCATAAGATACTTAGAAAACTATTTTTGATTATTATTTCCTAACTTGAGTAATTAATAATTATAAAGTTTCTAAATAATTATTTTAAATAATAATTATTCTAAACCACAAACCTATCAAACTTTGTTATTCAAACCTTGTGAAACCCTACTTAGAAACTTATATAAACTTTATAAACACAATCATCCCCGTCTCCCATTTGGAACCCTAGTCAATCTTAAAATCCTTGATTCTTGTCATAGACTTATAAGATCATACTTGAAACTTTAGACTTATATTTTTAGGCTTATTGTGAGGATATTCTCCCTCTCCAAGTCTTGCAAACTTACTCTTATCGTGTACTCTTTATCAATCCAAGTGAGTATACTTAGCCCCTTTTCCTTTCTCTACTTTTGGGGTGAAACATGTTCAAAAACATTAAACTTATACAATTCTTGTACAACTATGGCTAGATGCTTATTCTTATGTTAAACTTGAGACTTGTATGCTTAGATTAAACTTAAAACTAGCATATTCATTAACTTTGATCAAGCCTATGGTAACAATGATAGATCTATTGTATTTGACCAATCCACCTTGATTGATTGACCCCTTCGGGGGGGAGCCCTTGGTGATTGTTACTGAATTAAACTTTAAACTTGAGACTTATAAGGGTAACCTGCGGGTTATGCCTAAACTTGGTTGGAGGGTTGATATGCACAATATTTAAGATACTTGTTTCTCATACTTACATTATAGAATGCATATATCATAGTGAATTGTAATTCTTTTCAAATACTTGTTAAACTGTGTCAAAACCTTTGTATCTCACCAACTATTTTGTAGTTGACAGATTCTTTCACATGTTTTAGGTTCTACATCATGAGACTTATTTGTGATCACATAGGATGCTTTGGACCTAGACTACTCATCAATTAAAAGTTGTATTCTTGTTATGTTTCTTTGTATTGAATCTTAAATTATTTATTAATGAAATATCGAAACTTTAATAGTCAACCTTGTGCTATTGAACAACCGCGTCCGCCCCGACGTATAATCCGCCGTCGGTTGGGGTGTGACAGATTGGTATCAGAGCCTTGGTTATAGGGAATTAGGTTATTAGACACATGACCTAGACTATAACTTAGGAGACCCAAACATGAGTTATCTCATGTCCTTTACTAGGAACTTTCTCCTCATTCTATTCTTAATTCTTACACGTGAACGCTTGGAAATTCTATACTTCTACTTATCTACGTGCTACAAGAGTCTACTACATCGAGGATACGTTCTTAGACTTAAACTCTAAGCCACCAATAGATTCTCGTCAAAAGTATTTAAGTTCTAGACAATGTATGAGAACTTGTGCGGACCGGAAGGGTGGATACCTGTATTCTAGGAAATTCTGTCAAGGAAAGCATTTCGTACAAATCCAAATCAACCGTTGGACCCGTATGCTTTCCTGGGAATTCTTGGGATGAGTGTCCACTTATAGGAATGCACGACTTCTCTAAACATTCGGGAACTTGAATTCCTCTTGATATGTCAAGGTACTTATTTAGTGATATGCACTAAATGAGTACCATCTAAAAAGCTTTATACTTCAAGATTTCATGATCCGAAACTTTCCTCTGTAACCTTTACTCTATGATTCTTATGTCCCGTCTTTTCAAGAATGGTCACATAACAACATGCTTACTCGTCATGACCTAAAGGAGTTACCTTCAAGAAGAATTCTTACGATATCAAAAAGAAAAACTATCTATATAAACTCATATTTATATAGATACTACCCAATAAACTTCATGATCCTTGAACTAACAGCCCATTAAAACTATGTATTGCCCTACAAGTCCTTTTACAAACTTCATTATTTTATAAACTTGGCACATAAGGGGAAACTCTTTTGTCTCGTTTCATTTCTCGTTACTCAAGCAAACTTCATTTTATGACTAACTCAAAACTTTGTTGCACTTTTATATATCTCAAAACCTTCATACGTCCTTAAGACTTACACATCACCGTTTCTTGTAAACAAAACTTAACGTCTTTTAAACCTAAAGTACATTAACAAAGGGATTAGTAACCTGATCATTTTCCCGCAAGAGAAGAAGCCTACTATAGAATAAACAAGCTCCACGTTTAAGACTCTAAACCCATAATGAACCTCGACATAGTACCATAAACCCAAACATCGGTGACAACAACTGAGAGAAGTTGTAGGCCCATGAGGAAGTACTGGCTAGGGAAATAGGGTACTTAAGTGAGTCCTTGTGACCACCCCTTCTTCCGGGAATCCTCCTCGTTAGCCCATCAACCTCCAATCAAAACTATTTTTGAAAGTATTACTGGGATAACTCAGTATTATGAATAAAAACCTTTTGAACATATTAAATCAACTTACTTACACACTTTAATTTTCCGTTTAAATTGTATTATGTAAGGGCTAGAAGTCCCAATTTTGAAACATTTAACGAAAGTTATTTTGAAATTTATCTTGTTATCACTTACTAGCTTGACTTTCCTTCTATCACTACAAACTTAACACTTCTACCCAAACACTTTCGTCAAGAGTAGCTCACGATTGTACTTGAGATAATTAACAACGTTGCATTAAACTATAAAAATCCTAAGTGACACACGCATACTTGAAGAATAACTTTGAACAAACCTTCTAATTCGTAAGCACTCTTTTAAAATAACACGACTTACGAACCACTGCCGTAATCAACTATGACCCGTACCCCTTATATAGACTTAACACTACTAAACTTGACCTATTTTTCGTTTGGCAATCATACAGACCTTTTATAAAGTCCTACCTATACTACTTATTGTTGCCTAACTCGTCGTTTTTGAACCTCTTGATTTCATTCTATACAAAAGAAAAACTATGCCTGTTGTTATGAAACAAGATAAATCATTTGTAAACACACTATCGTAAATCTTATCGAAACTTTTTCCCGTTACCCTATGCTAGGAAACTTTCCTCATTCAACCCTTGTCACATAAAAGATTTGCTATGAATCACAACGGAAACTAAAAGCTTAAATGCACGTTATTAAAAACATTAAACTTCGTATACACAACCATGAGGTCAGAAACTTTTGAGTCATGCAAAAACTTATACAAATACTCAAACCCGTATTCTTAAAACTAAACATGATCAATAAAGGATCATGTAAAGCTTAATATTGAAACTTGAAATCAACTAACTTATCATACTTTCAAACTCATACTTGGATCCTTAGTCTTGAAAACTTATTGTGTTCGTCTTAACTAAACCTTATAAGACGTGATAAACATTCATTCCAGATACACGAGCAAACTTTATTCTTTATACTAGGAACTAATATGAAGGGGGACACTGCTCTCTTTAGCAGAGTACCTCCCTAGTCTTCTCTTCAAACCCAAAATAATCGGGATCCACCTAACCTTCTGGACAACTCAAATCTTCTGTGAAGAGAGCGTATAACGGTTAATCCTTTTCCAAACGCTGTCCCACACCTCTCTTAAATACTAGAGTATTTAGATAACCGCTTTATACTCAAAACGTAATCGTATATTTCTATACACTGAAGCTAAACTAAAAGACTTTAAACTATTATATGTTTGACGTATTCTTGTTCAAACACAATGCTATGTTTGACGTATTCTTGTTCAAACACAATTTAAACTATTCTATGTTTGACGTATTCTTGTTCAAACACAATTTAAACTATGCTATGTTTGACGTATTCTTGTTCAAACACAATTTAAACTATGCTATGTTTGACGTATTCTTGTTCAAACGCAATTCTATGTTTGACGTATTCTTGTTCAAACACTATGAACGTGTAAAGACTTTAAACTACTCCATGTTTGACGTATTCTTGTTCAAACATGATGAACATAAAAGACTTTTAAACTACTCAAGGTTTGACATATTCTTGATCAAACACGAGGAAAGTGTAAAGACTTTAAACTACTCGATGTTTGATGTATTCTTATTCAAACACAAGGAAACTTTGAAACTCTAAATCTTGTCACATTCTTTTCTCTTTAATTATTGAATGACGTTTCTCTCTAAGGGACTCGTTAATCAATGATCACTCTTATGTGGAAACTTTAGTCGTGTGTTAAACAAATTCTTATACTCTTTCTTGATCCACACACAAACGGAAGGACCTATGCGGACTATGCGACGATTTAAATGCTTGCGGGTGCACACGTAAGTATGAAAATAAACGTATGGGAATGCATAGTAAACTCTGTCGTGTGCTATGATCTAAGACTTATCGTAAAAGGTAGCCACGAAACTTAGGTACCGTAGCAATCCTTAGACGTAATAGTCTACAAACTCAAATCGTTAAACTATCATTGAATCCATCCTAAGTGATGCGTCTCACTTGAAATCATGAATGGAAATGCAGCAGATATTCTCTCGAATGCATTTCTGAAAACGAATCTTCCTATATTTCAATAAAACTATATGTGTCGTAGAAAAACTTTTGGCAACCCCAAACTTTGAAAACTTAGAAACTTGAGTGTAATCTTATTCTTGTCATTTTAGTTAGGATTCTAAACGTAACACATAGTTTACTAAGGGACGTAAAGTATCCTTCTCATTATCCCTGTGCGTATCACGAACTTAAATCTTGGAAAAACAGAAACTTTCTACTTTAATTTCGGTACGAAATTTCCTAAAGTAGGGGAGACTGTAATATCCGAGATTTTTCGACCTACCTTTTTACACGTGTTACTAAATTTAAACTCGATTTCGTGTTAAAACTATTTCCTTAAAACTATAAATATTAATGTTAGATTAATACACAAATAGTTTTTATATATATATATATTCTCAAAAAATGACAAGTTTGTAATTATATCACTTAAGCATATAACCGATTTTATTTTTATACTTATCTAATATATATATATATATATATATTTTATAAAAAATATATATATATATATATATTTTATAAAAAAAGGAAACCCATTTATTTCATGATTGTGAAGTAAAGGGACTAAAACTGCCATTGTTCCAAACTGGGTTTAAACTAAAACTTAAGTTTATACACGAACTGTTAAACCCTCGAAACTACAGGGACCTGTCGTGTAATTACTCCAAACTTCCAAAACTAAAAACCAGTCATGAGTTCGAGTCCCGCATCGACCGGTTCCCGTCCTTTTTACCCAAAAACCGCGTAAACGTCCAAATTCAGTGAACCTCGAGTTTCGCCTTCGGCGTGCGACCCTAGCCCTAGTCATTCCAACGCCCGATTTCTACTTTAAACACCGCGTGGGTCGAAAATTTAATGCGTTTACCCAACCGAAATCATCTCAACGGTACGGGTGTTTATGACGGAAATTGGCTATAAATACCGACTCATACACCGCAACGACATCATCCTCATACTCCCTAAGCTCTTAATTTAGTCGATCAACACCTACATTTCGCGGTTTTGTTCCCGTCACAGCCGACCTGAAATCCATCTCGTTCTCGCTCGATCCGATATCGTTTCAGGTAATTCTTATATCCAAGACCTTCGTTTTCATGTGAGGATCAAAAGCCCTCTGTTTAAACGCATAAACAGAGGGTGATTCGATCCGTATTTGACGGTTCTTGATCTAAGGTTCACACGGGGGAACAGGGACGATTTGAAATGTTGTTTATCAAATAAACTTTCCGGGTATTACACTAACGAAGCCCGTAGTCGGGTGGTTAGTGTGCGCGTGTACGAGTGAGACCCGGGCAGGGGGCCGGGTTCGAACCGGTTAGCCCCCCGTCTCCCATTTGGAACCCTAGTCAATCTTAAAATCCTTGATTCTTGTCATAGAGTTATAAGATCATACTTGACACTTTAGACTTATATTCTTAGGCTTATTGTGAGGATATTCTCCCTCTCCAAGTCTTGCAAACTTACTCTTATCGGGTACTCTTCATCAATCCAAGTGAGTATACTTAGCCCCTTTTCCTTTCTATACTTTTGGGGTGAAACATGTTCAAAAACATTAAACTTATACAATTCTTGTACAACTATGGCTAGATGCTTATTCTTATGTTAAACTTGAGACTTGTATGCTTAGATTAAACTTAAAACTAGCATATTCATTAACTTTGATCAAGCCTATGGTAACAATGATAGATCTATTGTATTTGACCAATCCACCTTGATTGATTGACCCCTTCGGGGGGGAGCCCTTGGTGATTGTTACTGAATTAAACTTTAAACTTGAGACTTATAAGGGTAACCTGCGGGTTATGCCTAAACTTGGTTGGAGGGTTGATATGCACAATATTTAAGATACTTGTTTCTCATACTTACATTATAGAATGCATATATCATAGTGAATTGTAATTCTTTTCAAATACTTGTTAAACTGTGTCAAAACCTTTGTATCTCACCAACTATTTTGTAGTTGACAGATTCTTTCACATGTTTTAGGTTCTACATCATGAGACTTATTTGTGATCACATAGGATGCTTTGGACCTAGACTACTCATCAATTAAACGTTGTATTCTTGTTATGTTTCTTTGTATTGAATCTTAAATTATTTATTAATGAAATATCGAAACTTTAATAGTCAACCTTGTGCTATTGAACAACCGCGTCCGCCCCGACGTATAATCCGCCGTCGGTTGGGGTGTGACAAATAATACCACTAAAATCATTATAATAATCTAAAACTTTGAATAAATACATTTTTAAAGGTTGTGTGTATTAAAAAGTAGATTTTGGTTAACCTTTCTATCCGTTTGACTTGTTTTTATTTTCTTTATATGAATCGATTAACACAAAACACAATCGAAATCGATCCATTCACTAGTAACGAGTCAAAATTGCTAATTCTAAACAAAACTAACTGAAAGCTTGATTTCAACCAAACTATTTCAAAATCGAGTGATGAAACATGCATTAATATTAAAAGAAAACACGTTATAGTAGGTTATTTACCTGCTCATCACCAAACTTTGCCCAAAAACGTTCATTGGCTTTGGGAAGAGGATCTCGAGGTAAGAATGGAGTAGCATCCTTCCATATCTCATCGATGTACTCAAGAATCACAAGCGAATCACATATGGGTACTTCATTGTGCACTAGTACCGGTGCCTTCTTGTAGACAGGGTTGTACATTAAGAGTTGAGGACTCAAATTAGTACGGTCTTCATACACAATCTCGTACTCCATGCCTTTCAATTTTAATGCCCAAACAACCCTTTTAGCAAATGGGCTTGACCATGTCGCGAAAAGCTTCACCTTTTCCATTGTATTAGGTTACCTTACTTAGTCGGGTTGCTTCTTTTATAGGACTTGTTTTGGGAGTATTAATTAAACATGGGTTAGTATGTTCTAAGCATATACCTCGTGCATTGTATATTTCACAAATCACAATAGATGATTTCTTGTCTGCTAACTTTTGATATGGGTTTGACTAGTCAACAAAACAAAAGATATCAACAAGATGCAAAACATGGGTATGCCTATTCATACACCCCCAATTTTCATCACAATGCACAAATAGATTAAATCTAAATCCGGATCACGAGGATGTACATCAACATGATAGATGCCCACAACCGGCCCCTTGTTGCTTTGCTTAGTAGAAGTGGTCCATTAAAGAATTTGTTAAGAATTTTTTCTAATATATAAATAAAATCAATTTGGAAGTTATCATTGAATTATTCTAGTTATTTATATACGCATACACTTTTACAATACAAATATCTATAAATGCACCTTTGATCATATAAGAGTTGCTACTTTAAGTAATTTATGGTGTTAGTAATGTAAATTGGAGACAAATATGACTAAGTTATGGCTATACACAAAAGAAAACAGAGCTTGAAATTTCTATTTTGCAAAAGGCGTGTGACCCGTTCTTGGTCACGCGTTACGCCAAGCCTAAAAAAAAAAATCCTAAAATGTTACTTTAGAAACCGTGGGACGCATGACTCTTATACATTAACATGTTATGCTATTTATTGTACAAATCAAGTACATTCTTAGACGTCCCGCTTCCCAATATTACACGTTACGCAAATGAAGGAAATCATGATGAAGTAGTTACCGTAATTTATTGTCTTTAATTCTATAACAGTGACGACACGCTAATATTTTCATGGTTGTCACATTGAGAATCCAAAGCTTTCCCCACTAAAGAATTTCTTTTCATTTAGCTCTTGTTTTTAGATGGGTGAATAATGTTTCTTTGGCTTCGTTTTGATGTTCCATTGCTTCATTAACAACCTCAAAAGTTGCTAAGTGAATGGTGATTCATGTAGGATATGATTCTTAGCTAGAATTAATTAGAAGAATCTCGGATACACGAACAATACATGACTATGAACTCAATATAAAAGTATAACCACGTCCGAAAAATAAGTAATTTAATGATTTTCTCTTATTAAATTCACTTTATTATAAAGTATTAAATTTGTTGATCTCCTCTTACTATAGTATCTTATAATGTATGTAGAAAATAAAAACATAAGCTTAATACTATAATATGTTTTATTATCGTATATATTGTCATCCAAAATTCTAAATCTTTCTAAAAACAAACTAAAATATTATTTTAGTATACCGTTTGGCATACATTAATTACTATACTTATAAATTTGCTTAAGTAAATAAGAATACAGATGTAATAAATTTGAATTAAAATTTATTGATTATAATGTGCTTAATTATGTGTCTTCATTCTCGTTTTGGGTTTGAATTAATAAAAGTTATTATTTGGTCCTAAGGGGCATGCCCGTTGTGTGTTCAAATCTTACGTATGTGTGGTGATTTTATGTGTAAAATAGAGACTATCTGTCTATCTATTCGTCAGTTAAAAAAAATAAACAAATAAAAATTTTAACTAAAGAAATCAGATTCTATCAACGTAACTCTACATCAAATAATTAAAAGGAAAGTAACATAAAATACAACCTATTTACATGTCAAGATGCATTCGATGGCGTTTGGACTGATTTTGATGCATTCGTCCACGACTCCATCTCATGAACAACCTTGCTCCCATCACTTTCCACCACCAGCACCTCCTCCCCAAAGTGCACATGACGCGAACCAACGTTGTTCAAACCGATTGCCTGATCATGTGGTGAACCGTCCATAGACCATGACCTACTCATGGCCTTGGTCTGGTTAGAGACAGCACTACGGCGAGGGGTTATTAGATGAGAAGGAACCCCTCGCCTTGAATATGCATGATCATGCGTGTAGGGTAATTCTTTACCACAACAACCCTTAAAACACGTGTACAAATAGGTCAACAACCAAAAGACCCACGGTGATCCGATCAAGATTAGCGCGAGTCCAGGAAACCATGGTTGGGATATGTTGGGTGCGAAAACATAAAACGTTAAGAAAATGCCACCGGCGAAAACCAAAACGAAGAAGAGGGAGGAGATCAAAGGTACCCTTAAATCTCCATCCCTTGCATCCTCCATTGTTCTAATATCTTGCTTCCATTTCTATAGCTATATGTTAACATAATTTCATTCCCTTTCTTCCTTTGTTTTGTGAATTTTACTTGTGTTTCTCTCTCCTCACATCCCTCATTTTTTAGGGATTTCTTATATTTATATGTTTGTTATATTTGAAAATTTACCCACCATTTATGTTGAGAAAATGTAGGGCTTTTATAAGGAAAATCTTCTATGTTTTTTTTTTACCTGCGGCCATACATTTTTAAGGAAGAATTAGAAAGATTAGATTCAAACATGAATTGTTTTTAAATAAATGTTAATATGTTTAAAACACACTTTATTTTTACCAATTATATATATATATATATGTATATATACATATGTGTGTGTGTCTCTCTCTAAAAATAAGCATAATCCATTCTTAAGATACACTTTACTTAGACATATCCTCTCATTCATCGTCTTCTCTTTTAATTTTTTTTTTGTGTGTTTCATGTTCCGTGAGACCTCCCGGTTTTTGAGGAGGTCCGTGGCTTCCGTGGTGCCAAGGTGGAAGAAAGGAGCAAAGGACGGAACGATTTCTAGGGATGAAAGTCTGTGCGGACAGACCATCCATGGAGAAGAGAGTGGGGGATGCGAAAGAGGAAGGGGAGAGAGAGTTATTCATTATTAATTAATTCTAGATTTAGGTTTTTAATCATAGTTTAACAAATTATTACTACTACCATACGCATCCACCATCGACAGACAACCACCGCCTTCATTACTATTTTCACCTCCAACCACCACATTCAACCCAAAACCAGACTTTAAGAGCAGATAAACGAGTTTAACAAACAAATCCGATTTGAAAAAAAGTAAATCAAACAAATACACCAAAATCATCAATAAACTTAACTTGAGAAGATATGCTACAGATTTTACCTTACATAGCTATATTTCTTGGTGTGACTGTTTGCAAATCTAATTATGTGCACATGTTTATTCATACAACACCCGCTCGTGGGGAAGAAATAAGATTACAACAATACGCTTCCATGAATGCATTCCTCACATATGATAGATAGTGCATAAAACATTCATTAAGCTTCTACTTCCGGTGCTCTATGGTAATAAATGGTGTCACTTGCAGGATTTGCATTATATTGCCCATAAAATGCGTATACAAAGACCGCAACAATGCTAAGGACAACAAATCTCACCCATGCTTCATAGTGAAGCTGCATATGGAAATTACAATCAGTCTGTATAATTCATAGTACAAACATTCAATTTTTTGGCAGATAAATTTATTAAAAGGCTACAAAAAACAAACCTGAGCGAAAAGGAATATGTTAAAGAAGATGCAAACAGCAGGCACTATTGGAACCCATGGGCAAGAGAAGCCAGGTGGATCTCTATAGACCTGCATAAAGGTAACAGAAAAAAAAGTGTGGATTAAAGAGAGAATTAATGTAATTAAAAATTGGTCAGGAAACCAATTGAATAATCAATATAATTATGCATTTATACTTATTTACAACCAAAATCACATTTTAAATTATATACTAGAATGTGCGGGATTCCTACTCTGGGTAGGCTTCTTCATGTGTGCCATTCTAGGAGTCTTCATTTACTCCGGTATAAAAAGGGTTAAATCAAAATAGGTATTCAAATGAATTTGATTCCACTTACCTGTCTAAATTGAAGACCTGCAGCTGCAAAAATTGCAATAGCTACGGGTAAAATAAGAAATATATCTGCAAGAGTTGAAACACTATAACGGTATAGAATTCCAGCAACAAAACCACAACAAGCAATCACAGTAATGCATGTGATGCCTTCCATCCTCTTGGAGACTTGACTATCATCCCAACGAAGAGTCATCACACATGCTGCCACAACAGAATAACCTGCCTGCATCAAATTAAATAATTGTGTTGAAAACATACAAAAGAATGTGTAATGTTTTCTGTTCACAAAATTTTAGAAAACCATACCAGTGATCCGACTGAGAGAATATGTGACAGCACAGTCACGTTTAACAGTCCAGCCAGAACAAACGCAACGATTCCAACCCAGATTTGAGAGTGAATTGGAGTGTGACGTGTTGGATGAACTTTAGCAAATATTGCAGGTAATAACCCATCTCTTCCAAGCCCAAGATATAAGCGAGACTGCTCATTAAGCAAATTTAAGTTATTTAAATGGTTGAGCGACAAAATAATAGAACAGTATTCTTACCTGAACATAAAGGCCAACCAGTAGAGTTGTTGTGAGCCCAGCAATTGCACCAATGCTGATTAAGACCGATACAAAGTTTAACCCTTTGGATGTAAAAGCCTCGGCCAAGGGAGCATCTTCCCCAAGTATGTTATAAGGTACCATACCCGTAATAACTAAGCAAACACCGCTGTATAATACAACACATACAAGAAGGCTCCCAATGATGCCTATTGGCAGGTCCCGCTGAGAGTATCAAGTATAAGAAAATTTGAATAACTGAATCAGATATAGTAAAAAAAGCAAGATCCAGTTTTATGTAGACCTGTGGTCTTTTAGATTCTTCGGCTGAATTAGCAATGGCATCAAATCCAACATATGCAAAAAAAGCTACAGTGGCTCCGGTTAAAATTGATTTAAAACCGTATGGAGCAAAAGGTGACCAGTTTGAATCATCAACCTCAAAAGCACCAACGATGATGACCACAAGAACAATAATTACCTGTCACAAACCGAGAAAATATTTATCTCTATAATCGCTAAAGGATAATATTAAAAGTTACTCAAACTGGATGACCTTGGTAATGGTCATGATAGTATTTACTAGTGTAGATTCTCCAACACCACGACATAAGATGATAGTCAAAATTACTAGAAGGACCGGTGCCAATAGGTTTATAGAAAAAACCCCTAAAATATCATCACTGCCATGTCCAACCCAATTTGGAATATTATCCTTGATGGAGGGTATGAGCTCAAATATATTTATAACATAGCTTGCTAAGCTCCGGGCTATGCTAGCTGCACCAATATGATAGTCAAGCATCATTTGTGTAAACACAAGAAAAGCAGTGAGCTCATTAAAAGCTGTGTATGTGTACAAGTATGCTCCCCCAACAACTGCAGGAAAACGAGAAGCCAGCTCAGCATAACATAAAGCATTCAGCACACATGATGCTCCGGCGAGTAGGAAGCTAATTGTAACTCCTGCAATCAAAATGTGTTAGCAATACTCAGGATTGAATCATCATTATTCTTAGAGAAAAGCAACAATCTAATGATAAAAAGTCCATAATATGTGGTGTATTCATATGGCTAAAATTTCCAATGCAGAGCTCTTCAGCATATGGAATTTATCTGTTCAACTTTTTATGGATGAGATTTATAACTTTAACAAAAATAAAACATCTAATCAGCTGTTGTGAATTTGAAGACTGATCACTAATAATGAGAATGATTGAGTATCACACAATTACTGATCTGTTTGCAACGTTTCAATCAGGAAAGCATAATTATTGAACCCTAAAACCAACTAATTACAGATTCTAATACAGATTAAACTCGATTGCAAAATTAATGATCAAATCGCAAGTAAAAGGTTTCAATTGCCAAATGAAACTCACCAGGACCAGCATCACGAGCCACGGTACCGGTCACGACAAAGATACCGGCACCAATAGATGCGCCAATGCCTAGAAGAGTCAAGTCAAAAGGTCCGAGACGGCGGACAAGACCTTCCCCGGAGTTTGAACGGATGACATCAGATGATTTTCCTAATGGTTTAGTTCTGAGAGCAGACGAAGAAAACTGAGAGAAAAATGAAGAAGAACCTCTCATGTTGTAAGTGATTTCGAATCTTGTTTTCTAGAAAATTGTGACGCGATTTCCCTCCGTCGCTCTCTGTGTCTCCAAGAGAAGGACCGAGAGAAGTTCACCGGAGAAGAGATGATGGCCGGAAGATATCTGAATCTGTGCAGAACTGCAGATCAATCATCTTATATCCCAATTTGTTTGTGTTTTAAAAATTAAAATTTTAATATTATAAAATAGGGAAATTATTGGATTATAATATTATATTAAAGAAAATCGCAGAAACTAAAAACATGTCGACTCTCATTCATATCAAAATAAATTTTGACTTTAAGCATACCCCCATATTATGTGAAAATTATCAAAATGAATATTTGACCGGTCAAACTTACTAAAATGGATAAACTTTTTTAGCCTACTTAGTTGTGGTCATTTAGACTATTAGACGGCTGAAGTCGGCTAGTTCAGCCTGCTTGAAAATCCGTGTCCAGCTTCCTTTTGTCAGATTTTTAACCAACCAGAAAGTGACACGTGAAGGCTCTGAAACCCAAGCAGGATGAAGCCCACTTCCAAGTAGGCTTAGCTGGCTTGTCTATTTCTTTCACCTGGCTTAGCCGGCTTGGGTTTGGTTGGCTTAGCCGGCTTGTTTCAGCCTACGCCGAATGGGTTAATACACTTGTTAGCCGGATGAAGTGGTATTACTAGCCTGCTTCGACTGTTTACATCACATATTTAAGTTAGTTTACCATTTTCACTTACAATTTATGTTGTTTACCATCTTTTACTCAGAATTTTATTAGTATCTTTGCCATTACAATGTCTATGAATATTGTCATTTACAGCGGCGGGAGATGGGAATATGTTGATGGTGCGGTTGAATACGTTCCGTTCGATTGTGAAAAGCGCGGTATAAGGTTATCTACAAATGTTACTTACGATGGTTTGTTATTTATTATTTCGAATGTTTGTGGCAGAATATTACTAAGTTATTTTATAAAATGTCAACATTTACTGATCCAATCGACATATACGATGATAGTGATATTTCCTTCGGTATGTTTACGAGTCAACCACACAACAGTTCGATTATGATTTGAATGATGAGTAGTTGATGTTTAATATTTTAGTTGCTTGTTGTCTTTAATTTTAGACATTCATGGTTGAGGAAATGTTTTTTAGTAGGTTAAAAACTTAGCAGGCTAAGTTATCATATATTGTAGGCTGAGTTATCATACATTCACTATAACATCATAACCTAAATTTTGTTGTTTAGACATTTATGGTTTATTCCGGCTAGAGAAAGAGTAGTACAAGGCTTAGGAAATGTTTTTAGTAGGCTAAAAACTTAGTAGGCTGACTTATAAACTATTGCAGGCTAAAAAAATTACATTAAGTAAAATTAGGGAAATTAAAGATGCTTGAAGGAATCAAAGGAGTTATCCGAATGCCACGATCGCTGGTCTTCCCATGGATCAAAATAACTGGGACGCTCGTCCTCGGTGAGGTTTTCCTCCTCGTCTTCAGACTTAGGAATGTACTCCTCTCTGGGGTCAGTGAGGTAACCCTCCTCGGACTTAGGGCCATATTCCTCTCCAGGGTCAATGACGTACCCCTCTTCTGAATTGGGGACAAGGTTGTCACCAATTTGGAGTTGGCCAAACACCCGATCAAATACCTCATTCCAATCTTCATCCGTCCAGGTTAAAGGTTCATCAGGTTGGACAGGTTTAACAGGTTCATCAACCGGTCGAGAAGGGTTTGCAGGCTGGACATGTTTAACAGGTTCGTCAATCGGTCGAGAAGGGTTTGCTGAAAATGGATATCCTCCACCCATATTTTATAAGTTAAACGTTTGAGTGTAAATAGAAAGTTAAAAACTGTAAATGAAGTTTGAAATGATAAGATTAATATTTATAAAACGTCGAAGCCGGCTAGTAATACTACTTCAGCCGGCCAACAAGTGTATTAACCCATTCGGCGCCGGCTAAAACAAGCCGGCTAAGCCAAGTGAAAAAAATAGACAAGCCGGCTAAGCCTACTTGGAAGTGGGTTTCAGACTGCTTGGGTTTCAGAGCCTCCACGTGTCACTTTCTGATTGGTTAAAAATCTGACAAAAGAAAGCTCGGCATAGATTTTCAACCAGGCTGAATTAGCCGGCTTCAGCCGTCTAATGGTCTAAATGACCACAACTAAGTAGGCTAAAAAAGTTTGTCCATTTTGATAAGTTTGACTGATCAAATGCCCATTTTAGTAATTTCCCCCCATATTATTGCCATACTCAAAGAGTCAAACCATTCAATCATAGAATGCAACTAAGCGAGTTCAGCTAAAGCCGGCTGGCCTGAGCCGACAAAAGAAAAACATACGACAGTAGCTAATGATAGACGCATATGTGTAACTGTCGGTGGCTAGAATAAAGCCCAACGGCTATAATGGACCCGACGGAAACCATAGTGTAGTCGGTTGATAAAAGATACACGTGGGCGTCTTTGCCTTTTCACCGTGGGCCCACGTTTTTTTTGTTTTTGGCTGGCTCAGGCCTACTGGCCTTAGCTTTTCTTGCTTACATGTTATTCTATGATTGGTTGATTTTTGATAATGCATTAATTGGGTGGGGTTAGTTTATTTTGGTAAAATGAACAATAAACATGTTTAGTTTCGTGATTTCCCCTTGTATTAACTAGGTTTTTTTCTCTTTTTTTCAATAAAATTATGTACTTTTCAAAACTCTAAAATCATTAACGTTTTAATTATTTTATTTTGTGAATCTTTTTTTAAATGATTAAACTATTAATATAAATCAAAATTCTTTTTATTTATTGATTACTTTTTTAAGTTGAAGTAATATATAACTATACAAAAAGTAAGTAAATAACAAATAAGTTCCATATAAACAGTTATGAAAAGTTTCATATTAACAAAATAATACTGAAGCGTGGTGGTAAGTTCAAAAACTTGATTGTTATTTCATTAATTTCATTTTATACAATACAATATCAACCAACTTTCTTAACTATTTTATATTTATAACTAGTAATCAGCAAAATCAAATACTCATAATGTTTAATGATCCTACAAATCAAATATAGTTTTTAATATAAAATATGATTAGAAGTAAATATTCTATAACACCTCTACTTAGACTATGTGTAGTGGTTTAACTAAAAACTAAAAAATTCATACCTAGACTGCCATTCTCTTGATAGCAAGCTCAATTAAATTGTATATATTAAAAAAAATCGACAGTTTAAAAAAAACAAACGCACATGATCTATTACCGTTCCTCAAGGTTGTTCTATAGTATGTATACGAGGAATTTTGCTCACCGTCGCGCGTTGTTGCGGGTATTTTTCTCCTAAAACCCTATGTCACGGCCGATCGGTAAACCTAAAATTAGTTAAAGAAAAAAAAATTAAAAAAAATAAACAAACAAATAAATATTAAAAAAAGCTAAATTTACAAAAAAAAAGTGAAGAATTAGAGAAGAAAAAAGAAACAAAAAGGTGAAAACCGGCAGGGGTTTGAGCCCGGGTGGAGGCTGGCCGGGTGGGTAGGGGATTGGCGTTACCACCTCTACCAACTCATTATCTTATTACTAACTTAAATGAAAATTATATATATCTTAAAAAAATTATGCATTTAAAAAAAAATAAACCAACAGCCCGCTACACATCCTCTGATTATTCGCCGGCTTGTGTAATTATATACTATACTAGATTAAAATCTCGTGGATTACACGAGTTGAATAAATATAATATTATATATTAAATAATAAAAAATTTATTTTTTTAAAAACTCGTGTTTTACATGGGTTGAATAAACCCGTGTAATATAATATAATCTAATAACACATACACTCGTTAAAATATATCAGGAGATTTATTTATTAATATAAAGATTAGTATTTTCTTTAAAAATATATTATTATTAAAAGATAGAAGTATATTTAATAAGAGAGAGATGAGAAAAAATAATAAAATAAGAATATGGAGGCGACACGTGGCATGAAAAACCTTTATTTATTATATAGTGTAGATATAGATAATTGATGAAAGGAGTTAATAATAATAATTATAAATGTTAACTAAAAATAATTAGTTTAATCTTTTTTACTTTGCTTGTGCAGCTGGTTAGTGGTGCATAAATCGGTTTTTTAACCTAAACCGGTTCAAACCGAACCGAACCGGTTTGGTTAATGAAAAGTCAAAACCGGTTTGGCCCTAAACCGGTTCGGGTTAAACCGGTTTCGGTGGTGGAAAATGTCTAACTGGTCAAACCGGTTAGGGTTGGTTACAAACCGGTTTGCCCTAAAAACCGGTTTTTATTAAAAAAAAAAAATCAAATAAATTTTATATTTTTAATATAAAATAAAAAAATATATAACAAATATAAAACATAAAGTTCAACGTTTATTAATATTTAGAAAGTTCGGAAATTAAAAAAACATGACAAGATAAAATTATAAAATTCTAAAACATTACAAATGACAATATATATTTTTATTTTTTGGAATATTGATTGATTATTCTTGTGCGTTGTCTTCGGAACTGGAGCTTCGTAGCCTTGCATCTTCGGCTAGTTCTTCATCGGTGACTGGTTCGGATATTCCAAGATCAACCTCGTTGTTGTGTATGATTTCTTCGGCTTGAATTTCGTCTTCGAGAGAAGTTTGGTCTTGTATCCTATCCATCGCATCCAAATGGTCCTTCAAGCAAATGCACATTTCCATCGCTAGGGGGGTGAGTTTAGTCCTTCGTATCGATAAGACCCTGCCACTAAAAGAAAACACAGATTCCGAAGCTACCGTGGAAGCTTGGACGGTTAGTACATCACGGGCCATGGCGGAAAGAATCGGAAACGAAGCTTCGTTTTTTTTCCACCAAGCCAAAATATCAAACTCCTCAAAAACGGTAGGAGGCATAAACGCTAAAAAGTTTGTGCCAATATACCTTCTGAGTTCGCTACTCGGGGTGGTACCTCGAGCCCGTTTACTAAATTCATTTAACATTTCGTTATATAAATTCAAATTAACATCTCTCGAGCTACCACTTGATGATGTACCCATTGTATCATGTGGAGTCGGAGTTGTACCATATTTGTGTAAATAAACATCAAATAAATCTTGGAAACATTTGTTAAAATATGTTTTTGTGACTTGTGCAAAATGGATGTCTTTACTATCCAAATTCAAAGCGTAAGTAATTCTATCAATCAAAGTTTCAACCCCGTAAACATTTATTGTATGGTTTAACGCGGCGGCACAAGTTATAACGGGAGACATTTCTTTAAAATATTTCACTAATTTTTCTTTCATCGGTTCTATCATTTTTATAAAAAGAGGGCTTTTATTTTCAAGTTCATACAACTTGTTAGCCATTAAATATATTTGTTTTAGAGTTAATGGACTTGTGGGATAATAAACACCGGATAAAAAAGTGATGGCGGTTTTGAAAACTTCAAGCAATTTGGTTATGTCTTTTAAAATGTCCCAACTCGTAAAAGGAAACTTTAGAATTTTACAACGATGTATTGAGGCAAACATTTCATGAAATAGTTCTAAAGTTTCTCTTTGTCGTAAAGCGCTATAAAACATAGTATAAGTCGAGTTCCATCTTGTCTCGACGTCCCAATTCGGACCTAAGCAAAGATTATTCGTTTTCACGACAAAATTTAATATAATCATGGTATCTTTTTTTGTTACTAAAAATATCTTTAAGCATTAGTCAAAAAGTATATGTTAAGTTTGAAACCTCTTCAATTGCAAGCTCGACTATGGAAAAAAACGCCGTTGCAAACCGGTTTATATTTAATTTTTAGTTTTTGAACCGCATTTGTATTATTAGATGCATTATCAAAAGACATTGAAAAAAGTTTATTTTGTAATTTAAATTCGGTTATAACACCATCCAATATATAAAATTAATTTTCGCCGGTGTGTGGATATTCAAACAAGTCAAACGCGATTGTACGCTTCATCATTTGCCACGTATCGGGATCAACCCAATGCGCGGTAACACAAAGGTACGAATCGGGAATACCATGTGGAGCCGACCAAACATCGGTGGTTAAGTTTACACCGGTTTTCAAATTTTCAAAAGCCAAAATTAATTCTTTTTTTGATTTTTTTCCACATTTTTATATAATCTCGTCTAAGGGTTGTGCGACTTACTTGATGATAACGTGGTTGGAGTGTCTCTTGAATCATCTTTGTCAAGCGCGGATTGTCAAAGTGGTTGAACGACAATCCTTCTTGAATCACTAACCTCGCATTCGATCTCGAACAATATTTGGATCAAAGTTCCAAATTCCTCCTTCGCTTGTCATTGAGGCTTGACCTTCACTTGGAATTCTCTTCAAGGACGGGCAAGATTTTTCCATATGCGTTTTCAAACTAGTGTTTGAATCTTTCCCCAAAAACGCACCACACATCTTGCACTGAGCACGTTCCTTCCCGTTTGACAACAAACATAGATCGTAATTGCACCAAATTGCCGGATTTCTCGTTGTTGCTCGAATTTTCACAACGGTAACTTCGTTTGAGGAACCACCAACACCAAAACTTGCCATGCTTTTTTTTAGAGTTTAGAGAGAGTTTTTGAGCGCTTAAAGAGCGGTTTTAGAGATTAGAGAGTGTAGAAAGAGGTGCGATCAAACCTAAACACCCCCACCTATTTATAGTGAATTAGAGGTGAAAAAAGGCCAAAAAAAGGGCTAAAATTGACCCCAACGGCTATATAGCCGTTGAATAACGGCTACTTTTTTCAGCGACCAAACCGGTTTAAAAACCGGTTTATCGAACCGGTTCACACAAACCGGTCCCCAACCCGATTACATCCAGAAAGCTTCAAACCGGCGGTTTTAGGCTAACTCGAACCGGTTTGCTCCAAACCGGTTTATCCCAAACCGGTTTGCCGGTTTGGACCGGGTAAAAAAAAAACCGGTTTTTTTGTGCACCTCTACAGCTGGTGGCTGCTGCTCCACCTTCCGGTTGCACAAGCCCATTCCTCGTAGCCCAACAGATTTCCAAAGCAAATACAAAGACACAAAGTTCGCCCAACTATCCAGCTGAAAACATGTTAATACTAACTTTAAAGAATTACACATATAGTCCCTTCGGTATATTAATATTGCATTTTTAATCCTTAAGTTTGATTTATTATGCTTTTGGTTCATATTGTTTACACGTAACATAAATGGTTCTTAGAGTGGATGTTCATTTGTTTTTAAAGTCAAATATTTTAAAGTGGCAGATATACCATTTTATTTAAGAGGGTAAAATATGTAAATGACACCCTCATTTAACTTTTTTTATTAAATAATAGTTTCACTAATTTTTTAAAATTCAAATAACTTTTATATACTTTATTAATTATTATTTATATCATAAAATCGATAATTTTATCCTCTTTAATATAGTATAGTATTGCTATAATATATATATATATATATATATATATATATATATATATATATATATATATATATATATTTTAAAATGTCTCAAACGTGACCATTCTATGTGCATGAATAAACTGACCGGAGTAACATAAAATATAAAATAAAACTTCTGGAATCAAAATCATTTGGACCAGTCTAAGGACGTTAAGTTGTTATCCACTTTTGTACATTCACTTAAATGATTAAATTCTACTTGGAGCGCCAGCCGCTAGGGGTTTCTTGTCTTTAACTATGGCCTTAATTGTTCCTAGTCTATAGTGTATTAACGTGTAAGGTTTTTATAGATGCATGGTTCCATGGTTTTGTTGTATCGGGTCGGACTCGGACAAGATCATGGATTTCGACGAGCCTTAATTAATTTGTTAATTTATTTAAATTAATCTTGTCACATAAAACCTTCAACGAGTTGTGTTTGCTTGACTAGTAAGTATATCACTACTAACTACATATATAGGCATGGATAACCCTCGATTAACATTGAGTTATTGTGAGATAGCTAGGTAACTATAAAGATGAATTATAATATTCTAAAAAGCTTGTTTGTAACTTTTCATATACGAACGAATCTGCTTAATAATACTATGAATATGTGAAATTTTGAATCAATTTCGAAAAAGTTGTACTCACATGTCCATTTATTTTAGTTGGTGGAATGGTATAAACGTCATTTAGCTATTGCACGTTATTGGTTGATTATACATTTTGGTAGGGAAAAGGTTCAGTATTAAATTGGGGGCCGAAAATATTACAAATAAAAAACCGATTTTTTTAGTGGATTTGTGAAACAAATTTGTGCTTTTGGTCTGAATTAGGAGGGGCCCAAACACTAGAACTAATATGAAATAAAACTAATAGGCCGAAATCAATACTTCTGAGCAAAAAAGTGAGGAAAAACCAAATTTTATAGTGAATTTATGGAACAGATTTAGGCTTTTGGTCTAGATTAGGAGGGCCTCAAACACTATAACTAATATAAAATAATTCTACTGGGCCGAAATCAATAATTTCGAGCAAAAAAGGGGGGGGGGGGGGGGGGCTCTGGCCCCTGTAAAGTTTCGCCCCTGAAAAAGGTTATTTCCGTAATAAAGAGAGAGACACACAATATTAAAAGTTTTTAAAATATAAGAAAATAATTGAAATGTAATATTTATTTATCTATTTTCTTATTCAAAAAACAGCATGAACAAATTTTGTTTATGTATAGAACTTACAAATATGTAAGTTATGTGTTGGTTATATTCCATTATTCCCTATACATAATCTACACATTATAGGTAACGATTAAAAAATAAAAAAATAAAAACATATGAACAAATCAGGTTAATGAATTTTTATGTATATATAACATACACTTGTAGAGAAGAAGTAAAAGTTTAAAAAATATGATACATTGTAAAAAAAATCAAACGATTTAGCTAGGTAAAAAATTAAACCATCAAATATATACATATATATGGATACGGAAAATTTGGAGTGTTATATATACGTAAGTCGTAACTCATGTATTACGTAAACACAACACAATGTATTACGTATACGTAACACTATGTCGAATGAGAAATTGTTATATATTACGTATATATAACACTATTTTACAGTTTTTATTTGATCCTACTCTAATAGAGAGTAAAAAAAAAAAGCGGTGGTTTTGCTAACTCATAGTAGTTCTCTTATTTAAAAAATTAATGGAGTTGTCTTTGTGGAAATTGTGGAAATAATTTTCAGTCTTTGACTGATATGTGTTCCATTTTGAGCGAGATTTAATTACATAGATGGGTCCCAAAAGCTTGGATGGTCCCTACGTAGAGTTTATTTCCATGTGATAAAAAAAAGTTATTTATTTTTACATTGTAACAATGATACGAATCCGTTTGTTTGCACCAAAAAAAAAACCAGTGCACCTATGAGATTGAAGGGGTTTTAATTGTGTTGTTTGTGTTTATAGGTTTTGGGCTGGTGGGTTGAATCGTTGAATTCGAATAAGACTTATATCTTTATTCATATCGAGACATCAATCCTAATCCAAAAATGCTTAAAAATCGTGTAATCCGAACACCTCATGTTTAACCCATTTACATAAACGTGTTAGACTTATTGGAATCAAGTTGTAAACGTGTTAAGCGGGTTGGTGGGTTGTAATTGACGGGTTGAAGAGCCGACCTATTTAATTAAACGAGTTAAACAAGTGAATCCATGCATGACATTTTTAACTAAATGGTTAAACATGCGAACCAAACACGACGTGTTTATTAAACAGGTTAAATATGACAATTGAAAAGCTTGTTATTTTGGTTTCATGTTTCAATCCGTTTCAGAAATCGAGACCCCTAGAATAGATGACTTGAGATGGGATGCCCGAGACAAGGAAAAACTAGTTTTTTTTAACAGCCAACGAATATTATAAGTCCGGCCACCCAGGTAAACCCATTGGTGAAAGACCACCCACGCCCGCGAACGCAGACAACACTGGTGACCCGACCCGCCCACCAATCCGGGGGAAACCCACCACCTGAAGACCCACCGTGGTAAAACCTCTGACCCACATGAGCATATTGCATAAAGTGAGACTCGAACCATGACCTCCACATTGGAAAGCCATGAGGAAGCCTCCTCCTAAACCAATTGATCTGAGGCTCATTAACATAAAAAACTAATTAATTATTTAACTAGTGTGGTATTAACCGGGAAAGGAGAAATAACCCGGGGTGGGTTTTTATTTTATTTTAAAATCTATTATTATATTAATAATATTAGTAGAACATACATATTTCATCTATAATACTTGCATATTTTACATGTCACAAAATATTGCATACACAAGACTGAATAACTATTTGTAACATGTTAATATGTTAATTCTATAATACTAAAATAAAATTAAAATTTGGATAGTTAGGTTTCTTTAAAAATATGAACTTGCTAAAAAAACAATCATAAAATTTGTTTACTATTTTTTTTTTTTTATTTTTTTTTTATAAATCATCAATGAGATTAACGGCAAGAAGTACCAAAATTACAAACTAATGGCAGGTAGACGGGCAACAAGCTGCGCCGCTACCCCCTTCTGAATAGCAAATCCTACTCTACTAAACACAAAGTTCCCCCCATAAATATATGCGGTGTTACTGCTGACCACCCGCTGAACCCGCTTAAGGAACCGCACCGCATCAGGGGCGAGAGCGCCAAATGTGTCAAAGGCAAACGGTACGAACACGTGCTGATTCACAAGGCAAGCTTTTTCGTGCTTAGCTACTTTACCCGCCTCTGCCTTGTTTATCGCCTGACCCACCTTAAACCCATTGTCCCTTAACCCAACCAGGGGGGACACACCTGTCAAATCAACACATGCGTGTTTCCCTCCTTCCCATCCAAAAACAAGAATGTCAGCGGGCCGAAGGGTTGATCTCCCATCTAATGGGTCGGTCAAGAAGTTCACCGGGGCTTCCTTTTTAGCCGAGATCCCTGCCCTCTTAAGGACATAAAAAAGCACATCTCGAACTAGGTCGTGTCGGTATTTGAAGCCCGGTAATTCTCTGCAAAGCATGCTGTCCATTGCAGAGAATTACCGGGCTTCAAATACCGACACGACCTAGTTCGAGATGTGCTTTTTGATGTCCTTAAGAGGGCAGGGATCTCGGCTAAAAAGGAAGCCCCGGTGAACTTCTTGACCGACCCATTAGATGGGAGATTTACTATTTAGTAATGCCTAAAAGTTTCATTTTGTAAGCTAAGTAAACATCCATCACAATGCTATAGAGTGAGTTACTTCTAATCGAGCCGCTAAAATACAACTTCAAATTTAATTACAAACATTAATAGTAGCATGAATGATGATATTGTATGGGTATTATTTTAGTGATGCTTGGTGGAGTTCATACACATTTCTAAACAAACGATTTAAAGAATATATATATATATATATATATATAGAGAGAGAGAGAGAGAGGAGTATCAAATAAGAAGTAGTTTTTCGCTAAAAAATCTAAGAAATGACAAAAATCTTAAGAAACGATATCAAACGAACTCCGATTGAGCTAATTTCAGCGGCGTTAGAACGGTCACGTCGAACTCTACCATCTTAGCTTTTAGGGTTTAGCTTTTAAGGTTTAGATTTTACGTTTGAATTTTAGGGTTTTAGCCTTATGGTTTAGCCTTAGGGTTTAAATTTTATGGTTTAGGTTTTTTTTGAGGTGGGGGTTTAGGTTTAGGTTTTTGGGGGGTGGTTGTTTTAGGATTTTCGGGGTATGATTGGAGGGGGGTTTAGGTTTTTGGGTCCGGGTTAGGGTTCGATAAGACGGTTCCAACGCCGCTGGAATGAGCTCAATCGGAGTTCGTTTGACCCACTTCTTAGTATTTCTTAGCGAAAAACCACTTGTTAGTGGAACCGTTCCCTATATATATATGTTTTCTTTAAATTATATATATATACACACACACATACGAGAGGGTTCCAGAAAAACAACATAGTTATGCGAAAATTAATGAAAACCAATAACATAGTTTATAAATTATTTTTTCTTTTAGTTGTCAAAATGCTATTTAAGTATATCTATTATATATATATTGAACATAAATATGAGAAGTCTTACGTATACGTAACACTATATCGAATGAGAAGTTGTTCCACATGTGTTACGTATACATAAGCCTATTTTACGATTTTTATTTGATCCATACCCCTATATAGATATGGGGTCCGGTTATTGTACAAAGGGGTTTTAGCGTATGAAGGCACCAGCATGCGACACGTGTTTAGTGGGCGAGGGGTAAATGCGTCCGCGTTATAATAACGCATGACCATAATCACGTATGTTTTATAGTAACACATGACCATATTCACGCAATCACGTATGCTTTATAATAACGCATGACCGTAATCATGACCATATTCACGCAATCACGCATGCTTTATAAAAACTCAATTTTTTTAAAATTAAAGTATAGCAAAACTACTCAAATTAAAGATAATAAAATGTTCGATTTTATGGTATAATTTAAAAAAAATACTATTGTATAAAAAGTTATACGTATTTTAAAAAAATGGGGGAACTTAAAAAAATTCAACAAATGTAGGCTATACCCATTTTACCATTTTAGACTCTTTTCACGCTTAAAAACAAGTTGACTAGGCACACCTTTCATCTCAACCCTTGAATTCGTAGATCAATGATTCAAAATCCTCCGTACGCTTCGTATGGAAAATGGCCTTTGTATTTAAAACTTCTTCTATATATATGTATATACAGGGTAGGGATCAAATAATTTATAAATTATTTTAATATATACAGCCTACACATGTGTAATTCATTAGTAGGTTATATTACCTACGCATAGCCTATGCATGTGTAGGTAAACGTTTAAGTATATAAAAACATATAAAAAAAATTATATAATGGTTTTTTTATGTACACACACATACATATTTTGTATGTAATAAGTACCAAACTTTTAAAATATGAACCATGGATCCAAAAATTAAACGATTTAGGTTTGTTCTTTTTGTTATCGTGATAATTTAGTGTTATCAAGTACAAGGCTCCTTTATATGCTTGCAGTCTTGCAAGACTCTTATTGCTTGTACTCGTACAAGGCTTTTATTGCTTGTACTCGTACAAATCTCCTTTATGTGCTTGGGGTTGAATCCAAAACTACTGTTACTAGCTTGCAAGGCTTATTTTGCTTGTAACACGACTCTTATAACTCTCTATGACTATTGCATACTTTAGCTATACACTATCAGTCATTTAACTATCGCATCAGCACATTAAAGCAAACAATCAAGTAAGCACGCTTTATCAATCAATAGTATGTAATAGAACTATTTGTCTTTAACGTCTTTCTTTATCTTTAAACTTTGTCGTTTCATACATAAAATAATAATTTATAATGAGTGTGTGTACATCAACCCAAAACATATAAAAAGACACTTAGAATTCAATTGATGATCCTTAACTATTCCGAATGGACGGCTTTGACTAGGTGGATTGCTTTACAATCTGCATGAAGATTAATACGTGAAATAAGTTAAATCAGGAAAACTTTCGCATATAAGAAAGTCCAAACTTTTGTCCGAAACTATAAAATTTCCTCCCAAAAGATTCATCTGAAACTTCCAAGTTTCGTCCGAAACTTTTCGCCTTGGCATGAAACTTTCGCCCGCGAAACTTTCACCACCTTCAAATCTGAAACTTCTCAGATTTGATTCAAGCTTCCAACTTTTTACGTCCAATCCCTTTGTTTAACCCATATTAAGCCGGATCTAGCCTTTGTTTACCATTTCATATGTAAAAATCCATACTTTAATCAAAACCCTAGGTTTTTACCCACTTTAACAAAACTAAAGTTTAAAGGGTCGAATCTTACCTCAAATCGACCATAATCTCGATCTCTATCAATACCAAACGTCCAGAACTTGAAAGGGAAGGAAGGAGGATGATCTTTGCTCTTTCTCCCTCTACAAACTTCAAGATTACATGAAGAATGAGGGAGGGAGGGAGGGTGGCTGCTAGGTTAAAAGCTTCCATCCCTTTCTTCCACGCGTTGACAACAATGGTCCCTCGATCTTTATTTTTCTATACTTTATTCTTCCAAAAACGATCAAAATAAAATGACGAGATTTCGGGGTGTTACAAGTCTACCCTCCTTATAAGAGGTTTCGTCTTCGAAACATGTCATAAATTAAACAGTTGAGGGTACAACTCCTCATTTCCTCTTCGGCTTCCCACGCAACCTCCGATCCTTTTCTGTGCTTCCATTGCACCTTTACCTATCGAATCACTTTGTTACGTAGATGATTTTTGTCACACCCCGCCAAGGCGGAAACACGAGGTGTCGCACATATAGTTCATAGCATAAGGTATAAAGATAAATACTAAGGCATCACATATTATTAAATTTCATAATTAATATCAACCCTTGTTTCAACAAAACAACCAACATCCAAAATAAAAATATTGTTCAATTTTATTAGCTAAGTCTGTGAGCAATCCTATATGATCCTTCATCTCCTATTTATTATTTCCTGAAACATGTAAAGTAAACGGGTCAACATAAATTTGGTGAGAGACATAGGTTTTTATAAGTCATCAAAGTAAGTTGGTATAAAAAGATATACAAATTCAACACAAGTTCAATCAAATGTGCAAAAATATCAACACAAAATTTATTACAGTCAACTCTTTATGTTATTTGCATCCACAATCCCAAAGATTGTGCCGTTGAAATGTTATTGCATCCACAATCTCAAAGATTGTGCCGTTGTAATGTTATTGCATCCACAATCCCAAAGATTGTGCCGTTGTTATATCGGTTTCCTCTATATGGTTATACTAGTACTACCTTAGGCTTGAAATCAAGTTAATAATTGCAATGTTATCATTTAGTGTTCAAATATCAAACACATAATTGCAATTACTTGTTTAAGAATTCATTTTGATAGAAAGTTTGAGATACCAAGCATATGTACATGTTTCACCCCAAAAGTAAAAGTAAAAGGGGGCTATGTTCTCACCTTGAATAGTAGAGGGTTGAACTTGTAATTTGTAATGAAATCCAAGGATGCCCTAACTTAAACACGATACGTTATTATGATGTAAAAAACGGTTTAAGAGAAACGACAATGGAATGATTTGAAATTTTTGGGTTTTGGAATGGACGAACGAACTAGAAAATTAGAGATACGAACTTTATTGTTACCACACTAAATAAGTTATAAATCGGATTACAAGTAAATGGCGTTTTATAAATTTTATTTATAATAGAAAACTCGGTGACAACAAATAACATTATTTCCAAACATATTAATATATTAAATACCTTAATGTAATATTTATATTATGAAGACAATGCCAAAAGTGGCTAAACTCACATTATTAAAATAATCATCACTTTTAAATTTTTTTATTTGAAAATCTAATACTAGGATAGAGCCATTAACAAGCAAAAGTAATTTATTAATAAGTAATAATCACGTTTTAAAATTAATATCTGAATGTAAAACACTAATAAAATCGTAATGTTATTAATAAAAATATGTTATAGATCATGTCGTTTTAAACGTTTAGGTTACTAATATTGTTTTAAAACCTTTTTGTCTATTTTTAACTTGAAAACATACATAAATTACTTACCTATTTTCTTAAACTAAGAACATATATATTCTTTTTGTTTTTTATATACAATTCTCTTATTTATTTATTTATTTCACAAGTAAAATACATATTTTAAAATGAACAAAAGTAAAATAAGATTTCTTAGATAAGAAAACTTGGTTAATTAAATTTCAATTATTTAGAAACTACAACTAATGAAAATATATAACAATGTGTGTGTGAATACCAAAATCGCGGGTAGGATAACATGTTAGATTGCAAATGTTACACTCTATTTGTTGAGCTTACATTTCATAACGGGTCAAATTACAAGTTGTACAAAGAAGTGTTTAGAGATTTGTAAGCTGTAATTTCTTTATATTATTATAGATTTGTACTGTAATGTAATTTTTAACGTCAGTTATAAAAATATATATATATATATATATAATATAATTGTACTGTTTTTTTAATTATTTCAAGCCGTGTAGTACACGGCTATCTAACCTAGTGAAAATATATAACAATGTGTGTGTGAATACCAAAATCAAAACAAAATTAAAAGTGGGGGGGGGGGGGGGGGTTAACAGGTCTTGAACCCGCGACCTGCCCCCAAGAAGTTTAGAGGCTTAACCTTATTTAGAACAGAGACGAATTAGCTTTACCATCTTGACCTCAGTTACCCTTCTTTCCCAAACCATAAACTCAGATCGCCACCCAGGTTCCAAAAACCCTAGATCAAATCGATAACCATAAAAAAAGAACGAGAATAGGGATGATTGTGATTAACAGGGATGGAAGAATACCTGAAGTCGGCCTTCACGAACACACCTAAAATCGAACTCGTTTGAGGCTGAAAAGGGCCGATCGGAACATGGAAGGAAAATGATTTATGGTGATTTCGATTCGCAACTTGACATGGGAATTTATAGGGTGTTTAACCAACGATTTGAAACGTGTTAACAGCTGTAAACCGAACGAGTTTGTGGGATTTGGGCTTGAGTTACAGGTTTGAAAATCCACGACCGTAACTCCATTTTTGGTCTTAAATTTCGGGATTTCTCAATCAATTGGTTGATTTTCTACCTTCCAAATGGGTTAGAAATCAGTTGGGTATGATTAGAATCCCGGATTTTCAGGTAATTGAAGAGATTGATGCGGGTTTGACTTTTTGAAGTCAAAATTGTGACATCCTATTTAGGGTTAACTTCGTTAACCAATTTCAGTTAAACCCTAACCTAGTTACTTAACTTAAACTCCAGGGACTAGTTGTGTAATATCTCTAAACCATTCAGTTGACTCTACAAAGTCAAAATTTTATGAGATTTAGAGGGTGTTTGGGATTGCTTATTTAACTCCAAAAGTGCTTATTGACTTATGACTTTTCCAAAAGGAGTTTTTAAAAAGGTATTTGGATTAGCTTTTGTGGTAGGAAAAGCCAATAAGTCAATAAGTTGTTTTTTAAAAAGTGTTTGACTTAGCTTATATTTATTGTAGGGTAAAGGGTGGGTAGATTGGTAATTTTATTTTCAAAAAGTCATAAGGAGTTTTAAAAAGTCAGGATTTGTGACTTTTGGAAAACAACTTTTTAAGTCTTATCAAAAAGTCAAAATAAAAAGGACTTTTATCCATGCCAAACACTTTTTTGACTTAAGTCATTTTCAAACTCAATCCCAAACACCCCCTTATTCTTGTTGACTTTTGCTAGTAAAACTAACAAGTCCCTAACTCAATTAACTAGATCAAAACCTTAGAGACTAATTCTGTCAAAACTCTAAACTCGTATTACCTGAAACTAGAGGGACTAATCCTGTAATTAAGCCAATTTCAATTTCTGTTGACTTTCATAAGTCAAACAGAGTGTTCTTGAGCCTGAATTCATGAAATCGGTTGATTTGTAGCCGTCATTCACGATTAGCAACATTTAACGACACCATTAAGGTGTTAAAACATCATTAATTCGTGAATTAAACCCAATAATGAGGATTAAACGCATAACCGTCGACTCCAACTCTTTTACTCGCAAATCTGTGTCAGTTCAATCCTCACACTTGATATCACCCCTCTACACACGTTAGACGACTCTCTCTGAAGCTGTTGCACACTCGAATTCGGTCGGAGAAGGAACTAAAATCGCCGGGGACCAACACACTCAAGTTGGAACGGTGTTTTACTCGAATACCATCAATTCGACATCCGTTCTGGTAATTAATCATACCTTTAGCTTCGTTTCAATGTCTAGAGTGAAAGCCCTATGATTATTGTGGCTTACAACACCGAATTGACCATGAACAGATCATAGGGTTCATACGACTTCGGTTTAGTCGAACCCTATCAATTCGATACGGATTAAAGAAATTGAACACATCAGTAGACTCGCCTTGATGTCTACATTGAAAGCCCTATGAAATCTAGAGCTTATATCATCAAATTGAATCCAGATCGTATCTCATAAGTGTTCTTGCTTAATCGAATTCCTATCTACACTTGTTTTAAATGAAATTAAACTTCACCAACAGTTTCGCTAAGTCCAAATCGTTGAAAGCCCTCTAATTACAATCAGTTTTATCACCGCATTTGATCAAATCGATCCCTTGTTCTTGATCTAGGGTTTCGGCCTCTATTCTTGCAATTAAACGATTAAAAACTTGATATTTTTCAAATTAAAACCAACTACAGGTTCGCAAATGTTCGATAAACAAACCCTCTTTGCTTCTGTTTCAATTCGTATTCGAAATCGATGGGTTCTGGACGGGATTCGATCGCGTGGTTATATGGGAAGGGGGATACACTGGACTTAATTGATAAAACCAAACAGAACCAGGTTCTGTTGCGAATCCCTAGCGGGCTGAGTTGGTTAAGTGTGTGTGCTATTGGGGAGAAGACCCGGGTTCGAGTCTCCCTCCCCCCTGTTTTTGGGTTTTAATTATTTTTAGCTAATATTTTAATATAAAACCCATCCCTTTAATATTATATTAATATATAAATATGTTTTAACCCGGGAAACAACCCATAGGCTCGGGTTGGGTTTATAACCCGTTTTAATATTATTTCCCCCTTTTAAAAATGGTACAAATGTACGAATATATTTTCATATAAAGGTTATTCGTAATTAGAGGTGTTCGACACGAAAACGTATTTATCTTAATAATTACGTTAAGAAACCCTTATTCCCGTGGACACGTTCGTCTACTCGTTGATCCTTAGAATGTCTATGACGTTCAAATCTTTCGTGTTGTCACAAAACCCCATAGTATCGCTAACTATTATGCTTATAATTTTAGGGCATACGTAAGCAGTTCACATGCAAACTCTTGTGTTTCCTACTTGCATCCTTGTGTGGTGATATCTTCTACTCATACACAACTCAGGTGAGTTTCACGGTCCATTTTTACTCGTTTTCCTGTTGTGGGAGAAACATGTACACAAATCAACATCTTTTACTTGTTTTCCCGTTGAGGGAGAAACATATACGCAAGCAATCATACTTTTACTTGTTTTCCCGTGGGGGAGAAACAGGTACGCAAACAAACATTATTTTACATGTTTTCCCGTTGGGGGAGAAAACATGACGCAAACTATTTTTATTATGGTACTTCATATGATATCACTGTTGAGGCTAAGCGTAACACACTATCATGAAAGTCCTCACACACATTGGACCGTTAATATGGAATTAGCGAGGTAATTTTGGTAGTACTACTGGGTTTGACAAACCCCACCCGCGTTAGTCGCGCTAACTCGATTAGAGGTCGAACGGGTGAAATATTGACCTTAACACTTTAGTCAGAGTTGATAGACCTGGCTGGAGGCAAACAAACAAACATCACTGTCAGCTTCGGTTGCGAGCGCTTTAGTAAGACATGAACATAGGCTAGCTACCTATAGATATGCATATTGAATGTACATAATCTGGCAAACACTTTCTTATTGCAAACTTGAAACCTGTGAACTCACCAACCTCGTGTTGACACTTTTCGTACATGTTTTCTCAGGTCGCTAAGTGTAAGGCCCCAAACCCGGGAGGCCTCACTTGTTGGATTTACTCATTTACAAACAGTTATTAAACTTGAATATCAAAATAACGTAGCGGAATCATTCATTCATCATAATTAAAACTTGTTCATACATGCGGAAGCGTAACGTTATCAAATACATAAACATAACATAAACAACTCATAACGGGATGCCAGTCTTCATATCATCCGGGTAACTCTTCTCTCTTGCCAAGCATCACCGTCCATCACCATAATCTGCCCTTAACCTGAATGTGCATACTAAAAAGTCAGCTACGCTGGTGAGTTATAGCTTTACATAAAACCTTAACATAAACATTTTGCCAAAAACATAACATACATTTGTTTAACAAAAGCGTACGTAAAACATGCAATAACTTAACATCATCGTAACATAACATCATAACATAAGTCAACATGAACCGAATCTGCGCCTTCTCGTAACCGTCAATTCCATACATCGCATATCAGCGGATGAACCTAAGGCTCGTTACCTCTAAGCCATCCGTCACACAGGTCCCCTAAGGCTCGTTACCTCTAGGTGGACCAAACATATGTCTCCTAAGGCTCGTTACCTCTAGGTAGACCAAACATACGTCTCCTAAGGCTCGTTACCTCTAGGTAGACCAAACATACGTCTCCTAAGGCTCGTTACCTCTAGGTAGACCAAACATACGTCTCCTAAGGCTCGTTACCTCTAGGTAGACCAAACATAACTTAGGCATTATTTCCCCGCAAGGAATAGTACCTTTCATTGGGATCCCGGTAATCCCATGGGTGACCGTCGTCACCCCATCATCAACCAGTTGTACAACCGTTAGCCAGCAACAAAGGCCCCCCGTAAGGTGAGGCCAATACATACATACATACATACATACCTTAGCTCCCGTAGGAACTCGTGGCAGATTCGTTCATTCGTGACTTTCATAAAACCTTTACCTCATTTTAGTTAAAGCATTTGTACGTTTTATTAAACAAAACATCATCTCTTTCGTAAACCTTTCGTAAACTTCATTTGGCAAAACATTTCATAAACATCATCCCGTAAACTTCATTTCATAAACATCACATCGTAAACATTATTTCATAAACATCATTTCGTAAACCTCATTTCAAAACATCGTTCCGTATGTATGCACACCAGCCCAAAAACATTTAATTAAAACATTTAAAGAAGGGCTTCTAGAACTCACCTTATAAGCTAGTCTCGGTTGTCCTAAACAAAGGCCCAACAACGTCACTTCCGATCTGAATTGATTAGTTAAATACACATCAGGCCAATACCGACTCTAACGGTTTAACCTTTCTAAACATCCTAACTTTACTTAACCATCCTGATGCCTGCGCACTTAGCAAGTGCGCAGACCCTGCTTCCTGCGTACTTGATAAGAACGCAGGTTCCTCTTCCTGCGCACTTGGTAAGTACGCAGTGCCCTCTTCCTGCGTATTTGGTAAGTACGCAGGACCTGCTCCGTGCGTACTTGATAAGTGCGCACGACCTATTCTTCGCAAAAACCCTAACTTTCTCATTCGGGTCTGATCACGTCAAGATCCCGAACCTGTTTGCATTCAAAACGTTCATTTTCCATTAAGGAACTCAAATCTATGTTTATCTTTCAGTTTTTTCCGTGAAAACGTTACCTTTTCACCCAAAACCCGAAAAACCCAAAAACGAACTAAAACTCAGATTTAGGTCGGATCGTTACCTGAATCGAGCTTCTGGTCCGGAGATTCTTCTCACGAGCTATGGAGTAACACTTTGTTAAAATCTCGGGTCGATCCGCCAACTTTCTCTCTCTACGGTTTCTCTCTCTAGATGTTGCAAATGAGAGAAAATGGTGATGATCCTTGGCTATTTATAGGGAGGCTCCCCTTCTAGCCCATCCGGCCCGACCCGGCATGCCTTGTTCGTTTATTTCGTCATTTCAACTGTCGTTTTATTTTTGGGATGTTACACTAAGGCACCGGTTGCACAACTAGGACATGCATGGAGTCCTACTATCATTTCACTCATATGCAAACTATTAAAACAATTCACTTACTTTTATTAAACTAAACTTTGGCGCGTTGTTTTGCGCATTTACTTTCAGGTTTAAAACGCTTCCGTATTAACTCTGAACTTTTATGTTATGACATTTTAAGTCCTATATAGTGTCGTTTGATGTAACTGATGTCTGAGATCCTGGTTTGTCACACGTCAAACGGTAAAACTCCGTTAGTGGAATTTGGGGGTGTGACAAAAATTGGGCTTGGTTTTGGTTCCAGGTTTCAAAACAAGGAGGAGGGGTTCAAATTAAGGTCCAAAAGGTTTGAGGGGGTTCAAGCAACATGATGGAGGTTCAAGCTTCTTTTTCTATATTAATTATACCTTTTTTTTATTAAAAAAAATGAACTTCATTTTAAATCATAAAACTTAAAGAAATAATAATCCAACAAATTTTTAAATCTTAACTAACACACACATATATATAGGGGACGTTTCCACTAATAAGTGGTTTTTCGTTAAAAAGTACTAAGAAGTGGGTCAAACGAACTCCGATTGAGCTCATTCCAAAGCGTTGGAACCGTCTCATCGAACCCTAACCCGGACCCAAAAACCTAAACCCCCTCCAACCCTACCCCGAAAAGCCTAAAACCACCACCCCACCCCCCCAAAAAACCTATCCCCTACCCCTCCCCACCCCAAACCTAAACCCACCACCACCCACCCCAAAAAAAAACCTAAACCATAAAATCTAAACCCTAAGGCTAAAACCATAAAATTCAAACGTAAAATCTAAACCTTAAAAGCTAAACCCTAAAATCTAAGATGGTAGAGTTCGACGAGACGGTTCCAACGCCGCTGAAATTAGCTCAATCGGAATTCGTTTGATATCGTTTCTTAAGGTTTTTGTCATTTCTTAGATTTTTTTAGTGAAAAACTACTTATTATTTGATCCTCCCCCTGTATATATATATATATATATATATATATATATATATACATAATGATATATTTGGGAGAATAAAATAAAAGTTTAAATTCTCAAAACTTCGAGTCGTTACACGTTGAATGTAATAGTTGATATAATGAAATGTTATAACGAGGAATGTCATGCTACAATGTTATTAAAGCACAAAATAAAATAAAATATTACATGCAAAAGTAACGGATGTTACAATTTCTTTTCTATCAAGAATGGCAACGATATGCAACTCCCCAACTTGCGCCAATACTTTGAATTGTCCGATGAACCGAGGGCTTAACTTACCCCTCTTTTAGAATCTAATGACACATTTCCACGGCGAAACCTTTAACATCATTTTATCCCCAACACTTAAGTCAATAGGTCAGCGCCTTTTGTCGGCATACGATTTTTGTTGATCTTGACCAGCTTTCATTCGTGCTTTGATCCAATCAAACTTTTCTGATGTGGTTTTAACAACCTGCCCAACTCTTTCTGCGTAACTTCACCCAGCATATAGGGGTCCTACACCTACTGCCGCAGAGCATTTTGTAAGGAGGCATACCTATGTTGGCGTGTAAACTATTGTTGTACGAAAACTCGGCTAATGGCAAGTGACTATCCCAAGTTCCCCCAAAATTGGTTATACAAGCACGAAGCATGTCCTCCCGTGTCTGAATGGTCCTTTCAGACCGACTGTCAGTCTGGGGTGATACGATGTGCTGATATTAAACCTTGTTCCCATAGCCTCGTGAAACCTTTTTCAAAACCTCGAAGTGAACCGTGTATCTCTGTCAGACACAATAGAAAAGGTCACGCCATGACGAGCTACAATCTCGTTGATGAATACCTCAGCTAACCTTTCGGAAGTAAAAGCGTCACGAATAGGAAAAAAGTGAGCACTTTTCGTTAACTAGCCCATGATCACCCAAATGGTGTCATAACCTTTAGCTATGCTGGGTTGCTTAGCTATGAAGTCCATGGTGATGCGTTTCCATTTCCATTCTGAGATCTCCAACGGCTGCACCCTGCCATACGACTTTTGATTTCTGCCTTAACTTGAGAGCAAGTTAGACATTTAGCCACGTACTTCATTATGTCGAATTTCATTCTAGCCCACCAATAACCTTTATTTAAGTCCTAATACATCTTTGTGGTTCCTGGGTGGATCGAGTAGCGAGACTTATGTGCTTCATCCAAAATCTTCGCCATAAGGTATCCACATTCTGTCAAATCTGGTTCTCACCCCATGAGTGTTATAATACAGTTTCCTTTGTTGCCCTACCATCCCTTCTCTCTTTACATTCTCTTCTCTTAAGGCCTCGGTCTGGGCTCCCTTTATCAGTTCCATTAAATCTAAAGTTACAATTAACTGGCAAGCTTTCACCCGGATAGGAATTTGTCCCTCCTTTCAACTCAGGGCATCAACCACCACATTTTCCTTTCCCGAATTGTATAAGATTTCATAATCAAATAAGCACATTAAAGCAACTAATCAAATAAGCACATTATGTATCAAAATAGCATATAACATAACTGTATCTCTTTATTGTCATTCTTTAACTTTATATTCTTTATCTTTTCTTTATCACTTTTATAAAAAAAATGTTTTATATAAATGAGTATCATATTAGCCCAAAAATGTATAGAAAAGGGCACTTAGAACTCACCTGACTGTCCGCAACTGAAATGAACTAAAGGCTTGACTAGATGGAACGCTTTAAATTCTGCACGAAGATTCACACGTGAACTAAGTCAAATTAGGGAAAACTTGCCCCAAGTTTTGTACACATATGTAAATGGTAAAAACTCATACATATGTAAATGAGTGATTTACACATGTATAAATGTTTATAATATACGACTATATGTAAATTTAGTAATTTACACGTATCAATTTGTATAACAATATTGTATTTTAATATTAATGCTAGTGACTTAAATAAATGAATGATTTTGATTGTTTTTCACGAGTTTCTCGTGATATTTAGAAGTTCTAAATGTGTATATATATATATATATTTATATATATAGAAGTTCTCATTTAACCCATCTCATTTAAACCTAAATTGTTTAATTTTTTGATTTATTGTTTATATTTTTAAAACTTTGTACTCTTACATACAAATATGTATGTTTATGTACAAAAAACCCAATTAAACTAAATCTTTTATATGTTTAAAATTTTAACCGTTAACATACACTTATGTAGGTAACATAACCTACACATGAATTACACATGTGTAAGTTATATACCTAAACGAAATTTAATCATATTTTTTTTAGTTTCATAATAGAGAAATAATACTACATTTCTATTATTTTCTTATAATTTAAGAACTTTTAAGATTGAAAAAATGAGGATTCATTTTGTTCTATGTGTTCTCGCAACATTTACTGTTCTGCATAAGGCTCTCCCCTAGTGGTCGGTTCCAATACAAAATGGATTTCGTGTGAGAAGTGTAAGAAACAACAAGGTGGCGGCACATGTATATGAGTGATTTTAATGCACAGGGGTATTTGTAACCATTTATGTACACATGTTTATACCACCCGTAACAATACATGACAAAATATATCAACACTTTATAAATGGTATAACAACACTTTGTATCGCATAGTTCATTTCCCTTTTTAAAATGTGATTTAAAAAAATATAACAATATTATACTTATATAAAAGAGAATAAAAGCCTTGATTTTTTGGTATATTTATTTTTTAAGTAATGAAATATGTGAAAGTTATTCGAGTTTAAAAAAAATTAGTGAAACTAGTATTTAATGAAAAAATCAACACAAGCGACAAATTCCTCTTTTACTCTTCCAAACTGTAACACCCAATTTTGTGGATAAAAATAAAAATATGTATATATAAAATTTATGTTTCAAATATTGTTAAACATGTAAGTAACGGGTGAAAAAACTATTTGAGATATGAGGTGTCTGTCAATGTGGGACTAACTCACTTGTTAGAGGCTTTTGTCTTTTAGATGAGAGGTCTTGGGTTCAAACTCAGACATATAATGAATTATTTGGTTTAATTTAAAAGTAGAAATATGGTAGATTTACCATTCATAAAAAGAAAGATATAAAACGTCTAAAGGAGCATTAGATACGATCAAACCGTTCTAATAATAATAATAATATATACCAAAAAATAATAGAAATAAATAAAACAACTATCAGATCACGTGTGTGAAAAACTGTCCCTTATCTTCATTTTCAAATGTCAAATTTTTTTTCTAAATAGAAATTAAATTCATTCTATCACTCGATTTTTAACCTTCTCTCGCTTCAAACAGGTACGTATTTACGTATACTCTTTAGTTCCTAAGTTTAAATTTTAAATTTAAGATTTCATGTAATATTAGGTGTGTGGTTTAGGGTTATAGCCAGAGTAGGCGTTAGATGACTTGACTCTAGTCTAAGCATGTACTGTGCACCCGTGCTTAAACTAGGTACGGTTGTCTAAAACCAACCACGGTTATGACTAACTAGTACCCAACCCTTCATATATATATATATATATATATATATATATATATATATATATATATATATATATATATACTATATAATAAATAAAGGTTTTTGTATGCCACGTGTCGCCACCATATTCAATCTCATCATTTTTTCTCCGCCTCTCTCTCTTATTAAATGCACACATATCTTTTAATAAATTACCAATTATACTAATAAAACACATTTATTTTAAATATCTTTTATCATAAAAAAAATTTAAAATCTAATTATGTAATTTTTATTTTCAATCAAATAGTAAATGAAAATTACATTAAATAGTAATTGACGTATTTCCGAAACTCAATTATATATTATTTTTTACATATTTTGAATTTTGTTATATATCCTTAGTATACAGTAATACATTTTTACACCTGTAAAATACATAAATAAAATTTAAGAAATTTACGTATTATATTTTTCACTCGTGTGTATTACACGGGGTCTAAGCTAGTATATATATATATATATATATATATTGATGTGTTGCAAAATACATCTGTTTCTCGTGTATATTTTGTATAGTTTTCGAGTCGTTTTGTATCGTTTATTTCTGGTTTTCGTATACTATTGATTATTTGTGTTGTCTACAGTGATCAGGGTAAAAAGGAAGCTAAAACGAGCAGGAATTAAGAAGAATGAGCTTCCGGGATCGAGACGAGAGAATCGGGTATTGGAAACAATAAAAAATAGAGATTTTGGTATCGTCGCGTATCGCGACGAATTAAGAATACCACTCGCGATACGCGAGGGATGGAAAAGTGTGCGAAAAGACAAAAATGTCCTTCAGTAAACCAGTTTACTACCCGCGATACGCGAGGGAGTATGAAGAACCGTCGCGATACGCGACGGGTAGGCTTTCGAAGAAAAAACGTATTTAATCGTTTTAAACCCTAGTTTTAGAGGAGAATCGATTGGAGACGGCAGAGGGCGATTAGCAGACGATTTCCAGAGCATTGGAGAGCACTTGGAGTCAAGAAATCAAATAATTGAAGCTTAGGATCAAGTTCTTCGGGTGTTAGCTCATCGATTTTTCGTTTCTTTCTTTGTATCTTGAACTTTTGATAATCAATGTCTTTGAATATGATAATAGCTACTGATTTGATTATGATTATTGGCTAGAAACTTGATCTACCTAGGTTGAGATGATTGCACATGTTTAACATTGGTTTTTGTTGGTTTTTGGAACTTTTGAATGTGAAGAACTCATGATGTAACAAACTTGGTTTTGATCATTGGATGTGTATGCGTATTTAGTATTATCAATTGAATGATTTTTCAGTCCTCATGTGCTTTGATGAATGTCTTTCATATAATAGGTGCATGCTAGATCAATTGCCGTGTGTTTTTGATTATTGGATGGTTTGCTAGACGTAGTATTCCATAGGAATGAAATTCGTGAATTGGTAAATCTAAATATTCAACCAATCTTAATAGCTGTGAGGTGAGAGATTGTCGGTTTATCTCGTGTGTCTGATCGCTAGTTTAGAATCTTTGTGAGAAGGTCTGTCTAGTTCGTCGTTCACATCTTGTTTACCGAGTCCAATAGGAAATTCTTAGTTATCCCTTGCACTTAGGTGTATTGAGACTTTCGCGCTGTGAGGTAGATTGTCTAGCGGATACTTCTTGAGTAGACTGGATGACCTGTGAGGGGAACCCGTCCAACCGGTGGTTTAACGGCTTTTAGGTTTCTTGGTTGACAATCCTTGAGAAGGGTCGAGGGTGCTCTAGGTTTCCTTTGAGTTTAGTATTTTAAGATCCCGGTATCACGTCAGTTCCCTTATCGATAGAACCTTTGTCAAGCATGTGTAGGATTCGAGCCTAGGTAGTGCTTTCACCCTATCTGTTTTCGTTTCGTAGTTATTCTCATGCTAGTTTGTTTGTCCACGTCTTTTTCTTTATTTTCTATAGTTTATTTCTCTCTTAAATAAAAGAAACCCCCCTTTTTTGTAATTAGTTATCCTGCATCTGAGTCAGTATTTCGCTGTACATACAGTGTCCGTAGGTTCGATACTCGGTCTTATCTATCTACTCTGCAAACGATCGGTACACTTGCCGTATTGTGCGCGTTAGTTTAGGTTTGTCCGTTTTATTATAAATATTAGAACTTGTAGGTTTTTGCGTATAGTTCCTAGCACACCATATATATATATATATATATATATATATATATATATATATATATATATATATATATATATATATATATATATATATATATATATATATATATATATATATATATATATATAGTTGCATGTTCTTTTGAGAACCAACCATATGTTGAGAACCGAAAGAACCGCACAAAACGTGTACATATCGCTTTAGTGAAAAAAGTAAAATTCAACAACAATGTTTTATTTATCTCTTTCCACTCTTAGTTTGAGTTTATCTCCTCTCTCCTGAATTTTTTTTAAGAAAAGTATAAAAATATGCACATATGCATTCATTTGTGTATATAGTGTGAGTGCATATATGCATTTAAAAAAACGACCATAAATTCGAGGTCTTTTAAAATCAAACCTTAAACATATTGAAATGTACATGAATTCTGGTCAATTTATATTATAAATAGAGGAAGAGTTAATGCGGTTCTCACGGTTCTTAACATATTGTTGGTTCTCAAAAGAACATACCCCTATATATATATATGGAAGTGATATTTTGAAAACCCACTTAGGTTGTGAAAACATTTAAAACTTCCCAAAAAACGTGATTTTACATGTTTTTTTTATAAAAAAAATTAAAAATCATTCTAAACAACTTTTATAAGATTTTCGTCAAAAAAAATACAAAAAACGTCGAGCGATTTTTTTTAAAAAATGTACAAAAATCCCCGTTTTTGTGTAAAAAAATCGTGTTACAACATGTTACGTATGTTTTACAACATGTTATGATACGTAACACAAATGGGCAGAATTAAAAAAAAAATTATAAAAACATCTGGTCGGCGCTTTTTTGATTTTTTTTAATTTTGAAATTACATATAAAAGCTTTTCAAAAAAAAAAACTTTATAAAAATCCGTTTTTTGAACGGTTTTCAATATTTTCACAACTTGAAGGGGTTTTCATCATATACATTCCCTATATATATATATATATATATATATATATATATATATATATATAACTAGCTTAAAACCCCGTGTACTAAACACATGGTGAAAAAATATTATACATAAAATTCTTAATTTTTTATGTATATATTTTATGAATGTAAAAATGTATTACATATACTAATGATAAAAAAACTCAAAATATGTAAAAATTAATATATAATTGAGTTTCGAAAATACGTTAATTAGAATTTAATATAATTTGACTTTCATTTATTATTTGATTTAAAATAAAAGTTACGTAATTAGATTTCAAAGTTTTTTATGATAAGGGATAATTCAAATTAAACGTGTTTTATTAGTATAATTAGTATTTTTCTTTAAAAATATATTATTATTAAAAGATAGAAGTGCATTTAATAAGAAAGAGAGACGGTAAAAAAAAATAATGAGAATGAATATAAAGGTGACACGTGACATGTAAAACCTTTATTTATTATATAGTATAGATCCGTTTTTTAGACAGTTTTCAATGTTTTCACAACTTAGAGGGGTTTTCATCCTATATATATATATATATAACTAGCTTAGAACCATGTGTACTACACACGGGGTGAAAAAATATCATACATAAAATTCTTAAATTTTTATGTATATATTTTATGGATGTAAAAATGTATTACATATACTAATGATAAAAAACTCAAAATATGTAAAAATTAATATATAATTGAGTTTCGAAAATACGTTAATTAGAATTTAATATAATTTGACTTTCATTTACTATTTGATTTAAAATAAAAGTTATGTAATTAGATTTCAAAGTTTTTTATGATAAGAGATAATTCAAATTAAACGTGTTTTATTAGTATAATTAGTATTTTTCTTTAAAAATATATTATTATTAAAAGATAGAGGTGTATTTAATAAGAAAGAGAGGCGAGAAAAAAAATAATGAGAATAAATATGAAGGTGACACGTGGCATGAAAACCTTTATTTATTATATAGTATAGATATTAATTTTTTCAACTTGTTATTTTATATAATTTCTTCGAACATTTTACATGAAACTCGTATTATTTTGTACATGGAATGACTATGAAACAAAAAATATAATGTATATAAATGAGAACACATGGGAAAACTCCGGCCCTTTGTTTTTCGTAAAAATCATTAATAAATTAAATGTATGTATAAATAGTTTTACATACATCTAACAAAAGAGTTACATATATGTAATAATAAAAAAAGTAAATTAGATTTTAATAATCCAAATTATGACTCATTGGCTGTTAATAATTCATACTGGTAATTTGATCATAACTTTTATTTTCTTTGTCAAAGACAATCATAGTAGCGTAATCATCAATGATTTATACTTGATTCGCTCACGATGATGATTATGCTCGAAATAAAGACGTGTACAGGTGAAATCTAGTGTAACTCTATGATTATTATGTTACTAGGATTGCTCTCAACAACGAAAGTGAAAATTAGGCCTGTCACCGGTCAAATTGCGCATATGGATTATTATCGGCTAATGGGTTACGGTTTGAATTATTAAAATTCAGTTTGATTAATAAATATACATATCATCGTGTTCTTCTTGTTCATCGGTTTGAATTATTATCGGCTAATGGGTTATGGTCTTATATCGTAATAAAGATGAAATCACTAAAAATAAAGATTTTAAAATTGTGTTCATCGTTTGGTTGAAAAATCGTTTGAAAAAACCGACGAAGTCGTGTTTTGAATCTATTGAAGTTGATTCAAACAATTTTGAATGAAAAAAAAGAACCATTTTAGAGCGTGGGAGATATGGTATTCAACTTGATTTAAGAGAGACAAAGGAGAAAATCAAGAGATTTTAATTAAAAAAAAGATATAATTATCTAAAATAGCAGGAAGAAATTTTACTAAAACTAACCTTGAAACAATAAAAAAAAGAAAACAATTATAAATTATATGGTTGGTTGCTTTTAGTTTTCTTGGTTTCTCGTAATCTCCCCCATATATATATATATATATATAGAGGAAGGATCCTATAAGAAGAAGAATTTGACTAAGTAACCTAAGAAGTATTATTAAGATAACAAGTGACACTCCTCATAAATATAATTAAAGGGCATTTAAGTCTTATAACCCAAACTTTCACCCACTTATTTTCTCAAAGAGTAACACAAAAAATCTAGTACAAAAACTACAGCACAAAAAATCTAGTACAAAAACTACAGCACAAAAATTTTAATAAAAAAATTTCAGCATAAAAAATCTAGTACAAAAATTAATACAAAAAATCCAGCACAAAAAATATAGCACAAAAAATATAGTATAAAAATGTTAGTACAAAATAGAAAAAAAACTCACTTTTTGTATTTTTTTTAGTTGTTATTTTTTATATAGCAATATGGTACTCAATTTAAAGATAAAAAAATTCTCGATTTTATGGTGCAACTTTTTTTTAAAAATAATTTCGTATGAAATAGTTATGGACGTTTTAAAATAGTGGGGGAATTTGAAAAAATTCAACAAAAGTGACTATCTCCAAAATACCCACACTTTCCTCTTTTTTCCTACAATTTGATCTCAACCATTGATTCCAAAAATGAAAAGTCAAGATTACTTCTTAGGCTATTTAGGAAAAATCTCCTTTTTATTTGATAATCCCTCTATATAGAGAATGGTTCAAATGATAACCAGTTTTTTATGTGAAAACGTGATTACCACTCTCAAACAATCATATATTTTATAAATTATTTTTTCTTTTAGTTGTTAAAAGAGTTTTTAAGTATCTTGAACATAAATACGGAAATGAGAAGTCTTACATATACGTACCACATAATGTTACATATACGTGACACTTAGTATTACGTATATGTAACACTAACAAAATGATAATTGTTACATATACGTAACACTATGTTTGAGAGTGATTATCACGGTTATCACATAAATATTATTTATCATTTGAACCGCTCCCTCTATAAATCATGGATCAAAAAATTTAAACAATCTAGGTTAATTTGTTCTGTTTGTAATCGCGATAAATTAGTGTTCTGTAATAAGCCTCTCTCACACACACACACAAAAACATATATCCTTAAAGTATAAAAATAGGGGCATGTTATACACACACCACTGACAATCTAATCTCACACCGCCTTCAAACGACCGTTTGAAAACACAAACTACAGTCGTTCGAGGGGATAGGTTGACGTCAATTACTGACACGCGTTAAACTTCCGTTTCCTACATGGGGTCAGCGGCCATTAAGGCAAAGGCTGGCATCAACTTTCTTACAAATACAACGGCTGTTGCAGTTGGAGCAAACTGTCGCTTCAGGTTCTTTAATTATTTTTTATATTTGTTTTTTTAGTTTTTAGTAGTTTCTTGGTAGAACTTGTTGGTTTAATTAATAATTAAGTTGTCATGTAAAATAGGTGTTGAAGATCGTAAGACTCATAAAGTCATAGTAAATGGTGGATAGAAAAAAAATCAGATCCATTGAAGATTCTAGAAATAGTCAAGAAGGAAAACCATCTGAAAGTTAAGGTTATATTGCTCGCAGAGGAGACCAAAAAGTTTGAGCAAAGGGAACCTCCTAAACGGAAAGAGAAGAAAAATGAGGTGTAATTAATTCTTAGTTTTGTTATATTTAAGTAGTTTATTAAACCTTTTTACAATTTTCCACACCTAGCATCATTTCTTGGAATCCCCAATAACCAAACCCATAACTTAATGGACTAGTCTGTGACGGTGTCACCCGTTGTTTAATAATCACCTAAATCTCGGATCTATTGGTATTTTCTCAAAATGTGCAAACTTAAAGAGTCTGACGTTTCTGGTTTCACATTCTCTCACGTTTTACTTTGAAGGCAATCCCATTGTTTTTCCTTTAACATATGTCTGAAACTTCCAAGCTGCTTCAGAGGTTGCGAAGTTCCACTTCTTGAGTAATGGCTCCCCGATGAGGGATTTCATAAACAAACAATCAAATTGTATTTGGACGCCTAAAATGGTGGAATCTGGATGGGTACATTCGTATTTTTAACATAAATATTCTGAAGCGAATCCCGATGTTTTCCTTACAAATGTGAATATCATTGTGGTGAGTATCTGTACGTTGGAAGCCTTCCTTGGAATCTGACAAAGATGTTAACCCATTTGTAACGGTTCACATGCTACTTGTGTGTAGATCAAGGGGATTTTTAAACAACCACATGAGGAATACTTAAACGACGGTGGAGACGTAACGATTGTTTGATGTAAAATAAGACGGTCGTTTCAACATAAAGCTGACGTCATACCGGTCGAAATCAACTCTCAACCGATTTTAATAATCATGTGGTCATTTGAGTGGTTTAGGACGGTCGTTTGTGCAAAAGGGCTTACGTCATAGCCGTTAGAATGCCCAAACGGCTGATTCATTTTTTATTCAAACGACTATTTGAGTGTGATTTGACCATAAAGATAGTATGAGCCTAGAATCGGTGGTGTGGGTATACCACTATACCACCACCCATAAAATGATAAAAGTATATATGTGGGGACTAACGGTTCAAGCCTCTTAAATGAATATAGAAAATCTAGAGCGTCTGCGAGTTCGTTATTTGAAAAATATATGAATTGCTTTTTTTTCAAGTTAGACATAAATCATAATTAAAATACCAACCATCACATTATTTGCATTAAATAACGATGCAATGAAAGTTTATTACATTAAAATATAAAATCATTAGCTAATTACATTTTTATGAGAACTTATTTGCATGCATGGATTTAAGTTAATTTTCAGAGAAACTTTTCCTTATCTTCCACTCGTTCTTCCTTGAAGGGTTCGACACCGAAAGAGTTGATGATGTGCTACGCTTTTTTGTGACATATTTTTCTGGATTTTCATTGTGCGAGTCGATCAAATGCGGGAAATTAAGCAAAGCATGTGACCCACGATGCTTAAAAGCGGCTCGATCGTAGGCCATCGCTGCTTCCTCCGGCGTATCGTAGGTTCCAAGCCATAATCTCGCTCCTTTCTTCTCAGGATTCCTCATCTCCGCCGTGAACTTCCCCCACGGCCGCCGCCTCACCCCTCTGTATTTCCTGTCAGCTTTTATATTCTTCACATCTTTGGAATTATATTCCTTTACACACAGTGGAGACTGGTGGTCCTCCCCACCGGATATGTCATCGGGATAGGGTTTTAGTGTTGTAGTGTATATCTCCTTTGAAGGTAAAAACGAAAGATCACCTAGGGATGCTGAACTTTCCATAAATATTTGTGGGGCATAGGTGGAATAGTTTTGTGTATCAACGTGAAAGGTATCGTCATTATTATGTAATAAGCTAGAGAACTCAAAATCATCGACATTTGGCGACGGCCAGATTGGATCATCCGAAAAATACGGACTAATCAACCCGAAACTCTCACTACAGACCTCACCGGAGCTAGAGTTGGCTGCGAAAGTGGACACCGTTTCTGGATGGACATATATGGATGACTCTTCGGAGATAGCCGGAAAACTCAAATCATTGGAATTAAAATCGACTAGGTTATGATGGTCGATGTAGCTCTCGGAATGATCGTCAAGAAGATAATTACGAATGGATTCAAGGAGAGAATAATCGAAATCTGCGTGTTCACACATTGTTATTTTTCGTGAATTGGCTTTTATGAATGTTAGATGTAAGGATGATTATATATAAAAGTTGGAGGTGTTGGTGTTTTAAATATATACACACAAAAAAAGCGGTCGTTTTGGGATTTAATTACATGATAGGGACCCAAAATTATGTTTTTAGCTAGATGGGGACCCAAAAGCTTGGATGGTCCGTGCGTAAAGTATATTTTCCATGTGATAAAAAAAAGTTAATTAATTATATTAACTAGTTGGTTCACGGCGGGATGTATTCACGTAGGAGTTTGGTTGTTTTTCGTCAACGACCCGTGGCATGAGTTTGGTCGTTATCGGTTTGGGCGGTCGAAGACCGTAAAAGCGAATACCGACACCGGTTCCGATAATACTATTACCAATATAGGCAATAATGTTTGCTCATAATAGGTTCGGGTTGTCACGGTATCATAAGGTAATGACACTCGTTATGGCTACGATAGCAAAAAAATACTCGATTTTGAATACAACTCCGTTTTAAAAAAATCATATCGAAACGTTGACAAAAAAAAAATTAAAAACAGCCGTGTATTCCGTTTTAAAAAAAGAGTTAACGAACAAAAGTTATTATAGAAAAACGATATTAATACGTAATTAAACGGGTTAAAAGCGTAAATTATATATAGTGTAAGGGTGAAAATGAAAAAAAAAATCAGCAGCCTGCCTGCTTACTTAGGCTGCTTCACTATTCATCAACGTTGCTTTTTAATATAGATAGAGAATTTACATAACTTTGAACATTGCAAAAGTTGGCACGTTTTATGAGAAATATTCCGGGTTGGTAGATGGACGTGTTTTGAATTAACGGGTTGGATTGTTGAATCTGAACATGACTCACATATTTACTCGTGTTAAAGAAATTAACCCTAACGTAAATGCATGCTTGAAATTATAAAACTTGAACACTACCCTTTTAACTCATTTAGGTAACACGTCAGACGGGTTAGAATCAAGTTGTAAACCTGTTAAATGGGTTGGTGGGTTCTAATAAACGTGTTGAACTGATTGTAAGTTTATGGATGGTTCGACTTGCTCTGTTAAATGGGTTAATCGCTTCAATCAAAATATGATCTCTTTAATTAAACATGTCACATCAACCCATACACAACCCACTTAATTAAAAATATTAAACATATCAACTTAAACACGACTAATTTAATCAGGTTAGATATCACAACGAAACAAGTTATATTTATGTCATGTTTCGAATTATGATAGAAATTATCATCCATAGAATAGATGAATATGGGATAGGATGTGGGAAAGGAAAGAAGCTTGTGGTTTTTTTTATTTTAAAATAAATAAAATTAATAATACTAAGATAATCTATACTATATAATAAATAAAAGTTTTTTCATGCCACGTGTCGTCTCCACATTTATTCTCATCATTTTTTTCCCGCCTCTCTCTCTTATTAAATGCATCTCCTATTTTTAACAACAATATATATTTACATAAAATATTAATTATACTAATAAAACACATTTATTTTAAATTATCTCTTATGAAACTTTGAAAATCTAATTATTTAACTTTTATTTTCAATCAAATAATAAATGAAAAATAAATTACATTAAATAATATTTAATTTATTTTCAAAACTCAATTATATATTAGTTTTTGCATATTTTGACTTTTGTTTTCTATCCTTAGTATATGATACATTTTACACATATAAAATATACACATAAAGATTTATAAATTTTATTTATTGATATTTTTCACCTGTGTGTATACACGGGATCTAAACTAGTATAAAATATAAAGACATATATATCCGTAATAATTACATATTTGACGTTTCATAAAAAAAAGTGGCATACCGAACGACCATGTCACTATTTTGTAACAAGTTAATATGTTAATTCCATAATGCTAGTTTAAACTTAAAACTTGAATAGTTAGGTTTCTTAAAAAAAAACTTACTAAATAGAACAATCATAAAATTTGTTTAATATTTAGTAACGCCTAAAAGTCTCATTTTGCAAGCTATTGCATAGATCAAAACGTAATTTCCTCAAACTTTGAGCCTGCTTATGCTCTTCCCATTATTAACTTCTTACTATCTCAGCAGCTTTGCGTACAAGCTGCTTAAGCTCAGATAGAGAACAACTGTACAGACTCATGGATTGCCAAAAACTATCTTTAGAAGCGTGCACGGACACTTCACAGAATGAAAGATTGCCATTATGAGTCGTAGTCTAAGTTCTTTTCTTTGATCAGTTACAGCTCAAGACCTCGATAGCGGGTTGTTTCTTCGTCTCCAAAAATCTTGCAGACGGGTGAAAACAGTTTAGAAGCGGGTTGGGTGCTTCATCATAGACAACGTTTTCAGATTCGGATCAGACAACGAACCGACCGCCTTAGAGGTCCAATGGTCGAACCGGATGACGTCATAAATAATATAATAATTAAAAATATGTATATAGATACAAAATATAAAACATTTTTTATTTTCATGTGAATTTGCAATTTTAATGTCATATGACGGCTTAAAATAAATAAAATATTCAACTTGAAATACTAAATTAATAAAAAAATGAGATTTTGAAAAAAAAACTAAATAAAAAAAATTGAAATTCGATCCGACCCCCGGTCCGACCGGTTTAGAATGTAAAAATACAAGTTTAAGACCCTCACTTGAAGGTTTAACCAAAATGTTTCAAACAAAACCCAAAGACAAATGAGAAATCTAATCCAAGAAATCTTGCCTTCACGAGCTTATATCAGAGTTTTTCCTATACCACAAACTAGAGGTGTACAAATCGGGTTTTTTAACGAAACCGGTTCGGGTTTAAAACCGGTTCGGGTTGAGCAAAACCCGGTTGGACCGGGTCGACCTACAAACCGGTTCGGGTCACGAACCGGGTTCCAGGATCATCGAACCCAACCCTACCAAACCGGATCGGACCGGGTTGAAACCGGGTTGGCTACTAAACCGGTTCGGGTCCCAAACCGGTTTACCCGGATTTTAAAAAAAAAAAACCCGTTAATTTTTAAAAAAATTAACCGTTAAAGATATTAAATTAACTTAAAAATTACAAAACATACAAGATAAAGTTTAGAAATTACAAAACAAATAATTAAAAGTTTACAAATTAAAAATACATTAAATATAAAAGTCTTCTTCGTGGATATATTGAAAATCCGGGTAGTCGGTACTAGTCGGATCCCGAACTCCCTCGTAGGAGGTCTTCGCCGATTGCTTCAATCAATCCTCCTTCCACCTCGTCCTCGTATATCTCTCCCTCGACTTCGAGTTCGCCTTCAAGGGAAGATATATGTTGTATTCTTTCCGCCGCGTCCAAGTAATCTTTTAAGCAAATGCACGTTTCCACCGATGGCGGAGTTAGTCTTGTTCTTCGTAAAGAAACAACCCTGCCACTAACAGAAAAAGCAGATTCCGAAGCTACCGTATAAGCTTGGACGGTTAGTAGATCACGGGCCATAGCGGATAGGACGGGAAATTGGTTTTCCTTCCCTTTCCACCAAGCCAAGATATCAAATGTCTCAAAATCATGAGCATTCATACCGGTTAAAAAATCCGAACCGATATATCTACCTAATTCGCTACTTGGGGTATTACCCCGTTGACGTTTACTATTTTCATTAAGTATAGTATTAAATAAGTTTAACATTGAACTCCGACTAGTACTTGCACTTGATGGAGCGTTTCTAAATTGCTCATGAACGGTAGATGTTGTACCATATTTTTCAACATAAACAGTAAATAAAGTAGACAAATTTTGTGTAAAAATAGTTTTTGCTCTATCCGTTAAAAATACGTCTTCTTCGTATAAATCCAAACCGTAAATTATTTTTTCAATTAAAGTTTCAACACCCGAAACATTTAAGCACGGGTTTAAGGCGGCGGCGCAAGTAATAATTGGAGGCATTTCTTTAAAATATTTTTTAAATTTCTCTTTCATTGGCGGTATCATTTCTTTAAATATGCCGCCTCGCATGGAATATTCGTTTAATTTTTCGACCATTAAAAAAAGTTGATTTAAAACCAAAGGACTTGTGGGATAGTAAACTCCCGATAAATAGGTTGTAGCGGTTTTAAAAATATGGAGCATATCGGCTACACCTTCAATGATACCCCAACCCGATGTCGGAAATTTTGTTACTTTATTTTGCCTTGCTAGTTGGGAATGAAACATTTGCAAACTTCGTTTTTGTTGAATGGCTTTTTCGAACATGTTACACGTTGAGTTCCAACGTGTTGAAACGTCCCAATTTGGACCTAAACATTCGGTTTGCCCGTCTTTACAAAATTTTATATATCGATGATATCTTCTTTGACTTGTATGAAAAATGTCACGCAACATTTGTTTAAATTGATTTCTAACATCGTCAATGTGTTTAAACGATATTGAAAAAACTTTAGTTTCTATTTTAAAAGTTCTTATAACTTTGTCTAAAATATAAAATAAATTGTCACCCGTGTGGGGGTATGCAAAAATATCGAACGCAATAGTACGTTTCATCATTTGCCAACTTTCCGGATTTATCCAATGAGCGGTAACACAAATGTAAGAATCCGGCAAATTGTGGGGAGCCGACCAAACATCACAAGTTAAACTAATACCGGTTTTTAAATTTTCAAATTCATTTATTATTTCTACTTTAGCTTTTTTCCACATATTTATACAATCTCGTCTAAGAGTAGCACGACTTACATGAGTGTAGCGAGGTTGGAGCGTTTGTTGAATAAGCCGAGTCAAACGCTCGTTGTCAAAGTGTTTGAAAGGTAGACTCTCTTGAATCACAAAATGCGCCATCCTCTCCCGAACCAAGTCAACATTATACGCAAAAATATTACCTTCGTTTGTCATACTTGTTTGACCTTGCGAAGCTTGAGACTTTTTAACCGAACAATAATTTTTTTCAATGTGATTCTTCAAAGTTGTGTTTGCGTCTTTTCCAAAAAAATGCCCGCACAACTTGCATCGAGCCTTATGACCACCATTCGACATTTCGCATAAATCGAAATGTTGCCAAACATTGGGATTCCTTGTTGTAGGAATAACCCGCACAACCGTGGGAGCACTAACACTTTGAGAAGCACCAAGAATATTAGATTGTTGAGATTCGTTTGCCATTTTGAGAGTTTCGACTTTCGAGCGTGAGCGTTTTTGAGAAATAAGAGCGTTTTTTTAGAAATGAGAGCGTTTTGGAATTGTGTGGTTGAACCAATACAACCCACACCTATTTATACAAGTTATATGGGCTCCAAAATACAAAAAAAACCAAAAAAAACGGTCAAATAGCCGTTGGAACGGCTATAAAGCCGTTAAAATCGAAAATTCCAACGGTTCGAACCGGTTTGAGAACCGGTTCGGGCCCGAAAACCGGTTTGAGGGTGAAACCGGACCGGGTCGGGTTAAGAACCGGTATCCAAAAAAATTTTAAAAACTGGTAAAACACCTACGGTTTGGATCGGGTTTCGGATCGGGTTGGGTGAAACCGGTTTGGTTGTGAACCCGGTTCGGGTCGGGTTCCGGGGAACCGGTTTGAAACCGGTTTTTTTGCCCACCTCTACCACAAACCCCCCCTCCCCCCAATAATTAAGTTAGCAATGCTAATAACATCCCCCAAGAGCCCGAAGGGTAAAACCCAAGTAATAACCAAAAACACCAAAAGTCAGCGTAGGGGAGGGCGTAGGTCCTGCTTCATGGGTACCCGCGTCCCGTTGGGCCCATACCTCCCAACTAAGCCCGTTTCCCCTTCTGGATTGTTGCCTCAAAGCCCAACACGACTCGGCCACTATCGACCACACTATGGAGGTTGTGTACCCAACCTAATCTGGTTGAAGACCAATGGCCCAACTCAACCCTCGTTCCCTCTGCCGATCCACTTCCTCTAAGCCCACAGTAACTATGAAAACCCATTGAGTTTGAATTATCGAGCCCAACTTTATTGTACAAATCCTGATTGGCCCCATATTTCTTGTGTGGCCCAATACGCCCATGTCTTGCAACCGTGCATCTTGGACATTACACGGTGGACAATTCTCTTGAATATCATCCACGTTCAGTTCTTTGGCGACCCTTGTAGAACTTTCACTGCATATTCCTTCGTCACTATTTCCATCGTCATCAATCAAGGTTCGTCTTCCGACACACAGTCTGGATAGATTGGTTCAAAGAATAGAGGTATGTGATAGCTAAATGGCTGTTGCTCTCCGTCGCCACCTTCGTCCTAGACGGCTGTGCTCGACTCAGTTTTCGTCTTGCACATCTCCCGTTGCAATTCCAGATCGCGGACTCGTTGTCGAAGTCGTTTGATCTCTTGTTGAGTTTCAAGATTATGGATTATCCTCTGGAGTCGCCTAATCTTGAGATCCCATAGGTCGGGACCAACCCCACCACTGCATAGGTCGGTGATTATGTGAGTAGAAAGCTAATCTCTTCAACGACCACGTGGTTCGTGAATGACCATGTTGTTGCCTCGTCTGGCGAATTTACAACCTTGAGCATATTCCCTTCCACGCAAAGCCATTTGATGACTAATAGCTATGATACCACTTAAGGCACACGTGGGAGCATATTCAAAAGGCTTCAACAACAATCAAGTCAACCAAAGGATTTCAACCGATAATTCGGGCCTTTGACTCACTTATTTTCGGTCCACTTAGCCTTCTTCGTGAGTCCAAACACACCAACGGCCCCAAGTCCAAACCAAATGGCCCAATTATGAATTCATATAAGAGAACCCGTGGATGCTTATGCATTAACACTATAACTAATATGTTTTATCTAATACAAGCTTTACTGATCATCACCACACCATCCACCACCTCCCAAAATCAAATGGAAAATCGAATCAAAATATAAATGGATTTTGAACTCATATAATCGCATAAAACCAATTCTAAACCTTAAAAATCAAGAATCGGAACTATAAAAAGGACTTTTAAATATAGAAAACCCAAAACCACAACCAAGATCGAAAAATAAAATTGAAACTACGACGATGACAATAGAGATTACGACGGTGGATTTCACGTTAAAGGAGACACAGTTATAGATAATAATCATTTAGTTTAAGTAATAAAAATCCACGCAGATGTTTAGTTTAAATCCTTGGTGGTTATATCGGTTTGCAATGTTCAACAACGATTTAGGAAATGAAAAACCGTCGCTAAAAGAAACTTCAAAATAATTCCAAAGCTGTCTCACATTTGATAGTAGCATGAATTTTTTATCAATATTGTACAGTTACTATTCTATTAATGACACTGTAGGAGATACCTCCTTCAAGGACTCAATAGTCAGCCCAAAGAAGACGGATCCATTCTGAGAAGGCCCATCACTGGAAAGGCCCAACAACCTTTGCTCATAAATAGGCCCTTATCCTCCTTCATTTGACAGGTTATTAACTCCCCTCTCACTACACTCCTTCTCCCTGATATATCTCCTTCCCTCTAATATATGGAGGGGCACATATATGTATATCTCGATGATGATAGTGACTTGAGCGTCGGAGTGCCCTCGGGAGCAACCCCCCGGGACCTCTAACGAGCGTTTCTTGTGGATGCAGCCTTGATCAAGACTCAAGGAGATGGCGGAGCTGACTCCGTACAGTCATGAAGGAGCCCATCGGGATCCCCCGTGATGAGACTAACGGTAAGACGTGATGTAGGTACTCTTCCGGGGATACTAGAAAAGAGCAACCTCTATCCTTTACCCCTTGGTGGGGATACGTGACACTTTATACACTTCATGGAGTTGATACACATTTCTAAACACATGCTCGAAAGTAAATAAAAATTATTATATATAATAATGCAAAATCATTCCAAGTTCATAAAAGACCAAATTATTTTTAGTACAAGATTATTCCTATCTTTGAAACCAATCATAATTAAAATCTACAAAGTATTTACATAATTTAAGAAGGATCGCCGTTTTGACACCCTTATTTGAAAAACAAGAATAAAAATCATAAATTCTTTGACATAACCTCTACTATAAAATTATGAATTTGAAAGTGGAAAACTACTAAAAGTTAGTCATCCTGACTAACTTGTTTATTCGTAGTAGATTTGGTCATCCGGAGTAAACTGAAACTGCTAGTTAATTTCCAAACAGTTGACGGCTATAGCTATTTTAATCCAATAACTGTTATGACGAATCATTGCATTGTTTTACCTATATATATATATATATATAAGTCTTTTTGGTCAGTAGTTCCTAACAGATTTTCACATATTCGTTCTTGAATCTCTGATTCTTATTCGATTGATTATTCGTGTATGTCACGGAAATAATTCAATTTGAAAGTGAACTCTCACGATTATCTGATAATCCAGGTCATCACAAATACACAAATCACCTAAAAATACTATAGTTTTTATTGTGCAAAGGGCTTCTGTTGCATTTAAAAATTGTTTTTAGTACCTTTTTTTAACATGTAACTAAGACCTTTTACCAAGCACAACTTTTTTACTAAGGCTATCCGCATTGGAGCATGTGAAAGGCGGCGTGAATGCCACATCACTATTTCACGTCCAGGATCACCGCCCCCTAGGCGTGAAAGGGCCGTGAAAAGGGGCAAAAAAGGGGTGGGGCATAAGGCATTTCACGGTGGAGAGGGGCATTTCACGGTTTCTACATCCAATCAAAATATGCCACATAATAATTTATTATTCTTTTCTTTTTAATTAAATATTTTATTTAAGATTTAATTTGTTTTTTCTAAATAACTTATGCTCGGTAATTATTAAAAAAAGAGAAATATACGGGCTTGTTTATTTTATTTTTCTGAACATCCAGGTATAAATTTGAACGAAAACGAAGTTGTTTTCAAAAAAAAATATTTTTCGTTAAGTAAGTGGTTTTTTAATGAGAAGTAGTTTTTTTATTTATTCAAGAATGTATTTTTTTATTTTATAACTTAGTTTTTTTATTTATTAAAAATAAAATTTTAGTTAATTATTAAAAAATAAATACGGGGCGTGAAACCACTACGCACTTTAGTGATTCTGGGCAGTGAAAGCCCCTATGCTGATGTGGCGCTGACGTGGCAGGGCGTGAAAGAGGGGGGCGTGAAACCACTACGGATGGCCTAAGCAATGAGGTTCCATTACATTCAGATGGTGTTTGGGATTACTTATTTAACTCCAAAAGTGCTTTTTGTCAAAAGTGCTAAATTGACTTTTTCAAAAGGAATTTTTAAAAAAGTGTTTTGATTAACTTTTGTAGTGAGAAAAACCAATAAGTCAATAAGTTATCTTTTTAAAGTGTTTGGCTTAGCTAATATTTATTGTAGAGTAAAAGGTGAGTAGATTGGTAATTTTATGTTCAAAAAGTCATAAGGAGTTTCAAAAGGCCAGGATTTGTGACTTTTGGAAAACAACTTTTTAATAATTATCAAAAAAGCCAAAATAAAAAAGAATTTTATCAATGCCAAACACTTTTTTGACTTATTGATTTTTTAAAAAAATCAATAAATTAATAAGTCATTTTCAAAATCAATCCCAAAGACCCCTAATATAATGGTAAGTGAAATTTTAAAGCGTATAATGCATAGTTCTATTACCCTAACCGCCGCCAATGAAATTTTTAAAGATCCCATTCAAATTTAGTTTTTCGATATTGTTCTTCATTTTTCTGCGAATATTGACACATTTCTGCATAAATTTTATCTTCAAACAATTACATATTAATTATTTCTAATTTCTAATACTGGATTACCATATTTTTGCTAAGGTACATTCTTTTTACGTGCATTGATACTTGGTGAAGTTATTGAGCTTTGTATAGGTTCATCATCCCCAAGTGCTTAAAAATGTTTTAACTTTTAAAATATTCATATATATATTTTACTAGGTTAGAATCACGTGTATTACACGGGTTGAATAAATGTAATGTTATATACTTAGTATTAAAAAAGTTAAAAAAACACGTGTATTGTACGGGTTGAATAAACATGTGTATTACACGGGTTGAATAAAATATAATGTAATATGTTAACACATATAATCGTCAAGATATGTGTTTAAAATGAATTATGCATGACAGTTATAAATTCCGTTAAATTAAATTTTTTAAACACTTTTTTTTCAACTGGGTGTTAATTCTTTTATATAATTGATAAATGTTAATTCAGTTAAAGTGTACTTAGTTATTTAAATATCCTTTTAGCACAGATAAGTTAACTTAGATTACAATTATAAATTATATATATATATATATATATATATAAATACATATAAAAAATAAGAAATAAAACTTGGTTTTTTTTAACACCGCCTATTTTTTTATTATTTGGCATATTATAATTTTACCATTTAAAAATTATAGAAATCGTTATTATTTAATAGGAGAGAGAGACGACAAAAAAAATTATAAAAACAATTAAAAAATTTGTATAATAAATAGGAGAGAGAGACGTGAAAAAAATATTGAGGATTTATAGGAGAGTGACAAATTACCACCAAACCTGTATCTATACTATATAATAAATAAAAAATTTTCATGCCATGTGTCGCCTCCACATTCAATCTCATCATTTTTTTCGCCTCTCTCTCTTATTAAATACACATTTATCTTTTAATAATAAAATATATTTTTAAAGAAAATACTAATCTTTATATTAATAAATCTCCTGACATATTTTGACGAGCGTATGTGTTAACAGATTATATTGTATTCCACTGGTTTATTTAATCTGTGTAAAACACGAGTTTTTAAAAAATAATTTTTTTGTTACTTAGTATATAATATTATATTTATTCAACCCATACACAGGATTTTAACCTAGTTTATTATATAGTATAGATTTCGTATTAAACTCTTCACCTATTTATTATTAAAATTTTCAACTATTCTTTTTTAATAATATTTGGGTTTCGTTGTTTAAAGTCGAATTAGATATCAGAATCCGCGTTTTATAGCCAAGTTATATTTAGTAGAAATTATGTGTAAGTTTGTAACAGTAATATGAATAATGTTGTTCGCACCAAAAATTAAGTTCTCCAGAAATGGTCATAAGAGTTGATGGTTTAACTCGGGGTATGGTGGGTTTTTTTTATAAATAAGATCTATATATAATTAATAAGCCAATGATATAATTAATAAGCCAATGATAATTATCCCAAGACTTTATTAAAAAATTGGTTAAGGTGAGGTATCCAAGACTTTATTAAAATGAGGACGTCTTGAGTTCAAGTCCCACCTGTGACAAAAAGGGGGTTTTCTCACATATGGTGGGTTTCCTACTGAGAGTGGTCTCAGGTTCGCTGGTTCGGGACTGATGGGGATGGACTGATGTACGAGCTTCCATTCGGGGACGAGCCAGCCTAGAGCCCTAAGGATCCGTACTCGAGTAATTGAGATGATCGGGTGGGCCAGTGGCCCGTCAGTGATCCAAAAAAGCTGTTAAAAATATATAATTAATAATACTAATATAACGTAAAAATATAATGATATGATCAGCAATAGTAAGAGCATGCGGTATGGGGGCGTGATCACCGTGAAACACCGCCCCTCAGCGGCGTGAGCCACCTATGTGAAAAATCTCACAACTCTCTCTCTCTCTCTCTCTCTCTCACACACACACACTACAATCACACCACTCACACAAATTTCATTCACCTGGGTATAACACATATCAAGTGAGAGTGGTGTGAGCAACCCAACCAGGAGACGTGACGTCCACATGGCAGAAAAAGTGTCTTCACTTGAGTCTCACTAACTTGGGTATACCACATGCTCTAACTAAAGAGCTTGTAGTCTAACAGTATCTTGACATGTAGCAAAGATGTTCCTTATTAATTAAGAGTTCTAGCCTAATAGTGAACATTGATGTAGCCGTTCTAAAAAAATTAGCAATAGTAATTACACAGTTGCCATGCCATAGCAAATTGCATACCGGCTGTATTGATATTCTGTAACGTGTTAGTATATATGCTAGTTCCATAATACTAAAATAAAATTTAAAGTTGAATAGGTATGTTTCTTTAAAATATATTAAATGTCCTTATAAAAAAATCATAAAATTTATGACATTTACTCTTATTTTTCGAAAAATTATTGTGTGACCCCTAAAAATCCCATTTTGCAAGCTAATTAGACACATCAATAGTCACAATGCTATAGCTAGAGTGAGTTTTAATGAGTTAGGATGTTGGATGGTCCTTGTGGGGAGACTCACTTCTTGTAATTGATAGGGGACCGATTATTTGTGTGCAATGTTTTACAAAGATTACGAACTGCTAAAACGTATTCTCACTCTCACATTAATAGTATCATCAATGTTGATCAACATTGTACAATTAGTATTTTATTGACTCCTTAAGATATTTTTAACGACAGTTTTTTATTTCTAAATATCACCTGACATTTACTTACGATTTGAACCCATGTCATATTCATACACATTTTCAAACAGATGTTCTAAGTTAAAAATAATATTTATAATTATGCAAAATCATTCAAACTTTATAAAAGAAATTGTATTGTAAAAGATTATTTAGATTTTGAAACCAACCTTTCAAAAAATTCTTACTTAATAAAGAGGAGTCACCATTGTATATATATATACAACTACCAACCACGGTTAACAGTAGGGACGGCAATGAAACCCGAACTTGATGGAAAAACCTGAAACCCGAAACATTTGGGATGGGTATGACGTCGGGTAATCGGGTATGAGACCGGGTTTGGGATTACTTTATAAATTTTTCTCGGGTTTGGGACGAGTATGAGATATGATGATATATCCGTTTACCAACCCGATTACCCGATAACGTATACTCGTTTACTCGATTATACACCCGACATAGTTTTCTTTCTTTTTTATTTATTCTACGTATATATATCGTATTTATTTTAAGGGAAAATTACCAAAATGGACATTTGACCAGTCAAACTTACAAAAATGGACAAACTTTTTCAGCCTACTAAGTTGTGGTCATTAAACCATTAGTCGGCTGAAGCCGGCTAGTTCAGCATGCTTGAAAATCCGTGCCCAATTTCCTTTTGTCAGATTTTTAACCAACCAGAAAGTGACACGTGCAAGCTCTGAAACCCAAGCCGGCTGAAGCCCACTTCCAAGTAGGCTAGGCCGGCTTGTTTTTTTTTTGCTCAATTTTAGCCTACTTAATGCCTTTCCTTAGCCGGCTATTTGCCTTTGTTTAGCCGGCTATTTTTCTTAAAATACACACAACAATCATATAATAAGTAGTTAAAAACAATATAAGTTTAATGTTTTAAAATAAACACAACTATATCTATTTTAATACTACTTTTTATATGATTGTTGTGTTTATTTTAAGAAAAATAGCCGGCTAAGCAAAGACAAATAGCTGGCTAAGGAAAAGCATTAAGCTGGCTAAAATCGAGCAAAAAAACACGCCGGCTTAGCCTACTTGGAAGTGGGCTTCAGCCGGCTTGGGTTTTAGAGCCTCCACGTGCCATTTTCTGGTTGGTTAAAAATCTGATAAAAGGAGGTTGGGCACGGATTTTCAAGCAGGCCGAACTAGCCGGATTCAGCCGACTAATGGTCTAGATGACCATAACTTAGTAGGCTGAAAAAGTTTGTCCATTTTGATAAGTTTGACCGGTCAAATGTCCATTTTGGTAATTTTCCCTTATTTTAAGTATATATACCGTATTTATTTTAAATGTATATACCCGACATGATTTTATTTATTTATTTTTTAATTTTAATTACATTTTTTATATATACCCGATAGATACCCGACGGGTTTAGGTCGAGTATACCCAACTGGTTTAAAAACTAACAGGTTTATCCGATACCCGACGTGTGATTACCCGATAGAAACCCGACGGGTTTTGGGTTGGGTATGAGACAAGATTTTATAACCGAGTATGGGGTTGGTTGGGATTGCCTAAACTCGTCCCATACCTGACCCATTGTCATCCCTAATTAACAATATTTTTAATATTTTTTTATTAATAAATTGTATATACCACAGTGAACAGTATTTTTAATATTTTCTTATTAATAAATACTTTATATATAAAATGAAAAGTTGAAGCAGCGGTGTTCAAATGTTGAAGCACTTAAAGCAACAAACACCAATGTCCAAAGGCTAATGGGGTGAACTTCACCTCCAGCTTCTCTTCACTCTTTGTCATATCACACTTCATTCCAGTTTACTCATCTCTATTCCATCAAAGAAATACTCTACTTCAATCCACTCTTTATTTAAAAATAAATATATATATGTATGTGAGAGAAGTGGGGCTTCACTAGCGGTGAAGAATGCGTGGAGAATCCCACGCTGAGCTCCATTTTGGGTGGTGTTCACCGGCGACCCCTCCTACCACCTAGACCACTCCGCGATAAATCATGGTCCATACCGCATAACCTAATGGTTAACACACCCGTGTTCTAAACCATAGTTACCTAAAACGCGGTTCGCTCCGGTACGGGTACGTGGTTCGGGTACGCAATTCGCTAGAGTTAACGTATTCGGTACGGAGGGGGGTAGGTTCATTTCGGTACGAACCGGTACGGAGTACCATGTAGTTCGGTTCGATGTACCCAAATGAAAAATAAGTTCAACCAGACGGGTTCACTCGTTTAACCAACTTATTTCTTTTAAAAGTGTTTTATGACATAACTTAACATAAATAGGCATTTTATGCCAAAATTTATGAACTAAAAGAGAAATTAGATTAAAGTATTGATATGTAAAAGATGAAAGAACAAAATTTATAACCATCCAGCGAATTCGATGACCAATTCGCGAATTAGGCAGCATTGGTACGATCGGAAATTGGATTTGGTACAGCGAATTCGAAGTAAATGGATCGCCGAACCGAATCGAACAGGAACGCCGTACCGGAGCGAATGGGAACGCCGTACCATAGCGATTTGGTACGATGCGAATTTCGTTTTGGTACATCGCGATCCAATACGAGGATCGCGGGGGGCTGAGCGAATTCGGTAACTATGTTCTAAACCTATGATTTTGGGTGCGAGTCCCACTAGACATGCTATTTATTAATTCTCTTTATAGTTTTTGCCTATACTTTCACAGTTTCACCCTTTTAGGTCAGTTTCTTCAAATCAATGATTTAAAAACCGGACATCACCCTTTTAGGTCGGCTTCTTCGAATAAATGATTTAAAAACCGGACCGACCACTAGACATGCTATTTAATAATTGTTCTCTTTATAGTTTTTGCCTATACTTTCACAGTTTCCCCCTTTTAGGTCGGTTTCTTCAAACGGACCAACCTGTTCAACCAGGAACCACCGATGCCACCAGTTAGGTTATTGCATACCTTGCAAACATCAAATGAATCAGGCGGTTAATAGCAGACCGTACGAATCAGTTTCAAACCGAACCACATGAACCAAGAATAAACCAGAAAAATCATGAAAAACTCACAAATCAAAACTTAAACTGATGAACAAAGCAACGTGAACAACAAAGGACGTGCAAAGCAATTGTTGCTTTCCCTGCAGCTGCATGAACCCCTTTTATAAGTGTGAACTCTTCCTTGGGTTTTATAACTTGGCCGATGTGGGATAGCAAGTTTTACATCATGTAGTGTTTTTTTCTTCTTCTCTTTTAGCATTTGAAGTGTTTTTTTTTTCTTCCTTGGGTGTTATATATAAACCAATCATCAATACTTACATATTTACCTTTTATAGTTAACAATTTATTTATATTATTCGTTTTAGTCTTTATATTTATTAAAATTATAAATTCATACCAAGTTTAGCATCATATAGTTAACACATATGCTTTTAATTTTTATATTATTTATTACGTCATCCGGTTCTTAAATTCGGTCCAATTGGTCGGACCATTGAACCGATCAGGGGCGGATCCAGGAATTTTTTTCAGAGGGTTCACTGTTTTTAGATGATCCAATTTCATAGGGGCCGGACATAAAAATTTTCGGTTCGGGTCGGGCAGGGGCGGCTCAACCATTTTTGGAGGCCTAAAGCGAAGAAAAAAACATGAAAATTATGCTTCAAATGTTCACAAAATCAACTAATTTGTATTTAAGAGTCATCTACTCATTTGTTTCTATCAATTTTTTACCTCTAATCATATGAATGCTCAAGAACACACATTTAGTTCAAGAAAGAGTTCTTAGTTTTATAGTTTCACAACCGGATCAAGCGAGCAGCAGTGGGCGGCGTCGTAAGGGGGTTCACCTTATAATATTTTAGGGGGTTCACCCCAGTTTTTTTACCTACCGTTACACTAAAATTTCAAAACTCGGGGGGTTCCTGTGAACCCCCTCGGCTCTTACTAGGTCCACCCTTGGAACCGATAAGACGACCTGTATGATGTCCGAACCGGTTCTGAAAACATTGCTTCAAACGTAAAATACATTATTCCCTATCTTTTACTGTCTTAATCATTTCAGTATTAATGTTTATTTTGTTTTAAATCATAGCCTCGGGTTTTCAAACCCTACCCGTTTAAGTCCTTATGGCTAATGCCGTAGGATTTAGTTGTTAACTTTTTTTTTTGGAAATAACCAAAACATTCTTAGAGACTCAAATGGTTAAAAATACCCCCATTTTTACTATTTCTATTAGTGTGTATATATATGTTAAATACAATTTTTACTCAAATGGTTAAAAATGTCGAGTTGCATCAACTTCATACGTTCTTTACGTACTTAACCATATTAGTATCACCGCCGTAACTCACGACAACGTTCACTGGTATATATACATTTAGGAACTGAAATGAACAGTAGAATAATTAAATTTTATTAATAAACTTTTTATATATAAAGATAATACAAATACGAACTTGGGTTTAGTGGTTGAGGAGTATACCAATAAGGCAGTAAGTCGAGGGGTGCTGGAGCGAGGTGCCACTCCCCCCGTCAAGCACCCTTTGAGTTTCTAAAGTGATGATTAAAACTTCTTATTCCATAGAAACACATTTAGCAACGGATCAAAACCCACCCCTAACTTTGTTAGTGTGTCAAAACTACTCCTTAACTTTCTAAAATTTAACTTTGACCCCCTCAAGTTTGTAAAGTTATTTGTCACAAATCAAAACTTACCCCGTTTTATGTGGTAACAAACCATTTATCAATAAAACCGTGAGAAGACATCTGATTTATAAGTTTGATTAAAGATCTTCATTTTGAGTGGATTTATAAACTTTTGCTCGAAGTTGAAAAACACATCAAAATTGTAACTGAAAGTTAGAATTTAGTGAATTTATATTCTTTTACGTTATTTATGATAAAAGCTCTTTTTATTTTATCACGATTCTATATAATTATATGTTTGAACATGTCTACAAAGTTTATATATAATTTAATTTACCTACCTAAACATAACAAATATGTGTACAATCACATTCCAAACCCTCAAAACATTTGATTTGGCTGTGATAGAGAAGGGCAATAAAGTGGCATATATCTCATCTCCCCCAATCAAAAACCATATAAACTGGTTATCCTATCCAAAGGCCAACACGTCAGCGCTATCTAGATTATCAAAGAATGAGTGGTTGTCCCTCTAACCTTATTTTGTGGCAAGTATTCAGACATAATGTATTTGCTTTCATCATCTAATCTGGAATTAAACAACAAGAAGCGATAACATATTTAATTATTTACGAAAATGGCATCCACCGTACATTCAGTGGCAACCACCTCCACCACCCTCATTGACGGCAAGGCTCCTCTACGTCAGTCAGCTGCCGCCGCGTCCTCCCAATGTGTCACACTTCCGTCTCTCCACCACCACAACTTCAGCAGCAGAACCGTGCTTGGAAGGCCACTGGCTACTGTTAGTTACACTTAACACTTTATTCAAGTTTACCATGTGACATGTTCTACTAGGAAAAACGGTAACTAGCAACTACCTAAGACTAAATTGTCTAAGTAGTTGCTAATTTCCGTTAGCAACGAATTAACATTGGTCGTTGCTAATTCCGCCTGTGGCTAAATTGATTACATATAGCTGGTATATATCAGGTCGAAAGTTAGCCAGGAATGTTGCGGCCATGGCCACTGGAGAGGCAACACCTGAGGTCTCCCCTGACGTTCAAGAGCTCATAAAGCCAATTCAAGAGGCGGTATACACATACATACAGATTTGTTTGTTTATTTATTTTTAACTTGTCATAATTAGCAATCCTGTTTAATTCTCTATATATGGCATTATGTATTAGGTTAATTAATAATTAATGGTCCTTAACACATTAACAGTAATTTTTTACTCCTAAATACTGTAGATTGATCTCACTTGCAACACACACCAACCCAACCCAACCCAACCCAACCCAAGGAACAAGAACACCAATCCGTAACCCCTAGAAAAGATGGTTACGAACGAGATTTGGATGGAACTAGGAACAAGATTTACGAAACCTTCATTATAATTACATACAAATTACGATTACAATCATCCATATAAATAACCACAAGCAAACCTATCCTAAACCTACTAAAAAGTTTTAAAGATAAACTAAACAATAAAACTAAATTATTTTGACCTACTAGATAAAACCAAACTAATAATTAAATAAAATAAGCATTCCTAGGCTCATACTAGTACCAAACTTGCGGCTCAAGCTTTCCTTCCCATCCAAGAAATCGGCCCAAGTCACACCCCTTCCAAGACTCATTCTTTGATTCACCTTCTAGCCTTCACATGTGAACTTAGGATTAACCAACAATTGCCCTCTTAACCCTTGAGTTCACATTCCTTCCTATCACAGAAAATCTTCATTCTTATCCTTCTAGATTAATTTACTCTCCTCCTGCTTTGCTTTATCTTTATCCTTCCACTTGGTACACTCAAATTGGGAGTGTCCAAACTCACCACATTCGTAGCACCTAAAAGAGCTTCTATCTCTAGTTCCACGGCCCTTCCACAGCCTCTTCCAGAATCATGACCCCTTGATCACCCCTACTCTTGCCATTAGACCATTCTTCTTGATCTTCCACCTCTTGACTGCTAGAACTTGCCAAAAGTACCCTGCTTTGATCATTTTCTTCATGCTCACTAAAACCCTTCAACCGTTTCCTCAAAACCCCTCATCCTTCCAACTGCAGCTTCAAACAACATCTTGTCAACGTCAGAGTACTGTTCAACATAAGCTATGAATGGTAAGAACTTCATTGGTGCTTAATTCAACAACTTTCTCACTGTCACCCTATCCTTCAAGATAGAACCAAAAGACCTGAACTTGACCCTTACCCCGCTTAGCTTTCCTGCAAACGTGTCTACCGTCTCATTATCCTTCATCTTTGTGGCTTCCAATTCATCCCTCAAAGTCTGCAGACGAGCCTTTTGAACCATATCTGCTCCTAGATGCAGGACTTTGATCGAATCCCACACCTCCTTTGCATTTTGGTATTGAGCCACATGCATTAGGATATCTTCAGGTAATGTTTGAAAAATTATTTCTTTAGTAGTAGCCACGTTCTTTTCTTCTACTTATGTACCTATTGCTACAATCACCACCTCCCAAAGGCCATAAGCCCTCAAGATCTGCTACATCAAAATTGACCACGTGGTGTAGTTTGTTTCGGTCAATTTTGGGCACTGAAATGCCACACTCCCCTGCATGTTAAGGACTCAATGCTTGATTTGGAACTGCCATTCCTTCTTTTTTTCCTACTTTTCCTTCTTACCTTATTTCCTACTAGGCTTCCTTCTTCCTTCTTTCCTACTTGATTCCTTCATCATACTTCCTACTTGGTTTCCTTCTTCCTGCTATTTTCCTTCTTTCTCCTACTCCTTCAATACATCAAGAAACGAGTTCTTGAATGCCTACTCACCAAGAATTTTTTTTCCTTGTTTCTTCCTACTTGCCTTCTTCACATGCACTCCTTCATCAAGAACAAGTTCTTGATTCCCTGTTATCTTCCTCCTTCTTGCTTCTCGACTAGATCCAACAAGAACATTGAACCTTCCTTGCTATCTTCCATCTTTCCTTCGATCACAATACCAAGAGCTTGAAGCTCTGATACCAACTGTAGATTGATATCACTTGCAACACACACCAATCCAACCCAAGGAACAAGAACACCAATCTGCAACCCCTAGAAAGATGTAGGTTACAGACAAGAGTTGGATAGAACTGGAACAAGATTTACGAAACCTTCATTGTAATAACTTACAAATTATTATTACAATCATCCATATAAATAGACACAAGCAAACATATCCTAAACTTACTAAAAAGCTTTAAAGATAAACCAAACAATAAACAAACTTATCTTGACCTACAAGATAAAACCAAACTAATAATTAAATAAAATACATTCCTAGACTCATACTAACAGCAAACTTGTGGCTCAAGCTTTCCTTCCATCTAAGAAATCTGCCCAAGTCATACCCCTTTCATGACTCATTCTTTGATTCACCTTCTAGCCTTCACATGTGAACTTATGATTAACCAACAAATACCACCAAATCAACACTCAACCTGCCCTTGAACGGTGAAAGTTTAAACTAAACTTAGGCCACAAGACTAATCCTAATTCTAATAAATGATTCCAAAGAATGCCACGTGTCATCATCATACTTTTTCTCACTAAAATCTTCTAATTTTCCTATTTTAAGTAAATGCCACGTGTCATCATCATACTTTTTCTCACTAAAATCTTCTAATTTCCCTATTTTAAGTAAATTTAAATTTTGAAATCAAATTATGTTAATGTTGTTTTTTTTAAATAATATAAAATTTGAATTCTAATTATTGCTTAATTTAAATTCTAATATAAAATTTGAAATCTAATTTTCCCTACATGTTATTGTATTTTTATTTTTCTATTAAACAATCTCATGTAATACATGAGTATATAGCCTAATTACTAATAAAAAGATGTGCTCTTTTGATATATACAGTGAAAGTTTAAACTGAACTTATTAAGGCAAAGGTCTTAATGTCAATGTTGTAAACTAGGTTTATGAGTCAAAGTGTCTTTGTAAATAGTTAAAGGGGTCAGTCTGTAAACTTATAAAGTTAGAAAATGTTTTAGAGTCATGTCGTAAAGGTCAAGACGCTTCATAGAAGCGATGCTTCGATTAGTATGAGTTTGTATATATACGATGCCAAAAAATTCAAGTGTGTGATAGATTACTGTACATTTCAGTATAATTAAAGATTCAAGTTCGTGTTAATTCCCTGATTCTTGTTCTTGATTTTGCATCCGATTTCCAACATACAGTGGGAGAAAGTCGAAGATAAGTATGCAGTGAGTAGTCTAATAGTAGCCGGAGGTGTTTTTCTTTGGGGTTCCACAGGATTGATCTCGGTAAGCATGAGCATGTTTTCATATATATCATACTACTTTTAGAGACACTTAGGGCTTTTCTTTTTAAATAGATATTACTTAAAAGTTTCACCGGTACTTTTAAAGAATTTGCCAAAAAAGTTCCAAAACATCTAGTGACAATTTTTTTTTTACTTGGCAACGTTATGTTGTGAATAGGATCACTCTTTTGTATATTTCATATAAAAATGAGTGTTAGATACTATATAATACTAGAAAAACCTCATGAGTCACTTGACCGGATACCCAACACTTGGGTCCGTTCCTAGTTTAGTGCATCACCTAATGACATTTTCCTTGTAGTTTTAGTTACATCCAGGGTACAGAACATATATGAATCGAGTTTCAAAAGCCCATAACCCTTTCGGATCGACCTTTGAGCTGCGAGTAATGTGGCATTGTTTCTTGTATCAGGCAATAGACAGGCTTCCATTGATTCCAGGTGTTTTGGAGCTAGTTGGAATTGGTTACACCGGCGTAAGCTTAAGTTTTTTACTATTTAGATATCTTTGTACCTTTGAAACACAGATGTTTGACAGACATTCTAATATTTCCTATAGTGGTTTGCATACAAGAACCTGGTTTTCAAACCTGATAGGTATATCATTCAGCCCTATTTGAATATATTCTGGAATTTAATCTTTCAAATAAAATAAAAAAGAAAAGAAATTGTCAATCTTATACTAACTAGCACTTGACATTAACGTTGGATTTTCAGGGAAGCTTTGGTAGAAAAAGTTAAATGCACATACAAAGACATTATTGGGAGCAGCTGAATGCATCGAGTTGAGTTCTTTTTTTCTTTTATTTCCATAATAAACTTCTAACAGGAGAAACTGTGTGACTATGAACATCTTCTGAAGGCACATATGTATCCATGTTCCATCCTTTTCTATGTCATGCATTCTTCCAAATATGTCTATTTTATGTAGGCATCTAGCTGCATTTTCTTAATGGTCACCTTCCGGGTTTGAAGTGTGAAGTAGAAAACTAGAAATATTTTAAGAATTTGGCATAAGCTATTAGATGGCTAGCATGTAGTGCAAGAGCCAAATATGTTCTTTTTAAGCTATATTTAATTATTTAATTCAATGTTGAATAATATGTTCTTTTTAAGCCCACACCAGTCTTTTTTACGGGATATGTAGTATGATTACGGATTTTCAAGACGCAAACACGAACGTGTTTAGAAACAGGTTACATGAACACGGAGGTAGTAAATGGTCCTTTTGCTTCATTGTGGAATTGGATAAGAGAAATCGAGAGGACGGATTAAGTTGGAGTTGTTCAAGACTATTTGAGTAAATACTCAAATGATAAAGCCGGATCTAAGCGTTGGCTAGGTAAATGCTATGTAGTAAGAGTAGGGCTGTTATAATATGTCAGACACGACACGATAAGACATGACATGATAACACACGATGACCTGAAGTGCTAGACACGAGCACGACACGATAACTTATTGTGTCATTTTTTCTAGACACGAACAGTCGAACACGAACCTGTTTAGAAACATGCTACACGATAAGACTTGTTAAGAGACTTGTTCAGAGACAAGACACGACACGATAAGACACGACACGAGCAGGGACGATGAGGGAGCCAGGATTTCGTTGCAGAGAAATGAGAAGGAAAGTGATTGTTGTTGTTAGAGGGAGGCAGGATGAGAATGGACGATGGTATGGAACTAGGGTTTTGTTTAAAGTAAATAATCTATATCTATACTATATAATAAATAAAGGTTTTGGTGGGACATTTGTCACTCTCCTATGCATCCTCAATTTTTTTTCCCGCCTCTCTCTCCTATTAATTATATAAATTTCTTAATTGTTTTTATAATTTTTTGTTTCCCGCCTCTCTCTCCTATTAAATAATAATGATTTTTATAATTCTTTTTGTAAAACGTTTTTTATTTTAAAAAAATAGGTTTGTCCATAAAACATTTTTATACATTGAACATTTCTTTCATTATTTTTATAAAATATTTTAAAAAAATAACTATATAATATTTCTATAATTTGTATTAAAAACTATGTAATATGTCATAAATATGTAATATGTAAATCTTTATTACTAAATATATATAACATTGCATTTATTCAGCTCATACAATACACCAGGTTTCTAAAGTTTAATATGAATTTACACTTATTAGTTACATAAAAAAAATTAATACTCAGCTGAAAAAAATGTTTTAAAAATTAATTTAACAGAAATTATAACTGTCACGTAATATTTTATTCAACCCATGTAATATACATGTTTTTAAAGACATAATTTTTTTATTATTAAATATATAACATTACATTTATTCAACACGTGTAATACATGAGATTCTAACCTAGTATTGTAATATAACTAAATAATAAATATTTATATTTTTTAAAATATTTAAAAATATAAATAGGTTTGTTATCGTGTCTAAACAGGTTAAACATGTTATGACCTGTTAAGACACATTTTTTATCGTGTCTTAAACGTGTCGAATTGTTTAAGACACGAAACCTATTAAGCTCAAACACGAAACCTGTTAACTCCGTATCGTGTTAACATGTCCATGTCAAAAATTGACAGCCTTAAGTAAGAGGAGTAATTATGAACTCTGTAAACCATTCACATGGGGGTGGTGAAGAGAGGGCTCCAATTGTTAGAAAAAAAACCCACAACCCCTTGGGGTTATCCTGCACTAGGGGTGTAAACGAGACAAACCGGCTCGTGAGCTACTCGAGATCGACTCGTAAAAAGCTCAAATCGAGACGAGCTTAAACGAGCTCGAGCCTAAAAATAAGCTTGTTTAACAAACGAGCCCGAGCTTCACTTATCGAGCTCGAGCCGGCTCGCGAGTCTAAACGAGCCAATAACTTATATAATTTTTTTAATTAATATATTAAATATATGTTTATAAATTAATAATTAGTATATATCAAATTATGATAAAAATAACTAAATAGTATATATTATGTTATATATAAAAAATATAATAAAATATATATATAAAATTATAAATATATATATATATATATGTATAAATTAATTAATAAATAATAAACGAGCCGAGCCCAAGCTTAAAAAACTACTCATGAGCCGAGCCGAGCCCGAGCTATAGAAAGAAAGCTCGAATCGAGCCGAGTTCGAGCTCTCAGTAAGTTAAACGAGCCGAGCTTGAGTCTAGTCAGGCTCGGGCTCAGCTTGACTCGTCTCGTTTACACCCTATCCTGCACTTGGAAAAAGAAGTAGAAAAAAGAATAAATATAGTGATAGTTTGATTCTTTGTCGCCGTAGTAAATATGAGAGAAAATAGAATTTTCTTTCTTCGTCTTTACAAAAAAAAATATAGGAGGAAACTGTGACACGCTCACTAAAAAAAATCCTTTTGTAGCGAATAATTTATTAAAAAGATAAATTTGGGTAGAGCCCGACTTAAGTCAAATGACTTATTCCTATAAGACGAGTATCAACGTCACTTAGGGTGGGGGGGAGTCCATCCCTCCATCTCCGAAGCCATATTAGTGACACATCATATGTTTCATCTCTTCTCAATCTATTCTAATGCTGTGTTCCCAAGTTTAATAAATAAAAGAAAAGAGGATAAATTGAATTAATCCGTGTTCTAGAGTTCGAAGAAAAGGAAAAAAAAATTAAAGTACAGTAAAGAAAGGTATGAGAACAGAAAGATATTACCCTCTCTTCAAATCCGTCCATTTTAGAAGAAAAGTTAGCATGAAAGATTATTAAAAATCTTCATTTCTTTTCTTTCCCCTTTCTTTTATTAAAAAACTCATGAACACAATTTTTTCTAGTTTCTTTTCACTTTCTTTCACCCATCTCTTTAAATAGGACCCGGGAACACGACGTAAAGGGGGAATCCATCCCTCTCTATTCCTAAACCATTTTTTAATTAAATTTAATTAATAAATTTATTATAACATAACTAAAAATATATAATTAATTAAAAATAAATATAAACCTTTAATATTAATTTAAAACATAATATTTCACTAACATAAAGTAAAAGTTACAAACCAAATGAAAAAAAAACTTTAAAGATTCATTAGCCATCAAGGCGAGGTATGTAGGTGTTTTTGATATGTTCGATGAGATCCCATCAAAGGCTATCGTGGGTTTCTTCGCAACAAGATAATACTCAAATTTGTATTGTACACCGTTTACCTGGAATGGACACCAGTGTACGGTTCGGTGTTCAATAGCATTGGATAACGACAATTGATTGGGCACGTTAATGTCGTTGTTAGAATCGACGACACCAAAGAATGCATGTCAAAATCATAAATCACTCGAGGCTACCGCTTCGAGCATAATCAGCCATTACGGGTTTAAATTTGAGGAAACAATGATAAAAATAGGTTGAAAAAAATAGATGAAATTGTTTAAATTGGTTAGAATTTAAATTATTATTATTTTTAAAATAGCTATTACTGGTTTAAATTTTAGCTTTAACCATGTTAATGGTCCCACACGTTATTGGTTAATAGAGAATCAAACAAATATTAAAGGAAAATAATGATTGATATTGAAAAAAAGGATTGATGCATTTAATCTTAATCATTAAAATATCCTTTAATTTGATTACGCAATAACAACAATTCATTATTCACGGATCACATTGCTAACTCTTAAAAACATAAGGTCGGTGGCCACTAGACTAATGTTTAAATATTTTCTTTTCAAATTAATAAACTGAAGGTGGACTAGTTGTAGTGGTAAGGCCCATACTTAATAAAATTCTGTTCTTGGGTTCGAATCCTAGGATTATTTTTTTATTGTCTTACTTTTTTTTTCTAACTTTTGGTTTTTAGTTTTTTTTTAATAATTTTTTTTCCAATAGTTTTATTTTGTTTTTAGCGATTTTATCGTTTCAATGTTACGTCTTGTATACACTATAGTCTTTTCTATTTATAATGAATCGGCGCGACTTTGTAGATTTCTTTTATGTATTTAACAACGTCAGTATCACCGTCACAACACGCATTGCTACATTCACAAACGCGCCACATCGTGCGGGCTTAATTTCTAGTTATATCCATACTATAATTATAAACTAAATCCAATTACTAAAATGCCCTTACACATTCAATTATTATTACTATTACTAATAAGATTAAAATACAAGTCCTTTGAACAGTTGCAGATCCACTCACTTTTAAACACGTCACTTTTTTATTTTTTTTTTATTTTCATTTTTAACCCTTATACTATATATAATATACGCTTTTAGCCCGTTTCATTTTCTATTAATTTCGTTTTCCTTTAATAACTTTCGTTTCTTAACTTTTTTTCAAAATACGGAGGGCACGACCGTTTTTAGTTTTTTTGTCAACGTTCCGATATAATTTTTTTAAAAACGGAGTTATATTCAAAATCGAGTTTATTTTTTACCGTTGCTTATAGCGAATGTCGTTACCGTTGTAGTACCGTGACTAGCCGAACCTACTATTAGCGAACAACATAATTGTCTTTATTGGTGTTATCCGAACCCATATCGGTATTCACTTTTATGGTTTTCGACGACCCGAACCGGCGATTTTTTATTTTGTTTTTTTTTTCTTTTTTATTATTTAGTTTTATGTTTCTATTTTAGTAACATTATTTTTACCGTTGCGCTTACGTTTTCATTTAAATTTTATTAACGATGAGCCTGACACCCGCCGCGAAGCACGGGTATAGCCATCTAGTTATTATAAATTATAAATAATTTAATATAGCAAAATCTACGCTATTGTGTCATTTGCCCACCGGTATTTCTTATATTAACATAGCGGCGTGACCTGGATTCAAACCTAGCCACCACCGGTTTTCAGGGTTTTTTCTCTTTTACTCTATTCCCAGTAAACCTCCGATCGACGGTTCGGTCCTTCTGCTTCTAGTCGAATGAATTAAACTTCCGATCGACGGTTCGCTCCTTCTGCTTCGAGTCGAATGAAGGGAAAACAGCTGCACATTCAATTTTAGGGATTCTTTGGTACGATTACTGCATTTTTGGATTGTTTATGCTGTATATGTGTTTTGTTTTGTTGGAGTTATGTTTGATCAAAAGTATACAGTAGTATTTTAGTAGTGATACTTGCTGAAGCTTAAAGTTTTTATCTAATATTGGTAGATAGGTCTGGACAATATGAAACATTAGGAAAATCAGTTAAGAGTTGGAATCCATTTTCAAGCCTGTAACATTTACCACTATTGATTGATACAAGGGCATTTACATTATCCAGGACATGTAAATTGCACACTTTGATGCATAATAATTTTTTTTTTCAATTGATGATGCTCTAAATAAAAATACAGTTTTAGGTTTTTGGTAGGCCATATAATCAGTTTCAGCAAATCTCTTTGCGCGTTTCCTTCGTTTTTGTGTTAGGCTTAGCGTTGACAGCAACTTTTGAGAGGCATAATATTCATGATTATGTAGGGACAGGCAGCGAAATTTTTAAACGATTAAACCAAACCGGGTTGTTCTGTTTTGACCATAGGACCAGAGTTCGTCTGTTATTGAGCCCGTTTATCTTAATACCTCTTCACTTTTTTCTAAACCTCCTGACATGTATTTGACTTGAAAGCTACTTATGTGTTAGGTTTTGTGTAATGTGTGTATTTGACCTGCATAAACATCATTACAAGTGTTTTTGTTTTATATTGAAAGCTACTTATGTGTATTACATGTTCATGCAAGGTTAGAGTAGGGAAATACTATAGAGCCACGAGTTCAATAGCAAGAGCTGGAGAAAACTTGCAGCCTTTGTGGCATTCTGATAATAGGTTAACTGGTTAGTATGAAGTTGTTAAGCCTCTGCAGTGCTATAGATAAATATACAAACATTAATGCATATATATACATGTATGCATATATATAAACATGAATACGATTTTATTTTACTTGATGGATCAGTCATCAAAATGAGTCAGTTATTTCTTACATTATATATATAGTAAATGGTGCCGTCGGCGCCCCTCATTGAGTTGTTCAGGGGATGCATGAAAAATAATTAACGAGATCTGAATCGGTACCTGTTCTATAAAATCCAAACCTAAGTTTGTAAAAGTTCAATGAAATAGTTATTAGCATGTTAGTGTTATTGTTGTGTGCTCTGTGAGGGATCAATTATGTATAAAATAACTTGGATATATGTGTTTAAATTTGGTGATAGAGATTCTCCGGCAAAGAGATGATTTGGTGCCCTCATTGTGGAAAACATAGTGAGACACATTGTGATTATACCACCAGCAGCGTGTAAGTGTTTCCCAATTATTTGTAATTTTCTTTTCAAGTGACTAATTCTTCAACTATTTATGTTCCATTTAGATGCTGTGTTGATTGTGGAAAAGTAGTTTCTCAAGATATATATACAGAAGATGCCGAGTTTACTAAAGATGCAGCCGGAGGGGTGGGTTTTAGAACACATTTTGTTTGATTTTTGTTAATCATTTTAGTGACCTCTTTTCCCTAGTGGTCTATCTAACTTGTATATAATTGCAGGCCCATCTTGCAGGCAATGTTGTTAAAATGCAAAATGCTTGTATCGAGTCACATAGAAGGACCTTGAATAAAGGTACATTGTGTTTGTTATTGTATATTACTACATACTTCACGTAGATTGCAACAATATTTTCTTATATTGCAGGGAATGATGTAATTTATGAGCTGATAAATAAATATGGGATCAGCAATGTTGGTCATGCTACTAAGTATTACCAGGTTTGTGCTTTCAGACTTATTTCTGCATATGCTTATTGAGAATGGTAGTTTTGATTCCTACATAATTGTAGATAGCTGTTGAGCGTGGATTTACAAGAGGACGTAGAACGGGACAAGTTGCAGCTGCTTGCCTCTATGTTGCCTGTCGGTAAGTGGTCACAATATCATGTTTGTAGTTGCAAAAGCATTTAAGATAACATGTGAATGCTAATTGTTGAAAAATATTAACTTTTTGGTTGTGGCTATGATTGGAATTTGATAAATATTACATTAGTGAATTTTTTTCATAAATTGATACTCGGGTTATGATTTAGCATTCACAAACATCCTTTTTAGCTTAACTAGTTAGACTTTTCTAGGCCCGCTCAGCTTTTAATGAGGTAAAATGCCTCACTTAATGACCTTATGTGAGTTCGAATAGGGCCATTAATTGCTCCATTAAGTGGTATCTAAAAAACAACCCTCTAAATCCAAGCAACAAACAATACACGAAAGAACACGAGAAATAATTTTTAAGCTTGATATTAGTAGATTCTGATGGGTTATGGGAGAAAAGAAAAGCAAAACAACCCTTTAAAGGCTCACTTTGACACGACCTTTACATGTTTACACACTTTAAAATGCTTCTAATACACTCCTAGTATGTCATACAATTCATTTTAGAACATCTAGCATGAATGTCAATGAATTAGGATGAAAAGCAAGAAAAATCTTAAAATAGCAGGAAAAGAGTGCTAGTACTCTTTCTATGAGTACCATACTGGTACTCTCTAAGGCCCTCCTATGCTTACACACTTTGCCTTTGTCCATACACATACATTTCATCCAAAACTTTCGAACTCCATTTTAACATACCTAAACATTAATTTAACTAATTCAAGCATCATATTAAAGTTCCCAACGTATATTGATCATAAATATGTTATCATTCCATGAATGAAAGATCTATAAGATCATTTCCATGGAAACCTCCATTCAAACTCATGTAAGCTTCAATCCAAGCATGAATCAAGTTATTACTTCAGTTGCACCATCACACAAGCAAGACTCATGATTATTACTTTCATATGATTACCACACAATCGCTTTGTCAATGTTACTGCATGATTTCATAGGTGTTACATGCACCTTCTTGACCATAACCCTCGTTAGGGTATAAATCTTGACATGAAATCTCAAGACTAAGAGTTAATCTCTATAATTCTTGGTTGTACGTTACTCTTAATGTCTACGAATCATTTCATTCACCTCCAATTTTGTATCAGTTCACAAACACTTGAGCTTCTTAGTATTTCTTCTTTGGTGTCACCACAAGTCCAAAACACACTTTTCTTTTGGTTTTGAGAGAATAAAGGCCATGGGCTTCTTTTCTCTTCTATTTCTAGAGATTTCAAGGCTTAAATGACCATTTTACCCTTTTAATTGAATGGAACTCACACCTAAGCCCCTCCTTTACTTTTGCTTCTTTGACTTTTGCATAATTGACAATTTTTGACATTCTAAATGCCCTACATTTGTTCTACACATCAACAAAGTTATAGCCACCTTTTAATAATCAATTTATTTATTTCATAATATTAAACATCCCTTTTGTATTTCATTTAAAGTTGGGGTGTTAAACTTTTGGTACACATTTTTCACCATGGTTGTACTTCCAAAACCACACTTTGTTTGGAAAATTAATAGGGTAGAATGTTAAATCTTTCACCCTTTTCTGGAAATGAACACCAAAAGTAACATTTTTTAATGTTCAATAATGAGCTATATAGTTTTGTATTTCGATGCATTGCATGTGTTTACTTCTACTAACACACACACACATATACGTACATACATAAGCATATATACACACACACATACATACACATACATACATATACATACATACATATATATATATACACATATTCATTTCATAGTTTTCCATTTATTGTAATGTAGGATTTCACGTTTTCTTGTTATGTGGCATTATGTGATATGAAGTAGCACACATCTTTGTGTTTACCTGAATCTCTTGCTTCTAACTGTGTGAAATTGCTGTTAGGTGTTGCCCAATTGTATAATTGTTCTTCGTTGTCCATTTGGCATGTGATTTGCTGTTCAATTAATGGTTGTTGTTATGTTATACAGGGAAATGGAGAAACCATTTCTGCTTGTAGAATTCTCAAGTGAATTGGGTGTTAGTGTGTAAGCAATCACCTTCCTTAATTATTAAATGTTTTTTAAATTCTTTTTATACTATATGAATTTGTAATTTGTATTTTCTAGCTACGAGTTGGGCACTGTGTATTTACAACTTTGCAAACTGCTGAGCCTCCAGGATCATCCCTTTGTACAAAAACCAGTTGATCCTAGCCTTTTTATGCATAGATATACAAGTGGTAAGAGTTGATTCTACACATTTATTTGAAATATCTTTCTTTATTCTGGAGCAAATTACACGAATGGTCCCTGTGGTAAACCATATTGCAAGTTTGGTCCTTTCTTTTGAGAAATTACATATATTAGTAACATTTTTGTTTCTTGTCATTAACTGACGTTAAAAGATCTGCTAATTCCGTGTTTGGTCCTTTTCACAAACTGGTCAGCCCATCTCTTTCTTTAGTTTTTTAAGTAAAAGGGTATATTTGTCATTTCACATGGATTTAACAGCTGTTTTAATGTCCCTTAGTGAAAAGGACCAAGCGTGTTACTGGTAGGTGAACAGTGGGGACCATATATGTAATTTCTGAGAAGAAAGGACCAAACTTACAATGCGGCCTTTACCACAGGGACCATTCGTGTAATTTGATCTTTATTCTTTGTTTCTATGGTTGATGATGTTATTGCTACCTTATTGTTTTTGTGTTTTAGGACTAATGAAAGATGGTAACAATAAGAAAGTTCTGAACACGGCATTGCATCTTGCAGTTAGCATGAAGAGAGACTGGATTCAGGTTTGATTCTTTCTGAACTTTTATAATTCCTTCTTTGTGAGTCTATTCAATAACTTTTCTTCTTCATGATGTTTTTACAGACGGGAAGGAAACCTAGTGGGATATGTGCTGCAGCTATTTATGTTTCTTCTCTGTTACATGGATATAATTTTTCAAAAACAAATGTTGTGAGTATAATTCTAAAACCGTTTTATTTTATGCAGATATGAATGGTTATTGCAATTTGTTTAACGGATTCCATTTGTCCAATAACATTCTGCGAACCAAATAGCCCCTGTTATCATATTCTTTTTTGTGAAAACTGGCCATTTTGGTATGCTTGATTGATTATGGGTCAAATGTGTAAAGTTAAAATAGTTAGCTAAAAGAAATGCTATTTAAATGGATTGAACGCTTTGTTAAAGTCGCTCAAATTATGCTCATGTGCTTACAACCTCGTGAATTGATGTATTCAAATAAAGTGGAAAATTAATGGACACTTCCTGGCTTTATGCTATTTTTACATGTATAGTACACACATCTGCTAGCCTCAGCTAATACAAATGTTTCAGAGTTTCTTTTTCTATTTAGCTTTTGACATGTTAATGTTTAATTGATGAAAACAGCATTCTCTTTGGTTATCTAAAGTTCATATTTTTACTATATTATTATTGTCAGGTTAAAGCTGTACACATATGTGAAGCAACATTGACAAAGCGATTGATTGAGTTTGAAAACACAGAAGCTGGGAGTTTAACAGTGAGTTCTATTGCGTTGCTCAAAATTCGTCATCTTATGCAGTTTGATCAGTTTCTCATTTGAATTACTTGAATATTCGTTAAGGCTATAAAATTTATAAGGTTTTGTGCACTTGATGCTGTGACACTACTTGTTGAGGACAATTCTTCCATTTTGCACTGTTGTACATATATATTACCATCTATATTTACTTAATAATGAGTGAGATGTAGGGGTGTAAAAGTGCCGAGCCGCTCGTGAGCTTAGGCGAGCTCGAGCCTGACTTGTTTACACCCCTAGTGAGATGAATAAGTCGTAAGTGTTCAATAATTTTGCTGGGTAGAAGGATTTGTTTTCTTTTGTGTGTTTTCTTACTTACAGGGAAACTCTTATGTGATTTTGAATCGTCTACTATGTAGATTGAAGAGTTCACTCAGAATGCCATGGATTTTGAGAAGGAAATGCAGTCCTGTAAACAATCTGCCAATGATTTAAAGATGCCTGGAATGACAGAAGTGGTTTGCGAGCACAAAAGCAGTGCAGTTCAATCTGGTTTTGGGCTTTGCAAGGATTGTTATATGGAGTTTTGTGGGGGACTTGATGGTTCTGAACCTCCAGCATTTCAACATGCCGAAGTGGAAAGATTATCCATGGAATCCGTGAAAAGATTGTCAGAGTCAAGGTCCCAAGATTCAGTTCATAGTGAAAATGTATGGATATCCATGACAACAATATCTCAATTTTATAGTTACCAGTGGTAGAGGTGACGGTTATGACCCATTTACTTATTAACAGGTCTATTCGGGCCATGTTTTATCTTTATTGGGTGAAATGAAAAAAAATTAGCTTAAAAGGAAGGGTTTTTTACTTGGAATACCGATGGTTTATTTTTTTTTGTCCCTATTGAGTCATTTAAATATAGTCTTGTGTCTCGTTTGGGTCACTAAAAACTTTCTAAATTAGTTTTTTTGCATTACATTTATCATATATAAAAAATTTAACATTCTTTTAGTATAAATTGACATTTTTTTTATTAAAATTTATAATTTTTGAAATCATATTTATTGTAAAAAAACTTCTTTGAATCCTAGATTTATATACAATAATAAATGTTCTATATATCTAATTTAAAAAGTTATTAATTACCCAAATGGGACATAAGACCATCTCAATGGCTCAGTAGTGAGTAGTGACAAATATTTAGTTGTCCCGTTTGGGATGGTGAAAAACTACATTGGTATTCTATGTAGGAAACCCAAAAGGAAAGAGGTGAGAGGTTGTCATCTAGTGTATTTCCAATGCATAAAATCTAAGAAATCAGTTTATTCAAAAATTAGTTTTATAAATAATATGATTTTCTCTATCATATTTCACACAAATATTTACAAAAAAAAATCGTGAACAAATAATGTTTCATGTCAACTTAACCTCACTTGTACAAAGATTACATGTTTTGACATGCTACTCCACCCACCCGGCTTGCTCATTTTGCCACCTCTATTTAAGGTATTTGTTGAAAATCTGGGTGATAAATACATTTGTTTTTTTAATAAACTATTCTCTACAAAAGGATTTTTTATTCTTTATGGTAAGTTGGCTAAACTAAACATAAAATTAAAAAAAGGGCTATGCTATGGAGTAAGGAATGCAAGTTGATGAAAATTTCTTGACTTCCTATCATCTGATATGTGTACATGTAGAAGTCTTGATTATGTTTACTATGCTTAGTGTGTATTGAGGATTTGACTTATTCATAAATGTAGGGAATGCAGGGTAACATGAAAGAAATTGATAATATAGGCACTTCAAAAGAAGTCCCCGAATGTGTTGGTAAGTTGACTATTTTCATTTTTTTTTTCTCTTCAGTTGAGAGGTTTTGAATTTTGATGTTTTTACTGTTTGTTGTTGCGCTTCTGTGACAATTTTATCAGCTCCCAACTCTGGAAAACTTGATAAAACTAGTGACAATGTTGATTCTTTTGAAAGCTCAAAGGAGGCCCCTGCTGATGAAAGTGATACCCTTTCTGATATTGATGATTCTGAGGTAAGTGGAACTGTTGTCATTCTACATCCTTATTCTAAGTCTTGGTTTTAAAAAGTGTGCCTATAGTGTTGGTGATTTTAGTGTCATCATTGTCATTTTATGTAATTGGATTTGCTTAAGACCAAATGAGAAGTTATACTATACATTGGTTGAGTTAGGAGGTGTGAAGTGCACACTCAATAAAGACTATTCTAATTTATGAAACAATGGAACCTCTAAGGCTGTTAGGGGCTCGCCCCTAGACCATATGGTCCAAGGGGCAAAGCCCCTGGTGTGGGTTGTGCTGAAGTTGATGATCATTAAGAACTGATGAAACAATAGTAACTATGATCGTCAGTAGATACTGAAGCATCATGTTCAGTAGTACCAAGTTACTATTGTGATGTGTTTTCTACTCAAGTTCCAACTGATGTAACTGCAGCGGTTATGAGCAGTTATAACCGTCAACTGAATACTCTTTCATGAAGAGTTGCAATGATTAATTATGACTTTTCAACCCCTATATGAAAAATCATTTGGTCTGTTTTCAACAACGAATTTCATAACTTCGTTTTACAGAAAATAACATCTTGTTTTTGTGAATTAACTTTCTGTCATATCCGGTTAAAGATTTCGTATACATGCGAAATACTTTAATCTGAAAGTGATCTTACATGATTCAGAAAGCAATCCAGGAAGCACGAAATTCAAAAAAACCTACATATAGGTTATATTGTGTGGTGATATATCTAAATATATTTTGTGGTGTAGATCACTGGCTACCTTCTTGACAAGGAAGAAAGTCGTTTGAAGAAGGTCATATGGGAACACATGCCGGAGAACAAAGAGTATATGCAGGTGCATAACTAAGTTTTTCATTACTTATGTATGAAGGGCTTGATTCGAGTTATCTTTTATCTCTAGCGGGTAAAATTTAAATAATTAGCTTAAAAAGGAAACGGGTCGAAATCACCCTAAGTGTATATTGCAGTCCATTTTACTCATGAAGTTTGATTTTGACTGAAACAATATAATTTTTGAGACACTAATTATTATTTAAAAATTTGAATTTTGGGCAAAAATAATGTTTTGGGTCAACCTGACCCGTTTGGTTTCCCCAGGAACAAGCTGCTAAGGAAGCTGCTGCAGCTGCTGCACGTAAGCTTTATACAGGGACTCCAGAGGAAATACGTGGAGCACAGGCACTTGCTGCTCAAGTTGCTGCAAGCAAAAAAGAGGTACGCGCTATAATTTCCTTATTAAGAAAATTAATTTTGGAAAATAAGTTGATAATTGCAAAATCGCGGGCGGGTCGGGTAACCGGGTAGTTTTTTTACCTTTTTTTTGCATTATTTGTTAGCATTTCTGATTGTATGATGTGAAACCAGAAAAATAAAAGAAAGAGAGAATTAGAGGCTAAGAATGCTAAGCCTGCCCAAACTGCTGCAGAAGCTGCTAGTCAACACTTCAAGAAGGTAATTTTGACCTAAATAAACTTAACTGATTGTCCCAATATTTCGTCTTAACTGCCTGTTCTTTTTGTGCAGAAATGGAGTTCAAAAATTAATTATGATGCTTTGACTGATATCTTTGGTGATGAGGTAAGCATTGTGTTCTTATCTCGGTTTCTTAATTTGCTTAGGGGTGTAAACGAGCCCGAGCTTGGCTCGTTTAACTTAAGAGAGCTCGAGCTCAACTCGCTCAACTTAAGGGAGCTCAAGCTCAACTTGTTTTGATTTCTATTTCTAAAGCGAGCTTGTGTATGGTTTTTTTTAAGCTCATGCTCAGGCTTAGCTCGTTTATTATTTACTAGTTATTTAATTTTTTTATTTGTATACATCTATAACTATTTTTATATATATTTATAATTTTAATTTTTATATATAACATAATATATATATATATATATAGATATATTAGTTGTTTTTATCATAATTTTATATATAATTAACATGATCATTTCGGCTCGCGAGCCCAGTCAAGCTTGATATTTAAAGCTTGGGCTCAAGCTCGTTTACTAAATGAGCTCCAATATAGGCCGAGGCTCGGGTTTGTTTCAGCTCGGCTTGATTCAAGCTTTTAGCGAGCCGACTTCAGGTTCGCTTACTTTGAGTGGCTCGGCTCGTTTACACCTCTAAATTGGTTATAGAAATAACTATTTGTTTACACCCGCGTTCGGCGGTGGGAGACAGGCCGATTTTTAATAAAATTTAAACGGAAACGCATATACATCGGTACAAATAATGTTAAAAAAAAAGAAGCCTATTTTTTTTAAATGACGCTGGCGTCTGGGGAAAGGCTGACATCAGCATAAAACCGGCCAAAGGGAGGAGGGCGGGATTTGAACGTGCATTTGGCGGATGAGGGGCCAAGCGCGTTACCACCCTGACTGCTGCCCACATTGGTTACCCTCTTATGCAAGTTGTATATATTTACACAAAAAACTCGAAAATCAAAAAAATAAATAAATAAATAAAAAAAATCAAAAGTTGTCACGTGATTAGCTCTGGTTTTACTGTTCACAACTCTCACATTTGGTTGGCTTTATATAATGCATGCATCACGTGAGGATTTGCTATAGTTTATTTGTGAAGATGATAAATGGTCAAATTGATCAATTTGACTCGCAATCTTTTTGTTAGAAGCAATTTTTTTAACCGTACTGGTTATCGAACCAGCCGTCCACTAGTTGGATCGGATGGACCTGTCTCAAGAACCGGACGACATCATGATAGGTTTGAAATCTTTAAAAAATATATAAATTTTTTATAATAAAATATAGTTTAATTTGATTATATAATCATATATTTAAAACTAAATTACAGATCATATTATTTATGTATGCATCCACTTGCAAGTAGGGTCCTTAATCTTTACTAAGACACCATACATCCTTATGTAATGTGTTTGTAACAAATTACATCCTCTAGTTTAACTGTCGTTAACTTTTCTGTTAGTTTAACAAACCCCAAGCACCATACATCTCCATCTTCATCTTCATCAGCAATCCTTACCATTGAATTCGAGGTCTCTAATTCCACCGATTCATTGGTGTGGTGGGTTTTGATTTCCGATTCAAAGCATCTAGGGCAAATGAAGTTGATAACTAGGGGTTACAACTTCTCGATTTGGGAGTAGTGGGAGGTATAGTTTTCACCGAATAAGATTTTTAGCTTTTTCGTTGATAAAAGATTTCATACCAAGATTGTCGGAAGAATGCTCTTTAATTTCTTTGGTAGAAAACATGGTGATGCCGGAGCTCAGGGAACAACCCAACCCAAGAGATCATGAATATTCGTCTTGTAAATGTAAACCAAAAGTCTGAGAGGGTCTAGGGTTCGATTAGAGAAGATGATGATAGAAAGAATGGATGAGTTTTAGAGTTCTAAGAGAAAGATGAAGGGTTTATTTTTATTTTTTTTAAATAAAAGTAGATTGTTATTTTAAAAATATTTAACAGAAAAGATAACGTGTAATTTGTTACAAAGGACGTCCGGTGTACTTTGGTAAAGATTTAAGGACTCGTGGCCTTTATACATAAAGCTATATGATCTGCAAATTATTTTATATTTATCCAGGTTATAAGTACTATAAATACTATATACTCACTATATTATAACCAACATCAACTTGGGTGACTTGGCAAACCACTAGCTCCTTTAATTTTCTTTTCAAGGTCACGGGTTCTATTCTTGGGGCCACTCAAAACTCTTGATTATATTCTAATTTCTAACTTGTTTGGTGTCATATCAACGAAAAAGTACTCCCTTGCTTCTCTATAGAATAGATCAACTACTCTCCTCCCTAAAATCCAATTCAGCCGTACCCGGGTTCATTTTTAAACTGTTCGGTTGCTTTAAAGGCAGGTTTTTGAGCAAAAATAGACCGGTACACCCACCGGTTTAACTGGCCAGTCCGGTTTTCGATACTTGTTCTTTTTATGTTTTAGGAGCCAAGCCCTGACTTCAATAATTATTCTTTTTATGTTCTAGGAGCCAAGCCGTGAAAAGAATTGTGTTGATGATGGCGGCAACCCTGAGGAAAAAGAAACTGTGAGCGAAAACAATGATGAAGACAATAACGATAATGATGAAGATGAAGATGATGAATGGAAGTATGATTATGAACAAGAAATGAGTGGAGGTAATGGTGATGATTTTGATTTTGATCAAGACTATTGATCACAACAACATTTTAAAGTTTTTCTTTTTTTATGAAATTGTCTTGTGGGAGAATTTGGTCTTTGTTAGATGTATAATTGAATTATGGTAATGAAAAATGCCGTGGGAAATTTATTTAATTTGGCCTAACTGTAATTTTATGATTGGTTGTTAACTGTTATAGTATTAATTAGGGGTGTCACTCGTGTCGGGTTAATGGGTTTCAAGTTTGCGGGTTGAATTCTTCAACCCTAACCCAACCCATATATTTATTTGTGTCGTGTCGTACCGGACCCACTTAAAGTCGGGTCATATTTCGAGTCGATCCGTTTTATATTTATTTAAAAATATGAGTAATACTTTGTGAAACTAACTCTACATTTTTTACATGAGATTTTGTATATATGCATAGATTTCCAAGGGTTATGGTGTGGATTTCAATGTGAAATTGTAGAATTTAGAGCTTCTTCATGATTTCAACAAATTGTTTGTTATATTCATTACTTTTTAGGCTTGTAAACGAGTCATAGTGGCAAAATGTAGTGGGACGGTTAGGATTTTAATTTGCTTAGGTAGAGACAAGGTTAAGAACAAATTGATTTGATAACACTTAGTAGAATTCAATGTCATTATGGATTAATTAGAAGATAAGAATTACAAGAACAATTGAATTCACGAATTCGACTCCCCCTCAACCTCTACTCACATAGTTTTTTCACTTTCACATATTCATCCACTGTTTTCACTCATACATCAATTATCTTATATTGATTACATGATCAAGATAATAAACAAAAAGTTTAAGATGTTGCTGACGTCAAATCATAATGACTTCTATAACTGCCTTGATAGTGACATCTTAGTTCGATAACAAAACATCTTCGGGTGTAACTCACAACAACACTGATAAACTTCAATTGCAACTGATCAACTCTGTTGCAATTGTTTCAAGCACTTCAGTGGCAATGCTATCTTTAGTAGTAATGAACCATTGGTTGCAATCAGTTGTAAAATCACTTTAGTGGCGATTTGTATGTTTTGTGTATCAGTTCTTTTAGACCCAACATATGATGTCAAGATAGGTTCGATGGTAAATGTTGAGGACTATGTAGTCAAAGGCGAGGCCTATGCACCTCGAACAGACGCAAGGTTCGTGATTAGGTGTAGGTGAGACGAGCTCCTTTGACTACATAGGCCAGATACAAAACCGGTTGAAAACTGGCCTGGACAAGCTTGAACATGCCAAACAGAGTGCGAGATTTGGAACTTGTTAATCTGAAGTAGTGAGAATACATATCTCAGTATCAGGCAGAGAATACGAAAATCATTTATGTTGTTGAGAACGCAAAGCGTGTTTTGTTCGAGGTCCCACGAATGGCACCGATGTTGCTACAATGTGGAGGAAGAGACTTCCCTGGTTCAGAGTCATCTCAGTGGTGGTGTAGCATCTTTCTTCCTCTTTTGGAGCAAGAATAGAGGTTGTAAACACGAGAAACCAGTTAAAAGGTCGACGTGACCAGAGCCCTGTGGACACTCTAACGATCAAGTCAGTCACATATACAAGAAGTATTACAATCATTTTATGGTTTCTCAATAAATTCATTAGAATATAGTCATACTTCAACGAGTCCTCAATCACTATCAAAAAGAAGATGGAAGATATGCTTTGACTTGTCTTGCTAAATTTCTTTAATTAATATTCAACCACAAAATGTTAAATCTCTTTAATCCCCGAAAGGTACTCTTGATATTGTCCAAGGGCGGTCGTGTAAAGCTACCGATTTTTAGTTCGAAAATCACAGGTTGCTATCGAAATTCAAATGATAAGAGAAAATAGGGGAAGGTGATTCTTAAAAATGAAGGTGGCATTTTTATAATTATTTACAACTTTGAAGGCATTAGAGAATAAAATAACATGTGCACTCCTTCCCTTAAAAAAATAAATATATTCATATGGAACTTTAAGAGAGAAACAAACATATCTAATAAAATCACACTCATCGAAAGTCACTTTTCTAGCAGTGAATCGCTGGCATACAGTAACCCGAGAATTACAGACAAAGAAGAACAACATATAATGAAACCATAAACATCACAAAGCTTAGACCTGAGCAGTGCCTTGAGTGAACTTAGGGTCCTCACACCTGTACCTCCCATCAGGTCCAATTCCAAAACCTTTTGGATCAGCAAACACATTCTCCAGCAGCTGGCTTCTAGAAGGCACAGGGCTTTCATTTGCAAACTCCACAGCATCTTCAACAACTTCATCTATCTTCTTCTCAATCGCCTTCAACTCCGCTTCACTCGCCAGTTTGCTCTCAATCAAGTACTTCTTCAATGCTGTTATGGGGTCTCGTGCTGCATAACGGGCCTTCTCAGCCGGGTCACGAAGCTCATCAGGGTCAGCCAAAGAATGTCCTCTAAATCTATATGTCTCACACTCAACCAATGTCGGGCCTTCACCTCGTCTAGCTCGCCCAATAGCCTCTTGAGCCACCTCCCTCACCTTCAACACATCCATCCCATCAACATGGACTCCCGGCATCCCAAAAGCCGGGCCCTTTTTCCAGATTTCTGGATCTGAAGTTGCACGAAGATGAGACATCCCGATTGCCCACAAATTATTCTCCACCACAAATACAATAGGCAGTTTCCATAACGCTGCCATGTTTAAACACTCGAAAAACTGACCGTTGTTTGCAGTCCCGTCACCAAAGAATGCTAAAGTGACATGATCACAATCAGCTTCTTTTAAAACTTCTCTTTTATACTTACTAGTGAAAGCTGCACCAGTGGCTACTGGAATCCCTTCACCTATAAAAGCAAAACCACCAAGAACATTGTGTTCAGCGGAAAACATATGCATGGACCCACCTTGCCCACGGCAACATCCAGTTGTCTTCCCAAATAGCTCACTCATGACAGCGCGTGCAGGCACGCCTTTGCTCAGAGCATGAACATGATCGCGGTAAGTGCTCACGACACTATCTTCTTTCTTGAGTAGTTTGATGAATCCTGAAGAAACAGCTTCTTGGCCATTGTATAAATGGACAAAACCAAACATTTTGCCTCGGTAATACATTTGTGCACACATGTCCTCAAAAACTCTGCCCAATATCATGTCTTCATACACCTCTAAACCTTCTTCTTTGGTAAGAAGCTGATCACACACATACACACAGCAGGACACAGATCAAATTAATAATAAATTAAGGCAAATTAAATTTTAATAATCTAAACTATGACCCATTTGTTGGGTTCGTAAGCCTTTTTGGGGCGCAGAAGAGAGGGCAACGGGTCAGGGGCAGCCGGCCCTAACCCTGGTTGCTGCTCCTATTCTAATTAGGCCCATATTGGGCTTAACTTGGGGAACAAGTTTGATTAACCCTAGATTAGTCTCTATATAAACATGCTTTGTACTTGTAATTTTTCATCACCTCAGAAATAAAGATATCCTAGTTGCCACCGTGGACGTAGGTCAGTTTAGACCGAACCACGTTAAATCAATGTGTTTGTTTATTGCTTTCGTGTGTGATCGGTCCTAATCCCAACATCATTGGCCGATATAAATAGATACCGGTAATTTGACCGGAGACGGTCCTAATTTTCACTTTCGTTGCCTCCTCATAGCATAACCATCGTAGATTTACACTCGATTTGGCACGTACATTTCTCCATTTCGTTCAAAATCATCATTTTGAACGAAAACAAGTGCAAATTGAGTGTGAATCTATGATAATTATGTTACCGGGACAGCCATCATGAGCGAAAGTGAAAGTTAGGACCATCACCTGTCAATTGCCTGTATGGATTATTATATTATTATCAGCTAATAAAATTGTTTAAAACTTAAAAGCCACTCATAACACTACATGTAGCAATTTGTTGTTTATATAATCACCGATTCACCGTTGCCGAGAAATAAAAATACCAAGTAATCGAAGAAGTATAGAGAGAGAGAGCTCACGTGATTCTTATTCGATTTAAGCTTCTTTTCCTTGACAACATCGGCGACGGCAACGATAGCGGAAGCAGGTCGACGTTGAGCAGCTGAAACGGATTGGATACGGCGGAGAGTCCGGGTTGATCCAAGGAAAGGGGTTGAAGTGGTGTTGCAGTTAGCCGCCTGATCGGAGATAACAGGCATGTCCGGATATCTGATACAGAGAGGCTGGATGATTTTGGCCCCTGAGAGAGACATTGTTAGCTTAGGGTTTTGATGGTAGGGGTAGAGGAAAGAATATAATGGTTAAGGGCGGAGAGCACGAGAGAGAAAAGAGAGGCGAGATGTAGAAATAACCGTCGTCGGCGTCGGGATTTGTAGACAAAAGTTGTCCACCCAATTCTCAACTGCAAACGCAATGAAGTGAATCTTCTCACTTAGAATTACAATTTACATAAACGGTCCGTATACTATTGATAACTTGCACTTTTTATAATTTTTTTTTTATTTTTTTAAGAATAGCTAACTCCCCTTAATTCCTCAAGACCCTCGCTTATCTTTCCCCTAGGTGAGTTTTCTATAAATTAATAAAAGTTAGGCTTAATATCAATGTCGAACAAAACTCGTTTGAACTGAAAACCAAAGGTTACCAAGAAAAAAAAGATTCTACAGCAGTTCCTTTATGAATTATAAACGATACGAAAAGAATAGAAAAACTCGTTTTAAGATTGTTGAATAAATAATGTCTACAATAAAAAAATCTATACATACTAATAAATAAAGGTTTTGGGGTGGCACATGTCACTCTCTCATGCCTTTTCATATTGGTTTTCCCGCCTCTCTCTCCTAATAAATGCACCACTATCTTATTAAATAATAATGATATTATAAATACATTATTAAAAAAAAAATAATTATATTAAATAAGAATATATAATAAGAATTCAAAATATAACTAATTAAAGAAAAATACTAATTTGTTATATACACACACATTTCCACTTGATATATCTCGAGACTATCATAATATTCTGACAAGTTAGGACGTATTTATAAATTTATAAGTTTTATCTTTTTTTAATATACAATCTCGTGTAATACACGAGATTCTAACCTAGTTACATAATATACAAATGAAATTAACTAAAACGAATGTAAATAGGAGGCAAAGACACATTTGTTATACACTTTTTTCTTATAAAATTATACAAGTATGCTTACTTCAGTTGGAATAGAAATACTGTTAGATGACCAAACTTGCTTGAAGTTTCGTCGGTAATTCGAGTTGTCTTTGAGCAAGACACATAATGTGGTTTGTTTTGTGGTGTCTCTATGTTTTCCAAAACAAAGTAGAGAGCATGATTTAATTGGAATAAAATGGACTAATCATTTACGTTGTGTTAAACAAAATTTAAATTGCATTGTGCGATTTAGTAAGCAGTTAAAGACTTCTAACTGGAAAAACATTTTTCATGTTTAATTATAGTTGCAACTTGTGACACCCAGCAAATTCAGGTTAATATCTGTACCAGGCAAAAACATAGGTTATAGTATATGACATGCATCACACTTAATTTTATAGTAATTAAGTCCATTTCACACTTAGCAATTCAATCCGTTCACACGTGTCGGTAATCCAGAAGATTACCAGGTCAAACACGCGTCCTACAACACGACCGTTGGTGATAATTTAAAACAAATACCTAGACATATAATCTGTGCGTGTAAATTATATGTAACACTGTGATTTAATTAATCATGCTTATATGAATTTTTCGGTGATTTATAGAAATACTTTTATTTTCAGCACAGTCCGGTAGACACGCAGTGTACACTAGCTAAATGATTAATTATAAGCAGACACTTAGACATATATTTGATGTGCACAAATTACATGTAGTACTGTGATATGTTATTTTTGAGACTCAGTGAATTTTTCGAGAATTTTCGAAGAAACTTTCTGTTGTAACGCAGTCCAGCCATTCCGGACAAATAAAAATCCAAAAATTTTATATGTTAAACATACCAATATGAGTCAAATTATTTTTAAATAATTTCGTTCATACCAATTCGAGAATTCCGTCAATAAATCAGTGACTATTCGTTTTCCACCACCCGATGTCAAATGACCCTATAAATACCCACCATCTTCCCCCATTCCACCATTTCACCCCATTCCCTCTCCTCCTCCTCCTTTCGGCCAAGACCCCCTCCCACACCACCATCTGTCATTTTTTTGATGTTTTGATCCTTCTTCCACCCAAAAATCAACCTCCAAGCATAGATTATCAAGTTTGTAAGAAGATTCAACCATCAATCCATCAATATTCAAGTTTGGTAAGATCAAAACCCACCTTTTTCTCCATTTTTTCTTCATGTTCATATGAACATGCATCCAAAGAAAACTTGATTTTATGAAAGTTTAAACATGCATTCTTAATTAAAAAGAGTTTTATAACTAAAATGGTACATATTGTTTGTGGTTTTGGACTCGGGTTTTGTTCTTAGGCTCGGTTTCCATATAAGGAAACTTTATTGTATGAGCATATGTTAGATGATGTGTTCTTGATGATTTGATGATGAATTATGTTGTAGATGAATAATATGTGCAAACTTTGTTGTCAAAAGTGTTGGATGATACATGCATCCTCAGTTTTGCTATTTTAGAAAACTTTAATTTTGGGTTTCATGCTAGATGTCATATTTAGGGTGATTTGATGATGGAAAATGGTTGGATATACATAAAGAATGGATAATATGTGTGGATCTGTTATCTAGAACTTTTGGTCATATGAGATTTAATGCTCGGTTCTATTTATGAAAACTTTAAATTATGGGTTTTTGTTAAAGGAAGTTATAATGTGTTTTGTTTGGTGGAAATGATGCATAAATACTAAATATAAAGATTGTATGATTTTTTTTCCAGTAAAATCACATGCTCATAATGTTTTAGGCTCGTTTTTTATTTTTAGAAACTTTATTTCTTGACATGTACGAAAACTTGATGTTTGGGTGTATTCAAAGCATGAAACTAGTATAGTGAACATTATGGAAGAATGATCGACAAAAATGATGGGTTTAAATGCATGTGTATGAGTTCTAGAGCCCGGTTTCTAAATAATGAAACTTTATTCTCCAAGAGTTGTGTTTGCAAGTTGTTAACATGATTAGAAGGTTTAAATGACTTAGTAACACTTAACTAAGTGCATTGTATGATAATGTATGATGTTTATCCATAAACTTGACAATTTGACATGATCTTGTTATAATAGGAAACTTTAATTATCCGAATTTTTTTATCCGTTCTCTGCCGCCACCATGCTTCGTGGTTTAAAGACCACCACCACTGCCAGTGATCGGCCGTCGGGGTGTGGCCAACGCCGGCGTGTAGGCTTTCCCCTCTCTCTCTCTCTAAAACTCTTGAGAGAGTTTGGGTGTTTGTGTTTGTGTTTGTGTTTGTTAATGAAAGAAGATAAATGACCATTATACGCTCGTACATGTTTAAACTTAACAGAAAAAGATAACACCAGTTAGTGTAAAGGAGATAGGGCGTACAAAAGTTTCTAAAAAAGGAAAATATGTGTATTTATTGAAGTTAAAGGACATATGATGTAATTTCTATTATAATTAAAGGACAATCTGTCTTCTTTTTAATTACTTTTTGAACTTTTTTTAATTAACCCATTGTACGTCTTATGAATCGTCGGGTCGACGGGGATGGAAGGGTAAATATGTTTTGTCTTTTTTTCTTTTGATAAGTTGAAAGGGTAAATATGCTTTGCCCAAGTTTGATAAATATTTTTTATACTACACCTAACCTATCTGGTAAGTAAGGTTTTCAAAAACATCCTTTTGAAAAAAGAAAATTCAGGTTAGCAGCCCCAAGTCAGGTAATAATAATTTTGTAAAAATTGAAGAAAACAAGTACGTTTGATGATTCTCTTGAATTACACTTAATTTAAAAAAGGGTCAAGATTTTTTTTATAAATGGTTGTCATTGTTCAACAAGGCTACGAAATAGAACGGAAATTAAAGAAGATAAAAAAGCGAACTTTGTGGAATTTGTAGACAGTGTGGCCATAATCAGGTAAGATGTCCCTCTAAGCCTAGAAGAAGGATAATGATTTTTAATCGGGTTGAGTTTTTTTACAATTCTTTTTTATTTTTCTTGATGTTGAGAACAGAAACGGATCGAGTTTATTTAACATGCTTATTTTAGTTTGTATTTTATATTAGGACCATTAGCTGGTCAAGTTTTAATGTTTGATTAGTTTTTTTAAGTTTAATTGGCATAGTTATTTTAGATTATATTTGACATGTGTTCTTGTGAATGTACAATGGGTTGATTGAAAAAAATTAAAAAGAAGTATAATAAGTTGGCTAAAAAATTAAAAAAATAAGAATTATAATGGTTTGGTTAAAAAGAATAAAAGAGAATTACAATGGGTTAAATGAATTTTTTTTTCTAAGTATTAAAAAGTATATATAATGAGTTGATTTAAAAAAAAATAAAAAGTATATATAATATATAGATTAGAAAATAAATAAAACTACATCTATTTCTTAAATACGTTTAAAACTACCTATATTTTACGTAAAAACTCCATAAAAATGATCGAATGTTTCATTAGTTTTTTTTAAACTAACAATACTCCATTTTGAGGTTCACTAAACTACTCCTAATAATATGGTCATCTTTGAGGGTGTGCAGGTGGGCGACCGCACATGACCCATGTTCCAAAGGGGACCCGATTTTTTTCTTGTTTAGGTAACGTATGTCAATTAATATATATATATATATTTTAACTTATTACTAATTACATGTTCTAGAGTGAACCTAATAAGCCAAAAAAACAATTTTGGGAGGCCGCCCACTCAATCTCTTAGAAATTACATGTTCTAGAGGGTGTTGTAGAATTTCGAAATAACCGAGGATGATCTGAGAGTCGTATAAAATACTTTCAGATAAAAAACAATTTGGTGGTTCCTCAAATTCTTTGATCGGATAAAACTCATAGTTTATGATATAAGAATCAAGTATGAATCTTGAGAGGATTTTATGAACCAGAAGAAAACATCGTATGACCAAAAAGAGTTTTACTGGGAAAAACCAGATAACAGATTCATACAAACAGATTCATAGTTTTACTAGAGCTAGTTGAAGTCATACAAACAGATTCATAATTAACAAAAGAAACATCGACATTCAACTTAAACATACCATTACATAGATAACCAAAACCAACAAAAGTACCATATCTTGACAAGATATACTTGTCACTTTCAAAGACCTGTTTGTAACGACAATTATTTAAAACAACACCAGACAAGAGATTCTTTCGAATCCCGGGAACAAACAAAACATTGTCTAAACATAAAGATTTTCCAGAAGTAAACACTAGCTTCACTTTGCCTAGTCTTTTGATCGGTTCAGTTGCAACGTTTCCCATCTTTAATATAGATCCAACTTCATTTGGTTTAAAGTCTTTAAACCATCGAAGATCTTTGCACACATGACTCGTTGCACCTGAATCAACCCACCAAGCAATATCATCATCCTGCACATAAAATGCTTCAGAAATTAGTGACAGATAATTCTGAACCGAATTAAAATTTTGTACTAAATTCTGACTTTCTTGCTTACCGGGGTCCTTAGACCCACTTGGACCAGCCTCACTCTTGTTCTTTGGACCATTCTTGTTAAATTTCCCGACCCGACAGTCCATCTTTAAGTGACCAGGTTTTCCACACTTCCAACAAGTCAAATTTGCCTTCTTGTTTGGAACCGTGTTATTGTTACCTTGAAACTTTCGTTTCCCTTTAAACTTGTTGTTACCCTTGGATGATCCACATTCTTCAACCATGTTAACAGAAGATGGTACAACAGGTTTCTTATCATCATTGACCCACACTTTTTCCTATGCTCTCAAAGACTCTTCAACCAGGAAGTGACTTCCAAGTTCAACCAAAGGCAATTCTCCTTTCTGATGTTTCAGACTGTATTTACAATCCTTCTAAGAACGAGGCAATTTATCAATGATGCTTGAAACCGGGATTGACTCATCCATCTTTATGTCATGTTGGGCAAACTGCCCCAATATCCCTAACAACTTGTTATATTGTTCCATGACATGCCTCGAATCAATCATTTTATAATTGTTAAAATTACTCACAAGAAACTTCTTGCTAGAAGAATCTTCTGCCATGTATTTGGCTTCCAGAGTATCCCACAATCCTTTTGCGGTTTCCACGTTTTGATAAACATCGAATAACGAATCAAACATACCGTTCAAGATGTGACCAATGCAGATGTAATTGTCGTTCTCCCACTTTGAACGCTTCCTGATCTGTTCCAGATTTCCGTCTTCCAGTATCTCCGGTATGGGGGTGCTCAACACGTACACCACTTTCAGGGTAGTCAAGAGAAAGTGCATCTTCTTCTGCCAATGACGGAAATCCCGCCCTTCAAACTTCTCCAACTTGTCAAACTTACTAGTCATATCCTTCACCGATTGCCCATGCGTCATCTTCACAGAATTGTTTTTGATCTTTATTGTAGAATTTCGAAATAACCGAGGATGATCTGAGAGTCATATAGAATACTTTAAGATAAAAACAATTTGGTGGTTACCCAAATTCTTTGATCGGATAAAACTCAGAGTTTATGAGACAAGAATCAAGTATGAATCTTGAGAGGATTTTATGAACCAGAAGAAAACATCGTATGACCAAAAAGAGTTTTACCGGAAAAAACCAGATAACTGCCTTTGGCAGTTATCCTATAATTCAAATTCGAATTTAATTTAAAATCCGTCCAAATTTAACACCGATTTTATATAGTAAATTATTAGAAATATAATTTCTAATACAAATTTTATAAAGCAATAGGTGTCAAAATAATTTTCGGGTGCTTGTTTAGGTGCTCGATCCTAGCCAGGGGCTCTGCCCCTTAGACCCCGTTAGAGGCTGCTGCCCCTTGGACCCTGCTTCCAGGGGCGCTGCCCCCGGACCCCCGTTACTTAGGGGCTTCGGCCCTAATTATTAATTAGGTAATCAAATAAATTCAAACAAGTGTACACTCCGCACCTCCTAACTTGTTTAATATTTAATATAATTAATTTGGTCAACTAGTTAATCCAATTACACTAAAATAACCGACAGAGGGGAGGCCTATCTTCTAGTACTCATGCAGACGCACAGGGCACCCGAATTTTCGGAGACGACTCTGCCTAATAATTTACACCAATCCACCATAGGCGGAGCTCGAACCCTTGACCTCAAGGAGAGTTTCATCACTTTAACTTCAAAATGGCTTTCCCGTTGGACCAACCCCACCCGAATGCTTATTTAGTAAAAACCGCACTTATGTTTGTTTTGTTTATAACTACGTAAATTCATTATTTTTTACTGGTAAACCAGTTAACTTTGATTGAGGTTGTTTTTAGTTATTTTTTCCTGTCATCATCCCAATGCAATCACAGCCGGTAAACCCACCACCTCCTTTTCCCCTTTTGGCCACTCTCCTTCCGCAGCCTACCATCTCATAACGCCACCTCTCACATCACCAGCAAATCGTCATGGGTTATTGGATTTTATAAATTGCTAACATGCAAATCTATCGAAACCCCAAATCACACACAATCATGCATAGATTGAATACACATGTTTGGATTTCTGCAAACACCAATTGAGTATACATAGATATTCATCCCAATTCAAAATTGTGTTTGTGTGGAAAACGAACCTTGGGGAAAGGAAAACTGTTTTTCACTCAAATCTCTCAACGCCTTCATGAAATTTCAATACTACAAGATCCTTTTTTTTAATCTTAGATTAAACTTGAAATGAAAATAATTAAATAATTAATATAGTAAGTTATTGTTTCAAAATCTAGGTTTCAGTCACTAATTTTTTTTTGTCTTCGTAGAGGTTTTTATTTCTTGCAATTTCAGTTTCTGAAAATAACTCTATTATATTATGTTGTTAATTGTTAAATAAAAAGGTATAAATGTCATTTCAGCTCAAATTAATAAAAAACTAAAAGAAACGAATAAAACCCATTTAAGGACAGAAAATGGTAAGAAATGAAAACCATAAATACTGAAACCGAGAAAAAAAAGTCTAGAAACTGAAACCCAGATTTTTGACAAAGCAAGAGACAAACAATAATTTACTCTAATTAATTAGTTTTAATTTTTTTTTATTTATATCACTTACTTTTATTCCATATTTAAAAAACTTCAAAGAGGACATGGATAAATTACAATTTAAAAGTAAAAAAAATAATCAAAAACTTCACTTCACAAAGAATAAAATGATATTAAAATTCCTTCATATTTTTTAAATTTTTAATTGGCACAATAATAATATTCCTTCATATTCCGTATGCTCTATTATAGTATTATCAGAACACTGGGGCCAAAATAATTTTAAGCCGTGAACACTGATATGAGGTCTATGGGAACTGTGAGGTAAATAAATATCCAAACACTTCACTCCACCATACATAATTCCATAAAACACAAATTAATTTGTGGTTTTTTTTTGGCATTTTAAATTTTGACATGTGAATTCACTGTAAACCACAATATTGCCACTGCCATTCTAATATAAACTCACACCGCTTCCTCCTGCCACCACTCACTCATTTACAGTTATGGCCGCTGCGACCGCATGGAATTGTGTGTCAGGAACCTCAGGTTCCTACAATGGAGTCGCGATCTCCACCAACAGAGGAGAGGTGAAAGCAACGGCGTTGAGAGTTGGGAGGACGCAGATGGCCGTTCATGAAGGGCTTAGGGTTGTGTATAGATGTAACGCGAGAGTGATTAGGGGAAACCGGATTCAAAATGTGAAATCGAGGAAATTGATCGTGTGTAGATTGGGGATGAATTTGGTGTTTGTTGCAGCGGAATGTGGTCCATGGAGCAAGACCGGTGGACTCGGTGATGTGCTCGGTGGTCTTCCCCCTGCCATGGCTGTATGTGATTGTTCTGTTTCAATCTTATCGTTGTTATGTTAGTTTAGGGCACTGAAATTGAAATTGAAAATTAATTGTTGTTCGTTACATATTGCAATTGGATCTGTATAATTATGTAGGCAAATGGACATCGTGTGATGACAATTGCACCTCGTTATGATCAGTATAAGGATGCTTGGGATACAGAAGTTGAAATTGAGGTATACAGTTACTGATTCTGTGTGTTTATTTCATCAAAATGCCTTCAAGTTATCTTTGACATATGTGTACATGTATAAATAGCTCAAGGCTGGGGACAAAACTGAAAAAGTGAGATTCTTCCATTGCTATAAGAGAGGTGTTGACCGAGTGTTTGTCGATCACCCGATGTTTCTTGAGAAGGTACTGATATGGTTTTTGATTTTTTTTACATTGTATTTGCATTCACTCGCACTTTAAATCGGACGAATTTTGATGAAATTTATGTATTTTCAGGTTTGGGGGAAGACTGCTTCCAAGATTTATGGACCAGTTGCTGGAACCGACTACCAAGATAATCAGATCAGATTCAGCTTATTATGCCAGGTTTGATATCAACTTCCCAATTTGTTTTTCTTATGTAAAAATCTTGATTTTTGTGAATTTCACCTTCAGGCAGCTTTGGAAGCCCCGAGGGTGTTGAACCTTAATAGCAGTGAATATTTCTCCGGGCCATACGGTTTGAATATGATCCATCTTCTCTATAAGCTTTTAGTTTTGCAAACGATATAAAATAATAGAATAATTGGTTTGGTGCAGGGGAAGATGTTGTTTTCATTGCTAATGATTGGCATACCGCGCTCCTTCCATGCTACTTGAAAAACATGTATCAAACAAGAGGATTATATATGAGTGCTAAAGTAAGAACCTTTGACCAAATTTGATCTTACTCGTCATGTCATACAAACTTACATAGATATAATTTGATTTAATATACGGGTTTAATGCAGGTTGCCTTCTGTATCCACAACATAGCTTACCAAGGCAGATTTGCTTTTGCAGACTTTGAACTACTCAGTCTTCCAGACGAGTTCAAAAGCTCTTTTGATTTCATGGATGGGTAATGTTTATATGGTTATTTCTTTGGATTTTACATACAATATTATTATTTTAATAATTTTTATTATTGCAGATATGAGAAACCAGTGAAGGGAAGAAAGATCAACTGGATGAAAGCTGGAATACTGGAATCAGACAAGATCTTAACGGTTAGCCCTTACTATGCCGAAGAGCTTGTTTCTGGTCCAGACAAAGGAGTGGAATTAGATAATATCATCAGGAAAACAAGCATCCTTGGAATCGTGAACGGAATGGATGTCCAGGAATGGAATCCCATGACTGATAAATTTACTAGTGTTAAATTTGATTCTACCACTGTAAGAACACCACCTAGCTGCATGAAGTTGTAAAATTGATAACTATATTATTTATTTAAATATAGCACAATGGCACTAATTTTTATGATTATTATTCTAAATAGGTAATGAGTGCAAAACCACTTATAAAAGAAGCCCTTCAAGCAGAAGTTGGTTTGCCTGTGGATAAGAGCATTCCAGTCATAGGATTTATAGGTAGGCTTGAAGAACAAAAAGGTTCAGACATTCTTGCTGCAGCCATCCCTGAATTCATAGGCGAGGACGTTCAGATAATAGTTCTTGTGAGTTGCTAATTTCCATTTACTAATATTTGTTTTGTGTTTTAAACTTAATTAAACTCATGTTTTTGTTTTTTGTTTTTTTGTTTCAGGGGACGGGGAAAAAGGCGATGGAGAAGCAACTGGATGAATTAGAGATACAATATCCACTCAAGGCTAGAGGAGTAGCAAAATTTAATGTGAAACTGGCTCATATGATCATAGCTGGAGCTGATTTTATAATAGTGCCTAGTAGATTTGAGCCATGCGGTCTCATACAGTTGCAAGCAATGCCCTACGGATGTGTAAGCATACAATTTATATTTTATAATAACTTTTGATGAGTAGTAACACAAAAATAAGTGAATAATTATTTATGTTTATAAATTTGGAACTTTAGGTACCTATTGTTGCATCAACTGGAGGGTTGGTTGACACGGTGAAAGAAGGCTATACTGGATTTCAAATGGGAGCTTTTAATGTTGAGGTAATTATATTATGTTTATATGGATAATTGGGTTTGTTATATTACATTCAGTCCTAAGTTTATAAAAGTCGATTTTGGCAGTGTGAAACGGTTGATCCAGCAGATGTAACTGCAATTGCAACGACTGTTACAAGGGCGTTGGCAGTTTATGGTACTCCAGCTTTTTCAGAGATGATTCAAAACTGTATGGCTCAAGAACTTTCTTGGAAGGTCAGTATTACTTCAATTGAAAATGGAGTATATCTGTAAAAAAATAATTGAAAAATAAATAAATAAAGTTATGTGCTTACTGGAGTTTGCTTTTGATCAGAAACCTGCAAAAAAGTGGGAAGAGGTGCTTCTGAGTTTAGGGGTTGAAGGTAGTGAGCCTGGAATTGAGGGTGAAGAGATTGCTCCTCTTGCTAAGGAAAATGTGGCTACACCTTAATTAGGCCAACCATTTTTCATGATTTTGAACCACAATAATAGTATATATGTTATGCTAACCCTACCCGAAAATAACTGACTAGCTAAAAGTGGCTGACTGAATGAGAGTTCGGTTTGATACTTCGATCTCCTGTTATTGTAATCGGGTTGAAAACTCCATTGTATATGGTAATTTTGTTTCATGGCTATACTGTTTGGAGTGGAGGTAGGGCTAGCGTGTCGTTATTACATATGTCAGATCACAAACATAACGTTACGATGATATAAATTATAAAAGAAATAGATAATTTTATCATTAATAAAAAGGAACTCATGAATGAAAACTTTGAGTGATGTTCAGAACCTTTTTCTGGTAACATGTTATAAAAGTTAAATTGATACCATTACTACTATTTTATAAAGTACACTCATTAATGATAATCAAGTATATGAGATCATACTCTTGTAGTTTCAACTTTCAATCTATCAACCTCTTATAGATAAAATGAACTTTTGGTAAAACTTTGTAATATTACATTGATTATCTTATAAATAAAATAAAAATATTATTATTATATTATTGGTTACATTTGGTTTTCTTAGTGGTTTTCGTATAATTATGTAGTTTTCTCATGATTTCTCCCCTTATAAGCTATCCATGATAGTTTTGCTATATCTGAGATCAAATTTAAATTAAAGCTCATTTAATAAACAATTCAAGTTCAAGCTTCAAACACAGAGCTTGATTAAACTCACGACCCTAAATGAACCTCTTTCTATGATATTATTTATATAATATAATATAAAGTAAATAAATTATAGTATGTATAATTATTGTTGGAATAACAATGTTTTCAATTTCGACATAATGAAACCCTAATTAAAATTAAGTAACATGTGTTATTATTTGCTTATTAAAGATGATCATATACCACATATATGTTACTAAACAATAAATTAATCACAACTATATATGATCAACAAGTTCAATCACAAACACCGACATGCCAATCAAGAGAAATGTCATGCAATTCAAGTCTACAACCTCTTGCTATGATATTATTTATATAAGAAAGGCTCCAAAGCCGAGGAAGAGCAAGGTCAACTTTTGATGGCTAAGAATAGAGAGCAAGATGAAAGGAAATATAGACGGGGAAGAGGCCGTGGAAGAGGTTTTGGTAGAGGCAAAAGAGGACGTGGAAGAGGCTCGGGTCGTGGTGACAAAAGCAGGTTTCGGTGCTTTAAATGTGGATCTTTTGGGCATTTTGGATATGAATGCACCAAATGGAAAGACAAGGATAAAGAAACAAATTTGATCCAAGAGGAAGAACCGACTTTACTTTGATGATAAAGCGGGTCAAAAGATCAAGATTAAGGGGGTGAATGTTGGGTTAATCTTGACGGGTCAAATAATTAGATAGGGTCAGCTGCGTTTATTTATTTTGTTTTATTTCAGTCACATGTTTGTTTGATTAACAAGTCTTAGATAGTGGATTAATGGGTTAGTGGCCCTAATTAGTAGTTAACGGGTTAGCGGGGTTGAGTTTGTTTTAGTCGCAGGCTTAGGGCTTTAAATAGCTGCTCTATCGTTCTTTGTTTTGTACGCTTTTATTCAGTCAATTAAAAGGAGTCGATCAAGGCTATTTTGATCTAACCACTACGTCTTGTTTGTGTTGTTTAAGTTTTGTGATCAAGGGCCTGATTCTACCAAATCGTGTGTTGTTCATCTTTTGCTTTCCGATCTCCTACTAATCATCCTCTCGATGACGAAGATCACAAGGTTAATTAATTTCTTACTAATCAATCTCTCCCTTCACCTTTCATCTGCTAACAAATGGCTTCTTAATTAATGAATTCAGAAACGGCCGGACCCTCCCAACATCACTGATTTGGGAGCGGAGACAAGGCTTGCGGTTACAATGGAGGTGGCGCCTCAACCGCCGGCTAGTTATTCGAGGGAGTACTATGCCGCTGTCATTATTCAGACGGCGTTCAGAGGTTATCTGGTGAGTGTGAATGCAATGCACACATCATAATTCATATCTATCTAACTTCATTAATTGGGCCTTACACTCACTCTATCAAACAAATACTTTCCTTTGATTATATTAGTGATTTAAACTTTGGTCTATACCATCAAATCTTAAAATTAAACCCTTACTTTCATTAATTTTTCAAAATTAAATAACTTTTACAATTTTCTTTTAGAACGGCTAATTTCTTTACTCGTGTTAGAATTTAACCTACGACCTCCAAACCTAAGTGATTTAAGAGGCTTTGCTTTTACCTCTAAGCCATCAACCCCACTAAATATTTTTTACATACTCAATTATCTTTTTAAACAAATTATACCATAAAATTTTATACCCTTTAATACGAGTATAATATTTTTATACTTTATAATAAAAAAATATGATACTTTTAAAACCCATATTTGCATTGTGCATATATCTCGTTTTACTCGAATGTATATCTCGTCTTACTCGAATGTATATCTCGTCATGTAATGGATTTTGTTACATATTCCATGATGTGTTTATTCATAATATGGATATGTGTGACAGAAACCTTGGTCTCTGTGTAACCCATGCATGCACACATGCTCTTTACAATATATATATATATATATATATATATATAATTAGGTGATTGTGGTATAAAATGCTTCAACAATTTGGTTTAGTTTAGGATGAATGCACATGGGAAGGCAGTAAGCGCACATGCACCCACAATCACTTTTTGGGAAAATGAAGATACCAAAGTTTTCTTTTTGATTTTATAACATGGATTTTCATGGTAAATAAGCAATTAAAATTAAATTATGTATATAATTTGTATCAAAATATTTAATTTGTAGGCAAGGAGAACTCTTCGTGCACTCAAAGGACTGGTAAAATTACAAGCATTAGTGAGGGGTTACAATGTGAGAAAACAAGCAAAAATGACACTTCAATGCATGCAAGCTTTAGTTAGGGTCTAAGCTCGGGTTCTTGATCAACGCATGAAGCAGTCGGATCAAAGTAGTCGAAAGTCTACATTTAGTGACACTAATAGTGCATGGGGTGCTCATCGTTATCATCAAGATATTTCCGACATGCGATCCATGGTGCCTTATTAACCTTAATATCTGTTTTACCTACATGTTTATTGATATATGTTAAAAGAAAACCTCGTTTTGGTTTTGTAACTATTAGTCGCGAGATGGAAGTAGCATTGCTGATGATTGGGACGAACGATCACACACGATTGAGGAAGTCAAAGCAATGCTTCAAAGCAGAGTCGCTAGATGGGAAAAGATGTTATCACAAGCTTTCTCTCAAGAGGTAAATTTAAATTTTATGTAATGAACTTTGTTCTATTGACATCAGGGGTGTCAATCATGTCGGGTTGTTGGGTTTTGGTTTGGTATTTGAATTGTTTTACCCGAACACGACCCATATATTAATTCATGTTAGAAACATCAACCATAACCTGGATACAGTTAAAATCATGTAACCCCAATACAACCCATTTAACCAATTATCTAATCCATGTTGCAAACAGGTTAGTGGTTGTAATCAAGTTGCAAACATGTTAATCGGGTTGGTGGGTTGTAATAAATGGGTTTAACGGGTTGACCTGCTTAATTAAACGTGCTAAACAAGTCAACCGGAACACGACCTGTTTAATTAAACCGGTCAACCCAAACATGACTCGTTTAATTAAACAAATCAACCCGGATATGACCCGTTATTTTAAACGGGATAGATAGGATAACCCAAAACCTGATTATTTTCATGTCTTGTTAGAAACCGTCACCCTTACAGTTAAGTGTAACTGATTTCTCATTTTCTATCATGAAAAGACACGAAGGAACGGTAGGAATCCATCGATGGGAGTGATAGCGAGCTCGGTCTTGGAGATAGACACCAATGGCTAGACCGACGGATGGGCTCAAAGCCATGCGACACTAGGCCCATGGCTAGTGCTTCAACAGATCAAAAAGATGGTGTTAAAACAGTGGAAGTTTACACCTCTCAACCGTACTCAAACTTACCCCCTAGCCATTTAAGAAGATCAAGTTACCAATATAACCACCAACATCCGGTAACACCTTCACCATCCAAAACAAGGCCTATGCAAGTCCGATCCGCCAGCCCTCATTACATGAGAGAAGACAGAACCTATCACAGTAATCAAAGTCAAAGCCCGAGTTTAAGGTCAAACTACAGTTTCAACTCTCAACATCCATCCACCAGTGGAGGATCAATGCCCAACTACATGGCTGCAACCGAGTCCCAAAGCGCACCGAGACAAAGACCTTCGAACCCCGAGAGGGATAGATCCGGGCTGGCCAAGAAAAGACTCTCTTTCCCGGTTCCAGACACGCAGACTTTGAGGAGCCCAAGCTTTGCTAGTGTGAATGAACCGTATGGTTATACGGGCGTGGAGCAGCAGTCTAATTATTCAACTTGTTATACAGAGAGCATTGCAGGTGGAGAGGTGTCCCCTTGTTCAACCACTGATCTTAGAAGGTGGCTCCGGTGATCAATCTAATAATAAAATCTAAGTTTTGATAGTTGGTTTTTGATTCTTTAATTAATCTGCTAATTAGTGTGGTGTGATTAATTTGTTTCCGGTTTTACTCCAAACAAACAGTAACCATGGGAGTGGTCAAGTCAATGAAGTGGTCGGTTAGTGGTTTTTAACCACGTGTTGCAGCACTTGAAGACATTATTGATTATTGCACCCAATTTCTTGCTGCTTCAAAGATTACGGGCTCATATGGGTAGAAATTGTTGGAAATCACTCTAAAAAATATGAACATGGAATTTGATCTCAACCAAGACTCCTTCTTATTATTAATTCTCGACTTACAATTTACATAAACCATAATCATTTATTTATAATAAATAAACCTTACTAATCTTACTCAAATACTTAATTGTAATCCTAAACTAACTCCAACAAACTAATAGATAAATATAACTTTATCTAAACATTCAAACTATTAATTAAATACTAATTAATTAATTAGTTCCGAATCACCCCTTCAACTTTCACTTTCTTCCAAACCGACCCATCTTTTTGTAAAATCAAGACTAACTCCTTCATTCTCCCCTTTAATCTTGATTTTGACTTGCTTCTTGCTCTTTCCACGTTCTTTCTTCCTTGAATACTTCAGGAACTCATAGTTTCAATCTCGACTTTGAACTCTCCGGATACTATTTGATCAAGATTGAAGCGGTGTTAGCGCCGTCATCATCGAAATTGAAACTCTTCCTTCCTTCTTTCCTTCATTCTTTCATACTTTCAAACTTTCCTACTTTACATTATTTCCTTCTTTACCTTCTTTCTTTAAAATCTGGCTCATGGCTAACTTCTTTCTTCAAGATCTAGTTCTTGATCACTTTCTTACTTCAAGATCTGGTTCTTGACTACCTTCTTTCTTCAAGATCTGGCTTACTTGAATTCAAAAAAAATGAACACGGAATTTGATCTCAACCAAGATCGACTCTTTCTTATTATTAATTCTTGACTTACAATTTACATAAACCTTAACCATCTATTTATAATAAATAAACCTTACTAATCCTACTCAAATACTGAATTGTAATCCTAAACTAACTCTAACAAACTAATAGATAAATATAACTTTATCTAAACATTCAAACTATTAATTAAATACTAATTAATTAATTAATTAGTTCCGGATCACCCCTTCAACGTTCACGTTCTTCCAAACCGACCCATCTTTTCGTAAAATCAAGATTAACTCCTTCAGAAAACGTGATGGGGTTGATATGGGTCGGCAGATTAAAATAGAAACTAAAACTGGGGTTTTGGTTTTAAATTTTCATAATCAATCAGTTTTAGTTCTAAATAGATTGGTTAATTCACTTATGAGAAAGATGATTTAGTTAACCGGTTAACTTCTGGCTTTGAACATGGGTGGTTCCAAGTTAATTTTAATTTATAAACCTAATTACAGTGGATTAGGACTGTCCAAAATGATCGACGCTCGAAACTCGATTGAACTCGTTCGAAAAATGCATGGAAATATGCTCGTTCGATTTTGGCTCGGTTCGGTTTGTAAACGAACCAAGCACGAGCAAAGGTACGCTCGCTTGTTGCTCGTTCGGTTTGGCTCGAATTAATTTTTAATATATATATATATATATAATGAATTAATATTTTATACATTTATAAATAGCTCTTTTGACCCAATCCATTATGAAACTTCTTATAGTGAGTCAACAGTAGCCCAACTTAAAACCTAAAAAGAAAAAAAAAATTACGTTACTTCACTAGTTAACCCTCAGAGCCCTCTCCTCAATTCAAGTCTCAAACCGTCTCTGCCTAAAATCCCTAACCCTAATCGGACGCCGCCCTCACGAGAAACCTTTACGGCTCTGCGATTCAAGTCTCAAATCGTCTCTCCCTCTTGGTCAGTCGATCAGCCTTTGCGGCTCACGATCAGCGACGAGCAACTTTTACGGCTCTGCATTTCGAGGGGCACAATAGACAGTAGGGTTGTCCAAATTGCTCGCCGCTCGCTCGGAAAATTAATGTTCAGATAATGCTCGTTCGATTTTCGGCTCGGTTTGGTTTGTAAACGAACCAAGCACGAGCAAAGGTCCGCTCGGTTCGGTTCGTGAACAACCCTACGGTAGATACTAGAGGTGTGCAATTTTCTGTCCAAGCCCGGACCAAACTGTGATTCACATACTAGGTCCGGTCCTCGGTCCTTAAATGAGCCCATAATCGGTTTCTGTCTCGGGTTGGTCTAAACCCGACGGTCTCAATCCAAACCCGCGGAAGTTTAAAAAAAACCTAAAATTTATAGATCACACTTCCTGGGTTCAATTCTAACAAGTAATTAAAACAATCAAGGTTACCTTTCTTCCTTTTGTTCCTCATTAGTCATTTCCCATAAATTTATTTGATTTATTATTCTATAACCTTAATTACCATGATATGACCGATTTCCATTAGGCCACTATCAGGGGCGGGTCTATTTGTAGTTTGGGGGGGGGGGGGGGGGCAAAGGCATTCCCTGAGAACAGCTATGTAAGGGTAAAAAAGGAGGCGGGTCTGTGCAGGCACCCAAACAAGTCCATGATTAGACCCCCGAACAAGTCTTGATTAGGCTCCTGAAGAAGTCCTTTAACCCTCCCACCGGCCATATTCCGATTAACAAGGGTTATCCATAGTGAATCATTTATTGAAGTTTGATCCCTTAATTTGTTGTTAGAATAGTTGAAGAGAAGAAAGTTTGACCCCTTATGACCCGTGAGCACTTAATTTTGTTAAACTATGCATTTTAAAGTGGCCCAAAAGAGTTAATTACACGGAAGGCCGCTGAGGTTTACACGAATTTCACATTTGGCCCATAACTTTAAGAAAACCCTGCTCTGGGCGATGCGAAGCTTTAGGCGGTGACAGTTCAACACAGCCAGTGAGACCACAAAGGACAGTGACTCTCCTCCGTTTCCTTATGAATCCACCACGCATCACCTGAAAGCCGCTACCACCACCGGAAAAATGAAAACGTCGGCCATAGGGTTTTTGGAACCTTAATCGAGTTGGTTTTGGGAGTTTCTATGGTGCGACAGGGAATGGGATCGAGTTTGAGGTTGCTGGTTTGGTTAGTAGGTCTCAATCAGTTCAATTGCAGGTGTAGTGGGGGAGTAGACGAACCAGGTGTTTGTTCAATGGTTGTCCCTTCAATCTCTAGTTTGATGATGCATTAGATGTAGTAAAATTTATCCCCTTGAATATTCACATTCAACCCCTTTGAAATCGATTACCTTTCACAGATTGTTCTTGATTAACAACAAATTGAAATGCACAGAGAAATTGAAATGAGTTGGAGAAGAAATGGTGGGGTGGTGGGTCCCATCTTTTTAGTCATTTAATTTTTATTTTACTTTTAATATTTTACAGGTATTTTAGTCATTTTTTAAAAATTTATCAGAAAACTTAACGACCATCCAGTTTATGGGCCAATGGTGTTACAAAATGGAAAGCTACGGATCAACCATATAATTTTCCAAAGTTAGGAATCAAAAGTGAAATCCGTGTAAAACACATGGACCATCCGTGTAATTAACTCAAAACATTAATTTGTTTATTATTAATTTTTGTTGTAAATTTTTTCGATAATGTTAAAATTACATATTTAAATAATATTTTCTCCATTAGTTGCTCAAAGAACTTAAATTAGACATTTACGCTCCATAAAAGGTGTAAATAAAATCCTTTGAATACTAACTAAAATAATAATAAATCGAGTCCTTAACATCAATTTGGTAAAAAGAAAGTCTCCAATGTGAGAACTTATTTTAAGAAATTATCTAACTCTTTGATAATAAACAGTCTTATATGTATTTAAATAAATTAGGATACTCCTTGGTAAACGCTATCCCTTTTGACCCGTTTTGTTTGCCCTTTTTTTTGACACCCGCTGACAAAAAATCTTAGATCCGTTACTGGCTACTATCCTTAAAAACAAGAAATGATGGCTACACGAACATTCAGTGTTGTATATGAAGAAGTGCAGAGCTATTAGCTAATTAGAATTTTTTTTTTGAACGACCAATGAATACTATAAGCTCATTGGTGAAAGGCCACCCACGCCCGCGAACGCAGACAACACTGGTGACCCTGCTCGCCCACAATTCCAGGGAAAACCCACCACCCGAAGGACTACTATGGAAAAACCTCTGGTCCACCGGAGCATATTACACCAAGTGAGTCTCGAACCGGAGGTGCCTCATCCCAAACCAATTAATCTGGGCTCATTAGCAACTAATTAGAATTAAACATACATATTTAAAATTAAAAGAGGGAGACGGTGCGTCAGAATTAGGATGAAATAAAGAACCAAAAATGATTAGCTCATTAACCGTTTTGTTATTTTTTTATTAGGCAAATTGGTTTTTAATAATGCAAAACATGATTCATTGGCCGATAACAATTCAAACTAATAGTTTGGTTGGTGATAATCCCAACTTTTACTTTTATTGTCAATGGCAGTCCCAGTAGCATAATCATCATATATTTACACTTAATTCGCACTTGATTTCGTCTGTACGTTTCTCCATTTCATTTAAAATATTCATAAAAGAGCGAAAATAAGTGTAAATCTATGATAATTATGCTACTGGGCTGCCGCTGACAACAAAAGTGAAATTGGGATTATCATCCGTCAAACTGTTAGTTTGGATTATTATCAGTCAATGAGTCATAGTTTGAATTATTAAAAACCAATTTTCCTTTTGTTAATACAAAGTTCTATGAGATCAGTGAATTTTCATTTTCATGAGACTAAACTTAGCAAAGTTTTGTATTATTATTTGTGTTTCATTTGTTACAAGCTATACCTTCAGCTATTTTAAAACAGGATATCCAGTGCAGTGGCTTTGTCCTTGTTGATCTTGATCTGTTCATGTAAATAAACAAAATATGTCACATTCGGAAACGGGTAGACACTACAGAGAACTGTATATTTGTAAACAGGAATCATAGATTTTTAATTATTCTAGTCTGCCCACTAAAGCCCAAAGCCTGGCCCGTGAAAACCCGATAAAGCCCAGACCGACCCATCAAGAAATGGCCCGGTCCTCGGTCCCTATTTCATTCCATTATCAGTCTGTCTCGGTTCGGTCCGGGCTTGGCCCGATAATCACCCCCAGTGGATACTCACAATTTTTGTTTTGTATGTATAGCTTTGCAATTGTATGTATATTGTATAGGCGTGGTTATGTGAAGTTTTTTTTATATATTATTTTAAGTTTTATAATATTTTAATCTATATGATTAATTTTGAACATTTTGTTTTTCTCTTATAACTTTTAAAATATAATGTTTTACAAAATTCTTAATGTGTCGTTACGACGTGTCTATTTTTATCTACGTGTCGATATAAATTTCATTCAAACCCGAGCTTTCTTTATAATGTACAAGTAATCGATGCACAAACGTGCAAGCCGTCGAAACTGCTTTAAGGTTTCGTTTTTTTTTCCTTTTACAGCCTTTAAAATATGTTGTTTTATAGAAATCGGGGTTTGCCGTTTCCACATGTTTTTTTATAAGTGTTTCGATATGATCTTTTTTGGCGGGGTGAGTATGAGTGTCTAGGTTGTCGAAACCAAGTGTTACAAATTTTAATTAGATATAAAAATCAACGATTTTCCTATGGACCGGGTTATTTCGATTTGATTTTTTTTACTATAGTTCCATTTAGAGGTGCATAAAAAACAGTTATTATAACCGTAATCGCTTATTAACCGAAACCATAACCGGATGATAACCGGTTTAGGGTGAAAAAAAACCAGTAGGTTTGGAACCGGTTTGGGGTTTCTAGGAGTCAAACCGGTTAAAAAGATCATTTACAAATCGGTTAACCGGTTATTAACGTTACAAACAAAAAACTAGCCGTTTTGGATGGATTTATAGCCGTTTGTTACCGTTTGAGGGACTTTTTATACCATTTTGACTCATATGTTTGTATAAGTAGGTATTAAGTGTATTGGTTTGATCACAGCACTTCTTTAGCTCTCAAAAACACTAAAAAAACGCTCAAAAACTCTCAAGTCTCAAACGCTTACATAACAAGTGAAGCAAACGTGGTGATAATACTAGAAACAAAGAGAAACCCTGAAATTTTTTCAAAATTCGATTTATGTCTAATTTCATATAGTACTGAAATGACTCGATGCAGGAATTTTCATGTGTTTCTCAAAGCCACGTCTAACTCTACTTTGAGAGCTCATTTGGGGAAACATTGCAAGACAGTTAAAACAAACCCGATTCATGATCAAGCACAAACATCAACCAAAGCCCTCGGAGGCCCCGAATAAACACTAAACGAAGACGATAATTATATATCAAAAAACAAAAATGTATTCGCGATTTTCCCTGTTTTTTAATGATATTACGTTTTGTTAATTATATAAAATTAAAAATAAATAAAAAAGACGTTTATTGATTTTCTTTTATATATTTAGTATTTTTTAATTTTTTAATTTGTTTTGAATTTTTTTAATTATTTATATAAAACTGGTTTTTTATCCGGTTTGCAGTTGACTGGTCCATATTAATCTAACCGGTTGATTCTCAACGGCTCAACCCCGAACCGGGTATTGAAATAAACGATTTTAATCGTATTCAACAATAACTGGTTCAGTTATTAATCAATAGCCCAGAAACCAGTTAGCTCATATGTGCACTTTAGTTCCATTCTTCCAGTTATAATTCGATTAAAACCCAGATTGCAGGCCCAATGGTAATTTATATTGGGCGGGCTTGCGTTGACGGGCCGACGGCTAACAAATAGGATGTTTCAAAAACATTTTAACATCTTAACATTTTAATATCTAACACAAAAAAACCGGTTTTTTTTTAACCCGGTCCAAACCGGCAAACCGGTTTGGGTTAAACCGGTTTGGACCAAGCCGGTTCGGGTTGGCATAAAACCGGCGGTTTGAAACCGGTTTGAAGCTTTTTTGGAAGAGACCGGGTTGGGGACCGGTTCGTGTGACCCGGTTTGATATATTCAAATATTGATTTTAGTTAATTTTGATTCTTGATTGTATGTTTGAAAGGATTAAATAGCATTTATTAAAATAGCATTAAATAGCATTTATTTAATAGCATTAAATAACATTAAATCGCATTTATTAAAAAGCATTAAATAGCATTTTAGTTAAATTTTTTTATAAATACCTCCGATTTATTAAATAACATTTATTAAATGAATTTTAAAAAACATAGTACTTATAAATACCTCCGATTTAATTTTATTTAATTAAATCGAATATTAAAAATATAATTTTTTTTTATTTATAAAAACCGGTTTAAACCGGTTTAAATGGCAAACCGGTTTAAAACCTACCCGAACCGGTTTGACCGGTTTACATATTTCCATTACCAAAACCGGTTTGGGCCCAAACCGGTTTTGACTTTTCGTTGACCAACCGGTTCGGGTCGGGTTAAACCGGTTTGGGTTAAAAAACCGATTTGTACACCACTTAATCTACTAATTTTCTGTACATACAAGAAATTAGTAAAAAAAATATAGAAGTGTTCTTCGTTTGAATTTAATTTTTTCTTTTATTTTTAATTTCACTGATTAAATTATATAATAGTTAACATAAAATTTACCTACCATATTCATATTTATATATAACTAGTGATATATTATCCGAGAGTTGCCGTGTGGGTGTTAAAATTTGTAAGGCTGGTTTCGATAAACTATTTCAAAAAAAAATCACGTTGAAACATTGATAAAATAAGCACGTCGAAACGGCACATATGAAATTTTATAAAACATCATATTTTAAAGGTTGTAAAGAGGAAAACAAGAAAAAAACTATAAAAAACCTAAATCTTGAAGCAATTTTGACGGCTTGTACGCTCGTGCTTTCATGACTTGTTCATTATCACGAAACTCGATTTTGAATGAAATTTATATCAAAATGTAGATAAAAATAATCAGTTGCAACAGTACATTCGGAATTTTAGAAAATGTCATATTTTAAAAATATAAGAACAAAACAAAATACGCCTAAAATTCGTTATAAACATTAAAATAATTAAAAAAAAAACCAAGCATGTGATGTGTGTGTGGAATGTGCTGTCAAGAAAAATCAAAAAGTGGGGGAGTTGAAGATTTGAACTTGTGCTCGGTGGGTTAAGTATGTTCCAAACTATTGAGGCAGGTTTGTATTTTTTTTGTTATTAAATAGCAAAGGCTTTTATTTAAATATATCAATGTAAAAGTAATTATAAGATATATAAGTAATGTTACTGATATTTTTTTATTGCATATCAACTGCAAATTGATTGCGGTTTTTTTTAAACATACTCCTTACATTATATATGAATAAAAATTACACATAACGTTTATACATATAAGTATTTTCAATGTGAAGCATTTTAATTTTTCTTTAGTTTCAATAATGTAAGATTAATTAGATATTACATACTAGCAATGATTTACTTGATAGCTTTTAAATAAACCTAAACAGAATACTAATTATGTTTGTATCATTTGTATATTCATAGGATCAAGGCCAAATAAAAATGATTTTCAAATATTGTGAATAAAAGTAAAAAGTTAGTGAATTGTCTTTTTAACTTATTTTACGATAAATATAGAGGAATATATGCAAAACACTTTATATTACCAGAACATGCAAAATAAAATGAACATTCATTTTTTTTTAATCTTAAAAATTTAAAAATAAAATGATATAAATGTAATGTTTATTTGTTTCTCATTCATCACTCCTAAAACTCATAAATATTTAGTGTTATGTAAAGCGATCCAAATGCATGTTGATATATAATATATGAATATTTATTTTAATGATATGATAAAATATAAAATAAAGACAGTATATGCATGTGATAACGTACACTTTACCTCATATATACTTTCACTTTTAACCTAACATTCATGTCTTGTTACTATGTACGAATCTGCGTCCTTCATTCTATATTACCTATCAATGCATGAGACCCTTGAACTCTTCAACTTAAAACCATCACCATCACCATCACCATCACCATCACTTAAAAAGTTAAAGCCAACTCCTACCAATATAATACGAACCCTTCAATTCTTTGTAAATGTGAAATTCTTTACTTAAACCGTGTAAACACCTTGTTAGGCGATACCACGATAAAAGAAAGAAAGAAACAAACCTAAGAACACAAAACGGTGTAAATGTGATACAAGGTCGGGTTATATACATGTTTGGTTAGCCATGTTGGAAATCAGGACCAAGAATACGAATACGAAATTTGATCTCAAACAAGATCGACTCTTTCTGTTTATTATAATTATTGGCACACTTACAATTACCCCTAACCCATCTATTTATACTAAAATAAACTTTGCTAAACAAGTTTTCTAATCCTACTCAAATCCCACTCTTAATTCTATTCTAACTCTAACAAACCAATAGATAAACATAAAATAAGTTTTATCTGAACATTCAAACTATTAATTAAATACAATTAATTAACTATTTCATAATCACCCATTCAACTTTCACGTTCTTCAAAATCGACCCCTATTTCTTATGTAAAATCAAGATTATCTCCTTCAAACCATACATATTAAGCATTTTAACAAACTTGATTAATGCGATTTAAAAAAAGTATTGTTTTAACATTACAAAAAGAATTAAATGTTCACTATTGTTTTCAATTTGCTTCTTGTCTTTTGAAGCCTACACATATACCTAATAAATTCTAATTAAATATTAGATAAATATAACAACCTTTTAATGGGTTATATATTAGATTAACTAAGTTAGAAAACCGTGTATTATACAGACTGAATAAATGAAATATTAAATAGTTAGTAATGTAAATTTAGAAATTTGTAAAACAATACTTTGAGACAACATATACGATTGAAATTAATTTAAATAGTTACTGATTATATTTGCGCATGAGGTGTATTTATAACACCGTAATTGAGAAAAAAATAAGCAGGAAAAAAAATCTTAGATTTACAGAATTGTAACAAGTGACACAACTAGTTAGTTATTTATTAGGTATATATTATATATAAAAACAAATAATATAAGTATTATATTCAAAGTTCATTTATGTACACGAAATATTAAAACTTAAAAAGAAAGAAATTAAGATGATGGTAATTGGACAAAGGGACGTCTTTCTTGGGGTCCCTCTAGTCTACTTGCTAAACAACCTCCAACAAGCCATGTTAGGAAGAACCTTCCTTTTATTTACAGCTAGCTCGGCCCGATGAATATTTAAATAAATGATCATGCTTGTTGATGTTGAAGTGGCCCGATCGACCATATACACGCAACATTAATCTACATATTTGGATGATCTGTTTGATGTTACATGCCATGGAAGGCCCAAGTATTTCCTTCAAGATTCTGTTTGTTTCTTGAATTTCAAACCCTCCAAAAACTTACTCACAAATGAAACAGCTACAATCCAAACATCAACCAATTCCCAAATGAGATTATTCAATCCCGTCATCCACCCCGTTTTCAAACCTGGTAATGAAAATTGGAATTAACTCAATGAATTACAATGGAAGAAAGGAAACTCTTACTCTTAATATATATATATATATAGAGAGAGAGAGAAAAGAACCCTATGAAAGCCTATATCAAGCTCATGTGTCAAACGAATAAAACAAATACTATATAGGAAATGGATCATTTGAGAACTCCTAAATATTTTGAGAACTTGCGAGAACTCGTCAAAAATCCAATCAAACCCATTTTTTTTTGTTTTTACTATTTTTATTGTTAGAATACAACATAAAAAAATGAATTTATATAAGTAAATTTACATGACTTCATATATTAAAAAAAATATACACATGTGTAAGTGTTTACCATTTACACATGTATATAAATTTTTTTAAGGATAATTTAGAGAGGAATGGATGAATTAATTGAAAAGATACATCATTTTTTATGTTATATTTTAATAATAAAGATAGTGAAAAAAATGGTTTTAATTGGTTTTTTAACAAGTTCTCACGAGTTCTCAAGTATTTATGAATTCTTATTTGAACCTAACCTTTTATATATATATATATATATAGTTAGAATCATTTGAGAACTTGCAAATATCTTGAGAACTTTAAGAACTCTTAACAACCAATCATTTAATTTATTTTTAATTATGTTTTATATTTAGTATAAGGGTAATTAGGTAATTTAAATTGTTTTTAAACTTTAACATGATCTCTCGTTTCCTTGTTTTTCTCCTTCTGATTAGTCGGTTACCATTTCAATATTCATTTACACGATTTCATCAAATATTCTAGATTTTATCAAATCTTTCATCAATTGATACAGTAAACAATTGATACAGTAAACCATTGTGAAGGATTCGTTGTTGTTGGAGCATATTTCATTCAGAAATATCCTGTTAAATTATTCTACAGACTAAAAACATTAATACTAAATTTTACAGTTTTTTTTGTTCTTCAATCGTTTTAAGTTCTCTAAATAATAATTGTTTTTTTTTATTAGCAACGCATCTCCAAAATTCAGATTCAGAGAAAAAATAAAGTTGTTGATTATGAGGATCGTGATGTGGAGGATATTACAGTTAATAATATACAATATTAAAATAAAATGTTGAATCTAGTGTCGGAGGCTGTAAACAAGTAATAAATGAAAGTGGATGCTCCCGGGTTGATTGTATTTTTAATTTTTTTTCACTGTGTATGGTCGTTTTTATATATGTATGATTTGCATATGTGTAAGTGACCTATTTACACATGTGTAAGTGACCTATTTACATATGTGTAAATTACATAGTTACGCATATGTACCTTATGTTCAATTTTTTGTTTTTTTTAATCAGTCGATAGACAGTAAATTGGAAAGTTACATTTCTTTGATTCATCATTCTACCATGTGATTTTTATTATATTTTTAATCACACAGTCATGTTTAAATCATTGATCCGATTGCCATCATTAAATTTTTTTGTTTGTCCTTTTTTTCTTCTTCTTTTTTGTAGTGATGTTGTCCCAGAATTTGCTTGATGGTGTCCATGAAGATGATTGTCCAGTTCATTTTAGTGTTGATGCTAAAATGAGGGTTTATCAAAGAATATTTATTCTACTTCAGACACATCAAAATTGACCCAACAACCATGTTGTTGCTTATTATAGTTTTACACAGATGTTTATGAACTAGTTTATATATATATGTATATCTCAATTCTTTATTTCGTTGTTGCTTATTCAATACTACATAATTTTATTGATTTAAACATTCATGTTAAGAGAATTTACATGAATGAATGGCATATCGGTTGCATATGTATAACTTATAATATATGTGATCAATTTCAAAAAATATATATTTTGTTGTGTAAAATGAATTATTTAATTATGTTGGTATTGCTGTCCCTATTTTATCAATTTACATCTAAACTTTTGCTCTTGATGCGTCTTCCGTCTGGATAATCCTTAACACCAGATTAATCAATTATGGAATTTAAACCTTAAAAATTGGGGATAAAATCGAAGACGTGGGTTTAGTTAGGGAGTGGTAATCGGATAGTTTTTGTATAGCGGGAGATTTTCAGAAACTGAGCCATTTCTTTTTTACCATTTTACCCTTTTTCTTATTATTAAACCAATTAAATAACCAATAAATTACAATAATACCGGTGTTTAATCATATCTATTGATTATTAAGATCAATGGCTGGTAAAAGTTCTTAGAGTTCTTATTAAAAAATGAGTTCTTAAGATATCCTAACCCTATATATGTATGGGAGTTCAAATAAGAAGTGAATTTTCGCTAAAAAACCTAAGAAATGATTTCTTTTTAAACTGAAACTGGGTCAAACGAACTCCGATTGAGCTCATTCCAGCATCATTAAAACCGGCTCGTCTTGGTTTTTTTGGGGGTGGGAGATTTAGGTTTTTTAGGAGGTGGGGTGGGTAGGTAGGTTTAGGTTTTTGGGGGGTGGCGGTTGGAGGATTTAGGTTTTTGGGGGTGGGGTGGTTAGGTTTTTGGGGGGTGGGGTGGTTAGGTTTTTGGGTTTAACTTTTAGAATTTAGCTTTAGGGTTTATCTTTAGCGTTTAGCTTTTAAGGTTTAACTTTAAGGGTTTAGCTTTAGGGTTTAAGGTTTAGGTTTTTGGGGGTGGGGGTGGGGTGGTTAGGTTTTTGGGTTTAGCTTTTAGAGTTTAGCTTTAAGGTTTATCTTTAGCGTTTAGCTTTTAGGGTTTAGCCTTAAGGGTTTAGCTTTAGGGTTTAGGTTTGGGGGGGGGGGGGGGGGGCGGTTGGAGGATTTAGGTTTTGGAAGGAGGGGGGGGCGGTTGGAGGATTTATGTTTTTGGGGGGTGGGAGTGGGGTGGTTAGGTTTTTGGGTTTAGATTTTAAAGTTTAGCTTTAGGGTTTATCTTAAGCGTTTAGCTTTTAAGGTTTAGCTTTAAGGGTTTAGTTTTAGGGTTTAGGTTTTTGGGGGGTGGCGGTTAGAGGATTTAGGTTTTTGGGGGGTGGGGTGGTTAGGTTTTTGGGTTTAGCTTTTAAAGTTTAGTTTTAGGGTTTATCAAGCGTTTAGCTTTTAAGGTTTAACTTTAAGGGTTTAGCTTAATGTTTTCAGAACCGGACCGGGTGTCGAACCGGTCGTCTTACCGGTCCACTGGTTGGACCGGATTTAAGAACCGGATAACGTCCATAAATAATATAAAAATATAGATACACTAAAAAGAATATAATTATACACTTATAGAATTTTTATGTTTAGAAATAGTAAAATAGAAACTTGAGAGTTGAAAAAGAAAACCAAAAAATAAGCAACCATATTCACTTTACACAATAGTAACCTAGTTTCTCAAGTGTTTCATTTAAATACCTTAAAGTTTTTTTGTCCCTATAAAGTCACTCAACTTTCAGTAGGTGTTCTAATTCCATGTAATATTTTTATAAATGCTTAAATTTTTGAATATTGAATGAGATATATGAAACATATATGAATCTTGTTCACTATTTAACAATTATTTTTTTCTAATTCAACTTAAATATAACAATTTTAAAACTTGTTTATTATTTGATGAACTTTTTTTTCTTGACTATTATCTCTTATTTTAAGTTAATTGAATAAAAATTTCACTTATTGGTAACTAATATTCATATATATTTCATTTGCCTCATTCAATTTTAAAAAAAAATAAACATTTATAAAAATATTACATAAGATTAGAACAATTAGTGAAAGTTGAGTGACTTTAAAGGAACAAAAAATCTTTAAGGTATTTAAATGAAACACTTGAGAAACTTAGTTACTATTGGGTGAAGTTTTGCCAACTTAGAAATAAAGTTTGAAACACTGCGGAACAATGAAACAAATGCAAAATCTGTATTTTTTTTGTCATCCGACATCGTCCAGGAGAGCAAACAACCAAGGCAAAAGCTATCTATATAAGGAGGAGTTCTCCCAATTTAGAAAATCATACTTTGCTGCCTTGTGCTCTTTTGGCTCACGCTGAAATGAGTAGTGCCCGTGTTCAGGTCAAGTTAATCCGACCACAGTAATAATTTTGTACCACTGGTCTGACCGGTCTAACTATTGTATTTTTGGTCCGACCACCGGGTCACTACAGTACTGTTTCAACACCCCTAACCGGCTTGGCTAACCCTCCGGTCCGAACGGTCTAGTCCGTGTTTCAAAACATTGGTTTAGCTTTAGGGTATGAGGTTTAGCTCTAGACTTTATTTTGACGAGCCGGTTCCAACGCAAAAACTAGTTCAATCGGAGTTCGTTTGATCCAGTTTCTTAGCGAAAATTTACTTTTTAGCCGAACCTTCCCTTATATATATAATTATTAATTAACACTCTTTCTCAAATTGAAACATAGATGTTGATCATGCATGGCTTGATACACATAAAATCTATCTCTGTTTTTCAAAGAGGTTTTATGAGGATATATGCAAGTTGAAATTCCGTCTTGAATCGGCTGAATAGATGAAGGGTCTGTTTGAGTGTCTACTACCCGATCTCTTATTAGATGACGGTCGAACTTTAAATGAGGGCATAACTCATGAAAAGTATTGGCGAATTATTTAGCATCGGTAAAGTGGAGACATAAGTCATGAAAAGTGGTGAATGATTGCATCAATGCCCTTTGTGGGTGCCAGGGTAAACAAGAAAGATACTTCGAATAACTATGGGTTAAAATTTAATGACACTTGGATGATGATCATGAACATACGTCGTAAATTGTTTTGGGTGTGAGTGGAAAGAGAGTTCTTTTTGTGGCATAGAACAAAAGATGGAGTTTGGCCACCTAGGGTAGATGTGGGCATACAATTTATTAGGTAAGTGGCAGTAAGAACAACGCCAAACCAGAATCGATGAGGGACATGAGAATGAAGCATGATAGCGCGAGCAATACTTTTGGGAGATAGGCATGTCAGGTATGTTTACTTAGTTGAACGACCGATGATGAAAATCATCAGGAACAAGAAGAGTCTGATCTCATTTGCTTTAAAACCACTTAGAGGGATGGCCCAACCCACTATGAGCTTCCCTGATACTTAAATCAAATGTGTTTGCTATAGGACGTGACAACATGGACGGACGATAAAGGCCTTTTAGTTCAAAATCGGTTCCAATCACCTGCTTCGTCCCTAGTTCCTGTAAGACATAGTAAAAAGGATAAAATGTTATAGAACAATTATTTTGGCTGGTAATTTGACCAATTGGGCAAACACTATCATGAAATTTAGAAACATATAGAACAAAAAACAGGTTTAGGTAGTTAGATTACCGATGGATCTAATGGTATGGACAGGACATAGGATCCAATGACAAAGCGAGGTGGTGAGTGAAAAGTATTAGTGAATGATTTAACATCGAGAAAATAGGGACACGAGTCATTAAAAGTGACACCCACACTTCTAAAGTATCGGTGAAATGAATGATTTAGCATCGACGTTGTTTCTAGGTGCGAGAGTAACCAAGAAAGATACATTGAATAGCTCTAGGTTAAAGTTTAATGACACTTGAATGATGATTATGAGCATACGTCACACACCCAAAAGAATTTGGGTGTGAGTGGAAAGGGAGTTCTTTTGTGGAACTGAACAAAAGATGAAGTTTGACCACTTAGGATAGATGAGGGCGTCTTGTTTATTAGGTAAGTGGCAGTAAGAACAATGTCGAATCAGAATCGATTAAGGACATGAGAATGATGCATGATGGTGCAATCAACATCCAACAAATGACGTTGTTTAGGTTTAGCAATGTCATTTTGTTTAGGTGTGTACACATATGTGGGCCCGTAAATATTGTCATATGTTTTCAAATTTTTTTTTTGAACGACGAACATTGAATGTTGTGACGTCGCACCCCCCAGCACATAGGAGAGCCTCGTCCAACTCCGGCCAATATGTTGTCTTAACCGGGCCCACTTGGCGTCAGAGTTGGAGAGCATCCAAGGAAGAATCCCACCCAATACGGCCCTTCCGGGCTTGAGGGAGAGCCGAGGCTTGTACCCTGGATCGGCATGGGTAAAACCCTGTGCATCAGCCTAAGAACTAGGCCTCATTTGCATGCCTCAGAAATTAATGGTGATGGTAGTGATTGAACCCGGGTCCCTTGGGACTTCAGACCTCAGCTCAACCACTACACCACAACCGCTTTGGCTATATGTTTTCAAATAAGTAGAGAATTTAGTGGACATATACTCTTTTGTAGTATCGATGCGTAATGTTTTAATGGATGTGTTAAACTGAGTTTTTCATAAGAGTGAAACTTATGAAAAATGGAACTAATTTCACTACGAGATTAAGTAGGCTGACTCATATAGTACAAGAGTAATTATAATTAAAGTAACAAAGTATTGAGAACCCAAGGTGGACTTAGTAGTGCAATGTAATATTTTAACCAAAGAACGGACTCGGCTTAATGCTTTTGGGGAATATGGATGTCGAGTATGTTACCGAGCTGACACGATTAATGATAAAAATCATCAAGAACAGGAAAGTTCGGTCTCATTTGTTTTAAAACTGCTGAGAGGAATGGCTTAGCCAACAATGAGCCTCCATCAAATGTATTTATTGTAGGACGTGACAAAATGGATAAACAGTAAAGGCTTTTTGATTCAAAACCGGTACTAATCACCCGCTTCATTCCTAGTTATGAAACACATAGTAAGAAGGATGAAACGTTGTAGAACAATTATGGCATATGTCCGAAGGCTATCATGAAATTTAAAAACATATAGACCAAAGACAGGTTTAGGTTAGTCGGAATACCGACGGATCTTATGCTATGGACAAGACATGAGGGTCCAATAACAAAGTGAAGTGATGGAGTGAACAATATCATGGAGTTTTTTTTCAAAATAGTGTTGGTGGAAATAATATTTATCAAAATGGTGTTTCTAAAAAGTATTTACCAAAAAAGTGTTTTTGAAATATTTGCTTGTGTCTCTCTCCTAATTTCATTGGATAACTATATTTTGAAAAAAGTTAAATCTATTTTAAAAGAAAAAAAATCTTTTTTTGAAAAAAAAAATATTTTTATTTATAAATTTTAAAGTACACGTTTACTTTTTTTTTTCAAAATAGTTTTTTAATCTTAAAAAAATATTAAAAATAGGTTAACAAATCTTAAAATACAAGTTTATATTTTTTCGACTACAAATATCTCAAAGTGGAATTAAATATATTTAAAATTCAAATACTTACAATTCTCATAATGATAATAGTCCATGCATAAAGTACAACCATTAACTGCATGCATCTATTTTGTTTTCTATGTCATGCATAAAGTAGAACCATCGAATACGTACATCTATTTTGTTTTTATATGATTTTACATTTAAACTCTTGAATTATAGCAGATTTACTTTTAAGTCCCTGAACTTTAAAAAAGTTTTTTTTAAAGGTTTTGCTTTTTTATATAAAGTTTCGAGTACGTTTATTTATTTTGTTTAACGATAACTATTTTATAAGCTTTCGAGGATGTTAATTTCTTTCACGGTTTAACACGCCGCAACGCGTGTGGGCACAATTCTAGTTAAAATACAATATGCAGTTGTGAGTTTGAATGATAGTAGATTTACAGTATATTTATTAAATTTTATAAATAAATATTCATTTCATTTTATATTTTATATACGTATATATTTTTCTTAAAAAGAACAAGAAAATAATATAGTTTGTTAAGTTTGTGTGTATTATAATAACGAAGGTGGTGGCACCCGTGCATTACGGTAGTGACATTGACGTGACGAAGTACGTAAAAAGAATCGTATAAAGTTGTTGCAGCTCGGTAAAATAACCAGTTCATTTTCAAGAACTGATTATTTTTATTAAAACAAAAAAAGTTACCACTGCTAAATAGATTTCTACATAAATAAAATTTATACATAAACCTATTTTTAATATCTTTTAAGATAAAAAATAAATAATAAAAACTAAATTAAGATTTATAAAAATATCTTTTTTCCCAGAAATAAATAATACCTTTTTTGAAAAATAAAATCTTTTCTTCTTTTAAAATAGATTTTACTTTATTAAAAATATAGGTTATCCAATGAGATTAGAAGAGATGTATAAACAAATTTTTTAAAACACTATTTTGATAAATAATTTTCAAGCAATACCATTTTGATAAATATTTTTTCGATCATGTAGGTTATACGAATTACAAATGACCATGCATCTTCCAAAATGATTCATTGCTAGCATCTAGAGTCAACATCCACTATACCACACGACATTGATTTTGTATTTTAAGCAATCTTGTTAGAACCGGACCGTTCAATGAATCGGACGTCTTAGAGGTTCACTGGTCGGACCGGATTAAAGGAATCGGATGACGCAATAAATAATATAAATATTCATAAAAATATATAGAAAAATATAAAAAATTCCAAATACTACATATACAACCATTTAAACAATTTTAAGTCAAGGCGAGGGTTGTAGGTCTACATGAATTTTAATTCTTTTGAATCTTCAATTTTAATTTTGAATAGGGTTTTCGAGGATCTGTGACAGCGTATAAGTTAAAAGGAAAGAGCCAAATTGGGTTAAAATTGTAAATAGAAGTAAGTAGGAGGACTATAGGATAAAAAAGATAGTAAAAAAAAATAAATTAAACTACCCGCTTCGACCACCGGTTCACGGTTCGACCGCTGAATCGCTTGGACCGCCCGGTTCAACCAGCAAACGATCTCAGAGCATGTAACCGGACCGATGGAGGTCACGTTTCCCGATCCGACCGGTCCGACCGGCCGGTCCGGGTTTAAAAACATTGATTTTAAGTGGAATGACTCTTTATGCATCGTGAGCTTTTCCGCGACACACCATTTAATTTCTCAAATAATCAAATTAATTTAACTTTACCTTGGAATCAAGCACCCTACCCCCAAATAAGGCCATAAACCATTTTGTCCAACATACAAGTTGTCCTATTCTTTTTAGCAATGTTTTCAGAACCGGACCGGACGTCGAACCGGTCTCCTTACCGGTCCACTGGTCGGACCGGTCCGACCGGTCGGACCGGATTTAAGAACCGGACGACGTCATAAATATTATAAAAATATATCAGTCTAAATAGCTTTTAATCCTTTCAAAAACCACCAACAAGTCAATTCAAATAATTTTAAACTAACAATTACCTACGAAATAAGAAGCCAAGAGACTTAAAAAAGATTAAAAAAAATAAAAAATAAAAAAAAATAGTCAAGCGGTTCAACCGGTCCGACCGCCGGTTCAACCGGTCCGACCACCGGTTCGCTGCAGAAACGGTTCAACACACGTAACCGGACCGGCCAGACCACCGTTTCCCGGTCCGACCGGCCGATCCGGTCCGGGTTTCAAAACATTGCTTTTTAGTCAATCAAGGTGCATTTGTATTGTTCACATCAACTTTTAAATATTAATATTTTTACGACAAACCCTTCAAGCATTTACATTTTTTTAGCTTTTTTCTAAGCAATTTTTTTACTTTTAAATATCATATAAACGAACATATGTAGGATTTAAACAAATATCAATTTTATTAGTTGTAAGCTATAACTTGTTTAGATGAGTCTCAACTTTTATATTAATATTTTATAATTTTTGTAAAATAATTATTTCTACATAATATTGTACGTTAACGTTTACTTTTGAAATTAGAGAAGAAAAAAATAACTATATAACATTTAAAAAAAAAAAATCAGATATCTTTCCCAGCTTCCCCGGGACCAACTGTCACGATAAGTGCTGACACAAAAAGTCAAAAACACTTTTTTGGTGAACAGAGAAGCAAGAATTTGTACCAAGATTTCCCATAAACCAATATTCAAATTTTAAAACACCATAAATTACTCAAGTACAATTAATTAATCAAGAATTAAACAGAAATCTTTTTTTTTTCTTTTTAACGACGATCATTCGAGATGTTTACCTAGGAAAGGTCCATTAGCCCAACAGCTTGTGATGGTTATTAAACGGGAATCTTAACCGGGTATTTATCAATAGAGTCAGCCCACGGGTTCCCCTCGCACCCAGCCGGAACCGACTTCAGCGTTCTCCACACCGCACTATTACACTTAAATCCCGACCCGAATGCAATCTGCCATATCCGATCCCCTTTCAAAACCCGCCCCTTCGCTTCTGCATACGACAACTCATACCACAACGAACTACTAGACGTGTTCCCGAACCGGTGCAATGTCATCCTCGACGGCTCCATGTGCCGCTCCGTCAGGTTCAAATTCTTCTCGATCTCATCCAGCACCGCCCGCCCTCCGGCGTGAATGCAGAAATGCTCAAACGCAAGTTTGAAATCCGGAATGTATGGTTTCACCTTCATTTTAAACACTTTCCGTTTAACTAGGGTTAAGAAGAACATCAATTGCTCGGAAAACGGAAGCACCAAGGGTCCTAGGGTTGTAATATTCGTCTTCAGAGCGTCTCCGGCGACGGCCATGAGCTCCCGCGCTAGAGAAACGCCGACGATGCCTTTGTCGTCCTCTCGCTGGTAGATGCAGTTGTAGCATTTGTCGTCGGCTCCTTTGTGTGAACGGACAGTGTGTGCGAGTTCATACTTCGATCGGCGGCGGTCTCTGGATTTGTTCGAGAGAAGCATGGCGGCTCCGCCCATACGGAAAATGCAATTGCACAGAAGCATGGATCGTTCGTTGCCGGGGTACCAGTTGAGTGTGATGTTCTCCATGCTCAAAACGACGGCGTATGAGTTAGGGTTTGCTTTTAACAAGTGTTGCGCTAAATCGATTGAAATTAGTCCGGCGCTGCAGCCCATCCCGCCGAGATTAAAGCTCATGATGTCCGGCCGGAACTTGTAGTGGTTAACGATCATGGACGAAAGCGATGGAGTCGGATTAAACAAGCTGCAATTCACGATCAGGATGCTGATTTCTTCCGGTCTAACTCCGGTTTTGGTGAAGAGTGAATCTAGAGCACCGAACATGACAAGCTCCGCCTCCGATCGGGCTTGTTTCATGTTCAGCTCCGGCGGTCGAGCCGTTATCCCTCTCGGCAAGTACGTGGCGTCTCCGACGCCGGAACGGGCGGCAATTCGTTTCTGGAAATGCAACGTGTCTTCTTCAAAAAAGGCTGATTCTTCTGACATTTTGGTGAACTCTGCGTTGGCGATTTGAAATTCATCTTCCGGTTTGTAGCAAGCAAAGTCCACCAGATAAACCGGCGTCGGACGTTTTGCGTAGTAAACTCCGGACAAGAAGAGTAAAAGTACTGCGGCGGTTAGACCGGTGGCGGCGTCGAGGCTGGTGAAAATTAGGGTTACCCTAAGTCCGGTGAGCTGAGTGAGAGTGGCTATGAACAATGAGAAAAGAATGACAAGTGTGAGAAGAGTTGCAGTGTTGCAAGAATAGCCATAACCTAGCTTCACGTATTTGAGCTTAACAGATTGTAAGAAATCAGGAAGCTTTCGCCGGATTTTAATTACGACGGAAGTGGAATCTTTGATGTCTAGCTCTGCGGTTAACCTCTCCTTATCCATATCTACAGTACTTCTGTGATCCATATTTGTATGTATAATTTTATGTACCAGCTGTGTGAAGATGATTAGATAGGTTGGGTGGGATTGTTATTGCATTCATGTGAACGTAGGCTGGCCACCGGAGGAGACTTGTGTAGCTCAACAACTTAGGAGAATTTATAAATAAACTCACATTCATATTCACGCATCAGGATTAGTCAAACCCATAATTTAATTTCTTATTAATTACCATCTAATTTATTTTAACTCATAAAATCTACTTTTAAAATTCATATATTACCACTAGTCCATCAACACTCATCATCTAATCTAAATTAAAGATTTTCATTCACGTTTTCTGTCGTAAATACCTGGTTTTCTACTGGAGAGATGTTTTTTTAGTATATATTTTCATACACTTTTAAGGTTAAACTATTTTTACTGAAATATGTTTATTTTTGTGTATTTATGTTATAAAATTTGAAGAAATAGTGTATTTTTTTCATAATGAAGTAAATAATTGAAGAAAGTGCATTTATATATTAGAAAAGTTAATTAAAGAGTAATGACATGTTATAAATTTCCATATATAGTCCAATCTCCCGCGATCCCGTTATCCAGCCAAGTAACAAGACCCTTCCTTTTCAAAGGGTCCTCCTGTTGTTCTTTTTCTCTTATAAACTAAATTTGTTTATGTACATTTTATTTCATCTTGGTTAATATGCCGCTTTTAATACAGAACCTCTTTTAAGTAACCCTAAACCTTAAAGAAAAAACAATTATACGCGGTGCTTCACTCATTTAATGAGAGAAAGATAGCGTGGGAGGTGGTTGCATAACCGGTTTTATGTATTACGTAACAACGTTGTATATTGCATATGTCAGGGATTAAATGATAACCAATATTTTATGTGATAACCACTCTCAAACAATCACATAATTTATAAATTGTTTTTTCTTTTAATTGTTAAAAGAGTATTTAAGAATAAATTACATATATGTTAAACATAAATACGGAAATGAGTAGCGTTACATATACATAACACATAGTGTTACATATACATGATACATAGTGTTACGTATATGTAACATTATGTCAACAAAAAACATTATCTAACACTATGTTATGGTTTTCATTTGGTTCATACTCCTATATATTTATATTTATATTTGGGAATGGATCATTTGAGAACTCTTAAATATTTTGAGAACTCGCGAGAACTCGTCAAAAAACCAATCAAAATAATTTTGTTTTTACTACCTTTATTATTAGAATACAAGATAAAAAAATGAATTTATATATGTAAATTTACATGTATTTATATATTAAAAAAATCTACAGTAAACTTACACATACGTAAGTGTTTACCATTTACATATGTGTATAAAATTTTTAAGAATAATTTAGAGAGAAAAGTTGAATTAATTGGAGAGATAAATCAAATTTTATGTTGTATTTTAATAATAAAGGTACTGAAAAGAAAAAAAATGGTTTTAGTTGATTTTTTGACGAGTTATCGCGGGTTCTCAAGAGATCCTAACCCTATACATATACTCATTATAATTTATAAATTATGTGATTAACTGAGATTGATTATCATTTGAACCGCGTCCATATTACATAACCGCCTATATATTATAGATTTATAGTTAAATTTGGGATAGTTTTATGTCGACAAGCAAAAAAGAATACATCAAGATATACGCAATGAAAAGAAAGAAAGAAAGATATATTTAATTTAATTAGATTTGATTTGATTTTAACGTGTGGGAAAGAAGTAATATTAGTGGTTAAGCAATCTTACGTCTAAAAAAAAGTGCTGCACAAGAGCTAAATTTGGTAGAGGCGATTACACAAAAGGAAGAAGAATTTGAAGGTGGTTTTTAATTAGGAGAAAGTACTTGGGCGTGGATTAATAGGGCGGTGAAGGTAGGTGACCATCCATCTATAACATTAATTATATTTATGAATACGTACACACTCACACACATATGTGTGTATATATGTCATATATATATATATATATATATATATATATATATATATATATATATAGGGGGAGGATCAAATAAGAAGTTGTTTTCGGCTAAGAATTCTAAGAAGTGACAAAAACATTAAGAAACGATATCAAACGAACTCGGATTGAGCTCATTCCAGCGGCGTTGGAACCGTATCATCGAACTCTACCATCTTAGCTTTTAGGGTTTAGATCTTAGCGTTGATTTTAGGATTTTAGCCTTAGGGTTTAGCTTTTAGGGTTTAGGTTTTTTTTGGGGGGTGGGGGTTTAGGTTTTTGGGGGGGTGGGGTGGGGTGGGGGGGGTTTAGGTTTTTGGAGGGTGGGGGTGGTTGTTTTAGGCTTTTCGGAGGGGGGTTTAGGTTTTTGGGGGTGGGGGTGCGGGTGGAGGGGGTTTAGGTTTTGGGGTCCGGATTAGAGTTCGATGAGACGGTTCCAACGCCGCTCGAATGAGCTCAATCGGAGTTCGTTTGACCCACTTCTTAGCGTTTCTTAGCGAAAAACCACTTCTTAGCGGAACCTTCCCCTATATATATATATATATATATGTATGTATATAGGGGTGAGTTCCAGAGAAAACTAATAGTTAGGCGAAAACCGAGAAAAACACTAAAAAAACCATATATATGTATATATATATATATATATATACATATATATATATATATACATATATATATATATACATATATATATATATACATATATATATATATATGGGGGATAGATCAAGAGAAAACCACAAAGTTATGCGAAAACCGAGAAAACCACATCATTTCAGGCAATTTTTTTATTTACGTATACGTATCCCAAAACAATTTTTTTGATTTACGTATACGTAACCACAATTTGTTTGTTTTATGTTTACGTATACGTAACACTATGTGTAAAAATGTTTTTTAGTAAAAATATTTAATATTACATTGATACTCTTATAAATAAATAAAAATAAAATAAAACAAAAAATAAATATTATTATATGATTGGGTAAAATTTGTTTTTTTAGTGGTTTTCTCGGTTTTCGCCTAACTTGTGGTTTTCTCTGGAACTCTCCCCTATATATATATATATATATATATATATATATATATATATGTGAAAATCACGAAAATGAATACGTTAACCTACAAAATTTATAAAATGTATATTGACTTTTTATCCATTCAAAAATAAACATAACTAAAAGAACCAATCAAAAAACGTCACATAAGCTAACCCAGCTAGACTTTAGCGGACACAAAACAAAAACACATGGCGCCACAAAAACAACCAATCAGAAAACACCACATTTTAACTGGGTTGAGAAATGTGCTTGCTAGATTTTAGTCGGGTTGGGAAATGTGCCGGCGAGATTTTAGCCAGGTTTTGATATGTAATCGCTAGGTTTTAGCCGGGTTGGGGAGAATCCGGCTAAATTTTAGCTGGGTTAGCTGATATGGCGTTTTCTGATTGATTGTTTTTTGGACCCCATGTTTTTTTGTGTCCGCTAAGATGACAATCTATTATTGGTTATTTTTTTATGTTTAGTTTTGTGATAGTTAAAAATCAATTGGTTCATTTTGCAAAAAAAAATTGGGTTTTTTTTATGTTTAACTACTAACTACTAAATATCTTCATTATTATGTAAAACACGGTTTCTAACCTAATATATACACACACATTTTGTCTCTTATGTTGAAGTGGTCAAAGAAATCTATGTGTATGTCAGGAGAACGATCCACAGTATGCATATACGGTTAATTGTACGTAAAAGTGAAGTGGTTTTACTTACATCTCACATTATTTCCGGTTGGTTAGGTGTCACTCATGACAATCTTTGTAAACGTAATGATCCTCTTGATTATGATGGAGAACAAAACTATAAACATGCATATTAAAAAGAAACTTTGTAATATTATTCAATGATAATAAAAAAGGGGAAGGGGATCATCTAAAGCTCCAAGTTTGTATTTATCATGCATTGTTACATGCTAGTGTAGATTATGTAGGCTTAAGTAAGAGATCGGGTAGAGAAGAGTATGGTGATATGAATTTTAAGCTTACGGATGGTGACCATAGGATAGGTACGAGTAGCGGTCATGGGTGGGGGTGGTGTTGTGATATCTAACGTGGTTTGTTTTGTGGTTTGAGAGTTAGATGGGGAACGAATTGGAGATGAGTAGGTCGTGGGTAAGTTATCTGATAATGACACCACTATGGTAGACACTACTACAAAACTGCTCATTAGCGGCCGGTTTTTATTTTATTTTATTTTTTAAAATTGCACTCGATTTGTAATTGATGAAAAACAGTCACAAAATTAGTGACTAGTTGAGGTATTATCACAAAACTACTACCTTTTCTTTATCTTATATGTCCTGGTTATGTTATCTTTTGGTTACAGACATGCAAAAATTTCGGAGGTCAGGTAATATCCCTTAGGCGAGCTAAGGTAGGGTTGGATGAAACATGGCCAAACCAAGCTAGGGAAGGCTTGGGCCAGATAGCCTAAAGCAAGGTCTTGTAAGGGACGAGGTCAGGCCAAGGCAGATTTTGGTGAGATGACGCAAGGTAAATTAACACAAGGCCAAGCCTATTACTTCTCTTCAGTCGTAAGCCTACTTACGCCATCAGCCCCCCAGTCAGGTGCAAGCATGATCCTAAACATGGTTGTGCCTGATTCAATCTATACTTTTTCTGGCCCTAGTGCCCTACACTTTCTTTCAAAGTTGTCTATCGTTCATGACGTGGGGGATAATTTGGAATGACCATTAATGTGGTGGTCATTGTGCCATGTACGCAATTAACTATTCTTTAGACCATCTTCATCTGTTGTATTCAATGATAGTGTTGCGACCATCGGTAATAATAGGGTACCTAGACGCTTAGTTCCATTGGTGTGGCCTAGGGTTTTTGGAAGGATATATGTTCCCAAATAGCGATGATAAGACCTTTTAGAATTAAACACGTCATCGGTGTAACCAAGTGTTGTCGAAAGAGCATAGGTCGACCAAATTATAAAGTATTTTGGCGATGTACTTTTTTCATAATGATCATACATCGAAGAGCAAAGGTAACCCAACTACTCGTGTCTCTGAAATGACTAAAGGTAACAAGGAGACACTAACATGGCCAAATGCAATGGAGTAATGTGGTATGATCGAATGTAATGGGGAGTAAGTGGCCAGTAATTTCCAACAGCCTAGCTAATCCTCTCTCGGAATGAGGCTTTCATGACATTTGGTCAACTTAGGTAACCGTGACATGTGTTGAAGTCAAGTTTCCAAATATAGGACCAGGTAAGGTTCCCCTCACATGGCCATGTGAGGTTGTCATGTCATGTAATGAAGAAAAGTTCCCATAACATGCAGTCAAGTAATGTACATAACATGTGACCATGTAGGTAAAGTTTCTGGTCTTTGATCAGGTAAGGTTTCCCTGGCATGTGTCGAGGTAAGGTTTGTAGCATGCAGCCAGGTAAGGTTATTGGCCTTTGATCAGGTGAGGCTTCCAAAGGCAAGGTTGAGCAAGACTAGGCCATGCCAGGTAGCCGCATGGCAAGGTTAGGTAAGATCAGGTTAGACCGGGCAGCCAATATCCAGATGAGGGGTAGCGCAAGGCATGGACCGGTGAGTTAAAGCCAGGTCAAGCCATGTAGACTCAGTGGCGGAACTTGAACATTTAAATTATGGGGCCGAAATTATTAAACATAAAAAAACCAAAAAAATTTCAACAAATAAAGACCATAAATAAATAAAAAAATAGATTTGAGCTTTTGGTCTGCATTAGGAGGGGCCCAAATATTATAACTAATATGAAATAAACCTAGTGGGCCGAAATCAATACTTCTTAGCAAAAAAATTAGGAGGGGGGGTGGCCCCTTAATTGTTCTGCCCATGTGTAGACTAAGGTAAGGCCAGACCATGCCATGTAGGCTGAGGTTCTTCTTCGTTAGCCTCCTTTCGTTAGCCTCCTTATGTCACCAGTCCCCCAGTCAGGTGCAAGCATGATCCTGAGCATGGTTGTGCCTGACTTGATCCATGGCTAGTCAGGCAAGGTTTTCCTAATGTGTGGTCACGCAAGGTTTTCTTGTCGTGTGATAGGTAAGCCCTCCTGGTGGAGGCTCATTGGGTATAGTATAAGGCTCATAACCTTTATGGATGTATTATAAAGTTCCTAACCTTGACATGAGTAGGTCAGCCTGTATGACTTTTTCAATCATAAGTTCAAGCCACCGCTCTCGTATACCCGGTGAGGTACTTAGTATGGATGCTAAGTTTAGACCTTTGGGTGTGACATAGACGAGTTATTTCACCTTTGGTGAGATGAAGTTAAATGTTTACCTTATCATGTAACGGATTTAAACTTCATAAGAATCAACGAATGTCAGACCTCCTGATACGGCGTTGGGCAAGGTGCGTGACCCGAGCAAAGAGTAAGTGACGGTCACTCCTCGTAATATGTCATTAGGCAAGGTGATTGACTTCATGATTCACATTAGGTGAAATGATTGACCTAAGCCACTGATAAGTGAGGGTCATATCAGATTAGACAAAGTACTTGACCTTTTGACAAAAATAAGTTTAGGTTAGACTTTACGATGCAAAATCGGGTAAGATACTTAACCTCTCCCTAAGAATAGTTCTAAATCATGACCTTTTTGATGTATTATCAGGTAAGGTACTTAACCTTTTCACAAGAATAAGTCTAGGCTAGACCTCTTAATAAAGATAAGCTTAGTTTAGACCACATCAGTTGAGATGCATCACCTTTTATGAAAATAGATGAAGGTCGGACCTAATGATGCAACATCATTGAGGTGTTCAATGATATTAGAAGAGGTCGATCCTGATGATGCAACATCCGACACGACAATGCACTTGAATAGAGCAAAAGATCAGTAAAGGTCAGACCTTATGCATCACCTTTTTATGAAAATAGACGAAGGTTGGACCTCATGATGCAACAACATTGAAATGTTCAATGATATTAGAAGAGGTCGATCCCGACGATGCAACATCCGGCAAGACAATGTGCTTGAATAGAGCAAAAGATCAGTAAAGGTTAGACCTTATGATATGAGATCAGACGAGGTTTTTATCTTTGAATGTTATGCCCTCTTGGTGTCACACGAAGCAAAGCACTTGACCTTTAGAAAAAAACATAATTTATAAAACAATTTTTAAATAATAAAAAAAAAAATCAAATCAGATCACATCAACAGTAGGGTTTTGATTAGTAAAAAGTGGAATGTCTTTAGAATTCCCCAAGGCCCAAAGGGCAGTCTTATTAGTACACCACCCTCCACTTTATCAGTACACCAGCATCAATGCGGGTTGTACTTCCTTTTGGCAGTATGTGATGTATTTTCACTCATACAAGTCGTATTACGTTATTTCGAATGATACATAAGTAACTGATGTGATGTGTACTAGAGGTGCACAAAAAAACCCGTTCTGGAACCGGAACCGCCCTACCCGACTCGAACCGGTTCCAATTCCTACCCGGTATTGTCAAGAACCGGTTTGCACTTATTAGTACCCGATGGTTCCTACCTGGTTTGGGGTTTCCTTTGTTCGACCGGTTCCTACCCGGACCTGACTAGAACCGGTTCCTACCCGGACCCGTTAAACTATTAAAAATAAATAAAAATGCATTTTATGTTATTTTAATTATTTAAATATATATTGGACCAAGTTGGAACCGACCCTACCCGGACCCGATCCTACTCTACCCGGTTCCACAGGGTAGGGTTCTTCAACCCAGAAACCGGTTAGGAACCGGTCCTGATTCCTCTCCCTACCCAGCCCGCTTTCTACCCGGTCATAAAAAACCCGGTTTGGAACCGGTTCGGTTCTTGGGCCCAACCCGGTTTGTGCACCTCTAATGTGTACACCACTAACAAATACAATATAGGTTGTATTACCTTTTTCGCATACAATACAGGTTGGATTCCGTATGAAGACGTCATTTGGTGTAGCTATGACAAATCTCTTCCCCCAAAACATAATGATCATTATTGCTTACCAATCACGACAAGGCAGCACCGTCAATCATATAGTCATAGCCGACGACATGGCATCGACATCAACATCAACGCTTAAGAACACGGGGACACACTAAGTGGGCCAATCCGCGAAAGGCACGCACGTGACATTTTATAAGAAGTTGCCTTTTAAATGACACACAGGTGGCACTGTTTATAATGAAAACTTAAAACAACAATGACATAAACCAAATACAATGTGCATTGTCCATTCATGATTTTAACCAGTCAAAGCCAGAAATGGTGCAAAAAGTCATCTGACAACAATGTGCAGGTAAAGTGTTTAATTTCAAAAGAAATGAGAATGTAACTAATGAATAACTTATAACACTTGTTTTTTATACAAAACTTTACAGATCAAGCTGTTGGCTGGCAGGAAGTTAAATCTATCAGGATTCATCATCCGAACATGTTGGAAAATTTAATCCATGTAAGGCGGGTATATTCTCCAAATCTTCCTTGGCAAATAAAGGGAATAACCAAAGCGCCTTTCGTGTGCCAAAAACCTGCAATACGACATAAATATTAATAGTAATTTAAGATCATGACATTTATATTAATCTGGAAAGAGAATTTATATTTATGTTAAGAATTCCTTGTATTTGTATGCACTATACATGAAGCAGTTGAGAAGCTGAACATGAATTACCTGCTCAAAATTTGTCTTGCGTCCCAAGTCATATTTCCACCTCACAACTCCTTTCTTCTCATAAACCTGTTACAGAAAAAGGAAATTTGAGGAATTCGAACTTCATTTGTTAGCATAATCTTATTTACGTTTGTTTTGATTGGAAAACGAGCGAGTTTTTTTTATGATTGCAATTCAATGATGGGATATGATTTGGTCAGTGTTGTAAAAATCGCGCCTAGGCGCCGATTAGTCGCTAGGCGGCCCAGTGAGGAGTAATTTTGGCCAAGTCGCTCCATTAATCGCTGGGCGGTCCTAGTCGGTCCCAGGCGGACCTAGGCGGCCAGATTCCGGCGAACATTCCGGCGAAAACTTGAAATTTCCGGCGAAACGCGGTACGAACGTGTTCCGGGTTCGCGTTCTCGATCATGAAACTTGCGTTCCAGATAATCAATTCAATCGTAGGGTCTGGTTTACAAAAAATACTTGCGATGAAGAAGAGAAACAGAGAATAAATAGTGGCTAATCGACGCTTACCTGTTGATTTGTGGGTAGAATTTAGGCTTGGCGGGCTGATTTGTTAAGTCAAATGAAGAGACGAGCGAGAGAGACGAGAATGCAGATCTAAAATGTTTGAGACGGCTGCTTAGTATTAGGTTTAACTCTTCTTTTTTCTTTTTCACCTTTTATTTTAACTAATTTACATTTTTCATCCTCAAAGTTATAGCTTTTATCAAAATTAACCTAAACTTTTAGGTAATAACCTTTTATTTTAACTAATTTACGTGTATTTATGTGTATATAACTATATATATAACTAATTTACGTGTATTTATGTGTATATAACTATATATATATATATATATATATATATATATATATATATATATATATATATAAGTTTGAAAAATTACATATAAAAATTACAATCCGATTAATCCCGCCTAGGCCTAGGCTTGGTTTTAAATTGCGCGATCCGATGCGTTTGGTCACAAAATCCGATACGCGATGCGTTTTGCGCGATGCGAGCGCATCACGTATGCGATGCGCTCTTTATTAAAAAAATACTAAAATATTAATTATACATAAAAAGTTGTAAAATATATTAAGTAATCATATTATCAAACAAAAACATCAATGTAATACTCTAACTATCAAACAAAAAACATATTATGTTATCATATCATCAAACAGAAAACATCAATGAAACAGAAAACACATATTATCAAACTTAAAACACATATTATTAAACATAAAACAACAGGTCTAATACTCTAAATCAAACAAAAACCCATTTTCAAATGACCCTAACATAAAAATACAAAATTTTCCATATTGCACGTAATATAGCGCATCATGCGATGACCGCATTATGCGAAATCGGCGCATTATTAGCGCATCATGTAAACGCATCGCATCAGATGTCGCGATGCGCTACGAATGGCGCATCGCGCATTATGCGCGCAATTTAAAACCAAGGGCCTAGGCCCTATCCCACCGCCCGCCTAACGCCTAGCGATTTTTACAACACTGTTTGGTTATTAATTTTCTTATCTTTCATGAGGCAAGACTAGATCACATTTGTGATTCTAATTGAAGAGGAGGAAGTCATATGATGTTAAACTTTAAAAAACTTGATCTTAGATCTCTGAATGTTGTGTTGTTAATTGCTATGAGTGAGAAATTCTAAAATGCACCAAGCACATTAGTGAATTCATGTCTGAATGCTAAAATGTGCATCATTTATTAAGTTCTCATGTCTGAATGTAAAATGCACCAAGCTCATTAGATGGCAACATGCTAGAGGTTGATCATTAAAGGACTTCGTCACTATCTAATTTTTATCTATTACTAGTTCATGTAATTCACTATGATGAATTGCATTTGTCTGAGTTCAAGGGTAAAGATATTACTAAACTCATTGCGGCCGCAAGGAAAAGTACAGAAGTGAATTTTTTTTATCCGGTCTCAATTTTCATTTTTTTATTTTAATATTACTTGATGACTTCAACCAATTTGTGAAAATAGTGGTGTGCTTGTATTTTGTATTTCATGTTTCCCTATTTATCTATAATTTTCTTGTTTTTTCAGAGAAGATAATATGAAAACCATAGTTGTTAAAAGCGCTCGACTGGGGCGCCTAGGCGCATTTTTGAGGCGAGGCGCAGTGATTAGGCGCAGTTTGAGGTTAAGAGGCGCAGTTTTTTTTATTTTATGCTTTATTATCATTTCCTAGGTTATGGTTGAGCTTATAAAAGCTTCCACAATACAGATTGAAGCTTATTTCCTAGGCATTTGAACATTTTGGAATTTGACTGTGAACATTTTGGTACTAATTAGATGATATTAAATGCTATATAATAGCTTTTCTTTATTTTATTTGAAAAATAGTATCATTTTCAATACATAATATATTTTAAATTTTTTCCTTTAAGGGCGCTTTTTCTTTCTCAGGCCCCAGGTGAGGCCTATTCGCCTTGAGTGCGCCTAGCGCCTTTGACAACTATGATGAAAACTAAACTGATGGAAAATAATTGCATTTGAACATGTTCTCTAACTTTCTAAACTGGAAAAATGCTAGCTCCAGTTTTCTGGAAAAATGAAGATGGAAAATGGAGAATATTTTCTGCAGCTAAACACCGCCTCAAATATCCAATAAAATAGGGAGAATAGCATAAAAGGGAACACGGTTTGGTTATTTTTCTATTATGTAAAATACAGTATGTTATCTCATAAAAAAAGATTCAATATTCAGAAAAATATTTAGGGTTAAATTAACCGATTTTCAAACGCTCTTCAAGAGAAAATTACCAAAATGGACATTTGACTAGTCAAACTTACCAAAATGGACAAACTTTTTCAGCCTACTAAGTTGTGGTCATTTAGACCATTAGCCGGCTAGTTCAGCCTGCTTGAAAATCCGTGCCCAACTTCCTTTTGTCAGATTTTTAACCAACCAGAAAGTGACACGTGGAGGCTCTGAAACCCAAGTCGGTTGAAGCCCACTTCCATGTAGGCTAAGCCGGCTTGTTTTTTTTTGCTCGATTTTAGCCTGCTATATGACTTTCCTTAGCCGGCTATTTTCTTTTGTTTAGCCGGCTATTTTTCTTAAAATAAACACAACAATCATATAATAAGTAGTCAAAAACAATATAAGTTTAATGTTTTAAATAAACACAACAATCATATAAAAAATAGTGCTCAAATACAATATTGTTGTATTTGATATTCTATTTTAGCACTACTTTTTATATGATTGTTGTGTTTATTTTAAAACATTAAACTTATATTGTTTTTAACTACTTATTATCTGATTGTTGTGTTTATTTTAAGAAAAATAGTCGTCTAAACAAAGGCAAATAGCCGCCTAAACAAAGGCAAATAGCCGGCTAAGGAAAGGCATATAGCAGGCTAAAATCGAGCAAAAAAAACACGTCGGCTTAGCCTACTTGGAAGTGGGCTTCAGCCGGCTTGGGTTTCAGAGCCTCCACATGTCACTTTCTGGTTGGTTAAAAATCTGACAAAAGGAAGTTGGGCACGGATTTTCAAGTAGGCTGAACTAGCCGGCTTCAGCCGACTAATGGTCTAAATGACCACAACTTAGTAGGCTGAAAAAGTTTGTCCATTTTGGTAAGTTTGACTGGTCAAATGTCCATTTTGATAATTTTCCCAAAAAATAAGTCAACATTGTCAAAGTTACTTACAAGTTAGCTGGCATGTCATCATTTGACCGGGTAACTAGGTCAAATTCCCCTAAATAGAATTTTACAAAAGTTTGATTATTTTAATCAGAAAATAATAATAATAAAAGTTGAATTTTTTTTATTGAGAGGGGAAAATATTATATTACCAAAACAGAAAAGTGACCAAACTATGTTACCTTTTTATGCAAATCACCCATAAAAATATAAAAAATAATACGTTCTCACAATTACCTCTACTGAAGTGGTATTGCTGGAAAGAAGAGAAGCGTGCATTATGATGAAACAAAGGAGGCTTAGTGCAAAAGCTACATTTAAAACTGTATCAAAATACAAAATATGTAAGAAACAGGGGGAATTTGCATGAGAAATGGTAAATTAGGTCAGGGAACTAGTTACCAAAAGTCAAAAAGGTAAGAGCAAGATCACTTGCTGAGTTTGAGTGACCTGTGCCTTCTCTGAAGAATTTTATGAAACTGGGAAGCAATACTACAGTATCCATTGTTGTCTCTAGAAATGTATAGAACTGAATTTAAAGAAATAGGCTAATTAATATATGAATATGAATAACTAGTCACTTCAATAAAGAGAGTAAATTTACCAAGAACAATAGAAAGAACTTATAGTTTCGTGCCCCGACACAGTTCACCACCCATACACAATGGTGATCCATCTTCAATACACATCTTTGACCTGCAACAGATATGAGAAGTCTTTACAGTGTCTAACCTAGTAACCTACATTTAAATTAAATCTAACTTTCAAACGGAACAATGATGACAACGTGGTGGCTTCCCGTTTCGACAGTAACGGCAGTACCCCAAAGCTTGTCTATTTTCAGGCTCATCTAAAGATGTAGATGCTGAAGTATCGGGTCCAGCTTCTAGATTTTCCTGTGAAAGGGGTTTCCAGTTTTCAGGGACAGAGCCCGGGTCATGGAAAACTACCCTGATATAACTCCATGTTAACATCACAAGCTGCAATATGGGATATTATGATATTAGAGCCTGTTCTGAAATCCTCATATAATATTCGTGTTATTTTCTTGTAGCAAAAATTTTCACTTCACTAACTTTTGTGATTAGTAATGCACCATCATGAAGTGGTTACTATAAGAGAGAAAAATTAAGGGTAAGAATGATGGAGTGAAAACAGTAAGATTGTCATGGCACTGATATATACATTGTATGTCTCTATGAGTTGCTGACTAATCCAACAGCCATACTTAATTAGACTTGCATAACGTCAAGCTTTGCTTTCTTCTAGTCAAATGATAAGTACCAATCGGATTTTTGATAACTAGAAGGGGATTAAAGAAGACCAGAAGCAATTTAGAGAGAATATAGACTCAAATCATTTTCATTCATAATGCTAAAAAGAAATCATAAAGGCTCTTATATAGCCTTACGTAAACCATGGAACACAAAATAACCCCTCCACTAAACCCACTATTAATCTTAACTAACTTACAGAATATTAGGAAATTACATGCAAAACTAAAGAAATGAAAATGCATAACTATTTAACTAAAGTGCAATGAGCGTGGGTTAATTGGACACGTGCATATGGAGTGTGTGCAGAAGGGCACATAACATCAAAATGAGGCAATTTCAAGTTTTCAACAGTCAACACTTGAGTTTCTCCATTGTTAACAAGGTATTGAGAGAAACTATGCTTGATTAGTGTAAATTTTGAATTAGAGAGATATATTTATAGAGATTTAGGGAGAGTGGGATGGTTACCAAATTACTGAATTTTAAGTTAAATACATAGATATACGTGTAAGGAATTTGCTTGAAAAATAATCATAACTCAAGAAAGGTGTTGATTAATTTAATTTTTCTTTTAAAGTGTGAGTTCTTGTAACTAAGTAGATATATAAACTTTATGCCATCTAGATTGAACTAATTTGACAATTATGGTTCATAGATAGTATTTAAAACTTTTATATTTTTTAAGTAACTGTAAAATTAGAATAATTGCTAAAAGGCATTAGGCAAGATAGTTTTCCCAATTTGGGGAAATTGATTAGTATCTACAAATTTAGGGTTAATTCGTTTGAAACAAGACATGAAATCAGTCAAACAGATGATTCAGAGCGTTAGGGTTTACCAGAAGGTGAAACAAGACGATGATGATGAGAGAGAGGAAGGACGTGAAACCGCCGTGAGAAAGTCGTGGCGCACAAGTGAGGAGAACGACGACATAGTAGGAGACGGCGATGATAGCGGCGACGAGGAGAATCATTAAGTAGCCGAGGAATTTGAGGCCTGAACATAGCTTGAAGAAGTTGAGATCCATGAAGGAGGAAGAGGAGGAGGTACGGGTACGTCGTCGGTTGAAATAAGGTCGGCGTGTTGTGGGAGGGAATAGGCGTTTGAAGATAGGTGAAGCCAGATTTGATGGATCCAAATGACGGTGGGACGGAGAGGAAACTCCGACCAACGGTGGGGGAAAGTAGTCAAAAGGAGTAGCTCTCACTTTCCCCTCCGTTGAGATTATACGACCACGTTTCCATCAGCTTTTCTTCTCTCTTTTTAACAAACTTTTTTTTAGTTATTAGGAGTGTTTCTGATTGAGTTTGAAAATGACTTGTTGGCTTTTTGGTATGGGTAAAAGTCATTTTTATTTTGATTTTTTGATAGGTCTTAAAAAATTATTTTTAAAAGTCATAAATTCTGGCTTTTTAAAACTTCTTATGACTTCTTGAATATAAAATCCTTTTTAGTCATTTTACAAAAATAAGCTAAGCCAAACACTTTTAAAAAAAAATAACTTATTGATTTATTGGCTTTTTCCACCACAAAAGCTAATCCAAACACTTTTTTAAAATCTTCTTTTGAAAAAGTTTCAAGTTAATAAGAATTTTTAACAAAAAATATTTTTAAAGTTAAATAAGCAATCCCAAACACCCTCTTACACGGATGGATTTAGTGGTAGGCTCGTATTATAAGAGTGGTTTTTCATTTTAAAAAAGTACACTCTTGGTCCAACAGTTTGTCAAAACATTACACGGTGGTTCATGGAGTAGATGGTCATTAAGTTATCTGTTAAATAAGTGTGAAATGACTAAAATATCATATGTTTAAAAAGAAAAAGAAAAAATTAAAAATTCATAAAACTCACTCAATATTAAAAAGTGAGACCCACCGCTTCATCTTCTTCAACCCCACCTCACCATCTCCTCTAGCCACCATATGCATCCTTCTCCACTACTATCATCTGCAACAATTGTTCTCCAAATCGAAAAAGCATCACCACCATCCCCTCCGGCCACCATCTGCAACATAATTTCTATTCTAAACCCGTTGGATAATCAAAATCCAATTGGCGAAACAACCGACTTATAAAATAAATTCTGATGAACAAACCCATAATTTAGTCAACCATTTTTATAAATTATCATCATTGGCTGGCAAATCTTGAAACTTGAAAGGAAAATATCAAAATAACCTTGAAATTTATAGAAAGAAAACAAAAAATCAATGCCTAGATATAGCAAAATATGAAATCGACAAGAAGATGAAGTTGAATGAAGGGTGATTAGGGTTTAATGTCTCACTAAATCGTGGCATCAACTACGAGGGCACTCCTAAAGTCGTCCCTTTGGATCCACATTATATGATTCCTAATACCTACAAATGGTGTGATTCTCAATTCATGGCATCAACTACGCCATAGATGTCTCAACAACCATCTTATCCAAGTTAACCACCTTTCCTTGGATGTAGCCCGATTCTTCCTTGTTGTTTAATGAGATTCATCTTGACCCCGGTTCTCATCGCTACCTATAATACTCAATGTTGACACAATATTGTGAGTTTTTGTCGTCATTCCCTTGAATCAAGTTGTTATTACACCACTTGTCATTGACTTGCCTATATAAGATCCAATCATGGACAGTTCAACATATTTGGGACCTATAGCTGTCACACCCTTAAAATCCACATGCGGGGTTTTACCGCGAGGCGCGTGGCATACCAGGATCTCAGTCATTAGTTACACGGAACGACTCTATATGAATTTAAATAAAATACTGATGCTGCTCATAGTCACTAGACAACAAAAGTTTAAGTTTGAAAATGTTGCGGAAGCGTAAATAAAATCCAAATGCAAGAATAGTCAAATGCGTAAAACAAGGCGCCCAAACCATGCCGTTTAATTAAGTAAAATAAATTCAGTGTTTGAAATATGATAGGACTCCATGCATGTCCTATGCTCGTGCTTAATACCTTAGCGACCTGAGAAAAACATGTTAAAAGTGTCAACACAATGGTTGGTGAGTTCATAGAGATGTAAGTAAATATAAAGTTCGATGTTTGCTAGATAATGTAATTAATGTATACTGATAGATAGCTAGTCTATGTCATGCTACTACAAGTGTTCGAAACCGAAGCTGACTGTTTGTGTTTGTTTGCCTTCCGCCATGTCTACCGAACAATGGCAAATGTCTAGACTAATCTTACACCCGTTCGACCTCCAGTCAAGTTAGCGCGACTAACTCGGGTGGGGCTTATCAAAACCCAGTAGTACTATTCAAAATCACCTCGCTATGTTCCAATACTAACGTTCGAGAATGTAAGGACTTATTGGTATGTTTGCACTTTAGTAAGCAAGCGATAATACAATAATACAAAACCCAAAATGTTTGCGTGCATGCTTTCTCTCCCAAAAAGGAAAGTAAGTAAAGATAGGGGCTATGAATGTCACACCCCTAAATTCCACTAACGGAGTTTTACCGTTTGGGACGTGACAAACCAGGATCTCAGACATTAGCTACTTCAAACGACTTTATATGAGACTCAAAATAACATTTCATTAAAGTATAAGTAAATATGAGGAAGCGTTAAACGAAAGTAAATGCGGAAGACAACGCGCCAAAGTTTAGTTCAATGAAAGTATGTGAATTGCTTTAACGGTTTGCTTATGAGTGAAATGATAGTAGGACTCCATGCATGTCCTAGTTGTGCAACCTGTGCCTTAGCGACCTGAGAAAACATGTACGAAAAGTGTCAACACAAGGTTGGTGAGTTCACAGGTTTCACTAACAAAGTAAAGCGTTTGCAGATTATGTACATTCCAATATTCATATCTATAGGTAGCTAACCTACGTTCCTGTCTTGCTAAAGCATTCGTAACTGAAGCTGACATGAGTTTATTTGTTTGCCTCCAGCCAGGTCTATCAGCTCTGACTAATGTGATTAGGCTAATATTTCACCCGTTCGACCTCCAATCGAGTTAGCGCGACTAACGCGGGTAGGGCTTGTCAAGCACCAGTAGTACTACTAAAAATTACCACGCTAAGATCCATATTAACGGTACGATGTGAGTATGAGGACGTTCAATGATAGTTGCAATACGCTTAGCCCCAACTGTGATATCTTATTAAGTACCAAATCAAAATAGTTTGCGTCATGTTTTCTCCCCCCAACGGGAAAAACATGTAAAATGATGTTTATTTGCGTACCTGTTTCTCCCCCATGGGAAAACAAGTAAAAGTTTGATGGTTTGTGTACATGTTTCTCCCTCAACAGGAAAACGAGTAAAAATGGGCCGTGAAACTCACTTGCGTTGCGCAGTAGGTAGTATCACACAACTATGAGATTTGGAACCTCAAGTGTTAGCCTGCACGGCTTACGTATACCCTAGAATTATAAACACATAAGTTAGGGACATATGAGATTTGTGTCGACGACAAGAAAGATTAGAACGTCTTAAAACATTCTAAGGATCAACGAATAGACGAACGTGTCCACGGTAATAAGGATTTCTTAATTAATTAATTATTAAGATAAACACGTTTGATGTCGAACGTTTTTAATAACGAATAATAATAAATAATTATATTTGTACGTTTGTGCCATTTAAAATGGTTAGGAAAATAATATAACTATATATATTATTTTTAAGTTCGTATGATTAACAAAATAATCATTTGTGTGGAAAAATAATAAATATATTATTTTTAATCGAGGATAAAACCGAGTGTAAATGATATAAATAATTATATTATTTATAAGTTTGAAACGTTTCATAGAGTTTATAAACGTGGTGAAAATAATATATAAATATATTATTTTTAATTGGAGTCACGGGTTGAAAATAATATAAATGTATTATTTATTTGGAGTCGTGGTTTGAAAGCAATATAAATATATATTATTTTAAAAGTGAAAAATAATTATAAAATAGGTTATAGGATCAAAACCGAGCATACGGTTGTTTTCCGGGTATAAAACACTTTAATATAACAATATAATAATATAGGGAGTGATTTATATATTAAAGTAATACAACAAAATGCTCAAAACAAAGAACACAGGAGACAGGTTTCGAACCCGGGTCTCCTGTGTGTGAGTCAAGTGTCTTAAGCATCTCCGCCCGCTAGGGTATCGCACAAGTATCCGGATTAAAATGGTTTTAACACAAGGTTCCCCTGAGTTCTTCCCCCTTGCGTGAACCGAAGCCAAAACCCAATTAATTTCTCACAAATTCGACATCGATACGAATCAAATGTATAGAGGTTTTGTTAGTCGAGCGTTTTCGAATATGTGGGTTCATTTAATCACGAAAATAACAAATTTCGGATCATTTAATTCCAGAAAGATGAGCCGAAACCTAGTTTATGAACACATAATCGTTTTGATAAAATATGATGTTAAGAGTTGATAGAATCATAGGGTTTTCATCGATTAGGACATTGCGAAACCGTTGGTGTTGTTTAATTGGATTGAGATTGATTCTAGAATAAAAACCCCCAATTCCGGTATGAACAAACCCTAGAATTTGGGTCAATAACAATTCGATGTAATAAGCCCTAGATTTCATAGGGCTTTCCTTCTACAGATGCTTACGAGTCTGATGATAAGGTTAATTGGTTTAAACAGGGTTTAGAGTGGTGATCGATAAATCCGGTTTTACAAGAACCCTAGGTATCGGATTATGATGAATCCGATAATGTAAGCCCAATTAACCATGGGGCTTTTGATTTAAGGTTGAAAACGATGCTAAAGGCAGAATCAATTACCAGAATAGTTGACGAATTGAGTGTGATCGACTAGAACTGACGTCGGCGATTACGGTTTTGGTCTCCGATGCTCTCTGTTGCGATTCCAGTCAGATTGACGCGTGTAGAAGCTTCTATGGAACTCGTATACTGTGCGCAGGTGTTCAATTGAGAGATTAACAACGAATTGGTCGAATTTGATTGATAATAGACAATGGGGTCGACGGTTTCGGTATAACTACCCATAATTGGGTTTAATTCGAATAAATGTTGTGGTTTAATGTCCCATGATGGTCGTTTATGGCTTGATTGTGCATATCGGTTACAGATTTCCAACAGAAGTCGATTATGGGACTTGAATTGCATCCAAACCGTGAGTTTGACTTTCAAAAGTCAAACAAAATCAAGTAAGAGCTATATACAGGTTTACTCCCCCTTTTCATGCATTGAAGTTTGAAACTTGGCAGAAATGGTCCCTAGGGTTTAGCTTTGGTTAACTAGGTCAAGGATTTGGTTAGTTTGACTAATAAAGTCAAATGGAAATAATTATAGGTTAATTACAAGTTCGGTCCCTCAAGTTTTGTGCATGTGAGTTTGAAAATAGGCAGGCTTAGTCCCTGGAGTTTGAGATTTGTTAAATAAGTTAGGATTTGACAGAATTTGATAACGGAGTTCACCCTAAATAGCCGGATGTCACAATGAAACTCACCTGAGTGTGTATGCAAATGAAAGCTAAGTAAAACAGCTGAACCTCTAACTGCCACCTATAATTCATAGTCTATAAGTGCGTGTTCGTGCAAGTTGACATGAACCCATAGTATCTAAACAATACTAATGTTTAGATGTTTTGAAAAATTTACAAGTTTGACTCAAGTTTGACCCGACGACCCGTTGGTGACACGTTGCATGAAATTATGTTTGTTCAGTATAAAAATACTACATTATATACTCATGATCATGCTGTAGCACTTTGCAACAAATCCTATTTGTTCTAACAAACAAGTACGATTTCCATAAATAGCAAGTTTCCAAAAATAGCAGGTTTCCATAAATAACAGGTTTCTATAAATAGCAGGTGTGTTCGGGATTCGTGTTTATTGGAATTATCATTGTTAATATGATTGTAAGATTACTATAACATGTTCTAGATCACCACATCACATAACAATTGCATAGAATCTAACATGTTGATCATGATTCCAGATAAAGTTTTCATCTTTAGTAATCTATGAGAGACATGCATGTTTTCAAACATCAAACACATTTCAACATGTTATTTTGTCCTATACAATATAACTCTATCATTAATTCATACTACACATGTCTAATCAACCATATATGATCACTTTTGCAAATTAAAGTTTCCTTATTTAGCAAGTTTGTAAAACCGAGTAAGGTATTAGAAATCTAATTTCACAAATCAACTACACATGTAACAAGTAACACACAAACCTCATCATATCATTCAACACATGTCTAGTATGCAAGATAGAATTCCTAAAAAGTTTCCATTATAAGTAAGTTATGATTTCTAGGCTTGTTTAACGAGATTCAAATCATTAAATCCATTACATACAATCTATTTAACATGATTATAACCATAACAAGCATCAAACATCTCTAACATGCAATTCTATACCATCACATAATCAAAAAGTTTAATCTTTTAACGAGTTACTAATCATATGAAGCTAGGGTTTTCCAAATAATCCTAAAAACATCAAATAAATGCAAAACAATGATAAAGTTACCATCTTTATTATAAAAATCCATGTTTGGATGAACTAGGGTTTCAATCTAAAATTTAGGAATAAAAAAGTAACGGAATTGGACGAAACGACTTACGTAGGATTGTTAGAAACGATTAGAGGAGTCCAAATACGCGATCAATTGCGAGATTGAAGCTTGGAGAGGGGATGTTTGGTTGATTCTTTGGTTCGGTCACAAGAGGAAGTAGGGGAGGGGGGGTTGGTGACGGCTTCAACAAAGAAAAGGGAAAATGGGGTTTTAATTTTATAAAATTCCTTATATAGTGGGTTTCAAATGTTTTAAACTTGGAATGGATAATCATGGGATTTATTTAAAAAAAAACAATTAATTCATCCACTAGATAATATTCTTTTAAATAATTATTTTTATAAAATTTCCCATATCTATAAAAATAATCAGTGTCAATAAAATAACCAGTAAAATTAAAATCTGATAATTCTACGCGATATCACAAAAGTTCACATAATTCACAGAAAAATCACAAAACATATAAATTCACATAATTTATATTAAAAATAATTATTCGCAATTATTTTTATTAGTTCACCAACGTTCCGGGTTCGACTCGTGTGTGATCCGGTAATTCTACAAATTACCGATACGTGAGTGTTTGTGCGAAACTAACACATCTAATTAATCCTAATTAAATGTAATGCATGTGTGAATGTTTGAGATAACTGAGTTTGAAAAAATAAATGCTTGAGATAACGATGTTCGTGTTAACGGAGTTAACCTGAAAATGTCGGGTGTCACAATAGCGAACTTTGAAATTGAGCCCTTTTTTATGAAAATTTCTAAATATATGAAATTTTTTAACATAGGTTGTATATAATGTTTTTGTTCTCTCTTTTCATTTCCATATAAAAAGCATAAAAACGGTGGATTATCACATATTTTTAGCTCGTAATATAGATTAAAGTAGCTTTTTACAATTTTTGAGGCCTTTATTTAGTGGCGTAAAGCGATTGCTTTAGTTGCTTGTACTGTAGAGCCGGCCCTGCGTCCATTGCGACACCTAGTACTCCAACTAAGTCAACCTAAGTCCGATTTTTGCAATGAAGCACACAACTAAGAAGGAATGCAAGGTTATAAGAACTAAGAACGTTTTGTATTACTTAAGAAATACGTACAAGTGAGCTTTACAACTTACATTCGATATAGTGGATGAGACAACTTCGATTTATGTTATTTTTCTATGAATATAGTTCTAGAACTTTCCTGTTTTGAATTATTTTATACTATCTTGTTATGTTTCTAAATTATATGATATTTTAAGCGTGTAGTGCGAAATAATAACTTAGAGCGCCTCCATCGCTCAAATGGAATGAACAATGCCAACTCATTACCTCCCTCTTTCTCTCTCGTTCGTTTCTCTCTGTTATCTCCTCCTTCCTCCTCGTAATATTTGTCTAGTGCCATCCGGAAATCCAATCGCAGCACACACCCTCTCTCTTCCCTCTCACCTCTCTCTCTCTCTTCTCACCTCTAGGGGTGTTCAAAATCGGATATCCGAAATTTCAGATAGTTTATTTCATTATCTAAATTCGTATATGAAATTATAAATATCCAAAATTTTGGATACAGATTCATAGAGTGAAACGAATGTCCAAAATTCTACTAAATCAGAAAACCACAAGAATTTAAGGCTTGCAGATTTTATTGTTGCAATGGTGGTTGGATTTACCTTCTGAGCCAATGCATAAAAAGCAGCAAGCACGCTGAAAGCAATTAAAATAAGCTCACTTGAAAGGGTAAGAAATGGGTTTGATGATGATCTCCATGAGGTGGTACCTAAGAGACAAAAAAATCATTTGAATATGTTTAAAAATAGGGCAAACAGATTCTGGTATGCAAATGACTGCTCAACCTGTTTACATCTCATTCCTAGTAAACAATCTTTAAAGAATTCATCATATTCCTAGCAAACATCAATGAAACTAGTCTCATTACACCATGGCAGATTTTGGTTTTTTAATGATATGCTCATATATGGTTTTAGTTTTTTTTTCTTTTGAGAAAACTTCACCCAATAGTAACCAAGTTTCTCAAGTGTTTCATTTAAATATCTCAAAGTTTTTTTGTCTCTTTAAAGTCACTCAACTTTCACTAAGTGTTCTAATCCTATGTAATATTTTTATAAATGTTTATTTTTTTTAAATTGAATGAGTCAAATGAAATATATATGAATATTAGTTACCAATAAGTGAAATTTTTATTCAATTAACTTAAAATAGTAGGTAATAGTGAAGAAAAAAGTTCATCAAATAATAAACAAGTTTCAAAATTGTTATATTTAAGTTGAATTAGAAAAAAATAATTGCTAAATAGTGAACAAGATTCATATATGTTTCATATATCTCACTCAATATTCAAAAATTTAAACATTTATAAAAATATTACATAAGATTTGAACACCTACCGAAAGTTGAGTGACTTTAGAGGGACAAAAAAACTTTGAGGTATTTAAATGAAACACTTGAGAAACTTGGTTACTATTGTGTAAAGTTATCCCTTTTCTTTTTCACCGGTTGAAGTTTGCATAATTCAAAGTTATGCAAATCAAAATTTTGAGTAAAGGTTTATTGACATTCAAAAAGCAGCCAGACGGACTTTAACATATATGGTCATACGTCAATTAATATCAAGTCATCAACTAGAAGTTTTTTATTTTGAACTGAGAAGCAATTGTGACGGTACCTAATCAACTGAAAATCAGTTTGGATAGATTTACTCCTTCACATTTAGAATTGTTCTTGGGTGTTCGGGGTGTATTGTGATTGTTGAGACCGAGAGGTGAGACATTAATTGAGTACTTTTGTATTCCATAGTTTGGTGAGACTGAGAGGTAATCCATTCTATACCCGGTGAGCTTCAATCGAACCTCGGGATCATTTAGACGTGTTAGTGAGACCGAGAGGAGATCTAGCATCCCTTAGTGATTCCCAAGTTTCTCGTATCTTTAGATTCGGTGCCATTTGATCATTCATTCCCGAGAATAGTTGAGTTAGTCAATAGGATTCCTAGTTTGGGTAGTTGTTTTCTCCACACTTATTATTTCCTGTGAGTTAGTTGTTTAAGCAATTGTGACAATTATTCTTTGGGGAATTAGATCGAAGGCTACTGGCTACGAGTTAGATTGAAGGTTTGGAGCTGAAATCGAGATTTTGGAAAGCTTGGATTGAAGATCGAGAGCGTTAATCATTCGGTTAATCTTCGTTCTTGTTGTTATTAATTATTGATTCGATTTATGAGTTCGTTTTTGCTATGCCTATAACTTTTTCTGGATTTTATTCTTTCCTGAACATTGTGAGTAGCTTAAATCTTTATTACTACTTAGACATGGTTTGAATATTGTATGAATTCGACTATGATCGGTTTGTTTAATCGTATGGTGTAATGTTAATGTCAAGAATCTGTTCAATACTGATTTGTGATGTGTTTGAGTACTAATATTAAGATGGGCATGCATGCTATGTTCTTCTTGTGATTCTATTTGATCTATTATGTATTCTTCGGGTAGAATTGCATGTTTAGGTTGCCTATTTTGTGTTCGTAGTCTTTATGTGGTTAATCTAGAGATAGTTAACCCTAATAACAAGTTTGCGTGTTTGTTTAAATCAGTGTTTTACCAATCTTGAGAATGAGAGGTAATAGGTTGTTGGGTTATCTTTTATCATTGGGTGTTTGGGTTATAATTGCACGAGAGTAAGTTGTTCCCTTCCATCAGTGATTCTTGTAATTCCAAGTCATAATCGGTTTGGATAGATTTACTCCTTTACATTTAGAATTGTTCTTGGGTGTTCAGGGTGTATTGTGATTGCTGAGACGAAGAGGTGAGACATCAATTGAGTACTTTTGTATTCCATAGTTTGGTGAGACTGAGAGGTAATCCATTCTATATACCCGATGAGCTTCAATCGAACCTTGGGGTCATTTAGATTTGTAAGTGAGACCAAGAGGAGATCTAGCATCCCTTAGTGATTCCCGAGTTTCTTGTATCTTTAGAACCGGTGCCATTTGATCATTCATTCCCGAGAATAGTTGAGTTAGTCAATAGGATTCCTACTTTGGGTAGTTGTTTTCTCCACATTAACATTCCTACGGTTATGGCCTCGTGACGGTCCGTTCTGATTTAATTCCTAGTTTGCTTGTTAGCATTCATCAATTTTCTCCAACTAGGTAATCATTAGTTAATCATAAAAAGTCTACTCATTTATTAGGCTAGGAGTCGATAGAGGTTTATTACTGATAGTCGTTCATAGTGTCAACGGATTTATACTCCGGTCTTACCTATACTTTACTACATTATGATCGGTACACTCGCCGTAGGGTGTGGTTCAGTTGGTTATTTACGAAAACATATCATCCATTATCAGATTAATTAAATTAGAACTTGATGATTTACGAAGAATTGGAACGTGATTAAGATTTAGGCCTATGGAAGACTGGAGCCTGGAATGAATCACCAATTAGAGCTTCTTATGTTCTTCATACCTTCGGACTAGAAACCGTGGAACGTGATTAAGATTTAGGCCTATGGAAGACTGGAACCTTGGAATGAATCGTCAATGGCAACCTTGGAAGACTGGATTAGGGTTGTGGAAGACATTGCAACCTAGGATTGAATGCCGATGGTGATTAGGGATGTGGAAGATGGCGTGGAACGTGATTAAGGATTTAGGGTCGGGCTTCGAAAGTTGGAATGAAGGATCTTAAATTAGTATACCTAATAAATACATTGTATATGTTAATAAATTAAATTTTCAGATATTCGAATATCTAAAATATCCGAATTTTTTAAAAATTACTATCCGAATCCGATTCTAAAATACGGATATCCGAATTTTCGGTTAATTTCGGAATTTCGGGTTTTTATTTTGATGTTCGGATTTAGATTTTTTGAACACCCCTACTCACCTCTCCTTTAACCGGCCTCCGGCTCGTATATGAACAAAAAATATTATCCGCATTGGAGGTGCTCTTAACGAGGAAACACATTAAAATACGGAAATCCTCTTGTGTTAATACTTAATATCCTTCCCCTTTTAGAATCAATGAATTCTGCTCGGACCGCACCACCCATAACAATAACTATTATTAAAAAAAAAGCCAAACCTTTTACCCCACGTTCTGAATAATTGGAGTTTATAGAACGGCCCATTTTGTTCTGTTTTACTGTCATCACGTGACTCTTCTCCAAAGATCCTGCGACAATATCGTACAACGTATTCAAGTTGTCTTTGTTTGACTCAATGACACGCATTGCCACTCCTTTCAATCATGTCAGATGACCTTCACCCAAAATCTTGGGAAGTTATATTTTCCGGTGGAGGTATATACATGGTGCCAAATAAGTTATGGATACATAATTTCGTAAAATTCATAAAATAAAAAGAAATTACAATGAATAATTATTTGTTTTAGCTTGTTATATCTTATATTTACATCAAAACAATTTTACACGTATAGATATTAGATATACGAATAAAAGTCGCATATCTACTTTCTCGCATATCAGACTTTTATTTGCGTATAAGACTATGGGACTTTTATCCACGTATACGTATATGATGAAGATATATCAGTATATCACATATAGAGTTTTTAAATGTCACGCTACATAACATACGCCAATTGTTACAAATATCAGAAGTTAAATTATATATGATAAGATGGATAAAATTAAGAGTCTAAAATAGAAATTACGTATCTAGTTAGTGATTGGTAAGAAGATAAGATTTCACTTCATCTTAGGTGACACCAGGGATCCTAGTGACAACATCTTGAAGCATGACGTCATTAACACACGACATGCTTGCATGGTGGACTTTAGCTTCCATTTCCCGCAACGCCGCCATCAGTTTCGACGCCGGACAGTCTCTGTTCCCGGACTATACTCTTATCATCGCACCTTCACCCACCATTTTCACCTCCACTTCCACTTCCATCTTTATCGTTTTATTTTCATTCCCTTTGTTATAAATCTTCGTCGGCTTTATTTTATCTTTGTCCACGCTAATTTCCGCCATTTCCACCTTCACTTTCTTTAATTTCCGGTGGTTGTTCGCCGCCTCCAACTTGGCCTCCAGTTCTTCCACCTTTTCTTTCAGTTCGTTTATGTAACACACGGCGTCGGCCAGCAACGACGCCTTGTCCATTTTGGAGACATTTGGAACCACCGACCGCAGGGTGTAGAACCGCTGGTTGAGCTTCTCACGCCGCTGGCGCTCCGCCTCCACGTGGTTCGCCGGCGGACTCTTCCTTAATTATTCACCACTGGTGTTTTCGTGGTTGCAAGAACCAGCTGGCACTCGGAATCAGAATGCTCTGAGGCTGTATCTGAACTCAGAATCCTAGGTTTTGTGATCCTTCAAACAATCTAAATAAATAATTAAATACATAATCAAAATTATTACTTATTGATTGATACTAAATCATACCGGTAGTTTGACCAATGACACTTATAACTTTCATTTTTGTTATTAACGGCAATCCCGGTGGCATAATCATCAAAGATTTACACTTGATTTCGCTCGAAATGATAATTATATACGAAATGGGAAAACATACAAGCGAAATCGAGTGTAAATTTTTTTACGATTATTCTACATATTTTGCCATTGGCAACGATTGGTTAAATTGCTAATATGGATTATTATCTGCGAATGATCATAATTTGGATAATTAAAATCCAAGTTATCATAAATATATTCAAACTTGGCTTACAAAAGCTTATAGATAAATATTAATGAAAACCGGATTTTAATAATCTAAATTATTACTCATTCGTCGATAATAATCCTGACAATTTGACCAATGAGACTCTTACGCTTTATTTACACTTGATTTTCATTCGTTTTCATTTGTATGTTTCTCTAATTTACTCATAATCATCATTGTGAGTAAAAATAAGTCGAAATTAAGCGTAAATGTTGAAGATAATGTTACTAAAACTGTCTTTATCAACAAAAGTAAAAGTTACGATTGTTATTGGTTAAATTATCAGTATAAATTATTATCGACTAATGAGTTATAATTTAGATTACTAAAATTCAAATTTTCAAATACTAATACTAAAAAAATTCTAAATAGTTCTAAAGTGTTAATATAAAACATAAATAATGTATGGAAAGTAGAGATTAACTAAACTTAGGTTTGTACTTAGCCCCATAATATAATTCAGTATAATTTATAAATATATATTTAACATCCATTATTACCGGCTTATCTTTCCAAATTTCTTAGGTTGTTGGTCAAGCATGGGTTCTCCGAGATCCATAATGTTCATGTTCTCCTCTTCCGGCAACCCACCGGCCTTATCAGCAAACGAAACCAGACCGCCTTCAGCTTTGTTCGGTTGTGTTAGTAAAGTAGCCGGAGGAGGAGAAGACGACGATGAAGAAGAAGATCCGGCACCGAACAGTGACTGAGCTTGATGTGCTAAACCGGAGTCCGTTTGATGAATGAGTTGAAAAGAGCCCATTTCCACCACCCCATTAGAAGTGGGAACATAAACAAGTGTCTCTAACCCATGGATGTGAGCTTCTTTAGCTCGGTCACAATCGAAGGACAGGAGGTTATGAGCGCCGGTTAGCCAGACGACGGAGTTAGAGGCCATGGCCTTGGCAGGGGCAGAGCCGTCGCCTAAGGTGAAGGATCTGGTCAAGAGATGAAGTAGAACAAGTCGGCGTCATCGGGGGATTGGATTTCCTTTATGGGTGGCTTTTTGGGGTTTTGGAGAAAGTAACCGTCGGCCCAGGATAAAAAGAGAAGACCGTCGTCATTGTTGAAGGTTTTCCAGAGAATGGCGTAAGCCCATGGTTGTGGGTCTGGCTTTGGAGGAGGAGTTGGAGCTTCTGGTGGTGCGGTGGCGGAGTGTGATGGTGGTCGGGGAAGGAAACGATGGAAGAAGAAGTGGAAGGTGAAAGAATTAAAAAATCATCCATGGTTTTGAAATTGGAACTTGGGGTGGAAGGATAGAAACAATATGAGTAGTGGTGTAAGGTGGCACGTGGCAAAGCACAACATCCACTTGATGTTAGTTGTATCGGGTTAACGGGTTAAAGAATTTTATATTAACGGTTTGACGGAACAAACAGATGAACCTAAAACGACTTGTGTATTTTTGTATGTGTCAAAAGTCTTCAATCCTAACCTCGACATACATAAAATTATGTCGTGTTTGGGCCATGTCTTCGGTCGACATGTTTGATATCCATTTGATAATATGAGTAATATATGATAAGGTCAAGGGGAGTAACTCCGTGAAACCCACTGTGAAGATGACATGGCCACCGTGCTAGCGTGGAACACCATGCCCCCTTGGCGTGGTCCACGCTCATGGAGATTTTCACCGGCGTGGAAAGGGAGGGTGAAGGAGGTGGGGTCAAGACCAATGATTTTTAAACACGTGTATTTTTTAGGTGGGTGGAAAGTGTAACACCACGCCCCTCATATGTGGATACAGTGTGGAAATGATGTGGCGCTGATGTGGAGGGGTGTCAAAGTGTGGAAATATGTGGGTACTCCCCTTAGCCTAAGTGAGTAATAATTTATACAATTAGTGACTTTAGTTCAAATGAATTTTTTTTGTAATCAGTTGCTACTTTTAAAAGTTTTTATTTCTTATCTCATCCACGATTAACAACCTTGAGTTTATAAATTTAGCTCGAGATTATAGTGTCACACTCTAAAATCCAAAAATATAACTTTATTGGAATTATACAGAAAACCATTGTCCAAGCAAGCACACATCAGGATTCTTCAAAAGAAATGCAAATCAAACAATTGTATCAAAAAAAACCAACCAAAACGTCCACAGAAACACATATCAATTTGTTTATAACACCATATGCCAAGTCTTCACCAAATACTAAAGTCGATCCAATGCCACTGGTCACGCATGACCTTGCCTTTACTAGCTGAGACCTTACACCTCCCTGAAATACACGTTTCAACAAGTCAGCTTACGCTACTAAGTTCTAATCCGCACATTTCAAAACACACTTTCAAAACTCATGCCATACAAGTTTCCTACAATCCCATGTTTACATAGGTCACCACAAGTAACCACCATACACTTGGAATACAACATATTTTCTAGGCATGTTGATTAGGTCCACACCCACACAACTTACTAACTTTACAAATATAACCCAAAATTTTGGATGACACATATAGGAATCGAATGAAAAAGATTGGAGAAACTAAAAGTAAGAATAGGTAGTTAAAAGTAATTAATATAGTTAGAAATGAAGAATTGAATAACAAAAATAAATTTCACTTCTCCAAATAAATTATGAGAAATTTAAAACAAGGTATCAAAATTTAAATGTTAATATTTTTTAGTAACATCTCTAAAATCAAAATAGAAACTTTTTAAAACTTTCAAACTTAAAAAGGTTTACCTTTTTATTAAACAGTTTGTGTTCAGGTTAAATCCGTTTACTAAACTGTTTGTTATTGTTAACAAAATTCGTTTATTAAACGGGTCGTGTTATTGTTAAATTTATTTTTTTTATTTTGTTAGTAAGTTACGAGTAGAACATCAACCTAATGTATATTGTACGGATTTAACCTGAGTTCAAGTAAAACCCACCTTTCTACACCAATAGGGTTGTAAACGAATCGAACCAAACTAGACCTTGTTCGTGTTTGTTTTTTAAGAATTTATCGGACTAACGAATGGTTTACGAACACATAAACGAACGAAATTTCTTGTTTGCATGAAAGTACGGTAAAAAAAATTGTTTGCATGAAAAAAATTTCTTGTCCGCAGTCCGCCCCTCCGCTTGACAAAAAAAATTTTGTTTGCATGAAAGTACGGTAAAAAAAAATTCTGATTCATGAAAGTACCGTCAAAAATTTTTTTGATTAATTTACATGAAAGTACGGTCAAAAATAATTTGTGTACATGAAAGTACCGTCAAAATTTTTTTTTTGTTTCATTTACATGAAAGTACGGTAAAAAAGATCCGTTACCCCTGAACTTTTATACTAGATCCACCACTGTTTGTAGTTATATATATATATATATATAGGGGAGGGTTCCAGAGAAAACCACAAGTTAGGCGAAAACCGAGAAAACCACTAAAAAAACCAATTTTACCCAATAATATAATAATTTTTATTTTTTGTTTTAGTTTATTTTTATTTATTTATAAAAGTATCAATGAAATATTAAACATTTTTACCAAAAACATTTTTACACATAGTGTTACGTATACGTAAATATAAAACAAAAAAATTGCGGTTACGTATACGTAAATCAAAAAAATTGTTTTTGTATACGTATACGTAAATAAAAAAATTGCCTAAAATGATGTGGTTTTCTTGGTTTTTGCCTAACTTTGTGGTTTTCTCTTGATCCTTCCCCTATATATATATATATATATATCCTAGTGAATATTAAAATACCCAATTTCATTTAATGTACTTAAATACATTTTTGAATATGTGCATGTAAATAAAAATATAATAGTTATATTATAAACATTTATATATATATATACGTGTAGGTACATTATGTTTATTCTATTTTTGCATATGTACGTTATTTAGAAGGTGACCCTATAAATAATTTGTGTGATAAAATCATTTGGTTGGATTACTAATCATGTTACTTCCTCATTGAAAGGTAAGTGTTCGCAGTGGTGGATCTAAAACAAAAATTAAAGGGTAACGAATTTTTTTTTACCGTACTTTCACGTAAATGAAACAAAAAGAAATTGACGGTACTTTCATGTAAACAAAATTTTTTTTTTTACTTTACTTTCATGTAAACAATTTTTTTTTACGGTAACATGCGACTGGCGAGACGGACTGCGGAGGCGGCGCCGGGCGGTGGTCTCAGCTCAGGTCGAGCGGCTGGTCGAGTGGTCGGTCTCTGGCTCTCACAGTCTCACAGTTCCCGCTCTCTTTCTGTCTTTCTTCTTGGTCGGCCGCTTGGGTAAGTTGAGTTTGAGAATTGAGACTTTGAGGTATTGGGTTTTAATAAAACATTTGGGCTGGCTAAAGCCCAAATGTTTTATTAAAACTCAATACCTCAAAACCTTTAATAAAATATGGGGACTTTGGATAACGTATTGGGTTTTATAAAATTTTGGACTTTTTATGAAGTGTTGAGCTTTTAAAAAAAATTGAGGAGTAACGTAAAAAAACTTAAGGGGTAACGTAATTTATAACCAGATACATAAAACCGTAAAAAAAATTTTTTTTGCAGTGCAGGTAAAAAGTTGAGGGGTAGCACGGGCTACCCCTGGCCCTAGGGTAGGTCCGCCCCTGCGTGTTCGAATCCTATACTTTCATTTATTTTAATTTCTTTTACTGCTAGAGATTAAGGAAAATAACACTTCACTCTCTTTAATTTGTTTTAATGGTTAGAAATCAAGGACAGTATGCTTGTTATGTATAAGATTCAAATAATAAACTTGTGATAAAAGGGTGACGTACAACCAACTAGTTGTGTTAAGTAAACGGCCAATAATTAGTTGAACATGTATGAACAATATTTTCTTATCAAACAAAGTTACAGAATTGCAGAAACAATTTAGGAAAAAAAAACTCGAAGTTGAAATTAAATTCATATGAACCAGATCAAATTAAGAACCCTATATTTATACTCAAAATCCAAAATATCCGGTGACTTGGGTGACCCAACCTAGCAGACAGGGCAGGCCTTGGTGTGGTGCTCCATAGGTAATCGCACCAGGCCCGGTTTATCGAGGGGCCAAAAAAAATTTATATATAATTTTTTTTAAAGAAATACATATTAATTATAAAAACTCAATTACATTTTAACCACTTTAGCATATCTAAACCATTTTTTTGTTTTAGCCCATCAAAACCACTTAAACCCAACTAAGTCATTTCTTTTAGTTATAGCCCAATTAAACAAATTAGATTTGACCCATTAAAAAATTTAAACAACTACTTACGATGCACAATGTCCCAAGAACGACTTAATAAATTGGCAACGATAGCTATTGAGAATGATTACCTAGAGAGTGTGGATTATGAAGAGTTGATCAATAACTTTGCTTCAAAAAAATGCTAGGAAAGCCTCGTGATTCGTTTAATTATGTAATACATATTATTTTGTTACAATAACTTTGTTTTGTTTATTGTTATTACAATTTACATTGTATTACTGATTTTTTTTCATATATATAACTTTATATTTTAGTTTTTTAGGGACCCATTTTTGAAAGTCACACAGGCACCCGAAATCTCGGGGACGGCCCTGCTGGCAAATATATTGATGACTCAACCTGATAAAATGTTTATAGTGATGGACGTATGAACCCAAAAAATTGGACCCCGGTAAAAGAATTAAATAGGTTCGTCACTTGGTTCATATATGAACACTATTTTAATAATATCTTAAATTTATAAATATAATTAATGTATTATGATCACCGGGTTGAGTTATAGTAAAAAGGGCATTTATAACTTGAAAATGAAATAAAAGCAAATAAAAAAAAACACGATATTTGTATCAATTCTTTGAGTATAGACCTAAATTCAAGATAAAGGAAAGATCTAATAACTACACTAAAAAAAGAAGAAAGAAAATATCATATGATGTTGTACAATCATTAGCTACAATGTATGGTTAGTACTTAGTACAAACAAACATTACAAGGCTCCAGCTACATTATTAACCAAACCGAACCGAACCAAACCAAACCAAACCAAACCAAACTACCATCTGCAAATGCTATAACTAACAAGCACCCGCGGATCTCACATAACAAAATTAATATAAAACAACGAAAAAGTCATGAAACAACCACCTCAGATTAAGTATCTACAATCGCGCTTCGATTCTTCTTACTATTCTTACTTAACTGAAAAACTGGGTGTCTGCGTAATCTCCTTACTCCTTTTCTCAAACTTAACCTTTCAAATATCCCCTCCACCTCCACCTCCTCTTCCTCCTCCTGTTTTGACTGGTGGTTGACCGGTGAATTCTTGGCAGATATGTATTCACATCCTACAACCGATCCACTTTTTCTTGGAAAACTCCAAAATTTCTCATCTTTTTCACTTCCTATTCTGTTTAAAGATACGGGCTGCTCTATTTTCATGTTATCGACACATGAAGAAATCATTTGAAACGATTCTTCTCTTCCTCGTAGGGTTTTGATCACAAGTGTTTTTAGAAAGTTCATCACTTGAACCGCATGAATCAATGCAGTCAAAGGATCCGCCATCTGCATTTACACAACTTGATTTGAGGTCATTTGTTTTGAAATTGTTTTTATATGAAAAAGAAATAAAAAAAAAGAGATTTTGGAGACGGGAGCAGGCTCTCTATCCCTTGGGATAGACTATAGAGGTAAGGTTTACAACCATCACACCCTCATCAGACCCTACAAATAGCTCTGCTCTAAGTGGGATTATAGTGGGTACGTTTGTTTGTTTGTTAATCTGTTTTTGTTGTAAATGAAAAGAAATCAATCAAATGGACCTGAGTCATGTTCGGGGCAAAAACCATAGCAATGTTGCGCGCGTTCATTTTGTTTTGTGGTTCGTGTTTTACAACATCTGCCATCAAGTTAATAGCCCAATCAAGAAGTGCAGCCTCTGTTTGAGGGAGATATTTCACAAGTGTTGTACATTCTTCTTCTGTGTTGCAATGCATCACTTGCTCGGGGGTTAACGAATCAAGAACACCCGTAGGTAGTTCTCTAAACCATGCCTGTATTTAGCATTTACAAACATAAATCACTTTCATTGTCTAATCACTAAATAAATAAACATTATTAAGGTACCTTATTACCTTAATCAAGCCAGCTAAACAATGAACATCTATCCCATGGGGAACAAACCCTTTAGTAAGTTGCTTCCTAACATCTTCTTCTTGACTGTTTTCTGCATTTATTCTAAATATCCCTTCTGACTGTCACCAATACACATAAAACTAAATCAACACTGAATGATTATAAAAACTAAAGTTATTAAGTTTACAAACTAACAGAGAATAATTACTTGAAGACCGCCTCCAGCGTATAAACGCCGCTGCATCATTAGCAGTATAGTCGGCACACTGTTCCCTCTAGCATCATAAGAACACTGCATCGACTCCACAGACACTCCAAACACGCGTATGCTGTTTTAAACCGCGTTAATAACATTTCAAGAAACACGTAAAAAAAAGTAATAATTCACTTGAGATAAAGCAAGAATCATTTCCCATCTGTAAAGCATGTTCCTTTCTTCCTTTGCAAGTACCAAAAAGGGTTGTAATGCACAAATCAACAGGGAATATATCCAACCAACCTTTTAATCATCCTTTCTTGATGCACAAATCATCATATTGTTATTAATTTTATAACAGAACTAACAGAAATGTGAATTGTCCCCCCCCCCCTCCCAAAAAAAAAACCCACATCCTAATTCAAGAAAAAGATAAAACTAACGCAATACCCAGATCCAGAAATGTTTAATTCCAGCCTAAAGTTCCTAAATTGACCAAGATTTAGTTATGGGTAGAGTCTACCTTGCGCTGGGGGGTTTCCGGGGGACTTCCGGTTGAAGCTCCACCGGCAATCCAAGAAAGCCATCGAACCGATCGAATGTGACATGAGAGACGTGTTGGACGTCGGTGGGGAGTCCGATATCCAAGGAGGAAATGGCGGAGGAAGCGTCGTCGGAGTCGTCTACGGCGCAGGTAACGATGGACTTACGAATCGCGGAGAAGACGAGGGCAAGAATGGTATAATTAGTAGATTGGGGCTGACGGCGGTCGGGGCTGATGAAGGGGGTGATAATTGGGTTGCTGTGGAAGTAGGAGTAATCTTGATAAAAAGAGTCAACGTCGTCGCCGGCGCCGTATTCGTCTTGAAAGAATCCGGCGGAGGGTGGAGGAGTTCCGGCTTGAGATTTGGATCTAAAAAGCCTCGTCATTTGTTTGTTAATTCATAGCAAATTAGAAAAGATTGAAACTTTTGGAGAAATGAAATCAAGAATTGTGAGGAAAGGATGAATGAATGAATGGAGATGATGGTGTTATAGATATGGTGATATGGAAAGTGACAACTATATTACCTTTCTTTCTGTATATGTATTTTTTGTCCATATTATTCAATTGTGTAAGTGTGAGCGAGGGGGTACAATTTTATAAAATGTGATTTTATTTTTATTTGGTTTATTTTTATAATAGATTTGGGGAAATCCATGGAAAGGTGGTAGACCCGTGAGTGGAAAGAGGGAGGGGACAATACGAAAGTCTAATATTTGGAAGTTTTGGGGCATGTCCAATTTTATTTATATCTATGGGACAAACTACGGTGTATTTCTTTAATATATAAATATACTATCTTGGAATCCCGTGTTTTACACGGTTTTAATAAATATAATGTTATGAAAAAGCCTAAAAAAGTTTTTATTGAACTGAAAAATTTAACTAGTTACTTAAAAATAAAATAACTAAAATGCTCTTATACTTAACAGAAAAGTTAACAGAGTTAGTGTCATGGACTGAAATGATTACAAAAATACAACCTCAGGGGCTGATATGTTAAAAGATTATTTTTTAGACTAAAAGGGTTAAACAAGCTAAACCACAGGGACCAAAAACGAAGTTTACTCTAAAACTTATTAAGGTAGTGTTTTGTATTTAAAATTTCCTTTTAGGACTTTTAAGTTTGTTAATAAGTAGGCATTAGTAAAATGAGCTATTTGTTTGCAAAAGTTACATCGGTCGACATACAATTTTTTTCTATTTTTAAGAAGTTTTTTTTTTCATTTTTGAGTAAATATATCACACGTCTTTTTTCACTTACAATTAACATTCCGTCCTCTTCTAGCTTCTTCCTCTCCCACACACCACACCGTCATTGTGTTACACATCGCCTCATCACACCAAATCGTCGACATGCCCTAGCAACTAGCAGCTCCATCAACTCAAGCTTCCACGTCTTCCGGCCTTCAAATTGGTGTCTTCCCCCTGCAGTATATATCGAAACCAATATACATTGTGGTTTTTGTGTGGTTATCTTTATATTCCATATCCTTTGTTTGATTTGCTCATTATTATTGTTACAATAGTACGTCAGCCTCATGTGTTACTGTTGCTCGGATTTTTAGGTTTCCTTGGACGCATTTTCCTCCACCTCTTGGGACACGTGTCGCATTCTAGTGGCTTTTTACGATTTGCACACACATGGATATGTGTGTATGTGTCAATCGTGTAGGGTTGCCGGGTTGAATAATCCAACCCTAACTCTACCCATATACATATATGTGTCGTGTCGAACCCACTTATATGCGCGGCTGTGTTTAATTTTTTCTTTACATTTCGGTATAAATTTTGTTGAAAATGGAGTTGTATTCGAAATAGGGTCTTCTTTTGGTATTGTACCGTTAGCGTGAACAAAACAGATACTGGCCAAACAACATCAACATTGTTATCGGTATTATTGGAACCTGTACCAGTTACGTTTCTATGTAAACTTTTTTTCAAAACCGAAACGCGCGGTCATAAACCACTCATATAACTAACATTTAGCAATGAGGGAATGATTTTATGCTTGGTGGTGCATGATAAGGTTTTTTTTAAGTTACAATTTCGACCCTTATATTATATATATTCAATATATACCTTTAATCTATGTTTTTTTTTTACAAATTTGATATTCTCTCTTATAAATTTCATTCATTAACTTTTTTTATAAAAACTTAATATGCGGTTGTGTTTAATATTTTTTTTTACATTCTAGTTTAAATTTTGTTTAAGACGGAGTTGTATTTGAAATAGGGTATTTTGTTAGGATCGTATAGGTACCATGACGGACGGAACCGTTACCGATTAAACAACATCAATACCATTATCGGTATTATCGAAATCGAAACCGGTACCGGTGTTTGTTTTTATGGTTTCGATCGATGTAACAGATTTTTTTTCTTTTCAAATATTTTTTTTTTATAAAAGTCTGAATATACTGTTGCGACGCGCTAATTTTCGTTTACGTTTCAATATAGATTTATTCAAACCAAACCACCACAAGATGTGTTTTGAAAACTTATAGACATAACCAACTCGTTTTATATACAAGATGTGTTTTGAAAACTTATGGTATACTTATAAGTTTATTAATAAAGAGATATACTACTACTAATTGTATACTATGAATTTTTTTTCGACTTAAATTATTTTAATCTGCCCATGATCTTTTGTGACTTAGTGGTATTGGTGATTGTCTTTAATAAAAGTGGTATGAGATTAAATTTTACAAGCGGAGGTTAGGTGGTATTTAAGTGTAAAAATTGTTGTTAAAAAATGATTTGAAACCAAACTTTTAATTACCTATTAAATTTCAAAAAGTGTTTACTTTCTAATTAGATCAGTGTATATATAAACCCTAAACAAAAATATAATTATTAAATATTTTTTTTTATTAATTACAGACTTTATTCATAGATGAATAATGTTGAACATATTATATTGATGATGATAAATAAATAATATATTTAATAATTACAACATTTTAAATGTATGAGAAGATATATCAACCTCAAATAGTCATAAAATTTTAAAGATCCTACACCGAGTTGACTGGAATAAAAATATAACATGAACCTACTTAATTGTACTTCAAATTCAAGTGTTTAACCTGTAGCAGCTAAAATTTTTTATCAGGATCAAGTGATCAACTCTTCCATAAAACCAAGCATATATAACAAGGGTTTATCTATAAATTTTCAAAGATGTTATAATTTAAATAGTTGTCTGCACTAAATAAATATTAAAAAAATAAGTAAAATCTATACATAATAAATAAGTAACTGGTTGCAACACATGTCACAATTATGTTAGCTCAATATTTTTTTTCTCGTCTATTTTTTCCCTTACTATGTGCATGTATGCATTAAGATAAACAACTAAAAATACCATGATTTTTAAAACTAAACCTTAAATATATTAAAATTCACATAAATTTTAGTTAATTTATATGATAAATAGTGCAAAGGTTAATACACTTATATTTTGAAAACCTACAAAATCAGTCGACTTTTGGTATTATATATTACATGTAAAAGAAAGAAAAAGTACATAGTCGAATGACCAGGTTACACGTATGCAAGTCCACCCTGTATGTATATATATGTATGTACATATATATATATATACATATACATATGTGTGTATGTTGGTTCAAAGAAACGAGAGAGATTATGATGTTTGGGATGATAGAGAAGGTCACATGGTGATCGGTGTGGTCCAATTAATGTCCTTATTTCCTAAATGGGCTGCTATCAATTCTTTCTTTTTATTCGATCCCCTTATGTCTCGACGATTAAATTCGGTGTCCTGCAACTGTTAGTATAAGACAGGAGTGACCACTTTTGTTGAGGGTCATTTTTTCTATTTTCTCTCATAAAAATTATAATCCGATTATTACTAAAAAATCATATATTAATTTATTCTATCATTTGTTAATCAAACCAAGTTCTAACCCTTTAGATATACTCTTTGGTTCTCTTTGTTGGAGGGTAGTATATGAGAGTATTTTGGAGTAAATAATTAAAAAAGAAATTCGACATGCAATCCATATTGATTTTGCGATTAATATGATATATATATATATATATATATATATATATATATATATATATATATATATATATATATATTGTTATGCATGTGTTGTATTGTTTATGGGTGTGGGATTTGAACATCATACCAACTCTATGTCGTTTACTCCATCCATTTGATTAATCTAGATTAGCATACATGGCATGGCATCATTAGTTTAATTATAATGTGATCTTGCTATTAATTTTCAAAGCGATGAGTACCTTTGAAGCTACTCTTAAATGGCCTATTGCTATCCTGATTTGGTAGACCATCAATCATTAGTTAAATCTATTTAATTAAACCTTTCTATTGATATCCTCACCATGAGTAAAGACGTAAAGACCCAAACAAGTTGTAAGATAATCGAGATCTTTACCACTAAAAGCTTAAATTGTGTGAGGTTTAAACGAGTTTGAGTCTAACTTAAGCCTAAATTGAAGCTTGCTTGTTAAATGAGCTCAATCTCAAGCTTCATTCATCGAGCTTGATTAACTCACGAGCCTTAACAATGGCGGACCCAGCATGGGGTCGGCGGGTCGGCCGACACCGTTAATTTTTTTTTCCTTGTTATATATATGGTATATTTTCGAGCGACCCTCATAAAATTTTGACACCGACCCCCATAAAATTTTGACACCAACCCTCAAGAAATATTTTTTTTAGGATTATAGATTTTATAAATAAAAACTAATTAAACCAAACCTTTAACTCGATAACAATTGACTCATAACTCATTAATTATAAAACTCTTAAACCAAACATTTAATAGTTTAACACTTTACCCAATAACCTTTAAACAAAATAGACCCAAATAAAACATAAACCTTTAAATAAACCCAATACTCATTTAAATATTGTAAACCTAATTAACTATTGAAAAAATAGTTGATAGTTGTGTTTGTTATATTGAAAAAAAGTTATTTAGAAATGTTTCTATAGATGATGTAATGGTTCGCATTTAAAAAAATGAAAACCCGTAGAGAACAATTATATGGATATTGGTTTTTAATTATGCATTTATAATGACAAACATCGTATTATTATTGTCCGTTTATAATTTTGTTAGTTTTCATCGTTTTATTGTGTGACCCGACTCGACTCGGGCCGAAAAAAATTAATATTTAATTATTGACAATCGACCCAAAAAAATCTCCGACCCCCATAAAAAAAAATTCTGGGTCCGCCACTACGAGCCTAGACAAGTATGTTATTGTGCATTTGTACATAATAAATATTGTAATTGTTATAAAAAAATTAAACTATATATATTATGTTATGTATAACTATAAATTTACATATATAAAAATATTTATACGCATAAAAAATAATTGATTAAATAATAGATTAGTCAAGCTCGACTTTCTAACATAACATTCGAGCCAAACTCGAGTTTTAGATAATACAGATAGGCTCGAAACAAACCAAGTTCAAGCTCTCTTAAGTTAAAATATTCAAGTTTGAGTTTTGTAGGACTCTAACCCTATTTATTTACACCCATAGTTATGAATGCTAGAAATTTTCATTCAGGTATATATCAAAAACTTTTAGTATGATTACGACCGGCGGGGCCATAAATTAGTTTTATTTTAATTTCATAAAAAACTTATATTAATTAAATAACATTAAAACTATTATTTAGTTATGTACTACTTGTTTGGTTCTATCATCCTTCTTCATATTCGTCGTATAGCATATAAAAATGAAGAAATAGAGAAAGAACAAGTAACCAGATACCATGCATTTCGTTCCCAATTAATGTTGTTTTTCCACTTTAAGTACAACATTCTTTTTGGTTATTTGTAATCTATTTACCTTTATGCCCTTCGGAAACTCTTATCGTGGTTTTAATTCTTTTCATTTTATTATTATTTTGTTAACGACAACTCACACACCAACTAAATCTACACCTCTTGTTTACATCCGCAGTGGTTTCACGCCCTCCACGTCAGCGCCACATCAGCACAGAGGTTTTCACTGCCCAGAATCACTAAGATGCGTAGTGGTTTCACGCCCTGCATTTAATTTTTAATCATTTAACTAAAATACAAATAAATTTATTTAAAATATAAAGATAACAAAATACAAATTTATTTAATTAAAAAACAAACATATTAAAATACAAAAAATCAATCGCCACTCGTACGATTAGTCCAAACATGCTCCGTCAAATCACCGCGTAGGCTTAGATGTGTATCCCTGTCGTATAATGCATTACAAATTGCGTGTTTCTCTTTCGAACTTAGTTGTGCAGGCGTCGTCTGCGAGTTATCATCATAATTTTGGCAAATGGCTTGGCCCTTATCTTCCAATATCATGTTATGTAATATTATGCAAGTGTACATAACATTCCTTATTTTTTCTTTGGTCCAAATACGGCACGGATTTTTAATCATAACCCATTTTTTCTTTAAAACTCCAAACGCATGTTATAATTAATTATTTTTAATCATAGCCCATTTTTTCTTTGGTCTAAATACGGCACCAATTGGGCTAGTATATACTTTGACAAACGTGGCGTACTCCGGATATATATCGTCGGCAAGATAATACATGTGCTCGTATTCGGCATCATTAATAATGAATGAAGAACCAGGTATGACTCCGTCTATGATGTCATCGAATATATGCGATTGATCCAAAACATTTTTATCGTTGTTTGTCCCCGCAACACCAACGAATGCATGCCAAATCCAAAGATCATATGACGCAACGGCTTCAAGCATTAACGTTGGATATGGATTGTCACACCCCAACCAACGGCGGAATACGTCGGGGTGGGACATGGAGATTGTTCATAAGCACATGATCAAACTAAGTTCAATATCTTTATTAAAAACCAATATTTCATAACATAAATCCAAGTGAAACAAACATCCAAACAAATATTACATAAATTATGCATGTCTTTATTCAATGTAAGTCTCATCCCTAAGTGAAGCATCTTGTGTAAATCTCAAATATTTGCACCTGAAACATGTTGGAAAAATAAGGTCAACTAAAGATAGTTTGTGAGCATACATAGGTTTTGACTCTACAAATAAGTTCAAAATGTAGTGTACAATTCATTATGTCACATGGTATAGATATGCAAATATGTATAAACAACTAAAGCAAACCGGGTGCACAATCAAACATTTGTTGACATGTTAGACATAACACGCATGTTATCCTTGTGCTTTCGGTAAACAATCACCCTACCTGGGTGGATGTGTCATTTCAATAGATCTATCATTGCTACCATCGGCTTGTACGGAGTTAATGATTGTACTTGTTATAATTATAGTTTAACTAAAGTGTTCTAAACATAAAGTACGAAAATGCACACACGTACACATTGTTTGAATTGTATAAATTGAAAATAGTTCAAAATGTAATCATGTTTCACCCAAAAAATGTAAAATGTGGTGCTATGTAACTCACCTTGATATTGTGACTTAAACTTGAACTAGGTCGCGAGAGCGAGTGAACCGGTTTAACGATGCCCTAAATAAAAATTTATACAAATTTAACATATTAAAACGATTAAAAGGAATATGAATAAAACGATTTGGACTTTATTGTATTATATTGTTTTTGATAGGCTCATGTGCTATCTTTCTTGCTACCTGCACAATATTTCAAACTATCTTAGGTAAAATTTCACTTAGATTTTAGTTTTCTTAATCGTCATTCTTCATATGTTTTTATATATTTTAGGTCCACGAGGAGAGCGGTTGTAGAGTTTTAGATTGAAAATGGAGATTGTTCAATGTTTACTCCACAAGTTGCTGGGGTACCAAGAAAATATGCTATAATCCAGGTAATATACGTTTGAAATGTTTTTCATTATTCAACTTGTATAATACACGGAATCTGCCTCACGTTACCATCGCCTACACTCACTTTTCATATAGAAGGCTGGAAGAAAGAATTTAGGACAGGTTGAAACTGCATGTATTATAATTAGTGTATTGAAAGATTTCAATTTTTCAAAAGACAGTCCTTTTAATCCAAATATCTCAATGAATGTTGTCACAGGTAAGCTACACCAATACTTTATTTGTTTATTTTCCTTAATTTGTATCGATTGGACCTCTTATTAATGAAATGTTTTGCCTTATTGATCATGTTTATCATGCCTAAAGGTCCACATAAGATCCAACCCTCCTGGACAATAATTTACATGTTGCTATTTATGATTGAACTTATTTTCTTATTGAGTTTCTGAGATGAGCCTTATTCATTGGATGCGGGGATATCATTTGGTGCTCCAGCTGCAATAAAGATTGCAGTGAGGTCTGAAAGTGCTGGAATTAAAGTTGAGGTAAGTTCCTTTATCATTTTTTCAGATTTAGATCATCTTATATTCAGTCTACATTTATGTTGGAGCTGCTTTCACATTGTTCCATCGAGTCTACCAATTCATTTCAATTTGGCAATAGGTTTCAGTATTATATTTGCAATGGTCTTTTTTCAAGTACATATTTGAAAAAAAAATTATTTATTTTACGTGTCAATAATCTGAAAAGTAAACTGGCGAGGGCTAAAGATAAAACAGTCTATAATTTGAAAAGTAAATTCGACATATCTGTTTTCAAATTGATGTTATTTTTCATCTCTAACCGTTTAATGGATAAATTAAAATCTGGTTTCAAATTGATCCATTTGAGTTGTTTTTCATCTCTAACCGGTTAATGGATAAATTAAAATAAAATGTCAGGTTAGATAGGAAGCATGTCAAATAAAATTATTTTTAGGTCCATCTACATTTCGACAACTAGCAAATCCTATTGTTGTTACACCACATCTGTAATTGTATACAAAAAAGTATTTAGAGATTTGTAAATTGTAATTGTAACAGTTATTATTTCTCATTATTACATGTAATATGTAATTATTTATTATAAGAAGTATTTATAAATTTCTTTGTTGGATCATTTTTCTCAACTTTTCTTTTTCACTAATTAAATATGTTTTAGTTTGTGACAAACACAAATTTCATCAAATGTTGTATAAGAAAACATGTTAAGATATTCTTCAATCTAATGTTAAGGTTTACACCGTGTAACACACGGGATTAAAGCTAGTTTGAAATAAGTAAATAACTAAATTAATTATGTGAATGGTTGTATTGTTATTTATCAAATTTCTAAAAGGATCATAATGTATGTGAAGGTAATAATAATATGATTAAAATAATTATGATTTTAATAATACTAATTTTAATATTAAATATGGATCGTGTCGTTATAATGGTTTAGATAAAATATATATATGTGTGTAACTTCGTTTGTTTAATAAAAGTCATGACGTTACAACTTCGATATTTTTATAGTTTTAAAAGTTATTTATATGAATAATAGGGTTTATGTTAAAATAACAATGTTTGTCAAAATAATACACGCGTATAAACAATAATGCTCATATACCATTCGTCATACGTTTGGGATAATTAATAAAATTAAACATAGTTATAAATATATATATATATATATATATACTTTTATTTGAAAAGGATATTAATTATAAAACCCTTGAAATTTATAAAAATAATGGGTTTAATGGTGGTAATACGATAGTTTGTAAATATTTAAATGTGTGTGCGTAGTATGTAAATATATATAGGATTATTGGATTTTAATAATCTCACATTTTACCAATTGGTCAATAATAATCCCAACTGAGAATATTTTTACCACCAGTTCCTACTTTTAAACTATTTTCTTACATTGGACCCCCAGTTAAAAAACTTAACGCCGTTAGATTTTTATGACGTGGACATCTGCAAACTGCCAGAAAGTCGAGCCAAGCTAGCAGTGGTCTCGTGGTCGGTTTTGAAATTAGCTCTGGTGGTGTTTAACTGGTCTCGTTAAACACCATTGTTGTCTCTGTTTGGACTTGCCGGAAAAACGAGACCAGTTAAACACCACCAGAGCCAATTTCAAAACCCACCACGAGACCACTGCTAGCTTGGCTCGACTTTTCAGCGTTTTGCAGATGTCCACGTCATATTAAATCTAACGGCGTTAAGTTTTTTTAACGGGGGTCCAGTGTAAGAAAATAGTTTGAAAGTAGGGACTGGTGGTAAGAATATTCTCAGTTAGGATTATTACTGGATAATTGGTAAAAGGAGTATATTTAAAATCCATATATATATTGGTGTGTGTATAAGGGGTGCTTGAATGTGCTTAAACAAAACCAGAAAAAAAAACATAGGTTGCAGGTCTAGAACCTGAGACCTTTGGTTTGAGTCTCAAGAGTTTTAACAACAAGCTCCGGGCAATTGCTTTGATGAAAAAACAGAAAACAAATTTTAAAAAAACAACCACCACACCTCTTCCCCATTCGTCCCAACCAAAACCCTAGCCCCAAATCCATTCAAAAAACACACAGATGATTAGCAACATGAAAGGGCTTTCGATCGTGGGATTAAAACGAGCAAGAGGGGGTGTGAATTACCTGGAAATCGGACTCAACTCGTCGTGAAGAATAGGGGCTGCTTCCACTTAACCGTACGCGACAGAGGGGAGGAGAAAGGCAGAAATAATGCTCGTTCGAGTTGTTATATGGTAGGGGGATTACGAGGGACGATTAAAACCCACGTTACAGCTTTGATTCGATGGGAAAAACGGGATTTGAGCATGAAATCGGGGTTTTCTTTGAAACCCAAACCATAACCACTAAAATGGGTCTAAGGGATTGATTTTTCAATCAATCTGAATGATTACCAGTCCATAACAGTCGCGAATGAGTAGGAAGCGGTTTTGGTAGATTTAAAATATCGGATTTACAGGGATTTGATGGATTTAGAAACCGATTTTGACTTTTGCAAGTCAAAATTGAAGTTTAACTTGGTTCCAGGGTCCAAAGAGTAATGGGGGTTCACAAGGGGGTTCAAGAGGGTTCAATTGCTATAAAGAGGGTTTAAAACTAATTCTTTGATAAAATGATCCTTTAATTTAATTATAAAGTTTACATTTATAAAAACTTATAAAACTTAAAGTTTATCTTTATCATTATTTATTTTTTTATTATTTTTATACCATATTTTATAACATAAACTTCGTTTTATAGAATTTAATTTTTATAATCACAATTTAAATATATATATATGTGTGTATATATAAGATATAAAATATATATATATAATTAAAAGTTAACAAAATTTTAAAATTTTAAATTGTTTTGGCGTGAATGTTATAACACGTGTTGTAATTTTTATAATCACAACCAAAAGCACCCGTGAGTTGCCCCATGCCCCCCCTTTTCACGCCTAGGGGGCGGTGTTCCTAGGCGTGAAAATCTGATGTGGCTCACGCCACCCCCCTCTCACGCCTGCATTACTGATCCTCTGAGACTTAAATCCTCACCACTTGAGAGGGAAATCAATTCAACACCTTGATTCCACTATTTTTTTATGGTTATCCTATTTAATTAATCCCGTGATTTCCTCTCTCCCTGTCTCTCTCATTCATCCTCTCTAGTTCTTATACGCTCCTTCATCTTTTATACGACGAATCAAGAACCTTAATCCACTAGAAAAAAAAAGTTGACCTCATCATCATCTTCAACATACTACATAAAAAGGCCGAAACTCTTAAACCCTAAACCCTAAACACACAAAAATATCAAGAGCTCTTTCTTGGCATAAGCATTTGATCCGATTTTATGATGCATGTGAAGATGCATATAATGTTTACATAGTTATGGTGTACGTCTCTCATTTCCTAGTTATTTTTGGATTATCAAAATAACACCAATTTATCTGCTCTTATTTTTGTATTTCTGCATAATTTACTAGTAATTGTTAGGGCGTTCTTTTCAGAACCAATAGTATGTTGAGAACTACGGAAACCTTATTAACCCTTGTACTATTTATTATATACATCGACTAAAATGCATGTATATTTCAATATGATTAAGATTTATTTTTAAAAGATATGGTGTTAATAGTCTTTTATCTAAATGTACATATAAACAAACAAATGTTTTTCAATTTTACCCTTTTCATTGAAGTGATGTATGTGCGTGTTTATGTGGTTCTCACGGTTATCAACACACTATTGGTTCTGAAAAGAACACGCCCCCTAGGACTTATTCTGTTTGTTTAAGTTGTTTTTTGTTTTGTTGAATAAATAGATTGTGTGAAGGTGGGGAATTACTTGATCGAATATTGTCAAGGTAAGAGGAAATACTGTTTATATTCCTGTTTTGTTGAATTAATCTATTTTTTTTTACAAAATTTGTTTATGAATCAGAGGTGGAAGATACACAGAAGCAGACGCGAAACTAATAATTGTTCAGATACTAAGTGTTGTTGCTTTTTGCCACCTTCAAGGCGTTGTGCACCGTGACTTAAAGCCTGAGGTTATAATTGCATCCTTTTGAGAAACTACATTATTTATATTTCAAACCAGTTAAGTTTCAAGATCTAATTACTCGCCATTTTTTAATCTTTATTGACCTTCTGTTATGTTACTTGTCTCAGAACTTCCTTTTCATGTCCAAAAGTGAAGATGCTGATATGAAGCTTATTGATTTTGGTCTTTCTGATTTCATCAGGCCAGGTAATGACTACAAAGCGCATTTAATGGTCATCACTTCATTTGAAAGCGAGGAGCATATTGAACAAGTTGATGGATAATATGGTTGCGTATTTATTGTTATTATTATTATCTATATTGCAGAAGAGAGGCTTAATGATATAGTTGGAAGCGCGTATTATGTGGCACCAGAAGTGCTGCATAGATCATATAGTGTGGAAGCAGATATATGGAGTATTGGTGTTATATTATATATTTTATTATGTGGGAGCCGACCGTTTTGGGCAAGAACAGAATCAGGAATATTCCGTGCAGTTTTGAGAGCGGATCCTAATTTTGATGACATTCCTTGGCCTTTGGTTTCAACCGAAGCCAAAGATTTTGTTAGAAGGCTCTTAAATAAGGACTATAGAAAAAAGAATGAGTGCTGCTCAAGCTCTCAGTAAGCTCACTTCCTTAAAAAAAATCCATTTTTTTTTGTAAACTTTGTTTTTCTTTTTATCAATTATCTTTGGAAAAGAATTTTGTTATTAGAGTAAATTTAATCATAATGGCATATTGGCATGCGTGATGATAGCTCATCCATGGTTGTCAAGTGAAAGCCATCCAATTCCTTTAGATATATTGATTTATAAATTGGTGAAATCATATCTTCATGCTTCTCCATTCAAACGCGCTGCACTTAAGGTATTTCTTTCTGTGTATTTACATGATCATATCTTGTGATTAATCGGTTTGTTTAATGGTAATATTATTTTTTGGGTAATAATTGCAGGCACTATCAAAGGCTTTGACAGAGAATGAATTGGTTTATCTAAGAGCTCAATTCATGCTTTTGGAACCAAACAAAGACGGGCGTGTATCTCTTGACAACTTCAGAACGGTTAACATTTACTTTTTTCTTTTTCTTTTTTTCCCCCTTCAAATTGATGCTAATCTTACTGTTGTTAAATCATTAGCAGGCTCTCATGCGTAATGCTAGAGATGCAACGAAGGAATCTAGGGTTCCTGATATTCTGAATACAGTAAGGAACCAAGTTTTGTTTTATATAATCTTAAAAAACATCATATTAATAAGTGTTCATGTTTTTTGGTAGATGGCACCTTTATCTTATAGGAAGATGGATTTTCAAGAGTTCTGTGCAGCTGCCATCAGCATATATCAACTGGAAGCACTAGAAACGTGGGACCAAATCGGGTCAACAGCATTTGATTACTTTGAACAGGAGGGTAACCGTGCGGTTTCTGTTGAAGAACTTGCTCGGGTATATAATTTTTTTCTTATAAATTTAACTTACGATGCGTATATTATCATTTTATTGTTACATTAGTATTTGTTGAAGAACCTGCTCGGGTATATAATAAATTTAACTTATGATGCATATGTTATCTAGGTCTAAGTTTTCGAGTTACATAAGTATATTTGAGTCTGATTCGGTTGTTTAAATTAGTTTATTTAGTTTTCTAGTATAAGTCTAATTGGAGTCTTAATTTTCAAGTTTCTAGTTATTATAAATAGGGGATAGAGACAATTGTTTTTTGTACATGGTTTTTTTTTAATAAAAAAAGAGTCGTGGGTTGTGTTTACCCACAAAAATAGTCTGGAGTCTTTGAGTTTCACGATCTAATTGCCAACAATTGGTATCAGAGCGTGTAACGATAAGGGAGAGAGGGGCTGTTTTTTCTGGTTCTCGCAATCAAACAGCAGCAACGCAGGAAGAAAAAAAAAGCGGCAGGAGAGGCTTTTTTTCTGGTTATCGACATTAGCAGGGGCAGTAATCGAAGACCAAGAAAGATCTAGTAACGGGAGCGGCAGTCGAGGAGAAGAACTACACAACGAAAGCATTAATCTGTCAGACCTTGCCTGAAGATATTTTGTTACAGGTTGCAAAAACAAGCATGAAAAAGATGTATGGGAATCAATCAGATTTCGGTTTCTAGGAGCCGATCTAGTCGAGAAAGCATGTTTACAACCCCCGAAGAGCGAGTTGGAGATGCTAAAGATGAAGGAGAGTGAGACGATCAATGACTTTTTAGGTAAGCTAAGTGGAATAGTAGCCAAGTTCAAGAGTCTTGGTTTGAGTTTGGAGGATGAAGTAATTGTCAGAAAGTTGCTCAACTCAATTCCAAAGAAGTACCTACCATTCATAGCCTTTATCGAGCAATATTATGAAATTGAGAACATGCCTTTTGATGAAGCTATGGAAAGACTGAAAGCATACGAAGGACTCAAAAGTCACAATGAAACGGATGAAGATCGAGGAAATTGTTGTTTACAAAGGATGACGGGCATGAAAGATTAAGAAGTGGTGAGCATGATCGAGAAGGACGAGGTTTTGATAACAATGGACGAGGTAGAGGTCGTGGTAGAGGACGAGGAGGCCGGTTTCAATCCAAGGACCAAAGTGAACAAGGCGCAAGTAAAGATAAAAGCAAGTTCAAATGCTATGAATGTGGATCGTTTGAACACTTTGCATACGAGTGTACCAAATGAAAGGACAATAAGGAAGAAGCAAATTTGGTTTGTGAACAAGACAAAGATGGGCCAGGTTTACTCTAAGCGAGAAGCAAGTCCTAATTAGGATTAAGGGGGAGATTGAAACATTTAATCCTAATAAGTGAAATTCAAGAAAGTTGAACGGCTAAACCAAAAGTTTATGAATGTTTGAAAGTCGGTCGAATATTTAAATTGCATGTTTATTTAGGTCTAAGTTTTTGAGTCACATAAGTTTATTCGAGTCTGATTTGGTTGTTTAAATTAGTTTCATAGTATAATTCTAATATGAGTCTTAGTTTGCAAGTTTCTAGTTATTATAAACAGGGGATAAGGACGATTGTTTTTGCACGTGGTTTTTATTTTATAAAAAAAAGAGTCGTGGTTTGTGTTTACCCACAAAAACTGTTTGTAGTCATTTGAGTTTCTCGATTCAATTGCCTACAACCGCACAGTTTCTGTTAAAGAACTTGCTCGGGTATATAAATTTTTTATTTTTTTTATAAATATAATTTATGACGCGTATATTATCATTTTGTTGTTACACTTTGAAGTTGTGATGGATGGTTGTTGATGTTGACTTAGGATTTGAACTTGTGTCCTACTGAGCATCCGATACTCCGGGATTGGATTAGGAGCGATAATGGTAAACTGAGTTTTGTTGGTTATACCAGATTTTTGCATGGAGTCACCATTCGGAGCTCCAACACGAGACATTAATTACATTTTCTATTTTTTATTTACTATATTTTGTGATTGGTTAAGATTAATGGGAGGGGGGAAATTTGTGTAGAAGAAATGAATATAGCAAGTGGGTAACCTCAAAAGGTTAATTTTTTTTATAATTTCTAATTCTAATTTAGGTGTGGAAAATAGATTTTCAATTTTCATGTTGAATGTTTTGGAATATTAATTAATTGTGGAACCTTAGTTAAATTTCTAAGAACAGAAAACGTGGGTCTATTTTGCCCAAGGGTGGCAATCTTGACCCATTCTTTAAAAAATGAGTTCATTTGGGTAAAAATTAATTGAATATGGGTCAACTTTGGTGACTTTAAATTAGTCAATAGGTTAATTTGACTCACCTTAAATTAGTCAACGAGTCAATTTGGATCACCTCAAATATTCAATGGGTTAATTTGGGTCATCTTAAATTAGTCGAGTCAAAATGATCAAGTATTATAAAATTTGGTTAACTTAAAAATAGTGCTTATAGGTTCCTCCAACTTTGTCACCTCACCCCCATCCCCGCTATCACTACTACCGCGCCCACCGCCACAACCCGCCGCCACCCCTCCACCGCAACCGGCCGCCGCCACCTGCAGCCCACGCCTTTTAAATTTTTGCCTTTTTCCCTGTAAAAAACTTCAAATCGTAAAATCTTATCATATTTTTTTGTAATTAAAGTTTTGAATGTCATGTAAATTCTTTTATTGAAGTGAACAAAGTGTCGTCGCTTTCTATATATATATCTATACTATTTAATAAAAGAAAATAAAGGAGAATACGTGTCAGCATATGAGGGCCTCATTTTTTTGGTTTTCCCGCCTAATATCAATTTTTATTAACTTCCTAAATTAACGAAAAATATAAATGGATTTACAAGTCAAACACAAATTTGAATTTTAATTACTTCCATATATATTACATGTAACTTATAGTAATTTATAATGATTTCATCCTAATTATAGTCATTTCATTAACAAAATTTCAAATTAAGTTAATAGTATTATGACATATAAATAAATAAGCTTTATGATAGAGTAATTTATTTCAATCTCAAAATAAACAAGTAAATCATCGTTTCTAATATGTTGAATCCACTTTTATCAAGTTGATTACTCGAAGTGCGACATCCAAGTAAGTACTTATGTTCCTCTGGATTTGTAATACCGTATTTGTATTTCGTGAATAAAAACGACCATGTTTTTTGTAGTATTTTATGAACAGTCCTAATTTTATATGTTAACCTTAACAATTTCAATACTTATAATATGTTTTATTTCTTAATGCGACATAACAAGGACTTCCATCTTTTCTTACATGGTTGTAAATCAAATCCACTCACGTTCATTCGCCATAATACATATGTTATTCTATTTTTTTCTTCTACATATTTTACAATATTACTACATTGATTTTTAATTATTATTAAGTTCGACTTTCATATTTTGTATTTTGGTTTAGTAAATTGTTTATAAAAATACATGATTAATGTTTTGCTATATTTAGTGTAAGCCGGGTAGTTTACATTAGTGCCCGGAAACAATTTTAGTTTCATCATTCTAAAAAAAATTTAGTTGAAAACAATTTATATTAGTGCATTAACAACAATTTCATATTAGTGATTGAAAACAAATGACAGTTTTTATTTATAGACTTATGATTTATATAATTTAAATTTGTTTAACCCGTGTAATATACGGGTACATAACCTAGTATATATATATATATAATAAAAGAAGAATATTACACGTCAAGCGCACATGAATACTTAGGTCATTCGTAGTGGTTTCACTGAAAAGTGATTCACGTCCTGCCACATCAACATATGTGCAATCACTTGACAGAATCACTAAGCTACGTAAATTGCCAACGGTTATTTTTTAATCCGTTTAAAGTCTCTTGCATGTGAAACACCTCACGCCATGCGCCCCACGCCCCCGTTCACGCCATAGGGGGCGATGTTCCGCACCCGTGAAAGAGCCACATGGCTCACCCCCTCTTTCAACGGAAGCCTTAGGTAGCCACTTCATCAAACTTTAACTCATTGAAGGGGTAAAATATCATATTTTTTTTAAGAAAGCATAATCCAATGTATTTTAATTAAGTTAAGAGATTAAAAAAATAATAATAATATTCTTTAACAAGTCATGAGTATGTGTTTGACCCTCTAAAACAAACACAACATATCATAATCATCCTCAATCTTTTACAAAATTCACAAATCAAATAGAGCAAATTACAAATTACGTCAAGTATTACCTAAATTTTGGTATACGTCCTTTAACTAAGGAAATTACAGAAAAAGTCATTTATGTTTAAAAAACCTTGCATTTACGTCTTTTGGCCTAACAACCGTTAAATTTTACCGTTAAGTCTGGTCACGTGCCATGCACATGAGGTTATTTTGGTGCTTTCACACATAAAAGGGCTATTCTTGTAATTTGTTTCTAAGAATGAGGGTCTATAGAAATAGTCCTTTTACAGTAAAAAAGACCAAAATACCCTCATGTGCATTGCACATGATCTGACTTAACGGTGAAATTTAACGGTCGTTAGGCTAAATGACGTAACGTGCAAGGTTTTTTAAACATAAAGGGCATTTTCTGTAATTTTCTTAGTTAAATGACGTATACTGAAATTTAGGTAATATTTAAAGGACGTAATTTGTAATTTGCTCAATCAAATAATATCTAATTGTTATATTATATTACTAGTGTTAGACCCCGTGTATTACACGAGGGTTCAATAAAAGATACAATGTAAAATGAAAAAAAATCACGAATACAATTAATAAATGAGTAAATATTTCTTTGTATACATTGTTGCATGTTCTTTCTCAAGATCATGCCTAAAAATAGACATCTAGCCCCCAAACTTGGAGCAACATTTAGCCATTGTTTTATCAAAACTGTAAAATAAAAAAAACAAACCATGTATTCAATGACTTAACAAAATCAAGTTGCTAGCTATATAAGAAAACATAGCCAGTATGCAACGCACATGGATTAATAACACTTACCAAAAGGGGAGAAACAAAATCATTAAACTGATAAGTGACTTCTAAATGTTTTAGCTTCTGAATGTACAGCTTCTTTAGGCTGTCATTCAACGATTGATGTATCAACAGTTAAGGGAACCTAAGCAAGCATAAACAATATGCAAAGCCATATTTTGCATGAATCATTTGAACAGAAAGCAAAGCACCAAAAACATATCTCAGGGGCTGAAATATGCAAAGCCATATTTTGCATGAATCATGATGCATGTTATATTAGAGGACTCTGTTGCATCTAAGCTCGTGATAAGATATCATTATAAAAGCATAATATCAGCGTTCTATGTTTAGAAGATGGATGTTTCTTTCATAAGCATGTATTAATATGATTTCTACAAATGATTATAAAAATGTGAAAAACTAACCATTCAAATTGCTTTCAACACAACCAAGCAGCTTCTCTTTCCACCTACTTAACCTTTCATCATCCTATAAAACCAAAATAGTGAATCATCATCCTTGATTATTGATAGCTAGTCTGTCATAGTCAAATTAACAGAACTCTCTCATAGGGAATCATGAACCAAACAATTGACTAACAATACAAACAACACTTTCATTTTAAACTACGAAGGTTACAAAATGGCTTCCAATTTCTTATAACGGCTAGCCCTAAAATTAAAAGAGAGAAGCAAATCCCACATTTATGTGTTCAATGAACATTGAGGATAAAGAGAACCAAAATTGACAGAGGTTCAAAAATAAATTGTGTTTGAGAGGTTTACCTTCGATGCTGCTTGGCGTTCACAGAGCGGTGGTCTTCGACAGCAATGGTGATGGCAGATGTGGTTGTGTGTTGTCAAATGGACAGTGGAAAAAAATCCGTTAATAGCACTACATCTGCCAATCACAAAAGGAAAAAAATTCACTCTAAAAACAAAAGTATAAACAAATTTGTTGAGCATGATGAACTATAAGAGTCACATAAGTAGACGATCATCGTTTACACACAGATTGATTGGTCACATACTAACCTTATCACTAATCGAGTGAAACCCTAAAACTCACCTTAAACGATGCTCTTAGCCTCTTCTCCGGCTGATTGAAGGTACATGTGCAAATCGAATGTAAACTAAGCATCTATCTTCAATATTGAACAAAGGTTTATGAATTTTAGGGTCAGAAGAAAGTGGCAATCTATGGACATACCTGTTGAAATAGAATGAAAATGAAAGCGTCTATCTTCAATCTTGAACAAAGAACGATCAATTTTAGGGTTAGAAAAGTGATCAATGGAAAGGAACTGCAGAGGAAAGGGATGAAGCGATGAGAAGAATGAACTTCAAATTAGGGTTTTGTGTAAAAGGGAAACATGTCATAAAGTCGGGTTGATAGGATCCGCGTGTCTATTCTAAATAACCGATGGGTTTAGCGGGAAAACGAGGCTGAGAAGTCACCGGATAACGCCAAGTCTTCCTAATTTTACTTGTTTACTAGCTTAGACCTCGTGTAATACATACGAGATGAAAAATATTAATACATGAATTTTTTAAATTTTATTTATGTATTTTACAGGTGTAAAAATGTATTACTATACATATATTAAGGATAGAAAACAAAATTCAAAATATATAAAAAAATAATAATATATAAGTGAGTTTTGAAAATACGTCAATTACTATTTAATGTAATTTGACTTTCATTTACTATTTGATTGAAAATAAAAATTTTATAATTAGGTTTTAAATTTTTTTTATAATAAAGAATAATTTAAATTAAATATGTTTTATTAGTATAATTAGTAATTTATTAAAAGATATGGATGCATTTAATAAGAGAGACAGGAAAAGAATAATGAGATTAAATATGATGACACGTAGCATATAAAAACCTTTATTTGTTATATAGTATAGATTATATAAGATGTATGAAGTAATTAAAATCCCTTGTTTAAATATTAAATTTGGAATGGTGACAAGTCAAGAATGAGGTGTTTATGTGTTTGCAATGCTTTCCATTTAATATCATACACGTGTCCTCATGGTCTCCAATACTAGTACCTCATGCCAATATTAGACTTTATCTTGTTATCATCATTCAAGATTGGCATATTTATATAGATCAAAAACTGAAAGGTAAAAATATATAAATATGTAGAGCGTAAATTGATTGCACGAGCCTATCAAAATTTAAACTAGTCTTGTTTAGTTTAATAGAGTTAAAGTTGGACTAATCTAATTTAGAGAACGAGTTCCAATTGTGAGTTGTTTTAAAGTTTGAGTTATGATTTGTTTATTATTTGATTAGGTTATAATCCCGTGTATTATACGGGTTGAATAAATGTAATGTTATATACTTAGTATTAAAAAAATTATGTCTTTAAAAACTCGTGTATTACACGGGTTGAATAAAAGATTACGTGATAATTATAGATTCTGTTAAGTTAAATTTTAAATCATTTTTTTAACTGAGTATTAATTTTTTTTATGTAACTGATAAATGTTAATTTATATTAAACTTTAGAAACCCGGTAGGTTGAATATTCAATGTTATATATATACTTAATAATAAAGATTTACATATAACATATTTATGAAAAAAACGTTTTTTTAAAAATAGTTATATAAATCATTATTATTTAATATGAGAGAGAGGCGGAAAACAAAAAATTATAAAAGCAATTAAAAAAATTTGTATAATTAACAAGAGAGAGGAGAAAAAAAAGTTAAGGATGTATGAGAGAGTGACAAGTGTCCCATCAAAACTTTTATTTATTATATAGTATAGATTAATACACACACACACATATATATAGGGTTAGGTTCATAAGAGAACTCATTTTAATAAAAGAACTAGAGAACCACTAAAAAGAGAAAATGTGAAATTTTAAAGGGAAAGGATAAAATTGGAACTTAAAATATATAAATCTTTCATTTAAGTATAAATAACGTTATAAAAAAAATAAGAATTAACTCGTTTTTTTTCTTCTTATTTTCAATACTGCATATGTGTAGTATCACCGAAAAAACATAACCCACCCTCAAAAACCTAAACCCCCCACCCCACCCCACCACCAAAAAGCCTAACCCCTACCCTACCCCACCACCAAAAAGCCTAACCCCCCATCCTACCCCACCACCAAAAAACCTAAACACCCTCACTCCACCGCCACCCAAAAACATAAAACCCCCACACCCATCCCCAAAAACCTAAACCCCCCCACCCCTGCCCTCAAAAACCTAACCCTAAAATCTAAACCAAAAAACATAACCATAAAAGCTAAACTAAACCCTAAAGTTAATTTTTTTGCTTTTTTTTAACGAGGACGACGTAGGAAACATGGTTTCCGAACCACTTTTTTAGTTTTTGATTTATATTTTGAGTTATGATTTTTTTGAATTTTTTTCCCTTTAATGAGGAATTCTCTCACTAAGGAGGAGTTTTCTCATGAACTTTTATTTATATATATAGGGAAGGGATCAAGAGAAAACCACAAAGTTAGACGAAAACCGAGGAAAAACGCTAAAAGCCAATCAAATAATTTATAGATTTTTTATTTTTTTTTTAATTTATTTATAAGCGTATTAATATAATATTACACAGTTTACCAAAAAATCATTTTACGTTTTGTGTTTTACGTATACGTAACCGTAATTTTTTTTGTTTTCTGTTTACGTATACGTAACACTATGTATTACATATACGTAATCCAATACTTAAATAATTTTTTAGTAAAAATGTGTAATATTACATTGATACACTTATAAATAAATAAAAATAAAAAATAAATATTATTATATGATTGGTTAAAATTGATTTTTTTAGTGGTTTTCTCGGTTTTCGCCTAACTATGTGGTTTTCTCTGGAACCCTCCCATATATATATATATAGGATATGTTCAAATAAGAAGTGAATTTTCTTAAAAAAACCTAAGAAATTATTTCTTTTTTAACCGAAACCGGGTCAAAAGAACTCTGATTGAGTTCATTACAACGACGTTGAAACCAGCTCATCGGTTTTTGTGGGTGTGGTGGGGGGGATTTAGGTTTTTGGGGAGTGGGGGGGGTTTAGGTATTTGGTGGGTGGGGAGGTATTAGGTTTTTGGGGGTGGGAAAATTTAGGTTTTTGGGGGTTGGGGTGGGGTGGTTAGATTTTTGGGTTTAGCTTTTAAAGTTTAACTTTAAGGTTTAGCTTTTAAGGTTTATGGTTTATCTTTAGGTTTTATTTCGACGAGCCGGTTCCAACGCCGCAGGAATGAGTTCCATCGGAGTTCGTTTGACCTAGTTTCTTAGATTTCTTAGCAAAAATTCACTTTTTAGCGGAAACTTCACACACACACAATATAATATGTTAACACTTACACTCGTCAAAATATGTCAGGAGTTTTATTAATATACAAATTAGTATTTTCTTTAAAAATATATTATTATTAAAAGATAGAAGTGTATTTAATAAGAGAGAGAGATGAGAAAAAAGTGATGAGAATAAATATAGAGCGGACACGTGGCATGAAAAACCTTTATTTATTATATAGTATAGATTATTGGATTTTAATAATCCCACCTTTTACCAATTGACCAATAATAATCCCAACAGAGAATATTCTTACCATCAGTCCGTACTTTCAAACTATTTTCTTACATTGGACCCCCGTTAAAAAAACTTAACGTCGTTAGATTTTATATGACGTGGACATCTGCAACCCGCCGAAAATTCGAGCCAAGCCGGAACCCTAGCCACCCCTTCGCCGGAGGGGTGGTATGCAAACCCTAGCCTATCACCGTCTTCACCGTTAAACACAACAGTTGTCTCCGTTTGGACTTGTCGGAAAAACGAGACCCGTTAAACACCACTAGAGCCAATGTCAAAATCCACCACGAGACTAATGCTAGCTTGGCTCGACTTTTCAACGGTTTGCAGCTGTCCACGTCGTATAAAATCTAACGGCGTTAAGTTTTTTTAACGAGGGTCCAATATAAGTAAATAATTTGAAAGTAGGGATTGGTGGTAAGAATATTCTCAGATGGGATTGTTATTGATAAGTTGGTAAAATGTGAGATTATTAAAATCTAATTTCCCTTTATTATATAGTACATATATAAATATAGATATGCTCATTCAAGCTTACGAGTCTATTGAATCTTGATATTTTATAGTCTAGTGAATCTCGATATATAAAACAAGGGCTTGCAATCATTTATTAAATTAAGTTTAGTTTACACTTGAAGTCATCCTCGACTTGATTCGAGGTTTTAATAAACTAATCTTGAGTACCTCACGATTTTTACACCCCTAAAAATACCATAATAGAAAAAACCATTTGTAGTTTTTGACATAAAATGTTCTTTTTATCGTCACGTTTGTTTAAAGAAATATAAAACTATTGTATAGATGGTGGTGTTTAAGTTTATTTATAAAATAGTAAATAAAGTTAAAAAGGAATGAAAAAGATAGATGGGCCAATCACATTCCAACAAGATTGCAGTATTCCACCACACACCCCCTATTTTATTTCTTCACTTTGCGTTTGCCATTTTTTCATTGGATACCCATACACTCTTCAAACGTTTCATTAAAATATATTTTTTTAAAATATTCGTACCTATTACGTTTTTTTTGCTATGCTTCATAACACTATCCGTAGTACTAGTGTAAAGGTGAGAGCATACTTCATGCCACGAAGACTATGTCAGAACTCACCCTCACCTTCATCCAGGTATGTAATAATGGGGTGAGGGTGACCAATTTTGTAATAATTACAGAATGATTGTTTTAATATTAAATAATATTAAATAAACAACATAATATTAAAAAAAACCAACATAATATTAAAAAAAAACATAATACTAAAAAAAACTACTAAATTACATATTATATTTTTCTTTAATTTAAGGAATTTATCCCGCTCGTCGCCGACCAAATGATTGATGTTCATGAAATAAAGTCTCATATCGCTCGCCTTTTGTTTTGCCTCATTTATTTTGATCTTCCTATCGGATATCTCGTTGAACTTGGTCATCCGGTCGGATATAGTGTCTAAACTCTCCTTGTACTCGTTAGTTTGGGTTGATGACGATGGTTTGGGTTGTTCGGGTTGTTTACAAATTGTCATGGAAACATTTTTGTAAAAATTGGTTGTTTTGGTATAGATAGAAGAATGAAGAAAATATTGTGTATAAAATTGGTTGTTTAGGTTAGTATTTATATATGTTAAATTTAAAAAAATATATATTTTTTATTAAATGCGGTTAAACGGTAATATACAACGGATATATTACCCAAACGGTCAAATATTGAATGCTTTCAACCCCCCACGCCGTGAACACCATCACCCAGCCCCACCACCCCCACGCTCACGCCCACCTCAGCGCGGTGTTCCACGCCTGTGGTGGGTGAGGTGGCACCACGCCCCCAGTCTAACCTCCAAATGTCTAAGTATGTATAATAATACACAACGTAAACATTTAGATATAATATTTAATTTTCAACACTCTCCCCCCCTCTCCTAAAGAAAGTACATTCGTCTCTCACAGACCGTCCGTGGCCACGGATTACGGGTTCTATCTGTGATCGTCACTTTTGCAGCGTGCATCCCTCTCTCTATACATTCGTCTCTCACAGACCGTCCGTGGCTAAGGATCACGGGTTCTATCTGTGATCGCCATGTTTGCAGCGTGCATTCCTCTCTCTTTCATACCCGTCATTCGTCAATGGTAAAACCCCTGACTGTAGATGCACTTAAGAGTAAATGATTATAAAATTTTATTTTTTATATTTAAAAACTGGGACGTGACGGTTATAACTACAAAGTTTTGTCCTTAAATTAAAAAAAAAATTAAGAAATGAGTTGAGACCCCACCATCCCTTTTAATTTGGGGCATAAATAAGAGACCATGAAGCACCTCTACAACCCCCGTTGGGCACATCCCCTTATATCCTTCTGATCGAGATCATGTTAGACATGGGATCATACCCAGATTCCAACTGCAGTTTCACCACCTTCTTCAACAACAAGAACAACAAAATTCAAAGGCGGTTCACTAACCAGCAGATCAAATCACTCGAGACCATTTTCCATACCGAATCCAAACTCGAGCCTCGTAAGAAGTTGCAGCTAGCTAAAGATCTTGGATTGCAACCTAGGCAGGTAGCAATCTGGTTCCAAAATAAGAGAGCTCGATGGCGATCAAAGCAATTAGAACACGACTACAACATACTAAGAGCCAGTTTCAATTCGCTTTCTTCTCGATATGACCTCCTCAACAAAGAGAATCAATCATTAACCCATCAGGTATAATCACAATTCACTAAACTAACCAGCAGTTTCTATGATCAGGGGTGGCTCGACTGTAAAAAAAAATTGAAATTTGGGACCATATTTAAGCGGCCTCGAATTTCAGGATTTAATTTCGTTTAATTGTATAAAAAAAATGTGTGCTATCATATTTTAACGTGCTAGGATCCTAAGCAACTTTTTTTTTACAAAAAGGCACCAATTTTAAAATCCGTTTTAGGTGCAAAAAAGATTGAGCCGGCTCTGTCTGTAATTAAGTGTCTTCATATATCATTCATTAATCTAAACTGTAAACAACAATTTTGATCTTTTAATCAAACAGTTGAATAAGCTACGCGAAGTGATTGAGAAGAAAGCGAAATGCTGTGGCAAGGGGGAAACTGCTTCAAGCAATTCAATGGAAGAGAAGTTGTTTGATTCTAACAGCAGCATGAAACCAGAATATGTTGAAGAAGATGAGAAGAATGTTAATATGGTTTTTGTGGAAAACAGAAATGTGGATAATTTGGATGATTTGGAGTGTGATCAATGGTGGGATCTGTGGTCTTAATTAAATTATATATATATATGGAAATGGAAATGGAAATGGAAATGGAAATGGAAATGGAGGAGTTTCTTAATTCTGTATATGGTTTATGTACAATAAGGATGAATCATGGATTGATGATAATCTATTATGAAGATGATTCTTAGTTTAAGACTAAAGGTCATGTCATAATGCTTTACTTTTCCTTTTAATTATATCGGTTTTGCTATTCAAAAGGGGGTTGCAGCGCAACTTGTGTTTACCTGTCACTTTATTGTAATCGTCTTTCTTTTCATTAATGGATATGTAAGTTCCGCAAAAAAAAAAATTACAAGACTAGTATAGAAATTTTTTACAGGTGAAGCCTCTTGAAACACCTAGGCTTGAAGGTCATGGTTCAAGTCTCACATGAGTAAAGTAATTTTAAGTGTTTGGTTCCCTTCATCATATTTTAACTTTAAATTCAGAAAAGCACTAGAATACAATTATAGGCCTTAACTTTCGTCAGTTTATTGATTACTATAGAAAGAAAAAAAAATCTTTTTTGAGTAATTTAATATGTGTTTATTATAAGTGTTACATAATCCAATAAATTAGGGATTACAAAGACCTTCCAAAGGTTTTTTAAAATTACCAAATTTGTTAATCATATAAGTCACTGAATTTTCTTTTTAAATTACCAAACCACTACATATAATATTTTCAATGGCATGGAAACCATCAACAAACAAGCACATGGAACACATTTGCACCCATTTGATGCAAAACTTGAAGAGATATACGCAGATTTGTTGACATGGCATATTTGACTGGTTCACACCCGTTGGCGCAAAACTTGGAGAGATCCGTGCCTGTTGGTGCAGAACTTGGAGAGATTTTTGCCTGTTGGCACAATAAGTGGCGTTATCTAATTAGTCTGTGCTTGTTGATGCAACGCTTGAAGAGATATGCGTCAATTTGTTGACATGACATTATGTTATTTGTCTGCACCTATTGGCGGAAAAAGTGATGTTATCTTAGTCTGTGATATTTGGTGCAAAATCTGAAGAGATATACCCATTGGCACAAAAGTGACCATAATCTATGTCCATTGGATGCGATCATAATTTTGAGACACGTGACATTTTAATTGGATGTAATCATGTGTAACAATTAAAACCATAATTTAAAAGGGGGAAAAGTTAAATGTCAATTCTTTTTTTCTTTCTTTTAGTTCACTAAATTCTATTCATCTTGTGAAAATTCACCCTCTTTACTCAAGGAAAAAAAGTAGGTATCTGGGCTAAAAAATAATATCGGTTAATATATATATAAAACTAAATAATGAATACGCACGATTATGATTTATGATAGAACCATTTGTCCATTCCATTTTCGCTAAATTAAATCAAATGATATGCAAAATATCTATTGAATTAATTTATTGGTTTGTAATTATTTGAGTCTAGAAGAAGAATCTTATCTTGAATTTAATATAAAGATGTTTGATTATTTTTTCATTAAAATGGAAAGAGATAATTTAAAATATTAGACATTCTTTTTATATTTATATAATGTAATTTAGAGAGAAAATGTATATGATTTAGGAAAAAGGAAGTTGATATCTTTAAGAAAGAGGAAGAGGTTCCGTGCATGCAACAGAGACATCCTTACAGCACACAAAACCAAACTCTTACTTCACGTGACTTACATTTTTGTTACTTTAACTTGTCAATTACCTAACTTGTCAATTACCTAGCTAGTAAGTCATATAAACAATGCAACTAGGAACACTCTTCTGGTTTAAAGTGGTCTAGGTGGGGTGTTTAGTTGTTCTTCATCTTCCTGGGATGAGAAAGAGTGTTAACATCATGAACCACCCGTTAAAAGATTCACGGAACGAATAGACACTCCAACGGTCAAATTAATATACGTATATGATGTAGTAAATATAAACACGTATGGATCATCTATACTATATAATAAATAAAGATTTTGATGGGACACTTTTCACTCTCTCATGCATTCTCAATTTTTTTCCCGCCTCTCTCTCTTATTAATTATACAAATTTTTTTAATTGTTTTTATAACTTTTTGTTACCCGTCTCTCTCTCCTATTAAATAATAATGATTTCTATAATTCTTTTTTTCATAAATATGTAATATGTAAATCTTTATTAATAAGTATATATAACATTGCAATATGTGTAGTACCACCCCAAAAACCTAAACCCCCCACCCCACCCCACCCAAAAACCTAACCCCACCCCAAAAACCTAAACATTTTTCATAAATATGTAATATGTAAATCTTTATTACTAAGTATATATAACATTGCATTTATTCAACTCGTGTAATACACCAGGATTCTAAAGTTTAATATGAATTAACATTTATCAGTTACATAAAAAAATTTAATACTCAGTTAAAAAAATAATTTAAAAATTAACTTAACAGAATATATAACTGTCACATAATATTTTATTCCACGGGTTTTTAAAAACATAATTCTTTTACAACTAAGTATATAACATTACATTTATTAAATCGTGTAATACATGAGATTCTAACCTAGTTAGTAAATATATTAGAGAGGAATGGAGAGGTCGATCCGAACCCTTCTAAATGAAGTAAAACTTTTTCTAGAGTTTTCTCTAGAGTTTTTTGTAGAATGGGCCAAACCTTAATGATTCGATTGGTAATTCGCTTAAGTCTTTGGACAAGGGTCAGGATATGGGTACCATCTATATAAAAATACAAAGATAAAGCATTTACGTTATACATGTGAGGGAGAATTTCATATTTGACCTTAGAAACTTTTAAAATATAATATATACCTAAAATAAATTTAAAATATCATATATACCTTTAGAAAACTTTCTAAATATCATATATATATATATATATAGAGAGAGAGAGAGAGAGAGAGTTGGATTAAACTAAAAAGGAGATTTTTCCAAAAAACTAAAAAATGCATGTTTATACATGGTTGTTTTGGGTAAAAATTAACAAAACTAATTTTGTAACAAAACTTAGAAAGTGAGGTAGTGTGCTTGTAAAATCAATGTAAAACAATGTAAAATCGTAAAGAGTGACACAGTTGTTTACGAGGAAAGCCCTTGATCGTTTAGGATCTCCGGCATAAAACAACGGGAGGTGACAATCGACACCTGCCTCGTTTCTTCAATAAATGATAAAGAATGACAAGTGTTGAGTAGCAAATGATCGATATCTAAGTGTTACAAGACCGATTGCGAGTGTATTCTATTACTAAGTGCGTTGTTGTGTGTTTTCTAATCGACCAAGCTGCTGATTATATACAGAGATTATGCTAATTAACTATCCGAGAATCCCAGAATCGACTTAGTCTTCAAATATAACCGTTGGAGGCCAATCTACGCGTCTTTTACACGTTCTCCTTGACTTCAAGAGCGATTCTTCAGGGATGAACTTGACCACGCCCGTTTTACCTGCGAATAAGTCAAGATAGAAGGAAGATACAATGGTTGGGTAATATATAAATTGAGGATACCGAAACCTGTCAGGATACCGAAGTACGTTGAAGATCAAGGATCCTTAGCTGCAAAATGACTCCTAACAAATGTCCCCAAAATTTGACAGCTGTCCAAGGAAGTTACATCTGTGAGATTTTAAAATTTAAATAGTAAATGATGATAGGGTTCCGATATGACCGTTCCCGATTTTCAAGGCGATTTAACCGTTGTTTCTTTGTAGGATAAAATCATTATTACCCTTCTTCTCCATTCTTATCCCTTCTTCTCCATTCTTATCTTCTTCAAGACCAAGGCAGGTAAAAATATTCATTTATGATTTCTTCTTTCTTTCTAATCTTTCACAATCATGGGTAAGAAAATGACCAGGTAGGCTTCCTCCATCATCGTCGAAACAATAGAGGACTTCATTGATCAGGGGATCCTTGATCACTCTGATCTTGAACTCTGTTCTTTCACTGATTCGGAGATCAAACTCTTAAAATCAAACAATATTTTTCCTTAAAAAGTCGTTTTTAGGCCTTTCGATTCCAGATCAAAAGCGGATTTGATTTCTAAAACATGGGTTTGCTTTCATAGCTATCCTTTTACTCTAGGTCTATCATATCCTTTTCCTCCACTCATCACTGTGTTTTTCAAACTTAATGGTCTTTGCTATTCCTAAATCATGCCGATAGTTTGGAGGATTTTAGCAACTCTGGAAAAGTTGAATCGTTCTCATTATTTGACCATTGGCGTCCCTAAGCTAGCCTCTGTCTATAATTTGAGAACCCATGGTTCTTCTTGATTCGTTCTTCAGCTCAAGTCAGGGCAAACTCATTTGATCCCGAAAGCCACTCAAAACGATTCTGACGGGAAAGGGAATTTCTTCTTTGTAAGGAGGGATTCGATCCCTGGTGGGAAACATTTGCAGCTTTAAAAGGGTAGGAAATAGCTAGGATCCCTACAATTTATATTACATTTCACCTGCTGCTAATGATCTTTGTTTTATCCTTGTGCAGCTCCAAATTTTGCTGAACTAGTTCCTGCAAGAAGTGACACAGAAAAGAGAATCGAAGCCTTGTTAGAAATACATGTGGGGGAGAGATCCTTCCGTTCTGAGTCCACTGTCAGTGAAGCGACCTTTGAGACCCAGCATTCCGAATCTGAGATGTCTTCAGGTACAGAACAATTAGTATTTGTGTTACCAAATGTTATGATTCTGAATTGCTTTATCTTTGTGTAGGAATCCCCAAGTCGAGTTCCCAGTTTGCTTTGTCTGATCTTGATAGCCTTTTGTCCGGGGCTGTTGTTGTCAAGAAGGAAGGTTCCACACCTGCTACCACCAAGTCTCGTATCCCGGCCCTATGGTCTAAGGCTTCTGGAAAGAAAAAGAGGAAGACAACGGATGTGATGGATCTGGATTTTTTTGAGGGTATGGATTCTGCTGAACTACCAAGAAGTTGCAAGGCTTGATGAACCTGGTAAGTAACTTTTTGGTATCCCTAAGTTAATGTCAGGATCCCTAAATTACTCATGTATTCAAATCTTCCAGGGTCTTGAGAAGTTGAACGCCAACTTGGTTGCGGTAGAGAAGAACGCTGAAGAAGCTTTGGAGAAGGTCGAGGATCTGAAGAAAATTGCTGCCAACAAGTCCAAGTACTTGGAGAAAGAGATCCAAACTTTGAAGGAAAAACTGCACGAGGATCTGGCTCAGTCCGAGCAGAAGTTGCAGGAGACTGTGGATAATGCCAAGAGGTCTGCGACCATGGCTATTCTTCAATCCAGGATCCAGATGGCTGAGCAAGCTGCTACTGAAGGTTTTGATCCTGCAGCCTGGGATCTTCAGGGATGGCGTTCTTCTTTGGCTAAGCTTGGAGGTGAAGCAGTGGATACTAGCAAGGTTGCTGAGGATGCTGGAGCTGGTGATGGTGAAAAGCAAGCTAACCAGGGCAATGAGGGTAATGATGCCTAGGCCTGAGCCCTAGAATTTGTGGTTCTTCTGTTTGTTGGTTTGTCTTGAAACAATTTCCTTTCATGTCTTTGGTTGATGAAAAATTTTACTTTTTATGCTTTTGGGATCTTTGTCATGGGATAGACAATTTGACAGCTTGTGATTCCGGGTGGATGGGTCCAGGTTTTGGATGAAGCCCGAATCACTTTCTTTTCCTGCACTTTAAATATTAGTAGATGGATTATGACTATCTGCCATGATTGTTGCATGTTTGCCTTGATATATTTTTCAAAATTAGGATCCTGAGGTAATTAAAACTTAGAAAAATAGGTTCGAACATATTTTCAGGATACCGGATCTTTAAAAATAAATTCTCAGGTTTTTATCAAATTTAGACTTAGGAAAACACAATTTGGTTTTAATAAATAAGAGTACCAAACCTATCATGACTTAGCCATCCTGCTTTCAAATCTTCCTGTAATTGAAAAATTAGTAACACATACCTTTATGGAGTACGAAGTCGAATATATATACATACCGAATCAGCATGAAATTCAGAGCATAACAACTATTAGTTGTCGTTGAATACGTCATAGGCTTAGTAAGTACACTTCGGGATCCTCGTTAGTTTTTAACTTGTTCAAGGATCCTGAGTCAGCATATTGATGCTAAGTCTTTGAGTTAACACAAGTGTTACATATTTGAAAACGTGGGCCAAGCCAGAAACGTGGGCTAAGCCAATAACATGGGCTAAGCCAATAACGTGGGCTAAGCCAATTCTGAGTTAGCATGAAAATGCTAAAAACATTAGCTTTAACACGTAAGTGTTAAATAGAAACTTGAGAAATAACACGTCTGTTATATTCGTAGCACCCAATATATAGCCAACAATGATGAAATTATCAGCCACTGTTACATGGACTGGTCGCACCACCTTGAACTATAACCGGATATCGTGCGCTCCTGGCGGGGTGTAGAAACCCAATCTACTTAGAAAAGCGAAAGCCGTTTAAACCTTTGAGGTATTCAGGATACCCAAACTTAGAAGAGATGGCCAATCTCTTTCTTCTGTCGGGATCCCTAGAGATATTTCATGCAAAACAGGAAATCTTGGTGAAGGCGGGTGTTAGCCTGGCTAACACCCCTCCGACGCTCAAGTCAGTACTTTGATCAAGGGTAATAAGCATAAAAATAGTCAGGGGAAGAAGACATACCAGTTTTAGTTAGAATTTAAGTTCTAACTTACATAAAGTAGGTTTTGAGATGGATAGCGTTCCAGGATCTTGGCAGGATGTCTCCTTCCATAGTAGCCAACCAATAAGCACCCTTGCCTGCTTTTGAGTCGATCAAGTATGGGCCTTTCCAATTTAGTGCAAGCTTTCCATCATTAGGATTGGTAGTATTTTGAAATGCCTTTCTTAATACGAGATCACCTGCTTGGATACTTCTAACCCTTATGTTTTTGTTGTATGACTTTGCTATTTTTTGCTGATAAGCTGCAATGCGAAATTTGGCAAGATCCCTGAGCTCATCCAAAGTGTCGAGATCCTGAGCGAGAGCTTCGTTGTTGGTCTCTGAAGATTGAAAGTTGGTTCTGGCAGTAGGGATAACCATTTATGTCGAGATCATGGCTTCTGTTCCAAATACCAAGGAAAATGGAGTTTGTCCCGTCGCATTCTTCGTGGTTGTCCTATCTGCCCAAAGTACAAACAGTAGCTCTTCGGCCCATCTTCCTTTCTTTGCTCCTAATCTTTTCTTGAGGTTGTTAACGATGATCTTGTTTCTTGATTCTGCATGTCCATTGGCTTGAGGATGTACTGGGGTAGAAGTTATCATTTTGATTCCCCAACTGGCACAGAAGTCAGTTGTTCTCTTGCCAATTAACTGAGATCCATTATCACATACTATCTCCCCCGGGATCCCAAATCTTGTCAGGATATTGCGCTTGATGAAGGAGATGACTTCTTTCTCTTTGACTTGGGCAAATGCCTCAGCTTCTGTAGGTCCTGAGCAGACCTGTAAGAACAGATCTGCGGAGAAATTCTTCATGCAGTCCGGATCGAGAGGCGGAATCTCTGGATCCGGTATCACTCTCGAAGCAGAAATGGGTAGAGACGGGTGCGAGAATCACATACACGAACAGAAACATATGAAAATGAAAAAAAATAGATAATTGAAAGCATAAAACGTATGATTCTTTGATTGATATGAAAATTAAAATCATACACTAACAATTAGTCTCACCCCAGGGTGAGCTCCCCCTGGGGTGGTGATTCCCTTTACAGACACACTCTCACTCCTAGGACATAATCTGCTATATATAGGAGGCCAAGCACATGCGCCTTGTTTTCCAAGCCACCGCCCAATGGGCCTGAAAAACAGGTATCGAAACTACCTAGTTTCGATTGAACAAATGTTCAACCGAAACTAGTAGTTTCGATTGAACAAAAGTTCAACCGAAACTAGTAGTTTCGATACTGTAATTTCGATTGACAGCATCAGTCTCAAAATTATACCCAACAATCTCCCCCTAAACTGATGCTATCAATTCTTGTCCGACTCTGTCTTTCGTCTTCATAGATTGACTGATGATCCAATGCCTTTCGTTGTGATTCTCCCCCTCAAGTGTAGACCCTCCTATCTTGTAGGCAAATGATAAAGGTTTGAATCCCAAGTATTTAGCAGTAAATAACCATCTTTCTACAAGGATTCTTGACATTCTCGAACACTTGATCAACTTTTGCCTTCTCTCCCCCTAAAAAAAGGTCAATTTCAAGCAAAGGCTCACTTTATCTTGCATCTTCATAACTCTGCTGATAATTTGAAGTCTTTCGTGGTAATTCTCCCCCTGAAGTGTAGACCCTCCTATTTCTAGGCAAAAGATAAGGGATCGAATCACCATGTAATTAACAACTAATGATCCGGTTTGTCACAAGTATGCTTGACTTTGTTACCCGCTGCCCAAACTTGAACTTTGATAAAAGGAATTACGGCTGAATCAGGCAGAACATCGTGTATATTACCGAAGAAACGAAATTTTCGAAAACCCGAAAAAGGCTGTCTCCAAGTTTTCTTCCAAAACTCCCCTCCTTCTATGCAATATCCTGTTAAAAAATTTATCCAAGAAAATTTCCAAAAAACTTTTTTTTTTTTTTTTTTTTTTTGGAAAGTACTTGGACAGTTCTGCCTGTAGTTTCGATAGGCTCTACTTCAGTCAAAACAAGGCTAGTTTTGATAGAGACAGTATCGAAACAAGAAGTTTCGATAGAGAGATTCTTCAATCGAAACTAGTAGTTTCGATAGGAGATTCTTCAACCGAAACTAGTAGTTTCGATACCTTCTAGTTTCGATAGCCTAGTTTCGACAGCCTAGTTTCGATGTCTTCTACTTCTGATTTAGGGCAACACCAGTAGTTTCGATAGAAAATGTTCAGCCGCCACATAGTTTCGATTGACCATCTTCAACCTTCAGCTACTTCGATACCCCCAATCCAGGTCTAAAAAATGCTTCAAAAGGCTTACATCTTCAGATTTTGAAAGTGGAAATGTAGAACAGCAGTTACGAACCTGCTACACATCGATTTCTTCAAGTTTAACGTCTCAATGGCGGGTTTTTCTGGATTTTGAGCAGATTCGAGAGCAATAAGAGCCACCATGGCTCTGATACCACTTGTAGGTCCTGAGCAGACCTGTAAGAACAGATCTGCGAAGAAATTCTTCATGCAGTCCGGATCGAGAGGCGGAATCTCTGGATCCGGTATCACTCTCGAAGCAGAAATGGGTAGAGACGGGTGCGGGAATCACATACACGAACAGAAACATATGAAAATGAAAAAAAATAGATAATTGAAAGCATAAAACGTATGATTCTTTGATTGATATGAAAATTAAAATCATACACTAACAATTAGTCTCACCCCAGGGTGAGCTCCCCCTAGGGTGGTGATTCCCTCTATAGACACACTCTCACTCCTAGGACATAATCTGCTATATATAGGAGGCCAAGCACATGCGCCTTGTTTTCCAAGCCACCGCCCAATGGGCCTGAAAAACAGGTATCGAAACTACCTAGTTTCGATTGAACAAATGTTCAACCGAAACTAGTAGTTTCGATTGAACAAAAGTTCAACCGAAACTAGTAGTTTCTATTGAACAAAAGTTCAACCGAAACTAGTAGTTTCGATACTGTAATTTCGATTGACAGCATCAGTCTCAAAATTATACCCAACATCGTGTCCTTGAGAATGACATTCCAAAGACAGCCTTTCGTACAAGATATGGTCACTACGAGTTTATGGTTATGCCTTTTGGGCTAACCAATGCACCTGCGGTATTCATGGACTTAATGAACCGCGTGTGTAGACCATACTTGGACAAGTTCGTAATTGTCTTCATTGACGGTATTCTAATCTATTCTAAAACAAAAAAGGATCACGAAGAACACCTATGTTTGGTGTTAGATCTTTTGAGGAAGGAGAAACTGTTTGCAAAATTTTCCAAATGTTTCTGGCTAAATGAAGTCCAATTCTCAGGGCATATAGTCAACGAGAAAGGAATTCACGTGGATCCCGGAAAGTTCGAAGCGGTGAAAAACTGGAAAGCACCAAAGACTCCTACAGAAGTTCGTTCATTTCTTGGTCTAGCCGGTTATTACCGTCGTTTCATTTCTAACTTCTCCAAAGTTACGGTACCTCTCACAACCTTAACTCATAAAGGCAAGCCTTACGAGTGGGGACCAAAACAAGAAGAAGCCTTTCAAATTCTTAAGCAAAAGCTTTGCGACGCTCAAATTTTGACCCTTCCAGAGGGAAATGACGATTTCGTAATTTATTGTGATGCATCTAACCAAGGAATCGATTGTGTCCTTATGCAACGAGGCAAGGTTATTGCCTACGCATCAAGGCTAGGTTATTGCCTACGCATCAAGGCTACTAAAGATCCATGAAAAGAACTACACAACGCACGATCTCGAATTGGGTGCGGTTGTCTTTGCTCTCAAAATATGGCGCCACTACCTCTACGGTACTAAATGTGTGGTTTTCACTGACCACAAAAGCCTTCAGTATATTTTCAATCAAAAAGAACTCAACATGAGGCAACGACGTTAGGTTGAATTACTTAACGACTACGACTATGACATTCGTTACCATCTTGGAAAGGCGAATGTTGTAGCCGATGCTTTGAGTCGAAAGGAACACACTATGTTACATTGTGTAAGAATTCAAACCGACATCCAAACCCGTATCCTTGAGGCTCAACACCTTTCGGTTACCGAAGGGAATAAGTACAACGAAATGGCATGTGGAGCTGAACTCCAATTAGAATCTAAGCCCAATGGCTTGCTGTACTTCTTAAACCGTATCTGGATCCCCGATCGTGATAATCTTCGTATGTTCATCTTGAACGAGGCCCATAAGACTCGTTACTTGGTTCATCCTAGTGCGGATAAAATGCACAAGGACCTTCATTGCCAATACTGGTGGCCCGACATGAAGAAGGACATTGCTCTTTATGTAGCAAAGTGCCTGACTTGTTATAAAGTTAAAGCCGAGCATCAGCATCCATCTGGTCTTCTTAAACAACTAGAGATTCCCGTGTGGAAATGGGAGTGTATAGCAATGGATTTCATTACAAAACTTCCTCGCACCTCTCGTGGTCAAGATAGTATTTGGGTGATCGTTGACTGTCTAACCAAATCTGCTCATTTCTTGCCTATTCGTGAGGACTATGGAGTCGAGAAATTGGCTCAGGCTTACATTAGCAAAGTGGTTAGTCGTCACGGTGTGCCTCTTAACATAATCTATGACCGTGATGGTCATTTCATTTCTTGTTTCTGTCAATCTTTGCAATCTGCTCTTGGTACTCAGCTGAATCTCAGCACCGCTTATCATCCTCAAACCGATGGTCAATCCGAGAGAACCATTCAGACCTTGGAGGACATGCTTAGAGCATGTGTTATAGACTTCGGTGGTAGTTAGGATTCACATATGCCCTTGATTGAGTTTTCATACAACAATAGCTACCATATCAGCATCAACATGGCACCTTTTGAAGCTCTCTATGGTCGTAAGTATCGTTCCCCTGTTTGTTGGAACGAGATCGGTGAAGTACAAATCACCGGACCCGAACTGATTTAGGAAACATCTGATAAAGTTTTCCATATTCGTGATAATCTTCTGGTGGCTAGAAGTCGGCAAAAGAGCTATGCTGACAAACGACGAAAGCCTTTGGAATTCCAAGTCGGCGATCTCGTACTTCTCAAAGTATCTCCTTGGAAGGGAGTGGTTCGGTTTGGAAAGAAAGGTAAACTAGCACCTCGTTTCGTGGGTCCCTTTAAGATTCTCGAAAGGATCGGGAAGGTGGCCTACAAGCTGGAATTACCCAAAGAACTCAGCAACATTCATCCGACTTTTCACGTCTCCAATCTCAAAAAGTGTCTTGCTGATGAGAACCTCCACATACCTCTTGATGAAGTACGCATTGAAGAAACTATGCACTTCGTAGAGAAACCCCGTGGAAATCATGGATCGTGAGATCAAACAACTCAAGCGTAGTCGTATACCTATCGTCAAAGTCCGTTAGGAGTCTAAATGTGGCCCAAAGTTTACTTGGGAACGTGAAGACCAAATGAAAGTCAAGTACCCACATCTCTTCCCTGGACCCTCCTCTTAAATTTCGGGACGAAATTTCCTAAAGTATGGGAGACTGTAATATCCATGATTTTTCCGATGTATCGTTTTTACATTTATCGTATTTATCCTTTGTAACCTATCTATTTCAAATCCAATGAACGTATCAGTTCCATAACCTTTACACGTGTTGTTGAAATTTATTAAATCTTAAAAACTTGAAACATTAATTTAATAATAAATACTAATTATTATCTTTCTTAAATAATAAATATTAGTTATTTACATAAAAACACTTGAAGCTTACAAATATATATATATATATATATATAGGGAATGGATCATTTGAAAACTCATAAATATTTTGAGAACTCGCGAGAACTCGTCAAAAATCCAATCAAAACCATTTTTTTTACTATTTTTATTGTTAGAATACAACATAGAAAAATAAATTTATATATGTAAATTTACATATCTTCATATATTAAAAAATATATATACACTTGTGTAAGTTTACCACTTACACATGTGTAAGTGTTTACCATTTACACATGTATATAAACTTTTTTAAGTATATAATTTAGAGAGAAAGGATGGATTAATTGAACAGATAAATCATTTTTTATGTTATATTTTAATAATAAAGATAGTGAAAACAAAAAAAAACAGTTTTAATTGGTTTTTTGACAAGTTCTCAAGTATTTATGAGTTCTCATTTGAACCTAACCCTATATATATATATATATATGTTGCATTGTGATCTTTTTTCTATACTAGGGTAATATTCACATATAGTGCTATCACCATAACTAGAAACTATATAACAATTAGCAAACAAATTTATATATATATATATATATATATATGAGACTTATTTAAAGATATATATATATATATATATACATCAAAAAATATATATAAAGTATATTTAATTCTTAAAACTTTATAAGTCTATATTTATATGAATAATAAAATTATTTATACCTAAATTTGAAAATTATAAACCTAAATTATTTTATTATAAAGTAATAAAGTATAAAACTTATAAAAACTTATTTGATTTTTATAAGGATTATTGGATTTTAATAATCCCACCTTTTACCAATTGGCCGATAATAATCCCAACTGAGAATATTCTTACCACTGGTCCCTACTTTCAAACTATTTTTTTACATTGGACCCCCCGTTAAAAAAACTTAACGCCGTTAGAGTTTATATGACGTGGACATCTGCAAACCGCCGGAAAGTCGAGCCAAGCTAGCAGTGGTCTCGTGGTGGATTTTGAAATTGGCTCTGGTGGTGTTTAACTGGTCTCGTGGGTCCGGAAAGTCCAAACAGAGAAAACGGTGGTGTTTAACGAGACCAGTTAAACACCACCAAAGCCAATTTCAAAAGCCAACACGAGACCATTGCTAGCTTGGCTCGACTTTTCGGCGGTTTGCAGATGTCCATGTCATATAAACTCTAACGGCGTTAAGTTTTTTTAACGAGGAGTCCAATGTAAAAAAATAGTTTGAAAGTAGGGACCGGTGGTAAGAATATTCTCAGTTGGGATTATTATCGGCCAATTGGTAAAAGGTGGGATTATTAAAATACAATAATCCTTTTTATAAAAATAAAACATATTATTTATTTTTATAAAGTTTAGGGGTCAACCCGTCATTTTCGAAACTTGTTTTAAACAAAAACAAAGCCTCATGTTTGTACATAAAATGATAAAGGTCACAAACACCATGGACTTTTGTGCAATTTGGCCAAACTCCCGGATATGAAACCCATCGCGAGTTCGAATCCTTCTGAGACCGGTTTTAGGACCGTTTATTTGAAAACGCGTTTCCCGGTCGAATTCAATGCACCTCGAACTTCTACTTGAGCGTGCGACCCAAACCCAATGCTCATCAATACTCAAATTCAATTATAACACCGCGTGAGTTCGAATTTGAACTCGTTTCATACAACTGTTATATCCCCAACCGTTCGATCATTAAACATCAAATTTGATTATAAATATCAATTGCTTCACCTCAGCGATACCCATTCACAACTCTCTGAACTCCCAATTTCATCGTTCATCACCTGCATTTGCCGATTGAATCATGTGACAGCCGTTTCTGAAGCTTGAACATGTCCTCCCTCGTTTCGACTTCGATTCAGGTAATTCTCGTGATCAATCTCATCGTCTTCATTCATAGATCAAAAGCCCTCTGTCAATTTACACTGACAGAGGGTAAATCGATTCGTAATTTGGGCTTAGATTTCTAGGGTTCATACGTGATTTGGGGCTGATTTGGGATTGTGTTTTTAAATTTATTTTGTGTGTTTAACACTAGCGAGGCCCGTAGCCGGGTGGTAGCACGTGTGTGTGAACTTGGGTGGCCCGAGTTCGAATCCAGCCAGCCCAAGTTTTGTGTTTTATATTTTTTTATGCTTTTAAATCAATTTTCAAAACTCCCTTTTATTTTTATAAAATCAGTTAAACTTTTATAAACTTAAAACTGATTTTTAATTATAATTTTATTTCCAGAATCTTTTTATTTAATTAAACTTAGTAAAACTTATAAAAGAATTTAATCTTCAATAATGATTTTAAATACTTAAAAACTATAAAAAATACTTCAAACTTTTTATAAAACTTATATTTTAAATAGAAACTATTTTATAAAATCAAAATTTTAATTTGTTATTATTTTCTGAAATAAATAAACTTATTTTGTTTTAAAACTTTAATATAAACTTTAATTAATCAGAAAACTTATATTAATTTTATAAAATCAGAAAAGTTTATAAAACTTATATTCTATCTTGAAATCAGAAAACTTATAAACTTATACATTTTATAAATTTTATATTTTATTTAAAACTCAAAGGTTAGTTATTTATTTAATTAAAACAGAAACTTTAAATAAACTTATGTAAACTTTATTTAAAATACTTATAATTTTATTAACATTTTATAAACTTAAAATTGCGTATTTATTTAAACTTATAATCACATTTTAAACATTATTTTATAAAATAAATGTTTCATGCTTAAATACTTTAATAAATCTTAAATGATTTATATTAATTTTTTTATTAGATAAAGTAATTATTTTCAAATACTTTTAGATAATTGTTATCTATTAGTCATTTATTCTATTACTTAATAAATATTTTATCTTTAATACTTAGAAAACTAATTTAAATTATTAGTACCCATCATGTGTAATTAATAATCTCAAGGCATTTTAAATAATTATTTTGACTAATAATTATTTTAAAACTATAAACTTAATTAACTTTGATATTTCAATACTCGTGTCACCCATTTAAAACCCAATTTTGAATCTTGATTAAACTTTATAAATAACGCAATCATTCTCATCTCCCTATTAACCCTAGTTAATCTTGAAGTCCTAGATCCAATGACATAGACTTTTAGGATCAAACTTAAACTTTAGACTTATGTTATTAGGCTTATCTTGAGGATTATCCTTCCTCGAAGATTCACTACACTCAACCCGTATTGGACACGCTTGCATCATTCCAAGTGAGTATACGTAGCCCCTTTTTGTTTTGTTTTTGTTTATAAATCTTGGGGTGAAACATATATCAAACTTTTATACTTATACAATTCAAACACAACTATGTCTATATGTTTTTCTTTGTGTCATGTGCTTGAGACTTGCATGCTTAAATTAAACTTAAAACTAGCATACTTATTAACTTTGGTCGAGCCTACAGTGACGATGATAGATCTGTTGTATTTGACCAATCCGCATAGTTTGATTGACCCTTGGGGGGAGCCCATGGTGATTGTTATTGGACCTTAAACTTTTAAAGGTAGCCTACGGGTTATGCCTAAACTTGGTTAGGGTTGATATGCACAATGTTTAAACTTGTTTGTTTTCTCACATTTATACATAGATGCATGTACATAGTGAATTGTAAAAGTTTCAAATACTTTGTTAAACTGTGTCAAAACCTTCGTATTTCACCAACTATTTTTAGTTGACAGTTTACTCAACATGTTTCAGGTGCTCAAGTTTGAGGCTTTCTTGTGATCATATAGGATGCTTTGGACTTAGAATACTTATCAAATTAAATCTTGTATTCTTGTTATGTTTTGTCGAACCTTGTGTTTCTTTTCCTCGTATTGAACCTTTGAAAGTCATTAATGAAATATTCAACTTTTAATAGTCAACCTTGTGCTTGTGAACAACCGCGTCCGCTCCGACGTATAATCCGTATCGATTGGAGTGTGATAATAACTAATAATTGAAATGAATGAAAGAAATTGGTTCTCCTCTATATCGTTTCTCTCTATTATATATTTCAATAGTAAAAGGATAAACTACAAAAGTATCTTAAAAAATAAACCATTTCCAAGTTCCAACCTTATCTCCATTTGCAAAATCTGTTTCTGAGGTCACCATTATCATCTTCGTCTCCGTCTCCATCTCCATCTCCATCTCCATTTACAACCATGTTTATCACATTTCAACCCAACCAAATGAGTACACACCTTCAAACAAACATAAAAGAAAATATAAAAAAGAGAAAAAAATCCGCATCATCTCCTTCATCCCGTCATAGCACCACAACCCTGAGCGGGAAAACACTAGTGTCACAATCTGTGATGTGGCGTTCCCCGCAGCAGTGCAGCACCGCACGTACACCTCCGCCCTACAAGGGGTGTGAGGTGAGTAAACCGGATCTAGGGCTGGCAAAACAGGTAATTCGTGTCTAAACAGGTCATAGGCGACGCGGATAACACAAGTATCAAATATGAATACGACTCGTTTAAATTCTTTATATCTAATGTCTATAAGACAGTTGTATTTTTTATGTACCAAGAAGGAGAAATGATGAAGTCTAGTCTCTTAATTTTACTTATTTTTTAAAATGTATAAAATTACATAGTGTACTTTTTCTTAAACAGGTTTAATCGTGTCTTAAACAGGTAAGAATTGCCAGCCCTAACCGGATCCGAACCGTGTATGACCGAAACCGGTCAGTTATACAAACCTAAAACTCAAAACATATCTTTATTTGATTTCATATTCTTATTTTATTCGTATACAAAAGTTATTAAGTCATAAATGTCAAAATTACTTTTATTATGATTATTATTTAAATTTTAAAACACCAAGACACACTCTTTAAACTAAAGTTCATATGGGCCCAATTAATCTAAGATATTGGTTTAGCCCATTTCACTCCAATTCTGCAAAATCTATTAAGGTTTTATAAATACACGCTAGGTCAGTTTTACGATAAGCGGCGGAAGAGAAAATGCAGATCTTCGTGAAGACATTAACAGGGAAGACAATCACGCTCGAGGTCGAATCGAGCGATACGATCGACAATGTCAAGGCTAAGATCCAAGACAAGGAAGGTAAGGCTTTCATTTTGCTAACTTAGGGTTTCGAATTCAATTGACAATACTCAAAACTGTTATTCAGGAATTCCGCCGGACCAGCAGCGTTTGATCTTCGCCGGAAAACAGCTCGAGGATGGAAGGACTCTCGCCGATTACAACATTCAGAAAGGTAGCTAGCTTAACTGGTGCAGTTTGTTATCTTTTTGTGATGAAGAGTTTATGAATTTGATTGTGTGTGAATCTTATGTGCAGAGTCTACGCTTCATTTGGTTTTGAGGCTTCGTGGAGGGATTATCGAACCATCTCTGATGGCTTTGGCAAGGAAATATAACCAGGATAAGACCATCTGCCGCAAGTAAGCTTCTGGTACTCTCTTTAATACTTTTTTATGTTATTGTATATTCATAATTTGTATATGTATTTGAAATGAATGTTCTAGATGTTATGCTCGCCTCCATCCTCGTGCTGTCAACTGCAGGAAGAAGAAATGTGGGCACAGCAACCAGGTAAGTTTAAGTTCTAATGGTTGGTTATCTGGTTAGTTAACAGTTGTTGATTAGTACTTTGGTTGATTATTTTTAGTTGAGGCCAAAGAAGAAGATCAAGTAGATGGTGTTGTTTATGTTATGATATTTGCTTTCTTTTTGCACCATTTTTTTAATGTTTTTGGAGTATGTTGTAGACATGAAGATTTATGTTTTGTGTGCAATGTTTCTTTGATGTTTTATATGGGCTCTGTTTCTCTTGGAATGAATTAAGTTGATTACTTTCAAACCATATTGGTTTGTCTAATTATGACAGTTGAATCGAATCTGAGATTATTTTATCTGATGTGTTGTCTGAATTATGTTGAAAATGATCAGCATGAATTAGTTTGTTGTTTTCTTAGAATTCATTATGGGTGTTTATAAACCCTGTTTAACCCACCGAACCGTGTAAACTGAAGCAGTCAATTTGTTGTAACATGCCAATTAGTACTTGAAGAACTTTTTGCCAGTTATTCTGTCACAACGTTCTGTGATTCCACAAGCATGCTAGATGGTTCACTTGTTCCATCTGCGATCCTGTCTTAGATTCTTGTTTGTTTCTAGAAATTCTTCAAGTACTAAACACATTGTTGAGGCAGTGGAAGATGGAAAGGCTCCAAATCTTGGTTGTCAAAATAGAGGTAGAGGCGGTTATGGTTTCTATTATAACCCCAACAACGATGTTGGTTGTTGGTATCGTCTTTGTAGCAATTGTTGCTTTATCATGATTCCATTGCAACTCAGGAAACCCTACCTTCTTGTGCAATCTTATTGTTTTTTGGTAAAAGAGTAAATTATGGATATGAGTTGAGTACTATGATTGTTGTTTTCACCCTAAGGGCATGTGGTCTAGCGCTACAAGGACGTGTTGGAAAATGTGTCCCTTTTTAAGTGGTTGAGGCTTCAAGTCCTATGATGAATAAAAAGGTGGAGAATTAGGAGTATGATGGTTGAGGGTTCTAGAAAAAAAGTACATTATTCTTTTTGAATCTTGAGATTCACTTATGTTTCGTGATGTTGAATCCATTGGTCAGTTTAGGCGTCAACCGCACTTGGGCATTATGGACATGGCTTTCTTTTTGGTCCTACTACTTGACATGTTGACCATAGACTTGCACAAAAAAACCGGTTTCAGGACCGGAACTGGTTCCGGTTCCTACCTGGTACAAACAAGAACCGGTTACTACCCGTTTGTACCCGCCTGTTCCTACCCGGTTTGTAGATTTTTCCACTCGACCGGTTCCTACCCTGACCCGGCTAGAACCGGTTCTAGCCGTTTAACACGTTTTAAAAAAAATCGTTTTAATAGTATTATTACCGTTGGAGCCTCATTTTGACCTTTTTTTTTATTTTAGCTTCCCTAAGTTGGTATAAATAGATATCAGATGAATTGGTTGAGTACCCAACTTGAAAACGCAAAACAAGTGAAAAAAGCGTAAAAAATACTCGTTTTACTCTAATTCCCGACTTTCTATTCTCAATGGCTAATAACGCTGCTAGTCCATCTGTAACGGTGGTAAAAGTTATTCCTATGAATAGAAACCCGAATATTTGGCAATATTTTGATCTTTGTGAGATATCAACCGGGCCGAACAAGGCTCGTTGCAAGTTGTGCTGGAAGTTTTTTTTAAAGGATTCAAACTCAACCTTGTGGAAACACTTAGACAAGTACTGCAAGTTGTATGACGATACGTACTCTTCGTCTTCGGTCCAAAAGTTCATTTTAGTGTTATTGTGTGTAAAAAGGGTTAGAACCGTTTGGCAACGGTAGGAACCGGTTCCTACCCGATTTCGGAACCGAACCGGACCCGTCCCGACCCTAACTGGTTCCACCGTGTATGCTTTCCCAACCCTAAAACCAGTTCTGGTCCCTACCCGGAAAAAAAAAACCCGGTCCACCAAGACCCGGTTCCGGTTCTTGGGCCCAACCCGGTTTGTGCACCTCTAGTTGACCATATATCTTAAATGGAACACTTTTGGGCCATGATTTCGTGATATATGGGCATGCGGCACCATTAACTTTTTCAATATGTTCCAATTAGAGGTGAAAAAATTAAAACAGTTTCTACCGATTTTGAAACTGGTTTGGCAAGAACCGGCTTGGAACCAACCTGAACCGTAGGGTTGAAATTGGTGTGTAAACCGATAGGTTGAAATCGGTTTGAACCCGAACCAAATCGGTCAAAACCTTGTTTCAACTAGGTTTTAAAACTGGTCAAAACCCTCTCAATAACCTTTTTCAAACCCAAACCGGTTTGACGAAAAACGGTTTTGACTTTTATTGACCAAATAAGAATCAGTTTGGGCCAAAACCTGATTTGTTTTGACTTTTATTGACCAAACAAGAATCAGTTTGGGCCGAAACCTGATTTGTGCACTTCTAGTTTCAATTGGTAGAATGGTAGTTGTATACTATCTTAATTGACTTGGGGGCAAGGGGACGTCATTCATTATAACACATGTTGACCATGCTGTGCGTTCTCGTACTTGATGCACAACCCTACTCCACATGCTCCCTCCCTAGCCCACATCGTGTTCTTCTCATGATATGTGACATTCTCACTTCTGGCATCCATAAGACAAGGTTAATTGATCACAAAGCCATACTTGTCAACCTTCCACCTTTTCTGACGATGCTATGCAAATTGCAAACTAAAATTGCTGCACTTCACTTGAACCAGACCTGGTTACTTATTGTCGGCTCCTCCACGAGTTCACCTAACCATTATTGTTGGTTTGAGTTGTGTTTTTTTTTCTTTTTTCAACGGCTAACTCACATCCTCTCTAATCATACCCCTAAAGCTACACAATTTTGTCCACTATGGGACTTAAACCCTCAATCATTTAAAGAGGGACACATTTCATACGCACCTTGGTATTGCTAGGCTACAAATCCTTTCATGTTCAAGCGGCACGTGATGGGCACGTGGGGGGCAACTAACGGACGTTACGACCCGGGACGCATAGTGTCAAAACATCAAATGTCGGTGATCAATAGTGTTAAAGGTGGACGAAACCTGATGTTTTGTGCAAACCTCATGAATGGAAACAGTGGCGGATCCAGGAATTTTTTCCGGGGGTTCACCCTCTAATTTTTAAGGGGTTCACCCCAGTTTTTTTACCTACGATTCTATAAAAATTTCGAAACCCGGGGGTTCCTCGTGTACGTAAGTCCGCCCGGCAGACCTCTATCTTTATTTTTTTTTTCTGCTATACTTTCCAAAATATTTTGGGGTTTCAACTTTTAATATTAGGTTCTGAACTTGAACTCAAAGGATTGTGATGCAAAAGCTAAACAATCAAATGGCCAGATTCTTGTTAACCAAAACACGTCAAACCCAAAGGTTTGTTTGCATCTCTACGATGCATCACCTTGGATCTTTTACTCCCTCTCCTTTTTTTATCTAGTTATTTCTTGTAATGGAACTAAACTTTTTGGGAATCAACCGATCAAGTAGGTATGATTTCGTTGTCTCTGTTAAATTAATTATCTTTTAATAAAAAGGAAATATTAAATTTTATCAGCCTTTTGATGTTCCGAAAAAAAATATATATTATAGAATAACGTGTCATTTATTAAAGTTGTGTGAATTCTAAGGATAATGGGTATACCTCCGTGAAGGAGCCAAGTGAGGGGATGTGACACCATCACTTGAGGGAAACAACGCCCATTCTCCAAGTGAGGGGCGTGAGGGAGGATTCCCGTGAGAAATTTCACTGATGGGTTGAGAGTATGTGAGGGAGTGAGAAGTGAGGTGGCATATGATGCTTGGGTGTGATGCAAGTGATTGGGTGGAAACACCACCCCCTCTCCATGTGAGGGGCGTGAGTATCCTCACTCACTTGAGAGTATACTACCGCATGCTCTAAAGACAAAAGGTATATCTAATGGTTGTGAGCAAAAAGTGAATGTCATGTAGGTGTCAACTCACTCACTCACTAGCTACTTACATGGGAACGGTATACGTAGTGAGTGTGAGCAAAATATTATTAACTATTTTTTCAAACAAATAACTTAAAAAATAAACATTTAATTATTTAATAAAAATAACACATAAATAAAAACTTATGAAAATATTAATAGTGAATGGATCATTTAAAAACTTCTAAATATTTTGAGAACTCGTCAAAAAACCAATCAAAACCATATTTTTTGTTTTTACTATCTTTATTGTTAGAATACAACATAAAAAAATTAATTTATATATGTAAATTTACATGTCTTCATATATTAAAAAAATATACACATGTGTAAGTGTTTACCATTTACACATGTGTATAATTTTTTTAAGGATAATTTAGAGAGAATGTTTGAATTAATTGGAGAGATAAATTATTTTTTTATGTTTTATTTTAATAATAAAGATTGTGAAAACAAAAAAAATGGTTTTAATTGGTTTTTTGACGAGTTCTCTCGAGTTCTCAAGTATTTATGAGTTCTCATTTGAACCTAACCCAATATTAATATTATATTAACTTTTTAAAACAATCTATACTATATAATAAATAAAGGTTTTTTCATGACACGTGTCGCTTCCATATTCATTCTCATCATTTTTTCTCGCTTCTCTCTTTTATTAAATACACAATAATCTTTTAATAATAATATATTTTTAAAGAAAATAGTAATAAAACACGTTTATTCTAAATTGTCCCTTATTATAAAAAACTTTGAAATCTAATTATATAACTTTTATTTTCAATAAAATAGTAAATGAAAATCAAATTATATTAAATAGTAATTAACGTATTTTCGAAACCCAATTATATATTAATTTTTACATATTTTGAATTTTATTTTCTATCCCTAATATATGTAATACATTTTTACTCCTATAAAATATATATAAAAATTTAAAAATTTTATGTATTGATATTTTTTAGCCCGTGTGTAGACACGAGTTCTAAGCTAGTATATAATAAAATAAAATAAATAAATTGCGGAAATATTAAACTAAAAAAAAGGATGCATAATATAAACTTCGTAAACATAATTTTACTTTTAGAAAATTTATTTTCAAATTTTAATCTTTAATCATATTTTTTTCAAATCTTATAGAAATATGTTATAGAATTTCATTAAGAAAAAAAATTGTACTCTGAAGTACGTATATGAGGTACTTAAAATTTCAAAATTCTTAAATTTCTCAAATAAAATTTTAATTGTAATACATTGCTAAAATTAAGTAAAATTTCAAGATAAAACATGATAGCTTAATATAAAAGTATATTCTTCTTTTAGTAAATATATTCACCGAGGATTTTAAGTTTTAACTAAGTTTATTGATGTGTAATATCATTTTCCATAATTTAAAATATAATAGTATTTATTAAAAATTAGAATTGTCATCGTAAAAGTTTATGAATAAAAATAATAATAATAATAAATATAGTACTAATAATAATAATAATAATAATTAATAATAATAAATTAAAAGTTTAAAAGTTTCAGAAAAATAAAAGATTGATTTGTTATATTCTGAACTTTAAATGAAATAAATTAAAATTAATAAATCTAATATTTTGATTATTAAATGAGGGTATATATAATATTTTGAATTTGTTTTGGGTATATATATGATATTTAGGAAGATTTCTAAGGGTATATATGATATTTTTGAATTTGGTTTGAGTATGTATAATATTTGAGAAGTTTTCTACGGTATATATATATATATAGGGGAAGATTCCACTAAAAAGTGGTTTTTGGCTAATAAACGCTAAGAAATGGGTTAAAAGAACTCCGATTAAGCTCATTCCAGCGGCATTGGAACCGTCTCATCAAACCCTAACCCGTCCCCAAAAACCTAACCCCACCTTCACCCGCACCCCCAAAAACCTAAACCCCCCTCCAACCCCACCCCACCCCACCCCGAAAAGTCTAAAACCACCACCCCACCCCCCAAAAACTTAACCCCCCGCACCCTAACCCCTCGCACCCCAAAAATAACCTAAACCCACCCCCCCTCAAAACCCTCCCCCCCTAAAAATAACTTAAACCCTATAAGCTAAACCCTAAGAATAAAACCCTAAAATTTAAACCTTAAAAGCTAAACCCTATATAGTTCGCCGAGACAGTTCCAATGCCGCTAAAATGAGCTCAATCGGAGTTCGTTTGATATCGTTTCTTAAGGTTTTTGTCATTTCTTAGGTTTATTAGCGAAAAACTACTTCTTATTTGAACCTTATATATATATATAGGGTTGGGTTCATGAGAAAACTAGAGAACTCCTCATTAAAGGGAAAAAAATTCAAAAAAAAAAAAAAATTATAACTCAAAAACTAAAAAAGTAGTTCGGAGACTATGTTTCCCACATCGTTCTCATAAAAAAAAAACGCAAAACTGCATATGTGTAGTACCACCCTAAAAACCTAAACCCCCCACCCCACCCCCATTCAAAAACCTAACCCCACCCCACCACCAAAACTGATATTGGAGTGGGGTTAGGTTTTGGGATGGGGTGGGGTGGGGGGTTTAGGTTTTTGGGGTGGTACTACACATATGCAGATTGTGTTTTTTTTTTGAACGAGAACAACGTGAGAAACATGGTCTCCGAACCACTTTTTTATTTTTTATTTATATTTTGAGTTATGATTTTTTTTTATTTTATGTTTTTTTGCTTTTAATGAGGAGTTCTTTAGTTCTCTCATTAAAATGACTTTTATTATGATCTTCTCCCTCTCTCTCTATATATATATAGGGGATGGTTCCACTAAAAAGTGGTTTTTCGCTAAGAAATACTAAGTGGGTCAAACGAACTCCGATTGACCGCATTCCGGCGGCGTTGGAACCGTCTCATCGAACCCTAACCCGGACCCAAAAACCTAAACCCCCCCTCCACCCGCACCACCAAAAACCTAAACCCCCCTCCAACCCTACCTCGAAAAGCCTAAAACCACCACCCCCACCCCCAAAAACCTAAACCCCCCCACCCTACCCCTCCAAAAACCTAAACCCACCCCCACCCACCCCCGAAAACCTATACCCCCCACCCCCAAAAAAAACCTAAACCATAAAATCTAAACCCTAAGGCTAAACCATAAGGCTAAAACCCTAAAATTCAAACGTAAAATGTAAACCTTAAAAGCTAAACCCTAAAAGCTAATATGGTAGAGTTCGACGAGACGGTTCCAACGCCACTGAAATTAGCTCAATCAGGTGTTCGTTTGATATCATTTCTTAAGGTTTTGTCATTTCTTAGATTTCTTAACGAAAAACTACTTCTTATTTGATCCTCCCCCTATATATATATGTATATGATATATAGAGGTGAGTTATACTAAAAAGTAGATTTTTCCTAAAAAGTCCATGTTTAGGCATGGTGTTCATTTATTTTAGGCACGGTGTCATGTTTTATTTTTGTGAACGTATTTAAATATTAAAAAACACTATGCATAAAATAAATGAACACCATTGTTAGGGGTCATTTTGCAGCTAAGGATCTTGGATCTTTAACGTACTTCGGTATCCTGACAGGTTTCGGTATCCTCAATTTATATATTACCTAACCGTTGTATCTTCCTTCTATCTTGACTTATTCGCAGGTAAAACGTGTGTGGTCAAGTTCATCCCTGAAGAATCGCTCTTGAAGTCAAGGAGAACGTGTAAAAGACGCGTAGATTGGCCTCCAACGGTCATATTTGAAGACTAAGTCGATTCCGGGATTCTCGGATAGTTAGTTAGCATAATCTCTGTATATAATCAGCAGCTTGATCGATTAGAAAACACACAACAATGCACTTAGCAATAGAATACACTCGCAATCAGTCTTGTAACACTTAGATATCGATCATTTACTGCTCAACACTTGTAATTCTTTATCATTTATTGAAGAAACGAGGCAGGTGTCGATTGTCACCTCCCGAGGTTTTATGCCGGAGATCCTAAATGATCAAGGGCTTTCCTCGTAAACAACCGTGTCACTCTTTACGTTTTTACATTGTTTTACATTGATTTTACAAGCACACTACCTCACTTTCTAAGTTTGGTTACAAAATTAGTGTTGTTAATTTTTACCCAAAACAATTTGGCGCCCATCATGGGGAAAGTAGTGCTTTTTATCTTCAAATCTTTACTAAAGTTTGTATTCAATCACTATCTTTCAAAGCTATTTTCAAAGATGTCGTCCCAATCCAAAACTATTTCTGTTTCTGTCTCGTCTTCGAGCTCTGGCTTGGTCAACCCTATTCCTCCTCCTCCATTTCAAAAAAGTATTAATCAGCCGAAGAAAACTACTCCTGCGGGGTTTTCGGGATCCGGAATTCCAGCTGATGGACCTGTGATCGTATCAAACAATGATATCCTCGATCTGTTGTCGGAGATGAAACAACAAATGGAACAGCAGAGGAAGACTAACCATGCGCTGTTTCAGGAAATTGAGAAGGTTAACAGTGGAAGTGACGACCCCACTGCAACCAAGGATCTTGGATTTCAATTATTCAGGATCCTTAGAAATCCATAAGGGAGACTTCCTTCCCATGCAAACAGGGATCACTGCAATTGGCACTACCCCAGCTGTCAGAGTTATGACAAATCAGGATCTTGGAGTTACTCCAGGATCATCGTTCTGAAATCCTGAGAACGGTAACACATTCAATCAATTTTCAAATGCTAACGAATTTGTGCAGGAGACAGGAATCACTCCGTCCATGGCCAAGAAGTTCAAGAAGTTGAGAGAGATGATCTCCAGTGTACCAGGTGTGGTCTAACCTATACCGGAGATGTCCTCTACCAGTCACAGGATCTCCACATTCGCTCCACCGTTATGTGATGCTGAGATCCCCAAGCGCTTCCAGACTCCTAACATGAAGTTGTACGATGGAACTACAGATCCTGAGGAGCACGTCGCGCAGTACAGGGAACGGATGGAGATAAACCTCATTCCCTTGGACCTAAAGGAAGCCTGCTTATGCAAAGGCTTCGGCTCTACTTTAACAGGATCAGCCCTGAAATGGCTAAAACCTTATTATATTACTTCGTTTGCTCACTTAATCAATTTGTTTAACAATCGGTTCTCTTGCAGCAGGACATTTGAAAGGTTAACAAGTGACTTATATAGGATAAATCAGAACAGCGGAGAATCCCTTCGGGATTATGTCAGCAATTTCGGCCAGGAATCCCTGGATATCCCGAATCTTGACGTTGCCACTGCAGTCCAGGACTTCAAGATGGGACTACAGAAGGATTCTCAATTTTGCGAAGACCTTGTTATGAATCCTTGTAGGAACCTTGATGAAGTCAGGAACCGGGCATTGAGGTTTATTAGGCTGGAAGATGATAAAAAGATCCAGCAAAGAGTGAATGCTCCGACAAGCTACACTCAACCTAACCGGAAAGCTGAACCTGCACCTTTCAGGTCGTACAGATCCAAGCCGTATTCTAAGCCGGACAATCATAGGGTCAATGCTGTTGAAGATGACGAGGACGATGAAGAATATCCTAAGTTGTCTGAATACTGTTTTTCTCTTGATACAACTGGTTTGCTATTTGCTATGCAGGATCTTGGATAAAAAGCCAGATGGCCTCGCAAGTTTGAGAGGAACTCAGGGGGAAAGGACAAGTCCAAGTGGTGTGCATTCCACGAAGACTTTGGTCATATAACTGACGATTGTATTGCTTTGCGTAAGGAGATAAACTATCTCTTGAGCAAGGGATATCTCAAAGAATTTCCGGGCAAAGGAAAGAACAAGACCAAGAATCAAGACAGGATCCCGCAAAGAGCAAAATCCCCACCGCTAGATGCCAATGTAATAGGTTTTATATCTGGTGGATCTGATATATGTGGTACTTCTTACTCTGCAGCAAAAAGAAATGCCAAAGAAGCGAAAACAGAGAATGGGGACAGACCTATCAGGACCTCCAGCTTAACTGAAGAAAAGGTGATCTGTTTCGACGAAGATGACAGAGATTACGTACATGATCCTCATCACGATGGCCTGGTGATTACACTATACATTGCAAACCACTTCATTCACAGGATACTGATCGACGGAGGAAGCTCTGTGAATATTATCCAGCACGAAGTCCTGAAAAGAATGGGGATCCCAGATTCTGAGATCATCTCGAAATCCTCAGTATTAGTAGGATTCAGTGGAGAAGTTAAGAACACTATTGGAGAAATAAAGCTACCAATTTACATAGAGGGGGTAAATTATATACAAAAGTTTTGTGTTATCGATTCTTTATCTTGCTATAACATTATTCTAGGAATACCCTGGATACATGACATGAAAGCAGTACCCTCAACATATCACCAATGTGTCAAGATGCCAACCCCTTGGGGAGTGGTGAAGATCAACAGCGATCAACAAGAGGCCAAAAACTATTACACTTCTTCAATGAAAGCCTCTGTCAAAACTAGGCAAGCATAGCAATTAACGAAGCAGGCCAGGGATGTTCTGGAAACTAAAGAACAGAATGTTAAAGAGGAATCCCTGGATGCCGAGAATTCAGATGTGAAGATCCTGGTAGGGAGCAATATCCCTGAGGATATTGAAAAAGATATCCTGAATTTCCTGAGGGGCAGAAAAGCAACCTTCGCATGGAAGCACGAAAACATGACAGGTATATCAAAAAAAAATCATAACCCATAGACTTGGAATTGACAAAAATTTCAGGCCAATACATCAAAAGCGAAGGAAGTTTGCTCCTGAAAGAAACATGATCATCCAAGAAGAGGTGGAAAAGCTCCTCAAATCTGGAATGATAAGGGAGGTAAAATTCTCAAGGTGGCTAGCCAACGTGGTGGTAGTCCAAAAGAAGAACGGGAAGTGGAGAGTTTGTGTAGACTACACGGACCTCAACAAAGCGTGTCCTAAAAATCCCTTCCCACTACCACACATTGACTCTATGGTCGACGCCACAACAGGCGACGAAATGCTGACTTTCATGGATGCTTCATCAGAATTAAAACAAATTCAGATGGAACCCTCAGACCAGGAGGATACTGCGTTCATGACTCCTACAGGTATTTATTGTTATATTGCTATGCCTTTTGGTTTGAAAAATGCAGGTGCTACATACCAAAGGTTGGTGAACATGATGTTCAAAGAGAAACTAGTGGACACTATGGAAGTCTACATAGATGATATGGTGGTAAAATCAAAGAAAGCTGAGGATCATCTCAGGGATCTCAGAGACGCATTTGATATCCTGGACCAATACAATATGAAGTTGAACCCTTCGAAATGTCACTTCGGAGTGGGGGAAGGAAAGTTCTTGGGCTACATGGTGACCAAGAGAGGAATAGAAGCCAGCCCAGAACAAATCAAAGCTATCATCAATTTGAAATACCCAGCAAATACTAAGGATGTCCAGAGACTGACCGGCAGAGTAGCAGCACTCAACAGATTTATATCAAGATCCTCAGAAAAGTGCAAGGAATTCTACGACATCCTGAAGAAGAACAAGATATTCGAATGGGAAGAGAAGCATGAACAAGCACTCTAATCATTGAAGGAATACTTGTCATCAGCTCCTCTACTGATGAAACCAGAAGATGGTGAACCATTATCCCAATACTTGGCAGTAACCCGAAGCACCGTAAGTGTTGTATTAGTCAAGGATCATGAGGGACAACAACATCTGGTATATTATGTAAGTAAGAGTTTGCTACCAGCGGAAATCAGGTACTCTCATTTAGAAAATTTAATTTTTGCTTTAATAATGACATCAACTAAACTAAGACATTATTTTGAAACTCATGCTATTCATGTTAAGACTAACTACCCTATTAAGTGTGTCTTAAGAAAGCCAGAGATGTCAGGAAGGATGGCTAAATGGTCAGTAAAGCTTAGCGCCTATGACCTCATATACGAACCTAGAACAACAATAAAGTCTCAGGCACTGGCGGACTTTGTGGCTGATTTCAGCAGTGATATCCAACACGAAGCAGATCTTGAAGTCCAACAACTAGAAGAGTCGAAGGACGAATGGACCTTATTCACTGATGGTGCATCAAATATAAGAGGAACAGGTCTGGGAATCATACTAAAATCGCCACAAGGGGACATAGTACCTCAATCCATAAGCTGTGAGTTCCAGGCTATGAATAATGAAGCAGAATATGAGGCGCTGATAGCAGGATTACAATTAGCCAAGGATATCAAGATCAGGTATATGTAGACTCATTGTTAATTGCTAATCATTTCAATGGTTCATATGCAGTAAAAGGTGAGAAGTTAGCCAAATATCTCACAATAGTTAAGCAGTTATCCATAGAATTTGAAACTTTTAACATTACACAGGTGCCTAGAGAAGATAACACTGAGGCTGATGCCTTAGCAAACCTTGCTTCAGCTCGTAGAGTATCAGAAGGTACCAAAATACCTATCATACACGTTCTGAGCCCAGCAATCGAGAAGGTGAATGAAGTATCCAACACTGAAGAAGAAGCAGGCATTCGGGATCTTGAACCTATTCCAGGATCCTGGATTTCACCTATTAATAAATACTTGCAGGACGGTGAAATCCCGAGTGATAAGAAGAACCACAAGGCTTTTCGCATGAGGATGTCTCGTTTTATAATGTTTAAAAATATTTTGTATAGAAAATCAATTGCAGGTCCATACTTAAGATGCTTGGAAGATCCTGAAGCACGTGAAGTCCTGAAAGATCTACACGAAGGAGATTGTGGTAATCACACCGGGGGCAGAACACTATTTTCAAGGATTCTGAGTACAGGATATTACTTGCCTAACATGAGGAAAGATGTTGTGACTTACTCTCAAAAATGTGACGCTTGCCAGAGACACAGCAACATACTCCATCAACTGGCCGAACCTTTATACCCAATCATCTCTCCATGGCCATTTATGAAGTGGGGAATGGATATCGTTGGCAAACTTCCCAAAGCACCAGGAGGAAAGGTCTTTATGCTAGCAATGACGGATTACTTCTCTAAATGGATCGAAGCTGTTGGGTATAATTTTGAGACTGATGCTGTCAATCGAAATTACAGTATCGAAACTACTAGTTTCGGTTGAACTTTTGTTCAATCAAAAATTTTTTTTTTATTTTTTTAAACAACTGCAGATTGTATTGATTCAAGCAAAATGTGAAAGAGAAAGTTCAGGGTTACAGCCGCTACACACACCCTAACCAATCTCAAACTAGGCTATTTATAGTAGTGACAGGTATCGAAACTATGGTCAATCGAAACTACTAGTTTCGATTGACCATTTACAAATGATACTTAGACCTGTCGAAACTACCATCTATCGAAACTACTAATTTCGATTGAACAGACTCAATCGAAACTAAGTAGTTTCGATGGCCCAGACTTAACTAATTACAGAAAACTGAAATTACAATAATAAAATGACAGAAAGTAAACTAGTCTAAAATTGTTTAAACATACAATAAATGACAACAGCTTATACGAAATATATGACTCTACAAAACATAAACATGTCTAATACAATTTGTCTTTAACAACATCAAATTAAAACATAACATAAACGTAAACGAGATGCCAGATGCTGATCTTCGGGTAACTATTCTCGCTAAGCCAAGCATCCACATCCATCAACTGCACCTGCACTTAACTGATATGCATAATAAAAATCAGCAACACTGAGTGAGTTCTAACGTTTACTTTAAATCAATTATGCAAAAGATTTACTAATACATACATACTGCCCTTAAGGCAAAACTTTACATACTTCACTTTTCAAAAACAATTTAAAACATCCATAAGGTAGCCGTCAATCCTTTGTCACTGTTGATACTGCCCTCGTGATCAATACCGCTTACCCGTCAATTCTTATCACTGCTGGTATTGTCCTCGTGATCGGTACCACTTATCCGTCAAATCCTTGTCACTACTGGTATTGTCCTCGTGAGCAATACCACTTAGCATGATGTTGTCCTCGTGATCAACAACTGGTATTGTCCTCGTGATCAACACCTCTCAACATAGTTTGGTCCTCGTGACCCATTTATATTGTCCTCGTGATCAACACCACAGGACACGATGTTGTCCTCGTGATCAACACCGAGTATTGTCCTCGTGATCAATACCGCTTGATCCTAAAAGTCTATGGCAATACGATGTTTGGGCTCATATTTTTCCTAATGTGTTCAACTTGTTAAGTAAACACAAGCCACACCTTGATAATCATTCCAACCCCTATACGCATCGTATAGGGCAATACGATGCAGTTAAGGGTACAAGGTACCTTCTGCAACTAGTCAGAAGTTACCTCGTATCCTAAACTGCATCGTATTGCCCTATACGATGCGTATAGGGGTTGTAATGACCAGGTAGTACGATGTTGTCGGGCATGGTAAATTGTGAAGGGCAATACGCATCGTATTGGCTTATACGATGTGTATAGAGCACGGTTCAAATAGCAATTTTGGTGTCTTGTTAGTAGGCCCTTTTTTTATTAATCATAAATTATCATATTAACTACCACTAGCCATATTTAGGGTTGGTGGTCCAGTGGTAGAGGAAAATCCTCTATAAACTTCAATGTTTGTGGAGGTTATGGGTTCAAATCTCAATCCCTACATAAATAAAGGAATTTGCCTTAAAAAAAAACGTGCCACTAACCAGATTTATTATTCTTTACTTAAAAAAAAAATTAAACAATCATAATATTTTACCCATAAGAGCACTCCTCCTAGTAGAGAGTTTTTAGGTTGTTTTTGGGCCTACGTGGCTGTTTTTCACCATTTTTCTTATTGGATTTGGTGTACTCTCTCAAAACCGTGAGCCGTTCATCATCAAAACCGTCAAGAATGGCTTGGTGGTGGAGCTCTTAATTTTTGTATTTATATAAAGAAACTTTGCATAATAGTAGTAAAATTTTAAGATTGTTCAGTTAAGTTAGTTATATTTTTTTTGTCTTAACTATGTCACTCAACTTTGAGTGGGTTTTCTAATACTATATTTTTTACTTGTTTAACAGTTTAACATGCCTATTTAATATTTTATTTATTTTTCTTTTCTTTAATAAATGAGGACATGTATGGAATTTTACTTGTTTTACTGATGTTGATTAAAAAAATTAATTAAATATTTTTAATTATATAATTGTAAAACCCAAAATTTACAACCGATTTTAACTTTCAAAATTATGCGCAAATAGGTCTCACTAACACTTTTGATAAAACAACATCAAGTTATATACACACTTTCAACAATGACACAACTTTTGTTTAAGAAAGTAATTCAAACAATTCAAAACGACAACATGAATAAACATCTAATATTCCTCATAACGAGGTCTAATTCCAACACTTCAACCGCAAAAGCTATATGAGAATCCATTACAAAACGAAGCACGACCCGGGACTTACAAATGACAGTAATCCATTACAAATGACAGTAATTGTCACCCGACAATAATTGTATTGAAAACGTTTGTCTTGAAAATCATAGCAAGTGATAGTAATTGTCACCCGACAATGATTGTATTGAATTACCATGAACTCCTATACCGAAGCTGACATGTTATGTTTTTGCCCCAGAACACAATGCCGCATCACACACATTGAATTGACTAGCTAATAATGCACCAAGGGGCGGATCTATTAAGGAGGGAAGGGTAGCACCCGCTACCCCTCAACTTTTCCGGCGAAGTAGACTTTTTTTTGTTTTTACGTTTTATGTATTACGTTATCCTTGAAAATATATTTGGCTACCCCTCGATATTTTTAGTACGAATGAAAAATGGTGTCTTTCGGGTGATCTGAAGGTTTTTTTATCACTATGTACATGTTTTACTGTATTTATTATCGTTTTTTTTAATGTACGTTAAAAAATAATTTTGTGCTACCCCTGAAATTATGTTCTAGATCCGCCACTGATTATGCACCCGCTTGGCTCTCAGCCAACAGATGGGGTTGTCAACCCAAATATATCTATCCACGATTACCTCGCTTTACTCAAATTAACGGTTTAGAATTGTAGGAGACTTTTTGATATTTGTGCTTATGTTAATTCATGTAAACAACAGAGAGTAGCTATGTTTATAATAAAAATGTTTTGCATGTTTTCTCCCCCAAAACAGTTATGAAACAGTAGAAAAATAGTGGTCGTGAAACTCACCTCGTATGAGTAGTGCATGAACTAGATAATGCTTGAATGAAAACCAAACTACTCGTGTCCTAGAATGTGGATGTAAGTTTTATGAAATGTTTGTGCTTGATTATCCGATCAATTCACCCAACTTGACTCTTCACAAAATGTGCTTAACTTTCCAAAAGTTTGACCGTGTTTGACTTAACGATACGCTGGTGACACGTTAGAATAGATAAAAATATATTTATTTCTCAAAAATAAATATGAACAATAAATCGTATGAAGGAAACTCATGCATGATATAAAATATACCTTTGATATATTAAAATATATATTTTGATGATCGAAATAGTATTCAAATATCAAAACGCTACTTAGTCATGTTTAAAGACACATGCATGTGAACAAATAAAGTATTTTTAATCATCCATTGGTTAAAGATAGATGTATGAGTATTAATAAAAATATTTTCATCATCAAAACCCATTTATAGCTTAGAACCCGGTTTTTAATCAAATAAAGTTTCCTTAAAAAGTGGTTCTAACGACTTGCATGTAGTAAAAATAATTATCTAAACCAAAAATATACTTACATTTTATATAATAAATATTCTTGTAAATCCAAATGACAAAAGATCCATGTATAACACAAAATTTGATTTTAAAAACAATAAAGTTACTATTATAAGAAATACGATCCATCAACATGCATGTGATCAATATGATGATCCATCAACATGCATCTATCATCTAAGATGTATCAAAACAATAAATTATAAAAGAAAGTATGTAAACTAATTTTGACAAAATGCATGTTACATATTTAGGTTTTTATAAGAGAAATGCAAGTTTTTGTTGGGTGTTTTGATTAATACATAATAGAGTTAGAATAAAGAAATAAAAGCTAATATAATAAGTTTCTTACTTAAAGAAATCGAAAGATGAAGAACTTGTCTCTAGAGCTTGATATGTCACCAAAGGAAGTTTTGAAAGCTTGAATCTTGAAATTTAAAATGGTGAATGTGTGTGGCCGAAAATTTCAAGGGAAATGGGAAGGAGAGTTGTTTTGAGTTTGTGAATGAGAATGAGTGTGAAATGGTGAAGTAGAGGGTGGTATTTATAGTGAGGATAATGGAGTTTTACGGCTTTAAAAAAAGAAAATAATTATTAATGTGGGGTGGTGGATGGTGGTGGATTGGTGATGTAGGATGTATGGTGTAAGAGTATGGTGGTTAAATGATGGTGTCTTGGAGTGTGAGAGTGGTTAATGATGATTTCAAAACATTTTAATGATTAGATTTGATTTTAAAAGATATTAATTAAGAAAATTAATTTATATAACTAATTTTAATCATTTGTAATAAATTATTTAATTCTTGTATGCATTAGTTAATAACTAGTGTAATATACAGTGTAATCCGGACTGCGTTTAAAACAAAACGTTCGTTAAAAATTTTCAAACTTTTATTTTTGACTCGAAATAATAATTCGCAGTGTTACATATAATTTTTATATTCTAGATAATACTTTAAGTTATTCGTTTTAGACGTCACCAATGTTCGTGTGCGACAAGACGTGTGTATGATACGGACCGGTGCGTGATATGAATTGATCGAACTTTGTTATGCATCTAGTGAGCTTAATTATTCTAAATTAAGTATGATATGCACAAATTGTACGTGATTTTGAAAATGACGGAAACCGTTAATGACCTGAACTTGTCGGTTGTTACAGCAACCCCGACTTGTTTTACCCCCCGAACACCTCCTATTACATACAATAACACCTATGTATATAATCATTGGTTTGGTTTACCTCCTATTAACCAACCCACACCGTTTTATGAGGTTCTAAAGACCCCAAACACTCCAATTAACCATTGGAAGTTCATGACCTCAATTAACTCCCGGATAAGATTCTTAAACTTCAAACTCCTTTATATGATTATTGGCGTCTCTTCCCACAACCGATATTAATTGACCACTATTTATCAGAAAACATCCATCTAAACAAAAAACTTTTTTGCCCCCATTGATCCATCCATCTTTCACACCTATAAAACAAATATAATAACTACTAAAATAAGTATCTCAATTTGCCATCGTATTCACAACCATCTTCACAGTGCACCCCAGGTTTGTTTTCAATATATGAATTGCGTGTTTAATTAAAAAACAAACATATAAAATACAAAAAATCAATCGTCACTTGGACGATTACTCCAAAAATGCTCCGTCAAATCACCGCGTATGCTTAGATGTGTTTCTCTGTCGTGTATTGCGTGTTTCTCTTCGGAGCTTAGTCGTGCCGGAGGCGTTTACGGGTTATCATCGTAGTTTTGGCAAATGGCTACGCCCTTGTCTTCCGATATCATGTTATGTTATATTATGCAAGTGTACATAACATTCCTTATTTTATCTTTGGACCAAATTCGACATTGATTTTTAATCATAGCCCATTTTTTCTTTAGAACTACAAACGCACGTTCGATATCCTTTTGTGTCGATTCTTGTGTTTTTTTGAAAAGTTATCTTTTCGCATCAATTACGTTTCGCGTCTTCCCTTTGTTGGAAATATCATACTCTCTTTCTAAATCACCACATACTCGTAAGAAAAAGTTGTCGTCTCATACGAAAACAGATTCGAAACTTTTTTTCATCATACATGAGATTCTCAGAAAAGTAATCACGTACTATACATTCATTAGCAGCTTCCCGATCTCACATTACTTGAACTCGTCGTGTTACCACTCGTGAACTCTCGGTTTCTTCGGCTAGTTCGTACGCATAACGAATCGCTTCAATTATCACCTCATCAATTACCACGCCCATGAAAAGACTATATGGATCACCCCCCCTCTCCTCGCCCCCACTACACAAACTCTTATTATTAACTAGGTTAGAATCCCGTGTATTACACGAGATTGTATATTAAAAAAAAGATAAAACTTATAAATTTATAAATACGTCATAACTTGTCAGAATATTATGATAGTCTCGAGATATATCAAGTGGAAATGTGTGTGTATATAACAAATTAATATTTTTTTTTAATTAGGGGAGAGAGGCGGGAAAACCAATATGAAGAGGCATGAGAGAGTGACATGTGACACCTCAAAACCTTTATTTATTAGTATGTATAGATTTACGTTCCCAACCCAAGGCTCCTCCTTCTTTCGTTCCTACCCCTTAAAAACATTACTGCTCTTCTTAATCAGTACCCTAAATTCCTAAAACCCCCATAAATAAAATCATGATCATTATTCAACTAATCAATTATCATTTTTGTGATTGAATTCTAATCGTAAGTTTTCTTGAATACAAGCGTTCGAGCTTTCGATCGTCAAATTTGTGGGTCTAATTTTGACTGGGTTTCACCACTCGATGCCGATAATGGGGCTTCGCCGTTTCAGCTACCGTCATGGCTGCCACTAGTGCCTTCCCTTCCGTCACCGCCTTCCGATAACTGCTAAATGATCAACACTCTATTCCTAATTCACACCAGCCCTTAACATCCGACCACATCAACCACCTAGAAGCAACTCATAACCGGTAAGGTTTCATAAACAGTTGTTGGTAAGGTTTCAGTGATACGAGCTTGGACCCAAACCCACAAGCCTAGACCCAGATCCAAACCCAGACCCACAAGCCCAGACCCAGACCCAGGATCCGGTACACGAAGTTGCGAGCCAGTCAACCCAGTCATTTGGATGTGCAGCAAGTTAGGAATAGAATTAGTGGGGATAGCCACATCTCCCACGTTGCATGTTTATGTTTGCATGTTTCTTCTCCTAATAAAGTGCATGTGGTGTAGGCTAGGATCTTTTATTTAAGCATTTGTATTTCAATTGAAAAATAGTAGAGAAAATTGTTCTAAGTGTTCTTGTTCTTCTTAATGTTCTTTGGAGCTTGATCTACTCAACGGATCCCTATCATTCAGAGTCTTCTAAAACTCCCATGTTCTAGTTAAACTCAAAACAATTGCTGGTAAGGTTTCAAAAACAATTGTTGGCAAGGTTTCATAAAGATTCTTGACGAGTAAATAGTGGGACGGTTGAGTTGAGATTACCAACAAAAAGATGGAATCTGGTATCTGTCTAGGGGTGAGCAGTTCGTGGTTCGGAACCGTTAGAACCGTAGAACCGGACCAATTGGAACCGGAACCGACCCGCAAAATACTAAACAGGTCTGGTCCTCGGTTCTTCATACGGCCATTAAACGGTTCGCGGTTCGGTTCGGTTAATTACCCGACGGTTCCGGTTCGGACCCTTTAGAACCGTTTGTGGAGTATTTTGGGTTTGTTTTTTGTTTTGTGGAGTTAGATTGGAACTTTATTTTGCAGGAAACATAATTTGGTATAATGAAAGTGGAACTTTATCTTAATCGGTTCGGTCCAACAATTAAACGGTTCCGACCCGTTTAATACGGTTTCGGTCTGAACCGTTTATATACGGTCCGGTCCTCGGTTAACATATTTCCATCCAAACGGTTCGCGGTTCCGGTCCGGTTCGAACCGAATGCTCAACCCTATATCTATCCAATGGCGGAGGTGGGTGACACCAAAGCGGCAGTGGTCCAGCCAGGAGGAGGTTCTGGAAAATTTCTCTTTTCCGGCAACCCCTTCGTGGGTAGCAGCAATTGATCAGGGTTTTGAGGAAGAGACGATTCTGTTTGTACCGATGGTGATGGTGAAATTGTAGTTGGAGAAGGAGTTAGAGAGGAAAGGGGTGGTCGTCTTTAATTGTGGCTGCCGGAGCACGCTAGTGGTGGTGGTCTACGATTGTGGCCGTCAGTGGTGGTCTAAGATAGGGGTGTCAATCGTGTCGGGTTGGCGAGTTGAATTCTTTAACCCTAACCCAACCCATATATTTATTCGTGTTTGTGTCGACCCACTTAAAATCGGGTCGTGTTTCAGGACGACCCGTTTTGTTTTTGTTTATGAATATGAGTAATACTTAGCAACTTAGTAACAATTTAAACAATTAATACTCCGAATTAAATGAAATATTTTTGTAATTGATGTCCTTTTTTATTGTTTTTATTTCTTGATCTTTCATTTCTAATAAACAAACTTGGATTTAAAAATTTAGTTTGAGATTAAAAGAAACGAATAAGGTTGAAGAATATGTAGTTAAAACTAATAAAATAAAATTATTGAAATTGACGAGTTGATGAAATTTTTCAAAAGAAAGAATTAATTTCACCTTTAAAAGTTAATAGTTAGAGAAAAAAAATTAAAAATCAAAATATTTAACTTTAAATATTAACATTTTTCATCTCTAAAATATGAATACTAACTTTCTTAAAAACCCTTAAACGGGTTAACAGGTCAACCCGCTTATTAAGCTGGTCGTGTCGTGTGTGGAGGCTTAGGGAGCCGGCCGACCCTAGTGGCCTCCTACGCATGTTTGGGCTGGGCCCCACATTAGGGTTAACTTGGTGATTAAGTTATGTAACCCTAGATTAGTCCCTATAAATATAATGACATGTACTTGTAATTTCTTGAGCACCTAATAATAAAAGATCCCTAGTTGCAGTCCGTGGATATAGGTCATACCGACCGAACCACGTTAAATCTCTCATGTTGTTTATTGCTTAGTATGTGTTTTGGATGTGTTGTGTTCGTGTGATACCTAACAACTGGTATCAGAGCTTGGCTCTTGATCTTATCACACTCACAACCGCCGCTGCCAAAGCTAGGGTTTCTGCCGCCGCCGCCGGAATTAGGGTTTTGGCCCTGAGATCGATTTCTGCCGCCACTATAGTCGAAATCAAGTTGGGATTTCGATTCTGTGATAGCCGCCATCTAATTCTGATATGTTTCAGCCTCCGCCACCGTATTCCGACGCTGCCGCCTTCGCCGGAGCTAGGGTTCCGCCGTGTCTCTGCCAAAATCAAGTTTTTTGGGCTCTGTTTTGGCCGATTTTGCCAGACCAAGGCTCGATTTCAGTCCAGATTGCCGTAAACAGCCTTAAAGTCACTGGTATTTAATATTCCAGTCGTGTTTTGTCGTCGGAATTGCGACCTCAGCTGTCTGTTTAGGCCGCTACTGCTGTCCATCGCCTTCTACTGCCGCCGACAGAACAGAGTTCTGTCCCGTTTCCGATGCTGCTGCCGCTGTTGACCTGGTCAACTGCCACCGCCAAACTCTAAATTCCGGTAAACCTTTTTTTATCGGTGTTCTTACGCGTTTATTACTGATTTTGTTTGAGATTGGTTGAATAGACAGTGTCCAATAGAACAGCCAACAAGTTCAGGTCGTCGCCACTGCTGTGTTTGTTCACTGTTCCTGTTCTCGACTCGATCAGTTCTAATCGGTAAGTTAGTTTCAATGGCAGAAGAAGGTAAGGTAAAGATAGTGATGTTTGATGGACAAGATTATGGATTCTGGAGAATGCAAATTGAAGACATGCTCTATCAGAAGAGCTTACATCTTCCGATGATTGGTTTGACAGCAAAACCAGAGAAGATGTCTGAAGCCGACTGGACTCTCCTAGACAGACAAGCCTTGGGTAGTAAGGCAATCTTTGTCAAGGAATGTTGCCTACAACATAGTCAAAGAAAAGACCACTTTTGGAGTGTTAAAAGCCCTGGCTGACATGTACGAAAAGCCCTCTGCTGTCAATAAGGTATTTCTCATCAGGCAATTGGTTAACACCAAGATGAGAGAAGGTTCGTCTGTTTCTGGTCATATTAATGAATTCAATTCTATTATCACTCGGTTAGAATCTGTTGATATTAAATTTGAGGATGAGGTTTAAGCTCCCTTTCTATTGTCTTCTTTTCCTGAAAGCTGTCAGGTATTGTTACAACTGTTAGTAGTTCATCTGGAACTACCAAACTCACATTCAAGGGGATGCGAGATTTGATTCTAAATGAAGACATACGTAGGAAAAACGCTAGAGAATCCTCCAGTTCTATTCAACATACCGAAGGAAGGGGGAGAAGACCTGAAAGAGGCAATAACAGGGGTAGGTCAAAGTACAGGAAGAGAGGTCAATCTAAAAACAGAAAAGAGATTGAGTGCTGGAACTGCAAAGAGAAGGGCCACTTTAGAAGCCAGTGCCCTAAACCACAAGCAGCTAAAGACAAGAAAGAAGTGAACAACGTAGCAGCTCAACACCCGGATGACGCCCTCATCTGTTGTGTTGATAATTCCATATAATCCTGGATCGTGGATTCAGGGGCATCCTTTCACGCCGTCCCTTGCCTGGAGCTAGTAAAGAACTTGCGAACATGTAATTTTGGTAAAGTTCTCTTAGCTGATGATCAAACACTTGATATTGCAGGGATAGGTGACGTGGATCTGAAGACTACACTTGGAACCACCTGGACATTGAAAGATGTCAGGGTTATTCCAAACTTGAGGATAAAGTTAAATTCGGTTGGTCAGTTGGATGACCAAGGCAATGCTGTTCTCTTTAAAGATGGTCAATTGAAAGTTATCAAGGGCAACCTCGTGGTTACTAAAGGAAAGAAGAGATGCACTTTATACATGGTGGAGATACCTTCTAATGGTATAAATGCGACAACACCTGGTCCGAGTCCTTCCAATCTGTGGCACTAACGACTCGGACACATGAGTGATAAGGGATTAAAGATGTTGGCTGATAAAGGAAAGCTTCAAGATCTAACGAAAGTAGAAACCGGGTTTTGCAAGTCATGTGTTCTCGGGAAACAGAAAAAAGTTACATTCTTGAAGAATGGTCAGACACCGAAAGCTCAGAAACTGGAGCTCATTCACTCAGACGTTTATGGAACTACATCGGTTCAATCTGTAGGAGGTGCATCCTACTGTGTGACCTTCATTGATGATGCTACTAGAAAGGTATGGGTTTATTTTCTCAAGCATAAATTTGAAGTATTTAATACTTTTATGAACTGGAAAGCTGCTGTTGAAAATGAAACTGGTTTGAAGGTTAAATGTATGAAGTCTGATAACGAAGGAGAATACATCAGCAAGGAATATGTTGACTACTGTGCAAAGCAAGGGATAAGGATGATCAAGACCGTCCCAGGAACTCCTCAACAAAACGGAGTTGCTGAACGGATGAACATAAAGTTAAATGAAAGGGCGAGGAGCATGAGGTTAAACGTAAGGCTCCCAAAGATGTTCTGGGCCGATGCAGTTAACACTGCAACTTATTTGATCAACCGTGGACGGTGTGTTCCTCTGGGTTTCAAAATACCGGAGGAAGAGTGGAAAGGAAAGGAGGTAAGTCTGAAGCATCTAAGAGTATTTGGTTGTACTGCTTACAATTTGTTGAAAGATGGTGACAGGGATAAACTTGACTCAAAAGCCAAGAAGTGTACTTTTATTGGCTATGGGATAGATGAGATGGGTTACCGGCTTCAGGACTTTGAAAGCCGAAAAGTTATCAGAAGCAAAGATGTCACGTTCAACGAAGCCGAATTATACAAAGCAAGAAATGGTACTAGTCCTGAAGTTCAGAAAGAGTACATTGAAATTGATGTTGAGATGAAGAAAACTAGTGACAGTGAAGCTCCTTTAGACATTCCCGACAGTGGGAGCTTAGAGCCTGAAACTGAAGAAGATTCAACTGAAACTGAAAGCTCTGAAGAAGAAACATAAGATCCACCAGTTACTCCTCCTGCTCCTGAGACTCAGTGGGTCAGGAGATCTACTAGAGTCACAGCATCGCCAGAAAAATATTCTCCATCTGCTAATTTTCTGTTGTTAACAGAGAATGGAGAACCGCAGTGCTACACTGAAGCTATTAGTTTGAAAGATTCATTGCAGTGGGAGATTGCAATGAAGGATGAGATGAAGTCTCTAGAAAAGAACAAAACGTGGGAGCTTACAAAGCTTCCTCCCGGCAAGAAAGCGTTGCACAACAAATGGGTGTACAGGGTAAAAGATGAACACGATGGTACCAAACGCTACAAAGCTCGATTGGTGGTCAAAGGGTTTCAATAAAACCGGGAGTTGATTACAATGAAATCTTCTCTCCGGTTGTGAAGATGACTACTATCAGATTGGTTCTAAGTATTGTTGCTGCTGAGAGTCTTCATCTAGAGCAGCTAGATGTGAAGACTGCCTTTTTGCATGGTGATTTGAATGAAGACATATACATGGTACAACCTGAAGGTTTTCAGGTTACTAGAAAATAAGATATGGTCTGCAGGTTAAATAAGAACTTGTATGGGTTGAAACAAGCTCCTAGACAGTGGTACTTGAAGTTCGACAACTTCATGCGTAAATCCGGGTACAAGAGATATGAGATGGATCATTGCTGTTACCTAAAGAAATTTGATAAGTCATACATCATCCTCCTCTTATATGTGGATGATATGTTAATTGCTGGTTCTGATATGAAGGAAATAAAGAAGTTGAAGAAGCAAATGTCAGAAGAGTTTGAGATGAAAGACCTTGGTGCTGCTAAACAAATACTCGGGATGAGTATTTACAGGAACAAAGACGGGTCTCTGACACTCTCTCAAGAAAATTATATTGGGAAAGTGTTAGAGAAATTTAAAATGAAAGATGCCAAGACCAGAAGCACTCCTCTAGGACTTTAAACATTCTAAAGACCATTCACCAAAGACGGATGAAGACATAGACGAAATGGCTAAGGTGCCCTATGCATCAGCTGTTGGTAGTCTTATGTACGCAATGGTGTGCACAAGGCCGAATATAGCACAAGCGGTTGGGGTGGTTAATCGATATATGTCCAATCCGGGCAAAGAACATTGGGAGGTAGTCAAATGGCTGCTTAGGTATTTGAAAAGAACTTCGAAGATGGGGTTACGGTTCTCGGGTAAAGATATTGTTCTGAGGGGTTATACGGATGCTGACCTTGGGGGATGCAAGGAATCGTATAAGAGCACGACTGGGTTTGTTTTTTTAGTGGGAGGAACCGCAGTCAGTTGGATGTCTAGGCTACAGAAGAGCGTTGCTCTTTCAACTACTGAAGCCGAATACATGGCTTGTGCTGAAGCAAGTAAAGAGTTGATTTGGTTAAAGAACTTTCTAGAAGAACTTGCGATGAAACAGCAGACAGTCTACTGTTTTGTGATAATCAAAGTGCAATACATCTGGGGAAGAATCTTGTGTTTCATGGGAAAACAAAACACATTCAGCTTAGGTATCACTTCATCAGGGGTTTGATCAGTGATGGTACGCTAAAGCTTGAGAAGATCAAAGGAACAGAGAATCCCGCAGATATGCTGACTAAGGTGGTTACCTTAGAGAAGTTGAAGCTATACATAGCTTCAACTGGCCTTCAGGAATAAAGTTGACAAGGCGACTGCAACTAGAAGGAAAGAAGTTACAGAAGTACAAGTGAAGACATGTGAAGACGGAGATAGTTTGGAGTTTGCCAAAGCCTCCAAGTGGGAGATTGTCGTGTGTGGAGGCTTATGGAGCCGGCCGGCCCTAGTGGCCTCCTACTCATGTTTGGGTTGGGGCCCACATTAGGGTTAACTTGGTGATTAAGTTATGTAACCCTAGATTAGTCCCTATAAATATAATGTCATGTACTTGTAATTTCTTGAGCACCTAATAATAAAAGATCCCTAGTTGCAGTCCGTGGATGTAGGTTATACCAACCGAACCACGTTAAATATTTTGTGTCGTTTATTGCTTAGTGTGTGTTTTGCGTGTGTTATGTTCGTGTGATACCTAACAGGTCGTGTTCGGGTTAAACCACTTTTTAAACGGGTCATGCCAGCCGACCCAAAACCTTTTTTTTTGTGTCAGGTTCGGATCGTGTCAGGAATTGACGCCCCTACTCTAAGACTCTAAGACAAAAGGAGGAGAGGGAGTTATGTTTCAAGAGAGAATGAGAGAATAGATATCGAGTTATTTTCTTATTTTTATTTAAAAATAAGTGTAAAGGGCTTTTTATCAATTTACAATGAGTTAGCAGAATTATTTTAACGGTGTTAATCAGCTGGACCTATTGAGACGTAAATAAACAATTGGATTAAAATGGTTATATTGACCAAATAAAATTCAAACTATTGAATTAAAACGGTTATATTAACCAAACCATGCTCCTAAGCGTGCTTCTTCATATGATTTATACTTGTTATACCCTCTCCTTAAATTTTCAAATCAGTGTATACTTTTCTTTAACCTTTTATTTAATATAGAACCCCCTTAATATGTTAAATTAAAAATTTTAAAGTTTTTTTATTTTTTTACTTATTTTATTTTTTTGTTGTCTTTTTTTTAAATTATTATTAATATTAATAATGATATTATTGTTAATAATGATATTATTGTTATTATTAATATTAATAACGGTATTACTAACATTTTTTTTAATATTAAAGGGTTTAATTAAAAAAAATCAAGGTTTTATCTTAAAAGAATAAATAAAGCGTTCTTTCAGTTTTTTCATAAAGACGTTTTCTTTAAGCCTTTTCAAAAATGTTTTTTACATTTTAGAAAATGTTTTTTAGTTTTTTCATGAAAACATTCTTTTAGCTTTTAAAAGAAAAAGTTTTTTTAAACTATTTTAAAAGAGTTCTTTTACTTTTTTTTAAAGTTTTTTTTATATTTTTTAGAAAAAAGTGTTTTTTAAACCTTTTGAACAATGTTTTTTAATATTTTTTTTGAAAAACGCACTTTTAAAAAATAAAAAAAGTTCTCTTCTCTTTTTTTTAACATAAAATTTCTTTTTTAAATTTAAAAAACATTTTTTAAATTTTATAAACACTATCTTTTTTTAAATTTTTTATTGAAAATTTTCAAACATTATTTTGTATCGTTTCTAAGAAATGTCTTTTTATTTATCTTAGGGAAAGTTTTTTTTTATTTTTTTTTAAACTTTTGTTGTATCTTCTTTTTTTAAAATGGTTTTTAACTCATAATCTCAAGCAAAGTTGACCTCAAGATCACTTGGTAACAACTTTTCTCAACAAAATAAACTTAAACCATTGTATTAGTCACTTTTAAACCGTTTTATAATGTATCCAAACAAATCATTTTATAGTTACATGTAAATGGATTGGCAATAAATTATTTTTTTAGCAAATTTCATAAAAAGCGAAAAGTATGTGCATTTATCTTTAACTATTTCTTTGAGATAAAGGAAAGAAATTATAAAATATGAAAGAAAAAGGTTATAATATAAAAACGGAAGGGAAACGTTTTTTAATCTTTTATAAGTTTTTTGTTTTTCTTGTTGATCAGTTCTTTATCATGATAATGGAAAACGATATTAAACATAAACGTGTACCTGGTAATCCAGTAAGGTTGGAGAGTGAAGACGTCATAATCTTGATGATGATCGGGTTCCTGTTTAGGATGTACCGTAATGATGGTTTATGTGAGAATGATTCTCACGAATATGAGAGAGAGCACCGAGATTATGATGTTGGTAAACAATTAATTATTAGTTATAACTCTCTAATAATCTCTCTATTTATATACATCCAAGGAGAAACCCTATTTAATGATAGTAAGGTTAATTACGTCCATCGAATAATTACCAATTAAATCATAGGGGTAAATAAGTCAATGATCTATTAATTAATAAATGATAATAAATGTCATACAATTAATAGCGAGTCTTACATTCTCCCACTTGACCGAGTGATCATTTATGATGAGCATTAGTAAGTCTGGCCAAATGTTAATACTCATTTTTGGTTCTAAACCGAAACTATAGCAGAGAAATACAGTCATTGAATTAATATTAAACTCAAGACCCCCATTAATCATACTACAATTCCAAATTTAAAACTTAAGTGAACTTAGGATCAAATTGACAATTATGCCTTTAACGTTGATTTGTATAATTACTGTCTATATGTCTTTAGGCATGCATGGACATATTAAGAGACAAACAAATTCAAATAAATGAGGAAAATTTATAAAACGTAAGTAAGTATATTATGCTACTAAATAAGGTCTTTAGAAAAGCCCATTTTCGAAACATGTTCTTCGAATAATTTAGGAGGGAGACCTTTAGTCATCGGATCCGCAAGCATAACTTTAGTGCTTATATACTCAATACAAAGATTATCTTCCTCAACTCGCTCACGAACGAGCAAGTACTTTGTATCAAGATATTATCCAGCTCCAGTCGAACTATTACTGTTCGAGAAACTAACGACAACTAAGTTATCACAGTAAAGCTTCAATGGTCTAGAGATGGAATTAACTACTTTGAGTCCGATGATAAGATTCTTTAGCAACATGACGTGACAGGTCGCATTATAAACAGCGATGTATTCAGCCATCATAGTGGATGTTGTATTCAACTGTTTCTTATGACTCTTCTGTCACACCCCAACCGACGGCGGAATCATCGGGGCGGGACATGTAGACTGTTCATGAGCACAAGGTTGACTAGATTTCAATATTTTAATCATCAAATTTAACTTCAAATAATTCAACACAATCAAATTCAAATAAGTACATAAACGAAATACATAATAGTCTTTATTTAAGTTTAACTAAGTCCAAAGCCTATGTGTAGCATGCCTTGATCAAAATCACTCATTAGCACCTGAAACATGAATAAAATAAGGTCAACTAAAAAGTTGGTGAGCATACACAAGTTTGTATATAGATAGCATATAGATTGTAGGTAAAACAAATCCTTACATAACATGATAAAATAAGGCATTTATGGAGAGCAGCTATTGTGTAACTAAGTACAATAAAACCTTTGTAACTAGCATGCAAAATTGAGTTGTCGGTAACAATCACCCCAATCTGGGTGGGTTTGTCAGACTCAATAGATCTATCATTGTTTACCGTCGGCTTGAATAGTTAATGATTGCACATAAATCGCACACAAAAGTTAGCACAACTAGCACTCAGGCATAAAGCTCAAATTGCACACATGAATGTAAAGAGGATTTGTATTTGTGTTGTTTGTGTAAATGTAAACAATAGTATTGTATAATGTTCATGTTCCACCCCAAAAAGTGTAAAAGAGTAAAAGGGGCTATGTAATACTCACATGATTCGAAGGCGTAGATAACACGAGAGATTAACGAGGTCCTTGTAATGCACAAAGTTAACCTAGAGTGTAATATGTATTGAATCAATAGTGTGCACAATAGTCTATGTCTAAGTCTAAGGTTAAATTGGATGTGTGTATAAGGAATTTGAAGTTGTAGGTGTTAGTGGTTTGTACTTGAATAGTGTTGTATAAAATTAAGGTTCAAGTTTTGAATAACTAAATAATAAAACAAAATTATTATTTATTTACTTAGTTATAAAAAAATTAATGTAGGTATTAGGGGTAAGTAAGTATAACCTAAATAAATGATTTTTGTTTAAATGTAAATTAAATAAATAATTGTTACCTTATTTATTTATTTATAAAATGTGTAACTTAATCATTTAGTTATAAAAATGCATTAGATGTTTTATTATAAATTTCTTTACTTTATTTTCATAAATATGTTTAAATAAATGGTGTAATAATAATTAAGTGTAGGGTTTACAATAAATGTAAATTAAAATTTTGAAAGTTTTAAATAAATAATTTCTATTCATTTTAGAATAGAAATTTGATCTCTTTAATTAACGTTAATATAAATCTTTATAAAATCAATTCTTTTTATTTCAAAATTAATCTGAATTACTTATTGTTTTTAAAATATGGAAATAATTATTCTACCAAGACTTTTCTCACACACACGACCGTGCCTGGGACAAGGCACGATCGTGCTAGAACCACGGGCGCGACCGTGCTAGTCAGGGACGCGACCGTGTTGACCAATACAGAGGATATAGCTAAGCTGTTCACTAGGCACGACCGTGCCTGGGCCAGGCACGACCGTGTCTAGGGTTCTAAGACACGACCAAGTCTAGCCAAAGGCATGACCGGGTCTGAGTGTGGGGGGCACGACCGCGCTGGTATTGGCGCGACCGTGTCTCATGAAGCACGACCGCGCTAGGATACTAGCGCGACCGTGTCTGTTCCAAAAATAGAAACGATTTGACTAATTATTATAGTGTTGATGTTGGAACTTATAGGGATTTCACCCATTCGGTTATTACGAATCTTTTTGTATAGTTTAATTGTATTTAAAACATCCCCAAGGTAGTATTCGATTAAACCATTTTGAAATGAATCTTAGATTTGGGTTCCTGTTAAATTGGCCATTGTAAGCCCAAATTACGTTGGGACTTTTGATCTATGGACTAAAACGATAGTGTAGAAGGTTTCAATTACCCGGAAGGACGACGAATTGATAGCGTACGGTAGAGATGAGTTCCGGCAACGACGGTTTGAGTTTCGACGTCTTCTGCTGCAATTCCGGCTGAAATCAACGTGTTCAGGAGCTTTAGAGAAGATGATAATGCTTTCGCTTGGGAGGATTAAAGTCAGAATGATGGATTCGATGAGCAAAAGAGGGAGAGGTCGACGGTTTTAGTTTAAAAATCTGTAATTGGTTTTAATTTAGGTGTAATGTCGATGTTTAATCGACTAATGATGATTGTTAATAGATGAACGTGTATAACCGTTACGGAGTTGAACAAGTTTAGGATTAAAGATCGTTTTTACGTTTCAACTGATGAGAGGCGCGACCGTGCCAAGGCACCGGGCGCGACCATTCCAAAGCAAGGCGCGCGACCGTGCCATAGCACTTGGCGTGACCGTGCCATAGCACTTGGCGTGACCGTGCCAGAACGAGGCGCGACCGTGCCTATTAGGGTTTCTGTTTATTTATTTATAAATTCAATCCTTGAAATTTTTAGTATTTGCAGATTTGTATAAATATGAACTTATGTAGAGTTTAATAGAAGATACTCGTGTAAAATTTGCGGATTTGTATCGAAACACAGTAATTAATCGTTGGTAAAAAATAGAACAAGTCAGCATACTAAATTTGAATTTGAAACGTGTCACATTGAACTGAAATATAGATAATGAAAATCAGAAATGTTACAGTATCCCCATGTTGAGGGAATTTCATCCCGAAATTTAGCTAGATGAGGCAACGGTATCAGTGAAGAGATGGGGGTACTTGAGCTTCATTTGGTCCTCTCATTCCCAAGTAAACTCAGGACCACGTTTAGACTCCCAACGAACTTTGACAATAGGAATACAGCTTCGTTTGAGCTGCTTGATCTCACGATCCATGATTTCCACCGGTCTCTCAACGAAGTGCATCGTTTCGTCAATGTGTACGTCGTCAAGAGGTATGTGGAGATTCTCATAAGCAAAACATTTCTTCAGATTAGACACGTAAAATGTAGGATGCACATTGCCAAGTGATGGAGGTAAGTCGAGTTTGTAAGCCACTTTCCCAATCCTTTCAAGGATCTTAAATGGACCCACATAGCTAGGTGCTAGTTTGCCTTTCTTTCCAAAACGGATCACACCCTTCCACGGAGACACCTTTAGAAGAACAAGGTCACCGACTTGAAATTCCAAGGGTTTTCGTCGTTTGTCGGCATAACTCTTTTGCCGACTTCTCGCCACTCGAATGTTGTCAGTAATTTGTATAATTTTGTCGGATGTTTTCTTGAATTAGCTCGGGACCGGTGATTTGTGCTTCACCAATATCGTTCCAACAGATAGGAGAACGACACTTGCGACCATAGAGAGCTTCAAATGGAGCCATGTTGATACTCGTGTGGTAGCTATTATTGTAGGAGAACTCGATTAATGATAGATGTGAATCCCAATTTCCACCAAAATCAATTACACAAGGTCTAAGCATGTCCTCAAGAGTTTGGATTGTTCGCTCGGTCTGACCATCAATTTGGGGATGGTAAGCCATGCTCAAATCCAATCGTGTACCAAGAGCAGTTTGGAGAGATTGCCAAAAACGTGAGGTGAACCGAGCATCTCTATTGGAGATTATGTTTAAGGGAACACTGTGACGGCTCACAATTTCACCGATGTAAATTCGGGCCAATTTCTCAACTCGATAGTCTTTGCGGATAGGCAAGAAATGAGAAGATTTGGTGAGACGGTCAATGATCACCCAAATGCTATCATAACCACTTGAGGTGCGTGGGAGTTTGGTAATGAAATCCATAGCTAAGTTCTCCCATTTCCACACGGGAATTTCCGGTTGTTCAAGTAAACCGGAAGGACGTTGATGTTCGGCTTTGACTTTGGAGCAAGTTAGACATTTGGCAATATAGAGAGCAATGTCTTTCTTCATACCGGGCCACCAATATTGTTGGCGAAGATCTTGGTACATTTTATCCGCACCTGGATGAATAGAATAACTAGTCTTGTGAGCCTCTTTCATGAGAAATATACGGAGATCATCGCGATCGGGAACCCAAATACGGTTTAAGTAATAAAGTAAGCCATTGGGTTTTGATTCAAGCTGAAGTTCAACACCACACGACATTTCCTCGTACATGTTACCCTCGGTGACTGAGACGTGTTGAGCTTCTAAGATGCGATTTTGAATGTCGGTTTGAATTCGGACACATTGAAGCATGACATGGTCCTTTCGACTCAAAGCGTCGGCTACAACATTCGCTTTGCCGGGATGGTAACGAATCTCGCAGTCATAGTCGTTAAGGAGTTCAACCCAACGTCATTGCCTCATATTGAGTTCCTTTTGGTTGAAGATGTGTTGGAGACTTTTGTGGTCGGTGAACACCACACATTTTGTGCCGTAGAGGTAATGTCTCCAAATCTTCAATGCGAATACGACCGCACCCAACTCGAGATCGTGCGTCGTATATTTCTTCTCGTGAATCTTGAGTTGTCTTGATGTGTAAGCGATTACCTTGCCTCGTTGCATGAGGACACAATCGAGACCTTGGTTAGAAGCATCACAGTAGACAACTAGATCATCATTCCCATCAGGGAGAGTCAAAATAGGAGCATTGCACAACTTTTGCTTAAGAGTTTGGAAAGCTTCTTCTTGTTTTGGTCCCCATTCATAAGTTTTACCCTTTGTGGGTTAAAGCGGTAAGAGGGACAACAATCTTAGAGAAATTTGAGATGAAGCGACGATAATATCCCGCAAGACCAAGAAATGAACGAACTTCGGTGGGGGTCTTCGGGGCATTCCAATTCTTAACCGCTTCAATCTTAGCAGGGCCAACATGAATTCCTTTGTTGTTAATGATATGACCAAGAAATTGAACTTCCTTTAGCCAAAATTCACATTTGGAGAACTTGGTATATAATTGTTCCTTCCTCAAGAGGTCCAAAACCAGTCGAAGGTGTTGCTCATGGTCGGCTTTAGTCTTGGAGTAGATTAAGATATCGTCAATGAAGACGATCACAAATTTATCAAGGTACGGTTTGCACACACGATTCATGAGGTCCATGAATACCGCGGGTGCATTGGTTAGTCCAAAAGGCATGACCCTGAACTCGTAGTGACCATACCTTGTTCGGAAAGCAGTCTTTGGAATATCCTCCTCTTGTACACGGAGTTGGTGATAACCAGATCGAAGATCAATCTTCGAGAAGCAAGTAGAACCTTGAAGTTGATCAAAAAGGTCATCAATTCTGGGCAAAGGGTAACGGTTCTTGATGGTAAGCTTGTTGAGTTCGCGGTAGTCAATACACATGCGGAATGATCCATCTTTCTTTTTGTCAAACAAGACGGGTGCACTCCACGGTGAATGACTTGGACGAATGAATCCCTTGTCGGAGAGCTCTTGGAGTTGACTTGCAAGTTCTTGCATTTCAGAAGGTGCAAGACGGTATGGAGCTCTAGCCACGGAGTTAGCTCCGGGCACAAGATCAATGCGAAATTCTACTTGTCGAACGGGTGGAAGACCGGATAGAACTTCGGGAAATACTTCGGGAAAATCTCGAATGATGGGAATGTCTTGGATACTCTTCTCTTTGACATCCTTTTGAACAATATGAGCTAAGAAGGCCACGTACTTCTTTCGTAGGTACTTTTGGGCGGTAGTGCATGACATTAACTTAAGTCCTTTGCAAGGCTTTTCACCAAAGACTCTTAACGTTTCTCCCGATGGTAGAGGTATTCGGATGCACTTCTCGAAACAGATGACTTCGGCATGATTATTTGATAGCCAATCCATGCCTATGATGATATCAAAACTTCCTAGTGGCATTGGTACAAGATTGATTGGGAATGTATGTTCATTAAGTTCTAGAGAGCAGTCATAGATAACAAACTCAATTGTAAGCGAATCACCATTTGCTACTTCGACAGTGAAGGTTTTCTCTAATTGGGATCGTGTCTTTGCAAGTAAGGGTTCAAAATTTAATGACACAAAACTTTTATCGGCACCGGTATCAAATAAAATGGAGGCATATTGACTATTAACAAGGAACGTACCGTTGACCACATCATTGTTGGCTTGAGCTTCATTGGCGTTTATGTTGAAAGCACGCCCACGAGCTCCGCCTTGTCTAGCATTGATTAACCTTGGGCACTGATCATGGAAATGGTTTGGGTTACCACATTCAAAACAAGCACGCCCATTTGCAATAGCGGGAACACCTTGATTAGCCACTTGGGGTTTGGTTCGGTTTGGTGGGTTGACTTGGCCTGCAAGTGCTTTGGCTCTACAGACATTGACCGTATGGCCATATTTCCCATAATGAGTGCAAAGGCGACATGGAATGTTTTGGGGATGGTGATAGTTGCATGTGGCACAAAGTGGGTAAATCCCAACATATGGCTTTTTGGCTGGTGCTTGAACCATAGGAGCAACTTGGTTAACAGGCATAACATGAGTGACCATAGCATAGTTTCTAGCCTTTCTTTTCTTATTATTACGAGAGGGTTCAGTTGTGGCTCCTTTGATGTGTACAGGAGGGGTTGCAGTGTCGGGAACTTTCTTGGTGCCTTTTCTAGTCAGAGTTCCCGCTTTCACATGGTTGTCGGTTAATGTAGCAGATAAGCGGATAGCATCTTCAAGTGTTGCGGGATTTCTCCCTAATACAGTATCTTGGATTTGCCTTGGTAATCCACCAATATACTTCTCGATGCAGCGGGATAAAGGTGTGACCATATGGGGCATAAGGAGACTCAACTCGTGGAACCGAGTTGTATAAGCTAGACTTTCACCACCATCTTGGGCAAGATCCCAAAACTCGGCTTCCAGTTTCTTTACCTCATTTCGAGGACAAAATTCTTCAGTCATTAGCCTTTTAACCTTATCCCAAGGTAAGGCCATTGCTACTTCCACACCTCTATTCCTCTTTTCCCCATTCCACCACGCGAGTGCCCGTTTTTGTAAGACACTTGTGGCATGACGAACACGAAGGTTATCGGGGCAGTCACTATTGAGAAAGGTATTCTCAATACTTTCGAACCATTGAAGAAGTCCCGTAGCTCCTTCGGTACCATAGAACTTTAGAGGATTACATGAGTTGAAGTGCTTGAAGGTGCATTGTGGTGGGTTGGCACCACCACCACCATTAGCTCCATGGTTACCATTTATGGCACCATTAACTTGAGTGAGTTGGGTTACAAGTTGTGCAAGGATAGCAGCAATGTCGGTATTGTTGTTGGTCACGGGAGCACGACGGGGAGGCATTCTACAGAATTGCACAACACAAGAAAAGATGTAAGAATTTATGAATGTTGTTTGGATTTAAAAGAATAAGATAACAAATAAAATAGTTAATCATACTTTGGATTGTACTCAAATAGTGATAAAATCACTTGAGTACTATGACACATTAAGGTTAATTAAACTCATATAATTTTCAAGGAGACATGCTTTAGCCTATAAGTAAACAATCATCCTGGGAATTCCCATGAAAGCATACGGGTCCCTCGGTTGATTGGGATTTATGCGAAATGCTTTCCTAGACAGAAAACCCAGAATACAGGTGTCACCCTTCCAGATTGCACGTGTCCTCAAATAATTAACAAATTTTAAAAACCTTAACGAGGAAATAAAGAAATTTTTATAGATTTAGATCCATGAAGTTTCCACATGCTAAGAAGATGATGATAGAGGAGTAGGTAAGAATATTATGAGGTTTTAAGGTATAGGTAGGGATATTGTTTATTTAATTATTATTTAAGCATAGTCTAATAAGTCATGAATTTTAACAAGTAAGGCATCAAAAATGAAATTTTAACTAATCATAGAAAACATGTAACACATAGCATGTAACACATAGTATGTAACATATAACATGTAGCACATATCACATAATCATGAAGCATGGCATAAGTGGGTGTCCTAAAGTTATAGTTTAGGTCAAGGGTGTCTAATAACCTAGTTCCCTATAACCAAGGCCATGATACCAATATGTCACACCCCAACCGACGGCGGAATCATCGGGGCGGGACATGTAGACTGTTCATGAGCACAAGGTTGACTAGATTTCAATATTTTAATCATCAAATTTAACTTCAAATAATTCAACACAACCAAATTCAAATAAGTACATAAACGAAATACATAATAGTCTTTATTTAAGTTTAACTAAGTCCAAAGCCTATGTGTAGCATGCCTTGATCAAAATCACTCATTAGCACCTGAAACATGAATAAAATAAGGTCAACTAAAAAGTTGGTGAGCATACATAGGTTTGTATATAGATAGCATATAGATTGTAGGTAAAACAAATCCTTACATAACACGATAAAATAAGGCATTTATGGAGAGCAACTATTGTGTAACTAAGTACAATAAAACCTTTGTAACTAGCATGCAAAATTGAGTTGTCGGTAACAATCACCCCAATCTGGGTGGGTTTGTCAGACTCAATAGATCTATCATTGTTTACCGTCGGCTTGAATAGTTAATGATTGCACATAAATCGCACACAAAAGTTAGCACAACTAGCACTCAAGCATAAAGCTCAAATTGCACAGATGAATGTAAAGAGGATTTGTATTTGTATTGTTTGTGTAAATGTAAACAATAGTATTGTATAATGTTCATGTTCCACCCCAAAAAGTGTAAAAGAGTAAAAGGGGCTATGTAATACTCACATGATTCGAAGGCGTATATAACACGAGAGACTAGATAGTAACGAGGTCCTTGTAATGCACAACGTTAACCTAGAGTGTAATATGTATTGAATCAATAGTGTGCACAATAGTCTATGTCTAAGTCTAAGTCTAAGGTTAAATTGGATGTGTGTATAAGGAATTTGAAGTTGTAGGTGTTAGTGGTTTGTACTTAAATAGTGTTGTATAAAATTAAGTTTCAAGTTTGGAATAACTAAATAATAAAACAAAATTATTATTTATTTACTTAGTTATAAAAAAATTAATGTAGGTATTAGGGGTAAGTAAGTATAACCTAAATAAATGATTTTTATTTAAATGTAAATTAAATAAATAATTGTTACCTTATTTATTTATTTATAAAATGTGTAACTTAATCATTTAGTTATAAAAATGAATTAGATGTTTTATTATAAATTTCTTAACTTTATTTTCATAAAGATGTTTAAATAAATGGTGTAATAATAATTAAGTGTAGGGTTTACAATAAATGTAAATTAAATTTTTGAAAGTTTTAAATAAATAATTTCTATTCATTTTAGAATAGAAATTTGATCTCTTTAATTAACGTTAATATAAATCTTTATAAAATCAATTCTTTTTATTTCAAAATTAATCTGAATTACTTGTTGTTTTTAAAATATGGAAATAATTATTCTACCAAGACTTTTCTCACACACACGACCGTGCCTGGGACAAGGCACGATCGTGCTAGAACCACGGGCGCGACCGTGCTAGTCAGGGACGCGACCGTGTTGACCAATACAGAGGATATAGCTAAGCTGTTCACTAGGCACGACCGTGCCTGGGCCAGGCACGACCGTGTCTAGGGTTCTAAGACACGACCAAGTCTAGCCAAAGGCATGACCGGGTCTGAGTGTGGGGGGCACGACCGCGCTGGTATTGGCGCGACCGTGTCTCATGAAGCACGACCGCGCTAGGATACTAGCGCGACCGTGTCTGTTCCAAAAATAGAAACGATTTGACTAATTATTATAGTGTTGATGTTGGAACTTATAGGGATTTCACCCATTCGGTTATTACGAATCTTTTTGTATAGTTTAATTGTATTTAAAACATCCCCAAGGTAGTATTCGATTAAACCATTTTGAAATGAATCTTAGATTTGGGTTCCTGTTAAATTGGCCATTGTAAGCCCAAATTACGTTGGGACTTTTGATCTATGGACTAAAACGATAGTGTAGAAGGTTTCAATTACCCGGAAGGACGACGAATTGATAGCGTACGGTAGAGATGAGTTCCGGCAACGACGGTTTGAGCTTCGACGTCTTCTGCTGCAATTCCGGCTGAAATCAACGTGTTCAGGAGCTTCAGAGAGGATGATAATGCTTTCGCTTGGGAGGATTAAAGTCAGAATGATGGATTCGATGAGCTAAAGAGGGAGAGGTCGACGGTTTTAGTTTAAAAATCTGTAATTGGTTTTAATTTAGGTGTAATGTCGATGTTTAATCGACTAATGATGATTGTTAATAGATGAACGTGTATAACCGTTACGGAGTTGAACGAGTGTGCCAAGGCACCGGGCGCGACCGTTCCAAAGCAAGGCGCGCGACCGTTCCATAGCACTTGGCGCGACCGTGCTAGAACGAGGCGCGACCGTGCCTATTAGGGTTTCTGTTTATTTATTTATAAATTCAATCCTTGAAGTTTTCAGTATTTGCAGATTTGTATAAATATGAACTTATGTAGAGTTTAATAGAAGATACTCGTGTAAAATTTGCGGATTTGTATCGAAACACAGTAATTAATCGTTGGTAAAAATAGAACAAGTCAGCGTACTAAATTTGAATTTGAAACGTGTCACATTGAACTGAAATATAGATAATGAAAATCAGAAATGTTACATCTTCCATGAGATAGGTCCGCCGGCTAACATAAAAATATACCCCGAAGTGGATTTCTTGTCATCCTTGCATTTAGCAAAGTCAGAATCAGAATAACCCACCACTTCTAAACTATCACTTCTTCTATAGGTCAGTTTATAGTCTTTCGTCACTTTCAGATATCGAAGCACTTTCTTAGCTGCTTTCCAATGATCAAGACCAGGATTAGTCTGATAACGGCCTAGCATTTCAGAAATATAAGCGATATCTGGACGAGTACAGACTTGAGCATACATAAGACTTCCAACTACTGATGCATAAGGTATCATTCTCATTTGCTCCTTTTCAACCTCTGTTTTGGGACATTGGAATGAACCGAAAACATCTCCTTTAACTACTGGAGCTACAGAAGGAGAGCAGTGCTGCATGTTATAACGTGTGAGGACACGCTCAATGTAAGCCTTTTGAGATAAGCCTAAGATCCCATTGACTCTATCTCGGTGTATTTCGATGCCAATAACATAAGAAGCCTCTCCGAGATCCTTCATGTCGAAATTACGTGAGAGTAAACGCTTCGACTCATGCAACATGTCTAAACTATTACTTGCCAACAGAATGTCATCTACGTAAAGGACACGTATAGTAAAGTTGCTCCCACTCACCTTGAGGTAGGTGCATTGATCCACTTGGTTCTTAATGAAATCTTGTTTCTTCATGGTTTCATCAAACTTTAGGTACCATTGACGTGATGCCTGCTTCAACCCGTATATGGATTTCTTCAACTTACAGACTAGATGTTCTTGACCTTCAGGTTGTTTCATGAATACGTCTTCGTTCAAGTCGCCATTGAGGAAAGCTGTTTTGACGTCCATCTGATGTAGCTCAAGATTAAAGGGAGCTACTAGGGCCATCACGATCCTTAAAGAATCCTTTCGAGAAACAGGAGAAAAGGTCTCTTGATAGTCGATTCCTTCTTTCTGAGTGAAACCATTTGCAACCAATCTCGCTTTAAAGCGTTTAATGTTTCCATTCGGATCCAGTTTAGTTTTGAAGACCCATTTACATCCTATGGGTTTAACTCTGTTGGGTAATTCAACTAAATCCCAAACATCATTTTTCTTCATGGAGTCAAGCTCGTCAATCATAGCTTTATTCCATTCAGAAGACTTGAAACACACCACTTTTAAAATCAAAACTTTAACGCGCAGAAGTCTTAACCCAGGAAATTTTTTTTTTTTTTTTTTTTTTTTTTTTAAAACCCTCTCGCGTACCGCGAGAGAATCCTTCCTGGACTCTCGCGGCCCGCGAGTAACCTTTTCTCTCAGAATGTTTCCAGCTTTCAGCAGTTTTCACACTTAACCATTTTTCCAACCTTTTTCATTTTACTTAACATCAAAACTTTACCAACACTTAGATTTTTGACCAAAAACATCATGGCAACATATGATTACATCAAAACATAACTTTTGTGCCAAATTACACCACTTTACAAGGATTTTACGAAAATCCTCAAAATACCAAAAATGCATACGAGAACCCTCCGAGCTTGGACGTTGACCTTGATCTATTTCGGAGCTTTCCCTGCAAAACCACATAAACTTATAACCATTAGTAATGAGATAAACACATCCAACAAGTGTTTACAACTTGTTTTCATCCTTTTCACCCATTTGACCCGTTTGCCTCTATTTGGTCAATTATAGTTCCATACATTAGCATTCCGTCAACATATTACCGTTGTAATGTATTAAACATAACAAACAAGTGATTACAACTTGTTTTCACACCTTTCACCCATTTGACCCGTTAACACCCATTTGACCAATTAAGGATTTCATACACTTGTATATCACCTACAAGTTACTTTCTTCATTTCATTATCACTTTTCCATTTCCATTATGGCACGTAGACCATAACTTCATATCCCAAAGGATACGAGATCATAACTCCATAACTAATCTATCCATTATGGTACTTAGACCATAACTCCATATCCACTCTATCCATTATGGTTCATAGACCATAACTCCATATGCATTCTATCCATTATGGTTCATAGACCATAACTCCATATCAACATATCCATTATAGTATAAATACTATAACTACATTCCTTCAATTATGCATACAATTTCATGCTCATTCATACCACATAACTAATTATGCAACTTTACACATTATACATACAACCTTGCATAAAATTCATTTATCCCCGTTTCATTTATGATTAACACATGATCCATTTCTATTATAGCTTAACACTATAACTACATTAATTCATTGTACATACTAAATCATTCACAATTTATCATATCGTAAGTATGTACACAATCACATAACACATAATTCACAACATTCACCATTTATCATCAATACTAAGTAAGTGCATAGGCACTTACCTTTCGGGTTAGAAGATCCCGCACCGCTCTCAAGCTTTGCAATTTGATTACCTAAACACATTCGCCTAGTTTAGTAATCTAACATATACCAACATTTCATTACAATTGAGTTCACAACCCAATTTCCCAATTCCAACCCAAATTGACCCGTTTGGGTTATCCTCATAGCCAAACACCCTCTTTCACCACAAACTCACCTACTTGAGTTTCATTAACTTAATCTTAACACTATTTCTTCTTTCAAAAATTATTATTAAGTTAATTTGGTGTTTGTTCAAGTGTCTAGCATCTTAAAAACACTTAATCTTCATTAATTCACCATTCTAGCATCATGATCCAAACACCCCCAATTTCCACCATATGAACCCTAACTTTTCAAAATCAAAATCAAAGGGTTCTAGGATGTTAATCATCATTCTTTAACTTTAGTTTAGCTAGATTATCAATAATCTAACACCATTTCATCACATGCATACATAATTTCGGATTTCACCCAAAACCCACAAAGAACACATACATGGTGAAATCAAGAGGAAGAGAATCACTTACTTGATGTTAGGAAGGTATTATGTGAGCCAAAACCTTCACTAATCAAGCTTCAATTGCACGAAAATGGCTTCAACACACTTATCTCTTTTCTTCCTCTTCTCTTGAACGACCAAACAACCAAATGAGGTTTATTTTGACTTTTGCTAGTCAATATGGCAGATTTTGCCATTTACACTTTTGGCCCCTTAACTTCCATTTCACTCATTTCATTCCATAGTTAGTTAAAACTAACATAACTTCATTATTAACTTGAAACCCACTAATTTCAACTTATTTCATAAATATTATTTTCACCATAATATTTATTAAAATGCTTTATTTATTTGAAAACGAAACCCGGATTTTGGTTCGTTACAAGACTAATCACTGCTAATGGCTTCATGATAAGAAGTAGAATCTGTAAACTTTTCGGCATCCATTTCAGCTTCAGTCAGGTAGGTAACATAATCATCAAAGTTAGTAGGTCTTTTGGACCTAGACGACCTCCTGAGTAGATTATCGGGTTCGACATTGTCTTCATGTCGGTCGTTTGATGTTCCTTCATTCTCAGGGATAAACGGAGTATAATTAAGTTCTGTGTTAATAGGAAGTGGTGTAGTGACGTGCGGTGCAGCGTCGTGTACAAGAGGAGTAATCGGAGGTAAAGTAAGCGACAAATCTCTCCCCACCCCGCTTCTTGTACTTCTTGCAAATCGTGATAAGGATTTTCACTGCTCCCACTGACCTTAAAATCCTCAAGGAATTTAGCATGCTTGGTTTCTACAATACGAGTGACGTGAGAAGGACAGTAGAATCTATAAACCTTTGAGTGATCGGGATATCCGATGAAGTAACAAGTGACCGTTTTCATGTCAAGTTTCTTTAAGAAAGGGTTATAGAGTTTAGCTTTGGTAAGACAGCCCCATACTTTCATATATCTTAGACTCGGTTTCCTTCCTGTCCATAGTTCATAAGGAGTTTTAGGGACATATTTTGAAGGAACTCTATTGAGTATATGAACGGCTGCTTTTAAGCCCTCGGTCCAGAGGAATGAGGGTAAACCTGAGTTGGCTAACATACTGTGTACCATGTCCATTAGTGTCATGCTTCTTCCCTCAGCAACACCGTTCTGCTGAGGAGTACCGGGCATAGTGTAATGGTTCACGATCCCCTGGCCTTTACAAAACTCATAAAATGGACCAGGAGCCTGACCCACATCAGTATGTCTACCATAATACTCACTTCCTCTATCAGATCTCACAGCTTTTATTTGAAGATCAAGTTGTTTTTCAACTTCAGTTTTACTTTAAAAGTTGCAAGTGATTCAGATTTTTCTTTAATAAAATATAAGTACATATAACGAGAATAATCATAAATAAAAGTGATAAATGAAGTATGTACAGTTATTCCAGCGATGGGATAAGGCCACTAATGTCAGTGTGAATGAGTTCTAATAAATTAGAGCTCCTAGTGGCACCTTTCTTATTCACTGCTGTCATTTTACCTTTAAGGCATTTGACACATGTTCCAAAATCATTAAAATCGAGAGAGGGTAAGACTTCATCCTTCACGAGCCTCGATAAACGTTCTCGTGAAATGTGGCCCAAACGTTGATGCCACAACATGGATGAAGTTTCTAAGTCTCGTTTTCGTTTAGTCTTTGTTAAGTTCTCATTGATATTATATGATAACAAAGACTTGAAAAATTCATTATCTAGTTCTAACTTATAGAGGCCACCATCCAGAAAACCACGACCAAACACTTGAGAATTAAAGCTAATAGTAAGTTTGCCATGACCATGAGAAACATCAAAACCGTCTACGGCTAACTTTGGTCCTGATACAAGATTCCGAGTAATCTTAGGAATATATAAGGGATCATAAAGTTTAATACATAAACCAGTTTTCATTATTAATTCTAAGGTTCCCACGGATACGACAACTAGCTCCTTTCCATTCCCTAGTTTAAGTGTTCTTTGGTTTCTTTTCAGCTTCTGGATTGTACGGAATCCCTGAGTAGAATTGGTTACATGAACCGTAGAACCAGAGTCAAACCACCATGTGTTAGTTGGAACATTTAAATAAAGGATTCAATTATCATATTAAGATGATTACCTCTCTTAGTCAGCCACTCCTTGAAGTCTGGGCATTCTTTCTGCTTATGTCCGGCCTTGCGGCATAACCTGCAGCGAAACTTCCCTTTGGAGTTCTTAGAGCTGGAAGCAGCACTTGAATCTTTCTTTTGGACCTTTGAAGATTCCTTTTTACGAAAATTTCCCTTCCTCTTCTTAGAATCACCGGTCATGAGGTATGCCACATCAGGTTTCTCCGGCTTTAGGCGTTCTTCCTTTTACACACACATAGCAATCAACTCACTCATCTTCCATTTCTCTTTCTGAGTGTTGTAGTTAATCTTGAATGCTTCGAAAGACGCAGGTAGAGAAGTCATAATAAAGTGCACCAGGAAACCATCACTGATCTCCATTTCAAGTCCCTTAAGCTTATGGGCCATGCTGTGCATCATCAGGATGTGCTCACGAATACCGCTGATCCCGTCATACTTAGTAGTCACCATCTTCAGAATAAGAGTGTTGGCATGCGCCTTAGAAGTTCCTTTGAATTGTTCCTCCACAGAAGCCAGATAAGTTTTAGCATCAGTCAAATCTGGAATTGCTTCCCTGATGGCGATGCTAATGGATTGCTTTATGAGCATAAGAGAGATTCGGTTGCACCTATTCCACTTCTCATGGAGTATCTTGTCGTCAGCGATACTCTTATCAGTGAGAGCAGGGGGTGCAGCCTCTCCTAGTGCATAATCAAAATCCAGCATAGCAAGATTCAGCATTAGAGAATCTTTCCAAGAATGAAAGTTAGAACCGGTAAGAGCTTCAATTCCCATATTAGGAGCTGCAGTGAATTTAGATGAGAAGAATAAGATACATAACTAAATAGAAGAACTTAGAGTGAACTTATGGGGTACTAGACTAAGGCAGGCGGAAAGTAAGGACCATTATACTAAGGAAGTTGTGATAAAGTCTATTATAACACCAAAGATAATAAACTAATTAAGGTTCTACTTAAACAATTGGCTTTTGCTTTGGCTATGACCAATTATTTAAGCATTAGGAACAAATAAGGTATGTAAGTTAAATGTAACACATCACCTTTGGGCAGGTGAGACATTTAATTTACACAATTTAAGTTTGCAGGACACAAATGCAACACATCATCTTTGGACAGAAGTGAAACATTTATGTATTTAAGGCGGGTGTCATGTGAATATCTAATAATTTAATGATATACACTAAGTGACAATTCTTGATTATATTTGAAAAAAGTACACATGTGTCACATCACCTTTGGGCAGAAGTGAAACAGTTAGGTGTTATTCAAGTAATTAAAAGTTTTTTAAAACATTTCAATTTTAAGGTTTCACAAAAAATATAAAAGCATTAGTTAATAGCAAACCCCCTGTTCCCGAAAAATTTTGTGGACCCGAGTACTTTTTAAGGGCCCGAAAACTTAAGCAGCCGAGTACATTAGCATGAGCCGTGAACTTTTGAGTAGCCGTGAACCATTGTAACTAGCCGTGAACTTGGGTAAGCCGAGAACGTGATAATTAGCCATGAACCTTTCAAGTAGCCGTGAACTATCATAATTAGCCGAGAACTTGGGTGAGCCGAGAACTATTGATGCTCACGGGAAAGTGAAAGTTCTCGGGTTTTAGGTTAAGTTCACGGTATGGTTGAAGTTCACGGTAAGGTTGAAGTTTACGGTAAATTAAAGTTCACGGTAAAGTTGAAGTTCACGGTAAAGGGAGGTTTACGGGAAAACTAAGGTTTTCTGGAAAATTGAGCCGAAAACTTGTGTAAAACCGTGAACTTTATAGAATCCGAGAACTTTATGGATTCCGTAAATAATGGATAGATTTTAGGGATATCTTTTATTTCAAAAATTAAGTGTTTTAATTATATCCAAGATTTATAGGTTCAAAAATATTTAAAATTTAAATACTTAATACGAAAACTTGGAGATAAAGTTAAACAATTTTAGGAAACAAGATTTGTCCAATCTACCTACCAAAATAAGTGATTTTCACCAAAATTAAGGATGAATACTCAAGAACAGTTGATGAACGTTAGAACCGTTCTTGATTAATATCATATTTTTGGTCTTAATTCGAAATCTTAGAACATAATAATTAAGGATTTCGAAAAATATCAAAGTTTTAATGGATTAAAACAGTTTAATTGGATTAGAAAATTAAAAAAAAAAACAAAACCGAAAACTTTAGGTTTTAGACCCGAGAACTTTAATATATCTTAAAAACAGTTTATTTGATCCAAATAAGGGATCAAAACATGGTTTAGAAACTGTTAAATAGATCAGATCCGAAAGACGTAAGTCCAGAGCCGAAAACCTTTATAAAAACATTTTTCCCGATTCATTCCAGTTTTAGGGAACGAAAAAAAAAGAACTGATTTATCAACATATGCTCTGATACCACATGTTGATCAGTTATTTAACATGATAATGGAAAACGATATTAAACATAAACGTGTACCTGGTAATCTAGTAAGGTTGGAGAGGGAAGACGTTATGATCTTGATGATGACCGGGTTCCCGTTTAGCATGTACCGTAATGATGGTTTATGTGAGAATGATTCTTACGAATATGAGAGAGAGAGCACCGAGATTATGGTGTTGGTAAACAATTAATCATTAGTTATAACTCTATAATAATCTCTCTATTTATATACATCCAAGGAGAAACCCTATTTAATGATAGTAAGGGTAATTACGTCCATCGAATAATTACCAATTAAATAATAGGGGTAAATAAGTCAATGATCTATTAATTAATAAATGATAATAAATGCCATACAATTAATAGTGAGTCTTACATTTATGTATTTATACGATTTGAATCCACATCATTTTTATTAAAAGACAATCACCAATATCACTAGAGCACAAGATCATAAACATCTTTTATAAGTGATCGAATCATCTTCAATCTCAATTATCGTTTCTTATTCTATCTAACTAAATTTTCTTGCCCTCCTTCTAACTTTCAAACACAATAAAGTATCTTCCTTTCTTTTTATTTTTCCTCTTATCTGCTCGAGAAAATGAAAATGAAATTATTATCTTTTCTCTTCTATAATTTTATACTATTTCATTTTTCCGGCCTCCAAACTCATCATCACAAGCCAAATATGGCTTTATGTTATATTTTCGGCATTCATTAACTTGACGATAACACAATAGTTATATGTTGAGGTCACGACGATAACTTGAAGTTTTATTTTAAAAATAAAATAACTTGAAGTTTTTATTTTAAAAATAAAATCTATTTGAATTAATTATATGGATGGCTCCTATGCTTTAAACAGATTTCACTTATGGCCCATAGGATTAAGAAATTACACGTTCAATCCAATAGTTTACACGAATGTAACAAATTTAGCCCATAAGTTGGATGAACATTAAAGAGTCAATTACATATATCCCTGTAAAAACTTTATTAATTACATATATACACAGCTCAAAATTTTATTTATGTATATCCACTTCATTAATTACATATATACCCAACTGGATGATGGAATCGATCAGAAGGGACGCTGGATGTTGGAATAGACTGGAAGCGGAAATTAGAAGGTTAGGGTTGGGATCGATGTAATAAGAATAGTTGTATGTCTTGTAAGGTTAGAAGGCTAATTTTATAAAAGATGAAGATATATGTAATTTAAGTTTTTGGTTGGGTATATATGTAATTAGGGTTGAAAATAGAGGGATATATGTAATTCTACCAACATTAAATTACTATGTTAAATATGTGTGAAACGACCTAAATGCCCATAATGATCTTCTTCTTCCTTACAATTCACCAAATTTCCCTCATGACCACAACCCATCCCATGGTTGTCTTCTCCATCCCTCCTCTTCTTCCCCAACGAAGGAACACCACCCACCACCGTCGCGCAAACCCCTACGCCCTTACTGCCAACCATCACCACTCCATCTCAATACACCAAATCAATCTCACTTGCAGATTCTAATGATAGATCGTTCCGACAAGCTCAAGCAAAGGCCGACAACATGATGACAACGACGATTTCACGCAAATTCAAAATCTCCATTTTCAATCTCTCTCTCTCTCTCTCTCTCTCGTTGTCCACTTCATCTGAATCGTCCTGTTTCACTTCACCAAATCCCCTCATAACCAAACCCTAACCCCTGAAACACCTCCATTGTCACAACAACCGGTTGTAGCTCGAAGCAACTACATAGTCAGATTCACCGATTACAAGAAAGCGAAAAATCACAAAAAGTATCGCGAACAGGACATGAAGGGGAAATCCAATGGTTCTTCATCATGGGAATGGATTAACAGAAATAACGTCGCTTCTAGATTCCCGACGGACTTCAGAGTCGTGGCGATTGATGATGAGGCGATGAATTTGGTGATCGAAGAGTTTGAGAGGCTAAATAAGGTGACATACGTTACAATTGATTCATGCCATGGAAATATGAAAACTAAGACCTGGGGGTAGGGATTAGGGTTGGGATTGGGACTCTCCGGAAACACGTGGTTGTTTGTCGGAGTTGGTCGGCTTGCCGGACGGATTGGAAAGATCGGGAAGAAAATGAACGTGTCTGCAAGGACTTTTCTTTAGGGTTTTTTTATAAGAATGATTAAACCATAGAGTATTTTATAATTATTTTTAACTAAGGGGAATTTTGTTCGTTTCTGTAAATTTTGACAGACATGTTAACAGGCATCCACTCCAGGACTATCTGTGTTACTGTCACACCCCAACCGACGACGGAATACGTCGAGGCGGGACATGTAGACTGTTCATGAGCTCAAGGTTGACTAAATTATAATGCATTATTCATTAAATTTCATTTAAAACCAAACAAACACAAACCAAGATCAACAAGTACATAAATGAAATACACATTGTTCATTGTTTAAAATTAACTAAGTCCACACTTAAGTGTAGCATGTCTTGATCAAACTCACACTTTAGCACCTGAAACATGAATAAAATAAGGTCAACTAAAAAGTTGGTGAGCATACATAGGTTTGTACATAGATGTGAGTAAACAAATCCTTATAAATCATGATAAAATAAGGCATTTATGGAGAGCTACTATTGTGTAACCAAAAAGTACAATCAAACCTTTTTAATTAGCATGCAAAAACAATTGTGTTGTCGGTAACAATCACCCTAACTGGGTGGGTTTGTCAGACTCAATAGATCAATCATTGTTAACCGTCGGCTTGAATAGTTAATGATTGCACATAAATTACACACAAACAGTTAACACACCTAGTACTCAAACATAAAACTCAAATTTGCACACATGAATGTAAAGAGGATTTGTGTTTGTGTAGTTTGTGTAAATGTAAACAATTGTATGTATAGAGTTCATGTTTCACCCTAAAAAGTGTAAAAGCAAAAATGGGCTATGTAAACTCACGTGTATCAAAGATGTTGCTAGCACAAGAAACTAGGTAGCCAAAGTGGTCCTTGCAACCCATAATGTTAACCTAAAGTAAAAAGTGTATATGGGTATGTATTAAGAATATGCACAAGTGTCTAAGGCGAATCTAGGGTTTCAATGGGAGTAAGGGTGGGGTTGTGTACAATGAGTTTAGTTTGAATAACTAAATAAGTTAAATAAATAATTTCTTTTTATTTATTTGTTTAGAGAAAAAATAGTGTAAGGTTATATTTATTCAAATGTAATTCAAATATGTATTAATGTATATATTTAAAAGAAATTCATATTTGTTTACCTTAGGGTTCAAACCCTAATATTAATAAAATTGATCTTTATAAAATTTGCTTTATGAATTGGTAGGGATAAAACCTTACAAGATTTTATAAATATGTATTTTAAATGCTTGTTTTGAAATTTAATAGTTTAAATTAGAATGGACTTTTAAAATCCTTTTATATAAAAGAGTGGGGGTTTTAAATCATTTAAATTGTAAAAATAGGAGTTTTAGGACTAACATTGTAAATTATTGTTTTAAGCTGTCGCTAATAATATTAGGTTTATAAAATAATTTTATTGAATTTATTTAAGTATGAAAATTGATTTTAAAAAAATATACAGACCACCTCTGTATGGGTCAATGGCTTACCACTGGAACAAGGGAACTGATACTGTTAGAAACCGGTTTTCAGTAGTGTTAACATGGAATCAGGAAGGGTTCGAGTCTGATTACATGAAATGAGTAAAAAGGCCGTTGAGTATGGGTTTCGAACCCATGACACTCGGTCCAATGGTGCAATGACTTAGCCAGTTGGACCGAGTGGTTCGCTGGTATTACTAGGAAAATTTAGAACATAAAACGATCACTGAATCGATGATTTTTCCCCAAATCCTATACGTATGAATGAACCAATAGCCCTAAATCGGATCGAGTCCGATAGGTCTTGTCATATCGAATTAATATGGGGCTATTGTAATACATTCAAAAATGAACTAAACTACATAAATCTTACATGTTTTGTGCGGGGACGAGTGAGAACGACCGCTACGAGTTTTCGGTTGTTCGTGACGCTCGACAGAATTCTAGAGTCGTAATGCAGATCGATTTAGGTTAGAGAGAGTTCGAATAGGGTCATACGACAGTGTGTGGTTGCATTAGTTCGATTAATTTTATCTTAATTACTCGATTCGATTACGGAAATCAAGTGACAGTTGTCGGGATTCAATTTTGCGTATTCGGTTCGATTTTTTGATGAATTGAGACGCGTTGGTGGTCTGGATTCATGAGGTATCAGTCTAGGCATGATTTGCGGGCGTTAATCGCGTCTGAATCTTTGATTGAGGTTTGATTGGAACGCGCTTTGACTTCTGCGAAGTCAAACTATTCAAAATTCGAATTGTGGCTACGGGTTAATCGATTTTGCGTGATGAATGGGCCGGGGTGTAGTGGATAGTCGATCCCGAACACATACAGATCCAGTATAGTTGGGTTGGATCGATTGAGTGCATGGATTGAGATTTCTTGGTTGGTTTAACTTTTGAAACTCAAACCGGTTTATGTGAGAGTCCAAATTTGGGGGTTTATGTGTTGAGAGTCAAAGGTTCAAAACTAATTATAAATATAAATATTTACATGTATAAATTTGATTCTTTTGTTTTAAAAGTCTTAGTACTTTAAAAAAATGGTGTAGTAACATATGCATTTTTATAAAGACTTAGATTTATATATCTACTAATCTCGATATATAAATATATATATATATATATATGTAAGTAAAAAAAATGCCAAAAAGTTAATCTTTTATATTTGTATTACTTTGAATAAGATTAAATGTATGTGTACATACTAAATTCTAAAATTGTATTGATGAAAATTTGGAATTGAAATGTTTGTACGAATAATAATAGGTATTATAATAGGGATGGAATTGAAATATTGTTAAAATAATAATTATTGTGATATATTATGTTTGAGCAGGTACGAGACTTCTTGTGTTAACTATTGTTCATAAAGAGGAATAAAGAAAATCTTGGGTCTGAAAAATCATGGATTTTACAGCCTCCCCATGTTAAGGGGATTTCGATCCAAAATTTAACTAGTGGAGACTACTGAATCAGGAAGGAAATGAGTTTGGAGTTTTGATTGTCGGTTTGAGGAGTATGATAGATAACAAGATTTAGGTCCAAAGCTCATGTTGAGTATGAATGATATCAATGGATTTTTGTTTCAAGTGGGTTAAGGAGTGATCTGTCAAAGAATCTAGAGGTGAAATGCGTTACTTGGAATGGCTTTGATGGGAAACTTGACGATCCGGGTTTGTTTAAGATGTTGTCGAATATGCTCAAAATTGTTAATGGACAAGAGGTTACACAAACATTGGTTTAGGTCAAAACTTCACGTGATACGAACAACGCTACTCCTGATAATATGATAGGGCACTTATATATAGGAAGTACCATCGGCGTATCCACCATGCCCTTGTCATATCACATTTGTTTCGTTGTTATATATCACGATAGGTTTTTGGTCACAACACACGACAAAATTCACTATGTTTTCCGTGCGCTGATTTTTATAATTACGTGTGCACCCGTAATTACTTGAATCATCGCATCGTCCGTATAGATCCTTCCGTTGCGTGCGGGGCAAGAGGAGGCACAAATTTACTTAGTTCATATATATTGCTTTCACATATGAGTTGCTAATAAGTAACCATGTCCCTAATAGGCAGGTCAGTTAGCAACTAAAGAGAAATAAGGTAGTATAACAAAAAGTTCCATAGTATACTCGTGTTTGAACAAGAATACATCAAACACCGAGTTGTTTTAAAGTGTTACAACTTTCTCGTGTTTGAACAAGAATACGTCAAACCCCGAGTAGCTTCAATGTGTTATAGCTTACAACTTTGGTGAACAGAGTGTATGTCCATCCTTTGTGTACAATGTGATCAATAAATTGGAACAATTGTAAACAATTTAGTTTCGTGTATAATGTAAACACACAAGTTCCATGTATCACCTAGTGTCATGTAAGTTGTAATCAAATAGGTTTTACGTGTAATGTGAGCAACCTGACATCATGTATTTCGTAAAGCAATAGTAATGTAAACAATGTGGTATCATGTGTTTTGCAAGAAATGAATTTCATGTATGGTGTTAACAACTTAGTATCATGTAGTATCATGTACTTTGTAACCAAATAAGTTTCATGTTCAAATAGTTAGTTTACCGAGAAAATCATAATTATTTATCAATTTGAAATAATATTTTTATAAAATAGGTTGTATTAAGTTCCCTTACGAAGTGAAAATGTTTATAGAAAATTTATATTTCTGATACTCTCTAAAGTTTGATAAACGTTTTGGTTTGAACAAAATAACGAGGTTGTTTAAATCTAATAGGATGATTTGTTTACGAAGGAGATTGCCGGTAGTGTACTAAATCGTAGTGAATGAGGAAGGTGATACTTGGAGGATTCTGATGAAAATATGACGGGTGTAAATCACACTCACTGCGTCAAATCAATGAATAATAACTTTAGAGTTGTAATATAAAATTTATTAAATGCTGAAATGTTGAACATTATTCAAAACATAGGGAAATGGTTCTAAAACTGAAAATTTAAGGACAGTATATAGACATTTCTGCTAACGTCTTAGGTAGCTTTCCACTAAGATGTAGATAATCACCGAGACGAGCAACGCTATGGTCACTCGGGTAGCCAATCTGGCTTCAACTCTAGCTGTTTCCGTGCGATTCTCAAGCGTTTCTTTTTTGAGGATGGAAATTAACCCCTTTTGGTACCCTAATTGGTTTGCTAGGCTATCCATTCTTTGTCCTTGCAAGTCGTGCCTTATCTCGTGCTCCATCCTTTGCCTCTCAAACTCCGAGGTCCTCACATATTGGTGAACGTCATCGATTGGAATTCCCATAACACTAGTGGGTGCCATGGTACGCCTTACCCAATGGTTAGAATGATACGGGCCGGGAACCAGATACGGGTCTCTTAGTGGGGTGGTAACTGAGTGTGCAAATAGGGTGTCTGATACGGGTTTTTGGGTGGGGGTGATCCCTGTCACACCCCAACCGGGCGGCGGAACACGTCGGAGTATGACCCGAATTGTGACCAGATTGCTCGTAGCACTTGGAACTATTAAAATTTCATAATGTTATTCAATAATATTAAAAGTGCCTCAAAGGCTACAAATAGTTCAAATAAACAAGACAAAACATAGTTCCAAACAAGATAAAATCAGATTTCAAATTTCTAAGTCCAAGCCTAAGTGTTGAACATAAATCAAGCGTTGCTTGAACTTGGTGCACCTGAAACATGTTTAAAATAAGAGTTATCAACAAAATGAATTGTTGGTGAGCAATCATGGTAGATATAGATATAGTAGTTTAGATAAAGTACAAATTCCATGCTAAGACAAGTAATACATTATAGTCTTATTGTATATACACACAGTCCAAGTTAAACCTTCCTTTTAAGATTTATCCAATTCAGATTGTCCAACATATAGTTAACCGTTTTTCAGTTTCAGAATTCATTACATGCATCCTAGATCAAAGAAATGCATGGGGTAGCTAACCCACATGGTACCACTAATTCCATTCATAGGCTGTCGAAACAGTTAATAATATGAACTAGTGTAATCAACAAATAAGCCACATAATGCAATTAAACAAGTCTAACATAAGGGAATTTGTTTCAAGTTGTGAGATTTGTCAATATCACATTGAGGATAACTCCCCGAATAAGCCTTCTTGGTTGGACTGAAGGTAGTAGTAGTAGCAGGTGCTACTTGGCTCACAGGTTGAGCAGGTGTAACAGTCCCATAATTTTGTTTATGGTTGGACTTTCTCTTCCTGTTTCTACCAGTAGGTTCAGGTTTAGAAGTCACAGCAGCAACCACAGCAGGTTTCTTCCCTCCTTTGCGGTGAAGGATTCCCGCATCGACATAAGTGTCGGTAAGTGTGGCTGAAAGACGAACAGCTTCTTCGATAGTAGCAGGTCTACTACTAAGAACAGCACTCCTGATTTGAATTGGGAGTCCCTTGCAGAATTTCTCAATCTTCCTAGCCAAGGTGTCGACTAGGTGAGGAACGAGTAGACAAAGCTCATAAAAACGAGTGACATAAGCAGAATTGTCACCACTATCTTGGGAGAGAGTCCAAAATTCCTCCTCGATCTTCATCATTTCGTTTCGAGGACAGAACTCATTGATCATAAGTTCCTTGAATTCAGCCCAAGGAAGAGCCATAGCAACAAGAACGGTGCGAGTAGTTTTCTCGCCGTTCCACCAAGTTAGTGCACGCTTTTGAAAGACGCTTGAGCCATATTGAACCTTGAGTGCCTCGGGAACACCAGCATTAAGGAAGGTGTTCTCAATGCCCTCAAACCATTGGAATAGTCCAGTGGCTCCTTCATGACCCGAATACTTTGGTGGTGAACACGAATTAAAGTATTTGAAGTTGCAAGCATTGTTGTTGTTATTAGAAGAGCTTTGATCACGATGTTGAAACAGAGCCGGTAGTATTGCAGCAATCCGATCAACAATTTGTTGTGTGAGTGCCGGATTTGTATCAACGGGATCAGACATTCTATAAGAAAATAAAGTAAAATGCAAGTTTGAGATGAATAATAATATTCAAGAGTTAAGCTTTGAAAGTAAAGATAGGCTTAAGTTTAAACACATAGTTAGTAATTGTGTTGGTTGGGTTTTACCTCACAATTACTTAGGACATATCAAGGTTAATAAGATTTCAACAATATTTGAGAAAGTCATGCTTTAGCCTATAAGTGAACACTCATCCCGAGAATCCCCAGGTAAGCGTAACAGGTCCAGTAATTTGGATTTGTACGAATACGCTTGCCTAGACAGGAAACTCAGAATACAGGCATTCACCCTTCCAGATTGCACGAGTTTCTGAACATTGTCAAAGTCTTAAACCTTAACGAGATTTTGGATAGACTTACAAAGTCTAGGGGGTTTTATAAAATATTTTAAAACATTGAAGAATTTCATATAAAAGAATATTGATGGAAATATAAGGTAAAGTCTTAGAATTTTGAGGATTTGTAAGATTTGTGTTAAAGATTTAGAATTTGACAAATAAACACATAAGTTCCTAATCATGCAAGACTAAAAGAGGGTCCTAAAGTTATAGTCTAGGTTAAAGATTTCTAATAACCTAAATCCCTATAACCAAGGCTCTGATACCAATCTGTCACACCCCAACCGGGCGGCGGAACACGTTGGAGTATGACCCGAATTGTGACCAGATTGCTCGTAGCACTTGGAACTATTAAAATTTCATAATTTTATTCAATAATATTAAAAGTGCCTCAAAGGCTACAAATAGTTCAAATAAACAAGACAAAACATAGTTCCAAACAAGATAAAATCAGATTTCAAATTTCTAAGTCCAAGCCTAAGTGTTGAACATAAATCAAGCGTTGCTTGAACTTGGTGCACCTGAAACATGTTTAAAATAAGAGTTATCAACAAAATGAATTGTTGGTGAGCAATCATGGTAGATATAGATATAGTAGTTTAGATAAAGTACAAATTCCATGCTAAGACAAGTAATACATTATAGTCTTATTGTATATACACACAGTCCAAGTTAAACCTTCCTTTTAAGATTTATCCAATTCAGATTGTCCAACATATAGTTAACAGTTTTTCAGTTTCAGAATTCATTACATGCATCCTAGATCAAAGAAATGCATGGGGTAGCTAACCCACATGGTACCACTAATTCCATTCATAGGCTGTCGAAACAGTTAATAATATGAACTAGTGTAATCAACAAATAAGCCACATAATGCAATTAAACAAGTCTAACATAAGGGAATTTGTTTCAAGTTGTGAGATTTGTCAATAGTGTAAGTGTAATTATATAGGAACATGTTTCACCCCAAAAGTGATAAAATGTATAAAGAGGGGCATGAAAACTCACATGGTTTGTAAGTAGTTTCCGAGCTAAGTTTGATCCAAAGATATAATCCAAAGTAGGTCACAATTAACCTATTATAGTTGTAGTTTAGTCATTTAGTTTAAAGGAATAAGCTAAGGTTTGTTCGTGTTCTCGAATTTGAGAAATTAGGATTTTGGAAAGTTTAAGGTTTGAAATGTAATTTGGTTATAGTTTAAGGTGTGTAAGTATTTAAATTACTAAATGATTATGTTTAGTAATTTAAATATAATTTCTGATTTTATAAAATATTTTAAGAGATTATTTAATTAATTACTTATTTAGTAATTTAGTTAATAAATGTGTTTAATTAACTAAATATGTCAAAAAGATAGTAAAAATATAAATATAATTTAAATTATAAATTATATAAATATTTTCTTTTAATAAGTAAATTTTTATAAAATTTACTTATTTTTAGTTTAATTAAATCAATAATTTCATTGATTTAATTACAAAACAAAATTAGTGAAAATTAGTAAAAATGTCTAAAAGTTCCAGAAACTTAATATTTTGTTAAAAATATATAGATTAAGTTTCTGTAATTTTTGTATAATTTTTGGAATAGATTTACTAATTTTAAATAAATAGTCCAAGCTTTAAATTTAGACTTTTAAATAATTAATTTTATAAACTCAGAAAGTTTTCTGTTTTTATTTTATAAAACAGTAGAGAATTTTATTACAAAAATTTGGACTATTTATTTGTACATTTTCGAGTTGTAAATAAAAAGTTATGAATTTTTAAAGATTAAAGATTTAATTAATAAAAATCAAAAATAGGAAAATGTTGAAAAATGGGCGAACCGGCCACAAAGGTGGATCGAACCTGGGCTACTTGGCTCAGCGGCAGTGCACTTGACCGTTGGGCCAAGTGGCTAACCTGGTTATAAGTGCATTTGGGTTATATTTAACCCGGATCTTGGGTCCGGTTTGTGTTCGTTTAAGCCAAAAAGGTTCACGGGTGAGGGCCTTAGCCGGGCTCGAACCCGTGACCTCTCGTTCGTAATACGCGCACCCAGCCATCTCGGCCAAGTGACTAACCCGTAAACAAACGGAGAGAGGTTCCTTTTAACAACGTTTTCGAATTAAAATCCCAAATCCGTTTGAACGCAAGAACCCTAATCTGAGTTTGTTCGAATTCGACGAATCCGTATAATAGGAACTCAATTAACCATAGGGCTTTTGTTATACGTTCAATTCCGAGTTTAATGAAGTATCAAATTACCTGTAAGATCAACTGATCGAAGTTCTGGACTCGATGTTCAGTTCGTCTGAACTGAGATTCCGAGAGAGAGAATTAGAGGGTGTTAGGAGTTGTGATTTGTTTCAAATGGACGAATTAGGTGTCGTCGAGGTTTCTATAACATCAATTCGTCAATTAATGCGTGAATTATTGAGTTTTGATTACGGGTTTAAGACGGTTTAAAGTTTTAGCCGTTTTCAACTGTTACGAGTTCAATTCCTCGAATTAACGAGTTCATCATACTCGTTTAATGATAATAAACGAATAGCAGTTACAAGTTTTCGAATTCGAATCCTTAAAACGCGTTTTCGAATAATCAGAACCCAAAACCGGGTTCCCCTTGTTTCGAACCCACGATCCCTTTTGGGTGGGTTTTAAAACAGAAAATTACAACTTTGGTCCCTGAGGTTTGTTAAGTTGACTCCGGTCAACTTAAACTTGAAAATAAGTTTGAGGAAAGGCAGTTTAGCCCTTGTAGTTAAGTTTTAACCAAAAAACTAAGTTAGTTAGGTTAAATAGGGTTTTTAGTTAATTAATTTGATATATTTTGATATTTAAATGTATAAATTACATTTAAATTATAAAAGAATTGTTTATTTCTATAAAAATGATATAAAATGACATATTTTTATAAAACTTTATTTTAAAAATATTTATTTAATTAAACTTTATTTATTTGATTTATTTAGGAATAAATCTTATTATTTCTTAAAAATTCATAATAATTTTATAAAAATCATTTTAATTTATATAATTTGTGTTTTAATTGAATAAGACACAATTAAGATTTTTTCCAAATTAAATAAGTACAATTTTTTTTTTTTTTTTTTTTTTTGTTTACACTTAGATAATTTATGAGATTTATTTTATATAGTTTAGGGACTTTATTCAAATACCATGAATATTAGCCCTAATACATAGTTTGAGTATGGTTTTTAGCCACATAGTTTAAGCAATTCATTTAAGAATTTTCACATATTATTAAATATGGATAATTAGGGTTTACAATAAATGCCAATTGGCTGGAAATTGTAAACGGAAAAAGTACAGATATTACAATCCCGGTGCTCGGAGCCTCGGGCCAGTGTTCCTAATCCAGTCTGCCCTTACATCAAACCTTGGTCTAGCAGTTGCGGGTGTTGGTGACCGATACACCGGTGACCCAGTGTCTTCTTCCCAATCAGATTCTGCTTCGGGACGGTATACCGGGAGGAAGGAAAGTAGGATTCCATATCTAGCAGAGAAACAATGAAAAGGTTGTAAGCGACCATGAAATACTAAGTGTTAAATATAGGAATTCTCATAGGTTTAGAGTTTAACTAGTCATAACACCGAGTCTTCACAATAGTATTTTAGAAATACACTTGACCTATAAGCAATGCATCCCTGAGGAGAATTCTCAGGAAAGAGGGGTGGGTCAGTAGGATACACTTAAGTACCATGTCTTATGATAATCCGAACTTTTTAGGTTAACTCTGTTAACCAAACTTAGTTAAATTGTAACCTTGTTACTTATCTCAAACTACAGGGATTGTTTCTGTCATTCCTTCAAACTCTAACTACAAGGACTAGTTATGTAAATACTCTTAAATCAAATCTGTTGACTTTTCAAAGTCAAAAATTATATTTCTGTTGACTTTTGATAGTCAAACTAACAAGTTCCTAACATAGATAACCCAATCCAAACTCCAGGGACTTGTTTTGTCATTTCAAAACTTCATAACATAAAACTAGAGGGACCACTTCTGTAACTGACCCTAACTTGATTTCTGTTTGACTTTAGAAAGTCAAACTCACAGCTTTAATCCAATTCAAACGCTCATGATCGAATTCGCCCGATTTTGTAACCGTTGGACACGTCTCAGCCATTAACGATCACCATTATCACATTAAACACAGAAATTGAATCGTAATCAAACCCAATTATGGGTATTTACATCATAACTGTCGACCGTTACTGTTTAACTATTGAATTCGGCAAATTCTCATACTATTCACACGAATTGGAACTCTGCACACCTTAAACGAAACCATGTGAAGCTGTTTCAAGCGTCAATTTAATCGGAGGTGGAACCAAACTCGCCGGAGTTGAAGCTGTTCACGGTCGGAAACGGTGTTAGTCGAGCACCTCCAATTCGAATCCCAATCTGGTAAATTCTTACACTTGTAGCTTCATTTTTATCCCAGGATCGTAAGCCATATCCAAATTCTAGGGTTCATGTTTAACTGATTTAATCGAACCCTAATCTAAACACGTTCTTAATCCAATTAATTCACACCTGTAGACTCGTAACCATCCACAGAGTGAAAGCCCTCTATCAATTTAACATTTTAACATCGAATTTTTCATAATCCGAATTCTAGGGTTCCTCCTTATTCGATTTAGGGGTTTTGATCCTATACTTAACTAAAATGGAATTAAATCATAGGGTCATATTTGCAAACATGTACTTAGTAAAAACCCCATGTTAATTTGATTCCATAACATCAAATTCTTCAAGATCTAGAACTTAGGGTTCATACGATTTTTGTTTAATCAAACCTCTACCTACATTCGATTTAAATGAAATTAAACTACTGGATTAGACTCGCAATCATATAATCATTGATAGCCCTATGAATCCAACTTATTTCAGTATATGATTTACTCAATTTGATTATGTGTTCGAAAACTAGGGTTTCGGCTTTGTTTTCGAGCAATTAACGACCTTAAAGTTGATGTTTTTCCAATTAAACTTGTTATCAGGTTTGCATATGCCCCGTAATCAAAACCCCTATGCTTCCAATTCATATCGTAATCGAAATCGTGGGTTTGGGACTTGATTCGATCGTACGTTCTTATGGGAGGGTTGAACACTAGACCTGTGTGTTAAAACCAATTCGTTCCGGGTTTAGTTGCGATACCCTAGCGGGCGGACTTGGTAAGACGCGTGACCCATACGCAGGAGACCCGGGTTTGAGTCCGGTCTCCTGCATTTTATTTTTGGGGCTTTTTCTAGTATTATTTTAATATAAAAACTTACCCCTATATTAATATATTAGTATATTAAAGTGTTTTAGCCTCGAAAAACACCCGTAGGCTCGGGTTTGAATTTATAACCTATTTTAATTATTATTCCCACTTTTAAAAATAATATATTTATGTTATTATCAAATTAAAATAATATGTTTATATTATTTTCAACCCGTAACTGCTACTATTAAATAATATATATTTTTATATTATTTCACCTCGTTTAAATTACTTTGCGTGACGCTTAAACTAAAAATAATATAACTGTTTATATTATTTACTCACGTTTATTATACTCGGTTAAAAATAATATATTTATTATTTTTCCACACAAATGATTATTTGTGAACCTAAAAAATAATATATTAAATTATATTATTTTCCTAATTTTTGTAAACGACTCGAATGTACGAATTTATGTATTTGTTTAATTATTATTCGTTATTAACGAACGACACGCAACGCTTCGATCGTAATTTTTATATTAAGAATCTTTATTCCCGTAGGCACGTTCGTCTACTCTTAAATCCTTAGAATGTGTTAAGATGTTTTAACTTTCCGTGTCGTCGTCACAAATCCCAACTTGTCCCTAATTTATGTGTTTATAATTTTAGGGCATACATAAGTCGTCTGAGACTTACACTCGTGGTTCCAACTTATCTCTTGTGTGATCCAATCCACTACTCAATACAGGTGAGTTTCACTGCCCCTTTTACTGTTTTATTTTGGGGGAGAAAATATGTCACAACCCTTTTTGGGTTATTGTAATTCATATGATATTACTGTTGAGGCTAAGCGTAACACACTATCATGAATAGTCCTCACACACATTGGACCGTTAATATGGTATGAACGAGGTAATTTTGGTAGTACTACTGGGTTTGACAAAACCCACCCGCGTTAGTCACGCTAACTCGATTGGAGGTCGAACGGGTGTTATATTGACCTTAACACATTAGTCAGAGTTAACAGACCTGGCTGGAGGCAAACAAACAAACACACTGTCAGTTTCGGTTACGTGCGCTTTAGCAAAACATGAATATAGGCATGCAACCTATTGATATATATTGAATGTACATAATCCGCAAACGCTTTATTTGAAATGATTGAAACCTGTGAACTCACCAACCTAGTGTTGACTCGTTTTCTTACATGTTTTCTCAGGTTGGCACTCAGGATCATGTTAAGTCATGCATGTGTCTTGGACTTCAATTGAAATAATTATCTATTGAACAATCTTTATGTTTCGTTTGTATTTGGATTTGGGCGCGTTGTTTTGCGCATTTACTTTCGTTTAACGCTTCCGCATATATACTCTGAACCTTGATCTTTTATGTTATTACATTTCAAGTCCCATATAGTGTTGTTTGAAGTAACTGATGTCTGATATCCTGGTTTATCACCTTCCAAAACGGTAAAACTCCGTTAGTGGAATTTGCGGGTGTGACATGTCTTTCCTTAGTTAGAATCCCTCATGGCGCACACACTCTTCCAACCATCATGTATTAATAACACTATTGTTGGGCTAATGGTCATGATGAGAATTGTTGTGGACTGGGCTTTGAGGCCCGAAAGTGAAGTTTATTTATTGCAGCAGGCTTCTTCTTCTTGGGGGATAAATGGGCTTCTCGTTTATTATTAATGGGCATTAGGCCCAATGGTTTAAATTTATATCATAAGAGGAGGTGACATTATGTGTGTGAGTTTAAGGGTGCATGAAGAGCTAAGGTGGTGACACGTGTTGAAACTTAGGATAGCACTAAAACGAATCAAATAGATAGCATGAGTATAGCACAAAAGTTATCAGGCAGTGTGACACATAAATTATTAAATATTATATCATGTAGTGTAATTACTTATCATAGCATGTAGAAATATTCACACAAGAAGTAATCATGTAGCAGGTAGTAGCATGGCATTGTATAGGTGTCCTAAAGTTATAGTCTAGGTCAAAAGTGTCTAAAAACCTAATTCCCTATAACCAAGGCTCTGATACCAATCTGTCACACCCCAACCGACGGCGGAATACGTCGGGGCAGGACATGTAGACTGTTCATGAGCTCAAGGTTGACTAAATTGCAATATATTATTCATTAAATTTCATTTCAAACCAAACAAACACAAACCAAGATCAACAAGTCCATAAATGAAATACATATTGTTCATTGTTTAAAATTAACTAAGTCCAAACTTAAGTGTAGCATGTCTTGATTAAACTCACACATTAGCACCTGAAACATGAATAAAATAAGGTCAACTAAAACGTTGGTGAACATACATAGGTTTATACATAGATAGTATATAGATGTGAGTAAACAAATCCTTACAAATCATGATAAAATAAGGCATTTATGGGGAGCTACTATTGTGTAACCAAATAGTACAATCAAACCTTTGTATGCAAAAACAATTGTGTTGTCGGTAACAATCACCCTAACTGTGTGGGTTTGTCAGACTCAATAGATCAATAATTGTTAACCGTCGGCTTGAATAGTTAATGATTGCACATAAATTACACACAAACAGTTAACACACCTAGTACTCAAACATAAAACTCAAATTTGCACACATGAATGTAAAGAGGATTTGTGTTTGTGTAGTTTGTGTAAATGTAAACAATTGTATGTATAGAGTTCATGTTTCACCCCAAAAAGTGTAAAAGCAAAAAGGGGCTATGTAAACTCACGTGTATCAAAGATGTTGCTAGCACAAGAGACTAGGTAGCCAAAGTGGTCCTTGCAACCCACAATGTTAACCTAAAGTAAAAAGTGTACATGGGTATGTATTAAAAATATGCACAAGTGTCTAAGGCGAATCTAGGGTTTCAATGGGAGTAAAGGTGGGGTTGTGTACAATGAGTTTATTTTGAATAACTAAATAAGTTAAATAAATAATTTTTATTTATTTATTTATTTAGAGAAAAAATAGTGTAGGATTATATTTATTCAAATGTAATTCAAATATGTATTAATGTATATATTTAAAAGAAATTCATATTTGTTTACCTTAGGGTTCAAACCCTAATATTAATCAAATTGATCTTTATAAAATTTGTTTTATGAATTGGTAGGGATAAAACCTTACGAGATTTTATAAATAGGTATTTTAAATGCTTGTTTTGAAATTTAATAGTTTAAATTAGAATGGACTTTTAAATTCCTTTTATATAAAAAAATGGGGGGTTTTTTAAATTGTAAAAATAGGAGTTTTATGACTAACATTGTAAATTATTGTTTTAAGCTGTCGCTAATAATATTAGGTTTATAAAATAATTTTATAGAATTTATTTAAGCGTGAAAATTGATTTTAAAAAAATATACAGACCACCCGGTTCGAACCCGGGTGGTTTCTATATGGGTCAATGGCTTACCACCGGAACAAGGGAACTGATACTGTTAGAAATCGGTTTTCAGTAGTGTTAACATGGAATCAGGAAGGGTTCGAGTCTGATTACATGAAATGAGTAAAAAGGCCGCTGAGTATGGGTTTCGAACCCATGACACTCAGTCCAATGGTGCAATGACTTAGCCAGTTGGACCGAGTGGTTCGCTGGTATTACTAGGAAAATTTAGAACATAAAACGATCACTGAATCGGTGATTTTTCCCCAAATCCGATACATATGAATGAACCAAGAGCCCTAAATCGGATCGAGTCCGATAGGTCTTGTCATCTCGAATTAATATGGGGCTATTGTAATACATTCAAAAACGAATTGAACTACATAAATCTTATGTGATTTGTGCGGGGACGAGTGAGAACGACCGCTACAAGTTTCCGGTTATTCGTGACGCTCGACAGAATTCTAGAGTCGTAATGCAGATCGATTTAGGTTTGAGAGAGTTTGAATAGGGTCATACGACGGTGTGTGGTTGCATTAATTCGATTTATTTTATCTTAATTACCCGATTTGATTATGGAAATCAAGTGACAGTTGTCGGGATTCAATTTCGCGTATTCGGTTCGATATTTGGATGAATTGAGACGCGTTGGTGGTCTGGATTCATGAGGTATCAGTCTAGGCATGATTTGCGGGCGTTAATCGCGTCTGAATCTTTGATTGGAACGCGGTTTGACTTCTGCGAAGTCAAACTATTCAAAATTCGAATTATGGCCACGGGTTAATCGATTTTGCGCGATGAATGGGCCGGGGTGTAGTGGATAGTCGATCCCGAACACATACAGATCCAGTATAGTTGGGTTGGATCGATTGAGTGCATGGATTGAGATTTCTTGGTTGGTTTGACTTTTGAAACTCAAACCTGTTTGTGTGAGAGTCCAAATTTGGGGGTTTATGTGTTGAGAATCAAAGGTTCAAAACTAATTATAAATATAAATATTTACATGTATAAATTTGATTCTTTTGTTTTAAAAGTCTTAGTACTTTAAAAAAAATGGTGTAGTAACATATGCATTTTTATAAAGACTTAGATTTATATATCTACTAATCTAGATATATATATATATATATACATAAAGAAGTAAAAAAAATGCCAAAAAACTTAATCTTTTATAGTTGTATTACTTTGAATAAGATTATATGTATGTGTACATACTAAATTCTAAAATTGTATTGATGAAAATTTGGAATTGAAATGTTTGTACGAATAATAATAGGTATTATAATAGGGATGAAATTGAAATATTGTTAAAATAATAATTATTGTGATATATTATGTTTGAGCAGGTACGAGACTTCTTGTGTTAACTATTGTTCATAAAGAGAAATAAAGAAAATTTTGGATCTGAAAAATCATGGATGTTATAGTTACGATTGTGCAAACTATTGGACTGAACCTATAGTTTCCCAATCTTAAGGGCTATAAGTGAAATCCGTGTAAACCACATGGGTCATGCGTGTAATTAATTCAAACTATTTTTTTATGTATATACATTTCCTTTTCAAATTATCTAGAGCAAATTACAAATTACGTCCTTTAAGTATTACCTAAATTTCAATATACGTTCTTTAACTAAGCAAATTACAGAAAACGTCCTTTATGTTTAAAAAACCTTGCGCGTTACGTCCTTTGGCCTAACGATCGTTAAATTTTACCGTTAAGTCTGGTCACGTGCCTTTATGAGGGTATTTTGGGGCTTTCACACATAAAATGACTATTCTTGTAATTTGTTTCTATGAATAAGGGTTTACAGAAATAGTTCTTTTATGGAAAAAAAAAAAGACCAAAATACCCTCATGTGCCTTGCACATGAGCTGACTTAACGTTAAAATTTAACGGTCGTTAGGTTAAATGACGTAACGTGCAAAGTTTTTTAAATATAAAGAACGTTTATAGTAATTTTCTTAGTTAAATGACGTATACTGAAATTTAGGTAATATTTAAAGGACGTAATTTGCTCAATTATCTATATGGTTAATCTCCATTTTTTTTTATTTGGTTTTTTTAATAAAAAGAAGTATCACTATTTATAACATTTAGAAGCTTCATTATATAAAAACTGTTATTTATTTTTTATTTATTTTATCTCATATAAATACTTATAAAAGTTCATAAAAAATGAAATTGGGCTTTGTATATAAAATCTTACCTTTTTTATTATTACTATTAGTTCATTTGTTTATAAAACTTCTATGAGTTTGTAATTTCTCGTTTTGACCCAATTAATCAAAAAATCCTTTGAAAAGTGGTAGAGTAATTAGTAATCAACCAACTAAACATAAAATCCCTTGAAATTGGTTCAAATGTAAAACATCGACCAAGAAATTGGTTCAAATGTAAAAATCTAATTTCAAACACTAAGAAAACAATAAAAATATATTAAACACTTGAAAAATTGTACGAAAACCCTAAAATAAATTGGTTATGATTGTAATACTTCCGATAATCATTGGAAACCCTAATTGGTTCGCACATACATAAACTAGAGTCATATGAAACCTAGGGCTGTCAATTTCTAGCAGGTACATGTTAACAAGACACGACACATAGTTAACAAGTTTGGGATTGAGCTTAACTTGTTTCGTATCTTAAACATGTTGACACGTTTAAGACACGATAAAAATCGTGTCTTAATAGGTCATAACATGTTTAACTTGTTTAGACACGATAACAAACAAGTTTATATTTTAGATATTTTTAAAAATATAGATATTTATTATTTAGTTTAAAGTTTAAACGAAATCCTAGTTCCATTCTTTCAATCCCGCCTCCGTCTAACAAGTAACAACAACAATCGATCTTCCCGCTCCTCACTCCCTCCTACTGACGACGGAGCCTACTCCTCAGTCCTCAATCGGCGACCGGCTCTGGCTCCAGTCATTTTGATCGGTCCAACTGGCGACCCTACTCTTCTACTCCTCGTCCCTCTTGCCTCAATCAAACGTCTGCGCCGGCTCCAATCCTTTTGATCAGTCGAATCAGCGACCCTACTCGACTAAGGTATCCTTTCTAAGTTTCTTTGTCCAATCCTGTCCAAGTTTTCTTAAGTTTGAGTATGTTTATGATTTCGAGGTCCTTCAGTAATTCGTCTTTAGTATAATTTAGGGATTATTTGTTTATGAAATTAGATTTTGTAAGATAGCAGTTTGCTTAAGTTTGAGTCTGTTTGGTAAGAAATTAGTGTTTGAATCAGATTTGTAAGAAAGTTTGAATCAGTTATGAAATCAGTGTTTGAATCAGTTATAAATCAGTGTTTGAATCAGATTTGGTAAGAAATCAGGTTGCTTAGTATAATTTGGGGTTTATTTGTTTAATTAGATACAATTCAGTTTGCTTAATTTTTTTTGTAAAAGTCTTATCGTGTCCCTTAACAGGTTTTATCGTGTAACATGTTTCTAAACAAGTTCGTGTTCGTGTCTAGCACTTTAGGTAATCGTGTCTTATCGTGCCGTGTCTGACATGTTATGCCAGCCCGAATGAAACCTTTTAGAGCTTCAAAGTTAACCTAATCTTACAAAAAATGAAGACCTAGTATAAGACTTAAGTCGGCTTGACACATCCTATTTGTAAAGTTTGACACAAGACTAAATGATGATAAAGCCACAATATCTATGAAAACTATGAATATGTCCTAATCTGGCATATGCTTTAAAGATCCTCTAACACAACTTTAAGTTTGAAATCGTACCTTTGGACTAAACGTAGTTAGGCACTTAATGTTACTATATTATGCATACGCCTAAAGAGTATATGTATTAATTAAGATATACATAATGATAATGTCATTCGTGATTCTCATAAACACTAGCCTCACATTCCGGCTATACGAAGTTAGTCATATAAGATTATTGTATTTAGGGTATGACGTGTGCTGATAAGATTTATTCACCGGATAAGGCATACACGCCATACAAACTAACTACCAATTTATAAGGGGTGTATGACGTGACCATTCCCGATAATAGCCTTTACCCATGTCTCGTATAGAGATGCGGTCACTATAAAGGAGTAATGGATAAACATCAAGAGTACATTCAAAAGCTCATATATTACTTAATATTTATATATTTATTCTCTAATTTACAACTTGATCATTGGAGTGTAAATCTAGGATACCTCATATGTAACACAATATATCACTCCATTAAGGAATCTAATCACTCATTATATTCATGATGTGCATGTATTATCAATTAGCATCATATGTATGACCACATAAAATGTATTAAATGACAAACAAGGTCTAAAATACCATGTTAGGTGGTGTAAATCAATGTATAAACCTACACCCAAACATCCACATTTTTAATTAAACTCTAGAGGGTCTACTACTTCATAATAACGAAGATCTTGCTTTTAAGTAATTCATTTTCAATTTTGATCACTTCAAAACTCCATATGAGAAACAAAACAGGACCCTATGGAGGGGTGATCCTTGAAACTTGCATTTGATGTCACCTTATAACAAAAAGAAGATGGATGACATTCACTACTGATCCTTAATAAAGCAAATGAACAAGTCAAAATGGAAGTCCCACTAGTGGACAAAGAAGACATCTATCCTTAAAATCCTAACCTCTCACTACCATCAACCATGAAACCTATCACAATAAATGATCAAGAACCATCCTATGCTTTTAAACAATTATCAATAATAGATGAAAGGGCTACCCCTAGGGTAGAAAATGGTAGAATAAGAAGTCAGTCCTAAATGATTAAACATGTTAGAAGCATTGTGGCCTCTAGGAGAAACCCTAATAGAAATCATATCTTTCTTTGTATAAAAATCCATAAGGTAGTTGCAAACCCAAGACTTACAATGAAGCAATAATCAAACTACACAAGGAACAATTGAACAAACTAATTTACACATCCTACAAACAATTTAAAGAGTTCAAACAAACAATCAACAAACAAATATCGGTAAACTACCTTTTCAAAGTAACTAGCCAAAATAAAAACTTCACTAAAGGTTGAATATGTTATTTTAATTTCTTGTTCATTTAATAATATTTCTAATGAAAACTTATAGATTAAACAACAATAAGCAAAAATTTTAAGATTAGAGAGATATCACCACATAAACACATGGATTTATAGTGGTTCGGGTAGGTGTTAATAAACTCACTTTAAATCCACTCCTTGGCCTCTCCCACCAAGAGATGTTCTTCACTAGAGTTCACTCTAACCGCTAGATATCACTGAGTACAAACTTCTCTCTAAGAGAGTAGATATCACCATAACTTCTTCCTTATTACCACATGAAATGAACCGTTATAACCTTTTCATTTTCAAGGAAGTGATCAACTATTTATCTTCCCACTAATATATTTTCTTTTCTCAGTAAATTGGTAGTGATCACCACTTACAAATACATACAGGTGTTTGTGATAATAAAGTTTACAATTTATAGTTCAAACACTCTTTGACCTTTTGATCTTGATCTATCTTTCAATTTGATGAAGTATACGAGTATAAGATAAGTGGGAGAATATGATTTTACGTTTTTGGGTTTACAAAAGGTTAGTCAAAGAGTATGATGGATGTTTTTTAAATAAATGAGATAGAATGAGACTTTAAAATAGATCAGTGCCCCGACGGTCGATGTAACGGTTGGATCGTGCATCAACCATGTTTTTTTCTGTAGCAAATGTCTCTCACATCTTTTTTTACCCGTTATAATATATTAAAATTTGTTAAAGCTTTATATCAAATACGAAATAATGAGAAAAATAAATATTAAATTGTGTCATTTAACCACAAAAATGAAGGTGACCGTTTACTCAAAATGTAAGACAACATTCCTTACAACAAGAACATAACCCTTCATCATTCCTAAAGAGATAGGAGAGAAGGTAAAGAAAACAAGAGAGAGACCCTACCTCTCCCCTTCCCCACCTCATTTTCAACTCCATCTTCTTCCCCTCGTCCTCGCCGGGGCACTGATCTATTTTAAAGTCTCATTCTATCTCATTTATTTAAAAAGACATCCATCATACTCTTTGACTAACCTTTTGTAAACCCAAAAACTTAAAATCATATTCTCCCACTAATCTTATACTCGTATACTTCATCAAATTGAAAGATGAAAGATAGATCAAGATCAAAAGGTCAAATAGTTTTTTAACTATAAATTGTAAACTTTATTTTCACAAACTCCTGTATGTATTTGTAAGTGGTGATCACTACCAATTTACTGAGAAAAGAAATTAATTAAACAATCCACTTTAACTTGAGTTTAAATTCAATTTTTTTTCTTAAAGTGTATTCCTGATTTTTCTTTGACTTATTTTTATAAAAGATTAAAAGATCCAACAATTTCTATAAATACTTTGACTTGTTTTATAAAAATATTCAACTTCTTAATTTTGTTTTATTAAACATTTTGGTTTTATAATTTTTTTTTTTCAAAGTTTAAACATATTTTATAAGCATATAGTTCTACAAAACTTCATTAAATTGTAAGACTTTGTTTTAGAAGTGCTTTTTTAATAAGATTTTGTTTAAAATTTGTTAGACTTTGTCAAATGATCTTTCTATCATATTTCTGTTAGGGTCATTTTGCAGATAAGGATCCTGGATCTTCAACATACCTCGGTATCCTGACAGGTTTCGGTATTCTCAATATTTAACCATTATATATTCCTTCTATCTTGACTTATTCGCAGGTAAAACGTGCGTGGTCAAGTTCATACCTGAAGAATCGCTCTTGAAGTCAAGGAGAACGTGTAGAAGACGCGTAGATTGGCCTCCAACGGTCATATTTGAAGACTAAGTCGATTCCGGGATTCTCGGATAGCTAGTTAGCATAATCTCTGTATATAATCAGCAGCTTGGTCGATTAGAAAACACACAACAATGCACTTAGCAATAGAATACACTCGCAATCAGTCTTGTAACACTTAGACATCGATCATTTGCTGCTCAACACTTGTAATTCTTTATCATTTATTGAAGAAACGAGGCAGGTGTCGATTGTCACCTCCCGAGGTTTTATGCCGGAGATCCTGAACGATCAAGGGCTTTCCTCGTAAACAACCGTGTCACTCTTTACGTTTGGTTACAAAATTAGTCTTGTTAATTTTTACCCAAAACAATATCCTTTAGGGATACTACAACGGAAGACGGTGGTGAGAGTATTCATATCAGCTTCTTTATCCTTATCTTTATGAGTTAACTAAAAACCATCATTCTATAAAAAAATTGTTCATTTTTTAAAAACTCTCACATCTCCTTCCTTATCCTTATAGTTTTAAAGAAATGTTTAAGAAATTGGTATATTTAAAATTCTAGTGTTTATTTCCTTATATTTTTAAGGATAAAGATAAGTTTAAAAAACCTGATGTAAGACCCTTTTAACTTAAAGAGTAAATTACAGAAATCGTCCTTTATGTTTATACCTTTTTTCATATATTGTCCTTTAGCCCAAAAATTGTCAGAGATCGTCCTTTATGTTTACAAATCTTGCACGTTACGTCATTTGGCCCTAACCCAGCTAAATTTCTCAGTTAAGTTTGGTCATATGCAAGACACATGAGGATACTTTTGTAATTTTACTTATTTAATTAAAAAATATGTTAATTAAAATATCTCTCTCCCTCCCTCCCTCCCTCCCTCCCTCCCCCCTCTCTCTTGGATAGAGGGTGTGTTGAACGAGAGAGAGAGAGAGATTTTAGAGAGAGAAAGAGTGTTGAGAGAGAGTGTGTGTGTTTGTTTATACATATATATTGTCCTTTAGCACATGAGAGAGAGAGAGAGAGTGGGTTTATAGATATTTTAATTAACATATTTTTTAATTAAATGGGTAAAATTACAAAAGTACTCTCATGTGCAAAACCAAACTTAACTGAGAAATTTAGCTGGGTTAGGGCCAAAGGACGTAACGTGCAAGATTTGTAAACATAAAGGACGATCTCTAACAATTTTTGGGCTAAAGGACTGTTTTGGGTAAAAATCAACAAGGGTAATTTTGTAACCAAACTTAGTAAGTGGGGTAGTGTGCTTTGTAAAATTCGTGATGAACAAAGTATATAAAGCAATAAAACGACACGAGTGTTTATGAGGAAAGCCCTTAATCTCTGAGGATCGCCAGCATAAAACCTCGAGAAGTGACTAAGTCACTTGCCTCCTAGTCTTGTATAAATCAATGAAAACGAGTACAAATGTGAGCAATAATCGATCGAATGCTAGGTGTTACATAGCTGATTGAGAATGCTAAGTGTGTTGTGTGTTTTCTAATCGATCAAGCTGCTGATTAAATACAAAGATTATGCTAACTAACTATCCGAGAATCCCGGAATGGACCAAGTCTTCTAATATGACCGTTGGAAGCCACTACACGCGTCTTCTACACGTTCTTCTTGACTTCTAGAGCGATTCTTCAGGGAAGAGTTTGACTACGCATGTTTTACATGCAAGCAATGAACGAAATAGAGGACAAGTAACCGTTAGTAGCATTAATATTCAGGATACTGAAGTTACCAGGATCTTGAATTCCGGATTAAGCTATATTCAGGATCCTGCATGAAAATCAGTCACTAACAATTGTCCCCAAAAATTGACAGCTGTCTACAGAAGTTACAGCTGTGAATTTTTAAAATTCAAATTTCAAATCGAAACGTGGTGCGGTAAACGAGGCAATGATACGTCGTCGTTCAAGGCGGTTTCATAATTACCCCCTATATCCATCTTTTTCCATTTATCTCTGAAGTTCATCTTCTTCCTCTCTTTCAAGGATTTCAGGTATAGCTTTTCTTTTCTTCCTTAACTCTGTCGATTTTCGTATCAAAATGGCTAAGAAAACCACACGATCTTCCACATCTTCGGATGATTTGTATAGTCAACATCTGATAGCGAATCCGGATTTTGAGAAATGCACATTCACTAATCGTGACATCGAATTTCTTAAATCTGGGGGATCCTTCCCTAAAAATACCGTTTTTCATCCTTTCGACCCTAAGACCAGGGCTGATTTTACTTCTAATAGTTGGGTCTGTTTTCCCTCTTTTCCTTTTTCCATCGGCTTCTCGTATCCTTTTCCTGCTTTCACCACTGAATTCTTAAAAAAACAGGTTTGAGTTACGCTCAAACAATGCCCATGATTTGGCGAACCCTACATACTCCGGAAATCTTGATTCGTAATCATGCTCTTGACTTCACCATCTCAGAATTAGCATATGTTTACAATCTGAGGAGGCACGATTCATCCCGTTTCTTATTCCAAATCAAAATCGGCATGAACCATTTGATCCTGAAAACAACTCAAAACGATCTTAATTGGAAAAATAATTTTTTCTTTGTGAGAAGAAATTCAATCCCTGGTGGGGATAAGTTGCCGATCAAATGGATTGTTAAGGGTAGGATTCTGTCTTGTAGGATCCTCATTATTTTGACATCCTGGATACTGACTTTTTGATGTTCTTTTTGTATTACAGCGCCAAAGTTTTATGAGGTGGCTCCACCTTCTTCCGAGACTGCCAAGAGAGTCATTTTCTTCTACAGCATCGAACCCACAGAGCGGACTTTCAAGGTTAAGAATCAGTCGGTAGTGAGAGCTCAGAAACATATCCCTCAGGCTCGAAAATTTCTGGTAAGACAAAAGAAATTCACAATATTTTGTTAGTTTATAAGATATGTACTGGTCTAACCTGTTATCTTGAAATAGGTGTTCGCAAGCCAAGCTCTAAATTTGCCCTAGACGATATTGGCAGCATGATCTCTAAAGGAAAGAGTGTTAAGAAGGAGCCTAGCCTCACTGTTACTGCAGCATCCAAACCAGAAGTTCCCAAGCCAGAGTCTTCAACTGCTCGTCTCAAACCAACTTCCAATAAGAAGCAAAAGATCACTGATCCTGCTGAGATTTCCATTAATGAATGCTCTGATTATGCTGATGTCCACAAGAAGCCGCATGCTCTCAGCCATTTGGTAAGGAACTTTTAGTATCCCGGATCCTAATCTTGATCCTGCATTTTTATTGACATATATTGTTTAAAACAGGCTATGGAGAAAATGATTAAGTTCTACGAGCAATCGGTAAAAGAGGCTGAGGAGAGCAAACAGATGATCAGAGATCTGCAGAATATTGGGGCCGCCAAGATCAAGAAGTTAGCTGAAGCAATTGATCATCTCAACAAGGCAAAAGCGAAGCTTCAGGATGCATATGCTCAGCATGCTCAGGATCTCGACGAATCCCATGAACAGGCCAAGATGTCAGCTGTTGTCTCCATCTTCCAAGCCAGGATCAAAATGGCAGAAGAGGTTGCTGACGTGAACTTTGATCGAGCTAACTGGGACGTGCAGGGCTGGAAGAAGTTGGTTGCTGACTTAGGTGGAGAGCCATTGCCGACTGAAGATGAAGGCAAAGTGGTGGCCGAAGGCGAGGTGGGAGGCTCTGCAAAGGCGGTTGAGAAGGTGGTAGGTCAAGACAATGATATCAAAAAAGAAAAGGCCTGAGTCTTGAATTTGGTAGTTGTGGTTCTGAATTTTAATCTTGCTTGTCTGTTGAACAATTTACTTTTTCTGCTCCTTGGGATCCCAAGTGGGATAAACAATTTAACAATATGTGTCTCGGGTGGATGGGTCCTTTTTTCGGATGAAACTCGGGACACTCTTTATTTCCCGCGCTTATAATAGTAATTAGTAACTTTTAACTATTTGCCATGAACGTTGTGTTTGTTGTGACATGTTCTAGGAAATCATGATCCTTGGGCAGTTATGCCTTAGAAAAATAGATTTGGAAATATTTTCAGGATACCGGATCCTTAATAAGTATTTAAAAATAACCTCTCACGTTTGAGTTAGAAAAATGTAATTTAGTTCTAATGAATGGTTTGAAAGAACACCGGTTATAAACATATAATGGCTTAGTCACTCAAATCTCAAATCTTATTTTGATTGAAAATAAGTAACAGATACCTTTGTTGAGAACTAAGTCGGGTAAATACACATATCGGATTATGACATTGAGTTCATAGTATAATAAATGTTAGTTGTTCCCTGTATATAATCATTAGACACGCCGTAGACTTAGTAATTATACTTTAGGATCCTCATAAGTCTTCAATCTGTTTACGGATCTTGTATCAGCATATTGATGCTAAGTTATTGAGTTAACACATAAGTGTTAAATACCTGTGACAAGTTAAAATCGTGGGCCAAGCCAGAATAACGTGGGCCAAACCAGAAAAACGTGGGCCAAGCCAGAATAATGTGGGACAAGCCAGAATAACATGGGCCAAGCTAGAATACGTGGGCCAAGCCAATCTTGAGTTAGCATGAAAATGCTAAAAACCTTAGGAGTAACAAGTCTGTTACTATCGTAGGATTCAAGATATAGCCAACAATGATGAAATTATCAGCCACTGTTACATGGACTGGTCGCATCACCTCGAACTATACTTGAATATTGTGCGCTACAGGCGGAGTGTTTAAACTCAATACTTAGAAAGGTGAAAACCTTTAAACATTAGAAGGTATGCATGATTCCTTAACTTAGGAGAGATGGCCAATCTCTATCTTCTGTCGGGATCCCTGGGGATACTTCCTGCAAGACAGGAAATCTTGGTGAAGGTGGGTGTTAGCCTGGCTAACACCCCTCCGACGCTCAAGTTAGTATTTTGATAAAGAATAATAAAGACGAAAATAGTCAGTGATAGAAGATATGCCAGTCTTAGTTAGAATTTAAGTTCTAACTTACATAAAATAGGCTTTGAGATGAATAGCATTCCAGGATCTTGGCAGGATATCTCCTTCCATAGTAGCCAACCAATAGGCTCCGTTGCCTGCTTTCGAATCAATCATATATGGGCCTTCCCATTTTGGTGCAACTTTTCCATCGCTGGGATTGGTAGTATTTTGGAATGCCTTTCTTAATACAAGATCTCCCACATGGAATCTCCTAATCCTTATATTTTTGTTGTATGACTTTGTTGTCCTCTACTGATAAGCTGCAATGTGAACGTTGGCAAGATCTCTGAGCTCATCCAAAGTGTCAAGATCATGAGCAAGATCTTCATCGTTGGTTTTTGTAGTTTGGAGATTGGTTTTGGCGGTAGGGATAACCATCTCCGTAGGGATCATGGCCTCAATACCAAACACCAAAGATAATGGAGTTTGACCCGTTGCATTCTTTGTGGTCGTCCTATCTACCCAAAGTGCAAATGGTAGTTCTTCAGCCCATCTTCCTTTCTTTGCTCCCAATCTCTTTTTGAGGTGGTTGATGATGATCTTGTTGCTGGACTTCGCCTGTTCATTGGCTTGAGGATATACCGGGGTAGAAGTTATCATTTTGATTCCCTAACTGGCACAGAAGTCAGTTGTTCTCTTGCCAATGAACTGAGATCCGTTATCACATACCATCTCTGTCGGGATCCCAAATCTTGTCAAGATGTTGCACTTGATGAAGGGGATGACCTCTTTTTCTCTGACTTGGACAAACGCCTCTGCTTCAATCCATTTAGAGAAGTAATCTGTCATTGCTAGCATAAAGACCTTTCCTCCTGGTGCTTTGGGAAGTTTGCTGACAATATCCATTCCCCATTTCATGAATGGCCATGGAGAGATAATTGGATATAAAAGCTCTACTGGTTGGTGAAGTATGTTGATGTGTCTTTTGTAGGCGTCACATTTCTGGGAGTAGGTCATAGCATCTCTCCTCATGGTAGGCCAGTAATATCCTGTCCTCAGGATCCTTGAAAATAACGCTCTGCCCCCAGTGTGATTGCCACAGTCACCTTCGTGTATATCTTTCAGGACTTCACGTGCTTCAGCATCCTCCAATCATCTTAAGTATGGACCTGCAATAGACTTTTTATACAAGACATTGTGCAATATTATAAAACGTGATACCCTCATGCGAAAAGCTTTGTGATTCTTTTCCTCACTTGGTATTTTACCATCCTGCAAATATTTCTTAATGGGTGAAATCCAGGATCCATGACTAGGTTCAAGATCTTGTATGTCTGCTTCTTCTTCAGTTTTGGATACTTCATTTATCTTCTCAATTGTTGGGCTCAGAATATGTATGATAGGTGTTTTGGTACCTTCTGGTATTTTAAGAGCAGAAGCAAGGTTTGCTAAGGCTTCAACCTCAGTATTGTCTTCTCTAGGTACCTGTGTAATGTTAAAAATTTTGAATTCCATGGATAATTGCTTAAATGTTGTGAGATATTTGGCTAACTTCTCACCTTTTACTGTATATGAACCATTGAAATGGTTAGCAATTAACAATGAGTCTACATATACCTAGAGATACCTGATCTTGATATCCCTGGTTAACTGCAATCCTGCTATCAGCGCCTCATACTCTACTTCATTGTTCGTAGCCTGGAACTCACAACTTATAGATTGGGGTATTGTGTCTACTTGTGGCGATTTCAGTATGATCCCTAGACATGTTCCTCTTACATTTGATGCACTGTCAGTGAATAACGTCCACTTATCCCTGGATTCTTCCAATTGCTGAACTTCAAGATCCGCTTCATGTTGGATATCACTGCTGAAATCAGCAACAAAGTCCGTAAGTGCCTGAGACTCTATTGCTATTCTAGGTTCATATATGAGGTCATAGGCGCTGAGCTTGACTGACCATTTATCCATCCTTCCTGACATCTCTGGCTTTCTTAAGACACAGTTAAGAGGGTAGTTAGTCTTAACATGAATAGCATGAGTTTCAAAATAATGTCTTAGTTTAATGGATGCCATTATTAAGGCTAAGATTAGTTTATCTAAATGAGAGTACCTGGTTTCAGCTGCAAGCAAACTTTTACTTACATAATATACCGGATGCTGCTGGCCTTCGTGATCCTTGACTAGTACAGCACTTACGGTGCTTTTGGGATACTGCCAAGTATAGGGATAATGGTTCGCCGTCTTCTAGTTTCATTAATAGAGGAGCCGATGACAAATATTCTTTGAATGATTGGAGTGCTTGTTCATGCTTCTCTTCCCATTCGAATCTTTTGTTCTTACTCAGGATGTCATAAAACTCTTTGCACCTTTATGAAGATCTTGATATGAACCTGTTGAGTACTGCTACCATGCCGGTTAGTCTCTTGACATCCTCGGTGTTTGCTGGGGATTTCAGATTGATGATCGCTTTGATTTGTTCTGGACTAGCCTTTATCCATCTCTTGGTTACCATGTACCCTAGGAACTTTCCTGCCCCTACTCCGAAGTGGCATTTTGAAGGATTCAACTTCATGTTGTATTGGTCCAGGATATCGAATGCGTCCCTGAGATCCCTGAGGTGATCCTCAGCTTTCTTTGATTTTACCACCATGTCGTCTATGTAGACCTCTATGGCGTCCCCTAGTTTTTCTTTGAACATCATGCTCACCAGCCTTTGGTATGTAGCACCTGCATTTTTTAAACCAAAAGGCATAGCAATATAACAATAGATACATGTTGGAGTGATGAACGCGGTATCCTCCTGATCTGAGGGTTCCATCTGAATTTGTTAGAATCCTGATGAAGCATCCATGAAAGTCAGCATTTCGTGGCCTGCTGTGGCGTCGACCATAGAGTCAATGTGTGGTAGTGGAAAAGGATCTTTGGGGCATGCTTTGTTCAAGTCAGTGAAGTTTACACAGACCCTCCATTTTCCATTCTTCTTCTGGACCACCACCACATTAGCTAGCCACCTTGGGAATTTCACTTCCCTTATCATTCCTATCTTTAGTAGTCTTTCGACCTCTTCTTGGATAACTATGTTCCTCTCCGGTGCAAATTTTCTTCTTTTTTGATGTATTGGCCTGAAACTGTCATCAACACCTAATTTATGTGTAATAATATCTTTAGAGATACATGTCATGTCTTCATGTTTCCAAGCAAAGGTTGAGGTTCTGCTTCTTAGTAATTCCATAAGATCTTGCTAAATATCCTTGGGGATATTGGTTCCAACAAGCACCTTGACATCAAGATCCTCTATGCTTAAGGATACTTCTTTAACATCCTGCTCTTTGGTTTTCAAGACGTCTCAGGCTTGTTTCTTTAATTGCTATGCTTGCCTGGTTTTGGCGAAGGCTTTCATTGAAGAAGTATAATAGTTTTTTGCCTCCTGCTGGTCACTGTTGATCTTCACTACCCCCAGGGGGTCGGCATCTTGACACATTGGTGATATGTTGAGGGTACTGCCTTCATGTCATGAATCCACGGTCTCCCTAGAATAATATTATAGCAAGACAAAGAATCAATAACACAAAATTTCTGTATAGCATTTACCCCTTCGATGTATATTGGTAGCATTATCTCTCCAACTGTGTTTTTGATCTCTCCACTGAATCCCACCAGCACTGAGGATTTTGAGACTATTTCAGAATCCGGGATCCCCATCCTCTTTAGGACTTCAAGTTGTATGATGTTCACCGAACTCCCTCCGTTAATTAGGATCCTGCGGATGAAGTGATTGGCAATGTACAGGGTGATAACTAAGCCATCGTGATGAGGATCCTGTACGTCGTCTCTGTCGCCTTCTTAAAAAAAGATCACTTTCGCTTTAGTTAAGCTGGATGTCTTGGTAGGCATGTCCCCTTTCTCTGTTTTTGCTTCCTTGGCGTTTCTCTTAGCTGCAAAATAAGAGGTACCACATTTGTCAGACCCACCAGATATAAAATTTATTACCTTGGCATCCGGCAGCGGGGATGTTGCTCTCTGCGGGATCCTGTCATGATCCTTAGATTTATTCTTTCCTTTGCCTAGAAATCCTTTGATATTCCCTTTGCTTAAGAGGTAGCTTATCACTTTCCGCAAAGCAATGCAATCTTCCGTCACGTGACCAAAGTCCTCGTGGAAAGCACACCACTTGGACTTGTCCTTTCATCCTGTACCCTTCTCAAATTTGCGAGGCAATCTAGTTTTTTCTCCAAGATCCTGCATAGCAAATAGTAAACCAGTTGTATCAAGGGAAAACAATATTCAGACAACTTAGGGTATTCTTCCTCTACCTCGTCATCTTCTACAGCGTCAACCCTGTGATTGTCAGGCTTAGAATACGGCTTGTGTCACACCCCAACCGACGGCGGAATACGTCGGTGCGGACATGTAGACTGTTCATAAGCACATGATCAAGCTAAAGTTTCATATATTAATTACATCAATATTTCGTTACATAAGTTCAATTAACAACCAAAATCAAATACATCCACATGTTCTAGTTCTTTGTTCACTAAGTCCAAATCCTATATGTTGTATCTTGCATATGATCTCATACACTAGTACCTGAAACATGATGAAAGCAGGGTCAACTAAAAATAGTTGGTGAGTATACATAGGTTTTGACACCATAAGTAATATCAAGATTTTGTGTACAATTCATATGATACATGGTTTAATAAGGCAATTATGGAGAATCACTATTGTTAAAACTGGGGCGCACAATCAAACCTTGTGACTGATAGGCATAACACGCAGGTTATCCTTAAGTGTTTTCGGCAACAATCACCCTAATCGGGTGGGTTGGTCAGACACAATAAATCTATCATTGTATACCGTCGGCTTGTACTGAGTTAATGATTGCACTTGCACTATGCACAAAAAGTATGTAAATGTTGTTTGCACAAATAGTGTTCAAGCATAAGGCACAAATTGCACAAATGATCATAATATTTGAATTGTAATAATTGCAAATAGTTTGTATGTAATCATGTTTCACCCCAAAGTTGTAAAAATGAAAAAGGGACTATGTAAACTCACCTTGCAAATGAGTAGTTGAATATCACACAGTAAGTTGTTGTTGCACAAGTGATTTGGCTAATCTCAAGATTAACCTATGATTAAATTGTATACACGTATCAATGGTGTGCCCAAAAGACTAGAGGGAATTCGGATGTATAAAGGAATTGGGTGAGGACTTGGTTGAAATAAATGTATACTTGTCTGTGTTTCAAGGATTGTTTATGAAGTTTCATGTGAAGCATGTGTGTAAGAGTATACGGTTTCATTTGTTTTTGCACTTTATTATAAAAGTGTATATATATGAATAACCCACCTTAAGATTACAATAGTTAGACAAATGTAATATTTGGTTTTAAGTAATTAAATGATTTGTTAAGTAAAATAAATTGATCTAATCATATAAATAAATAAGATCCTTTTAAAAGGATTATTGGATTTTAATAATCTCACATTTTACTAATTGGCCAATAATAATCCCAACTGAGAATATTCTTACCACTAGTCCCTACTTTCAAACTATTTTGTTACATTGGACTTCCCGTTAAAAAAACTTAACGTCGTTAGATTTTATATGGCGTGGACATCTGTAAACTACCGGAAAGTCGAGTCAAGCTAGCAGTGGTCTCGTGGTGGGTTTTGAATTGGCTCTGGTGGTGTTTAACTTGTCTCGTTAAACACTACCGTTATCTCTGTTTGGACTTGCCGGACCAACGAGACTAGTTAAACACCACCAGAGCCAGTTTCAAAACCCACCACGAGACCACTGCTAGCTTGGCTCGACTTTTCGGCGGTTTGCAGATGTCCACGTCATATAAAATCTAACGGCGTTAAGTTTTTTTAACGGGGAGTCCAATGTAACAAAATAGTTTGAAAGTAGGGACTAGTGGTAAGAATATTCTCAGTTGGGATTATTATTGGCCAATTGGTAAAAGGTGGAATTATTAAAATCCAATAATCCTTATTTATATAGTTTGAATTTTATATATAGATAAATGAGGGTTTAAATGTATGAGCAATTAAACTAATATAAAATAATGATTAAATTAATAATTAATTCTACTATAATTATTAATTAAGTGCACGAAAATATGTTTTTAAATGTAAAAAAAAATAATTTATTTAGAAAGTGTATAAATCTTTAAAAAGATCGGGTTTATAATAATGATCATAATAATATAATAATTATTGTTTTGTAAACCATGTATTTTTTTGTATAGTTCGTTAAAATAATTTTTTTAATTAGTTATGGTTTTATTAAGTTTTTAATTCTAATAACAAGGGAAATAAACGGTTTCCTTGAAGATTTAGCAATCTAAATGTATAATGTGATCAATCTAGTATCATGTATATTGCATTCATCCATGTATCATGTATCGTGTGATAAATCTAGTATTATGTATATTGCATTCATCCATTTATCATGTGATCAATCTAGTATTATGTATATTGTATTCAACCAAGTATCATGTATCATGTGAACAATCTAGTATTGTGTATCGTGTGCTAAATCTAGTATTACGCATATTACAAACAAACAGGTTTCATGGATCATGTGATAAATCCAGTGTTATGTATCATGTGAATGCTCATATGTAAGTTACGAATCTCATGAGTAGCGTAAACTATCGAATTTTGTGGGTGGTCGAGTGTTGTGGACAAGCGTGTTGCTTGACGTTCATGTATAATGTGGGTAGTTGGGTTTTAAATTCTCAATCTTCTTGAGGTTTAAATGGATGGTTAACGCCTACGCGAAAGGATTCATCTCCTTGAAGTGCCTAGTATGTTCGTATATTTCTGAAGGTGCAAGATAATGAGAAAGTTTTGTAAGTGTTTAGAGTGATGTGCTTACGAATAATTGATTTGTGCTTTTTGTTTGTAAATAGACGAGTAATTGTAATTTATTATTATTTGTAAATTAATAAAATAGTGAAAATAATAAGTTGAATATCTAGATAAATGGATGAATAAATATAAAAAACTTTTATTAAATTTTAATTATCATGAAGAGAATGTTTCAAAGGAAAATAATAGCTAAATCATTTAATAATTAAGCCAAGATTTAATAATTATTAATTTAACGAAGTAAAAGTCGTAATTAATTATTAATTAAGATAATGTTTTTATAAAACAAGTTGTATTAAGTTTTCTTACAAGGTGAAAAGGTTTATAGAAAATTTATATTCCAGATAATATTTATAAACTAAGGGTTTGATAAAGGTTTTGCTTTGTTTGAACAAAATAATGTTGTTGTTTAAATTAGATAATAAAATGATTTATCCACAAAGAAGGCTTAGGTACGTGTACTAAATTGCAATGAATGAAAAGATGATGTTTGGGTGATCTTTGATGAAAATATAACGGGTGTATTTTATACCTGTAGTATTAAATCGACGAATAATGACATTTAAGTTGTAAGATAAAACTTATCATTGAATGATGAAATGTTGAATACTTATTCCAAACATAAAGAAGTGGTTCTCAAACTGAAATTTTAAAGACAAGAAGTAGAAAAATCCAGCTAACGCCTCAAGTAGCTTTCCACTAGGAAGCAAATGAGCACCAAGACGAACATCGCTATGGTTACTCGGATAGCAAACCGAGCCTCAGCTCTAGCTGCTTCTGTGCGTGCGTCCAATATCTCCCGGTCTTCTTCCATCATGTCAATGTTGGTACCTAGATTTGAAATCAGGTCTTCCTGGTACCGTACTTGACCCAAAAGGCTGTCTATTCGCTGCCCTAGTAGGTCGTGCCTTATTCCGTGCTCCATCCCTTGTCTCATGAATTCTGCAGTCCTCACATACCGGTCGGTGGCATCAATTGGGACTCCTATAGCACTGGTGGGTGCCATGGTTTGTCTTGCTCTTGGGTTCGGGTGGTATGGGTCAGGTGATAAGTAGGGGTCTCTCAGAGGGGATGGAAATTGGTTGTGTCAGTGAGGTGCCTGATAAGGGTCTGTTGATGGGGGCGGTTCAGATGCTCGGAGTCTCAGGCCGTTGCTCCTAAACCAATCCGCTCTCATGTCGAACATGGATCTAGCCGTTGGGGGTGTCGGTGTCTGATGGTCTGGTATGGTGATCCGATGTCTTCTTCCTGTTCAAACTCTGTCTCAGGATAGTACACTGGGGAGGGAGGAGAGTAGGAGTCCATGTCTAACAGAAAAGAAGGATATTGTAAGTGATAAAACATACTATATGTTAGGTACAGAAGTTTTCATGAGTTCAGAGTTTGACTAGTCATAACACCGATTTTTCACAATAGTGCGTTAGAAGTAACATTTGACCTATAAGTAGTGTACCCACGAAGAGAATTCCCATGAAAGAGGGGTGGGTCATAAGGGACACACTTATGTACCAGTCTTTCCTTAGTCAGAATCTCTTATGGGTCTACACCCACTCTTCCAGCCATTATGTACTAATAACACTATTGTTTGGGCTCATGGTCATGATGAGAATCATTTCGGACTGGGCCTTGAGGCCCAAGGGTTTAAGTCTTGTTCACAATTGATAATGGTGACATAATTCTCAATGTGTAAGAGTGAAGGTGTATAAAGGCTTAGATATGAATAAGTGTGTGGTAAGACTTAGGATAGTATTTAATGGGATCAAATATGTAGCATGTAATCAAACAGTGTGGTAAACAAAGTATTACATAGATAGCAATTTTATAAGCATGTGAGTTATCAAGTAGTGTAGCACATAGAATATCATGTATTGTATCATGCGGTGTAATACCTAGGATAACATGTAAGATAATCACACAAGGGTGCCCTAAGGTTATATACTAGGTCATTCGTTTCTAATAACCTAATTCCCTGTAACCATGGCTTTGATACCAATCTGTCACACCCCAACCGATGGCGGATTACGTCGGGGCGGACATGTAGACTGTTCATAAGCACATGATCAAGCTAAAGTTTCATATATTAATTACATCAAGATTTCGTTACATAAGTTCAATTAACAACCAAAATCAAATACATCCACATGTTCTAGTTCTTTGTTCACTAAGTCCAAATCCTATATGTTATATCTTGCATATAATCTCATACACTAGTACCTGAAACATGATGAAAACAGGGCCAACTAAAAATAGTTGGTGAGCATACATAGGCTTTGACACCACAAGTAATCATGTTTCACCCCCAAAGTTGTAAAATTGAAAAAGGGTCTATGTAAACTCACCTTGCAAATGAGTAGTTGAATATCACACAGTAAGTTGTTATTGTTGCACAAGTGATTTGGCTAATCTCAAGATTAACCTATGATTGAATTGTATACACGTATCAATGGTGTGCCCAAAAGACTAGAGGGAATTCGGATGTATAAAGGAATTGGGTGAGGACTTGGTTGAAATAAATGTATACTTGTCTGTGTTTCAAGGATTGTTTATGAAATTTCATGTAAAGCATGTGTGTAAGAGTATACGGTTTCATTTGTATAGTTAGATAAATGTAATATTTGGTTTTGAGTACTTAAATGATTTGTTAAGTAAAATAAATTAGTCTAATCATATAAATAAATAAGATCGTTTTATTTATATAGTTTGAGTTTTATATATAGATAAATGAGGGTTTAAATGTATGAGCAATTAAACTAATATAAAATAATAATTAAATTAATAATTAATTCTACTATAATTATAAATTAAGTGCACGGATGTTTTTAAATGTAAAAAAAATAATTTATTTAGAAAGTGTATAAATCTTTAAAAAGACCGGGTTTATAATAATGATCATAATAATATAATAATTATTGTTTTGTAAACCATGTATTTATTTGTATAGTTCATAAAAATAATTGTTTTAATTAGTTATGGTTTTATTAAGTTTTTAATTCTAATAATAAGGGAAATAAACGGTTTCCTTGAAGATTTAGCAATCTAAATTTATAAGAACATTTCTGAGTTTCAAGGGTTTTATAAAATAATTTTTATAAAAGATTTGGATTAAAAATTCGGCTAAAAAAAATAAAGGAAGTTCCCGGGACTCGAACCCGGGTCTGCCCTGGAAAACATGGGCGCGCAAACCACTAGACCAAGTGGCCTTGTAGTGTAATTGAGTTGGTTCAAAAGGGTGTTAAGCGTTTGGCGAAAGAGGACCGGGCTCAGGGTATAAGACTCGCAAATAGGAAAAGGTGCGGGGCTAGGTTTCGAACCCGTGACCTCATCTGTGCGTGTCAAGAGTCTTACCGGTGGATCTGGGCATATGCCTTGATAAAGATCTGCTCGTTTAATCACTTAACAACCAAACCCAACCCGCCTTCTTCCCCAATTCACCCAACCCGTAAACCCGAGCCCCAAATCGGTCTGATTGGTCACGAAATCATAGGGCTTTCATTCCCTGGATAAAAACGAGTCTAATGGTGTATCAATTACCTGGAACGATTGCGAGATGAAGGAGATCGACAGAAAACTAGGGTTTGAGTTCCTCGAAGCTTGATCGTAAACCAGAGACGATTTGGAGTGAATTCGTGGGTTCAGGAAGTGAGAAAGGGGTGTCGCGAAGGTGTTAGACTAAGTTATATGATTTGATTTCATAGGAAATGTACGAATTGATTCGGGTCTTTATTAAGGGACGATTTCGGGATGGTTTGAGTCCAAAATCATTGAAATTCGTTGTAATTGGTTCATTAACTTGCACGAAACCGATGATGTAATGGCTATGCACGATCAGTCGGTGTTATTACGCATGATTTCACATATGTTGAAACGGATTTAGCAAGGTTTGACTTTCGGGAAGTCAAAATCGACGAAATGGTTGTCTAGGGTTCAAAACTTGATGATAAGGTTCACTTTGAGGGGTTCAACGATTTTAGGGGGTTTAAACCATAGAAATGGGGTTCAAGGCCTTCCTTATTTGTTTTTAATTCATTATGATTATTTATAAAATTTGTTTCTTTATAAAGTTTACAAAGTCTTGAATATTATTTGTTTTATTATTTTATAAGGAAAAATTTTATTTTTATAAACTCACAAATTGTATAAATGGTTTGTTTAATATAATCAAATATACATATGTTTATATTTATAAATAAATACATGTATATATATAAAAGATGTAGATACCTAATTAAAACTCAAAGGTTTTGTTTTTGATATATTTATTATGACAAAGTATGAACATGTATATATTCATATGATATATATATATATATATATATATATATATTAGAAAATAAATGATATGTAATTGCAAAGATTAAAATTTTGAATTTGATACACATTGAAATTATAATTGATGTGTCACATTGCATTGAACAAGAAATGGAATTGAAATGTCGTTATTGTTTAAAAATAAAATATAATAAAATAAGGTTGGAAACCATGGATATTACAGCTTGGATCTATATGACTTGAAAGGTGCAGTTTCAGTCTTTCGGTTGGGTTGACTGTAACTGGTTGGAGCATCCATCCTTTGCTGGATCTTTTTGTCATCCTCGAGTCTTATGAATCTTAATGCCACGGTTCCTGACTTCGTCAAGGTTCCTACAGGGATTCATAACAAGGTCCTCATAGAATTGGGAGTCCTTCAGCCCCATCTTGAATGCCTGGACTGCTGTGGCAACATCAAGGTTCGGGATATCTAGGGATTCCCGGCTAAACTTGCTGACATAATTTCGGAGAGATTCGCCGAGATTCTGAGTTATCCTGTATAAGTCACTTTTTAATCTTTCGAACGTTCTACTGCAAGAGAACTGGTTATTAAACAAATTTATTAAATGAGCGAATGAAGTAATCGAATAAGGTTTAACATTAAGTAGACATTTCAAGGCTGATCCATTTAAAGTAGAGCCGAAGCCTTAGCATAAGTAGGCTTCTTTTAGGTCCAAGGGAAAGGGGTTTATCTCCATTCTTTCTCTGTACTGGGCGACGTGTTCATCGGGATCTGTAGTTCCATCGTACAACTTCATGTCAGGAGTCTGAAAGCGCTTGGGAATCTCAGCATCACATATCGGTGGAGCAAATCTGGAGATCCTGTGACTGGTAGAGGACATCTCCGGTATAGGTTGGACTACACCTGGTACACTGGAGATCATCTCTCTTAACTTCTTTAACTCCTTGGCCATGGGCGGAGTGATTCTTGTATCCTGCACAAATTCGTTAGTGTTTGAAAGTTGATTGTAAGTGTTACCGTTCTCAGGATTTTGGAATGATGATCCCGGAGTAACTCCAAGATCCTGATTTGTCGTAACTTTAACAGCCGGGGTAGGGCCAATTGCAGTGATTCTTGTTTGCATGGGAAGAAAGTCTCCCTTATAGATTCATGAGGATCCTTAATAATTAAAGTCCAGGATCCTTGGTTGTAGCGGATTCGTCACTTCCACTGGTTTCTTTGACTCTCTGACCTTTTCAAGCTCTCTGAACAGCGTCAACTTAGTCTTTTTCTGCTACTTCATTTGTTCCTTCATTTTTGAGAATAGATTGAGGATTTCATCATTTGAAACTAGCACAGGTGCACCAGCAAGTATTCCGGATCCCGAGAAACCCGCAGAAGTGGTTTTCTTCGACTAATTAACACTCTTTTGGAATGGAGGAGGAAGAATAGGGTGGTTCAACCCAGAGGTTGAAGATGGAGCCGAAACAGAAACATTTTGGATTGGGACGACATTTTTAAAATCAGTTTTGATAAAAAATGATTGAACGCAAATTTTAACAAAGATTTAAGAATGAAAAGCACCACTTGCCCCACGGTGGGCGCCAAATTGTTTTAGGTAAAACTCAACAAGGGTAATTTTGTAACCAAACTTAGTAATGTGAGGTAGTGTGCTTTGTAAAATTCGTGATGAACAAAGTATATAAAGCAATAAAACGACACGAGTGTTTACGAGGAAAACCTTTAATCTCTGAGGATCGTCGGCATAAAACCTCGGGAAGTGACTTAAAGTCACTTGCCTCCTAGTATTGTATAAATCAATGAAAACGAGTACAAATGTGAGCAGTAATCGATCGAATGCTAGGTGTTACAGAGCTGATTGAGAATGCTAAGTGTGTTGTGTGTTTTTTAATCGATCAAGCTGCTGATTAAATACAAAGATTATGCTAACTAACTATCCGAGAATCCCAGAATGGACCAAGTCTTCTAATATGACCGTTGGAAGCCACTCCACGCGTCTTCTACACGTTCTTCTTGACTTCTAGAGCGATTCTTCAGGGAAGAGTTTGACTACGCATGTTTTACCTGCAAGCAATGAACGAAATAGAGGACAAGTAACCGTTAGTAGCATTAATATTTAGGATACTGAATTTACCAGGATCTTGGATTCCGGATTAAGCTATATTCAGGATCCTGCATGAAATCAATCACTAACAAGGACAATATCTGAAAAATGGTATAAACATAAAGGACGATTTCTTTAATTTACTCTAACTTAAATCTTATTTTTTTTCTCTTATAGTTTAAGGATATGATATATATACCAATCCTAATGTGGATGTTCTGAGAAAGTGAAAATGGTCGCTTCCATTTTTGTTTGAGTTTAGGAGGAAAGGAGGTGCGGAATTGGTGAAAACGACACCGTCTTTGTGAAGCAATTTTTCATTGTTTCTTTAAACTAAACACGTAAATGGTATTTTTAAATAAACTAACGCAAAAAATAAATGTTCGTTCGCTCAAAGAACCAAACGCGTTACAACTTACTAAAGAGCTGAGACCATATATATTTAATTTTTTTTTAATAAAACACAATAGCTTTAGCATCGATTTTTAAATAGTTAAATCTTTAATCAGAGTAATTATGGTTAGATTTTAAGCTATAGAGGTATATCCGCTAAATATCTTATCTATTGTTTGTTGTTTGAATTTTTGCATTCGTCACGACATAATCATTGATATTTATTTATACACCCGTGAGTTGACATAATTATCTTTTTTATCATGCCTTGACAACAAATATAATAACTAGAGAAGTCATTTAACACATATGCTTATTTCTTTTCTTATTTGATTAAAAAATATGTAGCAATACCGTTTGACGTGTATGCTTACTCAAACAAAAATAATATTTAATCAATGACTGATTTATATTTTGACAATTAATTAGGTAATTAGTCAATAACGATAAGCTATGATTAAATTGATTTGAGAAGGAATAATAGAAAGGCTATGATAACCACACATTATAATTATAAGTGTTGAGAGTCTTAATCATCAACCAAACAAATTAAAAAAAAAAAAAGAAGTTTCAACATCATTTCATGTAATTATAGAGTATGAATGGTGCCATCTCGGTAGGATTTTGATGGGAACTAAAAACAAATAAACAATCCCAACGCCTTTGGAATTTTTTCATTAATTAAACTCTAAACACATCTTATACGAAATCAATCTTAATTGGTGCGTCTACTACACTCTAGTTTCTTTTTGATGCTCTTGGCGGCGCACCACAACTTGTAACAAACCAGAGGAAATCACGCTTCGCGACGGTGCAGTAAATCACGATAATGGTTATAAAACGGGAACGTTAATGTATATGATGTTAAAGTAAAAATATGTATAAATAACATAAATATAAGGTTAATAAAAACTAAGGAAAAAAAACCAAACTACAAACACCAAAAAAATAAACTAAAAAAAAGCCCCCACCCCCAAGGTACAAACCTGGGTGGGTGAGGTAACTGAAAGTAGGTACGACCACCAGACCAATGTTTACATTTGTTTTAAATTACGTTCGAATGTTATTAATACACAAATAAAAGTGGATAAACCCCAAATAAGATAAAAAATAAAAAAATTCCAGCCAATGAAAGTGACCAGTCGCCATTTTGGACCAATAGGAAGAGTTTACTGTTAACCCACTATTGAAATGTATAGGTTATATAATAAGGTTAGTATGTCAATGTTTATGTAAACTTACTAAATTACACTTGGTTTGCTAAAATTTTAAATTAAACTAAACTTAAACGAACTCGCTTTACATACCAGTTTTTATTAGGTTCGTAAATCTAAATGAGCATATTATTTTATTAGGGACGGTTTCATGTATATCTTTACAAATTAAGAAAATATCATATATACCCAACCAAACTAAAAATATTATATATACCCTTACAAACATGTAAAATATCATATATACCTATTTAATTAAAAAAAATATAATAAACGAGCATTTTACCCTTATTTTTCTAAAACTTCAAAATTTCATATTTACCCACTTTTAACTTTAAAATTTCATATTTACCTATTTTTTACATTAAAATTTATACACCGACAAACAATTTCAAAATATCGTATTTAACTTTCTCGCTTTCTTTTATAATTTTATCAATTTTCTTTTGTAGCATTTATTCATCATATATGAATAACCTATAATGATCTCCGTCAAGTAAAACTTAGGTTATAAAAAATAGGTAAAAAAATCATTTAAATTTGGTAAGTTATCATTTAATTTGGATTACGTATAGGATAAAACTAAAATTATTTAAACTGGGTTATGTATGGGATAAAACTAAAACAGTTAGGTTATAAAAAATCGTATAATGGATAGGGGTAGATTGGACATAAAGTAAAAACAAATCATTTATTGGGTATATATGATAATTTTAGTTTGGATTATTGTATTTTAATAATCCCACCTTTTACCAATTGGCCGATAATAATCCCAACTGATAATATTCTTACCACCGGTCCCTACTTTCAAACTATTTTTTTACATTGGACTCCTCGTTAAAAAAACTTAACGCCGTTAGAGTTTATATGACATGGACATCTGCAAACCACCGGAAAGTCGAGCCAAGCTAGCAATGGTCTCGTGTTGGCTTTTGAAATTGGCTTTGGTGGTGTTTAACTGGTCTCGTTAAACACCACCGTTTTCTCTGTTTGGACTTTCCGGACCCACGAGACCAGTTAAACACCACCAGAGCCAATTTCAAAAGCCACCACGAGACCACTGCTAACTTGGCTCGACTTTCCGGCGGTTTGCAGATGTCCACGTCATATAAACTCTAACGGCGTTAAGTTTTTTTAACGGGGGGTCCAATGTAAAAAAATAGTTTGAAAGTAGGGACCAGTGGTAAGAATATTCTCAGTTGGGATTATTATCGGCCAATTGGTAAAAGGTGGGATTATTAAAATCCAATAATCCTTTTAGTTTTGATTGGGTATATATGATATTTACACATGTTTGTAAGGGTATGTATAAAGTTCTCCCATTTTATAAATACAGTATTTTATTTTATATAATAAATATATAATTACATAATAAATATTGTTCTATATATTATTAGGATAAAAGTATATAGTATTATATAAAATTATAATTATAAATGTTCATTGACGAGGTATGATAATAATCATTCTTTCCCTCGAAAGGCAAAAGAGGGAATCCACATGATAAACTTTCGGTTATATAAGGTGGAGCCCACGTGACTAACAAGAAAAGATCACGGGGAAAGGAGGAAACATTCCACCAATAGAAAAAGAGATGTCAGTATCATTCGATTATTGAGACGAGAGAGAATATTCACAAAATAGCCTATAAATACTAATGATCTTATGAGTAGGAGGATATTCTTGATTTCACATACTTAGTTGTAAGAAAAAAGTATTCAAAGAATAGTAATCGGAATTATCTCATTAATTTGTGTGGAGTTTTTGGAACTCTTCATTCATAACTAACTATTTATGTATATAAATACAATAATTAAATATTTAATAACTAATAACTACTGAGTTTGACATTGAAAAATTATTAACACGTCGAATTTGAGTTATAGATGTAAATCTCGACTCATTTTCATCCCTAGTGCTAATGCTTTTTTTCTTCATTTATTTAATTAGAAAAATTATAAAAATAAAAAAGTAATGATTTTATAACATATCTCTAATATAAACGTTTATTACTTTTTAATTTAATACTTCCTAAACTAAAACTATTCCATATTTGTTAATTATATTGCAATAAACATATTCCCCTGTTTAATAAGGATGTTTTAATGCATCATTTCTTTTAAATATTCAAATACTATTTTGAAAAAAATAACCTAAAATCATTAAGACTATTTTCAATGTTAGCACTTAAAACCGGTGATTGTAACTTTTTCTGTCTCATGGCAGCTTCTTAATATACATGTTTGTTGCAACGTGAGATTATCTTACTTGATAGAGACTCTTGCCTGTTAAATGGAAGTTTCTGAATTCTAACTCAGACATGAGATAAATTATTTGTATAATTTAATAATACAAGTATGGTAGATTTGTCATTAAAAAAATATACATGTTTGTTGAATGTTAAAAAAAACATTTTTTTTCATACAGTTTTAGATTAATTAAAAAAAGTTTGTTAAATAGTACACCGAACACAAAGTTGCATTTAAAAAATAATAATTAATATACTTATATTTTATGCTGACATCATGTTTTTAGTACGTGTGTGTAATCACTACGGTAGTGTTTGATATGCATGAATGACTGATGTAATGGAATGTGTCATTGCGATGGAATAAAAAAACATATTTGGTAGTCACATAGGAATGTAATGAATCATTACATAAGGAATGTGATTCCTTCACTTTTAATAATTTTTATTCTTTAGGGTATGAGTGTTTTTTTTTATTCCTTCGAGGAATGGAATGATTTTGTTTTATTAATGACATGAACCATGGTCCGACCCATGACCCGACACATGACTCGACTCATGACCCGAAATGTAACCCGAATCATGACCCGACCCATGACCTCATCCATGAACCAACCCATGACCTCATCCATGAACCAACCCATGACCCGTCCTATGATCCGACCCATGCTCGAACTCATGACCCGACACATGAACCGAACCATGACTCGACACATGAACCGACCCATGACCCGACACATGAACCGACTCATGTCCCGACACATGAACCGACCCATGACCCGACGTATGACCCGACACATGAACCAACCCATGACCCGACCAATAACCCGAACCATGACCCGACACATGAACTGACCCATGACCCGACACATGAACGGACCCATGACCCGAACCATGACCCGACACATGAACCGACCTAGGACCCAACACATGAACCGACCCACGACCCGATCGAACCTTGACCCGTCCCATGACCTGACCCATGCCCTGACCCATGACCCGACCCATGAACCGAACCATGAACCGACTCATGACCCAACACATGAACCGACCCATGACCCGACCTATGCCCTAACCCGTAACCGAACCTTGACCCGTCCCATGACCTAACCCATGACCCGACCCGTGAACCGAACCATGACCCAACACATGAACCGACCAATGACCCGAACCATGAACCGACCCATGCCCTGACCCATGACCCGACACACAACCCGACCCATGACCCCAGGTATTTTCTTGGAGTATTTTTGTTATTTTTAATGAATTGTATTACATTTATTCGTATTTTCCTCTCTAGAAAACAACATGAATTAATGATTCATTCCATTCCTATAGGTTAAACAAACAGGACAATGGAATGGTAATGGTCTATTTCATTCCTTTGTCAATTCCATTCCTTCGTTCATTCCATTCCCTCGTCCATTCAATTACCTCATTCATTACATTACCTCATACCAAATAGACCCTACATGTCTACATATTTACTAACCCTTCCTTAAATTGAAGTGATGGCGATTAATATATTTTTTTCTTTTTTCTTTTACAAAAGTTTAATAATAGACCCTTTAGTTTCTTAGTTTTCATAATAGCCCCTCAACTTTATAAAATTTTAAATATACCTTTCAAGTTTCTAAAGTTTTAAGTTTACCCTTGAACAAAATTCTAAACTCTATCTCTCAAATTTCTAAACTCTCAAATTTATCTCTCAAATTTCTTTTCTTTTTCCTTTATTTTTTTATATTCGTTTGTAAAAGTTACTTTTTTCTATTTTTATTTTACTTTATTATTAACTTCTTTAACGAATTTATTTTTTCAATGTTAACCCCTATTCGCGCCGTAATTTATTTATTTTTTGATCTCCAGGGTTGAGTTGTGGCAACTCCATACGTTTCTTTTATGTACTTAGTCACATTATTGTAGCAGCCGCAACGCGCGTAACGAGGTTTGCAAACTCGCCACATCGCATGGGCTTTAATTATGTACTTAAACATGCGCTGTAACGCGCGGGTACGTTTGTGTCACTGCCACAACGCGCGTAATTAGAAACTTTGGTTTTTTGTTATAAGTTTACGCCTCTGCTGCAACGTGCGAGTATAAAGCCGTTGTTTTTTTATATAAGGTCTTAAATATTATCAATTCTCTACCTGCAACGCTGTGCTTTTGATTTTTTTATGCAAGGTTTCGAAGACGTTGATTGATTTCGCGGTTAAATGTTTTGTTTTTTTTTTACTTTAATATAATTTCTTTCTTAAATTTGGAAAATGTCGACATAACATGAACGCGCGACAACTGACTCTTTTTTACGTCGCAACGTGTGGGGAATCGACATACTTATTTATATTAATGTTTGGTTTAACACCACCCTCGCACGTGCGGGACTTGACACTAGTTTTACACAAAAGATATGGATTAGCTAATAAAATAGATATTTGAATACTTTTATAAATTTTACATTAATATTTTTAAAATGAAGTGAGTAATATATGGTATTTTATTTCTTTTTTCTATTCATTTACGTAAACCTGACCTTAAAATTAAGTCAGTAATATATATACATATATATATATACATATATATATATATATATATGGTGCAGCATGCGACATGTAACACCTGCCACAAAAATGTCCAAGAAATGTCAAGGTTAGAACCTAAAAGAGCTTGTGTATTTAAAGTACCAAAGTCCAGGATTAAAAATGAAAAATTTGATCTCTGGATAGATAGCGTACCGCTATCATTTCTCTCAACAGTCCGCAATGGGTAAAGAGTCGGATAACGAACCGCTATCATCTGGATAACGGTCCGACTAGCTGCACCCAGCCGCAATTTTTAGTGCTAACACGTGTCCTGTGACTCAGCCTTCAATTTTGACGCGTGTCTCGATAACGGACTGCTACGCTCCTCCATAACGGTCTGCTAGCCGTTAAACGAGGTGCGGTCCAATCAGAGTGAAACGTGTAGGGCTGACACAATCATAGGTAGATAACGGACCGCTTTGCCCTACCATATCGGTCCACTATAGGTCTGAAACTCAGCCTATAAATAGTTGGACGAGTTCAGTCGAATTCTTCACACCAAAAACGTTCTTCACTCTCAAATCTTGATCTATAGCATCCCTAAGCCATTCCAGACGATCCCGGTCCAAGTCCCGCTCGTTGTAGTGCTCGCTCAAAGAAGAAAACGCTCGAAGAGGCGCTAAAACGCTAGAGAAACCAAGTTAAGAGGCTAGCTCTATATTTTCTAACTTAGAGGCTCATTCCTATAATCAAGGTGAATACTTTTGTCTCTTTCAAAACTTGTGTCAAACATTTACGTTTACGAAAATTGCCTAATAAAGGTTAAGGAAATATGAGATTTCACAAACATTGGTACAGGTCAAAATAACATAAAACTTCTCGTGATACAAATGACGCTACTCCTGACAATATGACAGGAACACTTATATATAGGAAGTACCGGCGGCATATCCACCATGCCCTTGTCATATCACATTAGTTTCGTTATTATATATCATGATATGTTTTATTTCATAACACACGACATAATTCACTATGTTTCCCATGCACTGATTTTTATAATTACATGCGCACCCGTAATTATCCAAATCGTCGCATGGTCCGTATAGTTCATCCCATTGTGTGTGGGTCAAGGGGGAGCACAAATTCACTTAGTTCATGTCTATTGTTTTCACATATGAGTTGCTAATAAGTAACTATGTCCCTAGATAGTAAGGTCACTTAGCATTTAAAGAGAAATAACATGGCATAATTTAGGGTTCCATAGCTTCCTCGTGTTTGAACAAGAATCCGTCAAACCCTAAGTAGCTTTCAAGGATAAGGTGGTTAATCATACCTTGTGTACAATGTGATCGAACAATTTAGCTCCGTGTATAATGTAAACACATAAGTTCTATGTATGATCTAGTGTCATGTACTTTGTAAACAAATAGGCTTTATGTATACTGTGAATGGTCTAGTACCATGTATATAGTAAACAAATGAGTTTTATGTATAAGGTGAGCAATTTAGTATTTATGTATTTTGTAAAAAAATAAGTTTCATGTAGGATGTGAACAATTTACTACTAAATGTATTTTGTAAATGTAAACAATTTAGTATCCTGCATTTTGTAGACAATGAAGTTTCAGGTATAATGTGAGCAACATAGTATCATGTATATTGTACAGTGTGAAAATTTTGGTATCATGTATTTTGCAAACAACTAAGTTTCATGTATTATGGGATCAATCCAGTATAATGTATTTTGCAAACAAGTTTCGTGTATTATGTGATCAGTGTAACATTATGTATATTGCAACTACTAAGTTTCATGTATTTTGTGATCGTGTATAATGTGATCAGTCTAGTATCATGTATCAATCCAACAAGTTTCATGTATCATGTGATTAACCTAGTATCATGCATATTGTAAATAACTAAGTTTCATGTATCATGTGAATGTTCATATGTAAGCTATTGGATCTCATGAGTAATGTAAACTATCGAATTTTACAGGTAGTCGAGTGTTGCAGACAAGCGCGTTGTTTGGCGTTCATGTATGATGTGGGTAGTTGGATTTTTAACTTGTAAATCTTGTTGAGGTTTATATAGATGTCTAATGCCTACGCGAAATGATTCATCTCATTACAGTGCCTAGTACAATTATGCATTTCTGAAGGAGTAAGATAACGAGAAAGTTGTGTAGATATTTAGAGAAGTGTGCTTACGAATAACTGATTTGTACTCTTTGTTTGTAAATAAACAAGTAGTTGAAATTTATTCTTGTTTGTAAATAAAATGATGAAAAATAGTTGAATAATTAACTATATTGATAATTAAATGAAAACCTTTTTATTAAATTTTTTTTAAATTATTATAAGAAGACTATTTTTAGGATAAAATAATGGCTAGATTATTTAATAATTAAGCCGAGGTTTAATAATAATTAATTTAGCGAGAAAAGTCAAACTTAATTATCAATTAAAAATAATGATTTTATAAAACAAATTGTATTAAGTTTCCTTACAATGTGAAAAGGTTTATAGAAAATTTATACTTCAGATACTATTTATAAACTAAAGGTTTGATAATCACTTTGTTTGAAAGAAATAACGATTTTGTTTAAATCAAATAATAAAATGGTTAGTTTGCAAAGAAGACTTATGTACGTGTACTAAATTGTAATAAACAAAACGATAGTGTTTAGATTGTACTTCATTTGATAACATAATCAAATCGATACTTTGATAAATCAAAGTGATTCAAATTCTTACACTTTCAAGAATACATGCTTTAGCCTATAGGTGAACACTCACTTCGGGAATTCTCGGGAGAGCATACGGATCCTTTGGTTGGTTTGGATTTATATGAAATGCTTTCCTAGACAGAAGACCAAAAATACAGGCATCCACCCTTTCGGATTGCACATGTTCTTTACTAGTTTTCAGAACTAAATACTTTGACGGGATTCTAAAATCTTATTAGGCTTAGGCTTAGGCCTAAAGGTTTAAATTTTTGTTCACAAATGATGATGGTGACATGTGTGCAAGAATGAGGGTGCATAAAGGATTAGGTGTGAATAAGTGTGTGATAAGACTTAGGATAACACTTAATGAAATCAAATAGGTAGCATGTAGATAGCAATGCTTATAAATACAAGAGTTATCAAATAGTGTAGTACATAGGCTATCAGGTACTGTATCATGCGATGTAACACTTAGAGTAACATGTAAAAATATTCATACAAAGTAGTAATCATGTAACATGTAATAAGGTGACTAATGTTATGTACATAGAGCATGGCACAATATGGGTGTCCTGAGGTTATATTCTAGGTCAAAGTTGTATAATAACCTAATTCCCTATAACCAAGGCTCTGATACCAATCTGTCACACCCCAACTGACGGCGGAAACGTCGGAGCAGGACATGTAGACTGTTCATAAGCTCATGGTTTACTAAAGTTGAAATAATTAAACAACCAATTTCATTTCATAGTTCAAGTAATCGAGTACAACATTTACAAGAATAAAAAATACATGAATATCTTTATTAAGTTTAAAACTAGGTCCTCAATTCTAAGTGAAAGCAACTTGATCAACTCACACATTCATACCTGAAACATGATAAAAATGAGGTCAACTAAAAAGTTGGTGAACATACATAGGTTTTGACACCACAAGTAAAGTTCAAAATATTTTGTGTACAATTCATGTGATACATGGTTTATAAAGCATTTATGGAGAATCTAAGTTAAGCTAGGTGTACAAATGTAACCTTGTAACTGAAGGGCATAACAACACATGTTATCCTAATGTAGGGCATAACAACACATGTTATCCTGATGTAGGGCATAACAACACATGTTATTCTGATGTAATGTATTAACGATTGCATTAGTGTATATGTAGCCTTAACAAATAGCATTCAAGAATAAAGCACAAATAAACACATATGATCATACTGTAGAATTGTAAGTGTATAATTGTAAATAGTGTTCGTTGAGTAATCATGTTTCACCTCAAAAATGTACAAAAAGAAAAAGGGGCTATGTAAACTCACCTTGACATTGTGACTTAAACTTGAATTAGATCGTGAGGACGGATGAACCGGTTTAACGATGCCCTAGATACATAAGATATGTTATCTAATTTAGTAAGACTAATTATTTAACTAGAAATCATAATTTTGCTACTAGTATTATGTTAATTGTAATAGTATTAATAATATGATAATTATGTAAATAAAACGATTATAATTTTAGTAACACTAATAAAATTATATTGTTACTAATATGCTATAGATTAAGTCGTTTTAAAGGTTTAAGTAAAATATATATGAGTGTAATAAGAGTCACGAGGTTACTACACGATTATTTTATGGTTTTAAAAGCTAGGTACATAAAATGATAATACAATAACGTTTGTTATGCTTTTGAAATACACAGTGGTAACGAAATAATATATATAAAACAAAAGTTTCCCTATTTTTAACATTGAATAAAAGACATGAAATTTATCCATCTTTATGTTTTTTTAAAATATGAAACATAGTTCTAAACAAATAATACATTAAAAATCTTGATGATTGAACTAAAAAAAAGATAGAATTATATAAATATAATTGTGTGTGAGTTTACAATCAAAAGATAAAAATAAAAGAAAAGGGGACAGCCGCAAGGCTTGAACCAATGACCTTGGGTTGGTCTTGAAATGTCATAACTAGTGGACTAAGATAATACTTTGTTTGATAATTCCATAAAACAATTATTTAACCATGTTAAAGCCTTCATCTTCTTCCTTAAACAGAAACAGATCGTGAACTAAAAACCCAACCCTTAACCCTAGCATCAAACGTAAGGAATCAGAACCAGGGAGATGCGAAAATCAACAAGGGGTCATTACCTTTAATCGTCCTTGTATATCACGCAGAAAATCAAACCACAGGGCTCCAAAGTCGTGCGCAACCGAGAGAGAGGAAAGCAGAGAAATTCGGATTTTTGTGGATGATTTCGAGTCGTGAACGAGTTAGGTATATAAAGGGTTTGATTTTGAACGCGTTTACAATGGTTAATGGGCGGGATTACACCCTCAAATTGACAGCTTTCATCCAATTTCATGACATACCAAAACGGGTTCCAAATCTCACGATTTTGGTCCTAATTTCTCAAATTGGGGCTTGATACGAAATAAATACATGGTCTTGAATGTTTAGGATTCAAAAGACTTGAGTATTGATCGCGTATTCAACGAATTTAAAAGAGTGAAAATAGGTGTTGACTTTTTCAAGTCAAACTTGTTCTTATTTCAGGGTCCAAAATTATGAAGGGGTTCAAAGAAAATGAGGGGGTTCAATTGTTAAAGAAAGGGGGTTCAAGACTAAAGAGGGGGAGTTCAATGGTTTAGTTTATTTCTTTTTTTTCTCAAATTTAAATAGTTAATATTTTTATAAAATTTTATACATCTTATTTTGTTTTGTAAAAATAAAATCTCATTTAATGTTGATAATTTATTTATTTACTATAACCCAATACAAATATAAATGTATATATATACACACACATAAAAGAAATATAAATGTTTAACAAATCTCAAAACATCGGATTGTTACACGTTTGAATGATGTTTGATTTGGCTTAAAATTCACGGATGTTACAATTGAACACAAAGTTGTGATTATGTAATTAATACTTATTTGTGCCAAATGATTTTACTGTCAAGATAATTGTATTTACCGGCGTTCGCGCTGACGTTTTATTTTCAAAATGTTTTCATGTAATGAATAAAATGTAAAGGAAAAAGGGATACAGGTAGACAAAGGATCTGACCCATGAAATGAGAAATGAAAAGGATGAAATGCATGTTGCATTCTCAGGCCTCATGCATAGATAATCCTAAAAAGAAGAAAAAGGAGATAGACCAAGGGATTGATTAATCTTGGATTGTACTATTTCTAGTGGCTCGAACTTGTTCAAAGAAGACAAGAAATGTATTTGATTTTAAACATTGTGTGTAATCAATATGAAAAGTGTATTTAAATCCCTATATTATGAAATAAATACAAAGCTTTTGTTTTCCAACTGAGTTTTGATATTTACAATTACAACCCTCAAGGTTGAAACAAATGATGAAACGATCCTTGTGAAAAGACTTCCACTGTGTTTTTATAAAAACTCTGAAATCAAAACAGGTACCAATCGAGCTCACGCACGTCCAAGGGGTGCCTGAGGCGGGGTGTGACACGACACATGTTAAGTGGGCGAGGGGTAAATGCGTTCGCGTTATAATAACGCACGTTTTATAATAACGCATGAACATAATCACGTATGTTCATAATAACGCATGACCATAATCACATATGTTTTATAGTAACACATGACCATATTCAAGCAATCACGCATGCTTTATAATAAAGCATGACTGTAATCACGCATGCTACACACAATCACGCGTGTTGTATAATAACGAATGATCATAACCACGCATGTTACATGCACATCAAATCGACATTTAAAAAAAAGTCAATTTTTTTAAAATAAAAGTATAGCAAAACTATACTCAAATTAAATAGAATAAAATGCTCGATTTTATGGTGTAATTTAAAAAAAAATAATGTTGTATAAAAAAGTTATACGTTTTTAAAAAAATGGGGGAACTTAAAAAAAATCATCAAATGTACGCTATACCCATTTTACCCTTTCAGACTCTTTTTTTACTCTTAAAAACAAGCTGACTAGACACACATTTCATCTCAACCCTTGAATTGGTAGATTAAAACCCCTTTTATCCATAATCCTTCTTACCCTTCACATCCTAAAACCCCTTTGTATTTAAAATTTCCTCCATATATATATATATAAATATATATTAACGAAGATTAATAAACAAATAAAAAAAGAAAGAAAGTTTCAATGCTCTTACCGATCATGAGTGGTAAAATAATTTATAGTTCATGTACTTATAAGTTTGATTTTCTTTAACTGTGTATAAACAAATTACAAACTTATTTAAAACCCATGATGATGAATAGTAAATATACAGGCTGTAAAGCAGCATGTACAAGTTGTTATTGCGTGTATAAGTCGCAAAGCATGGTTTACAAGTCTGTGACCTTTTTGATGGGATAAGAACGATTTCCCATCCACAGGGAAGCTCCATTTCTGGTCGGCACCCACTCTCTCTCTACAATTGCGATCGATTTCACGAAATCACCGTTGTCGACTAGGTCAGGTCTAAGAACGGAACGGTCATCCACAGCTAAGCTCCGTTTCCTCGCCGCCTCCCAGTCTCTCTCTCTCTACAATCGCAATAGATCTTCACGAAACCACCGTTGTCGACGAGATCAGACCTAAGAACGGACGGGTTATAGCTTGGCGTCTTTCTGAGCGAACGAATTCGGCGGACGGGTGGTCTGCAGGCGGTGGCAGTCATCACCGGCAGGAAGCCAATGGTATCTCATCTGTTCTTTCACTATCTATGTGTGTGTTCGAGTTTTCATTAATAACAAAACCTCAGGGAAAATCTTTCACAGTAGTTAGGTTTCACTAATAGTTTTGCAGTTCTATTGTTACTCAGTATTAGCTGATGAATTTATGGTTTGAAAACAGGGGTAGCTCCGGTGAGAGGTAAGGTACTAAGGCTTAAATCAGGTTGGTTGCCACATAAACACCTTCTCTAATCAAAGAACCTATATTCTTTCTATGTAACCCTAATTTTAGCCCTAATTTGGTTTTTATCTACAGAAAAATGAAAAGAGAACATGTTTTTTTTACTGATTTTGTTGTTCATGGATCATTTGGCTTTCAGGTACTTTTTTCTCCTTCCAATCCTTTATCGGCAGCTACAACGTTTGCTGACGGATTATTTGGCTTTCAGGTACTTTGGTCACTTTATTTAATTTTTTTTATTGTGGTTGTGATATCACGAATGGAGGCCCGTATGCAATTTAGTGCAAAATTTGAACCGATTTTATCATATTTAGAGTGTAGATCAAATTACTTTGGTCACTTTATTTGGCTTTCAGCTACATCTTTTTATTGTGGGTGTGATATCATGTAGCTGATGTAACCATGCTTGTTTAGGTTTTTTATTATGTTAAATCTGTGTAAAGCTAAACATATATTTGCGTGTTTTTGTTCTTTAATCTATTTCAAACGTTTGCGCTGATTCGTTTTCTTTAATTGGTTGTCGCTTGCAGATTGCAGATAAAGGCTGGGACATCACTATAACCATGTTATTTTGTCTTCATTCCATCAATCTTTCAATTGTAATATAGATTTTACTCATTTTGGACATATGCAAATATCTACAGTTGCATTGATCTGTGTGGGAGAAGCACTTAACAAACATCAGTTCAGGTATTCGTTTCGTTTGTGGTTTTGGGTTTAACACATCAGTTGTTCGTGAGTGTTGGTTCACGGTGCAATGTGTTAGTAAAAAATGCAGATAATTTCTCTTTTGGATCCAAAGTTTGCGTCTATCAGTTTTGCTTTACAAGTCAATTTTGAAGTTAAAAAGGACTGAAAACATATCAGTTTTGCTTTACAAGTCAATTTTTGCTCATTTGCAGGACTGAAAATCATGTAGGTGTTTAAATTGGGCTCTATGAGCATGTGGGCGTGGGCATGATTTTTATTTGAAAGTGAACAAAAAGATGAATTCTCTTATCCATCTGAAAGTATTTTAACATTTTCAATATATATGTCTCAAAGTTTTTATGAAAGGTTGCTTTTGGCTTCTCTTTTGTTCGCTTCTTAAAACATATAGAATACTCGGTTGAAAGAAATGAAAAAGAAAATATATACTATTATATTTTTATATATTTGTTATATTCTTACATCAAACAAGAACTTATCTATTGATGCATGCTTCTGATGGCAAGTTCCAAATTTTGTGTTTTTTCATGATTAGTCGAACAAATATTTGGAATTAGGGCGGTTAATTTCTATTCTCATTAATCATGTGGGCATTTGGTTGACCATCCAACCCAGTCGGTTTGGTTTGTCGTTCTGACCTTAAGCATCCCTTATATGGTTTATATTTTTTATTTAAATCAATTGTAAAAACAGCGGTGGTGGTGGTTCTGAAGGTAAACTATCGGATCAACCGTTGAGATTCGGTAATTGAAGGCAATGCTAGATAGAATTTACCACAAAGAATTCAACTTCTATTTATTATCTTGTATTGGTATTCTGTCTGGTTCAGGTCCAAGTCAAATGTTCATTGGTTTACATGGATTTTGAAAGGGCGTTCTGATGGCCGGTCAATCAAATCAATTCTTTCTCATGTCGCTCCCTTGAAACTTGTATGAATGCTATTTTTCTTTACTTATTTAGTTAGTACTGAAATTATAGAAAGTTATTTATTGTAATTGTTGTTAAACTGTTAAAAATATAATATCTTCTTTATTAGGTGTTGACGCATGGATCAGCTGAGGTCACTGAACATCTGAAGCAACACTGTTTGAAACATGTTTCTCCCCATGTATATGGTCCTAAAGTTGAAGAAACAATTGATGTCACATCAGATTTGTGTGCTTATAAGGTACATAAAAAGTTTAATTGGATGTTTATTTGGACCACTTTTAGTCAAACCCACATTTGATTTGGTTTGTTCTTGTGAAAAATATGTTCAACTCTCTGAAAAATTGATGAGCAATGTTCTTTTTAAGTAGGTTAGCATATCTCTAATATTTCATTACAACACATCATCAACATGGCAATTCATTTGATTAAAATTTTTGTTTTGACCATCAACTGTTTTTGACCTTTTTAATTATTACAAAATCGTCCAATAAAAGAGTCCGCTTTTAATTCTAGAGATTCAAAGGAGTACTCTTCATATTCAAATTCACATGGATTCCTTCAGTTTTTAGATCTGGAGTAGTGGCTTTTCATACTTATCTGGAGTGGTAATAATTATTGAATTCTATAGTTTAGTATTTTTCATACACGATGACTGAATTCTGGAATTTTGGGAATGTTAGCATTTTATTATAGAAGCTGTATTCAGTAGTAAATGTGAACTACAATGTTTTATAAATACTTCTTATTTCAGCACATATCTCTTCATTAGCATCTATATCGGATACTTATTATCTCTTCTTAACGAATTTAGATTCAGTTATAATATTTTCCGGATCTTATTACCTAGGCTCGATGACAACTTTGAGGAAGCCTGTGTTCACTGGCAATCCTATCCGGACTCTTAGAAGGTTTGAATCACCTCTCCGGTTCGTTTGATCTGATCTGGTACGTAATTCTCATGGATCATTTCAAACTTAACATGGGACATGTGCAATGAAGAAAGGAAACAGAGAAACTTCACTATTCGTAGAACAAGTTGGATCTGGATCTCCGTTAGAGCCTGCTGTATTTAGACATTTTCAATATGAAGTAATCAGAATGTAAACACTTCTGATTTTATTATATAAACTTTTGAACACACAAATTTCAATGACAGTTTAAAGCGCCGCAGCGCGCGCGGGTTCAACACTAGTTAGATATATTTTCTTCGGATTATTTTCATATGTACTTTTATAAATATCCAAAACTATATGTATTTCACTATTTCCCCTCTAGAACTCATAATTACACATTCCTCCTTTTAAATACTAAAACTTCTATGTTATTCAAAAACGTATATATACACACCATATATAACCAAAATGGTTGCAATATTTTTTTGTCTATTAAGTTCAATTTTCAAATACTAAAATTTCATAACACGAAGTTTAAATTTATAAGAAGCAGATACAAAATTGCTAATATTTATTAAGCAAGATATACGTTTTAATAAATTAATTACGCATCAAGTCAACTTTACTTGTGGAATATAGTATGGACAATTTGTTTTAAACAATTTATCATCGAATTTATCAATTCATCATCATATTAATTAATTTTATTCTTTTAATGGAATTCATATATTTTTTAAACAATTAAATTTAGGAGAAACAAAATTTATTCATAAATTGTAAAGCGAGCGTGCTATTGACGTACAAGTTCCGGTACTAAAAGACAAAAAGTCTGTTTATGTGTCTGTGTGTTTGGTTAAATAATTTTACGATGTATGACGGTAGTAATAAGTATTGACTTATTGACCCTCGATTCACCCTGTCGGCTGTTACTCATCTTGCTTCCCTATAAATACCCACTCATCCCACACCTATTTTCCATCATCAAAAACACACACTCATGACGACACACATCGATGCTCTCTGGCTTTTTGCACTCGCTTCCAAATCTAAATGCACTTCCATCAATTTCTTCCTCTTTACTGCCATTTTCGCTCTATTTTGGTTCATTAACTGCTTCTTCCAATGGGCTCGGCCCGGCGGCCCAGCCTGGTCCAAACTCAAATCCACCATCCCCGGCCCTAAAGGCTACCCGTTCATCGGCAGCATGTACCTCATGTCTGGCCTCGCTCATCGGAAAATCGCTGCTGCCGCCAACTGTTTCCGTGCACGCCGCCTCATGGCCTTCAGCTTGGGCGAGACACGTGTGATTGTCACGTGCAACCCCGAGGTGGCTAAGGATGTTCTCAACAGCTCGGCTTTCGCCGACCGTCCGGTGAAAGAGTCGGCTTACGGTTTGATGTTCAACCGAGCCATCGGGTTCGCACCCTACGGGGTTTACTGGCGGACGCTACGACGGATTGCCGCCACACATCTTTTCTGTCCGAAGCAAATTAAGGTTTCGGAACAGCAGAGGTCCGTGATTTCTTGTCAGATGGTGGAGATGTTTTGTGACGGACGGATAAGGACGGCGTCCGTACGTGTTCGTGACGTGTTGAAGCGGGCTTCTTTGAGTAACATGATGTGGTCGGTGTTTGGACGGAAGTATAGGGTTGACTCGAACGATGTGGATTCGGTGGAGCTGAGGGATCTTGTGGATGAAGGGTATGATCTCTTGGGTGTACTCAACTGGACCGACCATCTTCCATGGTTGTCCGATTTTGATCCCCAAGGGGTTCGGTCCAGGTGCTCCAAACTTGTTCCTAAAGTTAACCGGTTTGTGAAACGCATCATCGGCGAACACCGGGCTCAACCTTCACCTCTCAACAGCGACTTCACGGACGTGTTGTTGTCACTTGAAGGTCCCGATAAGTTATCCGAACCCGACATGATCGCGGTCCTTTGGGTAAGCATCTTTTTTAGAATATAACATCTTTACTATATATCATGATATACGCTACACTGATTAATCATTTAACATTTCTAATTTTAAATTTGTTTTTTTTCTTTAATTATCCTCAAAAGTGGTTATTTAACGAGGAGATAAACAAATAATCCTGAAATATAATACGAGAAAATACAAAGAAAGCCTTTTTGAGAAATAATTAAGCGCAAAACTTGACCATTTATTTATGGCGGCAGTGTGTTGACTTGTTCTATATTTAGAAACTTTAATGTTTTAAATAATATTTCCTGATTGTTAAAATATTATGATCAACAGGAAATGATCTTCAGAGGAACCGACACGGTGGCAGTGCTGATTGAGTGGATCTTAGCAAGGTTGGTGCTTCATGTCGACGTTCAATCAAAGGTCCAAGCTGAGCTTGACCGGGTCGTGGGGAGGTCACGTGCGGTGACGGAAGCTGACATCACCAGTTTGGTTTACCTACCTGCTGTGGTGAAAGAAGTTCTGAGGTTACATCCTCCGGGCCCTCTGCTGTCATGGGCTCGTCTAGCCATCACTGACACAATCGTGGACGGTCATAAAGTTCCAGCTGGGACGACCGCAATGGTGAACATGTGGGCCATCTCCCGGGACCCACAGATCTGGAACGAACCGCTAGAGTTCCGACCAGAAAGGTTCTTGAACGAAACGGAAGGGTTCACGGACATGTCTGTGATGGGGTCGGACTTGAGGTTGGCTCCGTTTGGGTCGGGGAGGCGCAGTTGCCCCGGGAAGAGCCTGGGGCTGGCAACGGTGAGCTTTTGGGTGGCGTCGCTTGTGCATGAGTTTGAGTTCAGGAAGTGTGATGGGTACGATGTTGACCTGTCAGAAGTTCTGAAGTTGTCTTGCGAAATGGCGAACCCACTTTGTGTTACCTTGCAATCACGACGTAGAGACAACCCGCTTCGTGAGGTCTAAAAATACGTAACGTTTAAGTAAAAGAAAGCAAAGATGGAAAGTAGATCTGCAGTGTGCTAAGTTAAATGACTTTGGGGTTTTGTTATATTATGTTTTAAAAGTGTTTCCTTTTAATGTACCTGTAGCTTGATTATATCGTAGGTGTATATGCTACTTGTAAAATAATTAAATAAACACGTAACTTGCGCATGTATGTTATAGTTGAGTTATGTATGTTTTAAAGTAGTAATAAAGAAGAAACTTTATAGACTATCAGTTGAGTTATGTATGTTTTTTTTTTCACTTTTACCATTTTTTTAACAAGAAAAGATAAAAATAATGTATTTGCAATTTAAGTGAAAATAAATTATTGATAGATATAGATATGAAAAAGAAATAACCACTAAATTAAGGTAGAAATAAATTGCCAACGTACAAAAAGGACAAGGAGCAAGTGGTTTTTGTTTTGTTGTTATTCATCATTTCGTTATTTTATTTCATGGTACTTGTGTCATAAGTCATAACGGCTTCTATGGTTAGAAAAATAACACATGACTCGGTTAAATACAAAAGATTTTGAACCTTTGATCAAATGAATCTAATGGTTAGATAGTGACAAACTTTGTTATTAATAATTGGAAGTTACTAAAGTTTGAAAGGGGTAAAAGAGAGAATTCGTAATGTGTTAATTTTTTTTATTTTATAAAAACTAGTTACCAACTTTTTTACTAAAGTAATTTTTATATATATTTTGTTATTATTAATAAAAAATATACAATAAAATCAAATTTTTTACTATCTTGAGTATAATATTGTTATATTTTTTAAAAGTTGTAATGCATTATGTGATACACCATACCGTTAACCTATTTACATGGTACACATTTGTATTTGTATCTAACGAATTTACACTATGCAAATGTAATTTTAGGTTTGAAATGATGTTTTGATTACTCTAACTAGTAACTACGTTACAATTTTAATTTTTTACATGGTACGGTTATTTGTGCTAGAAACATACGCTTTTTAAACTAAGAACACTTTGTACAGAAATATACGCTAACTAGTAACTAAGTTTAGGTCTGAAATGATGTTTTGATTACTCTAACTAGTAACTACGTTACAGTTTTCCTATTTTACATGGTGTGGTTATTTGTGCTAGAAACATACGCTTTTTAAACTAAGAACACTTTGTACGGAAACCCGTCCGTGTATTTTTTATATGTAATAAAGTAAATAGCAAAACTTGGTTAAAAATTATTCGTAGTGGTGCATGGCAACAATGACATTGTGACGTGGGTATACTAAGGTAATTGGAACATTATTAGTAACATAATCCTTTGGAGTTCCAGCCTCTTGGGGACTAGATTACAATTTAGCAGACAACTCACCTTTTTCTGCATTAATATTAGTTTCACCAATCCTTAGTACCAAAATATGTATTGTTTCCTTTTCAAAATGTCATATTTCGACACTTAATAATTAGAAAATGTCGACATCATCGAGACACAACATTAATAAATTAAAACAATTGATCCTTTTTAATATCAAAATACCATTGTTTACCAGCAAAAACTCTTTCATATATATATATATGGGACGGTTCCACTAAAAAGTGGTTTTTCGCTAACAAATATTAAGAAGTGGGTCAAACGAACTCCGATTGAGCTCATTCCAGCGGCGTTTGAACCGTCTCATCGAACCCTAACCCGGACACAAAAACCTAAACCCTCATCCACCCGCACCCTCAAAAACCTAAACCCCTCCTCCAACCCTACCCCGAAAAGCCTAAAACCCCCACCCCCCACCCCCAAAAACCTAAACCCCCCCACCTCCAACCCAAAAAAAACCTAAACTATAAAATCTAAACCCTAAAAGCTAAACCTTAAGGCTAAACCGTAAGGATAAAACCCTAAAATTCAAACGTAAAATCTAAACTTTAAAAGTTAAAGCCTAAAAGCTAAGATGGTAGAGTTCGACGAGACGGTTCCAACGCCGCTGAAATTAGCTCAATCGGAGTTCGCTTGATATCGTTTCTTAAGATTTTTGTTATTTCTTAGATTTTTTAGCGAAAAACTACTTCTTATTTGATACCCCGTATATATATATACTAGCTTAGAATCCCGTGTATTACACGGGTTGTATATTGAAAACGATATAACTTATAAATTTGTAAATACATCCTAACTTGTCAAACTATTATAATCGTCTTAAGATATATCAAGTGGAAATGTTTGTATATAACAAATTAGTATTTTTCTTTAATTAGTTATATTTTGATTTCCTATTATATATTCTTATTTAATATAATTAGTATTTTTCTTTAATAATATATTTATAATATCATTTTTATTTAATAAGATACATGCATATTTATTATGAGAGAGATGCGGGAAAACCAATGTGTGGAGGCACAAGTAAGTGACAAGTGTCCATTTAACCCTTTATTTATTAGTATATATATATATATATATATATATATAGGGGTGATTTCACTAAAAAAAACTCAATTTAATGAGAAAACAAAAAAACTCCAAATTAAATGTGCTGAATATATGTAGTACACCCAAAAGCCTAACCTCCACCAAAAAACCTAAACCCCCCACCCCATCTCCACCCCCACCCAATCCCCACCCCACCCACCCCCCAAAAACCTAAACCCCCACCCCTCAAAAAAACCTAACCTAAAAGTTAAACTAAACCCAAAAAATCACCCACAAAAGCTAACTATGTTACACATATGTAGCAAAACGCTGAATTTTTTTTAAAAAATGACGATATGGGGAACATATATATAGGGGAAATATAATAAGAAAACTCATTGTTCATGAGAAAACCAAAAAACTATTTATTAAAGATAAAAAAAATAATAAAAAAATCATAACTCAAAATATAAATCAAAAACTAAAAAACCACTTCAGAGACCTTGTTACCCACGTCGTCCTCTTTCAAAAAAAAAATCAGCGTTTTGCTACATATGTGTAACATAGTTAACTTTTGGGGATGATTTTTTGGGTTTAGTTTAGCTTTTAAGTTAGGTTTTTTGAGGGGTGGGGGTGGGTAGGGGGTTTAAGTTTTTGGGGGGTGGTGGGTTTAGGTTTTTGGGTGGGGGTGGGGGGTTTAGGTTTTTGGGTAGGGGGTGGGGTGGGGGGTTTAGGTTTTTGGGTGGGGGTGGGGTGGGGGGTTTAGGTTTTTGGGTGGTGGTTAGGCTTTTGGGTGTACTACAAATATGCAACACCTTTAATGAGGAGGTTTTTGGTTTTCTCATGAAAATGAGTTTTCTAATAAACTCACCCATATATATATATATATAACTTATTCTGGGCCACACATTATTTTTCTATATATTTTATTTTGTGCCTATGATTAAATCTAGATTTTTTTTTATATTGAAAAAAAAAATTTGTGGTGTAGATTTAATGGAGGTTAAAAAGGTAATTATACTTTTTTTTCTTTCTTGTTTAAATCTAGGTAAAAAAAATCAGACACACTCTCTCTCTCTCTTTCTCTCTCTCTCATATATTCATCATCAAAAGACAAAACTTCAAGAACAAATTCATGAACATTTTTTACACATGTCTAAAAAACCATGTGTAAATTCAATTTACAATATAAACACAAGAACGATTGAAGAACGGCCTTTTTAAACACGTGTAAAATCCATATACACAAATCAGCAAAAAATCTACATCCAAATACCTAAATATCTTTACAAATCAGGAAAAAAATACATCTAATTACACAAATGTCTTTACAAAATAAAAAAATACACATAATTACACTGTGTAAAATCAAATACATATGGGTAATAACTCTTTTACACATGTATAAATTCAATTTACACATGTGCAAAAGAATCAAAGACACATGTGTAAAATCAAAATACACATGTGTAAAAATAAAAAACTTACTTGTGTATCAAACTATGAAGATCTTGAACCCGGATCCTTTAAAATCCTGACTTTTACACCGTCATGAATCCAGATCTTCTTCTTATACTTCGATCCCTCATGTGCTAACATCAATGGTATCATAAAAAACACTATTTAGGGATAGATATATGTAAGAATATATTACCAATATGTAACAACTTTTTAGATTTGATTCAATATAAACACATGAATAAACAACTCTTTACACATATGTATATTTAGTTTACACATGTGTACATTCAGTTTAAACATGTGTAAATTCGAATCTAAGTTATTATAATTATATTAATAACCTTTATTATGTAATATATATTACTAAATAATAATTATTAAATTTGTAATATATAATACTCTCATTTAGGACATGTGGTCAAACAAAATCACCTGGCCAGCTAGTTTCATATGAAATTCATTGAAGTCCTTTGAAGGACCATCAACATTAGTTCCTTCTCTACACATTGATGAAGTCTTTCTAACCCAGATTCCGCCTCACCTGAAAAGACGATAAAAATGTTAACAACAAAAATTATTTTTTAAGAAATTGGAGTTTAGACTGTTTATACATCATGAGGTGTAGTGAACCTTTTAATTACTCAATGTCTCAAATAAATGCCTTTTGGCATGCTCGTGCGTAGGCAAATAATATATTAAATTATTAATATTCATAAGTAGAAAGATATTATAGAAGCAGATTAAGATGCTTGTTAAAAAAATTACTATAAAAAAGGAAAAAAAACCCATCACCTGTAACCAAGCCTCTGTTATGAACTTAAGCTGTGATTAAGTAAAGGGGGAAAATATATTAATTAAATAAGTAAAGTAGATTTCCGGTACCGAATAGCCGGAGACTGAACCAAAGGGGCAGATTTCACCGGCGGCGTTCTTGTTCTTGTTCTTCGTCGGCGGAGGCGTTCTTCTTCGAAATTGAAAAACGCAGCAACGATGTAGCCCCCCCCCCCCTTTTCCTATGTCCGCAACAATAATCTGGATCTGGATCTGGATCTGGTTCTTGATCTTCGATCTGGAACTTGTTCTTCGATTGCATTCATCTCCAAAACACGATTCACTAGGTGTAATTGGTTCTTGTTCTTGCTCTTATATCTGGATCTCTTGTTGATTTCTTGTGTTTTTTTAGAGAGAGAAAATGGAGAAGTACAAGATGTGTTTAGAGAGAGATAGAAAGATCAAGATAGATCAGATCTTTATGTTTGCCGGAAAAAAAGTCAAACAGATAGTAAAATGGTGAAGATGATGATGAAGAATGAGAGGTTGTGGTGAAAGATCAGAGATGAAGATTGATAAATGAAGTCTAGGGTTTTTTTTGTGTTTGTAGAGAGAGATAAAGAAATGTGTGTGTATATTTTGTAAATGTAAATTTACCATAATATCCTTTCAACTTAAAATTAAATCAAAAATCTAGAAAATATGAGTGGATGAGATTGAGTTTATGGGTTTACACAATAACCAAAGGTTTGCAAATGGTATGTCCCATATATATATATATATATATAGAGAGAGAGAGAGAGGATGTGGAACTTATCAAAACCCACTCACCATTTAAAAACTCTAAAACCCATTTTGATTGGTTGGTTTATTATTGTAATTTGAAATGTGTGGTCCACATTTAGTCTGATCAAATGAGTGGTGGATATGAAATTATGGATAAAATATTCATTTTGGTTTCCCTAAAAAAGCAGACAAAAACCTTCGATCTTCACTCTAACCGGTACACCCACTCCTTTCTATCTCTAAAAATTGGATCCCTCTCTCGTTCAAAGCCCTTGGGGAACCATGGCGACGCACAAGATGGATACGAAAATGGTGGTTCAAATCCTCTCCATATCTTTCTCTCTCGTTTAAAGCCCTAGATCCACTTGATTCCGTTGCATCTTGACGCCCTAGTTAACAAATCCGAGCCACATTTTCGAATCATGGTTTCCCTCAAATGTTAAGTCGACCAAGAACAACGAATAAGAACAAATTATTTAGAGATTTGGGTTCGTATCAAGTTGATTTGGGTTTGATTCGGGTTTGCATCATCGATTGTACGAGGTACTCTTTCTCTGATTTCTTTCATCTTCATATCAAAATCCCCAATTTCCAAACCCTAAAAACTCGTTCTAGCTTCTCTGTCTGTAGGGGTCATGTTTGGATGAACTATCAGTTTAATGATGAGAAAGTTCAACGTATATTGAGTTTGACAAGAGTTTGATGTTCAGACAAATAATTCCAGGGGTGGAGCCCTTGTTAATTTCATTGAAGGAAATAACAGAAAAGAGGGACAAAAGCATACCACAGGTCTCTGCGCGTCTTACTTGTTTTGGGTAAAAATTATTAAGGCTAATTTTGTAAACAAACTTAGTATGTGAGGTAGTGTGCTTGATCAAAATGTCGAAATACGAATGTAAAAGTAAATATTGACACGATGATGTACGAGGAAAGCCCTTAATCCTTGAGGATTGTCGACATAAAACCTCGGGAAGTGACTGAAAGTCACTTGCCTCCTGAACTTTTATTAAAACTTTAAAAATGAGTACAATAAGAGCAGTAATCGATCGAAATCTAAGTGTTACAGAGTTGCTTGCGAGTGTTGTGTATTGCTAAGTGCGTATTGATGTGTTTCCTATTCGACATTACTGCTGATTATATACAAAAGGTAAGCTAACTAACTATCCGAGAATCCCAGAGATTACTTGGTCTTCAAATGTGACCGTTAGAAGCCTCTCCGCACATGTTCCACACGTTTCTTTTGACTTCTAGACTGATTCTTCAGGGATGAAATTGACTCCGCACGTTTTACCTGCGAATAAATCAAGATAGAAGAAGGATACAACGGTTAGCGATATAAATGTTAAGGATACCGAAACCTATCAGGATATTAAAGAATGTCAAAGGTCTAGAATCCTTAGTCATAAAAATTACCCCTAACATTAATTATCTAGAAACTTAACTAGTTAGGTTGTGGATAATAATTTCCATTTTCAGGTGGCAATAAATTGGTGCATCTGTAAAGGGACTATTCCAATACTAGGAGCTAAGTATGTTAAACAGGCTGAGGAGAATCTAGGAGCTCTAGGTTGGAAGCTGAGGCCCAACGAGTTAGCTCAGTTGGAATATGCTACATGTGACTCCCCTGCCAAGATGATCCAGAATGTCTTCCGGACAAGGTAGGTAGCCAAGATGTTGTGCTTTACTAATTTGTCACTTTTAATGGAAGTGCTAATTTTATATTGTTGTAGTTTGTGAATGTTGTAATTATTTATTTGAGATGAGTTTTGAATTCCTATTGTTGCCTGTATTATTAACATATGTTGTATGCAATGTTAGAAATTTATCACCAACATGTATTCAATGATTGTTTTGCAAATTGATAAATTATTTCTTTGGAAGTATAAGCAAAGTGAATGCTATTTTTTTACACCAATGTAACGATCTATATTACACCAATGTAACAGTCGTGACACTAATCTAACTATTATTAACCCAATGTAACTAGAGTATTACACCAATGTAACGATCTGTTACATAGTAAATGTTTCGTTACATTGACGTAAATACTGTTGTTCGTAAATTTTTTTAGATAATATAACCAAATTAAAGAAAAAAATATGATCTATTTAATAGTATATTTTTTTATAAAAAAACATAGTATAAAAAAGTTATAAATGTTTTAAAAACATGGGGGTTTCTTTTAAAAAAAGGAGAACATGGGGTGGATAAGAAGGTGACACATGTCACCTTCTTGTTAAACCTGATTTTGGTGTTTGAGTGAATTGACCTTTTTCATATAAAACAAATCATTTGACACATGGCATCATCTGGTTAAATATGAACTTTTTCAACCATTGGATGTGTGTTATTGGGTTTTGACATGGAGAGTGGGTTTTGAAAGGAGTTGGACCCTATATATATATATATATATATATATATATATATATATATATATATATATATATATATATATATATATATATATAGGGAAGGGATCAAGAGAAAACCACAAAGTTAGGCGAAAACCAAGAAAACCACATCATTTTAGGCAATTTTTTTATTTACGTATACGTATCCAAAACAATTTTTTCGATTTACGTATACGTAATCTCAATTTTTTTGTTTTATGTTTACGTATACGTAACACTATGTGTAAAAATGTTTTTTGATAAAAATGTTTAATATTTCATTGATGCTCTTATAAATAAATAAAAATAAACTAAAACAAAAAATAAAAATTATTATATGATTGGATAAAATTGGTGTTTTTAGTGGTTTTCTCGGTTTTCGCCTAACTTGTGGTTTTCTCTGGAACCCTCCCCTATATATATATATATATATATATGTTTTGACTAAAAATTAATGAGAGTAATTTTGTTATCAAACTTAGAATGTGAGGTAGTGTGCTTGTAAAATCAATGTAAAGTAATACAAGAATGTAAAGATTGACACAGTTGTTTACGAGGAAAACCCTTGATCTTTGAGGATCTCCGACATAAAACCCCGGGAAAATCAATGTAAGAAGAAACGCTCGTAGAAAGGTCAAGATGCTAGAAAAATTAAGTTAAGAAGATGGTCTATAAGCTTTCAACTTATAGGCTCATTCCTATAAACCAAGGTGAATACTTTATCTCTCTAAAAACATGTGTCAAACATTTTATTTACGAAAATAGCCAAATAAAGGTTAAGGGAATAATGCTCAACGTTCTTCTATAAACAAAGCATTCATGCCATAGGTATGCGTAAAACTTGCAAGGGATACACGGGTCTCGGGTGAAATTCCCGAACTGCGGCTAGTGCTTGTCTTATAACAACTTCGGAGGCAAACCTGTCCATTGTTATAAGACATGACGCCAGTGTATACTGTGGTGCGATTGAGCAGGACGAGCCTGCTGAATGTGTGGATTGAACATAAAGTTGTGATTATGAAATTAATACTTGTTTGTGCCTAAAGATTTGATCGTCAAGATAATTGTATTCACCGGCGTTCGCGCTGACGTTTTATTTTCAAAATGTTTTCAGGAAATGAATAAATTGAAATAAGAATGGGGTATGGGCAAACATCAGATCTGACCCAAGATTGGAAAATGTAAGAGGCAAACATCAGATCTAACCTATGAAAATGATAACTTGCACGTTGGATTCTCAGGCCTCGTGTATAGGAAATCCTAAGGAAAGGAAAAAGGAGATAGGACCAGAGGATTGATCAACCCTGGATAGTACTATTTCTGGTGGCTATAGATGTATTTGATTTCAAACTCTGTTTTGTAATCAAAATGAAAAGGGTATTTAAATCCCTATGTTTATAAAAGTAAATATAAAACTTTTGTCTTACAACTGAGTTTTGATATTTACAAATACAACCCTTGAGGTTGAAAGAATGTTGAAACGATCCTTCGGAAAAGACTTCCGCTCTATTTATAAAAACTCTGAAATCAAAGTTCAAAGATGATACCAATCAGGCTCGCACACGTCCAGGGGGTGCCTGGGGCGGGGTGTGACAATTTCAATGGCTCGTATGTAGCAAAGGGTGAGAGGTTAGCCAAGTATCTCATAATAGTTAAGCAATTATCTGTGAAATTCAAAATATTTAACATCACACAGGTACCTATATAGAGAAGATAATGTTGAAACCGATACCTTAGCAAACCTTGCTTCAGCTCTTAAGATACCAGAATGAATTACAATACCGATCATACATCTCCTGAGCCCGGCAATTGAGAAGACAAACGAAGTATCAAATACAGAAGAAACAGACATTCAGGATCTCAAACCTAGTCAAGGATCCTGGATTTCGCCTATTAAGAAATATTTACATAATATAGAGATCCCAAGTGATGAAAAGAATCACAAGACTTTTCGCATGAGGGTATCTCGCTTTATAATATTACATGGTGTATTGTATAGAAAGTCTATTACAGGTCCATACTTAAGATGCTTGGAGGATCCTGAAGCACTTGAAGTTCTCAAAGACATACATGAAGGCGACTGTGGAAATCACACTAGGGGCAGAGCACTATTCTCGAAGATCCTGAGGATAGGATACTATTGACCTACCATGAGGAAGGATACCATGACATACTCCCAAAAATGTGATGCCTGCCAAAGACATAGCAACATACTTCATCAACCGGTAGAACCTTTATATCCAATCATCTCTCCATGGCCATTTATAAAATGGGATATAGTCGGCAAACTTCCTAAGGCACCAGGAGGGAAAGTTTTTATGCTAGCAATGACAGACTACTTCTCTAAGTGGATTGAAGCTGAGGCATTCGTCCAAGTGAGAGAAAAATAGGTCATCTCCTTCATCAAGCGCAATATCCTGACAAGATTTGGGATCCCGACAGAGATAGTGTGTGACAATGGATCTCAGTTCATCGGCAAGAGAACAACTAATTTTTGTGCCAGTTGGGGGATCAAAATGATAACCTCCACCCCTGTGCATCCTCAAGCCAATGGACCGGCGGAATCCAGCAACAAGATCATAATCAACAACCTCAAGAAGAGATTGGGAGCTAAGAACGGAAGATGGGCTGAAGAATTACCATTTGCACTTTGGGCAGATAGAACAACAGCAAAAACTGCAACAGGACAAACGCCATTCTCTTTGGTATTTGGAACAGAAGCCATGATCCCCACAGAGATGGTTATCCCTACTGCCAGAACCAACCTTCAGATTCAAGAAAACAACAACGAAGCTCTCGCTCATGATCTTGATACTGTTGACGAGCTCAGGGATCTTGCCAAGGTCCGTATTACGGCTTACCAGCAAAGAATAGCCAAAGCATATAACAAAAGCATAAGGATCAGAAGATTTCAAGTAGGTGACTTGGTATTAAGGAAGGCATTCCAAAATACCACCAACCCTAGTGATGGAAAACTTGCACCAAAATGGGAAGGCCCATATATGATTGACTCAGAAGCAGGCAAAGGTGCCTATTGGTTAGCTACTGTGGAAGGAGATTTCCTGCCAAGATCCTGGAACGCTGTCCATCTCAAAGCCTACTTTATGTAAGTCGAAACTTAGGTTCTAACTAAGACTGGCACGTCTTCTATCCCTGACTATTTTTATATTTATCACTCTTTATAAGGTACTGACTTGAGTGTCGGAGGGGTGTTAGCCAGGCTAACACCCACCTTCACCAAGGTTTCATGTTTTGCAGGAAGGATCCTCAAGGATCCTGGCAGAAGATAGAGATTGGCCATCTCTCCTAAGATAAGGTATCTTGTATACCTTCTAAGGTTTAAAGGTTTTCACCTTTCTAAAAATTGATTCTGAACACTCCGCTTGTAGCGCACGATATTCAAGTATAGTTTAAGGTGGTGCGACCAGTCCATGTAAAAGTGGTTGATAATTTACATGCTTGGCCCACGATTACCGGCTTGGCCCACGATTTTAATTTGTCACAGGTGTTTAACACTTATGTGTTAGGCCAAATACCTAGCATTGATATGCTAACTCAAGATCCCTAATTGGATTGAAGATTCGTGAGAATTCTAAGACTCAATTACTGATCGCATGATGTATTTGACAAACAAACACAGGGGACAACTCATGGTTGTAACATTTCAAAATACTTGTTAAAGGTCTGGTATGTATATCTATCCATTTCTGTTTTTATACTTGAGGCTACTTACTAATTCACCGTTAAAGGTAGAATCAAAATTTATTTGACTAAGTCATGATTTGCCCTATTTATCGAAACTAAACTATACTTTCCTAAGTCAGAATTTGATAAAAGGCAAATGTATTATTTATAACTAGTTATTGAGATCCGGTATCCGGAAAATCTTTCTAAAACTATTTTCCTATATCCTAAATGCCTAAGGATCCTGATTTTTCAGAAATATATCAAAACAAACCAAACAACAATCATGACGGATAGTCAAAAGCTACTAATTACCATTCTAAGTGCAGGAAATTAAAATGTGCCCCGGGTTTCATCCAAAAAAGGAACCATCCACCCAGTACACGGATTGTCAAATTGTCTATCCCTCTTAGGGATCCCCAAAAGCAAAGAAAATAAAATTGTTCAACGGTTCAACAGGATTAAAGTTAAACACATAAAGAACCGCAAATACCAGGGATCGGGTCTAGGCATCATTACCCTCATCACCCTGATCAACTTGCTTCCCAGCAACAACAGCTCCATGCTCCTCAGCTACCTTCGCTGAACCCTCAGTCTCATCTTCAGCGACCAATTTTGTCACACCCCAACCGACGGCGGAAACGTCGGGGCGGGACATGTATACTATTCATGAGCACAAAGTTCGCTAGATTTCAATATTAAATCATCCATTTCATTTCAAACAATTCAACCACAAATAGCAAAATTCAACAAGTACATAAATGAAAATACAAATTGTTCTTTGAATTTAAATTAACTAAGTCCAAACTTAAGTGTAGCATGTCTTGATCAAATTCACACATTATGTAATATCTGTACTTTTTCCGTTTACAATTTCCGGCCAATTGGCATTTATTGTAAACCCTAATTATCCATATTTAATAATATGTGAAAATTCTTAAATGAATTACTCAAACTATGTATTAGGGCTAATATTCATGGTATTTGAATAAAGTCCCTAAACTATATAAAATAAATCTCATAAATTATCTAAGTGTAAAAAAAAAAAAAAAAAAATTATACTTAATTAATTTGGAAAAAATCTTAATTGTGTCTTATTCAATTAAAACACAAATTATATAAATTAAAAAAAATGATTTTTATAAAATTATTATGAATTTTTAAGAAATAATAAGATTTATTCCTAAATAAATCAAATAAATAAAGTTTAATTAAATAAATATTTTTAAAATAAAGTTTTATAAAAATATGTCATTTTATATCATTTTTAGAGAAATAAACAATTCTTTTATAATTTAAATGTAATTTATACATTTAAATATCAAATATATCAAATTAATTAACTAAAAACCCTATATAACCTAACTAACTTAGTTTTTGGTTAAAACTTAACTACAAGGGCTAAACTGCCTTTCCTCAAACTTATTTTCAAGTTTAAGTTGACCTGAGTCAACTTAACAAACCTCAGGGACCAAAGTTGTAATTTTCTGTTTTAAAACCCACCCAAAAGGGATCGTGGGTTCGAAACAAGGGGAACCCGGTTTTGGGTTCTGATTATTCGAAAACGCGTTTTAAGGATTCGAATTCGAAAACTTGTAACTGCTATTCGTTTATTATCATTAAACGAGTATGATGAACTCGTTAATTCGAGGAATTGAACTCGTAACAGTTGAAAACGGCTAAAACTTTAAACCGTCTTAAACCCGTAATCAAAACTCAATAATTCACGCATTAATTGACGAATTGATGTTATAGAAACCTCGACGACACCTAATGCGTCCATTTGAAACAAATCACAACTCCTAACACCCTCTAATTCTCTCTCTCGGAATCTCAGTTCAGACGAACTGAACATCGAGTCCAGAACTTCGATCAGTTGATCTTACAGGTAATTTGATACGTCATTAAACTCGGAATTGAACGTATAACAAAAGCCCTATGGTTAATTGAGTTCCTATTATACGGATTCGTCGAATTCGAACAAACTCAGATTAGGGTTCTTGCGTTCAAACGGATTTGGGATTTTAAATTCGAAAACGTTGTTAAAAGGAACCTCTCTCCGTTTGTTTACGGGTTAGTCACTTGGCCGAGATGGCCGGGTGCGCGTATTACGACCGAGAGGTCACGGGTTTGAGCCCGGCTAAGGCCCTCACCCGTGAACCTTTTTGGCTTAAACGAACACAAACCGGACCCAAGATCCGGGTTAAATATAACCCAAATGCACTTATAACCAGGTTAGCCACTTGGCCCAACGGTCAGGTGCACTGCCGCTGAGCCAAGTAGCCCAGGTTCGATCCGCCTTTGTGGCCGGTTCGCCCATTTTTCAACATTTTCCTATTTTTGATTTTTATTAATTAAATCTTTAATCTTTAAAAATTCATAACTTTTTATTTACAACTTGAAAATGTACAAATAAATAGTCCAAATTTTTGTAATAAAATTCTCTACTGTTTTATAAAATAAAAACAGAAAACTTTCTGAGTTTATAAAATTAATTATTTAAAAGTCTAAATTTAAAACTTGGATTATTTATTTAAAATTAGTAAATCTATTCCAAAAATTTTACAAAAATTACATAAACTTAATTTATATATTTTTAACAAAATATTAAGTTTCTGGAACTTTTAGACATTTTTACTAATTTTCACTAATTTTGTTTTGTAATTAAATCAATGAAATTATTGATTTAATTAAACTAAAAATAAGTAAATTTTATAAAAATTTACTTATTAAAAGAAAATATTTATATAATTTATAATTTAAATTATATTTATATTTTTACTATCTTTTTGACATATTTAGTTAATTAAACACATTTATTAACTAAATTACTAAATAAGTAATTAATTAAATAATCTCTTAAAATATTTTATAAAATCAGAAATTATATTTAAATTACTAAACATAATCATTTAGTAATTTAAATACTTACACACCTTAAACTATAACCAAATTACATTTCAAACCTTAAACTTTCCAAAACCCTAATTTCCCAAATTCGAGAACACGAACGAACCTTAGCTTATTTCCTTTAAACTAAATGACTAAACTACAACTATAATAGGTTAATTGTGACCTACTTTGGATTATATCTTTGGATCAAACTTAGCTTGGAAACTACTTACAAACCAGGTGAGTTTTCATGCCCCTCTTTATACATTTTACCACTTTTGGGGTGAAACATGTTTCTATTTAACCACACTTACACAATTGACAAATCTCACAACTTGAAACAAATTCCCATATGTTAGACTTGTTTAATTGCATTATGTGGCTTATTTGTTGATTACACTAGTTCATATTATTAACTGTTTCTACAGCCTAGGAATGGAATTAGTGGTACCATGTGGGTTAGCTACCCCATGCATTTCTTTGATCCAGGATGCATGTAATGAATTCTGATACTGAAAAACTGTTAACTATATGTTGGACAATCTGAATTGGATAAATCTTAAAAGGAAGGTTTAATTTGGACTGTGTGTATATACAATAAGACTATAATGTACAACTTGTCTTAGCATGGAATTTGTACTTTTATCTCAACTATATTATATCTATATCTACCATGATTGCTCACCAACAATTCATTTTGTTGATAACTCTTATTTTAAACATGTTTCAGGTGCACCAAGTTCAAGCAACGCTTGATTTATGTTCAACACTTAGGCTTGGACTTAGAAATTTGAAATCTGATTTTATCTTGTTTGGAACTATGTTTTGTCTTGTTTATTTGAACTATTTGTAGCCTTTGAGGCACTTTTAATATTATTGAATAAAATTATGAAATTTTAATAGTTCCAAGTGCTATGAGCAATCTGGTCACAATTCGGGTCATACTCCGACGTGTTTCGCCGCCCGGTTGGGGTGTGACAGATTGGTATCAGAGCCTTGGTTATAGGGATTTAGGTTATTAGAAATCTTTAACCTAGACTATAACTTTAGGACCCTCTTTTAGTCTTGCATGATTAGGAACTTATGTGTTTATTTGTCAAATTCTAAATCTTTAACACAAATCTTACAAATCCTCAAAATTCTAAGACTTTACCTTATATTTCCATCAATATTCTTTTATATGAAATTCTTCAATGTTTTAAAATATTTTATAAAACCCCCTAGACTTTGTAAGTCTATCCAAAGTCTCGTTAAGGTTTAAGACTTTGACAATGTTCAGAAACTCGTGCAATCTGGAAGGGTGAATGCCTGTATTCTGAGTTTCCTGTCTAGGCAAGCGTATTCGTACAAATCCAAATTACTGGACCTGTTACGCTTACCTGGGGATTCTCGGGATGAGTGTTCACTTATAGGCTAAAGCATGACTTTCTCAAATATTGTTGAAATCTTATTAACCTTGATATGTCCTAAGTAATTGTGAGGTAAAACCCAACCAACACAATTACTAACTATGTGTTTAAACTTAAGCCTATCTTTACTTTCAAAGCTTAACTCTTGAATATTATTATTCATCTCAAACTTGCATTTTACTTTATTTTCTTATAGAATGTCTGATCCCGTTGATACAAATCCGGCACTCACACAACAAATTGTTGATCGGATTGCTGCAATACTACCAGCTCTGTTTCAACATCGTGATCAAAGCTCTTCTAATAACAACAACAATGCTTGCAACTTCAAATACTTTAATTCGTGTTCACCACCAAAGTATTCAGGTCATGAAGGAGCCACTGGACTACTCCAATGGTTTGAGGGCATTGAGAACACCTTCCTTAATGCTGGTGTTCCCGAGGCACTCAAGGTCCAATATGGCTCAAGCGTCTTTCAAAAGCGTGCACTAACTTGGTGGAACGGCGAGAAAACTACTCGCACCGTTCTTGTTGCTATGGCTCTTCCTTGGGCTGAATTCAAGGAACTCATGATCAATGAGTTCTGTCCTCGAAACGAAATGATGAAGATCGAGGAGGAATTTTGGACTCTCTCCCAAGATAGTGGTGATAATTCTGCTTATGTCACTCGTTTTTATGAGCTTTGTCTACTCGTTCCTCACCTAGTCGACACCTTGGCTAGGAAGATTGAGAAATTCTGCAAGGGACTCCCAATTCAAATCAGGAGTGCTGTTCTTAGTAGTAGACCTGCTACTATCGAAGAAGCTGTTCGTCTTTCAGCCACACTTACCGACACTTATGTCGATGCGGGAATCCTTCACCGCAAAGGAGGGAAGAAACCTGCTGTGGTTGCTGCTGTGACTTCTAAACCTGAACCTACTGGTAGAAACAGGAAGAGAAAGTCCAATCATAAACAAAATTATGGGACTGTTACACCTGCTCAACCTGTGAGCCAAGTAGCACCTGCTACTACTACTACTACCTTCAGTCCAACCAAGAAGGCTTATTCGGGGAGTTATCCTCAATGTGATATTTGCAAGTCTCACCATCTTCCCAATGCACCATGTTGGGTTTGCACAAAGTGCAAAAGATTGGGACATACTCAAGATCGTTGCCGAACCCCAAGTAACACTCAATCTCAAGTGCAAGGCCATAACGTGATACAAAACACACCATCCTTAACTGTTAAGGCTTGTTTCCAATGTGGAGATCCAAGTCACTTCAAGGATAAATGTCCGTTAATGGCCAATGCAATAAAAGCTTCAATCTCTGCTTCCAAAGGCCGAGTCTACACCATTACTGCTAGTCAAGCTCAAGCCGACAACGATGTTGTCAATGGTACGTATCTGATCAATAATCAATATGCTACTATTTTGTTTGATTCTGGTGCGGATAAAAGTTTCGTGTCCTTTGACTTTGAACCAATGCTTGCTAAGACTAGAACCCAACTAGACAAAACTTATAATGTAGAAGTAGCTAACGGGAAATCCGTTAAAGTTGACTCAATTATTGCAAACAATCAACTACAACTTAACGAACATACTTTCTCTATTGACTTAACTCCTATGCAACTTGGGAGTTTCGACGTGATCGTCGGCATGGATTGGTTATCCAAACATCGTGCTGAGATCGTTTGTGCCGACAAATTCATAAAGATTCCTCTGCCGTCTGGTGAAGTACTACACGTGTATGGAAAGAAACTACCCAAAGGCTTAAAACTGATGACTATAACAAAAGCTCAGAAGTACCTCAACAAGAATTATCCAGCTTTTCTAGCTCACGTTGTGAAAGAGAAGGACAAGGGTAAACTTATGGCTGATATATTCCTGTGATTAAGGACTTTGCTGAAGTATTTCCGGAAGACCTACCGGGAATTGCCCCTACATGACAAGTCGAGTTTCGTATCGACCTTGTGCCTGGTGCAACTCCTGTGGCAAGAGCACCATATCGTCTTGCACCATCTGAAATGCAAGAACTTGCTAGTCAACTTCAAGAACTCTCTGATAAAGGATTCATACGTCCTAGTTCCTCACCATGGGGAGCACCTGTCTTATTCGTCAAGAAGAAGGATGGATCTTTTAGGATGTGTATCGACTATCGGGAACTCAACAAATTGACTGTCAAGAATCGATACCCACTTCCAAGGATTGACGATTTATTTGATCAACTCCAAGGAGCTTCTATTTTCTCAAAGATCGATCTTCGTTCGGGTTATCACCAACTACGTGTTAAGGAGGAAGACATTCCCAAAACAGCTTTTAGAACTCGCTATGGACACTACGAGTTTGTTGTCATGCCATTCGGTTTGACTAACGCACCTGCCGTGTTCATGGATTTGATGAATCGTGTTTGTCGACCTTATTTGGATAAATTCGTCATTGTCTTCATTGACGATATTCTTATCTACTCAAAATCTAAGCAAGAACATGAAGAACATCTTCGTTTAGTACTTGATCTTCTTAAACAGGAACAACTTTATGCTAAATTCTCCAAATGTGAATTCTGGCTAAAGGAAGTCCAATTCCTAGGTCATGTTATTAACGAGGCTGGGATTCATGTTGATCCTGCTAAAATTGAAGCTGTAAAGAATTGGATTGCTCCTAAAACACCAACAGAAATCCGTTCTTTTCTTGGACTAGCAGGATATTATCGACGCTTTATTTCTAACTTTTCCAAGATTGCTGTTCCTCTCACTGCCCTAACTCATAAGGGTAGGATCTTTGAATGGGGACAAGAGCAAGAAGAAGCGTTCCAAACTCTTAAAGAAAAACTGTGCCATGCTCCAATCCTATCTCTTCCCGATGGCAGCGACGACTTCGTTGTTTTCTGTGATGCTTCAAAGCAAGGACTTGGATGCGTTCTCATGCAAAGGGGTAAGGTGATTGCTTATGCCTCAAGACAACTTAAGGTTCATGAAGATAACTACACCACTCACGACCTCGAACTTGGTGCGGTCGTGTTTGCTCTCAAGATTTGGAGACATTATCTCTATTGAACCAAATGTGAAATCTTTACCGATCACAAGAGTTTGCAACATATATTCAACCAAAAAGACTTAAACATGAGACAACGTCGTTGGATGGAACTGTTAAATGATTATGATTGCGAAATCAAATATCATCCAGGGAAAGCTAACGTGGTGGCTGATGCGTTAAGTCGGAAAGAATATCCTAACATATGTTGTGCTCTTATTCAATCGGATATCGAGACCAAAATTCTTAAAGCTCAACAAAAGGTTCTTTCCGAGGACAACATGCAAAAAGAATTGGGTTGTGGAGTTGAAAAACAATTGGAGACTCGACCCAATGGGTTACTACACTTCTTAAACCGCTTATGGGTTCCTGATCGGGATGATCTTCGTACTTTAATTTTTGACGAGTCTCACAAAACTCGTTATTCTATACACCCAGGAGCCGATAAAATGTACAAAGGCCTTCGCCAACACTATTGGTGGCCCGGCATGAAGAAAGATGTTGCCGTGTACGTTTCAAAATGTCTTACTTGTTTTAAGGTCAAGATTGAACATCAACGACCTTCGGGTTTTCTTGAACAACCCGAGATTCCAATGTGGAAATGGGAGTGTATTTCCATGGATTTTATCACCAAACTTCCAAGAACACCTCGAGGATTTGATAGCATTTGGGTAATCGTGGACCGACTCACGAAATCAGCTCATTTTATCGCAATTCGTGATGATTGGGGAGCTGAGAAGTTGGCTCAAGTTTATTTGGATGAGATCGTTCGTCTACATGGTGTTCCTCTTAATATCATATCTGATCGTGATAGTCGTTTCACTTCCCGTTTTTGGGGATCTCTACAATCGTTCATGGGTACTCAATTGAATTTGAGTACAGCTTACCATCCCCAAACTGATGGTCAAACGGAAAGAACGATTCAAACTCTTGAAGATATGTTACGTGCTTGCGTCCTTGACTTTGGAGGCAATTGGGACAAATATCTTCCACTAGCTGAGTTTTCGTATAACAACAGCTACCATGCTAGTATCGAGATGGCACCCTTCAAAGCTTTATATGGTCGCCATTGTCGTTCTCCTCTTGGCTGGGATGAGGTCGGTGAAGCACAAATCACTGGTTCCGCTCTAGTCCAAGACACCACTGATCGAATCATCCAAGTTCGCGACAATCTTCGTTTGGCTCGGGAGAGACAAAAGAAGAATGCTGATATTCGTAGAAGACCTCTTGAATTCCAAGTTGGTGACATGGTTCTTTTAAAGGTATCACCTTGGAAAGGCGTTGTCCGGTTTGGGAAGAAAGGGAAATTCACACCGCGATACGTTGGACCTTTCAAAATCATCAAACGTATCGGGAAAGTTGCTTACGAGTTGGAATTACCCGACAAGCTTAGCAATGTACATCCCACGTTTCATGTATCTAACCTCAAGAAGTGTCTTGCCGAGGGAAACCTCCAAGTTCCTCTTGACGAAGTTCACATTGACGAGTCGATGCACTTCGTGGAAAAGCCTATTGAAATCATGGATCGAGAGATCAAACAACTTAAAAGAAGCCGAATTCCGATTGTGAAAGTACGTTGGCAATCTAAACGAGGACCCGAGTTCACTTGGGAACGTGAAGATCAAATGAAGGCCAAGTACCCACACCTGTTCACAAACTCCACTACTTAATTTCGGGACGAAATTTCCTAAAGTAGGGGAGACTGTAATATCTGTACTTTTTCCGTTTACAATTTCCGGCCAATTGGCATTTATTGTAAACCCTAATTATCCATATTTAATAATATGTGAAAATTCTTAAATGAATTACTCAAACTATGTATTAGGGCTAATATTCATGGTATTTGAATAAAGTCCCTAAACTATATAAAATAAATCTCATAAATTATCTAAGTGTAAAAAAAAAAAAAAAAAATTGTACTTAATTAATTTGGAAAAAATCTTAATTGTGTCTTATTCAATTAAAACACAAATTATATAAATTAAAAAAAATGATTTTTATAAAATTATTATGAATTTTTAAGAAATAATAAGATTTATTCCTAAATAAATCAAATAAATAAAGTTTAATTAAATAAATATTTTTAAAATAAAGTTTTATAAAAATATGTCATTTTATATCATTTTTAGAGAAATAAACAATTCTTTTATAATTTAAATGTAATTTATACATTTAAATATCAAATATATCAAATTAATTAACTAAAAACCCTATATAACCTAACTAACTTAGTTTTTGGTTAAAACTTAACTACAAGGGCTAAACTGCCTTTCCTCAAACTTATTTTCAAGTTTAAGTTGACCTGAGTCAACTTAACAAACCTCAGGGACCAAAGTTGTAATTTTCTGTTTTAAAACCCACCCAAAAGGGATCGTGGGTTCGAAACAAGGGGAACCCGGTTTTGGGTTCTGATTATTCGAAAACGCGTTTTAAGGATTCGAATTCGAAAACTTGTAACTGCTATTCGTTTATTATCATTAAACGAGTATGATGAACTCGTTAATTCGAGGAATTGAACTCGTAACAGTTGAAAACGGCTAAAACTTTAAACCGTCTTAAACCCGTAATCAAAACTCAATAATTCACGCATTAATTGACGAATTGATGTTATAGAAACCTCGACGACACCTAATGCGTCCATTTGAAACAAATCACAACTCCTAACACCCTCTAATTCTCTCTCTCGGAATCTCAGTTCAGACGAACTGAACATCGAGTCCAGAACTTCGATCAGTTGATCTTACAGGTAATTTGATACGTCATTAAACTCGGAATTGAACGTATAACAAAAGCCCTATGGTTAATTGAGTTCCTATTATACGGATTCGTCGAATTCGAACAAACTCAGATTAGGGTTCTTGCGTTCAAACGGATTTGGGATTTTAAATTCGAAAACGTTGTTAAAAGGAACCTCTCTCCGTTTGTTTACGGGTTAGTCACTTGGCCGAGATGGCCGGGTGCGCGTATTACGAGCGAGAGGTCACGGGTTTGAGCCCGGCTAAGGCCCTCACCCGTGAACCTTTTTGGCTTAAACGAACACAAACCGGACCCAAGATCCGGGTTAAATATAACCCAAATGCACTTATAACCAGGTTAGCCACTTGGCCCAACGGTCAGGTGCACTGCCGCTGAGCCAAGTAGCCCAGGTTCGATCCGCCTTTGTGGCCGGTTCGCCCATTTTTCAACATTTTCCTATTTTTGATTTTTATTAATTAAATCTTTAATCTTTAAAAATTCATAACTTTTTATTTACAACTTGAAAATGTACAAATAAATAGTCCAAATTTTTGTAATAAAATTCTCTACTGTTTTATAAAATAAAAACAGAAAACTTTCTGAGTTTATAAAATTAATTATTTAAAAGTCTAAATTTAAAACTTGGATTATTTATTTAAAATTAGTAAATCTATTCCAAAAATTTTACAAAAATTACATAAACTTAATTTATATATTTTTAACAAAATATTAAGTTTCTGGAACTTTTAGACATTTTTACTAATTTTCACTAATTTTGTTTTGTAATTAAATCAATGAAATTATTGATTTAATTAAACTAAAAATAAGTAAATTTTATAAAAATTTACTTATTAAAAGAAAATATTTATATAATTTATAATTTAAATTATATTTATATTTTTACTATCTTTTTGACATATTTAGTTAATTAAACACATTTATTAACTAAATTACTAAATAAGTAATTAATTAAATAATCTCTTAAAATATTTTATAAAATCAGAAATTATATTTAAATTACTAAACATAATCATTTAGTAATTTAAATACTTACACACCTTAAACTATAACCAAATTACATTTCAAACCTTAAACTTTCCAAAACCCTAATTTCCCAAATTCGAGAACACGAACGAACCTTAGCTTATTTCCTTTAAACTAAATGACTAAACTACAACTATAATAGGTTAATTGTGACCTACTTTGGATTATATCTTTGGATCAAACTTAGCTTGGAAACTACTTACAAACCAGGTGAGTTTTCATGCCCCTCTTTATACATTTTACCACTTTTGGGGTGAAACATGTTTCTATTTAACCACACTTACACAATTGACAAATCTCACAACTTGAAACAAATTCCCATATGTTAGACTTGTTTAATTGCATTATGTGGCTTATTTGTTGATTACACTAGTTCATATTATTAACTGTTTCTACAGCCTAGGAATGGAATTAGTGGTACCATGTGGGTTAGCTACCCCATGCATTTCTTTGATCCAGGATGCATGTAATGAATTCTGATACTGAAAAACTGTTAACTATATGTTGGACAATCTGAATTGGATAAATCTTAAAAGGAAGGTTTAATTTGGACTGTGTGTATATACAATAAGACTATAATGTACAACTTGTCTTAGCATGGAATTTGTACTTTTATCTCAACTATATTATATCTATATCTACCATGATTGCTCACCAACAATTCATTTTGTTGATAACTCTTATTTTAAACATGTTTCAGGTGCACCAAGTTCAAGCAACGCTTGATTTATGTTCAACACTTAGGCTTGGACTTAGAAATTTGAAATCTGATTTTATCTTGTTTGGAACTATGTTTTGTCTTGTTTATTTGAACTATTTGTAGCCTTTGAGGCACTTTTAATATTATTGAATAAAATTATGAAATTTTAATAGTTCCAAGTGCTATGAGCAATCTGGTCACAATTCGGGTCATACTCCGACGTGTTCCGCCGCCCGGTTGGGGTGTGACACATTAACACCTGAAACATGAATAAAATAAGGTCAACTAAAAAGTTGGTGAGCATACATAGGTTTGTACAAAGACAGCGTGTAAATATGAATAAACAAATCCTTACATGTCATGATAAATAAGGCATTTATGGGGAGCAGCTATTGTGTAACTAAAGTACAATCAAACCTTTGTAACTAGCATGCAATTGTGTTGTCGGTAACAATCACCCCAATCTGGGTGGGTTTGTCAGACTCAATAGATCTATCATTGTTAACCGTCGGCTTAAATAGTTAATGATTGCACATAATTTGCACACAAAAGTTAACACACCTAGCACTCAAACATAAAGCTCAAATTTGCACACATGAATGTAAATAGGATTTGTGTTTGTGTAGTTTGTGTAAATGTAAGCTATTATTTATATAAAATTCATGAATCACTCCAAAAAGTGTAAAAGAGAAAAGGGGCTATGTAATACTCACTTGATTCAAAGGCGTAGTTAACACGCGAAGCTAGGTAGCAAAGTGATCCTTGTAACTCACAACGTTAACCTAGTGTGTAAAATATATTAAATTAATATTGTGTACCATAGTTTAGGTCTAAGTCTATTATTGAAATGGATGTGTGTAAAAAGGATTGTTTTATAAAATGAGAAAGTGAAATGAATAGTTTTAAAATAATTTAGTTAGGGTTTGGGTTTGAATAACTAAATAAATCAATCAGTTATTATTTATTTATTTAGTTAGAAAAATAGTGTTCAAATTATATTTAAAATTTAAATAAATAATTTTCACTTTATTTATTTATTTATTTATAAAGAAGTATAGATATTTGTTCACAATAATAACCTTAAATCTAATTCGAACTCTAAGTGTGTTTGTAAAAGTAATTTATATAAATAATAAATAAATTTATTTATTTATTTATCATTTAAAATGGGTATTTTAAAATAAATAACTTTAATTAAAAATTTATATGTGTTATTTAAACATATAGAACTATATATATTTAGATATAGTTTTATTAGTTTTACATATATAATTTAAATTTATAAAACCTTGCAAGAAGCATTTAGGAAGCTTTGTCATAAAATTTATAATATTTGTTAAATGAATTATCCCAAAAATATGTAATTTAAATTGATTAATTAATAATTATATTAAAAAAATATAGCCTTTTATGCAAAAATTGTAAATCTGGTTTTATTCCATTCTAATAAACGTTGGTTTTATAAAAATAATTTTTTTACATTTTTTTTGGAGCTTTAAAACGGGTTAAAAAAATAAACAGACCGCAGGGACTCGAACCCGGGTCTGAGTTGTGTGGGGCGGAGGAGTAAACCATTGGGCCAAAGGACTGATACTTGTAGTTTAAGTGATTCGTGTTCGTATTAACATGAAAGAACAAGGGGGCCGGGCCTGGTTTTAAGCTTTTGCGAAAAATGCTCGGAGATATGGGTTTCGAACCCACGCCACCTGGTTCGGCGGCGCAGTGACTTACCGGCCAGACTAGGTGGTTTCGCTGGTTGATTATGAACTCTAATTAATTAAAACACGAAAGTAAAATGACCCCAAAATCGAATCGATCTCAACCCGCCAAGAACAAGAACCCTAGGATTCAAATCGGTTTGAATCGGTGTTGTTAACATAAATTGATAAAGGGCTATTGTTCAGGATTCGTTTACGAATCTAATGACGTAAAACTTACACGTTATGATTGGGCAACAAGTGTAGACGGCTACGTAATTGGATCGACTGTTCTTGGCGATCGACAGAAGTCCAGAAGCGAAATGCGGCTTGATCGAGAGTTGGGAGAGTTTGGATGTGGTTGTACGATGGTGTGTGATTATATTAATTCGATAAATTTTATCTAAATTAGCCGATTTGATTATGAATTAGCCGAAACCGCTGTCGGACGGAAATCACGCATCGAATCATTGATTTGGGAATGAATTTGGATCGCGAATAGGGTCTACATTCATCCAAGAAATGTTTTCGTGTGATTCACGGGATGTAAACGCGTTAATCTTCACGAATTAATGGAGGATTGATACGGATTTGACTATCAAAGTCAAATTTGTTTGAATTTGAAATCGCCCGCTCAATTGGTCGCTTTTGCTTGATGTTTGGGCCGAATTTGGGTCGGTTTATTACATGTACACGAGATCAAACCCACGGGACTCAATTGGATCCAAACCGTGGCTTGGATTGGAAGGATTTGGCCCTGTTTGACTTTTGAAAGTCAAACTGGTCGATTTCTTGGGGGTCTTGTTTCAATTCTGACTTTTATAAGTCGATCCATTTACATTTACGAGTTCAAGATCAAAAGGCGGGGTTCAAGGTTCGAGGGTTCAAGTGTTTAGGCGGTTAGGGTTCAAATCATCACGTATGGTTGCATGTATGTATTTGTATGATGTATGTACGTGTATGTTTACTTATGCATGCCTAAATATATATATATGTATGCATTTGTATAGAAATTTTGAGAAAAGGTGAGACAGAATTTGAGAATTTCCATGCGTTAGAGTTCAAATTGATTGTACGAATAACATAAAATATTGCACTAGAACGGGTTTGAACGTGTTACATTGAATTGCAAATAAGTAAAAATCAGAAATGTTACAGTATCCCCATGTTGAGGGAATTTCGTCCCGAAATTTAGCTAGTTGAGGCTGTTGGATCAGTAAAGATGTGCGGGTACTTGAGCTTCATTTGGTCCTCACATTCCCAAGTAAATTCAGGTCCACGCTTAGATTCCCATCGTACTTTGACAATAGGGATACGGCTTCGCTTGAGTTGCTTGATCTCGCGACCCATGAGCTCCACTGGTCTTTCCACGAAGTGCATCGTTTCGTCAATGCGCACATCGTCAAGAGGTATATGGAGATTCTCATCGGCAAGGCATTTCTTTAGGTTGGACACATGAAATGTAGGATGCACATTTCCGAGTGATGGAGGTAACTCGAGTTTGTAAGCCACTTTTCCAATCCTCTCAATGATCTTGAATGGACCCACATAGCGAGATGCTATTTTGCCTTTCTTTCCAAAACGGATCACACCCTTCCATGGAGACACCTTTAGAAGAACAAGATCACCGATTTGGAATTCCAAAGGTTTCCGTCGTTTATCTGCATAACTCTTTTGCCGACTCCTCGCTACTCGAATATTGTCACGGATTTGAATAATCTTATCGGATGTTTCTTGGATTAGCTCGGGACCGGTGATTTGTGCTTCACCAATCTCATTCCAACAGATAGGAGAACGGCACTTACGGCAATAGAGAGCTTCAAATGGGGCCATATTGATGCTTGTGTGGTAGCTATTGTTGTAAGAGAATTCAATTAGGGGTAGATGTGAATCCCAATTGCCACCAAAATCAATTACACAAGCTCTGAGCATGTCTTCAAGAGTTTGGATTGTACGCTCGGTCTGACCATCAGTTTGGGGGTGGTAAGCCGTGCTTAAATCTAATCGTGTACCAAGAGCGGTTTGGAGAGATTGCCAGAACCGGGAGGTGAATCGAGCATCTCTATCGGCGATTATGTTTAATGGAACACCGTGACGGCTCACGATTTCGTCAATGTAAATTTGGGCCAATTTCCTAACCCGATAGTCTTCACGGATGGGTAAGAAATGAGCAGATTTGGTGAGGCAGTCAATGATCACCCAAATGCTATCATAACCACTTGAGGTGCGAGGGAGTTTGGTAGCTAAGTTCTCCCATTTCCACACGGGAATTTTCGGCTGTTCAAGTAACCCGGAAGGACGTTGATGTTCGGCTTTGACTTTGGAGCAAGTTAGACATTTGGCAACATAGAGAGCAATGTCTTTCTTCATACCGGGCCACCAATATTGTTGGCGAAGGTCTTGGTACATTTTATCCGCGCCAGGATGGATAGAATAACGAGTCTTGTGGGCCTCGTTCATGAGAAATGTACGGAGATCATCGCGATCGGGGACCCAAATACGGTTCAAGTAATAAAGTAAGCCATTAGGTTTTGATTCAAGCAGAAGTTCAACACCACACGACATTTCCTCGTACATGTTACCCTCGGTGACTGAGACGTGTTGAGTTTCTAAGATGCGATTTTGAGTGTCGGTTTGAATTTGGATACAATGAAGCATGACATGGTCCTTTCGACTCAAAGCGTCGGCTACAACATTCGCCTTGCCAGGATGGTAACGAATCTCGCAGTCATAGTCGTTAAGGAGTTCAACCCAACGTCGTTGCCTCATATTGAGTTCTTTTTGGTTGAAGATGTGTTGGAGACTTTTGTGGTCGGTGAACACCACACATTTTGTGCCATAGAGGTAATGTCTCCAAATCTTACTGCACCCAATTCGAGGTCGTGCGTTGTATAATTCTTCTCGTGAATCTTAAGTTGCCTTGATGCATAAGTGATTACTTTACCTCGTTGCATGAGGACACAACCGTGACTTTGGTTGGAAGCATCACAGTAGACAACTAGATCATCATTCTCGTCGGGGAGAGTCAAAATAGGAGCATCGCACAACTTTTGCTTGAGAGTTTGGAAGGCTTCTTCTTGCTTTGGTCCCCATTCATAAGGTTTACCCTTGTGGGTCAAAGCGGTGAGTGGAACAGCAATCTTAGAGAAATTTGAAATGAAACGACGATAATATCCCGCAAGACCCAGAAATGAAAGAACTTCGGTGGGGGTCTTAGGGGCATTCCAATTCTTAACAGCTTCGATCTTAGCAGGGTCCACATGAATTCCTTTTTTGTTGACGATATGACCCAGGAATTGAACCTCCTTTAGCCAAAATTCATATTTGGAGAACTTGGCATATAGTTGCTCTTTTCTCAAGAGGTCCAAAACCAATCTAAGGTGTTGTTCATGATTGGATTTAGTCTTGGAGTAGATTAAGATGTCATCAATGAAGACGATTACGAATTTGTCGAGGTATGGTTTGCACACACGATTCATGAGGTCCATGAAAACTGCGGGTGCATTGGTTAGCCCAAAAGGCATGACCATGAATTCGTAGTGACCATACCTTGTTCGGAAGGCAGTCTTTGGAATATCTTCCTCTTGTACACGGAGTTGGTGATAACCAGATCGAAGATCGATCTTCGAGAAACAAGTAGAGCCTTGAAGTTGATCAAAGAGATCATCAATTCTAGGCAATGGATAACGGTTCTTGATGGTAAGCTTGTTGAGTTCGCGGTAGTCAATACACATGCGGAATGATCCATCCTTCTTTTTTATGAATAAGACGGGTGCACCCCACGGTGAATGACTTGGACGGATGAAGCCCTTGTCGGAGAGTTCTTGGAGTTGGCTTGCAAGTTCTTGCATTTCAGAGGGTGCAAGACGGTATGGAGCTCTAGCCACTGGGTTAGCTCCGGGTACAAGGTCAATGCGAAATTCTACTTGCCGAACGGGTGGAAGACCGGATAAGTCTTCGGGGAATACTTCGGGAAAGTCCCGGATGATGGGGATATCCTGAATATTCTTCTCTTTGACATCCTTTCGAACAATATGAGCTAAGAAGGCCGCGTACTTCTTTTGTAAGTACTTTTGAGCAGTGGTGCATGACATTAATCTGAGTCCTTTGCAGGTTTTTTCACCAAAGACTCTCAACGTTTCTCCCGACGGAAGGGGTATTCGGATGCACTTCTCAAAACAGATGACTTCGGCATGGTGATTTAACAGCCAATCCATGCCTATGATGATATCAAAACTTCCTAGCGGCATTGGCACGAGGTTGATTGGAAATGTATGATCATTAAGTTCTAGAGAACAGTCGTGGATAACGGAGTCTATTGTAAGGGAGTCACCATTTGCTACTTCGACATTGAAGGTTTTCTCTAATTTGGACCATGTTTTTGCAAGTAAGGGTTCAAAGTTAAGTGAAACGAAACTTTTATCTGCACCGGTATCAAATAAAATGGAGGCATATTGACTATTAACAAGGAACGTACCGTTAACCACATCATTGTTGGCTTGAGCTTCATTGGCGTTGATGTTAAAAGCACGCCCACGAGCTCCGCCTTGTCTAGCACTGATAAACTTCGGGCACTGGTCACGGAAGTGATTTGGGTTGCCACATTCATAACAAGCACGCCCATTTGCTATGGCGGGGACACCTTGATTAGTCACTTGTTGATTGGTTCGGGTTGGTGAGTTGACTTGGCCTGCAAGTGCTTTGGATCTACAAACATTGATCATATGGCCATACTTCCCACAGTGAGTGCAAAGGCGACAGGGAATGGTTTGGGGATGGTGATAATTGCATGTGACACAGAGCGGGTAGGTCCCCACGTATGGCTTCTTGACTGGTGCTTGAGCCATGGGAGCAACTTTGTTAACAGGCATAGCAGGAGTGACCACAACAAAATTTCTACCCTTTCTTTTTCTATTATTGTGGTAGGGTTCAGTTTTGGCTTCCTTGATGTGTACGGGAGGGGTTGTGGTGTCGGGAGCCTTCGTGGTGCCTTTTCTAGTCAAGGTACCTGCCTTCACATGGTTGTCGGTCAAAGTAGCAGATAATCTGATAGCATCTTCGAGTGTTGCGGGATTTCTCCCTAAGACAGTATCCTGAATCTGCCTAGGTAATCCACCGATGTACTTTTCAATGCAGCGGGATAAGGGTGTGACCATGTGGGGCACAAGGAGACTCAGTTCATGAAACCGGGTTGTATAAGCCAGACTTTCACCACTGTCTTGGGTAAGATCCCAAAACTCAACTTCCAGCTTCGTTACTTCATTTCGAGGACAAAACTCTTCGGTCATTAGTCTCTTAACCTCGTCCCATGGTAAGGCCATGGTTGCCTCTACACCTCTGGTTCTCTTTTCCCCATTCCACCACGTGAGTGCCCGTTTTTGGAAGAACTTGTGGCATGACGGACACGAAGGTCATCGGGGCAGTCACTATTGAGGAAGGTGCCCTCAATACTTTCAAACCATTGAAGGAGTCCCGTAGCTCCTTCGGTACCATAGAACTTGAGAGGGTTACATGAATTGAAGTGCTTGAAGGTACATTACAGTGGGTTGGCACCACCACCACCATTAGTTCCATGGTTACCGTTTGTGGCACCATTAACTTGAGTGAGTTGAGTTACAATTTGTGCAAGGATAGCAGCAATATCAGTGTTGTTGTTGGCCACGGTAGCACAACGGGGAGTCATTCTACAGATTTGCACAACACAAGAAGAGATGTAAGAACTTATGAAGGTTGATTGAATTTAAAAGATAAGATAACAAATAAAATAGTAAGTCATAGTTTGGATTGTACTCAAATAGTGATATAATCACTTGAATACTGTGACACATTAAGGTTAATTAAACTCATATAATTTTTTAAGGAGACATGCTTTAGCCTATAAGTAAACACTCATCCCGAGAATTCCCAGGAAAGCATACGGGTCCCTCGGTTGATTGGGATTTATACGAAATGCTTTCCTAGACAGAAAACCCAGAATACAGGTGTCACCCTTCCAGATTGCACGTGTCCTCAAATAATTAACAAAGTTTAAAGGCCTTAACGAGGAAATAAAGAATTTTTTTTTATAGATTTAATTCCATGAAGTTTCCACATGCTATGATGATAATGATAAAGAAGTAGGTAAGAAGGTTATGAGGCTTAGGGTAAGGGTAGGGATATTGTTTATTTAATTTATTATTTAAGTATAGTCTAATAAGTCATGAATTTTAACAAATAACGTATCAAGATGAAATAAATATTAATATAATAAGCATGTAACACATAGCATGTAGCACATAACACATAATCATGAAGCATGGTATAAGTGTGTGTCCTAAAGTTATAGTCTAGGTCAAGGGTACCTAGTTCCCTATAACCAAGGCTCTGATACCAATCTGTCACACCCAACCGACAGCGGAAACGTCGGGGCGGGACATGTAGACTGTTCATGAGCACAAGGTTCGCTAGATTTCAATATTAAATTATCCATTTCATTTCAAACAATTCAACCACAAATAGCAAAATTCAACAAGTACATAAATGAAAATACAAATTGTTCTTTGAATTTAAATTAACTAAGTCCAAACTTAAGTGTAGCATGTCTTGATCAAATTCACACATTAGCACCTGAAACATGAATAAAATAAGGTCAACTAAAAAGTTGGTGAGCATACATAGGTTTGTACATAGATAGCGTGTAAATATGAATAAACAAATCCTTGTGTAACTAAAGTACAATCAAACATTTGTAACTAGCATGCAATTGTGTTGTCGGTAACAATCACTCCAATCTGGGTGTGTTTGTCAGACTCAATAGATCTATCATTGTTAACCGTCGGCTTAAATAGTTAATGATTGCACATAATTTGCACACAAAAGTTAACACACCTAGCACTCAAACATAAAGCTCAAATTTGCACACTTGAATGTAAATAGGATTTGTGTTTGTGTAGTTTGTGTAAATGTAAGCTATTGTTTATATAAAATTCATGAATCACTCCAAAAAGTGTAAAAGAGAAAAGGGGTTATGTAATACTCACTTGATTCAAAGGCGTAGTTAACACGCGAAGCTAGGTAGCAAAGTGATCCTTGTAACTCACAACGTTAACCTAGTGTGTAAAATATATTAAATTAATATTGTATACCATAGTCTAGGTCTAAGTCTATGATTGAAATGGATGTGTGTAAAAAGGGTTATTTTATAAAATGAGAAAGTGAAATGAATAGTTTTAAAATAATTTAGTTAGGGTTTGGGTTTGAATAACTAAATAGATCAATCAGTTATTATTTATTTATTTAGTTAGAAAAATAGTGTTCAAATTATATTTAAAATTTAAATAAATAATTTTCACTTTATTTATTTATTTATTTATAAAGAAGTATAGATATTTGTTCACAATAATAACCTTAAATCTAATTCGAACTCTAAGTGTGTTTGTAAAAGTAATTTATATAAATAATAAATAAATTTATTTATTTATTTATCATTTGAAATGGGTATTTTAAAATAAATAACTTTAATTAAAAATTTATATGTGTTATTTAAACATATAGAACTATATATATTTAGATATAGTTTTATTAGTTTTACATATATAATTTAAATTTATAAAACTTTGCAAGAAGCATTTAGGAAGCTTTGTTATAAAATTTATAATATTTGTTAAATGAATTATCCCAAAAATATGTAATTTAAATTGATTAATTAACAATTATATTAACAAAATATAGCCTTTTATGCAAAAATTGTAAATCTGGTTTTATTCCATTCTAATAAACGTTGGTTTTATAAAAATAATTTTTTTACATTTTTTTTTGGTGCTTTAAAACGGGTTAAAAAAATAAACAGACCGCAGGGACTCGAACCCAGGTCTGAGTTGGGTGGGGCGGACGAGTAAACCACTGGGCCAAAGGACTGATACTTGTAGTTTAAGTGATTCGGGTTCGTATTAACATGAAAGAACAAGGGGGCCGGGCCTGGTTTTAAGCTTTTGCGAAAAAGGCTCGGAGATATGGGTTTCGAACCCACGCCACGTGGTTCGGCGGCGCAGTGACTTACCGGCCAGACCAGGTGGTTTCACTGGTTAATTATGAACTCTAATTAATTAAAACACGAAAGTAAAATGACCCCAAAATCGAATCGATCTCAACCCGCCAAGAACAAGAACCCTAGGATTCAAATCGGTTTGAATCGATGTTGTTAACATAAATTGATAAAGGGCTATTGTTCAGGATTCGTTTACGAATCTAATGACATAAAACTTACACGTTATGATTGGGCAACAAGTGTAGACGGCTACGTAATTGGATCGGCTGTTCTTGGTGATCGACAGAAGTCCAGAAGCGAAATACAGTTTGATCGAGAGTTGGGAGAGTTTGGATGTGGTTGTACGATGGTGTGTGACTATATTAATTCGATAAATTTTATCTAAATTAGCCAATTTGATTATGAATTAGCCAAAACCGTTGTCGGACGGAAATCACGCATCGAATCATTGATTTGGGAATGAATTTGGATCGCGAATAGGGTCTACATTCATCCAAGAAACGTTTTCGCGTGATTCACGGGATGTAAACGCGTTGATCTTCACGAATTAATGGAGGATTGATACGGATTTGACTATCAAAGTCAAATTTGTTTGAATTTGAAATCGCCCGCTCAATTGGTCGCTTTTGCTTGATGTTTGGGCCGGTTTTGGGTCGTTTTATTACATGTACACGAGATAAAACCCACGGGACTCAATTGGATCCAAACCGTGGCTTGGATTGGAAGGATTTGGCCCTGTTTAACTTTTGAAAGTCAAGCAGGTCGATTTCTTGGGGGTCTTGTTTCAATTCTGACTTTTATAAGTCGATCCGTTTACATTTACGAGTTCAAGATCAAAAGGCGGGGTTCAAGGTTCGAGGGTTCAAGTGTTTAGGCGGTAAGGGTTCAAATCATCACGTATGGTTACATGTATGTATTTGTATGATGTATGTACGTGTATGTTTACTTATGCATGCCTAAATATATATATATATATATATATATATATATATATATATATATATATATGTATGCATTTGTATAGAAATTTTGAGAAAAGGTGAGACAGAATTTGAGAATTTCCATGCGTTAGAATTCAAATTGATTGTACGAATAACATAAAATATTGCACTAGAACGGGTTTGAACGTGTTACATTGAATTGAAAATAAGTAAAAATCAGAAATGTTACAAATTTGCTCACATTCTCCTCCAGCACCGGCTCTCCTCCCAACTCAGCAACAAGCCTTTTCCATTCCTATACATCCCAAGTAGCCCTATCAAAGTCCTTGTCCTCAGCTTCTTTAGCCATCTTTATTCTGGCTTGGAATATGGACATCGCAGCTGAGGCCTTATCCTGTTCATTGGACTCATCAAGATCACGGGCATGCTGGAGATGCACGTCCTGCAGTTATGCCTTCACATTGCTAAGCTCCTTGGTGACATCAGATAGCTTTTTGCTCTTGGCAGCTTTGCTTCTTTGCAATTCAGCAATCTTCAGCTTGTTCGCCTCAACCTCCTTTAAAAGCTGATCGTAGAACATGGTCATTTTATCCATAGCCTATTATATACAATGTATATGTTAACATAAATGCAGGATTAAACTCAAGATCCTGGATAATGAACATTTCTTACCAGATGGCTGAGGTTATGTAGATTCTCGTGAGCATCAGCAAAATCAGAGCATTCCCAAATGGCCAGTTCAACATGATCGATGATTTTTCGCTTCTTGCTAGACGATGGCTTAGGGTGAGCAATGGAGACCTCAGGCTTAGGAGCATCCGGTTTGGGTGCTGGAGTAGCGGCTTGCTTAGGCTCCTTTTTTATGGCCTTACCCATAGAAACCATGATGTCAATGTCATCCAAAGCAAATTTGGAACTGGATCTTCGTACACCTATTTCAAAATAGCAGGTCAAAATATCTGTCATATTATTAACTAATAAAATAGTGTGGCATTGTATTTCTTACCAAACATTTCGGAATCGGAGGAAGAACCTTTTGGACTCGCTTCAACCGAGGAAATCCTGAACTTGAAGGTCCTCTCAATGGGATCGATACTGTAAAAGGCGGCAACCTTCTTGGCGGTGTGGTAGGAAGCAGGAGCTAGATTAGAAAACTTTGGCGATGTAGTGTTTTGGGTAAAAATTATTTAAACTAACTTTGTAACCAAATTTCGTAAATGAGGTAGCATGCTTGTAAGAAAATATGAAACAAAGAGCGTAAATGTAAAGCTTGACACGATGATGTACGAGGAAAGCCCTTAATCTCTAAGGATTGTCGGCATAAAACCTCGGGAAGTGACTAAACGTCACTTGCCTCCTAGTCTTTTATAGAACAATGAAAACGATTACAAGTAAGAGCAACGAATAATCGAGATCTAGGTGTTACAGAGCTTGTTTGCGAGTAATTGATAATGCTAAGTGTGATTCTGTGTGTTGCTAATCGATCAAGCTGCTAAATAAATACAAAAAATGATCCTAACTTTCCGAGGATCTCAGAGCTTTACTCGGTCTTCAAATATGGCCATTATTGAGCTTCTCCCGTAAGTTTCACACGTTCTCTTTGACTTCTCGCCCGATTCTTCAGGGATGAATGAGTCAACACGTTTTACCTGCGTATATAAAAGAAATAGAGGGCAAGCAACTGTTAGTAGTATTAATATTCAGGATACCAAAGTTACCAGGATCTTGGATTCCGAATTTCACTACATTCAGGATCCTGCATGAAAATCAATCCCTAATAATTGTCCCCAAAATTTGACAGTTGTCAACATGATTGACATCTGTAAAATTTTTCAAAATTCAAATGGTAAAATTATAAGGTTACGATAATACTTTTCCCGAGTCTCAATGCGGAATAGCCGTTATTCCGGTAGGCTATAATTATCCTTTCTTCTCTCTCTTATTCAAATTCATCGTCTTCTTCTCTTCGAAGTTAAAGAAAAGATAAAAACTTTCTCTCGATCTTGCTTTTATTTTACAACAATCCCCTACTCTTCAAATGGGTAAGAAACAACTAACCCGCTCACAAGCTTCAGCTGCCGTTGAATCAGTAGAGGATTTTTATAACCAAGGGTTGCTCATTAATCCTGATCAGGAGAAATGCACCTTCACTGATCAAGATATTAAACTTTTTCAAACTTCAAATGTTTTTCCAGAAAAATTGTATTTAGGGTTTCCGACCCGAAGGTCAGACCTGATTTTTCGTCACCGACTTGGGTCTTCTTCTTAGCTTACCCTTTCACTCTTGGTCTTAGCCACACCTTTCCTCCATTGATTTCTAAGTTCTTCAAGGTTACCGGTCTGAGTTATTCTCAAGTCATGCCCATGGCTTGGAGGATCTTGTATACCCTAGAACATCTGAATCATCTTTATTCCCTTACTATCGGAATCCCAGAAATAGCCAGTGTGTATAACTTGAGAACCCACGGATCTTCTCGAATCGTTTTCCAAGTAAAATCTTGTTGTACGCCTTTGGTTCTTAGAGCTACTCAAAACGATACTGACTGGAGGGGTAAATTCTTTTTTATGAAACGAGACTCTATCCCGATGGGAATCTCTTGCCTCTCCGATGGGTTAAAAAGGGTAAGATACGGTCATAATCCTTAGATTTCACACAAGAGTATTTACTTGTTTCTCAGAGATTTATGGTTTTCTTTATGCGGCTCCCAAATTTTCTGACCTTGCTCCCGCTCGAAGTGATACTGACAAGAGAATAGAGGCTTTGTTAGAGATCCATGTTCTTGAGAGATCCTGTCATTTGGAGTCTGCCATTAGTGAAGCCAGCTTCAATACTCAGTATTCCGAGCCTAGCATGTGTTCAGGTAAGAATAATTTCTCCTACTAGCATTTATACGCCTTTGGATTATCCCGAACTTTTATAGTAATCCTAAATTATAAGTCGTACCTGATAAATAAATAGAAAGATTTATTCGAACGTTAGTTAATCAAAAGTTTAGAAATTTAACCCAACATTCTGTTACAGGTGTCCGCAAATCAAGTTCCCGATTCGCCCTCGATGATATTGATAGCATGGTGTCCAGAGGTAAGGCAATCAAGAAAGAACAGCCGATCCCTGAGGCTTCCAAACCTGAGATTCTGACTCCACGTCCCAAGATCTCTGTAGGTAAAAAGAGGAAACCCTGCGAGGCCGCTGATGCTGCTATCTATGAGGGGATGGATTATGCCGATGCCTACAAGAAGCTCCATGTCCTTGGCCACTTGGTAAGATGTCTACAATATCCCAGATCCTGAATCTGTACTAAGGAAATTCTAACATATTTCTTGTAGGACCTAGAGCAAATGACCAGATGCTATGAATCACTTGCAAAGGAAGCTAATGAAGCTAAGTAGATGGTCAGTGATCTGTAAAAGATAGCAGCCGCTAAGGACAAGAGGATGGCAGAGGAGGCCAAGGTGCTGAGTCGGGTGAAAGCGTAGCTGGAGGATGCCAATGCCAAGCACTCCCATGATCTTGAAGAATCCTACGAGCAAGCCAAGAACTCAGCCGCAATCTCTATATTTCAAGCCAGGATCAAGATGGCTAAGGAGGCTGAAGATAAGGATTTTGACCGAAGGATGGAAAAAGATCGTGGTAGAGCTAGGCGGCAAGCTGGTGCAGGACGATGAAGTGGACAAACAGGCAGATGAGGCTGAGGACATCGTGAAAGTGGTGGAACAGGATGATGACGGCGATAAAGAGAAGGCCTGAATCTTGTATCTGATATTTGTGGTTCTAAACTTTTGATCCTGTTGGTTTGTTGAATAATTTATTTTCTTGCTCTTGGGGATACCTGGATGGGATGAACAATTTGAGAACTCGTGAACCGGGTGGATGGGTCCAAGTTTTGGATGAAGCCCGGGTCACTTTCCTTTCCTGCACTTTAGTTATAATCAAGTATATTTTGACTATCTACCATGATTGATATGCGTTTGGTATGTTTTGACATGTTCTAGAAGGTCAGGATCCTTAGGCAGTTAAGCCTGGGGATATTTACAAAAGCAGGTTTAGGTATAATTTCAGGATACTGGATCCTTAAAGATTATGTAGGTTTTTACCAAACTTTGACTTAAAATAACATGTTTTGGTTTTGACAAATAGCGTGTAATAATACCGGTTGCAAACATATCATGATTTAGTCATGTAAATCTCAAATTTCCTATTAATTGAAAATTAATAAATAATACTTATCTTCATTGAGAGCTAAATCAAGTAGGTGCACATAGCAAGTTATAACATGGAGTCCAAAATACAACAACTGTTAGTTGTCCCCCTGTGTACAGTCATTAAATACGTCGTGGACATAACAATTGAACTTCAGGATTTTCATAAGTTTTTAACCCGTTTAAGGATCTTGAGTTAGTATATTGATACTATGTTCTTGAGTTAACACATAAGTGTTAAATATCTGTGACAATTTAAAATCGTGGGCCAAGCCAGACTTAAGTTAGCATGAAAATGCTAAAAACCTTCGGAGTAACACGTCTGTTACTATTGTAGGATTCAAGATATAGCCAACAGTGATGAAATTATCAGCCACTGTTACATGGACTGGTCGCACCACATTGAACTATACTTGAATATCGTGCGCTATAGGCAGAGTGTTTAAACTCAATACTTAGAAAGGTGAAAACCTTTAAACCTTAGAAGGTAAGCATGATACCTTAACTTAGGAGAGATGGCCAATCTCTATCTTCTGTCGGGATCCCTAGAGATACTTCTTGCAAAACAGGAAGTCTTGGTGAAGGTGGGTGTTAGTCTGGCTAACACCCCTCCGACACTCAAGTCGATACTTTGATAAAGAGTAATAAATATAAAAATAATCAGGGATAGAAGACATACCAGTCTTAGTTAGAATTTAAGCTCTAACTTACATAAAATAAACTTTTAGATGGATAGCATTCCAGGATCTTGGCATGATATCTCCTTCCATAGTATCCAGCCAATAGGCACCCTTGCCTGCTTTCGAATCAATCAAGTATGGGCCTTCCCATTTTGGTGTAAGCTTTCCATCGCTGGGATTAGTAGTATTTTGGAATGCCTTCCTTAGTACAAGTCACCTACTTGGAATCTTCTGATCCTTATGCTTTTGTTGTATGATTTTGCTATTCTCTACTGATAAACTGTAATACGAACCTTGGCAAGATCCCTGAGCTCATCCACAATGTCGAGATCTTGAGCAAGAGCTTCGTTGTTGGTCTCTGAAGATTGAAGATTGGTTCTGGCAGTAGGGATAACCATCTCTGTAGGGATCATGGCTTCAGCTCCAAACACCAAGGAGAATGGAGTTTGCCCTGTTACATTCTTTGCGGTTGTCCTATCTGCCTAAAGTACAAATGGTAACTCCTCAGCCCATCTTTCTTTCTTTGCTCCTAATCTCTTCTTGAGGTTGTTAATGATAATCTTGTTGCTAGATTCCGCTTGTCCATTGGCTTGAGGATGCACAGGAGTGGAAGTTATCATTTGATTCTCGAGCTGGCACAGAAGTTAGTTGTTCTGTTGTATAACACACCGTTCCTAAAACACGCGGAAGCTTAAAACAAATCCCACAAATTTTTTTTTTTTTTTTTTTTTTTACCCTCGCGTACCGCGAGACTAAATGACCACCTCCCTCGCGTACCGCGAGGGAGTCCCAAAAACACGCCCGGAACCCAGGTCTCTCGCGTACCGCGAGAGGATCCCCCCTGGATCTTCGCGTACCGCGAGGGACCACCTTTCACAGAAAGTTTTGGGCATCTGCAGATTTCAACACTTAGCCATTTTTTTCCACTTTTTCATTACCACCATAAACCAAAACCTCCCAACACATGGGTTGTGACCAAAAACACATATGACCAGCTTTAAAACATCAACTTATAAAATTTAAGTACCAATTTACACATCCGAAAACGGATTTCTAATAAATTCCAAAAATCACCAAAATGCATACGAGAACCCTTCACGCCCTGGACTTGACCTTGACCTACTTCGGAGCTTTCCCTACATCACCACATAAACATATCACCATTAGTAATGAAGATAAAACATAACAAACAAGTAAATTCTACTTGTTTCCACCCATTCCCCCATTTGACCCGTTCCACCAAATTTTAACATTTGGCTACATAACACTTGTATTTCACCTACAAGTTTCATTCTTTTCATTTATCATTCATATTAACACATTTCCTTTTCCATTATGGCACATTGGCCACAATCTCATTTCCATCATAACACTAGATCATAATTCACCCATTTGACCCATTTGACCCGTTTGCACCCATTTGGTCAATTAAGGTTTTCATACACATACTTTTCACATACAAGTTTCTTTCATCATTTCATTACCACATTTCCATTTCCATTATGGCACGTAGGCCATAACTTCATATCCATTTAGGATACGAGATTATACTCCATAACCATTCTATCCATTATGGTACTTGGACCATAACTCCATATTCATTCTATCCATTATGGTTCATAGACCATAACTCCGTATCCATTCTATCCATTATGGTTCATAGACCATAACTCCATATCCATTCTATCCATTATGGTTCATAGACCATAACTCCATATCCATTCTATCCATTATGGTTCATAGACCATAACTCCATATCGACATATCCATTATAGTATAAATACTATAACTACATTCCTTCAATTTTGCATACAATTTCATGCTCATTCATACCACATAACAAATTATGCAACTTTACACATTATGCATACAATCTTGCATAAAACTCATTTATCCCCGTTTCATTTATGATCAACACATGATCCATTTCCATTATAGCTTAACACTATAATTACATTCATTCATTGTACATACTAAATCATTCACAATTTATCATATCACAAGTATGTACACAATCACATAACACATAATTCACAAAATTCACCATTTATCATCAATACTAAGTAAGTGCATAGGCACTTACCTTTCGGGTTAGAAGATCCCGCACCGTTCTCAAGCTTGCAATTTGATTACCTAAACACATTCGCCTAGTTTAGTAATCTAACATATACCAACATTTCATTACAATTGAGTTCACAACCCAATTTCCCAATTCCAACCCAAATTGACCCGTTTGGGTTATCCTCATAGCCAAACACCCTCTTTCACCACAAACTCACCTACTTGAGTTTCATTAACTTAATCTTAACACTAATTCTTCTTTCAAAAATTATTATTAAGTTAATTTGGTGTTTGCTCAAGTGTCTAACATCTTAAAAACACTTAATCTTCATTAATTCGCCATTTATCATCATGATCCAAACACCCCCAATTTCCACCATATGAACCCTAACTTTTCAAAATCATAATCAAAGGGTTCTAGGATGTTAATCACTACTCTTTACCTTTAGTTTAGCTAGATTATCAATAATCTAACACCATTTCATCACATGCATACAAAATTTCGGTTTTCTTTCAAAACCCATCAAGAACACATCTAAAGTGAGATCAAAAGGATGATTAACACTTACTTGATGTTAGGAAAGTGTTGTGTGAGCCAAAACCTCCTCATTCCGAGCTTCAAATGCAAGATTCAAGCTCCAAACCCGTTTCCTCTTTTTCTCCTTTGCTCTTGAACGACCTAAACACCAAATGAGACTCAATTTTGACTTTCACCAAGTCAAATAGCAGATTTTGGCCACTTTACACCTTTAGTCCCTCAACTTTCAATTTCACCCATATCTTTCCAAAACTAGTTAAAAACTAGTATAACCCCGTTACTAACTTGAAACCCGCTTGTTTCAACTTATTTCTAAAATATTATTTTCCCATAATATTTATTTAGAAATATTTATTCATTTATAACGAGACCCGGATTTTGGTTCGTTACAAATCACCTCCCCTTATTTGGGTTTCGTCCCCGAAACCCGACTTCACATAAAAAGGTTCGGATAATATTTGGGCATTTCCTCCTCGGTTTCCCAAGTCATTTCCGCTCCCTTCTTACGTTTCCACCTTGCCAAAACTTGGCTAATCTCTTTAATGCGTACACGCATCACCTTTCTATCCAAGATTGCCACCGTTTCCCCAACATAAATCAACTTATCATCCAATTCAATATCCTCCAATGGGACAAAAGTAGATTCATCCGTCAAACATTTTCGCAAATGAGACACATGAAACGTGCTATAAAGTCTGCTTAGTCCCTCCGGTAGCTCCAAACATAAGCTACCGCACCCACCCTTACTATCATCTTAAACGGTCCGACGAAACGTGGGCTTAACTTCCCCGTTTCCTAAACCGTATCACCCATTTCCAAGAAGAGACTTTCAAAGCACAACGTCCCCCACTTGGAACTCAATCGCCCGCCTCCTATTATCCGCATAGGACTTTTGGCGATCTTGAGCCGTTTTCAAGCGTGCTCTAATTTGGTCAATACTATCATTAGTTTCCTTGACCGCCTCGACATTACCAAGTTCCCGTTGACCAATTTCACCCCAACACACGAGTGTTCGACACTTTCTCCCATACAACGCCTCGAAAGGCGGCATACCAAAACTAGAACGGTAGCTATTGTTATAAGAAAATTCCTGCCAACGGTAAATGATCGTCCCAACTTTCCCCAAAAATCCAGAGCACACGCTCGCATCATAATCCTCGAGCGTTTGAATCGTTCGCTCGCTTTGACCATCCGTTTGTGGATGATAAGCGGTGCTAAGATTCAATCTAGTCCCCATATCCTCATGGAATTTCTTCCAAAATCGAGAAGTAAATCTCGTATCATGATCCGATATAATCGACACCGGCACACTATGACGTGACACAATTTCCTTCACATACATTTCCGCCAATCTATCCGAAGAGTATGTTTCCTTTATAGGTAGGAAATATGCACTCTTCGTCAACCGATCCACTACTACCCATATCGCATCATAACCCTTTCGGGTCTTTGGTAGTTTAGTGATCAAATCCATAGCTATATTCTCCCATTTCCAAAGCGGTATTTCAAGCGGTTGAAGCTTTCCATACGGCTTTTGGTGCTCCGCCTTCACCCTTAAGCATGTGAGACACCTCTCAACATACTTAACAACATCACGCCTCATACCCGGCCACCAAAAATGACACCTCAAATCATAAAACATCTTTGTGGCCCCCCGGATGGATAGAATGTTTGGATCTATGCGCTTCATATAAAATAGTTGTCAAAACACTTGACAACCTAGGAATCCAAATCCTATCAAAGCATGTCTTTAACCCCGAATTATTTTCCCCAAGCTTGTCAACATAAGAACCACCCGTTCCGTCTTCAAATCACCCTCAAAAGCTAACACTTTAGCCTCTCGAATTTCGTCAATAAGGGATGATGATATCGTCATCAAGAATGACTTCACTTTAATGTGGTAACTCTATCTGCCCTCGTTACTCCCCCAAGGTTATCTCCGTCTTTAATGGTTTATTCGACAGTGATACGCAGTTGTCTACTTTTGCATCAATTAGTTCGCCCACTATCTAAGATAGTCACAAAAAAAAAAGCCCCTATGTTGGACAACCCAACGAGACGTAGACTTATCCTCCCATGATCTCAAACCCGAATCACCACATTTCAAAGGAAAACTTTTATAATGACAAGTTTCCACTTGAATTTCAACACTCCTAACCATGGGATACTTGGATTTTTGAACCACTTTATATGAGTAGTCAACACGTTTGACAACTAAGGAAATCCAAGTTCTAACCCCACGTCACTCACCTCTTAAATGGAAATTTCAAAGCTATATCACCAATCCACCCATTGAGACTCAAGGTCTCAAGTTCATACCTCTTGGGATTCGAGGATCCCAACACCCAAACATAATACCCCTTGAAGCTCGAGTCTTCAGCTCATCAATTCTTAACCGATAAAGCATGCAACCTCCTCAAGTAAGGATACGACAACTTCCTTACTTGAATCCTCTTTTACAACACTGGGAGGAAGATTCCTATCTGCGATCCAAACATCCTAAGAATTTCCATTGACTTAATCGTAAGTCATCCTTTGAGATTTAAGGATCTCAATCACCGAATCCACCTTTGAGGTTCGAAGACTTCACTTTCAAACACCGTTTGTGAAGTCCAAAAGACTTCCAACATCATTTATGAAGTTCTAAGACTTCATCCACCATTTATGTACACATTCCACCTATGTACATTTTATCATTTACCTCTTGACCATAAAGTCCACAAACCGTGAGACCTTTAGTCAGTTTTATCCTATCACCGACTGTCAGTGCCAAAACGCACTCTTCCATTTTCCTTTTTTTTCCACCGAAAATTTTATGTGCTTTAAAACAAAGCACACAGGTGCAATGACTCTTATCAAATCCTCTTTCTCTACTGGAATACTAAGTATCCCTTTATATCCCCGGCTGATGTCAATGGCACAAGCCATGTGTACACACCAGTTCGTATACCTCATGTTTCATTGTCTCTAATGAGAACAGATTAACACGTCACCCATTTATCATACTTGACAATGATATGGTTACTAAGTAACCCAACACCTCTTTTACAATCATCGGATCAAAATCCACCAATTCTCCGCCACGGCCCGAATTCGACTCATCGCGAGTAATGCACCTTCTTTCAATCATAATGGATTGCTTCAAAGCCGATACCATTATTGTGATTCATTGCTGATTAATCAATGATTAATTCTCACTCTTTAACTCCTTTGGTTCGCACACCACGAACCCCTTATGAAAACAAAGTTTTCCTTCCACTTCGGTTCGCCAACTGTTATACTTTCCGCTCTCAAGGCTTCATACGGTTCCTCCCAAGGATAGCCTCAAGGATCCCTATTTTCCTCGAAGGAAGATCGAAATAACATGATAGAAAGCTCTAGCCATCCTCCGCTAGATTGATGCATTCTATTTCTCCCAACACATTCCATGTTCCTCACCACCCATGAGGTGATACACGTCTAGACTCTAACATACCTGAGTCCTTAAGATGACTTCCATCCACCATTTCTTCTACTTACACATGTGCCCCTTAGTCTCCCCGACCAAATTTTAACTAAGTTATAGATATTCTACCTACTTATAGGTCTTTAATCTACCCACTTGTTAAGGCACTAAATCTTATCTATGCGTATATGTATTACCCCCTTTTAATCATTCATAAACATACATACACATATAATCACCTTCACCTAATCCTTGCAAATGTTCATTGTCATATGGTTATCATAAAGACCCTTGCACATCCCGTCTTATTAAACATATTGGCCAGACATGTTTAATAACACGTTATGCCCAATTGCAATTATCATATTCATATAACAAATCACAAAACAAGTTTCGGCACACATAACACATTGTCATTCAATCGTCCATATACATATACACCATATGTGACAACATTAATCATAACATTACTAACCTTTCAATTCCGAAAGCTCCGAGTCTTAGTCAAGTCCTCCATGGATTCTCGTATCAATTTCCCCATATCAAGAGCATCCGGTTTGAGTTTAGTGCCTCGCGCACTAATTCCCTCAAACCATTGCTCTGATACCAATTTATAACACACCGTTCCTAAAACACGCGGAAGCTTAAAACAAATCCCAGAAATTTTTTTTTTTTTTTTTTTTTTTACCCTCGCGTACCGCGAGACTAAATGACCACCTCCCTCGCGTACCGCGAGGGAGTCCCAAAAACACGCCCGGAACCCAGGTCTCTCGCGTACCGCGAGAGGATCCCCCCTGGATCTTCGCGTACCGCGAGGGACCACCTTTCACAGAAAGTTTTGGGCATCTGCAGATTTCAACACTTAGCCATTTTTTTCCACTTTTTCATTACCACCATAAACCAAAACCTCCCAACACATGGGTTGTGACCAAAAACACATATGACCAGCTTTAAAACATCAACTTATAAAATTTAAGTACCAATTTACACATCCGAAAACGGATTTCTAATAAATTCCAAAAATCACCAAAATGCATACGAGAACCCTTCACGCCCTGGACTTGACCTTGACCTACTTCGGAGCTTTCCCTACATCACCACATAAACATATCACCATTAGTAATGAAGATAAAACATAACAAACAAGTAAATTCTACTTGTTTCCACCCATTCCCCCATTTGACCCGTTTCCACCAAATTTTAACATTTGGCTACATAACACTTGTATTTCACCTACAAGTTTCATTCTTTTCATTTATCATTCATATTAACACATTTCCTTTTCCATTATGGCACATTGGCCACAATCTCATTTCCATCATAACACTAGATCATAATTCACCCATTTGACCCATTTGACCCGTTTGCACCCATTTGGTCAATTAAGGTTTTCATACACATACTTTTCACATACAAGTTTCTTTCATCATTTCATTACCACATTTCCATTTCCATTATGGCACGTAGGCCATAACTTCATATCCATTTAGGATACGAGATTATACTCCATAACCATTCTATCCATTATGGTACTTGGACCATAACTCCATATTCATTCTATCCATTATGGTTCATAGACCATAACTCCGTATCCATTCTATCCATTATGGTTCATAGACCATAACTCCATATCCATTCTATCCATTATGGTTCATAGACCATAACTCCATATCCATTCTATCCATTATGGTTCATAGACCATAACTCCATATCGACATATCCATTATAGTATAAATACTATAACTACATTCCTTCAATTTTGCATACAATTTCATGCTCATTCATACCACATAACAAATTATGCAACTTTACACATTATGCATACAATCTTGCATAAAACTCATTTATCCCCGTTTCATTTATGATCAACACATGATCCATTTCCATTATAGCTTAACACTATAATTACATTCATTCATTGTACATACTAAATCATTCACAATTTATCATATCACAAGTATGTACACAATCACATAACACATAATTCACAAAATTCACCATTTATCATCAATACTAAGTAAGTGCATAGGCACTTACCTTTCGGGTTAGAAGATCCCGCACCGTTCTCAAGCTTGCAATTTGATTACCTAAACACATTCGCCTAGTTTAGTAATCTAACATATACCAACATTTCATTACAATTGAGTTCACAACCCAATTTCCCAATTCCAACCCAAATTGACCCGTTTGGGTTATCCTCATAGCCAAACACCCTCTTTCACCACAAACTCACCTACTTGAGTTTCATTAACTTAATCTTAACACTAATTCTTCTTTCAAAAATTATTATTAAGTTAATTTGGTGTTTGCTCAAGTGTCTAACATCTTAAAAACACTTAATCTTCATTAATTCGCCATTTATCATCATGATCCAAACACCCCCAATTTCCACCATATGAACCCTAACTTTTCAAAATCATAATCAAAGGGTTCTAGGATGTTAATCACTACTCTTTACCTTTAGTTTAGCTAGATTATCAATAATCTAACACCATTTCATCACATGCATACAAAATTTCGGTTTTCTTTCAAAACCCATCAAGAACACATCTAAAGTGAGATCAAAAGGATGATTAACACTTACTTGATGTTAGGAAAGTGTTGTGTGAGCCAAAACCTCCTCATTCCGAGCTTCAAATGCAAGATTCAAGCTCCAAACCCGTTTCCTCTTTTTCTCCTTTGCTCTTGAACGACCTAAACACCAAATGAGACTCAATTTTGACTTTCACCAAGTCAAATAGCAGATTTTGGCCACTTTACACCTTTAGTCCCTCAACTTTCAATTTCACCCATATCTTTCCAAAACTAGTTAAAAACTAGTATAACCCCGTTACTAACTTGAAACCCGCTTGTTTCAACTTATTTCTAAAATATTATTTTCCCATAATATTTATTTAGAAATATTTATTCATTTATAACGAGACCCGGATTTTGGTTCGTTACATGTTGCCAATGAATTGAGATCCATTATCACAAACTATCTCCGCTAGGATCCCAAATCTGGTCAGGATATTGCGCTTGATGAAAGAGATGACTTTTTTTTCTCTGACTTGGACAAATGCCTCAGCTTCAATCCACTTGGAAAAGTAATCTGTCATTGCTAGCATAAAGACCTTTCCTCCTGGTGCTTGGGTAGTTTGCCGACTGATGTGTGTTTTATATGTAGATAAAAATATAAATATATATATCCTTGGCAACGACACCAAAAAACTTGATGGTGTGGTTTTAGTAATAAATATATTCTATTTGGAACTACACAAAATCAGGTTTTAAATTTATAAATTAAAATGATAATTACTTCAACTAAATACACACACAATATGCAAGTGTACCTATCGTAGCATAGTATAGTATGGGTAAGAACCAAGTATCGAGCCATGGACACGGATCCCGTACTCAACCCTCGCTATTGTCTGACTAGGATAATAAGTTGGAAAATGGGTTTTGTTTTAAAAGGAAAATAAATAAATAAGACATGTAATTAGAAGTATTATCTTGTTTAAGGTGTTACTCTAGTTGTTATTCCTTGTTAATTAATGTTATATTTAAAGTAAGGTTGGTCATAGTTACTAGTACTAACCCTTTCGATAGGGGAGTTAGTATTTCGTAACGGAACAATGGATACGGTCGGCCAACTGTTCCTTAATGAATATAACGGACCCTAAACGGGGTCTCAAGTCCGTCGGTATATCACAATTCATTATTCGGACTAAGATTATCCAATGACTGGCGTACGTCATGACTTTTAACTACCTTTGGAAAGTCAGAATGCGCAACTCCCTCTAGAGCTACTTTATGAACGCTCGCGCCTAACAAATTATGTTCTTAAATAGTTGTCTTTACTTATAATATTATTTTAAATAAATAAGACTTTCATTATCAATATCAAACCCCATGGCTCCCGCTAGAAGTCCTCTGCAAGCCAACACGAGAGAAGTAAAGAAATACTGACACAAACCGCCCGGTCTGGTTAGGGCTCAAACGGATTGCTGAATACCCAAACCTCCAATCAACCCATAATATTAAATCTATACTAATTGGCCGTGATAGCACCAAGATTTGTATATAGACCGTACAAACATCGAATACGCTTCCCAAACAAGAAGTCTTGGTTAAGTAACTCACAAGATTCAAGATTATTAGATTGGTTTAAACATCACTTATTCTTGTCTTTTTAAGATAAATCATAGTAAAGACTTTAAAAACATAAATTACTAAAAATACATCATTAATTAATTAAAGTTCAACTAACTAGAACAACACAGAGGGCTAGCCATGAATGACCATACAAGTGACTCCACTAACCCTTAGATAATGTGTGGAAGTGTTCCAACACCGAGGGATAGCGGGTATAGAATGCCTCTTGTTTTACTCGAACGAGAAGAATCGCTTCATATTACAAGACTTTAAAAAGGAAATAAACAAAGAAAAGCTAAACGGACCAAAACCGAGAGAGTTCCGGCTCTTAACAGAGCACTAAGGCATTCACACCTCTTGGTAATGGACACCTAAAACACTAGATTGGGCTTGTTATTTATAGGCAAATATTTTGGCAATGCACGGCCGTGCATTGGTATGCACGGGCGTGCAAAGTACCCATTTCTTTCACGTGCGGAATCTGGCAGTACCGGAGAGTACAGGGACGCAAAACAGGGGATGCACGACCGTGCAAGGCAATGCACGACAGTGCATTGCCTTGTTTTGCTCCATGCTGACTTTTTGGCGTCCAGGGTTGACTTCCTGCGTCCGGTTTCGTTCAATTGGCCCCCGAATGCTGATTTCACCTTGTTTTTGAGTGTTTTCCTCATGTTTTTGCATATCCGGGTCAATTATCCTATCGGAACACAAATGAGTAGATTAGGCATCAATTATTATCATATTGTCTCTAATTGTGATGATTTCGGGGATAATTATGCGTGCAAAACATGTATAATTTACGTCATATCATAATACCCCACACTTAAACTTTACTTGTCCTCAAGCAAACTCATGCATGATTATACCCGTAAAAGTAAGATATTGATTAAATCTTAATCCAAAGCTTTTGTCCCAAATGGCTGAGAAGTCATAATGAAATATCACACAACTTGGTAAGTATGAAGTACACACTTGTTAGAGAATCTTATGATTTCTAGTGCTAAAGACACCTTATTGTTTGTAAAAGGTGAAGCTCACTGAACAACAAGGGTCCAGGGGTAGTGCCCTTGGCTGGGGTTAAGACTACTAAAAGTTAGTTCAGAGGTGAAAAACTGTTAAAAGTTGCTTAAAATTGATTTTTGAAAATGATTGAAGATCAGTGGCAATTTGGTCATCCGGACTAAACTTGATCATCTGGACCCAAGTTGGTCATCTGGACCAAATTTAAGTAGCAGTTAAAGAAACTTTCAAATGGTTGACGGTTTTCAGCCAACAATCATGACGTTTCATTGCATTTGTTCACCCTTGTAAATATAATCTTTTTGGTCAGTTTCACACTAACATATCTCACAATTTCATTCTTGAATCTCTGATTTTCATCCGATTGAATACTCGTGTATACCAACGAAATAAATCAATCTAAAAGCGATCACGTGACTATCAGAGAATCCAAGTAAACACGAATTCCTATAATAACCTTGTGGTCTAGTGACATTGGTAATTACCTTCCACAAAAATGGTGTGAGTTCAAATCCTACAAATGCAAGTTTAGATGGTATTTAGTAGTAAAAAATTATCGTTAAAAAGAAAAAAAAACTAAATAAGGCATGTGAGGGTAATTTGTTGATAACAATATCTGAAGACCAATGGTAAAACACTCGGAAGAAAAATTAGGTCGTGCAATAAAGTGCATAAACTTAGGTAATTAACATGAGCAAACACTAGTACAACACACATAGCGAGGCGAATGATAATGACGGGGCAACGACGATAAAAAAAAGTTACACATGATAATAACTTCATAAAAATAAAAGAACGAAAAAAACTAAATTACGACCATTAGATTAGCAACATGCAGTAAATTAAAAAAAAACAGCTACGTTTAACGATCGGATATATAACACACTAATAAACGAGGTTGTCCAACATTACAACAAAACAAAAAAGAAGAAGAAAGGCATTTTTTTATTGTTGAATATTTATGAAAAAATAGCAAAAAAGCCTATGAAAACACGTGGATGAGAAACATATTTTGAGGGTAGGGTGTCAAGAAACAAGTAAGCAACAAACTATGATTTAGGGCTACGGACAAAAGAAAAAAGAAATAATGTCGGCAAAATTAGTGGCTGCTGCAAATCTAAAGAAAGAAAATCCCACCAGCACTCAGATTGCATCCACACTGAAATGTTAAGTATTCTGTAAGGAAGAAAACCAAACTATCCAAGGTTACGACTGGCAGAGTACATTAGGCGCTAGTAAGGACTAAGGAGTGTAAACGAGCCTAGTTGTTCGTAAGCTATTTGAGATCGTCTTATTAAAAGTTCGAATCGAGCCGAGTTTAAACGAGGTAAATCTCGGACCTAAGTTTATATCTGAGCTCATTTAATTAATAGCTCCGAGATTCAAATATTGAGGTTTTAAAAGAGCCTCTTAGATATGTAACTTTTATTTAATATATTAGACATAAATTTCCATAATAATCCTCATTTTATATCAAATTATAATTAAAATAATTAAATAATGTATACTATATAATCGTAAGCATATATAAAAAAATAATTTAAAAATATTTAATAATAATAAATAATTTAAGCTTCACATATCAAACTCGGGCTTTAGAAATAGAGTTATAAACGAGTTGAACTTGAGCTTGGGCTCTCTTAATTAGTTAAACAAGTTGAGCTCGGGCTTAACTCGACTCATTTACATCCCTAGCTTCGTCTCATACCATATAAAATGGTAAAAGATATACGGTTTAAAGGTTTTTACTTTTTAGATGACCAAGTTTTTATGTAACGGTACCAACAGGTGAACCTTAATAGTTAGTTTGATATAATATAGATTTTAAAGAGGTTAATAGTCAAAATCATTAAAACTGATGGAGAAAGAATGGATCTAAGAATCAAAAACTTTATATAATTAAATTAAGAAAAATGTAAGTTAAACCATCAAGATGGCTGTATAGAAATAGATGCTGGTCTTTGTCCCTTGCTTTGGTATCTTTCAGCAACTTCCCTGATCTTTCGGTATCCATCGGCCACCACTAACTATTTTCATTTTTCTCTCTCTAACTATGATTAAATAACTCTATAATTAGATTAAAGCAAATTAATTTTCAATATTTCTAGCAAAATTAAAGAGCATCCACTTGCTTCCCTCTACCACATTAAAAACAAAACATCCCATGACAACTAAGTTGTAAAATATACTTTCAAGAGACCAAGACCAGACAATAACTAATAAAAAACTACTTTCAAATGACCAATTAAGACCAACAAAATCAAGATTGAGATGTTTGAGCACTAGTTACCATCAACATAGATAGGCAAAGACAATAAGAGGTCCACAAATCCTAATCGGTCCAACCTTTCATGAATACAATACGTAAAAAGATTCGACGAGTAGTTTTTCATGCTCGAGGTCGACTCAATCTCGACTCTTTCACCATTTAATTACTTCATTTATATATATTGTAATTATTTTCGTATATTTATAATTATAACTTATATATATAGTATAATATATATTATTTAATTATCTTTATCATATTTTAATTTATAATAATAATTACTATGTAAATATATATTTATCTATTAAATAAAAAATATGCTAGTTTAAGCTTGCGAGCATAGGCAAGCCCGATATGAAGCTCGGGTTTGAGCTTGTTTAATAAATAAGTTTCAATGTAAGCTCAAGTTTGAGCGGGAGGTCACTTAAACTTGGCACGATTCGAGTTTTTAACGAGCCGATCTAAAGTGGTTTACAATATGCTCGGCTCGTTTACACAACTTGTTGAAACTTGAACCCATAGCCTATTGGTTGGTGGCTAGCATCGTGCCACCTATCCAAATACGTATTGGTGTTCTTTATATTGTTTTAAAATCTTATAATTTCAGTTTAATACCGTTTATAAATAAATAATCATCCAGCTTATAAACCTCTTTTACCAATTAAAATATACTAATCGCCTAGGTATATATTTTTTTCTAGGTATAAATCATCCAGCTATGTATATATTTTTTTCTAGGTATAAATCATCCAGCTAGATATATATTTTTTTCTTTTGAAATGGTCAAACCTAGTTAAGACCATAATTTGTTTAAGGATGAACCACTTTAGGACCACTCAAAATCAGTTCGTCCTTGTCTTTTGGTTTTTGTACCTATGTATCTTGGATCAATTCACAAGGTATACGGACACCTAATTTTCTAATAAATTACACCAATCATTTTTTTCAGAATGAACACATAGAACAAAAACATAATTGTGTTAAGTTAAGGACTAGCAAATGACTAGTTCCATTTTCTAATTAACTAGTGTCGTGCTTATAAATATTATTCAAATCAACCTTAAAACAAAAACATAATTGTGTTTAGTCTCGAGCCTGGTCGCACTGTACAACCAATTAGCTGACTACGGAGGCGATACATGTTATAAGGAGGATGATGGGAAAATATAGAGAGAAGAAAATGGACTTGCATATGATGTTCATTGACCAAGAAAAGGCTTACGATAGTGTGCCCGTCAGGTGATTTAGGATAGTCTCGAGACACTACTACACAAATAGGCAAAAGCGACCGAATTTACGACCGACAAGAACCGGTCGCAAAATTAGCAACCGTATTAACGACCGAAACAAATCATCGCAAATTTAGCGACCGAAACAAAATCGGTCACAACATTAGCGACTGAATTGTTTTGGTCGTAAAACGGTCGTAAATATAGCGACCGGATATGTTACGGTCGCAAAGACAGTTGCTAATTTTATACAATAATAAAAAAAATAAAATAAAAAACAATGTAGTCACGAAAACGGTCGCAAATATAGCTATCAACATTGTTTTGGTCGCAAAAGTAGTGACCGAAGCAAAGTTGGTTGGAAGATTAGCGACCGGAACAAAATCGGTTGTAAAATTAGCGACTAAATTATTTCGGTCTTACAACGGTTGCAATATTAGTGACCGAGCCAAAGGCGATAACAAAAAGTGGATACTTAGTTCAAATTTAGTTGTGAATGTTTAAATATTTTTATTATCAGATACAATTTTGTGAATTTAATTATTTAATTTTGGGTATTCAGTTTTATAAAAGGTAGAAATTCGAAAAAACCATTTTTTCATATATTTTGTGACCGAAGTGGCGGTTCCAAAGTTGGTCGCAAGTTTGAAACTAAAAAGTTGGTCGCAAGTTTGAAACTAAACACGGTTGCAAAAATCCTTGTTGCCAAATTGGTCGTTAATGATTTTGGTTGCAAATCGGTCGTAAAGAGATTCGGTCGCTAACACTTCAGTCGCAACAGGTGGTCGTAAATATGTTTGGTCGCAAACAGTTTCAGTCGCAGTTTTTGTCGCTAACACTTTGGTCGCAATCTCCGTCGCTAAGGTTCGGTCACAAAATCGGTCGCCAAAAGTTCGGTCACATAATCGGTCGCAAAAATTTTAGACGCAAACTCCGTCGCAAAGTTTCCGTCACAACCTCGGTCGCTAAGGTTTGGTCGCAAAATCGGTCGCAAAAGTGTTTGGTCACAAAATCAGTCACAAATTTTACGACAAAAATTCCAGTCGCAAGACGATTTTGGTCGCAAAAAATGGTCGCAGACTTGATTAGTGACCAGGGTATAACCGACCATCGAATCCGGTCGCAAATGGTCATTTTTGTAGTAGTGAGAGTAGGGGGATCCCGTGAAAATATATCGAGTTAATTAGGGATATGTTATATGTACATTAATGCGAGGGCGCCGCCGTGCAAGTGGGAGATGTAAACTTTTTCACTGTGGAGGTGGGACTACACCAAGGATACGCGTTGGTGGTGGAAAGTAAGTGGGACCTCAATGAAAGGTTGGAAGAGTGGTGAGTATCCTTGGAGAGCAAAGGTTTACGCATCTGTCGGTCAAAAACCGCGTACCTTTATTGTAATTTCAGTGGATCCAACAGTGCGGAGGACACGCAACTGACTATTGGAGGCCAAGTTGTACCGCAAACAACCAGTTTCAAGTATTTAGGATCGTTCGTTCATAGTAACAGGGACATTGACTACTATGTAGTGCATCGCGTTTAGGCAAGTTGGTGCAAGTGGAGAGCAACCACAGGCGTGTTATGTGACAAGAGGTTCCTAGAGAGATTAAAAGGGAATTTCTATAGGGTTGCAAGTCGACCGACTATGTTATACGGGACCGATTGCTGGACAATCAAGAAGACACAAGCATGGAAGGTAGCAGAGATGAGGATGTTGAGGTGGATGTGTGGACATACAAGGTTTGACCGGATTAGGAATGAGGTTTTTAGGAATAAATCAGGGGTTAGCATGCGTAACAGATAAGATAAGGGAAGTGCGATTGAGATGGTTCGGACATATGTGGAGGAGACAGATGACAACACCAGCACAGCAAAAGGGAAGAGGAGCATAGGGAGACCTAAGCTAGCATGGGATAAGCATATTATACATGATTTGTTAGACTTGCGCCTCTTCGAGGACATGATCAGTGATAGGAGTTCACGGAGAAGACAAATAAAGATTAGGGATTTTAGAGGGGCGTATAGATTTGTCGTAGCAAAGTGTTCGTGTCTTGGCCTTTCTTTACCTTTTAGGTGTAGCCTTTCTCCTAGGTATTTTTAGGTGGTTACTGATCCTCTTTCTTTCCTTTTTTCCCCTTATACTGCTTATATATGTTGTATGCTACTAAAAAAAGGAGAAACTTTTTGGAGTTGGGGGTCTTTTTGAAAGCAACCTTTCTATCTCTTGGGATGAAGATAAGATTTGCCGCCATCTCAACCGAACCGGATTGTGAACAAGCAAATCACCAAATCAAACATACTTTGCTCATCAATCTTTGTTATACATAATGTCAACCGTCAAGACTTGTGATTCTTGAACAAAGAAGAGCTCTATGCATTTTAAGTATGTATTCGATCTGGTGGCCATAAATTAGTAGGTAACATGTCACATACCGAAAATTAAAATAAATGGGCACGTGTTCATCCCCGACATATAAATATTTGCCACTATTGAAAAAAGTTAGCATGCACGGATTCATCACTAAGTTCCAATTTCAGTTCCAGGTGTGTGGGTTCATCAACACAATAATGCCTAAGCATCAAGACAAATAACAACTCAAAAGATAAGAATGAAGAAACATAAATATCAAAAATGTCCCACTTGTAATTCACAAACATCCCTACCACTAAATAAATCCGGTCAACTCTTCAATTCTCATATCCAACATATCCCCGAGATCATGTCGACTCGTACACATCATTCAAACCCACTCACAATCATGACTTGTTACACGTTTAATCTCTCTGTTCAACCTCAACTCATCACCGTTAAAAATTAGCACGTACATAATATGTTAGACCCACATATGTCCTTTCCTTTTCTGGTGTTTTCACATCCGATAACCATAAGACCATTTACATGCATGGGGCGTTCTTCACCCAAAAACATGTCATGTCACTTGACACATGAGCAATACCTCCGATCTTTCACCCAAGAATTTTCCTAATCATTTCATCCATTCCTTACCGAGCATTCTTACCTTTTCTATATCATCGCCACATTTTATATTTATCTTTTATAACCAAATTATTTATTAACGTTACAATCTTTAAAATATTATAAATTTTACAAAGTTATAAAAGTTCACAAATTTACAAAGTCTAATAAAGTTTACAAAATTTATAAAAGCTTACAAATGAAAAAAATAAAAAAATGAAATGAAAAGAAAACGAAAAATAAATAAATAAAAACAGAATGGGCCAGACTTGCTCATCCATGAGCTTCTTCTTTCGTCTATCGCACAAACGAGCCCGAGAAATGACCACGGACGGACATGTGCAACACGGACATTCATCTTGCTCTTCATTGAGTGCCACATCAGTCGTGCGTAGGCTCCAAAAACACCCATTGCAAGTGAACTATGAATACAACACAAGTAAATTAAGGGCGAACTCGGTACTTGACTTAGCTCCCTCCTTTGCGCAGAGGCCGAGGAGGGGTCGGATCGCTTCGCGATTTGATGTACGCAGTCTTACCCTACACTTTGTGCAAGAGTCTCTTTCAATGACTTGAACCCATGACCTCAAGGTCATAAAGTAACAACCTTATAGTTGCTTTAGGGCCCACCCTCGAATAAAACACAAGTATATAACTAAATTTATACACGGATACTAAAAATAATTGAATATATGGAGTTTTAGATGAATAATACCAAGTTCTACACTAGAAGTAAGTCCTTAGCGCACAACATGTACACAAGTATATTGTTTTGCAATCTATGTTTCACGTTTTATGAATGAATGAAGTTGGAAAAATACCGAAAATATGGTTTTTCACTAATTTTTGACACAAATAATTATATGTAATCATTATTACTATAATTATTATTTACTGGGCTTACGTTCTCTTTGATAAGAGCTTCGTAATGAACTAAAGTTTGTCCAAAATGAAGCTAAGATGAATGAGACATGGATACTCAAAATTGTGTTTTTGAAGTGAAAACGCTATGAAAAATGGGTGGGAACTTGTGCCACATAAGAGGGTGGAACCTTAGAGTGGTATATAACTCAGAGCCTTCCTTTGATATTGTTTTCTTAGCCTTAAGCAAAAAGTGGGGATCCTCAATGGTGCAGAGCACCCTCGTAGATGCACAACGGTAGGCATAATGTGGTGTTTTGTTAACGCACTTCGCACACTTAAGAGCCGCCTTTATGTTTTTTGAGCTTGGTTCGACATGAGTAGCAAGTTGCTATCGAGCAGTAGGAAGTTCCTACTGCACTTCCTACTGCTTCGCTCCCACTAATGATGTGGGAGCGTGTTACTGTTGATGGCCAGTTGCTATTGCTGGCAGCTTGTGTGCTGCTGCTGCTGCTGAGCTAATTACCACTATGGTCATGAGTGGTGGTGTTGTTGGGTTACCATTGATTGTTTTCACTGATGTCGTGCAACAATAGTAGAAACTGCTCGCATTGCTCTGCAGTAACTAGCATTTGAACCAGAAAGGTTTTCAGTTTCAATCAGAAACATTAAACCAAATAAATTACATTAAAGACGTTTAATACAATTTACTTTTTCCTTTAAATATGATTAATAATTATAAAACTGAAGTGCTACCTTGGTTGAAACACACCGCAATACACAACGATTCTCTCAAACACACAAATCGTTTTCTAGTGATCAAGAGTTCAATCATGCTACTCGTTTCAAGTGTGATTTCAAGTGCTCAGGTCTTCCCCGACAGCATACACTTCTTCTGTCGTTGTACTATGGGAAACATACGTGTTCTCTAAGGGGAGACACACAATCTGTTTTAAGAGACTCATGCCAAACATGAATCCTCAGCCACCACATTGTTCTTTCCCGTTCATGTTATTTCATTTTATTTCAATAGTAACGAGTACTATAATTTGATTTTGTTTCCTTTTCATTTTGTAATTTAGTTTTAATTTGTTTAATATATTATTTTGCAAACAGTACGTTCTCCAACAAATAACACTACCACTTGTTTCTTGGCAAAGTAGTAGAGAGCATAAGTTAAAACAAGGGTAAAACAAATGTTAAAATGTTGGTAGATGAACGGAGCTTGGGTCGATACAGAAGTTGTGGTTGAACCTTAAGATCTCGCTAATTCATCATTGTTGGTTGTCAGATTTCCAAAGATATCAAAGTTTTTCAAGGTAAATATCTTGATTAACATTATCTTCAATAAACTCCTCAAAATTTTGATTAACATAATCTTAATTAACATTATCCTCAATAGCTACTCAAAATTCTGATTAACATTGTTTTCAATAAAAATCTTGATTAACATTATTTAGACAAGGAAACCTTTTCATATCACAGAAATGACTGCAAAATGTGCATAAAAGTTTGTTTAAACCATATAAAACATATTTTTACCGATTGAACAACATCAAAAGATACCCTACACCTGAAATAATAAATAAGCAATAAAAATCAATATTCTTCAAGAGAGTCGAGAAGATGAGACGTAATGAATCAATCAAGAGTCAAAATGCAGAGACGCAGTGAAGACGAACCTGAAGGCTAAGAGTCAGTGCAATCGAGAGTCCAAGGTCAAGAAGCGGAGAATGAATCGAAAGGAAAAGAGGAAGGCAGTGAGAACAATTAACACAGAACAGTAACAATCGTTTTCCAAATTCCAAACCCTTGTCGATTGATATCCTCTCCTTGGCTCCATACGCGACGTTTGATTGCTCAATGCATCTCGATTTGTGCACATTACGAATTTTTATACCACCGTCGCTACGCACGGGTCTCATACATTATAAATAGACACTTGCATGCCTTCCACCCAAATAGGAGAAACAATCACTGCAATATAATAAAATGGAAGACCATAAAGAAACCACCACCGGCATAACCACACTAACGACGGAGAAAGTTAACTCGGCTGCCAAAAAGACACTTCTAATCCTCAACTGCCTCTTGTTATCTATCGGAACCTGCGGTGGTCCTCTGATCATGCGCCTCTACTTCATCCACGGCGGCAACCGCGTCTGGTTGTCTTCCTTCCTCGAAACTGCGGCTGGCCATTCATCACAATCGTCCTTATTATCCTCTACTTCCACCGCCATTCAACCACAAAAACTATAAACAATAAAACCACAAACTTCATCTACATGCGTCCAAGATTATTCTTCGCGGTGGCTTTCATCGGCATCATCACCGGCTTCGACAACTACCTCTACGCGTACGGCGTTGCCTGCCTCCCCGTCTCCATCTCCTCCCTAATCATAGCTTCCCAGCTCGCTTTCACGGCGTTCTTTGCTTACGTTCTCGTGAAACAAAAGTTCACGCCGTATTCCGTGAACGCGGTGGTGCTTTTGACGGTTGGGGCGGGGGTGCTGGCGCTGCGTACGAGCAGTGAGCTCTATTTCTAAAGCTTGAGCTCGGCTCATTTTGAGCTCTATTTCTAAAGCTTGAGCTCGGCTCATTTTGAGCTCTATTTCTAAAGCTTGAGCTCTGCTCGTGAGTAGTTTTTCAAGCTAGAGCTCGACTCGTGCTCGACTCATTTATTATTTAATATCTACTTTATATATATTTATAGATAATCTTTTATATATCATAATATATATTATTTAGTTATTTTCATCATAATTTTATATATACTAATTATTATTATATGAATATATATTTAATATATAATAAATAGGATTGTTTAGCCTCGTGAGCCGGCTCGAATTTGATAAGTGAAGCTCGGACTCATTTATCAAATAAGCTTATGTTTAGGCTCGAACTCGTTTAAGCTCGGCTCGATTCGAGCTTTTAACGAGTCGATCTCGAATAGCTCACGAGCCGGCTTGGCTCGTTTGCACCCTTAGTACCATGTAAGGCTACATGTGATGGGTGAAAAATACCCTACCATGTCAGTGTCACGTCTGCAGGAGGAAAATCACTAAACGTAATCATTAAGGTGTGTAATGGTTTCACTATCCACTATTAATTTAAATTTTTTTTATTTTAAATTCATTTATTGGTTGCAATAACATTTACCCCGCCCCACGCTCGTGATTTGCCTCATTAGCAGTGGCGTACCTACCTATTGGTAGGCGGGTTGGGCGACACCCATGAAAAAAAATATTTGTTATATATGCGGTATAATCTCAACCGACCCCAAAGAAATTTTGACACCGACACCCATAAAATTTTGACCGACCCAAAAAAAATTAACACCAACCCCCATGTAAACTAATAGCTTAATTGGACATATGGACTAATCTGGACTAAAACTTCGCCATTTAAACAATTAAATCTACATTTAATAAACCCACGATTCTCCCCTACCTCTTCACGATTTCAGACTCTTTACAAATCACGAATTCACGATTCTCACCCTGGTAGTCGGTTCATTGTTCACAACCTTGCGCCCCTACCTTCTCACGATTTTATGTAACTTCTTTTAATTTTTTTCTCTAAATTTTGAATTTTGTTTATTATATTATTTTGCTATAATGCTATGTCATATGTGTTATTTGTTAATTGTAATTAATGACAATGTGTGTATTATATGATCCGACCTAACCTAATCTGAACCGAACCAAAAAAAATTTATATTTAGAAATAAACAATCGACACAAAAAAATTTTGACCCCTACAGAAAAAATTCCTAGATCCGCCTATGCTCATTGGGGCGCCATTCACAACCCTAGAGAGTGGTGTTTCAAGCCCAAAGTGAGTGAGTTGGCGGTGTGTGTGAGCCCACTACACATAGTTTAAGAATTGAACAATGAAACCCTGTAAAGTAATATGTTATTGATTAACTATTTATAGAAAGTATAATGGAGATTATTACAAATGAAACATAATCTAATAATAACTCTTAATTGTATAAAAGTTAATTACAATAAATCTTATCTACGTAATAAATCCTAAGTAATATATATTCTTTTATCTAAATATAACTAATATATTTTATTTAATGAGATGTAGATGAAATTATTGAAATTTTTTTTTTAGAAAAAATACTCTTCACGTGATTTTCGTTTTACATAGGTGGAGTTCAACATCCAAGAAAATGTATTTTAAAACAGCCACTAAAAGTCAGAAAATGATTAGAAATTTCCCATGTATAAAGTATAGTGCATATAGTTAAATAAATAGAAGAAAGACACTATGACAATACATTGAAGCGTTGAATTATATATTTTAGTGGTGAAATAGAGATAAAATTGATTATATTTTCTATAAAGTGATGAAGGGGCAGCCACTTTTGTTAGTGGAAATTGAGAGCACGTAAATAACTAATTTACCCCTTAAAAATTAGTTGTTGATACAAGAAAACAAATAACAGTCTTCAATGTTTGCTTATACAAAGCTCATTTTGTTAAGAGATAACAAAGTTATCATGTCAAATATCATGACATTCTTAAATCGAACTCATAGTAGGAGGCTTTAGCTTTTTAATATTATCACCACCTTCTTTTAAATTATTTTTTGTAGATAAATACTTATTAAGTAAACTGTTTAGTTTTTTTCATATCGTATAAAAAATATAATAATTACATTTAAACATTATATAATTGAAGGGAAATTTTAAATTTTGAAATTCTAATGTTTAGAATGAGAAGTTAAATAAAAGGGACCCTCTACCGCGTCCATCCCCACAAACGTGGTTATCAACAAACAGTCATAGACGACACGGGTAACGTGACACTCGTGGCTAGTTTGTCTTTAGGGTTTTTTAAAAAGCTCGTGGCTCAAAGTTCGCTGGAAATCGTCTGGTTTGTAAATGAGCCAAGCTCGAGCCAAGTTTGGCTCGCTCGTTTCAATTAAACCCAAATTATAATATTTATAGTTATAACCTTAATAGCTCACTCGTTTGGCTCGTATTGAATTTGTTTATAAATTTTGCATGTAATGTAAAAAAAAATATTATATTATGTTAAAAATTGAAAAATAAACAAGATGCCTCGGACTTTTTACAAAGTCGAGCTCAAATTTTAGCTCGTTAAGAATAAACGAGCCTAACCCTGTTACCTTGAGCCCGAGCTGAAGCTGCCTTGACTCGACTCGCTCGTTAAGCAACCCTATTCGTTCGTGGCATTCAAAAACACCCCATTGAAGGCGCTCTAAGATCGCAAAGTAAAACAACCCAAGCTGTAGTTAAACGATTACAAACATTTATACTTGCACATAATCAAATTGTTCGCAGACACCAAATTAAACATCCAACCGTCAGTTTTCTAGTTTTCTGATTGTGCTTTGAAACTCTTCGACAGAAGCTTGGTGTATCATGTATGACGTCACTTTTTGATCTTCCACGCTAAGAAACAAATACGAAAATTGGATTCATCAAGTAATTTAAAACAAACCCATCGTTAATTCCAATGTAACTCAAGGAGAATTGAATCAAGCGGAGATCATGTTTGAAAAGTCGGTCGCAAATATTAAGATTTAAATTCTTGTCGCTAAAGTTCGACGCAAAAATAGTCACAAATGATTGTTTTTTCAGTGATTTTTAAGGGTCAACCAAATATTTTCCGTAGGGTTTCGTTGGTCAAAGTTCGTACTTCCTTTCCAACTAAACAAATTATTTCTTAAAAATATTGTAGTTTGAAGAAACATCCTAAAATCTGATATTATTATATAGATCACCGTTGACTATTATTTGTGCAACATTATTCAGCACTTCACTTTATGTTTATAGCATTACCTTATATAATAAACTTTTTATAATTACATATTTAATTTATAAAAAAAATACATACCCTTTAAAATAAGTACTATACTGAATATGGTTTTAAGGTATTTTATTATTCTTTTATAAACTATATTAATAAGTTAACTAGATAATTATTTTCTAAATAATCAGGTATAGTATACAAAAGATTAGTTAAATAGCAAGGTTTCATACTATGTAAATTCTCCTAGTTAAAGAGCAAAATGGATAAAGCAGGTAAACTAAAAATTTAAGTGTCTATAAAAATCGTTTTAAATTAAATAAATATTTGTATAAACTGACAATAATAAGTTGGTTATGGTCTTATGGACACTCGTTTTTCCATCATTATTCAACTTCTTTATCATATCAAACAAAGGGGGTATATGAAATTTGGGAGATATAAAGAATGGGCCAACCAAATAGTTATATATTCCGGTATGTTGTTTTTTGGTTTTGAAAATCACTCACCACTTTTGGCCCACTCTCTTTGGTTTCGCGTAGAGGTGAACAAAAAAACCGGTTTGGAAATTCAAACCGGTTTTAAACCGAAACCCGACCCGAGACTAAACCGGTTTAGGGGAAACCGGTTTCAAACTGGTGTGAACCGTCGGTTTTGAACCGGTTCACTCTTCCCTGCGAAGGAGCGGTTTAGGACCGGTTTTTTGAGAACCGGTTTGAGGAACCTGTTTGGCAAACCGGTTTAAACCGGTTTAACGGTCAAATGAGAAAACTAGCCGTTGGGAAAACGGCTATATAGCCGTTTGGAGCCGTTAGGAGCCGTTATTTTGTCTTTTTTCACCCATTTTAACCCCCAAACACATTATAAATAGGTAGTGGGTGTTTTGGTTAAATCACACTTCTCAAAACCGCTCTCTACACTCTCGTTTATAAAAAAAACGCTCGAAAACGCTCAAAAAAACGCTATGGCCGATTCAAGTTTTGGTGTTTCCTCTTCCGAAGTTAGCGTTGTGAAAATCATACCAACAACGAGGAACCCCGCAATTTGGTCAAACTACGATCTATGTGAGATGTCTAACGGGATGGAACGTGCTCGTTGCAAAAAATTAATGTTTACGGTGTTGAAACCTTGATTGACAAAGTAACTTACGATTTGGATTTGAATTCTGAAGATATTCATTTTTCAACCGTAACAAAAACTTATTTTAACAAATGTTTGCAAGATTTGTTTGATATTTATTTACATAAATATGGTACAACACAAACCCCACATGATACGATGGGCGCGGGCGCATCAAATAGTAGCTCGAGGAATGTTAACTTAAATTTGTATAACGAAATGAGAAATGAATTTAGTAAACGGGCTAGAGGTTTCACCCCGAGTAGCGAACTCGAAAGGTATACCGGAACAAACTTTTTATCATTTATGAGTCCGGATGTTTTTGAGGACTTTGATATTTTAGCTTGGTGGAAAGGAAACGAATCTACTTTTCCGGTCCTTTCCGCCATGGCCCGTGATTTACTAACCGTCCAAGCTTCCACGGTAGCTTCAGAATCCGTTTTTTCTCTTAGTTGCAGGGTTTTATCTATCCGAAGAACTAGACTCACTCCCGCGGCAATGAAAATGTGCATTTGCTTGAAAGACCATTTGGATGCGGTAGATAGGAGACAAGATAGAAGTTCGCTTGAAGACGAAATTGAAGTTGAAGAATTCATACACGAATCCGAGGTCAACCAAGGATTGGCGAGCCCACTTACAAATGAAGAACTCGCCGAAGATGATAGACTACGAGTATCCACTAGTAACTCCGAGAATGACGGCGAAGATTAAACAAAAAAAAACTCCAAAAAATAAAAATATATTTTTTATTTTCTCGTATTTTAGAATTATCTTGTTTAATTTTGTAATGTTTTGTGATTTCCGAACTCCTACAATATGAATAAACGTTGAACTATATGTTTTTATTTGTTAAATATTTATTTTTTAATTTATTTTATTAAAAATCATTTTTTTTTAAAACCGGTTCACCAACCCGAACCGGTCCAAAACCGAATTGAACCGGTTCAACAGGTTCGGGATTTTATATGTTATAAACCGGTTTAACCCGGACCAGTTTTAGTCAAAACCGGTTTAACGTTTGCGTTGACCAAACCGGTTCGGGCCTGTTTGGAACCGGTCCGGTTCAAAAACCCGGTTTGTGCACCTCTAGTTTCACGTAAGTCCATGGTGGCATTCCTCATGGGCTATCCGTTGTTGGTCACCGAAGAGGATGCCAGACAATTTGTTTCTGTATCAAGACGAACGAGGACTAGGAGGATAGGTAACTTACAATAACACCCAAGAAATTTCATGGTATAAAAGTATTTATGGTATGAGATGATACCTAAAGTTGATATCATAATCAATTACCCGCGTTAATATTGGATATATTAATAATACATTGGGTTTATTGAGAGTTTTAGATACTTGAAATTACTAAAACTTACAAGTGTTAAGGATTTAATATTTCAGTCGATTTTTTGGAAGAGTTTGGAATCTGGTTCGAGTCATGGAAATCCAACTAGTAATTTTTAACCTTCTAAATATATCCCCGACTGGTATGAAACTAGAAATATTAAAAACCCTCTCCTAAACTCGGATTATTGTCATCTCTTGAAAAATAAGTGAGATCATTTACCAAACGTAATGGTTAAAGGTTAGAGAGGATTTCACCACTCTATATTAATAAATTAAGCACAAGAAAGAAAACGATTAGACTTATAGGACTAGTGGAATTATCAATTCATGATTTTAAATATTGCGAGAATCAATCTGAACCCTTCAATAATTTAAACAATGACTCAAAAAACAATGATAATTAGGTAGTTAAATAAAAGATCAAGGAGATTAAATTAAAGAGGTATAGATAGTAGGTATAGATAGTATGTTAATTGTCTTCCTTAACCTATTCTCTTCCTTACCCAATACCGAAAAGATGAAACGACCATCAAGTATGTTAATTGTAAATAATGAAAGTTTTTAGTACTTTTATTTTTTAGCATATGCTTTCTGAGCTTGGGGCTTATGCCTTTACTTTTTACCGTTAAGGTGAGATAATAAAAAGGCCAAGGATCGGGGAGGGTCGGATATTGACACAAAGTAAAGGCATAAGCCGTGCTTTTGGTGGTTAGGGCAATATCCGACCCTCCCCGATGGTATAAGAGTACACTTATTGGACCAACGGTATAGGAGTACACTTTTCTGGATGATTGTCTGGCTCGTGTAACCCTCAACCGGGTGATTTTCTTCCTTTTTGCCACAAATTTACTCCATTTATTGGGCCAATGGTGTATGAGTACACTTTTCTCCATGTTTCCAATAAATAACGTGGATTAACCCATGCTTTTGGTGGTTCAACATCCTTCCCATTTGCAGCCATGTCCTAGTTTGTCACACCCCGCCAAGGCGGAAATGCGAGGTATCACGCATTTAGTTCATAGCACAAGGTATAAAGACAATGCTAAGGGATCACATAATTTATTAATTTCATATTTAACATTCAACACTTGTTTCAGAATACAACCAATCAAAATAAAAATAAAGTTCAAATTTATTTGCTAAGTCCTTGAGCAATCCTATATGATCTTTCACCTTCTAGTTATTATTTCCTGAAACATGTAAAGTAAAATGGGTTAACATAAAGTTGGTGAGAGACATAGGTTTTATAAGTTATAAAAATAAATTTGCATAAAAGATATAAACAAATTCAATACAAGTTCAAACAAGTGTGCAAGCATATTAGCACAAAATTTATTACAATCAACCAATAATGTTATATGCATCCACAATCCCAAAGATTGTGCCGTTGAAATGTTATTGCATACACAATCTCAAAGATTGTGTCGTTGTTATATCGGTTTCCCCTATATGATCATACTAGTACTCCCTTAGGCTTATAAACAAGTTAATGATTGCAATAATGTTATATTGATCAAATATCAAGCATACAATTGAAATTACTTGTTTAAGAATTTGTTTTAGTAAAAAAGTTGAGTTATCAAGTCATTGGTATACATGTTTCACCCCAAAGCTAAAGGAAAAGGGGGCTATGAATCTCACCTTGATATGTAGAGGGTTGAACTTGTAACTTGTAGCAACAAGAATTAAGGATGATCTAAGTTAAATAAGATGTGTTATTTAATATATAGAAACGGTTTAAAAGAAATAATAACGGGACGATTGGGACATCAAGATTTAGGAACGAAGGAGAATATTAAAGATTCGAACTTTAACGATACCAAGTTAAATAAAGTGGTAATATATAAATGAAATAATGTTTTAGAAATGTTATTTATAAAAGAAAACTTGATATTTAAATATATCAACTATAGTTTAATACTATATGTGCATAATTAAGATGACGTCAAAAAGTAAATAAGAGTTTAACTTATTAAAATAATCTTCGTTTTGAAATATTATGAGGTAATGATGTTCATAAAGATATAATTTTGAAATAAATAAATTTGCTATGCGAATTGTAATATTACTAGTACCCTATAAAAAGTATTAACAGCATGATTAAAACAAGTATTAAAATTCATGATATTAATAACACTTAATAAAATATATTATAGATCGATTTGCTTTAAAGGTTTGGGTTAAATATAATCATATAACTCCTTTCGGTTAATAAACTTATGGCATTAACGAAACCCTTTTAAAGTTATGTTCATAAAATAGTAGCGTCCGTCATGTTTTGAAATGAAAAGAAAAATACATATACTTAGGGCATGTTTGGAATTATTTTTGAAAACTACTTTTGACTTTTTGGAAAAGTAAGTCCCTACTTATTTTTTGATTTTTAACTTTTTCATCCTTTAAAAATCAAGTTTTACACCCTTATCCAAACAAACTTTTGACTTATTGATTTCTTGAATAAGTTAATAAGTCAATAAGCAGGTTCCAAAAGTAATCCCAAACATGCCCTTAATCATGATCACAAAATGTCTTTAGAAATCAATTATACATATATCTATAAATACCCTCTTTTTTATTTATAAAAGATAAAAGAAAAAGACTCATGAAAGTTTATAAGAGGATTGGTTTTAGCCATGACATAATAATAATAATAGTTTTATAAATATATACATATATATATATATATATATAAAATTGGGTGTGTGTGTGTGTGAGTGACAAGGGGATAATAATAAATAAAAAAGAGAAAGTTGGAAGTGGGTTTTGAACCCATGACCTCTAGCTTGGGATGTGTAAGGCATTCAATCAGTAGAACAAGTTAACAATTGATTAAAGTTGTGGGAACTAAATCTCTTAACAAAAATAGCCACCGAGTTCTTCTTCCCCAAAGAATCCAGGTCGCAAGCCACCCCCCGCAAACCCTAAAACTCAAAATCGATTATCAAGAGTGGTACAGAGGACGACAAGAAGGAGGTATGATACCTGAAACGGAAATCCTCACAAAAGGACTTCAATCGCCGAGTTAGGATGGTTCGGTCCCCCTAGCGCGGATCGAACACAGAGAAGAGGAAAGGACGGAGTTTGAGTAATTGCTTTCGATTTGCAAGTGACAGGGAATTATATAGAACGATAGGAAATGCGTTTTACAGTTTAAATGGGACGAGATTTGCGGGTTTGGGACTTGATTTACAGGAATAATGCACGTAATCAACCATTTTCGTGTTTTACTAAAATGGTTATCAAATTCCTTGATTTTGGTCCCAATCAGTCAAATTGGAGCTTGATACGTAGTCAATAAATGGTCACGAACGTTTAGGATTCAAAAAGGAAGGTTTTTGATCGCGGATTTGACGGAATTAGAAGATGTTTTACGTGGTTTGACTTTTGGAAGTCAAACCTGTGTTTGAATTGTTTCAGGGTTCAAAATAGGGTGTTCAAAGCTAAATGAGGGGGTTCAAAGGTAATAAGGGGAGTTCAAAGGTAATAAGGGGGTCCAAGACCCAATTCTTTGATAAAAATTCATATAATTTAATTATAAGATTTACTTTTAATAAGCTTATAAAACTTGGAACTTATAAAACATTATTTATCATTACTATTATCTTTTATTTATTTTTATAAGCTAAAAGAACTAAAACTTATTTATTATTTTTAATATCATCTTCTAAAAAATAAAACTCCATTTTATAAAACTTTAAAGTCTATAATCACAATATATATATATAAAAAAAAGATATAATAAAATTGAAAGTTAACAAAATTTCAAAACTCTAGATTGTTATGGCGTGAAGTATAACGCGTTGAAATAAAATGACATCACAATGTTATTAAAGCACAGAAAGAAATAAAATATTACATGTAAAATTTACGGATGTTACACAGTTAACAACAAAAACATGGCTACAAGTTATATGAGTTAACTGACATCGCCTCTATCATGAAATTACATTCAATAGACATAATTAGTAACAAATTTTGTCCATGTGAGTAGAGAAGAAATGTATACCTTCTTACCTGCAAGTACTCAACCTTGCTTCCAAATCAACTACCACATGTTCCTTCATTAGGTCACTAACATGCCACTTTGCTTCACCATTCCAAACTAGTAGTATACCCGTCCCAGTCCAGGTTTGCAAAATTTTTAACATTCATATTCAACAAAGACATTTTAATGATTCAATTAATTATAACTTTAATAATAACCAAACCAACCAAGCCAAATTGCATACCAACAAAACATACACAATAACATGAAAATTCACAAACTACAGGGAAATGCAAAATTGTCATTTGCTAAATTTGTATGTCTGCTACTGCATTAACTTCTTTTTTTCATTAGGGCTTTGATGTTTTTAACCTGCTAGCAGGAAAGTGTAGCCTAGCCCTAAGCGGGTGGAGTCCTCGCTCCTTCCTATCAAAGCCTCTCACACAAACAAACCCTGAGAAAAGTAGGAAATCCTTAAATTAAAGCTTGTTAAACCCAAATATTATCTTAATAAAGTTTATATTTAATATTAATAGAAATCTATATCTCTACATACCTCTCCAAAATCAGTACTGAATTTGCTATGTTGTGAGGCCTGACATATAAGTAATGTTATGTGCTGAGTTTGATATACGTTAAAGTTTAATGTGAAATATTATACAGATATTAGAGCACTCACAATGGGTTCCTTTTCCCCATTTTTATAATTTAACTAAAAATCATTTTTTCTTAAATTTATTTGCTAAATTTTGTTCAACTTGCAAAAACCTCCTACATCTCATTCATCGTCTCTATATTAATATTATTCTTTTTATCATTTCTTTCTTTTTCTCTATTACCTTCATCTTTCAAACAACATTTTTAAATAAAAAAGAAAATAAAAAATCGTCATTTTCGTAAACGGAAAATAAAAAAGGGGACTACTAATGGCACACGGGAATTGCTATGTGGACTTGGCCATATACGCATCGTATAGGGCAATACGATGCGTATAGCCCTTCACAATTTCCCATGCCCGACATCCTCGTACAACCTGGTCATTCCAACACTATACGCATCGTATAGTTCAATACGATGCGTATAGCGTACGAGGTACTTTTTGCAACTAGTCAACATCACATCGCTATACGCCACGTATAGATCTATACAGAGCGTATACCTATGTGATGGTTGACTAGTTGCAGAAAGTACCTCGTACGCTATACTCATCGTATTGAACTATACGATGCGTATACGAGGTTTGACCAGGTTTGACCCGAATCCTATACGCACCGTATTGCCCTATACGATGCGTATATGGCCCAAATTTTGTGTATTTAACCATGCAAAATTCTCATTCGAACGTATCGTTCAAAAAAATTTCAAACAATCTCTCAAAAATTATAAACATGTCTTGGTGGTGGGATGGTAACTACGGTTTTCAGGTATATTCTAACGAGTCGCTGGAAAACAACCCACAAAGTTCTGGCATTCAAGAGGCGAACTGGGAGGAGGTCTCGTCCGACGTTTATTCTAATCAACGGGTAAGGCTTCCAGATTTGAACGAGCCACTGAGCAATCCCAAGTTCGTATACGGTGAACCGTCTTACCTTACACAACCCACGAACGACTACGTATACGGTGAAGTCTCCTCCCCGACACAACAAACTAACAACTTCGTGTGCGGTGAAGTCTCTTACCCGACACAACAAACCGACGACTCCAAAGACGAAGAACAAAACCATCAAAATGTGTCGTATAAAACTGACTAGAATTTTCAGTCTCGTGAGTGGTGGATTGGGCTATGCGGAGAGGACGTGAGAATGGTTACGTCCTTGTCACCCGACGATCGAGGAGAAAAGGCGACGATCCGACGGAACCGTTTATCAAGGTGTGGCTTGTGTGTGACCGTCACGGCGAACGTGCGTCTACTGCCACGGTTAGACGTGCCGGTAGCAAGAAAATAGGTTGTCCCTTTAAATTGGAAGGAGAGTATCAAGAAAATACTGGTGATTGGAAATTAACGGTGAAGGATGACAGTCATAACCACGATCCTAGTCAACATCTTGTGGCGCACTCATTTGCAAGGAAACTGTCTCTGTCGGAACAACTTTTGGTGGTGAAGTTGTATTCGCAAAACATGTTGCCACGAAACATTCTGGCAACTATAAAGGAACAAAACCCAGAGAGTAGTTGCATTAAAAAGGACATTTATAATGCGATACAAAATATAAAAAACGAAACGAGAGTCGGTGAAACTCTAATACAGATTCTGGAAAACCTGCTTTCTTCTAAAAAATACGTCTACTATACTCGAGAAGATCCTGTCACAAATAGTGTGGAGGAGATATTCTTTGTTCATCCGAAATCGTACGAGATGTGGCGTGCATTCCCGCACGTGTTGATGATCGACGCGACCTACAAAACAAACATGTATAAACTTCCATTTGTCCAAGTGGTCGGTGTGACCTCCACACACCAGTCGTTTTACGTCACTCATGCATTTATATCAAAAGAACGGGAGGAAAACTTTGTTTGGGTGCTAATTCAAATAAAAGCAACGTTGCAAAAGTGTATGGAGCCGCGTGTGATAGTAACAGACAGGGACAAAGCTCTTATGAACGCGTAAGATAAAATATTTCCGGGATGTTCAAAGAACCTATGTCGGTGGCACATACACGAGAATATCGCAAAACATTGCAGGGCATCATTTACAGACGAAAACTGGAAAAATTTCAAGTATTCATGGTCGGTATTATGTGAGTCTCCCACGCTAGATATATACCAGTACAACTTCAACCGGCTTTACGAACGTCTGTATGCAGCCAAACTAGGAAGTAAGTTTTAAATATTAAATATTTAATATTTTCAGTATTTAAATATTTATTCAATATTAAATATTTTTCCAGGAGTTATAGATTATGTGACTAAAAATTGGCTGGACCCGTATAAAGAAAAGTTTGTATCCGCGTGGTCCAACAGAAACCTCAATTTTGGTCAACATACAACGAACCGAGTCGAGAGCCAGCATTCGCTCTTAAAGAGCTATCTTAGAAACGCTAACAGCTCGCTGATGTATTGCAAAATACATGCATTTTACTGTCAATTTTATTCCCACTTTGTGTTTGTTTTGCTTCGGTTTTCTTCTATAACTGCTTGTACTTAATATTTCTATATCTTATGGTTGTTAGGTCACAAAGAAAGCGGATATGATTGAAAATGAAGAAGAACGAGTTTCTGGTTCGTGCGAGAGGGCTGTGGATAAGAAAGAAGAAACTTTCTGGATTTTTACCCCTGTCGCGTAGCGCGACAGGTCTTGGAATTTCGTCGCGCTACGCGAGGATTGCAAAATGACAGAATTGCCCTTTTAATGATTGCCTGACTTTTTGTCTTTTCTGGGGCCCTCGCGCTACGCGAGGATGAATCAAGATCCCGTCGCGCTACGCGACGGGTGGTTTTTTGCAGAAACCTCTTTTTAAGCCAAAAATTAGAAAACCCTAAGGGGGAGAGACCACCTTGTGACGGCAAAAGACGAAAAGGAACATCATTCTAGCCTCAAGAAGGTGATTGTGAACTAAAATCGGAGGAGGAGAAGTGGATATTGATCAAGAACAAGCGTTGGGATCGAAGAATTGAAGCCGGATTCACCTCGGGTTACATATTTTTGATTCGTTCTTGTTTTCTTGTCAATTCTAACATGATGAACAGCCTAGTTACTTATTGTTTTATAATTTTGAACATGTTTCTTGGCTAGATTCTTGTTGTCTACCTAGGTTTAGATGATTGCACATGTTTAACATTGGTTTTTGTTGGTTTTTAGAACTTTTGAATGTGAAGAACTCATGATGTAACAAACTTGGTTTTGATCATTGGATGTGTATGCGTATTTAGTATTATCAATTGAATGATTTTTCAGTCCTCATGTGCTTTGATGAATGTCTTTCATATAATAGGTGCATGCTAGATCAATTGCCGTGTGTTTTTTATTATTGGATGGTTTGCTAGACGTAGTATTCCATAGGAATGAAATTCGTGAATTGGTAAATCTAAATATTCAACCAATCTTAATAGCTGTGAGGTGAGAGATTGTCGGTTTATCTCGTGTGTCTGATCGCTAGTTTAGAATCTTTGTGAGAAGGTCTGTCTAGTTCGTCGTTCACATCTTGTTTACCGAGTCCAATAGGAAATTCTTAGTTATCCCTTGCACTTAGGTGTATTGAGACTTTCGCGATGTGATGTATATTGTCTAGCGGATACTTCTTGAGTAGACTGGATGACCTGTGAGGGGAACCCGTCCAGCCGGTGGTTTAACGGCTTTTAGGTCTCTTAGTTGACAATCCTTGAGAAGGGTCGAGGGTGCTCTAGGTTCCCTTTGAGTTTAGTATTTTAAGATCCCGGTATCACATCAGTTCCATTACCGATAGAACCTTCGTCAGACACATGTAGGATTCGGGCCTAGGTAGTGCTTTCACCCTATCTGTTTTCGTTCCGTAGTTATCCTCACGCTAGTTTGTTTGTCCTCGTCTTTTCCTTTATTTTCTATAGTTTATTTCTCTCTTAAATAAAAAAAACCCCCCTTTTTTGTAATTAGTTATCCTGCATCTGAGTCAGTATTTCGCTGTACATAAAGTGTCCGTAGGTTCGATACTCGGTCTTATCTATCTATTCTGCAAACGATCGGTACACTTGTCGTATTGTGCGCGTTAGTTTAGGTTTGTCCATTTTATTATAAATATTAGAACTTGTAGGTTTTTGCGTATAGTTCGTAGCACACCACTCGCTAGATAGACTTGTTGGGTTTGTTGATGAAATTGTATCAGATCAGTATTATCAGTTACAGTTTGGGTTTGGAACAAGCCTCATAAGAAAAATGGACAGCCACATAGCTATTGAATTGTTTGATAACCTATACGGTAAAGTTTCACATAAAGCTCTAGATTTGATAGAAAACGCGTGGTACAAGTTATCAAATATACGGAAACAAAATGCAACGTGTGGGTGCCAACTTTTCAGTAGTTGTGGGTTGTCGTGTGCTTGTCGTCTGGAAAATATCGAAGCTACAGGTAAACTGTTCTGACTATTTAGTAGTTGTGGGTTGCCGTGTGCTTTTCAAAATGTTCTGACTATTTCGTTTAAAATACAGGTGGCATAATCCCTCTAGATGCGGTGGACGTCTTCTGGAGGAAACTTGATTTAAAATCGTCGTTTGTCGATGATGAAAATGTAGACGTGGATAAGGTACTGGGTCAAGTGAGAAACAAAATTATGTCACAACCCGATCAGGTCAAAAGAAGTATGCTGTCGAGAATCGCAGGGGTTGTCTTTCCGAGCAAAAGTAACAAGAAAGCGCCTATGGTACAAGAAGATATTCGCGGTCGTCCAACTTTGAAAAAGCAACAACAAAGGAAACAGGATGTTGCGAGAAACAGCTCATTCACAGGATCCCAACAAAGCAAATGTGACCATGCGAGACACAGCTCGTATATTGCGTCACAAGAGTCTATACAAGCGAGTTCGGTCTTTCAACACCGTCGTTCAACGAAGGGTAAAGGAAAGCACCGCAAGATGATAACGCCCATCTTAGGTTTCCATTGATTACGGGGAAAGATGCGGTTAACAATATAAAATGTTTTAAGGATTCGATACCGTCTTTATTTTATCCATACATTTCACATATACAGGATGTAAATCCCGACGGTAACTATGGTTTTCGATCGGTAGCTTTGGGCTTAGGGTTAAATGAAAACCGGTGGCTCTTTATCCGACAACAACTTCTAAATGAGATGGACAATAAAGAGGAATGGTGGAGAACTGTTTTTGACAGAGTCGCCTTTCAAGAGTATGATAGGCTACGTCACACAATAGATTGGCAGGATGTGAAAGCCGCACCAGTTAGTCATTGGATGTCGATGCCATACACAGGACTCCTAATTGCTCAAAGATTTGGGGTGATAGTTCATCTTTTAAGCATCAACGGTAATCAAACATTTTTTCCATTGTGGTTTGGTCCTAACGTTCACGCTCAACATCAAGTCGTATCGTTAGTTCACGTCAAAAATGCTCATTTCATCCACGTCAAGTTAGACGGAGAATTTTCGATTCCTACGCCGAATGCACTTTGAAATTTGCACCGAAATGATGATGCAGCAAAATGAGAAAATATATACAATGATCGTATTGAACGATTTAAGAAAATAATGGCTACTAATAGATCTAGATTTCCACAATATTTCACGAATCTCGGATGATATTTGTTTAAAATTGTATTGTAACTACTTTTGAATTAATTTTATGGTCATTTTAAATATTTTTATTTAATTATGACTAATTATAATTAAACTACTAATACGTGTGATTAATTTTAATTAAATATAATTATAATTAATTTTTATTCAATATCCTATACGCCACGTATAGTCCAATACGTGGCGTATAGATATAAATCAGAGGGAATTCAAAATTTTTAAATATATTTAAAGGCTATACGACACGTATTGATCAATACGTGGCGTATAGAATACCAAAGGTTGGGGGAGATACGACACGTATTGATCTATACGTGGCGTATAGACTTTTGTTATATCAGTTTTTACCCCCGTACTGTACCAAACGAACCAAACAAACAAACACAAAGTCATACGCGACCCGCTTATAAAACGCTCGTTGATTTGGATTGTGGTCTCAAAAAAACTTTGTAAAGGTACGTGTCTCAACTCACGATCATTAATGTTAGGTTTTTATTGAATATTAGCGGGTAAAACTGGGTAGATTAGCGATTTTTAGGTTTGAACTTAAGAACTATACGCTACGTATAGGGCCATACATGGCGTATAGGTCGTCCTAGGAAGACGATGAAGCCATACGCCACGTATAAGTCTATACGCTGCGTATGGCTTGGTTTACCCGGTCACTTGCCTGCGTATGGACTGGTTTGGGTCGCGTATGGCTTGGTTTACCCGACAACTCGCCCGCATATGGCTTAATTGGCCTACGTATAGCTTATTTTTGCCCGGCAACCTACGTGGCGTATAGGTTTTTAAAAAATTAATAATTATTATTATTTATTAATTCAATTAAAAACAATATATTATTATTATTTATTATTTAATATTTAAAATAAAAAAAATTAATTATTATTATTATTTATTATTTAAAATTTAAACAATATATTATTATTATTATTTATTATTTAAATTAAAAACAATATATTATTATTATTTTTTATTTAAATTAAAAATAATATATTATTATTATTTATTATTTAAAATTTAAACAATATTATATTATTATTTATTATTTAAAATTTAAACGATATATTATTATTTAAATTAAAAAATTAAAAACAATTAATTATTATCAGATATGGCGGATCATGATGATGATATTGAGATGGATCAGCTAGACGAACTTGCGCACTACCCTTTTCTAGATTTTTCGCCCGATACGGAGGCTTATTCCCGTTGCCAGAAGCTCCGGGAGGTGCAGATGGGTCCAGGTACGGCGGTGGATTGGACCCTCCTCGAGGAGGTGCAAGAGGCCGAGCGAGCTAAGGCCATCATCGGTCAGGACACGCCATGGTCGCGTCTTTTTGACCTTTCTTTTGAAGAGACATACCGAGAGCTGGTCGTCGAGTTTCTTTCGACGTTCATCTACTCAGAGACTGGGCTGTAGCCTCTACCCAGGGAGGCGCCGGATAGTGATCCGGATCGTATTTATTTTTCTATTTTTGGGGTCGTTTACCGTCAGACCCTCCGTCAGTGGGCCGTCACGACGGGCTTATACTACGAGCCTGAGACGATCACGCCGCTTTTCACCAAGGCGGTGACGGAGGTGGACAAGGAGGAACTCCTTGTTTTTTGGGGCTTGATTTCAGATAGTCCTTGGTTGGGTACCAAGGGGAGGGTCTCGGGTATTAGAGACCCTTTGTATAGATATTTGCACCGGCTTATTTCGACGTCGATCGCACCGCGTCTGAAAAGCCGTGAGTGGTGCACTGATAGAGATCTTTTCTTCCTTTTCTGCCTGCTTACTGGGAGGCGGTGCGCCCTGTCCACGAGCATGGCGCTTTATTTTGCTTCTGCCTATATGCGACAGAAGCGCAGAATTTTATATGGCGGTGCTTTCATCACGCATATCATGCCGTCGGTCATACCATTTGACCATCATGAGCCTACGATGTTACCGCCCCTTCCCCTTATCCGATTAGACCGTCGCACGGCGAGCGGCATGCGCATCACGCACCGATTCCCGCAGGGCCTTCGGTTCGTAGGGGCCGTCCAGGACCAGGTTTGGGTCCCGGTGTCGTTGCCGCAGATGCCTGGACAGGGGGACCCGCCTATGCCTCAGCCGCTACAGTGTATAGCGATTGAGGACGAGCCGCCACACGTCGAGCAGGTCCACGAGCATCCGCCACAGCATCCCCGACACGTACGTCGGTCTGTTAGGCTGGATAGGGCTACCCAGGCATTGCTTGATGGCCTTGTTGCCGACTCACGGCGACATGGTCGTCAACTCGATCGCATTGAGGACCTGATGATGTGGGCGGTTGGACAGCTCGTGAATCAGTCACGAGCCGCCGGCATCGAGCTACCCCCACTACCACCGCCACGTCATTATCCGGACGACCCCGTTCTTGGTGAGGGCGGGGCGGGTCAGGGTGACGGCGGAGCCGGTTAGGTTTAGTTCTTTTATTTGTATTTTGTTTCTTTCGTTGTTATGTATGTAAAACATTTTGATGTATATATTTAATTTTTTGATGTAATGTATATAATTTTAGTTTATTTGTTTGGTTTGTAATGTTTAATATTTTGTTTGGTTTGTAATGTTTAATATTTTGTTTGATTAACAAACTTATATTAACAAAATTATATAAATTAAAATAAAAATAAACAAAATATAAATAAAATAAAAAAATTATAATTAAATAAAAAACACCTATACGTGGCGTATAAGTCAATACGCCACGTATAGGATTCTTTAACACCAAATCTTCCAACTTTTCAAGAAAATTATTGTGTCCTGCCACATACGCTGCGTATAGGGCAATACGAATCGTATGGGACATATACTTCAGACAGAGAATGACACGTGTCATTCTTATGTCAGAGAGTGAACCCTATACGCCATCGTATTGATCTATACGAGGGAGTATAGCGCGACGGTGGGTCCAATTAGCAATATTCCGTGTGTGGTTAGAATTTCCCATAAAAAATCGTCCAATTAAAAGATAAAGTCGTGTGAAACGGTCTCCAATAAAAGTAAACACATAGAAACAGTTAATCCCAAGTTGTATCTAAAGCTAAAAACAAAATAATATAAATGGCCTTGAAAAACCATGATTTTAATTGTCCTCCCCTCTTACTTTCTTCTTCATCACTTATGTTAGCACCTTTCATTTTTGCCTAACATCACATTCTTAATCATATCACGCACCTGTTTCCCCGGTTGAACGGCTAATAAATCATGTAGTAATACGTATATATAGAAAACAAAATAAAAAAACAAAAAAATTGCATTAAAACCGGCAGAGTAGGGGGAGACTGGGTTCGAACCTGCGTCGTCAATGCCCACGCAGATGAAGAGCTGACAACCACACCACAGGCCAATTCTTGTCTAAATCATGTATTAACAACTATATATGGAGAAAACCAAATTAGGAGAAAATAAAAAAAAAATCGCAGATGAACCGTTGCGAAGGATGTGAGGAGATGGTTTCAAACCCGCGTCAACCGCCTCACGTGCCTGCTTTAACAAACCATCTCATTTATGTACTTATATTAAACGTAGCTGCATTTTCTCGCATTACCCCTTAATCTTGTTTAGAAATGGAAGGTTCAACTCATTACTTAGAATGAGTCAGATACAGGTTTTGCTAAAGCAAACTTTTCAAGAAAATAAAATATACTAATTCTCTTTTTACCTAGATACGCAATGTACTTTTTTAAGAGTTTAATGCAACATGCTTACTATATTTTACCAAAATATGCAGTTTGTAACATGTAATGCAATATACTTCACATTTTTTACTGTTTAATGCAACAAATTGCATACCTTGGTGAAAAAAAGTAGTAAGCATTTTGCATTAAATGGTTAATAAAAACACGATTTAAATAAACATGTTGCATATATTGCTAAAAAGTTAAAAGTAGATTGCATTTCTTGCACTTTGCACAATCAAAAACTTAGCTTAAATGCAGACATGTCAATAAATATAATGCCAGCTTTCAAAATAACACAATAACAAATATGGTAATCATGTGAAACGAAAGAAATCATACTGTTTTTTTTTTGCTTCGATATCCTTGATAAAATCAATTGTAGGCTCACGGTCAAGAACCAATGCAGGTACCTTTTGAATGCTTTGTTTTGCATTTAAGCTTTGGTGCCTCATATGGATAAATAGCATCCTTCATAGGTTTAATGGAGACTTCAAAAGTCATCAGATCATCCTTTCCATTTGGAAACGAAATTTGCTTCGGTTGGTTAAGTTCATTGATGTCACATCATTGAGTAATCTGCCACATGATTTCTGGTGTCAACCTGAAAATCCTTGAGACTTGGCCAAACAAATCTCCAATGATTCTTTCTGCAGGTCAGCCATAAAGTATCAAACTCCGGTTTAAATGCTTTTTATACAACAAAAATGAATAAATAAATTGTGAACTCTGTACCAATAACCACATTGAAGAGGTTGAGCTTATTACCAATATGGTCCAAACACCCTCTAAAATATATAAAAGAAATAAAGATTAAAAATAAATACCTTCACAGTGTTTCTAACCTTCACCAACAAACTTTACACACTGCAAAATTGGGCATTCACAAACTCTACCTCAAAATGTATCCTATACCAACCAAGATTAGATGCCCATCAAATAAAAACATGTTTAAATTAAATAATAAAATAACAATCATAAAATTGGCATGTAAAGTACCCTGCATGTTGTAATATTAGTGGCTTTGTCCATCCAGCACCCATCATTGTTGTCTAGACACTCATTTGTTTCTAACATAGGCCATTAAACATTGATGTTAAAAGTATGTTCTATAGAATAGAAATGAACTTGAAGTATGTTCCTTTTACATGTAATCTTCTCTAGATATGTAGTTAAAACACAGATATGATGTGTAATAACTGACATACAAGAAGTTATACTAACCATCACTCAAACATATGGCTGGCTCGATGGTCTCTACAAATCCGAGCAAATAGCCTTCAAAACAGCTTGTTTTGCAAGCTTACTTGAAACAATCACGTCCACAGCAATGTAATATTGTGATTCAGTCATTCAGATCCAGCAAACACAATACAGGAAACATATAATCATGCAAGCAATGGATAGAAGGAACACGCAGATCACATCGAGAGTTGACAATCAAAAGAATGAAAGAGTGAAAGACAATACCATACTTTGCCTAAGGATTTCCACCATTAATCAACACACGGTTCGACCCACCTTTGAGAAGCTTACGCATCCATTTCATAAACCACGACTTCCTCTCTGTGTGAAGAAAAAAATCCCTGCTTTGAAAACGCCAGGTTACATGGTTAAATATCAACAAAATTAAAAAAATAATATATTCAATCCGAAAAACACTCACCTGGGCAGAAGATATTAGTCGCCACCGCATATTCTTTAAGTGTTGATGGATTAGAGTGCAAGGAAGGTTGACTTTCAAAAAGTCTTATGACTGCCTTTGTATCGTTTCTATGATAAAGCACCCTGAGATAAACCGCGTTGCTTGATCCATCTATATCATGGTCACGAAATTTTCGTGCAAAACTTCCCACATAAGTGGACTGGAACCTTCTTTGACCATTTGGAAGCTTGTTGCTGCAGATAAATAACAGTCAAAGGAAAGCACTATGTCACTATTCAATAAACAACTTCCTTCTTCCTAATTAATACACCAACATTTAGCTAAGTTATTCTTATATAAACCAAACTCATGATGACTTCTACTGTTAAGAAAATGAAAATATTAAATTAACATGAAGCATGATTATGCACTTAGCATTTATATACCTGTATCAAATCTAAACTCATGTGAAGTGATATAAGATCTAGTATACAAGCTTTTAGTAAACCCTAGTTTTGTTCATTGCTTTGAGACCTGTATAAGCACAAAATAAGGTAATCGATCCGGAACTTTAAAGATAATCATGTTAGTTACATCTGGTTTTTTAGCAGTATCCATTCACTTTATTACCTGAGCGAGAGAAACAATTTCCCTGCGAACTGCATACTCACATTTGAAGACCTAGATATAAAGAGGAAAACTTTTCTGTCAATATAACAATGAATGATAAGGGTGCTTAGTTCATCTGCTGATTCTGTGTTTTAAAAGCTGGTATAGACATCAGATATGCACATAGCAAAGGTAAACAAAACCTTAAAATCAGAAAAGCAAATACAATAAACTTCTGTGCAAGTCATGGATGCTACCTCCTTGTCTCCAGTTCAACTCTCGAGACTGGGTTGTGGATTTGGTTCGAATTTTCTAACCTAACTCTCTACAAGTGGCGATGATGATAGGCGATGATTCCTAAAATTCTAATTCATCAATATTGCCACAACACTCAATTGAATTCTTATGAAATTAAAAGGTTTAGGGTTACCTCTACTTCAATTTGTTGTCTTCTAACCACCTGCAAGTACCATCACTTTCACCCAATTCTTCCTTTCATTTTCTTTCAGTCACATATTAGCTTTGGAACAGAGTAGATGAGAAGTGGTTGTCGGTGGTGGATTAGGGCTGAAGAAGGCAGTGATCGTCTTGGTTGACGCAGAAGATGAAATTTGGAAGAAGGCGTTGATCGTCATGCTTGGAGACGGATTTGATCTAGATATTGAATTGACAGAATGTAGGATTCAGGGATCTAAAACACACCGATATCTGTAATAATAATAGGGCGGGAGTGGGGTTAGTAAACTGCAAATCAGTTTTAGGCTAGAAAACTGCAAAGCAGTTTTAAAAGCACAATCCGTGTGCTTCTTTGCTGCCAAATTTTTTTAATTTAAATGGCCCGGATCTTATAAAAAGTTAGTTTTCCTTATTTTAAATGGCTGAGATTGAGTTTTAAGAAATATAAATGACGGTTTACTCTTCTCAGTCTGTATATTTATAATAACACATTTAGAAGCCTCTGTCTTTGCCCCTTCAAGCAATTTTGTTGCACTTGGTGTCAAAGGCCCACTACGCTTGTCAATAACCATAATAACATTCCTAATTCTCTTCATTAAATACTCTTTGACATACTCCAACGCAAAAATTATTGGTTTATCCCTGCCTTCCACGGTCTTTGCATTCAAAACTTCGCACATATTGTTAAGAACATCTGAATGAGCTCTTCATGTGACATCAATTAATGTTAGTACATTCACCTTATAAATCACTATATTGTCATCTATTGTACATGTGAAGTGAGACCTAGACCAGTGATGGGGGGAATGCTTGACAACCACCTATAAGCTTCAACACTATACTTCCTCAATTGTTCCATTTTAGATTAAAATTCTGAAACTTTGAACAGTTACAAACATTATAACTTTATTGGAAGACAGGGACCATTTCTATCATTAGGAACCTGTATTTACCTCTTGTTGTTATGGCACAGCTCCATAAGAAATCTTTGAATCCCTTACCCCTCCAACGTAACTTCATAATCAGGTGGATATGTTTGAGACAAAATCTCTGTTCTGATGTTGGAAAGACAGCAGCTAGTGTTTATGAGTTCTCAAGAGATCCTTCTCATATATATATATATATATATATATATATATATATAACAAATCCGGCATGGGAGGTCTTGAACCTGTGAGTCTGTGACCTCCTCTATAGGATATTATAAATCGTTATATAAAGAACAAGTGGTTATAAATTTTGTTTGATATTAAGATCATGTGGTATACCCAAGTGATGAGGGTGTTATATATCTTTTATAATTAAATTAAAATAGAGAAAATCATGAAAGTAACCATTTTTTTATGTGATATAACTTTATAGACATATTAGAGAATAATTACGTCTATAGTAAGGAGTTACGTGAAATCATGATCGTGTATCCATTTTGGCTCACGCATCCAACTTTATTCAATCAAATGCCGACTAAAATTATTTTGCAAGCGAATAAACTCTCGCTATCACCCTGTATCGTCAACAAAACTTACATTTTGATGATGAAATTCAATGCAACGTGAGTTTGTGATGCAGGATTATCAACGAGTTTTAATTGAAGATTATTTATATTATTATTTATTATTTGAATTTCCTGTTTTATCTTAATCGTTTCCTATTTGAATTATGATTCCCAACTATAAAATGGGATCTATGGTTTATTGTTTATTAGTTTTTGAGTTTTGATAATTTGTAAAGACACCTTTGAGGTATCTTTGAACCATTTGGTTCGATTAAAGCTTTTGAGTTAACCATCGAGTTATTTGAGCCATTTTGATTGCTTCCGTTCCCGCATCATTTGGTATCAGAGCTCTTGGTTTTCAAATGGCTCGACGTGATAGTGATTACTCTTGTGTTCGTACAATCGCCGACCGAGGCAACGACAAAGGTGGTCGCGATTCACGTGCTCGCGGAGATCGATTCAACCGTGACCATAGATTCTCCGGACGAGGCAACGAGATCGGAAACCGTGACCCACGGGATATTCTTGAGATCAAAAGACACTGACAACGAGTCTGCGATCTTGAAACGCAACAAGAGATCAAACGACTCCGACAACGAGTCCGCGATCTAGAGTTGCAACTGGAGATGCGCATGGCGGAAACCGAGTCGAGCACCGTCGTCTGGGACGAAGGTGGCGACCAAGAGCAGCAGCCGCTCGCCTGTCACCCACACTGGTTCTACGAACCAATCTATCAAGAGCGTTTGTCGGAAGATGAACCGAGATTCGATGAAGATGGGATTGAACCCGGTGAGGAAGAATGTTCGTTTGTGCGGGAGGTTCTTAGCGGAATTACTGTTCAAGATGATGGTCGAGTGAAAAATAAAGATGATCCTGATCTTGATGTTTGGCTTGGCGTGCAAAAATATTCAGGTAACTTTATTGACTTTTTGAAGGACAATAATGTCTCTAATAGCGGTATTACGGTGGCAGCTAAGGTGGCTACCGGCGGTGATGAGGTGGCTAAGGGTGGCGATCTCGTGGCTATGGAAATCCCACTTATTGAATCGAAAATCATGGAAGAGTTTAATGTTGACTCACAAATTTCGGGATATTCAATGAATTTGAAATTTCAAATCGAAGAAAATAATGGGCTTGCCAAACAGGTGTATAAAACTTCCTTAACCACAGCTACTTATTCGGTCTTTCCTAGTAAAAAAAAATATTGGAGATATTGAGGTTTCACATGATATAGTGGGTCCAACCACTTTAGGAGATCGCATGTGTCCAATGCAATGCACACGTGGGCTTCAAGAAAAGTATGAATTAACGGTTCAACAAGGTAGCTCAGTAACTATGGGGCTTTGTGAAAAAGTTACTGATAAGTTTAATTTAAATGATGAGCCAAAGTTCATTCACATATGTGATAAAGGAATTAATATCATCAATATTATTGGGTCAATGAGTAAAGGTAAATCTCCAACTAGGCCACAACAAAACTTTCCTTTTGAGGGGTTCAAGTCGATAGCAAACGACAGGCGGTCCAATGCTCTATTCGACCCCGGCGGTACACGTCTAGAGTCAGGCGAGATGATTCGTGAAGTTGGATTGTTTAGGCGGATCGTGATAATAACAAATCAAAATCAAATTGATGTTCCTTTTGATCCAGGTGGCTTTGGTCCGAAGACAAAACTCGAGGACGAGTTTTTTTCAAAGACGGGGAGTATGATGCAGGATTATCAAAGAGTTTTAATTGAAGATTATTTATATTATTATTTATTATTTGAATTTCCTATTTTATCTTAATCGTTTCCTATTTGAATTATGATTCCCAACTATAAAATGGGATCTATGGTTTATTGTTTATTAGTTTTGATAATTTGTAAAGACACCTTTGAGGTCTCTTTGAACCATTTGGTTCGATTAAAGCTTTTGAGTTAACCATCGAGTTATTTGAGCCATTTTGATTGCTTCCGTTCTCCTGCATCAGTTTGGTTCGCATAGGATTAGTTTTTCTTCGCATAGATTATGTCTATTTAACGCATGAAGTTAATTCATAACTCACTTAAACAAACATAAACACACACATAGAAAGAGAGAGATCATCGTTATATATATGTCGTTTTTTCATCTATGAAGATGATCCAAACACATTAGATGTCTTTAGCAAAGTGGCGTAATGTAGCGTTCTAGCTTATCAAAAGGTGATAGCACGACTAGTCATGACACGTGAAAGATGGGTGCATGACCAGTTTAGTGCCCGAATGGGGTGGTTTGAATTCTCACCACCCTGGATGGCCAACATTGTCAACTTATTATAAGATGAGAGCATGACTATTGTCGCGCCATAGGTATAGGTATTTACTACACATGACAGAAAAGAGTGAGGCCTTTGCTAATTTTTGTGCTCATTTACAAAGAGTCAAGTTTTTTTTCTCTTTTACTGAATTTAAAACCGTATTATCTATGTGGTAAGATGATTAGAGAGGTTAGGTTTTCTTGTCCTCTTAATATCTTAACAACTTTATCATACAAAAAGAATAGACATAGTAGGGATCGTCAGCCACTTTGTTGTGTTATATTGCACTTTGTTACCATGAATGCAAACTTACAATACCTCAATCCAACCACGGTATATTCTAATACTTTGTACTTTTTCAATAACTTTTATGGTGAATATGTTTTAGCGTTCATACATTCTCGCCTTTTGATAACGTTTATAAGTTTCTTGGATCTTATTAATTTTGCAAATTGATATTACAATATAATTTTTGTAGCTTATAGTGTTTGTTTCTAATAATTTTTTTCTGATAAAGAGTGGTGTTAGTAGGAGTTTCTGATGATACACGCGTAAAAGTGAAATACGTAACTGTCAGTCACGTAGACAATGCATTAATGAGAAAAAAACGATAATATGCGATCGAAAGGTGGCGCGCGACCGAAGTGTACCTTTAATCTCTTACATTGTCAATTATATATTTTTAAAAATAAATCAAATTTTAACTAAAACAGCTCATTCAAATGTTATTTGTAAAATTTAAATTCATATAAGGTTTAATTGATAAGAGATACTTGACATATCACTAGATTGAGCTACGCTTTTGGTAAGATTTAATTTATAGTTTAGGCATCTTAATATATTTTTAAGTTAAACTAAATATAAGACAAATGAAATAAGATAACATACCGATTTATCTTTTAACTATAATTTTTTAAATAAAACTTTTCTTCAACAGAAGAGAAATTTGTAGATAGTTATTGGTTTTTACTTTTTAAAAACAAATCATCTCCGTCATAATAAAAATCAGATTTGTACTCATGATACAGTATATTACGTGCAAATTAACCATGTGTTTTTGTCCTTAAGAAGATATCCTAGTGATAAAGTATAGTATACTTTCTGATTAAATGGTTGTGTGTTCAAATCATGGGAAATGCAGGTATAGAGTAGATAGTGCATGTTTGCCCGTGAAAGAAAAAAACTATGTGTTTTGCTAATAATATCTTAACTAGTAATAGTTTAGTATTAAATTAAAAATTAACTATTCAACATTTATTTTTAAAAATATATATTATCCAACATAATCACTAATATTAGCTAATCATATCTGATATTATCTCACATACAATTATTTCCACTCTCTCAATTAGTTGAATGCCACAAAAGGTTAGATTAAAACTATTAATGTTTTTTTAGAAAGTTATTCGTTAACAAAAACCCTATTTAACTACCATTTAGTTATCACTAGCATTCATTAATTAATCCTTCATGCAATTGGACCTGCAATACTACAAGTTTTTGGTATACAAGCATTCACTCCATAGATCAAATTATAATATAGATACGAAAAATACAGATGAACATGAATATGAGAAACCAACATACAACACAATCTCAATGGAAAGAACAAGCAAACTAATCAATAACTTTCAGCAACATATAATGGCAACCACTCTCCTCCATGGTAACTGCAAACAAAAACAAAACACAAATTACTTCACGACAGTTTTATAATATATAATCACATATATCCAACCGATGTTTCTGTTAACACTTATTCTAGATGGCGACATCCATTAATGTGTATCTATAGTGATCAATGATTGTGTGTTCAAGCACTCAATCACTAGGACAAAGTAACCGAATTAACAAGATGTGACAAAACTATAACCAAAAAGACATACTTGCTTAATTACTAGCGTTCTTAACTGATCATCCATGTACGCGTATGGCTTCGAACGCGCATTTATCCTTTTGATTCTCGACGTCGGGATGAATCTTCTTCTTCAACATTTTTCTCACCATCTTTTACACAAAAAAAACATATATGTTATTAATGATTTAACACAGAATATTAGATAATCTTGCCAACTAGTTTTAGTGAAAGAGAAAGAAATGCTCACTCGGTTTATTTTCTTGATTGGGCGCGCAGCATCGTCTTTTGTTATCTTCTTTTTAGAGATCAATGCAACCCTATCATCATATGAAACATGTTTTGTGTTGGATTCAGGAGTGTAGTGCACTTTGACTTGTTCTTTATCAGTCAACTTCTTGTTCAACAAGTTCTTATCAGAATCAGCCCAAAATAGATCAGCAAGAGTGATTCTTTCCCCAGCCTTCTTCACCTTTCTCATCTGATCAGCATCATCCACACCTTCTTCATGATCATTAGGTTTAGAAATTTCCTCACATTGTGTGTGCTCATCTTTTTGATCATCAAAGAACCCATGCTTACAAGCTTTGAACACCAATGGAAATTCTATTTCTTCTTCTTGATCTCCACCATTATCCTCATCATCAATAGATAACTCTTTACGAGTGTATTCAGATAAGTACGTATCGTCTTCATGCTCCTCAAAATCTTTCAATAATGAAGGATCAAACCCAAATGTCCCAATAGCAAGTATGCCTTCATTCCAACCATCAAACACACCATCCATTGCTGCATTTTCAAGCAGTGATAGATTGTCCTTCCCAATATTCCCGATAAGCTCGGCTTTCTTGACATCTTGGCTAACTTCATCTATCAAAAAGCAGTTATATATACATACAATATTTAGATACAAAATGATAAAAAAAAAAAGAGATAAAATACTAATCAAGGAGTCAGAATGTCACATTTCTGATGAAATCTACGGTGAACCCAGTTGAAGATCTGTGGACAGTTTTGAAAACATGTTAACTAACTTGTCATCAATAACATCTACTATGAAAATTGAAGAATCTAAGCATCATCATACCTTCATCTTTGTATTTCTTAATTGGTGTAAGTTGATAGAGAAGACTCACAACTAGTGTTATGTATATGTGGGTGAACGACAAAAGATCATAGTCAATGAGGTTAACGTTATAGAAGAGGAAAATATAGGAGAAAACAAGAGGAGGTAGGTGGGGCTAAAATTGTGGGAGGTTTATATGACAACACGTCGCGCGAATCGAAAGTCCCCGTCAGCATAAGGTATGTTTGGCTTTTACATTTTCGATCATCTCATGCATTATTTGGTACTGTTCCATTTGGATCTTAGCTGCAATATCAAACACAAATAAAATGGATCATGCGAGTCGCATTCATTCCACTGATTTCCCATCTAAAACATTGGATCCAATGCAAATTCATGAAAAGTAACTGAGAGTCGAGTTAGATTATAAATGAATCATGTTACCTGCTAAAGAAACTATGGACATGCATGTTGGAGATTTATGATTGTTTTGATATGCAGGATGGAATAACAAGTGACACTACGCATACATCAACAAACATAAAGTTGCCAAGGCTAAAGAGGAGGAAAGACCCATGCATCTTGATTCTTGACCTTTGTGGACCTTCAAAATGTCTCAATTGTGCTGTAATTTTGACTGCTAGTTTCATGTCTTTAACCATAAAGTTTGTAGCCAAGAGCCGACAAGGTTAAAAAAGTAGTGGACAGTTTTGTACTTCTGTAATTCTGTGCCACTTAAATCTAAAGCTTAAGCCACAAAGAGGCTGAAAGAAACAATAGCTACTGAAATGTGGAATGGTTGCAAAATTAACAAGTCTTTCTTTTTGTCTAGGAGTAGCTTGCTTTGGTGAGATCAAATATGCAAGCAATACAAGGTGACAAGTAATTAATACATGATTATGTGGGAGATAATTGTACTTTGCCTTTTTATGGTCACTGTTTATTTTAATCAAATCAGGTTACATCAGTTAATCAGGCTAAACTTTATATCCTCTTATGGGTCCTCTCTCTTTTAATCATCATATCAATATAAATTTGAGGCTGGGTGTGTATGTAACTATGTATTAATTAATTAATCAAATCAAAATTCCACTAATTAATTTCATATATACCAACCCTTGTTTCATGCATCCATATTTAAAAAAGCATAATACTAGTTCCCATTTCATATATATATATATAATTAATGCTGAGTCTCATTTATTATAACTATGATTAGTATGATGTGAGTTAATACACTTTATGTAGCTTTTAAGTGAGTTGATATATTTTTTCTAAGATTTATTGATAATAAAACTTACAAGCCTAAACTAAAAGAGAATTGAAATGAGAAATTGTTCAACTAAACTTGAGATCACACTCTAATCTTGTATATAATAGTTAGAAAAGCCAAAACCGTTTTACAATAAGTAATAAACTTAAATTCTCTTTGGCTTTTCTCCTGTGTATTCGTAGTTGCTTGTGAAGAAGAACCCCTTGATTTTATCTTGAAAGATATCTTTTAGGTGTCATCAAGAGATAAGAAAAATCGTATGAGTTGTCTTGAAAAAGAAGAAGGTAAATGTCTTCTCTTCCTTCCCGTCTTTCTTGGCAATGGGAACGGATAAAGGTTTAATCTTGATCGGTGAAAAGAAGTCAAGGGGTGAATTGGAAAAGAGTTTAAAATATGTTTGTGTTTAAGTCAAATAGTTTGGGTTTATATTTATCTATTGTTTGATTAGGGTTACAATAGAATTAAATGTGGTATTTGAGTAGGATTAGTATTGAGTTTAGTGTAAATACAAGAGCATGTAATTAGTTTTATAGGAGAGTCGAGTTTTATTAATAAACAAAAGAGTAGATTGGTGGCTTCGATCAATAAACTTGTTCGTGATTCTTGGGCATGATTTCCGACAATTGGTATCTAGAAGGCAGCAGCCTTTGGCTGTTGCGACAGTTCTTTTGTGGCGGTGATTGAGAACAAGAGGCGGCTATCGTTTGATGAAGAAAAAGAAAAAGAGAAGGAATCGAAGACAAAGAGATCAGATCGAGGTTTTTTCTGAAGTTGTCAAACTTGTTAAAGCTTCCACTCATTACTCTTCATTGTTGACAATCATTTATGAAATATTTATTGGCTTTCATAAAGATATAAAAACTCCTTGATCTAGCATGTAACTTGTTCGCTAACCCGCAACCAGATGTACAAGCTCTATTCTTCTTTATCTTCTTCGACTTGAAATAAAGTTAATGTTGTTGTGAATCCAACTTAGGAAATGAAACTTCTAACGGTACACAACGTACACTAAGTAATGTACACTAAGTAATTTTGAGCCACTTAGAACATTGATCTCGACTAACCAACAAATGGTTGGTGTGTAAATCACTTAGGTAAATATCACCACACTAAAAAACAGAGGGTTTCTGGTGATGGATAGATCCATTGGAAATCCCACTGTGAAAGTGGTTACCGTTGAAAAATCATGGTGTGGGTAAAGAATTTACCAATCGCTTACCGAGAGATCACCAATGGAAGGTTTCACCAACATATCGATGGAATTTAGGCAGTTCACATGCAAATTGGCAATATCATCGACGGATAATCTACAAACCGTGGGATCACCGACGAAATCTTATAAACAGATTACCGTCGGTTTTCCAGTAGTAACTAATTTTAGATTTAAAAAATATGCTCGGTTTCCTATAAATATAAATAACACGATCCAAATAATAAAAAAAATACCGTAAACCAAAAAAAAATCTTATTACAATCAAAACTTGTTTTTTTATTTACAGAATATGTTTATAACTAATACACGAGAAACAATCTAGCTAAGTAGGGGGAGGGTCGTGAGACGGTCTTGACTATTGTTGGCTCTAGCTTTTAGAGCAGTTCTTCGAACTCCTTCTGCTCAGCCTCCTCTTGTGCCTGCATCACCTTTTGTTCCCTTTGCATCTCCTCTTGGTCCCTCTTCATCACCTCCAAAATTCATTTAGAACGGTAATCTACGAACATTAAAAAATGATTAGTAGTTTGTTGACGATAAAAAAATATTACATTACATAAAGATAAGTGCATACATCCGCATAAGGACGAGTAGTGGAAGATCTCCAAGTATTGGAAGTACCACCGTCATCGGTAATGGTGCAATAGTGATTATGAGTGGTTTGAAAGTTATAGATGCGACCCTTCTTCCATCCTCCAGCACTCTGCTCTCACAGTTGTGGGTCATCAGAAGGTCACGATATGGGATTAGCGTCGACATATTTTTCACTATGTAGCCGATCCTAAGTTTCCTTCGGTTTACAAAACAAAATCGTTACTTCACTGAAAATTTGAAAACATGGCTATAACATTTCCATAAATGTTATAACAAGTATCCTAACATATTCCCGAGAGTGGCAGCACACTAACACATAACCATGAGTAATCTTATATAGATTATTGCTTTTGATTGAAAAAATGTATCATCACTTGACGCACCTTCGGGTAAACGTACTCTGGTGTGACTAACAAAGTGAGAGGGGGGAAAGGGAAGTGGTGACCGGACATTTGGGGTTTAGGGTTCAATCAAGGGGGTATTGTTGAAGAAAAGGATTTAAGAGAAAGAGGTGGAAAGACAAACAGTCCATTCCTTTTGTTTTAAGAAATTTAAATCACCAACGGGTTTCCCACTAAATATCCATCGGCAATAAAAAAATTGGCAATTGAAAAATTTGTCATTGATAGCCAAAGTCACTTTAATGACGCGTGTGTGATGAATAGTACATAGGAGGGTCTTCTAATGTGCTATTGAGTTGTTATAGATTACACAAAGTTAAACTAAGTCGTAATAAGTTATTTTGATGTTAGGCACATTTGTATGATAATCAGTATACTAATGGACCCCATGGGCCTTCCAATGTGTTAGCGGGTTCTTTTGTGACATCCGGCATTTTCAGGTTAACTCCGTTAACACAAACATCGTTATCTCAAACATTTATTTATTCAAACTCAATTATCTCAAACATTCACACATGCATTACATTTAATTAGGATTAATTAGATGTGTCAGTTTCGCACAAACACTCACGTAGCGGTAATTCGTAGAATTTCCGGATCACACACGAGTCGAACCCGTAACGTTGGTGAATTAATAAAAATAATTGCGAACAATTATTTTAATAAAAATTATGTGAATTTATGTGCTATGTGAATTTTCTGTGAATTATGTGAACTTTCGTGATATCGCGTAGAATTATTAGATTTTTTATTTTACTGGTTATTTTTATAGAATATGAAACTTTTATAAAAATAATTATTTAAAAACCATCTTTATCTAGTGGATTAATTAGATAAATTAAAAACCCATTTAATTTGAGCCATGTATTATCCTTATCTTTTAAAAAAAAACTCATGCAATTTTGTATAGATAAGATTTTATAAAATTTAAACTCTAAATCTCTCTTTTCTCTCTCTCTCTCTATCATCGATCCCAAACCCCCACCCCCCTTGCGCCGATTTCAAGAACAAGCCAAAGCACCATCGATTCGATCTCCAATCTCGCAATTGATCGCGTATTCGGACTACTCTAAGCGTTTCTAACAATCCCACGTAAGTCGTTTCATCCGATTTCGTTACTTTTTTATTCCTAAATTTTAGATTGAAAACCTAGTTCATCCAAACATGAATTTTTACAATAAAGATGGTGACTTTATCATTGTTTTGCATGTATTTGATGTTTTTATGGTTATTTGGAAAACCCTAGCTTCATATGATTAGTAACTTGTTAAAAGATTAAACTTTTTGATTATGTGATGGTGTAGAATTGCATGTTAGAGATGTTTGATGCTTGTTATGGTTATAATCATGTTAGATAGATGGTATGTAATGGATTTGATGCTTTGAATCTCGTTAAACAAGCCTAGAAATCATAACTTACTTATAATGGAAACTTTTTAGGAATTCTATCTTGCATACTAGACATGTGTTGAATGATATGATGATGTTTATATGCTACTTGATCCATGTATAAGTGAATTGTGAAACTAGATTTCTAATACCTAGCTCGGTTTTACAAACTTACTAAAAGAGGAAACTTTAATTGTCTAAAGTGTTCATAGCTTGCTAATTATACATGTAAGACCTGGTTTAATAATTGGTACATACTAGTTAGGACATAATAACATGTTGCAATGTGTTGGATGCTTGAAATCATGCATATCTCTCATAGGTTACTAAAGATAGAAACTTTTTCTTGAATTGTGAATCACATACAATTGGTATGTGATGTGATGATCTTGAACTGGTTAGAGTAATCATACAAATATATTAATAATGATAATATGAATCTTGAACATGCTTTCTATTTATGGAAACCTGTTATTTATAGAAACTTGCTATCTTGATAGAACAAATAGGATTTGTTGTTAAGTGCTACAGCATGATCATGTGTGTATAATGTAGTATTGTTATACTGAACAAGCATAATTTCATACAACGTGTCACCAACGGATCGTCGGGTCAAACTTGAGTCAAACTTGTAAACCTTTTCTAAACACTTAAACTGTAACACCCAAAAATAAAAAGAAAAGAAAATTTTAAAATTTCACTCCCTCGCGGTACGCGAGGGAGATTTTGACAAAACCTCGCGGTACGCGAGGGGACTGCTTATGCGCCAGAAAATCATCTTCTCGCGGTACGCGAGAAGATTCCCAACCAAGCCTCGCGGTACGCGAGGGAATAGTACACGCGTCAGGGCCAGAAAACACGTGTCATTCACTCTTGCCACCAGCCGACACGTGTCATGCTGACTCAGCACTGTTCGTGACACCTCATCCTCTCGCGGTACGCGAGGGATTTCCTTGGCCGGCCTCGCGGTACGCGAGGGACTGGAAAATCAGCCTATAAAAGGCCTTCAACGGGAATGAAATTCTGTACAGTTTCCAAACATTCCTTATACACAAACCCGATCTCTCAAAACTCTACAACGTCCCGAAGCGCTGTTCAAGAATCCAACGAAACCCTGCTCAAGCCGTAGTTCCGTCCAAATCCCGCAAAGTAGGTATCGTTAAAACTATTCATATATATATATAGCCGCAATTATATATATATTCTCTCATATATATTCTCGTTAATCGTGTCTTCCCTAGGAAGAAACGTGTCGAGGTTCTGCTCAAATTCCGAAGCCTACAACCCTACCAGCCATCAAAATCAAGGTGAACACATTCAACGCTTTTCAAACGATAAAACCATTTTATTTACGAAAACGGCATGAAACAAATTAAATGCTTTAATCATAAGGGTAATCTACGTGATAGCATTCAGGCCATAAGCATACGTAGATTTGATCAAATGGTATACATGTGACGGGTGAAAGTCCGGTCCATGGCTGGGTACAGATCATGAAAGGGGGTATCATAAGACTGAGGATATGGTTCCTTAGCAGATTATACGAGGGACGAGTTCCTGAGTATCATATAAGACTAAGAACAAGGTTCTTAGCATCACGACCCTGGGAATAGGCTATCAGTCTGAGACATAGAGCTCAGCCAGTTGACCCCATGGCAGTTAACCCAGTGTATGTAGGTGGTATATATTTCAGGTGAAAAAGACTGCTGAATGTGTAGATTTACCATACAGAAACGTGCTTAAAGGCTTTAATTTGGTTTATGTTAGAAATCATTTTCGTGTCAGTTAAATGTGATTCACCGGCTTTATGCTAATGTTCATTTTCAAAACGTTTTTCACAGGTAATGAAAGAAATCATTAAATTCAGGGTGGTGCAGTAAAGACAAGATCTTTAGGCATATTTAAATCCCTGTGGCAGACTAATACAAGACCAAATGTTGGAACGGACGTAGATCCTAGACATTTTAAATGGCTTGTATTATGTAAATTAATTCAGCAGATGTACATTATATAATAGACTTTTGAATGTCTATTATCATGAAATGAAAAGGGACGTGGATCCCAAGTTTTGACAAAAAGTACAGAATTAACCCTTGAGGTTATTTACATGACATTTCATTACAAAAAGGGCATCAAGTAAAAACAAAGACTTCCGCTGTCCAATTATATGGGACCTCATTCAGATACCAGCGTTGTCTCGCGACGCCCGGGCAGGGGTAGCCCGGGGTTGTGACAGGTTGGTATCAGAGCCGCATTTAAGGGTTTTAGCAAAATTAGATACTTGTATGATAGTATCTTAGCTTTAACCAATAGTTGTGCCTACTAAACGAACGGTAGGAAAATGCCTTTAACATAACCAATAAATTACAGGATGTCAGATCCATACTATTATCCTTATAATTACCCAAACTACTTCCCTGGAGAATCATCTAATCAAGTAGTACCAAGCTATGATGATTATGTCCACTATCTACCGACCCCGGAGAATTGGAACAGAATGGTCGCAGAACAAGTGGAGCAGACTCAAGCAAGGCTTGAACCTCTGAGAGAAGAATCAGAGTATTCAGTGGAAATGGAAGATTCAAGAGAATCTTTACGTACTGTTATGACATCTATGCCACTACCTCAATCGTTAGACATAGTATACCCTACCGGAACAATTCAAGAACATCCACCCAGTCCAAGTGAAGAAACTCCACATTCGATTTCTGAATCCGACAAGGCTGCCGTTTGTGAAGGCAGTGGTGGAAAGTATTTCTTTGATCCTATTCCAGAACATCCCGTTTTCAAGGAACCTTTCTTCTATGTAGATCCCTCCGATGGACGTCAGTATGCAACCGACGGAAAAGTCGTGTGGTCTGTTAACTCAGCATATCACGATCTTAGGATGGGACACAGGGAACCACCTCCTTGTTATGGATACCATGATGAACTGCCAAAATCAATTGATGAACACCTCGATCGTGCTCTTAGAGAGGCTGACGATCTACGTGCTGAACTGTACTTCACCAGACAAGTCGTAGTTAAAAACGAACAAACTATATTTGACTACGAACTAGCCCAGGAAGACAGGAAGTACGCAGAACAATGGGTGGCAGATCAGTTGATCCAGAAAGGTGCTATGACCGAGACCCTGGGGAGATTCTATCAAGATTTGGGAGATGTGCTTCTCGATTAAAGTTAATGATAGTATTTGTATAATTAGCTAACTTTAGGTGATATAGATGCATATCTATATTTCTGTATTTGTAACAAATAGATGAAGTTTAAGCGATAATAAACTTCAAATTTTGACCCAAATTCTTGTTTTGTATTCTTAGATGTCTCAACAAAATAACAATAGCGGTCCAGCTACCTACATTACCAAGGAAAAAGGAAAAGAAGTTAATAATAATCCTGAAATAACTACTCCACAACCAGAATTGCAACAACTGGTCAAACAAAGCATTAAAGAAATGCTTCCTGCCATAATAAAGGAAGTACAAAAGAACATCAAAACTCCAAGCTATGTAACCTCTCATTCAAAAAGAACAGAAAACCCTCCGAAAACCAACACAGAGCAAGTAGCAAGCTCTCGTAGAACTCAAACCTCGAAAAGATCCAGAACATCAAGCAATAAGTATTCTGAATCTGAAGAATCGTTAAATCTAAGCAGTGAAAGCTCAGAAGAAGAGAATGAAACAAAAAGGTATAGACACAAAGGGTGTTCTTATAAAACCTTTCAGGACTGTAAACCTTACGAATTTAAGGGCACCGAAGGCGGTATTGCTACTCTTCACTGGCTAGAGAAGATGGAGTCAGTAATAGCAATTAGCAAGTGTGCTAAGAAAGATCAAGTACTGTATGCTTCAAACTCCTTCAAAAATGAAGTGTTGGAATGGTGGAATTCAATCATTTCTGCCAAAGGGAGGAGAAAGACCAATGCTATGGATTGGAAAGAATTTCGGGCAAAGGTGAAAAAGAAATTTTGCCCCAAGACTGAAAAAGAACAAGCTGAAAGAAAATTTCTGGAGCACCGAATGGTGGGTACCAACGATCGAGAGTACACCACCAAATTTTTTGAATATGCCCGTTTGGCACCTCACCTGGCTAAACCCGAGTCGGTTCTCATAACTCGATATATTTACGGCTTAGTTCCAGAGATCCGTGATTTGGTGAAGGTTGTCTCACCAAAAACCATTGAGTCCACCGTAGAATTGACCGGTACCATGACGGCTGGACTAATCAGAAATATAGAGGAAAAGAAGAAAGTCGAATCCTCTATAAAATCAAAACCCGAGGCCAAAAGATTTAGTAAGAACTTTGGGCAAAAGGGGTTACCATTTAACAATCCACCATGCAAAACATGCGGACGCAGGCATAGTGGAAAGTGTGTTTTTGAAACTCCATTCTGTAATTATTGCAAGGTCTCAGGTCACTCTACTGAGAATTGCTTCAAGAAAAAGGGAATAACTTGTTTTAGTTGTGGAGAGCTGGGGCACATCAGCACTAATTGCCCTAAGTTTGCAAGGACCGGAAGAGCTGGAGGATCAGGAGCCAAGATCACTCCAGAAAACAAAAAGACCGTACGAGCTTTTGTTATGAATGCTAACCAAGCTGAGAGAACGCCGGACGTAATTACCGGTACATTTCTTCTTAATAATGTTTATGCTAAGGTCTTATTTGACTCAGGTGCGAACCGGAGTTTTATAGATTATAATTTCTGTAATCTATTAAACGAACCATTAAGTCCCTTAGCTGAAACATATGAAGTAGAAACAGCGAATGGTGATTTGATAAAAATATCTCAATCACTGAACAATTGTTACATTACATTGGCTGGTTTCACTATCCCAGTACAATTGTTACCAATGTCAATAACTGACTTTGACATTATTTTGGGGATGGATTGGTTATCCAATAACCAAGCCGAAATCCTTTGTAATCAACAAGTTGTAAAACTCATTTCACCAACAAACAAAACTCTAACTATCCAAGGTGATAAACCCACAAAACCTATCCAGATAATCTCCATACTTAAAGCAACCAAGTGCTTAAGAAAAGGATATCTGGCATGTCTGGTATCAATTACTGCCTTGGAAAAGGAGAAGAAGATAGAATCAGTACATGTAGTATCTGAATTTCCAGACGTTTTTCCTGAAGAACTGCCTGGATTACCACCAGAACGAGAGGTAGAATTTCGAATCAACCTTGTACCTGGTGCAACTCCAATTGCCAAATCCCCGTACAGACTGGCACCCACAGAAATGGCAGAACTCAAGAAACAATTGGATGAACTTCTTGAGAAAGGTTTTATCCAACCAAGTTCTTCACCCTGGGGAGCCCCAATTCTCTTTGTTAAGAAGAAAGACGGATCAATGCGCATGTGTATTGATTATCGGGAATTAAATAAAGTTACCATCAAAAACCGATACCCGCTTCCACGGATTGACGATTTATTCGATCAACTCCAAGGAGCTTGTCATTTTTCAAAGATCGATCTTCGTTCAGGTTATCATCAGTTGAAAGTGCATGATAACGATATCTCGAAAACTGCATTTCGAACACGGTATGGACATTTCGAGTTCACGGTTATGCCATTTGGACTTACAAATGCTCCTGCCGCATTCATGGACATGATGAATCGTGTCTGCAAACCTTACTTGGATAAGTTTGTCATAGTTTTTATTGATGACATACTTATTTATTCCAAAACCCAAGTTGAACACGAAACTCATCTCCGAACCATACTTGAACTTCTTCGAAAGGAAAAATTATATGCTAAGTTTTCCAAATGCGGATTTTGGTTAACAGAAGTACAATTTCTTGGTCATGTCATCAACGTGAACGGAATTCAAGTAGATCCTTCAAAAATCGAAGCTATATCCAAATGGGAAATTCCCAAGTCACCCACCGAAATTCGTAGTTTTCTGGGATTAGCGGGATATTACCGCCGGTTCATTCAAAATTTTTCCCGTATAGCAATCCCACTCACATCCTTAACTCGGAAATCTGTAAAATACGAATGGGGACCCAAACAATCTGAATCTTTTGAAACTTTGAAACAAAAACTGACAAACGCACCTATCTTATCCTTACCAGATGGTATTGAAGATTTCGTAGTTTACTGTGACGCCTCACATACTGGTTTAGGTTGCGTATTAATGCAACGCAAGAAAGTCATTGCTTATGCATCTCGTCAGTTGAAAATTCATGAGAAAAACTACTCAACCCACGATCTAGAATTGGGCGCTATAATCTTTGCTTTGAAATTATGGCGACACTATCTCTATGGGGTTAAGTTCACAATCTACACCGATCATAAAAGTCTCAAGTACATATTTAGCCAGAAAGAGTTAAATATGAGACAAAGAAGATGGATGGAAATCCTGAATGATTATGATTGTGAAATTTGTTATCATGAAGGAAAGGCAAATGTAGTAGCAGATGCCTTAAGCCGAAAAGAAAACGTCAAGCCAAAGAGAGTACGTTCTCTCAGACTTGAACTACAAATTGATCTTGTAAGTCAGTTAAAAGAGGCACAAGAGTTAGCTTTGAAGGAAGGTAACTTTGAAAAAGAAGGAATGAAAGGAATGCTTGATTTACTGATCAAAGGAGAAGATAATATCCTTCGCATGAATAAACGTATTTGGGTACCAGTTACAGGTGATCTTCGAGAGCGAATCCTCGAAGAAGCACACAAGTCCAAATACACCATGCACCCAGGAAGTGATAAAATGTACAAAAACCTCAAAGAAAGTTATTGGTGGATTGGTATGAAAAAGAACATTGCTATCTACGTAGCAAAATGTTTGACTTGTTCCAAAGTCAAAGCCGAACACCAAAAGCCAGCTGGATTATTGCAACAGTTAGAATTACCAGTTTGGAAATGGGAATTGATAACTATGGACTTTATTACAAAACTTCCTCGAACCACTCGTGGAAATAATGCAATCTGGGTTATCATTGACCGTTTAACCAAATCAGCTCACTTTCTACCTATTAAGGACACCATGAGTATGGACAAAATGGCGAAAATTTACGTTAATGAAATTGTAACATTACATGGTGTGCCTCTATCCATAGTGTCAGATAGAGATAGTCGCTTCACATCTCGATTCTGGCAAAGTTTTCAAACAGCTCTAGGAACTCGATTGAATCTTAGTACTGCTTACCATCCACAAACTGATGGGCAGAGCGAAAGAACCATACAAACCCTAGAAGATATGCTCCGAGCCTGTGTGATAGACTTTGGAGGTAATTGGGATGATCATTTACCTCTAATGGAATTCTCATACAACAATAGTTATCACACAAGTATTCAGGCCGCACCATTTGAAGCATTATACGGAAGAAAATGTCGAACGCCTGTATGTTGGTCAGATATCGGAGAAAATCAGTTATCAGGACCAGAGATAGTCCAAGAAACCACTGATAAAGTATTACAAATACGTGAACGTTTAAAAGCGGCTCGAGATCGACAGAAAAGTTATGCAGATAAACGAAGAAAGCCGTTAGAATTCCAAATCGGTGACAAGGTGTTATTAAAAGTTTCACCTTGGAAAGGTGTTATTCGTTTCGGAAAGAAAGGAAAGTTAAGTCCACGTTTTGTTGGACCTTTCAAAATCATTAAACAAATCGGATCTGTTGCCTATCAGCTTGAACTACCAGTAGAGATGGGTGGGGTACACGATGTATTCCATGTATCAAACCTACGTAAGTGTTTAGCTGATGAATCCTTGCTTATGCCTTTACAAGATGTGGAAGTAAATGAAAAGCTCAAATTCATCGAACGCCCGTTACAAATTGAAGACCGACAAATCAAAAAGCTTAAACGGAAACAATTGGTATTGGTCAAAGTAAGATGGGACTCCAGGCGTGGCCCAGAATATACTTGGGAACTTGAGTCAGAAATGCGCAAAAAGTATCCACATCTCTTTCAATGAATCTCGAGGACGAGATTATTCTAAAGGAGGGGAGGATGTAACACCCAAAAATAAAAAGAAAAGAAAATTTTAAAATTTCACTCCCTCGCGGTACGCGAGGGAGATTTTGACAAAACCTCGCGGTACGCGAGGGGACTGCTTATGCGCCAGAAAATCATCTTCTCGCGGTACGCGAGAAGATTCCCAACCAAGCCTCGCGGTACGCGAGGGAATAGTACACGCGTCAGGGCCAGAAAACACGTGTCATTCACTCTTGCCACCAGCCGACACGTGTCATGCTGACTCAGCACTGTTCGTGACACCTCATCCTCTCGCGGTACGCGAGGGATTTCCTTGGCCGGCCTCGCGGTACGCGAGGGACTGGAAAATCAGCCTATAAAAGGCCTTCAACGGGAATGAAATTCTGTACAGTTTCCAAACATTCCTTATACACAAACCCGATCTCTCAAAACTCTACAACGTCCCGAAGCGCTGTTCAAGAATCCAACGAAACCCTGCTCAAGCCGTAGTTCCGTCCAAATCCCGCAAAGTAGGTATCGTTAAAACTATTCATATATATATATAGCCGCAATTATATATATATTCTCTCATATATATTCTCGTTAATCGTGTCTTCCCTAGGAAGAAACGTGTCGAGGTTCTGCTCAAATTCCGAAGCCTACAACCCTACCAGCCATCAAAATCAAGGTGAACACATTCAACGCTTTTCAAACGATAAAACCATTTTATTTACGAAAACGGCATGAAACAAATTAAATGCTTTAATCATAAGGGTAATCTACGTGATAGCATTCAGGCCATAAGCATACGTAGATTTGATCAAATGGTATACATGTGACGGGTGAAAGTCCGGTCCATGGCTGGGTACAGATCATGAAAGGGGGTATCATAAGACTGAGGATATGGTTCCTTAGCAGATTATACGAGGGACGAGTTCCTGAGTATCATATAAGACTAAGAACAAGGTTCTTAGCATCACGACCCTGGGAATAGGCTATCAGTCTGAGACATAGAGCTCAGCCAGTTGACCCCATGGCAGTTAACCCAGTGTATGTAGGTGGTATATATTTCAGGTGAAAAAGACTGCTGAATGTGTAGATTTACCATACAGAAACGTGCTTAAAGGCTTTAATTTGGTTTATGTTAGAAATCATTTTCGTGTCAGTTAAATGTGATTCACCGGCTTTATGCTGATGTTCATTTTCAAAACGTTTTTCACAGGTAATGAAAGAAATCATTAAATTCAGGGTGGTGCAGTAAAGACAAGATCTTTAGGCATATTTAAATCCCTGTGGCAGACTAATACAAGACCAAATGTTGGAACGGACGTAGATCCTAGACATTTTAAATGGCTTGTATTATGTAAATTAATTCAGCAGATGTACATTATATAATAGACTTTTGAATGTCTATTATCATGAAATGAAAAGGGACGTGGATCCCAAGTTTTGACAAAAAGTACAGAATTAACCCTTGAGGTTATTTACATGACATTTCATTACAAAAAGGGCATCAAGTAAAAACAAAGACTTCCGCTGTCCAATTATATGGGACCTCATTCAGATACCAGCGTTGTCTCGCGACGCCCGGGCAGGGGTAGCCCGGGGTTGTGACATAAACAATGGTATTGTTTGGATACTAAGGGTTCATATCAACTTGCACGAACACACACTTATAGACTATGAATTATAGGTGGCAGTTAGAGGTTCAGCTGTTTTACTTAGCTTTCACTTGCATACACACTTAGGTGAGTTTCATGGCCCCTATCTTTATTTACTTTCCATTTTGGGAAGAAAGCATGCACGCAAACATTATGGGTTTTGTATTATTGTATTATCGCTTGCTTACTAAAGTGCAAACATACCAACAAGTCCTTACATTCTCGAACTGTTAGTATTGGAACATAGCGAGGTGATTTTGAGTAGTACTACGGGTTTTTGACAAGCCCCACCCGAGTTAGTCGCGCTAACTTGACTGGAGGTCGAACGGGTGTAAGATTAGCCTAGACATTTTGCCATTGTTCGGTAGACATGGCGGAAGGCAAACAAACACAAATAGTCAGCTTCGGTTTCGAACACTTGTAGTAGCATGACATAGACTAGCTATCTATCGGTATACATTAATTACATTATCTAGCAAACATCGAACTTTTTATTTACTTACATCTCTATGAACTCACCAACCATTGTGTTGACACTTTTAGCATGTCTTTCTCAGGTCGCTAAGGTACGCACAAGATTAGGATGCATGGTCTGAGCATGGTTTTCGCAAACAATTTCAAACTTATTTATTTCTATTATTTACTTTGGTTTGGGCGCGGTGTTTTGAGCATTTGACTATTCTTGCATTTGGATTTTATTTACGCTTCCGCAACGTTTTCAAACTTAAACTTTTGTTGTCTCGTGACTATGAGCAGCATTAGTATTTTATTTAAATTCATATAGAGTCGTTCCGTGTAACTAATGACTGAGATCCTGGTATGTCACGCGCCTCGCGGTAAAACCACGCAGGTGGATTTTGAGGGTGTGACAGATTGGTATCAGAGCAAGGTTGGTTCTAGTAAACTAGGATTTGCATACTAGACTATAACCACACACATGCATTAGTTACACAACACTTACACTCATACATGTCACTTACTCATCACACTACAAGAAATGTCTTCTTCACCAAGGTCACCTACATCCCCAGTCGATCAGGAACCCGTGGTTCCCACAGTACCTTCACCAGAGCCTAAGAGACAGAGGTTGACACCTATCGATGATGCTATAGTGCATGACGAGCCTTTTCACGTGCGTGTCGGAGACAACACGCAGGAGTGGGATTGGTATCCCGACAGGATCAGGAGCTGGATCCGCGAAGAGCAGGTCCCACCCCCACTAACTGCTGACATTCCTTCTTCTTCCTCTTCGTCTTTGTGAGTCTTGCCACCGCTGAGGTATCCACTCGAGCAGGTTTTAGCTGCCTTTGTAGCTAAGATGGACAGAGAGATAGGCAACATGCGTGAGGCTGCAGGTGAGATCACCGGGCTGTTGCAGCGTGGATACCAGACTGATCAGAGGGTAGAGAAGCTGATTAAGAATCAAGTTAGATTAAATACTGTACAAGACAACTTTGCGACAGCATTCCATGAGCTGTAGGCGCAAGCGAACGTGCAGCACCTTAACATCGAGGCAGTGGGAGCTAGGATCAATGATCTGGAGGGACAGGTCGAGGTTGCCAACGTCGAGGAGGTTGTACAGGAGGATGAGCTCGAGTAGGAGCAGGATGAGGATGACGATGCTGTTTTTTATGTGACTTCAGTTGGCAGTGATGATGATTGACAGACTATCATTTTAGTTATTTGCTTTATTTAAACCTAGATAGGCAGGGTTGTTCCCATCCAACAAATGTTTCTGGATTTTGATGTTTGATTGAAAGTACTTTGTAGCCTTTACAATTTATTTAATCAAGTATTATTATTGAAATGTTAGATGTTGTGGTTTAATTTTCTTTTATTTACTTGTACTTGTATGATGATAATATACGATATATTTTTCTCATTATTGTATATTTGTGAATGTAAAAATCATGTTTGGACGACGAGGTGGACGTAACGGCGGACGCGGTAAGATCAATCTGACCGCAGCAGAACTCACCGCTTTGATTAACGAACGTGTGGCTAAAGCTTTAGCAGCCAATCCGAATGGAGGTAAATCTATCATTTGTCGACTCTAGTGAGTCAATACTCATTCTAAACTCATTATCGAATCCAATATTCCTAAACATATTGTTTGTCTTTCATCCAGGTCCGAACAACAATCAGCAGGTCTGCACTTACAAGACCTTCATGGACTGCAAGCCCCACACGTTTATTGGAGCTGAGGGAGCAGTCGGTTTACTCCGCTGGATGGAGAAATCCGAGTCGGTCTTTGCCATGTGTAATTGCCCGTCGAATAACTAGGTGAAATATGCGTCTGGCACAATGGAAGGTCCAGCTTTGACTTGGTGGAATCAACAAGTGCAAATGCTAACTTTGGAAATGGCAAATGCTTTGCCATGGGATGAATTTAAGAACACGCTGAAAGAAGAGTACTGCCCTCGCGACGAGGTGCGGAAACTTGAGGTTGAATTTTGGAATCTCAAAATGGAAGGGTCTGAGATCGAAGCCTACACCACCCGCTCTCATGAGCTAGCTACTTTGTGCCCACAGATGGTGACCCCAGTGTACAAGCGGATTGAGATGTATATCGAGGGCCTAGTTCCTCAAATCCAGAGCATGGTGACATCCTCCAACCCCACCACTGTCCAGCAAACTATTCTGTTAGCTCACAAATTGACCGATCAGGCAGTTGCCCAAGGTACATTACCTCCTAGGAAATCAGCTTCTAAGGTAACTGATAACAAGCGTAAGTTTGAAAGTACGCACTCCAAGTCTTCTCAGTTTAATCCACCCGCACAGCAGCAACATCAAAAGTTTGAGCATACCAAGAATACTTCACAGTCAAAATCTACTCAGCAAAATCAGGGTACCTATGCTGGTAAGTATCCAAAGTGCAACAAATGTAACTTTCATCACACTGGAGCTTGTGATAGGTACCCTTGTCAACGGTGCGGAAAAATGGGCCATTCGGCCAAGGATTGTAGGGGAGATCTACAGGCTAAACAGACACCAATTGGTGACGCACCCAAGGGATGCTTTGAGTGTGGTAAAGAGGGGCATTTTAAAAGGGACTGCCCTCAGCTGAAGAAAACTGGCAATGGGAACGGTAATGGCAATAACCATCGGGGTGGTAATGGGAATAATAATGGAAATGGTGCAAAGGGTCGGGCCTTCGTGATTGGCTCAGGAGAAGCTCGAAAGGACCACAACGTTGTTACCGGTATGTTTCCTTTAAACGATCATTTTTCTTCTGTACTATTTGATACCGGTGCCGATAGGAGTTTTATTTCTGAGAACTTTAGTAAACAGATAGAGATGACCACAACCCCGTTAGAGCACAAACATTCCATAGAAATATTTGACGGTAAGCTAATCGAGGCAACTCATATCCTCGAGGGATGTAAACTTGGACTATCTGGCCACAAACTTGACATCGATCTCATGCCAGTTACACTTGGCAGTTTTGACATAATTGTTGGCATGGATTGGTTATCTAAAACCCAGCTGAAATCATCTGTAATGATAAGATCGTTCGTATTCCCCTACCTAGTGGAGAGATCCTTTATGTAAAAGGCTAGAAGAGTGGTGCAGTCATGGGCATCATATCTTATATGAAGGCGCAGAAATGTCTACGCAAGGGTCATACCGCGATACTAGCCCTATTGTTCGCGACTTCCCAGAAGTTTTTCCTGAAGACTTACCATGTCTTCCACCCCATCGACAAGTCGAATTCCAAATCGATCTAACACCCGGAGCAGCCCTTATTTCCAGAGCACCTTATAGACTTGCACTAAGTGAGCTGCAGGAGTTATCCACACAGTTGCAGGAACTGTTGGATAAGGGTTTCATCCAACCCAGTTCATCACCATGGGGAGCCCCAGTCCTATTTGTCAAAAAGAATGATGGGACTTTCCGCATGTGTATTGATTACCGAGTGCTGAACAAGGTAACTATCAAGAACTTCTACCCACTTCCCCGCATCGACGACCTATTCGACCAACTTCAAGGGTCGAGTGTCTACTCAAAAATCGATTTAAGATCTGGATATCATCAGCTGCGAGTTCGTGATGAAGACATATCCAAAACCGCTTTCAGAACCCGGTACGGCCATTACGAGTTTTTGGTCATGCCATTTGGATTAACCAACGCACCCATGGTGTTCATGGACCTCATGAACCGTGTGTGTAAACCCTACCTAGACCAATTCGTCATCGTTTTCATTGACGATATCCTTATCTATTCTAAGAGTAAGGAAGAACACGAAGAGCACTTGCGCTTAATTCTTGAACTGCTAAGACAGGAGCAGTTATACGCGAAGTTTTCCAAGTGCGAATTTTGGATTCACGAGGTTCAATTTCTTGGACATGTAGTCAATGAGAAGGGAATACATGTCGATCCATCCAAAGTAGAGGCCATTAAGAATTGGGCAGCGCCAATGACTCCGACAGAGGTGCGACAATTTTTGGGATTGGCCGGCTACTACCGTCGATTCATAGAGGGATTTTCTAAGATCACTCAACCCCTCACCGCCCTAACCCAAACGTACGAGTTCGACTCGTTTGTGATCCGAAAATTCTACGAATTACCGCTACGTGAATGTTTGTGCGAAACTAACACATCTAATTAATCCTAATTAAATGTAATGCATGTGTGAATGTTTGAGATAACTGAGTTTGAATAAATAAATGTTTGAGATAGCGATGTTTATGTTAACGGAGTTAACCTGAAAATGTCGGATGTCACATCATCCCCTTGTTGAAAGAATTGTCATCCTGAAAATTAATCCAAGTTGCTAGTTGTCTGAAACAAAAAGTTTGGGTTGTCACATCTTTTAGGGTACACAAAGTCACATTAGGTCAAACAAGTTATTTTGGTGTTAACCAAACGTATATGATCATCAGTACACTAATTGTCATTTTAATATGTTAGTGGGTTGTTTTAGGCTACACAAACTCACATTAGGTTATAACAAGTCATTTTGGTGTTAAATAATACTCGTATGATGACTAGTACACTAATGTACCTTCTAAAGTGTTAGTGAGTTGTTTTAGGTTACACAAATTCACATCAGGTTATAACAAGTCATTTTAATGTTAATTAACATATATATGATGAGAAGTACATTAATAGGCCTTAGTAAGTCTTGTCATGTGCTAATGACTTCTTTAGATTACACAAAGTCTCATTAGATCATAACAAGTCATTTTGGTGTTAAATAAGATTGATGTAATGACTAGTACACTAATAGGTATTAATGAGCCTCAAAATGTGTTAGTGAGTTTGTTTAGGTTACACAAATTCACATTAGGTCATAAAAATCCAGTGTTAATGAAATGTGTATAATGATAGTACAATAATGGGCATTGTCATGTGTTAGTGAGTTATTTTAAGTTACACTAAGACAGATTAGGTCATAAGTAGTCATTTTGATGTTAAAAGACCTTAATAGGCTTGCATATTAGTTTTAGGATTATAACCTCATAGCATAGCACATTTTTCATCAACCATGGTTGATCTTCCAAATCACTTACTATACATTTTGCAACGACCATGCATCATTTTACTTATGCACTTTCCATTCACATAAGCCTTAATTCTCCTTGTCTTTTTAGTAGGGAGTTGGCTTAGATTACACAAAGTCAAATAAGGTTATAACAAGTCATTTTAGTATTAAACACATGTGTATGATAACTAGTGTACTAAGTATTAGTGGACCTTTGTCATGTGTTAATGAGTTGGTTAGGTTACACTAAGTCACATCAGATCATAACAATTCATTTCGATGTTAATGACATGTGTGTGATGATTAGAATACTAATGGGTCTTTTCATGTGTTAATGAGTTGGTTTATGTTACATAAAGTCACATCAAGTCATAACAAGTCATTTTGGTGTAAATGGCATATGGGTGATGAGTATTGTTATGTGTTAGTGAGTTGTTTTAGGTTACCTAAAATGAAATTAGGTCATAACAAGTCATTTTGGTGTTAAATTACATTTTTAATCTTACAAATAAATACGCGACGTGTCTTACCATGTGTACTAAATTACATTTTTAGATCAATACATATATTTTATGTACTAAATTACATTTACAGACCCTACATGTGTCTTACCATGTGCGCCGTCAATTTTTATATCCTCGCGTTGTGAGTACATGTGCACTACGGGTTACCATATCAGGCCCCTACCCTGAAATTTTTTGTACAAGGCCCTTCCCCTGAAATTTTTGCTAAGTGTTACAAACCGTGTGACATATAAGGTATTTTCTAGCTCAGTTTCATCACTGGAACTTGTGAGCAAAGGATCGTTTCTAGAGCTAGAAATAAACTTATGCTAGTGATATGCACATTTTCTGAAGACACGAGAAACAATGTAAAACCATTTCGGGCAGGTTTAATTCTAAGACCACCAATTCTGGCATTAAGCGACCACTAGTTCCTTACAATATTGAAACCAACATGCATTCTTGTACACCATAGGTTTCCAAATGTGTGCTTCTTCTAAAAACATGAGAAACCATGCACACCAATATAAACTTGTTTTCTACACATGTAGATGTTTGGACCAGTACACACGATGTTGACATTAACACAGATGTGGGTTTCAAGACCACCTTTAGGAAACCGACTATGTTCCCGACCTCTTTTTGATACGTATGATAGATTCTAATTCCGAGACCACCAATTCCAACAAGTTAGTTACCACCAAACAAAGATGTTTGTGTAATACATGTGAAAAACACGAAGGCTTGTGGAGACGAAAAAACCAAGAGTGGTTATAGGTATCAAACAAAATATTCGTTAATTGACGTTTGGTTCTCATTTATAGTAACTTTTTCCCAATGAAATGCTCGTTGGGAAACTTCCCCACCGACAAACGCTTGAAAAACTTAAGCATAAATCTTATCTTGTTACCTTTAGTATTACCGACAGATTACCATAACAAAATTTGAACTTACCAACATCTGTGGTTCCTTGGTAATCCATCGGTGAATGTTTTCTTTTTCAGGTGGCTATCCTTTGGTAATTACCGAGGGATTATCAATGGATAATTATAGCTCACTCTTTTTGTTTTTCTTTTTAAATCCATCGTTGATCGGTCGGTAATTACCGACGAACACCAACCGTAAGTGATTTTAGGTCTATGAAACTCAGTTTTCTAGTAATGACATTAACCTTAAAAAAAGTTGGTGTGTAATACACTTAGATAAATCTTCTGGTTGAGTATAACAAATAAACAACCACTAGCCTTATGAAGTTATCGGCGAAGAAATATTTGTGTTTGAACTAACCAAAAATGGGTAGCCACAAACTAACAATGGGCACTGTATGCATGTGTTGACCGACAAATAGGGCCATTGTGCAGATCATTTAGTCAGTTTTCAAGTTTTATACACTCTTGACTAAAATGTAGTGCGTGGAGCATATACACACTATTCTATGTATATGGAGTGTTTGCAATTAATAATATCTAAACATGAAGTGGGGCGAATCAATAATATTTATAGAGAAAAGTATAAAATATCAATAGTATGAAGTTTAATTGTAGTTTTCTAAAAACTAGAAACTGGCCTGCAATAACAAACAAGTTAATCTATATAACATGTCTAGATTAACTTGTTTGTGATATTTACCATGTTCAAAATCCTTGGCAGCATCTACATCGAAAATGGAAAGACGTTACTTTTTCTACAAACTTCCTGATATGATAGAAATATAATATTTATTCGTCTCCATGAAATTCAAAAAATATATATACATGAACAAATTTGGTTCATGTATATAACCTACATAAGTGTAACTCATGTGACACGTAACCTACACATGTGTAGGTAAACTTTTAAATATATAAAAACATATGAAAAAACTACTTTAATAGTTTTTTATGTACATAAACATACATATTTGTATGTAAAATGTACTAAATTTAAAAATATTTTTATGTTAATCAAATATTTTAGCCAACCTTAATTTGTTATTAAAAATGAACCATGTGAAGCTATATTATTGTTAAGATGATGTTGATTAATATTATTAATGTATAATGATGAAACAAAATGGTGGTGGTTTGATTGAAAGGGCGAATGGTATGTAATTGGTCAAAAAGAAAGAAAGAAAGCATATATCCAATAATGCAGGCAAAAGGATTAGCTGAAAATAAAATGTGGGTTGTCTGCCGTAACTCGTTTTTTTCTCTTTGGTTTTAGACGAGGGGATCCGTACCAAAAATTAACTGTGTCCCTCCCTATCTATGCCCTTAGCCCCACTTTCTATAGTCCAAGTGTTTGTTTGTTTTCTGCCTAAATGCATCCCTCTCTCTATATATATCTTTTTTATTATTTTCATTTCAAACTAATTATTCTATCCACGTATAAATTTAAACTTAATGTAAATCAAAGAAAAACGAGATAGATAATGGAGAGGAAACATGTACTCCAATAAAAAAGATAATCAAGAAAAACCAATAATTCAAAATAAAAATATCCATAGCTCCTTCGTCATACTCTACATTTTCGAAAATAAAACTCATCATCGAGTTTTGCCTTTGGACCAAAGTCACCTGGGTCAGAGGGAACATCGGGTCATTTCGTGTTCAAATAGTTCAGCTCCACGATTCGTCTTACTCGGCTCTGGGTCGGTACCACCTGGGTCGTCTTGTCTCGGGTCTATTGGGTTGCCGTGTCTCTCCATCTCCTTCTCCCTGTTTTCGAAAAAAACTCGTCATCGAGTCTTGAGAACGTCAGAAAGATCATTGACACCCCGAGATAAAAGATAGACACCTTTGTTCTTTTTTTTCGGCCTTGTGTTTAATATTGAACGTGAAAACTTTAAAAAACTTGTTCGCTCCCATGATCGTCGGCTCTTTGGTTCGTTCATCTCTAATGGTGATCACACTACCGGTATCAATCGTAGCTCTGCCCTAGCCCTCCGCAAGGCCGTTGTGAGTTATCAGAATTCCTCCATCTTTGTGCAATAATTCATCAAAGATCCGTTCGACCTCTTGAACAGTAACTCCACTAAGAACTTTTTACGCAAACGAACATTCTTCTTCATCGGGGTAAGTCCCGTCTTCATCGAATCGAGGTTCTTCGTCCGGCAAGAACTCCTTGATCAAGGACGTCTTCATAGATCGATTCATGGAACCGGGGTTGGGGTGGCTGAAATGATGCTCATCTTCCTCGTTCACGTCATCCTTAACGATGTTTCCCGATTTGGTTTCCTTAACACGCCCTTCACGTTGTAACCTAAGATATCGGTCGTTGGCGGAGCCACTTGATCTCTTGTTGTTTTTCAAAATCTCAGACTCATTTTCGGAGCCATTTGATTTTAAGATCATGTGGGTTAGGATAGACTCCATCACTACCTTGATTGGCGGTTCTACGTAGGCTTGTAAACGAACCAAACGTTCAGTGAACAGTTCATGAACCGTTCGGCATAAAGTTCGTTTATGTTCATTCATTTAATAAACGAACATAAACATATGTCCCGTTCGTTCATTTATGTTCATGAACGTTCGTTTATGCTCGTTCATTTACGTTCGTTTATATTCGTTCACTTATGTTCGTCTGTTTAAATTCATTTAAATATTCGTTTAAATTTATTTAGTACTAATATTATTTTAAAATCAATTTGATTTAAAAAATTTAAATCCCTTAAGCCTAATTTAAAATCAATTTGATAGCTTTGTTTACTTTTAAAACGGTTGGATATAAAGATGATATTTTAAATTTTAATTTATATATTCACGTTTACTTTTAATTGGTGTTCGTTTACGTCCGTTCGTTTATGTTCATGAACCGTTCGCTTAGAATATTAGTGAACGAACATAAACGAACATGAATATTTTATTTTCTTAATAAACGAACACGAACAAAAAAATATATTCGTTTAAGTGTTCGTGTTCGTTCATTTGTTCGGTTAAAGTTAAACGAACGAACACGAACAAGCCCCGTTCGTGTTCGTTCGGTTCGTTTACAAGCCTAGTTCTACGGATAGAAAGACGATCTCTTCCACGAGCAACCATTTGATAACAAAGAGCTCCTATACCAAATGATGCAAACTGTTAAGCACTTAAATGGCCAGATCCGGTAATTCTCAAAAGCTTTAACTCAAAGAAGTTGATAAGAAAGAGTTTTGATAATAATCTCTACAACAAACGAATACCCAAGAAATAGATAAATGGAATACAAATTAAAAAAAAGATATCCATAATTCTTGCGTCAGTTTCTATACTGTTGTTTCCTGTTATTGATTAAGTCTGTTATATGTCATCTATAATAGTACCAAAAAGCAGGGGTGTCATCGGGTCGAGTTGCGGGTTTTCAGGTTGGTATTTTTTTGTTGAAACCACAATTCGAACCGAATCATATTTGAGAAAAACCTAATCCGAACCTAAAACCACATTATAATTCGGTTTGAACCCAACAAACCGAATTAGCCAAAAAAAAATTCTTTTAAGTAGACATAACTTATTTGGTTTAAACAACACAACATTTTAGGAAAATCTAAACAAAAACATACCTTTATCAAATAATGATTTATAATCCATATATGGGTATTGGTTATTGATATAAATAAATTGGGTTAACTATAAAATATGGATTAAAATAGTGGTATAACCCAATTCGGGTTTTTCGGTTCAAATTGAATTCAAAATCTTGAAACCTAAACCAAACCAAAAACCAAATTACATATTCGGTTTTCGGTTTGAACCAAACCGAAAACCAAATATGTAATTCGGTTTGGTTTTAAACGGTTTCGGTTTCGATTCGGTTATCGGTTTAATCGATTTGAAACCAAATATTAAACACCCCTACCAAAAAGGCATTGACTTACTAGTTGTCAGCGGCGGATTTAAAGTAGAAGGAGAGGGCACCCGTAAGCACGAAAATTTTGTAACTATTTTTTGTTGAAGCCTAAGACCGTTTGTAATGAAGTCATTCTTGGCACCACAAACACCTAGATAGCTCCTTTTGTAGTTTTGTGAGGTTTTTGGCTTCACGTCCATAGCCACAAACGCCCAATGATGGGTAAATGGGTAATGATTGACCGGACCCTCCTCAAAATAAAATATTTTTTTTATTTTTCTTTACATTATGTAAATGATATACATATAAATATTTTTATATTATCAAACCTTATTTTAAAATTTATATGTTACTAAACTTTTATAAAAGAAACTCATTAAATTAAATTTTTTAATAAGTTTAAGGAATTTACACAATTTATAAATATATCAACTTATTAAGCTTTTATAATACAATTTATATAAATTTTTAGAATTTATAAAATATTGAAACAGCTATATATAAATATATCAACTTATTAAACTTTTTAATATATTTTATTTTAATATGTAATATTTAAACGTTATTAAATTTAATTTTACGATACTAAAAACCAAAAAGTTATTATAATAAATAATTTGGTTATGAATGTAAAAAGGTAACGATGGTGTGAAAATAAAGAACGTTTATGAAAGACGGTGCATTGGAGAGAACTATGTGTTTTTTGAACGATGAACATTTTGCTAATATGGCTTGTGACAATATGCATTCGTGAGAATCTACATTGTGGATGATCTAATCGACAGAGGCAGGACACCAAGTCAAGGGAACTCCGTGGAAACACATCTCAGTAAAAAAAATATTGTTTCATGTTATTTTATAATCATTTGTTGTTTTCTTTAACCCGACCTGCATTTTGCCCCATCCTGATCAAACTTTAGGGATCCGTCAATACTAGTTGCATCATCTAAAATTTTACAAATTATTCCATGACTTGGGAAAGAGTTGATAACGCTATATCTAAAAAACTTAGTATAATAATTACTTGTTATACACGAATCAATAGTAAAATTAAGAATAGGGGTGGCTCTACAGTACAAGCAACTAAAGCAACCGATTTAGGTCCCCAAATTTTAAGGGCCCAAAATTTGAAAAAAAAAACTACTTCGATCTATATTTTAAGGTAAAAATATATGTGATAATTTATCATTTTTTGTGTTTTTTGAGAGAAATGATAATCTATCAACTTTTTTGTTAACATTATACGTTTTTACGCTCCATAAAATTACATTTTAGTAATTTTTGTATATTTAGAAAAACTTTTACAAAAAATCACAATTTTGATATTCGCTTTAAGCCCCAAAATATGTTAAGCCACTCCTGATTAAGAATGGTTAAAACAATTAACATCCTTAATCTCTTTAACATTTTGTATCAAGTTATGAGAATATTAATATGAGGGTTTCAAGTAATATATCCATTGGGTTGGGCTAAGAACATTATCCCTACTTCCACTAGGTGGGCCTAACGATCATGACTAGACCATATTAAGTTGGGCTTTACAAATTATGTATTCCTTGCACCAAAACGAAAAAGGAAAAGAAAAAAGAAACCAAAGAATATGTTGGCTTTATTTGGAGGTCATCTTAAAGTTTCAAGTGTCATCGCAAAGCTTCCATGCAAACATATTTTCTATTTCACTCAAATGTTATTCCAATCTTCAATCACCTCGTAGTAGCCATGTTCCAAGTTGATTCCTTGATAGCCTCTAATGCTAAACTTTTCTATTTAAACACTCTTTCTTACCATTCTCTTGCCAACTTATTTTCTCACCATCAAAATGGCTAGCCAGCAAGGCCCTCCATCCCGCCCATGGTTACGTTTAGCCACCATGCGCCCACCACCAGCACCTACTGCGCAGTCCAATCAAGGCCCACCTCCACCAAGGCCAGCCTTAGTTCGGCCTGCATTTACCCCTATAGCTCCTCCGCCCCAAACAACCCCGATCCCACCACCCCAACAACCCACCCAGACCCCATCTCCTCCACGACCTACCTTGTTGCAAGTTCCAGTTATTAATGTTGTGGAGGCACAAGCACCACCGACCCGGCCACGACCTACCCTGCCTCTAGTTCCAGCTACTAATGTTGTGGTGCCACCAACACCGCCAACTCTGCCACGACCCATCATGCCCCCAGTTCCAGCTACTAATGTTACGGAGCTACCAACACCGCCAACTCTGCCACGACCTACCTTGCCCCTGATTCCAGCTACTAATGTTACGGAGCCACCAGCACCGCCAACTCTGCCACGACCTACCTTGCCCCTGATTCCAGCTACTAATGTTACGGAGCCACCAGCACCGCCAACTCTGCCACGACCTACCTTGCCCCTGATTACAGCTAATAATGTTACGCAGCCACCAGCACCGCAAACTCTGCCACGACCTATCCTACCTCCGGTTCCAGCAGTTAATGTTAGGGAGCCGCCAACAGCTCCAACTTTGCCACGACCTACCCTGCCCCCGGTTCCAGCTACTAATATTGTTGAGCCACCAGCACCGCCAACTCCACCACGACCTACCCTACCTCTAGTTCCAGCTACTAATGTTGTGGTGCCACCAGCACCGCCAACTATGCCACGACCTACTTTGCCCCCGGTTACAGTTACTAATGTTAGGGAGTCACCAGCACCGCCAACTCTGCCACGACCTATCCTGTCCCCGGTTCCAGCTACTAATGTTACGGCGCCACCAACACCACCAACTCTGCCACGACCTACCTTGCCTTTGATTCCAGCTAATAATGCTACGGAGCCACCAGCACCGCCAACTCGGCCACGACCTATTCTGCCTCCGGTTCCAGCCACTAATGTTAGGGAGCTGCCAGCAACGCCAACTCTGCCACGACCTACCCTTCCCCCGGTTCCAGCTACTAATATTGTTGAGCCACTAGCACCGCTAACTCCGCCACGACCTACCCTGCCCCCGGTTCCAGCTACTAATGTTGCGGAGCCACAAGCACCTCCAACTTCTACACGACCTACCCTGCCCCCGGTTCCAACTACTAATGTTGTGGAGCCACAAGCACCGCCAACTCCGCCGACATCATCCTCGGATCCATCAACATCTCCATTGCGTAAGCCACCACAATCCTCACCTCTTCCCACTCCTCCACAACAATCAACAATTCCCAAGGAGGTCATAGGATCTCCTCCACCATCCTTGACAACTACAAGGAGCCCCATCACCGCCACTCGTGTTGTAACCCTGCCCTCTTCCCCTCCTAAAATTGTTAAACCACTAGAACAAACCCCACCTTCCTTCCCACCCGCTACCGTGGTAACAACACAACTATCGCCGCCGCCACCACCACTATCTCCACCCAAGAAATCTCATCCAACTCCTTCACCACCATCCTCACCGCCTCGCCTTCCCATGATGCAGCAATCTGAACATCCATTACCACAATCTTCCCCGCCAAAAATCATCACACTACCTGAAAAAACCTCACCTCCATCATCCACCATGCACCCTCTTTCTCCATTAGTGCTCCCTTCACTTAAACGGAAACCCGACGACGAAATCCCACCAGAATACAAGCAAAAAACCATGGTTGTTCAAGAAACCAAAGAAAAACCCAAGAATTCAGCTACCGGCTACACTATCAGAAAACCTGAAACTCATAAGAAGCCATGGGATCCAGAAGAGGTAGGGAAGAACACCATAACCATTGCAGGTGAAAACAAAGGAGCTATTATGAAGATAACCCCTTTTAGCACCAAAAAACATGAACCTGGTAACAACATTAACATCACCCGACACAATCCCATAACATCAAGCAACGGAGAAACACCGGATACAGACTCGCAAGGAAAGAACAAGAATCAAAACTCGAACCCGTTGATGAAGACTTCATTCCTGAACTGTAATGTGCAAGGTGTTAACAACTCGATTCTCTACAATTGCTCAATCAATCATCATGATCCTGGAATCCGCCTCGTTCTCTCAACAAAGTCTGATCATGGTGATTTCAGGTTTGATTCCGAGGAACACAAGAAATGATAACATGTTATCGATCGACAGGCGTGGTCTAATGAGGGAAAAAGGGTCAGATTATCAACTTCTTGTGGTATTTTATAGTCATCATTTAGGTTATCATGTATTGTGAGTGAGTGAGTGAATAAGTTGAGTGAGTCTGGCTCTTTTTTGTTGCATTTCAATTTGTTCGTTTCATATGAGGAATTGAACAATCTGCACGATTATGAATTAATAAACAATTTATGCATGTTTTTTAAAATCTTTGTTATTGTGCTATAACCTAATAGGGTGAATTTCTCACACCCTAACACGAGTTTCCTGAGTATGGATTTAGTAAAAACGGGTTCGGATCAGTTTTGGATTGAATCCGCCAACACATTTAACTAAACGGGTCTTGTGGGTCGACCTGGCGGGTTCGCATGACGTGTTTATTTTCTTAAAAAATGTATTTTATGTTCTAACTGAAATTAATTGAGTATTTTATGTCAAAATTTAAAACATAAAAGTGAAATAAACATAAAGTTTATAAGATTTTATAATTGAAATGTATATACAACTAGTTAATTCGACCTGCGCGCTGCCGCGGGGTCGAGGGTCGGAATCGTGTACCAGTGCATTCATTCCGTGAAAAACTTTCTGGAGCGTCTGGTAAAAAAAAATACCAATAGTATTTTTTTAAAGCGACCCATTTGATTGGGCTCTCAATGTACTTACGAATCATTTGAAGAAAATAGTATTTTCTAAAGGAATTTTTTGTTTTGAAGAAATATAACCTGAATATTGTTTCTGGAGCGTTTAATAAAAAAATATATAATGTATAAGAAATTTTATTCGATAGTTTTGAAACTATTAACAATTGTTTCTTTTTTCTTTTTACTTGGGAAGCAACAAATAATGAGAAAACACCTCCAAAATATGTCCCTCACTTGCATTGAAGTAAATAAAATTTTTAATTGCAAAACTATGGGCTTCTTCACAAGTATTGTTTTGCTTAAAACCGTATCCAAAAGTCCAAAACCATATGTTCTCTCTTTTCTGCAAACAAATCAGCTTCTTTTATCAGTTTTTTTTTGCCAAATTTTTATTCTATTTTTTTTTTTTGTTAGATGAGGTTAGAACCCATAATTTATTAGTTATGGACTCTTCTCTTACCCCTACACCCCACCCCCACTCAGCTCACAAACAAATATGGCCTCTTCCTCTTTCTCAACTCTCTTTCCATCACCACATTCGCCGCCGCCGCCACAACCACCACTGTAGATGTCACCTTCACCGTACAGAAAAACCGTCGACCTCTCAAACCCTGCTTGATTTCGAGAACAATCGCGAAAAACCCGATCTGAAACCAAGCGGTTGTCCTACATCTGGATCTTCTACGTTAACACCTGGAAAACCATGACCCCGGAGACGATGGTTCATGATCATCGATGGTTTCCACTCACTTCTACTCATGATTCTGGTAGCATTCGGTGGTGGTGTGGTGGATGACGGTTCTCTCTTTATTTGCCGATCTCTCTCTCTCATCTCTGTCGGTGACCGCCTCTGTACTTCGTCTGCGCACCTTCAGAACTTACTCACCACCTTCGTCTTCGTTTAAACAGAGAAAATTTCAATGCGTGTTTAGTGTGTGAGAGAGAGGGGGAGGGGGGACGCCGGGACGGAGATACCGGTCTTGATTTTCAGTTTTCTATGGAAAAGAATAAAAAAAACGTTGGCCAATACCATAACGACACGTGTCACATAATTGTTTGATGGCCCCGCGCATTGCGGCGGGGAATATTTGTTTTTCGAGTCCGTTTATTGACATATATAAGTAAATGGGTTGTTTCATGGTTGCATTTTCATGGGTCAAAAGGTCTTTGCATCGTTTAAGTTCAGGCTGAAAATCTCAATTAATCTACCGACCCGTTTACAAGTAAATGGGTCGAAATCGACACCTTTAATATAACTTTTTGGCAAGAGCACGCGCTCCAGCAACTACATCAACATCAGGAAACACCCCAACCAAATCATAGGAGGAAATTGACTTGCTTCCAAGATAATCAAGAATAACAACCATATGAAACAAAATAAAACAGACCATTATCAATAAAAAAAAGTTAAATAAATAATTAGATAAAGATTCGGTATATGTGGTCAGAAACTATAACTACCTCAGCTACATTGTGTCCATGGCGTATTTTGGCAACAATGGCCAAACAGGCTTCAAACATTTTTTTGGCAAAACCACGCGCTCTAGCAACTCCACCAACATCAGTTACACCGCAACCAAATCACTGGAGCAAATTGACTTGCTGGCAAGATAATCAAGAATAGCAGCCTTGTGGAACAAAATAAAACAGACCATTATCAGCAAAAAAGTTAAACAAAATTCAAACATCATCTGATGAAAGTGTTATTCACTACAAAAAGAATGAATTAAAAAAAATATGAAAAAGTTCTTGAAATGCTATAAAATTTAAGCAGGTTTTTTTCACAACAAACTAAAACAAAAAAACTAATGTCATTGGTATTGCTATCTCAAACCTACCTCATCCCATCTCACATGAACATCTAATGAAGTTCTCAAACCTATTCATGTACCCTTGAACATACCTGAAGACAATCCAAAAGAATAGAGAAAGCCAGAGGATGTAGGCAGCATTTGTAAATGAGTTCTCCTGTTCAGGCTGTAACAATACTCCTAAAGCTATTCTGAATCCGTAAAAGAATACTATTGTCCACATGTTTATTAATATCCACTAAGGAGGAAAAAACAAAGGCTCTTGATTGAAAAATGTTTTGTTAAGTGAATGACCTGACAGCATAGTTGCTTGATCTTTTTAGCAGTTAAAATAATGTGTGTGTGTGTGTGTGTGGTGGTGGTGTGGTCGGGGGAGGGGGGAAGGGGGTTTCAATTGTCATAGAGCTAAGCAGAGAATCAGAATATGATATACCTGAATAAAAGGTATGAGAGACAACATACTCAAGACTAAGATGATGAATAATATCAAAATGGGCATGTAGTAACCTGTGGATAGTTTTGTCCAGGCATCTACCTTGTATTCATCTTTAGTTTTTCTTGATGATATTGAGGAACTGCTTTTATTTCCTTCATTCTTACGGGTAAAGCCATCCATAGCCACAGACACATTTGCTTCAAACGTTGACATAAGAAACGTGACAAATTCACTTGTTCTAGAAAACAATTTTGAAGCTGTGCACTTGTCATCAGCTACCAAACTCTGTTCAAGTCAATAAGATTCATTAAGCATTTAAATTTTCTCCTCATTTACGGATTTGTGATATGCAATGCACATGGTACCTGAAAAATAGAGAATATCTCCTCATTTACAGCTTTGCAAGACTCCCTCAGCCTCTGAGGAATTTCATGAGCTTCATACTGAAGTTTTGATATCTCTTCCATGAGGTGGTTGTTCAACACTAATTGTTCTTTGTGTTGTTTCTGTAATGTGATTTAATACAAAATAAATTACAATATCGGACCATGACAAAGTTTTTGATAATAATACTTTAACTCTCAAAGCATAATGTCTTTGCCCTTCCCTCTTCCAAAGCAATACAAGAACTCCTCGGTAAGTGGTGTTGTTGATGTTCGCGTTGACAAAGAAATGATGTTATAAAGAAAGAAACTAACCTCAAATTCATTTTTTTCATCAATAGCCTCCTGCAGTTGTCTTTCAAGTTTAATACGCAGATAAAATACTTAGCAAATGGTGATTGGCAATAAAAAAAATAATAAAAAAGGTTCACTCATTTACCCTAGGAGGAGGAAAAATTCGGGCTTCAATACACGCTAGTTGTGTGCTGCTTTTTATCCTGAACTCCTTAGGATTTTATCAGCTATTGAATGTGTTTTCACAACAACATTGGAATTCAGACGTTACCTGTGTGACTGAACCTTCATATCCTTCCATTATAATTATTCAGATTCCTAGAGAAAATTAATTTCATAAATCATATGAGTTAAGTTATAATCAAACCAAGAGTTGATAATAAAAAAATAAGCACACCTATGTTGGTAGAAATTGAAATGCACAAAACAGAGTAGCAGAATACCAAATATAAGTTGCAGTTCTAAAGAACAGTAAAAGACATAAACAAATTTTTACATAAAATGAAGCTGATAAATTGTTTCATAAAAAAACTAACCTTATAGAAGTGAAAATGATAGGTCCATTATGTAAATTGGGAATTTGAACCACTATTTCCCCTTTTTAAGATCTATGTGTCCTCCTGCTTGATGACACATATGAATTTAGGACATTGTCAAAACATGAAAATGAAATCAATAAATAACATCCAACATTACAAACATCAAGAATGAACAAATGTTTAAGACATACATACCATGACCAAGTGATCTTCTGCCCATCCTCTTCTTGAAACAGAACAATGTACTATGTGAAACACACATAACTAATTTTCTGGACGTTGTCAAAACATGAAAATAACATCAATAAATAACATCCAACATTACAAACATCAAGAATGAACAAATGTTTAAGACATACATACCATGACCAAGTGATTTTCTGCCCATCCCCTTCTTGAAACAGAACAATGTACTATGTGAAACACACATAACTAATTTTCTGGCCTTTCCATTCTTCTCACGACCTGTATAGTTAATTTCAAAGCATACATACAATCATAACAAACATCAAGAATGAATTAACAACATAGATTAATATTTAAAGAAGTGCTTCACTTTATCAGCTACAAACATAACCAATAATCACATAAAAGCAGGGAAATCTAAGACAAACCTTGAACATAAAGCTGTATCGAAACATAAATGCAACCCAATCGTAATAGAATGTTAAAGACCTACCATCAAACTGGTAAAGATCCATTGCTGCACGAAGAACAAAAACATCGAACCATTTTGGTTAGCAAAATCGTAAAACATTTAAATTTCAAAACCCTAATTTGCAATCATAAAAACGAATCGGAGTTTGTTAGGGTTTCAAGGACTTACAAGATTCGTCGGATAAACTGTGGCCAATCACTTAACCTGAACCCTAAATCGCCCATACCGGTGACCTCAACGCGTCGCCCGGGTGCGTAGGGCCGATCTCTGTGTGCCAGAGGACGTTGATTCTTATCTTGTTTAGGCATCTGGTGCCCTCTCTGCCCACTAACTCACCTCACCTGCAGCAATCACATAAGCAGCCTTGGTGGCTAGCTGTCGAAGAAAAGGGAGGGAAGAAAAAACAGAGTCAAGGTTGGATGCAGATAACAACGGTGGTAGTGGTCGCTTCTGGAACGATGATGAAGGGTCTGTGCTCGCCTCTGGAACGGTGTTGAAGTGGAAAACCCTAATTTTGATATATGGTTTTGGTGGAAGAAAGAACGTGTGTGGCTAGATAAAGAAAGAAGAACCCACATACAAAGCATAAACCATTTGTACATTAGGCAATAAAGGTTATACACCTACTATTCATGTCCATGCTCTTTAAATAGAGTAAGTAATTGTATTTTTTTTTTTAATCTGTAATTATATTAAATAGCAAACCTTGATGAACAAAAGTGATTCCATAGGGATTTTTACGTGTGTTCTTTTTAGGATTGTTGTTATTTTAATTTTTTTTAATATTTTATTACTTTAATTAATTTGTAAGTTATTTTATTTTCCTCTCATAACTTTTAAAATATAATATTTTTTAAAATCTTGAATGTACGGTTGTGCTTAATTTTATATATGTTTTAATATAAATTTTATTTAAAATCGAGAAGGATTAAAATTTGGTTTTCTTACCGTTGCGTCATTCGTATTTTTTCCTACGTTACAATATGATTTTATTCAAAACCGAGTCGTATCAACGCTCACAAGGATTACCATAGTTCCGCCGCACCACGTGAGGGAATTCCACTGTACTAGTTTTAATTATTACACCAAAATGAATAAAATAAAATTTCGAATTAACGGGTCGTGTTCGTGTCAATCTATCAATCCGCGAAAACTCTTGTTACTTCCGAGTTCTTGTGTCTGGCATGATTTTTAGGTTCTTGTCGTGTTCGGGCTCCGCTCAAATTTCCGGGTTCGTGAACCCACTAACCCGTGAACACGATGCAATATAAGTTGTTACGGATAATCAAAGCAAAAAATTTAATAAAGATCGACACAAAGAGCACATAGTTTATATGCTTCATCCAGTAGTGGCTCGACTATACAAAAAAAATAAGTTGTCACTTAGGGCTCTCAATTTTTAGGATTTAACTTTGTTAAATTTTTAGGTTTTGACAAGGAGAATAAAAAATCAGTATACCTGAAAGATTTTGTTTTAACTTAAATCTCATTCCAATTTTAATACGTATGATTGTGTGACTTCAAGAAATTATATAAAAAATGTGCATCATCATATTTCCATGTCTTAGGATTTTAAAAAGAAAATGTATTTTATGAAAGGAACCCTGATTTTAAAATTCGCTTTGAACCACAAAAAGGGTTAAGCCGACCCTGGCTTCATCCAATATCCCTAATCGGCCATCTGTCGTTTAAACTAAATGCCAAAAACTGGCATTAAACATTAAAGTTTAAATAAAATAATCATTTGGTGGTTATAGTTTTTTTTTTAAGATAAATTTCTTAATTTATATGGAAAGAAAGTTGAACCAATGACCTTTCTAAAAATTGATGTTCTTAGCCACCAACCCCAATAGTATTTGGTGGTTACAATTAATAATGTAATATTGTACTTTAGGGGGCACCACACCACCAGCCATATTGGACAACTGGTTAGTCCAATAAGATTGATTAGTGAGCCCAAATAGTTTTTGCCTTTTGGTGTTAGTTGGACTCAAAAGTTTGTTTACATAATTGGCTAATTTAGCTCAACTGATTTATATAAATATTTAAAAGGCTTCTTAATGATCTTAATTTATGGAAAATAAAGAATAATCTCTAACTCCAAATCAATAAAAGCCCAAAAAGGTATAATGATATTAACTAGGGGTGTCAATCGTGTCGGGTTGGCGGGTTACGGGTTGGCGGGTTAACAGGTTGAATTATGTAACCTGAGCCCGACCCATATTCTTATTCGTGTCAAAATTTCAACCCTAACCTGGGTACACTTAAATTCGGGTCAACCCGAACCTGACCCGTTTAACCTATTTATCTAAATCAAAATCGTAAAATACTAAATTCAAAATCTAATTCATTTATTGTAAACAAAAAATTAATTGATTAATTATCTCTACAAAGGAAAAAAAGAAAAGTTTTGGTATAATTCAGTTTCTTTATAGTAAACACTAAATACAAAAGTAAATGACCATGCGTTTCTATAATGTAAAAAATGAAAAATATTTATTTTGTAACCTAAATGGTTAACGGGTAAACCCGAGCCTGACCCGCTTATTAAACGGGTCAACCCGAACCCGACCCATTTTTTTAAAACGGGTTGAAATGACCAACCCAAAACCTGATTATTTTCGTGTCGTGTTTCGAATCGTATCAGGAATTGACACCCCTAATATTAACACATTAATATTAACACATTAACAATTAGGGTTGAGCTCGGTACCGAAAATACCGAAACCGAAAATAAGTAAAGATAAATACCGAATACCATGCCGAAATTGTCGCTTTGTACCGGTTTTTCTATACTTTAGTGTTCTGGTACCGCTTTTTAGTGTAGTAATTAAAAAGTCAACTAATTTTAAATATTTATATAAATGTTCTCAAATAATAATAGAAATAATATAGTTGTTTTGATAAAAATAAATCTTTAAAATAATAATAATGTTATTATATTAAAGATTAAACCAGAATACAACCAAAAGTTAAAGATCTAAATAGAACTAGTAAATAAAAGTCAAAGAATAAAAAATATACATGCCAATAGCATTAATATTTAAAAGATGGTGAGTCATTACGAGAAGAGTTCTAAAAAAACAGCATTACATGAATAGTGTTTACTACGGGAAATAGTTTTAAAAAATAAAATGAAATTTTGCTTGATACCTCTATAAATTTACGTTTACCAAGCATAGAGGTGTACTCTAAAGTCGATATATACTATTTAGAAGTCATACGTTTACCAAACATAGAGGTTCGGGTCATGTGGAAAGCATGGAGGTTTGAGAAGACGAAACAAACCAAGAGTATTTACTATTTAGAGGTATCAAGCAAAATTTATTTAAAATCATTTGTGGTTTGGTTCCCAATTATAGTAACTTTTTTCCTACGAAAGGCCAAGTTGTAAACTTTCACACTGGCAAACGCCTGAAAAGACTAGACGGGAATCTTGTCTGAAGTCCTATCTTTAGTATTACCGAGGGAACATCCTTCGGAAATAGTTCTCACCGACAGACAAATTTTGGACTTACCCGCATCAGTGGTTCTTTGATAATCCATCGGTGAAATTTTCTTTTTACTAGCTTAGGCTATCTGTCGGTAATTATTAAAGGATTAGAGCATCAGGTATACCCGACTGAACCACGCCGTGGTCCTAGGTATTTCATGCCGTGATCCATAACCCACACCTCCCCCTCAAAATCTTTATCACGTCGTTACCTTGTGCCGTGGTTTTTTTCACGCGAATCATCCACCATTTCAAACCAATATATCCGTTGTACATTTAATTATCACACCACCACAATCACACGGGTATACCCCTTGCCAAGTGATGGGTGGTGTGATAATGAGGGTAGTGACGTGGCGTCACATGGCGTGCACTTTATTATCACACCACACCACAATCACACGGGTATACCACATGCTCTTAGTGTCGGATAACTATAGCTTTTACTCTCTTTTTTTTATTTTTTATGGGATCCGTCGGTAATTACCGACGGACTACAACCTTCGATGATACTCATTTTTCTACTGATGTTAGGCTTATTTGTTACGCGGATTCTAAAGATCACATTGGAGGCGAGTAAAAAGGCTGTATGAGTTATTGAGTTGCTTAATGGAAAAAGGGATGTTTTGTGAGGCAATAATGAAACTACTTTTAGTAAACAACAAATTTAACACAATATATACAAGATCAAATTGCCATAACAAGAACAAAAAGTCAAAAAGGGTAAGACATTAAACAGAAAAGGTAGCAAAGCATTTACATACTTCCAACCAAAGGCTCATCCATCCTTGGTGGTCTTATAAGCATTTTTTTAAATGTTATTTATCATGAAAATTGATATAAAGATAATTATTTTAAATCAAATGAAGTTATGTCTATTATTAATTTATATTTACGATCTTTATTAGTTTTTATAAAGTTAATGATGTTTGCATATTATTTATCTCAACATTACATATTTTATATTACTTAAACAAAAGACTAAATTGCAATTTTTGTCCATTATTTTTGTCCAAATTATTAAATGAGTCATTTAAAGTTTTGACTTTCACTTATTATTTAAAAAGTTCTCTCGTTTCTTGACCTTTAGTATAACGGACGTTAAGTTTTTCAGTTAAATCACCCCATGTGCACTGCCATGAGGGTATTTCAGCCTTTTTACCCTTAAAGGACAATTCTTGTAATTTAATTATATTTTATAAATTTAATAAATTATTTTATTTATTAAAATTCTTGTAATATATATACACACACACATATCAAACCAACCCCCCCACCCATCCGGTCATCTTTCTTATCACACCGGCACCACCGCACCAGCACCACCGCGATTACAGATCTATAAATTGATTTGCACTGTTTTTTTTTCTTGCTAACATATATTTGATTTTTTTAACTATAACTTTTAATGATTCTATAAACATGAATGCATGTATTCATCGATAAATACGTAATAATTTATAATGATTCTGATGCAGAAGCATTCATGGGTTTTCTATCGTTATTCGTAATTGGGCCTTTTGGTTTAGGCTTGGGGCCGTTGGTGTGTTCACGGCTATGTAGATTTATATGTAAAATTCATTTGCATAAGCTTGTGATATTAGATGGCTATGTAGATTTATCCTATACAACCATGTACCTTGTTGTCAACTTTTCCCAAAATGACAAGTTTTATTTCAGAACTTACCCAATTTGTAAAATGGTTCGGGTCATGGGTTAAGGCATAGGTTGGGTCATGGGTCGGGTCACGGCACATGTGATGGTTCAAGGCATGGTTCAGGGCATGGTTCGGGGCTTGGACGGGTCATGGTTCATGTCATGGGTACGGGCATGGGTCGGGTCATGGGTCAGGTCACGGGTCGAGTAATGGGTCGGGTCATGGTTGGTCCATGGTTCGGGTCATGGGTTGGGTCACGGGACGGGTCATGGTTCGAGTCATGGGTCGGTACTTGGTTAGGGTCATGGGTCGGGTCATGGTTCCGGGCATTGTTCGGGCCTTGGGACGGGTCATAGTTCATGTCATGGGTATGGGCATGGGTCGGGTCATGGGTCGGGTCACGGGTCGAGTCATGGTTGGTCCATGGTTCGGGTCATGGGTCGGTCCTTGGTTAGGGTCATGGGTCGGGTCATGGGTCAGGTCATGGGTCGAGTCATGGGTCGGTCCTTGGTTAGGGTCATGGTTCGATTGTTAATTAAACAAAATAATTTCATTTCTTGAAGGAATGAAAAAAAAACACTCATCCCTCAAGGAATGAAAATCATTAAAAATGAAAGAATCACATTTCTTATGTCCTATGTGATACCAAACATGTTTTATTTCATTCCAACGTAATGACCCATTCCATTCTACCCTTCATTCATGCATACGAGACACTACCTTAGTGTGATTATTTGAGAATAATTAAGAACTAAGGGACCAATAATCAATTTTATCACTTATATAACCGATTCAACTTTAATTTCTAAAATCAACTATTGGCATATGTCTTATTATATTATTCTTCAAGAAGGCTTTGAACGATAATATTATTTTTCTTTAATTCAATTAAAAATATTAACTTTAATATGATTTTATGTCTTTCTAAAAATATGTACAAATTTATGAACACTGATATAGAAAAAGGTCCCCAAAATGTTAAGAAAGGAGTTAGTAAAAACATTTTCTTTTGGAGAATGTATCAATCCTCTTCTCAACTGTAAACAATATTACAAAAGATTTTGAACTCAGTCTCACCAAGTTGTACTTTCGTCTCATTAAGACTTTTTTGTTCAGTCCCGACTATATGCTATGTAATTAAATATTTAATTTTTTAAAATACTCAACTTCTATGTACTTACAAGTACGGTATTTTGTTAAAGGAAATAGTTTAATTTGTGTAGCATATATTGAGGTTTGTAATTGAAATATACTGTTATGTATCCACTCAAAAATCAAATAATATCAATTTATTTAACAAAAACTCGTAATTCAAATATACTTATTTTTCAGTTTTTTTTTGTGTGACTTTTTAGTTAGTTTTTACTTTATTTTTTTCAACAATTATCAAAATATACAAAATAAGTGTCAAAGTTTTGATGTTAGACGTTGGAACCGGAAAATGCTCGAAACAATATAAACTCGATAACCTGAAGCCGCCGACCTGTTTGGATGTTGGAAACGCTAAAAAACACACATGTTGGAGTCAACCGACTTGGATCAAAAGATCGTATCACTGGAATTAGCTGACCTGGGAATCAACCATTTTTGGGAGTCTGGGATAGATGGAATCGAAATTGTTGATCATCGGTTGAATCGCCACTTAGATTTGAATCAGAAGCTCGTATCGCTGGTTCGAGAATCAGAAGAGTCGTGTTTTTCTTGTAAGCTTAAAAGGTTATTTTTTATCATAATGTATAATTTTATAAAATAAGGAGATATATGTAATTTAAGTTTTGGGTTGGTATATGTGTAATTGGATTTTAAAATAAGAGGTTATATGTAATTTAAATTTTAAGTTGGATGTATATGTAATTATGTTTTAAAATAAATGAATATATTTAATTACTTAATTTTTTAAACGTATATATGAAATTTCAACCGAGTATACTACCGAGGTTATTTGGAAATAGAGTATTCTACTGCCCCTGTTAACCCCCGTTTCAATTTTAAAATTCCTAAACTACCCCCCAAGGGGGTGTTTGGGATTACTTCTCAAAACTACTTATTAAGACTTACTTTTCAAAAACTACTTATTTCTTCTATATTTTCATCTCATTTTGATTTATCCAAACAAACTTTTAACTTATTAACTTTAAAAAAAAGTTAATAAATTAATAAGTAGCTTGATAAGTAATCCCAAACACCCCCTAAATTGGAAGTTTGCTTACCATTTTAATTTAATTTAATTTAATTTAATTTAATTCCTCTTTTTAACTCGCAATTTACGCGGATGCAACCGACTTATTCTCCACACTTCATTCTCGTTTCAAACCTATGCTTTATTTTCTCCATATAAATTTCTCCGGCGACCGTCCACCGGCTTCCATCACCTAAACATTCTTCCTCTACATCAGACTATCTATTACCGTCCTCTATATATGGTAAGAGAATTATAATTTAAATTCTCTGATAAATTTTCCCGGTTCCAATCAATTCTGATGGGATTTTTCCTATTACTGTTCGTTATTCTTGGTTTGTTCGTATCTGTTCGGTTATTTTTATATCGAACGACTTTGATTTATCGGTTGAAGAAATGGAGCCACTGGATTGAAGATCAAATTCATGAACATCAATCGCTTAAAGTTCCTGAACTCGACGAAAACAATCAGGAGAATCTGTTTTATCGCAAGGTCTGTACGTACCTGAATTCTCTGTCCACGATTGAAGATTCCGATAATACGAATCTCATTTCCGGGAAGAAACCGAACGGCGTCGTTTTCTGCCTCGATGACGATCAGACGATTCAAGACACGTTTCTCGGTGCTAGGGTTTCCTGGACAAACAGAGTCGAGAAGATAGGGAAAACAAACGTTTGTAAGAAAACGTTTCTCTTGAAGGTGAAGATGAAGGATAAACGAAGGATTTTGCAATCTTATATTCAGCATATCTACAGGGCGTCGGAAGATGTGGAATCGAGATGCAAGGAGTTGAAGCTTTACATGAACACGGCGACTCTAACGGATGACTATCGGAGCAGAGGACGGTGGAGTTCTGTTCGGTTATCGCATCCGGCGACGTTGGAGACAATAGCGATGGATTCAGATCTGAAAAAGAAGGTTAAATCGGATCTAGATTCTTTTCTGAAATCAAAACAGTATTATCACCGGTTAGGACGTGTTTGGAAGCGGAGTTACCTCCTGTACGGACCTTCCGGTACCGGAAAATTCAGTTTCATCGCAGCGATGGCAAAATTCCTCTCGTATGATATTTACGAAATTGACCTCTCGAAAGTCGTAGACGATTCCGATTTGAAAACGCTTCTGTTACAAACCACAAGGAAATCGCTGATTGTAGTTGAAGACCTAGATCGATTCATCACATCAAATTCGACGACGGTTAGTTTAACAGGCTTATTGAACTTCATGGACGGCGTATTAAATTCCTGTTGCGGTGACGAGAAACTGATGGTTTTCACGATGAACAGCAAAGAGAAGATCGAGAAAATAGATCCATCTATCTTACGGCCGGGAAGAATCGACGTTCATATATATTTTCCGTTATGTAATTTCAATTCATTCAAGGCATTAGCGAACAATTGTTTAGGTCTAAAGGATCACAAACTGTTTCCTCAAGTAGAAGAGATTTTCCAGACCGGATCGACGATGAGTCCGGCGGAGATGAGCGAGCTCATGATCTCTAACCGTGGCTCACCAGGCCGAGCGTTGAAGTCGGTTATCACAGCTTTGCAGATCAACGGCGACGTTAGAATGTCATCGACGCCGGTGTCTGGAAAACCTGGAATGCGGTTGCATCATAATGGCGTAGTGACGCCGGAAGATTCGTCATCGATGACGGAAACGTCAAACGTTTTCGTGATGGACGGTAGCTGTAGCGTACCGGTTGTGAAAGAGATTCAGAAGCTGTACGGGTTAATTAGAATGAAAAGCAGCAAAAAAATTGGGCCGTCAGATCAATTTTCGGGGTCTATGGAACGGTCACGATGATGATGATGATGATGATGATGATGATTAGGATAGTTTGTTATGGTCGCGCTCCATATTGTTTTTTTTTTGGTTAGGCATTGAAAATAATTTGTGAATTTTTATGTTTTAGTTTTATTTTAATTTGGGAAATGTTACTAGCAACCCAAAGTTATATGCTCCTCAATGTTTTTGGAGTCGAGTCTGACAATGAACCGGCCGTTTTAGAGATCCGTTGATTGAATCGGATTTAAGAACCGGATAAGGTCATAAATAATATAAAAACTAAAACTATGTATATAGATATAAATATAAAATATTTTTTGTTTTCATGTGAATTTTTAATTTAATTACATATTAAGGCCTAAATAAATAAAATATGCAACTTGAAATCCTAAATTAATCAGAAAATGAGATTTATAAAAAATAAATAATTTTTTTTGAAATCTCGTTCGACCCCTGGTCCAGTTCACCGTTCCGACCAGTAACCAGCCGGTTCAAATGAATGCGGTTTAGCTACACACAATCGGACCGGTTATGTATCCGGTTCTAAAAACAATGATGCTCCTATAATGATTTGTTCTTACATATTTTTGGGTGCTAATGGGATTATGAGAATGAATATATTTTTATACATAGACAAGCCTAATATAAAACTAATTTGAAGTAGTGGAGGACGAGAATGGTATAACATACTTGTCGTAACGTTTTCCAAATATAATAAGTATAATTGTACTTGACATTTGTTCTGTATTAAACTTTCGGTTGGCATATGACTATAGAAAGAGTAATTGAGATGAGACTTTTATTTATGTAGGTTGGCAACTTCCATTATTTGGTATATAGAATTTATGCCAATAAGATGAGATTTTGAAGAATATGATCATATGTTTATTCCTTTTGAGGGTCTTTTTCTTTGTATTTTTGTAATACATGCATCATGTCAACTACTTTATATAATTGGCACGTATGTTAAATCAATTTTTTGAAAAGAAAGTCTAAAACTCTGGGATAGGTGGGTTAGCGACATCCTAACCGACATGTCGTTCTAAAAAAAACTATTTTATTTCACATATAAAATAGATATATATATTATATTTATAAATATTAATATTTACAAAATGTTGTAAAAGTTGAAATAAATTATTATTAATTAACGATTGTTGATTAATCGACACAAACAAAAGAAACGTCACACAAGAATTAAAAGCATCAAATAAGTTACCAAGGGGTGGCCAAACGATAACTTCAATGGTCATATGTGTATTTGACTCTCCCATGTATGGATCAATGTGAACCAGTATTTAACTAAAACGCTTTTAAATTATAAAATAAAAAAATTAAAAACAAGTCATACTTACTTTTAAACGAAAATATTGCATTTTGGACTTCGTTTTTTTATTTTCAAATGAATATAAAATATCGTGTGGAAGTGTTTAATTAAGATAACATATATTTGGTTTATCGAGTACACGATCATTTTGCTGGTTATGTGTGTTGTGATTTTATCTTGGATAGCAAAGAATCATGATTCTCTTAGCTTATCAAAAGCTATGAAACTTGGGTGTTATTCTAAACGAAATTGTTTTTTCTTTGTTATTTATCCTAACCGAATAACACATTTAATATATACATCCCCATTAAGGTTGTAAACGAGCCGAGTCAGGTCAGGTTGAGCTCTGGCTTGACTCGTTTATCTTAACAACTTGAAATGTTGTGCTCGAGTCCGACTCGTAAAAGACTCGAACCAGCTCATTTATTTTTAAAATTTTACACACACAGAAAATAATGTATTTAACATACACATCATGCAAATTTTATAAACTACAAAATTTATTATATATATATATATATATATATAATTTTTAGGTTTTATTTAAACAAGTCAAACGAGCGAGCTTACTTGACCCAGGCTCGACTCATTTAGAAATGAACTGATTTCGAGCGAGTTTGTTTTATAAGCTTTTTAAAGCAAGTTTCAAGCGAGCCTTTTCAACATCACTGGTCTCCATTCGTAATTAGATTTACTTAGGTCCAATTGTGAAATTAAAATATACATTGACTTGAGTTAAAAAGAGTGGAGTGCATATTCAATCAATAAATGTTCTAAATTATGGAGCCATTGAACCTCTAAGGTTGTCAGGGTGAAGCCTCCAGACCATAGAGGCTTCCAAAGGGGGCATCACCCTTTGGCCGGGTTTGGGCAGCGCCCTGGTGGGAGTCAAGGGTTAGCCCCGATGCAGTCTAAGGGGCAACGCCCCTTACATGGTTGGGCTAATGAAATTAGTAGTAAGTGACTGTTGATCATCAATAGCAACTGAGATCATCGGTAGCACCTAAAGCATCGGTATTAACTGAGTACTTCAGTAGTACCTGAGTGCATCAGCACCAACTTTGCATGAGTAGGAACTAAGGGATCAGTAGTAACTTTATTACTATTATGGTCGATAGTAACTTTCTTACTATTGATGGTCAGTAGTTGGTGTTTTCTACTAAAGTTTGTACTAAAGTAAATGTTATAGTTACTAGCGGTTATTACCGTCAACTGTCATGACTTTTCATGAAAAGTTGCAATGGTTCATTGTGATGTTTCAACCCCTATATAAAATACTCATTTGGTTTGTTTTCAAGAACGATTTTTTCACAACTTCGTTTTACAGAAAAGAACATATCGTTCTTAGAATTCACTTTCTGTTTTATCCGATTATAGATTTCGTATACTAATAAAATACTTTAATCTGAAAGTAATCACATGATTCAGAAAATTATCCAAGTCATACGAAACACAAAACCTACATGCCTAATGTACATTCATTATGAACATGTTAAAAAAAATATTTAATTGATAAACTCATAAAAGAAACAATTAGTGTATCAAAACAACTCAAGATATTGAATACATGATGATTCTTTATGCATTTATCAACCAACTATGAATAATAATTTTAATATTATTTAAATCACCATACTATATTTATATACCTTTTGTTTGTATATAGACAACAAATTCATGCTAGCTCAAATGATTTGGCTATATAATCCCACAGGTGTGATGCATGTTCGAACCCCGTGCACACCATATATATTTGCTATAGAAACTAGAGGTGAGCAAGAAACGGGTTTAGAATCGAATACCAGTAACAGAAACCGTACCCGACTCGTAATTACCTGTTTAAGCAATGAAGGGTACGGGTTACATAAAAATCAACAAAAGAGTATAGGTACATTTTCCCATAAATATTAAAATGAGATTGAATCAAAATTAAGGATGAGCAAGAAACGGGTTTAGAACCGAATACCCGTAAGAGAAACTGTACCGACCCGTCATTACCCGTTTAAGCAATGAAGAGTACAGGTTTCATAAAAATCAATAAACAGGTACCCGCTTCAAAATTTAAATGAAAGAAATGATTCAATTTAAACCTTAAGCATTTATACATCGTTATTTACCACCTTGCGGTTTTTCTTTGTTGCATTTAGCAACCCTCTTTTACAAAAGAATTACTGGATTTTAATAATCTCACATTTTACTAATTGGCTAAAAATAATTCAAACTGAGAATATTTTTACCATCAGTCCCTACTTTCAAACTATTTTCTTACATTGGACCTCCGTTAATAAAACTTAACGCCGTTAGATTTTATATGACATGGACATCTGCAAACTGCCGGAAAGTCGAACCAAACAGGAACCCTAGCCACCGCCTTCGCCGGAGGGGTGATCTGCAAACCCTGGTCTGTCACCTTCTTCACCGTTAAACACCATTGTTGTCTCCGTTTGGACTTGCCGGAAAAACGAGATCCGTTAAATACCACCAGAGCCAATGTCAAAACCCACCACGAGACCACTGCTAGCTTTGCTCGACTTTCTGGCTGTTTGCAGATGTCCACGCCATATAAAATCTAACGGCATTAAGTTTTTTTAACGGGGGGTCCAATGTAAGAAAATAATTTGAAAGTAGCGACTAGTTGTAAGCAATGTTTTCAGAACCGGACCGGACGTCGAACCGGTCTCCTTACCGGTCCACTGGTCGGACCGGTTGGACCGGATTTAAGAACCGGACGACGTCATAAATATTATAAAAATATATCAATCCAAACAACCATTAATCCTTCAAAAATCACCAACAAGTCAATTCCAATAGTCTTAAACTAATAATTAGCTACGAAATACGAATCCAAGTGACTTAAAATTTATATATATATATATATATATATATATATATATATATATATTAGCCAACCGGTCCGACCACCCAGTTTTCCGGTCCGACCGCCGGGTAGCTGCAGGTTCGTTTCAACATACGTAACCGGACTGGTCAGACCACCGCCTAGTCCAGTTTTCAAAACACTGGTTGTACGAATATTCTCATATATGATTATTATTGGTCAATTGGTAAAATGTGAGATTACTAAAATCCAATTTCCCTTTACAAAAAGCCCAATCTGGAGTACGCATTCCGCGAAACAACATAATGGCATTCCTGTATTTTAAGTTTTTTTACAATTTCTTAGAAGTTATATTAATAAAATTGTCAATCAACCGGTAAACATTAACCCGGGGCGTTAAACCGTGAAAAAAATTAACGTCAAAATGTTGAAGCAAACTCGCACGTCGCGGCAACGATGTATATTACTAAACTAAAATACTAAATTTAGCGTATCAAAAACAATTTAGAAAGGAAAAAAAACTAAAAAGAAGTATAACCTGTAAGAAGAATTAAAAAAAGAAACTTGGAAGCACTTGTACGTTCGTGTCTCGGCTCCTTGAATGAAAACAAAAACAAAAAACAATTCGACACTGTACATTCGTAGTTTCGTATAAATCATATTTTAAAAGTTATAAGAGAAAATCAAAATATTCACAAAAGATAAAAAAAGTTAAAGTAAATCTTTTAGAGTAAATTACAGAAATCGTCCTTTATGTTTGTACCATTTTTCAGATATTGTCCTTTATTCTAAAAATTATCAGATATCGTTCTTTATGTTTACAAATCTTGCACGTTATGTCATTTGCCCCTAACCCAGTTAAATTTCTCAGTTAAGTCTGATCATGTATAAGACACATGAGGATACTTTTATAATTTTACCCATTTAATTAAAAAATATGTTAATTAAAATATCTCTCCCTCCCCCTCCCTCCCACCCAGAAACTGAAGAATCCTTGGCTATCCTAACCGGAACTGCATCTTCCTTACCACCCTTAGTACTCCAATCCTTCATTTTCACATCCTCGTCGGAACCGGAGTACTCCCTCGCAGCCGCCGCCTCCTTCGAACTATGCTTGCTCTGCTTGTGTGATTTGCTTCTCGAACTTCTCGGCATAATAAATGAATGTAGAAACCGCTTACAACGCCGCCTCCAAAATTCGAATTTCAAAACCCTAACTTCCTACGCGAAATCGACGTAGGTGTTTCCGTCTTCGCCAGTTCAAAACTCTAATAACCGGAATATGAAGTTTAACTGGGGTTAAAAAACCGCTTTATATTGGAATGCTCGCCTAAGTACTCTTCATACGGTTGGTCCCGTTCTCGACTCTCGATAAGCAGCAAAATGTCTGAGGAAGACGCATCCAAAATTAAGAACAAGAGGATTTCTCAGGCTAAAAACCTCTCAGATCTGCCAGATGTATCAGATCCGGCCAAGGAGCTCTAAGATTTGCCTGCGGAATCAGATGCGAATGACTTTGACGGATTTGAGTTCAGCCTTGTAGATCCGGTTATGATGCTTCCAGCAGACGAGCTCTTCTTCGACGGTGAGTTTGTTCCGCAGCAATTCTCAATCCGCCAAGAAGTTGCCACGTCGACAACAATTATCCTGCCTGGAGTTCGCTCTCCAGATACGCCTTATTCACGCCAGAGAATCGAAGACGCATTCTCCGCCGATCCTGGAAGTTTTGAACTGGCGAAGACGGAGAGATACAGATGGGGGCGAAGGATGAAGAATGCGATTGGAATCTGGAAGTTTTAGAGAGAGAAGGGAGGCGTTTTGTTACAGAAATCGTCCTTTATTGCAATGAGAGAGAGTTTATAAATATTTTAATTAACAGATTTTTTAATTAAATGGGTAAAATTACAAAAGAATCCTCATGTACCTTGCATATGACCAGACTTAACTGAGAAATTTAACTGGGTTAGAGCCAGAGGACATAACGTGCAAGATTTGTAAACATAAATGACGATATCTGACAATTTTTGGGTTAAAGGATAATATATGAAAAAAATGTATAAACATAAAGGACGATTTCTGGGTTAGGGCCAAAGGACTCAAACTTTTTTATTAAAAAAAATGTTGACATCAGCAAAGGAGTTGTAGACATCAGCACTTCAAAACGGCCAAGAGGGGAAAGCATGATTCGAACCTTCGTCACCTGTGAGGTCAGGTAAGGGCCGTACGACCAGCACAACTGTTTCAAACCTTCCAATATTCTATATATATATATACACAAATAATATTTGGAAAGCCAAAAAAATACCTACTCAACTCCTGTTAAGGGAATATTACTTTATCTCGGTAAACCGGATAAGGACACCGACTTTACAAATTGTATGTTATACGAATCACGTATCGATTTAAAATAGGATAGGCTAAAAGCACCCCCCCCCCCCCCGCTAAACGTACTCCTATTAACGTTCATTTTTATAACAACGTAATATTTTATTGATTTCTAAATATAACGTTACGACATGTTTTTTTATCTACGTTTAATATTCAAAACCGAGACGTCGTAAGATTATACTCTTCTCTTTACATACTTAACCACGTTAATGTCACTGTCGTAACACGCGACAACGTCGACTAACACAATGTAATTGATAAAGTCATAAAGGAACAATTAGTGTGTCAAAACCACTCAAACTATTGACATACATGATAATTATACACAATTTCAATATAGACCAAAAAAGTTAGAACAACGTAAAAAACAACTCCTAACATATTTGAATTTAACATATAACTTAGATCGACCTATATGAGCCTTTTTTATAGAAAAATATAACTTTTGGTCCTTATTATAAACTGATTTAAAAGGCAACGATTTCACCTTTTCTTATTGGCTAATTTTGGACGGTGGCTACACTGCTTTATTTTTTTTGGGCCTGAAGATATGTTTTCTAACTATGTATTATTTGTGTGTATTTCCATACAGGTTGTTCAGCTGCTCTAGTGGTATGCGTATGCCTTTGTTTCCTGCGTGACTTAGGTTCGAGCCTGCCTTTGTGTCTTGTTCTTTTTTTCTTTTTCTTTGGTTAATGCGTTTGCCACATGTTCTGTTCTACCAATGCCCGATCAAGTTTTCTACACCTTACCTTTCTTTCTTTGCCCTTTTACTTCTCTGTTACTTTCAAAATTAACTTTTTTTTATGTTTTTTTTAAATTCCAACTCATCCTCAGCTACAATATTCATCATTCTTTATCGCAACGTGTTTTTTTATCTACGTTTCGATGTTTCAAATTGAGCCGCCGCAACGCGCGGTAACCCTTACTAGTTTACTTTATATTGGATATTAGAGACAATTCGGAAAAGATTCATGTATTTTGATGCTTTATATTAGATTTAGGTCTTCGCTTCCACTTTGAAACACACCATGTGGGTTGTAGATTTGTGGGGTTTGGACTTTAAACACACAATTTGAGTCGGGGTTGAGGTTATCGTATTTTTTTGATCTATTTTCTATACCAATATCGAGGATGGTTGGAGATACATTTATTATCAGGGGACGATGGTGATAATTAGTAGTTCTTAAAGGAAGGCGGAATGGATTCCGGATCAGGGGCGGGATGAGGATGCCGTCAGTAACACCGGCCCGCCCCATTTACGGTACCGAAAAAATCGTAACTTCTCAGATTGGTTATGCCGAGTGAGTACTGAGACCATTTAGGGATTTATTATTATTATTATTATATTATAATTTCATTTAATATTTAATTTTATTTTTCTCTAATAACTTGTGCTCGTTAATTTAAAAATAAATAAATAAATACACAGTTTTATTTATTTATTTTGTCAATATTTCGATATAAATTTTAATGATAACCGAGATAGTGTTAAGGATGAGAATGGGGGAAAGCTGGACTCTCCCATAATCAAACTTGAGAACTTACCATCCTAGAAAAAACATTTAGTTCAATCATTTTAAATCCTGAAAAGAATAATAAAAATAGAATGATGAGAAAATATCGTTTTTATCAAACAAAATGTCCAAGTCAATAATAACAATGATAATTCTTCTCATTTATAACCATAACTAAAATAAATAAATATATAATTAATATAATACAAATAAAAAAATTCAATGTTTATAATGAGAAAAAAGGTAACGTAGTTTTATTTACCAAAATCAATGCCAAAGATATTTTATAAACTTGTAATAATTCATAAAAAAAAAATTAAAATAGAGATAACCTTGCATAATATTTATTTGGAGATAAGAAAGCTATATATTAATTTTAGGATGGTGAGCGAGTTATTAGTCATCACTCATCAAGTGGGCCATTTAACAACGCTAACTTTATATTAATCTAAAAGTTATAATATAATTATAAGATCCACTTTATTAAGAGGGGCCTTTTCATATAAATAACTAGTTTAGATCCCGTGTATACATACGGGTGAAAAATATTAATAAATAACATTTTTAAACCTTTATGTGTATATTTCACAGTGTCAAAATGTATCATATACTAAGAACAGGAAATAAAACTCAAAATATGCAAAAACTAATATATAATTCAGTTTTAAAAATAAATTAAATACTATTTAATATAATTTGTTTTTCATTTATTATTTGATTGAAAATAAAAGTTAAATAAATAGATTTTCAAAGTTTCATAAGAGATAATTTAAAATAAATGTGTTTTATTAGTATAATTGATATTTTCTTTAAATATACATTGTTGTTAAAAATAGGAGGTGCATTTAATAAGAGAGAGAAGCGGGAAAAAAATGATGAAAATGAATGTGGAGGCGACACGTGGCATGGAGAAACCTTTATTTATTATATAGTATAGATTAGAGATGTCAAAACCGGATTGAAATGTGTTTGCGTCGGTTGATCCACTACTATACCCAATCCTTTTTGTTTATTTTCTTTTTTAATTCTAAACAATTATGATGTTAGCTAGACCTAGGGGTGTTCATCTGGTCGGTTTACGGGTTTTTCGGGTTGATATTTTTTTTGGTTGAAACCACAATCCTAACCAAACCATATTTGAGGAAACCTAATCCGAACTTAAAACCACATTATAATTCGGTTTGGTTTTCGGTTTGAACCTAACAAACTGAATTAGCAAAAAAAATAAAAAAAAATTGTTTCTTTTGGGTAGCCATAACTTATTCGGTTTAAACAACACAACAGCCAATGATCTTCAGCCCAAGTGGTTGAGGTGGGGTATCTAAGACTTCATTAAAATGAGAGAGGTCTTGGGTTCATGTCACACCCCCAAATTCCACTAACGGAGTTTTACCGTTTGGAAGGTGACACACCAGGATCTCAGTCATTAGTTACATCAAACGACACTACATGGGACTTAAAATGTCATAACATAAAAGTTCAGAGTTAATGCGGAAGCGTAAACGTTAATATGAAATCGAAAGTAATTACATGCAATAGGCGTCAATCAATGTAAATAAGTAAACTGTTTCAAATGTTTGAAATGGATGATATGACAGTAGGACTCCATGCATGTCCTAAGTGTGCAACCTGTGCCTTAGCGACCTGAGAAACATGTAAGAAAAAGTGTCAACACAAGGTTGGTGAGTTCACAGGTTTCAAGTTTACAATAAGAGTGTGTTTGCCAGATTATGTACTTTCAATATGCATATCTGTAGGTAGCTAACCTATGTTCATGTTTTACTAAAGCGCTCGCAACCGAAGCTGACTGTGTTTGTATGCCTCCTGCCAGGTCTATCAACTCTGGCACATGTGAGTAGGCTAACATTTCACCCGTTCGATATCCAATCGAGTTAGCGCGACTAACGCGGGTGGGATTTGTCAAACCCAGTAGTACTACTAAACATTACCTCGCTAAGATCCATATTAACGGTTCGAAATAAGATGAGGACTTTCTGTGATAGCATGTTACGCTTAGTCTCAACAGTGATATCATATAAAGTACCATAATCAAATAGTTGCGTCATGTTTTCTCCCCTGGCGGGAAAAACAATATCTGTTTGCGTACCTGTTTCTCCCCCACGGGGAAAACAAGTAAAAGTATGATAGTTGGTGTTTCATGTTTGTTTCTTCCTCAACAGGAAAACAAGTAAAATACTTTTGTGTGTAAGCATGTTTCTCCCCCAATAGTAAAACAAGTAAAAAGGGGCCGTGAAACTCACCTGCGTTGCGTAGTAGGTAGTATCACACAAGTATGAGATTTGAAATATCAAGTGTTAGCCTGCACGGCTTACGTATGCCCTAGAATTATACACATAATAGTTAGGGATACAATGGGAATATGTGACGACGACACGGAAGTTGGAACGTCCTAAAATACGCTTAGGAAACAACGAGTAGACGAACGTGTCCACGGTAATAGGGATTTCTTAATTTAATAATTAAGATATATACGTTTTGTGTCGAATGAATAATAATAATAAATAATTATATTCGTACGTTCGTGCCTTTTAAATTGGTTAGGAAGGTAATATAATTTAATATATTATTTTTAAGTTTCTAAGATTTATAAATAGTCATTTGTGTCAAAAATAATAAATATATTATTTTTAGATTTATGATAAAACATGAGTAAATAATATAATAAAATTATATCATTCATTAGTCTGAAACGTTTCATATAGTTGATAAACTTTGAGGAAATAATATAAAATATATATTATTTTTGGTTGGAAATCACGGGTTAAAAAAATAGCATAAATATGTAATTTATTTAGAGTCGTGGTTTGAAAATAATATATATAATTTAAAAGTGGAGAAATAATGTTAAAATGGTTTATAAATCATACCCGAGCCTACGGGTGGTTTCCTGGGCTAAAACCATTTAATATATTAACACAATAGTATTAGAACATATTTTATATAAAAATATAGTCTCAAAAGTGGCTAGAAAAATAAAAGTTGCTAGTGAGGTTCGAACCCGGGTCTCACCTACACCAACACACAGAGTTAACCATTAAACCCGCTAGGGTCATCGCGAACAATTCCGGACTGGAATGGTTTTAATCTTTAACTCCTTTGAGTTCTCCCCCCATACAAACCGATCCAAACTCTAGTCCCATACTCACGAATTCGATCGAACCCAGTCAAAACATTATAGGGGTTTTGTTAATCGCTGCAACACGACTCTGTGGGTGTAATTAATTTCAAAATCATCGAGTTTTTGATGGGTAGATCATTCGATTGAAAGCCGAACCCTATATCACGAATCTGGGATAGAATTGCCTAAAACTGATAATAGAATTTGCTAAAATCATAGGGCTTTTGTTAATTTGATGATTGCGAATCTAAGTATACCATTTAATTAGATTTATAAAACTGTTTAGATTGAAATCCTCAAATTAAATATGAACGAACCCTAGAATTCGGATCAAGATCAATTCGATGTTGTTTGATAAAATTAATATGGGGTTATCAATAAAAGATGAATTTCGATTCTAACCGTGTAGGTTAATTGGATTGAGACGATGTCCGGATTAGAGTTCGACTAAATCGAAATCAAATGAACCCTAGATACGGGTTCGGGCTTAATTCGATGTTGTTTGTCTAAATTAGGTTAGGGCTTTAGTTGTAGACCAGAAAACGAAACTAAAGGTTTATTTGATTACCTGAATCGATATCGGATTGACAGATTTCGACTAGAAGTGAGTCGTGACCTGATGGGTTAGTCTCCGGCGTTTCCTAATGCATCTCCGATGTAATTGATGTGTGAAAAAGCTTTAGGGGAGTGCGAATGAGGTGCGCAGGTGATTAGTTTGTGAGTATGATGATTGAAATGGTCGAATTGATGAATTGTGTTGATGGCTCGACGGTTTCGGTTTTAGAATAAGTTAATATGCATAAATGTTTGGAAGACGGTCGAGATCCATAAGGCTTTGCATAACCGACGAGATTTTCAACAGATTTGGGGAATTCGGGTTTAATTTGGATTCAAAGGCTCATAGTTTGACTTTCAAAAGTCAAAATCTTTGGATTTTGACTTTCAGGAGTCAACAATTCAAGTATTGAGACTTAGCAGGACTAGTCCCTGTTGTTGAGGTTAAACATGTGGCAGAAATAGTCCCTGGAGTTCAAGATTAAGTTAATCGGGTTAGTATTTAACTAGATTTGCTAACGGAACAAACTGAAAAGTCCGGATTGTCACATCATCCCGTAGTTGAAAGAATTTTCGTCCCGAAAATTAAAATAATAAATTTTTTTTTGGGGTGTCACATCTTCCCATAGTTGAAAGAATTTTCGTCCCGAAAATTAAACAATACCTTAAGAATTTGACGCGGAGTGCTTGAATAGATTAGGATATTTGCGCATCATCTAATCCTCACGCTCCCATGTGAATTTCGGTCCACGTTTCGAGTTTCAACGGACTCTGACCATAGGGATTTTACATATCACGGACCCTTGTTAGACCCATTCTCATATTAAGAATTTTCTTGACCCATTCTCATATTAAGAATTTTCTTGACAAGTTCTTACATGGGTTTGATTATGATATTTACCATTGAAGTAAATGGAACTAAAAGGAATTTAGTGATGCTGCTATATTAGGACTTGGCGTTGTCCAAGTTATTGGGACCACAGTTTCCACATGGTTGGTTGACAAAACAGGCCATAGGATTCTGCTAACTGTTTCCTCTGTTGAAATGACTTGAAGTCTTGTAGTCGTTGCGGCTTCTTGCATCAGTTATAAGTTTCTAAATGGAAATTGACAGAAAAGACCAACCAAACAACAGTTGCTGCTGACCCGGGTATCTGAACACGAGGCTGAAGAACAAAGCTACAGACAGGAAGCCATGAAATATCTCAGGTGATACCACTAGCAAATTCCTTGAAATAACACGACTTTAGATGCTTTCTTTTCCGTTAACCATCATAGCCACTTTGTTGTTGGAACAAATGGATGGACCAATGATTCTTGATAAACCAACAAAAGTTGTAATGTTCTTGAACCAAATAAATTGCTATAAAGCAGAGAAGAATGTTGCTTGATTACTGATCAAATCAGAAAGACCAGAGGAAATAGAAGAACACTCCATAAAGGGTCTTGATCAATGTCAGTGAAGCAGCTGCTGTGAGGAGAAGCTCATCCAAGAATTGGTTTTTGAAATAACTAGAAAGATGTTAATAAATCTATCTACTGCACTATTTTTCTTTTTCTTGATTGGTTGTACATTTGCAATTTATGTTAAGAGTTTTAAATTTTAATTATGTCATATTTAAAAGTAATATTTAGTTAAGAAAATTAATGTAAAAAGTGGTGATGATGTGAAAAAGAAAAGGATGAGTGAAGGGGGGCGTGTTTGAGAAAATCATGGGTGAACACTGAAGGATGGATTGCTTGGGAAAAATGTAGGGGTGCTTGTCTTGTCGAGTTGGTGGGTTAAAATGTTTAACCTGAACACAACCCATATATTTATTTGTGTTAAAAACTTCAATCTTAACCCGGATCTACTTAAAATCATGTAACTCGAACACAACCCGTGTAACCAATTTATCAAAATGTGTCAAACGGGTTGGCGGATAGCAATCAAGTTGTATTCGTGTTAATTGGGTTGGTGGCTTGTAATAAATGGGTTAAACAGGTTGTAAATGGGTTGGCGTTTGACCTGTTTAATTAAACATGTCAACCTGCACACGACCCTGTTTAATTAAATAGGTTAACCTGAACACAGTCCGTTTAAGTAAACATGTAAGCGAGAACAAGACCCGTTTATTAAATGAGTTGATATGACAACCCCAAACCATATTATTATTGTGTCGTGTTTCAGGTTGTCTACAAAATTGCCACCCTTAAAAAAGATCCTTCAGTGAAAGATAGAGGGGTTGTTGTGTCCAGGGGCGGAACCAGGGGATGGTCAAGAGGGTCCATTGACCCTCCAGTCACCAGAATTTGTCCAGTTTTTATTCATAAAAGTTGAACTTTTTTAAAGAAAAAACTAAATTGGACACTTTAGTTGTAGTCGGTATAGAAGATAAACTTATTATTACTCTCCGACTAAAATGTTCTGGTTCCGCCACCGGTTGTGTCACATGAGTAGACACGTTTTTTTTTTGAAAAATGTTCCTGGACTATGGTTTAAGAAATCCATATAAACACAAATCAATTATTGTTTACTAAACACCAAAATAATTGATTTTAAAAGTTTAAACACGTAATTATTATTTTTTAAATGTTACACGGATAATGCATATGATATGTCCATATTATGTTTTTAGAAATCATACCTTTAGACCTTACTATTTACTTGGTCATAACATTTTTTGTCCTTTTTTTACCTGCGTTAATAAAATATAGTAACTTAATATGAAATCATCATTTTTATCCTTGTTAAAAAATAAAATATTACAAATTAAAATAAAATAAAAAAATAAATAAAATTCTCAATTTCAAGCGACTGTCGCTCGTGGGTGGGATAAGACGACTGAGTGTGATGACCGATTGGTGAAGACAAGGGGGATAGGTTTTGTTGGGAAGGATAAAGGTTGCTGGAGGTGGAGGGGAGGGCATACTAGTTGGTTTAAAAAAATAAACTCAAAAAACAAACACATCCACTTGTGGGACCATGGGTGTTACATCCGAGTGGACAATGAGGACTGAAGGTGTAATTTTCTAAGCATAACATGGATAATTGGATATACCACATGGACTATAGATTTAATTCTTTCTTTTCCTTAAAACATATATTAGAGGGTGATCTTGTGGTAAGTCGAAATTTCACTTTTTGTTTAAATTTTTGAGAAATTACGCATATCGCCCAAACTATTTGCCCAACACCTTTGGTCTCAGGGATGGATATATTAGACCGGTTCAAGTTTGGTCTTTCAAATCGGTTCGGTTCGGTTCGGGTTGAAACCGGTTTTTTTTTTGCATCACTACTCCATCGGCAATCCCTCCCCCAAGCGAAGGGCGATGGTGGTTCCCAATGTTCAGTTTTTGAAATTCATGGCTGAAGAACACACGTGTCCGACTTTATTGTGATGCATACCATTTTTGTTTCTGGTTTCTAGAGTTTTTAGGTCTTAGTTCAAAATCGAATTCAGATTTTTAGATTTTCCTTTGTTCACCCTTCCGTACACCACCACTACTGACCACCCAAACGCCAACACTTCAAAAATGAATTCAATTACAGGCGAATTAATTCTCCGCTTGAAATCAAGTCGACCCCAAACCTGAAACGTCCATCAACTCTAACTACTAAGTGATGACTAAGTAAACAATTAAAATCATGTGAATAATTTCGTAAAAAAAAATTAGGATAAAAATGAAATTTTCTCATCAACATCCGTGTAATTTATTATAGAAGATTAATTGCATTTATGTGCAATTTACACAAGTTAAAATAGACAAGAGTTGTCACTAACCATAAATTGATAGTACTTTTTGATGACAAAAATTAAAAGGCTCAAAGGATCTGGTTGATTTTATAGCTGGCCCATTATTTCATCTCAGCCCATTAAAAAGCCATCAACTAAACCTACTAGATCAACGGACAAGATACATGCCACGTGGGTTACTAAACATCCAATTGCGTATATAAATAGCCAAGTCAATTTAACGATAATTTTATAACTAACCCCCTTCACTTTTCGCTTCTAGGTCAATTTCAAACTTCGAAGGTAAATTGATAATTTTCTTCAAACCCTAATTCCGTTAATTTAACGATTCTTATCTACAATCGATCGCTGATCACTTGTATGTATTCTGTTGATTTATCTGTACAGATTCATTGATAAGTTTACGGAAGAGGATGAAGCCGGTTTTCTGTGGAAATTTCGAGTACGAGACCCGTCAATCCGATCTGGAGAAATTGTTTGGTAGATATGGAAGGGTGGAGCGCGTTGATATGAAATCTGGTATGTTACTTAACTTGTTTGCATCAATCGGTCGTTTATATACGTTCCATTTGGATTACTTTGAATTACAATATCTACCTTACAGTAAAATCTCAAATCATGTTTCGTTTCAAAAAATATTCATTACAAAGTTTAGAAGTTAGTATAAGAAAATACTTGTGGACGGTTGTGCAGAACGAGACTTTGAGTTAGGAACATCAAAATTTCTTTATTGTAATTGTTATATGAGGATATATTTTGGGAAATTAGATCATATTATTAGCTTCCTCTAGATAAAAGGAATATAATTTTGTCCTTCTAACCTTTAGATGGGATATAGTTTTTTTTTGTTTGAATTTTTGTGAAATTATCTTGAAGGGAACGAGGATTTACTCACGAAGCATGTTTTAACCCGTGTTAGGTGGTATATTTGTCGTCAACCGGCATGGGATGGCTATTTTTTTCATTGTTAGGCTCTTGTGTTTAGGTCATGGTGGCTACACCTGTAAGGTTCCTTTGTTTTTTTGGTTCTCAATGAACATGTGGATTCTAATAGTCATTACAACTTTTAGAGATCAATGGCTTTGCGTCTTACTAATCTTTAATTGGATAGGTGATTATCCTTGATGCATATCATGTTTCAAATGGTCTGGTAACGGTTGAAGATTAGACTGTAATTGACTGTAAAACACTGATTTATCGATGTACATCTACTTTTTGTAGTGTGTATATTCCGGCATGACCCCTTGGGGGCAATAATGGGGAACCGCCAAATTTGAATTACTTTGGGGAAGGTCTCCCTGTTAAAGTGTTTGTTTTGACGCAGGAACAATCAACTAATGGAAAAAGGGCTTGTATCTTGGCTCTTCAACTTCTGTGCATAATATTCTAATGGAATGGATACCTATCTGTCTGCCTGCTCTCTTTCTACATTTCATTCACTCATCATCTCCATTCACTTACATCATTGCATGCCATTTTCAATAAGGATTCTCATGGTGGGATCTGTATCATGTCATGCCTTCCATCACTTATCCTAAAGGGCTCATGTTCTATCCTGCCATGTCCTCAAATTCTGAACACATGCTGTCTAAATGGCGAAGCATACTTAGCACTTGAGAAATGGGTTTAATCTTATATAGTTCCCCTTCCCCATCATCATGATTTACTTGATCTTGCAAGGCCTCTACATATTTGCAGGTTTTGTAATTTTATTTAGTTAGTGATGGAGAGAAACCTTGTTGAGATGCATACCCCTAGTGCAATCTTAAAAATAAACTTGTTTTATCTTTCTTTTAGACGTTTTATTTTTTTCATCTTGCAGGATATGCGTTTGTTTACTTTGAAGATGAACGTGATGCTGAAGTTGCAATTCATGGTCTTGATAACACCCCGTTTGGATATGATAGGCGCAAGCTGTCTGTGGAATGGGCTCGGGTATGACGTGGAACATAAATGCCACGTTCTATTGACTTGTAGTATTACTATAATGTAAAGAATTCTGATCTGAAAAAGACATGTGGCAGGGTGAGCGTGGTCGACAGTGTGATGGGTCAAAGTCAATGGCGAACCAGAGACCCACCAAAACATTGTTCATAATAAACTTCGACCCAATTCGCACAAGGGTCCGTGATATTGAGAAGCACTTTGAGCCTTATGGAAAGGTTCTCCACGTTCGCATCTAGCGCAACTTTGCATTTGTGCAGTTTGAAACACAAGAAGAGGCCACCAAAGCTCTTGAGTGTACACACATGAGGTTTGTACGTGCTCTTACAGTTTTGATTTAAGCTCTCAAAGATCACTTGTGTATTTTTTCCTTGGTTGCAGTAAAATATTGGATAGGGTGGTATCAGTGGGGTATGCTCAAAGGGATGACGGTGAAAGAGGGTCCCACTCAATCAGCCCTAGAAGAGATTATGGGCGACGGGGCGATAGTCCTTACAGGTCACCAAGTCCTTATAGGAGAGGTAGACCAAGTCCTGATTATGGGCGGGCCCGTAGCCCAGTGTAAGATAGGTACAGTGGCCCATCATATGACAGGCCAAAAAGCCCTGCTTATGGGAGATACCGCAGGTAACCTCATTTTTCTTGTGTATTGTACTATTGTATTTTGTAAGCGTAGCAAGACGGGCGGTGGGTTGGGTGCCGGGTCAAGCTGGGTTTGGTCGAAACAGGTTTTTTGAAAAAAAGGTGGCTGTTTGGATGAGGACTTTGCAGTTTGTTTAATAATTATATGCTGAATATGTTTTTGTTTTTCTTTCTTTTTACAGTCGATCACCTGTTCGAAGGTCAAGAACTTGAGATACTGTAGCTATGGGTATACTGCTGGCGAACTTGAGATACTGTAGCTATGGGTATACCGCTGGCGACTTGATACTACGTATTGCATTTTCTGTTAGTCTGCACAAGTTTGATGGTTAATATGTTGGTTTATGAATCTGTTTGGCTAGGTTAGCGTTGTGTCTGAACTTTGTGTGGAAGTATTCTGCAGTTGATGGTTGGATAGTGATGGAAATATGTGTTGAATTATTATTATTTTTCTAGAATAGCTAACTTACCCTCTAATTCTATTTTTAAATCTACACTTTTATCCATCAAAGACCATTTGAGGAAGAACATTATTATGTACACACCTAAATACTGTTAGGCTACAAGCCTTTTGGTACCCTACGATGAATTCTGATGGTAATTTTTCTTCCATACACATTATTTGTGTGGACAATTTTACCATATTGAATGGTTAAAAGTGATAAGGGTAAACATTGAAGCTATCGATAGCCTGGATCGATTGCCTTTCATGTATATATATACATACCAACAAATACTTCTTTTCTTGACAGTGCGCTAACCACCAATACATCAGTATACATCTATGGTCGATATGCATGGTCACCATAGCTTAAGACTCGACGACCTTTGTGTTAGGAGAATGGAAAGTTGTAGTGCTAGAATATCCACGAACAACATGCATAACATATTGGTTGGAAATGTAATATAATGTAAATGTGGATATCTAAATAGCACGATATTTATTTAACAAAAATTAAATAGGCCTTTTAGGGTCGGTTTTACTTGAAGCTCATAATATTATACTCAAGTCGAAATCATCTTACATTCAGGGAACCAAGAAACCAAAACAATATTTGAAATTTGAGTTGGATTATAATAAATTTGATTTTTTGATTATGAGATCAACCATGATCACAAAGACATGCTTAGTTTTGTTAATGCATAACCATAAAATGTCTAGTTTTAAGGTTGGGAATTCGTCTCATCTTTGATAATCTTATTTGTATATTATTGTTTGAAAAATCTTACAAACATGGATTTGTCAATCATTAATAATTAGTGTTTAATAAGAATGTACTAACATATAATAAAGTTGTGTCACTTATCTTCTACTTCACCCTTTTAAAAATTAAATTGTATTTGGTAACCCGTACATATAAAACAAAATTAATTAATCATTTTTTATTTTAATAAAATTAATACCTTATCTATAACAATAAACCCTCCTTAAACGCAAAAGAAGACTAACTTAAAATAGTAAATCAAACAATCTTATCATGAAAGTAATTAATTTTAGTGATCATTGCTATAATTATTTTACGAAGTTTGGTACATAGGTTTCGTGGTGTAGTTGGTTATCACGTCAGTCTAACACACTGAAGGTCTCCGGTTCGAACCCGGGCGAAGCCATTTTATTTTATTATTTTTATAATTAATTTTTAATCTTTCATCCTCATCCCAGTTTCAGCCTCTCTTCTCTTTCCTCAGTCCCACCGATGAATTTGCTACTCTCTCTCTCACACAATCACACACACACAAACGTGAAAATTATCAGGCCTGCCGACAGTTTCCCCAATTTAAATTGCAGAAAACTGATTCAAAGATCTAGCACCGAAAGTATGAACAAGCATTTGGACTTGGAATGGCTGTTGAGAAAATCATGGTACCGTTTACGGTTATCGGTTCGTTCGCCTTCCAGGGTTCCGACTTGGGACGCTATCGTTCTCACGGCGGCTAGCCCTGAGCAAGCCGCGCTCTATCAATGGCAACTCAAACGAGCTGTACGGATGGGTCGGATTTCGGAGTCCACCGTTACTATTGCAGTACCTGATCCAGACGGACAGCGCATTGGTTCAGGCGCAGCCACTCTCAACGCCATTCTCGCTTTAGCCAATCATTACAACAATTCTCAGGTACAATTAGGGCTTGTTTAGTTCATTTCCAGTTACAAAAAATAGTAGATCTCATATGCAATTGACAGTTTTACTGATTCATGTTCACATAGTGGTTCTAAAGTACAATTTGGTTATTGGAGATTAAATAGGGTGACAAAATGAATGATATATCTTCATCAAACCATATATCGGCATAAACAGATCTATATATTAGTCTAAGATGAATTTAAAAGTAGATTTGATCAGCGGATTTTGGCTTAGGGGACTGCTATTTGAACACCAGCTCCAAACCTGGCCCCTGTCACATCAGACGGGCCGTATGCCTTTATCGGTGGTCAAATAGTCATTTCAATGCCCGTCAATCACGTCATATGGGCCGTATGATTTGGCAAACACAATCTCATACGGGGAGTATGACCATTTTTGTCATATCATACAGGCAGTATGATATATGGTGTCTGTATAGTACATCGGTGGTGTTCCTTTAGACGCCGCCTTGGCTTATGGTATGTGAATATGTGATATATATCGTTCCATGTTCTTGTTTATGTTTTCAAGTTCTCTTCTGTGTTTGCTCATTACTGTTCATTTTTCTGTCATGTTTTTAAGTGCCTCTGTGTAGGGTTTTTACACCTTTCTTCATCTTCCCTTTCGTTTAATCAAATTTCTGAAGTGTGATTCTTGCTACTGCATTGCAGCTGGCTTTAACGGGATAACATTTATGCTCAGCAGGTAGCAAACGGTTCGAATGATGGATCTGATATGTCCCATGAAAGCTCTGAAACTGAAGTTTCTACCTCAATGATTAACTTTTTAAGGAAGAAGCATATATTACTGCTTCATGCAGGTGGTGACTCTAAGCGGGTTCCATGGGCAAATCCCATGGGGAAAGTCTTCTTGCCACTTCCATATCTGGCAGCTGATGACCCTGATGGACCAGTACCCTTGCTTTTTGACCATATACTTGCAATATCTTCCTGTGCCAGACAAGCTTATAAAAATGAAGGTTATTTTCCTGTTTATATCAAAGCATAATATTTAAGAATGATTCAACATAGTGGAAGGACAGAAGATGTTATTTAAGTTGTATGATAGTGATATGTGTAATAAACAAGACATAAGTCTTGTATGTGCTCAACTTTTCGCTTATGTGTCAGTTCCAATTAATAGAAAGTGTTACTCAGGGGAGAAAGTTTGTTAAGTGAGATTAGTCTAGGAAATTCATGTACCGGAGGTCAAATAAGAAAACACAGTTAAGTTTTTTGATTCACTTTTGCGTAGAAAACACAGGTAATTTACCTTTGAGGGTAATTGGGGAGGGTACGACTATGGAGAAGTATCTATTAGACTCTTTGAGGTTTAGAATGAAAATTGAAGGTATTTGGACGATTAGAACTATATTGCAGGCTAATCAAGAAACTTTCCGTCCTATACTAATAGTTTCACACATAAGCTGAAAGTTTAGCACCGGCAAAACTCGTGGCTGTTTATTAACAGATATCACTATCATGCAACTTCAATAACATATCCATTCCTCAACATTGTTGAATGTTTCTTCTTTATAGGTTTAACATGCTTCTAGAAGGCAATGATATCACCAATTGAGTCCTACTATCTTTAAGTTGTGAGTTTAGTCACTCAGAGACATAGTTGCATGAGTTGGTTTGCCACTCATTCCGAAGAGGGAATTTTTTTTTGTTATGTAGTTCAGAATATTTCAAATAGATACACAGCTTTTCTTACGTGACGATAGTAATGAAATTACACGGTATACGAGCAAAGAAACACAAAAAATCATAGCTTACATGGTTCATAAGGTCAAAGATCAGGCTGTTCATCAATTATGACACATGATTACTATAAGAAAGCTTGTATCATTGCTTCAACTGCATTCATATAATCTATGGCTTTTTTTCGTGTTTTTTGTCCCTTTCTTTGATTGTGAAAAAAGAATGTTCAGCTTGGTAACTAATTTAATCCAGGTGGGCTGTTCATCATGACTGGTGATGTGCTTCCATGTTTTGATGCATCTGCTATGGTTCTTCCGGAAGATACATCCTGCATCATCACTGTTCCCATCACTCTTGATATTGCTTCCAATCATGGTGTTATTGTGGCATCAAGAACTGGGGATTCAGATGAAAAATTTTCACTTAGTCCTGTTGCAAATCTACTTCAAAAACCTAGTGTACAGGAGCTTAATAAGCACCATGCAATACTTGATGATGGTAGGACATTGCTTGATACTGGTATTATAGCAGTTAGAGGTAAAGCTTGGGAAGATCTTGTGACACTTTCTTGTTTGAGCCAACCGTTGATCTCACAACTTCTGAATACTAGAAAAGAGGCAAGACTTTAACTCCTTGATTGCCATTTAATCTTTTATTTATCGTGCCAGTTTCATTTTTGGCCATTGTACTTTTTATGACCAAATTAGTCATCAAACAATGGAAGATGTTCCATTTTGAAGAAAATGACCATAATACCCCTAAAATGTTCCATTCACTTTTCCAGATGAGTTTGTATGAAGATCTTGTAGCAGCTTGGGTACCAGCAAAGCATGAATGGTTAAAATCAAGACCTTTGGGTGAAGAACTTGTGAGTAGATTGGGGAAACAAACTATGTATAGCTATTGTGCTTGTACGGTGAATATTATCTTATTCCATAAAGCTTTTATTATCATGATTACAATGATTATACTTCAACAATCTTGTGATCTTATGAGGATTTTCCTAAAATAAATACGCAGATGATCTGTTGTTCTTGCACTTTGGGACCTCAAGTGAAGTTTTAGACCACTTAAGTGGGACCGGTTCAAGACTCGTGGGCCGAAGGCATCTCTGCTCCATTCCTGCAACAACAATGTCTGATATTGCATCATCTGCTATTATAATTTCTAGCAAAGTTTCACCTGATGTATCAATTGGTGATGATTCTCTTGTATATGATTCATCAATTTCAAGTGGAATACAAATTGGTTCTCTATCTGTAGTAGTTGGTGTTAATTTACCAGAAAAAACTGATAAATTTCTTCTTCCTGACCGGCATTGTCTTTGGGAGGTACCTTTAATAGGCTGCACTGAGAGGGTGATTGTGTATTGTGGTCTTCATGATAATCCCAAAATTCCCATTTCAGAAAATGGTACTTTTTGTGGAAAACCATGGGAGAAGGTTCTAGAAGATTTGGGAATTCATGAAAATGATTTATGGAGTTCTCAAGAAAAGTGTTTATGGAATGCAAAACTTTTTCCTGTTCTTCCATATTTTGATATGCTTAGTCTTGCAAACTGGCTTATGGGGTTAGAAAATGATGAGAAAAATGAAGGATTTTTTAATTTATGGATAATGTCTAAACGGGTCAGTTTAGAGGAGTTGCATAGATCAATTGACTTCCCACAAATGTGTTCAATTTCTAGTAATCATCAAGCAGATCTTGCAGCTAAAATTTCTAAAGCCTGTCTTACTTTTGGTTTGCTTGGGAGGAATTTATCTCAGTTGTGTCAAGAGATTTTGCAAATGGAAGACTCAGGAGAGAAAATATGTACAAATTTTCTGGAATTATGCCCAAATTTACAGACAAAAATTTCCAAAATTGTCCCTAAAAGCCGAGCTTACCAGGTGCAGGTTGATCTTCTCCATGCATGCAAGAATCATGAAAAAGCACTTGAAGTTGAACACCAGGTATGGGCTGCTGTTGCTGATGAAACTGCTTCAGCAGTGAGATATGGCTTTAAAGGTCAGCACTATTTCTATATTGACCTTTTGAGGTCAAACCTAATCCTTGGTAGCATGAGTGTTGACTAGTTTTTTGTTGTTTTGAATGTTTTCCTGCCTTTGTTTCACAGAGCATCTCTTTCAATCCTCCAATCAGACAGCTTCTCAAGGAAACGGGAGCAATAGTGTGGATGGTCAAGTGGGTCAAAGTCAAACTTTCTTTCACAAAAAAGTCAAAGTTGAGTTACCTGTTCGAGTTGACTTTGTTGGTGGTTGGAGTGATACGCCACCATGGAGCTTAGAACGTGCTGGATGCGTTCTAAATATGGCAATAACTTTGGACGATTCTCTCCCTATTGGAACAGTTATAGAAACTACACAAACGCCTGGATTATTAATTACTGATGATGCTTCAAATGAGTTATATATAAAAGATATTTCCTCTATTGTGGCCCCATTTGACAATAATGACCCCTTTCGCCTAGTCAAGTCTGCTTTACTTGTTACGGGTATTCTTCATGATAAGATGTTGATATCCATGGGTTTACGGGTCCAAACATGGGCCCATATACCTCGTGGAAGTGGGTTGGGGACTTCTAGCATCTTATCTGCAGCTGTTGTGAAAGGGCTTCTTCGTCTTTTTGATGGAGATGAAAGTAATGAAAATGTTGCTAGACTTGTGTTGGTACTTGAACAGATAATGGGCACTGGTGGTGGCTGGCAGGATCAAATTGGCGGTTTATATCCTGGTATAAAATTTACCACCAGTTTTCCAGGAATACCCTTGCGTCTTCAAGTTATTCCACTTTTGGCTTCTCCTAGATTAGTTACTGAGTTGCAGGAACGGCTGCTTGTTGTTTTTACTGGTCAGGTAAAGTGTCCTTTTATTTTCCCTCCAAATCCTGATATTTTCTAAGAAAATGAAGAAATGAAAATTTCACATGCAATAATTTAGTTAAAATAATAAAAGAGTGAAATAATGATAAATGCTAAAACCATTTACATATGAATTGGTAGATTTGGATTATCTTTTATAATAAACGAGTCAACAAGAAAAATAGCTAGAACGGGACCAAATCAAATGGGTTGAAAGTCGTCTAAAGTCTAGTTTAGTACATACAACCTCTTAAATTATTTGAAGATTTATTGTAGTAGTATGGTTTTTGTATAACTAACACATTAATTACAATTGGCAAAAAAAATGTTTATGGGTCAATCTAAAAAGCGACCCCTTTCAACACCGCCTGTTTTGACCCATAAAAAATTGCATGTTTCAAGCCGAGCCCGTTTTGACTTGTTACCTAACCCGCCTGTCCTGACGTTTTTTTTATATACACACACGAACACACAACATACCCATGAGTTTTTAGAGCCCTGAATCTTGACATTGATGTGATTCACATTTTGTATATTCTGCAGGTTCGTCTTGCACACCAGGTACTCCAAAAGGTTGTAACCCGATATCTCCAAAGGGATAATCTCCTTATATCAAGCATCAAACGCCTTGCTGAGCTGGCAAAAACCGGAAGGGAAGCTTTAATGAACTGCCACATAGACGAGCTTGGAGACATAATGATGGAGACCTGGAGGCTGCACCAAGAACTTGACCCCCATTGCAGCAACCAGTTTGTTGATAGCCTTTTTGCTTTTGCTGACCGTTATTGTTGTGGGTACAAGCTTGTTGGTGCTGGGGGTGGAGGTTTTGCACTGCTACTTGCTAAAAATGTCGAAAACGCCCTCCAATTGAAACACGCACTTGAAGAAAACCGTTCGTTCGATGTTAAGGTTTATAATTGGAATGTTTGTTTAGATAACTAGGAAAAAAGGTCTTTTGATTCATGCTAGTAACATAAGATGTTTCTAAGTGTGCAACATTTGTAATCTTGTAAGTTCGAGTATAATGTGGTTAAAAATAAAGATTTCACAACAGCAGTGCAATCTTTAGGTTTGTAATATTGTAATGCCCATATTAAAAAATAAATGTTTGAATTGAGATAATGATTAATGTGTCAAGGATTAGGAAAAAAAATATTGTTTTTAGTAAGTTTTATTGAACATAACTGAATATTATTGTGGGAGAGTGGAGACAAACATATGTGCTATAAGGAACCGGTTTTAAAGATGATGAAAAATTAAAAGCTTAAAACAATTAGAAAAATGTTGGACACCTAAAAAAAGAATCAAAATTGTTAATTATTGTAAATAAGCTAAACAAAATAAACTACTTTTTTAAACAAAAACCAAACCCATTTCTCAAATAATCGATGTTGGGAGTTGGGACTACCGGCCATTTGGTCCGGTGGTAGGCCGGGAGCCTCACCAATTGGGAGGTCATCAGTTCGAATCTCGTATGGGTCAGAAATGGTCTGGGTGAGTCAGGAGGTTTTTCACCGGATTTTCTCCTGGGATGGTGCCTTTCAAAAAAAAAAAAAGATAATCAATGATGGGATTGGACTGAGGCAAAGCATCTCTCTTTCTTGAAAAAAAGAATCAATATTGTTAATTTTTTAGAATATTGAGCTTCAAAAACCATTCTGCAAAGTTACTTGTAAATCATGCCTCAACAGTTGTACAACTTCAATTCAACCCTGGAAAATAGATTTTGAAAGATGAACCTCCATAATAATCGGGATCGTCATCCTTGCTTTTTTAATTTATAAAACCCACCCGCTACGTTGATCACTGCTTTCAAACCCTAATTTAAAATTAAGCTTTTGGTAATGGTTGTTGACCAGTGTTCGTGACAACCAATCAGATTTCTCCAACTGTGCGTGTGAGAAAACACACGGAAAACGGTGGAATCGGTATCCCAATTCTGTAAACTTTTAGGCGTTTTAGCAAGATCATAATGTAGTTGACTGAAATAGTTTAATTCGTCCCAAATTTCGCTTGCAGATTGCAAATGGGGCTTCTTTCGAACAGAGTTGACAGGAGTGAGATTAAAGCAGGCGATCATATCTACACTTACAGAGCTGTATTTGCTTACTCTCACCACGGTATCAAATCAATCTCTCTCTCACACCACACACATTCATGTGTTTCTAGGTCAAAATCATGTTGTTGATCCACGCAATGATTGAAGAACAGATTAATTTCTCATCTATTAGGAATGTAGGTTTTGCTGTTAGGTTTAATTACTGGAATTGAATTTTCAATTTGGTACTAATTTTGAGAACACATTTTTTAACCCTAATCTGAAGTAAGAACCCTAACAATGAAATTCCTAAACCAGTTAAATTGTTTTATATATATTTTTTATACATGATTATAACCTCTATGATCCTATATGCAGGGATCTACGTTGGAGGTAATAAAGTGGTTCATTTTACCCATTTTAAACCTGATGGTGAGACGAGTTGGAGCATCAACGCCCCTTCGGGTTCTTATGATGAAATGTCTAAACTATCCTCACCATGTTCGACATACCCGGACTGTGGTTTTAGACAACCTAAAAGTGGAGTTGTTCTATCTTGCTTAGATTGTTTTCTAAGGAATGGGGCTCTCTACAGCTTTGAATATGGTGTAAACCCAACGGTTTTTCTTGCCAAAGTACGAGGTGGCACTTGCACCACGGCCGCGTCAGATGGTCCTGAAACGGTCGTCCACCGAGCCATGTATTTGCTTCAAACTGGATTTGGGAACTATGATGTGTTTCAGAACAACTGTGAGGACTTTGCGTTGTACTGCAAGACTGGGATACTGCCCGTTGAGAAGTTGGGAATTGGAAGAAGTGGACAAGCTTCTTCTCTGATTGGTGCACCGCTGGCGGCTCTTCTGTCTTCCCCTTTGAAGTTGTTGATACCGAGCCCGGTAGGTATTGCTACGGTGACAGCTGGCATGTATTGCATGAGCAGATATGCTACTGATATTGGAGTTAGAACTGATGTTGTCAAAGTGGCTGTGGAGGATTTGGCTGTGAATCTTGCCTGGATGGATGGTCTTAAAGAAGCATTTCAGGATAACGAAGCTTCAAGCTCAAACAATAATAAGGTAACTAATCTTGATTAACCAAACATTATTACATCTGCCCCATGAATTTCTTAGGAGTTTATTTGGTTATTGTTTGTTTGTTGATACTGAGTGAGAACTTGTGTGTTATCTTGGTGAACTATGAAATGTCAGTCGTTCAAGATGAAATTCTCTAGATAAGTATTATTTCTGTTAAAAAAAATTATACATATTCCAAAGTATTCTTAGACCCTTTGATGGCTTGTCATGAATGCTTGATCTTGATCAAACTTTGAAAGTTTTTATTTTTTTTCATTATTAACAACTTCAAATTCTGCTTGTGCTGCCATGTTTTCCACTTCAACAACAATGCCTGCTACACGCTCTGTAATTTCTATCAACAAAGTTGCCATTGTGGCTATTGGAAATATCGCCATTATTGGAACTGTTTTCGTTCTTTGTGCTGTCTTTTCTTCATCCGCCTCATGTTCGGTCAATAAAAGTGCTTGTTCTGATAGATCTTTGAACATGTTCTGGAAACTTTGAACCGCAAAGTTCATCTCTTGCACAAAAAACTGTGTTTTGGTTGATTTTGTCATGGTTTTAGTTGTCATAGCTAATTCTTTTAAGACATTTGATGAGCTTGAGCTTAGTCTCATGCATACTTCTTTCATGTGCTTCTTTAGCAACTCGGGTGCCTGTAAAATGTAAGATATCACACATCTATAATCAAATAGGAAATGAAAATATTAGGAATTTTGTTTACTTGAACTTCAGAATTGATGAAACCGCTTAGAGTTTCTATGCAGTAAGCACAACTCCGTATCGAGGCTCCAACTTTGAGATATTGTTTCCATGGATGTCTAAACTTGAAACGCCCATGCGCAGGCTCCCATCTAGCCATACTGGCCTGCAGAAGTTAATAATATATAAAAAAATTTAATTTTTAGATGCTTAATTGCTTTAGATTTTTTTTTATATTAACATTTTAATCATTATGGATATAAGCATACCATAGCTTCTTCAAAAGCCTTTGAATTAAGCACAAATTTGTAACTCTCGTGTTTTCTACCGAGATTATCGTCCTTGTCTTTGAAATACTCTGTTACACAGCCTGCAAGTCAAAAATTAACAAAACTCATTTCACATGCCACAACCCCATGTGCATTTCACAAACGTACAACACACTACTACACAAGAAAAATATCTGAGAGTATGTGTTTGAGTCAATTCATACCATCCAAGGATTCTGCAAGTCTTTCTAGGTTTTTATATATGAGGTTATGAAGCTCTTTGCCAGCCCAAACAGGATAGAAAAGCATGCTTGTGAACATGCAAATGGAGGTTCCAATTGCAATGGTGGACACTCTGTTTCTAGCTAGTTCTAACAGTTTGTCCACTCGGTAACCCGACACTGACACAAAGCTAAATGTGAGGATGAATATCATGACCCCGTAATCGAATCGGCCTTTCACAGATGGTATGAATCTTGAGAAAGTAGCTACTGCAGCTGCATAAACTCCATATGGTAAACTCATTAGTTTCTACATCATTAGGTGCACCCTTTTGTCTCGGGTCGGTCAAAGAAACAAACAAGAGTCAAACCCATGACCCGAATGTGTAAAATAAGTTTAAACTCACATAGAATGGTTACAGATACTTGAAGAATCACAGGTTTAAGTTCTTCTCCACACTGGCTAGCAATCCAGTGCACACCGACCCCTATAGAGCCCCCTAGAAAAGTGGCGGTGGTTCGATTAAAGGCTTTAGAAATAGTTGCACCTGCATTAATCAAATGAGTTCAATTTAAGCCCATAGTATTAATCAAGAATCGATAACGATGAATGGCCCGAATGTATGTTTTACATACCAACAGAGTACTCAAAAGCCATGACAACGGTCATGATCGCCCACATGGCATTCCCACCGACATCGTCATAGAGCGGTCTCATGTAATAGAAAAATGACACCAAAGAAAGAGCTATGCCTGCTTTCACACCATGAATCACTTTCCTTGGATCACTTGCTGCAATATTCCTAGCCTTCTCCAAAAAGCTTCCAATATGCATCAAGATTTTCAATATTTGCCCTTGTAGTTGTGTATACATTCTTTTAGTGACCCCATGCTCGGTGGTTAAAGTCTCCACGGGCACATTTACCTTCCATTCTAGCCCGTTAGACGCCATCTTTTGACCCGTTTGCATGTCTCGTGTAAGATTGTAGTTTCGAGTTGTACTATTTCAGGAATTTTACTTGAGAGATACACAGAGGGTTCAAACCATGGAACATGGATGGCATTTGGGTGTAGGGGTACATGTATATATACACCACACTTGTAGATATCTAAAAGTTGTTCTAATTTTGAAATGGAAACATTTTTATTCTTTACCATAAAACTGTAATTAGTTATTATTATTATTATTTTGATTACAAAAGTATCTGTTATCTTAGTTTTAGGTAAAGGGAATGTTAGCAGATGTCATCATCCCATCTTCTTGCAGGTATATACATAACAACTGGGAAGTATATATTAAATTTAAATACATGGATATTGTTAGTAGCAAGTGTCACTTTAAGTTTTAAATCATAATTTATTTATGTTGTTTGTTTGATTTGAGGGTGGCCTAAATCCTAAGTTAGGTCACCAGTCAAGTATACATTAATTTTGGAAGAAAAATAATAATAATAATAATATAAAGGTAAGAAAGCAATTCCACACTGTATTATCCAATATTATTTTCAAAATTGTGCTCCTGTTAGGTCATTGCAGCAGTTCTTTTATTTAATCATGCCCCCAAATATTAAATTTGTTCAAGATTTGTGACATAGTTTGGAAAATTATGAATGAATGTAAACTAACATATTACCGAACGTTTACGAATGCGGCCTCTGTTTAAAACAGGTTATGACCCAAAGTGCTTTTTAAATGTTTAAAACTTGCTTTATTAAAAATGTAGATTATTATTTTTATCAATCTAGTTTTTAAAATTTTGTTAAGATATTAACTATGTATAACAGTTAGAAATGTTTTGAAACTTTTGGTATCTCTAGCTAATCAATTAGACATTAGAATCTCTTATAGAAAATGTACTTCTCAAAATTGATTCATTTTAATAACTTCTACAGTGCGGCTTTTATCTGTGCCAACTTTTTTTCAACCATTTTCTTAAAACAATTACTTAAAATTTAAAAACTCCGCGGTAAAATGAGTCGAAATAAAACTCAGCCATAACCTCCTAAATCGCTTTATTAAAAATATGTTATTATTTTAATCAATCTTGTTAAAAAATTAAAATGAAGAAAAAAAGGTGTACCCGAATCTGTCTCGTTTGTAATTGTATCCATTCCATACTACAATGACCAATTACGCAAACCAGCCCGGTATTTACAATTAGGGCTGTAAACGAAACGAATTGAACCGAACGAAGCCTTGTTCACATTCGTTCATTAAGGAAAATGGATTTGTTCACGAACAGAACCGAACGAAACCCTGTTTGGGATCTTTGATGTCAACCCTAATGTCTTCCGAAATGAACATTTAATAAGATCATTTTAATATCAAGTTTTATGTACATGTATTGAACTTACTTTACTTAGAGAGTGTTTGGAATTGAGGTGGTTTATGACTTATTGGCTTTTTCAAAAAACCAATAAGTTAAAAAAGTGTTTGGCAAACACAAAAACACTTTTTATTTTGACTTTTTAAAAATGGTACAAATTTGTTTTTCAAAGGCAAAACAAAACCTGACTTTTTAAACTCCTTTTGGTCATTTTACATGAATAAGCTAAGCCAAATACTTTTTAAAAACCAACTTATTGACTAATTGACTTTTTCCCACCACAAAATCTAATCCAAACACTTTTTTAAAAACTCCTTTTGAAAAAGTCATAAGTTAATAAGCATTTTTGAAAAAAAAAAAAAACACTTTTGGAGTTAAATAAGCAATCCCAAACACTCTCTTAATTAATTGTTAGGGTAAAAAATAAAATAAAAAGTTAAAGAATATAAAAAGTTTAGATAAAATAAAATAGAAATATACAAAAATCTTTAATGAACAATATAAACAAACGAACATGAACGAACACGAACATAAACGAATGAACGTAAATAAACGACCGTTCATGAACACGTTACCGAACGTTCACGAACACAACCGAACGAACGAGACATTTGTTCATGTTCATTCATTTAGTTAATAGGACGGAATTCCTTGTTCATGTTCATTCATTTATTAAACGAACGAACGTAAACGAACTTCCCGCCGAACGGTTCACGAATTGTTCGCTAAACATTCGGTTCGTTTACAACCCTATTTACAATACAATGATTTTGACAAATATTCAGGATTGGAAAAGTTGGATGATAGTCCATTAATGACCACCTGGATTAAATAAGTTACCAAGTTGAACAATGTTTTTTATGATTAAATTAGTTACCAAGCCATAGATTATATTAATGCAGTTGAACTTATAGTAATCATGAGTAATAAGTTTTTTTGTATTTCTTTACCCCTGTAATTTCATTATTACCATCAGGTAAGAAAACTGTGTATCTATTTAAAAAAATGGCTTCGCCCGGGTTCGAACCCATATCTACCCTTTCAGAAGACAACAGTTTGTTAACAATGCCACCTTGGAGGAACCCATATCTTATTGTTGCGATGGTTGTTTCCTTTGGGCTCCACTGTTTGAGTCCATTCCTAGCAAATGTTTTTGGTATCATTCCACTGGGTTTCAGTCATCTTGGTTTCATCACACTTAATCCTTATTGATGAACTGCTGTCATCAAGAAGCAAAGATATCGTAAATATGTACTTTAGTACCCTTTTGCTATGCCATAACCCCATAAGTAACGTCATTGGGGTCCACTTTATTGTCATCCATTACTCTCACAGCATCAACCAACCTTCCTTGCTTACAAAACCCATCCATTAAAATTGTATAAGTTGTGGCATCAGGAGTCCACCCTCTATCAAGAATCTGATCAAATATCTTCTTTGCACTCACCATGTCTCCTTTGGAAACATAAGCTCCTAATATAGTAGTGTAAGTCACCACGTTTGGCAACATTCCCATTGCTGGCATTTCATCTAACACCTTCAGTGCACCTTCTATGTCACCTTTTTTACAAAATGCTTTTAAAAGAATGTTACAAGTGAACACATTTGGTATGATATTGAACTTACTTCGACTATTTTTGAACAAAGCATGCACCAACTCGTATTTTCTATTCATAATCAGAACATTTAGAAGGGTGTTTAAAGACCGGAAACAGATTTTGTGACACCAAAGTCCTCGATTCACAAGAATATGCGTAAAGCGTCTTTAGAACTGCCGGCAAGTCCGTAATTACGTAAGACATCGATGAAAAGATTCTCCCCACACTTGATACCTGATTTTTGTAACTGGGAAAGAAGGGTTTCAACCGGTTCGAAGGCCTGAGCACGAGAGAGCTTGTGGATAATGGAGTAGTAGGTTTCATAATTATGTTCAAATCCTGGGTGATAGTTACCGGCGTGGTAAAAGATTTGGAGGGCAAGGTCGAGGTTTTGTTGGCGGGTGATGATGGATGTGAGGCGTTTCGTAATTATGTTCCCTCCATATCTCCGTTTGTAGGCGTTCCGTTTCGTCAAAGATTTGGAGGGCAAGGTCAAGGTTTTGTAGGTTTCATAATTATGTTCCCTCCATATCTCCGTTTCTTGCATACCCTGCAATCAGAGAATTCCAAGTGGGGACATCTCTAGTTTTCGTTTTGTCAAACACTTGGCGTGCAGAAGGTAACATGCCCAGTTTCGCGTACATGTCGACTAGCGCGGTCGATGCATATAGATCAAACTCGTAACCCAGTTTAACGAGATGCGCATGGAGTGTCTGACCTTGGCGAGGTGAGTGAAGCGTTGCAGATGCAGCAAAGAGGGAAGTGAAGGAGTGCTGGTTAGGGGAGCAACCACTGAGGCACATTTGAGTATATAGTGTAAAACAATTGTGAACAGGGCCATGTGAAGAGAAAGCTTGAATGAGTTTGTTGTAGAGGAAGACATTTGGTTGAGGAATAAGGTCGAACATCTTGTGGGCGTAGGGGATATTTGGGATTTCAAGAAGCTTGGTGATTAGAAATTTGGTGAAATCTATGCCATTGCGCAGGGTGTGGGCATGGATTTGTTTCAATTGGTGCATAATAGATTACTCTAGCGTCTCTTATGCAGTATCGGTTTGGAGCTTCAAATATGTAGCAAGGATTTGAAGATACGTGAACTCACAGCTTCAAATCCTGGATGGTGGTTGCCGGCATGGTAAAAGATTTGGATTCAATGGTGGTGGTGTGAACAATGTTGAACTCGGATTAGCTATATTCCGTGCATAAGGGCAGGTTCTCCTGTAGCGATTTCTGTGAATTAGTGCTGTTGTGAGTGTATGTTCGCAGGTAAAAAAAATGTTAATAATAAGATCTAATTTCCTAATAAAAAATTCTCACATAACAATATTACAGTGAATAGTTCCTAACTCAAATTCTTGTTCTGCAAAATCATCCACAAATATTTCCTTGTACTAACTTCTAAACTTTCTAGTGAACATTTTTTTTGAAACGAAACAGGGCTTGAGATTCTACATTCAGGTAGATATTGTTTTTCAAAGTAATCCTACGAATAGCTATCTGAATGGAACGCGTATATTATGAACGAACGAGTGATGCAAAGAGTCTTTTGGTCTTGATATCAAAACAAGGAGTGAAGCTCATTTTTTTTAACAAAGTGAACATACTTCATACTAACTTCAACTGTCAACATAAAAGTATTAAACCCACCCATACATGCAGTTTGACTTTCAGAAAAGTCAACTGTCTGTTTTTCAAATTGCATTTTCTTCAAAAACTCTTTATTTATTTTAGTTTAATACCAGCAAATTACAGCTAGAATAACAAATAAACAAGAGCTAATCAAATTGAATCTGTTAATTGACCTAAAAAGCAATCTTTTACAATTTCCCTAAATTGTCTGTCAACAAAGAATCAAAATCACGCAGCAAATCGTTAACAAATTTCAAGCAATTAAGCATGGATAGAAACCCTAGAACCTGAGCCGTTCAAGAAGAGAGAGAAGAATCAACAACTAATTCGATAAAAGAGTGAAGGAATGCTTACAATTGTTGAAGGCTCCTGGACGAATTCATAGCAGCTTCGTTCGTTCAAGAAGAGAGCAAGAAGAACATAGATAGCAGGGCATTTTATTTTTAAAACCCAAATCAGCCCATATTTAAGAATGTGGGTCAAGATTCCCAAGCCTAATAGTCAGCCAAGCCCAAGGTTTTGATAGTTTGGTCTACCGACGGTCCGGTAAATGTCGGCATCATGATCATAGTGGTTTGACTTTGGATGAATTTTTTTTTGAACGTTAAACTTCATTAAAACCGGCAAAACCTCAAACCGAGGACTGCCACAAACTAATTACAAATATACAATGGATACTCAATCCAATCCTTCCACAAAACACCTTTGAATCTTGACCTATACTTAACCCACAAAAAAGATAAAGACTTCACTTCCGCTACCACCTCTCCCACCTTCGACTCTTTCCTTTGGAAGACCTTAGCATTCCTAGTCTTCCAAATCTTCCAAGCCGTGACCATGACAATGCCTCTAATAATCTTTTTCCTCCACTTGTTACCATCTACATTATTACAAAGTAGTAGCAAATCTTCAAAGTCGAAGGCAAAGAATGAGTCTAACTTACACCATTTGCAAATAAGAGTCCTAACTCCATAAGCAAAACCACACCCGATGAAAATATGATTTACATCTTCTCCATCCACTTCACACATCGGGCACACAAGCGAAGAAATGTTAATCTTCCTTTTCATTAGCGCGTCTCGAGTTGGGATCCTACCGAATTCAGCCCTCCAAACGAACACATTCACTTTCAAAGGCACCCAACCCTCCCATCGCATTTTAAAATCTCTTCTTTGATCCCGGCTCTGTCTAATCAATCCCTTAAAGTGAGCAACCGAAAACTTACCACCATAGCCTTCGGTACATTCCCACTCGTCTTCTTTTTCCCCTAAAGCGACCTCTTGCATTAGCCTTGACATGTCCTGCATCTCGGACAACTCCTCCACAGTGTAAGGATGATGATACCAACACCCATGAAAAATAAGACCCTCCCCACCTTGTCTAACCCGATCTTTCACTGTACACTCCACAGTGTAAGGATGATGATACCAACACCCATGAAAAATAAGACCCTCCCCACCTTGTCTAACCCGATCTTTCACTGTACAAGATTTTTGCTTCTCCAGCCGATAAACATATGGCCATCTTTCCTTCAACAAAACCGAACCAATCCATTTGTCATGACAAAACCGCAAGTTATTCCCATTACCAATTATACCCATCAAGAAGTGATTAACCATCCTGCCATTAATCTTGAACGACTCTAGGAAAGTAACAATCGTTTTCCAGCAACCCGATAATGCCTTCTTATAAGGAAGGAACACCCAATTACCTTTACCACCGTGGATGTCTTCAATAACGTTTCTCCATAAATTATTTTTGCCAATGGTAAAACGCCACGCCCATTTTGACAAAAGAGCCGCATTCACATCCGTTATCTTTGAGACACCCAATCCCCCATCTTTCTTTGATGTCGTAACCACGTCCCATGAAACCCAATGCGTCTTTTTTCCTTCGTTCACTCCTGCCCATAGGAATTTTTTCATCAACCCTTCCATTTGTTCCACCACTTTCACAGGAGCTTTATAAAGCGAAAGAAAATAAATAGGAAGGCTTGAAAGCACCGATTTGATCAACGTCAATCTTCCACCCATTGAGAGAGTGTTAGCTTTCCAAGACGAGAGTCTTTGTTGAATAGTATCAATCACCGAGCTCCAATGACAAACCCGGTTCATATTCGCTCCCACTCGAATCCCTAAATAATCAAACGGGAGGGACCCCACCTGACACCCAAAAATACTCACCATACGGTCCACATCTTCACTATTCACACCAATCCCGAATAAGTGAGATTTATGAATATTTATCTTGAGACCCGAACACAAATAGAAGACCCGTAAAACTCTAGCCACTTTCTCTATGTTGTTCTTAGACCACTCCCCCACGAGTAATGCATCATCCGCATAAAAAAGATGAGACATTACTGGTCCCCATTGCTGAAATTAATTCCTTTAACTTCCCCCAAAATCTAACCAAATCCTCCCGAGAAATCCCCGAACACAAAGTCTTTTGCAAAGATAAAAAATCCACCCCAAAATTGTTTCTCAAACCCCTAACCCACCCATCTTTTCCTTCCATACCCACCCCTCTAACATTAATGGACAAAAAATTCATTTTAAACCCACTTGTAACCCTTCACCTTCAATTGTATTCTGCACCAAATCCTTGAAATTCTCCAATTGAGCCCCTAATTGAGCCCCCATCCTGATAGTCTCTTCCATCTCAGTAGCACCGTGTCCGACCACGTTGCCATCCGCCGGAAATGACACCGGCGTCCTTTCTGGTGTGGGTTCAACGTCTTGCAGCATATGATCGTCCAACATCACATTATTAACCGAGTCAAAATTCTGTTCTTCATCTGAAATGTCAAGTAGCGAGTTTAATCCAAACGGATCAGATGCTTTGGGCTTTTTTCCAACTTTGGCCTTATCCAGACTACTTGAATAACAAGGGCTAGGCTGGCCCAAAACCCCTCCTGGTTGCTTTTTTTTTTCTTTTATTAACATTGACACTATCATTTTTTTATAAAATCACTAGGATCCAAATCTTTTTCAAAATAAAAAATTCTACCCGGAATAAAATCTCCTTCCTTATCAGTTACCTCAAAATTAGCGGCATTTAAGGAAACCGTATCACCCGCATTTAATGCAATGTCAGCGTCCAAATCCCTCTCACCGGAAAAGTTACGGTCAACGCCGGAACCATTACCGTTTATCTTTTCCGTTACTGCACCTTCTCCTTCGTGACACTCCTCCATCCCAATACCCTCCGCATCGACATCTTTGTTACAATCATCATTTCTATTCGGTTCATCACCACCCTCTTGACTTCCACCGGCGTCTAAGATTTCCGGTACCCAATCTCCGAGCTCCTCCAACACCCACACCCTAAAACGCCTTCCTCTCCACTGCAACATGATCTCCTCTGCTACTCTCCTTCCATCACCCACTAGAACCCCTATATATTCGTAAGAAAGATCACCTTCTTCTTCCGAACGTGTATTCCGATGAACCACTCTGCCGAACTCGCTTCCCACCGAATCAATAACTTCATCAGTGATCAACTGAAGCGGAATACCTTTCACTTTCAACCATGCCAATCTCTCGTAACATAGCGTCTGTCCTTCCCACAAATCCACAGAAGAGAATCTCCCGAGGACATCTCTGGCCGCCTTCAAAACAGACTCCGCTATCTCCTTAGCATCAAATGAAATCAGAACCGTTAACCCTCCCAAATACTGAACTCTACACTCCACAGGTCATATTTTATTCAGGATAATCCTTATACTCTTTAGTGCATCCAGGTCCAACATCCTCGCTATCATGGCTCTTCCATATAATCTCCCATACGCATTGATACTATCCTTCACCTGAACCGTACGCATATCCTGAACACCACCCTGTCGGCCAGTAACCGTGTCTTTGAATGAACGAGCCCCTGATTTGAAAAAATGAGCAGAACCAGATCTTGCTGTACCAACGTTTCTCTCCGTCGTCTTCTGACTTTGGATGAATTGATTAAAGGGAAAAATACGAAAATGAACATTTGATAAGGAAAATTCTTAAAAATAGACATGCTTATTTAGCCTACTATTTCATGGACATTGCGCTTGTTAGCCGGCTAAAGACGGATAAGCTAGCCGGCTAAAATTTTCGTGCCAACATTCAATTTGCCAGAGTACGAACCAATAAACAAGCGGCACGTGGCAGGCTTAGCCTGCTAATAGACGGCTATAGCCGTCTAAACCCTTTAGCCGGCTATAGCCGTCTATTAGCAGGTTTAGCCTCCGAAAATTCTCTTCATTTTAGGCGGCTAAAAGTAGACCTTAGCCTTTTAAATTTTTTTTTCGGAGGCTTAGCCTGCTAATAGAAGGCTATAGCCGGCTAAAGGGATTAGACAGCTATAGCCGTCTATTAGCAGGCTAAGTCTGCTACGTGTCGCTTGTTTATTGTTTCGTACTCTAACAAATGGAATGTTGACACAGAAATTTTAGTCGGCTAACAAGTGCAATGTCCATGAAATAGTAGGCTAAATAAACATGTCCATTTTTAAGAATTTTCCTGGTCAAATGTCCATTTTCGTATTTTACCGACTAACAAGTGTAAGGTCCAATTAGTATCGAACTCTTATTAAATAAAATCAATCAATCACTCAAATGTTACAATATGATTTATTTTATTTTTTTAAACATTTTTGTAAAATCATCTTATTTATTATTGTATATTGTATAAAAATAATAATGAACTTTACAATTTTATTCTATAAAAATTATCTTATTTTATTTAAAATATCTTTTAATTACGTTTTTCTTAATTATATTTGTTTTCGATGTGTTACAAAATAATGACTAACTAATGCTAATTATGTAAAAAAATTAAATGGTATGTATGTTTCGGATAATCAGGTTGGGTATTATCTCATACCCGTCTCCATGGGCGAAGCTTTCTTAGCCCCTCCCCCCCCCCCCCCCCCGATTTTGCGCTCAATAGTGTTAATTTATACGTATTCGGCCGATTTTTCGTTCAATAGTGTTAATTTATATGTATTTTTAGGGTTAGTGCTAATGCATTTGAATATCTTTGACCATATCAATCACCGAGAGCCATCCAGAATATGTGCATAATGATATTTGATGCTACATCAAAATCTGGGTCGGGTCTTGTTGGTCTGGTTAATCCGTATCTTTGTGGTAGAGGGGATGACTTGCTTGTCCGGTGTGCAACCCCTTTTATATAGAAACTCTACCTAATGTGAGTTGATTCAGGCCCAACGAGTCAAATACTATACTTATTAGGTTTGTGTATTAGCCTTAGTTGATTAGTTTTTATTTTAATGGAAATTGTTAGTTAACCTTTCAGGCAAAGGCAAATGCAGGTTGCACGTCTTGTTGACTTATTCCCTGCAATTAATTAAAAGAAAAACTTTATGTTGAAGTACAATGATATGATCAAACTTTGTTTTTGGTAGAACCCACATTTGTCAAATTGTTCATGAGTTGGTGCAGTTTCTTAAGTCGGGTTATTTTTGATGATTTCATTGATAAAACTGTAGACTTTAGGCGCCTGCCACACTTTATTTGTACCGCTTTTTATTTCAATCACAAAAATTTATCTCAATTATGTCAAGTCTAATTCAAGCTTTTTGTCAAAACTAATCTTTTCTTCTTACAATTTCTCATCATGTCATCATTTTGTCTCTCCACACTTCTTCAACATTCACATTTATCTATGCTATATTCAGACTTGTGCACGTGTTGTCTCTCTGGCCTTCCATTCTTGGCCGACAAATAAACGACTCTTTACGTTAAGTGTCACATTCTGTAAGCTCAAGATTCTTTTTCACTGTTATTTGTTTGTTTATTAATTCTTATATCTTTATTACTATTTAATATTTCATTTATAATTTCTAAATTTTTATTACAGTGAAAAATTTAAATGCGACAAATAAAAAGTCTTATAAACAAGTGACTACTTACGATTTGATTATAAAATGAAAATCAAGAAAAATATTCGAAGTTAAGTTGAAGTTTATTGTTGTTTTCTCACATGTCTTCTACACTCCCACCATCAACATATACAAACAAACATACCTATCAAAATCTCACTCAAACGGTACATTCCGGGGAGGGTAAGACGAGGGCAAACCTTACCTCTATCCGGAGGGACATAGAGTCTCCCATCCCACCATCATCATATGAATCCGTTAATTGGGTTATACGTCCATCATAGTTAAATTTGATAGGATTACAATCAAGAGCAAATATCTAATATGTCCAATTACATAAAACCAACAAAATGAGAAAACATAAAGAAAAAAACAACACTGCCCCTAATCAATGATGTAGAAACAAAACTACAACAACTTAACTTAAGCCTCAATTGTATAATGTTGATGAACCCCCACCCATAGTTCCATTCCAGTATCCACTTGAATTCCCATTTCCCATGCTTTGACCATTCTCCCTTGATGAATGTTGTTGATTCAAGACTCCAAAAGGGAACATGATTCTTTCATTATCCTCTTGATTCCCCTGAAAGTTTCCATACTTGATTCCATTCCCTTGGAAAGGGAAACCCATTGTTGGCTTGAAATCTTGTATATTGAACATTGTATTCAAGTGTGTTGTTTCTTGTGTGCTAAAAGAAGTTGACCCATGATCAGAAGTCAAAGAAGGAGATAAAAAGTTGATGTTTTTATTTTCAACCTTGGGTAGCTTTAGAAACTGAGAGAAACCATGATGATATTCTTGTTGGGAACCTAAGTTAAGATCTTGAGCTTCATGAGTAGTGAAATTTTGAGAAGAAAATTGTGGGAGATCAATTGGTTTTGAGATGGACGGTGTAGATGATACTGGTCTCTTGTTCTTTCTTGAGCCACCACCCACAGGAACACTTCTGAGGGACCCACCTTTAGTCCAGTACCTCTTACAAGCCTTGCAGAAGTATCTTGGTTGAGTTAAGCTGTAATTGTTGTAGTAACAAAACTTGGTATTGGTTGAATTGCATCTTGGACACTTAAGTGGTTGTTCATGTTGTGGCTTTATCTTCTTTTCTTGCACTTGGTTATAACTTGCATCATTTCTAACATCCTGAAATATCAACAACAAACAAAAACAAAAGGTTACTTTCTTTCTGTCTCTAAACGATCCCGAAAAAGGCGAAAAAGAAAGTAATTTGCTTTTGCTAGAAAAAAAACCAATTAACCGATACCCTTTTGATACAACATCATCAGATAACAAAACCATTTCATATCAAACATGTTAATCTACATGATCTAATTACATGGTTAAAAAGACTTGCCTTTGGCCATTGAGCAGCATCCATGACTTGAAGGGGTTCCAAAAGAGAGTTTGAATAATGTGTATGATTTAAAGCATGAGAGAATGTTATTGGAAATGCTTGTGATTAGGCTTTATTTGGTGAGTAAGATTTGTATAATGAGTGGTGACAGAAACATGGGATTTTCTTTTTGACTTACTGTTGTGAAATCAAACGATTCTTGTATTGCTTTTTGTTGGTGGGTATTTGTTTATATTTGTTTAGTGGAGGTAGAATTTTCAATTTTGAGCTATCAATGGTGGGTTTTGCTTCTTTGACCTCTAATGGAGTGGAGGAAAGTGGATGGTCATTGCTTTATATTTTCCAAAAGATTTTCTAGCTTCCTAATTAAATTTGCACATACATGTTAACATGTCAAATCAAATTTTAGTTTTGTAGTCATGAATTTTCTAAATTTCACTTATTTACTTCACAAATCTCTTTGCAATTTACATGAAAAGGTTCCTAACTCGCTACCCAATAGCTAGTTGGTGAGGTAAAAACTTACTAAGCCAATGATCAGTGGCTAATCCGAGAGGATGATCGGTTAGGACTCAGTCACAGCCTAGACTCTAAGAGAGGCACCGGTGTGGGATTTTCCGCACCTGACGGAGCAACGTTGCGTAGAGGTAGAAGCCTCACGGGTCATGCACTTCTTTTCTCGGAGAAGAAGCAATGACACTATTCGGGAATTTATTAAATAAACTCTTATTCTTATACATGAAATAAAGTAGATATATGAAAAATAGATTACTTGATAAATAAAAAGTCACATATGAATTAAATAGAAATAAAAAGTTGGACAATTTTGTATATTTGAAGACATTTGTGATGATACACCGACATACAGATATATGAAATAATTTCATGCTAAAAACTGGTCGAGACTCCGACGTATGAATATACTGAAAAATGATATTTTTATGATTTTCAATTAAATTAACAATTAAAAAAAAATCCGGTTTATTTCCCTCCAAATTAGGCTTTTTTGGGGCCGTTCAAAAGAATTCAGTACCTACTTTCTTAGATTTTTTAGATTAGAATAATAAATTATTTGTCACTTTCAAATTATCTGATGTAGATGTTTAATCAAGAACAAGGGAATGATGATAAAAATGATCTAACAACTACCTATGTCAAGTAACTTGATAAAATTATATAAAAAATATATATTTAATATATTCATAAATATATAAATCTCTTGTTTTACAACTTTTTTCTATAAACATATACATAAAAAAACAATTTCATTGTTTTTGTCTGTTTTTTTAGAAAGAATCTAAATGAGAGAAGAGAGAAGTGAGAAGCCGACAAAAGCAAGTGTGGTGGGGGATTAGGCATAATGCTGGGTGGACTACAATGACACAGACACCCACCCTATTTATTTGAAATAAACACCCTTCCAAATCCCCAAATCACTAGGTATAGATATTTTATTATCTAATAAATAAATGTTTGTCTTTGTTTGAATATATTTTTTAGTAAATTCGATTACGTCTTTAAAAATCTAATACTATGTTTATATGTAACATAATTCATGCTATCTTGACGTGGCAGATTCCCCATTTGAGATATAACAACTCTTCTTTTAACACCACCTGGTGATGTAAGTTTCTATGCAACTTCACAAACACTTGGTGGGAGAACTATATGGTTTATTACATAGATAACACACAATACCACAATGGATTTTTCATTAATCTATACGGGTATCACAACCTAAGGGTTCTTGCCTTTTTTTTTTTTCCTTTTTCTCTCCCTTCTATCTCTCTCCGCTGCTACCACCACCATATCTTTGATCCGGTCATCGGTCATCTTTCTTCATTGTCCACTTATGTGATGACTTTCTTTCTCTCTTTCTCCTTCTCGTCCTACCCCGGGGACGCATTGTACAAATATATTGATTGGGTTTTATTTATTTTTATCTTACAAAGTAGGCATCGATCCTGAAGTTTAAAAACCAGAATAATTTTAAATAAGGCACCGATCTTCAGTTTTAAAAACTGGAACAAATTCAAATCAGGCAAAGATCCTAAATTTTAAAAACGTTGTAAAATTATAGCAAAGATGAAGAATCAAAGACAAAAGATCTTACAAACACACCACACAAGAATCAATGTTGGCGTCTTTAAGTTTTTGTTTTATCTTTTGTTTTTATTATTTGTTTCAAGGTAAACATCATATCGAATATGACGTCTAGCTTGAGTGGGCATTATATATATATAGGGGATGAATATTTTGAAAATCCAATTGAGTTGTGAAAACATTAAAAACTCTCCAAAAAACGTGTTTTTGCATGGTTAAAAAAAATTAAAAATCATTCTAAGCAACTTTTATAACATTTTCGTCAAAAAAATTAAAAAAATGGCGAGCCAATTTTTTTAAAAAAATGGACAAAAATCCTCGTTTTTTGTGTAAAAACATCGTGTTACATAAGTAACACAACATGTTACATATGTAAAACAACTGGACATAATTTTTATAAAAAAAATTTATAAAAACATCTGGTCGGCGCTTTTTTGATTTTTTTTATAAAAAGTTTTGAAATTACATATAAAAACTTTTCAAAAAAAAAAACCCTTGTAAAAACCCGTTTTTTGGAGAGTTTTCAATGTTTTCACAACTAGGAGTTTTCATCCTATACATTCCTTATATATAAATATATTATATATATAGGGTTCGTTTATTTTCCAAAGGGTTTTAGCGTACGAAGGCACTAGCATGCGACACGTGTTCAGTGAGCGAGAGGTAAATGCGTCCGCGTCATAATAATAACGCATGTCTTATAAATAATTACTCATGTTTTTAATAACGCATGTTTAAAATGATAACAACGCATGTTTAAAATGAAAATTACGTATGACCATAATCACATATGTTTTATAGTAATACACGACTATAATCACGCATGTTATACGCATAATCACACATGTTTTATAATAGCGCATGACCATAATCGCGCATGTTATTCGCATAATCACATATGTTATATGCATAATCATGTATGTTTTATAATAACGCGTGACATAATCACGTATGTTTTATAGTAACACATGACCATAATCACGCATGTTTTATAATAGCGCATGACCATAATCACGCATGTTATACACATAATCACACATGTTATACGCATAATCACGCATGTTTTATAATAACGCATGACCATAATCACGCATGTTATACTCACAACACATCGATTTTTTTTTAAAGTTGATTTTTTAAATAAAAATATAGCAATACTATACTCAAATTAAAGAGAATAAAATGCTCGATTTTATGGTCTAAAATTTATTCTAATACTAGCTTAGAACCCGTGTAATACACACGGTGTGAAAAATATCAATACTTCAAAATTTTAAATCTTTATGTATATATTTTACAGGTGTAAAAATGTATTACATATACTAAGGATAGAAAACAAAATTTCAAAAATACGTTAATTACTACATAATGTAATTTGACTTTCATTTAGTTTTTTATTAAAAATAAAAGTTACATAATTAGATTTCAAAGTTTCTTATAATTAGTTTATAATAAGGGATAATTTAAAATAAATATGTTTTATTAGTATAATTAGTATTTTTTTTAAATATATTATTACTAAAAGATAAATGTGTATTTAATAAGAGAGAGAGGCGAGAAAAAAATGATGAGAATGAATATGGATGCGACACGTTGCATGAAAAAACTTTTATTTATTATATAGTATAGATATAGATTTTATTAAAATTTACTAAATGATAAAATGATTTCAATAATATCTTATCTCAAAATATAATTTTATAATTTTTAAATCTTTATTATTTGTTATCTGTAATTTCTTAAATCTTCATTATGTATTATTCATAATTCTTAAATATTCATTATTTCTTATTTCACCAATGACTGACGACATCCAACATACAAATATTCATACAAACTGTTGGTTTACAACAGGTTGGATTTGTTCAAACCGTGTAATACATGTATTTCTAACCTAGTATATATGTATGCATTAAGGTTTGTTACATAAATAAGATTGATTGTAATTATTTTTATCATAATTAAAAGTTATGATTAGATTAAGTTTCATTTGTAATTATCCTTATTACACTCCTACAAATAATTGATCAATAATACACAATATCTGATTGGTATCAGTCCCAACCATCCTCGGTCCCGGCCACCTCCAGCCCCGGCATGTTCAGTCCCGAAAACTAGTTCATCACCAGCCACGGCAACAAGCTGGAGTTCCGGCCAAGATGAGTCACAAGCAAGACGAGTCATGAAGGGGTTTAACCTATATAAGAACAAGGTAAACCATAACAAGGGGACCAAACAAGACGAGTCGCGGCTCGGCACCAGCCCCGGCAGGGTAGATCCAGTCCCGGCAGATCAAGCTCAAGGCCCAGCATGTTAAAGGCGGTGAAGAAATTTAAACAGTTAAACCCTAAAAACAAAAGAACCAGTCACGACAAGAAGCCGAGCCCCGACCACCTCCCATTCTTCGAGCTTCAGTAGAAGCCCAACCGCGCTGGGGGAGGAAAGTGAGAAGTAGGTTTTAAACCCAGGCCCTGGCCCGCATCTCAAGCCCAAGCCCGGCCATAAACCCAACGGGAGCCCCACTATCAAAAGAAAAAGGTAGGTCACTTAGTGGTGAACGCGAGTATAACACTTAGAAAAATTTAAGAGGATACTATACGTAGAAAACATGGACCAAGAAAGGAAATAACCCTATTGGATACCAGATAATGTCACCAGGCGGATAATGAGACAAAACGGTAAGAAGCCAAAATCCGTACCTGGATCCCTGACTAGCAAAGTTAACTTGCATGGTTAGGGTATCATAAATAAAAGGTCAACTATAAAGACAAATGGTACCAACTAAACCTGAACCGTAACAGACATCCAGTCCGATACATGGTCGGTACATCAGAGGCAGGTCAGCCATAAAGACAAAGGACCTGGACCCATAACGGACAAACGGTCAGGTACGGAGCCAGTGCAACAAGAGTGTGTGTCAACTATAGGGACAAACATATGGAGCCCCTTAACACTAGAAAAGGTATAACGGTCTAGGTAAGCTTAGTCAGATGAAAAACCTTGACCACAGGTTACCTGGAATGTAGCCTCAGTTCAGGTATCCAAATTACGAGAGCACTATAAATAGCTCACTCAATTGCAAAGATAAGGGAATGATCCATTCTCTCGACATTTCACTCACTACTTCACTTCAACTTATTTCCTTCTCTCTTATTCATTATCCAACGAATACTTATTCTCACACCGGAGGGTGGTCATGGGGAGAAATCTCTTCTGCCCGTGGCGAGGCTCACGATGTTTACCTGTTTTGTAGATCTATCGCCAAGCCCAAACCCAGTACAAACAGCTGAAAACTCTCATAGTCCAAGCTTTACCCTCCATCTTGCACTGCTTCTTGACTTAAGCCTCTAGGTGATAAGTTTTGTAGCAACATTTGGCACCATCCCGTGCTCTAAAAACAAAAATCTCAAACACAATGGGTGAGGGCGAGGAAACTTCTCATACGAAAGCGAGAGATCCTGACATCCTAAACCCAGACGGTGATAATATCATCTAGGGGGAAGGAAGTAAGAACTAGAAAAGTCGTCTCAACGACTCTGAAAAACAAAGCAGCGATAAGATGGTCGTCACACCAGAGTTATTAAGGCAACACCGCCAGCAGATTCTTTCATTGTTACAGCAAGAAGAAATAGGGCATCAGCTAAAGGCATCCGAACTCGCCTGGAGTTTGACGACGTAGATGGTGATGACTCACCAAAAAATAATGAAGGCGAAGGGACCAGGTCAAACAAAAACGACGCTCCACTCGAAGAGAAAGCTAGGAGAAAAGTAGATTTGGAAGACGATTATAGCAAACCGTATAGACCATCTACGGCACGGTCAAGGTGTAAGTTTATCAACAAGATTGTAGAATTTACTTTTCCCCCTGTAACACCCGGATTTGCAACCCAATTAATACTTTTTAAATAACACAGAATTTAGGTACCAGACAAACATTTACATTGAAAACATGGTTCAACCATTTACAACGACATTTAAAGCGTCACTAGTTTCAAAAGGAAAAGTGTTTAACGGGTTTTAGACCACTATAAATCAAAAAGACTTTAAACATAATGTAATCACATCCATGGGTTAGTTTAAAACAAAACAAATATTCAAAAGCGTCATTGAGAATCCAATTATCCGACTATGGCGAGACCCGAGATCATTTCAGAGCTTTCCCTACATCCACAACATCAAAAGGAACAAGGTTAGTAAAGATAAATAGTCCTTGGAACCTCCCATGGTTAATTCCTAAGAATAATGGACATGTTTTTTTTAGAACAAAAATTCTGTCATGGTAGTGTTTAGATGAACACAACCATGTTCAGGTTCCCTTGAACACGGTTGTGTTCCGAATGAACACGGTCGTGTTCCCTTTTAGCACCAGGAAAATACAAGGTTTATGTCATGGTAGTGTTCAGATGAACACAACCATGTTCTCTGACATCATCTACTATCCTTGCTATTTTTACAAGTTCTTGCATATAACAAGTATCTAACATATATATATATATTTACTTGTTTTCTAACCATACAACATCTTTCACATTAACTAACATTAATTTGTTAGTTTATCCACCCCCAATACGAGCACCACTACTCGTTTTTCGTTTCAACCCATTCCGACCCATTTGCATCTTTGTGCAATACGACACCATTATAACATGTATAATAACACACACAAGTTTACCCCTACCCACCTATCACCTCTTGGTTGGTTTACAACACATCGGTGCGAGAACCACAACTCGTCTTACCCGTATTTGGAGTATTTGACTCCATGTCCACCCTTTGAAGTATTCCACACTTCTTATTTGGTCTACAACCCCTCGGTGCGAGTACCACAACTCGTCTTACCCGTACTTGGAGTATTTGACTCCAAGTCCACCCTTTGAAGTATCCACACTTCTAAACACCAATTCACCAAATTATCACATTTTGTTTGACTAAATTTCCACATTGAGTCAACATACGAATTCTACCATTACCAATAAGTATTGACTACATACCACACAAGTCAAATACAATAACAATATGTAAATAGCATATCACACAACTACTTACACATAAACCATTTATCTAATACTAAGTAAGTGCAAAACACTTACCTTTTGGGTTAGACGTTCCCGGTTCCTCCTTGGCTCTGACCGTTTGATTACCTAAACAATTCACACTTAGTTTAGTAATCTAAGGATCTAATTACACACCAATTGAGGTATTCACACCTTCCCAAGACCTTATGATCTTAAACCTTAATTAAGAATTGGTTATTCAAGCTTCACACAAGCTCTTAACCAAACAAAACCACAATTTACCATTTGACCAGTTAAGGTTTTTCACCCAAAATCTCTAATTCCATCCAAATCCACATTCACCAATTTAATTGAGTTTTTTACATGAAGTTGTGTTTATATAACTTCATAAACACTAGTACATACTCAATTACCCAATCAAACATCCCAGATTCAAAAACCCTAATTTGGGTCTCAAGAACCCTAATTTTCAAAATCTCTAATTAGGTGATATTAACTTGAATTGGTTGTACATCTAGCTTTAGTAATGCTAGATTAACAATCCTTTTCTATAAAACATCATCTTACAACCCTAATTCCCGTCCATTAAGGTTCATCCACCCAACCCTTCCTCAAGAACATGAATTTAGATGGAGATATGAGTTAGAGATGATGCTTACTTGTTAATATGAAGGTGTTATGCAAATAAACCCTTCAATTCCACACATGCTAGCTCCAAACTTGTGTTCTTGATAAAAAAACCCCTTTTCTCCTTCTTTCTCTCTTATAAAATTCGCAAGACGCACACTTGTGTGTGTGTCTGCGTTTTTTTCCGCCTAAAACAAGGCAAAATGCCTTAATTACATACTAAGTCCTTCATCTTTCCCTTTTGACTCCTTTTACCATAAGTTAGTAAAAAACTTCACCATTTGCAACTAAATCCCCCACAACTTTCATTTTTATTTATTTACACTCATAAATAAAATAAAACACAATATTTTATTGTCCCGAAAGTTGGTTCGTTACACCCCCAAAGTTGAAAATGCCATCAAATGTGGGGAAATATGATGGTTTGGGAGATCCAGACGACCATCTGGCAATTTTCATAGGGGCAGCTGAGGTGGAACAATGGTCCATTCCAGTATGGTGTCAAATGTTCATGCAGACGCTGACGGGAGCAGCAAGGGTATGGTTCGACTGTCTCCCAAGGGGAGATAAGGAGATAGGGAGCTTCAAACAATTGGAAGATAGCTTCTTGAAGAACTTCAGCCAACAACGAAGGTCCATAAAGGATACAACGGAGTTGCACAACATTAAAAAGGGTGATGGTGAGTCAGTTGAAGATTTCATTCCCAGATTTGTAAGAGAGAGCATGCAAGTTAAAGTAGTTGGAGAAGATATACGTATCTCAGCGTTTATTCACGGTGTTCGAAGCGAGCAGGTAAACTGGCACACTTGTTGAAAGAACTGAAAAAAACACCTCAAGCGGGGGAAAAGAGAAAGGAAAATTTCATGGTGAACCAGCCAACATGCGATATTGGCCATAAATGGGGTTAATGATCACATGGAGCCATGGATGGAAAAGGAAATAAATTTTCCCCCAATTAGGGGCGGAGACTTCGCTAGCGGCCCGCTAAATGTATCAGCCAACATTGCTGGTTACCAGGTGCGAAAGGTTTATGTCAACAGTGGGAGCGCATCGGAAATAATGTATGAACGTTGTTTCATGTAATTGGACGAGGAAGTGCGGAGAGGCCTCAACACACAAGTGCACTAACTAACAGGATTCTCAGGAGAAGTGGTTCAACCGCTCGGCATGATACAACTTCCTATCACCATGGGGAACGAAACAGGAAGACGTATGGTAACCATGAACTTCCTGATAGTACGCTCCCAGTCGAGTCACAACGTAATTTTAGGGAGGCTAGGTTTATGTGCACTTGGAGCAGTCATATCTACCGTTCATGCCGCAATCAAATTCCCAACCCCAGACGGTGTGGTAACTTTATTCTCAAGTAAAGAATGTAAAAGCATAAAAGTTAAAGCACCATGTACTTCAAACACCACAGATGAGCAAAACAATATGATGCAAGAGGAATGGCTTAAAGATACATTCCCGGAACAAAAAATCACCATCAAAAGTCAGTTGGAGGGATAAAAGAGAAAACTGAAGCAGCGTCTCTAAGAAAACGTGGACATCTTCGCATGTTAGCCTTCAGACATGACAGGGGTACCAAGAACATGTAATAGAGCTCAGCTCCGAAAATGCTATAGGTAAGCAACATGTAAGAAACAATTGTAATCAATTTTGAAAGAAGGTGTATGCGGACACCAGATATTGCATTCATATTTTGTTATTTTCATACCCATTGTTGTAACCGCAAAGACATGCTTTCCCAAAAGTCACCTGGCCACGTTCAGGTTGAGAAAATAAATTGAAGTCTTCCAGCCACGACTGGACAGACAAAGGTCACATGGCCACGTCCAGGTTGAAAAAACTAAGTCTTATACTGGACAGACAAAGGTCACCTGGCCACGTCTAGCTTGAAAAAACTAAGTCTTCCGGCCGCGATTGGACATACAAAAATCACCTGTCTACGTCTAGGTTCAAAAAACTAAGTCTTCCAGCCGTGACTAGATAGACAAAAGTCACATGGCCACGTTCGGGTTGTGAAAGTAAGTTTAAGTCTTCCAGTCGCGACTGGATAGACAAAAGTCACCTGGCCACGTTCAGGTTGAGAAAATAAGTTTAAGTATTCCAGCCGCGACTAGACATACAAAACTCACCTGGCCATGTCCAGGTTGAAAAAACTAAGTCTTCCAGCCACGACTGGACAGACAAAATTCACCTGGCCACGTCCAGGTTGAAAAAAATAAGTCTTCCAGCCGTGACTGGACAGAAAAAGGTCACCATGCCACGTCCATGTTGAAAAAACGAAGTCTTCCAACCACGACTGGACAGACAAAATTCACCGGGCCACGTCCAGGTTGAAAAAACTAAGTCTTCCAGCCGTGACTGCATAGACAAAAGTCACCTGACCACGTCCAGGTTGAAAAAACTAAGTCTTCTAGCTGCGACCGGAAAGACAAAAGTCACATGGCCACGTATAGGTTGAAAATATAAGTTTAGTCATCCAGCCGCAACTGGACAGACAAATGTCACCTAGCCACGTCCAGGTTGAAAAAAACTAATTCTTCCAGTCGTGACTGGACAGACAAAATTCACCTGGCCACGTCTAGGTTGAAAAAACTAAGTCTTCCGGTCGCGACTGGGCAGACAAAATTCACCTAGCCACGTCCAGGTTCAAAATATAAGTTAAATCAACCAGCCGCGACGGGATAGACAAAAGTCACATGGCCATGCCTAGATAGATAATAAGTTTAAGTCATCCAGCTGTGACTGAATACACAAAAAGTCACATAGCTATTCAAGGCAGATAATAAAAACATAATCGAGCCACCCTACGGATGGGACGGGACAAGAGACATCATAAACGCAACCTAGAGAAAGAGCGAAATTAGGGTCAGAAAAAGGAAAAGTACACGTGGAAAATAATATAATCCATTATCACGGCTGAACACCATAATAATGGAGCGGGGGGACTTGATAGGTATCAGTCCCAACCATCTCTAGTCCCGGCCACCTCCAGCCTCGGCCTCTCTAGTCTCGGCAACTGGTTCATCACCAGCCACGGCAACAAGCCGAAGTTCCGGCCAAGATGAGTCACGGCCAAGACGAGTCATGAAGGGGTTTAACCCGTATAAGAACAAGGTAAACCGTAACAAGGGAACCAAACAAGACGAGTCGCGGCTCGGCACCAGCCCCGGCAGGGTAGTTCCAGTCCCGGCAGGGTAAATCCAGTCCCGGCAGATCAAGCTCAAGTCCCAGCAGGTTAAAGGCGGTGAAGAAATTTAAACAGTTAAACCCTAAAAACAAAAGAACCAGTCACGACAAGAAGCCGAGCCCCGACCACCTCCCATTCTTCGGGCTTCGACAGAAGCTCAGCCGCGATTGGGGAGGAGAGTGAGAAGCAGGTTATAAACCCAGGCCCTGGCCCGCGTCTCAAGCTTAAGTCCAGCCATAAACCTATTGGGAGCTCCACTATCAAAAGAAAAAGGTAGGTCACTTAGTGGTGAACGCGAGTATAACACTTAGAAAAATATAAGAGGATACTATACGTAGAAAACATGGACCAAGAAAGGAAATAACCCTATTGGATACCAGATAATGTCACCAGACGGATAATGAGACAAAACGGTAAGAAGCCAAAATCCATACCTGGATCCCTGACTAGCAAAGTTTATCATAAATAAAAGGTCAACTATAAAGACAAATGGTACCAACTAAGCTTGAACCGTAACAGACATTCAGTCCTGTACATAGCCAGTACATCAGAGGTAGGTTAGCCATAAAGACAAAGAACCTGGACCCATAACGGACAAACGGTTAGGTACGGAGCCAGTGCAACAAGTGTGTAGGTCAACTATAGGGACAAACATCTGGAGCCCCTTAACACTAGAAAAGGTATAACGGTCCAGGTAAGCTTGGTCAGATGAAGAACCTTGACCACAGGTTACCTGGAATGTAGCCTCAGTTCAGGTATCCAAATTACGAGAGCAGTATAAATAGCTCACCCAATTGCAAAGGTAAGATAATGATCCATTCTCTCAACATTTCACTCACTAGTTCACTTCAACTTATTTCTCTCTCTTATTCATTATCCAACGAATACTTATTCTCACACCGGAGGGTGGTCACGGGGAGAAATCCCTTTTGCCTGTGGCTAGGCTCACGGTGTTTACCTGTTTTGCAGATCCATCTCCAAGCCCAAACCCAGAACAAACAATTGAAGACTCTCACAGTTCAAGCTTTACCCTACATCTTGCACTGCTTCTGGACTTAAGCCACTAAGTGATAAGTTTTATAGCAACAATATCGCACAAGGGTTTTCATTCCTCTATACATTTATGAAGGTGGGCCTCAAAGCTGATGTGGGTCATGTGGCTCCGTTTGTGGGTTTGAGCATTGGAGACGCTCTAAGAAATTAAACGTGAGCAATAGTATGATGTTTTTTTAGTATGATGTTTTTTTACAAGTGTCCCTCTTCGATAATGTACAATGAATCAGTAGAATCAAAACACATATTACATATAAAAATGAGTATGAGATACTATATAATTTAACATCAGACCCTTACATGAATGTCCACTAGAGATTAAGAGAATGATTTCTCATGTGTATAGGGTAGAGAGAGTTTTAACTAAAACCTTTTTCCATTGTGAAAGTGCACGCGTAAATATTGTGTGAGAAAAGTAAGTAAAATGTCCTTGTGTGTGGTGTAAATCACGTCGAAATCAAACGGGTCCCATATGGGATTACACCAATCACCATCAACCCTCTTGGTCCGGTGTGATTGGTTTGTCACTGTTATCTTTGGGGTACATATCATTAAAAAACAAAGGTGGGGCTAGTCAACTTGGTAAGGGCACATGTCTCTTAGAATTAAGTAATTTAGAATTTTTTTTGAACGACGAACATTGAATGTTGTGACGTCGCACCCTCCGTCACATGGGAGAGCCTCGTCCAACTCCGGCCAATATGTTGTCTTAACCGGGCCCACTTGACGTCATAGTTGGAGAGCATCCAAGGAAAAATCTCACCCAATACGGCCCCTTCCGGACTTGAGAGAGAGCCGAGGCTCGAACCCTGGATCGGCGTGGTAAAACCCTGATGCATCAGCTTAAGAACTAGGCATCATTTGCATGTCGCAGAAACTAATGAGGATGACAGAATTCGAACTTGGGTCACAAGAAACACCAGGTCTCTTCCTTACCACTCCACCACCGGCTCATTGGCTAATTTAGAATTATTGATGTAAATTAAAGTAAGAATAATAAACATATCATTAATATATATATATATATATATATATATATATAATATGACCATATGTCGACATGTGTCGTCTCATAAAAAAAGCTCGAAAAAGAATATTAGTATATTTATTTTCAATTTTATGATATATATAGTAATTATTCTATCTATTTTCAGATATTATATCGTAATAGTTCAATCTTTGTAATAGGTATTCATATCCACAGATCAATCATTTTGATTAAATAAATAAGTTTTTGGATCAATATGAAATATATTAATAGAAAAATACCAAAATGGACATTGTACTGGCTAATTTAAATTGGCGCCGACTAAGCCGGCAAAATTCAAAGGCTTAACGGCGTTGCACCGGTTAAATGTCCATTGTAGTAATTTTTTGCTAGATAATATCCATTTTAGTATTTTTCCCAATATATTAATCTTATATATTTAAGGGTATTAATATGTAGAAGGGTTGAGGTTTGTTGAAATGGGGATGAAGTGAATTGAAGGTTTGAAAACATGCACCTATTGTAGAACGATCTGTCGGGTTGGTTTGAGGTCTAATCAACAGCAGGTTCACAGGAGGCAAGGTTTTAAAAGTTAGGCCAACTCCGATGATTGACTGATTGTGAAAGGTACAACACACTTACCACTAGAGCTCCACCCCCACCCCCACCCCCACCCCCACCCGACATCTAATTACTGAGTACTAATTAGAGGTGAGGTGTTTACGGTCTCATTTAATCACTTTCGGTTCATTTTTTCGTCTATCACTAAGAGCATTCAAATAAGCATCTCTATATTCATCCTTATCTCTATTATTTAGAGTTTTTTATATTTACACCTGCATCAAGATCTCTATCTCCATCTCTATCTTTAAATTTTATAATTTAGTAAATAGAGATTCTCTAAATATAGATAATCATTTTAATTAAACTCTATATTTTTTGTGAGTGTTTAGAAAAAAGAAAAAAATAATATAATAAGTGTTTGTAAATGAGATAAAGATAGAAATAGAGAATGAGATGTGAGAGGTTAAAACAAATTTAAAGATAAATTTTAAAAAATGTGATATTTAGTTAAATTATAGAGATGAAAATGAAGAAGTTAATGTGAATGCTCTAAGTAGGGATTTAATAACGACAAATTAGTCCGGTTCAAGGCTACTAGCCAAAACGGTTCGACTTGACGGTTTAAAAGATTTGAACTGATTTTTTTCTTTTAAATTTAATATAGTTAGTTTGTATTAGTTTTTTAAAAAGATGAATATTTTTTATTTTTTTATGAATGTATATACATATGCATAAGCATAACTGCATATTTTTAAAAAGAAAAATACATGAAACAATAAAAGGTAAATGGTCACTTTGGTTTACACAACCATTTTCAAGTTTCAAACCATGAACTAGGTTGATAAACCCAAATTTTCAAACCGTAAACTTAACCATATAAATCTCAAAGTGGTTGATTTGCTTCAATTTGTGTCATTAGATCGGTTTTGACAGTTTATAAATCTCAATAGCTACGTAACAACGGGCTCGATAAGTGGTTAACTGCTACCCTTTTGATTGGCCTACAAATTGAATGAAGAAAGGCAACAAAGAGAATGACCCAAATGGTCGAATGGAGAGTTTTACCAAATTAGTATGAGTAGTGTTTGGTATTTGAATGGAACTCACAAGGGCAAAATTCAAACGGAAACAAATAAACCATAAGGGCAGAAAACACTCTCTAGTTCTACACCACCTAAAATTCGTCTAAATACCTGTAATGGGATTTGAACTTTCGTCACTTGATTGAGGAGAATTCATTAACACCATAACAAATGCCAAAGGATAGTAAAGAAATTTTACATAATCCCTTTCATAATTAAGTTTATTATTTAATTGAATTCATGGCACTCATAATAGTATATAAAAGTTCAAATTTGGATATACTTATTTCTTCTTTTGCTTTTCTTTCATCATTCTTTAACTTTGGTCCTCTGAATAGGCTTTTCTGTCATTTGTGTATCTTTCTTTTATATATTAAAAAACATGAAATACGTGGAATTTTGTCACCATTTAACGGTGTGTGCTTTATAATTAGTCAATATTTGAATCAAGACAGTGGCGAAACCATAACATTTTAGTCGAATGGTTATCATAAGTTTATCTTCTATACCGACTACAATAAAGGGTCCAATTCCGTTTTTTCCATAAAATAAATTCAACTATTATGTATAAAAACTAAACAAATTCTGATAACTGTAGGGTCAATGGACCCTCTTGACCCTCCCCTGGTTCCGCCTCTTAACCAATATGAATATAGTAGACTATAAAAACTAAATAATTAATTGGACCCCTAATTTTTCACTAATTTTTAATCGTTCTCACTTTTTGGGAGATTGAAATCCTCCCACTAAACAGATTATTTGTTTCTAAAATCATAACACATTCAAAGCTCCTATGATTCTTGTAAACTCGTGTTAGCATAAAATACCTTATAAATGGATCCTTTTTTTTTATTAATTAAACTAGGTTAGAATCCCGTATATTACACGGGTTGAATAAATATAATGTTATACTTAGTAATAAAAAATTTATCTCTTTTAAAACCCGTGTATTACACGAGTTGAATAAAATATTACGTGCTAGTTATAAATTCTGTTAAGTTAATTTTTTAAACATTTTTTTAGCTAAGTATTTTTTTATGTAACTAATAAATGTTAATTCATATTAAACTTTAGAAACTCGATGTATTACACGGATTGAATAAATGCAATGCTATATATATACTTAGTAATAAAGATTTACATATTACATATTTATGAAAAACGTTTTATTAAAAGAATTATAAAATCATTATTATTTAATAGGAGAGAGAGGTAGGAAAGAAAAAATTATAAAAATAATTAAATAAATTTGTATAATTAATAGGAGAGGGAGACGTGAAAAAAAAAGTTAAGGATGTATGAGAGAGTGACAAGTGTCCTATCAAAACATTTATTTATTATGTAGTATAGATATAGATATAGATTCATCCTTTTTTTTCAAATAATACAATTGTTGCGTCCCAAAAACTCACTCGATGGGGTTCAGCTTGAGGTAGCATCAGTCGGAGGAAGGAGATCACGTCTGGATCAGCCTTTCCACCGTATGAGACCAGATCTTTGTCTTCTCGAGCCCGGATCAAATCTGCATCCATATGAAACTCTAGTTAGAGGACCTGAGGGGGATCTCCCCGAAGGCCCTCCGACGCTCAAGTCAGCCTTTTCGTCATTTATGATCATAATATAAGTGTATATTTGCATATATAAGTAAAGATGGGGAGAGTGAATGAACCAAGGAGGAGTGTGAACCTGCCCATTTGTAAGGGGGGAGGGAGCTGTTTTTGATGGAAGGGAGACCTCCCAATATATAGGGGGTCTGGAGTCTTGTTAGCCCTAATGGACCTTTTTCATAGTGGGCCTTCAAGATGGGCTTAATTCTGTATATTGGGCCTCAAGACTGGGCCAAGAGGTACGGGACAGGGGTTACCTCTTCAAGTACCCCTAGTCCGTTGTGCTTATTATCTATGATAAGGATAATGGACTCAATGACCTTTGTTGTCGTCCCTTCTATCCGGGACCGGAGGATTTCCTTTTAAGTCCCCCTAGTCCGTTGATACGTCGTGCCACCATGTTAGGGTGGGTTTGTGTAATATTTCGGCATCGGTTGTCATTTGATCTTCATAACTATGCTTCACTGCTTTATTATGCTGCTAATATCCCAAATATCTTTTCATTACCATTCTCCCACGAGAATGTGTGCGGGTCCTTTCCCGTCGACTATAAGTCTTTTGTGCCATTTTTAACCCAAAGGTGAACAGGGTGGATCTGACCGAGGCGATGCTTAGGGCATCACGATACACGTATGCGAGTTATGACCATCTTTATGAAGAAATCACACATACGGGAGCCCGTAAAAGGGCGCCTCATCAAGTCTTCTAAGCCAACATAAATTGTGCCATTTTATATGCACGTGGGCTATAATTGTAGATATCATCTTTTTTCCTCAAAATTCTTCTGAGTAATGTTACTTTGTCAAGAACTTGTTTCTTAGTACTTTCCTTTCGTCGGGGAGAATGTGAGGCATTTAGACGAAGGTTAATCGGCATCTTCAATTTAGAGTATGAGAGCGTCTTGAACGTGAGCATATCTAACTGTAAACTACCCCTAGTGGTAATGAGATTATACTATGCTAGCCTCCCAGTTGAGCTTATAAAAGATATAGAAACCTTCAGGAAGGGGGGTTCTTCCTACTTTAAGAAAGAAATAAATAAATCTGAAGGTCTTTGAATGAGCATTTTCTTCCCTTGGCAAGACATTAGTAAGTTAAGACATTTTTATCTTCTCGGGAGAATAACAGTTGAGGCCCTTATATAGGGACATTTTTCATAGCATAAGGCCCTTACGGCTATTTTTTATAGAATAATAATAATCGAGGTGCTTTCAGAGGATCATACCCCACAGAATAATAACTGAGACCCTTGAAGAAGGTTGTGCTTCGTAGCATGATAATAATAGCGAGGCCATTGGAGAAGGCCTATGCTTCATAGCATAATGATAATAATAATCAAGGCCTTTGGAGAAGGCCTATGCTTCATAGCATGATAATAATAATCGAGATCTTTGGAGGATGCCTATGCTTCATAGCATAATAATAATAATAATCGAGGCCTTTGGAGAAGGCTTATGCTTCATAGCATCATAATAATAATCGAGGCATTTGAAGAAAGCCTATGCTTTATAGCATAATAATAATAATCGAGGCCTTTGGAGAAGGCTTATGCTTCATAGCATCATAATAATAATAATCGAGGCATTTGAAGAAAGCCTATGCTTTATAGCATAATAATAATAATAATAATAATAATAATAATAATGATAATAATAATAATAATAATCGAGGCCCTCATAAAATAATAATCGAGACCGTTTTTTATCGTCACTTTTCATCTCCTATCATCCTTTTCCTTTTCATTTCTTATCATCATTTTCCTTTTTGTTTCTTATCATTCTTTTTTTTTATTTCTTACCGTCCTTTTCCTTTTTCATTTCTTATCATTCTTTTCTTTTTTATTTTTTATCATCATTTTCCTTTTTGTTTCTTATAATCATTTTCCTTTTCATTTCTTTCTCATAAGGGCTTTTCATGCTCTTTCATCGGGAGGTCCTCCGCGAGAGAGGCATCCTCCGTTTCAAACAAAGAGCATTCTGTCTAGTTACCTAATGCGGCAACTGGGCCCTCTAACTGGAAGAGGAACATTTAACCACTTATGCTCTTTACTCGAAAGGGACTTTATTTTTATCCTGATCAGGGAGTTGTTTATATTTGGTCCTTTTGCCAAATGACTTTTTCCTTTTTATTACATAGGACCCTTTTCATCATAGGCTAGAAGTCCTTAGCCAGGTGCCTCTTCGCCCTTAACAAAGTGAGATATACCATAATCGGGAGGCCTGTGAGGCTCTTTCACAAGACACCTACACGACTCTATATAAAGTCTTCAAGCCTGATAACATTTTATAGAAGGCGAGACTCCAGCTTAATAATAACTGGTTCATTAACTTCAATCTATAGTGGGTAACTTTCTTCTTGCCTGGGGGAGGGGGTTGTTTGGCAGCAATACCCCCTATTAGTCTCTCGGTTCAATGTTGCTTCTATGCTTTCCATGAGATCCGAGTCTTATATCATGGGGGATGTCCGGTCGTAGCAAAAGCCGAACAACCGAGCCTTCTAACGTTCTCGATGTGTCATAGTGGCCCTGCTTTTGAAGAACAAACTTCTCCCGCGGGGCTTTGTAAGTAGTAGTCTTATACCACATTTCCCCCCAGTTTAGTGCTGCAAATCCATATTAGTAGCATTGAACTCGTATGGTAATCTATCAAGCAATCTTACTAGACGAATGTTTTCCTCTGGGACGTCCCAGGGATACACTATGCGTCATACTTGACCTCGGTGACTTCCTTGCTTGATGGATACTTTTAATTCTGAATTCACCATGTGGACTTCAAAAATAGCTTCTAGTTGTTCACTTGACTCTTGGTTTGTCCACGTGTTTACTGTTGTCATTACAATGTTAATCCTTCCCTTTAGCTCCAATTTTGAATTTGCTACCTCCGAGCATTCCCTGATTACCAGCCTCTCTGCGTCTCCCTATATTTTCACTGAAGGTATTGATTACTTGTGTTCTATTATTGATTCTGGTACTCCTGCCCTTCCTTGAACTTGGTCTTTTGATGAACTTGGACCTTCTGTTGGCTTGGTCTTTTGATGAACTTGGCCCTTTTGTTGGCTTGGTCTTTTAATGAACTTGTTGCTTAAATAATGGTCATTTCCCGCGTGGATGACTTTTGAGCAATGTTTGATTGCTTGCTGTGAACTTTCCTGAAAACAGTTGCTTAGCATTTCACTAAGTTTTTTCGGTCGTGTAATTAATTTCAATCTTATGCATGTTTGTTTATACTCTTTTACTTTGCTATGTTGTCCTTTGTTCATACGTATGCGCCTTTGTTTTTGTTATTTGTTACTAGTAACCGGGAGGGGGGACTTATTGTGTTGCCCCGGGTGTGCTCCACACACCAGAGTATATTGCCTTTTGTCCTTTTTTACCATGGTTTTTCATGGGGATATCTTCCCGGCAGACATCCCTGGAGGTTTTTCCCTAGGCGGGGCCTCCTACTTTTTTCTCCTGATCAGGGAGTTTATATTGAGCCTTGTTTGCCAGGCTCCTTTTTTCATGCATATATTCATGTTTTGTTACAAAATGTATCATTTGTGGATGTCTTAGTAACTTTTCATTGTTCCAATTTGGGTTGCTTTTCCTACTACACACAAAATGGCCTAACCACGACCTTGCCTTAATCTGAGGTACGCCTTATTATATGTAATACCTCCGTAGCAGCATTGCATTCCATGTGCGGGGTACCTCCGATCTATCAGGTCTGACCCGCTTGTAGGTGCCTTTGTCATTAGCCCACGATAGCTTATCGAATAATTTTAATAAAAGTAAGCATATATAAGCTATCTCAAATCACATTTTAGACTATTTATATGAACTTTGCCCCGGGAGAACGTTTTAAAAGGTTTGACAAAATGCCCTGTGTGTTTTTTCAACACTTGCTTTTTCATGAATGGCAAAATTAAAGCTTTTATTATTTGATTTTTTCTTAATCAAGAACTGTTACTTTGTGTTTTATTTCCTTTACTTTAATTTTGATAAATGTGAGCTGTAACACAAATATATATATTTCTAAAGATGTTTTTAGGTTTGCAACTTGTGCAATAATGATCATATCCTTTATGCTTTTCAAGATTATGGAGATGGGGATAGCATGTGTCACACCCCGACCGACGGCGGAAAACGTCGGGGCGTGAAGCTGTGCAGACTGTTCATAGCTCATGGTTGCTAAAGTTTGAATAATTTATACATTCATTTTCATTACACGTAGCAAGTTCATACCATACAAGAACCAAATGTAGCGATTACAAAATATAAATAGTTTAGATTAATTGCTAGGTCCAAATCCTATATGTAGCAGCTTGTAATACTTCAAACATTGTCACCTGAAACATGGTTAAAAACAAAGTCAACTAAAAAGTTGGTGAGAATACATAGGTTTTCGTGTCATGTAATAGAATATAGTGTTGTGTGTATACAATTCATACAAACATGGCAATTAAGGCATTTATGGAGAGATACCATCGTGTGACCTGGTAGTACAATCAAACCTTTGTAACTAGCATGCAAAACAAACGCGTGTTGGCAGTAACAGTCACCCTACCTGGGTGGGTTTGTCAGACTCAATAGATCTATCACTGTTTACTGTAGGCTATAAAATAGTTAATGATTGCACGTGAATAGCAAACTGCGTGTTGGTCTACACACCTAGTACTCAAGCACAAAGCTCAAAATTGTAACACATGATTGTAGGGTGGAATTGTATATTGTGTAGTTTGTAAACATAGTAAATAGAACGCATGTTCCACCCCAAAAGTTTGTAAATAGAGTAAAAGAGGGGCTATGTAACTCACTTGTGTTGGAGTGTGTAGTTTGCACAGATCAACAAAAATACCAAGCGTGTTGTAGGTCGCTACGTTTGACCTATTGAATGAGGGTATAACGCGTGTCACTGTTTGTGTTATTTTGTGTCCAAAGTGGGTTCGTTGGTGGTTTGTGTGTTTAGGGTTGGTTTTGGAATAATAAATTAGTAGCGATATATATATATATATATTTATTTAAATAAAATTTAATTAAACGATATTTGTTTAAATCAATATATATATATATTTGTATAAATAAAAATGATTATATAAATTCACTATTTCATCGGTTTTGAAACTATCGGGAATTAATCGTTTTAAATTTCTAAATCAGCGATTTGGTATATAAATGATTCCCGGGTTTTGGGATTTTATAACTTAAATTTTTATAAACAAGTTTTGAAATGTTTAAATAAAAACATATTAAATTAAGTTTGAAAATAATAAAATTAAAGTTTCTGGTCAAGGAGCACGACCGTGCTCAAGTAGGGCACGACCGCGCTCGTTGCCGGGCGTGACCGTGGTGGTCTGAGCGCGCCCGTGGTCGAGTCAGAAGGTACTTCCTAGGTTCTGGACATAGAGCACGACCGTGCTCGTATCTGGCACGACCGCGTCTAGTGTTTGTTTTTGGTCAAGACTTGTTTGCTCGGTAAGCACGACCGGGCCACACCTGGGGCACGACTGTGCTTGGTCAGGCATGACCGCGCTCAGGGATGAGCGCGACCGTGTCGGGCCTTTTTCAGACACAATTCGATCGATTCTTATATTAATAGCTTCTAGATTCTTAGGGCTTTCACTTAGTGGATGATTATGAATGTTTCTACATAGTTTAATTGTATTTATATCATGTCTAGAGTGTAGTTCGAGTAAAATTTATGTTTCGGCTTTTTGGTTCAAAATCGGATCGATTTGAGTGTTTCTACAACGAATTGACATAGGGCTTTCGTAGTAGAGGTAGATACAAAGCTGAAGACGTGTTACTTACTTGTTGAAAGTGGGCAATTGAATGCGGTCGGCTACGGGTCGAGCGGCTTCGTTTCTTGGCGATCAATCGGACGACAGAGGTGTTGTGAGCGTCGAGTGAGAGTTCTGAGAGATCGAGTGGGTGTATATGAGGGTGTAGGAAGCGTGCAACTGACTCTATATCGACGAATTTGAGAGGCTCGGTTGTGGTGTGAATGGGATTAATTAATTGTGCAAATTGGACGACAATTGATGCGTGTTTTAGACGAATTTCAGTCGAGTATGGTCTGACGCGCGAAGACCGGCTTTTCTTTATTTTAATTTTCAAGAATTCAGAAGGTATGGTATGGTTTGACTTTCTGCAGTCAAGTGGGTTCATCAGCGCGACCGTGTCTACTTTAGGCGCGACCGTGCTTAGGTCGGCAGGCGCGACCGTGCCTAGTCCTAGGCGCGACCGTGCTTGCCTAGTTTTGTAGTTTTTTGAGTTTTGTCAGTTTTGGTCCTCGGGGCTTGTGAGATAATTGCGTTTTTGTTTAATTTGTTATTGTAATAGAATAGTTTGTATATGTAACTGCATCGTAGTTTGTTTGTACACGAATCGAAACTGAAATGTGTTTGTTTATTGAATGATGAAAATCAGAAATGTTACAGTCTCCCCTTGTTGAGGGGATTTCGTCCCGAAATTCAACTAGTTGAGGCTGCAGAATTGGTGAATAGGTGAGGATACTTGAGTTTCATTTGGTCTTCACGTTCCCAAGTAAACTCAGGACCACGTTTAGAATCCCAACGGACTTTGACTATAGGAATGCGGCTGCGTTTGAGTTGCTTGATCTCACGGTCCATGATTTCCACCGGTTTCTCGACAAAGTGCATCGTTTCATCAATGCGCACGTCGTCAAGAGGTATGTGGAGGTTCTCATCAGCAAGACATTTCTTCAGGTTGGACACGTGGAAGGTTGGATGAACATTGTTAAGTGCTGGAGGTAGCTCAAGTTTGTAAGCCACTTTCCCGATTCTTTCAAGTATCTTGAACGGGCCTACGTAACGAGGTGCTAGTTTGCCTTTCTTTCCAAAGCGGATCACACCCTTCCAAGGGGATACTTTGAGAAGCACAAGGTCACCCACTTGGAATTCCAAGGGTTTTCGTCGCTTGTCGGCATAGCTCTTTTGTCGACTTCTCGCTACTCGGATGTTGTCACGGATTTGAAGGATTTTGTCGGATGTTTCCTGAATTAACTCGGGACCGGTGATTTGTGCTTCACCAATCTCGTTCCAACAGATAGGAGAACGGCATTTGCGACCATAAAGAGCTTCGAATGGAGCCATGTTGATGCTGGTGTGGTAGCTGTTATTGTAGGAGAATTCAATAAGTGCTAGATGTGAATCCCAATTGCCACCAAAGTCTATGACACAGGCTCTCAGCATGTCTTCGAGGGTTTGGATTGTTCGTTCAGTCTGGCCATCAGTTTGGGGATGGTGGGCTGTGCTTAAATCCAATCGTGTGCCAAGTGTCTTTTGCAGAGATTGCCAAAATCTGGAAGTGAAACGAGCATCTCTGTCGGAGATTATGTTCAAAGGTATGCCGTGTCGACTCACAATTTCGTTAATATAGATTCGGGCCAATTTCTCAACCCGATAGTCTTCACGGATGGGCAGGAAGTGTGCGGACTTTGTGAGACGGTCAATGATTACCCAAATGCTATCATAGCCGTTTGAAGTACGGGGGAGTTTAGTAATGAAGTCCATGGCTAGATTTTCCCATTTCCACACGGGGATTTCCGGTTGTTCAAGTAAACCGGAAGGACGTTGATGTTCGGCTTTGACTTTAGAGCAAGTTAGGCATTTTGCAACATAGAGTGCAATGTCTTTCTTCATACCAGGCCACCAATATTGTGGTCGAAGATTGTGATACATTTTATCCGCACCGGGATGGATAGAATACCGAGACTTGTGTGCTTCAGTCATGAGGAATTCCCGGAGATCATTGCGGTTGGGAACCCAAATACGATCCAAGAAATAAAGCAAGCCATTGTTTTTAGTCTCTAGTTGGAATTCAGCACCACACGACATTTCCTCATACATATTGCCCTCGGTAATCGAGACGTGTTGAGCTGCTAGAATACGGGTTTGAATGTCGGAATGAATCTTGACACTTTGGAGCATGACGCGTTCTTTACGGCTCAGCGCATCGGCTACAACATTAGCCTTACCGGGATGATAACGAATCTCGCAATCGTAGTCATTGAGTAGTTCAACCCAACGTCGTTGCCTCATGTTGAGTTCTTTTTGATTGAAGATGTGTTGGAGGCTTTTGTGGTCGGTAAATACCACACATTTCGTGCCATATAGATAATGTCTCCAAATCTTCAAGGCAAATATGACTGCACCTAGCTCCAGATCGTGCGTCGTATAGTTCTTTTCATGGATCTTGAGTTGCCTTGATGCATAAGCGATTACCTTGCCACGTTGCATGAGAACACAACCAAGGCCTAGGTTAGAGGCATCGCAGTAGACGACTAGATCATCGTTTCCTTATGGAAGAGTCAAAATAGGAGCATCACATAACTTCTGTTTAAGAGTTTGGAAAGCTTCTTCTTGTTTTGGCCCCCATTCATAAGGTTTACCTTTATGTGTCAAGGCGGTGAGGGGAACAGCAATCTTGGAGAAATTAGAAATGAACCTTCGGTAATAACCCGCTAAACCAAGAAACGAACGAACCTCGGTAGGGGTTTGAGGAGCACTCCAATTCTTGACAGCTTCGATCTTGGCAGGGTCGACATGTATTCCCTTTTTATTGACAACATGACCCAAAAATTGAACCTCCTTTAGCCAAAATTCACATTTGGAGAACTTGGCGTATAATTGTTCGGTTCTCAGGAGATCCAAAACCAGTCTAAGGTGCTGTTCATGTTCTTCCTCAGTCTTGGAATAGATCAAGATGTCATCGATGAAAACGATCACGAATTTGTCAAGGTATGGTTTGCACATGCGGTTCATGAGGTCCATAAAGACAGCAGGTGCATTGGTCAACCCAAAAGGCATAACCGTGAACTCGTAATGACCATATCTTGTTCGGAAGGCGGTCTTTGGAATATCTTCTTCTCGGACACGCAGTTGGTGATAACCAGATCGAAGATCAATCTTCGAGAAACAAGTAGAACCTTGGAGTTGATCGAAGAGGTCGTCAATCCTAGGTAACGGGTAGCGGTTTTTGATTGTAAGCTTGTTGAGCTCTCGATAGTCAATACACATGCGGAATGAACCATCCTTCTTTTTAACAAACAAGACTGGTGCACCCCACGGTGAATGACTTGGCCGTATGAAACCTTTGTCAGCGAGTTCTTGAAGTTGACTTGCAAGTTCTTGCAATTCGGAAGGTGCAAGCCGGTATGGAGCTTTAGCCACAGGGTTTGCTCCGGGTATAAGATCGATTCGAAACTTTACTTCCCGAACAGGTGGAAGACCGGGTAAGTCGTCGGGAAAGACTTCGGGAAACTCCCGAATGATGGGAATATCTTCTATTCTTCTCTCCTTGTCTTCTTTTTGAATCACATGAGCTAGGAAAACCATGCACTTCTTTCGAATGTATTTCTGGGCAGTTATGCATGACATCAGTTTGAGTCCTTTGCAAGGTTTCTCGCCAAAGACTTTCAATATGTCTCCCGATGGAAGAGGTACTCGGATGTACTTTTCAAAGCACATGACCTCGGCATGGTTTTTAGATAACCAATCCATGCCGATGATGACGTCAAAGCTTCCCAATGGCATTGGTATAAGGTTGACTGGAAACGTGTGACCATTGAGTTCTAGTGAGCAGTCATGAATGATGGAGTCAATAGTGATGGTGTTTCCATCCGCTACTTCAACGGTGAAGGTTTTCTCGAGTTTGGATCGTGTTTTTGCAAGTAAAGGTTCAAAGTTAAGTGACACAAAACTCTTATCGGCTCCGGTATCAAATAGTATAGATGCAAATTGTTTATTTACAAGAAACGTACCGTTGACCACATGATCGTTGGCTTGAGCTTCATTGGCGTTGATGTTGAAAGCACGCCCACGAGCTCCGCCCTGATTATTGTTCACAAGCTTTGGACATTGGTTCCGGAAGTGGTTCGGGTTGCCACATTCATAGCATGCCCGTCCATTTGCATTGATTGGAACCACTTGATTAGCTCTGGGTTGATTAACCGGGTTGGCTTGAGTAGTAAGTGCCTTTTGTCGGCAGATATTGGCCGTATGGCCAAGTTTCCCACAATGATTGCAAAGGCGACATGGGACAGTTTGTGGGTGATGATAGTTGCAGTTGTTGCAGAGTGGGTAGGTACCTCCATAAGCTTTCTTGGCTGGATTTTGAGCCAAGGGTGCAACTTGATTAATTGGGGCGGCTGGAGTGACTATTGCAAAATTCTTCGCCTTTCTCTTCCTGGTGTTTCGATACTGTTCGTTTTGAACTTCTTTGACATGAGTAGGAGGAGTTGTGGTGTCAGAAACTTTCTTGGCCCCCTTTTTGGTAAGAGTACCTGCTTTAACGTGATTATCGGTCAGTGTGGCAGCTAGACGAATAGCATCTTCTAGGTTTGCAGGATTTCTTCCCAGAACAGTGTCCTGGATTTGTCTCGGTAGACCACCGATATATTTTTCAATACACCTAGACAAAGGTGTAACCATGTGCGGTACCAGCATGCTGAGTTCGTGGAAACGGTTAGTGTACGCCAAGCTTTCACCGCTATCTTGGGTAAGATCCCAAAATTCCGCTTCCAGTTTCTTCATCTCATTTCGAGGACAGAATTCCTCGGTCATGATCCTTTTCAGCTCATCCCATGGCAGAGCCATTGCTACTTCTACTCCCCTTGTTCTCTTTTCCCCATTCCACCAGGTTAGTGCCCGTTTTTGGAAGACACTAGTGGCATGGTGGACACGCAGATTGTCCGGACAGTCACTATTGAGGAAGGTGCCCTCAATACTTTCGAACCATTGAAGGAGTCCCGTGGCTCCTTCGGTACCATAAAACTTCAGGGGATTGCAAGAGTTGAAATGCTTGAAGGTACATTGTGGCGGGTTGGCACCACCGCCACCACCAGTATTAGCACTACCACTGGCGTTCCCATTGTTGTTGTTATTGGCTTGAGTTAGTTGAGTTACCAGCTGAGTGAGGAGAGCAGCAAGGTCGGTATTATTGTTGTTGTTGGCATTGCTGGTATTGGTGTTGGTGCTATCGTTGGCGTTGTCGGTGTTGTTGCGGTTGATGTTACGACGAGGAGGCATTCTATAAAAAGAGAATGATACAAAAGTGTTGTGAGAATTTATAAAAATCCGTTGAAATTTAGGATAGGAGGAATAATAACACATTTATTTCATAGTTCGGATTGTTTTCAAGTAATCACATTTCTACTTGAACACAATGACATATTAAGGTTAATTAGACTTATATAATTTTCAAGGAGACGTGCTTTAGCCTATAGGTAAACACTCATCCCGGGAATTCCCAGGAAAGCATACGGATCCCTCGGTTGATTGGGATTTATATGAAATGCTTTCCTAGACAGAAAACCCAGAATACAGGTGTCACCCTTCCAGATTGCACGTGTCCTCTAATAATTAACAGAGTCTAAAACCTTAACGGGTATGAAAAATATTTTTGATAGGCATAGGTCCACGAGTATGAGTTTTTCCACAAGTTATGACGATGATGACATAGAAGCAGTTAAGGAGGATATGCGGCTTAGGATACGGGTATGGATACGATTTATTTTATTATTTACGTATGCTTATTAAGTCTTGTAGTCTAAACAATTTAAGTATCAAATAACTAACACATAAGGCATGTGACATATAGCAAATAGCACGTATCACATAAAACATGTAGCATGGCATTGTTGGGTGTCCTAAAGTTATAGTCTAGGTCAATGGTGTCTAATAACCTAATTCCCTATAACCAAGGCTCTGATACCAATCTGTCACACCCCGACGTTTTCCGCCGTCGGTCGGGGTGTGACAGCATGTGTACCTTGTCCGATGACTTAGCGGTTGCAATGTTGTCATACCCGAGCGGGGTCCAGTATGTTTGATAATGGTTTCTTCATTTCCATTTGTCAGTATAAACATTCGAATATAAAGAGAGGGAGATCCACAAAAAGTCTCTTATGATTGTGGATCCCCATCAATACAAAATCACCAATCATTGATTCATTCCTAAACTTAAGGTTGACTAATCAAACACATAAATGCATAAATAATAATATAATAGTTTCCTTTAATATTCCCCCTCAGCTTGATCGTTGATATGCAGTAACGTTCAAGCTGGACCTGAATCTCTCGAATAAATATCTTGGTACGCCCTTGGTGAAAATGTCAGCGTATTGTTCTGGCGATGGGACGTGAAGCACTCTAACGTGACCTATCTGAACCTTTTCACGAACAAAGTGGATATCCATTTCAATGTGCTTGGTACGCTGATGTTGCACGGGATTGCCGGATAAATAAACCGCTGAGATGTTGTCACAAAATACAACTGTGGCTTTGTTTGTTGGAGTCATTAACTCAAGAAGGAGATATTCAAACCCATGTAGCTTCTGCAACGGCGTTTGCCAACCCCCGATATTCGGCTTCCGCACTTGATCTAGAGATGGTCGGTTGACGTTTTGAGGACCATGAGATCAGGTTATCACCAAGAAAAATACAATAGCCAGATGTAGAACGTCGAGTATCTGGGCAACCCCCCCAATCTGCATCCGAGTAGGCAACTAACGAGTGACTCGGTGAGGCAGATAAACGCAAACCAAGATCGATGGTTCCATGTATGTAACGTAAGATTCGTTTCATAAAGTCGAAATGAATATCTCTCGGAGCATGCATAAATAGGCAAATTTGTTGTACCGCGTATGATATGTCGGGCCGGGTAATGGTGAGATATTGAAGTGCTCCGGCTAAACTCCGGTACAACGAACCATCCGCTAATGGAGTCCCGTCGGTAGCACTAAGTTTGGAGTTAGTGTCGACAGGAGTGTGACAAGGTTTGCAAGCGGTCATGTTTGCCCTATGAAGGATGTCCCGGGCATACTGAGTTTGAGCGAGGAATAAAGACCGGTGATCCCGTGAAACCGTGATGCCAAGGAAGTGATGGAGTGACCCTAAGTCAGACATGGCGAATTCGCTGGATAGGTTGGTGATAAGCAGTTTGAGAAGGCCAGGATGGTTAGCCGTGAGAACAATATCGTCCACGTAAAGAAGGAGATATGCTAGGTGGTTACCATTCTGGTAAATAAATAAAGATGTGTCACACAAGCTGTTGCGAAAGTGTGACAACCCAAACTTTTGTTTCAGAAATTTAACGACTTCGCTTAATTTTCGGGACGAAAATTCTTTCAACAAGGGGATGATGTGACATCCGGCATTTTCAGGTTAACTCCGTTAACTCAAACCTCGTTAGTTCAAACATTTTTCGTTACAAACTCAGTTATCTTAGTTCGTCACACATACATTGCATTTAATTAGGATTAATTAAATGTGTCAGTTAGTTCACACACATCGGAGCACACACGAGTCGAACCCGGAACGTTGGTGATAAACAATAAATAATAATTCAAGCAATAAATAATTTATAATGAATATAAATTATGTGCTTTTACGTGCTACGTGAATTATCTGTGAATTACGTAAATTTTCGTTAAATCGCGTAGATTTACCGGACTGCTTATTTATCTGCTATTTTATAAAGATTGTATTTTTATAAAATAAATTAGTTAAAGGGTTTTAATTATTAATTAGTTAAAGTTAAATTAAAAGCCCGTAATTACCCAAACCCGTTAGTAAAAGCCCGTACAAGATTTATAAAAAGATTTTTATAAAAGTTTCTAACCTAAATCACTCTCTCTCTCAATCTCGCCGTCTCTCTCTCTCTCTCACCCTCTCTCACGAAATTGAACCTGCAACCAAGCAAGGATCGCTCATTCAAGCTTCAATCTTGGAACTAAAACGCGTATTCGGAATCCTCTTTGCGTTTCTAACATCCACACGTAAGTTGTTTCGACCGATTTGAATACTTTTTGATTCTTACAGTTAGATCAGACCTTAGATCCATCCAAACATGATGATTTTCATAATAAAGTTGCAAGCTTGATTGGTATTTGATGATAATTGTTGATTTATGATGTTTTGCTAAACCCTAGTGTTATTTGATTGATTAATTGTTGAATAATGAAACTAGTAATGTTATAATGGTGTAGAACATGATAAAAGTCAAGAACTTTACTGATGAAATCGTTGTATTGCATGAGAAACGGCTAAACCCTAATGTTTAAAACAATTTGCTGAATTTTAACCCTCTAGCGTACCGCGAGGGCCTTCGGAACATTCTCTCGCGCACCGCGAGAGACAAAATAGTCGGGACTGGTTTTTGGTTCTCTCGCGTACCGCGAGGCACCAAGGTCACATCTCTCACGTACCGCGGGAGACAAGCTAACCTGGGCGAGTTCCTAATCTTCTCGCGTACCGCGAGGGATAACCCTCTCATCTATCGCGTACCGCGAGGGATCGTTGTTAACAGAAAGATAATTTAGTTTTTCAGTTTTTCAATCTTTCACTTGTTTTGAATTCTATTGCTTCTTGATGATGGTTTTGTACTTGACATGACATGATAATGTGTGTAAACTTGATTGATGATTATATAACGCGCATGCTCATCATAGGTTGCTAAAAATAGAAACTTTATCGGAACCAAGTCAAACATGCTAAGTAGAATAGAATTGTTGTAGGATATGATGATTGCTATGTGCTACTTGAATTGAAACCTGCAAGCATATGATAACAATGATGTGAAACCCGAACATGGTTACTATTTATAGAAACTTACTAATTATGGAAACCTGCCATTAATGGAAACATGCTATCTTTCTAGAACAAATAGGATTTGTTGCTACGTGCCATCGTATGATAAATTGTGTGCTATGTGTTCGTATGCAACTCAAACATTAAAACACAAACGTGTCACCAACGGGTCGTCGTGTCAAACTTGAGTCGCACTTGCAAACTATTTTCTAAAACCTTTAACAACAACATTGTTTGGATATATGGGTCTATATCGAACATCACGAACACGCACTTATAGACTACGGTTATAGGTGGCAGTTAGAAGTCCAGCAGTTGCTTCTTAGCTTTCATACTTGCATACGCACTCAGGTGAGTTTCATAACCCCTATTTTACTTGTTTTCCTTTTTGGGGGAGAAAACATGCTTTCAAACATTTCAAATATTATGGGATTCTGTATTACTGTTTTACCGCTTGCGTACTGAAAGTGCACAAACATACCAAACAAGTCCTTACATTTCGAACCGTTAGTATTGGGGAATAGCGAGGGGATTTTGAGTAGTACTACTGGGTTTTGACAAAGCCCCACCCGAGTTAGTCGCTCTAACTATGATTGGAGGTCAACGGGTGTAAAATTTGCCTAAACATTAGCCAGTGTTCGGTAGACATGGCTGGAGGCATTCAAACATACAAATAGTCAGCTTCGGTTGCGAACACTTAAAGTAGCAATGCATTAGACTAGCTATCTATCGGTAAACAATAATTACTTTATCTGACAAACATTGAGCATGGGATGCTTGCGTTAAACAATTGGATTTACTTACATTACTTTATGAACTCACCAACCATTGTGTTGACACTTTCTAGCATGTCTTTCTCAGGTCACTAAGGTATCCAAGCACGAGCATAGGGCATGCATGGAGTCTTATCACTATCGAACATTGAATTTACGTTATTTACTTAAACTGCATGGTTTTGGGCGCTTTGTTTTGCGCAACTTACTTTTACTTACATTGGTTTATGTTTACGCTTCCGCAACGTTTTCAAACTTGAACTTTTGTTGTCTCGTGACTATGAGCAGCATTAGTGGTTTATTTAAATTCATATAGAGTCGTTCCGTGTAACTAATGACTGAGATCCTGATGTGTCACCTTCCAAAACGGTAAAACTCCGTTAGTGGGATTTGGGGGTGTGACAGATTGGTATCAGAGCCATTGGTTTTAGTGAACTAGGAATTGCATTGCATTCTAGACTTTAACCACGCACTTGCATTAGTTACACAACACTTACACTCATACAGTACACTGACTCATCACACTACAGGAAATGTCTCATTCACCCAAGTCACCAGATTCCCCGATCGAGCAGGAACCCGAGGTTCCAACAGTACCTTCACCCGAGCCAAAGAGGCGAAGGATGACGCCCATTGATGATACTAGAGTGTATGGCGAGCCATTCCATGTGCGTATTAGAGACGACACGGAGCATTGGGATTGGTATCCCGACATGATTAGGAGTTGGATCCGCGAGGAGCAGGTTCCACCTCCACTTGCTGCTGACATTCCTACTTCTTCCTCTTCTACTTCGCGAACTTTGCCACCGTTGAGATATCCACCTGAGCAGGTTCTAGCTGCATTTGTAGCTAAGATGGACCGAGAGATCAGAAACATGCGCGAGGCTGCTGGTGAGATCACCGGGCTACTACAGCGTGGATACAAGACTGACCAGAGAGTGGAGAAGCTGCTTAACAACCAGGGAAGGTTGAACACTGTGCAAGACCAACTAGCAGCAGCATCATCAGCAACGAAAGTTCGAGCCTGCTAAGAGCCATTCACAGTCTAACTCGGCTCAGCAGAATCAGGGATCTTATGCTGGTAAGTACCCTAAGTGTAATAAATGCAACTTTCATCATACTGGGGCGTGCGACAGGTACCGTTGCCAGAGGTGCGGGAAGATGGGCCATTCGGCCAAGGATTGTAGAGGGGATCTACAAGCTAAACAGGCACCGACTGGTGAGGCGCCTAAAGGGTGTTTTGAGTGTGGCAAGGAAGGGCACTACAAGCGGGATTGCCCTCAACTGAAGAAAGCTGGTAATGGGAACGGAAACGGCAACCATCAGGGTGGTAATGGTAATGGAAACGGTAATGGTGCGAAGGGTCGGGCCTTCGTAATTGGTTCAAGTGAAGCTCGTAAAGATCAAAATGTTGTCACTGGTATGTTTCCTTTAAACGATCATTTTGCTTCTGTTCTCTTTGATACTGGTGCCGATAGGAGTTTTATTTCCGAAAACTTTAGTAAACACTTAGAGCTGACCAAAACCCCGTTAGAGCACAAATATTCCATAGAAATAGCTGACGGTAAACTAATCGAGGCAACTCATATCCTCGAGGGGTGTAAGTTGGGACTATCTGGTCACAAACTCGACATCGATCTCATGCCAGTTACACTTGGCAGTTTCGACATAATAGTTGGCATGGATTGGTTGTCCAAAAACCAAGCCGAAATCATCTGTAGGGACAAAATCGTTCGTATCCCTCTACCTAGTGGAGAGATTCTTTCTGTGAAAGGCGAGAAGAGTGGTGCCGTCGTGGGCATCATATCTTACATGAAAGCGCAGAAATGCCTACGCAAGGGTCATACTGCGATACTAGCCCTTGTCGTTGACAAACCTTCCGAGGAGAAGAAAATTGCAGATATCCCTATTGTTCGCGACTTCCCAGAAGTCTTTCCTGATGACTTACCCGGTCTTCCACCCCATCGACAGGTCGAATTTCAGATTGACCTAACCCCCGGAGCAGCACCTATTGCCAGAGCACCTTATAGACTTGCACCAAGTGAGCTGCAGGAGTTGTCCACACAGTTGCAAGAACTGTTGGATAAGGGTTTCATCCGACCCAGTTCATCACCATGGGGAGCCCCAGTCCTATTTGTCAAAAAGAAAGATGGGACTTTCCGTATGTGTATTGACTACCGAGAGTTGAACAAGGTAACCATCAAGAACCGCTACCCACTTCCCCGCATTGACGATCTATTCGACCAACTTCAAGGGTCGAGTGTTTACTCAAAAATCGATCTAAGATCTGGATATCATCAGCTACGAGTTCGTGATGAGGATATATCCAAAACCGCTTTCAGAACCCGGTACGGCCATTACGAGTTTTTGGTCATGCCATTTGGATTAACCAACGCACCCGCGGTGTTCATGGACCTCATGAACCGTGTGTGTAAGCCCTACCTCGATCAATTCGTCATTGTATTCATTGACGATATCCTTATCTATTCTAAGAGTAAGGAAGAACACGAAGAACATTTGCGCTTAATCCTTGAACTGCTTAGGCAGGAGCAGCTATACGCGAAGTTTTCCAAATGCGATTTTTGGATTCGCGAGGTTCAATTCCTTGGACATGTAGTCAACGAGAAGGGAATACATGTCGACCCATCCAAAGTAGAGGCCATTAAGAATTGGGCAGCACCAACGACTCCGACTGAGGTGCGACAATTTTTGGGATTGGCTGGCTACTACCGCCGGTTTATCGAGGGATTTTCTAAGCTCGCTCAACCCCTCACCGCCTTAACTCAAAAAGGTAAACCTTATACCTGGAGCGAAACCCAAGAATCAGCATTCCAACTTTTGAAACAGAAACTTTGCAGCGCACCCATCCTATCCCTACCTGAAGGAACCGATGATTTCATAGTGTATTGCGATGCATCGATCCAAGGTCTCGGTTGTGTGCTTATGCAACGTGAGAAAGTTATCGCATACGCTTCCCGACAATTGAAAATCCACGAGAAGAACTACACGACTCACGACTTGGAGTTGGGAGCCGTGGTGTTCGCACTGAAAATCTGGAGACACTACTTGTACGGTACCAAGTGCACCATTTACACCGATCACAAGAGTCTTCAGCACATATTCGAGCAGAAAGAGTTGAACATGCGACAGCGTCGCTGGATCGAACTTCTAAATGATTATGATTGTGCAATCAAATACCATCCGGGCAAAGCTAACGTGGTAGCCGATGCCCTAAGCCGAAAGGAAACTAAACCCCGACGAGTTCGAGCGTTGCAACTCACTATTCATACAGGATTACCCGAACAAATCCGCAATGCTCAACTTGAAGCACTAAAGGAAGAGAACTTAACTCTGGAAGCCACCCGTGGTATGGAGAAACAACTAGAGGTTAAATCCGATGGTATTCGCTACTTCGCAGAGCGAATATGGATTCCAGTGTACGGAAACCTGAGAGAGCTCGTTATGGATGAAGCTCACAAATCCCGATACTCTGTTCACCCGGGATCTGACAAAATGTACCACGATCTGAAAGTGTTGTATTGGTGGCCAAACATGAAAGCCGACATAGCCACCTATGTGAGCAAGTGTCTTACTTGTTCAAAAGTTAAGGTGGAGTATCAAAAACCATCCGGATTGCTTCAACAACCGGAGATTCCAATGTGGAAATGGGAACAAATTTCCATGGACTTTATTACCAAATTACCCCGAACTCCAACCGGTTGTGACACAATTTGGGTAATAGTGGATCGTCTGACCAAGTCCGCACACTTCCTTGCTATCAAAGAAACAGACAGAATGGAGAAGTTAACTCGCATTTACCTGAAGGAAGTAGTCTCTCGGCACGGAGTGCCAGTTTCAATCATCTCCGATAGAGACGCTCGTTTTACTTCGCGCTTCTGGCAATCACTGCAGAAAGCTCTAGGCACGCGCCTGGATATGAGCACAGCGTACCATCCTCAAACAGATGGCCAGAGTGAGCGTACCATTCAAACCCTAGAAGATATGCTACGAGCTTGTGTGATCGATTTTAGTAACAGTTGGGAGACTCACTTGCCTTTAGTGGAGTTCTCTTACAATAACAGCTATCATACTAGCATCAAAGCCGCACCATTTGAGGCTTTGTATGGACGAAAGTGTAGATCACCACTTTGTTGGGCTGAAGTTGGAGATAGTCAACTTACTGGTCCTGAACTTGTGCACGAAACCTCAGAGAAAATCGTGCAAATCCGAAACCGTATGGCGGCAGCGCATGACCGTCAAAAGAGTTATGCAGACAAGCGTAGAAAACCGCTAGAATTCCAAGTGGGAGACAAAGTTTTATTAAAAGTTTCACCTTGGAAAGGTGTGATTCGTTTTGGGAAACGAGGAAAGTTAAACCCCCGTTATGTTGGACCATTCGAGATAGTGAAAAGGATTGGTCCAGTAGCATATCAGTTGAACCTGCCAGATACACTCAATGGGGTGCATAATGTCTTTCATGTCTCAAACCTAAAGAAGTGCCTATCAGATGAGACTCTTGTAGTTCCACTCGAGGAGTTGGAAATTGATGAACAGCTACGTTTTGTTGAGGAACCAGTTGAGATCATGGACCGAGAGGTCAAAACCCTCAAGCGCAGTAAGATACCTATTGTCAGAGTTCGCTGGAACTCGAAGCGTGGACCTGAGTTCACGTGGGAACGCGAGGATCAGATGATGAAAAAGTATCCTCACCTGTTCAAACATTCAACGGCAAACACGAAAGGTACTAACTAAATTTCGAGACGAAATTTCTTTCAACAAGGGGATGATGTGACAACCCAAACTTTTGTTTCAGAAATTTAACGACTTCGCTTAATTTTCGGGACGAAAATTCTTTCAACAAGGGGATGATGTGACATCCGGCATTTTCAGGTTAACTCCGTTAACTCAAACCTCGTTAGTTCAAACATTTTTCGTTACAAACTCAGTTATCTTAGTTCGTCACACATACATTGCATTTAATTAGGATTAATTAAATGTGTCAGTTAGTTCACACACATCGGAGCACACACGAGTCGAACCCGGAACGTTGGTGATAAACAATAAATAATAATTCAAGCAATAAATAATTTATAATGAATATAAATTATGTGCTTTTACGTGCTACGTGAATTATCTGTGAATTACGTAAATTTTCGTTAAATCGCGTAGATTTACCGGACTGCTTATTTATCTGCTATTTTATAAAGATTGTATTTTTATAAAATAAATTAGTTAAAGGGTTTTAATTATTAATTAGTTAAAGTTAAATTAAAAGCCCGTAATTACCCAAACCCGTTAGTAAAAGCCCGTACAAGATTTATAAAAAGATTTTTATAAAAGTTTCTAACCTAAATCACTCTCTCTCTCAATCTCGCCGTCTCTCTCTCTCTCTCACCCTCTCTCACGAAATTGAACCTGCAACCAAGCAAGGATCGCTCATTCAAGCTTCAATCTTGGAACTAAAACGCGTATTCGGAATCCTCTTTGCGTTTCTAACATCCACACGTAAGTTGTTTCGACCGATTTGAATACTTTTTGATTCTTACAGTTAGATCAGACCTTAGATCCATCCAAACATGATGATTTTCATAATAAAGTTGCAAGCTTGATTGGTATTTGATGATAATTGTTGATTTATGATGTTTTGCTAAACCCTAGTGTTATTTGATTGATTAATTGTTGAATAATGAAACTAGTAATGTTATAATGGTGTAGAACATGATAAAAGTCAAGAACTTTACTGATGAAATCGTTGTATTGCATGAGAAACGGCTAAACCCTAATGTTTAAAACAATTTGCTGAATTTTAACCCTCTAGCGTACCGCGAGGGCCTTCGGAACATTCTCTCGCGCACCGCGAGAGACAAAATAGTCGGGACTGGTTTTTGGTTCTCTCGCGTACCGCGAGGCACCAAGGTCACATCTCTCGCGTACCGCGGGAGACAAGCTAACCTGGGCGAGTTCCTAATCTTCTCGCGTACCGCGAGGGATAACCCTCTCATCTATCGCGTACCGCGAGGGATCGTTGTTAACAGAAAGATAATTTAGTTTTTCAGTTTTTCAATCTTTCACTTGTTTTGAATTCTATTGCTTCTTGATGATGGTTTTGTACTTGACATGACATGATAATGTGTGTAAACTTGATTGATGATTATATAACGCGCATGCTCATCATAGGTTGCTAAAAATAGAAACTTTATCGGAACCAAGTCAAACATGCTAAGTAGAATAGAATTGTTGTAGGATATGATGATTGCTATGTGCTACTTGAATTGAAACCTGCAAGCATATGATAACAATGATGTGAAACCCGAACATGGTTACTATTTATATAAACTTACTAATTATGGAAACCTGCCATTAATGGAAACATGCTATCTTTCTAGAACAAATAGGATTTGTTGCTACGTGCCATCGTATGATAAATTGTGTGCTATGTGTTCGTATGCAACTCAAACATTAAAACACAAACGTGTCACCAACGGGTCGTCGTGTCAAACTTGAGTCGCACTTGCAAACTATTTTCTAAAACCTTTAACAACAACATTGTTTGGATATATGGGTCTATATCGAACATCACGAACACGCACTTATAGACTACGGTTATAGGTGGCAGTTAGAAGTCCAGCAGTTGCTTCTTAGCTTTCATACTTGCATACGCACTCAGGTGAGTTTCATAACCCCTATTTTACTTGTTTTCCTTTTTGGGGGAGAAAACATGCTTTCAAACATTTCAAATATTATGGGATTCTGTATTACTGTTTTACCGCTTGCGTACTGAAAGTGCACAAACATACCAAACAAGTCCTTACATTTCGAACCGTTAGTATTGGGGAATAGCGAGGGGATTTTGAGTAGTACTACTGGGTTTTGACAAAGCCCCACCCGAGTTAGTCGCTCTAACTATGATTGGAGGTCAACGGGTGTAAAATTTGCCTAAACATTAGCCAGTGTTCGGTAGACATGGCTGGAGGCATTCAAACATACAAATAGTCAGCTTCGGTTGCGAACACTTAAAGTAGCAATGCATTAGACTAGCTATCTATCGGTAAACAATAATTACTTTATCTGACAAACATTGAGCATGGGATGCTTGCGTTAAACAATTGGATTTACTTACATTACTTTATGAACTCACCAACCATTGTGTTGACACTTTCTAGCATGTCTTTCTCAGGTCACTAAGGTATCCAAGCACGAGCATAGGGCATGCATGGAGTCTTATCACTATCGAACATTGAATTTACGTTATTTACTTAAACTGCATGGTTTTGGGCGCTTTGTTTTGCGCAACTTACTTTTACTTACATTGGTTTATGTTTACGCTTCCGCAACGTTTTCAAACTTGAACTTTTGTTGTCTCGTGACTATGAGCAGCATTAGTGGTTTATTTAAATTCATATAGAGTCGTTCCGTGTAACTAATGACTGAGATCCTGATGTGTCACCTTCCAAAACGGTAAAACTCCGTTAGTGGGATTTGGGGGTGTGACAGAAAGCCCAAGGTTGTGATGAAAGCCGAGAAGTGAGTATACCATGCCCGTGGTGCCTGTTTTAACCCGTAGAGCGACTTGTTTAGACGACACACGTGATTGGGTTGAGCGGGATCCACAAAGACAGGTGGCTGGTACATGTAAACAGTTTCCTGAAGATGGCCATGAAGGAATGCGTTTTTGACGTCTAGTAGATGTATCGGCCATGATCGGGAGACGGCTAAGGATAGAACTGTACGAATGGTAGCCGGTTTGACCACCGGGCTAAATGTTTCGGTGCAGTCGATGCCTACGGTTTGAGATTTTCCATTACACACGAGGCGAGCTTTGTATCGTTCCAATGAGCCGTTAGCATCAAATTTGTGACGGAATAGCCACATTGAGCGGATGACCGGACTGTTTGCTGGCCGCGGAACTAACTCCCATGTATTATTAGCCTGCAAAGCACTATATTCATTGTTCATGGCACGCAACCAATTATGGTCCGATAAGGCTTTGGTATGGGAGGCAGGGACGGGTGAGATGTTTGTGGTGGCCGCTAGATTGTAGCGAGGGTTAGGTTTGGAGACACCGGTTTTGGAGCGGGTTTGCATGGCATGGTCATTTGTAGGAGGCGGGGGTGGAGGCGGGTTTGGTTCCACTTGAAGGTTGGATCGATTGTGCATGGTTTGGTCGTTTGTTGGAATTTGGGGTGGTTGACATGCATGGGGTGGTGGGGTGACATACTGGGGTGCATGTGAGGTAGGGGAGTTGAGGGTTGGTGGGCTATGGTCTACAGAATGATCTATGAAAGAAAGGGTGTTGGTATTATTAGATGTGGAATTATTATTTGAAGTGGTAGGTGTGGTGGTGGGAATTGGTTGAGTGGCAGTAGGGAAGGACGAGGTAAAAAGGTGAGGGTTGATTAGAGTGGGGTCATCAAGGAAGGTGTAGGTTGTGGGGAAGGTTAACTCAGTAAATGGAAAATTGTTTTCATCAAAAATCACATGACGAGAAAGATGTACACGACCTGTGACGGGATCGTAACATCGGTAACCGCGGAAGTCGGATGGAAAACCAAGAAAAACACACCGGGCGGATCGGGGCAAGTGTTTATTTGGTTGAGTGGCAGACATATTGGGGTAACACGCGCATCCAAAAATACGAATGTGATCATATGTAGGTTGGCGGAAGTAGAGGGCAGACGCAGGTGTTTGGAAATTTAGACGCGTGGTGGGTAGGATGTTGTGAAGGTATGCCGCGGTGTGTAACGCCTCAACCCAAAATTTGGTTGGAAGGTGGGCGCGCACAAGAAGAACCCGAATGATATCATTTAAGCGACGAAGCATTCGTTCGGATCTACCATTTTGTTGGGATGTTTGAGGACAAGAAAACCGAAAAAGTAGACCGTTTTGTTCGGCAAAAGTTTTGAAATTATTATCGAATTCACCTCCGAGGTCACATTGAAAGGTTTTAATGGGTAAGTTAAATTGGGTTTGGATGAGTTTGTGAAATTTGGTGAATGTGTTAAAGGTGTCGGACTTGAATTTGAGTGGGTAGACCCAAACATAATGTGTATAGTTATCAATCAAAACCATATAGTATTTATAACCAGAATTACTTAAAACCGGAGATGTCCACAAATCACAATGAACAATATCAAAAGGTTTAAACGTACTGGAAACCGAATCCATAAAAGGTAAACGTTTACTGTTTGACACTTGACAAAAAGAACAAATGGAAGAGTCAACAGTTTTATTGCATGAAATATTAAAAGTACGTTGAAGATGGTGTAGCACGTTCGCTCCGGGATGTCCGAGACGATCATGCCATGGTGGATGAGTGGTGGATGATAGCAAAGCAAATTCTGGCTTGGTGAAAGGGTAGAGATCTCCACTGCTATTGTGGCGGGAAAGGAACCGTCCATCCTTGAGGTCCTTCAAAGAAAAACCAAAAGGGTCAAACTCAACGGAAACCTGGTTATCAATTGTGAATTTATGAACAGATAAAAGATTTTTGATAACAGATGGTGAGTGAATGATGTTATTAAGTTTGTAGGTTTTATTTAGGAGGGTGTATAAGCCATGACCGGAACCAGTGATGGGTAGGCGTTGGCCATTTCCAACAAATATAGGACTTGGAGGTAATGAAGATGGGGTTAGTATAGTACCTGGATCGGTTGTGATGTGCGACGAGGCCCCGGAGTCCATGTTCCAGTGAGGCTCTTGATAGTTTAGACTCATGGCAGAAAGAGCGACACCAATGTCACTTGGGCAGAGAGCATTTCCATTCTGTTGACCGAAACCTGGAGGGGGGTTTGGAGTTGACTGTTGGGCTAAATGGGCATGATGTGATTGTTGAAGATTTGTATTTTGCTGTTGAGGGTAGTGGGTCGGATGAGACGGATAAGTGGTGGGTGGTGGTGTCCAGGGATGTTGGGAGGAAGGTTGTTGGCCCATGTTGTGTTGTTGTTGTGAGACCGAGGAGTGTTGATAATGTGTGTGCCAAGAGTTGTTTCCACGACCACCATCCCAAGAGATTGAACCACGGCCACCATTGGATGATGGTGGACGGTTGGTGGCTCCTTGTCGGTTGGTGCCACGGCCTCTAGCTGCTTTAGCCGGGTCGTAGTTTCGGCCTCGATAGCCATTAGGATAAGGAGATCGGGTTGAATCGGTTTGAGCAGGGGTATTCGAGTGCAACAGTACCGTGTTGCGACTGTTGTTGGATCTAGTAGAGATCCGAGTTTGCTCGTCTTCAATCATGCTCCGAGCTTCATCCCATGTCGGTTTGCTTTGATTTATGATTGCCGCGATGGTGTCGTATTCAAGGGGAAGTCCACGTACCATTTGTATAACCAGGCGGCTTTCATTGACCGGTTGATCGACATCGCGTAATTGCTCAGCGAGGTCCTTCAAGGTTTGGCAGTAATCGTCAAATGACGAGCAAGAATTGAGATTAGTGTTTGTGAATTTGGTTTCAAGTGTGACGGCTCTTGCGTGTTTGTTGTTGACAAAGATTTCTTGGATCTTTAGCCAGGCGGCTCGAGCCGTAATATCGGTGTCAAGGACACGGGCTAAACTTAAGGTTGACTAATCAAACACATAAATGCATAAATAATAATATAATAGTTTCCTTTAATACAGTAACCATAATAACCGTCTGACTGAGGTCCGTACAACCGAGAGTGATGAAAAGCGGTTGAAACTATTTCTTTCCTCCTGTTGAAACTGATCCCCCGACTTATGTCCTTCTGCCTTTGACTCTTTTCTTAGAAAGATAATGAACATAACTGTTATGACGACCAGGTAAGATCACGACCATCAGTGAAGAAAACCCGGCAATAGACTGGGATGCCTCCTGGAATGGTTAACCGTGTCTGCCTTGTCTTCCCAACATGGAATGGTTATTGATCATGAAGCGATTATTTTTCCTGTAAGCTTGGAAATTCCATTAACTTGTCCTTGCTTCCAAATTCGCATGGGATGATCAACTGTTTGTATCCAACTAATGTGGCGTTACAAGACGATCGGTTCCGTGGTCCGCCGATAGTTCTTCATGAACTGTCTTGGGATGACGAATGTGCAACGTGGATTGTTCCTCATGAAATGTGGCTTTTACTTTTGTCTTCAAACTAAAACTCATACATATGCTATCTTTGTGTTTTTCCCACACTTTTTTTTTATCTTTGCTTAAAAACTCATCCGAGGAGCTCACAATAGCTTGTTGCCTTGTGCATGCTTACGGCATACAAATATGGAATATGGATGTTCTTCATGTAATATAACTTGATAAGCCACGAACCACATTATATTGTATTCATGTTCTTGCCTTTCATCGGGTGAAACCGAATATGATTAGCGGAAAATGGGTCGACCCGTATCTCCTAAAACATAACATATGGTTATGATGAATCTAGATCTCATCCCCTAATAAACATGATGTGAGATTCTTTCATAAAATATGCATAATCCTTGCACACCAAGTTTGCATGTTGTACATTGAAGTACCAAATAAAAGAGAAGTTGCGAAACTTATCTGTTCGTAAATGCTTGTTTCACGGATGATGATGATGATGATGATGATGATGATGATGAAAGAGTTTGACGGGATAATGCATAGCTTCTCAAGAACAATCCTGCTGAACCCGTAGGTTGAGACGTCACCGGGTGACGGTAGTCATCCAGCAAGGACGGGATGGTCGGGACTACGCCGGGCGTAAATAATTGTCCGACAGGAACGAGTTAACCGGTGCTTGATAATCCCGAATGTACGGGGCTTCGACCGGGCTTACTAATTAATCGTTCGGGGTGGTATGCAGGCTCTGGAGGGTAAGCGGTAGCCGCCCGGGACTTTGTCCAACTCGTCCTTCCTTCCCGTATATTCTCTTGCTGGCTTTTTTTTTTCTAACATACCCACATGAAAGTATTTTAAAGGTTTCTGACATGAAGGCTTTACTTGTCCTTGACCTACTGGAGTTCCATCAAAATGGGCATGGGCTGTGGATTGCAGTATCATTGCTCGATCCATCTTTTACCCAACAATTTTTAGCGCATTCGCTTGTAACTAATGCTTTATGATTTGTAACCTAAACCCCCCTTTTTTTTATACATATATATATTTGCCTCTCCATTGTACTGTACGCCCAGACTTTTTTAATATAAAACCACCATAAAATTAATGACGTGTGTAGAGCAATGTGGCAGAAGAATATTTTAAGAACCTTGGACCCTTGTATTTTTCTTTTAGATTTAGTAGAAAAGCATCTGCAACTTTTCTGACAAAGAAGGATTTTTTTCTTAAACGGTGCTGGTCATCACTAGTAGTTTCACAAGCGGTGTCGTAATCGAATCAGTTACACAAATGGTTTTTCCACGGTTGCTAACCACGAATTGCTTGATTCCATGATTACTAACCACGAATTGGTGTGATTCCGTTTTGCCAACCACGAATTGGTGATTAATTCGTGGTTGGTAACCACGATTTCTTCAAACATGTTTTGCCAAGCACGAAGTGTAGGTAGTGGTTGGTTGCCAACCACGAATTCTTCATTGCCAACCACGAATTCTTCAAGTTGTTGCTTGCCAACCACGAATTATGTAGTTTTTAATGGTTGGTAACCACGAATTGTACAAACACGAATTGTGGTTGCCAACCACGAATTGGTTGAAACATACATTACTAACCACGAATTCTACATTTTCCTTTTTTTTGTTTATTTTTTATTTTCCTAAACCCATTAATACAATAATTATATAGATATATATTTATAGATATATATTTATAATTAACTTGACTTTATTGTTCAAATGATTGTGACCACTCACTACATCAAATAATTCGTATTTGTCTTTTTATGTGACTACATAATAGACGCAATTATTTAGATAGTAGAGTTGAACAATTATTGTTAAATTGTCACATGTTCTGGCACAATATTGAATTCTCAATTTTTCTTTTATTTTTTTATTGTTGTTTTATTATTTTGTTGAGAGAATCTTATTCTGATAATCATCTATGTCAATTTTATTTTTTATGAAGAAACAAGAGAATCTCTGTCAGCTTTATTTTTATAAAGAATCTTTCTCTTTCTGATTACTCTGTGTGAAAAATTTGATAGAATTTTTGCTCAACAAATATATATTAGACTGCAACAATAACCATCTCAAACCCTTTCAACTCTTTCATACTCTTTCAAATATTTCAAACTCTTTTAAGTCTTTCTTTCATAATGTCCTTAACCCATCCGTTTCTTGTTAGATTATTCTATGGTGGTAATTTTTCGTATGATAACGGAGTTGTTTCCTCAGATGAATCTACTCGAACGACTTCCTTTATTATTCACCACAGAATCCGATATGAAGAATTGCTTCGTATGGTTTATAATCATCTTGGTGTTCAAAAAGAATCTTTTAACTTAGGATTATTATTATATTATCAGTTTCAAGGGATATCTGAAGCATCCTATATTTCTAGTGATGCAAGTTTAGATATTATGTATTATTTAGCAGAAGCAGAAGCAAATTTCAGGGCTAACATATACGTTAATTGTCAGCCAATAATGTCAGTCCAACCAGACGGATGTATGGATCTGCTTCGTAGTGTTTCTGTCTCAATGGCACCCCAAATAACACCAACACCCCCTTGTTATCAATACAATGATCCAATACAATCCCCATCAACTTTTGAAGCCGGCCCGTCAAACCAACATACCATAGTAGAAGATATTTCATATGAACAAGTTGCTGACACTATTCATGGTGATGATGAAGAAGTCTTGGATAAGATTGTTGAAGAATTAAGGTCTGAAGATTCTGAAGATGTAAGAGAGGATTTAAATATGTCCACTGACGAAACTGATGACGACGGCTACGGTGAAACTCCAGCAGAATATAATCTCGGAATTGTTCAAGGGCTTTCTCAAGGCCCGGTGAACTATTCTGATGATGTAGAGGAATTAAGAGATTACGACGCAGGTGGTTTTGAAGAAGATGACCACATAGATTTGTGGAACAATGAGTTAAATGAAATTCGAGTTGGTATGTACTTTAAATCTAAAACTGAGTTGATGTATGCTGTTCGAAAGTGGAATGTTGCCTGTAATAGAGAGTTAATAGTAGTTGAAACTAGACCTCAAAAATGGAGGGCAAGATGTTACACCACAATCGCTTGTGAAACAAGTAACCTTCCATACGCTCCTCCGTGCAACTGGTATGTGTATGCACGTGTGAAGCATGGTGAAACATTGTGGAGGATAGTAAAATGGGTTGCATCTCACAACTGTTATGGGTCGGTCATTCGCAACAACAATAAAAGCCTTACATCTAAAAATGTTGCAGCATACATCAACCATGCGGTTCGTACGGACATTGCTTTCCCTGTCAAACAAATCCAGACGTACATAAAGGGAACATTGAAGGTTGATATTTCCTATATTAAGGCTTGGCGAGCTAGAAGAATAGCTGTTGATAGTATTTACGGTAACTGGAAGTCTAATTTCGAGGAGTTACCTAAGTACGTTACAGCCTTGATGTCATCAAATAATGGCACTATTGTGGAATGGTATCATCAAATAGATGGTTCAGGTGAATACAATACATTTAAATATGTATTTTGGGCATTTGGGCCTGTCATAAAAGCTTTTCAACATTGTCGGCCCATTATATGCGTACACAATCATATGGATAAATTACATGAACTTGTAGTGAATGCATACAAATCTTAAAAAGGTACCAGTTTATACCATCAGGAGATAGAGGTAAAAATGCCTGTTAAAACATATAAATAATAATTATTTATTTATAGTAAATTATAATTATTTATTAATTATACAACTTTACCGTTTCGACCTCCCAAAGTGCAGGATACAGCTGGTTCGTCCCATCACCATATTCAAATGAATCGTGATGTTCGTCAGTTATTAGGTCCATAAACTTAGGCGGTAGAATAGTCCAACGATCCCCCCTCGGTAACTCATCGCTTATTAATATGTAATATAACCTCCAATACATAAGATTTCTTGTCCAAGCGCGAACATGCTGTACAAAAAAAAAATAATTATTACAGGAATTACTATCTACGTTAATATGACATAATTTTTTATACTTACCATCTCCTGTATAAAAGCGTCTCCACAAAGCCCTAAAAGGGTACCCCAAAATTCGCAGTCAAGTACTTCATCGCCCATACAATGAACCCTACACCAATCACTATCTCCGTTGTAAAAGAATTGGACAACATTTCTAGACCAGTTCTCATTATTTCTCCAAAAATGGTTCTCTACCGGTGCCGGTATGTCACTACCGGGTGCACTAGAAGACATGTTTATTTAAGTGTTAAATTTAGATCAATGAAAGTGTGATGTATGTGAATGGCAGTATTTATAATGGTTATAATTCAAATAGATCCAACTTGCATCAGATTCACGTGACTTTTACAAAAAAACAAAACAAGTACTTTTACCATACAATAAAAAATAAAAATTAAATAAAACAAAACATGTACTTTTACCATACAAAAAAAAATTAAACTTAAATAAAACAAAACATGTTTATAATCTAATGACGGTCTAATCTGCTATGCGTGCCACACCAAGGTGGCCTAGAAGTCCGTCTAGGCCGCCCTTCTTGATCTGTAAGATTTGGATTTTCACTAATATCGAAGTTTGGGAATGGTATAGGGGTTACAGATGGTCGTACGTGTTGATCTGTCATGGTGTCGGTGTTGATATTTTGAGGCATGACCATGTTCACAAAATCGTTTGAATGATTATACGTTAATGGGGGACTAGTATGTTGTGATGGTGTATAATAAGCTTGACTAAAATTACCCATCATGTTTGAAAAATGTGCAAAACCAACATTATTAGACGATGAACCGCCTAGTTCCAAATTTAGATTTTGTGTTTGGTGTTCAGATTCTTGGTTTCGACCATCAGGATCAGGGTTTTGTAAATCGTCACCATCTTGGTTACCAACACCATGGATGCCACCTCGTCTACCACCTCGTCTACCACCGCGTCTACGGACACTTTGAACCATATCTAAGGGTTCAGTTGGGAAAGAATATTGACTGTTGTTCGTAGCCACATGTGAACTTGGGCAATAAATATGCTCTCCCATGTTTGCAAGCCCCATATATTGGTTCGCCATATTTTGTAAAGGCTGCAAAAATTGTGTATTTTGTGTATCCATTCCCATTAATTCTCCTGTAGCTCTATATATTTGACTCATTCCATCTCCCTACAATAACCAACCATAAATGTTAAAGTTTTTAATTTACAAAAAAATCATAATAAAATATAATTACCAGTAGTTCAAGTCTGCCACCATGATCTTGATGCGATTGTGAAGAATGATGACGACCAGGTTTAGTAATGAATAAAACAGTACGTGGAAAATACCAATTCAAATACTCATTACTTGCAAAAACCGTATTAGCAGGGACACCGTCGACAACACGCTCTAACCGAGACTCCCAATTTGTAATGTATTGATGATGGCGTTGTCTCCAATCTTTACCTTTGCCCTTACGATTAGATTTATGCAAATTTTCATGTTCGCTCTTGTCGAACATTACATTATAAGGGATCGGTTGAGCAAAACCGAACTGTCGCATTACCCTACTTGCTATATGGGCCTCAACAACGTCCCAAAATACGAGAGTGGTATCACACCTCCAACTAAGGTGGTCGCTTCTACACATCTCCGGTAGATCCAACATAACCCCAAAGTAGGGCGTCCATATGAACTACAAAATTGAAACTAAATTACATTAGTATATTTTTATAATGAAAAAGAAATGTATATAATTTAAATTACCTCATCCGCTTGTAGAGATGTAAATTGTGAACGAAACATAACAAGAACATGACTTGTTGCTTCTCTGAAGCTTAAAGGAACACTCCACCTATCAAAATCGTATAAAATTGATATTATAAATAATTAAAAATAAACATATATAATATATGTTGTTTTTAATTTACCGTGCACCATACGGTTTTTCTCTAGCATAATCTTCTGTCCGTATGGGAGCAATTGATGGTATTCTCTCCCATGCCCATAACTGTAACAATACCATCGGCCCATAAATTTCTGTGGCTTGCGGGGATGATGCTTTGCAGAGATTTCTAAAAAGGCTAGCAAGAACAGCGCTCCCCCAACTTAGCCGACCACATTCTTTTAAATCCTCTAGATGATTTAAAAAATGTAAAGATACGTGGTTCCCAGTAGAATCAGGAAATAGGGTTCCTCCCAATAAATGTAAGATGTATAACCTTGCTCGTTGTAAAGGCGATACAGTGGACTCAGGAAGCGGCTTCTCTAGTTCTTCCATTATAGAAGATAACCTAAGCAGAGAACCCTTCAAATGACAAAATGCAGGATCCAAACCCAACATTTCATAACAACGGCTTTTCCACTGAGTTTCCGATAATCTTATGTCCTCTCCAGAAACAACGTTGTCGGTGATCGGCATACCCCAAAGAACTTGAACATCTTACAATGTAACAGTGGCTTCTCCAAATTTAAAATGAAAGGTGTGGGTTTCTGGACGCCACCTCTCTACAAGTGCGGTTATCAAGTGATTATCCACCTTTCGGTAACCACAGTCAAAAACACCACCAAAACCAGATTCTCGTATGTGTAACATTACATTTTCTGGAACCTCAAAATTTTTAAAGTGATTCCAGAATTTCCGATCAGCACGTCTAAGAATAAGTGCTTCATGACTATAGGATGATGAATGAAACAACTGATAAGCTCTATGGTTTCTTTCAAGAAATAATACTTCTGGACAACTAGGACCGGGAAACACTTGTGGTTCCATGTGTGAATTGTGAAACAAATGTGATTTGATAACAGGTGAAAATGTGATTTGATAAAAATTTGACAAATGTGAATCGTCTAAGATGAACTTATATGCTACTTATAAAAATGTATTTGTAATGATATCATTATTGAAATTCTTAACTTTGATTAAAAAGTAATACCTACTAGCTACTAAACATAACATGTGAAACAAAAATACAAATAAATAGATATATTAGTAGTGAAACGTCAAGTCATTTACAACCCGTGATAAATAAAACAATAATAGACATAAAGCCAAAGTCAGTGGGATTATTGTTGGGTTGTGAATGAATTCGTGGCTGAACAAGACTTGAATGAAGTCGTGGTTGGTAAGTAACTACTATTACATTCGTGGTTGGCAACGAATTAATCAAAAAAATAATGAATCCCATCAATTCGTGGTTGGGAATATGGAATCACATGCAATTCGTGGTTAGCATTTAAGGAATGATGCAATTCGTGGTTGGCAATTGGGGAAACATGCAATTCGTGGTTGGCAATTGGGGAAACATTCAATTCGTGGTTAGCAATTGAAGAATGATGCAATTCGTGGTTGGCAATTGGGGAAACATTCAATTCGTGGTTAGCATTTAAGGAATGATGCAATTCGTGGTTGGCAATTGAGGAAACATTCAATTCGTGGTTAGCAATTGAAGAATGATGCAATTCGTGGTTGGCAATTGGGGAAACATTCAATTCGTGGTTAGCAATTGTGGAATGATGCAATTCGTGGTTGGCAATTGGGGAAACATTCAATTCGTGGTTAGGAACTTGGAATCACACGCAATTCGTGGTTGGGAACATTGAATCACACCAATTCGTGGTTAGCAAGCGTGGAAAAACCATTTTTGTAAACTTCTCGTATACGACACCGCTTGTGAAACTACTATCATAAGCAGCACCTTTTAAGAAAAAAATTCATCATTTATGGTGGTCTTTTCTCTTTCTTTCTTCTTATTATTTTTTTATTTCCGTCTGATATTCCTTCCTTCCACCAAGGTTAAACCCATTACATTTATACCATAGTTAGTTGTGATGTTTGAAGGTTATGTGAGCATGTGTGCTCGTCCAATAGGATTTCATGCATACACGTACTATTTTAGGGTCTGGTGAGATCCACCATTACGTATCTATACTTTTTCATCATAAGATATAAGCCTTAGAGATACAGAGATTTGGAACCTGTGACTGAAGCGATTAGGCACGTCTTCACCATATCTGACTATAATAGCTCCCCGTCTGGTTCAACGCTTGTAAATCTGCCAATTTCTTATCTTTTATTTGCTCGCCTTCAAGAACTCATACTTAAACACGAAAACAATTGCATTTTTTCTTCTGGATTCACCATATCCGACCATAATAGGCCAAGGCTTTGCAGTTCTAAGGATAAGGATGACCGTCCTCTTATCCACATGCCACACAGGGAGCATGAGAAACTCAGATCTAGTCGTTGTATTAGGAACACGAAGTAGTTTCTTGGTCCCACGGATGGCGCCAATGTTGCGTCCCAAAAACTCACCCGATGGGGTCAGCTTGAGGTAGCATTAGTCGGATGAAGGAGATCACGTCCGGATCAGCCTTCCCACTGTATGAGACCAGATCTTCATCTTCTCAAGCCCGAATCGAACCTGCATCCACATGAAACTCTAGTTAGAGGACCCGAGGGGGATCTCCCCGAGGACCCTCCGACGCTCAAGTCGGCCTTTTCATCACGTATGATCATCATATAAGTGTATATTTTCGTATAGAAGTAAAGAGATGATGAGAGTGAGTGAGCCAAGGAGGAGGAAGAAGTTGCCAATTTTCCAGGGAGAGAAAGCTGCTTATGATGGAAGGGGGACCTCCTAATATATAGGGGTCTGGAGTCTTGTTAGTCCTGATAAGCCTTTTTCATAGTGGGCCTTTAAGATAGGCTTAATTTTGTATATTGGGCCTCAAGACTGGGCCAAGAGGTCCGGGACATGGGTTACCTCTTCAACTATCATTCAGAATTAGAATAGTATATTTTTAAAATGTGTAAGTTATAAAATATAACATGTTTTTTTTTTAAATGTGCACATGAGGTGTCTAAAAACTTCACTTTCTTATTTTATTATATACCTTATCAAAATATTTTTTTTATCCAAATAAATGTTTATTTCATCATAGTTTAATGAGCTTTCAAGACATTTTGATCGACCTACACAAACGTAGCTTCTACCTAAACATATACTTGCATATATACGGTTTATGTTAACTTAAACGTGATAAAAATAAAAAAGGACTATACCTACATATGTGTAGATTATTATTTGTTTTGTTTAATTTGGAATAATTATCTGTATAAATAATCTTTTCATATATTTTTGGTGTAATTGTTTATTAATATTTTTGGTATCTACATGTGTGTAATATTTTTTACGTTAGCTTAAAATGTGATAAAAAAACAAATACCTATATATGTGAAGGATAAGTTTCTAATAACTAAATGGAGAGAGGAGAAATGACTGATGTTTGTTTCGATATGTGTAGAATATGTTTTGACATGTGTAGGATAATATTTGTTTCAACTAATTAACTAGATATGAGAAAGAACTAATTAATTATAGAGATAAACTTTTAATGTTTACCGGTCTCGCAATAACTTATATTGCGCATAAATTCATCTCTTATTCTAAATTATATATTTTAGTATTAACTAACATTTGGGTTTCTTGGCCAAGCCGGCCTTACTTTTGGTTATAGTTTTCATTTTTCTATGCATATTATATAATTCTTTTTATTTTCTTATTTATTTTGCTTTTTTACGCCTTGTATAATGTATATAGAGTGGGCACTTTTTGTTTTACAACTTATACATAGCAAATTATGTTTTAGATTGGAGTAATTAGGTCTCCAAAAGGTAAACATTTTTGTTTGGCGCTTCAAGCTTGATAGAATTTGTCGGCCCTTGCCAAAAGACAAGTTAGCCTTAACTCGGATCTCTGCCCTCTTTGCCTTCAAAGCTCGGAAACCGCTGAGCATCTCTTTACCTCTTGTTCGTATGCTGCTATGTTATGGGCTTTCATTAGCTCATGGTGTCATATTCCCCCTATTTTTGCTTTCTCGATTCGAGATCTCTTAGACGTATTTACTCGGCTATGTAGAGTCTGTGGAAACTAAGAAATGGTGTGATGTTCGGCAACAACAAGGCGTCGGTTAATTGGATCTTTGAAGACCTTAAGAGTTCGAGCTTTCTGTGGGTAAAGAATAGATTAATTATTGGGTCTGTTGAGTCATGAGTGGGATAATTTGTGTAAGTTTAATATTTAACTTTCTGTTATTTTTTCCTTTCTATTTGGTTTCCTCTCTGTTGTAGTTCCTAGCTTCTTGCTAGTGTGGTTTTTTTCTAATATATTCTGCCTTCCCAAAAAAAAAACTTATACATAGACATCTACATTGATTGGAACTTGGAAGTAACATAGTCACCCCTTAATTTCGGAGGCATGATTTTTTTTTTGAACGGCGTTTGGTACTACCCCCAATACCCGAGTGAGTCTTCCTAAGATGGGATGTCAACCGTCTATACTGATTTTGAAGCTTCAGGCCTGACTCACACAGGAACACCATCAAGGAGGAAACCCATCACTATGAGAAAACCTCCCCTTGAGTTAGGTTTGAACCTAAGACCTCAAAGATCCCAAGCCCTTACTATCACCCTCATGCCGTTGGACCAGAAGGCCAATTGCTTAGAGGCATGACTTAGGTTAGATTTAAATATATATATATATATATATATATATATATATATATATATATATATATATATATATATATATAAAATAAAAAAACTAATAATATATATTTTATTCAGCAGAACATAAATCTTTACATTTGTTCAAACTTCGTTAAATAAACTAGGTTAGAAACTCATGTTTTACACGGGTTGAATAAATGAAATTAAATATTAAATAGTTAGTAATGAAGATTAAGAAATATTACATGTTAATGAAGATTTAGGAATTAATAAAGGAAGTATTAAATAGTTAATAAGAAAATATTGATAGTTAGTAATGGAAAAAATAAACGGTAAAAATAATCTTGGACTCATAGAATTGTGAGACGTGTCGCAACCAGCTACTTATTTATTCAGTGCAGATTAGAGTTAAACTTCAAAGGAAAGGTCATAACTTTCTTTTAGGAATAACTTGTTGATCCCTTAACATTCTATCCTTTTACTCTTGCTACTAAATGTTGTATACTATCCGGAAATACATGCTAAAACTCCTCAACTTATGTTGATGAGTCTAAGTTTAAACACAAAAACCCATACCTTTACAATCAATGTGTCGTATCGAATCATGTTTAAAGTAGTATTAATTTATGCCTAAAAGCTCTTTATTATTTCCAAGTTCACCCAAAACTCCTCTACAACATATGAGCCTACTCGAACGTCCTATATAACATTTAAGGTCGCCCCGAAGGTCTTTTATAATATATGAGATTTCCCATAACATTTGATATTGCTCAAACGTCGTCCTCTATAACATCACCCAGAAGTTCCTCGTGACTTACAAAAAAGTCTATTATTGTTATTCCTGAAGATGCCTCGTATTAGGTTTGAAATTTCGATGAAATATGACAATACTTTCAATATTACAAAGGATCTGATCCCATCACATCAAGATGATCTTCGCCCCTAAGTGCCAATTGGGTTCGTAAAACCATAATAAACTCAAACAAATGTGCACCCCGCACCTCCTGACTTGTTTGATGCATATTATAATTCACTTGGCAACGAGTCAATCCAGTTACACTAAAATAGCCAACAATTTTAGCATTTTGGAACTAGGATTTCTTTTAGTCTTGGTCATTTGATATTTTGAATGCTGGTTTTGGCAACTAAAGGGGGTTTGGTTCAGGATTCTTTTAAAGTAACTGAAATTTATCAAAGGGAAATGTAGTTTTAAGAGATTATGATTTGTTATGCATCTAGTTGATGAAATAATCAAATGCCATTATTTCATTTTTGCGGTTTACCATTACAGTAACTGAAATTCGATTAACTTGATTTTAATCGAATTCAATTGGAGTATGTTTTACAACACTAATTCGAATTCAAGTTGGTTTGGGTTTTCGCACATAGGTAGAAAATTCCAAACCCGAACAACAGTATTCGAAATAATCGAATAATCAGATAAAGCCAAAAACCCAATTCGATGAACAAGCCTAATTAATATCCATTAGTTAATGGGCCTGTTATGAATGAGGTGCTCTTGATCACTACAAAAATCAATGCCCGAAGCTCAACAACAATAACCGAGGTGCACGTGCTCGCACTTTTGCCATAGGAGCAACCGAGGCCAGAAATGACAATGCCGTGGTTACTGTTACGTTTCTCATCAATAATCGTTATGCCTCTATCTTATTTGATACCGGAGCGGATAAAAGCTTTGTCTCCTTAGAATTTGAACCTTTACTTAAAACTTGTCGTACCGCTCTTGAACCTTCTTATACTATAGAAATAGCTGATGACAAACTAACTGTTGTGCATTCCGTTGTCCGAGGTTGTGCTCTAACTCTCAACGATCACACATTCTCTATCGACCTGATTCCCATCACTCTTGGGAGTTTTAATATCATCGTGGGAATGGATTGGCTATCCCACAATCATGCGGAAATCAACTGATCGGAGAAACTCATTCGTATCCCTCTACCATCCGGTGAGACCTTGAAAATCTTTGGAGAGAAACCTTGCAAAGGTTTGAAATTCATCTCCTGCATGAAGGCACGTAGATATTTAAGGAAGCGATACTATGCTTTCTTGGCATATGTGGTCGAGAAATCTGAAGAAAAGAAATTACAAGATATACCGATCATCCGAGATTTTCCGGAAGTATTCCCTGATGACTTGCATGGACTCCCTCCAACTCGACAAGTTGAATTTCGGATTGATCTTTTACCGGGAGCTAACCCCATTGCCAAATCTCCGTACCGCCTAGCCCCTTCTGAGATGCAAGAGCTATCTAGCCAACTGCAAGAGCTGCTGGACAAGGGATTCATTAGACCGAGCTTCTCACCTTGGGGAGCTCCGGTTCTCTTTGTCAAGAAGAAGGATGGGTCCTTCCGCATGTGCATCGACTACCGTGAACTAAACAAGCTTACCATCAAGAATCGTTACCCGCTACCTAGGATCGATGACCTTTTCGATCAACTGCAAGGAGCAACTTGTTTCTCGAAGATTGACCTCCGATCTGGGTATCATCAACTCCGAGTCCATGAAGAGGACATTCCTAAAACTGCTTTTAGAACTCGTTATGGACACTACGAGTTCATGGTTATGCCTTTTGGGTTAACCAATGCGCCCGCGGTGTTCATGGACCTCATGAACCGTGTCTGCAAACCCTACCTAGATCAATTTGTCATTGTCTTCATCGATGACATCTTGATCTACTCCCGAACCAAAGAGGATCATACAACCCACCTTAAGCTGATTTTGGAACTCTTGAAGAAGGAACAACTTTATGCTAAATTCTCCAAGTGTGAATTATGGCTTAGAGAAATTCATTTCTTGGGTCACGTGATCAGCAACCAGGGTATACACGTCGATCCAGCCAAAGTCACCACTATCAAGAATTGGAGTACACCATCCACACCCTCTGAGATCCGTTCGTTTCTTGGTTTGGCGGGTTATTATCGAAGATTCATCCCGAACTTTTCGAAGATTGCCCTGCCTCTCACTACATTAACTCAGAAAAATAAGCCTTTCGTCTGGGAACAAAAGCAAGAAGATGCGTTCCAAACTCTTAAGCAGAAATTGTGCAACTCCCCTATTCTAAGTCTTCCCGATGGCAATGATGATTTCGTTATATACTGTGATGCCTCAAACCAAGGTCTTGGTTGCGTGTTGATGCAACGACACAAGGTCATAGCCTATGCATCTAGACAACTCAAGGTTCACGAAAAGAACTACACCACTCATGACCTTGAGTTGGGTGCGGTGGTCTTTGCTTTGAAAATCTGGAGACATTATCTCTACGGCACTAAATGTGTGGTTTTTACTAATCACAAGAGCCTTCAACATATTCTGAACCAGAAAGAACTCAACATGAGGCAGCGACGTTGGGTTGAATTACTTAGTGACTACGATTGCGAAATTCGTTACCACCCGGGGAAAGCTAATGTGGTGGCTGGCGCCCTTAGCCGTAAGGACCGAATCAAACCCACCCGTGTGCGAGCCATGGGAATGTTGGTCCAAACCAGTCTCAAAGATAAGATCCTCCTAGCTCAAAAACAAGTTGTTGCAAATGATGAGTTGAAGAAGGATTTGGATTTTGGTGTCGAAAAGCACTTGGAACCCAAACCCGATGATCTCCTTTACTTCATGGGTCGAATTTGGATCCCCGACTCAAGTGAGCTCCGAACCCTTATCCTTGATGAAGCACATAAATCCCGTTATTCTGTTCATCCCGGTGCTGATAAGATGTATCACGACTTGAAAGAGTTTTATTGGTGGCCAGGAATGAAGAAAGACATCGCCCTCTATGTAGGGAAGTGTCTTACTTGCTCTAAAGTTAAAGCTGAGCACCAGAAACCATTTGGTCTTCTCCAACAACCCGAAATCCCACAATGGAAATGGGAGCAAATTTCCATGGACTTCATCACTAAGCTTCCGCGAACCTCTAGTGGTCATGACTCCATCTGGGTCATTGTTGACCGCTTAACCAAATCCGCTCATTTTCTCCCAATCCGTGAGGACTACAAAATGGAGAAGCTTTCTAGACTCTATATCAATGAGGTCGTGACACGTCACGGTGTCCCTCTATCCATTATCTCCGACCGAGATAGCCGTTTTACCTCCCGATTCTGGCAATCTTTACAGAAAGCTTTGGGAACTCGTTTGAACCTTAGCACGGCTTACCATCCCCAGACTGATGGTCAAAGTGAAAGGACCATACAGACCTTGGAAGACATGCTCCGTTCTTGTGTGATTGACTTTGGAGGAAGTTGGGATCAACACTTGCCACTCATCGAATTCTCTTACAACAATAGTTACCATACGAGCATCAAGTGCGCCCCTTTCGAGGCTCTATATGGTAGGAAGTGTCGATCTCCGGTGTGTTGGACCGAGATCGGAGATGCTCAAATCACCGGTCCCGAACTCATTCAAGAAACCACCGACAAGATACTTCAAATTCAAGAAAGACTCAAGGCCTCTCGCGATCATCAAAAGAGTTATGCTGACAACCGTAGGAAGCCCCTTGAATTTCAAGTCGGTGATAGAGTCTTACTCAAGGTTTCCCTCTGGAAAGGTGTTGTCCGATTTGGGAAGAAGGGAAAGCTAGCCCCTAGGTTCGTTGGGCCATTCGAAATTATTGAAAGGATTGGCCCAGTAGCCTATAGACTCAAGCTACCAACCGAACTTTGTAACGTTCATGACGTTTTTCATGTATCAAACCTTAAAAGGTGCCTTGCTGATGACACACTTCAAGTTCCTCTGGATGATGTTCGTATCGACAACTCTATGCATTTCGTCGAAAAGCCCGTTGAAATCATGGACCGTGAAGTCAAGCAACTCAAGCGTAGCCGCATCCCTATCGTGAAAGTTCGTTGGGAAGCCAAGCATGGTCCTGAGTTCACCTGGGAACGTGAAGACCAAATGAAACATAAGTACCCTCATCTCTTTCTAGACCCTACAGCCTCTACTAGTTGAATTTCGAGGACGAAATTCTTTTAACTAGGGGAGACTGTGACACTTCTGATTTTCACTACTTGTACTCATTCTAGACTTATCAATGCAAATCCGCATGACATTTCATTTTACTTGAAATCCTATTCAGACGTTGTTACAATACTAGTTCACATGTGAAACATTACGTTTATGCTTGATTTCAAAGACTTATACTTATCTGTGATTGATTCATGGATCGCACGTAGACTTAATTGATCTTTATGACACATTAAATACACATGAACCACCCCCATACATCTCAAACATGTTCTTACAACTCATTCAATGTGAATTGATGCTTAAAAGTACTAGTTAGTACTTTCGTGCGATCGTTCGCCTTTTAAACCGTCGTTAACTACGTACCGTCCTCGACCGACAAATCGTTTAACATGACATTAATTTATGTTTTAAATGTTTAAAATATTCATTTCTTTAATTAAAACAAAGTTTATTTGCAAAACTTTCCTTAAATAAATCCTGAAATTCGAAAAACGATCAAAAAGTCCGTTTTCTCGCCCACCGATCGCCAACTACTATACGCGAATAACGTAACTTTAACTTAAATGTTTTTAGCTAAACATACTCTTTTTGTTATGACAATCAACTTTAATGTTGAAAACATTTGCCAATTTCGCTTAGAAATGCTTAAAATCGCAATTTTCGAATGCGCGCACTCAACCGGATCAAGCTAGGACCCAACCCACCTACTCTTGGACCTAGCCCAAGCAAGAAATCACAAAAAACCAGCCCCATTGAGGAAAATTTCGCAGATTTGAGGGCCCTAAAACCCTAAATTGCTTTCCAAGACATTCCATATTTACACCCCTTCAACCATTAGTATAAATAGGAGGCTTAGGATCTTGTTTTCTTTGCTAATTCTCCCTCAAACACTCCCAACCCCTCCTAAGTTGTGAAATCCCTTCCCAACCTTAAAGATTTCGAAAATCCCTTAGAGGATTCCAAGAGTTTGAAGATCAAACAAGTAAGTAACCCTCCGAAGTTGAATACCGTCTTTTTATTTTATTCTTTCTTCATCCCCTCAATCTTTTTCTATTTTATATCCATGATCACTTGATCATGTGAAACCTCAGCCCTAAAAACCCTCTAATAATCTTAATCAAACTAATAAATCAAGTTAACATCACCAACTAACAAACAAAGGATCATGTTTGCAATGGCGGCTATGCCGTCGCATTCTGCGAATCCTCAAGACAACTATTGCAAAAGTGGCTCTGCCGATGCTTTAGTATGTTCTTGCTAACTTAAAACATGTTATTTATTCTATATTATCACTTATATGAACTCACACGCTAATTAAATATAGAATCCGCTTGCTCGTGTCGGCTATGCCGATTGCATTCTGTGATTCTCCAAAACGCTTCTGTGAATATCATGGCTAGACCGGTGACACGGGATGTTTTGGCTAACCTAATATGATTATATTATGTATTATAATAACATTCTTCTAATTTTTATTTGCGCGTTCGGTAATCTTAAAACCCTAAACGGACCATTTAAGTGCAACCATTGATTTTGGACAGAAACTGTGCTGAATTTAACTGAGCGTAACTTGACCATAATTAATCTAAACTGAGAAAACTCAATTTCCACGACGTATTTCGTCGAATTTCCTTTCCAACCATAATTGGATCGTTTTCTAATTCAAAAGTATGACTCCGTAGTAGCCAAAACGGGACAGAAACCTTTTTCAGTACCTTCTGTCTTGTTAGACTACTTTGGCTATGATCCGAGTCTCAAATGGAAAAACTTTCTAAACGAAACTTATTCGGAACGACTTAAACTAATTCCCTGTAAAATTTCATAATTTTTAGACGTCGTTTGATATTTTTAACAATCCCGTTTCTGTTCAGCTACTTTGCTGTCCAAATCTGAAAATCAACTAAAACTCTATTTTTGCAACTAATTCTTAATCTTATGACCCGAACCGCCTATCTAACACTCGTAACCATCGAACCTACCCTAAAACTGGTTTATTTATTTGTTTAGGGTCTGGTCCGTGATTCATCTCGTCTATTCGTTCAAGTTTCTTATCTCGTCTAGCTTTCAAGGTGAGACTTCATAGCCCCACTTTATTCAAATCGTTTTGGGGGAAACATGTACGCGTTGGCACGCATTAAAACACGTTTTCAAACAATTCTAAAACAAGCGAATCATATATGTATGTGAGTAAATGAACACAACATGATAAACGTTAAACTTGCAAATCCTTAACTTGAAACTTTCAAGCCAACGGTAGTACAGATATGGGCCATAGGATGGAAACCGCATATACTTTATGGACAACTTTTGGTTGGACATCTTATTCGTTATTAGTGCAACTTGCGAGTTGTACCACTTATTCGTTACTCATCATTTTAGGTTGGATTTGCTAATCATGTGTTTGTTTTATTACGTGCTATATGATGATCTTGGAATATGAATTGTCACCTTTGCCAAACTTATACTTTTATTAAACCTGTGATTTCTCACCAACTATTTTTAGTTGACACTTGTTTTTCGTACATGTTTCAGGTGATTAAGCTCGTGATAGGTCAAGTCAATATCACATAGGATTTGCCTAGATATCAATTGAAGAATCTTATTTTAAGTTGCTTGTCTTTTGAACATGTTATCTGTTTGGTTTAATTCGAAACTTATGTAATTGGGATTTTTTTTAATATTATGAAACTTTAATAGTAAATGTCTTTATTCCATTGTGTTCTTTTGTCAATTAAGTCGCACCCGTGGTTAAGATGCACGGTTGGGGTGTGACACTCACGTACAAACAAGTACTTTGTATCAAGATATAATCTAGCTCCAGTGGAACTGGTACTGTTCGAGAAACTAACGGCAGCTGAGTTATCACAATAAAGCTTCAATGGTCTAGAAATGCAATTAACTATTTTGAGTCCAGTGATTAGATTCTTTAGCAACATTCCATGACAAGTCGCGTTATACACAGCTATGTACTCTGCTATCATAGTGGATGTTGTGGTCAACTGTTGCTTATGACTCTTCCAAGAGATAGGTCCGCCGGCTAACATAAAGATGTACCCCGAAGTGGATTTCTTGCCATCTTTGCACTTAGCAAAGTCAGAATCAGAATAACCAACCACTTCTAAATTGTCACTTCTTCTATAAGTCAGTTTATAGTCTTTCGTCCCTTGCACATATCGAAGTACTTTCTTAGCTTCTTTCCAGTGATCTAGGCCAGAATTAGTCTGATAACGGCCTAGCATTCCAGCAATATAAGCGATATCCGGACGAGTACAGACTTGAGCATTCATGAGGCTCCCAACTACTGATGCATAAGGTATCATTCTCATTTGCTCCTTCTCAACCTCTGTTTTCGAACATTGGAAAGAACCAAAAATATCTCCCTTAACTACTGGAGCTACAGAAGGAGAGCAGTGTTGCATATTGTAACGTGTGAGGACTCGTTCAATGTAGGCTTTCTGAGATAATCCCAAAATGCCCTTAGATCTATCTCGGTGTATTTCGATGCCTATAACATAAGAAGCTTCTCCGAGATCCTTCACGTCGAAATTATGCGAGAGTAAACGATTCGACTCATGCAACATGTCAAAACAATTACTTTCCAATAGAATGTCATCTACATAAAGGACAAGTATAGTAAAGTTGCTCTCACTCATCTTGAGGTAGGTGCATTGATCCACTTGATTCTTAAGGAAACCTTGTTTCTTCATGACTTCATCAAACTTTAGGTACCATTGACGTGATGCTTGCTTCAACTCGTATATGGATTTCTTCAACTTACAGACTAGATGTTCTTGACCTTCAGGTCGAAAACCTTCAGGCTGTTTCATGAACACGTCTTCATTCAAGTCGCCGTTGAGGAAAGTGGTTTTGAAGTCCATTTGATGTAGCTCTAAGTCAAAATGAGCTACTAGGGCCATCACGATCCTTAATGAATCCTTTCGAGAAACGGGAGAAAAGTTCTCTTGATAGTCGATTCCTTCTTTCTGAGTGAAACCCTTTACAACTAATCTCGCTTTATAGAGTTCAATGTTTCCATTCGGATCTAGTTTAGTTTTGAAGACCCATTTACATCCTACGGGTTTAGCACCGTTGGGTAATTCAACTAAATCACAAACATCATTTATTTCATGGAGTCAAGCTCGTCAATCATAGCTTTATTCCATTTAGAATACAGATCACTGCTAATGGCTTCATGATAAGAAGTAGGATTTTTAAACTTTCCCGCATCCATTTCAGCTTTAGTCAGGTAGGTAACAAAATCATCAAAGTTGGTAGGACTTTTGGACCAAGACGACCTCCTGAGTTGATTATCGGGTTTGGCATTATCTTCATGTTGGTCGTTTGATGTGCCTTCATTCTCTGGTATAAAAGGAGTAGCATTAGGATCTGATTAAGGAGGAGATGGTGCAGTGACGTGCCGTGCAGCGTCGTGTATAAGAGGAGTAATCTGAGGTAAAATAAGCGACGAATCTCTCCCCCTGCGTCTTGTACTTCTTCTAAACCTGGATAAGGATTTTCACTGCTCCCACTGACCTTAAAATCCTCAAGGAATTTGAAATGATTGGTTTCTACAATACGAGTGACGTGAGAAGAACAGTAGAATCTATAACCCTTTGAGTGATCGGGATAACCGATGAAGTAACATGTGACAGTTTTCATGTCAAGTTTCTTTAAGAAAGGATTATAGATTGTAGCTTCGGCAAGACAGCCCCATACTTTCTGTAATATACGCGTTATTGAAACCCTAAAATAATAACTATCGAATTTTATATTGAATTGGAATTTATCTAATTGTTATGTCGGTTTAGAACGAATTTAAATTGTCGTGGATGTGGTTAAATGAACGACAACAAATATCGAACGTTTTACTAGTCGATTATTATTTGATTATTTGTGTTATAAGAGACTATGTTATTTTTTTGTTTTTATAATTTAGTTAGTAAAAGAGGTTTTGAGAGTATAGGGTTTATGGAAATTCAAACTAAACTAAAAGGTTCTTTATGTACATTAGTTAATATCCTTGGGGGAGTTCTGAAAATTTAAATGAAAGTTAAAACTCCTTCTTCTTCCGTTTTCCGTAACCGATCCAAAGTATCAAGGAGCAGAAACCGTCGCCATTTACAATCGATAGTCAATGCTTATCATTATCAAATTTGAAACCGAAAATTTGTGTTATTACACAATCATTCGTTGAATCAAAAACCATTTTTCACTATATCACCTCTTGCTCTCTCTCTCGATCTCTTGAATCCAACTGAAAGCATCACTAGCACTGTTCGGAGCTCTGTTTTGTCCCGGTTTTGGTCCCGCCGCCGCCGCAACACTCGAACCAAACTCCCTGTCGCCGAAATCACGACCATAGTCACCGCCGGCGACTTTCTTTTCGATTCGGTTCATCATTACGATACATAAGCAGCAACTTGAATCGGCATCAGGTAACCTTGAACTCGTTTCTAATATATATATATATACATCTGTAACCGGAATTTAGAAATCTGAATTTCGAATTGGATTTTGGGAAAAAGGATCGCTGTTGTTTTAGGCTTAATAGGGAGAAGAAGATAGCATTAAGGAGTAGGTTAAATATTTTTAATGGGTTTTGTCACCAAATGGATCTTGGTCTAGATGGTTAACACTTTGAAATCAGAAACAGAAGGTCATGGGTTCAAACCCATCCTCCTGTTTTTTTTATTTATTATTTTTCATTTTTATGTACCTAAATAATTAATTATTAGTTTGTCTCCATAGTTACTAAGTAATCAAATATATTACTTGACTTGAGATATAAAAATCTGAATTTTTCTTGTGTATTGATTAAAAATAAATGAGTCATCATTTTCTTTATCTAAACATTTAAAAATTTGTTCTTAATTCAATTTTTTTTTCTCGTCTATAGACTGTGTATGGTTAGAAACTTTAACAAATTGTGGGTTTGTTTTCGACTTGCATATGAACATTATTTTTCTAAACAAATTCCTATGATCCTACGTCTCAAATACATGTAAATAAGATTGGGATGCAACGTAGAAATCAAATTAACCGAACGAAAATATATAAATTTAGTTACAATATTATTGTAGGATTGCGTGACGTTTAATTCAAGCTTAAGGATTTATTTTTTGCTATTGTTATCTACTACTAAGGTACGGATTCCGTGGTGCCTCTCTTTACCATCATTTTCGTTACGTCCTCGAATTGAATTGTTATCATTTACAAATTTGTATCTAATTCATGATTTCATGCGATAGATCATCCACTCATTATCGCATGTTCCATTGGCATGATTATTGATATGATTACGATTATTGTTACGAATCTGATTATTGACCATTGTATGATAATCCTTTGACCCTTGAATAACTGTTATTGTATGACCTTTGATGTATTGTTCATTGACTCAATACCCGAGCTTATCCGCATATGGGGACCATAGGGCGTCATTATGGCACAATGGCGTGCACTATCTGTGGTGGTGCGATTAGTCCACAGCGTCTCTAAATTGTTATTAATGATGGAGTATCTTATGTATCGAATATAGAGGCGTATGGATCGATCCTAGGAAAATATTGTTTGGTTATTGATGAGACACCAGGAGTGTATGTGCCCACATTTCCTGTCTCATATTATGGTGCATTAGGGCTACAGCCAATGTACACAAAACGTAAGTATTGTTTATGCATTGTATTGGCTCACATGGGTATTTTCGCATGTTACACATTCACTTGCCTTTCTTCATTCACACATTAAGTACCGTATTGACAACTATTGTGTTCACCATTCGTTTCCACTAATCATTGTTATGTTAATACTATTGTTACCTCGTTACTGAGCATTGTTAGCTCAGTCGTATTTCCTTGTGTTGTTTCTTTTGTTCTAAACAGGTACTCAAGGGAACCGGGCAGTGTGATGAGAGAATATGAAAAGACAAGAAGATTAATAAAGTTATATTAGGGTTTTACTTTATGTCGGAGAACATTTACGTTAGAGCTATTATGACATTGAATGATTGGGTTCTAATATAATATTAATTATGTCTCTGTATTACTGTATTGTGTGACACGTCAGCCCTAAATGGGTCGGGGTGTTACACTTTCATATATCTAAGACTCGGTTTCCTTCCTGTCCAAAGTTCATAAGGAGTTTTAGGGACAGACTTTGAAGGAACTCTATTGAGTATATGAACAGCTGATTTTAAGGCCTCGGTCCAGAGGAATGAGGGTAAACCTGAGTTGGCTAACATACTGCGTACCATGTTCATTAGGGTCATGTTTCTTCTCTCAGCAACACCGTTCCGCTGAGGAGTACCGGGCATGATGTACTGGTTCACGATCCCCTGACCCTTACAAAACTCATAAAATGGGCAAGGAGCCTGACCCACATCAATATGCCTACCATAATACTCACCTCCTCTATCTAATCTCACAACTTTCATTTTAAGATCAAGTTGTTTTTCAACTTCAGATTCATAATCTTTAAAAGTCGAAAGTGATTCAGATTTTTCTTTAATAAGATACAAGTACATATAGCGAGAATAATCATCGATAAAAGTGATAAATGAAGTATGTCTTGTTATACCAGCAACAGGGTAAGGGCCACTAATATCAGTGTGAATGAGTTTTATCAAATTGGAGCTCCTAGTGGCACCTTTCTTATTTGATGATGTCATTTTACCTTTAAGGCATTTGACACATGTTTCAAAATCATTGAAATCGAGAGATGGTAACACTTCATCCTTCACGAGATGAGATAAGCGTTCTCGTTAAATGTGGCCTAACCGTTGATACCACAGCATGGATGAAACTTCTAAGTCTCGCTTTCGTTTTGTCTTTATTGAGTTTTCATTGATATTATATGATAAGAAAGACTTGAAAAATTCATCATCTAGTTCTAATCTATAGAGACCATCATCCAGATAACCACGTCTAAACACCTGAGAATTTAACATAATAGAAAGTTTGCCATGACCATGAGAACAAACAAAACCGTCAATGTCTAACTTTGGTCCTGATACTAGATTCCAAGTAATCTCAGGAATATATAAGCTATCATAAAGTTTAATACATAAACCAGTTTTCATTATTAATTTTAAAGTTCCCACAGCTTTGACAACTAGTTCTTCTCCATTCCCCATCTTAAGTGTTCTTCGGTTTCTTTCCAGCTTCTGGATTGTAAGGAATCCCTGTAAGGAGTTGGTTACATGAACCATAGAAACAGAATCAAACCACCATGTATTAGTTGGAACATTTAAATTATAGGACTCAAGTATCATGTAAAGATTATTACCTCGTTTATTCAGCCACTCCTTAAAGTCTGGGCAGTCCTTCTGCCTATGTCCAGCCTTGCGGCAGAATTTGCAGTGAGACTTCCCTTTGAAGTTCTTAGAGCTGGAAGCACCACTCGCATCTTGTTTCTGGACCTTATATGATTCCTTCTTACGGAAATTGCCCTTCCTTTTCTTTGAATCAGCGAACATGAGATAAGCAACATCCGGTCTCTGTAGCTTCAGACGCTCTTCTTCTTGGACGCACATTGCAATCAACTCACTCATTGTCCACTTGTCTTTCTGTGTGTTATAGTTGATCTTGAAAGCTTCAAAAGACTTAGAAAGAGATGTCATGGTAAAGTGCACTAGAAAACCGTCACTAATTTCCATGTCTAAGCCCTTGAGTTTACGGGACATGTCATTCATCATCATCATCATGTGCTCACGAATACCGCTGATCTCGTCATACTTTGTAGTCACCAGCTTCAGAAATAGAGTGCTAGCATGCGCCTTAGAAGTTCCCTTGAATTGATCCTCCACATAAGTCAGATAAGTCTTGGCATCTTTAGAATCAGGTATAGCTCCTCTAATAATCGGACTGATGAAGTTCTTCATTAGGACAAGAGCCATGCAGTTACACCTCGTCCATTTCTCATTCTTTATAATGTCCTAAGGAGTGCTTTTGTCAGTAAGATCAGCAGGTGCAGGCTTGTCGAGTGCGTGATCGAATTCCATCATGCCGAGAGACAGCATCAGTGAATCTTTTCAAGAGGAAAATTTCGCACCAGACAAAGTTTCGATTCCCAAGTTAGGGGCTGCAGTGGATTTTATATGAGAAAAATTAAGATACTAATTACTAAAGAATAACTTAGAGTGTCTATGGGGTAACTTAGACTAAGGCATTCGAAAATAAGGACCATTATATTAATGAAGCTGTGATAAATATCTATTATAATCACCAAAATAATAGATTAATTAGGTTCTACTTAAACAATGTAGCACATCACCTTTGGGCAGAAGTGAAACATTTGTTTAGTATTATGGACAATTTAATAGTGAGTATGTGTAGCAAAAAAATGTAACACATCACCTTTGGGCAGAAGTGAAACATTTGTTTAGTATGCACATAATTAGCTTCGCGAAAACCAAATGTGACACATCACCTTTGGGCATAAGTAGAAACATTCAATTATATTAGGCAAAGTAGTGCTTAATTAGACTTAAACAACTTTACAAGCGTAACACATCACCTTTGGGCAGAAGTGAAACTTTAGGTGTTATTTAAGTAAATCATGTTTTCTAATTTAATATCATGACATGCACTAAGTTATAATGCTTACTTAAGCTTGAATAAGTTTACACAAGGGTCACGACTCATAAGGGCTCACGGCTCATAAGGATTCACGGTTTAGGTGAAAATTCACGGCTCATTAAGGGTTCACGGTTCATCAAGAGTTCACGGCTCATAAGGGTTCACGGCTCATAATCACAAACCGTGAACTTTAAAACAACCTGTGAACTTAAACCGGCAACATTACCCGTGAACTTGAACACCCGTGAACTGCGATAGCGTGAATCATAAACCGTGCAGTAAAACGTGATGTCTAAATCGTGAAATATAACCCGTAAACACAAACAGTGAAGGTTAAGACCCGATAAGGCAGTGCGAAATTTAAGAGATTTGATAATATTTTTTATTTTGAAAATATCTTAGGTGTTAAGTATATCTAAGTTTTATTATTTAAAATAATAAAATCAATATTTTAATGTGAAACTTGAAGATAAAGTTACACAAATTTAGGAAACATAATCAAAGTTTTAACTTATCCCAAATTAAGAATATTTCATCAAAAATAATGATGAACACGAAGAACAGTTTATAAACATCAGATAAACTGTTCTTCAATAATATCAGATAAAAACCTGGAATCGAAATCTTGAACATTAATACTTAACAGATTTCGAAAAATTTAATGGGTCTCGATTTTAGGAGATCAAAAACGTGATATTTTTACAAAAACAGAAACCGTGAACATAATAAGGACGATTTTATTATGGTTTTAACATAACTACGGTTCTCCGATTTTAATTCCAGTTTAGGGAAAGAAACAAGAACTGATTAATCAACATCTGCTCTGATACCATATCTTGATCAGTTCTTGTAACTATATATTATGGAAAACAATAATATAAGCATACCTTCTAAGTTCACCGATGATAGGGAAGACGACATGATCTCTTATCTGGATCGGGTTCCCGTTTAGGGTGTACGATTAGGATGGTATTAGGTGAGTTCGTGAGAGCTCACGGTTTTAGAGAGAGAGAGAGGGACGATTTAGTGGTGATGGTAATTAAATGATCATTAGTCAATTCCCTTCAATAATCTCTCTATTAATATGTATACCCAAGGGAAAACCCATTAATGGTCCATTAAGAGTAATTAGGTCCATCAACTAATTACTAGCCATAGGTTAATTAATAAATAAATAATTATATTTGATCATTTAATAATTAGATAAATGATTGTAAGTGTCATATATTAAATCGTGTCTTACAAATCAATGCAGAATCCTGAAAACAAAAAAGAACGAATAAAAAAGAAAATAAACTATTCTTGATTGAAGAAAACTTTTAAGCCTTAAAACCTCTTAATTAGACAATTTTTTTAACCCATGGCCTATATCAAAACATTGTTTTAATATCCGGCTCCTTGTACCAACTAATAGTGTCCGCTTTATTTGCGACTAGAAGCACACAGATGTTTGGATTCAGAATGTTTGGATTGTGAAATGGGGATTCGTGGCTTTTGGAGTGTAGATTCTAGAATGATACCTCTGGTCTCTACTTTTTTTTTTAACAACAACAATGAGATATCTCATAGAACAAACTAGCGGGGAACTAGCAATACCTCAATTACACAAAGCCAAGAAGGCGTACACCAAAACTAAATTACAACGGGTACTAATCGACTTAGGGAATACCTTTATCCTTACCCAATACCGGTTACCGAATTTTTAATCCAGTTCTCCCAGCATACTTGTAGTTTATTGCTCCTGTGTTTTCTCTATTTAAAACTCAGTACTTTTATATCTTCCTCAATGTTCTCCACCGATCTCCTAAGCTTTGAAAACACCCATTTGTTCCTTCTTTTCCATATTAGCCATAATGTGCAATAGCCTATTGAACACTTTATTTTTTTTACTTCTTTTGAACCCGTCATCGCTTTCACGTGCTTAGCCAGATCCGTAACATTAGAGAGATTTAGAAAGCTTTCACCTAACCAACTGCTTTTATCTTTGGTTGTGCCCAAATATATGTTTTTTTAAACCTTTTCTATTCTTAATTTTTTTTCAATGTTTAATAGTCATTAAATTTAGGTGATAGATTAAATATATTGTTTTGGTGATCCACGGGTAATTTCTTGAACAATAGCAAAATACGAGACTGGAACAAAAAGGTTGAAAATACAAATCTATACCTAGTATAAATTTTCTTAATTAATATTTTTGATTTTGATTGGATTTGGCTTACAGTGAAATTATATATAATAATAAAAGGCGTGGTCGGTGACGTGAGAGGGTTACTGCTCATTGAACAACAAATGTTTTTTTATATACATATATGCGGTATGTGAGGAAATAAACCAAGGTGGCCGGCTGGCATGGTGGTCCGCGCCACACCCCCTCACACAAGCGACGCGGGTTCCAGCCCACGCAGTTATTGCCTTACACCATCATTTTTTTAATTATTTTATTCTTTATTATTAATTTCGGCCACATTTTGTTATTCTTTTATAACTTTTAAAATATAATGCTTTATGAAATTCAGGATGTACCGTTGCGCCATGCTTATTTTTATCTACGTTTCAATATATATTTAATTCAAAACCAAGTTTTCGTGGTAATGTACAAGACATCGAAGCAGTAACATACACGTCGTCGAAGCCGCTGCCAGGTTTCCTTTTTTTAGTTTTTTTCTTTTTTTTATTTTCCTCTTACGGCATGTAAAAAAATATATTGTTAGTTTTTGCAGCAATCTAAAGTCTAAAGTAAACACTCTTCGACTAAGGTGGGCTTATTGATCAAGGTTGGGCCTAAAATGAGTATTACACGACTACATGGGCTTGGCAATCTGGACTGCCATAAGCCCATAATTTCCAATCAATACATGGAAGTTGGATGTCCAATAACTGAATAAGTCCCCAACTTTGGAATTTCCAAATTAAAAATATCATATATCAACTAAATAATCATACCGTGACACCAACAATTATCTGTTGTTATAAAATAAAGCATTTTTTATAAATTATTATGATAAACAAGTACATGTTAAAGTTACTGTTAAGAAAGTTAGATACATGTTAAAAGTTGTGGTTATAAAAGATAAATATAATTTACAATGTTATACTTACGTCAAAGTAATGATTTTTGCAGGAAATAATAGCGATCAAACCGTTAAAATCATCAAAGATATTTGGTTGGGGTTTTTTAGGATTTAGGAACCAAACCTTTTTATCTTACTCTTGCAAAAGATTGCGACAAAAATATAAGTTTTTTCTTCTTTTTGTTAGATGTTGTTGGTTCATATATAAATATCTTTTTTAAAATATATAAATATGATATAATCACATCCATATATTATAAGTAATGCCAAAGGGTATTAAAAGAATGAGTAAAAAATCGAATATTCAAATCATAACCGGAAAAAATAAAAAAAAACTGAACTGAGATGACCGAATCAGTTGAGAAACTGATGGTTATGTTATGATTTTGTATAACTGATTTTTATAGTTCGGATATGATTATATGTGTATAAATAACCAAATTAACCGAACCGGACATATATTAAAACCACTTTTTATATTTTTTTATAAATATTAAGTAATATTTCATAAAAGTTTTGTTATAGTTTTTTTATAAATAACATATTAGTTTTCATTTATTACCCTTTATAAATGAAAAACTTTTTGCTAATATTTTACTTTACCCAATAGAGAATAGAATTTACCAATTGAACTTAGCTTTAATACTTTACAAACTTCTCAATAGCTCAATCATTTTTAGCTCTAGTAGTTAGTGGTGCACAAAAAAACCGGTTTTTTTTTTAACCCGGTCCAAACCGGCAAACCGGTTTGGCTTAAACCGGTTTGGGCCAAACCGGTTCGGGTTGCCCAAAAACCGCCGGTTTGAAACCGGTTTGGAGATTTCAGGAGGCGAGCGGTTTAGGAACCTGTTTAACCAAACCGGTTTGATAAACCGGTTTTCGAGCTGGGCAAAAAATAGCCGTTGGGGTCGATTTTGGCCTTTTTTTGGAGTTTTTTGCACCCTTAAAACACTATAAATAGGTGGGGGGTGTTTAGGGTTGATCACACCTCTCTTTACACTCTCTAATCTCTAAAACCGCTCTTTAACCTCTAAAAAATGCTCTCTAAACTCTCTCTAAACTCACAAAAAAAAGCATGGCAAGTTTTGGTGTTGGTGGTTCCTCAAACGAAGTTACCGTTGTGGAAATTCGAGCAACAACTAGAAATCCGGCAATTTGGTGCAATTACGATCTATGTTTGTTGTCAAACGGGAAGGAACGTGCTCGGTGCAAGATGTGTGGTGCGTTTTTTAGGAAAGATTCAAACACTAGTTTGAAAATGCATATGGAAAAATCTTGCCCGTCATTGAAGGGAATTCCAAGTGAAGGTCAAGCCTCGATGACAAGCGAAGGAGGAATTTGGAACTTTGATCCAAATATTGTTCGAGATCGAATGGCGAGGTTAGTGATTCAAGAAGGATTGCCGTTCAACCAATTTGACAATCCGCGCTTGACAAGGATGATTCAAGAGACACTCCAACCTCGTTATCACCAAGTAAGTCGCACAACCCTTAGACGAGATTGTATAAAAATGTGGAAAAAAGCAAAAAAAGAATTAATTTTGGGTTTTGAAAATTTGCAAACCGGTGTAAACTTAACCACCGATGTTTGGTCGGCTCCACATGGTATACCCGATTCGTACCTTTGCGTTACCGCGCATTGGGTTGATCCCAATACGTGGCAAATGATGAAGCGTACAATCGCTTTTGACTTGTTTGAATATCCACACACCGGCGAAAATTTATCCGAACCCGTTTGAATATCCACACAATCGCAAATGATGGAAATGTGCATTTTCTTGAAAGACCATTTGGATGCGATGGATAGGATACAAGACCAAACTTCTCTCGAAGATGAAATTCAAGCCGAAGAAGTCATACACAACAACAAGGTTGATCTTGGAATATCCGAACCCGTCACGGATGAAGAACTAGCCGAAGATGCAAGGCTACGAAGCTCTAGTTCCGAAGACAACGCACAAGAATAATCAATCAATATTCCAAAAAATAAAACGTTGAACTTAATGTTTTATATTTGTTATATTTTTTGTAATTTTTTACAATTTTATCTTGTCATGTTTTTTAATTTTCGAACTTTCCAAATATTAATAAACGTTGAACTTTATGTTTTAATTTTGTTATATTTTATTATGGATTTTATATTAAAAATATAAAATTTATTTGGATTTTTTTTTTTTATAAAAACCGGTTTAAACCGGTTTAAAGGACAAACCGGTTTAAAACCTACCCGAACCGGTTTGACCGGTTTACATATTTCCATTACTCGAACCGGTTTAACCAGAACCGGTTTGGGCCCAAACCGGTTTTGACTTTTCGTTGACCAAACCGGTTCGGGTCGGGTTGAACCGGTTTGGGTTAAAAAAACCGATTTGTGCACCACTACTAGTAGTTGATTAACATATGGACTAACTGATTAAACAGTCCATAAGAGTAAATTTAAAGAAATTATTCGACCTCAACAATTCAATGCCTAAAATCTAAATTCTTAATAACCTAATTTCATATGTTAAGTCAATATGATTATATTGTTATGATATTTAGATTTGAATCTATAACGAATTTGAAATTCACAGTTTTTAATATGAAAATAGAACACATGTGAAAAAGACTAAAACATATATCCACTTGCAGTCCATAAACACATGTAAAAATCAAAATTATATACACTTTTCAAAAATCTCAATCACACACACACCACCGTCCACCCTTTATACATCTCCAACATTACCACCATCACCACTCATATCTTTGAAAACAAACACACAAGCCCGAAAATTGGTGACAATTGTGGCACAAGGGAGGCGTGATCAATGACAATACAAAGAGGGAAATTGATAGCCGGTGTTGAGTGTAAATAGTTAGTTGCATTCGGTTACTTACGTCGTTAATTAGTTGAATTTGCTAGTGGTAGTTAATCTTATACAAATATATGATCATTTGTCTTTGTAAATTGTAAATTATAATTTAGAGTTAATATACAGATAGTCCATGTGGTTTGCGGAAAGTAAATGTTTGGTTACTAAGGGTTTAAAGTAATAGATTTGAGTTTTATGCTTTCAATTTTGTAACAAGTTTGGGTATTAAGACTAACTTACGTTAATTTTTCTATTAAGTTTGAGTAAAATGACTATCATAACCCTTTACGGAAAGCAATAGGTTTGGATAATAAGGGTTTAAAGTAAAATAGTATTTTGATCATTTCACCTAAGTTAACAGAAAAGTTAACGAAAGTTAGCTCTAATACCCAAACTCGTTACAAAATTGAAAGCATAAAACTAAAACATGTTACTTTAAACTCTTAATACCCAAATATGTTACTTTCCGCAAACCACAAGGACTATATGTGTAACTCTATAATTTACAAACACAATTTCATAATTCATAACTGTAAATCCAGGCACCGGTGAAGGACTTTCCACCGGCAAATAAATCACAGAGACTCTAACGAATAGCCTATGAGGGTGTCTTCGTCTACTCTGAAAGATAGCCTGCACAGTAACAGCGCGTTAGGGCGTTACAGGGAGGGGATAATTCCTGTGTCAGCCCTCCAACGTGAGAGTAAGTTTTTCAGGGAGGTGAAGGTAATTGGAGATTACGAAGGGAAGAAGAAGATGCTTATACCTGAAGGTGGTGCTCCTATTTATAGCTAGAGGGTGTACTATGGTGTCGTTGTAATGGTGATGATCTGGCGGGAATTCTATTGGCGGAACGTCGCTATCGGGAATATCTTTGTTGTCCCCTAGGTGGTAACCGTTAGTGGTGGTGGTTTTGTCTGATCCGGCGGGCCCACTTGGGTGCATGGGGATGTTCCCCTCTGCATGATATTCCTGACGGATGTAGTCCATGCATTTCGTACGCGCATGTGTTTTTGTCTTTTATGGGATGTGGGGTACGGTTTGGTTTCCATCCGCGTTGAAGTTTATCCCGCGGTGACCTTACGTCTTCAATAATGTACATATTTTCTCTCGGTGTTTTACACTTTTATCCCACTAGATTAGTTTAGCATAGATTTTGGTTGACAACATAAGGTAGGGAAGAGGATGGTAGAGATTGTTGAGAGAGAGAATTAAGGATGATTTTAAGCGTATATTTTTTAATATGATATATTATTTAGAAATAAATAAATAGTAAATGATACATTATTAATCATTTTATTTAACAAGAGATTGTAAGCGGAAGTAGAGACAGAACTTGCAAATAGTTTGCTTAATAGATGATACCTAACATTTTGATCAAATGTATACTATTTATATAAGATATATCATATTATATATGAAAATTAAATATTTATCGTTTTGTATATGATTTTAGTTTTTTGAAAAATTCTTAATCCTCACAAATATTGTTCATGGTTTGCAAAGATGATTCCTTTTGATGCTTTGTTGCAAACATTTATCACCTTTTTTTATTTAATCAATATATTTGATACCACGTGCTTACGAATTTAAAAACAATGGGTAGGAAAAATTGGTGCAACAAAACATTTGGCGCATATAAAACAACCAAACTACAAACCTAGACATAACACCAACTAGTTATTTCGGTTGTTTAAGATAGTGCCGGTTTTGTTCGGTTGATTGATTTGTTTGTCCAATCAACCCATCCATATTGAATCAGATGATCCAATTCAATTTATCAAAAAGAAAAAACATAATTCAAAGCTAGATAGTTAAAGACGCAAGACATACTAAAGGGGCAAATGACTCGTTTTTCATCGAGAAGTAAAAAAAAACGTTCGCTAGAGAATATGTAGCACAATAAGAAAAAAAATTTGTATACAACCGGCATAAACGTTATTTGGGTTATAGCTCAGTGGTAAAAGGCAAAGCCTCTTTAAAGTAAACCTATGTTTGAACCTGGTAAGGGCGTGGTATAGTTTAGGAGTAGTGTAGGTTTGCCGTTAAAAAAAATATAAACAATTAATACTACCATTCTAAAACATGAATCAATATAAATTTTGTACATATAAATGTGTTTTAGATCGGTGCTAAATTGTCGGTACAATACCAAGGGATTTGAGAATCTTTTGTTGGCTTTGTTAGTTTGTTTCATCTGCAACTAAAGATTCGTCATTGGGGTGGTGGTTCAATGATAGAGGCAAAGCCTGATAAACACTTATAGACCTCAAGGTCATGGTTCAAGTTCACTAAATAAAGAAATTTACCGTTCAAAAAAAAAAAACTAAAGATTCCAATAAGCCACCGTTGATTTCTTTTTCCCACCAAATCCTTTCAATAATTGGCTCTCCGCTTAATTGTAATTTAAGGTTCGATAAAAAAAATTTAAGAGACTTTTCAAACTAAAACAAGATTTAATAACTGTTTCAAATGATAAAAAAAAAATTGAACGGCACTTTTTTTACACATAATTTTTTTTTAACGGCAACACCTAGATATTCTAGGATAATTGGGTTTCCCCATGGCAACACCTAGAACATTCAGGGCAGCTCACCCCAGGAGGAACCCTCCAACTGGGTAAACCCCTTGACCTGGTAACAGACCCCTTTTTTACTGTTACCAGGATTCGAACCCAAGACCTCCACTATAGGAAGTCTTGGGGCTACCATTGCATCAAATGACCAATGATAAATATTTGCTAACCTTGCACTTGCTAGAACTTAAACCTGAACCACTTTTGTTGACGCGTAATTGGTCAGAGGATACCATTTTCTCTAGTCATCTTCTTTAAAAAGACCATTCTCTTTAGTCATCTCCTCTCATGACACCATTTTCTCATATTAAATCCATAGTTTTTTTTACCAGAAAATTCTGATTCGTAAAAAAAACGATTATAGGTCACGATTATATTAAAACGGTAACAATATAAAAGAGTGTCATATTAAAAGATAAATTTAAAAGGTTTTTAGGTAGAATAACAATGTAAATACAATAACTGATATAATATAAAAAGTTATACACACATGAATGATACGTTTCTTTTTTCAATTAAACATGTACATGAAACATAAAGATATTCCCAGATTTGTTCAAGTAAGAAAATGTGTCTTCGTAAATTCTATATTTAAAATAAGAAATTAACGGTTCAATGATTCAAACCAACGGAGTAAACAATATATTTCTGATTATGATGTTTATTTGGGATTAGTTTATTTGTAACACTGACATGAACCAACTTGAATTTGATGAAAACATAAGTAAAATAAATAAATACTTTATTTTCCATAAATCAGGCAAATTTCAACGAATAATATATTTGCTACGCACAAAGTCAAAGATATACCGTCCAAGAAATATCCCATAAATTATGCCAAAATAACGATTCTCGGTTGATGTTAACTATAATTTAATATAAATAAAACACGATATAACAAAAGAAAAGTAAAAATTTAACAAAGCTCTATCTTTACTACTTATTTTTATAAACAACCGGTAGATGTAAGTCTGATGCAGCGGGGTATTTTTAAGGTTCGGTTTTGAATAAAATTTACGTCAAAACGTAGTAAAAATAAACACATACCAACGGTATATTTGAAATGAGAAGGGAAAACGGCGAACGAAACCGTGGAGTAGTTTTGATATAACTTACCGTGCGGCTTTGAATAAAATTTACACCGAAACGTAGAAAAAAAAGACACATCGCACATTTTGAATAAAAATCACATCGAAACGTAGATAAAAAGAAACACTTCGCAATATATTCGAAATTTTATAAAAAAATCATATTTTAAAAGTAAAAAAATGAAACCTTGAATTAGCTTTGGATTGTACATTTGTTCTTCAATGAGCTGTACATTACTATTCACAACTCGCTTTTGAAAAAATTCACGTCAAAATGTTTATAAAAATGAGCACGACGCAACAGCAAATCCGGGATTTTATAAAATATCATATATTAAAAGTCGTAAGAGTAAAATAAAAAAATATATATATAAAATAATCGAAACCTTGTGATTATGTAATAAATTTTACATAAATTATTATCATAGAAAACAAATTTTCTGGCGGACCTATTTTTTAGATATGGGGCAGCAGTCCTTTATGGAAAAAAAATTAGTGTTATATACGCGTTAAAATTTCGATCGCCTCCATAAAATTTTGTAATAGCCCCCGTTCGCCGTCCACGGGAATTTTTTAGTGTTATATATCGTTATTCAACCGACCCTAAAAATTTTCGACCCCCATGAAAAAAATTTTGGATCCGCCACTGCTTTTAATATAACTAATAATGGTTTTGTTACCTAGCTGATCATCCTTCTTCAACCATCTTCTCATTTTATCCGGCAATACCATTATCTCATATATAAACCATGAAGCTGACGAGAAAGTCTTATCTGGCTAGACCATCTATCTGTCCATCTTCGTTAAAAAAAGAACTTATTTAAGAAAAAAATATTTATATGTCGTAAATGCAACTGATTAAATTAAATAATAATACAATTAAAATTTGTTAAATAATAATACTATTAAAATGATTTTTCTTATCAACAATAAGAGTGTATTATGATTTAAAAATACTTAAACGGTTGAACTCAAAATGTTTTGAATAGTGAATTACAATGATTAGGAGTAAAAACATAAGAATATTAGTATCAAGCCGTTTTCTTATCTAAAGACCTGGAAATCACGTATAGAACACCAAGTATTTGAAGATTGGCTCGCCTTATCTGAGCTAGGCCAGATCTGAGGATTGGCGTTTCCAGGATTACGAGTGAAGATCACCCCAGAACAGATCTGAACCTTGGCATGGAGAAAACGAGATGCGACTATTGTCGTGTCCGGATGGCGCCAATGTTCCTACATGGATCCAACAAGATTCAGATCAAGCTCGTCACAACAACTATAGATATCAATCTGCTACACATCGACTTCTCTGTCCTGATCTGTGAAACATCATTAAAAAGCTCAAGGGGTTAGGCCTTTATGTGTTAGGCCCAAAACTATTGACTCAGGCCCAATGTAGATGTAAACTCTACGGGTGGTTCCTACTTCCTACCCAATACCCGACCCGAACCGGTAACTACCTAATGTCCAGGCTACCCGGTTCCTACCTGAAAAATACCGTTGGTTCCTAACCGGTTTCTCGTCCACTCGGTTCCTACCCGATTCCTCTTCTTACCCGGTTCTAAAACAGAGGGATTAAAAAAATAACATTCATAAAGTCTCATTTTCTTGTCTTTGTTAAATTTGTACGGGAGAAAAAGAACAAAGAAACGATGTCGTCTCACTAGAGAAAAAACGAAATAAAAAAAAATACGGGGACAGAATTCATGTGTTTGTAAGTTATCGAAGAATGGTGACTCAACATCATCATAAAGCAACAAGATTCAATCCACCTTCTCACTCTCATCCAACCAAACTTTCCAATCAATCACCGGTCAGATTCTTTACATTCACTTTCTTTCTTTCTTCTCTGTTCTTCAGATATTATTCAGTGTTGTTCATAATCACTCTATTGCTTTTAAGACGTTAATTATTGGCTGATTTCTAATTACCCATTTGTTAAATCAACCGTCGTTCAGAGATACCTGTTTAATTAAACATCAATCTTGAAGATCTATTTATTTATTGATTAACTGATTGTAGATCTGTTTTTAGATCTTGGGGACTTTTTGATGCTGGGATTATCATATTTAATTGGGTTTCTTTAATTTACTTTTGGGATAAAACCTAATTCAAGAAAATTGTCTTGAAATTCTGAATGGTTATAACTGAAATTACTGATCAATTTGATCATCTGGGTGTGCTCAAATTCTATCTTTTTGTAATTGTTCTGTCATTGGTTTGATTATTCACAATATTTTCTGTTAAAATTTGGTGTCTTTTTGACAAAATATCAGTTCTTGATGGAATAATGGCTGCAGCAGAAGCACGAGCAGCCTGGCAACGAACTGCGAATCGATACTTTGTTCAAGAAGATGCAAAAAGAGCTCCCAAATTAGCATGTGTTCCTCCATCATCATTGTCTAAACAAACCGACACAAAACCTCCTACAAATGGAATTACCGATTTTGCCCCTCCAACTGCAAACTCGTTATACTCAAATCTGTCTCCAGATTCAAGATGGTGGCTTCAGTTGCAGCCTAACTATTTACACCAAAACAGTTTGACTAATGAAAATTCTCATCAATTTGTCGACATTATGGATTCTCGGTCAACTGTCAAGGTTGACCGTTTAGGGGAAGAATCATATGAGTTTGTGGAGATGGATTCTATTTATAAAAAAGTGGACGAGTTCAGTTTGGACTCAGATTTCCCTCATTGGATGGAGAGTGAGAAGAGCCACGAGTTGCCATGGTGGCGGATGGCCGATAAAGATGACCTGGAATCCTTTGTGGCACAGAGATCACATGATTTCATTGAGAATTGTGATTTACCTTCGCCTCGAAACACAAGTTTCAAGAGGGACCCGTATGGTGATGATCGATCTCCACATAAGAATGATGAAATGTTTACCTCTTCCAGGATTTCAAAGCCACAAAGGCCCCAATGTCAAAATGCAGCTAGCCCAAATGCCAGTTCAGGGCCAGTCAGGTATACGTTGACTTTAAAGTCAATCGGGTTATGTTTGACTTCCGCCGTAAATTGGGAACTCTTTGAGTTTTGTGAAAACATTGATTATTATGTTGAAGTTCTCTAGCAATTACTTGAAATTAGAAAAAAGATTTTGATAAATTTATAGTATATGACACATGCGAGTCAAACTAATAGCAACGATTTTGACCTCAAATTTTGACTTTTTACTTAATGTGCTTTCTTATCAGTCCTGTAGGCACAGAGAACGGTGACAGCACAGTTAATGAAGGTTTTAGAACTCCAGATATGGATCCAAGCAAACGTAAGCTTCTAGAAGCACTCTGCCATTCTCAAACACGAGCACGAGAAGCAGAAAAAGCAGCAAAACGAGCATACGAGGAGAAAGAACATGTTGTGAAGCTAATATTTAAACAAGCATCTCAATTATTCGCCTATAAACAATGGGTATATCTTTTACAACTCGAGAATCTTTATAACCAAATCAAAGCCAACAAGATCACCCCTGTTCTCCCAGCTTATCCATGGCGCGTGACACGCAAAAGAACACGCAGAAATTTGCGTGCCAAGAAAAAAACACAAGAAAAACAAGGTAATTATGTTCCTAGTTGCAAACATGATTTAGGTGTGTATGCAGTGGCTTTTGCTGTTGGGTTAGGGCTTGTAGGCGCGGGTCTGCTTCTCGGGTGGACCGTGGGTTGGATGTTTGTCTAGTCATCATAGCCGGTATGTTTGAAACAATTGTAATGTGTACTGTACAAAGTCGTTTTCGTGAAATTGCTAGCTAGCAGTATATAGTTTTGGTGTCTATTATAGATTTGTAACGAGTTTGCGTTTTAAGACTTTTATGCTCATTATGTGTGACATTATTGGAAGTTATATCAACATGTTTCTATCAATTCTATTGTTGAAAACCAAACCTGTATCGGGCCCCAGGCCGGGCCTGACGTCCTTGTTCAAGGTATATTAAGCTCGTCTTTTGTATCGACACCATGGTTAAGACCGGGTAGGGTGTACATGTTTAGTCCGAAAGCCCAGGTAGGACCGAGACCAAGCTCGATTAGTGCCACACCTTGGCCCGATAAGCTTTGTCATCTTTTGATCTGCAAGCCCGGACTCTTGTCCACGTTTTTCTTTTGTAAATATCCAACAGAATTAATTGGTTAAAATAGTGAAATAATTTACGTGTTGTACTAATTGTACGATAAAATAATTTACGTGTTTTACTAATTATAGTAAAAAAAAATACTAAAATTACCAATAATCATAGTGGCTTAGCCAATATTTTGTCTTAGAGCACCAGCATCGCAGGCGTCGGGATCCCACTTGGCAGAAGCGAATGGGTGTAGTGGCATTGGAGGGGGAGGGCGTCCTATTCGCATTTCCAAAAGCAGGCAAACGCCTGCAGGTGGGGCCCCCTCTCTCACATCATTAATATAATATAATATAAATAATTAACTTTTGTCTAAAAATGGTGTTTGGTAAAGGATAGAGTAAAATTGAGTGTTTTTAAGGATGAGTGAAAATCTAATATGTTAAGCTGATGTTGTACGTTTGTTAGTGTTTGTGGTGTCCACCGTTGTACATGCTCTTAGGGTGAGCCAAATAACTTGCATATGTGGAAGTAAATGTGTCACATAAAATTGCTATGAGGTACGTAATTATGTTAAAACAAGTCGAGTTACTTGAAATAGGCTTAAAAAAATATATGAAATTGACTTGGTTATTTTAGACATCTCACCGACTTACTCAAAAATACTTGATCTGTGAAGCTTAATTTTATATTTTTAGCTTGTGTGTGTGTGTATATATGTGCATAATAATTCACATAGCACAATCATATATAAATAATGATAATCCTGTTGATCAACCCCAACTCGAAAATGTCGATTCCTTTATCAAGCACAGGCAAGAAAAAGAAGGCTTAATGAAGCTCGAGCTACAAGTTTAATGCAACTTGATCTTGATATTGTTTCAACTCGACTTGATAGATTGTTCAAATCGCCACAATCCTCAAGACACAAGTGGATGGTACACAAAAACATAAAATTATTTTTGAGACTTCTTTGCCGATAATGGCAACGTAATTTACATTGTTATGGTTATAATTTACTGTGATTGGTAAAAAATAGAGTTAATTGCATAAATGGCCCCTGTGGTTTGATCAAATTGCATGTTTGGCCCCCAGGTTTTAAAAATTGCAAACTTAGCTCAAACATTTAAAACTTGTTGCGTCTTTAGCCCCTGGTGTTAACACCAGTTAGTTTTTAACGGAAAGTTAACCCATGTGATATCCATGTGACTCACGATTGCATACTTAATCTTAAAAATGAGTAATATCGGTAAAAATTAATAAAAAAAATTAGTGATTTTTACTGATTTTTTACGAATTTTTACCAAAAAAAAAAAATTTTTAATAATTTTTACTTATTTTAACTCAATTTTAAGATTAAGTTTGCAATCGTAAGTCACGTGGATAGCACATAGGTTAACTTTCCGTTAAAAACTAACCCCTATTAACACCAGGGGCTAAAGACGCAACAAGTTTCAAATGTTTGGACTAAGTTTGCAATTTTTAAAACCTGGGGTCAAACATGCAATTTGATCAAACCACAGGGGCCATTTATGCAATTAACTAGTAAAAATACATAAAAGTATGCAATAGATTCGCCCTGTATATAAAGATAATAATTAAAATGTGTGCGGTGATAAATTGTAATAGATTCGCCTGTATATAATATTGGACACAGAAAAGGAGAGATCAGTTTTCTTCACAACTTCTCATATCAATCAATGTTCAGAACAACCTTTTTTTATATCTCAATGACTTAGTTTGAAAACATCACACACTTGCTACACACACTAAAATTAGGCCTTTTGCCAAAATGTGGATTTACCGTCTTATGAGAGAGAGGCAAATCTAGGAAGAATATCACCCTGGTAAGCGGTAGCCAGCCATCTTCAAAACTGTATGAAACACCGATCACAAAACCAACCACACCATGAGCTGGCTGAACCCGCCAACCTTACCTGACTCGACTCCACTGTTGAACAACACATGAACCACCTACACCCTAGGGTTGTAGGTATCCTGGAAAACATTCATTGTTATTTATGTAAGTCGCCAATAAAAGCATCATTAAAGAAAGAGTAAATCACAAATGGCATCTATAAGTAGTTATGGATTTTGGTTTTTTAGCATTCAGAATTACAAATATCATCACTAATTTCGAAAGACGTAACACCAAAATTCCAAAAAATAAATGTCAGTTTAAAGAGGCTGTTGAAATTTTAAAATATATTTTTACCCTTTCAATAAATTACATAAATCTATAGTATTTTTTTATTTCCACGTGTCACTTTACAATTTATATATTTGGTCTTTTAGCCTTAGGGAGGAGGAGGAGGAGGACGAGGAGGAGGACGAGGAGGAGGAGGAGGACGAGGAGGAGGACGAGGAGGAGGATGAGGATGACGATGACGATGACGATGACGATGATGATGAGTTGATGATAATAATAATAAACTATATATAATTACCATAGTAGCTTTAGGGACTATTAATGTGATTATCAAAAAAGTAAAATAGTCATTTAAAATTTTAACAGATTACGGACTTGTTAACAAACATCCATTTTAGGGACTAAATATTTGTATTACAAACTTCAAAATTGGTGACGAACTTTGTTATTTCATATACCTAAGGCTAAAAGACCAAATCCATAACTACCTATAAACCATAACAACCATTCATGTAATGTAATTTAAAAAAACCTAGTCCTATAAAATTTATATACCCAATCAGATTCATGAATTAGTATGAAAACCATGTGATGCAGTTTTAGACAAATCAGAAAACAGAACACTTAAACTAAACATCTTCCAAATACATTGAAACAGAAGAAATATCAGCACATATAGTTACAACTCATAGACTGTAGTTGATCAATAAATTAGAAAACTTCGTCATGATAAGTAATAAGTTGACAGGTAAATTAGTAATACATGAATCGAAACTGAATAATAGTGAAATCCTTTCATGAGGAATCTTGACTAGACTTGCAGAGGTAGACAAAAACATCAGAAAATACCGACTTTCAGGGCTATCTTAGCTACATCAAGAAACTTATTAATTATTCATCATGATTGTTAAAATGACAAATAGCAGATATATCTAAAATTACCCAAAACTTATTAATTATTACATCATGATTGACAAAATGATAAGTAGCAGATATATCTAAAATTACCCGATAGAGAAATATACTTATCATAAAACTTTCATAACTAGGAAGACAATAAACACAAGGGCATAATAAAGTCCATAAGCAACACAACGAATGCCAACTTCTTTTAATGCTCTGTTTCCCTTCTCTAATTATAAAAAAAGCATGTAAAACAAACTAAAAAATTACAGCATATGATAAGAATCTTACCTTGACACAACTGTTCTCATGCTATGGTGAGATTGTAGGAATTGCAGAGCTGCAGAAGTGCAGCTTGATTAGCAGGACCAACATATCTAGCAATGATTGGTGGAAACCTCCCACGAAATTGAGCAGAAAGATTTGCCAATAAAGCAACCGAAAAGTGTTTTGAATCACGAATTTCCTTTAATGGATCTTCTTCCTTTTTACCAGCATTGTGAAGACGAACAAAGGTAGCTTGATAACCAGTTGCTTCCCCAAAATCAGGAACTTCAGGTTCATCCTCAACTCTTTCTTCCTCAGGCTGTGAAAGAAGAGTAACAATACTATCCAGCAAATTAGCCCATAGCTTCTCGGCAGCAGGATCCAACAGTAATGGTGATTCACAAAGTAGTTTAGTTGATGCAACTGCACTCAGCTTAACCTCTGTGTTCCCAGTTATGGTCTTAAGATTAGGTATCCAAATCTGATCGAGAATCAAATGAAATAAATTCGCCTGAACGGAATTAATAGAGTCGATAAGAGTCTGTATACCATGCTTGACCAGAAAAAGAGACATCAAAATAATGAGACATCGAACAAGTCTTGGGGTTTTACTGTTCTGGAGGCGAGTAAACAGGGAAGACCAGATGTGACTCATATATTCTGCCATAACATCATATCCAAGATTTTCAATAATCGGGTTAAGTACATGAAACCCTTGTTCCTCTGTGCTCGGTTTGCTAACGAGCTTGTTGAATATTCCAAGAACATTTCTTAATCTCCCATCGCGATTAAGCTCATTGGGAGCTTGCTGAAGGAATGATTGAAGCAAACGAACAAGAGCTGGGACATTTGCAGACTTATCCCACAAATCGGGTGTTAATAAGATGTCAAATATCTGCATGTAATGTGGGGGGACTGGAGGTCTGTTCAGATCCACAAGTTGAGCTAACAACTGGAAGGCATAAGGGAAGAACTCTGTTACTTCTTTGGCTAATATCATCTGGAGGCTGGGTAAAAGACATGTTTCAAAAGCAGGAACAAGAGAAGGGTTCTTTTCACACGCTCTTCGAACTAGGGTAGCAATTGCCTCAAATAAGCAATGGTTAAAAACAGGATTTTTAGGGTTCTCACAGACCCGGTTTAGAACAGTTGTAAGCCCGGTTATGCAGGGTGAAGCTACCTCAGGAGATATATCAGCAATCTGAAGAACACGCATGATGCACCTCATAATATATTGATTCTCCTCTGATTCAGGTTTCTCCAAGGCTCCAAAAAGGTTTGTCATCAGAACTAGCAGAATCGGGCCAATATCCAATGATGTATATCTTGATTGTACCCCGTTGTCTTTGACAAGCAAGAGCTTCTCAATACAACTAGCAGCATAAGAATGAACCACGTTAACATCTGAGCTAAGAAACCGGACCACGTCACCAAGAAGAGCCATAGCAATCGGTTTAGGGATCAGGACACGGAACATGGTGAAAAACTTCAGCGCACCAGCCTTCAACATTGGGAAGGCATTCACATCCTGGCCCTGTAACTCTGGCACAATAACTGATCTAAAAAAACTTTCAACATCTACAAGATCAGTAGAGACTGAAGCACCGCCTGCCTTTTTTGTTGCAAGAGAGACAACCAAGTAAATAGCACAATCCTTATATTTCCAATTAGCAGCTGGGTTTTCAACAAACAATGCTAAGCAATTGTGAATCTGAGCTGAGACCCTTTCAGTAATCTTATCTTTGTAATTTCCAGCAATCCCCTTCAAAAGTTCACAAGCAATCCTTCTCCTTGTATCAAGATCACTCCCTTCCATATCCCTCCTTATAAACTCAACATAGTTCATCTCAAACAGCTCTTCATCCTCGTCCCTTAACATCACATTCGGAATAACAATACTCTGAGTAATCTGCTGCAATATCTCATCCCCCGCAAACAAAGCATGATGGACGCTCGTGCTGACAATAGTCAAAAACTTGATAGCAGTCACGGTTAGCCGTTCCCGGCTTGGAGAGGCCGAGGCAACTACAAGAAGACTCCAAACAGCTTCCACAAACCCACTAAGGTACTTTTGGAACAATTCCTCTTCTTTCTCCATGTAATGACTTATATTATCACAAACAGCAGCTCGCAACTCATCCACAAGTGCAAGGCCATCAGCACCACTATCTTCAACAGCCGGATACCTCATAGTGAGATAATTCTTGAACTGACTCATCCACTTATCCGCATTGTCCTCAAAAAACTCAGGCAAATCCAAATAATTCAGCGAATAAAATATCCTACAGCAGAGCCTCTGTGCTTCAATCAGCTGACGTAGAGTTGCAGCCGAACCAGCAGCAGCATTTATCTTCACAGATATACTCTCAACAGTACTCAATAAAGGTGCAGCAAAGTTATCCAGACAATATTTCAAATCAAGCAAAATAGGATCACTCTTATACTGATGCCTAAATTTCTTAAACAACGAATTAACAGTAGCGAGAATACCATTAACAGAAGCAAAATCATTCGCATTGAGAGCCGTTTCAAGGTTGGACTTAAGTTCAGGAAGCAAAGCCGGCCATAACTTTGGGAAATCATGGTTACCGATCACAGCTAGGGCTTCGCTAAGCTGCGCCTGTATTTTAGGGGAGGCGGATAGCATGAGAGGAACAATTAACTGTTTAATCTGTTCTTTTTCAGCATCAGAGATAGGAGTAGCTGACGATGGCACCCAGCGGGTTTTGAGATGGTTTTTGAAGTTAACGGCGGCGCTTTGACGGATCTGTTCGTCAACGGAGGGTTCAGCGACCAGGCGGAGAACCGCGAGGCCGTAGTTAGGAGTGTCGGCGGCCTCGGATAGGTTTTTCTCGGCGCGGCGGCGGGGTTCGGGTTGAGGCGAAAGTGTATCGAGGAAACATTGTGAAAGGAACTGTAAGGTTTGGGGATTCCACTCCATCTCTAGGGTTTATACTAGAGTGAGAATCAGAAGTATATGATGAAAATGTATGGAGATTTGGTTATTGATTGCTAGGGTTTAAGAAGTGAAAAAACGTACCTGCGTAAGATTGAAGGAACGATCGATTTGAAGATGAACGGAGAAAATGAGGAGAGGAAAAAAAGTGTGTGAAAATTTGAAATGTGAGGGATAGGCCAGAGCCCAATACGAAGAGATGAGTCAGTGAACGCATTTGTTAAAATAAAATTAAAAGAAAAACATATCGCATAGTATTCTATTTAGACACGAAATATTGCTAATTCTACACGCTGTCACCCTATACATCCTTGTATAGGTCAATACGAGGCGTATAGGTTTCAGTTTCTGAAAACAGAATGCCACGTGTCATTCCATGTATGACGGTTGGGTCTCATACGTGGCGTATTGAGCTATACGCAGCGTATGGGTCACGGGTTATACTTTTGCTTCAAAAGTTGGTAGATTTGGGATTTAAGAATCCTATACGTGACGTATTGCCCTATACGTCACGTATAGGTTTTTTTATTTAATTATCTTTTTTAATTTAATTTATATAACTTTGTTAATATAAGTTTGTTATCTTTTTTAATTTATATAATTTTTACCTATTTTTTAATTTTTATACATTTATTATATTTTTACATTTATAATTTTTCATTACAACCAAACAAAATATTAAACATTACAACCAAAACAATATATACATTACATCAAAAAATTAAATATATACATCAAAATGTTTTTACATACATAACATAAGAAACAAACTGAATACAGATAAAAACAACTAAGCCTGACCCGCTCCGCCGTCAGCCTGACCCGCTCCGCGAAGTCGTGTCGGGTAAGAGACTTCACCGTACACGAAGTCATCCGTGGGTTGTGTAAGGTAAGAGGGTTCAACGTATACGAACTCGGGATTGCTTAATGGCTCGTTCAAATCTGGAAGCCTTACTCATTGATTAGAATAAACGTCGGACGAGATCTCCTCCTGGTTCACATCTTGAAATCCATAACTTTGCGGGTTGTTTTCCAGCAACTCGTTAGAATTTACCTGAATACCGTAGTTACCATCCCACCACCAAGACATTGCTATAATTTTTTAAGGGAAATTGTTGGAAAATTTTTTGAACGATAAGTTCAAATGAGAATTCTGCATAGTTAAATACACAAAATTTGGCCCCTTATACGCATCGTATAGCCTTATACGCATCGTATAGCCCTATACGATGAGTATAGGATCCTTGTCAAACCGACAGCCACGTACAAAGTGGTCATTCCAACCCCTATACCGCATCGTATAGGGCAATACGATGCGGTTTAAGGTACGAGGTACCTTGTGACATTCCGGATTTTTATTTACGTTTTTGTAATACATATCATGTAATCATTTTTCTATTTAATGAAATGCAAATGTTTTTATTTAATTTTGTACAAAATGTATATATTTATATTTTATGGATTCAAAAATAATTAAAATTTTATAAGCTTTAAACTTATATAAAAATTTTATATAAAAATCTAAACTAAAAAGATTCATGTATAAACAAAATAACCCATTTAAATAAAATAATTAACTTTTATTAAAAAAAAATATTCATAATAATAATAATAAAATAAGTTTATAAAATATATATTTGAAATTTAAAAGAAATTAAAGAAATTAACTTTTATAAAAGTTAAGGGTTTGTTTTGAAAATAATTAAACTATAAGGTTTCAAGACAAAAATCTATTGAGGGGCTGTTTCTGGACAAATCAAACCACAAGGACCCATCCGTAATTACCTCAGGGGTTAATTTAATACAAAGACAAACTCCAGGGACCATTTTTGCCAAACCTCGATTCGTATTTCCGGTTATCCCCTACGATGGTCCGGCGGTCCAAAGCTTTTTCCGGCGACCCACTCGACAGGGCTGTTCCCTGCACCTCGACAACTGATAAAGGCAGCTCTGGCCTCGTCGTCCCCACGCGAACAAAAGCCCTCGACCAATTTGTCGATTTAACATACAAAAAGCCTGATCGTGTCTATGGTCGAGAACCCACGCCACAAATTCGGCCCCGACAGTCAACCTCCACGCCTGCAAGAAGTCTCGACAGATTCGTCTCGTCCAGACGAATGTCCAGACATACTCAATTGCGTGTTTTAATATAAGGAACGAGCTCCGCTATAAATAGCCATTAATGAACCTGCCCGAGCTCGCTACCCCTTTTCCACCCACTCTCACCTCAAATTGAAGACGACATCACATTCGCCGTCCCTGAGTGAAGCTGTGACCAAGATATTAAGGGCTAATTTCATCCGGAAGATCGATTTCCATCTTTGACATTTTCGGACTTCAAACCTCTGCCGACCAGACCCTTCGTGACCAGGTTCGAGCCTCAAATTGTTTCCCTTGCCTTCTGTTATCAGCTGGCCAACTACACCATTCGAAATCGCGACCATCGCCCGTGAGTTACCGGGCAACCCAAGTGTCCTCGGACACGGTTTGCCGGTTGCCGAGGACCAGCGACCAATTTCGTGGTTGTGTATATCAATTAAATGATACACACATAACCAGCGATGGGCAGTAGCCCAGCTGGTTATGCGTGTGTGTGTTTATGCTGTAGGTCGCGGGTTCGAGCCCGGTTGGCCTTCGACCCAAACTTTTTGTTTCTGTTTTTCATTTTATTTATTTTATTTATTTATTTTAACTTGTTTTAATATTCTTTTTATACAATAAAGACTAAAACAAATCGGTTTACTCGTTCGTTTATTCCGGGAACCATTAAAATTCTTTTAAACATATTTAACCTACCCAAATTTTTATAAAATGATAAAAAAAAAACTATATTTTTGTTAAAAATAGTTTTAACCTACAAATAATAATGATGAAATAATAAATAAATAAATAGAAACTTTTATAAATGCCTAATAAAAGAATGTAATATTTTAACAATATATTTTTAAGTTAAAGTTTTACAAAACCATTATCATATTCCTACTATATTTTATACAAATAAATATTAAGGAATATTATTATAAAACCAATATACATTTAAATACGAATACGCACATACAAACTTACAATAATACTTATCTATCTACATAGGATTTCATCGTGCTTAGTTTTCAACGTCCTTACCACCCGCACTCGTGGATTATCGTATCCGCTAGCCATGTGAGTTACATAGCCCCTATTTTACATTTTTGCACATTTTGGGGTGAAACATTATACATGCTACTCACATTGTTTATACGTGTTATACATGTGGACTATATGCTTATATTCTTGGATGTACATACATTTAAACACAAGAAAACCAACAGTAATATTAATAGATCTATTGTGCCTGACCAGCCCACCCGGTTAGGGTGTTCATTACTGCATACTCGGATATAGCCGCGTGTTATATTCAAACATATCGGATATAGTGGGTAACTATATTCAAACATACCGGACTTAGCTGTTGTGCTCTGTTCAAACGCGTCAAACTCGGTTTGAATTGTGATTAAATAAATGATACATCATACATACTATGTTTAACAATATAAACAATGAGTTGCAAAACGATTTACAACTACTATTTACAGGAAATACTAAACCTATGTACTCACCAACTTTTTAGTTGACACTTGATTTAAATAATGTTTCAGGTTTGGATATGTGACTACTTGCCGAAGATTCTCCACCTAAGAACTATGGACCTAGTTAAATAAATCAATGTTTTGAACTAGACTAGGTTATTTGGAATGTATTGTATTTGGATCTTGTTGTCTTTAAACTTAATTAATGAACTATGCAACCATTAGCTATCATGTGCTTTTGAACAATCATTCCATTGTCCGCCTCGATGATTCCGCCATCGGTCGGGGTGTGACAGATTGGTATCAGCGCCATGGTTATAGGGAATTAGGTTATTAGACACGATGACCTAGACTATAACCCTAGGACTCCCTTTTATGTGTTATGTGCTAAATGATTAATTGCTATGTGAATTATTTGTAGTTAGGTATTATTTGAATTTTCCCAAGTTTGGTACATGAGACTTATACACATACATGCAAGACCTTGATACATACTTTACATACACATTTGACAAACAAACTTATGCAAACAAATACACTACCCATCCTTATCCATACTCTTTCCTAATCCGTATTAATTGCAACAATTCCTACACATTTTGTACTCGTAAGTATATCAAAGTCTTGAAAATCTCGTCAACGACTTAATTTCTTGGGACCAGTAAAGGACACGTGCAATCTGGAAGGGTGACACCTGTACATTGGGTTTTCTGTCTAGGAAAGCATTTCGTATAAATCCAAATAAACGGACCCGTATGCTTTCCTGGGAATTCCTGAAGTGAGTGTTTACCTATAGGCTAAAGCATGTCTCTTTGAAAGTTTCGGGAAATTAATTAACGTTGATAAGTCAATGTATTCGCAAGGATACAATCCGAACTTAAACTTAAAATTTGGGGACATTATAGCAAGATAGGAAGAACTAGACAAACATGCAAAACAAATCATTATTACGGGTGCACACGTAATAACGATTTGTAATGCATGCAAGTCCCGGCAATTCCTATTATGCAAATAATGATCTATAACATCATGTCCTACCCGGAAAAGATGACTTAGTTTCCCCTATCAACTTAGAATAAATACACATGCACGGGCACGCGTCATGATAAATCTCGTATTTCTGCTTACATTATTTCCCGCTATAACTCATATTTATCTGTCTTATCTAAAATATCATTGTCTTTTCTTATGGTGTTAGAATGCCTCCTCGACGTGCAAACTCTAGCACTTCCAACCCGGATCTTGCTACTCTCCTTGCCCAGCTAGTAGGGCAAATGACCCAAGCAAATAACAACAGTGACGGGTCTCACAACATCCAAGGGAACGGTGGTACCAACCCGCCTCATTGCACGTTTAAGCACTTTAACTCGTGCAATCCTACTAAATTCTTCGGGACTGAAGGTGCTACCGGCCTACTTCAATGGTTTGAAAGCATGGAAAGCACATTCCTAAACAGCGACTGTCCCGATAATCTTCGGGTTCGTTATGCCACAAGTGTACTCCAAAAGAGAGTCCTCACCTGGTGGAACGGTGAGAAACGCACTCGTGGTGCTGAGGTTGCTACATCCTTATCATGGGATGATCTGAAGAAGGCCATGACTGATGAATTCTGTCCTCGGAATGAAATGAGGAAGCTCGAGGCTGAATTTTGGGATCTTGCCCAAGACAGCGGGGATAATCTGGCTTACACCACCCGGTTTCAAGAGCTAAGTCTGCTGGTGCCTCATATGATCACTCCCCTTGCTCGGGGAATTGAAAAGTACATAGGCGGCCTGCCTATGCAAATTCAAGATGCTGTGTTAGGAAGCAATCCTCCTACACTTGAAGCTGCCATCCGTCTATCCGCTACACTATCCGACAACCACGTCAAAGCCGGAACCTTAACAAGAAAGGGTTCCAAGAAGGTTGTTTCTACTCTTGCGGCCGTCAAAGATGTAAAGCCCGAGTCTTCTAACCGCAACAAGAAACGAAAGGGTCGAAACTTCGCAGCCGTAACTCCCGCTGTACCTACTAATCAAGTGGCCCCTTTGGGTCAAAACCCGAAACCTTATTTGGGTCCAAATCCCCAATGTCAGACCTGCAAGTACCATCATCCTGCCAACTTACCATGCCGATTGTGTTCAAGCTGCGGAAGATATGGACACGTGGTCACTACTTGCCGTACCCATCCTCCCGTCCATCAAGCTGCTCCAGCCAACCGTCCGAACTATCCGGCACTTCTCAATGGTCGGTCATGTTACGAGTGTGGAGACCCAAACCATTTCCGTGACCGATGCCCAAAACTTCATCATCAAGGTGGTCCCCAAGGACGAGCGTTTAATATAAACGCTAATGAGGCACAAGCAAACAACGACGTGATAAACGGTACGTTTCTCGTAAACAATCATTATGCATCCATTTTATTTGATACCGGTGCCGATAGGAGTTTCGTGTCTCTTACATTTGAATCTCAACTTGCTAAACAAAGAACGAAACTTGACAATCCTTATTCCGTGGAGATAGCAAACGGGAAATCTATTGCTATAAACTCTGTTATCCGCGACTGCAATCTCGAGCTTAATAATCATGAATTATATGTTGATCTCCTTCCAATGCAATTGGGAAGCTTCGATATTATAATTGGCATGGACTGGTTATCCAAACATCATGCCGAGGTTATTTGCTACGAAAAATGCATTCGTATACCTCTCCCTTCGGGTGACACGTTAGTTATTTTCGGTGAAAAACCGTGTCGTGGCCTTCAACTCATGTCTTGCACATTGGCACAAAAGTACTTGCGGAAAAAGTACGTTGCCTTCTTGGCCCACGTAGTTGACACAAAAGACAAGGGTAAGAAATTGCAAGATATTCCGATCATTCGAGATTTTCCCGAAGTATTCCCCGAGGATTTACCCGGTCTTCCTCCCCCTAGACAAGTAGAGTTTCGTATTGACCTTGTGCCCGGAGCAACTCCCGTGGCAAAAGCTCCCTATCGTCTTGCACCTTCCGAAATGCAAGAACTCGCAAGTCAATTACAAGAACTCTCATCCAAAGGATTCATTCGACCAAGCCATTCACCATGGGGTGCTCCCGTGCTGTTCGTAAAGAAAAAGGATGGATCGTTTCGAATGTGCATTGATTATCGCGAACTCAACAAGCTTACAATCAAGAACCGTTATCCTTTACCCCGTATCGACGATCTTTTCGATCAACTTCAAGGTTCAACATGTTTCTCCAAGATTGACCTTCGTTCCGGATACCATCAACTTTGTGTTCTCGATTAAGACATTCCGAAGACTGCCTTTCGGACTAGATATGGGCACTACGAGTTCATGGTCATGCATTTTGGCTTGACTAATGCACCTGCGGTTTTCATGGATCTCATGAACCGTGTATGCAAACCTTATTTGGACAAATTCGTGATCGTTTTCATTGACGACATTCTCATCTATTATAAAACGAAAGTGGAGCATGAACAACATCTTCGTTTGATTTTGGAGCTCTTGAAGAAAGAACAACTATACGCCAAGATCTCCAAGTGTGAATTCTGGCTAAAAGAGGTTCAATTCTTGGGACACATAGTCAACGATAGGGGAATTCATGTGGACCCGGCAAAAATCGAAGCGGTAAAGAATTGGAGTACTCCTAAGACTCCTACCGAGATTCGTTCCTTCCTTGGACTAGCAGGTTACTATCGTCGTTTCATCTCAAATTTCTCCAAGATCGCGGTTTCGCTCACTGCCTTGACTCACAAAGGTAAACCTTACGAGTGGGGACCCAAGCAAGAGGAAGTTTTTCAAACTCTCAAGCACAAGCTCTGCCATGCTCCTATTCTAACACTTCCTAGTGGCAATGACGACTTTGTCGTTTATTGTGATGCATCCAACCAAGGTCTTGGTTGCGTTCTTATGCAGCGTGCCCAAGTAATTGCATACGCGTCACGTCAGCTCAAAATCCATGAGAAGAACTATACGACCCATGATCTCGAGCTTGGTGCTGTCGTTTTCGCCTTGAAAATTTGGAGACATTATCTTTATGGCACCAAATGCGTGGTTTTCACCGACCACAAAAGTCTCCAACATATTTTCAATCAAAAAGAGCTTAATATGAGGCAACGACGATGGGTTGAACTTCTTAACGACTACGACTGCGAGATTCGTTACCACCCCGGCAAAGCAAATGTTGTAGCCGACGCCTTGAGTCGTAAGGAACGTATCATGCTTCATAGTGTTCGTATTCACAACGATATCCAAGCCCGCATTCTCCAAGCACAACACACCTCGGTCACCGAGGGAAACATGCACCAAGAAATGGCATGTGGTGTAGAACACTTGCTAGAAACCAAAGCCAACGGCCTATTGTATTACTTGGATCGTATCTGGGTTCCCGATCGCGACGATCTTCGTATGTTTTTGATGAATGAGTCCCATAAGACTCGATATTCGGTACATCCCGGAGCTGATAAGATGTACATGGGTCTTCGTCAGCAATATTGGTGGCCCGGCATGAAAAATGATATTGCCCTCTTTGTGGCAAAGTGCTTAACTTGTTCCAAAGTTAAGGCCGAACACCAAAAGCCTTCCGGACTCCTCGAACAACCAGAAATTCCCATGTGGAAGTGGGAGAACCTTGCTATGGACTTCATCACCAAACTTCCACGCACTTCTAGTGGGCACGATAGTATCTGGGTTATTATCGATCGACTCACAAAGTCTGCTCATTTCTTGCCTATTCGTGAGGATTATCGAGTCGAGAAATTGGCTCGGATCTACATTGATGAAATCGTAAGTCGGCACGGAATTCCTTTGAACATCATCTCCGATCGTGATTCGCGTTTTACTTCCCGATTTTGGCAATCGTTACAATCTGCGCTTGGTACTCGTTTGGATTTAAGTACGGCTTACCATCCTCAAACTGATGGACAAACCGAGCGAACAATCCAAACTCTCGAGGATATGCTTAGAGCTTGTGTCATTGACTTTGGTGGCAATTGGAATTCTCAACTACCACTGATCGAATTTTCCTACAACAACAGCTACCACACAAGTATTAACATGGCACCGTTTGAAGCTCTTTATGGACGAAAATGTCGTTCACCGATTTGTTGGAACGAAATTGGTGAAGCACAAATCACCGGTCCCGAGCTTATCCAAGAGACCACCGATAAAATCTCTCTTATTCGTGACAACATTCGAGTAGCAAGGAGTCGGCAAAAGAGCTATGCCGATAATCGACGAAAACCCTTGGAATTCCAAGTTGGGGATATGGTTCTTCTAAAGGTATCACCTTGGAAAGGCGTAGTCCGATTTGGAAAGAAGGGAAAACTTGCACCTTGATATGTAGGCCCATTCAAGATACTCGAAAGGATAGGAAAAGTGGCCTACAAAGTGGTCATTCCAACCCCTATACCGCATCGTATAGGGCAATACGATGCGGTTTAAGGTACGAGGTACCTTGTGACATTCCGGATTTTTATTTACGCTTTTGTAATACATATCATGTAATCATTTTTCTATTTAATGAAATGCAAATGTTTTTATTTAATTTTGTACAAAATGTATATATTTATATTTTATGGATTCAAAAATAATTAAAATTTTATAAGCTTTAAACTTATATAAAAATCTAAACTAAAAAGATTCATGTATAAACAAAATAACCCATTTAAATAAAATAATTAACTTTTATAAAAAAAAATATTCATAATAATAATAATAAAATAAGTTTATAAAATATATATTTGAAATTTAAAAGAAATTAACTTTTATAAAAGTTAAGGGTTTGTTTTGAAAATAATTAAACTATAAGGTTTCAAGACAAAAATCTATTGAGGGGCTGTTTCTGGACAAATCAAACCACAAGGACCCATCCGTAATTACCTCAGGGGTTAATTTAATACAAAGACAAACTCCAGGGACCATTTTTGCCAAACCTCGATTCGTATTTCCGGTTATCCCCTACGATGGTCCGGCGGTCCAAAGCTTTTTCCGGCGACCCACTCGACAGGGCTGTTCCCTGCACCTCGACAACTGATAAAGGCAGCTCTGGCCTCGTCGTCCCCACGCGAACAAAAGCCCTCGACCAATTTGTCGATTTAACATACAAAAAGCCTGATCGTGTCTATGGTCGAGAACCCACGCCACAAATTCGGCCCCGACAGTCAACCTCCACGCCTGCAAGAAGTCTCGACAGATTCGTCTCGTCCAGACGAATGTCCAGACATACTCAATTGCGTGTTTTAATATAAGGAACGAGCTCCGCTATAAATAGCCATTAACGAACCTGCCCGAGCTCGCTACCCCTTTTCCACCCACTCTCACCTCAAATTGAAGACGACATCACATTCGCCGTCCCTGAGTGAAGCTGTGACCAAGATATTAAGGGCTAATTTCATCCGGAAGATCGATTTCCATCTTTGACATTTTCGGACTTCAAACCTCTGCCGACCAGACCCTTCGTGACCAGGTTCGAGCCTCAAATTGTTTCCCTTGCCTTCTGTTATCAGCTGGCCAACTACACCATTTGAAATCGCGACCATCGCCCGTGAGTTACCGGGCAACCCAAGTGTCCTCGGACACGGTTTGCCGGTTGCCGAGGACCAGCGACCAATTTCGTGGTTGTGTATATCAATTAAATGATACACACATAACCAGCGATGGGAAGTAGCCCAGCTGGTTATGCGTGTGTGTGTTTATGCTGTAGGTCGCGGGTTCGAGCCCGGTTGGCTTTCGACCCAAACTTTTTGTTTCTGTTTTTCATTTTATTTATTTTATTTATTTATTTTAACTTGTTTTAATATTCTTTTTATACAATAAAGACTAAAACAAATCGGTTTACTCGTTCGTTTATTCCGGGAACCATTAAAATTCTTTTAAACATATTTAACCTACCCAAATTTTTATAAAATGATAAAAAAAACTATATTTTTGTTAAAAATAGTTTTAACCTACAAATAATAATGATGAAATAATAAATAAATAAATAGAAACTTTTATAAATGCCTAATAAAAGAATGTAATATTTTAACAATATATTTTTAAGTTAAAGTTTTACAAAACCATTATCATATTCCTACTATATTTTATACAAATAAATATTAAGGAATATTATTATAAAACCAATATACATTTAAATACGAATACGCACATACAAACTTACAATAATACTTATCTATCTACATAGGATTTCATCGTGCTTAGTTTTCAACGTCCTTACCACCCGCACTCGTGGATTATCGTATCCGCTAGCCATGTGAGTTACATAGCCCCTATTTTACATTTTTGCACATTTTGGGGTGAAACATTATACATGCTACTCACATTGTTTATACGTGTTATACATGTGGACTATATGCTTATATTCTTGGATGTACATACATTTAAACACAAGAAAACCAACAGTAATATTAATAGATCTATTGTGCCTGACCAGCCCACCCGGTTAGGGTGTTCATTACTGCATACTCGGATATAGCCGCGTGTTATATTCAAACATATCGGATATAGTGGGTAACTATATTCAAACATACCGGACTTAGCTGTTGTGCTCTGTTCAAACGCGTCAAACTCGGTTTGAATTGTGATTAAATAAATGATACATCATACATACTATGTTTAACAATATAAACAATGAGTTGCAAAACGATTTACAACTACTATTTACAGGAAATACTAAACCTATGTACTCACCAACTTTTTAGTTGACACTTGATTTAAATAATGTTTCAGGTTTGGATATGTGACTACTTGCCGAAGATTCTCCACCTAAGAACTATGGACCTAGTTAAATAAATCAATGTTTTGAACCAGACTAGGTTATTTGGAATGTATTGTATTTGGATCTTGTTGTCTTTAAACTTAATTAATGAACTATGCAAACATTAGCTATCATGTGCTTTTGAACAATCATTCCATTGTCCGCCTCGATGATTCCGCCATCGGTCGGGGTGTGACATACCTTCTGCAACTTGTCATCCATCACATCTCTATACGCCACGTATAGACCTATACGCGGCGTATAGCGATGTGATGGATGACTAGTTGCAGAAGGTACCTCGTACCCTAAACTGCATCGTATTGCCCTATACGATGTGTATAGGGGTTGGAATGACCACTTTATACGAGGCTGTCGGGCATGGGAAATTGTGAAGGGATATACGCATTGTATTACCCTATACAATGCGTATAGAGCCCGGTCCAAATAGCAATTCCCATGTGCGATTAGTAGTCCCCTTCTAGAATCACATGTAGAATCAAGATCAATACATTATTCACACATTTGAACACTATGTACCGGTTGTGTAAAATATGTTTACTTTTTAAAAAGGTTGATTATTCTCTCTATTTAAACCAACCTTATTCACACATTTGACCCGATTTCTTACAAATAAAAAATAACATGTATACACACGCTCTCTAAACTGATATTGAATTTCGTATAAGATCCAAGATTAGTAATAAAATAAGTGTTTGAGTGTTCATAATACAATTACTTGTAAGTTGTGAGTGGAAATATTTACTGATATAATGGAGAACTTGCATTGGTGATCTCTACCATACTTAGAGAGAAGTTGTAAATGTGAGATATACCTTGATTAAAGAAAATATATGTAATCCTTGTTGATCAGTTCTTGAAACATGATAATGGAAAACAATTAATAATAATAAATAATACCTGATAAGCTAACCACAAAGAGGGAAGAATTCATGATCTCTGATCTGGATCGGGTTCCCATTTAGGGTGTACGGTTAGGATGGCTTAGTGTGAGAAGTAAGCTCACGGTTCACAGAGAGAGAGACGAATTTAGTGGTGATAGTATTGAATGATTCATTAGTCAATTCCCTCTAATTATCTCTCTATTTATATGTACACCCAAGGGGAAACTCATTAATGACACATTAAGAGTAATTAGGCCCATCAACTAATTACTAGCCATAGGTTAATAAATAAATAAATAAAACATTTGATCATTTAATAATAAGATAAATGATCATAAGAGCCACACAATAAATCGTGTCTTACATTCTCCCACTTGGCTGAGTAATCATTTATTATGAGCATTAATAAGTCTGTAGAGATTTAATACTCATTTTAGTTCTAAACTGTAACTATAGCAGAGAAATATAGTCATTGAATCATTATTCAACTCAAGACCACCATTAATCATACTATAGCACAGATTTAAAACTTAAGTAAACTTTATGATCAAATTGATAAATAAGCCCTTTTAACGTTGATTTGTATAGTTAGTGTCTATATGTCATTAGGCATGCATGAACATATTTAGAGACAAACAAATTCAAATAAGTGAGGAAATTTTAATAATTAATCATTCATAGTACGATATGCAATTATGTATGGTCACTAGTAAAACCCGTCTTTATTATAAGCGCTTACAAAAGACTTATGGGTGGTAAACCTTTAGTTATTTGGATCCATTAGCATATCATGAATGTATTCGATACAAAGATTTAGTTTCCTCTACTTGTTCACAAGCGAACAATAATTTCGTATCGAAATTTAATGCAGCTTCGCTCGAACTGTTACTATTCGAGAAGCAAGGGTAGCTGACTTATCACAATAAGTCTTCGATATGATATTTATGTGGAATTATTAAGTTACGAGTCTACTGATAAATTTTCCAACAACATTTAGTGACAAATATGTTGTGATTAGCAACATATTATGTCATTCAAACTTAGGTTGTTGTTAACAGTTCCTTATGACTCCTCCATGAGGTAGGTATATCTGCTGACATAAGGATATACCTCAAAGTTGGCATTTTGTTACCTTTGAATACAACAAAGTTAGAATAAGAGTAGTCAACCGTTTTAAGTTCTCATTTCTTCTTTAAATTATAGTCTCTCGTTTCTTAAAGATATTGTAATATTCCATTAGATGCTTCACAATAGTCTAGACCAGTCTAGTGTTCAGCAATGTGAGCAATCTCTAAACTAGTATAGACTTTAACCTTCATAAGGCTTCTAATTAATGAAGCATGAGGAAATAATTTTTCATTTATCCTATTAGCCTCTAAAGGAGAACAATTCAAATGTTACATGTGTAAGGATCCACTTAGTGTAAAGCTTATGAGATAAAACTAATGTCCCGTTGGATCTATCTCAGTGTATTTTGATACTTATCACGTAAGAAGTATCTCCGAGATCCATCATGTCAAAATATGAGTAATCAATGCTTTGACTCATGTAACATATACTTGTCAAAAGAATGTTATTTATATAAGGACAAGTTTACATTAGTTGCTCCCACTCATCTTGAGGTAGGTGTACATATTCACTTAGTTGTTGATGAAGAGAGTTGCACTATGATTCCAATCAACCCATACGTGGATTTCATTGACTTACAGAATAAGTGTTCTTAACCTTCAGTTTAAAACTTTCAGGTTATTTTATGAACATGTAGGTCAATGTTAGGGAAAGTTGTTTTAATGTCCATCTAATGTAGCTTTAAGTTATTGTAAGCTACTAGAACAGTAATGATCCTTAAAGAAATCTTTGTAAAACAGGTAAGAAGATTCTTTGATAATTTATTCCTTCTTGAGTATAACCTTTAGCAATCAATCATGCATTTCCATTCGGATTTTGTTTAGTTATGAACACCCTTTAGGTAATTCAACCAAATGCCAAATGTTATTCTAATTCATGGAGTCAAGCTTGCTAATAGTAGCTTTATTCCATTTAAAAGATTGATTGATGCTAATGGCTTAATTAGAAGAAGCAGGATTGGTAAACTTTCCAACATCCATTTTAAATTCAGTCAGGTGGGATACATAATCATCAAAGTTAGTAGGCCTTTTAGACCTAGATGACCTCCTGAGTTGATTATTGGATTTATTAGGAGTTTCAAGTTTATAGATTAGCTCTTGGTAAGGTGCTTTCATTTTCATGTATATTAGGAGCAACATTAGCTTCTAAGTGTGTAGGAGTTGATGGAGTATAGTGTATAAGAGGTTTAATCGGGGTTAAATTTAACGAGTCTCTCCCCCCGCCTCTTGTACTCTTGGCAAGTCATGGTAAGGACTTTTACTGCTCCCACTTAGCTTAGAAATTATAAGTAATTCAGAATGCTTAGGGTCAGCAATGTATCTAACATTTGAAGACCAATATATTCTAATACAGAAACAACTTAATGATGTTTATGTTAGTTTCTCTTGTTGAGGATTACTTTAGTTTTGATAAGAAATTTAGGTTTGCCCACTTAGTAGCATCTATGAGACTTTGTTAGAAGTAGTATTAGATTCTAAGGAGACAAGTTGTGATGTAGCAGTGTCGTGTGCATTAGGTGTAATTTGAGGTAAGACCAATTTGTCACTCTCCCGCCTCTTGCAACTTTCACAAGCTATAATTAGGAACTCGGTGCTCCCCACTGATCTTTGAGGTCTCTAGAAACTACCCATGACAAGTTTCAGTTATGTGCGTGACGTGGGAACCTTTCCTATATCTTAGACATGATTTCCTTATCGTCCAAAATTTCATAAGAAATTTTAGAAACAAATTTAGAAGGAATTCCATTAAGTGTATATGAATTGATATCTTTAAAGCTTTGGGTCATAGGAAACAGATTAGATACAACTAAATAATTATGTTCGAATATTCCATTTGGGATAACTTCTGGTGGACCCTTCATTTATTCCCTTAGCCATTTGATATTTAGGGCGTTTAACACATGATTTAAAGTCACTGAGAATGAGACTTGGTAACAATTCATCCTGCATTGACCTGGTTATGATTTCTCATAAATTTTGGTCTTAATGGATGAAGTGCATAGGTCTCATTTATCTTTTGTTAAATTTTCATTTTCATGATAACAAAAGTTGTGAAAGTTTATCGTATCAGCTTTTTCTATGTCATAAAGGTTTCTATCCAGATAATGATAACCAATAATATGAGAGTTTAAGTTAATGGTGACTTTGTTTTGGCCATGCAAACCTTATAACTGTCAAAGTGTAGCTTTATTATTGATACTAAATTTTGAGTATTTTTCAGAATATGTGAGGTATCATAAAGCCTAATACAAAGATCAATTATCTCATGGTTCTATGTAGCCTTAACATTTAAAACCCCCACTAATTTCTCATCTTAATTATTAGTTGAATTCTGGTAAGGAAACATATAGAACTAGACTCAACTCATCATGTGTTGATTGGAATATTAATATTAGCGGACTCAAAAAATCATTCATTAGTAACTACTTTATCTTAGCCAGCTAGTCCTTTGGCTTATGGATGGTCTCATTGTTTATCCCTAGTATAATGACATAGTTTTGTAGTGAGACTTCTCCTTGGAGGAATTAGAGCTGGAAGTAGTACTTGTATTTTGTTTCCGGACCTTAGAACTATCCTATTTTTAGGTTTAGTGGTAGTGAGGTGAATAACATCCGGTTTTCCAGTTTTAGGCGTTTTCTTTCCTGTACGTATGTTTCTATCACTACACTCATTTTTCTTTGGTACTTCTGAGTGTTATATTTGATTTTTAAGGCAACTAATCGTACTAGTGGAAAAATTATTATGTATGCACTGAAAAAATTTCACTGATTTCCATGTATAAGCCCTTAGCTTTATGGGTCATGTTAGTGTATATTATGATATGTTCACGGATGCCACTTAACCTTTTATTTAGAATTAGAAAGTTTGCATGCGTCTTAGGAATTATTTTGATTCTTCCATTTTCATAGAGAATATTTTAGTCTTAGGAAATTCAGAATTTGAAATAGCTCACCTGATAGCAATCATGAAAGGAGTTCTTGATTACCATAAGAGACATTGTGTTTGACTTATCCTATTTCTTTTGCTCTAGTTTTCTTCTGTAGTACTTTTATCAGAAATATCAGCAGGAATGTCACGTCTTATGGGATAATCAAGACTCAATAAGAGCAAATATTTATGGAAACTCTTAATTAAGCAAAACTCATCTTAGAAACTAGAGTGAAAATAAGGTACACATAGCTAAAGAAAAACTTAGAGTGGTCTATGGGGTGATAATCTAAGGCAGACAGAAATAATAAATTAAATAAGGTTCTACTTAAGAACAATTATATTATGAAGATGTGATAAAATCTATTATAACACTAAACTAATAGATTAATTAGGTTCTACTTAAACAATGTAACATATCACCTTGGGGCAGAAGTGAGACATTTGTTTAGTATTAGGAACAATTTAATAGTGAGTATGTGCAGTAAAAATGTAACACATCACATTTGGGCAAAAGTGAAACATTTGTTTAGAATGCGCATAATTAGGTTCGCGGAACACAAATGTAACACATCACCTTTGGGCAGAAGTGAAACTTTAGGTGTTATTTAAATTAATCATGTTTTAATATCATGACATGCACTAAGTTATAATGCTTAATTAAGCTTGAATAAGTTTACATATGCATCACATCACCTTTGGGCAGAAGTGAAGCTTTATGTGTTATTCAAGTAAGTTTTTTAAAGTTTTAAAAATATTTAATTTTAAGGTTTAACAAAACTAAAACTAAAGCATTCATTAATAGCAAACCCCCTGTTAGCGCGGATCGAACTAAGGTTCACGGTTCCATAAGGGTTCACGGCTTAGGTTAAGGTTCACAACTCAGGTAAGGATTCACGGTTCAATAAGGGTTCACGGTTCAGAAAAAGGTTCACGGTTCAACAAAAGGTTCACGGTTCAACAAAAGGTTCACTGTTCATCAAAGGTTCACAGCTCCAGAAAGTAAACCGTGAACTGTAAAACCCGCGAACTTGAACTGTGAACTGTAAACCCCGCAGGAAAAAAAAGTAGGCACATATAAGGCTAGGTTCACGGCTTAAAGTATGTTATCCGGAAAATTTAGGTTCTCGGGAAAGAATTGAGTTATCGAGAATAGATAAGTTTTCAGGAAAAATATTAGTTCTCGGGAAACAATAAGGTTCACGGATCAGTAAGTTTCACGGATCAGTAAGTTTCACGGCTCAGTAAGGTTCACGACTTAGGTACGGTTCACGGCTCCTTTGAGGGTTCACGGCTCAGGTAAGGTTCACGGCTCCAATGAACATGAACCGTGAACTTTAAGACCGTAAACTTAGAACCCGTGAACTATACCCTGAAGTAAAAAATCGTGACGTCCAATCCGTGAACTGTAAACCCGTGAACTATAAACCCGTGAATTATAAACCCGTGAATTATAAACCCTTGAATTATAAATACCCGTGAACTAAGAACCATGATCTTTATACCCGATAAGGCATGTGCGAAAATTAAGGGATTTGAATATATTCTGATTTCGAAAATCTTTTAGATGTTTAGTATATCCAAAATTTTATTAGTTCGCAATTTTAAAAAAAATAATAAAAAAAAATATTTTAATGCGAAATTGGAGATAATGATACACGATTTTAGAAACATAATCAAAATCCTAACTTATCACAAAATAAGGGGATTTCATCAAAGCTTATGATGAACACGAAGAACAGTTTATGCACATCAGATAAACTGTTCTTCAATAATATCATATTAAAGCCTAGAATCGAAATCTTGAAACATAATTTTAACAGATTTCGAAAATATTTAAGGATCTCGGATTTTAGGAGATCAAAATAGTGATATTTTCACAAAAAAAACAAAACCATGAACATTAAAGAAAAAGATTTTTTCCAACAGTTTTAACAGAACTTTGTTCTCCGATTTTAATTCCAGTCGAGGAAATGAAACAAGAACTGATTAATCAACATCGCTCTGATACCACATGTTGATCAGTTCTTGAAACATGATAATGGAAAACAAATAATAATAATAATAATAAATAATATCTGATAAGCTAACCGCAGAGAGAGAAGACTTCATGATCTCTGATCTGGATTGGGTTCCCGTTTAGGGTGTACGGTTAAGATGACTTAGCTTGAGAAGTAAGCTCACGGTTCAGAGAGAGAGGGACGAGTTTAATGGTGATAGTATTGAATGATTCATTAGTCAATTCCCTCTATTTATCTCTCTATTTATATGTACATCCAAGGGGAAACCTATTAATGGCACATTAAGAGTAATTATGTCCATCAACTAATTACTAGCCATAGGTTAATAAACAAATAAATAAAACATTTGATGATTTAATAATAAGATAAATGATTATAAGAGACACATAATAAATCGTGTCTTACAATCCCAACCCTAAACTACAAAGAGAAGATATAAGATAAATGATTATAAGAGCCACACAATAAATCGTGTCTTACAATCCCAACCCTAAACTACAAAGAGAAGATTGAACCAGGTAATCTCTACATATTTTGAGATGACAGATAGTGAAAAAAATAACTTTTAGTTGAAGACCAAAGAGCGAACATATGTGAATTAGTTAACATCCACCCACATCACAATATATCTTGTATTCACGTGACGATACCCATCCTTCCTTAAACTCTTTACTTCATGTTCATCGCCGTACAACTTCTGCATAACTTATATCATCACAAGAAAATATTTTTCAATGGTTCAGAAAAAACAATATAACTTAGTTTTATTAGCACACTTGTTTTTATTCAAAACCACATGAAATTATTTTCAGCAAGTGGTTGTTCATATCTTCAATTAAGATATCCATTTTTAATGGCTTCACAATGTGAGAGTTCAAGCATTTAGTCGTTATTTAAAATAAGTATGAATACCTTAAAGTTTTCAAATACACAACTCCATTACAAACACTTAGAACTAATTAACCGTCATCAAAACCAAAGGATATAAAGTGTAATTATCGTTATATCTTTCAATGTCATGTTCCCACACTAAAATTTACAAATTTATTTTAAGTCATAGTTCAACCATCAACGTATAGGTTAAGACTTAAGACTAGCTACACCTTAAATGCAATTTGTATAGAAACATTTTACACGTTTCAATATTATTTTCATTTTTTTCCGAAGATTAAGAATCTATACTATATAATAAATAAATGTTTTCTATGACACGTGTCGCTTCCACATTAATCCTCATCATTTTTTTCTCGCTTCTCTCTCCTATTAATTACACCACTATTCAAAAATAATAATATATTTTTAAAGAAAATATTAATCTTTATATTAATAAATCTTCTGACATATTTTGACGAGTGTATGTATTAACAGATTATATTTTATTTCACGGGTTTATTCAACCCGTGGAAAACATGAGTTTTTAAAAAATATTTTTTTACTATTAAATATATAATATTATATTTATTTAACCCGTGTAATACACGGGGTTTTAACCTAGTAACTATTTATTCTTATGTTTTTATCAATACCAACTAGCATTCTTTAAAAAAAATGTCATGTTTGTAGCTAGCCATTCGTATTTGGAACCAAAAGAATACCTATACTAGAGACACTGGTGTGTTAGTTATAATTAAACAAAAGGAAAACAAGACCATAAACCACATACTTATAAATATAATCAAAGCACAAGGACTGAAAATGAAATATGTTCAAAGATAATGGTGAACTAATGTAATACGATCTAAATTCAAACTAAAAATAAAAAAAATTAGGTTCTACCGAGATTTGAACTCGGGTTACTGGATTCAGAGTCCAATGTCCTAACCACTAGACCATAGAACCAATTTATTTCGATATTGCAAATGATAATATTATTAGTTAACAATTTGGGGAAAAATTACATACATTTGATATTTCTATTTGTTTAACAACATACGATTCTGAAGTCAATTATTTGTTTTGTTTTTCGTTAACATATTTACAAATATTTGCTGATATCTACGAACATTAATTTACTACTGTAATACCATTACTATTTATAATAATTATAATATCAATAATAATAATAATAATAAATTTTTTTTTTTTTTTGAGAAACCATAAATTTTAGCTAGACATATATAATAAGGTTATCTTATTTATCGACTTAATTTATGGGTTCAACTCAGGTGTAGGAAAAAACACAGTTTTTCGTATATAAAAAGTCGATTAATTCTGATAGACCGGGGTCAACGGAGTCTTTTGACCCTCCATTTATTTTGTCTCTAATTGTTAATAGCTTAACTACAAAATTATCAATGAGATTAAAAAACACCTTTAGTTTCTCAATTTTATAGTTATAAATTTCAATACTTTAATTAGTGTTGAAAGTTTCGTTATAGCTAGTAAAAGCATAAACAAGATTGAAACTGCTTGAATTATGATTAACTTTAGGATACGACTTTTGTAACGGTATATATTTTAGAGCAAATTACATTGTACGTCATTTAAATATCAACCAAATTTCAGTATACGTCATTTAACTAAGTAAATTACAACATATGTCATTTATGTTTAAAAAAGGTTGCACATTTCATCATTTGGACTAACGGACGTTAATTTTTTCCGTTAAAACAAGACATATGCAAGGCGCATTTTTGTAGTTTACTAAAGAAAAAGGAGTATTTATGTAATTTACTAAAGAAAAAGGATTGTTATGTATTTTATCAAATTATAATAAAAAAATAAATAAATAACTCTCAACACTTCAAACCCTTATCCCTATCTTCATCAAAAGCTTCCCGACGTCGAGTTCCCGATGTTCCGGCGACCTGCAACCACCCCTGGCGACCCCTTCCACCACTAAACCACCAGATGCGTACACAAACCACAATCTCAACCCTTTGTTATCTAATGTAGACCGCCATACGCACCAGGAACACCATCGTTACCAGCCCCCGTTTTTCCGATGACTACCCATCTGTAACATCCATGACTTTGCGTGTAATAATTTATTTCATTTTGTACTTTTAAAACATTGTGACATGACATTTCAATCTTGTTAAAACATATTTTGTGCCATAAAAAAATATTATTCAAACGTTTAACGATCTGCGACAACGCAAGGACAACTCGGTTTCTTTCTTGCCTTTTGAAGATCGACTGCAGGTACGAGTCCATCCATCTAAATCGCACCTCCACTCCTCCTATTCTGTGATCAAATATCAGTTTGGATTTGGATTGCAACATGGTTCACGATCTGTTTTATTTTGGGGAAGACAAAGAAACTATTATATGTATTATACATATGTTTCTGAATTCTAAACCAAAATGAAGGAATGGTCTGGTGGTTAATTCCCTAAAACCATTAACATAGGTCATGGGTTTGAAACCACCCTGGTCTTTTTTTTACCTTACACTAAAGTATAGATCAATTGATTATGTTTTAATAACTAAAATATGTTAAAACTCTCTCTTTCATAAATTTTCTTTCAAGATATTTATATTGTTTATGATTAAAACTAGACAAGCAAATGAAAAGTATTTCTTTAAATAATATATTTTAGGGGAAACTCTTATAAATATTTATTTTACAAACTAAAACGTTTTTAAAACGATATTACTAACTCAAACGTTCTATCCAAAATGTCATGGTCCTACTCATTGTAGTCGGGTAGTGCTATAGTCTAATGACATTGTCTTAATAATATAAAAAGTATATTAAGATATTTAATATATTAATATATTTCCAGATAAATATGTATTATTGGCACCTAGTTTTATTTTAAAAAATAGAATTATAAAAACATCATTGATAAACTTTAATCACCACTCGTCCATTCCAAAATCTTAAAATCCCAATCGTTCCTTTGTTGTTTCTCTTAACCGTTCTACAATTTACATTAACGCATTACCCTACTATTTATTTCCCATGGGGATGAATAGTAGGGTTGTTTTTTTTTTTTTTATTATTATAAAAGTTTTTTTTTATAAACTGGCCACTAAAGTTCAAAATAAGCGATGAATAGTAGGGTTTTTTTTTATATTTTTTATTTTTTTTTATTACAAAAGTTTTTTTTTATAAACTGGCCACTAAAGTTCAAAATAAGCTTTAATTTTCTTTTTTTTTTACTTAAAACTCTATTTTTTTATAGATTTGTCACATAAGTTCAATAAACTTTCGTTCGTGAACTTTTTTCAAAATACGGGTGCGCCGTTGTTTTTTTTTGTCAATGTTCTGATATAAATTTGTTTTAAAACGGAGTTGTATTCAAAATCGTTTTTTTATCGTTGCCTGTATCGAGTGCCGTTACCGTTGTGGTACCCTGACGAACCGAACCTATTATGGGCGAACAACATCATTGTCGATATTGGTATCATCGATTCGCCTTATGGTTTTCGACGAACCGAACCGGTAATTTTTTTAATTTGTTTTCCCCTTTTTTATTATTTAGTTTTATGTTTCCTTTCTATTAACATTATTTTTACTGTTGTGACTATGCTTTCGTTTAAATTTTATTAACGATGGGCCCGACAACGTTATCTATGATAACTTTCGTTCGTTATGTTTTTTTAAATAACGGAATGCGCCGTTTTCTTAATAATTTCTTTTGTCAACGTTCTGGTTTAAATTTTATTGAAGACAAAGTTGTATTCAACTTCGAGTGTTTTTGGGTATCGTACGAGCCAAACCAATAACGACCAGACTCTCGCCGCGAAGCGCGGAGGTAAAAACTAGTTTTATTTAATTTAGGGAATCCTTATATCTAATTACTTCAAAGTTACAAGTTTAATCCTCTACTTATCAAGGTGAGTACATAGCCCCCTTTTCCTTTTTACTTTTGGGGTGAAACATGTATATCTATAACTTGATAACTCAAACATTTTATAAAAACAAATCCTCAAACAAGTAATTTCAATTATGTGCTTGATATTTGAACACTAAATAATGACATTGCAATCATTAACTTGATTTCAAGCCTAAGGTAGTACTAGTATGGCCATATAGGGGAAACCGATATAACAACGGCACAATCTTGGGGATTGTGGATGCAATAACATAAAACGGCACAATCTTTGGGATTGTGGATGCAAATAACATGTCAACGGCACAATCTTTGGGATTATGGATGCAAATAACAAAGGTTTGATTGCAATAAATTTTGTGTTGATATGTTTGCACATTTGATTGAACTTGTATTGAATTTGTATATCTTTTCATGCAACTTATTTCAATGACTTATTAAACCTATGTTTCTCACCAACTTTATGTTGACCCATTTTACTCTTCATGTTATGTTTCAGGAAATGACAATTAGGATGCCGAAGGAACACTTAGGAGTACTCATGGACCTAGCTATTAAACTTTAAATATGGAAATTGTTTGTTTTTGAAACGAGTATTTATAAAATTATGGAATTTAATAAATTTATGTGATGTCTTAGTATTTATCTTTATACCTTGCGCTATGAACTATATGTGTGACACCTCGTGTTTCCGCCTCTGGCGGGGTGTGACACCATCCACCTCCGACAATGGTGGATCTGGGTGATATGGGCGTTGGTGATGAAAGGGACGATGGTGTTGGCAATGAGGGGATTTGGGTTAGCGCCGAAAGGGACGATGGAGATGTGTTTGTATATGTTTCAGTGTGTGTATGTGTTTCAGAGAGAGTGAAAATGAGAGAGAGAGAGAGTTATATTACTTAAAAAAAATTCATTAAATGGGTAAAAGGATGAAAATGCCCTCAGGTACAAAGCACATGATTGGATTTAACGGACAAAATCAACGTCCGTTAGAGAAAAGAATGTAAATTGTTACAAAATTCAAATGTAAAGGATAATATCTGTAATTTTCTTAGTTAAAGGACGTATACTGAAATTTAGTCAATACCTAAATGACGTAAATGTAATTTATTTTACCTAAATTTTAGTTCAAATGAGCTTTTCCTGAAACTAGGTTTTTCTCCCCGCGTGTTGCGTTGAGAGTTCCGCCACGATCCCAAATATCAAAGTACGGACACCAAAACACCTCACGGTAGCGGTCATTCTGATTGATCAAAAACCCCATATTATCCACCAAGAACCGTAAAATTCAAAACCTCAAATCGGATGTTAAAACGATGTAAATATACAACCTTTAGCTTTAAATAAACTAGATTATCACTTCTAATCAATAATTAACCATTTTAAACCCCAATTTCAGAAAATTAGGGTTCATGATCGAAAACCCATCAAGAACACAACAATGAAGGTTTAGACGATGAAAGAGACACTTACTTAATGACTAGAATATGGATAACACTTCTGAAACTACAGATTTAACATGTAATTTCTCAAAATCAGACTGTAGCTCCTCCCCTTTGTGCACCTTTATTTCTAACGACACAAACACGTACACCAGATGTGTGTGTGTCGACCCTGCCTCCCCCATGTCAACCTGGTTTGTAAAAATTACAAATCTGCCTCATGCACTTCCTTATTTGACCCATTTTCTTCCAAAGTTATCAAAACGCACCTTTTGCAACAAACCCTCAACTTTATAATTTATTTATTTGTACCCCTATAACATGATACATCACATTATGTAATAATCTTGAAAGTTGATTCGTTACATGGTCGGAATCATCTCCACCACTTAATGCGCCACTGTCATAATGGACGTCAGAATCACTTTAACCATTCGAGAAGAAGAAGTTCTCAAACAGTATCTTTTATGAGGTAGATTAATAGATTATGAAAATAAGTTTTATTGTAAAATAATATATCTTCATCCACCGCCTCTCAAATTGACTGGGAAATAAATTAATCACATATCCTGGAAGGAAGGATACAAAATCAAAGGTCAAAATTAAGAAATAGGCGTCCGGAAATGGAACGGGAGACAGACGACGGGAACACGGTGGCGGTTGTGGTAGGGTTGATTGAGAAAGCAACCAACTCAACTAAACCTGACTTGGATCCGCGAATCTTAAAATCAATCAAATCTGTTGTCCGTCACTCAGATTCGGAGCTCCGGCTTGCGGTTGAAAACCTAATGAGCCTCATGAAACGAGATCACTCTCAGGTCCATAGTACTGTTCTGCTTTCAACTAATTTTTCAATTGTTCTTCTTAATTGCGCAATTTTGATTATACTATGTGATACATGTTTCATGTTTATAGAAGTTATGTTTATGCCATCAACAATGATGAATTATTAACTCCTAATGAACAATTCACATTTGAAGAGCATACTTATGAGTTTTGGAAGAGATTTTGTTCTCACACAATTTCTATGATTAATGTAAATTTTGATTTTAGAGTTATTGAATGATTAGTTTGTAAGTTTAACTCAATGAAGTTAGAAAAATAGATGTAGATGAAAGCTTAGTGTTATGCTTATATGTCAAGAACTAGATATAAAACCATGCAATGATTAATGGTTAAATGCCAAGAAATGTATTGTTTTTACTTTTGCTGGCATGAATGCAATGCTTCTTTGTTCTATTAGCTCGCTTGATCTTCCGGTCAATTTTAAGAAGCTTTTATCTATCGAATAATGGTTGTTATCAAGATGAAATTCTTATATGCAGTTACATTACAGGTGCGGTATCTCACACTAACTATAATTCATGAACTGTTCATGCGGTCAAAGCTTTTTAGAACCCTGATTGTTGAAAATTTGGACCAATTGCTGACTTTGAGTGTTGGGTTCAGAAGAAACCAACCACTCCCTGCACCTCCAGCCATTGCATCCAAATTGCGTTCTAAAGCAATAGAATTCTTAGAAAAATGGAACAATACATTTGGAATCCATTACAGACAGCTTAGATTAGGGTATGATTACCTGAAAAACACCCTTAGATATCAGTTTCCTAATCTCCAAGCAAATGCAGCAAGAATTCAGCAGGAGAGAAGAGAAAGAGAGTTAAGAACTAAAGAGATTCTGTTAAAGAAATATGAATTGTTGAAGTCTAATATTTCTTCCATTAAGGATGAAGTTAGTTCAATTGTTGATGAAATTAGTGAATGCTTAGATATCCTTACAAGTTCTAAAGAAGAAAACGTACCACTGGATCCCATTGATGAAGATTTTGAGGATTTTCGTAATATTGAACTGCGTACAATTCGTGAAAATTCGTTGAAAGAAGCAGACAAAGTACAGGAAAATAGTGAAAATAAGGTGGTGTTCGATGCGTTAAGAGAACTTTACAAGCTTTTAGTGACTAAACATTTAGTTGCAGTTCAAGAATCGATTTCTGTTCTCATAAGGGTAGAATTGTCAGACAACATACTTAGAGACTCCATGTTAAAGGAATTCATTGATATTAGAAATCATCTGAAATCAATAAAAAAGAGATGTGAAGAAGCCGGCTGCATTCTTTCAACACCTGAAAACGACGAGGAGGAAGAAGATATATGGGAAGAGGGCACAAGTGAATCATTTAATATTTCAAAACCCGTTACACCCAGTAAACAAAATGATTCTCCAGGATGCAGTAACAGTAAAGACACAAATGCTAATTTGAAGGTAAATCCCAATTTGGATCCGTTAAAAAGTAAGCTTATGGTTGAAGCTCCGGTAATGAAATGGGGTTCATTTTTGGATAACTGGGGTTCAGACCGTGATTATATGGCTAACCAAAGAGGGTTAGAGGTTGAAGGTCATTGGGGTAGGGTTGACCATGATGCAGTTATTCCAGCTAATAAAATTGCTGAATTAAACGTTCAAGCAACCGTATATGAAGAAGAACGTAAAGAAATTCAACAATGTCATGCCCCTTTAAAAAAGGGCGGGCTGTGTGAGAGACGGGATTTAAAAGTATGTCCATTTCACGGGCCCATTGTTGCTCGAGATGATGAAGGGACGCCATTAAATCAAGAATCCGATGTGAAGAATTTTTCAAGAGAGGAATTATTAGAACAGGCAGTAAAAAATGTTAGAGAGAGAGATAAAGAGGTTATGAAGAAAAGAGAATATGATAAGAAGGAATTAAAGCGAGCTAAACTTGCAAAAATTCGCTGGCATAATGAAGCTGTGCTACGCGATGCAGCAATGGCTTCGACTTCGGTCTCATCTACCGTTGGAGACTTGGATATGGGCAGAGAAAAAGATAGTCTTGCAAAGATGTTGAAGAAGAAAGCAACTGCAAAAGATAGATTGGCTACAAGGTTGTTGAGTAGGAAGGCTATGGCAAGACAGGTGAATCTTGGAGATGATCATTCAAAATACAGAGAAGCCTTTCCTAATCAATGGTGAAAGTTTTTTATTCTGCTTTACTTGTTTCTTGTGGTTTTTTCTTCTTTTTTGATTGCTTATTATGTAATAAGATATTTTGAAATGTGTCGTATATAAGATGGGTATAAAGAATAAAATATTCATGTTGTTTAACATAGGGGTGTTATTCGTGTCGGGTTGATGGGTTAACAGGTTTTGGGTTGGCGGGTTAAAATGTTCAACCCACACGCGACCCGTATATTTGTCATGTCAATAACATCAACCCTAACCAGCACACATTTAAAATGGTGTAACCGTTAGCCCATTTGTCTATACGTGTCAAACGGGTTGAAGGGTAGTAATCAAGTTGTAAGCATGCTAACAGGGTTGGTGGGTTGTAATAAATTATAAATGGGTTAAACGGGTCGTAAACGGGTGGACCTGTTTAATTAAGCATGTTAGCGGGTTGACCTGTTTAATTAAGCAGGTTAGCGGGTTGACTTGTTTAATTAAACGGGTTAAACATGCCAACCGAACAAGACCCGCTTATATAATGGGTTGGATATGACAACTCAAAACCTGATTATTTTCATGTCGTGCTTTTGGTTGTGTTAAGTGTTGTCACCCATAGACTTTTAACGATTTGTCCAAGAAGGAGCATTTCCTAGCATGGGTGGACCGAAGCAGTAAAGGTGGGTGTCACGTGACATCGGTGAGTTTCTTTTCTGTGTTATTCAGTATCCGATACTTGTTTCCATATTTAATTTATGTATCTGACGGTTAAGTGACATTGATTCACCGAACATTTTCAAAGTCGAGTGGTATTGATTCACCGAACATTTGAATATTTAAAAGAGTAACAAAATATATAGATTGGCTCTCCTAAACAATCTCACTCTTTTTTCACATCTGAAAGATATTTTCATTCATGGCTTAGAAGAAATGTGCAGATTTTACTGCGATATTTTATATTGAAAGATATAAAAGAAATTGGAGGTGTTAGGGTAGGGTATGAGGTTGGGAGTTGTTAACATGCATGAAACTAAAAGATAAGATGTGTTAGGCAGACATCACAATCGAAATGGTTTATGGGCGTTGTGACTTCGCTATTATATTATGTCTTCTATTGTTTTTATATAACCAACTAAAATTGAATCTTTTTATTGTTCTTACTCTTTCTATATATAAATATAAATAGATAATAGAGTTAAATACGCTTTTAGTCCCTGTGGTTTGACCAAAATAACAGTTTTAGTCCAAAAGTTTAAATTTGTCTTTTTTAATCCAATAGTTTCAGTTTTGTCTCAGTTAAAGTCCAAACTACTAACACCATCCATCAGTTTTGTTAAATATCGTGTGAAAAGACAAAATTACCCTAATATTAAAATAAAAAATAAATAAAAAAATGTAAATTTTTACTATCTATCTACACCATTTTTATTCTTCTCCAGACATCATTTCACCATCATCATCGTTTCACCTTCATCATCCACATTTGATAGTTCCATCGTATCAATGGAACCCTCACCTCTTTCGCCCCCACCTTTAACCACAGCCTCCCTTGATCTCTCCCTTCTTCATTCTTGACTTGCCAAAGGAACCTGCAATTGGGAACATGATGAAGAGAAAATGGTGGTTTTGCCGGATTCCTCGCCACCATCGAAGGCCGCCCACCCCCACCATCGAACATCGCTACTGCCGGATTCAAGATCTGAAACTCGTTTGGTTTGAGATTTGGAGATATGGCAGCAAGGACTTTGGATTTGGGGATGAAGGTTCTTGTGCTAATAAAATCCCCACTACCAAATAATTTTGAGATCCCCTTTAGCCCCATCGTCTCCACTACCAAATCATTTGGGATAATAAAATGATTTGCTCAGCTAATTTCGTCTACACCCCTTTAGCACCATAGACTTCAGATCTCCCAATTGCAGAAGTTAATGGTGACGATTGGGAACAAGATGGAGAAAATTAAGAAATCACATCAATTTTATATTAAAGAATGAAAAGGAATAAAGGATGACGATTCGCATCTGGTCTTGGTGGTTTGGTAATGGTGATGATAGAGAGTGAGAAAGAGATAAAGAGTACAAAGAGGAATGAGAGAGAAAGGGTTTTGATTTTTTTTTATTGTAAGGGGTATTTTGGTCTTTTTAAAAAATTTAACAGAAAAAAACAAACGGTGTTAATGGCTTGGATTTAAATGAGACAAAACTGAAACTATTGGACTAAAAAAGACAAATTTAAACTTTTGGACTAAAACTGTTATTTTGGTCAAACCACACGGACTAAAACCGTATTTAACTCTAGATAATCGTAAAAACATTTTGGGATTTCCTTTTTTTAGTTGAATTGGGTCACCAAATATCTTGACTTTTTAAGTGTAGATGTAGAGTTTTTGATATGTGCTTTGAAGTTGATTTCAGTTTCCTAAGAATCAAGTTCTTTTTTAAGTTCCTTCCGATGATGGTAACACTTTCTCTGAGGCTTACACGTTTAACTAATTACTGTCTACCATCTTATGATCTTAACCACAAATAGTTGTTAGCTTAGCTAGTTGTGTACTATGACCCAATGACATCCGTCGAGGGTTCGAAACATATTCCCATGTTACTAATCCAATCATTAGTCTTGTAATTATTTATAGTGGTTATCATATCCAAAAACTTATAAAGTCATTCAACTTTCGATATTACAAACTACACACAAAACGACTCTAAGATCAATTGTCCCTAACACTCGTGCATCGGGTCACCCTGATTATCAAACAACAATGTAAAATATACCTAGATTAACGGACATAGAAAATTATACGAGGATTAAAATTTCATCAAAAGTTATAAGTTAAAAAAAAAATAAATGTATACCTTCTTAACAAAAAACAGAAAGTTAAATGACATTTTAGGTTCACTATATATTGTTTTTTTGCTTGAAATAGTAACGCCACACAAATGAATATAGTTTGTTGAATACCAAATTTGACAAAGTCTTCTCAACTGCATTATCCAAACAATATATATTATTTATTTATCCTACATTTTGCAACCTAGCTTACAAATAATAATTCAACCCTATCCTCCGATCTCATTTCCCCCATCCTCCAAAACAAAAATAAATATAAAAAAAAAACTAAATAACAAAAACCTATCAATAAAAGAAAAGCACCTCCTGTTCCTCCTTCCCTCCCCCTGGTTATTGATTTCATCGTCTTTAACCTAATTGGGGAGGGAAAGCTTTTCTTTTTCCACCAAAATAACTAAAGCCCACATCATCTTGATAAAGATTCAATCAATTTTCTTTGTGGGTCTTATTTTTTTTTTTGTTCAAGAATGGAAATTGATAACATCGAATGCGTTTCAGTCTCGGATGGATTGGAAGATGAAATCCCACATCAGAATCATCATCATCATAGCCATCATCATAATCATCAAAACAACCCCCAAAATCCGCAGTTTCCTTCCTCCAAAACTCATAATGTTAATGTTGTTGCTGCAACGATTAATCCCACCACCAGTGTTCATGAGCTTCTTGAATGCCCTGTTTGTACCAACTCAATGTACCCTCCAATTCATCAGGTTTGTGTTTCTTTTCATTTCTCTAGATGATCATATGAAATTGTAGATTTGGGTCTTAATTTTTTATTTTATTGATGTTATTAGACTGCTTTGATTTGGGATTTGGCATATGCTGTTTGTGCTTTATATGTTGAAATGGAGTTATATCTTATGGTGGGTTAATTTTATTCTTAAGATATGGAGTTGGTGTGATTTGGGGATTTTAGGATTATGGTAATCATTTTGAATTTTTGGTCTACATATTATTTTGTCAAATCAAAATTAATGTGAATTTTGTTACCAATTTGTATGGGAGCTTATATTGGTACACCACCCCCCATATTTGGACACCGGAGGCCTGTCACATTATACGACCAATACTGAGCTTAGTCAAAACCGATAGCGTTCCAGATATGTCACATCATCGCGTCAAGACATGGGTCGTATTGTAGGCAAAAAAATGCAATACGTCCCCTATTGTGCGTACCATACGGCCCGTATCATGACCAAACGGCCTGTATTGAGGTTGATGTACGAATATAACGGGGGTGGTGACCGGATGTGATCATGTGATAGCCCATTTGTATTCATCTTCGTTTTATTCCAATATTTGTAGTATTGTATCACAAAGTCTAGAAGCCTTCTTGAATTCTTTCTAAAATCATTGTGACTTGTAATAAGTTGGTGTGATTTGGGGATTTTAGGATTACGGTAATCATTTTGACTTTTTGGTCAAACATATTATTTGCCAAATCAAAATTCACTGCGAATATTGTTATCAATTGGTATCCGTCTTCGTTTTATTCAAATTTCAAATACTAGGTTAAAATACCATGTATTACACGGGTAATATTATATATTAAGTAATACAAAAATTATTTTTTAAAAACTCGTGTTTTACACGGGTTGAATAAATCCGTGGAATACAATATAATCTGTTAACACATACACTCGTCAAAATATGTTAGGAGATTTATTAATATAAAGATTAGTATTTTATTTAAAAATATATTATTATTAAAAGATATAGGTGTATTTAATAAGAGAGAGAGGCGGAGAAAAAATGATGAGAATGAATATGGAGGCGACACGTGGCATGGAAAACCTTTATTTATTATATAGTATAGATTTGTAATAATATATCGTAATATCAAGAAACCTTCTTGAATTCTTTCTAAAACTATTGTAACTTGTAGTTGAAATTGCTTGTTTGACTTCAAAAGTCAATTGCATCTCTATTTCTATAAAGGATGGAATGCATTTGATAGGAAACTGAAAATTTGAAGGCACACATTTGTGTTCAGTTATCTATGGCATTCTTTCTCTGAAATATCAATCTCTATTTCTTGAAGGCAAATTGGATTTTAATAATCCAAATTATGACCCATTGGCCGATAATCCATATTGGCAATTTCACCGGTTACACTCCTAACTTTTACTTTAATTGCAAAGACAATCTCACTCGCATAATCATTAGAAATTTACACTTGATTTCCACTCAATTTTGCTCACAAGGTGATTATGAATGAAATGGGGAAATGTACCTTCCTTGTCAGCGAAATCAAGTGGAAATCAAGTGTAAATCTATGATGATTCTTCAAGTGGGATAACCCTTGACAACAAAAGTGAAAGTTAGGAGTGACAATGGGTCATAGTTTGGATTATTAAAAATCCAATTTGCTTTTCCTGAAAAGGATGGAATGTGTTTCTCAGAATTTTTGATGACTTGGAAGTTAGAATTGGGGAATTTTTTGTAAAATCTATTTGGGCTTGTGATTTTTTGCAGTGTCACAACGGGCACACGATATGTTCCACTTGTAAGACACGGGTCCACAATAGGTGTCCAACGTGTCGTCAAGAACTTGGGGATATAAGGTGCCTTGCTTTGGAAAAAGTGGCTGAATCACTCGAGTTTCCATGCAAATATAACTCCCTCGGGTGCCCTGGGATCTTCCCGTACTATAGCAAGCTGAAACACGAGTCCATCTGCAATTTTAGGCCTTACAGTTGTCCATATGCTGGATCAGAATGCTCGGTTGTTGGGGATATCCCGTATCTAGTTTCCCACTTGAGGGATGATCACAAAGTAGATATGCACTCTGGGTACACGTTCAACCACCGTTATGTCAAGTCCAATCCACGCGAAGTTGAAAACGCCACGTGGATGCTTACGGTTAGTATCATTCACATACATTTTCTGCCATTTGACTTTGACCAAAGCTGTTAGGCAGTGTTTATGTTTTCTGAAAAGTTTACTATTTCTTACTTGCCCATTTTCTGCCATTTGAAAAGTTCACTTCAAAAGTATAATTTTAGTTTTATAATATTGTTATTAATATAAATTCTTAAACTTTTCTAATTGTTTAATGTTGTTTCCTACTTACAGATGTTTAGTTTCAACTTGAGAGTTAGTTTGTTTGACTTTAAAAGTCAAAGCTGACCATTTTTTCAGTAACATTGTTACATATGTACATGATCTTTACATTTTTTTGTGCTCAATGCTGTTACCTGCTTACTCATGTTGAATTATAATTAAAAGCAAGTTCCAAGATTGATGAGTTGGGTAACACGTAAAAACGGGTTTGGGTTGAAATGGTTCATGTCTGTACAGGTCGGAACGGGTTGGCTTGGGTTGATCCATAAAACTTTTCTGTCCAATAAATAACTGATGCATATTTTATGATTACAAAATAATATTATTATAACAATAGTATCAACTTTTGGATAAAATGTTTTAAGAGCTTGTATGCGTAATAGACTGGATTTGAAGTCAAGTGTTTACCTCATTTTTTGAGTTAATCTTCAACCTTTCTCAGTATGCTGCTTCATTTTTCACTATACACAGGTCTTCAACTGCTACGGACAGTATTTTTGTCTCCACTTTGAAGCGTTCCAGCTCAGCATGGCTCCCGTCTACATGGCATTCCTCCGGTTCATGGGTGATGAAAATGACGCCCGTAACTACCGTTACAGTTTGGAGGTTGGTGGGAATGGCAGAAAACTCATATGGGAGGGCACCCCTAGGAGCATTAGGGATGGTCACAGAAAAGTTAGGGACAGCCATGATGGGCTCATAATACAGAGGAATATGGCCCTCTTTTTCTCCGGGGGAGAAAAGAAAGAACTCAAGTTGCGGGTCACAGGTCGGATATGGAAAGAACCGCCCAACTCCGATGGTAGTAATGTTTGCATTCCAAACCTGTGTAGTTAACTTGATCGTTTTGTTTCGTGGGTCCCATCTGTAATATAGACGAAGCATATCAAAAGAAAACGGTGAATGGAGGCGTATTTTTTTCGAATTTGTGTGGGAAATTTTAGGGCAATGAGATTATTAGTGCAAGTATATCTATGCCAAGCACATGGATATGGATAGAACTTGTATATGAACTTATGAAATTTATGACAATGTAGCATGTTTGCACTACATGATATAGAACTTATCAATTCTTGATCAACACAGACAAAACTTGTCTCATGAATGTATAATGAAAATTTTACAATGCATCTATATAATGGGAAACCTTTTGCCAATGATATAAGATTATAAGTGGTTAACATATACTTTCTCAAAATGTTTTTAACTTACACACTGTAACCGTGTATAATGAATTAAAATACAACCATACCCAGTAAAATCACACCAATAGTAAAGCTATTCAGTAGGGTCTGGAAAGGGTAGGATGTAGGCAATAGATTTATCCTAGAAAATCTAAGAATTGTTAAAAAAAGCCTTTTACACTTGTACATATAAAAACTACAAGTTAATTACTATTTCTTGTAAATTCACTTTCTTGTTTCAATTAGAAGGATCACAAGATTGTGGCTGTATATTCATATCAAACTAAAAACTACAAGTTAACTAATTGTCCCACCTAAAGTTCTATTCTTGGCTCTTCTTAACATCATTTGTACATGTTATTCTTCAACAAGATTCAACTTCACTCAGGTTCAGAGCAACCCAAGAACCCAAGAACCCAAAACCAAAATACAACAAACAAAAGAATAGTCAAATGCAACAAATTTAAACTGCTGAAGGATGTAAAAATATGTGCCAAAAATATATGCACATAAGTCTTGTACATAAAAAGAAAAGAATCAAATTTATTCACTAGTTATTTATAGTTCCATAAACCTTCCTTAGGCGATTAAATCTAGGTGACGATCCATGACCTGAGAAACAGCCTCGATGAATGCAGCCTCACTAGAACCAGGAAGAACAAGATCTTCTGCTTCTTGAACAATTTCTTCAATCAAAGATATCTTATTTAAGTTTTCCCTACACATAATATTTCCAATGATAAAAGGAGTAAATCCTTTCTCAACACCTTTCTTAAGTAACATGGTGGATATCCGAAAAGTGCGTGCACATTCTGATGGCAAATTCCATCCATAAAAGTTAAGTAAGGCAATATCTTCCTCAGCATCCAGTGATCTGATGTAATCAACCGTTTCAGGATTAAACGGTTGGCGAGCTTGAGGCCAGTAGAGCCAATCAAATGTGCAATCTTCAAACTGAAGTTAAGAAAGAAAAGCCATGTTGTGAAAACTATTTTAAAGAAAATAACAAACTACCATAATTTAGATAGCAAAGATATGAAAAATTACACTGGTAGGCAGGCAGTAGCCATGGTCAATAGGAATAAGAACAAATCGACCGTCTTCCCCTTTACTGACCAAAATATTTCCAGCATGCCTATCTGCATTAGCCATCCTGATATCCAACACAGAGATTTTATGCACCTCATCTACAGGAAAAGCACCAGGACCCATATCCTCACAACTTCCATTGTTCTCCATGAACATCTGTAACGAACCGATCTTCTCTTTCACACCATCTGGATGGTTAAAGCCTTTGTGCAGACAGTTGGCCAAGAATGTAGGTGGGACCCCAGAAAAGCCCCTGTGTTCACCAGAAATAGACCTGCGTTCGCCTTTTGGGTGATCTAAAAGATAGGCAGCAACTTCCCTGAGCGCACCCCCACCAACAGTTGTCCCTTTTTTAAGCCCTTCACCATCCACTGACAAGGGTAGTCCCCTAGGGTTATTTACAGCCATGGGCTCCTCATCAATCGGCTTAAAAACAGAGAGATATTTGGTCCCTGATGTATCCCTCATGAAATAAGCTCCACCTGTACCCTCGGATGACCTTATCGGATGATTCCCTTTCATCAAACCATCATGGGTGGAGTTAATCAAGTCCAACAGCGCAGAAGGGAGAGTAGCTTTCGGGTTAACAATCACCGGTTCCAACCAGGTAGTTCTGTTCAAAGCTTCTTTAGGAACCGACCCGTAATACTCTATCCCATGAGCTCCATTCCTAAGCTGTCTGACAGCAAGATCATGTTTTTTCGAATCGTTAGATTGCGGTGCAACAATCGACAGCTCAAAATTCTTTTCTACTGGTTTAGCCCGAATCTTAGCAGACCTTCTAACAGATAAACGGATCACCGCATCACTGTTGTTCTTGCATATATCATTTATAAGCCTCTCATCCTCAAGCTGCTGGCCCTTGAACAAGATCTCTTGTTCATCAATGTTGGTTAACCCTTTCTTCCCCTTAGCAAGCTGTCTTTTCACATAACCAACATCATGATTCTTCTCCACATGGAAAGTAAATTCTTTCCCACATGAAGTTTTCACACTGATCACTTGAAGATCCGAAATCCGGACAACTAAATGGACAACGTTCCCATCCCCGACACCATAGTCCTTGACCAAAGAATTACTCCTGGATAATTCCCTACCTCCACACACCAGCTTCTGGTTCTTAACAACAAAGCCCTTATAACTCTGAATCCGAAGCTTAACAGACTCGATCGAATCCGATTCCAACACCCTCATTGGAACCACAGAACCAGACATAGCCAAATGGATCATAATCGCTTCTTGGTTATGAACAGGACACGAGGGCAAAATCGAGTCCTCACTACGGGGGCTGATTGCAATAACACCGGCTGACGACATGTTTTCCCTAAAATTTTAACCTAACTTTAGAAAACTCGAAGAAATCAAACCCTAGATATGTACAGGGGTTCTAGAATCGAATTAAACGTTTAGGACATCGATGTAGACATCGAAACCTTAGAAAAAGTGTTCAATTGATCAAGAAGGATGAATGAAGCGTAGCAATTACAGAGTTTGTAGTAACATGTAGATGGAAGAGGAGGGGATTCTTACCAGTTCAATTAAGCAAGAACCAACAACGAACGGACTACGATGAGGAGACCATATAGCCGATTAACTTGGGGGGAAATTAATATCGAACGTATTGTTTGGGAATTTGACGGAAGCAAGATTCCACGGATGAGCGTTGAACGATCGAATTAGGTGGTAAGAACGATGGCTTGAAGGAAAAGAAAATGAAGGAAAGAGAGATAAGGTGGAATACGTGTGAATGACGTTGGAATTCTGACTTCTTGTCCAAGACAAGATTCTCTTGGAACTTTCAAAAAGTAGCAATTTTGCCCCATAAAGTTTGAGCTCTTTCTCTCTCTCTCTCTCTCTACGGTCTCGAGTCTTGATAATTTCTTTTGCGAACTAGGTTAAATGAGTTCGAGTCAAAATATAAAATCATTAAAGTATGGTAAAAACAATTTTCATCCTTTATTTTTTTATATATTGATAATTTGGTAATGTGTTTTTTTGAAACTTTTATAACTTGGTATTATTGTTAATTTGTTGTTTATAGTTTATATAAAAACATATAAATCATCAAAACAAAGAAAATGAATTAGTTCACTAAGCCAAAGCCAAATACTACCTCAATTTTCAGCTCAACTTGAAGATTGTGAGTCGAGTCAACTTAGCTCATATTATTGTGCGCTTAAGCTCGAGCTGATGCGAACTCGACTCGACTCGACTCACTCGTTGAGTAACCCTAGTTAACATTTTACATTTTTTTCCTTTGAATTAATTTTTGAAAGAGCAACGCGGCTTGAATCTACTTGTTGATATTTTAAGGAATGAAGGGATCAAAAATATATTTATGTATAGTAGAAGGTGGAAAATGAGAGTCTTAAAACACAAAAAGCATATTCCCCACCGAAAGTCCAACACAATTTCGGGCTTTATTTTTTTATTAGGAAACTTCCTCTCCTCTTTCCTAATAATAATATTGCCAACCATTTAATATCGGAAGCTTCTTTCATTAAAGGGAAATGCAGGTGTGTGATGTAAAGGCAGTTCTTTTATTTAGAGTTTTCAAAAAGCATATATTTTTTTTTTTTGGTAACGGCGAACATTGAAATTTTGAGACGTTGCACCCCTCGTTATATGAGAGAGACTCGTCCAACTCTGGTTAATATGTTGTCTTAACTGGGCTCACTTAACGCCAGAGTTGGAGAGCATCCAAGGAAAAATACCACCTAATACGGCCCCTTCCGGGCTTGAGGGAGAGCCGAGGCTCGAACCCTGGATCGGCGTGGGTAAACCCACATGCATCCGCCTAAGAGCTAGGCCTCATTTGCATGCCGCAGAAACTAATGGGGAGGGCAGGGGTCGAACCGGGGTCACAAGGAACACCAGGTCTCTCGCTTACCACTCCACCACCAGCTCATAACCCTATTTAAAGAGTTAACTACTATTTAAGTCCCTGACATTTGACTATTTTAACTAGTTGAGTCCCTTGTGTTTAAAATCGTCGCTCAGAACCCTGACTTTATTTTTGCATCTGTTTGAGTCCAAATGACTAACGTCGTTAGATTTAACGGTTAGTTTTCTTCTAAAATAACCAAAATACCTGAAGTACTCGAATGGTTAAAATGCTTTATATATTCTACCCATCTTCTCCCCACTACCACCACCACCACCACCACCACCATATCTAAACACCCTGATTGTGCACAAGCTGACAGCACAGATGAGAGGCTCGGACCATTCGGCTCGAATCCTTGAGCAACCGTCTGATTAAACAATCCTAATGCTTCTTGTGCGTGATCACTTTGAGCGTACCCACACACTATTGTGGTCCAAATATTGACATTTCTATCAGGCATTTCATCGAACAGTTGGCGTGCAGGTATTAAAATGGCATGTATTAAACAGGAAAAAACAGAGTACCCTCTGATCAAATTATTTACAACATGGAAGTCCAGGTCTAATCCGACTTTAACAACTTGTGAATGCACTTGTTTGCAGGATTTAACCGATTGTAAGCTGGAACACGCCTTGAGGAGAAACGGGAACGTGTGTTTACCGGGTGTAACGCCTATTCGACGCATTTTGATATACAGCAACACTGATTCGTGTGGATTGGGGGTGGCGGCGAAGTTGTCGTGGATGGTGGCAGAGACCCGGCGACAGTGGATGACCGTCCACCTCACACTACACCACCTTCATCCTCCCATAGTGTCGGCGTGAACGCTCCACGGCAGTAGCTGCAGTGGCAGCAGTGATTACAGATCCGACGAGTATGTGGTGTTCCTAGGGTTCCGCCAAGTCGAACCCAACGAGGTGGTGGTCAGATCTGTGAGTTCCGGCAACCAAGTGTTTTTCCGGTGACCACGAGACTTTCGGCAACGCGGTTAGGTGAGGGGTGATGAGTACCGTCAATGGCGGAGATGATTGGGTAGCACAAGCGGCGGCGCTCGGCGTTGCAGGGTGTTGCGTTGCCGGGAGTCGCCGGAGGAGAGGCTGGGTGGCGTTAATGGAGGATGATGGGTGTTTAATTGGTTATATCTAGAGAACTAGAGATGATGGGTATCATCCCCCTTTTTATGGCTTCAAGCAAATTATTTTTTTGACTTTAAAAAACAATATCATCGAACAAAGATAATATAATTTTATATAGAAAAAATTAATTTAGTAAATAACAAATAATTAGAAATTGTACGGCGGTGGCGGTGGCGGTGGCGGTGGTGGTGGTGGTGAGAAGAAAAGGTAACTATTTGAGTCCCTGGGGTATTTTGGTCATTTCAGAAAAAAATTAACTGTTAAATCTAACGACGTTAGCCATTTGGACTCAAACAGATGCAAAAATGAAAAGTCAGGGTTTAGAGCGACGATTTTAAACATAAGGGACTCGACAAGTTAAAATGGTTAAACGTTAAGGACTCAAATAGTAATTAACTCTACTATATATGATATACGTTTTTAACCCGTTTAGTTTTCTATTAATTTCATTTTTCTGTGCTAACTTTTGTTCGTTAAATTTTTTTATTTATTTTTTGTCAACGTTCAGGTATAACTTTTATTAAAAACGGGTTATATTAAAATTCAAGTTTTTTTTTCTATTGTGCGCTATAGTGAGTCTGCGTTTCGACATAAGTTTTATCCACTACAACGAACCGACCCCGATAACGACTAGACTCACGCAGCAAAGCGCGGGTAAAAAAAAGATTCTAGTTATAATTAATTTATATGAAAATAATTAATTTGGATTTATATTACTTATAATGGCTACTTGCATTTAAAAATCTCACGTGTACCCTTTCATAATCATATTTAAATTTCTCACGTTTATTAAATACAATTATTGCTAATATGCTTAGAAGTAGTTATCGTCCGTGACGAATACAACAATTTTTTATAAGAGGGTAAAAGAATGGGTCAGGTAAAAGTTAAAACCAAATAATGACAAAAAAATATTAAACTGTTAATTGTAATTCAAAAAATATCGTTTATTAAATATAATAGAGAAAGTACATCCTACGATTGTCCTTTTAAGTGTTTTTATCTTTTGGAAATGTTCAATTACATCTTCAGTAGTAACATTGACAAGTTCATCTTTCTCTATGGCACAAATTACGCAAGCGTTCAAGAAATCATCATCAATACGATTGTTCAAACTTGACTTTACACACTTCGTTGCCCAAAAACATCTTTAACACTCGCAGTTGCAACAGGCCAAGCCAATGCTAGCTTTAATAATCAATAGACCAAATGATAAGAAATATGTTTCCTTGTTTCAACCATCACTTTAGCAAGCTCAGCAATATCACTCAAGTTAGCAAAATTCATATCCTTTAGCACATTATGATGATATGATCCAAGTTGATGCTCAAGCATAATCTTTTTCCCATCACCAAAATCGTATGGATAAAACTTACTCAATGAGGGGTAACTTTGATGCATCAAAGTTAGAGAAAGAGTCATGTGGGCTCAAAGCTGTATTAACCCCATTAAAACGGTTACCGAACTTTTGATTCAACCTATGTACAACCGTGTTAAAACAGTCAAACTTAGAAATAATGTTGATTGGTGATTTTGTTTCTTTATGCTTGATGCCTTGAGCTAACATAATCCTTCTTCATGTTCAACATTTGTATATTATACTTTCCAAAAAAGAAGATGTTTTTTCAAAAGTGGATCAAATCCACATTCTCTAAAATCTTGTAACATTTCTTTGGTTGATTCCAACAATGAAACCATTTCTAATATGTCTTGACCTTTCTTTTTAACCAATATGTTCTTTTTATTTCATCTCTTTGACTTGGATGATAATTTAAATTTCTTATCCTATCAAAGGGATCCTAGGGAAGATGGTAAATCAATTAATTTATGCATAGAACGAGTAGAGATAGACCAAGGAATATTACTAGATGGATTTTCGTTTGAAGATGATAATTTTCTTTTTAAAAAACTTTCCACGGCTTTTAGCTCCTAAATCCTAATATAAACAAACAAATTATAAATAAATTAATATAAACATATAATTTAGCATAAACAAACAATTTAACAAAAACAAAAACATTTAACGTAAACAAATAAGTTGAAACTAATTTTAAAGGAATTAAAAAAGCTCATAAAAAGTTATTAAAGAGCTTACAATTAACAAGCACTAACACGTGTGGAGATGACTGGTGAGCCGTGAGCGGTCGTCGACTACTTGACTTGTCGGAGCGGTGGATTGCGTTCGTTTCTTGAAGACAAAAAGGTATTAACCAATTCGTGTTTTTTGAGTCTCTTAGAGTTTTAAAAAACTTGATTTTTAAAAGTTAAAATCTAAAAAATAAAATAAAATAAAAATTTACTGAAACCCCCTCCCCTAGTACACATTGAAACCGTGGCTCGTGTTGTAACTCTTTATTTAAAATTAGTTATGTATTATCTATATCTATATATATATTACTATATAAAACATATTGTAAGGACATACTTGTAATTTATCAAAAAATTTAAGACATCTAACACAAATTGTTGTGCATAAGTTACACTTTACCAATACATAAAATGTGTTCAATTACCATTTAATCCCATATCTACAATTAAAGCCCAACACTAAATAATTACCATTATTTAATGCGCATGAGATTATTTAATTCACTACATTAAATATTATTTTATTTATAATACTTAAAATTACAATTTAAATTTACATTTACTATTTATTTTTTTATAACTAAATACTATTTAAATTAAGTATTATTTTATTTAAATGTTTAAGTATATAATTACTAAATATTTACATTGTTATAATAATAATAATAATAATAGTAATAGTAATAATAATAATACCCAAATATAATCAATGTTTAAGACAGTTCGGGTTAGATTACGCTCTTCAAAAGTGCCTCGATGATACCCGACATTTTGTGCGGGCCAACCCACTGGTATATTTCTATATATATAAAAGTTAAATATAAAGTTAAATTCTCATGAGAAGCACACTAAATGTTTTGGAGCTTTAATTACAATAATTTTCTTTTCTAAATTATATACTTATTGTTAGCCCGTAATTTCGGTTTGGGCCGGCACGTATCGAGCCTAGAGGTGCACAAATCGGGTTTTCTCAAGAACCGGTTTCGGTTCTTTCCGGTTCCGGTTCTAGGTCCGGTTCTTTCCGGTTCCAGGTCCGGTTCTTGGTTGAAAAACCGGACCCTATGTACCGGTTCCGGGTATTCAAGAACCGGTTCCGGAAATTAAAGGCGGGTATTTCAAGAACCTATTTCCGGCTATTCGAAAAATAAAGACAATCTGGTTTTTTTATATAGTTTATCTATGTTTTATGAGTTTATGTTTTAAATACTTCTCTATTTTGTAAAATTTTTAGTTTTTAATGTTATTAAACTTTTTAAGTAAGTTATTTATATGTTTAATTAATGTATTTATACGACTTATTAGACATTTTAATATATATATACACACACACATATATATATGGAGGACGGTTCCACTAAAAAGTGGTTTTTCGCTAAAAAATACTAAGAAGTGGGTCAAACGAACTCCGATTGAGCTCATTCCAGCGGCGTTGGAATCGTCTCATCGAACCCTAACCCGGACCCAAAAACCTAAACCCCCTTCCACCCGCACCCCCAAAAACCTAAACCCCCCTCCAACCCTACCCTGAAAAGCCTAAACCCACCACCCCACCCTCAAAAACCTAAACCCACCACCCCCACAAAAAAAACTAAACCATAAAATCTAAACCCTAAGGCTAAACCATAAGACTAAAACCCTAAAATTCAAACGTAAAATCTAAACCTTAAAAGCTAAACCCTAAAAGCTAAGATGGTAGAGTTCGACGAGAGGGTTCCAACGCCGCTGAAATTAGCTCAATCGGAGTTCGTTTGATATCGTTTCTTAAGGTTTTTGTCATTTCTTAGATTTCTTAACGAAAAATTACTTCTTATTTGATCCTCTCCCTATATATATATATATATATATATATATATATAACCGGTTCTGGGTAGAACCGGTTATGGAGAGAACCAGTTTCGGTTATTTTTAGAGCCGGTTTTGACTAGAAATATTGGAACCTATCCAGACCATACGGGTAGGGTGGTTCCGGTTCGGTTCCTGAAGAACCGATTTTCGGGAAGAACCGGTTCCGGTTCCTTGGGCGGTTCCGGTTCCGGTTTTTTTGTTCACCTCTAATCGAGCCAATGGTAGGGCGGTCCTGTTTAAGTGTTTGCTAATTATTTGTTGTGTTATAGAAATAGCAATTAGAGACAAACAGGGAGTCTTACAGGGAGTCTTGGGCTACAAGTCTCTTTAATTATAAATACCTAAGTATGGGTCATATTTGTAATGGTTTTTCTATGGTTTTTCTTTCGAGTTATTGAAAGTTTCCAAGATCGAGTTATGATCTAATCGTGTGTTCTAAGTTACGGCTCAGTATTTGAGTAGGATTAGAATAGTTTATTTTAGTATAAATAGATGGGTTAGAGATTATTGTAAGTGTGTAAAGAAATAATAAACAAGAAAAGAGTCGATCGGTTGTTGATTGATCAAATTCTATATTCGTGTTTTTGGGCCTGATTTCCAACGGTTTAACAGGCCATATATATCATCGCCGATATACCATCGCCCTAAAATATGTATATATTCTATTGAACAGACTTCCAAAATCAACGTTTTTTATACTTGTTTTGTCCATCATGTAGTGGCTAACATTTAAGTGCCAGAGTAGAAACAGACACATAAAGCTGATGATGAAGGAAGCATCAAAAGAATGAAACAGAACCGAGTTTTATCTTAACGGCTCGGATAAAAAGGCTCTTTCACACTTGATACATTTTTTACATATTGAATGGGTAGGAGGAAGATGGTTTTAGCCTGTTGTGTAGGTCTCCTCTACCTGGCTGTTCATCACAAAGCTTGGAAACCTCAAAGTTATGTCCCTGAAAACCACCATAAAGAATCATTACCAAATTATTAGACGTGGACCCGTTAATTAGTAAATGGGTTGATTTCGGTTATTCTTCGCCTCTACCAGGTCAAACAGGTAAAAAATTTAAAGTTGGTTGATATGAAACGTGTTGAACAAAAGATCAATTATTCGTAAAATTCTAGAAAAGAAAGAACAAGAAAAATGTTTGTAGGTCGGCTCGCCCATCTTGACCCGTTACCCAACCTGTCCATTTTCAAGACAAGGCAATAAATTGGCAAAAATGCAACAACTCGAAGACACAGGTATGTGATACATAGATATCAGGGTTAAGAGATTCCACACCATCAATGATATATGGGTGTGTATATATCATTATATGTGGTTGTGTGCACTATATATGCAGATCTAAAACCAAATAACATAAGAAAAAGAAGTTATTTCAGGATTGATAAAAAACATGCAAGATTAGTAAAAAACTATAACCTAAGTTTATGCTGTTATTTTACTTAATGTCTTCATATCATATCCACACAATAACATCTTAAATATTCCTCTTTTACTGCCAGAAACTGAAGTTCATTTTGCACGACAACCTTAGTTTCAAATTATACAAATTGTGAGCTTTCATCTTTTTGGTAAGAAGAAAGACAATATTAATTGAAATGTAACTAACAATAGTCTTTTTAACCGTTCATAAACTCTAATAGGAACACATATATGATTCTTGTAAAACTATGCTTAATGTGATATTTTCGTCAAAGAAATACAGTTACTTTTGAGATCAAATATGGACTTTGTTGAAATTTAACATCAATTTGCTTACACACAATTATCTTTATAAAGTTTGACAACAGTTATACAATTTTTCAAAATGTTAGATGATATTTATGAAACCATATCTTTTTTCTTAATTAGAACATTTGATTTCACTCTGCCCACATTTCTCTTTTCTGTGGACAAAGGGAATAATATAACAACATGCAAGATTATCTAAGTTCATGAAATACCAACTCAAAGGAAACTTGCATCAATGTAAGTTTTATGGCTTACATTAAATGATGAAGAGTCATATTCTTCAATAATGACGGGTTTTTGTCTACATATTCTTTCCATTCTTCTTGGTCGATCCTACCATCACCTTTACTATCTGCTTCGGTGAACGTCTAGATAAGAAACAAAAAATACAATCATCAAAATTCAAGTATTTAGGCCAAGTTGGGTAACGGTCAAAAGGGATTCGGGTCAATATGGGTAATTCTATGGTAAGGGCTGAAACGGGTTTTGTCAGGTTGGGTTGACCCAAATCACCTTTGTCTATTTTAAATTTTACTATAAATAATTAGTATGTCAAATACTCAAATTTCACTGTGTGACTTCCAATCCGTTTGACCCATTAGAGATAAAAACATAATCCAAATTGACCCATTTATAAGTAATGTGTTGAAATTGCCACCTGTACCAATAACCAAAAAGCAATTCATACCTTATCTACAATCGATTCAATAATATCATCTGATACTTCAAGATCAGATTCATTAAGAAGAGCCAAAACCATCTCCTTCAACTGTTTCCAGTTAAAAAGGTTTCCAGAATTCAGTATTCAAATATTTGGGTTAGACAATCCATATTATGACAGGAAAAAATGCAAAGCAAGATTCTATATATCGAAAAAAAGATGAGCTTTTAAATGGTAAAAGAAACAAGAAATAGAACCAAGTTACCTCCTCGCGTTCAATGAAGCCAGTTCGCCTTAAATCATATAATTTGAACGCGTCTGCAACAAGATTGATTTAATTTTTAAGATTAATCATTCTTATTATAACGTGTCTTCTAGATACAAGAAACAGGAAAACTACTTGTAGAAATGACAAAATAAAATAGTTCAGAAAGTATATCATATCATTCATTTCTTACATAGAACTTTGTCTGCTTGAGGAGCTTTTGGATGAAATACACTCAGCGAACGGACAAACTCACTGAAGTCAATATGCCCACTCCTATTCACGTCGAAAAGATCAAATATCTGCAAAAGTAACAACTTTTATTGCTACAGGAAACAAATTTCTAAAACAATTAGTGAATATACATACAATGTTGAGAATTATATGATTTATATCCAAAATAAGATTTGATTATTGTTTGAAATACAAAAACAGAACCCTACTTACCCGATCTGCAAACAAGTTCCGTTTATCGCGAGTTCTGAATAAGGCTAGATGGAATTCATCCTGTAAAATCATAAAGAAAATTATTTGCACAAAGGATAATAACTACCTTCCTACTGGACTTCTAAGCAAAACATGTCAAACCAAAAGGAAAGGCATACCTTCCCTATAAGCCCATCATCAACCACAGAACTGCTTAGTTTCCCGAATAACTCATATAAAGCTTCCACCTCATTAGCAGTAACTGCAAGAATTGAAAATATTCTATGCATAACAATCCAATTCTTAAATTACAACACAAGAATTCTCAAAATGAAAAAAAAATTTCATATTTTTTTTTGGTTTGGAAAGTAGTAACTAGTAATTGTTCAAGAGTCTAAATTATAACACACCCCACCATTAGGATCAAACACCACTTGAAATATCAATAAATATTCTAACACATTTGTAAAAAGAGGCCATCTATACAACTATGACAAATTGACAAGATGATTTTACAAGGAGAGTCTTATCGGTACACCAACCCATTTTATTTAGACACCAGATGCAATACGGGCCGTATTAACTTTTCTGACTGACACAGAGTCGGTAGCAACTGATGTGACGCGTACACTACTGACAGATACAATACAAGCCAATATTACCTTTTTTCACCAACTATACTGGCGGTATGATGACATCATCTGGTGTAGCTATAACATGACCCTTTTATAAAACACCTAAACAACTTACAAGGGGTCTCCGCAGCAAGCTCAGCAGGATCAAAAGAAGGTAGTTTTTTAAAATCCTTTGAAGTTGAACAAAAACAACCCATGATCACACCAACAACAATCTGAACTTCTTCAATATTACATGACCGAACACTCGGCTAGTTCGCTGAATTTCTCAATACGATTTCCAGAAAAAAAGTTGCATATGCTCAAACAACCCTCCAAAGTGACAATAGCTTTTGATATTATATACCACCAATCTGCTGATGATATCCCTGCAAAGAACTAGATAAAAAAGGGAACTTTAATCATTGATTAAACATAAACTATACATAAATACTGATCCAGTGGAGATGCTAACAAATGACCTAATTTCAGAGTATTCAAATGAATTATTAAAATGATAACCAACATTAAATGGATGATGAAACAGAACCAACAATAAAAAGGGAACATGAATTTATAATCCATCCACAAAAAAACATATGAATAATTCTATTTCATCCAATATAACCTTCAAATCAACAAAATGAAGGTACAATAAATAAATAAAAAATTAATTCATGAGATAACCTTGTGGTGATCCCCTGTGTGTGATTTTGAACAAGAAATCATAATATAAACTTACGTTTATTCGTTTGGATTGATAATTTCAAAAACTATTGACGACAATGCTGATTTTGGTCGCAGAAATTTGCGTTTTCCTGCGCCAAGATCGAAGGGTTTTGCTCGGCACTTTTTGAAAATGATGTTACCGGTAAGTCAAATGATGAAGCCCATTTTCAGTGGCTTTCCACCGCAAACAAATAAAAAATTAAAGGTCAATTTTCACTTACTACCCAGATCTATGAACTAAAACCAATTTGGCTCCCTTAACTTTTCCCATATAATTAGTCTTTGAAAAACAAGAGGTTAAGGTTAATAATAGATGTGCCAAATTCAATATAAAAACATGTTGATTCAAGTTGTATATCTCTATAACTAGTTAAAACAAATATGAATCAAATGTGTGAAAGAAGACCTATTTGTAAACCTTCAAGAGGTGACGTAGTGGTAAGTGTCTGATTTCCCTCTACCAGAGGTCACGGGTTCAAATTATGATCACCAAAAGTTGTTATTTGTGTATAACATGTTCATATTTTTTTCTAACCTATACAAAGAAAATAAACTGCTTGACTCGAATCCATTTAAACCTGGTACAAAACCCATTCGATTTGTTTACTTTAGAATATACTTAACAAACCTTTTTAAAGACCAAATAGTCATTACATTTAGAGAGAAAAAAAAACTAGTTATGCTATGATAAATTATTTTTGTTCAAATTAAGTTTTGGCTTATGTCACCTACACCCCTAATTTTATGGCATAAAACAATATGGCCCCTCAATTTTTGTCACATTCTGTGGTCTATATTAAATCGAGGTGAAGCTAATTAATCATATTTCTTATGTGTTCAGATAACCTAAAATATTGTCATATTTTAATGCAGTAGCAATATTTAACTATAACCATAAATTAAAAAAAAAAATTATTGATGGATAGCTCACATTTTTAAATACGTAATGAAAAAATAACATGACTGATGTTGTGCCTTAATTATAGAAGAAATTGTAAATTTGTTATTTATATATAGTTATCATCCCTTCATGCTATGTTGCTTACGAACTCACTGGCAGGACTTAGTAAGGGTGGGAGGGGTTCACCGTAATCTCCCGAGTTTCGAAATTTTAATAGAACGTTATAGAAAAAAAAATATACCCCTATGATTTTAATTTTGATGAATAAGACAAAAGTGGTTTTTAAAATATAGGATGAAATATGTTTAAAACTCGTAGGGAACAACTCTAGGTAATTTTTTTAAATTTGTAAAGACTATTTTATTTATATTATGTGTTTTTTTTTAATTTCTAATGACTATGTTTTTTTTTTATTATTGCATTGTATTTTTATTATGTGATGAACCTTACCCGACCCGAACCATCGAACCGACCCGAAATTTTTTATATCCGGCCTTATAAAATTGGAGTATCTAAAAACAGTGAACCCTTTGGAAAAAATTCCTGGAACCACCACTGCTTACGGTTGATTGTTAATGATCACAAGGAAGCTAGTGTCTTCGTTTTAATCAATAAAATTGTTATTTTGTGTTTATTAGAATAGAAAATCATAAAACTAATATTTATTTTATATGCGATATACCTCTATAATTATGTTAAAAAGTAATTACGACTATATCAAGGAGTTACGCAAAAGCATTCGCGTATCCACATTGGCTTGTATCTCATTTTATTCTATCAACATCGGCTAAAAATCATGTTTTAAGTTAATAACCCCCCCCCCCCCCCCCTCTTGTATCGCCTTTTGTTCACGTATCGTCAACAAACAAACGTTTTGCTGATGAAATTTAATGCCACACGAGTTTGGTTCACACATGATCATTCTTTCTTTGCGCATGGATGCTTTTTTGAAGCATGAAGTTTAGAAAATGAGTATCTATCATTAATTTATAACTTAATAACTCATTTAAAAACATATGGGAAATACAGAATACACAAAGAGAGATAGAGAGATCATTGTTATGTATAAGTTGTTTTCTATCTACGACGGTGATCCAAACACCTCCATGTCATTTGAAAAGTGATGTTATGTAACATTTTCAACTTTTCAGAAGGGGATAGCACGACCACTAGTTTAGTTATCAGATTCATCATGGAAATGTATATGTTCCATAAGTCTAGGTCACCCAAATGTGTTTCATGCTTGAATCACCTGGTTTGAACTCGCTCCACGGTGGCCGAAAGTTTTCGAATAGTCAAAATCTGAAAGCACGATAAGTGTCAAGTTGTAGATGCATGTATTTATGACAACTAGTGGAAAATGGTGGTGTCTTCATCCAATTATGTGCTTCTTTACAAACGCTCGAGCCTTTTTGCCCTCTGATGAATTTAAAATTGCAACATCTGCGTATTTAAACTATCAAAGAGTGTTGGGTCTTCTTGCCCTCTTAATGCATTTGGCAAATTCGTCATGTAGAGAATTTGTCACCATTAGTGCAAATTGACAGCACACCAATTCAACCAGTGTAGATTTCAACCAGTTTGTATTTTTTCGACATTTTTTACATTGAAAATGTTTTAGTGTCCATATCTTCTCCCCTACTCGTAAGTTGAAAGAATCTAAAAGTTGTTTTTATCTTAATATTTTGGTGACTATTGTAAACAATATAACGCAACATCGGTGGTCTACGATAATGGTTTGTAATACAATTTTCCATACATAGAGAGGTGTTGGGGAAGAATATGAAAATAATCAATTTACTAGTAGTTTATACTCCATGACAATGTATTATGTAAAATCAGACACTAAATACATGATCGTTTTACATATAAAAACAATTAAATTAGATCCATATCTCAACTATATATCCATCTCTCACTTTCAAGTACGTGAAGTAAAGGTGATACGCAAGTAACATCGCGTATAAAACATATAATTTTTTTTTCACATAAAAACATGTATCGTTGGCCATTTGGTGTAATGGTAGCCCCAAGACTTCCCATAGTGGAGGTCTTGGATTCGAATCCTGGTCACAACAAAAAAGAGGTTTGTGGTCAGATCAGGGGGTTTACCCAGTTGGGGGTTCCTCCTGGGGTGGGCTGCCCTGGATGTTCTAGGTGTTGCCCCGAGGAAACCCAATTATTCTAGAATATCTAGGTGTTGCCGTTAAAAAAAACATAAAAACATGCATCTTAGAAAGATCCTAATATCCGGCAACACGCATGATATATTCAATGTATGAAATAAACATGTATTTTATGAGATTTAATTATGATGATACATGATAAAAGATTTACATATAATATAAGATAATAAATTTTTTTAACAGCTTTTTTTTGGATTACTGACGGGCCACTAGCCCACCCGATCATCTCCAATACTCGAGTACGGAACCTTAGGGCTCTAGGCTGGCACGTCACGGAAGGGAAGATCGTACATCAGTCCGTCCCCATCAGTCCCGAACCTGAGACCACCCTCACGAGGAAACCCACCTTAGATGAGAGACCCCCTGGCCCAATCTGAAATCTTTTTTTTTATCATAGGTGGGACTTGAACCCAATACCTGATAATAATTAACGTAAGGATAATCATGCATATAATGGGTGTTTTAGTGCGAGACACAGTGGATACATAACATAACATAGTCTCACCTAACTTCTAACTATAAATATAATTTATATACAACATAGTGAAAGATATATCATAATAGCTTCCTTTCTCTTATTAGAAAACCATGAAACGTTTAAAGAAAGTAGAGCCGAAATATATAACAATACCATTATGCTTTTTATACTTTTTTAAATACATATTTAATGCTTTAGCAAAAATGAACGAAACATTTATCCAGCATTATATAAAAATAAAATATTTTATTTTTATATATTGATAAAGTAAGAATGTAAAAGAACTCGTGAGTAAGTACCCGCGGTCTGCCATGGGTCGAGTTCTCATAAAATTTTTATTGAAATGTACATAAAAATAATCAAATAAAAAAGCGTTGAACCGGCTTTGGGAAGGGAGGCGCGCGATTCGAGCCCGCATTGGGCGGGTATGGCTAAGGTGATTGTACCACCAAGCTACTCCTGGCTATTGTTTAGTATTCGCTGTTCCGGGGGCTGTTTTTGATAGTCGAAATGTAGATTAAAAAAAACACGACACGGCGATATATTCGTGAAGTAAAAACATATGTTAAAAAATCTAAAATCGAACTTAAAAAGGCCATTTATTAAAGATAAAATAGTGTAAAACCGTTGACTACCTAGATGTAACATTTAAAAATTAACTTTTTTAATATTATAATCTATAAAGCTTATAGAAATGATAAAAGAAATAAAACAATATTAAGCAGAAAAAATATATTGTTAAAAGAAATTAAAATTGTAGTAAACAAAAAAAAAGAGAAAGGAAAAAGGCAAGCACATGTCAACCAAGAGCCCAATTGGTTAGAGGCTTTTATCTCTTAGATGAGACTATGCTATTTTGTAGAGGCTCTTGTCTTTTAGATGAGAAGTCATAGGTTCAAACTCAGCCATGTGGTAAATTATTTGGTGTAATTTAGGAGTAAAAGTAGGGTAAATTTACCGTTCAAAAAAAATATATAAACAAAATTTACGAAAGTAGGAGGAACTATTCATCCTACTCGATATAATTGGTACACGTGGTTGGTGCTGATTATATTGTTCAAACTTTCTTTTATATATATACATACATACAAGGAAGTGTTAAAAACAGAAAAAAAAAATTGCATAACAAAGCCGTTAAAAAAGTTAACAAAAAAAATAGAAAATTAAAACAAAACCGTTTAAAAAAAAATAAAAAAAGACTTAAAAACAAAATACTTTAGTAACCAATACTCTTCTCTCTTTACAAATTGTAAGTATTAGAATTACTCCGTCCTTAAAATATTTCTCCACCTAGAAAAAGAAAAACACGACTATTACAAACTTTATTTAATAAAAATAATAATTTACTTTCAACCGCTGAGTATTAAACGTTTATTTTGAGTTAAAAGTAATATAAAGATTAAAATAATACAATAATGTTGCCACGCTATATAAACACAAATCCAAATATCTACACTCTTTTCTGAGTGCAGTCACCAACTTATATCATCACCATCACGAACTCTTACGAACTAGTTTTATACCCATCCCAGTCCGGGTTTTCCAAGTTGAAAAAAAAAACTTAACGAAAATGATTACAAAAATGTTACTAACTTATTCAAAATTAACAAACGTAATTGGAATCACAAATTAAGGGGGTAAACTACAAAAGTTTAGAACACAAACTTTGTTGTTCTTAACAACAATTTGGAGTATTTAGCATATACTTTTCGAACACTAAGGAAGCAGCAGCTAAAGCAGTTGTTTCAGCAGCAACATCAGACCCTGGTTTACTTCGGGAGACGGAGTAAACGGTTCGAACGGTGTCCATGTCCTCTGGTCTCTCCCAGCACTTGTGGTCCACATTTGGGTCTCCAAAGCCCACATAAAGTACACCGGGGTTGCAGTAAGCGCACTTGATGAGGTAGTCAATCGCCCATAGTTGTCAATAGCAAATAGCGGTAAATAGCGACAAGCCACCTATACGCTAGGTAGCGAATAGCGGTAAATAGCAGGCGCTATTTCACGTTTAGCGATACACTAGTAGAAATTTTTAGAAATATTTTATATTAAACTATTGTAGGATTTGTAGCAATTATAATCAATAATCATCTAAATCTTCATATATTAGGGTTATTAGCAACCCTATTTATATTAATCAAATAAAAAACTGGTTAAAAACATAAAAAAAATTAAAAAAAAACAAAATTCGCTATCTGGTCGCTATGTAGTCGAGAAATGGAAATAGCGACACCTTATCGATTCGCTATGTAGCGCGCTATAGCGCGCGCTACAAGCGCTATTGACAACTATGCAATCGCCCACCTGATCGCCGCCTGAAGAATATTGGTAATGCATAGGCTATGTACAAACCGATCACTGCTATTGATGTCATGGCCTGAAATGCCACTATACTCCACAGAGATTGCAAAAAGATTTCATTAAATTTTTTATGCAAGATTCAGGCTTTTAGATATAAATTTGTGCCAACATGGGGCTAGCCCACCTGGTAGAGGCACATGCCTCTTACTTTTATTCTTGACTATTAACTCAAATCTTTCCTACTTGTACCCTTGTAATACACAAACACATATGTACATACATAAGTATATCCAATACACATATTGAAATAAATACAAAGAAGGATTCAACATCCAAATGGATATATCATAATCCTATACCAACCAAATAAGCGCAGATCAAAAACTGAACCACAAATCAGATCACAATTATATATTCTAAATGTCAAAACCCAATTCAGTTCACTTTCTATAAAACAATTCAAGCAATCATACAAAGGAGAAAAACATATGAAAACAGATGGTTTATTTGCCAAATCAGATAAGATCTCTATTAATACAAAAATCATGAAACACATGTTAAATAGATATTAAATCATAGTGAGAACACAAACATGTTGACAATTTCAACATTGACGGAGCATGAGGAGAGCAAACCTTATAGAAGGCACCAATTCCCTCATTCTTTAACATAGTTTTTGTGTGCAGATCCTTGACCCAATTAAATTCTCATCTATAAATACCATATCATGTCAAGTAAATAAAATAAAAAATATCCAATTTAAATCAAAGAACGGAATATTTATCCAACTCAAATGTAAGAATATACTTTTTCTAGAGACCTCTGCTTCACTCATCAAACACTCACTTACCGAAAAGGCTTCTCTTCCATTAGCCCACATTTAATCAAAAGTTTTTCTTTCTAAGAGTAATTATTGACATTAATTAAACTGTAATCTTTCTTGCTAGTCTAACATCTCTAATTTGTTTAGAGGCTTCAAAATCTCAAATTTTTTAATAAAACTTTGAAACTTGTAACCAAATTGAAGGGTTTTTAGGCTCAAGTTTATTTACTATTTCTGCAATTCTTTTTCTCTCGCCAAAAGGTTGGTTAACCTAAAATAAAATTTTGACCAAAAACTGGTTACCTTTTTATGAAATAAAATAAACACATACTTGTAAACTTGCCACTCATATGAAGGACCATAACTGCAACCTTTGCTATTTTTGTGCTTGTAGTCTCAAAGAAATGCTACCAGCAATCATATGCTTAGGATTTAAGACAATTATAAAACATAACTCATTAAGGCAAATAAGTATAATTTATTAGTAACAGAAGCAACTTGTTAGAATTACCTGATTAAATTAAAAAAGTATAAAAATATGACAGGTTCTAGAAGAAGACAACCATAATCTTCCAACAAACAGAAACAGTATCCAAACTAAAATTCCATGAAAACTCTTTTTAGTGACTTTCAACCCATTTGACCCGTTTCCATTTGACCTAAGTTTTAAAATTCCGCCCGTTTGATCTGTTGGAGATGATAAAATGCAGCACGAATAAAACAACTAAAGTTGCCCTGTTTGATGATTGACAATGAAGAATCTACTTACGCCATGTAAAAGAGGAACGCTAAACCTGCACTTGCAAAAGCTAGTAAGCCTGTGGTAACAATGACGTTACGTGCTTGACAAGAAGATTTCTAAACACACGAATATGGAAACGATAATCTGCAGATCAACAAAAGGATATAAGTATTCAGTTACACACTTTAAAGAATTATTCATCAGAATTCATAAACAAAAGAAATGAATCCAGAATTTGGAATCATTGGCTACATATCAAGACTGGTTACCACTTAAAATCGATAAAATCATGGCTGGGTTTTTTAATTTAACTTGCAGAAACAATTATCAATTAGGATATCAATTTGCCCCAAATCGGAAAAAATGTGGCAAAGCAAAACCCTGAAATCTAACTTGGATTTGCATAAGTTAGCGAACAATAACACTCACGCTCATGAAGATTTGCAATAATAATATTATTATAAAAGTATGACTTTTAAAGCATCTAATTTCCTGATGCAATAATAGTGAGATTGGCGGTGAGAAAGCTATGAACCGGCAATGATGGTAGTTTGGACGCCTGATCTTGAATAGAGGGAACGTAGGTTCGTCTTCCCAAAATCATGGTTATTCTGTGAAATATGGAACATAAATGGTAGAAACATTAGATGTATGAGGTATTTGAAATCCAAAATCAAAATCAACAAAAAGTTTCATACCGTTGTTTGTGTTGTTCCACAAATTCATCCCTAACCTAGTTGAAAAAGAACAAACCACTGTAATTCCGGAAACAATTAACATCAAAATCAAGAAATTTCTCTACAATCGTCGGTCACCAAACATCAGTAATCCACCAACAACAACGCCAGATTCCACTAATTGCAGCAAATTTGCAATCAAACACAAAAAGTAAAATCAAACCTGAAGCTCAAGAAATCAGCGGTACCGTACGTGAGCCCTAATCGAAGAAATTAGAAATCCAAAGACGTGAAACGTAATTGCAATTACCTGTAAATTAGATACAAAATCTTCTTCTTCTTCTTCTTCTTCTTCAATTGGGGATGGAGATGGTGAAGGAGAAACATCGGAATGTCTAGTTGAGACGCATTCAGATACGTTTTAGCCTTATTCAGCTTCTCAAATGACTGGTGGTGGTGAGGATAGATGCGTCGGAAGAAAGAAATGTGACGATGGGTTAGGTTAGGTGAGTAGATTTGACGCAGAGAGGATGGATGTGTGTGAGAGGGAGGGGGGGGGGGGGGGGAGTGGGAGTGGGAGTGGGGGAGAAGTATACGCAGGGGATAACCGTCGGAGGGAAACGTGTGTGATGTCTGTGTCTATCTGTGTGCTTATCTGATCTTACTTCCAAAATTTCTTAATTTAAATGGGATCTCATTAAAAAATTATTTTTCCTATTTTAAACGACTGAGATTTGATTTCAACAAACACAATTGACGGTTGAGTCTTCTAGTTCTATATATTTATAATGCGCGCATTGATCATAAACCTCTGAAATCCCTAGCTTGATCTGAATCATCGACTCAAATTAATGGAGGCTTTAATCGATCTCTCAATAAACTACAGAAAGCATGCACAGCCCTTCTTACTATTTGGGACTCCTTACCTACCATCGCCGTCGTCGGCGGTCAGGTACATATCTGGACGTTAAATTCATGAACGTCATAATTCTTATTGGCGGACTCATCGGTTTTACATTTGTAGATTTTTTAATTTGGTATCGTAAAGTCAAATTGATCTGATTCCGTGTAACCGTTTTTATGATCAACTTTTGGTATGAGTTAATTTGATTTCAGTAAGATGTTACATAAACCTGGGGAATTAAATGCTAAAATTCAATTTCTCGTCTTGTGTTCATGGAATTGTTAACCTAAATTACTGGATTCATGCAAAATCACTAATCAATTCAGAGAAATGATTTAATAATACAAGTGTAAACCCTAGGTTATGTTAGTGGTAAGTGGTAACATGAACCTATTTCAATGGATTATAGTTTAACCAAGAGAGTTAAACCTTGAATTGAATTTCATTTGTTTGGGATGGAAAGTGAGATTCCACTACATCCAAGCATATTGCACCTTTCTGATTGTGACAATGTACCACTTAGGTGCTTATCTTCCATGTGGATACTTCATATAAACTATAAGGTTTGTATATGTACTATACGCCGCCACGTCGGTGTCCATTTCGTATCAGATAAACTGAGAGTTTGCCTTTTGATGCAACCACATATAACAATATTTAAGCGGTTCTTTTAGTTCTTGTGAACAAGACATCGGTTATGAAGATATACAAAAGCTCACCATAGTTTGTTTCTAAATTTGGTTGTAGAGCTCTGGAAAGTCATCTGTGCTGGAGAATGTTGTTGGAAAGGATTTTTTGCCTCGGGGATCTGGTAATTAAGAAGCTCAATTGTTTTGTTCAATTTTGTTTTATGGCATGATTATCTCATTTTTCTCAAGCAGACTCATATGAATGCAATTAACCATAAGATTGGAAACCATTTATATAAGCAGGGATTGTTACACGGTGTCCTCTTGTTCTTCTGCTTCATAGAACTGATGAAGGAATAGAATACGCGGAGTTTGCTCACCAACCAAGAAAGAGATTCACTGATTTCTGTAAGCACTATGCATTACCCTGTTAAGATTTAAGAGTTGTTGGGCCATTGTTCATGACACCTCTAAATTTTTCAATTTATGTTACTATATTCTGATTTGATCTTATGCAACTGCCGTTAGGAAGGAAATTGCAAATGAGACTGATCGAGAGGCGGGAAAAACCAAACAGATTTCATCAAGTCCTATATATCTCAGTATCTATTCTCCTAATGGTGAGATAGCCTGCCTTGTTCATCATGATTAGATTTTGCTTACAATAAATCACTTATAAATTTACAATTTTGACAGTCGTGAATTTAACCCTGATTGATCTTCCAGGTCTGACAAAAGTAGCTGTTGGTCAGTTTAAAGTCTTAACTCTATATACTTTTTTTAAATTCATTTCTTCCTTATATTTATATTATCTTTGTAGAGGGTCAATCTGAGAACACTGTGCAAGAGATCGAAACAATCGTACGTTCCTACATTGAGAAGGTAAGTTGTTGAAAAATATTGTATTTTCATTTGATTGCATAAATTTGGTTTCATGTGATTACATACATTATGATTTACATCCTGCCAACTGCATTATTCTGGCAGTTTCTCCTGCCAACCTAGATCTTGCAACATCTGATGCTATTAAAATTTCTCGTGAAGTAGATCCAAGAGGTAGTATGATCCATCCTTACGTATTCTGATTTACATCCTTGCTGCTCAGATTGTTTTGATTTGTATAGTTGCTACATTATTATCTCATTTATTAATCTTTATTATGTGTAACATTTCCAATAGCACCGCCTGTTATTTTGTTTATGATTTCTTAACTATTCATCTACAGGGGAGAGGACTTTTGGAGTTTTGACAAAACTTGATCTTATGGACCAGGGCACTGATGCAGTTGATGTAAGCTGTTTCTTGACTCTTTCGTTCAAACTCCGTTAACCAACTTTGGTTTGATTTCTGTCTTAGATAGCCAACTTTATATGGCCATAGAAAACCGCCAAAGTTAAAAAAACAAATTTGTTTTCAAGGTAACAAACCTTAAAGATTTTGATTGAAGGTAATCTAACCCCCAAATTGATGATGTGGCAGTCACATGTTGGTAAACTTTGAACATGTTAAACTTCTTTTTTTCCTGACCTGACATATATAAACCGGTTATCTTAGGTAACTACAATCGACAATTTTGAGACCTTGATGGCTGTTTCTGGCCAAAAATGAGTTGGTTCTGAAAAATAAGAAATCAGACCGAAGTTGTTACCTTTTTTGATGGCTCTAACCATGGGATTTGTAGGTTTTAGAAGGAAGATCTCACAAGCTGAGATATCCATGGATTGGTGTTGTGAATAGATCTCAAGCTGATATTAACAAGAGTGTTGTCATGATTGCTGCTCGTATTAAAGAACAGGAATACTTTGCTAACAGTCCTCACTACTGGCATCTTGCTGCCGATCCAGGGTTCGAGCCTCGGCTCTCCCTCAAGCCCGGAAGGGGCCGTATTGGGTGGGATTTTTCCTTGGATGCTCTCCAACTCTGACGTCAAGTGGGCCCGGTTAAGACAACATATTGGACGGAGTTAGACGAGACTCTCCCATGTGACGGGGGACTGCGATGTCACAACATTCAATGTTCGCCGTTCAAAAAAAACAAAACTAATCAAGTGAAATAGGGATGAAAGTGTGCGGGAAACAGCTTTCCAGGGTAATTTGCTTGTGTGTGCATAAATATATATCAAAATTAACTCTGAAGATGTCTAATTTGCTCACATAATGATAGAATTGTTTCAGCATCTGGAATCTGTAATCAAGTCCCAGATTCCAAGTCTTCAATCTCTCATCAGTAAAACAGTCACTGAACTTGAAACAGAAATGAGCCGTCTTGAAAAGCCCATTGCCATGGATTCTGGGGTAAGCAACTAAGTATGCCCATTACTTATTTTTTGGTATTATCATGCTTTAACTTTGTGATCAGGTTCTTCCTTTTTTTCTAATTTGCAGGGAAAATTATTCATGATTATGGAAATATGTCGTGCTTTTGATCAAATATTCAAAGAACATCTTGATGGCATGTATGTATTTGATATCTTCTTGGCTGGTTAAAAGATCAATGTTGTTACTTTAATATTATCAATTACTATGCAGACGACCTGGTGGTGACAGGGTGTACGGTGTCTTTGATAATCAACTTCCTACTGCTTTGAAAAGGTTACATTTTGACAAACAATTTTCTATGGATAATGTGAGAAAAATAATCATGGAAGCTGATGGATATCATCCCCATTTAGTGGCTCCTGAACAAGGATGTCGTCGTCTTATTGAATCTACACTGGTTACTATCAAGGCTCCTGCTGAGTCAGCTGTTGATGCGGTAAGCATCTAAGTTTTTGTGAATTTACCAATCATATAATTATTAAAGTTACAAAATATTTTTCTTGTAGTGGTACACTTTTTGAAACTTTAATTGTACTATTTTTTGCAAGAATAAGTGATTTTGGATCCATTTTGAAAATGTACATAGGAAATTGGACAATCTACTTTGGTACTTATCTAACATTGCTCATTATCTTAATGATAGTAATTAGCATGTTGCTGGTATGATATTATTAACATATCTATATAGAAAAATGGACCATCTTACTTTCATTTCAGGTTCATGTTATACTGAAGGATCTGGTCCGCAAGTCAATTAACGAGACTCCTCAAGACCTTTGTATATTAAGTTGTTAACTAATCAGAACCTGTCAAACACTCAAACAACTAGTTATCTGACTATTATAACTTCAAACACCATAAGCACATCCGAACACCATTGCTTGCAACGTGTTTTCTTAAGTTACAGCTGAATATATGTCCAAACACCCTCATATTGTCTCACATTATGTGCAGGAATTTAAGCAATATCCTTCCCTTAGAGTGGAGGTTTCAAATGCAGCTTGTGAATCATTAGAGAGGATGAGGGAAGAAAGCAAAAGAGCAACTATACAACTAGTTGACATGGAGTGCTCTTACTTGACAGTTGACTTCTTCCGGAAGCTTCCACAAGATGTCGAAAAGGGTGGAAATCCAACAAACTCGATTTTCGATCGATACAATGATGCGTATATTCGTCGAGTTGGTAAGTGTAATTAACAAAACTTGACATGCATGCTTACAGATCCATATTAATTGAACTCTGTTTTTGTTTGACCAAAAAACAGGATCAAATGTGTTGTCTTATGTCCATATGGTGGTTGGAACTTTACGTCACTCCATCCCCAAATCTGTTGTTTATTGTCAAGTACGTGAGGCTAGACTAGACGTAGCTTACTTGACCATTTCTTCACCCAGCTGGGGAAAAAAGAGGTTTGTATCACATGAAAGAAAATGTCTGAAATAACTAACGTTTTCAGAAACGTGATCGGCTGGTCGCACTGGAAAACAGCTACATAATCGGTCTGGTTGACCCCATTTAAACCGCCTATATGTGAACCGTCTGGTTACCAAACCTGATGGTTGCACTGGATTACAATTTTTTTTTTTTTACCTTTTCCTTCCAAATTCTCACCGCTTAAACTCCATATTTTGCTTATGCAGACTTCATATTTTATTAATATTGCAAATTCATACTAAAATATAGAATGGTTGTATCTTTTATTTAATTAGTTACATATATAATTATTTGCCCTTGTCATCATTAGAAAATTATTTTTTCTACCAATCAAGATTCCCTTATAACGTTAATACTTGCCCGGTTATTTCTAATGTTTTCGTAGCCAGACTTTAGATTAAACTGGTCGTCTTATCAGTCTACTAGTCATACATGTTTCATATGTGTGTGTATATATATATATGTATGTATTATGTAATGTGTCCTATGTTGTTAGCGGCATGCGTAGTTTATCTTGAATTTTTTTTATTTCTTTTTGCAGGGAAAACAATTGGGTAAAATACTGGATGAAGATCCAGCAATAACACAGAGGCGATTTTACATCGGAAAGAGACTGGAATTGTACCGAACCGCACAATCAGAGGTTGATCTCATTGGATAATCCCCATAGTGATGGAGACAGGTTTTTGTAAAAAAAAAATCAAAAATAAAGGATTTTGTCCTGTCCTCTAAAATAAAATTAATAATCAATTTATAAATTTTGCCCCTTCTTCACATCCTTATTAACAGGTCTACAGTTGTTTGCCATCACACATCTGATATCCCCCATTCTATTTTATTTTATAATTTTTTTGTATATTAAATTTAACTAGATGGTTATACCCGCGCTTCGCGGCGGGTGTCAGGCCCATCGTTAATAAAATTTAAATGTAAACATTGACGCAACGGTAAAAATAATGTTAATAAAAGAGAAACATAAAACTAAATAATAAATAAGGAAAAAAAACAAAATAAAAAAGTTACCTGTTTGAGTCGTCAAAACCATAAAAGCGAATACCGATACGAGTTCCTATAATACCAATACCGACAACGATTTATTCGCTCGTAATAGGTTCAGCTCGTCACGGTACGACAACGATAATGACAATCACTATAGGCAACGATAAAAAAACTCGATTTTAAATACAACTCCGTTTAAAAAAAATTATATCAGAACGTTGACAAAAAAAAAACTAAAATCAGCCACGCCCTCCGCATTTTGGAAAAAGTTAACGAACGAAAGTTATTAAAGAAAAACGAAATTAATAGAAAATAGAACGGGCTAAAAGCGTATATTATATATAGTATAAGGGTTAAAAAGAAAAATATAAAAAACAAAGAAAAAATAACTTTTCCAATTGTAAATGAAATTCCTACGTGGCGTAATACTGGTGGAACATGCACTATTCATGGCCTTTGTACTTTAATCTTAATTACTAATTGATAATAACGAATATGAAATATTTGGTGTAATCAACATTCACCTATTATCACTTTATGCGTGTAATGGTTCTCATGAGGGGAGGGGTGTGAGCCACGTAGGCTGTAAAGGGAGTGGAACATCGCGCCGCCCCATCATGGTCAGGGGCGTGGTGAGCTACTCATGATCGAAGCAACGGGCGTGGAGAAGAAAGGATTGTTTTTTTATTTTTTTTTCCATCCTCACAACCCTGCACCTCATCAACTCTTTTTGGATCACAATCACTAACCACTACACATTTTAAGTAGTGTGAGTGCCACCAAATCCACTGCTCGCGTGACATCTACCTGATATTACTTTTTACTCACTCACTAAACCACTATAAATAGTCTTATTGACAATGTATGAAAATTGAGCTGATCGAATCATTCACTCTATCAATTCACAAAGTTGAATATGTATAAAAATCGGATAAAGTAATTAGTTTAAAAGTTTAAAGTATAAAACATAATGTTAAATGGTTAAAGAAGTAAACAAAACTGACATCCACGACTTTCAGGATATAAGTTGATATTTAAGCAATTAGGGTGTTATTATGTATTCAATAATAAAAGATAGATGATTAAAGAAAAGAAAATAAAATATGATATTAAAAACAAGTGAGATGTATACATCTCCGCTTTCTCTTGTTTCTTCTTTTATATCTGCACTCACAAAAAATATAAAGAATCTCTTCTAGACATTTATAAAAATTATAAAGATTGATGAAATGAATCTCTATATTTAGATAATCTCTATTTACTAAACTCTAAAATTTAAAGATTGAGATTGAGATCCTAATGAGAGTACAAAATAGAAGATATCTCTGAATAATAGAGATCGAAAATGGAGATAGAGACTCTGTTGTGAATACTCTCACATACTTAAAACAATTATATTAAAAACTGATTAATAACTGACCTATCTACCGGTTTACTAGTCAGATAGTCTTAAATGTCTGGTTCTTGCACATAAATTAACCGTGCAATTTAAGATTTTTTTTATTAAAACGACTGATCCGTCCCGTTTTTAAAACATTGTTCAAAAGCACACACCAACAAATATAAATCCATAGATCTTGTCCAGAAAACAAAAGAACCCATAACCGATATGTTCAGTCCATAACGCCCTTAAACCCTGATTACTTGTCTAACTGGAAAACAAAAGAACCCGAGATGTTCAACCCATAACGGCCTATACCTCGCAAACCAAACCCGCGTTATGGCCGGTTTTGGCCCGGTGCGATTTTGAAAACGTTAGTTATCAAACTAGGTTTACTTAAAGACTGTTATTGTCATCTTACAATTCTATAGTAAATAACTAATTTTAATTACCTGCAATATATTTTAGAGTAAAGTGTCATTTTCGTCCATGTGATTTGGTCATTTTAGTCACTTTTATCCAAAAATTTTTTTTTTTGTTTTTTCGTTCCTGACTTTTCAAAATTTAGCCATTTTTATCCAACCGACTAACTCCGTCTACATTTTTAACGTTAAATCAGGGTCAATTTTGGTTAAATCAGAGGTAATTTGGTTAGATTTTAACCTATGAATTTCAAACCGACCCTTGAATTAACGTTAAGGTGTTACATGTCATCATTCTAAAGCCTCTAGATCTTTGTTTTCCCGGCTAAACATTTTCCAATTATCTATTTTAATTTATTCTTTTTAAAACTCTATTGATTAAATATCATTTAAACATTTTCATATTTCTTATGATTTTAAATTTTAAACATTAAATGTAGGATAACTTTTGATTGACCAATAACTTTATTTTTTAAATACATTATTTATAATTAAATTTAACTAATTAATTATAATTCATAGGATTTAGAGGTGTTAATTTTTTATTTTATGAAATATTATGAATTGTTAGTATATAAGTGTTTTATTTATGATAAAACAATTCCATACGCCACACACACACATATATATATAATCCATTATTTATTATTTATTACTTAATAAATAAAAATCCTAGGGAACATGTGGCGTAATTCAAGAGCCCATCCTAAACCATTCTAGCCAATTATTTTAGGCAACTAAATTATTTCTTATAATTCAATATCATAATTAATTTACATTCCATCATTATTTAATATTTGATTTTTTTACAAAATATTTCTTGTAATTTTTTTAAATAAAAAATGAACATATGATTTAGATTGACATTTTTTTTCAAAAAATCTAATAAAATTAAGTCATCTGCTAACTGTGGTTCTCTAAAATCTAATAATAATTTATCAACATATAAGATATTTATTTATTGTATTATTTTCATGATCCAGCCCGTGTAATACACGGGAATCTAACATTCTAACCTAGTAAATTAATAAACACAATTAACCCAATAACAATTTATGTAAGAGCTCAATTAACCTAATAAATTAATAAACATATAATAACCTAATAACATATTATCTAGGGGCTCAATTAACCCAGTAAATAAATGAACATAATTAACCCAATAACATATAATTACATATTCTTACATTTGTTTTTATGCATTTAGATGTATTGTGGATATGCACAAATAAAAATTTGAATTTATCATATATTTATATGAACAGTCGGCAGTCACTACTTCCATCCCAATCACCTTCCGACCTGCGTCCTGCCAAGGTGTTGAGTTCTTTAACCCATATAAGTTTGTTTTAGTTTTTTTATTGTTTACAATTTTCAATTTGTAAGGCCCCTTTCCCGAAAGGCCTCACTTATTGGATTTACTCATCAACACATAGAACTTAATCATAAGACATTCATTAACACAGCGGAAACGATTTAAAACTTCAACATGCGCAGCGAAAATACATAACATGTCTAAACATAACTTGTCGACATACAAACTGAAACTTGTCTGAATCAACTAAAACAATAACATAGACAGGATGCCAGACTCTGGTCTTCGGGTAACTCTTCTTGCCAAGCCAAGCATCCACTTCCATCTACTACCACCTACACTTAACTGATGTGCATACTAAAAATCAGCAACGCTGAGTGAGTTCTAACGTTTACTTTAAATCTATTTTACAAAAGATTTACTAAAACACATATACTGCCAATAAGGCTAAACTTAACACACTTTACTTTTCAAACATATATACTGCCATTAAGGCTAAACTTAACACACTTTACTTTTCAAACAGTTTAAAACGTATAATAAACCGTCAATTCCTCTTTACTGTACTGCCCTCATGGCTTACATCCATGAACCGACAAGTACCTGGTCAATGCCCCCATGATCAACGACCATGAACCGACAATACCGCTTATCCGTCAATTCCTTGTCACTACTGTACCGCCCCCATGGATTCATCCATGAACCGACGAGTACCTGGTCAATGCCCCCATGATCAACGACCATGAACCGACAATACCGCTTATCCGTCAATTCCTTGTCACTACTGTACCGCCCCCATGGATTCATCCATGAACCGACGAGTACCTGGTCAATGCCCCCATGGCTCACTATCCATGAACCGACAATACCCTGGTCAATGCCCCCATGGCTCACTATCCATGAACCGACAATACCGCTTAACGCTAAGGGGAGGTTGCGTGGACCTCCCGAGCAACCGCCGTCACTCATCCCAGTTGTACAACCGTTAACGAACCACAAAGGTTCTTACTAATGGGTAGAACCCATATCTGACATCTTGTACAAGTAACATCTGTCCCAAGGACCTTTATAGCTGGTACATATTCCCGAAGGAAAACTGTTCACTTTACTGTTCATAAATATTTCTGTAAATCTTGCTCATAACTTAACATATATCATGCCTTTGTTTATGTATATAAAAATATAGTAAACGCTTGCCAAATGATATATCTTTGCTTTTACTGAAACATAGCTTATCATAAAAATACATCTTGCTTTCTAAAACATAGCTTATCATAAAAATACATCTTGCTTTCTAAAACATAGCTTATCATATATATCATGCCTTTGTTTATGTATATAAAAATATAGTAAACGCTTGCCAAATGATATATCTTACTTTGCTGAAAAACATACTTTTGCCTCTTTTAAACCTTTCACTAAAACATAGCTTTTCTCTTCAGTTTATAATATATAAAATATAATAAACACTTTACACTAAGTATGCACACCATCCCTAAAGAAGGCAAAAAGGGGATTAGAACTCACCTGATATCTTAGCGGGGATGTCCTACTGGAATCTCACACAATCTGAACAATCATAACAATTCGTCACATATCAGACTCATCGAAACTACCTAGTTTCGATACCGGTAGACCTATCGAAACTCCCTAGTTTCGATACATGCAACCCTATCGAAACTTCCTAGTTTCGGTACATGCTGACCACTCGAAACTACCTAGTTTCGATACACGTTGACCTATCGAAACTACCTAGTTTCGATACACGCAACCCTATCGAAACTTCCTAGTTTCGGTACATGCTGACCACTCGAAACTACCTAGTTTCGATGCTTGCCCCTGACTCGAAACTACTTAGTTTCGATACCCTTCAGCTCAGTCATCTTCCCCATAAAACCCTAACTTTGCATGCAGATCCGACCTCGTCAAGATCCAAACTTTTTACGTTGAAAACTTGTGTTTTCTAACCGAGAGTCTAGATCTATACTTTGTTTCCATTTTTAAACGTAAAAATCTAACATTTACCCGATTTTATTTCAAAACCCAACTCATACAAAAACTCAGATCTGGAACAAATGGTTACCTGAAATCGCTTCCCTTTCGGTGATAAACACTCACGAGACTCTTGCTAATGCTCCTTGAAGCTTACTCCGAAAACCGGGACTTTCTCTCTCTAGGCTCTCTCTCGCTTTCTCTCTCTAGAATTCCGAAAATGGTGTTGCAAATGAGGGTTGTGGCTGGTCTTGAGACTTATAAGGGCCCAAACCCTTGCCCTTTTCGGCCCATACACTCCGGCCCAAGCTCTCTACCCCTTTTTTTTATTAAGTCTTAATTTCTCGTGAATTCTTTCGCACTCTAAAACTCGGGATGTTACAAGTCTACCCTCCTTACAACAGGTTTCGTCCTCGAAACCTGCCATAAGCTATACTGATAGCTAATCACAGAATGGGTGGCATGAACCGTAGCTATGCAAGGCAGCTTGGTCATGAAGGCCATTGTGATTAACTATCATGGGGCCTATCCTGGGGCGATCTCAAATTCTAAGGCATCTAAACTAATGGGGCTAGCTAATCATTTGAGGAAATCAATAATATAAACCTGCTGTAACATATATAAAAGTTTGCAACGTACCTTACTGAGTCATCTGGTAGACCCTCGCCTGGGCTTTGTTCATGTAGGGTTCTTTCGCTGCACCTTTTCCTTTTCCGAATCCTCCAGCTTCCGGTTCCTTGGGCTTTCTACATTCCCGGCTGAAATGTCCCTGCTCTCCACAGTTGTGGCATCTAGGCTTTTCTGGACAGTCGCGTGACTGGTGTCCGAACTTGCCACACCTAAAGCATCCTACCTGTCCAGCTTTACATTCTCCTCCATGTTTCTTCCCGCACTTGCCACATAGGCCCTCAGCTTCTACCCTTGCTCTTCTCTCACCAGGACCTTGGAGATCCTCACCAGTTCGCTTGACTGCTTGCTTCTTGGGCAACTCAGGGATAACTTCAGTAGAAGCGATGTCATCATACACGACGCCGCTTAGAACAACCACCGACTCAAAGGTACTCGGTGTGTTGGCTTTGACAAAAGTACGGATCTTCGGAGGTAACCCTTGAACATAATAATGAATCCTCCTCTCTTCAGTTGTCACAAGATGAGGCACCAGACGTGCCAATTCATTATACTTAGAAGTGTATTGCCGGTGAGTCATAAGTCCAGCTTGCAGAGTCAAGAATTCCCTTTCCACCTTGTGGACCTCGTTCTTAGGACAAAACTTCTCAGTTACCAATGCCTTCAGATCATTCCATCTCATTAGCTCGACCGCTTGGTCGCCCTTAGCCTGTTTCACAGTTTCCCACCAGTGTGCTGCTTCCCCTTTTAACGACTTTGCAGCGAACATAACTGTTTGTTCCGGTCGACATTCACTAAGGCGAATGGTCGACTCCATACCGTTAATCCAGTCTAAAGTATCAGCTGCTTCTTTCTCCCCAGTAAGTACAGGCGGATCACAACCTCGAAATGCTTTGTAATCACAGCCGCGAGCAGGCGGTGCAACGTTCTCTACCGAATTTGGTCCTCCCATAGCTGGAAGCACCACAGGCCCTTCAGTGACTGGGGTTGTGTTAGGGTCCTCCTTGGCTTTCCTCAAGGCTTCGTCTAGTATGGCCGGTAAGGTTTCCTTTAGCAGTCGGGTAAATTCACGGCCAAGAGCTGCTTGCACGACCGGCTCGAACTCGAATGTCTGATCATCTCCTGCCGCATGCTCAACATTGTGTTGACTGACTACCGTATTGGTATGGGTAGTGTGAACACTCCCCTCAATCTCCTGGTTTGTACTAGCTCCACCGCGGTGGCCTGTACGCCCACCACGTCTTCCTCCTCCACCTCCTCTAGTTCCTCTACGTCTAGCCATCTCTAACTGAAAGATAGAAAACAAAGGAATTTAATTTCATCATGCTAGGGAATATGTAGAACACAATAAGTAAGGTAAGATGTTAATATACACTGGCCATCTGCAATTAACCATTACATCACTTTTCGTTTTCCATTTATTCGCTTTCATGATTCCACTAAAGCCTCTATTCTTATCTTGACACTCTAAAAGGTAAACCTTACTTACTATACGCTTCTGATGCTTTGGCTTGAGTTACCCGTTACTGGCATCCGCTACTTGTCCCATTCTCAGTTTAAGTCTGGACATCGGGGATGTCCAAATCTCTCAAACTATGGCTCTGATACCAACTTGTAAGGCCCTTTTCCCGAAAGGCCTCACTTATTGGATTTACTCATCAACACATAGAACTTAATCATAAGACATTCATTAACACAGCGGAAACGATTTAAAACTTCAACATGCGCAGCGAAAATACATAACATGTCTAAACATAACTTGTCGACATACAAACTGAAACTTGTCTGAATCAACTAAAACAATAACATAGACAGGATGCCAGACTCTGGTCTTCGGGTAACTCTTCTTGCCAAGCCAAGCATCCACTTCCATCTACTGCCACCTACACTTAACTGATGTGCATACTAAAAATCAGCAACGCTGAGTGAGTTCTAACGTTTACTTTAAATCTATTTTACAAAAGATTTACTAAAACACATATACTGCCAATAAGGCTAAACTTAACACACTTTACTTTTCAAACATATATACTGCCATTAAGGCTAAACTTAACACACTTTACTTTTCAAACAGTTTAAAACGTATAATAAACCGTCAATTCCTCTTTACTGTACTGCCCTCATGGCTTACATCCATGAACCGACAAGTACCTGGTCAATGCCCCCATGATCAACGACCATGAACCGACAATACCGCTTATCCGTCAATTCCTTGTCACTACTGTACCGCCCCCATGGATTCATCCATGAACCGACGAGTACCTGGTCAATGCCCCCATGATCAACGACCATGAACCGACAATACCGCTTATCCGTCAATTCCTTGTCACTACTGTACCGCCCCCATGGATTCATCCATGAACCGACGAGTACCTGGTCAATGCCCCCATGGCTCACTATCCATGAACCGACAATACCCTGGTCAATGCCCCCATGGCTCACTATCCATGAACCGACAATACCGCTTAACGCTAAGGGGAGGTTGCGTGGACCTCCCGAGCAACCGCCGTCACTCATCCCAGTTGTACAACCGTTAACGAACCACAAAGGTTCTTACTAATGGGTAGAACCCATATCTGACATCTTGTACAAGTAACATCTGTCCCAAGGACCTTTATAGCTGGTACATATTCCCGAAGGAAAACTGTTCACTTTACTGTTCATAAATATTTCTGTAAATCTTGCTCATAACTTAACATATATCATGCCTTTGTTTATGTATATAAAAATATAGTAAACGCTTGCCAAATGATATATCTTACTTTGCTGAAAAACATACTTTTGCCTATTTTAAACCTTTCACTAAAACATAGCTTTTCTCTTCAGTTTATAATATATAAAATATAATAAACACTTTACACTAAGTATGCACACCACCCCTAAAGAAGGCAAAAAGGGGATTAGAACTCACCTGATATCTTAGCGGGGATGTCCTACTGGAATCTCACACAATCTGAACAATCATAACAATTCGTCACATATCAGACTCATCGAAACTACCTAGTTTCGATACCGGTAGACCTATCGAAACTCCCTAGTTTCGATACATGCAACCCTATCGAAACTTCCTAGTTTCGGTACATGCTGACCACTCGAAACTACCTAGTTTCGATACACGTTGACCTATCGAAACTACCTAGTTTCGATACACGCAACCCTATCGAAACTTCCTAGTTTCGGTACATGCTGACCACTCGAAACTACCTAGTTTCGATGCTTGCCCCTGACTCGAAACTACTTAGTTTCGATACCCTTCAGCTCAGTCATCTTCCCCACAAAACCCTAACTTTGCATGCAGATCCGACCTCGTCAAGATCCAAACTTTTTACGTTGAAAACTTGTGTTTTCTAACCGAGAGTCTAGATCTATACTTTGTTTCCATTTTTAAACGTAAAAATCTAACATTTACCCGATTTTATTTCAAAACCCAACTCATACAAAAACTCAGATCTGGAACAAATGGTTACCTGAAATCGCTTCCCTTTCGGTGATAAACACTCACGAGACTCTTGCTAATGCTCCTTGAAGCTTACTCCGAAAACCGGGACTTTCTCTCTCTAGGCTCTCTCTCGCTTTCTCTCTCTAGAATTCCGAAAATGGTGTTGCAAATGAGGGTTGTGGCTGGTCTTGAGACTTATAAGGGCCCAAACCCTTGCCCTTTTCGGCCCATACACTCCGGCCCAAGCTCTCTACCCCTTTTTTTTATTAAGTCTTAATTTCTCGTGAATTCTTTCGCACTCTAAAACTCGGGATGTTACACAATTTTTCATGTTTTAACTTTTGGTCTTTTGGAATTTGAAGTGTCGCGTCTCACGTCACATGATGACTAATGAGATGTCTATGTTTTCAATTTTTGTTTTTCAATTTTTTTATGTTTTCAATTTTCATGTAATTTTCAATTTATCAATTGTTTACACTAAATATATTAATTAGTTAAATGTTTAAATTTTAAATTTCATGTTTTGTTTATTGTTATATATTTAAATTTTTATTATTTATTTAGCTTGATTGCTTGAAATTTATATTATTAGGTTATAAGTTATTGATATATGATTTACAGAAATTATGTCTCTCAAACCAGTAGTAAAAAACATAAAAAGAGAAAATTAGATGAAAAATTAAGAAAGTCTCAAGCCGGTACTCTAAATAGGTTTATCTAAAGATCAACAACTTTGCTTCCAAGAATGGTAGGAGAGCCTTACGATTCGTTTAACTATATAACATAGATTAGTTTGCTACAATAATTTTGTCTTGTTTATTGTTATAACAATTATCGTTGTATTAATAATTTTTTATATATAAAAAATTTAGGGGCCCGTTTTTTCTATGCAAGCAAGGCACCCGAAATCTCAGGGACGGCTCTGGTAAGGAGGACACACCATGAAATTTCATATATTTGTAAAGGGCATCTGTAATTTACTCTATTTATTATGTAGTTATATAATTAATATATTAAACAAAATCAAGACAAATCATAAATTGCTTCTATTATTAGTATCATCAGCAACATGGTTCACCAGGAAATTTATTATGCACTTGTGTCTATAAATCAAATCAAATCTCAGGTTCAACAAAAATGGTACCATATACAATTAAACCCAATTCAGTTTTCTAATGGATATGAACCAAGAATCCAAAACTTCTTTAAAACCTGTGTTCTTGCCAATATGCAACCTCTCCGAAATCCTCTGGTTTTGAACCTGAAAGCCATGTAAACACCGAGTTTTAAATGGAATGACAACGTATTACTTTGTTTTTAGAACAACTCCTAATCTACTCCTATAAACCACCTATACCTGCACCTTGCGGGATTTGAACCCTTGACCTCTTGAATAGAGGCAAGGCATCTATCTTACCATAAATTTTGACAAGTCAAATGTCTAATAAGTGGACTCCAAACTGAAAATTGTTGCAATAGCAGAAATCTAAAAACCAAGTCCAGTGTATCACGTGGCTGAAAGTAAATTCAAATTCTAGTAACCACCTCTATTTAGGTCAAGGGGACAAACTGGTCTAGTCAAGGTTGGTTGGTTAGGTGGATTGGGTAGCGGGTCAAAACATGTTCGGGTTGAAACATGGCCAGGTTGCATGCACTAAAACACTTTTTTCTCTATTTTCAAAAAAGATTTAAATAATTAATGTGATAATTGCATTTATAAGAAAACAACATTAATACAATAAAATCAAAATCTTTGAATAAATCAATCTACGAACTGTTTTGAGATAAAAACACCGCCAAACCATTTTTGCATACAGTTTCAGTTGGGCTTAATTCCCGACTCTAGCAAGCCTGCTAGGAGTTGGGCCAGCCCATTCACATGGAGGTGTTTGAGTTGGGGTGCTACTGAGATTACTAGTCGAGTAGGATTAGGAAAGCTATTTATCATTATTTATATTTGATTTAAACAATCATATTCGAGTAGATTTAGGTTGTTTATATTTTAATATTAAATATACAATTCGTATTAGAGTCTAACGAGTCTAGGTTAGTCTATATAAACCGAGTCAAGGTTTAACATTGTAATCGAGTTTTAGAGAGAGATTTCTTGATATTAATAAGCGTGTTTGAGAGTTAGCCAATAACGTGTGTTTTACCGATTCGGGACTTGAGTTTCAAGCAAATATTTTTAGGTGCATTTCAAGTTTAGAAGAATTTCATAATGATGTAAGAAAATAACATGCATCTATTGAGCTAACCTGTGAATTCTCTTGAACTGATGATAGCTCATGACTTCAGGGGAAAACTATAATACTTCACTTCAGTTAGGTAGCAGTAGTTGCTCCATTTCCTTCAGAAGAAAAACTAGTAGACTTTGGACCTTCACTTCCTCTGATTACTCTGCTACACACAACTTTAAAAGACTGAGAATTATACGGTTTGTTCAACAAACTAATGGGCATTCTCAAAGTCTGCTTCCGGTTTCTTCTCCCCCTAATCAAAATATTAAACGTCTTCTCATTCTCAACTTTTTGAGGTGGCTTAAGAACATGATCATCACCACTGCTTCCCAAATTCCAGTTTGTACCAACGTTCTCTGATGTAACACCGACAATTTCATTAATAACTTTTGGCCCTTCAAGATTGGCTTCTTGCTTAGTTTCAACCTCAACCAGTTTTGTTTCCATGATTGGATCAGAAATGGGCCTTACTGCTGGCGGTGAGATGGAGAATTCCATTGGATGGCCGTTGGGCCAAACTGGGCCAGTAACATATTGTAACCCGTTAGCACCCATATTACATTGCCATGCAAAATGATTGGGATGGAAGGTACTGGTAGTTATTGGTAATGATGGAGCTTGTGTATACGGTGGGCCAGGAGGAGAGTACATAAGAGGCAACGGGTGGATCAAATTTGGGGTACCTGGGGGTGTAGGGTAAGGTTGATGGGGAGACGAACACATTGGATTTACTCCAGGTAAGACATTGGCAGGCCTCGGGTGAAGATTCATGTTCATTTGCCACGGGGTGGGACCAGGTGGGAGAGCTATGTTCATGGGGATTGTTGCAACACGTATAGCTGGTGATGTTGGGTTAAATGGTGTAGCTGATGCAGATAACTTCTTGTTTGGGAGTTCTTGAGTGTAATTTGGAGAATTAACTGTAGTTTTATCATCCCCAGGCATCACATTAGTAGAAGAATCTTTCTCAGATAGATCTGAAACTATGGGAATTTGTATGTTGATGACACTTTTGTCAACTATTGTATCACCCTCAACGTATTCAGGTACAGTTTCCATATGTTCATCTCCTACTAACTCACTCAAATGAGTTTCTTCTGTTTCATCTTTCAAATTTTCTACCTCAACTTTCTCTTCCTTAATTTCAGACTCAGAAATTTCTTTTGGACTGATAAATTCGTCATTTTTACCATTGTCAATTTCCTTATCATCAGGAATATCACTTTGTGACTCAAACTGCAACAAGGAAATGGTACCAGGTGGGGCCAGAGCTACTTCTTTGTAAGAAGGGGATCTCCCTATACTAACTATAGAACTTCTCTGTGGTACATGACCTGCTTCTTTTGTCGTTTGTGTGGGGCCAACTTCAAATGAAGAATTAGATTCCTCTTTACCACTTGTACTAATTTCTTCTGGAGTAGATACTGGCACTGACTTAACTCTATAAGTCAACGCCTTGACGATTCTCCTTCCAAATTTATGATTCGGAGAGGGAACTTTTGCAGTGTGGTAATCAGCGTAACTTGCTCGTTTCTTTATAAAGTGATACTTACCGGTTTGAAAGCTATTCTTCAATTTCTCTTCAGAATCATGAAGTGAATCTTTCTTTTGATAACTATAAACCTTGTTGAAAGCCGCTTTCTTCTGTCTTAATCGCCTTACATACGAGCCTGCTGATCTTTGAACAGGTTGCCATCCTTCTTCTCCTTCAGGAAAGACATCATTGGCAATAACAAAGTTTTGTGCTGCAGTTTTCTCCAATGGTGGAAGCGGGTTTTCATCAATGGGTTCTTCCTTGATAGGTAGGCCCAAGTCAACGGGTGTAGAGTCAACAGGTTCTTCATTCACCTGTATGTCATGTTCATGTTCAAGGGCTGGATCTTGTTTCTCTTCATCTGAAACTTCTTTCACAAGACCTTTCGATAACGAGTCATCAGAATTTGCCACCTCCAAGTTCTGGTAAGTTTTCCCCTTTAACTGGAAATGGAACATATACATACTTAGATACAGTTGCATTAGTTTTTATCAAAATTATATTCAAGTAAACAAATAAACACACCTTCTGGATATAGGTTTTCCTTTTTAAACCCACTCCATCAGTCCCTTGGCCATCATGACTTGGATTAATATAATCAAGCAAATCCGATACACTGCACATCATATAATAATAATAAAGGTGTAGCCATCATTTAAACAAATCATTGTTTGATATTAAGAATTTGGAATTAAAGGCGCTGCCTACACACCTAAGATGGCCTTTGCTTGCTATGGATGCATCTGGTTTCCGAGTCCCATTTCTTGCAGCTTCTTGTTGTTCAAGTGCCTTGGATTCAAAATACTCAAGCCATGCAGCAGCATCCTGCACCAATTAGTTATTAAATTGGAGTTAGTAGGAAATATTGAATTTTGATATAAGATAAATACATATAAAACCTTGCTATAAGATGTAGCAGATATTACCTGTGTGCGTAGATCATCTGGGCCCAGCTTTGCACGTAGTATCTGCAAGGTGGTTTGTTCATGCTGAACACTAAGAGGGTAAGCTTCCATTAAAGAGAGTGCAATAGCTATTGCATGGTAACTAGCAGCAGTCTGAAAAATAAAAGGAGCACAAAAGGTAGGGTTAAGATTGTCTTTTCAGACATACACCATCAGGAGTCATGTTTCTTATGGAGAAGTAAGAAACCTGGATATGGTCTGGGCCAAGTAACTTTTGGTTGCATTTGAGAGCTTTATGGAGATATCTGAGAGCCACATGAACATTTCCCAGGCCTTCTTCCATCATAGCTACATTGATGTATGTTGCAGCAGTGTTTGGATGTGATGCCCCACAAGTTAGATGCAGCAAATACAATGCCCGTTTCACATACCTGATATTATTGATCAAATTCACAAAGGTTATTCCAAAACAAAGATGTCAAACTTAATTAGAATTCACAAAATATGAAAAGGAAAATACTTGAGAGCCAACTCTGTATGTTGAAGGCGATAGTAGAAGACAGCAAGATCTCCATAACTTTTCATGGTATCTGGATGATCCAATCCCAATTCTCTCTCATTGATGTCTAAAGCTTTTTGTTGGTAGATTGTGGCCTGCATTCAATTGGAGAACTTAAGATACATAAAATAAAAATTTTAAAAATATGTAGATATATCTAAGTATCTAACACTCCCTCATTAATAAATAAAGACCTGATTGAAGTCCCCAGTGTGATACAAAACTACAGCGAGGAGGCTGTAAGCTCCTGCTGTTATTCGGTGATAGGGACCACACACTGCAACTAGCTTTGCAAGAGCCTGAAATGAAGGATAAGTAATAACATGTAAACTATACTGATTATTTAATATAAACTACAAGAACAAAACCATTATTTCATTTAATCTTATTATGCTTAAAAATAGTAATGCTGATGAGAAGAGGCATGCATAGAAACTAAATTCAGTATCCAATCAGAAGGAGGCCACCTAATAACCGAGGTTGGTTCATTTTTAGAACTTTGGTACCTTTGTTCCATAGCTAACTGCATCTTCAAGTTTTCCCTTATCCAAAGCTGTTTTTGATGATTCCAGAAGTTGACGTCCATCAGCAGACGAGCATGCTGCTTGCTGCAATAAAATAAAAAGGTTCAAATATATGGACACTGACCAATAAAATAAGATCTGTTGCTACCATGAAACGGTGTGATTCATCACCTTATGCACTGGTACTAAGCTGATGATGTCCTCTTTTCTGAAAGGGTTAGGAGTATTCATATCAAAATCTCTTGGAACCAGCTCAACTCCCACCTAGAATATGAGTACCAATTTGTTTACAGCTAACCAATTTCTCATAATTTTAAAAGCACAGAAAACAGTTATTGCTCCTATTAAGCTAATGGGGATTAACATTTGGTCAGCATAGAGATGTATACCGTATGCTATGACCCTACACAGCATGATGTGTTTTTCAACCAACATAGATCAGCAACATTAATGATGCTTAAGAGAGGATAATTAGTAATTAATTACCTTATGACATAAGCCACGCAGTATAGCAATTTTTCTGAGTTCTGTGTAGTTAAAGCTGGAAAGATCCCAGTCATATCTCTTCTTCAAGAAAACATCAAGCCATGTTCTTGTTAGAGAATCAACAGCTTGCTCACTTTCAGGAACCCCAAGCATAAGATTCAATGCAGCTGCAATTGCATCAGCCATTTCCTCTGGTTTAGAAACAGCAGCAATCACTGCTTGTAGAATGTGCTTAAAAGCTCGTACTATCATTTCATGTATGCACAGAGATTGCACATGTGATAATTTTTCTGAAAGCTTAACCTGATCAAAGAGAGCAATAGAAATGTAAAGTCGGTTCAAGGATTCTAAGTTGCAAATACCAAAAAATTGAATAACTAAAAATCATAAAAGAGAGCTCCTTGTCAAGACCAAAGATTGTAGCAAAGGGTATGCATATAAAGAGTCAAAGAGCAAAATAGAAAAACTTCATGAATATTTTCTGGAACCAGATAATTAATTAAGATCGACCTACAGATAGATTTCCTAATGAAGGTTTATCAAGGCACTAACCACTTGTCCTAGAGAACGCATGCGGAGACCTCGTGTGTGCATAAAATCAGTTAAAGTTCGCCCATCAACTGGTGATAGTTCCAATGAACCAAAATCTGCAACCTGCAAACAATGAAGTGTTATAATTTGTCAAATATGACACTTACATAAAAATCACTCGGGATAAGAATCATATGATAATTGTGGCTTTGTATTACCAATTTTGTTAAAGCAACTTCATTGTAATATTTTTGAGATAGGTCAATCAGCTCCAGCAAAGACTACACATAATAAGCAGTAGGTTATATTATAGATTACTATGCAAGGATATAATCATATAAAAACATCTATTATTTCAAGCATACCTTGCGATGGAGTCCTGTATCCGACTCTTTAAGCCGAGTAAAAGCAGCGCCAGATAACAATTTTTTTAAAGCAACCTCATTTTCAGTTGCATTGACCTCTAGCTGGGATTCTGCAATATCTAACACAGAATTCTCCACTTCCCCATTAACATCAGCAACTTTTGATTCTGTATTGCTTCCCTCAAAATCCTTTTTCTTGTTCTTGAGGGATCTAAGAGGTGTCCCAAGCCCTTCGACTTTCATTTCATTCTTCCCTTTTTTAGTGGAAATTTTCTTGTCTTTTTCTGTTTTCTTTTGGTCTTGTAAATGTTGTATCCAGCAAGCTCCAAGTTCCCATCTTGTAAAGTTGTCAGTTCCTACACACTCTTCTTGGAGCTTACTTAGACTCTCCTTTAGTAGCTTCTCAACAAGACCTCGGGAAGTGCTGAGCTCTCCACTTTCGGATCTTTTTAAATTAGGGAGAACGTCATTGTGTTGTGAAGTTGTTTTTTTGTGTAGCAGCAACCTCAAACTGAAAAAAAGAAAGTAGAAATAAAATAAGTTGATACCATAAGGAATTGGATATTCATATTTATACTTATATAAATAATATATATATGTGATTTATGAATTAAATTTAATAATAACTTTATTATAGAAATTATGATTCAAACTTTTAATAATTTGCATTTAAATGATAATTATATGTGAAAAGTACAAATATGAATATGAGAAATTGAAGTTTATGATTTGTGTCATCAAACTAATCTTTTAATAATTTGAGGTTTATGATTTGTGTGTATTAATGAGTATGAGAAATTGAAGTTTATGATTTGTCTCATCAAACTAATCTTAAAGCTCATGCAGTGTGTATTAATGAGTATGAGAAATTGAAGTTTATGATTTGTGTCATCAAACTAATCTGATAAAAGCATATGCTAGTTGGTGAGAAAGAACCTGTTGATATTGAGGGCACAGGCTCCACCATCTGGCTGATCTAAAAGCTCAATGTATGGCAATGGAGAAACTTTCTTGTCATCTTCTCTCTCCTCGACTTTCACAACAGCAGTATAACCACAATACCTTACACTGACAACACCTAGAGTAGCAATATCCTGTTTTCCAACCGAAAAGGTCAAGCATTAGTGGTAAGAACTACATTTTCACTAATCAAAAATAAGAAATAAAAACAAGATTTGACACGTTTGAAATATCTTCTTACATGAGCAGCAGTATTCTCATCAGCAGTGATCCCTTTAAGTAGGTTTCTCTTCACCAAGCTCTCTTTCTCCACCCCAGTTGCTTGGGATCCATCAATCTTTGTATCCACTTTGCAGCTAGCATCAGGGAAATCTTTGAAGACAGTGATTCTCAAGTCCCCAATACTCTCTGTATGTATAGCATCACCACTTACATCAGAACAATCTGAATTGAGGTTTTCCATTATGTGTTGAATGGCAAAAATCGCTTTGAAAATGGCAACATCAACAAACAAGCTATGCAATAGGAAAGCTTTTCTGTCTCGAATCTGTCTATCTTCTGCCGTCTTGCAAGGCATAGATGCAACATACATGAATTCACTAGCCCATGGATGCAAATCGCTTTTTCCATCTCTTCCTAAACCGCCCCCATTTCCTCCCCAACTCTCATCTTCTGCAGGAAGAGGTGGAAAAACTGAAGGTACTTGGGCTGCAACAGGAGGTATGAGCCATGTGTTGGCTCTGAAACCATAAGGGAGATTCCCAAACTGCAGGTGGTCAAGAAACTATTAACATTTTGATTTTAAAAGAAAATTAACAAATGCAAAAAATAATTTGAACTATTAGTCTTTAATGAATGGTTATATCCAGAATCGTACCTTGTTCCTTTCAATGAATGCCTTAATGAGATCTTCGTAAGCCTGAAAGTAGGTTCAGCTTGTTCAGATAGGCAGTAATTGAAATGTGACACAGAGCATGTTTATTTAGAAACTTACATTATCAAACGCTCTACTAAGTCGCTGCAACAAATCAACAAGGTTGTGACATAAAATCCGCTGCTTCCCATTGCTCCAAAATCCATTTCTACAAACTTCAACATGTACGGGCTTTCCATGACACAACTTCACCTATATCAAAAAGTTTAAGATATAAAGAATATTGCAAGCATTTTACCGGTAAAAGAAACCTTAAAATGTTATATGATTTTCTTACCTCAAGTGAGAAAAGTTGATTATCAATTAAACTCTCATCTTCTGGTTGCCTTGTTACCTTCCTTACATCTGCAAAGGTTTGTAGTAAGATGCAAGTATACCATTGAATTCAACATCTTATTCATGGAAAGTTGATATATTAAGAAGCTGTAGTAGCCCCAAATGGTTGGCTTAGGGAGACTAATATTCACTCTTGATCCCAGATTAAGGTTCAGTTTCCACATTTGCAAATATTAATGATCTTAAGTACACTAAATTAGGTTTTCACCATGGAACAACATATTTGATAAAGCAGAATGAATTTAGTTGACCAATTTATAAAATCACAAGAGCATGTGAACACCTATGTCTACTCAAACCGATAATAACGGCAATTCACAGTGTGTGTGTGTGTGAATGATCATCCGCATGTGTGTACTGTATGTCTGTATACTTACATTGGATAGGAGGAGTGAGGTGCGAGAGGGAGAAAAACTCGTAAAAGCTGCCGAGCTTAGGGCTGGAATTGCTCAGCTCTCCCTCTCCATCAACGGAGATATCTTTCGACGGCGGTTGTTGCGATGGCGGAGCCGGTGTTTGCGGAGACGAAACACGTTTATGGTTTTGTTGCGCTTTGCTCGTCTTCTTTGCAGCCTTGATTTCCGGCACATTCTTGCCGGAGTCCTCTTTGATCACCGGCGACGGTCCGAACGACGTCGTGCAAGCGACGATGTCCAACAATCTCCTCACATGCGCTGTGGCGGTTTCAGCATCGTAGTCCTCTGTGTGTAATAAAAGAAAAAATGTAAGGATAAATATGTCATTTGACCATGACAGCGTGGCAGTACTATACGGGCTAATTACCTTCTATGAGATTGAGCGTGCAGGGCTTCAAGGCCGCAACGTCCACTGTATCTTTCAATCGTGGGCCTCTTACCTGTTTAAACGGAAAGGGTATCGTTTACTAATGGGCCAAATGATCCAGATAAGGTGGCCCATATCAAATCTTATAAAACTAATTTTTTTAAATTTCATCTTTTTCCTGCATAATACTTTAAAATTCCAATTATCTACTATTTAAATATAATAATAATATGTTGGTAATTTGATACTAAAAAAAAATAAACCATAGCAGTAAAAGGTTATTTGTATAGTAACAAAATTCTTACCTCATGAGATAGGGAAAAATTTGTGATGTTGCATGTTATTGTATTCACTGATAATAGTCGACGAATATCTATAATTCTATCGGTCGATATTCCCTGTTTTATATGAAAGAAAAATCGTTAGAAAATAAATATTTAAAAATAAATAAAAGAAATTGAAACATGTCCATGTTTTATTCTTTATTGAATTGGACTAGTGTATTCCATCAAGCAAAAACAAAGTAGTGTATTTCATCAAACAATTACAAACAATGATTGTGGCGTATAAAGGATAGCATTGATAAATACTTTTTTAAATGTTTTTCATTTCTCTATAGGGGTTGGACCCACACCACCCTTTTATGTGGACTATTGTTTAAATATGGTATTATTGAATCAAACGTTTATAAAAACGAGATAACTGAGTTATGAAGTATATAGAAAAAACGAACAAATGATTTCGTGTTTTCTTGTACACCTATCGTTTGTAAGGTAGCGTTGGTGAAATGTATAGGTTTGAATTCTTTGAAAACAGCTAAATATACGGTATAGATAACACGTTTGTGTTGACGCAGACGTACGGTTTTAGATAACTTCTAAACACTTTGGTAATGACATTTTTAACCCTATCTACAAGCAAGTCATAAAACCTTCAATTTCTTATCTAACATTCTAGCTACCTTCATGATATACTTTTTATTTTGGTCACATTATAGGAAATGTAGGTAGTCCACAATTTTCTAGAAATAAAAGAAAAAGGAGATACAAGCTTAGAAACCCTTGAATATGGCTAGGATAGCTCATCTTCTTACAAATATAAAATCTAGATAAAATTTAAAAAAAAACATTTTTTAAACAAATGCCCTTAAATATCATCATCAAATAGATAAAATCAAATATGTGTTAATAAATTAGCAAAACAAAATTATTGAGACTTTGAAAGAACATAAACTCTTTTTTACATATTGGTTATCACTTTATCCATCATCCGATTGAGTTTCTAAATGCCAAGAATATAAATTAGTTTTTTTAATTTAAAAAAGAAAAAGACAAAGGAAGTGCAAACCTTTAATATAACATGGGTATCATCCGGAAGATTCACAGTTATATCCACAACAACTGGGAGAACTGCAATTATTTTGGAACATTAATAGTTAATTATTAATAATAGTTTCATTAATAAAATTACTAATTTTTATAAAAATTAAAATTATACCCTTCTCTTCCTTCTTCTTCTTATCTCCCTTGGTCTTTCCACGTCCATTCTTGGGTGCCATTTCTCTAAAGCTCAAGCTTCAAGTAATTTATTACTCTAAATTATTAAAAAAAAAGGAAATTAAAAAATATAATATATTGCTTCATATAAATGAATTATATAGAAGTATAAGCTTTGGTTTTTGGATAACACCATGAAGAATATTTTATCCTTAACCTTCAAAATAACTTCTATACAAGAAAATTGATAAAACTATGAAGAATACTTGGATTTTCAAGAAAATGTCATGGAATTAGGAAATGACAAAAATGACCATTGAGGGATGAATAAATTACCAAAACATGATGAATTTCTATATGAATAATTGATGGGTTTTTATAAAGAATTAATGAAATTACAAATGTGGGCATGGAGGGAACACAGAATAAGCAGAAGGCAATAAAGATTTTGAACTCAATTTTTGGATAAGATTATGAAAAATAATTTAATTGTTTTCTCAATAGAATGTTACCAATTATGAAATGATAATAAAAAACAGAGAGCAATAAAGATTTTAAACTTCATTTTGAATTAAATACAAATAAAATCTTTGAATTTTGGATAAAATTATGAACAATTGATGGGTTCATTGATGTTAAAAACATTATCATAAAATAAGCACTCTGCTTTAAAGATTTTAAATTGTAACAAGTATTAAATTACCCACAACAAAAAACAGAGCAAACTGATAAAATAGAAGCAAAAGCTTTGATTTTTTTAATATAATTACGAAGAATATTGATGGGTTTTAGCTAGATAATATTATGGAATTTTGAAATGACTAAAAAGGCCATGGATATTGATAAGAATTACCGGAAAAAGGTAGCGGAGAGCGGTAACGAGTAACAAATCACCCAGAAGAAAAAACAGAGCCAAGGATGTGTGTGTGTGTTTTTAAGGGTTTTGTGTGTGTGTGCTTTTAGGGTTTTATGAGTGTTCTAGTGTGTGTAAAATGAGCAGGGGATGGAGCACCATAAAAGAGTTTGGACAGATGAAATTTACAAGATATAGAGAGGTGAGAGAAGGAGGTGAGTGGGTGATAAGGAAGGAAGGGTTGAGATTTAATGGTCAGATATATAAGATGGCTGTTTCTGCTTTTGTTACAGCGACTATCATTTTGCTTTGGACATATTATTTTCAATCTAAAATTTATTAAAAATCTAATTAATTGAAGGAAAAAATAAAATAAATATATAAAATTTCAGTAATAAAATAATCAATTTTTATCAAAGTAATTAAATAATATATAGTCAATTTAATAAATGTTTGGTTGTATATGAAGGTGAAATGAAATATGCAAATATATATCGTTACTGATAGTATTAGAGGTGTAAACGAGCTTTGAGCTACTTGAAGTTAAATTGATAAAAGCTCGAAATGGATCGAGCTAAGTCTCATATAAAGCTCGTTTACTTAATGAGCACGAGCTTTGTGTAATGACATCGCCAAGGACTACGATTGTGAACGAGTCATAAAAAATTAAATAGTTATGGCTCGTATATTATGACTATGTGCAATTGTAACCCAATCGCCCAACCCAATACCACACACTTACCCTGTAAGTTTACACTATACGTCGCTCTTTTGCCATTTTTAACACTATCTAACATTCTGCCCTAAGTAATTCCCTAAATTGTTTCATCGCTTTTTGTTTTCCCTAAATTCACAACCATCATAGACCCCTACTCCGTTGGTATGCTCACTGTGATAATGAAAAGGGATACCTCCTTAATGAGAGGAGCAAAGTATATATATACAAAGAATTTACAATTAGGTACCATCAAGAATTTAATGTCTACACTATTAATACAAGACTAATGATAACATAATCATCTAATATCCCCCCTCAAGCGAGAGGTGGTGGACCGAGGCAAAGTTGTTTTCGAAAGAATTCAAATTGTGGACGAGGTAAGCTCTTGGTAAAGATGTCTATCATTTGGAGCTTGGTTGGAATGAACTTGGTGATTCATTTCCCTGAAGTGACTAGCTCACGAATAAAGTGGTAATCAAGTTCAATATGCTTAGCATGTTTGTGTGATACTGGATTTTGTGTGAGAAAAAGAGCACAATGGTTGCCACAAAGGATTGTTGGACAATTAGAAGGTAAAGCATGCAACTCTTGAAGAAGATGAGTAATCCAAACTATTTCAGCTGCCGTATTAGCCATGGTCTGGTATTCTGATTCACAACTGGATCGAGCAATGGTAGGTTGTTTCTTTGCACTCCATGAGATTAAATTGCCACCTAAAAAGATAGAGTACCCATAAGTCGATTGACGAGTTTCCAAGCACCGCGCCCAGTCCGCATCAGAGTACCCGAGTAAAGTTGTGTTGGATTGCCGATGAAAGTGTAGACCATAGGCAAGGGTGCCTTTAAGATATCGAAGAATTCGTTTGACTTCCTGATAGTGTAATGTAGTAGGTGCATGCAGAAATTGGCTGACTTGATTAACTGCATACGAGATGTCCGGCCGAGTAATCGTCAGATATTGGAGTGCGCTAACAAGCGAGCAGTAGTGAGTGGGATCCGGATAGGGGTCACTTGCAGAAACAAAAGAGACATTTGTGCTTAAAGGTGTTGGTGCAGGTTTTGCATCCAACATCTTTGCGCGGGTTAGTATATTAGTGGTATATTTGGATTGATTTAAGAATAGTCCATGTTGAGTGTAAGTAACTTCAAGCCCTAGGAAATAGTTGAGTTCTCCCAAATCTTTGATAGCAAATTCTTGGTGAAGGCGATTAATGAAGGCTGAAAGGATGTGAGTATGGTTGCCCGTAAGAATGAGATCATCCACATAGACAAGTAAGTACATTATGGTGGGGTCCTTTTTAAATACAAATAGGGAGGTATCGGCTTTGCTACAAGTAAACCCACTTGTTAAGAGGAAGGTGTTTAAACGTTGGAACCAAGCACGAGGTGCATGCTTGAGGCTATAGATAGCTTTATTTAGTTTACACACATAATCTAGGAATTCAGGGTTAACAAACCCTTGCGGTTGTTCCATAAAGCCACATTCAGATAATTGCCCATGTAGGAAGGCATTGTTAACATCTAGCTGGTGGAGTTTCCAGTTGTTAATGATGTCCAATGATAGAACAGCTAGAACAGTAGCTGCTTTAACAACTAGGTTAAACGTGTGCGAATAATCAAGGCCCGGAACTTGACTAAACCCTTGGGCGACGAGTCTTGCTTTGTGTCGTTTCATAGTACCATTAGAGTGATACTTAGTCCGAAAGAACCATTTTGAACCAACAATATTTCGGTGAGGAAGTCGAGGGACTAACGTCCATGTATTGTTCCGGTGAAGGTCATGTATTTCACTTCGCATGGCTAGGATCCATTTCCTTCTTTGCTTGCGTTTTTGAATGTTTTGGGGTCAGAGGCTGAGAATAGAGCCTGGTGATGAGGCAAGGTAAGGGTGTGGGCTAAGTTGGCTTGATGACGAGGTTTGAATATGCCCGATTTTGCTCAGGTGACCATCGGGTGGGATGGGGGCGGAGGAATTGGACTTTGCGGGCTGGGAGGTGAAGTTTGGTGGCTTAGGTCCGTAAGGGAAGGAGATGATGTGTTTGAAGAGGTTGGGGAGGCTAGGGGTAAGGGTGTATGTGTGGAATCGGGTAAGGGTATGGTGGTTGGAGTGGGTGTAGGTAAAGGTGGGGAAAAAATGTATGTAGTAGGAGTGGGAGACGGGTTTGTGGAGGGTATATGGGAGGTGGTTGGTGGGGTAATAGTGGTGTAGGCATGATCAAGGAAAGTGCTAAAGAGAAGAGTGTTTATGGGTGTGGAGGTTTCAGTGGTTTTAAAGGGAAAAAGGGTCTCATCGAAGCGGGCATGCCTCGTGACATAAGTACGAGAGGTGGATGGATCAAGGCATCTATAGCCTTTGTATTTGGTGCTGTACCTAAGAAATATGCATGGGATACTTCGTGGAGCTAATTTATTCAAGGCATATTCACGTAACATAGGATATACCCGACAACCAAATGTTTTAAAGGATGCATATGTTGGGACTTTGTGGTAAAGGAGTTCATACGAGGATTTATCTTTGAGCAATTTTGTGGGTAATCTGTTGATGAGGTATATAGCTGAGGAAAACACATCCATCCAATATGTGGATGGAAGGTTGGCATTGAACATCATGGCCAAGCCAGTTTCTACAATATAGCGATGTTTTCGTTCTGCTCGACCGTTTTGTTGTGGTGTATAGGGGCATGATAGCCGATGCAGAGTTCCATTTTGTTCAAATAATAATTGAACCCGATGATTGGTAAATTCAATGCCTCCATCGCTTTGGAATATTTTTATTTTTCTAGAGAATTGTGTTTGGACGAAAGCCATAAAAGTGTTTAAGGCATCATAAAACCGAGACTTGGCATGTAAAGGATATAGTCAAGCAAACCTAGAAAAGTCATCAATGAAGACATCATAATACAGGTAATTATCGACCGATTTAACCGGTGCCGGTCCCCATAAATCACAATGAATTAAATCCAACGGCCCTTTGGCACGATCAAAATTATTATCAAAAGGTAAGCGTTTAGCTTTAGCAAGTTGACACGGGTGGAAAAGACCTGTCTTAGGTAAAATTGAAGTAAATGACAAAAGTCCAAGTTTTTGTAACATTATTAAAACATCAAAAGAAACGTGCCCCAATCTGGAATGTCATAGTTCATGAGATGCTTTAGGACAAGAAGTGGTAACCAAGGCCTCAATCTTATTGCGCAAAACATATAGACCATCTTCACAGCACCCCTGGGTTAGAGTCACTTTGGTTCTGTGATCCTAAATATAAAAGTTTGGATATGAGAATAGGACATCGACAACATTATCTTCGGTTAGTTTGCTTACCAATAATAAATTTTTAGTGAGATCGGGAACAACCAAGATATTGTTTAAGTGAAGCGATCCGAGAAGACACGTATTACCCATATGTGATACCGTAAGGTGTTGTCCATTACCAAAAAAACACTTTTCGATTACATGTGGTTGGAGAAGGGTTCACAACCGATTCAGAAGAGGATGCCATATGATCTGAGGCCCCTTAATCCACATACCAGTCAGGAGTGGTAGGGGTTAATCCGGCATTGCGCATGAAAGGCATTTGCCAATTGTTCATCTGGAGTGGGAGCAACCTTCGCATAAGAGGTAAGGGAAGGACAGGCGGAGGCATAGTGGCCTTATGTACGACAGAGCTGGCAGTGTAGCGGACGGTGGGGACGAGGGTTTGGAGTGGTAGTATTGCGAGAGAATCGGGTGCCTCAGAGAAACGATCACGGGGGTTAAAGTGTGTATGTGGGTTTGGCCGATTAGAGCTAGTAGGGTTTCTTGGGTTGGTAGTGTTGGCCGAGAAGGCAACAGTAGGAGAGACCGGTCCATGCAAAACCCTAGCAAACATCTCGTGATTTTCGGTTCTTGCTAACAGATCTGAAAAGGGTGGGATGGGTCGGATGGCACGAATAGTTATGGAGAAGGATTCAAAAGAGGGACCCAAGCCACAAAGAAACCAATGGAGTTGATTAGCCTCATCAACCGGGTGCCCGATAGCACATAGTTGGTCACATAAAAACTTGAATGAGCGACCGTATTCTGCGACATATTTGTCTCCTTTTAGGGTGGATCAGAGTTAGTCACGTAAGGAATTGCTGAAGGCAGCCTCAAGAGCAACCCGTATGGCTCGAGCGGTGGACAAACCCACAACCACAACAACAGTCTCTTCAGTTAATGAGGCATTGTAATATCATGCCAATTCCGAGGTCCTAATTTGCCAACTTTGAAACCTAGGGGTTGGAATTTGCCAAGTACGCAAAGTTCAAAGGTTGAAATTGAAAAATATTGAAAATGGATTGGTAGCGGACCGCTACCAGACCCTTAGCGGTCCGCTAGGGACTCCTGGCTATGGAGGTCCGCTAGCATGAGTCCGCCAATGTTAAAGAGGTTGGGTGGCGGACCTCCACCATTTGGGTAACGGTCCGCTAGCCGCAATCCAGTCGCACTTTCTCGTTATGCCATGTGTCTGGTGACTCAACTGCAGATTCTGACGCGTGTCTTGGTGGCGGACCGCCACGCCCTTCGTAACGGTCCGCCAGCGGCAAATTAAGGTTCGGTCCAATCAGGAAGTGACTCGTAGGGCTGACGCAAGCTCTGGGAGGTAGCGGACCGCTACCACCTAGGCTAACAATCTGCTACGGGTCCAGTTGGGCAACTATAAATAGCAGGCTTAGGCTGCTCATTTTGAAACATCCCAACAACTTCTAACTGCTCCCAGCTTCCTGGAACGACCCTACCTCGATCCTCGTGCCATCATTTTGGTAATTTGACTGACTTTCGCTTATTTTCGCACTTTCATTTATTTTCGTATTCGTGCGTTAAGATACTAACTTAATTTAGAACTTGCTTTAAGGTTTACATTAAGCTTATACGGACTACCCCTGAGATAAGATCAAGCTACTGTTAAGGTGAATATGTTTATCTATTTTTATCTTCAAAAACTTTGAAAGTTTTACGCTTACAAAATGGCAATACTTGTATTCAAAAGTTTGATGCATAAGGATGTCTATGTAAAACATTCAGGCCATAAGTATACGTAAAACTTGATCAAGGGATACACGCTTTATGGGTGAACTTCCCATATTGGGGCTGGTAATTGTCTGTAACTGGATGTAAGACGGGGTCTCAATTAAGGGACATCGCGGTAAGTAAGTCTGCAAATGCCAGCAGTCCTTTTACAGAAATTATTGGTGTATACCGTGGTTGTACACTCAAATGAAATAGTTCTGCTGAATGATAGATTGTACCCACATTATGGTTAAATGTTTTGATACTATATTTGCCAACTGAAACTGGTCATGATAATCATATCCACCAGGGTTCGCGCTGACGTTTTATTTTCCAAAATGTTTTCAGGTAATCAATGATTATCTATAAGACTAGTCCTACGGGATAGTCTTAGGGATAAATGTGTACATAAAGGGATTTTGACAGGGTTATGTGCTGCTAGCATGGAGATAACTCTGCAGGAATGAAAATAAGAGGAGATGTTAGGAAGATGTATTCCTAGACATGGATACTCCCTTATGCACAGGGTTAGGTGCCGGAAGGTAAAACCCTTAGATACCAATGCTGGTATAGCTTAGTATTGGACAGGGTTAACTCCCCAGGCACAGGTCAACTACCTTGTGGCTCTAGTTTTACCCAGCTTATGCAGGTGACATGTAAATGGTCATGGACCATTGTTTTTATGTATAGAAAAAGGGGCATTTAATTCCTCAGTGAAATGAAAAGATATTTTATTTATCCCCGGATTTGAAAAATATACAATATCAACCCGCGGGTTGAGATTTATTACAAGTTCAATCCAAAAGTATTTTCGCTGCTAAACTAACTCTGATTTCATAAATAAAATAAGATAAGATTGGAGGTGCCAATCTGGTCGCACGCCCGGGGTGTCCTGAAACCGGGGTGTGACAGACATTGAGGATGATAATTGTCCTTTGATATGCAGCCACCCAAGCGGAGTAGGCTGGGTTGGGGGTTTCAACAGTGACGTCTTTGCCAGCTTGACGGAGAACCGGTGGTGGCATGGTTTGTGAGCCATCAACGTGATGAAGCAGGTTCTGATATGAAAGTAGTGGCATCATTTGATTTCGCTAGTATAGGTAATTTGTGGTAGTAAGCTTGATAGCAAGCATGTGGGAGAGATGAAGGGGATCGGCGGGGGTTGAAGCTGCCATGGCAGGGAGAGGGACTGAAGGTGGAGGGAGAGGAAGAGAGAAAGGTGAAGGGAGGGGAGAAGATTGAAGGGAGAACTCAAAGGTTGGCTGATACCATGTGATAATGAAAAGGGATACATCCTCAATGAGAGGAGCAAAGTATATATATACAAAGAATTTATAATTAGGTACCATCAAGAATTTAATGCCTACTCTATTAATACAAGACTAATGATAACATAATCATCTAATACTCATAACCCTCCTTAATCGATGCGACGACAACTTTTATAAATCATCACGTACTCAACGCTTACATATTGTGATAGTCCAAGAGTTATAGTTGGTGATTTGTGTAACTATGTCAATTTTAGTAGCGTAGATGGTAGCTATTGTGAGTTTAGTAGTTTGACTATGTCGGTTGAATAGGTGACACTGACGTGTACGTTTTGTCATGTGTGTTGTTGAATGAACGGAAGTCGTTTCATGATAATATGACAGAGAAGTTGGAGAAAGTAATTGCTAATGTTGATTAAGCTTACGTGCATAGGGCGTTTACAACTGTTTTGAGTTGAGCCGATATTCATAGGTTCATGTTTCTATTATATTCTTTAATAAATTCAATCTTTACTTTCATCGATTCATCTTTTACGTTTTGATCAGATGTGATCAAGTATCCGGATGTAAAATTTCACTATCTATATCCTTATTAGGTCATTAGCCATCACAAAAACCTAGAACATATTAACATCACTCCTTTTTTTGAAGATAAATTTGAATTAGATGGTGTTGCTAGGGGTTTTCGCAATGAGGTGACATGTGACACATGAAGGTGACTTTTAGTAAATAAACCTATCCAAAAAAAAAAATACAAACACACAACATTCTTCATTGTTAGTCTATATGACAAGTTCAAGGTCTTACTACATGAAGAGTCTAGCTGGAGCCAATTTTCGGCTTGTTAGACGCATCAAACGAACAAGCCAGGCTTGATTTTAAAACACTAGGCTCGAGCTTTATGAATTAAACAAGTCGAGCATAAGTACCGTAGGATCTGGATAGTCTCGAGTCTAATAACTTAAAAGAAAAAGACTAAGATTTTAATTGAGAAAAATATCAATTAAGTTGCATATAAAGTCTTCACAGTTAGTCTATATAACAAATTTAAGGTCTTACTTCATCAAGAGTCTAGCTCGAGCCAATGTTCGGCTTGTTAGATGCATCAAATGAACGAGCCAAGCTTGATTTTAAAATTATAGGCTCGAGCTTTATGAATTAAACAAGTCAAGCATAAGTACTATAGGATCTGGATCATCTCGAGTCTAATAACTTAAGCGGGAAGGAGGGAAACACGCATGTGTTGATTTGACAGGTGTGTCCCCCCTAGTTGGGATAAGGGACCATGGGTTTAAGGCGGGTCAGGCGATAAACAAGGCAGAGGCGGGTAAAGTAGCTAAGCACGAAAAAGCTTGCCTCGTGAATCAGCACGTGTTCGTACCGTTTGCCTTTGACACCTTTGGCGCTCTCGCTCCTGATGCGGTGCAGTTCCTTAAGCGGGTTCAGCGGGTGGTCAGCAGTAACACCGCATATATTTATGGGGGGGACTTTGTGTTTAGTAGAGTAGGATTTGCTATTCAGAAGGGGGTAGCGGCGCAGCTTGTTGCCCGTCTACCTGCCATTAGTTTGTAATTGTGACGGTCATCTCGATATATAATGGTTTACTTTTAAAAAATAAAAAAAAAATAAAAAAAAAATAACTTAAAAGAAAAAAAACTAATATTTGATAAATAGTCAAATAATAATGTGTTATCCATTGAATGTTATTCTCTTACATTGTCTTTTTTTAATTGATCAATGAAATGCTTATAAAATGCATTTATAATTATGATAGTTTTATTACCGTTACAATTTGTCTCTCGAATTATCATCCGTTTGGGTACGTACTTGGGTTTGTTTTTCCTTCCAAAGCAATATAAAAACCAACCACCAAACCACAGTCCACCTAACATTATTGCAAGATGCACAAGAATATAAGGAAACACAATTAGAATAGGCCATATTCGACTTTTGCTCCATGCGAGTTTTACTCCCTGTTGAAGGATAAAAAATTATTTTTATAATTTTAACTCACTTATATCGTATAAGTATCAATTAAATCAGTTTAAAAGTTATTATTAAAATATAACTTTATTAAATTAAAATATTGTGTAATTGTAAATTAAGTTAGTGTAAAAACTTTGGAGTTAAAAAGACTAAATAACTTTGGAGGAATAATACTTTGATTTTTTTTTTGCATGTTTAATTTGAATGTGAAAAATAAAAAAGAGCAATTTATAAAGAAAAAACAGCATGTACATTACACGCAGTAAACGATGTCAAAACCAACAAAGATGTCACTACCATAACGAAATCAAAAACTATACTAGGCAAGGAACAAAATGCCCAATGCCCGCGAAATTCAAGCTCGAAACCAGCCTATACCCCATTAATCAACGTAACACTTCATATTAACCTCATATTACTAAAGTTTTTGAATCACTGAGTAATGAAATTTGTACGATTGTTCTTCATTATTATCAAACAGACAACTTAGCTCTTCGTAGAGTTAGCACGCCCAAAACTTTCTACACCTCAAGAGAGTTTTCCGACACGTGAATCTATCAAGCATGAATATAATCATATCATCAATGATTCTATTGAACAAGTTACATTCATATAGAATATCCATGGTGGATTCTAGTGCTACCGAAGTTCCAAACTCTCAAAGTGTGTCCAAAGACACTTTAAAACTCTTTTTTCGATAGAAAAAGGATAACCCCAGTGCATGAGGCTCACACGTGCGCGAGGTCCCAGAGTGTCAGGTCAACTTTGGGTCTGATGTATGCATCCTTACCCTGTATTTTCTGTAAGAGATTGCTTCCACGACTCGAACCCATGCTCCAAAGTCCACCCCTAAAATATTTTTAATAGAGCATGTTTAAAAATTACACTGGACATATTAAAAATAATAAAAAAAACTACAATTATTTTCTCAACAAAAAACAAAGGTCTACGGAAATGGAAACCTAAATTCCTTACTTGAACTTCATAATAGAGGGCCTTCAAGTTATATAATCAAGTCGAACTTGACACTCTGTCAACTCGACTCGACTCAACTCAATCACACCATCCCTAACTCCAAAACTCGACACAAGTCTTCTCTAAATTACTCTATTGCATTCTACTCTAATTGCACAATGTAAAAACATTAAATAGTAGTTTTAAATATACATTGGGTGTTTGTGTTTCATTTATACTATACCCTCGTGTTAAATCATATTGTTAACAATTTGACATACAAAAAAGTTCCCGTTGTCCAACACCCGTAATTCATTTCGCCACATCAACTAATTAGATATCGCATGTCAATTTCAGCCACGAATACCACCAAGTACACCTTTCAACCTTTTCAAAATCTTTTAACAGATAGCACCTTAATAAAAGTTGAACATGAGACATAATGTTATGCTAGTCACCTAATCCACTAACTTTCCTACTAGGACAACCCCTTTGCGTTATAATTTGGGATTTAGACTTAATAAGGCCATTCATAGTGGTTTCATGTCCAAGTGATTCACGTTTCGTCACGTCACTGTCACATCAGCACATGGACACTCACTTAACAGAATCACTAAGCTACGTAATTGTTTCACGCCCGACATTATTGAAGGATTTTTTTATTTCATTTTGTCAATCTTTATAAACAATTGATACTTATTTTTTAAAATATTTACTTATCATTTGAAATGTTGATCCAAACATCTTAAAAAACCACTTACGTGACGAAAAATAGTTTTATTGAAAACAACTCCATTTTTGTTAAAATTTATATCTGGATGTTCAGAAAAATAACATAAACAAGCCCGTGTATTTTTTTTTTTAATAATTACTGAGCATGAGTTATTTGAGAAAAACCAAGTTAAATCCTAAACTAAATATTTAATAAAAAAAAAAGAAAAAGAAATTATTAGTTGTCTTAATCTGATTGGATGAGTTATTGTTGCATTTCCCCCTTTGCCCATGAAAGCCCTCACACTCCACACACCCCCCCCCCCCCCCCCCCCGGCTTCCCACTTTCACGCCCCGTGAGGGCGGTGTTCCCCGCCCGTGAAAGGGTCAGGTGGCTCACGCCTCCACTACACTCAACCTAAGACAAAGTGAATTACCCTTTCAACTGATTTCTTGGATCTCATAAAAGTAATTTACTTGATAATTTTATCTTATTGACACAAATTGGACTAATATAAATAATACACTAATATTTGAATATAAGAGTTTAATATAAGAGTTCTAAAAAAAGTATTTAATAGAAAATTAAGGAAACCACGTCAAACTCAAAGCATTATGGTATAAGTAGTATAAAACTATCGTAATTGTAGTTTTATACTAAAATCGAAATTTTTAGTATAAGTAGTATAAAACTATTGAAATTTTTAGTAGGTGTCATTTTAAGGTAATAGAACCCGGTTTTTCACCTAAAATCGAAACACTATAAGCTTTTTAAAATTTCAGTGCGCAACATTTTAGGGTATAAAACATGGTTGCTAAGTAAAAAATTGGGCTCTATTAAATTAAAAAAATATATATATAGATGTAATAGGTTGGTTGCTTCGTAAAAGTCGATTGTTTACATTTTTAATATTTTAAAAATATAATGAAACCCGACTGCTTAGTGAAAAATCGGTTTTTATTACATTTATAAAAAAAATTAATAGTTTGATTGTTTAGTAAAACTATTTTTCTGTTACATTCATCTAATTATATATATAACTAGTTTAGATCCCGTGTCTATACACGGGGTGAACAATATCATTATTTAAAAAATTTAAATCTTTATGTATATATATTTTACAGGTGTAAAAATATATTACATATACTACGGATATAAACAAACTCAAAATATGTAAAAATTAATATATAATTGGGTTTCGAAAATACGTTAATTACTATTTAATATAATTTGACTTTTATTACTATTTGATTGAAATAAAAGTAACATAATTAAATTTTAAAGTTTCTTATAAGATGGGATAATTTAAAATAAATGTTTTTATTAGTGTAATTAATATTTTTCTTTAAATATATATTATTATTTAAAAATAGAAGTGCATTAAATAAGAGAGAGAGGCGGGAAAAAAATGACGAGAATGAATATGGAGGTGACACGTAGCACTAAAAAACCTTTATTTATTATATAGTATAGATAAAAAGCGTTAAAAATGAACAGTGTTATTGTCACGTGATACTGTTCTGTTTGGTACGTGATAGTGTTCCGTTAACTAATTTTTTCTCGTTAAATATTAAAACCCATTTTATTTCAAATTCGGTTTATATTTAAAGGATATATACATCATTGTGTAATAATATTAAAAAATAATATTAGATTCTGTTAGTTTTGAAGAAAAACAAGAGACTGAACGTTTTGCAGGTAAGGTAACACAGGACCACTTGTCGACGTCGTCGGCGAATGGGATCCACGGCCAATTTTGGAAAGTCATATATCATAACCTTTGAAATCATCTCGGCCGTTCATCTTCCAATCTGTATCACCACCCCAAAAATCTATTGCCTTTTTTATTAAACAATAAACAATGTCAAATCCTTCTAATTCTCTTCTTAATCTTAACCATCATCCTAATTAGCTTTTAAATATACATTTGGCGTAACTAATGCATTTATAAAGGTATTTCAGTCTCATTTTGACTGTTGATTTTTTATTATTAATTTTGCATGTGGTTATATGGAATTATTATACAATGTTAAAAGGGAAAGTAAATATATAAGAGAATAAAAGTCAAAAACAAAAGTTATGTAAAACTTTAAAGTAATGGAATTTAATGGAACCAAAGTTTTGTTCTTTCTCTCATTTACGTCTTAATGGTTTAAACAGTGAACCTTTGTTTGTTTGACGACTTTATTTTGCAATTGCTTTTCTTTTCTATCGAGATTCGCTTCTCGATATAATTCAGCTTATCGTCAATCTCTATGTCATTCGGTGGCACGTGAGAGGTCTTGTCTGCCAGGCACTTTCGCAAGTGCGATAAATGGAATGTTGGATGTATTCCATTTAACTTTTCTCGCAATTCCAATATGTACGCGACTTCTCCTACATGAGCCCCTATCTTAAAAGTTCTAGTAAACCTTGGACTCAATTTTCCTCTTTTTCTGAACCTGATTATACTCTTCCATGGGGATAATTTCAACAAAACATAATCTCTGACTTGGAACTCTATAGGCCTCAATGGCAGCCTCGAGCTGTATCTCTAATTGCTCAATCCTGGTATGAGCTAAATCAAGGTTGAACTCTAGAGTATTCACTCGAGTTTCCATCTCATGGAATGAGGTCACCAAATTCTCATGATAGTGGTTAGTGTCTACTAACTCTGCTGTCATCTTTTCGATCTTCTCATTCTCTTGCCCTCTCGTTCCAACATGCCGGTGATCTCCCCTGCAGCATCTCGCATATTCCGGATCTCCCGGTCCATAGTGGCTACAAGGGCAGCTAAAGTCTGCTCAAATGGGTAAGGCAAAGGTGGTAGAGTCTATAGAGTGGAAGTAGTGGCTGCAAAGTATGGAAGTGGGACCTGTTCTTGTCGGACCCAGCTCCTGATCATACTAGGATACCACTCCCAATCCTGTGTGTTACCTTCAGCCCGCACATGGAATGGCTCATCGTACACGATGGTGTCGTCTATTGGGCTCAGCCGACGCCTCTTGGGCTATGGTGAAGGTATGATAGGAACATCATGCTCCTGGCCGTTCGACATTCGCTCAGACGAATGGCAGCCTCCATACGAATTATCCAGTCAAAAGTAGCCACCGCGTCCTTCTTCCCAGTCAGGACTGGCGGGTCACATGCCTTGAAGGACTTATAATCGCAACCATGGTTAAGCGGTGCGTAGATTGCCTCAGTGTTCGGGGTATCAACCGCCGTGTTAGACCCACTCGTCTCATTAACCTTCTTTAATGCTTCTGCCAACAGTCCTAGCAAAGAAACTTTCATCAAGTCTGTGAACTCTCGAGCTATGGCTGCTCTCACTTCTGGTTCAAAAGTGAAAGGTTGTTCTTCAACTTGTGTCTGCTTGGTTCCATGCACACCAACTGCCGGTTCAGTGTGAACACTTCCTTCTTCACTATACTCTTGGCGCGCAGGGGTCCTGCCGCGACCGCCGTTACGACCACCGGTACGGCCCCCACCACGCCTTCTGTTTCCTCTTCTTGCCATTTTGTTCTATAAGACAAGAATCCAATGTCATCACGCTAGTTAACAAATAAAATTCAATAAGTACTGTAAGATGTTAATATACACTGGCCATCTGCAATTAACCATTACACTACCTTTCGATTTCTATTTGACCACCTTTGCGATTCCATCAGAACACAAGTCCTTACCTAACCCTTTCTAAGGCATACTACACGTGTAAATATATACTACCTTCATACCTGATGTTGTGGCTCGAGTTACCCGTACTGGCATCCGCTTTCAGTCCCATTCACAGTTTAAGTTCAGACACTGGGAGTGTCCAAATCTCTCAAACTATTGCTCTGATACCAACTTGTAAGGCCCCCAACCCGGGAGGCCTCACTTGTTGGAATTACTCATTTACAAATAGTTCTTAAACTTGAATATCAAAATAACGCAGCGGAAAATATTTCATTAAACATAACCATTACATTGTTCAACATGCGGAAGCGTAACATAGTATAATACATGAACATAACATAAACTAATCATAACGGAATGCCAGTCTTCATGATCAACCGGGTAAATCTTCTCGCTTACCAAGCATCACCGTCCATCATCCATACCTGCCTTAACCTGAATGTGCATACTAAAAAGTCAGCTACGCTGGTGAGTTCTAGTTTTCGTTCAAATTAAGAAATGGTTCATCATTCAAAACATTCATTAGGGTTTAACATCACTTATAAGAAAACAGGGCCTTTTGTTCATCATTGAAAACCTTCAAACATTTTTCCTCATCATAAACACATTGAACGGATCATTTGTTTAAAACATTTAACATTCATTTAAGTTATACATTACTATCTACAATCTGTATCTTTCTTTAAGCGTCTCTGTGTCCCCGAAGGAACCTTGCATGTCGTGGACAACCGCTACGTATCGCCGTCATTGCCACAACATTCCGTCAATTCCCTTTTGTATTGCCCCCAAGGCTAATTGCACGAGGACCGACAATACCCATTCAGTTGCCCCTATGGCTCTCATGTCCATAGACCGACAACCTCCATCGACGGCTATGGCTCACGGCCATAACACCGTCGGATCATAATTTAACCTTACATAGGGTCACGTTAACCCCTGAGTAACCGTCGTTACTCCCTACCAGTTGTACAACATCAAACCATTGGCAGGCCACCAAGACACTGCCCTTGTTGTTCTTATGGAAACTATGGCTCGCTGTCCATAATCTACCACAAGTCTGGGAATTTCATTCCCATACTTCATTCGTCAATTCCATTCATTCGACAGATTAGATTTGTAATGACTTCTTTAAAACCTTTGCCCTTTTTCTTTTCTTTTCATAAAACCTTTCATTCATTTTCGAAACCCTTTACCTTTAGTTTAAACCATTTCTTTATAAACATTTCGTTCGTAAACATTCCATTCATAAAAATTTCTTTCCATAAACCGTTCATTCCAAATCATTTCATTTCGTAAACATAGTTTCATAAACATCGTTTCGTAAAAACATCATTTCATATGTATGCACACCAGCCCGAAAACATTATATAAAACATTTAAAAGAGGGCTTCTAAAACTCACCTGATAAGCTAGTCCGGGTTGCCCTAAACAAAGGTCCCACTACGTCACTTCTGATCTGAATTTGATAGTTAAATACACATCAAACCCAATCCTGACTCTAACGGTTTAACCATTCTAAACATACTAACTTTACTTAAACAACCTGATGCCTGCGCACTTAGCAAGTGCGCAGACCCTGCTTCCTGCGTACTTGATAAGTACGCAGGATCCTCTTCCTGCGTACTTGAAAAGTACGCAGTGCTATCTTCCTGCGTGCTTGATAAGTATGCAGGACCTGCTCCATGCGTACTTGATAAGTACGCACGATCTGTTTCTTCGCAAAACCCTAACTTTCGCATTCAGGTCTGATCACGTCAAGATCCCGAACCTGTTTGCATTCAAAATGTTTGTTTTCCATTAAGGAACTCAAATCTATGTTTATCTTTCAGTTTTATCCGTGAAAACGTTACTTTTTCACCAAAAACCCGAAAAACCCAAAAACGAACAAAAACTCAGATTTAGGCCCGATTGTTACCTGAATCGAGTTTCTGATCCGGAGGTTCTTCTCACGAGCTATGGAGTAACACTTTGCTGAAATATCGGGTCAATCCGCCAAATTTCTCTCTCTACGGTTTCTCTCTTTAGAACTTGCAAATGAGAGAAATGGTGGAGGTCTAAGCTATTTATAGGGGAGGCTCCCCTTCCAGCCCGCCGGCCCATCCGGCCCGACCCGACATGACTCGTTTGTTTATTTCGTCATTTTAACTGTCGTTTTATTTTTGGGATGTTACAAGTCTACCCCCCTTACAATAGGTTTCGTCCCCGAAACCTATCATAAGTCAAATAGATGAGGGTACGACTCCTTCATCTCCTTCTCCGTTTCCCAAGTGGCTTCTGATCCCTTTCGATGTTTCCATTGGACTTTAACCAATTGGATAATCTTATTACGCAAACGATTCTCCTTCTTGTCTAAGATGGCCACGGGTTCTTCGATGTAATTAAGGCTGTTGTCGACCTCGATGTCAGTAAGTGGTACGTGAGCTGATTCATCCGCCAAACACTTTCGCAAGTGTGATACATGGAAGGTGGGATGAATCTCACTCAACTCATCAGGCAACTCTAACCGATAAGCGACCTCACCAACCCGTGCCATTATCTTGAATGGTCTGACGAACCTTGGACTTAACTTTCCTCTCCTCCTGAATCGTATTATTCCCTTCCAGGGTGACACTTTCAACATTACTCTGTCCCCAACATCAAACTCAATAGGCCTTCGTCGTTTATCCGCATAGGATTTCTGACGATCTTGTGCGGCCTTCATTCGTGCTTTGATTTGATCAAACCTTTCTGATGTTTCCCTAACTACTTCAAGACTCCCTAATTCCTTTTGTCCAATCTCACCCCAACAAATCGAGGTCCTGCATCTCCTCCCATACAACATTTCGTAAGGCGGCATGCCTATAGTCGTATGATGACTATTGTTGTATGAAAATTCGGCTAACGGCAGATGACTGTCCGAACTGTCGCCAAAATCGATAATACAAGCATGAAGCATATCCTCCAATGTCTGAATGGTCCTTTCGGACTGACCATCCGTTTGTGGGTGGTATGTAGTGCTGATATTAAGCCTCGTGCCCATCGCCTCGTGAAATCTTTTCTAGAACCTCGATGTGAATCGTGTGTCCCGGTCAGATACGATCGTCAAGGGCATCCCATGCCGTGCTACTACTTCGTTAATAAATACTTCCGCTAACCTTTCCGACGAGAACGTCTCGTGAATAGGTAGGAAATGAGCACTCTTCATTAAACGGTCCACAATTACCCAAATGGTGTCATGACCTTTAGCTGTGCGAGGTAGCTTGGTTATGAAGTATATGGTAATGTGTTCCCACTTCCATTCTGGTATATCAAGTTGTTGAATCTTTCCATACGGTTTCTGGTGTTCGGCCTTTACTTGTGAGCAAGTCAAGCACTTGCTTACATACTTTGTCACCTCATGTTTCATCCCAGGCCACTAGTATTCCTTCCTCAGATCTTGGTACATTTTATTGGTACCAGGATGGATAGAGTATCGAGACTTATGAGCCTCATCCAAGATTTTGGTTCTAAGCTCGCCACTCATAGGTATCCATACCATCCCAAAACGTGTCCTAACACCAAGGGTGCTATATTCCAACTTGTCCTGTTGGCCAACCATCCTTTCCTTCTTAATGTTTTCTTCCTTAAGTGCTTCATCTTGAGCTCTTTCAATTTCCCTCATCACATCTGATGTTACCACTAACTGACAAGCTTTCACTCTAATAGGAGCAGGCACATCCTTTCGGCTTAGAGCGTCAGCCACCACGTTTGCCTTTCCAGGGTGGTACATGATCTCACAGTCATAATCCTTCAGGAGTTCCAACCATCGTCTCTGCCTCATATTAAGCTCTCTTTGTTCGAAGAAGTACTTCAAACTTTTGTGGTCGGAGTAAATAGTAAACTTCACCCCGTACAGGTAGTGCCTCCAGATTTTTAATGCGAATACGACAGCAGCAAGTTCCAAATCGTGGGTTGGATAATTAGCTTCGTGAATCTTCAACTGTCGTGACGCATACGCGATCACTCTTCCGCGTTGCATCAACACGCATCCCAATCCCTGACCCGAAGCGTCAGAGTATACCACTAAGTCTTCATTGCCCTCGGGAAGGGCCAAGACTGAAGCTTGGGTTAGCCTCTTCTTCAATTCCTTAAACGCCTCATCTTGGGTCGAAACCCATTCATACTTTACCTCTTTCCGAGTCAACTTTGTCAACGGCGAAGCTATTTTCGAGAAATCCTGGATGAATCTCCGATAGTAGCCTGCCAATCCCAAGAAACTACGGATTTCAGTTGGTGTCTTAGGAATATTCCATTCTATTACCGTCACTATCTTTGCTGGGTCAACCATAATGCCGTTCGGGTTAATGACGTGACCTAGGAATTGGACTTCCCTAAGCCAGAACGCGCATTTGGAGAACTTAGCATACAACTTTTCCTTCTTCAGAGCTTCCAATACTTCCTTCAAGTGACACGCGTGATCACCCTCATTCTTGGAGTAGATGAGGATATCATCGATGAACACGATTACCGATCGGTCCAGCATCGGTCGACACACCTTATTCATTAAATCCATGATCGCTGTGGGGGCGTTCGTCAATCCAAAAGACATCACGCGGAACTCGAAATGTCCATAACGCGTGCGAATTGCGGTTTTCGGTATGTCTTCTTCCCTCACCTTCAACCGATGGTACCCGGATCGAAGGTCGATTTTTGAGAACTAACTTGCGCCCTGTAATTGATCGAACAGGTCGTCGATCCTTGATAAAGGGTACTTGTTCTTCACCGTACGTTTGTTCAACTCGCGATAATCAATACACATTCTCATCGAACTGTCTTTCTTCTTCACAAACAACACCGGAGCACCCCACGGTGAGATGCTCGGTTGGATAAATCCTTTCTCAAGTAACTCGTCTAGTTGTGCCATTAATTCTTTCATCTCCACTGGTGCTAGTCGATATGGAGCCTTGGCCACGGGCTGGGCATCTAGTACTAAGTCGATTCGAAATTCAATCTCTGTGTCGGGTGGTATCCCAGGCAAATCCTCTGGAAACACCTCCGGGTACTCGCGTACCACGGGTACATCGTCTAGCTCCTTCACTTCCTTACACTCGTCAATTACGTACACCAGATAAGCCTCGCATCCGCGCCTCAAGTAATCTGTTGCCTTAATCATCGAGATGACGTTTGGCATCGGGGCGTCACGATCTCCAAGAACCTCGACTTTGCTACCGTCCGGAGCCTTGAGTCGGATTCTCTTTCGTTTACATATAATTTGTGCTTCATTGGCAGTTAGCCAATCCATTCCTAACACGACATCAAACCCACCCAAAACCATAACAAACAATCTGACACGGAACCTATGACCTTCTATTTTTATTGTGTAGTTGTCAACTACATCGGTCACTCTCGCAGTTCTACCCTCAGCGGTTTCTACGCTAAAAGCCCTTTCTAGCTTACTGACAGTGTACTTCACTCGTTTACAGAAAGTCGCAGATATAAAACTCTTACTGGCATCCGAATCAAATAACACAGAAACAAAAGTGTTGTCAAGGATGAACGTACCTGACGCCACATCGGGGTCTGCCCTGGCTTGGTCTTGCGTCAGTGCGTACGCACGAGTCTTTGCTCGGGGCCTCTCTTCTTTCCTTTCCAGGCCTTTCCCTTTCTCCGCTTCACCCATTCTCGGTTTCAGGCATTCCCTACTCAGATGACCGGCATCCCCACAATTATAGCACTTGAAGTGTTGTGGGCACTCACGGGAGTAGTGTCCTGTCTTGCCACACTTGAAGCACAAGTTAGATCCCAGTCTACATTCACCGGTATGCTCCCTTCCACACTTCTTACAAACAGTCGGCTCATTCACCCGAGCCCTCTTATCACGAGCCCCAAACATCCTTCCACCAGTTCGCTTGTTCGAGAAGCTCGGTCTCTTCTTCGGTTCCTCAATGGCAACGACATTCAGCGCCAGATCATCGAATACCACGCCGCACAGTTCTACTACCGAGTCGTAGGTCGTAGGGGCGTTTGCTTTAACATAGGTGCAGACCTGGTCCGGCAGCCCTTGAATGTAACATAAATCTTTCTTTCCTCAGTCGTGATAAGGTGTGGTACCAGACGTGCCAGTTCATTGAATCGAGTTGTGTACTGCCGGTGCGTCATGCTCTCGGCCTTCAAACCCAGAAATTCCCTCTCTACCTTCTCAATCTCGTTCCTTGGGCAGAAATTCTTGATCACCAAAGTTTTCAAGTCAGCCCACATCATCGCATCCACAACCTCGCTCCCTTTTGCTTGACGTACACCTTCCCACCAATGGGATGCTTCCTCTCTTAAGGAGTTAGCAGCAAATTTCACAACTTGATCCGTTCGACATTCGCTCAGACGAATGGCAGCCTCCATACGAATTATCCAGTCAAAAGTAGCCACCGCGTCCTTCTTCCCAATCAGGACTGGCGGGTCACATGCCTTGAAGGACTTATAATCGCAACCATGGTTAAGCGGTGCGTTGATTGCCTTAGTGTTCGGGGTATCAACCCCGGTGTTAGACCCACTCGTCTCATTAACCTTCTTTAATGCTTCTGCCAACAGTCCTGGCAAAGAAACTTTCATCAAGTCTGTGAACTCTCGAGCTATGGCTTCTCTCACTTCTGGTTCAAAAGTGAAAGGTTGTTCTTCAACCTGTGTCTGCTCGGTTCCATGCACACCAACCGTCGGTTCAGTGTGAACACTTCCTTCTTCACTATACTCTTGGCGCGCAGGGGTCCTGCCGCGACTCCGTTACGACCACCGGTACGGCCCCCACCACGCCTTCCGTTTCCTCTTCTTGCCATTTTGTTCTATAAGACAAGAATCCAATGTCATCACGCTAGTTAACAAATAAAATTCAATAAGTACTGTAAGATGTTAATATACACTGGCCATCTGCAATTAACCATTACACTACCTTTCGATTTCTATTTGACCACCTTTGCGATTCCATCAGAACACAAGTCCTTACCTAACCCTTTCTAAGGCATACTACACGTGTAAATATATACTACCTTCATACCTGATGTTGTGGCTCGAGTTACCCGTATTGGCATCCGCTTTCAGTCCCATTCACAGTTTAAGTTCAGATACTGGGAGTGTCCGAATCTCTCAAACTATTTCTTTGATACCAACTTGTAAGGCCCCAAACCCGGGAGGCCTCACTTGTTGGATTTACTCATATACAAACAGTTCTTAAACTTGACTATCAAAATAACGCAGCGGAAAATATTTCATTAAACATAACCATTACATTGTTCAACATGCGGAAGCGTAACATAGTATAATACATGAACATAACATAAACTAATCAAAATGGGATGCCAGTCTTCATGATCAACCGGGTAACTCTTCTCGCTTGCCAAGCATCACCGTCCATCATCCATACCTGCCTTAACCTAAATGTGCATACTAAAAAGTCAGCTACACTGGTGAGTTCTAGTTTTCGTTCAAATTAAGAAATGGTTCATCATTCAAAACATTCATTAGGGTTTAACATCACTTATAAGAAAACAAGGCCTTTTGTTCATCATTGAAAACCTTCAAACATTTTTCCTCATCATAAACACATTGAACGGATCATTTGTTTAAAACATTTAACATTCATTTAAGTCATACATTACTATCTACAATATGTATCTTTCTTTAAGCGTCTCTGTGTCCCCGAAGGAACCTTGCATGTCGTGGACAACAGCTACGTATCGCCGTCATTGTCACAACATTTCGTCAATTCCCTTTTGTACTGCCCCCAAGGCTAATTGCACGAGGACCGACAATACCCATTCAGTTGCCCCTATGGCTCTCATGTCCATAGACCGACAACCTCCATCGACGGCTATGGCTCACGGCCATAACACCGTCGGATTATAATTTAACCTTACATAGGGTCACGTTAACCCCTGAGTAACCGTCGTTACTCCCTACCAGTTGTACAACATCAAACCATTGGCAGGCCACCAAGACACTGCCCTTGTTGCTCTTATGGCAACTATGGCTCGCTGTCCATAATCTACCACAAGTCTGGGAATTTCATTCTCAGACTTCATTCGTCAATTCCATTCATTCGACAGATTAGATTTGTAATGACTTCTTTAAAACCTTTGCCCTTTTTCTTTTCTTTTCATAAAACCTTTCATTCATTTTCGAAACCCTTTACCTTTAGTTTAAACCTTTTCTTTATAAACATTTCGTTCGTAAACATTCCATTCATAAAACTTTCTTTCCATAAACCGTTCATTCCAAATCATTTCATTTTGTAAACATAGTTTCATAAACATCGTTTCGTAAAAACATCATTTCATATGTATGCACACCAGCCCGAAAACATTATATAAAACATTTAAAAGAGGGCTTCTAAAACTCACCTGATAAGCTAGTCCGGGTTGCCCTAAACAAAGGTCCCACTACGTCACTTCTGATCTGAATTTGATAGTTAAATACACATCAAACCCAATCCTGACTCTAACGGTTTAACCATTCTAAACATACTAACTTTACTTAAACAACCCGATGCCTGCGCACTTAGCAAGTGCGCAGACCCTGCTTCCTGCGTACTTGATAAGTACGCAGGATCCTCTTCCTGCGTACTTGAAAAGTACGCAGTGCTATCTTCCTGCGTACTTGATAAGTACGCAGGACCTGCTCCGTGGGTACTTGATAAGTACGCACGATCTGTTTCTTCGCAAAACCCTAACTTTCGCATTCAGGTCTGATCACGTCAAGATCCCGAACCTGTTTGCATTCAAAATGTTTGTTTTCCATTAAGGAACTCAAATCTATGTTTATCCTTCAGTTTTATCCATAAAAACGTTACTTTTTCACCCAAAACCCGAAAAACCCAAAAACAAACAAAAACTCATATTTAGACCCGATTGTTACCTGAATCGAGTTTCTGATCCGGAGGTTCTTCTCACGAGCTATGGAGCAACACTTTGCTGAAATCTCGGGTTGATCCGCCAACTTTCTCTCTCTACGGTTTCTCTCTCTAGAACTTGCAAATGAGAGAAATGGTGGAGGTCTAAGTTATTTATAGGGGCGGCTCCCCTTCCAGCCCGCCGGCCCATCCGGCCCAACCCGACATGCCTCGTTCGTTTATTTCGTCATTTTAACTGTCGTTTTATTTTTGGGATGTTACATGTACATTTAATATACATATATATATAGCTAACCTATGTTCATGTTTAATAAAGCGCTCGCAACCGAAGCTGACTATTTGTAATGTTTGAATGTCTTCCATCATGTCTATCAACAATGGTGATGTGTTTAGGTCAATATTATACCCGTTCGACCTCTAATCAAGTTAGCGCGACTAACGCGGGTGGGGTTTGTCAAACCCAGTAGTACTACTCAAGATTACCTAGCTAAGTTCATATTAAACGGTTCGATGTGTAAGTACTTTCATGATAGAGTGTTACGCTTAGTCTTAACAAGTGATAATATAAGAATTATAGGAATCATATGTTTGCGTCATGTTTTCTCCACCTTAGTTTAAAACAGTAAATAGGGCCGTGAAACTCACCTGAGTTGTGTATAGCGTTGTAATTAGCACCACACAAGGATGCAACAAAAACCACAAATGGATAGCACGTGGACAGTTTATGAATGCCCTAGAATATGATTTATGACACTTAGGAACACATAGGATTTTGTGACGACAACAAAGAAAGGGTCGGATGTCCTAAAACATACTTAGGAATAAAGAATAGACGTTTTGTCACTGGGATTTGAGAATTCCTAGTTTAATAGTTGATATGGATGTGGTACGTACCAAAAGTCACCAAACACGAGGTATTAATATGAAATAAATGTTTGCGTGTTATTATGAATTAAATAATAGTTTTAGGAAATAATATAAATAATTATATTATTTTAATAATGAAATAATATCTAAAACGCTTTATAAATTTAATCCCATGCATACGGGTATTTTCGGGTGTCAAAACATTTTAATATAGCATTATAATATCATAGGAAATGATTTTGTAAAAAGGAAACTAGTGAAAAGTCCCAAAAAAAATATTGCACGAGACCGGACTCGAACCCGGGTCTCCTGCACACAGGTCCAGCACCCTAACCACTCCGCCCGCTAGGGTCATCGCAACAGAGGTCCGTTCCAAATGTTTTAACACACAAACCCACTGTGTTCTTCCCCCTATCGAAACCAAAACTCAATCCCAAATCCATCGATTTCTATTTTTACTGAACCAAATGACATAGGGGTTTTGATAATCAGTGCATTGCGAACCTGTGGGTGGATTTAATTGCAAAACCATTAAGTTTATAATCGTTTATTGCTCGATTGAAATTTCGAACCCCTAGTTTTGAAACCACGAATCAAATCGATCAAATCTGATAAGATTAATTGTTAGAATCATGGGGCTTTTACTGATTAGGACATTGTGAAACTATTCCTGTGGTTTAATTTGATTGAGGCCGAGTCAAGGTTGGAGTTCGTTTAAACCAAATTCGTGATGAACCCTATAATCGGTTCATCACCAATTCGATGTTATAAGACTGAATTAACATAGGGCTTTTGATCTAGGAGTGAATACGAAACTGTGAGAATGTTTGGTTACCTCAATTGATGTCAGATTGATGGTGCTCGGCTAGAACCCAATCGCGACCCTGACGAGTTAGTCTCCGGCGACTCCAAATACTCCTCTGGTCGAATTGGTGTGTGCAAAAGTTTCTGAGAGATGCGATGGAGGTGTGCGAAGGTTTAATTGCAGAATGGTGATCCAATTGATCGAGTTTGATGAACTTAGATGCGACGGTCGACGGTTTCGGTTTCATGACTTAATTCTCAATTATTAACAGTGATGAACAGTTAGAAACGGCTCAATGATGGTCGAATTCATCAATGTCATACGTTACAACTCCGAATTCGAACAGTTAGGAGGTTATTGTTGTGAATTTGGATCAAGAATGAGAGGGGTTTGACTTTTAAAAGTCAACATGAACACTTTCACTCAATTTTGACTTTAAAAGTCAATAGAATCGAGTGTTGGTTAATTACAGGACTAGTCCCTGTGGTTTAGGTGCAATTGGTTTGAATATTGACAGTTTTGGTCCTTGTGGTTTCAAATTAGTTAACGGGGTTAACCCGAAATGACCCGGTGTCACAGACTCCACTTCAACACCATTTCTACTTTTGATGGACCTACTAGAATACCGTCTACGTTTATCACATGGCATATGAATTGAACCTCCCGAAGCTAAAACGCACACTTTGAGAACTTTGCATACAACTTTTCTTTTCTTAATGTCTCTATTATTCTTTGAGTAAATTAGGTTATCATCAATGATCTCCTTCATTCTTTGAGTAAATTAGGTTGTCATCAATGAACACAATAACAGATCGGTCCAACATAGGTCGACATACCTGGTTCATGAGATCCATGAAAGCAGTAGGGGCATTAGTCAAACCGAACGACATCACTAAGAACTCATAATACCCATATCTCATACGGAATGTCGTCTTTGGAACATCTTCTTCTCTAACCTTTAGTTGATGATAACCCGACGATCTATCTTAGAGAACCAACTTACTCCTTGCAATTGATCGAAAAAGTCGTCATTCCTTGGTAGCGGGTATGTGTTCTTCACGGTTAACTTGTTCAGCTCACGGTAGTCAATGCACATGCGTATACTTCTGTCCTTCTTCTTCCCAAATAATATCGGAGCACCCCCAAGGTGAGATACTCTGCCTAATAAAACTTTTGTCCAGTAATTCTTGCAGTCGTGTCATCAATTCCCTCATCTCTGAATGAGCTAATCGATATGGTGCTTTAGCAATTGGCCTAGCACCATGCACCAAATCGATTCGAAACTCTACTTCTCTATCAAGCGGTATTCCTGGTAGATCTTCAAGAAATACTTCTAGGAAATTGCATACCACCGGTACATCCTTCAATTCCTTTGTTTTATTTCACCATCGATGTTGTACTCCAAATAAGCTCCACAATCGCGATTCATAAATTTCTTTGCTTTAATCATAGAGACGATCTTCACTGCTGATTTCGCTCTATCACTATGAACCATAATTAGACTACCGCCTGGAGCTTGCATACTAATCACCTCCTCATTGCAGATTATTTGGGCCCCATTAACCGCTAACCAATCCATGCCCAAAACAATATCGAATTATCCTAAGGTCATAAGGAATAATCTAATAGGCAATTTGTGTCCTTCAAGATCTATAAGGCAATTCTCAATAATTTGTGTGATCTTAATTGACTTTCCAATAGCTATTTCTACCTCAATAGTTTCATTTAATTCTGTAGTAGGTCCACATATGAGTGGGCAGAAATTTAAAGCTACAAAGCTCTTACTAGCACCTGAATCGAATAAAACAGTAGCAGACACATTATTAACGAGAAAAGTACCTGATACTACGTCTGGCAAAACCTTTACCTCCTTTGTTGTCAATGTGTAAGCTCTACTCTTAGCCTTCGATTCTTCTTCTCCATTTCCTTTGACAACCTTCAATGGTTCAGGGTTTCCCATCTTAACCTTTGGGTAGTTTACCATTCGGTGCACAAACTCTCCACACTTAAAACATCTAGTTCTCGGCAACTAGTTGCGATATGCCCTATCTTCCCACACCGATAACAAACATTTGACCTGAACCTGCATTCTCCATAATGATTCTTCCCACATTTCTTACATTAAGTTGGCCCATTCCAATTACTTTATTTTTTGTTTAAATTTAAATATATCTTGAAAAAGTACTTTCAAACTGAATCTCTTTTTTTATTTGTTTTTTTCTAAATTACATTATTTTTTAAATGATTAGTTACATAATTTTATTTTTACGAAAAGTCGATTATGAGTGATCAGGAACCTCGATAGGGTGTGACTTGACATAAGATATAATTTTACAATTGGATATGAAAATGTGAATACCAAAAACCATCCCATTTAAACCCATTACCATACAACATCCATGGGAAAAACCGAACAATATAATGGTTGTGTATGGGTGTTATAATATGATCTTAGTGTGTGGTATGTTAAACCCTGACCCATTAAATAGCAATTAAAATATCTTAGCATCTTAGACAACAATAATAACAAAATGGATAACCTCCTAGAAAGTTTTGTATAGACTACTTTGACCCATTAAATAGCAATTAAAATATTCTTTAATCGTTACATTAAACTTTAACCCGTTAAATAGCAAAAGTAAACTTTACGATTTACTGTTTATCTAACTATAATGTCGATCCACTGAGATTGAATATTAAGTCACACAATATCAAATTAATATGCATCCGCTAGAAAATGATGATCGAGGATTAATGAATTTTAGATTTTAGTTTTAACTTTAGCGAAAGGTTTTTAATAAAAACCGTTCATAGTGTTTTACAACAATTATTAACCCTTTGGTCCACAAAATCAAACCATTAACCCAACCTAGATCAAAAATTTTATCCTTATTTTATTTGGTTCTTATAGAAAACAACTTGTGCCCAAAAGTTGTAAACATATCTTTGCAAGTGTCTTGTTAAGGATAAAATCACAATTATAAGAAGATTTAGGGTTAATTTTCTAATTTTTTTGAGAAAAAAAAAATAAAAAAAGTCGATTAATAATTTGACATAATAAAGTATATTAGATCAAAGGTAAAATGATTAAATTGAAGGAGTGAAGTGTAATATTGAATTGAAAAGGGAGTCATACCACATGTATTCAAATCTCAATAAGGTTATAAGTTTTGACTAATGATTAAGAATATCGGATGTTTTCAGAATCGGACCGGACGTCGAACCGGTATCCTTATCGGTTCACGTGTCGGACCGAATTTAAGAACCGGACGACGTCATAAATATTATAAAAATATATCAATCCAAACAACCACTAATCCTTAAAAAACCACCAACAAGTCAATTCCAATAGTTTTAAACTAATAATTAGCTACGAAATACGAATCCAAGAGACTTAAAAAAGATAAAAAATTAAAAAATACTAGTCAACCTGTCCGTCCTGTCCGACCACCTGGTTTTCTGGTCCGACCGCCGGATCGCTGCTGGACCGTTTCAACATACGTAACCGGACCGGTCAGACCACCGGTTCCCGGTCTGACCGGCCGGTCCGGTCCGGTCCAGTTTTCTAAACACTGTGATATCCTATTGGAAATTGGTAAATAAAAAATAGTTTAGTGTATCAAATTCAACTTAAAGATACTTTTAAAGGTTAAATATTGATATAAACTAGAAAAAGGTCCCGCGCGTTGCGGCGGAAATAAACGTCCTCAAAAACTTATAAGAAAAAAAGAAAAAAACCTTTACGTAAAGAGGGTATAAATTTTATAGTTGTAAATTAAAACCTAAGAAAAAAAATAAAACGCAATAAAAAAAGGATGAAATCAATTTAAAACCGGCTAAGCTGTCAACTGCAGGTTTCGAACCTGGTTCGCCTGAGAAAGGCTGAAAAAAAGGAAACAATTGCCAAAACTAATATTTAAACATAAGCCTCACCTAAGAAAAAAGGAAAAAGTAAGAAAAACTTGCATCATTTGTTTGTACCTCATGCAAAGCAAGGTGTACACTTGCTACAGTAAAATTCCCTCACGACCCATAGTTGGCTTTTAATATTATATATAATTTAAGTTTAATTGTTTATATTACCAAAGTGGCTTAGAAGATGTCATCTCACTTAGCTAAACTATCCTTCATGGTGGGAGTGGTACCCTCCAAATACCTTTCAACCCATATATTTTTATTTTTATTAAATTAAAACACATAAGAAGTACCCTCACATTCCTTTCAGCCAAAGTACCCTCACATTCCTTTCGGCGGCTTTTGAAACCCGCCTCCTCTACCCGCTTGAACCCTCCACCCTTGCGGCGGTGTACCCTCATACCCGCATACTACCCGAGCACTACCCGTGCTCCACTCCCACCACCCTTACATTCAAAAAAACGTCATATTTATATTACATGTTTATCTATTATTTTATATAGATAAGAAGATTAAAATATAATATCGGCAAATGGCATTTGGCCTTGTTTTATCACGTCTTTTTTTAAATTTGTATTTTCTTTTTCTCAACAAAAGAAGTAATAGGTTTTACTTCCTTGAAAAGAATTATTTTAAAAGTAATATAAAAATAGACCGATTGATTAAAACCATCAAGATTTTCACATTATTTTTCCACATGAATCAATCATGATGCATGAATATTTGTTACTTATATTTTTAGGTTTGCAAAAATAAAAACATGCTAAAAATACAATTGGATGAGTCAAGAGTTAACTTTTAAGTATTTTAATAATGTATGATGGATGGCAGAAGTCAACTGACGAACATAATGGAGTGGAGCGGTATCCTTAGAGAATTAAAACTTTAAAGTGATTGGGTTGTGATTGCATCGTTACTTTGTTAGTGTGTGTCCACGTTAGGACAGTTGTTGCTTCTCACGCTTCATATGTTGGCCCAAACCGTATCCGGTCCATTCAATCTAAAACCTTTCATTGGAGCAACAAACAAGCCAATCAATGAATATTTCTAGAAAGATGGTCTAAAAATGTATTTTTTTAATTAAAATCATGAAAGTAGTTACAACTTTTTGTTTGCATCTTTATAGTTATTTCTAAATAAATTTACATCTATATTAGTATAACTAGGTTAGAATCCCGTGTATTACACGGGTTGAATAAATGTAATGTTATATACTTAGTAATAAAAACTTTATGACTTTAAAAACACGTGTATTAGACGAGTTGAATAAACCCGTGTATTATACATATTGAATAAAATATGACGTGACAGTTATAAATTATGCTAAGTTTATTTTTAAAACATTTTTTTTCGACTAAGTATTATTATTTTTTATTTAATTGATAAATGTTAATTCATATTAATTTGATTTTGTTAATGATATAATAATTATCTTTTATAATCATTATTTAATAGGAGAGATGAGCGGGAAAAACATATTGAGGATGCACCAAAAAGTGACACGTGTCGCCTAGTTTAGTTATTTATTAGGTAGTATAGATATAGATATAGATTGTGTATCTACTTACTCAAGTATCATAATACATAAATAATGACTTACGCTAATGAAAAATGTGACTAGGAGTGGAATGAAAATCAAAATTTAAATACATAATTCAAAAGATGAACTAAAATTTAAATGAAAACGTAGATATATATAAGCACGTTTCAACGATATATTTGAAAGTTAAAAATACACTAAGTAATAATGTTGGCTCAATTGTTGTTTGGCCCATGAAACGGGCCCAACCCATGTGTTAGGGGTTTTAATGGTTAACTTAATGATCAAATTAGGGTTATTAGGTTTAACATTATAAATAGATGTTATCGGGTTAGGGTTTTATCATGAGAGTGAGAGTGTTATTGTAATTGGTTTTTTGAGTTATATTTTCCAGTTATAATAAAGTTTTTGGAGAGTTATTCCAATTATTGCTTGTTTCGATTGAGTTATAATCGATTCAATCCTTGAATTGGTATCAGAGCCAAGTTCAATCGTCGAAATCAAATGATGCGATCGGCGGCTAAGGAGTTGGCAAGTGGTAATCGGCGACGGCTAAGGAGTTACGAGTCGGTGATCTAACTCCAAGAAAGATATCTCTAGTTTTTTTAATTGGTTGTTTGTTTTAAAAAAAAGTCAAACAAACTCGTTTGCTTTTTTTTTTGGTGCTGACGAAGGAGAAGGGAATAATAAACATTGTTTGTTCAAGACAAACAAAATCGTTTTTTGGTGGTGACGAAGGGAAAAAAAGTTGGTTTATTATTTTTTTTTTGGTTTAGCCATATTTAGAGTTTGTGAGAGGGATTCGCGATTAGTTTGCGAGTAGACGGCGGTAACGCGACTAGGGTTTAACAAGACTGGATCAAAACCTATCTACATCGGTTACGTATAAGCGGAAACCGGAAAACATGGTTGATAAAGAAACTCCGAAGACAAGCGGTGGGAGCGGGAACACGACGGCATTCCAGTTCCCGATGCTTAACCCTACCAACTATATGATATGGGCTATGTGGTAATGCGGATGAAGGTTATCATGAACGTGCATAAGGTTTGGGACGCTATAGACCAGAGTACAGTTGGAGCCGATAAGAATAACGTGGCTATTGCGTTGTTGTTTTAATCGATCCCCGGAAACTACGATCTTGCAAGTGGGTAACCTAGAGACGGCCAAGGCGATTTGGTACGCGATCAAAACGCGTAATCTGGGGCCCATAGGGTTAAAGAGGCAAGATTGCAAACACTCATGTCCAAGTTTGATGGACTGAGGATGAAGGAAACAGATACTATAGACGAGTTTGTGGCGAAGCTCTCTGATTCGACATCAAAGGCGGCGACTTTGGGGGAGGTGATTAAGGAATCAAAGTTAGTGAAAAAGTTCCTCAAAAGCCTACCCCGGAGCAAGTACATTAAGATTGTCGCTTCGATTGAACAAGTCTTAGATCTGAAGACTATCGGCTTCGAAGACGCTATGGGACGACTGAAAGCATATGAGGAACGGGTCAGGGAAGAAGAGGAGGAGATTGAGACCCAAGGTAAGCTTATGTTTCACAAATCTAAATTTTTAGGTTCAGGTAATCGGTACACAAACCGAGATCATGAGAACCAATTAAGAAGACAAGGTCGAGACGACGATCAAGATTATGGATCAAATAACTCGGGTCAAGGGAGAACTAATGATCGTCAAAAGGAAAGGAAGGATATATCACATGTTCAGTGTTATCGTTGTGATAAATTCGGTCACTTCGCTTCACTTTGTCCATATCGTATAAAGAAACAGGAAGAAGCTGTGAGGAAACAGGAAGAGGCCAACTTGGTCGAAGTCAAGTTTCCAGCTTTGTTTATGATAAGATGTGATTAAGAGACGGTTTTCCTCATTGAAGAAAAGGTAATACCAAGATGTTTTAAGACTAATCCAATGGAGAAAGACACTTGTTATCTCAACAGTGGAGCATCGAATCACATGACAGGTAATCATGCTTATTTTTATAAACTGAATAAACGAGTCACGAGAAAGGGGAAATTCGGAGACGGATCTTATATTGACATTCGGGGAAAGGGGTCGGTATTGCTAGAAGGGAAAATGGGGGAGCAGCGCCTGTTGACCGATTTTTACTACATCCCGAGCCTACGTAGCAACATCATAAGTCTTGGTCAAGCAACGGAAGTTGGATGGGACATCCACATGAAACATGATTTGCTAACCATTCATGATGATATAGGTAAGCTTTTGATGAAGGTGAAAAGGAACAAGAACTGGTTATACAATATTAGTATCAAGATAGCAAGTCCCGGTATACAAGCTAGCATTTGAGTGAAGAACTTTTCGGGTCAAGATCTTAAAAGAGTTGGACTCAAAGATGATAAGCTGAGTACGAGTCATATTCGAGTCAAAGATCCAAGTTCCAAAGTTCAAGGAAGAAAGTTCAAGAATTCAAAGGTAAAGTCAAGCAAGAGATTCAAGCCCAAGGAAGGACGTGTAGTGATCACAAGAAGCATGTGTTTGTTCAAGCTAGGTGAAGCCCAAAAAAACACCGGAAGAGATCAAGAAGTGCCTCGGGAGAATCCAGACAAAGATGACAAAATTAAAGTTGAAGACGCGCCTATTTCAAGTCGGAAATTAGGGGGTGATTCGGATACACAATTGGGGGGTGAGTGTTGACTCAATTGTTGTTTGGCCCATGAAACGGGCCCAACCCATGTGTTATGAGTTTTAATGGGTAACTTAATGACCAAGTTAGGGTTATTAGGTTTAGCATTATAAATAAATGTTACTGGGTTAAGGTTTAATCATGAGAGTGACAGAGTTCTTTTAATTGTTTTTTTGAGTTATAATAAAGTTATTTGAGAGTTATTTCAATTATTGTTTGTTTCGATTGAGTTATAATCGATTCAATCCTTGAAATAAAACAATTAAAGAAAAAAAGGAAAAAATAAATACCAAACTAAATAAATAAAGCCAAGAAAAAAAAACAAAAAAGAAAAGGGAAAAAGCTGGCAAACCATAAGTATTTAATAAAACAATAAAAGATAAAAGGGAAAAAAATAAATAACAAACTAAATAACCAAAAAAACAAAATGAAAAAAGCTGGAAGCGGCTTAAATCGGGGTCTCTTCCCTGAGGGTGTAGGGCGCGACCATGAGGCCATTGCCTACTTTTGGTTAATCTTTTGAATCGATTTTCATATATGTTTAGACTGAATCTGAAAAAACAAAAAAAATATATAAAGAAAGAAATTGGTTGTCACATGGTAGTCTCTGATTGACTCAAGTTTTACTGTTCGTCACTCTCACATTCTGACATTTTGTTGCATCTTTGTTATATATATAATGTATGACCATAAAACACTTGTCTTGCCATTAATTTAAAATGTGGATTTAATTCGTTACTTTTTAATCTTATGTTTATAAATTTATGACCTTTATTATATAAATAATCTTGGATTCTGAGTCATTACCGAGTTGTATAATTTAATCAAAATAACAAAGACAAATAAAACTAATTAAGTTATTTGATTTTTTATAAACTAATTTTATTTAATTAACTTATAAGCTTTGATTGTATTCAAGTAGAACGATTAATTTTTATAACAAAGCATACTTGAGCTGGTTGTATAAAAAAACATTGGCTTAAAACTTAAAACTAATCCTTGCATTTTAAACTGTTGGGCCAAGTTGGGCTAGCATTTAAGCAGTTGGACCACACTAGCTTATGCCTTATACAAAAAAAAAAGTTGGGGTTCGGATAGTGGTGCACAAAAAAACCGGTTTTTTTTTTAACCCGATTCAAACCGGCAAACCGGTTTGGACCAAACCGGTTCGGGTTGCCCAAAAACCGCCGGTTTCAAACCGGTTTGAGGATTTCTGAAAAAAAATCGGGTTGGGACCGGTTTTGGCTAAACCGGGTTAGGAAACCGGTTTTCAAACCGGTTTGAACCGTTGGGCGAGTTCTAGCCGTTGGCCAACGGCTATATGGCCGTTGGGGTCGATTTTGGCCGTTTTTTTGGAGTTTTTTGGACCCATAAAACACTATAAATAGGTGGGGGGTGTTTAGGGTTGATCACACTTCTCTTTACACTCTCTAATCTCTAAAACCGCTCTTTAACCGCTCAAAAACGCTCTCTAAACTCTCTCTAAACTCAAAAAAAAAACATGGAAAGTTTTGGTGTTAGTGGTTCCTCAAACGAAGTTACCGTTGTGCAAATTCTAGCAACAACGAGAAATCCGGCAATTTGGTGCAATTACGATTTATGTTTGTTGTCAAACGGAAAGGAACGTGCTCGTTGCAAGTTGTGTGGTGCGTTTTTGGGGAAAGATTCAAACACTACTTTGAAAACGCATATGGAAAAATCTTGCCCGTCATTGAAGGGAATTCCAAGTGAAGGTCAAGCCTCGATGACAAGCGAAGGAGGAATTTGGAACTTTGATCCAAATATTGTTCGAGATCGAATGGCGAGGTTAGTGATTCAAGAAGGATTGTCGTTCAACCACTTTGACAATCCGCGCTTGACAAAGATGATTCAAGAGACACTCCAACCTCGTTATCACCAAGTAAGTCGCACAACCCTTAGACGAGATTGTATAAAAATGTGGAAAAAAGCAAAAAAAGAATTAATTTTAGGTTTTGAAAATTTGCAAACCGGTGTAAACTTAACCACCGATGTTTGGTCGGCTCCACATGGTATACCCGATTCGTACCTTTGCGTTACCGCGCATTGGGTTGATCCCAATACGTGGCAAATGATGAAGCGTACAATCGTTTTTGACTTGTTTGAATATCCACACACCGGCGAAAATTTATTTTATATATTGGATGGTGTTATTAACGAATTTAAATTACAAAATAAACTTTTTTCAATGTCTTTTGATAATGCATCTAATAATACAAATGCGGTTCAAAAACTAAAAATTAAATATAAACCCGTTTGCAACGGCGTTTTTTTCCATAGTCGATGTGTCGCACACATCATTAACTTGGCGGTGCAAGCCGGGCTTGCAATTGAAGAGGTTTCAAACTTAACATATAGTTTTCGACAAATGCTTAAAGATATTTTTAGTAACAGAAAAAGATACCATGATTATATTAAATTTTGTCGTGATACGAATAATCTTTGCTTAGGCCCGAATTGGGACGTCGAGACAAGATGGAACTCGACTTATATTATGTTTTATAGCGCTTTACGACAAAGAGAAACTTTAGAAATATTTCATGATATGCTTTCCTCAAAACCTCGTCGTAAAATTCAAAACTTTCCGTCTACAAATTGGAACATTTTAAAAGACGTAACCGAATTGCTTGAAGTTTTCAAAACCGCCACAACTTTTTTATCCGGTGTTTTATTATCCCACAAGTCCATTAACACTAAAACAAATATATTTAATGGCTAACAAGTTGTCTGAGCTTGAAAATAAAAGCGATCTTTTTACAAAAATGATAGAACCGATGAAAGAAAAATTAGTGAAATATTTTAAAGAAATCCCTCCCGTTATAACTTGCGCCGCCGCGTTAAACCCTACCATAAATGTTTACGGGGTTGAAACCTTGATTGATAGAATTACTTACGCTTTGAATTTGGATAGCGAAGACATTCATTTAGCACAAGGCACAAAAACATATTTTAACAAATGTTTACAAGATTTATTTGATGTTTATTTACATAAATATGGTACAACTCCGACTCCACATGATACAATGGGTACATCATCAAGTGGTAGCTCGAGAGATGTTAACTTGAATTTATATAACGAAATGTTAAATGAATTTAGTAAACGTGCTCGAGGTACCACCCCGAGTAGCGAACTCGGAAGGTATGTTGGCACAAACTTTTTAGCGTTTATGACTCCTACCGTTTTTGAGGAGTTTGATATTTTGGCATGGTGGAAACAAAACGAAGCTTCGTTTCCGATTCTTTCCGCCATGGCCCGTGATGTACTAACCGTCCAAGCTTCCACGGTAGCTTCGGAATCTGCGTTTTCTTTTAGTGGCAGGGTATTATCGATACGAAGGACTAGACTCACACCCCTAGCGATGGAAATGTGCATTTGTTTGAAGGACCATTTGGATGCGATGGATAGGATACAAGACCAAACTTCTCTCGAAGATGAAATTCAAGCCGAAGAAGTCATACACAACAACGAGGTTGATCTTGGAATATCCGAACCAGTCACGGATGAAGAACTAGCCGAAGATGCAAGGCTACGAAGCTCTAGTTTCGAAGACAACGCACAAGAATAATCAATCAATATTCCAAAAAATAAAACGTTGAACTTAATGTTTTATATTTGTTATACTTTTTGTAATGTTTTACAATTTTATCTTGTTATGTTTTTTAATTTCCGAACTATCCAAATATTAATAAACGTTGAACTTTATGTTTTAATTTTGTTATATTTTATTTTGGATTTTATATTAAAAACATAAAATTTATTTGATTTTTTTTTTTTTTATAAAAACCGGTTTAAACCGGTTTAATGGGCAAACCGGTTTAAAACCTACCCGAACCGGTTTGACCGGTTTACATATTTCCCTCTCTGAAACCGGTTTAACCCGAACCGGTTTGGGTCCAAACCGGTTTTGACTTTTCGTTGACCAAACCGGTTCGGGTCGGTTTGAACCGGTTTGGGTTAAAAAACCGATTTATGCACCTCTAGGTTCGGATAGTTATTTATTTTTTGTTGTAGGTTAGGAAAATAGAAATAATTAAGTTGAGCTGAAAATAGTAGAAATGAGTGTCGAGATGATGGTGTAAAAATGGGTATTTATAGTGGGTAAAAATAAATATTATTAATTATTATTATTTATTATTTATTACCTTCAACGGTCAAAAAAAGACCCGTTCAACGGTAACAATTCGTCTCAATCTCCCGTGAAATAAATCACGCAAATTGATCACGCCGTGAAAAAAAAATGAGGGGGCGGTGTGCGAGGGAAATCACGGCGGCGTGATAATAGGGTGTATACCGGATGATCTAATAAAATTACTTAATATTGAATAACCTTTTCCAAAAAATTAGCGTGATCACATTTCAAACCAACATGTAACTTGAATACACCTTTGAATATATTTTTTATTAATTAAAAAATGACACAATCTTCACAATTAAATCTTTAATTTTCATCCAATTCACTTATCTAGTGATTATAACTTGTTCAGTTATGATTGATGTTTGCAACATAATCTTTTATAAAGATTCATTATTAGCCTATTTTGTTAATTATTCATTAATGATACTAACACTCGTAAATCATATACAAAACAAACAAACATACCTAGTAAAATATCACCAGTAAATCATATACTAGGTTATAAAAATTGTTAGTAATGGTTAGATCATGCGGTATAGTAAAGCCGCACCCTGCAATCAACCGAGGTGGACAACGGGACCGGAAGGAACACCGTACCGGCACCGCTAGCGGTGTCCATGCTCGGGGTGATGGCACCGTAACGGTGGCTCTCAATACCCTCTAATTTTCTTCACCTCCTAAAAGTAACACCCATTTATTTCTCATTTATTAATAGAAGTAAACAGCTCAACAAACCCGATTATTTCCTCCAATTTATTTCGTAATATAAGTTTTATAATAAATATCTTTTTATCAGTAAAGTAATTGGCCCATTAAATTTCTATGACGTTATAGATAGTAACTACATTTATTTATTATAAAACCTGTTGTTTTTTAAATAATTTTTGTTCAAGTTATAAAAATTTTAAATCTTTTAGATATTATAAACCTTTTTTTTTAATCTATACTTATTTAAAATTTAACTTTTTAAAATATTTTAATTATTGTAAATCTTTGGTTTCTAAAATTAGTTTTTATTTCAAATTTAACTATTTTAATTAAATTTTAATAACCTGACTTGGTTTATATAATACCAGGTTATATACCCATGTATTACATGAGGCTGTTTAATAAAAAAATGAAAGTATAATACGCACATAAACTTAAAGTAATGTGTAAAACAGAAATTGTATAATTTTAGAATGTGTACACAAATTTACATAAATAAAGTATTTTTATTACGTACATCAATAAAAAAATGAAAGTAATATTAAAATTCATAAATTTCTAAATAATTCTTTGTACACGACATTTGTTGTTTTGTTTATAATTACTATACAATGAAGATTTGGGTGATCAAAATACATTACTCTAAAAACTTATCTTTTTTGTGTGTGTTTTTTAGAACGCTACGAGTACTCACGTTACTAAAAATAACTCCTAAATCTACTATCTTTATGGCATTTAGATTGAACATCTCATTTTCTCAAAATTTAGTAGTCGTACTTCTTAGATAACAAAATGTAGTAATGTGAACATATGATTAATTTCACTACTAACATAACCAATTTGTATCACATTATCACAAAACCAATATTGACAATTTGATCATTTTTTATTGATCCAAAGCCAAAAAAACATTTATTTCTAGTGGTCTGCATGCTCGGGGTGATGGCGCCGATATCCTCTAATTTTATTCGCCTCCTAAAAGTAACACCTATTAATTTCTTATTTATTAATAAAAGTAAACAACTCAACAAACCCGTTTATTTCCTCTAATTTATTGTCAAAGAGGTTGTGGTGTGGTGATTGAGATGAGGTCTGAAGTCCCAAAGAACCCGGGTTCAATCCCTGCCACCACCATTAATTTCTGTGGCATCGCAAATGAGACCTTTTAGGCTGATGCACTAGGGTTTTACCCACGCCGATCCAGGGTTGGAGTCTCGGCTCTCCCTCAAGCCCGGAAGGGGCCGTATTGAGTGGGGTTTTTCCTTGAAAGCTCTCAAACTCTGACGCCAAGTAGGCCCGGTTAAGACAACATATTGACCGGAGTTGGACGAGGCTCTCCCATGTGACGGGGGGTGCAATGTCACACATTCAATGTCCGTCTTTCAAAAAAAAACTTCCTCTAATTTATTTCGTAATATAACTTTTATAATAAATATATTTTTTAAATCGGTAAAATAATCGGTCCATTAAGTTTACATGACGTTATAGATAGTAATTATATTGATTTTATTATAAACCTGTTATTTTTTAAAATAAATTTTGTTCAAGTTGTAAAGGTTTTAAATCTTTTAGATATTATAAACCTTTTGTTTTTGAATTGATACTTGCTTAAAATTTAACATTTTAAAATCTTTTAATTATTTTAAATCTTTAGTTTTTAAACTTAATTTTTATTTCATTATAATGTTTTAAAATTAATTAATATTAATTGTATATTTTAAAAATAAAAAGGTTGAAAAATGAATGATGAGTAGTTACATAATTGAAATATCGAGTGAACGATAGAGGAGGGCGGTATTGTGATACTGAGGTGACACATTCACTGATAAATGAAGACGATACCTCTTAAGCGAATGAATAAGATATATAAGTTTAACTATAGAAATGCACTACTTCTATTCATTACACACTTACCAAAATGGATGGTTGTCCATTTCAATCGGCCTTCATTTGTTCGCACCTAAAGTGATTAACTAAAACATAATTGAATTTTTTTTTCTATTTAACGTATACCACATGGAATTTATCATGTAAGTAATAACATTTATTAATTGTTCCATTAAATTAAATCAAACTTTATTTCAATTACAAAAATCATTCAATTTTCAACATTGTTATAAAAAGGGAAATTCTAATGGGACACAGAATTTTGCTATTTGGACACGCCGCAAAGGCTATACGTCTCGTATAGGTCAATACGGGGGCGTATAGCCCCTAACTTTAAAAAACAGACCTGCAGGTGTCAGTTCTGGTCTGACGGCTTAGTTTAGGATACTATAACTTAGTATAGTATAGTATAGCTTAGTATAGTATAGCTTAGTATAGGATATTATAGCTTAGTATAGCTTTGTATAGTTTAGTATATGATAGTATAACTTAGTATATCTTAGTATAGCTTAGTATAACTTAGTATAGTATAGTATAGCTTAGTATATGATAGTATAGTTTTGTATAGTATATTATAACTTAGTATATGATAGTATAGCTTAGTATAGGATAGTATAGCTTAGTATAGGATAATATAGCTTAGTATAGTATAGCATAGTATAGTATAGGATAGTATATGTGACAATCCGGACTTTTAAGTTAACTATGTTAACTAAATCTAGTTAAATCATAATCTATTTAACTCTACCACAAATCTCAGGGACTAATTCTGTCATTTCTCAAACTTTGATTCACACAAAACTACCAGGACTAGTTGTGGCATTAGTCCAAACCCTAATCATGTTGACTTTTGAGGTCAAAATCCAAATTTATGTGTTCCTGTTAATTCTTGAACGTCAACTAACCATGTTCTTAACTTACCTTAAACCCCAGGGACTAATTCTGCTATAACTTAAACTAGAAACCTCAAGGACCAATCCTGTAATAATCCAAACTCAATTCAATTGACTTTGAAAGTCAAAATTCACATGATTTGGTTCCTGTTGACTTCTAGGAGTCAAACCCTTAGCCCATCGATCCCAATTCGAATTCATAATCGAATTCATGTCGGAATTTGTAACCGAAATGCATGTTAACGACCTAAACGTTCATCATTAACACATTTAACGCGGAGATTGATTCAAATTAAACTCTAATTATGAGTAGTTAAGTCCTAACCGTCGACCACGGTCATATGGCAATCAAATTCGTCTAAATTCCTATGTTAATTCCACCATTGAACATCCTGCACACCTTATGCGAACACCTCTGAAGCTTCTACACACGTTTGTTCGATCGGAGTAGCATCAGGAGTTGCTAGAGACCAAGTCGTGCTTCGTCGGAACCCCAACTAGCCGTTCTCAGTCAATTCGAAATCACATTTGGTAATTACTTACACCCTTAGCTTCGTTTCAATCTCTAGAACAAAAGCCCTATGATAATTCGGGCTTATATCATCTAATTAACGAAGAACAAATACCTAGGGTTCTTCGTATAAACCATTTAATCGAACCCTAATCTACACTCAATTTCAATTCAATTAAACCACTGAGCTAGATTCGCAATGCCTTGCTCTGTAAAAGCCCCATGATTTCAACAACTTTTAATATCATATTTGATCAAAATCGATTATGTGTTCATAATCTAGGGTTTCGATATTCAAACGGTAAATAAACGATTCCACACTTGTTGTTTTTGAAATTAATTTCACCCACAGGCTCGCCATCCACCGATTAACAAAAGCCCTAAACCCTTGTTGCCATTCTTAGTCGAATTCGTTGGATTTGGGGTTGAGATTGGTTTCGGTTCGCTAAGGGAGAAGAACACAGGGGTGATGTGTGTTAAAACCAAATCTGATCCGGATATTTGTGCGAGACCCTAGCGGGCGGAGTTGGTTAGAACCTTGGGCTTACACGCAGGAGACCCGGGTTCGAGTCCGGTCTCCTGCAATTCTTTTTTTTTGCCTTTCTCATTAGTTTCCTTTTTACAAAATCAATCCCTGTGATATTATAATATTATATTAACGTGTTTTAGCTCCGGAAACAACCCGTAAGCTCGGGTTTGGTTTTATAACTTATAATTAATATTATTTCCACTTTTAAAAATAATATATTTATATTATTTTCAAACCACGATTTCGAATAAAATAATATGTTTATATTATTTTCAACCCGTGACTTCTATTATTAAATAATATATATTTTTATATTATTTCGTCTCGTTTATTAATCCCGTGTAACGTTTCAAAAAAATTAATAATATAATTATTTATATTATTTACCCACGTTTATAATCTCGAATAAAAATAATATATATTTATTATTTTTGTCACGTAATTAGTTATGGTGTTTTTTCTCCGAACTTAAAAATAATATAATAAAATATATTATTTTTTTAGGCCATTATTTTAATAGTACAAACGCACGAATATGATTATTAATTAATATTATTCGTAATTAGAGACGTTCGACACGAAACACTTTCATAATAATTAGAAACCCTTATTCCCGTGGACACGTTCGTTTACTCGTTGGTCCTACGTGTATTTTAGGATATCCAAATCTTCCGTGTCGTCATCACAAAACCCATTGTATCCCTAACTATTATGCTTATAATTTTAGGGCATACGTAAGCAGTTCACATGCAAACTCTTGTGTTTCCTACTTGCATCTTTGTGTGGTGCTATCTACTACTTGTACACAACTCAGGTGAGTTTCACGGCCCCCTTTTTACTCGTTTTCTTGTTGGGGGAGAAACATGTACACAAAGCAACATCTTATACTTGTTTTCCCGTTGAGGGAGAAACATACACGCAAGCAATCATACTTTTACTTGTTTTCCCACGGGGGAGAAACAAGTACGCAAACAAACATTATTTTACATGTTTTTCCCGTTGGGGGAGAAAACATGACGCAAACTATTTTGGGTTATTGTAATTCATATGATATCACTGTTGATGCTAAGCGTAACACACTATCATGAAAGTCCTCTCACACATCGGACCGTTAATATGGAATTAGTGAGGTAATTTTGGCAGTACTACTGGTTTTGACAAACCCCACCCGCGTTAGTCGCGCTAACTCAATTGGAGGTCGAACGGGTGAAATATTGACCTTAACACATTAGTTAGAGTTGATAGACCTGGCTGGAGGCAAACAAACAAACACACTGTCAGCTTCGGTTGCGAGCGCTTTAGTAAGACATGAACATAGGCTAGCTACCTATTGATATGCATATTAAATGTACATAATATGGCAACACTCTTATTACAAACTTGAAACCTGTGAACTCACCAACCTCGTGTTGACACTTTTCGTACATGTTTTCTCAGGTCGCTAAGGCACATGTTGCACATCTAGAACATGCATGGAGTTCTACTATCATTTTATTCATATACAAACATTTAAAACGATTTACTTGCTATACTTGGGCGCGTTTGTTTTGTGCAATAACTACTTGACATAAATCGCTTCCGCATTAACTTTGAACTTTTATGTTATGACATTTTAAGTCCCATATAGTGTCGCTTGATGTAACTAATGACTGAGATCCTGGTGTGTCACATCCCTAACGATAAAACTCCGTTAGTGGAATTTGGGGGGGGGGGGGTGACAGTATAGTTTAGTATAGCTTAGTATATGATAGTATAGTATAGCTTTATATAGCTTAGTATATGATAGTATAACTTAGTATAGCTTAGTATATGATAGTATAGCTTAGTATAGGATAATATAGCTTTGTATAGTATAGTACAGTATATTATAGCTTAGTATATGATAGTATAGCTTAATATAGCTTAGTATAGGATAGTATAGCTTGGTATAACTTAGTATAGCTTAGTGGTGGTTTTAAGAGCGAATAATTAAAAAATTAACAATACCACTTAATTAATACGTCAAACATTAACATGCACCAAATCTCATAGGTGGCGTATAGGCCTATATGGGGCGTATAGGCTTCTGCGTGTAGGGCTATACTGACCATATACAAATCAAAATTTGCTCAAGTTTGAAAAAATAGGTGGCGTATGGACCTATATGGGTCGTATAGGCATATATGGGACGTAGAGGCTTCTGCGTATAGGGCTATACTCGACATATACAAATCAAAATTTGCCCAAGTTTGAAAAAAGAGGTGGCGTATAGAACTATATGGGTCGTATAGGTCTATAGGGGGTCGTATAGGCTTCTGCTTATAGGGCTATACTCGGCATATACAAATTAAATTTTGCTCAAGTTTGAAAAAAAGAGGTGACGTATAGACCTATATGGGTCGTATAGGTCTATACGGGGACGTATAGGCCTATATGGGTCGTATAGGGTTAGCCGCCATCTGCAGGTCTGTTTTTTAAGGTTAGGGGTTATACGCCATGTATTGACCTATACGAGACGTATAGCCAGAAAAATTCGTGTCCAAATAGCAAACTCCGTGTGCCAATAGTAGACCCATATAAAAATCTTCATAAATATTAAACTAAGTGACCTAAATAAAACCATTGTAGAATTTGGTTATAATTTAGTAATTGTTACTTTTAAATTTAAACTAACAGATAAATGTGCATAAAAATCACTAAATAGCAAAATTTAGTTTAATTATTTATAATGATAAAACAATATTAAAAACTTGAGTGATTCTTTTATAATCAGAAAAAAAATCATTAATAGCAAAGCAAACAAGAAAACATGTTGCAAATATGAAATCATTAAAAAAAAAACACATTGAAAAAATAAAATAAAATGGAAAAGATCACGTTAGTCGTCTTCATTGTCACGTATAATACAAAAGCGGATCGTTTGATTTTCAATTTTTCATCCACCTGCTACTTTCAACTCTCTCTCTCTCTCTCTCTCTCTCTCTCTCTCTCCACCCCTTCGAACACACACACGACTCTATGTTTTCGCTAGTTTCAGCTTAATCCTTTTGATTTAACAATTCTGTCCGTGGAATGCTTTCGTTCTCCTAGGAAAATTTCAAATTTCTTTCTGAATTTCTGTTGTAGAATCCAAAATTGATTCCTGCCGATTTAGAATCGCATGCTTTCACTATCCGATTTCAACAGTTAGGTTTTCTCATGTTCTCGGTTAGCAAATTCTATCAATCGACTTTGCGAGATTCTTGCCGGATTAATTGAGCAATCCCCAATTTAGCGGTTTGATTCGGAAAATATACGATTTGCATGCATTGCGTTTATCCGATTGATTGGGGCACTGTTTCTGTTTCATCGGATTGATCATGCGGTGGCCGCAAAATTTTCCCCATGCGGGGTTGGTGTGAATTAGGGCTTTGGAGGAAGATGTTAAAACAGACGGTGACATCCAAAATGCCGAATGTGAAACGCTGCAAATTGGAGGAGGAAGTAAACAGCGAAGAAACAGAAGATGATGATCATTCAGATATTGAATTTGTGGCAAGTTTTAATAATGATGAGGAGTTCTCAGACTATAACAATGCTGTTAGTTGTTGGCGCACTGGATTTCCGTACATACCTGGTGAATTGAAATCAAATTTGGCTTCAGTTCCGCTGCTGAAGTCTTCGCGAGGGCGTGTTGCTGTTCGTCCTTGGCGGTTTACTGATTCGGTTACAGGTCTTAAGAAGCGTGGAAATCCATTTTCTGATAGGAGTTTGTTATCCAAGAAACAGTGTTTGTTGGGGAATAAAACTGTTGTACAGAAAAAGAAGGGGTTTTATGGGGTACAGGATTTTCTTAAGGACGATATCGTTTGGGCCAAATGCTCAAACCGGTTCCCGGCTTGGCCCGCTATCGTGATTGACCCGATACGGGAAGCTCCAAAAGCTGTACTGAAGGCTTGTGTTGCCAACACACTTTGTGTGATGTTTTATGGGTTTTCAAAGAGAGGTCAAAGGGTAGTCTCTCTTCCATTGCTTCAATGTTTTGACTTTTGTAATGTAATTTATGTTGGTTTTGTGTTAGGATTATGCATGGATTAAGGATGGGATGATATTTCCGTTTATAGAGTATATGGAAAGGTGTGTGGTTTAATGCTTAATACAATTGTGCCTATGGGTTATGTCTTAAATGAGATGATAAAGACTATTTAATCAACTAATTATTTGTTCAGCTTCCGGGGACAAACTCAGTTATATGGCTGCAAGCCTGATGATTTTCGTATGGCAATAGAAGAGGCATTCTTAGCTGAAAATGGGTATTTAAATTCAGGTAATGTGGACAAGGAGGAATGTTCTACAACACCTGATGTTGGTAAGATCCCAGTGGATAATGTTTCGGATAGGGGTGTGCATGGGTCGGTTTTGGGGTAAAACCAAACCAAAACTGAAAGTTCGGTTTTTGGATTTTTTTAAACCGTTCGGTTTCTTCGGTTTTTGGTTTTCTGTTTTTACAATGGGTTCGGTTCGGTTTCGGTTTTAAAACCAACTGGGCTTGATTTTTTTGGGGTAAAAGAAAAATGGCCTAAAATAATGAACATGTGTTTGTAATTTTAGGCCTAAATTTTTTTTATTAACTAATGATTATCACATATTTTGACCTAAATATTTTGGGTTACAAAATTATTAGTTTTCTTAAAAAATACTCAACATAAAAAATAAACTTTATCATTTATAAATTTAATAAATATAAATAATAACCTGCTATTAATACAAATACGTGTAACACAAATATGTATATACTTTTAACATACAAGCACACAACACAATATAATATATATTATGAAACGTGCATGCACACAATGTATAATTAAAGTATATGTATACGTTCGGTTCGGTTCGGTTTTTTCGGTTTTCAAAAAATACAAAACCGAAACCAAACCGTAATTTTCGGTTTTCAAAAAATACAAAACCAAAACCGTCGGTTTTAGTTTGGTTCGGTTTTTTTGGTGCGGTTATTTCGGTTTCGGTTCGGTTAATTCGGTTTTTTGCTCACCCCTAGTTTCGGATCAGCTTCAGGAATCTTGTAGCCATAATCAGGTAAGTTGTTACTCGTTGAAAACATTTTTTCTTCAAGAATTCTTTAGACATTTATATGAGTTTTAATGAGATTGCTTATATCATGTCACAGTAGTACTCTGTTGCTCCTGTTTTTAGTGACTCTGTAAGTGTATGATATGTTAGTTAAACCTTGTAATATGAATTGTATTAGAATGTGATTGTGTGATTAGGGTTTACATAAGGAGGTGTTTATATAGAACACCATATTACAAGTCTAGTCCCTATACTATATCACTTAGTCTAATATTCCCCCGCAAACTAAGCTCGGAGAGATTTAGGTTGAAAATATAAAAACATAAAACTAAAAAGATAGTTGGTCTTCTCCTTCTCCACCATGCTTTCGCCCGTTGCCATGCTTCCGCCCATCACACGCATTTTTTTTTACAGCAATGGTAAATGGGCTTGTGAGGCCCAGCCTCAAAGGCCCAATCGAAACTACATTAGGAAAACCCTAATCTTCTTCCGGCTTTCGCCCGTTGGGTTTGTTCCCCCCCCCCTTTTTTTTTACTCCCCGATTGTAGATCTCTATTTTTTTTTTTTTTTTTTTTTTTGCAACCCTCGAATAAACGGAACTGAAAGCATTGTGGCTTTCGCGAGGTGCACGTCGCCGGAAAAAACGACCACTGTTGTATAGTGGCGGCGACGGCGTCTAGGGACAAGAAAACAAGTTGTATTTGCTAACCCTAGACGCGGGGAGGAGTTAGGGTTTAGGGCGGCGACGATGGTGTTTGTGGTGGCGGATAGGGTTCCGCCGCTGTGGCGGCTAGGGTTCCGCCGCTGTGGCGGCTAGGGTTCCGGCGGCTAGAGGCGGCGGCTAGTGTTCCGCCGCGTGGTGGTGAGGCTGACGGCAGTGGTGTTGATGTGGTGGTGGTTAACAGCGGTGGTAGGAAGAGTGGAAGAAAAAAAAGAGAACTGTAGTGGCGGCGGCAGTAAATTTTTAGGGTTGGATCAAAAGATATCAGCGGAGGTTTGTTGTGGTGGTGGGTAGGGCGGCGGCGGCGGCCGGCCGCCCCTCCGGCGGTGTTTTTCGGTGATTGAGCTCTAGCTCTGATACCAAGTTAAACCTTGTAATATGAATTGTATTAGAATGTGATTGTGTGATTAGGGTTTACATAAGGAGGTGTTTATATAGAACACCATATTACAAGTCTAGTCCCTATACTATATCACTTAGTCTAATAATGTTTAATTTATATTTAGAGCTCAGATTTCTGATCACCAGCAATGAACTCAAAACAGTTTTGATTAGGATAATATTATACAGGTGTTTTTGTTACCGAAATTGAGGGGTTCTTAGTTTAAAAAAGCGCATTTAGTCGAGAGGGGTACATGAGGTGCGTGGGGTGCATGTCAAATTGGCTTGAGGCTCGCCTCTTGGACATGGGCAGATATTGTGCATCAGGAGGTTGTACATATGGTCTTTTAGGTTGTACATAGAAGTTATTTATATATTAAATCGTATATACTATGTAGAGGTTATTTATAACTGAATTTTTGGTACGTGATGATAGAAACCTACATAAATATAAGTATTATATTAATACCTTGTGCTCCCTTCGCCTCTGCTCTGGGGAACCCGTCGCCTCGGTACACCTCACACTTTTTAAAACCAAGGAGGGGTTAAACTTGTAATGTCTAGACACTAGACTAACTGAATATCAAAATTAAGGTGAAATCAATTTGGAGTTCAAGTAGCACTGTGTTTTATTATATTTGAAGTTCCCTATTGACTCTGTTATCAGTACTGAATTAACTATTCCTCAGTTTGAAAATAATGATCCTCATTTACTGGTCATCTTTTGGCCTTTTGGGTGTACTTCTGTAACCTGAAATTTTAGGATTTCAGTTAACTTTTAAATATTATATTTACATGAATCTAGTCACAGTTTTTCGGCGGCGTTGCAAATAAACAGAATTTTGGCTCAAGTCCTGCTAACGGCTTTCTTTTGAGCCTTGACTTGACCAAGGGTCAGACAGACAGAAAAAAAAATCTTCAGTTATTCTAGTCAGTTGAATGCTTTTTAGTATATGTTGGATCATTTGTAGGACTTGGTTAATGAATCTAAACATAGGTAACAAGTTTTTTAAAACGTCATAGCTGACACAAAACCAAGAAAAAATGGACTGAAGGTTAAAATTTGCAATTGGGTCATCATATTAGATTTCATAACTAGTTTCTTGTTGTGTATATTTTATAATTAATAAAATATTTAATTAGTTAATTTATTTGATCTCTTTTGTTACATTATTAGTTTTAAACTAACTTTTAGTAACTCTACGTTGGAAGAACTTTTTTCCCATTAACAGCAATAACGGGAATAGTTAATTTTATACTAAGTAATTGGATATATCAAAATTTTAATGTATGATTTCTTTTAAAATGCTTATTTATGAAAGTCTAAACATCTGTATATAATAAACTATTGATGCGTCTCAAAAAAGTTTCTAGGATAAAATAGTCTTCTTAAGGTTTTTTTTTCAACAAGTGGTTGATATTTTATATTAAGTAGAAAGCTAAAAATAATTTTTGTATTTGTAATTGATCAAATTAGTTTTATTTGACGGAATTCGGTTTGCTATGTAAAGACATGATCTATTATTAAAGTTTGAGATTGTTTTAGAAAAGACAGAATAAAAAGGATTGAATTGTAAGTTTTTTTTATATATTATGGTATTTTTATATTTTTAAAAATAGTTCTCTCTATATTATAATTTAATATTATATAAATTTGGGGCCTTAAATATTAATGGGCCTCAAGCAAGGGACTTTACTTGTCCTATGCTTGAGCCACTCGTCACAATTGCAACGGTGAATGGCTATATCTTAACCAAAACTGTGCTATATAACTGTAGCTGAATGACGGTGGGGGCAAGTTTATGTTGATCAGCAAACTTGAATGGACAAAAGATCTGAAAACACAAGATGAGGCGATAATGTAGCTGTTCATGAAAAGAGCTTGTTTATGATTGCTATCTTTATTTATCCATAAACGAGTTTAGAAAAGCTGAAGTAGACATATGAGCTGCTCATATATGTTGATACAAGTGATATGTATTGCTGCCACAATTAAATTTTTAGGTATTTAGGGAAGTTTTTTTTACATGACATTTTCTAAATAGGCTCATGCTGCTTCCCATTGGCATACATTCAAAGAAATGTTACTTGAAGCATAGTGATTAACATCTGCATGACAACTAGTAGTTTTATCCATTACTTTGTATTATGGTTAATTTATCATACTATTGTTGTTTAGCTAAGAAAATGTTAATTAGTTAGTAGTTTTATAGATCTCGGGGGCGTTTTGGATGTTATTTATAATTATATCTTTTGGATTTTAAGATCCACATCTTGTTAAGTTGAGTCTGATTGTTGCCCGGCATTCATACATCCGCTATGCTTGTGGAAGTCAAGGGGAAAACGCCCCTTGCGGGGTTTTCCCAGGGCAGCTCCCGTAGAATAAAATTTTATTTCATGGGCCCGGCCCTTATGGACATTTGGCCCAGATCTCAACTTTTAAATATTTACCTTGTAATTGTAGAACCCTAAGACAAAACCATTGCTAGTGCAGCCATTGGACATGTCATTCCTTTGACCGAAACATGTAATCATGTCATTCATGTGTTTTTCTGTGTGCTATTTTTTCTATTATCATGTTCTTCTACAGTTCTAGCCTTAATCGGCATTTATTCTTTAGCAGAATTCCCATAATAAGAAGGCTAAACAATCTTGTGGCAGCTGTGGTTTGTTTTTTCTCATGAAGAAATCCAAAGGAATAACCTCTCAACAGGATTCTTTATGTGAACATTGTTCAAAGGTTTATACCATTTCATGATAATGCCAATACTCATTATTTCTTTACCTGTTTTCTTTTTTACCCCATATAACATTTTTACTAAAATGGCAGTTGCGGAAATCAAAACAATATTGTGGCATTTGTAAGAAGATTTGGCATCATTCTGATGGTGGAGATTATGTGAGATTATATGCCATTATTTAGATTATTTCTGTTATCCTCTATTTAATGAACAGCATCTAACTTTTTTTGTTTGGTTATCTTGTTTTGTGTTAGATACTCTGTGATGGCTGTAAAATATGGGTACATGCAGAGTGCGCCAAAGTTTCCAGCAATGTCTTTAAGGTACTTGTCTGATTTTGTAATGAGTTCTTTACTTTTTTTTTTGTATCTTTATCTTACATGATTATATCACAAGAAGGATCTGGAGAAGATTGACTATTACTGCCCAGCATGCAAAGGTGAATCTACTGTTGAGCAACCAGTTGTAAATAAACCGGAATCAAAACTCAGGTAACAATTTTTTCATGATGTTTATTTTCTATTTAATTTATATATGATGATGTCATATATGTTTAGCAGATCTACTGAGAGTAGCGACCGGAGTGTGTTGCCTGACAAAATAAGTGTCATTTGTAATGGCATGGAAGGGATTTATTATCCAAAATATCACCAGTAAGACATAATTGACTTGATCAACTTGTTTCTGATTGGGCCTACATTTAAAATGCTGCTGGTTTTTATTATACGGTACCTATATTGTGTATTAATATGAAATTATCTCTTCCATTTTCTCTAAGAGTTGAGTGTAAGTGTGGCTCGTGTGGAACAAGAAAGCAATCTCTTGGTGAATGGGAAAAACATTCTGGTTCCAGAGCGAAAAAGTGGAAAGTCAGCATTAAAGTCAAGGGTACTATGATACCACTGGAGAAAATGGTTTGTAGCACCTATTATTCATATTACATTATCAATCTTGTGTTTATTTATATCTATATTAACTTTCAATATTGCAGCTTACAGGGCAGGATGTTAGTGCTGTTAAGGTTGCTTCAGTAGTACCTTTAGATGAAAAACAGCTGTTTTCATTTCTACAAGGTAATTATACTCTGTGCTAGTTCTTATTTTTTATTATTCCTTATATACATACCATTGTTGGTCTAGAAGACTAAAGTTAATTACCAAAACAACTATTAACTTTTCAAAATTACAGAGAAATACGAGCCTGTCAATGCAAAATGGACAACCGAAAGATGTGCTATTTGTAGATGGGATGAGGATTATGATTGCAACGCAATTATTATCTGCAACAGGTCTTCCTAATGTTTGTAACTTTATTAAATAGCATCAAACAAAGTAAAGTTAAAATAATATAATTATAATAATACTCTTGAGCTTTTTGTTCTTTGGATCAGATGTCAAATAGCCGTTCATCAAGAATGCTATGGTGTGAGAGGTATTCATGATTTCACATCTTGGGTTTGTAGAGCATGTGAAACACCTGAGATTAAGAGAGAGTGTTGCCTCTGCCCAGTTAAAGGCATGCCATTTACTTTTATATTCATTAACTTAGTCTTTTAATCATTTTTTTGTAAGTGTTGTTTTTGATTCCATACAATGTTACTACAGGTGGTGCTCTGAAGCCAACTGATATAGACACTTTGTGGGTTCATGTTATCTGTGCGTGGTTCCGGCCTGAAGTTGCTTTTGTAAGTGATGAAAGAATGGAACCTGCAACTGGACTTCTTCGGATTCCACCTGATTCCTTTGTGAAGGTAGGAATATTAACATTGAAAAGTTAAGATGATAGATAATTTAATTAAACAATAATGCAATATCATTTAATTGTTCCCTTGTTTGGTAAATTTCAGGCATGTGCCATTTGCCAACAGGTTCATGGTTCTTGCATACAATGTTGCAAGTGCACCACTTACTTTCATGCAATGTGTGCTTCAAGAGCCGGGTACTGTGTGGAGGTAGGTTTTAACTTCTAAACATTAGCTTTATCCGTATATATGGATGTAACTGTACATATCGTGATACAACTAATTTTATTGAACATGTTTGGTGAATTAACGAGTTTGTTTCTGTATTTTATTCATCCAACCCATAAAAATTGGAAAATTTCCTATTAAGATGCCTTATGAAAAATGCAATGTCTTTTTGTAAAGTTGTCATTTTAAAATAACTTGTTTACTCATTATCTTCCTCAAACATTCAGCTCCATTCATCGGAGAAGGGTGGGATATATAACACCAAATGGACTCCATACTGTGCTGCCCACAAGTAATGCTACAACTCTTCATTCCCATTTATCTTCATTTTTGCATTTCATGTAATCCTTTTGTTGTATTTTTGCACAAACTCTATTCAAATACACATATTAGATATGAAACGGAACCGAAAATGAGTAGTCATTAGTTGCTAAATGCATGCGTTATTCACTTGATTTTGGTGCAGAATACCTGCAGATACTGGTGCACAAACTCTGTTCAAATACACATATTAGATATGAAACGGAACCGAAAATGAGTAGTCATTAGTTGCTAAATGCATGCGTTACTCACTTTATTTTGGTGCAGAATACCTGCAGATACTGGTATTGTCATCAGGACATCTTCTGAGGTATTTTGTGCAAAGGGGTTGCTTGAAAAGCAGCATCAGAAACAGAGTTTTAGGGCTTCAAGGCTCCTATTGGGTGCAGAAAGGGAACTCTCTGGTTCATCAATGGCAGAGAATGATGAGCCTGAACCACTATCTGCTGCCAGGTGTCACATTTACAGTAGATCTCGTACCAAGGTAGATCACCCTAAACATGCCATTTTTCTTACATTATTATTCTTGGATTTATTTAAATATTTTTCTTTCAGAACGGTGTAAAGGAGGCAAGATTTCATCGGTTAATGGGGCCAATCCAGCATTCCATAGATGCAATAGATAGTTTAAACGCACAAAGGGTAATCATAATACTCAAAATATTTATACATGATAGATTTGATGTCTACTAGATTACCCTTAATTCTTGAATTACGGGATGAAGAGTCATTTTGTTACTTTTGTTTAATTAATGTGAATTTGTCAAAAGATCTCTCAAATTCTTTTAGATCTTAAAATATTTCTATTTCTAGGATGAAGTACATTAAGTGATAAGCCTTTTATTGGTTGTAACATTCTAATAAGGCATTTTGCTTCAATAATAACATTGTATTTGCAAAAATCCCAGAATTTTGAGATTTCCTAATTTAACCTTACTTTAATTGCTGAACTACCAAGAGTGGGGGCAAAATAGGGAATTTTGAATATGTTTGGCAGAAATGTACACTCTTTACAAGTGTAGTTTTTTTTCCTTGGCATTTGCTATTTACAATTAGTTACAATGGTTGCTATAGTCAAATCAATTGAAGCATATATTAATGTATTTCAGTTAAAAGTTTATTTTTATCTGTGTGGCAGAAGAAGCGAATGATTTAGCTTGTTTGTTATCTGCAGGAAGTTGAAGATTTGAATAGTTTCTCTACGTTCAAGGAAAAACTTGCCCGTTTGCAGGTACACCCTCCCCCTTGGTCAATATTATCTTCTGGGCCTTTATGTTTCTCGTATTGATCTGTTTTAATCCAGAGGACAGAGAAACATCGTGTCTGTTTTGGTAAATCTGGAATACATGGGTGGGGTCTCTTTGCACGACGGAAGATTCTAGAAGGAGAAATGGTACTTGCATCGATTTTTAAAAATACCCCTGAAAGTGATATCCATAGTGAAATCAAATATGTTCAATCATTTTGGAATGCCCCATTAAATTTACATAAATTCTCAATTTTTTTTGTTTATAATTTATAAACCACCTATTTTCCTGTAGGTGCTTGAATATCGCGGTGAGCAGGTAAGGCGTAGTGTTGCAGATTTGAGGGAAAATCGATATCGATCTGAAGGCAAGGACTGTTATGTGAGTCAACTTTTTCTGATCTAACAAAAAGTCAAACATTTGTATAAATCTATATGCTTCATGTCATTTATTAATTTTTATAAGAAAATGAGTTTTTGTTGTGACTGAACTACTTTTTTCTGCAGCTCTTTAAGGTCAGTGATAACATTGTAATAGACGCCACAAATAAGGGGAATATAGCGCGATTAATCAATCATTCGGTATGGCTCCTCAAATACTCGTTACTAAGCTATCTTTTGGCCACTTTTTGCTCACATGTTTTACAAAAAGTTTTTTGGTCAGTAATTGATCCTTAATCCTTGAAAGCCAAATTTTAATTAATAACAAAAACGAGTGCCCGTTTTTTCATTGCAGTGCATGCCAAACTGCTATGCAAGGATTTTGAGTATGGGTGCAAATGAGAGCCGAATAGTTCTAATAGCCAAAACCAATGTATCAGCTGGCGATGAGTTAACGTATGTCTTTCACCCACTCACGGGTTCATTTGTTTAGCTCATATTCTTTCATTAAGTAATCTTTTACACACTTTTGTGACCGAAAATTCATAGTTCCGGGTCGACCAGTCAACTCACACTATCCCTTAATTCTGTAATTTTTGTAACAGGTATGACTACAAATTTGATCAAGACGAGCAGGATGAACTTAAAGTCCCTTGCTTATGTAGAGCTCCCAGTTGTCGACATTTCATGAATTAGTTTCATACCATTTTTATACAGAAGAGCGGTACAGCCCTCTCTCGAGGCATTAGAAAGTCTTATTGTTGTAGATCTAAGAGTCTTTCTCTTGTTTCTTTTATAAGCGAATGAACATCGAATGTTAACTTTCTTTTAATCCCATAAACCGTTTAGTTACCAGTTCTTTAGCTTTTCTTTAAGTTTAATAATTGAAATGAAAGTATCCTGCATTAAAATGAAATTGTAGCATTTTGTACATATGTATCTCATATAATCGGTATGTTAGTGGATTGAAAGTGGCTCCTATTTGAATTAGTGTGCATGGTTACAACACTCGAGACGATAAAACTGATTCGGAGTGGGGAAATTTGAACCCGGACCGACTGTCTGGTTCGGCTTGTATACTAGCTCTTAGAAGAAATGATATGTGGTCAAAGCCGACTAGAGCTTAGTTTTTTTTTTTAAATCCAACTTTCACTGGGTTTTTTTTCATTGGTTTATTTGTATTTAAAACAAGGTTGTTCAAATAGCCCGTGGCCTTTAAGCTTACACACAAACGAGCCAAATTGCATATATATATATATATATATATATATATATATTATTAACAATCTTTTTGAATAACACTTCAACGTTGTAAGATGTATTGGATTTTTTGCAACTAGGTGTTTCCTTTTTCCTATTAACATTCACTTAATTTATTTCTAAACTGAGATGAGGGGTGATAGTATCAAAATATTTATTAAATTGGTTGATTTGATATATATATATATTTTTCAAAATATGCTAGAAGGATAAAATTTGAAGAAGTAACTAAGAAAAATGATGAAATCTATTGTATTGATATGCATATAACCTCTTTACATCACTTCATTTTAGAAAATACATTATTATTCATAACGTAGTTTTTAAACTATATTTATCATGTTAATTATTAAGAAACAAACAAATTAGACTACAAATGTTTACTAATCAACCTAATCTTACTAATGTCATTTTAACATCTATAAAAGTATACTCATATTGACTCAATAGTTATGGGGTCCTACTATTGATACCTCTTCTAAAAAAGGGTTTACTACTGTCATATAAGTCGTTTCATCTGTATACTGACGTATAGCCCTAAAATTCAATCAATAGGTGAGGTTTGTTATTAACGTAGATGAGGGGTATGTTTAGCCTCACCTTATTTAATATTTATGTAGTGAGATGCACCTATTTGACGCCTTATTTATTATCGGGTTTTTATGATTGTCATTTTAAAAACCCGATAATAAAATAATTGGGCAAAAGGTGATAAAGAAATTCAAGTGGCAACCCGAAACCATGAGGAAGTGGGCCGGGTTTTGGAAGATGCATATGATATGACCCGACGAAACTGTTTTACAAATTAACAGGTATGGTAGTATTGTAGTGGTACGCGTCCTTTCAATTCATGTGGTATCTTCCCGCGTAAGGATATATAAGCCCCTTTCCAATTCAAATATCTCATTTGAAGATCTGCATTTGAATTTCACCGACACAATGGGGAAGCGATTGCGTGTATCCAAATCGATTTGCAGCTGTGCCTCTCCTCGTTTCTCGTCGGCATCGTTCTCTTCTTTCTCTCGGTATAATCTCTCGATTCATATCTATGTGCGTGTTTTTGAGCTAACGTACGCCTAATTTCCGTCATTTTGAAGATTCTTCTGTGTGTAGAGTTTGTTTGCTTATGATCGAAGTTCATGTGTTTGATTATTGATCTATAGCGATTCCTAATGCTCATTTTTTGTTAATTTCCGTCCATTCGAAGTGTATAGAGTTTGTTTGCTTATGATCGAAGTACATGCGTTTGATTATTGATTTATCGTGATTCCTAATGCTCAGTTTTTGTTACTTTTAGTCCTAGTTAGCTAATTAAGTGAAAATTCTAGTCGAATTTTAGATTCTAGATCGAAGTTTGATTGTTATATCAATGAGCGTGAATCTGTTTCAACATTCTCTGATTCAGTTGAGCATTGAGCAACAGTCGTACGTGAGTATGTTTGATATGAGTTCCAATTGAAGCTAGTAGCATTACTAGCTGTCAATTTATGAGTTCGTTGTAAATATACTGCTAGTGTATCTGTGTTTGTGCGTATGTTCTAATGATAAACTGAAGGAGCTTTATAATTCTTAACTAGCTTCATTCACGTTAAGTTATTTTTCATTTCTATGGAAGTAGGCATGATGCAGACGTATGGACAGAAATTGCCAAGTATTTGGATGGCAAGTCTCTGGTGATGCTGGCAGCATCCAGCAAATGGTTCTTTAGCATTTTATTGGACGAAAGTATTTGGAAATTTGCTTGTCTGCGTGATCTTCAGGTTCCTGATTGCTCTGAAATGAGATTCAAATGGATCAACCTTTATGGTTCAGCTTTTGGTAAACATAAAACCTCCTACTATATGTTTTACATTGACCATTTTATATTTTCCTAGTGCTTACACAAAAATTGTATGTCATACCATCAATAATTGATTATGCAGGTGGAAGTCATTCTTATTCCTTTCGTCAGAAGGAGAAGCATATTGGTAACCTTTATATTTAATTAGAGTTTCATTACTATATAAACTTGTCTAATCTTACCAAACATCATTCAAAGTCACAGAACCTAAAATCACAACCAAGAACCACAATGGAATAACTCTCCAATTTTATTAACTGAGAAAATCACTCAAAACTCAATTAACTCTCTTAACCTTAATCACAACTTTGATTAGGTTATATAGACCATGATTTGGTTACAATTTGAGACCAACTATGAAGCTAATAGATAATTACAAAACCAACTAGTTTAAACTAATAATTATCTAAACAATCATAACCCAACTCTAACTCTTTTGGATTTAGGCCTCACGTTACTATACAGCCGCCTCATCACTCGAGATCGGCCCATCCGCCCATGGGCTCGGGTCGGATAATTATGCCCCTCGGGCCAACAATCATAATCTGTTGCTTATCTCACATTTTAGATGTCTATTTCTATAGTTCTGTTTTAATCTGCTTGCCATTGGCAAATGCTAATACACATTAAGCCTTCTTTAACAATGCTTCTTACAGAAGGTAATAATAAGACTGTTGCGTGACACGCATTAAAATGTCAAATTCAATAGTTTGGTTTTTAATATGTTTGCCATTTGTAGATCAAACTCAGTCCTGCATTAGTTCTTATTTGTTGTTAAAGTGCTGTGATGTTAGATCAGACAAATATATCATTCGGACAATAGGAACATAGCATCACCATTTTTGCATGTTAAGAAACAACAAATTATGTATTAGTCAAATTACAACACATATGTATTTCCCTAAATACCATATGATGGATAAGCTAGAACAGTACATATGGATATCCAAAAGATTGACTCATCATTATCTTGTTCATCTTTGACTTGCATATCAGATTGGATGAGAATTGGTGCATTTTCCTTCAACTCATCAGATGCATTCCTCATGGAGAATCTTACCCGTCCTTCAAAGCTTCCAGTGGAAGATACCATGCAAAACATGTTGAACTCTCACGGGTCTTGTGTGTTGCACAACATCAAAACTGGAATATGGATAGCAGGTAATATCTTGCAAAACTCTTCAAAGCTTGATAAGTATTTGTTGTTACTTGAATCAAATATCCCTTTCTTATTTTCCCAAACGGAATGTTGTGTTCAGATTTACAGCTTGTTCGGTGCCCTGTCTGTGACCTGAACACATGTGATGGTAAGAAAATACTTGAAAAAAAAAACAAAGATTTGAGGTTAGAAAGTCGAGAGACTAGAACCAGCATCTCTTCTTAATTATCTGTTGTATTTCTGGCAGGAACAATGCAGGTATTGGATGCCAGACACTTAGAGCTGTTCCTCACTGAAGGGTACCAGAATGGAAGCTGGGAGTACAAGCTGGTAGGATCTCATGACATCAGAAGACATGTAGACAGTGCTTCTGGTGGCATTTTTGACATCAAGCATCTCAAGAGTCCATCCACAGCTGGTAAATGGTGTCTCACTGTTTATTACCAACTTATTTTATTAATTAAAACTTGGTTAAAAAAAACTGTAAAAACTAGTCATACCGGCCTTGATTCATACTGCAATTGTATAAATCAATCACATGTTTGTACAGATCTGTTTAATCTCAAGTCATGGGTGGGGAAGCCCAATGACTGGCAGCCAAAAGCTATGGTAACTTACAATGCAGTTGCTATCAACACAAATCTACAAGAAAATGAAGGTAAAGCACCCTGTTTAGTTTTCGAATTTTTATCATACTCTTGCTTTTATTGAACAAGAAAAGTGACACACACCAACTCGAACCACCTTATTTTTCATTGTGAATCAGGCCTTCACATAAAATACCATGTAATGACTTCTGGAGACACCGGTGAAGTCGTTTCAATCCGTATCTCCCAACAGCTGCTTTAAATACCAATGACAAAGAAATCCATCCTTATTGCTTTACGTATAGATCAGCATAACTCTCTGTTATGAACCTTGATAGTCAGTACCAATACCATAGGTAATAAACAGGCATTCACATATATAACCAGATAAAAGAAAAACATAAGAAAAGATTTTGAAAAATGTATGATGAGTTGGATACTTACAGGATACCAATTAGTTTCTAGTAACACGAACAAGGTTTTTGTAGACAGTCGCATAGACCTTGAGAATTTTGTTAATCGTTATGCAAAGAACCGTACACATGAAATTTCAGCAGCATGATTACCACACTAAATCCATATGTAACACTCTGATGGTGGACTTGTAAATCGTTCGGTTTAGTTCAGTTGCTGGATCCACAATCTAAACCGCCCCTAATTGGTTAGGTGGTTTTATTTTATCTTAACAATCATCATCGGGCTACTTGGTGAGGTTAGTAGTGTTAATTGCTAAGCAAAGAAAATGAGTGAAAACAAAGATCTATTAGCAACATTGATAATATAGAACTCTATTATCATATGTGATGCATGTTGATTAAACAAGTTCATTTCACTCAGTTCATTATTCAATCACTCAGGCTTTAATACTAATAATCTGATTTCTTATTAAATCAACCATTTTTTAATTTCATAATCAGTCATTGTGATTTCATCTTTATTAGCTAATCTTTTATTAGTGTCAACAATTTCTTACACAGAGACTCTCATAGGTAAACCTTTTAGACTCAAACAACTTGCATCAAGATTACAATATAGGTGAGACAAACACACAATTCAAGTAAAACAAAAAAACATCTTTTGGTGTGTACCAGTAGTTCATATTCAAGTCTAATGTCGAATAGTTTAAAGTTTGAGTGATTTTTTTTATATAAAAATCTTTTGATCTTCTTTCATCGTATAATTTGAGACGGCTTAATTTTTTTAGGCGAATTTCTTTCATCATATATAAAAATCTTGATTTTTTTTATAAAAAAGCCCCCACCACTGCCCTGTCGCCCCCTACTAGGCGTCGGCGTCACCGACACCACCACCGTCGCACCATCGTTGCCACCACCGCTGCTATCGTTGAGACCTCAATGCCACCTCCACCGCTGCCACTACTACCATCATCATCATCGTCGTCACTCCCACAAGTCGTCATAAAAGATATAGCGGGTGAATCCATTTTGGTACCTTTTTTAAATGGTTATTTTTAACCCGAGCCCATTTTGGCAGGAACGTTTTGAGCTTAAGCTAATTGATACTTTTTAAAATGGTCTGGTTTGACCTGAACCCGTTTTAACCCAAACATAGTTTGACCCGAAAGTGTCTTGACCCGTTACCTAGTCCGATCCAACTTGTATGTTTAAAACTGATATCCGAAGATAATGGCATAAGAATCATTGATTAAAACGAGGTAGATTGCATAAGTTTAAGCTTTTAAGGCCGATTTTCATTAATATTTAAAACAGAAACGAAACCTTATTATTTGGTCGTTTTCCCATCATTTTTCACAAAAATCAAATGTTATTTATGATATATTGCTTATCAAAGGTAATCAAAGAACTCTCAAAAACTTGATAATCATTAATGAAAACCACGAAGGTCTTAAATACACGAACAAACAAACGGAAATAAACTAACTAGAGCGACATAAAAGGAAATAACTACTTGCTAAGGAACCGGTAAACAAACAAGAAACCAAGACTTTGTATCACCCACGTGCATGCAGGCCTTGTACTTCCTGCAGCTTTATTCAAATAACCAAACGGTAATACTCCAACGGATAAAAGCATGCTACCATTCCAACAATTTATCTTGCATGTGTGACTATAAAAATTATGTATAAGATTTTTTGTTATTTTCTACATAATTTTTACTTTTAAATACTTTATTTTTGGTGTGCACTGAACATGGTTTTCTTTACTATTCATGTAACACTAAAATTCCGCTGTGTATGGTTATTTAGAATTTAACGGAATTCAATAGAACTGTAATTTGAATTTCATTTTTACCTTAGAATGGATGGTAAAATACAAGAAAATCTCAATGGTTTGACCATAGAAAGTCAAACTATGATACTAGTGATTTCAATGAATGAGGATTTCCACAGCCAAAATCTTTCAAAGACAAGCTTTTAAGGATAAAAATATAAATCTGTCACCATCTGCTTCTTCATCTTCATTTTTATATCCTCTTCAATATCCTCATTTTCATAGACGTGCAAATAAAAAAACTAAATTAGAATATATAGATATGACTTTAATCTAAACTCTAAAATCAAACACATCAAACAAACTAACAATGACAATGTAAACATAACTTTCAACAATCATCGTGGTGAGCGACTGAGCGGTGTCTACTTGTAAGGCTAAGTACTGTCGGTTTTGATATTTAGATGGTTAAGTTTTTGTTTTTCTCGGTCTGGTTTGGCTTTCGGTTTTCTGGGCTTCGTTCAATTCAGCCCAACAAAGTGATGAGTCAGATTCATACCTGCAGACTTTCAGCAACTCAAGATTATTTGTGATCACAGTACAATGACCCTCTGAATCTGATCACAAAGAAGTAACCTCAATAGTACCAAAAAAATTTACTCCTAATTAAAATAATTAAGAAAAACGACTACACCCTTAAAAATTTTATATAACTGAAAAGAAATCTCCAAAATATTCGATTTTTTTATACAAAACACCAGTTGACTGTAATAAAAAACTTATACAAGATAAGCTTTTATTCCAAAAGTATAAAGGGAATAAAAGTATAAAGAGAGCGACCATTGACTTTTGTTAATTATAAACAAATGTAGGTTAGCTGTTAATAGGTTCAAAAAGCCAAAAACATTTGACATGAAAAAAGTCAAATGTGTTGACTTAGTAGATTGATGTTTTTATTACACACATCAACCTTCCCTTTCCATCCTTAGAATGATCATCAATGGAGGACCTCAAAATCTTCCTTCACCTCCTAATCCTGACCCTAATCCTACATCTTCCTACTTCATTAGCATCACCACCATACAACTGCCCGATTTCCTTTTGTGGATCGAATGCATACGCAATTCGGTTCCCGTTTCATGTGTTAGGCCAACAACCCGACATCTGTGGCTATCCGGGCTTTAATCTACAGTGTGACAAACAAGGAAACATGCTATTAAACCTCCCGAATTCAGGAGAGTTTTCAGTCAGAACCATTGACTATCTGTCTCAAGTTATCCAAATTTATGATCCATCAGGCTGTTCTGCTTCTAGGCGTTTGACTTTGGACCTCTCGGGTTCGCCTTTTTCAGATTCTCCAAGTCGAAACTACATGCTTTTGAGCTGCCCGGTTGGGGTCACGATGTCTCGTTACATCGCTGTTGGTTGTCTAACCAATTCTACACATTCAACTTTAGCTACTTCTTCTGTGAGTTTTGCTATGGCAATGGCTAACCGAACAGCTTGTGAGATCATTGGTTCTATACGGAGCCCAATATCGTGGTATCAAGATCAAGAAGGGCTTACATCAAACCTAAACATGGATATATTTTTGACATGGGATAGCCCTAATTGTCAAGAGTGTGCAGCGGAGGGCGGGACTTGTGGTTACACAAATACCACTATGCAAGAAATTGCATGCTTTGAAAATTCCAAAAAGAGTAAGGCAACTTTTCTCAATAATCAAAACTAGGATTAATCCTAGTTTTAATCATATCTCACTAATTTACATTTACATTTACATTTTTCAGGCAATAAAAAAATGACGATAGCTTTGATAATAGTATCCATAGCCCTAGCTCTACCAGCCATAGCAGCCTCTATAGCCATGGCATGGTATATCTGCAGGGACTACAGAAGAGTAGCCGCCTGGGTTGCAAGAAATGCAACACCCAGTGTCACCACGGTGACACCAGAGACCGCCATGGTTCCACATGGCGGTATGGTCATAGGTCTTGACCAATTGACCATAGAGTCCTACACAAAAGTGGCTCTAGGGGAAAGCAAACGCCTTCCAGGACATGAAGATGCAGCATGCTCTATATGCCTATCAGAATACAATGTTAAAGAGATAGTCAGATGTATACCAGAGTGTAGGCATTGCTTCCATGCTGAGTGTATTGATGAGTGGCTAAAGTTGAAAGGGACATGCCCGGTTTGTCGAAATTCACCTTCTCCAGCTCGCGCCGACTTTTGACAGATTCTATATTCATTGTTTTTTTCAATACTTGGTCTCAATCAATGCTTTAATTCTTCTAAAGATACGTATTGAGAGTGTTTAAAAGCAGATTAGTCAGTGTGATATCAAAATCCAAACTAAAACGACGAACATAAATAAGATCAGAAACGGTTAGATTTTTCATAAACAAATAAGAAAATTGACAGAAAAATCATGTGAACTTTCATTTGTCGCAAATTACTTGAACTTTAGCTTATTTTTTCACCACATATTTTGACTGGCAACCAGTCAAAACCGGTTAAAATGAGACATATTTCAGGAAAAAGAATCTATAGGCTTTCACATTTTTCACAAAAAAGTCTTTGAACTATTTTTTACATGAATAAATCATTTAACTATTATGCCCATGCCAAGAAAAAAGCCTACATCAGCATGCATACAGTTTCAAGGGAAAAAAAGGACCTTTTCATTGATATTAGTATGTTACAAGTCAAGGATTGAATCAATAAACACATACACACAATTATGGTGAATAACTCTCATACGTTTATTACTCAGAAAATATCTCTCAAAAACTGAATACAGACTAACCCTAACTAGCTAGACAAGACATTACCAAATATAATAAAACCCTAATTGCAACTCCTTAAACCCATTAATACGCTAAATGAATTCCATGCGTGTTGGGCGGCATCTTTAGGCGTAAATTACAAAATTCAAAAAGGCAAGAAAATGGTTGAAAGTCAGATATAATGACAGTGACATTGTCAATCATTAAAAAATACATGGTGATTCCAGCTCTCATGTTACAGATCAAATCTACAATAATGTTTTGCATATATAGTTTGAAAATCACAACGTGTATTATAGTTTGATATATCATATCAATTAATACCAAAAATAATAGCATATTAGTGTTTGCAATTACCCTCCATTAGAATCAATCAATCCAATGCCAATTGAAGGACGCTGCAAACGATTAGATTCCAAGTAAAAGGTTTCAACTTCATTGTGATTGTGATATGCATATACTACATAAGCCCTCCAATCGGGCCTGATGGACGACCCGGATATTTTCTTCCTAATTTCAGTTTTCGCCCTTCTAACTTCTAAATTGTAGTTAACGGTGAACATTTTTGTATTTCTTAATTGTGTTGGGTTGTTGGATTGAATTGTTTAACTGGGAGACGGCACGTATTTTTTTTTTCAAAAACATTAGCTCTAATACGTACATACTTAAAATCGTGCAACTTAAACAGGCTCATTCAACCCATTAATTTAAACATGTCAAACGGGTTTGTGGGTAATAATCAAGTTGTAAACGTGATAATCCGGTTGCTGGGTTTATAAAAAGGGTCAAACAGGTTGGCGGTTTGACCTGTTTAAGTAAATGGGTTAAACATGTTAACCCGAACACGACCTATTTATTAAAGGGTTAGATATGACAACCCAAAACTTGATTATTTCCTTGTCTTGTTTCGGATCATGGCCTTTTTATAACACCTCTCTCTCTCTCTCACACACACACACCCCAACCCCAATCAATAACACGTGTGATGCCATATTTTGTTTGGGGGTTGGATCATACGACTCATATTGGTCTATACGAGTCGTATGTTTTATTTAATTAATTTTTTATAGAAAAATATCAAAGTAATGTTAATTCACCTCGATCAATCAAAGTAGTAATTGCAAGGGTATAGATTTCATTTATGGTTGAAAAGTAGACATGCCCGTGTTGTTTCCCAAACGGTTCGAACTTTAAATTACAAATAATAGATTGATTTCCACAACCTTTAAAACAGCTTGGAAGTTTCATACACTTGTTAAAGAAAAAACATTGTGATTTGTTTCGAAGTAAAAAAGATTATTGATATTATTTGTGAAATCCATACACTTGCGATTGTTTATTAAAGTTGTTTCAAAGTAAAAACATTGATGCTTTACCAACCCAACAATAAACAACCAAACAATAAACAAATCAAGATAAATAAACAAACAAGAAAACAACCCAAAAGTTTATACATCAAAACCAATTTTGTACATCAAAAGATATAAAAAGTACACCCACGAGTCATACTAGTCCTGATAAGCTGGATATGACTACTGAGACGGATACTGTCGGGGCGGTGGTAAATCAAGAAGCATGATCCCCTTAGCCCTCGCACGATCAAACTCCAGTTGAAATGTTGTTTTGTTTTTTTCTTGAAGTAAATAAATTTGTTTTGCAAATTTCTTTCAACATTGTAGTGTGTCTTTGTAGCAATTCACCATCAACTTTCAATTTTAATATTTCCATCTTTTCCATTTTGATGAAAACATTATGTACATACATTGAATTTTTATTAAGTTATCATTAATTGCATAAACTAAAAACCCGTTTAGATGATAATATCATTTAATTAAAAACATTTTCGTTTATAACTTTTAAAATCTTATATTTTATAAAATTTTGAACATATCGTTGCGACGCATTTTATTTATCTACGTTTCGATGTATGTTTTGTTTAAAACGGAGTTGCGCGTGATAGCGTACACGTCTAAACAGCTACGTACTTCGTTCAAAATTTTCTTTTAACTCTTTACTTTTTTTAACTGTTTACTTTGGTTTTCTAATTTTTATACGGTTAACTTTTTTTAACAACTTTGTTACGGATTATATTTTTTTTGTATAAAGTTTTTTTAATGATAGTAGCTAGCTACAACGCGTGCGTTTGCGTAAATGTTTTCTTTTTTATATAAGTTTCGAATACGTCTATTTATTTCGTACACAATACCTTCTTTAACGGTTTCGTGTTTCTATATAATATCTTTAATATTATCAACGTTCTATTCAATGTTTTTTTTTGTATTGTGTGTTTTAATGTGCCGCTACGTGCGAGTTAACGCGCCGTAATGCGAGTGTCTCTTGAAATACTTTTATTTATTTAATTGTTTAGTTTTTTTTAAAGGTTGAGAAAGCGGTTTTGTGTCCGTTTTTTTTAGGTTTTTAGAAAACTTTAATTTGTTTAACGGTTTAGCTTCCTGTTTTTTTTAAGTTCGAAGACGTTTAGCGTCCGCTGCTTAACGAGTCACTGCTCGCACCGACCGCAACGCGTCGAGCAAATTACTAGTTATATGAACAATCTAAAACAGTGTTAGAATTTCTTCATTTACAATCAAAATATTGCAACATATTTGAAGGATTCAAATGGATCGAACACAACTAAAAGAAAATTACAGGTCAGAAAAACTTTTTTTATTAAACTCTCCAAAAGTGCTCACCTAAACCAAATACATAACTTGTTTAAATACTAAAAATGAAAAAAAGGAAAAAAATCAAATCCCTACAACTTATAAATGGAAATGAACTTTAAAACCAGATTTATGTTAACTTAATGCAACGTGATTGATCTCCCTTTCAAAACAACAACCTTTTATTTCGGATCAATAGTTAATGGCCCAACACTATCAAGTTGACCCATGACACACTAACCCGTGAACAAACTCAATAAACCCAATAGTGTTTATATTCAGTAATATTTTGTTTGATTTTAAGCTGTTGACATATCGTATGAACAATTAAAACATTACAAAAGATAAAAAAATATTTAACTTCATAATTTTACAATCAAAGAATTCCAATTATTTTATATCCATTTTTTTAACGGTAGAAGATTAAATTAAAAGGTAGACTCAAAACGAGCCAAACCAACAAAGTTTACATGGGGTGTTTGAGCCATTCATCCTAAGCAAATTTCACCATAGGATTCTTATTAGCAAACCATAAGAAAAAATAAGAAACAATAGAATCAAAAATCTCGTTTATAAATAAATGTTAAGAAATATATATATATAGGGGAAGATTCCACTTATAAGTGATTTTTCGTTAAGAAACGCTAAGAAGTGGGTCAAACGAACTCCGATTGAGCTCATTCCAGCGGCGTTGGAACCGTCTCATCGAACTCTAATCCGGACCCCAAAACCTAAACCCCCCTCCACCCGCACCCCCAAAAACCTAAACCCCCCTCCAACCCCACCCCAAAAAGCCTAAAACTACCACTCCCACCCCACAAAAACCTAAACCCCCCCACCCCACCCCCCCCAAAAACCTAAACCCCCCACCCCCCAAAAAAACCTAAACCATAAAATCTAAACCTTAAAAGCTAAACCCTAAGGCTAAAACCCTAAAATTCAAACGTAAAATCTAAACCTTAAAAGCTAAACCCTAAAAGCTAAGATGATAGAGTTCGACGAGACGGTTCCAACGCCGCTGAAATGAGCTCAATCGGAGTTCGTTTGATATCGTTTCTAAGCGTTTTGGTCATTTCTTAGAGTTCTTAGCGAAAACATACTTCTTATTTGATCCTCCCCCTATATATATATATAGGGGAAAGTTCCGCTAAGAAGTGGTTTTTCGCTAAGAAACGCTAAGAAGTGGGTCAAACGAACTCCGATTGAGCTCATTCGAGCGGCGTTGGAACCGTCTCATCGAACTCTAATCCGGACCCAAAAACCTAAACCCCCCTCCACCCGCACCCCCAAAAACCTAAACCCCCCATCCAACCTCACCCCGAAAACCCTAAAACCACCACCCCCACCCCCCAAAAACCTAAACCCCCCTCACCCCCCCCAAAAAACCTAAACCCACCCCCACCCACCCCCAAAAACCTAAACCCCCACCCCCACCCCCCCAAAAAAAACCTAAACCCTAAAATCTAAACCATAAAAGCTAAACCCTAAGGCTAAAATCCTAAAATTCAAAGCTAAGATCTAAACCCTAAAAGCTAAGATGATAGAGTTCGACGAGACGGTTCCAACGCCGCTGAAATGAGCTCAATCGGAGTGCGTTTGATATCGTTTCTAAGCGTTTTGATCATTTCTTAGAGTTCTTAGCGAAAATATACTTCTTATTTGATCCCCCCCTATATATATATATATAGGGGAAGGTTCCACTAAGAAGTGGTTTTCGCTAAGAAACGCTAAGAAGTGGGTCAAACGAACTCCGATTGAGCTCATTCCAGCGGCGTTGGAACCGTCTCATCGAACTCTAATCCGGACCCAAAAACCTAAACCCCCATCCACCCGCACCCCCAAAAACCTAAACCCCCCCTCCAACCCCACCCCAAAAAGCCAAAAACCACCACCCCCACCCGCCAAAAACCTAAACCCCCCAACCCCCCCCCCCAAACCTAAACCCACCCCCAAAAACCTAAACCCCCCACCCCCACCCTCCAAAAAAACCTAAACCATAAAATCTAAACCCTAAAAGCTAAACCCTAAGTCTAAACCATAAGGCTAAAACCCTAAAATTTAAACGTAAAATCTAAACCTTAAAAGCTAAACCCTAAAAGCTAAGATGATAGAGTTCGACGAGACGGTTCCAACGCCGCTGAAATGAGCTCAATCGGAGTTCGTTTGATATCGTTTCTAAGCGTTTTGGTCATTTCTTAGAGTTCTTAGCGAAAACATACTTCTTATTTGATCCTCCCCCTATATATATATATAGGGGAAGGTTCCGCTAAGAAGTGGTTTTTCGCTAAGAAACGCTAAGAAGTGGGTCAAACGAACTCCGATTGAGCTCATTCGAGCGGCGTTGGAACCGTCTCATCGAACTCTAATCCGGACCCAAAAACCTAAACCCCCCTCCACCCGTACCCCCAAAAACCTAACCCCCCTCCAACCTCACCCCGAAAACCCTAAAACCACCACCCCCCACCCCCCAAAAACCTAACCCCCCCCCCCTCACCCCCCTAAAAAACCTAAACCCACCCCCACCCCCAAAAAAAACCTAAACACTAAAATCTAAACCATAAAAGCTAAACTCTAAGGCTAAAATCCTAAAATTCAACGCTAAGATCTAAACACTAAAAGCTAAACCCTAAAATCTAAGATGGTAGAGTTCGACGATACGGTTCTAACGCCGCTGGAATGAGCTCAATCCGAGTTCGTTTGATATCGTTTCTTAATGTTTTTGTCACTTCTTAGAGTTCTTAGCCGAAAACAACTTCTTATTTGATCCTCCCCCTATATATATATAGGGGAAGGTTCCACTAAGAAGTGGTTTTTCGCTAAGAAACGCTAAGAAGTGGGTCAAACGAACTCCGATTGAGCTCATTTCAGCGGCGTTGGAACCGTCTCATCGAACTCTAATCCGGACCCAAAAACCTAAACCCCCCTCCACCCGCACCCCTAAAAACCTAAACCCCCCCTCCAACCCCACCCCAAAAACCCTAAAACCCCCACCCCTACCCCCTAAAAACCTAAACCCCCCCCCCAACCCCCAAAAACCTAAACCCCCCCCCCCCCCAAAAACCTAAACCCACCACCATCCACCTCCAAAAACCTAAACCCCCCACCCCCCAAAAAAACCTAAACCATAAAATCTAAACCCTAAAAGTTAAACCTAAGGCTAAACCATAAGGCTAAAACCCTAAAATTCAAATGTAAAATCTAAACCTTAAAAGCTAAACCCTAAAAGCTAAGATGATAGAGTTCGACGAGACGGTTCCAACGCCGCTGAAATGAGCTCAATCGCAGTGCGTTTGATATCGTTTCTAAGCGTTTTGATCATTTCTTAGAGTTCTTAGCGAAAATATACTTCTTATTTGATCCTCCCCCTATATATATATATATATATATATATATATATAGGGGAAGTTTCCACTAAAAAGTGGTTTTTCGCTAAGAAACGCTAAGAAGTGGGTCAAACGAACTCCGATTGAGCTCATTCCAGTGGCGTTGGAACCGTCTCATCGAACTCTAATCCGGACCCAAAAACATAAACCCCCATCCACCCGCACCCCCAAAAACCTAAACCCCCCTCCAACCCCACCCCAAAAAGCCTAAAACCACCACCCCCCACCCCTCAAAAACCTAAACCCCCCAACCCCACCCCCCCCCCCCCCCCAAAACCTAAACCCACCCCGAAAAACCTAAACCCACCCCCAAAAACCTAAACCCCCCACCCCCACCCTCAAAAAAACCTAAACCATAAAATCTAAACCCTAAAAGCTAAACCCTAAGTCTAAACCATAAGGCTAAAACCCTAAAATTTAAACGTAAAATCTAAACCTTAAAAGCTAAACCCTAAAAGCTAAGATGATAGAGTTCGACGAGACGGTTCCAACGCCGCTGAAATGAGCTCAATCGGAGTTCGTTTGATATCGTTTCTAAACGTTTTGATCATTTCTTAGAGTTCTTAGCGAAAACATACTTCTTATTTGATCCTCCCCCTATATATATATATGGGACGTATCAAATGAAAGCCCTGAAATGAGCTCAATCGGAGTTCGTTTGATATCGTTTCTAAGCGTTTTGATCATTTCTTAGAGTTCTTAGCGAAAATATACTTCTTATTTGATCCTCCCCCTATATATATATATATATATATATATATATATATAGGGGAAGGTTCCACTAAGAAGTGGTTTTTCGTTAAGAAACGCTAAGAAGTGGGTCAAACGAACTCCGATTGAGCTCATTCCAGCGGCGTTGGAACCGTCTCATCGAACTCTAATCCGGACCCAAAAACCTAAACCCCCCTCCACCCGCACCCCCAAAAACCTAAACCTCCCCTCCAACCCCACCCCAAAAAGCCTAAAACCACCACCCCCCCCCCCCCAAAAACCTAAACCCCCCAACCCCACCCCCCCCAAAACCTAAACCCACCCCCAAAAACCTAAACCCCCCACCCCTACCCTCCAAAAAAACCTAAACCATAAAATCTAAACCCTAAAAGCTAAACCTTAAGGCTAAACCATAAGGCTAAAACCCTAAAATTTAAACGTAAAATCTAAACCTTAAAAGCTAAACCCTAAAAGCTAAGATGATAGAGTTCGACGAGACGGTTCCAACGCCGCTGAAATGAGCTCAATCGGAGTTCGTTTGATATCGTTTCTAAGCGTTTTGGTCATTTCTTAGAGTTTTTAGCGAAAACATACTTCTTATTTGATCATCCCCCTATATATATATATATGGGACGTATCAAATGAAAGCCCTGAAATGAGCTCAATCGGAGTTCGTTTGATATCGTTTCTAAGCGTTTTAATCATTTCTTAGAGTTGTTAGCGAAAACATACTTCTTATTTGATCCTCCCACTATATATATATATATATATATATATATATATATATATATATATATATAGGGGAAGGTTCCACTAAGAAGTGGTTTTTCGCTAAGAAACGCTAAGAAGTGGGTCAAACGAACTCCGATTGAGCTCATTCCAGCGGCGTTGGAACCGTCTCATCAAACTCTAATCCGGACCCAAAAACCTAAACCCCCTCCACCCGCACCCCCAAAAACCTAAACCCCCCCTCCAAAAGCCTAAAACCACCACCCCCACACCCCCAAAAACCTAAACCCCCCAACCCCACCCCCCCAAAAAACCTAAACCCCCCACCCCCACCCTCCAAAAAAACCTAAACCATAAAATATAAACCCTAAAAGCTAAACCCTAAGGCTAAACCATAAGGCTAAAACCCTAAAATTTAAACGTAAAATCTAAACCTTAAAAGCTAAACCCTAAAATCTAAGATGATAGATTTCGACGAGACGGTTCCAACGCCGCTGAAATGAGCTCAATCGGAGTTCGTTTGATATCGTTTCTAAGCGTTTTGGTCATTTCTTAGAGTTCTTAGCGAAAACATACTTTTTATTTGATCCTTCACCTATATATATATATATGGGACGTATCAAATGAAAGCTCTGAATTATTATGAAAACTATTAAACTAAATCTCAGCTACATATTAATTTTCTTTGCTTTTTAGTTTATTTTTATTCTAAAGGGTATATGTGTCATTTCCGCACTCTCTCTCTCTCTTAAACCTGTCGCCGTCGTCATTTGAAAACCTAGACCTAACTCATCTTCCTTCACCACCATCGTCTTCTTCCATCACCACCACCACCACCACAACCGTCTACTTCCATCACCACCACCACCATCTCTCTCTAAAAAATCAGATCTGAAACCTACCCCTATCTCTCTCTGTTTAAACATACCCACTGCTCAGATCTGAAACCATCGTCTTCTTCCATCATCACGACGAGGTTCTGTTGACTGAGCTCACTTATTAGGGTTTTTTTATCTGCACTCACCGGAGACGAAAATAAAATGTCGTCATCTTCACTCCTAGAGTCCGATCTGTTGCGCAGAGGTTCTTCAACGTCGCCATCACCACCCATCGTAGATCTGAAACGTGTGGTACCGGTTGAAGAAGATCGCCTGCAGACATCGTGATGCTACCGCTACTGCTACTGGTATGAACTCTGTTGTTAGGTGTATTATCCCTTTGTTCGGCTTCGGGATCTGAAACTCTCTTCGGCGGTACCACCAGCAAACTCTGTTGCTAGACTACAAATTATAGGCTTAAGATTCATTGCTAACCTATTTATTGCTTACTCATTCTTGATGTCACCAGAAAAAAAGGGATACAATTATACAAATAAGATAATATTGTGATTATAAGTTTCTATTTATTTGATTGCAATCTCATATGCATACGAAATTATAAATCAAAGTTACAAATCATAACTCACATATAACAAATAATTAAGTATAAAGACAATTTTAATCACGTTCTAATTTTGTATATTAAATATATTAGTGGGGAGCTCGGGCGTTGTGCCCGAACGTAAATTTAGGGGTTTGTTTGGTAGAAACAACAAATCCAAACGACCCCAAATGGCATTGTAAGGTTTGAAACTCAACAATAAATTGAGCCCTAATTGAAAACCCTAACAAAAATCCCGCAAGTGAAGCGTTGGACGAAACGAAAACCTAGTAACCGGTGGGTAAAGGAAGCGTTGTATACACTTGCAGGATAATAATTACAGATCATTATTTCAATAAACCAACAGAAAGAATGATAATCTTAATTGATCTGATTTAATCAAGCAAATCTTATGTTTTGGGTTCGTAGTTACTAAATTTACCATTTTTAGCTGAATATATAGCTAACCTCAATTAGATACATTAGTAGTTGCCACTTGAAAACATGAAAATGGTGAATTTATGACAATAATATTGTTATGCTTAGCGTAGGAATATCATACACAGATGCAAAAGAAGGGAAATAAAAACATGAAGAGACAATTTAAAAACATTGACGCAACTCTTCTAGAACGTTTATTCTTTGACCTTTTAAATTTTGTTTTATTGAATTAGAAAGAAAAAGCAAACTTTGATACTTAAGAAAATAAAGTGTGTTTTTAATACATTATTATTGTTTTATTGAATTAGAAAGAAAAATCAAACTCCTTTACACATTCTGGTTAGCCCGAAACATTTCAACGGTTGGATCTTCCAATGGTTTTCATGGTTAATAGAATTGTATATTAATTCCAAGCGCATGATTATCTACATGAATGATGGTCTTTTGGATGGATTATCATGCCAACATTTTTCAATCAAGCTGTTTCCGAATATATATTTATAATATTAAATAGACAAGTTAAAAAAAATGGGCTACTGCCTATGTTTTTGTAGCATTTAGAATCTATTTTCTCAAAACATAAATAAGACATTTTTGTGTAACTTGACACAACAGTTTTGGATAGAATTTGGTCAATTTTAGTACAGGCCAAAATGGGCGAGGCGAAGTGACTATATCGTCCATCTTCTTCAAAAAAAATGTTTATTATGATTAGAAAAAGCTTGGGGTGAACTTTGTACCGGTGAGGACAAAGTATGAGTTGTTATAAACATATTATGTAGAAGGAAACCAGCGTGACGCAGTGGTGGCGACAATTTACGTGTAGGAAACTTACAGATATCAATTATATATATGTCATCAACCTTACAGATGTCAATTATATACTTTGGTAGATTTAAACACGGACAAAAAATTACAGTAATATCCTACCTGGTTGAAGCATAGTCCTATGTGCAGAAGTCTGCATATTTGATCATGAACATGCCATAGTGATACCTGCCTATATAGCAATAACCAAAATTTATTATATAAATGGTCAAAAGCCTCCAAACAATCTAATACTTCTTTTAGTAAGGCATTAAAACATCATTATTTTTTCCCAAGTAAATTTCATAGCATACACACCCATTTTCTTGATTAGGAAGATCGGTGACAAATTCTTGCTCCGAAGAAGTAACATAAATGCTTTTACCAGTCTTATTTTCAACTTCATCTGTTATGTACTAAACTGGACACATAACACATAATTTTATCTCTAACAGGTGTAAGAAAGAGTAAATTAAATAAATTGCTTAGAAGGAAATGGAACAAACGGATTGAAAGTCACCCATGGAGTATTTTTAACACACAATACCTCCTAAATCATTTTATTTAAAAAACAGATTGTTACTGAAACAATACGATTTGATACACTAAGTATATAAAAAATAGATTCTTGAAAAGAAAAGGTTTTATTGTCAACCCAACCCGAAAGGCTTAAATATACCTGATTTGAGTATTTATCCATACCCATTTTGGCCCAATACCGACCCACCAATTATATTAACTCAAGAAAGAGAGCCCAACTCAAACTCTGCAATGATAAAGGACATAGAACATGGATTTACTTGCAATGAAAAAGAAAAAGAACGTAACAGATTGCAATGCACAAAAAGCATGTAGGCTTGACATACCAAAAATCGTAATACTTTCTTATCAGCTCCTCCAAATGAATCAAGATACTGAAAATTTTCTTCTTTTTTGTTAATAACAGCTAAAGATGTATTTCTTTATAGATAAGGACAAATATCTGATTAAAGTTAATATTAGCAAACCAAATAAAAACAACAAATCAGTTAAATAAATAACAACTAATTAAAAAGGTTACCTTGTGTAACATCCCGAGTTTTAGGGCGCGAAAGAATTCATGAGAATTAAAAATTTTAAATAAGAAAAAGGGAAGCGGGCTTGGGCCGGGGTGTATGGGCTGAAAGGGGTAAGGGTTTGGGCCCTTATAAGCCTCAAGACCTGCCCCAAAAGCCCTCATTTCCATCATCATTTTCGTTTCTAGAGAGAGAAGGTGAGAGAGAGTCTAGAGAGAGAAAGTCCCGTTTTTCTGAATCCGAGCTCATAGGACCGTGGGCATATGTATCTGGACCGTTTAGCTGTGAAGAAGAAGCGATTTCAGGTAACCGATTCTCTTAGATCTAAGTTTTAGTTTGTTTTTGGGATTTTCGGGTTTTGGCTAAAAAGGCAACGATTTTACGGATGGAACTTGAAAATGAGCTTAGGTATAGCATCTAGAATGGAAACCGAACATTTTGATCTAAGAAAAGTTGAGATACTGACTCGATCAGACTCGCATGCAAAAGCTTCATATTTTTGGGAAGACAATCTGTGCAGACCCCATCGAAACTACTAGTTTCGATACGTGCAGACCCATCGAAACTACCTAGTTTCGATACGTGCAGACCCATCGAAACTACATAGTTTCGATATGTGCAGACTCCATCCTACCTAGTTTCGATATGTGCAGACCCATCGAAACTACCTAGTTTCGATATGTGCAGACCCATCGAAACTACCTAGTTTCGATAGGTGCAAATCCATCGAAACTACTAGGTTTAAGCATAGAGATGTCTAGTGTCATCTAGGAGCACTACCTTACAAGTATGGCTTTATTATAACAGATCGTGAGTGACATTAGTGACGCGCAGTAACCAGCTAAGAGTATTTCAGAACTGCTTATCAGGTGAGTTCTAATCCCCTTTTTGCCTTCTTTAGGGGTGGTGTGCATACTTAGTGTAAAGCGTTTATTATATTTTATATATTATAAACTGAAGTGAAAAGCTATGTTTAGTGTAAAGTTTAAAAGAGGCAAAAGTACATTTTAGTAAAGTATGATTATATTATTGGCAAGCGTTTATTATATTTTCATATACATAAACAAAGGCATGATATATGTGCTAGTATGTTTTCAGTAAAGTAAGATATATCATTTGGCAAGCGTTTACTATATTTTCATATACATAAACAAAGGCATGATATATATGATAAGCTATGTTTCAGAAAGTAAGATGTATTTTATGATAAGCTATGTTTCAGAAAGTAAGATGTATTTTATGATAAGCTATGTTTTAAAAAGCAAGATATATCATTTGGCAAGCGTTTACTATATTTTTATATACATAAACAAAGGCATGATATATGTGTTAAGATATATTTCAGTAAAAGCAAAGGTATTTATGGCAAGCGTTTACTATATTTTTATATACATAAACAAAGGCATAATACATGTTAAGTTATGAACAAGATTTACAGAAAGTTTTATGAACAGTAAAGTGAACAGTTTTTCTTCGGGAATATGTACCAGCTATAAAGGTCCTTGGGACAGATGTTACTTGTACAAGATGTCAGATATGGGTTCTACCCATTAGTAAGAACCTTTGGGTTCGTTAACGGTTGTACAACTAGGATGAGTGACGGCGGTTGCTCGGGAGGTCCACGCAACCTCCCCGTAGTGTTAAGCGGTATTGTCGGTTCATGGTCGTTGATCATGGGGGCATTGACCAGGTACTCGTCGGTTCATGGTCGTTGACCATGGGGGAGGTACAGTAGTGACAAGGAATTGACGGATAAGCGGTATTGTCGGTTCATGGTCGTTGATCATGGGGGCATTGACCAGGTACTTGTCGGTTCATGGATGTAAGCCATGAGGGCAGTACAGTAAAGAGGAATTGACGGTTTATTATACGTTTTAAACTGTTTGAAAAGTAAAGTGTGTTAAGCTTAGCCTTAATGGCAGTATATATGTTTTAGTAAATCTTTTGTATAATTGATTTAAAGTAAACATTAGAACTCACTCAGCGTTGCTGATTTTTAGTATGCACATCAGTTAAGTGTAGGTGGCAGTAGATGGAAGTGGATGCTTGGCTTGGCAAGAAGAGTTACCCGAAGACCAGCAGTTGGCATCTTGTTTATGTTTCTTTTGATTATGTTGATTAAGACAAGTTTCAGTTGTATTTAACAAGTTATGTTTAGACATGTTATGTTTCCGCTGCGTATGTAGAGAAGTTTAAGTTGTTTCCGCTGTGTTAATGAATGTCTTATGTTTAAAGTGCTATGTGTTGATGAGTAAATCCAATAAGTGAGGCCTCCCGGGTTCGGGGCCTCACACCTTGCCACACTCAAGAAGACCATATCCAACTTTTTCCTGTGTAGTCCATCTTCTTACCGACTTCTATACAATTGTATATATGAATAAAAAAAGGTTGAGCCGGACTTGTCCATTAGAAACAAAATATGACCAGCTTTGATCCGTTTTTAGTATATTGCTTGACATTGCGCCTCTAGGAAAGTTGCATCTAAGAGAGTTCTGTTATGATATAAAGTTATATGGTAACTTTTGGATACATTGAGCTCACATATTGCATGTTTTCCATTGTTTTCATTGGGTGTCATCCCAAACATGTTCTTAGAGATCAAATGCTAGTATGTTGTTGTTGTTTATACTATTGCACCATCTCTCGACTTCTGTAATGCATACAGGGCTGGACTAACAAACACAAACATGACATTAAGTCATAAGTCAAAATCTTTAGCAAATCAAAGAAAAGTAAACGTGGTTGGGAGCATGAAATTAGTGGTACATCTTAGAAACACCGGATCTTGTTGGCAATTTCTGCATCAAGCTTCCCTTTTTGTCACAAACAAAATCAAATCCAATTGTCAGTATAAAACTTGTATAAGATTTTCAGAGATAGAAGCTAAATAGATCAAAGTATACTTTCAATGTGAACAAAAACAGCCTAAAATTAACAAATTCTCATGAAAAAGTGTATCATTGTTACAAAAATTTTGAACTTTACATACATCTACTATAAAGTCGTCAAAATGGTAAGCAAGGTAACATTTTGAAAAATTCACCTCAATATAATTAGAGAGTAAGTCTAGAGATGTCAATCCATTAGAAATCTCAATGGCAGACCTGCATGAAGTATATGAGAATATATCAATAATATAAGAATTATGAAAAAGCAGAAACTTATGGTCATGGTAAAACCGTAAAATCCATACTTTGGCCCATCAAAACCCATCTTGGTCCTTTCACTATCGTTGATCTTAACGACAACAAGTTTTTCTAGAAACTCCTTGATTTCTGAGGGATCTGCATTTAGAAAAACATTACAAGTATATAAAGATGTGCATTATTAAGTGAAATGGACAACAATCAAAATAAGAAGCGAATCAAATTAGACAATTACCATCAGAAGCAGGGGATAAGCCTTCATACGGTAACACCAACAACTCATCATTTATACGATCTATCTTAATCTTATCAAATGGTGGAGCAATCTCCCTTCAATCCATAATTCATCCACAACAACAACCGTTATTCATCTCAAACAAAACTCAAATAACATATTAACATCAAACATTTACATCAACGTATTCTTACCCAATTTTTGGCTCTTCTTCTTTAACTACCTTCCCATTAGCTGCTGCGAGCTTCTTTTGCTCATAATGGATAGTTTTTGTAATCAGAATACAGAACAAATACACAAACTCCACTGAATCATTTGATGGAATAGGATATGTGATTCTCTCATAAGTTTCCAACGGCATACTCAGATCCACCAGTCTGAAATTAAATATTAGAAACATTCAACATAAATAAGACAATCATTCATTGAAACTAAAATCGATTAAATAACAAAATCGACAGTGAAATTAAAACCCTAACACTCAAATTGACCAACATATGATAAAAATCGGAGCAAGATGTTAAAGAAGTATGAACTGTACTCTCATGATGAGAAACAAACAGATAATCACCATTACGTTCTCCGCCATTGTTGCAAAGAAACCCTAATCGGATGTCCAATCGCTTCTTGAAGCAGAATCTCCTGAAGCTTTCATTTTATCCAATGGTGAAAGATGAAGATGTAGATGCGATTGGTCGTTACGAAGACAAAGGAGCTCCGGTCATTGAATGGGGGTTTTTGAAACGGAAGGCAGCCGGTTATATGATCATTCACATTCACGAGAGAGGGTTAAAAAAGTGGTAAAAAGATGTGTGTACCCACTAAATATCTTTATCTAACATTTAATTGTATGGGTGAAATGGTAAATAGTAGAGCTGAATTATGGAGAGGGGTTAGAAGATAATTGTACACTTATAAAGCATTGTCAATGTGTACACCATGCAACAAAAAATGTACAATGTGTCTTAATTTTTTTAGAAAATTACATCCATATCCTTACAATATCTATTATATAGTAGTATAGATATTCATATCTCTATGAGTTTGTAATAAATGCAGGTACACATTATGTAGACAATTAAAAATCTATACATATCTAGCAATACATTATTTAATTTAAATAATATTCTGTTATATTATATAAAATTAAGTACACATCATTTGATATTTGAATCTACCTAAAATACCCACCAAAGAAATACATTCAAATCTACTCAGTTTGGTAAAGTTTGAATTTTTGGGAATTAGTTTTTTTTAATTCTTTGAATTGGGTTCTGGTGTTATTTACAGATGTGTAAGTTGGATTTACACATGTATAAACTGAATTTACACACGTATATTTGATTGAATTTACACAAGTGTAAAATAAATCTGAAAACTCTTGCCCGTCATGAAGAGGTTCGTCTCTTATCTATTTTGAGTTCTCCAAATATTAGTATTTCTATTTGTTTTTTTTATTAGCAATACATCTCTAAAATTCAGCTCCAGAAAAAAATAAATTTGTTGATTATGAGGATCTGAATGTGGAGGATATTACAGTTAATAATATACAATTCTAAATTGATTTTACTAATGAATTGATTATTTGAATTTGATGTGTGATATCTTGTATTTGATATTAGTTTAGGTTCACAAGAATTGATCTTATATGAATTTGTAATATGAGGGGTGCAATCAACTGATCAATAACAATTTGTTATTTGGAAAATACAATCATGCCTACCAATTGTTTGATTAAATGTGTGTTTAAAGATGCTTGCATCAAATGGTTTATACTATTGTTTTCTCATGTCTCTTGCTAATTGTTATACTTTATGCTTGAACATAATGTTGAAATGTTGAAGAATAAGAAATCATAATGCACAATTTTAGAGTTCCACTTCGCCATAATGCACAAGTTAGCACAGACATGCTTCATAATGCTACTATGTTTTCATTTCTCTTGCTAATTGAATCCCTCTGTTTAAAAATAGCTTACTACTATGTTTTTTTATAGATATTTTAATCATTTATTGAGCTTATGAATAAATTATGTTTCCAGCAAGTAACAATTAAATGTAAATTGATCTAATCTGATGTGTGATGTCTTGTTTTTTATTTAGTAATGAATTGGTTATTTGAATTTACACAAATGTAAATTGATTTTACACAAGTGTAAACTGATTTTACACAAGTGTACACAGACTTAGAGAGAGTTAAAAATTATTTTTCAAGTGTTTAACATTCTTTTATACAAGTGTAAATTGATTTTACACGTATATTTCATGTGTATTTTATTTAACTCATCCATTTTCTGATAGAATGTGTAAGACAATTTTTCATGTGTAGAATATAACCTTATCAAGTTAAAAAAAAATACATATAATATACATACAGGGAGGGATATACAACAAAAGAGGAAAACTTTAGAAAGTCTAGGAAGTTAAATAAACTAACATAACTGTGTTTTTTTTTTTTTTTTTGCAGCTCTGCTATGAACAAGTTGATTACTTTAAAGGATCATGCATTTGTATATATGTTTTACACTTTTGTATTTGATTTATACACAGGTGTAAAGAGTTTTTATTCATGTGTATGAATATATTTTTTAGATTTAGAGTTTACATGTAGATTTTTTTTATTTGTAAACATATTTGGGTATTTGGATGTATAATTTTTTTTTTCCAATTTGTGTATATGTTTTTAATCATGTTTATTTGATTTTTACAAATGTGTATTTGGTTTTCACACATGTGTAAGAGAGCATGTTATTCAAATTCTCTCAAAATTTTAGATTATACATATTTTTACACATGTGTTTCACCTAGTTCAAAATCTTTAATCTTAGATCTTGAATTAATTAAAAAAGAAAAAAAAAGGAAAAAGGTGAAATTACCATTTTAGCCCCTTGATTATTCCTAGACACACAATTTGTTTAAAAAATAATAAAAAATCTAGAATTAATCTTGACGACAAGTTAAAATATATATAAATTGAATGTGTGACTCATATTAAGTTTAAGAGTTTTCATAACAACTCAGGGTTTACAACCGATACGTCTCATATATATATATATATATATATATATACACACACACACACACACACTTTAATAGCCTTATAAGTAATTTATTTTGATTTCATGATATTAATGCCTAAATCATTATTTACCAGTTAGAAACCGATTTATTACACTACACCGTTGAATAAAAATCTAAATATTACTATATCATCTCAACTCTTGATTTTCTTGATCAAAAGCTCAAAATCCTTTGAAGACTTTGTACAACAAAAACCCTTTGTATTTAAATCTTTATATATATATATATATATATAGGAGAAGGATCATAAGAAAACTCATTGTTTATGAGAAAATCAAAAAACTATTTATTAAAGGTAAAAAAATAATAAAAAAATCATAACTCAAAATATAAACCAAAAACTAAAAAACCGCTTCAGAGACCTTGTTCCCCACGTCGTCCTCTTTAAAAAAATCAGCGTTTTGCTACATATGTGTAGCATAGTTAGTTTTTGGGGGTGGTTTTTTGGGTTTAGTTTAGCTTTTGGGTTAGGTTTTTTGGGGGGGTGGGTGTGGGTGGGGGTTTAGGTTTTTGGGGGGTGGGTGTGGGTGGGGGTTTAGGTTTTTGGGGGGTGGGTGAGAGAGGTGGGTGGGGTGGGGTGGGTTTAGGTTTTTGGGTGGGGGTGGGGTGGGGGTTTAGGTTTTTGGGTGGGGGTTAGGCTTTTGGGTGTACTACACATATGCAACACCTTTAATGAGGAGTTTTTTGGTTTTCTCATAAAAATAAGTTTTCTAGTGAACTCACCCCTATATATATATATATATAAATTAATATATATATATATATATATATATACTAGCTTAGACCCCGTGTAATACACACGGGTGAAAAATATCAATAAATAAATTTCTTAAATTTTATTTATGTATTTTACAGGTGTAAAAATGTATTACTGTATATTAAGGATATAAAACAAAATTCAAAATATGTAAAAAATAATATATAATTGGGTTTCGAAAATCCATCAGCTACTATTTAATGTAATTTGACTTTATTTACTATTTGATTGAAAATAAAAATTACATAATTAGATTTTAAAGTTTTTTTTATAATAAAGGATAATTTAAAAATAAATATGTTTTATTAGTATATTATTAATTTATTAAAATATACGAGTGCATTTAATAAGAGAGAGAGGCGGAAAAACAATAATGATATTGAATATGGTGACGACACGTGGCATACAAAAACCTTTCTCTATTATATAGTATAGATATATAATTTCAGAATATGTAAATTTGAAGCAATCTATAAAAGAAATCTGGTGCAATATCAAAAGAAAAAAAGTCACCACCCATTAGACATGTAAATTTGGAATTCTAGAATAAACAAAAAAATCTCAAATCGATTAGATATATGAAAATTTTGAATTCAAATTCAAGATCTCTTTTGAAAAAAAAAACTTATATTCCTAAAATAGTGTAGTTGTTACAAACTTGCAAGTATAAATAAATAAAAATAGATTTATAATTATTATTATATCATCCTAAAAATAAGCGGGAAAAAGAATATTGGGCTATTGTAACACGTGATGCAACGAGTTAGTTATTTATTAGGTGTAGATTTTATGTTTTTTATCTTTCGGTTATTACTTAACTAGGTTAGATTCCCGTTATTACAAGGGTTGTGTGACACCCGGATTTGTAAACCAATTAATACTTTTTAAGTAACATGGAATTTAGGTCCTAGACAAACATTTACATTAAGAACATGATTCAACCATTTACAATCGACACTTAAAGCGTCACAAGTTTCGAAAGGAGAAGTGTTTAACGGGTTTTAGACCACTACAAATCCAAAAGACTTTAAACATAATGTAATCCCATCAACGGGTTAGTTTAAGGTAAACAACTTCCAAAATAAACATTGAGAATCCAATTGTCCATCCAAGGCGAGACCCGGGATCATGACGGAGCTTTTCCTACATTCACAACATTAAATTGAACAAGGTTAGTAAAGATAATTAGTCCTTAGGACTCCTAACAAGTCCCTACAAGAACGACAAGCCAAAATCCTAAAAACGCGCATTTTCCAGCGTCCACCAGACCCAACTGGACGTATCATACGCTACCCCACCAGGTCAAGGTGGCCCAAATTCAGTTTTTCAGCTTTTGCAACTTCCCGTCGACTAATCCGATTGCATTTTCAAACCAAAATGGTACATACCCATATATTTAAGCACCCATTGAGGTTACCCAACATCCCAACATGTGATGTTTAGTATTTTGATTCTTCAAGTCCGAGTACTATGACCCGTTTTCACTTGTTAAGAGTTTAACTTCCAATCCCACCTATTCAATTGTTTACACATACATTTAACTACTTCTTAAAATCAATTATAACCTATACATGGTTTATAGATTATCATTCGTTTATTTGACATATCCACATGTCTTGTGAGAGTTTCACCTCTCGGTTTCTCCCATGGATTATTTGACTCCATGTCAACTCATGAAGTAATGAATTTATGTCCACCGTGAAGCATTCAACTTCACTTCCACTTGTGAGAACTATGTCCTCACTTACATCCGTGAAGTGTTTCGCTTCACTTACCCCTTCCATGAAGTATCCACACTTCATATTATTCAACCATTTTTATCATTATTACTAACGGGTCGATCCCACAGCATAATAAGTCAAGTTCTATCAAGTTCACACAAATGTTCACAATTTAGTATCTCTATCCACATTGAATCTTTCATTCCTTATTATCATATAAGATGGTCAAGATTAGTTAATTACAACTCAATTCAATTTCACACATTGACACACACCAATAGATTAGTTTGGCCGAATATCCACATTAAATCAACTTGTTGATTCATATCATATACAATATACTTGAACATATACCACACAATTCAATTATAACCTTGACAAGTAAGTAGTATAACACATAATTACTTTTCGCATACTACATATCTAGTACTAACTAAGTGCAAAGCACTTACCTTTGGCATTAGAAGCTCCCGGATGCTCCTCGGCTTTGACCAATCGATTACCTAAACAATTCACACTTAGTTTAGTAATCTATGATCTTGTTAATCACCAATTTAGATACTTTCACCCTCCCAAGACCTTATTCACATTATTCTACAACAAGACTTGATTAACTAAGTCATACACAAACTTTTAATCATACAAGACTACAATTTATCCATTTGACCCATTAAGGTCTACACCCAATATTTTATTTTTTCATTTAACTCAAGATTCATTATACTTCTCGGTTTTCTACTTATAATAGTGTTCATCTAACATCATAAACACTAAAACATATCCAATTACTCAATCAAACACTCCAAATTCAAAAACCCCCAAATTGGGTCTTAAGAACCCTAATTTCCAAATATTTAAATTGGTGAAATTAACTTGAATTTATTGTTCATCTAGCTTTAGTAACACTAGATTAACAATTCTTAACAACAAAACACCCAAATAAACCCCTAATTCTTGTTCATTAAAGTTCATGTATCAATTTTTTACAAGAACAACAATCTTTAGAGAATTAGAGAAAGAAGATGATAATTACTTGATTATTAGGAAGGATTGTGCAAACCAAAGCTCCTAATCAAGCATGCAATCTCAGTAGATGAAGTTCTTGATCAAAATCTGCTCCCCATTTCTTCTTCTCTCTAACCCATGCCACACACACACACATCCTTGATCTGTGTGTCGCCATTTTCAATATAACCCAAATCAAGATTTGGTTAATTGCAGTTCTGGTCCTTCCCTTGTTCAATTTAACCCTTTCTTCTCAAATTACAAATTGTGTCTTTTAACTATGTATGAAATTGCAGATATTGTCCTTTAACTTCAATAATTACACTGGATGTCCTTTTTTTGAAACATTTGCACAGTTTATGTCCTTTACACTAACTCTCATCCATTTCCATTGTTAAATCCACTCATGTGCCCTCACATGAGGGGCATTTCTGTCATTTTAAATTTTCTAGTAATTAGACTATTATCCTAATTATAATAATAATTTGAGACCCACTTAAATTACCACTTTCATCCCCTCCACCTCGTTTCTCTCTCTCAAAACGCCGCCCCACCCATCTTCATACAAAATTTCAAAGCAAATCTGATAAAATCAATAACCCCATAAATGGGAGTTCATTCTAATAAAGTCTTAAAGCAAGTCGTTGATTCATTTGATTTCTTGTTGAATTAATTTTACCCATTTTTCATTTGATAAAATCAAAAACCCCATAAATGGGAGTTCTTCATCTTCACTTTTGTTTTCCATTTCCTTTACTTCAATTGACGATTTTTTCCATTTCCTCACACTGGCCAATCGATTTTTCAGTTGATATTTTTTCAACAGATGCCCATTTTTGTTGTATGGCGGTAGCTGTGGTAGTTTCAAGCCGGCGTTGGTTGTGGAGTGAAAGTGTGTGTATAGAACAGAGAGAGAGAGAGAGAGATAGTAGAGTGATAAAGAGTGTGGAGAGAGTTTGTGTTTGTGATTTATTCCGGCAACCACCACAGCCTCCGGTGGCGTCGTCTTTCCGCCAGAGAGGTAGCGACGATGTGGTAGACAACTGGATGTGCAGAAAAACGCGACACCTCCGTGACGTTTAAATGAACAGGGCGATGATGAAGATGGTGCACCGACACCTCCGTGACGCACAAATAAACCCTGTAAACCCAGTAATCCCTCGGCACCTCCGTGACGCTCAAATGAATCAACGGCTCAGGTTGTCTGATTCTTGTAGGGGAGATGGCCTTCTTCCACAGATCCAAATTCATCCTTCGAAATCAAATATTTTGCACTTGAAATTCGTCAAAAAAAATCTTACAGAACAGGCGATGATGGAGATGGTGCACCGATGGGGGTGGGGGTTTTGTTTTTGTCTGCTGTGATATGAATAGAAAGAGAGAGAGACTATGTGTATAGATTTAAGTATTTTTTATTATTTAAATAAATTACATATATAGTCCTTTTGGGGTAAATGACACTTATACCCTCATATGCAATGCACATGAGAGGATTTAACAGGAAAACTTAACCCCAGTTAGTGAAAAGGACTTAAACTGTGCAAAGGTTTTAAAAAAAGGATATCCAGTGTAATTATTGAAGTCAAAGGACAATATCTGCAATTTCATACATAGTTAAAGGACACAATTTGTAATTTACTATTTATTTTATTTAAAACACCACCATAATATAATAAACATATTATAATATAAACCCAAAATTGGTTCGTTACAGGCTGAATCATGAAAAGAATACAGTAAAAAACATCTTATATGTTGATAAATTATTATTAGATTTTAGAGCGTCACAGTTAACAGATTACTTAATTTTATTAGATTTTGTAAAAGAAAATGTCAATCTAAATCCTATGTTCATTACTGATTTAAAAAATACAATAAATATTTTGTTTTATTATGTTGATATTAATCAAATATTAAATAATGATAGAATATAAATTCATTATGATATTGAATTATAAAAATAATTTATTTGCCTAAATAATGGACTAAAATGGTTTAAGCGAGAAAATATAAATGGAGGCAGTGTTGTAAATATCGCTAGGCGCTAGTCGGACGGTGGGGTAGGGCCTAAGCCTAGACGGGATTAATCGAGGCCTAGGCCTAGTAGGGATTAATTGGATTGAAATTTTTATATGTAATTTTCAGTTTTTTATATATATACACACATTTTTATATGTAATTTTTATAAAAATGTTCATTTTTAAATATTTATACACATATTTGGCTGGAATTTGAAGGGTTTGGCTGGAAAATCTAAGGTTTTGCCGGAAAATCCAAGGTTTTCGTCGGAATTTGGCCGAAAATTTCAGGTTTTCGCCGGAATCTGGCCGCCTAGGCGCGATTTGGACCGCCTAGCGATTTTTGGACCGATTAGGTCAAAATTAATCCTTCAATGCCTGCCTAGCGACTAATCGGCGCCTAGGCGCGATTTTTACAACCCTGAATTGAGGTGCTCTAGAATTACGCCACGTGTCCCCTATGATTTTTATTTATTAAGTAAATAGCTTAGAACCCGTGTATTACACACATGATGAAAAATATAAATACATAAAATTCTTAAATATTTATGTATATATTTTACATGTGTAAAAATGTATTGCATATACTAAGAATAGAAAACAAAATTCAAAATATGTAAAAATTAATATATAATTGGGTTTTGAAAATACGTTAATTACTATTTAATGTAATTTTACTTTCATTTACTATTTGATTGAAAATAAAAGTTATATAATTAGATTTCAAAGTTTCTTATAATAAGGGATAATTTAAAACAAATGTGTTTTATTAGTATAATTAGTATTTTCTTTTAAAATATATTATTATTAAAAGATAGAGGTGTATTTAATAAGAGAGAGAGACGGGAAAAAAATGATAAGAATATGAATATGGAGGTGACATGTGGCATGAAAAAAACCTTTATTTATTATATAGTATAGATTTTCTATATATTTTGTTTTTCTCTTATAACTTTTAACATGTAATGTTTAATAAGATTCCGAATTGACTTTTGCGACGTGTTTATTTTTATCTACGTTTCAATATAGGTTTTAATTCAAAACCGACCCGTCGCAACGCGTGGGCAAATTCACTGGTTACTACAAAAATGCAGATGGCACATGATGGTGTTTTGAAAGGTACATTTCTTGTCCTTCTCTTTGTTTGGATTTGATAAGAGACATATTTAAGATGGAGGTAGAACAAGAACTATCATTTGCTTTCTCTTGGGTTTGAGTTTCTGGGATTGATTTGTTATTTAGATTCCCAAGCCAAATGCCAAATTCTAACTTAATTCAAAGTTTATAATGCATTGTAAAATATAAAGAGGATGCGGTAAGTTTATATAGACTTACTAGTAAAATGTAAGATGCAGCCTTTTATGAAGCATGAGGGTTCAGAACACCACCAAGTAACAATGGTTAAAGAAACTCGCCATCTAGAGCCGACTATAAATCCTCTACCGGCGACTAACAAAGTGAAACTACTGTAATTTCTGGCCTCCAAACCTTCTTTGGAGCAGGCGGAATAGGAACTGGTGTCGGCCACCTTGGAATCACAAATGGCATCACCACACGCCAAGACAGGTCATCAACAACACCGAGAGGTTTACAAGCAACATCTAGCCTTCTGTCTGAATATTATACGATACCACACAAGCAAGCTCCACACACCTCAGATAAACAATATCTAGATCAAACGGATGGAAAGATAACGGGAGAAAAGCAGCTTTCATTAACCTCCTATTCAAATCAGGATCAGAAGACGAGAGATCACTACGGGTCACCTTAAACTCAGAACACCATTCTCCTTTCTCATAGTCTTTCATATCCCACATACTAAAACAGTAAAATGAACAGGAATCAGGTGCCACTTGAAAAAACCAAAGCTTTCATTGACACCCGTCACATAATCTAAAAAGCCCATCATGTTTACGGTTACCCTCACTTTCGACATCCCTGTCATCTGGAAACTGGATGAGTCGACAAGATTTGGGAACTTTATAAGGATCAAAAGCAACCATACCGTGATCATAAACAAACCAATGAAGAATCCCATTAAAGGTTATAGGACCTGCACCGCGCTTCATGAGCCCGATTGAATTAGGGCAAGGCAAGTTATGATAAACCCATTTCCCGGTTTCAGACGAAAAAGTCTCTAAACTGAGATAGTTTAAGCGTGACTCGAGCTTTTCTACTCTCACAACTGTATAGCTAGTAACAACATTATCTGCATTAACCCTACTAACAAAACCTTCCCCATAGAATTTTAGGATCTTCTTCTTGCATTTACCTGTTCTACTAGGTATGGTAACCCAAAGCCTAGTCACCGGATCACAAACATAGTAATTCATAGGTCCCAGTGAACAACAGGATATCAAACCATTACTCGTACCTAAAACTTTAAACATGATAGATTTCTGTTCTCTGAACATAAAAAGGACAGAGTCTGAGGAACTGTAACTTTCTGGACTGAATCGGTCAAGAAGACCTTCAAATTCCGACTCATAAATGTACTTATAAACGATTCGGAAAGCTAGTGACGATGATCCTGCTTTGGCGGTTAAATAGAACCGGGAAAACGAAGGGGGAGAAATTAGGGTTAGCCAGTGTTTGCAAACACATTTGAACCTAAAAATTGGTTTCAGTGGCAATCTAGAAAGTATTTCAAGAAGCAGAGAATCAGGATCGGGAGCGTTATAAATATCGTATGTGAATGTGTGATCAAGCCCTAGAACTGATGGTTCAGAATTAGGGTTTCCTTCAACTGAATTTTTTGGGGTGATTACCTGAGATTTTTTGGGGTGATTTCCTTCAATTGAAGTGATTGATAAGACGATTTAGAGTCGGAATTTGGTTCCGATCGCCGTCAATGTTGATCTGATCGCTTGAATTAACGTCTTCCATTAGCGTTTGTTGGAATGACGAGCGCCACCAAGCTCAGTTGGTGGTGTACGTTCAAATGCTGTGAAATCACTAAGTTTTTTATTATGTTTTAAGGCCATATGCAACGGTTATTTAGTGTAACTTATATTTTTTTTAAACGGCAACATCTATTGTACGATAATTAAATTTTCTCAGGGCAGCCCACTACAGGAGAAACCCCTAACTGGTTAAACCCCTTGATCTGATCACAGACCCTATTTTTTGCTATTGTCAGGATTCTAACCCAAGACCTCCAATATAGAAAGTGTTAGGGCTACCATTGCACAGTTATTGAGTGTGTAAGTTATATATGTAACGGTTATTGAGTGTAAGTTCAAAAAGAGCAAATTATAAATTATGTTTTTTATAAATATATAAAATAGTATGGTGTGTCTTTATACTTTAATAATTACACTAAACGTTTTCTTTTGAAATTTTGCACGTATTCGTCTTTTGTGTCTTTATACTTTAATAATTACACTACATGTTTTTTTTTAATTTTACGTATATTCATCTTTTCCACTAACTGATGTTAACTTTTTATGTTAAATCTAGTCATGTGACTTGCACATGAGAACAATATGATCATTTTACCTTATAAAGGACGAAAAATATAATTACTGTTAAAAATATTGTATTAAATAAAAAAAGAGTTAATTACAGAAATCGTCATTTATGTTTATATACTTTTTAGATATTGTCATTTAGTAAAAAAAAAATGGCAAATATCGTCATTTATGTTTATAAATCTTGCACATTACGTCATTTGGCCCTAACCCAATTAAATTTCTCAGTTAAGTTTGGTCATATGGAAGGGACATGAGGGTAATTTTGTAATTTTACCCATATAATTAATAATTAATAAAACACATTAATTAAAATATCTCTAATATCTCTCTCACACACAAACCAAGTATAAAATTTCATGATATTACTATGCTTTAACGTCTTCAACAGATGAATTTCACCATACAACCTCTCCAGATCTTCAAGACTCTGAAGAAAATCATACAATTTCACCTGATTCCAAGCCACATCTATCCCTTCATAATCATCAAAAACCCTAAAACTGTAAAAACCAAATCACACCCAAAAAACCCAAAATCCCCAAATTAAACGAGGGAATCTACATACACTGTCTTCAAAACTCCTTTGCCCAAGATTTCGTTATACTGAAACAACAAATTGGAGTTCAAAACACGAAATTGATGAACAATGAAGTGAAAAGGGGGATAGGTGAGGGTTTTAAGTTTTACCCGTCCATATCTTTCTGTAGGATCTATTTCAACGAATTCGAATTGATCTGATTCGGAGGCGGAGGTGGATTAAGATCAGCAAAACCTCTAAACCCACCTCCATCGTCGTCGTAATCCCGCCGCCAAAAACCTCCATCTTCAGCTGAAGAACAGAAACGGTGATGTTGTGGTCGGCTTCTTCGGAACGGAAACGATGATGCTGGTGGTGGTGGTGGCATGGCGGTGGTGGGAACAGAAGTTAGAGAGAGAGAGAGAGAAAGAGTTGAGAAAAATACATGAGAGAGATGATAATTTGTCTTTATATATGTATATATAAATACATATATTTGTGGGTAAAAAGACCAAAACACCCTCTTGTGTAAGGCATATGACTGGAGTTAACTGAAAAAAGTAACGCCCGTTAGGCCAAATGACGTAAACCGCAACAAATTTAAACGTAAAGGATGATATGTGATAATTTTTTGCTAAAGGACGATATCTGAAAAATAGTATAAATATAAATTATGATTTCTGTAATTTTAAAAAGTACTTTCTTTTCTCTCTCTCTAAAAAAAATAAGAGTAAAATGATTATTTATTAATTATTTTAATAAAATAAGTAAATATGATACTTTAACAAACTTTTAAAAGCATATATGATATTTTAAGTATAAGTTAAAGATATATATAATATTTCACAAGAATATATATTAAATCTATATCTGATAAATAAGTAATTGATTGCTACACGTGTCATAATTTTGTAAGCCTAAAATTCATATTTTTTATTCATTACTGACTATTTAATTAAGTTTACCCCTAACTTTTTTTTCATTTCAAACGAACTATTCTTCTTCTTTAATATACGTTTTATTTAAATAGATTATTTACATTAATTAATTAATTCAATTGACACGAACAAAATCATCCTCGTTTAGAAAAGATAAGGAAAATGATGCAAGGGGCTAGCGGCCACCCATTGGAAAGGCGGGTAAAAGCAGTCACCTCACCTACAACGTTACGTCGTCGTATTACTCGATGCCGGCTTCCCTTCAAATAACCTTATCTCGCATCATTTCCACTCTTAAACCCTCTTTGTAGAGGGCCTAAAACCCCATCCACACCTTGTCTTCCATCTTCGTCCGTAGCATGCCAGTTAAACTTCTGTCACTGCCTGACCTTCATCTGTTCAACTCTTCTTCACTCCCGGTAGCCCTTATTACAATGAAAACCCAACCCTCAATATCCAGGCCGGGCCCTGTTTTCACTCGTGTAACCCCTCGGAGACTTGATTCCCAATCTCTCTCATCTTTTAATAACCTAGGGTTTCAGAAATTGACCACAACAGTCCCGCCGGAACTACATTTTTCCATTAAACACAGGTCTGAAATTAGGGCTGCCAAGAGCTTAGTTGATGACGAATCTGAGGTTAGTGATTGGTTTAGCGAGGTAAATTCTGGTTCGTTCAAGAAAAGAGACTTGTTTAGCGACAGAGACGACGGTGGTAGTGATAGGAGAAGTAGTTATAGAGGCGGCAGGGGCGGCAGTAGGGGCGGAAGGGGTGGCAGGGGTGGTTCAGCTATGAATAGGAGAAATGATGATTTTAATGGCGGATATGGCAACAGAGAGAGAAGAGGTGGTGGAAATAGGGGTTCTTTTGGCGGTGGTTCACGAGGAAGAGGGCGGTTTGATGGTGAATTTGGTGAGAGGGATGAAGGATTTGTGTCTAGAAGGGAGGACGGGTTTGAAAATGGACGCGGAGGAGGGAGGGGGTCGAGTAATTCAACGGGGAGAGGGAGATTCGGGGGTGAATTGCAGAGGAGAAATGATGGGTTTTCTCGTGATTCGGATAGGGGGAAGGGAAGTTGGGGTTCATATTTTTCATATCCTGAAGGGAAAGAACCATATGTGCGTGATACAGATCGGTTCAGTTCAAATAGGAGAGATGATAGGTTTGGTAGTGGTGGTCGTGGTGGTAGAGGGAGAGGACGAGGTGGTCGCGGTGGTGATGTGACAACGGGTGTTAAAAGGAGTATGGAAAGACGGAGCTTGATGGTGTCAGATGTTGAAGATGTGGATGATGATGTTGATGATGAAGAGGAAGAAACAAAATTGATGTATAACTATAGAGATTTGATAAGCGAAGATGATGATGATGATGAAGAGGATGTTGAGGATGATGGGGTCTTAGAAAAGGGACAGTCTTTGAGTCCGCCAAGAGTTTCGATGGAAGGAAGTGAATCTTATCTAAGTGAGACCAGGTGCGTTAAATGGGTCTTTTGTGTTTGTATTCTAATATTTGATGATTGTTATGATATGATGCACACTAAAATGAGTACTTTTATCTTATTTTTCCTTTTAATTTGTCTGTATCATGATAATCATATTAGTACAAACTATCAGAAGAATAACTTGTTATGTTTCTTTTTCCGCGGTCATAAAAGTTAAATTTGTTGCTTTTGATAAAAGGAACTGGCAAGGAGTAGAAGCACCTCTGCTTTCTATTCTTAGTTGATTATCATATTCATCACTAAGCATGTTTGCATTTGTTGATGTAATTGATCGGCTTATACTGCATATGCTTAACAACATTACATGTTTTAAGCCTATTTCCATTGAACTTGGGATTATAAAATCCATCAATTATAAAGTGTTGGAAAGATTTGAGTCGTTCCTGAGTATATCCATTTGAATTTTAACAGGTTTGATGAATGTTCAGTTTCACCCCTTTCTCTAAAAGGAATTAAGGATGCTGGGTATGAGAAGATGACCATCGTGCAGGAGGCAACACTTCCTGTCATTCTCAAAGGTTTGTGTATTCCAAAAGAAATAATAACGTGGAAGTATGAGGCTAAACTTTTAGTAATTTATCATGCTGATTTCTTGTTCAATTACCTTTTAATAATAAAGGTTTTTTTTCCAATCTTTGAGATGATAATTAACTAGTTTTTTACTTTGGATTATGAAACAGTATTTGATAATTACAGTAAACCTAATAACCAATATGACAAATAAAAAATCATTGGTAAATCTTTTGACAATACACGCTTGAATTATGATTTGAAAAGAACAGTCAAAACTCAAAACACACGTCTCTTTTCTTGCATTGATGAAGTATTGGATGATTTTGATCTGCCGATTTCTGATTCATAACCTTCTTTTAGGAAAGGATGTGTTGGCCAAGGCGAGGACAGGTACTGGAAAAACTGTTGCATTTCTGGTAATATACTGTTACCTAGCATTAGATATTCAATACCTTCTTTTAATAAACATCACTTTGAAAATGGGTTCTTTTATAATAAAAATTGGGTTCCTTGAAAAGGCAGTAAATTGTAATTCTAATATTATTATTTTCTTAAATTAAGCTCCCATCAATAGAAGTAGTTGTGAATTCGCCACCTATTGGCCGTGATCAAAAGTGGCCCCCAATTCTAGTCCTTGTCATATGCCCTACTAGAGAGCTTGCAAGTCAGGCAGCAATGGAAGCTAACAAATTGTTAAAATATCATCCATCTGTGGGTGTTCAAGTTGTTATTGGAGGCACCAGAATTGCTACAGAACAAAGACAGTTGCAGACAAACCCCTGCCAGGTCAGCAGTTTGTTGTTGCTCTACTTAATCCTCGTCTTATTTTACTTTCTTCATAGATCTTGAAAAAATAAAACTCCCTTTCTTCACAGATCCTTGTAGCGACACCTGGAAGGCTTAAAGATCATATTATGAATACTTCTGGATTTGCCACTCGGGTCAAAGGGGTCAAGGTTTTGGTTCTTGATGAAGCTGATCATTTATTGGACATGGGATTCCGTAAAGATATCGAGATTATAATTGCATCTGTATCAAAACAACGACAGACACTTCTATTTTCAGCCACTGTCCCACCTGAGGTTTCTTTCTTATTTCAGTGTGGTTATAATTTTTGTGATGACGTTTCTTGCAACTCAAGTAAATCTTATGAAAGTTTCTTCTGATGTGAAGGTTCGTCAAATCTGTCATATTGCTTTGAAAAGAGATCATGAATACATTAACACGGTTGAAGAAGGAAGCGAAGAGACACACACACAGGTAAGATCTTTTGACAACTCTTATGGAAAGTTAAATTAATATATCAGCCGGTTAGTTTATCTAGTTTTCTTGTATAGCTTTAGTTATCTAACAACTAAAACTATTATTTGTTAATGGTTTTTAAGGTCCAACAAAAGCATATGATCGCTCCATTGGACAAGCAATTTTCCTTGCTCTATACGCTTCTGAAAGATCATATCGCCAATGATGTTGACTATAAGGTCCCTTTTCAATTTTTCATGTTCTCAAGCTTACTACATATTTTCTTCTTTTTATTGATTGGTTTCTAATAATTCTTTTGTTTTCTTATTTCCCCTTGCAAATTATGCTGAATTTAACTATTTGATGGTATATTTTGTAGGTTCTTGTGTTTTGCACGACTGCCATGGTCACAAAACTGGTGGCAGACTTGCTCAGTCAGCTGAGGTTAAATGTCCGAGAAATACATTCGAGGAAGTCCCAAAGTTACAGAACTCAGGTTTCTGATGAATTCCGAAAATCAAAGGGTCTTATCCTGGTAACTTCTGATGTGTCTGCACGTGGAGTCGATTATCCAGATGTAACACTTGTTATTCAGGTGTTACTTTTATTACTCAATGCTTACAACTTTTATAATCCATTTTAATGAAGATTTCCTGGGCTGCAAAACAGTTTAATTGGGTGACATGTAAATGCGTTGCAGATTGGACTTCCATCTGATAAAGCCCAGTATATACATCGACTTGGAAGAACCGGACGTAAAGGAAAAGAAGGGGAAGGGATATTATTGCTGGCACCATGGGAAGAATTTTTCTTGTCTACCCTTGCGGATTTGCCAATTTCAAAAGCTGACCTACCTCTTATTGATCCCGACACAAATAAAAAAGTCAGTTTTAGATTATACCTTTTTGCTAGTAATTAGGGGCGTAAACAAGCCGAGCCTAGCCAAGCTCGAGCCCGGCTCGTCAAATTTAAGAGGGCTTGGGCTTGGGTCGGCTTGTGAGTAGTTAATTCAGGCTCGAGTTCAGCCAAGGCTTGACTCGTTTATTATTTATTAATCATTTTATATACATACACTTATAGTTTTTTATATTTATTTATAATTATTAGTTTTATATATAATATAATATATATTATGTAGTTACTTTTACATAGTTTATTTATTATATTAATAATTATGTAAATATATATTTAGTATAACAAAAAAATTATGTAAATAATAGGCTCATTTAGGCTTGCAAGCCTAGTCAAACTCAATATGTAAAGCACGCGCTCGAGCTCCTGTGTTAAATGAGCTGTGATACAAGCTCGAGCTCGTTTAAACTTGTCTCAATTCGAGCTTTCAGCGAGCAACCTCGAGTAGCTCACAAGCAGCTCAGCTCGTTTACACCCCTACTAGTAGTTTATATTATAAAGGAAAGCAAAGTCACTGTGTGTGGTTTTGTGTTCGCCAGGTGGGAAAAGCATTGTCTTACGTGGATATGAAAATTAAAGAATCGGCATACCAGGCATGGCTGGGTTATTACAACTCTAACAAGACTGTTGCCAGGGACAAAAGCAAGCTTGTGGAGCTCGCGAACAAGTTTAGCCGAAGCATGGGCCTTGATATTCCACCAGCAATTTCCAAACTTGTTGTTGGTAAAATGGGGCTCAAAAATGTTCCTGGGTTGCGTTTTAAATAAAGATATAAGATGGTAACATGAAATTTCAACAACTTTATATTTTTGTGTGGAACCGAAATAGGTGATTTTGTTGTTATAAACCATTTATTTCTATATTTGTAGTTGTAAGTTAGTGAAAATAGTTTTTGTTTTAGTTATCATTACTCAACAGATATATGTAATTCAGCTGTGAATTTGCATGCTGTGTGTGTATTTATGTTTTCAGACCCGAATAACAAAACTGATGATATGTGCTCTGGTATAAAGAACTACTATGAGCTAGGTTGAGGTGGTTAAGATAAGTAGTTACAAGTCAAGAAGTCAATAGTTAGCTATAGATAAGAAATGTAATGTATTATGTATGGAAGATTCATTGAAATAGGTGATTTTGTTGTTATAAACCATTTATTTCTTTTTGTTTAATTAATTTTTACTTTACATTATGATGTAAATTTTATTAAAAACAAGTTATTTTTAAAATAAAGTATTTTTTAATACTTACAAGTATTAAAATTTTAATGATCACCACGAATCATATGTGGTTGATGAATCATAGAGAAATCGGATGGTTTGTCTGTTGATGCAGCACAATTTTATAGGATATGTTTTATTTTATTTTTGTGTCCAACTTTTGAATAATTATAAGTTATTTAAATAAATAAAAAATTAGAAGGTAGTTTGAGTAAAAGGTGATAAGTTTTAAATTGAACTTACGGTTAATATCATAAAAAAACTAACACACTTCTTTTAGTGTGAAAAAGTCTCAACCTAATTTATTGGGTTAATTATTAATATATTATTTTTACTGAGAAAAAAAGCAAGGGTTGACTAGACTAACTGCATTTCAACACATTACACAACAAACCCAGCCTACACATTTTACCAGACAGTAATGTTTTATACAAGATAATCTGATTGCAACTTTCTGACCTTTTGGCTATTAATGTCAATTTCAGATCACAACAATATGCAGCATATTTCCTGCAACATGATAGAAATTCTATAACATAATTAACTGTAAAAGCTACATGACAAAAGGGCTCATGGAAATTGGTACAAAAGTATTTTTATGTACTAAAAACCCTAACCATTATCAGTACAAAAACATGAATGACAAATGTATAACAGGGTAGAGCCCTACAAACTTCAACATCTCCAAGAAAAGTTATTGTACTCGAGTTAAACCAACATATTAGGCGGTGAACGCCCCCCACCCCCTGTATAACAAGAAAGAAAAGGAATAAAGAGCTTTCTTCCCCATAGCCATCGCGCTTGAGAGCATATTTTAACATAAATCCAGTGTGCTTGCTGTCGATAATTCGCGCCATTGACCCGCGAGAAGAGATGGCTCCTTTGTTGGCACCACGAGCAGCTTCTTTGTCTATTCCCAGAAGGTCATCTATTGCATTTCTCGTTGTCTTGTCTGATTAACGAATTTGAGATGGTGAAAAGACAATCATACCCTCCTGTGATGAAACAATTGATATACTTCAAGTTCCTGCTTTTATGATGTTTAAAAGCTACTGTAGTTTTCAAGACAGATTCTAAAACTAATGCAAAATTTATTTGTTTTTAAAAATAAAGTGATCAGGCCCAGGTTCTCATTCACACAATTTAATATGACAACATTCTTTTTCAATTTTCATTTTTAAATATAACTAGTTTGGTTCTCGACCCCGCGCTTCGCGGTGGGATGTATCGACGTAGAACGAAAAGAGTTGAATAAGCTTGTATAAACGAACACTCGCACATCATCGCGGGAGTATGGTTGTTTTTCGCTAACACCCCGTGGCAGAAGTTTGGTAGTTATCGGTTCAGGTCGTCGAAGAACACAAAAGCGAATACCGACACCGATTCTGATATCACGGTACTATAACCATAGTCACATAGTTCACAGTACGCTCCGGTACGAAAATGTGGAAAGGGAACGCGGTACGCTAGGTCCCTAAAATTCGGTACGATTGGGGGTAGGCTCATTTCGGTTCGGTCCGGTACGATGTACCATATGTACGTTGTACCACTTAAATTATATATTTGTAAAATATTATAGATTCCTCAAGCTTTCCAAAAATATATAAAATTCCTTAAAAGGATAAAGAGATAAGTTGCAGTGAGATTTTATGCGGGGGATAAAGCGATCAATGGTTATAGTTTTGGTGGTGAATTGTAAATTGAGGCATAACGATCAAAGGGGAGGACCATTTGGTGAAAAGGGGCAGGACGCTTTCGTGATTCAGAAAACAAAAAGATGATAAAATATTGATTTTCAGAGTACTTTAGCCTATCACTCATCACCGTATACAGATAAATAGATAAACTAAAAAATCAAATAACACAAAAAGGGCAAAGTTATCTCATATTCGATGCGTCTCAGCGTCTCTACAAATTTCCGGCGATCCAAATTCCATCGGTGCGATGTTCCCTATAAATGAGATTCGTGTTCCGGCTACACCGAATTCGCGATCCGACATCAACCAGGTACGATAGAATTGGAATTCAGGCTCGTCAATTTTGCAATCGGATTCGCGAACCAGAGCGAACCTGGATCGCGATCGTACCGCGATTGGGTACGAGCGATCCGGATCGCAGATCGTGGGTGAGGTAGCGAACCATGTGACTATGACTATAACAACGACACTCGCAATGGGCTATGATAAAAAAAAATACTCAATTTTGAATACAACTCCGTTTTAAAAAAAATATTATATCGAAACGTTGAAAAAAAAATTATAAAAACGACGCATTCCATTTTTAAAAAAAAGTTAACAAACGAAAGTTATTATAGAAAAATGAAATTAATAAGCGGGTTAAAAGCGTAAATTATAAATAAAATAGGGGTTAAAAGCGTAAATTATAAATAAAATAGAATAAATAATAAAAAATAAAAAAATGTCAGAGCTTGCACATGCGTTGCTCTCTAATAGAGTTAGTAATTGAGTTTTTCTCTATTATTTTTAATGTTTAATATTTCATAAGGGTCTAAATATACAATTTTTTGTCTAACTTTAATATAAACTTTATTAAAAACTTTGTATCCAACATAAAGTATTTTATTTTTTGGATATTACGATACCAAAATATACTTCATTTTGGATACAACTCAGTTTCATTAAACAAAACTTGTATCAAAATGTGAGGAAAAAATTTGAACAAAACTGCATATTCATATTTTTATGAAATGTAAAATATTACAACTTATTAAAGCAAAACTAAATAATATCTAAAATGAAAATTCAAAATTAAAAACGTAAACATTGCAACTGATATGAGAAGGTTTTAATAGTAGGCAACATGTGGCACACTGAAAAAGAGACGTGAATATTAAACTAAAACAAGACAACAGCTAGCCATTAGATGAAACATAACAATGTGAATCGAGACATGTTACCACGTCACCCACAAAATGAAAATGATAAGCAAATATGACTAAAGAAAAAAGACAATGTTGCCTAAATGAGTCAATACCACATGAGCCAAACTACTAAAGCCTATACGTACGAGTTGCATAATATTTTATACACACTTGGCACACTAGTTTTAGCATAATCTTTTCAAGATATATTTTTTATTTTGTTCATAACATTCTACAAGCCCATATGATGACAAACCTATACAAACTCACAGGAACCGAGCCAAGACTTGGTCTAACGTGAGCCTATAAGAGCCCACACAAGCCAAACCTAAACAATTAAACAAGGTTCGAGGCCTTGGGTAAAGCCACTGAGTCAGGCCACAGCTTACACATTTCTTTTGTAAAACAAGCCACAACCTAGGCTTGGTTGGGACTCAACTGCACCCCCACAAGGTGGAGATCACCATACACGTTTTTAACTACTATGATAAAATCAATAATGATTCTGAAATGTAGTAGAAAGAAAGTACCTCTGATGACGGGGTGATGACGGTTGATCTGGTGAGTATAACCTATGTTCCTCTAGCATTCCCCTAGAACGACTTCCTTCACCGCGTGGTGATTGCTCATTCACAGCGGGAAACCCCATAGAACCCAACGACCCAAATTCAAGCTGCTCGTTTTGAGATGCAAAACCTGCATTTTGCTCGAACGGATACACCATCACAACAGCAGGACCGTTTGACCCATTAGGCGTGACACCCGATAAAGGATACATGCCATAAGCCACATTAGCAGGACCACTTTGACTTGACCCAGGATGCAATAGATCATTTTGTGTTTGGTATGTAGAAAATGAATCATGTCTGTGTGAATTCATTGACCAACTTCCACTAGAACCCAACCGGTCCAACCTAGCTGATGGTTTATCCATTTGATTACGGTTGTGGTTCTGGTTACGGCCCGAAGCACGTGGTTTCGAGTTACCGTCTCTATCACCATGATTATCACTTCTATTGTAGTTAAAATTCCCTCTCCGAGAGCGATCCCTAACACCAACCTTCTAGAACATGGGCCAAAGAAACTAATTACAAGACATACATGCAACTAATATTTTGTCGAAAAAAGTAAATAAAACAACAAAAAAACTTGTAATGACATCAAAGATAATCAATGAATTAAATCATCTATCATTCTAGAAACTTGAAGAGAAAGAAGAGTTTATAAATGAAATACAGTTTATGAATCGAAAGAAGACTGCAAGTTCCGTACTTTTGTCTATTTATATAGAACACCCTCCAACAATGATAAATAAAAGAATGTTATGGATCCAAAAAAGCCAATAGGTAGCTCTAAGTAAGAATAAACTTACTTCCCAGTCATTTTAAATTTGAATATTTTTAGGCAGATATACTTCAAAATTTTCAAGACACCTAATGTATTATGAAATATTTTAACAAAAGCAGGCATTGATTATAAAGGTAAAAAGGGATATTTTCTTACAGGATTCGGTAAATATGTTCCGGTGCCACTACGATATCTTGGCATATCTTCAGCATAATGCTGGTAAACATTAGGATGTCTGTTGGGACCAGACTGATAAGGTGCAACGGGCACGAGTCGTGGTCCATAATTCATGAGCTGTGTTACTACGTTCATGTTTGGCAAGGGTCTTCCGGGCCCATCCCATGGGACACGACCCTGCAAATACACCGGTGGAACCATGACCGGTGAAGGATAAACAGAGGGGCCATGATGGCGTGGATTTTGACATAACCGACCAAACTGTAGATTATGCCAATGGCTAGCAAAGTCACTATTAAGAATATCAGACTTGTGTTTATCAGGTGTCTCACCGGGACCCGCCCCTCGTGGACTAAAATCTACAGACTGGTCAACTCCTTCATGATGGATATTTTGACCAATATCACCATTTTCCATGCTCTCAAAACGGCTAGCTGAAGCATCTGTTGACCCGTTTTCTGATGAAACGTTATAAAAAGGAAGCATCGTGAGGAACGGAACAGGTGGCCCGGTGGGATAAAAAGTCAAGGGTGTACCCCCTGAATTCTCCATCATTTGGTGTCTGGGGTTGGACCCGATAATCATTGGGCCCATCGGGATTACGGGACTGGAACCACTTGTTTGAGCCTGTTCAATATCAGGTCCGTGGGGTCTCTGAACATTCATTGGAGCAACAGTCTGAGATTCTGACTCGGACCCAAAACTTATTGGTGGGACCCAGTCATGGTCCCCCTCCTCAGACTGAAAACGATCAGACATAGACGACTCTATAGGGTTGACCGTTTTCTTTCCACATTTTTCCTTTGTTGACTTATGAACTGTTGATGTTTCATCCCTAGAACTCTCTGAGGAAGTTTTACTTCTTAGAGAATTACTGTTAGCAGCAGATGAGAATCTTGAACTTGTGGCCCGTTCATCGGAATGAGCATCAATTAATTTATTTTCTTGAAACTGAGAATGATCCAAATGATTATTGTCCCTTAATCGGTCTCGTTTTTCTTTGTTATTCTTGTGTTGACTTCTTACTAAACCACCGGACCCGCCTACACGACGAGGTGGCGGGATGTAATTCATCCCCGTAGAAGATGATTGAGGTTTATTATCATCTTGCGGGACAATTTCAGAATTCAACCGATTGGGTTCCCACGATAATTCATGGTTATAATTATCATCAACAGAGTTATGTTCCACTGACCCGAGACTATTTTCGTTAACTGAATCTTCAGAATTTGAAGTCATATTAACCCCGGAAAAGTAATGAGGAAACTGCATACCTGGGAATTGAGGATCAATAAACGGCATATTTGTGGGAATCATTCCAGCCATATTCCTTTGTGTGTATCCTAGTGAAGCTAGAAATGAAGGTGGGATTGGAAACGGTAAATGACCCGATGCTAAATTCACCGGCCCGTTAAAACTATGAAATGCAGAAGATGCCATCATGTTCACAAGATCTTGTTCCTCTTGTTGCATATCTTCATGGTGATACATATTTGATTCAATAGATGGCTCGAAACTTTCCTGAGGTGACGCATGATATAAAGATGAAGGCTCGTTTTTCTCGATTTCAGGTTCAATATTTTTTTTCTTGTTGCGGTTTTTTCCATTTTCAGGTGGTTTGTTATGGGTTCCCTGAAAAAGGACATATTGGTACGTATCGGTTAGTTCGGGGCTGGAGCGTGTTCGAGCAAACGGGGACCGTTGAATGTCATTGACCAAAAGACCAGATTTCAAATTCGGTAGACCTTGGTTAGCATGACCCGGAGTGACAACACGGGTCTTTGGTGAACTTCCTGACTGATGATTGGAAGAACGAGTGTGGTCAAAGTCAGACTCCTGACCAACGGATTCTGACTTTTTGCCAAATGAATCACTTACACCATTATCAATTTTCAAAATCAACAAATCGGTAATGGGTGCATCAGGACGAATACCAGTACCATGTCGGTCCCACGTGTTGGCAAAAAACTTAGTCACTTCTGCAACAACGTTTTCCTTTGGGCAGTCCAGAAATCTTTTCAGCCTTTTAGCCCCAAGTGAAAACGCACTACGTATTCTGAAAAAATTACCTGAAAACATGATAATAACAAAATCGTCAAAACAAAAAAGAATTACCCACACATCAAACTGATAATAGCAATTTAAAGAACTATAATCAGATAATCTGTTGATTGAATAGAAAGTTGGATAGCTTTTAGTTTATCTTAATAATCAGTTTTCTAACAGCAACTCCTTGCTTCTCAAATTCCGATTTTTCAACCAAAAATTCCCAGAATCCTAATTACTTTTTTGTCAAACACTAAATACTGACTAATACGACTTGAAGTGCCGATAATCACTTCTGTTTATAGATCACGTCGCATGATGTAAATAGGGCCCACAAAGAAAATGACAACACTTCATTTTCCAAAAATATAAAAGAAAGTTAGTATATACCTTTACTAACACTTCTTCCAAGATTATTACTCACACGTAGTGGATCAACAACATTAAAATGCTTAGAAATAAAAGACTGCCCTTGATTATCCTGACCACTAGGAAAAACAGCATACACAGCACTACAAGCATCAAGAAACAATTTGTTAAGCAGCAATTCTCCACTGTCCTTACGAGGTGACTCAGCTGTAGATATTACAAAAAAAAATAAAAAATTATCACCATTAATACAAAATTGCTAATTAACTTATTATCAAGTAACAACAAGTTTAACACTATTACCAGTCACATCTGGAAGTGAATTTATGGGCACAGGGCCCCACAAGCTAACACAGAAATTATCCCAATCAAAATTACTGAAAAACTCCAGAAAACGGTAAAGCACCTGCAGGTGCAATGACAACATTTTAAAAAGATAAAATTGTCTGATTATTGGATTATTCAAGTAACAGCAATCATTTTAAAAAGAAAAAAGAAATATTCATCTCTGTGACAACCTCAAGTGGGCCCGCAAAAGAATTGTTGAAGACATGGAATATGTATAGAACCAGTGTCTCAAGGGCGTAAGTGGAAATAAGTCCATGATGAGCACCGAGTATACGGCTCTCATAATAACACCATGCTTTGATTAGTATAATGCTACGCTTAAATAAATGATTTTGGTTTATCAAATGATCAACCTGCACAACTAATACTTTATTAAAAACTGTAAAATGATATTTATGATATGTGTGAAAGCACTTGCACTACACTAACCTCCTCAAGAAAACAAAGGGTACAAAGCCCTCCAAGCTGATTAAAGGATATATCTACCACAATATTCTCCACCAAACACTTTATAATCTTCACCTGCAGTTAAATGACCAATTTTTCATAATCTATAAGTGATTTTTTAACAAGCAAACTGATGTTGCTGCAAACTATTTAGATATGAAAATCAGCTTGCAGAAAATAAATATTAAAAACATTAAAAGAAAAAACGTACTTCCGCTTGAATGTATTGAACTTCCTTCACATGAAATTCTGCATTCTCATTCTTCTCTTCGGTCTGCAACAAATCACAGACCTCACTTGCCCATGAATCTTTCAAGTTTGGATTGTTGCTAAAAGCTGTTAAGTCAATATCCCCATCAGGTAAATATGTTTTCAAAGGCACAGACCCAAATGTAAAAACCTGCAAACCACAAAAAGATCAATGGGACCTTCAAGAATCATATTTTATTTCGCCTAAATGATTAAAAAATCATAATCATAATTACATTTTGCCAAACTTTTAAACTTACTATTTGCAACTTCAAGTTGAAATACTAAGTAAAAACACATGTCCAAACACCCTAAATCTTTTAGTGCATAGACCCTTTATCCAACTATGTTCTCATCACCACTTAACATCAACAGATTCAAGATTGACAAATAACATATGAAAACCAATCAAGATTCACATATTTTCTAACTCATCATACTTCCTTTTAGCAAAAAATAAATTAAGTCAATAAACATCAAAGAAAAAGAACAACCTGACAGGGAAAACATTTCATAATAAGCCGTTGAACATAATCAGCAACAGCATTTCTCTGTTCTTCAGACGGTTGATTTGGTTGGATGCAAGTAATAAGCTCAGCTGTTTTTTCTTCGGCTATTAACCACCTCTCCGAATCCAAAGCACCTATCAACGAACCCGCATTAGGCAATAGCCCATTCGGCAATAGGCGGCCACCACCACCCATCTGTGACCATCCCTCAATCTCACCCATACACAACTACTTAATACACCTCAACTGCCACAGAAAGCTAGCCACAGCAACACAAATTCCAAAAACCTAAAAAAATCAAACTTTTTGCTCTCCAAACTAGCAATCAGATTCTTTTCAGATACCAAATACACATAAATTTGCACAAACAGAAAATGACTAATTGAAGATATTAGTAGCTAAAAAGGTGCAAACAATTATTACTTAGGGCCCTAAGAATGTCAACCACAATAAAAGTTCCTTTTTTTTCTCAGGAACCCTAGAAACCAAGCCCTACGAAAAGAGGAAAATTAGATTGTTACTTGGAAAAAAAATACTCCAAAAATCTGATCATAAATATCGGTAAAACGATTGTCAACAAAACCCTAACACCATCAGAGTCATGTAAATTGAGGAATTAAGGGGTAATAAATTGGATTGAATGTAAGGTTAGGGTTTCGATGATTATGATCGTGAAATTTGAGTGTTGGGGAAAGGGTTTGGGAGAATCGGATGGAGCGAGATTAAAGTTGCGAATTTGTGGGGGTTTTTTCCTTCAAATTAGAGAAAGGGGTTTTTGAAATGGCGATTGAGATGGCGAAATTGGACAAACGATTATACTACTGGTGATTGAGGGGAATCTGAAGAGAAAGTGATTTCTTATTTAATTGGAAGAATAAATTACAACTAATTCTTTTATTTTATTTTATTTTCTTTCAAAATTTGCTTCTGATTTTCATTCTGTTTAATCATAAATTTTGACATTTGTGTTAAAAAAAAATTAATGCATTTTATGTTAATGTCCTCATGATCTAAAAAGATTGTAAGGATATAAAATTGACAAGCGAGTCGTGTGAGAAAACGGATGAAACAAGCTACGAATAAAACGTTAATCGATCAAATATAGTCAGCTTATACAGTATCAACCATTAATGCTCATCTATATCTTTTAAAAATTCAAACTAGAACCACTATGATAGATTCTTGACATGTGTAAACTTTTTACGTGTCTTTTTAGGTTAAAAGTTAACTAATAAATAAAAACATGTCTTCTTTTTCAATTTAATGGATAAATATTGTATCAAACATTGAAATAAGTTATAGTAGTAAAATCAAACGTTTTAAATGTTGTAAGCATTTTATATAATTTACATGAATTTATCTTGTTTAACAATAATTGGTTGGTTTCCTTTTATGTGTTTTCTTCATATAGCATATTATCAACAAAATTCGACTTATGACTTGTTTCTATATAAAGTTCAAATTTTCATACTTATAAATTGTTTTGGGTCGTTTCTTGAAAAGCTATTTCAGAATTATGAATTAATCATATGAGATTGCTTATAAAAACATGTTTAAAACAATTTTTGATTATATAAAAGAAAATTAATGATTGTTTCAAGTATCATGACGCTTAAGATGGAGAAATTTGTGTTGAATAAAGCAAAATTGTTTATTTGTTTACTATTTTGTGATATGATGTATAAAATATTTCAAGTGTTTTAATAGATGTAAGTTGTTTATAATTATATTGCATCTCAAGCACATGAAAAATGAGAACCATAAAACTTTCAAACAAATGTTTGTCTAGTTATCGATTATCATTAAATTATGTATAATCATCTTCATCATTGTTTCTTGTTCCACTCTAGTAGTTGCTTCATTCTACGTATACATTCTCTTCTTCACCACTAACTACAATAACATCGTCAATATTATACGCGTTTTCCATAGTTGTAGTATCTACGCTTCCTTGAAATTGAGTATCATTTGAAAGGGGTTGACGGTCTGACATCTAGCAAGTGATGACCTAAATAGAAACAAACAAAACATAATTTAACATTAATTCTGGCTTCATAATCCCACAACTAACACTCAATATTTTCAAGATTTCAAAAGGTAATGTTCTCAAGATCTTAGTGCTTAGTAGACAAGGTAGCAGACGAGATTTGTACTCACCTTCTTGGTCGTAACTGTTGTCGAAGTTAAGAATTGCATGTCATGCACTCTTATGTAACGTCTGCAAAAATTAATGTTAACATCCAAAATTAATCTATGGGTTTGATTACATGTCATATGTAGCAACCGTAAAATTTCATGCTTAATACTTTCCTGTGATCGAAAATCGAAACAGAGTCTATGAACTTGTGTTGTGGCAATAGAGGAACTAGTTTTATACCCGTCCGGTGGTCGGTTGCTTTAATGTTATAATATGGCAAAACTGGCTTTCTTTGAATTTTAAATAAAACCAGACAAGGTGCGCCTTATAAAAGCACAACTCTATTAGTTAACAAAAAAAGGAGAATACAAACAATAAAACAACCAAAAAGCAATAAAAGTATTACTGATAAAGTAATAAAATATGCAATTGCGTAAATGAAACAGATCATTATCTGCAACAAAGTTAACAACTTTTCGAACATAATTAAGATGTTGAATTAATTACCTCACAGCACACATGGTCTACCGATATATCAAAATAACCCGTTGATTGCCTAAAATGAAGATCACAAGGCAGAACACGTTAAATACTTTCCAAAAATTAATATTTCAATTTCTTTTGTCAACAGACAAACTTGTATGGAAAAATAATTTAGCTTACAATTCTGACGGTTGTGCACAATCTCTGCAGTCTGTCTGAAAGTGATGCATGAGAAACATGTTGTTAGGAGTGTTGCATGCCAAGTAACAAAATTTAAAACTTCCTTTTGAGTGAGCCGATTCATAAAAATCTTCTACCGGTAACTAAATAATGTGTATTTTTGCAATATTAATTTATAAATTACCATTTTTAAAACATTCACATTTTTTCCAATGAAAGACATTCACACTCATGTCTTTATTCTGCAATTATGGTGTCAGCCATGAATTTCATCAAGAAACATAAATAAACAATCAAGTGAACACATTCAGAAGTTAACTAATGAACCGGTGGTGCCTCATCTTACTTTCATCCTATAGAAAACACTTTGTTTTGACTTTTGACACAAAAGTCACAACTTATAACTAATTTCAGAAGTACGATTGATAACAACACAGATTTGATCACGAAACATAATAAAAAAAACCAAAATATTAAACCTTAGAACAAATATATAAACATTCATAAGATGAATCAAGGAATCATAAACAACTTTAACCATAATCAACAGCATAAGTAATGAAAATGATATTGGGAAAGTGGAGTAACCCTAGAACAGGTAAAGCAGTTGAGTTGTAACCAATACCCAACATGAATAGCACCACGAAGCTCAATCACGGGTAGTGTAGCCAAAGCAAACACCACAGCTCCATCGGGCCAACCCGACCCTCTAAATAAATTAGCAACTTTCAGCCACAGCTCCATCGGGCCAACGCTCATTTGATGACCATGTTCCAGTTGAAGCAAAAAGTATCCAACTCTAAGCAAGTGCAACAAAACCTATAAGAAGAGCTAAGCGTTATAATTTACTTACAAAAGAAATTACCTTTTTATAGTTTCACATAATCATAATTACTTACGGTTGAATTCTTTCCTTCATTGAAGCTGAATATGACATCTTTTATAGTCTATACTGCTAAGGAAAACCATATCAAATAAACCCTGAGCACAAACACTTGAAAGGCCTCTGTAAAGCCATGCTGCTGATCATGCCACCTCGGCTGTAATTAAAGAGATATAATGCACAAATGAATTCCTAAGTCACTAAAATTTACAGGTTCTAAAATATAAGACGATTTAAAAGAAACTACCAAACGGAAACAACATGGATACACTCCAAGAAAGGACAACTAAATGTCAACTTCCTCTAATCAAACATTGTTACAACTTATAATTACAATTTACAACTAACTTTATAAAGTCCAGCCATCTAGAAGCCAACAACATCAACATAAAATTGAGAGAAAACATAATTGATGATGTATGAAACTCAATCAAAAATCATCCTATAGATTAAAAATGAAGCCACTTTGAATAGTTGAATGAGTTAGGAAATCTCAAAATCATACAGAAGTTCAGATAATGTACCACTTCAACGTCCATTCAAAACACAGATCTGTGGTGCCGAGCAAACCGACGAACTTCCATTGCTAACCGACGAATCTGTTTATTTATTTATTTTGTTAGCGTGAATGTTACCAACATCAAATATCCAATTTTCTTGAAATTAAAAACTAAACGTAAACGACTTACGAACAAAGAAGTACCTTTTCCGCCACTATATATGACACAAATTATTTACAACAAAAATTAAAAATCAAGAATAGACGACGATTTAGCTCAACCAGACCCACCTATTTTGCCACATCTAGTGCAAAGTTAACCGACAGAACGTTATAAAAAGCAAGTTCCGTTAAGTGGGAATATAACTCATATGTTCAGTAAGTGCAATATTTGCTTCAAAGAAAGATCTTATCGTACCAACGTCCTCCTAAATATAATAAAATCGTGTGTGTATGTATGTTCGGGGCTGTGGGCTATAGCATAACACAAGCTACCAAGCATACTTATATCTATGAGCAAAATGAAACTGTTAATGTATCATAATGTTCTTTATTCATTCAGAAGGGGTTTAACAAACCTTTATGTGATATTTCTGGGCTGAAGCAGGGATGATTTCTGATCCAAATTCCTTTGTGGTGGGGAAACGCCATCTGTAAATCAGCTAACTTTGTTCATTATGTAAATCGTTTGAAGATAAAATGTAGACCTTGTTTCTTGTGGGGCGGTGTATTATCTCAAATGGGTCAAATCAAAATACATAGCTAAAAAGGGAAATGATCAAAAGGCTTAAGGCTTAAAAGTCAACCAAATTATACTTCTTACCCACAGCGAAACGACCCTCTAGAAACCGCTCGACCCTAATAGTCTTGATGGTTTACAAAGCTTGATTAATTATTTAAATTGATGTGTCATGTACCTCAAAATATTTAAAAGGATCTCCTTCTTGAAAATGTACACCACCATGTTACCACTTCAAGTACATAAAAGTGCAACTTGAGTCTTTAAGTCCTCCAAGTTAAATTTCCAAACACTAATTCCTCGTGCATACTCTTACCGCATATTGCGAATATAAAAAATATGATCATATACTCTTGCTCCAATAAAGTTTTGGAGGAGTCTCAGGAAGTATATCATCTTCTTTTACCACCATTTTTCCAATAGGAGCAAAGACACCAAATATCACTCAAAACTCTCAAGAGTCCTCTTTGCTTGTAGCTTCCCGTCATCTGAATTTGTTATAGAAGAGGGTAAATACAATAAACTGAAAACATAAATAAATGGAATATTGATTAAATTCCAATCATAAGTACTTTTTTTAAAAGAGGGTTTTTAGATAAATTGATTAAATTCCATGATGGTTGACTTGAAGATACTAATCCAACAAAACTAATCCATCAAAGAAAATGATAAAATTTACTGAGACATAAACACAAACATCTGGTGTGCAAAACAAACCTGAAATCACAACTACTTTTATATCATTTTAGTCCTCTAAAAGAGGGTCTTTGTATAAATCCCATGATTGTTGACTTGACGATCAAATGCACATATGAGAGTGAGAATGAGAAGTGATGCAGGTGTTGATTTTATAGTGAAGTTATCACATCATATATCAAATTTATATAAAAAAAATCAAAGATAAACAACAGATTCAAGCAAAAAAGCCAACACACATACTGTGATCTCCATCCTTGTGCTCTTCGACTTGATCGTCTCGTCACCTGGTTCATCACTTCTATTAGCAAAGAACTTTTCGATCGACGAGGTAGCAAATCGTGTTTATAGTTTAGCCAAGGAGCAGCGGTTCCGCGGGTATATTGGGAGTTGTCGTGCGCGAATGCGAGGGCAACGATGAGAGGATGGTTGGGGGTTTCTGATAGAAAATTGAAATGAGATGAAGATATATTTAGAGAAAGGATGCAAAGGTTGGGGGACGTGGGTGGGGAGGTTAATCACCCCTGGAGCGAACATGTTGTAAAACGAAATGGTGATGATGACTTACGACAGAATCAAAAACAAAAGAAATGGTGTCAAGGATGGTGATTTGAAACTGGATTATATTCGTTTTACATACCTTGAGGGAGAAGACGTGAGAATTTGAGGGTTTCAATTTGGAAGATGAGCGACATGGGAGGAGAAGATAGGAGGGGGAGAGAACCGCTTCAAAAAAGATGAGGACACCTGCACCCCATGGGATCAGAGTACCGGGTATAATTAACACGGTTAAAATTAATCCTGAAATGATCTAACGACTCACGGGATCAGAGGAGCAGTTTCTTTATTCACGGTCAATAATAAGAGAAAATAAGGTTTTAATATATTTTGAAATAATATATTAATATTACTCAATAATAAAATTAAATGGAAATAGGTTTTAATATATTTTAACAGGCTATTCACCGACTAAACAGGAATGATAGGTTTAAAATAATATTACTAAAAAATAAAACTAAATCGTAAATAAACATTTGATTTGTTTATAAGCCTAGCCTCGCTGTTGTTACATTTTGTTGTGCTTGTTTCAAGAAGCATAAGCACTAGTAACAAGTAATCCTAAACACGCATAAATCATCAAAGTCTTTGACGTTTTATTTTATTTTATTTTAACTTTTTATAGTTTTCTTTATGTGCTTTACAAGTGTGGTTTCTTTAAACATTAAACTAAAAACATAAAAAGAAATTATTAAATTGTCTTATCATTTACAAAAAGGTAACCTTTATTTTTTTTAATGAGTTGTAATTTGTTATGAGAATTATAATTTTAAAAAACTTTTTTTAACCGCATAACTGGTATATGTTGGATATCGTATGCCGGTTTTAACTTTTAAAACAATAGTTTACAAAATCATATTTGCGAAGTCGGAAGCGATTACAATAGCACACGATAATAAAGTTCGGAACGTTATTCGACAGTGATCCGATTACACGATGTTTAGACAATAATAACTAAAATATAAACGCAACCATATGATGTTTAGAGTTTATACCATGACGATCAACCTAAACTCATAAGATGGAAGCAACGAACGTCACGCTAGTTGACACGTTCACAAACCCGCAAAAACGATCACGTCTGACGAGATCTAGCGCAAACCGGATCACAGTGAACCTGGTTCACAGCAAGGGGGCAACGGCTGGGAGCGGCGCAGGCGAGACGACGGTGCTGCGGCGGCTGCGTGGTGGTTCTGGCGGCAGCTAGAAGTGGCCGGCGGTGGTGGCTCGCGGTGGCAGGAGGGCGGCCGGCCGGTGGCTGCGCACAAAGGGAGGGTGGCGACTTTTTGGGTTGAGTTGGAATCTCTTAGGGTTATGATTATAATTGTAACACCCCAATTTCTAAGAAAATACGAGTTGAAGGATTAAAATGACCTTTTATTAAAGAAGAAGGGTTAGAATACGTTGGACTTAAAGTCCAGGGACTGAAAATGAAAATTTTGAAATCTGGATGGACGTCGGACCGACATCATCCTTCCCATCGGTATGTTTAGTAATGAAATCCATGACTGGTTCGGGAAAGTTTAGTAATGAAATCCATGGTTATCATTTCCCATTTCTAGACAAGAATTTCAAGTTGTTGTAACAAGCCAGAAGGTTTTTGATGCTCAGCTTATACTTGAGAACAGGTTAAGCATTTTGCAACATAGATAGCGATATGTTTCTTCATTCCTATCCATCAATAATTGGATTTTAGGTTCTTATACATCTTATCGCTTCCAGGATGCGTTGTGTACTTAGATTTATGGGCATCTTCAAGAATTTCTTCACGAACGTTTCCATAGAAAGGAATCCAAATTCTCTTATTTAATCTAAGAATTCCATCATTTCTTTTGATCAGTTGGTCAATCATACCTCCTATTCCTTATTTCTCAAGGCTGGGTTCTTGCAAGGCAAATTTGTGAGATTCCTTAATACAAGTGATAAGATCGATTTGGAGATCGAGTCTTAAAGAACGAACTCGTTTAGGTTTCTCGTGTTCTTTTCTGCTTGGGGCATCGGCTACAACATTGGTTTTGCCTTCCTGATAACAGATTTAGCAATCGTAATCATTCAGGACTTCCATCCAACGCCTTTGCCTCATATTCAGTTCTTTCTGACTGAATATATATTTCAGGCTTTTGTGATCAATGAACACAGTGAATTTGACTCCATACAGATAGTGTCTCCATAATTTAAGTGCGAAGATTATGACTCCATAAAGATAGTTGTATCTCACTGCCCCTAGCAAGGTATGACGTATTACAATCGTCAACTATTTCCTTGTGTTCAAGAAACTCTTACTTAACCAAGTACCATAGTCATGGTTAACATATCTATGTATTCTTTCTGTTTAGGTCATTCGTTAAACATGAGACATGGATACAAGTAACTTCTCATGTGTTGTTCAACTATTCTTGTTCTCGTTCTCCAATTCACAATGGTCTAAACAAACTACTCTTAGTTTGTGTGTGGCCAGGCAATTTATACCAGTTCGAATCACCGAGAGCGTCAGAATGTCCAACTCTTAATCAAAGGAGAACATAATTCCTTTGGTCACGTAAAACTCCGCGCTCTGTGCCGATATCGCAATTCGCGGTAATGTTAACAAAATAGGAGCGTTAAAATTTGTAATATAAAAATAATATAACGTAAAATACGAAAAAGATAAGTTGATTAAAAACATTAAAAACAACAAAAAAAGTACGTGATACCCACGCTACGCGGCGGGGTAGTTGATGTCGGTCAAATGGTATATAAAATTAAACACAAAATAACCTAGACACTCTACTTAAACTCTAGACAACCCTATTAAACTAGACCACAAAGACATGCAAGTGTACCTATCAATTGTAACACAGCTAAAAGAAGTCCGGATATCGAACCCACGAGACACTGACTCTAACACGAATTAGACTCTAACTAGGACTTAATATTTGGTTTGGATTGGGGGGGGGGGGATTCTACGAACTAAGATTAAACTAGGCAAATGATACTAAAGAAGACAAACGACTATCTAACAAGGACCGGGATGAAACCAATAAGAATAGATAGGACTACCTAGGCTATGAATCATGAATGCTAAGCTCAGTTTCTATTGGTTAAGGAATATGATATAGAACTGGGATCTAAAGATATGACACCATCAAGACTGACTAATGGATTCCCGATCACTCTCGGTCTCAGGATGTGACCAGAAGGCAACTCAAGGGCTATTAAACTCACCAGTTATCGGATCACCTCTCGGTATCACCGATTTATGCTATAGACTCGATAGACAACTCACCTCTCGGTTACGCTGTCTCAATACATCAAAGATGCAAGGAGCAATCTGAATTCACTATGTTTGACACGGATCAGCAACAATACCAGACCTCTAAGGAAATGCCCTCTCAGACAATTCGCACTCAGAAACCCTAACATTGAAGACTAACCGATTATCTATCACTTTTTCAAATATTTAGATAAGAAGAACACTTGATTTTAATTGATTATTAGTTGACAATCCTATGGTGACTACGTGTAAGGCCCCAAACCCGGGAGGCCTCACTTATTGGATTTACTCATTCACAAGCAGTTCTTAAACATGAATATCAGATAACGCAGCGGAAATTTTCATTTAGACATAACTTAATCGTTATTCATACATGCGGAAGCGTAAACATTGCTTATAACATAATTACATCATATACAAAACATAACGGGATGCCAGTCTTCAAAAGCAGTCGGGTAACTCTTCATCTCTAGCCAAGCATCACCGTCCATCCTCATAACCTGCCTTAACCTGAATGTGTACACTTAAAAACGTCAGCTACGCTGGTGAGTTCTAGTTTTCGTTCGTTTTAAGAAATGGTTCATCATTCAAACATTCAATAGGGTTTAACATTCGTATAAGAAAACAGGGCCTTTCATTCGTAAACCTTCGCATATTTAAACACAATCATTTGTTTAAAACATTAACATTCATTTAAGTCATACATTATTATCTAAATCTGTATCGTTACGCGTCTCTATGTCCCCGTAGGAACCTTTAATGTTGTGGGCAACCGTTACGTATCGCCGTCATTGCCACAACCATACACTACGTGGGTCAACCGTTACGTATCGCCGTCATTGCCCAACCCTTCAATGCGTGGGGTCAACCGTTACGTATCGCCGTCATTGCCCAACACGCATCTTTCCTTTGGAAATCAACCGTTACGTATCGCCGTCATTGATTTCCCATTACCTCGTTCGCTTAGGATGATCGTCATCACCCGAGTAACCGTCGTTACTCCCTTACCAGTTGTACAACATCAAAACCATTGACATGCCACAAAGACATTGCCCATGTTGTTCTTGTGGTAACTATGGCTCGCTGTCCATAATCTACCACAAGGCTGGGAATCACATTCCCAGACTTCATTCGTCAATTCCATTCATTCGACAGATTAGATTTGTAATGACTTCTTTAAAACCTTTGCCCCTTTTTTGTTTTCTTTTCATAAAACCTTTCCTTCACTTTCAAAACCCTTTACTTTTTCATTAAACCATTTCTTTATAACATTCGTTTGTAAACATTCCGTTCATAAACTTTCTTTCCATAAACCCTTCGTTCCAAATCATTTCCTTTCGTAAACGTAGTTTCATAAACATCATTTTATAAAACAACATTTCATACGTGTACACACCAGCCCGAAAACATTATATAAAAACATTTAAAAGAGGGCTTCTAGAACTCACCTGATAAGCTAGTCTCGGTTGTCCTAAACGAAGGTCCAACGACTTCACGTACGATCTGAATTGAGTAGTTACATACACATCAGACCATTACCGACTCTAACGGTTTAACCCTTCTAAACATACTAACTTTACTTCATCAGTTCTGATGTCTGCGCACTTAGCAAGTGCGCAGACCCCTCCTCCTGCGCACTTAGCAAGTGCGCAGGTCCCTCCTCCTGCGCACTTAGCAAGTGCGCAGGACCCTCCTCCTGCGCACTTAGCAAGTGCGCAGGACCTGCTCCGTGCGCACATAGCAAGTGCGCACGACCTGTTCTTCGCGAAAATCCTAACTTTCGCACTCGGTTATGTCAAAACTTCAATCTTCTTTGCTCAAAACAACCGTTTTTCATTGTAGATACTAAACCTAAGCTTATTCTTAAGTTTCATCCACAAAAACGTCCGATTTTCACCCAAAACCCGAAAAACCCAAAAACGAACAAAAACTCAGATTTAGGTCGGATCGTTACCTGAATCGAGCTTCTGATCCGGAGGTTCTTCTCACGAGTGCAAGAGACACGAGCGGGTGCAATCTTGTGCGATTCCGACACTTTCTCTCTCTACGGTTTTCTCTCTCTAGAATTGCAAATGAGAGAAACATGTGGTGACCCTGGCTATTTATAGGGGAGACCTCCCCAAGCCCGGTTCGCGACTGACCCGGCCCGACTTCGGCCCGCTTGAACTCGTTAACTTTATTTCTTAACATTTTGGGATGTTACACTACGTCTAGACAACCACAAACTAATCGTAAACACAAAGTAAACGACCTACTACACACTCATTCATGAAAGACATTCAACAAAGCATGTATGGATGAATCAAACAACAAACAATCAATAACAAGCATGCATATTCATCAAACACATCAAATCAGATCTGGACTAAAGCATAAAATCAAATCAATATCCAAAAACCAATGAAAATCCAAACTTTAACATCCAATCATCTTAAACCTAGGTAGTTCTAAAGTTTTAGCCAAGAAACATGATAAAGAAAGAAGTATCAGGGTTAAAGATAGCAAACAAAGTCATAGAACACATATCAAGAACAACCGAATGAGTAATCGTGACTGAATGCTTGATTCTAACCCGATTTGTCTCCAATACCTTGAAACCTTGATCAAAATCCAATCTCTCTTGCCAAAATCGCCCAAGATCCAAGCTTTGATGGCAATTAGTCGAACTCCTTGAAGAATGGCCGACATAATCTTTAAAAACCTAAAATTTCGATTTTTCCGGATTAGCGGGTCTCTCGCGTACCGCAAGAGACTTTGGCCAGCTCCTCGCGTACCGAGAGGGCCAAAATAGTCGGGGCTCTTCCTGGCTTCCCTCGCGTACCGTGAGGGATCTTCTCTTCCTCCCTCGTGTACCGCGAGGGACCTAAATTCTCAGAAAATTGATTTTTCTTCTTTTGCTTCGCTCTCCAACTCCGTGTGCTCCTTTTCTCCAGGAATTAGCTTCGTTTTCCGCTTCCTTAGCACACCACAACCTGCAACTATAACCCAAACTCAGAACGAACTCAAAACAATATAAAACGACTACAAAGCTATACAATTATGCACAAATATACACGGATAAATACATGTGTTTTGCAACACATCAGTAGTCAAACAAAAAGTTAAAACGCACTAAAAAATGAAAAAAAAAACGTCTCAAAAAATGTAAAGAAACTGTTAAAAAAAAACTACCCCAGGGTTCAATCCTGAGTGGATGGCGTCAAGGATAGCTTAAGGGAGGTGCGTTTACCAGCTGGGCTATTGACCCTTCATATTAAGTAGCCCCATTTAAATTCTCTAATGCTAAAAATAATTCGATGAAGGAAAAAAAAAACACAAATCACATAACGACACGTGGGCTTGGCGCCCAGCTTAACCAACCAGGATTTAGTATTGGTCACCCACTTTTCAAATGTACAGTGATGGAGCTTGAAAAAATAAGTAGCGGGGGTCGAAAGTCATGAGACCCGAATTTTTTTTTCCTATCGCTATGTTTCGGGTTATATGTTTGGGTCGTCGATTCAATTCGGGTCAGGTCAAACAAATCAACAATAAATAACTCTAAATATCTATGATGATGCGAGAGAAAAATGGTAAGTACCTGGAAGAAGAATTACAACTCAACCCGACGATCTTTAATATTTTTTAATTCATCGATTATGGATTCCGAATCAAACTTATCTGCAATTTCTTTTTCTATGTAAATCACCAAGCTATTCGCGAGATACTCATCTGCCATCTTATTGCGAAGGCTATTCTTGAATATTTTGTAAAAAGAAATTAATAGTTAAACTTTTCATCTTTCCCATCACATGCCTAACAAAAAAACAATAGGATTGTATTAAACAATTTTTCCCTTGTTCATCATCAATAATCATAATACATAAATCATAAATCAAATTATCAAATCAATGAATCATAATCCATAAGTGATAAATTTCTAACCCTAATACTTAACAATTCTAAGTTAGTAAGTTTCTAATTCCATAATACAGTAATACTTACAGAGTTACAGCGTCTGGCAAGTCGTGAGTGGAAGGGGCGGAGGGCGGCGAGCGGCGGCGAGGCACTGAAGCGGTGAAGGAGTGAAGGGGATTTCAGATTTGGGTGCGTTTGGGGGAAGCGGCGATCGACGAAAGGCAGTAACGAAAGTTTCTTTTTTTTAGGGTGAATGATTTGAAAATTTCATTTTCCACCCCTAAACTTACACTTTTATTTTTTAAATGCACAAACTTTTTTTTTAATTTCGTACTAATAACTTATCGAATCAATCTGAATAAAACATTGAACTGAATTTTTTTGGGATAAAAAAGCAGAAAGGGCCAAGAATTTTTTAGGGAAAAAAATCAGGGGAGGCGGCTCAATACGTATAAAAATTTTAGGACGAAAACGTAAAAATTTACACTACTAATGGAAAAAACCGAGGGGGGGGGGCCTTCTATGCTTCACCCTGTAAATGTATAGGGTATAGAATGTAAATAATAAGGGTTAAAAGATGTAAACGTGAAACTTTTGTGTTCAATTTTCAAATAGGCCCAACTAATGGACTTTTTTTTTACCATTTGACTAAATTCAAATAAAGGTAAATGTTACCTATGAGGATCCATGTTTTTCCGAATAAGATAAACACAAGAAACATCAACGTGTCAAACATTAAATTGGTTAAAGAAGTATCTTAAAATGAATATATGTGTATTTTTAGGTGATAATACTTATACGAGCCTAGAGGGTTTGAAGTATTTGGTATATCAAAAACGATATAAAATGAGAGTGGAAGGTAAGCTAAATATTTGTGTTTGCTTGCTTGAATTAGGTGCATGGTTTTGAAATTGATAAAGAAGTAACTTACGTGTGGGTGATGCAATTAGTGGCAGACAATATTAGTGATTTATGAAACGTGTCTTAGTTGTCTTGCCACAAATAAAGGTTATTTAAGTTTTAAATCACCATAATAGTAAGAATTAATAATGGTAAACACCTTCATCTTTCTTTAATTCTTCTTCAAAACTATATATTATGTACACGCATCTTGTTTAATCGGACACTTTTACCTGGCTGAAAAAATTCTTATTATTCAAATTTTATATTATTATTGTTGTTATATTATTATTATTATTATTAATAATAATGTTTAAAAATAAACAACTCCTCCCCATTAGTTACATCATATTCTTTAGAGCTCGACCTTATTTCTTACCTTCGTCTCTTAACACCGTTGTTATATATGACCACCACCACCACCACACAATTGACTTTTAAAAGCACACGTACACACAAAAGTGTCACCCGACAGGCCGACATTGCCCCTTAAACACACCATGTCAACCCGGTTGTAGGAGATACCTCCTTCAAGGACTCAATAGTCAGCCCAAAGAAGACGGGCCCATTCTGAGAAGTCCTATCATTGGAAAGGCCTAACAGCCTTTGCCCATAAATAGGCCCCTAGCCTCCTTCATTTCACAGGTTCTTACTCTCTTCCCTCACGATACCATCTCCTTCCTTATATATCTCCTTCCCTCTAATATATGGAGGGGCATCTTGATGATGATATCGGGGGCAACCCCGGGCCCTCTAACGAGCGTTTTATGTGGATGCAGCCATGATCAAGACTCGAGGAGATGCCGGAGCTGACTCCGTATAGTCATGAAGGACCCCTTCGGGACTGACGAAGAGATGTGCTGTAGGAACTCTTCCGGGGATACTAGAAAAGAGAAACTACTATCCATCACCCCTTGGTCGGGATACCGGCTGCTACATTGACGCCATCCGTGGGACCCGTCTTGTGTCCAAACAGAGCCTGAAGAACTCCTACGTCACTGAAACACACTTAAAAGAGAGAAGAAGGAAGGCAGCTGGATGGTAGGTACCAGGAAGGGAGGACCATCAGAAAAAGGTACACCACCACCAGGTCCAGGAAGTAACATGGCTCCATCCAAACAGGTTCCGAATTTCCTCACCATTCCTCTTTTTGCATGTTAAAGGCATGATGGTTATTATGGATTGATGCATATTTACATACACTGATGCATGACATACAAGTAGATATTGCACAAAAGCTTTTACATGATAGTTATTACGGATTGAAGGACAAAGCCTTTTTTCACGATAAACAATGGCACATGTCTCCATACATCAACTTTATGTCTGTCAGTGATTAGAAAATACAATGAGTCACTTTGCTTATGGACAAGCAATGACAGATCTTGACAAAAGCAAAACGACTTACTTTGTTCCACGCTTCATCTAATTCTCTCGAAGAGTACCTTGTTTAGAAGGTTGTCACAAGGATGGAAAACAGTGTTAATTAATAATCTCCATGAAATATTGGATCAGGTCCAGCACAATCAAATCAGCCTCATTAGGACCAAAGGAGATTGATTTTGCAGAATTATGGTTGCAAAATGCCTACTAAAACATGACATGCATGGGAGATGTAGGTTAAGAACAAATGAACGCATGAAATAGGAATTTTTGAAAGGGAGGACTCATTCATGATTCTGTGTCATGCAAGGACCATCACGCGAGCCGGAGTCGATGTCATTATGCCATGAAAACCAGGTCAATTAAAACCACGAGATTACAGTGACGGAGGGTATAAGTTTCAGTTGAAAAGCAAAGTTACTAGGGATCATGCCGATTCCAGGGTATACTGATTAAAAGGCTGGTTTTAGGAGGGAACAGACGGTTGCTAGTGAGAAAGCGGGTGGTTCTCATGGACCGTTGAGGGCGTCTGCTCATATTAGGGTTTCGGCTAGGTTTGATTACCAGCCAGATATTTGTAAGGATTATAAGGAGACTGGGTATTGTGGGTATGATGATTCGTGTAAGTTTATGCATGATCGTGGGGATTATAAGTCGGGATGGCAGATGGAGAGAGAGTGGGATGAAGCTGAGAAGGCAAGAAAGAGGAAATTGGCATTGAAAGGAGATGATGATGAAGAAGATGACCATGAGAAGATGATGATGAAGAAGATGACCATGGGATGAAGCTGTGAACATTGTGCTTTAAAGGTTAGATTTTCCATGCCCTCTATTTTATGCTAACGGTACATTTGTATTTGTGGATTTTTAAACTGGTAGAATCTGCGTAGCTATATGTGGCATGAGAAAAGACCCTTTAAGGAATTCATGATGAAATCACCATAGATAATTGATTCTACAAGACACAATCTAAAATGTATGTATGATAACTTGATTGCTATTATGTTGGATAAAGCAATTATATTTGACCTGCAATTGATATATCAAATGAATTAGTTTTGATTTTGAAGTATATTTTTTTAGAAATCAGGCCCAAAATCGAACACGAGATTTTTTGATTTCAATCAAGATCGACTTTTTCTTGTTTATTAATTCTTGACCCACTTACAACGACCCATACTAAAAATAAACCTTGCTAAACAAGTCTCCTAATCCTACTCAAACACTACTTTTAATTCTATACTAACTAAAACAAATAACAGATAAACATAAAACTCAAACTATTTGACTCAAATTCAAATACTAATTTAAACTCTTTTCCGTTTCACCCCTTCAACGTGCAAACTGACCCGTTTCAGGATTAAATCTAACATAATTTTATCAATTGATCACATGATTTGCAACTTCTTTGACTGCATTATGCAAACCAACAACCACTAAAGGACCCAAATACGGGACAGACAGATCTAACTTTTGTTAACTAGATATTTGCATAATTTTTGTTGTAAATTTTCTCTCTTTTCTTTTCTAATATCTTAATGCTTACCCTCTTTGGGCATTGTATTTTAAAGGAACTCAACTAATAATAATGTTGATTTCTGTTGCTTTTAAACACATATTATATGTTTCATCACTTCATGTTTTATCTTTTTAGGCATACATGTTTGTCTGTTAACAAGTTCTTTTTTTGGGAATTTTTGATGTGCAGCATCATGCAAAAAAGAAAAAATGTTACGTATGCAACCAGCCTACACTTGGGATATTCAACACTGCTCATGAAATACGAAAGAGGATGGCTGCCGAGGGAAAATAGTCGACATGTAACTTCCAACCCTTCTATGTTTTGTTTGTTGATACATATCATGTACTTTGCTACTGCTGATGCAATTTTTATCTCACTTTTGAAGTTAGTTTTTACTTATCTGATGGAGTTCCACTTTTGATCTGTTGTTCTCTGTTGTAAATTGTCACTACACATGTAGGCGGGTGAATTTTTTCTATTTTGTTAGGAGTGTTACGTTAAGGGTGAGCATAAAAACTGATTAACCGAACCATGACTGAAGGACACGCGATTGTTCAGTTTTAAACTTTTTGATAACCGATTATTTCGGTTTGGTTTCAGTTACAAACATCCACAAAACTGAATTACCCAAACCGATCCACTATTTTGCAGTAAAGAAACCGAACCATCAAATAACTGAGAACCGAATATTGTTCTTTTTATTAAAGATTTGGCAACCAAGGGAGGGGATCTGTTGAATTCTTTTAATTTTTGTCAAAGTCTTATATTTGTTAAAAAGTCTTTTACTTTTGTCAAAGCCTGAATATGTATAAAACCTGACCCTATTAAGAAAAGCCCAAAAATGAAGCCCAGTAGTCAATCTGTTAACCTATCCATTTTGTATATTTAACCGATAACCAAAACTTTCGGTTATTAGATAAAACCGAACTGGGGTATATTGGCAAATTTAAACTTCAAGCTGTCATATTGCTAAAGTGAATGATTTTCTTACATGTTGTGACATGGTCTTGTTTGTTTTTAGCCATTAGAAGGTGTCATCGAGTTGTTTCATGACCGATCCTAACATTTTTTGGGTTAATAATAGTTTAAAGATACACCTAGAGTTTTTATCTGTAACGAGTTTGTTAACCATTGTACCTGTGGTGTCATCGTAAGCGAACCATTGTACTTGCTAAAATCTCAAATAAAAAAAGGTAAAAGTATTTTAGTGATTCATTCTGACATCGTTATTGTAGGATCTGAATCTATGTTGGAGAAATAGTGTAGATATTTAAGCCTTAATCTTAGTTAAGCCTGTAGTCTTCTTAATTACAACATCAGGCTACAAGATAATTCACATGATATGATCATACATCATTAACGGTGTTCCTAGGAGATCGGAATAATATATGAACAAACTAATTACTATAGGGCTGTTTATAATAATATTTATTAGTAAATACATACTAAAATGACACAATTTACAATAATGTAATTAGGTGAACAAATTTGAAGCCAAACCTCTTATGAACATCACCCGACTTAGGTTAGTTTTAGTTTTCCACTTCCCCCTACATTACACATTTCACGCCACCTCTGTAGTAACCAGCCTCTTTTGACCCGAAACGGTCAACTTATTTTCTTTGATTTTTGTTTCTTGACTCCAATAATGTGGAGATTGTGAGGTCAATAACGGCCACAGCAAGTTCCTCGGTTGTTTAGGTTTCTTTATGAATGTTTTTGTGTGTTGTCTTATGATCCCGTTTACAGCCTTTAGGTAGTTGCTTGAGTCATGGTCTCTAAGGATTGTGCCATCTGAGCCGTAGGCTGTTGGATGTCGTAGGGTTTCTATTGGATGTGGGGAATTTAAGAAGGCCCGAATAGCAGTTTTGGTTAGACCATGTTGTGTATTCTCCATAGTGTATAAAGCGCTTCCAGGAGGAAGTAAAGGATGATGTGGCGATGACTTTTCATCAGGTTGTAGAATGAACATTTTTCCCAATGGTGTATATAAAAAACTCTGCATATGTAAGGACACATCAAGGAAAAAAATCAGATATAGGATTTGAGGGTCTTTGATTGGTTGACTTGAAGTAAAAAAGGGAAAAAAAACCTTAGTTTTCCATTTTGATAAAAAAAACTTTCAGTATTCTAATATTTACTTTATACCTGATAGGGGTGTTTATGGTCCGGTTCGGCCGGTTTTGACGAAAGTTCTGGGCCAAACTGCTAACTACGGTTTGGGGGATGACAAACCAAACTGGCTGAGTAGAGTGGATTGGCCGGACCGGCCGGTTTTATCGGTTTGACAGTTCGGTTTTGGTGGTTTGAGTTGATTTTTTTTTTCAAAATCATTAGTTTGTATTAAATTTTTAAAATGATATAGATGGTTCATGATTATAATACATATACATAACTATATATTCCAAAAACGAAAAAAATATATATAAACAATAAAAGTTAAACGGCTGGTTCCAAGTTCCGAACCTTTAAACCACCAAACTGCCGAAACCGAACTGTTTGCATCTCAAATTGGCCAAACCTGCTGATTTGCTTCGGTTTGAGCGGTTCGCTCAGTTTCAAATGTTTATGAACACCCCTAATCCCCTATTACCCGGTCAGTGAACATATTGCGGTATTGGTAAGTTTGGCCATGTTGACTTTTTCTAACATGGCGTGAAAATCGGTTAAACTTTAAAGTTTTGTTAATGTTTAAGTAATCTGTCCTTTTAATGGAAGTATGAAGGTAAAGAAATAAGGGAGATAGAAAGTATACTTACATTTCTATTTAGACATGGATGAGAGCGAAAGGTACCAGACAACCGTTTAAGCAATTGGGCAGCATGGGTGGGGTAGTTGCATGAAAAGGCTCTAGGTACAATGTCTCTATGCATCATGACACAGTGAACATGATTCTCGTCAAGCCCCAACTGATCAAGAATCTTTTGACCATTACAGAACACAAATGGTGAACCAAAGGTGACTACTGGTCTTAGAGCCGATGGTTTGACCACCTTCCTGGTCAATAACATCAAGTTCACTAGTAGAGAGAGACTTCCCCCTAGAGAATGACCTGTAAATTGAAGCTTTGCTCTTTCACCATATCTGTTCAGATGTTCTAGAATATGTGGCATGAATTGCTCATATATTCCCTTTGCCGCCTCGTAAATTCCCCTATGAACTGGCACACCTGTTTCCTGTAAGTTTTTTTATTGTCAGTTCATGTGTCTTTTGAGTTTTGACTTGATTGCTACACGAAGGTGAGGTGGCATTTCAACCCATTTACATTTTACATACAAATGGGTCGATTTGAGTTAAGTTTGTATCTCTAGCGAGTCAAGTGAGTTAACTAAAAGATTTAACTAAAAAAGAAACAAGTCAACCGGGTCAAAAGTCATCCAATAAGTATTCAATACCATAAAGCTTCCTAAAGTTTGGAGTAATATTATTGTAATATAGTTTTTATAACTATATATAACACATTAGTTTTTTTAGAACTTCAAAAATATAATGAATAAAAAAGTGTGTGCGAGTCTGCCCAACATAACCCGTTTTGTCCTGTTGCCCAACCCGCCTTACCAACCCAGTTACCACCCGTAGTTATTTGAGAAGCATCCTACCTCAAATTTAGTTGGTTCAAAGAAGAGATTTGCCTGCCATGATGCCACTGAATCCGAACCCTGAAATTTTCGAGAGATAAAATGATAACCAATTCACAACTCCATAACGGGTTCTTCTAATTAGCATATCTTAGGATATATTCGGGTACCTGGATGACAAAACACCGAGTGTATATACTCGAATCATCACAGATAAACCATTCACAAGGGGAGGAATGAAGTGACTGAAGATCCCTTGCAGCCTCCTGTTTTTCTTTCTCAGGTGCTGCAACTACTGCTGTCATGGTAGAAGCCGCCATATACGCTGCCATTTCCGGGTTATAAACTCTTGAAGAAGAATCTGTTTTGTCTAAGATGATGTCATCATCTTCCTCAAGGAGAGGTTTAGATTCAAGGTTTATTAGCCCCCCTGCTTGGGATTGTACATATGTTGCTGCTGAGGCTGCTATTTCATACGCAGAAGTACGAGTTATATGTGTTTCGGTCCTCTGGTTGGCTGTTGAAGTAGTCACGGGTACGCGTACTGCGTCATGTGCAATCGCGTGGGCTAACACTTTCTTCTCCAATGAAGATGTTACAAATGTCAAGTCATAGTATCTTCTCAAGTCGTCCTCCTACAAGGTTGTCATACATTTTGATTTGTTAATACCTTCTCGCCCATTTGTAGGCAAAATCAAGCAATGGCTCGGGACAATGGAACATACCTCAATCTCTGGGATAACATAGGCCATGTTACAAAGGAAAGCCAATTGTGAAAACTGCTTTGTATCGGACCAAGAAACATGTTTCAACATTCCTGAGAATGTTTCCTGATCAATGATTATATTGTCTTCATCATCACTATAATCTACCTCACAACCGTCTCCATTTCCATCTCCATCACATCCTTTTTCTTCTTCGTTTTCACCATCGAGTTCGTTCTTCTGTTTTTGAACCCATTGGCTTCTAATTTCCACTAGCCTTTCAATCCAATTAGCCCGTTTCTTCTCTTCTTTCTCCGTTTCTATATAGCCAACATCTGTTGTTTCATCTCTCTCTTCTGTATCTGTATCCATATATGTATTTGTGTCGTAGCTCGTCTCAGGATCAAACAACAATGTCTTGAGCGAGTTTGGGATAATTGAACTCGATAGATTTAAGTTGAAAATTCCAATCGAACGGCTGTTTTTCAACTTCGGTTGATTCATCGATGCCTGAACACGATTAGCAGAATAACATAAATTGTTGTCGGAGTGTGCTCTTTGAATTCGTCCATGTTGCCTTAAATTCTGACTCGAGATTGAGCGGTTAAGGATGTTCGGTCTCCTTCCTCCTATCGGGCTTTCAGCTTTTGGGGTGGTTGGCTGGCTGGAAACGGACATAGAACTGCATGCCATCATAACCAACAATAGAAAGCTTTACCTTCAGATCACCTGAGACATGTTTTCACTTAAATATGAGTAGAGAATATATTTAAAACAATAGAAGCATTGAACATTTTATAAAGACATAAAGACGACAAGCTGGGACCTCGGTGTTAACGAAAATGTTAGTCCATTCTAGATTACACCATAAGTAACATGTATTCTGAGGATGGCCGGCTTTTTAATTAGCATAGATGCTAAAATACTTGCAATAGTAATATAAACACGACACAGTATCTTATCTAGGACCTTCCTTTATGAAATTTTGCTTTTTAGGGACCTTTTGCACACGTCATTTACAAACTTTGACTGGATTGTGTCAGCCGTTAGAAACTTAGGACCCGTTTGGTTTGTGAAATTCATTTGAATTAAAAAACATTTCATCCAAAATTGTGTTCTGTTCGTCAAATGAAGGAATTGGAATTAGAAAATTTTCACCCAATCAATGGAATTCACTTTCTTTCCGATGGAATTGTAAACATGAATATTTAAAGATTACCAAAACACCCTCATACACCATCATCAAAAACCACCTAAAGATTACTAGCAATGATCATGCCAATGATCCATGGAAGGTACTAGTTTAAATGTGTAAAAGGTTGTTGGTAACCACACAATTAAGCTTCAATTGTGTGAGAAGGCACAAATAGAGGTTTTTTACAAAACCATAAATATTACCAAAAAAAAAACTCACGAGAACCTACGTGAACCAATTAAAACCATTCATTTATTATTAAAAAAATTAATAAAAATGTATAATTGTAAAAAATTAAATAGTTGTTTATTATATTTTTGTGCATTTTTTCCTTATTTGTTTTGTAACAAAGCAAAGGCAAAATGCCAATCAGAGTACTAGTATATTTGTCTTGTACTCTTGTAAGTGTCCTCTGGAGTTGATATCAATGTGAGAAGACTAGAGTTTTAGCGTTCTACCCTAAGGCCTCTTTCCTTGAAGCAACCCTCTCTTCCAAAATAACAGGACGCTTTAAAACAAAATTTATAACTAAATATGAGCAATTATCAGTAACAGCGGTCAAACCTGAGTAGAATCCTATAGGTTTTCTCACAGCAGATCCGTACAAGTTTTTTGAATGATAAAAGAGTATATTCATGGGAGACGCGATAGTGACCACGATACCTAAATTTGTCTAAACATAAATGATAAAAGAGTATATTCATGGATCTATCGAAATTTTAATGGACCATTAATTATTTTAAGAAGAAAGGTTGTGCCTTGTGTAAAGATAACAGCTTTAGAGTCCGGTGGCTAGGTCGCTTTGATGCATTGTTTTGAATCCTCGTCTCAGCCACCTGCGATATTATCCCAGTTTTAGAGTCCGGTGGTTAGGTCGCTTTGGTGCACTGTTAGCTTTAGAGTCCGGCCACGAGGATTTACGGAGGCAGCACTATGGTTCCGGTCGCTTTTCCAACGACTCTCACAGCCGCGCTAGGTGACGGCGATGATGGAAGTGACAGCAAGAGGTGGTGGTAAGGTCAGAATCGTTTCTCCAACGAAGATAACTTAGAGTTCAGATGAGCTCCGTCAACCTACCAACGAAGATAACAATGGTGTTGGTAGCGCAGGTGGGGGTGGTAGTGAGGGTTGGTTGGAGAAGATGGGGCTATATGGTAAGTTCATAAAAAAAACTAACAGAAAACTTAACGACAATAAAACTCACTACATTCACAGGTGGGGCTATATCGGTAATTTCAGCCACCTGCAATATTATCCCAATTTTGATGCTTTGTTTTCTAAAACAACAATAAAACTCACTTCATTCTAAAATAACAATAAGAGGGGTTGTAGCCCAATGGTATTCGGGTGTCTCTGTCTTCCCATGAGATTGAGGGTTCAAGTACCTGTGGTGGACAATGATGTAGGCGTAGGAGTAGGTTAGATGGTGTGTGTTTGTCGTTCTTAAAAAAAAGTATGTAACACCAAATTACAATACTAAATAAAAACATTTTAACTTCTAACTACAGTTTTAGCCAAAAAGTGTAAAATGACATCAAATGATATACACATAAATATTCAGTAGACGCCATTAAAAGGTATTTACATGATTTTGCCCCCAAAAGCTCTAAGTTTACTTTAACAAATTCTTAACAAGTAAAATACATTTCATGCATAAATGCAGGTCGGGTGAGGGCGCTAAAAACTTGGGTTGTACAAGTATTTGATGCACATCAGATGCATAAGGCTTCATAATTGGGCCCTAACAGCGTTTCTTAAAAGATAAAACCGACAATCTGTCACGGGGGTTATGAATCTTGTCCCACTAAAACTATCACTAATCAATTTTCAAAAGAGTACCAGTCCCGTAACATGGAATACAGAATTATGTTATAAAAGTAGAACTAAATAATAATTATATAAAAATATAATATATAGTAAGAATATACTAAGGTATTAGACAATAATTGCTAGAATCCAGATTATTTGCTCTGTCAAATATACAATCATGGAGTATTATTTTCTTGCTTTACAACTTTCCTCAAATATTCCAAATTCTTTTGAAAACATATTTTAACAAGTGTTTTTTATTTCTTTTTTCTATCATTCACTTATCTCATCTATATTAAAAATATGTATCTATATACTATATAATAAATAAAAATCATTTATGCCACGTCTCGCTTCCACATCTCTTCTCATCATTTTTTTCCCGCCTCTCTTTCTTATTAAATACATCTCTTTTTTTAATAATGATTTATATTTAAAGAAAAATATTAATTATATTAATAAAACACATTTATTTTAAATTATCTCTTGTTTTAAGAAACTTTGAAATTTAATTATGTAACTTTTGTTTTTAACTAAATAGTGATGTAAGTCAAATTATATTAAATAGAAATTAATGTATTTAAACCGTGTAATATACGGGTTTTTAAAGATATAAACTTTTTATTACTAAGTATATAACATTACATTTCACCAACCCGTGTAATATACGGGTTTTTTAAAATACAATTTTTTTATTACTAAGTATATAATATTACATTTTATTAACCCGTGTAATACACGGGATTTTAACCTAGTTGTATAATATAGTATAACATATGATACAAAATCAACTTTAATTAAAGGGGCAATTTCATATATACCCCTACAAACTTGAAAAATATCATATATACCCTACAAAAACTAAAAATATCATATATACCCTTACAACATGTAATAATATCATATATACTCATTTCATTAAAAACAATTTAAAAGATGACCATTTTACCCTTATTTCTCTAAACTGTAATATTTCATATTTACCCATTTTTAACATTGAAATTTCATATTTACACATTTTCAACTTTAGAATTTTATATTTAACCATAAAAATAGTTTTCTCAAAATACTATTTTGAATATTTTTTTCATTTTTTTTTAATTATTTTACCAATTTTCTTTTATAACATTAACGTTTTTGTAACTTTCTCACAATCATTTTTTCTGAATCGATGCCTTCTGAATGGGTTTAGAGAACCGCGATAGTCGTCATCAAGAATAGGAGAACGAGTGATCTTTTACGTACTGGATAAAACTAAAAAAATTAGGTTATAAAAAAATCATATAATGGATAGGGGTAGAATGGTCATAAAATAAAAAAATTATTTAATTTGGGTATATATGATATTTTTAGTTTTTGTTAGATATATATGATGTTTACCAATGTTTGTAGGGGTATATATGATATTATCCCTTAATTAAAAAACTGTAATAACAATATAAACACATTAATATATAGGGTTATGTTCAAATGATAACTTATAAATAATTGAGAACTCACGAGAACTCGTCAAAAAATCAATTAAAACCATTTTTTTTGTTTTCACTATCTTTATTATTAAAATATAACATAAAAAATGATTTATCTCTTCAATTAATTCATCTATTCTCTCTAAATTATCCTTAAAAAAATTTATATACATGTGTAAATGATAAATACTTACAAATGTGTAAGTGGTAAACTTACACAATTGTATATTTTTTTTAATATATGAAGACATGTAAATTTACATATATAAATTTATTTTTTTATGTTGTATTCTAACAATAAAAATAGAAAAAAAAATAGTTTTGATTGGATTTTTGACGAGTTCTCGCGAGTTCTCAAAATATTTAGGAGTTCTTAAATGATCCACTCCCTATATATATAACTGTTTACCACTCTTTTTTTTTCTTTTCTATAAAATCAGTCAAACACTTTACATGCATGCATTATATGTTTCTTAATTTAAAAAAAAAATTAACAGCAATCCCTAGATTTTCTAGAAGTAGAGGTATGTTCTTTTGAGAACCAAAAATATGTTGAGAACCGAAAGAACCGTACAAAACGTGTACATATCGTTTCGGTGAAAAAAGTAAAATCGAACAATTATGTTTTATTTATCTCTTCTCACTCTTAGTTTGAGTTTATCTCCTCTCTCCTGAATTTTTTTTAAAGTATAAAAATATGCATATATGCATTCATTTGTGCATATAGTGTGAGTGCATATATGCATTTAAAAAAACGACTATAAATTCCAAGTCTTTTAAAACCAAACCTTAAACATATTGAAATCTACATGAATTCTAGTCAATTTATATTATAAATAGTGCAAGAGTTAATGCAGTTCTCACGGTTCTTAACATATTGTTGGTTCTCAAAATAATGTATCCCTAAATACATCATACATGTATATCGCAGAATTTAAACCCCCAATCTTTTAGTTATACTTAGGGTGAAGGGGGCACAACCCTCACCCAAAAACTACCATAACAAAACCAACCAATGAGGGTGCGCCACCTCATTTTTACTCAAATGCTACCCTAATACCCTAAAGTGATGGGGGCACAACCCTAATACCCTCATTTTTTTATTTTTTTTCATTTTTTAAATTAAAACTAATATATATAAAACTAATTTCATTTATTCAATAAAATAAAAATAACAAGAAATAAAAAAAATACATAAAATAAAAATAAAATTATACACATTTAAGCCTTCTCCTTATTTTTTTTTCCTCTCAAAGCAGTTATAAAATAAAATAAAAATTACATAAAATAAAAATAAAACTAATATATAAAACTAATTTCATTCATCATCTCCACTCATCTTCTTGACTCCCAATTAGGTGCAGGTTTTTGCCATTAAAACCAAACTCACAACACATATTGTAAATACGGATTTGGGAGATTAAAACTATTCAATAAAATAAAAAAAATTACACAAACCACACTCGAGTATATGTACCCGTGAAATGCAACCCGCAAGGCTACCCGCATTAACGGCGGCGGTGTACCCGTGAACCCGAACCCCTTACCCGCATGTGCCCCCTTCACCCATAATATTAATACTGGTTATAAATTTAAGGTAACCTATCACACATAATTAGCACCCACCAAGTCATGCATTCTAATTTCCGTGCCGACGAATAATAAATATTATTCATCAAAATAAATGAGGACATGCACACAACAGCCAGCCATATTCTATTAATATTTCGTTATATATCACATCACAGCATTACACAAAGCATGAGACAACCGAAACAAAATTAATGAGCCATTCAAAATGTAAAAAAAGTCAATTTGTTAGCATGTATTATTCAAAACATTAATTCATAAATAAATCTCCGAAACCTTACCTGAAACCTTGAAGACTGATCGGTTACCAGCCTATCGGCTCAAGCGACTCCGGCAACGTATTAGATCGGATTTCGCATCTGACACATCTGCAAAAATTACACGACGATTAACTAATTTATCGAATTTCTCTGAAATTTTAACTCGGTGTTAAGATCATCCGGATCGATTCATTGATACATCTGCAGTATTAAGCTCTGTGAATTGTTTGATTCTGTGTTTTTGCGTGTGTGAGGTTAAGAAAGCTCCAATCGATTGAGAACTTTTGAAGTAAGAATTAGAAATATGAATAAAAAGTAATAATAACTACGACGATAAGATCAATCGATCGGTATAATTAACCAAACGATCAATTTGCTCAAAATTTTCCACAATTATACTCGGAATTTGAATCGTTTGGTATGAGACGACATGTATATGAATTAACTGCGTGTTTTTGTGTGTGCGATCAGAGAGAGAGAGAGAGAGACTTACACATTTGTACTGCTGCTGCGAAAGCTCCAATCAATGGAGGACTCCCGCAACAGGATTGCGAACGAATGTATATATATATGATGATTTGATCGAACGCCTTTCTTCCAAATCTGATTAATCGGTTGTCTCACAAGTTTCTCAAACGATTTTTGATAATTCAAACACACATATACTTAATTGCGTAATAAATACGTAGAGAAAACATACATACACAATGTTTCCTCCTTCTTCTCTTTGAGGTTGAAGAAGGCACAGAAGGCGAGAGGAGAGATTAAATTCTGGGTCACACTCTTTCGGTGGTTAGTGAGATCTGGTAGGACTTTTTATATGGTTACCTGAGAAAGAATCTACTCACGTGGCTTTTCAACCTTGCCACGTACCTTTACCATTTCAACAATATTCTTTTTGACCTTTTTACCCTTGAATAACTCTAGTCCTAGCAATTACGCTGTGTTATCGTTAAACGGTGTGAGAAAAAGAAAATATTGTCACTTGGGCGTTTCACGCTATTGCCTTCACGCCAATTAGGGGACGGCTTTTTACCTTGTGACCAGCCTACACGGCACAGTCACGTCCCTATTCACGGGGTATAACACATAGCCTTATATAAACTCTAAATAGGTGCATCAAAGTTGATTAACTTGGTATTTTAATCATAGTAACTAATTTTTTTTGTGTTTTATTAAAGTCACTTAATTTATTTTTATTTATTAAAGTCACTCAAAGTTTATTATTTTTTCATTTCTGTGAAACTTTTTTTAAATTAAGTGACATAAATAAAACATATATGTACTTGGTTGCCATTTACTGATTATTTTTTCAATTTTAAAATGAAATAGGAAGTAATTGTGAAACAAAAATTACTAAATCATAAAGAAGTTTAATAATTGATCCATTTAAGTCAACTTGAAAAAATCTAATCAATAATCATAGTTAAAAATCAAGCATTGTTTTTTAGTAACTACTCAAAGCCATTTTTTTTATAGTGAAACGGACTTTATTTATTTATTTTATAAACACATAAAGAGCTATTCATTACCTTAAATAACACATTCTTCGTTTTTCTTCAATAAGTTAATACAAGCCCAAAGTGTATTTTTGTAAAAAAAAAATGGAAGACTATATGATATGATGGTTTAATTATAGTGACAAACTTTATTATTTGGCAAATGAAAATAAAAACATAGCTTAATGGCTTAATGCACACTTGACTTCTTGCAGTTGCATGTTATTTTTAGCAGCTAAACATCAACTATTATAGAGTAAGTTTATAAAAAATTGATCACATTTATCTTAATGCATTTTCAATTGGCAATTTTTACACAGTTTAATATTCTCATCATACATTTTGACGGCCGTGTTATAAATTTACAATAACTAATAATAAATGATCTTATTTTTCCTATAATTATCATTTACATCATTATTTACTAGTGGGTTGGCCTCACTTGGCCCACGCAAATCGTCGAGTATCACCGAGACTCTTTTGTAAGCGCAATCTAACCCGAACGGTCTTAAACACTTATTATATTTGCGTATTATTATTATTATAACTATGTAAATATTTAGTAATTATATACTTAAGCGTTTAAATAAGATAATACTTAATTTAAATAGTATTTAGTTATAAAAATATAAATAGTAAATATAAATTTAAATCTCAATTTTAAGTATTATAAATAAAATAATACTTAATGTAGTGAATTAAATAATTCTATGTGCATTAAATAATGGTAATTATTTAGTGTTGGTCTTTAATTATAAAGATAGGGTTAAATGGTAATTGAAAACATTTTATGCATTGGTAATGTGTACCTTATGCACAACAATTTGCGTTAGGTGTCTTAAAATTTTTGATAAATTACAAGCATGTCCTTCAAATATGTTTTATATAGTAGTATAGATATAGATATAGATTACAACTAGATTAGGTGCAAAATAATGTCCTAGAAATGGAATATAGTATTTATCAAGAAGCTTTTTTTATAAACTAAAAATATAAACAACTTATTTGTACTAATCAAACCAAATGAGTTAATTAAAAAAAATAATAATTTATTTTATAAACTAAAATTAGAAACAACTTCTATGTGATAATCCAAAAAACTAATAATCAAACAACTTCTTTTACAAACTAAAAATATAATAATAATTTTTTTTTCTAATCAAACAAACTAAATTAAAAACAACCGAATAAATTCATTTATAAACTTAAAATTTAAACATCTTCTTTTATGTTTATCCAACAATTTTTTAATGATCAAACAAATTAGATTAACTAACATAACACTGATGACAAACTAATAATAATTAACAGAAATTCTTTAAATTCCAATAACATTATTAAAAAAATAAAATAAAAATGAAACAATTACGTTGGATAATATTTTAGTAAAGGGCATTATAGGCAGTTTATATGTTTGGCAGACGAACATGGGCCAAATGTGCGGTTGCATGTTGGTGAGTGTGGCCCACTTTCGTCGCAGTCTTCTTAAGAAACCGTCAGCTAATAAATTAGGGTTATTCTAATGGGACACAAAATATTGCTAATTGTACACGTCGTCGTCCTATACGCCCTCGTATAGTCCAATACAAGGCGTATATGGTTCAGTCTCTGACAATAGAATGCCATGTGTCATTCCCTGTCTGGCGGCTAGGTCTCATACGTGGCGTATTGCTCTATACGCAACGTATGTGTCACGGGTTATACTTTTGCTTCAAAAGTTGGCAGATTTGGAATTTAACAACCTCTATACGTGGCGTATTGCCCTATACGCCACGTATAGGTTTTTTTATTTAACTATATTTTTTAATTTAATTTATATAACTTTGTTAATATAAGTTTGTTATCTTTTTTAATTTAATTTATATAACTTTGTTAATATAAGTTTGTTGTCTATTTTTTTTTTAAACATTTATTATAATTTTACATTTATAATTTATCATTACAACCAAACAAAATATAAATTATCATTTATAATTTAGAAACTCGACGACCACCTCTCGGTAGGTCTCGGTGAATGAAAGATCAAAAAGTCGATTCCATGGCGTGTCCTCGCCTATGATGGCCCTGGCCCGCTCCGCCTCCTGGACCTCCTAGAGAAGCTCCCAGTCCACTGCCGTCCCCGGCCCTAACCGCACCTCCCGTAGCTTCTGGCACCGGCCAAACCACTCCGAGTCGGGCGGAAATCCAAATACGGGTAGTGCGCGAGATCATCTAACTCCTCCATATGAATATCGTTCTCGTGATCCGTCATATTTGAAAATAATAATAAGTTGTTTTTTTCTTTTTAAAGTTAATTATAATAAAAAATTGTTTTTTTAATATAAATAATTTAAAATAATAATAAATTATTTTTTAATATAAATAAATAATTTAAAATAATAATATTTTTTTTTATTTTAAAAATAATAAATAATTGTTTTTTAATATAAATAATTTAAAATAATAATAAATGGTTTTTTTTTTTAATTTAAAAAAGTTTTTTTTAAAAACCTATACGCCACGTATAGCCTTATACGTGGCGTATATGGTGTTACCGGGTAACCAAGTCATACGCAGGCAACCCAAGCCATACGCAGGTCAGTTTTCGGGCAAACCAAGCCATACGCGGCAACCCCAGACCATACGCAGATCAGTTATCGAGAAACTTTAGCCATATGCAAACCGCATCGTATTGACCTATACGATGCGTATAGGGGTTGGAATGACCATGTGTACGATGTTGTCAGGCTTGGAAAAATGTAAAGGCTATACGCATCGTATCGCCCTATACGATACGTATAAAGCACGGTCTAAATAGCAATTATCGTGTCCCATTAGTAGTCCCCGTAAATTATAAACCAGACTAGTTTTAATTCAAGAGGTTGGGAGCTGGATCATAGACAGCAGTTTCCTTTCGTATTTTGGGCAACAGACACGTGTCAATAATCTAGCTGGTTTATTATATTCATAAATGTGGATGATCAGTATTTTTGAGTTTTGACAAAGTATCTTCAAAGTAAACACAATAAAATATGTAAAAAAAGAGGTTGTATCCTCATCCTGACATCATATGACATGATTATGGGTTTAAATTCTATAAAATATATGTGTAATGATTTTAGGAGTATAGTAGTTGTAGAATGGAGACTTTGTGTGTTTGTTGATAAAAAACAAAAAAATTAGTAATAAAGTCATTTTTTGAATATATATATATATATATTTATACTATGTTATAATACACCACCTAATGTTATCTTAAATTTTAAGTAATACAAGTATAATTGTTTAAGTTACAACAATTGATGCATTTGTTAACTAATTTTCAGGGGTAAATATGTTTTTCAAACAATACTTACAACTTTGCTCCCTCAACTTTACTCAACTTATTTTTATTTAAGCAATAATTACACTTTTAAACCAACTACCATCATGATTTTTAAATGGCAATAACTTTTTCATACTTTAATATTTTTTATAAAAGGTTACACCATAAAAACGAGCATTTTATTCTCTTTAATTTGATTATAGTATTGCTATAATTTTTTTTAATAAAAAAAATTAACATGTTACGTGATTACATATCAACACCTCCGTTTTTGTTTCTTCTATAGTAACCGACGGTATCTTCGCGACAATCCTGAAAAATTATAAAATCCGCCAAACGCCCCTTACATAAAAATCTTCAATTCAATTATATAAAAACCTTCTTTGACCGTTTTTCAAATGCACACATAGCAAAGCAACCGTACTCAGTTTTTAGGTCTACGTATAATCAGCACCCGCCCACTAACAAAAAGATTTTGTAAAAGACCGTACATAAAGTTATATTTACTTAATAAACAACTCATCTCATAAAATTAGTAAATAATGATGGATTATCATTTTAAAACAGTTCTGTTAATATCACAAATTTGAACACTTTAAAAAATAAATAAGAATGTCATATTAATTGGTCAATTTGTCAAATTTTAAAAGCCCGCCATTAGCCCCCAATGTAGTTAGGCTAGTGGATGAGCGAGACTTAAATATTGACCACTTCAAATGTAACAAAAAAAAACTGAATGAAGGATCAGAACAGTTACGGAATATTATACTCAGCTCAGATTTAGTAACTACCCATTAAAAACGAAAATAAATAATAAAAAAAAATAATAGACCCTTAAACATACAATACAAAACAACGCATAATTGTCTTCAACGTGCATCTACACCGGTGAAAAAATTCGGCGTCTTTATATCGACCATCTGAGGTAACAAAAATAATAAACATTAATGCATTGGATATATTTAAATATTTTAACCAGTAAAAATGAAATTGTGTTAACCTGAATTTAGTGAGAAACTGTATTTTCTGGTGGTTATTCTTCCATATCTGCTAAATACGTATCAACTGCAACACTTAAATAAAAACTTAAATATCAATTAATAATCAATTTAAGTTGCTATATTTATGACTAATATTTTCTTATTTGGGGTGTTTGTTATTATTTAATTGAGATCTGTAAGACATAGATAGACTACACTGATGTTACGAATAACAAAACTAACAAAAGTACTATACAATATATCACGAGATGATTGATAAACTAAAAGAAAACGAGTTTAGATTATAATATAAGTAAAGATATTAAATTGAACAATTCACTAACCTGATTATGTATCTTCTAGCACACAAAAATATAATTCCACATAATAATGTTTTTAAGAAAGAAAATTTACTTCTTTTTTTCCTAAACAATTTGTATATAAATATGATTTATAAAGATAACCCTCATAAGATCTTTGTACTTTGCCAACATTGAACATACAGTAACATGTGTAAACCCTGGAATTGAAAACGTCAATGTTAATTTTATTTATTTGATTGTATAAAGTTCTTAGAACGTTAATTTTAACGGTTTAGAGCGCCGCAACGCACGGGTATGAAACTAGTATATATATATATATATACTACCTAATAAAAGAATAATAATTGAGCATACGTGTCACTCTCGGGAATTTTTCCCCGTCTAAACCCGTTTTGTCTTTTCACGTGGATCTTTCTTGGATTCAAATAACCCTAATCACATCTCTGATCTCCCCCAACCACAACCCTCCATCTCCCTCCCCACCACCACCCTCCGATTCTCCCTCTCCATCACTCCCAAAACCCTAGCCACCGCAGTCTTTTACAATGAATCATAACCCATCTATTTATATGTGTGGAATCATTCGCAAAATCAATTTAAATTTGTATATTACATCCTCTGAAAATGGCAAAAAGGTTTATTAAAAAGGTAAAAAACACATTATCAGATGGCAAAGAAAAAGTGGAATAACTGAAGTAACATAACCAGCATAAGTTATATGGATAAGATTACTTTTATGCGCAAAAAATGAAGTAACATAACCGGCACAAGTTAATTATATAACGGAATATTATTATCTGATACAGGTAAACAAAGTGGAATACTTGCACTAACATAACCAACACAACTATTAAATAACAGACATTATTATGTGATGCAGAAAACAAATTGGAATAACTGAATAAACATAACCATCACAAGTTATTTAGATAACAATAGATTATTATCTGATTAAGACAACAAAGTGGATTAAATTGAAGAAACATAACCAACATAAAGTGATTTTTATATAACATTACATTATTCTCAAAACATAAATAATCATCGTATATACACTATAATAAACACAAGCACAAGCTAATATGATAATATAACCAGTCTGCAGTCAAATATAACAATAGATATCATAGACTAAAAATCGTTTGGTATATAAAATGGTGGATTCCTTTGAAAGAACAACAATGAATCTAAAATAATTATCATTAATTGGTTAGTTTTATCATTTTCCCTTTCAGTATAATCTATATGTATAAAATTAAAAATAGAGGCGCACAACTGAAGCGGATCCAAAACCGATCCCGAAACCGGTTTGGGTAAAACCGGCGCGAAACCGAACTGATCTGTTAGTTTGAAATTGGCTTGAGAGTATATCAGTTGAAACCATTAAAACCGAACTGTCCCTATCCAAAACCGGTTTAAAACAATCCGTTTTCCCCCTTATAAAACCAACTTCTGATCTGAATTGGCTTAAGTTGATCCAATTTTGACTCCCTTTGACTCGATTCAAACCGGCTTCACCTAAATTCCGATTTTGTGCCTCTCTGGTTAAAACAAGAAGATGAACAAGGAAACCTTAATCAATTTTCATATCCAGACGCCCAGACCAATGGTTTGGCCGTTTGGGTCCAAGCCCATTCCCCGACCAGTGCTGATTTATCTTTTTGACGATTTCACTGCTTGCTGGCCATTTCACTACTTTTTGAAGCCCATTACCATTTTCCTAGCCTGTAAATCTGTAATGATTAGAAAAAGAAAAGCCCACTGCTCTTTTATATACACAGACATGTATAATCGTATATATCTAGATAGTATTAGTGTACTCAAATCGGATTATATTATTCATTTGGACTGAATAGTAAAAGATATAAATAGGACTAAATAGTAAAAGATATAAGTAGGTAAATAGTTCACAAAATGACTAGTGGAGCAGTGGTCAATAAATTAGCTTTATTAATAAATGTTAATTATTTTCATAGGAATACTAATAATTTACATTGTTGGAATCTTTTAAGGCTTCTAAATCAAATCTTATTAAGAAATACATGTAGAAGCAAGTAAATCCGTTTCAATAATTAATATGATTGTTTATGGGATGTGGTATGGGGGCGTGAAGGAGCCCGTAAGCCCCGTGAAACACCACCCCCTCGATGGCATGAGGGGGGGTGAGCCATTTGCATGAGAAATCTCATGGTTCATGAGATGGTTAAAATATTGGTATATATCTCTCTCTCTATGACACACACACACTACTGGGTATACCACATACCAAGTGAGAGTGGTGTAAGCAACCCACCCAGGTGACTTGACGTCCACATGGCAGAAAAAATGCCCTCACTAGTAAAATTTATATTTAGCCGCCCTACAATATTACTGTCAGTTACAATAAAATTTACAAGTAGCATTTCATGGTGTTTATAATTTATTTATATTCAATAAATATATAAGTACTAGAAAATGGAAAATCTAGACCTTTAGGATAATTAACAAAACAAACGCATGACAATAAGTTTTAAATAATAAAGAATCCAAAAAAAGGTAAACATACTAATTTACCAAACATTATAATTAATTAGGATTAATAATTTGAAGTTTTAAGTATTTAAAATGTGTCACAAATCAGCATTCTACACTTCTCTTAGGGGAAGGAGTACATGCGGGAAACGAGATCGGGATGTAGGCCATGTTAGATTCTATCGGGAAGGACTCGAGAACACTACCCTAATCTGGTGGAATTTTTGTGAAGTAAAGAAAAAAGATCAGGATGGAGAGGATAGGTACAATCGGAACACTGTCCCCTCATCATCGGTACCGCCTCCAACTAATCGTCCATGACTTCACAGATGGTGAAAGATGAATCGACCATCTCCTCATTAAGTGTAATTAGTGGCATGTGTCTTTTATGCCACATTATCAAATGTGTAATCATGCTAGTCATTGACATCAAATGCTCTGAATGGTAATCCTCCCCTTCCCAACTAATCTCAACTGATTATTGAAGATCCCAAATTTTTTGCCAGAAAACCTTAATTATCTACTAATATTCCACCTGTAAACTATTAATAATCCATATTTTATGACAGTTATATAACACGTGTATTGTATTGTTTTGAGTAAGTAATGTAACGCCAACTTGTGTAGTAACTTTTATTTCGTGTACCGGCTTCATATGTATTATGTTTGATGCACTTTTTGTTCTGCCTATTATTTATATTTCATAGTCTTTCGTGTTTACATGGAAGTAACTTTATAAAGGTTTTAAGATATGAGACGTTGAAGGTTGTAATTAGAAAGTTGCTACATCAATTAACAAAGGAAAAGTAATAGATGTACATGAGTGAATCGAATAACAAATTTTTTTGGCGTGTTAGTAAATTTATTTATATATATTAGTTTATATTTTAGGGCTCATTTTTATTAGTTGCACAGGGTCTTCGAAATCTCAGGGACAGCCCTAATTACTCTGTCTAAATAAAGAATGTTTGTTATGGGATCACATATCAAATAAGTTTAAACCAATATTAACATATATTAGGGTCTAAAGCGAACATCAAAATTGTGACTTTTTATAAAACTATACACAATATGAATGTTTTAACCTGAGTGCCATTTACGTTATAGTTTCATTATTGTGCCCAAATGTCGAGATCTGAAATATGTGGTACGAATCACTTTATGATTTTCTTCGTCGGTAGTGGTTTAAATAATTTATAAAGCACATGCACCATTTTCATCTTCATCTTTAAAAGCCAAAAACACACACCAATTGACCAAGTTTTCGATCAGAGCAATTCCTAGGGTTTCACTTTTTGCTGCAACCGGCCAACTGAATTACAAGATATTTCCTTCGAACAATACAAGATCAAAGAAATTGATTAAGAATGGATGCAGCTCGCTATATTAGAAGACACCACAGGCATAATCCTGGAAGTCAACAGTGCGTTTCTGCCGTCGTTAAACACATCAAAGCTCCCGTTGATATCGTAATTCTCTAACTCTATGCATATTTGTGTGTGTGTGATCTCGATCTTTCTCTGTGTGTTGTAGATTCAATCAATTTGATGTTTATGTGGAAAACAAGTTATATCTGTGTTTTCCGGATCTAAATCTGGATAATATGCATAGTTTTCTGTTTGATTCGCATGATTAATTGCATAATCGTACATGATTTATCAACGTTTTCAGAGATCTGTTGAAGATCTGAGATGTTTCAGGATTGGTTATTTGATTTTGGTGCCTAATTTATCATCGTTGTTGATTGAATTTACAGCCAAGTGAAGAATTGTTGATTGATTTTGCTAATTTCTATAATTGCTTAATTAGGTATGGTCTTTAGTAAGGAGATTTGATGAACCTCAAAAGTACAAGCCCTTTGTTAGCAGATGCATTATGCATGGGGATCTTAATATTGGGAGTGTTAGAGAGGTGAATGTCAAGTCAGGACTTCCAGCCACTACCAGCACAGAGAGGTTGGAACTTCTTGATGATAAGGAACACATACTTGGCATCAAAATTGTTGGTGGTGACCATAGGCTAAAGGTAATTACAACTTCAAATCAAAGATTATCGATGAATTTAACTGTTAAACTTGACAGTGGTAAGCGCTTGAGTCCCTCTGGCAGAGGTCTCTTGTAAGAATCTAGCTTCCACTGGTTTTCTGCCTTTTTACCCTTTTGAAGGCTACCTGTCCGGTGTAAGCCGCGTTTTACCTGATATGTTGGTTAGCAGGATATTGGCGAGTCCTGTTTTCAGGGGTCTCACAGTTAAAAAAAAATAACCAACTTTTTCTTTCGGATTCAACAGAACTATTCTTCAATCCTAACCGTCCATCCAGAGGTAACCGAAGGAAGATCTGGGACATTGGTCGTGGAGTCATTCGTGGTGGACATACCCGATGGCAACACTAAGGAAGAAACATGCTACTTTGTCACAGCCTTAATCAACTGCAACCTTAAATCTCTTTCAGATGTCTCAGAAAGAATGGCTGTATGTCCGGGATCAGACATCAAATAGATCCCTCGTGGTGTTCCGTTTAGTGTCTTGTTCTTGCCGTATGAATCGAAGTTGGTGATAGTAAGTTGTAGTATAGCAGCAGAAGCAGCTCATTGTTTGCAGGATTGTTCACAACTGCAAACATTTGTAGCGGTTTATATTTCCTAAGACGCTAATGTGGTTCCAAACATGTGATGTTTGGGTTTATCTTTTGTAAATATCCACATCATGCCTACGTGTTATTTTTATTTAGAGTTTAATCTTCTTAATTTTCAAATTATTTTACAAGCTATTTCAAAGAGACTTCGAATTCACGGGAAAATAATAGTTTGCAACTAAAAAAACGCCGATGGAAAATGAAGAATCGACACTAAAAAATGAAACCCGACATTCATGTTTATCCATGAACCTCGACACAACATATCCAAACGGGTCGATTTTGACAACAAAGTGACGTGATGTTTCACAACAACATATAAATTAGTTACATGTTTAAATTTATGTCATGGATAGGTACTAGGTAGTGGTCACATACTCGCGTTAAAAAAATTATCGTTAAAAATAACCAGTTTTTATAAAAATTGTCATGGTAAAAATAACCGAATAATAAAATACATATGCCATAAAAAGGTAAATTTGTAGTTAAAAAAAGTCAAGAATTCGAAATTTCATGTTTGGAAATAACTAATCAAGTTTAATGGTTTTTTTAATTTTATTTTGTTAATTTAGCTTTAATTCGGAAACATAGATAAAGAAATGGATATTGTTGGCCCTTTTCACTAAAATGTAAAAAAAAGATAACTTAGTGGAAGTGTGGTGAATCATTGCCTTTTACGTTGAGTAACACTTTATAACCAAAAGTCGTGCTTTATAACTTACATGTGAGTTGCATCACCGGTCGAAGTAAAGAATAAGACTATCATTTGGATATTTTATTATAAATATATAGTTATCGTTGAAAAAATAGTGAAAATGAAAATCTAAGAGTTTGTGAACAAATTTATAACTATGGTTTTTCACTAACTTTGGAAACTAATAATTACATGTAATTGTGATTAACATGATTATTATTTGTTGGATTTGTGTTCTACTATTTGAGAGTTTCGCAATGAATCAAACCGTGTTCAAAATGAAGCTAAGATGAATGAGATGTCAAAACTCAAAGTTGTGTGTTTGAACGGTGCAAAACTGGGAGAAAACATGTGAGAACTTGACCCACATAGGAGAGTAGAATTTTGAAGTGATAAATCTAAGGATATTTTTCCTTATAAGGAGACACAAGAAGTTGTGACTCATGGCTCGGGTTCGAGTGCGGATGCGGGTTGCCACTGATGGCGTGGCCTGGTTTGCCATTGCTCAGTTGTGACTAAGTTGGTGGCTGGTTTGCAACTTAAGGCGCTCATCGACTTCTGAGCTTGGTTCCCATTGCTCATGCAACGGTTACCACTAACGGTTCCTACCACTCGGTTTGTCTCCGTTACTGTCTATGGACAGTGGTTGAAAGTGGAAAGTCCAAGGAGTTTCAACTGATAATTAAACAAATTAAATTGTAAGACCTTTAATACAGTTTAACTCACGTGATTAGATCAAGTAAATGTTTGGTAAGTTTCAGGTTTGCCTTGAGGGTGAGAGGTCCCAAAAAACTTGAAGCTTTAAGAGACTTTGTATACTCTCAAACGCATCAAACACACACAAATTCCATCAACGATTTTAATGAATTACAAGCTCGGTGATGAACTCCGACAGTACAATCTGCTTTTGTCGTTGTACTCTGGTAAACATTTTCGTGAGTGGGTGAAATTTGTTTTAAGTTAACTGCGTCTAACACGGGCCTCATCATCTCTTCTTATACATCTTCTTGATATTTCACTTATTTCAGTTGTAACATGTACTTTAAATTCCTTTCAATTGCAAGTGTTTTCCGTTCATATTATTATTTTGGTTAATTTGTGAACGATATCCCTACAATTATACATTATAGCAAGTTAAAAGTCACAATCTGCAACGATTGTATCGTCTCATCTAGCCATCGGTGAGCGATTTTGGACTCTCGTCAAGCAAATCTTGTTGGACTATAAATTTAGGCTTCTTCTAGTTCTCAAAATCATTCCATATCTCATTCTCTCAAGTTTCTATAAGGGTTGAACAATTCTAGGGTACACAAGGCTATAAGCTTGAACTATCATAGATTTTTACTGAGAACATGTCAATATCTTTCTTATACCGTTACATGTAGGTTCTGGATTTCGTAATACCTTAGATAGCTCTCTGAATCGTGTATAAGTTCACTTTCAGATTAAAGTATTTCGCTAGTATATGAAGTAAATAATCAGATAAGATAGAAAGTGTTTTTCGAAGAACGAGATGTTTATTCTGTGAAAATTCGCATGAAATATGTGCTTCAAACATACCAAACGAATTACTTTTTATATGGGTCAAATCATCACAATGACTGGGGTGAAGCATTGCAACTCTTCATGAGAGAGTACAACATATGGCAGTTATAACTACTTTCAGTTGTACAGTTACACCAGTTGAAAAATGATAGCTCTTCAGATCTTGGTTCCAGCTTCGTTTTTTATAGAAAAGAGTAGAGACGGATTATTGTAATACAAACAAACAATCAAACATAGTAATAAACAAATAGAATATCAAAGCTACAAATTTCATTGATTTTGAACAAGAAATTACATAACTTTCACCCACCCCAGGTGAAATCCCCGGGGTGGTGGCTCTAAGAAAAACCAACCATGACAAATGAGACCAAATGCCCTATTTATAAGCTATTGACTCTTGTTTTCCAAATCAGCCGCCTTTGCTTGAAAAACCCTAGTTAGTGTCGCCAAATCACGCCGGCGACACTAGCTAGTGCTGCCAGACACCAAAAACCCCTTGAAACCCTCCATGGTCTTTGGGCTTTGCCGCTTAAAATATTAGAGGTTAGTTAGTGCCCGAAATTAGAATAGTCTTGAATGAGTATACACTACACACCTCCTAACTCAAATCAATGTATATTTCAATTTCACAGGTTATATGAATGTGGTTTGATTGTTAGAATTCTGATATAAATATTCTTATGGTTTACTGATATAGTTAATTGGTTTTGATTATGTGCTAGTGGAATAACCTTGTTTGAACATATCTTGCACAAAGTATCAAGAACTTGTTATTTGTGTCAAGAACGTAGAACTAGACATGGATCTTTATCTTGGGATAATATCATATATACCCCTACAATCATGGGTAAATATCATATATATCCAACAAAAACTAAAAATATCATATATACCCAATTTAAATAATTTGTTATTTTATGACCATTTTACCCTTATCCATTATATGATTTTTTATAACCTAATTTTTTGTTTTTATTCAATACGTAAAAGACCACTCGTTCTCTTGATGACGACTATCGCGATTCTCCAAACTCATTCAGAAGGTATCGATTCAGAAGGAATGATTGTGAGAAAGTTACAAAACGCTAATGCTATAAAAGAAAATGGGTAAAGTTGTAAAAAAATGAGAAAAATACAAAATAGTATTTTGAGAAAACTATTTTTTATGATTAAATATAAAATTCTAAAGTTAAGAATGTTTAAATATGAAATTTCAATATTAAAAATTGGTAAATATGAAGTATTAAAATTTGGAGAAATAAGGGTAAAATGGTCATCTTTTAAATTGTTTTTAATGAAATGGGTATATATGATATTATTACATGTTTGTAAGGGCATATATGATATTTTTAGTTTTTGTTGGGTGTATATGATATTTTTCAAGTTTGTAGGAATATATATGAAATTGCCTTTTAAACATCATTGTGTAATTATATATTTATATATGAACGTTTATATGATTAAATCTAAGCTTTCTTTGATTTGATATTCGTTCAATGAGCGTCGACTAAGCACTCGATGAGTGTGCTTAGGTTTACGATAATCAAACTTAATTGTGAATGTGTTGTTGGTTAGGGTCAATTACTAGAATTGATAGTTTGAATTATGAGTTAGTTAAATGGATTGGGTATTCCTAATTACATAGTGAATCACATAAGTGAAAGAAACATAAAACCTATAGATTAGACATGATTTAGAAATGAAATCATACTTAATCATGTTTTATTACTTAAGATTTAAAGTATAGACTATGTTTAAACCTTACAAAATATATCAAAGATATGAGTTAGAACTAGCTTCGTAATTTTCCGAAATTAGGAGGAGTCAATCCCAAATGGGTATATCTTTTTAATTGTTTTTTGTTTATGTGAGATATGTATATTACTTTAATACAAAGTTCTTTAACCTCCAATCTATAAATTAGACTAGTTAGTTAATAAAAGTCTATTTCATCAAATTGCAACTACTATTCAGAAATTCCGATCATAGTCTCCCTCGCCAAATATCACAACAATCCTATCATGTACTAATCTTTAATTATAAATCCTATGCTTTGATGTCAAAATAGTTGTTGATAGAAACTACATATATTCATTAATTCATAAATATATATATATATATATATATATATATATATTTGATAAAACCTAAAGAAATACAAATATCTATAACGTGATTTTATAATTAACTCGAGATGAGGATTAATTTAAATCGTCCGTTTGAATAGAGGATAAAATTTTAAAAGATTAAATGCTAGATAAAGATAGATCATGATAAGAGGATAATTCCTAAAAGATCTAAACAAATCTAAATAAAAGAAGATAAATTCTATATATAGAAATAATAATTTCAAAATAAAAAAAGGATCATAATCATGATTGATCCTATCATCTTTTCGAATTACCAAAAAATCCTCACTTATCTTTTAATAAATAAATATTAGTTAAAAAAAAGTGTTAATACTTTCTTCTTGTGAAGATTATTATATTGGCGTATCTTTTTCAAACGAATATCTTCCTCTATCTTTTCATCCATCTCATTGGGCCACCTCACCTTGCTGCATGTCCTCCCCCCTCGCGCTCGTGACCACACTCCACGCCCCTCACCCCCTCCACGTCAGCCTGGTCACGCCCCTCACTCCACCCATTACACACAGCCTTAGAGAAGATTTTATGCCACGCCCGGCTATGAAGACTCGTGGTAACCTACTCGGCGTTGTCAAGTAAGGGTCACCTTAAACACTATATACATAGTATATTAATTTGTTTTAAAAATATGATCTTACTTTTAAGAAATAATGTTTATGTGATATTATTTTTTTCTATTCTACCCATGTTTAATCTTGTCATAAGACCATGGGGTATGGTGATTCCGCAGAGTCACATCACCAAAAGTGGGGTGGTATCAAAGGTTGGGGGCGATGTTCCCGCTCATCCCACCTTGCCAAATCATCAAGCGCCGCCACAACCCCGAGCGGGGACATCACCAGCGGGGCCGTATATCACAACAAGGTGTTTCCTGCGGCACCGTTCTTCCACCTCAGCCCCGAACCTAACCACTTAAATGCAAGTTTTCCACTTTTCTACTTTTTTTAGTGTTTTAATTACAAGATTTAAATTAACTTTCAACAAACTAAAGTTTACATTAATTAATTAGAGACATTTTCTTTTTCTTTTTCATTTTGTTATACAAAATGGGATGGATTTATATGAAACATGGCCAATCAAAAGGAATACATGTTTCCAATTCTTTTGTTTGGATAGTGAGTCATCCTGTTTTTTTTTCTTTCTTGCCATAATTGGAAGCCATATATATTCGGTAGTACAAGTGGAACACTCACACTCACATGAAATGGATATCAGTGGTCCATCTTTTTTGTCGGCAGCCATTTGAATGTCCCACTACTACAAGCACAACCTAAACGTTTGTACCCGATGTACGAGCCTCCCCTGATGGAACGTGCCATTTGAACCCACGCCGTTAAAAAAAAACTGTGACATGACATGTATGCTTTGGAATTGGACCTGTAAAACTGTAGTCTGTACATCATTCAAGTAAAAGCCATAGACAATTTTCATCATTAACGAGACACAGAAATTGGACATTATATAATTACGAAATGGGTATATCACGTATTTATACATCCGGTCCGCTAGTCCAGTTAAGTAATCTTGAACAATTTGCCGTTCAAAAAAAAATTATAATTACGCATCACGTATTTATAATTACACAATACATATATACTTAAACTAAAATAATAAAATGCTAGATTTTATAACATAATTTTTTTAATAATAAATTATATGAAAACTCTTTAGAGAAAAATAATGAAATTAGATTTAAAAAAATAGCCAACAATTGTTTTTTTCCTACTTCAGTCATAACTAACACCAAGTTATTTACGAAATTGTCACATCATCTTACCAAACAATTCGTATTTAATCCGCCTCCTACATTATATAATACTTAAACTATAATACAAAAACAATATGTTACCTAACAATTCGTATTTTAAAACCAAACCGACCAGTAGACGGGAAAGCAGGACCGATCCCGATTACAAGAACATTGATGAAAACTGTAGCGTTCACTGCAAAAGACCGTTACATTCACCTCTGCAATGATCCTGTAAGCTATATGGGTGAACTAGATAATTGACTCATGAAGCTGACTGTACCAACAAATTTTCCAATTAAAAACCATAAAAAGAAAACCCTCCTGGAAATCAAAAATTGTACCACCCAACCCTCAAAAGCTTACTGCTTCAGCTTGCATTTGAGGGTAGTTTCAACTCGCCTCGAAAGGAAGTGTGGTAATTGTAATTTTCATCAAACACCACAAAAAAAAAACATAATCGTTTCAAACTTCACAAGACGAAAACAATATGTTGCTTTCTTGGTCTGCAAAACCTAAAGAAACCCGATATGCATAAAACGCTAGTGATCAAAGATGGAAAATGATTCTTTTTAAGGGGAAATTCAGCAATGAATAGATCAAGACAACTGTTTGCCGTCCCCCCCTGAAAGACCTCTGACTTTTGAACAGTCAAATAAACATCGGAAGTCTTTGAGGGAGAGAGGGTAAAAAGCTGCCTTCACGGCGTCCAAATTCACCAACACAAATAACAAAGACATTGTTTGTTAGTACTCCCTCAAGAGCCCCTTGCTTAAATCTTCTCCCATACATTTTTAAAAATTATTTTTTTGTTCTTTGAAAAGAAAAGGCAAGAGGGAGAGTTAACAACCACTGCCTTTCAAGTATCGCATGCTACTCATATGTTATGTTTGTTTAGCAAAAGACACGACTCTTATTTATAATAACAAAAACAAGACATAAGATGTTGGTGGGACCTTAAATCACACAAGTCAGTACCAAAGATCCTTACAGTAACTACAAAACTGGCTCCTAAGGAGAGAGTCAACCCCAATTGGATGAAGAATAAAAGCATCTTATCTATCAAAAGCATCTAACACCGTATCATTTGGACACATTTTCCTAATCTCCACATCTCAACGAGAGGCATCCTACAAATGGAACCTGATCTTAAATCAAAAAACTGGTGACACATTTTATTTTCTCTCAGTATCTGCATATTGTGTACAATAATACACATTCCATCACATTTGGTTTAGACTTTAGATTTTCACCTTCACGAATCATCCACGTATTGTTCGCGCTATGCTTTACATATATCATAACCCCAAAAGCCAGAGTCTTGTATATTAAGTTGCCCTTATGATTTAACTTCATTACACCAGATTTTCAATACATGGGTGTAGTGCTAATATGGAGGATTTAGATATACAAGTTAACCTGAAAATGTTGTAGAAATAATCCTGGATTTGGTTCCTAATCCCATTGGCATACTGCTTGCTTTAGGAATATATTTCTGCAAGTGAAATTATTTACCTACAGATAATACAAATTTGATGCTAGGAACACTAATTAAACATAAATAGGGCATGCAAAACCATGTCACAATGTAGCAGCAGTTGATTTGATCAAGATTCTTTTTTTTAAGTATAAGACAAAAACAGTTTAACAAACTCCCAGTAGTCGGGTTTTCAAAATAGTAATAACAAAATAAAAACAAACCGAGCGAGCTGGAGCATAGCAGTCTCATCACAAGAGAATTTGTACTCCCATTAATGTATAGTTCTAGAATGAAATAGCTTTTGATGTTAGGCAACAAGCTTCGTCCTCCAAACAGATCATCTATAACCTGAAATGCTAAAATTGTCAGAATTAATGAAGTGAAAGTAAAAATAAATTGGTTGCCTAGTTCAGGTAAGAAGAACCAAGTAATAACATTACACATGCACATGAAATAATTTAAAACTGAATAATAATATCAATGTTGAAAATGTTATGGTGCAAAAATCAAATACCAATAAAGGAGAAATGGGGCAATGTAATCATGCAGGTCACTCAACTGGGAAAAAAAATCATAAACTAACAAGGTAAGCCTACTCTAATGGAGAACTTGAACTGCTTATGTCTAAAAAACCCCAAACCCATTAGAGCTCCAAAAATTTACTCCATCATCAGTTGCCTAAAATTATCTTAAATTTAATGAAACAAATTAGGAATATTGTGAAACAAATACAACATACGATTTGACATGATGATGATGATGATAGCAAGAGAGTAATGTTTGGCTACCAAACTAGCCAGAGAAATTATTGCAATATTTAAAAAACACCCGAGAAAATGGAAATTGTGGAAATTTTCAAGGGGCTGGAACAATATTTTATATATATATATATATATATATATATATATATATATATATATATATATATATATATATATATATATATATATATATATATATATATTAATAAAAACCATAACCACGACAAACGAGCTGAATCCATAGAAGTATGAAGGAACAGTGGCAAAACATTGCATATCATTCAAGTGAATGAGATATAAATCAACTAAAGATGCTGTTCCTAGCATCCCACTCACATATTATTAATAGCACATATAGTCCTAAAGCCGAGAACTATTCTTCAATAACACAAATCCCTTAAATTCAATTGATTCATCAAGGTTCATGTGCTTGATTGGTGCTCTTAAGTTAATGATCCTACTATGTAACACCATGTGTAGTTGCCACATTAATGAAAGAATACTATTGGTTGGATCCACCAACCCTAAATGGCAATATAGAAAAAAATAAAAAGAATAGAATTAGAGCTGGATGCAGTAATAGCAACATTTGTTAAGTACGTTGGGGACAAGGCTTTTCAAAAGGGGAGCTTTTTATGAACCCAAATTCCACTAAGCAACTATTCTAGTCTATAATGCATGTAAGTAAAATATCATGTGTCACATGCTAGTCACATGAGAAAATAAGTCATAACTTCAGAACACTGTCAAAGAAGCAACAAAAGCCCGTTAGATCGTTCCCCAACCAACCTACAATCAGAAATGAATGCTCAAATCAGAACAAACATCAGATAGAAACAATATGCAACTCAAGACTAAAGCTTCAATATACATCACTTTTTACATTTTCTTAGTGGGAAAAAAGGTTTGTGATCGCCATCTGCTGGCAGCCACTATAAGCAAATGTCTAAATTGCTCTACACATGTGCATGCTGGATCCTCCTACAAAAAACACATTAAAAACAAATAAATATATATGATACACATGTGACGATCAATACGACATCCAAACACATAACAAAAAGCACATTCAACCAAAAAGAATAACAAAGGCGTCATTTTTATCTCAGTGTCTTAACTAAATGCAACATGTATACGTAAATTAAAGCATGCACAAAGACGATTTCAGTTAAGGAATAGATTAATCAAACAATTTATATACTGTAACACACCTTTGCGCGCAACTTGAATCTGATTCTCATACAACAGAGTAACGGCCCGGTTGTGCACTTGGAAGAGATAACGCCTGTGTTGTGATGTCTTCTAGAACACGTTTCAATTGTGCTTTGGCCTGTTTAACAGATTGTTCAGTAGCTCCTTCAATAAACAAGTAGAGTTTTCTCTCACCAGGTCCCGGGATCCTGCCGGGTTGAATATACTGACCCCTAGTGGTAATAGCAGCTCCAGTCCACTCAGCAATTGGTCCCAGGGTTTCTTTATGTGTCACCTTCCACCTCGCGTTTTGAGGGAAATCATTAATCTCCAACTCAGCTTCATAATGCTCAGGCAGAGAATCGGCTTGAATCCTAGCCAAATTGTGCTGCAAGTTCATGGCAGCAGCCAGTGCTGCAGCCCTAGCAGCACCATCATTGCCACCAGCAACACCTGCCATACCAAGAATACCTGGCAGAGATATAGGTGCGCCACTAGTAGCAGGCTGTTGACTGGCGGCAGCAAGAGCAGCAGCTTGAGCAAGAACAGCCTGCTGCGCAATATCGCCACCTGCTTTTCTCACCCCGTCATCATCATCTTCTGAATCAGATTTATCTTCTTCAAATCCATATTCTTTAGCCTGTGCTTTCTTTGCTGCTTTCCTAACTTCATCTTCTTCTTCATTAAATTTAAAACCACTTCCACCATAACCAGTACCATGAGCTTGCACAAGTCCCTGATTAACCTTAGCCATAAATGCATCAGCAAGAGCTTTCAAATCTTCAGGAACAGCTTGATTCGACAAATCCAAAGCTTTTACAAGATCCGGTGCATATCTTTCTTCTTCACTTGATAAAAACGTGACAGCACACCCTTTTCTCCCTGCTCTCCCTGTACGGCCAACACGATGAACATAATCTTCATAATGATTTGGTACATCATAATTAATCACAAGTTCAAGCTCTTTAACATCCAAACCCCTAGCAGCAATACTTGTTGCAATCAATAAATTGCATACATTACTCTTGAAATCAGAAATGGTTGATTCTCGATCAGTCTGATCTTTAGCCCCATGAAGCGATAAACACGGATATCCGTGTTTAAGCAAATCTTTGAACAAAGCATCACATTTGTCCTGGGATTGAACAAATATCAAAATCTTACCTTTTTCATACCATTCTCCAAGTAACTCTAAAAGTCTAAAAAACCTTTCGTTTTCAGGCCTCACTTCCACTAATTGGGTTATGTCTTTATTCACAACACTTCTTCCACCTACCTGTATCTCCACGGGTTTGTTAAGAACTTTCCGGGCCAATACTTCCACCTGGCGAGGGAATGTGGCAGAAAAAAGTACAGTCTGACGATTGGGTTGGGTATTTTGCACAATTCTGGTGATTTGTGGCTCAAAACCCATATCAAACATACGATCAGCTTCATCCATAACCAAATAAGAAACCCTTCTCAGATTCGTGATTTTCCCAGCACTGGTACATAGAATATCAATCATCCTACCAGGTGTGCAAACAACAACTTCAGCCCCTCGTTTCAACTCACTGATTTGTTGGGCAACACCAGAACCACCATACACCGGCACGCAGTGAAGACCCAATACCTTAGTGAATTTTCTTATATCACTGTGAATCTGCTGAACAAGCTCTCTTGTAGGTGCCATTATAAGCCCAATGGGCCCATCCCCAGAACTAAGTTCTGGTTGGTCCATTATATGCCTCAACATTGGTAAAACAAAAGCTAGGGTTTTACCAGAACCTGTCTTGGCAACACCTATACAATCTCGACCACTCATTATGACTGGCAAAGCTTGTGCTTGAATAGGCATTGGTTTATCATAATTCAGCTTTCTAATTGTCTCCAAAATTTTAGTCGTGAGTCCAGTTTGGTACCAGGTTTTAATAGGCTTGGGTACATCTTTTCCATGTACTTTCAGTTCCAGTTCCTTCCTGTAAACAGCAACTTCTTCTGGAGTCATCTTCTTTATCTCCTTTACTTCAATATAAAAATTCTTTCTGAATTCAATGTATTTGATCTTCGAGTGATCAACAAGTGATAATTTCTCAACCTTGGTTTTTTTCACTCTTTTCATAAACTCATCATCGTCTTCATCTTCTAAAGGATCTTCATCATTTTCAACATCAGGATACTCTTCATCAGAATCTTCACCAGGAATAATCCTCCCCATTGATCTGCCACCATTCTTTTTCTTTTTCTGCTGCTGTTCGCTGTCCTTACTCTTGTCATCTTTCTTTAGATCGGAACTCTTTTGATCCATAACAGAAACCTCAGTATTGATTAACTTGTTAACTTCAGGTATCACCATGGTGTCCATGAAAGCATCTAAAGGATCAATTTCATCTTCTTCCATAGCACCACCATTCTGCATAGCAGGGACAGTATCACCATTATCTAATCGATTAACCAAACCTTCTCCCTTCTGATTGGTGTCCTTCACATTGTCATCCAAATCCATTTCAGCATCTGCATTCTCTACAGGAACAGCTTCTTCATCATCAGACTCGCCTTCTAAGGTCCATGTTTTACCTTCAGTCTCACCAGTTACCCCAAGTTGTTCTCTCTCAGATTCCTCTTTCTTTCTTCTTTTTTCCTGCCATTCCTGCACTCTCCTCCTCCTTTTCTCCATTTCATCATCCAACTTCCGTTGTTCCTCTTCCATATCTTCTTCACGAGTCCTTGGCACTTTCTTATCCGAAGAATCGTCATCAATTTTCTTCACCCCAGTGTTATCCACACTATCTTCCCTTCGTCTGCTGGAAACCTTACTACTCTCCTTGTAATCATCCTCCCTCCTGCGCCTCTTTCTGTCTCGATCTTTTACATCATCCATGCCATCGCCATTGTGATCCCTTTCAGCTTCCCGCCGTTTCTCCCTCATCTTTTCTCTGTCTCTTTCTTCCCTCTCTCTTCTCTCCCTCCTTTCCCTCTCCTTCTCTCTTTCCCTCTCCCTCTCCTTCTCCCTTTCTCTCTCTTTCAGCCTCTCTCTGTTCTCTTTCTCTTTCAATCTTTCCCGTTCCTTGTCTCTCTCCCTTTCCTTCCTACCTCTCTCCTTCTCCTTATCCCTGTGTCTCTCTTTGTGCTTCTCTCTATCCTTATATTTCTCATCAACACTCCTTTCTCTTTCTCTCTCCCTTTCTCTACGTCTGTCACCATTACGCTCCTTGTCTCGATGCCCTCTCTTCAACTCTTCATCTTTCTTCACAGAATCTTCCTTCTTGTTAGATTTGTGCTTTGAATCTTCCATATCGCAGGAGTTACTAATCTGAACAAAACAAAAATAAAATAAAGTCACAAGTTAAAAATAAAAACCCTAAAATTAAACCCCTAATTCGCAAGCATATTAGGTTTCAGTTTTCAAATCACATTACGACAGAACAAATCGATTTCACACGGAAACATATAGATACAGTGAGTGGATATAGATGAATTACCAGATCAATTTGCTTTCGAATCGAAACCTAGAACCTGGATCCCTGTAACCCTAAACTCTTCAAATTTTAACCTCTTCCCGTGGCGTGCGAATGGTGAGACGGATATAAGTGATTTGATTTGAAGATGATCGAGTGTGGTATCGAATGGCTGATGAGGAAACGATGACCTAGTTATACCCCTTTTCTTTTTCCTTCTCTTCTTCAATAGGGGTACCGACTCTATAATATCCACAAATTTTGTGACGGATTGTAATCAAAACGTGGTCGTCTATTGTATAACACATAATGTAAGTATATTTTAGAATTAATTACACGTATCACCCTATGGTTTACACGGATTTTACTTTTGTTCCCTAGAAATGGGAAACTACATGTTTGGTCCAATAGTTTGCATGATTGTAACACGTTTGACCCCTGAGATGGATGGTCGTTAAGTTTATCCGTTAAATATGTGTAAAATGTCTAAAATACCCTTATATTTTAAAAAATAATAAAAAAGAAGGGGCCCCACCATCCACTCACTTCATCTTCTAAAATATCTCTCACAACATGTGGGACCCACCAAACCTAAACCTAAAACCAAACCCACTTCAATCTTCTTCTTCAAGATTTGTCTTCCACCACCACTATCTCCGGCGATAACCACCACCGCCTCCGGCTACCACCACCAGAAAAATTACACTCACCAATTGGTTCCTTTTAACCCAACTGAAAATCAAGATCAAATAAAACCCTAAAATAAAAAATAAAGAACACTTCAAGATCAAGTCGTGAGGTCGAGACGGGGGAGAGGGGAGGTCGGCGTGTGCCGGAGAAGATGGAGTGATGGAGCTAACGCCAGCGATTCCTACACCAAATCCCTCCAGACAAATTAACCAAGAAGTGACGGAGGTGGTGAAGTAGGGTTTTCGGCTTACCCGAGCCACCAAGAAGTGACGGAGGTGGTGAAGTAGGGTCTCAGTTGGATGTCCAATCATCCGAGGAAATGATAATCAAAATCCCTGGCTCAATCATTCACTTAATCGATACACAACAAAGCATCGAACTCGCTTCCCACGAGTTAGAAATCATCCGTCTCCGTCAAGGCACCGCCGTGGTCGCCGTTTTTGCTCGTATCGACGACTTTTTTCAATGGTCGTTGGCGAAGGACGAAGCCGCCGTGAAATTAAACGGATCACCTTACTTTTTTACCCTACGTGTCCCTTCCGAGAAGGTTTTGGAGGAGAATTTGTTGAATTACGAGCTGATAGTTACCGGAAAAGGTTCGGAGAAGGTTTTGGAGGAGTTCGATCGGATTTTGGACGAGTGTAGTGCGTTTTCGGTGAAGGAGGTGGCGGCTGAGAGTTGAAATGGGGAAATGAAGGAAGACGGGGTGAGGGTGAGGGTGAGGGTGAGGGTGGGGGTGGGGTGGGGGTGTACCCATTAATTTAATATTAATAACTTTTTTTTAGTTTTATGTTTTAAATGTTTATTATTGAGGGGTAATTTGGTCAATTTACACTCACTTAAACATAGTAACTTAACTGACATCCAACTCAGGGTCCAAACGTGTTACAATCATGCAAACTATTGGTCCAAACATGTAGTTTCTCATTCCTATGGGCCAAAAGTGAAATCCGTATAAACCACAAGGGCCATCCGTGTAATTAATTCTATATTTTATTTGTTACAATGTAAGAATGTTTTAGGACTAGCAGAATATGAATAGATTTTAGAATTTTTCTATTCTATATCTATATAATGTAATAGTAGGTTAAAACTCATGTTTCAACATGGATTGAATAAATACAACTTGTTATAAAACAGTATTTTATATGAAGATTATGTTAGATGTTATCAGTAATCGGTTAAATAAGAAATAATGAAGATTTAAGAATTATAAATAACAAATAATTAAGATTTAAAAGTTATAAAATTGTATTTTAAAATAAGATATGATTGAAGTCTTCTTATGATTTAGTGATTTTTAATAAAGTATTAGAATAAATTTTAGATATTTATTTATTTAACATCATCATTATTTAATAGGAGAGAGATGCAGAAAACATAAATCTAGACTTTAGCAGAAGTCGACGCGTAGCAAATATAATTATTCATTTATTATAATATAGGTTAGAAACTCGGTATATTACACAGGGTGAATAAATGCAGTGTTATATATACTTAGTATTAAAGATTTACATATTAAATATTTATGGCATATTAAATATTTATGACATATTACATAGTTTTTTAATACAAATTTTAGAAACTTTATATGGTTATTTTTTAAAAATGTTTTATAAAAATAATGAAAAAAGGTTCAAATTATAAAAAAAAGTTTATGAACAAAGCTATTTTTTAGATAAAAACATTTTATAAAAATAATTATAGAAAATCATTATTATTTAATAGGAGAGAAAGGTGGGAAACAAAAATTATTAAAAAATTAAAGAAATTTGTATAATTAATTGGAGAGATAGGCGGGGAAAAACTATTGATGATGAACATGTGAATGACAAGTGTCCACCAAAACATTTATTTATTATATAGTATAGATATAGATATAGATATAGATGTGGATGGAATATCAAATGTATGAAAGAAATCAGTTTTCTTGTTTCTCTCTTGTTTATTTTACCTTATCAGCACGAGTCTCCTTATAAACCTCACAAACCTATCCTCTTTTATCTTTGTTTTACGAATGACATGAAACCACCACCCACCCTCTTGTTTCATCTTTGCATGTATGTGACAACTGGTAATTTTACCACGTAATTGTTTAAATATAACTACACAAAACTGTGCATATTAGACTAATTTTAATTAATTAGGTCTAACCCGGTCCAGTAGAGTCCAACGACTACACAACTACACAGGGAATATTAGAGATGTCCGAGGCACAACGAACCCCATATCGCGTTGGTGATAAGCTAAAAATAATATTTAAACATCTCGAAACGTTCTCTTTATATTTTTTTTATAATAGAGAATACTCACTCGAGTGAAATTATAAGTTAACTATATGAGATGGACACGTATTTTATCCGAGTTACTAAACCTATATTTTTTTTATCCGACTCAATCCCGACACAGAACAACAATTGAAAACCGATAGCACGCTGGTAACCGGACTTAGACTAACGGGTAACACCTCAACCTATCTACCCTACCCCCCCCCCCCCCCACGTTTTCTCCTTCTCGGCCGACCAAAATCTCAAAGAAACACACTCTGTCCTTGTCTTTTTGTTTCCCATGTGGAGACACTTTTGTCTCAATAAAGACATAAAAACCCCAATGTATTAACCAACATGGAGCAATATAAATAGCCATGAATATCAACCACATCAACCCACCCCAACACTTTCACTCTTATCGGCAGCCACACCTGATCACCCTCTCTCTTCCCTTTGGCCTTCGACCAAGCAACACCATCACCCTTCTTGTTTCTTCTCGGCTCCACTACATCACCATCACCAACCTCTCCTTCACCCCCTCCTTGGCTCTCGGCAGCCACCACCATCACAACACCACCCCACCACCATTGATCACCATAAACTACCACCCCTCCACCGAGATCAATAACCACCACCACACGCATCCCCTCCTCCTTCTCGGCAACCACCTGACACCACCACACCTTCTCCCACCACCCGACAGCCCCACCAACAGCCCCGCACCACCTCCACATCCATCGTCGTACGCCGCCACCTTCACCCGTTACAGCCCCAAGACCCTCCGCCACCTTTACGGGTTTTGCGGGACGAGAACCGAGCTCCGCCATCTATTACGGGTCTTCAATTCTCCCTTACGGGCACCGGATTACGGTTACACGGAGAGTACGGGTTATTTCGGGAGCTAACCGGGTGAAACGGGTTATTTCGGGAGCTAACCAGGAAACGGGTTATTTCGGGAACTACCGGGTGATACGGAACGCCAAGAGGAGAAACCGGGTCTCGCGTAAACCCCGCCACCTTTCCTCGACAAATTTCGTGAGCATTCGACTAATCTATTTTAAACGTTATCATAGTCGGTGATATAATAAGTTATAACCGGAGTTAGTATTTATTTTTAAACATATAAAATACGGTTTTCTTGTTAAAAAGGGGATAAAAACACTAAGGTAATATTTTAACTTGGTAGATTAGAATGTAACATAAATAAATGATCATTATGATTTTTATTATGATTATTATATATATAAAAAGGTTAATAATTAAATTAACATGCAAAAAGGGGGAAATTCTATGAAAACCTTTCCATATAGTTATAAAAATATTAATCTTGTAAAAGAATTGATAAACATATATACATAAGTTATATATAAATATATTAATTTTTGGTAAAAATTAATAATGTAATATTTATATATATGTACCCACCTATGGATAAAAGTAGTTGAATTGAGTTAGAAACAAATAAAGTAATATAATTACTTTATGACATTTACACTTATTTTATAAATATATATTATATATTTATTACCATAAGAAACAACTTAAATCGGAATCGGATGTTGACAACTAAAAGGGTTAAGTTATAATATTTATTAAAGAAATTTTAATAAATATAACTACTTTAACAACGGATTATATACCAACGGTGATCGGGTCGGACCTTTGTAGATTATTACATGGCAAGGGTCGAGACTTCAGGGTATTGGTCATGTAACCAAACCACACTTAAATCACTACTTAGGACCTAAGATGTCTAAATTAATTTAGGGCACGGATAGGTCGGATACTTGTTGGACTGACTGCATACATCATCACTCACCACCTCGTTTGATACGGTGAGTTTTCACTGCCCCACTTTTACTTGTTTTAAATTGGTTTTTAAACATACGGGGAATAATACATAGCTCATATTTGGATACGAGTACATAAACTGATTGTTACATGAGTACTTACTGTCATACTAAGTCCCCAGGAATACTATAACCGTTAGCTGGTTCAGACGTGGAACGCATGAATAGATCTATTTGGGTTGACACCCACATCCGTGGTTAGTCACGTTAACCTTGATTGGAGGTCAAAGCGGGTGCATATTGTCCATACACATACTTACAATGTTTCATGACAGAACATTGGGCGGGGCACATAAACAAACGTCAAGTGTCGGTTATTGTAGCTCATGGTAACGATGCACATACATAAGTATTGTTTGATTAACAATGCTAAACATACTGGGAAATATCCGTAGTTCGAAGGAAACATATTTTTCTACTTACTTAAACCTGTGAACTCATCAACTTTATATTGACATTTTAGCATGTATTTCTCAGGTAACTAGAATCATGGTGCATGGGCATGCACGCACGTAGAACATCGTTTGGAGACATCCTGGAATAACCTAGGGACATCCAAGTCATAGCTGACAAACTTGTCGTATGAAAAACCATATACTTTGGAATTTAAGTACGGTACCTTTGGCATGTAACAACTATATGGAAACAATTTATGTTTTCTTGTAACAACTTGAAACCTTTGATTATGAATGCATTAGAAGTTGTTTGTTGTAATCAAAGGCTATGAACACCATGGATCGTCACGCCCCGTGTTTCCCCTAGACGGGGTGTGACAGATTGGTATCAGAGCCTTGGTTATAGAGAACTAGGTTGCATTAGTGAGCCTAGACTATAACCTTAAGCTTGAACCCTTGAAACTTTGGGAAACACATTATAGGAAAAGCTAGAATGATTATGTAAGTAAATTTACACTTACGGGTGCGCAACGCAAGGGTAAATTTAAATACACATGATTTTCTGGATGATCCTATTGTGTGAGCTACATCTAAGATATGACGGTCGATACAGTATTAAGTTCAAAACAGTGAATCATAGGAAGTTGAGCGCATTGCATATCATACCATGCATTTAGACTTGACATACAGGAACTATGGACATGTATAGTATACCTATATACTTATGTACTTAACGTATCTACCTATGTTATGTCATCGTCAACTTCACGAACGATCCTCTTCTCAGGACACAACAGAACTCTTCGGTAAAAGTTCCTTTCCCAATAGTAGTAGGAATCTAACCCTCCATACCTGAAAGGAGAATACAATTGAAAGTCATACTAGTGAAGTAGACAAGGTTTATATAGTAAACCAACATACCATCCAAACGCGTCTTGATAAGACAACACTACCACCATAGTTTCGTACATGAAGCGGAAACGGTGACACAACTAGAAATACACACAAGTTGTGTGTAACAATATACAAGTCATCGAAGCACTAACGTACAAGTTGTTGAAGCTGCATCAAGGTTTCATTTTTTTATATTTTTTTTATTTTACAACCTTTAAAATATGATGTTTTATAAACTTGCAGATTTATAGTTTCAACGTGCTTATTTTTATTAGCGTTTCGACGTAACTTTTTTTTCTCTAGGTGAATATCAGAGTATAGGTCGCCGAAATTTAGCTTTACAAGTTTTAACATCCCACCATAGCGCACGGTTTTTCAAACCCGTTGTTTTTATTTGTCAACCATTATTTGACGGATTATTTTCAAATACTATAACTTATATTGTATGTAATTTAAATAAATTTAAATGATTTCGTTGGATTCAAGTATTTAACCTATTTCACCCAACCCAAATTTATTGATTTTCAAATTTATACTATATAATAAATAAAGGTTTTTTAGTGACACATGTCGCCTCCATATTCATTCTCATCATTTTTTTTCCGCTTCTCTCTCTTATTTAATGCACTTCTATTTTTAATAATAATATATATTTAAAGAAAAATACTAATTATACTAATAAAACACATTTATTTTAAATTATTTTTTTTATAAGAAACTTTGAAATTTAATTATTTAACTTTATTTTAATCAAATAGTAAATGAAAGTCAAATTACATTAAATAATAATTAACGTATTTTCAAAAACATAATTATATATTAATTTTTACATATTTTGAGATTGTTTCTATCATTAGTATATATAATATACTTTTACACCTATAAAATATATACACAAAGATTTAAAAAATTTATATATTGATATTTTTCAGTTTTCACCGTGTGTAGACACGGGATCTAAACTAGTAAAGTAATATAAAACTTGTATTCTCTCTCTCTTTAGACCAAGTGTAGTGGAGTCACGCCCCTTGCCACCTCACCATTTTCCGACGACAAACACCGAAACGAGTGCATCAAGACGGGGCGCCAAATATGGATGGCAAAAAAACCCAAGCCCAACGGGTATACCCAAAACCCCAAACGCCCGGGACGGGTATACCCGAAACCCGATGGGTATGGGACCGGGTATGGGATTAGTTTTAAAATATTTCGAGGGTATGAGATTAGGTGATACCCGACCCGATTACCCGATATCACATACCCGTTTACCCGAACCATATATCTGAAAACTTTTCATTTTTATTTTTACCCTTAACATTTGCCTTTTAATGTTTTATTTTAGCAGGTAATTATATGAAAAAATAATTTTTCTTTTAAAATATGTATTTGATGATATTAATGTATGTAACTTATTCATATTTAGTATGTTATGAAAAATATAAAAATAGAGTCATAGCAATGTACATGACACATACCCAACGGGTATTGGCCGATACCCGCGAGTATACCCGATACTAACCGGTATACCCGATACCCGACGAGTAATTACCCGACACAAACCCGACGGCTAATGGGCCGGGTACGGGACACGATTTTACAATCGGGTATGGGTTTGGGATTACAAATATCCGGCCCAAACCCGACCCATTACCATCCCAAGCGCCAAAGAACCTTTCGCTAAGCCCTTAACAAGCGTGAAGGAATGCAGCGAGAGGTGAGAGAGAGAGAGTGAAACAATGATTTTTTTTATTTTTGTAGGCAATCACGTGGTGTCACATCACCCATATTTTTTAGTTAAACCACTACACTTTTAGACCAAGTGTAGTGGGCGCCATCCCAAGCCCACGTCACACCCATGGGGCGCCAAACACTACTACACACTCGCCATGGAGGGGCGCCAAAGGCAAGGGCGTTGCCGTGGTAATGAGCGCCATGGAGGGGAAGGAGTCATTGGAGGTGGGGTTTCCCGTGAAACTAGCCGTTGGACCATTCATTTTTTTTAAATCTATAAATAGTCAAAACATTTTACCATTTTTACTCATAACAATTCTTACTCTTCATCACCATCCTTTTACTTTCAAATTTCTTAATCTCCAACTCCATCCAACTTTTCAAACATGAATCCATGGAACCCTAACAACCCTTTTTTTCAACAACTTAGCCCGAACGACCCAAACAATCCATTTTTTCAACAACAAAATCGGCCAAAAGATTTAAACAACTCAAACAACCTATTTAATCCTAACTTTTTCAACCAAACCAACATTTATCACCCCGTATTTCAACCAAACCAACGGACACCACGGCATTCTTCCAAAGTCAATATAATGAATAAATATTTCTCGAGACCCAACCTTCGCCCGAGACGGTTATTCAAACACAACCAACCATCTCCAAACGAAAAAAAAACAAACAGAAGATGAGCAAGTTGAAAAAATAGTAGAGAGGTGGTCGGGTGAAGAGGAATTTGCTTCGGCGCGTTCTTGGCTCGACGTTTCAGAGGATCCGACGACGGGTAATTATTTTTATAAATAAAAATGTTTATATTATTTTTTTTAAATGTTTATTTTTTTATTAATAGAAATGTTAATTATTTTTTTCTAAATAGGAAATAGTCAAACGAGAGATAAACTTTGAAAACGGGTTCGTGAAAAATTCCACCTCGCAATGGGTCGAGGTGAATACCGGAACGTGGACAAATCTTCAAAGTGGCATCTAGTCCAGTTAATAGGCTGGTCTTCTAAATGGTCAAAAACCTTCTAAATGGTCAAAAACATATTCGAAAGAATGGAAGATCATCCTTCCTCTCAAGCCACTTTGGATGCATGTTCGCATATGTGTGTGTATATGTATACTATTATATAATACATATTAGAGGGGCAAGAAGGTACATTCCACCAAAACTCTTAAATTTAAGAGTTTTACAACTCTTAAAGCTTTATGTATGAAAATTCTGTTTATTTCTTATTATTTTATCAGAGTTTAATGAGGAAAACGGATCCCAAATTTTTAAAACCTTGTCATTAAATGACACATGTATATTTTATTTATAAATATTGTTTTACTTGTACAGTATTCTATTATAAAAGTCTAGGGATTCTTCATTCCGTCCGGCATCATCCACAATAAGCTCTATTCCATATGCTTCTTTCCTAAGTAAGTATACTGCATCGTTCATTTTATTATGAACCATTTAGGTTCTTATTATTGTTCAAGTTTCTCAGGCTCTCGGCGCCCTCGTGACCATCTCCGGACGTACCTCTGGTCACGTCATTCGTATATTTTATGGGTGTGCTAACCCCCTCTCGACCATCTTCGGACGTACATCCGGTCAGAGATTTCATTTCATTCATGGGTGTGCTAACCCCCTCCTGACCATCTTCGGACGTACCTCCGGTCAGAGTATTGGCAAGGTCCTTATACTCGTTAGTAAAGACCCATTGCATTTGTCACGAAGACTCAATTTCCACGAAGGCTCATTATTTCTTAGCCCCGTAGGCTTTAAATCTTTAGTTTTTTTCTTCTTTATTTTTATTGAGATCCACCTTACAGACTGGATATCTCTTTTCATTTGAGATCTTGAGTATCTTAGACTCATAGCCTCCCAAATGTATCAAACATTTGTTTTCGTTTCAAGTATATGCTTGATTTACTTCCCAACCAGTCCTTACCTAAAAACTTCATAATGGTTTCCCCATGATGCACTAAAAGGGTTTATATATAGGAAGTACCAGTGGTGTATCCACCACCTTTTTAACACTTCATGAGTACTCCGTTATTCCATTTTAGGGCTTAGACTCGTTCCATCATACTTGTTCATGCTTGCACGTATCATCATGCATTCACATATTTATATTCATCATGCATTCATATATTATGTTCATCTTTCACATATTCATACTCGTCATATATTGTAAACTTGGGTGATTATCCTTCCAGAGCAGTACCTCAAACAGAGTTGTTCCCAGTAAAGAGTGACGGGTCTAGGAGAGATTTATACACCACTCTTTTCTTAGACAGAACATTCCGTTTGTCAGATAACTACATACCGGTTGAAAGATCTCTCGTTTGTTTACTATATTTTTATTACTGTCTTTTAGTCTATACCCCTAAATATTCATAATGGTTTCACCACTAAGCATCAAGAGATTTACATATAGGAAGTACCAGCGGCGTATCCACCATGTCACACTCCAACAGACGACGGCAAACGTCGGGGCGGGACATGGAGACTGTTCAAAAGCTCATGATAAAACTGAATTTCATAAATTTATTTAATTGATTTAAAAGTACAAATACATATGTTTCAAATAACCAAAGGCTAACAATAATCCAATTTCTTTGTCACTAGGTCCAAAAGCTCCTATATGATAAACTTGTACTTCAAGCATTTCCACCTGAAACATGTTTAAATTGAGAGGGTCAACTATAAATAGTTGGTGAGCATACATAGGTTTAGAAATCTCAAGTAGTTTTCAAGTATTGTATACAATTCATATGACACGTGATAAATAAGGCATTTTATGGAGAATCTATAGTTAAACTAGGTGTACAATCAAACCTTGTGACTGAAGGGCATAACCCGCAGGTTATCCTAATGTAGGGCATAACAACACATGTTATCCTGATGTAGTGTCGGTAACAATCACCCTACCTAGGTGGGTTTGTCAGACACAATAGATCTATCAATGTTACCGTTGGCTTGTACTGAGTTAATGACTGTACGAGTGTGACATGTATATGTAGTTCAACTCATAGCATTCAATCACAAAAGCACAAATTACACAAATAGTCATAATGTAGAATTATATATCGTAATTGCAAATAGTTTTCAATGTAAACCATGTTTCACCCCAAAATGTACAAAAATAAAAAGTGGGCATTGTAAACTCACCTTGAATCGTAGAGGATTGGACTTGAAACTTGAAGCAACAAGAATTAAAGATGTCCTATGTTAAGTAAGATATGTTATTTAATATAGAGAGACGATTAAAAGGAAAAAGGAACAGAACGGTTAGGACATTGAGATTTAGGAATGGGCGAACGAACGTGAAAATAATGATACGAACTATAACGATAACTAAGGTTAAATAAAGTGATAATGTATAAATGAAGTTACATAAAATAACATTTTATGGATCTTATTTATAAAAGAGAGTTTAGGTGTCAACAATAAATATTAAGTGCAATTTGGTAGGATTAATTATCTCATTAAGATAATTAGTTTTAAAAAAATATAGTCATTATGAAAGGGATATCCTAATATGATAATACATTAATTAAAAAAAAACAAGTTATTAAAAGAATCATGATTTTTGTGAAAGTAGTAATAATATGGTTAACAATTATGATTTTAATAATACTAATTTTAGTATTAAATATGGATCATGTCGTTATAATAGTTTAGGTTAGGTATAACTCTTTTGTTTAATGACGTTAATACATGCGATCATTTTATAATTTTAAAGGATATATATAAGGTAATATGGTTTAAATACAACATCGTTTGTCACGTTTTAAAGTATATATATAGTGGTAACTTAATAATGCTCATATACTTTGTGTTATACGTTTGTGGAAATCAAAAGGTTTTTAGAAAATAAATCAAACATATATATATATATATACTTTTTATTTTAAAAAAAAACTTAAATAGTATACAATTCTTGAAAGTTTATAAAAGAATTGAGTTTTTAACCATAACATAATGATAATAGTTCATAAATGCATATTTGTGTGTGTGAGTAACAAGAGAACCATAAACAAAAAAAAGGAAACAAAAATGGAGCTAGGATGGGTAAAACTCGTGACCTTTAGCTTGTGAGGAAAGTGATTTAGCCAGTAGCTCTAGGCTAATTAGTCGACAAAGATTAGAAAATTTTGATGTTAACAAGATGGTTCTAGGAACCCATCTTCCCCAACATCCAGTCGCAAACCCAGCCACTTCCTTAACCATAAACCTAATCGAATGCAGAAAAATCAAAGGCAGAGGTGCTTAAATTGTCGAATAAAGGTTACCTGGAGCAGCACCTTGGATTGATTCGAGGTTTGCGTGGTTTTTTCCCCTTCTTGCGCCAATAACAAACCTAGAGAAAAAGGAGTGAGATTTGAGGTGTTGTTGCTTGTAATCGAAGTAGATAAATATATAGGGTGACTAATCTATCACGAACGCGTTTTACAGCTGTGATTGAGGGTGGAAATTGAGAGATTAGAGCTTGATTTGTGGGTTTCAATACCCATGACTAAAGCTTCCAAACTGGGTTTCAAAAACGAATAAACTCAATCAATTTCGATGATTTCGAGCCTCAACAGATCGCAAATAGGTTGGTGATTGATTTGGGAGAATTAAAACTCCGAATTTACAAGGATTAAGTGGATTTGAGGTCGATTTTGACTTTTTCTTGGTCAAAATATAGATGTTCTTGTTCCAGGGTTCAAAATAAAGAGAAAGAGTTCAAGGTGTGGGTTCAATGTCTACTGAGGGGGTTCAACTGCTATGGATGGGTTCATGCTAATTCCTTTTCTAATTTATTTAGATTGTATTTGCACTTCTTTATAATATAAATAAATATTATTTTTCTTTTATAAAATAAAACCTTATTTTATTTAAACTTAGGGTTTATAATTTATTTATTTAATATATATATATATATGTATGATATAAAAATATATATATATATGGAGTAAGAGTTTAAAATCTCAAAACTCTAGTTACTTACACGCTTGAATAATAATTGATATGGAAATATGTAATGTACACGTATGTTATGACGAGATTAGAATAATAAGGCGGTCGCAATTGTTATTATTGCACACAAAAAAATATAATAGTATATGCGAAAACCACGGATGTTACACACCACCCCTTGTATACATCGTGACTACCCTATTATTTTCGTTTAGTGTTTAGACTAACCCTTCATTAATCACATAATTTACATAATCATGTCTAGGGTACAAGTCCAATGTACTTACAATAGTCTCGGGTCGTTTCCTACGCTTGTTTTCTCGCTTAAACGCTTCTCTGAATACGAACCGCACTCGCACTTTAACGCGCCGCAATAGCTTCTAAATCCTTCTCAGATTGTGCGTGTTGTATATGGTGTTTGGTGTGTGTTGTTTCCTATTTGAACGGCTTCAAGAATCAATTTATAGGCAAATTTCTGAGCCCGTAACGGACCGTTACCGCCGGTGACGGTCCGTTACCGTTTTCTTGGCCTCCAAGCACTTTCTGACCACGTAATGGACCGTCACGGCCCATGACGGTCCGTCATGGCCTTAGGGTGGAATGAGTCAGTGATACGTGGCGTAAAACGATGCGTTTTCACGATTTTACGGCGTGACGGATCCGCTATGACTTTTGACACCCGTGACGGACCGTTACACATGGTGACGGTTCGTTATGACTTACTTTTCAAATTCTTATCGCCGAGGCACCCAAGTTTCGTATATTTTGGTTTCCGTAACTCTTTTTCTAGCCCGGGATATGCTTATTGGAAGTTTTGAGCTATTTCCGGTCGACCGACTTTCTGTTTTCGCGTCCGGTTACGTTCTACCGTCGTATTTCTTAGCCGACACGTGTCCCAACTTATTTTAAAAGTTTGGGATGTTACAATTTACAACTCATAAAACTTCAAAAAAAAAAAAAAAAAAAAAAAACCACCCCACCCTCAAACAACCAAGCACTAGCTATGAAACGCTAATCCATTTCAAAATTCAAACGCCTTTCGTTCTCTTTCTCTCTCGCTCTTCCCCAATTGCTTCGCTTCTCATGCTTCACTCCAAATCAACGAGAGCCTTCAATCGCAGTCGAAGGTGGTCAATGTATAAACTAGATCGGAACAAAGTTCTGGGATTAATGTGGAAACCAGATCGGAGCAAAGTTCTGGGAGGTCGTTTGTGCCGAGCACGGTATTGATGTGACCGGAAAGTATAAGGACGTTGTGATCGGCTAGCGGCGGGAGGTTTGTTCCACTCCTGATTTTTTATTGCTAATTTTATGTTCCTTTCGTCTGTTGTTTGTATTATTTTTACAAATCTCCTGAGATTCTTTGTTTGTTTGGGTTCAAAGAAGGAGAAAGCTTCCCAACCGTCATCACAAATTTGTTGGTGGAAATCAGAAAAAGAAGGTCAATATTCGATTTCCCCAATTTTGATCATACATTTGATTAGATTTTATGTTTTATAGTCTACTTTTTTTTTTGCTATGTTTCAGTTTTGAGGCGTCTATAGGGTTTCATTGTTCGAATTGCTGATGTGATCTATTTGGACACACAAATTGATTAAGCACTTCAATTTGACCCATTTATGAAACATATGTTAATACTATAAGATGCATTTTAGCTTTTTACCAGAGTTATTTGAGTATGTAACTTGAAAATAGAGTCTATTTGTTTTACTTATTCCCGATAAATTTATTTGGCATTGAAGATTGGTAATAGAGACATGAGTTATTCATTCGATGTATCTCAGTTGTCATAACATAATTGTTTAGAGCATATAATTTTGTGCATCCATTACTTCTTGAGATTTATTTAGTGTGATTGTGATTTAAGTTTCTTCTATTTTGAAGATTAAAAGATTTGCAGAATTGGCACAAAAGCTGTGTTTATTCAAAGAACAAATCTCAAAGGCAGATGTCATAAATCTTTTAGTCTGAGGCCAAAGTTGAGTTTAATTTGGATATGCTGAGGGTATATACAAGTTTTTATATATACCATGCATACATTTGGACCATGTTTTGGAACCTAATCCTTTCTTCTCTGTACTTCTGTAGTGATGATTTAGGTAAAGCTTGGAGAACTTGAAGCCGAGCTTACTGAAGTCAACGTGAATAATGAAAAGTCGTAGCGTGGCTACTATGAACTTGTAGAATATAAACATGTTCTACAAAAAAGATGTCTTACCTTAAAGCCACACATGCATTTATTAAAATGCTATAAATAAGTTTGGTAGTGAGTTTTCTCTTTATATATACTTTCTAGTTTAAACAGTTCTATAGGATGGTGAGTTTTTTTAAAGCAGCACAAAGCAAGGCTGCAGCTCAGCAGACAGAAGTTTCATCAGAACAGGCTACTGAAGAATCTTTGGAAACTCCTCTATTGAAGGATCAGGTACATTGCTATGAAATAAATATTTTATTTTCATAATTCAGTGTAGGTTCTAGAAGTAACTGATTCTGTTTGATGTTTATGTGTAGGAATCAACAGCTGATCAAGGGAACCAAGTGAAATTAGGGTTTCTTATTGGCATGTTTATGTGGTTGTAATTTTTTTTTCCATTTAGTATACCGTCGGTTTCACCGGTTATAAGAATTTTTATGAAATTATGTTTTGATCACCAACTATTGCTTACAATTAATTTAATCACCTATTTGTATATGTATAGGTATTCCTTACCCTTGATTTAATCATCTATGTCATATTAATCAATTCACATACACTTAACCTCCTAAGACATGATCCATAGTAAAGAAGTAGAGATGTTATGAATTAATAATAGCAGTCGGTTTGTAACCCGCCGCAACATACATTAATAATGACGAAATGAAGAGGTTGTTACAAAATACATTAATGCCATGACCTTTATCATGTACAAATGCTTTCTTCTTTATTATTTAATTTATTAATGTCCTGACCTTTAGCTATGATTTTGATTCCATCGACACTTTATTATTTAAACTCCATACTTCGACATGATGGTTACAAAACTAACAGAAACAAGTACGGCGTTACAAATTGTCGCCGTCGCCGCATCGCGCGGGTTTCTTACTGGTATATATATATATATATATTAATGAGGTGGTTTATGAGTTTGATCTCACGGATGAACTGGTTCGTCCGCCCGAGAGAGGCAGAAGCAAAGCGAAAAAAAAACACTCGTCTTATCTTCAATCAATACCGAGGTCAAATTACAGATTGAAATGTTGGACTAAAAAACGGATCGACTACTCGGGTCTAATGGAGAAAAACAAAAAGGAGTTTGATCTTAATTTCCTCACGAGAGACGTCTCACAACTACCGGAGGAGGGTCGTGAAATATTAGAGGAAAGAAAACCCGAAATAAGAGCAAAATACCGCAAGAAATAATTTTAGTATTTCATTTTATTGTAACTTTTTTTTGAAGTATTTATAGTTTTATTTCTTTTTTTGTCTTGTTTTATAATTAAAACTAGCTTAGACCCCGTGTAATACACACGGGTGAAAAATATCAATAAATAAATTTCTCAAATTTTATTTATGTATTTTACAGGTGTAAAAATGTATTAATGTATACTAAGTATATAAAACAAAATTTAAAATACGTATAAAATAATATATAATTGGGTTTCGAAAATACGTCAATTACTATTTAATGTAATTTGACTTTCATATACTATTTAATTGAAAATAAAAATTATATAATTAGATTTCAAAGTTTTTTTTATAATAAAGGATAATTTAAAATAAATGTGTTTTATTAGTATAATTAGTAATTTATTAAAAGATATGAGTGCATTTAATAAGAGAGAGAGGCGGGAAAAGAATGATGAGATTGAATATGGTGACGACACGTGGCATACAAAAACCTTTATTTATTATATAGTATAGATTAGTATTTGTATTAAAATTTAATTAAAAACAATGATTAGCAAATGATTAAAAAATTAGTTAAACCATTACACAAGTTTAAAGATTTAATTAGTGAGAGTCATACTGCTTACGTGGCAGCGATGTCACTTTTTGTCTTTTTAGTTAAACCACTACACCTAATTTTATCAAATTAAATTAAAGCCCCGTTAGAGCATTCGCATCGGGTTCTTTATCCTTAAAAAACCATCATTCCATAAAAAAATTTGTGCATTTTTTAAAACCTCTCATTCCTTATCCTTATAACTTTAAAGAAAATTTTAAGCAATTGGTATATTTAAGATTTTAGTGTATATTTACTTATAATTTTAAGGATAAAAATAAGATTTAAAGAATTTGATGTAAACTTAAATGATATGAATGCTTTTACATATATGACGATGACGTGACAGTTACTTTTACACTTTTTAGTTAAAATACTGCATTACTTTTGAGATAAACATCATTATTGACGAGATATCACTAGGGATGTGATCGGTATAATATTGGTACCGAAAATACCGGTACCGAATTTGTGGAAAATTGGGTACGGGTAATCGGTACCAAATGGTAATCACTCATCACCGTACATATTTCAACTTTCATCTTCCTCAGCTGACCAAATTAGGGTTTTCAAGTTCTTCTAGCTTTCAGATCACAACGTAACATGAGGGATTCCAATCTGGATCTGTTCGATCCAAGAACTGCCGTAATGGATTCTTCTGACTACACTATCGAAGTCGGCCGCGGTGACGGCGACTTTGGTTTCGCCTTCAACCACAGCAATTTCTCCGATCGTATACTTCGAATAGAGATCATTTCCGAATCCACGGAGACTAGACTCGATGGAGAAGGTTGCACCAGTATTGCCGATTGGGCTAGAAATCGGAAGCGCCGGAGAGAAGACATCAAAAGAGAAAATGGTAATTCCTACTTCTTCTTTGAAATATTACAAACTTAGAGGTCGATGTATGTTGTATCTGTAATTATTGTTTGTTGTTGTTGTTTTCGCTATTGATGCCACACGTGATTTAAATAATTGTTTCTGAAATTAGGAGAATTCTGTAAGATGTCAATAATCTGATGATTAATTTTGTGTTAGGAACCTCTTTTAAGTAACTGTGAAGATCCTTTCAGATTTCTGTTTGATTATTTGGGAGGATTTCTGATTTTGACTGTATTGCGTGATGAGAGTATTAGACATTGAGTTATCATGTTCACGTGTATTTGGTATAGGAGTCATATGTGATAGAAAGATGATGCTGGTGGGGAACTGAACTTAACTTAAGACATTCGGTCTCTCAAGTGTTTCTCGTTGAAGGAACCGTTGACAATTTTAAGAAGGTATTATGTTGGCTTGGCAGTAACCCGCCGAGAATTGACCAAAATACTTTTTGCGAAATGATAATACACATACCAATTTTAGACAGAAGCTTCTGAAACCAGGAACAATTTATGCTGGCTTTGAGTGATTTGAGAAACCTTTTTTTCTCATAGGTTCTTTTTAATCTTTGAAAACCTTAAAGTCATGGATCTGTGGAAGTGCCCAGGGGTTGTATTGTCAATCCAGTTTTGGTTATATGTAATTCAGTTAAGTTGTTTGACATGAATGAACTAATATGATGGTAACAATTAATAAATAGGAATTGAAGAGTAGAAATATTTAAGAAGATAGCAAGTCAAGGTTCCTAAATGAAATAGGTTTATTTTCCAGTCACTAGAGGCTTTGACATGATATTTGGAAAATCAAGTAGTCTGACAAATATTGTTTGCATAATGGAATAAGTTATTATTACCGATTTACTTCCTCAAAAGCACTCCTTGAGTTATTGGCTTGATCGTATGTTCGCAGAGCATGTTTATTCTCAATTTGGTGGTTGATGATATGAAGATTGCAATCGACTAATAAGTAGTGCTGTAGGGGTACTACACATGCCTGTTTCTCTGAGACAGTTATATTTTAGGGCATGAGTCATTTCTTAGTCTGTTGGTGTGTAGATATCAAGTTTAATTGACACATCGGTATACAAAAAGAATTAATCTTTTACCCTGCTTTTGGCTTCTTGTGAATGTAGTTCTTTGTGCTGCTTCCATTGGGTGGACTGAAAAAACATGCCCATGATGGGAAGCAGGAGGAAGTGAGAAGGGTTGGTAGCTAGAAAATCTTTGAACAGAAAAGCTTGAGGGATATTTAGTTTACTCTTTTTCAGTATTTAGTTTTCTTTTAGGATTCTATTCTGCAAAAAGTTTTTATAAATTTTGCAATAACTTATTTTGATAGAAAATTTATATCGCAATCAGATTTTATTAAAATAATTAGCAGGGTTCTGATTATTTAAACCCCTAAATGAACCATCTCATGTACGGTTTCAACAGTTGGCTCCGTTGAGAGGGTATTCCTGGTCTAGAGCCAGCCAGCCAGATTATTACATGGATGTGTGTACTCCACAAAAATATAATAATAAAATATGGGTCTGTTTAGGAAATCTGGTCATAGGGAGGAGAAAGGGGAAACCGAATGAGAGATTTTTTTCATTCAGGTTTACCTAGTTGAAGTGAGGAGTGCTTACCTTAATACCTTACTTTGAGAAAGTTTGCCATTTATAAAAGCTTCGGAATGCGTGGTGGGGGTCGGGTTGGAAATATGATATTTCCTCATTTTTGGTATCTGTTCTCACTTGTTGTATGAGGCTCCGGGCAAATTACCGCTGACATGTTCCGTAATCTAATCATTAATTGCAGAATCATGGTTAATCTTGACTCTATTCTGGTGGAAGTCGTGTTTCTTATTGAATGAGTGTCTTCCGCAAGGTGCCTGTCTCTTTACTAGTGTAGGAGGATGGGACTATGGGAATCAAACTTTAGTATATATTTGCATGCATTTATTGATTGATTTTATTTATCCATTGCATATTGAAGAACATTAAAAAATCATGTCTTTTCACTTGTCAGGATTTGATTTCTGAGTTTCAGCTCCCCGTAACTAGATTCTGATTTGTCAATTTCATTCATGCGTCCAATATCTTCCTAATGCTTTTACATGTTTATTTCTGTAGTTAGCGCATCCATGTCCTTCCTCTTTGCTACGGCCTACGGGTTATTGTTATAAGCAAGATAGAGCTCTTTTCTTTTAGCCTTTTGTTATTATTGCTTTATTTTTTTAGTCATGTTTTGTACTTTTGGCACATCGGATTTCCATGCCTTCTTTGTGGGTCATCATAGACCAGCATTTGAGTATATGATGGAATCAGCAACTTGGTTCATAAGGATTAAGATGAATAGTTAAGAAAATTCTCTCTACCTCAAGTTCCCCAAGAAGCACCTAGAAAAACACAAACTCTCTTATTTTGTACTCGTTTAGGCTTGTGCCATGCTTACCGTGGGATGGTTATACTTTAGTTATTTCGAACACATGCATTCATTGACAATTAGCGTTCACAGCTGTAGACATGACTGCTGTGGGTCCAGAGGAACAAATTCTGAATCAGCCTGATAACATTCCTGATGACTTGGACACTGAAAACCAGGATGAGGAGACTGCAGCAATGATTGAAGAACCACCATCAGGTATTATGATTTTTCCTACTGTTTTTATAAGAACGTTTTCTTGTATTCATGCCAGAATCAATACCACACCAAAATCTGTTAGATGTGTTACTTTCCAAAGTCTTCAATAACTTCTACGGTCTTGAGGTGGAATCCTACTTGAGATAACTATTCAAGAATTTGTCATTTTAGGGGTCGACATCATTTGTTTATTTTTTTGCAAATTCATTTTGTCTTTGTCTTGTTTGGCTGACTGAAAGACACCAAAAAAATTGTGCTTATCTTCTTGTAGTTGGTCTCATCTGCAAAATAAATGTCTACCTTTTGTTGTCATATAATATACTAAAGCTGGTTCTCCACTTTTCGGTACTGCCTTGGTTTTAAAAATCGCGCTTAACTCGCAACTCGACCTAGGGCGATGACTCTAGCGAGTCATGTAACCCAACTCAAGCAACGTACAAAACTCGCAAAAAAATCGCATTTTTTTGAAAAAAACTCGCTCTGAGTGGCTCGATTCTTGTACAGGGGCTGTTTTTGTGCTTCAAAGTGTTATACATTTAGCTAAAAAGGTTGTACATGTAAGTAATTTATACATTAAATCATATATAAACCTTATTTATGGCTATATTTTGGGTAGGAGATGCAAAAAACCAATGGGATATATAAAAAAAATTATATAAGCACCTTGCGCTTCGCGTACGAAAATCGGTCCGCTTTTGCGATTTGCGCTTCGGATTTAGACCTTGTCGCTTCGGTGCGCTTCTCGCTTTTTAAAACCAAGGGTACTGCTCTCAAAACCGGACCGAGCTGGCCAGTTGGACTGGGAACCGGCTACATAACTAGTCTGGTTGAGTACTTTTGAACCACTACTATTTGAACCGGCAGGTTATGGGTCGGACCGGTTGTTGGACCTAAATTTCAAAGAAAAAAATTTCCTTCCAAAATCTCATTTACTACACCAGGCAGCAGACTCCATATTTTTGTTTATTCCAGGCTTCATATTTTGTTAACATTGCAAATCCACACCAAAAGACAAAGTAGTTCCATATTTTTCTAAATTATATATATATATAGCTTTTAAATTATTTATGACAGTCATCCGGTTTTTGATTTGAGACTGGTTCGACCGGCCTGGCCTGGTTATGAAAACATTGCTTTTAGGAGTCGGTACTCCTAGAAATTACTTGGATGGTCCTTAGCTTGAAAATCTTGCTTGTGTCATCTTGCAACTTATATAGAACTTTAGGGGGTGTTTGGGTTTAGCTTATTAAAAACAGCTTATGCTTTTTTCGCAAAAGCCATCTCTAAGGAGCTTTTACCAACAGCTCTTATTAAATGTTCAAAAACATTGTAAGCACTTTTTAATAAGTGTCTGCCTCTTTCGGGGTTAATTCTCTGCTTGCAGCTGGTGGGGGATCGGGCTTGCCTACAAAGTAGGATTTCCCCAAATTCTAAAGAAAACAAGTGCTTATATAAGCTTATTGAATTTTGTTAACACAGTAAGCTGATAAGTTCCCTTAATAGGCTAAAACTCAATCATCCCAATAAGATGGTTTCAGTGTGATGTGTGTTTGCAGTGAGAAATATGCAAATACGTTGTAGTAGTCAAATGATTGGCTTGTTATTGTACCTATGAAAAGCTTATCTCATCATAGATGATAATATAATTAGACCTGCTCTTCATTGACCAAATTAGGAATCAAACTTTTAAAACTGCTTTTTTTTCTGTCATTTGTTGATTAAGGTGATCAAATGATGCAAGCATTCTAATTCAAACCTTAAGGTTCCATTTGTTTACCGGAGTTCTCCCACTCGTCATTTTGAGGGTTCCATTTTCTTTTATCTACCACATCAAGTAAACATGACTTGGTATCATAAATGAGCTATGGAGCTCACAAGATGAAATTCAATACCAAAACAAAATTATTTCTTGAACGCCTTTATCTGAGTTGTTTGTATCAACTATCAACTCGTTCTTCTATTCCACTCGACAGGAGATGAAGGTGCAAATGACATTGATTCAAACTGGAGCATGGAGTGTTCAACAGTCGTGAGAGTAAAAACTCTACACATTAGCTCTCCAATTTTGGCGGCAAAAAGTCCATTTTTTTACAAGGTGAAAATCTCAATCTCAATGGGTATACTTTTTCCTGTCATTAAAATCTTTATTTTACAATATTCATTTCCCTTTATATCCAATGCAGCTGTTCTCCAATGGTATGAGAGAGTCAGAGCAACGACATGTAACATTGCGGATCAATGCATCTGGTACATATTTAACTTTCTTTTGAGCGTACTGTACTTCAATCTGATAAATACTTTTTAGAGTTCTCACTTTTCTTTTTATGAAACAGAGGAAGCTGCCCTTATGGAACTCCTCAACTTTATGTACAGCAATACCTTAACAGTGACAACCGCTCCTGCTTTGCTGGATGTGTTAATGGCTGCTGATAAGTTTGAGGTGGCTTCATGCATGAGATATTGCAGCCATTCATTGAGAAATCTGGATATGACACCCGATTCTGCACTACTCTATCTTGAACTTCCATCCAGTGTTTTAATGGCAGAGGCCGTTCAACCATTGACTGATGCAGCAAAACAGTTTCTTGCTGTCCGTTACAAAGATATAACCAAGTAAGCTCATTTGTCTTTTTTTTAATATCTTTTCATTTTTCTTGAAATGAAAAACTCACTCCCCATGCCACTAAAAAGACTAGAACCTACCATTTATAAGTTTGCATTTGTTTTCGTTTAGTGTGGTTTTAAGATTTGGTTAATCGAGTCTACCTAAATTTAACATGGGCAATAGCTGCTATTTATTTCAGTCCTTTGATCATCTGCATTTGTGGGTCTATATCATGTTTGGATATTGCTAAATATGTACGCGGGCCCTATTTATTCAATGAATAATGGAAGAAAATGGTATAAACAAATAGAAATATTGACCTTTTTTTCAATTTATTATATTGGAATTTAAACTCATTTTGTACTTTAACAAAATAATAGAAAAATGATTTGTATATTACATTTATTGAAAATAGGGAATATTAGTTTTCAGTTTTCAATTTTCTACACTTAATCATCAGGTTTCAAGATGAGGTTCTCAACTTACCTCTTGCTGGAGTGGAAGCAATTCTAGCAAGTGATGATCTCCAGGTGGCATCAGAAGACGCAGTTTACGATTTTGTCCTCAAATGGTCCAGAATCCAGTACCCTAAAATAGAAGAACGCCGTGAGATCCTAGCCACACGGCTCGCTCAGTTTATCCGTTTCCCCTACATGACCTGCAGAAAGCTCAGAAAAGTCATGGCCTGCAATGATTTTGACCACGATTTTGCACAAAAAGTCGTGGTTGAAGCCCTCTTTTTTAAAGCCGAAGCCCCACACCGACAGCGCACCCTTGCTGCCGATGAAAACCCAAACCGCCGGTTCATCGAACGGGCCTACAAGTACCGGCCCGTTAAGGTTGTTGAATTTGAACACCCACGTCAGCAATGTGTGGTGTACCTAGACCTGAAACGCGAAGAGTGTGCGAATTTGTTCCCGTCTGGCCGAGTTTATTCTCAAGCTTTTCATTTAGGCGGTCAAGGGTTTTTCTTATCGGCTCATTGTAACATGGACCAACAAAGCTCGTTTCATTGTTTCGGGCTTTTTTTAGGGATGCAGGAAAAAGGGTCGGTCACTTTTGCAGTTGACTACGAGTTTGCAGCCCGGTCAAAGCCTACCGAAGAGTATATTAGTAAGTATAAAGGGAATTATACCTTTACGGGTGGAAAGGCGGTTGGTTACAGAAACTTGTTTGCAATTCCGTGGACCTCATTTATGGCGGAGGATAGTCTTTACTTCATTAATGGCATTCTTCATCTTCGGGCCGAGCTTACTATTAGGCATTGAAGAATTGAAATCAGTTAGTACTATATTTCTAACCTCAAATGTTTTTATTTGAAACTGAATCAAATCCTGTGTGCTCTGAAAAAGATGGAGGAAATGTAAATTGGTATTCTGAATCCGAATGATTTCTGTATCTTTTGTGCAAATTCGTATTTAAACTGATGGATATGCCTTTATATTTCATTTACTCGTGTTTAGGTGAAAATAGTGAATTTATGGTTTTGCTGCAGACTCATGTTTTTTTTGGGAAGGCGTAGATCAATTGGCCAGGCATATACCTGGAAATTGGGGAGACCCGGGTTCGATACTTGGTGCCTTTTCCAAAGGGTTGTAACAAGCAGGCCGGAAAACCGCCCCCACTGTGGATCGAACCGGGTACCTTCCCAGGAGGAAACCACGCAACTGTGGCTTGTGTAAAACCCCCTGACCTCACCCCTTGCCGCTGAGCTGGGGGATTGCTGCAGATTCATGTAGTCAAATCTATATAATAAATAAATGTTTTTTCATGTCACGTGTCACTTTCATATTCATTCTTATCATTTTTTTCCGACTCTCTCTTTTATTAAATACACCTCCATCTTTTAATAATAATATATTTTTAAAGAAACTACTAATTATACTAATAAAACATATTTATTTTAAATTATCCTTTATTATAAGAAACTTTAAAATCTAATTATATAACTTTTATTTTTAATCAAATAGTAAATGAAAGTCAAATTGCCAAAGGCATAATAGTCCAGCGACATCTTGGTGATGGGATAAGACTCAGTGACCATAAGGTCCTGGGTTCGAATCTCACAAGGGGGTTTTCCCAGAAAAATTGGGTTTTCTCCTGAATTGGTGACTTGGTGTTGGAATATGATGGGGTGGTACCACTGGTGGCACGATGATACTCCAGTGGTCCGTCAGTGATCCAAATTTGTCGTAAAAAAAAATGAAAGTCAAATTCCATTAAATAGTAATTAACGTATTTTCGAAACCCAATTATATATTAATTTTTACCTATTTTGAATTTTGTTTTTTATCCTTAGTATATGTAATACATTTTTACACCTATAAAATATATAAATAAAAATTTAAGAATTTTATGTATTGATATTTTTTACTCCGTGTGTATTACACGGGTTCTAAGCTAGTTGAAGAATATAAAAATATTTGTTTTTTTATGGTAAGTTCTGGCGTACAAGGGAATAGAGGTGAAAAAAAAAAAACCGGTTTGGGATCTCTGAGGTTTGAAAACTGGTTCACATCGCCGGTTTGAAACCTATAAACCGAAACAGGTTTAACCCAAACCGGACCTGTCAAAACCACCTCGAAAACTAGTTTAAAACCTGTCAAACTCCCCTCTCAAACCGGTTTCAAACCGAACCAGTTTGAATCTAAACTGGTTTTGACTTTTCTTTGACCAAATCGGTTCGGTCTAAAAAACCGATTTGTGCATCTCTACAAGGGAATAGAGAAATTATTATTGGTAAAAAGCAAAGGAGGTATTTTGGAAGAAACTAAAAGGCAAACATACATTTACAAAAATACATATTTGCTATATGTGATTAGATCAACGTAGATATATAATTAACTAGCTTATAAGCCCATGTATTACACACGGAGTAAAAAATATCATACATAAAATTCTTAAATTTTTATGTATATATTTTAAAGATGTAAAAATGTATTACATATACTAAGGATAGAAAACAAAATTTAAAATATGTAAAAATTAATATATAATTGGGTTTCGAAAATACGTTAGCTACTATTTAATATAATTTGACTTTCATTTACTATTTGATTGAAAATAAAAGTTATGTAATTAGATTTCAAAATTTCTTATAATAAGGGATAATTTAAATTAAATGTATTATTAATATAAAACTAAAAGTGAAAAAAATGTTTTATAAGTCAAATGAGTCAAACAAGTCAGACAATCTAGTTTTTTTTATATAATTTATCTATGTTTTATGAGTTTATGTTTTAAAAATTGATCTATTTTCTAACATTTTAAGTTTTTAATGTTATTGGACTTTTTAAGTTAGTTATTTATATGTTTAATTAACGTATTTATATGTTTAACTAAGTTTTTCGAATACCTGGAAATAGGTTCTTGAAATACCCGCCTTGAATTACCGGAACCGGGTACATAGGTTCCGGTTTTTTAACAAAGAACCGGACCTGGAACCGGAACTGGTCCGGTTCTGGAACACTTGTACACACCCCTACAGCCTATATACCAGTAAAACAACTTGTTCTGTTCCCTCTCCGGATTTCAAAACATAAAATCAGCTACTTAATTTTTCGATTGCAATCTTCAATATCAAGCAACCACCACCAACTTGAGAATGTTTAATAACTAAATACAATGTTAATCCCACATCCGGCAAGAGCTAACATTTAATATCTTTTTCATGCGCATAGGTAAAACTAGCAAGAACTAGTAAATTCTCTGTCACATGCTGTTTTAGAATACTAGACCATTAAACCTACTTAATAAAGTCAAAAACATATCAGCAACATGTCACCCATGTTACTATTATCCCAAAATAATATGGATCAAAAGTGATTTTAATCAAGTTAATATTATCCCAAACTATAAGATGAGATGATACAATCATTGATTAAACCAATTAATGTTCAACCAAGTTTTCATCACAAAATCTGAAGGTCATTTATTGATTTGAACAAACCAAAAGTAAACCAGTTGATACCAGTGTGGATGAAATGAAACTGCAGACACCCAGAAGTTGATACCATATAACATATAACCTGCATCAATGAACTACTCATCATCATCATCATGAATTCAAGATTGCCCAGCAATTATGAATAAAGATATTTCAAATTAACAAATAACTGATCCATGGCCAACTGTGGTTATAGATTATTTCAAACAGAAAGAACTACTACTACTACTCATCATCATCATCATCATCATGAATTCAAGATCAAACCAATATAACCTGATCAAACCATCGCTTATAATTTGGTTCCTGATCTAGCCTGCGCACCTAAGGTAAGGCGACCTCAGGCACATGCTCCCTCGCTTCTGACGTAAGGCGCAGCCTGTGCAAAAAGCGCACTTGAGAGTTGAGGCGCAAAAGTGCAGTATTGAGGCGCGTCTTTTGTACGGGAAAAGTTTTGTGCATAAGGATGTTGTACGTATAGCTTTTTAGGTTGTATATATATGCCGTTTATATATTAAATCATACATAAAGCTTATTTATAGCTAATAAATTTTGGGTAGGTGATGCTAAATATCTATGAGAAATATAAACAAAATTGCGCCTTGCGTACAAAAAGTGGTGGCTCGGGATCCTATCGCTTTTGTGCCCCTCGTGCTTTTAAAACTAAGGGCCTAGCATGGGACTAGATATGCATTTCTATTGAGTATTAACAAACAAATGAAATGCAAATCAAGTTCAACAAAAAACATATATCAATAGTATCAATGCCATTATTGATCATCCTAACCTTGGTACTCATCTGAGCTTCCCCTTAACTGAACTCTGCCTCTTGGCTGCTTCATTGATCTTCTCAATATACCCTTCAATGGGAGGCGTCAAAGTCGCCATAAACCTATTCACCGGAAAAGGAGTCAAATCCGGCACCATCGCAGCCTCCCTCAAACTTTCCGGCAACGCCGCTACAGCCTCTTTCTTACACTTCAACAACCCTGTCTCTGCCGCCTGCCTTGCTCTATGTTTCCTCATCAAAACCCTACTATACTCCTTAGCTAACTTCCTTCCATCTTCAACTGTCAATTCATATTTCGGAATCTTATCAGCATCAACTAGCCCTAGAGTGATAAGATCCAAACCTTCCGGTCCGATAATTCCTGATTTATCGTCATCGTTTTTAGCCTTATTTTTGTTTTTCTTAAAATTTGCAATCTCTAGCTTCCTATCTTCAGAAATCAGTCCCATTTTCTCCCTCTCAGCTTCTCTCTCACGTTCCTTAGGTTTCAAGTATCTCACCGGCGCTTTTGCCTGCAAGCAATCGTCGACCAGTTGTTCGAGTTGGCCTTTTCTCGGACCTTTCGCCGCCGATGGATCTGGTTTCTGTTGACCTTTTTTTATGGTGATTTTCGACCGTTTTAGGGTTTGACCGTCCTTGCCCTTGCCCTTGCCTTTTGCCGTTCCACTGACGGAACATTGTTGTAGGATTCGGTGACTTAGGGTTTCGATTGAGGAACCGAGTGGCTTGAATTTCTTGATATCTGTAATCCGCATCATTCTTGCGAGAGAATGCGATTCACGGTGGCGGTAATGATTGCGGTGGGGATGTGATGGAATCGGATGGGACAGAACTAGGGTTTTGGGAACTAAAGATGAAACGAAGCCTCTCTACTACAAAATGCTGTTAAGAGAATAGGGTTGAATTTGACAATATGGAAACTTTGGGGGCTATAGTATAAAAAATCACAACATATTTTTTCTAACACAAAAAATACAACACATTACTTCAAATGTAGTGTAAACAATGAATACTTCTTTTTTAAAATTTGACTGCAGAAAAATACAGCACTTTTAACATTTTCTTAGGACATGTGTACTCTCGTGGAGAGGCCCGTGGAGAGTGATGTGGCGGTCGTGAACCGTGGAACACCGCGGTTTTTCGTGGAAATTCCACCCGCGTGGAGATGGTGGCGTGAAGAAGAGGTGGGACCTCGTGGAAGGATGTGTAGACACGTGGCAGTTTGCACGTGAGTAGAAAGTGGAACACCACGCCCCCATATGTGGAAATCATATGGAAATGATGTGACGTCTACGTGTCAGTTTCTACGTCCATTTTTCGTGAAGGTATACCCTATGGCCTTACATGAATGTTTTCTTCAATATTTGCAAGACATCTTTGCAACTGAACCTTAATAACAATACATTTTAAGTTATTTTTATTAATTCATATTTAATTTCTGTTTATATAAAAATTAGTTACAAAAACTCATTTAGTGATGATAATTACCGTATATTTAAAAAATCATGTATTATATTTTAATCATTTTCAGTTATTCTTAAAAGTTTTAACAATATTATATATAATAATTATTGTTATTATGTTAGATATGTGGTCATGAAGCAATATTATAAATTAATTAAAATATGATAACAACATAAATAAAGTTTTTATAATTCTGTGTTTAAAGTCGGTTTTGTATTGAAACAAAACCATGTAAAAATCAGAACCGAACAAAACTTACACAGTTTACTCAAGCTTGGCAAGCTTATACAAATTCCACATAAGATAAGAAACTATACAACATTACAAGACCATATATGCCTCTTGTACATAAACTTGAAATTTCATGAAGAAATTTAAAAAAAAACACATCGATTCGAATTCAACAACAAAGTAAATGTAGGATCATAGATGGAACTAACGACCATCTATTCCGTCCCTGCAATCTTCTTCTTTATGGACTCGATGTCTGTTGCTAGCTCTTTTCTGCTTGACTGGAGTACAAAAAACATGACATTATCAATCATTTTCTAAATATGCTTCCTAAGATTAGAATAAATGTATGTATAGTTAGGAGGGGTTCGGCGACTGGTCAAAGCTCTATTCAACAAAGATAAGCCCGGTCACAGTCAGGATCAAAAATTATGTTGCAATATTTTATATTGCTTACCTTGAAGAGCAGGTATCGGTAGACAAACCATGCGGTATATCCAAGTCCTACCAACTCCATGATCTTTGGAAGCTGAAATTTTCAAGAAACCATGAAAAACAAAATCAGAAAACGTTACAAAATTGCTAAAATCGACATGTGACCAAGTCTATGCGTTGTTCTCTGCTTCTTTTGCTTTCTTGAATTGAAGTCCCACTTTATTCGCTTGTGGGAAAAGATGGGCGGGTTGGGTCAGGTTGGGTCGTAACACTTTTGTGCAGTTTTTATAGTTTATTAATGATTTAATGTGTTAAATATAATCAAAAACATCCAACTTATGCTACTACTCACCAATGGCACGGAATTGATTGCACCAATAAGAATTGAGGATAGCCAAATTGCGACAACTCCTCCTCCGCCGTAGATTATGACTGTGGACTTGTTCTCAACTGCATCCCACTGCAAATAACAATAAAACAGGAAAAAGAAGAATATTAAGATATGAAACAGAAAATGTTTTGAGTATCATATTTACCTTTTCTTTTAGGTCATTGAACAACTCATTTGCATCTGGGGCGGATGATGCATCTTCTGAGACCTTTATCTGGAAAAGATTTGACCTTTTTGACTCTGGAAATGAGATTAAAAATTAGGCACATTTGGGCAACAAAGAAAATAAAGTGAAGAGTATTAGTTAATTAAACATAGAGGAATCAAAACACAACTCCCAAAGGGAAATTACAATAATATGGTTAGTTTGATAGTTTTAAAATCACAGGAAGTTCTAATCCCCAAGTTTATGATGCTTCAAGAAACCTAACATATAATATGGTTAGTTTCTTGACATGTTGCAGGAATTAAGGTTCATGTTATGGAATACATGGATTCAGAGATTTTATTTTAAAAATATTAAGGATACTAGTGAGTTTATATATGTGTATATGCATACCAGTATAGGACCATATAAATAAAAGGGGAAAATTCTTTCAAGATTATCATATCCTTGTTTTTACTTAAAATGTCCATATGAATCTTAACTATATGAGAAAAATATATTTAAGATGCATACATTCAGAAACAACAAGAGAAAACTTCATAGAATAATAACCAAATTCCCATTTGTTTCATTTTAATCAGTCAAACTTTTTTGTCACATTATTACGGTCACTCAAGTTTCACTTGATGTTCCAATCTTGCGCAATTATTAGTCATTCAAGTTTCAAATGATGATGTTCTAATCTTGTGCAATTATCAAGTTAACATGTTATATTTTTTTGGATTAAATTTCATGGATAATTTAAATTAAAATTTAGTCAATCCATTCCTGTTTCTTGATCTTAATCATTTAACACATCAAAACATTCATATTCTCGGGTTAAGCACTTGAATTATGCCTTCTTATCAACAATCTAAGCATTTACGTCTGAAAAATCTTGGCATTCACCAACGTGTTCGACGAAATGCTTGAAAGAAAATGGTTACCTGAAACCTGTTTGATGGAAGTGGAAAACGAACGAGCAGGGAGGTTAGGTAAGGCGGAGCAACGGGCAGTGGTTGTTCTAGCAGGAAGACGTGGTAACATGGCGGTGGTGGCCGCCATGGAGGTTGAAGTTGCCGCCGCATACACCGTCGTCGCCATCGCAAATGCTGTCCGCACAAAGTTTTGGCCGAATATCTTTTTTTCTTTTTTCTTTTTTAAAAGTTTTTTATGTTAGAAACTAAAAGGTGAAGATTTTGTTGTGACACGTGGATAAGTAAAGCTTCCTGATTGGTCGTCTGTCTATCTTCTCAATCCACGTTTGAAAGGTTCATATAGAACATACCATACCTGGTTTGGGACTTTGGGCCATAAATTATTGTGTCCTAGGCCTTAAGTTTTATAACTTTATTTATAATAGGGGATGTTATGAACATCAAAACATTCATCCCGATATTGGTAGCATTTGTTTATTTATTTATCTATGGTGACATAAGGAATGTCCAACAATCTGCGGATCATGATAAGCGATCAGGTTCGGCTGATTTTTCTAAATCGTTCCTAAAAGTTAGATTTTTCTTCATCTGACACACTCGAAAAAACTCAGAAATTCTGACCACCGCCATTTGATCGATTTAGACCACAAAACGAATGCAAGCAGACGCCTCGATGTTTCCAATTGCGTATTAGACACTCTAGTTTGAGTTATGGGTAGTTTATTTGTCAAATGCTCATCAAACAATATGAGCCCAGCGTGATAGACCAAATGTTCGGGGATTAGGTTTACTTATAATGTTCTTAAACATGTGAGTGTCTCAAAGATTTAGGAAATGATTGTGCTAAATAGTACTTGCTTTTCTTAGCACCCCACATGTCAAAAGTTGGGCCACTCCCTTAATGAGTCTGAGAACAAACCAATGAACCTCGATCATATGTGGGATGCAATGAGTGGTCCTTGTGGATTCAAGGATGTTACACGACACTCGTAGGACATGTTAATGACGCCAAACTAACATGACGTTTCTACAACTTCACAACTTTCAAACTCAACCTTTTCTAACCTAACATATCCTAAAACATGATTTTAAACACCTTAAACACTATTTGTTTTTTAATAAATATGATTGAGTGCATTTATTTTACCTTTTGTTTGGTTATAATAACATCATCTCATGCTCTTATGATAGCATTTTCATTTTTATAAGTGTCACGTGGGTCCTTTCTAGCAACGGTAAAAGTATGGTAATGTTGAAGAAGGCTAGAAGAATAATGGATGTTGTGTCATGCAAAACGCTATAGAAAAGTGTAACATCCCGGTTTTTCGTATAAAACGGGGTTTTGTACATACATATATATATGTAAAAGAATAATGAGTAATAATCGAAATATAGACAAATTGCGTTCTAAATACGTAAAAGGGTAAAACGTGAGGGACCTAGTATGCGCATGGGCCAAAACCCGACCCATGGGGAGGGGAGGGGTGGGCTGCCCTATATCGTACGACGCAAGGGGGAGGGCTCCCCATTCTTGTTTTACGGCTGCCGATATCAAAGAGAGAGGGAGGAGACGAGGGCTTCAAGTTTCGAGGCGATTTCCAGGTAAAAACTCACAACCCCTTCATCCCTCGTTTCGTATATTCGATCGTTGAATTGTTGTTAACACGTTGTGGTGTTAGGGTTTGTGTGAGAAGTGAGTTTCGAGGAAGACAAGTTCGATCAGAGGTTCGATTAGCACGAATCATCTGGTTTAAAGGTATAACCTCGATACGTAACTTGTTTTGATTACGGTTTTCGTTTTTGGGGTGCTTACGGGTTGGGAGGAGTTCGGCCAAACCCCTTGGGGTGGTCGACAAGTGTATTCGATCAAGGGAAGGGGCCGACTAGGGGTTAAACGACAAGCTGTGAAGAGGTAATAACCCGAGGGCCGCTTTGAGCGGCTGAGGTGGCGCCGAGGGCTCACGACAGCAGTGGCCGGAGGCCGTAGGCGTCCGAGTGGGCTATCCGAAGGCCGTAGGTGGCTGTGGTTGGTGGTTAGCGACGACGGGGATTGGCGGGGGGTCACCGGGAGCCGTAAAGGGAGCCGGGAATAGCCGATACGTGTTCGGTGATGGCTTTTATCAAACATGGAGTGCGTATGCATGCATGGGAGTTCACGTGGGGGTTATGGGTCATGCATGGCAACATGCGAGAGTGGGTGGATGTGCAAGACGTCATGTTAGTCGAGCGAGTGGTGGTGTGAACGTCGAGTCATGTATTGACTCGTGTGTTATGCGTATTGTAGGTACGAAGTTGAAAGACGTGTTTGGAAAGTTAACGAGTTCTAGTGATCGAGGTGAGTTTCTATCGCCCACCTTTAAAATGTTTTATATTTTTGGGCATGAAGTACATGTGGTGTAAATGATTTAGTAGACGCAATGTATAGACGGCGTTTTGTGATGAAATGTGTACTTTTCTTTAATCATTATGCTTGCGTGTGTGTATTGATTTATGTGTCACGTACTTAACGGTCGTGGCGGGAGATGAAGCGAAAGCTTGATATTGTGATTGACATAGTCAAACGGGTTATTGTGTCTATTGACGGTCAGGCGGGAGAACTGTGTTTACTTGTGTCTACGGATACATTAAGCGGGATATAATTGTGTGTTGTTGATGTTGATTAAATATTTTGATATGAATTACTCATCGGGGAATGCGATAAATCTTTTTATGATGAAACCATTTTAATAACGGTTTTTGGGATTAATCATCTTTAATAACTCATTATAGAACTCACTAAGCGTAGCTGACTTTTTAGCATTTATTTCAGGTAAAGAGAAAGAGTGATCTGGCGGCTCTTGGATGGCAATTGGTTACTTGGCGTGTGATGACTATGACATTCCCGTTTTGTTTAAGTTTAAATGAACTTAGTATTTGACTTGTGTTATGTTTTGACGATGGGACGTTGATTATGGGTTGACATTTTAATTTCCGCTGCATGTTATGATAATATCTGATGTCTAAGACTACATAGCTTGGGATTATGCCAATAAGTAGGGTTCCCGGGTCTGGGACCTTACAAAAAGGCAAAACAACGGTTGAGCAATAGGTTTCGGCAAGTGTGTGGAGCTTGACGTGTGCAATTAGTAATATAAAAATATTAATTAAAATATTGCATAAGTTTAGTTTTAAAGAGTGATCACCAAAGGACTAAACTACACACGTATAAGCAAGTATATTTATCACAACGTAATATAGCAGTGGCAAAAACCGGATATCAATCCATGGACATTTTGGATTCTGATACGAAATCATATATCAATATTTAATCTATGAAAAAGAAATTAAAATGTTTTGTTTTAATTTTCATTTAAATAACAAAACATAATAATTTGAAAATGAAAGAAAGTGTTTACATAGAGGGAAAAGAAAGACTAATCACGCCCGTGAAAAAAATCATGCCCAATAATCACGCCCCTCATCACGTGTCGAGGGGGCGGTGTTAAAAAAAATCACGGCGTGATTGTCCTATCCACGTTGGATCACGGCGTGTTTAAAACTTGTATACCTGATGCTCTTACTACCAATGAGTTTGGTAATGATGGAACTTTTTTTATGTATAAATCAAATCAACTCATTTTACGATGGCAAATATCATTGTTTTACAATGTCGCTTTAGAACTATCTCCTTTGGTTGTCATTGTAAGATTATGGGCAAAACTCATATAGTTATGTTCAGTGGCGGAGCTTGAAAAAATAAGTAGCGGGAGCCAAAAGTCACGTGAGCCAAAAACTTTTTTCCTATCATAATGTTTCGGGTTGGCGATTCAATTCGGGTCGGGTCAAACAAATCAACAATAATTAACTCTAAATATCTAATTATCTATGATGATGCGAGAGAAAAATGGTAAGTATCTGGAAGAAGAATTACAACTCAGCCCAACTGTGGTTATGGAGCTTCAGAATTACCATGATTTTCTTGTTGATTTTCATGCTCTTGCGACTCACTTGTTGAATCTTTGTGACATTTACTTTCTTGTTCATCATCCTTTCTTTTCTCTTGTTTATCATCAATTCTTTTGTAAAAAGAATTAATAGTTAAACTTTTCAACTTTTTCATGATATGCCAAACAAAAAAAAATAGGCTTGTATTAAGCAACTTTTCTCTTGTTCATCATCAATAATCCTAATTCATAAATCACAATCCATAAATCTAAATCAAATTATCAAATCAATGAATCATAATCTATAAGTTTCTAACCCTAATACTTAACAATTCTAAGTTAGTAACAATCCATAAATCATACTTCAAATTACCAAATCAATGAATCATAATCATACTTCAAATTATCAAATCAATGAATATGAATCATAATCCATAAGTAAATCATACTAACTTAGTACCTTACCAAGTTACCAAGAAATCAAGAATTGGGTGTGTGATTGTGTGAACAGCCGAACAGGGGCGAGTGAAGCGGTGGGCCGGTGGCGAGCAGCGAGCGGGCAGCGACGGCGAGGACGGAGGATCGACGATTTGGGACTGGGTCTGTTCAGCGATTTGGGACTGGTCTGGATGTCTGATCGACAAAAGAGAGGGGGAACAATTTTAGGGTTAATTGATTTGAATTTTTCATCCCCCCCCTAAATTTACACTTTTAATTTTTAAATGCACAAACTTTATTTATTTATTTTTAATTTCGTACTCGTAACTTATCGAATAAATCTGAATAGAGCATTGAACTGGAATTTTTAGGGATAAAAAATCAGTGGGGGCCAATAATTTTTTAAGAAAAATAATCAGGGGGACCGGTTCAATACGTATAAAAATTTTCAGACGAAAACGCGAAAAATTTACACTATTAGCGGAAAAAACGAGGGGGGGACCCCTGGCCCCTTCTAACCTTCACCCTGGTTATGTTATGTGCACATGAGATGTACATATCATAAGTAATGTCCAAGTTTAAATATCACCAACGCGTTTGAGATGCATTAACTTTGGATAATAGAATAACTCTATGGATAAGTGTAACCGGGTGGGAGCAATCCATGATAATTGATCTCCCGGGAAGTTTTCATTTGGGTAATAAAAAATAAATCTGTGAGCTCGACGTGCCAAAAGCGGACAATATTGGTTGGTATAACGGCCGCGGATGTTAAAAACGGTATAAGAACCACTCATGTTCTTTCCTATTTACAATAGTGAGGCAAAACTCATCGGGATGTGAGTCCCAAAGGAGAGGGGTTGTGACACCTTAAGCAAATCGCACATCATTTTCCCACAAAAGAGATGTCGAATTAATGTTAGCTTCTTAGTTGTAGAACGTTTCATTGAGCTCATTGGTATTTAGTAGGAGTGTAAATGATTCGAGCTATATATTTAAGGAAAATTGGTTTTTAATAATGCAAATTATGACTCATTGGCTGATAATAATCCAAACTAACAGTTTGGCTTGTGATAATCTCAACTTTCACTTTTGTTGTCAATGACAGTCCCAGTAGCATAATCATCTTAGATTTACACTTATTTTGGCTCAAAATGACCATTTTAAATTAAATGGACAAACGTACAAGCGAAATCGAGTGTAAATATATAGTGATTATGCTACTGGGACTGCCATTAACAACAAAAGTGAAAGTTAAGATTATCACCGGTCAAACTATTAGTTTGGATTATTTTTAATCAACCAATGAGTAATAGTTTTGACTATTAAAAATCAATTTGCATATATTTAAAGCTCGAGCTTGACTCGTTAATAGTTTTTCAAGCTTATGTGTGGCTTGTTTATTTTTCACTAAATATTTATTTATTTTTAGCCTAAAATTATATATAAAATAAAATTATTATATTATATAAATAATTGACTCGTTTAGACTTACAAGACTAGTCAAACTCAGTATATAAGGCTTCGAATCACTCGTTTATTAAATGTGCTTAAATTTTGTTCGAGCTTTTATAAGCTCCATTTGATTCGAGTTTTAATATTTTTACAGGATATCCTGGATTAGTTGGTTAAAAAGAATAGCATCTTTTTCTTATTTTTTCGAGTTTTAATATTTTTGCTCCAAGTCAAACATCATGCGTCAGACACGGTGTGCTTTCCGCGTCGGCTAAATTGACAGGGGGCCCATGTCCAATCCTTTTTATTTTTCTATAAGTGTTTTTTACGATACATGTACGACTTGAATTCATGACCTTTTTATTATAGGGTTGTTCAAAAAGCTCGTGACTCACTCAAAAAAAGCTTGGAAAAATCTCGGCTCGAAAAGAGCTCGGTTGTAAACGAGCCGAGCCACTATCTAATTTATAAGTTTTGGGTTGTGTATGTTTATTTTGTCTTTTATATATTGTCCCTTACAGCTATTTAGTTTTTTTAAGACCACAAAACTTCAAACTGAGAATAAAATAATTTTTTTGTTGTTTATATATATATATATATATATATATATATTAATGTATAAAAAAACGAGATAGCTCGACGTGCTGGCTTGAGCTTTTTACGAGCCGAGCTCGAGCTCAACTTTTCAGCTCGAAAAAAAAAATTAAGCCGAGTCGAGTTGCCTCGTTTAATTTCGAGCTCGAGCCAAGCCTGGCTCGGCTCGGCTCGTTTACAGCCTTACTCCTCAAACCTAAATTTCTTTAATCATGTGAGTGCGACCTGAAGCATGACATGCTTAAACCTTGGTGTTCTAAGAGCCTTTGTCTCTATCATTGGGCCACCAACCCCAATCATTTTTTCTAAAACTGTCTATTATTCATTTTTTAAATTCTCAAAAATTAATTTATTATTTTTATTTTTCATTTTTAAAGTACAAAAAAGGATATTCCCCCGCGGCACTATACGGGTTACCAAAGGTAAATTTACCTTTTGTTAGTTTTATGCGTTATCAGTCGTACATATATGCAAGAAAGGTAATAAAAAAGAAAGAAAATGAGCTCGAATTATGATTCGTAATAGGATGCGGTTCAAATGATAACTAATATTTATGTGATAACTGTGATATCTACTCTCAAACATAGTGTTACGTATATGTATCAATTATCATTCAGTTAGTGTTACATGTACATAACACTATGTGTCAAATATATATAACATTACGTGGTACGTATATTTAAGACTCATCGTTTCCGTATTTATGTTCAAGATATATATTCAAGATACTTAAATACTCTTTTAACAATTAAAAGAAAAAATAATTTATAAATTATGTGATTGTTTGAGAGTGGTTATCACATAAAATTCTGGTTATCATTTGAACCCTTCCATATATATATATATATATATATATATATATATATATATATATATATATATATATATATATACACACACACACACACACATATAGTATGAGGTTACATTAGAAATGAACAAAACTCTACAAAGTCTAGGAAGGAATCTGGGTCACAAGATTATTGTGATTTGTGGTTGAGATTAACGCGATGATATTTTGGTAAATACTTGGAAATTAGAAACCACCAGGAGGGGTGTAACAGGAAGATCTAACCTAAAAACTTGCACATGCGAGTCACATGTAATTTCTCCCATTTTTTTAAACGTTCATAACATTTTTAAACGTTATTATTTTTTTAAATGTCACCATAAAATCAAGCGTTTTTTATCTTTCCAATGAGTATGGTATTGTTATATTAAAAAAATAATAAAAAATAACAAACTGAGTGTTGTTTGAAATTGTGCGTTTTTATGGTGTTTTATAACGTTCTACACATGGCGTTTTACACAAGGTGTTTGAAATTGTGTGTTTTTCACTGTTGGAAATCGTGCACCGGTTTTAACTTTTAAAACGATTAGTTTACATAATCATATTTGCGTAGGCGGAAGCGATAAAGGCACACGGTAACTAAAGTTCTAAACTTTATCCGACAGTGATCCGATTACACGACATTTAGACAATAAAATAACCAACCATAGGGTGTTAGAGTTTTATACCTTTGACGATCAACCTAAAACTCACACGATGGAATCAACAAGCGTCTTGCTAGTGACAAGTTCACAAAACTCGTAAATACCCTAAACCGTCTCACGGTTTCTTGCGCAAAAAGGATCCAAAACGCACCCGGTTTGCATCGGAGGATGACGTCAGCGGCGGCGCACGGCGGGGTGGCGGAGGCGGACTCGACGGCGCATGGTGGTGGTGTTCACGGCTGCCGACGACAGTGAAGTGGAGGCCGGTCTGTTTCCTTGCGCAACTTTTGGGGGGTGGAGCCTAAGAGAGTTGAATAAGGGTTATGCTTTTTTTTTGAACGGCGAACATTGAATGTTGTGACGTTGCACCCCCTCGTCACATGGGAGAGCCTCGTCCAACTCCGGCTAATATGTTGTCTTAACCGGGCCAACTTGGCGTCAGAGTTGGAGAGCATCCAAGGAAAACTCCCACCCAATACGGCCCCTTCCGGGCTTGAGGGAGAGCCGAGGCTCGAACCCTGGATCGGGGTGGGTAAAACCCTGGTGCATCAGCCTAAGAACTAGGCCTCATTTGCATGCCTCTTTGGCGGATAAGGGTTATGCTTAACGATATATTTATAGTTACCATATTTACGAAAAGCACCCATGGGAATTAACAGTTAAATCCCTGTAATCAACCATTAATTACTGTTAATCCTCAAGGTTTACTAATTACAACTAATTAGTAAATCTTAACCATTTAACGTTTAACACTTAAATGTTTAAACCTCTGTATTTAATTATTTCTCTAAATAATTAATTATCGAACAAACCGTTGAATATTTCACTAAATATTCATCCACCGAATAAATCCGTGTTTCGTGAACTATAATATTTACGACTAAATATTATCAATTGCATGTTGTCAAAAGTGTAACTCTTTGGATCATACCTTGATAGCAACGTTGAAACTAACGATGGTCGGACATCTAATATCCAACAATCTCCCACTTGGACGATTCATCGATTAATCGGTTCAACGTAGACAGTGGTGAACGCCTAGCTGCATTTCACTGCCCCTAGCAAGGTATGACGTATTTCAAACGTCAACTATTCTCTTGTGTACAAGCAACTCTTACTTGACTAAGTACAATAGTCATGGCAAGTATATCTATGTATCCTTTCTGTTTAGGGCATCCGTTGAACATGAGACATGGATACAAGTCAATTCTCATATGTAGTTCAATCATTCTTATTCTCATTCTCCAATTCAAAGTGGTCTAAACAAACTACTCTTCGTTTGAGCGTGGTCACGTGTTTTATACCAGTTCGAAGCGCCAGAATGTCCAACTCCTGATCAAAGGAGAACATAATTCATTTGGTCACGTACAACTCTCACTTAACTTCAGATTTATTCCCAATCATACCCTTATAACTGCCTTTTACGGAACATCGTTAGGTATGGTCAAAGAACAAACTTCAGTCAAAGTTAGTTCTAATATGTGCCTCGGGTCGAAGGATCGACATATCTTACCATATTCAAAACTTCTCAAGACCTTGATCCATGAAGATAGTTTTGAAGCGAGTTACGTCCAATACTCATTCTCTAATGAATATATGTGAATATGATCTCCAACTACTTGGACTTTCATTCATAATGAACCAATCATCTATTTCACAATAGTCTTACATTCAGATTGATTCCCATGAATCTGATCGACTACGGACATTTAGAATACAATATTCAAGGATTGTTAAACGTATAAAATGTCGAACATAGAAATATCTATTTATAATGCATTTAACCATTAAATCAAAATAATACCAATGTATCTATATTGTTCGAAAAGCACCCAATACTAACATACAAATCAACCTCAAAGTCTAGCAAATCTAGTATCTATCAACATGCTCCTCATGTACAGTATGAGGTATAGGCTTAGTGAATGGATCAGTTAGATATTGATTTGTGTGAACTTTGTTTAATATGATGTCTCTAAGTTTCATGATCCCATGAATGAAACTTATGATGGAAAAACCCTTGTGGAACTTCTTTCCAACTCTTAGAAGCTATCTGAACTCTTTCAGAATACCGTCTTCTAATGTTTTCAAATCACAACATCTCATGTTGTGTCATAGTTACTGATGGAACTCTTTCATTCGTAACATTGATATTCTTTATGGCGTATTTAATCATTCTTAATGATTTCCCCTTTGGTGTTCAAATCTTAACTCTTAAGATAACTGCATTTTACTGGTAAGTTTTCATAACTTTTATTATCTTGTTTCCGGAACTCTTCTTCTTAGTCAAAGTTAGTACTCTCGTATCTTATCTCATAAGAAAGTAGTATTTCATCAAAACTCTTTATGATGCTCACCATTCTATGCTTCTCATGCATTTCCTTTTATTCTAATATACTTGATTTCAAAGTTCTTTCATCATATGAAAGCATTGACGTAGCTAATTATATTTTAGATGAAACCAAATGAACTCTTTCACTTTCATCTTGCCCTAATGAAACTTAGGTTTAGAGACAATGTTAGTAATTTGTCTTTGTTAGCTTGTCAGACGAAGCATTAAGACAATTTTACTAATGTTAATGGATTGCTAGGATTCTAACTCTAGAATCTTTCCTTCATATATCTCATATATGGTTGCAATTAATACAAGTTTGAAATCCTTTTCTAAAGATACTTTATCTTTCAGTGATATGTTAAACTCGAAATTTTAGTAATGTATCACTATACACTCCATGATAACCTTTACCATCCCCTTTTGTGGTATTCCATGTATCTCTATACGAAAGAGTTTCGTGTGTTACCTTAATAAGTCATCAATGTTTTAGAACCTTAAGAGTAAGATTAAAACTGTTCATGACCAAGTGTGCACCTGATTCTTAAACAACAAGAAAATGTTGCTTAAATTCTGAATAAAAGGTATTATTCAAATGCATAAACATAAGAATTCATATATGCAAAGATGAGATCTTTAAGGATATATGAAATAATGTAAAGTCATAAACAAAAGATAAGATATTTTAATAGACATATGAAATCATGAGATGAAAAGGATGAGATTCTTCAGTATGTCAGATATGCGGGGATGCGGAAGAGACGGCGGACCACCTATTTACATCTTGCTATCTCTCAACTATGACTTGACAAATGATAAGTAGTTGGTGCAAAATCCCTACAATTTTCGCCTTCACAGTAAGAGATTTACTTGAAATACACAAGACAATTACAAAAAATGGAGTCCAAAAGAAAATGCTACATGGAATCGTTCTCACTACTATATGGTGCATTTGGCGAGCAAAAAATGAGGTTATTTTTTCAAGCAAACCGCTAAAAGTGGAGAAATTATTTGAAGACATCAAGTCGCTAGGTTTCCTATGGGTAAAAAATAGATCTAAACACAACTCATTACTATGAAAAGATTGGTATAGTTTTAACTTAGCTTATAAGTGTATAAGTTTTGTGTAATTGTCTATATCATATTTGCATGCTTTCCATCCTATCTGATGCTAGTTGGTTTGGTTCTTTGGGAATAAACGTTTGCCATTAAAAAAAAACTAATAAATATTTAAATAATAATAATAACTAAATCAAAGTTTGTAATTTGCAAACAAACTCAAATCATTAATTTATACTTTATTAAATATCTTTAAAATCATTGGGAGGGGATTGGAGATCTAGGAATTGAAACACGTGTGTAAGAATGTCATTTCATTTCATGTCAAATGGCGCATGCGGACGTGAAAATTTTCATAAAATATACTTCATAAATACTTATTAACTTACATAATTATTTTATTTAACTTGACATAATTTAATAAGGTGGCGTAAAACGACCACGTCAGCCACATGACTGGTGGAGTTACTTGCCCAATTCTTCACGACGTGTAGATCGATCCAGATTCGAACACGTGTATGGTGATCGCATCACGTTGAGTATCGTACAATCTGGTTGTTTACACTTTGCACCTCTGTTTTAGTTTGGATCGTCGCAATACCTCCTTTTAGTTTCTTTTTTGATAATTATCTCCCCAATCTTTCGTAATAAGACAAATGAGTCCTTTATTTTGAAAAGTTTTTGGAGATGTAAACTTTGTGTTTGGCAACTTATAACATAAGCGAGTAACAAGCCGATTGTTCCTACCACGAGTATGTGTATGTACTAGCTCGTATTACGAGTATGTGTATGTACTAGCTCGTATTACTTGACAACAACATTTTAATAGTATGATCGTTGTATCCGCAGTTGGCCTATCCCTAAGTAACTAACGTATAGATAATTTGTTACTATAAGACGGTATGTTAATTAGACATGATGTTTAGTATATGGGGTTATTTTTTAATCGAAGGGCTTGTATTTTTGTTGACACTAAGTATAATATTTTCGTAAGTGCAAGAACACAATACAATATGACAAAGTGATCGTTTTAGAAATAAAAAATGTATTTAATCAAATAATAGTATCGTAGTAGCGTGTATTTTTAGCAACCGACAATCATTAGTAGAACACAAAAAATGTTTATATAAATGACTTATTTTATGTAAGGTGAGAGTTCGGTAATGTGTTTCTATATAATTTCGAACAAACTAGGAATGCATTAGAGTGCTCTCATGGTCGTACCACGACATTCTAAATTATTGTGAATAAGAAAAGAGTAAATTATGTATAGTTTAAGTTTAAAAACCTTCTCCTTAGAGTATAATTATTTAAAGTCACAAGTTATTTTTTAATTTATATAAAAAGTCTAACATATCATTGTTTTAGAGCAGATAGCAAAATTATGAAAGAAAAATGTTTATATCATAACAAAACCTCTATTTTAGGTGCATCTCAGTTGACAACTTTATTGATAATACAATGGTATCAACCAAAATTATGCGCCTAGTGCTCACACCCTTAAATACAAAATAAAATCTTGTTCCATAACGGAAACAATAATTTTGATGGACTAGAGAACGATTAGAGCTAACATAAGGGGGTAAAATGAAAATATTCATAGTATCAATATCGACAATAATTTAGAAAACAATTCGAACGGCCAGCACGATATCAATGGGCCAGCTCAACGACCACCTTTCTCGCTGCATAGTTAATTGTTAATAAACAATTTAATGTAAACTAGTTGAATACCCGCCGACTAATTCGCTCATAACACGTTCGGTTCGGCACAGTACAACAACGGTAACGCCACTCGATATAGGGTACGATATGAAAAAAACTCCGTTTTCAAATAAATTGATACCGAAACGTTGGCAAAAAAAATATAAATAGTCGCGCACTACGTTCTTTGAAGAAAATTGTGACAATCCGGATTTTTCCAGTTAAATCCGTTAGAAAAATCCAGTTAAAGTTAACCTATCTAACCCTATCTCAAACTTCAAGGACTATTTATGTTGTTTCTTCAAACCCTAACTACAAGGACTAATGGTTTGATTAGCCCAAACTCAATTTTAATTGATTTGTAAAGTCAAAGTCAAAATTTAAGTTCCTGTTGACTTCTGAAAGTCAACTAACCAAGTCCTAACTCAATTCAAACTTTAGGGACTATTTCTGTCATTTCCCAAACTCAGAAATAGGAAACCAGAGGGACTAATTCTGTAATTAACCCTAATTTGATTTATGTTTGACTTTCTAAAGTCAAACTAGCAGTATTCAATCCAAATCAAGTCCACGATCGTTTCTATGTAAAATTGAAACTGAATTCGCATGAATTATGACATTAATGGCCTTAACTACCGATTAAAAACACTATCATTGTCTAATTAAACTCAATAATGGGAATTAAACCCCGTAACTGTCGAACTTAATGCTAAATCAACCGAATTCGACAAATTTCGATTACCAATTCATGTACAAACACCCTGCACACCTAAATCGAGCATGCCTGAACCTGTTCCACCATCCATTGTGATCAAAGAAGCAGCCGTGAACGCCGGGGAATAGCTAGAGGAGTCGCGACTAACTTTTAGTCGATCTCCACTTTTCCGATATCATCACAGGTAATCGAATACACCATTAACTTCGTTTTTATCCTATGAATGAAAGCCCTAACCATTTAGAGGCCTATAACATCGAATTGATCAAGACCCTGATCTAGGGTTCATGTTCATTCGGATTCCAATCGAACCATATCAATTCGATACCAATTAAGGAAATCAATCAAGTCCTCAGACTCGTCTCGAGGTCTAGATTGAAAGCCCTATCAAACCAAGGGCTTATATCATCAAATCGATGATGAACCAGATCTTAGGGTTCTTCGTATGACCTAGTTAATCGAATCATAATCTACATTCGTTTTAAATCCAATTAATTTATACCAACAGATTCGCAATTCCATTTTTGTTAAAAGCCCTGTGATTCTAACAACTTTTAATATCAGAAGCCTTCGATTTGATGTTGGGTTTAAAGCTAGGGTTCGACGATTTCATAGAAGAATTTAACGATCTAAAACTCAATGCTTTTCCAATTAAACTGGCCAGTAGGTGTAACATCCCGTATTTCGAAGCGATAGAACGAGCACGGGGTTTACATGAAATTAAGGAAAAGAAAGTGAGATGGACCGGGCCTTGGCCCGGGTCGCTAGGTGGGCTGAGCTGAGCTGAGGATGAGGATGGCCCTTAAGACCCTAACCCTCACTCCAACCACCTCATTTTCACACTTCAACTTCCCCACCTTCTAGAGAGAGAAAACCATAGAGAGAGAAAGTTGGCGGATCGACCCGAAGAGCTAGCATCTCGTTCCTCTACTACTCGTGAGTAGGTTCTCAGATTCGGAATCTCGAAACAGGTAATAACCCGAACCAAATCCGAGCTTTTATTCTTTTTGGGTTTTCTGGTATTTTCGTAAAAGGAACGGGTTTTTATGAACCAAAGGAGAAAAGGATTATAGATCTGGAATCACGAGAGGAAAATACGCGTTTTGAACGTAAAAAGTTTCAAACTTGACGAATCAATCGACTCAGATCTGAATCCATGCAAGTTTGCGGTTGGGATGAAGTTCACGGTTGGGGTAAAGTTCACGGTCTGAATAAAGTTCGCGGTCTGGGTAAAGTTTGCGGTCTGGGTAAAGTTTGCGGTATGGGGTAAAGTTTGCGGCCTGGGTAAAGTTCACGGTTGGGGTAAAGTTTGCGGTCTGGGTAAAGTTCGCGGTTAGAGTTCTCGGGTAAAATCTTGAGAACTTTCCTTAAGCCGTATACTTCCATGTTCACGAGATTAATCCATGAACTCCTAAAAGTCACGGGAAAGAACCATGTACCCCTAGGTTCTCGGTATAGTGGGGGTCAAAATATAACGAGATGTATGTAAGCTAAGACTAGGTTGCGTACGTACAGGTTAGAAGATCTCTTAGAGACCCTTGACCGTGTTCATCACATGTGAGTTCTAATCCCCTTTTTGCCTGCTTTAGGGGTGGTGTGCATACTTAATGTAAAGTGTTTATTATATTTTATATATTAATAAATAAAGTGAAAGCTATGTTTTAGTGTAAAGTTTAAAAGAGGCAAAAATACATTTTTAGTAAAGTATGATTATATTATTGGCAAGCGTTTATTATATTTTGATATACATAAACAAAGGCATGATATATGTGTCAAGCTATGTTTAGTAAAGCATAACTATATTTTATGGCAAGCGTTTACTATAATTTATATACATAAACAAAGGCATATTATATGTGAAAGTTATGAACAAGATTTACATAAAGTTTTATGAATGGTAAAGTGAACAGTTTCCTTCGGGAATGTGTACCAGCTGTAAAGGTCTTTGGGACAGATGTTACTTGTGCAAGATGTTAGATATGGGTTCTACTCATTAGTAAGAGCCTTCATGGTTCGTTAACGGTTGTACAACTGGGATGAGTGACGTCGGTTGCTCGGGAGAACTACGCAACTCCTCTTGGCAGTAAAGCGGTATTGTCGGTTCATGGTCGTTGATCATGAGGGCAATGACCGGACAGAGGAATTAATGGTAAAGCGGTATTGTCGGTTCATGGTTGTTGATCATGAGGGTAATGACCGGACAGAGGAATTGACGGTAAAGCGGTATTGTCGGCTCGTGGTTGTTGATCATGAGGGCAATGACCGGACAAAGGAATTAACGGTAAAACGGTATTGTCGGTTCATGGTCGTTGATCATGAGGGCAATAACCGAACAGAGGAATTGACGGTAAAGCGGTATTGTCGGCTCGTGGTCGTTGATCATGAGGGCAATGACCGGACAGAGGAATTGACGGTAAAGTGGTATTGTCGGTTCATGGTCGTTGATCAAGAGAGCATTGACCAGGTACTTGTCGGCTCATGGACGCGAGCCATGAGGGCAGTACAGTGTAAAGGAATCGACGGTTCATTATATGTTTTTAAACTGTTTTGAAATGTAAAGTAAAGCATGTAAAATTTTGCCATAAGGGCAGTATTTAAGTATTAGTAAAGCTTTTGTATAATTGATTTAAAGTAAACGTTAGAACTCACTCAGCGTTGCTGATTTTTAGTATGCACATCAGTTAAGTGTAGGTGGCAGTAGATGGATGTGGATGCTTGGCGAGACGAGTTACCCGAAGATCAGTGTCTGGCATCCAATTTATGTTTTTTGTTGTTTAAGACAAGTTTCAGTCTGAATTTGACAAGTTGTGAAAGACATGTTATGATTCCCCTGTTATGTTGAAAGTTTAAATCGTTTCCGCTGCTAAGTGATGAATGTTTTATGTTTAAGTGTCATGTGTTGATGAGTAAAATCCAATAAGTGAGGCCTCCCGGGTTTGGGGCCTTACAGTAGGTTCGCAAATAATCCTTGAACAAAACCCTTATACTATCGTATCCATTCAGATTCAAAATCGATGGAATTGAGGCTGGTTTGGATTCGGTTTATACGGGGGAAGAACTCAGGGGACTTCCTTGTTAAAAACAATTTGATCCGGATTCGTTTGCGATTCCCTAGCGGGCAAAGATGGTTAAGACAGTGTGCTTGTGTGGGAGAGACCCGGGTTCGAGTCTCTCCACACCCTTTTATTTTTAAAATCAGTTTTTTTAATTATTATTTTAATATAAAATCAAACCCTATAATATTATAATAATATATTAATGTGTTTTAGCTCCGAAAACAACACGTAGGCTCGGGTTTGGTTTTATAACCTATTTAATATTATTTTCTCACTTTTAAAATAATATATTTATATTATTTTCAAACCGCGACTTCGAATAAAGTAATATGTTTACATTATTTTCAACCCGTGACTCTTAGTATAAAATAATATATATTTTTAAATTTATTCACCTCGTTTATTAACCTTTATTAACCCCGTATAACGCTTTAAACTAATAAATGATATAATTATTTATATTGTTTATCCACGTCATATACTCGAATAAAAATAATATATTTATTATTTTGTCACGTAAATGATTATTGGATATTTCCTACAAGTTCAAAAATAATATATATGTTATATTATTTTCTTAGACCATTATTAAATGATACAAACACATGAATTTATTTACTTATTTAAAATTATTCGTATTAGAGTCGTTCGACACGAAACGCTTTCATCTTAATAATTATATTAAGAAACCCTATTCCCGTGGACACGTTCGTCTACTCATTGATCATTAGAATGTTTTAAGACGTTTTAATCTTCCGTGTCGTCGTCACAAATCCCATGTCCCTAACTTATGTGTTTATAATTCTAGGGCATACGTAAGCAGTGCAGGCTAACACTTGAGGTTCCGAATCTCATACTTGTGTAATACTACCTACTATGCAACGCAGGTGAGTTTCACGGCCCCTTTTTACTCGTTTTCCTGTTGGGGGAGAAACATGTACACAAACTATCATACTTTTACTTGTTTTCCCCGTGGGGGGGAGAAACAGGTACGCAAACTAACATTATTTTACATGTTTTTCCCATTGGGGGAGAAAACATGACGTAAACTATTTTGATTATGATACTTCATATGATATCACTGTTGGGGCTAAGCGTATTGCAACTATCATTGAAAGTCCTCACACTCACATCGTACCGTTAATATGGATCTTAGCGTGGTAATGTTTAGTAGTACTACTGGGTTTAACAAGCCCCACCCGCGTTAGTCGTGCTAACTCGATTGGAGGTCGAATGGGTGAAATACTAGCCTACTCACATTAGTCAGAGTTGATAGACCTGGCTGGAGGCAAACAAACAAACACATGTCAGCTTCGGTTACGTACGCTTTAGCAAGATAGAAACATAGACTAGCTACCTATAGATATGCATATTGAATGTACATAATCTGGAAAACACTCTCTTATTGCAAACTTGAAACCTGTGAACTCACCAACCTCGTGTTGACACTTTTCGTACATGTTTTCTCAGGTCGCTAAGGCATAGGTTGCACAACTAGGACATGCATGAAGTCCTACTATCATTTCACTCATAAGCAAACCGTTAAAGCAATTCACTTACTTTTATTAAACAAAACTTTGGCGCGTTGTTTTGCGCATTTACTTTCTTGTTTAAACGCTTTCGCATCAACTCTGAACTTTTATGTTATGACATTTCAAAGTTCCATATAGTGTCGTTTGATGTAACTAATGACTGAGATCTTGGTTTGTCACACGCCAAACGGTAGAACTCCGTTAGTGGAATTTGGGGGTGTGACAAAAATTAACGAAAGAAAGTTAATAAAGAAAACAGAAATTAATAGAAAACTAAAAGTGTTATCCTCGTACTTCGCGGCGGGTGTCGTGCCGATCGTTAATAAAATTTAATAAAAAACGTAGACACAACGGTAAAAATAATATTAATAAAAAAGAAACATAAAGATAAATAATAAAAAAAGGAAAAAAGTTCGGACTGTCGAAAACCATAAAAACGAAGACCGAAACCGCTTCCGATAATACCAATACAGGCAACGATGTTGTCCACTCATAATAGGTTCGGTTCGTCATGAAACCATAACGGTAACGACAATCAATATATGCTACGATACTAGAAAAAACTTCATTTTGAATACAACTTCGTTTTCGAACAAATTTATATCGGAATGTTGACAAAAAAACTAATAAGCACTTCGTTTTTTAAAAAAAGTTAACGAACGAAAATTATTAAAAAAAAAAATTTATTAAAAAACTAAACGGGTTAAAAACGTATATAATATACAGTTTGGGGTTGAAAAAAAAATACCACATGTTAACTTTTCAATGGAAATGGGACTATTCCTCTAGCCCATCCTTTAATCTATTTTCTAATTCTAATTAATCAATATACAACCTCTTTTTTTATTTTTTTTAGAATCACGAATTTCTCTTGTGGGACTTGAACCCAAAACCTCGAAACACTTAAAAGATTTTGACATTGTCACTGAATCACCAACCCTAGTAATCATTATTCAATATACAGCCTAGAAATTGGTTATTTATTTTATAATATATATTAATTAAAAGATACATAATTATAAAGATTTACTTTTATACATAGCAAAATTTTAATATTAATCATTTTTATATTATTTTTAGTTTACATAATGATACTAACTTGGTGGAGTGGTAAGGGAAAGAACTGGTGTTTCTTGTGACACAGGTTCGATCTATGCCCTCCCCATTAGTTTCTGCGGCATGCAAATGAGGCCTAGCTCTTAGGCTGATGCCCCTGAATTTTAACCACGTCGATACAGGGTTCGAGTCTCGGCTCTCCCTCAAGCCCGGAAGAGGCCGTATTGGGTGGGATTTTTCCTTGGATGCTCTCTAACTTTGAAGCCAAGTGGGCCCAGTTAAAACAACATATTGGTCAAAGTTGGACGAGACTCTCCCATATGACGGGAGGAGGGGTGCGACGTCACAACATTCAATATTCGCCGTTAAAAAAAACCTTTCATATACTTCAAAAAAAAGAAAATACCAATCTTTACAAAAACCGATATTGTATTTTTTATTTTTACTAAATTACAACTTTTTTTTTATGCTTTAGCAAATTTCAATTTGTCCTTTCAATTTTTGATTTCGCTCCTTTATTTCAAAAAGTTTTTATAATTTCGTTTTTTCACTAACAGACATTAAGTTTTTTACTGCACATCAAAGTATTTTAGTCCTTTTACACTTAAAGGATAATTCTTATAATTTAATTAGATTTTATAAATTTAATAAGTTATAGAGTAAATTGCAGTTTTCGTCCCTGAGGTTTGAACAAAACATCAGGTTTCGTCCACCTATAACACATTTGATCTCCAAAGTTTGATGTTTTAACACTTTGCGTCCCTGGTCCTTAACTCCGTTAAAATTTATGTTAGTTTTTGTGTAAATCTACTGATATACCCTCCTCTTCTTCTTCAACAATCAGACTCAATAAACTGTATATGAGACTCAATAACATGAATAACACTTTGCTCTAGCGCGACCCCTTCCGGCCACCGGCCCTCCTACAATGACAACGAAGCCACCATCTCCCCCTAACCGGCGACGGGTGTTGGTGGCTCAAGCAGAAATGGCGACGACGGTGGTTAGGGATTCCAGGAAGTAGAGAGAGAGGCGACAGGCGGTGTCGGGTAGTTTAGATAACGACTGTGACGATGTTAAACGACGGCGATGGTGACGGGATGAGTTTTCCGGCGACACCCGGCTAGGGTTCCGTCATAGCAACGACGACGAAGGCTGAGGTGAGACCTTATGGCAGCGGAAACGGGACGAGGATGGTGTTTCGACTTCGACGACGACGACAACGGTTGTCACCACGTGAATCCTCCGTCACCTGTTCCCCGTGGTCGTTGTCGCCGTCGTTCTCCGATCAGCACCACCACAAGCAGGCTTCGTACGCCGCCGTGGTGAATAATGGTGGTTCGTCTGGTTCGTTGTTTTACGGCGAGTTTAACGACGGTAATGATGAGTTTAGTGCTGACAACGTTCTACAAGTTGCTTCTGATCAGATGTAGTTGTTTGACGAGTGTAAAAATGTGGAGTTTAACGACTCAATAGCGAGCCCCGGTGGCCGGAGTGACTTTGATCTTTTTCCTTACCCTACCGATCCGTCAAATCAGGGGATGGAATCAAAATTGCTTGTTGGGTCTGATGGTTGAAGAAGAAGGGGGGGGGTATATCAGTAATTTTACATAAAAATTAACAGAGTTAAATACCAGGGACGCAAAGTGTTAAAACATTAAACGTCGGGGATCAAATGTGTTACAAGTGGACAAAACCTCATGCTTTATTCAAATCTCAGGGACGAAAACTGTAGTTTACTCTAAATTATTTATTACAATTTGTTATAAGAATTATTAAAATATAAAAAGAAATTAAAATTAGAATAAAGTACATGGATGGTCATTGTGGTTTTCATAAATTTTGGATTTGGTTCCTAAGTATGAAAAAGTACACAGATAGTCCAAACTTTTGCACACATGTAACACGTTTAGTCCTCAACTTGAATGGAGGTTAAATTTTTCTATTAAGTGTGTGTAAAATAACGAAAACACCCTTATCACTTTCGTTAAAAAAAACCCTAGTTACAAACCATTTGAATCACCACTGGCACACCATGGAACCAACACCACCTTTCCACCGCCAACCACCGCCTGCAACCACCATCGACAACCACCGCCTGCAACCACCACCTCCCCCTAATCGACAACCATCGACACACCATGGAACCACCACCTCCCCCCTCTCAGCCCTATCATCTTCCTAAAATCCGACAACGACCCAAAATCCGGCCATCCCTGAACCTGCGACCCCAAAATCCGGCTATCACACAAAATCCGACCATCACCGCTGTTATCAGATGGTTGTGGTGAGCTGGTGGAGTTTAATGTCTCGAGGAACAATATCTCAAGCGCGGTTCCCGATGGTTTTAAAGCTTGTTCGTTGCTTGAAGTGGTTGATATCTCCCGAAATAACTTCTCCGGTGAGGTACCGTGGATATATTTTTGAGCCTGAGCAGGTTGAAGAGTTTGATGCTAGGGTTTAACAACTTCAAAGGTAAGTTGTCGGATTCGTTGTTGGAGATGATAAATCTGGAGAGATTCGCCGTGAGTTCGAACGAGATTTCCGGTCACATTCCGGCGGGAATCTGTGGAGGTGCTACCGGAAGTTCTAGCAGCTTGAAGGTGTTGAACACTTGTACCATGTTTTATGGTTGCAACCAGGTTTTATGATTTTTTTTTAATTTTATGGTTGCAACTTGAATTTGTGGAGGTACTACCGGAAGTTCTAGCAGCGGGAATTTATGGTTGCTGCCATGTTTTATGATTTTTTTTTAACTTTTAATTTTTTAATATAGGCATATTTTGGTATTTTTTTAAATATTTAACTGAATAGTTAACCTCTATCTAAGTTGAGGACCAAACGTGTTACATGTGTGTAAAAGTTTGAACTAACTATATACTTTTTCATAATTAGGGACCAAATATAAAATTTATAAAAACCACAAGGATCATCCGTATACTTTATTCTTAAAATTATCATCTTTCTAAAATTATCATCTTTCATGATCTCTCTCAATTTTCCTAAAAACCTTAACCACCACCATCATCTTCCCCAACCCCTTCACGCCCACCCTAACCCTCTCACTCCCGCCCCTCTCTCTTGTAAACACCCTCCCCTCCGGCAAACCTTAAAATAGTCAACCACCGCCACCACCATTCAATGCTTCAAAACTCAAACCCTGGCAGAGGCGAACCAATTCGCCGGCTTATCGGTTCGATGGAATCATGCACCTATGGTTTGAAGGAGAGAATGATGAAAAACTGCAACATCCATAAGTAAATAAGAGAATCAAAGTTGAAATGAAGAAGCAAACAAGAAGAAATCACATGAGTATCCACCGGTCAATGATTTCAAGATTGGTTTTTTAAATGGGTTTTCCCCGGTTTGGGTTTCTAGCCCATAAATGGGTTTTCCCCGGTTTGGGTTTCTAGCCCAATCTCAAAGTGTCATTTTGTAGACGCATTTTGGCGCGTTGCAGTTAACCACCATCAATGACGGACTCCAAAAATTATTTTATGATGTTCAGAAATTTTTGGGGTTGTTTGACTAGCGATATATAATACTAAAATTTTTCATGGGTAGCGATTGCAAAATTTTATAAGAGACAATCAAGATTTTAACGCATATATAACATTAAATTTTTTTTTCATGGAGGGCTACTGGCTCCCATGGCCTTACATAGGTCCGCCTCGGACCACCATTAAATTCTATAAACACTAATGATTTCCTTCCTGTTTTGTTCAATTATTTTAGTCCACAAAATTATGATGTACTGATTTATAATTATTCTTAACCAAGTTTAAAGTTGTCGGATTTAAAGAAAACGACCATCGATAATACTTGCGAGGAGAGTGAGTTATTAGACGAAAGATACGTGGACGAAAAATCTTAAGGTTCTCACTCTAATTGCTTATCCAATTCATGTTGTGCTTTTGGTTTATTTGAAATTATTAATAGGTTTAAAAATAATGTCTTATTAGGATTTGACGCATTACTATGGTCTACGAGTATATATTGATCTTTGAAAGTATGTACACATAGATACATTATTTTTTAAATGTACTCACATGTGCATCTCGTAATATCTTAATTAACTTCTCGTGTTCAACAAATGTATTTGAGTGTCTTATAAAACAACTATGAATATCACTCAGATTTTAGCTATCTTCGGGTGTTCTTAAAAAAGTTGTTAACTTTTAATATTAGTATTTGATTAGATATTGTTGAAGCAAATTCCGGTCACTCAGTGTTTCGGGCAGATGTTCCAATGGGAAGGAGAAGACAGTCACGTCTCGGATCGTCAGTGGGGTCGGTTTGTTCCTCTCAGATCATAGGGTTCTTTGCGATCACAGCAAAAATCCGTTAGAGGGCCCGGAACCATAGGCTCCGAGGACACTCCGACGCTCACGTCAAGTCGAGATCTCATAAGGGCGTGTGTGTAAAGCATGTGTGAGCTAGGGAGAGAGAATGATCTCTTTATTTTGGAGAAGACCTTTCTATTTATAGAAGGGTTGAGATCTAACCCTAAAGGGCCTTCACTTGAACCCGTTGGGTTTGGGTTACCTCCTTAGGTCTAGGACCAATTAGGGGTAGACTTCTACGGATACTAATAGGTGAATTTATATAACAAAATATATATGTATCAATGATGAATTCGAACTTATTCATACTTGAATACATTGTATTCACATGTGAATAGAATGATCTCTTTATTTTGAAGAAGACCTTTCTATTTATAGAAGGATTAAGATCTAACCCTAAAGGGCTTTCACTTGAACCTGTTGAGTTTGGGTTACCTCCTTAGGTCTAGGACCAATTAATCCTTAGGTCTAGGACCAATTAAGGGTAGACTTCTACGAATACTAATAGGTGAATTTATATAACAATTACATATGTATCAATGATGAATTCGAACTTATTCATACTTGAATACATTGTATTAACATGTGAATAGAATAAATTCATAAAACCTAGTATATTCACATGTGATATAAAGGATACAAAATTTTAATTGTGTTCACATTTAAATACATTATATATAACTATAAATAACAACCATTATAAATAGTATACTTTTTTTTTTTTGGCAAATTGACCATAAAGTTTTCATTTTTTATAAAATGATCATAAAACTTTTGCACTTTGAAGTTTGACCATAACGTGTTTTTTAAATTTCGAATAATTACCATTTAACTCTCTCAACTTTAATTAAACTTACAATATACATTTATCAATTTATTATTTTTTAAAAATTGAGCACAATTTTTTTTTTGAAGTTTCGTCATAAAGTTTTGTTGTCCCCTCAACTTTAATTAAACTTACAACATGTGTATGTTTTAACCACTTTTATCATACGTCGACGTTAATTTTAACCGAAGCATAAACGTACAAGTTATCAAAACTATTTTACCGTTTCGTTTTTCTGTATAAAGTGACTTGATTTATCTTTCTCATTTTATAAAATCCCAAATATACCATTATGATATTTTTCTTTTTATCTACGTCTCGATATAAGTTTTATTTTAAACCGAGCACGAGTTTACGTGTATTAGTTATCTTTTGTTCATCTATCTGGTACCTACTTGATTGTTAATTTTGTTTCCGTTTAACAATATTATGATTTTTTTAAATTTATTTTTCGGATCAAAATAGTTATATTTTAGAAATAACAGATAAAAATTATGATAACAAAGTTCTTAAAAAATGTAAAATTAGTACTCCCCCTCTTTCATTATATTTTATATTAAAAAAATTACTACATAATAAAACATCATGTATTAACCTAAATAAATAGTTAATTGCCATCAAGGTTCTGTCTTGATGGTTAGGGGGTTTTCCCTCTGTGGAAGTCATGGGTTCAAATTTTATAAGGTACACTTTATAAAAACTAGGAACACCCTCTATCTCACGCCGTTCAAAGAAATAAAATAAATAGTTAATCCTTTTATATAATTTTTGCGAAACAACGATGGTAAATCTTGAGCACGAACACGTGTCTCGTGACGTGGAATGTTGAATTGGCGTTCTCTCTCTCTTTCTCTCTCTACAAGCTGCAAAAAGCCCACACATCTTCCCTCCCCTCCCCTCCCCTCTTCCTCCGTCGTTTTAGAGAGAGAAAGTCTAGAGAGAGAAAATGCAGTTCTGAAATTACTCTAACTCAGGTATGCTTTAATCTGTTTAATTTTCTCTTCTGTTGTTCTATACTACACATTTATCTGCTCAAAATCAGAATTCAATTCGTTTTAGCTCACAATTTTATTCGTTTTTCTAAGGATCGGAGTAGAAATTCTAGCATTTGTTGCCTATTTTGTGTTGATTTATCTCTGATTCATGCTTTTTACGATTCTATGTAGTAGTTTTTTTATGTTCATATATAAATTCATATGCGTGACTGTGTGTGTGTGTGAGAGAGAGAGAGTGTGTGTGTGTGAGAGAGAGAGATAGGAGATCGGAACTGATAATTGGGCACAATAATCAGAACTTCTATTTTGTTGTATACTAAACTCAAGATTGCTTTTCGCAATTTTAGTTCCGGAATTTGTTTTTCAAATTCCAAAGTTTTAACAGGTATTGATTTTTATTGAATTTTTTGAGTAATTTAATTGGACAAATAAATCTATTAATTTTTGGTTATTTAATTATTGGGATGAATGTCAGGACAGTTATGTAAACTGTTTACACTGTTATGGATCAAGTTTACCAGATCTCAATTGTTGACTTTGATGGATTAGTGATTACTGATTAGAAGCATGTATTAGAGTTGAAGCTAGTTTAAGTTGTGATTTGTTATCGTTGTCCCCGTTCTGTGTGTCACAGGATGGTGTTACGAATTGTGCCAATAGCGGTTAATTATTTGCTCGATTAAGAGATCCCAAATATGTGGACTTTTGCAACGTCACGCATAAGGAACCTAACTTTCAAATTTGTTTTGGTTATTACTATATGAATATATGATAGTGATATCCAATTATACTTTAAAACAAATACCAAGTATTTTCCTTTAGAAGCAAAATTTGGTAAAAGATGGTGTTGAGCAAGAAACCGGCACATTATTGTTTACCGTTTTTGTTGATTAATAGTGGTTTGAGACTTTGAGTATGTAGCAAATCAAAGATTATTGATGACTTGACAATTCTGTCCTGCAGTGCAGCTTGCAAGACAAGCTTTGTAGTGACTTTGACCAGTAATTCTTTGAATCCGTTGACATATTTGCCCATGGGCAATTGCGAAGAAACAAAGGCTTGTAAACCTGAAAAATCATCGTCACCTCCACCTCCACCGGCACCTGTAAGCTCAAAAGATTGTTCATATTTTGCAATTCATTAGGATCTAATAAAGTAATGACCGATTAGTTCATTTGTTACGGTAAGTATTGTGCTTATGAAAATTTATTACTAATTCTGGCAGGAGCATCAGCAAACCGGTGTTCATGCATATCCTGATTGGGCAACCATGCAGGTTTGCTTAATTACACATGTCATTGCCATCTAAAATATTGTTTTTTGTTTCATGAAACTTTATCGATTAATTAAACCAAAGCTTTATTTGCTCTTTTTTTTCTGCAGGCTTATTATGGCCCTAGAATGGCGGTGCCACCATACTTCAACTCAGCTGTTGCACCTGGTCATGCCCCTCCACCTTACATGTGGGGACCACCACAGGTAGAGTACGTTACCGTTCATTTAAATATGTTAAAATCATGTCATGGTGGTCAACCGGTCATCATGTTGACTTTTATCCGTGGCTCCGTGCTTGTAATTTCAGCATATGATGCCACCTTATGCTGCAATGTATCCACATGGAGGTGTTTATCCACATCCTGGAGTTCCTATTGTGAGTCTTTATGAAAATTTTAAAAATCATTATACGATTAAACTTTATATTATATGGGAACTTGTAACTTTAATTTTCAGTCATGTTTGGAATCATGGCATGATGCAGGCGAGTCCTATGAGCATTGATTCTCTTGCCAAGTCATCAGGGAATTCTGACCGTGGCTTGATGAAGAAACTGAAAGGATTTGATGGGTTGGCAATGTCAATAGGCAATGGCAATGACGACGGGAATTCTCACAGGTAAATACAGATCAACTTTTGTAACACATTGGTGATGACATCTTAATAAATTAATCATATATTCGAGTATACCTTTTTGGCTACAAAGATTTGAACTTATTGAATATAAATCACATAACATTTTCAACAGTGGGGAGACCGAAGGTTCTAGCGAAGGAAGTGATGGCAATACAACTGAGGTAATGACAATACAAAGAGTTGATGTTATTAAATATAAATCCTACAACTTCTTCTTTCTGGCTAATATGTTAGAAATGACAATTTCTATCCATTTACTAATGCATGTGTTCGGGTGTCGAATAAAAGTTTTTAGCTAAACAGGAAACGGGTCAAACAGGTAAAATATCAATCATATAACATTTACATTAGGGTCAACTTTAGCTAAATAAGTAACTCATTATTATTAAAAAAAGACCAGTGTGTTTGCGGGTCAGATCTACCTGTCTTGTGTGTGGATTTTCTTGGTAGTTTGTGCAGGTGATATTAAATATTTTCACTTGTTTTTCAGGGCGGTCAAAATAATGGAAAAAGGAGCCGTGAAGAATCACCTAATGCTCGTAAGTTCAACAATCTATCAAGTTTTTCACTAAATTTTTTTCATTTTAGGAATTGATCTATGAAAATTACACTTGTTTACAACTATTTTGCTTACATGTTTACACCAGCTGCTGAAGTTGGCAAGACTGAGCCATTCACGGGTCAACTATTTCCAGCTGAACAAAATGAAGCTTCCAAGAAAGTGACCTCACTCACTGTAGCCCCTTATAAGGCCTCTGATTCTGAGCTGAAGAAATCTCCCACTGCAATGACATCAGCTACTCTTGCAGTAGCGCCAAGTGAAGCCCTGTTTCTGGTCCGTTTTATTTAATTTTATTTGGTAGAAATGTAGAATTAATTCGCAACTTTGTTTTCTGAATCTGTATTTCTTTATTTGAACTGTGATAGAACGATCGAGAACTTAAAAGGGAGAGGAGAAAGCAATCTAATCGAGAATCTGCCAGGAGGTCTAGATTAAGGAAACAGGTACCAGGATCTTGTTTTCTTATATTAAAACTTATACCTTTGCAGCGATTTCATTTCTAGGATATCCCAAAATAAATGCAAACATTTGATAGTTTTAAACATTACCTTCTTGAATCTTGGCCATTACTCCATTAGCAATCATTTATGAAGTATTAACATTGTTGATTTTCTTCTGCTGGACTAAGCTCTTTTGTTGGTTATGGAAGGTTGTTTGACTTACAGCTAAAAGTTAAAACTAGAGGTGGCAAATTGGGGGGGTTGGGTAACGGGTCATAATAGACTTGGGTCTAAACGAATAGCTTTATGTAGGTTGAAACGGGTTATAAGTCGGGTTGACCCCAAACACTTTTTGTCCAAAACTTTTATTGTAAAAATAAGAAACGGTCTCCCCAACACATAAAAATTAGTGCATCAAATATGACTACAGAATTATCTTTATCTCAATAAGAATATAGTACTTTGAATAATACGATCTAGGCGGTTTTATACATTAAAAGTATTCTCCGAGCAACATATGACCGTTTCCTTTTCTATCTAAATTGTTTCATTTTACATGTTTACCCAAAACCATAACACTACCCATTCATAAGTAAATTAGTCAAAATTCCCACCTCTGGATTTTAAGCATTCTCATTTTTATATGTCTAATTAAACTTTACTTTGAGGAAGTTTTTTTTTTCTTTTCAAAACTCAAATAAATTGTGTAATTGTCTAAAATTCCAAATATCTAGGCTGAATCCGAAGAACTTGCAGTAAGAGTTGAAGCCCTCACTACTGAAAATCTGAACCTAAAGTCTCAGATTAATCGGTTGACTGATACATCAGAGAAACTGAAGCTTCAAAATGCCAAACTAATGGTAAGACAAAAACCATAATCAAATAATAAATGGGTTAGTATCATATTTTCTTTGCAACTTATTACATTTCCATTCAACCACAGGAAAAACTTAAAACTGTTCAGCTAGAACAAGAGCCCGAAGACCCTAGACCCGACCCAAATGGTTTGTCTCTTAGCACAGCTAACCTCCTTTCTAGGGTCGACAACGGGTCAAGTTCAAGTTCTGGTGGAGAAGTTGAAGTGTATGAAAGTAACAATAACCAAAAACCTGGCGCAAAGCTGCGTCAACTCCTGGACACTAGCCCGCGGGCTGATGCTGTTGTTGCAAGCTGATTGTTAATCAAATAACCCAACCCGCAATAAGTACTGTGTTTGCTTACCTTAGTATTTTTTAAAGCTAATTAGTCATGTGATTTTGGCGTCATTTTGAAGCTGAAATTGCTGCTAACACTAGTAGATGATAAACAATTGGGATTTTAAAACTTTTGTCTGGTTGTGCTTTGAAATTTCTGCAGCGAACCTGAAACGTGTTTTTAGTTTCAGAGTTTGCTTTGAAATTAGCCACCGACAGTTTATCTTATAATTATTAAGAGCTGGAGAGAGGAGAATATTTGTGGGTTTCACGGAACATATATAACATATGGTTTGTGTAATATATAGGATAATATTGGATGGTTGAGACTTCTAATTATGTTTTTAATGTTGGTTTGTGTAATATCGGTTTTTGTTACATGTTTTACTTGTTGGATGTGTTTGATGGTGGCATGGCTAGTGGTGCAAAAGGATGGAACATGTTAGACAACATGTCAAGTTCTTATAAAAGGATGTGATTGATGTATTAAATAGGTTGTATAAATTAAGGGATGCAAGTTCTAACGCTACTCAAAACACAATATGAATATGGCGCGAAAATAATTAGGTTTTGGGTTATCATATCTGGCTTGTTTAATTGATAGGTTATATTCGGTTTGACATGTTTAACCGATTTAATTTAACAGGTTGTTCTCGGATTGACTTGTTTAACCCATTTAATTAAACAAGTTGACTCACTCGGTTTGTTAAACAAGTCAATATATGAACCCATTAACACATTTATTACAACCCGCCAACCCATTTGTGACCTTTCTAACATGTTTACAACCTATTAGCCCATTTCCAACTGCCAGCTTGTTTACACGATTTTAAGTGCGTCTAGGTTAGAGTAGTTCGTCTTTGACACTAAAATATGATTCGTGTTCTTGTTCAATGATTCCATTTGCTATTTGTTAACCCGTCAACCTGACACGATTAATAATCAGGGGCGGACTTAGTAAGGCCGGGAGGGTTTCACCGGAACCCCTGAGTTTCGAAATTTTAATAGAACGCTATAGAAAAAAAATGGGGTGAACCTCTATGATTTTAATTTTGATGAACAAAACAAAAGTGTTTTTTAAAATATAGGGTGAAAGATGTTTGAAACTCGTATGGAACAACTCTAGGTAGTTTTTTTTTAATTTGTAAAGACTATTTTATTTATATTATGTGTTTTTTAATTTTCTAATGACGATGTTTTTTTATTATTGTATCGTATTTTTATTATGTGATACCTTACCCGACCCGGACCGACCCAAAAATTTTTATGTCCGGCCCTATGAAATTAGGGCATTTAAAAACAGTAAACCACTTGGAAAAAATTATTGGATCCGCCACTGTTAATAATCATAACACAAAGTATTCAGTTAAAATAGTATTTCATTTTTGTAATGGATTTGATAATAAGAATTATAATTAAGAGTTAAAAACACAATTGAAATATCAATAAACCATTTTAAAACCGCTGATGATAGACTGTTTGAAAACAATATTTAATGTGTTTAACTTTTAATCACAGCATAATATAAAAAAATGTCATTTTAAGACGAAAGTTTTTTTTTTTTTTTTTTTTTTTAACTTTGTTGCAACTTTTAGCAAATGTGAATACAAATGAAGAAAATATTAGGAAAAATTTGGATGAAAATATTTGTTGACATTGGAAATATGGTAAAGGGTGATCATGTGCAATGCACGTGTATTAAACGCCTTTGTCCGTACGAGAATTAAAAATATCGGTCACCAGACAAACTGCCGCGGAATAAAAGCGGCAACCCTTTAGTCATAATATTCGTTTCTTAAATAACAATCTTCACGAATAAAGTATTGAAAATATTTAATTTGGTTCACGTGTTTTCTCATATTAAACACTACTAGTAGTTGACATATACATTAGTTAATACTAAAATATAAGTTAAGTGTTTTTTTTCATTTATTTGGTTTGTTAAAAATTGTCATTTAAATCCAAAGGTTTAAATCTTATTATTTGAATTCAAAGGTTTCATAAAAATTATCATTTATAGGATCAACTGTATTCTTATATAACTTCTTCTAAGTGTCTAGCCAACAAACCTGAGAGACCTAACTTTCAAGAATGCCAACCTCGATACCATGGACTGCCATGTTCCAGTTGACCATCACTTCATGCTTACAGGGCATGCCAGTAAACTAGCAATAAGAAAGACTATGGACCCTTAAATCAGCTTCAACAAAATTCATTAATAACACCTCACATAGCTAAAAAAAATCAACACACAACCTCCTAAAACATGATGAAAACGACAACAGGACATCTAATAGCACCAGTAATGATCTATACCACCAGATTAAATTAGCAACAAAAATCCAACAACAAAAGACTACAATATCAGTTGGTAATATCAACACCAAGATCAGTGAACAATTTTTCACAGTTATATAACTTTGCCCAAATAGTAGCGCATAAACACAAAATCAAGAACAATTCATAATAGGGCCAAAACACCAAATCAAACAGTAGGGTCAATTACATTCGATAATGCAATGGTGATAGCGATTGTAGTGGCAACGAACGAACTTACGGTAAAACTCATGTTGATCAAAATCGTCTGTAGAGCCACGAACAAACCAAAGTTCTTCAAACATTACTTGCGATTGTTTTTTGGGGACGAAATTACGATTGCGACTACTACGTTTGTTGTTGATTACGGGGACGAAAGATATTGATTTTGAGTGTGAGAATTCGTTTTTTGCGATTACCTAAAGAGATTGAACGCATAAAACCCATCATGTGGGTTGGTTATTTGTTTTTTTAATTGTTTTGACTGAAATACCCTAAAGTGGGGAAGGTTTAACGGAAAATGTTAACAGTGTTAATTAGGTGTAGTCAGAAGGATTCAAATGACAATTTTTATGAAACCTTTGGATTCAAATGACAAAGTTTAAACATTTGGATTCAAATGACAATTTTTAGTAAACCACAGGGATGAAAAATGCACTTAACTCTTAAAATATTAAATATATGTTTTTTAATGTTTGATTTAAGATGTAATTAAAGAACGATATTTAACTAATAAGATACAAATTAGACTCCATTTCGCATAATAGTGTCACATTATAGTTAACTTGATACTTGAATGTCCCATAATCATAACAATCTTGATACTTGAATGATAATTTACAAGGTACACCCACTTAACCATAACAATCTTGATACTTGAATGTCCCGTAATCATATAGGTAACTTCCTTTGAAGCTTAATGATAGGGTTACATGTCTCGAATTTAACCTAAAATATTTCTTTCTATTTCAAAAAACAGTGTTAGTCTCATTTTTAAGAGGGATTAACATTATAACACATCTAGGTATCATCATTAAATATAATATAGATATACAAATAATTTCACATAAAACTAAAAAAAAAGTTTTATAATGTTTAGCTTTAACATACATTCTTTTGTTAGGAAAAAACAAGCTCAAACAACAAATAGGTATAGAAATGACGTCTCAAGAACACACACAAACACAATGTTAAAGTATAGAATATAAAGAACACGAGAAATTATATGTTCACTCATTGATGCGATAGAGCTACCTTCACGGTTGAACTAGAGAAATCTTTTATCACTTTGATATTGGCACGTCTGGCTGGGTGTCGGATAGGCGACCGCACATGCCCGGTTTTTCAAGGGCACAAATTTTTTGTTATATATATATATATATATATATTATATTTAAATTTATTTGAAAACAAATACATATAAAGTATAAAAATCCCAATTACATTTTAAAACCTAATAAACTTTTTTAAAAGCTAACCTATCATTTTTTTTAGTTTTAGCCCATATAAACCTATTCAACATATATTTTTTTAGTTTTAGCCATCTAAACAGTTTTTTTAGTTTTAGCCGATCTCAACCAATTACATTTTACCTATTTAAAAAATTAAACATTTTTAAAACCTAAATAAAAAAATCAAGCCACAATTAAAGATTAGAAAATAAAGAGCACTATAATTTGATGAAGAACATGTTCCGTTTCAAACGTTATTTATGACTTATACTAGAGCAAGTCCTGTTACTCGGTCCAGCCAGAACGTCCTATTCAGTCCAAGTATCGGTTCAAAGCCTGATCCGGAATCGGTCCCGGTTTTTGGCTGGTTTTTTAGCTAAAAACCCATTATTAATTAAATGAGTTTGATAATATAATTGACGGGACATACAAAATTTTAAAAGTAAGTCAGATATGAGTAAGGAAATTATTAAAATGCAGATGCTAGTTCATATCCGGTTTATTCATGATAGCACTAGCAGTATAAAGGAATGCCAAGTGGTGCAAGTTTCTGGTTGGAGAAGCCATTAAAAAATTTAAAAAGATAATACAAATCTTTAGCAGGTTTGCGTAATTAGTCCAAGTGTAAACTTGTTTGAACATAGACACACGTTAATTATTATTATTATTATTATTATTATTATTATTATTATTATTATTATCATCTATACTAATAAATAAAGGTTTAAGGTGGACACTTGTCACTTCCTCATGCCTCCTCACATTGATTTTTCCGCCTCTCTCTTCTAATAAATGTGCATCTATCATATTAAATAATAATGATATCTATAAATATATTATGAAAGAAGAATACTAATTATATTAAATAAGAATATATAATAGGAAATCAAAATATAACTAATTAAAATAAAAATACTAATTTGTTATATACACACATGTTTCCACTTAATATATCTTGAGACGATCATTATAGTCTGACAAGTTATGACGTATTTACAAATTTATAAGTTTATCTTTTTTAATATACAATCTCGTGTAATACACGGGATTCTAACCTAGTTATCAAATAAAGAAGGATTTTTTTTACATAAGGCGTAGAAAGAAAATTTTGTATTAATTATGTTAAATTACAGGTTAAGATTGATTAGGTGAGAAAATTGTTATTAACAAAGAGTTAAATACGACTAGAAAGGTAAAAAAGAGAATAAATAAGCATCCCTTTGATTTTTCATTTAATCTAAACTAAAAATAATTTTCATCAATCTTTTTAATCTTAAGTATCGTTAATATAACTTATTTTAAAAAAAAAAATCTTAGCAGGATATTTAAAATTTTAGTCTGTTTAATGAGACACAAATCTTATAACGTTTTTAAAGGTCTAAATGCATTGTTGATTACAACGGTGCGTCTAACGCATTATAACAATGTGTCAAACACATTACAACATTGTATCAAATTACTTTCTAGTTTTGATTCGTTTTTATAGTGAGTTTTGATACACTATTGATTACAATGGTGCGTTCAGGTCAAATTTTATGTTGTAATGAGATTTTTACATAAATATCAATCTTTCCATTAAAACATTGTGTGTAACATATTAAAACAAGTACAGTTAAGATGACGCAATTATCATTTCCTTAAAATTCGTACATGCACACATGTTGTATCCTAAACTCTTTCTATACTTCCATAAAAATTCCTTTTGTAGTAATCCCTATTATATATAAACGTTATTTTCCGAACTAATAGTATGTTGGAAACTGCGAGAACCGCGTTAATCCTTGTACTATTAAAAAAATGTATGTAGATTTCAACATGTTAAAAAAATATGGTATTGATAGTTTTTTTTATCTAAATGCACATAGATCATATAACAATATACACACATGCATATGCATATATGCATATATGCACATTTTTATATTTTTTTATAAAAAATTAAGGAGAGGAGATAATAAGATGTTAATAACTGTGAGAAACCTCATAACCCTTTTTATTATTTATTATATAAGTTGAATAGAATACATAAAGATTTCAATATATTTAAAGAATATGGTATTGATAGTTTTTTTTATCTAAATGGACATATACATATAATGTATGCACATGTATATGCATATGTGCACATTTTTATAGATATATAAACAATTTTTTTTTAATTTGACCATTTCATTGAAGCTATATATACATGTCTTATACGGTTCTCGCGATTCTAAATATACTATTGGTTTCGAAAAGAATCCGTGTGTATATATAACAAGTTTAATTAAGAACTTAATTATTAAAAGAAACGTGGAATGAGTTACCCGATTATAAGAGATGATTTTCTTTATTCAAATACATAAACTAGAAATATAATGACCTAATCATTTTTGTCTTATTTACACGAAAGTATTTTTCTTTTCTTCTGTCTTTTTCCTCCCAGATTTTATTCTTGTTTAGTGTCTGATTGGAGACAAGATGATTGTAGATTCATTCAGGTTCAAACATGTGCCATTTTCCCTTTAACTTGGTATTTATCCAATTTTACTTGTTATATATTTGTATGTATTCACCCCTTTTATAAAAATAGTGTATCAACTATAAATTTAGTAAAATAATCTAGTATCTAAATATTTATCAAATTGGTTTAAGAAATAATTGATAATACATGATTGCTTCTGAATTCTGATTTAAATTTTGTTGAGAGGGAAATCTTTGTTCTTTAAATATAAACAAAATCATTGGAGTCATTTTCTTTTTGATTCCTTTTGGCAATATAGCGATGCCTACAATAATTGAATATGAATTATTATTACTAAAAAAATTATGTATGACGAAGAATTTCACAAATTTAAAAGACCTATTATTAATATTATTAAAGAAATTACTAGTATTTATTCTTATTATAAGAAATTATTATTATTATTATATACCAAAAAAAGATCAAATTGCTTTTTTCTGGATTAACCACGTAAAATAACCTTTTAATAGACTAACTAATGATGCAATAGATTCTTATGTTCTTACAAAATCTATAAATAACTAACGTAACAAAGATTCTCATAAGAAATATATATTAAAATGATATTTTTAAATCATTATCATGTAACATTTGTATATACTTTAAAGTTTTTTCGATCTAATTAAACATGAAAGTAATTTGTAGACATAATATAGTTATTGATCCATACATAAAAAGATATAATTATGAAGTAAATGATAAACATCTTTACATCAACTTCGGTGGTGTGTAATTTTAAATAAAATTAACTTATTTGACTTATCTATTTTTTATTTTAGTCCTTTAACCTTTTAAAATAAATATACAACCAAAATTGTAATTTCTAAAAAAAAGTTAAATGAGTGAAACTTATCACTTCCAATAAATTAATATATATGACAAATTACTTGCCTTTTTTTTAATTATCTTGAAGTCAAAATACATATTCGTTTGAGGGAAAAATAATATTTGAAAGTTATAGTAAAATATTATAAGTTATATGAAAATTACATTTGATGACTTGGCTGCCCTAGGATTGAAAACAAATACATTTCTTGTGAGTTTTAAATATTCATCCATTCGATTTTTGTTAATCAAAGAATTCAATGATTGATGCCATGTGTACTACATTTTGTACACTTCATTTTTCTCCCTTTTATTATAAGAGCAAAAATAGATAAATGATCTGAACACAAATGATTTGATGGTGACATTATTATCAACATGATGTTAATCTTCGTCTTTGAACTCAATCAAATGATATACGTAAACATATTCAATTGAATCTATGGACAGGTGGTCCTAGGTCATCAGACAACACCAATTTTTAAATTTGATTTTAGTTTTAACGAAATATGAAGTTATGTTTAGTGTAAATAACTAAAAAAATATAGCAACATTGTTATATATTTTAACAAGTATATACTATTTTTAATTTTTGCAGGGACATATCCTTTAGAAAATGTTACGTTACATAAACATAATATTTTACACATTACTTTTAATTTTTGCAAGGGGCCTAACTGTATTTACTTGATAAATGAAGGGTCAAAACCAACATCTTAGCAATCTATTATCATCTTCTAACTTCTGGCCCATTTGCCATCCCTGGCAGCCTCTTGATCCAGGTTCCTTCATCAAGTTGGATCCTTTTTGTCCCCTCGACAATTTAAATAAAAAAATATTTAAACAAATCTCATTTTTTTTTATAAATCTTGACCGTTTGAACAATTTACATGTACTTCACGTATCTTCCACGTCCTCTTCGTCTTCCTCCCCCAAGCAGATAGATAAAAATTTACAGGGTACCCTTCATTTATTTCCCCTTAATTTTTGCTTAACGTTTATTTATTTTATTATCTTATTGCACATGTTTTCACAATCTTGTCTCTTACCACATGTTTCTTTATTCTCTTGTCGACCTTTTAAAGCAGAAACAAAAACCCCTAAACTTTATTTAAGGTTCTTCAATTTGAAGTGGTTTACACATCTCAAATCATCAATGTGAGTGTTTTTTTCTTCTTTACTCAAGTGGGTGTTTTAAAGATTTGATGATTTCTTTGCTTCTTGTTGTTATAGATTTAGTTTCAAAGTTTGTGTGAGATTTTGGATCCAAATTTTGAGGAATTGGGTTCAAAGATTGTGTTCTTGAATTGGGGAAAAGGCTGTGGTTTGGTAATATGAGTTTGCTAGGGGGAAACCTTAATCAATGGATAATTAAAGTTTTTGTTTTGGGATTTAAGTGTTTGTTGATTGAATGTTGTATTGTTTCTTGGAAATTTTCCACCTTTTTACAATCTTTATTATATTTTACATTTTAAAATGCCTAGACAAACTTAATTCTATATGTGTAAAGATTGGATAAAAAGTTGTTCTGTTGATATGTTTTCGAAATTCGTCTAAATTGTAAAAGGGGGTAATTCTGTTTTGTTCCTGTGTTTTTGCTATTGTATGCTTCATTTGATTCATGATACTTGATTTGGTTGGTATTTTTATTGAACATCATGTAAGAGTTCATGCTAAATTTGTAAAGAATTGTTAACAAATTCCTTGGAAATTGTTAAGTTTACTATGGGGTATTGTTTGAAGTATGCGTGTTTGACGGTTGAAAACATTTTTTGTTGTTGTTGAACTTTAGGTAGAAGATCATGCATCTATCATTTTTTTGGTTTATAATTTATCTAATTTAAAATTCTAGAAGTATAGTCTTGAAAGAGTAAAGTGGATTGTCTTTTGAGAGTGATGGATCAATTTTGCTACATGTGTTTTTGCTTGTTTTAGACTAAATTGATTGCTTTTGTTTGAAAATATGGTTGAATATTTGGATTTGAATATTAGTTAAAAGTATTCTTGCATCAAAATCTTGACTTTTATCAATCTTATCCTTTGTTAGGTGGTATGAATAGAAGCATTCATTCTCAAAAGCCGATGTCATGGAATGAATATATTGAGGGTCTAATTTGGCAAAGTTCAGAGTAAGTAGTCCATGATTTTAAAGATTTTGAGTGGATCACAAAAATATTGTTCTTAAAGTTGACCACTTGGCATCATTTCTTGAATGATTTCTGCATTTGGCACACTCGAAAAGTGTGATTAGGGTTTGTTAGAAACATATTAGGGGGCATTCTAGGGTTTGTGTGAGAGAAAATGGGGCACTCTGCAGCTGTTTGGGATTCCAGGCTTGCCCTTGAAACAACAAAGGACTGGAATGGAATTGAGCAGATCGTTCTTCGGAATCCACAAGGAGCTTCAGCTAGGGTTAGTTTTGTAAATTCAAGAATTTCTTTATATTTTCAAGAAAATCTTTAACTAATCTTCCTATTTGCATATTCTTGCAGGTTAGCTTGCATGGAGGTCAAGTTACTTCATGGCGAAATGAAAGAGGTGAAGAGCTTTTGTTTATGAGTAGCAAGGTGTGACCTTTTTCCATTAATTTGTGTTTTTAATGATAAATTTGCAAGATTTTAGTTGGATTTTACTTCTTTTTTGTTTACCATATAGTTCATCAGTTAAAGATTGATTATGTGATTTGTAACTGGTTAATAGCTTATTAGATTTTGGTAAATCAGGAAGCAACATCATCCTTCACAATTATCATCCAGGCTATGCCCTCAGGGGCAAAATGGGTGGACCCAGCTAGCCCAAAAACTCAAAACCGGTCTGGGTTGGGTTGGGTCGACTGGCCCACATTGTTCTTGTCCATTCTTTTTAGTTGCATAAACAATTAATATATTATATAAAGATTACAAAAAATATTACTAAAACAATGGTTCAACTTTTAAAAAACAATTTGAGAGGTTCTAAACGCTTTGGGACCGCTTTTTAAACGTACACTTGTTTTATTTTCAGTTAAATTTTCATGTTTTAGGCCATTTCTACCTTATTGTGAAAATAATGCTTATATATTGATATTTGACAATTATAGGGAATTCTTAAAGCTCCCAAGGCAATGCGAGGAGGTATTCCAATCTGTTTTCCTCAGGTATTTTTATGATTTCCGTGCATAATCCTGCAATCAACGGGTGAAGTTTATTCATGTATATATACCTCTTAATGTAGTTTGGTAACTGTGATTCACTTGAGCAACATGGGTTTGCAAGAAACAAAATTTTGGCGGTTGATGACGATGCTCCACCACTTCCCGCCAACGATTCCCATTTGAAATCTTTTGTTGACTTGCTTCTTAAACCATCTGAAGAAGATCTCAAGTTTTGGCCACACAGGTTCTACTTTACCCGTTTGACCAGTTTCATTTTTAGCTAATATTTTAACTTTACAAATTTTGACCCGTTATCAATAAGTTTTGATGTATAACTGAAATAGTGAAATTTGTTTTCCACAGCTTTGAGTTTCGTCTTAGAGTTTCACTCGGGATGGATGGAGACTTAACATTAATATCTCGTGTTAGAAATGTAAATGGGAAGCCCTTTAGTTTCTCTTTCGCGTATCACTCGTATCTCTCGGTGTCTGACATAAGGTATGTGCCATACGCGTTATATTTCTCTTTATGTATTAAATTTATGAAATCTCAATAATTTATTTATTTTTTTAAATCTTTTGTGATTGATAGTGAAGTGAGGATCGAAGGGCTAGAAACAATGGACTACTTTGACAACCTTTGTAAAAGAGAGCGTTTTACAGAACAAGGAGATGCTATTACTTTTGAATCTGAGGTAAATCTTTCTACTTCTCGAGTTTTCTAAAAATTTATTAATAATTTTTATATTAAAGTTCATTAGAAGAAATATTTTAATGATTGATTGTTTGTTTCAGGTTGATCGCGTTTATCTTAGTTCTCCGGGTTGTATTGCTGTACTTGATCATGAAAGGAAGCGCACATACGTTTTACGAAAGGAAGGGCTACCGGATGTTGGTAAGCGATTTTCGGCTTTATACCTTTGACATTTCAGGTCAACCTTACTAATTTTCAAATCCAAAATAAATACGGATTCTGTTACAACTCAAGGACCAACATTTTTCAATTGCTAGCTGATGTTACAGAAATTTAATATGGTTGTTGATTTTTCTCAAATATCTGAAGGAACTATGTGAATTTTGAAGTTTTAACTTTGTTGGGTTGACCTCAAAAGTCAAACATGCTACAAAACTCTTCTTCCCTTTGCAGGACAACAGAATTCATATATCATGACTTTTAGTTTTGACATATTTCATGTTCTTTTTTAAAAATCGACTGATTTTCCCTTGGGTCAGAGTCATACTTTGACTTTTGAGGTCAAACCGGATAATTTTTAAATTCAAAATCAATACGAATCCCATTATGGGTTTAAGACCAGCATAACTCTTTCAACAATCTTGTTATAAAGTTTAATATAACTCCTTACAAAATCTAAAATATAGTAGTCGAATTTAAATTTAAAACCGTGTTAAATTTGACTCCCAATATAACATTTCTTATTGTAACATATGCAAATCTAGTGGTGTGGAATCCATGGGACAAGAAATCAAAAGCAATGTCTGATTTTGGAGATGATGAATACAAGCAAATGCTATGTGTGGATGGTGCAGCAATTGAAAAACCGATTACTTTGAAACCAGGTGAAGAATGGACGGGTCGTTTGGAAATCGCAGTCGTGCCATCAAGTTTTTGCAGCGAGGATCTCTGATTTTCGATTGAGGTTTCCTCCTTGTAAGATACTATTTTCGGTTTGATCTTTTGTTTTGAATATGAAAGTAGATTTTAGGTGTCATTTTTAAGGTTTAAGCTTTGTGTAATCTATAGTAGCTAAATATCTTATGTTTTTTTCCTTTTAGGTGTCAGTTTTACGGTTTAAGCTTTGTGTAATCTATGTTTAGTATTGTCAGTAACTAAATATCTTATGTTTTTTCCTGCATACAATTTTTTTTACAGGTTTAGACATGACCCACGTGTCAAATATTGAGTGAATTTGATATTTATTGAATGGTCAGTGTTTTCCTGTAAAGGTTTTCTCCTGGTGAGGTCATGGGTTGATTGGGTTCTAATCCCGATGAGGGGAATTTTGCTAGTACCCTCCAAAGGACTAAGAGTTAGCCGTTTAAAAAAAAATCATTTCTTAGATTCATATTCTAATATTTTGCACTTAGATATTGTATAGACAAGTTTTAAGTTTGAACGTAAAAAACATGTGAAACAACGTTTATTTATAACCATAATAAAAACAAATTTTTATAGAAACTACGGATATTCATTTCGGTTTTGTTTTCCATATCTTTAACCATAAATCTCTAGAAAAACTTTTTTGTCTAATCTATCAATTTTATGGGTTTTTATTTTGCAAGATTTTATAATTCTAAAGTTTTGAGAGCGTTTTAACTAAAAACGTGCATTTATTGATGAATGAATTATTTTAACTAACATGGTCTATATCAATATGAGTATATGCATGTGATTCCTCGTATATTTATTTACATTTATTTTGTCTGAAAATAAATCCATCACAACTTTACTTTGAAAAAACAATTGTTCCTGATGCACACACATCAACATTAAAATATCCACTCGTTCACGGTTCACCCGTATAGTACAAATGTACAACTTTTTTTTTTCATATTACTAAAATTCTTAAATTAATAAGATTGAGATTTATAAATTTATTTTATAAAAACTTAAAAATATGTAAATATTCATATAGGGGAGAGATCAAATGAAACCATCAACTTATGTGAAAACCAAGAAAACTAATTATTCACATAATTTATAAATTATAATTTATATATATATATATATGTGTGTGTGTGTGTGTGTATGTGTGTATACGGTGTGGATCAAATGAAAACCATAACAAAGTGTTATGTATATGTAACAATTTTTATTCTGTTTTCTGTTGACATAGTGTAACATATACGTAACACTCCTCATTCCCGTATTTTATGTTCAACATATATGTAATAGATACTTAAATACCATTTTAACAATTAAAAGAAAAAAAAAATTATAAGTTATGTGAATTGTTTCTTTGATTTTCAAATCAAATAAGTTGATGGTAACATTTGAACCACATATAACCTAAAAAATAAAAACATTTGAGGGGTTTATACAAATTCGTAAGCAAACGTTCGTCCCCACAAATACCGAAGCCAAAAATGTCGCATTGACGTAGCCACGCAATGTGGTATCCGTGGATTTTGAGTCCATCACCTCCTATGTGGTGTTTTTGAGCGTCTATAAGAGCCTCATTACATATGCTTTTATAGTTTTCTATGTAATTAGTCAATAAAATTTAAATTGTATTATTAAAATAATAGTTTATTTAAAAATAAAAAAATTGGCTTAAAAGATCATAAATATTAAGACACCTTCATAATTTAGGTGATCCAAATAACTATTACTTTTATAAAAGTATATATGATATTTGAGCATAAATGGAAGAGAAAGCTAATCTATCATTAAATGTTCATAAATTATTGTAAATGAACCAACTAGCCACCTTTAAAAAACAAATCAACAGATTGTCTTTTCATTTAATAAATATACAACATAAACATGATTTCCTTTAAATGATCCGTTGAATTTTTAGTTTGTTTACAACCCTACAAATAAATGTGTAAAGTTTTCTGTGTTCTTCAACTATGAAATAATCATGTTACTTTTTTTTTGAACGGCTAACTTCTAGTCCTGTGGAATGTATTGACAAAATTCCCTTCGTCAGGATTTGAATCCATAATCTCCCAAGAAGAAAACTCTTTACAGGAAAACCCCTGACCATTAGACCAGAAGCCTGATGACAATTATGTTACTTTTTTGTTAGAACTTTATATAAATGAATACAATTATATGCTTGATATATATATATATATATATATATATATATATATATATATATATATATAGCAATGTTTTCAAGTCTAGATCGATGAACAAATAAAATTTTATACATATATATAGTCGGATAAACTTCATAAATATTTACTAGATAAAAATATAAGATTGGAAAGGAAAACATAAACGTTAGCACGCTTACGTAGCGTGATTGAAAGCAAAAGCTAGTGAACACTGACCACACTAACGCAGTTAGGTGGGCCTTCTTTAATTTATTTATTTTTAAATTTGCTTGGACCCCAAGTTTTGCACCTTGTACACAAGTCAACCCTTGCTTTTGATTGGAAAGTTATTTATGATTTTTACAGATTAACCAAAGATAGATGTATCAAATATCAACCAAAGGGCAATTGATCCAGCGGTAGCCCCATGGCTTTCTTTGTGGGAGGTCGTGGGATCGAGTCTCGCCTGGAGCAATTTGTTCCGGGTTGAGGCATAACGTTTTTTCAGTTGTGAGTTTCCTCCTTAGAGTTGGGATCCAAAATACACTGTTAAAAAAGATGTATCAAATATTAACCTCACCTAGTGTTATTGATGATTGTCCCGTGCAAAAATGATGTGAATTTAAATTATACAACCGTAGGTTAGATGATATTTAGGAGTAATAAATTGTTGTTAAAAATGATATATCAAATATCATGATATTTAATTAGGAGTCTGAGTAGAACAATCCGATAGGTTGAATGACGAATAAGATTTTCACAAAAAAAAAATAGTTTCTGTGAAAAAAGAATTACTTTAAAATTTTTTTTTTATTAGAACGCATTTTAAATGTGTTTATATATAAAAACCCTCAAAGAAAATTACATAAAAATGAGTTTTTCATATGTGAACACATGGTTCCGGTTCTCCATTTTAATGTGGTTTCCCAAAGAACCTTCCCCCATATATATATACACCCATGATTTTTATAAATTTATAAAGTAAAACTAAAAATATTTGTGAAAAAATCTTTTTAAGATTTGATTAAAAGTAGGTAAGAATCCCACCTACATGTCTATTTAAAATTTTGGTTAGGTTTGTTATTAGTTTAGTAAGCAAATAAATTATCGGTAATCAAATAATACCTTGGTGATCAAGGAAAGTAATAAAATAAATCATCGGAAGAATGAAAATTTACTTCACGTGTGTTTATATCTACGGAAATATTATTTAATATTACTGAATACAGAAAAACTAGGAAAAAAAGTGATATAGTAACAATAGAGCTGAATGCAGTTCAATAAAAAAATGTATAAATTTGAAACAACTCACGAATTGTATTTTGTTAATTATTTGAAGATTTATCATTTATAACTTTGTCACCAAGTTCAGAAGACTAAGTTATATAAAACATAATGTTACTTATACCTAAAATAATTTATATCACTTAGTAGTTAGTTTTTTTTGGAGTATATTTAATAGAAAACAAACCAATATTGGAATGGATTTTCTCATCAACCATATCATTTGAATATACTAAAGGGTTAATGAAATAAAAAGTAATGTTACTTTTATTGTTTTACTCATTAAAATATTAAATGCATTAAAATACTAAATACCTTTTTTACACGGTATACCATCCAATTTCTAAATTCATACCACATTTTACTAATTTTAGCGAATGCTCTATGGTATCAGAGCTCAGTTTTTGGTTTAATATGTCTATGCTCGGCTAAAAACTTTAATCCAAGTCCATGTTAAAAGAGAATTCATACCTTCTTATACTATTGTTCAAAAATCAAGTTTATATTTATAAATATTGATTAATAAAGGCAAAAGGAACACACCATAGATCTGGGCAAAAGGTAAGACCTGGTGTTGGATAGTTATGAGCCTGAGTTAATGAAGTATTTATAGGTATGAGTTTGAGATTTGAACAAGAAATACAAAGGTGGTATGATGATCGAGTAAACAAGGATTTGGAATATTTAAGTCTTGAATTACCAAAACCCGTGAATCGTTTGTTATCAGATCATATTGAGTATAACTGTTTTCATAAAAAGCAAGTTAAACACGAATCATTTTCTGAAAATCGTCAACTTAATTTCATAATAGATATCTTATTAAATACTAATAATAATATTTCAGTTATTTTCGATAACCTTGGTTTATTTTCTCGTGTTAGTTTGAAAAATTTTCATATAATTCTCGAAAAATTAGAAGTCTTTGAATCTAAGCTATCTGATCTTGAGAAAACCCAGAAAAACATTATAAAAACCCAAAAAAATATTCAGAGTGAACTCAACAGCCATAAACCCTTATCCAAAAGTGAGGTTTTAACTCTAGTCAACGAAATAGCCAAACAACCCAAGCTAGTTGAAGAAGAAGCTTTAAAGCTTACAGCAGATTTGAATAGCAAAATTCATCAGGTGGAACACCTTATTAAAGATTTAAAAAGATCTTTATTTCCTGAATGAGCTACGAACAAACTGTGAATAGCAGCATCTACAAGGAAGCAGCCAAGGCACTTGAACAGTTTGATTCACCAGCAGTCGGTATCACAAAAGTTCCCGGAGTAAATACGTCAGTAAAACAAAACAACTTTGTCATCCAACTATTGATAAAGTTATCAGAAAAAGCTGAAGATTTACAAGGAGAAGTCAGAAGTCTAAAGAAAGAAGTTCTAAATCTTCAAAAGGCTAAAGAAGCAAAAGAAGATTTCCAGATAACTATAGACGAGTTAACCAGAAAACTCGAAGGAGTGCAGATTGGAGACAAAAAGCCCTCTAAGAAGAAAGGCCCTTTCTACGTATACGAAGATCCACTCAAGATCTTTGAAAGAGAAAAGGCAAAATCAACATGAGAAGGTCAAGAACAATAACAGAGGAGGCCAGATCAGACAACAGGACTCCCTCTGTTGATGACCAGATACGAGATTACCGATTTAGCTCTCGTATAAGACACAGGGCAGCTGCAACTGTTGCAAGAAGAAGAGGACAAAGGACCCTAGAAAGTCAGCTTGATCCTGAGGCTCAACTCAGGATTTCACAAACCAGACGTGCAAGAATGGTTCCCGCAGAAGTATTGTATGATTCAAGTTTCAGCAACCCTAATCATAGGGTTTACCAGCATTATTCGGAAAGAAGACCTGTAGAACAAATATGGGACACCCTTGGTCAGCCCTCTGGCAAATATGATTATTATGTCAGATATGATGCACCTAAGGAAACAACACCGATTGAAGAAATAATTCCTACGGGATGGGATGATGAAGAAGCCGAACAATCGGAAGAAGTATTGGTTGTTTTAAATGAAACACCTACTGAAGATGATGATGAGGATGATTTGACATGGTTAAATGGCCTTCAACCATGCACAGAAGGTGGTGGAGAGTTACCCTACCCGATTCAAAAACCTAAAATGATGCAAGGTACTGAAACATTTGAAATGATGAAAGGTACTGATAAATTGGTAGCGTCCTATCACAATAATGTGATGCAAGGTACCAATGACTCGGTAGCGTCCTATCATAAGAATGATTCAGTAGCGACCTATCATACGGATACATCTGTAATTCATGTAAGCAGCGAGCTGAAAGATGAGCCGTGTAACATGAATTCAGATGATGAATCACAACAGGGATACGTTGCTGATGAAGAAGTTCTTGATATGCCATACCCAAAATTAAGAAGGTTCTTACAAACCACTGAACAAGCTATGAGTGGATCAGTCACTAGTGGCTATGTCCCACCAAGAGAACCTATTATGGGTCCTGTTAATTACCCACCCGCAACTGGAGTCTCTACTTCAAATAACCAGAGCAATTTAACTTTCGATGCTCAGGTTTTAAAACGAAGATCAGAAGCAGTTAGAAATGGCCTTGGAACAAATATGTGGACCTTACCATCTGCACAACAAAATAACGGAGCTATGCTTGTGCTTCCCATGGATATTGGAAAATATGAGGATGTCATTTCAAGATGGGAATCAATAACCCTTAACCATGTTGATGATCCAAATAAAACATGGTCGTCCAATAAAGCCAAGGTACAATACATTGAAAATTTGCTTGGGGAAAGTGAAAAGCTCGCATGGGTACAGTGGAGAATGGCTTATTCAGCAGAATTCGATCAAATCATTGAAATGGCCGATGACACGCAAAACGTGTTATCACAAATCAGACGGATATTTCTGTTACAAGATCCTTATCAAGGGTCAACGGAAGTACAAAATAGGGCATTTAATGATCTCGAAAGACTTACATGCAAAACTGCCAAAGATATACCAAAATTCCTTAATGACTATAAGGAATTAGCAAGCAAATCTGGAAGGCTTTACATCTCAACTGATTTATCAGAAAAATTGTTTAGAAAGCTTCCAGCACCATTTGATAAAGAAATAGAAGCAGCATGGGCAGAAAAATACCCTGGAAACGTGATAGGGGTATTCCCACGAATCTACTTTGTCAATCAGTATTTGATAGAAGTATGTCGAAGAGCAGCAGTCATGAGAGCAGTCAAGGATCTCTCATTTTGTGAAAATATAACAATACCAGGATACTATGAAGGAGGACCAAAGAAGTATGGTTTGAGAAAATCAAAATCATATAGAGGAAAACCGCATGATTCTCATGTTAGAATTTTCAAAAGAAAGCATGCTGACAGAGAAAGAAAATGCAAATGCTTTATATGTGGTGAAGAAGGACATTTTGCCAGAGATTGCAAAAAGAATTCAGGCAATATTGTCAGGGCTGCGGTGCTAGAAAACTTAAAGCTACCCAAAGAATGGGATGTAGTTTCAGTAGATCAAAATGAACCAGACAGTGACTATATATGCTCTTACTCAGAAGGAGAAGGAGACTTTATGGTAAAAGCCTTGGAAGAAGAATTCCTTGAAACAGGATTCATGATACAAGAAACAAGTTGGAGGTATATTGTGCAATTACCCAAGGAACAGTCTGAATGCACACATGAGCTAAATGATGAGGAAAAAGAAATCATGATTTTCAATTGTGTTTATTGCAAAGAAGTAACACAAGAAGGTAGGAGAACCTATTGCAACAAGTGTAAGCTAATTGCTTGTGCACTATGCTCAAGTTATTACTTAAAACACAAGGTCAAGATCCAACCTATCAAACATGGTGGGTATATTGGCTCAAAAGAAGAATTAATAAAGCAGCTTACTCTATTCAATGCTCAACTGATAGAGGAAAATGAGAGTCTCAAACAAAAGATTCAGAAGCTAGAAGAAGAAAAGTTGTTTGAGGAATATAAATTCGAAAGTGAATTAGAAAAAGAGAGGAGGGAGCTCAATAATCTCGATATGGCAAGAAAAAATGAAAAGATCGATGAAGAAACTGATGAAAGTGTCGATGAAGAAACTGATGAAATTGTCAAGGTTGAAAACAACCTCCCAAGAAACCGGAAGATCAATAGACTATATAATGTGATTGTAAAGCTCATAATTCCCGGAGTACCTGAATTCAAAGTTCAAGCTATAATAGATACTGGAGCTACTACATGCTGCATTAATAAAAGAAAGGCCCCTAAAGAAGCTTTGGAAGAAAGCCCTTACCATGTCAACATAAGTGGCCTTAATTCAAGGGACAAAGCTACTCAGAAGCTAAAACAGGGAACCATGGAAATTGAAGGAAACAAATTCAGAATTCCTTTCACCTACGCCTTTGATATGGAAACAGTCAGTGGCATAGAACTATTGATCGGATGCAATTTCATAAGAGCAATGTATGGAGGACTTAGAATTGAGGGTAATACCCTCACATTCTACAAAAATGTCACCATAATCAACACCCAACAAGATTTGGAAGCTGGAAAGTTCTTGAAAGAACTAGAAGATGAAAGATACCAAGAAGATTACTTCGAACAAGTCCTTTACAGTTTGGGCCATACAAGCCCAACATTCAGGGCAAAATTCCATAAAACTCTAAGAAGATTAGAAGAAAGAGGCTTTATTGGGGAAGATCCGGTCAAGCATTGGGCAAAAAATAAAGTAAAATGTAAGCTGGAAATTATTAATCCTGATATCACTATTCAGGATAAACCCTTGAAGCATATCACTCCAGCCATGAAGGCCCAATTTCAAAAACATGTCCAGCAATTACTTGGGTTGAAACTAATCAGACCCAGTAAAAGCCGACACAGGACCATGGCCATGATAGTTCAATCGGGAACATCAGTGGATCCTGTAACAGGGAAGGAAATTAGAGGAAAGGAGAGAATGGTGTACAACTACAGGACGCTGAATGACAACACTTATAAAGATCAGTACACTCTGCCTGGTATCAATACAATTATACAAAAGATTGGGAGAGCAAAAATCTACTCAAAATTTGATCTAAAGAGTGGATTCCATCAAGTAGTCATGGAAGAAGAAAGTATCCCTTGGACGGCGTTTGTAACACCAGATGGATTATACGAATGGCTTGTAATGCCATTTGGCCTCAAAAATGCTCCGGCCATTTTTCAGAGAAAGATGGATGATTGTTTCAGAGGATGTGAAGATTTCCTGGTTGTCTATATAGATGACATCCTCGTATTCTCAGAAACAGAAGAAGATCATGCTAAACATCTGATAAAAATGTTAGCCATTTGTGAAAAAGAAGGATTAGTTCTATCAGCCAATAAGATGAAGGTTGCAGTCTCAGAAGTAGATTTCCTTGGAGTAGTTATAGGAAAACAAAAGCTAAAGCTTCAACCGCATATTATAAAGAAAATAGCTGAAGTTGATGATAAGAGTTTACAAGAAAAGAAGGGGTTGAGGTCATGGCTTGGAATTTTAAATTATGCCAGAAACTATATTCCTAAACTAGGAATACTCCTTGGACCTCTTTATCAAAAAACAAGCCCCCACGGAGACAAAAGAATGAAGGATTCAGATTGGGAAATTGTTAGAAAAATCAAGGATCAGGTTAAACAACTACCTGATATGAAAGTCCCAAATCAAGAGGCCTGCATAATCATCGAAACAGATGGTTGTATGGATGGATGGGGAGCAGTTTGCAAATGGAAAAACAAAAGGAATGATCCAAGAAGCACGGAAGAAATATGTGCTTATGCCAGTGGAAAATTCGCCACCGTAAAATCCACCATTGACGCTGAAATATATGCATGCATGGAAGGTCTCAGTAGTTTCAAAATCTACTACTTAGACAAAGAAGAAATAACTGTTAGAACAGACTGTCAGGCTATAATAAGCTTCTACAACAAGTCAACCAATAATAAACCCTCAAGAGTCAGATGGTTAAATTTCACTGACTTCGTTACTGGTTCAGGAGTAAAAGTGCAGTTTGAACATATTAATGGAAAGCAGAATGTTCTTGCTGATACGTTATCACGACTAATAATCAAAATGTGTGAACAGGAATGGATGGCAGATATGGAGGAATGGGAAGAGAAATACCAACAAGCTGGGGAAGCATTCATCGAGCTATTCAATTACAAGAATCTGGGTTACAATTCATACTCAGAGGAACAAGAGTTGGAGAAAGCAGTGAACATCTGGTTGGAAGGAGAAGAAGGGTGGAAAATTACGAACAAATTTTCTCAAGATTGTTTGTTACTCCAGGACTCACCCAGCAAAAGAAAGCAAGAATGCAAAACAAGCTTAGCGGTATTTTGCAAGCCCAACTTAGCTGTGCAAAAGGAGAAGTGCGACTTCTACAAAGTTTTATTAAACTTCATAAAGAACTTAGAGCCCATGAAGATTGTGAATTTGCCCAAGAAAATGTATCCAGTTTGGCCCAAGCTGAAGCCCATATTGCGACAGCCCAACATGCCTTGGACTACATCAATGAAGGAATCCATTAAACCCAAAATAAGGCTTCCAGAAATAAACGTAAGCAATGACGGTATCATGCACCAGCCAAAAAGAAGGAAAATAACAGCCAATAACATTATCCTTACTTTAATCACGCGTGAAGAAAAAGGAAGCATCACGACAAAGTCATTATGGAAACATGGACCCTTTTCTTTTGACAAAAATAGAAAAGCAAAAGAAGATGTGAATGATTGGTGGAAAAACGACGAAATGATTCTCAATCATGGAATTATCTACCCGAGAATCACGCTGTCTCGTCTCTAATTTCTACCGTTCTTTCATAAAGCAGAGCAGGTGGTGGGCCTGTCCACTATAGCTCTTTTGTTTAATATGTTTGTGTTTTAGCCTATAAAAGGCTCAGTGTGTTTAGAGTTTAAGATCATCGAGAGAACCTCAGATATCTTATTCTCAAGTCCAAAAATAAAATCTTGTAAGTGTTTGCTTTATTTTCAGTCTTTGTATTAAAGGTTTGAATCAATAAAACTTTGTATTAAAGGTTTGAATCAATATTATTAAACTTTGTATTAAAGGTTTGAATCAATATTATTTTGCTAAATATTTTCCAAGCAAGATCATAAACTGGGACTCGAATGCTCTAATGTTTTCTATATTACATTTTTACTAGTTAAACAAGTCAAACAGTAAACAAATGAAACGTTATATATGTCATCATAGAGATATCATGGTGGTATAAAGTGTATTTTCTTCAGTAACCGGTGAAAGTTTAAATCTTGCAGTGTAAAGGTTTGATGGGTTTAGTTTTTTTTAAACGATTTTTTTACACATAACATTCCACTTGCAAGGTTTGATGGGTTTAGTTAATAGGAATAGATTAGGTGTCATTTTAAAAAATCTTATATAAGTAACTTGGATTGTCAAATGTTGGCTTCCGATTAAATTCAGATTTTTGTTTCTCACATATCTCTCCTATTAAATAATAATGTTTTTAAAAAATTAAATATCTAAAATTTATTCTAATATTCCCCCTTAATTGAAATACCTTAGGTATTCCACAGTCAACTTTAGGTTTTTTTTTCTCAAAAGTTTTTTTTATACTTTTGCCACAAATTCTTTCTAAAAAGTTTTTTTTAAGTTTTTTTATAGTTTTGCCACTGATTTTTTTCTCAAATTTTTTTTTTATACTTTTCCCACAAAATAGATTGTATAGACGGTCTGCATTACGTGGGGAAAAAACGTCAAAAGTCGACGAAACTTCACCGTAACGCGGGCCGGTTCGAGTTGCTGTACGTTTCGACGCGGCGCCGTAACACGGGGTGGTTCGAGTAACTATACGTTTCAACTCCGCCGCAACGCAGGTCGGTTCGGGTTGCTGTACGTTTCGACGTCGCCGCAACGCGAGGCGGGTAAATCCCCTAGTTTTATTAAAACTTATTAAATGATAAGAAATTTCAGTTATATCTTATCTTAAAATATATTTTTATAATTTCTTAAATCTTCATAATTTGTTATTTATAATTCTTAAATCTTCATTATTTCTTATTTCACCGATGGCTGATGACATACAATATATAAATCTTAATAGAAACTGCTAGTTTACAATAAATTAAATTTATTCAACACGTGTAATATATGAGTTTCTAACCTATAATATAATAAATAAAATACAAAATAGATATCATAAATAAAATGCTAAAAATATGGTAACTTACGTTACAATTAAATATACAATTAACGACGTCCTTTAATAACATTTAAAAAAAATTAAACATAGTAGATTTGTAATTCTACTTAATGTAATCTTTAAAAAACATTAAAATATAATAAATCGGTCCATAAATATTAAAAATTCAATCTACTAAATCAAATAATCACCCCTACCGTTTCTTCTTCTATTTACACTCATTCAAACTTATTGAATCTCTCCACCTTCACACTTCTTTTCCGGCAATTAGTTAATTGCTTTTAACAATCCTTCAATTCCATTTAAACCCATGCGAAAATGGAACCAGAGTTCTTGGGTTCCTCTCCTAAATTCGTAGTCAATCGTAGCATCACCACAAAACAGCAATCGGAATTTGATTCACCCAAAACCGTAACGATTTCCATGGCGGATCGTGACGCTACAGATTCATCAAGTGATGAAGGGTACAACGGTCAACGGAAAATTAAAAGGTATGTAAGTGTGATTCAACTGGAGGCGAAATGTTGTGAGAAAAAACAGAGTCGCCGGAAAAAAGAACCGGTGGAATTGAATTGTTTGGGGAATGAACTGAAGTTTAGGGGTGTACGGCGGCGGCGGTGGGGGAGATGGGCGGCGGAGATTCGTGATCCGAGGCGAGGGGTTAGGGTTTGGTTGGGGACTTATGATACCGCTGAGGAGGCGGCATTGGTTTATGATCGGAGAGCGATTGAGCTACGTGGATCAAAAGCTCAGACGAATTTGTTACAACAACCGCCACCTTCACCGGTGCTTACTCCGGTATCAGTCTCGGATCAGTGTTCTGGCAAAGAGTTTCCGGATCTTTTCTCACCGACCTCTGTTTTACGTTTTGATAACACAGATGAGGCATCGGAAAACCCCTCTAAACCGAATTCAATCGAATCAAATACGTTTTCGAATGATTATTTTCATTATGATTCGAATTTCGAGTACGATTTGTTCGATTTTCAGATACCGTCTCCTGTAATAGTTGAAGAAATTGGGTTTGCAGATGAAATTGGTGCGGGATCGAGTGAAATGTTGTCGGAATTAGACGATGATATCAAATCATCAGAGTGGGATGTGGATAGTTTCTTCCAAGATCCTCTGGTTGCCGAATGATTACATGATTAGATTGTTTTCATAAATAGGTATTAAATAATATATCTGTTCATGATTAGTGATTAGTTAACCGTTATGATTTAGAAGGTACTTATGTAATTTGATTTAATGATGCATGGAAAATAATATTGATTTGTGAAAAGGCTTGTGTCTTTGAATGCAAATGAATGGAATCAAATTAGAAATTGCAAATCGGTAGATAGGTGGTTTATTATAACTCGACTAAGGGTGTAAACGAGCCGAGGCGCTAGCGAACTACTCGAGATCGGCTCGTTAAATACTCAAATCGAGAAGAGCTAAAACGAGCTTAAGCCCGAGTGGGCTCCCGCGTCTAAATTAGGCTTTTATTTATATAATTTTTATTTAATATTTTAGAGATATATTTATATAATAACTATTACTATTATATATATATATATAGTTTTGATAAAAATAATTAAATGATATATATTATACTATATATAAAAGTTATAATCTATATATAATAAATAAGTAAATGAGGGCACCGTTTGTCATAATTCTGGGAGCCCTCATTTATTTTTCATGTTTCTCTTTTTCACTTAATAAATAAGTTTGTTTACAGCTTATTTTTCTTAATTTCTAAATTTTTATTACTTTTCCCGGTTCATTTTACTAATAAACAAGTTTGTTTCTGCCTTCTCTTTCTTTTAATTCCCAAATTTTTGTTAGTAACTATTTACTATTTAATTTAATGTTTTTTTATTCAACTTGTGTAATACATAAGTTTTACACCCAGTTATATGTATAAGTAATTATAAAAATATATAAATAAAGTAATAAAAAAATAATAAACGAACGGAGCTCAAGTCACGCTCGAGCTTGAAAACCATTCACGAGCCGAGCTCATGCTTAAAGGAGCTTACACCTCTAAACTCATCACGCAACTCACCTGCCCTTTGTCTTTAACAGCATTACGATTCCACACTACATGTCATATACCATCTAAAATTCTAGGAACATAAGATTGTTAAAAGTTTGAAAAGTGTATTAGAGTTTTTAATATCTTTCAAATTCATAGTTTTTTATGCAGCCAAAAGTCAAATGTATAGTCTGAATTTTTTTAATGAAAAGAAATCGCAATATAATGGGCCAAGAAAATCTAAAAATGGGCCAGACACTCGATGAGTTCGAGGTGCACAAAACGGTTTTTTAACCCGAACCGGTACAAAAAGTCAAAACCGGTTTGAGTTCAAACCGGACCGGTTTGAAACTGGTTTGAGATGGTCCGTTGACCGGGTTTGACCGGTTTAAAAAACGGTTTGAAACCAGTTTTTAATCGGTTCGGTTCGGGTTAAACCGGTTTCAAACCGGTTTAAATGTATAGGTTTCAAACCGGTTTAAATGTATAGGTTTCAAACCGGTTTTAAACCGGCGGTTTGAACCAGTTTGAAACCGGTTTGGTATAAACCGGTTCACGACCGGTTCGGTTTTCGGTTTGAAACCGGTTTGGTTTTTCAAACCGGTTTTTTTTGTGCATCTCTACGATGAGTCATGATTCTGATCACACTTTTTGTGATGCCAAAAAGACTGATCTAGACTCTTAGTCTATCGTAGACCAACTACCCAATCTTTTAACTTTAAGTTAGCATAATGTCATATAGAGGTGCACAAACCGGATTTTTTTCGGATCCGGATCCAGTTTAGATCCAGACTGAATCTGTCAAACTTGGTCAACAACCAGACACATTGGAATCGGTTCCGGATCGGATCCGGTTATGGGAGTGGAGAGTTGTAACCTATTGGGACCGGACATGATAATTGGAACCGGACCGGACAAAAAAAACCGGTTCCACTGGATTTAAAAAAAAAAAAAACTTTTTAAAAAAATTTAACAAAGATACATTATAAAATACATGTTTTATTTATTTTTTATATTTTTTTTAAGTAATTTAACAATAATTCGTACAAAAAAATTACAAAAACACATAATTGAATCACAAAATATATATTATTTATTGTGACTCGTTATTCGTCGTCTACTTGTCTTAGTCTTCGTAACATCGGTTTTCAATCTTCTTCGCTTGAGATACGTTGGGCTTCATCATAAGTTTGTACTTCGTCCGAAAGTGGATTCGCCGCCCCTTGTTCTACTTTGAATTCGTGTATTTCTTGTTCAATGTCAAGCTCGCCTTCTAGTTTCGCAACATGTTGTACACGTTCGGCGGCATCTAAATGGTTCTTCAAGCAAATACACATCTCCATAGATTCCGGTGTAAGCCTCGTTCTTCTAATAGATAAAACCCTGCCACTAAGAGAAAAAGCAGATTCCGAAGCTTGGACGGTTAGTAGGTCACGGGCCATTGCGGCTAGAACGGGATATTGGGATTCCCTTCCTTGCCACCAACTCAAGATATCAAAGTTTTCAAACTCTTCGGATCTTAGAGTTGAAGTAAAGTCGGTTGCTTGATATCTCCAAAGCTCGCTACTTGGTGTGCTTCCATGAGCTCGTTTAGTATTTTCGTTTCTTAAAGTGTTAAATAAATTTAGCATCGGGTTCCTTGAACTACTAGAACTTGAACCCGAAGCCATTGATTCACGTATGTTTGACGGATCACCACTTCCACCATATTTGCGTAAATAATAATCAAACATATTATTAAAATCCGAATTGAAATCTCTTATTGCATTTGATTCAAAATTTGGGGCTTTCTCGAACATATTTAAATCGTCCGATATTGATCCAATTAATGTTTCAAAACCGATTACATTAATCGTTGGGTTTAAGGCGGCCGAACATGTAACAACGGCCGACATTTCCGAAAAATATTTTTTAAATTTAGCTTTCATAGATGTTACAATTTTTCAAAAATAGTGCCGTGATATTCAAACTCTTTTAATTTATTACATATTAAATATAATTGTTGAAGTATTAGCGAAGACGTGGGATAATAAACTCCCGACAAACATGTAGTTGCATTTTTAAAAACCTCAAGCAAATTAGTTAGTTTCTCGATCGTATCCCAACTTATATTATCAAATTTTTATGAACAACGTTTCTTTTGGACAAGTTTATCATGAAAATGTTTTAAAGTAACCCTTTGTCTTAAGGCCGATTCAAACATTTTTCATGTCAAGTTCCATCTAGTAGGTACGTCCCAATTCGGACCTAAAAAGATGAAATCCGTTTGTTGACACAAGTGTATATAGTTTATATATCTATTTCTGCTTGTGCTAAAAACTTTATGTAACATCACTTAAATTTTTTTTTTTCACGTCTCTTATTTCTTGGATGTTTAGACCATCTTGCACAACCAAGTTAATGAAGTGTGCAACACATCGAATATGAAAGAAAACACCGTTACAAGGCGGTTCATATTTTATTATTAATTTTTCCACCGCGTTTGTGTTATTTGAAGCGTTATCAAAAGACATTGAAAATATTTTTGGTTGAATTTTATAAGTTTGAATTACCGAGTCTAAAATATAAAATAAGTTTTCACCGGTATGTGGATATCCAAAATAATCAAACGCAATCGTATGCTTCATCATTTGCCACGACTCGGGTTGAACCCAATGTGCGGTAACGCAAAGGTACGATTCGGGTAAACCGTGTGGAGCGGACCAAACGTCTGTGGTTAAGTTAATGCCGGTATTAAATTTTCAAAACCTAAAATTAATTCTATTTTAGCTATTTTCCACATTTTTAAACAATCTCTTCTCAAAGTAGAATGACTTACATTTGTGTAACTCGGTTAAAGTGTCTCTTGTATCATCCTCGTCAAGCGCGGGTTATCAAAGTGATCAAAAGGAAATCCTTCTTGAAGGACGAAATGTGTCATTCTCTCACAAACCATCTCGACATTGTATTGCCAAACTCCTACATCCCTACCAATTTGAGTTTGATCTTCACCTTGAGTATGTTTTGCGTGACTACCAATATATTTTCCTCAAAGTGCTATTTCCGGCAGCACCCAAAATTTTACCACAACGTTTGCAACGAGCCTTTTGCGAACCGTTTGACATTTCGCATAAATCGAAATAAGCTCATATCTCTTGGTTTCGGTAGCAAGGAAGTACTCTCACCACCGTGGCATCGCTAGTAGAACCACCAACCGAATTTTGAGTGCTTGCGGAAGCGGAAGCCATGAGAGCGTTTTTTTTTGCGTTTTTGGGTTTTGAGAGCTAGAATGTTGTTGTGAACTAACCCATACCCCCAATACCTATTTATACTTAGTTTCAAGCCTCAAACACCAAAAAAATACAAAAAAAGACCATATAACGGCTATATAGCCGTTTTTTTTTGCCCCAACGGCTAGAACCGGTTCCAAAATGTCCGAAAAAAACCGGTTCCAAAATGTCCGATTTTTATCCGGTTCGTAAAAAAAGCCACTATCCGGTTCTGGATCCGCCGGTTCTGAAAAGGTCCGGACCGGTTCCAAAATGTCCGGTTCTAGCCGGATCCGGTTTCGAATAATCCTTTGGATCGGATTCGGATCTGGATCCTTTGTGCACCTCTAATGTCATAGAGTAATTTGAGTAATTTTGTAACTCTCTTTACACGCTTAGATTGGATCTAAGTTAAGCCTTTGACCCTTTAATGCTAGTGGTCAAAATTGTTGTGCAACGAAAGACTATAAATAGGATCGTAAGATTGCAAGTTTAAAAAGAAAAGAGTGCTTGTATTATTTTTTTTTATAGTAGACAACAGAATACTCTTGGGAGATAGATGTTATCTAAATCGGGCCCAACTACCCCATCAATCTGGATCGAACCCCAACCCAGGAAGATACCCACAACTGGGAAAACCCGCTGGCTCAACCCAAATAATTGCTCCTGGTGAAACTTGAACCGTAAACTGACCACGTCTCATATTTAACTATTAAATATAAAAACCCGTTAATATACATTTCACTAATATATATATATATATATATATATATATATATATATATATATATATATATATATATATATATAAAACCACATTCCGTATTTTGGTAATTAATTATTTTAAATAATTAAATACGACATAACCAATAAATATTTCTCTAAATATTTAATCTACCGAATTCCAAATTCGTGTTTCGTGTACTAACATAAAACATTTAAACGCTATGGTTTGTTTTTTACCCAAAGTGTAACTCTTCGGATCGTACCTCAAAAGCAACGTTGATATTAACGATGATCGGACATCTAATATCCAACATAAACTTCCCTAGATTAGTAGCTAAAGGGTGAGTTTTAACCTCGGGTGATAACAAGTTGCCAATTTTGCCATTTTGGTTTCAAATATATGCATTTTCTGCCCTGGCTTAATATTAAACCATATTTTGCAATGATTATTGATGTTTATAAAGTGTTCTTGTTATTCATTGACTTATCCGATTGAGATATAATGAATACCATCAAAATACGAAGTGAACAAATATGAATTCAAATAGTATCAAGGAGCATTCCAAACTACAAAACTTATAAGTCTCACTTGTAAACCTTGATCAATTCAGGTACATTTTGCTTGGAAACCATTAGGTTTCATGAGAAACTTATTGGATTATGAAGGCTTTGGGCCAAATTGGGCTTGGTGGGCATGGCCCACCTATTACCGAATCAAGCCTGGACTTGGGCTTGATTGTTTGCGGTTGGAAGAACAGAACAAAAGGGAAACTGGCGGCATCCTTAGGGCTGCTTAGCTCTTTTATTTGTTGATTAAATGTTGCCTTATTTATTAACCCTAATCTAGTATTATTTATATTCCCCTGATGTAAATGTATTTCCTGAGCACCTAATAAAAAATAAACCCTAGTTGCCAAGTAGATGTAATCCAATCTTGGCTGAACCACTATAATTCTCGTGTCTCTTATTTTCTGTCATTGAATGTGTGTGTGTGTGTGATTCCGCTGCGATAACAACTGATATCAGAGCCTTGGCTCGTTGTTTACACACGGTCTGCACTGCTTCAATCGCAAGGAAGAAGGTGAGGAGGGATGTCGAGAGAAGGGCTGTTGGTTATGGTTTTTCGATTGCTGTTGTTCCTGCGTTCGGTTGAAGGGTCTAATTGCAGACCGATTTTCTGCTGCCAATTCCGTTCTATTTTGCTGCTGGTTGTGACTGTTCTAGTCTCTAGAAGAGGCTGATTGCAGTCTAGTTTGTGGCTGCTGATTGTCGCCGATTAGGGTTACAACAACCCTAGGTGTCGCCGCAAGTGGAAAAGAGGAACAGGGTTGTTCAGAAGCTTTTTTGGGTATTTTGTGATTAGGGTTTCCTGTTTTGGACCCTTGAAGTTGCTGATTTCGCTCAGCCTTTGTAGTTGAAGGGCCGGTTCGGGTATTTCAGGGTTTTTTAGGATTATTTGAAGTTGCTTGGCTTCGGTTGGTTGGCTTTTTTAATTTTGGTTTCTTCTGATTCTCGTTTGCAATGGCTGAAGACAGGAGAGTTCGAACCGAGAAGTTTAACAGGACTGATTTTTCATGGTGGAAGATGCAAATAGAGGCGTTATTCGGTGAAAACGATTTGGATATGACATTAGAAGAGAAACTGAGTCGTTTAAGTAAGGCCGACAAAGTGATTTGGAATTCTAAGAACAAAAGGGCGAGAGGTAAGATCATATTGGCTTTGACGAGGAGTGTAGCGTTTAACATAAATTCAATTTTGTCTAGGTTATTGACCGTTGGTACTAAGTTTGATGATGATACTCAAGCGGCGATCCTGTTATCCTCTTTGCCTGATAGCTGGCCAGGTTATGTGACAACGATCACTAATTCTGGTGGAGGTGGGAATTTGAAGTTTGACGTGATCCGGGATAGTATTCTAGGTGAAGACATTCGTCGGAGTAACACTAGTGGAGGATCTTCTTCTAATATATTCAATGTGGGCAGGGGAAGGGAAAATAACAGGAGTAGGGGGAGGAGTTCGTCTAGAGCTCGAAAGAATGTGAAGTGCTGGAGCTGCAATGAAATTGGACATGTGAAAAGTCAATGTCCTGGAAAGAAAAAGGAAGGATCTGGGTAGAAGGAAGTGAACAGTGTGGAAGCAGAGAAAGAGTCTGATGATGCATTGGTTTTCTGTGTGGAGTCTGACATTGATTCTTGGGTTATGGATCTTGGATCTTCGTTTCATGCCATACACAGTGGGGAAACGATGGTGAATCTGAAGGTAGGCGACTTTGGAAAGGTACGTTTAGGTAACGACGAGGTTCTTAAAGTAACGGGCATGGGAGATATTGGTGGAAAACTCCATTGGGGACTACATGGAACTTGAAGAAAGTCAGGTCTGACTCCAGGTCTGACGAAGAAGCTTATTTCTGTCGGTCAGTTGGATGAACAGGGAATGGAAGTAAAGTTCGGTGGTGGTAACTGGAAAGTGACAAATGGAAATCTGGTTATTGCTCGGGGAAACAAGAAGGGGTCACTGTATATGGTTAAAGTATCTGCTCAGGGAGTAACCGTCCCGATTAAGCATAACAGAGTCGGGTTCGCTGAGTCAAAGGAGCAAAAGAGGGTTCATTTTGCAAGGGTGAAGCCTGGTGTTAAGGTGACTCAAGCTGAGCAGGATCGGAGGTCTAAACTAGTTCAGGGGGTTTGGTGATAGTGAGAGCATGGGGCGTGTTCCGGGCACAGTTACAAAACAATGTTGGGTTTTGAAGACCGGTAGTCCGATTGATAAAATCTCTTCATGGAAACACTTGCTGAATGTGGAGAGTGCTAAGGGTTCTCGGTGTATCTTTGGAACTGGTGGAATGTGTAAACCAGTTGAGACAGAGGATGGGTCAGAAATGACTGCTAGGTTGGAGCTCAGGGGAGCTTCAACTGCCCCTTCATGTACATGATGAGATGGGGGCTGCAACTATGGTGGATCGGATGAAGTCTGAGCTTGTTTATGGGGACTGAAGGCTCGAGAGACTTTAGATATGGAGGATACTGGAATTACTAGATCAGGGATTACTTGGATGGCGTTTGTGGACTATGCAAAGACTTCAAGTGAGAGATTATTAGGTTATGAAGGCTTTGGGCCTAATTTGGCCTTGGGGCCTGTGCCACCTATTGCCAAATCAAGCCTAGACTTGGGCTTGATTGTTTACGGCTGGAAGAACAGAACAAAGGGGAAGCTGGCTGCATCCTTAGGGCTGCTTAGCTCTTTTACTTGTTGATTAAGTGTTGCCTTATTTATTAAGCCTAATATAGTATTATTTATATTCTCTTGATGTAATTGTATTTCCTGAGCATCTAATAAAGAATAAACCCTAGTTGTCAAGTGGATGTAGGTCAATCTTGACTGAACCACTAAATTCTTGTGTCTCTTATTTTCTGTCATTGATTGTGTGTGTGATTCCGCTGCGATAACGACTCGTGATACCTAGCAAAACTCTATCAATTAACCGCTCCAAAAAAGATTGGGAAACCATTGCAATAAATAACTTTTGTTCTAGTGCCACTTGTCAAATCATTAGCTGTAATGATATATCGGTTTGACCAGTCAAGGTCTTGAAAACAGTCGGCATGTAAGAGAGAGACAAACATTATTGGGTTTTCACCGGATTTGATCCGTTTTTCACCTTTCGCTTAAAATCAAAGTATTCGATCTTTTAGCATGTAATCGAACTTAGACGATACATTACAAAATATGACATGGTAAAAACGTATGATGCACCTGTTCCTTGCCCTCTATTCGATGCCCATAATAACTTAAAAAACAAATTGAGCTAAACTATGGTTTACAATGTTCAAAAAGGAAATCGAGCGAATTATGATTTTACACCAACAGTGCTATATGTGATTTTTATAATTCAATAATTATGGTTTTACACTTTTACATGATAATTTTTATATTTATATTTTTTTTTGAAGTAGCTTTGTTGATGAAAGTACTTATTAATTGATTGAGTATATATTTTTTAATATTTTTAATTTTTAACCCAATAAAAACAAAATTTAAAATTTAAACCAAATAAAATTTTTAAACACGTAACATACTTTTTATGTCTTTCTAATATAAATGTTACTAAAATCTTGGGATATTTAGAAATTGATATAAACATATGAGTTATAAGTGAGAAATTGTGAAACATAAAGATACAATTTTTAAATCTTAGGAATTTTTTAACTGTTCCGTTGAATATAACACATTTTTTAAACATTTTATACGTGTATTAGGAATTTTTTCAGGAGATAGTTAATTGTTAAAGGGGCAAAGTGTAAATTGCCACAAAATATCTCCGGAACTTTTATTATGTCATTTTATTTTCAAGAGAGTTTCACATCTCTCTCGTTCTTCTTCATCGTGTTTCTTAGATTTTTGCCAGATTTTGTGTCGATCGTCATCTGTGGAGCAGCGATAAGATCATGGTTGGTGGTGGCGAGCATCACGCGAAGACGAAGATCCCTAATTGTTGGCTCCGAATTGGCCGTCGGGAAATACAGATCGAAGAGGACGAAGGCGGAGACTATGAAGAAGGTGATGTATATGAACTGTTTGGGTCCCAATAGTGTTAGATTTTGGAATGGGGTGAAATGCTAGCCGTGAAAAAAATCACAGGAAGAAATCACGGGAGTGGATCACGCCTCAAGGGGGCGGTGTAGCTCGTAAATCATGCCGTGGTTTCTTTGCCAACTAGGATCACGCCTTCGATGATTGAGGTATACCGGATGATCTTAGGGTGGTGGGAGTGGAACCCTTCCACTCAAAACTACCTTATCAAACACATCAATGAGAATATGCCGCCTCATTTAAACAAATTATCCTTTCAAACTACCCTAGTGGGAGTGGTACCCTCCAACCCACCTCATTTTTTTATTTTATTTTTAAATTAAAACAAATTAATAACTAAATTTAAAAACTAAAAATTTAATTAATTAATTAAAAATACATAATAATAAATAAAAAGACCATAAAACGAAAAAAAGGTTAAAAAAACACCTAAAAAATGGTGCCCAAGTAGTGAAAGGGTTGTCGTTTGAACCCGTGTAGTTGCCGGAATCCGATTGCTTTCTTTTATGATCAGATAAGGTAGCAAACTCCTCACACATCAACGGTTGACGACGCTATTTAGCAGAACCCGTACAATATCCCAACATTTGACGTGAATAAAAGCATGTTTTTGTTTTTTGTGGTAGTCACCTAACGCCTTTTTCATTACGTCCAAAGCGTTGGCTTCACTATCCTACAAATTAATACATTAACAATATATGAAAAATAAAAAAAAATTAAAAAAATATTAAGAATAAATAAACGTAAAAAAAATACATACCACCTCATCTTCTTCTTCTTCGTCAACTTCAACCGCCATCTCTTTCTCTTCTTCTTCAACTTCTTTTTCAACTTCAACTTCTTCTCCGTCTTCATCAAATGGATATATATATATATATATATATATATATAATATTGTCTTCGATATCGTTCTCCGCTAGGATCCTCGTCAACTTCGTAATCGGCACTGTTATATACGGGGAGTGGACGTTCTTCTTGACGAGTTGGTTTGCGGAACGGTCGGTTGTGGTATCGAGGTGCAAAAGTATCAAAAGTTGATTGATCTTGTTGGGGATATATATACTGATGTAGTGCAAAGCACACATATTTATTCCATTGTATTCGTGCGTTTTTAGATAGTTTTGTATTCGTTTTTAGTCGTTTTTGGTTCGTATTGAGTCTTTGTTATGTTTACAGGTGCTCGTGTGAATTACAAGTCAAAACCCAAGGAGATCAAGCACAAGAACAAGTACCAAGAATTTAAAGTCAAAAAGTGGGAAAATAAGGTCCTCGCGATACGCGAGGAGGAAGAAGCAATCTCTCATGGGACATGAGAGATCCCAGAAAGGGCCCCGACCACATTGTCTCGCGGTACGCGAGGGCTTAATAAATCCGCAAAAATCCCTAATCGGCCATTAAATCAAATTGGATAGCCATTAGGTCAGGAGTTTGACATTCAGCCGTCTAAGGAGGGTTCTTGGGCGATTTCTAGGGCTAGAGAAGGCATTCAAAGTGCAAGATTGAAGCTTTGGATCCGGGTTCGTTAGTATTAGCTTACTCGGTTTCCAAGTTCTGATTTTTATCTTTGATTGAAACCATGTTTATGCTTTATTACTTCTGTTTGAATGTTTTGAACATGTTATTTGGCTAGATCTTTGATACTGCCTAGGTTAAAGATGAATATTTGTTAAAGACATGATTTTTATCGGTTTATGGAATCTTTTGATGGTTTAATGATTTTGTAAAGATCTTGTTTTAATAATTGGGATGATTATGCATACTTAAATCTGATGTATGATTGATTATAGTTCCGTATGCTGCTTGTGAATGTCTTTCAGTTTGAGTAGTATATCTAGATCACTGACTGTGTGTTTGTGATTGTTTGTTGGTTTGCTAGACGTAGTATTCCATAGGAACTGTGATTGAGAGTAGGTTAGATCTGAGTGTTCATCTTATCTCGATACCCGAAAGGTGAGAGGTAATCAGTTAGTATTCGTTATTAGGATTCTGAGTGTGAATTGTCTGAGAGGAGGTTCCCTTAGGTTTCTAGTGTCACACCCCGCCGAAGACGGAAACACGAAGTGGGACCGGTATATCACATTGAACACAAGTACAAGAGAAACTAAAAGGAAAGTTGTGCATTACATTGAACCATACTACATGCCTCTATCGAAAGTACAAATATACGAAAAATTCTGAATCAATACAAAGGGTCTGAAATGCCCAACTACAACCAAAAGTACATAATAATAACTCTTCCCAAAAGCAAGCCGTTTAAACCTCGTTATCCCCATAACTGTTTACCTAAAAAGCATGTTTCGAAAACGGATCAACTATAAAAATAGTTGGTGAGCACGCAGGTTTTGCGACTCTATAAAAAGTAAGTAAATAAATTTCAAAATGTAATAGTAACCATCCGCAGATGATCAAGTACACGTGTTAATATATAATTACATTGAGCCACAATCAAAAGCGTCAGACTAGTTGTTGCCCCTGTATCCAGGTGTCGAATGTGAACACCTACTATGGCTAATTAAGCGCCCAAATGACCCTACAAGTCTGGTTGGCGCGACCAACCCTGGGCGGGGGTGTCAACCCAAATAGTACTATTCATAATTCCCACCGGCTATCCAAGCTAATTGATTGCGTTAAAGTGGGGACTTAATACATCCATAAGTAAACTCAGGTAACCCTAATCCCAAGTAACAACGTGTAGAGTGAAACAGCTTTTCCCCAGTAAAGTAAAAATTGAAAAGTGGGGCCGCGAAACTCCCCTGAACAACGTTGGTGATAAGTGTGACATAGTCAACAAAAACCGCAAAGTACGGTTAACATCCAAATTCTATCAAAGGCCAGCAGCCAAATGCAAGCAAAGTGTGGCTAGCAACTCAGTGCTACCAAGGTACGGCTAAATCCGCAAGAACCGCAAAAACATGTGTCCTAACCGAGTCCTACTAACCAAGTAGACACGAAAAAAATAGCATTTAGGATGCCTAAAGTATAAAACTGAGTCTACTACTCAAAAAGTGGCTATGCAGTCGGTTGCATACCCAAAACCCGTGCACACACTTACGAACCGCTCAAAAGTTGTAAAACCGGCTTTTATATAAATTCGTGACTTTGAAACCTTAAGTTTTAGATTTTATTAATGAATATCAGTAGTAATAATGTCATATGTGATAAAATCTTAAGTCACAGTTTCGTTTGACAAAAAACGCGATTATGCGCGTAAAGTAAGGTTTACGGTTTAAAAATACGATTCATCCGAAATTAGGGTTTTAGTGTGATTTTAGCACCCAATTTAAAAGTCCAAATTTTATATTTTTAATATGATATTAATTCTGTCCAAACTCTCATTAAGAGTTTTATAAAAATATTTTTATACAAAAATTTTCAAAAATAATAACTTTTTATAAAGTTTTAATGGACAATAATTCTAAAACCATATTTAGACATAAAATTAATGCTTGAAACTTTCACTAATTTTTCATATACATATATAAACATTTCTGACCAATTTTCATAATTTTTCAATATCCAGATTATTTATTATGAATATAATACTGTTAAAATTTAACAAATTCGGTAAAAATAGTTATAATTGTCCAAACTTCACCAAAGTTTTACCAAATAAGTTTTAACTCCATATGAGATTCTATTATAAGTTTCAAGTCCTAATGTTGTCAAGAAGTATATGATCCCAAATTCAATGGTTAAAACTTCAAAAATACCAAACACCTACTTAGATAACTCCAATTTTTATGCATTTTGGATAGGAGTCATGTTTTATCATATACTAATTACTAACCAAATTCCAGATTTTTCCAATACTCAGAGGTGTTTTCCCAATTTTCATGTATTAAACTTGTAGAAATTTTAATAAATAATCTATAAATACTTTAGTTACCAAAATTTCCAGATCTCACTTTTTATATAAATACTACTTTTTAAAAATAAATTTGGAAGCTAAATCAAAAGTTTATAAAAATCCATCAAAAACAATTGTTGTATAAAAATAAATATATTAGTTTCAGGTGAATCGGGGTTGGGTTTATAACCTAATAACCACTCAAAATATCAAATATCTCAATACTAACAATTTTCGGGTTCAATTCTCAACCAATGACTCATAAAACTATTCTAACATAAAATTAAATCTTAACGGGTAAAGTTTATACCTTTCGTATAAATGGTTCGCGTACGCGAAACCTCCCATATTTCATATGCAATACGAACCAGAAACACCGTTAGGATCATTTTTATCTCCCGAGCATTTCCACATGCTCAAAATTGACATGCAATGCCGTTTGAATGGCCATGCAACCCGATCAAATTCCTATTTCGGTCCTAGAAACTGTTACAATCTGTTCGTATTCAAAAATATAGTTGCCAAGATCTGATCGGAATTTCCTTTGGTTAAAACATTCATATATGTGCTAAGAAACTACTGTCCAAAAATCGTCACGATCCAAAGGTCGGATCTCCGGGGATCGACGATTCTTTAAGACCCAGTTTTTCAAATCCGAAAATCCAATCAGTCACATTCGAGGGTATGAAAAGCATAGCTAGATAGCTCTGATCAAAACTTCCTCCGGTATGGTTTTTCTTCTATGTGTTGAAAACATCATATCCAAAATTCATATATTTCTAACGGTCGGATTTCCGGGGATCGTCCGATCTTTAAAACTGCGCATGCATAAAACTTTCTCGACAGATTTTAAAAACTCCTTTTCACGAATTTAAGCCAGGATTTGGAGAAATCTGAGCTTACCATTGCGTTCGTAGCATTGAGAAATGGTTCCGGGTGAAAAACGGGCTTCGGCCGCCACCGACCACCGTTGGCCGCTACGCACCACCGCCGGACCACCACTACTTCACCGGAATCCTCTCCACTCTCTCTCTAAATTTTTCTCTGAATTTTGTAAATGAGAAAAGGGAGATGGAGTTGGGGTATTTATAGCCCCGTGGTCTCCGATCGTGTGTCGGTTTTTCGGTTAAACGAACCCGATAAAAATAGAGACGTTATTTTACTCAGAAATAACTTATTATAATTTATTATTTTCCCTCGAGTACTTGCGTCTCGTAAATATATATCCTTTGGATTTAAATTAAAATTTACGAAACCGTTCGACTAGGGTGTTAACGCGTATAAACTATAACTTGATCAAATTTTTGACATTATAACACCCAAATAAATCTTGCTATTATTTTTCATTCACTAACGAGTTCCTTTCGTTTGAAAGTATATTTTAACATAATAATACTATTTTTATTATATGAACTCGTCGAACGCGGTGTTGACCTGAAAATTCACGGTTGTCACATCTAGTTATCGTTGCTAGTCTGTATCATAGTGTGTTGATCTGAGATTACCCCGTGTATCTTTGATGTATTGTGGACAGTGATACTGAGAGGTGATCTGTCTTTTGGGTACTCTATCATTCTTGGAGAGACTGAAAGGTAATCCGACTATCTGGTGAGCGTTGTGCATCATTAGGTTTTCCTTGTTGGTGACACCTTGAGAGTGATTAGGGATCCACTAGGTTGTCTAGAGTTGTTATCCTTAGAAAACCAGTTCTATCATTGTTTCCATAACCGGTAGAAGTCTTGGCTTTGCAAGTAGGATTTCGACCTAGGTAGTGTTCTTCTCATTCCTTATATTCCCGAGTTCCTTTTCTGATAGTTAGAGTCGTTCTACTGTCATCTTTTGTTTTCTTTAGTAGTTTAATCAATAGTGTAGAAAACCCCCCAAACCAATTATTCATAAGTCAGAGTCTAGTTTAGTTATACAGTGTCTCTAGGGTTCGATAATCCGGTTTACCATTAAGCTGTGCTACACTCGATAGGTTTACTTGCCTGTCAGTGCGGTCTAGTTCATAGGTATTCCATTTATTACTTTGAAGTCTAGATTAGGTTTTTATTTATAGTTTTTATAGACCGACTGTGCGACATCAAGTTTTTGGTGCCGTTTCCGGGGACACTTGGCAATAGCAATATTAGCTTTGATTAGTTCTTTGTGTGATTTTTGGTTTATTTTCTTTCTTTTATTCGGAGTCTTAATTGTATGTTTTTTCTTATCTACTATCTGTGTGTATCTTAATATAGGATCGAGTCTTTCTACGTTTGAGTCTTCTTATTTGTCGTTTGTGTCTTTCAGCTTATGCAACGTACTCGTTCGCAGGGATCACCCCAGTATTCAGCTTATTCAGAGCCCGAGCAAGAGCTTCACGAGTGCATCGGCGACTTCCGGAAGCGTTTGAAGACGTTGTGTAAAAACCAGGTACGTGATACTAGCCCTATCCCTTTTTCCTAAAATGGGCGACGCTGACCCACAGCGAGACGTACCGTGCAGCAGAGAGCCAGTGATGGTGTTACTGGGGCGAGATCTCCGATCATCCGTCCGACTGTGCCAAACACAAACAGTTGGCAAGTCCCGTCACATGTTATTAGTACTATAACTCATTCCACTCAATTTCATGGCCTTGAGGATGAGGATGCACCAGGATATCTGTCTCGCTTCGTGCGAATATGTGATACCTTCAATATCACTGGTGTGTCTAGGGACACAATCTACTTGCGTCTCTTTCCATTCTCGCTCTCTGGGCGTGCTGCCACTTGGCTAGATACTGTCCCCCATAACTTTATCACCACTTGGGGGGATCTACAAGCCAAGTTTCTTAAAAAGTACCATCCACCTTCTAAGGCCGCTCGCCTAAGGGACCAGATCCATTCCTTCCGTATGGACCCTGACAAGCCATATCACATGGCCTCTGAGCGGTTCAACGTGTTGTTGAGCCGATGTCCCCAGCATGGTCTTTTCGACTGGGCGATAGTGGAGAAGTTCGACAATGGTCTCACCTTCAAGAAGCAGCAAATGTTCAATACTGCTGCGGGAGGCCATATCATGGATAAGAAAGAACCTGCTGAATGCGAGGAAATGTTCGAGAGCTTCGCTCTAGCTGAGCAACAACAGCCACGTTCCGTTAGGAATTCCATTCCTGCTGCTAGGACACCCACCTCTCTTGCGAGAGGTGTTCATCAGGTCAACCCTGATACTAGCGTGGCTGCTGCACTTGCAGCAATGGCCAATGAAATTAAAGAGCTGAAGCTGAGTGCTCAAAGGTGTGAGGTGTGCAGAGGAGGCCACGACACCAGGGACTGCCCCGTCAGTCAGAAGGAGCATGTTGATTTTGTGGGCAAACAGAACCAAGGATTCAACAACTATATCAATTCTTATGGAGATCTGGAAACAACCCGCATGGGTTTAATGCCCGCCCTAATCAGCATGCCCGCGGAGGTGAAGCAGGAGCGAGTGAGGGAAGCAGCGTGAACACAAAGAGGATTGAGGAGATGCTGGAGACTCAAACCCAAATGCTTGCCCACTTGGTGGTAAATGACAAGGAGACTCAACAGAGATTGGATGCTCATGATACCTTACTGAAGAATCAGCAATCTGCATTCCAGGATCTGCAGCGCACGGTAGGAGACATCGCTAAGGGCTTGAAGGATAGGCAGGGAGGTCCGTATTCAGGCCCCAATGCATCAGTGATGGCCGTGTCTACTAGAAGTCGAAGGGAAGAAGAGAGAGTAGAGCCACCGGTAGAAGAGGATGAAGAGCCGGTAGACGAGGAGAGAGTTCTAGAGAAGCCCGCCGAGAAGGCAGAGGAGAAAAAGAAAGGGGTGGAGATGAAGACCCCTAAGATTGACTTAAGTCGTGTTCCCTATCCAGCACGCTTGCTGCGTCATAAATATGCTAGGGAATACGGAAACTTCCTTAATATGTTAAAACAGCTTAAGGTCAATCTTCCATTCATTGAGGTCCTCCAGCATATGCCCAAGTATGCTAAGTTCTTGAAAGATCTGCTTTAGAATAAAAAAAAGCTGGAGGATGTCTCAAAAGTCTCACTAAGTGAGCGATGCTCTGCGGTGGTGTAGAACAAGCTGCCTGAGAAATTGACAGATCCGGGTCACTTCACGATCCCTTGTCTGCTTGGCGGTTTGGCTATGAACCATGTGTTGGCCGACTTGGGTGCTAGCATCAATCTGATGCCGTATTCTATATACAATCAGCTAGACTTGGGTGAACCGAAGCCGACGAGCATGAGCATATCCTTGGCTGACCGTTCAGTTAAGTATCCACGGGGAATAGTGGAGAACCTTTTAGTGAAAGTAGACAAATTCGTCTTCCCCGTGGATTTTGTTATACTTGATATGGATGTGGATGACATAGTCCCACTCATCCTCGGGCGCCTGTTGCTGCGCACCGCCAAGGCATTGATCGATGTCTTTGACGGAAAGCTCACACTTCGTGTGAGGGATGAGTCTGTCACTTTTGATGCTACAAAGTCCATGAAGGAGGCTAGTGAGCAAAGCCACTCCGTGTGCATGATTGATGCCTTCATAGACGACCATCGGGACTTTGATCCAGTAGAGGATGTTGTTGGTGAACCCACCCCTATTTTAGGAGAGCTATTTGATTGGGCGTTGGAAGAGTTGTTGGATGCACCAGATGAATACGGTGACGAGGTGCCCAGTGATCTGCAGGAGATGAAGTGATCTGCAGGAGATGATGGCAAAACTGGAAGAGATGATATGGAAAACTCCAAGTGTGGGGATGGTTGATATTATAGAGGATCCGGGTGAGGGTTTAGAGGTCATACCATTAGAGATACCTAATCCTAAGCCCCTGCCTATTCCCATTATTCATTCTGAGGGGATAAAGACCGAGTCGTCCCTTAAATCTAGGCCGCCCCGTAAGAGAATCTGAGTGTTGAAAGATACATGTGATTTGGGGATGGTGAAAACCCCAAGTGTGGGGACGTCTAGGGGTGATAAGTTGTTGGGGGTACTTGAACCAGGTTATCTTTGGATCTGGTAGGTTTAAGTGTTGGTGGACTGATTTAAGAGATGTTTTTAATAGATGTTCGGTGATTGATTTTAGCTTTTTTGTCTGTGATGAGGGGAGGAATACCGCATAGGATGAAGGCGGTGCCGGTTACAATCAAAGAGAAGCCTCCTGATAGGTTTATTTGAATCTCGGGCCAGTGCCCGGGTGTACAGTATGTATAGCTCTTTTGCTTAATTTCGCGCTATTTTGGTGTTTTTTTGGTTTGCGTGCTTTGTTTCGTGTGTGTTTTGTAGGGATTCGCAGTCAATTCGTGAGAAAAATCATCGGGAACGAAACTCCAGGTATTTTTACTTTGGTTTTTATAGTTGGAACAGGTTTTTAGAAGAATTGGGGGAAGAAGGAATTGAGGGGTGAAAAATTTTCTAAGTATAAAAAACCCTCAAAACTTTCTGTTACCACCCCTCCCTCTCGGTACGCGAAGCATTGCCCCTTGGTCCTCGCGGTACGCGAAGGAAAATTATTTAGGTCTGTTTAATTCTTGCCTCCTCGCGGTACACGAGGAGTGCCCCCTTGCCCTCTCGCGGTACGCGAAGCCCCCTGGTTCCTCCCTTATTCTTTTGTTTCCCATGGTTTCCCATACCTATCACCACCACCATCCATCACCATCATTCAAATTCATTCTCAATACCCACCACTACCACCATGGGAAACCTAAACGTCGTTCAAGTTGATTCACCTTACTGTTGATATTCATGTCTATGTGTTTGTCATTCATCGGGTACATTTCCCTGTTCTATCTCACTGAGTCCGTTGAGTCTTTTATTTTACTTTGAGTCTGTAATGAGTTAGTTTAATGTTGTCGGGTTTGTTTGAGGTTTATCGTGCAAGTATTGATCACTACGCCCGTACTCAATCTCCATTCGGGTGGGGTCGATTTGGCTATTTAATTTGTAAAGGCTACCAGACAGAGTTTGTGCAGCCGCGACTGAAATGCTATACGGTGCACACGTGGAAGAACAAAGATGGACAAAATTCATCGCATACATTACCAGCTAAGTCTTTTCCTGTTTATTTTTGTATCTTTTATTTTTTTTCGTTGTTTTTCTGTTCACATTGAGGACAATGTTTGTTTCAAGTGTGGGGATGGGAGACTGCGTCTTTCTTAGGTTTAGTGAGTCTATCTAGTATGTTTTTCTTTTAAAAATACAAAAATACAAAAAAAAATTGAAAAATTTGAAAAAATGTCCTTTGAAAGTAAAAGTTTTTGCATAACAAATGAAAAATGATAGTAGAACTCGATCTGCTGTTGAGTTTAAATGAAAACAAATAATAGAAAACGCGTTTAAATTGTGATGTTTCGGTAGAACCAGCCAACTAGTAAAGCTTAAATAGCCCGTGAGTGCTAATTAGGATTAATAATTGAATAAATCATGATATCTTGTGGGTAATCATCTTAGGGGTGTAGGTAAAGCTGAAACTGTCAACATAGGGTGATAAGTACCACGTTAAGCTAAAATTTAGAGGTTTTTGAAATTTTATGGCACACCACTATCTTTTTATGAGAATAAACCCGAGTTTCGGTTGCGTCCGCAATACATAATTCCATTATTCATGAGCTTAATTAACTAGAAATCTAAGTTTCGCCTACGTGTCATACGTCGGGTTCCAGCCTGATTGAAACACCACTGGGTTAGATTCTTAAGTGCTTCATTGATTAGAACCTTGGTTGTCAACTGTAGTCTATGTGTTACCCTCTAGGATAGGGACTTGGTTGAAACGCCTCTAGACAAGGTTCATTTGTTTAATTTAATGCTCATTTTTTCATTCATTCACTCATTAATCACCTTAATTTCTAAAACATGTAAATTTTAGTTTATCGTGGTTGGAAATCTATACGGTTTGACCCGGGCCTAGACATGACCTTGAGATGGTATTAGGTAGAGCTGTAGCTTTTGAGCGTGAGTCCCATAGATTGATTGATATGCTATATAAAATGGAATTAGAACACAAAACGGGGGCTTGAAAGTTGGTGGTTGGGTTTAATCGGACAGAAATACTGATTATTGCTTTTTAACGCATGAGTATATTTGGGTAATAAAATAATAGGATTGTTAAAGCTATTTCCAGTTATGATTCCATTGCAGACTTTTTCGAGTACGAAAAAAGGTTAAGTGTGGGGATGTTTGATGTAGTGCAAAGCACACATCTTTATTCCATTGTAGTCGTGCGTTTTTAGATAGTTTTGTATTCGTTTTTAGTCGTTTTTGGTTCGTATTGAGTCTTTGTTATGTTTATAGGTGCTCGTGTGAATTACAAGTCAAATCCCGAGAAGATCGAGCACAAGAACAAGTCCCAAGAAATTAAAGTCAAAAAGTGGGAAAATAAGGTCCTCGCGGTACTCGAGGAGGAAGAAGCAATCTCTCGCGGGACGCGAGAGATCCCAGAAAGGGCCCCGGCTAGTTTGTCCCTCGCGGTACGCGAGGGTCTGGCCACATTGTCTCGCGGTACGCAAGTTTTAATAAATCCGCAAAAAGCCCTAATCGGCCATTAAATCAAATTGGATAGCCATTAGGTAAGGAGTTCGACATTCAGCCGTCTAAGAAGGGTTCTTGGGCGATTTCTAGGGCTAGAGAAGGCATTCGAAGTGCAAGATTGAAGCTTTGGATCCGGGTTCGTTAGTATTAGCTTACTCGGTTTCTAAGTTCTGATTTTTATCTTTGATTTGTTAGATTGAAACCATGTTTATGCTTTATTACTTCTGTTTGAATGTTTTGAACATGTTATTTGGCTAGATCTTTGATACTGCCTAGGTTAAAGATGAATATTTGTTAAAGATATGATTTTTATCGGTTTTTGGAATCTTTTGATGGTTTATTGATTTTGTAAAGATCTTGGTTTAATAATTGTGATGATTATGCATACTTAAATCTGATGTATGATTGATTATAGTTCCGTATGCTGCTTGTGAATGTCTTTCAGTTTGAGTAGTATACCTAGATCACTGACTGTGTGTTTGTGATTGTTTGTTGATTTGCTAGACGTAGTATTCCATAGGAACTGTGATTGAGAGTAGGTTAGATCTGAGTGTTCATCTTATCTCGATATCCGAAAGGTGAGAGGTAATCGGTTAGTATTCGTTATTAGGATTCTGAGTGTGAATTGTCTGAGAGGAGGTTCCCTTAGGTTTCTAGTTATCGTTGCTAGTCCGTGTCATAGTGTGTTGATCTGAGATTACCCCCGTGCATCTTTGATGTATTGTGGACAGTGATACTGAGAGGTGATATGTCTTTTGGGTACTTTATCATTGTTGGAGAGACTGAAAGTTAATCCGACTATCTGGTGAGCGTTGTGCATCATTAGGTTTTTCTTGTTGGTGACACATTGAGAGTGATTAGGGATCCACTAGGTCGTCTAGAGTTGTTATCCTTAGAAAACCAGTTCTATCATTGTTTCCATAACCGGTAGAAGTCTTGGCTTTGCAAGTAGGATTCCGACCTAGGTGGTGTTCTTCTCATTCCTTATATTCCCGAGTTCCTGTTCTGATAGTTAGAGTCGTTCTCCTGTCATCTTTTGTTTTCTTTAGTAGTTTAATCAGTAGTGTAGAAAACCCCCAAACCAATTATTCATAGTTCTAGTCAGAGTCTAGTTTAGTTATATAGTGTCTCTAGGGTTCGATAATCCGGTTTACCATTAAGCTGTGCTACACTCGATAAGTTTACTTGTCTGTCAGTGCGGTCTAGTTCATAGGTATTCCATTTATTACTTAGGAGTCTAGATTAAGTTTTTACTTATAGTTTTTACAGACCGTTTGGGCGACATCATGTACTGACCGGGTGCGATCGACATTTGAGGATACGAAAAATGTGGGTATGGAGTATACGGTGGTTGGGGAGTTTCTTGGCTCGATGGTTGTTGGTTCGAAGGTTGTTAACTAGAACCGCCTCTCGGTTTGGACACTTTTTTGCCGCTAGAACTGCCTCTTGGTTTAGAAACTTTTATAGACTCTATTGTATATTTTTATATAAAAAATAGAGGAGAAAGAATGTATTTTTGTGTATTAAGTAGGATAATTGGTTATGTATATATAGGGGTTAAATTTATTTAAAAAATTAATCTTTTTTTAATTTTTCCAACGGCTCTATAGCCGTTCAACGTTCATTTTTTCCGTTGCTTTGACGGGTTTCGAAAACCGCTCACCATACCCTGATCACAACTACCCGTTGGTACCCGCTTGGTGTGCGGCGGTGTACCCGCATACCCGAGCACTACCTGAGCACCACTCCCACCACCTTTAAAAGGACATTGTAGTGGTAAGCATTTTTAGCAGATTTAGAACCTTTTGCATGTGGTCGGAGATTTTTTAGGGTAGATTGTCTATAGCTAAATATTAAAATTTTTCGGTCTGGTTCGGGTCAGATCGGGTTAACAAACAAGTAAAAAAATTTCACTAATCACTAATCAAATTATCAAAATACACACATTGTCATATTATAATTTACAAATTACATGCATTTGTAATCACTAATCAAATTTGAATATACTACATAGTCAAAATAGCAACATATTACATAGCAAATAGCAACATATTTCATTGTCAAATTTCAAAAATCAAAACACATATCACATAACATAAGTTGCAACTTGCAAGGATATGAGTGAAAAATATGATTTTATGAGTGAGCCATAGCAATAAAAAAATCACCTAAAATCTGAGTTGCAATCGGCAAATGGCAATTCGCAGGGCTGTAAGTCGAAATCAGAAATCGCACCCAAGCTTGAACCGTTGATGTATTGGGAGGGAAAGATTGCCGCTACTAATTTTTAGAGTTAATTACACGGATGGTCCCTGTGGTTTGCATAAATTACAAGTATGGTCCCTAAGTTTGAAAAACTACACCGACTGTCCACAAGTTTGCCAAAACATAACACCGATGGTCCCTGGAGTGGATAAGCGTTCATTTTTCTGTTAATTTTTTAAAAAATACCAAAATACCCTTTATTATTAAAAGCAAAAGAAATAAAAAAAACCTAATTTCTGTGAGACCTATAGGTACCCACACACTTCATCTTCCTCCCATACTCTCTCCAATGGATTCCCTCCTCCCCGCACACTTCATGACCTCCGATGGCCTCATCCTTCTCCGACAACTGATTCCGATCAAATCCCACACCACACAAACAATATCTGAAAACAATTAGCACCTGAAACATTGCAGCTGAATCAGAAGCCACAATTTACTTACGTTACAGCAATCTTCAATCAACGTCTTCACGCTCTGCAAAACGATGAACAACTCCTCGAAGCACAACACTGCCGACACCGGAAAACTCGTTACATCCGGATCCGCAACCAAATCCTCAAGCAGCAACGTCAACAGCTTCGTTTTACGAATAATCGAATTCGAATTCCGACTCAGAACAAAAGGAATCGAATTCAGGCCTCTCAGATCCGTCGTCAACAGTTGAATCGAGCTCCTTCGACTCTCAGATCCGTCACACATTCTCTCTGTCGTGATATTCCGGCTCAATTCTGGCTCTTGTGACATGCCCAACCGACCCCAAAAGATGAATATACCACCCATTTCTTACGTCTCCACCTTTGTTCGAAGCTTTCCGGCGACTATGTCATTTGCAGGTTTACTTCATCGGAAAAGACGACCATTACAACGTTGTTCATGGCTGTCGTTTCTTGAAATCGGATTCGTTCAAAAAGGTGGAGATGGTTGGAGGGCAGTGCACGAGATGGCATGCTCAGCGTGAAAGGGTTTGAGGAGATTTGACTTTTTTTTAGTTTTTTTTTATGTGGGTCCCACAACTATTATAAATTTTAAATAATTAATTTATTTAAAATAATAAAGTGCATTTTAGTCATTTCACACACACTTAACGGAAAAAGTTAAGGCCCATCCAAGTCAAGGACCACCCGTGTTACGTTTTGACAAACTTATGGACCATCAGTTTAATTTTTCAAACCTGGGGACCATACTTGCAATTTGTGCAAACCACAGAGACCATTCGTGTAATTAACTCTAATTTGTAATCGTGTTTAGTTATTTAACAGCTTAAATGGGTAATGGACTAATAGGTTAACGTTAGCTAAATGTTAGTAGGCATTTGGGCTTAATTGTTTAAATGACTAAGGTAGTGTTTGATATACATGAATGGATGATGAAATAAAATGAGTTATTATGTTGGAATGAAACAAAACATGTTTGGTAATCACATAGAAATAGAATGGATCATGACATAAGAAATGTGATTCTTTCCTTTCTAATGATTTTCATTTATTGGATGATGAGTGTTTTCTTTTCATTCATTTAGGGAATGAAATGATTTTGTTTAATTAATGATAAAACCATGACCCGACCCATGACTAGAACCATGACTCGACCCATGATCGGACCCATGACCCGAACCATGGCACGAATCAAGGATCGACCCATGTACTGGACCATGACCCGTCCCGTGACCTAACCCATTTCCCGAACAATGATCCAAACCATGGACTGACCATGACATGACCCTTGACTCGACCCACGACCCGACCCATGACTCAACCCATGCCCGGACCCATGACCTGAACCATTAACCAAACCATGGCCCGAACCATGACCCGTGCCGTGCCGTGATTCCACCCATGTCCTGAACCATGACCTGACCCATAGTATAAATTTATTAGTTACAAATATTTTGTTTTTCATAAAATATTTTCCTGTCTAACAAACAGTACGAAGTAATGATTTATTTCATTCTCATAGGGTAACCAAATATGACAAATGAATGGAAATTGTCCATTTCATTCACCCGTTCATTCCATTTTACTTTGTTCATTCCATTACCTCATACCAAACATACCCTAAGTTTTCAGTCTAATTAAGTTATCCATTTAAGTTATTAGTTTAAATGGATAATTGAGTATTGTAATAGTTAAGCTTTATATTTGTTAAATAGTTTATAATAGGTTTATATTTATAAGTTTTAAAATCTTAAACTAATTTTTCTTAAGGGTCGGTGTTAAAATTTTTTAGAGGTCGATCGAAAATATACCATATATATAACATTTTTTTTCATGGGTGTCGGCCGACTCCCTCATTAAGGGTAGATCCTCCAATGGTAAGCATATGACTTGTCTATACGTCTCATGTTTGAATCGTGTTTTTATTGGTTTCCTACCATGACCTTTGAAGACCACCTATATGATGTGTACCGGAAGTGGATCAACAAGTAGCCAACGGGTCAACAATTAGCTAATGCAGTTTATTATTATTAAGCATTTTATTTTTATTAAGTTGTTTTCCATTATTTTTATTAAGTTGTTTTCCATTTCCTTATTTCTAGTAAGTTTTTTTTTTAAGGCAAATTTTTTTAATGAAACTTGAACTCAAGACCTTAAATGATTTAAGAGGTTTTGTCTCTGTCACTGGGCCACCAACCCAAATGACTTATTTCTAGTAAGTTGTGTGGTGAGAATAATAGGAGATCATGGGATGCCATGAAACCCATGTAATAGTTCATGTTCCTTGTTTGTTGCTCATGTTTGTAACTCTCCTTTTATAGGAGCTTTTAGATTGTTAATAGATATAAATGAAATATGAATTAAGTCTAAATCTCTCTCTAGAATTCTTCTGACTTATATCTATTTTCTTTAGCAAGTGAATTTCGATCGATCCATATCACTATATTGACGGGTCCAATGAAAATTTTAAAACGGGTTCTCATAATTAACAAAAATAATTTTATGTGGGTTAAAATATAAATACAGAGTTGTAGTGAATGAAAATATATTTATCTAATAATTATTAATTATTGAACTTAAACTTAAAAGTGCCTCATTAAAATATTTTTTTTACTAAGAAAATAATAAAAGTTGTTAAATATTATGATTTGGTCGAAGGGAAGTACGAACATTTGGATATATGATGTGGCGGCTTTGGCTCTACGCTACGAATCCCCCCTCTCACACACATACCTTACACCGCCTTCACAAATCACAATGCACCCGATACGAGACCGTCATCAAATAAAATCAAACACCGTCACAATTTCTCTCCGGCATTTTATCAAACACTTGATCTGCATTCACATCACACACCCCAAAACTAGAATCAGATTCAAGAAAATATGTTCAACGAGTTAAACACGTGATTGAAGGAACTGAGAACAGATATGTCCAATCAAGATTCTTCTTCGGGGTCTCCGTCGTCTGATTTCAATTTGAGTATCGGAGAGGGCATTATCCGCCGCCGGTGCCGCTTTTCTATCTGCAATCATAGTAAACCCTCTCGATGTCGCAAAGGTACTCTTCCTTCTTCAGTTACGTAAAATTCCCAATTTTGTCACTGAATTTGATATAGCTTTGACTTTTTACAAAACTAATTAGGCTAACTAACTAACAATTTAACTAACCTACCAACTGAAAATAAAATAAAAAAAACTAAATATTCCAACACGCCCCTTCAAGTTGGAGGGAGAGAAAGCCCCAGCTTGCAAAGTAACAAATGATGTTGTTGGCCAGGAAGACTTTTGGTAAGTAAATCTGCAGGTTGATCAGTAGTACGAACATGGGATAAAGAAATGACCCCAGTTTCTCTGAAAATACAATGACAATCCAGTTCAATATGCTTGGTTCGTTCACGGTAGACTGGATTTTTGGCAATATAGATCGCAGCTTGACTATCACATTTAAGGGGAATAGGCAGAACAGTTGGAATGGGTCATCCGTGTAACAACCTCGTAAGCCAAGCAAGTTCAGCAGTAGCACGACGTATTGATCAAACAGAACTTAAATAAACCGTTGCTTGTTTCTTAGACTTCCATGAAATATGTCTGCCGCCAAGCGAGACAAAATACCCACTGATAGATTTTTGAGTGTTAGGGCAAGAAGTCCAATCAGAATCACTTGTAAACTGGAAGTATTATTAAAGAACAACCCATGTGAATAAGTCCCTCTAACATAATTAAAGCTAACATACCAGGATGATGAAGATTTAGAGGATTTGATGCATCGATTGTGTTATTGACAGTGTTTGCTTCAACTGCCATGATTTTAGGTCAAAGAGAAACGAAAAATCAATAAACGGAAGAAAATACATGAAGATTTGAAGAACTGAATGGAAAATCAGAGGATCCACTCTGATACCATGTGATTTCTATCAGAAATAAATGAGAGAAAGAAGATTGATGAACAAACGAACTATTCCATTAATCAGTTGAGTGAATCTCCCCATACAAGAGTTACAGAAGCTATATATATAGCTTTGACTTTTTACAAAACTAGTTAGGCTAACTAACTAACAATTTAACTAACTAACCAACTGAAAATAGCAGTAAAAATAAAAACTAAATATTCCAACAATAACAAAGTATTCCGTAATCATCATGTTTTGCAATTACTCAAATTTTGCAGACTAGGTTGCAAGCTCAGGCTGCTGGTGTTCCATATCAGAACCTCTACTCAACATGTCACTTTGAAACAAACAGTGTACATTAATTCATCTTCCTCTTATGTAATTAACCATTAATGATGAAATGTTGAACATAAATTTAAACTTTGCTTGTTTTGTTCATCAGATGTCCGCAGACACAAGATCATGTTTCCCATCATGCTACCGTTCATTACTCGGTGAACCACCTTGCACTTCGCAGTCTTCTCAGTATAAGGGCACTCTAGATGTCTTCCACAAAGTTATTCATCAGGTTTGTGAGATTACATTTCATTACCTGGTAATATCTTCACATACAGCTGGAAAATTTCAAGAAATATTCATAATCTTGAAAAAATACATAGTTTTTTAAAAGAAAATAATGAATGGTCTGGTCTAAAATTGGAGTTTATATATAGGAGCAGAACCAAGAAGGATCAAGGGGTCCGCAAACCTTCCGGTCACCGAAATTCGTTGGATATTTTTATTAAGTTTAAATTTTTTAAGAAAAACATGTGTTTGTTGTGGTCGGTAAAGTATAAAACTTTATGATGACCCCTGGCTAATAACTTCTGGTTCCGTCACTGTTTATATATATGTTACAGGAAGGATTCGGACGACTCTGGAGAGGCACAAATGCAAGTTTAGCATTGGCAGTGCCCACAGTAAGTCTTGTAGTTGATTTTCACTCTTCGGTTTCAACAGTTTATTTAAGAAACGTGGTTAATTATCTACAGTTGTTGTATGCTTTTTTACCAGGTGGGTATCTACATGCCCTGTTATGACATTTTCAGAAACTATATGGAAGAATACACCACAAAAAACGCTCCAAGTATGACACCTTATGTCCCGTTAGTTGCAGGTTCAGTTGCCCGTTCTTTGGCTTGTATTACTTGTTACCCGGTTGAACTTGCAAGAACCCGTATGCAGGTTGTGTTATGCTTTAGTTTCGTAACTCATGGTCTGTTGCGAAGAATTTTCAAATAATATTTCCCGTTGTTGAGTGATAGGCATTTAAAGACGGCCAACATGGTACAAAGCTTCCCGGAGTGTTGAAAACGCTAGTTGGAGTTGTGTATGCAGACACAAGCACAAAGAAACTCCATAGGTGTAAGTTATTTGTTTAGGTGGTAAAATAGGTAGCTCGGGTAACAGGTAAAAACAGGTTTGGTTTTAATTTTTTTAATTTCACAAACTATGATTACAAATATATCAATTCAATATTTTGAACATAACATAACAGGAAGTCGTAAACGCTTGATTATACTGTGGTTTGAAGTGTTTTCTTTATATGTATTGGCAATAAATTGTGTGTACATTAATCTTGCGCAGCATTTAGTAGCTTTCGGCTTTTATGGACTGGCCTTGGGGCACAGCTATCACGTGATGTTCCATTTTCCGCGGTTTGCTGGGCTACTCTTGAGCCAGTAAGACTTTTAAACTATAAAAGTTTTCTTTTTTCTCCTTATGAGCACCTAAAGATGCAAAAAGAGGTCAAAAGTGTAACTATGATTGGGTTATCTTTCCTGCAGGTCAGGAGAGGATTACTACGCATGTCCGGTAATGAAAGCAGCCTTGCTACAATTCTTGGTGCAAACTTTGCAGCTGGTTTAGTTGCAGGAAGCCTTGCGGGGGCCACTACATGTCCTTTAGATGTTGCAAAGACTCGTCGTCAAATAGAGGTATTGATAACCAAATCAACCGGAAAACATGTTCACTGGAATGGAATAGAATACATCTATGTTCAAAACCCAGATTAGTTACTTGTATATGACCAGTCCCTATTTATTTAGTAACTTGTTGCTCGACTCACACTTTCAGAAAGACCGTGTCCGAGCATTGACAATGAACACAAGACAAACACTGGTTGAGATATGGCGGTATGCATTATTTGCCTACTTAATTTATTTCGGTTTTCTTTTTGTTGATTAGGAATTCGACAAGATGCATGGTTATGATCATGAAACAGGGATGGAGGAATGAAGGGACTGTTCACAGGAGTGGGTCCTCGCGTTGCACGTGCGGGCCCGTCAGTGGGGATTGTAGTGTCTTTTTATGAAGTCGTTAAGTGTGTACTCCATAACAGAAGACATCAACCATGTGAAAACTAGAACCATCATGAGCTGATCTAGTTGTAAACCTGAACGAAATCTGGATTTGAAGACTCATGAGATACCACCAGTACCTTACTAACCAATCAGATCAGATAAAACATAGCTTACGTAGGACATGTGACCCTTATGAAGGTTAAAGACACACATGCACATTTAATAGGTTCACGTATAGTAATCAAGTTGTAATAGTGTCAAGCAGGTTCACGTGCAGTAATCAAGTTGTAAACCCAAAATACGATTTGTAATGGTGTCATTTCTTTATCTTCTTCAAGTTTGATTCCTACCATTGTCTTCATAAAATGATCTTCAGTAGCAACACTGGGCTGTAGTAATGTGTTTTGGTAGCAACCTCTATCATCGTAGTAGCTTTCTTGAAACACCCAAAATCTTTACTACATAATTTATAATACTTTGTGGAAAATGGTCCAGATTTTCGTTAAACAATTTTACATAATACGATTTGTCCAAACTTAAACCCATTTAGTTACATTATTATTTTCATATAATTCACCTTTACAAAAGCTGATCATGGAACGATATACATTTTGAGGTTACAAAAGAAAGAAACTCGTTTTGGTTTAACATATCAGTAGTTCTTGACAAATTATCAAAAATATCCGACCCAAGATTTGGGAACCCGTTTATCATTTCACATGAGCTTTACCTACACAATAAACACATAACAGGGATTTGCATAAGCTAAGTAAGCGTTCCATGAACAAACGGGGCATTAAAATAAGGAAACTGACCAACACAAAGTCGGGTTGGCGTAGGGTAAGCTGGTCGGCGTACCCTACGGCCTATATTGCCCAGTATTTTGTGTTTTTTTAACTGATTTTAGCGTAAAACAGAAGAGGTCTAGCGTGTAGGCACAAATGCACAATACATTGGGTGGTGTTCCCTACGCTGGAGGCCGCACATTTTTGGTTATATGCTTTGTTCAACCGTTATAATATTACCCATATAAATCACATTGTAACACTCCATTTTCATGTAGATCTTTGTTAATCAGAATCTCCTTATAATCACCACTCTCTAGAATTCATCTTTTCTTCTTTTTGCTTGATTACCTCCTTTAAGAGGTCAAAGGTTATCACTAACTCCTTTATCATTGATGAAACATAAATTTCATAAGTTTATCCTTCTTCTTTATAAAAGTTTTAATCTCCTTGACATAGCCATCTCCCTGTCAAATTATATGACCTCTATTCTACTCCTACATGTCACTTTGAAACAAACAAAGTACATTAACTCTTCATCTTTCTCCCATGTAGTTAACCATTAATGGTGACATGTACAACATAACTTTCAACTTTGCTTGTTTTGTTCATCAGATGTTAGCAGACCCAAGATCATGTTTTCCATCTTGCTACCGTTCATTAATCGGTGAACCACCTTGTACACCAGTTTAGACTACATTACCAGCTGTAAATATTTTTCAAATAATATTTCCCGTTGTTGGCGGAGTGCTGAAAACACTAGTTGGCGTTGTGTATGCAGACACAAGCACAAAGAAACTCCATAGCCGTAAGTTATTTGTTTAGGTCGTAAGATTGGTGGCTCGGGTAAGACGTAAAAATGGGTTTGGTCGACCCTCCAACCTTTTTTTGATTATAAATATATCGTTTTGATATTTTGAATATAACATTACATGAAGTCGTAAACACTTCATTACACTTTGAGTGACTTTTAAAGTGGGGAGATACGTTTCCTTTTTTTAGCTAAATTTTTTTAGTTTTACCCATGTGACCAGTTATCAATAAAGTATAACACAATGAGCTGAAAATGTCAAATCCAGCTAACATGATCGCGCAATCAATCGTTTGATATTAATCTGGCTGAAGCTTTCGGTTTCTATAGACTGATCTTGGGGCAAAGCTATCTCGTGATGTTCACGGTTCGCTGGGCTACTCATGAAGCAGCAAGACTTCTAAACTATAAAGTTGTTTTTTTGGCTCCTCATGAGCATCTAAAGAAGCATGAAAAAGTCAAAAGTGTAACTGTGGTTAGGTTATCTTTCGTGCAGCCTGCAACCCAGGAGAGGATTACTACGCATGCCGGTATGAAAGTAGCCTCGCTACAATTCTTGGTGCAAACTTTGCAGCTGGTTTTGTTGCAGGATGCCTTGCTGGGGCCACTACATGCCCTATAGATGTTGCAAAGACTCGCCATCAAATAGAGGTACTGATAACCAAATCACCGTAAAATATGCTCTCACTAGTTGCATATGTCCAATTGCTATTTATGTAATAATGTGTTGTTCAACTCACACTTTCAGAAGGATCGTGTTCGGGCATCGATAATGACCACAAGACAAGCACTGGCTGAGATGGCGGTATGTATTATCTGTCCACTTAATTTATTTCGGTTTTTTATTTTTGTTTATTATGAATTTGACAAGATGCATTGATATGATTCATGGGACAGGGATGGAGGAATGAAGGGTCTGTTCACAGGACTGGGTCCTCGTGTTGCACGTGCGGGCCCATCAGTGGGGATTGTAGTGTCCTTTTATGAAGTCGCTAAGTACGTCCTCCATAACAGAAGAAATCAACCATGTGAAAACTAGAACCATCATTTGGCCAGATGTGATCTAGTGGTAAACTTGAATGAAATCTATTTGAAGACTTTAATGATATCTTAGTTTGTTTTGGCTTGATTCTAGGACAAAATTCAACTGTTGCCTAATCAGATAAAATACATATTAGATAATAACAAAGTAGGTAGATCAGTTCACAATGATCAAGAATACAATTAACTTATCGTCACCACGATGCTAAGTAATATGAATCAAACCCGTTTCTTGATCTACTAAGATAATAACAAGAAATTTTAAAAGAGACCATACGGAAAGGCATCCAAGGGATGGATGAGGTAGGTCAGAAGCAACGCCACAATCATCAACGCATACGCGATGCCCTGGTCGATAGAAGTCCCTACAACACATACAAATGCAATTTCCATCATTCACCATTCAAACATGTAGCTAATTGATGAAAAAGCAAATCCAACATCATCTTGTTCCACAAATAATTTGTTGTGCTCATCACATGTGTTTGTATGTGCACTTAAATGAACTATCTTTATGGCCTAACTACATTTAACCACTTAAAAGGTACATTAAAGTTGAATGTAAATAATAACATTTGATTCGTTCACATAACTTATTAACTTGTGACTATAGTTAATGACATGCAACATTGCCAAACAAATATTTTATACCGTGAGAACCAGTTACCAGAAAACTCAAGTTACCCACCCAATACCCTGCTAACCTACCAATGAGACCGGTTAAAATGCAGTTTGTGCTGGACAGGTGGCCTTCAACGAGTTTAAAGGCAGAAAACGAGTGGAAGCTGGATTCGAACTACTGTATTAAATCAAAATCACACAAAAGACCTAATGTTTGTTTTCTTTCATAAACGCTGAAAACAGAGATAAATCAGATCTAAGTACAAAAACAGCAATATAATTCCATCTAAAACTGCAACAATGAAATAATATCTGATAAAAAAAGTAAGGAGAGATTTGGTGGAGCAAAAAAGGGGGAAATGAATAGTTTACCGTCACTGGAAGGTGCAGGAGCAGGTGCGAAGGATTGAGCTTCAACACATGGACAAACAATGCTCAACAATACCGCGAACGTCACCGCCATTGCCGCCACCAACTGAGCTCGATTCACCGCCATGACTCCACGTTTAAGCAAACTCAACAATGCGAATTCGAAAACGACGAACAATCACCGAATCAAGCCTCCGCAGACGAAATCAAAGGAGATACACACAGATTTCTCTAATCCAAACCCTAGAAATCGAGAGTTAGATATATGTGCGCATCGTATCCGTGTGTGCGTTTTTCCAGGGGTGCTATTTTATATATGGGAAGAAGATGACACGAGGGAAGGGGCTTTCCGGTAGTCGGTTAAGAGAAAAAAATATTAAAAATGTAAAAACAAGTTAGTTGGTGAGTTCGGGTTGGATCTAACCATAGTTTTTTTTAGTTGGAGGGCTAAACAAACAAACTTAACTCGTATAATCTTAATCGTAGTAGAGTTATTGGTAGTTAACCACTATAATCTCGATCGTGGTAGAGTTATTGGTAGGTAGGAGTGTGTAAGTTTTAGGTTGGCCCGTTAAAGCTTGAAGGCTCGAACCGTGAAATCCTGGCCCGACCCATGAAGCTAGTATATGGTCTAGTCTTCGGCCTCTAGAATACACACATTAGCAGGTTCGGCCCAGTCCGGTCAAAGCCCGATGGGTTTCAGTCCGAGTCCAATTACTTTGATACTTTTGTTTAACTTGTTTAAACTTTTTAAGATTATTATTATAAAAAAGAGTAAATTATCGTTTGAGTCCATGTGGTTTACCCGATTTAACACAATGCGTCCCTAACACGAATTTTTAACGCTTTGAGTACATATGGTATACAATCTGTAACACTCTGAGTCCCTGCACCTAACTTCGTTAATAAATTCCGTTAAGTTTTTAAACGACTAGGGGTAAGATGGTCATTTGTAATTTTATATAACCGTAGTTATCACATTGAGTCCCCCACCCCATTTACCTCCCCCGTCCCTTTTCCCCCCACCCGGCCTCTTCCTTGTCGTCGCCGTTGCCGACCCACCGCATTCCACTCGCCGTTGTCGTCCCCAATGGCTCTTCACCTTCGACTGGATGTCATCGTAGACAACCAGGTTGTCACAGGTACGATCGATCGGTCCAATTTTTGACCTTTTTCCGATTTAATCGGACATACTAATAATCGTCATTTTTGTGTTTGAAGCCGGAATGCGGGTCCATGCGACTCCTACTCACCTTCGGGTGCGGGTAAGGGTCGTGTTGAAGTTCCTTTTCAACTAGAACTTCAACTTTCAGGTGGAATATGACAGCGGCATGATCAAGTAGGAGACATGGGGTCTTTGTATATAGTTTAGGATAACTTTTTGAGTAGTTAATAACGCCTATTAGTATGTAAGTTGTTAGAATCAAACATTTTGGATGGCGGCATCATCGTTTTTGGAGGTTTTTTGTTGATCATTTTAACCAAAATGTATAATATTATTTAAGAATAAAAACTTAAACAAATTAAAAAAAAAGTATGTAAGGTTATAAATATTATTAAAGAATTTTTTTTTATAACCTTACCTACTTTTTTTTTTTAATTTGTAGTTTTTATTCTTTAACTTTTATTTATATATATATTAAAGTTCTAATATATTCAATATTTTCTTTGATGTTTTAAATTATTGTTAGTATTAACTCGAGAAATTTGTAATTGACTTAATAACATACTTACACATAAAAAATTATTTCAAAATGTTACTTGAACTTAATGTTATTAGTTATTGTTTATATTATTTAGTGTTTTGAAACCACATTAATCTAATGACTATGTAATATTAAATATGCTATCGAGTTAAAAGCATACATTCGAGAGATAAAAATGAAAACCGTAAAAGTGCTTTGATTGTACAATCAATTTTGTATGAGGTACAATCACTAAGTTTCATTTATGAAAACTTTTTTTTCTTCGGCTTTAATATTTACATCCATTGATATAGTTATAAGATATTTTAATAAAAGTTCTAGGATTGAAATAAAATCCTTAAAATAGTGGTAAGGAAAAAAAACAGGTGCGGGATCCAAAACCATTTGAATAAGTAATCGAGTATGTCTGTTAAAGCCCGAAGACCGACCGTGAAGGCCCAAAGACGCCCGGACCGACCCATCAACAAATGGTCCGGTCCACGTCTACCCGGTTCATGTTGTGTCAGGTTTTGCCTGATAATCAGCCATATTGGTTGGGGTATGAAGAAGGTGGGATAAAGACAAGCATTTCCTCTATCATAACGTTAGAGGGGCTCCTGTTGAGTATCTGCTCCAAAAACACCTTTTTTTTCTAAATAAAACTATTAGGTAAAAATATTTTTGATAAAAAATAAAATTCATTGGTGAATTAATGCTTTTAAAAATGACGTGACAATATTATAAAGATGTCTTCTTATTCTTATACTTTGATGTCATACTTTAAAATTATTGATACACTATTTTTAGGAAATTATTAGCTTTGAAATTACGAATTAATTTATAAGAATATGTTAAGTGTATATTAAAAGTTAATTTGATTTGCAAAAATATACTAAAGCATTCGATTTACCTTCTATTCAGTTGGAAACTTACATATTAAAGGGTCGATCAAAATTGGTGCATTATGGGATTAATTCAAACCTGTTTGGACGTATCCATTGCTAGAAACTCCGATAAATAATAATAAAGCTACACAACTTTTGGCAAACCTAACATGCTAAGGCTAATCGGATCTAACCAGACCGAACAAAACAATAACCCAAAAAAACGACAAATTGACAAATACATGTTCTATTGCTTCAATTATGGTTTAGAGCCAATTTGGTCCCAAGTTGATCTTGCAATTAATCATCTTTGAATTTGTTTAATTTGAAAACATATATCCAGAAAAATGTCATTTTAAGTTGAAAAGAATATAAAAGACAGTTTTGTTCCGAGTTTGGTCAGGATCGAGTTTTGTCCATCCTTGGCTATCAAACTAGTCTATTGGTCAAACTGATTTCAAAAACCGGATGATCTCATAAATAACTTAAACATTAGAAGTGTGCGTATATGAACTAATTAAAAATATAAAATTACTTTATATTTTGATATGGATTTGTAAATGAATAAAATATGAACATTGAAATAAATATAAGAGAGTCTGAAGTAGTAAATGAGATTTTTAAGGAGAAAAAGTAATTGAAATCAAATACGACCATCCAGTCCAGTTCTCCAGTTCACCAGTTCAACCGTAAGTGGCAAGTTCAAATGAGAACGGTTCAAAGAGGCTCATTAAGTACCCGCTTCTCAGTCTGATTGGCCGGTCCGATCGGGCTGTGGCAACATTGGTTACAAGCAAAGCCATATTGAAAGACTAGGAAAAAATTATAGTCAAGCCTGGTTTTGGAAAGAGGTTGTACCCTGTGCATTAGAAAGGGTAGGATATAGTTGCACAAAAAAATGCAACACAGTAACAAAGGGCTCCAGGATTCATAGTCAGCTTTTTCACACATCAAATTCCAAAAAATAATTGATAAATTGCATATTCTGCAAAAAAACTGTGCCTTATTCAGATTACTGTAAAAAGAGTTACCAAACAAAACACAAGTGGCTAAGGTGGATGATGCCAAAGGACCAAAGGGACAGTCGTACATGACCAGCCCTGAACCTAACCCACACCCACATGGGCTATAAGACCAAACCCCTTACCAGAAATACAGCCCATTAGGGACCCACAAAAGCAGCAATGCTGATCCCCAACCAATCAGACGGGTCATGCAATCCAGTTGAAATAATGTTGACCACAATATCATGAAGGGTTAAGATATTATGAAAAGCAACCTTGTTCGGACGTGACATACTGACATGCATCAAATAACGATTATTAGTAGAAGGAACGACCAAGATACAATTTACAAAATATAAACATACCGACATTCTATTTCATCAAATTAGAATCCCTCGATGCTAAACATTTTCTCAGAATAATGCATGAACATTAACAAAATCATACTTGAGCAACAGCTGTGTTAACTGAGAAATACAGTCACATTTCTAATATAAGACATACCAGATTTACAAGCATCGTTTCAAAGCACACAAATCAAGATGCACGCCACACAGACATGTAGCAAGCAAAAAAACCGAAGCATTCTTGCATCCATTTCTACATAATCATGTAGCAGACCCTGTAACAAAATGTGGAGCAAGTGAAGATGTTTCATTTGTTAAAGAATGAACTGTATTTGAATTAATAGAAAGATATTTCAAAGGACCCCATCAATACTTTTCTAACCAATGAGATTAGGTAAATGATACGGACCCAGAGCTGCTAGTCCAGGATGGGGCGAACCAGACCCAGTTATTGCTGGATAGAGGGAAACGGGGTGGAAGGAAAAATATTCGAAAATCAAGGAGGGGGAATTAGGGATAACTGTTCCCACTAATTTTTAGTATTAAGTATTTGGTTTCCTGTATTTCTGTTTTTTGTCGATTTTTTTTATAAAAAATAGGGTTCTTACCTTGAAATTGGAGATTTAATCCTTCTCAAATTAGATTACACTATCGTTAATTTCATTTGATTATTCTGGGTTCTATCAATTGGTTCCATTGCTGGGAAACTCTGAGACGGTTAATACCCGGAATAGTGTAGGAGAAGGAAGCACCCCATCTGATTCTATCGCTGCTCAATTGACTGCCATTGCTGCAAAGCTCGACGCCATAGAGACACAATTGACAGGAGATGTTGCAAAGCTCAAGACTTTGATGCATGGAACATCCGTCCCGTGCAACAATCAAAGTGGTGATTCAGAAATTCACCCACATTTTGGTGATTTCGGGGATGACAAGAAACCTGAGGATGTACCTCAAGGTCCTTTGACAGATCGGGTCAAGGAGGTCAATACCGGTGACAGTTTCGTATCCGGAGTTGTAGAGTTCCAGAGAGCTGTGATTTTGAAGTAACTGATGAGAAACCGGCAAGAGAAAATCAAGAAAAAAATGACGAACAAGAAGACCTGCGGAAGGAAAAGTTAGTGGATTGGATCTAGTGATAACGACGCTGGATCCAACACTATTTTGGTTGTAAAGATGGGTGCTACCCAGAAAACAGCCTCGAGACCCCATCTAATCCCTGTGATACGAGTTTGGTGGGTGTAGATCAGTTGAGCCATGGTTGTAAAAATCGCTAGGCGCTAGTCGGGCGGTGAGGTAGGGCCTAGGCGGGATTAATTGGGGCCTAGGCGGGATTAATCGGATTGGAATTTTTATATGTAATTTTCAGTTTTTTATATATATACACACATTTTTATATGTAATTTTTATAAAAATGTTCATTTTTAAACCACACCAAAGGTTTTCGCCGGGTGTTTCAGGTTTTCGCCGGAAATTTCAGGTTTTCGCCAGAATCTGGCCGCCTAGGTCCGCCTAGGCGCGATTTGGACCGACTAGGCCAAAATTAGTCGTTAACGAGCCGCTAGCGACTAATCGGCGCCTAGGCGCGATTTTTACAACACTGAGTTGAGCACTACACCTATTGCTCGTATGCCTATCACGAAAGGTTGGGGAATTGACCTACAGTTTCAATTGATTATCACACATCATTTGGTTCATGAAGCGGGTCAGCCTACGATTGAATGGCTTATCGCTTGGCACAACTGTCAACAAATATCGGAGTGTCGACTTGAGGACAACTCGTTTCACCGGCCAAGATGTATTGATAATAAGGACCCAGAGCTGCTGGGCCAGAATGGGACGAACCAGACCCAGTTATTGCTGGATAGAGGGAAACGGGGTGGAGGGAAAAATATTCGAAAATCAAGGAGGGGGGAACTGGGGATAACTGTTCCCACTAATTTTTAGTATTAAGTAATTTTTTTTTGGATACACGGCAATGCCCGGAAAATGTAGTATTAAGTATTTGGTTTCCAGTATTTCTGTTTTTTGTCGATGTTTTTTTTTATAAAAATTAGGGTTCTTACCTTGAAATTGGAGATTTAACCCTTCTTGAATTGGATTACACTATCGTTAATTTCATTTGATTATTCTGGGTTCTATCAGTAAAACGCAGCTTATACCGAGCAGGTGGCCTTCAAGGGGGGCTAAAGGCAGGAAAACTAGTTGAAGCTGGTTTGAAACTGAGACCTCTGTTAGAAGGACTCGCGCACTTACTACTGCGCCACCCCTTTGGAGGTTGATTTGACCACCTTTATATAACCCAATAATATCAATGGTTGTTACACAAAAAACATTCCTAGGCAACATGTTTTCAACTTGCTACATTCATTTCAACAGATAATTCAGCTTTGATCTAGATTCTAACATGAATAAACAAATAAAAGAGAGGAATTTTGTGATGGTTTCAGATTAAACTTGACTGGCACACAAATGGATTTAAGAAGAAAAATAGCTGAATGTTACATACTTGGCCTGTTCACATTGCTAACTTAGGATCCACTGTCCCCGTGGCATTTCCTTCTCCTGTTAGAACATGATCTGGGTCCTGAAGAACACGTGAACTCATTAGCAAATACATAATATATAACTACAAACACAAAAGGTATAAAAATAAAAAAGCTAAATGATCATGGCTAATGGCATACCTCCATTCCCCATTTTATATAGTCCGGTGATTCACAGGCCTTATATTCATCAACCAAACTCTCAATTATATCCCTGGACTCATCAAATTCTGAAAGATCATTGTCCTAAACAAGGTTCATCAAAGTGGATTATGGATATATACAATAATCTCATGAAACATATGTGATTACATTTACATATAGTAATTACACTAATATAAAACATTGTAACTTACGCTAAACAAAGGGAAATCCCTGTACTTGTCAAGAAACGCTTGCCTCTTTCTTAGTAGAGAATACTGACTCAAGCATTTAGAGAACAAATGTCGAATCCCGGTGTAACTTGCTAACATGAGCCCACTGACCTAAAGAGTATAAAATCATATAATTTCTATTACTTAACACATTCTTAATATGAAATCTCCTGATAATGTACATAATTAGTATATCGCTACACTTATCACTATTATAAACAAAAAACAAATAATATAGTAATGTTCCGGGATTTATAGAAGTCTTACTCTGTGGGCAGTTTGAACATATGGAGACTTTCTTGAGAGAGCAACCTGTTTCACAAACAAAGGCAAAAAAATAAATTTCAAAAAAAAAAAGAAAAAAGAATTAGTAAGCTACCATACTTCAGAGTGCTATTATAACATACCTGAATGCTAGCAGGGCCCCACTCAATGAAATTAACAAGCTTTCTTTCACGAATTCGCTGCAAACTATCATGAACCTAATGAAATCACCAAAGAGGCAAATAGTGTTTAGAAGTTAGAATACATATCAAGTGTTTCCAATTAGAAAACCGTAGATATAAAAAAGAAGTTGACTTTGACTTACCTGGGTAGGATCAACTTCTCCCTGAATAATATTCAGTATTGATATATACTTAGCCCGACTAGCTTCTTTTGTTCTTGCATGTGATGAAACCATAATATTCTTTGTCTGCAAAACATACAATTGATTAAACATGTAACGATCCATGCTTCATAAATAATTTTTTTTTACTAGTGTTCTTGCCTGGAGAAGTCTTCTCATAACATCCAGTACAGTGGTTTTGCGAATCATATTAGCCTGCAACAAAATTACAGAAATCAACTTGCATAAAAACATTTTGTTAAAGATAATGTGACACACAAGCCACTTAGATATCAAGATCTGACCTGGCGCTCTACTGTCAGTGGTGTATACCCTGCAGGGGCGGACCTAGTGAAGCCGGGGGGGGTGCACAGGAACCCCCCGAGTTTTGAAATTTTAGTGTAACGGTAGGTAAAAAAACTGGGGTGAACCCCCTAAAATACCCTACGGTGAACCCCCTTACAAGGTTTCACAGTAAGCGTAGTGGTTTAGGCCCTATGAAATTGGGGCATCTAAAAACAGTGAACCCCTTGGAAAAAATTCCTGGATCCGCCACTGATACCCTGTCATAAGAAAGTGGCACCTAGGTGTCGGGATCAAAGAAGCAAGAAGGCCAACCAAATCGTTGTTCATATATCCAGGGTATCTCAAGGTAGTTGTACTGGCAGACATTACAGTTGAAACTAAAGAATTTGTCTGAGAAACAGAAGGATTTTGTATATGCAAACGTTCTACTGCAATTCTATTAAGTGCAGTATTATCAAGAACAACGACACAGTCGGCATTTAATGTGAGTCTTTTGAGAGTCAAAAGGGAATTGTACGGCTGGACCACCACATCGCTTATCTCATTCTGATTAGGAAACACACTGTATGTTTGAACAAGTTTTTTGCTGTAACGGTCATTTAATGTCTCCAAAAGGTATGAACCCATACCTACATAAGTGTGTGTATTAGAAATAGCCGATGATGCCCAAATTTTGAATACATATAGAAACAGAAATCATCATTAATAACGGAGGTGCAAGATTAGCTAATTAGGCAAAACCTGAGCCAGTTCCTCCAGCAATTGAATGACATAAAACAAATCCTTCAAGACTATCACTTCCATCAGCTTCTCTATCAATCATGTCCATCAAATCCTCCTCAAAACTCTTACCCTGCCAAAACATGATTTTTATGTTACAAAAATTAGGAAAATATTGGTGAATATAGAGCAGTGCATGATGTAACCTAGTGCAAAATAATTAAATTTGTTCAAATAACTAATGTAACCCAACCTACCTTTATTTGGTGAATATAGAGCTGTATTGGGATCATAAATTGGTTTTAAAAAGCACATGAGGCGCAAGGTGACCCGGAAAACCCCCTCAAGGCCTTGAGGCGGCGCCTCATGCACATCTAGGTCAAAATTAGGTTTTGTAGGAGGCTGATATGTAAAAGAGGGATGAAAAGATCATGAATGGTTTACTTGATAAAAAGGCTGATATAAAAGAGATGACACAAATGCAACTTTTGGTTGCACTTAAAGCTTATTTGGTTGTATATAACTATATATTGTAAAGCCTCGCGTGCGTGAAGCTCTTGCCTAGCGCCTCGGCTTTCAGGACCTAAACGACTCAAAGTGCCTCGTGCTTCTTAAAACCAAGGATCATAATAAGAGTTCATTACTTGCAAAATGAATAAAGAATAAAAGTGCATTCACAAGAAGGCAGTTTCTAACCTGATGATATCCACTAGCCCAATTGTTTCCTGCACCCCCTCCTTCCCTAGAAGTAAATATATTCTCGTGATTATAAAGATTTCTGTATTCACCAGTTTGGATTCCATTAATCACTCTTGGTTCCAAATCCATAAGCAATGCTCGTGGTATGTAGTGTTGATCATCAGCTTGATAGAAAAACACATCTTTCCTGTCACCTCCCTGCAGCCAGTTTGTTCACAGAATACCAAAATAAAGCATGTAATCAAACATCTTAGGACTTGTAACTCGATAATTTGTCCACAGCAAATATAACTGAAGCAAGTAATTACTCAAATTCATACTCCCAAACACTAGAAAGTGTAAGTGTAATATAATCATCTTACATCACTCGAATTCATCTTTGTTAGGCCTATAACAGCAACAGACGTATAATCTATGAATCAATAACATGTGCAAATATTCGAGATCGCCTCTTTAGATTACATTTACAAAACATATAAACTTAAATTCTAATCACATAAGCTTGATTTAGCCATAGAGTATGACGAAGATATAGTTGAAGAAGTAACCTGAGTAGCGAAATCTTCAAGTATGCCGTCTTTGGAGATGCCGTGCTCCAAGCAAAGTTGTTTCCAGAACTCCATTCCGATCTGGTTCCCGCATTGTCCTACTTGAAGTGTTATAATTTCACGAGGCATCTCTTCTTCTTCTTCTTCTCCGATTATTTTGTATCCCCTTCGTTTCTCAATTCTAGGGTTTCGGAATTCTCGGTGTGTGGCGGGGACGGCGGTGGTTTAAAAAAAAGAGAAAAAGAGTGGAAAAAGATGAAAGCGGGCAATTGAAGAAATGCGATTGGCCTCCCGTTTGTTAGCGGGTGAGGCTAACGTGCACACCGGAGACTTTTTTTTTATTTTATTTTTTATTTTATTTTATGAGATTTTCCTTTTTTTTTTCTTAAAAAAAATTCTTTATTGAAACTATTTTTTTTAACGACAAATCTACTCTGCTGCTACTCATAATTTATACTAAATAATTCACCTCATTCTGTGTTTGAACCTAGAATCTCGTTTCAAACTAATTAAGATGATAATTAGGGATGATAATCAAACTAACATGAATATACTTAAATTGTATAACATTGTAAACAGGATAACGACTTATAAGTTGTAGCTAAATTCTAAACAAGTTAAACATGTTGTAATGAATGTGTTAAAATTATAAGATTATTTTTTAATCTTAAGCTGAACAAATAAGAGACATGATTAATTTGATTCTTTTGCATTAAGGTTAAAATAAAGAGTCTTAAAACAAAAAAAAAGCAATTTAGTTAATTGGAGTTAAGGGCTAAGTGTTAACAGTGGAATTGAAAGGAACACAAATGTTATGAATGAATTTTAAAATATTGATTTACACAAAATTATACATATGTTTCACATCAAATCCATTTCAATTATATTTGTTTTCTTGAAATTCTAGTAGATTAGACCCTTATTTAGTTTACTCTGAGTTTTCGGGAACAAAAGACCGCTTGATGACCAAGCAAGCGAAAAACCGTGCAAAAATACGAAGAATTGGTCAACGTAGCAGAAGGCACGACCCATGCCATAGGTCATGAGACAAACAAACATGATGGGACTCACTGCCCCGTGTTCAAGCTCACTGCCTCTGTGGCGAAGGTTAAGCACGCCCCATGCCAAACTCTACACACCCCCGTGCGCACTACCATGTCTGATTCTATTACGACCAACTTAGTGGAGCAGATTTTGGGTACACACGCGGTCGTGCCTCATCAGGCACGGGTCGTGCCCCCATCTTGTAGACAACCTATAAATACGCCATTTTGCACCATTTCAAATAAAAGAAAAAAAAGAATTCTTCACATCTTCTAGACTTTCTGACTTTGTAATTTTTTATTTTTAGTAGTTTAGCTTCATTTCCAAGGTAACGCTACATGATGTGCTATGAATTATACATGTTTTGTCACTAATTGATTCCCGATTTTGGCCTTTTTGTGTGAATTTATATGAATTATTACTTAATTAGTTCATATTTGAATTTATAGGCCATTAACCTTTCGGAAGAGCAAAACGAAGAAAAAGTGAAAGAAATAAACAAAAGAATGAAGAAGCACGACCGTACGATAGTCAGAACTTGTTTTTCACTTTTCCGCTTCGTCATAACTTGGAATTGAGCCCCGTTTTTGCCCATGTCCTCCATTTTCAGTCCCCTACATTTTGGTGGAGCATGGGCCGTGCCTTCTTCTCGTCCTTTGAGATCTGCTTTTTCGGGCTTCATCAAGCACGAGGGCGTGCATCACTAGGCACAGGTTGTGCCACGCGTGCCATAACAGCTTTTTCAAGCTTTTCAGAGGCCGTTATATTGGAGCATATTGTATCCACACAAGGGTCGTCAAGGGTCGTGCCTAACCAAATAAGAGACATTATTAATTTGATTATTTTGTGTGTATGTAAAGTTAAAATGAAAAGTCTTAAAAGAAGAATGTAATGGGACTAAATGTTAATATAATTGAAGTGACTTATTTGGACACAAAGAAAAGGTTGGTCTTCCAAAACTTTTGGCCTTATAAAAGAATGTTGCAATTGTTAGGCCGTTAGGGTACCATATAGTCATATACAAGCAATCTCCAAATAACCCTAGTTTAATTTTGATGATTCTTTGTTAAAGCCATCAAAGATGATTCATAATCGGTGAAGATTCTTCTTTCTTCAAATTGTTTCAGGCAAATCACAAAATGTTGCTAATCCGGTAGCTATCTGTCTTCAATTGAATCATCGTCGAACATATTGTTTATCATATTACTCAAATCAATATTGAGTATGATTTACTTTGATCAATCTCTTCGCTACTGTTATTGCTTTGAGTTTCTGAGTTCTGATTTATCGTTATTTCTATCATTTCTTAGGGTCAATAACTTATTTGCTCGCAATATAGGTCATGTATGATCATTGAGTGATCGTGAGTATCGTAAAGAGATTTAAAGGCTTAATGAGTCTGAATATTGAAAGGTTTTTATTTCAGTTTGTTCTTGTTTAAATAATTTTGATAAAGAAATTGGTAAACGGGTTAAAAATAAACATAATATGTTTATTAAACATAACAACCTAAAATCTATTTTCATAAGATTGCTTTAAACTTTAAAGTAACTAAACCCCTTGATAATATTGCTTTCAACTCTTTACTAATTCGTATACCTTGATAATATATAAAAACAAAACATCTATTTTCGGAAACACCAATACATTCATAAATAACTAAATAAGTAATAACACCAACCCGCATCGATTTCAAGCTCAGCAGAACCCACCCACCACCTCTGTTTGCCGTTGCCACCCAAATCATAACTAAACAAAACCTAAATCAACTTTTGTTATGATTTTTATTTATGATGATAAACATTAAAATCAAAAGTTAAGGATGGCAAACTTTCAGTTATTCATACACTTAAGTGAATAACTAGAACTTTAACCGAACAAATAAATGAACACAAACACATAAACGAACGTATTTTATCGTCCGTTAAGGAAATGAAGGTGTTTGTTATTGCGAGTAATCAATATTAGCTAAAGGGTGGTACGGTTTGATCTCGAGGGGAGGAAGGTGGAGATCACTTATAGTCAAGGGGGGTTTAAGTAAAATTGCATTTATTAGTTTAATGTGTTTAGATTAGAATGCAGATTGGTTTACGTACAATTAGGAGTTTGAATTTGAGTTTGTTTAGGATAGCTTTAGCTTGAAGGTAAAGTCATTAGCCTATATAAGGCATTGTAATGTTTTGTTTTTATTCATTCAGAAATATAGAGTCGAACGAGTTGTTCATACTCGAGTGTTCTTCGTTTGATATTGGTAGTCTAACAAAGTGGTATCAGAGCCTATAAGACGATCTTAGGCTCATACGAAGTTGTCCACCCATATGTTCGGAGGTTCCCAGAGAAGAATCCGGTCGAAGATAAGTCAAGGTAACCGATCGAAGCAAGAAGGAAAGAACCCTAAAGAAGATGGCAGAATTTCAGGTAGTCGGAGGGATCAAGAAGCTGAACCACACCAATTACAAAACATGGATGACCTGCATTAATTCTTACCTTCAAGGGCAAGACTTATGGCAGGTTACGAATAGCAATGAAACCCAGCAACCCACTAACGATATAAACGGAGCTATTGGGAAGTGGCAAGTAAAAGCGGGAAGAGCCATGTTCATCAACAAAACAGCGGTGGAAGAAGACATCCTTGATCACCTCTAAGATGTCGAGTATCCCAAACCTGCGTGGGACACACTCGAATCCCTATTTTCAAAGAAGAATGATGCGCGGCTCCAGATGCTAGAGAGTGAGTTAATGTCGGCGTCACAAAACGAATTAACAATATCTCAATACTTCCGGAGGATCAAGAACCTGTGTAGGGAGATAGGTGATCTTGACACACAGTCAATATCGGTGAAGAACGGATGAAACGAATAATTATCCATGGGCTCAAACCCGAGTATAGGAGTTTCATTACAGCCATTCAAGGTTGGGCAACCCAACCCAACATCACTGAATTCGAAAACCTGTTAGCAGAGCAAGAGGCTCTAGCAAAACAGTTAGCCGGCGTTTTAATCAAGAACGAAGAAGAAAAGGCACTCTATGTTTGAAAAGAGTAAGTACATGAACCAAGTGAAACCATGGCAAAATCGTTACAAAACTCAAGATAAAGGAAAGAAGTATGATGCCGATAAGAAAGGCAAGAATCAGCAAGCTGAAACGGATGAAGACAGAAAACCAAAGCAATCTTACAAACGAAGATTTCCATTCAAATGTGTAACATTTATGGATTTCCATTATTTCATTTTAATCATCCTTGTATTACAATAATAAAAAAATAAAAAAATTCCATTTTTTTTTCGGTCTCGTACTCGCTCAACACATCAACAAATGCATACATATATACACATATTCATATAAATTATACATGTAGATATATATATACACGAAATATAAATAGATTGACTTTAAAAAGTCAAAATTTAAACCAATTTCCTAACAAATCTACATGTTTGACTTTCAAAAGTCAAACAGGGCCGAATTTACCAAAATCAAGACTCGATTGTTCGACCAAATTGACACCAATGGACTTCGGTACGGGTACAATCAATAATCGACCCAAAACAGGCCCATCCCTCGAACCAAGTCGGTCAATTTACACGGATTATTCAAATTCAAACGAATTTGACTTTGGATAGTCAAACCTTATCATAAGATCAACCCAATTCACGAAATTAACGCGTGTAAATCCCATAAATCACACGTGAACTGATCTAGTACGAACCTAGACTCTTATCAACACCTAATTCACTCTTAATTCGGCGAATTGACGTGTAACCGAACCCATCAAACTCGCGATCAAACCACAACGTAATTGACTAATACGGATGAAATTAGATGAAAGGAATCACTCCAACACCTTCGTAAACAATCATTCAAACCCTTCCAGCTCTCAATCGAACCCCATTACACCTCGAAGCTCCTGTCGATCACCAAGCATTTTCGGAGAGAACCCGTAGTCGACCGCGCTCCTTCCACAACCATTCCAAGTAAGACCTCCATCATGGGATTCGTAATTTCAAGTACATCGAAAGCCCTCTGCCAATTCGCAATGGCATAGGGTATCGAAATCGATTTACAATTAGGGTTCTAAGCGGGTAACAAGATTTCGAAATATAGGGGGGGGGGTTTCGATGAACTGGGAATTAGTATTTAAGTTTAGAGGTTGCACTTAATACCAGCGAATCACCCGGTCCGTCTGGTTAAGGCCAAATGCCATCGGACCTGGTGATGTAGGTTCGAAACCCACAACCAGCGAATCCGGCCTGTCTTTTTGCGCAGACTCTAAAGCAGAGTCCGGATCCCCTGTCTTTCCGTGTTAATAGCTACCGGACCGATCAAGTACACGAATAACCCCTCTGGTCCAGCGGTAAACCACAAGAACAAACACAGGAACCATCCGGGTTCGAGCCGGGTGGCCTGCTTTTATTTTTTTGAACGACTTTTACAACTCGAAAATTTATAAAAAAATTATTTTTATAAACATTGAAACATTTAGAACAGAATGTAACTGGAATCGCCAATTTTCGACATAAACTCAATTTATTTCGAATTTCTTTGTTTAAAAATTGTATGCTAATTATTTTAAAAAGAAAAAAAGAAAAAAGTTTAAATCTTTATTTATTTATTTCAAGTAAATAAATTTCCAAATAAAAATAGTTACTTTATAAAATATCTCTTTTTTTGAAACCTAAATTTATAAAGTTGATAACTTTATTTTAGAAATAAACAAAAACTCATTTTTATAATAAATGTATATTTTAAATGTATATTTTTATACATAAATATTACTTTACACATTCTCTAAATAAATAAGTAACGTGAAAATTATTTATTTAATTTATATTTAAATATAATTTCCACACTATTTTCTAACTAAATAAATAATAATTAATTAATTTATTTAGTTATTTTCAAATCGACGTAAATTCAATCATTCCTTTTTAACTAATTATTTTAAATCTTTTGATTAATACAACACCCGTTTAAATACAAATCCACAAACACAACTATTCGTACATTCGTCCAATTCCGTCCTAGACTTAGACCAATTCTATTTTATAGGATAGTGATTGGAAATCCATATGCTTTGCACACTAGGTTAACGTGGTGAATTGCAAGGATCAATCTTATTATTTATTTTCGCGTGCTAGCTATACATTGAATCAGGTGAGTTTTACATAGCCCCTTTTTCACTGTTTTTACATTTTTGGGTGAAACATGATCACAATTTACAATGATTTACATAAACTACACAATACAAATCCACTTTACAATTTATGTGCAATTTGAGCTTTATGTTTGAGTGCTAGGTGTGTTAACTACTTATGTGCAATTACATGTACAATTATTAACTAATCAAGCCGACGGTTAACAATGATAGATCTATTGAGTCTGACAAACCCATACCCAGATTGGGGTGATTGTTACCGACAACACAATTTTGCATGTTAGTTATAAAGGTTTGATTGTACTTTTGGTTATACAATAGTTGCTCCCCATAATTGCCTTATTAATCATGACTTGTATGGATTTGTTTACACACGACACTTTGATGCTATTTAGAGTCAAAACCTATGTATGCTCACCAACTATTTATAGTTGACCCTCTCATTTTATCATGTTTCAGGTACTAACTCTTGAGATCATTGACAAGATGCTACACATAGGATTGAGGACTTAGTTAAATAATAAATCGAACATTTATAGTGTACCTTATTTTTCCTTTTGTATAATTGTACATGTTTTGTTGAACAAGTGTTATAAAAATTTGGATTCAATTAATATATGAAACTTTAGTTTGACCATGTGCTATTGAACAGTCTACATGTCCCGCCCCGACGTATTCCGCCGTCGGTTGGGGTGTGACAGATTGGTATCAGAGCCTTGGTTATAGGGAATTAGGTTATTAGACACTCTTGACCTAGACTATAACCTTAGGACACCCATACAATGCCATGCTACTACATATTACATGGTTACTTCTTGTAGAAATATTTCTATATACTATCATAAGTAATTACATTACATGATGCAATACATGATGACTTATATGTCACACTACCTGATAACTTTTGTGCTTACATTCATTACTATCTGCATGCTACCTATGTGCTTCATTAAGTCCTATCCTAAGCTTAACACACACACGTACACACCACATTCTTCATACACCTTTGAACTCACACACATGATACCATCACCTCTTGTTTTCTAAACTTAAACTATTGGGCCTAAGACCCATTAATAATAAACTAAGAACCCCATCAAACTTCCAAGAAGAATAAGCCCACTGAAATGCATAAACCTTACTATCCCACAATAATTCTCATCATAACCATGAGCCCAACAATAGTGTCATTAATATACGATGGCTGGAAGAGTGTGTAGGCCCATGAGGGATTCTGGCTAAGGAAAGACAGGGTACTTAAGTGTGTCTTAGTGAACCACCCCTCTTTCCTGGGAATTCTCCTCAGGGATACATTGCTTATAGGTCAAGTGTATTTCTAAAATACTATTGTGAAGACTCGGCGTTATGATTAGTCAAACTCTACACCTATGAGAACTCCTATATTTAACACTCGGTATTTCATTATCGCTTACAACCTTTTCATTGTTTCTCTACTAGATATGGACTCCTACACTCCTTCCTCCCCAGTATACCGTCCTGGAGTAGAATCTGATTGGGAAGAAGACACCGGGTCACCTGTGTATCGGTCACCAACACCCGCAGCTGCTAGGCAAAGGCTTAACGTAAGGAACACCGGACCAAGAATTCGAGACCCATATCTAATGCCCGACCCGTATCATCCTAACCCTTGGGCAAGGCGTACCATGGCACCTGCTAGTGCTATGGGAATTCCAATCGATGATGTTCACCAATATGTGAGGACCACAGAGTTCGAGAGGCAAATGATGGAGCATGAGGTAATGCACGACTTGCAAAGACAAAGAATGGATAGCCTAACAAACCAATTAGGGTACCAAAAGGAGTTAATCTCCATTCTCGAAAAAGAAGTACTGGAGAATCGCACGGAAACAGCTAGAGCTGAAACCAGATCGGCTACCCGAGTGACCATAGCGGTGCTCGTCTTGGGAATTATCTTCCTTCTAGTGGAAAGCTACAAGAGACGTTGACAAGAATTTTTTTTTTATTGTCTTTAAAATTTCAGTTTGAGAACCATTTCCCTATGTTTTGTGTAGTGTTTAACCTTTCAGCATTTAATAAATTTTATATATTCCAACTCTAAAGTTACTATTCATTGATTTGACACGTTAAGTGTGAATTACACCCATCATATTTTCATCAAAAATTTTCAATTATCACCTTTTTCATTCAACACGATTTAGTACACTACCGGCAATCCTCTTCGTAAGCAACTCATCCTATTAGATTTAAACAACCTCGTTATTTTCAAACCAAACGTTTATCAAACGTTTAGAGAGTATCAGAAATATAAATTTTTTTTTCATAAACATTTTCACTATATAAGGGAACTTAATACAGCCTACTTTATAAAAAATATTATTTCGGATTGATAAATAATTATGATTTTTCCTCATGAAAGTAATTATTTCTAAGTACTGGCTAAATTAATATACGACTACTAGTTTAGCCAATAATTCCTCTTAAAAATATTCTCTTATTAATAATCAAAAAATTTAAATTAAAAGATTCTTCCTATAAATTATCTATTTATTAGATTATTTAACTCAATAGTTTCATTACTTCATATATCTACAACCAAGAACGATTTACTATTTTCTATTTTCAAACAAAGATCCGTATTTGTAAACACATTTCCCCGCACGTTTCAAGAACCTCCTCGTTACATTTCACTTGCCGCTTTAAGAGACGATCCATACCGCGTAGACGTTAACCATCCCCATCAACCTCAACGAGATTTAAAGAGCTAGAACCTAACTACCACTTCTTGCATGAACGCCAAACAACACGCTTCTCCGCAACACTCGATCACATACGAAGTTCGTTAGTATACGTCACACACGAAATTCAATAACGTACGTATGCACATTCACAAGATACACAACACTATCACATAATACATGAAACTAGTTTATATTCAAATCACAATTTACTAGATGGATCACATACCACATGAAACTTGTTATTTGAAATACACATCCTACTGGAGTGATCACATAATACATGAAACTTAATTGCTCGCAACATACATGATACATAAAGATTGATTATTTGGTACACATCAAACATGAAACTTGTTAGTTACAAAGTACATGATACTAAATTGTGCACATTATACATGATACTAAATCATATACATTACACATGAAATCTTATTGGATTACAAAATACATAATACTATGTTGTTTACATTACACATTAGAGCTTATTGATTTACAAAATACAAGACGCTAAATTATTTACACTATATATGAGACTTATTTGATTACGAGCTACGTGACACTAGATTTTACATGAGACTTGTGTGCTTACTATATACTCGAAACAAAATTTGCTTACAATTATTGCAATGGATTGATTTCATTATACACAAGACATGGTCATGCACTTTGTACACCAAAGTTGAAGACCATGATACATTGAAACGACTCGGGGTTTGACGTATTCTTGTTCAAACACGAGCAAACTAAGAAACTTTAAGTGTTACTACTTTACTACTCTTTAGTTGCAAACTGACCTGATTAGGGACATAATTACTTGTTAGCGACTTTTATGTGTAAAAAATAGACGTGATAATAGTGAAATTGTGCCCCCTTACCCGCACACAACGGAATAATCTATACGGACCATACGATGATTTGAGTAATTACGGGTGCACACGGAATTATGAAAATCAGCGCATGGAAAACATAGTGAATTTTGTCATGTGTTGTGACCTAAAACTTATCATGATATGTAACAACGAAACTGATGTGATATGACAAGGGCATGGTGGATACGCCGATGGTACTTCCTATATATAAGTGCTCTATCATATTATCAGAAGTAGCGTTGTTTGTGTCACTTGAAGTTTTGACCTAGACCCATAATTGTGAAATCTATTATTCACTAAATTATTTGAGCATATTAGTCTACATTCTAAACAAACTCTGATCATCAAGTTCACATCAGATCCATTCCAAGCAACGTAGGCCACCTTTAGATTCTTCGTCAGATCTCTCCTTAACTCACTAGAAAACTAAAATCCATTGATATCATTCATACTTAACATTAACTTTAGACCCAAATCTTGTTACATATCATACTCCTCAAACCAACGATCAAAGCTCGTTGAGAAATCCAAACTCATCTCTTTGCTGAGTCAATCGCCTCCACTAGCTAAATTTCGGGACGAAATTCCCCTAACATGGGGAGACTGTAACATTTATGGATTTCCATTATTTCACTTTAATCATCCTTGTATTACAATAATAAAAAAATAAAAAAATTCCATTTTTTTTTCGGTCTCGTACTCGCTCAACACATCAACAAATGCATACATATATACACATATTCATATAAATTATACATGTAGATATATATATACACGAAATATAAATAGATTGACTTTAAAAAGTCAAAATTTAAACCAATTTCCTAACAAATCTACATGTTTGACTTTCAAAAGTCAAACAGGGCCGAATTTACCAAAATCAAGACTCGATTGTTCGACCAAATTGACACCAATGGACTTCGGTACGGGTACAATCAATAATCGACCCAAAACAGGCCCATCCCTCGAACCAAGTCGGTCAATTTACACGGATTATTCAAATTCAAACGAATTTGACTTTGGATAGTCAAACCTTATCATAAGATCAACCCAATTCACGAAATTAACGCGTGTAAATCCCATAAATCACACGTGAACTGATCTAGTACGAACCTAGACTCTTATCAACACCTAATTCACTCTTAATTCGGCGAATTGACGTGTAACCGAACCCATCAAACTCGCGATCAAACCACAACGTAATTGACTAATACGGATGAAATTAGATGAAAGGAATCACTCCAACACCTTCGTAAACAATCATTCAAACCCTTCCAGCTCTCAATCGAACCCCATTACACCTCGAAGCTCCTGTCGATCACCAAGCATTTTCGGAGAGAACCCGTAGTCGACCGCGCTCCTTCCACAACCATTCCAAGTAAGACCTCCATCATGGGATTCGTAATTTCAAGTACATCGAAAGCCCTCTGCCAATTCGCAATGGCAGAGGGTATCGAAATCGATTTACAATTAGGGTTCTAAGCGGGTAACAAGATTTCGAAATATAGGGGGGGGGGGTTTCGATGAACTGGGAATTAGTATTTAAGTTTAGAGGTTGCACTTAATACCAGCGAATCACCCGGTCCGTCTGGTTAAGGCCAAATGCCATCGGACCTGGTGATGTAGGTTCGAAACCCACAACCAGCGAATCCGGCCTGTCTTTTTGCGCAGACTCTAAAGCAGAGTCCGGATCCCCTGTCTTTCCGTGTTAATAGCTACCGGACCGATCAAGTACACGAATAACCCCTCTGGTCCAGCGGTAAACCACAAGAACAAACACAGGAACCATCCGGGTTCGAGCCGGGTGGCCTGCTTTTATTTTTTTGAACGACTTTTACAACTCGAAAATTTATAAAAAAATTATTTTTATAAACATTGAAACATTTAGAACAGAATGTAACTGGAATCGCCAATTTTCGACATAAACTCAATTTATTTCGAATTTCTTTGTTTAAAAATTGTATGCTAATTATTTTAAAAAGAAAAAAAGAAAAAAGTTTAAATCTTTATTTATTTATTTCAAGTAAATAAATTTCCAAATAAAACTAGTTACTTTATAAAATATCTCTTTTTTTGAAACCTAAATTTATAAAGTTGATAACTTTATTTTAGAAATAAACAAAAACTCATTTTTATAATAAATGTATATTTTAAATGTATATTTTTATACATAAATATTACTTTACACATTCTCTAAATAAATAAGTAACGTGAAAATTATTTATTTAATTTATATTTAAATATAATTTCCACACTATTTTCTAACTAAATAAATAATAATTAATTAATTTATTTAGTTATTTTCAAATCGACGTAAATTCAATCATTCCTTTTTAACTAATTATTTTAAATCTTTTGATTAATACAACACCCGTTTAAATACAAATCCACAAACACAACTATTCGTACATTCGTCCAATTCCGTCCTAGACTTAGACCAATTCTATTTTATAGGATAGTGATTGGAAATCCATATGCTTTGCACACTAGGTTAACGTGGTGAATTGCAAGGATCAATCTTATTATTCATTTTCGCGTGCTAGCTATACATTGAATCAGGTGAGTTTTACATAGCCCCTTTTTCACTGTTTTTACATTTTGGGGTGAAACATGATCACAATTTACAATGATTTACATAAACTACACAATACAAATCCACTTTACAATTTATGTGCAATTTGAGCTTTATGTTTGAGTGCTAGGTGTGTTAACTACTTATGTGCAATTACATGTACAATCATTAACTAATCAAGCCGAAGGTTAACAATGATAGATCTATTGAGTCTGACAAACCCATACCCAGATTGGGGTGATTGTTACCGACAACACAATTTTGCATGCTAGTTACAAAGGTTTGATTGTACTTTTGGTTATACAATAGTTGCTCCCCATAATTGTCTTATTAATCATGACTTGTATGGATTTGTTTACACATGACACTTTGATGCTATTTAGAGTCAAAACCTATGTATGCTCACCAACTATTTATAGTTGACCCTCTCATTTTATCATGTTTCAGGTACTAACTCTTGAGATCATTGACAAGATGCTACACATAGGATTGAGGACTTAGTTAAATAATAAATCGAACATTTATAGTGTACCTTATTTTTCCTTTTGTATAATTGTACATGTTTTGTTGAACAAGTGTTATAAAAATTTGGATTCAATTAATATATGAAACTTTAGTTTGACCATGTGCTATTGAACAGTCTACATGTCTCGCCCCGACGTATTCCGCCGTCGGTTGGGGTGTGACAAAATGTTACAATTGTGGGTGGAAAGGCCACATGGCGAAAGATTGCAGGCAACCCAAAGCTGAAGGCAATTCAGCTACAACCAAAGAAGAAGAACCATGGGATTGCGAGGCAAACGTAGCCCAGGTCCTAGAAGAAGTTGCCTTGACTGCAAACACCGAACCAAAGAAGAACAACTTAGGAGATTGGATCATTGATTCAGGATGTTCGAATCACATGACTGGAGAAAAAGAAAGACTTCACAACCTAAGAAAATACACCGGAAATCATGTGGTGGTAATAGCAGATGACTCAAAGCATCAAATAGCAAACGTTAGAGAAATACGCTTCCCAGCAGAATGAGGACAGAAGTTATTTGCCATGAATGATGTGTTTCACGTGCCAGGTATGAAGAAGAATCTGTTTTCCGTACCCCAAGTCACCTCAGCCGGTAAGTATGTTCTATTTGGTCCGTGTGATGTGAAGATCTTTGAAAGATTTGAAACCCCCTCCGTACCCATACTTCAAGGAAAACGTAATGGCACAGTCTACCTGTTATCGGCCGTGTCAGCATATGTCGATAAAGCAAAACAGAATGAAAACGTAGACCTGTGGCATGCATGACTAAGCCATGTCGGATATGATCGGCTTGAAGTAATGATGAAAAAGAAACTAATACAAGGGCTGCTGTCACACCCCGGCCGGCGGCGGATTATACGCCGGGGCTGATGCGGTTGTCCATAGGCACATGATCATCTATTAAATATGATAGTATTTATTATTCAAATTTAAAAGCATTCATTACAATTGTAAATAGGAAAACAAGTATGCAAACATAACATAATAAGATTAAATTGAACTAAGTCCATGTCCTATGTGATCAAGTAGTGTCCTCAATGTCAACTATAAGTAGTTGGTAAGTAACATAGGTTTTGACACCAAACAAAAGTTAAGTAAAAAGGATTTGGAATTCAATATGTTCAAAGCTTAACTAAGGCATAAATGTGAAAACATACAAGGTTCCAAGCGTACAATTCAATCCGTAAGTAATGGAAAACTGGTAAGTACAATCCTACTGATTGTGTTTTGGAAAAATAGTAATATGGTACACACAAAACCCGCCAAGGTTCGTGTTAACTGGCGGATTCCCCTATAAATGATCATGTTAGGTACTACCTTAGGCCTGGGTAGCAGGTTAATGAATGTACTAGCATGAACACATGTAATGGTCACCAAGCAGTTTAAGACATAAAACACATAGTAAATAGCATGAGAACATTGCTATTGAATTTGGTAAGTATAGTATGTAAACATGTTCCACCCCGACTATTTGTTAACAATAGTAAAGAGAAAGGGGGCTATGAAACTCATTTGAATAAAAGCTGTAAATGTATGAACTGGTAAGGATTGTTAGGCCTCGTGAGGAACTCTCACAACAAACCTACACGCGTAATGGTAACCTGAGTTCAATATATGTCTAAATGCTATTTATGAGACATTGAGACATTTAGGGTTTCCATGGGATTTATACAAGCTTTGTAGGAAATATATATGTTTATAATGATAAGTGAATATCAATTAGAATAATGGTAGGTTTGAATTTATATAATTGTTCTAATTAAATAAATAATATAGGAAAGAGGTTTAAATAATAATTCGTTTGAATTTATTTAAATAACTATTTTAAGATAGTTTATAAATAAATCTTGAAATGATAATTGATTAATCAATTTATTTTATGTAAATAAAATAGTTAATTACACTATTGGTTAATGTAATTAAATTTTGTTGATTAATCTAGTAATAATTGCAAAAATAGTTACATAATCATTTAAATGAATTCATTCTAAATAAATTTATTAAAGAATAAATAGGTTTTAAGTAGCACTTATTGAACTTTGTATTATTTAAAATAATCATTTGGGTATTTCTAAATTTAAAAGTGTTTTAAATAATTATTTTTACTAAATAATTATTTATAGGCTTTAAAAAGGTTTAATTAATCATAATCATAATTAGTTGAAAGTGGTTGTTGTACACTAGAATGGTTATCATTCCAGAGTAGTACATCCAATAGAAAAGTTCCCAGGAAAGAGTTGGCCGGATCAGAACCCCGTCTTTTCCTAGCCAGAACTTTAATGTTTGCAAGATAACTACATACTGGTTTGAAATTTTTTCTATTTGCATACTTAACTAAGTTTATGGTGTGTTTGGAAAGTATATGGGCTAGAGTGGAAATATGAGTTTAGTAAAGGTAGAAATTAAATATTAAATAATTTAATTTAAAAATAAGGAGTTTTATTAAAAACATGATTTTTGAAATTGAAAGTAACAAGAAAGATCAAACCAAGTTTTTAAATAAAAGTTTTGAACAAGTTTAATTAAAATACGGCTTTTGATCTTGGATAGGTCTATGATTATAACATAAACATGTTAGGGATCATAGATCTAGCTAGTTATGAGGGATATTTGAAAGGAAAAGTATGAACAAGCAAGAACATAAGAATAACTTACTTAGAATAGAAGGATTTAAGCTAGAATCTTCCAAAAGATGAGAAGAACGATATTTAGTAGCTAGAGAACCTTAGAGGATCGTTGAGGTGCGAATAATATATGCGAATAAGGGCTCTATTTATAGGGTAGCATCAGGGGCTTATTCATGAAATTTAATTTGTTGTAAGGACTAGATTACAAAAGATGAATAATAGTTTTTAATTTCATAACACATACTAACTTAAGTGCTTATAAATTTTATGTTTATGATTCCATTTCATCATAAATGTAATTATATATTTATTTGTTTTATTTATCTTTAGTAATTTAAAACACTAGTAATGTTAATTAACAGTGTTATATTTTCATAATAAATTATTTAAATGGTTTATTTATCATGTGTACATATATATAATTACATATATATTTATAAGTAGACACATAAAGGATATCAATTCATAATCAAAACTTGTAAGTTTAGATGTGGTTATTATAACAAGGTATATATATTTATTTCATAACAATCATATAAGTATGTATGTACACTCATGAATTATAATGAATAAATATGATACTTTCATAAATGCGAATCATAAAATAATGAAATTACAATTTGCCGTAATAGTTAAAATAAATGTTGGAATTTCCTGGGGATTACAGCTGCCCAGTTTTGAAGTAAACAAAGATGTTATATGTGCCGGGTGTCAATATGGAAAGGCACATCAACTTCCCTTCGAGAGTTCTCAACACCGAAGCAAGGCATCATTAGAACTGGTTCATTCAAATGTTTTTGGACCGGTGAAACATGAATCAATCCAGGGAAAGAAGTATATGGTAACCTTCATAGACGACTTCTCAAGATACTTATGGATGGACTTCATGAAGGAGAAGTCAGAGGTGCTTGAAAAGTTTAAAGTTTTCAAAACAGAAGCTGAACGTATGACTAGCCAACCCATTGTGTGCCTACGATCGGATAACGGTGGTGAGTATATGTCCAAAGCCTTTGATGATTACTTGAAGGAAAAGAAGATAAGAAGACAGTTGACCTGCCCGAACACGCCCCAACAAAATGGTGTTTCGGAGAGGAAAAACCATCACCTTGCTGAAACATGTAGGAGTATATTACATGGGAAGAATGTACCAGGTAGGTTCTGGGCAGAGGGAATGACAACAGCGGCTTATGTGATAAACAGGTTAACTCAAAAGTCTCAAGACGACATGACACTGCTTGAGAAGATGACAGGTGTAAAACCAAATGTAAGCCACTTTAAAATATTCGGATGTGTGTGCTATGTGTTTATACCAAACCATTTAAGGCACAAGATGGAAAAGAAGGCCATACGATGTATCTTCACCGGATATGATGCGGAAAGAAAAGGATGGAGGTGTTGTGACCCGGTAACAAACAAATGTTATGTCTCAAGAAATGTAGTATTTGACGAAAACTCATCCTGGTGATCAAATGAAAAAGAAAATCTACCTGATACTGCTGAATTAAAAGAAAAGCTAGAGCCAAAAACAATAAATCTCCAACTTGCAGATGAAGAAGTGTATGAGGAGGAACAGGTGGAACCAGAAAGTTCACACGCAAACCCAGGTAGCTCTCAAAGACAACCGTGGCAAACAGGAGTGCATGAAAATAGGAGCAGTGACTCAACCACAGAACCAAGAAGATCAAATCGGGCAAGAAAACCAAATCCAAAGTACATGGTCAACTTAGCGACAACCAAACCAGAAGAAAATGAGCCTGAAAGCTTTGCTCAGGCAAGTCTAAAACGGGAATGGGTCATAGCCATGTACGAAGAAATGAGAGCCATGCAACGCAATGAGACATGGGCCTTAGTTCCTAAACCGGCCAACACTAAACCAGTCACGTGTAAGTGGGTATTTAAACTTAAACGAAAGGCCGATGGAAACGAAGACACGTTTAGCCCAGTAGCAAAGCTAACCACAGTCCGGGTAGTGATATCCATAGCTGCAAGTAAACAGTGGAGGATGCATCAAATGGATGTGAGCAACACATTCTTGTACAGAGACTTGGAACACACAATCCATATGGAACAACCACAAGGGTTTGTAAGCGATATGTATCCAAACTATGTGTGTAAGCTTAGAAAAGCTATTTATGGATTGAAACAATCTCCGAGAGCTTGGTTTGGAAAGATGGGTGAATTCCTTCAACATAATGACTTTGTGATGTCAAAGTCAGATGCAAGCTTATTTACAAAAGTTGTTGAAAACAAAGTGGTTGTGGTGTTGGTCTATGTGGATGATTTAATAATAACCGTGGATGATAAAGAAGGTATTAGCCAACTAAAAGAAAATTTATGTGTTATTTTCACATGAAAGATCTTGGAAAGTTAAGCCATTTCTTGGGCTAGAATTGGAATACAAATAAGAATCCATTATCTTGCATCAACAGAAGTATAGTATTGACATGCTAACAAAATTTAGCATGTTAGATTGCAAACCGGCGAGTACTCCAGAAGATACCACAGTTAAGTTGTGCAGCGACAGAGGGAGAGAGCTAGAAGACCCCACTATGTATCGACAAATCGTTGGGAGTCTTATTTACCTGACACTAACCAGGCCCGATATAGCATTCATGGTTGGAGTTCTTAGCCGTTACATGCAAAGGCCAAGGAAGCCTCACTTGGATGCAATAAGAAGACTACTGCAATATGTGAAGGCTACTCTCGGATATGGTATCAAGTTTAATACAGGAAAGAAGCTTGAACTCATTGGGTATTGCGATGCAGATTACGCCGGAGATCTTGATACAAGGAGGTCTACAACCGGGTATGTCTTTATGTTGGGACAAGGAGCAGTTGTTTGGTGTAGTAAAAGGCAGCCTACGGTGTCATTATCAACTACCGAAGCTGAGTACAGATCAGTTGCAATGGCAGCCCAAGAGGTGGTATGGCTCAAGTTGTTAATCAAAGAACTGAAGCAAGATATTGAAGAAAAAGTAATGCTATACTGTGATAATATCTCTTCGATTCACTTGGCAAATAATCCAATGTTTCACGCAAGGTCAAAGCACATTGAGGTTCACTACCATTTTATAAGAGAGAAGGTGCTAGAGGGAGAGATAGACTTGAAGTATATTGATACTCAACAAGAAGTAGCGGATGTGTTCACCAAGAGTCTATCAAGTATAAAGATAGCTGGATTCTGCAAAGATATGAACATGAAGATAGCTAACATTGAGAGGGAGTATTGCGAGTAATCAATATTAGCTAAAGGGTGGTACGGTTTGATCTCGAGGGGAGGAAGGAGGAGATCACTTATAGTCAAGGGGTGTTTAAGTAAAATTGCATTTATTAGTTTAATGTGTTTAGATTAGAATGCAGATTGGTTTACGTACAATTAGGAGTTTGAATTTGAGTTTGTTTAGGATAGCTTTAGCTTGAAGGTAAAGTCATTAGCCTATATAAGGCATTGTAATGTTTCGTTTTTATTCATTCAGAAATATAGAGTCAAACAAGTTGTTCATACTCGAGTGTTCTTCGTTTGATATTCACTTGGTAGTCTAACATTTGTGTCCGTTTATGTTTGTTTGTTAATATTCTAAACGAAAAGTAGATCAATCAATAACGCCGCAAAACCAGTGGTCACCAACACGGGCGACTCAACATATTTTGGGACTTAAAACGAACTTTGAAATTGAGACATTTTTTGTGAAAGTTTTTCTAAATACATGAAAGTTTCTAAATGTAATTTTATATAGCGTCAAAACGTGTAATATTAATGTTATTTAGGCCGAATGTTAATATAGTAACCCCATAAATAAATTTTCAATCATTTTGTTATCTTTTCTCATTTCTCTCTATAAACACAAAAAATTGATGGATTATCACATATATTTTAGCTTAGAATATAGATTAAAGTATATTTTTTCAACTTTTTGAGGCACTTAAAATTTGGGAGCATAAAACGGTTGCTTTAATTGCTTGTACCGTAGAGACGCCCCTGGTCACCAAGCTGTGGGTGAGACTGACTAGTCATGTGTAAGACTGTTTAATTAAAATCAAATAATCATCCTTAATTAAAAAGATGAACATTAATCATAATACTTAATTTTTACATACTCAAACCCAACTCACTTATGTATTTTCAACTAATACTTAGTTTTTACATACTCAAACCCACAAGATTAATAACTAATTAAAGCAACATAATAATCTCTATATATTAATTTCAACAATACAATACCGAAATAAGAAGTTGTGTAGATTGTAGAAGAAAACTCAGTATTGCCATAAAAAAGCCCCCATGGCAAACTTCCTCTTTTGGTTCACGTCTCCGGTGATCGGGAGGCCATACGAGCGGAGTAAGCAGTCGAGCTTCCACTCAGGCATAGACTCGTATTCCGCTCGTGTGTATCTCGGGTAGTGCAACGGCATCTCAAAGTGCCCACAACGATCTTTTGCTTGATGCTCGTTAGTGTTAGGCATCGAAGGTGCCAAAGATCCCATTTTCTTGCTCGTTTCTTATTTAGTTTTTTGCCTACAAAGGGAAGTTGTAAAGTGTTGGTATTTATATAGGGAAAAAGATGGCATGAGTTGTTGATAGTAGGTAGTATATTAAATAGGCACGGAGAAAACAATAGATGTCGATGGGTAAGAGAATAATTGATATTATTTATTTTCTTTGGTTTTATAAAGTTAACAAGAAGCATTAGTTGCCTTTAAAATTATTATTTTATATGTTTTATGATTAAATACATAACTAATTTTAGGGAGAAAATTGTATATGTGATTTGGATTTAAAAGTTTAAATGAATTGAAAGGAAGAATTCACTAAGTGTTACTATGTTGAATCAATTTGAACAGAGTGATGGAAAAGGAAAGGATGAATATCGTCATGTCGGCCTCTTGTTAAACGCTCTCGGCTTAACCTAACCGTCATGTCTATATGGGTCGTCACTCATCGAACCGGTATTCTGCGTTTGATCTCACGATTGTTAGGTTATTGTTATATATATATATGGGGAGCTTCAAATAAGAAGTGATATTTCGCTAATAATCCTAAGAAATGACAAAAACCTTAATAAACGATATCAAACGAACTCCGATTGAGCTCATTCCAGCGGCGTTGGAACCGTCTCGTCGAACTCTACCATCTTAGATTTTAGGGTTTAGCTTTTACGGTTTAGATTTTAGCGTTAAATTTTATGGTTTTAGCCTTAGGGTTTAGGTTTTTTTTTTTGTGGGGGTTTTAGGTTTTTGGGGGTGGGTGGGGGGTTTAGGTTTTTGAGGGTGGGGGTGGGGGGTTTAGGTTTTTGGGGTGGGGGTGGGGGTTTTAGGCTTTTCGGGGTGGGGTTGGAGGGGGGGTTTAGGTTTTTCGGGGTGCGGGTGGAGGGGGTTTAGGTTTTTGGGGGCGGGTTAGGGTTCGATGAGACGGTTCCAACGCCGTTAGAATGAGCTTAATCGGAGTTCATTTGACCCATTTCTTAGCATTTCTTAGCGAAAAACCATTTATTAGTGGAACCTTCCCCTATATATATAATCTTAAAACGATATATGTTATCTACTATTACTAAAAATTATGTATATTCATATCAAGACTTAAACCTACAACCTTTTAATTAGGTGTCATATTTTAAAGTTAAATCTAACGTAAAATGTTCACATTAAATTGTTCAAAATATATTTAAATACTTATAATATTTTAGGATGTTTTAGGGTAAGAGTTATACCCTCACGCATACCCTGGCGTGAGGGCCCTCACAGCGTGACAAGGAGCAGCACACCACCTCTTGTGGCGTGAAGGGGGCGTGAGTGTGCATGCGTGAAGCCCTTCACGGGTAGAAATCCAAAATTGGACCGCTCAACGGATATATTCCAATTAATTTTTTTTAACGTTGAAAATTAAAAAAAAACACCTTTAATTCAATTTTTTTTACCCTATAAATAACCCATTTAAACCAAATTTTTATACACAACAATTTCTAAACAATCTTCACTCTCAACGTAGAGGAAACGGATGAGGAGGACGCAATAGTACGACCGATCAGGAAGAAAAAAGCAAAAGCCCAAGCATCAGGCTCCCGCTCCGTTCCGACACACATCGAGATCGGTCAACAAATGATTGAGGAAATGCGCCGATTTAATTTGACTCAAAAAGAGAGAAATTATTAGAAAAAAGAAAAGGATGAGATGGATATTCTCGCACTCGACCTTGATCGTTTTCACTGGGCTAGGTGAGCCTTCTTCGAAAGAAAACAAAACGCGATCCAGGCAAAATATGGGATTGAAGACTAGTTTTTTTATAATTTATGTACTTTTTATTTAATGTTTTTTTATTTATTATTTTAATGAAATTTGAATTTATTTTAAATTGTTGCATTTAATACTCACTTGGGTATCCCTCACATGAGTATACCCCTTGCCATGTGATAGCCAAGTGAGGGTTACACGAATCTGATGTGGCGCCTAAGTGGCAAAAAATGTACTCTCATTTGAGAGAGCCAAGTGAGAGCATACCTCATACTCGTACATGAGTTGAATAAAAGAAAAATTAGATACAAAGATTTATGAATTATAAATGAAATATTAAATATTAATGAAGATTTATGAATTAATGAATGAAATATTAAATAGTTAGTAACGAAGAAAAATAAGCGTGAAAAAGAATCTTAGTCTTACAGAATTATGACACGTGGTGTAACGAGTTACTTATTTATTAGGTAAGATTAGTTTTTTTTAGTATTTTCAAATTTATAATATATTTAATACATTTATTATTTATAAAATTTTACTATATTAATCATGTGACGGTGACCACCCAACTAAATATGTTTAATCTGTATTATTATATATACCAAAACACAAATGCATTATTATATAAAAGTATAGGCTGTGGTGAACGCTTAGGTGTGAAGTGATTGGTGGTCTGGCCATCAACTTTTTAGGCCACACATGGTTGCACCAAATCAATGCCATTCAAGGGAGGTAAATAGTTCATGTCGGGTCACGAGTGGTTGGTTGTTACTAGTGTAATAAACGAGGTAGGTGCATAAAACTATTTGCTAAAAAGATGTATATGGACCGGTTCCTGATAAACATACGAAATAGTAGTAATTAGGATAGTTAATCTCTTTTTCCGACCCATAAACGGTTACTTGAACTAGTGTATGCTTAAGATTGCGTATCAGTTAAGTCAAATCGGCTAATATTTAACACGTTTATGGATGAATTGTTCTTGATACAATAATGGGTTGCGTTTCTTTGTAGTACTCATCATAATCAAATTGGATACGGGTTCTAAAGAAAAGTGCCATTGTTTCACAAAACTCTATAGCATGATATGTTAGGGAAGTGATTCAGAGTTCGCACACACGCACATACACAAACAATCAAACTGCATAAATTAACGAACACAAGATTTAACGTGGTTCGGTCTAGTATGACCTACGCCCACGGCTACGACTAGAGTTTATCTTTTATTATTGAGGTGTTATATAATTACAATGTCCTAACATCTATATATAATAATTAGATTAAGGTTTACAACTTTAGGAACAAGAAACGTTAAATTAGGCAACCTGCCTAATTCCTTCTCTGCGTAAAAGCTAGGGCCGGCTGCCCCAAGCCCTTGACCGAAAAGCTGCCTCCACAAACCCAACATGATATCAGTATGGTTATTATTATTATTATTATTATTACTATTACTACTACTAATGATTTGTTGTTGTTCTTCAAAGGTATATGAACTAATACACATCATATGTAAAATGTTTTTCAATGATATACAAATGTGATATCCGATTACTTGTTTATCGTGGGTCACACTTGTACATCTTTTTGAGGTCTTACCGTCTTAGATAGTAACATTAAAAAAGCGTAAAACATAATACCGGTTTAGAAATATTTTAATTAACTAAAAGAGTGAGCTTCGTTTTTCGTTCATGAGGTTTGGTTGAAATTGCCACTTTCGTCCAACTTGAAAAGTTTTAACACTTTCGGTCATCGTACTTTCGTTTATTAACTGTTTTTGTCCAAACTTGTGACGCCGTCTAAAAATCCGTTAAACCCCCACCACCACCACGTGCCCTTCACGTGCATTTTTGTCCTTTAATTTAAATTGGGGTGGTTTCTTGATTTGTAGACACGTTATACGTACCCTAACGGCCTAACCCTAGCTACCGTCATTCAAAATTAACATGGTTGTAACACCCCAATTTTTAAAGAAATACAAGTAGAAGAGTTAAAATTGTCATTTAATAAAACCCAAGAGGGTTAAAATGTAAGTATGTTAAAGTACCAGGAGTTAGATTGCATTTAATTCACGTAGAGAAGTCCAGTTTCCAACTTTTCGACCCCAAGACGCAGGATATAGTTCTGGGGTAAGGTTCCGACTAGTTCCTAATGACTTGTTTATTTCCACTAAGCTAGGAACTTATGATTAAACAATGTTATAATGGCTTAGGACTTTATCCCAAGTCGTTGTGCTAGCAAAGTATCTGAAAGAAAGATAGAGGTGAGTTGTATGATGCCCTTTTCTAAACGTTTTTAAATGTTTGGGGCATAATGCACAGAATATGAAAAATTTTACATAGATACTCTAAGGCATTGATTTAAATCTTCGGACTAGTATCCATGATGTTGCAAGAGATATGTTTATGTCGTAAAAACATAAGGTAATCATCCAACCAGTATGTAGTATTCTGGCAAACAGAATGTTCTGTCTAAAGAAAAAGTGGTTAATAATTCCCTCATGTACCAGTCATTCTTTCCTGGGAATATTTCCGTTGGAGGTACTAATCTGGGAAGATAGTCACCTTATAATGTTTTAAGAAAGAAAGGATTATGGTTTTGACACATAAAATGTTTTAATAGTTATCTTGGTTTACCAGGATAAGTGATGATGAAAAATGTCATTGGCAGTTATTGCATTGACATTGAAAGGATGTTTTGACCGTGATGGTCTGTAAATAAATGTTTTATCATGTATGGCCAAATACCACATAATATCTTGCAACTTATGGGCAGTGATTACTATAACTCCGAAAGGGGACGAATTGAATGCGGGTCGTTACATTCTTTTGTGGTATATAACGGGGAACCCTTTATAAAGGTAATAGAAAGTGGTGACGACCACTTAAGAGGTTTACCGATAAGATGTAAAATGTGTAAGATTACATGTTATGTTTGGATAAGGCTTATGTGGAATGGAAAGATGATATTTTAAAACATGTTATATACAAACCATTTGTATGGATTAAAGAATGTAGCCTCAAGCAGCAAGGGCAAGGAGGCATTAATCATTATGAGCAGGCTATCTGGCATCCAAGCTGAAGACTGGCATTATGATTATATTATACTTTCTTAAAATGTACTTAAAGACGAGTTTTATAAATAAATAATATTTTAAAAGTCTTCTGCTGTGTATGTTTATCTGATTACTATATATTAATGAGTAAATCCGACAAGTGACCGACATTCCGGTTGATCTGGGATGTGGGTGTCACAATGGTGTAAGTCGCATACCGTGTTGTTGACCATAAATTCCTAACTACCATCAAATAATGTAATGAAATCTTTACATCGTAGTAACAAAATATATTGTTTTTACATATGTCATAAGATCAATATTACATCTCATACTTATCTTAATACTATCAGAGCATAAAGTGTCATTAATATACCACTATGCGTTATATTATAACGTCACGTGTAACATTTCTGTAAGCCCTAGATTCTTTTTCCCGTTTTTTTTCCTTCATAAATCTTCATTAGTATTTAACATTTCTTTTATAATTCCAAAATATTCATTACTAATTATTTAATATTTTATTTATTCAACCCGTGTAAAACACGGGTTCCTAACCTAGTTAACATTATAAAAGAGATTTGATTTTACAATTTCTCATACGTTTTAACTTTTAACAACGTCAAAATTTAAAAACAATAGTTCAAAATAGGTGTTCTTGATAATATTTAAATAAAAAGGAATTTTTCTTTAGCAATAATCATCAGTAGATTAATTTTAACAAAACTGAAATATTAATAATATATAAATATCATTAAATAATCACTTTTAACAAAACATCGAATTTGGTGGTTCACATTGATTTGGGGTCATGGCTTCATAATGGATGAAACCACACAGACCCATTAAAGGAAACCGACGAAAAACATGGGTGGGGCACAAATTAGTTGGCTAGGCGACTCGTATGTAACAACTTTTATCTGTTAAAATTTTATATTTTTCTGTAAAAACTATAATCACAGCAAACTATGAAAACCCAATTAATCGTTTCAATTAATTGTGTAAGACACGATTTTACTAGATGACTCTTATAATCATTTATCTTATTATTAAATGATCAATTGATTTATTTATTTATTAACCTATGTCTAGTAATTAGTTGATGCGCCTAATTTCTCTTAATTGACCATTAATGGGTTTCTCCTTGGATGTACATATATATAGAGAGATTATAAGTTCGTGTTCATCATAAATTTCGATGAAATCCCCTTATTTTGGGATAAGTTAAGATTTTGATCATGTTTCCTAAAATCGTGTAAAGTTATCTCCAAGTTTTCACATTAAAATATTAATTTTATTATTTTAAATTTTGCAAAATAATGAAACTTGGATATACTAAACACCTAAAAGATTTTCGAAATCAAAAATATAATCAAAATTCCTTAATTTTCGTGCATGCCTTATCAAGTGTAAAGATCACGTCTTAGCTCACGGGTTTAACTTCACGAGTATCTTAGTTCACGGGTTCTAAGTTCACGGGTCTAAGTTCACGGTTTAAATTTTTCCCGAGAATTCTATCTGGAGCCGTGAACCTTACTTTTCCCGAGAACCTTAATTTTTCCCGAGAACCTAATGATTCCCGATAACTAATATTTTTCCTGAAAACTTGACTATTCCCGAGAACTCATTTCTTCCCAAGAAAATACTTGAAGCCGTGAACCTAGCCTTATATGTGCCTAAACTTGACTATTCCCGAGAACTCATTTCGATCCGCGCTAAGTCTAACAAGGAGGTTTGCTATTAATTAATTCTTTTGTTTTGTTAAAACCTTAAATTTAAATGTTTTACATAACCTTAAAAACTTACTTGAATAACACCTAAATTTCACTTCTGCCCAAAGGTGATGTGATGCATGGGCAAATTTATTCAATCCTAATTAAGCAGTATTCTAATATTAACTAATTGTTTTGTTAAAATCTTATACTTTAAAAAACCTTAAATTAGAAAATATGCTTAACTTAAATACCACCTAAAGTTTCACTTCTGCCCAAAGGTGATGTGTCACGCTCGTAAAGTTATTTAAGTCCAATTAAGCACTAGTTCGCCTAAAATACATAAATGTTTCTGCTTCTGCCCAAATGTGATATATTACATTTGTGTTCCGCAAACTTAATTATGTGCATACTAAACAAATGTCTCACTTTTGCCCAAATGTGATGTGTTACATTCTTATTGCACATACTTACTATTTAAACTTAAATTGTTCCTAATGCTTAAACAATTGGTCATTAACCAAAGTGAACGCCCGTTGTTTAAGTAGAACCTAATTAATCTATTATTTTTGTGATTATAATAGACTTTTATCATAGTTTCATTAATATAATGGTCCTTATTTCCGCCTGTCTTAGTCTAGGTTACCTCATAGACACTCTAAGTTCTTTTTTAGCTATTAGTATCTTATTTTTCTCATATAAAATCCACTGCAGCTTCAAATTTGGGAATTGAAACTTTGACTGGTGCGAACTTTTCTTGTTGGAAAGATTCGTTGATGCTGTCTCTCGGCTTGATGGAATTCGATCATGCACTCGACAAGCCTGCACCTCCTGATCTCACTGAAAAAGTACTGCTCAAGAAATCATAGTGCATGAGAAATTGGCGAGGTGTAACCGCATATCTCTGGACTTAATGAAAAACTCCATCAGTCCGATCATCAGAGGAGCTCTACCAGATTCTAAAGATGCTAAGACTTATCTGGCTTATGTGGAGGATCAATTCAAGGGGACATCTAAGGCGCATGCTAGCACCCTAATTCTGAAGTTGGTGACTACAAAATATGACGGGATTAGCAGTATTCGTGAGCACATCATGATAATGAACGACATGTCCCGTAAGCTCAAGAGATTAGACATGGAGACCAGTGACAGTTTCTAGGTGCACTTTATCATGACCTCCCTTCCTAAATATTTTGAAACTTTCAAGATCAACTATAACACACATAAAGATAAGTGGACGATGAGTGAGTTGATTGCAATGTGCATCCAAGAAGAAGAGCGTCTGAAGCTAGAAAAACCGGATGTTGCTTATTTCATGACTGCTGATTCAAAGAAGAGGAAGGGCAACTTCCGAAAGAAGGAATTTCCTAAGGTCCATAAACAAGATGCAAGTGCTGCTTCTAGCTATAAGTACTATAAAGGGAAGTCTCACTGCAAGTTTCGCCGCAAGGCTAGACATAGGCAGAAAGACCGCCCAGACTTTAAGGAGTGGCTGAGTAAGAGAGGTAATAATCTTTATATGATACTTGAGTCCTATAACTTAAATGTTCCAACTAATACATGGTGGTTTGATTCTGGTTCTATGGTTCATGTAACCAACTTATTACAAGGATTCCTTACAATTCAGAAGCTGGAAAGAAACCGAAGAACACTTAATATGGGAAATGGAGAAGAACTAGTTGTCGAAGCCATGGGAACCTTAGAATTAATAATGAAAACTGGTTTATGTATTAAACTTTATGATACCATATAATTCCTGAGTTTACTCGGAATCTAGTATCAGGACCAAAGTTAGACATTGACGGTTTTGTTTATTCTCATGGTCATGGAAAACTTTCTATTATGTTAAATTCCCAAGTGTTTGGACGTGGTTATCCGGATGGTGGTATCTATAAATTAGAATTAGATGATGAATTTTCTAAGTCTTTGTTATCATACAGTATCATTGAGAACTTAACAAAGACTAAACGAAAACGAGACTTAGAAACTTCATCCACTTTGTGGCATCAACGCTTAGGCCACATTTCACGAGAACGCTTATCTCGATTCGTGAAGAATGAAGTGTTACCATCTGTCGATTTCAATGATTTTGGAACATGTGTCAAATGCCTTAAAGGTAAAATGACATCAGCGAATAAAAAATGTGCCACTAGGAGCTCTAATTTATTAGAACTCATTTACACTGATATTAGTGGCCCTTACCCCATCGCTGGTATAACTGAACATACTTCATTTATCATTTTATCGATGATTATTCTCGTTATATGTACCTGTATCTTATTAAAGAAAAATCTGAATCACTTGCAACTTTTAAAGATTATAAAACTGAAGTTGAAACAACTTAATTTTCAAATAAAAGTTGTAAGATCATATTAGGGGTGTTCACGGTCCGGTTTTGACGGTTTTTAGGTCAAACAGTGAGCTAAATCGTTAATAACGGTTTTTTATTATTGAAAACCGTAACCGAACCGTTGCAATTTAAAACCGAACCAAACCGAACCATTATTAACGGTTTGGTTGCGGTTTGGTTTTACGGTTTGAGCTTTATTGGACCTTATACAAAATGCATAAAATAAAATAGAAAAACGATTCCAAAATTAATTTTACAAAATGTAACCTTTAAAACACAAATCAATCTCTCGGCCCGTAGGAAGAAAAAAAATTCACAATGTAACAAAATATCCCCATAAGCTCACCTAGTTAAATATTACATGGGTAATTAGTAATTAGAAGGTTAAATCATGCAAAAACACATAAAAACTTTCAAAATTCTAAAAAGGCGATTTGCATCGGTGTAGAAAAAGGCTACTGCAACATTTAATGCCTAGTTTTACTCAGGATAATCTTATGTGGGCTTAGATTATAGACTGAAGTTGTATTTTTTAATTAAACTAATAAAGATTGAAAATTTAGTTTTATTTTAATTAAACACAATATAAAATATGAATGTTAAATATACCTAATGCAAAATATTTAAAACTTTAAATATATTCAAATTTTACGGCCCGGTCCGGTTTTATACGGTCGGATTCTAATATAAACCATAAACCAAACCGTTTACTACGGTTTCAAAATTTTGAAACAAACTGAAACTTAGAAGAGAAAACCGACCACGAAACCAAACCGATGACCGGTTTCACGTTTTAAACCAAACCATGAGTACCCTTAGATCAGATAGAGAAGGTGAATATTATGGTAGACATACTGATGTGGGTATGTGGGTCAGGCTCCTGGACCATTTTATGAGTTTTGTAAGGGCCAATGGATCGTGAACGAGTACACTATGCCCGGTACTCCTCAGCAGAATGGCATTGCTGAGAGAAGAAACATGACCCTAATGAACATGCTACGCAGTATGTTAGCCAACTCAGGTTTACCCTCATTCCTCTGGACCGAGGCGTTAAAAGCAGCTGTTCATATACTCAATAGGGTTCCTTCAAATTCTGTCCCTAAAACTCCTTATGAACTCTAGACATGAAGGAAACCGAGTCTAAGATATATGAAAGTATGGGTTGTCTTGCCGAAGCTAAACTCTATAATCATTTCTTAAAGAAACTTGACATGAAAACTGTCACTTGTTACTTCATCGGTTATCCCGATCACTCAAAGGGTTATAGATTCTACTGTCCTTCTCACGTCACTCGTATTGTAGAAACCAAGCATGCCAAATTCCTTGAGGACTTTAAGGTTAGTGGGAGCATAATCCTTATTCAGATCTATAAGAAGTACAACACCGGGGGGGGGGGGGGGGGGGGTTCGTCGCTTACTTTACCTCCGATTACTCTTCTTGTACACGACGCTGCACCGCACGTCACTGCACCACCTCCTCCTTGCTCAGATCTTAATGCTACTTCTTTTATACCAGAGAATGAAGGCACATCAAACGATCGACATGAAGACAATGCCGAACCCGATAATCAACTCATGAGGTCGTCTAGGTCTAAAAGGCCTACTAACTTTGATGATTATGTTACCTACCTGACCGAAGCTGAAATGGATGCCGAAAAGTTTACAGATCCTACTTCTTATCATGAAGCCATTAGCAGTGATCAGTTTTCTGAATAGAACAAAGCTATGATTGACGAGCTTGACTCCATGAAGAAAAATGATGTTTGGGATTTAGTTGAATTACCCAACGGTGCTAAACCCCTAGGATGTAAATGGGTCTTCAAAACTAAACTAGATCCAAATGAAAACATTGAACACTATAAAGCGAGATTGGTAAGGAATCGACTTTCAAGAGACCTTTTCTCCTGTCTCTTGAAAGGATTCATTAAGGATCGTTATGGCCCTAGTAACTCATTTTGACTTAGAGCTGCATCAGATGGACATCAAAACCGCTTTCCTCAATGGCACTTGAATGAAGACGTGTTCATGAAACAACCTGAAGGCTTTAAACCTGATGGTCAAGAACATTTAGTCTGTAAGTTGAAGAAATCCATATACGGGTTGAAGCAGACATCACGTCAATGGTACCTAAAGTTTGATGAAGTCATGAAGAAACAAGGTTTCCTTAAGAATCAAGTGGATCAATGCACCTACCTCAAGATGAGTGGGAGCAACTTTACTATACTTGTCCTTTACGTAGATGACATTCTATTGGCAAGTAATAGTTTAGACATGTTGCACGAGTCGAAGCGTTTATTCTCGCATAATTTCGACATGAAGGCTCTTGGAGAGGCTTCTTACGTTATAGGCATCGAAATACATCGAGTTAGATCTAAGGGTATTTTGGGATTATCTCAAAGAGCCTACATTGAACGGGTCCTCACACATTATAGCATGCAACACCGCTCTCCTTCTGTAGCTCCAGTAGTTAAGGGAGATGTTTTTGGTTTTTTCCAATGTCCGAAAACAGAGGTTGAAAAGGAGCAAATGAGAATGATACCTTATGCATCAGTAGTTGGGAGCCTTATATATGCTCAAGTCTGTACTCGTCTGGATATCGCTTATATTACTGGAATGCTAGGCCGTTATCAGACTAATCCTGGCCTTGATCACTGGAAAGCAGCTAAGAAAGTACTTCGATATCTGCAAGGGACGAAAGACTATAAACTGACTTATAGAAGAAGTGATAATTTAGAAGTGGTTGGTTATTCTGATTCTGACTTTGCTAAACGCAAAGATGACAAGAAATCCACTTCGGGGTATATCTTTATGTTAGCCGACAGACCTATCCCATCAAAGAGTCATAAGCAACAATTGACAACTACATCCCCTATGATGGAAGAATACATTGCTGTGTATAACGCGACCTGTCATGGAATGTTGCTAAAAAAATTGATCACTGGACTCAAAGTAGTTAATTCCATTTCTAGACCATTGAAGCTTTATTGTGATAACTCAGTTGCCGTTAGTTTCTCGAACAGTAACAGTTCGACTGGAGCTGAATTATACAAAGCACTTGTTCGTACATGAGCGAGTTGAGGAAAATAACTTTTGTATTGAGTATATAAGTCCTAAAGTTATGCTTGCGGATCCGATGACTAAAGGTCTCCCACCTAAAGTTTTTGAAGAACATGTTTCGAAGATGGGATTTTTTAAAAACCTTATTTAGTTGCATAATTGTACTTACTTACGTTTAATAATAAATTTTCCTCACTTATTTGAATTTGTTTGTCTCTAAATACGTTTATGCATGCCTAAAGACGTATAGACAGTTAAGGGTGTTCAAAAGTATTCGTATCCGAAACCGAACCCGAAATATCCGAAATTCCGAATCCGAATTATCCGAAAACTCGGATATCCGAAATTTCGATCCGAATTTTGGATTCGGATTCGGATTCGGATAGCATTTTTCAAAAATTTCGGATATTTTGGATATCCGAATATCCGAATTTTTTTTAAGATATCTTTCTTAGAATGTGTTATTAATACAATCTATATAAAGTATATGATTTTTATGTTATGTTTTTAGCTCTCTTATTTTAAAAAAAAATAAAACGTATTCACGTCGTAATTTCGAAAATTATATTTTTTTGGCCAAATTTATATATTGTTTCCTAGAAAGTGTTATAAATACAACATATATGAAGTGTATGACTTTTTATGTTATGTGTTTAGCCTTCTTATTTTTTTAAAAACTAAAACGTATTCGCGTCGTAATTTCGTAAATTACTCAAAAAATGGTTTTTAATGTTTTTTTAATTATTTCATAAAGATGATGTTTATTTAGTATATTTAATTTATTTAGATTTTAATTTAAAAAATATATTTATGAAAAAAAACGATATCCGTTTCACTATCCAAAATTTTCAGATATCCGAAATTCGGATATCCGAATTTGAACACCCCTATAGACAGTAACTATACAAATCAACGTTAAATGGCTTATTTGTCAATTTGATCATAAGTTTACTTAAGTCTTAAATTGGGATTGTAGTATGACTAATGGGGGTCTTGAGTTGGATGTCGGTTCAATTACTGTATTTTTCTGCTGCAATTTTGGTTTAAAAATAAAATAAGTATTAAATCTGTGCAGACTTACTAATGCTCATAATAAATTATTACTCAGCCAAGTGGGAGAATGTAAGACACGGTTTTATTATGTGGCTCTTATAATCATTTATCTTATTATTAAATGATCAATTGATTGATTGATTTATTTATTTATTAACATATGGCTAGTAACTAGTTGATGCGCCTAGTTACTTTTAATGGGGCATTAATGGGTTTCCCCTTGGGTGTACATACATATAGAGAGATTATTAGAGGGATATAGACTAATCAACAAATAAACAATTCTATCACCATTAAGAATCGTCCCTCTCTCTCTCCCATAACCGTGAGTTCTTATGAACTCACCTTAGTCATCCTAACCATATACCCTAAACGGGAACCCGATCCTTATCAGAGATCATGTCGTCTTGTTGTTGAAGCACGTTTGTGTGACAGACACTCTGGATATTGTCTTATGCTTTTGTACTTTACTTTCTGTATTTGTATTTGTATTTAGTATCTGTATGTATTGGTTTATCGAGTTGTAAACATGCATGTAGGTACTTGTCAATGTTTTGTCTTTGTTAAGTGTTGTGCGCACTTAACAAGTGCGCAGGTTGCTTAACCTGCGTACTTAGCAAGTACGCAAGAACATTGTCTGCGTACTTAGTACTTGCTAAGTACGCAAGAACAAAGCCATGCGCACTTAGCAAGTGCGCAAGCAACATGTCTTAGTATATATAGCCAGTTAGTGACAGAATTATGTACGCACTCATTCTCACTATAACCGGCTGTGATTATCAATAGACGAAGTTTGAAAGTATCTTGTGTTTGTTTTCGGTTTACTTTGTGTTGTTTGATACTCCACCTAATCACGGGCATTCCGCACCCGGTTTGATTAGGAACACACTTGCATGTTTCCATTTGGCTGCGTTTCAACGTAAATTTTGTTCGAGTCGGGTCTATAATACATTTTCATTCGACGGTATAAATTCGAGTCGGTATACGTTTCGACGCCGACGCAACGCGCGGCTGGTAATTTCCTAGTTTTATTTAAAAATATGTTATTATAAATTCCCAAATAAATAATGTAAATGATTTATTTAGACAAATTAATTATGTTATTTATTTATACATTAATAATGTTATAACACAAATTTTAATTAAATGTTTAGACATTTTAAAGTTCTTTCAAGCTTATAGATAATTATCTTGAGAAAAATTATTTTAAAAAAATATATACTTTTAAACTATAAATACTTAAATAATTATTTTATACAAGTTCAATTTAATTCATTTAAAGCTTATCTATTTATTAACTCTTTTATGATTTAATTAAAAGAGATTTTTTAATAGTTTAATTAATCATTTTAATTACATAAAATAAGTTAATTAACCTTTTCCATTTCATAATTTATTTATAAATTATTTTTAGAATAAATCCAAAGATATTATTTAAATTGTTTCCATTCCATAACTTTATTGATTATCTTGAGAATAATTATATTAATGAATGACTTGGTTGATTTTAATTGATTTTATAAACAACTTCTAATTAAATATTTCAACAAGTCACAAACTTCTATTTTCCTACAAAATATATATCCAAGTCCACATTCGAATCCAAACCTCGTGAAACCCTAAAATCCCAAAAATCTCCTAAATACCGTTTAGATGTTCATTGAATTTAGAGTACCATTACTCGTGTAGGTTTATTGTGAGAAATCCTCACGAGACCTGTCAGTCTTTACCAATTCATACAAATTCCGGCTTTGATACAAGTGAGTTTCATAGCCCCCTTTCTCTTTACTATTGTTTACAAATACTCGGGGTGAAACATGCTCACATACTATACATACCAAATTCAATACCATTGTTCTCATGCTAATTACCATGTGCCTTATGTAAACTACTTGGCGACCATACGTGTGTTCATGTTAGTACAATCATTAACTTGCGAGGCATGCCTAAGGTAGTACCTAACATGATCATTTATACGGGAAACCGATACCAGTTAACGCAGACCTTAGCGGGTTTTGTGTGTACCATATTACTACTTATTTCCAAAACACAATCAGTTGGATTGTACTTACCAGTTTTCCATTTACTACGGTTTGATTGTACACTTGGAACCTTGTATGTTTTTCACATTTATGCCCTAGTGATGCTTTGAACATATTGAATTTCCAACTCTTTTTCTACAACTTTTGTTTGGTGTCAAAACCTATGTTACTCACCAACTACTTGTAGTTGACATTTACTCACATGTTTCAGGTGCACCAGTTTGAGGACTCAACTTGATCACATAGGACTGGACCTAGTTAAATTTGAATTATGTTATGTTTTGAACACTTTGTTTTCTTATTTCTAATTGTAACGGATGCTTTTAATTTGAATAATAAATACTATCATATTTAATAGATAATCATGAGCTTATGAACAACCGCGTCAGCCCCGGCGTATAATCTGCCGCCAGCCGGGGTGTGACATAATGTCATGTAACAAAGCCTCTACCCATGGATGGAGCCTCACATATATAATGGCATGATGGTGTTGTGGCGGCCGCTGGGGCGGGCCCTGTGGCGGCTGTTGTTCGATGGTTTCAAACTAGACCCGACATCGCCGCATCATCACTACTTAGCTTGTCATTGAAAGCATTGAATCTTCGCTGGGACGTGCTCAGGTTGTGAAAACATTGCATTGTCATTGAATTCAAAGATTTGAATTATGATAATTCTTCAATTTTTGTAACATCCCAGAAATTCATAATCTATTGGTTCGGGTTAGTGGATGACCCGAATCTCTATTAAACATGATGAGGAGCAAGGGTCGTCATGAATGGTACATTTTAACGACGCAAGGCGAGCCGGTTAGCCGCTTATTTCTTAACTCGAGATGGAAACGAGTAAGACGAAATAGGAAGGACCCGAAACAAAAATAGTGGCCATTTAAAAGCCACATTGTGCGCAAACCCTAAGCCATTCGGCTAAGGGGCTTGCGACGGCATCCAGGGAGAAAAGAGGAGAAAGGGACGATCGGAGGAGGTGTTTCAGAGACGGTTCCGACCAAGAACTTCACATCTAGTCAAGGTAACCCTCGTTTAATCTTTGTACGTATCTATTTATATGTTTGTTAGGAGAACACGTTTAAGGTTTTGGGTGTTCTCGGCTGTGGTCGACGGCGGAGTAGGGAGCAAAAGAAACGGCCGGTCTTGGAGTGGTGACGTGCGACGGTGGCGCCAAACGGGGAGGATCCGACTGCTGTGGGGCACACTACGGTGGCATGCGGCCAAGGGTGAAGGTGGTGGTGGCTTCGGCTACCGCTGGAAACATAGACGGCAGCATGGGTGGCGCCAGAAGCGGTGGAAGCCGGCTGTGGTGGTGCTTCACGGCGGTGGACGGCGAGGTGGAGGTAGTAGTGGTGCTTCCACGTGAAGGAGAACCCGATTAGGGTTTTTATTGAATTGAAAGGTGACATGGACGTGAGGGTGTTACGGGATGACGAAACACAATGGTGGTTCAAGGTGGTGATGTACGGAGGAGGTGGTTCACGGCAATGAGCAAGGATGAGGATGGAATCGGGGTACACCCGATTAGAGTTTAGTGAGTTTAGAGCTTGCATGGTGAGTGTTGAACATGCATGGTGAGTTCGGCTCATGTACGAGTGACCCATGAGGCTAGGGTTTTGCAGGACAAGCGAACGTGAATGCATGCGGGTTCTAAACGGGTCCAAAATAATCCGGTTTGGGCGGACACGTGGACTAGGGTTTTGCACGGAAGAAGGGACGAGCGGATGAGACGAGAGTCAGGATCATTTATATTTATACGTACCTGACACATGTTTAGGATGTACTCTGAACATGTGATCATACGTTGGCAGGTTCGGGTTTCGTCAAGGAGACCGTTGCAGTGCATGAGTTAGATCTTCGTAACAGTGAGTTTCTAATTCCCCTCTTTTAAATGTTTTTAACGTTTTTGGGGCTATCATACATACTTACCAGAGATGTTTAATGTATTAAACGTGTTAAGAGTTTTGGGTTTTAACCCGAGGTGTTTATAAACTAAAACATCCAGTAATGAGTCAGAGGGTCTACGGGGGTGTTTATGAGATCATGTGATCTAGGTCTAAAGGTGGTTATATGGTCACGGGTCGTTTAGTGACCTAACAGGGATGAGTTGGGATTGTAGTTACGGGTCGTATGGGTACGACTAGGAGGTGTCACAGGGTGTGCATGCACGTGGTATGTGCTTAAATAACGAGGTATAGTATTTGTGTGTGTGTGTGTTGCTATATTAGCAGAGCATTGTGTTATGAATTAGTCGGGGTGAGTCAGGATATGAGCTAAACGCTTATGAATACGTGTAGGATATCTTATCCTAGTGCTAAGTGTGAAGTGCATGTGCAGTTAATGAATCATGTATATAGAGTATATTGTTATGTGATTATACATGTGTTGTGTGCATTGTGTCATTTTCCTTGTGACACGGCGGGTATTGTGTTTGCATTGTTGTCATTATGACACGGCAAATGGGATTGTGGAGGACTAAGTCCTTCGGGAGGTCACCAAATGTGACGATGTCCAACAGGACAGTGATGAGCTCGGGGTGTGTCGAACGCCCTGACGAGGGTGTTGCGAAGAGGTATGTGTTTGTGTGCTGATATATTTGTGTTAAATTGCATACAAGCATTGAGTTATAATTATTGTGCATGAGATAGTATTATTGTGATGAGTAGAGTTAGATCGACCGATGCGCAGGATTGTGATGTAGTGCTTACAACTATTATGTCAGTTGATCTGTAAGAGCCTTGGTCAAGGCTGAGTAAGTTGATGTCTAAGGAATTGTTGTGTTAACCAAGTGTCGAGTTAATACATGTACTTGAGTATGAGTTATTAGTGTAGGTAAGTTCGACCTAAGCCGATGAGACTGCGGGATTATTATTATTATGGGATGAGTCTTGGGTAATGAGCTATTATGGGATATCGGGTGATAACATGGGTTATCTATTGTTCAGGGGCGGATGCATTGAGTGTTTAGAGGGTGGGAGTGCACCCCCTCAAAAATAAATTTACAGTGTTAATTGGGTTATAATTTTGTATGGGACCCTCCAAGTTTTTTCAAAAGTCTATTAAAAGGCACCCAACTAAATTAAAGTCCAGTAACAAATAATAATCCATTGATCCAATTGTTTGTAGTCTCTTCATTTTCCACTTGCAGGAACTCTTCACTCTTCCAAAATCACCGTCGATTCAGATTGTGATTCTAAAATAATCTACCGAACATCGCCTTCCATAATTATCGTCAATCTCCACATCAAAATCATAGACCATCGTTGTTCCAGAATTTTGATTTTCAAAGATTGCATGTCTATCTAGCATCGTCAATTGCAGGTCCTTCCAATTTCAAAAACTGATATTTTATTTAGTTCGAAAATTGCAGGTCCTCACATTTATATTTTTAGTTAGAATTTAGAAATTCAAAAATTGATATTATGGAAAGGTTTAATCTCTTCGAAGCTCTTGAAAGATTTGCAATTCAATTTCAAAGGTTTTTAGTTTAAATTTTGATTTGTTTGGCTTTCGAGGTCCTATCTTTTTTTAAGCCAGAAGATATTTTGAATTGTTAGAATTTGATATTTGAATTCAAAATTGACATTTGAATTGTTCAAAAGAAAAAAGGTGAAAGATTTGTAGTTTGACATTTAAGGTTCTAATCCATATTCCAAAATCGAAATTGATTTTTTGACTTCATTTGGTATATGTTCAATAATTATTAATTGTTTACTGTTTGTGATTTAGTGATTGAAAGATTGAGAAGTTTTGTGAATGAGCCAACTTGCTTATTTTGGTTGAGACTTATGAGGTTAGACCCTTTGTCCCTCTAAACGTATTTTTGATTAAAATATTTTATTATTGTAGTTTGGTTGCCTATATTATTACTTAAACTCATGTCATAGGCTCATAATCTAGAGAGTTTGCTACGAATTAGTGTAATTTTTCAACCCGACCCATTTTGAGCCGACATGTCCTGACCTGTTCTAACATGGCCATTTTTTGCATCCGCTGGCGAAAAATCCTGAATCCGCCACTGCTATTGTTAATGAATTATGAACCTATTTTATAAGGACCGTGGGTCCTGAGTAAAGTTTAAATAATTTTTGAGATGAGTTGGCTTTTAATTAAACTAAACTATTAGAACTCACTCAGCGTAGCTGACTTTGTGTGTGCGATATATTGTTTTGCAGGTAAGCGTTGCGTTAACGTATCTTGACTTGGGAGCGGTGTTACTCGGATTGGTGTGCAAGCATTCGTGAGGTAACTTAATGACATTAAATGGTAATTAATGTTTTTAGAAAGACTTCCGCTGTAGTTTAATATATCTAAAATGAGTATTTTCAAAGGAATAACCCATTATGAGGACCAACTGTAGGGTGCCCGGTTTGAGGCCTTACAAGTTAATACACCAACGAATTTAAATTATAGAATAAATGAGGCGTTGGAACCCGTGTGTTGCAGTGGTGGCCTTACAATTTATAAGGCTCGGTTCCGACAACTTGTATACTAGTATTAACATCGTGAAAAAAATTCACGTCGAAACACTGATAAAAATAAGCATGTCGAAACGGCAAATCCGGATTTTTGTAAAACATCATATTTTAAAGGTTTGTAAGAGGAAAACAAAAAAAAAGTATAAAAAAATAAAAACTTGAAGCAGGTTGAACGTCTTGTACCCTCGTACTTCGATGAATTGTACATTATCAAGAAAACTCGGTTTTGAATTATTTATATCAGAACATAGATACAAATAAGATGTCGTAACGGTACATTCAAATTTTATAAAACGTCATATTTTAAAAGTTATAATAGAAAAACAAAATATACCCAAAACTAATTCTAAAAATTTAAAATAATTAAAAAAAACCTAAATTTAGCGGATGCTTGAGAAAAGGCCAAGGACCGAAAGGAGGGGGAGGGGGATGGGCTGGGGTTTCAACCCGCGTTGCACGAACCACTAGGCCAGCATCCAACACTTGTATCAGACCTGTTTCATACGTTAAGAAGCTTATTCATCACCAAAACCAAATAATTCCCTATAAAAAATCTCATAAGTACTGATACACATGTTACTTAAATATTACTTTTTATAATAAACTAGAAATAGCCCCCCGCGCGTTGCGGCTGTCTTCGGACGATAATGCTAGCTTTTACCATCGTGTGTTACGACGCGTTAAACCGCGGAAGAAATTAACTTCCTCGAAAGCTTATAAAATAAAACCAAAACCTTTAAGTAAACTCATCCTGGGAAAGAATAGTGTATAAGATTGATGTTTCTAAATTAAAATGTAAGTAAAAAAAAAGCTAGAAAAAAATAGCATTAAATATCTTTAAAATGTTCAAAAAGTGGTTTGCGTGTCCCGAACCCGCGCCGGCTGAATAAGCCTGAAGCGCCGACACCACTCCTCCGAACAAATGTTATGATTTGCCTTTCTTGAATTAAACTTTTAATTGCTGCATATGAGAATTTAGAAAAATAATATGCCTTTGTGTGTTTGTACACAAAGCTTGATGAGTTGTAGTACAACTACAGTAAACTTGTCTCACAAAGGATAGTTGCTTTTTAATATTAACTAGTTTTTTACCCCGTGTTTTGCGGGGAGCGTGGTCATTTTTTTCTCCGTAAAACGCGGCAGAAGTTTGGTCGTAATCGCTTCGACTCGTAAAAACCATAAAAACGAACACCTATGCAGAGCACGATGAAACAACAACACCGCTAACGGTGTTGTTCGAGCATAAGCGGGTGGGTTTGTCACGGCGCCTAAACGTTAACGGTGTTCGCTATAGCGTTCGACACAAAAAAAATGCACTCGAATTTGAAAAAAAACACGTTTCTAAAAAAATTTAATACGGAATGTTCACAAAAAAAATCCAAAAAGAGCAGCGCATTCCAAATTTTTTTAAGAGATAATGAACGACATTTAGCACATAAAAACAAAATTAGTAGAAAATGAAACGGGTTAAAAGCGTATAGTATATATGTTATAAGGATTGAAAACGAAAAAAATACATGTGCTTCGCGACGAGAGCGTGCTTGTTTTTTCCCGGCATTACGCGACAGGAGTTTGTTCGTTTTCGTTTCCGCACGTCGAAAACCAAAAAAGCGACCACGTATATCGGTTACGATGATACCCAAGCAGCCGCCACGATGTTTTTCGCTCATAAGCGTTTGGGTTGGTCACGGCTACTCAACGCTAACGTTGCTCGCTACAGTGTATGATACAAAAAAAACATAATCTATTTTAAACATGACTCCGTTTATAAAAAAATTATACCTGAAAATTAAAAAAAGAAAAATAATAATAAGCCAGGCATTCCGTTTTTTTTAGCTTAACGACCGAAATCTATTTTAGAAAAACGATATTAAGAGAAAATAAAACGGGTTCAAAGCGAAAATTATATAGATCGGAAGGAGTGAAAAGGAGATTAGAAAAAAAAAAGTAGCCACGTCGACCACTCAGAGAGAGTTACACGCAACACAGGAGGGTAGCAAAACAAAACGTTAAAACGAACGATAAATTTTTTTTTGCCAAACGAAAAAGCAAAAAAAAATGTATATTGGGAGAGTAGGCTAAGGTGTGTGTATGAAATAATGTTCGAATACTAAGAAAAAATAAATTAATTCTTTACTTCCAGCCAGCTGCATTCAAATATATGATTCATTCAATATATGATAAATAAATAAAAAATTTCCATCCCCAGGGATTGAACCCGGGTTGATGGGTGCAGAAGAGTTATTAGGCGCGAACCCATAACCAGGTAATCCCAGTCTCATTTGTGATAAGATTTTAAACTTTATTAATTTAAAGTGAGGCAATTTTGTTTAAGAAAAACAAATCTGCCAATGAAATGGCCTTGCCGCCCAAAAAGAACCAATAAAAAGAAGTTTCTGTACATTCTAATTGCTTTCAGTAGAGTAGTAACTACATGGTTATACCCGCTATTTGTGGTGGGTGTTATCGTTAATAAAATTTAAATAAAAATATTGATATAACGGTAAAAATAATGTTAATAGAAGATAAACATAAAACTAAATAATAAAAAAGTAAAAAAAAAGAACAAAATAAAAAATTACCGGTTCGGGTCGTCGAAAACCATAAAAGCAAATACCGATACGGGTTCCGATAATACAAATACTTATAATGATTTTATTCGCTTATAATAGGTTCGGCTCGTCACAGTACCATAACAGTAACGACACTCGCTATAGGCAACGATAAAAAAACTCGATTTTGAATACAACTCCGTTTAAAAAAAAATTATATCGGAACGTTGACAAAAAAAAAATTAAAAACAGACGCGTCATCCGTATTTTGGAAAAAGTTAACGAACGAAAGTTATTAAAGGAAAACGAAATTATTACATCAGGCATAGGAAAATCTCTGTCAAATTCAACAATATCAAAATCATATTCAAAAGCATTCAAGTTTACATCTACTTCCTTCTCAGTTTCATTCACAACAGTCTATGTTTGCTGTTGGACAGCGTCTGTTTCCTTCCCAACAGCCTCCATTTCATTCACAACACCACCAGGTTCATTGTTAACAACCTCAGTTCCCTTGTCAACACCCTCAGTTTTCTTCACAACATTCTTGTCAACCCCCCATGCCATCCTAAAAACAACTTCTTTGCCCTAAAAGGTTTTGGCTTTCTAAAATTATGGCTTCCTACATCCTCCAGCTCCTCGATCACTACTTTTGAACTTTGTGGGGATGTTAAGTAAGTTTTCAATTTGGTTTCACCACGTTCAATATACACATCAATAAGCTTGTGATCCTTCACATACCTAGCCAAATGTAACACATCACTATCATTACCTAATGCCGCTAAACCAAAATCCAAGTCTGTGCCAGGGATCATAAAAAGATAATACATTTCTATATTTTCTTCCCACAACCGTAACTCCCTCATCATCCAGTCTATTTCATGTACTGAAAACTCATCAATGTCACATAGATCAACATATGATAACCTACCATAAGCATATCTCCTCCCAGGGAAGTTCCTAAACGATCCACTATGATGAATTCTTAAAGAAAACAAGTTTGGGGAACCCCCTGTCATTATAATGAAAAAAAATTCAAATTTAAGAGAGATTATAATGAAAAAAAATCAAACCTTGTTTCAATTTTGTAAAAATATATTCAAATTTAAGTGAGATTGAATACGTACTGTAAGCTTCTTTCTCATCAATGTCAAGACCAGAACCTCTAATGCACCACACCATCTTCGATTGTAGTGTCGTTGAACCTTTCGCAACTTCCAGACAAAGGGTTTCTTAGAGATTGCAGGTGAACGAGAGTGATGAGAGCGATGGGAGCGAAGAAAAAGAAGAAGAATGAGGGATGGAATGGGAGGGAACTTGAGAGGTCTTTGATACTACTATTCTAGAAAAGGGGCATATGAAAAGACCTAATTACCCTCACGTGGGATTCACGTGAGGGGAGTTAACGTTTAAAATAGACGGACATCTAGGTTGGGGGCCATTGGTGTTACTTTCGTGCAAACTATGGGCCAAAGTTGTAGTTTAGCATTACCAGGGGCCAAAACCATAATTTGACCAAACCACAGGGGCCATCTGTGTAATTAATTCTTCATTCAATATATGATAAATAAATAAAAAATTCCATCCCCAAGGATTGAACCCGGGTTGATGGGTGCAGAAGAGTTATTAGGCGCGAACCCATAACCAGGTGATCCCAGTCTCATTTGTATTAAGATTTGAAACTTTATTGTTTAAAGTGAGGCAATTTTGTTTAAGAAAAAAAAATCTGCCAATGAAATGGCCTTGCCGCCCAAAAAGAACCAATAAAAAGAAGTTTCTCTACATTCCAGTTGCTTTTAGTAGAGTAGTAACTAGATGGTTATATCCGTGCTTCGTGGCGGGTGTCGGGGTTATCGTTAATAAAATTTAAATAAAAACATTGTCGCAACGGTAAAAATAATGTTAATAGAAGAGAAACATAAAACTAAATAATAAAAAAGCAAAAAAAAAAATTTACCGGTTCGGGTCGTCGAAAACCATAAAAGCGAATACCGATACGGGTTTCGATAATACCAATACTTATAATGATTTTATTCGCTTATAATAGGTTCGGCTCGTCACAGTACCATAACAGTAACTGCACTCGCTATAGGCAACGAAAAAAAAAACTCGATTTTGAATACAACTCCGTTTAAAAAAAATTATATGGGAACGTTGACAAAAAAAACTAAAAACAGACGCGTCATCCGTATTTTGGAAAAAGTTAACGAACGAAAGTTATTAAAGGAAAACGAAATTAATAAAAAATAAAACTGGCTAAAAACATATATTATATATAGTAAAATTGTTAAAAATAAAGATGGAGCCAAATATGTGGAACATGCACTTTTGAAATTAGTAATATGTTAATTCTAAGTAAATCAGGAGCAATGCATTCTGTAAAAAAACAAACTTGTGTGACAAAAATAAAGGTTACTATTATTCACCGATCTTTCCTTTTAAAAGGTTTGGTAATATAATAGCTTATCATATTTTGTTTATACAGTTTTTGTTATATAAAAAAATAATTTAAATTTGTTAAAGAAATATTTAGTTGAGACTAATAAGAAAATCAAATGCATAATACTATAATAGAAACAAATTCATGTAAAACTCTAGGCAATGACCAAAATGACGAAAAAGACAAAAATTACATTTGAGTACTTTGAGGACAATTTAGTAATTGTACATCGTTTCCTTTTAAAAGGTTTGGTAATATATATAATATAACAGTTTAAGTATTATTTAATAACAGGCAATACTTTTATTAAACTATTACTTAAGATTGCAGATAAGATTTTCTAACTAATGGGCTTTGTGTTTTCTAGTTTCAAACGAACAAAGAATCTGGGATTTTTGGCTGCAACATTTATTCAACCTTTATAAGTATCATTTAAAAAATAAAAACGTGAAAATGTTAAATCTAGAATTTCATAAGCATCGTATTTTAAAGGTTGTAAGAGTTAAAAAGCTATAAAAAAACGAAAGCTTGAAGCAGATTCGATGGCCTGTACTCTCATGCTTCGATGACTTGTACATTATCATGAAAACTCGGTTTTAAATGAAATTTAAGTCGAAACGTACAAATTATTTATAATTAAAAAGAAATAAAAAAGGATTAAAAAATAAAAGTAAACAAACCTAAAAAAGAAAATCATAAATATTATAATTATTTAAAATATTAAATGTAGCATTTCTAAAATTATTTTGTTAAATACTAAAAATAAAAAATAAAAGTAAAAAAAACCCTAAAAAGGAAAATTATTTAAAAAATTATTTAATTAAATAATAAAAACATTAAAAAGAAAATGAAAAAAAGAAAAAAAATTGTTTATATTTATCATATACTTATTGTAATCAAGGTTAGCTGCAATTATATCTAAATTAACATTTTGATATTTTAAGCTTGGATTTTAGTTTTATAAAATACTTGTATTTTATATAAAGACTTGATTTAGTTTTATATCATATGTGGTTTGTAATAAAGTTATTGTTTTTAAAAATTGTTTAGCACAATCTTGTTATTTGCAGCCTGGCAGGTTGGGCTAGGGAACCGGCCCACTGCCATCGGCCCAGTTACAGGTTTATGACACGCTAATATACTATTCCCGTTATATGAGCACCATAAATATACTTCATGTAAAAAAATAATCAAACCGAAGGAAGTGTGGGCAGTAGAGGTGCACAAAAGAACCGGAACCGGAACCGGAACCGATCCGATGGATTATCCGAAACCGGATCCGGTAAGAACCGGTTTTTTTAGAACCGGTCCGGATATTATGAGAACCGCCGGTTCCGGGACCGGTTCTGGGTTTTTTGACGGACCGGTTAAAAATCGGATTTTTTGGAACCGGTTTTTTTCGGACATTTTGGAACCGGTTCTAGCCGTTGGGGTTAAAAAAAACGGCTATATAGCCGTTTTATGGCCGTTTTTTTGTTTTTTTTTTTGTTTTTAAGGATTGAAATTTAGTATAAATAGGTATTGGGTGTTTGTGTTAGTTCACCACAACATTCTAGCTCTCAAAACTCAAAAACGCTCTCAAAACGCAAAAAAACGCTCACGTTAAGCAAAAAAAAACGCTCTCATGGCTTCCGCTTCCGCAAGCACTCAAAATTCGGTTGGTGGTTCTACTAGCGATGTTACGGTTGTGTCAATACTTCCTTGCTCCCGAAACCAAGAAATATGGGCTTATTTCGATTTATGCGAAATGTCGAACGGCTCGCAAAAGGCTCGTTGCAAACGTTGTGGTAAACTTTTGGCTGCGGAGGGAAATAGCAGTTTAAGGAAACATATTGCTAGTCACGCAAGACACACTCAAGAAGGTGAAAATCAAACTCAAATTGGTAGGGATGGAGGAGTTTGGCAATACAATGTCGAAAGTGTTCGTGAGAGAATGACACATTTCGTCATTCAAGAAGGCTTGCCTTTTGATCATTTTGATAATCCGCGCTTGACGAGGATGATACAAGAGACGCTTCAACCGAATTACACAAATGTAAGTCGTTCTACTTTGAGAAGAGATTGTTTAAAAATGTGGAAAAGAGCCAAAAAAGAATTAATTTTAGGTTTTGAAAAATTAAATACCGGCATTAACTTAACAACGGACGTTTGGTCCGCTCCACATGGTTTACCCGAATCGTACCTTTGCGTTACCGCACATTGGGTTCAACCGGAGTCGTGGCAAATGATGAAGCGTACGATTGCGTTTGATTATTTTGGATATCCACATACCGGTGAAAACTTATTTTATATTTTAGACTCGGTAATTCAAACTTATAAAATTCAACCGAAAATATTTTCAATATCTTTTGATAACGCTTCAAATAACACAAACGCGGTCAAAAAATTAAAAATAAAATATGAACCGCCTTGTAACGGTGTTTTTTTTCATAGTCGATGTGTTGCACGCATCATTAACTTGGTTGTGCAAGACGGTCTAAACGTCCAAGAAATAAGAGACGTAAAAGAAAATTTTAAAGTGATGTTACGTGAAGTTTTTAGCACAAGCAAAAAAAGATATATAAACTATAGAAACTTGTGCCAACAAACGGATTCCATCTTTTTAGGTCCGAATTGGGACGTACCTACTAGATGGAACTCGACTTGGAAAATGTTTGAATCGGCCTTAAGGCAAAGAATTACTTTAAAACATTTCCATGATGAACTTGTGCAAAAGAAACGTTGTTTACAAAAATTTGATAATATAAGTTGGGATATGATCGAGAAACTAACTAATTTGCTTGAGGTTTTTAAAAATGCAACTACATGTTTATCGGGAGTTTATTATCCCACGTCTTCGCTAATACTTCAACAATTATACTTAATATGTAATAAATTAAAAGAGTTTGAATATCACGGCACTATTTTTGAAAAAATGGTAAAACGTATGAAAGCTAAATTTAAAAAATATTTTTCAGAAATGCCGGCCGTTGTTACATGTTCGGCCGCCTTAAACCCAACGATTAATGTAACCGGTGTTGAAACATTAATTGGATCAATATCGGATGATTTAAATATGTTCGAGGAAGACCCAAATTTTGAATCAAATGCAATAAGGGATTTCAATTCGGCTTTTAATAATATGTTTGATTATTATTTACGCAAATATGGTGGAAGTGGTGATCCATCAAACATACGTGAATCAATGGGTTCGGGTTCAACTTCTAGTAGTTCAAGGAACCCGATGCTAAATTTATTTAACACTTTAAGAAACGAAAATACTAAACGAGCTCGTGGAACCACACCAAGTAGCGAGCTTGGGAGATATCAAGCAACCGACTTTATTTCTACTCTAAGATCCGAAGAGTTTGAAAACTTTGATATCTTGAGTTGGTGGCAAGGAAGGGAATCCCAATATCCCGTTCTAGCCGCAATGACCCGTGACCTACTAACCGTCCAAGCTTCCACGGTAGCTTCGGAATCCGCTTTTTCTCTTAGTGGCAGGGTTTTATCTATTCGAAGAACGAGGCTTACACCGGAATCTATGGAGATGTGTATTTGCTTGAAGGACCATTTGGATGCCGCCGAACGTGTACAACATGTTGCAAAACTAGAAGGCGAGCTTGACGTTGAACAAGAAATACATGAATTCGAAGTAGAACATGGGGCGGCGACTCCACTTTCGGACGAAGAACAAGCTTACGATGAAGCCCAACGTATCTCAAGCGAAGAAGAATGAAAACCGATGTTACAAAGACTACGCCGAAGAATATTGAAAACATAATAAATAATTAATGCTTTGTGATTCAATTATGTTTTTTGTATTTTTTTTGTACGAACTATTGTTAAATAACTTTAAAAAATCTACAAAATAAATAAAACATGTATTTTATAGTGTATCTTTGTTAATTTTTAATTTTTTTTTTTCGGAACCGGTGGAACCGGTTTTTTTTAACCGGTCCGGTTCTAAATATCCGAACCGGTCCCAATAGGTTCCAAGTCTCCACACCCGGAACCGGATCCGAACCGGAACCGGTTCTAATGGATCCGGTTATTGACCAACTTTGACGGAACCGGTCCGGATCCGAACCGGATCCGGTACAAAAAAAAAACCGATTTGTGCACCTCTAGTGGGTAGTACCCTCAGTAACCGATTCACCTTCTATAACAAGGACTAAGGCTATAAACGAATCGAACGTTCAGCAAACAGTTCATTAACCGTTCGTCGGGAAGTTCCTTTACGTTCATTCATTTAGGTAGTGTTTAGTATACATGAATGGATGGTGGAATGGAATGAGTCATTACGTTGGAATGAAACAAAACATGTTTGGTAATCACATAGGAATGAAATGGACCATTACATAAGGAATGTGATTCTTTCTTTTCTAATGATTTTCATTCCTTGAGTATGGGTGTTTTTTCTTTTAATTCCTTCAAGAAATGAAATGATTTTGTTTAATTAAAGACCGAACCATGACTAGAACCATGAACCGACCCATGACCCGAACCAAGGACCGAACCATGTCCCGTGGACCATGACCCGGCTCGTGACCTGAACCATGGACCGACTCGTGATCTAACCCATGACACGTCCCATGACCCGACCCACAGTATAAATTTATTAGTTATAAATATTTTATTTTTCATAAAGAATTTTCTTATCTACCAAACAGCACGCAATAATGATTTATTTCATTCTCATAGTGTAACCAAACATGACAAGTGAATGGTAATGGTCTATATTTTTCCTTGTCCATTCCATTCCTTTGCTCATTCCATTAGCTAATACCAAACAGACCCTTAATAAATGAACGAACATGAACAAGGAATTTTGTTCGATTAACTAAATGAATGAACATGAACAGAGGTCTCGTTCGTTCAATTGTGTTCGTGAAACATCGTTCATCTACGTTCATTCGTTTATGTTCGTTCATATATGTTCATCATGTTCGTTTGCTTATGTTGTTCATTAAAGATTTTTGTATATTTCTATTTTATTTTATCTGAACTTTTTATATTCTTTATTTTTTTAATTTTATTACCCTAACAATTAACTAAGTAAAGTAGGAAACCCTATTCTCATTTATGTGTCGTTCCCCTATTCTCAGAACCTTATGTAGTTCTGTTCTACCAACACTGCCTTCGCCAATCGCCATCTTTTGCATCCTCTGCAGCCTTAACGGTTAGGGCTTTTAAGTTCTCAATCCTAAATCATGTAAGTTTCTCTGATTTTGATCCCCATCTATAATTTATTTCATGATATAAGATACAAACACATAGCACCAGTTTGTTAGGGTTTAATGACTCCGAAAGAAATAAATTTGGAATAAACATGTTATTTCTTTTTCAAAAATTGATGGTGAAGTTATATAAGTAGTTATTAGTTCGATACAGGTGCATAAAACTTTATGACAAAATGATCTTATTAAATGTTTACTTCTGAAGTAATTATGGTTGATATCAAAAGTCCCAAACAAGGCTTCGTTCGGTTCAATTCGGTTCGTGAGCATGCCCATTTCCTTAGAACGAACACGAGCTTTAAATTTCGTTCGGTTAGTGTTCGTAAACCGTTGTGAACAAGTTCAATGTTAAACGAATGAACATGAACAAGCCTTCGTTCAAATCGATTCGGTTCGCTTACAGCCCTAACAAGGACCATCAAACCAAGTTTTGTTTTGAGGGAAATTATGATATTCTTTTACTTATTTAGTAAAGAAAAAATAAAATAGTAATAAAAATATTAATACTCGTACGGACCATCTACTTTAATTATAATACATATATGTGTGTGTGTATATATATATGGGTTGTATCTATTGCAAACTCTTAGTTGTTGAAAAAACCTGAAAACCCATTCCTAGCCACACATTTGGTTTCTGAATATTTTAATTTGTTGCCTTGATTAAATCAATATTTTCTTATAGGAATGTGGGGCTTAGATTTATTAAGGGTGTAAAAAGTTAATTTACCTTTTATCTTTTTTGTTTTTCTTTTCTGATTAAATCATGGTTGTAACACCTTTTTATCTCCAGCTCCATCATCAGAACACGAAAACAAGAATAATTCAAGAATGCTTTTTGCACATGTAAAAAACTGACTTTACACATGTGTAAAGAACCCTAAAAAACAACTTTTATCTATTTAAAACCTAAAACACATCCATCAGAATAAGAACAATTGAAGAATAGACTTCTTAGACATGTGTAAAGTCAATGATTACACAATTTACACTTGTGTAAAAAATTAAATACACAATTTACACACTTTTTTGCAAATGTTTAAAGTAGGTTAGGATGTGCAAAATCAAATACATATGAATTTTTTTTACACATGTGTAAATTTAGTTTACACTTGTGTAAAGAACCTTAAACGCTTGACAATTGAGTTTACATCAAGAACATGCTCTTTACACATTTGTAAAGTCAGTGAAAACTAACCTTACACACACACACACACACACACACACATATATATATATATATAAAGAACCCTAAAACAGAGATAGAAATGTAAAATTTAGTTTACATATGTATATACACATGAACAAAAACCTTTTACTTATGAGTAAATTCAGTTTACATATGTGTAAAACCCATATACAAAATGAAGGTGGAACCTAGAATAAAAAAGAAGGTGGAACCCAGAATGTAAAACCCATTTAATTAATTGCACTATATACAACTAGCAACACACTAAGATAACATCAAAGAACACAATCAAACAGAAAAAGAACAAAAAAGTAGACAAGAAGTTTATCACATGTAGATCAAGTGACCTTTTACAATTTTCACACTCAAAATTTTACAGCAAAAGTTTTCTGAAAATCTACAGCAAAAGTTAAAATTGTCCATAATCCTACACAGACATTACCTTTTTCCGGTTGACAAATTCCTAATTAAATCTTAACGTGAATATCAAGAAACCATGGAATCTGTCTTCTAATGGCGAACCTTCGATTAAAAACAAAATCAAACACCTTCAACAACCGCTCGTACCTCCATTGAGAGCCCTAGGTTTATGAAAATCTTGATGAGTGGATCCGAAATTCGGTGACGGAAATTGTCAGAAACATAAAACAAGCGCCGTTTGAAACATCCTACTTTTACTTTATTATTTTATCAGAGTTTAATTATGGAAAATAGTCACAGATTAGCAAAACATTGTCATTAAATGACCAAGGTATATTTTTCATTTATAAATATTGTTTTACATATACAATATTCTATTACAAAATCTAGGGATTCTTCATTTCGTCCGGCCTCATACATAGGAAGCTCTATTCCACGTGCTTCTTTCCTGCAGTGTTTGGAAAACATTTTTGAATTAGCTTTCGCTAAGTAATTACATTGCATCATTCATTTTATTATGAACCCTTTAGGTTCTTAATATTATTAAAGTTTCCCAGGCTCTCGGCGCCCCCGTGACCATCTCCGGACGTACCTCCAGTCACGTCATTCGTATATTTTATGGGTGTGCTAACCCCCTCATGACCATCTTCGGACGTACCTCCGGTCATAGTATTCATATCATTCATGGGTGTGCTAACCCCCTCATGACCATCTTATGGCGTACCTCCGGTCATAGTATTGGCAAGGTCCTTATACTCGTCAGTATAGACCCCTTGCATTTGTCCCGAAGACTCATTTGCCACGAAGGCTCATTCATTTCTTAGCCCCGTAGGCTTTATTCTTTAGTTCTCTTCTTTATTATTGAGATGCACCTTACAGGTCGGGTATCTCTTTTCATTTGGAACCTTGAGTATTTAGACTCACAGCCTCCCAAATGTATCAAGCATTTGTTTTCATTTCACGTATATGCTTGATTTATTTTCGAACCAGTCCTCGCCTTAAAATTTCGTAACGGTTTCTCCACGATGCACTAAAAGGGTTTATATATAGGAAGTACCAGCGGTGTAAAAAACTAACTTTACACACGTGTAAAGAACCCTAAAAAACAACTTTTATATATTTAAAACCTAAAACACATCCATCAGAATAAGAACAATTGAAGAATAGACTTCTTACACATATGTAAAGTCAATGATTACACAATTTACACTTGTGTAAAAAATTAAATACACAATTTACACACTTCCAAAGCAGTACCTCCAACAGAGATGTTCCCAGGAAAGAGTGACGGGTCTAGGAGAGATTTATACACCACTCTTTCCTTAGACAGAACATTCTGTTTACCAGATAACTACATACCGGTTGGAAGATCTCCCGTTCGTTTACTATATTTTCATTACAGTCTTTTAGTCTATACCCCTAAACATTCATAATGGTTTCACCACGAAGCATCAAAGATGTTTATATATAGGAAGTAGCAGCGACGTATCCACTACCCCTTGGACACATCGTGACTACTCCATTATTCTCGTTTAGTGTTTAGAATAATCCGTCATCACCTTTCTTTATTTCCCCGTACCTTAGTTTCACATATAGTACATAGCATATAATTACATACTTCACATAATCATTATCTAGAGTACGGGTCCAGTGTACTTACATTATCCTTGGATAATTCCTAATTTCGTTCCTCTCTTTTCTGAACTTGAACCGCATTTGCAGCGTACCGCACTCGTAACCAACACGCTCGTAATCGTTGTGCTAACCTTGCCTTGGTATTCGTGCTAGTGTGTGTGTGATGATGGTGTTGTTGTGATGTTTCCATTTGAACGGCCAAATGCATCTATTTATAGGGCTGAGCTAGAACCCATAGCGGACCGACATGTTGGGTGATAGTGGTCTGCTATCGCCCACTAGCCATCTGTCTGGCGTGCACGACCGTTTGCGGCTAGGGTTTGCGGTATGACGTGGCATGTCAGACCGTTATGGACCTCATAGCGGTCCGACTTAGGGCTGAGTCATCAGACATGTCTCCGCCACGTGTCATGCCCTTATCATTGCCTTAACCAACACATAGCGGACCGTTTGGGATCTGATAGCGCCGCTATCAGTCCAAATTTTATATTTTTGCACTTTTAGCCCTCCATCTTTGGGGTATTTACACGTAGGCCCCTGGACTTCTGTTTTCTTTAGAAATGGGGATGTGACACCGTTGCTGGTTCAGATCTAGGCCGACGGCAAGGTGAAGATGAAGAAAGCACTGCCGAAGAAGGACCGGAAGAATGTTGCTAATTCTAAACACAGATCGTCAGCACTCGAGGGATTCGTACTAGGTGGAAGAGTTCTAACGGAACGCATCTCCAGAATAGGTTCCGATGGTGTTACGGTAGTCAGAGTCCAGAACGGATTGTTGTGTGGTGCTCGTTGGTCGGCGATGGTGCGGTTGTTGTGTGGTTGCCGAAAAAAAATCAAAGAGATAGAGTAAACAGTGAAGATGAAGAAGGGAGGCGATGGTGGGGGATGAAGATCTGATGAAGTCTAGGGTTTTTGGTGTTTGTAGGGAGAGATAAAGAAATGTGTGTATATATACTGTAAGTGTAAATTTACCATAATATCACTCACATATTAAAATAAATCATAAATACAAGAAATTAAGCATGTGGTCTACAATGGGTCTTTTAGTTTGTACAATAAGATGAGTTAGCATTTGATACACCCCCTGTGTGTGTATATATATATATATATTGGTAATTAACCCGCACGTTAAGGTAGTGATCTTAAAAGCATGTACGAGTAAGCAAAGAAAGTTCCAAGAAATCATCAAAAGTAATAACTAAATAAAGAAATAACCTGCAAATCCTTGTTATTAGACTCTCAATTGTTAAACCCTAACGAAAGCTAACACCAAAAGCTGCCATACACTTTAAGAATTCAGAATAAAAAACGGAGCTAAAAAGAACGAACATGAGCCTCTTTTGTGGAACTGTAGGCTTCCCACCACTAATTCTTGATTGCGTTTGTTATCTAGCTTAATCGGATCATAATATCTTTTATAAAGATTTTATATACGTGGAGTCGTGTATGATAAAAAGTTATTAACGCCATATAATATACCCATCTTTCTTCTTCCATCATTTTATGTCAACTTAGTCACCCTCATTTTCTCGACCTATTTATACCCATATTTCATTTTATTTGTTTATTTTAATTTTTTAATACAAATAATATTTATTAATTTTAAAACAATTACTAACTAAATAAAAATAAAATATAAAGATAATATTAATTAAACTTTTCATTAATAATAAAAAAATTACCTAGTAATTAAAAATTACATAATAAAATTACAAAAAACACCACTAAACACCATTTTTTTTCTTTTTTTTTCTTTCTATAATTCGGTTGCTCAAAAGGTCGCTCCCATAAGATGATCGGTGTTAATAGTCAGGATTTTAAAACCTTGCTCCTCGCTCGCTTCCCAGTTTACCTATTCGCGGGTGAATGAGTGATACGATCGTTCGTTTGGTTTACCTATTCGCGAGTGTTCGTTTTGTTTCAATCTTAGGCTATGTGTTATGAGTTTGCTTCACTTTTCAACATTAAGTGCCACCACATCGTCACATCACCATCTTTCAACTTCATCTTTCACCTATGTTATACCCCTGCTTCACTTCATGATCACTGTTAGTAGTCAGAATTTTAAAACCTTGCTCCTCGGTCGCTTCCCAGTTTACCTATTCGCGAGTGAATCAATGATAGTGATCGTTCATTTGGTTTACCTGTTCGCGAATGTTCGTTTTGTTTCAATCTTAGTAGGGGTGTGCAAAAAAACCGGAAACCGAAAACCGAATCATATCCGTATCCGAAAAAAACCGAACTGAATTCACAATTTGGTTTTCGGTTAGGTAACGGTTAGACAGATTTTTTTAATTCGATTTATTCGGTTTGTTCGGTTAACCGTTTTAACCGAATAAATATAAATAATTAAATGTAAATTTATACTTTTAGCCCAATACTTTTACCTCAACTCTCAAACCCAATAGCTAATTATTTTATTATTTGTTCTTATTTCTTATAGAGATGAGAAAGATACTGATCGAGTGAAAGACGAGTTGAAAAAACTCAAGTTTGTTTGTTGGTATTAAAAGTAATTGGAATAAACTAAAGTTTCTTTATTTATGTTTGAACTTTGAATTTATGTTTAAGACTATTTTTGAGTTCGATACTTTTTGTTATGGTTATACTATAACTAAATTAAAAATATATTAAACAAATTTTATATATAAAATAAAAGAAAAGTTAAAAACAAAATCATGGAGAAAAGATATTTTTTTTAATATCTAGAGGACTATACACGAGATAGTAATCTCCAAAACCTACGAATTGCAAATGGTTTTAAAATGTCAACTCAACAACAAAACCACTAAATGCAAAACCATTTGCATTACAAACTCCAACCCCCCCCCCCCTCCACCCCAATAAACCATTGTAAAATAAAATGTTCACCGAAGAAAGTTACAAAACCCACCATTCTCTTATCACTCTAAAAAGTACACCAAAACGAGCGATTCTTTGAACACTCAGGAACATGTAAGGCTATGAGTAATGGTCTTACCGCATGTGTGGTGTTGTTGTTCTAGAGGTGCGGTGGGTTGCGGCAACATCGCCCCCACCCTTCCACTCGTCGTTGTTTTCATACAATGTGGTAAAGACCCGTCGCTGTTTACATCCCTTGGTTGCTACTCTTACTCTCTCTCACACACACACAAAATGGGTTAAGGTGAAGCATGGGTATAACGTAGGTTAAAGATGAAGTTGAAAGATGGTGATGTGACGTTGAGGTGGCGCTTAATGTTGAAAAGTGAATCAAACTCATAACACATAGCCTAAGATTTAGGGGTGTTCATCTGCTCGGTTTTCAATTTGTTCGGTTTATTCAGTTCTGAGATTTTTTTTGTTCTAACCACAAACCTAACCTAACCCAATTGAAAATGTGTCTAACCTAACCTAACCTAACCCAATTTAATCCGATTCGGTTTTGGTTTATTTGGTTTCCTGTTTGTTTTCTGGAAATCAACACATATTTTTAAAATATCCTAAAACCAAGAGTTTATAACCATAACAAAAAGCATCGGACTGGAAAATAGTCTTAAACATAAATGCAAAGTTCAAAGTTCAAACATAAATAAAGAAACTTTAGTTTTTTCCAATTAGTTTTAATACCAACAAACAAACTTTAGTTTTTTCAACTCGTCTTTCACTCGAACCGCACCTCTAGAACAACAACACCACACATGCGGTAAGACCATTACTCATAGCCTTACCTGTTCCTGAGTGTTCAAAGAATCGCTCGTTTTGGTGTACTCTTTAGAGTGATAAGAGAATGGTGGGTTTTGTAACTTTGTTCGGTGAACAATTTATTTTACAATGGTTGATTGGGGATGGGGAGGGGGAGGGGGAGGGGGAGGGGGAGTTTGTAATGCAAATGGTTTTGTATTTAGTGGTTTTGTTGTTGAGTTGACATTTTAAAAGCATTTGCAATTCGTAGGTTTTGGAGATTACTATCTCGTGTATAGTCCTCTAGATATTCAAAAAAAATAAATATCTTTTCTCCATGATTTTGTTTTTAACTTTTCTTTTATTTTATATATAAAATTTGTTTAATATATTTTTAATTTAGTTATAGTATATATTTTCGTATTTTCATTTTTTATTAAATTAATTATAACTTATGATGTTGTTCGGTTTTTAATACGTGTCATCCTAGTGATTCATTAAACCGTCGGTTCAATGATTTTCATAACTTTGATGGTAACAGGGTCCGGTATACTCACATGAGTGAGATTCTCACACGGGGGGGGGGGGGGGGGTGTTCTCACACCCTCACACCACTCACGCCTCCCCTCAGCCACACGCCAAGAAGGGGGCGGTGTTCCACGCCTCTCCAATGAGGGTATACCGGATACCCTAACTCAGGTAATACATTTGGTCTTTTATATTTTCAAGTAGTCTTTATTTTATCTTGTGGTCATTATTGTTTTTATTTTGTTCGCTTTTTTTAGTTATAGTTAAACTAACTATTGCTCTTATTCAAATTCTCTTGTTTTTATGTCAATCTTGTCAAGAATTATCTTCAAAGAAAAGGAATTCTAAATAGAATTTTCATTTTTTTCTTTTTTTTTTAATTTTAAATTCTATTTATTAATTATTAGAAATCATTGGTTATTATAAATTGGTTGAAATTGAAATCGATTTGTATTATACTTTCTATTTGACTATTTGTTCTATTATAAGCCAGTAATAAAAAAGAGACAAATGGATATATTTATAAAAAATTAAATGAAATATATTATATTGTTGGAGACTTGGAGTTATGTTAGTTGACTTATTGAATTTTATTATATAGTTTTTTTCGCTTGATATTTGAACTCTAAAATAAAAATAAAAAAACATATATATATATATAATTAAAAATATATATATTTTTTTATAAGAACTACAAAAATTCTCTTGGCCATTTATTCGAGCTTCTTCAGTAGGTTGCTGATAGGGGTATTCAACGAATCGAATTTCGAATACTCGAATTAATCAAATGACATTATTCTAATTTTGAAAATTTGAAACTGTATTTGAATTCGTTTCGAAATTCAATTTCTGAATTCGAATCTGGAATTTGAATCGAATTTTGAGTTTTTCAGTTCTGATTCGAATACCTAACACATCTGAAACATTCATAGTTGTAACATCCAAATTACAAGTTCATATCAAGTGACAAAAAAAAGATTAATTGAAAACGAAATGCTATTAGAAGCTGTGAAACAAAATGAACTGAAAATGAAAATCTATTAGATGAAGTAAGAAACACGATTAAACAAAGTGAATGAATTCCAAAATTGACTATAAAATAGAATGATAACACAAAATCGAATATAGAAGAAAATAAAAACGAACTTACTGTTTCCCCCGGCTGTGAGTCTGTGACTTAATCGAAAATGAGAAAGAGAGACGGCTAGACGCACGGGTGGCGATTATGCGATAGATAGCGATGTCTTAGATATTATTCAATTGTTCAACCATTTAATAGGAATAAGATTAGCCGATTATGGATTTAGTCAGTAATATAGGGCCATTGGTTTTTGGTTATTGGGTTGTGCATTAGCGGATTGGATATTGGAATTTGGGTATCAGCTCCAAATATTATAACTAAGAGTTTTAGTTTTTAGAAGTCTTATATATATAATGCATAATTTGGATTTCGAATCGAATCGAAATTCATATTCGATTACTGAGTTCGAATTCGATTGGATACAGCGTTCAAGTTTTTCGAATCCGATTCAAATACTGAACACCCCTATTTGCTGATACCTGAACTAAACTCTTCGACGTATGATTTGTTTCCTTTTGGGATTACTGGCTGTATGTATTAGAAGATGAACGTAAATGACCAAAACTTAAAAGAAAAAAAAACAAATAAGTGGAACCCCATAGGAACAGTTTCTACATGTGATTGGGCCGCCCAGCCACGAGTTAACCTCCGATTGGACAATTTTTTTTTTGAAAAGTCAATTCTGGTGCTGTTATACACCATTTGTTGCGTGATGTCGCCCAGACAATCTATTGAAATAATAATAAAACCTAACCTAGACTAATGAGTACCTTCAACTAAACCGCACTGACAGGCAAATGTACCTATCAAGTGTAGCACAGCTTAACGGTAAACCGGAATATCGAACCCTAGAGACACTACGAATAACAAAGCTAGACTCTGACACGGACTAAAGATTGATTTGGTTTGGGGGGTTTACTACACTAAAGATTAACTAAGAATGCAATAAACTAAGGTCGACTCAACTAACCAGACAAAGGATAAAGGTAATATCAAGAATGGGAAGAATATCACCTAGGTCGGAATCCTACTTGCAAATCACAACTTCTGTCGGTTATGGAAACTATAATGGATCTGGATTTCTAAGGAAACAACTCTAGACAGCCTAGTGGATCCCTAATCACTCTTAGGGTGTCACCAACTAAGGAACCTAAAGATGTACTAACTCACCAGATTGTTGGATCACTTCTCAGGTATTTCCAACTATGACCAAGTACCTGTAACATCCCAAAATGTCGAGAAATAAAGTTAACGAGTTCAAGCGGGCCGAAGTCGGGCCGGGTCAGTCGCGAACCGGGCTTGGGGAGGTCTCCCCTATAAATAGCCAGGGTCACCACATGTTTCTCTCATTTGCAATTCTAGAGAGAGAAAACCGTAGAGAGAGAAAGTGTCGGAATCGCACAAGATTGCACCCGCTCGTGTCTCTTGCACTCGTGAGAAGAACCTCCGGATCAGAAGCTCGATTCAGGTAACGATCCGACCTAAATCTGAGTTTTAGTTCGTTTTTGGGTTTTTCGGGTTTTGGGTGAAAAGACAAGGTTTGAACGGATGAATCTGATAAATAATCATAGATTTGAGATCCCTAAGGGAAAACGAACGTTTTGAATGCAAAGGGGTTCGGGATCGTGACATGATCAGACCGAATGCGAAAGTTAGGGTTTTTCGCGAAGAACAGGTCGTGCGCACTTGCTAAGTGCGCACGGAGCAGGTCCTGCGCACTTGCTAAGTGCGCAGGAGGAGGGTCCTGCGCACTTGCTAAGTGCGTAGGAGGAAGGACCTGCGCACTTGCTAAGTGCGCAGGAGGCAGGGTTTGCGCACTTGCTAAGTGCGCAGGCAGCAGAGTCTGCGCACTTGCTAAGTGCGCAGACATCAGACTGGTTAAGTAAAGTTAGTATGTTTAGAAGGGTTAAACCGTTAGAGTCGGTAATGGTCTGATGTGTATGTAACTACTCAATTCAGATCGTACGTGAAGTCGTTGGACCTTCGTTTAGGACAACCGAGACTAGCTTATCAGGTGAGTTCTAGAAGCCCTCTTTTAAATGTTTTTATATAATGTTTTCGGGCTGGTGTGTACACGTATGAAATGTTGTTTTATAAAATGATGTTTATGAAACTACGTTTACGAAAGGAAATGATTTGGAACGAAGGGTTTATGGAAAGAAAGTTTATGAACGGAATGTTTACGAACGAATGTTATAAAGAAATGGTTTAATGAAAAAGTAAAGGGTTTTGAAAGTGAAGGAAAGGTTTTATGAAAAGAAAACAAAAAGGGGCAAAGGTTTTAAAGAAGTCATTACAAATCTAATCTGTCGAATGAATGGAATTGACGAATGAAGTCTGGGAATGTGATTCCCAGCCTTGTGGTAGATTATGGACAGCGAGCCATAGTTACCACAAGAATAACATGGGCAATGTCTCTGTGGCATGTCAATGGTTTTGATGTTGTACAACTGGTAAGGGAGTAACGACGGTTACTCGGGTGATGACGATCATCCTAAGTGAACGAGGTAATGGGAAATCAATGACGGCGATACGTAACGGTTGATTCCCAAAGGAAAGATGCGTGTTGGGCAATGACGGCGATACGTAACGGTTGACCCCACGTAGTGTATGGTAGTGGCAATGACGGCGATACGTAACGGTTGCCCACAACATTAAAGGTTCCTACGGGGACATTGAGACGCGTAACGATACAGATTTTAGATAATAATGTATGACTTAAATGAATGTTAATGTTTTAAACAAATGATTGTGTTTAAATATGCGAAGGTTTACGATTGAAAGGCCCTGTTTTCTTATACGAATGTTAAACCCTATTGAATGTTTGAATGATGAACCATTTCTTAAAATGAACGAAAACTAGAACTCACCAGCGTAGTTGACGTTTTTAAGTGTACACATTCAGGTTAAGGCAGGTTATGAGGATGGACGGTGATGCTTGGCTAGAGATGAAGAGTTATCCGACTGCTTTTGAAGATTGGCATCCCGTTATGTTTAGTTATGATGTAAATATGTTTTAAACTATGTTTACGCTTCCGCATGTATGAACAACGATTAAGTTATGTTTAAATGAAATTTTCCGCTGTGTTATCTGATATTCATGTTTAAGAACTGCTTGTGAATGAGTAAATCCAACAAGTGGGGCCTCCCGGGTTTGGGGCCTTACAGTACCCTAATACACAAATTACCTCTCAGTCTCTCCGTCCACCAATACACTCAAAGAATGCACGGGGTAATCTCAAGATAACAACTATGATATGAATATCAACAATCACTAGACACCTAATATCGGCTTCCTCTCAGACAGCTGACACTCGGATTCCTAATGACGAAGACTAAACGACTAATCCTCACCTCTCGGGTATTGAACTAGGATACACACTCAACTCTAATCAGTAATCAAAGACAACTCCTATGGCTACTACGTCTAGCAAACCACCCTAATCACAAACCCTAAGATCTATGACCAAGATACGCTAATTAAACTGGCAGACAACCACAATCAACGCAAAGAATTGAAATCAAACACATGATCAGATCTAAACATGCAATAACATCACAATTATCAACTCAAGATCTTTTACAAAATCATAAACCCATTAATTGAATCCAAAAACCGATAAAAATCCAAACTTTAACAAGTATTCATCATTAACCTAGGCAATATCAAAGTTCTAGCCTAGAATCATACTCAAAATAACTAAAACAGAAGTATTAAGCAAAAACATGGTTTCAAACATTCAAATCAAAGATAAAAACCAATCTTGTAAACCGAATATGTAAAACTACAAACCCGGAATCCAAAGATGCAAGCTTTCCTCTTCAATCAACTTCCAATCTCCCAAAATCGCCTCTAGTCTCTCTCTAGACGGATCAAAATCGAACTACTCTCATAATGGGAATCAAAATCTATTTAAATCAAAATTAGGGTTTTTCTCGGAAATTAACTCTCTCGCGTACCGCGAGACATTTGGGTTGGGTTCCTCGCGTACCGCGAGGAACAAAATAGTCGCGACCGGTTTTCCTTTCCCTCGCGTACCGCGAGAAACTGAAATTCAACATTTTTCATTGTTTTGAACCCTGGACTTTCTTCCGGCTTTGTTCTCTTGCTCGGTTTCTTCACGTATTCCCTTGTAATTCATACGAGCACCTGCAAACATAACAAAGACTCGGTACATAACAAAAACGACTCAAAACAAAGATAAAACTAACTAAAAACGCACAAAACAATAGGATTAAAGATGTGTGCTTTGCACTACATCAAATATCCCCACATTTAACCTTTTTTCGTCCTCGAAAAAGTCTGCAAATGGAATCATAACGGGCATCTAACTTAACAGACATCATTTACCAATTAGCAAAACATACTCACGCGTTAAAAAGCAACAATTAGTATTTCTGTCCGATTAAACCCAAGCACCAACTTTCAGATGATGTGACTCACACTTAACAATTACAGCTCTACCTAATCCTGTCTCACGGTCACGTCTAGGCACAGATCAAACCATATAGATTTACCCTACCACGTTAAACTAAAATTTATAGGTTTTTAGAAATCAGATGATCAATTAATGAATGGATGATATATGAGCATTAATAAGCAAATTAAACTTCATCTAGAGGCGTTTCAACCAAGTCATTATCCCGGAAGGTAACACATAGACTAAGTCATAACAATGAAGCACATAAGAATCAACCCAGTGGTGTTTCAATCAGGCTGGAACCCGACGTGTGACACGTAGGCAAAACTTAGATTTCAATCAAATAAGCTCAAGAATTATGGAAATATAGATGCGGGCGCCACCAAACTCGGATTTATTCTCATAAAAAGATAGTGGTGTGCCAAAATTTCAAAAACCTCTAAATTTTATCTTAACGTGGTACCTATCAACATATGTTGACAGTTTCAGTATTACCGATTACCCTAAGATGAATACCCCCAAGATATCATGAATTAATTCAATTAATTATCTTATTTAACACAAACATGCTATTTAAGCTTTACTAGCTGGCTGGGTCTAATTAAACACGTTTTCAATTAAGTAAATCATTTAAACTCACAAGTAGATCCAATTGTACTATCATTTTTCAAGTATAAGCAGTTATTTCCAAGGACATTTTTCAAAATTTTTATTTTTTTTTGTATTTTTGAATTTTTATAAACAAAAGACAAACTAGACATTTTTAAAAAATTTTAATTTTTTTTGTATTTTTGAATTTTTATAAACAAAATACAAACTTGAAAGACACATTGTCCTCAATGTGAAGTAAGACACAACTAAATGCAAAAATAAAAACAAATACATGAAGTGACTTAGCTGGTAATGTTGCAGTGAATATATCCAGCTTCGTTCATCCTTATGTGCACCGTATAGCATTTCGGTCGCGGTTGCACAGACTGTTGGGTTGCCTTTACAAATTGTATATAAGTGATAATCAATCCCGCCTGAATGGAGATTGAGTATGGGCGGAGCGATCAAAACCTGCACAATAAAACTCAAACAAACCCGCAGCATTAAACTGACACAAGTTACAGACTCAAAGTAAAAATTAAAGACCCGACTGACTCACTAAGAACTTAAAAGACTCAAGATAGATAGCATAGAAACATACTTGATGTGTGGCAAACACATAGACATGAAAGCCACAGCAAGGTCGGTCATCGATACGAACGGTTTCAATTTTCCCATGGTCGGTGTCGGATGGTGAACGAAAGTGATAGTGGATGGTGTGATAATGGATATATAGGTGGGAATGATAGTGGTGGTCGATGAGGGTGAACGGTGAACGAAACTATGTGAAAACAAGGAAGAAGGGTGAAACCATCTAGCTCCCGCGAGAGAACCAGGCCCTCTCCTCGCGTACCACGAGGAGATGAAATTTAGGCCGGCCATGTGGTTTGTCCTTCGCGTACCGCGAGAGGACTCCCCAAAGCCTCGCGTACCGTGAGAATGTAACGAACCAAATTCCGGGTGTCGTTTTATATAAACAAATATTTCTAATTAATATTATGGTGAAAATAATATTTAGAAATAAGTTGAAACAAGTGGGTTTCAAGTTAGTATCGGGGTTACACTAGTTTTAGCTAGTTTTGGAATGAAAGGGGAGAAAAGGAAAGTTGAGGGACTGAATATGTAATATGGAAAATCTGCCATATTTGACTATAGAAGTCAAAATTGAACTCATTTTGAGTTGTTGGGTCATTCAAGAGGAAGAGGGGAGAAAACGGGATTGAAGCCAAAATCGTGCATTTGAAGCTTGAAACTTGAAGGTGTTGGCTCACACATCACCTCTCTAACATCAAGTAAGTGTTGATCATCCCTTTCCTCTCATTCTTGAGGTGTTCTTGGTGGGTTTTGATAGAAACTCGAATTTATGTATGCATGTGGTGAAATAGTGTTAGATTATTAATAATCTAGCTAAACTAAAGTTAAAGAATGATGATTAACATCTTAGAACCCTTTGATTTTGATTATGAGAAGTTAGGGTTCATATGGTGAAAATTGGGGGTGTTTGGATCATAATGCTAGAATGTTGAATTAATGAAGATTAAGTGTTTTTAAGATGTTAGACACTTGAACAAACACCAAATTAACTTAATGATAATTTTTGAAAGAAGAATTAGTGTTAAGATTAAGTTAATGAAACTCAAGTAGGTGAGTTTGTGGTGAAAGAGGGTGTTTGGTTATGAGGATAACCCAAACGGGTCAATTTGGGTTGGAATTGGGAAATTGAGTTGTGAACTCAATTGTAATGAAATTTTGGTATATGTTAGATTACTAAACTAGGTGTGTATGTTTAGGTAATCAAATTGTGGGTCTAGAAGGCGGAGCGGGATCTTCTAACCCGAAAGGTAAGTGCCTTTGCACTTACTTAGTTTTGATGATAAATGAGTTTTATGCATTGTTGTATGGATAATGTGTAAAGTTGCATAATTCATTATGTGGTATGAATGAGCATAAAATTATATGCATAATTGAAGGAATGTAGTTATAGTATTTATACTATAATGGATATGTTGATATGGAGTTATGGTCTATGAACCATAATGGATAGAATGGATATGGAGTTATGGTCTATGAACCATAATGGATAGAATGGATATGGAGTTATGGTCTAAGTACCATAATGGATAGATTGGTTATGGAGTTATGATCTCGTATCCTTTGGGATATGAAGTTATGGCCTACGTGCCATAATGGAAATGGAAAAGTGATAATGAAACGATGAAAGTAACTTGTAGGTGATATACAAGTGTATGAAATCCTTAATTGGCCAAATGGGTGTTAACGGGTCAAATGGGTGAAAGGTGTGAAAAACAAGTTGTGAATTTTGTGGATTATGTGTTATATTGTGCATAGTATGAATGATACATGAAATGAATTGATTATGCATAAGTGTACGTATGAATGTGAATATGGTTATAATACTATATTGAATATGTGGAGGTTATGATCAAAGAATCATAATGGAAAAGAGGAGGTTATGATCAAAGAATCATAATGGAAAAGAGGAGGTTATGATCAAAGAATCATAATGGAAAAGGGGGAGGTTATGGTCAAAGAACCATAATGGAAATGTGGTAAGATCTTGGTCTATGTACCAAGATGAAGAATGGAAAGAAAGTTATGACATTTGTGTTATAAATGAAATGATAATGTAAAGAGTAAATAAAACTTGTAGGTGAAATACAAGTGGTATGCAATCAAACATCGAAATGGGTGTTAACGGGTCAAATGGGTGAAAGGTGTGAAAACAAGTTGTGAATTTTGTGGATTATGCGTTATGTGATTGTGTGCATACTTGTGATATGATAAATTGTGAATGATTTAGTATGTACAAAGAATGAATGTAGTTATAGTGTTAACCTATAATGGTAATGGATCATGTGTTGATCATAAATGAAACGGAGTTATGGCCTTTGTGCCATAATGGAAATGGATCATGTGTTGATCATAAATGAAACGGAGTTATGGCCTTTGTGCCATAATGGAAATGGATCATGTGTTGATCATAATTGAAACTTGTAGTAAGAGTACAAGAATATGTAGCCTAAATGACAATTCGGATGGAAACGGGTCAAATGGGTGAAAAGGGTGACAACGAGTTGTAAATACTTGTTGGTTATGTTTATCTCATTACTAATGGTGATATGTTTATATGGTTGTAGGAAAGGCTCCGAAGTAGTCCAAGTCAAGTCCAAGGCGTGAAGGGCTCTCGTATGCATTTTGGTATTTTGGGGATTTTTGGGGAAAACCCCCGTAGATGGATGCAAATTTGATACACAAATGATGTTTTAGCGTATTTACTTGTTGTTGATGTGTTTTTGGGTCAAAACCCAAGTGTTGGGAATTTTTAGTGTCTTGAAGGTTTGAAAAATGTTGGAAAAATGGTTAAGTATGAAACCTGCAGGAAACTGCAAACTTTCTGTGAAAAGAGGCCCCTCGCGCTACGCGAGGGGGGTGACTAGTAAGTGTCGCGCTACGCGACAGGGTAAAAAAAAAAAAAAAAAAAATTCCTGGGTTTAAGACTTCCGCGCGTTAAAGTTTGTTTGTAAAAGTGGTGTGTTTCAGAGAACATGCTGGTTACAGAAAGTTTAGATATTTTTCAACTTTTATAATTAGAATTTTTTTTATCATTTAAAATTATTTTTACCCAAATTCCATAAAAACCTATTCCAAGCATAAAAACATATGTAAAAATACCTGGAACTTCATTCTCGATGATGTTCCTTGCTGAATCAAGCGCGAATCCCTGCAAAACATGAAACAAACAAAACACACACCGAAAAACACAAAAAATTAACACAGACTCAAACCAAAGAAAGCATACAAACTCTACATCCCGAGCACGTGCTCGAGATTCAAATAAACCTATTAGGAGGCTTCTCCTTGATCCTAACCGGTACCGCTTTCATCCTTCGTGGTCTCCCGGTTCTCCACAATTCTAACAAACAAAAACTCCTACCAAACCTCAAATGTGTATCATGTATAGCACTCAGATCCTTCCACCAACACTTAAACCTACCAGGTCCGAAGATAACACGGTTCAAATATTCCAGCAAGCGATCACCTCTAAACATCCCCACACTTGGGGTTTGCACTCCCTCTAACTCACATGTATCTCTCAACGTACGGGCTCTCTTCCGGGGTGGCCTAGATCTAGGGGTGACTCAGTCTCACGCCTCTCAGCACAAAGAACAGAAATGGGTATAGGCTCAGGAGTAAGATTCTCTATGGTTACGACCTCCAAGCTCTTACTAGGATCTTCCGGTTCATCTACACCCACCACCATGGGTGGCTCACATACTATCTTCCCCACTTGTGCTAGAATCTCACTCAAACTGAAATCATCATCGTCAGCACTCAAAAACGGGGACCCTATCAAACTCTTTTCAAACTCCTCCAACCAATCCAGAGGCTCCTCTAACATTCCTTTATCCCAATCATCCTCTAATGGATTTGAGTCCCGATGATCGTCCATGGAGGCATCAAGCATGCACACGGAGTGGTTATGATCGCCAAAATCCTCCACAGAGTTTGTAGTATCGAATGTAATAAACTAATCCCCCACACGAAGTGAACAAGAAACTGTGTCTGATTCTCTATCATCTCCTCAATCTTCCTTGTGTTGACACTGCTTCCTGAACTTGCTCCTCCTTCAGCTCCTCCATACTGCTGCTGGCGACCATTAAACCCAGGCGGGTTATTTCCAGATCTCCAACCCGAACCAAAAGAATTGTAGTTGTTGTACCCTCGGTTCTGGTTCTGGTTGCTAGCATAGCTCACGTGCTCCTGATTATTTACGGGGCAATCTCGAGTGTCGTGGCCTCCCTTGCACACTTGACACCGCTGAGCACTAAGCTTCAGCTCCTTAATCTCGTTAGCCATTGAGGCGAGTTCAGCAGCCACGCTAGTCTCAGGAGTGACCTGATGCACACCTCTAGGAGAAGAGGCGGGTGCTCTAGCAGTAGGTGTGACATCCGACAATCTAGGGTTAACTATGTTATTAAAGTCCAGTTAAATCCAATTAAACCCTAACCTTATTAACCTTACCTCAAACTCTAGGGACTGTTTCTGCCAATATTCAAACTCAAACCTCAAGGACTAATTGTGTAATTAGACAAGACTCAGTTTATTTGACTTTAAAAGTCAAAATCTCATGCTCTTATGTCCTCGTTGACTTTATAAAGTCAAACAATCAAGTTCTTAACCCAAACTCAAACCCTAGGGACTAAAACTGCCATTCTTAAACTTGCATGCATGAAATCGCAAGGACCGGTTCTGTAATTTAACAAATCTTGAATTAAGTTGACTTTTAAAAGTCAAATGCTCGGTTTTGATCCTAATTCAAATCCTAAACATCGAATTCGTTTGATCCTGTAACCGTTATACACGTCCCAGTCTTTAGCGACCATCACTAACACATGTAATCAAACCCAATTATGGGTAATTACTTCATAACCGCCGACCAATGTCATGTATCCAACGAATTCGATCAATTCGATCGTAATTCTTGCAAACAAACACACTACACGCTTTATTCGCACCTCCTTGAAGCTTATGCACACATCAGATTGGTCGGAGGAGTAGCCAGAGTCACCGGAGACTAAGCTGTTTGAATTCGTTAACCATTCTATTCGATCTCCATCAATCCGTCATCTATACCGATAATTAATTCAATCCTTAATTTTGTTTTATCATCCTGTTCGAAAGCCCTATGTTAATTAGGGCTTACATTACCAATTCGATCAAGATTTTGATTCTAGGGTTCATCACAAACCAGTTTAATCGAACCCTAGTCTAGACTCAACCATAATTCAATTAACCCATATGATTAGATTCGCAATCCCATCCTCTTTGAAAGCCCTATGTTGATTTAAACTTATACCATCGAATTAATCTTGATCCGGATTCTAGGGTTTGTTCATAAACTGAATTGGGGGTTTTGTTCTTAAGCACAGTTTCAATGAAATTAAAATACACCATCAGATTCGCAATTCTATCTTTGTCAAAAGCCCTATGATTCCAACATTTTCTAATATCAGATTTGTTCAATTTGATTTCATATTCAAATCTAGGGTTTCATGGTATCAAATTCAGAATTAAGCGACCCAGACTTGTTATTTTTGCAATTAAACTCACACACATGTTCGCACACACTAGATTAACAAAACCCCTACACAATCATTTCCAATCGTGGGCAAATTCATGGGATTGTGATGGGGTTTTGGCTCGGCTCGCGTAAGAGGGATGAACCCACTACACTTGTATGTTAATACCATTTGGAACTGGGTTATGTCGCGACACCCTAGCGGGCGGGACTAGTTAAAGCTTTGTGCATGTGTGGGAGAGACTCGGGTTCGAGTCTCTCCACACCCATTTCTTTTAAAATCCGTTTTTGGTTATTATTTTAATATAAAAATCAAACCCTATATTATTATATTAATGTGTTTTAGTCCGGGAAACCACCCGTAGGCTCGGGTTTGGGTTGTAACCCTTTTTCATTAAAAATACCCACTTTTAAAATAATATGTTTATATTATTTTCAAACCACGACTTCAAATAAAATAAATTGTTTATATTATTTTCAACCCGTGACTCTTAGTATAAAATAATATATATTATTATATTATTTTGCCTCGTTTATTAATCTCGTGTAACGTTTCAAAATAATTAATAATATAATCATTTATATTATTTACCCACGTTTATATCATTGAATAAAAATAATATATTTATTATTTTTGCCCCTTAAGCGATTATCGTATATTTTCTACGGATTCAAAAATAATATATTAGTTATAGTATTTTCTTAGATCATTATTAAATGACACAAACGCACGGATATATTTTATTAATTAATATTATTCGTAATTAGAAACGCTCGACACGAAACGTATTTATCTTAATAATTTATTATATTAAGAAATCCGTATTCCCGTGGACAAGTTCGTCTATTCGTTAATCCTAAGAATGTTTTAGGACGTTCAAATCTTCTGTGTCGTCGTCACAAATGTCCCATTGTATCCCTAACTATTATGCTTATAATTTTAGGGCATACGTAAGCAGTTCACAGGCAAACTCTTGTGTTTCCTACTTGCATTCTTGTGTGATGCTATCTACTACTCGTACACAAATCAGGTGAGTTTCACGGCCCCTTTTTACTTGTTTTCCTATTGGGGGAGAAACATGCATATACACAAACATCATTTTACATGTTATCCCTTTGGGGAGAAACATGCACACAAACAAACAGTATTTTACTTGTTTTCCCGTTGGGGGAGAAATATGCATATACACAAGCATCATTTTACTTGTTTTCCCGTTGGGGAGAAACATGCATACAAACGAGCATCATTTTACTTGTTTTCCAGTTGGGGAGAAACATGCACACAAACAGACATCCTACTTGTCTTCTCGTCGGGGAGAGACATACACACAAACGGACATGGATCACATAGTATTTCACTACCACTTGTGTACTTAAGCGTAAACACTATCATGAAAGTCCTCACATCGAACCGTTAATATGGACTTGGCGAGGTAATTTGAGTAGTACTACTGGGTTTGACAAACCCCACCCGGGCTAGTCGCACTAGCACGATTGGAGGTCGAACGGGTGTAGATTGGCCTAAATATATTAGTCAAAGTTGATAGACCTGGCTGGAGGCAAACAAACAAACAAACTGTCAGCTTTGGTTGCGAGCGCTTAGAGTAACTTGTACATTGTCTAGCTAGCAATAGGTGTGACTTACGTATGTGGATCCTGCAAACACACAAACAGTTTATTTACTTACAAACCTATGAACTCACCAACCTCGTGTTGACACTTTTTCTTACATGTTTCTCAGGTTGCTCCGGCACAGATTGCACACTTAGGACATGCATGGAGTCCTACTGTCATGTCATTCATTTATAACGTTTTAAACAATTCACTTGCCTTTATTAAGCTAAACTTTGGCGCGTTGTTTTGCGCATTTACTTTTGTTTAAACGCTTCCGCATTAACTCTGAACTTTTCTGTTATGACATTTCAAGTCCCATATAGTGTCGTTTAATGTAACTAATGACTGAGATCCTGGTGTGTCACCTCCCAAACGGTAAAACTCCGTTAGTGAAATTTGGGGGTGTGACAGATTGGTATCAGAGACATTGGTTATAGAGAACTAAGATTACATACTAGACTATAACCGCACACATGCATTAGTTACATGACACAGACACTCATACATGATACACATGGTATCCATACTTACATTGCATTGCAGGCATGATGATAACATCCATATCACCCTCTTCTAACGAGGAACACGTCATTCTCATTGTATCATCATTCCCGATGGCGACACTCGGGGAGTCATCAGAACAACATCCACTCCCGTCCGAGGGCAGCAAGACGGAGCCTTCGGAGGAGTCACTCACACCATCATCACCTACACCTTTGTTACACCATCATAGCCGAAGATGACATCGGCTTGAGCCTATCGAGGACACAATCAGGGAATGGTGGGTCTTCTCAAGTTCGTGTTGGGGACGACACACAGAACTAGCACATGTCTCTTTGGGAGTTGGGATCGTTGGAGGCGAGTCCCTATTGTACCCTCTAGAAATAATATGTCGTGTGAAGGCAGACTGTTGCACGTATTATTGTAGAAATTCAATGACACATAGATGTCATCAATTTCTCGAGCCGTGGGCTCGCGCTTTGGTCGATATTCTGTGGAAGAAAGATTGACCACAAGGTTGAAAACGCTTTGCTCATTGCATACTCAAACCCTATCCTGACTCAGTTGGAAGGACGGCTACTTTGCTGCTTCCTGTAACCCGTATTCATGAACTAGTTTCACTACTCGAAGTCTCATTTCGCGTGCATGATTCCATCTACAATCCGCTGGATTGGACCATCGTAGTATATTTCAACTCGAGGTAATACTTGGATCAAACGATTCCCGACTACTCATCCTGATATAAGTCCTAGTTGATTAACTTGTGGTTGATGACTAAGCCTTTTGATGACTTATCATCTCTAACACACTCTAAACTCAGTAATAAATTGAGGGACATTTTGACACGAGACATGGAGAATTAGGGTGAGCATGCAAAGCAAATTATCGTTACGGGTACACACGTAATAGTAATTTGAGGTGCATGCAAGTCCTGGTGAAACCTAGTGTGTGGATAAATGGTCCTAATCAGTGATTTACAGACTTAAAGTTTCCACTGTTAGTAGAAATTCTCGTAATCCGCTCAACAACTAGTTAGTATCGTTAAACCTGTTCAACAGCTGATAGACGCGACTATCATGTTGAAGGTATTTACGAACACACTGAACTATCATCCATAGGATCCATCATTTGATTTCACTCATGTAAGAGACTTAGTGAACTTAAGACTCTCATCCAGACTTGATCAATGAAACCATCTCGATTGAAACTCTAATAGAACCTCGTGGTAAACCCACCGACTCCAACTATGTAAGCGGAAATTAGGAATTCTTCCTAAACTAACACGTTATTCCTTACACTCCACAATAGATTCTATTTGACCTTGTTACCTCATCCTGTGACTAATCCTTGATCTAATTTGATCAGCATATCAAGTTATTTCAGTGACCTCATGAATTTCTAACTGGAGCGGTCGTACTCCAACCCTACTAGAAGCTAAGTACACCATAGAAATAGCTGATGGACAGATAATTGAAGCAACTCACATTCTTAAGGGTCGTAAACTAGAATTGGCTGGTCATGAACTTGACATTGACCTTAGGCCAGTCACACTCGGCAGCTTAGACGTAATTGTCGGTATTGATTGGTTATCTAAGAACTAAGCCGAAATTATTTGTCGTGAGAAAATTTGTCCGCCTTTCTCTCCCGAGTGGAGAAACCCTTTCTGTCCAACGCGAAAAGAGTGGTGTTGTCGTGGGCATCATATCTTTCGTGAAGGCACAAAAGCATCTACGTAAAGGTCATACTACCATTTTGGCTCTTGTCGCCGAGCAGCAATCTGAGGAGAAGAAGATTGACGACATCCCGATCCTTCGTGATTATCCGGAGGTATTTCCCGAAGATCTACCAGGTCTTCCACCGCATCGTCAAGTCGAATTCCAAATTGATCTAGCACCCGAAGCAGCGCCTATTGCTCGGGCACCCTGTAGACTTGCACCCAGTGATATGCAAGAGCTATCCACACAATTGCAAGAGTTATTGGATAAAGGTTTCATTAGACCTAGCTCATCGCCATGGGGAGCTCCAGTCCTATTTGTCAAGAAGAAGGACGGGACCTTCCGCATGTGCATCGACTATCGTGAACTTAATAAAGTCACCAACAAGGACCGTTATCCTTTACCCCGCATCAATGATTTATTTGATCAACTCCAGGGATCAAGCTTCTATTTCAAGATAGATCTTAGATCCGGTTATCATCAACTGAGAGTTCGAGACGAGGGCATCTCAAATACGGCATTCAGAACTAGGTATGGTCACTACGAATTCATGGTCATGCCCTTCAGATTGACCAATGCACCCGCGATATTCATGGACCTGATGAACCGTGTGTGTAAACTGTACCTTGATCAGTTCGTTATCGTCTTCATCGATGACATCCTCATCTACTCCAAGAAAAGGGATGAACATGAGGAACACCTGCGTTTGATTTTGGAATTGCTAAAACAAGAGCAATTGTATGCCAAACTTTCCAAGTGTGAATTCTGAATTCATGAAGTGCAATTCTTAGGACATGTAGTCAACGAGAGCGGAATACATGTCGATCCATCTAAGATAGAAGCCACCAAGAATTGGGCGGCACCGACAACTCCAAATGAGGTGTGACAATTTCTGGGATTGGCTGGATATTACCGTCGTTTCATCGAAGGATTTTCCAAGATTGCCCAACCCCTCACCGGTCTAACTCAAAAGGTTAAACCCTATAACTGAGGTGACACCCAGGAGTCAGCGTTCCAACTCTCCAAACATAAACTCTGCAGTGCACCCATCCTATCTCTTCCAGAGGGAACATATGATTTTGTGGTGTACTGTGATGCATTCATTCAAGGTCTTGGTTGTGTGCTGATGCAACGCGAGAAAGTGATCGCATATGCTTCTCGTCAACTAAAAATACATGAGAAAAACTACACAACTCATGAGTTAGAATTGGGAGCCGTAGTATTTGCACTAAAGATATGAAGACACTACTTGTACGGTACCAAATGCACTATCTATACCGATCACAAGAGTCTTCAGCATATCTTTGAATAGGAAGAGTTGAACATGCGATAGCGTCGTTGGGTCGAACTCTTAAATGACTATGACTGTGCAATCAGATACCATCCGGGTAAGGCTAATGTGGTGGCCGATGCCCTAAGACGTAAGGACACCAAACCCAAACGAGTTCGAGCATTACAGCTTACTATCCACCCCGAGTTACCTGATCAGCTCCGATATTGCTCAACACGAAACCTTGAAAGAGGAAAACCTACCGCTGGAATCCACACGCGGTATGGAAGAAAAATTTGAGGTCAAATCAGACGGCATTCGCTACATGGCAGAGCGAATATGGGTTCCAGTGTATGAGAACTTAAGAGAATTGGTTATGGATGAAGCTCACAAATCTCTATACTCTATTCATCCAGCTTCCGAAAAGATGTACCATGACCTAAATGTGTTATATTGGTGGCCGAAGATGAAATCCGATATAGTCACCTATGTGAGCAAGTGCCTAACCTACTCAAAGGTCAAAGTGGAATACCAAAATCCTTCTGGTCTACTCCATCAACCAACGATTCTAATGTGGAAATGAGAACAAATTTCCATGAACTTTATCACTATACTACCCCAAACTCCTACCGGATGCGACACCATCTGGGCATCGTAGATCGTTTGACAAAATCCGCTCACTTCTTAGCGATCAGAGAGACTGAAAAAATGGAAAAACTTACTCGTGTTTACTTGAAGGAAGTGGTCTCTCAGCACGGAGTGCCAATCTCTATCATTTCGGATCGTGACGCTAGATTCACATCATGTTTCTGGCAATCTCTGCAAAAAGCTTTAAGTACACGTCTAGATAAGAGTACGGCGTATCATCCTCAAACTGATGGCTAAACGGAACGTACTATTCAAACTCTTGAGGACATGCTACGAGCTTGTGTGATTGATTTCAGTAACACTTGGGAATCCCACTCGCCTCTGGTGCAGTTCTCCTACAATAACAGTTATCACACTAGCATCAAGGCAACGCCATTCAAGGCATTGTACGAACGTAAATGCCGATCTCCTATCTGTTGGGCTGAAGTTGGGGATAACCAACTTACAGGTCCTGAACTTGTATTCGAAACCTCTGAAAAGATCGTTCAAATTCGAAACCATATGGAGACGGCTCGTGATCGTCAAAAGAGATATGCCGACAAGAGTCGTAAGCCGTTAGAGTTTCAAGTAGGTGACATGGTTCTTCTGAAAGTCTCACCTTGGAAAGGTGTAATTCGCTTCGGGAAATGAGGCAAACTGAATCCTCGTTATGTTGGACCGTTCAAAATTGTGAAGAGAATTGGCCCAGTAGCGTATCAACTAGATCTACCTAAAGGACTCAGTGGTGTACACGACGTCCTTCACGTCTCGAACTTGAAGAAATGTCTAGCAGACGAGACACTCGCGGTTCCTCTTGAGGAACTATAGATCGATGAACAGCTACGCTTCGTTGAAGAATCGGTAGAAATCATGGATAGGGAAGTCAAAACGCTTAAACATAGTAAAATCCCTATCGTCAGAGTTCGTTGGAACTCGAAACGCGGACCGGAATTCACATGGGAGCGCGAGGACCGGATGATGCACAATTATCCTCATCTGTTCAAGCACTCTACGTCAAAAGCTTAAGGTATTGTTCTAATTTTTGGGACGAAAATTCTTTCAACTTGGGGATGATGTGACATCCGGGAATTTAGGGTTAACTCTGTTATCAAAGTCCAGTTAAATCCAGTTAAACCCTAACCTTGTTAACCTTACCTCAAACTCTAGGGACTGTTTATGCCAATATTCAAACTCAAACCTCAAGGACTAAATGTGTAATTAGACAAGACTCAGTTTATTTGAATTTGAAAGTCAAAATCTCATGCTCTTATGTCATGGTTGACTTTAGAAAGTCAAACAGTCAAGTTCTTAACCCAAACTCAAACCCTAGGGACTGAAACAGCCATTCTTAAACTTTCATGCATGAAATCGCAAGGACCGATTCTGTAATTTAAAAAATCTTGATATAAGTTGACTTTTGAAAGTCAAATGCTCGGTTTTGATCCTAATTCAAATCCTAAACATCAAAATCGTTTGATTCTGTAACCGTTATACACGTCCCAGTCTTTAGCGACCATCACTAACACATTAAACACAGGAATTGAATTGTAATCAAACCTAATTATGGGTAATTACTTCGTAACCGCCGACCAATGTCATGTATCCAACGAATTCGATTGTAATTCTTGCAAACAAACACACTGCACGCTCTATTCGCACCTCCTTGAAGCTTCTACACACATTAGATTGGTCGGAGGAGTAGCCAGAGTCACCGGAGACTAAGCTGTTTGAAGCCGTTAACCATTCTAGTCGATCTCCATCAATCCGTCATCTATACTGGTAATTAATTCAATCCTTAATTTCGTTTTATCATCCTGATCGAAAGCCCCATGTTAATTAGGGCTTACAATATCAATTCGATCAAGATTTTGATTCTAGGGTTCATCACAAACTAGTTTAATCGAACCCTAGTCAAGACTCAACCATAATTCAATTAAACCATATGATTAGATTCGCAATCCCATCCTCTTTGAAAGCCCTATGTTAATTTAAACTTATACCATCGAATTAATCTTGATCCGGATTCTAGGGTTTGTTCATAAACTGAATTGGGGTTTTTGATCTTAAGCACAGTTTCAATGAAATTAAAATACACCATCAGATTCGCAATTCTATCTTTCTCAAAAGCCCTATGATTCCAGCATTTTCTAATATCAGATTTGTTCAATTTGATTTCATATTCAAATCTAGGGTTTCATGGTATCAAATTTTTGCGATTAAACTCACACACATGTTCACACACACTAGATTAACAAAACCCCTACACAATCATTTCCAATCGTGGGAAAATTCATGGGATTCTGATGGGGTTTTGGCTCGGCTCGCGTAAGAGGGATGAACCCACTAGACTTGTATGTTAATACCATTTGGAACTGGGTTATGTCGCGACACCTAGCGGGCGGGACTAGTTAAATCTTTGTGCATGTGTGGGAGAGACTCGGGTTCGAGTCTCTCCACACCCATTTCTTTTAAAATCCGTTTTTGGTTATTATTTTAATATAAAAATCAAACCCTATATTATTATATTAATGTGTTTTAGCCCGGGAAACCACCCGTAGGCTCGGGTTTGGGTTGTAACCCTTTTTCATTAAAAATACCCACTTTTAAAATAATATGTTTATATTATTTTCAAACCACGACTTCAAATAAAATAAATTGTTTATATTATTTTCAACCCGTGACTCTTAGTATAAAATAATATATATTATTATATTATTTCGCCTCGTTTATTAATCTCGTGTAACGTTTCAAAATAATTAATAATATAATCATTTATATTATTTACCCACGTTTATATCATTGAATAAAAATAATATATTTATTATTTTTGCCCCTTAAGCGATTATCGTATATTTTCTACGGATTCAAAAATAATATATTAGTTATAGTATTTTCTTAGATCATTATTAAATGACACAAACGCACGGATATATTTTATTAATTAATATTATTCGTAATTAGAAACGCTCGACACGAAACGTATTTATCTTAATAATTTATTATATTAAGAAATCCGTATTCCCGTGGACAAGTTCGTCTATTCGTTAATCCTAAGAATGTTTTAGGACGTTCAAATCTTCTGTGTCGTCGTCACAAATGTCCCATTGTATCCCTAACTATTATGCTTATAATTTTAGGGCATACGTAAGCAGTTCACAGGCAAACTCGTGTGTTTCCTACTTGCATTCTTGTGTGATGCTATCTACTACTCGTACACAAATCAGGTGAGTTTCACGGCCCCTTTTTACTTGTTTTCCTATTGGGGGAGAAACATGCATATACACAAACATCATTTTACATGTTATCCCTTTGGGGAGAAACATGCACACAAACAAACAGTATTTTACTTGTTTTCCCGTTGGGAGAGAAATATGCATATACACATGCATCATCTTACTTGTTTTCTCGTTGGGGAGAAACATGCAAACAAACGAGCATCATCTTACTTGTTTTCCCGTGTAGCTCTCGCTCGGGATCTAGGAAAGTTGAATAAGGTGGTGATCCCTGCGAACGAGTATGGTGCATAAACAGAAAGAATCTAAAAGGAAACAGAACAAAGACTCAAAGACACATAGAAAGACTCGATTCTAAATTAGACACTCAGATAAGACTCACAAGTAGCACACAAGACTCAAAAGAAAACAAAACAAACCAAAAATCATTAAAAGAACTAGTCAGAGTTAATATTGCTATTGCCAAGTGTCCCCGACAACGGCGCCAACAACTTGATGTCGCCCAGACGGTCTATTGAAATAATAAAAAAACCTAACCTAGACTCCTAAGTAATAAAAGAAGTACATTCAACTAAACTGCACTGACAGGCAAGTGTACCTATCGAGTGTAGCACAGCTTAACGGTAAACCGGAATATCGAACTAGAGACACTACGAATAACAAAACTAGACTCTGACACGGACTAAAGATTGATTTGGTTTGGGGGGTTTACTACACTAAATATTAACTAAGAATGCAATAAACTAAGGTCGACTCAACTAACCAGACAAAGGACAAAGGTAATATCAAGAATGGGAAGAATATCACCTAGGTCGGAATCCTACTTGCAAATCACAACTTCTATCGGTTATGGAAACTATAATGGATCTGGGTTTCTAAGGAAACAACTCTAGACAGCCTAGTGGATCCCTAATCACTCTTAGGGTGTCACCAACTAAGGAACCTAAAGATGTACTAACTCACCAGATTGTTGGATCACTTCTCAGGTATTTCCAACTATGACCAAGTACCCTAATACACAAATTACCTCTCAGTCTCTCCGTCCACCAATACACTCAAAGAATGCACGGGGTAATCTCAAGATAACAACTATGATATGAATATCAACAATCACTAGACACCTAATATCGGCTTCCTCTCAGACAGCTGACACTCGGATTCCTAATGACGAAGACTAAACGACTAATCCTCACCTCTCGGGTATTGAACTAGGATACACACTCAACTCTAATCAGTAATCAAAGACAACTCCTATGGCTACTACGTCTAGCAAACCACCCTAATCACAAACCCTAAGATCTGGCAAACAACCACAATCAACGCAAGGAATTGAAATCAAACACACGATCAGATCTAAACATGCAATAACATCACAATTATCAACTCAAGATCTTTTACAAAATCATAAACCCATTAATTGAATCCAAAAACCGAGAAAAATCCAAACTTTAACAAGTATTCATCATTAACCTAGGCAATATCAAAGTTCTAGCCTAGAATCATACTCAAAACAACTAAAACAGAAGTATTAAGCAAGAACATGATTTCAAATATTCAAATCAACGATAAAAATCCAATCTTGTAAACCGAATATGTAAAACTACAAACCCGGAATCCAAAGATGCAAGCTTTCCTCTTCAATCGACTTCCAATCTCCCAAAATCGCCTCTGGTCTCTCTCTAGACGGATCAAAATCGAACTACTCTCATAATGGGAATCAAAATCTATTTAAATCAAAATTAGGTTTTTCTCGGAAATTAACTCTCTCGCGTACCGCGAGACATTTGGGTTGGGTTCCTCGCGTACCGCGAGGAACAAAATAGTCGCGGCCGGTTTTCCTTTCCCTCGCGTACCGCGAGAAACTGAAATTCAACATTTTTCATTTTTTTGAACCCTGGACTTTCTTCCGGTTTTGTTCTCTTGCTCGGTTTCTTCACATATTCCCTTGTAATTCATACGAGCACCTGCAAACATAACAAAGACTCAGTACATAACAAAAACGACTCAAAACAAAGATAAAACTAACTAAAAACGCACAAAACAATATGATTAAAGATGTGTGCTTGCACTACATCATTGCGCATTCAAAACAATAATGTGGTTTTGTTGGGATAGTTTAGTGTTGTCCCGCCCTCCCCTTGGAACCCCAGGTTCCCGTCTTTTCGTTGCTTTTCCACACCGATTCTTTTTTTGCCATTTTTTTCTAATTTATTTAACATTTTTTAACGGTTTTTGTCTTTTCGTTGTATATATATAATATTAGGCATGTATTTGTTTAGAAGTAAATGTGTAATATTATATATATACACTTGATTATATTGAATCGACCATTTTGGTCTTTTATAAAAAATAAAATTTACTCTTTTATATGTAATAATAATCAAACAAATAATAATTTTTATAAAAGTTATAAAACATATATTCCTTTATATAAACTAATGAAATTAATAAAGAGGGAATTCAAAATTTAAAACAATTAAAATGAACCTAATCTAATAAAGTTGAGCTTTAAACCCCTCCAAGTGCCTTTGAACCCCCTTTGATTCGTTTGAAACCCCATCTGAACCCCCTGGACTTACCAATTTGAACCTCCCTCAAAGCCTGGACCTAAACCACACTCATTAACCGATTTTGACTTTGAAAAGTCAAAATCGTCCAAATCAATGTCATGAATCACGAAATCAGATGAATTAACTCTAGGTAAATCATGCGTGATCGTTACAACAGCAGTTACGAACCGGAATAAAGACTTAATTTAACAAAAACAACGATTTGAATCCAACCCCCCCGGTAACCGTTCCTCATTCAACCCGAGTCGATTAGTGCGTTTTATATGGGATCAAACCTTAATTCTGGATTAAACATCATTGCGACACCCCTCATTCACTCTCCAAACTCTCAAACTCACCTCAGATCGCCCCTGGCATCGCAGTCAAGACCCCAAGAACTCGAACCTAGGCTTCAACCGATCGCACCATCCCCGTAACCATTTCAGGTAAAATTTATATCCATGAACTCGTCTTGATTAGTAGGTTGAAAGCCCCATAGTTGAGACTTCCAATCGTAACTCGATCACAGACATTTGGCTGGCTAGGGTTCCTTTCTACACGATTTGGGGGAAGAGAAGGGTTAGGACTGCTTGTTAAGTAATATGCAATCCCGTACCTAACAAGGCATTCGCCCAGGTCCATTAGTTAAGGCATTCTCCCCCCATATCCCATAGGTCACGGGTTCGAGATCCAGTGGCCGTTTTTTTTGTGGGATTTATTTCTTTTTGCTATTTTAATACGCAACTCTATATTTTAAAATTCTAGTTTAAATTTTACAAAACTAATAAATATATTATAGAATTTTTATAAAAACAGAAATTATAAATGTATGTTTTGACTATGTTATTTTATTAAAAACATGTTAAAAACACTTATAAAATTCTTAAATAAACAATATAAAGGATTTGTTTAGACAAAGTTAATTATGATATTTTATTATTTTAGTTATAAATTAGTAATGTTATTAAACGAATTATAATTAATTGTTTAAAGCATTATTAAATTCATTTCGAACTTATAAATAATTATTTTAGTAAAGAATAATTATTTAAAACTTTAATACTTAAATAATTATTTTAGATAAATAATTATACAAGTTTAATTAATTACATTTAAAGTTCATATTTATTTAATAACCCTTTTATGAATCATTTAAAAAAAGAGATTATTTAAATAATTTTATTTACATAAATTAAAGAGTTAATTACATGGATAGTCCCTGTAGTTTGTAAAAAGTAACAGGGTATGGGTACTAAGGGTTTGAAATTGCAAGTATAGGTATTATCTTTTGATTTTGTAACAATATTGGGTATTAACACTAACTTTCGTTAGTTTTTTCATTAAGTTGGTGTAAAATTACCAAAATACCCTTATATAATCAAAGGGGCCATTTATGTAATTAATTCCATTAATTTTAGAGGGGTTGTTTTTGTAACTTATTAAAAATAAAACCTTTTTTCTTCTTTCTCTTTTGTTAATCACGTCAGATCACATAGCCGTCGCCATTTTTGGAATTCCGGTACAAAGATTGAAACAAAGGGTGGGGGCTTGGTTTGGAATTCCAATACAAATATCGAAACAAAGGGTGGGGGCTTGGTTTCTTCCCCACATAGTCGTTGCCCGCTTGCTTCATTTTCCGGCAATTGCAACCACAACCAGAGACTCCGGCAGTCGCATCAATGGAGGTCACCAAGAACAACACCCACAATTTGTTGCTCAATTGCCAAATACTGTTAGATTTTGGTTCCAATTTATTCAGGTCGGCGTTCATCGAATCACGCAAGTAATCGAAGAAATTGACTGGAGGAATGTTATCATTTAGCTCCGGCATGGTTCTTCCATCGTTTGAGAAGGAAAAATCTGGTAGCAGCATGAAGAACGGCTTAGATTTCGACCTAGACCCAGCAATCCGATGGTGATTAAATACACCCGTCATTAAATCTTGCCGGAAAATCGAATCCCGTGAGTGGTGGTGTATGGCGGAGGTTTAACAGAGAAGGAGAATGGGAAATGGGGTGGCGGCTAGCGGACGGTGGTGGGGTTGGTGCCGGAGATGAAGGAGATGGTGGTGGGTTCAGGTGCCGGTGGATGAAGGAGACGGTGGTGGGTTTTTTTACCTCTTTTATATTAATTAGACTTAATTACACAAATGGTCCCTCATATATGAAAACTTACATATATGTGAAATGACTTAATTGCTCTTTAACTTAACAAAAAAACTAAGAAAGTTAGTCTTAATACCCAATATTGTTACAAAATTAAAAGCATAATACCTATACTTGCAACTTCAAACCATTAGTACCCATACCTGTTACTTTTCACAAACCACATGAACTAACAGTGTAATTAACTCTAAATTAAATTATGTAAACATTTTCTATTTCATAATTTATTTATTAATTAGTTTTAGGATGATTGTACGAATAAACCTAAATCGTACTAGTATTTAAACCTTTATCTATTCCATGAATTGTCTACTAAATTATTTTAGAAGTTCAAACATATTATTTTATAATACCATATAATTAATTAAGGGTCCTAATTAATTTAAATCAGTATTACCTATCATTACAAATATTTTTTTTTCCTTCAAACTTATGACATCCCACCCCAAATCCTATGCAACCCTAATGTCTCAAGATTTCATACTTCCCATTAGACATACTTTGAGCTTAAGAACATAATCATCTATGCAGGTTAATTGTGAGGAATTCTCACGAAGCTTACCTATCACTAACAATTCATACCATTACTAGCTTCATTTTTTTAACAACAATTCATAGATTTTTTTTTCTTTAAAGAAAATATAGAAAGGGTGGTATCAAATTGAAAATTCGTCCATTGATCTACTACATCTAACGATTCAAAATTCATCCACATATACTAATTGTTGCATATCACGAAGACCCTACTAATAACTAATCCATCTACTTAAATCTATATCTATACTATATAATAAATAAATGGTTTTTCATTTTATGAGTCACCTCCATATTCATTTAATCATTTTTCTCTCGTCTCTCTCTCTTATTAAATACACCTTTATCTTTTAATAATAATATATTTTTAAAGAAAATACTAATTATACTAATAAAACACATTACTTTAAATTATCTCTTATTATAATAAACTTTAAAATTTAATTATGTAACTTTTATTTTCAATCAAATAGTAAATGAAAGTCAAATTAAATTAAATAGTAATTAACGTATTTTCGAAACCTAATTATATATTAATTTTTACATGTTTTGAATTTTGTTTTCTATACTTAGTATATGTAATAAATTTTTTCACATGTAAAATATATACATAAATATTTAAGAATTTTATGTACTGACATTTTTAACCCCGTATATATTACACGGGTTCTAAACTAGTTTAAAATCAATAAAAATTTCTTGATGTTTGGCACCATATAACCATGTTTGTCACGTGAATAATGTTAATCCAATATTAAACCAAAATCCAACATTAACCATTCATTTTTCTAGGCACGTGTTGTAGTTACAACCTTTATGTTCGACGAATAAAATCCCGGCGCCCACAATGCTGCCTCAAAATCTATCTCAGTCCCCTACGTGGAAATGTTATTTTTTTTAACGACAAACGTTACTTCTACTCTACTTTTACACCAATAATGCTAAACTACTTTATTGCCCAGGTTTAAACCTGAGACCTTTCATCTAAGAGACATATGTCTCTACCAAGTGGGCTAGCCCCACATTAGCATGTGGGAGTGTTATTATATGGATAAAATTAAGGATATAAATAGTTGATAAGATTATAGAGAGTTGAGTTTTACTAAAAAAAGGATTTTGTCTAAAAATTGTAAAAAATACATGGTGTTTTAATTTTTACGCATGGTGTTCTTTAGTTATTAGATATGTTCAAAAAATTAAAACATAGACACCATACCTAAAATAAAAAAACAGCATACCTAAAATTTAGAATATCATGTCTAAATTTAAAACACCATATCTTTTTTACACTTTTTAGGCAAGTTCTCCTTTTTAGTATAACTCACCCCAGATCATAGAAACCGACAATTAAGGATATAAATATGTAACTCGGAAGATATTTCTGACTTTGTGAGTTCAAGATTTTACCTAAATGTGATGTCTACAAGATAAGAGTTGGGTGAGTTAGATACGAGGTACACAGGGTTAGGCAAAAACGAAAACAGATACAGGATTTATGATGTAATTCAATTTTTTATTTTTATTTTTAACTTTGAGTGGATATTTGTCTAAGTATCTAGTCTTGTGAAAAAATAGGCTTCATACATCGGTTTGTCATAATAACAATTTCTTATGTATATTAAAAACGTAAGGAAGTAAACAATAATCAGAGGTTTAATCAGGGTCTGTCACGTGACAAATACTGATTCTTTTTTTTTTCAATGTTGTATTTTTGTATGTATAAATGTTTCAGCGGATTTTAAACAGATCATGGAGTTGACACGCAACACCCTCAATTCAAACCACGTGGGTTCTATCCCGTATTACAATCCCAGCGACCGGTTCTTGGCCCTCTTCGTTTCCCTGCCAATTATTTTTATTTTTTATTTTTTATTTTTTATTTTCTTGAATTTTTAACACCACCGACCACGTATTGTTATGACTTATGATTGATAGGCGAACACCTGCTTTGGTTCTTCACTTTCACACACTTTGACTTTATTTTATTCAATTTTTATTCTTTTTTACTTTAATTTATTTAATTAACTAGGTTAAAATTACGTGTATTATACGGGTTGAATAAATGTAATATTATATATTGAATAATAAAAAAATTATTTTTTAAAAACTCGTGTTTTACACGGGTTAGAATAAACCCGTGAAATACAATATGATCTGTTAACACATACACTCGTCAAAATATTCAAGAGATTTATTAATATAAAGATTAGTATTTTCTTTAAAAATATATTATTATTAAAATATAAAGGTGTCTTTAATAAGAGAGAGATGCGGAAAAAAATTTAATGAGAATGAATATGGAGGCGACACGTGGAATGAAAAACCTTTATTTATTATATAGAATAGATTTTACTCACACTTTGTTTTCCTCCTATAATTTTTAAAATATTGTGTTTTCGTACACTCCGAATATACCGTTGCGATATGACGTTTCGGTATAAATTTTATTCAGAACTGAGTCATTCAACGTTTCGACGTAAATTTCAATTAAAATTGTTTTTAAAACGTTTCTGTGTTTCTCAACGCTCATTTACAACGACGGGGGCTTTTCCATTAAGTCTTCCATTAAATAGAAAACTATTTTAAATTCTTTATTGTTTAAAAATTTAACATTTTACTTAGTTATATATAATAATTAAAAAAAATAGTTTTTGAAATACTAAATTTGGGTAGGTCATTGTTTTATTTTTTAGTTATACGAGATCGTTTGTGATTAAACTTAATATATACTCATGAAAATATACTTTTATATTTTTATTATATACACTGCTTTTCTATTATATATGTTTCCCTACCGCATCACGCGGGAAGATATTAACTAGTATTAATCAAATATGCATGGCTTATGGACCATTTTACGTTGAAGTATACAATCTATATCTATACTATCTAATAAACAAGTAAATTATAGGATACATGACATCTTTCTAGGGTCTTAAAAAATTGGTTTTCCCGCCTCACTCTACTATTAATAATCAACTTCATTATTTTAAACAACTAAATTAATAACTCGTCTCAATTTTTATGTACAGATTTTTGAATTCAAAATTTTGTTTATAGCAATTAAATTGTTTAATTATATTTTTATTAATTTTACAAACTAAAAACAATTTTACAGATAGGTAAGATCCAATTAAAAAAAAATCTTCAATCAAATATTTACATATTCAAAGATCGAATATTTGTTATAATTTTGTTGAATTTCATGGTGTTTTTTTGTCATATCATTATAGTTGAAAGTATTCAAGTAATTTATTTTCTTTTATTCCTATTTTAATTGATACATTAAATTAAGTTTTAGAAAAAATATTCTAAAACGTAATTAATTTTTGGTCCAAATTCTATTAAAGAGGAGACACATATTATAAAACAACTATTCTTCGTGATTTAAGATTTAAAATTTGAAATCATAACAAATATGAAAACGTATAAATTTTAGTTAATCAATTTAGGAGTTAAAAAAAACAAAATGAAATAGACAATTAAAAAGAAATCAAAATTTTTATTTTTCTTTTTTAAAAAAGCTTCTATCTAGCAGGGCTCTAATTCAGGTTTCTCTCTAGCAGTTGATCATTTTTATTATAAGTAGAAATTTTATTATACCGACTGCTTAAATTAATAAAAATCTATTTTTAATTTAATTTTTTAGACTGAAGTTAACAGTATTCGAAATCTTCATGGAATTGAAAAGGGTGGGAAATGGCTTGCTAGGTTTTTAAATACTTTGTCGACGAATATATACACCTTAGTGGCACTAGAGGTTTTGCTTGAGGTGAGTTTACATAATAGTTTATTTTAGCTTTTATGCATATGCTTATATATGTTTTGTATTCGACCCATTTTCTTACTAACAGGTCGATTTGGGTTATGTTTTATTTTTAGCGGGTCAAGATTAATGACTTAACATTTAATATTTTAATTATTAATATTTCATTTATTTAATATTTAATTTCTTAACTATTTAATTTCTAACACTAGTATGAGATATAAAGTTATATGGTAATTCTACTTAAAAATATGCATGATCCATGGATGTACTTTGTCATGTTATCTTGAAGGGTCTTAGAGGTTTAAGGAATGTTTTCAGAACCAGACCGGATAGTAAATCGGACATTTTAGAGGTTCACTGGTTGGATCGGTTGAACCGGATTTAAGAACCGGATAATATAATAAATATTTTAATTAATAATAAAAGATAAAAATTACCATAAAAATATATTCTAAAAAAAATTGATCAGAAAATATAGTAGTATTAATTTAAAAACTAATAATTATATAAATTCAAAATTCAATTTTATGGAATACAGTTATGGGTCTTGGAAACAAGCAACAGCCTTGGGTCTTCGAAACAATCTTGGAAACAGCTGTAGCCTCTCTCAACTCTCTAAAGAGATAACTCCATGTAATTGAATCGATCTCTGCAACCAGGTAAGCCAGTCAACCAAACAAATTCAGGTGCATCACAAAGAAATTCTTCAGATGGGGGCGAAGCTATTAAGGGGCCAGGGAGGGCCCCGGCCCCTGCCGTTTTTTCCGTTAGTAGTGTTAATTTTCCGTTTTCGTCCGAATTTTTTTTACGTATAGAGTCGGTCCCCGCTTATTTTTTTCCCTAAAGAATTCTTGGCCCCCGCTTATTTTTTTTCCTTAAAGAATTCTTGGCCCCCGCTTATTTTTCCCCTAAAGAATTCTCGCTCTGTTAAAATTGATTCGATAAGTTATGGGGGAAAATGAAAAAATTCGATAAAAAAATAGATTGTTCATTTTAAAAATAAAAGTGTAAGTTTAGGGGGAGGAAATGAAAAATTCAAAATTATTTTTAACCTAACTTAATTTTCCCTAAAAAAACCAATCGACCATTCCTCCTCCATATCAGTTCGCCACTACCCTGCCCCAAATCGCTGCTCGCCTAGTTGCTTCCATTCGCCGCCCCTGCTCACCGCCGCTCGCCGCCAGTCGCCGTCGCTACCCTCCACCACCAGTCGCCGCTGCTTGTTGCTCTGCTCACAGGTGTTGAATACTAGCCTAACCCTAATTTTTTGATTTCTTGCATTCTTGAATCAAGCCCTAATTTTTTGATTTCTTGCATTCTTTAGTTGTATTCTTGTTAAATATTAGTATTTTTGTTGAATTCTTGATTAGGAATGATTATTGATTTCTTGCATTCTTAAGAATTATTGATTAATGATGAGCAACAAATTGATTGATGATGAATAATGAATTGATGAATCGATTATGATTATTGTTTTTTTTTTGTTAGGCATATTATGGGAAAGTTGAAAACTTTAACTATTAGTTATTTTTTCAAAAGAATTGATGATGAATAAGAGAAAAGAAATGATGATAAGCAAGTAAGCAAACGTCACAAAGCTTCAACAAGTGAGCCGTAAGAGCATGAAAATCAACAAGAAAATCATGCTAATTCTAAACCTCCACAACCACAATCGATGAATTCAAAAATATTAAAGGTCGTCAGGCTGAGTTGTAATTTTCTTCGAGGTACTTACCATTTCTCTCGCATTATAATAGATTATTTTATATTTAAAGTTATTTATTATTGATTTGTTTGGCCCGACCCGAACATATAACCCGAAACATAGCGATATGAAAAAAAATTTGGTCTCGTGACTTTCGGCCCCCGCTTCTTAGTTTTTCAAGCTCCGCCACTGGGTGTAATTGCTAACCTGTGGTGAATCAGGGCAACGATGAATGTAGAGCACTTACGATGGAGAGACCTCAGAGCAGGGCAACGATGGAGATGGAGTGATGGAGAGTTCACCCGACGGCTAGGGTTCACTCGATGGAGATGGAGAGACTGGTTTCGAGATTAGGTTTTCTTTTTCTTCCCGTATGCGTACATCTGCTGGCCGGTTCAACCGCTGAATCTCGGTCCAACCGGTCAGGTCTCTGCAGGATCGTTTCAGCATACTAAACCGGACCGTTCAAGCCATTGGGTCCCAGTCCGACCGGCTGGCCCGGTCCGGATTTGAAAACATTGGGTTTAAGTGTTTACAATTCATTCACGGTTAGTTATTTTTATTGTATTTCTTCTATTAGATATACACTCTTTTATGGTATCAGAGTCAAACATGTTTTACGTTTTTTTTTAAAGACACGTTTTTATTTTAGTGGGATATTTTTGAAAAAAAAAAGTTAGCTTTAAGAGCACTTATAAAGTATTATTACAACATCTTTTAATTATTTAGTTCGGCAAATCAAAAGGGATTTTAAAGACCATATTCATGACACCAAAAATAAGTGATTTAACTTTCGCCTCTTCTTTACTTTATACGTTATTAAGATCATTCTTATCAGTTTCTCCATCCCCATCTCTATAATTACATTAAAATTCACTACATTTTCTCTATCCTTTTCAATTAAATAATACATTTTTATACCTTTATTATTACCTTTTCTCTCTTCTTTACTAACAACCACTTTTAAAAAATATTAAAAAATTAATAGAGGTGAACAGTGTTTTCCCTAAATATACAAAAAAATTATAACTTTTCTCTTTTCTCCACTTACAAACACTTTAAAATACTCTATAAAATATACAGAATTCAGATGTGAATGCTCAATATTGTTTTAGTTAAACTTTTTTCTTTTTTTTTGAACGGCCAACAAACATAGAATTGCCAAGGTACTCCGTACGGGGTGACCCATTGGCAAAAGGTCACCGCCAGCTGGCCCAACCCAACCGTACGGAGCCCTTAAGCGCCCCAAGTTATCTCCAGTTCCGGGGAAAACCCACCCGCCCGAAAGCCAACTGGTGGTAAAACCCGGACGCCCTCAGGATCGAACCGGAGATCCCAAAGATCCAGGTCTTCCTTCATTGAACCACCATGCCCCTTTCAATAGTGATGCTAGTGGGGATAGAAACTGGGTCTTTTTTTTTTTAGTTAAACTTTTTTCTAATCATCATTTTATGAAAGGTTGACTAGTCAAAATCATTATTCTAGTGGTGACTAGAAAATTTGAGGTGACTAGTTTTTCAATGTCAAACATAATCAATGTAAATCATTATATCACCTCCTTAGTCCTTAGAACATTTTAGAGGATATATTCTTATCAAGGTTTATCGTATCCATCAAGTACATAGATGAAACTTGAGGGGATAAGGTTCCTGACTTTTTTATGAATTTTTTTTTCGTTTATAATTATAAAAATATGTGTGAATTATATAAATTCTTCTTAAGATTTATATGGAATTACGTATTTAAACGTTTAATACAAAAAATTATATCAATAATCTTTATTTCTATAAATTGTTGCATTGGATGTTCGTTTAAAAGCAATGTTTTAAATACTCTTTAGGTGTTTTTATATGTAAAAATCCGACATTTATGTGATTAAACCCAAGAAACCCTAAAAACCAATTTCTATAAGAAACAACAGATCTGACGTCAATTCTTACCTCAAAACGCGTTGTTCTTCGCGTAGGATCGATCTATGATGCTGGAGAATCGATATAGAAGCAAGATCCAAGTCTTGGTGGGGTTTCCTTGAGCTTTCTCTCTCTAAAAATGGGGAAGATGAAGATGAAGAATGAGATGGGGGAGAAGGGGTAGGGTTTTAAGGCCAACATTCCTTCATCTTGGCCCATCTAGCGACCCGGGCCAAGGCCCGGTCCATCTCGTTTTTTTCTCCACAAATCAATGTAAAATCCCGAGCCCGATCTATTGCTTTCGAAATTCGGGACGTTACAAAAAAGTTGATAGAGTATTTAATTAACTAGTGCGAAGTGTAATACAAAATCTTCCTAGCTAGGTGGTAAAACTCTCTTATCTAGGCATGTCTTAGAATTTAAATCCAATAAAAGCTAAAAAATATTTTTGATAAAATAAGTTGTGAGATTACTTACTTAGGTGATAGGTCATCAGTTTCCACTGCCCAACCGTCAAAACCAGCCATCCCATTTTAAAGAGGATCAACCAAACCGAACAGGCCTATATTCGGTTCTGGACCGACCTTTAAATGTGTTGTTAAGGTATGCCATGTGCAACACACATACAACTAAGGGTAATTGGTAATTTAAGAATTTTAACCTTTTGTTAGTTTTTTTATTTATAATAATTCTTCATCATCAATAAAATATATATATATATATATATATATATATATATATATATAGGGGATGATCAAATAACAAGCAGTTTTTCGCTAATAAATGACAAAAACCTGAAAAAACGATATCAAACGAACTCCGATTAAGCTAATTTCAGCGGCGTTGGAACCGTCTCATCGAACTCTACCATCTTAGCTTTTAGGGTTTAGCTTTTAAGGTCTAGATTTTACTTTGAATTTTAGGGTTTTAGCCTTAAGGTTTAGATTTTATGGTTTAGGTTTTTTTTTTTGGGAGGGGGTGAGGGGTTTAGGTTTTTGGGGGTGGGTGGGCGTGGGTTTAGGATTTGGGGGGGGGGGGTGGGACGGGGGTTTAGGTTTTTGGGGGGTGGGGGGTGGTGGTTTTAGGCTCTTCGGGGTAGGGTTGGAGGGGGGGTTTAGGTTTTTGGGGTGCGGGTGGAGGGGGGTTTAGGTTTTTGGGTCCGGGTTAGGGTTCGATGAGACGGTTCCAACGTCGCTGGAATGAGCTCAATCGGAATTCGTTTGCCCACTTCTTAGTATTTCTTAGCGAAAAATCACTTTTTAGTGAAACTGTCTCATATATATATATATATATATATATTTAGAATCATAAGAAAACTCATTGTTAATAAGAAAACAAAAAAAACTATTTAGTAAAGGTAAAAAAAATAATAAAAAAATCATAACTCAAAATATAAATCAAAAACTAAAAAACTGTTTCGGAGACCTTGTTCCCCACGTCGTCCTCTTTCCAAAAAAAAAAAAATCAGCGCCCTACTACATATGTGTAGTGGGGTTAGCTTTTGAGTTTAGTTTTTTGGGTTTAGTTTAGCTTTTAGGTTAGGTTTTTGGGGGTGGGGGTGAGGGTGGGTGGGTGGGGGGTTTAGGTTTTTGGGGGGTGGGTGGGGTTGGTTTAGGTTTTTGGGTGGGGGTGGGGAAGGGGGTTTAGGTTTTTGAGTGGGGGTGAGGTTTTTGGTTATAATACACATATGCAGCACCTTTAATGAGTAGTTTTTTTTTTCCATGAAAATGAGTTTTTTAGTGAACTCACCCCTATATATATTATTTATAGAGGTATCTCGCTAATTGGATGACAACTAATTGGATGGTGGCAGTGTGATAGTAGTGGCAGCAACGAGGTTGGTGGTCGTGGCAGCAACAAAAGTGGTGGCGTGACGGTAATGGTAGTGGTGACGTTAATAACCTATTTGGTAGGGTGGCGATGGTAATTATGGTCCTAGCTAGGGACAACGATGATGGTATTTGTTGTCGTGGTGGTGGCCGTGGCGACGGTGATGTCAGTGACAAATGTTGTAATGGTGGTAATGGCCATGGTATGATGAGTACGATGGTAAAAGCATGAAATTTTAATTCCTTTTGTTAAATTCCTTCACATTTTGGTTGATAAAAATACCATGTTTCGTTTATGATTTGTGAAGGAAGTTGGAACGTGGTAGCAACGACGATGGTGGAAGTGGCGAAGCTTGAAGAAAAACGCAGAGGGGGATGGGATTTTTTTTTCCTATCAGGGGGGCCGGAACTATAAAATTTTCGCCGAATACGTATAAATTAACACTATTGAGGGAAAAATCGGCCAAATACGTACAAATTAACACCACTGAGCAAAAAATTAGGGGGGAGGGGGACCGGGCCCCCCCGGGCCCTAAGAAAGCTTCGCCCATGGATGGTGGTGGCGTCAGTATTGACGATGGTGGTGGTGGTGATAGAAATTGTGATAGCGGTAGTGACGATGATTACGGTAACATTTGTGGCAACGGCGATCGAGATGACGGGTACGATGGCGGTGGGTGTTGCGACAGTGTCGGTGGCAGGGGCAACTATGGTAGGGTGGAGATGGCGATAGGATGGTGAGAGGTGAGAGATTCCAATTGCTTTTGTTAAATTTCCTTCACAATTTATAAAATAATGAATTACTCATTTGAAAGAATTTGAGGGGATTTATTCTAATTCCATCATTCTCTAACTAAACATGTAATCATTTGAATTCAGATTCAAATTCTAATTAATTTTGTGAACTAGACGTTCTATAAATAAAATCTAGATTTCAATTCTAATCCTATTAAATATTAGCAAACCAAACATCCATAAATTACTAGATAAATGAAACGCTATTTTTCATTGGGGTTGGTGGTCTAGTGATAGAGGAAAATCATCTAAAAACACCAATGTTTGAGAAGGTCATGGGTTCAAGCTATGCATAAAAAAAACCGATTCCTGAACCGGACCCGGTGAGTTTACCCGGAACCGGACCCGGTTCATACCCGCTTTTCAGTGGACCCGGTTCGTACCCGCTTGAACCTGCATGTTCCGAACTGGTTCCCCCATTTGATATTTTGAGCGGTTCCAACTCGGACCCGGTTTCAACCCGATCCAAAAAAACTGGTTCTAGTCGTTGGAACGAAAATGACCGTTAAAAAACGACTATATAGCCGTTTGGAACCGGTTCTAGCCGTTTTAAAACCATTTTACCACCTAAAGGCTTGGTATAAATATAAGTTATGTGTATGGGTTGAGTATCCAAGCTAAAATTTAAAAACGCAAAACGGAACAAGAAAACACAAAAAATACTATCGTTTTACTATCTCTTCTTCTAAAAATGGCTGATAACGTTACTGGGCCATCTGTAACGGTGGTAAAAGTTATTCCTACGAATAGAAACCCGGATATTTGGCAATATTTTGATCTTTGTGAGATGTCAACCGGGCCGAACAAGTCTCGTTGCAAGTTGTGCGTGATGTTTTTTTCAAAGGATTTAAACTTAACTTTGCGGAAACACTTAGACGAGTACTGCAAGTTGTATGACGAGACGAATGTTTCAAATAATGAGTGGTGCTAGCCTGCTAAGGTTAATGTAATAATAACTGGGTCCGAACCCGTTTTATTTATTTTAGTGTGTATTATTAATATTACTTGTTAGTTGTTTTTAAGTGAGTATTATATATATTTATTAATAATTACAAACAACTTAATTTATTAACTGAAAACATTACACAAAGTTAAATGTCGATACACAACTTGAAAACAATACAAAATTAATTGTCGATTAAAAGCTTCCAAATTGCTAACTTACCAAACGGCTTTCCATGAACTCGTGCATATTCAGCACAAGATTCTTCAACAACATTATGATCGTTATTTGGATCTTCCAAGGCGTCCATCTGTCTTCTGTAGATTGTGTGAAGCCTCTCAACCACTAATGATATACTACGCCACTTTGACATTATCTGAGCCTTTGTATGCTGCGTATTAGAATCTATTTCCTCATAGAATCTATCCTTAACGCGATCCCATAATAAATCAGGATCTGATAACTCATCACTTGTAGTCTCGACCCTAACGTGTACCATCGCAAGGGCCAAGCCATACTCCTCGTCTTCGGTCCAAAAGTTCATTTATGTGAGTTGAGAGTGGAGTAAAAAGTTTTGTGAGTAAAATATGGTTGATGTTGAGTTGTATTTATAGTGTTATTGTGTGTAAAAAATGGTGTAAAAAGGGTTAGAACCGTTTGGTAACGGTCGGAACCGGAACCGGAACCGAACCGGTTCGTACCCTAACCTACCTGGTTCCATATGGGTACGGTCCATCCACCCTCAAACCGGTTATTTAGTGGAACCGGTCTAGCCAAGAACCAGTTCGTATCCGGGTCCGGTTCTGGCCCAAGAACCGTTTTGTGCATCTATAGGTTTACGTCCCACTCCCAAAGGAATAAAGAAATTTACCTTTTAAAAAAAATGAAATGCTATTTAGCCATATCATTATGATTTCAAGAAGAGATGCATTGAATTCGTGTAAAGGATCCAAAAACATACTCAAAAGTAAATATTAGTACATACCTTCAGTGTGGACAGTAAAGACGACACATGGTCGATTGCTAATCAAATTCGATCTAAAAGATCACTAGAATGGTGACTGAAAAAATATTCGTTAATTCTTTACTTTTATCAGATAAACTTGTTTTGTAATAAACGACCCACACATAGGTGGAACTAGTACGTCTAGAATGTAACATCCACCATTTTTAGTGGGGAAAAATACGAAAATGGACATTTGACGAGGAATTTTTTCCAAAATAGACATCCAAATTTAGCCGCCTATTTCATGGACATTACTCTCGTTAGCCGGCTCAATTTTCCGTGCCAACATTCCATTTGACAGTGTACGGACCAATCAGAATTCGACACATGGCATGCTTAGCCGGCTATAGCCGTGTAATCCTGTTAGCCGGCTATAGCCGTCTCTTAACCGGCTAAGACTCCGCTTTTTTCTGATTCTCGTTTTGGCTTGAGCTGGCTCCGTTAGTGGCTTGGCTCGATGGCTTTTAGCCGGCTCCCTTTGAATTTTGTTCATTTTAGCCGGCTCAAATTTGTACTTAGCCGGGTTAAATTTTTTATTTTTTTTTATTTTAGAGCTTATACTTTCATATTTGTTTTGAAACCCTATTTGTTCTACCATTGTGGAGTGTTTGAAGTCTGAAGTTTTGTTTTACACGCAACATGTCTGTGAACATTGTAATCTATAGCGATGGTAAATGGGATATTGTTGGGGGTGCTGTTGAATACGTTCCGTTCGATTGTGCAAAGCGTGATTTAAGGTTATCTACAGATGTTACTTACTCTTCGTTATTATGTATGCTTTCAAAAGTTTGTGGTTTTAAGAATATTAGTAGATTATCGTATAAAATGTCAACATTTACTGATCCAATCGACATATTTGACGACGGTGATATTTCATTTTTTTTGGGTATAGTTGAAAAAAATCCATATGAAATATTTAAGTTGTATGAGGTCCAAGAAGATGGTGTTGGTTCATCCAACAAGAAATCGGTTTCTAATGGTTCGTCTAACCTAGTTCGTGGGTCAGTTGGTTCGAGCAGATTGCCAAGCTCAAGCTCTAAAGAGGATAAATTTAAATTACCGTTTGATTTAAATGTTTCAGCAGATAGTTATGTGCCAGATAATTATGATCCTGATAATTACGAGTTTTATTCGGAGGCAAAATTTTCAGGGGGTAATCTTTTCTCGATTCAAGAGACACAGGAGCCATCATGTGAGCCATATTTGCTTCATTAACGTTAATGTAGAAGTGAATATGAATGTTGTTTCCTTCACTTGCCATTAGTACAAAATAAATTTGAAAGGTGAGGTGAGAGAGGTAAGAGGTGAAAACACAAGTTATGTATTTATAGGGTTTTTAAAAAATATATCTGTTGTAAAAATTGGTCGGCTAAGCATTTTATTTTTACCGACTAATCCTTTGGTTTAACAGGCTAAGCCTTATTATTTTTGGAAGCTAATCCTTTGGTTTTTAACCCAATAAGCCTTATTATTTTTGCAAGCTAATCCTTTGGTTTTTCAGGCTAAGCCTTTTATTTTTGTAGGCTAATTCTTTGGTTTTTCAGGCTAAGCATTTTATTTTTGGGGCAGTTTATTGGGTTTAAAACATCACGGTTCTTTTTCGCCACTGGTAAACAAGTTAGATTGCTTTACCTATTGATTAAATTATAACCTATTTTGACTAATATTTTTTTACAGCATATAGAAGCATGAGTCGGTCGAATTATGAGAATTAAACATGTTAAAGTGACGAAACAAAATCGCCAGAGAATTTGCGGTGGACGATTATACCACCGAAATTTTATCATCATTTGCTAAATCAGTCAACCAAAAAGGCGTACTCTTTTTCTATGGGCTAGGAAATGTTTTTTCCTAAGTTGTGGGAAGTTGATCACGTTTATGTTCCACTCTTAATTGAAAGAAGACGTTGGTTACTAATAGGAGTTGATATGAAGAAAATGGAAATAAATCAGTTATGGAGTGAAAATTTTGATACTGAAACATATCATTACCTAATTTTCCCATTCGTGACAAAATTTGCGGTATACTTCGGGGCTTTGTTAGTCAACATTCATTACTGGAGAAACACGGGTCAAGCAGAGAAACATTTTACATTATTAAACACGGAAAAATACATTCAAAACAATCACCGTTACCTAGTTGAAAATACGAGGGTTCTAGCTTGTATGGTAATGGAATATTTAACTCTCAAAAAGCCGTTAAATCTAGATGGAGATTTTTTGGACAGTGTTGAGAAATATCGTCGATTCATGACAGATAAAATTTATATTTGCCGTTGTGTGCCTACTCCCGTGACTGAAAGTTAGAGTGCTTGTTTAAATATTTTAGTATGTATTTTCTTTAACATTTAATATAATTTGGATAATTTTGTTGTTGTATCGATTGTTTAGATAATTATTCATATTAGCTACTTGTTTAACAACTTAATTAATACAAACTTATTAAAACATCAGACTAAATCTATTAAAACAGCAAGCTAAATCTACTAAAAAGTAGGCTAAAACTATTAAACCAGGAGACTAAATCTATTAAAAAACCAGGCTACATCTATTAAAAAAACAGGCTAAATCTATTAAAAAAGCAGGCTAAAACTATTAAAAAAGTATGTATTTCTTTAACATTTAATATATTATCGATAATTTTGTTGTTGTATCGATTGTTTAGATACACAACTTAATTAATACAAACATAATTAAAAGGTAAAAAATTTAAAAACATAAATTAAACATTTTACAATAAAAGTAAATTAAAATACAAAATAATGTTACGAACTCCAACGGGCGTCTAAATCGGTGATATCGTCTTCAAATAGATCCCAAATAGGAGTCGAACCACCGCCTCCATATTTTAGTTCATTCAATTCATTCATCACCGCCCAATCTTCGTCATAATTATATAAATCGTCAACTATACCAGTTTCTTGCGGTTTAGAAGCAAGGTCGTCATCATTATAATCCTGTTCGTCAACAACGATATTCTGAATATCGTCAACACTAGGATTCAGTGTTTCTTCAGCAATAGGATTATGAGTTTCACCAATGTTATTCTGGACATCTTCAACAGGAGGATTCTCCGGTTCGTCAACGAAATGGTTCTCAAATACGTACTGAAGGAGTTAATCTTGATTTTACGAAAGAAAGAGGGGTTGGTTAGGAAGAACGTGAAAGTTGAAGGGGTGATCCGAAACTATTTAATTAATTAGTATTTAATTAATAGTTTGAATGTGTAGATAGAGTTATTTTATATTTATCTATTAGTTTGTTGGAGTTAGTTTAGGATTACAATTCAGTATTTAAGTAGGATTAGTATAGTTTATTTATTATAAATAGATGGTTAGGGTCCATCTAATTGTAAGTCAAGAATTAATAAACAGAAAGAGTCAATCTTGGTTGAGATCAAATTTCATGTTCGTGTTCTTGGGCCTGGTTTCCAACAATTGGTATCAGAGCTTGGTGTCTGCGGTTTTGAGAGTCATTATTCGAGAGGGGACAACCCTTTGGCTGCGGGGCTGTAGACGAAGAAGGAAGCAAAGCCTTAAGGGCTCATGCAAAAGAAGAAGAAGAAAATAGCAAGTAAATAGCACGTGAAAGAAAAACTTACGATTCAAAAAGAAAGAACCAAGCAAGCAAGTAGGTGACGAGGCGCTAGAGAATTTGTGGCTGATAAACTTCATCAAAAGTAAACAAGCACACTACCTGGTAAGAAGCAAGAAAGCAAGTAAGTTTGGCAAGTTTAGCAAGCAATTAAGTAGGGTTTAATTTTTTGAATCCAAGAAAGAAGGTTTTTAAAGTAGGTAAAAGGTAGTCAAGAGCCAGATATTGAAGAAAGAAGGTAGTCAAGAGCCAGATCTTGAAGAAAGAAGGTAAAGAAGACAATCAAGAACCCCTGTTTTTTATTAAGAAAAGGAGTAGGAAGAACAAGATTCATCTTGTTAAGAAGGCTATCAAGGACTTTTGTTTCTTGATGTTTTGAAGGAAAGAAGGAAGGAAGAGTTTCAATTTCGATGATGACGGCGCTAACCTCGCTTTAGTCTTGATCAAATAGTATCCGGAGAGTTCAAAGTCGAGATTGCAACTATGAGTTCCTAAAGTGTTCAAGGAAGAAAGAATGTGGAAAGAGTAAGAAGCAAATCCAAATCAAGATTAAGAGGGAGAATGAAGGAGTTAATCTTGATTTTACGAAAGAAAGAGGGGTTGGTTAGGAAGAACGTGAAAGTTGAAGGGGTGATCCGAAACTAGTTAATTAATTAGTATTTAATTAATAGTTTGAATGTGTAGATAAAGTTATTTTATATTTATCTATTAGTTTGTTGGAGTTAGTTTAGGATTACAATTCAGTATTTAAGTAGGGTTAGTATAGTTTATTTATTATAAATAAATGGTTAGGGTCCATGTAATTGTAAGTCAAGAATTAATAAACAGAAAGAGTCGATCTTGGTTGAGATCAAATTTTGTGTTTGTGTTCTTGGGCCTGGTTTCCAGCACGTACTCAGGAGGAGTGTTGGGATAATTTTCCATATGAACTTCCTATCAACAAAAATTAAAACAACTAAGATTTATATATAAACAAATTTTAATTTTTTGAAAAAAAAAATAAATTAAAAAAAAAACAAGTCAAGCCGGACCAAGCCAAGCCATTAACGGAGCCGGCTCAAGCCAACTCGATTTTATTGAAAAAAAAAGAGGCTTAGCCGGTTCATGAGTCGGCTAAGCCTGCCACGTGTCGAATTCTAATTGGTCCGTACTCTGTCAAATGAAATGTTGGCACGGAAATATGAGCCGGCTAGCTTAGCCGGCTTACGAGAGTAATGTCCATGAAATAGGCGGCTAAATTTGAATGTCCATTTTTAATAAAATTGGTGGTCAAATGTTCATTTCCGTATTTTTCCCTTTTTAGTGCCTTATACATTGTATAGGAGTCCACCTCACCCACTAACCAACACCCTTAAAGTGTGTGTGTGTCTACTTAAGCGGTAATAGTGGACCCATGTTTCTTTTTCTTAAAAAAATGTATTAATATAAAATCCTAATACTTAATTAAATAGTTTAGTGTAAGCTTAAATTTATTATGTTGTAATTTTAACTTGTTTATAATTTATTAATCATCTTTTAACTAACATTCACTAGAAATTTCAAAATAAAACTATATAGAATGTTGACACACACACATATATACGAGGGTTTCAGAGAAAACCAAGACTTAGGCGAAAACCAAGAAAATCAATTTTAACCATTGATTTAAATTAATCAATGGTCTAGATCAATAAGGTTGCAGCTTGTAGGGATAAACTCGGTATTTCAACACATTTTTCAACACATATATGTAGCAACGAAAGTGGAGATGACGAGATGCCTGATTTCTGGGAATTCGGAGATGGGTTGTGAGTTACATATATGTAGCTCATATAAGTTACGTATATGTAGCTAAAGAGTGGATATGATGTAGGTGTCTGTCTTATGTGAAATCAGAGATGAGATGTGTTTATGTATATGTAATCGATAAAATATAACGAAAAAGAAGAAACCCACAAATGTGTTTACATATATGTAATCCATTGAATTCACCATCATCTTCACCTGTGTTCAAGCCAAGGTGTGTATAAGTTGCCAAAAGTAAAATATGATGAATTAAACATCAAAATAATGATTTTGACCTGTAGGTGGCGTAATTTGCGCCCTTGGGCGTAATTTACGCTAGTCAGGGTAATTTACGCCAAAGTCTACTGTATACGGCCACCCATACCAGAGGGCGTAATTTACGCGGGCCCAGGTGTCTCGGCCGGTTTTTGTTGTATTTTGATGGTTTGTCAATCAGTCACTTAGTATATCTAATGTTTGTTTGATGTATGTCTTCAGGTTCAGGTCAAGGAATGAAGTCGGATGATGAGGATCAAGTCTTTGGAATGGATTGTGAGCGCGATTAGTTCAATGATAGAAATTACCCTTTTATAATCGGTTAAGTTTTAATGTTTGTATATTGTTACTTAATATAATTTTTTTTATATACTTAGTAACAGTCAAGTATGAAATATAAGGATTTGGTTTGGTTTATAAACTAAGTATTATGATGGTTTAAAAATGAAAAAATTGGGACGTAATTTTCGCTATAACGTTTTCAAATCTTATTGGTCTCTTGAATTTAGGGTGTTACATTCTAACTTCTAACCACTGGTCCCAAGCCTTAATTTGTTAAATGTTTCCATACAAACGATTTATAAACAGAAAAAAAAACTTGCAAATTCATAAAAAAATAAATAAAAATAAAACAAAGTTGCGCTTCACCATCTTGCACCACACGCTTCATCACCTGTACCCATGTACGTACACTAATCAAAGAAGCGAGCATAAAGAGTGTCCCACCGACAATTCAAATTGTTGTATATATAATGTGCAGTAGGGTACCACGTTTGTCAAGACACAACATCAATCATTGTTCGAAGGAACAACCTTGGATTTCACAACACTATCTATAGCCAAGCTTTTCTTGGTAAGTGTTTGTGTTTAGAAATTTAGGAACAAGTTTGGGTGAGATCAATCGAAAATAAAAGATAGTGGGAAAGTATTAAAATAAGAAAGATGATTATAAATTTATTCGCACATTTTTATCAAAAGTTAAAATAAAAGTATAACCTACTTGACACACACGCAATCAAATTAGTTCTCTAAAAAAATATTAGAAAGTTCATTTTTTTTAAATCAACACTTTTGATGTTATTTGACATAAAATAATTATTATTATTATTTTTTAACTTGTAAAGCTTAAAAGTCGAAGTTAGTTTGTATTGTAGATATGTAAAAGATAGTAACATTCTAATTATTAATCAAAAATTAATATAATTAGATAATTATCAGAAATTAGGGAAGGGTTCAAATACTAACCAATTTTTAATGTGATAACCGTGCTAACCACTATAAAACAATCACATAATTTATAAATTATTTTTTCTTTTAATTGTTAAAATAGTATTTAAGTATCTTGAATAAATATTTTGAACGTAAATACGGAAATTATGAGTCTTACGTATACGTACCAAATAAAGTTACATATACGTGACACATAGTGTTTACATATATGTAAATTAACATAATGATAATTGTTACATATACGTAACACTCTGTTTGAGAGTGGTTATCATGGTTATCACATAAGTATTGGTTAGCATTTGAACCTCACCCTATATATATATATATATATATATATATATATATATATATATATATATATATATTAGGTTAGAAACCCGTATTTTAGAAGGGTTGAATAAATGAAATATTAAATAGTTAGTAATAAAGAAAAGATAAGTAGAAAAATAATTTTGAGCTCACAGAATTGTGATACGTGGCACAACAAATTACTTATTTATTAGGTATAGATACAAACATAAAAAAATTCTGAAGTTTGTTGTTGTGCACGTTACCTTCTCATAAGTCACAATTTATCAATCCTGCTCCATATCTATACTACTATATAAAACATATTGAAAGAACATACTTGTAATTTACTAAAAATTTTAAGACACCTAATACAAATTTTTGTGTATAAACCTTATCAATACATAAAATGTGTTCAATTATCATTTAACCCCACCATTAAAGCCCAACACTCAATAATTATCATTATTTAATTATTTAATACACATTAGATTATTTAATTCAATACATTAAGTATTATTTTATTTATAATACTTAAAATTAAGATTTAAATTTATATTTACTATTTATATTTTTATAACTAAATACTATTTAAATTAAGTATTAAGTTTTATAAAATTTCTTATTTTATAAGTTATAAGAGAAAACAAAATATTCCCAAAATTAACTATAAAGCTTTAGATAATTTAAAGACTAAAGTTGTGATTTTTTATAAAAATAATAGGTGATTAATTAAGTTAATTTAGCATTTCAAAAACTATAATTGTATTTTTAGTTAAATAATAAGGAAATGAAAAAAAAGAAAAATAATAATAATTGCAAAAGGGAAGAACTAGTAGAGGGTCCTTGAACCTGCGTCGTGTGTGCGCGCATGTGAGTGTGGCGCGCAAACCACGTCGGTCGACGCCCATTTCTGTTCTACATCCGCTTCCGCTTGTATATGTATATAACAAATAAATAAATAAATGAAGCAGTTTGGAAAAAGGGAACAACTGGTCGCGCGTACAGGGGGTGGGGTTGGGGTTTGGGCTCGAACCAGCACCACCAACGTGTGGGTGTGGCACGCGAACCAAATGCGCTAACACTCACTTTTGCTGTCAATCAATTTCATATATATACACACACACGTACATACATAGATAAAAGTTTTCACGTTGCAGCACCCCATTGGTTGGTTGTACTGTTCATTGTCATCCATTTTTAATAGAGTGTATAATAATTAAAAATATAAAATTTTAGAGACAAACCGTTAACTACTGTTTTAAAAATCTTCACGCCTAACCCGCCTGGTTGGTCGGAACGACCGGCCGACCAAACGAGAAATAACGATTAAGGTTTTACGACTTAAATCAAACCACGAACTGAAGTTGAAACTGTGCATCTTCAATTATTGCGGAAATGAAATGAAGTTAAAATATTGTATGTTAATTATTTATAATTATTTAAATGATTAAGTATATAGATACTAAATATTTACATATTTATAATAATAATACCCAAATATAATCAGTGTTTAAGACAGTTCGTGTTAGATTGCGCTCTTCAAAAGAGCCTCGGTGATACCCGACGCTTTGCGCAGGCCAACCAACCCACTAGTAAGTTATAATGAGTTAATCAATTATTCCGATTTAGAGATTTAATGAATCTAAATCAAAATAAAAAATAGGTGATCGAATTTTATAGTTTAGTTTGTCGGTTCGATTTATATTTTTTGTAATAAAAAAGGGTCTTTGGTATGCATGAATGATGGCCTGACCCATGTCTGGACCCATGACCCGTGCCATAGCCCGATCCATGGCCCGACCCAGGACCCAACTGTGACTCGACTCATGACCCGAACCATGACACATCCCATAACCTGTCCCATGGTCCGAACCATGACCAAAACCATGACCCGACACATGACCCGAACCATGACACGGGTGAATAGATTAGACTAACACTTTTTAAAAAGTGACAGAGTATAAGGTGAAACTATTGAAAAGACATTTTGTAGAGCATAAGATGAAAACATTTAAGAGAGATTCGTTTAGAATTTCAACATTTTTGAAAAGACATAAGTGAACATAAGTTTTTGCTGACATTCAATATTCTATTTGTTGGATTTTCTATTTTTCTTGTTCTTAATCATGTGTTTACTTGGAGCGTTTCTTTTCTTCGTGACAGGTAACTAAAATTATTTTGGAAGTATCGAAGAGTGAGCATTCTCCCGACAAGTAATAAAAGACTTCACTAGTAGACTTTAGTAAACTTATTTATTATTTTATGAATTTATACCTTATACAATTTTAATTTACGGTTTAACTATCATTAGTATTTATAGGCGTTTGATTATGTAATTTACTGTAGAGGTATACCCCTAATTAGACCAAGACCCAAGAAGTTAACCTAAGCTTAACATGCCCAAATGAAGACCCTTTAGGGATTAGATCTCACCTCTTCTATAAATAGAGAGTCTCCTCTAAAATGAGAGAGGTCATTCCCTCTCCTTGGCTCACACCTGCTTTACACACACATTGATTATATTCTGAGGCCCGACTTGACTTAAGCGTCGGAGTGTCCTCGGAGCCTATGGCTCCCTGGGTCCTCTAACGAGCGTTTCCTGTAATCGCAAAGAACCCGATGATTTGAGAAGAACGAAATGACTCGATTGACGATCTGAGTTCTGAGATGTGGCTGTCTTCTCCTTGTTATTGGAGCATCTATCCATAAATCCTTCATGGCGGGAATTTGCTTCAACATTTACAAATATTTAAAAATTAATAGTTAAAATAAAATATTAATAAAACTTCACATTTTCATCCCCAAATCTACACCCACCTTGCTATCAGATTAAAAACTTGAGCTTTAGAGCATTTGCAATCGAGCGTTTGTGAGCTAATGGATGCGAAGCTGAAAGAGAGAGAGAAATACCCGTCCTACGACGACGACACATGAGAATGTGAGGCCATGTGTTACTGTCACCCCGCTATGTGCGGAGGTGTTGATATGTACAGCGGCGAAGCACGACAACATTGCACCCCTTTCAGCGATGCCGCACAGTATGCAAAAGTGCGGGGCTAGAGCATCGCAAACATCCCCCCTCCTCGATGTTGTCTCTCTCTCTTCTCTCTCTGTTTAATATATTAAAAACTTACAAAAAAATGAGTGAAAGATGGAGGAGGGTGAAAGATAACTGTAACATAAGTTGAAAGATGATGGGTGAAAGATGGAGGACGGTGATGATGTGACGCTGAGGTTAGGGCTAGAACCATGTAGAAGAGATAAGTGGTGTCGCGAGGAATTTTTTCACTAGGGTTAAAACTTTTTTTTGTCTACGTTTGTTTACATGAAGGTACTTTTACCGGGTCAGGTCATCGAAATGTTTTTTGGCGGATCGGGTCGGGTCATCAGAAAAACTCACCTCAGATGATTTGGTTTGGCTTATATTGGTTTTGAAGGTAATTTCAATTGTGTCAAGGTGATTTCAATTGTGTTAAGATGATTTCAATTTAAACGTTTTCATATTTAACTGATAATTTAACATGTACTAATCTTTGCAATAAACTAATATGTAACAATAAAATTAAAAATCGATCACATAATTATTCACAGTTATTATAAAAAATCTATAAATTTTAGCAAAGACAGACTGTAACATCTGATCTCTTATACCATAAATATTTTCTACTTTGCCGACGAGAAGCTCATAGATTTGTTTTTGGTTGCCCGAGTGAAGACTTCCCAGGAGGTCACTCATCCTAGTACTACTCCCATCTAAGCATGCTTAACTGTGGAGTTCTCCTTTCATACATAGTCAATGCGTCCAAAACACGTTGATGATATTTGATGCGGACCATTACTTATGAAGCCATCATCTCTCATGTCCACACTCGATGTGGGATTTGACTAGGGTGTTAAAAACACCACTCATTTTTGGACTCATAATCTTGATGAGGTTTGTCTCACCATCCTGGCCATGGATATGGGATTTGCCTAAGGTGTCCTCTAAACACCCCTAGGGACTCGTCATTCGAGGTGCACAAAACGGTTTTTTAACCCGAACCGGTTCAAAACCGAACCGAACCGGTTTGGTCAACAAAAAGTCAAAACCGGTTTGAGTTCAAACCAGACCGGTTTGAGATGGTCCGTTGACCGGTATAAAAAACGGTTTGAAACCGGTTTAACCGGTTTAAAAAACGGTTTGAAACCAGTTTTTAATCGGTTCGGTTCGGGTTAAACCGGTTTAAATGTATAGGTTTCAAACCGGCGGTTTGAACCAGTTTGAAACCGGTTTGGTATAAACCGGTTCACGACCGGTTCGGTTTTCGGTTTGAAACCGGTTTGGTTTTTCAAACCGGTTTTTTTGTGCATCTCTACTCGTCATCCTTGATGAGGTTTGCCCCACCATCCCGAATGACACAAGAGTATCTCTGATACCATTTTTATCACCCGACCTCTCATATAACAATATTGTCCGCTTTGCCCATGAGGAGCTCACAAATATGTTTTTGGTTGTCCGGGTGGAGATTTCCCAGGAGGTCACCCATCCTGGTACTACTCGTACCTGAGCACGGTTAACTGTGGAGCTCTCATTTCATCCACAGCCAATGCGTCTAAAACGCGTTGACGACATTTGAGGCGGATCATTACTTATAAACCCAACATCTCTCATGTCCACGCCTGATGTGGTATTTGCCTAGGATGTTACACAAACATATCCGAAAGAGTTGCAATGTCCCTAGTAAACTTGCAGTTATACGGTTCTCCATTCTTTACTATCTGTTACTAATAATAATAATAAAATCTTCATATACGGAAATTTGAAGCAACTTATGCAATGTCTAGTGTCTATATATATGACTTGAAAGATAACATTTATATGAAGATGAAACCATAGAAAATCTTTTCTTAAAGAAAAAAATATAGTGAAGCTTTGACTTTGAAAGTCATACTCTTAATCATTCACTTTGAAATTTGAATCATTAATACCATTTTTCATCTTCACATACACGGTTTTCACAGTAAATTCAACAAACAATTTAAGCCGAATCATACCTTGAAAACATTAAATCCAAATAAAAACAAAAGAGGAAAAGAAAAGGCAATGTTAAACAAAAAACTAATATATAAATTCGTGCACTGATTGAATCAATCCATAAAACAATCAATGTTGAACATAAATTGTCACACCCCGGTTTCATGACACCCCGGGCGTGCGGCTAGATTGACACCTCCATTCTTATTTTATTTATAAAATCAGAGTTAGTTTAGCAACGGAATTACTTTTGGATCGAACTTGTAATAAATCTTAACCCGAGGGTTGATATTGTATATTTTCTAAATCCGGGGATAAATAAAATATTATTTCATTTCACTGGGGATTTAAATACCCCTTATGTATACAAAAACCATGGCGCTAGACCATTTACATGTTACCTGTGTAAGCAGGGTAAAACTAGAGCCACAAGGTAGTTGGCCTGTGTCTAGGGAGTTAACCTTGTCCAATACCAAACTATACAAGCATTGGTATATAAGGGTTTTACCTTCCGGCACCTAACTCTGTGTATAACAAGGGAGTATCCATGTCTAGGAAATCGTCATCCTAACATCTCCTATTATTTTTATTCATGTAGATTTATCTCCATGCTAGCAGCACATAACCCTGTCAAATTTCTTTATATACATATTTATCCCCAAGACTATCCCGTAGGACTAGTCTTACAGATAATCATTGATTACCTGAAAAATATTTTGGAAAATAAAACGTCAGCGCGAACGTTGGTGAATATGTCCTTCAGGACTCAATTCATTTGGCAAATACAGTATCAAAACATTTAACCATAATGCGGGTACAGTATACCATTTAGCAGAACTATTTCATCTGAGTGTACAACTACGGTATACACCAATAATTCCCGTACAAGGAATGCTGGCATTACCAGACTTACTTACTACGATGTCCCTTAACTCAAACCCCGTCTTACATCCGGTTACAGACAATTACCGGCCCCAATATGGGAATTTCACCCATACAACGTGTATCCCTTGATCAAGTTTTACGTATACTTATTGCCTGAATGTTTTATGTAGACGCGCTTATGCATCAAACTTTTGAATACTAGTATCGCCATTTCGTAAACGTAAAACTTTTAAAGTTCTGAAGATAAAGACAGATAAATATATTCACCTTAAATGTAGCTTGATCTTATCTCAGGGGTATCTCCTGTAAGCTAGTGAAAACCTTAACGCAAGTTCTAAGTCAAGTTAGTATCTTAACGCACGAATTCGGAAATAAGTGAAAGTCAGATCTTTTACCGGAATGATGTCACGAAAACCGAGGTATGGCAGCTCCAAGAAGTTGGGAAGTGTTTTGATGTTTGGGTGTGCAAAAATGAAATGCCGATGGCATCTATTTATCGGACCAACCCAGACCCATATCGGACCGATACGGAGGGGCATAGCGGTCCGATATTACCCCGTGTACGCGTCAGCCCTAGATGTCACTTCCTGATTGGACCTTTCTTTGGATTACGGTTATCAGACCGATATGGAGGGACATGTCGGTTCGACATGAGTACACGCGTCAAATATTAGGGTTGAGTCACAGGACACGTGTCAACATAAGAAATTGCGGCTGAAGGCGGCTAGTCGAAACGTTATCCGAATGATATCGGTCCGTTATCTAACCAACAAATTTTCATTTTTAACCCTTTGAATTTTAGGGACTTGGCAATTCCAACCCCTATGGTTTCAAACTTGGCAAATGAGGATCCCGGAATTGGCCTTGTGTTACATAAATTAAATCGCAAAATTAGTCATTTCAACAATAAAATCACCCTATGATATTTCAATTAGTATCAAAGCAAGTCCACACACAAATGCACATATGAAGATAAACTAATAGATTAATTAACTCATTGGAAACAGAAACTAAACCGGTCAATGTCAATTCTATGAAATGCAAGCGATTATCAGTGGGGAATTAGGGCTTGAACATTGATTTAGGCGCGAACAGGGCTTGAACCCAGGACGGTTGATAAGTTCTAAACTCCGTTCACCATTCCAACCAAACTTCACTCTTTTAGTTTTTGTTGCGCAAATAATATATGGGGTCAATGTTAGAAAAAGATTGGGTTAATCAAAATTTCCATAAAATACGCTCTATATAAATTTAAAAAACCAATGGGTCACTTGACCTGGTCCCGCATATAGTAGCTTTGCTTCTAAAAAAAGATTTGGGTCAAGTGACCCGAATGGTTTTTGTTTTTCACATGAAATATAGGTTGTCTAAACTTTCTTGATCCCATTGGCCATTTTGATTTCATGGTTAGGATTTCTTAATTCTGCGCCATAAAGCCTCAATTCTGAAATCTAACCGAACATAAATAACGAAATCATCATCATGAATTTGAGGTTTTCTCCACGGTGTTCTATGTGTTAGATGATTTTGGGGGTTGGGGATGGGGCAATTGAAACGTTTTGACTTGTTAAGGGGACATACATAAATCACGAAACACTTTCTGTGAATTTTTGGCTGCTTTTTCACAACAAACTCTAGGATTTATACTAGGTATAAACTGTTCCTTCATATACAATTTCCTTTTGTTATACCTAGCATTCGTACTAGTTTGTTTACAAATTCAATTGTGGCCTAGAGTCTTTGAATTGAAGCTAATGGTGAAGTTGAACTGTCATGATTTTTTTATGTGTTTATGGGTTATAAGATGGTGGAGGATTAAATTAATAATAAAGAAATTATCGTATTTTGTTTTTCGTGATGATTATAGCCGTGTCAAAGTTGCTATAAATTATAAAATAGTGGGAACTGATGAACCTCATGGTTTTGAGTTTGAATATGATATTTTTGAGATTGAATGTTGGATGTATGATTCCACTCCTGATCTATTATTCTGATTGCTAGAGTCGGCATTTCACTGCCCATTCCTTCATACAGGGCCGGTCCTGAAAATCACGAGACATGTAAAAAAAAGTGGGCCCTATAATATAAACTCAATCATCATATATAAAAAAACCTTAATACGACAATAATAGTTATAACAATAATTACTAAAACAAAAGTAGTGTACCAAAATTCTCGAAATTACTTACTTATGTGAATCGTGAGGCTCTCCTAGCGTTTTTGGATGTAAAGCTCTCGATCAAGTCTTTATAATTCATAGTCTCTAATATATCGTTTTCAATAGATATCATCGCTAAACCGTTAAGTCTTTCTTGAGACATTGTCGATCTTAAGTAGGACTTCAACAACTTTAATTTTGAAAAACTTCTCTCCGCCGAAGCCACCGTTACCGGAATAGTCAACAACACTCTATATGCAATTGATGCATTAGGAAAAAAACCGAACCGGTTCAGATTGTTTAAAGCATCAATAGGGCTGAAGATTTGACTAGTTAAAAATGTCTCAAACAACTTCAACTTCAAGTATTGTTCATTGGCATCAATATCATATTCTTCTTTATACTTCAATGCATCTCGACGACGATAACAACACGACTCAAGATCTTTTTCATCAAGTTCTCTCAACTTTTTAGGAAACAAAAAGGCCAAATAGTTTTTCAAAATGTTTGTATTGTTCGAATCGTGTTTCAAGAGAAACAATCGCTTGATCAACAATACATAAAAAGTAATTGACTTTAAAATGCTCATCGGGTGAAAATAAAACTTCTTCACTTAAAGTCTCATCATATTGTTTTTTTCCTACGTACCGGACGCCTTTGCGGGAATACCGTATCAACACCCAATTCATTTGCAATTTCTTTAGCTTCATTAATCGCCTTAGAAAACCCCACTTCTCTATAATTCTTGAAGTATTTAATCAACTTGTCCACTTCTTCAATACCAACATCAAGAATCATATCCTTCGATTGCAACATTTTACTTACCACATTCACCTTTGTTAATATTTCATACCAAATGACGATTGATACCAAAAATTCAAATTCACCAACTTCTTTCGTTGCTAGTGATTTAGCTTCGCTTTGAATTTTAGCATCATTATCGTTGTCCCCAACTTCAAGCAAAGCTTCTCTCACATCTAAAAGTTGCAATCTAATAGGTGTAACGCTATCTACACGACTTTTCCAACGAGTGGTAAACAATGCCTTAAGAGTTGATCCTTTAACATTGTCTTTCAAAATTTGCCACCTTTTTGTAAAATTGGCAAAGATAGTATAAATCCGTTGTATGGCTCCAAAAAAATCTCTATATTTATTACAACTGTTAGCCATGTCACATAATGCGAGATTAAGACTATGACAACCACAAGCAGAATAAAAAGCTCTAGGATTTATATCTAAGAATCTTATTTGAACTCCATTATGTTTTCCTTTCATATTTGAACCGTTATCATAGCCTTGACCGCGCATATCATCGATATCAAGACCAATAGACTTTAATTCCTCAACAGTGACATCAAAAGGTCCTTTACCAGTGGTATCATCAACAATAAAAAAACCTAGAAAAGATTTCTCAACGGTAAAAGAATTAGAGTTGATATTAACATACCTCACAATTATGGACATTTGTTCTTGGTGACTCATGTCGGGGGTGCAATCAAGTATGATGGAATAATACTTTGCTTGCTTTATCTTCTTGATGATTTCTGATTTAACTTGATGAGCTAGTAATATTATTAACTCGTTTTGGATTTTGTGCCCAAGATAATGTATACGGGTTTCATCATTCATGATACGCCACACATATTCTTTCATAATCAGGTCAAACTTCCAACATCTCAATCAATCCAAAAAAAAATCCATTACTCTTTTGATACAACTTCTCATTTGATCCGCGAAATGCTAAACCATGTTTAGCAAGAAATTTCACAAGTGCAATAATCCTGAAAATGACTTGTTTCCAATAATCTCTTTCTTTCTTATATTGCTCGTATACTACTTTGTCAATTGTTTCGTTGCATTCCAACCTCTGACGCATTTTAAACCATTGATTCACATTCTTTAGATGTTCAAAGCTAACTTCATGCTCTTTAAGTCTATCACTAGCATGTTTCCAATCCGCATAACCTTCACTATCCAACCCACCTTTCGAATAACCATGTCTAAAAATCATACAACAAAATCAAAATAGTTTGTCAAGCTCTTTTGAATACACTAGCCATTCTATCATAAGTCTCCTTATTTGGTAGAATTCTAGTATATAAGATTTTAGAAAATCGTCTTCCAAATTTATCCATATGACCCTTAACAATAGTCAAATCTCGTTTTGTACCTAACTTAACCAAATCATTGATCATGTTAGGATTAAGTCCATCCCAAGTTCTAGGATCAAAAATATGAATATTAGGATTAACATTAACATCATCTTCATCCACGTTAACATCATCTTCATCCACGTTAACATTAACATCATATTTCTCAACATTAGCTTCATCTACATTAGCATTAATATCATCTTCATCCACGTTAACATTAACATCATCTTCCTCAACATTAGCTTCATCTACATTAGCATTAACATCATCTTCATCTTCCTCAACATTAGAACTTTGTGGTTGTTTTTGAAAGAACTTACGTATAGCCCCTTCTTGAGACTTTCTTTTTTGTTCCTCTACTTTCCTCCTTTTACGTTTTTCACATCTGGATAGGTACTTGGTTTTAGGAGGCATATTTCTATAAAAAAATATTAATAGGGTTTAACTAATTAATCAACTATCAATTATCATTATTCATTAACCTACAAATCTACAATAACCATAATGACATAATAAAAAACTACAACAAACGAATAACGATTAACGAATCATACATAACGATTAATGAATCTTGATGCATACCTCGAATAGTCGATTCGACGATTCCCGATCGGCTCCCTGCTCGATTACTTGATTAGTCCCTGCTCTATTAATCAACTATCAATTATCATTAACAAATCTACAATAAGTCAATAACCATATAACCATAATAAAAAACTATAAGTGTACAAGACTAAAAAAAACGAATAACGATTAACGAATCATACCACGAAGGCTCGAATTGTCCCAGCCTCCCTGCTCGATTACAGATTACTCGATTAGTCCCTCAGTCCCTGCTCGATTAGTCCTTGATCCCTCCCTTTTCTGGCCTTCTCGATTAGTCGCTCAAAGGCTCAGACCTCAGTCCCTGGCCTGCGGCTTCTGGCCTAGTGGTCTTTGATATGCCCTAAATTATACATGTTTTACATGCATAATAATCCTCATATTATGGTACTAATTGAATAATAACCCTGCAATTGATATTTAAAACATTTATATTTCTTAATTGCAGGTTATTCGGTATCCTGAGATAAACAAAGATGAAAGCAGTCAAAAACACAAAGAAATCAAGCTTTTCCAAAGATCATTCCCGAGCTTTGACGCACAAGAAGTCAAAATTGGACAACAAGAAGTCAACAAGCAGCTAAAAGACGAAACTGGGGAGCAGTAGGGCAATGCACGGCCATGCAATGCCATGCACGGCCGTGTGATGTGTTGCTAAATATCCTGTGTTTAAGAGTCGATTTTTGTATAGTTTTAGGAGTTTTAATTTGTACTTTGAGTCGGGTTTTATGTGGTATTTTTAGTTATGAATATTACAGGTATTAGGTGCTTGTTAGGCCCCAAACCCGGGAGGCCTCACTTGTTGGATTTACTCATTCACAAACAGTTCTTAAACTTGATTATCAAATAACACAGCGGAAAATACTTCAATAAAACATAACCATTACATTGTTTAACAACGGAAGCGTAACATATTCTATTACATAAACATATCATAATCTAATCATAACGGGATGCCAGTCTTCATGATCAACCGGGTAACTCTTTTCGCTTGCCAAGCATCACCGTCCATCATCCATACCTGCCTTAACCTGAATGTGCATACTAAAAAGTCAGCTACGCTGGTGAGTTCTAGTTTTCATTCGATTTAAGAAATGGTTCATCATTCAAAACATTCATTAGGGTTTAACATCACGTATAAGAAAACATGGCCTTTCATTCATCATTGAAAACCTTCAAACATTTTTTCTCATCATAAACACATTGAACGGATCATTTGTTTAAAACATTTAACATTCATTTAAGTCATACATTACTATCTACAATCTGTATCTTTCTTTAAGCGTTTCTGTGTCCCCGAAGGAACCTTGCATGTCGTGGGCAACCGTTACATATCGCCGTCATTGCCACAATACCATACATTCCGTCAATTCCCTTTTGTACTGCCCCCAAGGCTAACTACACGAGGACCGACAATACCCATTCAGTTGCCCCTATGGCTCTCATGTCCATAGACCAACAACCTCCATCGACGGCTATGGCTCACGGCCATAACACCGTCGGATCATAATTTAACCTTACATAGGGTCACGTTAACCCCTGAGTAACCGTCGCTACTCCCTACCAGTTGTACAACATCAAACCATTGGCAGGCCACCAAGACACTGCCCCTGTTGCTCTTATAGCAACTATGGCTCGCTGTCCATAATCTTCCACAAGGCTGGGAATTGCATTCCCAGACTTCATTCGTCAATTCCCTTCATTCGACAGATTAGATTTGTAATGACTTCTTTAAAACCTTTGCTCTTTTTCTTTTCTATTCATAAAACCTTTCATTCATTTTTGAAACCCTTTACCTTTAGTTTAAACCATTTCTTTATAAACATTTCGTTCGTAAACATTCCATTCATAAAACTTTCTTTCCATGAACCGTTCATCCCAAATCATTTCATTTCGTAAACATAGTTTCATAAGCATCATTTTATAAACATAGTTTCATAAACATCGTTTCGTAAAAACATCATTTCATATGTATGCACACCAGCCCGAAAACATTATATAAAACGTTTAAAAGAGGGCTTCTAGAACTCACTTGATAAGCTAATCCGGGTTGCCCTAAACAAAGGTCCCACTGCGTCACTTCCGATCTGAATTTGATAGTTAAATACACATCAAACCCAATCCTGACTCTAACGGTTTAACCATTCTAAACATACTAACTTTACTTAAACAACCTGATGCTTGCGCACTTAGCAAGTGCGCAGACCCTGCTTCCTGCGTACTTGATAAGTACGCAGGATTCTCTTCCTGCGTACTTGATAAGTACGCAGTGCCCTCTTCCTGCGTACTTGATAAGTACGCAGGACCTGCTCTGTGCGTACTTGATAAGTACGCAAGATCTGTTTCTTCGCAAAACCCTAACTTTCGTATTCAGGTCTGATCACGTCAAGATCCCGAACCTGTTTACATTCAAAACGTTCGTTTTCCATTAAAGAACTCAAATCTATATTTATCTTTCAGTTTTATCCGTGAAAACGTAACTTTTTCACCCAAAACCCGAAAAACCCAAAAACGAACAAAAACTCAGATTTAGGCCCGATCGTTACCTGAATCTAGTTTCTGGTCCGGAGGTTCTTCTCACAAGCTATGGAGCAACGCTTTGCTGAAATATCGGGTCGATCCGCCAACTTTCTCTCTCTACGGTTTCTCTCTCTAGAACTTGCAAATGTGAGAAATGATGGAGGTCTAAGCTATTTATAGGGGAGGCTCCCCTTCAGCCCGCCGGCCCATCCGGTCTGACCTGACATGCCTCGTTCGTTTATTTCGTCATTTTAACTGTCGTTTTATTTTTAGGATGTTACAGTGCTAAATGAGCGGTTAACGAAGCATAATTGAGAAGGCACGGAAGTACAGGGGGTGAAAGAGTAAAATGTTAAATGTCATGGAAAATAGGTCTTTCGCGGTACGCGAAGACTAGAGAGTGATCTTTCGCGACACGCGAGAAACTGGAAAAGCTGGCCCGACTAATTTGTTCTTCGCGGTATGCGAAGGACTTGCCAAGGTGGTTCGCGGTACGCGAGAGCCTTACGAATCAGGAAAAAAGCCCAAATTGCAATTATAAGCCAAATCAAACCCTAATTCACGATCATCTTTCAATCAGAGGAATTTGGAGAAGGCGAGGGCGATTTTTAGAGGCAGAGGTCATTCCGGATCAGCAATTGAAGCTATGCTCGTGTGTCTGACAAACATGCACAGCTAAGCTGCGTCTGCCTTCCTCCCGGCGGATGGTTCGTATAGTTTTTCGTGTTTGATTCAATTTGTTTATGTTTTGGATCTTGTTAGATTTTAACACAAACTTGATAGATTATTATATTAGTTGATTTAAACAGTTTAATTGAATGCTTTGAGTTTGCTTGCTTTACGATCTTGTTCGATTGATGATAAAACCTAGTAGCAGGGTTGGGTGACTAAAGGGGGTAACTTGGCATTGATAAACTGGGTAGTTGGATTGTACAGGTTTGTGACGAAACTGGTTGTATAGGTTGCTGACAACACTCTGTCTACAATTATTGTTTTAACTGATTTTCTAGCACTATGTCTATGTAGTGTCCAATGAACAACTAAGTTTTGCATAAACCTAGAACCTGAAGTTTGGAGTGAGTTGCATATTGGTTTAATCTGAATTCTAATTTACTAAACTAAGCAAATTGTATCTTTCCACTGATTCCCTGTGGATTCGACAACCCTACTTCCCTGTCTACAGTCTAAGGTAGCTAAGGAGTAGTTTTTATAAGTGTTTTTGATTGACCTTGACACTGCGATCACCGTTCAAACCCTATCTTGCTCCCCAAGGCTCTAGTACACTGCCAATTGTACCCTGTTTGATTCCCAAGGTGTTTGCACGCCCGTGCAATCCAATGCACGGCTGTGCATTGCTCATTTTGAGGCCTGTAAATAGGTGGCTTGAGTTCTTCATTAGAACATCCCATACACACCCAACCAGAGCTAAAGAAAGTCCGTTTCTGTAGTCTAGAGTAGAGAGTAGAGAGGCTCCTCTTCTTTGTCCGCAGTAGGGGAGCCTACGAAACTCAGCGTTACGCTAGTTAGTATGGCCATTCGTGGCTAAAACTCTTTGTATTGCTAGGGTGAAGATGATGTTTGGTGCATTTAATGTTTGACATATTAATCTAGTGGTATGTTTATGTCTTTAATTATTCGTTCATAAAACCACCATTTAGTGGGCTTTTATTATTGTCTAAATCCGTCTTTATATTTGTGAGTGTTCTTGATTTTAAAGTGTAAGATCGTAAAACCTTTTTAATCAAACTTCCTTTGAAGCCTGTACGTCTTTATACAAGCAGAGATTGATAAGCCAAGGTTTGGTCAACATTATTAAGGTCGTACGTCTTTATACAAACTTATTATGCTACCAAGAATTGGTGAACTCATGTTGGGAACGGTATGTCTTTATACTCGGTCCCATTGTTACGCCGCCTCCCGGTGAACAAAATATAATCACCTATTTAACTTTAATACAAAGCATTTACGTTCGATGTCTTAAACCAACCCGGATATGACCATTCGAAGAGTTGAGGGTAACTGTTGTCCCTAACGGGAGACACTACTATTTTAATTTAAAGATTTTAATTCGTGAATCAAATGTCATGAGGACGAGGCTCTAGCAGTGACCCGGGTCACAAGTTTGTAGTAGTCATATCTCTGGATTAGTCAACTTAACATTATCACGTACCAAGCTGATTCGAAGCCCGAAGTAATACTCTTCGTGACCTGATCATTTCCAAGACATTTACTTTTCTGCTTTTTAGTATTCTGTTCGTTGCATTTCTGTTACACACATCACGCACGTTTTTATTTTTCTGTTATTTACTTTATCGTCATTTACTTTTCTGTCATTTACTATTCTGCTTCACAAGCACACAAAACCCACTTACTAATTGATCCGGCTAAACGATAACAAAAGTTGAGTACTGGAACTCGACCGTGTCCATTGGTTCGATACTTGGTTCTTTCCTAAACTATATTACGCTGCGATAGGTACGCTTGCCTATTGTGTGTGTTTTAAGTTAAAGTAATTATCATTTTATAAATTTAAAACCTGATCTCGTGAAACTAATATCTCTAAATATTTTTATTACTAAAAACACGCTATCGGCCTTCTTCTTCTGCTGCCGTTCTTGAATCAGAAAGCAAAGGCGCAAAGCCAACTGGGACTGGCCGTTCTTCTTCTGCTGCCCGCTGCCGTTCTTGTGTCCAGGCGTGAAGACTCTTTTGATTTTTTGAGTTCCCTTCCCTTCTCGCTCCAGCCCCAGCCCACATCTTATTTTGCTATTTTTTAATAAGTTTGAAAATCTAGTGGGCCTTTTTTAATTTCTAAGTGGGTTAATATGATAAATGGATAATACAAGTAGTGGGCTTTTTTAATTTCTAAGTGGGTTAATAAGATAAATAGATAATACAAGTTGGGCCTTTTATATATATATATATATATATATATATATATATATATATATGGTAAGGTTCCTTTGTTAACCCACTGTTAGTGTATTAACCAAGTTTAACTCCGTCAAAATCGATCAAAATCAAAATTTGTTTTTTTAAATAACATTATTACACCAATACAACATTATGTTCTTTTTTACATTTTTGTAAATTCGCAAATCTAGGGTCGTTTATACCTGGTGTAAGTTTTTGACATTTGGTGTAAAAATGTAAAAAGTTACACCAGTTGTAAACGACCCTAGACTTGCGAAATTACAAAAATGCAAAAAAGAACGTAGCGTTGTATTGGTGTAATGATGTTATTTAAAAAAACAAATTTTGATTTTGATCGATTTTGACGGAGTTAAACTTGGTTAATACACTAACAGTGGGTTATTTTTTGAACCTCTCCCTATATATTATATATACAGGGATATGTTCAATTAAGAACCATAATTTTAGCGAGAACCATAATTTTAGCGAGAACCAAAAGAACCATGCATTTATACACATATTTAAGAATGCATGTATGCATTTGTGCATATATGCAGTAAGGATTCATTTGTGTATATTTGTGAATGAATGCATGGTTTCTTGGTTCTCGTCAAAATTATGATTCTTAATTGAACAGCTGCCTATATATATGTAAAATATATAATTTTTTTTAAAACTATGGGCCCCTTAGGAGACCGGGCCCGGGACGGTCGCCCCCCGCCCCCTAATGGGCCTCCCCTGGCTCCACATTATGGTTTTTTTTGCTTTTAGATTTTGAAGTTTTTATTTTATTTTAGTGGAAATTAGATGTGATTATGTGAGAATGATGTTGAATGAAACTTAAATCCTGATTAAACTGAGTATTTCGTATAACATTGTATTTTGTTATAGAACTCGACCCGGCACGACCTGATTCGACCTACCCTACCCAAACATTCTGACGCCGGGTTGTTAGAAATCCAAGCAACGAAAAAATAATGACCCTATAGGAAAAAATCCTGGCTCCATCACTGGCTGATGTAACGAAAGACAGTACATGATTAAATATGACCGTAACACATGATCTGAGAGAGAGGAGAGAGGATATACGTCCGTCTTTGAGGCATCTTTACAAAGATTGTTGTGAAGGAGAAAGGGTGGATCCGTATCAGTCCGTTGCCGATACTCTTATAACCCTATAAAATTAAACACCCTTCGAAACAAAAAAAAAACATAATTTTAAAATGAAAATGCTTTCTTTAGTTTTATTTTTCACTATTTAGCAATAAAAATGAAATAAAATCAGAATTAAATAATGAAATATCCTCTATATATATTGCCACAACCTTTAAGAATCTTCCTCACTCCCCAACCCTCTTCATTTCTTCACCCAATAAACCAAAAAAGAAGAAGAAAGAAACACCAACCCACAAGTCGCCACAAGGTATTGCAAACTCACACTTCTCTCTCCATGTATCTATTTATATATGTATATATATAACACACTTCTACCATTATGTTCTTCATTACTGCGTGTTTTTTTATATGTTTATGGGAAATAAATCCCAAATATGTGCCGTGTTCTTCTTGCTGTAGGTGTAATTGTGCACGGTAAAAAGATCAACAAATCAAATTCATTAAACACCTCACCTTTCTTGTCTTTCTCTCTCTAAAAATTCAGGGTCTCTCTCTACAAAAATCCCATTTTCCAGATCAAGAAGGTTCCTTGGGTCAATTCTTTGAGACCCACAAGATTTTAACCATTACTACCATTCTATATTATTCCATCTACAACTGTGTGTTTCTTGATCATCATCATCTCAATTGGTATTACTTAATTCTCTCATTTTTTGGGTTTATTTTTATAATTTTAAATTGTTTTCTTGATTGTAGATTCTGCTTTTTGAATCTCCAAAATTTGATAATTTTCTACACATATACATACAATATTTATATGCATATGTGGGTGTTAGTGTGAATGTAAAATTTGATTTTCTATTCTAAGCTTCAATCATTCATTGGTAGAAACTATGTTTTCTGGGGTTGACTTGTTTTGAATAGAAGTCAAACACTATTTTTCTTTGATTTCATTGAACTGACATGAAAAAAGCTCCATTTAATCATCTTTTTTACATGGGTATGATCTGATTTTTGTTTCATGATATGGGTTTTGTTTATCTTGATGAAATCTTACCCCTTTTTTTGTCAAATCTGTCAAGAAATTGATTGCTTTTGTATAAAAGTGTTATAGGATCAAGCAATTATGTTGGAGAAGGCTGAAAAAAGATTTGATCCTGAAGAAGTAATTGAAGAATTTGAAGGTTTGACCAAAGATGCTAAGAGGGTTCAAATTGAAACTTTAAAGAAAATCTTGAAAGAAAATGATGAAGCGGAATATTTAAAAAAATGGGGTCTTGATGGTAAAACTGACCCTGAAAGTTACAGTTCTTGTGTCCCTCTTGTTACCCACAAAGATCTTGAGCCTTTAATTCAACAAATTGCTGATGGTTCACCTCACTCTATTCTCACTGGCAAGCCAATTACCACAATTACATTAAGGTATTTTGTGATATTTTGGCATGTACTTTGTGCATTAAAGCTGCTTGGTGAACTGGCTTTTGTAACTGTTTTGTTGAATGTTTATAGCTCTGGGACTACTCAAGGGAGGAGAAAGTTTGTACCTTTCAATGATGAATTGACCGAAACAACAATGCAGATCTATCGAACTTCTTACGCGTTCAGAAACAGGTAATTTGTTTAACGCGAAAGATTGATATAATTTCATGTGTAATATCCTGCGCTTGTTGGTTTCTTGAACTTTGTATGTGATTGTGGTATAAATCTTGCACCATAATTAGTAGTTTACATGTCATAAAAATTTGTAGACTACAACCTTCTAAAGGATCATGGTACAGACTTTCTAACTTCATAGTTTTATAAAGATCCAATCTTTGATTCTTTTTATGGGTTTCTTTTATGTGTAGGGAATATCCAATTGGAAATGGGAAAGCTTTGTGCTTTATTTATGGGAGTAAACAGTTCAAGACAAAAGGCGGTTTACTAGCAGGCACTGCTACATCTAACGTATATCGTAGTGAACAATTCAAGAAAACAATGAAGGAGATGCAGACCCCATGTTGCAGCCCTGATGAAGTCATTTTTGGGCCCGATTTTCACCAGTCTTTATACTGTCATCTTCTCTGTGGGCTCATTTTTCGTGATGAAATTCAGGTTATATCTTCTACTTTTGCCCATAGCATTGTGCATTCATTTAGGAGCTTTGAGCTAGTGTGGGAAGAATTATGTTCTGACATAAAAACCGGAACTTTATCCGCCCGGATCACTGTTCCTACAATCAGAACTGCAATGGCCAAGGTTTTGAAACCGAACCCTGAGTTTGCCGACGAGATTCTTAAAAAATGTTCGAGTTTGAGCAACTGGTATGGATTAATAGAGGAGTTGTTCCCTAATGTGAAATACATTTACGGGATCATGACTGGATCAATGGAACCTTATTTGAAAAAACTAAGGCATTATGCTGGTGGAATACCGTTGTTGAGTGCAGATTACGGATCCTCTGAAGGGTGGATTGGAGCAAATGTGAACCCAACCCGCCCGCCCGAAATGGCAACTTTTGCAGTGCTTCCCAACATTGGGTATTTTGAGTTCATACCGTTGAGAGAGATTCGTGTGGGTAGGCAAGATCATGGTGAACCCAAGTCTGCGTCAGTCCGGGTCGAGCCAAGACCGGTGGGTTTGACAGATGTTGAGGTCGGGGAAGAGTATGAGGTGGTTGTCACCAATGTTGCAGGTATCAAAGGTTTAGTGTCTAGTTGTAGTACCACTTGATGTATAACTTAAATTCATTGAGGGTTGACTATTTGACTTTCCTAATGCAGGTTTGTATCGTTACCGGCTCGGTGATGTTGTTAAGGTTGTCGGGTTCCATAACTCGACTCCGGAACTCCAATTTGTTTGCAGAAGAAACCTAATGCCGACAATCAACATAGACAAGAACACCGAGAAAGATTTACAGTTATCGGTCGAAGCAGCAGCCAAGTTGTTAACGGAAGTAAAACTCGAGGTGGTTGACTTTACGAGTCAGGTTGACCTCTCGTCAGAGCCGGGACATTATGTGATCTTTTGGGAAGTAAGTGGTGAAGCAAGCAATGAAGTACTTCAAGATTGTTGCAATTGTTTGGACTCCACATTTGTTGATGCTGGTTATGTGAGTTCAAGGAGAGTCCAAGCTATTGGACCCTTGAAGCTCAAAGTTTTGAAAAGAGGGACCTTTCAAAAGATCTTGGACCATTATGTTGGATTGGGGTCCACTTTGAATCAGTTCAAGACACCAAGATGTGTGGGCCCAGTTAACCAGACAGTGTTGCAGATTCTATGCAATAATGTGGTAAAGAGTTACATTAGTAGTGCTTTTGGTTAGGGTTCTTGGGGTATATTTGTTTGTATTGTAGCATTCTAGTTTGCATATATGTTAAAAGGGCTTGAAATAATGTGTTTCCATCGTGTAAAATTCCTATACATAAGTTTACGGTGTAATATATCAACAATTATATTGTTTTAGCATATTTATATTGTATCTTTTTGGAGGAAGACTATATCGAGGGTGCTTATCGGGTCGGTTTTAGTTTTTCTGAGTTGTTTGAATCGGGTTGTACGGGTTAAGACTTGACGATTTTTCAACCTAATTCGAATACTTATTTGAATTCAAACCTAAAAAACCAATTCGAATTTGGTTTGATTTCGGTTTAAAATGAATTATAGCATGTAGTCGAAAAAAAAAGAAGATTAGTTTTAACTATTCAAATAGAAAACAAGTTACAAATGTCAAATTACAATCTTGAATCATCCGAAATTTGAATCATACTATCATAATGTCATATACATTACCAAATCACATGATCATAACTTTATCCAAAATGTTATTGATGGAGGGTTTATCTACAAGTTTGAATTTCAAAGTTCTTTTAATTATCTTTTCTTTTATTTGAATTGTTAGTTGGTGTTTATCGTTTATTTTGAATTTAGTATTATCTGTTAGTTATCAAACATTATAAGTATTTTAGTTTTGCAACTTAATAAAGGAGATTAGTTTTGAGATTGAATCTTTATTTCCAAAATTGTGAGTTTTGAAGCATTTAGAACATCTAGGTTTTGATCCATTTGATTGTGTTGATACGTATCCTCATCATTTGGTATCAAAGCTCTTGATTGTATCAAATGACTGCTCATGGAAGAGATCTACACCCTACTCGCAGAACCAAGGTAGCGATCGAGTTGATCCCGACCCATGGGATCTCAAGATCAAGTGGATCCAACAAAGGATCCTGGATCTTGAACAGAATCTTAAGATCAAGCGGCTCCGAAAAAGGATCCGAGATCTTGAGTTACAACATGGGATGTGCAATGCGAAAACTGAGTCGAGTACCGTCGTTTGGGACGAAGGTGATGACAAAGAGGAGCATCCGTTCGACTATCACCCACCCCGGTTCTACGAACCGATCTATCAGGAGTGTTTGTCGAAAGACGAACCCAGATTCGATAAAGATGAGATTAAACCCGATGAGGAAGAACGCTTGTTTGTGCAAAAGATTCTTAGCGGAGTTACGATTCAAGAGCACGAACAAATGAAAGACAAAAATGATACTGATCGTGATCTTAGGCTTGAAGTGTTAGAATATTTGTCGGTTTCTTCATATGTTAAACGCTAAAAGCTAAAAGATAAAAGCTAGAATCTAAAGCTAGATACTAAATACTAAAAGCTAAACCGTAAAAATAAACGTTAAATCTAAACCCTAAAAGTTAGACGTTAAACGTAAAAAACTAAAAGTTAAACGTAAAAATCTAAAGCATAAAACTAAACGCTAAAGTTAAACCATAAAAACTAAACTTTAAAGCTAAACTAAAAAACTAAACTATAAAAATAAAAATTATAGCTAAAAGGTAAAAAAGAGAATAATAAAATAAATAACAGTGAAAAGTAACATTAAATGACACTTGAAAAGGAAATTTAACCAAAAAAGACTACAGCGCAGTAGTTAAGCTCCTCGCAAGGAATGTTAAGGTCGCATGTTCTTTTCCGAGTAACAGTTCCTTTTCCTCAATTTTTTTCATATATAAAATGTGTTGCTGAAAACTGTTCCTGTTTCTTATTTTTTTAGTGTTCTATATATACAAGGAAATGTTCAAATAACAAGTGATTTTTCCTTAAAAAATGATAAAAACCTTAAGAAACGATATCAAACGAACTCCGGTTATGCTAATTTCAGCGGCGTTGGAACCGTCTCGTCGAATTCTACCATCTTAGATTTTAGGGTTTAGCTTTTAAGATTTAGACTTTAGGGTTGAATTTTAAGGTTTTAACCTTAGGGTTTAGTTTTTTTTGGAAGGGGGTGAGGGGTTTAGGTTTTTTTGAGGTGGGGGGGGTGGTTAGGTTTTTGGGGGGTTGGGGTGGTGGTTTTAGGTTTTTGGGGGTGTGGGTGGAGGGGGGTTTAGGTTTTTGGTGGCGGGTTAGGGTTTGATGAGTGGTTTTAGGTTTTTGGGGGTGTGGGTGGAGTTTGTTTGATCAATTTCTTAGCGTTCGTTAGCGAAAAACCACTTATTAGTGGAACATTCCCCTGTATATATATTGTTTCTTCAACGATACACACCATTAAAGGGTTAGATGCATTTAGAATTTCAATTGCTCATCATTTTACCTTTTGACCATGTCTGAACAACTAAAACGCTGCCATTGATCACAACTAAATTGATATAGGCCATGTTATATTGTAAAGAACTATAATTCTCCTTATTTTGAATTTTAATGTGATGTTGATGGGCAATTGGAGTTTAGTGGGTACCATCAACCATGTAACACGATTTGGGAGGAAAAAATAAAACCAATTTGGACCACACATTTAATGGTGTATTAATGGTTGATGATGTTTAACTTTTGCTAGCTCCCACCATTTATTGAGATAGCCGACCATGCGAAATAGGTCGCTTCGGGTTCCTGTCTAATTCGTTTAATGCACCGACTGTAATTGGGCTGTACTAAATTTGCGCAGATTATCAGTCAACTCACGTAAAACTAAAATAAAACTTTTAACCATGCATACTACATCTATAAGAGCGTGCTAATTTCAGCAATAATATTAAGAACTACATAAACATTTGATTAAACTTAAAGAGAAGTGTCGGTGGCAAATGCCACCTATCACTTCTCCCCCTCAATTTTGGTGAAATGGCAAAATCACCCCAAACTTTGTAAAATATCATTTTGACCCCCTTAAGTTTCTCAAGTTTTGAGTTTACCCTCTGTAGTATATATAATCTGATTTTTTCTCAATAACTCTCATTCGTTAATTTTTTTTTGACGTTCGGGTATAAATTTCGTTAAAAACAGAGTTGTATTCAAAATAAGGTATTTTTAGGCGTCGTGTGTTATATCGACTGACGGTAACGTGAAGAATGAGATCGGCACCGACTGAAAAACATCGGTACCGTTATATAAATGTATTTTATCTATGTTTCGATCTTTACAATCGAGTCGCCGTAACTTTATATGTTTTTTTCTATGTACTTAACCATGTTTCTTTTTGTGTTTAGCCATGTTAATGCCACTGCCTTAACCGTTTAAGTTTCGCCTCCACCGCGGAACGCGGGGCTAATTTTCTCATTTATATATATAGTGCTTCAATATTAAAATGTAAAATAAAAAAAAATGGTTTAATTTTCACTTCCTAGTATTTATTTGGTTCTCTTCTTTTCTGGATATATTTTATAATTATAATAATAATAATAATATGCATATGTGTATGTAGTGCGTATACACATACAATGTTTTTAAAATCGGACCGGGAATCGTGACCTCCCCTAGTCCGGTTACATGCTCTGAGACCGTTTGCTGGTTGAACCGGGCGATCCAAGCGATTCAGCGGTCGAACCGCGAATCGGTGGTCGAACCGGGTAGTTTAATTTTTTTTTATTTTTTTATCTTTTTTATCCTATAGTCCTTCTACTTATTTCTATTTACAATTTTAACCCAATTTGGCTCTTTTCTTTTAACTTATACGCTGCCACAGGTCCTCCAAAACCCTAATCAAAATTAAAATTGAAGATTCAAAAAAAAAAAATTCCTACAGACCTACAATCCTCGTCATTGACTCAAAATTGTTTAAATGGTTGTATATGTAGTATTTGGAATTTTTTATATTTTTCTATATATTTTTATGAATATTTATATTATTTATTGCGTCATCCGGTTCTTGAATCCGGTCCGACCAGTGAACCTCTAAGACGTCCGGTTCGTTGTCCGGTCCGGTTCTGAAAACATTGCACATATATACACATGTACAAAATGATATTAATACCATATTTTTTAAAATAAATTTCAAACATGTTGAAATCCACACACATATATATATATATATATATATATATATATATATTCTAATCAATTTATATAATAGAGTAAAGTGTCATTTTCGTCCATATGGTTGGTCATTTTAGTCACTTTCATACAAAATTTGTTTTTTAGCTTTTCCATCTTTGACTTTTCAAAATCTAGCCATTTTCATCCACCTGACTAACTCCGTTTACAGTTTAACGTTAAATCATGGGCAATTTGGTTTTTTCAAAAATTATTCTTAGACAGATTTCAACCAAACCAGCTGTTTTTGACCAAAATAGCATAAACTGTAGATGTTAAAATGTAGACGGAGTTTTAGTCAGGTGGATGAAAATGGCTAGATTTTGAAAAGTCAAGAACGGAAAAGCTAAAAATAAAGTTTTTGGATGAAAGTGGCTAAAATGACCAAAGCATTAGGACGAAAATGACACTTTACTCTATATCTAATACTACTATATAAAACACATTGAAAGGACAATAATGTAATTTAACTTAAATTTTAAGACACTTAAGAACATCTATACTATATTTGGTACAAGTGTTGATAACAACTAGCCATTTACAATTTTGTCACTCTTGTTTACAAATCTATGCTCATCCCACATCAGATGAGAAAAGAAGTATGGATGAAAGAAATGACTATAAAACAACTCTTTGGCTTTTCCAATGAATTCCTCCATTCCATTGTTTCTTTGTCCCATATCAATGAAGAAACAAAAGTGGAGTGACCACATATTCTATAAAGTGGAGGCCCTAACCAAAACAATAACTGAAATATTCGGTTATCTTTAGAAACCGACTAGCTTCGGTTAGAAGCAGTTCGGTTATTCAGTTTTAAAACTTGGGTCAACTCAGTTTTTTGTTAATAACTGAAAACTTAAGCAAAGAACGACTTGGGTTGGGTTTTTAAAATTTTATTTCAGTTGAATTTAGTTAACAAAAACACCAAAAAATTGAATGCTTTTTATCAAAACGTTCATTTTATAACATACTAATCATTTGGTGTTTTGTTTATTTGTTAAATTTTAAGACACTATTTAAATTTTTATAACTAAATACTATTTAAATTAAGTATATTATCTTATTTAAATCCTTAACTATATAATTACTAAATATTTAAATAGTTATAATAATAATAATACCCGAATATAATGAGTGTTTAAAACAGTTCGGGTTAGATTGCGCTTTCTTATAGAGCCTCGGTGATATCCGTCGCTTTGCACGGGCCAACCCACTAGTAATAAATAGTGTACGACAGTTAAAACGGTTTTCATATAGCATGTATACAGTTGAAAGGGATATTAAATATTACAAAGCGGTTGGTAAAGGCTGAGGTGAATGAATGATTATCTTCTTCATCAGTACTGTCATCTTGTACAGGTGCCACATCTTCTTCCGTCTTTTCTGCCTCATCTTCATCATCTTCTTTCTTTGGTATCAACAATTCAAGGCCAGCCGGAAGCTAGATATACAATCATCTTAAACATGGAATCACCAACAAAATGAAACACAAGAAAATATGCTTCAAGTAAAAGGATATCTTCTACAACCTTCCTTCATCCCACAATGAAACATAATTCACCTCTATATTTCTTGATTTTAATTTTCCACCCATGACCACCACCTGCAGATATAGTAATTGGAGCTCTCGGTAGCTTGTTTTCAAAATATAAGACCACTTTAAACTTGATTCAATGGAGAACATAAAAACAAAATAAAAGAAATAGAAAGTGTGTGAATATACCACATATTTTGATTCTGGATCAATCAAGATTTTCCTTTTAAGTCATTGATTATATGAGGAAGATTAGTACCAACGCACGACCATACAAAAATTAGGAAACATTGTGTTTGAATAACTTGAAGCAAGTATAGCTGACGGATGTAAGCAAGTGAACACAATCAAGAATTTTGAATATGAAATGGTATGCTATTTAAACAAAACTTAAAAGAACACCCAAGATTGCAATGAATATTGTGATTAAGGACAATTTTAACTTCTTCAATAGTCAAATACATGATAAACATAGCTGAATACTCATAATTAGTATGCCTATTAAATAAATACTCTCATTTGCTATTCTAATGCTCTAAATCATCCATGATCATGCAAAGTTTTATAACTGTATCATAAGGAAGATATTAGGCATATTATAATCAGGAGGAATTAGAATTTCTCCAATATAAGTAGTTTGTAATTAGTTTAAACCATCATTACCACTTAAAACACCCTATACCAATCAACCTACACAACATCCTTGCCTCAATTGCACTTCAACTTTTAGTTGGAGTATAAAACAACACAAAGAACACAAAGATATACAATTTTTTTTAATGAAGACAAAGATAAAAAAAACAGATCAAATCAAATGAATAATCATAATCAATAAAGAGAAAGATGTGTATCGAAGCGGCGATTATCATTGAGAAGAGCGATTAAGAACAAAGATAAAATAATCAAAACAAAATCAAAGCAATTCAGATGAATAATCATAATCAATAAAGAGAAAAAGATGTGTTTACTTACCTGCGATTTGGAAATTAGGGTTTGCAATAAGTAATCGAAGTGGTGATTAACATTCAGAAGAGTGATAAGAACAAAAATCAAAACAAATCAAAACAAAATAAAAAAAAGATAAATAATCATAATCATTGAGTTATGAAGGACACACTATGCCTGAAGTGATTGATCGATTAGAGATCGACGATTCGTCGATGAATTGACTTGGAGATGAAGCGCCGATGAATGAAGAACAGAGCCAGAGGTTGCGAGAACCGAGTGATGAATTTTTAGGGTTTCAACACAATTAGGAACGGGTATGGTATCGGGTTAGGATCCGCAAGAAAGTAAATTCGGGTCATATTGGTTTGGGCGGGAAAACTTCTATGAGGTAAAATGTGGTGTTATGTATCCAAGTGTCCAACTATATAATCATTTATTAGGTAGCAGCAGTATTATAACAATAATTTAAAATGTTGGTTTTAAACATGATTTGTTCGATATATTGTTAATTTTTGGGCCCACGTGTTTAGGATTTGTGTGGTTTTAAATTTCGAAAATTCACATTTCTAATTCTAGTTAAAACATAAATAAATAGATAAAAATGTCACTATCTACGATATTAATTATACAACCAAAAAGGCATATTTACCCTTCATAGATAAAGTTTTTAACTTTTTTGGTTGAGGTCAAATGGAAATGTTCATAGAACTTTTCTGAGTTATTTATAGTAAAAATCCATTTAGACACGTCACCATCTTGCATAAATAGGCATTTGCGATCACTCCTACTACTATTCCACTATCATGTGTAGCAAAAGAAAAATGATGATGAATGATGATAGGATTCCAAGGGCAAAAGTGGAAAAAGAATGTTCATCATGCACGATACTATGGGATTGTGGTAGTACTTTGTATGATTCATTTGAAGTTGTTTCAATTCATTATATAATCGATAAACATCGTATGAAGCTTCCTTATGATCTTCGATATCAGGTCATATCATCATCATCATCAACATCATCATCATCATCATCGTCATCATCATCATCATCATCATCATCTACATCATCATCATCTACATCATCATCATCATCATCAACTCATTCCTATGTGAGGGGTAATTCTGGAAAAGTGAGACAATATTTTTCATCCATGGTTTCCTCCATAGCTCATCTTATTGGGAAGAAGATAAGAGTGAAGAGAGAAAGAAAAAAGAGCACATGAACAAGAAGAAGGGCAAAAATGTGAAAAAGAGTCATGTTATTTTCTTGCTATGTATAATTATAAAGCTTAAATATTTTATTTTTATTTTTTATGTCGTTTTTCTTACTTTCTTCTTGAGGTTGGTCCTTCTTGTCCCTATTACTTTTGGTTTGAATTGTCTTTATTTCAACATGGGCTAATAAGTTAGTTATTAATATTTGTCTTTATTTCAACATGGGCTAATAAGTTAGTTATTAATATTATTTAATTTAATTCTTTAACGGCAAGTAATGATTTTGAATTTGAATTTTTGGAATTAAAGAAAGCTCAAAATGGAGACGAATTATTTTACTTTCTAGAATAGTAACCAAGTTTTAAAAGTATTTCAATTAGGCCACTCAATACGCATTTTACACGGTATATACCTTCGGGTATACTATGATGAGTGACCTAATTGGAACACTTTCGAAACTTGTTTACTATTCTGTAGTGTTTTCTCTTGATATAATTACATTGCAAAAATGAGCATTAACTATTATAGCATCCATTATGCTAGCTTTTTTCCGTATAACGTGAACGTCAATTATATTAGTATTAACTGTAAACATATTTAGATATCGACTAACCATTAGATTGAAAGGTCGGTTATCTTAGATGACAACTTACTTCCATTGGTTTGGATTAAAACGGGTTATAACCAAAATATGTTCACTTAAAATGAGTCGTTTTAGATAGAAATATCAAAACGAGTTCACCTGTTATATTTGCTTTTAGACTATGGGACGGGTTTCCACTGATGTCCTCGGTCTTCACTCCTAACTCTCTTCCTTTCCCACCACCCAACCATGAAAATGGTCTTTATTCCCCCACCACTTTTTACTTAACCATTTATTTTATTTTTTAAATACAAGTAATATTACTATGTTTAAACATTATGTAATAAGAAAATAAAAATAATTATAAGTTAAATAAAAATTAAAATAAATACACAATATATAAAAACAAAAACAGAAAAAGCATGGGAATGATTTTTGTAAAGCCTCAAACCCGGGAGACCTCACTTATTGGATTTACTCATCAATACATAACACTTAAACGTAAAACATTTATCTCTTAGCAGCGGAAACGATTTAAACTTTCAACATAACAGCGGAAGCATAACATGTCTTTCACAACTTGTCAAAATCAGACTGAAACTTCTCTTAAACAAAAAAAACATAAATTGGATGCCAGACACTGATCTTCGGGTAACTCGTCTCGCCAAGCCAAGCATCCACATCCATCTACTACCACCTACACTTAACTGATGTGCATACTAAAAATCAGCAACGCTGAGTGAGTTCTAATGTTTACTTTAAATCAATTATACAAAAGTTTTACTAATACTTAAATACTGTCCTTAAGGCAAAACTTTACATACTTTACATTACTTTTCAAAACAGTTTAAAAACATATAATGAACCGTCAATTCCTTTACACTGTACTGCCCTCATGGCTCGCGTCCATGAACCGAAAAGTACTTGGTCATTGCCCTCATGATCAACGACCATGAACCGACAATACCTTTTTACCGTCAATTCCTCTGTTCGGTCATTGCCCTCATGATCAACGACCATGAACCGACAATACCGTTTTACCGTCAATTCATCTGTCCGGTCATTGCCTTCATGATCAATGACCATGAACTGACAGTACCGCTTTACCGTCAATTCCTCAGTCCGGTCATTGCCCTCATGATCAATGACCATGAACCGACAATACCGCTTTATCGCTAAGGGGAGTTGCGTAGTTCTCCCGAGCAACCGCCGTCACTCATCCTAGTTGTACAACCGTTAACGAACCATGAAGGTTCTTACTAATGAGTAGAACCCATATCTGACATCTTACACAAGTAACATCTGTCCCAAGGACCTTTACAGCTGGTACACGTTCCCGAAGGAAAACTGTTCAATTTACCATTCATAAAACTTTATGTAAATCTTGCTCATAACTTTCACATATAATATGCCTTTGTTTATATATATAAAATATAGTAAACGTTTGCCATAAAATATAGTTATTCTTTACTAAACATAGCTTAACACATATATCATGCCTTTGTTTATGTATATCAAAATATAATAAACGCTTGCCAATAATATAATCATACTTTACTAAAAATGTACTTTTGCCTCTTTTAAGCTTTACACTAAAACATAGCTTTCACTTTGTTTATTAATATATAAAATATAATAAACACTTTACACTAAGTATGCACACCACCACTAAAGTAGGCAAAAAGAGGATTAGAACTCACCTGTGATGAACACGGTAAGAGATCTTCTAACCTCTACGTACGCAACCTAGTCTTAGCTTACATACATCTCGTTACATTTTGACCTGCACTATACCGAGAACCTAGGGGTACATGGTTCTTTCCCGTGACTTTTAGGAGTTCTCGGCTTAATCTCGTGAACATGGAAGTATACGGCTTTAGGAAAGTTCTCAGGATTTTACCCGAGAACTCTAACCGTGAACTTTACCCAGACCGCAAACTTTACCTAGGCCGCAAACTTTACCCCATACCGCGAACTTTACCCCATACCGCGAACTTTACCCCATACCGCAAACTTTACCCCAACCGTGAACTTTACCCCATACTGCAAACTTTGCCCAGACCACAAACTTTACCCAGACCGCAAACTTTACCCCAACCGTGAACTTTACCCCATACCGCAATTTTTTTTTTACCCATACCGCAAACTTTCCCCCAACCGTGAACTTTACCCCAATCGTGAACTTGCATGGATTCAGATCTGGATCGATTGATTCGTCAAGTTTGAAACTTTTTATGTTTAAAATGCGTATTTTCCTCTCATGATTCCTGATCTATAATCCTTTTCTCATTTGGTTCATAAAAACCCGTCCTTTTTACGAAAATACCCAAAAACCCAAAAAAAGAATAAAAACTCGGATTTGGTTCGGGTTATTACCTGTTTCGAGATTCCGAATCGTAGAACCTACTCACGAGTAGTAGAGGAACGAGATGCTAGCTCTTCAGGTCGATTCGTCAACTTTCTCTCTCTACAGTTTCTCTCTCTAGAAAGTGGGGAAGTTGAAGTGTGAAAATGAGGTGGTTGGAGTGAGGGTTAGGGTCTTAAGGCCCATCCTCATCCTCAGCTCAGCCCACCTAGTGACCCAGCCCAAGGCCCGGTCCATCTCACTTCCTTTTCCTTAATTTCATGTAAACCTCGTGCTTGTTTTATCGCTTCGAAATACGGGATGTTACAATTTTCATTAATAAACTAGAAACAATACGTAATAAGAATTAAAATTACAACAATAAAAAAAAACTAGTGTTGATTGTTGGGTTGAAGTGTGACAATATGTTCCCCCAAATCCACGGAAAGATTGTTGTGCGTTTCGTGATTACGTATTTGCCGATTATTAGCTTTCTTTTGTGCCTCACTAATTTCTTCCAAACGGGTGGACGATTGAAGATCATTTTCAGTATACTCACAAATTGCATGACCATCGCCTTCCAAGATCAAGTTATGTAAGATGATCCACACGTGCATGCCCTTGCCAGATTCTTCACTATACGCCAACGTTGCTTGAGGACACTGAAAGCATGTTCGACATTTTTTATTGCGGCTTCTTGCTCTGCTTTAAAGCTTTCATTTTCTCATCTTGTAGACATGTAAATGATTTGATAAAAAACAGAATACATAGGATATATATCATGAGTAAGATAGTACCATACTTGATTTGTGTTCCTCTAACATGAAATAAAAAGATTCAGGTGCTAATCCGTTTATGATATCATTGAATATCGGCTACTCGTCAAGTACGTTGATGTCGTTATTTGAACCGGCAACTCCAAAGATCCATGCCAAATACACCACTGCTTCGAGCATTACTGTTAGACATGGATAATCACCTCGCATGTGCTGATCTCGCCAGTCATTCATGCAGTTACTCCACTCCCAATGCATACAATCTAGGCTACCAAGCATGGCGAGTAAGCCATGTACCAATTCATGCCAATTGTACAAGTGTTGAAAGTTGATTGAGGTCGGTTTGCTTAAATATTTTTGTTGGTGAATGTTGATGACACTTTTACAGAATTTATACATACTTACCCATCCTGTTTTCTCGGACATCTTCAAATATTCATCCAATTAGTCGGGGGTTTTCCGTATGATGTTAGACGAAGTGCAACAATGTACTTTTGTAAAGGACTAAAAGTTATTCTAACAATGTACTTTTGTAAAGGACTAAAAGTTATTCTACCTCTAGCATCCCATCTCAATGTAAAATAACACATCTCGCATTCAATATCATTAGCAATTCGTAGGAATAACTGTTTGCTGATTCAGAACCATCGTCTGAATGTCTCTTCGCTATAGGGAGTCCTCATCAAAGTAGTCAAGAACCAAAAGATCATGGGTAGCTTAACGTTCTATATTTAGAGCATCTCTTTTTATTGTCGTCCTTTAGGTTGAGCTTTCGACACCATCACGTATGATTTCGACTACCTTGGAAACGATTGTGTTGATGAATAATGATGCTATCCTACCTGATAAAGATAATGATGAAGACAGAGGCAGATGTATGTGGAGCTTACACGGTGTCTAGGCACCCAATCAAACAAATCCACTTAGTGTAAAATATGCGTTTTTCTTTTCTTAAATTGGATCAGAAGCCCAACTGTTCTAACAACCCCCCCATCACTCACACAAACCCAATTGATGTTTTTGAAAAAAAAAAATATTTATTTGTTATTTAATCATCGTATTGCTATAATTCATGGGTTTGAAAAATATTATTCTATGGTTTGGAAAAATTAGAATTTTATGGCTCTGAAAATAAATTAAAATCTATAGTGTATTACTTTTTATTTTTTATTGTACTTTATAAATTTTGTATACGACTATAAACTGATTTAAGCACAAAATATTAGCGGTATTCTTATCTAGTTTTTTTCTGCTGGTTTGCTCTTCCAATTCAACGTATTTGTTACTATTTGGTTCTATAAATCACTTTTGAGTAATTACTGGTTTAAGACATGCTTGCTGAGCTTTTCATGTTATATATTGTTTTTACATGACTTGTTTTGACTCTACTCGTTTTGGCCTCACCTATTTTTTGCTCCCACTCATAAAAATTCATGAATCCGTCACTAGATGAAAAGAAGGAATCCATTTCAAATCAGTGCCGGCTTATAGTATTAAAATTTAAGCTTCAGCTTTGGGCCCCCAAAAATTTGGGGCCTCTAATTTCAGAAAAGTGTTGTATATTTAGACATGTTTATTTCAATATATAAGCCTATAGTTAATCTGGATGAGTTGATTGAGTGATTGTTCCTCTAAAGCCAAGGTCAAGTGTTCCAATCTCATCTCTTCTTTTTTTATTTAATTTTCTTTTAGGCCATCCGGTATACCCTTCTTTTTCATGGCGTGATCCGATATCCGGTATACCCTTCTTTTCCATGGACACCTTCATCACGGCGTGATCTTGAGGGAACACCACCCCCTCGTAGCGTGATTGTGTGGCGTGAGAATAATCACGGGGTGATTCATTGGCTTCAACTAATACATAATTTTTTTTTATTATTTTTATTATTTTTATTTTCATTATTCTCATTATCCTTGGCTTAAACATTTAATTATTTTTATTTTCATTAAGTTCGTTTTTCATTCCCGGGGTTTGGTCATTTTAATTATTTTGGTTTAAAATGAGAATTTTTGTATACCTGTTATTGTGGTTCGGCCATTTTTATTTATATAAATTTATCGTTTCAAAGAAATTTTCGACGTATTTTACAATTTATAAACCTATACAATAATAAATAGCTGATGTATTTCATGATTTCAAATACATATTTGTGTATTTGAAACTTGGTTGATTATTTAATTAACTTATTAGTTGATTACTTTATTAATTGCTTGGTTGATTACATTAATTAGTTGTCAATCCGAAGGCTCGAATTTGGAAAAGGGCCCACGTTTTTTATTCGCTTTGGGCCTCCAAAATTATTGAGCCGCCCCTGTTTCAAATGTGTCACACAAGTTTTGAAAGTTGAAAGTTTCACGAAAATTTGTTTAGAATGATTTTTATAGTGTTTGAAAATGGTTTAATTTGGTTTGGAATAATTTTTATAGTGTTTGAAAAAAAGGATTTTTTTAAATCTAGCTGTTTTTAACGGTCAAAAGAGGGGGAGAGAGCCGTGAAAGGGCTCACACTCGTGGCTCACAACTGTGGTCCACGCCACCGCGACGCGGTGTTCAACGCGCGGCCACAGTGCCACATCAGCTCACGCGAGCCTTCCAGAGATCCATGCTGCATGGTCTTATGACGTCTAGTGGTGACGGATGGCAGCGATTGCGGCCGCTGACAGGGTCGGCTCAAACTTTTTAGGGTTTAAAAGAACTTTAAAAATTGGGGGCTCTTTTTAACTGGATTTAACCATATATATATAATATGAAGTTCTTGATTAGTGTATACGATGGTAACTTATGTTGGAAGTTTAATCTTGATTTGTATTCACACGTGAAACATGTCATATGGGTCAAGACTTGGGGTGCAAGTTTTGTTTGGATTTTAAGTTGATGGGTCAAGAAAGAAAAGCTTTGGAGTGCAAGAAGTGGAACTGGATGTGTAGAGTTTTTTTTTATTCGGTTTATTGATTTAGTTTAGGGTATGGAGTTTTATTTGGTAAAGATTAAATTAGGAGAGTAGTTTCCTAATTAGATTAGGAGTCTTGTAGGTTAAGTTAACTTGGTTAACAAGCGTTGTATTTAGTATAAATAGAGATGTTGGGGTATTCATTCTTAAGATATTGAAAAGAGTCGTGGGTGTTTCCACAAAATATCAGTGTGTTCTTGTGTGTGATATATCATTCTAGTCCAACAATTGGTATCAGAGCTTGGTGATGCTCAAACCGGGGAAGGCCGTACATGTGAGAGGACGATCAAACATGTGTTGCGGTGAAGAAAGGTAAATCGAAGCAAGAATATGAGCAAGAGATTTGATCAACAAAAACAGTTGATCGAAGCACGCAAGAAGCAAGATTTGATCGCACGAGTAGGTCATGATCTGGAGCAAGAAGAAATGATCAAGCAAGCAAGAAGACAGATCAAAGGGGGTTCTGTGTGAGCCATAGACTGGACCCACCGAAGTGGTTTTGTGTGAGTCAAAGCCGAGACCACCAAGAGGGTGTTCTGTGTTAGTTGAGAAGATCAAGGGACAGAGAGTTCTGTGTGAATTAAGGAGAACAAGTTTTATGTGAGCGAAGTGAAAAAGAATTGGTGTGATTCGGTGGAAGCAATAAAAAAATGAGACTTCCGTTTCTATGTGAACTTGTGGAACCGATCGAGAGAGAAGGAAGAAGTGACATGCATAATAAAAAAAAAAGGAAAAGCAGGAAGCTTTCTTAGAGTTTGCTGCATGAGGGAAAGAGCAAGGAAAAAAGAGGGTGTTTTGTTGTTGCCTGCGCGAAGTAAACAAGAATGGGGGGGGGGGGGAGGCAACAAGGAACAAAGGCAAGAGAGTTGTTGTGATGTTTGAGTTCGTTCAGAACCGAGCCAAAGAAGGAAGATACAAATCTTGATAGTGGTTGTGATGATGAGCGAGTTAGAGCTGCCAAGATCGAGTGGGACAGTTAAAGATAAGAGTCTATGTGACTAAGGAGTGAATCGCAAGAAAGAACGCAATGAAGATAGTCCAAGGATTAAAGCTAAAGTGCTACGGGTCTTGTTAGGGATTCAAGATCTAGGTGGTACAAGAATCAAGATTAAAGGTGAGATTGTTAGAAGTTTAATCTTGATTTATATTCACATGTGTAACGGGTCATATGGGTCAAGAATTGGGCGTAAGTTTTGTCTGGATTTTAAGTTGATGGGTCAAGAAAGAAGAGTTTTGGACTGCAAGAAAGGGAAGGATTAAAGTTTGCATATTCATTATCTATATATGTTTGAATTTGATCGAAAGATGGAAACAAATTTATTGTATGTTGAATAGTTTTACATTATTGTTAAGTAAATAAGTATGAATTAATAGTTTTTACCCGACCCATTTTGACCCGACTTGTTTTGACTCGACTTTTGAACCTTCCCATTTTTTGTATCCACTGACAAAAATTCCCGAATCCGCCATTGATATGTTGTGTCCACAAGATCCACTTGAAACCTTTCAGTCTTCCACTAAACTCCTAAATAATTAACAAAATTCACAAAAAAGGTTACATAGATGGTTGCAGAAACCGAAATTATTGAAATTAAAGGGGAAGTCACCGATTAGGGGTCAAGTTCATAATAGTAAATCGAAAAAGTCATGGGATTCAATGTATGACCATTTGTGAGTTCATTTATTTAAAATCAATGGTTTACATTCTCGAAAACCGCCCAACTAATTACAATGAAATGAATAGTTATACATATCAAATTACCGTAGCTTTTTATTTTATGAATACCATTTACATATATACATACGTACACAGATCCATGCATGCATGGGTGATCACACACACATACATGAACACATACAAATACATACATATTGTTGTAGGAACATCCACATTTAAGTATGAGAGTCGCAAGAATGCATGATCTAAATCAAGACTATAAATCCTGATTAAGAAATAACACGTTAGTAGTATTATATGGTTGAACATATGTTTGTCAAGATTTTGACTATAACGATGTAAAAGTACCTAACTATTGGATACATCATTAAATATTAAATACATATATATGCTTATGTTAAAAAGTGGATCTAAGACCATGTGATCCTAGATATCAAAATAACAAAAGAAATAATTAATCCGTACATAATTGGTGACCACATGGAGCTTCTCAATCATAAATCTACATCTATTAATTTTCTACGTTTTGATGCTTGGGAGCGAGTCATCTTTTTTTTATCTAAAAGGCGATGAACACGCACTCCCCCACGGCGTGCGAGTAGACGCCTTCTCGTTCTACTTATAAATTAAATATATATCGTTTTTATGTGTCAGTTGCCAAAGCCAACAGGGTAGTTTTTATTATTAAAGAAGTAACTTTGTCAACCATCGCTAGTTTTTATTATTAAAGAAACTAAAAAGGATAATATATTTATATAATTTAACAATATTAGGGTAAATATTAGCAAACTTATAACTAGTAGCCCACATTGTGATACCTGATGAAATGACAGTTTTCTCTTTGAATGAAGATGCAAAATTCACTCAAATTAAAAGAAGGGGAATTATGGAACTCCAAATGATCTTGCATGTTTCTTTGTTGGCAAACACATGCCTCTCTATATTACAAAATGACAATTTTATTTCTACTTGCTAAATTAAGATCACATGGAGGGCAATTAGGGAAATCCAACTACAAAAAGTCAACAATATGACAAAGATCAACTAACCAAATAATTTTTTTTTCTGTTGTTAAACCTTTTTTTTTATACAAATGAAAACTCCCCTGCATATTCAGACCAATATTTTTATATTCGGACCGATATATAAACTAGCCATGTTATCGGTCTACTGTTCGGACCGATCAAATCAGTTTAAAAAATTAGAAGTTGTCATACTGAACTTAAAAAATAATATATGTATATATATAACTAATTTAAAACAAAATATGAAACTAGTTTATCTTTTAATATGAATTGAAATGTTAATATAATATGAAGTTTAGACAAAAAAAAAGTATTTTGAGTGTGAATTTGGAGTATCAATAAAATATAAAGTCTAAAATAAACAAAAGAATAAAACTACTTTATCTTTTGGTGTGTATTTATAATGTTGATAAATTAATTAGTGAATAAGATTTGAAAGAGAAAAAAATTAAAATCCGGTCCAATAACCTGGTCCGATTCATTTGTTCAAATGAAGACGAAAATAGATTTAACTAGACCGGTCCGACCGATCCAACCAACCGCTCTGGTCCTGAAAACATTGATCCGAACTCCTCAAAGTGGGCAATTAAGGGAATCCAATTTCATAGCACAATGGTCTAGTTAACCCTCATCATTTGTTGAAAACGCTGTAAACGCATGCCCGGACCTACCCTCCCTAGCAGATTCATGCTTCTCAAAGAGGGTAATTACGTAAATACATCTATATAGCCCAATGATATGGTCAACGTGAAGGAAACTTTTTGTCTATTGTTGAGCAAACAAATGGTTTTTTAAGTTGCTGAATGACAATTTCCCCACCATATGAATATCAAAACAATAGAGAAGCAGGGTAATTTTGGAAATTCACTTCATACCCAATAATCTAATACCTTTATAATGGAGTCTTTGTAGACAAGAAAACATAAGAAATTAGATGGGTGGAAGACAAGAATTTGATGAAGAGAAAAAGGTAGAACAACAACAACAAGATGAGGGCTTAGATCCAAAGATATGGGATTGTGGTAGTCCTTTGTATGATTCATATGAGTTGGTGTCTATCACAAATGTTTTAGATAGACATCTAATGAAGTTTCCGAATGTGATCAAACGATCAACAAGATCGATTACTCATCCATCATCTTATTCATCAGTGTTTCCTGTGCCCGTGATATCAATGGCTAACCATCCACCAAGAAAGATGAGCGAGTGTTCATTCATGCCATCTTTCAAGTTATGGAAGATGAAGACGAATAATGTGGGTAATGTGAAAGTTGGGATTTTGAAAATTTGTCATAGGATTGTTTCATGGAGGAAATGATTGTTCATATGGTTGAGAATCTTGATTGTTTTCCCATTTGCATTGTTTCTTCATTTATGTATATTTGTTGGAGTTTTGGGTGAAAAATGTGTTTTTTCACTAAGTTACAAAAATGATTTTTTACCAACTTTGGACTGAAATAAATATATGTAGTTGAGGTTAATATTATTATTTATTTCTGGGTTTGTGTTCTCTTACGTGAGACCTTCGCTAGGAAACAAACCGCGTCCAAAACGGAGCTAAGATAAATGAGATATCGATGCTCAAAGTTGGGTTTTTAGAGCTGAAATAATTCAGCTTTTTTTAAGTAGAAAATTGGGAAACGTGTTCCACATAGGTGAGATGAGAAACCTTTAAGTGGTTTATAAGGTTGAGCATTACTTTAGAATTGTTACCTTATAAGGGATGACACTTAGTGAGAACCAGTAGGGCGATGGGCCCGCGCCGTGTATGGTTCTGTCGTATCCGGATCGACTCTGGCATCGCATTCCTTTAGAATTGTTACCTTATAAGGGATGACACTTAGTGAGAACCAGTAGGGCGATGGGCCCGCGTCGTGTATGGTTCTGCCGTATTCGGATCGACGCTGGCAGAGCATTCCTTTAGAATTGTTACCTTATAAGGGATGACACTTAGTGAGAACCAGTAGGGCGATGGGCCCGCGCCGAATATGGTTCTGTCGTATCCGGATCGACGCTGGCAGATTATTCCTTTAGAATTGTTACCTTATAAGGGATGACACTTAGTGAGAACCAGTAGGGCGATGAGCCCGCGCCGTGTATGGTTCTGCGGTATCCGGATCGACGCTGGCAGAGCGGGTGCTCGTTTTGGCGCGTCCGAATGCACGTGTTCCAGTGGTCCCCGTCCCACTGCAGTCTGTAACTGCTGAACTGTTTCCTATTGACCAACTCTTCAGAGTTAAGAATTGACAGTTTTGAATCAGAATTCAAAAACTAAATAAAGAAGGATTGAAGACGTTTAATTCTCTTTATTTTCGTTTTTAATTCCTTCAGTTGTTACGACTCTTATTTCTGTATAAATACCAACTCAAGTTTGGCAGTTGACACACATAAGTAACAAACTGATACAATGTAGGTCCCGGGCACCTCGTTGCACAGCGGAAGAAAACACATTAATGCAGATCTATTCGTGATTCGTGTGGGAACGAAAGAGAGACGAGAGAAACAAAAGCATACAAACAAGAGAATCAACAAACGTAATCTATAACAACAAAGTCATCTCGTCATTACAGACTACATACCGAAAGAGTACACATCTTTCGTTTACGCTCACGGTCCATGGGGGCTGGGAGAGCTCATCCCGGCCAGACCTCTCTCATTCTCTACATTTGTCCCACCTGCAAATGAGGGCAACACCTCTATTTATAGGGGCATGAACAATTCCTGCGTACTTGGCTAAGTACGCAGGGAAAATGCCATGTGTACTTATTAAGTACGCAGGGCAAAAGCCAGTACGCAGGACCAAACTGGTGGACTTACTAAGTATGCAGAAACACTCTCCTGCATACTAGCTAAGTATACCGATACATAGAATTTTATCTATAGTTACCAAAAATGCATCTACATACAATGAAAAACTCAGCAAGTAATTCTCTGACTTCTTCTCTTTCTTTTTCAAGGTACTCTTTTAGGTTTAGAGTCCTCCCCGACTGTACAAACAGCTTCGGCCGTTGTACCCTGGGAAACATTCGAGTTCTCTTGGGAGACTTGGAATTTGTTTTAAGGGACCCGTGTTAAACACGAAGCATCGGTCACGAAATTCATTTTCGTTTACTGTACTTGTATTTTTCTTTTATTTCCGTTGTAAAAGTTTTGTAATTTACTATTTCTTTATTTCTTGTATTGTAATTGAAATCTATACAAGTGCTAGTCTTTTATATTTTTGGCGAACGGTTCCAACAATATTTGCATGTATTGGTTTGCAAATGTTAATGGATATAAGTAACAAGTGTTTTAGTAAACTACAATATCAAGTGGATCATATGATTCATTGATATATAGTTTGATTTTTTTGTCATTTGGTCTAACACTCTTATTTTTCAAAAATAGTTTGATTTTAAAACTTATCTTTAAACATATTATTATTGTTTTCATTATTATCGAAAGTTCTCGGTTTTAACTTAAATGTCTCGTTATAAAAACATTATAAATAAATCTTTACAGTTAAATGTTACTTGTTAATTGTAACAAAAACATAAATGATTAATAAGAATCGAATATATCATAATATAAATATCATGTTCTCTATTGATAACTTAGCAATGAAATTGGAAGCTTAATCATCTTTCAAATACTTAAATACAAATTGAATTTTAAATAAGTGTTGGCTATAAAATTAAGATAAATTATTTATGAACAGTCATTCTTTGAATCAACATTTCGTTAGTTTGATATGTTTGCAAACTATGATTCAATCCAGCAAAACATAATTAATCACCCTAAGGTCGTGCATATTACTTCAATTTCATGTATCATTTTTATCTTATCCTATTTATCTTTACATCCTTCTATATCATAACCATAAAGTCATATTTATCTTTACATCCTTCTTTATCATAACATCTTTATGACTAGCTTTTTTATGACGTGGTTTTATTTGTTATCTTTTCACTGTTATCCTTACATTAAAACTATTAGACCATAACCAAACCCATTACATCATCCGGTCCATGTACCCAAACCCAAACTCAAAATACAGAATTCAAACCATTTTGAATTCTTTGTTTATTTATAGAATGGATTGTAATTATTTTAATCCCTAGACTTTAGCTTCAGTTTTCCCTAGTCTTTAGCATCTATTTTGTATTTATATTACATGTTATTCAATGAAAGAATTATTCAGTCAAGGCTTGATATGGTATCAGCCAGCTAATCCGACCACCACCACCTCTATTCCGCTTTTCCGGCTAGAATTCTTCTTCCTAAACATGTCAACCAACAGCAGTTCTTACACCCATTCTGTTGATTCCATCAACAGCACCACTTCAACCACCTCCATCCCTCTCACTGCAACCCTAACTCTCATTAATCTTCCTTCATCTCTCAAACTTTCATCTACAAATTACTTAAGCTGGAAGACACAAGTCGAAGCCCTTCTCCAAGGTTTGGATCTTTACAAATTCATTGATGGCTCACATCAAGCACCCCTCCCAACTGTTGATACCGCCGACAACTCTACTCCACATGCCGACTACAATAATTGGTTCCGTCAAGACAGCCTTATCTTTGGTGCTCTCGTCGGTAGCCTCTCTCCACCCATTGCACCCCTCATCACAAATGCCAAATCATCACTCGAGGCTTGGAAAATTCTTTCCAACACTTACGCCTCCCCATCCCGTGGACATATTAAACAGTTGCAACATTGGTTGAAGCAACTGTCCAAGAGTCCCAATCAACTGATTACTGAATATATGCAATCCATCAAAACCGTTGTTGGTGAACTCTCCATCCTCGGCAAAAAGATTGACCCGAAAGACATCACCGACATAGTACTTCTAGGCGTTGATCAGAAATCCTACAAACCTGTCATTGACGCAATTCACGCATGGGACAACCCCATCTCATTCCATGAACTACACGAGAAACTAATCAATCATGAACTTTCTATTGTTCAAAACACCACTCCTACCGCTGAATTCCACCAACCGGTTACTGCATTTGCTGCCCATTCTCGGTCAAAACCATGGAGCAACAGAAACCACTCTCAAGCTCCAGGACTACTTCCTACTTCCCAACAACCAAATACCTCTCGGCCTTATTTGGGAAAATGTCAATGGTGTTTTAATAAAGGGCACTCACTCACCTCATGCCCTGTATTCAAGAAGCTATATCCAAATATAGCTACTCCCACTTTTCAGCGGGCTAATAACCAACCACAGGCACACATGATGGGTGTGAACAGCAACAACACATCCAATCCCACCTGGTTATTCGACAGTGGAGCTTCTCACCACATCACCAACGATCTCAACGCCTTGTCACTTCACACCCCATATGAAAGTACCGAGGAATTAATCATTGGTGATGGTTCGTCACTTACTATAACTCATATTGGCTCTATTAATATCTTTTTTTCAAATATCTCTTTTAAATTGCAAAACGTTCTTTGTGTTCCATCCATATCACGAAACATAATTTCTATCTCTCGTTTATGCATTGATAATGAAATACTAATCCAATTTTTCTCTTTCAATTTTGTTATCAAGGACTTCCGATCCAACCAACCACTTCTTCGGGGAACCGCTAGTTGAGGCATCTATGAGCTTCGTCCATGTTTCTAATGTTCATGATCATTGTAATCCATGTTGCATTAGTAAAAGTCAGAAACTTTCTTTCCATGTTTCTTCAATTACTTCTAATTCACCATTACAAATTTTATTCTCCGATATATGGTCATCCTCGGTTACATCTTTTGATGGTTTCAAATATTACATGATTTTTGTTGACCATTTTACTAAATACAACTGGATTTATCCTCTAAAACATAAATCGGATTCTCTTAACACCTTTACTCGGTTTGAACGACTTGTTGAATAACACTTCCAAACAAAAATTAAAACCCTCTTTTCTGATAACGGAGGCGAATATATTAAATTAACTTCACACCTTGCCTCTTGTGGCATCTCACACCTCACTTCTCCACTTCATACTCACGAACACAATGGCTATGCGGAGTAACGATATCGCCACATAATCAAAACGGGGCTTGCTCTTTTGTCTCATGCAAAATTACCCCTTAAATTTTGACCCTTTTCATTTACCACCGCCACTTATCTCATTAACCGACTACCCACTCCCACTCTTAATAATGATTCTCCGTTCTATCGCCTATTCAAACAACAACCTAACTACAAAAAATTACGTAATTTTGGTTGTTTATCATACCCATGGTTACGTCCTTACACTAACCATAAACTTCAATCTCGATCCAAACCATGCATTTTCGTTGGTTACTCATCATCTCAAAGTGCCTACCACCTACTTGATCCCCTAACACATCGTGTTTACACTTCCCGTCATGTTTAGTTTTTTGAACATATCTTTCCCTTTGAATCTCTACTCAAAACACCTACACCCCCTATCCCTCATCCCGACTCCCTCCTGTCTCTTACTGTTCAACATATCACTCCATGTACCCAAGCTATGCCATTCCCCACCAACCCACAACCCCCTGTTAACAACTCACCAACCACACCACCTATTTCCCCACCATATTATGTTGACCAACCTTCAACCCCACCCTCAACTTCAAACACACCATAAACTTCCTCCTCCCACCAGCCTACGGATTCCACTCCTCCCATCACTCCCATCGCTCCTCATCCGGTTACCCGAACCACTAGAAAACCGAACCCAACATACCATAACTCGGATTTTGTCCTATATAACACTTCTATCCAACCCTTCACAGAACCATCTAATATAACCCAAGCTCTCAAACAGCCACATTGGCGCAAAGCAATGTAGGAAGAGTTTGATGCTCTTTAACGCAATCAAACTTGGACTCTTGTTCCACCGACTTCAGCACCAAATCTTGTTGGTTGTAAATGGGTCTTTCGAACCAAATACGAACCGGGCGGCTCGGTTGAGAGACGAAAAGCTCGCCTTGTAGCTAAAGGTTTCCACCAACGTCCCGGTTTAGACTATACCGAGACTTTTAGTCCCGTAGTCAAACCCGCTACTCTACGTCTCATTCTATCTTTAGCCACATCTCACAATTGGTGCCTTCGCCAATTAGACATAAGCAATGCCTTTCTTCAAGGCACTTTAACAGAATCTGTATACATGTCACAACCACCGAGTTTTCACCACCCCTCATTCCCCAATCATGTATGCAAACTAAAAGGCCATCTATGGTCTTCGCCAAGCATCGTGAGCTTGGTATGATGAACTAAAAAATCATCTCATCTCAAATCACTTCAAACCGACCGCTTCGGACCCTTCCCTCTTTGTCAACAAAAATAATTCTTCCCCCATCTTTATCCTCGTATATGTAGATGACATAATAATCACATGTCCTAATTCATGTCTTGTGACTAAATTCATTCATTCCCTTGCTGCTCGTTTTTCTCTAAAAGATCTTGGTACTTTGTCTTACTTCCTAGGTGTTGAAGTAATTCCACACTCTAATGGCCAATTTCTCTCACAAAGCAAATACATTCTTGAACTTCTTAATCGAGCCAATATGAGTGAATGTAAACCGGCCACCACACCTATGACCGCCTTGGACCCGCTTACCAAACTCGATGGCAAACCTCTTATCTCCCCCACCGACTATCGCGCCTTTGTAGGTGCCCTTCAATATCTGTCCTTGACCCGCCCCGACGTGGCTTTCACCGTCAATAAACTGTCACAATTTATGCACTCCCCAATAGATTTACATTGGGATGCTTTGAAGAGATTACTTCGTTACTTGCATGGTACCATGCACCATGGTCTTTTACTTCATCGTAATTCACCGATGCAGTTACATGCATTTACCGATGCCGATTGGGCGGGTGACAAAGCTACACATCGTAGCACCACTGGATACATTGTTTATTTGGGCTCAAACCCAATAACTTGGAACTCAAAAAGACAACCTACTTTAGCTCGTTCTTCCACCGAGGCTAAATTTCGAGCTGTGGCATCCACCACAACCGAAGTGAAATGGATATCATCGTTACTATTTGAACTCGGTTACCGGTCAACTGTAACTCCTGCCATTTATTGTGATAACTTAAGTGCCACCCATTATTCTGCAAATCCGGTATTCCACTCACGCATGAAGCACCTAGCTCTTGATTTTCACTTCGTTCGCGAGTTGGTTCAAACCGGTGCAATACGAGTCACTCACATTTCGGGAGAAGATCAACTTGCCGATGCCCTCACTAAACCATTACATAAACCCCGTTAGCAGAATAATGGGTGGCACTTAAGTTATCACAATAAATGGCAGGAGTTACAGTTGACCGGTAACCGAGTTCAAATAGTAACGATGATATCCATTTCACTTCGGTTGTGGTGGATGCCACAGCTCGAAATTTAGCCTCGGTGGAAGAACGAGCTAAAGTAGGTTGTCTTTTTGAGCTCCAAGTTATTGGGTTTGGCCTTCTTCCAAGATCGGCCTTCTTCCAAGATCGTCCATCTTGCGGGAGCATATTAGACCATAACCAAACCCAGTGGCGGAGCTTGAAAATCTAAGAAGCGGGGGCCGGAAAAAATAAGCAGGGGCCGGCTCTATACGTAAAAAAAATTTCAAACGAAAACGAAAAAATTAACACTACTAACGGAAAAAACGGCAGGGGCCGGGGCCCTCCCTGGCCCCTTCATAGCTTCGCCCCTGACCAAACCCATTAGATCATCCGGTCCATGTACCCAAACCCAAACTCAAAATACAGAATTCAAACCATTTTGAATTCTTTGTTTATTTATAGAATGGATTGTAATTATTTTAATCCCTAGACTTTAGCTTCAGTTTTCCCTAATCTTTACCATCTATTTTGTATTTATATTACATGTTATTCAATGAAAGAATTATTCAGTCAAGGCTTGATAAAAACCACATAGGGGGTATCATTGTCATGAGAACCTTAGATGATTAAATCATGTGACCAGGTAGACCGTTCGGAATAAAAGCTCATCACAACATCTAATTAATTGAAGGAACGCAAAATTACGTGCAAATTAACACCCTTTTGTAATGTTTGAAAAGAAACTTTGATATATGATAATTAATAAACTATGTTTGAATTTCTAAACATTTAATAAAACAAATATTTTGAAGAAGTAGGGAGTTTAGGGTAATACTGTGTGGCATCGTATGTAGAAGTCTTTTGTGAAACTCCACGAAAAAGGAGTTATCCCGTTGGAGTCGATAAAGAAAGAATTAGGATGTGGTGATGATACTTTGTTGGAAGGAATGTTGGGTTGATAATTCTTGCTTTGCTGATAAATTCCCAAGGGTTTCGTGGGGAGGGGTGGAAATGGCGTAGAAATATTTGTGGGGGGATAGATCAATCTCAGTTTCGGGATCTATTGTCGCTTATTGACGGGGTTCGTCTTGCTCTGGGCAAAGATAAATGGGTTTGACATCTACACGGTATGTCGGAATTTTCGGTTAAAGGTGCTTGGGAGATAATTGATGATGTCATTCTTCCCAGTGCGCCTATGAAGTTGTATTGGTTCAAGTTTGCTCCACGGAAGGTTAACATTTGTTGTTGGAGAGTGTTAGGCAACCGTCTTTTAACTCGTAATAACTTGGATAGAAGAGGTATTGAGGTTTCTTCTCTTCCTTGTCTGCTATGTAATGACACGATTGAATCCTTGTTGCATGTTTTCGGGGATTGTTCTTCGGTGGAGAGAATTTGGGATTTGTTGGCAGCATGGCTTCACGTCTCTTTGTCGGTGGTTAGATTCCCGCTTGATCTTATGGAGTGGCTTGATAACGCTAATCTAGTTAGAGCTAAGGAGTTAGCTGGGATGATTTTCTTTGTCTTGTGGTGCGCCGTATGGAAGCTAAGGAACGACATGATGTTTTGAAGAATTGGCTTGTTAAATCGGCGCTTTTTGACAACGTATTGCATTATTCTTTTCTTTGGTTCGGAAATAGAAATAGAAAAAGTAAGATTACGTGGACAAAGTGGCTTCAAAACTCTCTAAATTTTATGTAATTTGTTTGGTTTTGTCCGTCGATTCTTATTAATTATAACTTCCGCCGTTCAAAAAAAAAACAAATATATTTTTTTGCGTCCGTTTTTACGTGGTACGTGACGGTTTGTAAATACCATCCTACCTCATATAGCGCTAGAATAGCCAGCGGCCGTGAAAAGGTTGTCATGCACCCAACCTTTCTCTTCTTCGGTCATGAGTCATGACCGATCATAAGGAATATAGGAAGCTAGTAATCTAGTATGGTGTGTGAATCGTACGGTTCCTGCTTCACATCTCATTATCCCAATTACAAAGCCCAATAAGTATTTTTTGTTTAGTCCTAGTTCTTTTCACCATTTTTTCCTGTGTGTTTACAATATTATATACATATATAGATGAGGGTTTCCGTAGAAAGTGATTATAATCTGTGTAGAGACTACTGAGTCTATATAATTACACATCATAGATATAATTATACATAGTATATTAATATTTTTTTTAAAGTAGTTTTAAAAAGAACACATCTCAATACTGTTCTCAAATTAAAAAATATATATATACTCGATTTTGTGTTATATTTTTTTTTAAATAATGAATTATATAAAATTTGTGTTATCTACTTTGAGAAATTTGTGAAACAAGATAAAAAGTCAAGAATTGTGACCTTCCATATTTATGTTTTTTTAAGTCATAACACGCTACCATTTAATTAAAAATTTTGTCACATTCTTGATCAAGGGTTCAAATCTACTTCATTCACAAGCAGGTCAAGAACACTTGAATCGATTTTTTCTTATATGTATAGGGTGCGCAAAACTCTGGACGAAACGAGATACCTCAAACCGTAGCGGAACCTACCATCCCGTACCGGTATTAGGATGTACAGTACTCGGTACTGATCATAGAAGAAATAGTTTTTGGGCCATACGGTTTGATACTTTGATACCCGTCTCTTAAGGTCCGTACTCCGTAGTAGAGGTGCATAAATCGGTTTTTCTCAAGAACCGGTTCCAGTTTCGGAACCGGTTCCAGTTTCGGAACCGGTTCCGGTTCTTAACGGTTCCGGTTCTTACCAGTTCCGGTTTCAGGTCCGGTTCTTTGTTGATAAACCGGAACCTATGTACCCGGTTCCGGTTTTTCAAGAACCGGTTTCGGTTCTTACCGGTTCCGGTAATTCAAGGCGGGTATTTCAAGAACCTATTTCGGGTATTAGGAAAACTTAGTTAAACATATAAATACATTAATTAAACATATAAATAACTAACTTAAAAAGTCCAATAACATTAAAAACTTAAAATGTTACAAAATAGATGAATGTTTAAAACATAAACTCATAAAACATAGATAAATTATATAAAAAAACTAGATTGTCTGACCTTTTGACTCATTTGACTCATAAAACTTTTTTTTCACTTTTAATTTTAAACAATTTAAGTTTTACCACTATTAAAATTTTAAACATATACGCGTCACGAATCTGTAAAACATAGATGGATTAGTGTCACAAGACACAAGGGTAGAGGTGCACAAATCGGGTATTCTCAAGAACCGGTTCCGGGTCTAACTGGTTCCAGTTCCAGTTCCGGTTCTTGGTTGAAAAATCGGAACCTATGTACCCGGTTTCGGTTTTTCAAGAACCGGTTTTTGGGAAGAACCGGTTCCGGTTCCTTCGACGGTTCCGGTTTTTTTTTTCACCTCTACTCCGTAGTCCGTACCCAACAAGTAGCCCAACATGAGTTAGTAATATTATGATGTCATATCCATGCGAACCCATACCCAACAAGTAGCCCAACATGAGAGTTTCTGGCCCATATGATGGTGTCCTCTTTCAAGCCCAACATGAGTTAGTTTCACTTGTGGTATATCATTCATGACCTTGGTGTTAGTAGAGCCTTTAGAGATGCACATTTTGGATTTTTGAAAAAACCCAGACCGTTTAACGATTTTAAACTTGGTCAAAACCGGTTCGGAGGTCGAAAATCATAACTTAATTAACTGAATAGGGTTTTTCTGGACCGTTTAATCAAAAATCGGTTATAAATAACGGTAAGTTTATAAAAAATAAAAAAAAATTAAAAAAAGAATAAAATAATACTAAATATGTAAAACAAACTCAATAAACTTCTCTTTTTATTTATTTTGAAATTTTAGAATTAACAATACATAAATTCGTAAAAAAAATTAAAAATAGCAAATACATATTATTTTTTTTTTTGAAATATAGTCATCGTCATCGTCGTCGCCGTCGTCTTCATTAAGTGTTCATTCTCCGCCTTCGGGGCTAGTTAAGCGTACCGATTTATTGTAAGAGAGTTTGTCATCGAAAAGTGGAAGCGTCGTTCTTTTTTATACTTCGTACTTATGTACCGGTTCTTCTACGGATAGCTCTCCTTTGAGATTTGTCATATGTTGTACACATTCCGCCTCGTCCAAGTAGTCTTTCATGAAAATGCACATTTCCATCTCCGTTGGAGTGATCATCGTTCTTCGGATAGATAAAACTCTGTCACTAAGAGAAGAAACGGAAGAAGTTTGGACGCTTAATAGATCATGGGTCATGGCATCTAGAACGGGGTACTGGGATTCCCTTTTTTCCATCAAGCCAAATTATCAAAGTTTTCAAATTCTTCGGGCCACATAGTGGATAAAAATCGGTTCAAATATACTTCATGAGCTCTCGCTATTTGGGGTGTTACCCCGAGACCGTTTACTATTTTCGTTTCTTATAGAATTATATAAATTTAGAATTGAGTTCCTCCTTGAGCTATTACTTGACACCGATCCCATTGACTCGTGTATGTTTGATGTGGAATCATATTTATGTAAATAATGATCAAACATGTTTTGTAAACAATTTTTAAAATATTGTATTGTATTGGTTGAAAAAAAGACATCTTCATCGTTCAAATTCAAATCCGAAACTATATTTTTAATTAACAATTCAACCCCGACAACATTTATGCACGAGTTTAATGTGGCGACACAAGTAATAACGGGACTCATCTCTTTAAAATATTTTAAAATTTTTCTTTAACCGGAAGGATCATATTTTCATAAACTTCGCCTTCAAAGTCAAAATCGTTTAATTTGGTACACATTAAATATAATTGTTTAAGTATCAAATAACTCGTGGGATAATAAACTCTCGATAAACATGTGTTGCGGTTTTAAAAACATCAAGCAATTCGGTTAATTTTTCAATATAGTCCCAACCCACGGTAGGAAAGCTAATAACCAAACCACTATAGGCAAGAATATCATTGAACATTTCTAAAGTTCTTGTTTGTTGTACCGCGTTGTTACACATTTTTCAAGTCAAATACCGCCTAGTAGGTACGTCCGAATTCGGAAATAAAAGGGTTTATTTGTTTCGCGACATAATTTTCTATATCCTATATATTTTTTTCTACTAACACTAAAAACGTCACGTGACATTTTTAAAAGCTTCTTTTATATCTTTTATTTCTTTAACCTCGAGTTCATCTTGCACAATCAAGTTAATGATGTATGCAACACATCGGCTATTGAATAAAATACCGTTACAAATCGGTTGTTATTTAAATTAAAAAAATTTAATCGCGGTTCTATTATTTGAGTCGTTATCAAATGATATTGAAAATATATTTTCTTGTAATTTAAAAGTTTCTATTATTTTATCTAAAAGATAAAATAATTTTTCTCCTGTATGTGGATATACAAATAATTCAACCGTAATCGTACGCTTCATCATTTTCCACGTATCGAAATTAACCCAATGTGCGGTAACACAAAGGTACGATTACGGTAAACCATGAGGAGACGACCAAACATCGTTAGTTAAGTTAACACTAGTTTTAATATTTCAAAACCTATAACTAATTGTTAATGGCGTCTTTCCATATACTTAAACAATGACGTCTAAGAGTAGTACGACTTACGTAATGATAACGATGTTGGAGTGTATCTTGAATTATCTTTGTCAAGCGTCGATTGTCAAAGTGGTCAAGCAACAAGCTTTCTCGAATGACAAATTGTGTCATCCTCTCATGAACCATGCCAACATCGAAATTCCAATATCTCCCTCGCTTGATATTGGTGCTTGACCACGATCCGGATTGGTTATTACCACCTTGCAATGTTTTTCCAAATTTGATTTCCAAGTGGAGTTGGATTGGACGTTGAGAAAGAACTATAATTCTTGTATCGAGCCTTTTGACTACCGTTGGACAGTTCAGATAAATCAAAATTTTGAAAAAATGTTTGGGTTTCTCATTGTTGGTAGGATCCTCACCACAATTACTTCAGTTGAGGAAGCACCAACTTCAAATGAACATTGAGCAATTAAGCTAGCCAAGTGAGATTACAAGTGTTTTTAAAATTGTGACTTTTTGAGTGGTTTTTAGAATTGTAACTAACGCATAAACAAAATAAACATGTGTTTAGAAAACAAACAATACAACAAAAAACATGTGTTTGGAAAACTAATGATACAGCAAAAAAAAATCTTTGTTCACTAATGAGAACTTGTCCAGTCTTCGGGTCGATATGGACCTATATATTGATGCACAGGCCTAAATTGTCACAATGATCCTGGATGATTATGACATGGCCTCTCATCATGCTGATGGGCAAATTCTATGCACATTTTTCTTTGGTATTTGGCCTCATATTCTATAAAAAAAAACTTACAAGTGTTTTCCCCACTGAATTATGTGGCCAATAAAATATGAGGACTAGCTAAAAAAATATCCCTAGTTCTATACCTTTAGGTTCTTTTAATATACGCTTTAGTAATTGGCTATCTGTAGAGCAACATGGGAGTGGTTGAACTCTACTTTGTTTTCTTATAATAGTTATTGCTATCTCCTTCGATAAAGTTGAATATGCTTCTGACACTTTATCAGATAAAGATAAAGGTGTATAATAATTCTATTTCTTCATCTTTAAATACAAAAATATATCGGAATATTACGCTAAAAAGTGAATTTTCATTAACAAACCTAAGAAACTGAGTCAAACAAACTTCGATAGAAATCATTCCAACGGCGTTGCAACCGGCTCGTCGAAATAAAACCTAAAGATAAACCCTAAAGCTAAACCCTAAAAGTTAAAACCTAAAATCTAAACCCAAAAACTTAACCACCCCACCCCCACCCCATAGAAACCTAAACCCCTCCACCCCCACCCCCACCCCAAATAGCTAAATCCCCCCCCCACCCCACCCCCAACCAAAAACTTATACCCCACCCCCACCCTCCAAAAACCTAAATCCCTCCACCTCACCCCCGAAAACCTAAACCCCACCACCACCCTCCAAAAACCTAAATCCCCCCACCCCCACCCCCAAAAACCCGACGAGCCGGTTTCAATGTCGTTGTAATGAGCTCAATCAGAGTTCGTTTGACTCAGGTTCGTTTAAAAAAGAAATCATTTCTTAGGTAATTTCTTAACGAAAATTCACTTTTTATTTTAACCTTCCCTGTATATATATATATAATATTTTTAAACTAAAAACTTATATACTAACTTATCATATTATTATACAATAATATATAGTGACTTAAAATGATTTAAACTAGGTTAAAATAAATTAGTATTTTAAGGAAAATAATAGTACTCCTCATGCATGAAATACGACTTCGGGGTGTAAATGAGTCGAGCCAAGCTGAAAGTTCGACTAAATTCGAGCTCGGCTCGTTTAACTTTAGAGAGTTCGAGCTCGACTACTTTTTTAATTATTTTAAATAAGATATTTTTTATAATTATATAATTATATATCTATATATATAATTATAGTTTTTATATATAACATAATATTAATTATTTTATCATAAATCGTTTAGGCTCGTAAGCCTTCTCGAGCTCGATATGTGAAGCTCGACTCGAACTCGTTTAAACTTAATTAAAGTTTTTAACGAGCCGATCTCCTCATAAACGAAACAAATCATTTAAACTTCTATACAAAAATGTTTACATATAAGAAGATTCTCCATAATTTCTTCTCCAAATCTCCGATTAAAAAAATGATTTTGAAGCCATCCCTATTTTTCATGTCTTCAAATATGTAAAAAAATGTTATGAAATATTAAAAGATATGGATGAACATATTTTTCAACCTAGCTTCATACCTATATGTACTTTAAATAATTTATCTTGTTTATTGGTTTACCATGTAGTAACTTTTGTAGTATAAATATCACCTCAAAGTGAATGAGAAAGTGCACCTCTTGTATACACTTTTATAAAAGTCTATGCATTTCTCTACTTCTTATTCTTATCCCCTCTAAATTTCTTATGTTACAAACACTAATCTTGAGGTAATTCTAATTATATTATAACACGTTATCAGCACGAGAGTTCTTATATCTTAAACAAGAAGATCATAAAAGCACAAAGACATCCATCATAAGCAAGGTAAACACTTTATTAATAAGAGTTCATAATATACATTGAGATGACAAGTATTATGGCAAATGAAATAAGTATATAGGACATCTTATTATGGGCATTTGCTAACTATGGGACTACTAACAATCTAACACTTTATTTATGCACACTAACTTTTATTTATGCAACTAAAATTTTATTTATATGTCAATCTAACTTTTATTTATGCATGTAACTTTTATTTATGTAACTAATCTTTATTTTATGTCAACTAACTTTTAATTATGTTTACTAACGTTTATTTATTCATACTGACATTTTATTCTTATGCTAACGTTTATTTGTGCATACTAACATTTTTATCCTTTCTTAATTTTGTGCATACTAAATTTTATTCTTACGTCTTAATCTCATAATTCATGTCTAAATTACTTTTTTCGCTTTTACAAAAGTAATTTTCAAACACACAACGGTAACATGACCGTTTGTAAACAGATATAATTTTTTACTATAAATTGACAATCTCTTTTCTCTTACAACAAACAGATTATCTAATTTTCTCAAATTCATCCAAGACAGTTTTCAAAGATGATTCACCCAGCTTTATTATTAGCCACCATAATGCTCATTTTAGTTATTATCCCAATTACTGAAGTCCCACCTGAAAATTTTAAACTTTTATTGTTTATATATTTGTTTATAGCTCTACCACTCTATTGTATCTCAATGCTTATTGATATATATGGATTCTAATATTTATCTTATTATTTGCTCTATTATGTTTAGCAACAAAATGTCAAACATTGCAAAAATTGAATTTCCAGCTCTTGAAATTACTGGAGAAAATTATATGCCATGGACGGCACACGTAAAAAGGCACTTAAAATCAATGGGAGTTCTTGAAACAATACAAGAAGGAAATAAATGCTCAGAGCAAGATAAAGCGAAAGCTGATGTCTTCCTCCACAAACATATTGACAAAATGTTACAATTTGAATACTCAAATTGTGATGACCCACACATGTTATGGAAAGATTTACAAAGCAGATTTGATCATCAAAAGGAAGTTTTGCTTCCTACTGCTAGAGATTAATGGAACAATCTCAGGTTCCAAGATTTTAAAAAAGTAAATGAGTACACATCTGCTTTATTCAGAATATGTTCAACACTCAGATTTTGTGGGCAAAATGTTACGGAGGAAGATATGTTGGAGAAAACTTTCTCCACATTCCATGCATCGAATATAAACTTGCAACAACAATATCGATTGCAAAAGTTTAAAAGATATTCTGATCTAAACTTTTTTCTCCTCGTAGCAGAAAAAAACAATGAGCTATTAATGAAAAATCATGAAGCTCGTCCCACGGGATCACTAGCATTTCCAGAAGCTAATGCTGTTAACAATAATGATACTAAAAATTATGGACGTAAATGGGGACGAGGTCGTGGACGTAGCCATTTAGATAAAAACCATAATAATGGTCGCAACCATTCCTTCAAATGGAACAACAATTATAATCGAGGTAATTATCGTGATCGTGGTCGTATCCAAAGAGCCAACAATTACCACACTCCACAAAATGGCAATCCCAACCAACAAAATAAATCTAAAAATGAAATCGGAACGTCTCAAAATCATGACAGTTCATGTTTTAGATGTGGAAGTTCAAACCACCGGTCAAAGGCTTGTCGCACACCTTCACATCTGTGTAAACTATACCAAGCGTCCCTTAAAGGAAAGGAGAAAGAAGTGAACCATGTGGATAATTTTAACAATGCCAACACTGAGCTTAATAAATCAGACTTCATCGGTGACTTGGGACTATGAAATAAGTGTTACTAGTGATAATTATGTATTTTCTAAACTATGTTTGACTATGTTTAATTAGTTTCCCCTTTTCATGTAACATTTTATGTATTTTCCTAATTATGTTTGACTATGTTTAATTAGTTTCTATTTCATGTAATATATTATGTATTTTCCCAAAGTATGCTTAACTATGTTTAATCTTTCATGCAATATATTTAACATAATGAATATATCTTATTGAAGATCTCGTAACGAATACTTTATACATTTATTATTTTTCTCTCTTAATTCTTTTATTCATATTTGAAGATTAAAATGAAAATCAATGGAGCGCGAGATCAAACAAAGGATGGAGATATGTGTATAGCGGATAGTGGTGCCACACACACTATTCTTAAGTCGAAGAGATATTTTTGTGAATTGAAACCAACAAAGGGAACTATTGATACAATATCAGGTCCTACAGATATAATAGAAGGAGTGAGAAAAGCTAATTTAGTATTACCAAATGGTACAAAGCTTTTAATAGAGAATGCTTTATTTTCCCCAAAATCAACGAGAAATTTGTTGAGTTTCAAAAACATATATCATAATGGATACGATACACAGTCAAGGACTGTTGATAATGAAAAATATTTGCATATCATGAATGAAAATCACATCTTAGAAAAATTACCAATGCTCCATTCAGGTTTACATTATACACATATTAATGTGCCTCAAGCGCATATGGCAATTAAAGAAAAATGTTGTGATCATGGTATATTCAACTTATGACATGACAGATTGGGCCACCCAGGGTCTACAATGATGAAAAGGATAATTGAAAATACACATGGGCATCCCTTAAAGGATCAAAAGATTCCTCAAACGGATAAAATACATCAATGCGCATCTTGCTCACTTGGAAAACTGATTACAAGGCCTTCGCCGTTAAAAGTTGAAAAGGAATCAACTATGTTTCTTGAAAGAATTCAAGGTGATATATGTGGACTAATTCACCCACCATGTGGACCATTTAGATACTTCATGGTATTAATAGACGCATCGAGTAGATGGTCTCATGTCTCTTTATTATCAACTCGTAATGTAGCTTTTGCTAAATTCCTTGCTCAAATTATTAAATTACGAGCACATTTTCATAACTATACTGTTAAAAGAGTGAGACTCGATAATGCTGGTGAATTTACATCACATGCTTTTAATGATTATTGTATGTCTATTGGAATTGTTGTCGAACACCTAGTTGCTCATGTACATACACAAAATGGTTTAGCCGAATCGTTAATCAAACGCCTCCAGCTAATAGCTAGACCATTAATATTCAAAACAAAACTTCCTGTATTCATTTGGGGCCATGCAATTTTACATGCTGGATCATTGATTCGTATGAGACCAAGTGCAAATCACAAATATTCTCCTCTACAACTTGTGTCTGGCCAAGAGCCAAACATTTCCCACCTTAGAACTTTTGGATGTGCAGTGTATGTTCCTATTGCACCACCACAACGCACTAAAATGGGTCCCCAAAGAAGGTTGGGAATATATGTTGGATATGAAACAGCTTCGATCATAAGATATCTTGAACCTTTAACAGGTGATGTCTTTACAGCACGTTTTGCTGATTGCCACTTTAATGAGACAACTTTCCCGGCATTAGGGGGAGAAAAGAAAAATCAAGAAAATGATGTCTCATGGTGTGAACCTTCATTGTTATATCAGGATCCAAGGACAAGACAATGTGAGACAGAGGTTTAAAAGATAATGCATCTTCAAGAAATTGCAAATCAATTGCCTGATGCATTTACCGATACAAAAAGGGTAACTAAATCTCATATACCAGCTGCTAATGCTCCCGCTCGAGTTGAGATTCCACATAAACAAGTAGATGATAACATGACTCATGAATCTCAGAAGCGTTTGAAATGCGGAAGGCCGATTGGTTCAAAGGATAAAAATCCTCGAAAAAGAAAAGGACTTGAAAAGGAAATTGATTCTAATGAAACGCCAAATATCAAAACCTTTTCTGAGGAAGAAGTGAATGATACCAACAAAGAGATGTCAATCAACTACGGTCATACACATATATTATGGAATCGAAATGAAATGGAAAATATTTATGAGATATTTTCTTATTCTGTGGCAAGTGAAATTATGAGCGAGGATGACAATCCTGAACCAAAATCTGTCAACGACTGTCAAAATCGACATGACTGGGATAAATGGAAAGATGCTATGCAAGCTGAATTAAATTCGCTTAATAAACGGAAGGTTTTTGGACCTATTGTTATTACACCTAAGGCCGTAAAGCCTGTAGGATATAAATGGATTTTTGTGCGAAAGCGGAATGAGAAAAATGAAGTTACAAGATATAAAGCCAGACTCGTAGCCCAAGGTTTTTCCCAAAGGCCAGGTATTGACTACGAGGAAACATATTCTCCCGTTATGGACGCAATTACCTTTAGATATTTAATCAGCTTAGCTGTCTCTAAAAATTTAGAAATGTGTCTTATGGATGTCGTTACAGCTTACTTGTATGGCTCACTTGATAATGACATCTACATGAAAATTCCTGAAGGATTTAAAATCCCTAAAGCGTTAAGCTCAAAACCTAAAGAAATGTATTCAATCAAATTACAAAGATCTTTATATGGATTGAAACAATCTAGAAGGATGTGGTACAATCGTTTGAGTGATTATTTGATAAGTAAAGGCTATACAAATAATCTTATTTGCCTGTGCGTCTTTATTAAGAAGACAACATCAGGATGTGTGATCATAGTTGTATACGTTGATGATCTAAATATAATTGGCACACATAAAGAAATCCATGAAGTGATTACCCTTTTAAAGAAAGAATTTGAAATGAAAGATCTTGGAAAAACCAAATATTGTCTTGGTTTACAAATTGAGCATACGAATAATGGAATACTTGTGCATCAATCAAATTATACTGAAAAGCTCTTAAAACGTTTCAATATGGACAAGGCAAATCCTTTAAGCACCCCAATGGTTGTTAGATCACTCAATGTCGAAAATGATCCATTTCGCCCTTGTGAAGATAGTGAGGAAATCCTTGGTCCAGAGGTACCATACCTCAGTGTAATTGGAGCTCTTATGTATCTTACTAACTGTACAAAACCTGGCATTTCTTTTGCAGTTAATTTGTTAGCAAGGTTTAGTTCATCCCCCACAAAAAGACACTGGAATGGGATTAAACATATTTTTCGATACCTTCAAGGAACTATTGATTTAGGCTCATTTTATCCTAACTATTCGAAAGAAGGTTTGGTTGGTTATGCAGACGCAGGTTATTTATCGGATCCTCATAAGGCGAGATCTCAAACTGGATACGTATTTATGAACGGAGGAACTGCAATTTCATGGCGTTCTCAGAAACAAACACTTGTTGCAACATCCTCAAATCATGCTGAAGTCATTGCACTACATGAAGCTTCCAGAGAATGTGTATGTCTGAGATCTATGACACAACTCATAATGACTTCCTGTGGACTAGAGAAAGATAAAAGTCCAACTCCAATCTACGAAGATAACGCGGCTTGTGTCTCGCAAATGAAAGAAGGATATATCAAAAGTGACAGAACAAAACATATACCGCCAAGATTCTTTTCATACACTCAGGACCTTATCAAAGAGAATCAGGTTGAAATTAGATATGTCCAATCTAGCAACAATTCAGCTGATCTTTTCACAAAGGCACTCCCTACAGCAATTTTCAGGAAACACGTTCATGATATTGGAATGCGACATGTACGGACTATATAGTGAGTTATAGATGACAACTTGAGGGGGAGCTATATGCTGCACTCTTTTTTCCTTGGCTAAAGTTTTTTTCCCACTGGGTTTTCTTTAGCAAGGTTTTTAATAAGGCAGTACTTCAAAATCTCCAAAAATTAAAAAAAAGTGTCATCCAAGGGGGAGTGTTATGAAATATTAAAAGATATGGATGAACACATTTTTCAACCTAGCTTCATACCTACATGTACTCCAAATAGTTTATCTTGTTTATTGGTTTACCATGTAGTAACTTTTGTAGTATAAATATCACCTCAAAGTGAATGAGAAAGTGCACATCTTGTATACACTTTTATAAAAGTCTATGCATTTCTCTATTTCTTATTCTTATTCCCTCTAAATTTTTTATGTTACAAACACTAATCTTGAGGTAATTCTAGTTATATTATAACAAAAAAAAGTATATTTGTAAATATTATTTCTTAATTTTTTTTATCTCCAAGTCCAACCATCTATTTAATATCCTTAATCTAACAAATTGCACAGTAATTCGATTTGTTTTCATACAATATTTTAAGTTAAGTACATTGTTTTTAGTAAAAGCTATATACTTACTTTTATTTATTTCTTTATTTAATACTAATGAGATAAAATGAAAAAAAAAAATAATAATAAATTATTTATTTAAACGAATAAATAGTTCATCTTCATATTTTAAAGAAATAAAATTTCTTACAAAAATTTATTCTAGAGCAAATTACATTTTACGTCCTTTAACTATTGACCAAATTTCAGTATACGTCATTTAACAAAGGTTATTACAGAATTTGTCTTTTATGTTTAAAAAACTTTGCACGTTACATCGTTTGCACTAACGGGCGTTAATTTTAGCCGTTAAATGTGGTCACGTGCTATGCACATGAGTGCAAATTGGTCTTTTCACCTTTTTCAGGGACTATTTGTGTAATTAACTTAAAGATTTGGGCTTAATAGTTTTTAATAATCAAACCTATAACTCATTGACCGATCATAATCCATGCTAACAATTTCGTTAGTGACAGTCCCAACTTTTACTTTTGCAGTTTTGTTGTCAAGGAAACTCCCAATAGCATAATCATAATGGATATACACTCGGTTCCCAGTCGATTTCGTTTGTACCTTTATCTATTTCATTTAAAATCATCATTTTGAGCGAAATAAGTGTAAATCTATTATGATTATACTACTGAGACTGTCTTTTTTACAACAAAAATGAAAGTTGGGACTGACATCGATCATTTAAATTGTTAGTATGGATTATTATCCGCAAATGAGTCATAGTTTAGATTATTAAAAATCAATTGAAAAAAAAACCGAGGATCATGCAATGAAAATCAGTTAAATGAAAGGAATCACGTTTATAATATGTTCATTCTATGTTATTAGAGAAAATAAACAAATTTTCTTTTCAATGTAATCGACAATTGCGTATTTGCATTCTTACCTTTTCCGTCATATATCTATACTATATAATAAATAAAAATCATCTATGTCACGTGTCGCGTCCATATCTCTTCTCACCATTTTTTTCCCGTCTATCTCTCTTATTAAATACACATCTTTTTTTAATAATGATTTATATTTAAGAAAAAAATATTAATTATACTAATAAAACACATTTATTTTAAATTATCTCTTATTTAAAGAAACTTTGAAATTTAATTATGTAACTTTAGTTTAACTAAATAGTGACGTAAGTCAAATTATATTAAATAGAAATTAATGTATTTAAACTGTGTAATATACGGGTTTTTAAAGATATAAACTTTTTATTACTAAGTATATAACATTACATTTTATAACGGGTTTTTTAAAATATAATTTTTTATTATTAAATATATAATTTTACATTTTATCAACTCGTGTAATAAACGAGATTTTAACCTAATTGAAACATAAAGTACAATGATTGGATAAAAAAAAATATTAGAGCAATCACATCAGCTTATTCATCTTTATCTCTATAATTTAACTAAATATCATATTTTTTCAAATTTATCTTTTAATTTGTTTTAACCTCCCACGTCTCATTCTCTATCTCTATCTTTATCTCACTCACAAACACTTATTATATTATTTTTTCTCTTTCTTAAACACTCACAAAAAATATAGAGTTTGATTAAAATGATTTTCTATATTTAGAGTTTCTCTATTTACTAAACTATAAAATTTAAAGATACAGATGGAGATAGAGATCCTGATGAAGGTGTAAAATATAATAAAATTCTAAATAATAGAGATAGACAGGGATTGATATAAAGATGCTGATATAAATACTCTTAGCATAAAGAGGAATTATAATTGTTTTAATGAATACTGTGACCTTTCTTCTATTTACAAAGGAGCACGAAACATTAGTGATGACAGTTTGACTAGTTTTATTTAAAATATTATAATTTTTCTTAGAGATTATATTACTATTTTAACAATATGATTTTACATAGTCTTTATAGTTATACTAACTATAGATAAAATTCAAAAAAATAGGCTGGTATGTTCGACCCATGCAACCGATTTATATTAACTAATCGTACAAGAATATCTAACAAAAAATTGATACTTGAAATAAATGTATGTGAAAGACTCTTTCCCCTAATCCGTCCACTTATATATATTTTATACTTTTTAAAAAAAGTATCTATTAGGCTAGTTCAAGTGAAAATCACTAAATATTTAAGATATAGGTTTAATTATCTATATTCATGACATCATTTGTGAAACTATAATAAAATAATTTCTATTGGTCCTAAATATATTTAATTGGCTCTTAATAAATTATTTGAATACTATGTATATACATATGTATGTATGTACGCATGCATATATCTAGCTATATATATCATCTTCTAACTTCATTAGTCTCACAACTTTTATCATTCACACCAATGGAGAAAGAATCCCATATAGCCATTGTGCCAAGTCCAGGAATGGGACATTTGATCCCTTTGGTTGAGTTTGCTAAAAGACTAAAGAATGACCACAAAATCTCTGCAACTTTCATCATCCCAAATGATGGCCCTTTATCCATCTCTCAAAATGGCTTTCTTGATTCACTTCCCAATGGCTTAAACTCTCTCCTTCTTCCTCCAGTTAACTTTGATGATTTGCCACCAGATACAAGAATAGAAACCCGGATCAGTCTCATGGTTACGCGCTCTCTTGATTCGCTTCGTGAGGCATTCAAGTCCTTAGTTGCAGAAACAAACATGGTGGCTTTATTTATTGATCTTTTTGGCACAGATGCTTTTGATGTTGCTATTGAATTTGGAGTTCCATCTTATGTGTTCTCCCATCAACTGCTATGTCTTTGTCTTTCACTTTTTATTTGCCTAAACTTGATCAAATGGTTTCATGTGACTATAGGGACTTGCCTGAACCGGTTCAGATCCCAGGCTGCATTCCCGTTCAAGGACAAGACCTGATTGACCCGGTCCAAGACAGAAAGAATGTGCATACAAATGGATGCTTCATAATGTGAAGAGGTATATGATGGCCGAGGGTATAGTTGTAAATACCTTCAAGGAGTTGGAGAGTGATGCCTTGAAAGCTTTGCTAGAGGAGCAACCGGGTAAGCCAAAGGTTTATCCGGTTGGACCCCTGATACAGACAAGTTCATGTAGTGATGTAGATGGGTTAGATTGTTTGAGGTGGCTAGATGGCCACCCATGTGGTTCTGTTTTGTTCATATCTTTTGGAAGTGGTGGAACCCTTTCAACTAATCAGCTTAATGAGTTAGCCATGGGTTTGGAGTTGAGTGAACAAAAGTTCTTATGGGTGGTTAGAAGTCCGAATGATCAACCAAACGCCCCATTTTTCGATTCTCATGGTCATAAAGACCCTTTAGGGTTTTTACCCAAAGGGTTCTTAGAAAGAACCCAAGGTAAGGGGTTTGTAATTCCTTCCTGGGCCCCACAAGCCCAGATCCTGAGCCATAACTCAACCGGCGGGTTCTTAACCCATTGTGGTTGGAACTCAATTCTCGAGACTATCGTTCATGGTGTGCCAATCATCGCTTGGCCACTTTATGCAGAGCAAAAGATGAACGCATTATACTTAACCGAAGGTGTGAAAGTGGCATTAAGGCCCGCCATTGGCGAAAATGGCATTGTGGGTCATATGGAGATTGCAAGGGTCGTGAGGGGTTTATTAGAGGGTGAAGAAGGGAAAGCAATTCGAAGTCGAATTCAGGATCTTAAAGATGCAGCTGCTACTGTTCTTGGTGAAGATGGGAGCTCTACAAAAACCTTAGAGCAAGTGGCTTCCAAGTTGAAAAACAAGATTTAAGCTTTTAGATTTCTAACAATTTAAATGTAATTATTAAATAGTTGTCTCTCGTGTAATAATATATTTTGTGAACTTTTTTTTATGTACGAAATTAATTCGAGTTGAATTTGAATTCATGTTTCTTTGAGCTATACAAGCCTCAAAAGGTTAAATTCAAAATAACTTAAACTAAAAAAATAAACTAATCAATTTTTTATGATAAAGTCACAATATGTGTAAATAAACTGAAATCACGAAAGTAATTACTTTTTTGCTTATTATACTGTATACCTTTATTATGCAAAATATAGAACTAAAATAAACCCGAGTTCCAACTCTTATTAGTTATTACCATCCTCACATTCAGAGCATGAATAGCAGCAATAGCGGTATTCCATGTTTAGCCTTGCAACCTTTGAGTTTCACAAACAGAAAGATTAGCTAACCAACTAACTAGGTTAATGGGTTCAAGTCACACTCTCACACCAAAAATCCTCTTGAAACATCAAGATTTGAGAAAGTAATGGGTTCAAGTCCTGCTCTCATAGAATTAAAGAAATTTGCCTTTCATCAAAAAAAAAAACTACTAGGTTCAAAACCTAAAATGACCGATATACAAGAGATTATTGAGCAGTTATTCTTTTGGGTCGTGACTTGTACACCACCGACCAATTTTGATTTGAGTAAATCTTAATCCGTGCAACACCAAAGTTGAATTAGGATGTTATATTGTACGATTTTAATAAAGTAATTGGATAATGTACGAATCCAAACTGGTGGTCTAGAAATCAAAACTGGTGTTAGGTGATTAATCATTGGTATTTCAATTAGTGAAAGGAAAGAACCAAATAATTGCAAGGCGCATGCATGTCGGGAACTCTTTTCAAAAGTGTTAGTACATTTAAAAAGATTATTAAAAAAATGTTTTTTTTTTGTTTTGGTTTTAGAACTATAGTACAACTGCTGTTCAAAAAAAAAAGAACTATGGTACAACCCTTGGTCACATGTAGTAGCTTGCTAGGATGAGGGGCTCTTACCACTACAAGAAAACAATACTATCATTCACAACATATTTTCAATTGATGACGATGTTGTCGCAAAACAACTTTTATTATTTTTACTTTTATAAAAAAATAATACCCGTAGGTAATCTGTCACAAATTTACTGACGGCTACAAATCCGTCGGTAATTTGTTGGTAACAGATGTCCCGTCATAGTAACTTTTCAGGTTTGATTCGTGGTGAGTTGTACGGTAGTCTTTTTTGATAGAAATCCATCGAAAACCTTGGACTTTCCAAAAAAAATAGTCTCCCATCAACATGATTTTCCAGAAAATGACTCCCAATTTGTAAAGTTAAATTTTTCGTTCTGTCGGTAATCCATCACAAATCCGTTGGAAATGTTTCTTATATATAGCAACATCATGGTGTTTCTAAAAGTAGCAAACACACACCGATGAAAATTCATTATAATTAAATAGCTTATGTTGTATCTATCTCGTCTCTCAAACCTTTAAACTACAATGTCTCGGTATTTCAAAGTATGAAAGATCGTTGTTTAGGAATCGTTTGTACATTATCTCCCGAGGACACGTCAACGAGTTGAAGATCATTGTTAATCATGCAGCTGGAATTGGTGGTATCAGAATTTAAATACTTTCTCATGTGTGTCTAGCCTCACGTGGGCGTATCATATTGGGTGGGAATTGGTAGGCTCGGAACGTGGTACCATGCCTGTATATATCACGTCTAGTATAATCAATTAAAGTCATTAATGGTTAATTTATGTCGTTGTTAGTTAACTAGATTCATTGATAGTCTATTAGAGTTTAGGGTCACTCTTGGTCAATTAGAGTCAATGATGATCAATAAGAGTCATTGATGGTCACTTTTGGGTCATTGATAGTTAAGTAAGGATATTGATGGTCATGCGGCTTGGTTTTAAATAGACTAAAATTTAAAATTACACAACCTAAAGATGACAAATTACATAAAATGAGGACTATAAACGTGAATTAAGGACCAGCAAGCATCTTTATATGTCGGCTCCTCTTTGTGTATGAATGGAAATGATGACTATAAACGTCACTAAAAGCCCAATCCTCATCAAAATCATTTGAATCATAATATGACCATGGGCCTATCGAAGGGTTTCCAGGTGCGTCACCCGATGGTTTTCTGGTTCGTCTACTTAAGGGTTTTCCTGTACGTCTACCGGAGACGGTTTCGAAACTGAAAAATGTTTGGCGCGTTGGAGGTGGTTTCAGAACTGAAAACAAATATAACAATCTCTAAATGGATATTCTGTTTTATTTGAGCAAAATAACTTGTTTCTACAATTTTTTAAGGTGGAAGGGGTAAAATTACAAAAACCCTGTTCTCGGATTGCCATCGAAACCACAATTCTTCCTCAAAAAGCACACGTATAAACTCAATTTCACCTAATTTTGAAGGTGAAATCACTTATCAAGACTTGTGAATTCAAAAACGAAACGAATTTTTGAAAACAAAGATGTTTCAACTTGAATCAAATCTATACTATATAATAAATAAACATTTTTCATGTCACGTGTCGCCTCCACGTTTATTCTCATTACTTTTTTCTCGCTTCTCTCTCTTATTAAATGCATCTCTTATTTTTAACAACAATATATATTTAAAGAAAATATTAATTATACTAATAATACACATTTATTTTAAATTATCCCTTATGAAACTTTGAAAATCTAAATATTTAGCTTTTATTTTCAATCAAATAATAAATGAAAAACAAATTACATTAAATAGTATTTATTTTATTTTTGAAACTCAATTATATATTAGTTTTTGCATATTTTGAGTTTTGTTTTCTATCCTTATTATATGATACATTTTTACACGTTTAAAATATACACATAAAGATTTAAAAAATTTATTTATTGATATTTTTCACCCGTGTGTATACACGGGATCTAAACTAGTTACTAATAAAAAAGGAAATTAAAAATAAAACGATAAAGTAAAGAGGAAAGAAACAGAACAAGCTTACATGAACTGGTTATCGAGTGAATAGTAAGAACGAAAAGATTGGATTGTGAGGATTTGTGAGCCAAATTGGGAGTGGTCAGCTGCATGGTGATGAAGGGCCCGTGAGCCGGCAACCTTTTATGGCTAATATATAATAATGATCTGCTACCAGAGTGAAGGAATGAATGAGCAATTGCATAGAACAAAAGGGAGGATGGTGATGGAGTTAGGGTTGTGTAAAGTTTTGTGCTAGATTTTTATAAAAGAAAAAGGACAACAGAACTGCGCTTGTAAACGAACAAACATTCAGTGAACCGTTCGACGGGAAATTTGTTTATGTTTGTCTATTTAATAAATAAACGAACATGTACACAACTTGTTGCTCATTTAATTAAACGAACAAACATGAACACATGCACGCTCGTTCATTTACGTTCGCTAAAACCGCTGGCTTTGATACCAATCTGTCACAACCCGACCAGGAGGTAGGTGTGATGATCGAATACCAAAACAAAACACAGCGGAAATAACGTGACATATATTTCATCAATGTCATGAGTCCATACTAAATAAAAATTTACATTACAAGATGTGCATGTATACAGTGGCGGATCCAGGAATTTTTTTCAGGGGGTTCACTGTTTTTAGATGATCCAATTTCATAGGGCCGGACATAAAATTTTTCGGTTCGGTTCGATTGGTCGGGTCGGGTCGGGCAGGGGCGGCTCAACCATTTTTGGAGGCCTAAAACGAAGAAAAAAACATGAAAATTATGCTTAAAATGTTCACAAAATCAACTAATTTGTATTTAAGAGTCATCTACTCATTTGTTTCTATCAATTTTTTACCTCTAATCATATGAATGCTCAAGAACACACATTTAGTTTAAGAAAGAGTTCTTAGTTTTATAGCTTCACAACCGGATCAAGCGAGCTGCAGTGGGCCGTGGGGTGGGCAGCGTCGTCAGGGGGTTCACCCTATAATATTTTAGGGGGTTCACCCCAGTTTTTTTACCTACCGTTACACTAAAATTTCGAAACTCGGGGGGTTCCTGTGCACCCCCCGCTTCACTATTACATCCGCCCCTGCATGTATACTAACTATAAATAAAGTAATGTGATGGGTTTCAAATGGTAATCCATAGTGTGAGTTTGCTATTCAACAATTCAAGTATCCAAACAAGTAGCACGTAAATAAAAAAAATTTCCAGACCCTAAAATCAGGCTTGTTACAACTACTTTCAATTTATATTACCGCATGGTGATAAATTTTGATGACAGGCGGACCTCTCTATGGTTTATAGGAAAGTAGTCTACTCGTCACAAGACCATCCAAAAAATCTCGATTAAAAAGTATTAGTAATCCCACATACTAGATGTTAGCAATGTGTTGAAACTTTCTTCTTTCATGAATAAAAATCGTAATAAGCAGGGGCGGACCAAATGTTTTATTAAAACCCAATACCTTAAAGATTTTGAGGTATTGGGTTTTAATAAAATATTTGGGCTTTAGCCAGCCCAAATGTTTTATTAAAACCCAATACCTCAAAGTCTCAATTCTCAAACCCAACTTACCCAAGCGGCCGGCCAAGAAGAAAGATAGAGAGCGGGAAATGTGAGACTGTGAGAGCCAGAGACCAACCGCTCGATCTGAGCTGAGACCACCGCTCGGCGCCGCCTCCGTCAAACCCCAGTCACATGTTACCGTAAAAAAAATTTGTTTACATGAAAGTACGGTAAAAAAAAATTGTTTCATTTACATAAAAGTACGGTAAAAAAAAATTTGTTTACATGAAAGTCTCGTCAAAATATTTTTTTGTTTCATTTACATGAAAGTATGATAAAAAAAATTTCTTTACCCCTGAACTTTTGTTTTAAATCCGTCACTTATAATAAGAAAAAGTCAACTTTTTTTAATAATACATAGAGGTATGAAATGGTTTGAAACTAGTTTGGTTTAGAACGAAATACTTTCTACTAACTGAAATATATAAGTTGGATTAGGCCAACTCCCACACCTACCTCTATCTACTCTTTCTGAATTCATAAATTACTAAACTCTTTTTATTACAAAAACAAACTATTTTTCTTATAAAATACTTACGAGGTTTTATGCCATTTTAATACGTTTTATGTCACAATTGAGACCTTTGATATTAATATATTATGTCTATTAAAATCAAAATCACATACTCACAGATGATGGACTTAAAAGATAAATGATATATCAAAAATGAAGTTTTGTAAACAAATACACATTTGTAATTTGATTAATTAAAAGTTACCCATAATTGGCTTCACCAGTGAACCATCCATATATAAAAGTTACTAATAAATCTAATAGACGTTATTTCACAGTCCTCACCCTAGACAGCGACGAAACGACTGGTCACTAGGTAGTGACAACTTTATAAATCACTTTTCCTTTTAATTGTCAGAAAAGTATTTAAGTACCTATTACATATATGTTTAACTAAAATACAAGAATGAGGAGTGTTACATATACGTAACACATATATGTTAATAGAAAACATAATGAGAAATTGTTACATATACGTAATACTATGTTATTGTTTTAATTTGATCACTACCCCTATAAATATATATATATATATATAGGAGACGGTTCCACTAATAATTGGTTTTTTGCTAAAAAATACTAAGAAGTGGGTCAAACGAACTTCGATTGAGATCATTCCAGCAGTGTTGGAACCGTCTCATCGAACCCTAACCCGGACACAAAAACCTAAACCCCCCTCCACCTGCACCCCCAAAAACCTAAACCCCCCTCCAACCATACCCTGAAAAGCCTAAAACCATCACCCCCACCTCCCAAAAACCTAAACCCCCCACCCCACCTCCCCCCCCCCAAAAAAAAAACCTAAACCCACCCCCAAAAACCTAAACCCCCCACCCCCACCAAAAAAAAAAAAAACCTAAACCATAAAATCTTAACCCTAAAAGTTAAACCCTAAGGCTAAAACCCTAAAATCCAAACGTAAAATCTAAACCTTAAAATCTAAACACTAAAAGCTAAGATGGTAGAGTTCGACGAGACGGTTCCAACGCCGTTGAATTTATCTCAATCGGAGTTCGTTTGATATCGTTTCTTAATGTTTTTGTCATTTCTTAGATTTCTTAACGAAAAACTACTTCTTATTTGATCCTCCCCCTATATATATATGTGTATATATATATATATATATATATATATATATATATATATATATATATATATATATATATATATTTTAGGGTTTTAGCCTTATGGTTTAGCCTTAGAGTTTAGATTTTATGGTTTAGGTTTTTTTTTTTGGTGGGGTGGGGGATTTAGGTTTTTGGGGGTGGGTTCAGGTTTTTGGGGGGGTAAGGTGGGGGGTTTAGGTTTTTGGGAGGTGGGGGTGGGGGTTTTAGGCTTTTCGGGGTAGGGTTGGAGGGGGGTTTTAGGTTTTTGGTGGTGCGAGTGGAGGAGGGTTTAGGTTTTTGGGTCCGGGTTAGGGTTCGATGAGACGGTTCCAACGCCGCTGGAATGAGCTCAATCGGAGTTTGTTTGACCCACTTTTTAGGATTTCTTAGCTAAAAACCAATTTTTAGTGGAACCGTCCCCTATATATATATTTATTTATTTATATAAATATACATTATAATTTATAAATAATTTATAAACTATGTGATTGGTTTTCTTTAATTTTTATATAAGTTGATAGTTTTCATTTGATCCTTACCCCAGTGACCGGTGTCTGATCGGTAGAGGTGGGCAAAAAAACCGGTTTGGAATAGTTGAACCGGTTTCAAACCGAAACCCGACCCGATTTAAAACCGGTTTTGGTGGAACCGGTTTCAAACTGATTTGAACCGGAGGTTTTGAACCGGTTTACATGGATATAATTTAAGACCGGTTTTTTTTTAACCGGTTTGAGGAACCGGTTTGCCAAACCGGTTTAACGTTAATTTTCAAAAAATAACCGTTGGGATAACGGCTATATAGCCGTTTTTGACCGTTAGACCCCTTTTTTGACCGTTTTTTTCACCCATTTTAACACACAAACACATTATAAATAGGTAGTGGGTGTTTTGGTTAAATCACACTTCTCAAACCCGCTCTCTACACTCTCGTTTATAAAAAAACGCTCAAAAACGCTCAAAAAACGCTCAAAAAAACTCTCAAAAAAACGCTATGGCAGATTCAAGTTTTGGTGTTTCCTCTAACGAAGTTAGCGTTATGAAAATCATACCAACAACGAGGAACCCCACGGCAATGGAAATGTGCATTTGCTTGAAAGACCATTTGGATGCGGTAGATAGGAGACAAGATAGGAGTTCGCTTGAAGACGAAATTGAAGTTGAAGAATTCATACACGAATCTGAGGTCAACCAAGGATTGGCGAGCTCACTTACAAATGAAGAACTCGCCGAAGATGATAGACTAAGAGGATCGACTAGTAACTCCGAGAATGACGGCGAAAATTAAACAAAAAAACTCAAAAAAAATATATATATATTTTTCTTTTTGTCGAATTGTAATGTTTTGTGATTTACGAACTTCTACAGTATGAATAAACGTTGAACTTTATGTTTTTATTTGTTAAATATTTATTTTTAAATTTTTTTTTTTTTTATAAAACCGGTTTAAACCGGTTCATGTCCGAACCGGTCCAGAACCGAACTGAACCGGTTCAACAGGTTCGGGATTCTATATGTTAAAAACCGGTTTAGTCAAAACCGGTTTAAGGCTTGGTCAACGCAAACCGGTTTGGGCCGGTTTGGAACCGGTTCGGTTCAAAAAACCCGGTTTGTGCACCTCTACTGATCGGTATATAGGTTTTGTCTAGTAATAAATTCGTTTGATGTAATTTCTAAGTAATTTTTGTTTCGGGCCCATCCATTATAGATCTAACAGCCATTTGGAACCATGTATAAATAAGTGACGAGCCACCAAGTGAGTGCTAGCATCAGTTCTTAGCTGTGGTCGATCTGCTTTAATAAAGGTTCATAGTTTAAAATTTTTTCATCTCAATCACAAATATCGTTATTTCATAGATTTCGATACATTAGAGATGATTCTTATATATGTTTCATAAACACTAAGTTGAGCTCGATCATATATCTTGACGTTATAAAAATAAATTATTTCTTTATAAAAAAAAATTTACAACGTCACAATTAAAGACTCCAATATTAATACTTTACGTCTTTTAAAACTAGAATCACATGTAACCACTTTTCTTTGCTATTTCGAAGAGAGAATTTAAACGTGTTACATGTTTTTTTTCTATAAAATTATAGTATCGTGGTTGATGATGACTTGATTCCATTTATTTTCCTAGTCATTTTTATGGACAAGACTTTCGGTTCTGAAAATGATGGTTGCCATTCTGGGCTATACAAACTCTCAGTGATTTTACGAGTATATTCAACATTTCCATTCTCCTTCTAACAGAAATTGAAGGAAGAATTAAGATATCGTTTGTATGAATAACACATGGCCATTTGCAATTAAAATCTGTAACATCATACCTAACTTGTATGTTGGATCATCAATTCATAGCCACAAATGGATAATCTTATCAATCCGTTGTCTCAAAGGGTTGTTGAAAGAACCAATTAGTATAAAATTTAAATTAAATGTGAAATTAAATGTCGATTTACCAAAAAAATTATGTGTTTCTTTTTTAAATCTGATTCCGTGTAAAAAGGAAATAGAAATTGTAACTGTCCGTGTTTTTCTGCAACATCGTGTGTAATCAAAGTACTTTAAGTACCAATCTATGTAAGACATGAAAACTGTCCTGGTTTTTCGGAAATATTGAATTAACACGGTTAGGATTGAATTTAAGCTTGATCTAACGGCTCCTATTACTAATGACAGCGGTTAGTGAGCAGTTACACTCACCGCTGTCATTATAATATATAATTTCGTCAAAAAATTATGAGGTATATGGTTTGTAAGTTTGCTCTAGGAATTGCAATATTTACAAGATTAGAAAGATAAAATTACCTTTTTAATACAATCCGGCCTCCCTGGTCGCTCGGTCACCCGAAGTCCTAACCCTCATTCCTCCTTCACTAGTCTGGTCTTCGTCTCTCATTCGACAACCACCGCAGACATGTATGTATTCGTCAATAGAAGTTCTTCGTTGCCAAGTCTAATCGTCCCTAGAATCGTCTTTGTTTATATGTCCTTGTCAATCAACCGATCTTAATCAGCCACCACTCACGACCACCACTCGCAAACAAGCAATCCCATATCTATTGATTTATTTTTGGTAAGTCTTGATCACCATATTCTAATCGGCACAACACACGAGTCACGACCAACACTCGTCTTTCCCTCTCAATCGATTGTCTGGTGTGGATTCTGCTAAATTTTGGTTTGCTATCGTCGGTTGTTGGTATGTCTTCATTCAGTCTGTTTTCAACCGATTGTTGGTATTTCTCTGGGTGGATTTCAATCACATGGAAGATATTTTTCAGTTACAATGTTTAGAGTTCCGTCACATAAGGGCTTTTGGTAATTTTCAACCGATAAGGGCTTTTGGTAAATATTTTTAAACATTCGATTACAATGTTTAGAGTTTCGTCACATATAGAAAGTAATGTTAAATTCCAAATTGAAGGAATTTGATCGAATAAATTTCATTCCAATACCAATCATGTGATCAACCAAACACGTTGATGAAATATTTTTCAGTTTCGTGGGATTATGTGAGCCAAATGAGGCTTTAGAGCATCTACAATGTTAGGAATAAAACTTTGTTCATGTATATCATATTTTAAATATCAATAATAAACTTATTTTGTTCTTACAATTATCCATACATAACGAATCAAATTATACCGACTAAAAAATTATGAATGAATGAATCAACTCTAGTCATCCATGGATACTATATATGTTTTATTAATCAATTATTTATAGAATAATATGAGAATGATTATAATAGAAATTTAATCAAATCATTATCCTAATTATGGTAAATATATTACAATAAACCTTAATTAATACATTATATTTAATACTACCCGGCAGCCATAGCAAGAGGAAATCAGGCGCTTAAATTTGAGCGGAAAACAATATATATGTTGGTATAAGAAGAACATACAATCTCGATAAAAAAAGAAAAAAAATCAATAAAAACTAAGAGAACTCCATGGCAGCAAAGACAGCCTTGGATCTCAAGTCATAGTTGTTGCGGCAAGAGGCACACCACCAAGAGGAGCTACGATTGCGATTGCATGAGCTATGGTTGAGAAAAATTAATAAAACATAATTAATATATTTGTACAATGCATCTCCGAGCCAAGATGAGATGAGAAGAATAAAATGAAAGTCGTCTCATAAGAGTACAATATGGGAAGATGGTCATCAACCAACCAATATTTGGTGGCACTCACAGATAGAAGGGATATAAAAGAATACGAAAAAACATATAAAATAATAAAAATATCCGTAAAGTATTATATATACCTTATTAATCAGCTATTTATAGTTATATTTGTTCCATGCATATTTCTTACCTTAGTATTTATGTTTTCACAAGTACTATACCTTTTTATTTCTATATATGTTGTTATTGCATCTTCTCTTTTCTTAGTTCTTAGGCACGGATTTTGAGCTTGTAACTTTTTTTATTAACATTTTTAGTTTTATAAATAGTATTATTATAATGCACCTTAATAAGAAATCCTACATGTTATGTTAGGGTGGAGGGGGTGGAGCTCGGGTCCCCCTCAGGTTCCCACGGCTAGTCGGCAACACCGCCGCAACACCAAGGGGTTCACGGGTTGAATGCCATCGGCTTCATTTGATGGGTTCACGAACCCGTGTTCAATGTCATCTTTAAGCTTCACTTCACGCGTTTAATGCCATCGGCTTCATCTTGTTAACAAATGAACATGACAGAGAAAAGATGGAGGCTCACTATTACTCAAATGAAGATTAGATTACAAATGAATAAGAAAGTAACATTAAATAGAAAGATAACTGGGCATTGGCTAAGACCCATAACAGGGCCCATTACAACTTATTATGCTAACATCCCCCCTCAAACTCACAATGCAATAGAAATAAACATTGAGAGTTTGTCACACAAAAAACGAAACCGAGATGCCGATTGAGCCTTGGTAAAAATATCTACAAGGCTGATAGAACAAAAGGAAGTGAGATGGGATAATAAGTTGTTATGGGCCTTGTTATGGGTCTTAGACCAGGCCCAATTATCTTTCTATTTAATGTTGCTTCGGAATATAATAGACATCATTGAGAGACACATGAGGGGTAGACACAGATCCAACACCCTCTACCAACATGGATGTAGCACTAGCAGACATGACAGAAACAGGAGAGACAGGAGACAAAGAAAGAAAAGAAGACAGATAGGGAGACATATGATGTGAGGCACCAGAATCCAAAATCAATAATGATGACGAAATACCTGAGGTACCAGATGAAGACAGTCCCGCAGCAGACATAGCGGTAGGATTGGCGGCAAGAAACTGTCTGAACTGTTCAAATACTTGCGGATCCAAAGCAGATGGTGGTTTGCTCATTTCTACAGATGGTGGTGTAGCAGCAGCAGTATACTGAGGTGGTTTAAATGTCCATGAAGATAGACCAGATGAACCAGCAGAAGTGGACGTGCGAGACGGAAATTGTCCACCTGATCTGTTCTGTTGTGGAGTCTTCTGCAAGTTAGAATTCCTTCTACTAAGTAATAATGGGCATTGAGACTTCCAATGATTTTTCCCTTTGCAGAATGCACATTCATCAAATGCAACTTTAGCACCTTGTCTAGGCTGATTAGGGGGAACGGCAAACACAGCTGGAGTAGTAGTTACTTTAGGACCTTTATCAGCCTGAGATTTTAACCGAGTTTCCTCTGCAATCAACTCATGAACAACTGAATCAACTGTTGGAAGAGGGGACCGATGAAGAATCGTTCCACGCAGTCCTTCAAAATCTGAACGTAATGCCATTAAAAATTGTACCAAACGTTGTTCCTCCCTTTGATCAATATAAGGTTTAAATACCTTCAGTTCTGCAGATTCCGTAAGTGCCAATTGATCCCATAAATCTGACATAGCTCCATAGAAGTCTTGAATGCTCATCTCATTCTGTTGAAGAGCACGGATATCAAACTCCAACTGGTACTGGTTGGCAAAGTTAGACTGAGTATACAACTTTTTCAAATGATTCCAAACCTGCTTAGCTGTATCATATTTGGCTAACTGAATACCAATGGACTGACCTACAGAGTTGTTGATCCAAGTTATAACTTTAGAGTTATCTGTTTCCCATGTATCGAGAGCTAAGTCATATTCAGCAGCCTTAGATTTATCAGTAGGCTTTCCCTTAGTACCTGTGATATAACCCCACATATTTTTTTCCCTCGAAGAAAGTTTTTCATTACGTAACTCCAGTAGGTGGAGTTTTTACCATCCAGATGAGTACTAATAGACTGAAGGGAATCATCTTTCCCAGCCATATTGTCAAAACCGAACGACAGCAGAATTACCACAAACTTCAAATAACCGCAAACTTCAAATTAACCGCAAACTTGAGGTAACCACAAACTCCGATTACCGCAAACTCCAATTACCGCAAACTCCGATTACCGCAAACTTTGAAGAACCACAAATTTCGAATAACCGCAAACTTCGAATAACCGCAAGCTTAAATTACCGCAAACTTGGTAACCGCAAACTTCGTAACCGCAAATTTTGTAACCGCAAACTTGGTAACCGCAAACTTGGAGACCGCAAACTTCGTGAACAAACCGCAAACTTCTAAAAGCGGGACAAAAACGTGGTCCAAACATGTTAATCTGTCCAGAAGCTCTTCCAAATACACAATTCAGTTCAAATAAAACGAAATCCGTAACTTTGATACCTCACGAGTCAACGAACTGAGCAGAAGCGACAACGAACCAAACAACCCTTCAACAACGAACAAACCAAACGACGAATGAACCAACAACTGAGCGGAAGCGACAACAAAGATCTTCAATCAAGCATGAATCGAGTTGTCTCTGATACTATGTTAACAAATGAACATGATAGAGAAAAGATGGAGGCTCACTATTACTCAAATGAAGATTAGCTTACAAATGAATAAGAAAGCAACATTAAATAGAAAGATAAATGGGTCTGGGCTAAGACCCATAACAGGGCCTATAACAACTTATTATACTAACACATCTCACGGGTTCAGGGGTTCCACCCCTTGTGAAGGGGTAGTTTAGGGTAAAAATGACATGACAATACGTGACGTGTTTTGATTGGCTAAACCTTAGAATACTTAGGGGCTGAAGGGGTTCCACCCCCTCCACCCTTACGGTATGTTGACTAGTAGCGGGTGACTTATCACTAGGAAAGGTGGATCTTGAAGAAACAACCACATAAAATTTTCTTAGCGGTCACTTTCTATATTTAATTCTCAAGACGTGACAGCTGAAATTACGTACACGAGAACACGACGTATAAAATGGAACATACAAACTAAAAACGAAAAAAAATGAAATTCACAAAAGTAATCCCCTGAATTACTTTTAATGAGTTCCAATTTTAGTAATTGTAACTTTTTACCCGTTTTGGTCATATAAGTTGTTTGAATTTTGAAAGGCCATTTTATGTAACGTATTTTCTTTAAATCCTAAACTCTTAAAAAATAATTGGATTTTAATCATCATAAAAGATTAAAAAAAAAAAGAAGAAGAAGAAAGTTGTAACTAGCATTCACACCTAGAATCAAAGGCAACCAAACGTCTAGACAAACCACGACATTAAGACTTAGGAAAATCTCTTCTGCCATCTAAAAATCTCTAACCTTTATCCTATGTCTCCAACAACTCGTGTCACCGATCATGTCATAGAGAGATGCAACTAGTCTACCAAATTCTAATTAATCTGATCATACCTTATCAGGTTGGGTTTGTCTCTGCTCCTCTTCTCCTCCACTGCAATGGTTTTCATGCTTCTTACAATTGTCGGCATATGTCTCCTCTACACATGCTTAAACCATCTCAATTTTCTCTCCGTTATCTTATCTGAAATGTGTGCTACCCCAAATTTATCTCAGAAAAATTCATTTTGTATCCGGTTCAACCTTGTGTGCACATATATCCACCTCAGCATCTTCATCTATGTTGCCTCCAACTTGCGTTTGTGTCTTCTTGAATGCATAGCAATCAATTTTGTACAACATAGCTAGGTGAGTTGCAATCTTAGAGAATTTTATTTTTAATCTTCTTAGGAACCTCTTGTCACACAAAAATCCCGTGGTTGCTCTCCACTTGCACCAACCTGTCTAAATGCGGTGAGCTACATCACAATAAATGTCTACGTCACTCTGGACAAACAAACCTAAATACTTGAACTTGATTGTTTGTGGTACAACTTGTCCTTCGATAGTTATTATGGTGTCATCTTTGTTGGCATCACCAAAGTTACAATAAAAGTGCATAAGATTGCTTAAACCCTAAACCCTTCAATGGAATATGTTGGAAATGTACTTCATTAAGGGTCAACAATTTAGGTCCTCATTTGTTTCTAATGCTTCTTTTATAAATTTTACCTTTTTTTAACTTCTAAACATGTTTTTATGGTAGTTTTAACTTAAAGAGATGAATTTGTGGCGTGCTCTGTGGTTTGAGGTTTCCAGCTTCCTTCAAGTGGCTTGCGATGAATTATGTGTGTTACTATTAAGTACATTGTGTGAATTACTTGATATCCTGTTGTGAATTGTTAGAAAATCACTCAACAATAATAACAAGTCTCATTACGAACATAAAACCCGCCAGAAGCGCGGGGAGTTCTTACTAGTTAAAATTAGATTACAAAACTACAATAATTAAAAATAAATTATCGTGTCGAACTTTCTTTTCTCTCGGTTTTAACATATGCCTCATGACTTAACTAGCTAATTCAATTCTACGGTTTAACATAAAAGAAGAAAAGTAGCTCGTTTATAGAAATTTCGATAACATATATATCGATTGTAATTTGAATATTTCCATTAACTGTTTTATACAATTATAGTTTTATAAATACAATGCCAGCTTATCTATTTAATTATCCTAACTTTTGCACATCTATTTAATTATCCTAACTTTTGCACATGATGAGTCGTAACCCATAGTAACATTACAATTAATCTAAGCACTTCAACAAGATAGAATAATTTGAAAAACTAACCGCCACTCTACCAACTATAGAGCAATGTAGTGCTCCACACAGGGCCGGCTCAACATATTTTGTGGCTTAAAACGAACGTTGAAATTGAAATGTAATTTAATGGATCGTCAAAACGTATAATGTTGACATAAAAGTTGTGAAATTATCATTTTTCTCTGAAAACACAAAAGTTGAGAATACAAAATTAAAGTAGTTTTTTCAATTTTTAGGGCCCTTCAAATTTGGGGGCCTAAAGCAGTTGTTTTAGTTGCTTGTACTATAGAGTCACCCCTAGCTCCACACCTATTACAAAATGACACTGTTAGAATTCAGAGGGGATGAATAGGTTATTTTAAAATTATTTTGGTTTTCAACAACTTACGTGTTGCTCTTGGATATATTATGTGATTTGCAAGTATATAAACAGATAAGAGAAGATATGACACATAATGTATAGTGGTTTCGGTTGATGTTAACGAATCCATCATACGTGTACTCCTCGATCTTCAATTGAGAGCTTGTCTTCACTAAAATCTTCTCTCTAAGCCGGTAGAAAACATCATTACAATGTCTAACTAAAAAAGCGGTGATCTCCTCTTAACCTCAACTAATCGGGTAATAATCACCCTTGTAGGTGGGTAGTGATCAACCCTTAAGATCTCACTAATATGATAGAGATCTCCCCTTGAACGTCTCATTAAGTGGGTGGTGATTACCCCTTCAATATGTCACTAATTAGGTAGTGCTCACTCCTACAATATTTCACTCACTGGTAATGATCACCCTTATAATATCTCTCCCCAATCTACATGGGTGTTGAATATGAATATTACATTTGAAAACTCATAAAAACCTCACTCAAACACTCATGGATGACTAAGAATATTACATTAATCTCTCAAACACCACTTTCCTTCCATCTCTATAATCACTCTCTTGATGTGGAAGGTATTTTAGAGCACGAGATCTTTAGGATATGATGATAATATAGAGTTTTTATTTATGCAAGAGACTCAAGGGAAAATGTGGGGAAGGATTGCTTAAATAGCCAAACAAATAAATAATTTGTTAAGTAGGAGTACGACAGGAACCACAGTCGACCATGCTTCCATTCGTACTCCCATGGTTGATGTTGTCACGGCCGTAACACAGGACAGTTATCAAACCAGAGAAGTACCTCAAACAGAGATGTTCCCGGGAAAGAACGACGGGTCTAGGAGAGATTTATACACCGTCATTTCCTAGACAGAACATTTTGTTTGTCAAATAGCTACATACCGGTCAGAAGGTTGCCTTCTAGTTACTATGACGTTAATATCAAAAACACACAACGGAAGACTAAAGCATAATTTCTATTATTATCAAAACAGTGTTTACATTATGTCAAACAAAAGTTACATAATTTGTTCCTAACCAGGAACATATCATTCAGGACTTATAAGCATGCCCATCATCTGGATCGTTCATCTTTTCGTTCTAGTCCTGGAAATGTCTTGTCTAATGACTACCTGTGATGCGTTCAAAAACATTTGATAAAACATGGGTCAGCATAAAGCTGGTGAATTCATAAACTAAAATAGCTTATTAAAATGACCCGTCAAAGTATCTTGAACACATTCATAGGCTTCAACACCTAAATTCATAGACAACTATGAACAATCATTCAGTGTGTATATATAACCAAAGACCGTTACACGGGTCCTGTCCAATATGTCGTTCCACAGGCAAGTGAAATACAATAAGCGCTTAGAATACGTTATATATAAACAATCGGCACAATCATTTCAAGATACTTAAAATGTTTCATAAATCAATCATGCCAGACAAGGTCATGACTGGGTTCATACATTACAGTTTAGGAACTCACCTCGGCAGTATTTCAGCTTATCAATTATCTAATATGGTAATCACCTCGAACAGAGTTCCTAGATATGTAATGGCATTTCTAAAGTACACAATTCTAGCTTAATGGTGTATAACCAAAGTTTAGTAGGAGGTCGAAACCTTACCTCAGCACTATCTATCTTAATTTGGAGTCAAAATGCTGGAAACCGGACTCTCGTATGCGAACCGTGGCTCGGGATTGGAACTTTTGAGAGTGTGTGTGTGTGTGTGTTTTGTGGTGAGAATTGTGTGAGAAATGGCTCAAGCTCGTTCAACTATTTATAGGACAAAACTCGAACCCATAGCGGACCGTTATGCTGGAGGATAGCGGTCCGCTACCGCCTCCGGCCGTAAATTTGCCTTCGGGCCTACATATCGGACCGATATGAGTTTCTACTCGGTCCGTTATTGGTCACGTGTCTATGTCGGACTGCTACGGTCTGGATGTCGGTCCGCTATCGAGCCACGCGTCTGATAAGTCATAGGCCACGTGTCATCACTTGGTTCATCCCTTGCTCAATACATAGCGAACCGTTATTCCTTGGATAGCGGTCCGCTATCCCTTGTTTTTCAGAATTTTACATTTTAGTCCTTTATTTCCATTTCAACCCCTCATCTTTGAAAATTGGCAAGTTTATTGTTTATTTTCTAGGGAATTTTTTAGGTGTTACAAATCTTCCCTCCTTTAAGAAATTTCGTCCCAAAATTAAGAGGTGAATAGATGAGGATGCTTAACTCTCATCTGTTCTTTTAATTACCAAGTTTTATCGACTCCAATCCGACCTTGCCCTTGAACTAATACCATTGGTATAACTTTCTTTCTTAACTTCCGTTCTTGAGTGTCTAGAATCTTGATCGGTTGTTCAGTAAAATGGAGTTTATCATCTATGTGCACATCATCTAGTGCAATAGCCTGAGTTGGATTAGCTAAACACTTGCGTAGGCAAGATACATGAAACGTGTTGTGAATCCCTTGTAAAGCTTTTGGTAGATCTAACTTGTAGGCATTTATTTTTAGTCGAGTAACGTTCTTGTATCATCAATTGAGAGTAACACACATTAATTCAAACGGATTGGCATTTGATTTGAGGTTGTGTTGACTCCACAAAGTCAAAATCAAAGGGGAAAGGGATGAAACAGAATTTACACAAAGACCCCTGAAGTTTCAAGCTTTTGTTATTTCATGAGCAAACTTTGGTTTAAATGAAATTAGGGTTTCAGAAAAAAAAAAATAACCAATTGAACCTCGAACTTTTATAAAGCATTAAATCTTATAAGTTTACATAAAATCTAATGAATCTTTTACATTATAATTAAATGTTAAAAAATGTAATTTGCTAAATATAAATAAATTCATATTTTTGTTAAATAACATAAACTTTTGTAAACCCTAATCTTATAGAATTCATGGTCTAGTTCATTATGAGTTTGTACAATATCTATATAGACTTTGTAATATCTTAATATATATATATTTATATTTATTACCATGGACTTTAAACAATTAATTACATAATTCTTTATTTAATTAATTGTTATTTTTTGAAATGCAATAAATGCATACTTAGGAAATGAAATAGATAAATAGGATAACTTTCACTGAAATGAATAGATGTAAATCATATAATAATGAAATTACAAGTGTCGAAAAAGTAAAAAATATAGGCCAAAATTTACTGGAGATTATACAAGTTCTAGGTCATGCGTGGCATAGTTTTTCTCATGAACTTTAAGTTGGCGTGATGCGTAGGCAATAACCTTGTCTCGTTGCATCAACACACAACCCAGAATAGTTCGGGAAGCGCACAGTAAATGACAAAATCATAGTGCTAAGATTGGTGTATGACTGAGTTTATCCTTGAGAATGTTGAATGCTTCTTCTTGTTTTGTAACCTATTCAAATTTGGCTGCTTTATGAGTCAAAGCAGTTATAGGTGTAGCAATCTTAGAGAAATTTTGAATAAATCTTCTGTAATAACCGGCTAATCCCAGAAAGCTTCTGATTTCGGTTGGAGTTTTTGGGGCTTCCCACTTTATAATAGCTTCTATTTTACTCGGGTCTACTTGTATTCCCTTCTTATTCACAACGTGACCAAGAAATTGTACCTCTCGTTTCCAAAATTCACATTTGGAAAACTTAGCATATGATCTTTCTTTTCTTAGGGTTTCGAGAATGATGTTGAGATGCTCATCATGTTCCTCTTGGCTTCGAGAATAAGTAAGAATATCAACGATGAAAACGATGACAAGTTTATCAAGGAAAGGTTTACAAACTCGGTTCATTAGGTCCATAAATTCTACGGGGGCATTTGTTAGACCAAATGACATGACCAGAAATTCATAGTGACCATATCGGGTTCTGAAAGCAGTCTTAGGTATGTCCTCTTCTTGTACCTTCAACTGATGATATCCTGATCTAAGATCGATCTTCGAGAAATACTTGGCTCCTTGTAGCTGATCTAACAGATCATCTATTCTAGGCAATGGATATCTGTTCTTTATAGTCAGCTTGTTTAATTCCCGGTAATCAATGTACATTCTCATGCTCCCATCTTTCTTCTTTACGAATAGCATCGGTGCTCCCCAAGGTGAAGTGCTAGGACGAATGAACCCTTTGTCTAAGAGTTCTTGGATTTGTTTCATCAGTTCTTTCAGTTCGAAAGGAGCTAGACGATAAGGGGATTTTGCAACAGGTTTGACTCCAGGAATCAGTTCGATTCGGAATTCGATCTGACGATCGGGTGGAAGACCAAGTACCGGAAAGACATCCAGGTGATCACAGACTAAATATCCGCAATCTGTCTTTCGAGTTTAACATTCAAAGCATGAAGTAAGAATATACCATTTCCCTTAATTAATTCTTTCTTAGCTTTTGCTATAGAAATAATTTCAATCTTATTGGTTTTACTATCACCCTAGATCATTAAACTAGTTTCATCTGGTTTCTTAATCTTGACCATTTTCTGGTCACAATCGATATGAGCATGGTATTGGTTTAACCAATCCATCCCTAGGATAACCTCATATTCGTTCAAGTTCATTGGCATTAGTGTAACTAATATCTTATCGTCACCAAAATTGATGACACAATCAGGGTATGATTCAGTTATCCTAATATGTTCGCCACTAGCCGTTTAAACGACATAGGCATGAATAAGTGGAATCGATCTTACGCCTAAATATGGGGTGAATATGAAACAAAACTTCTATTTGCCCCCGTATCAAATAAAATCTTGACGTAAATATTATTAACTAAGAAAGTACCTGCTACCTCCTTAGCTTTATTTTTCTGTTCATCTCCGCTTCCTAAGACGAACACTCGTCGTGTTCCTTTATTCTAACCACCTATTCTCTGTTTAGGTGGTTTAGGACAAGAAGTCCTATAGTGCCCTATTTATCCACAGTTAAAGCATTTAACATTCGGGCACTGGGTTGCCAAGTGACCAAACTTCTGACAAGTCTGGCACTTCATTCCTTGATTGGCTCTATCAGGGTTGGGATAAATCCTCCTCTCCTGGGAAACTTACTATTTCATGGTTTGAACTTATAAACAACTTCATCGGGCTTTCTCTTGTGATTAATCTTTGGTGGCTCCTGAGCAGCCACTTCATCAAACATCACCGCACTCTCTTCTACAGCCAAATCTATCGTTTTAGGTGCGATGGATTTCACTAAGGTACGAACCTTAGGAGGAATACTTTGAACATAGCATTTAATTTTCCATGATTCAGAAGTAACCAAATATGGCACCAGCTTGGCCATCTCATTAAACTTGGTTGTGTACTCCTGATGACTCATGGTTCCAGCTTCAAACCACAGAAATTCCGCTTCAATATTATCCACAGCATTTTGTGGACAGTATCTCTTCACAATTAAAGACTTGAGATCTTCCCAAGTCATTCTATCAGTAACATTTTCTCCCTTCGTCTGTTTGACTGACTCCCACCAGTCATGAGCCTCTTCTTCAAAGGAGTGTGCAGCAAACTTCACAGCTTGATCTGCCATGCATTCGCTCATTTTTATGACAGCTTCCATGGAGTGATCCACTACAAGGCTGCAATGGCATCCTTCTTTCCGTTAAATGGCTTAGGATGACAGTCGCTAAAATTCTTATAGTTGCATCCTTGTCCATGAACTCCTGTGCTCTGGTTTGTCATTCCAACTGTTCCATGGGTTCGGGTTGTGCCTATATTGTTTCTTAATGGAGTGGTATGAAGGGTATCTTCTGTTCGAGGAACAGCACCACTTGTACCTTCGTTTCGGTTACCTAAACTATTATGATTTTCTCTTCTCCTAAGAGCATAATCCAGAATTATAGGTAGAGTTGTTTGAAGCACATGGGTGACCTTAGATGCCACCGCTCCTTGGAATTGAGCTTCAGTCATAATGACTTCTTCCACCGGTTGCTCGGGTTCAGCATTCGCATTTACATTCTCATTTGGATAAGGGTTTGTGTTTGTCGTATCGCGTGTACGAGACCTTGTATTGGGCATCCTACCCCTACCTCTTCCTTTCCTCTACCACATCCTGCCATTTGTACCTACATACAGATGTATGACATCAGAATTCGTATAACTGGTCATAATTCATAAATTCAGAAATTAATAACATTTGGCCAAAAATGCCTTTAATTATCTGATTTCTAAGTATTTCTTGTTATAGTTCGTACTGAATGTATACACCTAACTTATCCTAAGGCATTTCCAGACTAATATCAGAATCTTAGTCTAAGTCTAGACACTATTTCTGTAGTATCCAAATCTCTTAAACTAAGGCTCTGATACCAACTTGTCACGCCGTAACACAGGATAGTTATCTAACCAGAGTAGTACCTCCAACAGAGATGTTCCAAGGAAATAACGACGGGTCTAGGAGAGATTTATACACCGTCATTTCCTAGATAGAACATTCTGTTTGTCAAATAGCTACATACTGGTCATAAGGTTGCCTTCTAGTTACTATGACGTTAATATCAAAAACACACAGCGGAAGACTAAAGCATAATTTCTATTAATATCAAAACAGTGTTTACATTATGTCAAACAAAAGTTACATCATTTGTTCCTAACCAGGAACATATCATTCGGGACTTATAAGCATGCTCATCATCTGGATCGTTCATCTTTTCGTTCTAGTCCTGGAAATGCCTTGTCTAATGACTACCTGTGATGCGTTCAAAAACATTTGATTAAACATGGGACAGCATAAAGCTGGTGAATTCATAAACTAAAATAGTTTATTAAAATGACCCGCCAAAGTATCTTAAACACATTCATGGGCTTCAACACCCAATGGGCTTCAACACCCAAATTCATAGACAACTATGAACAATCATTCAGTATATATATAACCAAAGACCGTTCCACAGGTACGGGCAAGTGAAATACAATAAGCGCTTAGAATACGTTATATATAAACAATCGGTACAATCGTTTCAAGATACTTAAAATGTTTCATAAATCAATCTTGCCAGACAAGGTAATGACTAGGTTCATGCATCACAATTTAGGAACTCACTTCGGAAGTATTTCAGTTTATCAATTCAGTAATATGGTAATCACCTCGGACAGAGTTCCTAGATATGTAATGGCATTTCTTAAGTACACAATTCTAGCTTAATGGTGTATAACCAAAGTTTAGTAGGAGGTCGGAACCTTACCTCAGCACTATCTATGTCAATTTGGAATCGAAATGCTGGAAACCGGACTCTCGTATGCGAACCGGGGCTCGGGATTGGAACTTCAAAGAGTGTGTGTGTGTGTTTTGTGGTGAGAATTATGTGAGAAATTGCTCAAGCTCGTTCAACTATTTATAGGGCAAAACTCACACCCATAGCGGACCGTTATGCTGGAGGATAGCGGTCCGCTACCGCCTCCAGCCGCAAATTTGCCTTCGAGCCTACATATCGGACCGATATGAGTTTCTACTGGGTCCGTTATTAGTCACCTGTCCATGTCGGACCGCTACGGTCTGGATGTCGGTCCGCTATCGAGCCACGTGTCTGATGAGTCATAGGTCACGTGTCATCACCTGGTACATCCCTTGCACAATACATAGCGGATCGTTATTCCTTGGATAGCGGTCCGCTATCCCTTGTTTTTCAGAATTTTACATTTTAGTCCTTTATTTCCATTTCGACCCCTCATCTTTGAAAATTGGCATGTTTATTCTTTTATTTTCTAGGGAATTTTTGAGGTGTTACAGATGCATAGTTAGATCGTGCTTCTTCGGTCCTATTTTATATCCCAAGCATAGATCCATGGTGATATATCTAAAAGTTGGTGAATCCTACTAGCTTATCATGTTGATTCCTAGTTCTGTTTCAATCTACGAGCTCGTCAACAAAAGATTTTGTGTAGGGATAGATTGAAACGTATGCCGGTGGACCTTATTCAAATTCTGAGATCACAAATTCCAACAGAACCACTTACACCGTATTTGCTCAGATGACGAATTCAATGTCACATCCTTCATATTTAACTTCTGAAACCACCAACTCCAACTAAGAGTATGGTATGCAGACAATGTGTTGGTATTCAATGAGAATACATATCACGAGACTTATATATTTGAAAGCTATAGAATGTGCTTGCAAACAAGAAGGGTTGCACGATATTTATAATCAAACTTTGAGACATATTATTGACAAACGCCGTCGGAAAAGCTTTTACGGACAATTCAGCGAGAATTTTTTTATGAAAAGCATGATTGTGGGAATATTAACTCTATAATATACTGACGGCATTGAAATTCATCGGTAATTACCGATGGAATCCACAAAAAAACATAAAAATAATTAAAAAAATAGATGTGCGTATTATTTTTTTGGGAATTTGATGGATTATATCGGTAATCACGGGTGAATGAATATTCTGTCACTGATACTTGTTTGTTTAGTAGTGAGACAACAAAAACTATTATTTACATATTTAATTGTCATAATCATGTTCTAACAGATGCTAAACTGGTTTATAAATTACAATTTCAAATCGACCCCATTTTGAGCAAATTACCTTTTCGACTTTTGAATATCATGATTCTAAATACTTTTTTACATTGAAAAGATTATCTCTTAAAAAAATCTAATACAAAAAGTATTCATGATCATAATGATGCCCAAAAGCTGGGTAGTGGCCAAAGCATTCATATAATTTGGTAATTGTATGTGGAGGAAAGGAGATCGAAATAATGGAGCATAAGTGGTTATGACATGATTTTGGCACCATCTTTGAGGCTAACTTTTGTTTGTTTTAATGATAAGTGGTAACACCTGCAACTATTTCTGCTCTAAAGAAAGTGAACATTAAGTATGAGACCAAAGAATATAATTTTCTATTAACTTTACTATTTTAGTTTGATTTGGATTGTACATCGGCTAACAACTTTCATGATTTAGACCATAAACCAAGTTTTGTAAGAACTAGTTACATAGTTTATTTTCTTATCTATTCATCATATTTATGGGGAGAAAATCTTATAATAATAATAATTATAATATTTGTTTATTCTTGTAGTTTATATTTATCATATTTATGGGGACCAAAGAAAACCTTTTATACGTCTCATATAGCTTTATACGGGACGTATAACTTTCATATTATCAAATTTAGATTTCTTACAAAGGTACCTTTGTACCCTATACGTCTCGTATACATCTATACGTGGCGTATAGAGTACGAGGGTACGTCGTATGTTCACCGAGCTGTGAGGCTGCCTGCAACCACACAGACCACCTCAACATCCTCGACATGTTCACCGAGCGTGCAAGCCTTGCTTGACGGGCTTGCTCAGGAGTCACAGCTTCATACTCGATTGTTTGACCAGGTCGATGACATACTGATGTAGCTGGTTGACCGCAAGATCAATAGGTCACGAGCCGTCGGTATCGAGCCTACACCACTACCATTGCCACGACAGTATCCGGATCCTGGTCCGGCAGGTTAGGCTCTTGGCCCGGAATAGTCGTGGTCGTTTGCTGTTTTTTGTATTTTACATTTAGTTGTATTTTTTGTTATTTATGTACAAACTGATGTTATATATGTACATTTTCGGTTATTTATATCTGTGATGTTTGTTTACAATGTTTAGTTTATTTGTTTGGTTACGTATCATAAGACAGTGGGATTAATTAATAAATTGATTATTTTATAAAAATATTTATTTATTTAATGTTAACAAATTAAATTAACAAAATTATATCTAAAGCCATAAATATTGAGTAAAAAATGTTGGTATTATTAAAAAAAATCTTATACTTGTCACATAGGCCTATGAAAACCAACAATTTACCAACTTTGGAGATAAAAATCTCATAGGGTATAGATAGACCAGCCGCCAGACAAATTTTGGCATCTGCAGCTCTGACTTTTAAGGTTAGGGTCTATACGACTCGTATAGCCCTATACGAGACGTATAGATAGCGGCGGGTGTTGAATTAAAATGGCTTGATGTCCAAATAACCAAACCCAAAATATATATCAATTTTAAGAAAGTGAAATTGACTCTTCAAATTTTTGTACTTGAAGTCACCAACTTTGTTATAAACATGCCCAAAGAAACAACTTTTGTATGTAGTGAGTAGAAATTTTTTACAAGCCAGAAAGATATAAATGTTAAAAATAATAATTAATCTATATGGTTTTTATGCAAAATTCCTCGCACTAATAGCGATTTTTTCAATACATGTAAATTAATTAGTTAAACATAACAGAGTAACAGACACAACTAATTTGAAACCTAAACACATTTTAAATGTTGTGCTAATATAGGTTGAGCATATAAATAGCGTGAATACCCACACACATTTTTAAATGTTATGTTAGTTCATTAATATTGGTTGAGCATATAAATAGCGTGATTTGATATTCGATATACTAGCTTGCAGATATGTATGTTTAGATAGGGGTGTTTACTATTTAGTTTCAAAACGATTAAACCAATGACTGAATCGAAACCGAAATTGTTTAATACCAAACTTGATTACATATTTGGTTTTCACCGAAAGCTGAATATGTAATTTGGTTTTTGGTTTGGTTTAGGTTTTAAGATTTTGAATTCGGTTTAAACGGAAAAAATCGAATTGGGTTATACCACTATTTTAATCCATATTTTATAGTTAACTCGATTCATTTATATCAATAACCAATACTCATACTTGTGAGTTTAGTCGTGTTGTTTGAACTGAACTTGTTGTTTGATGAAGGTATGTTTTTGTTTAGACTTTCCTAAAATGTTGTGTTGTTTAAACCGAATTTGTTATGGCTACTCAAAAGAAAAGAAAAAAATGTCTTTTATTAGCTAATTTAGTTTGTTAGGTTCAAACAGAAACCCAAACCAAAATAGAAAGTGGTTTTAAGTTCGGATTAGGTTTCCACGAATTAGATTCGGTTCAGATTGTGGTTCCAACAAAAAAAAGTCAGCCCAAAAATCCTGAATCGAATAAACCGAAAACACTGTAACCCGGACCGATGAACACCCATGTGTTTAGATGCATTCAGTGGCGGATCCAAGAATTTTTGTCGGTGGGGGCGAAAAACTAGTTGGTTTAAAGGAGTCGCTGAAAAGGGGTCGATTAAAATGGGTTGGCTAAAAACGGGTCGGATAGAACGGGTCAAAATAATTATATTAATAATATAAATGAACTTATGAACACCAACAAAGAAAATTGAAATTAAAAAACTAGAACACCGGAAAATTGATTAGCTAACCTTTTTGAGACGATTGCTCAAGTTGATGGGTTGATGTCGCGACAACCGACTGGTCACTTTCGCTTTCCAATTCAACTCGCACAAAAGCCATTAATAATCCGAGTTTCTTCAAAAAAAAAAAAAGCAATATTGTTGTATTAGTTGTTAGATCGAACTCATATCTTATACATTTAAAAGTCAAAATACCAATGTATAAAAAATTAGAATGTAAAAAATTTAAAACTAACCTCTGATAATGAGTTCTTAACAGAGATAGAATTAAGTGATTAGCACACAACCTATAAAAAAATCACAATTATTCAAGATAGTTTGATAACTTTTTGATGGGCATACCTAATAACATTGTAAATATAAATACATCATGTTAGTGTTGAGTTGTCCGGGTTTAAAGCAATGGATTAAGATAGAAACAGGAAACCACACCATGGAGGCATGGAGTGATGTCTAGCCAGTTTAAAAAGTTCTAACAAATTCAAAGGTGAGTGAGATTAACGTGCACACTTACACAAAACTCTAATGACAATAGCAATTAAAAGGTAAACCAATTTGCTCGTAGATAAAAAGAAATCAAATTACTAATCGAACCTACAATTTCCAAAAATGTCGAACCTACAATTATGTTGATTCCCGAAGTTCGATTGCGTTTGAACTTTGATTGCGATTATGATTGAGTCTGAACTTCGAACCTCCAATTCTTTGAACTTTGAAGGTGATTTTGATTGGAATTTCCCCTTATTATTGAAATTTGTCTTATAAGATTTCAAATAGAAGATTTGTCTTATAAGATTTGGTAAGCAATTACATCCAAAAGCTCCAATGATTATGATATTTTCAAGTCATGAAAAGATAAGAAGATGGGTATATGATTGTATAACAGATTTAGCCCAGAAGGAGGAGTTCATCAGGAACCATCTTCAATTTGGTGAGCAATTTCAACCTAAAAACTCTATGTTCATAAGGTTTCTAAGCAAACTAAGGCATCAAAGATCTAAATCAAATGAGTTTGTGAATATATTTGGTTAAAATCATAAAAAGGGCTTTGAAGATTATTATCTACCACAAGGGATATCATTCAACAGTAGCCACCATATTTCATAGTTTAGTAAGCATATTCATCTCATGATTTCATTGTTGATATGGATTCTAAGTAAATGAAATTATTTAAGGTTTGAATATGAAAATATTATGCATATAATTGATTGAATTTATTATTATGCATATAATAGATTAAAAATATTATGCATTTTTCATAGTTTGGTAAGCATATTCGTCTCGTGAATTCATTGTTGATATAGATTTTAAGTAAATGAAATTATTTAAGGTTTGAATCTGAAATTATTATGCATATAATAGATTAAATTAAATGAGCAGAAGAATTTAAAGGAATTGGATCATCTACGGCATTTATCTTCATATCTTGGTAAGCTTAGTTTCAAGAATTTTTTCTATAGCACGGAAGGTTAAATTGGAGAGGTTATAATGATACTAAGGTGTTGTATTATGGATTTAGGTAACTAAATCGGTTCTTCATTTTGCATTTGTAGAATTTAGTGATGAGGGTATTTGAATTTAACCTTTAATATTGTGTAAATATTAATAAATTTTGGTTCTTTAGTGATGTTTTATCTTCTTTAATCTGCTGGCTGAAGGTGCAAGGAAAGCATTGACTCTTGGTGGAACTATGCTCGGGTACTATCCTGTTAGGATTCTGCCTTCAAAAACCGTGATTGCGCCAGTAAATCCAACCTTTTTACCCTAGGTAACACTATTTTTGCTTTTGAACTGTGAAGATTTTAACTTTCGTTGACCTCGGTAAGCTTCGAAATGTACATGTGTGCTTAGAGGTGGCAATATCTCCCCCATTAACTTATGAATGGGCCGAGATTTGATATTTGGGTTGTGTTTTATTTCAAAATAAAAAATTCGCAAAAGGGAGAACATGTCAAGTGGGTCAAACGGGTTGCAAGTACATGTTAATCTTTTTATTTAAGTTTCTTTCAATTAAATGTGTTTGATATCGTTTGGAAATGGCTATGTTTGGAACTAAGGAATTTTACTTTTCACACCAAGAGATAGGAAATACCCAAACGGGTCAAGACCAAAACGTATCACAGGAAACATGTATTGGAAAGTAACCGGATCTGATGAACCCATTAAGTCAAAATCTGACCGGAATATAACAGTTGGGACCAAGAAAGCTTTGGTTTTTTACGCGGGAAAAGGGCTTAAGGGAATTAAGACAAACTGGATCATGCATGAATAAAGACTTACAATTTATAAAGTGAGTTTAATATTTTTGTTTATCCATAATTGAGCCGAAGTTTTAATTTGATTTAATAATTGTTTACCTTTTGGATAGAAACCATTGAAATTGAAATGGTTATGTTTTATTAAGAAGAATGATCCCAAGGAGATTATCATCATACCACCAGAAGATAATAACATTCATCACCTTTATCCTGCGTCACTACATAAAGAGAATACTTGTAGTAACAACAGTCATGGACATTTTAATATGGGATTTTGCTGATTTCTTAATATGCTAGCGTGTGCGTTAAGTTTATCTGTTTACTTATGTGTAATGTAGCTATCAAGAAAGACCATAAATATGGGAGAGCTCGATCCCCTGTATTTCGGTCTGTATTTTTTAAACAAGATGGAGAGAAGCAGTATGAGATTGATCTTACCCTATTAATTTTTGATTCCTGATACGTTTGTTAATTTCGAGTCAGTTAGTAACTTTTTTTATGGAGAACATTTTGAAGTTTAAGTATTTGATTCCGCTTCTACTTATCAACAGAGTTATGCCTAAATTGTGATTTCTATTTATCATTTGAGCCTTTAATAGTATGCCTAAATATGTGAAGATTTTACCTGTTAATGTGATTGTTACTTCATGCGTCTGACCTTTGACATTGTTTTCGGTTAACAAATGGTGTTGTTTCAGACACTTATGCTCTTCATTCTTGCAGTTCCTTTGCCAGTTTTTTTTTTAAAATACTTAAGTTCCAGTTTTTTTGTTTTTCTTAATTTATAATGTGATTAGGCTAGCTAATGTTCCTGAAGGAGCTCATGTTCAATGGGAGATTGAGCTCCTTGGTTTTGAAATGCAAAAGGTAAATCCATTTATTGTTTTCTTTTCATACACGCAATTCAAGTGAGGATATGCTAACTTATGCTTGTCAATATAAATTTGATTGTAACTACTTGATGGTCTGGTTTAGATCTATATTGGTTGTTTTATTAAATATGCGGTTTTCCCTATAGATTTAGACCGGCACGAACTTTTGAGAAATTATGGATGACATTGAAGTACAAATAAAAGGCTTTTATACATTCAAAAATCATTAATACATACACCTTGTCTGATTTTGCTTACAATTCAAAGAAAGACAGCTATTCCATATTAAAAAATATGTTAAAGCGCCCCGGCCACCAGACGGGTATAAAACTAGTTTGGATGGACGCTCTGCCGCTCTCGCTTCTTTCCACTCGTTCCTAGGTTTTTTTTCACTTAGTGGGCCCTAAATTAAGTTGGAAGAAAGTTGCATACATAAGCCATGGGGCACGGTGAAGAAAACTGATGGGTACAAAAATTATTTAAACCAAATTTAACACTTGAGTTTTTATATACACAAAGGCTCATTAAAATTTCAGTGGGTGCATGCCCTCCCCCTGGGCTGGGCTTAAGTTCACCCATGGATGTAGTGGTGCACAAATCGGTTTTTTAACCCAAACCGGTTCAACCCGACCCGAACCGGTTGGGTCAACGAAAAGTCAAAACCGGTTTGGGTCCAAACCGGTTTGGGTTAAACCGGTTCGGGTAATGGAAATATGTAAACCGGTCAAACCGGTTCGGGGTAGGTTTTAAACCGGTTTGTCCTTTAAACCGGTTTTTATAAAATAAAAAAAAAAATCCAAATAAATTTTATATTTTTAATATAAAATCCATAATAAAATATAACAAAATTAAAACATAAAGTTCAACGTTTATTAATATTTGGAAAGTTCGGAAATTAAAAAAAATGACAAGATAAAATTGTAAAAAATTACAAAAAATATAACAAATATAAAACATTAAGTTCAACGTTTTATTTTTTGGAATATTGATTGATTATTCTTGTGCGTTGTCTTCGGAACTAGAGCTTCGTAGCCTTGCATCTTCGGCTAGTTCTTCATCCGTGACGGGTTCGAATATTCCAAGATCAACCTCGTTGTTGTGTATGACTTTAGAGATTAGAGAGTGTAAAGAGAGGTGTGATCAACCCTAAACACCCCCCACCTAATTATAGTGTTTTAAGGGTGCAAAAAACTCCAAAAAAAAGGGCCAAAATCGACCCCAACGGCTATTTTTTGCCCAGCTCGAAAACCGGTTTAAACCGGTTTTTAAACCGGTTTAAACCGGTTTATCAAACCGGTTAGGATGAACCGGTCCCTAACCCGATCTCATCCAGGAAGCTTCAAACCGGTTTCAAACCGGCGGTTTTTGGGCAACCCGAACCGGTTTGGCCCAAACCGGTTTAAGCCAAACCGGTTTGCCGGTTTGGACCGGGTTAAAAAAAAACCGGTTTTTTTGTGCACCACTACCTGGATGCATTAGTAAATACATTGTATATTTAGGGTTGGTGGTCTAGGGACAGAGGCAAAGACTCTTGGAACACGTTGGTCTGAATGTCTTAGGTTCAAGTCTCACAAGAGTAAAGAAATTCGTCGTTCTAAAAAAAATACATTGTATAAAGAAATACGAGTATGCAACACGAAGCATAACAAGCAGGGGCGGATTCAGCTTAGGCTTAGGGGTACCTGATGGTACCCCTCAACTTTCGACGCGTAATGGAATTTTTTTTTTCCGTTTTATGTATTCAGATACCCCTGAACGAAATTTTAGATACCCCTAAAATTTATAAAATCATAAACTTTATAAAGGCTCAAACTTTTTAAAAAAACTCAACCCAATACTCATTTTCATTAAAAAGTCCAAATCTCAAAAGCCCATTTGATTTGGGCTTGCCCTGCTAGCATCTACCACCTTGCTGCCATGCCATCATCAGCCCATCTCCACCTTGCTGCCATCGGCCCATTGATTTGGGCTTGGCCTGCTACATTAAAAAGAAGCAATCGAAGAATACATGAAGAAATAAATCAGCGATGCTGCCATCGGCCCCTCCCTGCCCCTGCTGCCATCGATCGACCACCATCTTGTCCCTGCCGCCGCCGCCGTCGCAGCCACAACCACCACCATCCACGACCACTACAACTTACAAGGTTAGAGTTTGTGTTTATATATTTAATAGGGTGAAATTGAAATTTAGGGTTTGTGTTTATATGTTCAATTGGGTGAAATTGAAATTTATGGTTTGTGTTTAAATGTTCAATTGGGTGAAATTGAAAGTTAGAGTTTGTGTGTATATGTTTACTTGGGTGAAATTGAAATTTAGGGTTTGTGTGTATATGTTCAATCGGGTGAAATTGAAATTTAAGTTAGAGTTTTATTTGCTTTTTTTAGTTGTATAACAAGTTTTTATTTTGTATTTGATATTTTGATTATAGGGAATGTAACGAACCAAAATCCGGGTCTCGTTATAAATAAATAAATATTTCTAATTAATATTATGGTGAAAATAATATTTTAGAAATAAGTTGAAACAAGTGGGTTTCAAGTTTGTAATGGGGCTATGTTAGTTTTGACTAACTTTAGAATGAAATGGGTGAAGTGGAAAGTTGAGGGACTAAAGTTGTAATATGGCAAAATCTGCCATTTGACTAGTTAAAGTCAAAATTAACTCATTTTTGAGGTGTTAGTCGTTCAAGAGAAGAGGAGAAGAAGAGAATTTCGGTTTTGGAGCTAAATCGCGGAATTGAGGCTTGTTTTGTGAAGGTTTTGGCTCACACAACACCTTCATAACATCAAGTAAGTGATTCTCTTCCTCTTGATTTCACCATGAATGTGTTCTTGGTGGGTTTTGGGTGAAATCCGAAATTATGTATGCATGTGATGAAATGGTGTTAGATTATTGATAATCTAGCTAAACTAAAGTTAAAGAATGATGATTAACATCCTAGAACCCTTTGATTTTGATTATGAGAAGTTAGGGTTCATATGGTGGAAATTGGGGGTGTTTGGATCATGATGCTAAAATGATGAATTAATGAAGATTAAGTGTTTTTAAGATGTTAGACACTTGAACAAACACCAAATTAACTTAATAATAATTTTTGAAAGAAAAATTAGTGTTAAGATTAAGATAATGAAACTCAAGTGGGTGAGTTTGTGGTGAAAGAGGGTGTTTGGTTATGAGGATAACCCAAACGGGTCAATTTGGGTTGGAAATGGGGAAATTGAGTTGTGGACTCAATTGTAATAGAATTTTGATGTATGTTAGATTACTAAACTAGGCGAATGTGTTTAGGTAATCAAATTGCAAGCTTGAGAACGGTGCGGGATCTTCTAACCCGAAAGGTAAGTGCCTATGCACTTACTTAGTATTGATGATAAATGGTGAATTTTGTGAATTATGTGTTATGTGATTGTGTACATACTTGTGATATGATAAATTGTGAATGATTTAGTATGTACAATGAATGAATGTAATTATAGTGTTAAGCTATAATGGAAATGGATCATGTGTTGATCATAAATGAAACGGGGATAAATGAGTTTTATGCAAGATTGTATGCATAATGTGTAAAGTTGCATAATTTGTTATGTGGTATGAATGAGCATGAAATTGTATGCAAAATTGAAGGAATGTAGTTATAGTATTTATACTATAATGGATATGTCGATATGGAGTTATGGTCTATGAACCATAATGGATAGAATGGATATGGAGTTATGGTCTATGAACCATAATGGATAGAATGGATATGGAGTTATGGTCTATGAACCATAATGGATAGAATGGATACGGAGTTATGGTCTATGAACCATAATGGATAGAATGAATATGGAGTTATGGTCCAAGTACCATAATGGATAGAATGGTTATGGAGTATAATCTCGTATCCTAAATGGATATGAAGTTATGGCCTACGTGCCATAATGGAAATGGAAATGTGGTAATGAAATGATGAAAGAAACTTGTATGTGAAAAGTATGTGTATGAAAACCTTAATTGACCAAATGGGTGCAAACGGGTCAAATGGGTCAAATGGGTAAATTATGATCTAGTGTTATGATGGAAATGAGATTGTGGCCAATGTGTCATAATGGAAAAGGAATTGTGTTAATATGAATGATAAATGAAAAGAATGAAACTTGTAGGTGAAATACAAGTGTTATGTAGCCAAATGTTAAAATTTGGTGGAAACGGGTCAAATGGGGGAATGGGTAGAAACAAGTAGAATTTACTTGTTTGTTATGTTTTATCTTCATTACTAATGGTGTTATGTTTTGTGGTTATGTAGGAAAAGCTCCGATGTAGTCCAAGTCAAGTCCAAGGCTCTGGCGGGTTCTCGTATGTGCAAATGATTGGTTTTTGGGCTATGTATTGAAATCCTCGAAAGGGGTGTGCGTTTGGGTCAAGAATTTATGTTTTGGTGATTTTGTGGTGTAGGTAAACTTTTGGTCAAAACCCAGGTGTCGGGAATTTTTAGTTTGTGTTTTGGATGCAAAAAGTTGGAAAAATGGCAAAGTTTGAAATCTGTAGCTGAAGGGAAACTCACTGGAAATCTGGTGCCTCGCGGTACGCGAAGAACCTGGTATGGTTCTTTCGCGGTACGCGAGGGACAAGTTATCCGGATTGCCTTCCTTTGGCTCTCTCGCGGTACGCGAAGATCATAGTGGTATCCTCTCGCGGTACGCGAGAGGTTTGAATTCCGGGTAAGAATTTTGGGACTCCCTCGCGGTACGCGAGGGAGGTGGCCAAAACGCCTCGCGGTACGCGAGGATATAAAAAAAAAAAAAAAAAAAAAATCTTGGGATAAAAGTCTTCCGCGCGTGTTTTCGTATTTTAAAAGTGGTGTGTTACAACTTGGTATCAGAGCAATGGTTTGAGGGATTTGGTGTGGTGGCACCAAACTCAAACCGGATGCTCTTGATATGGGGGAAAATGATACGAGAATCCATGAAGGACTTGACTAAGACTCGGAGCTTGCGGAAATGAAAGGTTAGTAATGATTTGATAAAATGATAATATATATATATGGTGTATGTATATATGTATGATGAATGTTGTTAAGGTGTTATGTGTGCCGAAACTTGTTTTGTGACTTGTTATATGGAGATGGTAATTACAATTGGGCATGGCGTACTATTAAACATGTCTGGCCAATATGTTTAATAAGACGAAATGTGCAAGAGACTTTATGATAACCATATAACAATGAACATTTGCAAGGATTAGGTGAAGGTGGTTATATGTGTGTGTATGTATGTATGTATGTATATGGATGATTAGATGGGGGTAATACATATACACATAGATAAGATATAGTGCCTTAACGAGTGGGTAGATTAAAGACCTATAAGTAGGTAGAACATCTACAACTTAGTTAAAAAATTTGTCGGGGAGACTAAGGGGCACTTGTGTAAGTAAAAGAAATGGTGGATGAAAGTCATCTTAAGGACTCAAGTATGTTAAAGCCTAGTAGTGTATCACCTCGTGGGTGGTGAGGAACATGGAATAGGTTGGGAGAAAAAGAATGCATCAATCTAGCGGAGAATGGCTAGAGCTTTCTATCATGTTGTATCAATCTTCCTTCAAGGAAGATAGGGCTCTTTGAGGTGATCCTTGAGAGGAACAGAATGAAGCCTTGAGAGCGGAAAGTATATCGTTTGGCGAACCGAAGTGGAAGGAAAACCTTGTTTTCACAAGGGGATTCGTGGTGTGCAAACCAAAAGAGTTGAAAGGTGAGAGAATTAATCTTTGATTAATTAGCAGTTGATCACTATAATGGTATTGGCTTTGAAGCAATCCATGGTGATTGAAAGAAGGTGCATCACTCGCGATGAGTTGACTTCAGGTCGTGGCGGAAATTTGATAGATTTTGATCCGATGATTGTAGAAGAGGTGATGGGTTACTTAGTAACCATATCATAGTCAAGTATGATAAAGGGGTGACGTGTTAATCTGTTCTCATTAGAGACAGTGAAACACGAGGCATACGAATTGGTGTGTATACATGGCTTGTGCCATTGACATCAACCGGGGATATAAAGGGATACTTAGTATTCCAGTTGAGAAAAGGGGATTTGATAAGGGTCATTGCACCCATGTGATTGTTCTATAGTACATAAACTTTTCGGTGGAAAAGGAAAATGGAAGAGTGCGTTTTGGCACTGACAGTCGGTGATAGGATAAAAACTGACTAAAGGTCTCACGGTTTGTGGACTTTATGGTCAAGGGGTAAATGATAAAATGTACATAGGTGGAATGTGTACATAAATGGTGGATGAAGTCTTAGAACTTCATAAATGATGTTGGAAGTCTTTTGGACTTCACAAACGGTGTTTGAAAGCGAAGTCTTCGAACTTCAAAAGGTGGATTCGGTGATTTAGATCCTTAAATCTCAAAGGATGACTTACGTTTAAGTCAATGGAAATTCTTAGGATGTTTGGGTCGCAGATAGAAATCTTCCTCCCAGTGTTGTAAAAGAGGATTCAAGTAAGGAAGTTATCGTATCCTTACTTGAGGAGGTTGCATGCTTTATCGATTAAGAATTGATGAGCTGAAGACTCGAGCTTCAAGGGGTATTATGTTGGGTGTTGGGATCCTCGAATCCCAAGAGGTATGAACTTGAGACCTTGAGTCTCAATGGGTGGATTGGTGAGATAGCTTTGAAATTTTCATTTAAGAGGTGAATGACGTGGGATTAGAACTTGGATTTCCTTAGTTGTCAAACGTGTTGACTACTCGTATAAGGTGGTTCAAAAATCCAAGTATCCCATGGTTAGGAGTGTTGAAATTCAAGTGGAAACTTGACGTCATAAAAGTTTTCCTTTGAAATGTGGTGTTTCGGGTTTGAGATCATAGGAGGATAGGTTCACGTATCGTTGGGTTGTCCAACATGGGGACTTTATTGGTGGATAGATTAATGTTTGGGAACTTCTCAGATGAAACGAGTGGGCTCCATAATACATTATGCGTGACCAAACACGAAATCGTTAGGAGGTTGGAACTGTTGTTATTTCATTATGGTGAAGATAAGATAAATGATAAACGTTTCGCCTAATTGAAACAGAGACCATCTTAGATAGTGGGCGATCTAATTGGTGCAAAAAGTAGACAAAATGCGTTTTCGTCGTCGAAGGAACCATTAAAGACGGAGTTAACACTTGGTGGGGATTTGAAGATGGAACGGGTGGTTCTTATGTTGACAAGCTTTGGGAAAATAATTCGGGGTTAAAGACATGCTTTGATAGGATTTGGATTCCTAGGTTGTCAAGTGTTTTGACAACTATTTTAGATGAGGCGCATAAATCCAAATATTCTATCCATCCGGGGGCCACAAAGATATTTTATGATTTAAGGTATCATTTTTGGTGGCCGGGTACGAGGCGTGAAGTTGTTAAGTATGTTGAAGGGTGTCTCACATGCTTAAGAGTAATGGCGGAACACCAAAAGCCGTATGGAAAGCTTCAACCACTTGAAATACCGCTTTGGAAATGGGAGAATATAGCTATGGATTTGATCACTAAACTACCAAAGACCCGAAAGGGTTATGATGCGATATGAGTAGTAGTGGATCGGTTGACGAATAGTGCATAATTCCTTCCTATAAAGGAAACGTACTCATCGAATAGATTGACAGAGTTATATGTACAAGAGATTGTGTCACGCCATGGGGTGCCGGTGTCGATTATATCGGACCGGGATACGAGATTCACTTCTCGTTTTTGGAAGAAATTCCATGAGGACATGGGAACGAGGTTGAACCTTAGCACCGCCTATCATCCACTAATGGATGGGCAAAGCGAGCGAACGATTCAAACGCTCGAGGATTATGATGCGAGCGTGTGCTCTGGATTTTTGGGGAAAGTTGGGACGATCATTTACCGTTGGCAGGAATTTTCTTATAACAATAGCTACCGTTCTAGTTTTGGTATGCCGCCTTTCGAGGCGTTGTATGGGAGAAAGTGTCGAACACTCGTGTGTTGGGGTGAAATTGGTCAACGGGAACTTGGTAATGTCGAGGCGGTCAAGGAAACTAATGATAGTATTGACCAAATTAGAGCACGCTTGAAAGCGGCTCAAGATCGCCAAAAGTCCTATGCGGATAATAGGAAGCGAGCGATTGAGTTTCAAGTGGGGGACTTTGTGCTTCTGAAAGTCTCTCCTTGGAAAGGGGTGATACGGTTTAGGAAACGGGGGAAGTTAAATCCACGTTTCATCGGACCGTTTAAAGTGATAGCAAAAGTGGGTGCGGTAGCTTATCGTTTGGAACTACCGGAGGGACTAAGTAGACTTCATAACACATTTCATGTGTCTCATTTGCGAAAGTGTTTGGCGGATGAATCTACTTTTGTTCCATTGGATGATATTGAGTTGGACGAAAAGTTGAATTATGTGGAAGAACCGGTGGCAATCTTGGATAGAAAAGTGAAGCGTTTACGCAATAAAGAGATTAGCCAAATTTTGGTGAGGTGGAAACATAGAAGGGGAGCGGAAATGACTTGGGAAACCGAGGAGGAAATGCTCAAATATTATCCGAACCTTTTTATGTGAAGTCGGGTTTCGGGGACGAAACCCAAATAAAGGGAGGAGATTTGTAACGAACCAAAATCCGGGTCTCGTTATAAATAAATAAATATTTCTAATTAATATTATGGTGAAAATAATATTTTAGAAATAAGTTGAAACAAGTGGGTTTCAAGTTTGTAATGGGGCTATGTTAGTTTTGACTAACTTTAGAATGAAATGGGTGAAGTGGAAAGTTGAGGGACTAAAGTTGTAATATGGCAAAATCTGCCATTTGACTAGTTAAAGTCAAAATTAACTCATTTTTGAGGTGTTAGTCGTTCAAGAGAAGAGGAGAAGAAGAGAATTTCGGTTTTGGAGCTAAATCGCGGAATTGAGGCTTGTTTTGTGAAGGTTTTGGCTCACACAACACCTTCATAACATCAAGTAAGTGATTCTCTTCCTCTTGATTTCACCATGAATGTGTTCTTGGTGGGTTTTGGGTGAAATCCGAAATTATGTATGCATGTGATGAAATGGTGTTAGATTATTGATAATCTAGCTAAACTAAAGTTAAAGAATGATGATTAACATCCTAGAACCCTTTGATTTTGATTATGAGAAGTTAGGGTTCATATGGTGGAAATTGGGGGTGTTTGGATCATGATGCTAAAATGATGAATTAATGAAGATTAAGTGTTTTTAAGATGTTAGACACTTGAACAAACACCAAATTAACTTAATAATAATTTTTGAAAGAAAAATTAGTGTTAAGATTAAGATAATGAAACTCAAGTGGGTGAGTTTGTGGTGAAAGAGGGTGTTTGGTTATGAGGATAACCCAAACGGGTCAATTTGGGTTGGAAATGGGGAAATTGAGTTGTGGACTCAATTGTAATAGAATTTTGATGTATGTTAGATTACTAAACTAGGCGAATGTGTTTAGGTAATCAAATTGCAAGCTTGAGAACGGTGCGGGATCTTCTAACCCGAAAGGTAAGTGCCTATGCACTTACTTAGTATTGATGATAAATGGTGAATTTTGTGAATTATGTGTTATGTGATTGTGTACATACTTGTGATATGATAAATTGTGAATGATTTAGTATGTACAATGAATGAATGTAATTATAGTGTTAAGCTATAATGGAAATGGATCATGTGTTGATCATAAATGAAACGGGGATAAATGAGTTTTATGCAAGATTGTATGCATAATGTGTAAAGTTGCATAATTTGTTATGTGGTATGAATGAGCATGAAATTGTATGCAAAATTGAAGGAATGTAGTTATAGTATTTATACTATAATGGATATGTCGATATGGAGTTATGGTCTATGAACCATAATGGATAGAATGGATATGGAGTTATGGTCTATGAACCATAATGGATAGAATGGATATGGAGTTATGGTCTATGAACCATAATGGATAGAATGGATACGGAGTTATGGTCTATGAACCATAATGGATAGAATGAATATGGAGTTATGGTCCAAGTACCATAATGGATAGAATGGTTATGGAGTATAATCTCGTATCCTAAATGGATATGAAGTTATGGCCTACGTGCCATAATGGAAATGGAAATGTGGTAATGAAATGATGAAAGAAACTTGTATGTGAAAAGTATGTGTATGAAAACCTTAATTGACCAAATGGGTGCAAACGGGTCAAATGGGTCAAATGGGTAAATTATGATCTAGTGTTATGATGGAAATGAGATTGTGGCCAATGTGTCATAATGGAAAAGGAATTGTGTTAATATGAATGATAAATGAAAAGAATGAAACTTGTAGGTGAAATACAAGTGTTATGTAGCCAAATGTTAAAATTTGGTGGAAACGGGTCAAATGGGGGAATGGGTAGAAACAAGTAGAATTTACTTGTTTGTTATGTTTTATCTTCATTACTAATGGTGTTATGTTTTGTGGTTATGTAGGAAAAGCTCCGATGTAGTCCAAGTCAAGTCCAAGGCTCTGGCGGGTTCTCGTATGTGCAAATGATTGGTTTTTGGGCTATGTATTGAAATCCTCGAAAGGGGTGTGCGTTTGGGTCAAGAATTTATGTTTTGGTGATTTTGTGGTGTAGGTAAACTTTTGGTCAAAACCCAGGTGTCGGGAATTTTTAGTTTGTGTTTTGGATGCAAAAAGTTGGAAAAATGGCAAAGTTTGAAATCTGTAGCTGAAGGGAAACTCACTGGAAATCTGGTGCCTCGCGGTACGCGAAGAACCTGGTATGGTTCTTTCGCGGTACGCGAGGGACAAGTTATCCGGATTGCCTTCCTTTGGCTCTCTCGCGGTACGCGAAGATCATAGTGGTATCCTCTCGCGGTACGCGAGAGGTTTGAATTCCGGGTAAGAATTTTGGGACTCCCTCGCGGTACGCGAGGGAGGTGGCCAAAACGCCTCGCGGTACGCGAGGATATAAAAAAAAAAAAAAAAAAAAAAATCTTGGGATAAAAGTCTTCCGCGCGTGTTTTCGTATTTTAAAAGTGGTGTGTTACAGGGAAGATGAAACCACAAACTAAACAAGCTCGAATTAGTAATTTTTTTAAAAGAAAATTCAATGATGATGTTGATATTGATGGAAGTCTAAATATTCCTAATGTTGATAACATTGATGGAAGTCCAAATAATGTTGATATTGATGGAAGTCCAAATATTCCTTCAAATCCTTCAATACCAAATATAATTGATGATTTGAATCTTCCTTCGGATCCCTTTGATAGACCACCTATTGCTAGCTATCATCCCAATCAAATAGATGAAATAAGAAGACATTATCTTGTTAAAAAGGCTTTTCAACCACGAAAACATAAATTTCCAAGCAAAATGTTTTCCGGTCAGGCTAGACGTTTTGTTGTAGGATGGTTTGATACATATCTGTGGTTAAAGTATAGTATTAAAGCAGACAAAGCATACTGTTTATATTGCTACTTGTTTAAAGAAACATATGGTAATCAAGGTGGGAGAGACACCTTTTCAAGTGAAGGCTTTTGTAACTGGAGTAAAGGGGTTGCCTTAAGAGATCATGTTGGATCAATTAACAGTTCTCATAATAAGGCTATGCAAAAATGTGAAAATCTTTTGAAACAAGAGCGATCAATTCATGTGAAATTAAATGCCCAAACTGAAGAAGAAAAGCTTGCAAATAGGTTAAGATTGATGGGTTCTGTTCGTAGTGCTAGATATTTGTTAGAAAATGGTCTGCCATTTCGTGGTCATGATGAATCGAAAACATCTATTTCTAAAGGGCTTTTCCTATCAACTTTGAAGTTCCTTAGTGATAATAACCCGGAGAATGGTAAGCATACATTAGGGAAAGCAAAAAAGAATAATAAATTGACAGCTCCATCAATACAAAAAGAGATTATCGATTGCTTTGCGAACGAAGTAACCAAAATGATTTGCAAAGAAATAAAAGATGATGTGTTTGGGTTGTTAATAGACGAGTCTAGTGACGTATCTTTGAAGGAACAAATGGCTGTAGTTGTGAGATATGTTGATAAACTCGGAGTTGTTAAAGAGAGTTTTATTGGAATTGCTCATGTGAAAGATACATCTTCTACAACTCTTAAACAAGCCGTTGTTTCTTTATTAGCAGATAATCAGTTGAGCATAGATCAAGTAAGTATAATATTTCATTACATAAAAATTAATATTTCATTACATAAACATTAATAGTTTGTTTTTTGTTAAAACAGGTCAGGGGTCAAGGTTATGACGGTGCAAGCAACATGCGATGAGAGTTTAATGGCTTAAAAGCTTTGATTTTGAGAGATAATCCATCAGCACATTACATACATTGTTTTGCTCATCAACTTCAGTTAGTGATTGTGGCTGTTGCAAAGAAACATCCCGGTGTTCAAGGTTTTTATGAATACCTTTCCATGGTTGTTAATACGGTTTCTGCTTCTTGCAAACGCAAAGATATGTTACGGGAGGCCAGAAAAGAGAGAGTAGAAAAAGAAATATTTGAAGGTGTAATTAAGACCGGAAAAGGATTAAACCAAGAGGTTTCCTTAGCACGAGCCGGTGATACACGATGGGGTTCTCATCATGAAACAATCACAAGTTTGATTAAATTATTTCCGGAAGTTGTTGGTGTACTTCATTATGTTAAAGAAGAAGGAGATAGCATTCAACAACGTAGTAATGCAAAAGGTATTCTTTCATATTTTAAAAAACTTGAATTTGTTTTTTATGCACACTTAATGGAAGATGTTCTAAGCATCACAAATGCTCTCTCAAAACATCTTCAAAAAAAAAGTCAAGACTTATTAGAAGCGGCTAACATGATAAACGGAACAAAAGGAGCATTGAATGAGTTAAGACAAAAAGGGTTTGATGAGATGTTGATAAAGGTGACTTATTTTTGTCAAAAATACAATATTACGGTGTTAGATATGATGGCAAGTTATGGTAACCCAAGAAACCGAAAGAATGTCATTACTAATCGACATCATTTTGAAGTTGAAATCTTTAATACGGTTTTGGATATGCAAATTCAAGAAATGGGAAATCGATTCAATGAGTTAACAACTACTTTGATAGAAATATGTCGGGTTTAAATCCTTGTGATTGGTTTTCTAAGTTTGACACATCAAAGATAGTGGCATTTTCTGAGATGTATCCGAATGATTTTACCACGAATGAAAGAGTTTGTCTTTTGGGTGAGCTTAAGGTCTTACATCATAGTATAAAGAAAGATGATAGATTTGCAAATTTGGATGAAATATGTGACCTTGCTCGTCTAATGGTGGAAACCGGAAAAAATAAATCTTATCCTTTGGTTTATCGGATATTGAAGCTAGCTTTGGTTTTACCGGTTGCAACCGCAACCGTTGAAAGATGTTTTTTTCTAAAATGAAGCTTATCAAGACGGATTTACGCAATCGAATGGGTGATGAATTTTTTAATAATGCTCTAGTTTGCGCGATCGAAAGAGAAATATTTGATAAAGTGACGGATGACGATGTAATGGCTAGATTTCAACTTATCAAATGTCGAAGAGGACAGATATGAGATCATCTATTAGGTATTTCTTTATCATTTTGTAATATCATGTTTTTTTGGTTTCATTTACTTGAATGTACGAAAAAAAAAATTGGACAGATACCCCTGAATTTTATTTCTAGATCCGCCACTGATAACAAGCGTGGGTAAGCAAACCAACTTTAAATGGTCTTAACTTTCAACGAGAAAAAGGTCACAAACGTTATAAAATAACCCTTAAATCCTTGGTTTAAAGCTATGAATTCAGTAGTTATGGATTTATTTATATACTAACTAAATCTTAATAGGCAATGTGGCGACACCAACAAAGCCAATGTTTATTGTTTTCTATTTGATTTTCTATTTACTTATTAAAAGTTGCTTTTGGTGTGAAGGTTGAAGTTTTGTTGATATGTTTGTTCGGTTTGCTCTAGGTCACAATTTCTATCCATGTTCTTAACAACTTTTTTGTTGGTTTTTTTTTGTTTTTAGATTTGTTATTTTTTTTAGTTTTGATTACTTTTTTTATTTATTAAGCCGTAATGTGCGAGCCATAATACTTTTTCCTGTCTATGGCTCAATCTCCCAAACCGATCCGCCTCAAATTTGTACAATTCCATTATGTAATTAAGCATGTTAGTGCCACTGCCACAACGCACGTAACTAGGTTCGCAAACGCGCCCTTACCCATGAAAGAAACGCGCCCTTACCCTGCTTGCGTCGCAACGCGTGAGGAATCAACATACGCCGCCGCCGCTACACGCGGATCTTCACACTAGTTTTTCACAATTTAGATAAGTCTCGACTACTCACATAAAATCTTTATCTAATGATCCTGAGCTATATAAAATAAAATTTTAATTTCTAGTCAAACTAGCAAAAATAATTTTTTTATATATATGCGTTTTAATACTCGAGATCGTGTTGCCGCCGTAGCGTGTGTATGTGCAATAATTAAATAACATTTAAAGGAGAAAAGGAGGTGAATAGTTTCTTTCATGCCATGTGTCACGTGGTGATTGGTCACAATTAAAAAAATTTTTTGTTCCAGTCGTATTTTTGTTTAGATATATACAAATAAAAATAAAACAAAAATTTAGTGTTGGTTGAGATGATTGTTTGAGTCCACGGTTGTAACCGGGCCCAGGTTCGAGTCTTAGGAGAGTTTTTTCTTGTCATTTTTTTAATCAGACATTTCTTTTGTTTTTTTTATTGTTTTCGTATTATTTAACGTTAAACATATTTAAAAGAAAATATAATTATGTTTTTTACTTTAGGTTTGTTTTTTAAGGGCATTTACATATATATCCTTCCTAATTTTATTTATTACATATTACTCAACCCTAAAAATTAATTACATATTTCTCCTTCCTAAAACCTATATATTACATATTTATCCAATTCATTTAAAATAACTTATTTTATTACCATTTTACCATTAATGAATCAATTAAAATACTATTTAAGTACTATTATTTGTGAGGGTCAATTTGGTAATTTTAAGTTAATTGGGAAAATATGTAATTAAAGTTATGGGTTAAGGATATATGTAATTTAAAAGTTTAATAGGGGAAATATGTAAAAAAAACCTTTTTTTTATACTATTTGAATATTATTTTTTTCTTTTAGTCAATAATATTAGACGGGTCGTCTAAAGAAAATATTATAAATTTTAACCATCCCGTCGTAATACGCAGGGTTTAAAAACCTAGTATAAATTTGAACAGTGAGTCATAAATTATCATGTACAAACTGTTCTGCAGAGAGCACACGTGCTTCTAGAAAGGTTGTCAAGTTGTTCACAACTTGGCATGATGCATTATTGCAAATATATGTTCGCCAGCCTTACGTTTGAAATGGCGTCATCAGTTATAGGCCAAGACATGTCACGTTAGAAATTCAAATGGCCATTTTAAAAGGGGGAAAATACGAAAATGGACATTTGATCAAGAAAATACTCAAAAATAGATATGCTTATTTAATTTACTATTTCATGGACATTGGTCATGACTGCCGGCTAAAGACGGCTAAGCTAGCCGGCTAAAATTTCCGTGCCAAAATTCCATTTGTCAGAGTACGAACCAATAATATGGCAATACGTGGCAGGCTTAGCCGTCTAAATAAACAGTTTTAGCTGTCTAAATAAACAGTTTTAGCCGTCTAAATAAACAGTTATAGCCGTCTATTAGACGGCTTAGCCTCCGAAAACATTTTTTGAAAATTTTTGGAGGCTTAGCCGTCTAATAGAAGGCTATAACTGTTTATTTAGACGGCTAAATGCATTAGACGGCTAAAACTGTCTATTTAGACGGCTAAGCCTGTCACGTGTCACATGCTTATTGGCTCGTACTCTGACAAATAGAATGTTGACACGGAAATTTTAGCCGGCTAGCTTAGCATTCTTTAGCCTTTTCGAAAGAACAATGTCCATGAAACAATAAGCTAAATAAGGATGTCAATTTTTAGGTATTTTCTTGGTCAAATGTCCATTTTCGTATATTTCCCTTTTAAAAAGGTGTTTTTTTAAATCTACAATTAAAATCATCACCTAATTTATTATTTTATTTGTTATATCATACGCTATTTAAATTACATTTTATTAGCATAAAATCTGATAATTTAGAAATCACTTTCATTTTATATCTTTAAAAATAATATTTTGAATTTCTTGTAAAATAATATTCAGAATTTCTATTGTATAAAATAATATGTGATGCATGTTCCAATGTCTCTTATTTAAACGAATTTGATAATAATTAATTTCTAAATTATCACCTTTTTATGTTTTTCATTTCCCATTTTTGTCATATTGCATTACGATTGACAACCTTAATTACTAGCCTAATAGAATGAATTTTCCAGTTTGATCCACTTAATTATATCGACTCTCTAGTAAAAAAAAGTTTTAATTATCCCTAATAATATATTTGAACTATTGTGTCATAAAAATATTGGTCTAATCATTATATTATATCTTATTATAAAGCTATGTTTAGTGGTAATGAGTGTCAAATGTGTTAAAATAGTCAACTTTTAGTGGGAAAGTAACGTTAATGGATTGAAGATGATTGAAACATAGAACTAAAACAACACAAATTGTTAAATACACAATTAAATGAACTATTATTGTTTTATTTAAATTTTTTTTAACCACGAAAACACTCCACTAAAATCTACTCATAAAATCTTCTTATCAACCGGTGACACTACAACACGTCACGAGACTTATTTTAATCTATTTATTATAGCAAATTTTGACTATGCACCTACTGTCGTCAATTTATGGAGACATAAATAAACGTACTTTGATTCTCATTAAAAGATAATATTACTTTTCAGTAACTTATTTGTCTTTTACAATCAATGATGAATTATTTTAGATAATATAAATAATTTTTGGTCTCACTTGCACCGCTCCTTCCTCCTACAAACCTAGTAAACATCGTTGCCAATGTAAACATCATGTTTCAATCTCACTTGATGCAATGTATGCTTAGGTGGGTCAGGGGTTTTTCTATGATGGGTCTTCAGGTGATGGGTTTCTCCTGGAATAGTAGACAGGAAGGGTCACCAACGTTGTCTACGCTATTGTGTTTACCCGGGTGACCAGGCTTATAGTATTCGTTGGCCGTTAAAAAAATTGTAGTAAACACCGTCAACCTAAATTGGCTATATATATTTCACCATTGAATTTCATTCATCTCATCACCCTCTCTCTCTCTCTCTCTCTCACTCTCACTCTCACTCTCACATACACACACACACATTCTATCCATCTATCTATCTACCTCTACAATGGAAAGAACACCACACATAGCCATTGTACCAAGTCCAGGAATGGGACACTTGATACCTTTGGTTGAATTTTCCAAAAGATTAAAGAACAAACACAACATCTCAGCAACTTTCATAATCCCAAATGATGGACCTTTATCCATCTCTCAAAAGGCTTTTCTTGATTCACTCCCCAATGGCTTAAACTATATCATTCTCCCTCCTGTCAACTTTGATGATCTACCACAAGACACCCAAATGGAAACCCGAATCAGCCTCATGGTTACGCGCTCTCTCGATTCACTTCGTGAAGCATTCAAGTCATTAGTTGTGGAAAAAAAGATGGTGGCTTTGTTTATTGATCTTTTTGGCACAGATGCATTTGATGTTGCTATTGAATTTGGTGTTTCACCTTATGTGTTCTTTCCATCAACTGCTATGGCTTTATCTTTGTTTCTTTATTTGCCTAAACTTGATCAAATGGTTTCATGTGAGTATAGGGACTTCCCTGAACCGGTTCAGATCCCTGGCTGCTTACCAGTTCGCGGACAAGACTTGCTTGACCCGGTTCAAGATAGAAAGAATGAGGCATACAAATGGGTGCTTCATAATGCAAAGAGGTATATGATGGCTGAGGGTATAGCGGTGAATAGCTTCAAGGAGTTAGAGGGTGGGGCTTTGAAAGCTTTACTAGAGGATGAACCGGGCAAGCCCAAGATTTATCCGGTTGGTCCTATGATACAAACCGGTTCGAGTAATGATGCAGTAGATGGGTCAGGGTGTTTAAAGTGGTTAGATGGTCAGCCATGTGGTTCTGTTTTGTACATATCTTTTGGAAGCGGTGGGACCCTATCTTCTAATCAGCTTAATGAGTTAGCCATGGGTTTGGAGTTGAGTGAACAAAGGTTCATATGGGTGGTTAGAAACCCGAGTGATCAACCAAACGCGACTTACTTTAATTCGCATGGTCATAAGGACGCTCTCGGGTTTTTACCAAAAGGGTTCTTGGAAAGAACCAAAAGTAACGGGCTTGTGGTCTCATCCTGGGCACCACAAGCCCAAATTCTAAGTCATAGTTCAACCGGTGGGTTTTTGACTCACTGTGGTTGGAACTCAATTCTCGAGACGGTAGTACATGGTGTGCCTGTGATCGCTTGGCCACTTTACGCAGAACAAAAGATGAACGCAGTATCTTTAACAGAGGGTATAAAAGTGGCATTAAGGCCAACCGTCGGTGAAAATGGAATTGTGGGTCGTGTAGAGATTGCGAGGGTCGTGAAGGGTTTATTGGAGGGAGAAGAGGGGAAAGTGATTAGAAGTCGGATTCGGGAACTTAAAGTTGCAGCCGCTAATGTTTTAAGTAAAGATGGGTGTTCTACAAAAACCTTAGATAATTTGGCTTCCAAGTTGAAAGACAAGGATAATTTAGGACTTTAGTTTATCAAGCATGTAAGCAATAATGTTAAATATTTTTGTCTTGTGCAATAATTTATTTTGTGATGACTCCACTTGAACGATGAGTATATGTAAAACTTAATGCTAAGTAATAAATATTTTTCTAACAATAAATATTTAAGGCTTTTATTATCATATAATGCATTTGTGCTAAATTGATAACTGTTAAAAATATAAATAGAATAAAATAATAAGTATTAATATATACCACAAAAAATAACTAGTTTTTATGTGTATAAAGTCTCTCAATCTGATTTTTTTTAGAACGACTAATTTCTTTACTACTGTGGAACTTGAACCTAAGACCTCTACAAACTTAGATGTTTCAAGAGATTTTGGCTTTGTCACTGAGCCTCCAACCCAAGTGGTATCTGATTTTTGTATATTAAAAATATTAAGTTTGTTTAGATATACAATTATACAAACTTGTTAAACTAATGATAAACATTGGTCATCATCATTACAAATTTTAAAATTTGTTTAAGATTAAATGGTCAAATTTTAAAAAGCTATGTAGTCATTGTTTTTCTTGATGTGAATATCAAATTATCAATGTTGACTTTGTTGTTGACATGAAATGTACTCTATAAAAAATTAAAATTGTTTTAAATCAACACCATCATATACAATTTAAAAAATTAAACATTTTAGTATCTTTTCATATCATCAAGTGAAATTTTAAATTTTTTATGAGTATATATTTTTAAACAGAAATGAAGTTTTTAATATAACAAACTTAATTAAATGATTTTTTCTATTAAAAAGTATAATAGTTTCTTTTATTGATATAAAGAGTATATATTTTAAACAGAATTGAAGTTTTTAATATAACAAAACTGAATTAATTGATTTTTCTATTAAAAGTATAATAGTTTCTTTTATTGATTTAAGAAAACAAAAGGTTGATCTACACGTGCATTGAATTTTGGTAAAGGGACAAAATAGTCCAAAAACCACTCTTTTTCCATCGGTATTGTTTTTCTTTCCTTTAAAATTTAAGAAAAAAATTATTAAATCAAATGCTACCAAACAAAAGTTATAACAAATAATGCATTCCATTTTGTATTCTCCCAGTAAAATAACGACTAATGTTTTCATAACTGAATCGGATATTGAATCGATCGTTTTAGAGGTCTACTGGTTGAATCGGTCGAACCGGTTAGACATGATTTAAAAACCGGATGACGTCATAAGTTATATAAAACTTAAAACTATTTATATAGATACAAAATATAAAAACATTTTTCATTTTGATGTAAGTTTGCAATTTTAACAACAATGAAAGTTTAAATAAATAAAATATACAACTTGAGATACTAAATTAATCAGAAAAGGAGAATTTGAAGGGAAAATACAAAAAAAATAAATAAATAAAAAAGTTTGAAATCCGGTCCAACCACCCGGTCCGGTTCACCAGTCCGACAGGTTCAAATAAAAGCGGTTCAACAACACATAATCGGACCAATTTATGTCTGTTCCCGGTCCTGTCCGGTTCTATAAAATTGATAATGACTAACATGACATACATTAAAAAACAATTATTAATAGTCAAATTAGTTATTCTATTGATTTTGAAAAAGAAAATGCAATATTTTCAACTTTGGATTGCTCATAAATATATAATACAACATTATTCATAAAGAAATTGTAAGATTCCTTTTACATATCTAATCGGTGGTAAAATATTTTAATCTATACTCTATAATAAATAAAGGTTTTGGTGGAATAATTGTTACTCTTTTATGAATCCTTAACTTTTTTCCCGCCTCTCTGATCTTCTATTAAATAATAATGATTTCTATAATTATTTTTATAAAACGTTTTTTTATTTTAAAAAAAAATAGGTTTGTTCGTAAAACATTTTTATAAATTGAACATTTCTTTTATTCTTTTTATAAAACATTTTTAAAAAATAACTATATAACGTGTCTGGAATTTGTATTAAAAAACTATGTAATATATCATAAATATGTATTATGTAAATCTTTATTACTAATTATATATAACATTGCATTTATTCAACTCGTGTAATACACCGAGTTTCTAAAGTTTAATATGAATTAACACTTATCAGTTACATAAAAAACAAATAATATTAGGCTAAAAAAACATTTTAAAAATTAATTTAACAGAATTTATAATTGTCACGTAATATTTTATTCAACCCGTGTAATACACGTGATTTTAAAGACATAATTTTTTTATTACTAAGTATATAACATTATATTTATTCAACCCAGATAATACATGAGTTTTTTAAGACATAAATTTTTTATTACTAAGTATATACTATTACATTTATTCAATATGTGTAATACACATGATTCTAACCTAGTATATAATACAACATTATTCATAAAGAAATTGTAAGATTCCTTTTACATATCTAATCGGTGGTTAAATATTTTAACTAAATCTTATTTTTATTGCTAGATAATCGTCTAGATCATCTTGGTACTATATTTGTAAGCAAAACTTCAAACCTTAAGCATTCATAGTGAATTCTTCTTCCTTATAATTTAACTAAAAACATAATTTTTTTTAATTTTATCTCATATTTTCTAAAAATCTCCTACATCTCATTCTTCATATCTATCAATATTTAATTAAATAATACTTCTTTATTCTTTTTTTAATTATTTTTTCTCTTTCTTCCACTCATATTTACTCACAAAAAATATAAAAAAAGGATATGGAGATGAATAGCGACCCCTCAAATATGGAGGATTAGTTTGCTTTCCTCTAAAACTACAGGGAGGGTAGGATGGGGCATGGGATAGAGTGATGTTTTTGTTAAGTTTTTAAAATTTTAAGGATGGGGAGAGGGATAGGGGATCAGCAAATGGCGGATGCATCAAGGGCCTACGGGGGGCAAAGACACCCCCTCAAGTTTTTTTTATCAAGTGTTAATTAGGTTACAAAAAAATTTAGGCACCTCCAAGTTTTATGAAAAGCCTCTTAAGAGGCACCCAAAGTAATTTTTAAAAAAATTGAAGCTCATTGAAACAAAAATTTTTTTTGGCATCTCTAAGTTTTGTTAAACTAATTCTCTTTGAAGAACATGTGTTTACACAAAGATAAAAGAACAAAGATAGAAAAGATGTAGATGTAGATGATGGATTTGCAAACATGACATATGGTGTAAGAGTCAAGCATTAAGAACTTATACTATATGCTTTAGCACTTGTAAACAGTAAACAGTGATTCACCTCTTCAAAGTGTATTGATTTTTACCGTTTATACTGTTTATTTTTACCTTTTATTTTTACTTTTTTTACTATATGAAATTTATTTTTACCGTTATTTTTTGCACCCGCTGAGTAAAAATTCTGAATCCGCCACTGGAATCAGCTCTGAATGCTCTTAGACCCCATGTGATTTGTCTCCCATGTTCTTTCACATAAGTAACTTTCCAAATTTTTAGAATTTAACATATATATTTTAAAGCCTTGTAATGCATAACCAAGATTAGTGAGATATGCAAATCGCTTGAAATGCATAATAATAACCCATTTGACTTTTAGGAAGTCTAACATGAAGAAAATAAACTTCATTAAGGTCTTAAAAGGAATTGATATAGTGAGATCAAAGAATATCAAGGGATATGTAAGTTTAATTTAATAAATATGTGGAGACACAACCAGGGTACAAGGGTTTAGAAACCACACAATTATGAATATGTTTGATTAGTGATAATGACCCATTGTTATATGAACTAGTATTTAATAGATTATAGATTGAAAGGATTATTCACATTTATATACCTTCTATATGTATAAAAGTGATCTTTTGAGTCATGATACATTATAAAACTGGATTGTTCCCTTTGGATTCTTCTATTTCAACTACTACATATTCAAATTTTCATGTCAAGTTCTTAATATTTTCTCCATTTAACTTAAGTTGGTTTGTTAAACCAATTATATACGATTGTAGAAATCTTCAATTGAATATGTTTCTTTCATTTCATTTTTAGGTTATTAATATCACACCATAGAGCTTGATCGCGTACGACTTTTACTTTATCTTCTCCTCTAGCTATATGTGTTGTGAAGCATATATGTTGTTGAAAAGATTTGGCCTTCGATCCTGTTCTTGATTTGATCGATTTTGATCTTGTTCTTGATTCGATCTTTTGATCTTATAGATATCGTAAGTCTAGATTATTATTTTTAATAATTTCATTGTCCATGGCGCAAGAAATATTATTATACGCACACAACATGATATGAATTCAAATGTAGAAATCTTAACTGCACATACCATACAAGCTTATACAATTAAACATTAATCGTAGTTGTTGGTACTAGATATAAGGCCGGATCTCTTTGCACATTCGAGACAATCATCTAGGATCATCTTGGTACTATATTTGTAAGCAAAACCTTTATCCCCGAGCTTCTTCGATCCCCATTTGATTTCTCTCCCGGGTTCTTTCAAGTACCTGAAACAAGAAATCCATGATAATTTAGCATATAATTAACATTATGTCATATTATTGTTCTAAAGTACATACATACATTGTTACTCCAAAACTTACTCGTGGTTCAATTGTGGGTAGGTTTTCTGATAATACTTCGCAATTTCTGCACTTGTTACGTACGAGCTAGCACATAAGAACCTTCCATTAACTGATGGCGTCTCTGCACAAAAGATATGTGCTCGACAAACATCCTCGATGTGCACAATCGGAATTTTCCCTAGCAATTCTTCTAGGTACCTTAGTGCTTGGTAATTTGTGGCATTGTTGGTAATTTGTGATATGAACACCAACACACTGCTTGCAGGGCATGGTAGACATCCTCCACCACCCACCAGCCCACAGCTTAATGTCACTACCTCCAACTCATTTCCTTTCTCTTCCCCAATTTTCAATATTTCTTGCTCTGATTTTGTTTTGGAGTTTGTGTAGTCCTAGAGAAAACACCAACAAAATAATTTCGAGAATCGGATTTTAAAAGTAAATATAAATATTCAAATGCAATTAGATATATAAAACCTTTAAGAAATCATTTTCATAAGGGACATTGAGATGAAGGGGTGTCCAGCAACTTTCATCAAAGGTGATCTTATAACCACTTTCGTCATCTTTCAAAGGCGAAGCTGCAACAACAGAAGCAGTGTAGATGAGCCGCTTCACTGTCCCCGAGTGTATGCAAGCATCGATGATCTTTTTCACCGCATTAACTGTCGCCTCAACTGTATTATTGTACTGTAAATATGCATCATAATCAGAAAATGAGATTTGATTTTGGGGATTGAGAATCTTGAATATTGGTCATAAATTCAAGAATGACGTAACACATTATAACCAGTAGTGTGTTGCAAGGGGGTTGCAACATGGAAAACAAAGACACAGCCTTGTATTGCTTTTTGGAACTCTTCTGGCTTGTAAATATCAGCTTCAAACAAATGAAGCCTTTCTTCTGCATATGGAAAGCTTTTCAAAAGTCCCACCTTGGATTCATCACCTGCCATGAAAATAACATTAATTGCATAGGATCAAGGGTACCCGCACGGTTGAGCCGATTTATAACAAATATGAAGAAAACAAAAGAAAGGGTACCCAGGTTTCTTAGAGTCGCATGGACAGTGTAACCATTTTGTAGAAGTGAGTGAACCAGGGCTGAACCAATGTAACCTGCACCTCCAGTCACACAAACCTTGCAACTCCCCATTTTCAGATTCAAAAAACAAATCCTTGATTACTTCTCTCCTTTTCTTTCTCTTTTGATCAGTTGCAGTTCCAGAATGATCCTTGAATATAATATTAGTGATTATGTTTATGGTTGTTCTGCCTTGTACAACTTAAATTATTGTATAAGAACACCTTATCTCCATGTATACCACATATGTATCATATACAAGATTTTGTGGGTCTGCATGGCAGGACAAAACCTATATTATTAGAGTAAATTACAGAAATCGTCCTTTATGTTTATACCCTTTTTCAGATATTGTCCTTTAGCTAAAAAATTGTTAGAGATCGTCCTTTATGCTTACAAATCTTGCATGTTATGTCCTTTGACCCTACCCGGTTAAATTTATCAATTAAGTCTGGTCATGTGCAACTTGCACATGAGGGTACTTTTGTAATTTTACTCATTTAATTTAAAATTTGTTAATTAAAATATCTATAATTAATCTCTCCCTCCCCCCCCCCCCTTCCCTCACACACAAGAAGCATAAGAAAGTATGGAACTCCAGACATATTTACAACTGAACATTCCAAACATCAAGCTTGAATAACCAATATAACCAGAACCAAAACATATAAACCATTAAAGCTAAGAACATCACATAAAACTCTGTTTTTGTCTTTAACAATATATGAATCTAATAAAAAAAATATCACTACGTAACATACCAAATGAAAAGAACCCAACAAACATAATGAAAGAAAAAGTTACAGAAATTCTTGCCCTCAATGTAACACCCAAAAATCCAACCCAATTTAAACTTTTAAAAACATGCGGAAGTTAAGTCCCAAAACAACATTTAACGTATCAACACCTTTAAGTTTTACAAACAAGGGTTAGACTCCTCAAAAACCGCAAAGGAGTCTACACAAATAACAATCCACAAGTTATCCACAACTTTTAAAACAACACAAACGTTTGTAACGACTCCCCACGAGAAGGTTAAACAAAAACAATCATCCAAACAGTCCATGAGAATCCAATCCACATGATGCGAGACCCGAGATCACTCCGGAGCTTTCCCTACATTCAAAACATCAATTTGAACATGGTTAGTAAAGATAAGTAGCCCTAGGGACCTCCCACAAGTCCCTACAACGACAGGCCAAAACCCTGAAAACCCCAGTGTCTACCGGACTGTTTTGGGCGTATCATACGCTCCTGGCGTATGATACTCTCCCCGGCGTATGATGCGCCCCTGCCAGGTCCAACATGCCTTTTTTTTTCCAGTTTTCAGCCTACTCAACCCCCCGTCGTCCAACCCGATTGCATATTTAAGCTATTAACCATCATAAACTCATGTTTAAACTACATATATGATCACCCACATGTACTAACATGAATTGGTTAGTAATTCAACCCCCAAACCCGAGCACCACTACTCATGTTTTACTCTTGAAGTGTTTGACTTCAAGTTCTACCAATTAACTGTTTAGACATACAACGACCTACATCTTTGACACGTATTGACTCATACAAGTTCTAACGTTTCACCATTCATCAACTTGACATATCCACATGTCTAATGCGAGATCCACCACTCGCTTTCTCTGAAGGAGTATTTGACTCCATGCCGACCCATGAAGTATCCACATTTCATGTCACCCGTGAAGTATTTGACTTCACTTTCACCCGTGAAGTACTTGACCTCACTACCACCCGTGAAGTATCCACACTTCACGTAAACACCTCCATGAAGTATCCACATTTCATGAATTTACATTTTTACCACCAACGATTGACTTTTACCATAGTAAGTCAATTTTAGTCTAATGTTACCACATTCTACATTTTTGTTGACTCTTGACCACATTGAGTCATTTACACCATTTAACCACATATGCACAATCAAGTTTGACTATTAACCAAATAGACTAATTACACATATTTATCACATTTACACATTCAAGTTTGACTATTAACCACATAGTCTAATTACACCTATTTACCACATTTGCATATTCAAGTTTGACTATTAATCACATAGTCTCATTACACCTATTTACCACATTTTCATATTCAAGTTTGACTATTAATCACATAGTCTAATTACACCTATTTCACCATTATCCACAATGGTTTGACTTATACCACATTAAGTTCATTTTATAATAATTTCACCATTTATCCACAAATGGTTTGACTTATACCATACTAAGTCAATTTACAATAAACCACCACATTCTATATTTTAGTTTGACTATATGTCACACTAATCAATTACACCAATTTACCACGTTTAGTTTGACTATATCACACATAGTTCAACTACACCACTTCTACCAAGTGTCATTCATTAGTTTGACTAATTTTCTCATTATGTCAATTACAACAATCCTACCACATTCCTACTTTACTTTGACCATTTATTACATGAGTCAAAATCAACATACAACATATAAATAGAAATACAATACATCTACTTACATGTTACCACTACTTATCTACTAATAAGTAAGTGCAGCTATCACCTTGATCACCTAAACATTCCATATATTTTAGTAATCTAGATTACCCCCAACACATACATCAAATGAAGTTTAACACCCACCCAAGATCTTATGATCCTTACCCATCATCTAATCTTGGTTTATTAAGCTTCACACAAGCTTTTAATCATTCTAAGTAAATTCCACCCATTTGACCCATTAAGGTTTTTCACCCAATTCTCACAATTTCATCCATTTATAATTCACAAATTCAATTGAGTTTTACACTTGAAAATGTGTTTATAAAACTCTAAAATTAGGTTCTCAAGAACCCTAATTTCTAAATCATCAAATTGGTTGAGGTTTCTTATCAATTAATGTGTCTATTACCACCATAGACACTTACCAACCTTTAATTATCATATAAACATCCCCAATTAGAAAACCCTCAAATCACCCTCAAGAATCCTAATTCTTGAATCATCAAATTAGATGTTATCTACCACCCTTAACCTTTAATTAAGCTAGATTATAACTTTTATCAAGTTAGTAATCATTTACAACACCCTAAAATAGCCCCTTGCTTGATTTCAATAAAAACCCACCAAGAACACCATAGATGGTAGAATCAAGAGAAGAAAGAGATCTTAATTTTTGTTAGGAAGGAGATGAGGACACCAACTCCATCAAATCCGAGATTGCAACTCCAGAAATTCGATTTGATCAAAATCTTTTTGTTCCTCCTCTTTCTCTCTTCCCAATTTCGCAAGACACAGTGTCTGCATTTTTTTTTCTCCACCAAAAGAAGGCAAAATGCCTTATTTACACATTCAGTCCTTCATCTTTCAATTTTGACCCCTTATACCACAAGTTTGGTCAAAACCACTTATTTGTAACTAAGCCTCCAACTTTCCTTTATTTAATATACCCACTACAATATAATAAGTATATTATAGGACAAACCCGAAAATTGGTTCGTTACACTCAACCATCAAGCAGAGCTAGACTAGCAGTATAACTAAGAGCACGAAAAGTACTAGGTGAACCTTGCGTCTCGAGATCTTGCATCTTGTTCCTGATGGCATCAAACAACATATTCCTTCCATCATTCAACACAATCAAAACTTCATCAACATGATTTTTAATCAACAATGGTGGAAACCTCCCCGAATGCGGTGAAACCACAAAAACTTTCTTCCAAGAATCCACTAATCCATAATCTTCCGTCACCCAAACATTCAATATATGCTCAAGATAACTAAAACACAATGACAAAGTTAAAGACTTCTGATCGCCATATGAAACTATGCTTATGTGATAATAATTACGGGCAATATTTTTGGTAATTCGATAACTTGAAACCTCTCATCGTCTAAGTCGAATGCCATGTTAACTTGAGAGTCACCCCGAGTCGCTTCTTTTAAAGCTAACCAATTCACGAAACCGTTTACAAACACGTTACTTGACCAACCCCTAGTCGAATAACAAGGTGCACTCATATGATCTTCCCTTTTCTTCCATGAGTTGGTACTTAGCGAATAAACCAACACGGTGTTGTTAATTTTGGAACCATCGAAATTATCATAAGCAATTTCAACCACCTTAAACTCACAAGTCCTCGAAACAAAACCAAATCCCACAGCAAGATGCGAAAATTTATCATGAACATGATGAGGGTCATCATCAATAGTCTTGAACTTTTGAATACTAGGGTTCCAGAGAAGTAGGGTGCCGAGGTTTGAGTAATAATTTGTATCCAACAAACATATTACACCCTTGATGGATCCCACAATTCGGAGATACCCATGAAGGTTGTTAAAAGGAACTTCGAGTTTTAGGTTTTCTTGGAAGGTGACCGGAGACCGGAAGGAGAGGAATTGGTCATAGTAGATGAGGATGTGGTGGTCAGCGGCGAAAGAGAGGTGGAGGTTGGTGAAACAAGGATGGGAGATCAATGATTAAAGATGGATTGTGACATCGTAAAGATTTACAATTACATACATATATAGACTACGTTTGAAAACTTATATAGAGAGAGAATCAAAGATGTATGTAGAGATATATCTATATCTATACTATATGATAAATAAAGGATTTATATGTCATTTGTCACCTCCATATTCATTTTCATCATTTTTTTGTCGTCTCTCTCTTATTAAATACATCTCTATCTTTTAATAATAATATATTTTTAAAGAAAATAATAATTATTATACTAATAAAACACATTTATTTTAAAATATCCCTTATTATAAGAAACTTTAAAATCTAAATATGTAACTTTTATTTTCAATCAAATAGTAAATGAAAGTCAAATTACATTAAATAGTAATGAACGCATTTTTGAAACCCAATTATATATTACTTTTTATATATTTTGAATTTTGTTTTCTATTCTTAGTATATGTAATACATTTTTACACCTGTAAAATATATATATAAAGATTTAAGAATTTTATGTATTTATATTTTTCACCCCGTGTGTACTACACGAAGTCTAACCTAGTATGTTTTATGCATAATAAGTTTGAAGATAATCAGTATTTTTATTTTAAAATTAAAGATACAGTTTCAAATCGGGTAAATATGTATTTTACCTATTGCGGTTTTAACAAAGTTCAATAAATGTGATGAATTTATATTTAAGAAATTTCTTATACATGAAGGGTGTTTAATATTAGAATCTGATTTCAAAAACTCGATCGAATTTTTTAATTGAATTAACCAATTCAAATTTTGATTGTCGAATTCAAAATTTGAAATCAAATTGTATATATAATTTTTTATTTTTTTTATACAATCACATATGAGCTTTTTAAATTGTACTTTTTTTTTATTATAATTCAATTTGAATCAACCCAATTTTGAACCGAATAAAAATCAAATTTGAGTCGAATTTTGAATTCAAATTGGATTCGAACTTGTTATTCAAATTGTTTTTAAATTAATCATAACCGAAATGTTTTGATAAACATATAATTATAATAAGTTTAATATAAATCTTAAGTTTTGAAATTAGAAAAGTATATAAAAAAACTTTGTCATGATTTTAAACAATATTACAAGAAATTAAGATCAATAAGTTTCAAAAAGTAAAATTAAATAAAAATAGAATCAAATAAAGTTTTGGTTGGTTCTTTAGTTTACCATTAGTAAATAGTATAGTCAAAGGAGATACAATGATCTCCGATTTTTATAAACATGACAATAACTTTATGGACTCCGAACATAAACCTAAAAGAAGTTATACACATGGAAGAATGGGAGAAACTTCACATGAAACCTTGGGAAGAGAACCCTGGACTAAACCAGTTACAAATTATCAACATGAATCAAATTACAAAGGAACAGGAAATAGGTTACCTATAGGACAGATTTATAGCGGTAATATGCTACTATTAGAACAGTAGAAACCTAAATTATGGGTAGATGAAGTTCTTATATGGGAACAAACAGTAGTAAGAATGTGAGAAACTAATAAAAAAGACAGTATGGACATGTTCGCCTATTTAGAAACAACTCTAGGCCCAACAGCTCTAGGAATATGGCAAAGTAAAAAAGCTCACAGCCCAGACCAAATAAACAGATTAAAGGCCATAGGAGACAATCCTTATAATTTTACTTCTCAAATAAGAGTCCTTATTTTAGGAGTAGTCCCAGCAAAAAATAACAGTTTATTACAAGATATAGCTATTAGAAACTTAGAACAACTAAGTATAGCAGATATAAAATATATAAACGAATTTACACTAGATTTTACAAGATTATTAGCACAAACAGGACAAGATATGGAAGATGTATATTGACTAATTATCTGTGTGGTCTGTAACTAACGCTTCTGTCTCATAGTGTTTGATTTGTTCAACTATATTACTTTTTTCTATGTTTTGTTTCTATTTGGACATTTGTTAGCTAAATGTTCTGTGTCTCCAGATATAAAACATTTGCATGTTCTAGTATGAGGTTTTTTAACATATTTATTTTGATACTTTTTATATGGTTTATATTCTTTGTTATAAGTAGTGTTTTTCCTAATTTTCTTTTTTCTGTCATAATACCCGTAGGCTTGTGGAGTATAAATTGCTGTTTTACAAAAAGCAAATGCATTTCGTTTTAGTTGTTCTTGTAAAGCAACTTCTTTGCATTTTTCTTCTAGAATACCAAATGTAAAGGTTATCCTAGGTCCAATTCCTATGTTTTCTATAATATATATATATATATATATATATGTAAATGCAAACTTATAAAAATTATAAATTCTATAGACAAAATTAGAGTTTATAAATGTTACTTTATTAATTTCAAAGAAAATGATTTCTACCTTTGTAAATTAAAAAAACCAATTTTTATATTTACATCATTGAATACAATATAAAGTCTTGTTAGATTTTGTAAAAATTATAAATTTTAAGGAACTTATGCCTTTATAAAAGTCCAGGGTAAGTTCTGAAATTTCAGGAACTTGAATTCAAAATAAAACTAAGTTTATACACGAAATATAAATTCCATGAAACTTGAGGGGCCATTGTGCAAATCTGGCTTTCCCCCCCTCTTCAATGTTGACCCTACGAAAGTCAAACAGGCACCAAATCAAATCCATAACCCCCGAATTCAAAGCTGTTAACGATCTATAAACGTGTGTAGACGTTACACAATGAGTCCCGAATGCGAGTAATGATCCAATTGAATCGGAATTCAATGAATTCTAAAGGTCTCCCGTAACTGTGCCAAGCCTCCTCAAATCAATTCATGCGTTGTTGTTGAAATCAACTAATGAGACCAAACCAGAAGCATTCGCGACACTACTATTATGCTCCTTACACTCTCAAATCCACTCCATAACAGTTCTGAGACCCAATTCTAGTAAGAAGAACTCGATCTCCTCTTCCTCGCAACTGTTTCAGGTAATTAACTCCTCTTTCTACTCGTGTTGATTCACTGAACGAAAGCCCTAACATAAGGACTTCAAATCTATTCTTAATCGTGACCAATTTTGGGCTAGGGTTGAGGCTGGGTCGAATGGGGAAGAAGGAGGGTGTGGGACGGATTGTTATAAGTTAACCGCGCGAACACTTTATCAAGGCAGATGCCCAGATCGAGTGGTTAGAGCATCCTCCTTCCTCACAGCAGGTCATGGGTTCGACTCTGACCAAGCCTTTTTTTTTTCTTTTTCTGTATATTATTTTCTTCCTAGTCCTTGTCTAATACACCTAATCCACTATGTATTTCAAAATATTACAAGCAAAATATTAAACCCTATTTCATTAACTAATTCATTTTTTTGTTATAAAATGCATATTATACAACCATAAAAATCAAATAAATTTTAATATCTAAATTGTTAAGTTTGAGGGAAACTATCTAAATTATGGTTATTAGGATATAAGCCTAATAAATTCTAAGTTATTTAGACAAATCCTTTGACAAATTGGTTACTTCAAATTTATTTAGAAAATAAATATGATTATAAGCCCATTTATCTCGTAAGGATTTACACACTCTTATTATATATAAAATTTATTTTTAATATATAAGATCACTTAAATCAAGTCTTATATTTTTTTAATTAATAATTAATTGTGACACAATTACTAAATAATTAGGACATTACTTTATACATTAAATTTGGTCTAATTACTAATTTATTTAAACCATTATTTTAACCCTCGTTTTTCATGAAAATCAAACTAAATAAATACAAGATTTTATTTATTTAAGTTATTTAGTTATTCAACTAGTTATCCATATATTTACTTACTTATTCAATTATTTACAAAGTAATATTGTTTACCTATTTGTTTATTCAACTTTTCAAACAAAAAAACACTATTCATTTATGCAATTATTCACATAATTACATACAGAATAAATCATTTATTTATTTCCTTCAAAATAAAATACCACTACTTATCAAGATTCACACAAACATCAGTCGAGCTCAAATAATTATTTTTTGAGGGCTCCCACATCAATTCCTTTACACATTAGGATTCCCTTATTCATTTATACAACTTATTGATACACATATTCCATCAAACATAGATCAATCTTGTGATTAGCTAGAACACGTGCAACAACATATTTGTGTAACATTCAAGTCACCCATTGCAAGGTGAGTTTACATAGCCCCTTTTTACTCTTTTTGCTTTCGGGGTGAAACATGTTTACAAATGCTTTACTTACACAATTCAATACCTTTGTTCCTATGCTATGGTCTTTATGCTTTATGTCTTAAACTACTTGGTGACCATTACGTGTGTTCATGTCAGTGCAATCATTAACTTGCTACCTAAGCCTAAGGTGGTACCTTTTATGATTATTTATACGTGAAGCCGATACATACCGGTTAACACAAACCTTGGCGGGTTTTGTGTGTACCATATTGCTACTTTTTCAAAATGGCAATTAGTGGGATTGCGTATCTAGTTTTCCATTACTAGGATTGATTGTACGATTGGAACCTTGTATGTTTTCACATTTATGCTCTAGACACGCTTTGAACATATTGGATTGTAAACTTACTTAACTTTGTTTGGTGTCAAAACCTATGTTACTCACCAACTACTTGTAGTTGACATTTACTCACATGTTTCATGTACACCCATTTGAGGACTATGCTTGATCACTTAGGACTACGGACATAGATAAAATTAACTGAGGATTTATTTATTGTTGTGTTTTATTTGAACAATATGACTCTATTTTCCTTGTAACGAATACTTAATATGTTGATTAAATATTGTAACGCATTTAATAGTTGATCATGTGCTTTTGAACAATTGCGTCAGCCCCGGCGTATAATCCGTCGCCGGCCGGGGTGTGACAGATTGGTATCAGAGCCATGGTTATAGGGAATTAGGTTATTAGAAACCAATGACCTAGACTATAACCTTAGGATACCCTTGTGTGATTACCCTACCTGTTACTTTAGGTATTACATTGCATGATACAACATGTGTTACCTAATGAGCTTTGTTATATGTTTACAAAGACTATTACTCATGTGATACCTTACTTGCTACACTATTTGATTAGCCTGCATAATACTTATATAATATCACTAAATGATATCCTAAGTTTTGCCATACACTTATTCATATCGAATACTTTATACACTTTCATCTTTACACATCATCACTAATCACTTATAGAAAGATTCAAACTCCTAGACCCAATGCCTATTAAAAATTTAAAATCCCGTCAAAGTTTTGAGTTCTGAAAATTAGTAGAGAACATGTGCTATCCGGAAGGGTGGATGCCTGTACCTCGGGTCTTCTGTCTAGGAAAGCATTTCATATAAATCCAAATCAACCGAAGGATCCGTATGCTTTCCTGGGAATTCCCAAAGTAAGTGTTCACCTATAGGCTAAAGCATGTCTTCTTGAAAGTATAGGAACTCAAATCACTTTGATTTGTCACAGTATTCATTGGGTTATGCCCCAAATGAATACAACCTAAACATCATTCCCTTGATTATTATAATTTGGTATACCAGTCTAAACCTCCTATTTTGTTCTTACACTTAATCATATTTAAGTCAACTTTAACCCTTCATCCTTATGCCTCAAAAATTTTATCACCCTTGTTATCATTTGCAAGGGATTTAAACCCTTAGACCTTACCATTCAAGGAAAGGACTTGAATAGATGAAGCATACCTTGGAGCCACAAGATATAATCCCTAACAATTCTCATCATAACCATGAGTCCAAATAATAATGTTAACGGTACATGATGGCTGGAAGAGTGGGTGTGGACCCATGAAAGATTCTGACTAAGGAAAGGCGGGGTACTTAAAATGTGTCCTTTGCGACCCACCTCTCTTTCCTGGAGATTCTCTTAATGGGCACACTACTTATAGGTCAAGTGTTACTCCTAACATATGAGGACCCGGTGTTATGATTAGTCAAACCCTAAACTCATGAAAACCTTTGAACTTTAGCACTTATGACCTTTTCATGCTAAACATGGACTCTTACCCTCCTCACTCCCCTGAGAATCACCTCGAAGCGGAGTCAACACAAGAGGAAGATTTTGGGTCCCCATTACCAGACGACCAGTCACCGACACGACTAGATGCCAGGTCCATGTTTGACCGCAGAGCAGATTGGCTTAGGAGCGGGCATGAGACTCCGAGCAGCTGAACCACCCCCCTCCGAGAGACCCTTATCTAACACCTAACCTATACCACCTAGACCTAGGTGTAGGACAAGCCAAGGAACCTACCAGAACCTTAGGAGTTCCAGCTTATACTGCTCACCTATATGTAAGGACCGTAAAGTTTCTGAGACAAGGAATGGAGACCAGGAAATACTTGATGCACATACGGAAATAACTAGAGCTGAAGCCCATTTTGCAATACGAAAAACCGCAACGATGTTCGTCTTAGTTCTCATCTGCTTACTGGTGGAAAACTATCTGAGATGTTAGCCGAACATTCTATTTCGCGTTTTCTTAAAATTTAAATTTAAATCCATATCTTGTACCCAAATATAAATATTATTATTTTTTACTCTCCTTAATGATTGACATCTAAACCTTTTTTGTAATCTAATTATTTTCCCTGATTTGACTAATGTAGTTATTTTTCCTAAACAAAACCTTTATCAAACCCTCGGTTTATAAATTTTATCTAGATTATAAATTTACAAACCCCTCTACCTAGTGAAGTAACTTGATGCAATTTGTTTTATAAAATATTTATCTCCTTATCTTAGCTAATAATTAATTTTAACTCTATTAATTATTATATTACGGCCTCTAAATTCGTTACTTTTAAATTTTTGGCCTGATTTCGAAATAATTTGACCATTATTTTCTTTTGAAACATTCTCTTTATGATAACTAAATAAATAAAAAAAGTTTTATTTACCCGATTACCTAGTTATTCAACCTATTACTTTCGCTTATTAATTTACAAACAAGAATAAATTTCGATTACTTGTCATCTACAAACAAAAAGCTCAAATCAGTTATTCGTGTGCGTATTATTTTAAATACCTGTAAAAATTTTCCCATCACCTTACACCTTCGAAAATGTATGAACTTACTAGCCACTTCAAAAAGATGAAACCTTTCGCACAGGCGCTAACCATCCATCAACAAAATTGAAAACTTAAAACCCAACTACCTACATTATACAACACGCTTGGCCGCGGCACTCGATCACCGACCAGACTCGATAGTTTACGCTACTCATGAGATTCAATTATTTACATATGAATGTTCACAATGTACCTGAGACTAAATTGTTCACATTATGCGTGCACCTGGATTGTTCACGTTAAACATGAAACTTAGTTGTATACAATATACATGATTATTTACATTATACACGAAACTTTATTACTTACAATACACATGAAACTAGATTGATCACACTATATGCGAAACTTGATTGCTTGCAATATACATGATACCAGATACATGATAATTGGTTGTTTGCAATACGCATGATACTAGATTATTTACGTTATACATGAAACCTGAATGCTTACATTACACACGAAACTAGACTGTTTACACTGTTTGCTATTGATTGCCCACTATATACATGAGGTATGATCATTCACTTTATCCATGAAAGTTGATAGCTATAAACTTGGAACTACTCGGGGTTTGACGTATTCTTGTTCAAACACGAGAAAGCTATAGACTTTATGGGTAATCTGGAGGGATATGCCATCTACTTAGGACACCCATGTATGGGGTTGTGCCACATTGTTAGCCTTTACTTCCTGACTGACTTCACCGTGTAGAGACACATTCACTTATTAACAACTTATACGTAAAAACAATAATAAACTAAATGTTTTTGGGTGTTCCCCCTTGTACCCACACACAATAGAATGATCTATACGGACCATACGACGATTTGAGTAATTACGGGTGCACACGTAATTATAAAAGTCAGCGCATGAAAAACATAGTAAATTCTCTCGTGTGTGATGACATAAAACCTATGGTGATATACAATAATGAAACTAATGGGATATGATAAGGTCATAGTGGATATACCACTGGTATATCCTATATATAAGTGCTACTCTCATATTGTTAGAAGTAACGTCGTCCGTATCACGTTAGGTTTCCTATTACTCTGACCTTGACCAATAGTTGTGAAATCCTTATCCAGTGACATTACTCGAATATCTTAGACTATATCCTAAACAAGTTTAGATCTTAAAATTTCCATCATCCTCATTACAAGTGATGCATCAGATCATTTGAGTCCAAAAATCATTTTAGGGCAATCTTCTCCTTATTCCCCTCAAACAAAATCCACTATCACAATCCATGCCTGACGTGCTGACCTGACCTGAACCTTGTCATCAATTATACTCCTCAAACAGATAATCAAAACTAGTTGTGAATCCAAACACGCACCTCTTTTTCCTGGACCCTCCTCCTAAATAATTTCAGGACGAAATTTTCTAAAGTAGGGGAGACTGTAATTTCCAGGAAATTCCGTCTTGTATTTTTACTTATCCGGCACTGGTATTTTCATTATTCTATGATTTGAACCATCCTATTTTAATAGAAACTATCGTCTATTTCATTACTTGATCATACATATACAAATACATTGTGTACAATTGTTTATTATAAAAAATAACAAATATTTATATACGGGATTATGTAAATAATTGTTTAAAGTTCAAGAAATAAATATATATGTGTTAGATTATTACAAAACCTATATATATGTATATATGTAAATGCAAACTTATAAAAATTATAAATTCTATAGACAAAATTAGAGTTTATAAATGTTACTTTATTAATTTCAAAGAAAATGATTTCTACCTTTGTAAATTATAGAAAAACCAATTTTTATATTTACATCATTGAATACAATATAAAGTCTTATTAGATTTTGTAAAAATTATAAATTTTAATGAACTTATGCCTTTATAAAAATCCAGGGTAAGTTCTGGAATTTTAGGAAGTTGAATTCAAAATAAAACTAAGTTTATACTCGAAATATAAATTCCATGAAACTTGAGGGGCCATTGAGCAAATCTGGCTTCCCCCCTTCTTCAATTTTGACCCTACGAAATTCAAACAGGCACAAAATCAAATCCATAACCCCCGAATTCAAAGCTGTTAACGATCTATAAACTTGCGTAGACGTTACACAATGAGTCCCGAATGCGAGTAATGATCCAATTGAATCGGAATTCAATGAATTCGAAACCGAAAGGTCTCCCGTAACTGTGCCAAGCCTCCTCAAATCAATTCATGCGTTGTTGTTGAAATCAACTGAGGAGACCAAACCAGAAGCATTCGCGACACTCCTATTATGCTCCCTACACTCTCAAATCCACTCCATAACAGTTCTGAGACCCAATTCTAGTGTGAAGAACTTGAAACCCATGGCTCCCACCGATCTCCTCTTCCTCGCAACCATTTCAGGTAATTAACCCCTCTTTCTACTCGTGTTGATTCACTGGACGAAAGCCCTAACATAAGGACTTCAAATCTATTCTCAATCGCGACCAATTTTGGGCTAGGGTTGAGGCCAGGTCGAATGGGGAAGAAGGAGGGTGTGGGACGGATTGTTATAAGTTAACCGCGCGAACCCTTTATCAAGGCAGATGCCCAAGCATCCTCCTTCCTCACAGCAGGTCATGGGTTCGACCCTGACCAAGCCTTTTTTTTCTTTTTCTGCATTATTTTCTTCCTAGTCCTTGTCTAATACACCTAATCCACTATGTATTTCAAAATATGACAAGCAAAATTTTAAACCCTATTTCATTAACTAATTCATTTTTTGTTATAAAATGCATATTATACAACCATAAAAATCAAACAAATTTTAATATCTAAATTGCTAAGTTTGAGGGAAACTATCTAAATTATGGTTATTAGGATATAAGCCTAATAAATTCTAAGTTATTTAGACAAATCCTTTGACAAATTGGTTACTTCAAATTTATTTAGAAAATAAATATGATTATAAGCTCATTTATCTCGTAAGGATTTACACACTCTTATTATATATAAAATTTATTTTTAATATATAAGATCATTTAAATCAAGTCTTATATTTTTTTTTAATTTAAATTAATTATGATATAACTACTAAATAATTAGGACATTACTTTATACATTAAGTTTGGTTTAATTACTGATTTATTTAAACCATTATTTTAACCCTCATTTTTCATGAAAATCAAACTAAATAAATACAAGATTTTATTTATTTAAGTTATTTAGTTATTCAACTATTTATCCATATATTTACTTACTTATTCAATTATTTACAAAGGAATATTGTTTACCTATTTGTTCATTCAACTTTTCAAACAAAAGAACACTATTCATTTATGCAATTATTCACTTAATTACATACAGAATAAATTATTTATTTATTTCCTTCAAAATAAAATACCACTACTTATCAAGATTCACACAAACATCAGTCGAGCTCAAATAATTATTTTTATTGAGGGCTCCCACATCAATCCCTTTACACATTAGGATTCTCTTATTCCTTTATACAACTTATTGATACACATATTCCATCAAACATAGGTCAATCTTGTGATTAGCTAGAACACGTGCAACAACATACTTGTGTAACATTCAAGTCACCCATTGCAAGGTGAGTTTATATAGCCCATTTTTACTCTTTTTGCTTTTGGGGTGAAACATGTTTACAAATGCTTTACTTACACAATTCAATACCTTTGTTTTTATGCTATGGTCTTTATGCTTTATGTCTTAAACTACTTGGTGCCCATTACACGTGTTCATGTCAGTGCAATCATTAACTTGCTACCCAAGCCTAAGGTGGTACCTTTTATGATCATTTATACCGGAAGCCGATACATACCGGTTAACACAAACCTTGGCGGGTTTTGTGTGTACCATATTACAGTTAACACAAACCTTGGCAGGTTTTGTGTTGTACCATATTACTACTTTTTGAAAATGGCAATCAGTGGGATTGCGTATCTAGTTTTCCATTACTAGGATTGATTGTACGCTTGGAACCTTGTATGTTTTCACATTTATGCTCTAGACACGCTTTGAACATATTGGATTGTAAACTTACTTAACTTTGTTTGGTGTCAAAACCTATGTTACTCACCAACTACTTGTAGTTGACATTTACTCACATGTTTCAGGTACACCCATTTGAGGACTATGCTTGATCACTTAGGACTATGGACATAGATAAAATTAACTGAGGATTTATTTATTGTTGTGTTTTATTTCTACAATATGACTCTATTTTCCTTGTAACGAATACTTAATATGTTGATTAAATATTGTAACGCATTTAATAGTTGATCATGTGCTTTTGAACAACCGTGTCAGCCCCGGCGTATAATCCGCCGCCAGCCGGGGTGTGACAACTGTACACCATCTCTCTACTCTCCTTCTCCATGATTAACCCACTGGAAAAAATGGAGACCCCACATGCCGTTACTTCAACACCATATCCCCAAGAACACCCCCTTTCAAGCTTTGATTTTGGCTTCGATCTGAAAGTGGTGATTTGGGTTTTTTAGGGTTTTCAAGTTCAAATTGAAGCCACCCCATTGCCTAACACCACCACTACAAACTACAACTGGAACGAATTAATTTAGATGTAAACGGGATTAATACTCAAACCTTTGACACCGCCTGGGATCTGCCCCTCTCTCTCTCTCAATCAAATCTGCAACCCCATTGAGGCTAGAGTCCCTACAAGCTCCACCAGAACAAGAGGTGTGGGGGTGGAAGTGGTGTTGTAGTGGTGGTGGTGTGGGGGTGCCGAAATTGAAGTTGGTGGCTGCAAGGGAAGGATATGGTGGTGGTGGTAGTGGTGGTGAGGAATGAAGATGGTGGTGGTGAGGAATGAAGATGGTGGTGGTGAGGGATGAAGATGACGATGGGGGAGGGGTTGGGTTGGGTTTTAATAATTTTAGTAATTTACATAAATGGTCCATGTATTAATTTAAGAAAATGACATTATTAGTCCTTATCAGTAAAAAAAGACTAAAATACCCTTCATTTTAACAGAAAAAACTAACACCCCCTTTCAAGCTTTGATTTTGGCTTCGATCTGAAAGTGGTGATTTGGGTTTTTTAGGGTTTTCAAGTTCAAATTGAAGCCACCCCATCGCCTAACACCACCACTACAAACTACAACTGGAACGAATTAATTTAGATGTAAACGAGATTAATACTCAAACCTTTGACACCGCCTGGGATCTGCCCCTCTCTCTCTCTCTCAATCAAATCTGCAACCCCATTGAGGCTAGAGTCCCTACAAGCTCCACCAGAACAAGAGGTGTGGGGGTGGAAGTGGTGTTGTAATGGTGGTGGTGTGGGGGTGTTGAAATTGAAGTTGGTGGTTGCAAGGGAAGGATATGGTGGTGGTGGTGGTAGTGGTGGTAGTGGTGGTGAGGAATGAAGATGGTGGTGGTGAGGGATGAAGATGACGATGGGGGAGGGGTTGGGTTGGGTTTTAATAATTTTAGTAATTTACATAAATGGTCCATGTATTAATTTAAGAAAATGACATTATTAGTCCTTATCAGTAAAAAAAGACTAAAATACCCTTCATTTTAACAGAAAAAACTAACAGAGTTAGTGTCAGGGGTCTGATTGAGACAATTAGGTAACCACAGGGAGCAAAAAAGTCAAATTAAAACTAATGGATCAAAACCGCTATTTTGACCAAACCACAAGGGTCAAATAAAAAGACCAAAACCGAGTACCTCTCACAGTTGGCAAACATATCATAAACATAGTCTCTTAAACATTGAATAAACATTAAAGTTAACAACGAAAATCTTTACAAAATTCTGAACTAATTAAAACTTTAAACTTTCATTGTCTAATCATAAACAAATCATGGGGATGTCAGTCTTGCCAGTGCCATCCAGCCACCATCTCCTAAGCCCTCGCGGCTTCATATCTGTTTCTTTACTTTGCTACATGATGTGCATACTAAAATAGTCAGCTAACGCTAGTGAGTTCAAGTTTTCAACTTAAGCATAAAAGCATTCTTTTTCATGTTAATCATATAAGACTCATTTTATGAAAACATGCGTTAAACATACTTTAAACATTCTTTATACTGCTAAGTGAGATATATTACAATATAAAATGTAAATTGATACTTAGTTATACTGTGCTTTGTTCTGTTAAACCATACATTAAAAGTCTACAATCTGTTTCTTTCTCATTCTCGTGTCCAATAAGGACTTCTCGTGTCCATAAAGGACTTCTTTCTTTCTCAGCGAGTATTGTTCCCTACGACTCATCGTCCAAAGGCCGATACTCACAATTTGTGTCCACTAGGGACTTCTAAGGTAACTGTCATCACCGGAGCAACCGTCGTTGCTCTTCTTAACCAGTCATATTTTTCCGATTTTTCTCATGGTACGTCATGGTATCAGTCCATGACGCAACATCGGCTTCAGGTAACATTAGTCTCAAGGACTATACTACTACCTCAAGACTTGCTACTATGCTTAGAGTAGCACTAGCCTCTGAGACTACACTACTACCCCAAGTCTTTTCTTACCTGGGTCTCATACTCTGACAGATTAGACAATGTATTTAACTTATTCTTCTTCTCTTTGTTTATAAAACATATAGTTAAATAAACCATTCTCTTCTCTTATCTTTCGTTTATAAAATATTTAGTTAAATAAACCGTTCTTTTCTTCTTATCTTTCGTTTATAAAACATTTAGTTAAATAAACCGTTATTTTCTTCTTATCTTTCGTTTATAAAACATTTAGTTAAATAAACCGTTCTTTTCTTCTTATCTTTCTTTGCAAACGTTTAAATAATAACATACATTTATTATAAACGTCTAATTCTTGAGTATGCACACCACCCTAAAACAGTAAAAATAGGGATTCTTGAACTCGTCGGACTATCGATATCCAACCCGAAGTTGACGCCTTATCTATCGTTAACGAGTATACCGATCTACACATAAATCAAAGTGTGGGTTCTATCATTTGTACAAAATTCGGCTAGAAATATTACTAGCGACACTTGAGAGTCGGCCTAGACAATCACTAGCGACACTAGAGTGTCGGTCGGGAGTATCGACGGGCACACATGAGTGTCGGCTGGGAGAGTCGCCAGTCACACTCATAAGTGTCGCCCAAACTTGCGTTCAGTACTTTGCGTTGTGCTAGGGAACCGATTCTCAGCGTGTTCATCAGATGGCCGACTCTCAGGAGTCGATTCTCCGAGGGCCGATTCTCCTCTTCTTCTACCTTGCTGAGAGTCGGCACATTGCAGGTGCCGACTCTTGAGTGTCGGCTCAAGAACTCTCATCCTCTACAGGTTTTATTTCGACCTAAAACTTTAACTTTTTACGTTCAAAACGTTTATCTAGCTTCCCTGAAACTAGATCTGAGCTTTAAATTGTTTTTCATACGTAAAAATCCAACCTTTAGGTTATAAAACCCCATAAACCCTAAGAACCCATTTCTATAAAAAAAAACGTAGATCTGAGGTTGATTCTTAACTCAACAGGCTGTGGTTGCTTTGTGAAACTTGCTCCAAATCACCAGAGAAACGTTTTGAGACTGACTGATGTAGTACGAAGCACACATCTTTATTCCTTTGTATTCGTGCGATTTTAGATAGTTTTTTATATGTTTTTACTTGTTTTTGTTTCGTATTGAGTCTATTGTGTGTTTACAGGAGCTCGTATGAATTATCAAGAGAGCCAGAGTTTAAAGTCAAAAATGGTGAAATTCAGTCCCTCGCGGTACGCGAGGGAGGAGTGTGCATGTCTCACGGTATGCGAGGAAACTCAAATTCGGGCCTGACTAATTTGTCCCTCGCGGTACGCGAGGGGCTGGCCAACTTTTCTCGCGATACGCGAGAGGCCGTAAATCCGTGAAAAGGCCCTAAATTGGGAATTAAAAGAATTTGAATGCCATTAGGTCTAGAGTTTGCAATTCAGCCGTCTAGAGAGCCAGAGAGGTGTTTTGGGCGATTTCTGGAGCTTGGAAGTGAAATCAAATGCAAGTTTGAAGCTTTTGGATTCCGGGTTCGTTAGATTATCGGTTTCGGTTTTCAAGATTCAATCTTTATCGTTGCTTTCTGTGTTTGAACCAATGTTTATGTTTTTATACTTCTGTTTAGATGTTTTAAGCATGAATCTAGGCTAAAACTTTGATACTGCCTAGGTTATATGATGATTGCTTGTGAAAAATTCAATTTTTATCGGTTTTTGATTCAATTGAATGGAGTAATGATTTTGTAGTAATCTCATGTTGATGTCTATGATGTTTCTGCATGCTTGGATCTGATGTGTGATTAATTATACATTCTGTATGTTATTTGTGGATGTCTTCCAACTTGAATAGCATATCTAGATCATAAACTATGTGTTTGTGGTTGTTTGTATGGTTTGCTAGACGTAGTAGCCATAGGAGTTGTAGTTGAGAGTTATTAGATCTGAGTGTGTTTCTTATCTCGATACTCGAAAGGTGAGAGATGATCGGTTAGTCTTTGTATTAGGATTCTGGGTGAAATCCGTCTAAGAGGAAGTTTCCCTTAGGTGTTCTAGTATTTGTTGCTAATCCGAGTCATAGTTGTTGATTTGAGATTACCCCGTGCATCTTCGATGTATTGTGGACAGTGAGACTGAATGGTAATCTTTCTTTTGGGTTATCATTGTTGGAGAGACAGAAAGGTAATCCGACTATCTGGTAAGTTTAGTACTTCTTTAGGGTTTCTTAGTTGGTGACACCCTGAGAATGATTAGGGGTCCCCTAGGTGGTCTAGAGTTGTCATCCTTAGAAACCCATATCCATCATTGTTTCCAAAACGGTAGAAGTTGAGCTTTACAAGTAGGATTCCGACCTAGGTAGTGTTCTTCCCATTCTTGATATTTCCCCAAGTCTTTATTCTGATAGTTAGAGTTGATCTTTAGTATTCATTGCTAGTTTAATCAGTAGTGTAGTAACCCCCCCCCCAACCAAATCGTCTTCAGTCCGAGTCAGAGTCTAGTTTAGCTGTACAGTGTCTCTAGGGTTCCATAATCCGGTTTACCATTAAGCTGTGCTACACTCGATAGGTACACTTGCATGTCAGTGCGGTTTAGTTCATAGGTACTCCATTTATTACTTAGGAGTCTAGAATAAGTTTTTATTCATAGTTTTTATAGACTGTCTCGGCGACATAAAGTTTTTGGCGCCGTTGCCGGAGACACGGGGACACTTGGCAAAAGCAACATTAGATTTGACTAGTTCTTTTGTGTGATTTTTGGTTATTTTCTTTGGGGCATTTACATATATCCCCTTCCTAAGTTCCTTTATTACATATTTTATCCAACCCTAAAATTTAATTGCATATTTCCCCTTCCTAAAACCTATATATTACATATTTATCCAATTCATTTAAAATAACTTATTTTATTACCATTTTACCTTAATGAACCAATTAAAGTACTATTTATATACATCCCCTTCCTAAATATTTGTGAGGGGCAATTGGGTAATTTTAAGTTAATTGGGAAAATATGTAATTAAAGTTAGGGGTTGGGGATATATGTAATTTAGAAGTTTAATATGTGGAAATATTAAAAAAAACCATTTTCTTTTATTTTGAGTTTTAATTGTGTGCTTTGTCCTATTTGTTACTTGTGTGTCTAATTTAGGATCGAGTCTTTCTGTGTTTTGAGTCTTTCTTATTTTTCTTTGTGACTTTCAGTTTATGCAACGTACTCGTTCGCAGGGATCGCCACAATATTCAGCTTACGAAGAGCCCGAACGAGAGCTTCACGAGCGCACCCGCGACTTCCAGTAGCATTTGAAAACGTTGTGCACAAACCAGGTACGTTCTACTAGCCAAGTTCCTTTTCCTAAAATGGGCGACGCTAACCCACCAGCGAGATGTACCGTACACCAGATAGGCAGTGATGGGGCCACCAGAGCGCGATCTTCGATCACCCGCCTCGCTATCCCTAATACAAATACTTGGCAGATCCCATCACATGTCATGAGTACGATCACTCATGCTACTCAGTTTCATGGCCTCAAGGATGAGGATGCACTCGGATATCTTTCCCGCTTCGCGCGCATATGTGATACCTTCAATATTACGGGTGTATCTAAGGACGCAATCTACTTGCGTCTCTTTCCATTCTCGCTCTCTAGGCGTGCTTCCACTTGGCTTGACACCCTCCCTGACAACTCCATCACCACTTGGGAGGACTTGCAAGCCAAGTTTCAGAGAGAGTACTATCCATCTTCCAAGGCCGCTCGCCTAAGGGACCTAATCCACTCCTTCCGGATGGACCCTGACGAGCCTTATCACATGGCCTGGGAGCGGTTCAACGCGCTATTGAGCCGATGTCCCCAGCATGGTCTTTCTGACTGGGCGATTGCGGTGAAGTTCTATAATGGCTTTACCTTCGAGAAGCAGCAAATGTTCATCACAGCTGCGGGAGGCCATATCATAGATAAACTGGAGCCTGCTGAATGCGAGGAAATGTTTGAAAGTTTCGCTCTCGCTGAGCAACAACGGCCATCTACCAGGACTTCCATTCCTATCGCTAGGGCACCCGCCTCTTCTCCTAGAGGTGTGCATCAGGTCAACCCTGATACTAGCATGGCTGCTGCACTCGCAGCGATGGAAAATGAGATAAAAGATCTAAAACTGAGTACTCAAATGTGTGAGGTGTGTAGGGGAGGCCACGACACCAGAGACTGTCCCGTCAGTCAGCAGGAGCAGGTGAACTTTACGGGCAACCAGAACCGAGTGTACAATAATAATTATAACAATTCTTTTGGCTAGTGATGGAGATCTGGAAACAACCCGCCTTGGTTTAATGCCCACCCTAATCAGTGTAGAGGAGGTGAAGCAGGAGCGAGTTCTGGGAGCAGTGCTAGGGATAAGAAGATAGAAGAGATGCTTTGTGACATCTATGATTTTTCGGCCTTATTTTTTTATTTTATTCTAAACTATAATGACACTCCTTCCTTTCAATCCTGAACTTGCTCGTCACAAGACGAGACATTAAATCTTTTACCTTAATTATGTATTAGTTAAAAGCTTCACTATTACAATTCCATATTATATATATGCCACATGTGTTTATATATGTTACTATAAAGATTAATAAATTTTATAAGTTTAATGATGTATTTACATCCTTTTTCATATATACATTTAATTTTTCCTTTATAGATATATATGTATGAATGTAAACACATTTATACGTTTTATACAAACCACACTGAAATAGTTGGTTAGCTCTAAACAAGATATATATATATATATATATATATATATATATATATATATATATATATACTTGGCATTATTAAATAAACCCTTATAAACCTATTTTGAGCCTAACATATCTAGTTTATATAAAGTTTATAAAAACCAATTTAATTATATATTTGAAAATGATTTTTAATCAAATAAAGATGGGGTGGACCCTCCACAAGCAAATGAACCCCATATATTAAGCTTTGGACCCTTCTCATCTAGCAAAATTGAACATTTTCATGAAATTAGACCATGGAGTCAATTTTGACTTTGAAAATCAAAGGTAACTCGAAATCAAACCCAAACCCACGAATCTAAAGCTGTTAAGGTATACGAATCGCGCGTGAACATTTTCGACAGAATCCAAGTGATTATAAAGAGCCAATTTAAGTGTAATCAAAGAGTATTAACTCTTAATCATACCTGTAACCGACCTTCTTAATCGAGCCTTAAATCGAGCGTTTCAATCGAATTTAAGCTACATTATAGACCTCTACACCTTCGCAATACCCCACTCTCACTTCCTGAACCCACGAATTCGCTCCAAATCGTCTCTGGAATACGATCTTCGCCGAAGAACGACGAACCTGCGTACCTCATCGCGCACTCGTTTCAGGTAAATCGAACACCTTTCATCTCGTATTTACACCGTGAATCAAAGCCCTAACGCTTTGAGTTCGTATCTGTGAGATTGTGGGTCGAAATAAGGGGCTAGGGTTTCGGGTTAAACATTTGGGGGAAGATGGTGAGGTGAGGCTCTTTGTTTTAAATAAATCGCACAGATCTTAAACAAGGCATTAGCCTAGTTTGGTTTGTTAAAGCACTTGTCTCCTACACCAGAGGTCGCGAGTTCGATCCCGGTCCACTACGTACATTTTTTTTAAACCCGATTTTCCTTATATAAAACCATTTTATAAGATCTACCTTATAAATATATATAAGAACTCAAATCAATTCTATCATTTTTATTTATCATTTTTATAAACCTAACAAACCATAATTTTATTTAAAACGACTTTTCTAACAGATAATTTATTTAAACTTTCAAACTTATATAACGAGTTTGGATGCAAATGATGTTACTTTTGCCTTGAGGACTTTTATACGACACTTTATATAAAATTTTCTCTCGGTATGTAAGTTCGTTAAAGAAAAAATTTATAATTTTAATTAATAGATAATTATGGCCTAATTGTTTATTACTTTGACCAACGATATTTTACACTTAATGTATTCATGCAATAATAACTATAAATAAATAAAAGAGATATTTATTTATTTGTTTATAAACATTTATTTATTTACAGATTTAAAGGGAAAATCTTTGTCCAACTATACAAGTTGAAGTACAATTATTCAAATAAATGTTATTTAAAACATATAAAATTTTATAGAATTACTTAAACAATTAATTCTTGATAAATGATTATACAATTCTTTTAAGCTTACTTATATTAACATTTATTAAATACCTCTTTTATTATTTAAGTAGTAGAAATCCTTAAGTAAGTTAAATAAATATTTTATTTACATAAAACAATTATTAAACCTTTTCTAGATCCATAATTTATTTAATCTAGATATTTAAATAAATTCAAACGTATTATTATATAATTAATTAGAAGTTCTGACTAATTATATGAGCTACCTTACCATTTCTCAATACTCGTAATGATCACATATTTTCTTATAAAACTTGTACAAACCCCACATCCAACTCCAAACTCCAAAATCCCTAGAAACTCACATTGATGTAGAATTGTTTATTCTCGTTGAGTCTAGAATACAAATTTATCCATGTAGGTTGATTGTGAGGAACCCTCACGAGGCCTATCCATATGTAACAATTCATACAACTTGTTAGCTTCATCACATGTGAGTTTTCATAGCCCTTTTTTTCCTTTTTATACTTTTGGGGTGAAACATGTCTACAATTACATTACTTACACAATTCAGTACCTTTGTTCTTATGCAAATGTCTTTATGCTTTATGTCTTAAACTGCTTAGTGACCAAAACGTGTGTTCATGTTAGTACAATCATTAACTTGCGCGGCAGGCCTAAGGTAGTACCTTTTATGATCATTTATACGGGAAACCGATACATTACTTAACACGAACCTTGGGGGGTTAGTGTATACATTTGGTACTTCACGCAGTCCGGGGGACTGTGCATACATATTTACATGGTTTGATTGTACGCTTGGAACCTTGTATGTTTTCACATTTATGCTCTAGACACGCTCTGAACATATTGAATTGTAAACTCTACTTAACTTTGTTTTGTGTCAAAACCTATGTTACTCTCCAACTACTTGTAGTTGACATTTACTCACATGTTTCAGATGCACTAGTTTGAGGACACTACATGATCACATAGGACTATGGACCTGGTTAAATTTAATCCAAATTATTGATTATGATATGTTTCTTTTGTACAATGTGTATCTTACTTCCTTGTAATAAATACTTAATATGATGGAATGAATATTGAAACGTATTAAATAGTTGATCATGTGCTTTTGAACAACCGTGTCAGCCCCGGCGTATAATCCTCCGCCGGTCGGGGTGTGACAAATTGGTATCAGAGCCATGGTTATAGGGAATTAGGTTATTAGACACACATGACCTAGACTATAACCTCGGAGTCCCCAAACATGAGTTTAACTCGTGTCTTCTATTAGGAACTTCATTCTATACTCATTTATACACATGCTTACCTACATCTATCTACTTTTGTTTACATGATACAATTCCATGAACTACAACATCCCAAGGACTACATGGAACTATTCGAAACAACGTGGATTACTTGAAGCGTATTCTTAGTCTATAGTATATAACCTTAGGAGACCCTTGTGTAATATTAGGCATTACATTGCACGATACAACATGTGTTACCTAATGTGCCATGTTACATGTTTACAAAGACTACTACTCATGTAATACCTTATTTGCTACACTATTTGATTTGTCTGCACAATACCTATTTGATACCACTAAATGCTATCCTAATTTTTTCCATACACTTATTTATATCAAAGACCTTATACACTTTCATCTTTACACATCATCACCAATAACTTATGGAAAGATTCAAACTCGTAGACCCAATGCCAATTAAAATTTTAAAATCCCGTCAAAGTTTTAGGTTCTGAAAACTAATAGAGAACATGTGCAATCCGAAAGGGTGAATGTCTGTACTTTGGGTCTTCTGTCTAGGAAAGCATTTCATATAAATCCAAATCAACCGAAGGATCCGTATGCTTTCCTGGGAATTCCCAAAGTGAGTGTTCACCTATAGGCTAAAGCATGTCTTCTTGAAAGTATATGAACTCAAATCACTTTGATTTGTCATAGTATCCATTGGGTTATGTCCCAAATGAATACAACCTAAACATCATCCGTTTAAGTACTACAATTTGGTACACAAGTCTAAACCTTTTATTTGATCCTTACACTTAATCATATTTAAGCCAACTATACCCCTTCATCCTTATACCTTGGAGATTTTATCACTCTTATTATCATTTGCAAGAGATTTAAACCCTTAGACCTTACCCCTCAAGGAAGGGAAGCTACTTGAATAGGTGAAACACACCCAGGAGCCACAAGACATAATCCCTAACTATTCTCACCATAACCATGAGTTCAAATAATAATGCTAATGGTACATGATGACTGGAAGAGTGAGTGTAAGTCCATGGAAGATTCTGACTAAGGAAAGACTAAGTACTTCAGTGTGTCCCTTGTGACCCACCTCTCTTTTCTAGGAATCCTCTTCGTGGGTACACTGCTTATAGGTCAAGTGTTACTCTTGATATATTATTATAAGGACTCGGTGTTATGATTAGCTAAATTTCAAACTCATGAACACCTTTAACACTCACCATTACACTTACGACCTTTTTGTGCTAGATACATGGTTGACCGTAGAGCAGATTGGCTTGGGTCCTCAAGAGGAAGACCTTGGGTCCTCATCAGAGTCAACACAAGAGGAAGACCTTGGGTCCTCATCACCAGACAACCGGTCACCGGCACAACTAGCTGCCAGATCCATGGTTGACCATAGAGCAGATTGGCTTAGGAGCATGCATGAGACTCCGAGCAGCTGAACCACCCCCCACCGAGAGAACCTTATCTAGCACCCAACCTATACCATCCAGAACCAAGAGCAAGATAAATCATGGGACTTACCAGTGCAATAGGAGTTCCAGCTGACACCGCTTACCTATGTGTAAGGACCGCAAAGTTTCTGAGACAAGAAATGGAGATCAGGGATTACTTAATGCGCGCACAGAAATAACTAGAGCTAAATCCCGGTTTTCAATAAGAATCACCACATCGATGCTCGTCTTGGTGCCCATCTGCTTCCCGGTGAAAAATCATCACAGATGTTAGCCAGATACCCTATTCTCGTTTTTTAAAATTTTAATTTCAAATCCATATCATGCACACAAATATAAATATTATTATTGGCTAGCCTTTGTGGTTGACATCTAAACCTTCCTTGTAAATTAATTATTTTGTTATTTCTCGATTTAACTAATATAGTTATTTTGTTCAAACAAAATCTTTACCAAACCCTTGGTTTATAAATTTTATCTAGAGTATATATATTTACAAACTCCTTTACCTCGTAAGGAAACTTAATACCCGTCTTGTACAAATTGTTTTATAAAAGTATTAATAAATATTCCATCCTTTTAATAATAACTTGATTAATTATTTTATATTGACTATTTATTCCGTTAAACTAATTATTATTTAAATCTTGGCTTAATTATTAAATAATAAGACCATTATTATCTTTTGAAACATTTTCTTCATGATAATTGAATTAGAAGGCTTTTATTTACCCAATTATCCATTCGCTCAAATTATTATTTTCACTTATTTATTAATTTACAAACAAATGTAAAATTTCAATTACTTGCTTATTTACAAACAAAAAGCACAAATTCGATATTCATGTACACATTATTCTGATTACCTACAAGACTTTCCCATCACCTTACACCTTCGGGAATGTAATAGCTTACTAGTCACTTCAAGAAGATGAATCATTTCACGTAGGCGCTAACCACCCATATAAACCTCAACAAAATTGAAAACTTGAAACCCAACTACCTACCTCGTACATGAAACTTCAAGCAACGCGCTTGCCCACAACACTCGATCACCGGCAAGATTCGATAATTTACGTTACTCTAAAGTTCAATTATTTACATATGGACGGTCACAATATACCTGAGACTAAACTGTATACATTATACACGCAACTTGATTGTTCACGTTATACATGAAACTTGGTACATGATTATTTACATTATACAAGAAACTTGATTACTTGCAATATACATGAAACTAGATTGATCACATTATAGATGGAAGTTGATGCATGATACTAGATTGTTCACACGATACATGATATTTGGTTATTTACAATATGCATAATACTAGATTATCTATGCTATACATGAAACTTGAGTGCCTACATTACATACGAAACTAGACCACTTACGTTGATCACAATTAATTGTCCACTTTATACATGAGGCATGATCGTTCACTTTATCCAGGAAAGTTGATAGCTATAAACTTTGAGCTACTCGAGGTTTGACGTATTCTTGTTCAAACACGAGGAAGCTATAAACTTTGAGTTACTCGGGGTTTGACGTATTCTTGTTCAAACACGAGGAAGCTATAAACTTTGAGTTACTCGGGGTTTGACGTATTCTTGTTCAAACACGAGAGAGCTATAAACTTTATGGGTAACCTGGAGGGTATGCCATTTACTTAGGGCACCCATGTATGGGGTTGTGCCACCTTGTTAGTCCCACCTCTGTACCCACACGCAATAGAATGATCTATACGGACCGTACGACGATTTGAGTAATTACGGGTGCACACGTAATTATAAAAATCAGCGCATGAAAAACATAGTAAATCATGTCGTGTGTGATGACATAAAACCTATGGTGATATACAGTAACGAAACTAATGGGATATGATAAGGGCATAGTAGATATACCGCTGGTACATCCTATATATAAGTGCTCCTGTCATATTATTTGAAGTGACGTTGTCCGTATCATGAAGGGTTTCCGACTACCTTGACCAATAGGTGTGAAATCCTTCTCCAGTAACATTACTCGAACATATTAGACCATATTCTAAACAAGTTTTGATCATCAAATTCCCATCGCCCTCATTACAAGTGATGCGTCCCATTTTTGGAGTCCAAAATTTATTCTAGGGAAATTTTCTCCTTAATTCTTTTCAAACTAAATCCACTACTACCATCCATGCCTGACATAATGACCTGGCCCAATTTGATCTTGAGTATCAGACCTGAACCTTGTCACCAACTATACTCCTCAAACCGACAATCTAAGCTCGCTGAAAATCCAAACTCACACCTTTCTCCTGATACAGTAGCCTCCAACAGTTAAATTTCGGGACGAAATTCCCTCAACTTGAGGATACTGTGACATCTATGATTTTCCGGCCTTATTTTTTTATTTTTTTTCTAAACAATAATGACATTCCTTCCTTTCAATCCTGAACTTGCTCGTCACAGGACGAGACATTAAATCTTTTACCTTAATTATGTATTAGTTCAAAGCTTCACTATTACAATTCCATATTATATATATGCCACATGTGTTTATATATGTTACTATAAAGATTAATAAATTTTATAAGTTTAATGATGTATTTACATCCTTTTTCATATATACATTTAATTTTCCATTTATAGATATATATGTATGAATGTAAACACATTTATACGTTTTATACAAACCACACTGAAATAGTTGGTTAGCTTTAAACAAGATACATATATATATATATATATATATATATATATATATATATATATATATATATATATATATATATACTTGGCATTATTAAATAAACCTTTATAAACCTATTTTGAGACTAACATATCTAGTTTTTATAAAGTTTATAAAAACCAATTTAATTATATATTTGAAAATGATTTTTAATCAAATAAAGATGGGGTGGACCCTCCACAAGCAAATGAACCCCATATATTAAGCTTTGGACCCTTCTCATCTAGCAAAATTGAACCTTTTCATGAAATTGGACCATGGAGTCAATTTTAACTTTGAAAGTCAAAGGTAACTCGAAATCAAACCCAAACCCATGAATCTGAAGCTGTTAAGGTATACAAATCGTGCGTGAAAGTTTTTGACAGAATCCAAGTGATTATAACGAACCAATTTAAGTGTAATCAAAGAGTATTAACTCTTAATCATACCTGTAACCGACCTTCTTAATCGAGCCTTAAATCGAGCGTTTCAATCGAATTTAAGCTACATTATAGACCTCTACACCTTCGCAATACCCCACTCTCACTTCTTGAACCCACGAATTCGCTCCAAATCGTCTCTGGAATACGATCTTCGCCGAAGAACGACGAACCTGCGTATTTGGTCGTTCACCCTCATCGCGCACTCGTTTCAAGTAAATCGAACACCTCTCGTATTTACACCGTGAATCAAAGCCCTAACGTTTTGAGTTCGTATCTGTGAGATTGTGGGTCGAAATAAGGGGCTAGGGTTTCGGGTTAAACATTTGGGGGAAGATGGTGAGGTGAGGCTCTTTGTTTTAAATAAATCGCACAGATCTTGAACAAGGCATTAGCCCAGTTTGGTTTGTTAAAGCACTTGTTTCCTACACCGGAGGTCGCGAGTTCGATCCCGGTCCACTACGTACATTTTTTTAAACCCAATTTTCCTTATATAAAACCATTTTATAAGATCTACCTTATAAATATATAAGAACTCAAATCAATTCTATCATTTTTATTTATCATTTTTATTTATCATTTTTATAAACCTAACAAACCATAATTTTATTTAAAACGACTTTTCTAACAAATAATTTATTTAAAATTTCAAACTTATATAATGAGTTTGGATGCAAATGATGTTACTTTTGCCTTGAGGACTTTTATATGAGACTTTATATAAATTGTTCTCCCGGTATTTAAATTCGTTAAAGCAAAAATTTATAATTTTAGTTAATAGATAACTATGGCCTAATTGTTTATTACTTTAACCAACGATATTTTACACTTAATGTATTCATTCAATAATAACTATAAATAAATAAAAGAGATATTTATTTATTTGTTTATAAACATTTATTTATTTACAGAATTAAAGGGAAAATATTTGTCCAACTATATAAGTTGAAGTACAATTATTCACATAAATGTTATTTAAAACATATAAAATTTTATAGAATTACTTAAACAATTAATTCTTGATAAATGATTATACAATTCATTTAAGCTTACTTATATTAACATTTATTAAATACCTCTTTTATTATTTAAGTAGTAGAAATCCTTAAGTTAAATAAATATTTTATTTACATAAAACAATTATTTAAACATTTTCTAGATCCACAATTTATTTAATCTAGATATTTAAATAAATTCAAACGTATTATTATATAATTAATTAGAAGTTCTGACTAATTATATGAGCTACCTTACCATTTCTCAATACTCGTAATGATCACATATTTTCTTATAAAACTTGTACAAACCCCACATCCAACTCCAAACTCCAAAATCCCTAGAAACTCACATTGATGTAGAATTGTTTATTCTCGTTGAGTCTAGAATACAAATTTATCCGTGTATGTTGATTGTGAGGAACCCTCACGAGGCCTATCCATCTGTAACAATTCATACAACTTGTTAGCTTCATCACATGTGAGTTTTCATAGCCCTTTTTTTCCTTTGTATACTTTTGGGGTGAAACATGTCTACAATTACATTACTTACACAATTCAGTACCTTTGTTTTTACGCAAATGTCTTTATGCTTTATGTCTTAAACTTCTTGGTGACCAAAACGTGTGTTCATTTTAGTACAATCATTAACTTGCGTGGCAGGCCTAAGGTAGTACCTTTTATGATCATTTATACGAGAAACCGATACATTACTTAACACGAAACTTGGCGGGTTAGTGTATACATTTGGTACTTCACGCAGTCCGGGGGACTGTGCATACATATTTACACGGTTTGATTGTACGCTTGGAACCTTGTATGTTTTCACATTTATGCTCTAGACACGCTCTGAACATATTGAATTGTAAACTCTACTTAACTTTGTTTTGTGTCAAAACCTATGTTACTCACCAAATACTTGTAGTTGACATTTACTCACATGTTTGAGGTGCACCAGTTTGAGTACACTACATGATCACATAGGACTATGGACCTAGTTAAATTTAATCCAAATTATTGATTATGATATGCTTCTTTTGTACAATGTGTATCTTACTTCCTTGTAATAAATACTTAATTTGATGGAATGAATATTGAAACGTATTAAATAGTTGATCATGTGCTTTTAAATAACCGTGTCAGCTCTGGCGTATAATCCGCCGACAGCCGGGGTGTGACATGCTAGAGAACCAGACTCAGATGCTCGCTCATTTGCAGAAGGATAAGGAGACTCAGCAGCGATTGGATGCGCACGACACCTTAATGAAGAATCAGCATTCCGCATTCCAGGTTCTACAGCGCACGGTATGAGACATCGCTAAGATCTTGAAGGATCGACATTGAGGTCCATCTTCAGGCCCTAATGCTTCAGTGATGGCCGTGTCGACTAGGAGTCGAAGAGTAGAGGAGAAGGAGCAGCAACCGGTAGAAGAGGAAGAACCGGTGGACGAGGAGATAGTGATGGAGAAGCCTCCTGAGAAGGCTGAAAAGAGAGTTGAGGAGAAGAAAGGGGTGGAGATGAAGACCCCCGATATTAACCTTAGCCGTGTTCCCTACCCAGCGCGCTTGCTGCCACATAAATATGCTAGGGAATACGGTAATTCCCTTGATATGTTCAAACAGCTTAAGGTCAATCTCCCATTCATAGAGGTCCTCCAGCATATGCCTAAGTATGGCAAGTTCCTAAAATATCTTATGTCTAACAAGAAGAAGCTGGAGGAAGTCTCTGAAGTCTCACTTAGTGAGCGATGTTCTGCGGTGGGTCACTTCACAATCCCGTGTCTGCTTGGCGGTTTGAATGTCGGTTTGAATTCTGACACAATGAAGCATGACATGATCCTTACGACTCAAGGCATCGGCTACAACATTTGCTTTGCCGGGATGGTAACGAATCTCACAGTCGTAGTCGTTAAGAAGTTCAACCCAACGTCATTGCCTCATGTTGAGTTCTTTTTTATTGAAGATGTGTTGAAGACTTTTGTGGTCGGTGAACACCACACATTTCGTGCCATAAAGATAATGTCTCCAAATCTTCAATACGAATACGATCGCACCCAACTCAAGATCGTGCGTCGTATAATTCTTCTCATAGATCTTGAGTAGTCTTGATGCATAAGCGATCACCTTGCCTCGTTGTATGAGAACACAACCGAAACCTTGGTTTGATGCATCATAAACAACTAGGTCATCATTGCCATCAGGAAGAGTGAGAATAGGAGCATTGCACAACTTTTGCTTGAGGATTTGAAAGGCTTCTTCCTGTTTTGGTCCCCACTCATAAGGTCTACCTTTGTGGGTCAAGGCGGTGAGAGGGACGACAATCTTGGAGAAGCTTGACATGAATCGTCGGTAATAACCCGCTAGTCCAAGAAATTAACGAACTTCAGTAGGAGATTTAGGGGCACTCCAATTTTTAACAGTTTCAATCTTAGTAGGATCAACGTGAATTCCCTTGTCATTAACAACATGACCTAAGAATTGAACTTCTTTTAGCCAAAATTCACACTTCGAGAATTTGGCATATGGTTGTTCTTTCATCAAAAGGTCTAGAATCAATCTAATATGTTGCTCATGATCCGTCTTAGTCTTGGAGTAGATCAAGATGTCGTCAATGAAGACGATCATGAATTTATCAAGGTAAGGTTTGCACACGCGATTCATGAGGTCCATGAAAACAACGGGTGCATTGGTTAGCCCGAAAGGCATAACCATAAATTCGTAGTGACCGTATCTTGTTCGAAAGGCAGTCTTTGGAATATCTTCATCTTAAACACTGAGTTGGTGATAACCGGATCGAAGATCAATCTTTGAGAAGCAGGTAGAACCTTGGAGTTGATCAAAGAGATCATCAATCCTAGGCAAAGGGTAACGGTTTTTTATGGTAAGCTTGTTGAGTTCACGGTAGTCAATACACATGCGGAATGATCCATCCTTCTTCTTAACGAATAAGACGGGTGCACCCCACGATGAATGACTTGGACGAATGAAGCCTTTGTCAGAGATTTCTTGAAGTTGGCTTGCAAGTTCTAGCATTTCAGAAGGTGCGAGCCGGTATAGAGCTTTAGCCACGGGGTTAGCTCCGGGCACAAGATCAATGCGAAATTCCACTTGCCGAACGGGTGGAAGGCCGGATAGATCTTCGGGGAATACTTTGGGAAAATCCTGAATGATGGGGATGTCTTGAACACTCCTCTTCTTATCATCCTTTTGCACAATATGGGCTAAGAAAGCTACGTACTTCTTTCGTAAGTACTTTTGTGCGGTAGTGCACGACATTAGCTTGAGTCCTTTACAAGGTTTTTCACCAAATATTCTCAACGTGTGCCCGGTGGAAGAGGTATTATGATATATTTCTCAAAAACAGATGACTTCGGCATGGTGATTTGACAACCAATCCATGCCTGTGATGATGTCAAAACTCCCTAATTGCATCGGTACGAGGTTGACTAGAAACGTGTGTTCATTGAGTTCTAGGGAGCAGTCACAGATAATGGAGTCGATTGTGAGAGTTACCATACGCCACCTTAACGGTGAATTTTCTTTGCTAGTTTGGATCGTGTTTTTGCAAGTAAGGGTTCAAAGTTAAGTGACACAAAACTCTTATCAGCTCCGGTATCAAATAGTATAGATGCATATTGATTATTGACAAGAAACGTACTGTTGACCACCTCATTGTTGGCCTGAGCTTCATTGGCGTTTATGTTGAAAGCACGGCCACGAGCCCCGCCTTGGTTAGCATTGACAAGCCTTGGGCACTGGTTACGGAAATGGTTCGGGTTGCCACATTCAAAGCAAGCACGTCCATTTGCAATGGTTGGAACCACTTGATTAGCCACTTGTTGGTTGGTTTGGTTGGTAAGTGCCTTGGCTCGACAAATATTGTCCGTATGGCCATGTTTCCCACAGTGGTTGCAAAGGCGGCAAGGAATGTTTTGGGGATGGTGATAGTTGCATGTGTTGCAAAGTGGGTAGCTGCCCCCATAAGGTTTCTTGGCTGGATTTTGAGCCATGGGTGCAACTTGGTTAACTGGAACAGCTGGAGTGACCACAGCATAGTTTTTAGCCTTTCTTTTCCTATTGTTATGGTATGGTTCAGTTTTGACTTCCTTGACGTGTGCAGGAGGTGTTGTGGTGTCTTCTTTTCACATTTCCTTGTTAACGTACCCGCCTTAACATGATTATCAGTTAATGTGGTAGACAGGCGGATAGCATCTTTAAGGGTAGCAGGATTTCTTCCTAGAACAGTATCCTAAATTTGTCTGGGTAAACCACCGATGTACTTTTCGATGCATCGGGACAAAGGTGTAACCATATGGGGCACAAGAAGACTCAACTCATGGAAGCGAGTTGTGTAGGCCAAACTTTCACCACTGTCTTGGGCAAGATCCCAAAACTTAGCCTCTAGCTTCTTCACCTCATTTCGAGGACAGAACTCCTCGGTCGTGAGCCTTTTCAACTCATCCCACGGTAAGGCCATTGCCACATCCATACCCCTAGTTCTTTTCTCCCCAATCCACCATGTGAGTGCCCGTTTCTGGAAGACGCTGGTGGCATGATGAACACGGAGGTTGTCAGGACAGTCACTATTGAGGAAGGTGCCTTCCATACTTTCAAACCATTGAAGGAGTCCCGTGGCTCCTTCGGTGCCATAGAATTTGAGGGGATTACATGAATTGAAGTGCTTGAAGGTGCATTGTGGCTGGTTGGCACCACCACCACCTTCACCATTAGCATTGCCATTGGTGCCTCCATTGGTGTTGTTATTAGCTTGGGTAAGTTGGGTTACAAGCTGGGTGAGAAGAGCAGCAAGTTCAGTGTTGTTGTTGTTGGTCTCGTTGACACGACGGGGAGGCATTCTACAGTTTTGAACAACACAATGAGAGATGTGAGAATTTATGAAAATTGCTTGAATTTGAAAGGATATGAGAATAATTAAACATAAGAAATCATAATTTGGATTGTACTCAAATAGTAACATAACCACTTGAATACCATGACATATTAAGGTTAATTAAACATATATAACCTTCGAGAAGACATGCTTTAGCCTATAAGTAAACACTCATCCCGGGAATTCCCAGGAAAGCATACGGATCCCTCGGTTGATTGGGATTTATATGAAATGTTTTCCTAGACAGAAAACCCAGGATACATGTGTCACCCTTTTAGATTGCACGTGTCCTCTAATAATTAACAAATCCTAAAACCTTAACGGGGTGTAAAGGAAATTTAATAGACTAACGTCTATGAGTATGATGTTCCACAGGCTATGGTAATGATGACATAGAAGCAGGAAAGAAGGATATAAGGCTTAGGATATGGGTAGGGATATTGTTTATTTAGTTTATTATTTAGGTACACCTAATAAGTCATGAATTTTAATCAATCAAATAGACTAACACATAAAACAATAAGCATGTAACACATAGCATGTAGCACATATCACATAGATATAAAACATGGCATAGGTGGGTGTCCTAAGGTTATAGTCTAGGTCAAGGGTGTCTAATAACCTAATTCCCTATAACCAAGGCTCTAATACCAATCTGTCACACCCCAATCGACGACGGAAATGTCAGGGCGGGACATGGAGACTGTTCATGAGCACATGGTTGACTAAGTTATAATATATTAAATCATCATATTTAAATTCAAACCAAACAAATATCCAACAAAGTACATGAATTTCAAAATACATGTTAAGTTTCTTTATTATCTAGGTCCACAACTTAAGTGTAGCAAACTTGATCAATCTCAAACATCCGTACCTGAAACATGGTTAAAACAATGTCAACTAAAAAGTTGGTGAGTATACATAGGTTTTGACTCTAAATGGTAGTATTGTGTTGTGTGCATACAATCCATACAAATCATGGTTAATAAGTCAAATATGGAGAGATACTATTGTGAAATCAAATTGTACAATCAAACCTTTGTAACTAGCATGCAAAAACCAAAATGTGTTGTCGGTAACAATCACTCTACCTGGGTGGGTTTGTCAGACTCGATAGATCTATCATTGTTAACCGTCGGCTTGTGTAGTTAATGATTGTACATACATAAAATTGTAGTTTGCACACCTAGTACTCAAGCATAAGGCTCAAATTGCACACATGAATGTAGCGTGGAATTGTATTGTGTAATTTGTAACATTGTATACTTGAAACTCATGCTCCACCCCAAAAATGTAAATAATGTAAAAAGGGGCTATGTAACTCACTTGTATCAAATTATAGTAGTTAACACGAGCTTTGGATAACCCAAGTGATTTGCTAATCACTAGGTTTGACCTAGAGTGAAATAATATAAATTTGGATTAATAATATGCACAATGTCTAAGGTAATTCTAAGGCTTCAACGGGAGTAAGTGTAAGGACTTGTACAAAGTGTTGGTGTATACGTTTGTGTTTGCATTTGAATGAAAAAATGTAAGTTCAAATTTAATAATGAAAGACTTATGGTTTAATTTGAATAATTAACTAAAATAATAATTAAATTCTTTTTATTTATTTAACTAAAAATAAGTAGTGTGGAATTATATTTATTCAAACATAATTTAAATAAATTTATTTTATTTATTTTTTTATAAAAAATGTGTCAAGAAATATTGTAAATATATATTAGTATATAAATAGTTTGTGTAGGTTTTGAATAAAATAATTATATATAAACTTTGTATTTAAAATTTATTACTTTTTAATCCACTAGGAAAGATTAAATAATTGGTTTAAAATTTTCAAGTTGATAATTTGGTTTATGAAATAATACCCGGGCCTTGGGGTTTTGAAAAATAATTTTTATAAAGGAATTTGGGTTTAAATAGAATTTATATTAAAATGATTTAAAAAAAAGCTGATCAAGGGACACACGACCGTGCCAAAGTAGGGCACGACCGTGCTTAGGCTCGGGACGCGACCACGTCTCGTCAGGAGGCACAACCATGCTTGGAGTATGGGCACGACAGTGCTAAGGAATGAGCACGACCGTGTCTGGTTTCCTCCAGAACACAATTTGACTAAATCATGTATTATTAATGGTTGGATTCGTGGGGCTTTCAAAGAATGGGTGTTTGCGAATCTAACCATGTACTTTAGTTGAATTGAGGTCGTGTCTAGGGTGTAGTTTGATTAAAACTTATATGTCACGAACCCTAGATCTGATTCGAGTTCAAAACAGTGATGTAAGCCCCAATTAGTTTAGGGCTTTCGATCAGTGGGTAAAAACGAAGATGAGGATGTGATAATTTACCTCTAACGATGTCGAATTGGTGGAGATCGACTAAACTGGTCTGCGTCTACGAATGGCTACTCTCCGGCGACTCCAGCTGCTTCTCCGATCGAATCGATGTGGGCAAAAGTTTAGTAGGGGTTCGTATAAGGTGCGCAGAGGGTTTGCTTTCGAGAATACTAAATGATTGGATTTGTTGATTATTGCGATGGTTTCGACAGTTACGGTTTAAGGTCCATAATTGGATTTAATTCGGGTTAATTGGCAGCAATGAACGGTTGGAAACAGCCTAATGATGTCCGAAATAATCAACGTCGAGTTATGGCTGCGAATTCGTACGTTTTGAGGCGTTACGGATTGAGTTTGCGTTTTGACTGTGCACGAAGCGCGACCGTGCCTGGAATTAGGCACGACCGTGTCTGTGCTCTTAGCGCAATCGTGTCTTTGATTTGTTTGGATAAATACAAGAATAGTCCCTGTAGTTTTGTAGTCTTGATGTTGTTTTGAGTTTTGTTAGTTTTGGTCCTTGAAGTTTGTGAGATAATGGAGGTTTATTTCATTTGTTATGGTAACAAGGTAAAAATGTGTATATGTGCTTATGTCATTATGATAATACTCCATGCTTATTGCACATGAAAATGATAAATGTTGTGACACCAAGTTTTGAAGGTAAAAATGAAACTGAAATTGTCATTCATTGCACAACATAAAATACTAGGAAACACATGGATGTTACAATAGCTTCACATCGTTCATGGATGAATCACAGGATGTTGTTCAGGGAGAGAATGCGGATGGAGAATCCCCGCTTGATGAGGATGAAGAAGTAGTGGAGACTGTTACTGATACATTGATTCCTACTGTAGAGGAAGTCTCCCACTGCACTGTTCGTCACGTTTCGTCGCATGAAGAGGTGAGGAAGATCGATTGGAGAGCCTGCTTTGTTGAGAGGAGCCTGAGATAGTTGAGGTACAGGAGCCAGAGACTATAATGGACGGCGCAGTCCCACCTCTGGTTCAACAGGAGATTAGGACCAAGCCCTCAGCTAAGGATGAGCATGTGGAGGATGAGTTTGAGAGTGAGATTGTAGAATCCCCAAGTGTGGGGATATTGATAGGTTCCAAGGATAGTACTATATGAGAGAGTGAGATCGGGGAGTATATACTTGAGATGAGTGATAGTGATAGAGGAGGAATGATAGAGGATTCTCCGGATTGGCTTACGGAGTTTGAAAAGAAGTTGGTAGAGTCTCCGTTTTTAGGTGCTGATGGTGATGATTGCAGTTTGAGTGAGATATTAGCACAAGTAGGGTTGTTAATCTGTGAGACACCTAAGGTGGAGAGTTTAGGGGATCATGATGATCTGGTTGAGAGTGTAGAGGTCCTACCATTAGAAGTACCTATTCCTGAACCTCTACCTTTCATTACTGTTCTTCGTGCTGAGGGGAGAGAGACCGAGTCACCCCCGAAATCTAGGCCACCCCGTAAGAGAACCCGAGAGTTGAGTGATGTTCGTGACTTAGGGGTAGTGCAAACCCCAAGTGTGGGGATGTTTAAGGGTGAAATCTTGCTGAGGTACTTGAACCAGGTTATCTTCGGACCTGGTAGGTTTAAGTTGTGGTGGAAGGATCTATGTCACTCCCCCAAAATACACTAAAAGAATTTTACCGCGAGGCGTGTGACAAACCAGGATCTCATTCATTAGTCATATCAAACGACACTATATGAGACTAATATAAAAACCATTAATGTTCAAAGTAAATGCGGAAGCAAAAGATTAAGTATTTAATGCTCAAAACAAACGCGCCTAAAAGTCAAGTAATTGAAAAACAGGTAAATAGTTTAAATGTTTGAAATGATAAAAGGACTCCAATGCATGTCCTAATTGTGCACCTGTGCCTTAGCGACCTGAGAAAACATGTAAGAAAATGTGTTAACACTAGGTTGGTGAGTTCACACGTTTCAGTTCATAATAGTGTTTGCTAGATCATGTACATTCAATATATATCAATAGGTAGCTAACCTATGTTCATGTTACTAAAGCGCTCGCAACCAAAGCTGATTGTTTGTGTTTGAATGCCTTCCACCATGTCTATCAACAATGGTGATGTGTTAGGTCAATATTACACCCGTTCAACCTCCAATCGAGTTAGCGCGACTAACGCGGGTGGGGTTTGTCAAACCCAGTAGTACTACTAAACATTACCTTGCTAAATCCATATTAAACGGTTCGATGTATAAGGACTTTCATGATAGAGTGTTACGCTTAGCTTTAACAAGTGATATATAAGAACTACAAGAATCTAATGTTTACGTCATGTTTTCTCCCCCTAGTTTAAAAACAGTAAAAGGGGCCGTGAAACTCACCTGAGTGTGTAGAGTGTAGTAATTAGCACCTCATAAGGATGCAACAAAACCATAAATAGTTTGCAAGAGGACAGTCTACGAATGCCCTAGAATATGATCATGATAATTAGGAACACGTAGGATTTTGTGACGATGATACGGGAGAATCGGATGTCCTAAATATACCAAGGAATAACAAATAGGAATCTTGTCATCGAAATTATAAACAATAAATATATTATTTTTAATTAAAAATAATGCTTAGAATGAAGTAGGAATTTAATCCCGAGCACATGGGTGTTTTCTAGGGTCAAACCGTCTAATTATAACCTTATAATAATATAGAAATTGATTTTATTTAGAAACATAACTTAAAAAGTTGTTTAAAAAAATAATAATGTAGGTGGTGGGACTCGAACCCTGGTCACTCCCACCACAGACCAAAGATTTAACCAGTCCACCCGCTAGGGTAATAGCATAAGAAACCGGATCGGATTGGTTTTAACCATCAAAACCCCTGAGTTCATCCCCCCATCTCGATCTGATCGAATCCACACCTATATCCCTCGATTTCGGCCACAATTGAACACAAGGGTTTTAGGGTTTTGTTAATCGGTGTCGTACGAATCTGTGGGTGAGTTTAACTGTAAAATCATTGAGTTTAGAGTCTTTAATTTCTTGTTTGTATAGCCGAAAACCCTAGGTTCTAACCACGAATCAAATTGATTAAATCTGATAATGTTAGGGGTTGGATTCATAGGGCTTTCACTGAGTGTGGGATTGCGAATCTAACCCTGTAGATTAATTGGATTAAGGTTGAGTCTAGGGTTGAGTTCGATTAAACCCGAAATGGTATGAACCCTAGAATTGGTTCATGATCAATTCGATGTTATAAGCCTCAATGATGTTAGGGCTTTCATTCAATAGGTGAAGGCGAGCATGTAGGTAGGATTAGTTACCTGAATTGAGTTTGAATTGATGGGGATCGACTAAACGGGGTTCCGAGTTCGGATGGCTTGGTCTCCGGTGACTCTGACTGCGTCTCCGGCCGAATTTGTGTGTGCAAAAGCTTCTTAGAGGTTCGTTTAAGGTGTGGGAAGTGTTTGATTCCAAGATTGTAATGCCAAATGATCGAATCGGTGGATTTTGTTGAGAGTTCGACGGTTACGGTTTTAATGAGCATTATTACGCTTAATTCTTAGTCATTAACAGTCAAAACGTTTGGAAACCGATAGGATAGTGTTCGAGATCATCAATGCTACAAGTATTGGTTATAAATTCGAACAGGTTTAAGGAATTCGGGTTGAATTTGGATCAAGAACATCTAAGTTTGACTTTTAAAAGTCAACCCAATCGAATTTGAGTTAATTGCATAAATAGTCCTTGTAGTATATGTGTATGTGTTTGAGTATTGACACAATTAGTCCTTGGAGTTACTATTTGGGTTAACGGGGTTAACCCGAAATAGCCGGGTGTCACAATCTAATTGATAAATGTAATAGAGGTTCAATGCTTGTTAGTGATTTGGTGCTGAAGAGAGCTGGAAAGCCGCGTCATATGATTGCGGTTCCATTTAGGATCAAGGAGAAGCCTCTTGATAGGTTCATTTGAGTCTCGGGCAAGTGCCCGGGTGTAGAGTTTGTGCGAGTTTTTTCTTGGTTTACTTGCGTGTCATTTTTGTGCTTTAAGGTATGTGTGTGTTTTGTATGGATTCACGCTTGATTCGGGGAGGAAAATCATCAGGAACGAAGTTCCAGGTATGTTTACATTGGGTTTTATCGTTGGAATGAGTTTTAAGGGAATTGGGTGAAAGAAGTTTTCAGGGGTCAAAATTTTTCTAAGTATAAAAAAACATGTTAACTTTCTGTTACCAACAGCCCCTCGCGGTACGCGAAGCCCAGTAGGAGTACTCTCGCGGTACGCGAAGAACAAGAATTATGGCCGGCTTATGTTCCATCTCTTCGCGGTATGCGAGGATTGGTTCTTTATCTCTCACGGTACGCGGGGGACCTCTGGTCTTGCCCTTTTTCCTTTGTTTCCCATGGTTTCCTAAATCTGTCACCACCACCACCCATCATCCTTCATAACCATCATCCACCACCATTACCACAATTCTCCGTTCACCACTCCCACTATCACCAGCCTTCATCATCTATCATCATACATACCACCTATATACTATCATCCACCATAATCACCACCATCATAACCAAACCACCTACCATAGGAAACTTAAGGACCATTTGTTCTAGATGATTAACCTTGCTTGTGGCATTCATGCCTATTTGTTTGCCACTCATTGGGTATGATTCCCTGTTATCTATCTTGAGTCTTAGTGAGTCAGTTGAGTCTTTTATTTTATTTTGAGTCTGTAACTTGAGTAAATGTGATGTTGCGGGTATGTTTGAGTTTTATTTTGCAGGTATTGATCGCTCCGTCCGTACTTAATCTCCATCCGGGCGGGGTCGAACCACATTTTATTATTATTTTGTAAAGGCTGTGGTTGCTTTGTGAAACTTGCTCCAAATCACTAGAAAACGTTTTGAGACTGATTGAAGTATTGCGAAGCACACATCTTTATTCCTTTGTATTCATGCGTTTTTATATAGTTTTGTTTATGTTTTTACTTGTTTTTGTTTCGTATTGAGTCTATTGTGTGTTTACAGGAGCTCGTATGAATTATCAAGTCAAATCTCTAGGAAATCGAGCATGAGAAGAGAGCCAGGAGTTTAAAGTCAAAAATGGTGAAAATCAGTCCCTCGCGGTACGCAAGGGAGGAGTGTACATGTCTCGCGGTACGCGAGGAAACTCAAATCCGGGCCCGACGAGGGACTGGCCAACTTCTCTCGCGATACGCGAGAGGCCGAAAATCCGTGAAAAAGCCCTAAATTGCGAATAAAAAGAATTTGAATGCCATTAGGTCTAGAGTTCGCAATTCAGCCGTCTAGAGAGGTGTTTTGGACGATTTCTGGAGCTTAGAAGTGAAATCAAATGCAAGTTTGAAGCTTTTGGATTCCGGGTTCGTTAGATTAGCGTTTTCGGTTTTCAAGATTCAATATTTATCGTTGATTTCTGTGTTTGAACCAATGTTTTTCTACTTCTGTTGGATGTTTTAAGCATGAATCTAGGCTAAAACTTTGATAATGCCTAGGTTATATGATGATTGCTTGTTAAAGATTCAGTTTTTATCCTTTTTTGGATTCAATTAAATGGAGTAATGATTTTGTAGTAATCTCATAATGATGTCTATGATGTTTCTGCATGCTTGGAACTGATGTGTGATTGATTATATGTTCCGTATGTTATTTGTGGATGTCTTTCAGCTTGAATAGCATATCTAAATCATAAACTGTGTGTTTGTGGTTGTTTGTATGGTTTGCTAGACATAGTAGCCATAGGAGCTATAGTTGAGAGTTATTAGATCTGAGTGTGTTTCTTATCTCGATACCCGAAAGGTGAGAGATGATCGGTTAGTCTTCGTATTAGGATTCTGAGTGAAATCTATCTGAGAGGAAGTTTCCCTTAGGTGTTCTAGTATTTGTTGCTAATCCGAGTCATAGTTTTTGATCTGAGATTACCCTTTGCATCTTAGATGTATCGTGGACAGTGAGACTGAAAAGTGATCTGTCTTTTGGGTACTTTATCATTGTTGGAGAGACTGAAAGGTAATCCGACTATCTGGTGAGTTTAGTACTTCTTAAAAGTTTCTTAGTTGGTGACACCCTGAGAGTGATTAGGGATCCACTAGGTGGTCTAGAGTTATCATCCTTAGAAACCCAGATCCATCATTGTTTCCATAACCGGTAGAAGTTGAGCTTTGCATGTAGGATTCCAACCTAGGTAGTGTTCTTCCTATTCTTGATATTTCCCCAAGTCTTTGTTCTGATAGTTAGAGTTGGTCTTTAGTATTCATTGCTAGTTTAATCAGTAGTGTAGTAAACCCCCCCCCCCAACCAAATCGTCTTCAGTCAGAGTCTAGTTTAGCTGTTCAGTGTCTTTAGGGTTCGATAATCCGGTTTACCATTAAGTTGTGCTACACTTGATAGGTACACTTGTCTGTCAGTGCGGTTTAGTTCATAAGTACTCCATTCATTACTTAGGAGTCTAGAATAGGTTTTTATTCATAGTTTTTATAGACCGTCTGGGCGACATCACTAATCTTGAGCCAATTCAAGGCTTCTTGAAGCTTTCTCTCTCTTTCTCTCTCTCTTTCTCTCTCTCTTTATAAGGTTTTGGTAATGAAGATGGTGGAATGAGGCAATGGAGGGAGGCAAGGGTTATCAAGCCTTCCTTGTTCCTCCTCAGTCCGGCCCGAGGCCCAAGCCCATGAGCCCGTTGGTCCTTCGTTCATTATTTCTTTTATTTTAACGTCCCCTTCTCGTGACCCGTCGTCTTATTTCTTTCTTGTTATTTTCGGGATGTTACAAGTTTACCCCTCTTATTAGAGGTTTTATCCTCGAAACCTATTATAGGTCAAATAACCGAGGGTACAACTCGGAAATTGCAGAATATCCGGATTTAGGCTCTTGCAAAGAAGGCAATTCATTTGTAGTAGGATATTGAAACCTTAAACCCTCTCTGTCAAGAACATCTAAAAGATTAGGATAATCCATTGGGTGTACAGTCAGAGATGGATAAAATTGCTTCTTACCCTTATTTTTATGTAAAGGATCTAGTAGGTTCGGTAGCTTTTGCTATCTTTTCTTTCATTTTTATTTTTATGCTCCTAATGTTTTGGGAAAATACATATAGTATTTTGTTGACTATATACTGGCATTTTAAAACTGGTATAGGATTGGGAAGACTATATGTAGTACAATTTTTCGTTATTATATCGTAATTATTTTATCTCACATTTTTCTCATTTTTTTCTCATTTTTTCTCATTTTAAATTCAGTCTACCACGTAGTTTCTGATCCTTTTCGGTGTTTCCATTGAACTTTGACTAGTGGGATGACTTTGTTGCGTAGTCGCTTATCCTTTCTATCCAAAATTGTTATGGGCTCTTTGATATAGTTAAGGTTGTCGTTTACTTCGATGTCATCAAGTGGCACATATGCCGACTCGTCCGTTAAGCACTTACGCAAGTGTGACACGTGAAAGGTAGGATGGATTTCATTTAATTCTTCTGGCAGTTCTAAACGATAGTATTCAATATGTAGATCCGCTCTTAATCAAAGTGTACGAAAGAATGAATCGAAAGAATTACGATTCATATAAATAAACGAATAAACAAATGAGTGTTTCGTTAAGTTTCGAACGTTAGGCAATGGTGCAACACCTGGATAGTGGAAAGAATCGAATTTTTCACTTGGCTAGAAAACTACTTGAGGGGCCACATTTCATCCCCACTTGGCTTCGCTTACCGTAACCGCTTGTTATTTATTTATTTACTTTTTCGTTTATACAAAAAGAAAATAAAAGCAAAAAACATGTGGATTGAATAGATTCGATAAAAGTTGATAGTGCACAAATGATACAAGATAAGTGATTCTCATCAATTGTAGGAGGAATTGTTTTGGTTTTTCCTTTTGTTATTCTCATCATTTTTCTCATAAATAAAAGTATAAAGGCTTCTCATAAATAAAAGTATAAAAGCATAAAGGCTTCTCATAAATAAAAGTATAAAAGCACAAAGTTACAAATCAAATAAAACTCCCAAGTATTTTTTTTTCTGTTGAAGATGTGTTTCCGTTATTCTAGGAGCCCACGATAAAATTCATTCTCTTTGTATTCGAGATGCAATAAGGGCATGTGGTATACTCAAGTGAGTGAGTGTCAGGTAAAGGAAAAAGTGCATGACACGTTGCGTCACCTCACCTCCTACAGCTTGCACACCATATTCACTTGGCAAATGGGTATATCCAAGTGAGTGAGAGTTGCGTAAGTGATGTGATTGTAGTGTGTGTGTGTGTGAGAGAGAGTGGGAGAGAAACATGTTGTGTGTGTGTGTGAGAGAGAGAGAGAGAGACATTTAACGAGCCATGAGATTTCTCACGCAAAAGGCTCACGCTCCCTCACCCCATATAGGGCGCGGTGATTCACGGGGATCACGCCAATCACGGCGCTCATGCCCCTTTCACACGACACTCATACCACATGCCCTAAGCGTATCTTCGACTATATTAGACTAGTTTAGAATCTCGTGCATTACACGTGTTAATAAATGAAATGTTATATACCTAGTAATAAAAAAAATTATGTCTTTAAAAACCCGTGTATTACACGGACTGAATAAAATATAATGTAATTTGTTAACACATACATTCGTCAAAATATGTCTTTAAAAAGGTACTTTTACGTTACAGTTATAAATTCTGTTAAGTTAATTTTTAAAACATTTTTTTCAACTGAGTATTATGTCTTTTTATGTAATTGATAAATGATAGTTCATATTAAATTCATTTGGTTACTGATATAACTAGTGGGTTGGCTCGCGCAAAACGTCGGGTATCACTGAGACTCTTTTGGAGAGCGCAATATAACCCGAACTATCTTAAACACTGATTATATTTGGGTATTATTATTATAACTATGTAAATATTTAGTAACTATATACTTAAGCATTTAAATAACTATAAATAATTAACATCCAATATTTTAGCTTCATTTCATTTTCGCAATAATTGAAGATCCACAGTTTCAACTTCAGTTCGTGGCTTGATTTAAGTCATAAAACCTTAACCGTTATTTCTCGTTTGGTCAGCCGGTCGTTCCGAGCATGCTGGCAGGTTTGGTGTGAAGATTTTTAAAACGGTAGTTAACGGTTTGTCTCTAAAATTTTAAATTTTTAATTATTATACACTCTATTAAAAATGGATACCAATAAACAGCAAACCTAACCAATGGGGTGCTGCAACGTGAAAACTTTTATCTATGTATGTACCTGTGTGTGTGTATATATGAAATTGATTGAGAGCAAGAGTGAGCATGGGCGCAGTTGGTTCGCGTGCAGTTGGTTCGCGTGCCACACTCACACGTAGGTGGCGCTGGTTCAAGCCCAAACCCCAAACCCACCCCCGCGCACGACCAGTTCTTCCTTTTTCCAAGCTGCTTCATTTATTTATTTGTTATATACATATACAAGAGCAAGCGGGTGTAGAACATAAATGGGCGCCGATCCAGGTGGTTCGCGCGCCTCACCCACATGCGCACACACGCGGCGCAGGTTCGAGGACCCCCTGTTGGTTCTTCCCTTTTGCAATTATTATTATTTTTCTATTATTTTTCTTTTTTTTCATTTCCCTATTATCTAACTAAAAATACAATTATAGTTTTTGAAATTCTAAATTAACTTAATTAATCAACTATTATTTTTATAAAAAAAATACAGTTGTAGTCTTTAAATTATCTAAATCTTTATAGTTAATTTTGGAAATATTTTGTTTTCTCTTATAACTTGTAAAATAAGAAATTTTATAAAACTTAAAACTTAATTTAAATAGTATTTAGTTAAAAAAATATAAATAGTAAATGTAAATTTAAATCTTAATTTTAAGTATTATAAATAAAATAATACTTAATGTAGTGAATTAAATAATCTCATGTGCATTAAATAATGGTAATTATTGAGTGTTGAGCTTTAATTGTGGGGTTAAATGGTAACTGGCACATTTTATGCATTGGTAAGGTGTATCTTATGCACAACAATTTGTGTTACGTGTCTTAAATTTTTTGGTAAATTACAAGCATATCCTTGCTTTATATTTTATATAGTATTATAGATAACTATCCATAATTAAATAATAAGTATCCACAATTGGATTTATATTAAATATTTAAAAATATATTGTTTTAGTATAATTATTTAATAGAATACATGGGCGTGAAAAACATGCTGAGGATATACCAGAAAATGACACGTGTCCCTCTAGGATTTTTATTTATTATTATAAAGATAAAATTTTATATGGTTTAGCTACTTGTGTTTCACATTTTATGATTATGTTTATGTTATTTATCAACTACGGGTACTTCTGTGTGATACTATTTATTATTTACATGCTTGCTATCATATCACATGTTTATATTATGACTTTATTTGTCACCCAATTACATGTTATTATCCTCTGTTATCCGCTCGTGTAACATCCCAAAAATAACAAAGAAAAGAATGAAAACGAAAGACGACGAGTGTCGGATGGAAACGATAAAAGAAAAAGAGTAATGAAAGAGACGGATCACAGGCTCGCAGGCTCGGGCATGGGCCGGTCATGTGGAGCGCAAAAGGAGGGGGTAAAACCCACCTCATCCCCTCCATCTTACACTTACCATCTTCATCTTCAACATCTAGAGAGAGAGAGAGAAAAAGCTCCAAACCCGCACCCGAAGCTGTCATTTTGGCCCGAGATCATTGCTGAAGGTTTCTGTAGATCGAAGAAGGAAGAATCACACGAACAACCAGGTAAAACGAGCCTTCCAGATTCTCAAAAGGTTGGATTTTTACGTATAGATTAGCCTAAAAAGTATATATGAGTTTTTCGACGTAAAAAGTTTGAGAATTGGATCAAAAACAACGATTTGCCCAAGAACAGATTAATCGTCCGAAAACACGATGAATCGTCCGAAAACGCGATGAATGGTCCGAAAACGCAATGAATGGTTCGAAAATGTATTTTATTACTTAAACATTTGCGAAGAAAGTTAAGAAAAATGGTTTATTCAACTATATGTTTTATAAACAGAAAGATAAGAAAGAAAGGTTTATTCAACTATGTGTTTTATAAACAGAAAGATACGAAAGAATGAGTTATTCAACTATATTTTATAAATAGAAAGATAAGAAAGAATGGTTTATTCAACTATATGTTTTATAAACAAAAAGATAAAAAAGAATGGTTTATACAACTATATATTTTATAAACAGAAAGATAAGAAAGAATGGTTTATTCAACTATATGTTTTATAAATAAAGAGGAGAATAATAAGTCAAATACATTGTCTAATTTGTCAGAGTATGAGACCCAGATAAGAAAAACTTGGGGTAGTAGCGTAGTCCTAGAGGCTAGTGCTACCCTAAGCATAGTAGCAAATCTTGAAGTAGTAGTATAGTCCTTGAGACTAGTGCTACCCGAAGCCGATGTTGCGTCATGGACCGAGACCATGACGTACCATGAGAAAAATCGAGACAGTGCTCGGCAGGGCACTGTAACGAGGATGTTGTACAACTAGAGAGATGAGTAACGACGGTTGCTCTGGTAACGACGATTACCTAAGAAGTCCCTAGTGGACACAAGTTGTGAGTATCGGCATTTCAACGTTGAGCCTTAGGGAACAATACTCGCTGAGAAAGAAAGAAGTCCTTTGCAGACCAAAAGAGAAAGATACAGATTTAGACTAATAATGTATGACTTAACAATAAAGAGCACATAATAACTAATTATTTACCTATATGTTGTATTGTGATTTATATACTTGGTAGCAGAAAGAATGTTTTTCATTAAATGAGTTTTACGTGATTAATACGTGAAAGAAATGTTTTATGCTAAATGTTATAAACTTGAACTCACCGGCGTTAGCTGACTATTTTAGTATGCAAATCAGGTAACAAAGGAAAGAGAAAGATATGAAGCTGCGAGAGCTCGGTTATAGATGGCTGATGGCTGTTGATAATCAAAGCTGACATCCTTGTTATCCTTAGTTTATGAATGTTGAACAGTGTTATGTTTAAATTTTTTGTTAACTCTGAATTTATAAGACTTCCGCTGTTAGTTCAATGTTTGATTCAAGATTTAAGAAGTATGTTTATGCTATATTTGCCAACTATGAGAGGTACTCGGTTTGAGTCCTTTCAGCTCGTTGGACGATTAGCTCAGACATGCTTATTTTTTGTGCATAATAAAGGTCAGTGATGAGTGGTAACTTTAGAGTTGAAAACTTTATTTATCTTTAACTAATAAATGATTTTTATTACACACGTTGTAGTACTTTTTGGACGTCATTTTTGAACTTATAGCGTAATATGGAATCATAATTTTTATATGGTTGGTGTAAGAGTGACATGTTAGCTAATTCGGTTTGAGGTGTTACAATATATCACATACAATACATGTTCTGAGTTAGCAAACACACCAAACCACGTAGAACCCTAGGAGCATAGACTAGTTAAACAACCTCCCAAAAGTAGTTTTTGGTCATGAATATATACTTAGACAAAGATATCTAACATAATACCACATTATACTACTAGTTATGCACTTGTGCTCATGAGTAGTCCAACACGACAGATCAGCGACAAATTGCATATGACACAAGGATGATTCATGCATCCACCAAAGAGAACACCGATAGACCGGGTCACCACGCTTCTGTTCTTCGGACAGAAGGGTGATTCGTTTGTCAGGATGATCTGGGTGTTAAAAAAATAGGATACCACATTGCTTGGTTGCCATGATTACACTTGCTACAAGTATCCTTTTTTAGAACATCAAGATAAAGATAAGTGTTAACAAGAACCGTCAAGTTACACCTTTCATATCTTAAATCTTAAAGTTATAACTTTACCTTTATATCATATGCATGTGCTCAATGTTATCACAAACTTCAAAACTTTTATATCTTAAAAGTTATAACTTTACTTTTACTCCACATCCTCAAATACTATATAAATCAGTTCATTCGATTTAGTCCATCAAATACTATTTTAACAATGATCTAATTACTTATAAGAGAAAATTATAAATTTAAAATGATTATACAAGAAAAAAAGTTATTAATTTATTATCATTCTACTTAACACCACTCTCCCCCTTCAACTTTATTGAAATGGTAAAAGTCACCTTCAACTTTATAAAATGTTATTTTTACCCCTTTAAGTTTCTAAACTTTCGAGTTTAGCGCCTGTAGTATATATAATCTGATATTTCGTCAATAACTTTCGCGTTTGTTTATTTTTTTTCTTGACGTACCGGTAAAATTTTTGTTAAAAACGGAGTCGTATTCAAAATAGAGTATTTTTTTAGTTATCGTGTGTTATATCGACTGACTATCGTGAAGAATGAGACCAATACCGACTGAAAAACATCGGTAACTTCATACGTTTCTTTTATGTATTTAACTACGTTTCTTTTTGTGCTTAGCCACGTTAATGTCACCGCTTCAATTGTTTAAGAACTGTATCCTGCCGTGGAGCGTGGGCCAACATTTATTTAACCACGTTAATGTCACCGTATCAAACGTATAAGGTATAGTTCCCGTCGCAAAGCACGTGGCAAATTTTCTGGTTATAGATTAAATAACATGAATAACCTTTTTATTTTATATAAAAAAGAATTAAACAAGAAGCGGTGGGTAATCCATGGGCGGTCCAAACTCCAAACAAACTAGTAAATCGAGTAATATACTTCGTGGTAAAGTTACAATTTACAAATGAATGACAGCTGGGGACTTATCTGCTGCTTCACGCGCCGAGCTGGATCAAGATATTTTCCACGATCAATTGAATGTCAGCCGTTAGATCATTTACTCCTTATTGCGTTTCCTGTTTCTACTAATATAGTATTGCCGTTGCGCTGTTAGGGTTCAAACTACCAGAAACAGATTCGTATCTTTTTCTCTATTCCGATTGCATCGCCTGCACATTGTATTTATTACTTGTTATTTTCATAAAAGTAAGCACCTGAACGTGGATTCGTATTGATGTGCGAAGATTCAACGATGCCGACTCCTTCCGTTGTTGCCGTTGAAGGTTAGTTCTTATTTCCGAGTCGCATTTTAGCAATTTTGTCTGTTTTGCTTTGATTTTTTCATGTTTATTCGGCTATGAGAGGTTGAAGTTAAATCCGTTTGTTGATACGATGATTTCGATCGCTTGAATCGTTCAATTGCCATCGTTGTAGCTGTTGTTTGTTTCCGACGTGTATTTCGAGATTATATCGGTTTTGAATCCGTTTGTTAATCTGATGTTTGATTGTTGTTGAAGGCTGGTTTCTGTATTCGATCTGCTTGTTCGAAGTTTATTTGTTTTTCCCCCTATTTTGTGACTATTATTCTGCTTCGTAGCGTCAAATCGGTTTGATGATTTGATGTTTTTAATTGTTTAAATAGTTAAACGATCTCCGTTATTGCAATGCTTTGTATTCTGATTTCTGACTGATTCGAGTTTCCATTCGAATTCTAGCGTCTTTGTTTGGATCTGATCTGGAATCAGATCTGAACAGATGAACTTTGTGCTTGTAAAATATTAATATCATATTCTGTCCACATCCGATCTAGTTTTCCAGGAATGGTAACCCTGATTATCGTCTTAAGGTTTGATTATTATTATTATTTTGCAATAAAGAGGAAAGACTTTAAGCTTAATAACTATTGGAGTATTATTGTTTAATGAAAGCTAATCTTGGTGAGGCATATGCTTCATTTAATTAATCATTTATTGAATGGAATAGTATATCACTTTGACAGCCAAGAGCTGGAGTTTTAAGCTTGATATGCAATATTGGGCAAGTTGTTAATGCTGGGAGTTGGGTTGGGGAAGGGTTAAAGTGAAAACCGGGCAGGTGATCCCAACACCGCAGCCTTTAAGTGGTGGCGCAGTGGTAAGCGTATGATTCCCCTCTGTCTAGCAGAGGTTTCACGTTTGAATCTTGCATCCACTGTTTTCACGCATCAACTCCTTAAAGGCCACCAGCTGTCTTGCGTACGCTGCGTTTTACCTGGTCCCACTAGTTAGTAGAATATTGGTGGGTACCGTGAGTTTTCCTTTAACGTGTTCTCACGGTTACCTGAAAAAGCTCTGCCTAATATGACACGGTAAAAACACGTGTTCTCGGTATTACCTACCATGTGTATTTGTACCAAAGTTGTGATATTGTTTGGCTTTAGTAATACAAGACGAACTGTTAGTCATGTGCTAATAAATGGGAATGAAATTATATACTGACTGAAGTTAATATTCTTATTCACTAGCTGATCCTAAAAAGCAAGCATATTAACTTATTCTTTGATCCATAGCATATATGTTCAAATTATGTCAAAAATCGTCTTAATTCTGTAGAGTCTTTTTCATTAATTTGCCTTCTAATTCCCCTTAAAAAAACTTTTTATGTGACATACACCTACCCTTTCATTAAATGTCCACATGCCCTTAAGGCCCTACTATTGCCTGTCAAGATGCCTGTCCTTTTCAAATGTAATTCCCATGTCCATTATTTGGTCAAGTTAGTGATAATTCTGTTATGCTTTGATCAAGTCAAAAGGGCCCCTTGATGCTTGGATATTAACTTCATTTTGCATATCTTTCAGCTGTATAGTTACTAAAAATCATGTATAGTAATTATTTCATGTCTGTTGCAGGTCACCTTTTTCTGCTAATACTTGTATTCTGTCTGAAAAGACTTTGTAAAAGTTTAATCTTTGGGGACTTATGGTCAAAATATAGGATTTTCTTTTTTTGTTTGTTTTCCTAATATGCTAAAAACCACTCATTTATTAGATTAGAGTTACTAAAATCTACTGTACATATATGAAAATTAACATGTAACTTTGTGTTATGCAGTTTTGAATTCGAAGTCCGATGGAAAGAAGTACATGACATCTGAGGAGTTACAGAAGCACAACAAGCCTAATGACTTGTGGATCTCGATCCAGGGAAAAGTTTACAATGTTACAGAGTGGGCCAAAATACACCCGGGTGGTGAAATCCCGCTCATGAATCTTGCTGGTCAGGATGTAACCGATGCATTTATAGCTTTCCATCCTGGCACAGCATGGCAACACCTTAACAAACTCTTCACCGGTTATCACTTCAAAGATTACCAAGTTTCTGAAGTGTCAAAAGATTACAGAAGACTCGCTTCAGAGTTTGCAAAAGCCGGGATGTTTGAAAAGAAAGGGCATGGTGTGATTTACTCGCTTTGTTTCGTGTCTCTGCTACTTTCCGCTTGCGTGTACGGGGTGTTGTATTCTAGTAGCTTCTGGGTGCATATGTTAGCGGGAGCGTCATTGGGTTTAGCCTGGATCCAAATTGCGTATCTGGGTCACGACTCAGGTCATTATCAAATGATGTCGACGCGTGGGTGGAACAAATTTGCGGGGATTTTTATCGGGAATTGTATAACGGGGATAAGCATCGCATGGTGGAAATGGACACATAACGCGCATCACATCGCGTGTAACAGCCTCGACTATGATCCCGACCTTCAACACTTGCCGATGTTAGCCGTTTCTTCTAGATTCTTCAACAACTTGACATCTGTTTTCTACGGGAGACAATTGACGTTCGATCGGGTGGCTCGTTTTTTCGTGAGCTACCAACATTACTCATACTACCCGATCATGTGTGTTGCGAGGGTCAACCTTTATCTACAAACGATACTGTTACTGTTATCAAAAAGAAAGGTTCCTGACAAAGGGTTAAACATTCTCGGGACCCTCGTTTTCTGGACTTGGTTTCCGCTTCTCGTGTCTTGCCTACCCAACTGGCCAGAACGCGTTGCGTTTGTCTTGGTTAGCTTTTGTGTCACTGGGATTCAACATGTTCAGTTCACATTGAACCACTTTGCGGCTAATGTTTACGTGGGTCCACCAACGGGGAACGATTGGTTCGAGAAGCAAGCGAATGGGACTATTGACATCTCCTGCTCGTCTTACATGGATTGGTTCTTTGGTGGTCTACAGTTCCAGCTGGAGCACCATTTGTTTCCTAGGTTGCCTCGGTGCCATTTGAGGTCCATTTCTCCTATCGTTAGAGAACTTTGCAAGAAACATAGTTTGCAGTACACGAGCGTTTCGTTCTTTGATGCCAATATAATGACGCTTAAAACGCTTAGAAATGCGGCTCTACAGGCTCGTGATCTGACGAACCCAGCTCCCCAGAACCTGCTATGGGAAGCTTTCAATACTCATGGTTGAACCCATTTCTGTCTTCTACTTTCTGTACAAGGCTTTGAGCGTTTTTCAGGGCTTTTTTGTATTTTAATACTAAAATGTGGATCCTGATTATTTATAAATTTTGGATTTTTATTATGATCCATGCTTAATTTTCTTTTCTTTTGCTATTATGCAGAGCTACATCGATCGTAATTAACAATTATTTTGTAATTATGATTAGAATAGGTAAGTTTGTGATAATAATATTAAAACTTTAAATAAAACAATTTAAGAGGTTACATCCATCATTGTTCTGACTCAAGCAAAAGGTTTAAAGGTATAAGTCGTGTAGCGTCTTCTACTATCAAGTTTTTGAGTCAAACCACGATCTTCTACTATCAAGTTTTCGAGTTGAACCATGATCCCAGAGGTTCAAAAGTTATGGTGGCTTGGTATTTGGTTTATTGACCATTGACGACTATGATACTCATACACTCTAACCTTTAAACGTTATTTGGTTTCATGACCTCGATTGTTGGTTCTATATACTTAAACTCTTAAAGTATCCGTTTTTATACATTTAAAGCATCTGTAATAAAAAAAACACGTCTAATTACCAATTACGTCAACAATGCATCTATCTTATAAAAATATCAATTTCATTTGTAGTCCACCATCCTTAACAAACATCATTTTATTCCATACTAGCTTAGACCCGTGTAATACACACGGGGTGAAAAATATCAATACATAAATTTCTTAAATTTTATTTATGTATTTTACAGGTGTAAAAATGTATTACTATACATATATTAAGGATAGAAAACAAAATTCAAAATATATAAAAAATAATATATAATTGGGTTTCGAAAATACGTCAATTAGTATTTAATGTAATTTGACTTTCATTACTATTTGATTGAAAATAAAAATTGCATAATTAGGTTTCAAAGTTTTTTTATAATAAAGGATAATTTAAAATAAATATGTTTTATTATTATAATTAGTAATTTGTTAAAAGATATTAGTGCATTTAATAAAAGAGAGAGACGAGAAAAGAATGATGAGATTGAATATGGTGGCGACACGTGGCATACAAAAACCTTTATTTATTATATAGTATAGATTATCATTCCTTGTACATTTACTTTTTTTATAAATAGATTATTTATTACACTAAACTAAATGTTATTTAATATCATATTATTAAATTTAACAATTACGTTAAATAAAAACATAATTAAATTCACAAATTCTTAAATTTGCAATGTCCATAATAGTTTACAACTTTTATAAGTTTACAATTTTTTTAGAAATAACCTTAAGTTATTTTAGTAAAAATAAAAATATAAATAGAAAACCACAAGAAAAATAAAATAAAAATGAAGGGGCCAATATATTCCGTCCGTGTACATCGTGGTGAATGGTGATGGACACCACCTCCACAAACATCCTACATACGCACCAATACAATACATGTGTTTGTGACAAACGATCAGGTGGTGTTTATTGAAAACCCACAAACATATGTTCTTACTACAAATAGCCATATAATATTAAATATTGTAGGAAAATATGGACGTTTGATTGAAAAAACCAGATCTTTAATGATCTACGTAACAAAAATATACAATCGTTTAAATAAAATCTATACAACAATCGTATATAACTTAAGGTTACAAAATTTTACTATACCATTTTAATATATATTTTATATTTTTATTCCATCTATCTTTTCTCTCACCGTCGTTATCACGAGTCATCACCGATCATGTGGCGCTCCCTTGGCCGCCCACGCCTATGATTCCTTTATTTTAAAAGATGCATTTTGCTCCGTTAGCATTTAGAGGGTGTTTGGGAGTATGGTGGGAATGTGTTTATTGACTTATTAGCTTTTCAAAAGTCAATAAGTCAATAAGTCATTTCCAAAAGCACATCTAAACACCCCCCTTAGTTGCTTGTTTTTTTCGAGTGTTCCAATTCGAACCGAGTAAGAATTTTATTGAGTTTATGTTTAAAATATGAAAATAAACTTGGAAGGATACAATTCGAGTTTATAACAAGAGTAAATTACACAGATTGTCTTTTAAATATACTAGAAATTACACTATTTGTCATTTGACTTCAATAATTACACCAATTATCCTTCTTTTAGATACTTTTACACACCCGATGTCTTTTACACTAACTGATGTTAAGTTTTTCTGTTAAGTCTAGACATGTGCATTACACATGAGGATATGATGGTCATTTTACCCACAAAAGGACAATTTATATAATTTATTTAAACATAAACCCTTTTTTACCCTTTTATCCCTCATTTGAAACAATCACACACAACCAGAAAGAAAGAGAGATGAGAGCAATGTTTTTAAACACGGACCGGACCGGCCGGTCGGACTGGGAACCGTGACCTCCACCGGTCTGGTTACATGCTCTGAGACCGTTTGCTGGTTGAGCCGGGCGGTCCAAGCGATTCAGCGGTCGAACCGCGAACCGGGTGGTTTAATTTTATTTTTTATTTTTTTTTACTATTTTTTTATCTTTTTTATCCTATAGTCCTCCTACTTACTTCTATTTACAATTTTAACTCAATTTGGCTCTTTACTTTTAACTTATACGCTGTCACAGGTCCTCCAAAACCCTAATCAAAATTAAAATTGAAAATTCAAAATAATTAAAATTCCTACAGATCTACAACCCTCGTCCTTGAATCAAAATTGTTTAAATGGTTGTATATGTAGTATTTGGAATTTTTATATTTTTCTATATATTTTTATGAATATTTATATTATTTATTGCGTCATCCGGTTCTTGAATCCGGTCCGACCAGTGAACCTCTAAGACGTCCGGTTCGTTGTCCGGTCCGGTTCTGAAAACATTGGATGAGAGGATCTAGATCTAGAGAGAGAGATGTGTGGGAGGAGGGAAGAGGGAGGGTACCGGCCACACTCCCGACGGCCTCTCCCAGGGCCGTCATGCGACCAGTCATCAACTCCGACGTTCTCTCACGGCAACAAGCAGCGGTGTGAAGACTGTTAATGTTAAATGAAGATAAAATAACGACTTTTGATCGGAATCTCTCTGGTGGTGGTTGTATGGATGATGGTGGCGGTGATGTGGTGAGGGTTTTAGTTGAGGGCTCATAACCACCGGTCTTTTTTGAGGATTAGAAAGTGTGATTTCCTTGAAATTAGGTCGTTGCTCATTACAATTTCTTGTTGGTAATTGGATTTGAAGATGAGGAATTCGTGATACGTGTTTTGCGTTGAAATTAGGGCTTTTCGGTGACTGAAATCTCAGGGAATTTGAATCAAAAGAGCTTCGTATTTCTTCGATCTGAAGGCCGGTTTTCTTCTGATGCATTGACTGGAAAACAAAATCAATGAAACCCTAGAAATTGTTGAATTCCGTGTGGAAATTGTCGATACAATTGGATTGATCCATGTATTTGTAGATGAATTTGGGGTTTCAGGTGAGATTTTTCTAAAAAATCAATAACACCCATCTCCCTCCGCAAAACTAAAATTCGTTCCCCGACTCGTGTCTATATATGTTGGCAGCGACCCTCAATTTTAATCGTAACAAATACTTTCTCCAGTTTTTCAAAATTTTGTATGAATTTGTCGCTTAATAGCTTGCGATGGAGTGTGTTTATGTTTGGGGCGAGCGATGATTGTTAATCTGCCGTCTGCACCACTTCGGGACAGCCATAAATCTTTCACCTACAGGTCTAATTGTTGCTCCTTTAGTTAACAATTGTAAAATCCTTAAGTTTTGTGACACTGCATAATGCATGAGTATTAAATTGTTACGGACTTTGATTTAAGGCTAGTTCTGATATCTTGAATTGTTGAAACCCTAGAAAAGTAAATGGACTTTTTCTCCTCTCAAATGAGGGCATATGATGAGATTTAACGGTGAAAATGGATGGAGGTTAATGTAAAGGATATAGGGTGTGCAAAAGTATCTAAAAAAATGACAATTGGTGTAATTGTTGAAATCAAATGACAGAGAATGTAATTTTTAGTATAATTAAAGGACAATCTGCGTAATTTACTCTTATAACAATAAATATGAAATACTTTTAATTTAAAATAATGTATTTTATTATCGGTTATACATCTATTCAAATGTCATTAATAAAAGGTTATGCTTAATTTATTTTACAGTGTTTGAGAAGACAAATATTTTAAAGTTATCCAAAAAGGATCAAAAGAAATCTTATAGATCTAAATAAAATTTGCTAATATTTTTTGAAAACGACTACTCAACAAAAATTAATTTTAAAGATGAATATAAATAACTATATGATTCTAAATATTTGATTAATAATGTTACATTAGGGCTGCTAAAAAGTCTGGTGGCTCGAAACTCATCTAAAATTGGCTCGTTTATGAATGAGTCAAGTTGGTTTATTGTGTAAACGAGCCGAGCTCGAGCCAAAGTAAGCTCGCTCGTTTGACTCGTTTAAAATTCCAAATTAAGCTCAAATTATAATATTTAATCGAAATGACAGTTTAATCTTAATCTTTAGAGTTAATTACACGGATGGTCTCTGTGGTTTGACCAAATTATGTATATAGTCCTTAACTTTGAGAAATTACGGGTTTAGTCCAACATACTTTCATTTTGTTTCACTGACGGTCCCTAAAGTGGATGAGGGTTAAGTTTTCTATCAAAATTTTAAAAAATGAACAAAATACCTTATTTGAAAAAAAAATAAAAAATATATAATAACATTTAATATTGTGGGACCCACCAACATTCACTCATCCCATGGCAGCAGCCCCTCTCCCACTCCCTAACTATCACCATCTTCTCCGGGGAACCTGCAACTTCCGGCGACCCGTTTAACACAAATCACTATGTTTTTACCAAAGTTTTGACAGTGTCTAGTCCCATTTGACATATAAAAAATTGAACACAGATCAGAACATATATCAAAAGTTGAACACATATCAGAACATATAACACAAATCCCCCCCCCCCCTCTTTTTTTACACCACCTCTGTTCGTGCCATTCTATCTCTCCACAGGCAACTTCACATCCTCTGTTCTTGAGAGAACCATAAATTGAAGGAAATCATCAACCCCAAAATCAAAAATTTATGTAAAAACTTCATATTTGTGGCCATGGAGTGGGTTATAGGTAAATTGAAGGAAATCGACCCCAAATCGCCTACGCAAGAACAACAATGCCGTCTTTGGCGTAAGGATGTGCTGGGTCGAGGGGTTTGGAGGGCTCCTGTTGTAGAAGAACGATGGCGGGCAGCAGGGTTGCATGCCCCCTCTTTCCTACCAGATTTTGTTTTGTAAAAGAACGACGATGTGTAGATCTCGACGGAAGGGATACCAACTGTGGTTGGGAATGGTCGCCGGTGGTTATTGATTGCAGCAAAGTTGTTCTTCTGGTCGCCGGAAAATCTTGATTGTAGAAGAATGGCGCCGGCAGTACCTGACGGGAAAGGAGAAGGGTAGAACGAGAAGGAGAAGGAGAAGGAGAAGGGGTTGTGTGTGTATATATTTGTTTTATAATTTTTGTTTTTTTATCATAAAAAGGTGGCCCCACACACATTTAATTATTATTTTTTATTTTTATTTATTTAATGCTAATGGTATTTTGGTATTTTCACAATCATTTAACAGAAAAAGTTAACCTCCATCCACTCCAGAGACCGGCAGTGAAACAAAATGAAAGTTTCTTGGAACTAAACCCGTAATTTCTCAAAGTTAGGAACTCAATCCATAATTTGGCCAAACCACAGGGACCATCCGTGTAATTAACTCTAATCTTTGTAAGTCTAGGTTTTACATTAATGTAAGCCCGTCATCTTGCTCTTTTGACTCGTATTTAATCTATTTTGAATTTTGTATGTATGTAAAAAACACTACTTTTTTAAAAATAGAAAAAACAAACGAGTTGATTCAAGGTTTTTACGAGCTGATCTTAAGCTCAAATTTCAATTCTTCAAGAATAAATGAGTGGACTCAACTCGCTCGTTAATAAATTTTTTAAAAAAAATACCATGTAAACCTATATTTATAGGATTTAAACGTGCTATCACTTTTGCAGAAGACAATCAGTGGCGCAACGCAACTGGACGCCACTGGACCATGACCCTTGTTAACAGTTCATTTAGGCTGGACGGAGTGATGGTACGGGTTGCTCACGGGTAGCGTGGTTCCACGGGCTACACTGCAGTAAGTTCCGCGGGCTTGGCGAGGGCTTTCTCACATGGGTATTAATACCCGTTCGAAGATTGTAGCCGTTTGGAGAATGTAGCCGTTGGGGGGACCGTTCGGGGGGGGGGGGGGTTGGATATTTAAATAAAAATAATAATAATTTTTTCACCTATAAATATACCTTTTTACACAAAAAAAATTTTTACACTTTCTCTCAATCTCATTCACACTTTAAAAAAATGGATTCATCCTCCTTCAAAAAATACCGTCTCAAAGTGCGTGCCTCTCAATCGCAACACCCTCGTTCAAGTCAACCGCAACTTGGAATACTTTCTAAAAAACATGACGATATCCCCGAACCTTTTTTTTATCGTACTCCAACGTAAACGGAAATTGTGGCAAAATACAATTAGCCGTGTAAATACAATTGGCCGTGTAATTTTTAGGTTATTTTAGTTTTTTTATTTTGATGTTTCATGTTTTTTAGGTTAATAATCTTTTTTTTTCTTTTTATTATTTTAAAATTTTAAGTTTTTAGTATGTATTATTTTTATTTTTATTTAATGAAATGTTGTTTTTTATTTTTTTTAATAAAATATTATTTTTAATAAAAAAAAATTAAAGGGCTCAATGGTTCCACACCCTCTCCTTGCTGTGTTCCTGAGTCTTATTTAAGGAGGAAAAAGAAACGAAAGGAAAATAAACCCTTGTTTTAGAGTTTTTTTAAAAGGAGAAAAAGAAAGGAAATTTAAGAAAGAGTGTTGGGAAAAGAAAGAAAAAGAAAAGAAGAAAAAAAAATTATTTTTTTTCTTTTCTTCCCTTTAGTAAACTCAAGAGCACAATGTTATGATTAAAAAGGGTTAAAAAGAGTAAAAAATAATATGACAAATTTTAATGAGGTTCCATGAGTATCAATACCTCCGCTTATGGTTTTATAGTCCAAAAACTGTCATTTTCACTTGCAACCAACTCCTCCTGCTGATCACTCACCCTTTTCTTCTTACCTCCTTTCCCCTTAAGATTCTTTGCTCACCAAACCCTTAATCACTTCAAATCTAATCCAGACAACAACAATTTGATGCTCCTAGATCACCTAACTGAACAACAATTCCAAATCTAACTCACCTGTTTCTTAATTTTGCATCTTACCATCACAATTAGGTTTTTTCTGCTCGGATTCAAATGATCGATTCCTCTTGAAATTTCCCCCAAATTTGTTGTTTTATGTTCTCAATACAGCGAGAAAGAGAGATATGGAAGTCGACCAATCAAATCAAGCAATGACATTCAATGAGCCGTCCATGGAGCAGAGCATTAGCTTCGTTAAAGCCCTTCAGGTCAGATCTCAATTTTAGGGTAATTTGATAATTTTCCATTTCTATTTCATATCAGATCTGAGTATCGTCATATGCTTGTAATTGTTCAATGTTGTTGGCTTTTATATGAGTCGATTGCATGTTGAAATAGCTGACTATTTTGACTTTTTGAGTCAAATTGGTTAGCTCTAAATTCAGGATTCATATCACAGGTGCTAATTTTTTTGAAGTAAAAATGAAAATTGCATCAATCTGTATGGCAAGGGCTACAATTGGAATGAAGTTGGGTGTTAATTGACTCAAAATCTATACTAATTCTGCATTCCAGATATATTAGGTTTGAAATGGAATTAGTCAAAAGGATTGGTTGATTGTTTTTAACTGGATTTCTGAAATTGTTGTAGATCTAATTCACATGGGTTAAAGGGATTATGGATTTCATTTGGATTAATGGTGTGATTTCCCCTTTTTAGTCTTTGCTATTGTTCTTCCGGTTTTTGATTATTTTGACCCTAAATTATTAGAAAGTTAGAATCATAATCATTCTTACATTAGTTATGGTTCATAAGATTTGTTAACATTTTAATGCAGATTATCGCGGTTCATGAAATCAGGTGTCTGGTCAAACATTGCAATTTTTTTATAAAGAACATTAATTGAGATAGTCTATTTGGTAGTTTTGGATTCATTAAGTTAATCCATTTATATAATCAAGATGGATGCTTTGACATGTCATCCTTATCCCTTGTTTACATTGCTAAGTTAGAAAAAAGTATTTTTGCTTTAGTAACATAATCTGTTTATTTTGGGTATTTATAGATGTTAAATAATATCTAATTGTCGTTTTGCTAATCATGTTCGATGTTTATTTTAGGAACTCAAAAACCTAAGGCCTCAACTTTATTCGGCGGCCGAATATTGTGAAAAATCTTATCTTCATAGCGAGCAGAAACAAGTGTAAGAACCATTTAAACACAAACAAACACACACATACACTATTTCTGATGGAATTTTGCACACTTTCTTGCAGGGTCCTTGATAACCTGAAAGATTATGCTGTACGGGCCCTTGTAAATGCGGTTGACCATCTTGGAACTGTTGCTTACAAATTGACCGACCTTTTAGCCCAAAAGTCTCTAGAAATTTCAACAACAGGGTTACGTGTTTCATGTTTACATCAGGTGAGATATATTGCGGTTTCTTTGAAAATATTTTGTTCTGACATTATTGATGATTGACATAATATTTTTTGGTGTTTAAAGCAACTTCTTACATGCCAAACATACACGGATAGAGAAGCTCTCAGGCAACAACAATTGCTAGCCGTTGTACCTCGGCATCACAAACATTACAGTTTGCCTAGTAAGAATATTAATTTATATATTTGAAATTAATATATATGTAATTGATGAATCCTAACGACTTTGCTCTTGCACTTAACTTAGATTCCGTGAGCAAAAAGGTCCATTTTAGCCCTCAGATTCAAGCCGGTGCCAAGCAGAGTCATTATCAGTCACGGCCTCGACAATTTGTTTCAGGTGTTAAATACATTTCATCTCAAAATCATCATTTTTCATCATTCATAGAGCAGTAAAAATGTGGGGATCAATTGATCATTTAACATGATGAGTTTAATTTAGGTACCCCAGCTGCAAATACTCTTTGTTGGCATCTAGCTTCAGAAACCAAATCTACATTGACACGGAATTCAAGCTCTATGAGGTTTGCATAGACATCTTCTTTTCATATTTAATTAATTTGATTACAATAACTATACTAGTGAAATACTGGTTTTTATTTATTTAAAAAAGGTAATTTAGGTGGCTGCAATTTTGAAGCATCTGAATAGATTTTAGGTGACATTCGACCTGTTTTTTTAGCAAAATTTTAAAATTTTACCCTGTTTGAGATAAGTTATAACCCCGTTTTGGTAAATGGGTCGAATCACCACCTCTAATTCGTAAGAATAAGCTATTTTGGACCAAAGATAGTTTTATGCATTTATATTTTCACACTTTGGCCAAATTTTCTCATTTATATGTATTCAGTGCATTCTTTTGACAAGAATATGAACCATATACAAAGGTTGGAAATTATATCACTCATTTCTCAATTAAAATAATGTCGAAAATTCCCAAAAAAGGGCTTCAAGTGTTAAAAATTCTTATTATTTACAGCAATGATGATCCCAAAACTTCGGGTCGTGCTACGGCGTCTTCTCATGTATCCAGTATGTTTTCTCTTTACTATGCTCATCATTCAGTCGCATCAAAATTGTATTTTTAATACTTGTACATGCAGATGGGAATAACAGGGTTCCAACAAAAACATCTGAATCTCATCTTCGGGTGCATAAAATGGGGCCCGCTTCAAGCACTGCTATTCAGACACTTGGCATCTCACGACAGGTAATCTCTAATGTGAATTTGACTTTAACTACAGCAGACTATAGGTGCATGTCAAAATGGGTCTGGCTGACCCATGATGACTTTTTTTCTTTTTATGTATAATTAATATGTTAGATATGATTATATTTTCTCAATAATAATCTAATTATTTTTTTACTAAAGTAATTAGGAGATTGTATGCATGTAAATACACTTTTTGCTACATTTGACCCGTTCAACACTCGCTTCAACCTGTTAGCTATTTTTTATGATTTATTTCTATCGCTTTTAACATCTTAGAGATAGAATATGATGATAGGACATAACCTTGGCTAGATCGATTTATTCAAAGCTTGGTTTAAAAAAGCGCGAGGCGAGGCGAAGCGTTTCAGTCCCAAAATCCGAGGCGCCACGCCTCAAGCGCGAGGCGAGGGCTTCACGTATGCGAGGCGCTAAGCTAAAAAAAGTAATAAAAATTTAGTAACATTCTTAAAACCTCACACCAAATGTTGTTTCAGTCTAAAAACTCCTCATTTGAGTAATTTTCACAAAACTTGCAAGAAAAACAACTTAAAAAACTGATTTAAGTAAAGAGGAACTGCAATTGGAACTCAAATTCATAACAAAACAGTGAAAAAAAGGTTGAAAATACATGAAGCGCGCCTCGCCTCGCCTCGCGCTTCAAGCCTGAGGCGGCGCCTTAGGGCGCTTCATGTATCTCGGGCGCCTCACCCATTTGAGGCGTTTTGCCCAGCGCCTCGCGCTTAAGGCAGCACCTCAGGGCGCTTTTTTAAACCAAGATTCAAAGATAAGCGGGCTAAAATTGCCACATTTGATCTTTGTTATGTACTTATGTTGATATCATAAGAAAAGAAAAAGATGCAATAAATCAGACATATTGATGGCAAAATGTTTTGATCCTTATTTAAAAAAAAATTGACAGGATTCCGTGGAGGGTCCAAGGACAGTAATGTCATTTCGGTCGTTTGATAATCCTCGACATGAGGTCACCCATCCTCCTATACGTAGCAAGAGTGTTTTGTCGTCTTTTTTCGTCAAACAAAAGACGCCAAAACTAAGGACAGGTCTGGTTTCATAAACCTGCACAAACCGATTGCACGCCGGGTAATTCATATGACATATTACAAGAAGGTGTATATTTCCTTGTCCTTTTTTATTTTGTTTGTGAAATTTCTGTATGTAATATGATATGAGGTCTCACGATTTCATAAAATTAATTTTCTTTCTAATAAAATGTTTCTGATCATTTGATTAAATTGTTTTAGACTTTGAAGTTTGATCAGTTGTTTGCTTTTGAGATTTACTTTGTATTTTATTTCAACCTGTAACATTTTTTCTTTTTAAATCTTGAGAAACCACATACACTAAGGTATATCTAATATTGTGTGAGATGGATGTTTATTTAAAAATAATTATCTTATTATTATGAGCTTAAGTTGTAACTAATTTGATACCACTTACAACGGTGATTGTTGTTCAGTGGTAGGCTGACTAATGATATGAGGGTGATTTGTAGATGGTTATTAGAGGTGAGAGATAAGAGATTATGGTTACTGATGATTACAGGTGGTGGTTATCATCTGATGCTACAATGGAAGTGGGTTATGAGAGATTAAGAAAGGTATGTAGCCCGCTTGGACCTAGCCTGCTAAGAACAAAATATCATTAGTCTCACCACCAGTGATAAGCATCCGGCGTGAGAATAAGTATATGTGTTGAGGCTGAAGCAGGCACGGATCCAATGTGTAAGTAGGGAGGGGCTAGGCACCCCGTACTTTGTCTATACCATAGTTACCGAATTCGCTCAAGGAGCCGCGATCCGCGAATTGGTTCGCGCTATACCCAATCGAAAATCGTTTCGATCCCAGTCGCTATGGTACGGCGTACCAAATCGGTATGGTACGACGAACCAAATCGATACAATTCGCTGTACCAAGTTTCAATTCCAATCGTACCGAACACTAACCAATTCGCGATTTTGGTCATGAATTCGGTCGTTGTAGAATTTTAGGGGTCGCGATTTTGGGCGGGAAATGTACTTACGGGAATAGAGAAGGTCACTGTTCCTGTCACTGTTCTGTTCCAGCCACTGTTCTTCACTGTCCATCTGCAATTCCAACTTCCAAGTAGCTAATGATCCACGAATTAGGTCTGAAATTAGTATAATTAGCTCCTCACTAACCATATACTTCACCGATTTTCTTCTCCTCTACCACTTTCATCACCGATTAAGGCTTTTGGCAAAAGAAAGAACACTGAAGTGGGACATGAATCCGGAAAACGCATACATTGAAGGTTCAAGTGCTCGATTGGAAGAGATGGTTTGGGAAGATCTTGAAGACGAAGGCGTTAACAACGGAAAAGGAAAAAGGCAACGACTTGATTAGGAATTTAGAATTTTTATGTTTATGTTTTTGTTTATGTTTTTTTTTTCTATTTTGGATTAAATGGTATTTGAATTTTGAAGTTATGTTATTATTTGTAATTTGGCAAATATTATATTTTATTTGAACTTATGTTTTATTCGGGTACATCGAACCGAACTACATGGTACACCGTACCGGTTCGTACCGAAATGAACCTACCCCCCTCCGTACACCCTCCGTACCGAATACGTTAACTCTAGCGAATTGCGTACCCGAACCGCGTACCCGTACCGGAGCGAACCGCGTATTCGGTAACTATGGTCTATACTTCCATTTTTTCCTTCTACTTTTATTGTCTAAACTTAAATCAGTGGCCTAATTGGTTGATTTGGGGGGTTGTTTGCTGGTTTAGGGGCCTGATTTGCTTATTTGGGGGTCTGTGCTACACTACCAATAAACTAAAGTTTTAAACTTTGCTTACTTTGGATTGGTTTGACTCCCACTGCTGCTACAAAAAAAAAGCCACAAGATCTATCTTTTTTTATAATTTATTTAGGTAATTATTTTATTATTTCTTTGTGGTCAATTTCATTTATTTATTTGTTTAATGGGTTAAAATTATTATTTTATCTTTATTTGCTACTTTTTTACCGACCCATTTGACCCAACCCATATTTTACTCCCCCTACTGAAAATTTCTGTATCCGCCACTGGGCTGAAGGTATAGTTGAACGTAAGCGCCAAGTGATGAATATGAGATGTCTAACTGAGGCGTCTAAAACCTTTATTTATACTACCAACTTGTCTCTGTTCGGATCCTGAAGGATCTCCAAGAAGTATATTAAGGTAGCTGTGGATGAGCTTTCCAGGCTGGTTGCCAACTTTTCTTATGAAAAGGGTTTTCTGGTAGCTAGTGTGGACAAAATGCACTTAGGTGTCACTACCTGATCTTATGCCTTAAGGATTGACCATTTGAAGGTTTGCCCTCAAGTAGGTTATCTTTCAATGGGAGAGATCATAGATGTTGCCTTTGTTCGCCTAGCTTTGATGCGTAAGTCGGTCAACGTGATTAATTGTACCATGTACATGTGGAGGTGGTTAAGTAGTGTACCTTACAACCAAAATGTTGATGGTTCAAATCTTGTAAAGTGTAGGTTGTGATGTATTTATTTTAGGAAATCTAATAATTACTGTTAAAGAAAACTAGGGTTAACGGTTTGGTAAAAAGTAAACTAATAAAAGAGTAAAATGTTTTTAAAATATTATTTAATTAATATTCATGTGGATAACATATATTTGAAAAGAAAAACCATTTATATTTAGTCTTTAGCAACCCTCATGCATTTAATAACATAAAGGGATAAATTTATAAAACAACCAAGTTTCTTGAGTATTTTACTGAAGTCAATGTTCTAGTCTTTTATAATATTTTTATAAATGTTAAAAACATTTAGAATTATATGAGGCTAGTTTAACATATATGATTATTGATTACTGTTTAGTGATTATTTTTTTAAAGTTAACTAAGGTAATTGTATTGAATTTTTTTACTAAATAATAATGAAGCTTGTTATATTTAAGTAAAATTGAAAAAAAAAATCGTTGAATTAAACAAAATTTACACATGTTTAATAATCTCACCAAATTAAAAAAAAATTTTACATTTATAAAAAAATTATATAAAATTAAAACATTTAATAAAAATTTAGTAACTTAAAAAAAATTATTAAAACATTTAATGAAAATTTAGTAACTCAAAAAAATTATCTAAAACTTTAAGTTACTATAACCCTGACATAAAAGGATTCGATTATTAATGTTTAAAGACAAATTTGATTTTAATAATTCAAACTATAACGTATTGGCTGATATTAATTCAACTATTAATTTGATCAGTGACAGTCCTAACTTTCATTTTTTTGTCAATAATAGTCCCATTAACATAATTATCATAAATTTACGCTAAATTTACATTTGATTTGGCTCAAAATGATAATTTTAATCGAAATGGAGAAACGTACAAGCAAAATAGAGTGTAAGTTAAGTGTAACTAGACCGCAAATTTATGATGAATATGTTACTGAGACTGTTATTAACAACAAAAGTGAAAGTTAGTATTGTAACCAGTAAAATTGATAGTATGGATTATTGTCGGCTAATATGTTATAGTTTGGATTATTAAAATCCAATTTGCCATGTTTAAATTAATGTTTTAATCCGTGAGACGGTGGCCTCCTGCAATGTTCTAGGACGAGGGTGCCGCAGGCCGGGTCCGGTAATACTCGGTTTTTTTTTTTGGTTTTTTTTTTGCAAAATATAACATTTAAATAAGGGGACTACTAATAGGTCAATACGATGCGTATAGGGGTTGGAATGACCAGGTGTACGATGTTGTCGGTTTGACCAGGAGGCTATACGCATCGTATAGGGCTATACGATGCGTATAGGGGCCAAATTTTGTGTATTTAACCATGCAGAATTCTCATTTGAACGTATCGTTAAATAATTTTCAAACAATTTCCCTCAAAAAGTTATAGCAATATCTTGGTGGTAGGATGGTAACTACGGTTTTCAGGTATATTCTAACGAGTCGCTGAAAAACAACCCGCAAAGTTCTGGATTTCAAGATGTGAACCGGGAGGAGGTCTCATCCGATGTTTATTCTAATGTACGGGTAAGGCTTCCCGATTTGAACGACCCACTAAGCAATCCCGAGTTTGTATACGGTGAACCCTCTTACCTTACACAACCCACGGACGACTTCGTGTACGGTGAAGTCTCTTACCCGACACAACAAACCGACAACTTCGTATACGCGCAGAACAAGTCGGCTAACGACTCTGAAGAAGAGGAACAAACCCATCCAACCATGACGTATAAAACTGACCAGGTATAACATTCCTATATATATGCATATATTTAGTTTGCTGTTTATTAACTTTTACCATAACGTTGTTGCAGAATTTTCAGTCTCATGAACAGCCGGTGAATTGGGCTGTCTGCAGAGGACGTGAGAATGGTTACGTCATTGTCACCCGACGATCGAGGAGAAAAGGCGACGACCTGTCAGAACCGGTTATCAAGGTGTGGCTTATGTGTGACCGTCACAGCGAACGTAAGTCTACTGCCACGGTTCGATGTGTCAGTAGCAAGAAAACATGTTGTCCCTTTAAATTGGAAGGAGAGTACCAACTAAATACTGGAGATTGGAAATTAACGGTGAAGGATGACAGTCATAACCACGATCCTAGTCAACATCTTGAGGCGCACTTGTTTGCTAGGAGACCGTCTGAGTCGGAACAACTTTTGGTGGCGAAATTTTATTCGCAAAACATGATGCCACGAAAAATTCTAGCAACCATAAGGGAGCAAAACCCAGAGAGTAGTTGCATTAAAAAAGACATTTACAATGCGATACAAAAGATAAAAAATGAAACGAGAGTCGGTGAAACTCCAATGAAGGTTCTGGAGCACCTGCTTTCTTCTAAAGATTACCTCTACTATACTCGGGAGGATCCCGTCACAAATGTCGTAGAGGAGATATTCTTTGTTCATCCGAAATCCTACGAGATGGGCGTGCGTTCTCGCACGTGTTGATGATCAACACAACGTACAAAACAAACATGTATAGACTACCGTTTGTCCAAGTGGTCGGTGTGACCTCCACACACCAGTCGTTTTGCGTCGCTCATGCATTTATATCTAAAGAACGGGAGGAAAATTCGTGTGGTTGCTACTGCAAATCAAAGGTATGTTGCAAAAGTGTATGGAGCAGCGTGTGATAGTAACAGACAGGGACAAAGCTCTTATGAACGCGTGTGATAAAATATTCCCGGAAAGTTCCAAGAACCTATGTCGGTGGCACATACACGAGAATATCTCAAAACATTGCAAGGCATCGTTTACAAACGAAGACTGGGGCAAATTTCAAGTATTCGTGGTCGGTATTGTGTGAGCCTCCCACGCCAGAAGTATACTAGTACAACTTCAACCGGCTTTACGAACGGCTGTATGCATCCAAACGAGTAAGTAAGTTTTGAATATTAAATAATTATTATGGTTTAATTTATTTTCAATATTAAATACTTATTAGGTTTTAAATTATTTTTCCAGGATTTATTGACTGTGGCTAAAAATTGGTTGGACCCATATAAAGAAAAGTTTGTATCGGCCTAGTCCAACAGAAAACTCAATTTTGGTCAACATACAACGAACCGAGTCAAGAGCCAGCATTCACTCCTAAAGAGCTATATTAGAAATGCTAACAGCTCGCTAGATAGACTTGTTGGGTTTGTTGATGAAATTGTCACAGATCAATATGTACAATTACAGTTTGGCTTTGAAACAAGCCTCATAAAGAAAATGGACAACCACGTAGCTATTGAAATGTTTGATAACCTACTCGGTAAAGTTTCACATAAAGCTCTAAATTTGTTAGAAACCGAGTGGTACAAGTTATCAACTATACGAAAACAAAATGCAACGTGTGGTTGCCAACTTTTCAGTAGTTGTGGGTTACCGTGTGCTTGTCGTCTGACAAATATCGAAACTACAGGCCAGGTCAACCTTTTAACATTTATAATGTTTTTTTCTAATTTCAAATTGTTCTGACTATCTCGTTTTAATACGGGTGGCAGAATCCCGCTAAATGCGGTGGACGTCTTCTAGAGGAAGCTTGATCTAATACCGTCGTTTGTCGAAGATGAAAATGTAGACGTGGATAAAGTACTTGGTCAAGTGAGAAACAAAATTATGTCACAACCCGATCACGTCAAAAAAAGTTTGTTGTCGAGAATCGCAGGTGTGATCTTTCCTAGCAAAAGTAACAAGAAAGCATGTGGTATAAGAAGATACTCGCGGTCGTCCAACTTTGAAAAAGCAACAACAAAGGAAACAAGATGTCGCGAGAAAAAGCTCGTTCACATGATCCCAACAAAGCATATGTGACCATGCGAGACATAGCTCCTATATTGCGTCACAGGACTCTCGACAAGCGAGTTCATTCATTCAACACCGTCGTTCAACGACGGGTAAAGGAAAACAACCACAAGATGATAACGCCCGTCATAGGTTTCCATTGATGATGGGGAAAGATGCAGTTAACAATATAATTTTTTTAAGGATTCGATTCCATCTTTGTTTCATCCCTACATTTCACGTATACAGGATGTAAATCCCGACGGTAACTGTGGTTTTCGATCGGTAGCTGTGGGCTTAGGGTTAAATGAAAACCGGTGGTTTTTTATTCGACAACAACTTCTACAGGAGATGGACAATAAAGAAGAATGGTGGAAAACTGTTTTCGACAGAGTCGCCTTTCAAGAGTATGATAGGATACGTCACACGATAGATTGGCAGGATGTGAAAGTCGCACGAGTTAGTCGTTGGATGTGGATGTCATACACAAGACTCTTAATTGCTCAAAGATTTGGGGTGATTGTTCATCTTTTAAGCATCACCGGTAATCAAACATTTTTTCCATTATGGTTTGGTCCTAACGTTCACGCTCAACATCAAATCGTATCGTTCGTTCACGTCAACAATGCTCATTTCATCCACGTCAAGTTAGACGGAGATTTTCCGATGCCCACGCCGAATGCTCTTTGGATTTTGCACCGAAATGATGTTGCAGCAGAATGAGAAAATATATACAGTGATCGTATCGAACGGTTTAAGAAGATAATGGCTACTGATTCATAGAACTATACACAATATGTAACGAATGCTTGATAATGTAATTTAATAATAATTATGTAAAAAAAAATTTAAAAACACAAAAACAATACTATACACCACGTATAGTGCAATACGTGGCGTATTTCTTTTAAATTTCAAATTTCAGATATTTTTGAGTTGATACGAAACGTATAGAGCCATACGCACCATATAGAATTCCAAAGGTCATGGTCTATACGCTACGTATTGTACTATACAAAGCGTATAGATCTAAGATATACTCAGAACTCCCATCGTACAGGGCCAAACGCACCCCATTTTTACACAAAACCTTATACGAAGCCAAGGGAGATTCTTGATTATCGGCTCCAAAAAGTTCTATTCTACTCGTAAAGGTACGTAATCTACACTAATATAGCGTTTATTTAGATTGTTACCCGTTCAAATTGCGTAGAATTAGCATTATATAAACTGAAATTGATGAACTATACGCAACGTATAGCCCTATACGTGGCGTATAGTTCATCTGAGGAAGAAGATGAAACCATACGCCACGTATAGGGCTATACGTTGCGTATGGCTAAAGTTTCTCGGTAACAGACTTGCGTATGGTCTGTGGTTGTCGCGTATGGCTTGGTTTGCCTGGAAACTGACCTGTGTATGGCTTGGGTTGTCTGCGTATGACTTGGTACCCGGTAACACCCTATACGCCACGTATAAGGCTATACGTGACGTATAGGTTTTTTTTTAAAAAACCTTTTAAATTAAAAAAAAATCATTTATTATTATTTTAAATTTATTTATATTAAAAAAAACAATTATTTATTATTTTTAAAACTAAAAAAAACAATTTATTATTATTTTAAATATTTTATTTATATTAAAAAACAATTTATTATTATTTATATTAAAAAAACAATTTTTTATTATAATTAATTTTAAAAAGAAAAAAAACAATTTATTATTATTTTCATGTATGGCGGATCACGAGGACGATATTCATACGGAGGAGTTAAATGATCTCGCACACTACCCGTATTTGGATTTTCCGCCCGACTCGGAGTGGTTTGGCCGGTGCCAGAAGCTATGGGAGGTGCGGTTGGGGCCGGGGACGACGTTGGACTGGGATTTTCTCCAGGAGGCGGAGCGGGCCAGGGCCATCATAGGCGAGGACACGCCATGGGATCGACTTTTTGATCTTTCATTCACCGAGACCTACCGAGAGGTGGTCGTCGAGTTTCTTTCGACGTTTATCTACCCAGAGGAGGGGTTGCAGCCCCTTCCCGGGGAGGAGCCGACAGAGGAGCCGGATCAGGTCTCCTTCCGTATTTTTGGCCAAAAGTACCATCTAACCCTCCGTCAGTGGGCCGTCGCGACGGGTTGTACTTCGAGCCTGAGACGGTTTTGCCAGTTTACACCGCGGCGGTGACGGAGGTGGACAAGGAGGAACTCCTTGTTTTTTTGGGGTTTGATTTCCGATAGCCCTTGGTTAGGTACCATGGCGAGGGTTTCGGGGATTAGAGACCCCCGCTATAGATATTTGCACCGGCTTATCTCGACGTCGATCTCACCGCGTCAGAAAAGCCGCGAGTGGTGCACCGATAGAGACCTCTTTTTTCTCTACTACCTGCTTACAGGCACGGGGTGCGCCCTATCCACATGCCCCGCGAGTTATTTTGCGTCTGCCTATATGCGGCAGAGATGCGGGCTTTTGTATGGCGGTGCTTTTATCACTCAAGTCATGCGTACTCTTACACCATGGCATGCGCATGAGCCTGAGTTGTTACCGCCCATTCCCCCTGTTAGATTAGACCGCCGCAAGGCTAGCGGCATGCGCATCACGCACCGATTCCCGGGGCTCGGCTTACGGTTCGTGTGGGCAGTCCAGGACCAGGTTTGGGTCCCGGTGCCGTTGCCGCCGATGTCTGGACAAGGGGACCCACAGCCACAGCCGCACGTCGAGGCCATCCACGACCAGCCGCCATAGCATCCCCGACAGGCACGTCGGTCTGTTAGGTTGGACAGGGCCACCCAGGCATTGCTTGATGGACTTGTTGCCGACTCACAGAGACAGGCTCGTCATAGCGACCTCATGGAGGACCTGATGATGTGGGCGGTTGGTCGCCTCGTTGATCTGTCACGAGCCGCCGGCATCGAGCCACCACCACTACCACCGCCACGTCATTATCCGAGCGACCCCGTTCAGGATGAGGGCGGGGCGGGGCGGGTCAGGATGAGGGCCATGACGGCAGGGCGGGTCAGGCTTAGTTGTTTTTATTTGTATTCAGTTTGTTTATTCTGTTATGTATGTAAAAACATTTTGATGTACATATTTAATTTTTTGATGTAATGTATATAATGTTTTAGTTATTTGTTTGGTTGTAATGTTTAATATTTTGTTTGGTTGTAATGATAAATTATAATAAATGTTTAAAAAAAATAGATAACAAACTTATATTAACAAAGTTATATAAATTAAATTAAAAAAGATAACAAACTTATATTAACAAAGTTATACAAATTAAATTAAAAAATATAATTAAATAAAAAAACCTATACGTGGCGTATAGGGTAATACGCCACGTATAAGGTTGTTAAATTTCAAATCTGCCAACTTTTGAAGTAAAAATATAACCCGTGACCCATACGCTGCGTATAGAGCAATACGCCACGTATGGGACCCAGCCGCCAGATATGGAATAACACGTGGCATTCTGTTGTCAGAGACTGAACGCTATACGTCTCGTATTGGACTATACGAGGGCGTATAGGGCGACGGCGTATCTAATTAGCAATATTTCGTGTGAGATTAGAATCACCCGTAACCGTAAAATAAACCTGCGTAAGTTAGCAGCAGTCGCCAACAAAGTTCTTGTTTTCAGATCCAATTGGAAATCCTCCATTGAATTCCATATCTCACCCAGTCAAGCTCTCACACACAGTCACTTCTCAATCTTCATCAACTACACACTAAATCACTCAATTGAATCAATCCACAAGTTTTTTCATACAAATTCGATGTCATCAACATCATCACTTCATCAAAGACCACTTCACAAACCCTACAATTTGCTATTTCAAAAATCATCAACCGATGATCCCTCAAAACCCTACTATTTCTCATTGCTTCTAAATCGGACTACCTTCTTGCTCCTTCTCACTCTCTTAATAATCCTCGGCGTATTCTCGCCATGGATCGGTGACCGTTCGACGTTTTTCTCGCCTTCTAGGGTTTCTCTGGAAGCGAAATGGCGAGGATATACGCTATCGGAAGCGGTGGCGTATGTAGCGAAGAATGGGAGTACGGTGATTGTGTGTGCGGTGAGTCAGCCTTATTTGCCGTTTTTGAATAATTGGTTGATTAGTATTGCGAGGAAAAAGCATCATGAGAAGGTGCTTGTTATTGCTGAGGATTATGCGACCTTGTATACTGTTAATGGACGGTGGCCTGGTCATGCTGTCTTGATACCTCCTGCACCTGATGCTCAAGTTGCTCATAAGTTTGGGTCTCAGGTGAGTTTTTTACATTTTTGATGAACCAGAGTTTGAATCTTTGGATCTGAAAACTGGTATAAAATGAATAGTATGCTTCTGTAGGATTTCGTGATGATAGCTTTCTGAATCGTGTATGGATTTCATTTCAGATTAAAGTATTTCGTTGGTACATAAAATCTTTTAGTCGGATAAGACGGAAAGTAATTTATAAAGAACGAGATGTGATTTCAATTGAAAATTGTTATGAACAGATACATTGAAATCAGACCAAATGAATCCTTTATACGGGGGTTGAGACATCACAACGAAACGTTGCCACTCTTCATAAAAAGTCATGACAGTTGACGGTTATAACTGTATACAGTTACTTCAGTATCAGTGGTAAATATGTTGCTACTAATGGTTGCTTATCGGTACTGCCGACCAAATTGCTACTGAAATCTTTTTTGGTCTTAACCAAATCCAATTACATTAAATGACATTGACGACACTAAAATCACCAACAGCTTCTCTGATACTGTTTATAGAAATCCCTCACTGCAAGTAAACTTGAAACTTGCACCGGTATATGCTATAATTTTAGATGTCAAAATTGGCTGATTTTCCATTAGTTTCATCCAATTCATGAACCACATGATGCCACTCTTATATAGATCTATCTGATTTTGAACCTTTTAAGTGAGTGTATGATCCTACTTTATTGATAAATCTGTGAAACTGATATAGCATAGTTGATCATCTACTATGCATAATTTATAATGGTTCAAATTCTGCTCAATGTGTACCGCTGTTAGCAACTCATCTTATACTACCAGCATAAAAACAACTCTCAGTTCGTTCTACAAGTATTTGAGTTCCATGTTAATATAATAAATTGAAGGTTGTACAATTTAAAAGTTGTAGAGAACATCATTGGCATATAAATTAATGCTTTTGGTACCATTTGCAGGGATTCTTCAACTTCACTTCCAGAAGGCCGCGCCATTTACTTCAAATACTAGAGTTTGGATATAATGTGATGTACAATGATGTTGATATGGTCTGGTTAGCGGATCCATTTCCTTACCTTAAAGGAAATCATGATGTGTACTTTATGGATGACATGTCTGCTGTAAGAATCAACTCTGCTTCCTAGTTTCATGTGCTATGTTTAGGTCTGAAAACACGGGTCAAATGGGTTGTGTTGGGTTGACCTGTAAATTTTGTATGTCCATTTTTGAAATACTAAATAATGTGTTATCTATGACCAGGTAAAACCACTGGACCACCCTAATGTCCTGCCACCACCAGGGAAAAAAGGGCGGACTTATATTTGCAGCTGTATGATATATATGCACCCAACAGCGGGTGCAAAATTAGTCATGAAAAAGTGGATCGAAGAGCTTCAAATTCAACCATGGTCAAAAGCAAAGAAAGCTAATGATCAGCCTGCTTTCAACTGGGCATTGAACAAAACAGCCGGGCAGGTATGTGAATCATTCGTTTCTCATTTTCACAAAATCTGTTGATTATATATTAAAAAGATTTAAGAAAAACAATCCCTTGCAGGTTGACCTGTACCTGTTACCTCAGGCAGCATTTCCAACTGGTGGATTATACTTCAAGAACCAGACATGGGTTGATGAAACCAAGGGGAAACATGTTATTATTCATAACAATTACATTCTTGGTTTTGAAAAGAAGATAAAGCGGTTTAAAGACTACAACCTTTGGTTGGTTGATGATCATGCATCAGAATCGCCGCTTGGTAAATTAGGATGAATCAGAGAATCTCTTGTCTATAGGTACTATATGTTCTTATCAATTTTCCCACAGGCAGAAACACTGAAGTATCAAGTTGATTTATTGTCATAGAGCATGAAATCTCACAGGAAATCAAGCCATCTATGCTTTATTTTGTAGAAATTCTTTAATTTATTAAGTTCGTGATTTTTAATTTATGGGCTACTTTGGAGTTTGGACTTGCATTTATTGTATGTAGTCATGTAGGAAAAAACATTTTTAAAGGCCGTAAATCATTAATGAAACAGGATGATCGTTATACCCCTAACACAGCCAATGCTGGGGGGGGGGGGGAATAATGAAATGTACTAATTTTGTTGGTGATTGCAAGATATGTTTAAATCTAAGATTGTCGAATATAATATTATGAGTTATTTTACTAACAGTCATTCTTAAAAAAAATCTTGATAACTGAACCATAATACAAAAAGAAAGTTTCTTGGGATCAAAACCGGAATTTCTCAAAGTTAAGGACCATATATGTAATTTGATCAAACCACAGGGATCATCTGTGTAATTAACTCTAATTGAAACAACAATTATAGATTCGTTCTGACTTATAACCGGAGCATCTCAAAGTAATATTTGTTCGACAAGTGAAACATCTTTGGTTTGTGGAGGGCTGAGCATAGTGATAAATTTTTTTTATAACGGCATGTCGGTTAGGATGTGGCTAACCCCACCTAGCCTAGAGTTTAAGTCCTGCCACAGAGGGTGTTCCTGAAATTATGAAGTGCACCTTGTGAGGATTGAACCTGGGACCTCCACACAAAGAAAACTTTATGACAAAACCCCCAGACCAAAGGCCCGATGGCTAGTTAATCTCACCCCAATCAAAGGTTGTAGGTTCGAGTCTTGGGGTGACAGATTTATCCTGGATTATCTGGATGTTGTCATACTATACTCTAGATAATCCAGGTGTTGCTATTAAAGAAATATATATATCAGTTTTGTAGATTCAGTCGCAACTTATAAATTAAAGTATCTCAAAATTTTTAGGGTTCAACAATAAATAATACATACCATACGTTGTTGGCCTTTTGAAGTAAATAAAATTAAGTTTAGAACCATTTATCGATTGCTACGTCAAGAGCTTAACATTTTCCTTGTTAAGCATTTTGATAAATATGTTTCTCATTTATGATCCATATAAGTGTTCAATGTCCCCGAAGGACATGACACTGGTGGTACTCATAGGACCTCGACTCGCCTACTCGGGTCTTGTATGGATATGCAGCAAGTAAGCAGGTAATAGTCAGCCAGCAAGTTAGGCCGTTCTTGCCAGTTCGAGTACAGGACTTCGGTGTAGTAGTACTATAACGGTTTTGACACATATTAAGGACTCGTAACTTTTTCTGATAGTAAAGAAGTAGCCTCTATTTTTTCTTTTTGAATAAGTTGCTTTTCCCATGCTTTTCAAGTCAAAATCAAAACCAACTTCCGTGATATATCCCCCATGCTTTTCAAGTCAAAATCAAAACCAACTTCTGTGATATATCCCGGACTTCAGCCATGATTTGAAGGGCATCTTCTCTATCGGGGCACCGCAAATCAAGATCTAATTTTTCCTCTTTTTCTTGTATAAATAAGAAAGATATATCCTAAAAGAAAGGCCTTTTTCGAGAAAAAAGTTTCTTATTTATGAGGTGGAGGGTTCAAATTCTGCAAGGTGTAGATATTAAAGTATTTAGGAGTATGTTATAGTTTGCGTTCAATATCCAACATAATAAAGGAAACCTAACTTTTTAGAAAAAAACACTTGTAATGCATCATTTCACATCTTTTGTACATATACAACCCACCAAAGCATCTAAACAACATAACCACTAAAACATCTTCTAACAGAATAAACTTATAACCACCATTTCAAGTTCTCAACTGACCAAACACAACTAACCTCATCAACCAGGCTTAAAACAACTTTACTTTCCTTGCATCTCTCAATCTTTCTTCTTTCCTTTCAAGGGCCCTCTGGGAATCTTACTCACAACCTTATCATCAAACACTGCATATTGTTTCTTCAACTCCATCATTGCTTTCTCCGCGAATGCATCCACCTCATCCTCGTACTTCTCGTACAGAACGGGGATCGTGTGTAGAACCACAAAACCTGTTTTTCCATGAAACAAAAATCACAATGTTAACAGACTATTGCAATATCCATAAACCAAAACAAACAGTTACACCCAACCAAGAAACCAAATCATCTTACTCATGTAAAACAAAGTCAAGAAATTGCACCAGCTACCAACAACTGAGAGCAACCACAATCCAGCAACAACCTGCCAATGATATGCAACTCATGTCAAATCTCCTCTTTTTTTAAAAAAGCAACATATTTATTTTATATTTTAGTTAGTGAGATCATATAACATACAGCTAGGAACTTCTTCAGATCTCTCCCAGACGCAATATCCCGTAACATTTGAAGAAAATGATTAATTTCAATCCTTAATGCGGAAATAAACTGAAGAAGAGTGTCTTCTGGGATTCTAACTTCTGGAATGCTTGGGGGAGACCTGTGGGTAGATCGGTTAGACTATGAACTTAATAAGGAAAACCAAGAGAGACTTTGGAAGCTGAAAAGCTTACTTGTTTATGATTTTGGAGACGCTGGACCAAAGAAAGAGAACTGCAAGCACAAGAATCAAAATGTGGCAAACCAAAGTAACAAGATGGTACTCTAGCAATTCAAATAACACCCATAACGCAGTTGCTCCAACGAGTACACTGGCAGATATCTTCTTGTTCCTCCACAAGAACACATCAGCAGCTGCATGATTAACCAAAAAGAACATTACAAAGAATGGGATTGTTAGCCTATTATAAGATTCCTTCTCACATTAAACCCAAAGTAATGCTAAGAACTTCATCAGATAAAACTGACTGTTTCTCTCTGCTTTGATTTGCAACATCCAAAGTCAACCCAAATAGTATTCTTTGTTCATTCCTAGATCCCTACAATCACTTGTGCACTTATTAGACTCCAACCGAACCAAACACACAAACCGGTCCATGCACCTAAACCAGGTTCTTGATTCATGGATCACAATTCAAATTATTTTGAATGTTATATTATTTATAGAACAGATTATATTTGATTTAGTCATCCTTGATTGTTGTAACTTTCCCTAGTCTTTAGGATATTAATTTATATTTATATCTTCCACAATCAATGGAAATAGTTATTCAGTTGAAACTTAATATGATACACTTAATATGGTATCAGCCAGATAATCCTATCACCACCACCTACCGCCACCTACATTATGTTTTCCGGTCATCACCTTCTCCAAAATGCAGTGTTGTAAAAATCGCTAGGCGGTGGGGTAGGGCCTAGGCCTAGGCGGGATTAATCGAGTTGGATTTTTATATGTAATTTTCAGTTTTTTATATATATACACACATTTTTATATGTAATTTTTATAAAAATGTTCATTTTAAACCACACCAAAGGTTTTCGCCGGAAATTTCAGGTTTTCGCCTGAATGTTCGCCGGAATCTGGCCGCCTAGGCACGATTTGGACCGCCTAGCGATTTTTGGACCGACTAGGCCAAAATTAATCCTTAACGAACCGCCTAGCGACTAATCGGCGCCTCGGCGCGATTTTTACAACACTGTCAAAATGTCGACCGCACCACCTCCTCCCCTCTTTCCTACATTCCCAACCCTCACCCTAGTCAACTTTCCTCCCTCCCTCAAACTCACTTTTACAAACTACTTAAGCTGGAAAACTCATATCGAAGCCCTTCTTCAAGGATTAGACCTCTACAAATATATTGACGTTTCACATCAAGCACCCCTTCCAACAGTCGATGCCGCCGGTGTCTCCACTCCACACGCCGACTACACCAACTCCAATTGGTTTCGTCAAGATCGCCTTCTTTTTGGCGCTCTTGTCGGTAGCCTCTCTCCTCCCATCGTACCACTTATCACCAATGCCAAATCATCTTTCGAGGCTTGGAAAATTCTTTCCAACACTTATGCCTCCCCATCCCGTGGTCACATCAAGCAATTACAACATCGGTTAAAGCAATTTTCCAAGACCCCTGACCAACCTATCAATCTATCACTGAATACATGCAGTCCTTAAAAACTCTCATTGATGAACTCTCCATTCTCGGCAAAAAGATGGACCCTGAAGACATTACTGATATCATCCTTCGTGGCCTTTGATAAAAAATCCTACAAACCCTTCATTGAAGTCGTTCACGCATGGGACAACCCCATTTCATTCCATGAACTACATGAGAAGTTAATTAATCACGAACTTTTTCTTGTTCAAAACCCCACTCCCGCCGCCAACCTACATCAACCCGTCGCTGCCTTTGTCGCCAACACTCGGTCATCCTCTAAACCGTGGACCAACCGAACCCACTCTCAAGCTCCAAGGTTACTACCTACTCCCCAAAACCCTAATACCTCTTGGCCTTTTTTAAGAAAATACCAATGGTGTTTTAATAAAGGGCATTCTCTCACTTCTTGCCATGCATTCAAGAAGCTACATCCACATATAGCACTTCCTACTTTTCAAGGAGCTAATACTCAACCACAGGCACACATGATGGGAGTCACTGGCAACAACATCTCCAACCCCACTTGGTTATTCGACAGTGGAGCTTCTCATCACATCACCAATGATCTCAACGCCTTGTCACTTCACACCCCGTATGACGGTAAGGAGGAACTAATCATCGGTGATGGTTCGTCACTTACTATAACTTATGTTCGCTTTGTTAATCGATCTCAACTCCTTGTCACCTCACACCCCGTATGACGGTAAGGAGGAACTTGTCACTTCACACCCCATATGACGGTAAGGAGGAACGAATCATCGGTGATGGACAGTCACTTACTACTCAAAGTAAATACATTCTTGATCTTCTTAATCGAGCCAATATGAGTGAATGTGAATCGGCAACCACACCTATGTCTGCCTCGGATCCGCTTACCAAGCTCGATGGAAAACCACTACCTTCCCCCACCGAATATTGCGCCTTATCAGGGGCTCTACAATATTTGTCATTGACTTGTCCCGACGTAGCTTTCACAGTTAACAAGTTGTCACAATTTATGCACTCTCCCACTGATCTTCATTGGGCTGCTTTGAAAAGATTACTTCGTTACTTGCATGGTACAATGCACCATGGCCTTTTGCTCCGTCGTAATTCACCGCTGCAACTACACGCATTTACTGACATCGATTGGGCGGGGTGACAAGCTCACATACCGTAGTACAACTGGATACATTGTTTATCTTGGCTCAAACCCAAGAGCTTGGAGCTCCAAAAGACAACCTACTTTAGCTCGTCTCGTTCCTCCATGGAGGCTGAATTTCAAGCCGTAGCATCCACCACATCGAAGTGCAATGGCTAATATCTTTACTATATGAACTTGGTTACCGGTCAACTGTAACCCCGGCCATTTACTGTGATAACTTAAGTGCCACGCACTATTCGGCTAATCCGGTATTCCACTCATGCATGAAGCACTTAGCATTTGATCTTCATTTTGTCCGTGAGAAGGTTCAAGCCGATACAATGTCACTCACATTTCGAGAGATGATCAACTGGTTGACGCGCTCACCAAACCATTACTAAAGCCCCGCTATCAAACACTTTTGTCCAAGATTGGCCTTCTCCCAAGGTCGTCCATCTTGCAAGAGCATATTAGACACAACCGCACCAAACACACAAACCGGTCCATGCACCTAAACCCGGTTCTTGATTCACGGATCACAATTCACATTATTTTGAATGTTGTATTATTTATAGAATAGTTTATATTTGATTTAGTCATCCTTGATTGTTGCAACTTTCCCTAGTCTTTAGGATATTAATTTGTATTTATATCTTCCACTTAATAGCACTAACTGATAGGATCTTAATACAGCATAGCTAAATCTTCTCCATAAGAATACAAAATCTAACCAATATTGAAAGTAATAAATCTAGGAATCCCTCAACTTCATACCACTTCAAAGGACACGCTCAGCAATCACTCAATACAAATCACAGAATCAAAATTTCAACCTCCTAAAACTGCATATTGAAGGCTAAACCAGAGTTCTCTCAAAGCGCTAACTTCTAAAAAATAATCATAACATCTAAATGATTAGCTCAAAAACAACACTACGGAAGAATCAACAAAGAGGATTTAAAATTTGCCAGAAGTTTGTTGCAAAACAAGAAGTTCAAATTAAGAGAAACAAATGGAACAATTGTTCCTTACGTTTTCCACCGCCGAAAACCTGATGAACCGGTTTCTCCCTACCGAACAACCGGTTACTCTTTGATTTCAGAGAAGATGCCGACGGAGCGTCATGATGCTTCTTCACATCATCATCATCATCACACTTCGTCTTCTTCTCCGATTTAGAATCTGACGACGACGAAGAATCATCACGATGAATCTTCTCGGTGATCTTTTCAACAAGCGAATCATTTGTCGTCTCTATCTCATCAGAGTGCTCCGCCATAATCTCACAAAGTTCGAAATCGAAACCCTAACTGTTGATCGAGGAAGGTTATTTGCAGACAGCAGTCCGCCTGTTTTGAATTTGAGTATTGACGGAGGTGTGATGCGTGTAAATACGTGTCCTAATATCGAGAAGAAAGGATCCGAACACGATACCAGTGGGGACACATCACCGCTCTATAGATTCAAAACATCCAGAATATTACAAATTTAACGGCGTTTGATTTGACAGTCATCATTTTATCCAAATTATATTTCAGAGTAAATTTCGTTTTACTGGTTTTGTCAAATAATCGTTTTGAATCCAAAGGTTTCAAATGAACTTTTTACGTCCTTGTGGTCTGCCAATTTTTCCAATCAAGTACCCCACCCTAACGCCATCCAATGTCCCCGTTAATTTGCAGACATGTGCCCCTCACGTGAGGGGCATTTTAATAATTCTTTTTTTCTCTTTCATCTTTAATATCCAAAGGTCTCATTCAGTCCCATACCTCCAACTCTATCTCCAAATTAAGCCCTAGGGTTTCTACCTGCACATTCATCGATTATTTCTTGAACGAGTGCACTAAACAACTTGCAAGATTTGTACTTTGATTATCTCATTGTGGTCGCTGCTATGGTGTTATCGCTCTGGTATGTTCGTGGTCCAGGAGACAATAACGGCAATCCTTACCAACTATATGGTAAGTATACCCTACATGCTTGAACATTTTTCTACGTTTAGTATGGAATGTACTTTACAAACATTGTTTCTTATTTTTTGCTTGATTTTTATGTAGGTGAAAACCCTACATTGTTCTCAGTGAAGTTACACCATGGAGGATATTTCATCAAGTACACATGAAGACAATATGTTAATGGTCAGGTAAACTTTGTTGATCTAGTGGATTATGATAAGTTTTCAGTGCATGAGATAAATGACATGGTTCAAGATTTGGGTTATCCTAAGGATGAAATCATTTATTACCATTTTAGGATTCCTGAAAAGGATTTAGATTTTGGTTTGATGGCATTGGGTAATGATAGTGATGTACTTGAATTCTTGAAATATGTTTGTAAGTTTAAGTTAATGGATATATACATTGAGCATGGGACCACAAGAGTTGAAACTTATTTCATGTCACCTCCGACTAGTAAAGTTGTTATTCAAGAATTGGCTGATGTTGGACCTTCTAAACCAAAATGCAACTCACAAGATATCACCCAAGGTTGTAGGAGGTAACTAGCCTTAGATTGGCATGGTCATGACATTGCAGATAGTATGGTTCAAGAAGTTAATGAGCTTGGACATTCTCAAGCAAAAAGGAACTCACAAGAAATCACCCAAGCTTGTAGGAGGCAAGTAGCCTTAGATGTAGGTGTTGATGATGATGGAGGTGTTGAGGTAGATGTAGGTGTTGAGGATGATGGAGGTGTTGAGGTAGATGTAGGTGTTGAGGATGATGGAGGTGTTGAGGATGATGAAGGTGTTGAGGTAGATGTAGGTGTTGAGGTAGATGTAGGTGTTGAGGATGATGAAGGTGTTAAGGATGATGAAGCTACTGAAGATGATGAAGATGAGGATGAGGATTCAGATTTTATAGTGGACACAAACAATATGATAGATGATGTTGATATGGAAGAATTTAGAGCATTTGTTGGCAATGACATTCATGAAGAACCCTTAGATCAGGACAGTGAAGAAGATGAGCAAAATGTTGATGTGGACAGGGATGATTTTGACAACCTTAGTGATGAGGAAAATGACCGCCCTCTGAAGAGATCATTGAAGAAGCTAAGGAAGGCCAACAAAAGAAATAAAGATGCAGTTGCAGAACCTTTCTATGTTGGCCAACAATTTGCAATCAGGGATGAATTAAGGATGTTAACTAAATCGTATGCAATTGCTAGTAGAAGATAACTCAAGGTTTCGGGTTGTGTGTGAGGGTATACATCCTTCAATTGTAGTGGGGACCAGTCAGGGTATTATTGGGAATTCATAAAAAGAAAGTGGGTCTAAAAAAGTAGGTGGGTCAAACAATAAAGACAACAAGCCCCTAAATAGGAGAGATTTAAAAAAAAACACCCGCCCTTTTATGCTGTAGCAGCTTTATGGAATATGGCAGAACATGGAATGGAAGTTGGTATACTAGAGTCATGGGTTTCTGATATCTACTTGTGGGCACATGGAAAAAGGTGTATGCATACATTGTTGACCCAATCAATGGAAGGGAAATGTGGACTCCATATGCTTGCCCAACAACACTCACAGCTCCAAAACACCATACCCAAGTTGGAGGCCAAAGAAAAAAAGAAAGAAGAGTGATGAGGAGTTGAGTGAACCAGTCAATAAAGGGAAGATGGCAAGAAAGGGTAACACGGTCACTTGTGGAAAATGCAAGAAGAAGGGGCACAACTCAAGATCGTGCAAGGGTCAGGAACCTCCAGGTGCTTCAAAATCAAGAAAGGGTTGAAGTCTTTAATTTCTGTTTGTAATGGTTATAAACAACTAGATGTGTTTTGTGTACTTGTTTTCTCATCCTATGTATTGCTTAGGGAAGTTATGGTCTTTACATTGTCTTTTGTGAACAAATTACCCCTTCTGTGATCTTTTGGTTAATCTCTTATAACAATGTATTGACAGTTTGTATGGTTCTATATATTACAGTGGTCATTTTTGTATTTGCAGTGGCCAATTTTGTATTTGCAGTGGCCAATTTTGTTTGTTTCTATATATTGCAGTGGTCATATTGGTTCTGGTATTGACAGTTTGCAGTGGCCAATTTTGTATTTACAGTGGCCAAAGTCATTTTATAACATTGTATCTGCACTTTTAATCAAATGCCATTAATTACCATTTCAATACAAATGACAGCAATAAGCAAATGCAATTTAATTTTATCAATCAACAGTTATAACCAAAAAACCAAAAACAAAGGACATTTTCATTAAATTACCAAAATATTAAACTACAACATTGGTGAAAATGAATGACCTTTATAAGGTTTTAGGTCATTTTCAATACAAAATACATGATGAACAACATCCAGCTACAAACTAAAACAATTTTCTATTTTCTATTTTGACTGACATTTAGTCTTGCAACTTCTTCCTTCTTGTTCATGTCCCTCAAAAGGCTGGGTATAATTTGAACAGCTTTAGGACACAATGGAGGATCAGCCCAAGCTACAAATCCGCAACTTGATCCCTATTCACAAATTATGTCATTAAAAAAAAGAGATGGAGATGGAATGTCGTTACAGAAAAAAAAGTAGGTCAACAGTAGTAACAAGGCTACGCTTGCAATTACCATGGAAGTGCAGCAGTAGAAACGACGACCAGGGTTTCATGATGTCCAAGAGGTTCGAACATAGGTTGGAGAACCACACGAACACATCACACCGTTACTTGGGTTCATCGTCGCACAGAGGATTATGGGTGCAGATCGACAATGGTGGTAGATGAAAAAGTAGGTTAGGTTATTTAAAGGGTTTATCGGTTGGGAAGATGAAAGAGAAAAAAAGAATTACTAAAATGCCTCTCACGTGAGGGGCACATGTCTGCAAATTAACGGGGACATTGGATGGTGTTAGGGTGGGGTACTTGATTGGGAAAATTGGCAGACCACAGGGACACAAAAATTCTAATTGAAACCTTTGGATTCAAAGCGATTATTTGACCAAACACAGGGACGCAAAACGAAACTTACTCTATAATATAACTAGAATCGTGCCCACGCGCGTTGCGGCGTATTTAACCGCGGAAAAAATTAACGTAATTGAAAACTTATAAAATAAAGCCATAGAAAAATAAAATCGTTTACAAAATTATTGTTTATGAAATAAATAAACGTATTCGGAACTTTATGTAAAAAAGGCAAAACATTTACGCAAACTCACGCGTTAAAAAAAAAAACTAGTAATATTCAAAAAACTTTATAAAAAATGAAACCGTAAAAAAATATTAAAAAAAGTTAATGGGCAAAAAATTAGAAAAAGAAAGCAAAGACTATTTAAAAATGTAAAGAGTTAAAAAAAAGTCCACATTAACGTTGTACACAAGTGCTTAAATAACTTGTGAAATATCATGAGCAACTACGTTACAATTGTGTGTGTTACCCGCGACCCGCAACGGGTTCAAAACGTATATAAAAATAAACAAGACGTAACAGTATATTAGGACTCATTTCGCAAAAAAATGCACGTCAAAACAGTGGAAAACGCAGATAAAAAGAAAAAATAAATAAATGTAAAAAACAAAGAAGAAAAAGAAAATTAAAAAATCTAAGAAAAAGAAATACATATAAAAAATAATTTTTTTTAACTTCAGATGTATGATAACTTTTTTTAAAGTTTAAGGGTAATAATGTAATTTGGTTTAAAAAAACAGAAAAAAAACAAAATTGATTAAAGTGTAGGGGCCAAATGATAAACTCTTAGAACAAAACAAAATTGTTGATTATAAGTTAATGTCATTGTGACATCAACACTGCATTAATGTCTTGTACCATGTGCATAGGTGGTCTCCATTTTGGTTTTTGTAAGTAAAAATATTAGATTAAAGTAAGTGTCGTTGAACAAAATAAAACATCAAAGTCGTTAAAAACATCATATATACGAAACAACTACACACCAAGTGTTTGATGGATTTCTAAGACAAAAAGGAAGCAAAATCCAAAATTTGAACAAAAGCAAACCATGGTTGTTCCAAAAGTTGCAAAATCGATACAAATCATTGATTTGTGGCTATTCTAATTGACGAATCGAGAGAATTTAATTTCAACAAAAACACAAATTGTGGTTGTTCCAATGGAGAATCATGGTTACAAATCTACAATTGCGAATCACCTCTTTGGTGACTCAACCCTTCAGTTTCTCATTCTCTCTTGCTCGACCCGTGGGCTAGTGTTGGATATGTTATGCAGATATTAGTAGGGGTGTGCAAAATCGGTTATGGGTCTGTTTTACCCCTCTACCGCCACCGAAACTGATCGGTCGGCTAATGAAAAATCATTTTCATAAAAGCTAACCGCTGGTCGGTTAACCGTCAGTTATGTTTTGATTAAATTCGATTAATTAACTTCCAAGGGTTTTCAGCTTTGTTTTAGCTCGATTTTACAGGTATATATGTATATAGGAACATATGCTAGTGTATATATGTATATTTGCAAGTGTATTTGTTTATATTTGTAGGTGTACATACGTATATGTGCGAGTGAAGATGGAATATGAGATCGGTTCGGCTAGATTTTTGTTGGTTAATGGATTGGCACTTCTCTACCCATAACCGAATGGCTCGGTTAAAGGTCTGGCACTTCCAAAACCGTCGGTTATGGTTCGGGGCGGTTATCGGTTATGGTTAAACTATGCTCACCCCTAGATATTAGAACGACCCAAATTGGGGGGGGGATGTGGAGGCCCAAAGCTAGGCTTTGCTAAAATTACCCTTGGGGCTGCCCTAAATTATGACGAATCCAATGGTCGATGAAGGAAACAATAAGTTTCAGAAAGAGAATCATAATTATGTCTATGATGTGTCATCATTTATACATGTTTTTCATGCATAATCACTCCCATGTTTAACTGATTTTTAGGCAACTCCATAGGAAACTCATACCTAGTTAGCTTCCTATTGAAATTTCAGGTTATTTACTTATTTGGTTCTCTATATCAAAAAAGAAAGAAATATCAAGGAAAATGGAGGTTTTGAATTCCAAAAGCCAATGCACGGTCGTACACCCCCATGCAAGACCATGCCTCCCTAGTATCAGCAGAAACCAAGCCTCAGAGTAAGATAAAACGGTCAAAGCATGGTCAAACCCAAAGGCATGGTCGTGCCTCACTATGTTCGGTAGTGCATGTGTACCCTCTAACGGATTTTGGAAAAGATGAAGATTCGTTCCAGTACAATGTCAAAAAAGCTGAAAGGCACACCCGTGCCTCCGAATGCATGTTCGTACCTCACTAATTTTTCATCCTATAAATAGCAGCTCAAACCTCATTCGTTGGTGTGCACTTCTAAGGGTGAAATTCCATCCTTCTACCCCCAAATTCTGTAAATATTAGTGTACCAAGTAGCGTAGTAGGCTAATCAGTTGTATCTAAGGATCAATAAGTTTTGTACTCACTTTCACTTTGCTTTGGTTTGATCCTTGGATCATTCTATGATTATATCATCATGTGTTAGTGTTGTCATGTACATTAACATTCTTGGCTAGTTTTCTTGTATCGCTTAGGTTTTGATGAACCTTGGTTTAATTTAATTTCTATTTATGAAAATGGTGTGTTTATATTTCTTGATTATCTTTGACTATAATTTTCTTTTATAGGCATGAATACTTAACTTCAATCATTAAACTCTTAAACCTTAGCACACGTTGTTTAAATACTCATTCAAAGTCGTACGTCTTTATACAAGGCTTTGGTACTATACTATGCCTGGTTGGTAAAAGATTTAAACTGTGTATGGTTGGGATTGGGAATTCAAGCAAGACATGTTGAGTCTCAGTTGGACCTTGTGTTTTGTGTCGGTATTCCTTCTATCCACTTGTCTTGGCTTGCGTAGGACGCTTAGCTGAAACCATGAGGTTTAAGGCTCAGGGTGAGAGAAGTATTTATTTAAAGTATGTTGTAGTAAAAAATGTATTTATTCCAGTCTTACGGTGGTTAGCGTGTCTCACCATTCTAGCTTTCCAATAGATTGAGGGTTGCAGTAACCCTAGTTGGGAGCCCTTCCACTTTATTACTAAAGAACATAAATCGGTTGATTTTTCGGTCTTAATGAGTGGCTTCGAGGTAGTTGTTTGTGCATCTGACTGTCCAAAGAGCCATACGGATTGGAAACCCTAGCTGGGAGCGAGGTCAACTGGACAATCTTAGTCTGAATAGTGACCTGAGGAAGCATAAGCATTTGCGGGAGCCTGATAGCCTTCCAAACGGTCATTAGCTTCCTTTTCTTGCTCTGATACCAAGGAACAATGCTTCTATTACAAATTGTGAATCGTTATTTATACATTATGCGTTAAAACTTGTACCATGTGACTAGAAAGGAGTAGACCCTTATTTAGAGAGGGAAACCACCAAATCCTAATGAGTTGTGTAATGTGGGTTGATTCGGCCCAACGGGCCATCACTTTATTTTATCGGCCTATTGGCTTAGCCTAGGTAAAGACATTCGCATCATTTATTCTTTTAGGCTTTAGCAACCAAAGGGCTTGTAGCCTAATGATTCTTGGTGTGTAGTAAATGTGTTCATTTCCAAGTTATTTAATCACATGTTGGACATTGGTATAGATTTAGGAGTATTTTTAGAGAAGTGTGTGAGTTAGCCATTGTAAGAAAAATAAAAAATATATATATTCTTTTAGCAGTAATAAATATTTCCTTTTTGATTAAGCTTTATTATTATATGGAAGACACGTAATGAAACGATCTTCAAAAACACATTCCCCTCAAAATCAAGAATCCTAGATGAGATCATCTCTAATTCATTTCATTTGTTTGGGTAAAGAATAGATTGAAGATTGTTGGGGTTAGTGACAAGTTCTTGCAACTTCAAGGGCTAACCTGTACTTTTCTCTTTCTGTAAGAACAGGGTTTAGTTCTGTCATATTTGTATAGTTGAAGGTATGATTAGTATGTTTCTTAAGTCAACTATTAATAATTAATAGTTGTTAGTTGTTAATCTTGTTCATACGCATTCTTGCGTTTCTTTCTTTTGTAATCCTTTTCATTGTTCTTGTAATCACTTTGAGAGAGTAATAAGATTGGGGAAATCGTTTGGCTCTTAATCTAAGTTCAATTCATTTGTATTCCAATTGGTGTTATTTCTTGATTCCGCACTTGCATTAACAATTTGTATCAGAGCTACGGCTCAGGGGTAATCGGAGAACAAACCTGCAATCGGTGGTGTTCTTGATCAATTAGGATTCAACGATGGTGTCTACTAAGTTCGATTTAGAGAAATTCGATGGCAAGAATGATTTTAGCCTATGGTGACTGAAGATGCGTGCCCTACTGGTTCATAATGGTGTTGTGGATGCTTTGAAGGGTGAAACTGGTCTGCCTGAAGGAATGTCAGGTAAAGAAAAGAAGGAAATGATGGAGAAAGCACACAGTGCAATTATCTTGAGCCTGGGAGATAGGGTTTTGCGTGAAGTGTCCAAGGAAACCACTGCTGCAGGAGTGTGGGCTAAATTGGAAGGTTTGTATATGACTAAATCCTTGGCTAATAGGTTATATCTTAAGAAACGATTATATACTTTCCAAATGAACCCTGTAAAGTCTCTTGAAGATCATACATATGAGTTTAATAAACTCATCTTAGACCTAGAGAACATTGAAGTTGTGATAAAGGATGAGGACAGGGCAATTATGTTCTTGGCCTCATTACCACAAGTGTATGAACATTTTGTTGATACCTTGATGTTTGGTAGAGACACTCTTTCCATGGATGAAGTATTATCAGCTATGAACTCTAAAGAATTAAAAAGAAGGGCTGAGGTAAAGGAGGAAAGTGCAGATGGATTGTTTATGAAAGGGAGACCTGAGTCAAGATTTAGTAAGCAAAAGTACCCTGCTAGGTCTAAGTCAAGAGGAAAGAGAAGATGCTATGTGTGTAATGGTGACAAACACTTAAAGAAGGATTATCATGATAGAAACAAGAAAAAGAAGGGAGAATATAGTTATTCAAAACAATCTGGAAATCATTCTCCTGAAGCTAATTCTGAAGGTTATGACAGTGCAGAAGTTATGGTAGTATCTAATCCTGGTTCTGGGGATGAGTGGATAATGGACTCAGGCTGCACATTCCATATGACACCTAATAAAGAATTTTTTTCAAGACTTGAAGATTGAGACACAAGGTGTGGTTCAACTAGGTGATGATAGGCCATGTCAAGTCCAGGGTATTGGGTCAGTTTGTTTCAAAATGGTGAATGGGTCAGAGGTAATTCTTCAAGGGGTGAGGTATATTCCTAACTTAAGAAGGAATTTAATCTCACTTAGAACTTTTAAAAGCAGTGGTCATCAAGTTAGTCTTAAGAATGGAAAGTCCAAGGTGTGAAAGGGGTCTATGGTTGTTTTGACTGGAACAATGAGAAATAATAACACTTATGTGTTGGATGGTCATGTGGCTATTGGTTCTGCTTGTGTGTCAGAAAGCAATTCAGAAAAAGGTGCCAGACTATGGCATAAAAGGCTAGGACACATAAGCACTCAGGGGTTAATAGAGTTAAACAAGCAGGAGTTAGTAGGTGGACTTAAAAGCTGTGATACAGGGTTCTGTGAACATTGTGTTCTTGGCAAGTCTAACAAGGTCAGATTCAGTAAGGGAATTCATTCCACTAAGGATATATTGGACTAGGAGGTGCTAGGTATTTCTTGTCTTTAATTGATGATTATTAAAGGAAGGTTTGGGTATTTGTATTGAAGCATAAAGATGAAACTTTTGATAAGTTTAAGGAGTGGAAAACCTTAGTTGAAAATCAGACTGAAAGAAAGATTAAAAGGTTAAGGACAGATAATGGCCTTGAGTTATGTAATGGGTTGTTCGATAGCTATTGCAAGAGCCAAGGGATAACTAGGCATCTAACTGTTGTGGGTACACCACAACAAAATGGACTTGTAGAAAGAATGAACAGAACTCTACTAAATAAGGTTAGGTGTTTGTTGTTCAGTGCTGGTATGCCAAGAAAGTTTTGGGCTGAAGCTCTTAGTACTGCTGCTAAATTGGTAAATCTGTCACCATCCTCAGCCATTGGTATGAAGACTCCTACTGAAATGTGGTCAGGAAAACCAGGGATTATGACAGGCTAAAGATCTTTGGGTGTTTAGCTTATGCACATGTTAATCAAGGGAAATTAGAGCCTAGAGCCATTAAGTGTGTAATGTTGGGATATCCTAATGGGGTCAAAGGGTATAGGCTATGGAGGATGGATGACAATAAGCCTAAGGTGATGATTAGTAGAGATGTAGTGTTTAATGAAGACATCATGTACAAGGACTTGATTGGAAGTACTAGTGTGGACATGGATGTTTCTGAGCCTGGTATTCAGATTGAGGTGGAGCAGACTGAGAATAAGTTTGAAACTATTGAAAATGTTGATCAAACTGAAGCTAGTACAAGTGGCACAACAAGTTCTGGCTACAAGTTGGCCAGGGATAGACCAAGGAGGGAGATTATATCTCCTATCAGATTCAGGTCAAATGAGGACATCTCTGCATATGTCTTCACTGCTGCTGAAAATGAGAGTATATGTGAGCCACTCACTTATAATGAAGCCATTGATTCTGAAGAAAGTGATAAGTGGAAGCAGGCCATGTGTGAAGAGATGGAGTCATTACATAAAAATGGTAGTTGGGAACTTGTTGATAAACCAAAGAATCAGAAACTTGTAAGTTGCAAATGGATCTTTAAATTGAAAGAAGGGATTCAAGGAGTTGAAGCACCTAGGTACAAAGCAAGACTAGTTGCAAAGGGCTTTACTCAGAGAGAGGGCATTGATTATAATGAAGTCTTCTCACCTGTAGTAAAACATTCATCTATCAGAGTTATGTTATCAATTGCAGCTACATCTAATATGGAACTTGAACAATTGGATGTGAAAACAGCTTTTCTACATGGGAATCTGGATGAAACAATATATATGAGGCAACCTACTGGTTTTGAAGTTAAAGGACAAGAAGAAAAAGTGTGTTTATTGAAGAAATCACTTTATGGATTGAAACAGTCCCCAAGACAATGGTATCTCAGGTTTGACAATTATATTGTTTCTCAAGGGTTCAATAGAAGTGAATATGATAGTTGTGTTTATTGGAGGAAATGTGATGATGGGTAATATGTTTATTTGCTCCTATATGTAGATGACATGTTAGTAGCAAGTAGACTTAAATCAGAGATTGATAGTACCAAAGAAATGCTGAAGAGAGAGTTTGATATGAAGGACCTAGGGGAGGCAAAAAGGATCCTAGGGATGGAGATATCAAGGGATAGAAATCTTGGCTTAATCAGGCTTACTCAAACCTATTACATTAAGAAGGTTTTAAAGAATTATGCTATGGACCAATGTAAGTCAGTTTCTACTCCTCTTGCTCCTCATTTCAAACTATCAAGTAAGGACTGTCCTAAAACAGAAAGTGAAGAACAAAGAATGCAGTTTGTTCCTTATGCTAGTGTTGTTGGAAGCCTAATGTATTTGATGATATGTACTAGGCCTGATAGTGGATATGCAGTGAGTGTGTTAAGCATGTATCTTAGCAAACTTGGCAAGTTGCATTGGGAAGGTGCTAAGTGGGTGCTGAGGTGCTTAAGTGGTACTCAGGAAGTTGGTTTGTGTTTTGGGCAAACTACTAAGTCTGAATACAAAGTAGTAGGTTATGTTGATGCAGACTTTGCTAAAGACTTAGACAAGGGCAGGTTAGTTACTTAGTACAGTTTTCTTGTTTGTGCAGCTTGGTTAGTTGGAAATCATCACTTCAACATGTGGTTGCTTTGTCTTCAACAGAAGCTGAATATATTGCCCTCACAGAGGCTGTTAAAAAAGCTTTGTGGCTGAAGGGATTTGTTTCTGATCTGGGTATTAAGGTTGATTATGCCATGGTGTGGTGTGATAACCAAGGAGCCATACAATTGGCTAAGAATCCTATGTTTCATGAACGAACTAAGCATATCAATGTGAGGCTGCATTTTATTAGAGAAGTTATAAGTTCTAATCGGGTCAAGGTAAATGCAATTGATACTCTTGACAATGCAGCGGATATGTTTACTAAGCCATTGGTGGGATTCAAGTTTGTGAATTGATTAAAGGTTTTGGGAGTTACTTGAAGTGATTGTTGCTAAATGAAGAATCTTGCACTAAGGTGGAGATTGTTGGGGTTAGTGACAAGTTCTTGCAACTTCAAGGGCTAACCTGTACTTTTCTCTTTCTGTAAGTACAGGGTTTAGTTCTGTTATATTTGTATAGTTGAAGGTATGATTAGTATGTTTCTTAAGTCAGCTATTAATAGTTAGTTAATAGTTGTTAGTTGTTAATCTTGTTCATACGCATTCTTGCGTTTCTTTCTTTTGTAATCCTTTTCATTGTTCTTGTAATCACTTTGAGAGAGTAATAAGATTGGGGAAATCGGTTGGCTCTTAATCTTAGTTCAATTCGTTTGTATTCCAATTGGTATTATTGCTTGATTCCGCAATTGCATTAACAAAGATTCAAACTTTAGATTGGACCCAATGATACAATTTTAATTACCTAAACTTTCCCATGTAATATTGTATTACAGTGATGTTATCTAGCAACTTGCTAGTACATCCTTTAGTTATATGAAATAATTACATAACTTTCAAAAATCAGATAATCATGCAGGTGCCAAAAGGATTATATAGTGAATTTATGGATTTCTAAAAAAACAATACTTCTATTACAAGTTACAAATTGTGAATGGCTATTTGTTGATTATGCATCAAGACTTGTACCCTGTGACTAGAAAGGCCTAGGGGGCTTCTCCAAAACAGCAGAAAAGAAGACCTCTCTATCATCATCTTTATCAACCTTTGGCACAACCACCCATTTGTGCTTTTTGTACCTTAACATCTTAAACCCCTTCAAATAGTCCTCCAAATCCTCCTTTAAACAGAAAAAACTGTCAATCCATAACAACCCTCCTGGCCTAAGTACCCTATCCCAATCATAAAGTACAAAATCCAACAACACAAAGTCGATCCAACCGTCGAGAAACCGTGTCGTGTGGATCAAATCCAACGTGTTATCGAAAAACGGGAGCCGTTGATTTATCGTCATGTAGATAGGTACGAGCCCCCGAAGCGCGATCATTTCACTAAATGGGGCCCCAAGATTAATAGTGGCGGATACAATTGTCACATTATGTTCCCGCATTCTAGCAGCAAAAGTACCCGTCCCGACACTAAAATCCAGCCCGGTACGTATCTCACCAGGCTTCAGATCGAGAATGTCTGTGATTCGGAAGTCAGGAGTCGAGTTTGAAAATGGGTCCGGGTAAACGGGTATGACCCATCTCGGGTTTTCGTGATGTGTCAGATTGAAACAATCTGAACATTTGAAAAAACCTTTGCTTGTCTTGTTTGCAGCAAGACAAGCAAAGTGTTTGCATCTGTATTGACTCCACCGCACGTTTTTATCATCCGGAAGGCTCCAAACTGACTCGGGAAACGGGAACGGTTTCGTGTAAAACTGTGGGGCCCGTGAGAAGCACCGTCTTCTTGGTAACGGGTCACACCCATGAACCATCAACCGTTGAGCTAGTTTCCAATCATCATTGCATATATCACCCACATCATAATTCATATACTCTTCAAGTTCTTGTTTCATCGAAAAACAAGCGTGTCCTATGCTTGTAAACGTCCCGTTTGCTCCCATGAAGTTTTGCTTTCCTAATCTATTCGGTTTTATCCGAATATATTTCCGGATTTCTTCGGTTAAAAAGAAATCCGGTGACATATGAACCGGTTGTGAGCCCGTTACCTCAGTTTCTAGACTACCCAACCTTGCAGACTCGATTAGATCCAAAATGTCCGCAAGAAACGAACCATATCTCAATGCATCAGGGGAATCTTTATGGGAGTCTCTAATATCCATTATTTCGTGTTCTATCTTCTTGATAACGGTTTCTAATATATCGATTTGATGACGATTGTGAACATGGAGATTAGTATCATACATGCATTTTGTATCCGAAATGAGAAAAGGCTTCAAGGAGTAGAATTTGAAATAAACAATAAAACTAAGTGAAAGAACACCCAATATGAAAACTAACCTGGGAATTCCTCTTGACATACTTAACTTCATTTTCCTAAATGTCAGGAATCATCAAAACTTAAGTTCCACTACTCAAATGCAAGCTAAATGATTAGCTATAGAAAGAGTTAGCTTCATTGTTAGATAAAGTTTACAAATTTAATAAAAATCTAAACTTTCGTGTATTTTCAGATAAGAATCTTTTGATTCTTGAAATTGGGGCATATTTTCAAGATTTGATTTTGATTGTTTAAAGTAATAGTTTAAGAGCAAATTGGAATCAGATTCAAGGTTCTATACCTCTATTGAAGTACTCAAATCTACAGAATAAAGAATTGGGTTGACAGATGGATTAAGAACAATTAAAAATGTTTTATAATAGTGTGCACCTACATTGTGAAGCACGAAACATAGAATGCAGCATAAGTTATGCAAAATTTAAGAATATATAACGAAAATAGCAATGGAGTGATGCTTAAATAAAGGAAGTTCTCACCTGACATAAGAAAAATGTGACGGGTGCCCCAAAACGACTCGGTTTTCCAGACGTTGACAATCGACGGCCTTGCATGTTCTAGCTTAGCATCGACTTCTGGAACTTATTTACTAATATGGAAGCTAAGTAATTGTTGGTCATAATTTCAAGTGTCTTCAAAGTTCGAATTAATCAACAATTTGAAACCAATTCGGTAGAACAGTGTTTGTATGTGCTTCAGATTTTGTTGTGTAACACCAAATTCAAGTTTAAATTTGATTATCTAATTGTTTTAAAGTCAAAATATTCTGAGTTCAGAAGCATTTTACCAGGAGTTGATGTAATAAGACTTATTTTGATTATAATTTTTTAAGCATCATACTCCAAAATATTGGTTTGATTCTGCTTTATAATTGCACATCCAAACACCTTTCTTGCATTGTTTTTTTTTTTTTTTTTGGGAGGGGGTGGCTACTATTGCAAGATGGCAAGTGGATTCTACATAAATACTCACTTTTTGTAAAAAATAAATAAAAATAAAATAATCATAATAATAATCACTAAATCGTAACAAAATTTTATATATGTTTTATTTAGGTTATTTAAATTTAAAACATTTAAATATCTATAAAAAATTTAGAAGATTGAAACACCTTAAAGTGGAATGGTTTTAATGACACAAATCTTTAAGCGATTTTAGTAGAATTTATAGAAATTTGGTTACTATTTGATGAAATTTTCTGTTAATAAAAATGTGAGTATAATTATGAAATAAATAATATTTGCCCAGAAAAATGATATGATAATCAATTTGAAAATTTCTTTCAAATGAACATAAAAAAAGTGGCTTAGGAATAGGAAGAACAAGTACCATATCCAGATGTTAGCAAATCATTGAATCTGTGGCTTCTCCTCTCACAAACCGCAAGATCAAGTTCTAAAGAATCGAAAACATGAGTTCAAATTCGATCACACAATTTCATTGGTGGTTGAAAGAGATCACTTTGAAATTTTAATAAAACAGTAACAGAAAGTGAACGATTTCACTTCCAGACTGTTCAATCGACAGGTTTCAATCATAGAATCGACTTTGAATTCCAAATCTGTTATTGATCAAATAGAACTCGAAGATGCAATCGGAACAGAGATTTTGAAATCTCAAAAGCTAAAATAAACCTAAATTAACCATTGAAACCCTAATTTCTAGATAAATTACATGATCAATCAATAATCTCCGGTTAATCACCAATTTACTCAACAGTCTAACAAACACTAGAAACAAAACACAAGATCTGGTAACGCTTGAGTTCAATTGATCCGCGAATCACCTCCGGCGACGGCCGTCGGAGTACTGAGAGAGAGGCACAACCTCCGCTAACGGAGTTGACAACGGCGTCGGAAGCGGAGAGGTCCGGCAAACAGGACAAGTAGCGTTTAGCTTCAACCACGCATCAACACACGTCAGATGAAAACAATGCTTACAATCCGGTAACATCCTCATCATCTCCGCCTCCTTATACTCGCACAAACAGATCGCGCAAACTGATTCAATTCCGTTGGAGAACGGAAACTTAGGGTACGAATTGATCACGGCTTGATCAAGTCCAACAACGGCGTTTTGTTCGTCTTCGTTCGTTTCATCGACGAAGATTATGCTCGGGAGAATTACGCCACCATCGTTAGGGTTTTGGCGACGGGGATTGTGACCGTGACCGTAGCGGCGGCGGAAGCAGATGTAGGACGCGAGAAATAGCGAGGATAAGAGGACGAGGAATCCAAATGCGATGGCGATGGCGTAGCCGAGGCCGATGTTTGTTAGGTAGTAATGAGTGGGGCTAGTGATTGGAGGTGGTGGAGATAGGGTGGACATTGAGGTAAAATTGGTGTATGGTGGTGGTGATGTCCATTTGGGGGAGGGGAGAGGGCGGAGGTGATGGTGGTGGTGTGATGGTTTTAGAAAAGGGTTGGTGAGTTGCTGAAAAGGTGCATTAAATGAGTTATAGAGAGAAAGGTCATTAATGGCGATAGAGAGAAATCAAAGGATATAAAAGACGGATCGCCATTGAAGAACCTTTGAAAAACCTCAACGCTCCCAACTTAATTTCTTTATTTATTGTCTAATTTATCATTAGTTAGGTGGACCTATAATTTGGAAAATACATTTTTATTTTTTAATATCCGCGAATTTGGAATTCGAATATAAGGTGTAAGATAAAAGGATGTGTATATTATAATACCACCATAATTTATATAGTCATTCAAAAGCAATAAAATATAACTACACGCTTATTCTATACGTCTTAAGGCTTCGATTGTTCGCAACGCTAAGACTCATCTTTCTCACATTCAGGCCTAGTCAGCTTGTCAAATCGGCTTTCCACCCATTATTTTCACAAACTCATTTTACTCTCAACGCTATCATACTCATCATTTCCACATACAACTTACATTCTAACATTTAATTTATTAGTTTGTGAGAAAAAAAAGTAACTTACAATGCATGTAGCCAAGGATGATACCCACAAATGCAACCCTCCTCAACGCCGCATGACCCACAAATCATTGCCACCTCACCACGGGCGGGCGATAAACACCCGCGTTGGAGGCCTTCTTAGTAACGCTAGCCATAAACTCTTAGTTAAATATACACTTATACAAAAAATTATTTGTTTATGTATATAAAATGAGTTCAACCTTTGTATTATTTCAAACAATTAACGTACAAAAGTAGCTATTGTACACATATAACCCGATACGGCATGGGAAATTACTTGAAACTACTATTCATAAATCATAACAATCGCCATGGAAATCTGACATTCAAAAACAATCGTCATAAAAGCAATTATACACAGATAACCTAATTGGTAAATGTAAGTGCTTAATTCGAAAGAGTTTTGATATTTACGTTTTTATTCATAAATGGAATCACTTTGTTGGAAAATAAGTTCCAAAGCAAAGCACTGTAAATGGTTGCTTACTCGCAAGATAATCTAAACTAAATTTAAAATTTTGATAAATTTATTATCAAAATGGTTATCATAGATCATACGTGATGTTTAACTTAATCTTCACTTTATTATTTGGATATGTTGGAGCATACTAGTAGTTTATAATTATTCTGTATGATACGTGCATATTTGTTTTATTATGTATTAAATTTTTGAGTGACTAAGTTACCCTAAAATATGTTGACCATAATTATAAGAATAATTGTGAATCAAGACTAAAGTAAATTAGTTGGTTAACTTTCATAAACGGTCAAAATAAGCAATGAGTTGCAACTAATTCATAGATGTCTAACATTGAACATGACTTGTCTTCCAAATTATATACTAACTAGATGGTTATATCCCGCGTGTTGCCGCGGGAGCGCATTTAAAATGCAAATAAGTTAACACTTAATAACAAAAAAATCTTTTAAAAAATAACATCTAATAAAAAGAAGCACGGCAAAAGGAACGGAAAGTTCGTAAAAGAAAAAATAAGAAAAATAAAAGAACTAAAAAAACGAAAATAATTTTATCAAAATAAAAAAGGGTTGGCATGGAAGCCCCGGTTCGAACCTCGGTTGTGTGGCAATAAGAGGAGGGACTTTAACCACCAGGCTATTGTCTTTCTTCCATTGCAATAGTATATAACGAAAGAAATAAAATTAAAAAAAAAAAGCAAAAAAGGGTTACTGTAGCTACTGACTTGGCTTTATTATATATACCGGGAATTCCGTATGTGTACAAACAAAATCTAAATCGCAACATAGGTAAAAATAAGTATGTCACAACGTTATGTTTTCATATAATATTATATATCAAAAGTTATAAAAAAAAACCAAACTAAATTTAAAAATAAAAGTAAAAAATATACTCCCATTGCAGTTTTAAATACAATTCATTAAGAAACATAGATAAAATGAAAACATTAGACAATATAAAACATCTTTTTTTTATAAATATTAAAATAAATTAAAGGAACGAAAATGTAAAAAATAAGCAAAGGAACAGTGTGTAGAAAAACACAAAATACGGCTCGGTTTTAAACAAAATCTATATCACAACTTGCAATCAATTTTTTTTTTGAAACATGGATTTTGACCCGGCACGATGTTAAACAAAAATTATATCGCAACTTGTGAATTTTTTTGAAACGGGGATTTTGACCCTGCTCAATTTTAAATAAAATTTATACTGAAGCGTAGATACAAATAAGAACGTCGTAACGGTATATTCGAAATGTACTATAAGAAAAAAAACAAAATATGTTTAAAATTAATTATAAATAACAAAGTAATATAAAAATTAAATCAATAACAAAAAAAATGGATGCGTGTGCTGTGGGGATAAACCAAATCATTAAAAAAAAAGAAAGAAAAATTCCATTTGAGGGGAGCAAACGGGCAGGGGTGAAAGCCGGAGTTTCGAAAACGCATTAAGCAGGTGAGAAAGCGGCGGGCAAACCACCAGACCATATGCCCAGATATGTGTTTTGATATGGAGTTGTGATGTTATACGTCAATGGATGTCTCGAATGGACATTTTCAAGATTAATTGAGACTGATGCATTTTTACAGTTGTCTGTGTAAGATTATTGGTTCTAAGTTCATGAACCATAACATATCACAATTCACAATAAACAATTCACAATAAAGCTAATAAAGCATGAAGCTATATGGTGATACACAAAGAACAAGTAGACACCAATAACATAGTTAAATATTAACCCAAATAAATAACATATTTATATATATTCAACCCAAATAAAATTATAAGTATGATTATTTAGGTAGAATAATTTATACCTAATATATTCTAATAAATAAGTAATCGATTGCGTCAAGTATTCAAGATTTTTATTCCGTTTATTTTTTTCATTACTGACTATTTAATATTAACCTAGTGGAGATAATTCAAATACTATTTCAAGTATTATCAAGTGAAATAATTCTCTTAAAAATGATATATACAGTGTAAGTACTAATTAAGTGCAATGATACTCTTTTATAATCTTTGCACTTTGCTTCAATCTTTCATGTGGGATGGGGGAAACTAGATTTTGAGTTGATAAAAATCATTGCCCCACGTGAATGGTTTGTAGTCACTTTGTACTACGATAGGTAATATGATCATGTTCTTTACTTATTCCTGATTTTAAGTTGCAATAGTTTCGGTTAATCACTCTCACAAATCTACTAGATGATAGAAAAACTCTAAATCAAAACATTCAAGGTGGTATTCATACACAAAACCGCTTACGAGATTAATTGATCATTTTTATAAGTTTAAGATGAGTATGTTATTAGGTGATATCCACCCGATTACCCAAAATCAATTTCATACACGTGAGTCCATGTATAGGATAAAGCTTTCCAATCGGATATTAGATTAAGATTAACAAAATTCGTACAACCCGCCCATTAACATCTATTAGAGTCTCTTAATATACTTGTTTGTATCAGTGGCGGAACCATAAATTTTTTTCATGTGTGTCGGTTGACTAGCGATATATAACACGAATATAACACTAAAAAAATTTCATGTGGGTGACTGCAAAATTTTATGGGGGGCGATCGTTATTTTAACGTGTATATAACATTAAAAAAAATCCATTCAATTAGTTTTGATTCTTAATTTTATACTATATAAAATTGAAGCACAATAAGTTGCTTTTGCAAATGAAGGAAGGTATAAACTACAATTATAACTTCGAAAACACAAAAGCAAACACCCTATAGTCATGAACATTCAACACGTTAATATGGGTTTTCAGTGTGCCAATGTCTTAAAAGTAACCAGTTTATATAAAGTTCGTAGAAACAATGTGTGAGATCAACAAATACGCGATATATGATATGGTAAAATATAAAATATGAAACAAATATGCGACTATGGGTTAAATCATACATGGAATTGTATGTGATCACATGATCAATCTTATTTTTCATTCTTTAAATCGATTTAAGTAAAGAAGTCGGTGAGTGAAGGAAGCTTGATCTCACCCTTGCTAGATACCGGTATGCTAATGTCACCGATGAGTGGAAGGTCAACAACTAGGTTGAGTTGAAGCTCGTAATCGATGTCCCAATCAACAGCAATGTCCTTCACCAAGCTTACTAACACACTGTGTGGCACCTTAATCTCAACATCTAGCAAGGTGTCACCGTTTCCCTTGAGTGAACCGGGATCAGTGATTGTTCCGGTCGCAATCACGCTGGTTCGAAATTAAACCAAAATCAGTAAAAAATGTATGTATTTACTCGTTTCATGTGAAATTATTAAGCATTGGGTTAAAATGTTAATTTAATTAAGAGTATTTATACGAATTTCGAAATAGCTAAAACCAATGTTTTCATAACTAGACCAAACAACTCGTCTTACGCCTTACCGGTCCACTAGCCGAAGCGGCCGGACCGGATGACGTCATAAATAATGGAAAAATTAAAACTATTTATATATATTTAATTTAAACAAAATACGAAAATATTATATACTTGGTGTGGATTTATAATTTTAATTTAATATGAAGACTTAAATAATTTAAACATAGATTGTGGAATACTAAATTAATTAGAAAATGAGATTTTAAAACAAAAAATTCATACGTATCAAAATTATGTGAATGAGGATTATTTTTATCGTTTATTCTTTCTTCATTACTAACTATTTAATATAATTATTAAATCTTCATTACTATGTAATATTTTTTTATGATTTTCAAATATTAATTATTAACTATTTAATATTTTCTTAATTTTAATCGGTGTAAAACATCGGTTTCTAACCTAGCTAAAAAACTAAAATAAAATAAAATCCTGCCTGTTTCACCTGTCCCGGTCAAAATATGAATAACCGGACCGACAACCCGGTCCGTTTTGGCAATTTCGAATGGAAACAGATGTGTCCGTTTTAGCTTAAAAGTTAAACCTACATGAACTATATGGAAACAAATGTGTGCGAGCGTGATTAACAAACCAAACGAAATCAACAAAAATGATAGCAAACGAACCTGCCGGAGCTTTTGAGAACGTAACGGATCTCTCCGATCGGAATAGGCGTGCTGTAAGGATTTGAAACGTTGACCTTAGCGTTGTAGGTGACGGAGTCAAGGGCGACGCCTTTCAGATCAACGTCGGTCAAAGTCGCTTCCGGCTTGGCCATGCTCGCCACCGTATCTGAAACGAACTGCTTCGCCTGTTCCAACAAACCGGCCATATCTCCGGTAACGATTACCACCAGCAATTTGAAAAAGTAGGAAGTTGATTGTCGTGCAAGGAGAATATGCTTTTGCTCCAATTTGACGAAGATGCCGTAAGGTTTTATGGTCGTCGAGGTTGGGGCCTGGGGGACAATGATCCGTGCGCTGGGCCTCAATGAATGGGTCACGCGTGATCCAAACACCTGAATATATATATATATAAACTAGGTTAGATTCCCGTGTACTACACGAGTTAAACAATAAAAATAAAAATTTCATAAAATTATAAGAATATCTCAATACCGAAATTACGTATAAGTAACGAATTTAAGTAATAAATCAATAATATTGAAAATGAAAAAAAATGTTTATAACTCATAAATTTCCATAATTTGAAAGTTAAGGATTCAAAATGATGTCTAGAAACGTTATATAATTATTATTTTTTAAATGTTTTATAAAAAGACTGAAATAAATGTTCAACTTATAAAAATGTTTTATGAAGAAACTATTTTTTTTATTATTTAATAGGGGAAAGAGACAGGAAAAAAATATAAAAAAACAATTAAAGAAAACTTGTATAATTAATAGGAGAGAGAAGCGGTAAAAAAAGGATAAGCATGTATATGAGAGTGACAAGTGTCATACTAAAACCTTTATTTATTATATAAAATAGATTTGAGTAAATTACAGATATCGTCCTTTATGTTTATACACTTTTTTCAGATATCATCTTTTAGTCCAAAAAACATCAGAGATCATCATTTATGTTTAAAACTCTTACATGCCATGTCCTTTAGCTTAAACGACGTTAACTTTTAACGTTAGATCTGGTCATGTGGAGAGAATATGGTCATTTCATCGTTTCAGGGACTATTTGTGTAATTAACTAAAATACTTGGGTTTAAAAGAACCCCCCTGTCTCTCTATCTCTCTCTCTCTCTTCAAATGCCCCAAATTGAGGTCCAAATCAGTGGCAAAAACTTGGAGAAATTGGTTGGTCGATTAAGGAAGCTAGTTCTCGCCTCGCTACTGCCGTCATCCTTCCTTCCTAAAGCCGCCGCCGTCGTCGCCTCTCATCCCTGAAGCCGATGACGTTTCTTCCTCCACCCCTGAGCACCGTTAGACCTGCATTTTGGGTCTTCGACAAACGAGGATGGGGGTGATGCTGAAACCCTGATTCAGCCGCTGTTGTGCTCCTGCCGGAAAATCGGTCGGATTCCACCCATCTCTCTTCGGCTATCTTCCTCTTTGAATATTCTCTCTAGAGGTTTAGGGTTTGCAGTTAGGGCTGTAGGGGAAAGGTGGAAGGGACGATGGTGGGGCTGTTGAGTCGCCGACGCGAAGGTCCGCCGTAGGTGGCCGGCTCCCCCTCTTACTCTCCGGTCGGCTCTCTCTCTCTCGTACTGGTTTTGATAACGCTCGTTTTATGCGTTTGATTTGGTTTAATCTGCATGTGTTTTGTTTGATTCAATCGAAAGTTTTAATCTGGATCACTGTGTATGAAACTATGAATTGAGTTCCAATTAGTTGTGTAATTTGATTTGGGGCGTTTGAAGAGAGAGAGAGAGAGGAAGGGGGTTTTTTAAACCCAAGTATTTTAGTTAATTACACAAATAGTCCCTGAAACGATGAAATGACCATATTACCCTCCATATGACCAGATCTAACGTTAAAAGTTAACGTCGTTTAGGCTAAAGGACGTGACGTGTAAGAGTTTTAAACATAAAGGATGGTCTATAATATTTTTTGGACTAAATGACGATATCTGAAAAAGTGTATAAACATAAAGTACGATATATGTAATTTACTCTATAAATTTTAATTACATAAAACTAATCTGTACTTATCATTTTTTTAGCCGGTAACGTTTTTAAGATTAAATGCATTAAAAAGGATCTTAAATTCATTAAATACGTTAATTATTATTTTTAAAAGTAGTAAATAGTTATGACATTTATTTTACACATGTGAAGTTATTTATTTAGGGGTTGTTTGGCAAAATTTAAATCTTTAAATGTTGAATCATTAAGTGCTGAACCATTAAGAGCTCTGAATGGTTTAGCATGGTTTTATAGTTGAACCATTAAGAGGCTTGCAGAACCATTAAGAGGTGGGGTTTCAACGAAACAAACACCCTTACCTCTGACTGATTCAGAGATAAGCCTCTTAATGGAATCATTAAAAGGCTACCAAACAGCCCCTTAATCACAGATATTGGCAATCAAGATTTATTAATCCATATTAGATTGTTATTAATCTCATTTAATAACGCTTTGCCGGTGGGGGTTCAATCCGTGTGGTGGACAAATGAGTATAGTTTAAACTAGCATTACTTTTTAAGTAACATTTTAAATCTTTAAATATATCATGTAATAACAATAATTATAAGAACACACAACAAGGTTCTCCAAAAAAACATGTTCTATACAACTTCTACACCACCTTCTTTCTCCTGTCTATCTCACAACCCACAAAAATGATTATCTCCTCTCCCTCCTCCTTATCACTCTCTCACACACCCATTCTTGTCGTTCATGAAACACCCTCACCTCCACCTCACATTCTATCTTCTAAAAAACACCTAAAAATGACATCCCCAATAGTTGGTTTAAGGTTTTTTTTGTTGAGGTGGAGGAAATAGGGTATGAATGTGGAGGAGAGATAATAGTTTGATGTTGATGGGTAAAAATGACCAAAAATGAGGTATATGAGGGGAGTGATGAGAGAGGAGAGATGGTCGGTTTTAGAGGTTTGTGTCACACCCTTAAAATACACCTGCGAGGTTTTTACCGCGAGGTGTGTAACAAACCAGGATCTCAGTCATTAGTTATATCAAACGACACTATATGATTTTAATAAAAACCATTAAACATTTAGAGTAAATGCGGAATCGTAAAGTAAAATATTTAATGCGCAAAACAAACACGCCTAAAACCAAGTTGATTAAAAATAAGTAAATAGTTTAAATGTTTGCAATAATAAAGGACTTCCATGCATGTCCTAATCGTGTACTTGTGCCTTAGCGACCTGAGAAAACATGTTAAGAAAATGTGTCAATGCTAGGTTGGTGAATTCACAAGTTTCAGTTATAAATAATATTGGCCAGATAATGTACATTCTAAATATATCAATAGGTAGCTAACCTATGTTCAAGTTACTAAAGCGCTCGCAACCGAAACTGACTGTTTTGTGTTTGATGTCTTCCACCATGTCTATCAACAATGGTGATGTGTTAGGTCAATTTTACACCCGTTCGACCTCCAGTCGAGTTAGCGACTAACGTGGGTGGAGTTTGTCAAACCTAGTTGTACTAATCAAGATTACCTCGCTAATTCCATATTAAACGGTTCGATTTGTAAGGACTTTCATGATAGAATGTTACGCTTAGTTTAACATGTGATATATAAGAATTACAAGAATCTAATGTTTGTGTCATGTTTTCTCTCCTGGTTTAAAACAGTAAAGGGGGCATGAAACTCACATGAGATGTGTAGAGTGTAGTAAATAACACCACAACAAATAATGCAACAAAACCACAATAGATTGCAAGTGAACTGGCTACAAATTCCATAGAATATGATTGCGATCGTTAGGAATACATAGGGTTATGTGACGACAATACAGGAAGATCGGATGTTCTAAATAAACTAATGATTAACGAAAAGGAAACTTGTTATCGGGATTAGAAAATCCCTAGTTTGGTATCTAGTAATAACGTGGTACGCGTGAAACACCACTAGATACGAGGTAACAATATTAATTAGTAATTCGTGTGTTTTTGTTGAACGAAGTAATTGTTTAAACTATAATATAGATATGTATATTTTATCTTTTATAATTAAAATGATAGTTAATTTAAATATTACACCTGAACGTTTTCTGGTAACAAATCGTGTTAAAATAATATTATAATAATATGGGAATGAGTTTTGTATTAACTAATTGCTTAAAATTTCCTTTTAAAAAAAATAAAACAGTTTTGAGACTCGAACCCGGGTCTCACCCACAACAGGCCAAAGCTTTAACCAGTCCCACCCGCTAGGGTATCGCGTTAATGACCCAGTTCAGTTTGGTTTTAACATTCAACTCTCTTGTGTTCTTCCCCTAACCCGATCGAATCCACCCTAAATCCCACTGATTTTCGATCGCGAATGAACATAGTAGCTTGGGGGTTTTGTTAATCGTTGTATTTCGAGTCTACTGGTGTGATTAATTGCAAAAACATCAAGTGTAGGTCGATTAATCACTTGTTCAGATAACCGAAACCCTAGATTTTGAACACAAATCAAATTGACTTAATCTGATGGAAGGAAACTGAATTCATAGGGCTTTTCGATGAGTGATGAATTGCGAAACTACCCATGTAATTTAATTTGATTGAAACAGAGTGTAGGTTAGGGTTCGATTAATCCGGTTTAAACGATGAACCCTAGAATTGGTTCGTGTTCAATTCGATGTTGTAAGCCCCAATTATGTTAGGGCTTCTGTTCTAAAGGTGAAACCGAAACTACATATGTGTTTGATTACCTGAATTGAGTTCGAATTGATAGAGATCAACTAGATAGGGTTCCGACTTCGAATGGTTTGGTCTCCAGCGTCTCCGGTTTCTTCTCCGGTCGAATTGGTATGGGGGAAATGATCAGAGGTGTGCGATTGATGTGTATGGAGTGTTTGATTTCACAATTGCTTTACCAAATGATTGAATTGATGAGTCTTAGCAACCAGTTCGACGGTTACGGTTTTAATGAGCATTATATGATTAATTCGTAATCAATAACAATCAGAAACACTTGGAAATGATTCAATGATGACCGACATCATCATTGTTGTGCATTATGGCTACGAATTCAAACAAGTTTGGAGTTATGGTCTTGAATTTGGATCAAAGAATGCTCGATTTTGACTTTCAAAGGTCAAACAATCAAGTTTTGGGTATTTACATCATTAGTCCCTGTAGTTTCATGTGTAATTGTTTGAGTTAGACATATTTGATCCTTGGAGTTTGTGAGATAACGGGGTTTGAGTTAACTGAGTTAACCTGAAATAGTCGGGTGTCCTAGTTTGTGAGTGGGGCAAGAGAGACAGAGAGTGTATGGGACAATGACCACATCACCTGACAATGTTTTTAGAATCGGACCGATCGGACCGGGAAACGGACAAATAACTGGTCTGATTGTGTGTAGTTGAACCATTTTTACTAAACTAACCAATTTTCGGTCGGACTGTTGGTCCAACCGGATTTCAGAATTTTTTATTTTTTGTATTTTTTTTCCTTTAAAATCTCATTTTTTATTAATTTTTTATTTAAAGTTGCATATTTTATTTATTTAAACCTTTATATGTCATTAGAATTTGATATTTACCATAAACAAAAAACGTTTTTATATTTTGTATATATATAAAGAGTTTTAATTTTTATATTATATATGACGTCATCCGGTTTTTAAATGCGGTCTGATCAGTCCGACCAGTTGATCTCTAAGACAGCCGGTTCACTGTCAGGTCCAGTTCTGAAAACATCGTCACCCGGTTTTGAGCATGATACTTTTTTGGTTATTGTGGGTGCTTAAAGTTGTAACTAAACACAACCGGGACCCCTCCATCAGTTAGCACTTGACATTCTGAAAACCTCAACCTTGTTGTGTCAACCTGACCAACATAGGTATGTAATGACACTTTATTTTTATCTTTCTTATGTGTTACATTCAATACTTAACTAAAAATCTCAAAGAGATTACAACTGTGATACTTGTGTGAAAAAAATGACACCAGTTTATGTATTAATTTGTACATAACACTCCATAATTGTCGGATTCGAGAACTACACGATAGGGTGGTGAAAAAGAAAGGGTGTCTAGGTTTAGAAAAAGAATCAGTGAAGGGGTCTTTTAGTAGATGGGGGTGAGAGAGGGGGGGGGGCTATTTATGAGTTGTTCAAGTAGGCAAGTACTTGGGTGGGGGGTTGGGGTAAGAGGAGAGTCCCCAACCAAAAGTTTATGAGTTCTAATCTCATCCAACACACACAAAAAATAATATTCACCAAAATAGCAATTTCCCATGATGCTTTACCAAAATAGCCATTGATTTTTTTTTTTACCAAAATAGCCATTTTGGCGAAATTTTGCCATATTTTTTCGCCTTAAATTTTCGCCATTATTATTATTTTTTTTTAATTTTGTGGGTCCGAATGGCGATTAGATGTGGCGAAAATTTTGAAAAACGGCGAAATTTTTGAAATTTATTGAAAAATGGCGAAAATTTCGAAAAATCTTGAAAAATGGCGAAAAATTCGAAAAAGTGGCGAAAATTTGACCACTTTTGGCTAAAATAAAACATCATGATCATCCAATAGATCAATTTTCCACCGGTACATAAAATAATATTACAAGACATTACTTAAAAATAAGTTGTAAGTTGATGGATAAAAGGATGAATTTTATAAAGTGGATAAGTGAAAAAAATGTTTAAGTAGATGGAATGTGAAAGAAATGAATGGTAGGAAGGGATATAAATATTTGATGAAGTTTGTTAGATAAGTGGAGAAAAAATCAATGGTAGAGAGGGGTATAAATATTTGATGAAGTTTGTTAGATAAGTGATGAAAAAATGAAGGAATGGTAGGAAGAGGTATAAATATTTGTTTAAATAATATTTTATTAAAATTATATTTTATTATTTTACAAAAATTGAAAAAAAATAATAATTGAAAAAAAATAAATATTAAAAAAAGGCGAAAATTTAAAAATTTTAAAAAATAATAATATTTTAATATTAAAAAGTATATTATAATTTAATAATAAACGGCGAAAATATCCCATATTTTTTCGCCATTTTTCAAAATGACGAAAATTTGAAATATTCTGATTTTTTTTTGGCGAAAAATCAGATGTTTTTTAGCGAAAAATACAAATTTTAGCGAAAATTTGGGCCAAATTTTCGCTGCTGGCGAAAATTTGCCTCAAATTTTCACCATTTTGACAAATGGCATTACCTGATTGGTTGGCTATTTTGGTAAAAAAAAAAGTCAATGGCTATTTTGATAAATCATCATGGTCAAATGGCTATTTTGGTAAATATCCCTAAAATTTGCCGTTAAAAAATAAAAGTAGTCAAGTACTTGACAGTGGGTGGGGTATGACGAAGAATAAGCAATTCGTGAGAGGGTTTTCTCTGTCTTTATGTTTTTAAGTGAAGTGGTATAATATACTCATAATTTTTAAAAGTAAAGAATTTGTAATATAGAAATTTCAAAATAAATTTTTGAATAAGAAATTGTTATATGTATGTATGTATGTAATGATACTCAATCATAAACCAACAATTTAATTTGGGTTAGCTATACGTACCTTCTCTCTTACTTGTCATATTCATTCTCTTAAAAAAATAATTTTAAAACTTGTCATTTTATCACTTTCGAAAAATCATTATTTCTAAAAAAAATTTACGTTTAAAAAACGATTTCTATAAAATACATTAAGATGTATTTTAAAAAAAACTTCTAACTAGTATTTTATTTTTTTTACAAAACGTCTTTAAAAAATAATCATATAACATTTTTATAAAAAAAGATAAAAAAATGTTTTTATTTTTTTAAAATCACTACTACCAAGTTCGGCCTAAAATCACCGTAAGTCCGCCACAACCGCACTACCAAGTTCGATCTACCAACGGACACTACTCACCGCTTAAGGGCGTGCAAAAACCGAATCATATCCATAACTTAAAAAACTAAACCAAATTGTGAATTCTGTTTTCGGTTCAGTTAACAGAGATACATTTTTTTTTAAATTCAGTCTATTCGTTTAACCGAATAAGTGATAACTATATATGTTGAATTCGATTTTTTTAATCTGATTATTAGACTGGATTTGGTTCGATTAGACAAATTCCTCAATACAGTTCTGTTCGATTAACGGATAGGCCTAAAAAATAAAAAACCTAAAATCAAACCGCTGAACACCCCTAGCGCCGCTAACCTCCACTACTACAAACCCCGAACCGTCACCACTGTCCACCACAACCGATAAAATAAATTCAGACATTTTTAAAAACACTTTTTCTAATTAGGATTTTAATTTTTCTAAAAACGTCTTTAAAAAATAATCATATAATGTTTTTTATAAAACTATAAGATTTGTTTTTCATTTTTTTAGAATAAATTACACAGATTGTCTTTTATTTATACTATAAATTACAGTCTATGACATTTGACTTCAATAAGTACACCACAAGTCCTGTTTTAGATACTTTTGCACACCCTATGTCCTTTATACTAACTGGTGTTAAATTTTTCTGTTAAATTTTAGCATGTGCAAGTCACATGAAATTATAATGATCTTTTAACCCATTAAAAAACAATTTATGTAATTTATTAAAAATCAAACCCAAATTATAAAGGACAAATTTTTACAAATCCAATATCCCCAAACTCATCATCTGCCTACTTCCATTTCTTTCCAAGTCAAACCCAGCTCATAACACACTTTTCTCTATTTTCCTGAAAATCAAACCTATTCTCTATACGCATCATCGGATTGAGCTTTGATTGATTATATATAAAAACTGTGGGGTTTATGAGATTAAAATTAAATAGGTTTACTCTCACCGCTTGAACCATCTCATTAACCCAGCCACATGAACCATCTCACTAACCTACCCACCTGAACCCGCATCTGCCTCCTCGACCTCCGCCTCAAATCCTCCCTTCGATGTTCCTCGAAACCGATCAGAATTCCAAATTAGGTATCCAAGACCTTTGCTGGATCAAATCCAGATCTGACTCATGGATTATCGCTGCCCTAGCAGGACCGTTGATCCTATCTCTTCAACATCTACACCGCCCACTGCTTCTTCAAATATGATGCTGCACCGGAAATCCTCTCCTGCATTAAACACGATCCCTGGAGCCGACGAGTTCTGGCGGAGCCGGCGAGTTCTGGTTGAGCCGGTGATGGTGGGTGTAATTTGAGATTTACAACAGGAGCTTGGGTGGTTATGGGGTTCTCCGGCGAGTTCTGGTGGAGATGGTGATGGTGGATTTAATTTGAGATTTACAACAGGTTGTTTTTCCAACGATGACGATGATATGTAGAGACGATGTTGATTTGAGAGGATTTGTGTGCTGGCGATGGTTGAATCAACTGAGTTGTGGCTGTGCTATGCCATTTCCTTTTCATCTTTCTTGTCAAACTGACCAAACTGAGTTGGTGGCTGTGCCGGAGTTGGTGTAGGTTGCAGGGGTGGTTTTGGTGATGGTCACAAATCAAGGGGATGAAAGATGAGAGACGAGAGAGAGGGAGTTTATATTTAATAAATTATATAAATTGTTCTTTAATTGGTTAAAATACTATTATACCCTCATGTGTCTTGCACATGACAAAAACTTAACATCAGTTAGTGTAAATGACATAGGGTGTGTAAAAGTATATAAAAAATGACTTGTGGTGTACTTATTAAATTCAAAGAATATAGACTGTAATTTATAGTATATAAATAAAGGACAATCTGTGTATTTTGCTTTTTTTTTAAATAACTGGTGTTATGTATTCAAAACAATAATTAATACTTAAAATAAAATTAATTAATTAAAGCAAAGACAAAAGAAAACAAAAAAGGTTAAAATTGTATTTCCACGTAACTTTCTTAAATATTAATTAATTAAAGCTTTCTTAGTAATATCACTTTCTTCTAACTTCTGACCCCTTTAATTAATAATAATTGCATCACACACGAAAATGATCTTGTATGATATCTATCAAAATAAATGGCCGATTTAATTTTATATTAGGGTGGAAGGGCTTGAGCTCGATTCACCATCGGTTTTGTAGGGGTTCATGACAACACCGTCGCAACCTGTTCGGGCTGTTGCAGGGGTTGGTTTGACGGGTTCGTGAAGCCATGAGTGTGGAGTGGATTTGGACCGTTGGGAGCCAAAAAGATAGCCATTGGGCTATTTATATATATAAAAAATCCTATAAATACCAACCTTTTATACTAAACTTTTATATCAAACAAATACTCTTCCACTACTACTCTAATTCTCTACTACTAAAGTTGGACATCCCGGTTTTGGACGAATAGTAGTTTAGTATTTTTAATTTTTTCCTGTTATTTATGTATTTTTTTTAATTAATGAAATTTATGTTTTTTTTAATTTTAATGTTTATATTTATTTAAATATACAATTTAAATTTTAAAAAAAATGCTATGGTAGTTTAGGGTTACACCCCTTGTGTTTAGGGTAGTTTAGGATAAAAATAACGTAACATAATATGACGTGTTTTGATTATTTAATCTTTAGGATAGTTTAGAGTTGAAGGGGTTCCATCCCCTCCACCCTTATTGATGTCTTAATTTTCTTAGTTTTTTTTTAACGGCAAAGCTAGATATTCTAGGATAATTGGGTTTTTTCGGGCAACACCTAGAACATCTAGGGCAGCCCATCACAGGAGGAACCCCCCAACTGGGTAAATCCACTGACCTGACCACAGACCCTTTTTTTGCTGTTGCTAAGATTCGAACCCAAGACCTCCACTATAGAAAGTCTTGGGGCTACAATTGCACCAAATGGCCAACGGTTCTTAATTTCTTAGTTAATGCGACCCTTTTTCCTCCTATCATTTTCTTATAAATTGAGAGCTTTCTTATAGTAAACCAAAGACTAAATTTCAATTTTTTTTCTTTATGTTTACCTAAATTATGGATTGCGTCTTTTAAAGTTTTGACTTTCACTCGTTGTCATTTATTCGCAAAAGTACTTACGAATTTTGTATTTACCACTAACTGTCGTTAAGTTTTTCAGTTAATTTATTTTAGTGTTTTTACCCATAAAAGACAATTGTTGTAATTTAGTTAAATTTAATAAATTATTTTAATTATAATATATACATAAATATATATATATATATATATATATAAATCTTAATCCCCATATTCTTTCATCATCTTCATCCCCCAGCAACACCACCACCAGTTACCATCACCCCATAGCAACACCACCACCAGTTACCATCTTCTTCATCCCTAAATTATTTCATCTTCCATCATCCATCTTCCAAGAACCCTAAATCAGAGGTGAGAGAGAGAGACAGGAGTCATACAACGGTGGACAGCCGCTCCACGGCGGAGCTGTGGCTCGGAGGTCCTCGCTGTTGGTTCAGGTTCGCACACAAAAACACATCAGATCTAGGGGTGGTCTGCGATGAGAATGGTTGGTTAATCGGCATGCATTCAATTCCCCGTCCGTATAATCTCTCGCTTCCTCAAAGCCGGTAAATACGCCTATTGCGTCGTGCCGCGGGAGCTCCGATCTATTTCCCTGTCGTTGCTTAAGGCCCAAATTTTGTTGTTAGGGTTTTCAACAGTGGAACGATCCACCACAAATAAATCACCATTATATGATATGGGTGTTGCAATTATTTTCACGAGTGAAATACCGATTTGTGCCTTGGGAAGATTTGTAGGGTTAAATCCTTTGGATGCGTTTCGGTAAGTGTTTTGGATGTGGTTTCAAAGGTGAAATGGCAAATTAGACATTGGAAGCCAATTGGAGGTTCATTTTAACTTTGGTTTAAGCTGCAATTGGAGGTTTGTTTTAAGTTAGCCATGTATCATCTAATCTCTCTGTTCTTGATACTAATTCAATTTCTAACCTAACTTGTTCTTGATATCTCTTCTTGTCCAGACTCCAGCCATGTCTCCCACTTAACTCTCTGCGTTTTTTTATGTTTGAGTAATCAATCTTACACAAACTCACAAACCCCTAAACTTAATTTGAAGAGGGGGAAGAGAGTGTGCAGTATACATGGAAATGTTTTAATATTAAAACATTTTAATAAATAAAATATTTTTAATTTGTTAAATTTATAAAATCTAATTGAATTACAAGGATTATCCTTTAGTGGTAAAAAGACTAAAATGCCCTCATGTGCAGTGCAAATGAAGTGACTTAACTGAAAAACTTAACTGCTGTTAGTGGAAAGGACAAATTTCGTAAGTACTTTTGCAAATAAAGGACAACGAGTGAAAGTCAAAACTTTAAAGGACTCAATCTATAATTTTGACAAACATAAAGGATAAAAATTGTAATTTAGTCTAAACCAAAAATAAGAAGGATTTCCTCTCAGATGTAAATACACCTTATTGTATCATAAGGCTAAGGGGTGTACTCCACTTCTTTCTTCCCTCCACTATGTGCACGTTAGTGTCACATCATTATTCATCTCACTCCAAAAAAAAAATAACTTCATTCAATGTTTCCCTCCAAAAATATCAAATAAACCTTCAAAATATGGTATTGCCGACGGTGGTTTGAGCGTGGGATTCTCCACGCAAATTATCGTTCTAGCGACAAGGAGGAAGGGGGTGGCGTTCCCCGACAACCCCCCTCCACATCAGCAACGCCGCAGTGAAGCGACATGTACACTGCATAGCATAAGAAATAGATGTATGTGAATATTGAGTACAATAATATGTACAAATTTATCGTAAGGAAATGAATGCCAAAATGTTTTCTTCAACTTATGTTTCAACAGATTATTTCAGTTTCATATACTCTCGTTACTAGAAGGTACATATATATATATGTTTCTTATAATATAGTCGTTAAAGTTAAAACTCCTCCAACAATAATTAAGTAAATCAAAAGTTAAGCTTAAACTTATCCAAACTGTAAATTAAACTTATTATGTAATAAATCGAAGAAATTATGGGTGTTACAGTTGATTTAACCGTTTATTTTAACATTCTAGACAGAACATCTAACTACAGTTTTAGGAAACAACAAATCAAATCGACCGGGTTAGATAAGTCGATCTGTTTTAGTGGTTTACCGGTTCAATTTTAAGAGTATGATGATTTGAACTAATTTTGCTATTTCTTTTTAAATCGTTAGTTGTATAAAACAATTAAAATCATAAAGATAGTGGCTGTAAACGAACCGAACGTTCAGCGAACAGTTCGTGAACCGTTCGGCGGGAAGTTCGTTTACGTTCGTTCATTTAATAAATGAACGAACATGAACAAGGAATTCCGTCCGACTAACTAAATGAACGAACATGAACAGATGTCTCGTTCGTTCAATTGTGTTCGTGAGCGTTCGTTTATGTTCGTTTGTTTACGTTGTTCATTAAATATTTTTGTATATTTCTATTTAATTTTATCTAAACTTTTTATATTCTTTAATTTTTAATTTATTTTTTACCATAACAATTAACCAAGTAAAGTAATTTGATACATGTACATAAAACTTGATATTAAAATGATCTTATTAAATGTTCATTTCAGAAGACATTAGGGTTGACATCAAAAGTCACAAAGAAGGCTTCGTTCGGTTCCGTTCGTGAACAAATCCATTTCCTTAATGAACGAACATGAACATGAAATTTCGTTTGATTAGTGTTCGTGAACCGTTCATAAACAAGTTAAATGCTAAACGAACGAACACGAACAAGGCTTCGTTCAGTTCGGTTCATTTACAACCCTAGATAGTATACATATATAATACAAATACATTTTTTTAACGGCAAATCTATCATACTCGTACTCCTAAATTACACCAAATAATTAATCACATGTCTGGTTTAAATCTAGGACCTCTCGTCTAACCGCAAAACCAGGTGGGCTACGTAACCGTTAAAATATAAAATAAGTTAGGATTTAGTTCGGTTTATGCGACCCTGTGGATAGAGGTGCTCAAAAGAACCGGAACCGAATCCGATCCGATGGATTATCCGAAACCGGATCCGTATAGAACCGGTTTTTTTGGGACCAGACCGGATTTTGTGAGAACCGGCGGATCCAGAACCGGTTCTGGTTTTTTTGACGGACCGGATAAAAATCGGACAAAATGGAACCGGTTTTTTTCGGACAATTTGGAACCGGTTCGGAACCGGTTATAGCCGTTGGAAGAAAAAAAAACGGCTATATAGCCGTTTTTTGGCCGTTTTTTTTTTTTTTTGGTTTTTAAGGCTTGAAACTTAGTATAAATAGGTATTGGGTGTATGAGTTAGTTCACCACAACATTCTAGCTCTAAAAAACGCTCTCAAAGCGCAAAAAAAAACGCTCACTTTACGCAAAAAAAAACGCTCTCATAGCTTCCGCTTCCGCAAGCACTCAAAATTCGGTTGGTGGTTCTACTAGCGATGTCACGGTGGTGTCAATACTTCCTTTCTCCCGAAACCAAGAGATATGGGCTTATTTCGATTTATGCGAAATGTCGAACGGTTCGCAAAAGGCTCGTTGCAAACGTTGTGGTAGAATTTTGGGTGCGGCGGGAAATAGCACTTTGAGGAAACATATTGCTAGTCACGCAAAACACACTCAAGGTGAAGATCAAACTCAAATTGGTAGGGATGGAGGAGTTTGGCAATACAATGTCGAGAGGGTTCGTGAGAGAATGACACATTTCGTCATTCAAGAAGGATTGCTTTTTGATCACTTTGATAATCCGCGCTTGACGAGGATGATACAAGAGACGCTTCAACCGAGTTACACAAATGTAAGTCGTTCTACTTTGAGAAGAAGTTGTTTAAAAATGTGAAAAAGAGCTAAAAAAGAATTAATTTTAGGTTTTAAAAATTTAAATACCGGCATTAACTTAACAACGGACGTTTGGTCCGCTCCACATGGTTTACCCGAATCGTACATTTGCGTTACCGCACATTGGGTTCAACCGGAGTCGTGGCAAATGATGAAGCGTACGATTGCGTTTGATTATTTTGGATATCCACATACCGGCGAAAACTTATTTTATATTTTAGACTCGGTAATTCAAACTTATAAATTCAACCAAAAATATTTTCAATATCTTTTGATAACGCTTCAAATAACACAAACGCGGTGGAAATTTTAAAAATAAAATATGAACCGCCTTGTAACGGTGTTTTTTTTCATAGTCGATGTGTTGCACACATCATTAACTTGGTTGTGCAAGACGGTCTAAACGTCCAAGAAATAAGAGACGTAAAAGAAAATTTTAAAGTGATGTTACGTGAAGTTTTTAGCACAAGCAAAAAAAGATATATAAACTATAGAAACTTGTGCCAACAAACGGATTCCATCTTTTTATGTTCGAATTGGGACGTACCTACTAGATGGAACTCGACATGGAAAATGTTTGAATCGGCCTTAAGGCAAAGAGTTACTTTAAAACATTTCCATGATGAACTAGTACAAAAGAAACGTTGTTCATGAACAAGTTAAATGCTAAACGAACGAACACGAACAAGGCTTCGTTCAGTTCGGTTCATTTACAACCCTAGATAGTATACATATATAATACAAATACATTTTTTTAACGGCAAATCTATCATACTCGTACTCCTAAATTACACCAAATAATTAATCACATGTCTGGTTTAAATATAGGACCTCTCGTCTAACCGCAAAACCAGGTGGGCTACGTAACCGTTAAAATATAAAATAAGTTAGGATTTAGTTCGGTTTATGCGACCCTGTGGATAGAGGTGCTCAAAAGAACCGGAACCGAATCCGATCCGATGGATTATCCGAAACCGGATCCGTATAGAACCGGTTTTTTTGGGACCGGACCGGACCGGATTTTGTGAGAACCGGCGGATCCAGAACCGGTTCTGGTTTTTTTGACGGACCGGATAAAAATCGGACAAAATGGAACCGGTTTTTTTCGGACAATTTGGAACCGGTTCGGAACCGGTTATAGCCGTTGGAAGAAAAAAACCCGGCTATATAGCCGTTTTTTGGCCGTTTTTTTGTTTTTTTTGGTTTTTAAGGCTTGAAACTTAGTATAAATAGGTATTGGGTGTATGGGTTAGTTCACCACAACATTCTAGCTCTCAAAACTCAAAAACGCTTTCAAAACGTAAAAAAAACGCTCACTTTACGCAAAAAAAAACGCTCTCATGGCTTCCGCTTCCGCAAGCACTCAAAATTCGGTTGGTGGTTCTACTAGCGAAATGTCGAACGGTTCATTTACAACCCTAGATAGTATACATATATAATATAAGTTGGGATATGATCGAGAAACTAACTAATTTGCAATGGCCCGTGACCTACTAACCGTCCAAGCTTCTACGGTAGCTTCGGAATTTGCTTTTCCTCTTAGTGGCAGGGTTTTATCTATTCGAAGAACGAGGCTTACACCGGAATCTATGGAAATGTTTATTTGCTTGAAGGACCATTTGGATGCCGCCGAACGTGTACAACATGTTGCAAAACTAGAAGGCGAGCTTGATATTGAACAAGAAATACATGAATTCGAAGTAGAACAAGGGGCGGCGAATCCACTTTCGGACGAAGAACAAGCTTATGATGAAGCCCAACGCATCTCAAGCGAAGAAGAATGAAAACCGATGTTACGAAGACTACGACGAAGAAGATTGAAAAAACATAATAAATAATATATATTTTGTGATTCAATTATGTTTTTTGTATTTTTTTTTACGAACTATTGTTAAATCACTTAAAAAAAGTTAAAAAATAAATAAAACATGTATTTTATAGTGTATACTTGTTATTTTTTTAATTTTTTTTTTTAAAAAAAAAATTCCGGTGGAACCGGTTTTTTTTGTCCGGTCCGGTTCCATAAATCCGGTCCGGTCCCAATAGGTTCCAAGTCTCTACTCTCTTAACCGGATCCGATCCGGAACCGGTTTCATTGGATCCGGTTATTGACCATCGTTGACGGAACCGGAGACCGGTTCCCAAAAAAAACCGGTTTGTGCACCTCTACCTGTGGATGCCAATTTAATGGTTTACTTACAGCAGCGAAACCAATAACTTCGATGCAAAATTGTCGATCCGTATACACGCAGCCTGCGTATTATTCTCCATATCTATGCACACTCTACGGCCGTTTAACGGCAACTGTGTTTAGCACATTTTGGTACTGTGTGTGAACAAGGAACTGAGGAACACCGGCAGAAATCTATATGGCAGCGGCGGTGGCCGGCGGCAGACGGCAGATAGCGTATAAGAAAGAAATGGCGTTGAAGCAGTTGGAAACGAACATAGACCTAGCATCAGGTTATATTCAGACCGGAGATATCGCCAACCCGAGGGTTTATTCAACAACTTGCATGAAGATAGGAAGGTTTAATTTTAAACTAGTTAATTCAATTTTTTCGATTACTGAACACTGAATAAGTATACATATAGTTGTAGATGTATAAATATATCGTCCATACATGCATCTCAGTATCACATTTGAAATGATCTCGGTGCTAATTGATAATCTCAAAATGATTGTTATGTAACTGATGCTATATTTGTTTGAATTGCACAACCTCAAAATGATTTTCTGTTTAAAATTTCAATTCCGAAATGGATTGTAACTGATTTAGGTCTTTTTGTTTGTTTGTTTGTTTGTTCAGTAGTATTTGATAATTTCATCTCGGAGCAAAATGTACCTGTGAATTTGCTAGACGGATTGTGCAGATGCCAATGAAACCCTAATTTTGTATTTTGGGGATTTATGTATCTGTTTGTGTGTGTTTTGTTGCATACACAGGCTGAAAAGGTTGTAATCTATAAATTCGTGTCAATTTGTTTATATAGAACTGGAATGAGGGCCTTGGTAGATTAACAATTCCTGCTCTTCCTTCATGACCGTATTTTTATAACAATACTCAGCTCGAAATCTGTGGTTTAGAAACTCTGGTTTGTGTATTCTCCCGCCGAAGCTAATGATTGGCTTTTGAAATTACTGCTGATTTGACAGTTTATTTCTTAATTAAATAGTCCATCAATTTCTTCATTTCTTTTTCACTTGAAGAACAAATCAGTACTTAACAGTACTTGATCTAGCGCCCATGTTATACACCTTTGTTGTATCATTTACTGCAAATCAGCAACCAATATCAACCACCCACCATATCAAAGATTGTGTTAAAATAAATGCCTCAAAACTTAATTGAATCCACTATTTCAAAGATTTTGTTAAGAATGTGTTTGTTTGTGTGAAAAGGCTTACTTCTTTGTTTATTTATGCATAATTTGCTAGAGTCTGGTACTGGTATGAGAAGCTACTGTTTTTTATCAAAACAATGATGTAGCTTATGTATTTTGTTTCTCTTCTCTTGGAAAGCTGGAACAGTTCCCAAAGAAGTGTATATAATGGCCTTGGTTTAAAAAAGCGCTGCCTTAAGCGCGAGGCGCTAGGCAAAACGCCTCGCTTCGGTGAGGCGCTGGAGATACATGAAGCGGTCCGAGGCGGCGCCTCAGGCTTGGAGCGCGAGGCGATGCGAGGCAGCGCTTCATGCATTTTGGGTTTTTTTTCACTTTTTTGTTATGAATTTGAGTTCCAATTGCAGTTCCTCTTTGCTTAAATTAGTTTTTTAAGTTGTTTTTTGTTATAGCATAATGGTTTCTGGTTCAAGCAAGTCTGTTAACTTGGGATCCACATCAATTGATCCATCTAGAAAATATGGAACTCAAGATCCTAACAATAGGACGAATATTTCTTGTAAGTTATGTGGGAAATTACTCAAAGGAGGAGTTTTTAGACTAAAACAACATTTAGTTGGAGGTTTTAAGAATGTAGTATAGTTTTTTATTATTTTTTTTAGTTTAGCGCCTCGCATACGTGAAGCCCTTGCCTCGCGCTTGAGGCGTGGCGCCTCGGATTTTGGGACCGAAACGCTTCGCCTCGCCTCGCGCTTTTTTAAACCAAGATAATGGCCAGACAGTAATGTAGCTTGATAAAAACCTAATAACTGATTATGTATTACCACTAGCAGTGGCTCCTTGAGCAAATAGGCCATCTAGTTTGATATACAGTGTCTGTGTGCGGTGACTTAAGTTTCACCGTTGTAAAACACTGATATCATCACAGGGATATATGAAACCTAATGATGTCATCATGTTTTACTTGTTTTAGAGGTTTCAAGGCATTGGATTTAATACAATGGTACTTATTGTGGTATATTTACATGACCAATACCAATCTAACATACTTAAAAGGTCTGCTATTGTCAAATGCAGCAGTATCGATTCGGCTATCGCCATGAATGCATTTCCATCAACATTTCATCTGCACAAGCTATTTACGATTGTTAAAGAGGTTAGTTGCTGATGTCATGTTTTGTTTACAAAGTATTAGTTAACTTGCTTATTCCATATCATTGATTCATCGGCAGTAATTTTTTTTTTTTTCGGTAACCTTGAGAACCCGTTACCGGAAAACTCATAGAATCCGCCAATACCTTGCTAACCAACATGATCAGGTAAATCATAGCTTGCGTTGGGCAGTTGCTCTTCAAGAGTTTATGGCAGGAAACCAGTGGAAGCAAAATTCGAACCTGAGACCTCTACTAGAGAGGAATCAGGCACTTACCACTGCGCAACCCCTTGAAGGTTTATGTTTGAAGCAAGATAAGAGAAGATTTTTCAAGATAGTTGGATACATCTGTTGAAAATCATGCAGCTCAGTCCCACTTTACAAAATCACTACATAATAATTGGAGTAAGGGCAGATGCATGTAATTGCTGGTGCAGTCAAATGACCATATACTTTGTTGCGTATTCACTATTCCCCCGCACCCTCACCCCGCAAATGAATGGTTTTATGGTGCCTAAATCTTATGTTATAGTGAAAATACCATGATAGTTTACAAAATACTTGGTAGTATATAACAATGTATCAAAATCAAGTGACAATCGCATGATAGATCTAGTTCTGCTCATTGCCCGGGATATTATGAAAATAAAAGTACTATAGTTGGGGAAATAACTAATATAGTGAGGGGCAAGTATTGAAAAACAAAAGATACAATGAGACTTAATCGTGTTTATAATGAATGAAGAAAGAGTAAGGACTTCTATTGAATTGTCAATGTTGTCAAGCTTCTCCTATAAACTTCTTAATATGTTGTAATTGTAGGTTTATAGGCGTAGTACTGAATTGCTGAGACCGTCATTGATGTTGCTCTTGCTACCTATCAAGGTACACATTTTCTTCAATTCAGACACCTTCATTTTTCTGAATCTGGACAATTTGAGATTGAGCCAATTTATGGTATTACACATGATTATGAATCATTATTTACTAGCTACTCAGTACTCACCATTTTTTAGGCGAATTTCCGCTTTCTCAATGTTACATTGCTTTTGTTTAGTATATAACTGCCATCCAACATACTGCCCATATATTCACAGAAATTTGGTGGTTTGATTTTTTTTATCAAGCATGCTTCTGTGCATAATCACTGTATCATTAATAGTACATCACTTTGAAACCTTTAGCAAGGCACCTTCTTAAATTTCCCATTATCATTACCATCAGGGCCGGCTCAACATATTTTGTGGTCTAAAGCGAACATTGAAATTGAGGCCTTCTGTGAAAGTTTTGTAAATATATAAAAATTTAAAATGTAATTTAATGGAGCGTCAAAACGTATAATGTTGACATAAAAGTTGTGAAATTATCATTTCTCTCTGAAAACACAAAAGTTGAGAATACAAATTAAAGTAGTTTTTCAATTTTTGAGGCCCTTCAAATTTGGGGGCCTAAAACGGTTGCTTTAGTTGCTTATACTGTAGAGCCACCCCTGATTACCATATTTTGAAGTTGATAGAATTCGGCATCAATCTTGTTTGTGATGAGCAGTAGGGCAGTCTCAATCCTTGGTGTGGGTTAATCTTTTACCGGCTATACATCCTAATACAGCTTGTTAGTAAAGTGGTCATGGTGTTCAGATCTAATTCACAAACTTTATACGTTTGCTGTTTGACCAGGCCAAATAATTATTAATGAAGACATCATAAACCCTTTGGAAATTTAAGTTTTACTTAAACTATATCTTTTTTATTCCTTTCTACATGATCATGTTTGCCTTTTTCTTAATTCAACTACCGCGATGATGTAGTTTTTCATTACCATTCTCAAAAATGAAGAATTTTATTTGCATTTAATTATGTCTGTCTATTTCCTTTTAGCTAATTTTGTGAGCCTTACTTGATTCATAATCACATTCTTTATCGAATATGTTTCTGTCTATGTATGTTGTCTAGTTAGATAATGTATTATATATATGTGTATAAATATATTTCTGTATAAATGCTTGCAACAGGCTGCTTGTAAAATTGGTTGGTTTCCAGATGGGGATAAAGATGGTCTCCTTATGCTAGCAAAGGAGGTTGGTCGAAGTTCTTTCATGCTATGTTGTCAAAAGACCACCAGGCGCGCGCCTAGGCCCCAGGCACAGCCCAACACAGCCTCGTCGCCTCGCTTCAAAAGGCCCATTTTCAGGCGCTCTGCGCTCAGGCGCATTTTCAGGCCAAGTTCCGGCCAAATTCTAGCTAAAAATCTTCTCAATATGTCTGAAACAATTACATTAGCCCTAAACAAACCTGGAGCCCAAACTAGCCCAAAACAAGCCTAGAACATGTCTAAAACCCCTAAAAATGGTATTCTTATACTATGCGCCTCCGGGCGAGGCCTATGCTCCTTGACAACATAGCTTTCATGGCCTGTTTAGAATATTGGCTATATCGCTATCTATGGTTTTTATATTAGTGAAGTAGTAACCCTACATTTTAACAAATTCTAGGTAAGCTATGGGTTCTCCAATGCAGACAAAATGAATATAGAACCAAGCAATGCACATTCCAGTGTGTCAAATATAGTCTCAAGGTAATGGTTTATCATACCTTACATTTGGTTGTTTATATATGATGTGTTCATAAACCAAAGCAATTAGATTAGGAGTATCATTACATTTTCATTTGATAATGATAAGAACCAAATACGTTTTACCAAACAAAATTAATACTAACAGAATGCAATGGTTGGCTGACTTTCAAGGGTTGACTGTCTCTCCCTTAACTTTAGAAAACTACTAATAGACTTAACAGATAACTTTTCAGCCTATAGTTCATTTACTCGAATTTATTTTTCACATACAGATTCTATCCAACAATGAAAGTTGAACACATACTTACTTCATTTGGCGTCAAGGTAAAAAATATATGTACCACTACGGGTATTCTTTTGTATATGAGGACAACTATAATGTTTTATTATGTTTTTACACTGTCAATTTTAATTGATTCACAGGCTGGATATGGGACTTTTCTTGCTGATTTTCACCTCTCTGTGGGTACTACACCTCGTAATTGTCGAAATTTGGTAAGTGATTACTATGCACTACAGATATATGTAACCAGAAAAGCAATTTTTAAGTTAAAGTTATTTCACTTGGGTCCGAAAACGTTTGATGGAAATGTACATGCTTATTTCATTTTTCATGATTTATTTGAAAAATATCTGCATGTTGATTTATTCTGTCTTTTCAGCCATTAGATTTGTAATCATGCCCAATTTCTTCTAAGCGAGCCTTTTTCTTCTCCTTTTTACCAATATTGTCCTTGCTGCAAAATTTTCAGACCAATTCAATATAAGATAGTTGATTTTTAAGGGTAAATTGCATGAAAAGGTAGCACACTCTGGCCTGATTTCTGTTTAATTTTACACACTTTAAGTTGCTGTCACAAAAGGCTAAACTCTAAAAGAAATCATTAGTTAACCTGTTTTCAGGTGCCACTTTAGAAAAAAAGTTAATATGATCAAGCTTAGGGACACGTCAGCTGTCACATCATCATTTTCACCGGGTCAGATGACCTAAGTGAATTTTTTTAATAGTTTCGGGGTTTATAATCATATTTTTTTTTAAATTGGCTACTTTTGTATACATGAAAACAATATGGTTACCCAAAACAGAAATTTGACTAAACTTGGTTACCTTTTTATGCAATTTGCCCAATTTTTAATTATTATTTACTACGTGACAGCAATACAGTGATATCTCTTCCTTTTATTTCAGTGATATTCACTTATGATTTTTAGTATAAGTGACTAAGGGGACCGTCTATAAACACAACACTATGTTCAGATGGAAATGTGAAATTGTCCTACCTCTTATGGATTATCTTTTCCCAGTTTGATCTGTTTATAATGGTAAATCCGGCAGTAAGCAACCTAAAATTGATGATATATTTACTTCATACAGTGGCTCTTAGTAGCTCAACTGGACAACATGGATACATCTGCCTGTATTACCGGCCCATTGAATGTGGAGTTAAGTATCTTTTTTGAAATTATTTGATTGTGAACAGTTTTATTTTTACCTTATTATCTAACCTTGTACCTTTTCCTTCATAGCTTTCTCATAAATGGTAACGGGGTACCAAACAGGACCAGAAACGACATGGTTTGTCAAGTTCTCACTGAAATTTTTGCCCCCTAAAAAAAACTTTGGTATGAATTACTCTCTTATCATGATCACCCATGTCGTTGTAACATGTGTATCAGGAAAAGGGACCACAACTGCCAACAAACATTACTAAAATGATCAAATATGGATTAAATCTAATACAAGTTTTTGGGGAATTTGATGGTATGCTTACATTTTTATTGCTTCAACTCTTTAACATATATTGTTAGCTTTCTTTAAAACTGATTCGTTTTCCGTTTCCTGTGAATCAAATTCAGGACAATATATTATTGCCATAGCTTTTATGAATCCATTATCATCTCCTGATCCTTCTCAATTGCAAGATTATCTCCATCCCATGTCCGGTGGACTTGATTCAGGTAAGTAGGGAAACTGTAAGATTCTTTATATACTACATTGGCAAAGAGGCTGGTTGGGTAATTGGTTAAAACATGTTCGGGTCAAGATGGGTAGTTTTTTGTACCCAAAGTGCTTTGTTGTTTGAACTTATATAAATAGTTAGTTGTTAAATATGATTACAAAAACTACAATATTAATATAGTTTATTCTTGCATAAAACAATTTAGGAGGTTATATGTTTATAAATAAACTTTGGACGACTTTGGACCCATTTGACCCCCTTTTCTTCTTTAGTTGTTTCCCTAATTTTTCTCACTGATGTGAAACACAACCCAAATTGTTCCATTCCTGAGTAAATAGAGCAAACTTTCCACCTTTAAAAAAAGTGACATACTTTTTGTGCCTTCTCTTTCCGTCTTTTAGATTGTAATGTTATAGAGATGTCATCGCGGATTTCGCTTTACTGCCCCATTAGGTAATTCTTATTGCTTACTAGATATCGTACTTCCTTCTATGTTAATTTAGTTGCTATTTTTCCAGTTTCTCCGTTATATAGAAATTTAATATCAAAATGAGAAGGTAAGGAAGCAAAGAAGATAGAAAAGAAAAAAGGAAATAAAAAAAAGAAAAAGAATTTTGGTACTCCTACCCCTCCCTTGAAAATAGCAATGTTTGACTTGACATATAGTTTAAGGAAAGTTTTTGATCAACAGAGACACGACAAACGGTTTTCTGTTGACACAAACCAATATCATCAGTTTATTTGTAATGATGATAATAGGTTAGCAATTGATTTTAACTTATAACTTCCACCAAAAGGTAATGTTGCAATTTAAATGGAGCATCCTAGATAAGAAATTGTTCCAATTTTAATAGAGTAAAGGTTATCAACTTTTACATGTTAAACAGTGAGTTTAATGGATCTATTGATTCTATTTTCATTTCCTTAAATGACAGCAAACATCGTATAAAAACTCCCGTGAAAGGCCATCTCTGCAAGCATCCTCAGGTAAAATATTGGTGTTTTAACTTTTTATCAAATATTCAAATGCCCTAAAATACCCTTTAATAATGTTATAGACCCCAATCAGTATCCATCTATTCTTTGGTATGATTGACTAATTCATTGGACAACGTAACCGTTTCAGTTTTGATGTGAACAATGTAGCAGATTAATATGTTGTTATTTCATCCATTAAACAATCAAGTTTCTCACAATCTGTACTTACTGTAGTGCTTTGATTACAACTACTTTATTGAAGTCAACTCAACTAAACCTACATGGAAATGCCCCCTCTGTAACAACCCCGTCTGCTATCAAGATATACGCATCGATCAAGATTTTCTCAAGGCAAGCAACATACACACTTGCACACGCGCACACACACACACACGCTCTTGCCTGAAGTCATCTTTAAGTGATTTTTTGATTGATTTTGTTTAGATCTTGAATGTGGTGGCAAAGGATGTTGATGATGTGATTATATCAGAGGATGGTTCATGGATGGCTGCTGAAACAAATAGGGATACAATGAACCCTGCAACCACACCCGCAGTCAACGTCTGTACAATCACGCAAGCTCAAAGTACAACTGCGTTCACACTACCTGCAGGCTCTCCTGGTCAAGCTCAAGTCAACGTCTGTACAACAAACCAAGCTCAAAGTACAACGTTGTTAACACCACCTGCAACTGTAACCATACCTGCAGTCTCTCCAGGTCAAAATCAAGTCAACGTCTGTACGACCAATCAAGCTCAATGTACAACCGTGCTCACACCACCTGCAGGCTCTACAGGTCAAACTGAAGTCAAAATATGTACAAGCACGCAAGCTAAAGGTAAGACGATGTGCCCACCACCTGCAGGCTCTCCTTGTCAAATTCGAGTCAACGACTGTACAATAAACCAAGGTCAAAGTACAACCATGTTTGCAACTGAAACAAAACCTGCAGTCTCTCCAGGTCAAACTCATGTCAACGTCTATACGACCAAGCAAGCTCAAAGTACAACCTTGTTCACACCACCTGCAGGCCCTCCTGGTCAAAGTCAAGTCAACATTTGTTCAAGAAACCAAACTCAAACTACACCCATGTTCCAACCACCTACAACAAAAACAGAACCTGCAGTCTCTCCAAGCCAAAGTCAAGTCAACATTTGTACAAGAAACCAAACTCAAACTACACCCATGTTCACACCACCTACAACTAAAATAGAACCTGCAGTCTCTCCAAGTCAAAGTCAAGTCAACGTCTGTACAACTACGCAAGCTAAAAGTACAACCATGTTCACAATAGCTGGTGAGTCTCAACCAGCTCCAAACATAAGGCGGGTGCCTCCAGAAGCAAGTGTTGATGCAAAGCCATCTGGAAGAATGAGGGGGAGTTTAAAAGGTGATCAACTTGAGGCTGCTCGGCTCCAGTACCTTGCACCACCACAACAACCGGCTCTAGCCAACGCACCTTGGTCAAGACCACCAATACCAAGTCTTCCCTCAGCCTTTTTAGTTCCAAGAACCACCACCAATTCTGATAATGTGTGAAATTCAAGTCATTTGTATAACTGATCTCAGGTGCATCTTTTAGCTTTATTGCAAGTAGATATAATGGTTTAAGAATACTACACTTTCCTACGCACAATCCTAGTATGACCATAAGTGTTAAAGTTGGTCTTTGTTATGGTATAGTTAAATCAATTTTAATGGTAGTTATACCTATTGACAACAATGTTGTAGAAAACTAATTCAACCTTATATACTGGTTACAGGGTTACGTGATAGTTAAGGGGTTTTGATTTACTCGAGTTGTTCCGGTTAGATGGTTTCAGTTCTACTCCGGCAATTTACTCGTCATCGACCCCACACCTCCCTGTAGCTTGAGCTGCAGTCTGAAAAGTTTGGTTGAGATCCAACCCGTTCTCTCCTGGCAGCCTCATCTTCTTCAACCATCCACTCAAGATCACCAACGAATCCTTCCCAAATCCCTTACAGTTTTAGCCCTCACTCTCTTGACTGTCCAGATCTCCACTGTTTTCTTTCCAAATCCAGATCCGTCAACCTTGTCCGGTTCAACCCTCACCCGGTCTAAGCCGGTTCAACCTGTAACCGCCTTGGCCGGCCAGTTAAAATCGCAGCGGCTAGAAAGTGCTAGACCGGACCGCTGGTGTCCACGGTCCCCGGTCAGACTGGTTATGAAAACATTGTATACACATAATCAAAGTTAGCTAGGATTCATTTAATCTAAGTTAATCAAAAGTTTTAGCTCATGCAAGCTACAAAAACTCAGGTGACATCAATACGGGTCGTATTGGCCATGAAGGATGCCAATACGGCCGTATTATGCTCGTCTTTGGTTTTTATTCTTCTTTGATTTCAACTTCCAACCTTCCACGATCGCTTCCAATTATCTTCTTAATCCATTAATTAGCCAATGAAACCTACAAATTCAATAATGAACCAAATAAGTGTCAATTCAAACGAAGTTGTAGCAAAAAGCATTCAAAACGGGGGGACAATATATATTATTAATATGTATAATTATTGACATATCAATGAACAACTCATACAACCCGTTTAAACATTGTGGCCCATATGATTTGTCGTTATAACATGTCATACGCCCTCATATGACCTTTTTTGCCTTACGGCTCGACCATACAACCCCTATGACACGTCAGTGGTGTGTTTAGTTCGGCCCTATCCAAATCTTAAATATCTTTTGAGAACTTTGAATTGATGATTATATCAAATATTTTTAAAAGACGTGGATAAAATATATGAACGTATATTCAAATCACTTTCATCTTATAGACCTTACAAAAAAATTTGATGAAAAGATATACAAAGTTTTGAATAAAAAATTATTATAACAGTTCATATAAAAAGTTATATAATTGTTGTAATTTATGCAAATGTTATGTCACTAAAAACTAGATAAAAAATAATAAACTTATATCGATTAGAAATTTATAAAATGTTTAATGTTTTTTAGAAAAAAAAACTAATTTTTTTAAATTTATTACAAGTGTTAAATAATAAATAGATAAAAATAATACTAACACAAGTATTAGTATAATACTATTACTTCTGGCACACCAACTAAGAGACAACAAGAGCCCAACGAGTCACTTAGTAGAGGCTCTTGCCTCTTTAGATGAGAGGTCCTGAGTTCAAACTCATCCATGATGTGAATTATTTTGTGTAACTTAGAAGTAAGAGTCGGGTAGATTTGCGTTCAAAAAACAAAAGAGACAACATGAGTCATGAGGTACCAAATCAGTAAAAAGGTAAAAAGAATGAAACTAATTCTAAAAAAAGATTTACACAGTTAAATATCTGTACCCTTAGTAACTTAAAATGAACAAACATAAATAAACAAACATCTACGAATGTAAATGAACAAAAGAGATATGTGTTCTTGCTCATTCATTTATTAAATAAACAAATCTTCCACCGAGTTAAACTTTCTACCGAACTGTTCACTAAACATTTGATTCGTTTCTAGGCCTTGTAACAGGTCAAAAGTCCTGTGCTTTGAACTTCCAAGGTGTATTAACATAAATGACATATAAAAAGGCTAGATGAATAAACATGATCATTGTTCTAATTCAAAAAAAAACCAGACTCTAGCAATAATGTTAAACATAACTAGAGCAGAAAATTTCAATATACGACTCGAATCCATTTCATGAATCCTTGATCGAGTCGAGCTAGATTCAGCATGAATGCATGACTTCAAGTAGTCTAAAAGGGGTTACAATTGCTACATTTCTTGTCAGAAACAAAAACAAATTGTTTTGGCTTTTCTAAACCCATAATTGATCCAACCAAGCCCGAACAAGACATGTATTTGATTTCGAGCATGAACATCAACCAACTGATTGAGCCATAGTTAAAAATGGTTGGATCCCAGCCTTTGGTTCAGCCGATGATCATTTTTGTCAGGTATTCACTGTGCTCAGGGAAGTATTCCAGCAACTCATCCTTGGTCACCCACACGAAATCCTTGCATTTGATATTCACCTTATTTGTTGCTATCACTTGAGATTTAAAGAAGAACCTCTGAAACCATGAACAAATAACAAACTTAGTTTACAAAAAAAGAGTGAAACCGAACCTATACAAATCTGTAACCTGGACATAAAGAGGGCGTTTGGATGTGCGGTTTAAAAGAACAAGAATTAACAAGGATCATCTTTTTGCCAAACACTCAAGATTTACTCGGCATGCACTATAGAGTACAGAACAAGGATCTGTAGTACATTTAGTGGATGGATCATGGATAGCATTACCTTAAAAGCATCGGCATCCTTGTTTTTGTCGGTAAGAGGTGTTACAATATGGCCCATTGGAGCGTTTCCAACAAAGTATGTATGAGTTAGGTCTCCAATAACAGATTCTAGGGCAGACTCTGCGCACTGAACGAAAAATTTCTTTTTAAACAAGAATTCATGGTATCAGTAAAACCATGCAACTAATTACGATATTACCTTGCGTAGTGTCTCTTCAGACTTATAAACTTTTTCAGGGAAGTGCCATACAGGCTGCCCCTTTGGACTGCCATATGCATCACCATAAAGAAGAAGATAGAGCCTTCTGTCAAGAGCCCTCTGCAATGACCTTCAAGAAAATAGTGCAAGCATTGAATACTTACTACTCACAGGACAGTGAGGACTACCAAAATTAGGTCAAAATTTGCAACAAGAAAGCTAAGAAATGGGTTGATCCGTGGTATAATTATAAATTTAGCAAATAGATAAAATCAGTGAAAACGGTTTGAAAGTCTCTCCTAAATCGTTTTATTCAAAAATAGATTATTATTGAAATAACTTAACTTTTGCAATCATATTCTACAGTTAGAGAGTCTAGTATACTAAGCACAGAAAATGCGTATACAGATTTGTCAAGCATCAAATGTGATATAAACTCTAGTTGCCAATGACTTGTTAGTTGTTACATCAAAGTCAAGTCTCAAAAGTACATCAATTTCAAATGATTGTACTGAATCCATGATTTACTTTTATTAGAGTTCAATATCGAACAAAAAATTTTAAACTACGCAAATAAAGAAAGATACAAGAAGCAGCCAACAAGACGAACAGAACAATTTAGGAATCTTTGTAACGGATAATAAATGCACATGCACCTCTAGAAAAATAAAGGAAGTTTTATTGGTACCTTTTATCATTGGTTTTGTCAGCATCAGTGATCCTAGGAGCTGGTACAAAATCAATTTGGTATTCGCCTTTACCCCTGAAGATAAGTTTAAGTGTCAATGCACTAAACTTGAGAATGACTTATAATTAGAGGGCACTTGCTTAACCAAGCAAGGTCTATTATTTGATCATTTTTCTACATTTTGTAGGGCCATCCCAAATATTTGCAGCAAGTAAATAGGATAAAAAAGAACATATTCATTTCTCCTTGCCTCGTTTTAGACAAAACAGGAACATTTTCATATTTTAAACAACCTAGAAAGTAAACTTTAGACTTGCAAAAGCCAGAAGTGCCAGAAGCCCCAACAAAGTTAAAGGAGACTAGAATAACTTAAAATAACCAAGAAATGTCAACTACACTAGAAAAATTACCTAGCGTCGGACTTTTTCAAAAATTCTTCAGGATATGCCCGACGAAACTGCTGTCTCCAACGAAAGCTAGACATTTTCATGATGAGATACACATTAGTTCAGAAAACATAATTAAATAGTGGATCACACAAGTATCACATAACATAACTGAGAGTCATAACAAGACTCACTAGTGAGTATTAACACAATGATAACCCTGTCCTGCAATCATAGATAATAAAATTTACAGACAACCTAAAATTCTCCTGTTTTGACTCTTATGGCACTTCATAAGGGCAAAAACTATTCCAGGTTTTCTTTTGTAGAAGATGGCAAAACTAAATTTACATATATGCATGATTCAACACAAAGCATTTGCCTGAAATCATATTCCACATAAAGAGAGAGGCAGCAGCCTCAAGAAAACGAAGAAAGAAGAATTTTGTTTGAGAAAAATGAATATTCCAACTTCCAAGCAAAATGTAGTTGATATTTGTTAATAGAATTCAATTGGTGGCTAGCATCCATCATATACTAACTAATGCGACATACCTTCTTAGTTGAGTGTAGTTTTATCTATATCACATTTTATTAAGAAAACGATCAAAATTGAGTTCTAACTTGTCTATATTACAATAGTTGTCAAAGGCGCTAGGCGCATAGGCCTCGCCTGGGGCCTAGACGCAAGGCGCAAAAAAAGCGAGGGCCTGAGGAAACAAAAACGCACTTAAATGAAAAAATTTTAAAATCTATACTATATAATAAATAAAGGTTTTTCATGCCACGTGTCGTCACCATATTCATTCTCATCATTTTTTTCCCGCCTCTCTCTCTTATTAAATACACTTCTATCTTTTAATAATAATATATTTAAAAAAAATATTAATTATACTAAAAAAACACATTTATTTTAAATTATCCCTTATTATAAGAAATTTTGAAATCTGATTATGTAACTTCCATTTTCAATCAAATAGTAAATGAAAATCAAATTACATTAAACGGTAATAAACGTATTTTTGAAACCCAATTATATATTATTTTTTACATATTTTGAATTTTGTTTTCTATAATTAGTATATGTAATACATTTTTATACCTGTAATATATATATATATATATAAAGATTTAAGAATTTTATGTACTGATATTTTTTCATTCCGTGTGTAGACACGGGTTCTAAGTTAGTATATTATGTATTGAAATTTGAAAAGCTATTATATAACATTTAATATCATCTAATTTTACCAAAAGTTCTAAAATAGTCAAGATTCAAATGTAATTCCAAAACTTGAATAACAAAATGTTCAAAGTAATGAGCTGAACCATCACCTAGGAATCAAAGCACACTTATTGCGCCTCGCCTGAAAATTGCGCCTAGGCGCACCAGGTGCTCGCTTTTGATAACTATGAATGGAACTACCTAACTCACTTACATATAAACAATATAGTTGTGCAAGTTATTTCAGGAACCAGAATCACACTATCTTATCCGTTAACATTGAAACTTAAAAAAGTAATAATCCATATCAATATTTATACAAAATCATGCTAGCATCAAGAAATTGAACTAAGACTTCATTCTATCATTAGATCTATCATGATAACCATAATCTTTCATTCATTCTCATATGCATAGACATAAACGTTCGTATAGATTCTACAGTTTATAACTAATCCATTCCATTTGAATCCTAAAAGGCGAAAAGAGAACCCTAATGTTCCAACTCAGCTGGTATATTAATACATATAAATCGAAGGATAGAGAGATAACTAACGAGAATTCTTGAAAAGCGTAGACGACAGGGTCGATTTTGGGGATAACAACAGGAAGCCTTTCGAAGAGCACGGATGCTACGATCTTTTCATTGTCAGCGCCTTTTGTTGATGAGCAAAACCCTCGATTTGATACGACAAATCGAGAGAAGCTTCTACACGATCTCTGCATATCGTGAAAATGATCGCTGATCGATTGATTGAAGCTCACTGTGTGTGTGAATCGGAGATTTTGTCGGAGAAGATGAACATCAAGGGTTTTAGAATTTGGGCCTCGTAATCGGGCCAAAAGCTCAGCCCGTAACTGAGAAGACATTGGGCCTTATATTAAGTGTTGACCTTTTGAAGACTAGTTTACCTAAGTTGAGAGGGTGAGAAAAAAATCGAATTAACCGAAAATACCGAACCAAACAAAAAACCGACGGTTTGCTTTTGTATTATTTGAAAACCGAAAATTACTTTATTCATTATCCACTTGCACATTCTTGTATACACTCTTATAAGTTATTCATTATCCACTTATTATAATTCTCCCAAAAGTTCTTAAGTTTTATAATTAATCTTGTGTTAGTTACAGTTATATTATAACATTGTTTACTTTCTTTTAAGCATTAAGGGTAAAATAGACTTTTTACATGTATTTAATAAATTTTTTTAACAAACATCCGTTTCATGGAACAAAAATGTTACCGACGAACGAAAGTGGAAACAAAAAAATGTAACAAATGAAACTTAGAGACGAAAACCATAATATAACTTTTCCACAAATCAATCCGTGTAACTTAAAAAAAACTAAAATTTTTAAATTATTCTTAAAATAAATACTTTTAAGATAAACAAATATAAAAAACAGTTAATATACCATCTAAAATATAAAAGCCCACGGCCCAAACAACCACTTAGATTTGACTTCACACGCCTTTGTTTCAGCAATCGAACAATGCTCACTGATTAAACAAACAAGCTACAAATCTTTGATCCTTTGTGCGTGCTTTCAACAATGAAGACACCAATCTCTACATCAAAACAATACATTCACTGTCTTCTCAAACCCCATAAACCTCCCACAACCACCCGTCTCCGTCGCACCCGACTCACCACAAGAAATAACGCAATCCGTCATCACCCAGCTCCATACAACTGATGACTGGACCACCGACCCCAATCTCAACCAACAACTCCTCTCACTACCCCCTCAATCTCTCCTCAAAATCGCTCGTCAATTCGAAACTTCAAGCAAAGCTCTTCAATTCTTCCATTTCATTCGTGACAACCCCTCTCCGTCGCTACATCCACCTCCGTTAGATTCCATATTCCAAACTGTTATTGACCTTGCAATACATGAAGAGGATTATGCTTCCATTGTTGGTTTATTTAATCTTTCAAAGGAACTAAAGATCCCCCTCACGCCCAACTCAGCAATCAGGTTAATCAGTTACTTTTCCCGCGTAAAAAAGGTTCAGTTGTCAGTGTTAGTGTATGATGAATTAGACCTAGATGCGAAAACCACTAGTGTAAGAAACATAATACTGGATTTGTTATTGAATTCTGAAAGATTTGATGATGCACGCCAGCTGCTCGACGAAATGCTTGAATCAGATGCTAGGTTTCCTCCTAATGAAATAACAACATTGTTTTCATGGTCGTGTTGAGATGGAATTGGGCGATGGGGATGGATGATTTCATTGGTTTGATTTCGAAATTTGGGATACATGGTGTGCTTCCTGATAAAGTTTTGCTGACTCGGTTAATCACTAAGCTGTGTAGGAGTTGCAGAAAGGATATTGCGTGGGTGTTGTTGCATGAACTGATGAAGTTTGGGAAAGTTGAAGCCGCACCGTGTAACGCGCTTTTATCAGGGTTGGCGAAAGAGCGAGACTACAAGAAGATAAGCTTGTTGTTAAAAGAGATGAAGGAGAATGGCATTAAGCCTGATATTGTGACGTATGGGATGATGGTGAATCACTTGTGCAAGTCTCGTAGAGTAGAAGAGGCATTAGATATGTTTAAAAAGATGAAGGAAGGAAATGATGGGGTCTCCATCAAACCTGATGTGATTCTTTATAATACTCTGATTGATGGTTTATGCAAAGTGGGGAGGCAAGAAGAAGGTTTAGCGTTGATGAAACAAATGCAACCGGAAGATAATTGTGTCCCTAATGTTATAACTTACAACTGTTTGATTGACGGTTTTTGTAAATCTGTTGAAATCGAACGGGCTCAAGAACTGTTTGATCAGATGAACTACGAGGGTGTGGATCCAAATGTGGTTACAATAAACACTTTGGTGGATGGAATGTGTAAGCATGGAAGAATCAGTAATGCAATGGAATTCTTTAGGAAAATGCAAGAACAAAAGGGTATTAAAGGGAATGTAGTTACTTACTCTAGTTTAATTTCCGCCTTTTGCAACGTGAATAATATTGAAAAAGCAATGAGATTGTTTGATGAAATGGAATCCATTGGCTCTCCTGATGCACTTGCTTACTACAGCTTAATTTCTGGTTTGACTTTAGCTGGAAGACCGGATGATGCTAGTTTTATTGCTTCAAAAATGAAAAAAAGCCGGATTTGGAATGGATCTTGTAACCTACAACACTTTAATTGGGGGGTTTTGTAGGAAAAATAAACTCGATAAAGCAGTTGAATTCCTTAAAGATATGGAAGAGAATGGAGTGAAAGCAGATGGTGTCACTTACAATACTCTAATTTCATATTTTAGTCAAAACGGGGATTTTGAGTCTGCTCATAAGTTTTTAAAACGAATGATAATTGACGGAAATGTCCCCACAGTAGCCACGTATGGTACTCTGATTCACGCATATTGCTTAGCTGGAAATCTTGTTGAGGCTTGGGATATTTTTGAAGAAATGCTCAGATCATCAAAGGTTCCTCCCAATACTGTTATATATAATATATTAATCGAGTCCCTTTGTAAGCGTGGGAGAATAGATCATGCTCTTTCTTTAATGGATGGGATGCTCCAAAAGGGTGTTAAACCAAATACTACCACATATAATGCAATGCTTAAAGGGCTTTCAAGTAGAAATAGGTTGCAAGAAGCACTTAGACTTATGGATCAGATGACTAATCAAGCTTGCAATCCTGATTATGTCACTTTGGAGATTTTAAATGATTGGCTTGAAACAGTTGGTGAGATGGAGAAGCTGAGGATGTTTGTGCAAGGATATCAACTGTCTTCTGTTGCTTCAACTACATAAAAATAGAGGTATGTATTCTAGCCTTATTTTGATAAACTGATTTAAGAATTGTTATCATTTTCTTGAAATTACATGTTTTTGAGTTGTTAACTGATTATAAGATTGTGACACTTTACTAGAACAAGGGTGTACCTGAAGCGTTCTTTTTCATCGATGAGATTTTGGAATATATAACCGGGCTATGCTTTTTAGTTCTATTAATGTTCATTTGAGGGTGTTTGGATGTTCGTTTTTGAGTGATTACTGCAAATCTGAGAATGAGACGCAGAATAAAATAGTGAGATTACTAAACATTTATTAGCTTATAGATAGGGACATTTCTATAATTTTAAGTTTATCCTGATATTTAGGTTTCTTTAGGGGCAACTTAACTAATTATCTGATTCAAGTTTTTTGGCCCATAAACGAAAATTATAATCATAATCACTTTACCTGAAGATTGATCATTGATATTTATCTTAAATATAGTAATCGGAGTTTATTTGTGTTTTGATTCAAGTTTTTTGGCCCATAAACGAAAATTATAATCATAATCACTTTACCTGAAGATTGATCATTGATATTTATCTTAAATATAGTAATCGGAGTTTATTTGTGTTTAGCTCACGGGCCAAGATAGAATAGGGTTTCTAGTTTTCCTTTATATATTGAGGATTTCCCTCCATTGTAAAATACGACATTCACTTATTTCAATTCCAGTCTCTTTTACATGGTATTAGAGCTAAGGCTCCAGGTACGACTCAAACCGTAGACAGGGCGGCGGCGGCCGCTGCCCCTGTTCCTTCCAAGTTTTAGTTCTTTGTCCAGAGTTCGTGTTCTAGATCATGTTCTTGTTCTTATTTCTAGACCCGTTCTTGTTCCAGATTCTGATACATGCTTTCTCACGAAATCTTTTTTTGGTCGAGTTTTGCACCTATCGGCCGCCACCATCTTGCTCAGTATACCCCGATTTGAGTACCCAGAAAATTGCTGTCGTTTCTCCCCCGTACGCCCCACATAAAGATCCGCCACCGTCCACCACGCCCCGACACATGAGGTCGCTTGGTTCACTGGAATTCTGCCGGCATGCTCGCCGTACCAGTCTGATTGGATTTATGTCGTTACTGCCTCCGACCACTGTCTGCCGCCGCCGCAATCTTGTCGGAACCCTAATTTTTTTACTATTGTTTTGGTTCCGCTGCCATTTTCTGTCCCAGTTTGCGCTGCTGCTAATAGTTCGGTTTCATGCCCGTGATCCTGTTCCGGTTTCATGCCAGTAATCCTGTGTTCCTGTTGTAGGTTCCAGATTTTTTGTCCAGTTCCTGTTCCGGATTCCTATCCCTGCTACAGATTCCTGCTCCTGTTATGGATTCATGCTTCTGTTCCGGTTTCCTGGTTTCATGTTCCTGCTCCTGTGCCGGCTGCTCGTGTTCCGGTTCCAGGTTATGATCCTTTTCCAGCCAAGTGCCGTCCTGTTCCTGTCTAAGTTCCAGTCCCAAATTCCCATTCATGTTTCTAAATTTTATTTGTAAAAGTTGGACATGTGATAGGAGCCAAGTTCGAGATTGGCTAATCTCCTCCAAGAACAATAAACGTAAATAAAAATGTAAATGACAATTGCTGCAAATTTTCTTCTTCCATTTCATAATTCAAAACTGACTTAAATACATAAAATGCAATAAGGAAACGTCGGACTAGATATGTGGAAATAAAGGTAAACATGGAGAAAATGTAAACGTGCTTAACTAATCTATAATGCATGCATGCCTTTAGGGACTAAGTGTTGACTTCTAACGGGTGATGGGTCGGCTGCATCGGGTTTCAGGGAGGATCCGTATCAACATGATTAGCATCTATGCTCCAACTTGAGGAGGGGTGTTAAATACAGTTATTAGGATTTATTTGTGTTTAACCCACGGGCCGAAGATAGAACTTAGGGTTTCTTGTTTTTCCTATATATTAAGGTTCCCCTCCATTGTAAAATACAACATTCACTTTTTTCAATTCCAGTGTTTTACAATTTCAAAGTTCAATAATTAGTTTAAACTCGCATACAAACACAAACATCCCATTTGGGAGGTGATGATGACATTTCTACAAGACCATGTTATAAGATTGTGATTGTTGATTAAAACAAAAAGTGGTTTTGCTAGATGTGGACACCTTCTCGACCTTCTTTTTATGTTATTTAAACATATTTATTGCAACTTGAAGTTGTAATAATCAGTTTAGAGTGTTTGGCCAAAAAAAGTATTTAGGGCCCAAGTAGTTAGAAAATAAAGATTTGCTGTAAGAATTGTGATTATTAGATAAATGCAAAATTAACTGTCTCTAACTTTAAACTTCACTATTCAAATAATCTTTGAAAATGCACTTTTGTGTTCTATTTCTATTCTTTGGAAGAGTATGATTATGTTTTTACACAAGCATGTTACAAGTTTGTGATAAGAAATTTTATTCTTGATTTATGGAAGACCTTTGTTGTGAGATTTTGGCCAGAAAACCTCAACAGAACAATGCTTCCTAAAATGCCCTTGAATACTTTTGAGGTTTAGATTGATCCCTTTATGTTATGATTGACCTTTAAAACTTACATCATTGTTTATTTGTGGCACAAAATTCTATCTCTAGTTAGTGCTACAAATAGATGTGTTTTTCCCATAGAATCTTCAATTATTCTTTGAACTTTTAGTGAATGCTTTTTAATTTTTTTTTATAAAAGTACTATGAGCATGAAGATTTCTTAGTTTTAGAAGGCAGAATAGAAAAATTCTTTTATTTATATATATATATATATATAGAGGAGGGCTATGGTGGAAACCCTCTAAAATGTATGTAACATACGTAACAGCTTAAAACATATGTAATTTTTTATTTTTTATTTTTGGAATAGCTTCTATATTTTTACACCTGTAAAATATATACATAAATATTTAAGAATTTTTCGTATTAATATTTTTCACCCCGTGTGTAGACACGGGGTTCTAAACTAGTTATATATATACATTAAGTATCTTTTAAATGATTTTTAACAAGAATAAGTAAAAATATAATTAATTAATGATTTTATATTAAATTTTAACAGATTGTTTTATCAATTTTTTTTTTATTTCGAAAGGTCATAATGAAACTTTTTATCAACCACAAACACCTATATCAACCAATACACATGCAAACACTTGAGAGGCAATCATAATATTCGTCTACCGTTTTCTAGTTATCATCACTTCTATTTTATATTAAAATAGTATAGAGGTATAAAAAATACTGTGATATTAACGCTAAAACTTTGTACTATTTTATTGTCGGAATTAATACTAGAAATAATACTACACATGCATGTAATAACATCTCCTTTGGGATGTCCGTGGACTCCGTGGTGGGAGAAAATGTTCGTGTGGCAGTGGTATTGTACACATGACAAGAATTTTGAAGGAATTTTAAGCTCTCATTCAGTCATCCGTGACTACGGACGTTGTCCGTGAAGAATGGGAGAGGAAGAGAACAAAGATTGAGAGATCGGGGGGATATCCACGTTCGTGAGGATCACCTGATGTGGCACCTCTCCGTCATAGAGAACATTGGTGATGGTCTAATTTAACAGAGTGAATTATATGATGGTCAATGTGGTAAGGTCACATTGCGAGTTTGGACTTTTTTTTAGAAATTACATCCGTTACTGATTGTTCACTTATTAGTGACATGTTTGGTCCTTCATTAGCTGGGGTTAAGAATTCTGTTAAATTAACGTGAATTGACCATTTACCCTTTTATTTATAAAATAAAAACTAAAATATAAAACCTAAACAACCTCCTCCTTTCCTCGTGATTCTTCTTCTCCCCCACCCACAATAATTTCACGCCTCCAATGTATTCTCACTGCTCGACAACCAAGTCTTCTCTCATATTCATCAACCCTACACCCCACCAGATCCGAATCAGATCACACAGATGTTGCATTTTCCAACAAGACCAGAAATATACGAAGAAAATAAAAAAATTAATCATGTTTTAGATTGTCATATCTAACCTATTTAATAAATTAGCCTTCTCAAGCGGACCATGACAGTACTCGCAACTTTGTTGGATCTTGTTCACTTGCATGTTATCGGTTTTTGATGAAAGGGCGCCAAATTTTCCAGACAGTGCAACATACTCCTCTACTTTATGTACTCCTTTCGATTGAGATTTGCTCCTAGCGGTTGGCCATTGATGGCTAGTTATCGCCAGATCTTCTAACAATGCATAGGCATTTTCAGGCGTTTGTTTGAGAAAAGAACCTCCAGCCGAGGCATCAACAGTTTGCCTTTTTAGTGGTTGCAAACCGTTGTAAAAGAACCTCCAACCGCTAGTCCTTCGAATTACGCGGCGTTCTGATAGCCATTGGATTATCACCTCCTGGTCACCTACAGTAGTGACTAGCTCTTCCTCCGCCTCTTTCTTCCACTTATGAAATTCTCGCTCCGGTTCAGGGAACCATTCAATTAGATATTTAGAAGAACTACGTGGCATAAACTACAGGCAAAGGGCTATCCTACCAGGCACATGTAATAGACAATTTTTTGTATTTTTCATATAAAGACTAAATTACTGACTCAAGTTGTCCTTAGAAGTGCCGACCGTGTCTCTGGCAACGGTGTCAAAAACTTGTTGTGCATGTGTAACATGAATATTTTTCAACAAGGATCTCACACTTTCTTAGGTTTTAAATTTATAAAAATGATTATTACCAGAGTATCAAACTACACACGTTAGGCAAGTGTACATATCGTATCCATAGTATAGCAAAGGGAAGAACAAAGTATCAATCCTCGGGAAAGTAAACAGCTTCTAATACTAAACAGTTTTCAATATCTAGTCGAATGGTTATCTTTGAAAAAGGAATTTTGAAAATCAGAAAATCTTTTGAACACAATTAGAGTGATGAAAATTGTATCATCTAGATATCGAATTCTTTTAACCAACATCTGGACGAATCTTTGAATGATTGAAATTATGACGGCAATTCCCTAAAGGGCTAGGATCTCGTGAGAGTTACCTAGACGAGACGGTGATTTAAAGCTTCCAGAACGTAACGTTGGTTACCATAGGACTTGCTACTATGAAGAATCAACTGCCACCTTTTTTATTTGAGCTTCAAAAGGAAAATCTCACCCGTCAGGGCTTTAGAAATCCAAATAAATGTCGTTCTATAAACTACCACTCCACTTAACAATTTCTGATCGGTCTCTCTTGTGACTCAGAATCTCCAAGACATACCAAGAAGAAGTATCACTCGCTATAGGTTTTTACTAATTCCTGGATACGCAAGGAAAACCTTAATAGACTCTTAAACTTTTTTTTAATTAGATTTAATTATCAAACAACATATTTACCTTTACCAATAATACCCTAAACTTACCTTGCACTCGCCAAAGTAACAAGACCCAAATTATAGACCAAATACTACAATCTAAGAACGAAGAATATCAATCTTAAAGAGTAGGTCTTCACTTCAGAATCAAAATCAAAGATGAAATTGAAAACTATAACTATACATATGCATCATAAGAATACGAATCAAGAATATTCAATTCAACAAAAGTTCATAAAACTAATCAAACGATAAACACTCATGATCAAAATTCATCTCAACCTAGATAGCACAAAAGTGTTTAGCTACTTATGATGTATAGAAAGCAAACAAACAAAGTAAAAGAAATGATCAGATATGAAGAATAGTATAACCGGATTAAGGGCTTCAGTCTTCTAATCTTCTTCACGAACACAATCTTCACTCGATTGCTTCAATCTCGGCCTCTGATTGGCTCCCTCCTTTCTCCTAATAGTGGGTTAGGGTGCTAAAACTAATGATTTTCAAGATATCCTTAGCCATAGTTGTCAAGTGCTTTATACGATTAGGGCTTTTGCAAACACTTCCATACATAGCCATACCGTTAGGTGTTTTATGTTATGAATATCATAGATTGGAATGGAAGGGGGTGGGGGATTTCTAATAAGAAATACTTTTTGAATCTTTGAATTGCCAAATCATTTCTATTAATCGCATTATAAAATTGATTGTAAAATCGATATCAATAAATGATTTTGAATCATGTTCTACATCTTTTACATTCCTCACCATTCACTCAAACATGAGAATGTACCCAAAGATGTCGACCTTTCATGCACGTTAATTCCAAATATTCACAAAAGCAACCATATGGCGGTCCTTCATGTCGTCATTGTCTGTTTTTTTATTTGTATCGCACTACATGGGACATAGTCTTACTTTTATGTATTGAAATAACAATCGGCATCAATATATTATATACTAGCCTAGAACTTGTGTACTACACATGGTGAAAAAATATCAAGATATAAAATTCCTAAATATTTATATATTTATATATATATATATATATATATATATATATATATATATATCTTATAGGTGGAAAAATTTATTACATATAGTAACAATAGTAAACAAAATCCAAAAATATGTAAAAGTTAATATATAATTGGGTTTCAAAAATACATTAATTACTATTCAATATAATTTGACTTTAATTTACTATTTGATTAAAAACTTAGGCTAGGTAATTAGATTTCAAAGTTTCTTATAATAAGAGATATTTTAAAATAAATATGTTTTATTAGTATAATTAATAATTTATTTAAAAATATATTATTATGGAAAAGATAGAGGTGTATTTAATAAGAGAGAGAAGCGGAAAAAAAATGATGAGAATGAATATGAAGACGACACGTGGCATGAGAAACTTTTATTTTTTATATAGTATAGATTTCATATTGGTTATTTTAGTGTAATTGAATTGACTTGTTGACCAAAGTGAATCATAATATACATCAAACAAATCAGAAGGTGAGGGGTGCACGTTTATTTGAGTTTATTTATGATTTTAAGTATTTAGGAACCTCATTGGTTGTTAAGGGCGAAGCCCCTAAGCAATGGGGGTTCCAGGCTGGGGTCAACTTGAAAAAATTTATTTTGACCAATGTTGTTTCATTAAAAAAATCATTAGAAATTTAATTTCGTGAAATTTGCATTGAAAAATCAATGTCAAATTTGGTGAAATATTTAATGAATTTGAATTTTGAAATTTAACTGTTGGATAGCAATTATTAGCCCCCTAATATGGAAATCAGTTTTTTGGTCATTAAACGGGTTCGCAAAATTCATCTCGGATTCATACGTTTGTTCATGAAAGTTTTTCTGAGTATTATCCGATTGAGAAATTCAAGTGAAAAATCGAATTGTTTCACGACTCTCAAAAAATCCAGAATTTCATACTCGAAAACTACATTTTAAACTTTTATTTAAATTTCAAACAATATTGAGTTGAAAAATGATTGAGAGTTGATCTCTTGTTGTTTATTAACAGGTTTATCACGTCACTTTAACAATAAACATTTTCATTAATGTGCAAGATACGTAAGGAGTTACTTGAACATGGTTCAACACCTTTTTTTTTAATTATTTTTATCATACTATTTCTATCACACACAAAAATATAAAAGGAATACAACAAAACAACAGAATATAAAATAACACAACAAAGTTAAAAAGTAAGTAATTATGTACACATAAAGAACCTAAAAAGTGTACGAAATAATTTATATGAGTGTAAAGTAGTATTACAAAGTTAATGTTAAGACTAAAAATTAATTAGAGCATCCGTAATACAAAGTGCATGGGCATTAACCGCATCAGTTATCTTTCCCGTTCATGGGTGTCCATCTCCACAGACAAACCTTTTTCTCTTTTTTACATATGTTGCCACCTAACTATCACGAGGGATGCAATTAGACTATATGTAATGATTTAACTAAAAAGTGTAAAAGTTTATGACACGTCACTGCCACGTAGGCAGTGGGCTATAACTAACTAAACACTCAAAAGTGTGAAGTGTTTTAACTAAAAACACAATTATTTTTTAATTATTTTTATATAAAAATGTGAATAAACAATTAGATTTTGAATTGGCCCTACACCCAAAACCCTTCACGCCCGTTAAAGCCATGGCGCCACCGCCCTTGACGCCTCCATCTTCGCATCGATGCAATGATGATTAATACCTTTTGTGGATGATGTATAAGTGGGCGTTAACTTATAATGTTCAAATAATTAATCTAGTGTGAAATGCAAGTAATATAATGTTCATAAAGAACTTCAAAAAAGCTCTATAATATTATTATAGTATATAGTTCTCAAACAAAGGAATCAATCAAATTCTTTTTTCTTCAAGACACTTCACTATAAAAGAATTATATCCTCTCCTACACCATGTACAAAAGTGCTTTGTAATTGGACAAGATTCTTCAACCCACAAAAGGGTTTGATACCCATTTGCCTAAAGAAACAATAGACATTTGCCAATGCAATGTACACTTCTCAGTGCATATGGTACAACCCTATTTATGCTTTCAATACTATCTCAGCAAAAGCCCATTTTAATTCCCTCTCTAAAAAAGTAAAAGGTAAAAGAGAACAAAAAGAAACGCCATCAACAATTAAAAAGTCGGCAAGAAGAAATGCGTATCATTCCATCATGCAAAATTTCAACTTCCGCCGACTGAGGTGGTGCTTGTGGTGGCTACATTGTTTGATAGCCACGGGAATGATGGGGAGTTGGGGACGCCATTGATATCGCCGGGATGACAGGGGAGTCGTCTCCGATGGACGGACCGACGAGCACATCTAATCCTTCAAAGAAGTCATCGTCCATTACCATATCGAAGTTGTCGTCGTCGGTGTCGTTATCCTCCGCCTTTTCCGTCGCCGGAGACTGGCTTGTCGGTGGAGAAACCGGCGGTGATGAAGTGGGTTTGGTTTTGGTTGGGTCTTCTTCGCCGGAGGTGGTGGGTTTGTTTCTGGTACTTCCGGCTAAAGAATTCCGGTGAGTCGGAATTGGGTGGCTGTGGTCGCCGGTGTATGTGACGATGAACATATCCGGGTCGGATCTATTTCGCTCCACTTGTTTTCGGGCCAAACAACCCTTTGAAGTACTACATCTATAGTATCCTCTGTTCATCAAAATTATAAAAATAAAAGTTAATTTTTAATGATTAAATAATGAAAAGATTATAAGATATTCATACTCTCAGATCAAGTCGAAAAATAAAAAATTTAAAATCAAAAAGTTTTTGGACTTTTTGTTCATCCTTTTCTCTAGAGTTTCTAAAAATTAAATGAAAAAAATGCAATATATCTGCTATAAAAAATGAATATTTAGAATAAATTTTGAGCAATTTTCTTAAATCAAATATAAGATAATTCAATCTTAAACAAACAAATTAATCTTTTTTTTTTAACGTTGTGGGCTCAACTAGCACGTCCCACCAGGGAGGCTCGTACATCAGTCTACCCGAACAACCGTCAAGGAATTTGAAATCTGCAGAGGGTGTTGCTAGTTTTTATGAAGTGCACCTTATAAGATTCGAACTCATGACCTCCATAGGGAGAAACCCTTTAGGAAAACCCACCTTACCACCAAGACATAACCTTGATAGCAACAAATTAATAACTATCCCCTGTTTTCTTCATTAACCTTTTAAAATGCAGAAATAAATGTAGAAAAATCACATTATATTAAATGCACTTTTTCAGCATTTTTACCCAAATAATCCAATTTAACGCATAAAAATAAACAAAAAAAATGAGAAATTATAATTTACAAACCTTGGATATGGAGAACCTTTTATGGGTTTTTGACCATATTTTCTCCAAGACCATACATCAGAGGATAATCCTTCAGCAGGCACTTGGCAAACCCTTTTCATCTGGTTTTTCCTGTGAAATAATTTAAACCAAATTAATAAAACAAAAATTAAATATTTGATAAAGAAAATTAGTTTAAGAGAGTAAGAAACCCAAAAATAGTATCAAAGATTTGTTTTTAATTATCAAATAAAATGAATAAACAAGTTTTCTGCATGTGGGTATACCCTAAAATCTTTATATATTTGTGTTAGATCACACAAAAAATTAAAAAATAAAAATATTTTTTTTTCTTGAGAAGTAGTTTCTAAATCCAAATTTAACAAAAACCCAGAAAGAACAAGTCAGAAAAATGTGTTCTTTTACCTTTTTTTGGACCTTGTACTCTGTGCATTAGAAGTTGTACATCTAGAAATACCAAAAGATTGTTGTTTTCCCAGAAGTTGTTTCTGCTCAAGTTGATGTTCCTGCTGGTGATGATGAACATGATGGTGGTTAAGGGGTAGATCTTGTAATCCTCCAAGAACAGAGAGGGGTGAGATTGGCAAACTCTGTGGAGATTGAGGTGGTTTTTGTAACTTTGGAAAGTGTAGGGGGGTCTTAAGATTATTCAAAATCTGTTCAATACTGTTGTCATTTCTAGTTTGAAATGGATCTGGAAAAAAACCCATCAAATTTTCATCATGAAAATTTATATTTTGTTGATTGTAAGCATCTGTAGACCATGGGAGAGGTGTTCCGGTGGTGGTAGCGATGGTTGCCGCCGATGAGGAGGCGGTGGCGGTGGAGCAGCAGGCTCTGACCACCGCATGCAAGTCCCAATCAACCTCCATTGTTTGACTTTTGTTGCAGGTTTTTAGAGAGAGAAATCAAAGCGCTGACTTTTTTATGAGAGAGAAGGTGTGCGAGAGGTATTGGAGGTTGAAATGAAAAATGGGTTCAATTTATAAATATTTTTTAGAGGGAGAGGAAAAGCACGGGCAGGAGAGAGAAAGAAGGATACGGTCAAGAGAGAGAAGGTTGGCTTTTTCACAAGAATTTGAGAGGGGGAGAAAAATAGGGTGATTGGCAACATATCCAAGGCCTTATCTTTTGCTTTATTTATTTTGTGTAAAATTACATTTTGGTACACAAAGTTTCGATCTTTATGCAAAGTTAACACAATATATTTTATATGTCAAGAATAGTTAATTGTATTTAAACTTCTAATGCAAGTGTTTTGATAAAAACACATATTTTGTTAGTTTAGGCTAGAATTGTCATCTTTTGGAAACCAATTTCTGTTTGTAAATGATGTTAGAATAGAATCGCCATAAACATAATCTTAATAGGTAATGGGGCTTGCTCCAGTGGCACTCCATGATTTATTTAAGGCTTTTGGCTAAAAATAGGTCATGGGTTCAAATCTTGTTGCCAGCGGGTTTTCTCCCGGGCAAATCAAGGGATTTTACGAGCCAGTAGGTTTCCTCCTGGAATGGTTGGCGCCATCCTCAAACGTCAAACTAACAATGGACAGTTGTAATTCCGTCTGAGGTATGCATATATACCTGGGCTATGAAGAGGCATGCCACTGAGCCCGATAACACCGCCGTTAAAAGAACATAATCTTAATAAGCTTTGAAAGTAATTACCATACCGATTATTGTAAAACATATAACTAACTACAATCCCCAAGCGTCCTCGATATATTCGACTGTGCATCACTAGTTATGCAACAATTGTGAATAGTTTTGTATGAACGGATTCATATTTGTGATAAATCTAATTGTAGTTGTAAAGTTCTTAATCTCAACCTTATAATTCTACAATTTTATGATCTCGTCGAGCAAAAAATACGTCTATAATACATAAGATTTCTATAAGCATGTGATCTTTCATCCTATGCCCGTCTTGACAACGTTGGATTGATATAAACTTTATTTATTTTGTTGTTAATCGTCATTGTTTACTTGAAATAAGTCGTTTCAATATGCAAATTTCATATATAGAAGTTTATATAAAGATACTTAATAGTAACCTAAAAATATAGTTTTTAATAAAAAAAACCATTTTTTAGTTTAAAACGATAAAATAAAGAGCGCACAAGTAAAAAAAAATACATCAATATCATGTTTACGGGAAAATTGACACTTCTTATTTTGAATTGTATAACTAAAAATGCAAATATTTTTATTTTTAACAAATTCAAATCTTGATATGTTTATCTTTTATCAATAACTTTGAATTATCTCACTACAAGTTCGATATCTATACTTTACAATCCAAACAGAGATTGCAAATTTTATAGACAATTGGGGCAGATTTGCAATTACTAAAAGCTCATAGACTAAAAGTTAAGAAATGGGAAAACATGAAGACCTTAAATATAATATCGAAAGATTTCTCTCTCCAAAAGGCTAGTGTGTTTTTTGCATTGACTTGTGAAAATGTCAAAGGGGTGTTGGGTTTGTTTAAATGTGTAATTAAAATCCAACAAGAATAAGTCAACACGTTATCTTTGACATAATATTTACAACTTATTCAGTTACAAGATACACTGTTTTTTTTAAGGCGAACATTGAACGTGGGACGTCGCACCCCCGTCATATGGGAGAGTCTCGTTCAACTTCGGCCAATATGTTGTCTTAACCGGGCCCACTTGGCGTCAGAGTTGGAGAGATTTCAAGAAAAAACCCACTCAATACGGCCCCTTCCGGGCTTGAGGGAGAGTCGAGGCTCCAACCCTGGATCGGCGTGGGTAAAACCCTGGTGCATCAGCCTAAAATGTCTCATTTGTGATGCCGCAGAAATTAATGGTGGTGACAGGGATTGAACCCGGGTCCCTTGAGACTTCAGGCCTCACCTCAACCACTACACCACAACCTCTTTGACAGATACACTGTTTGTTGAATAAAAGTATACTGTTAATTTATTAAATTAATATAATAACTACTTTTTATAATATGTAAATATATTGTGTAAACATTATGAAAATCTACGTGTCGAAATAAAAAAAAAACTTTGATACCGATTTTATTTGTGGATAGTAAATCAAAGAAAACTATATGTCCTGGTATGATTTGATTGATCGGAAAACTCACACACACTTTAAATATACTCATAATCTGTATTACTTGTCTACAAGGGGACTAGAATCCACCATCTCTTAGGAAAAAGGAACACCATACAACAGACCTTGATACCATTGCATAAAATGCCATTTGGTTGATATTATAGGAGACGACTTCAATGAAGTGAGAAGTTAGTGAGTGTTCCTTCTACATTGTAAATAATGAAGAGCATCGGTGATCTCTGCGGCTCTGCTATCTTAAAGAGAAGTTATAGTTATCTATAATATCTTAGAAAAAAGATACTTAAATAAGGTGATCATTATTTATCTTAACGAGAAGTCAAATGATTATTACCTTATTAGTGAAAAACTTATACATCAGTAATCTTTACCATATATTAGTGGATAAAAACTATTGGAAAGCCAAGGAGCGAATATAAGGTGAATTTGTTAACATTCCCCGAACCACTTTGTTTATGTGTTAATTATTCTTTTTTTTCTCTTGTTATTTACTATAAATCATATATTGAGAAGTCAAGTCAAAAGTTGACTACAAGTTTGCTTAACATCTAAAACAATGTTTTCAGAACCGGACCGGACGTCGAACCGGTCTCCTTACCGGTCCGACCGGTCGGACCGGATTTAAGAACCGGACGACGTCATAAATATTATAAAAATATATCAGTCTAAATAGCTTTTAATCCTTTCAAAAACCACCAACAAGTCAATTCAAATAATTTTAAACTAACAATTACCTACGAAATAAGAAGCCAAGAGACTTAAAAAAGATTTTAAAAAAAAATAAAATAAAAAAAATAGTCAAGCGGTTCAACCGGTCCGACCACCCGGTTTCCGGTCCGACCACCAGTTCGCTGCAGAAACGGTTCAACATATGTAACCGGACCGGCCAGACCACCGGTTCCCGGTCCGACCGGTCCGACCGGCCGGTCCGGTCCGGGTTTCAAAACATTGATCTAAAGCAAAGTTTCATAAGGCTAAAGGTTACTAACCAAAAACCTGTAACATGTTACATATAGGAATATAATAAGCTGTTAACATGATGTGAATTCACATGATCGCTTGTAATAATATCACCCCAGTCGGAAACAAGGAGTTGCTTTCATAATTATTCACATTCCAATATAAGTAAAGTCACTCGGTAAGCATTTTAACAAAATAAGTTTGTGGATGGACATATATGCTACTATATGTTCAACACTTTTTTTTCTAGTTGTGTAAACTCAAACTTAAGGTCACAACTTGATAATATATTACCATTATATATATATATATTTTTCATAGGGATGAATAGTGAATTTTTTTTATTTATTTATTTATTTTTTAATTTGTTTTTCCTTTTTTTATTATTTAGTTTTATGTTTCCTTTCTATTAACATTATTTTTACCGTTGTGCCTATACTTTCGTTTAAATTTTATTAACGATGGGCTCGACAACGTTATCTATGATAACTTTCGTTCGTTATGTTTTTTAAATAACGAAATGCGTCGTTTTCTTAAGAATTTCTTTTGTCAACGTTCTGGTTTAAATTTTATTGAAGACAGTTGTATTCAACTTCAAGTGTTTTTGGGTATCGTACGTTATAACGAGTCTGTGATTCCACGCACACGAGCCAAACTAATAACAAACAGACTCCCGCCGCGAAGCGCGGGGGGTAAAACACATGGAGGAGAATAGTAATGTGTACAAGATGCAATGCAGCATGTACAACTCTTGCTTATGGCTTTTATGCGTGTGAGCATCCCCTTTTTACGCCCATTTCTTATTTCCCCTTTCACACCAGACCAAATTAGGGTTTCCCTCATTTACCATCGTTTCACCATACGACCCATTACTAGCGGTGAGTGAACACCACCGGCTCTTCCACCGCTAATAGTAGTTTTTTTTTTTTTTTCATGGGGATGAATAGTAGTTTTTTTTTTTTTCTTACAAAAGTTTTTTTTTATAAACTGGCCACTAAAGTTCAAAATAAGCTTTAATTTTATTTTCTTTTTTACTCAAAACTTTGTTTTTTTATAGATTTGCCACATAAGTTCAATAAACTTTCGTTCGTTAACTTTTTTCAAAATACAGGTGCGCCGTTTTTTTTTGTCAACGTTCCGATATAAATTTGTTTTAAAACGGAGTTGTATTCAAAATCGATTTTTTTTATCGTTGCCTGTATCGAGTGCCGTTACCGTTGTGGTACCATGACGAACCGAACCTATTATGGGCGAACAACATCATTATTGATATTGGTATTATCGATTCGCCTTATGGTTTTCGACGAACCGAACCGGTAATTTTTTTAATTTGTTTTCCCTTTTTTTATTATTTAGTTTTATGTTTCCTTTCTATTAACATTATTTTTACCGTTGTGCCTATGCTTTCGTTTAAATTTTATTAACGATGGGCCCGACAACGTTATCTATGAAAACTTTCGTTCGTTATGTTTTTTTAAATAACGGAATGCGCCGTTTTCTTAACAATTTCTTTTGTCAACGTTCTGGTTTAAATTTTATTGAAGACAGTTGTATTCAACTTCAAGTGTTTTTGGGTATCGTACGTTATAACGAATCTGTGATTCCACGCAAACGAGCCAAACCAATAACAACCAGACTCTCGCCGCGAAGCGCGGGGGGTAAAAACTAGTTTAGATGATTCATCAATTTTGAACTCTAGCTAGATGATCCACAAGGTGGATGATGGACCTACATATTTCCACTCAGGGGCTAAGTCAAGTGGGGTCAACCGACCCACCCGATTTCAAATTTTGAGTAGACGTATATTACCCGAATGCCGAGCGACTCCGGTCTTTTTTTGACGTCGACCCCATTGATTTTTGAAAAAAAAAATATTTGACCCCCAATCTTAAAAAAATATGATTTTTTTTCATTCTATTAATTAAACCCATAAATTAGATTTCTAAGCCCATAAGTAAATTAACTCTAAGCCAATAACTTAATTAACTCTAAATCCATAACCTTATAAGTCTAATTAACTTTAAGCCTATAACTTAATTAACTATAAACCCAACTAACATATTTATAATTTATTTAGTATTAATTACTTAAACCTAATTAAAAAATTAAAAAAAATCACGCAAAGCAGACGATGAGAATTTCGATTTGCGCTTGTTGCTTCCTTTTCAATTTTTGAGTTCCCTGCCAATTGTCAAATCATGCTAGTCAATATTGCCGCCTCCTGCTTCCTGAGTTCCTTCAAGATTCATAGTTTGAACATCAAATCAACGATATCAAGTCTCTAAGAACAATTATGAAGCAAAAACAATGTTAGTTTTCAATCTTTTTATTCTAAACTTAAAATTTTAGGTTTTACTTATTATTAATTTTTTATTAATGAATTAGTTTTGATTATTGAATGTTTAATCTTCATTATTGAATATTTAATCTTGATGTTTGAAACTTGAATAATTGAAGTTTTACTTGGATTTTAGGTGTTAACCATGTTATGGAACTTTATCAAAAGATGAAAACTCGTAGGGAACAACTATAAGATCTAATGTTTTATTTATTTATTTCTAATGACATTGTATTTTTACCGTTTGGTTTCTAATGATGATGGATTTTCATTATCGTATCTTATTATGTGACCAACACGGCTCCGCCACTATTTCCATTTGTATCCTTTTTGAAAAATAAAGGGGTACAATCTCTGATTTAGCTAGTGATCGTGATGTGGACCGATCGGGATTCACTAGTCAAAAGAAAATAGAGAGAAACCAGATAGAAATTTAGAGCTTGATATTTGAGACAATTTTCATAATTTTCATTCATAATTCATTCTACAATCAAACAAGCCTTTTATAGGCATTAAGATTAAAGAAATTAAACTAGATTTAAAGTAAAACAACTAAACCACTATTCTAATAATTAGGAGAACCACTAGCACCACTTAGACTTTAACCCACGTTGCAAATGAAAACATGGGATCATGATTTAGTAATTGAAATTGCAAATAAGGGACGTGGATGATGATGACGTGGACTTGGGCACGTATCAGATCGATGCTAAATAATTCATTTGTGTGAGAACAAACATCTCATGTAAAATCATTGTATTTAAGAAACTTATGATTGTTTAAGAAAGTTCACATCATACATAATTGACATAGGACGGCACTCATGTGAAACAATAAGATGATTACGTTAATAAACTTAGAGCATATGCAGTGAAGAAACCCACAAATACCCAAAAACTTTTTTATGAAACAATACATTCATCTAAAAAACATCCTTATATTTTATATTCTATCAGCATCGTTTACTTTTAATAACCGAATTATTTTAAAGAATTCAATAAATAAATAAAATAAGTTAAAATAAATTTAATACTTAAAACTTAATAATTAAAAAAAGATAAAATTAAAATAGAAATACAAATTATGAAAATTATTTTTAATTAAAATAAATAAATAAACAAATACAAATACAAACGTGACCTACTCGACCTCGCTTTTTTTTAACAAAAATTTCTAGATTTTATAGGATAAATACACCACTTGGGAATTGATCATTTAAAAACTCCTAAATATTTTGAGAACTCTCGAGAACTCGTCAAAAATCCAATCAAAACCATTTTTTTGTTTTTACTATTTTTATTGTTAGAATACAACATAAAAAAATATATACTATATAATAAATAAAGGTTTTTCAATGCCACGTGTCGCCTCCATATTCATTCTCATCATTTTTTTCCCGCATCTCTATACTATTTTTATTAAATACACCTCTATATTTTAATGATAATATTTTTTTTAAAGAAAATACTAATATTTGTATTAATAAATCTCCCGACATATTTTGACGAGTGTATGTGTTAACAGATTATATTATATTTCACGGGTTTATTCAACCCGTATAAAACATGAGTTTTTAAAAAATAAATTTTTTATTACTTAATATATAATATTATATTTATTCAACCCGTGTAATACACGGGATTTTAACCTAGTGAATTTATATATGTAAATTTACATGTCTTCATATATTAAAAAAAATATACACTTGTGTAAGTTTACTACTTACACATGTGTAAGTGTTTATCATTTACACATGTATATAAATTTTTTTAAGGATAATTTAGAGAAAATGGATGAATTAATTGAAGAGATAAATCATTTTTTATGTTATATTTCAATAATAAAGATAGTGAAAACAAAAAAAATGTTTTAATTGGTTTTTTAACCTGTTCTCACGAGTTCTCAAGTATTTATGAGTTCTCATTTAAAACTAACCCTACACCACTTAACCACCATAATGTCCCAGTGTGAACACTCATCCTCACTTTTTCTCGTCTCTCTTTTTTTCTTCTGCACGTCATCTCATCTCTTCTACACAACATATTCACCGGACAAAATGAAAAAAGAAAAAAAAATCAAATGGATGCTCGTCCCCACAAACACGTCCGACAAGAATGGCCACGGACAGGGCTGTAGAGCGTAGGCATCCGTTGGACATAGTCGCCTTGACGTCCGCAGACTACTCACAAACTAGTGTTGCTAATGATCTTATAGCTTTTTGAACACATTTGATTGATAAATTTTATTATAATTTTTATTTATTTATGCTAGAGAAATTAAAGCATCAATCACTTTTAAACTTTATTCGTGATGATAGTTTTCTAGTAGCTCTTCTCAAGCATTCAAACAAGTTACTATTATAAGAATTTATGTATATTTTGTATTTCGAGATGATGCTATATCTTTCCTTATCTAATACATATTTGTTTTCAAAAATTGACATCAATTTTCATATCATTCATCAAAATAAACCGATAAGCATTTAATACCAAACTATAAATAAATTTACTTTATTTACTATTAAATTTAAACACGGGTCATGTCGTTAATTATGTGCTTTGAAAATGTGATTGAAGACGGTTTCTTGTGGTATCGCATATCCCACCGGACCCTTACTTCATCAAGTATGATGTGCCTACATAAATGAACACCCTTAAATGATTCATATCAGTTTCTTTATCTCTATCTTTATAATTTAACTAAATATTATATTTATTTTAAATTTATCTTTAAATTTATTGTAACCTCCCACATCTAATTCTGTATCTTTATCTCACTCACAAATACTTATTTTATTATTATTTTCTCTTTCCTACACACTCATAAAAAATATAGAGATTTATGAAAATAGATCTCTATATTTAGAGAATCTCTATTTACTAAACTATAAAATTTAAATATAGAGATGGTGATGCGGGTTCAAAATAGAAGAAAACTCTAAATAAAAAGATAGAGTTAAATATAGAGATGCTGATGTGATGTAACATCCCAAATTTCCCATGAGTTAAAAACACGAGATTTCGTTTAGGAATAAAGTTGTTGAGATCGAAAGTATGGCATGAAGGTTGAACCACTAGTTAAATTAAAAACCATAAATGTAATTACTTCAATGATGAGGGGGCGAAGTGAAAATGTGCTAAAAACGTAAAACCCATTATAAGCATCCCAGCCGCCAACTTCATTTCCAATTCTTCTTCATCGTCGATCTGCAACTCCTAGCACCACCTCCGATTAAACCCTAACCGGCCAACTAAACACACCACCATGCTCGGTCTACATGGAGAGGCCACGGGGACTATGCCGCTCGGCGGTTCGCGAAGGAAAAAGGAGGGTGAGCTGCTGCCGGAACTCTGGCAGCAGCGATAGGTTGCGTATGGTGGTTAACGGTGGAAGCATGATGCTTCACAATGATGGTATCAAGCTTCGCAGCAACGATGGTGGGTAATGGTAGTTCAAACGGTGGTTAACAATGGTGGTTAACAGCGGCAGCAACGGGGAGTCTGTGGTGGCACTTCACGGTGGGTAACGGTGGCCGTGTGAGGTAGGTGGTGGTGTTGGTTCTCATGCCAGTGGTGACTCTCATGCTGGTAGCAGAGGCCGTTAATGGTGATATGAACTTGGCAGTGGTGGTGGTCATACGGGTGTAACAGTGGCGATGGTGTCGGGTTAAAACTCCCAGTAGTGATATGGTGTTGATGTTGTAATATCAACAATGGTGGTGACAGTTTCGAGTGGTGGTGGTAGTTTCGAGCGGTGGTGACAGTTTCGAGTGGTGGTAGTAGTTTCGAGTGGTGGTGGCAGTTCGGTGTTCATGGTGGTGGTTAACAATGGTTGACGAGAGGATGAAGCGGGTGACGGCGGCGGTGGTTCGTTTCTATTAGCAGCTAGTGGCGTGTTGATGGCAGCAGTAGTTTCGGGAGAACGGCGATGCTCAAGGTGCTAGTTTCGGGTGAAGGATATGTTTAAGGTAGTAGTTTCGATGAAGGACAATTTCATAAGATAGTTTCGATGACGAAGATTGGAGTAGTTTCGATCAGTGGTGACTCCATGATTATAGAAGTTTCGATATGATGATGATGTAGTTTCGGATGATGATATGATAATGATGATATTATGGTGATGATAATGATGGCTATAAGATGATGGTGATAGATACATAATCATGATAATAATGGATACGGCCTCGGGTCGGGACTCGGTTACCTTACGGGTTCATGTTCGATAAGGTATATCCTCTAAAAACCCATAGAACGATAATTATCATTATTAGCTCGTGTTATGAATATCGCATTGGCGAGGACGTATAAATATAATCTTAAAAATAATGACCGACAAGGAATTACTTATTTTTATAAAGGTTTATTCATAAAAATATAGAAAGATGGATCTTGATGTTAGAAGTCGAAACTCAATTATTGTGGATTATTGGGTATGAATTGGTAATAGAAATGGACAATTTATATTGTCAGGTTTTAGATAAAAATAAAGGAGACTCTGTCCGATTTTTGTCAGAAATAAATAAGAGTATTTTACAACTTAGACGTCCTCTTTAGGGGTTGGGTTTGTTTGGGAAGGAAGACTGATGTATCGAAACTACCAAGTTTCGACATAACCCACCTATCAAAACTATCAAGTTTCGATATAAGTAAACCCATCGAAACTACTAAGATCAAGTATAGTAATATCTAATGCCATCTAGGAGCACGACCTTATGAGTATGACTTTATTATACAGATCGTGAGTAACACTAGTGACGCTCTGTAGCCAGCTAAGTGTAATTCGGAAACTACTCATCAGGTGAGTTCTATGTGCCCCCTTCTATGTTATGTGCAAATGTTTTCAAATGTTTTGGGGCTGAAGTGTATACACTAAGTGAATAAAGGTTATGAATGTTAATGTGATCATATGTGTTATACAAGTATATATATATACCCATACACGAAAGAGAAATTATGAATAAAGAATGAAAAGCATGATTATAAAGAATGAACGAAAGTATAACACAATATGAAAGAATGAAATCTTGCTTTATATCCATGTATATATTGCTTGCAAAGTACAGAAAATGTTATGGACGCTTCGATGATAACGGCTACTTCGGTAGACGGACGACCATGTGACTATTTTACAACCGGGACAAGTGCGTTCCTTCATCAGCTAGGACGTACGGATGCCATTAAAGGACGGTCGAAGCAATTGGCATATTATAGTAGAACGGTTGTATAAATAATAGTCGCATGGGAAACGGATACCTTCGGGTAGACGGGCGAATTACGGCCTACGACGGTAGGACGGTTGTAAGTCATGACGGACGGACAAAGGTTGCCGGACGGTTGTAAGAATAAAATGACGGACGGCACTAGTTGCCGGACGGTTGTAAGTATAGGCGGGCCATGACGATGGACCGCGGCGATTGTCTTTGTGACATTCGTAAGCAAATGACGGGTTGATCACCCTTACAGAGTATGACCCATGAATGTAAATAAAGAAAGAAAAAGGGTGAATGCATATATATATTTATGTATGAAATCACCAAAAATACAGAAAAGGAAATACAGAAAAGAAAGATGAAAGAAAGGCAAAAGTTATGAATACGTATTTATATGAATGATTATACAGTAATGCATACTTATACCTATAAAGAAAAGAATGTTTACAGTAAATTGCATTAAACTAGAACTCATCAGCGTTAGCTGACTTTTAGTATACATTTCAGGTAACAAAGGAAAGGCTCGTGCGAAGGCGTGAAGGCTGCCCGACACAAGACTGACATCCCACTTTTGTTTGTTAAGAATATGTTATGTTTTTATTTGTAAAGACTTCCGCTGTTATGATTATGTAATTGAATGATGGATGTTTCAATTTAAGTTCAGTATTTATGACTATGTTTATGAGTAAATCCAACAAGTGAGGTCACCCGGGAAAGGGGCCTTACAAGTTGGTATCAGAGCAATAGTTTGAGAGATTTAGACATCCCTAAATGTCTAGACTCAAGCTGATAATGGGACCAACACAAGGATGTCAGTACGGGTAGCCAACGTCAACGCCAAAACAAGTAAGTAAGTATCAATGTCAATATATATAACTTAGGGTAGATGTCTTAGCATAGGACACATGCCTTAGTTACCAATATCACTACTGATATAAATAGTTACACATAGGACATAAGATGGTAGACAATTTGAGCACATGAGTACAGTAAATGATTAATAATAACACGTAGCTACTGTTATCAATCATCTACCGTGTAAGTGTGTCTCGATTTGCCATCCGTCGTATGTACCCACCATAAAGAGTGAAAGAGATGTTAGTCTAATACTACGAAATGCACACAAATTATAAGAATGGTGAGATCCATGTTAGGTGAATCACAAACAACGAGCAGAAGTTCGATAAACCATAAAGAAAGAAAGATGACAAAATATCAACGGTCCGAGTAGATTAGTAACGAATATTCATGAATGACTTCCTTCAACAAGGAGTTTAGAAAGGGAAGAAGGATACATGGATTAGACACTGTTTATAGAAGACATTTAAATTATGAATCATTATAAGACGAGTCAGGAATTCACAAGTAAGGTAAGTTGGCAATTACGTCAGGATCCACGTAATTGTAAATTTACATATGCTTGTGCATACTGATAAACCTTATCATGTGGATTAATACACATGTCACCAAAAACAATTAAATCACTCCAAGCAGGACTATGAGATTAGTCACTTAAGTAATGAAGATCGCAACAGATTAGCAAGACGAATGATGACAACAACGGCATAACAAAGGTGGAACGAGAAGGAACGAGGCTTAAATGGAGTTGCTGAAGTTGAGTAACACTAAGGAACAAGTTTAGAAATCTGAAGAAACCTGGTTCGGAACCTGATGCAACAAGTAACAAAGTAATAAGTCAAGCAAAGAAAAAGGAACAGGAAAGATTGCACCGAAAGAGAATTAGTATGAGGACGATAAGAGAGTCTATCAAGCCCAGTGAGAAAATTTCTTCGCATGACAAACCGCGAACGACGAGACTGATTAAGTAGAATTTGAAGAACTCGACACTTGTTTGATTCAAATCGAGAAAGTAGCTGTCAAGGATCACAAGTTAGCACGAGATGTGAGTACTATATATGTTAGATGAACATACGTTTAGAAACTACTTCTGAACATGAATTGTCAATGCTTAACGCAAACGCGATACGATGAATGACCGTGGACCTACGGTCAAGTGTACATAAAAGTGAAGGAAATAACCATACAACTATATGTTCAAAGAAAATACGAGTACTAGAATGCACAAATGACATTTTTCCATGAAGAATACAATCCTAGATAAACTACTAAGAGTATTCACTCAGATGAGAAAATAGATATATCAACGACAACAAATGACTGGAACCACGATGCTAATTAGGGTGTGCAGGCAAAACCAAATGAAAACAGATCCAACCTAGGGTTTGAATGTTTAGAATAAATGTGAAGTTCAAGTTCCGAACAAATATGTGAAGAAAGAAATGAGTACTAGCAAGGCCTAAAGAGTCAGAAAACACTCTACAGTGATTAAGACAAGACAATAGAACGTGACTACTCAAATTGAAAAGCCAATAAGGAACACAATGAGACCAGAAAGGAAAGGAATGATCAAGTATCACCACACATGTCACCTATTCGTAATGAAACCTATGAATGTAATTCTAAAAGGATCCCATACGGAAGAAAATGTTAACGATCACGAAAAGTTAGAAAATGTGTAGTTTGGTCACAAGGGATGCCAATCCTTTATACCAATTCAATGATATGAAGAAAGAGTAATACGTTACTAACTAATGATGATAAATGTAAAACCATGATGAGTATGTTTTAAAGAAAGACAAGAAGGGAGTTGCGTGTACAGAAAAGTGAATGTAAGGATCGTATACCTAGTGTTCCGTCTGAATGAATACCTGGTATGATAGAGTAACGCAACGATATGGTTCCTTCGGGAACGAAATGACATGGTTCCTTCGGGAATGAAATGATATGGTTCCCTTGGGAACGATATGGTATGATTCATTCGGGAACGACCTGGTTCGTTCTTTCGTGGGAGAATACACCAAGGATAATTCATGAAGTACACGTAATAACCGAAGTGACTTAGAAGGAGGTTGATAACAACTACCTAGAGAACGGAGTGGACAACTTAAACAGGATACTAGGATTCCTAAATGTTGAAACGAGTTCATGGCCACCTGGCATGACAAAACCACGCAAGTACGTGGTGGATTGAAGTTGAGTCCACCCAAGAGATGTGCAACAGAATAAAGTAGGTTATACCATTCAATGTAACATCTAAAGTATTCACGACAAAGAATAAGGGGTAGTAGTATCGTGTAGACCCTAATTACATGCAGTTCACATATGACATTAAATGTCTATCTCACTTTCGTAAAGCAGAACACATGAGTTCACAGAACCGGAGTGGCAACCTGGTCATTAGGGACGAAGTTTTAGTCATATATAAGAGGCACCGAATTTCGAGGACGAAATTCTTATAAGGAGGGTAGACTTGTAACATCCCAAATTTCCCATGAGTTAAAAACACGAGATTTCGTTTAGGAATAAAGTTGTTGAGATCGAAAGTATGGCATGAAGGTTGAACCACTAGTTAAATTAAAAACCATAAATGTAATTACTTCAATGATGAGGGGGCGAAGTGAAAATGTGCTAAAAACCTAAAACCCATTATAAGCATCCCAGCCGCCAACTTCATTTCCAATTCTTCTTCATCGTCGATCTGCAACTCCTAGCACCACCTCCGATTAAACCCTAACCGGCCAACTAAACACACCACCATGCTCGGTCTACATGGAGAGGCCACGGGGACTATGCCGCTCGGCGGTTCGCGAAGGAAAAAGGAGGGTGAGCTGCTGCCGGAACTCTGGCAGCAGCGATAGGTTGCGTATGGTGGTTAACGGTGGAAGCATGATGCTTCACAATGATGGTATCAAGCTTCGCAGCAACGATGGTGGGTAATGGTAGTTCAAACGGTGGTTAACAATGGTGGTTAACAGCGGCAGCAACGGGGAGTCCGTGGTGGCACTTCACGGTGGGTAACGGTGGCCGTGTGAGGTAGGTGGTGGTGTTGGTTCTCATGCCAGTGGTGACTCTCATGCTGGTAGCAGAGGCCGTTAATGGTGATATGAACTTGGCAGTGGTGGTGGTCATACGGGTGTAACAGTGGCGATGGTGTCGGGTTAAAACTCCCAGTAGTGATATGGTGTTGATGTTGTAATATCAACAATGGTGGTGACAGTTTCGAGTGGTGGTGGTAGTTTCGAGCGGTGGTGACAGTTTCGAGTGGTGGTAGTAGTTTCGAGTGGTGGTGGCAGTTCGGTGTTCATGGTGGTGGTTAACAATGGTTGACGAGAGGATGAAGCGGGTGACGGCGGCGGTGGTTCGTTTCTATTAGCAGCTAGTGGCGTGTTGATGGCAGCAGTAGTTTCGGGAGAACGACGATGCTCAAGGTGCTAGTTTCGGGTGAAGGATATGTTTAAGGTAGTAGTTTCGATGAAGGACAATTTCATAAGATAGTTTCGATGACGAAGATTGGAGTAGTTTCGATCAGTGGTGACTCCATGATTATAGAAGTTTCGATATGATGATGATGTAGTTTCGGATGATGATATGATAATGATGATATTATGGTGATGATAATGATGGCTATAAGATGATGGTGATAGATACATAATCATGATAATAATGGATACGGCCTCGGGTCGGGACTCGGTTACCTTACGGGTTCATGTTCGATAAGGTATATCCTCTAAAAACCCATAGAACGATAATTATCATTATTAGCTCGTGTTATGAATATCGCATTGGCGAGGACGTATAAATATAATCTTAAAAATAATGACCGACAAGGAATTACTTATTTTTATAAAGGTTTATTCATAAAAATATAGAAAGATGGATCTTGATGTTAGAAGTCGAAACTCAATTATTGTGGATTATTGGGTATGAATTGGTAATAGAAATGGACAATTTATATTGTCAGGTTTTAGATAAAAATAAAGGAGACTCTGTCCGATTTTTGTCAGAAATAAATAAGAGTATTTTACAACTTAGACGTCCTCTTTAGGGGTTGGGTTTGTTTGGGAAGGAAGACTGATGTATCGAAACTACCAAGTTTCGACATAACCCACCTATCAAAACTATCAAGTTTCGATATAAGTAAACCCATCGAAACTACTAAGATCAAGTATAGTAATATCTAATGCCATCTAGGAGCACGACCTTATGAGTATGACTTTATTATACAGATCGTGAGTAACACTAGTGACGCTCTGTAGCCAGCTAAGTGTAATTCGGAAACTACTCATCAGGTGAGTTCTATGTGCCCCCTTCTATGTTATGTGCAAATGTTTTCAAATGTTTTGGGGCTGAAGTGTATACACTAAGTGAATAAAGGTTATGAATGTTAATGTGATCATATGTGTTATACAAGTATATATATATACCCATACACGAAAGAGAAATTGTGAATAAAGAATGAAAAGCATGATTATAAAGAATGAACGAAAGTATAACACAATATGAAAGAATGAAATCTTGCTTTATATCCATGTATATATTGCTTGCAAAGTACAGAAAATGTTATGGACGCTTCGATGATAACGGCTACTTCGGTAGACGGACGACCATGTGACTATTTTACAACCGGGACAAGTGCGTTCCTTCATCAGCTAGGACGTACGGATGCCATTAAAGGACGGTCGAAGCAATTGGCATATTATAGTAGAACGGTTGTATAAATAATAGTCGCATGGGAAACGGATACCTTCGGGTAGACGGGCGAATTACGGCCTACGACGGTAGGACGGTTGTAAGTCATGACGGACGGACAAAGGTTGCCGGACGGTTGTAAGAATAAAATGACGGACGGCACTAGTTGCCGGACGGTTGTAAGTATAGGCGGGCCATGACGATGGACCGCGACGATTGTCTTTGTGACATTCGTAAGCAAATGACGGGTTGATCACCCTTACAGAGTATGACCCATGAATGTAAATAAAGAAAGAAAAAGGGTGAATGCATATATATATTTATGTATGAAATCACCAAAAATACAGAAAAGGAAATACAGAAAAGAAAGATGAAAGAAAGGCAAAAGTTATGAATACGTATTTATATGAATGATTATACAGTAATGCATACTTATACCTATAAAGAAAAGAATGTTTACAGTAAATTGCATTAAACTAGAACTCACCAGCGTTAGCTGACTTTTAGTATACATTTCAGGTAACAAAGGAAAGGCTCGTGCGAAGGCGTGAAGGCTGCCCGACACAAGACTGACATCCCACTTTTGTTTGTTAAGAATATGTTATGTTTTTATTTGTAAAGACTTCCGCTGTTATGATTATGTAATTGAATGATGGATGTTTCAATTTAAGTTCAGTATTTATGACTATGTTTATGAGTAAATCCAACAAGTGAGGTCACCCGGGAAAGGGGCCTTACATGTGAATGCTCTAAGAATCATAAAAAAATATTTGTTTAGTAATATTAATTATTTTATTAATAATTAAATATATTATTCATGTATCGAGAAATGAATATTTATTCATTTAGATAATAGTTTTATCTTTTCTTATGATTAGCAATTGTACATTTGATTTACAAATGTACCTAGAGAGGAATGGCCAAATTCTTATGAAAAACTTAAATACATTCATTTTCTTTAGACTTTATACTAAGAATACATGCATTATACACGTGGACTAAATACAATGTATATATGAAATACTTAGAATCTAAGAAACTATACGGTTAAAACCAATAATAAAAACATGGGTGAAACAAAAGGAACATCCGGTATTAGTCAAAATGATATGCAAGCATGGGTGTAACAAAAAGTTTGATTTGGTTACATGTGGCTTTTTAAGGACTTAAAGTTTCACATGTGGTTATTAACAACTTAATTTTTTTTGTTAAGGTTATTTGTTTAACTCATTTGTCTAATTCGAGATCGGAGAAAATTGGTCATTTGACGAGATTATTCATATAACCCGTTTATTCAGGCAAGAACTAGAGAAACTTATTTATTTTGACGATAATCGTTTATCAAGATTATACTATAACACATCTCTGCCTTTTTACTTGTCATAGTAACGTACTTTCATATTTATTTATTCATCAATCATGTAAACATTTTTTTTACTATTTTTAACAATGTAATTTAACGTGTAATTGTTAAGATCGGTAAAAGTAAATGTATGTTACTATTTTTATTAATTTTTATGTGATACAATACCAAATTATTTGTTGTAGACTGTCTTAGTTTACAACTTTTTATTATCAAGTGTTAAGTTAATTTTTTAGTACTCTATGGACGCATTCAATACAAAACTAAAATTAAGTAAAAATCATGAATGTCACGTAAGCACACTTGTATATGTGACAAAGAAGATAATCACATGTAGTGACAGATGAAAAAAAGATCGATTAAAAGAATGCCTTATGTATAATATTTAAAATAATAAGTATAAGTATTTATACATTCATGGTATTTTAATTTATAATTAGTTTTACATTTAACATTCTATGATCTCTACACCTATAGGTTTTTATAAACATTGTGGGCCAGCATTTAATGAGCCCATGTTATCCGGGCTCAATGTGTTCAACTAGAGATGGGCAAAAAAACCGGTTTGAATTTTCAAACCGGTATTAACCTGAAAACCGGTTCGTCATAAACCGGTTTACCGTAAACCGGTTCAAACCCGAAGAAAACCGGCGGTTACAAACCGGTTTGACCTTTCTTGATGTCGACCGGGTTAGGGACCGGTTCCTCTGAACCGGTTCAAACCGGTTTTTTTGCTGAAAAAATTAGCTGTTACTCAACGGATTTACAGCCGTTAGAGTCGAATTTGGCCGTTTTTTTGGCCCCATTTGCACTCTTAAAACACTATAAATAGGTGGGGGTGTTTAGGGTTGATCACACCTTTCTTTACACTCTCTAATCTCTAAAACCGCTCTTTAACTACTCAAAAACGCTCTCTAAACTCTCTCAAAGAAAATAACCATGTCAAGTGTTGGTGCTTCCTCAAACGAAGTTAGCGTTGTGGAAATTCGACCAACAACGAGAAATCCGGCAATTTGGTGCAATTACGATTTATGTTTGTTGTCAAACGGGAAGGAACGTGCTCGGTGCAAGATGTGTGGTGCGTTTTTAGGGAAAGATTCAAACACTAGTTTGAAAACGCATATGGAAAAATCTTGCCCGTCCTTGAAGAGAATTCCAAGTGAAGATCAAGCCTCGAAAAATAAAAATCTTGCCCGTCCTTGACCAAACTTCTCTTGAAGACGAAATTCAAGCCGAATAAATCATACACAACAACGAGGTTGATCTTGGAATATCCGAACCAGTCACCGATGAAGAACTAGCCAAAGATGCAAGGCTACGAAGCTTCAGTTCCGAAGACAACGCACAAGAATAATCAATCAATATTCCAAAAAATAAAAATATATATAGTCATTTGTAATGTTTTACAATTTTATAATTTTATCTTGTCATGTTTTTTAATTTTCGAATTTTCCAAATATTAATAAACGTTGCACTTTATGTTTTATATTTGTTATATTTTTTTTTTTGATTTTTTTATTAAAAATATCGAGTTTATTTGAATTTATTCGATTTTTTTAATAAAAACAGGTTTAACACACAAACCGGTTTCAACCCGACCCTAACCGGTTTAATAGGTTAGGGATTTCCTTGCCTCCAAACCGAGTTAACCCGAACCGGTTTAGAGCCAAACCGGTTTTGACTTTCCGTTGACCAAACCGGTTCGGGTCGGGTTCGAACCGGTTCGGGTTAAAAAACCGTTTTGTGCACCTCTGTGTTCAACACGTCCCCCCTTCACGTCACAAACAATTCTTATATTTTGCAAGTGTGTATATTTTTTTAAAATATAATTTTATGTCATATATAAATAAAAAACACTCAATAAAATATTCATGTGTGAGTTGGTCCAAACTTCTAATTACAAAGTTTAACTATAAAATATGTTATTCAAAATACGTCAAGAAAGTGTCATCCAAAATATGTCAAAAGGCTAAATTTTTAGAAACTCTTATCGACACTATACAACACAAAAATGTGTAAAAAATATGATAAATATAGTATTTTTAAAAAAATATATTATTTGCCACTAGATAATACATGTGTGTATTTATTATTGAACATTAAATTTAGTGTTTTAACGTGACAGGTATTTGGCTTGACAAAATGAATATTATGATAATTTTTTAAACACACCAGATTATGTGATAAGTTAAACAATGAAGAGCATTTTAGACCTGTACCGGAAAGAAAATGAGGAAAACTTGATAAAAGACTATGACTTCTTAAAATATATGTCTGGTTCGTTCGTTTACGTTCATAAACATTCGTTGTTTGTTCGTTAAGGTTCGTTTCTTATGTTGATTCATATATGTTCGCTTTCATATATATTAAAACTAGTTTAGATCCCGTGTATACACACAGGTGAAAAATATCAATAAATAAATATTTTAAATTTTTATGTGTATATTTCACACGTGTAAAAATGTATTATATACTAAGAACAGAAAATAAAACTCAAAATATGCAAAAACTAATATATAATTCAGTTTTAAAAATAAATTAAATACTATTTATTGTAATTTGTTTTTCATTTATTATTTGATTGAAAATAAAAGTTAAATAAATAGATTTTCAAAGTTTCATAAGGGGTAATTTAAAATAAATGTGTTTTATTAGTATAATTGATATTTTCTTTAAATATATATTGTTGTTAAAAATAGGATGTGCATTTAATAAGAGAGAGAGGCGGGAAAAAAACGATGAGAATGAATGTGAAGACGACACGTGGCATGGAGAAACATTTATTTATTATATAGTACTAGTTTAGAACCTGTGTATTACACATGGTGAAAAAATATCAGTATATAAAATTCTTAAATTTGTATACATGTATCTTATAGGTAAAAAGATGTATTACATATACTAACAATAGAAACAAAATCAAAAAATATATAACAATTAATATATAATTGAGTTTAAAACGTACATAAAATACTATTCAATGTAATTTGACTTTAATTTACTATTTGATTGTAAACATAAGATAGGTAATTACATTTCAAACTTTCTTATAATATGAGATAATTAAAAATAAATGTGTTTTATTAGTATAACTAGCTTAGACCCCGTGTAATATACACGGGCAAAAAATATCAATATATAAATTATTCAAATTTTATTTATGTATTTTACAGGTGTAAAAATGTATTAGTATACATATACTAAGGATATAAAATAAAATTCAAAATAAGTAAAAAATGGGTTTCAGAAATACGTCAAGTACTATTTAGTGTAATTTGACTTTCATTTACTATTTGATTAAAAATAAAAATTACATAATTACATTTCAAAGTTTTTTTATAATAAAGGATAATTTAAAATAAATGTGTTTTATTAGTATAATTAGTAATTTATTAAAAGATATGGGTGCATTTAATAAGAGAGAGAAGCGAGAAAAAAATGATGAGATTGAATATGGTGACGACACGTGTCATACAAAAACCTTTATTTATTATATAGTATAGATATAATAAATAGTTAAGGTTCGTTTCTTATGTTGATTCATATATGTTCGCTTTCATATATATTAAAATAATAATAATAAAGTGGATCCATGCCATTTTGAGATCCTTAAGCCCATTGTAAAGTTTCAATTTTCCTTTTTAAATTATCAAATTGGATTTATATATTAATTTTGTTTATGTTCGTAGCATTAGCTTATGTTTGTTTAAACTTACGAACGAACTTATCGAACAAGTTTATTTTTTTAATAAACGAATACAAATAAAAAAATATGTTTGTTTATATGTTTGTGTCAGTGTTAATTTATTTATTAAGGCTAACAAACAACATGAACATAGCCGCGTTCGTCTTGACTTGTTTCGTTTATAACCATACTCCTAAATATTTTCTAAACTTTTGGTATAGATGCTTCGACAAGCATTTAATCCTTTTTACTTTTACAAGAACAATGTATAATAATTAAGTGTGTCTACATATTTTGAAAAACATGTAGAAAATTACTTTCGAGAATAAATTTAACTTTAATAACCTATTTTTAATAACTAATTTCCTGATTTTACAAATTTAAGTTTTTTTATACATGTGTCGTTTCACATGGTCTTTTTATATAAATTTAAATATTGATACATGAAGCATGACTTGACATTTGACTAGGTTTGGTTAGAGGTGATCCACTCCTATTCATAAAAATGTACGGGAACACGTTGATGGTGAGGATATGCACTCACATTTTTTGGACCCTTTCTTTTACTTTTGCCCCACAAATTTTTTATTTTTATTTTTTATTTTTTATTTTTTTAGGACAATGAATAGACACGTATGCATAGGACCCATTATCCATGATAACTCCATGTCCATGGTGTCAAATTCATTTGCAAGTTGTAGCAAAAGCATCAAGACTTGTACCTTGTAAGTTGAAAAAGAATGGTGGATGGATGGGTGGGGTGTATAAAAGCTTAAAAAGAAATAAAGGGTATAAAAAAGATCTAAAATGTGGATCTTTCACCCGTTTGTCAAAAAACCTCCTTGGCAATATTTTCCTAAAGCATCAACAAAATCAAAACTTAGTACAGTTAGGTGTTCTTGAATTTCGTATAATTCTTGGAGGGCTTACTAAATCATGTGATCACTTTGAAATTGAAGTATTTCGTCGGTATATGAAATTAATAATCGGATAAAACATAAAGAGTTCTTTTCTGTAAAACGAAGTTATGAAAATCGTTGTTGAAAACTGACCAATTGAATCCCTTTATATAGGGGTTGAAGAGTCACAATGAATTGTTGCAACTATTCACGAAAAAAGCATGACAGTTGACAGTTATAACTGCTTGTAACTGCTCAGTAGGAACTTCAGTAGTAACCTAGTTATTACCGAACATCAGTAGAGTTACTACTGACCATCAATTTATATTGATTATCAGTTGCTACCGAAGTACTAAGTTGCTACTGAAAAACTAAGATGTTACCGATGATCGGTAGCTACTGATGTATATAGTTTCTCTAGATGCATCAGTTAAGACTGACAATCTTGGTTGCTACTAATGGTCGGTTACTACCGATGATCATTTTCTAAGCAATTTTCATCATTCAGATAAATCTGAAGTAATTTTCAACTCGGACCCTGCCAAAGCGTTGCCCCTTGGACCCCATTGGGGGCCATCCCTCAACCCCGTGCAGGGTTGTGCCCCCTTGGAACCCCATCTAGTTTAACCTTAGAGGTTCTATAGTGCTTGATTTTGGAATAATTTTAATTGAGCTTGCACTCCACACCTCGTAACTCAAGTCAATGAATTTATACTATATAATAAATAAAAGTTTTTTATGTCACGTGTCGCCTCCATATTCATTCTCATCATTTTTTTCCCGCATCTTTGTCTCTCTCTCTTATTAAATACACTTCTATTTTTTAATAATAATATATTAAAAAAAACTAATTATAATAATAAAACACATTTATTTTAAATTATCTCTTATTATAAGAAACTTTAAAATCTAATTATGTAACTCTCCGGTGAAAAGCCGACCTTGCATCCGGCATATACCGTTACCAATATTAACAACAAGATCCGAACATTAGATGGAAAGAAGTTCACATATTCATCATGGGTTATATTACTCAAGCTCCATGTCAAAGCGTATCACATCGATGGCACACAACCACCTGCAGAAACCGATCCAACCTATGGCGATTGGTCCGAAATCGATGCCTTAATCTTGCAATGGATTTACAGCACTCTTTCAGATGATATTCTCGCCCGGGTTCTTGACAATGACATCTCCGCTCGGGAAGCTTGGGTTAAAATCCAAGACATTTATATCAACAACAAAGCAAAAGTTTACTAATACAACCCATCATCTTGTTCCTCGTTTGAAGATTATTGTCAGACCTTGAAAGATCTCGCTGGTCAACTCGCCGATGTTGACCAGCCCGTGACAGAAAGCAGGCTTGTAAAACAAATGGTTCGGGGCCTTCCGATTGAATTCGATACGATCGGTGCTATTATAAATCAAAGTTGTCCCACATGGGATGATGCGCGAGGTATGATTGAAGCTGAACAACAACGACAGGCGGCCAGAAAAAGTACCAACCGACAGATCGTATTGCTGAATTCACAACCCACATCGGGACTGGATAGCAACCTCACCAACAATCAACCATCCTCCTCTGCGGATTTAGGTCGTTCTCCGTACCCTAACGGCTATCGAGGTAATAATTATGACCCTAATCGTGCGGCTAGAGGTCGGGGTCATGCGGTTCGTGGCGGCCGGTATCGGGGACGGGGAGGAAGATCTGGTCATCGTGGTTTCACTACCTGGGGGCCGGCTCTATACAACTTACCAGCAGCCACAACATACTGGGCCTCAAGCCCAATTTCAGCAACAATGGACACCCCCAACCCCTTATCCTTCGCATCCAGCCAATTACCCACATCATGCCCATGTCACTCCTCAGGCCCAATCCCATGGTCCCCCAGGCTTCGGCCCAACTGGTTAAAACGGGCTTAGTCCAAGTGATATTGGCACGGCTATGATGAACATGAACCTGAATTACACCGACCCGCAGTGGTATATGGACACCGGGGCATCATCACACATCACCTCGGATTCAGGTAAAATCACTACTCCCTGTTTATTACCTTCAAGTCCTATTTTTGTCGGTAATGGCCAACGCTTGCCTGTTAACGGTTCCGGTAATGGCGTTTACAAACTCCCAAACAAAACCTACCATTTAAATCAGATTATTCACTCCCCACAAATAATAAAAGATTTACTATCAGTTAGAAAATTCACTATTGATAATCAGGTTTTCGTTGAATTTGACCCCTTTGGTTTTTCTTTGAAGCACCTCAAGGATGGACACCTCCTTTCCCGACACAATAGCACTAGAGACCTTTATCCGTTCACCCCGCCTGCTTTCACTTTGCTATCTTCATCAACAACCACACCATGGCACGATCGTCTCGGGCATCCTGGAGCGACTGTCTTGGACTATCTTAGTCGTTATTTTATTATTAAATGTCATAAAACTGTTGAATCTTTCTTTTGTCATTCATGTCAAGTTTCAAACGGTAAACGGTTACCTTTTGTTGAGTCTCTTTCTAGTACTATTAAACCTTTTGACATTATACATTGTGATCTTTGGACGTCTCCGGTCTTAAGCAATTCAGGTTATAAATATTATATGGTTCTGATAGATAATTACACACATTACGTTTAGGTCTACCCACTTAAATACAAATCTGAAACCTTTCTAACCTTTGCAAAATTTCACAAACTAATTCACACCCAATTCAACACGTCCATTAAAACCTTTCAATGTGATCTCGGGGGTGAATTTGATAACAATAATTTTAAATCATTTGCCAACCTTAATGGACTTGTTTTTCGTTTTTCATGTCCCCAAACGTCTCAACAGAACGGCAAATCTGAACGTATGATTCGCCGTTTAAATGACATCATTCGTGCCCTTCTTGTCCACGCCCGACTTCCATCCTCCTTTTGGGTGGAGGCGTTCCACACGGCCACTTACCTTCATAATATCCTACCCACCAAACACTTCGGCCCAACCCCCACCTTCCACCCCGTCACCAAACCACTCGGCCCAAACCACCACCCCATCTCAGCCTCCTGTTACCTAACCACTCCCCACACCAACAAACCATTCCCCAACTACCCCAACACCATTCCCTGGTCCATCCACCACAATACCGAACACAACCAACTCCCCTATTCCTGCTCAACAATCGGCCAATGATCACACTGTGTTAACCCGAGACAAAGCCGGGGTTATTAAACCCAACCCTCGCTACAACCTCACCGCCACATCCCACATCTCTCATGTCCCTACATCCTATGTAAACGCTTTATCGGACCCTAACTGGCTACATGCCATGAACGATGAATTTAGTGCCTTGCAGGTTAATAATACATGGGAGCTAGTTCCACGACCGACGGACCGACCGATTATTCGTTCGATGTGGTTGTTCCGCCATAAATTTAAAGCCGACGGGGCCTTGGACAGGTATAAGGCTCGTCTTGTTTGTAACGGCAGGTCCAGACAGTTGGTATTGATTGCACGGAGACATTCAGTCCGGTTGTCAAATCGGCAACTATTCGAACGGTTTTGTCTTTGGCTGTCTCACGTTCTTGGCCGATACATCAGTTGGATGTTAAAAACGCGTTCCTTCACGGTACGCTTCAGGAAACTGTTTATATGCAACAACCGCCAGGATTCGTCGACCCGACTCGCCCGCATCATGTTTGTCGCCTCCGCAAATCTCTTTATGGTTTAAAACATACACCCAGGGCGTGGTACACTAGGTTCTCTGTATTCATTACTTCGTTGGGGTTTCGTAGTAGCATGTGTGATACATCTTTATTTATTTACCAGCACTGGGACCAACTCGTCTATTTACTATTGTATGTCGATGACATCGTGCTCACCGCTTCTCACCCGAGCATTCTCACACGGATTATATCACGGTTATCTAATGAATTCGCCATGACTGATCTCGTCCCCCTACACCACTTCCTCGGCATCATGGTTTCTAGAGATCATCAATCTCTTTTTCTCGGCCAATCTCAGTATGCTCGGGATATCCTCCACCAGGCCAATATGACGGCATGTAAACCATGCCACACCCCCATTGATACCAACTCTAAACTTAGTCCCACCGAGGGGGACCTCTTGCCTGATGGGACTCTATATCGCAGTTTAGCCGGGGCTCTACAGTACCTTACCATTACTCGACTGGACATCTCGTATGCGGTTCAACAGATCTGTCTCTTTATGTACGCACCGCGGGAACCTCATTTTGCTTTTATGAAACGAGTTCTACGTTATATTCATGGCACTATTGATCTTGGTCTGCGGCTTTCCGCCTCTCCCGGACATTCCTTTGTTGCCTATTCTGATGCAGATTGGGGGGGCTGTCCGGACACGCGTCGTTCTACATCTGGTTACTGCATCTTTCTTGGTGACAATCGTATTTCTTGGTCGTCCAAACGATAACCAACGATTTCTCGGTCTAGTGCGGAAGCCGAGTATCGGGGGGTAGCGAATGCCGTTGCAGAAACGCTACTTGGATCCGTATTTTGCTTCTTGAACTTCGGGTTCCGGTTCAGAAAGCTACGATGGTTTATTGTGACAATGTTTCGGCCGTTTATTTGTCAGGAAATCCGATGCAACATCAACGAACAAAACACGTAGAAAGGGATATTCACTTTGTTCGTGAGAAAGTTTAGATCGGTCACATTCGAGTTCTTCATGTCCCGTCTTCTCTACAGTACGCGGATATATTTACCAAGGGCCTTCCCAGACACCTATTTGACACATTTCGATCCAGTTTGAACGTTTCTACATATTCACGTTCGTATTGAGGGGGAATATTAGTAGCTATATATATATTTAAGATATTGTTTATATTTATTGGTTGATATTATCTCCTAATTTAGAGGATATTGGAGATATATTTATAGGGCTTTGTATTTTCCCAAAGTTGACAATTCAAGATCATTATCTTTCAAAACTATTCTTTGGCCTATCCATGGTAGCACGACTAACACAATCCAATTGAAAATAAATGGTTAAATTATATTCAGAAAACCTTTTAAATCCCACGGATTCATTACTTAATAATCATTATAAAAGTACTCAAAAATCGTAAACCCTTTGATTTCAATCCAGTTGTATGAATTGAACATTACTACTATCCTTAGTACGATACTCTAATTATCATACAATAATAATAATTATAGAAGATACTTTATAAAACTATACACTTCACATAAATGATTTTCAATAACCCATCGAATTATAATCAATATCTTATAAATTATTTTCAGTTCTTATCCTTTGTTTGTTTTTGCCTGTTTCCTTTTTTCACTTAACTGCTTTAAATTTTCTACAAACTTTTTTTTAATAATTGGTCGACTTTGGTAGTAAACTTATCAAGCCAGTTAACCAGCCAGTAGACAGAAGCTATCCATGATCGACCCAAACACAGTGATCAAAATGAATAATTTCATACAGTAAGCTTGTGGTTGACCCAAAACAATTTCTTCTTAAATTTGTTTCATTTCTACAAATAAAGTAAGTTTTCCAAGTGAGGCTAAATGTTAAATGTAATATTTATAAATATAAAGTTGCTTTTTCCTTGAAAGTAGTCTCTAAAGTCCTCAACGAACACATTAAAATGTCAAGTTTAAGCAGATGAGACGTATTCGGTATTTCGGTTGAAGTGGCTCTAATTTGTGAAATCAATCCGGTTCATCGTAAAACATTACATTTTATTAACGAATAAACATGACCCTCAATGTCCAACTTTGTGTTAAGAGGACTAGAATGACTCCTCTGTTATTGACCAAAATACTAACATATGTCCGCACGTTTCCCACATGATGATATTCGTTCTAAAATCTAACACTATAAATAGATGTTGAGTTGAACAGTCAATAAAGTCATCATTATGCAACACACTCGTCCCCCAAATGAGTCAAATTTTGACGTTTTCTAGCTTCGCTAGAGGAAGCATCATGCCCTCTCAAAGTAAGGTTTAGGGCTCTATCCGATCCTAACAAACCCTGGTCCTTGGCGGGCTTGTTCAACCCTAGTTAACCAAAGTAGGCCGTCTGGTGATCATGCAAGATTATTCAATAAACAAGAAATCCAAACTTTAAAAGGGCAACTTAAACTAAAATCTATAACAATTACATTGACATCCATGTTAAGGAGTGCATGAACATAAAGCACACGAGACTCTTAACATCTAAAGTCATATAAACAATAGACTGGAAACTAGTGCACAAAATCTGCTTGTTTGGATCTCAACTCAAAAGGAAAATAAAAACAAAAAAAAAGCGGATAGAATATAAATGCGGAGAAAAAGAAAAGGTGATGCACCTGATCTTTGTCTGATGATAACATATATTTCTGACTCCATATGTGCATTTTCTGCTTTAAGAGCTTGGCCAAAGGGAGCTGAGTTTTGCTGCAAGTTTTGCACTTTTATAATCCTCTCTAAGCTGAATAAACCTGAATATGGAAGCAACACAGAAAGATAGGCCGCTGAGAAAGTAAAAATGGTAGCACGGGAAATACAGGTGTCGATATCTTCTGTAATTTGTTGAGGTGACAATTTTGACCCGTTTAATGGGTAAAAAAGGTTGATTTGGGTTATACTTTGGCTCTAACAGGTCAGATGGGTTGAAAAACATTAAAAACCTTGGCTAAAATGGAGTCGGGTTGAAGGGTGAAAGTTACCATCGGTATTTAAAATGCATAGAACCACCTAGCTTGGTTTTAAAAACTGTGAGGCGCCCCGAGACGTTTAGATCCAGTAAGCCGAGGTGTAAGACGAGAGGCAAGAGCTTCACGTACGCGAGGCGCTCTGACGCGTTTACATATCAACCTTTTTATCAAGTAAACTATTCATGATCTCTACGTCGCTTTGGTGGTTTTTACATATCAGCCTCATACAAACCTTAATGTTTACCAAATTTGCCCCCAGATGTGCATGAGTCGCTTTCCCGATTGCAGGCGTGCTTTTTAAAACCAAGCCGCCTAGATAGTTTGGCTTCAAAAATTAAGCCGTCTTTGTTCCATTTTCTTGTTTTTGTTTGCAAATGGTTTCAACTAGTTCAGATATTATATATTCAGATGCGCATGGGGCAGGTCATATGGAATGTTGTGATCGAGGCAGGTCATATGGAATGTCGTGATCGGGGAAGGGAAAATATGGGGCAGGTCATATGGAATGTCGTGTGGGGGCCTTCTTCTGACGGTTTGCAGTCTATGACATTTAAAAGAGAAATTATCCTCTGGTCTTTCAGATAGAGGGGCATTTGATTGCAGCTTACTTTATTATGTTAGTTGAACAAAATATTTCAAAAGATCAGTTACCTTTGGGCATCTTTCAGTATGCTTGGTGTGCCTTCAAACAGACTTGACAAGCTTTCAGGAGCAACAACAAAGACGTTGGCCAAGCTGGAGATAAAAACAAATCAGTAACAAACTATCAAAAAAAAAGTTTTGGAGTCGGGGGGTCTCGTTGGGAGCAGCCTCTCTGGCCCCTGGGATAGAGGAAAGGTTTGCCCTCACCACACCCTCCAGACCCTACAAATAGCTATTGCTATGAGTGGGATTTACTGGGTGTGTTTGTTTGTTAGTAACAGACTGTCACACTATCACAACTTTTAGGCCCCATGTTTTTTTTTAAAATAAAGGACTCCCCCAATATGGATTATCAGATAGTTTAATTATGGAAAACTTGTGATCTGAATGCCACATGAATATTTTTTGTACACTAAATAAGAGAGAATGAACACAAATAACAAATAAGATAAGAAATGGATGCAACTTACATGCTTAATGATTCAAATTTCTCATCAACTGTAGGAGCATTAAAGCTTCGCACAAAATCCCCATATTCAGTAATGTCACGTTTCAGCCTTAGTCCCCCACTACAAAAAGAGAGATAGAAGTGTATGGATGTGTTTCAACTTTCAATTTGGCTAGTAATAAAAATATGTTCTCTCTTCATGTTTTGCATCTCCCAACTACAAAGTTCTTGCCCATTTTTTTTCAAATATACTGTTCATGGACAAACTATTCTCTGCAACTTTATGTCATAACAAAGTTAACTTAGGTAACTTCTATCGGATATCAATTAAGCACATGCGTTACATTAGACCAAGGAGGTTACCTCGGATTAAAAGTGTACTTCTGCCAGTGATTACTTAGACCTTTGTGCAAGCGATTTCCCTGTATTATGAAATTCATTGTGTAATCATCTTAACATGTAATGGTAAATTAAACGGGTCACAAACAAACTATATTGAAGAAATGTGTGGTACCAATTCAGTTAGGAAAGCTTGCTTGTTGAGACCTTCTAGTGCAGTGAATGCTGCCTCAAGCACACGGGAGAGATATGCCACAACTCTGGAAATAAATAAAATAATAAATATTAAAAATGACATAAAATCATATGAACCCACACTTTGCAGATAAGGGTAAAAAGACGACCTTATGCATGCATTTGTAGGGCGATGATCAGGAACAACGCCATCATCAGGTGACTTATAGTCGGTAGCTTTTTGCTCGGCTGAAAGCAACCGTTCCACCTGCACAAAAAAGGGGACACACAGATTGTCAACAAAAACGAATGTGAATACCGAAGGATGTAAAAGAAAAGTATATTATTATAAAGAACATGAATATAGAGGGGTATTCAGTAATGAACTAACTTTAGTAGAGAACTGTGAGAACCGCACAGACACTTACTGATATTGCTTTGAGAGTGATACATAAGATGGTTTTATAATTGCCTCTCTTTGTCTCTCCCACCACTTGTGATTATCTTCCATGCATTATGTACAAGTGCTTATGCGGTTCTCGCTACTTAAAATTGGGACGCGCCCCTATATGTGTGTGTGTGTGCGTACAAAAATAGCTAATGCCTATAAGGGTAAACCGCCATCTTTGAAGATAGCGTAGTGTATTTCAGAAAGTCATCAACTGAAAGTTTAATCACAAACCTCAGCCATGACTGTCTCAATGCATTGTTGGAGGCCTTTATAGGCAGCACCCTCTGCACTAGACATAGCTGTTGCCATTTCTTCACAAGAAGCAGCATGTGCACCATCCACAGGTAACAGAAGCCTAGAAATAGAGTTGGCAAAGTACTGACAAAAACAAACATAATCCCACTTATAATCAACGAAAAATTTAGATTCATAAGTCGTAACATTAGTAAATAAGAAAACTGCCAAAGTACTGAGACAAGAGGTGGCAATTTCAACCCAACTATGGTTAAAAGGGTAATTCAAGTTATAATGTGTCAAATTTTAAAAAGAAGTGTAATGGAAAAGGGTTGAGCAGGTCCAAAGACGAAAGTCGCCTAACATGTATTCAAAATGCATAAAACCTCATTTTTTTTTTATTTCAAAAACTAATTATCACTGTAGTACTACCAGTCTACCAATAAAAGTAGGCATAATCCAACCGCCCGACCCGCCCATTTTGCCACTTCTAATATTGACAGAAACAAACATAATCCAACTGAGAAACCATTTGGATTCTTCACACAAGTAAATAAGAAAACGAGGAGCTAAAACTCAACATACTTGTTGAACTATAGCTACACTGCTTCCACACCGTTGTACAGCAACCATAAAAGATCTAAAACTGCTTTCACCTGCAGCAGCAGCAGCCTCTGCCTACACATCAAGATCAGATTATCATGACTGGTCAGATAAGTGTGATCTCCTTTATAATAACTCAACAACAACAAGACTCAAATATAACCAGTTCTTACAGCGGAAGCAGCAGCAGCAGCCACTCTTCGACTGACACTTGTACCCAGCACAAACCTCTCCCTCAAAGCTGCAGCTTCTGTGAGGCCATCTCTAGCTCTTTCAAGGCCTTCTGTTGTATATTGACTGACCTGCAGCATAAAAATGATAAGTGAGTAAAACAAGGGTGAATAATAAATATACATCCATATGCTGAAGCCAAAGAAGTTTCTTAAATTCTAACTTACTTGATCCAAAAGGCAAGTGAATACGGTTTTGACATTGGCTGCAAGATTAGCAGGCTGTTGAAAGACAAATGAGTAAAAAGTAAGAACTTTCCAAAGTATCCAAAAGCATATGACACCATGTTATATTCTAGTATGAAGGGTTTGTCGGGATGTTGCTATTTAATGCAGAATAGTTATGATTTCAACAGACTGGTATTTGATTTTGCTATTATTTAAACATGAAAGTGATATAGAATATACATATGATTAGGGCTGTAAACGAACCAAATTATCAGTTGGAATAATATATTATTTTTATTCCTGTTCATTATGTTTGTTTAGAATATTAGCGAACAAACACGAACAAGAAAATTTAATTGTTTATGTGTTTGTGTCCTTTTATTTGTTCTGTTAAGGTTAAACAAACGAGCACGAACATAACTCCTTTCTTGTTCATTTGATTCGTTTACAGCCCTACATACGATTGAAGAGCTGAAAGAAAATTGTTCCCAAAAAAGTATCGATAACTTGATTTTAGTTAAGAGATGCACAAGATAAAGTTGCTATGCATCTCAAACATGTTGACTTCAATATGTGTTATAGACACTTGTTAATTATGATTAGAATTACTTCACCTGAGGTGAAAACAAAATGCATCTTGAAATTGCTTCTTCGTTCCAACGCACAAACTCTGTGACCACTGTAACAGATATCTGTTGGTGGGAAGATGATATCGAAGCCCCTTTTGACCGTCCAATTGACCCTGTTGACTCTCCCGACAGCTGGCTCTCAGAAAGCAGTTCCTCCATCTGCATGTTATAATCCAATAAGGTATAGCAGAAGGGGGAGGGAAGGAGGGGGAGAGAGAGAGAGAGAGAGTTGTGGTAGAAAAACCTTTGCTTTGTAGAGTTGTCTTAAAGAAGCTTGCTCATATTCAATGTACATATCTTTGTGATCAAGAAATAAAGACTCTGTTAGGCCTGTACAAAGAGTAAAATATATGTCAGGACAGCAAAAGCAACTATAAGTTCAAAATGCCTTTATTTGCTTCATTGAAAAAACATGACAAAAACTTTGAGAGAAGCAATTACAGAAGCACTAGCTTTAGAAATTACTATGTTTCACTTTATATTTTATTTTATTCTAAATCTCTAGTATTAAATAATCTATCCATACACATTTCAAATAACAGTATGATTCGATATAAAAGCTACATCACATGAGAAAATCAGTTTTTCATCCTACAACTAGTATAGCTAGTGAGAAACTGTTTCACATTATCTTGTAATTGAATCCTCCGTATGTTATAATTTGTATAATCAGCCAAACAAAACAAGCGACTTAGGCCAAATTACATTTAGATAATGACCTGTTAAGCTTATTTAAGTTCTAATAGCTCGAATATTAGTTTTTTCGCCAGCAACGACTAAAAAGATTTGTCACTGAAGGTGTAGTCAAACCTAAAGAGCATTTCCAATCGTGGCCCGCCTCAGTTACTGATGACTAAGATCAGTAATAGATTCGTCTTTCATTTATTATGTTACGATGCAGAACTAACTTATGTCCTTAGTCATAGTTTCATTTAGTGAAACTAGCAACGGTTTTATACAGTATTGTACCTTCAATATCCAAGTCACCACACCCCACACTGCGTAGATCTTTGGCTAGTTCCTGTGTCTTTTCATAGCCTACTGCTAGAATTCTGAGGTACTAAAACCGCATACAAGTAAAAAAGAAAAATTAATATTTAAAAGCTCAAACCAAACGATAACAGTTTATACAAACAAATGCCCAGTTACTGAACTTACTAGCAACAGACCACCTTCACCCATTGGAGGTGGATGTACTAAAGATGGTTTCACCAATAACTTCTCTAAAAGTTTAGGAACTCGGTCTTCCATTACTCTCTGTCGCATAAACATCATAAACCGGATTATAAAAGTAAATTTTCAATAATATACAAGTAAGAAAAGTCGTAAAATGCCTAGAAAAAGATGTGGTTTCTTTAAAGTACCTGCACTAAAATTGACATGACATCATTTGGAGAAGGAAATACAGCCATGATGGTAGCCGCTTCTTTCCGGACAGTATCTGCAAGCCATTTGAAACAAGTATATTATATATTGGAGAAACACTAGTTTGGTCTTCAAAATCTGTTTAAAATGTTGGAAACCTTCATACCTGTTATTTCTTTGTACAAAGACGAGAGTGCACGGGCAACATTGCTGGGACTAGGTAGGGAATCCTGGTCACCAAGAACCAATCTGGCGTCTGCATTCATGACCTCCACATCAAACATTGGCCTTAAACCAACGTAATGTTGCATGGCACTGGTACCTCTGTTAAACTGAATACCAAATCCATATCGTAAGCAAAAAAATCACAACTATTTAAAGCTTTGATTATGGAAAAATGCTAATAATAGAAACTTACTTTCGTTAATGTCTCAATATGACTAACCTACATATTTATTATTAATATGGCCATTAAACTTTTGAAGCTTTTTATAATACGCACACTTGTTAACCGGTGGCAGTTAAAACTTAAACCGGCCAAATGAAAGATGTAGCATTTTTTTTGCTTATGTGGAAATAAATGATGAGGTGGAATTTGCTTAAATAATAATAATAAATATAAACAAATAATTCTCTCTCCTCCCCTCCCTCTCCAGCTGCCTCCCATCGCCACTGCTGCCCCCTCTCACCCTATCCCTACCTCTCTATCCCTCACCTTTTGTTAGGTATCAAAATAGTAGAGGGGGTCATTTGTAATAATAGAAAAGTATGGGGGCCGCACATGTACACTTGTAGTAGTCTAATATGTACAAATACACAGATGGTTGAATGTAATGGTAGCTATTGATTTTGAGAGTTAATCTCCTTCTCTGTGATTTCTTCTTCTTCTCTATCTTTAGCTCTTGTTCTCTTGATTACCATTTTGTATCGTAACAATGGTATCAGAGCTATCCTTCCTCTTGACCTGAGGGTTAGGCAACAATCGGATTTCATTTGACGGGAGCAATCACGTTTGGAACAACGGGTTCAGCAACAGCGATTAAAGGATGGAATTCAATTCTGCATCAGCAACAAATCTGAACAAGCAGATTACCATGGAAGATTTCATGTCATTGAGTCAAGAAGGTACAGTTGATGAATATTGTGAGGAATTCAAGTTCTTGCTTAATAAGGTCAGAATCTTGGAAGAAATTTCTGAAGATTATGCGGTGTATTGCTTCATTTTTGGTCTTAAACCTGGAATATGTGATATGCTTATGGCTTATCACAATTTGGAAAGAGGTTTAAGTTTAGAGATAGCGATGTCTGTGGCTAGATTACAAGAAAAGATTCCAAATTGGGTTTCAGTGTATGGGTCAATTCAAGAAGGATCATCAGATTTTGAGGTAAGTACATTCGATCCAAACCAAACAAGTAGTGGTGATATCTTTAGTGATAATGAACAAGTTCTTGAATCACCATATTCTTCTCAATTCACAAAAGTGGAATCTGCCCACCAAGTGTTTGGGGAAATGCCTAAAAGGGTTAGAAATGAGATTCAAGAACCCATTGATGAATCTGAATTTAAGGATGAAATTCATGAAACCAGCGATGTATATGAAAATGGGAATGATATTCAAGAACCAATTATTGAATATGGAAATAGGGAGGTAATTCAAGATTTAGTCAATGATGTTGAGTCAAGAAAAAATAAAAATGATATGAGCATGTTTGAAAATGAAATTGGTTTTCTAGATAAAGATGCGAGTACTCATGAATGGGGCCAGATCAGTCTCGAGGTTATATGTGATGATAAAAATAAAATATATGAGGTATTGGTATGTGATTCAAAGGAAAATAACAAGGAAGAAACAAATCAGGATGGAACACTTTTAAAGGATAGTGATGAGAAAACTATGGATTCACTATTTTTGTTGAACTTGGAAGTACACAAGTGTCACAAATTGAAGTCAAAGATACAACACTTTTTACATTGCCTGCTATACTGCATATTTCAGATTTGGAATTAATAAATGATGAAAGTGAGGAATTAGTGGAAGCATTGAAAGATACGATCATAGAAAGGACTACTCTTCACACTATAGTTAAAGAAAATAAGATGATCTTAGAAAGGAATGCAATGGTGCATGTATGGCACAAATGGAAATCCAGATTATGGAAGTTCAAAATTAATATGGCACGGCAAGCATCTAGATCTGAAAATATTACTGATGTTATCCACGAGCCATTTAATTTTGATTTTGAAAACAGTTCCACCTCAAAGATTCATGGATTTTATGCACTGCAAGGACCACAAAAAAACCAGCTTAGCAACAAAAATTGACAGTAGAAATGTGGGCTTGATTGAAAATGTCATACAATCTACTTCTAAAGTTAGTTTTGATCTTCAGAAATCTAAGGATGCCACAATGGAGGTGTACAGGTAGTTTTCACCCAAGGTTGTCATGATACAGTTGTGGGACCAAGTGTTTAATGAAGAAGATGAGAATAACAACACTTTTCTTGTCTATCTACAAAATGATCCAATGGAGCAACAACCTACTGTTGCTGTAGTTCTTCATTTTGATGTTCTGGTTGAGACTCAGAAAATGAGTCTTTATTGGAAGACTACTAGAAAGGATCAAGTGGGTCATCATAGGACGAAGAAAACATTGGTGTACCATAGTAGGCAGACCCATAAAGGTGAGAGCACAAATTGGGATATGCATGAAGTCGAGCTCACTGATCAGGAGCTTCAAAAGGCTGTTGATATGGATTCCTATCTAGATGCTAATGATATTGAGCATATTCATAACATATACATTCCAAGGGAAAATGGTCCTTTCATATTAATCCATGGTGGTGATATATTTGCAGAAGTGACTGATGGCACAAGGAAGTCCTTGTTGGTTGTAGGTGAATATGAACCTTATGTTGATAAAAATGACGGGTTCAAACCATCTGATTCGCTTGTGCAAACTGAGTTGCATGCTAAATCTTTGAACCATGGATATATTGGAGAATCAAGTTGTTTAGAGAGTCAAAATGGTAATCAAGAGATTAAGAGCTAAAGATTGAAGAAGAATAAGAAACACAGAGAAGAAAGGAGATTACTCTCAAAATCAATAGCTACCATTACATTCAACTATCTATGTATTTGTACATATTAGACTACTACAAGTGTACATGTGTGGCCCCCATACTTTTCTATTATTACAAATGACCCCCTCTACTATTTTGATACCTAACACCTTTCCCCTCCGCATTTCCTTCCTCACTCCCATTCCCCTTCCCCCTCTCTTCTTTGCCAACCTCTTCTACGTCTTCCTCTTTGATTTTTAGGGCTTTCTTAAAACTTTCAGATTTTGATGTTTAATGACAGATTTATGCTTATTTACTGTTCCTATCTGATCAATATACATAGTGAATCAAAAGCCCCATCGATTATTGTCAATTGGGTATGAACTTTATGAATTGTGAGATTTTCAAATTTTCAGGGTGGTCGGTGATGTGGGTGGGGGTGCTTGGATGGTGGTGGAGGCAGGGGCGGATTTACTAGTGTGAGGGGGGGTGCACAGGAACCCCCCGAGTTTCGAAATTGTAATGTAACGCTAGGTAAAAAAACTGGGGTGAACCCCTTAAAAAATTGTAGGGTGAACCCCCTTACAAAGTATAACAAGTGGTGTAGTGGTTTAGGCTTTGCATTATAACATGGAGGTTATGGGTTCGAATCCCTTTACTGACATTTTTTAGAACTTTTTTTTTAAACTGATCTAGAATACAAATTAGGAAAAAACAATTGGGCTACCAGCCTACCAGAATAACAATTGGGCTACCAGCCTACAAATTATGGAGTTATTTGTTTTCATTTTTTTTGTTGGGCTTAATTAATTGGGCTACAAGCAATACAAATTAGGGAAACAAAACAAAACAATTTAGAAGCCTACGCACACACGCACACAGCGTCTGTGTCCCTTTCGCCTGCTGCACCAGCGTCTGCGTCCCTTCCCCCTGCTGCCAGTGTCGTCGACTACTCAACCGCCCTATAGGAAATGTTGAAGTAATTGGGCCCTAAGGAAATGTTGTAGAAAGTTTTAATTTACGTTTGAAATTTTTTCTTCGCTTTAGGCCTCCAAAATGGTTGAGCCGCCCCTGCCCGACCCGACCCGAACAATCGAACCGAACCGAAAATTTTTATGTCCAACCCTATGAAATTGGAGCATCTAAAAACAGTGAACCCCCTGGAAAAAATTCCTGGATCCGCCACTGGGTGGAGGTAAGTGGTGGTGGTGTAGATTAAGAACATATGTGAACATACTTTAAGATGGATGAGCATTTAATGAAGATGAAGAAAATACACGAACAAACTCAAAGATTAATTTTAAAATAACAAAAATTGGTATAAAAACTTATATATGTTAAAATTGATTAGAGAGGTGCCCGCGCGATGCGACGGGGAACACAACACACCAACACATACACTGGTAAAGCGCTTGAACAAATAACTAGTGAAGTACCATATAGATTTGAATGTTTAATAAAAGTTTATAATATAAAGTAAATATGAAATCATATAAAATAAAAACGATTTTGAGAATTTAATTAAACATGAAATTGATCGTTTACATAATTAGATTTCAGTTACTTTTTTTGTATTTAATCACATAATTCATAAAAGACAATTATACACCCTTAAACTCTTAAAAATTAATGTAAAAAGACAATTATGTCCTCCTCAAATGTATTATAATATAGTAAAGATACTTGTTGAAAAAATGTTAATAAATAAATATTTATAAAAATGGTAACTAACTAATAAATAAAAAGAAATATGTTTAAATGTTAACTACTAAAATTTATAAAAGAATGTTAATTAATTATTAATTTAAATATTTTACACAAATTGACACGTCAGCAAAGAAAGCCACCTAGACGCCACGAGTACGGCATGTTTTTTAACAGATTACCAGGTTACCAATGTGCATAATAACAGATTGACGATAAAAAAGTCAGTTTGTCATACTGGGACAATAAGGAAGTAAGTTTCTATTGTATAGCCTTTGCCCTTTGATTAAATATTACATTCAAAAATTGCAACTCGAGTAGCTTCTGTGGAACATATTAGCAAACAAATTTCCCGCCTAATAAGACAAACAAAGAAAGTACAGAAGTACCTGAGATAGTATTTTTGCACACTCTGCCATGGTAGACAGTTCTCTTTTCTGAGATGCAGCATCAAACCTAGACAACAATCTGTTCTCCAGTTCTGTAGAAACATTGTCTTTGAGTGTCAAATGGGTAAATTGTTTAAACTTCAAACTTTAATGAGATTTGTTTGCTTTTAGATTTAGATCAAATGTTAACTTAAATTAAAACTGTGTACAATAACAAATTTTGAATGTCAATTATGAATAAGGAAAAGAATGTCTGAATTTTAGAATTTAAAGGTATTTGGATGGAGCAAGTAAATTTTAGTTTTTACAGCACGCTAATAATAGTGGGTGCTGCATATGAGGGTAGATTGTGGTCCCTGTTCCCATAAATGAACACAAACTAAAAGTCAAGAACTTAATTATAATTTACCATTGCAGTATTCTTGAAGGTTGCCAACAGCAACCTCCAATCCTCTACTAGCAGTTGCATTCCCTGGAACAGATTGCATAGTCACACCCTGTCTTCCAACATCTTCCTCCGCAAATGAACCTGAAATGAACAACAGAAGTACAAAAATTACTTTATAAAAAGATATCGACCCCTAAAATAAAATCAAAGTGATAGTTACAAGTAGAGGTGGCAATGGGAAGGTGACCCAGTCAGGTAGTGGGTCAAAGTTGTTAGGAACAACGTGACGCAGCGGAATCAACACACACACATGCACAAACGATAATCACGCGGACAGAAAAATAAACGACACAAGAATTTTACGTGGTTCGGTCCCAGTGGGGGACCTACGTCCACGGGCTGCAACTAGGTTATTTCATTAAGCTCTAGGCACACAGATTACAATTACAACATAGGGTATTTATAGATTAAAACTAGGGTTCCTAACTTGTTCTCCAAGTTAGGCCCAAACCGTAGAGATAGGCCCATTAGGGCCGGCTAACCCTAATTAGGGCTGGCCGCCTCTAAACGAGACTCCACATCTAACAATCTCCCACTTGGAGGCTCGAGCAATCCTCAATCCACCATCCAAGCAGACCCTATACCAGTAACTCCAGTAATCTTCAATAACAGAAATCCTCCAGTTCTAAGAACAAGCTAACACTTCACTATTAGAAGTTTCCAAGCCTCTAGCTCCCAAGAACAAGCTAAGATTTCAAATAACAAAAGTCCTCCAAGCCTTCAGTTCCCATAAACAAGCTAAGACTTCAATCCAATCCTCCTAGTTGCAGCAGCCAACTCCTCAATTACCAGAAGAGCCCGTTGAAGCTCCCCCGAGCTCCAACCCCGCAGTCATCACTGACCCAGCCATGGCAAAACCCGCCATTGACTCATCCTCAATCTCAACCGGCACCTACTCACTTGAACTACCGACTCCAGAGACTTCCAGAGGAAACACCACTCTCCAAAACCTGCAAGTACCATGGAGAGATTTTCCCATTCGGAATTCCGGTCTTCAAAACCCAACGGTGTTTTGAACTGTACCCAGAACACGTCCCATGCTCCCACTATTCCCAAAACCCCTGACTTGGTTTAAACCTCCGAATGCACTCAGCTAACATCTCCGTGGCTCTAGGATTCACACTTGCAAAATGAATCCACTTAGCTCTACCCGATGCAGCGAGCCAAGACTTTAATACTCGGAAGTTGGTTCCCTTCTTCCAGCGATACATAAACTTGTATCTTCCCAAAGTCTTCAAACAATAGATTCACCAATGCTTCACAGAAGTGAGTAATGAAGCATACCAGAATCTTGAACCCAAGAGTCTCCACACTGCCTTCATTGAGTCCCAATGCATCAACCTAGACACATTCTTAGAAGCAGAATTTACTATCTTTGACATCGACTCTAAAGAATGTCCCACATACCTCCATGCAGCTCCACCAAGTCAACTATGCTCAGCTCCCACTGTCCCTGTTATCCCAACCCATGCCAAATGTCGTACCACTGATCACCACTGAACAAGAAACAACTTCACAGTTCTAGACCAGCTAACCGGCAAACAGTTATAACAGCAGCAGAGCTTTCATGAAAGCAAACGGTACCAAGGATTCCGCGACCGTACACCCGATCGGCTAACCCTAATCGAAAAATCTTTCAACCGAGCAATATAACCTGACTTCCTTTTTTTTTTCACTTACGTCGTCACCAGCACACCAGAACCAGAATACTTAAAACCCAAAGCATTCCAAACCTGCTGGTTCCATTTTCACCGGTTTTATCTCACAGTACCACACCCAAGTTCTTTTGACAAAACCAACCAACCTCCAAACCGTCAAACCTTTGGATAATAACTATCCCGTCTTCAGCCATAACAATAGCAAACAGAAAACATATCGAAACAGTGAAATAAACACAGTAATTTCACGGGCCTGAACTTGACAGTTGTTCTACCAAACACTGTCAATAAACCGATCTGCTCCTGCAATAAACCTCGCAGACAAATCTAAACCCGAATACTGAATTTCACATAACCCGGTTCCCAAATAGTTGATAATAAACAGTTAAACAGAACTAAACAAAACTCTAACCTTTACCCGACGAATCCAAGAGCTTTATAACCAAACCCTAATCGACGGCTTCAAAGAGTTTAACCCGGTACCCGAAACAATCAAACCGTTAACCGACAACATAAACCTGAAACACCCGACCCGACGCTTCACCTGCAAACCCGAGTGAAACCAGCAACTCCACAACAGAAACTCTAATTGCAAAATCACTCCAAATTAGCCCCGAACAGCCCTGTTTTCTCCTGAAACAGCCATGTTTTCCTCCAAAACAGTCTTGTTTTCTTTCCCCTTTTGCGCAACCTAGGGTTTGAAAAAAACCCTAATTCCGGCGACCCAAAAAACAAGAAACCAGGCTGCGAATCAGTCCTGGAACAGCAGCAGCAGAAAAAACGAAAAAAAATTATGGAAACACTGTTCATGCCAGAAAACACTGTTCACGGCGGTGGCAGTAGTGTAGCGGCGGCGGTACTGTAGCAACAGATCTGAATCAACTCTCGATCAGCCTCTACCCTTTTTCTCGATCGAAAACCGTGCAGACCGTGTGTAAATAACGAGCCAAAGCTCTGATACCACTTGTTAGGAACAACGTGGCGCAGCGGAATCAACACACACACATGCACAAACGATAATCACGCGGACAGAAAAATAAACGACACAAGAATTTTACGTGGTTCGGTCCCAGTGGGGGACCTACGTCCACGGGCTGCAACTAGGTTATTTCATTAAGCTCTAGGCACACAGATTACAATTACAACATAGGGTATTTATAGATTAAAACTAGGGTTCCTAACTTGTTCTCCAAGTTAGGCCCAAACCGTAGAGATAGGCCCATTAGGGCCGGCTAACCCTAATTAGGGCTGGCCACCTCTAAACGAGACTCCACATCTAACAAAAGTGTGTAAAATTTATGCAGGTCAAAACGAACCAGGTCAGGTCAGTTTGGCCCATACACAGTTTCCTTTCGTCCTTTATGATTTGAATTTCATAAATAATTAATGTGTTAAATATAATAACATAAATTATATTATTACAATTATATATTAGTTTTATTATATAACGGGTTTAGAAGGTTTTATTCACTCTACATTCACTCGTGGTGAATTTCAACCTGTTCAACCAACTTGACTCGTCTTCGTTTTATCTATTTTTTTATGTTTTACCCATTTGATCTGTTTGAGGTATAATATAACTCAAATTGACTCATTCACCTATCAATAGGTCGAAATTGCCTCCTCTGGTTACAATAGACAATTTTGAACAGTCACAAATACATTAGAAAGTTTTATAAGCAATACACATACGCAATTTCTGTGCAATAGAAGCAGCCTCAGCGACACGGCTGTCATCAGAAAAAAGAGGGGATAATTCCATCAGGTCCCCAGGGCTACTGTTGAATTCCATCAGGTACTACATAATAGAATAAGTAGTGGGGTGTTAATACATTGCAATTTGCAAGACATTTGAAAGAAAAAAAATACTAGTTGCATCCACTTATAGTACCTTTATGAGCTCCATAGTCTGGCTAGCGGTTTCTCTCTGCGAATCTGCACTCTGGCATCAAAGAACACAAAGATTGAAACAGACCATTACATGTTAGTCAACTTCCATGAATTATGAGCAGAAGAACTTATTCATAAGGCACTAGTCAAACTTTACCTGCAAATGATCCCCAATTTTAGCAGCCGTCTGACCAACACTAGATATACGTGAATCCAGTCTTGCAAAACTATCAAACAAGCCATCTACACCTTTTTCAAGCTGAAAATGAAAATTAATTAAAATCTTACTTACTGAGCATTAAACTCAAAGCATGAAATAGGATGAAGACAAGTCTAAAATTCTGACAAACTAATAACGTTTACTTATAGGCAGATAAATATTAAATACAATAAATCCATATCAGAATATGAAATTTCAAGTTGCAAGACTTCATTATAAACATCATGAGATGCAATAAACAGATTTCCGTGTCTCCATACTCATGGGCATGGGCAGGTTGTATACAAAAACCAACCTCAAAAGTGGTTTCGAGATTCTTTTAAGGCAAATATATTGAAGAATTTACATTATAAAAACTCATTTGCTCATTTAAAAACACTTTTTAACTTACAAGAGCATATATTGAAAATAACTTTCAGAAAACGAAGTTAATGATTTACCTCACCAAGTGTGTTCCTATGTTTAGAGTCTTGTGCAGCAACATCTTTTTTAAGATTATATAGCCTTCCATCGATCTTCAACAAGCATACAAAAATTAGGGAAAGCAACAAAATTGATCAGTAAATAGATGCAAAACAGTGAAGGTTATAGTGCTAATAACAATAGATGCATGACCATTATGCGATAAATATACCTGTTTCTGGAGTTCAACCAACTGCGAACACGAATTCTTAAACATTGATAACAAAGAGTCAACTTCTGGAAATAGTGGGGTTAATTGTGCTTGTGTTGACCTTCCATTTGGCAAAGCATCACTCCCACTGATATTACTATTTCCTTCTAATGAGTCGGCATCTTCTTCTTGAAAAGCTGGCAGCAGCTCATTTACTAAGTTTCCAAATAAAGCATCGAATGAAAAGTCCCCCTTCATAAAACAAATAGGACAAGACAGCAATAGCATTGAGTACATTAAACCCCGAAAACACACCTACAGAATCACGCACACCCAAAAGATAACGTTATGAAGCTTTACCTTGAAGTCTTCAATATCTAAAACAAGTGGTTGAGAGCTGAAAGATTCAGAACTTGATATCTTGTTACTTTTTACTCCATCTCTAATCTCTTTCATCTAAAAACCATAAATGTGAAAACACTGTTTAGCCTTTTGTAACTTCTTGGGACAATTAATATAAAATAAAATGTTTTCAAGTCACTGTCAGTTTTTGGAACCCGTACTCTAAGTCGCAAGAAACAGTAGACCAACATCAAAATATCAAATACATGGCAATCAATTGAAATATGAAATATCAAGTGAAAATATTATCCAACTTCAAACTCAGAACACACACAAGCATATGTGATTAACAGATAAACTGATAAAGAGGTATTGAAGTTTTAGTTGGTTTGCACTTCTCTAGAATCCAATCCTGCCCCAGCTAAAACATTAAGTTACCATGCTCCTCAAGTTCAATCATCCAAACTTCTGTAATAGCAAATTATTTTCACAAAAATCATTTTAATGCTTCCCATTGCCATATACATCCAATCCAGCTAAAACACTGTCAGTATCAAAAAACTGAAATGTATCTGCTAAACGAGTGAAAACACATGCATATACGCACGCACACTCGCATATCATTACCTTAGAATTTAACTGAACCTAATTGCAGGACTTAACAAAATCATCCTAGATCAGAGTAAATCCCATACTAAGTTACTAACAGAGAAATTTCTACAACACTATATTGTATAAATTGAAATCTTTAAACTGAAATTCTATGGGAAAATATCACTCAACCATAGTTGTCAAAGGTGCTAGGCGCAGCATAGGCCTCGCTTGGGGCCTAGGCGCAAAAAAAGCAAGAGCCTGAGAAAAAAAACGCACTTAATGAAAAAAAATTAAAATACATTATCTAATTTATGTATTGAAAAATAATACTATTCTTCAAATAAAATAAAGAAAATCTATTATATAACAATTAATATCATCTAATTAGTACCACAAGTTCTAAAATAGTCAAGATTCAAATGTAATTCCAAAACTTGAATAACAAAATGTTGAAAGCAAAGTACCAAAAGTTTAAATTCAAATACCCAAATGTTCAAAACTTGAAAACCAAAAAGTTCAAAAAGTAATAAATAGTAAAGGTTCAAATGATTATTGTTCTTCACGAGTCATCAAGACCATCATAAGGCACTCGCCTTAAAATCAAAGCGCATTTACGGCGCCTCGCCTTAAAATTGCGCCTAGGCGCACAAGGCGCTCGCTTTTGATAACTAAGCACTCAACACAACTCAATTTCAATAATAAACTTACAGTTCCTCGTCTTGGTAAATCCCATTGGTCATGAAGCTACTTCTCCTTTTCAATTTAATTAGAAAGTCTCTATGGGGTAAAAAAACCTTAGCAGAATCTTTACAGCTTAAAACAATTGAATTCTCTAACTGAATATATTTAAGAATTTGAACAATAAAGATAACCCCATAAATCCTGTACTAGTAAAAAGTTTTTGTCAACATTGAATAAAGTCATGTCTCGAAAATGAAACACAAAAGAGAAATCGTGAGCCGGTTCACCTCAACTTCAAAAGGTTTTCATCTCCATAAAAATCAACAATCACAATTCACAAAGCTACTTCTCCGTTTCCGGATTCAAAAACTGAATTGGAACTTGTTCAAGTGAACACAAACACGTACACAGTCTCACACACTTAAACAGCATTGCCAAGATAGTAAATCACGTAATAGAGAGCTTTGACCAGATTATCCTAAACAATTGTAAAACCCTATACTAATAACCAAATTTCTTCAATCTTCAAAATTGTACAAGCTCATATATCGAAACTGAAATCCGTAGATAAACTATTAATATGTTACAGTTTCTCAGCATAACATACCTCGTTTCGTCATTAAGCTACTTCTCCGATTCAAATTCAAACTATATACTACATAGAATCATCATCGACTAGAAAACAGATATCAATAGCAGATCTTCAAATTGAAGACAACTAAATCCTTCACATTCAATATTTTATGAAGCAATAGCTCGAAGCTGAAATGAAATTGGAAATTATCGCCAAATCAATAATAGAGTTACAGTTTCTCATCATAGTAGATCTCATTGGTCATGAAGTTACTCGTCCACTTTAATTTCAAACTAGATAGAATCATTACGAATAATTAACATAAAAACCCTAACAGGCTCTTAGAAACCGAAAACAATTGAATTCTAAACGAGTAGATTAATGGTTCGGGACAGAGATTTTGTAGAAACTATTAACCTCGTTGGCGATCTAGTAGAGCACGGATTCCGAATTTGATCTTCCTGGAAACAATTCCTTCTTCGTGTTCTTGAGTTGAGAAATTAGATCGAAAGGGAGGAGCAGGAGACAGGTTAAACAACAGAAGACGGAGCCTGACCGCGAAGACTACAATGAAGAATGAGATGAGCGGAATGACTTTATTGCCCATTTGGACCGTCATATGACCCGGGTCAAGTACTTGATTTTTTGTTTTTTTTTCTATTTTCTTTTTCCTTTTACTTTTTTCTAAAGTGGCGTCGTAAAATTCTAACCATATACAATTTAGCAGGGGCGTGAACATTACTTATTCGTCATTGGTTGGTTTTGGTGATGGTGCCATGTGGCATGTGTTTATTGAACTTTTTTTTTATTTCTTACGGTTTTGTGTCTGTACAAATGTTACATAGAGGAGCTCAAACACAAATGGTCTCCTAGCCCAACGTAAGGTCGCGCCCTATGCTCCCCATCCACCCGGGTTTGAACCGTAACAAAAAAAATATATTTCAAGCCCTTCCTCGCCGCCGACAACACCTGTTTCAACCGGAAACAACTCACCAGTCACCGTCCATCAATCTCAACTCCTCGCATATTCCTGTCGCAAAGAAGAAATACATGGCTGGCGACACTGAAATCCCAAAAGGTCATGCTCTTCATCCTGTATAAACTGTCACGAACATTCGTAATAAGGTTCGTGTACTCGATGGCACCAAAGTCACGTACTCCTCCTGGGTGAAATTTATCTGAACGGTACCGGGCCACCTGAACCAACCGACCCTACATACGCGTCTTGGGTTGAGATTGATGCCATTTATTGTAATGAATATACGGTACACTTTCTGATGATATTCTGGTCCGTGTGTCTTGAAACTGATACTACTGCTATGGTTGCTTGGATTAAAATTCAAGATATATTCTTAAGCAACAAAGGTTCTTGTGCTACTGCACTCGAGCATGAATTTACTAATCTCACTTTATTTGGATGCTCCTCCATGGATGAGTATAGCCAAAAACTAAAGGATATAATAGAACAATTGAATGATGTTGGATATCCGGTTCCTGAAGGTAGACTTGTTTTACAACTTGTTCGAAGTCTTCCACCCGAATATGACACTACTACTGTGTTTATCAATCAAAGTGCCCCTTCATGGGACGAAGCTCGTTGTATGATACACTTGGAACAACAACAACAAGCGGCTTGTCAAACCCTCAATCCGTTCTTGTTACACCGCAAGCACCTATCATCGGTGCCCAATCACCTCATCAGTAAATGCCACCGTTTTCCCCCTAATGCCAGTCAGATTTATTCCACCCGCCCTTTTGATCCTAACTATTAGCGAAATCAGTACCGCGGGCGTGGTCAAGGATGTGGGGGTAATGGTGGTCGTGGACATGGAGGTCGTGGGGATTGTAATCAGTACTATCAGATGTTTCCACCGCCATGGGCTTGGTGGAACACCCCACCATGCTCTTATCCCATGCAATCAGTAAACTAGTCGAATATGGCACCTTGAGCAATAGGCCGCCCTCACAGTCGTATGCTCAATCCCATCCTACGGCTAACTTGGTTCACCCGGGTGGACATCAACCTTCAGTAAGTTCTTAATCTGATGCTCTCAATTTTACTAATATTGGTAATGCAGTTCATAATACGCAGCTTACACCCCCATGTCCTACATGGTACATGGACACGGGAGCTTCTAATCACATTACTGCTAATCCATGTATGTTTCACTCCCCTTTGTTATCAGCTCGTACAAGTAATATATTGGTTGGTAATGGCAATATGTTGCCAATTTACGGTTTTGGTAATGCTTTATATACTCTTCCTAACAAAACTTGTCACCTAAACAACGCCCTTTTTGCTCCTGACATCAACAAAAACCTTATTTATTTCCGAAAGTTTTTTCGAGATAATCTTTTCTCACTTGAATTTGACCCGCTTGGTTTTTCTTTGAAGGACCTTAGGACTGAAATCACCTTTCCCGCCACAATAGTTTCGGATATCTCTATCATTTCACCTTGCCTAGCACCGCTCTCGTTGCATGCCTTGCTACCTCTCATACATGGCACACCGGACATGGACATCCCAACCATCAAGTTTTAGATTTGCTTTCTAGTCGCAAATTTATTTCTTGTGGTGAAGACAAAAATATCCATGTTTACCATTCTTGACAATTATCGAATAGTAAAAGGCTTCCGTTTTATGATTATTTATCGTGTACTTTTGCTTCATTTGATATTATTCATCGTGATTTATGGACATTACCAGTTCTGAGCAAATCGGGCTATAAATATTAAATGCCTATATGGCGCTCGTTGTAATTTTACTCAATATATGTGGGTGTACCCTTTGAAATTCAAATATGAAACTTTTCCCACCTTTGCTAAATTCCATAAACTTATCCTTACCCAATTCAATAAGCAACTTAAAAGTTTCCAATGTGATTTCGAGTGGGAATTCGGTAACGATGAATTTAAAGCTTTTACTCACAACAATGGTCTCATGTTTCGTTTTGCATGTCCACAAACATCACCCCATAACGGAAAGGCCGAACGAATTATTCTTCCGCTCCTAAACTTTATAATCTTGTGCAAGGAAGCTAGCCCTAATTAATTAGATGTCCCTGGAAAATCTCAATTTGAGTTTCCTAACAAGTTTTTTCGTCTCTATCTATCTCTCCCACCGTCATTTGGTGCAATGATAGTCCCAAGACTTCTCATAATGGAGGTCTTGGGTTCGAATCTTGGCCACAACAAAAAAAGGGTCTGTGGCCAGGTCAGGGGGTTTACCTAGTTGGGGGGTTCTTCCTGTGGTGGGCTGCCCTAGTGTGACAACCGGCAATTTCAGGTCAATACCCATTCCCTTCTCTATAATAATTTGCATACATTATGTTCGTCTTAGACTTAATTATGGTCATTTAATAATTAGCAAAGTCCATTCATAACATTTCACGCATCGGTAATTCGGTAAATTACCGGGTCACATGCATTATAACCGGCACACATGAACGTTGGCGATAATTAATATTTATGTTTTAATAAATATTTCGAGGTGTCATGACACTATTTTAGAACCGAAATATAAACGTGTATTCATTTATATCAACCTAGTGCTTTAACGCGCATCTTTACCGTTTCACCGGTATATCTTATTTTAACGCGTTATTTCGTTATATTAATTTCTAAACATATTTTTACATGTTAGTAAACCATTAAATATATAATGTACAATTTTATTAAATTCGGTTTTAATAAAAAGTGTGACTTTTATCGCGTCTAACTCATACCCGCTGCCGCCTTTATATCTACTAACATACTAAACATCATCCTACCCTTACACAACCCATCTTGAGAAAATCGATGACCACCTCCAAGTTCCCCCTACAAATTGATTTAATAGCTAGCTTGACACACACATTTTTTTTTGTAGGCTTTTGCTTTTGACTTAAAAGTCCAACACACCTACACATGAAATTCATCCTAAATTGTGCAAGTCTTGAAAAACTCATTCAAACCTACTATTCTCTTCTGCATCCCATCGAAACATATAACAGGAGATGGCATTGATATGCTAATTGGTACCAACTTTACAAGATCAATGAATGGAGGAATCAGAATTGAAGGTGATGAGGTAACCTTATATAAAAAGGTCACAAGGTTAAAAACAAATCAAACAACGGAGGTAAACATAGCAGCCATAGAAGAGCTTGATATGGACGAAGAGTTTTACCAAGAACTACAAGAAACGGTGTTCTTCTCCAAACAAGATTCAGAAAAGCTGAAAGCAAGGTTCAAACCAATATTAAATGAGCTTCGAGAACAAGGGTATATTGGAGAAGAACCTCTAAAACATTGGAGGAAGAATGGTGAAACTTGTAGGCTGGATATCATCAATCCAAATGTCACAATACAAGATAAACCATTAAAACATGTAACACCGGCTCTTGAAGCAAGCTTCAAGAAACATGTTGATGCTCTCCTGAAACTGGGAGTAATCCGTCCAAGTAAAAGCAGGCACAGAACTAAGGCAATGATGGTAAACTCGGGAACTACTGTTGACCCAGCAACGGGAAAGGAGATTAAAGGAAAAGAAAGGATTGTCTTTAATTATCGAACTCTCAACAATAATACCTATAAAGACCAATATTCCTTACCGGGTATTAACACTCTGATACAAAGAATCGGAACAGCAAAAATATACTCAAAATTCGATCTTAAATCAGGGTTCCATCAAGTTGCAATGGTAGAGGACTCGATTGAATGGACAGCTTTCTTAGTCCCAAAAGGGCTTTATGAATGGCTAGTCATGTCATTTGGTTTAAAGAATGCTCCAGCTATTTTTCAAAGAAAAATGGATGAATGTTTCAAAGGAACAGAGGAATTCATTGTGGAAAAGGGTTTAGTGTTATCCCCAACCAAAATGAAGATTGCTTGTTCAGAAGTTGAATTCCTAGGAGCAATAATCGGGAAGGACAAGATAAAGCTACAACCACATATAATCAAAAAAATATGTGATTTTGAAGAAGAGAAACTCAAGACGAAAACAGGGTTAAGATCCTTCCTAGGAATCTTAAACTATGCAAGAAGTTACATCCCTAAATTAAGTTCACTTCTTGGGCCATTATACGAAAAAACTAAACCCCATGGTGATAAAAGGATGAAGCCCTCTGATTATGAAATAATTAGAGAAATCAAGAGACAAGTTGAAACATTGCCAGACCTGGAAATACCACCAGAAGATGCTTACATCGTAATCGAAGTGGATGGTTGCATGGAAGGATGGGGATGTGTATGCAAATGGAAAAGAAGAAAAATGGATCCAAAGAAGAACGAGAAAATAAGCGCATATGCAAGCGGAAAGTTTAAAACCATCCAATCCACCATCGATGCAGAAATCAATGCTTGCATAAACTCCCTAGAGAAATTAAAAATATATTATCTTGACAAAAGGGAGATAACCCTAAGAACAGACTGCCAGGCTATTATAAGTTTTTATAACAAAACTAATAGTAACAAGGCATCAAGGGTTAGATGGTTAAAGTTTGCTGATATAATCACAGGAACGGGAGTCCAAATAAATATTGAACACATAGAAGGGAAACAGAATACCCTGGTAGATGCCTTATCAAGACTGGTAAATCTATGTTTTGCAGAATGTACAGATCAAGCCCAGGAAGTTCTAATGAAGAGCCTGAACATGATAGAAGAAGTATTGGAAGAAGGTGTTCAGTCAAAGAAAGAGAGGAATGAATTAGATCAAATAATCCAGATTTCAAACCATTGCCAAGACTATATGAAAGACCATTCTCATTCACAGAACCAGGAGCATTGTATAGAAGATACCAAATCAAAGCCAATACACTCCCAATCTCAAATGAAGCAGGAAGTGCCTAAACTGAAGTTGCACAACAATTGGAATCCGAAGCAGCAAGAGAGTCAGTTGCAGCCATGCGAAATCTCCAAGCAGTTTTGGACTTCAAAGCCCAAGTCTGTCTTTCAAAATCAACCCGTGATAACTTCTGGGGAGACCACTGGCCAAAGGTCCTAAAGCAAAATCAAAGGGCCCGAAAGCTGCTTTGCGAACTTGAGGCCCTATGCAACGAATTGGACCGGATCCCAATCTAAAACAAGAAAAATGTTTTCAGCCCAAAGCACGTTTCTAGAAGGTGACGCACTGAATGACGAAATTGCTAGGCGACAACAACTTCATAAAAGGAGCTTAAAGTGGAATCAAGCTTTATACCTAATCAATGAAAATTAGACCCCACCAATAACTCAAGATAGGTATGCAAAGTTGTAAAGCAAAAGTTAGTGGATGCTTTTTCAAAAATAACGGCCATTATTGTACGATATGTCGGCCACATGTTTGTGTAATAATTCGAGGCGAATATTCGAGGGCATATGTCTTCTGAATCCGCCTATATAAGTTTGCTTATTTCTTTCATTTGAGAGCACGGAAACATATACACTTCACTCTCAAATACCTGTAACAAAACCTTAAGTGTGCAAGAAGCAAGTAATGTGCTATAAGCTTTGTTTAAAGGTGTGTTTTACAAATTACTATTTTCATTTTATAAATTACTGTCTTATCATAATAGTACTCTCTTAAAGACTATAATGCAAGGCTAAAAAGCCTAATTTCAAGGTTACTGGGAGGGTACTCTGGTTATTACCAATCTCTTGGTCATCACTATTAATCTCTGTCTAAAACAAACAAAAGGAAGTTTTTTTAATTCCCTTATGATTCCTAAACAAAAGGTCAAGTACTCGTTTCAAAAATAGTGTAGTGTTTTACCAGAGGAAAGCTGAGTTTGGGTTGGTCATAAGGCTTGGTTAAACAGCTTGTCCTTTTTATCTTTCAAACAGAAAAGTTATGATCGGACCACTCTGGAATCAGAGCCTGTCGAACTTTATTCGGTTTGCTCATGTCTGACCGTTTTGAACAAACAATTAAATATTGGTATAATCATTCCCAAACCGCTAACCTTGAATTTATAAACCTTTCAGAAAAACAAAAACTTAGTCTTTTGGATTTAGATAATAACATTTCTTGTATTTACGATCGGTTATTATTATTTTCAAAAGTTTCGATTAAAAACTTTTATAAAATTACTGAGCACCTTGAAAAATTAGAGCAAAGGTTAGAAAAGTGTGAGGAAAATATAAGAAAAACTTAGAGTGAAACCAGAAAAGGCCTCCAGCATATTTCTTCGGAAATCCACAAGTCAAAACCACTCACAAAGAAACAAGTTCATAGTCTTGTCAACGAGATAGCTCATCAGCCAAAAATAGTTGAAGAACAAGCTTTAAAGCTATCCGAAGAATTGAACCAAAAGGTCCAAAAGGTTGAACACCTTTTGCATGAAGTAAAAGCGTTAATCACCGGATTAGCTTAGCAACTCAAAGGGCGAGTCCTGAATATCAAGAAGCCGTTAAAACAACAGAAGAGATAGAATCACCATCCTTGGGTTTTATAAGACCATCAGATTATAAAACAGGTGCTACTTCTCTCAGCGTAGCAATCATCAAACAAAATAATACACTTATTTACTTAATTACTAAGCAAGCTCAAAGGCTTAGTGAAATAAGTGAAGAGGTTGAGAAGCTAAGAAGAAACATTGAAGCTTTGGGAAAAAGAGAATCCAACCCTGCTAATTTGGAAGACTCCATAGAAGGTCTTACAAAAAGGCTGAACAACTTAGCAATTTCCGAAAAACAGCAAACAAGTAGTAAACAAGGCCCCATATACGTATTCAAAGACCCAAATCAAATTTTCAAAGAAGAATACGAGAAAGAAGTTTCAGGAAGAAAGGCGAAATGAATACGTTTAGAACAAACGTCCTAAATAGATCTGCAACACAAACAGATCTACCCACCCAAGAAGGCCAAATAAGAGACTACAGGACAACAGCCAGAAGAATGCACAACCCTAACAGATCTATTAGAAACAGATTCGGATGAAGTTACAGAAGAAGTCTTGAATCAGAATTAGATCCAGAACAACAACTAGAAGTTTCAAGACAAAGAAGAGCTGAGCTGGTACCAGCAGAGGTACTCTACGGAAGTAACAGGCAAGCTGTCAGGCACAGAGTCTACCAACACTACTCAGAACAAAGAATATTGTGTGTTGATGAAACTCAAACAGAGCTCAGATTATGTAACCCACAGAGCCACCAAAGGCTAAGAGAGTCCGGAATGCAACATATCCACCTTGGTATGTTTATGATCAGACTACATACCTTACACAGAAGAGGAGCTGGGACTACAGCCCTTGTGGTCTTAAGAGACACAAGGTGGATGGATGATAGGCAAATTATCGGAACCATGGAAGTAGATCTATCAGCAGGAACACAGCTGATATACATGGTACCTGACATGGTACTAGGAATAGATGACTTCCACAACCATGTACAATTTGCCATACAAACTCATGGGTACAACGAATGGCAGGGGGGAGAAAGCAACCTACTAATAACAGTAGGACTTGTGGGAAGAATATCAAATACCAGCTACACTGGTTCCAGTACAACGTCGAAAACGTAGTTGATCACTTAGCTACAAATGGAATCACAGCTATACCTGGTGAAAGAAGAAGTATAGAAGATCTGGAAGGAATGAGTTGGAATTTAAGGCCAACTCTAATAACCCCAACAAGGGTTCCAGCAAGGGTGGAAATAAATCAAAGACCGGACAGAACTACAAGCCTAAGATTCAGGTCTTACGGAAATCGTCCACAACCACCAAGATTCTCGGTAGATAGTGCAGATCGAGAATTGCATGAAGATGAAGAGCACTTTGCTGGAATAAGTATTCAAGAGAATATTATACATAAATCATATGATGTATGTTTCTGTGAAGCACGCCTGGAAGAAGCCCAAAAGATAGAAGAAGAGCCCCTAAATCAAAAGAAACGTGGTTACAAACCCAAGAAGAATAAAAGAAAAAGCTGGAAAAACTGGGCAACACTAGGGGAATATTCCGGAAAATGGGACTACTATGTCAATTATAGTGCCCCAGACAAAACAACACCAATTGATCAGATTATAGCTACTTGATGGGACGAGTATGAATCTGATCAATGGAGAGACAATCTTGATGAAGGAAAGGTTGTTATACAAGAAGAAGAATCAGATGAAGGAAACACTGAAGATGAGTTTCAAACAAAACTAGAGATGCTTCAGATGATAGCATCCCCAAAAATTAGCAAAGAGCAAATTTTCCATACAACCATAGAAGACGAAGGTGAAGAAGACAAAGATGATGGTATGGAATACCCAAGGATTAGAAAATTAAAGAAAATAATCGAAAAAATTGAAACGGCATACCCTTCAACATCAGGATCAAATATCTATGACCCCCCAGAAGTCTCAATGAGTGGACCATCGGTCTACCCACCAGCAAGAGAAACCTCAGGAAATCCGTATGCATCAAACTTCCGATTTCCTCATACCGGAAAGGAATTTAAAGGAAGGTATGAAAGATATTATGATTCTCAGTGGGTATTACCACCCACAATGACAACAGTTGGAGCAATGCTAGTTCTCCCACCTGATCCAGGACTATGGCCAGACATCATCGCAAGATGGGAGTCAATAACACTCAACAAGCTAAATGAATCATCCTGGACTGATAACAAAGCGAAGCTGATGTTTGTTGAAAACCTGTTGGGAGAAAACGAAAAGAAAATGTGGCAACAATGGAGAACCACATACCCAGAAGCATTTGCAGCACTTGAAGCGATTGCAGATGACCCACAAAATATTACTTCTCAAATAAGGCAAATAATCCTTATGGAAGATCCATACAGAGGCTCAACCGAAGAACAAGACAGAGCTTACAGAAACTTAGAAAGAATAACGTGTACATATACGAAGGATTTGTGGAGGTTTTTAAATGAATTCAGAATCCTTGCAAGCAAATCAGGAAGATTATTCTTTCCGGCAACAACAGTTCTTTACAAAGCTACCTCCAATAATATCCAAAAGAATAGAGGAGGCTTTTAGAAATAAGTATCCTGGATTAACTGCAGGAGTTCTACCTGCAATCAAATTCACGCATACTTACATTTCTGAAATGTGCACAGAGGCAGCCCTGCAAAAGGAACTTAGAGACTTATCCTTATGCTCAGCAATACCTATACCAGGGTATTATGAGAAAACAAGAAAAAGGTATGGCATAAGAAAGTCAAGGACATATAAAGGAAAGCCTCATGATAAAAATCATGTGAAGGTCTTCAAAAGAAAATATAAAGAAGACATAGGCAGGGTCAGTAAATGCAAATGCTATATTTGTGGAAGAGAATGCCATTTTGCTAGAGACTGCAGAAGCAAAACTGGCAACATTGCAAGAAGGGCAGTAATAGACAATCTTGATCTAAAGGAAGATTGGGATATTATATTAGCTGACGTTAGTGATCAGGACACATTTTATAGCATATCAGAAGGAGAAGGAGGTGCAACAATGCTAAACATAGGGTCAAGATAGAAGACTCTCCACTGGAAGAGAATGCTTTCATTATTCAGGAAGAATACTGCTTCATGTTTCATCCTGAAAGCACCGAGGACATTCACAAAAGAGTTCAAGAAGCAGGATCATGGAGACCCTATATTGATATGCCCGAAACCAGCAAAAACTGTGTTCACGAATGGCAAGAAAATGAAATAACCTCATATACATTCTGCCATTATTGTGGGATTGCTACATCCGAAATATCAAGGCTCCATTGCACAAAATGCAAACTAACAACATGCGCATTATGTGCATTACATCATTTAAAGAAAAGGGTTGAAGTAAAAAGGAAGGAGCCTGATGTAACGGGAACTCAGGTAGACTCAATCCTAAAATTGTTAATCCAGAAGGATAACGAATAGAAACAAGCCATCCGAGACCAAGCTAAAGAATTCTATGAATGGCAAGTAAAAGAGCAAGAGTACAAGAGACAAATCAGGGAAGTAGAGAAACTGCGGGAAGAAAACAAGTCATTAATAAAGGACCTAGGCGAAGTCCTTAAAATTAATGAGCAAATGAGAGACCAAATAAAGGCTTTACAGCAAGAAAATGAGAAAATAAAAGGAAAACAAAAAGAACGAAGTCTTGAAGAAGCATTCCCACGTTTTGAAGAAACACTTCCCTCTCGATTTGAAGAAATATTCCCCCCAAAGCAACAAATAAATGCACTTAGTGATCAGGACACAGTTTATAGCATATCAGAAGGAGGTGCAACAATGCTAAACATAGGGTCAATGATAGAAGACTTTCCAATGGAAGAGAATGCTTTCATTATTCAGGAAGAATACTGCTTCATGTTTCATCCTGAAAGCACTGAGGACATTCACAAAAGAGTTCAAGAAGCAGGATCATGGAGACCCTATATTGATATGCCCGAAACCAGCAAAAACTGTGTTCACGAATGGCAAGAAAATGAAATAACCTCATATACATTCTGCCATTATTGTGGGATTGCTACATCCGAAATATCAAGGCTCCATTGCACAAAATGCAAACTAACAGCATGCGCATTATGTGCATTACATCATTTAAAGAAAAGGGTTGAAGTAAAAAGGAAGGAGCCTGATGTAACGGGAACTCAGGTAGACTCAATCCTAAAATTGTTAATCCAGAAGGATAACGAATGGAAACAAGCCATCCGAGACCAAGCTAAAGAATTCTATGAATGGCAAGTAAAAGAGCAAGAGTACAAAAGACAAATCAGGGAAGTAGAGAAACCGCGGGAAGAAAACAAGTCATTAATAAAGGACCTAGGCGAAGTCCTTAAAATTAATGAGCAAATGAGAGACCAAAATAAAGGCTTTACAGCAAGAAAATGAGAAAATAAAAGAAAAACAAAAAGAAGGAAGTCTTGAAGAAGCATTCCCACGTTTTGAAGAAACACTTCCCTCTCGATTTGAAGAAATATTCCCCCCCAAAGCAACAAATAAATGCACTTAGTGATCAGGACACAGTTTATAGCATATCAGAAGGAGGTGCAACAATGCTAAACATAGGGTCAATGATAGAAGACTCTCCACTGGAAGAGAATGATTTCATTATTCAGGAAGAATACTGCTTCATGTTTCATCCTGAAAGCACTGAGGACATTCACAAAAGAGTTCAAGAAGCAGGATCATGGAGACCCTATATTGATATGCCCGAAACCAGCAAAAACTGTGTTCACGAATGGCAAGAAAATGAAATAACTCATATACATTCTGCCATTATTGTGGGGTTGCTACATCCGAAATATCAAGGCTCCATTGCATAAAATGCAAACTAACAGCATGCGCATTATGTGCATTACATCATTTAAAGAAAAGGGTTGAAGTAAAAAGGAAGGAGCCTGATGTAACGGGAACTCAGGTAGACTCAATCCCCATACACAACATATATTTTTGTTTGACTTTTCTCATCCCAAAGATTTCCTTAAACATGAACTAACCTTTTATCAAAAACCCATCCCCCACCTTTGGAACCATTCCCCAACCGTGTAATACAAACCCCAAGCACCCATCCCCTAACTTTTAACCTTAGTAAGTTACATGAATATAAAATGGGACCCATTCCCCTCATATACCACCACAAACAAACTTGCAACTCTAATTCCTCACACCCTCTCTACCTCACGGCTGCTACACCCTAACACCAACATCATCCCTCACTTTCAATTCCCAATCCAAGATTACTAGTGTTTCAAGGCTCCTCTGTGATTTCAAGCAATTCTTTGGTGTTTCTCAAGCAACTTCCATCTCTCCATCCACTAGCCTTGCTTGCTTCTAGTGACAAAATCCCCTACTCATTTATATTTTGTTCTTGTTTTATGTTTCTTTACCTACATGTTGTAATGTACCAAACTTCACCCACAAAATCTATTTTTTTTTATCAAACATGGAATTTCTATAAAATGATTACATGAGACTTATTTTTGTCTAAAAATAGTAATAATAACTTATGGTAGGTCATGAACTAAAATAAATATTTAAGTTGGTGATTTTAGTTTTTGTTGATTATGTCTTACTTAATAAAAATTGTTACTAATAGAAACTAAGTATATGTTAAATCATTGTTTAAATGCATCAAGTGGTTTTATTAAGTTCATGGATTATCTTATGATATTAATTTGTGTCATCGTGTGTATTTACTTTCAAGTTATATTTTCTTGGTTGAGTTATGTCAAGATTATAAAAGTTAAAATTATTACTAATTGTTAGAATAGTTAAAATGATATGACTAGTTATTATGTTGACATTTTTGTTAGATGAATTACATGGTTATTATTATGATTTTTAAAAATATATAAATATTAAGAACTAAGTTTGTATAAAGATGGACAAAAACCTAGTCTTTACCTTATTGTAAAAAAAATTATTATTTCTAAAAGTATATGTAAATATTAAGAGTTCAAGACTAGATTTTGAAATATATATATATATACACACTTTGGTCGTAAAACGAAAACCGACTTTATTTTAAGAGTGATAATTCTCAAAGGTATATTTCGTAGAAATAATATAGATATTATTTTTACCCAAAAACTTGACGTATTTCGAAAACATTATTTTGAATAAATATATAAAAAATATTTATTTACTGTTCGCATCGAGTTACGACTCGGGTCGAGTCAAACTTTATTTTGAAACCCGAACTCTAAGTTGACACCGAGTTACTTGTAGACATGGACACACTTGATCGAGTTTATGACTTGTATATATTTTATGAAAATATATATTTTTGGGTAACAAATACTCATAACGAAACTAAGTTGGGTGAAACGGTTACATAACTCACTTACACACGGATACATTACTTAGACCTTAAGGTGTCTTATATATTCTAGGGCACGCGTAGATCGGTTTACTCTCGGACTTTTGCTACTTACACGTTTACGGTACTCACGCATCAGGTGAGTCTCACGACCCCATTTTACTTGTTTTCCTTTTGGGGAGATTACATGCATACTTACTGTTTTCATTAGACACAATTTCACTTACATGATTTCACATATTACATAAGCGGTTTCATATCGTATTAAGTCCTCTCAAACTGAACCATTAGTTTCGTTTCTAAGCGAGGTAATCGTGGATAGATCTATTTGGGTTTGACAACCCCCACCCGCGTTAGTCGCGCTAACTTTGACTGGAGGTCAAAACGGGTGCATCATTGACCTAATCACCCCATGCATACGATAGGCATGGTAGAGGCATTTCATTACTGTTACAGTCTAGCTTCGGTTTCAGTGTGCTTATGGTAATATTGTAGCATTGTGTGTACAACAATCAAATCATTGAAAGTTTTGTGGGCCATTACAACGATTTACTTTTACATTTAAACCTGTGAAATCACCAACATTATTATTGACTCGTTTAAACATGTTTTCTCAGGTCGTTAAGCTTGCACGGGATTAGGATGCACATCATGCATGAAGTCTTTTGATGTTCCCATGACAATGAACTTTTGCTTGTCTTTTGCTTGGCATTGTATTTTCAAAACAATTTATTTTCCTTCCGCATTAACTCTGTAAAACAATGTTATATTTTGGAACGACTTGGAATGCATGATTTTCAAAACCGTATAGAGGCTGTTCTATGTAATCAGTGACGATGATCCATGACTATCGCGCCCCGCGGGAAACCGCCGTGGTTGGGGTGTGACAAATTGGTATCAGAGACATTGGTTATAGCGAATCTTTCCAACCTATCCTTACCCTAACACGGGTACTTCGAATTCGAACCTTAAAACTTATTTAAAACTCAATTTCCTTCAATTATAAATGTCAATTTATTTAATATATTTTAAACATAAATAAATGAGACTCAGGTATAAAAATATATAGATATGTATATATGATATATATATATATATGTATACTAGGGCACATATCTTATAAATTTTATAAACTTATTTGACATACAAAATAAAACAAAAAAAATATATATTTCTTTTTCATAAAGTCAAGGGACCAAAGCTGTACATTCTAAAACTCATTTCAAACCTAAATCCTCGTTTTAGCCTAAAATGATAAAAACGTCAAACTACAGGGACTAAATGTGCACTTTGACCAACCTCCCTGAAACCCAAACAGTCCTAGGTTCGAGTCCCGCAACGCCCGTTTTTCGTCCCTTTTCACCCAAAATCGCGATACAGTCCAGATTCACCGAACCTCGGGCTCACACTCGCGCATGCGACCCCTCCCCAAGGCGCATTAATGTTCAACTCGACCAAAAAACGCGCATGGTGTCGGGATTTATTCTAATCGGCTCAACCACCATCCTCCAACCCGTTCGACCATTTAATGCCCGAATTGGCTATAAATATCGACTCCTACACCTTAACAACATCACCCTCAAACTTCTCATACCCTCAATTCGTTCGATTCACACCTGCATTTCCGGGTTTGAACTCGCGACAGCCGACGACCAACTCGAGCTCAATCTCTTTCAATTCGACATCTTTTCAGGTAATTCGAAATACCAGTAGTTTCGTTTTCATTCTAGCATCGATTGCCCTCTGTCAATTGTTAAAGACAGAGGGATCTACCTGTCGTATTTGACGAATTTCATTCTAGGGTTCATAAGGCAATCGGGGTCGATTTGGGAATATACTTATCTATTTAATTTTTCATATAAAACATTAACGAACCCGTAGTCTGGATGGTTAATGGTGTGTGTGTATGCTCGACCCGGTCAGTGACCCGGGTTCGAGCCGGTTTTTGCCCAGTTTATTTCTTTTTGCCTTTTAAATAATTTTTAACCCTTGCAAATATTTTTATAAAAACTGTTGGATATTTATAAATCGGGAATCGATTTTTATTTGTACTTTTATTACTCCGAGACATTCTTATTAAATAAAACTTAGTTAAAGAGTTATAAAGATTAAATCTTTAATATTAGTTTTAAATAAAAAAAGGAGGGTTTATAAAACTTAGATATTATTTAGAAAACGGGGAAATTTATAACTCATACCTTTTATAACATTTATATCTATTTAAACTTTAATCTTAGATATTCATTTACTCATTATTTATTTAAAAATCAAAAACTTATAAACTTATAAATCTTGTAAAATTTTATGAACAAATTTATTTGTTTATATAAATTTAAAACAAGAGGCATAAATATACTTTATCTTATTTTTATAATAAACCTTGTGAAATAAGAAAGAAACCTTATATTGTAAACTTATAAACTATAAAAAGGGTTATAAAATAAGAAACTCTATCTTTTATAAACTTATAAATTACATATCATTTATTTAAATTTACACTACATTTTAAACGTTATTTATTTCCAAGTTAAAATGTGAAATAAATACTAAACATCCAAATACTTTAATAGATGATTAAACAAAATAATTATTCTTATAAGATAATTATTCATCCTTAATAATTATGTATACTTTAAATAATCATTATTAAACTTTAACCATTATCTACTCTTTAAATAATTATTTATCCTTAATAATTGTTCTTTGTTTATTTCTTGAATAAATCCTTAATAACTATTTACTCTTTAAATGATTATTATAAATCATTAATAATTACCTAGTCTTACATTTAATTTATTTATGGATACTTGAAAAACTTCATTACCTATTTTGTGTAATGGTGAGGCTTTTTAATAATTGTTCTAAACAAATAAAACTTATTACACTTGATGTTATTCATTCAAACCTTTATTTGAAACTTGATTTAAACTTTATAAAACACAATCAATCCCGACATACATTTGGAACCCTAGTCAAAATCCTGAAAATCTTAGAATTCTTGCCCTAGGCTTTTAAGGTCATACTTGAAACTTTAGACTTATATTCTTAGTCTTATCGTGAGGATATTCTCCCTCTCCAAGTCTTGCAAACACTTACTCTTGTCGGATACCCTTCATCATCCAAGTGAGTATACTTAGCCCCTTTTTTCCTTTCTATACTTTTGGGGTGAAACATGTTCAAAAACATTAAACTTATACAATTCTTGTACAACTATGACTAGATGCTTATTCTTATGTTAAACTTGAGACTTGTATGCTTAGATTAAACTTAAAACTAGCATATTCATTAACTTTGATCAAGCCTATGGTAACAATGATAGATCTATTGCATTTGACCAATCCACCTTAATTGATTGACCCTTCGGGGGAGGGGGGGGGAGCCCTTGGTGATTGTTACTGAATTAAACTTTTAAACTTGAGACTTATAAGGGTAACCTGCGGGTTATGCCTAAACTTGGTTGGAGGGTTGATATGCACAATGTTTAAGATACTTGTTCTCATACTTACATTATAAAATGCATATATCATAGTGAATTGTAATTCTTTCCAAATACTTGTTAAACTGCGTCAAAACCTTTGTATCTCACCAACTATTTTGTAGTTGACAGATTCTTTCACATGTTTCAGGTTCTACATCATGAGACTTGTTTGTGATCACATAGGACGCTTTGGACCTAGACTACTTATTAAATAAACGTTGTATACTTGTTATTTCCTTTGTATTGAACCTTTGAATCTATTTATTAATGAAATATTGAAACTTTAATAGTCAACCTTGTGCTATTGAACAACCGCGTCCGCCCCGACGTATAATCCGCCGTCGGTTGGGGTGTGACAAATTGGTATCAGAGACATTGGTTATAACGAACTAAATTGCATTTAGTGGGCTTAGACTATAACCGTAGTCTCATAACATTTACATTACCGCATACACACACTGCATACTTATGTTACATAGTATTTCGAATATTGCCTTGTCATAGATATGTCTTCAGTAAACCCGATTGTTATATACGCTTCTGACGAGAACTACACACCTGCGACCCCACCGCCGCCGCCGCCGCCACCGGCTGGGACGCCACCAGCATCGCCACATGCATCCTTACCGGAGGTAAGTTACGAGACCAACCCGGAGGAGGCGTCTGGAGAGTCAGCTACTAACAGCACAGGCGGAGCGGCCGCCGAGAGTGATAACACCAACTCAGGAGAGACGGTGCCTCGCTCGGTGATCTTCGGAGGGTCTTCCTCAGGGGAGAGTACCCCAGTTTCTGCACCATGAGCTCTTACGCCGCTGAGTCCCATACCATCACCCCACCTGTCCTTCGGACCGGAGCTAGGACGAGGCTGACTGCTAGGAAGCAGGTCCCTATACTAGGGAAGAGGCCCGCACGATCACCACCAGCACCTGCCGGCGAGGCCGCAGGGACCGACGACACTCCACGTGAGCCTCCAAGGAAGAAGGCTTTGACTTTCGCGAGGAAGCAGACATGGATGCCACACACCCTCAATGGGTAGTTGGAGGAGGAGGATTTACCCTCTATCCATGAGATAGGCGAGTCTTCTCAGGCCCATCATCCCTTACCACTGACCAGGGAGCCGGTTGAGCGCATTGTTCCCACACTGGTGGCACGAGGTGCTCGCAACGACCTTGAGACTCGCTCGCTTCAGAGCGACATTGAGAGACTCAGAGGCCTTCACATGGATTCATAGTGGAACTCGCATGTTCAGACATTGGGTCTGGATGTCGCCAATGTGATACCGTGGGAAGAATTTAAGGAGAGGTTGAGAGAAGAATACTGTCCCTGTACTGAACTACAGAACTAGAGCAGGAATTTTGGAACCTGACCATGGAAGGTGCTGATGTGGACATCTACACCACTAAATTTCATGACTATGCACACTTGTGTCCACACATGGTGACCCCTGAATTCAAAAGGATTGAAAGGTACATTTTGGGTCTAGCACCTCAAATCCAGAGCATGGTAACTTCTGCTGAACCCGCTACAATCCAGAGTGCGGTAAGACTTGCACACCACTTGACTGATCAGGCAATTCGCCAGGGTGTTTTGGTGAAGAAGGGTTCCTTTGTGAGAAGCTCTGACAACAAGAGGAAATGGGATAATAATCATGGCAAGACCTTTGTACCCCTAGTCCAGAAGCGACAAGAAACAGTTAAGGCCTTTGTTGCAGGTCTAACCAGAAGAAACCAAGATGTAGGTATACCGGGAACCTACCTAAGTGTAACAAGTGTGGTTTTCACCACATGGGTACATGTGAAGACTCTAAGTGCCAGAAATGCAAGAGGTTCGGCCATGTAACTAAAAATTGCCGAATGACTGAACCAACTGCTAACCCAGGAGCCAACCGTGGTTGCTTCGAATGCGGGAGTACTGCACACTTCCACAAGGATTGCCCAAAACTGAAGAATCAAGGGTGAAATAATGCGCACGGCAGAGCCTTTGTGATAGGAGCAGGAGAAGCCCGTCAAGATCTGAACATTATTACGGGCACGTTTCTCATTAATGATCATTATGCTTCTATTTTGTTCGATACGGGTGCCGATAAGAGTTTTGTGTCTAGCGAATTTTGTCCATTACTCGGTATTAAACCAATCATGTTGACTAGTAAGTATACCATAGAGTTAGCCGATGGTAAGCTAATCGAAACTAATAAAGTAATTCAAGGGTGTACTTTGAATTTGACGGATCACCCTTTTGTCATAAATTTACTGCCTGTAACGCTTGGAAGTTTTGACATCGTTATCGGGATGGATTGGTTGTCAAAGAATCGAGCAGAAATCGTTTGTCGTGAAAAGATTGTTCGTATTTTGTTCTTGTTTTATATTTCTTTACCTACATGTTGTAATGTACCAAACTTCACCCACAAAATCCATTTTTTTTATCAAACATGGAATTTCTATAAAATGACTACATGAGACTTATTTTTGTGTAAAAATAGTAATAATAACTTATGGTAGGTTATGAGCTAAAATAAATATTTAAGTTGGTGATTTTAGTTTTTGTTGATTATGTCTTACTTAATAAAAATTGTTACTAATATAAACTAAGTATATGTTAAATCCTTGTTTAAATGCATCAAGTGGTTTTACTAAGTCCATGGATTATCTTATGATATTAATTTGTGTCATCATGTGTATTTACTTTCAAGTTATATTTTCTTGGTTGAGTTATGTCAAGATTATGAAAATTAAAGTTATTACTAATTGTTAGAATAGTTAAAATGATATGACTAGTTATTATGTTGACATTTTTGTTAGATGAATTACATGGTTATTATTATGATTTTTGAAAATATATAAATATTAGGAACTAAGTTTCTATAAAGATGGACAAAAACTTAGTCTTTACCTTATTGTAAAAAAATTATTATTTCTAAAAGTATATGTAAATATTAAGAGTTTAAGACTAGATTTTGAAATATATATATAATTTTATAAGTATATATATATATATATATATATATATATACACTTTGGTCGTAAAACGAAAACCGACTTTATTTTAAGAGTGATAATTCTCAAAGGTATATTTCGTAGAAATAATATAGATATTATTTTTACCCAAAAACTTGACGTATTTCGAAAACATTATTTTGAATAAATATATATAAAATATTTATTTACTGTTCGCATCGAGTTACGACTCGGGTCGAGTCAAACTTTATTTTGAAAACCGAACTCTAAGTTGACACCGAGTTACTTGTAGACATGGACACACTTGATAGAGTATATGACTTGTATATATTTTATGAAAATATATATTTTTGGATAACAAATACATATCACCAACGGGTCGTCGAGTCAAACGGAATTTCATAACGAAACTAAGTTGGGTGAAACGGTTTCATAACTCACTTACACACGAATACATTACTTAGACCTTAAGATGTCTTATATATTCTAGGGTACGCGTAGGTCGGTTTACTCTTGGACTTTTGCTACTTACACGTTTACGGTACTCACGTATCAGGTGAGTCTCACGGCCCCATTTTACTTGTTTTCCTTTTAGGGAGATTACATGCATACTTACTGTTTTCATTAGACACAATTTCACTTACATGATTTTACATATTACATAAGCGGTTTCATATCGTATTAAGTCCTCTCAAACTGGACCGTTAGTTTCATTTCTAAGTGAGGTAATCGTGGATAGATCTATTTGGGCTTGACAAACCCACCCGCGTTAGTCGCCCTAACTTTGACTGGAGGTCAAAACGGGTGCATCATTGACCTAATCACCCCATGCATACGATAGGCATGGTAGAGGCATTTCATTACTGTTACAGTCTAGTTTCGGTTTCGGTGTGCTTATGGTAATATTGTATCATTGTATGTACAACAATCAAATCATTGAAAGTTTTGTGGTCCATTACAACAATTTACTTTTACATTTAAACCTGTGAACTCACCAACATTATTGTTGACTCGTTTAAGCATGTTTTCTCAGGTCGTTAAGCTTGCACGGGATTAGGGTGCACATCATGCATGAAGTCTTTTGATGTTCCCATGACAATAAACTTTTGCTTGCCATTGTATTTTCAAAACAATTTATTTTCCTTCCGCATTAACTTTGTAAAACAATGTTATATTTTGGAACGACTTGGAATGCATGATTTTCAAAACTATATAGAGGTCGTTCTATGTAATCAATGACGATGATCCATGACCGCCGCGCCCCGCGGGAAACCCTCGTGGTTGGGGTGTGACACCTAGATATTCTAGGTGTTGCCTCGGGGAAACCCAATTATCCTAGAATATCTATGTGTTGCCGTTCAAAAAAAAAAATCTATCTCTCCCAATGTTTAAAATTTTGGTCAAAAATTGTTTAACTTTGACTTTGCTTCTATATGTACAAAATGTAAAAAATTGGTTTTAAGCCGATTGATTTTTTTGGTTTCTGGCCGCCTGAGAATGGTCGTAGAAGAAAGGGTGACCAGAGTATAATGGTCGGGGGTAAAGGGTTAAAATGACTAAATTGTTCTTATCGTGCAATGTACATGACTTCACTTAACCCCCAACTCTAATGGTCGCTGAGGTAGTACGTTTTGCAAGAAAAGTGTCGGGGTGGGGTTTGGTGTTCGGAGACGATACCTTGTGGGGTGGCCGGAATGGGGGAGGGAGGTAGGGAGAGAGAGAGAACCGGGTGTGGGTTGGCGGGTCCCATTTAATTTAATTTTAAGTTTTTTTTTATGTTAACTTACGGGTATTTTAGTCATTTTATAAAATTAATAGAAAAAAGATAATGACCATCCAAGTTGGGTCCTTATTATTACCTTTTTCCAAACCTATTAGAACAAACCTGTAGTTTTTTAAACTTAGATCAAAATTGGAGTTTATGACTAGACTATCAACTATAGATCAAAATCACACCATGACGATCCGTCTATGCTACTTTTCGATGTGTCTCTTATCAAAGAAAGCCAAGGGTTTTAATATCTTCAATAATCTTGTCTTTGAAGACGTTGGACCGATTGAAAATGACCTCATTTCGGCTTCTCCAGATACACCAGCACGATGTTAAGATAAGGGTTTCCATGGTTTTCCTTTTTGGCTTGCACTCAATTTTTTATTTATCTTGTCAAATATTAAACGGAACAAATTAACGTTAGTTCATAGTTGAATGTTGACTATTATAAATCGCCAACCTTTAGGGCCTACTGGGAACAATCTTAAAAGTAAAAGGGGCTAAACGTATCATTCTCGCACTATAAAATAAGCATCAGATCTACCAATTATGGCGTGCCATCCTTCAGTGTATTGTGAATCGATCAGACCACAATATCTGATAACAAACCGCTGAATCTTCAGATCTCCCTATTTTTCTGTAATTCAAGCAGAAAATGAAGGTAATCGAGAAGATTCTCGAATCCACGGCGGCTGGAGATGCCCAGTGACGGATCCAGGATTTTTTTCCAGGGGGTTCACTATTTTTAGATACTCCAATTTTATAATTTTATAGGGTCGGAAATAAAAAAAATTCGGTTCAGGTCGGTTTTTTTTGTAAGGGGTTCACCCTATACTATTTTAGGGGGTTCACCCCAGTTTTTTTACCTACCGTTACACTAAAATTCCGAAACTCGGGGTTCCTGTGCACCCCCCGGTTACACCTAAGTCCGCCCCTGGAGATGCCGGAAAGGCGGTGTTCTCCTTCGAATTCTTCCCTCCGAAGACGGAGGAAGGTGTTGAGAATCTGTTCGAAAGGATGGAGCGAATGGTGGCTCACGATCCTACGTTTTGCGACATCACATGGGGCGCCGGTGGCTCCACGGCGGAGCTGACTTTAGAAATAGCGAGGAGGATGCAGAATTTGGTGTGTGTGGAGACTATGATGCATTTGACGTGCACTAATATGCCAGTGGAGAAGATAGATCATGCTCTAGAGACTATTAAGAAAGACGGAATTCAGAATGTTTTGGCTCTTCGAGGTGATCCTCCACGTGGTCAGGATAAGTTTGTTCAGATCCAGGGCGGTTTCGCCTGTGCTCTCGACCTGGTATGTATCATGATCTTGCTGTTTCCTTGTGTTTTGATTAGTTAATTGGATATGAATTTGTGAATTTGAGTTCTAATTGATTATGGGGTTACCGACATCAATTAGTTATTTTTGAATTTGTGATTTTGAAGTATAACCGATCACTGAGTTACTAACATTTATGCACTAGCTACCGACATAAGTTTGGTGATCAAAATGCCTGAATATATTACATTTTTGTATTCAGCATTAGATTCTATGTTGAGGTTCTCAATACTCTGTTTGGAGTTTTGTAATTACCTATTGAATTGAGGGATTGTGAAGTCTAATTTTAGGGTGTGGGATTAGTGTAGAGTACTTTTGCCCATATTAGTTCACTTTGTAGTTACAAGTTTCATATGTTACATTATTTCAAACGATGTTGGGTGAATTTTAGATTATGAGACATGTGAAGTCAGTTATAGTTCCTTTAAGATGATTTAGATTTTGAAGAACTTTAAAACATGGTTCATCAAGATATTGCTTTTCACAGTGTTCTGGTTAATTACTTGGATTTGAGTTTGTGAATTTGAAGTCTCATTGATCATTGAGTCACAGACATTTATACACTAGCTACTGATATAAAGTTCAATGATCTCAATTCTAGGAGACTGCATTATATTTGTGCATTTGGGTATTCCATTTTAAATGAAAACATGCTATTTTACTGAGTTATGAATCACTTGCTTGGGTATTACTAGTTACTTATTGGACGGGGAGATTGTGAAATTTAATCTCAGGGTGTAGTATTGTTAATTTGTTATAAGATAGTTTTGGCCATTTTAGCTCATTTGCTAGTAATTGGTTTCATACATTAGCTTCTCTTGAGCAATAAGACGCAGAGCGGAAGCACAAACACACAAAATGGAGAACACACTCCTGAGAGAAAATCAATATATTTCTTGATGAACAAAACACTACACGAAGCCCTCTTTTTATAGGATGAATAAAAAATTGACAGGTAGTGCCAAATCTTGGGAAGTCAAAAATGACAGAATATAATTGAAGTTAAACAACTAAATAAACGCGTGAATTAATGAAATCGAGGATTCACGCATTTTTACAATCGAAATGGAATCAAATAAATTCAGATCCAGATGAAGGAATTTGGATTGGAGAGTCTGCCTATGGCAGCTTGTCACAACTTCCTTCCATATTTTATTGGCCCTGTAACTCTAAACATATCAAAAGTTGTGCTCGTTTTAAGTTTGGGCCCCTTTCTAGCCCTTTTTCCTTTATCCAAATGGGTTATATATGAATATGCTAACTCCTGGATCAACTCCGTATCACAATGCTACATAGGTGAATTTAGCTTTTGAGATATGTGAAGTTCATAATAATTTCTTTAAGATGATATAGTTATGAAGAACTTTACATCATGGTGCATCAAGAATCCAGAAGAGAATGATTGTAATATCTTGTATAATCAATAGTTTTGAATTCTTGTTGGATTTTTGCAGGTGGAGCATATCCGCAAGTCATATGGTGACTATTTTGGCATAGCTGTTGCTGGTTACCCAGGTTTCCATCTCAATTCTTTTTGTCTTTACTTATAGACAACTGAATTTCATATACATGATATTGGCATTATTTGTAGATGCTATTCTATTTGTTATTTTAGGGTCGATATTTTGTAATTTCTGTTTTTAATGAAATCTTAAAGTTTTGTTTCTCAGAGGCACATCCTGAAGTCATTGAAAGCAATGGTCTGGCTACACCGGAAGCATATGCAAAGGATCTTGCTTACCTCAAGAGAAAGGTACAGTCTATTCTTAATATTCAGGTGCTTTGATGTAGTTTTCTGGGGATTAGGACAATGTGCAAGCTACAAATATGTTAGGAGAACTAAAAGATCACGTTTTGAAGTGTAGAAATCAAACAATTAACTATTTAAACAATTCTCTATTTCTATCAACATTTGGTTGATTAAATCCATGAAAACCATCAAAAGCAAATCTATGGCAAACATCAATACTACCATCAAACTCTAACCATATCTTTCCTATTGCGTGTTGTGCTCTTTGTTCCAGAAACTAATATAAAAAGTTATTTTATGTGTTATCTTTTCATACACTTTATTCACATGTGTTAAGTCTTTCTTTGAATGTTAATTTAAGATGAAAAAGAAAAACCATGCAACCAAGTCAAATCCTTTGTCCAAACCCTTTATATGATCATTCAAGTTTCTTAGAAGACATAATTGCAAATTAAAGCATGAGTCGACTGTTTAACTGCACTTGAGATGATTACCATTTTGAACTGATAAATGGGATTTCATGATGCAGGTTGATGCTGGAGCAGATGTGATTGTCACTCAGCTCTTTTATGATGTAGACAATTTTCTCAAATTTGTGAATGATTGTCGGCAAATTGGAATAACTTGTCCCATTGTTCCCGGCATCATGCCCATCAACAACTATAACGGATTCATTCGCATGACTGGTTTCTGCAAAACTAAGGTACGCTGTTCTATAAACTTGATGTTCTGATTTGATGTTTTTATATTTCACTGTTGCTATTTGAAATTGGCCTGAAATTTATGTTTTCAATTGCAATCATGTGATTAACTACTACAGATCCCATCTAAAATCACTGCTGCTTTGGAGCCCATCAAGGATAATGAGGAAGCCGTTAGTGCTTATGGAGTTCACCTTGGAACTGAAATGTGCAAGAAAATTATGGCTAGTGGAATCAAGACGTTGCATCTTTATACACTCAACATGGAGAAGTCTGCACTGGGAATTTTGACTGTATGAAGGCCTTCAATATTTTTGAATTTAAAATAACAGATGCTTCCAAAGTAACAGAGCATCATTTGCATTATTAAATGTAAACTTAAATCAGATTAACCATGCAGAATCTTGGATTGATTGAAGAATCCAAGATATCAAGGCCACTGCCATGGAGGAGACCTACCAACCTTTTCCGCCTTAAAGAAGATGTTAGACCAATATTCTGGTATGCAACATATGCATGAATTTATAAGTTGATTTATTAACACTTTTATACATTGTGTGATAACTTCAAAATACTTGATTTGTTTATTTTTAATGTTGATAGGGCCAATCGTCCAAAGAGTTACATAACAAGGACTACTGGTTGGGAGCAATATCCTAAGGGGCGTTGGGGCGATGCTTCTAATGCATCATATGGAGCGTTAACAGATCATCAGGTACATACAAAATACAATTATTAACCTTTTTGCATGTCTGGTAAATGTGCTTGCCAGTGTTGCAAAAATCGGTTCTAGGCGACGATTAATCGCTAATCTGCCGATACGATTTCAACTAATCGGCCCTAAAATAAGTAATTGGTCAAAGGGAGTCAAAATCGGTCAAAATTGGTCAAATTTTGGTCAAAATTTTGAAGTATGTGAAAAATTATACTTATTAATCCAATCCGATTAATAAGTTTGAAAAATTATATATAAACTTTTGAAAATTTTGTATATATATATATAAGTTTGAAAAATTACATATAAAATTCCAATCCGATTAATCGCTAGTCGGTACCCCACCGCCCGACTAGCGCCTAGCGATTTTTACAACCCTGGTGCTTACAATTATCTTATCTTCTCAATTTATAAATCTACTCTCATATGCGGTGAATATACGAGCAGTTCATGCGACCACGTGCACGCGATAAGAAAATTCAAGAAGAGTGGGTGGTCCCATTGAAGAAGTTTGATGATATTTCTGAGGTACGGTGTTTCTGCCAAAATTTGTTCAATCTTTGGAGGTTAATCACAATATTTTGTGTAACAAAATATTGATCGATATGTTTGTATAGATTAGGCCCGGCCCTAAGCTTCTAATAGCCGGCCCTAATGATGCTTTGTATTATCTATATATAGGATCTTATTGTATTGCTATCAATTACACAAATCAATATACAATACAATTTACCAAGTTTATCTTGGTATCAGAGCCTCTTAGGTTCTAACCCTAATTCTCCATATCATCCCTGTCCTGCCGACACACACACAAAAAAAAAAAAAAAACCCATCATTCTGATGGCTCTCCTTCAAGCCTTCTCCACCACCGAGAAAACTTCACACAACTCTCATAAGTTTGCCTTCACTTTGTCCCCTACAAACTATGGACATTGGAAGGCTATGATCAAGCCTTTTCTTGTTACAAACGGGCTATTCGGATATATTGATGGGAGTATTCCCTGCCCTCCATCAACGATTTCATCATCACAGGGAACATCGGACAAAGATGCTGCAACTGTTGTTACCAGACCTAATCCCAACCACACGGCTTGGTTATCCAATGATGCCCACGTTCTCATGCTACTCACCTCAACCATCTCCGAGGCTTCTTTTCAGCATGTTCAAGGTGATACTTCACGGGATGTGTGGCTTGCTCTTGAACGTGCTTATGCCCCTCATACTTCTTCAAGAGAATTCACATTGAAAACTCAACTACTGAAAATCCAAATGACAGGGGATGAAACTTCTGCTGCATACCTCGCCAGGGCACAACAATACGCAAATGCCCTTGCAAATATTGGCCATCCAATGCCTGACAAAGATGTTGTTATGCTAGTTGTTGCAGGTCTTCGTGAAGAGTATAATGGAGTCAAACAAGGCCTCCTGGCAAGAGAATTTCAAGCTGTGTTTTCTGAGCTCCCTGGTCTCCTTGCTGACCATGAATTTCTAATCAAGAAACCAACTCCTGAAGTTACACCTGTCCAAGCCTTCATGGCTGCCACTGCAACAGTTTCTCCCTCGGCTCCTCCTGACACTGTTCAGGCCATTCAGCAGATGGTTGCCCGTCTAGGTTTTCAGTTACAACCACTCCCTGGTTCACCACAAACATCCACGCCTCAAGCTTTCTACACCAACAGGTCTGGACAGTCTAACTTTAGTCGAGGTCGTGGTAACCGGGGTGGCCGCGGTGGTCGAAACAACAACAATAACTACAACCGCAGCCAAGGAACTCGAAATTCAGGTCAGTTCAGTTGGGCATCTAACCAAAATACTGTATTTGGAACTTGTAACAGGTGCGGGATAGGACATGTCCCATCTCAATGCCCAAACAGAGACCCATCTACCTTGAGGTCAAGACAGTCATCTGCTAATTATGCGGATCATCGTTCACAAGCTTATACCAACTGGCTTCCAGACACAGGTGCCAATGATCATGCAGCATTAGATGCGTCCGGTTTTGACTCCGCTGAGCCTTATTTTGGTGATGATCATCTTCATGTTGGTAACGGTACAGCCCTCCCTATCCTACATATTGGTTCAAAAAAAATTTCCTCTCCTAACAAAACCTTTTACCTAACCAATATCCTTCATGTCCCTGATCTCAAAAGAAATCTTCTTTCTGTACAAAAATTTTGTCAAGATAATCATGTTTACTTTGAATTTCATGCCACTTTTTTTTCTGTGAAGGACAAGTCTACACACATTACCCTCCTCACGGGTCCAAGTGACGGTGGACTCTACTCTCTCAATCTTCCAATAAACCAGCCGATTCCAAAGGTTGCCTTTTCAACAACTCGTGCTTCCACAACCATCTGGCATCAACGATTGGGACATCCACATTCCCAATTGTTCAAGACCATGCTTTCTAAATATAATTTATCTATTTCTGCTAGAACTTTTGATTTTCATTGTAATTCCTGTTCAGTTGGAAAATCCTCCAAACTGCATTTATTATCGTCTGATTATAAAAGTACCCATGTTTTGGATTTGGTGTTTTGTGATGTATGGGGACCAGCCCCTGTGTCTTCTTTTGATGGTCACAATTATTTTCTGTTATGTGTTGATCATTTCTCTAAATTTATGTGGTTGTTCCCTTTGACACGCAAATCGGAAGTTTTTGCAACCTTTAAACGATTTGTGACTATGGCTGAACGACAGTTTTCTACTAAACTTAAAACCGTTCAGTCCGACTGGGGAGGCGAATTCCGAAACCTTTCTTCCTTTTTTGCCTCAATTGGCATTCTCCATCGTCTTTCCTGCCCACATACCAGCGAACAAAATGGTATTGTTGAACGACGTCATCGCCATGTTGTTGAAACCGGTCTCACATTAATGTCACAGGCTTCCGTTCCTCAACGTTTTTGGCATTATGCTTTTGAAACTGCAGTTTACCTAATCAATCGCATGCCTTCTCGAACAAACTCCACACTCTCTCCTTTTGAGCACTTGTTTAAACATCCACCTGATTTCTCCTTTCTTCGTGTCTTTGGCTGCCAATGCTTTCCATATCTCCGTCCTTACAATCCACACAAAATGGATTTCCGCTCCACACCGTGTGTCTTCCTTGGGTACAGCACCTCACATCATGGTCAGCTAGAAAACAAAAGACTTTGGGTCAAATCTAATCTCATGGTCAGCTAGAAAACAAAAGACTGTATCTCGGTCATCTACTGAATCCGAATACAAGGCCTTGGCAGATACGGTTGCTGAATTGACTTGGCTTGAAACTTTGTTGAGAGAACTGCGTGTCCCTATGCGGATTGCTCCAATCCTATGGTGTGACAATCTAGGAGCTACATACCTATCCGCTAATCCAGTATTCCATGCCAGAACAAAGCATGTGGAAGTAGATTTTCATTTTGTCCGAGAGAAGGTTGCCCAAAGAAAATTATCTGTGCAGTTTATTTCCACACATGATCAAATTGCTGATGTGTTCACAAAGGCACTACCATCTGATCGTTTTCTCTTTTTGAAGTCCAAGCTAAGAGTTGATCCCCGGCCTTAGCTTGAGGGGGAGTATTGATCGATATGTTTGTATAGATTAGGCCCGGCCCTAAGCTTCTAATAGCCGGCCCTAATGATGCTTTGTATTATCTATATATAGGATCTTATTGTATTGCTATCAATTACACAAATCAATATACAATACAATTTACCAAGTTTATCTCAAAAGAGCCTAATCAAACATTTTGTACCAGAAATTCATGAAATACTGCCTTGGGCAACTGAAAACCAGCCCTTGGTCTGAACTAGATGCACTTCAGCCAGAAACAAAGATCATTGATGAACAACTAGCTTTGATAAACCTCAAGGGTTTCCTCACCATCAACAGCCAACCGCCCGTTAATGGTGCGAAATCTGACCTTCCATCCGTTGGTAAGATTTTATTTGAAGTTTTGAAGTTTACATATAAAATATAACCCAAATCAGCCAATCTCTAACCTCTACTGCAAATGTAAATAAGTTTTAAAAATGTTGACTTACTTAAAGCGATATCATTTGCTTTGGCTTTGAAGGATGGGGCCCAGCAGGTGGGTATGTTTACCAGAAAGCATATGTAGAGTTCTTTTGCTCTGGTGACAAGTTAAACGCTTTGGTGGAGAAATCCAAGGCATACCCTTCACTCACATACATAGCAGTGAATAAAGACGGGAATTTGGTGTCAAATGTGGGGAAAAACGATGTGAACGCAGTTACATGGGGAGTGTTCCCTGCCAAAGAGATCATTCAACCAACTGTTGTTGATCCTTCAAGCTTCTTAATATGGAAGGATGAAGCTTTTGAAATCTGGTCAAGAGGATGGGCACAACTGTATCCTGAGGATGATTCTTCTAGATCACTTCTTCAAGAGGTTTGTTTTCTTCTCTATTCTCTTGCAGTTTTGTTATGAATGGTTGATTTGGCTTTGTTTTATCTCAAATGGGTAGAAAAGATTAGGTTGAAAGGAAACGGGTCAGACGGGTCGAAATTTGTCCAAAGTGTTTTTACTGCATTAAACCTAACTCGTATTGACTCATTTAGACCCGCCCGACTCGTATTTTTTTAAATTTGACATAGTAGGTTTTTGATAATAACAGCCTGCAACTGCATACCATGATTGTGATTGAATGACAACCTCAAAAAAAGAAAAAAACGAAACTACCAAACTATTGTGATCAGTTAAATTTTAACTGATCCTTACAACCAATCACCTCAAAATTTTAATGAGAACATACATTGATTCTAACCACGACCGTTAGGACTGTTGTTATCAAAACCGCTCAAAATAATACGCTCTTTATGGTGACTTATAAACTGTGGAGCCTTATTATGGGTATGATGGGGTTACAGGTACAGAACACTTGCTACTTGGTTAGCTTGGTCGATAATGACTACATCAACAGCAACCTTTTCACTGTTTTCAAGGACTTCTAAACTTGTTCACCAATCAATCTGATCTATAGAGAAAATTATTGTAACTCTATTTTTCACGTCTTTCTTGTATTGTAAGCAAACTGTTCGATTAAAGAAGAAAGAGCATACGAGCTCACGATTGCTTATAACAGTGTAATATCTTCATGTGTTATTATTATTATTGGGTATTTTTGTTTACATAAATTTACCATTTCTAGTATAGGAAAATGTGACTTTGTTGTAGTGTTTTAAAAAAAAAATTAAATGAATGGTTATTGTATTTCTTTCATCTGCCCATGCAATTTATCAAAGATGAATAATTCTCATTTTATTGAATCTACGATAATCCGATTTTAAACGTTTTGAAATAAATAATCAATTTAACAAAATTATCTAATTGTACGTTAACAGTATATTTTTATAAGCTTTAACATAATATATTAATAAATTCACTTTTAAATAAAGAATTGTATAACCTTTTGTATTTAGTGATGATCATCCCTATTATAAAGACATAAAAAGAGTGAGTTATGTGGGATACATAGTCGTCACATGTTTGTAGGAGTGTGCAAACGGGTATACCCGTACCCGTACCCTTTTAATGACCAAATACATACTTGTGACCCGTATAGTGGTTAAAAGGGTCGGTTAAGGGTTCACGGGTTTTGTGGAGATGAACCCGTATAGTTAGAATTCAGATTTAGCAGTTTGAAATATCAAAATTCACGTCTCTAAGATTAAACTTTGAGTTTGACATGGTTTGCACTAATTCAATATCATATTTAATGTGTCATGTAGTGTGGGGGTGTGGTTTTTTCAACATCATATTTACTATGAATATTTAGATGAAAAGTACAAAACCAAAATAACACGTGAACATATACTAGCCAACTACAATAGAATATTGTTTGAAATATGGTTGGATGAAAAAGAAACACCACAAACACCAATAGAACTGATTGAAGTTGGCTTGCGAATGGAGTTTGCTTGCGAATTGGGATGGCTTCTACGATCTGCAGTTTTAACCGTGGTTTGATTAGGGCTTTATAATTATATTATCTCTATATTTTTTATTGATTCTCATAAATTTTAAATTTGGTAAATTTAAAAATATGTCATATATTTACATATAAATCGAGATCTGACCAAAATATAAGGAATTTTATTACTTTTTAAAAGTTGGTGGGTTTAACGGGTATGCAATGTTGTCTTCGGTTCGAGACCCGTACCCATTTAAGGCTAAATCATAGACCCTTTACCCATACCCTTATTACCTTTAACGGTTCTTCATGGGCCGGTTCTTGCCGGGTAATACCCGTTAACTGCTCACCCCTACATGTTTGATAATAATTAAGGTAATGAATACAAATGTTTATATTATGTATTTAATGTCTAGTTGATTGGTGATGCTCTTATACAAATTGTAGGCTAGTTCGCTTAGGAAAAAGATAATGACCCTTGTTCGTGTTAACAACGAGCAAACTTAGAATATTGAGTTTCAGGCATATTGTCACGACCCGTCTAAATTCAGGTCGCAACGCTCGTATTCCGGAAGGTTCCAGGCCAATTTGGAAGCAACGAGGGCTGCCCGGAAAAGCCCATATCAGCCTATAAAGTTCTGGACCAGCAAAGCATCTTTAGAAGGGTTTAGAACAACCTTAAAAGTTGCTGCAAAGTATTAAACAAATCTGCCCAAAGTTGCAGCCCCAGAAGCTTCTAGATCGTGCTTGAAAGACTAAGAAAGGTGTTTGAACATGGCTGAAAATTCTGGATCAAAGAAGGCTGATTAGAACACTCTAGATCAGGCCCAAAAGCCTATGAAATCCAAGTTATTTAGTAGATGTCTCTAGAAAGTTGTTATATAATCTTGTATAGATTAATCTAGATTTAGAAGGATCTATAATCAAGCTATTAATAGTATAAAAAGGCATCAAAACCCTCATTTGTAATGCACCCAACACTTTGTACACAAGTTGTAAGCACTTGTAAATCATACTTTGTAAAACACTCTTCCACAATAATAGTAATTGTTGTACTTCCAAGCTTGCGTTTCCGCTCGAGTTGCTAGGAATCGTTATTAAAGAATGATCAAAGACTGAACTTAGCAAGAGTCTAAGTGCCACACTAGAGTTGAGAAATTTCTCCGTGACAATATGCTCTTGATTTTATTATATGTTGGTATATAGATATAGTTTTCTAAAAAATACAGGTAGAAAGATGAGTAATTTATACACCACGCATGCTTTATTGGGTTATGTATATGTTAAATTATTTTGTATAAATTAATTAATAGCCCCCTTTTTTAAAAAAAAATCAAGACTGTTAATATTTTGTTTTGTTTTTTTATTGAAATAGAATTTTTATAAAATCATTATTGTAAGACCCCCGAACCGGACACCCTACAGTTGGTTCTCATAACTTGTTATTATCTTATAAAAGTACTCGTTTTATTAATTAAACTACAACGAAAGTCTTTAAAAAAAATAATTATTACTATTTAATGTCATTATTGTCATTAAACTTACCTCATGAATGCCTACACAAGATATCCAAGTAACACCGCTCCCAAACCAAGATACGTCGACCCCAAAGCTCACCTGTAATAATCTAACGTACACACAAATTCAGCTACGCTGAGTGAGTTCTAATGGTTTAATTTAAGCAAAAGCCAACTCATCACATTTAATATTTATTTCTGCTCAAGACCCTCTGGTCTTTATAAAATAGTTATCATTTAATAATAGATAGATAACCCTAGTTATCTTACAATTATCCCAAAGGATTCACCACCCAGACTCACCCCGCCATTTAACCCAGTAAGTCTCCCCGTCATGGATCAAACTTACCACTCTGATAACTCGAAGTTTACCACACATATTAACCACACACCAGTTATCTCAACACCCTCTAGACACCGGCTTAGCCAGCCCTAACCATGACTCTCACAAACCAACTAGCATAACAGTTGTAAACACCACATCACAATCCTGACACAACGATTAATCTAACTCTACTCACCACATTAATACTATCTCATGCACAATAAATATAACTCAACGCTTGTACGCGGTTTAACACACATATATATGCACACAAACACATACCTCATCACTGCACCCTCGTCAGGGCGTTCGACACACCCCGAGCTCATCGTTAACCTTCTCAGAATTTGCCACCTTTGGTGACCTCCCGGAGGACTTAGTCTTCCACAATCCCGTTTGCCGTGTCATAATGACAACAATGCAAACACAATACCCGCTGTGTCACAAGGACAACGACGTAATAATAATTCTCGCTATGTCACAAGGACAACGACACAATACACACAACACATGTATAAACACATAACATTTTACTCTATGTACCTGACTCATTAACTGCACCAGCACTTCACACATAGCACTAGGATAAGATATCCTACTTGTATTCATAAGCATTTAGCTTATATCCCGACTCACCCCTATTAGGTCACTATACGACCCACGACCATATACCCATATTTAAGTATTTAAATTCGTAAACTCATCGGGTTAGACCCCAAAGCTCGATACACATTTAATGTAATAAAACACGTCTCGAAAGTATGTACGATAGCCCCAAAAACATTAAAAACATTTAAAGGAGGGGATTAGAAACTCACTGGTTATACCGAGTCCAAATCCTAGCTCCGCACCGCGCGTACTTGCTCAAACTCCGAACCTGTCAAACGTATGATCACACGATCAGGATACGTTTAAAACATACGTTGGATAACGTATAACAATATAATAAAACCCCAAGTCCCGTCTGCTCGTTAATCCAACTCCATGAAACCCTAGTTTCATGTCACCTTCGTATCGGATCGTCCTCGACCCGCTTAGAACCCAAATACCCCAAACCGTGTTCCATCCCATGCATGCACGTACATGTGCCATGCAGTAAACCTAGCCTCACGGGTCACTCGTACACGAGTCAGGTTTTCCCATCCGCATGCAACCCATGCAAAAAGGAAAGCCTTAACCGACTCCTCACCGTCTCCTGTCCCCACGTTGTGCGCCACCATGCTACTCATCACCGTCATCTTCCTCGTTGACAAACCCTACCCGGTTTCTGTTTCCTCCACCGTGCACCACGGACCATGCACCACCACCTCGTGCCACCACCTTTGTCGCACAACACCATATTCGAGCGACTCCACCACTCCACTGCCGTCACCACAGCCACGGGGCACCACCATCCCCACGCTCCTCCTCCTTGACGCACCACTCTCTCTCCCCCTCGGCGTCGGCGCTGCCCCTACGGGTCACCCCATTTCCCTCTATCTCCGGCCGTACCCGTCACACGCCATCACTCGTAACCGGGTCATTACCATCATCACTATCGAACCATCGTTAGCCACAACCACCACCGTCACAACCGATCACCACGCTAAACCCGTTGTTACCCGTGACGTCGTCTCACGCTATCCCCCAGACCACCACGTTCAAGAACTAAAAACCCTAACCGGGTTCCATGCAACAACGAAAACGATAAGGGAATGAGATAAGGACGAGGATTACCTGACAGTCTCCTGGGCCTCACCGCCGTAAACCACCTCCGCGCCACCGCCTTGGCTCCCTCCTCCTCCGACTAGCTCTCCCTCTCCTCCTCTCTTCTTACGTCTGTCGTTGCGAACTCCCCTAGGCCGAATGGCCTAGGGTTTTCCTCTAAATCTCTTTTTAAACCTTCAAGGTTTACAATCCGGGTCCCTCTAGTTCTATCTCGCGTTTTTCGGTCATGAACTGTTCACTACACGGCTAATCGGGTCCTCTAACTCTCGTGGTCCAAACTATACTCACGATTCAAGTTAACCATGTCATCTATTAGGGTTTCGGGTTTCCCATAAACTCGACCCATTTGCTATTCAGTTTTTAGGGATGTTACAATTATTAAAAAAACACAATGTTTTACATACAATATATTGATTATGCAGGTGTTATGTGTAGGGGTGTTCAAACGAATCGAATCGGGTTATCCGTTTTATTCGAATTGAATTATTCGAATTTGATTTTTTTTTCTAGATTCAAATTCGAATAAGAATCACTTAAACCAATTCGAATAAGCTTATTCGAATCGAATCGAATTCGAATAAACCGAATAATTATTATTATTATTATTTTTTTGAATTTTGTTTTTAAAAATCAATAACTAGGTAAAGGTTTTGTGGATTTGAACTTTGAAGCCCATACAAAACTTTTAAAAAAAGCACATAAGTAATGAAGTTAGAATCCCAAACCAAACCTAAATAAGTGGATATTATATATTAAAAAAATTACAAATTACAAATTGTATAATATATAAATTCGGGTTATTCGAATCGAATCGAATTGGGGATTTTAGAATTCGAATTCGACTTCTTTATTAGAATCGAATAATTATTCGATTCGAATAAGCTAAAATTCGAAATCGAAATTTTTATTTGAATTCGGTTCGAATCAAATTCCGGGTTATTCGAATGGGATTCGAATAATGAACACCCCTAGTCATGTGTATTTTAGAATGTGTAAAACATCTATTTTGTGGTGAAATACAAACAAGGGAAAGAAAAGGAAAAAAAAAACACGAACAACTCTCTCGCCCTCGTCATCGTCCTCTGCCCTCCGCTGTCCGCCAGTATCTCTCTCTTATTTTCTCATCACGTTTCATCATTTTACTTAACTACTATTCCAATCGTTATACCGCTTTCAATCTTAATAGAGGATAGCAAATTTCTGTTCAAAGTTGTAATCAACCGATGAGATTTTTCATTTTCTGTAAATATACATCTTGACATATTGGTTGAATGCTAGAGTTTAGGGTTAGGGATCTGAAGCATTTGACAATTGTTAACCCTTAGATCTTAGGTTTGTTGGGCTATGAAAGCTTTTGGGTTGGGCCTGTTACGGCTGAAACACAAGGAAAGAGGCAGCCGGCCCTAGTTTATTAGATTAGCCCTAATCTTGTTATTATATATACTCAGCTATGTAATTGTAATTCTTTATAGCACCTAAAGATAAACCTAGTTGCACCCATGCACGTAGGTCACTTTGAACCACGTTACTTCTTGTGTCGTTTACTGTTTTCCATATTCGTTTGTGTGTGTGTGTTTGTTTCCGCTGCGTACTGATACATGCTCTGATTCCTAACAAGGTTAACTGTATTGTGAAGAAATGAATAACCCTTGTGTGTTCCTGGATCTATCCATGGATGTAAGTCCTGGTGAAAGAATAGTAATCGAGGTTAGTATCTATCATATCATTCGGGCTTATTGCAGATGCATTTTAGTATATATGTTTGTTTCTTCAATATATTTGCAGCCTTTTGCTATTGTGGTCTCTAGAACAGCTGAGAGTTTTTGAGCACTCTACACAGGTAGGTATTCACTCACTCCAGGGCTTTCTTTAATAAGATAGCTATTAAAAAGGTAGACGGACATTACAATGGTATATATTATGTGCTGCTGCAGGGGAAGGGGGATTGGACTCAATACTAAAAAACCATTGCACTACAAAGGACTTGTATTCCATCGTATCATTAAAAACTACCTCGCTCAAGTATGCTCATATCGATCTCACTATTTCAAATTCTAAGCTTTCTTTGACCTTTGTAAGGTAAAGTGCAATGCAATACTTCTAAAGGATTTATTTAAACAGATAAACAAACTCGGTTTTTGAGAGGATGATGTTTTAGGTGTGGTGAAAAGTTTGGGCTGGGCCACATATGCAAACCAGGTATCTTCAAGTTACTTGAAATTGCTGATGGTGTAGAGGACCAGACCAAAGTAAGAGGGGAAGTAACCAATCACAGACCTGATGATGTGGCTGAGATTAGCCTTCATTCACTTTTTGGTCAGCCAAACACATTAACTATTAAAATAAGTCCACGTGGCTTATTTTTTTTTTGATAAAGTTGAAAGTCATGGTTATTTTTCAAATTCTATAAGCTCAAATGGCTCCATCCGTGATTTTCCATTATATTTTTTTCATATATATGTATAGGCTAATACTTAGCGGTTTTCAGGTTATATCCAAGCAAAGCAAGCTTCTTATATTCAGTGAAGAATTATTTTCCAGATGTATGAAGAAAGAGCAGACAATCGAGCTCACAGTTACTTGGTATGAGTACAAGTAGCATTGCATGTATCATCATTGTGTCGTGTAGTATCTTTATTTATTATTATAACTAGGTTAAAATCTCGTGTATTACACGAGTTTAATAAATGTAATGTTATATACTTAGTAATAAAAAGTTTATTTTTTTAAAACCTGTGTAATACATGGGTTGAATAAACCCGTGTATTACACGGGTTGAATAAATCATAATGTAATATATTAATACATACACTTATCAAAATGGAACAATGTGAATATGTAAATATATGATTGAAAGTTTTTTTTATTTGAATTCTAGCTGGTTATAAAATTGCTTTCAGTTTGTAGAATTCATAAAAATATGATTAAACAAATTAGTTGATGATAAACATAATTTAAAATTAAAAAATGTGTAGATAAAAATTAAAAAAATAATTAATTTAGTTGACTAAAATAGTAGAGTTGATTATTAATAGGAGAAAGAGGTGAAAAAATGAGAATAATAAGACCTAAAAATATGACAAGTGTCCTCCAAGTTTACTTGTTTATTAAGTAGTATAGATAATTTACTCTCTTAGTTTTTTTTAATTTCTTTTTTTCATGTCTTATAAACTATTTTCACTCTTCCTTAAAAAGGAATGTCGGCGTCCAACGGGGAATTTTTTTCTAATTTCTTTTTTTCATGTCTTATAAACTATTTTCATAAACATCACCAAAGGAAAGTTTGGTGGAGTTGGTTAACTCCCTTGGCAATTAGTGAAGCCACCTCGACATTCACACCTTTTACTTTGGTCTGTTAACATTTTTTTAGAAATAACCACCGGCTTTGGTCCAGTGGTATAGGCGATGAAGATTCAATCTGCCCACGCAGGTTCGAATCCGAGCCGAACCGGGTTTTAGTCCGGAGTGCGTTACGCTAGCGGGGTTTGGCTCGTGTAGCGGCGCAACTGCTGTCAAGTGGCAGCAGGCTCCATGGTTTCCCGGTGAAAGCCTAGTCTCTCGTTCTGAACCCGCGGGCCCGGTTCAGACAACGTAGTGGTCAGGTTGAGGGGTAACGGGTCTCCGATTCGGAGATGCGACTGCCACTTAAAAATGAAAGTCACCTTTCAAAAAAAAAACATTTTTTAGAATTCTTTTGTTTTTAAAATTCTTTTATTTGTTTCTTTTTTCCACAAAACTTTCGGTTCTTTTTTAACGGTTTTGTTACCATTGCGTTATGCTTATTTTTATTAACGTTATTTTTTAACGGTTTGTTTTTTTATATAACCTTTTGGATATTATTAACGCTTTCTTAGCAACGTGCGCGTTTTTGATTTTTTATATACAGTTTCAAAGACATTAACTTTCAAGTTTGTAAGTCCAAGCCCACTTATTATTATTATTATAATTAAAATATGAAAGAATACACAGTACCCTGTCTAATGGAGTCAGCACGATATTTTGGTAATGAATATGGGCACGACTTGCAAACGTAGATCAATTATGAAAGTATCGTAGTAGATTACGAAATCGTCATTTCTCAGGTAATGCCAAGATCGATTTTCTTTAAATTTTTTTACTTTTTTTTCTTTTCATATACACCCATCAACTTTCTACATTTTTAAATAATACCCCTAAACTTTCTAAAAATTCTAATTTAGATGGCAAAAATAGCCCCCTCAACCTTGTAAGATATCACTTTAATTCCCTCAAGTTTTTAAAGTTTCAAGTTTACCACCTGTAATATATATAATGTGATTTTCCTTAATAATTTTCGTTTGTTTGCTTAATTTTTTTCTTGACGTCCCGGTACAAATTTGTTAAAAACAGAGTCGTATTCAAAATAGAGTATTTTTTAGGTATCGTGGGTTATATCACATGACGGTGACGTGCTGGTATCGTGAAGAATGAGACCGACACCGACTGAAAAACATCGGTATCGTTATATAAATGTCTTTTATCTATGTTTCGATCTCCACAACCGAGTCGACATAACTTCATATGTTTTTTTATGTATTTAACCACATTTCTTTGTATGTTTAGCTACGTAATGTCATCACCTTAACCGTTTAAGGTCCGTCTCCTGTCGCGGAGTGAGGGACAAATTTCTAGTTATTATTATTGTTGAGGTTTTTACATTCATAATGGAAAATAGTCTTTCTTGTATTGTAAGTAATTATTTATAATATCTTTATTTATTATTATAATAATAATTATTAATTAATAGTATTAATAAGGAGTGTCGGTGAACACCACATTTGGTAAAATTCACTTTTACGCTCCCTTAATTTTTTAAAATTTTAATTTTACCCTTTATAATATATAAAATATAATTTTTCTTTAATAATATTTGTTTATTTATTAAAAAAATTTTCTTAACGTCCAGGTATAAATTGTTTTAAAAATGGAGTCGTATTCAAAATAAAATATTTTTTAGATATCGTGGGTTATATCGACTGACGGTGTCGTGTTGGTACCGTGAAGAATGTGACGGGTACCGACTGAAAAACATCGGCACCGTACTGTCTTTTATCTATATTTCGATCTCCACAACTGAGTCGTCATAACTTTATATTTTTCTTTTATGTATTTAACTACATTTTCTTTTTGTGCTTAGCCACGTTAATATCATCGTCTCAACCATTTAAGGTCCGCCTCCCGTCGCTGAGTACGGGGCAACATTTCTAGTTATTAAAAAAAATTCATTCACAGTTAACTAAACATGAAAATTTCTCATTTTATTGAAAGTCTGATAATCAGCTTTCAAATGTTTGAGAAAATTTATTTACGAGACAAATAAATATCAAATATCCATTATCAATAAACTCAATTACAAGTGTCGCTGGTATTTATCACCGGTCAAATTTACCCCTTAACTTTGCTCAAATGTCAAAACTAGCTCTTCTACTTCGTGAAATGTTACTTTGATCTTTTCAAATTTCTAAATTTTTGAGTTTACCCCCTGTGGTATATATAATATGATATTTCCTCAATAATTTGTGTTCGTTAGTTAAAAAAAAACTAATTTGTGGTCGTGTTTAATTTTTTTTTCTTGGTGTCCCAGTATTAATTCTGTTAAAATGGATTTGCATTCAAAATAGGATATTTTTTAGATATAATTGGTTTTATCGAATGACGATAACGTGCTGACACCGTGAAAAATGAGAACCGACACCGACTGAAGAACATCGGTATCGTTATATAACTGTCTTTTATCTATGTTTCGATCTCCACAACCGAGTCGTCATAACTTCATATGTTTCTTTTATGTATTTAACCATATTTCTTTTTGTGCTTAGCCACGTTAATGTATTTAACCCGTTCATTATTCGAATCCAAGTCAAATAATTCGAAATTCGATTCGAACCGAATTCGAATAAAAAATTCGATTTCGAATAAGGATCCGACTCGAATAAGAATTTCGAATTCGAATCGGAATCGAATTTAATATTTGGATTCGATTTCGATTCGAATAATCCGAATAAACTATATTATAAATAACCTTTTATCGGTTGTCGAGGTCGGTCTGGGCCACTTAGTGATGGCTTCCACTTTTGACGGATCCATTGTGATACCGTTAGCTGACACAACATGGCCTAGCCACTCGTTCAAGCCAAAAATCATACTTAGAAAACTTTGCGTATAACTTCTTTTGACATAAAGTTTCTAGGACAGTGTGAAGATGCTCTTCATGCTCTTCTTTACTTTTTAAATATACCAGAATATCGTTAATAAAGACGATTACAAAGCGGTCTAGATACTCATGAAATACCCGGTTCATGAGGTCCATGAAGACGGTTGTAGCGTTTGCCAACCCCAAAGGCATGACCAAGAATTCATAATGATCGTATCGGGTACAGAAAGTTGTCTTAGGAATATCTTGATCTCATATCCTCAACTGGTGATACCTTGATCAGAGATCAATCTTAGAAAAGAACTTTGATCATTGGAGCTGATCAAATAGGTAATCAATGCGTGGTAAGGGATAACGATTTCAAATGGTGATTTTATTGAGTTCTCGGTAATCGAAGCATAAACGCATGCTATTGTCCTTCTTCTTCACGAATAACACCGGTGCTCCCCATGGTGAAACACTCGGTCGAATAAATCCAAGCTCCAATAGTTCTTGTAGTTGTTCCTTCAATTCCTTCAGCTCTAACAGGGCCATTCGGTAAAGTGCCTTAGAAATGGGTTCGGCTTTGGGAATTAAGTCGATCATGAATTCCACTTCCCGTTCTGGTGGTAACCCCGGTAGTTCTTCCGGAAATACATTAGAGAAATCTTGAACGATAGGGAAGTCTTCAATACGAGGTGTATCCACAGATGTATCCTTAATTGCAACTAAGAATACCTCACATCCGTGTGATATAAAGTTTCGAGTTTTTTAGAGCCGAGATGATTTTAATAGGTTTTCGAGGCTGAGTCCCTTGAAGGATTTACTCGGGATAGAAGATATTTCCAAAGAGAACTTGTTTAGAATGACAATCAATGGTCGCTCGATGTGTTGCCAACCAATCCATGCCGAGGATGATATCAAAGTCACCTGTTTGCATGGGAATGAAGATCCGCTTTTCGAATAACACTCCCGACCATAAGCGGGCAATCTCGATAGATGCGAGTAATCATAGAGGAGGTTCCCATAGGAGTGGATATGACTAACGCATTATCCAAATGAGAAGGCATAACCTTAAGATGTCTAGCCATTACATGCGATACTACCGAGTGGGTTGCCCGGTATCAAATAGCACATATAAGTCACACCCAGCAAGGTAAATAATACCAGATGTTCTGTTTCCCGAGTTATGATGGTTTGATGACTCACCAAGTGACTGAGTATGGCTTCCATCTCGGTTCCTCTTCCTGCTATCTCCAGAACCATTCAGAAATTCATTCCTTTCCATGTCTACCTTCTTTGCAGCTTTAAAATCATCTGCAATAGTGGAGAAGGCTGACTGGATGATGGCTCTATGAATACGGTCACATACCACCAAATGATACTTCTCCGCCTGTTACTCCGTCGATGGTCCAAGAAAACTCAAAAACCTGTAGAATCGGTCGGTGAAATCAGAGAGACTCATCGGGTCGTTGGCGGAGATTGTGGTATTCACGGGTATAGGAGCTCTTGTCGACATTATTGAAGTACTTGTAAAAAAAGATGGATCGAAATTATGTCCAAGGTAGGTTCTCCACAAATGCATCACCTCCTCTTTGGTTAAGTATGCCTTCCCACCATGCTTGCATCCTCCTCTAACCTGTACGATGCCTGACTTGTAACGTTCTGGAACTCCCAATGCAAAAACACCTTTTCAATGTGTGAGATCCAATCTTTTGCTACCGCTGGAGTAGATGCTTCCGTGAAGGATCTTGGCCTTTGTTTCTGAAATTTCTCCAACCAAACGTCAAGACCCATAGTACCATTAGCCTCGGGGTTTGGGTTTGGAATTGGGTTGGGTTTGGGTTTGGATGATTTTGATTGGGGTTTGGATTTAGATTAGGATTTGGGCTCAAAATGTTTTTGTTAAAGTAGGAGTATGTTTTTCGACTCAACAAAAAACATAGATTGAACTATATATGTATTTTTTTTAAATTAGGGGCCTAGGCCCAAGCCTAAAATTCGAGCCATCCTTGTTTGTTATAGTGTTTCAAAAAAAAATGAATGATTATTGTATTTCATCTGCCCATGCAACTTATCAAACATGAATAATTCTCATTTTATTGAATGTGCGATAATCAATTTTTAAACGTTTTGAAACAAATAATCAATTCAACAAAATAATCTAATTGTCCGTTAACAATATATTTTTATAAGGTTTAACATGGTATATTAATAAATTCACGTTAATCGATTTTTAAATAAAGAATTGTATAACCATTTGTATTTAGTGACGATCATATATAATAAAGATATAAAAAGAGTGAGTTATGTGGGATACACATTCGTCACATGTTTGATAATAATTAATGTATTTAATGCCTAGTTGCAAAAAGCGTGGCGTGACCTCAGGCAATTGGTGTTGCGCTCATACCAATTGAAGGCTAGTTCGCTTAGGACAACGATAATGACCCTTGTTCGTGTTAACAACAACTCAACAAGCAAACGTAGAAGACTGAGTTTCGGGTATATGCTCTTGATTTTATTATGCGTCACGATCCGTCTAAATTCAGGTCGCAACGCTCGTATTCCAGAAGGTTCCGGGTCAATTTAGAAGCAACTAGAACTGCGTAGAAGACCCCGGAACAACCCATAAAACTCTGGACTTGTAAAGCACTATCAGAAGGCTCTATAACAGCCTTGAAGGGACAAGAAAAAGGCTGGAATGTACCGGATATTTCTGCCCAAATGTGCAGCTCTAGAAGGTTCTAAATCAGCCCTAAAAATCCATGGAAGTACGGATATTTACTAGGATGTATCTAGAAAACTTGGGTCTTTTCTTGTATAGAAATATCTAAATATAGAAGCATCTAGAAGTTAGCTAGCTAATAGTATAAATAGGGGATGAAGCCCCTCATTTGTAACCACCCAACAATTGTACAAGTCTTAGCAAACACTTGTAAAAGCCTACTTTGTAATTCTCTCTTCCAACAATAAAAATGTTCATTTGTATTTCAAGCTTGCGTTTCCGCTCGAGTTGCTAGGAATCGTTAACAAGGAAAGATCAAAGGCTTAACTTAGCATGAAGATTAAGTGTCGCACGAGAGTTGAGAAATAACTCTGTGACATATAGCTGTCTAAAGATACAGGTAGAAAGATGAGTAATTTATACACCATGCATACTTTATTGAGGTTGTGTATCAGTAAAGTTAATTTTGTGTAAATTAATTAGTAGTCCCTTTTGTGTTAAAAAATCAAGACCATTACTGTTTTGTTTTTATTGAAATAGAATTTTTATAAAATCATTATTAAAAAAACACAATGTTTTATTGATTATGCAGGTGTTATGTGTATTTTAGAATGTGTAAAACCATCTATTTTGTGGTGAAATACAAACAAGGGAAAGAAAAGGAAAAAACACGAACAACTCTCTCCTCCTCGTCCTCGTCCTCCGTCCGTCGTCCGCTGGTATCTCTCTTATTTTCTCATCACGTTTTCATCATTTTACTTGACTACTATTTCAATCGTTGTACCGCGCTCAATCTTAATCGAGGATAGCGAATTTCTGTTCAAAGTTGTAATCAACCGATCGGGTCTTTTGTTTTCTGTAAATATACATCTTCACATATTGGTTGAATGCTAGAGTTTAGGGTTAGGGATCTGAAGCATTTGACAATTGCTAACCCTTAGATCTTAGGTTTGTTGGGCTATGAAAGCTTTTGGGTTGGGCTTTGGGCCTGTTACGGCTGGAACACAAGGAAAGGGCAGCCGGCCCTAGTTTATTAGATTAGCCCTAATCTTGTTATTATATATACACGCCTAGTGAGAAACCTAGTTACACCCACGGACGTAGGTCACTTTGGCCGAACCATGTTACTTCTTGTGTCGTTTAATGCTTTCTACATTCGTTTGTGTGTGTGTGTTTGTTTCTGTCACGTACAGCGTACGATACCTACTCTGATTCCTAACAAGGTTAACTGTATTGTGAAGAAATGAGTAACCCTTGTGTGTTCCTGGATCTATCCATGGATGTAAGTCCTGGTGAAAGAATAGTAATCGAGGTCAGTATCTATCATATCATTCGGGCTTATTGCACATGCATTTCAGTATATATGTTTGTTTCTTCAATATATTTGCAGTCTTTTGCTAATGTGGTCTCTAGAACAGCTGAGAATTTCGAGCACTCTGCATAGGTAGGTATTCACTCACTCTAGGGCTTTCTTTAATAAGATAGATATTAAAAGGTAGACGGACATTACAGTGTCATATATATTATGTGCTGATGCTGGGGAAAGGGGGATTGGACTCAATACTAAAAAACCATTGCACTACAAAGGACTTGTATTCCATCATATCACTAAAAACTACCTCGCTCTAGTCTGCTTATATCAATCTCACTCTTGCAAATTCTAAGCTTTCTTTCACCTTTGTAAAGTAAAGTGAAATACAATACTTAAGGATTTATTTAAACAGATAAACAAACTCGGTTTTTGAGAGGAGAATGTTTTAGGTGTGTTCAAAAATTTGGGTGTGGTAAAAAATATGGGCGTGACCACAAGTGCAAACCAGGTATTTTCAAGTTGCTTGAAATTGCTGATGGTGTAGAGGACCAGACCAAAGTAGGAGGGGAAGTAACCAATCACAGACCTGACGGCGTGGCTGAGATTAGCCTTCATGCACTTTTTGGTCAGCCAAACACATTAACTATGAAACTTCAGAGTATTTTAGGTACTACTGAAGTTTTAGTCCTGGTGGATAGCGGTTCAACACATAATTTTATTTTAGATAGGTTGGTTCACGAGCTGAAAATCATCACTTAGTTTGTCACTCCTTTTGGAGTCCAAATTGGGAATGGTGATATAATCCGATGCAATCAGGTTTGCAAGGATGTCTCGCCACAAATTTCTGACCTATAAGTGACCCAAGATTTTTACCCGTTTGCGCTAAAAGGAGCTCGCGTGGTACTCAACATCAATTGGCTGACAACACTTAACACGGTTTAGACAAATTGGAAACAGATGTCCCTGCGGTTCACCATCGGTGGTAAAGATTACAATCTACAAGGACTGCCACTGGACCTCAGCAGTCTGCTACATTTCACCACCTCACCATTAAACCATTTGAGGAGCACAACGCAGGACCAACAACTCAGTTTTCCCATACCTGACTTGAGGACAAGTCATTTGTCCGAGTGGGAAGCATTAATACATTCCCGTGTTAAGGACACGGGTCGGATTAGAGGTGGGCGCCCAGTTTCTGATCTAGTTCCCCAAAGTGGCACCAATTAGCCATGACCCAGTTAGTGGGAGTGGTTTTCTATCAGTTTCTTAGATATAGGATCGGTACTTTTGTTAAGATTTTGAATTTGGTTTATCTTTGTAATTCTGGTGAGCCACCCTTCTCGAATTGAGTAAACTATCCCTGTTTTCTGTTAATCAAAGCATCTGACTTTTTGGGTTCTATCATAAACCCGTTTAATTTATTACTATTTTAAAATAATTTTTATTATTAAGACTTTGAAATAAATAAAGGAATATTGAGTTTGTTATTACTACATTCCAATGCTCACTTTTCAAATGGTTAAAAAATAATATTATTAAAAGCTATTGAAAGGAGAAGCAATATAATAAATAGGAGATAAAGGTGGCGGTTTATGAACAAACCTCTTCGACATGTATATCTGGGTGTTATAAATCCCATCTTTTTTTTTACCAAAAAAACATGCTTTTTAACACTTCAAGGCCTTAAATCTATCAATTTTGTAACTTTTCTTCTTTTTTGCAAAGCTTTTTTATTTAAATTTGATGAACATTTTGGGGTTTTTATAAAGGCGTACGTAGAGAAGACAATACTAGGTGGACAAATAGGTTCAAGACTAGATGTGAAAGAATATGTGGTTCTTGTGAATCCATTCAAGTGCCTACATGCCCACAAATCGAGACTGCAAAAAATGGAGTCAAGAATCCAACAATATGATCCACACAGATCATATGCAAGAGGTGATTACAGTTCAAACTACAAGCCCATGAGTTGGAAGTGCAAAATTTTTAGGAGCCACACAGATGCATATGCAAGAGGTGATTACAATTCAAACTACAAGCCCATCATTCCATCACTGGTTCGACAATACGGAAGAAAGTATCCACGGTCACCCACACACAATCTCCCACATCCCAAGCTTCACCCCATGAATTCTTGATCTCTATGTTGTAGTCCCAATGTGTGGATTATCAAGCATTGTGTATAGCCCTGTTATTAACACTGCGTGGAAAGAACCTTTGCTTGATTTGACTCTCCCAAACTCATTGTAGATGTCACTACGCTTGTTGTAGGTACGCCAAGGGTAAGGTTTTACAGTGCTCGTCTTACACGCTACTTCTTTTTCATTCAAAGTACCCATTGGGCGACACTCTCCAATTAATGGAAAATGCTTTCCATCTTGACCAAAGTTTCTGATCAACGCTTCTACCACTTCAAGTGTATTATGGGCCATATAACATTTAGCATAGTACATGCGACCACTTATGTATTGAAAAGTTGGCACTTCTTCACGTATGGGTTCACCATAGCTTTCTTCAAGGCCCTTCAGTAGGTTAACAACAATATCCATGGCCGTTTCAAAACTCATGCCATCTTCTTGCAATCTACATAATAGGGCATTTGGCGACAGTTTAAGGGTAGCATTGTTGGTCGTTATAGATGATCGTAAGTATATGTGTCATAGCGAAAGGCAAACATGAATGTTTGCGTTGCTTCCATACATCTGGAAAATAGTTCTTGACCGAATATAAAAAGTCCGCTTTGCTTACAGATAATCTGGAAAAACCGATAAATATTAGTTGTAGCTTCCCTAATCCACATTTCCTTATGAAGGACAAAAACTGCTCTTTGCTTGATTGGTTGGAAGAGATCCTACAAAGCAAACCACCGTTAGTCTCTTCCAACCAATCAAGGAGCAACCTTTGTCTGTCACCAGGAAGTGTGGATTACTACAACTAATATTTATCGGTTTTTCCAGATTATCTCCAAACAAAGCGGGCTTTTTATATTCGGTCAAAAATTATTTTCCGAATGCATGGAAGCAACGTAAATATTCATGTTTGCCTTTCGCTGTGACACATATGCTTACGATCATCTATAGGATGACGACCAACAATCCTACCATTAAACTGTCGCCAAATGCCCTATTATGTAGATTACAAGAAGATGGCATGAGACTTGAAACAGTCGTGGAGATTGTTGTTAACCTAATGAAGGGCCTTAAAGAAAGCCATGGTGAACCCATACATGAAGAAGTGCCAACTTTTCAATACACAAGTGGTCGTAGCCGTAGGTACTATGCCAAATGTTTTATGGCCATAATACACTTAAAGAAGTGGTAGAGGCTTTGACCGGAAACTTTGGTCAAGATGGAAATCATTTTCCACTAATTGGAGAGTCACTCAATAGGTACTTTGAATGAAAAAGAAGTAGCGTGTAAGACGAGCATGGAAAAACCTTACCGTTGGTGTGCCTACAACAAGCGTAGTGACATCTACAATGAGTTTGGAAGAGTCGAACCAAGCAAATGTTCTTTCCATGCAGTGTTAATAACAGGGATATATACAATGCTTGATAATCCCGCACCTTGGGACTACAGCATAGAGATCATAAATTCATGGGGTGCGGGAGATTATGCGTGGGTGACTGTGATACTTTCTTCCGTATTGCTGAGCCAGTGATGGGCTTGTAGTTTTAACTGTAATCACCTCTTGCATCTGTGTGGCTCCTAAAAATTTTGCATTTCCAATTCATGGGCTTGCAGATTGAACTGTAATCACCTCTTGCATTTGTGTGAATCATACTGTTGGATTCTTGACTCCATTTGTGCAGTCTCGATTTGTGGGCATGTAGGCACTTGAATGGAATCACGTATTCTTTCACATCTTGGTGGTCTTGAACCTATTTGTCCACCTGGTATTGCCTTCTCTACCTACGCCTTCACAAAAACCCTAAAATGTTCATCAAATTTAACTAAAAAAGCTTTGCAAAAAAGAACAAAAGTTACAAAACTGATAGATTTAAGTCCTTGAAGGGTTACCTAAATAATAGGTGGTTGGTTTTACCAGCATTCTACCTTCTACCCACCATAAATGAGAAATAGTGTTAGAAAGCATGATTTTTGGGTAAAAAAAGATGGGATTTGTAACACCCCGATTTTTTTTCTTTCCCAAAAAAATAGCAAATTTAAAAAAAAAAAAACTTTCTTTTAACAACGGAAGACTCCCAGTCATTTTTTTATTAATAAAATACAAAACCCTTTAGATATTCGTAAAATTTGGGTGTTACTTGACGTTCATTGCAACATAATAAAATCCACTAAATTGTACAAATAGCTATAATCATGAATGAGCGAAATCCATCTGGTCTTCTACCCGTTCCTCGCCAACGTCATAAAATACATACGGTGGTTAGTCAAACCATCAAGTTTTAACTTACAATATCTGGATTAAATAAAGTTACCAATTTAGAATAGTTGAGATAAAACACTAGTTTGTTCAAGTAAATAAGAGAGTTGAATTACTTTACAAAACAGTTTTTCATTTACAAATCTGCAATCCAACTCTTTAATTTTAAATGTGATTGTTCCATAATTTCATTACATAATAACCATGGTTACACCCATGGCTGACGTTATGAATCTAGACTGAAGAAATAGTAACAGGGGCGTGAGATGAGTTCCAACTGGGTTATATATGAATATGCCAACTCTTGGATAAGCTCCGTATCACAATGCTACATAGGTGAATTTAGCTTTTGAGACATGTGAAGTCCATAATAGTTTATTTAAGATGATAGACTTATGAAGAACTTTGCATCATGGTTCATCAAGAATAGACCATACCAATGTCAAGTGACTTGATTAAGCTGTATGAGAATGATTGTAATAATCTTGTATAATCAATAGTTTGAATGTTTGCTGGATTTTTTGCAGGTGGAGCATATCTGCAAGTCATATGGTGACTATTTTGGCATAGTTGTTGCTGGTTATCCATCTCAGTTAGTCAATTCCTTTTGTCTTTATTTATAGACTACTAAATTTCATTTACATGATATTGGCATTATTTGTAGATGTTATCCTATTTGTTATTTTGGGGTCAACAATTTGTAATTTCTGTTTTTTATGGAATCTAAAAGTTTTGTTTCTCAGAGGCACGTCCTGAAGTCATTGAAAGCAATGGTCTGGCTACACCAGAAGCATACGCAAAGGATCTTGCTTACGTCAAGAGAAAGGTACAAAATTTGGGTGCTTTGATGTGGTTTTCTGGGAATCATGACAATGTGCAAGCTACAAAGATATTAGGAGAACTACAAGAACATATTCAAATCTAGACTCCTGAACATGAACTAGAACCACTATTAAATAGGAAAATATGCTACTAGTAAATAACTTCCTTAACTGCCCACTCAGCCACTACTCTTTTGATCAGTAGCTTCCTTGAACTGCCCATCAGCAAATGGTCGTCCCACTGGGTTGACCCAACCCACTGGTTCGTATCATAGGGTTAATCGTCCAAAGAGCTACATATCAAGGACTACTGGTTGGGAACAATTTCCATATGGACGTTGGGGCAATGCTTCTAATGCATCATATGGAGCATTAACCGACCATCAGTTACATACAATTATTAACTTTTGTGCATGTCTGGTAAATATGCCTACAATTATTTTTTTCTTCTCAAGTTCATGTTACTTCTGATTGCTCATCGTAGTACTTATTTGAGTCGTTTCATCCCATGAAAGTTGCATCTGTTATCATTACCGTGGTGATTATTTCATGTTTTACAATATCATGATATAAAGAACAGATATGGCCTTTTTCTTCCATTCATGATTTTTTAGATCGAGCTCTGAAAACTATTTCAATTTCGTGCGTTCCATGTCTTATTTAAAAATTATATAAATCTTCTCTCATACGCTGTTAATCTTCGAGCAGTTCATGCGACCACCTGCACGTGATAAGAAAATTCAAGAAGAGTGTGCGGTCCCTTTGAAAAAGTTTGATGATATTTCTGAGGTATGGTGATTCTGCTTAAATTTATTCAATCTTTGGGGGTTAATCACAACATTTTGTGTAACAAAAGAGCCTAATTTAAACATTTTATATCAGAAATTAATGAAATATTGCCTTGGGCAACTGCAACAAGCCCTTGGTCTGACTAGATGCACTTCAGCCAGAAACAAAGATCATTTCGTTTTAACTAAGTTTTGAAGCTTACGTTTGACCTGTTACATGTAAAACATAACCCAAATCAACCAATCTCTAACCTACTGCTGACTTAAAGTGATATAATTTGTTTTGGCTTTGAAGGATGGGGCCCAGCAGGCGGGTACGTTTACCAGAAAGCATATATAGAGCTTTTTTGCTCTGGTGAAAAGTTAAACGCGCTGGTGGAGAAATCCAAGGCATACCCTTCACTCACATACATAGCAGTGAATAAAGATGGGAATTTGGTGTCAAGTGTGGGGAAAAATGATGTGAATGCAGTCATGGGGAGTGTTCCCTGCCAAAGAGGTCATTCAGTTAAACGCGCTCGAGCTCGGCTCCGCTTGTTTACACCCCTAAATTCTTGATTTTAGATACTAGATTATTATTGAATATATACTTCTTTCATAATCTTAACAGTTATATTTTTTTCACATTTGGACAATAAGTGACCCGATCCGACCTGTTTAGAGCCTATCTATGAATACCCCTACATATTCATTCATTCATTCATTCCAAATTAGAAACAAATGTTGTTGCCATTCATCTTTTTTGGTCCATTTGTTAATGGGCAAAGAGTTTACAGGTACAGAACACTTATTACTTGGTTAGCTTGGTCGATAACGACTTCATCAACAACGACCTTTTCACTTTTTTAAAGGACTTCTAAACTTGTTCGCCTTATAAATGGCTATAGAGAAACCTCTATTTTTGACGTCTTTCTTGTACTGTAAGCAACCATTCGATTAAAGAAGAAAGAGCAGACGAGCTCACCGTTACTTGGTATGAGTACAAGCAACAATGCATAATGTACCATCATATCATCATTGCTGTTGTATAACATTATTATTATTATTATTATCGTCATTGAGGTTTTTTACATAGACTTTACCATTTATAATGGAAAATATGATTATGTTTATGTGTTTGAAAAAGATGATGATTACTGTAATTCATCTGCCCATGCAGTTAACTAAACATGAAATTTTCTCATTTTATTGAATTTCCGATGATCCGCTTTCAAATGTTTGGGAAATTTTTTTTACGAGACAAATAAATATCAAATATCCTTCTTATTTTACAATATCAATATATTCTTATAAAGATTGATGTACTATAATAATTGGGGTTTGCTGGAATCAGTTTTAAATAAGGCTTTTTCTAACCACACACGGAATATTGCTAATTGGACCCGCCGCCGATCTATACGCCCTCGTATAGGGCAATACGAGGGCGTATAGAATTCAGTCACTGCCAACAGAATGCCACGTGTCATTCTCTGTCTGGCGGCTGGTCCAATACGTGGCGTGTTGACCTATACGCAGCGTATGAGGCACGGGTTATATTTTTGCTTCAAAAGTTGGAAGATTTGGAGTTTATGAATCCTATACGTGGCGTATTGACCTATACGCCACGTATAGGTATTTTTTATTTAATTATATTTTTTTATTTATTTATATTTTGTTTATTTTTATTTTAATTTATATAAACATTTGTATATTTTATTTTTTTTAAACATTTGTTAAATTTTTAAAGTATAACCAAGCAAAATATTAAACATTACAAACCAAACAAAATATTAAACATTACAATCAAACAAAATATTAAACATTACAACCAAACATAATATTAAACATTACAACCAAACAAATAAACTAAACATTATATACATTACATCAAAAAATTAAATATATACATCAAAATGTTTTACATACATAACAACGAAAGAAACAAAATACAAATAAAAGAACTAAATCTAACCGTCTCCGCCGTCACCCTGACCGGCTCCGGCGTCACCCTGACCCGCCCCGCCCTCACCCTGAACGGGGTCGTCCGGATAATGACGTGGCGGTGGTAGTGGGGGTGGCTCGATGCCGGCGGCTCGTGACTGATTCACGAGCTGTCCAACCGCCCACATCATCAGGTCCTCCATGCGATCGAGTTGACGACCCTGTCGTCGTGAGTCGGCAACAAGGCCATCAAGCACTGCCTGGGTAGCCCTATCCAGCCTAACAGACCGACGTACGTGTCGGGGATGCTGTGGCGGATGCTCGTGGACCTGCTCGACGTGTGGCGGCTCGTCCTCAATCGCTATACCCTGTAGCGGCTGAGGCATATGCGGGTCCCCCTGTCCAGGCATCTGCGGCAACGGCACCGGGACCCAAACCTGGTCCTGGACGGCCCCTACGAACCGAAAGCCCTGCGGGAATCGGTGCGTGATGCGCATGCCGCTCGCCGTGCGACGGTCTAATCGGACAGGGGGAATGGCCGGTAACATCGCAGGCTCATGCTGGTCAAATGGTAAGACCGACCGCATGATATGCGTGATGAAAGCACCGCCATATAAAAGTCCGCGCTTCTGTCGCATATAGGCAGAAGCAAAATAAAGCGCCATGCTAGTGGACAGGTCGCACCGCCTCCCAGTAAGCAGGCAGAAAAGGAAGAAAAGATCTCTATCAGTGCACCACTCACGGCTTTTCAGACGCGGTGCGATCGACGTCGAAATAAGCCGGTGCAGATATCTATACAAAGGGTCTCTAATACCCGAGACCCTCCCCTTGGTACCCAACCAAGGACTATCTGAAATCAAGCCCCAAAAAACAAGGAGTTCCTCCTTGTCCACCTCTGTCACCGCCTCGGTGAAAAGCGGCGTCACCGTCTCAGGCTCGTAGTATAAGCCCGTCGTGACGGCCCACTGACTGAGGGTCTGACGGTAAACGACCCCAAAAATAGAAAAAGAAATACGATCCGGGTCAATATCCGGCGCCTCTCCGGGTAGAGGCTGCAGCCCAGTCTCTGAGTAGATGAACGTCGAAAGAAACTCGACGACCAGCTCTCGGTATGTCTCCGCAAAAGAAAGGTCAAAAAGACGCGACCATGGCGTGTCCTCGCCGATGATGGCCCTGGCTCGCTCGGCCTCTTGCACCTCCTCGAGGAGGGCCCAATCCACCGCCGTACCTGGACCCATCTGCACCTCCCGGAGCTTCTGGCAACGGGAAAAAGCCTCCGTATCGGGCGGAAAATCCAGAAATGGGTAGTGCGCAAGATCGTCTAGCTGATCCATCTCAATATCATTATGATCCGCCATATCTGATAATAATTAATTGTTTTTAATTTTTTAATTTAAATAATAATATAATATTGTTTAAATTTTGTTTAAACTAGTCAACATCACATCGCTATACGCTCCGTATAGATCTATACGTGGCGTATAGCGATGTGATGGTTGACTAGTAGCAGAAAGTACCTCGTACGCTATACGCATCGTATTGACCTATACGATGCGTATACGAGGTTTGAATGACCAGGTTGTACGAGGATGTCAGGCATGGGAAATTGTGAAGGGATATACGCATCGTATTGCCCTATACGATGCGTATATGGCCAAGTCCATTTAGCAATTCCCGTGTGTGGTTAGTAGTCCCCTTAAATAATAGACAAAATAACAGAGAGAAAAAAGAGAATAACCAACTTATCTATCTCAATTAAAATAATATATAAAAATAAAAAAAACGGTTTTTCGGTTTTCTATCACAATTAAGAGATTACCATGAAAAACAAAATGCTTTCTAAAGTTCCTCATTTTAATTTTGGTATATTATAATATTTAACTTGTTTAAATTTCATTATTCATAAATTTGTTACATCTTAAATTAGTCAAAATAAGATGATATAATTTTTTTCTATAAAATTGTTAAATGTCTTTTCATCACATTTTGATTAGCTTAAGAGGTAATAAGTAACTATTTTAAACCTTTACAAGTATATGTATTATATACAACTATATGATAAGAAACAAAAGAAAACTAGTTGAGGGAAAATGATTTTATTGATTTATCTCATATTCTATCCATACAACAAATTATATAGAGATGTAATATGTAAACTCTAAAGCCCATACGTATTGGGCTGGGCCTAAAATAGTCTGATATTATAACACTCCCCCTCAGACATTTTATATTATACACTATCAACATTATACTACTAGATAATGTTGTCTCGATTCTTCAGGACTGATACTACAGGATCAGTTATGCTGACTCGTTAAAACCTTACTAAGAAAACTCAGTGGAATAAAACTTAGCTAAGGAAAAAGAGTACAGAGTGCATAATACTCCCTCTTAATTTAACATATATATTCCGGTCTTTGGAGTGCAGTCTTCTATGGTAACTGTTTGACTTGATCTTTGTTATAGTCTTGATTGATTTGAGCGACGCGTGCTGCATGGTCTTCTTATAGTGTAGTCGGGCTTCTTTTGATCAACTTCAACTCGCACTTTCTTTAATATGCTAAATCATTGACCTTAACTCCATAAGTAAAAACGCATCCAGATCGAGATCGAGCTATGTGCGAATTTGATAAGAATCCTGCATAAGCATGACCAGCTGCTTGGGACTCCGTGTTTTTCTCGTAGAGCAATCTCAGTTCTCGAGTCCCTCAAAAACATCAACTTACTCTTTAATAAGCTTGATGATACTGGCTCGTTAAAAACCTTGCTAGGAAAACTCGTTGGGACAAAACCATAGCTAATGGAAAAAGAGTGCAGAGCGTATTAGATATAATTAACAACATACTTCATGATGATGTTAAATCGGCACTTCGGGACCAATAAAATAAACTGATGCTGTTGGATCAGCTATGTTGCCTTGTTAAAAACTTTACTAAGAAAACTCAATGGGACAAAAACTTAGTAAAGGGAAAAAGAGCGCAACTTGTTAGATTAAAACTATATTTCGCTAGCACATATACCTAAACATAATACCATGTCTTGTGATATACACGAGATGCATTAGTGCACCGATCGCACTTAAGTACGGTACTTCTAGACCACGTACTTCTTCACCCTCTTCTTGGGGGAATTAAGGATATTTGTGTATGTTTAGCGACTAAACAATTATGGGTGTGCTTAGCGGATAAACTTTGTCCATATTAGAATATGCTAACATCTTCTGGATGTAGTTTGATTTATTAACAAATATGTATACTCGAACATCGGGCCGAAGAATAATTTAGTCGTGTCAAGATCTTACGTGGCTGATTTTATCAAACTTATACCCCATTTTTTCAAAATATATACTGAGCCGATTGTACCATACACGACTAGTTTTCTTGAGACTATATAAAAAATCTCTTCATATTTATAACACACGTCTCTATGTACTAATTATAATGCTTCAGGCATTTCTAACCCTTTAGGGCTTTCCATGTAGTTGTCACTTTCAAGTTTTCTACACAAGTATATAGTAACAACATCCATAATCCTTTTGAGATTGCGAGGCCGATTAAACATCTAAAGGTTATCGCATCCACTACAGGGGAATACGTTTCCTCATAATCAACTTTTGGGATTTGGGAAAAACCTTAATGTTACAAGTCGCGCCTACATTACATAATCTCATCATTTACGTTTCTTTTTATATTAAAGACACCCATTTATAACCTACTGGTTTGACGTCTATGGGTGTTCGGACTACAGGTCCGAAAACGTTTCACTTGTCATGCAAATTTAGTTCAGCCTTTTAGGCTTCTTGCCATTGTAGGCAGTCATCTCTGTGTATGTACTCTTACAGAGTTTTAGATACGTAATCTTTTTCTTTGATTACATCTGTTGATATAGCATATGCAAATATTTCAAAACACGTGTTTCATTTTGGTTTCATACCGTACCGTGTTGTACATAATTTGTTGAGATCTCATATTTGTTTGGTACATGAGTTTCTTCTGGAACTCCATTTTCCTCTTCTGGGCATTATAATTTTCTACATGAATCATATTAGTCTCTTCTAGGACATTTACCTCTTCTAAGGTTTTATCGCTTCTTTCGGCGATTTCGTTAATCTCTTCGGGGATTTTATTTATAACCTCTTATAGGGTTATGTGTATAACCTCTTCTAGGGTTAGACCAACTGCCTTATTCTGCTCTTTTTATTCTCGTGGGTTTTTATGTTTGGAACCAGTTTAATTCCCATGTTTCCTGTGTATGGTAATTTTTCTATGATTACATCAGTTGGAGCAAGTGAAGTTTATGCTGGTATATGTGACTTGTCACTCTGTTTGTGTGTGTGGATATGCATCAGATAATTCATTTGCTATTCTTTGCAAAAGTATGACATATTAGACTTCAGACTCATATTAACCACTTCATGGGTGATGATGATGCATTCGATGTTTTTGTTTTCATGTATTACCGGTCTTTCCTTTTTTTTAGTCTCCCCCTAAGACTGAGAATATTGTCTCATTAAGTTGATAGTCAACATATTATGTTGTAAACATATCCCATTATGGTACATTATAGTGGTGGTATTGATACATATTTATGTTGGACACACTTGGTTCTCTTTCGGAGACTAGTTGTATAGGGGAGTATTTGATCAGCAGTTGGTTTAAACTGTTTAGTGTAGTGATATGCAGAATAGCATGCTGTAACGAACCAAAATCCGGGTTTCGTTTTCAAATAAATAAAGCATTTTAATAAATATTATGGTGAAAATAATATTTATGAAATAAGTTGAAATTAGTGGGTTTCAAGTTAATAATGAAGTTATGTTAGTTTTAACTAACTATGGGATGAAATAGATGAAATGGAAGTTGAAGGACTAAATGTGTAAAATGGCAAAAAAATCTGCCATTTGACTTGGTGAAGTCAAAATTGGCTTCATTTGCACAATTGAAGTCGTTCTTGAGCAAGAGAGGAAAAAGAGAAAAGTGTGTTGAAGCCATTTTCGTGCAATTGAAGCTTGATTAGTGAAGGTTTTGGCTCACACAACACCTTCATAACATCAAGTAAGTGATTCTCTTCCTCTTGATTTCACCATGAATGTGTTCTTGGTGGGTTTTGGGTGAAATCCGAAATTATGTATGCATGTGATGAAATGGTGTTAGATTATTGATAATCTAGCTAAACTAGGTTAAAGAATGATGATTAACATCCTAGAACCCTTTGATTTTGGTTATGAGAAGTTAGGGTTCATATGGTGGAAATTGGGGGTGTTTGGATCATGATGCTAAAATGATGAATTAATGAAGATTAAGTGTTTTTAAGATGTTAGACACTTGAACAAACACCAAATTAACTTAATAATAATTTTTGAAAGAAAAATTAGTGTTAAGATTAAGATAATGAAACTCAAGTGGGTGAGTTTGTGGTGAAAGAGGGTGTTTGGTTATGAGGATAACCCAAACGGGTCAATTTGGGTTGGAAATGTGGAATTGAGTTGTGAACTCAATTGTAGTGGAATTTTGATGTATGATAGATTACTAAACTAGGTGAATTTGTTTAGGTGATCAAATTGCAAAGCTAGAAGGTGTTGCGGGATCTTCTAACTCAAAAGGTAAGTGCTTTGCACTTACTTAGTAATGATAGGTGGTGGTGTTGATCATGTTTGAATTTCATGATTGGTTATACAAATATCTTATATGTGTTTATTGGTATGTGGATGAATTTAGTTAATAAACCTATATGGTGTAAAAATTGACTTGTGTGGTAAAAGCCAAGTTTGTATGCATAATGTAGTTGACTATGTGGCATATGGTCAAACTAAAATGTAGAATATGTTGAATTGGTGTAAATGACTATGTGGTAAATAGTTAAGCTAAAATGTGGTATGTGATAAAGTATAGTAATTGACTTATGTGGTGTAAAGTCAAACTAAATGTGGTAATTTGAGGAAAGTGGCTTATGTGGAAAATAAGTCAACCATTGTGGAAGAATGGTGAAGTCGGTGTAAATTGACTTATGCGGAATATAAGTCTAACCATTGTGGAATAATGGTGAGATTGGCGTATATGGACTTATGTGGTATATAAGTCAAACCATTGTGGAATAATGGTGAATGTGGTGTAATTGACTTATGTGGTATATAAGTCAAGTGTAAGGGACCTTAGTTGACCAATTGGGTGTGAACGGGTCAAATGGGTTAAATAGGTGAAAAGGGTGAAAACAAGTTGTAAATACTTGTTTGATATGTTTATATCATTACTAACGGTGAAATATTATTGTGGTATTGCAGGGAAAGCTCCGAGGTAGGTCTATGTCAATGTTCAAGGGTGAAGGATTCTCGTATGAAATTTTTGTGTTTTTGAGGATTTATGTAAAATCCTTGTAAAGTGGTGTGTTTGACACTTGATTTATGTTTTGGTGAATATGTAATGTCATATGTTTGTTTTTGGTAAAAACCCATGTGTTGGGAAGGTTTGGTGTCAAACATTTTGGTAAAAGTTGTAAAAAGATGGAAATTTGGTTAAGTGTGAAAACTGCTGAAAAACTGCAGAAACTTTCTGTGAAAAAGGGCTTCTCGCGGGCCGCGACTTGGTGGAACGTATGAGTCGTGGTATGCGACAGGTAAAAAAAAAAAAAAAATTCCTGGGTTTAAGTCTTCCGCGCGTTAAAGTTTTGTGCTTTTAAAAGTGGTGTGTTTCACATGCCCTCACATAATAATTCATATCTCTTCAGGAGCGATCTAGCTATTAACTTTAATCATTTACTTAATGATTCAACTAAACCATTTTTATATGTGAACATGAGTTTCTGGATGTTCAACATTTATCCCAACAGAAATACAATAAGCGGACAAATGCTACATATAAGGCAGATAAAAGACTCGCATATGACCATATATAGATGTTTCTCTTACGATTGTAAAATACTGAAAATGGTCCACATGGAGATTAACATACCCGCATATATCCTTCTGAATTCTTCCCAAATATAAGTGGGATTCTTTATATGTTTTTGTATTCGGAGAGATTAAAGATTGATTTGCTGTAAGAATTCACTGCACATGTGGGAAGCAAAAAATTTAAATTGTTGAGAGGGCGCTTGTTGGCACATTTGATCATTCACCTCATCACGATGCTACCTCAATGACCTATTTGGTCATGCTGTATGACGAAAAATATCTTTGGTTAGTAACTTCTGGTTACTCACCATATTTGATTTTTATTTCTAAATTTGTTTTGTGAAATATATTCGAGATAGTAACACCTTTAATTTTCTAGTATGGTCTTCTGGCCATATTTGCAATTTGGAGATATTTAGTATCGTTTAGCGGTCACAGTTTCTATGTGATAACCTTTCAGTTGAATATATTTAAAATTTAGTATCTTCGGGATATACTAGAATATAAGACATCATTTATAATAGTTTTGGTACATTTTGGTAAGATGTCACATACTCTTTCGGAGCATTAATAGGTTAATAAAATCTGAAGTTTTACTAACAAGTGTCTCTGCCAGAGACAACGGATACAAAGTATTTCAATGTTTTAGGATACCGTTAGTCGTGCCACTATCTACAAGACATTCATATCCAATGGTTACATTAACTCTACTGGAGTACTGTAACATAGTTTTGGTACCTAGTAGGTAAGATAACCATACTCTTCCGGAGCATTCAATAGGTTACAAACATTGTTATTTACCAGGTTTTAATTAGTGATGACTAAAGAATAATATCCAAATGAAGAGGTGATAACTGGTTTACAAAGGTGTCCTCAATGAGGTTTGTTTCAACCTATTTCCCTTTGTATTAGAGCTCAACCAGACAACAGTGTGGTTGGTTATTCCGTATTTGTAGAAGATGTTTTCTTTCCCCTTGTTAAACCTCCCTCTCGATTGTCTCCCTGTGCTCCGTTGATTTGAACTACTAATGTCAGATATTTTATCATGAGCCTCCCGCTTCCGATAGTTGTTCTGTCCATGCCCACGACCTCTTTTTCACCTCCATTTGCTTTGAATGCTGATCGATGTCGTTAGGTCGGTCAAAAACAATCCTTAAACACTTAACTAGTAAGGGTAAGAAGAGTATCGTATCCACGAGGAATCAGTGGTTAGTGAAATTGCTTAGTTTGATAATTAGAATGAAAACACAGATCAAATAAAAATGCAACCTCCTCCAAACTTTAGATTCTAGGTTTATGCAAAACTCAGTTATTTAATTGGACACCACATAGACATAGTGTTGGAAAATCAGTTAAAATAGTAATTGAAGACAGGCTGTTGTCAGCAACCTATATAACCAGTATACAACCAGTTCCGTCACAAAGCAGTATAATTCAATCACCCAATTTATGAATGCCAAATTGCCCTCTTTAGTCACCCAACCCTGCTACTAGGTTTTGTCATCAACCGAACAAGATCGTAAAGCAAGCAAACTCAAAGCACTCAAATAAACTGTTTAAAATAACTAATACATCAATCTACTCAGTTATTGTCAGAAACTAAATAGATCCAAAAACATAAATAAATTGAATCAAAACATGAAACCTATATGAACCATCCGCGTGGAGGAAGTCACAAGTGAATTAGCCGCTCATGGTGATGGAGATCATGTTCAATCTTCAAGTGAATGTTATAATTGTGTTCCTTAGCCTCCAAGACTCCCAAAATCGCCCAAGAACTGATGTCCCCAAAAGAGAATTTTGAATTTGGGGAAGAAAACCTTGTTTAAACACTGAAAATCGGCTGTTTCACTAAAAATCCGCATCTGAAACGTAACCAGCGTAAGCTTACTCCGCAACACTGAAGTTTGCTGTGAATGAACTGGTTTGGCGTAGGCCTACGCTGGGCAGAGTAAGCTTACGCTGTGGAGTAGGCTTACGCTGTGGAGTAGGCTTACGCCAGGTGGAGTAGGCTTACGCTGATGGAGTAGGCTTACGCCAGGTGGAATAGGATTACGCTGGTGGAGTAGGCTTACGCCAGGTGGAGTAGGCTTACGCCAGGTCCCGAGTTTCTGCCCCGTTTTCTCCGTGTCTCTTCCGACTCTTACATCTCTCACCTAATATCTTCCAAAATCATACTTTAAGCTTTCAACACCTGCACATGCATAGCTATACAAAACTTTTGTATTCCCCATATTAATTTGCATAAATAAAACATATTACACCCTTTAATGCATGAAACTTTGGTCACTTATCACATCCCCACACTTATCTTTTTTCGTCCCGAAAAATATTTACAATGGAATCATAATTGGGAACCTGCTTTTCACACTCTCATTCATTTAATCATTTCAAATATAATCACGCGCTAACTGTAACAATTGATATTTCTATCCGACTAAACCCAACCACCGACTCTCGAGAACCCGATTATGTGATCTATTATTCTCTCTATTACTAAGCCAAAAATCTATCTATGGGTCTCATACTCAGAAAACTACGACTTAGCCTAATTCCATCTCAAGGTCATGTTTAGGCCTGGGTTAAACCATATAGATTTCCCACCATTATAAACACCAATTTATATGTTTTTGAAAATTATGGATCGATGGGTGCATGTTTTTAGCTTTTATTATTATTTTATGAATGAACCTAACCCAGTGGTGTTTCAATCACGCTGGAACACGATATATGACACGTAGGCTGCAGTTCTTAAGCAATGAAATTCATAAGCTTCGGAATAGGGTGTATCCTTCAAGTCGCCATCCCGAAGGGAAACACATAAACATAACTTAGTCATCCAAACTTATTGATCACCTAAGTCCCGCCCATGGGTGTATCCTCCAAGTCATCATCCCGAAGGGAAACACGTAGGCGAAACTCAAGCTTTCAATTGATTTAATTAAGCTCATGCAAGATGGATTATGGAATGCGGGCGCCACCAACTTTCAGATTTATTTTCATAAAAATAAAGCGGTGTGCCAAATAATTTTAAAAACTTATAAATTTTTGTTTATAAAGGTACCTATCACCCTATGTTGACAGTTTCGACCTTACCGACACCCCTAAGATGAGAACCCACAAGATAGTCTGAATTAATTATTCATTTAAACCTAGATACATTATCAGGATGTTTAAGCTCTTAAGTCGGTTGGGCCTACCAAAACATTACAAATCAGACGCACTTTCTATTCTTTATTTTTTTATTTCAATTCACAAGCAGTTTCCAATTCTACATATCATTTTCCATTTATTTGCAAAAATTCTAATTCAAATTTTTTATTTTTTATTTTTATGGATATTATTTTTTTTTATGACTCAAAATACAGACTCAGTTTCCCCTCCCCACACTTAAACATTACATTGTCCTCAATGTAGGATGAGAGATTATGCACATATATAAAAAAATTAAATAAATAAATAAACAAAACTATACAGAGAATTGGAAAGGACTTAGCTGGTTTCGAACTTGTAACTGTCTTCAATCCAACCTCACACGATCGTATAGCATTTCTTTCGCGATCGTATTCAAAATCTGCTATTGGGTTGCCTTTTACATGAATACGAAGCTCGAACATCACCACCCGAATGGAGATTGAGTACGGGAGGATCAATCTAAACCTGCAAAGTTAAACTCGAACCAACCTAAGAGCATCAAACTGACTTGAAAACCCATGAAACTTCCCCACACTTGGCCGGCTCGCACACAAAAACACAAAAAATAAATAAATCAAACAAAGTCCTAACTCACTTTCGTAGGAATCACGAATGCATTTAGCATATACATCAAGCCTTTTAAACCCCTCGGTAGCCCGAGTGGACGAGTTGAGTTGAGTCTCGTGAGGGTTTCTATTGAACACACCCGCAAAGTTCATTTAACTAGACATGAATGTAAAACATACCTTAGGCTACCTCCTAAGAGTGCTAAGTTTAACGTCCTCAGCCAGACGCAGTGTACCTTACTTAGGTCATGGTGGTCGGGTGGGATGCTTGCAGTCCTCCTTCCCCGCAGTCAAGTTCCTCTCATCATCAAATTTTCTCCAAGCCTTCATAAACAAAGAAAAGAGTTCTTGATCTACATCATGAACTCGCTGTTTTCTCCCTTTCCGCCTTCTCTTTCTGACCCGTTTAGTTCTTCCACTGTCTGGCGTTTCACCATCCTTCTGCTCAGCTAACCTGTCATTCACAAAACAAGCATTCTCGACTGTGTGATTCACCTTTTCAGGTGATCCACACCTGTTAGCTTTCGGGTTTGGCAAGTTTGGAAATATTTTAAGACTCATTTTCTGATCCCCAAACCTCATCCTTATCATTCCCTCAGCACAGTTAATATTTGCCTGAGCAGTGGCCAAGAACGGTCTACCCAAAATGATAGTTGGTTCTGTGTTCTTCATACAATCCAACACCAAGAAATCCACTGGGTAATAAAACTCTCCTACTTTCACAATCACATCCTTTACAATCCCCCGAGTATGTGCGGGAGTCTGATCAGCCAACATCACGGTGGTGTTAACTCTATGTAATGGACCAAATTCATGCTGATCATACAGACTCCCTGAAATTATGCTCACAGATGCTCCAAGATCCAGTAATGCTCTATTCAATGTAATTTCACCTATTTGAATTGAAATAATAGGTGCCCCTGGATCTTGGAGTTTCGGGGGAAGGGTATCCTTAAACACGGCATTCACACTGACACTCAATTTTACTTGCTCGGGACATTTGTGCCGTCGTTTTCGGGTACTCAAACCTTTTAGACATTCAACATTATCAGGATCTTGTTTAAGCGTATTTAAAAATAATGAGTTAATTTTACGCTTCTCAAACTTTTCCCATCGTTCGTCCTGTGTTGGATTATTTTCTTTTAAAAACGGTTTGATTAGAGCATCTGGAAACGGGATTTTTACAGGTTTATTCACATTTTCAGTTTTCACATTATTCTGTGAAATAAAATCCTGATTAGGGTCGGCCTCAGATTCACTATGCTCCATCACTCTTTCTACAACCGGTGGTGGAGTCTGTTCACAAGCAGGATATTCAAATGAAGAATGGAAACTTACATCATTGAGGTGTGCACTGGTTGTGGTTTCAGAACAGGAGGACTGATGTGAACAGCGAGGCTTACCTACTTCCTTGATGAGTGACCCGACAATCCCAGTTAGGTTGGCAACTAGATCTACCAAAGCTTGATGAGCTTTGTTCTGGCTCTCCTGTTGCTGCACCACTGCTTGTATCATCTTGGCCATCTCCTTCATGTTTGACTGGATGGCATCCAGTTCAAAATGATAGTTGTCTTGATCAGGTGGCCTTCTTGGGTGGTAGTCTTGGTTGTAATCGTCCTGATAGTTTGGGTACTCAGGACCACCACCACATTGATTGTATCTTGGGCAATCTTGTGGCCAGTGATGCCACAGTTGTTGCATGGTTCATAGTAGTCTTGGTCACCATAATAATTACTGTCCATGTCAACCTGCACACGTAGCACAACCGAGTAGCTCTGAACAAAGAAATAAACAAAATAAACAAAAAAAATAAAAACAGAAGTAAAGAAAATCTTTTTGGGTGTTTTATAAGAATTAAAATCAACTAAAGACAATAAACTAAAGCAATAGAACTAAGCGCACCGACTCCCCGGCAACGGCGCCATTTTGATCGATGTCGTTAGGTCGGTCAAAAACAATCCTTAAACACTTAACTAGTAAGGGTAAGAAGAGTATCGTATCCACGAGGAATCAGTGGTTAGTGAAATTGCTTAGTTTGATAATTAGAATGAAAACACAGATCAAATAAAAATGCAACCTCCTCCAAACTTCAGATTCTAGGTTTATGCAAAACTCAGTTATTTAATTGGACACCACATAGACATAGTGTTGGAAAATCAGTTAAAATAGTAATTGAAGACAGGCTGTTGTCAGCAACCTATACAACCAGTTTCGTCACAAAGCAGTATAATTCAATCACCCAATTTATGAATGCCAAATTGCCCCTTTTAGTCACCCAACCCTGCTACTAGGTTTTGTCATCAACCGAACAAGATCGTAAAGCAAGCAAACTCAAAGCACTCAAATAAACTGTTTAAAATAACTAATACATCAATCTACTCAGTTATTGTCAGAAACTAAATAGATCCAAAAACATAAATAAATTGAATCAAAACATGAAACCTATATGAACCGTCCGCGTGGAGGAAGTCACAAGTGAATTAGCCGCTTATGGTGATGGAGATCATGTTCAATCTTCAAGTGAATGTTAGAATCGTGTTCCTTAGCCTCCAAGACTCCCAAAATCGCCAAAGAACTGATGTCCCCAAAAGAGAATTTTGAATTTGGGGAAGAAAACCTTGTTTAAACACTAAAAATCGGCTGTTTCACTAAAAATCCGCATCTGAAACGTAACCAGCGTAAGCTTACGCTTACTCCGCAACACTGAAGTTTGCTGTGAATGAACTGGTTCGGCGTAGGCCTACGCTGGGCAGAGTAAGCTTACGCTGTGGAGTAGGCTTACGCTGTGGAGTAGGCTTACGCTGTGGAGTAGGCTTACGCCAGGTGGAGTAGGCTTACGCTGATGGAGTAGGCTTACGCCAGGTGGAGTAGGATTACGCTGGTGGAGTAGGCTTACGCCAGGTCCTGAGTTTCTGCCCCGTTTTCTCCGTGTCTCTTCCGACTCTTACATCTCTCACCTAATATCTTCCAAAATCATACTTTAAGCTTTCAACACCTGCACATGCATAGCTATACAAAACTTTTGTATTCCCCATATTAATTTGCATAAATAAAACATATTGCACCCTTTAATGCATGAAACTTTGGTCACTTATCAAATGCACACTCTCTTCAGGGAATGGGGTAACACTGATTGGTCGCACATGGTGGTTGGTAAGCAGGAGCTCGTGATTCTGCTTCACTACTTAGCACAGCTTAGTTAGAGGTGACTCAAAATGGAGCAGTACTTGCTAATCGTTTCAGAATGTTATAATCATAGCGAACTTTTTATTTATTTATTTTAAGATTCCTCCATATGTCGGGGGGGGGGGGGGGGTACAACGATGAGGTTCTCTCTTTAGGTCTTTGTGGAGGAGGTGGTAGAACTATATTATGGTTTTAGCCTTTGCGTAGAGCGAAGTATCGTTTCTATCAAGGATTGTTTCTCTAGGACTATTTGCTGTCGAGTGGATTTTGGATTCTAGAGTTAAGGGAGGTTGTCGTGCCTCGAGATGTCGTGTGTTCTTCATAACTCCAAACACTAATCATAGAACTTTTGATGATGAAAGTTCTTAATGAGGTAGCCGTGCCTCGAGATGTCGTGTGTTCTTCAGAACTCCAAACACGAAACATAGAACTTTTGATGATGAAAGTTCTTAAGGAATATGAAGCAAAGATTGTCGTACAATGTAGAGAGAATTATTGCTTATGTTAATGTGCTTAACTTCATCTCCGGACTCTAATTTGTAAAAACAATGACTTCAAATAATAATTGATTTTGATATTGATAAATTATTTTGTGTTTTATACAAAATAATGATTGATTTAAAATAAATAAATAAATAAACATAATTTCTAGGCTTGATAGTGGACCTAAACATGATCCACCGGACACAACTTGCGGGTTAAAGACGGGTCAGACCCGAATAACTCTTCTTTTCCACATTAAGGTGTGCGTCGCAAGAACCCACCCTCAAAACACCTTTAAACACGAGAAGTGGTATCCCATTCCAAAATTCTATCCAAACATGGCTTAGTTTAGCCTCTACACAAACCATGAAACATGCCAAAATGGTTTTCATGACTTTAATTTGTCTTTTCATTTTCGAACTCTTCACACTTCGAGTCAACTAATAACCAAGATTTAGAATTGTACTCGAAACTAGTAATGGTGGCGTGTGGAGACGACAGTGTGGGCACCGTCAATCGATCGAGAGGGAAGGGTACAGCGGTATAGGACGGAGAGGTGAGTAATTTTGTTTAGGATTCGAACTCGCTGACAAGCTGCCGAGGTTCAAAATATTGGATGAGAAAAATGTGTTCAACTAACCGCCAATTTTTCAGCAATTTCAAAATTATGAGTAAAATTTTGGATCCGTGAATCACTCTAACCACCCTTCTTGTCAAAGAAAACTCAATTGTCTTCGTTGCCCTAGTCTTCCTCTGCTTTTGTAGCAAAAACCATCATGTGTGAGATTTTATATGTGACAAATTCCATCTGCTTTCGTCATATCAGATCTAGTCTTGAAAACGCAGTCAACGGGCACAAAGGGTTCGCTCGGAGGAAATGTCCAGCATGTGTGTGCAGGTGAGTCAGGGAACCAAGGATAAAAGCAAAAAAAAATTTGTAGGAGTCAGGGTTCAAACGGTTTAGATTAACAAGAAGACTCGTATTCACTTAATTGTCTATTAACCAAATAACTAGAAAATTTCTATGCCCAGCATGCATCAATTTTGTGTTTGACATGTCGATTAAAACTCCAATTAGCCGGTACAGATAAAAAAAAAAACGTGTGAAATGTCATATTAATTCAAGCACACGAGAGCATAATTTAAAAAGAAATAGGGGGTTGATAGTTGTTACCTGGTTGTTGACCAAATCGAGTCTAGAACAGTGGACAAACACTCATTTATAAGGCCAGCTTGAAACACCCAGTGTTGCCTTCCTCTACCAAAAACGGTGTTTGTAGGAGTGGTGGTTGTGTGCGACGGAGTGACCCGTAAGCAACTGGGACGCATCATCAACCATGTATAACAGTCGCAAATCAAAACGATTTGTCTTCTGGACCTTACTGTCTTTTTCCCAATTTGTTAACTCTTTGACATAGTGACACCAATGGCATTAGATGGTGATTCATGTGTGGTTATGGAAACCACGACAGAGAGAAAATCAATGGAGTATTATTTGAGAATAGAAGAAAGTGGGGAATTAGGATTAGAGCGAAAGTGCTGATAACGTGATAAGAAACAAAATAAAACTAGGAGAGAGAAACTGATTTCATTGATTCATCTCATATTCCATCCATACAATAAATTATATAGAGATGTAATATGTAAACTCTAAAGCCCATACGTATTGAGCTAGGACTAAAATAGTCTAATATTATAACACTATACAAGTTCTTTAATATTTCGAATTTTAGTTGGAGGATTTTTTTTGTTAGGATTGAGTTTTCCTCGTATGTTTGTTTGTTATTGTGTTGGAAGATTTTTTATTTGTTTTTGGAAATTTTACATCCTTTTATAATGTACTAGTTTAGAATCCCGTATATTACACGGGTTAAATAAATATAATGTTAAATACGTAGTAATAAAAAGTTGATGCCTTTAAAACCCGTGTAATACACAGGTTTATAAAATATAATGTAATCTATTAACATATACATTCGTCAAAATGGAACAATGTGATTATGTAAATATATGATTAAAAGTTTTTTATTTGAATTCTAGCTGGCTATAAAATTGTTTTCAGTTTGTATAGTTCATAAAAATACGAGTGAACAAATTAATTGATGATAAACACAATTTTAAATTAAAAATGTATAGATAAAAATTGAAACAAATAATTAATTTAGTCGACTAAAATAATGGAGTTGGTTATTAATAGAAGAGAGAGACGAGAAAATGAGAATGAGGAGACCTAGATTTTTGACAAGTATTCTTATATTTACTTGTTTATTATATAGTATAGATATAGATTAAATAATATAAAGTTGGAATATTTTTTCACAGTAAATCAGAAAGTATGTTACTTATTTAAAAAAATATGCTTAGTTTTTTCTTTATGATATTCACCCAAATTAAAATACCAGAAAAAGTATTTATGTTCAAACCTATTGTACGTTATGCATCAGGACTTGTACATTGATAATTTCCTGCTCAGCCTTCTACCTTCCCCTCTTCCCGCTTACCAAATTTCATCAGTTTTAATTCATTCAAATCTCAACCCGCCCGGACACACACATATAATCAACCAACCCAATGCAATTTCAGAGTTAGGGTTTTGTAGAACAATGGCCGGATCCTGCAACGGTTCAACACAACCATTCGCCAAGACCATTTGTTCAATCTGCTACGAAGATCTCAAACCAATTGCTGAAGATCTTCAAGCAATTTCAATTTGTGGTCACGTCTTCCATGAGATCTGGTTTGGATCACATTAATCCTCTTTTACTCGCTTCTAATAATCTCTTATTTTAGTTCCTCTTTACATGATATATGTGATATCGATTTAAACTGGAGTTTACAAATTCGTAAAACCCTAAAATTAGCAAAACCCTAAGTCTCTAATCGGTGAAATTCGGTTTCTCAACACATTACTTTTGTGGATTTTAGAACTTATTTTTTGAGGAAATTAATTCCGATTTCTTCGTTTTGCAATTCTGATTCCTGTTTCAGAGTTTGATTAAAAACGTAATCTCCTTTTTAATTACGTTTAGTAATCATTGTTGTTTTTTACTACATAATCTATAATATCAATCTAACAAAATCATAAAACCCTAGTTTCTATTTTAGAAATGCGTGTCTCTACATTTGACTTGTACTTGTTAGAATACATCTTTTTTACTCATTTGATGGCAACACTTTTGTGTTTTTTGATCTGGAGTTGTGATTTATACATGATACTTTTTTTCTATTTTGGTTACAGTTTTAGAGTTTAATCAAGAATTTGGAGTCAATATATTCAAATTACGTCTCTTTTACCCAGTTATCTGTTTTGTATAATATGTAATACGGCAAATTGGTTTTTAATAATCCAAACTATGACTCGTTGGCAGATATTAATCCAAACTAACAGTTTTGGATAATCATAACTTTCACTTTTGTTGTTAATAGCAGTCCCAGTAGCATAATCATCATAGATTTACACTTATTTTTGCTCAAAATGACGATTTTAAATGACATGGAGAAACGCACAAGCGAAATCGAGTGTAAATATATGATGATTATGCTACTGGAACTGCCATTGACATCAAAATTGAAAGTTGGGATTATCACTAGCCAAACTGTTAGTTTGGATTATTATCAGCCAATGAGTCATAATTTGGATTAATGGATTATTAAAAACCAATTTGCTATGTAATACCGATAGAAATTAATTAACAGTTTTATAAAACTATAGCAGTTATGCAATGGTTTTCAAGTTGTCTCTACATATGTTGTGAAGATTTGGTGTACTTTTTATGTATACTGCATTTTTTTGTTTTTTTAAATATGTTATTTGGATGGGTCTTCTATCACCAGGCGCTGCTTATTTTTTACTCAAGCTGTGACAACCCTTTGTGTTTGTAATTTAGAAGTGTGATGATTTACTATGCATGTGTTTCCTTTGCATAACATGTAGCATCAAATGTAACTGAAATTAACAAAATTTGTTAAGCCACAGTTTTTTTATTTGATGAATCTCAGTTTTCATGCATGTAATTTACATGTGTTGTGTAATATGTACAATGTATCAGTCTGTAAGGTGAGAGGGTCTTGCATTTGAAATATAACAGCAACCGATTGTGCTACACTTTGGATTATACTCATACTTGCACATGTTGACTGCAAATGACCTGTTTGTTGAAGACTGTATTATGAAGTCATTGTGGGTTATCATTACAAATTATACTAATAATTTGTTTGTTTCTAATGGTGGAAAACCTAGCATACAACAATGGTTTGAGTACTGTTCAAAAGGGAAGAAAAAATGTCCAATTTGCAAGCAAACATGTACAGCATCTGATGTGAGCCGGCTCTATTTTCAGTCAGTAGGTGATTCAAATGACACTAACCTCTCTCAAAAAACGCAAACTCACAAAGAAGACCCAGAAGAACTTAAGTTAGAAGTTAGGAGACTTGAGGGGAGGATTAGCGTGCTTAATTCAAATTTAGAAAATCGAGAAAACTTTCTCATTAACATTATTGATGAGGTAATTTAACTATTAGAATCTAATTACTTTTTACTCGAATATAATTTTGTTTGCTTGTTTACTACTTTTGCCTGATTACAGCTACTGATTTTTTTTCTGTAGTTTTCTTTGTGCAAGGAGCAGTTGAAGACAGAAGCATCATTGAAAAATGAAGCTATTGAGCAAACACACACAATTAATAGCTTACTTGCCTTGAAAACACAGGCAAGTTGCTGTTACAATTTTAGATTGATTGATATTTTCAACATTTGTATTTGTGAAATTGCTAGATAATTACTTCCATTTGCAAGAATGAGATACTTTTTCCAAATTATGAAATTGCTAAATGAAAACAAAGCTATTGTGCTTCAGCATCTTTTCTCCAAAATTTATTCTTTTGAAATATTTATTATTTATTGTTCTATAATTTCATGTCTGTTACATCTATAACCACTTTTACTATTCAATTTCAGACACGATTAAAGTTATTCTTGCTATTAACAATGTTGCAGGAACTTGATAAATCAGATCTGGAGCGCAAAAAGTTGCAGGAGAGGAATATGGCTTTAGCCAAGGAACTTGCTGCACTCAAGTTGTAAGTGTTCGAAACCTTAAGTATTTTGGTCTCAACTTAAATAGTTATTTGATAGACGTCTAGACAATTATGGGTAGAAGTGGTAAAGAAGGGCGAGTCGTGCGGGTGGGGTAATGGGTCAACATATGTTCACGTCAAATCGGGACAGGTTGGGTTGATTCACATACACTTATCTGTTCACTTTTTATCCTTTTTATGGAAATTTGACGTGTAAAATATAATTATAAGAAATATTGTATTGCAATGATAAATTGATAATCCAAGTATTTGAACAACACGCTTTGGGAGGTTGTAACTTGTAAGCACTACTAATACACCGAGCAAGTTTCGATCTGTTTAAGTTTAACCCTTCTGTTTCAGTTTTGACTATATATATGTATTTTTTTTAATTTTACCTGTTTGGGAGTTGGGATAAAAATAACCCAAAAAGGATCCATCCTTTCAAGTAAATGGGCCAATATTGCCTGCTGTTAACTTTTATGGGTTTTGTTACGCAGGGTCTCTGATTTGGACTTGGAAGATTATGAGATAGTCAAACTTGCTTCTTTGGGTGATGAGTCTCACAGCAAAGACGGTGTGGATAAACTAGCAAAGCTTGTGGTTGATCGCAACAAGTAAGTTATTTTACTTATAACTTTTATCCTGAAATTATTGGGGGCTTGTTTCATTATTTTAAGTTTACTAGTGTTCCAATCTATTCCAGAAAAACCTTGTCCGTATTGTAGGATTTCTTATCCTCTTTGGTAATTTAACATTTTAACCTCTTGCTTTTATGTCTAGAACAGAAAGAAGTCTTAAAACATAATCGGTGCAGTGGACACATTAAAAGATCATATCCATTACTTTGTGTCACTTTTTATTTGCTATGTGCCTATGTTTACTGTATATTTACACCGGGACATGATGTTATGCTGCATGCTGTTTAATAGGTCGTATACCAAACTAATCGCTAAATACAAAGCTCTGGCTAGAGATGAGACGCGGTTATGCAAAGAGCTTGAAAAAGCTGAAGAGAAATTAGAAGAATTAGAAAAGTTAAAGGTAAATCCATGCAAGAATGATTTCGGTATTTAATATTTTCGAATTGATAATTTAATGTTTGTTACTTTTTCAGGAAAAAATCCAAAAGATGGAAACTGCCAAGGAAATGAATTACAATGAATTATTGAGAGCTCTAAAAGTTTCAAAAAAGACAAAAGATTCTCCTAGTGTATCAAATGGGGTGGACTTTACTTTTAATGACACGTGTACACCACAAGATACAATAACGGAACCTGATGTTTATTTTAGAAAAACAAAGAGGTTAAGAGTGACTGAGAATATTCTAAAAAGTAATAAGAACGATGGTTCTAGTTCTTACATAATAATTGATGATGACGCACCAAAAGTTTCAATCTCACCTGAATCCCCAGTGCCTCAGCCTACTAAAAGTGCACTAACCGATGAGATTGGGCAAAATGAGCCTCTTTTTAACATCACAAATGAAGCGTCTTTACCGGTTCGCAGTTCTCAAGAAGGTAATAATGCTGGCACTTTTAATGTGTTTACTTTACAAATAAATTGATTTTGGTTATGTATCATCTCAAATGGGTCATATTAAAAAGTAAAGCTAAAATGGAGCAGGTGAAATGGGTCATACAGGTTGAAATCTGTTCAGAGTGTAAAGCATACAACCTTCTAAACTGTTTCAGTAAAGTTGTTGTAATATTGTAGTCATATTTAACAAGTTAAGTATTTGTAGAAACTTTGTGAAGAACTAAAAGTGTTTGGTGGTAAACTTAACTTGTTTTAACCCTGCAAAATTTAACTATTTTGTATTGAATCCATTTTGACCCTTTATCTAACCTTGCATGACTGGTCATTTTTGCCACCTCTAGTTAAAAAGATTTGCTAAAAGGGAAACAGGTTGAGTAGGTTAAGTTGTCTATGGTGTCTACAAATTACAACCACTTTTATTGTTTTACTTAAATAATTTGGATATTTATTTTGTTAATAGTTTTTTATATATGTTTAAAATACTAGGCTGTAACTATTTATGTAACTACAAAGAAGAAAAAAGGTATTGGTGGGTCACCCAACCCGATATGTTTACTCCCGTAAAAAAGCCCATTTTCACCCTCTCGTTTTGCCACCTAAACTATTTACCATGTGAATTTGAATTGAATACTGTTAGAATGTTGATTGGTGGCAAACTAACTATATGTTTGTTTTAATTTGAAATTAGCAGTAGACTTTTGTTTTTCTGCTGGACTGCCAGGTCCAGATGGAACAAAAAGGTATTTGGGATCTTATTGCAAAAAAGGCAAAAAAGACCAGAATAAGGGTTCTAATGCTTCAGTATCAACACAATCATCTGGTGATCTTATTGCTGTTGGGGCTGATGGTAGAGGTGGTACAGTTAAAGTTCTTAAACCCCTACATCTGCCCTCAAATGTAAGTTTTCTTACTTACATTACAGTCTAATGAACGGTTCACTTTTTTATGTTTTTAGTTTTGACCCGTTACCCAAATTGCCTATTTGTTTTCATTCTTTGTTTACCCAAATTGCCTATTTGTTTTCATTCTTCGTATTAAAATATCTACTTGTTTTATTAGTTGACATTTTTAATTTATACGAGTAGGACTCCAGGGGATTATCGTATGCTGCTAAAAATAGCAAGCGTGCGGCCAAAACAAGTGGCTTGCATTCACAGGGGAATATGCAGATCGGCCATTTTTTCAGTAAAGCAGGTCAATAGTGGGTATAATGCTGTGTTATGTGGATTTGATCATTTTATGTAATATTGAATAGTAATTTAACTACCCTTGATAAAATATGACATGATGTTAATGTGTTTTCAAACCTTTTTAGAATCTTTAGAAGGCTTTTTTCGTTGAATAGGGGGTGTAAGATTTTTTTTTATCAACACAGTCAGCAGGAAACTCACCATAGGTGAGAAAACCCCCTGGCTAGAGGTGGCAATCTTGACCCATTCTTTAAAGAATGCGTTTATTTGAGCGAAAATCAATTGAATATGGGTCACTTGACGCCGCTCGCCGCCACCGCCCTTCAGCCATCATCTGCCGCTACCCCCGCCCGCCCCTGCCCCTGCCCGCCCGCCGCCACCACTAGCCGCCGCGCCGCCGCCACCACCACCTCTTACTGAATTGGCTGAACCTGTTTTGACTGGTACCTAATTGATAGTTTTTTTTTAATAAAAATGGCCTGTTTTGATCCGGACTTATTTTGCTCCAAACATGTTTTGACTCGAAGTTATTTTGCTCTTAACCCGTATTAACACAAACATTTTATAACCCGTGACCCAAACCTGCCTGACCTGCTCATTTTGCCAGGCCTATTCCTGGTCTAACCTGGACCCCCTTTTTTTTTGTTACAAATGGGACTTGAACCCAAAATCTTCTCATTTTAGTGATGTATTGGGTATACACCTTTGCCGTTAGGCTTAGATAATGGTTGTTCTTATTTTAATAGCTTATGGCATTTTTAAGTTTGTTAAAATGGTTTGAATTTGTAATACATTTCGGTGATGAAACATAAATAAATTGTGGCAGCTATCAATGTGGCCCCACTCAACCCCACTGGTCCACTCCTCTGCCGCTAACACCTCTGCCGCTAACACCTCTGCCATCGATGTTTCGTAGGGGTGTGCATGGGTCGGTTTTGGGGGTAAAACCAAACCGAAAACGAAAGTTTGGTTTTTGGTTTTTGAATATTTTTTCGGTTTTAAAACCAACTGAGCTTGAATTTTTTGGGGTAAAAGAAAATGGCCAAAAATAATGAACTTGGTTTTGAAAATTTGACCTATTTTTATTCTTTTTGTTAACTAATGATTAATTCATTATCACACATTTGAGCCTAAACATTTTAGACTACAAAAAGTATTAGTTTCTTAAAAAAATACTCAACATAAAAATAAATAATATAATCTATAAATTCAAAAAATAAATATAAATCATAACCTACTATTAATGCAAATACGTGTAGCACAAATATGTATACATTTTTAACATACAAGCATATAACACAATATAATATATATTATGAAACGTGCATGCACGTAATATATAATTAAAGTTAATATGTATAGTTTGGTTCGGTTTTTTTCGGTTTTCGTAAGATGTAAAACCGAAACCGAACCGTATTTTTCGGTTTTCAAAAAATATAAAACCAAACCGTCGGTTTTTTTGGTTCGGTTAATTTGTTTTTTTGCTCACCCCTAGTGTTTCGCTTTCTTGCTCTCTCTTGTACCTCCTCATTTGCTAGCCTTGGTAAATCCGCCGCCACTATCTATCTGGCGGCGGTGACAACGGTGGTGGGCGGCGGCGAAGATAGTAATGTGTAGTGGCAGCAACAGAGGTGTGGGTTGCGGCGATAGTGGCGGTGATTGGGGTGGTGACATGGGTTGTAGAGCGGTGGTTGGGATAAGGGTCGTGGCATTGGTGACGGTGGTTGTGGCAACATTTCGACATTATTTTTTTCACGGTTCCACACCATCGTAATGCGGGGTTACATTCAATTTGTTAATGGTTATAAAAAACTCATTTTTCATTTAACAAAAACATAAAACTAAAATATTTATTTTTTATTTATTTTCGTATATAACACATGCTCTACGTATTTACCAAAAAGTATCTGAGAGTTTAATTTTCGCTTCAGACTAACGTATAAAATTTAGGGTGTGTAAGCAAAAGAACAAAAGAAAAATCTATTTCATTTATCAGACAGAAAACAATCCATAATCTATACGTATACGTATTTTAGGTTAGGTTAAGACTAGGCTTGATCTTTTTTCACATTTAAATGCATTTTATTTTTATTGTTTTTGGTATTTGTATATTTTTTACTTTAATATAATTTATTTAGAGTATTCTTAAACTAATATTGTTGGGGGCTTGGGCCTCTTTATAAAAGCTATTGAGCATGAAAAGGAGGGGTATCATGTCAGCTCATACTTACGGGAGCACAGTGCCGGTGTCTCGTGAGGCTGGTGTGGTAGCAGCGGGACGAGGCTCACGTTCGTGAGCCAATTATGTTCATTCAATTTAATTTCTTCAACCAATCCACGAGCTCCACTTGTCCTGTTCTTTTTTTTATTTCTATTACAAAAATTCCTTTAACATTTAATTTAATTTTCTTAAATAACTAATGCAATATAGTTTTTTAAACGAAATATATAGTCTTGTTTTTTTTTCTAAACATTCCGATATAGATTTTAACGAAAACGAAGTTATTTTCAAAAAAAAATATTTTTGGTCTCGTAAGTGATTTTTACACGTATTTGGATCGACATTCTTAATGATAAGTAAATGTTTTAAAAAATTAAACTTAATTGTTTAAAAATAATTAACAAAATGCATTAAAAGTTTAAAAAAAAATTCCACTCCCTCCACACTCACATGACCATTACACACTTTAGTGTGTGTGAGGGGTGTGGAACCACTCCTGCCTACGTGACGTGTAACACCTTAGGCGAATCCCACATTGGCCGTGGATAGGAGAGATGCTGGATTTATAAGGAATTATCCACCTCAAATACCAACAAAGCGTTTTGAGAGCATTGGCTGTGGGTGAGAGGAGAACTTTACAGTTAAGCGTGGTCAGGTGAAAGTAGTAGCAGGACGTGTGGCCTTTTGGGAAGCCTCCACTCGAGCACCCAAAAACAAATCCATAAGCTCCTCGTGAGCAAAGCAAACAATATTGGTGGTATGAGAGGCTAGATGTTATAAATGGTGTCAGAGCCATTACTGTGTCGTTCGGGATTGCGAGGCAAACCTCATCGAGGATGATGAGTCCCCCAGAGTGTTCAGAGGGACACCTTAGGCAAATCACATATTTCTGATTGGGATGGTGGGACAAACCTTATCGAGTACGATGAGTCTAAAAGGAGGGTGTTTGTAACATCCTATCCAAACCCTACATTAGTCATGGACAAGAGAAATATTGGGTTCATAAGCATATTTTCACCTCAAATACTAACAACGTGTTTTGGACGCATCGGGTGTGGATGAGAGAAGTGCTCCACATTTAAGCGTGCTCAGGTGGGAGTAGTACCACGATGGGTGACCTCCTGGGAAGTTTCCACTCAGATAACCAAAACAAATCTGTAAGCTCTTAGTGGACAAAACAGATATTATTAGTGATATAAGAGGCCTGATGTTGTATGACGCCTACGTGACAACACTTTATCGTCACATTCACATGACTATTACAGATGACCTAATAACCATTGTTAGAAAGGGTGAATGAGTTTCTGTTTAGTTAAGTTATGCATTGATGTTTTTAATTGTAGATTTTCTTAGCCGACCAGTTTCGATTATAAACGGTTCGGTTAATTCAACTATTGAAAAAAATGGCTCGGTTAATTCGATTAGTTGCTGGTTAACCGCCAACGTGGATGGATTCAAACTAATTTCATTTAATAAATCCAATACATCTTTGGTTAAATAAGTTATTGTCAATCTTTTTATTTTATAAAGAATAATAAATAACAACTATATGTTATTTATGAAAAATTTATAACAAAACTTATTCATATATGCATATTATTTATAAAAAATATAAAATATAAAAGTTGGTTTTATTGTCGGTTTGGTTAATTATGTTATTTATGCACATATAACCAAATTGTATGATACGATTATGGTTTTTAATCGCACCATAATCGTGCACATATAACCATAATCGTACCATATAATTTGGTTATCAGAAAATCATAACTGAATTATTGGTTCGGTTTTTTTAGTTATGGTTCAATTATTTTGTTTCTTTTCTAAACCTACTTAGAACTTTAATAACTCCAAATAAAATTTATAATTATTATGCTGAAATATAATATCCAAAATCTTATTTTGTTACATATCACTCAAAACTAAACTTTTTTAAAAATTTCAAAACCTTTATTCAGTAACATGTTATAAAAAAACTCACGTTAATACATTGTTACACAGTTACTAACAAATTAGAGACAAATCTAACACTAATATTTCTACTTGAAAAACTCAAACACTTTCCACTACGTAAACTGGAAGTACCTGTTAAACTAAAATTCAAATACCAACTATAAATAGAAAGATAAAATAAACTTAAAAATCTTACAACCATATAATAGCAAGATATTAATATTAATATAAAGTATAGGACGATTACAATAAAGTGGCAGGTAAACGGGCAACAAGTTGCGCTGCAACGCCCTTTTGAATAGCAAAACCGATCCTACTAAAAACAAAGTTTTGGGTCTTAAGGGCCGAAATATTACTATGCACGACTCGTTGAACTCTGTTTAAAATTCCACTGCCTCCGGTGCTAGGAACCCAAAAGTATCAAAAGCAAAAGAGATAAACACGTGTTGGTTCTCTAAACAAGCTTTCTCGTGTTTAGCAACTTTGCCTGATTCCACCTTTAAAGCAGCATGACCCGCCACAACCCCATTGTCCCTAAGCCCCACAAGAGGGGACACTCCTGTAAGGTCCACACAAGCGTGTTTCCCCCCTGCCCAACCAAACACAAGAATATCAGCCGGCCGTAAAGTAGACCTCCATTCAAGCGGATCTGTCAGAAAGTTCACGAGAGCCTCTTTTTAGCAGAAATTCCTGCCCGTTTGAGAACATCACAAAGAACATCCCTAACCAAATCATGCCTGTATTTAAACCCGGGTAACTCTTTGCAATGGACCACATGCTCGCCAAAAGAATCCAAACAAGCCTTGCGGCAAACTAGGCAGGGCACATCAGTCGGAAACAAGGGGATCATTAGCCGATACTTGAGGATAGCCCGGTACTCCACAACCGACATATGCTGACCTAGTCCTTCAATGGGGATAACTGTTAGAAAATCTTGAGCCCGAGGAGCCCGGAGACATTCAAACACCGTTTTTTGACAAGGTGATAAATCAAACTTTACTCCCAAATTCCGGACGATTCTGCTAAATAAGGCATTCGCCAAAACATATTAGGCTTTAGGGGGGGCGGTGTCCTTATTAGAGAAACCGCTAAGATCGAAATCAGGAAGGGACATGCGCAAGCGATCCATCGCACACCCATAATCAGAGTCTAACCCATCAATATCACAACCCCGAAGAATGTGGTCATGTAAACTCCAAGATTGTGTCATCGAGGCCACAAATGCATAAGTAGATACATCCTGAGCCGCACATAAACCCAAACCCCCGAAACGGGTTGGAAGTGATGCCAACCTCCATTGAAAATCCCCAAAAAAAGCACCACCACAAACCACGATATCCTCGATCGCACCCCGGAGGCCCTTGTCAAAAATTGAAACAGCTTCCCCCACATACATAGGCTGGCATGTTCTAAGGCCGATTATTAACTTTGCAACTCCCATACACGAGCGGAGCAAAAGGAGCCCGCATTGAGGGTCCTGCAAACGTGGGAGACAGCTCATCAGTTCCATCGCACAAGAAGCCCTTTTCACAACCAAATTACTGATGAACCCTGCATCTCTGCTAACGGCGCCCCCAAGGAGTTTCACACCCAGCACTGGCCTTCCAATCTCAAAAGGGAACAATCCAACTTGTACCTTAACCCCATTTCACGACGGCCAAAAAACTTCTGTTTTCTTGACGTTAAGTTCAAGGCCCAAACGGGGCCCCTCCGACCTGATAATATCTAGGGCTTTAGCCACCTCTTTAGCATCTTCGATAATCGTATCATCATCTAGGTACCAAGCATGGAAGAGAAGCTTGCAGCAATCCCTAATCTGATGAACCAGCGGATGCAAAACTAAGGCAAAAAGGAGAGGCCCCAAAGGGTCCCCTTGTTGAACCCCAGTGGTGGACCAAATATGGTCATCACCCACATATAACCTAGCCGGCTGCCCATATAAAAAATCCACCCATAGCGAAATGGACGGGCATCGGGTTCGAACCTCTTGCAGGAGGGCAGTCCTATCCACTAAGTTGAAAGCATTGGAGAAATCGACGGTAAGCATAGCCAACGATCCATCCAAGTGAAACTCGTTTAAGAACATGTTCGCGCTATGGAGCACAGCCTCTGCCCCATTGGGAACTCCCACCCCAAATTGAAAGTCACACAGATATTTAGCCATCTCTTTCCTAACACCCCTCATGGCCACCTTAGAGACCAATCTCCTCCAGATCGCACCTACGGCAATAGGTCTAATCCCGATGTCCGGTTTGAGCAGCGGTGTGAGAGGGGCCGAGGCAACGAACTCCGCCAATCCCCTAGGGCATCTCCCCCCGAAGCATAAATTAACCACCGTAGAAATAACCCTAAGCAAGTCAACGACAATCGTAGACCCCTCTCCACAAAGAGCATCCAAAATATGTTGGGTTCTCAATCCGTCCCTCCCACAAGAGGTCCCTTTGGGGAAAGCTTTAATGCATTCAAGCACGACATCATCATCCACAACAAGAGGAGGCTCGGAAAGTAAGGAAACAAGCATAACCGGAGAGGGCAGGATGGGATGCTTTGCCACCAACACTTTCATAGTATCATTACCGAAAGGTGCAACCCTTGAAGAGCATAATACTTTGACCGCCGCAGTGAAATGCCCATCCGTAACTTTTCGCAAACATTGTTTAACATTGTTGCACGCCATAGAATTATCGGACCCAAGGACAAGCTCTACACGACACGTGGTCGGCCCCAAAGGTTGGGCAAAAAGCGAATGGATGAGCTCCTCGAAACCATCCCCATCACGCCAAGCTGCCAGTGACCGCTGAATACTATGACATTGCAAAGACTTCCTATTACCAGACCTACGCTCCTGACTGTTAGAAGGCCTGAAAACTCGCAACGTGCAACGCGGTAACAACAAAAGTCTCACCCATGCCTCAACAGAGTGTGGCATAGCCGCCACTTTACCGAGGGAAACAGTTAATGCCTGGGCAAACGCTATTCGACAATTTTGAGGGATGCTCTTAACAGTCGTGATAGGAAGAGAGAAGACGCGTTTAAGAAGAACCCCGTCCACAACCACCCCTCCCAAAGGAACAACTTCCCTCCCAACATTCAGCTTAGGAATCCCCACTATAAACTCCTCTGCATCTCCCGCAACCCGTTTGAAACGGGCTATCCCATCCACATGGTGGCACGCCCGACTGAGAGCATGCAGGCACATACACACCCCGCATAGCCACTGGCCTGAGACCTTTAAAGCCTCACCAACTGAAACAAACAAATCATAATCCGTGGAGACCGCTTCCCGCAAGGTCTCTTTCCGATCATCCGATGACAAATGGAGCCGCTTGATATGCGCAACCAACCGAGGAAACCCCTTGGATCCCGACATTCCATCCGGGCAGCAATGGAAACCTTTAAATGGACACAGCCAAACACCTACCTCCAATGGAGGAACCACCCTGTCATCCCGAATCCCAGACATAACAACAGCTCCTGACAAACCCCCGAGCTATGAAACCAAACCAAAATCAGACCACAAACCCAAAAACACTCACTAGCAAGGTAAATATAAACCTCACCACCAAACCACAACCCTAACCCCCCCTCCCCCTCCACCCATCCAATTCGGGGAGACTACATGTTGGACACTACATAACAAAATTCAAAATCAGGTCAAACCGGAAGTTCACCTTCAATGTTGGAGAAGAAAGGTCGCCGAACAGGAAGTTCGCCTTCAAAGAGAGAGGTTCAATAAACCCTTACATACCAAGAATGCCGATGAGAGGTTCAATACCAAGAATGCCGAGAGAGGTTCAACAAACCTTTACAACCAAAATAATATGTTGTGATGATTTGCTCTGTTGTTTCGCATCTAACTCCAATCTCAGATTGAACCCAAAATTTGTGATAATATTCAACAAACCGTTCTTTCAAACATTTAACCAAACAGTTGGTGTACACCCTTCTTCTCTAATACAATCATTGGTCAAACCAACACAAACAAATTCCAACTAGAAAACCAAATAGACGGAACGAACTAACCGGTTTATTTGAATCTGTCTTCTTCTGATCGGATACGGCAGCGGCGAAGGCAAGCTAAGAGTAATCGACCAAACAAATTGGTTTGGCGGCTGTGTAGGTTTCTTGGAACAAAAGAAAATATTTTTTCTTCTTACAACCATTGAAATTTTCTTTTTATCGTCTTATCTTTTCAACCGACAGTTTTAATGTTCAGCACCGACCTTCACCTTTTCATTATGACTTTTTAAATATTTGTTTCATCCAAGTGTTGGATTTTATAGTCCGACCCGATGGACAACGCGGCTGACCGAGCTATGACCCGTAAGAGTTACACCTAGGACAACGACCATTAAATCCACTTAACCCGCTTAACTGGTAATTACGAACTGTTAGAGACACGGTATATTTTATATTCGTTACACGAAATTTATTATTTATACAAGTTTATAAATAATAATTCATATTTATTGTTTTAATCTTTTTATTAAAACAATTAAATGGGTACAAGCTTTTTATCTCATATTAGACTTTGGGGCTCGAAAACAATTATTAGGGTTTATAATTATTATATAATAATATAATTTTTGTTTTGAAAGAGAAAAAAAACAAAGCAGCCGCAAAGGCCAATTGGTTTTTTTTTCTTTTCGTGAAGAAGCCGCCAGGACCAAAAGTGGGAAGAGAAAAAATTTTGTTTTTCTTTCTTGTGTGTTGCCAGCCACCAAAGAGAAACCATATTCTCTTTGGCGTTTCCGGCAACCTCCAAACCAGTTTAAGCCGGACCCTGCCCCGCTGCTATCCCGTTTTCGGCCAGCCCCGGCGCTACTCGTCTCTCGTGTTGTCAGTTTGTGATCTAGCATCGGTTCGTTGTACCTCGGTGTCTCGAGCGGTTATTTATTAACCACTAAGGTATAATTAATCTCATCAGTAGATTAATTGTTTTTTTTGTATCTGCGTGTTCATAACCAGATCCTGTTCGGTTAGTCAGTGCTGTTAAATAGGTTATGATTTAATTTTCCGCTGCGTATTTAGTAATTAACTGAATTAATTAATTTCTCTGTCAAAACCAGTTTTTGATAAAAAAAAAAAAAGTCAAACTGATCACCACTGAATCTCAACAGTGGTATCAGAGTCTGGGTTATAACACGCAAATCGGAACCGGTCTGGTTTCACCGGTTAAATTAATTACAAACTTTAACTATCTTGAAGTTTCTGATCTGATATATTTTTGAGGCATTTTTTATTTAATAATTTGGTCGATTTTAATTTTTTTTATTTGACCAAATTTATTGCCCGTATGTGATTGTGTTGAATATGTAAATCTGGCCCAACCCATGTGATTGAGTTGTTTGTGTTTATTATTCAGTTTTTGGTTTTATGGTTTTGACCCACTTTTGATGGCTCAAAGTTGTAATAGAATAGGTTTTTTTATTTTATGTAATGTAATAAAATCCGAAGACAAATCTGAAGACGCAACAGGAATCATGGAGTCAGTGAGAGTCATCCGAGACGACCAGATGCACGAAAGTCCATCCTTGTGGTTGTTTTAATTTTGTGGACTCTGTGACCCGTTTGTTCTTGCTAACTGGCTCTAGCAAGATCAAACAAACTTGGCCCTAAAAGATTTACATATTTATTTGCTTTATGGTTGCTTTTATTTTTATTCTTTTTATAACTTAAATTTATAATAAACCAACCAAACGCCAAACGTTTTAAAAGGAGTTTTAAAATGTCATAATCTGTCATCACAAGTTCTAATTTTACAACTTGTAGAATTTTATAAAAATTAACAACTGGCTTGTTTTTATAAAATAAATAACCACTAAAGTTTTGCAATTTAAACTAAATTTAATTTCAAAACTTATAACTTAATAGTTTTCAACTGTTAACTGGTTATTCAAGTCGCGACAAACTTAGTTTTAATAGGTTATTTAAAATTAAGTGTCCTGAGAGGTGAAAGGGTTCATCAAATATGTCATGACTTTAAATAGTAAAACTGGCTTTTACAACACACGTATGATTTAATCATTCGTTGTGTTTGACTCTATTCGGTAAACACTAAAATTGGAACCCATATTTAAAATCAATGGTCTATGCCATCCTATTATAAGGAACGCTTGGAGCATAAAACGAAACATCGGTGTTTGGAGCCACAGCACCGCACTGGATGCGTAGTTTATCCTTCCAAGGCGCAAGGGTTTCGTTGACACATCCGGTCCTTCCGCAAGTACCTGTTTTAGGACGACTATTACTTTTCTCTCTTGTTACATGCCCCAGCTGTCAAGAGATTAAAAGTGGGCATAGATGAGGCTAAACGTATCAATGCATAGACATGTCTTGTCTTAGCGGCCTCATATACGAGAATTGTGCATCTTTCCACAGTTGACACTAATTGTCAGTCTAGTTACTCACTTACTAATGTTGTATGCCACAGCTACCATTAGTGACCGATTTAGCTAGATTCTCACTCATTATTCTAATTTCTGTAATTGGGTCATAAATTAATAAGGATTTTTCACTTTCTTTATACTAATTTATTTTCTTTGCTTATCTTGACAGATGTCTACTGAAAATAATAATACTAATAACTCATTCGCTCTCAAGTCTATCCTTGGGAATGAAAAGCTGGATAACACCAACTTTCTCTCGTGGCAGTGCAATCTGAGAATAGTTCTCAAGATGGCCAAGAAGCTCTATGTTCTCGATGCACCAGTCCCTGAGGCACCCGATGGTAACACGGCTGCCGCTCGTAAGGCCTGAGAAAAACAAAGAGATGATGCCACTGAGGTGGCCTGCCTTATGCTAGCCTGCATGTCCCGTGAGCTCCAAAAGAGCATGGAGGACCTGGATGCCTTTGACATGATTGAGCAACTTAAGGGCATGTTCCTGAAACAAGCCTGACAAGAACGCTATGAAACCATGTCTCAGCTCATTCGCTGCATGATGCAAGAGGGCACGCCTGTTAGTACTCATGTACTTAAGATGAAAGGGTACATCGACCAGATGAACAAACTTGGATATCCCATGAAGGATGACATGGCTACTGATTTCATCTTAAACTCTCTCCCAAGCTCCTATGCTCAATTCGTAATGAATTTCAACATGAATGGCTTGGAGAAGACAGTGGCCGAGCAACATGGTATGCTCAAAACGGCCGAGATGAATATCCAAGGAAAGAAAAATCAAGTTCTGATGGTCAGATCTGCTGGTGTTAAAAAACCTAACCCCAAGAAAAGAGGTTATAATAGCAAAGGCAAGAAGAAGGTTAATGTTTCTTCCAAGCCTGCCACCAACAATAACAAGAAAGATTCAAAAGCACCCCCTCCTGAGGAGCGCCAATGCTTTGAATGCAACAAAATGGGACACTGGAAACGTAACTGTCCTGAATATCTAGCCAAGCTGAAGCTGAAGAGGGCCAGTGGTGAGGGCACCTCTTTAGGTATTCTCATTTATGTTATTGAAATTTTTACTGTTTCTAGCAACACATGGGTATTTGATACTGGATGTGGATACCACATCATTAATGTCATGCAGGAACCTAAAAGTTGGAGGAAGCTGAAACAAGGCGACATGGAACTCATCGTTGGTGATGGGAAAAGAGTACCAGTTCTTGCAACTGGTACATATCATCTCTCATGTCCTTCTGGCCTTGTGGTTGTTTTGAACAATTGTTTGTTTGCACCTGGTTTAACCAGAAACATTATTTCAGTTTCTTTATTGTTTGAACAAGGATTTAAGTACGTTTTTAATGGTATTGCTATTTCTGCCTACTTAAATGATATCTTTTACTTTGAGGCTAAACCTCAAAACGGTATTTATGAGATTGACGTTCAAACTGACAATAACATATATAATCTTTCTAAACGTATCAAATCTGGCATTAATGATATTTTTCTATGGCATTGTCGACTTGGCCACATAAGCAAGGCACGCATTAAAAGACTCAAATCCGAGGGAATTCTTGAACCTACCGGACATGACTCATTTAAAAATTGCGAGTCTTGTTTAGCTGGCAAACTCACAAAGGACCCCTTCACCTATGTTGGTGAACGAGCCAAGGATCTGCTAGGCCTTATACACACTGATGTGTGTAGCCCTTTCAGAACCATGTCTAGAAATCATGAAAGATACTTCGTTTCATTTATTGACGATTATAGTCGATATGCTTATGTCTATCTTATGAATCACAAGCATGAAACATTTGAAAAGTTCAAAGAGTTTCAAAACGAAGTAGAGAAACAACTCGATAAATCTATCAAGACACTTCGATCAGATCGAGGTGGCGAGTATCTCAGCTTAGAATTTCTTAATCATCTGAAGGAGCACAAAATTATTTCTCTGCCCACTCCTCCTGGCACACCCCAACTTAATGGCGTGAGCGAGAGGAGAAATCGAACCCTACTTAATATGGTTCGATCGATGATGTGTAGAACTAACTTGCCTCACTCCTTCTAGAGTTATGCTCTTATGACCGCCGCCCGCCTTGTAAATTTGGCACCGACTAAGAAGGTGGACAAAACCCCATATGAGATATGGCACGGGTCTAAACCCAATTTTTCTTACCTTAGAGTATGTGGATGTGATGCATATGTCACTAGCGATTCTGATGACAAGCTCGATCCCAGAGGCGAAAAAGTTGTTTTCGTCGGTTACTACAACAAAAGCGGATATTATTTCTATCATCCTGATGCAAACATTGTTTTCATCAAAAGGAAAGGACGCTTTCTCGAGGAAGATCTTCTAAATCGAGGAACCGGAAATAATATTATGGATCTTGAAGAAATTCGAGAAACACAAACAACCGCTGAGGAAGTCGGAGCGTCTGATCAATAAGAAGTTGTTGCTGATGAATCAGACATAAACACAAGCGTTCACAGAAGTAGCAGGTCTCGTAAAGAACCTAATAGATACCTATGGCATCTTAAAGCTTCTAAAGTCCTGTTAGTAGCTGAGTCAAATGACGAACCTACAAACTACAAATCTGCTATCTCAGATCCTGAATCCGAGAAATGGCTTGAAGCCATGAACGCCGAGATGCAATCTATGCGTGATAATCAGGTCTGGGACTTGATTGAGCTACCCCCCGGTTCTCGGGCAATAGGGAGAAAATGGATATTCAAAAGAAAAACCAACATGCATGGTAATATACAAACCTATAAAGCACGGCTAGTTGCAAAGGGTTTCACTCAAACTCAAGGTATTGACTATGATGAAACTTTCTCACCCGTTGCTATGATCAAATCGATCAGGATACTGCTTGCCATAGCCGCGTACCATGATTACGAGATATGGCAAATGGATGTCAAAACCACTTTTCTTAATGGACATCTCTCTGAAGATGTCTATATGGTTCAGCCTGACGGTTTTGTTGATCCAAAGTATCCTAGTAGGGTCTGCAAATTGAATAAGTCCATTTGTGGACTTAAACAGGCATCTCGAAGCTGGAATCTTCATTTTGATCAGAAAATCAAAGAATTTGGTTTTGTCAAGAATGAAGATGAGCCTTGTGTTTACAGAAAGGCTAGTGGGAGCACTATATCATTTCTCATCTTGTATGTGGATGATATATTGATCATTGGAAACAACATTCCTGTGCTTGACAAAGTCAAACAATGGTTAGGATCTTGTTTTGCAATGAAGGATCTTGGAGAAGCTGCTTACATTCTAGGAATCAAGATCTACAGGGATAGATCTAAGCGGCTTCTAGGGCTAAGTCAGAGTACTTACATAGACAAAATGATGACACCCTTTAGGATGGAAAACTCCAAGAAAGGAGGTGTTCTGATGACTAAAGGCACTGTGTTGAACAAATTGCAATCTCCTTCCAAGAACATTGAACTTAAGGAAATGGAAGAAATTCCATATGCCTCAGCGATTGGTTCTATCATGTATGCTATGTTGTGCACTAGACCTGACGTCTCGTATGCTTTAAGCATGACCAGTCGTTTTCAGCAAAGTCTTGGCATTGCCCATTGGACTGCAGTCAAGAACATCCTAAGGTACTTAAGAAGGACCAAAGACATGTTCTTAATATTTGGAGTAGTGAAAGAGGAGATCACTGTACGGTGTTACACTGATGCTAGCTTTCAAACTGACCGAGATGACTCTCGCTCACAATCAGGTTTCGTATTCACTCTTAATGGAGGAGTTGTCTCATGGAAAAGCTCCAAGCAGAATGTAGTGGCGAATTCAACCACCGAATCTGAGTATATAGCCGCATCAGATGCTGCTAAGGAAGCTGTTTGGATGAAGAAATTCATTACTGACCTCGATGTGGTTCCGAGTATTCGCCAACCAATCGAGATACTTTGTGATAACACAGGTGCTATAGCTCAAGCCAAAGAGCCCAGATCTCATCACAAAGCCAAGCACATTCAAAGGAAGTTCCACTATATACGGGAAATTGTGGAACGTGGAGACGTCGTGATAAGCAAAGTAGACACAGATCAAAACCTAGCGGACCCGTTTACTAAGCCCATGACTCAGGACAAGCATGATCTTCACAGAGATGCTATTGGTCTTAGATTTGCTAGTGATATGTTTTGATTTAGTATTTTGAATGTGCGAACATTTAAACAGTTGTACTTTTGAATTCTTTTGGTTTACTGATTTAAATGCAATTCTGAATTCTTATAACTGTGTTCGATTTTAATACATTTAATCCATGAATTTTGTATTCTTAATTATCCGTAGTCGGTCAGACTCGTGGGAACGTCTCTGAATTAAGACTATTCTGAACTTCGGCTCAAGGAGTTGACTCCGAACTTCACAGACCTCATTTTGAATGACGTTGGATGTAACTCGCATCAAATCATCTTCATGGATCTTTGTCATAAGATGTTTTGCTATTGGTATACTCATTAGTATCCTCTGACCTGAGATACGTACTAGAACTGCCGTTTACCAAGAACCATTCTTTAATCACTGTCAAACGCTGTCGCGTAACTACCAGTCATAAAGACTTTGATTAGGAATAGTTTTGAAGTTCAGTGGGAGTTGTATGTAGTCAATAAGGGATTCTGTACCCTTACATTATATGTAACAGATAGGCATCGTGGCGCCCTCGTTGATTCAAACTGGTGAAGTGTAAGGCCTTACCCAAACTTACTGTGTGTTTGATTGGACCACTTTGATTCTTGATCGAGAAAAATAATAATTGAACGCCATATGAGAATGAACTAAATTCATGTCTCATTGATTCAGTTGATGTTTTATACGGAAAGGATGAATGACAACTATTGCCATAAGTCTATTGTCTTGCTTTAGTTAGCTGTTACTAACACCGAGATATTTGGTTAATGACTTTAAAGCGTCATACCTTGTTAGGGACAGCCATGTGCAGCTAGAGCGCCGCTGACTGTTTGCGTTGATTTATCGTGGATCGTCCAAGTGGGAAATTGTTGGATTTTATGGAACAACCCGATGGACAACGCGGCTGACCGAGTTATGACCCGTAAGAGTTACACCTAGGGCAACGAACATTAAATCCACTTAACCCGCTTAACTGGTAATTACGAACTGTTAGCGACACGGTATATTTTATATTCGTTACACGGGATTTATTATTTATACAAGTTTATAAATAATAATCCATATTTATTGTTTTAATCTTTTTATTAAAACAATTAAATGGGTACATGCTTTTTATCTCATATTAGACTTTGGGTCCGAAAACAATTATTAGGGCTTATAATTATTATATAATAATAATCTAATTTTTGTTTTGAAAGAGAAAAAAAACAAAGCAGCCGCAAAGGCCAATTGGTTTTTTTTTTCTTTTCGTGAAGAAGCCGCCAGGACCAAAAGTGGGAAGAGAAAAAATTTTGTTTTTCTTTCTTGTGTGTTGCCAGCCACCAAACAGAAACCATATTCTCTTTGGCGTTTCCGGCAACCTTCAAACCAGTCTAAGCCGGACCCTGCCCCACTGCTGTCCCGTTTCCGGCCAGCCCCGGCGCTACTCGTCTCTCGTGTTGTCAGTTCGTGATCTAGCATCGGTTCGTTGTACCTCGGTGTCTCGAGCGGTTATTTATTAACTACTAAGGTATAATTAATCTCATCAGTAGATTAATTATTTTTTTTGTGTTTGCATGTTCATAACCAGATCCTGTTCGGTTAGTCAGTGCTGTTAAATAGGTTATGATTTAATTTTCCGCTACGTATTTATTAATTAACTTAATTAATTAATTTCTCTGTCAAAACCAGTTTTTAATAAAAAAAAAGTCAAACTGATTACCACTGAATCTCAACACCAAATATCCAAACCCTAATTATTTCTGAATATTACTATAAAATAAAATTGAATAACTTTTGTCCACAAAATTAATATTAAAATAATATGTAAATTAAATAAAGAAAGGTTACATGACGCACGTCAGAAACAAAATTCACTCAAGGTAACGAATACAAAAGTTGTTCACTTTGACACGTTCTTTTAAGTTCTAAAGCATACAAGTTGCTTCCTTCACCCACTTTCTCACATGGGTCAAATAAAACAAACATCATCATAGGCATATTATATGTATTTATTAATTGATTATACCTATGATATATACATCTTTAATATTATCTTACACATCATCAATTCATCATATAAAACATATATATTCCATACAAAACAAAAATGGTATTGTATAGTAGAAGGTTGTACATGATAACTTTTGTAGTTACACACATGCTAGTGTATGTATACACACACATACATACATATAATGTTTAAATTTGTAAAAGATGTCGTATGGGATACACAACTCATAGTGTGACGTTAAAATCATAAACAACTGATAAATAATGATAAGAGCTTAAACTTTACGACTGGTATACTGTGAATTCAATATTTACAAATACAAAAACACGTTTAAACCTATTTAAAAACTTTTTATATTTACATTATGTAGTTATAAAATAGAAGAAACTTTTCTTATTTTCTTATTATAGCGTTGGTACAATTTTATCAAAAGCCAAATAAAAATAAAAGCATATATCACTTATTTACATTTTACAAATAGGCATTCTCACTCTTTGTTGACCATCTTTGCCTATAATTTGCATCAAAATAATGCACATTGACAACCTGCCAAAAGATTTGGAGAAAACCCCTTAGAGTATATCCTCAACTACACATTATTTTAACAAATAACACATGCATTAGGGTTCTCCTCTATGCTATGGTGATAAGGTGGTTGATAGTTATAGTAGGTATGCATTGGAGGGTAATATGGTTTGTAGGGCATAATCATCCCTACAAATTGTTCTTGTGGGACGCTTTTCTTCTCTTCTTCTTTAGACTCGTCTTTCTTCTCCTCTTCCTTCGGGGCTTCTTCTTTTGGAGCTTCTTCTTTTTTATCTTCTTCCTTTTTAGGTTCGTCTATCTTTGCCTCATCTTTCTTATCTTCTTCCTTTTTAGGCTCTTCTTTCTTATCTTCTTCCTTTTTAGGCTCTTCTTTCTTCTCTTCTTCCTTTTTGGGCTCCTCTTTCTTTTCAGGCTCTTTAGCGGGTCCCACGGAAACTAAATACGTAGGCCAAAGTTTTCGAAGCTTGCTGACTGCACTTACTGGATCAACTGTTCCAACTATTGTTAGGTTCTTCTCTTGCATGTTTATGGTGATTGAATCAATACCTATAGAAACATATTCATGTTTAGTAAACAAATTATCATGCGTAACCTACATGGATGTGCGTCAAATGACATGTTACAAACTTTGAGACGTATGAAGCATATATTTAAGTTGTTTTCCTTACGTCAAACTAACTCAACTTGTTTTTATACCCTTGGTCATTATCATTTGAACGGACTGAAACAAATTGGACCTAACATTTCCTCTCTAACGCTATCATTTCAAATTTCAATCGCAACTTAACATCACTAGGAACAAACAAAACACCTAGGCTAATCTTGTCTATCTCATTTTATTTCATGTTTTTGTCCTTCTTAAATATGAAAATTCTTTTAAACCCATGATTGTCTCTATGATTATATTTGGAAAACGACTTCAATCATCCTTTTGTTATACGTAAGCATTCAAGCTTTTGATCACTTATAAAGAACCACATAAATGTCCCTCTAAAAATTTTAAATATAACCCCAAAAACTGTAGTAATTTGGAATATAATAAAAAAATTCTACTACGAATGTTATATTCAAGAAACCTCACCCACTCGATAATCCCCCTTTGCAAATAAAAGCTAAAGTGAATGCTAAAATGGGTCATTAATTGAGCCACGTCATTCTTGGTGGCACTATATATCAAGTGTCATTTTCCCTACCCATTATATTCTGATTATAATTACTTTCCTGTAACATGTACTTTTAGTAATGCATATGTTACAACTATACTATGCATTAAAGACAAAAAGACAAATATTTTTTGAATAATTTGAAGATATAAAGCAAACCATCTTTGCCTTGTGGAACACAAAAAGCTAAATATATAAGGGAAGATAGAAATCATTCACAACTTTACTTCTTTCTCACCTTTTTTTTTCTATTTATTTTAAGTATATCAATTAATATTTGATTATTAAATCTTTTGAACCGTGATATCGACATTTGAGATCATACTCGTTATGAAAAGCGGATCAGACCAGTTGTCCAACCAGTTAAACTCAAGAACCGTTGGTGCAACCGGTTTGGTTATGTGCTAATGGGTCAGGTAAAAATAAACTAATCAGTTATAAATAAACCAGAAACCTAATAAAAACAAATGAAAACCCAATGACGCTCGTCTTCTCTCTTTAGCCAATCAAGTTTTAAGACTTAACCAACCGGTTAAATCAATTAAACTCATAAACCATCCAAACTACCGGTTTAACGGATCAGGTTTTTAAAATATTAGCCCAAAAGTATAAAGAGAAACGTCTCTCCTTTGAACTCGTGGAAAAAATTCAAAAAAATGTGTTAAGCATGAAGTGAAATTGTCTGCTTGTCCCTTTTTAGAGGATTAAATAATAAATATAAGTTTATTAATTAAAATTTTAATATACTTTTCAAAAGAATTCTTAAAAAAAACTTGTCATTAATATTATGTAAGTATATAATAAAAATACATATTAACACCAAACATTGTTGCTCTAGTTTTTATTGTAAACCAAATATTTATTTACTTAAAAGATGAAAAACAATTTTTATAATAGAATTATCAGTTTTAACTATAGTATTTGTAGTTTCATTAAAAAAAATAATAGTTATATATTAAATAATGTTTTGTTACCAATAAGTAACTTATGTAATAAAGTTTACAAATGCACTTGTAAAATAAATTCACCTGAAAGAGCTGCAACAGTCTTCATAGCCTTTCTCTTGTCTTTGTCATCATTCAAGTCCAATTTCAATATGAACTTCTGTAAATTCAATATTATTAAATAAATCACAATCAAACATTAAAAATAAAAAATAAAAAACACACACACAAATATTATTCACTAAATTTATTTGAATTTTCACTAAAGCTAACCCAGGGTCAGCTCAACGTTTTTAGTTGAGCAAAGCGAATTATAAAATCGGAACCTTTTTCATATAAAAAAATATTTTTTTTCTTAGAATCCTAACAAATTGGAATATGATGATGCAGATTTTTTGTATATAATTTCTTAAAGGCACGCACGCAATCACACATATTAAATTGGAGTGAGTTTTAGTAAAAAGAAAACTTTTTCAAGTATACTGATTTTTTTATTCTCATTATCAAAACCTGAAAATTAAACGAAGTTAAATACTAAAAATTGGGGCCATTTAAATATGGAAGCCCTAAAGTGCACCTTATTTTTTATATAGTCAAGCTACGCCAGCTAAACCGTTAAAAGATGGAACTAATGAATCCCAAGTTTTATGTTACAAAACATTGTATGTGGATTTAATTACATAAATTAATTAAACGTTGTCGTTTGACTTCATATAGTTACAAAAATATGCACGCACATATATGCATAAAGTTTACTTCTCTATACCATCAATGTGACTTTTCCTTTTAAACCACGATAAGTTTGTTACGTTAAAATTTTATTTTTATAAAATTAAAATATCCTTGCAACTTGTTTATGGTCATTATTGTAACATTATTTGTAGTTGATGAAGTACATCACATAGTGCTTTTTAGGGATCGACGACGGGGGAGACACGAGACGAATATTATAGACGAATATACGTACACGTCTTATATATGCACACAAGACCCTATATGATAACATTAAACGCTTAAGACGTTTAAGATTTATGACGTCTAAAACATAATCTTAATATTGGTTTTGTATTAAAATGCAACATAAATCAAGAAAATGCTCTTAAATTAGAATACCCAAATTATAGCAAACAAAAAGGTGGATTCGAAATCTTTTAAAATGGGAATATAGGTACAAAAGTTGTAACCTTTTTAAAAATGTAAAAGACATGAAAACTTACTTTGACTAGGAAAGAACTAGATTCATTTGAAGATTGAATCAAATGAATCTAAAGTTGGGATTCTAAGAAAAAGAAAACATAATTAGAAATATATTTATGAAAACAAGAAAAATAATTGAAATTCTGAATCTTGGAAACATGAAAGGCTAAAACCTCAATTTATGTCGTGACAGAACAAAACTTTATAGTCTGAGAATCATAAGTTATTTTCTCTACAGATTACACCAAGTGACTAAACTCATATTTTTTATTAAAAAAACCTTAGATTTCGTAAAAAATCCGACGAATTCCAGTGACGACCACCTCATTCATGTAATGCTTGATAAAACAAAAGCCGATTTCGAATCTGTTTTCTAGAAATATAAAATTAAAACAGGGGAAGTAACAAAACATTGGCATGAATGAGGTTGATTTTGAGAATGGAATCAAATATTCATGTGGCTTTAAAGAACCAACAAAAACCCATCTGGAATCTGCTTCTGAAAACAAAGTAAACTAATGGAAATACAGAATCTTGTCAACATAAAGAAATATAACATTGGAAACTGGGGAATGAGCAGAAATTAGAGAATAAAACAGATTCTTTTTGCTAATGCTATCAAACATTCATGTGGGCTTTCAATAAACAAGATTCCCACTTGGAATCTGTTTCTGAAAACAAAAGATCCAATGGAAATACTGAATCTTGGTCCTTTGGAAACAGAGGAATGAGTCAGATTCTTTAGAGAATGGGATCTAAATTAAACTAAAAATGAACAAACAATAAAACCTTAAATATATAGAATCTTGGAAACAACAAAAGGAAACATTGGATGATTAAGGTTATGTTGAGAATAGAATCTAACCTTCATGTGTGTGTGCTTTTGAATTGAGTTCTCTGAGTTGAGAGAATTGCAATTGGAGTTAGAACTCAGAGAAGATGAAAATGGTGAGAGATGTAAAGTGTAGGATATAAATAATGCTTTACTGAAAAGCAGTGAAGTTATGAGTGGATGAATAAAAAACAAGAATTGGCAGAGTAGGAGAGAGAATGAAAATAATGTTGTTTTTAATGTTGTGGAACGAAAATAATAGTCAATGTTTGTACAAGAAATAGTAAAAACCATGGTCTCAAAGTGCCAATTTAATCAAGTTATAATAACCATCACAACAAGTTTGAAGATACATTGGTGGAGTTGTTTGGTTGAGTTAGACCGGTCTTATATGTTTATAGTTAGATTTTATGAAGTGAAGAGGTATAACTCGGACTTAGATGCCCTCATACCCAACCTGGCTCCATAAAGGTCATTATCAAACGGTTAAGACACATGGCAGATAGATAGACCCCCAAGGGGATGTCCACCAATAGGAAGAAGAGAAGAAAAAGACGTGACATACTGGCCCCCTAGAAAGGGCCCACACCGACATAAAATGGTATATATATAGTGAAAGAAAAGGTAAAGTGGGGGCCCTCGCTTTTCTCCAATCTCTCTCTCTATTCTTCTTCTCCATACTCATTTCCGTTTACTTACTCTCACGCCGGAGGGTTATTACAGGGATTATCCGTTCCCTGTGACGCCCTAACGGTTTATTGACTTTGCAGAATACCTTGAGCGTGATCCGAAGGAGATTATATCAGAAGAATCTAGGTCTGTCATTAACACCGAACAGATATTGACGTCATAACCTGAAACCTTGACCCGCTAGGGTTTACATCAACATGAAGAGTTTATTGTGCTAAATTATTGGTTTTTTTTTAAACATAGCAGTTGTATGCATATTAATTGAAATTAAAGTTGATTATCGTTGCACTAGCAAGTCTCTCTTGTTGATTAGTACTAGGTTATAACTTATACTTATATAAAATATCAGTTATATAAAAGATGTATTTATAAACATAAATTTGGACAGAAATATTCCTACATACCAAATCTATAACTCTAATTTTCCATCAAAAGAGGTTGACTCTACTCCATTGAGACGGTTTAACCGTCTTAGTAACAATAAGTTTGCAAAAATTGTACGTGTTTGTGCTATACGATTTAAGTTGCAAGGCAATTAAGATATCATGGAGTGTAACTAAGTTATCGGCTTCTTGTTAGCCTATCCATGTTGATAGCGATAAAGAATGGGCCTCCTCTCCTTTAGTGGTTACATGACAACTCTCAAAAATCATCAATCTTCTTTATATAAGGTGGATGTTTTTAAAGGTATAGAATTAAACACCTATAATAAATTATCGTGTTTTAAATGCGAATTGAACCTACAATCTTTAAGTTGTTATGTCACATTGACATGTGTAGATTAAAGACGTGGTAGTGCTATGTGGATGGTATAGGTTTAATTATTGGATATCTATACTATATAATAAATAAAGGTTTTGATGTGTCACTTGTCAATCTCTCATGTATCCTCAAGTTTTTTTCTCGTCTCTCTTTCTTATTAATTATACAAATTTCTTTAATTATTTTCTCTCTCTCCTATTAAATAATAATGACTTCTATAATTTTTTTATAAAACGTTTTTCATGAATATGTAATATGTAAATATTTATTACTAAGTATATATAACATTGCATTTATTTAACACGTGTAATACACAGAGTTTCTAAAGTTTAATATGAATTAACATTTACCAGTTACATAAAAAAAAGTTAATACTCAGCTAAAAAAATATTTTAAAAATTAACTTAACATCATTTAAATCTGTCACGTAAAATTTTATTCAACTCGTGTAATACACAGGTTTTTAAAAACATAATTTCTTTTATTACTAAGTATATAACATTACACTTCTTCAGCCCGTGTACATGAGATTCTAACCTAGTGTATATATATATATATATATATATATGAAACGTATAGCTTGAAACCCATTTCAGTTGAGAAACCCATAAAAATCCTATGTAACAACTATTATTTTTTCTTTTTTTAACATACATAATATATGTTATTATCTTCCGTTGACCAAAAATGAAACGTGTAACATGTTGATTCACATTAAAAAGAAAAAAAAATGTCTACTGTGTAAATGTATGTAACACGTGTAAAATTTCGAACAATATTATTTTTTTAATTTTCTGTTAACAAGAATATAATAACATATATATATTACATACCCTAAAAAGATTTTTTTATTTGTAAGAAGCTTTTCACAGGTTTTCTTTAACACAAGTGAATTTAAAAATTGTTGAGATAAAGGAGCCAGGATTTAATCAATGACGTCACGTTACACTAAATCACTGACCTTTATTAAAGATGACGATAAAAAATAATTAATACACCACTAAATTTACTAGACATACCAACATTGACCTACAGTTGTTATTAATAGTATAATAATTGCCTAGTTTATCATCTCTCTAATATGATGGGTTGATTAATTAATAATTAATATGTTGATATGAAATAAAACTAAATCAACCCATGTTTATGAAAGTTAACATAAGGTTTAATCCCTTTTAAAGTTAAATTACTTATATTTATCATTATCCAACTAGATTAAAGTTTTCTTTTATATTTTTTTTATCAAGACTATAATTTTGAAAGAGTTATTATGGTAATGAAGGGATAAAATGCTTAATATTGCCATTAGTCTATTAAATCAACAAAACATATAGTGTAACTTAATAGTGGATTAGTAGATTTAAATGTCATACATTAACACATCAACGGATTACTACTATTTACTGATAAATAGTTAAATACCATCAGGTTAAATATATCATGTATTTCAAATGATGACATTGAATGTAATAAAACAATAATCAAACGTTATTTTGAAAAGGTGACAACATAAAGAGTCTCGTGTGGTTTCACCCTATTAACAGGTTAGGTTCAGTCTTAACATATTGGATCCCTGATGTTTGACGTTTTAACGGTATTAGTCCTTGAGGCTAACGAACGTTAACTTTTCTGTTAGTTTGTGTATGAATTTACTGATATACTCCCACCACCACCACACCCTCTCTCTTTCTCTCAGCTGCCACCGACCAGCCCCTAGCACCACCCCCACCTGCCACCCAGCCACCACCACCACCACCACCACCACCTGCCGAAACCCTAGATGCTCGCCGGAAAAATGAAATCAAAGGGGTAAACCTGTAAAATTACCCTCTGTCATTCCCCTTTCGTAAGTTGAAGAAAATTCAATTTTTCCCACTGATCTGAAAATATCATTTAAAATAAATCTGTTAAACATTCTGACAAATCCAAGCAATCCGAAAGCACATACAGCAAAGTTGATCATTTCAATCAAAACACCAACAAAACCCTATATGTAATTATGACCTCAGAATAGCACAAATTGAGTAAACATATATCCTCTAATCTAACAAATCTGCACACTATGAAAGAAGAGAAGCTCCACTTTTATTTGTGCGTTTCAATTAACCCTATATAGCTACAGAAATGTTACGAAAACCATAAAATGTTCAAATTGAGGTAGGTTATTGACAATACAAGTGTGATCTATACTTGTGTGTGCATAAAATAAAGTCTCCAGAGATAATCACATACCGTGAGCGCCTCTTTCATAGTAATCGGAGCGTTTGCGGCCGCCATGGTGGTGGCAAACGATATCAAAACGACTGCAGATCAGATGTGGATCGCCGGCTAAGAAATTCCGGCCTACCTCTCGGAGACGATAGATCTAGAGAGAGAGTGTAAAAAGACAGCAAGAAGTTATAACTCGAAATGAGATTAGAGCAGAGAGACACCGGGGAATGAAATTCCAGTTTTGCTTCCTCTTTTTAACAAAAATTCAAAAGCGCCCTTGAATTTTTTTCAACTTACGAAAGGGGAATGACAGAAGGTAATTTTACAGGTTTACCCCTTTGATTTCGTTTTTTTTCCGGCGAACATCTAGGGTTCCGGCAGGTGATGGTGGTGGTGGTGGCTGGGTGGCAGGTGGGGGTGGTGCTAGGGGCTGGTCGGTTGGTGGTGGTGGGTGGCAGCTGAGAGAAAGAGAGAAGGTGTGGTGGTGGTGGGGGTATATCAGTAAATTCACACACAAACTAACAGAAAAGTTAACGGTCGTTAGCCTCAAGGACTAATACTGTTAAAACATCAAACGTCAGGGACCTAAGGTGTTAAGACTGGACTAAACCTGTTAATAGGGGCAAACCAAAGGAACAAAAACTGTAATTTACTCCAACATAAATTAACCATTTTAAGAATTGAACTAACCAATTTCAAGGGTGTTTATTATTCAAATCAGACTTAAAAAACCAAAATTTGAACCAAATCGAATTACGATTTCAAATTCGGATTTTAAATTTTCGAATCAGGTTAACATCCGAATTTGGTTTCGAATCGAATTCGAATTATTGATTTTCGTACTGATATGACACAAATCTTCGAATTCAAATTATATAATATCTATTTTTTTAAATAAAAATACATATATTTTTATTTATTTTTATTATATAATCCGGGTTATCAAATGAACCTGATTTGAACGTTCAAATTTGAACCGATTCTTAGAATTCCAATTCAAATTAGGTTCGAATCCAAATTCAGTCTCATAAATTTAAATTCGAATAACTCGAAAACCAACCTAACGAGCACCTTAACCAATTTAAGGATTGAAGTGTGTTTTTTTCTTCGTTTCAATAGATTGACCACCAAGGCTTCTGGTTGAGTGATAGCCTCATGACTTTCCAAATGGATGGCTATGGGTTCGAGTCTCGTTTGGGACAAAATGTTAGAGGTTGAGCTAGCGGGTTTCTCATTTGTGGGTTTCCTCCTGGATAATGTGGGGCCGGGTCACCACGTTTATGTTCTTCGGGCAGAAGAGTGGTCCGTTTTTAAAGGTAATCCCGGGTGTTCGCGCCTTTGTTATTAAAAAAAATCAATAGACTAGTTCAAGTTATCAACCGCTTACACAAAATTAACTCTGATTTTATAAACCCATATTCATCGAAATTCGAATCTATAGTGGAAAATAATGACATAAGATTTGGTGCCACAAATCCTAGTTGGTTGGGGAATCTTTGCATGCCTTTGCATTTTCATCGATCCAGCTCACATTTTTTATTTATTTTTATGGTAGGTTTTATTTCATGACTTCTTTTACGACCAAGAAATTGGTATCGTTTATTTTACGATTCACAAACGTATGGATGGTGTTATCATTGATTGGTCTATTTCATTTTTAGATCATTTGTCCGTTATGATTGGTACCATCCACGCATTTAGAATATACGTCATCCACTTATGTTTTCTTTTATATTTTGTCTTTTAAAATGAATATCATGTATTTTTCTTCTTAAAATAATGATAAAATTGGATAAGATACTACGCAGAAATAATTTTAGTATGGGTAATATTCTTTTTGTTTGTAATTTTGGTGGATATACAAGAACATCTCCATTGTATCATATTCATGGGTGATATGTTCGTATCCACGTAGGCCTGACCGACCTCTCTCTCTTCCTCTTATCATAATCCTTAATCCTTACCTGAGGACGCCTTGCAGTCGGATTTCACTTTCCCTCTCTCCTCGTCACGTCGAACCTGTCCACCTTCCCTCCTCCCTCTTTCTTCCACGCTGGCCGCATTTTTCTTCCACTTCACAGCGTTGGAGATGGTCTAATATTTATTTTGATTCAATAAAAGTTATAGAAAATCGGTTTAGCAAGTAACCAATTAAATATTATTATTTTTATTTATTTATTTGTTATTATTGAATATTTTAAATGTAATAGAAAAAGAACATATATAATTATACAATCAATATGATTGATGGCCTTTCTTTTTGTTAGGTTTTATTTTAATACGTTTTGAATATATAATATTGACGTTAAGGTTCATCATAATTTATCTGTGATAGTATGTGTGACATATAATCTTTTTCAAAAACTTGCTTTATTTTATGATACTACTAAATGTTACTTAAAAGCGTTTGTTAAAATATGTGTCATAATGAATACTTTTTTAGAAGTATTAGATTAAGGGGACTATTAATGGCACAAGAGAATTGCTATTTGGACTTGGCTATATCGTATAGGGTAATACGATGCGTATAGCCCTTCACAATTTCCCATACCGGACATTCTCTTACAACATGGTCATTCCAATACTATACGCATCGTATAGGACAATACGAGGACGTATAGCGAACGAGGTACTTTCTGCAACTAGTCATCCATCACCTCGCTATACGCCTCGTATTGACCTATACGCGGCGTATAGAGATGTGATGGATGACTAGTTGCAGAAAGTACCTCGTTTCCTATACGCACCGTATTGCCCTATACGATGCGTATAGGGCCCAAAATTTGTGTATTTAACCATAAAGAATTCTCATTCGAACGTATCATTTCTTACAAAAAATTCAAACAATCTCCCAAAAATTATAAAAATGTCTTGGTGGTGGGATGGTAACTACGGTTTTCAGGTAGATTCTAACGAGTCGCTGGAAAACAACATGCAAAGTTCTGGCGTTCAAGAGGTGAACTGGGAGGAGGTCTCGTCCGACGTTTATTCTAATCAACGGGTAAGGCTTCCAGATTTGAACGAGCCACTGAGCAATCCCGAGTTCGTATACGGTGAACCATCTTACCTTACACAACCCACGAACGACTACGTATACGGTGAAGTCTCTTACCCGACACAATAAACCGACGACTTCGAAGACGAAGAACAAAACAATCAAAATGTGTCTTATAAAACTGACCAGAATTTTCAGTCTCGTGAACAGTTGGTTGATTGGGCTATCCGGAGAGGACGTGAGAATGGTTACGTCCTTGTCACCCGACGATCGAGGAGAAAAGGCGAAGATCCGACAGAGCCGTTTATCAAGGTGTGGCTTGTGTGTGACCGTCACGGCGAACGTGCGTCTACTGCCACGGTTAGACGTGCCGGTAGCAAGAAAATAGGTTGTCCCTTTAAATTGGAAGGAGAGTACCAAGAAAATACTGGTGATTGGAAGTTAACGGTGAAGGATAACAGTCATAACCACGATCCTAGTCAACATCTTGTGGCGCACTCGTTTGCAAGGAGACTGTCTCAGTCGGAACAACTTTTGGTGGGGAAGTTGTATTCGTAAAACATGTTGCCACGAAACATTCTGGTAACTATAAGGGAACAAAACCCAGAGAGTAGTTGCATTAAAAAGGACATTTATAATGCGATACAAAAGATAAAAAACGAAACGAGAGTCGGTGAAACTCCAATACAGATTTTGGAAAACTTGCTTTCTTCTAAAAAATACGTCTACTATACTCGAGAAGATCCTGTCACAAATAGTGTGGAGGAGATATTCTTTGTTCATCCGAAATCGTACGAGATGTGGTGTGCATTCCCGCACGTGTTGATGATCGACGCGACCTACAAAACAAACATGTATAAACTTCCATTTGTCCAAGTGGTCGGTGTGACCTCCACACACCAGTCGTTTTGCGTCGCTCATGCATTTATATCAAAAGAACGGGAGGAAAACTTTGTTTGGGTGCTACTTCAAATAAAAGCAATGTTGCAAAAGTGTATGGAGCCGCGTGTGATAGTAACAGACAGGGACAAAGCTCTTATGAACGCGTGTGATAAAATATTTCCGGGCTGTTCCAAGAACCTATGTCGGTGGCACATACACGAGAATATCGCAAAACATTGCAGGGCATCATTTACAGACGAAGACTGGAAAAATTTCAAGTATTCGTGGTCGGTATTATGTGAGTCTCCCACGCCAGATATATACCAGTACAACTTTAACCGGCTTTACGAACGTCTGTATGCAGCCAAACTAGGAAGTAAGTTTTAAATATTAAATATTTAATATTTTCAGTATTTAAATATTTATTCAATATTAAATATTTTTCCAGGAGTTATAGATTATGTGACTAAAAATTGGCTGGACCCGTATAAAGAAAAGTTTGTATCCTCAATTTTGGTCAACGTACAACGAACCGAGTCGAGAGCCAGCATTCGCTCTTAAAGAGCTATCTTAGAAATGCTAACAGCTCGCTAGATAGACTTGTTGGGTTTGTTGATGAAATTGTATCAGATCAGTATTATCAGTTACAGTTTGGGTGTGGAACAAGCCTCATAAGGAAAATGGACAGCCACATAGCTATTGAATTGTTTGATAACCTGCACGGTAAAGTTTCACATAAAGCTCTATATTTGATAGAAAACGAGTGGTACAAGTTATCAAATATACGGAAACAAAATGCAACGTGTGGGTGCCAACTTTCCAGTAGTTGTGGGTTGCCGTGTGCTTGTCGTCTGGCAAATATCGAAGCTACAGGTAAACTGTTCTGACTATTTAGTAGTTGTGGGTTGCCGTGTGCTTTTCAAAATGTTCTGACTATTTCGTTTAAAGGTTGGGGGAGATACGACACGTATTGATCTATACGTGGCGTATAGACTTTTGTTATATCAGTTTTTACCCCCGTACTGTACCAAACGAACCAAACAAACAAACACAAAGCCATACGCGACCCGCTTATAAAACGCTCGTTGATTTGGATTGTGGCCTCAAAAAAACTTTGTAAAGGTACGTGTCTCAACCCACGATCATTAATGTTAGGTTTTTATTGAATATTAGCGGGTAAAACTGGGTAGATTAGCGATTTTTAGGTTTGAACTTAAGAACTATACGCCACGTATAAGGCCATATGTGGCGTATAGTTCGTCTTACTAAGACGATGAAGCCATAAGCCACGTATAAGTCTATACGCTGCGTATGGCTTGGTTTACCCGGTCACTTGCCTGCGTATGGCCTGGTTTGGGTCGCGTATGGCTTGGTTTACCCGGCAACTCGCCCGCGTATGGCTTAATTGGCCTGCGTATGACTTATTTTGCCCGGCAACCGCCTATACGCCACGTATAAGCCTATACGTGGCGTATAGGTTTTTAAAAAATTAATAATTATTATTATTTGGCCTTTCTTTTGCGGAGACATACCGAGAGCTGGTCGTCGAGTTTCTTTCGACGTTCATCTACTCAGAGACTGGGCTGCAGCCTCTACCGGGGGAGGCGCAGGATATTGATCCGGATCGTATTTCTTTTTCTATTTTTGGGGTCGTTTACCGTCAAACCCTCCGTCAGTGGGCCGTCACGACGGGCTTATACTACGAGCCTAAGATGGTCACGCCGCTTTTCACCGAGGCGGTGACGGAGGTGGACAAGGAGGAACTCCTTGTTTTTTGGGGCTTGATTTCAGATAGTCCTTGGTTGGGTACCAAGGGGAGGGTCTCGGGTATTAGAAACCCTTTGTATAGATATCTGCACCGGCTTATTTCGACGTTGATCGCACCATGTCTGAAAATCTGTGAGTGGTGCACTGATAGAGATCTTTTCTTCCTTTTCTGCCTGCTTACTGGGAGGCGGTGCGACCTGTCCACGAGCATGACGCTTTATTTTGCTTCTGCCTATATGCGACAGAAGCGCGGACTTTTATATGGCGGTGCTTTCATCACGCATATCATGCGGTCGGTCATACCATTTGACCACCATGAGCCTGCGATGTTACCGCTCATTCCCCCTGTCCGATTAGACCGTCGCACGGCGAGCGGCATGCGCATCACGCACCGATTCACGCAGGGCCTTCTGTTCGTAGGGGCCGTCCAGGTCCAGGTTTGGGTCCCGGTGCCGTTGCCGCAGATGCCTGGACAGGGGGACCCGCCTATGCCTCAGCCGCTACAGGGTATGGCGATTGAGGACGAGTTGCCACACGTCGAGCAGGTCCACGAGCATCCGCCACAGCATCCCCGACACGTACGTCGGTCTGTTAGGCTGGATAGGGCTACCCAGGCATTGCTTGATGGCCTTGTTGCCGACTCACGACGACAGGGTCGTCAACTCGATCGCATGGAGGACCTGATAATGTGGGCGGTTGGACAGCTCGTGAATCAGTCACGAGCCATCGGCATCGAGCCACCCCCACTACCACCGCCACGTCATTATCCGGACGACCCCGTTCAGGGTGAGGGCGGGGCGGGTCAGGGTGACGGCGGAGCCGGTTAGGTTTAGTTCTTTTATTTGTATTTTGTTTCTTTCGTTGTTATGTATGTAAAACATTTTGATGTATATATATAATTTTTTGATGTAATGTATATAATTTTAGTTTATTTGTTTGGTTGTAATGTTTAATATTTTGTTTTGTTTGTAATGTTTAATATTTTGTTTAGTTTGTAATGTTTAATATTTGTTTGATTAACAAACTTATATTAACAAAATTATATAAATTAAAATAAAAATAAACAAAATATAAATAAAATAAAAAAATTATAATTAAATAAAAAACACCTATACGTGGCGTATAGGTCAATACGCCACGTATAGGATTCTTTAACACCAATCTTCCAACTTTTGAAGAAAATTATTGTGCCCTGCCGCATACGCTGCGTATAGGGCAATACGAATCGTATGTGACATATACTTCAGACAGAGAATGACACGTGTCATTCTTATGTCAGAGAGTGAACCCTATACGCCCTCGTATTGATCTATACGAGGGCGTATAGCGCGACGGCGGGTCCAATTAGCAATATTCCGGGTCCAATTAAGGATTATTGATGCAGTTTCGGAAGCAATCAAATGGCCAGAAATACTCAATGTATTCAAAAGCTTAAAAAAAACCTCAAATGTTTATTGGAAAACAATATTCATAAACAATCAACTACTGAACTAGACAACTATCCCTATTTATTCTAAACAAAGGAAAAGATAAAGTAGGAAATAATTATAATAAAATAGGAATTTGAAATTCAAATAAATAATAGAAGATATCATCTTGATCTTCTATCTCTTCCAAAGAAAACAATGCCTTCCAACCAACTCAAACATGTCACCATCGAGTGCAGGTCTGGTACGGGTTCGAGTCCGGTTATAATTCGATGTCTTTGAAAAGACTCGACCACGAGTCTTGTAAAAACAACCTAGATCGCCTGCATCGAAAGGGAAAATCAACCCGATCCTTATTCATTATCACCACGAACCGTTTGAACAACTCAACTTCATGGGTCGTCCCGCTTGGCTCGGGACCTATAGCACCTGGATCCAACTCTGGATCGGATTCAACTTTTGGATTGTCACCCGCATCATTCTCCCCATCTTTGAAAAAGACTCGTCCTCGATTCTTGAGAACTTTGAGCAGACGAATCAACTCTTTCAAATTAAATTCCTCCCCCACCTGAAAGTTTCTTGGACTAACTGAATTAGCAAGACCAGCACCGTAAGATCACCTTCAACCACCGGAAAGACATTTAAAAATTCATCAAAAATACTAGCAGGCGTATATGCATATTCTGTCGTCCCTCGGTTCAAAGATTTTCTATTCGAACCCATAATTTCTTTAGTTGCACCACGGTCGGATCCAGAAAAAAAAAATCCACTGCAACGGTTCGCCCCTTGAATGACAACCTTATTCAAGGCTTTTGTAACTCATAAATATTCTTCTTTGCTCACCTCTTCACCCCTAAAATTATCAAAATAAGGAGGTGAATGATAAACAATGTCGCCGTCTTCAGGATGCTCCTGTATCCCAACGTTCTCATCCCAGATGACTACCTTTGGGTCGGTTTCCGGAATTTTGCGACCATGTGAATTGAACACAACTTGACCACTGCCTCTCCCGGCGAATTTGCAGTAAAGAAGATGATCATCTCCACAAGTAGCCATTTGATACAACCAAGAGCTCTGATACCAACTGATGCAGTTTCGGAAGCAATCAAATAGCTAGAAATACTCAATGTATTCAAAAGCTTAAAAAACCTCAAAGGTTTATTGAAAAACAATATTCATAAACAACCAACTACTGAACTAGACAACCCTGCATCCCTATTTATTATAAACAAAGGAAAAGATAAAGTAGAAAACAATTATGATAAAATAGGAATTTGAAATTCAAATAAATAATAAAAGATATCATCTTGATCTTCTATCTCTTCCAAAGAAAACGATGCCTTCCAACCAACTCAAACATGTCACCATCGGGTGCAGGTCTGATACAGGTTCGACGATCGAGTTCGGGTCTCGTTGCAGAGGGGGAGGTAGGGTGACCAGAAGGCCTCCTGTTCCCATTATGTTTTACCACGTGTGTGTCTATATATGGAAATAAAAGAAAAAGATAAAAGCCGCCGCTTAACACCATGTGATTGGATCTAAAATTATTGTTTAAGGAATATTAAAATTGCGTTACAACCCATGTTTCCTAATTGTTATTATATAAAAATATAACATATAAAATTTCTTTTATTATGCGTTCACACACATAACATATATATGCTAACATATATGGTTCATAATGAGAATATTGTTCCAAGTATATTCTATCTTTTTTCTTGTGGGTAGAGGTGCATAAATCGGTTTTTTTTTTGGAACCGGATACGGTTTGGATTCGGACCGGTTCCGTCAACGTTGGTCAAGAACCGGATCCATTAGAACCGGTTCCGGTTCGGATCCGGTTCCGGGTGTGAAGACTTGGAACCTATTGGGACCGGTTCGGATATTTAGAACCGGACCGGATAAAAAAAACCGGTTCCACCGGTTCCGGAAAAAAAAAAATTAAAAATTAACAAAGATACACTATAAAATACATGTTTTATTTATTTTGTAGATTTTTTTAAGTTATTTAACAATAGTTCGTACAAAAAAAATACAAAAAACATAATTGAATCACAAAGCATTAATTGTTTATTATGTTTTCAATATTCTTCGTCGTAGTCTTTGTAACATCGGTTTTCATTCTTCTTCGCTTGAGATACGTTGGGCTTCATCGTAAGCTTGTTCTTCGTCCGAAAGTGGAGTCGCCGCCCCATGTTCTACTTCGAATTCATGTATTTCTTGTTCAACGTCAAGCTCGTCTTCTAGTTTTGCAACATGTTGTACACGTTCGGCGGCATCCAAATGGTCCTTCAAGCAAATACACATCTCCATAGATTCCGGTGTAAGCCTCGTTCTTCGAATAGATAAAACCCTGCCACTAAGAGAAAAAGCGGATTCCGAAGCTACCGTGGAAGCTTGGACGGTTAGTAGGTCACGGGCCATTGCAACGAGCCTTTTGCGAGCCGTTCGACATTTCGCATAAATCGAAATAAGCCCATATTTCTTGGTTTCGGGAGCAAGGAAGTATTGACACAACCGTAACATCGCTAGTAGAACCACCAACCGAATTTTGAGTGCTTGCGGAAGCGGAAGCCATGAGAGCCTTTTTTTTTTTGCTTAAAGTGAGCGTTTTTTTTGCGTTTTGAGAGCGTTTTTGAGTTTTGAGAGCTAGAATGTTGTGGTGAACTAACACATACACCCAATACCTATTTATACTAAATTTCAATCCTTAAAAACAAAAAAAAACAAAAAAACGGCCATAAAACGGCTATATAGCCGTTTTTTTTTAACCCCAACGGCTAGAACCGGTTCCGAAATGTCCGAAAAAAACCGGTTCCAAAAAATCCGATTTTTAACCGGTCCGTCAAAAAACCCAGAACCGGTCCCGGAACCGGCGGTTCTAATAATATCCGGACCGGTTCTAAAAAAACCGGTTCTCGCCGGATCCGGTTTCGGATAATCCATCGGATCGGTTCCAGTTCTTTTGTGCACCTCTACTTGTGGGGTTGTAACTTCTATGGTGTACAAGCAGGCTGAATGGGCCCACAGTAACCGGCCTATATAGTACTAGATCATGTCAAATGGGCCGAAATCTACGTAGGATCATTGAAAAGTAGGTAGGTGTATGATTCAACTGTTTTCTTTTTAATATTATTATATTATTATTATTGTTATTATTATAGTAAATTTCACTTTTAATCCGCGTTCAGCCAAACTAATTATTTTAGTCTAAAACTTTATAATTTGATTTTTTTAATCAAATAATTTTATTTTTATATCAAATAAAGTTTTGTCCATTAACTCATTCAAATTTTCTCTTAAATCTTTTATTAAAAGACCAAATACTAGACTATATGTGTTACTTAGACAAAATAGTAAAATCTTTGTAACACACCTAATAAATAAAGGTATTATAGTTTTTTTTACACAAACTTAATAGAAAAAAATAGATGAAGTTATTAACCTCGTTTTAATTGAAACGAAAATGAGATTATTGGACTAGAAAAGTAAAATTAGAACTGCTATATTAAAATAGTTAGAATGGTTATTTTGACCAAACCATAGAGAACAAAAGCGAAATTTACCCCTTGTTATTATTATTAATTTATTATTATTATTATTATTATTATCATGAGAACTGAGAAGGAAAGAAAAGAAAAAGTATTTTTCTTTTATTCTTTATCGAGGGGATTAATCGTCAGTGTAGGTTTCAAAAAATTTTATTAAGTTTTGTGCGTAAGTTTTTAGTTTATTTTTTTAAGTATACGTTTAATCTCGATGTCATTCCCATCATACCCGACCTAATCCATCATTGTTGTACGTGGATGACTACTGGACATGGAGCTGATATGAATGCTGGTTAGATTAACAATTTACCATCCGTGGATTCATCCGTTTACTTGAAAGTTGAAATCAAATATATCATTAATTTTATATTTAATAGCCATGCATATAAATCCATTATGTTATTAGTTAATATTTGCTTTGTATGATCAAACTTAAATGATAACAGGGTTTATAATGGACCAAGATTTTTTGTCTATAGTTTTACATACTTTGCTAACTAAATTATTGTTCATATCTGTATAAGTTGTTCGAGTCAACACGTGCCTCTTCGTCACACTTTCCAAGTTTTAAATTTTCCTCCGGAAACGGGCTTGGCCGACAACCCATCATTCCGGCGTCTTCTAGGATGTCTAGAGTGTATTTGCGTTGTATTCTGAGATGCAACTTCTATTCCAGGGTCCACTTCTCACATATATAAAAGAGTAGTATTTATGGAATAAAAAAAACATTAATTTTTTCTTTTCCAAAATTAGAGTTCAACGGCTCTCTTCTTGGTCAACGAGCCGCAACGGCTATCTCTTCCTCTCCTCAAGTCGTTGCTACGCCTAGGGGTGTGCAAAAAAATCGAAAACCAAATCGTATCCGTAACAAAAAAACCGAAAGAATTGTGAATTCGGTTTGGTTACTAACCGTATCCGAATTGCGATTTCAGTTTTCGGTTCGGTTATCGGATATACCTTTTTTGAATTTGATTTGTTCGGTTAGACATATTTCCAAAACGGTTCGGTTTATTCAGATATACATATTTTTAATCGGTTTATTTGGTTTATACGGTTGAATTCGGTTCGGTTAGAAAAAATTCTAATTCGGTTTGTTCGGTTAACGGATTACCAAGAACTCGTAGTGACCATACAAAGCGCGGAAAGCTGGTTTAGAAATATCTTAATCTTAAATATTTAACTAGACCTCAGACCTATTTTAGAGAAACACTTTGCACCTTGAAGCTGATCGAATAAATTGTCAATAGGAGGCAAAGGATAACGATTTTGGAGAATGCTTTTATTCAACTCTCGATAGTCAATACAGAGTCTCATAGAACTGTCTTTCTTATTCACGAATAAGACCGGCGCGCCCTAAGGCAAGACACTTGGTCTAATAAATGCAACTCTAATAATTCATGTAACTCTTATTTCAGCTCCCTTAGCTCAAGAGGTGTCATATGATACAACGCCTTAGAAATCGGTTCGACACCAGGAATGAGATCAATAGTGAATTCCATACCTCAAGATCTGGAGGTAGTTCGGTAGCTCCTTAGAAAAATATCTAGTAGCTCACAAACAAACGGATGATTAATTACATTCTCATCGGAACTGAAAACTTACACTAAAGCTAGAAATCTCGCACACTGCGCCTATATTGATTTTGAGTCTTAAGTACGTAGATAACTTCCAAAGGTTCATGAGGCTGCATTGAGGATTTCCAACTATAATTCGACGAGTCTGATATTCAATCGTACCATGATGTCGAGATAACTAGTCCATACCAAAGATAAATTCAAAATTGCTCATTTGCATGGAAAACAGATATACTTTACAGAGCACATCCAATTCGGATCTATAAAAGCGAGATGGCAACAAAAATCTCCTACTTATATCGGAAGACAACTAGTTGCATGAATGTATTTCATGTTCGTAAAGGTGGGCTTTAGTAGCACACATATGTACCTGTAAATTCACCATTACGTTGATCAAGTGTAATCGTCAATTTACTTTACAACAGTGTCCTAATTGTCCTCCCATCATGCATCTTAAAGACCTGGCTATGTTTATGTGGAAGAATCATGTGATGACAAACAAATTATGAAAAGATGTAAAAATTCTGATTAATCATTAAGGTATTAACTAACACCGGGCATCATGTTTATTCAGATACAAAGTTATTGTGGAATTTGTCCTGAGGCATGCGTGGCAGCAAAGTCTGAATTGAGCGTAGAAGGGTTCGTCGAAATCGTGATCCCTTCGATTATGTAAAAAATTTTCTTCAAAGGTCATTTCTTAAATCCTAGAGCGAAAGCGATGAATATGATAGAATAACTTAACTTGGTAAATTCAAGGAATCCATCAAGCGAAAAAGGTGCTTATGGTAAACGATATAAAGGCTGATAACACATAGATAGGCTTATAAAACAAAGATTCGAAGATCACAAAATGATGAGCATGAAGATTGCCCAGAAGGTGGAACCCTAACCCAACGTCTACCCATTACCTCACAGGTTTACTTTTAAGATTTAAGTTTTCCATAAGAAAGAGCCTTTGCTCTAATACCATAACTGTAACACCCCAACCCGGTAGGGCCGGAATGCCACTATTACAGATATCAAATCAAAACCATCCCATAATATTAAAGAAACGATCCAAAGTTTAGAAATTCAACATCCCGAATAATTTGAAAGAAACCTACATATTATTTATTACATTAACAAAATAAAGAGATAGTCTTGACTCCAATTGCACTCCTCACGATGTCTCCTGATTTCCCTGATTTTCTTAAGTACCTATTGTAAAAACAAGAGCACACAACAAAAAGAAATACGACTGAGCCAAAAATTGCTCAGTGACGGAAAGAACAATAGCAATGAAACTACACTAATGAAACAGAAGCGATTCAAAGGCATAACTGACATTGAACGAAGCATGTAATACTGAAATCTGATACTAAACATACAATACTGATATCTGATGTCGAACATATAATACTGAAATCTGAAATAATGAACTAATCTACACAACAGGCGAGTTAACAAAATGAGTCGTGTAATAATAGGAAGTACCCAGAGCCAAAACTGAAACTGAAGGGTACACACCTAGCTAGGCTATGCACCAAATGAGATGTCGCGTGTGGTGTAACACATTATTCCATCCCCCTGATAATTGATAACTAAACTAGGATCGATCCATCCGCCTCCCATATAATGTGGCCAATGTACTCCCTGAGTACTAAACGTGTAAACGGAGACGCCGTGAACCTTTTATTACACACAGTCACACGAAAAGTGTCACACCATTGATGCCCAAATGATGTGTCTGACATGCTCGGGTAACACAGTATTAAGTCTGAGGGGTAGTATAACTACCAAACAAATAACTAAACATAAATGCATACGTCTAAACAGAATATAATCTAAGGAACACACAATAATGAGTATAAACCTAAAGGTGTATTGCATGCTACAATTTTCAAAGGCGCAATACGGTTTTTAGGCAACCAATAGAATGAGTAACTAATACACATAAGTCCGAATGACTAAGTGTTGGAAAAAGGAAACGATGAAAACATGCTACAAAAGAGAGGGGTCAGAATCCGTATCTTAGCCAAAAGCAAAAGTAGAACAATTCAGTTCGTCCTTAAGAAATACGCAGCCTACGGTTTTTGTCACACCCCGATAAAACGCAGCGAAAGGACATTGGGGAGTGACGTCTCAGATCTCATCGCAATTAGTTAAGCATTACTTAAATGATTAAAACATGGATTCCATTATTTTAAAAGAGTTTACAAAACAACTTGTTCAAACGTTTGGCAAAGATCCAAGTATATAACCCTAGACAAAGAGTAATAAAACTAGATCTTCAAAAGTAGGAATCCTTTTTCCATATGCATGTGAACGCCATCATGACTCAAAGTTAGTTACCTGAAAAACATGCTAAAAATCGTCAACATAAAGTTGATGAGTTCACAGGTTTGAAAGACTCGATACAAACCGTTTCTTGGAATAACTATACGCATAGCTAATGACATTCTCGATGGATCCTATTAAGTAAAGTCGAGTTAAGACTAAGACATATGTAATCCCATGAGCCCCATAACCAAGCCTAGATCGCCTTGTTGCCTCGTCACATCGTACACTTAAGACAATGTATATAATATTTGGAGAAATATGCACTCGTTCGACCGTCATCGATGGTTAGCGCGCCTAACCCGAGTTGGGGTGTCAACCTAATAGTACTATTCATATGTTCCTGTAACGAACAAAAAATCCAAATATAATGTTATTTGCCTAAATAATATTATGGGTGAAAGTGAAATAAACACAAGTTTTGGATTAAAGGTTAAAAGGTGGAATTATTCACTTTTTGGATTAAAAGTTCCAAAAGTGAAGTATAAGGGGGTAATGTGTAATTTGTTTTAATAAAAATAAAACATCAGGTGTTATGTGGGTGTGTGGTGGCAACACATACTTTAGTGTGTGTGTGGATATCGATCAAACCAAGGGGGAGAGGAGAAAGAGGGCCAAGCAACAAAATTAAAGATTTGAGTGTGGAATTCCTTGATTATGGAGTGTTCAGCTTCTTTCAATCATTCAAGTAAGTTGTTAGCCTCCTTTAAATCTTCATTTCAAGTGTTCTTGGTGGGTTTTGGTAGAAAACCCGAATTGGGTTAATTGGTATGGTGATTTTGGCTTAATGTTGTTTATAAACCTTAACCTAGTGTTCTTAATGTTGGAGAATCATGTTTTACATGATTATAACACCTAATTTGATGTTTGAAAAAAATAGGGTTCTTAAGGTGAAATTGGGTTTTTTTTTTGAAATTGAGGTTGTTTGGGTGGTAATCGGTGGTTGGTAAGTGTTTATGGTGTGAATAAACACATAACTAAGTAATAACATTCAATCAATTTGATGATTTAAGAAAATGGAGTTTTGGTGTAAATTGGGTGAAACCCAAATGTGTAAGAATGGGTGAATGATTGTGTAGAGAGGTTAAAACTTGTTTAAGGTGTATTTAATCAAGTTTAGAATGGGTGAATCCATAAGTTCTAGGGTGGGTGTTAGACCTCAATTAAAAATGGTGAATTGGTGGATTGGAAGTTTGACTATTATAGGTCAAACGGGTCATTTGGGTTGAAAGGTGGTATTTGGATGTTGGAGGTTTGGTTAAGGTTGTGTTAACCAAACTAAGTTAAGGTGATGATCATTAGATCATAAGGGTGTGTTGGTGTCAATTGGTGATCAATGGATTAGTAATTGTAAATGGGTTAGATAGGTGATCAAGTGGTAAGGAAGCTGACTTGGAGGATCAAGCGGGATCATCTTTAGCAAAAGGTAAGTGATTTGCACTTACTTAGTAATGATTGGTGGTAATTGCACATATTTGATTTACATGTTAGTTGTCTAAATATCTTATATGTGTTTAATTGTATGTTGAAAATTGCATATGGTGAAAATATGCAAGGGTGGGTGCGTGGTGTTTGAGGTCTAAGAACTCCGCCTTGTTGTTTGATGAATTAAGTTAATAAACTTATATGGTGTATTGGTGTAAATTGACTTGTGTGGTAATAGTCAAACTTGTATGCATAATGTAGTTTGAAATTGGTGTAGTTAACTATGTGGTATATAGTCAAACTAAAATGTAGAATATGATAAATTCGTGTACTTAACTATGTGATATATAGTTAAACTAAAAAGTAGAATGTGGTAATTTGGTGTAATTGACTTATGTGGTGTAAAGTCAAACTAAATGTGGTAATTCGGAGTAATTGACTTTTGTGGTATATAAGTCAAACCATTGTGGAATAATGGTGAATTGGTGTAAATTGACTTAATGTGGTATAAGTCAAACTATTGTGGAATAATGGTGAAATTGGTGTAAATTGACTTATGTGGTATATAAGTCAAACCATTGTGGAATAACGGTGAAATTGGTGTAAATTGACTTACGTGGTAAATAAGTCAAACCATTGTGGAATAATGGTGAAATGTTGTAAATTGACTTAATGTGATATAAGTCAAACCATTGTGGAATAATGGTGAATTAGTATAATAATAGGACTTGTATGATGTCAATACTTGTCTAAATGCCGGTCTTGGAGTCACATACTCAATGACATAACTTAACGAGTGTGGTAAACCCGGGTGGTAAGCTTGTAGTCAAATATACCAAATAATAACGAATGAGTCGGATTGGATAAGGGGTAAAAAACGAGTTATGGTTATCGTATGAGGAGTTTAAAATATTCACAAAATGTTGTTGATTGCTTATAACGACCGGGGGTCGAGTTGGGAGGTTCGAAAAGGTGGAAAAACTAAAATTTGCTACAGGTGGACATAGCCATGTCTGATTCTGCACATGGCCATGTCAGAAATTCTAGTTCATCAGGTGGACATGGTTATGTGAGTCTGCACATGGCCATGTCTAGAAATTGTTATGAACATCAGGTGCATATGGCCATGTCAGAAATTTTATTTCTTCAAAACTTTCCATTTTTTAGGTTTTTGCTTAGGTTTAACCCTTAGGGGTCTAAGGGAGGTTGTATATCATTACTAATTGTCACACCCCAACCGACGACGGATTATACGTCGGGGCGGACGCGGTTGTTCAATAGCACAAGGTTGACTATTAAGGTTTAAATAATTTTATTAAATAACTTCAAGGTTCCAATACAAAGAATAAATCAAATACATAGCAAGAATACAAGTCTAATTGATTAAGCATTCTAGGTCCAAGCATCCTATGTGATCACAGTAAAGTCTCATGTTGTAGTACCTGAAACATGTGAAAGAATCTGTCGACTACAAAATAGTTGGTGAGATACAAAGGTTTTGACACAGTTTAACAAGTATTTGAAAAGAATTACAATTCACTATGATTTATGCATTCTATAATGTAAGTATGAGAAAACAAGTATCTTAAACATTGTGCACATCAACCCTCCAACCAAGTTTAGGCATAACCCGCATGTTACCCTTATAAGTCTCAAGTTTAAACTTTAATGTAGTAACAAACACCAAGGGCTTCCCCCCGAAGGGGTCAATCAATCAAGGTGGATTGGTCAAATGCAATAGATCTATCATTGTTACTATAGGCTTGATCAAAGTTAATGAATGTGCTAGTTTTAAGTTTAATCTAAGCATACAAGTCTCAAGTTTAACATAAGAATAAACACGTAGTCATAGTTGTACAAGAATTGTATAAGTTTAAGAATTTTGAACATGTTTCACCCCAAAAGCATAAAAGGAAAAAAGGGGCTAAGTATACTCACTTGGATTGATGAATAGTATCCGACACGGATAAATATTTGCAAGACTTGGAGGGAGAATATCCTCACGATAAGCCTAAGTATGCAAGTTTAAAGATTTAAGTATGATCCTATAAGTCTATGGTAAGGATCTAGGATTTCGAGATTTGACTAGGGTTCCGAACGAAAAATGGGAATGGTTTGTGTTTATGAAGTTTAAATAAAGTTTATAATAAGGTTTTGAATAATTAACACAAGTCTTGAATATTAAAGTTTCATAAGTTTGTAGATTAGAATAATTATTAATAAAAATAATTATTTAACATGTTTAATTATTGATCACACAAAATAGGCAATAATAATTCAAAGTAATTTTCTAAGAATTTTATAAATGACGTTGTACTAATAGATGAAAGAATAAATAGTCATCAAAGATCGATAATAATTATTTAAAGAATGAACAATTATTAAATATTCATAATAATTATTTAATGAATAAACAATGGTTAAGAATAAATGTTTAAGTCAATAGATAATTACTAAGTGTTTATAATAATTATTTAAAGAATAAATAATTAAGGTAAATAACAATTTAATTGTTAAGGGTAAATAATTATTTAAACGAATACTTACTTTATTAAATAATCTATATAAAGCATTAGGTATTTGTTTCACAAACTATCTTGTAAGATGTTTTAAAACGTGGTTATAAGTTTAGGTAAATACGTGGAGTTATAAGTTTTAACAACTAGGACTTTTTATATCGTTTAACTTATAAATAATTTATAAGTTTATAACTATTTTAAATAAGGCTTCTTAAAGTATTTAAATAAAATTTACAAGTTTAAAATGTTAAAATTTCCATTTAGTTTTATAAGTTTATAAGTTTAAATTAATGATTAGGATAAAGAATTCTTTTAATACAAATAATTTCTGTGAAATTATAATTTTTATAAAAGTTTTTTAAAAAGTTTTTATAGTTTTTATGAATTTAAAACCATAATTAAAGTTTTAATTAATTATAGGTTTTAACTAAGTTTCTATTTAATTAAAAATATTCCAGAAAGTAAAAGTGTAACTAAAATCTGTTTTTGAGTTTATATAAGTTTAACAGATTTTATAAAAATTATTAGGAATATTAAATATGATTAAATAAGCATAAAAGAAATGAAATAAAATAAAATTGGGTTGGCCGGATCGAACCCGCGCCGTCCCGGTCACAGCACACACACAACGGATTAACCATCCCAACCACTGTCTTATTAGCTTAAAACATGAAAAAGAAATTTCTTAAACAGAACCCCAAACCAACCCCAAATCCCCGTATGAACCCTAGATCAAGAATTTGTAAATGCACATCGATTAGCCCTTTGTTAATCAAATTAAACATAGGGCTTCTGATCTATGCAAGATTTCGAGTAGAATGGCCATTTGAATTACCTGAAATGATATCGAAATGGGTGAGAACGAGCTTGGCCTTGCCTTCGGCTGTCGCGAGCTTCAAACGGCAATGCAGGTTCGATCCTGACGAATTGAGGGTTTGAGTAGTTGTGGTGTGATGTCGCTGAGGTGTTTGAGTGGGTATTTATAGTCGATTTCAGTCTTAAAGGCTTGAACCGTTGGGGGTTTTACGGTTGAGTAATGGCGGATCAAATACGAAATCGTGCATGGTTATCGATGGAATCAAACATTGAATGTTGTTAGGTAAGGGTCGCATGCGCGAGTCGATGCTCAAGGTTCAGTGAACTTGGCCGGAAACACGATTTCGCGCAAGAAGGCTGAAAAATCGGGGCTGGGGAGGTTCGAACCTGAGACTGTTTTGGTTTCAGGGAATTTGGTCAAATTGCAGAACAGGTCCCTGATGCTTGAGGTGTTTATCATTTCATGTATAAACTCAAGTTTTAGTTTAAACCAAGTTTTGATATTGATAGTTTTGGTCCCTTGACTCTATAAAAACGAAATATGTTTTATTTTTTATAAAACTACCTAAGTTTTATAGGATTTATTATTTTATAATTTTTATAAAATAATTAATAAGATTTAGAGCTTACATGCTTAAGTATAAAAAAATAAGTTTATAAATTATTTTATTTATATAATTATAAACTTATAAAGTTTTAAGAATTTCAAACATTTTTATTTATAAGGTACATCTATATATATATTTGTCTTATATATATATATATACCAAGTATAACTGTTTTTTTGCTAATTGAATTAATATTTAATATTTAAAAAAAATGTATTTTTAATAAGTTTCTAAGATTTGAATGCTCAATACATGCACGGGTTTAGGGAAAGATACATCGAAAAAATCCTGGATATTACACTAATGGTGTTATGCATGGTGTTTTGCACGTAAAGCTCCGCTTTTAAGTCTCGCGTCACACTTCGTGGTGGAATTGGATTCTCATTCGGTTTGTTGTATGTTAATGGTTGGAGTTAGAACTCATTGATTGGGGTTCATTAAACTTGTTTGAGTCATCTCTTAGATATTGAAACTTGTCGTCATTTTGAGATGTCGGTCGAACGTTTTAAAACAAGTTATGTCGTCATTTTGTTGTGAATAACATGTGTTGTTTTGTCAAGGGCGTTTATGATACCTAAATTCTGCGTGCGTTGAAAGTCGAAATTGGTTGAAATTTTTGGTTGTTACAGTTCCACGGTTGAGTCCACAGTTAATGGTTACATTATCGAAATAAACACGAGGACTTCCCTTGCGCAATAATAGAAATAAACCACAAACTCATGTATACATAAAGATCTCGATGGAATTCATTCACCTGCTATCGTATTTACTTGAATTTAAAGGCATGTTTTTCCCTCAAAGTATAAAATAGTAAAAAAGGGTCGTGAAACTCACCTGGTAATGCAATGCTAGCAATACAAAGCTCGGAATATCTATGAAACCTCTACCCGTGCCCTAAACACAAAGGACACCTTAGGTTTGGAAATGATGTCGAAACTCGATGTGTTAGTGCAAAATAATATATTTTGTAAATTTTACACTAAGATATACCCCAAACTCATGTATAAATAAAATCGAACTTTATATATATATATATATATATATATATATATATATATTTCTAACTTATATATATACATAGATTCACCAAAAATACACACACACACACACACATATATATATATATATATATATATATATATATATATATATATATGTTCAAAATAGATACTAGCACCATTTCTTGCAAAATTTACCAAAGTGTAAATACATGTATTTTTTTTTCACAAAATATATCCATATGTATGTATGAAACATTAGCTACATGTGTAAGTCCAAAATTGTATAAAGTCTTGAAATACATACAACTACAAATCCAAGTTCACAAGTGTATGGAAACCCCAAGATACAAACCAACTCGTATATTTACCCAAAAATACATATCTCTATGTATTTAAACATAGAAATCTCATGGATTTAAAAGTATGTTATTTTACTGACATGTGAAATATACTAAGAATCTACAAAATAACAAAATGATAGTTTTTAGTGCCCTAGGCTTTATGACTTATAATTTTAACAAAAATATATAATAATTAATAAAATAGATCCTTGGACATAATATGCATTATTTTTATCAGGTATACATATTTATACATTTAGATCTCTAATAGTTCATAAACCATTATTATGAACTAAAATAAAATATATGCTAAGACTGTCATAAAACACCAACTTAAGGATGAAAACAAAGTAACTAGTTTTATATGTTTAGAAATCTTTGTGGACACATCCCAACCCTATTGAGCCTTGCATGATTATAGAATTTAAACTAAAGTAAAAATATAGTTTAGAGAGTTTGTTCATACTCTGGGCAAGCAAGGAGGAGGCTAGATGAAAGAATATCCTTGAGCTTGAATCTTGTAAAACAGACTTAAATACATTTGAGAACACCTTGAAACATCTTAGTTTAGGACTTGAGAGTTTAAAATAGGATGTTTGAAGCTTGAGATTTGAATGTGTAAGGGAGGGTGAATGAGTCGTGAACTAGAAGTTGGAATTTGAGAGTATAAAAGGTTTAGGTGTTTGTTAAATTGAAAGTGGGTTTCTGTTGGAATAATGAGGAGCCGAGAATAAATAAAAGGGTGGGGATGGCTCTTTAGGGAAATTGTGTTTATTATAATATTTGATATACCATACTAGAACAAGAGTTTGGGTTAAGCAAAGATTGGAATCGGATTGGGTATGGGAAGGGCCGATGGGTTGGGTAAAAAAATATACTCCAAGGCATAGTATAATATTCGTTAAGACATGCTCGTATAATATTTGGAAGCCAAAGGAAATAGATCCCATGATGGTGTTTGCAGGAGTCTTTACGTGTCTCACCCAAAGCATGGCTTCACACATTAAACAAAAGGAGCATGAGAAGGACAAGAATGTATGGTGGTTTAATGGTGAATAAGATGACGAAGGTGGTAGTAGGATGATAGCCGATTGGATACAACCACAAGCAAAGGAAAAATGATTTTTGACGCACTTCTGGGTTCATATACTCAAGTATAAGAGGTATGGGCTCCAAGTATTTAAAATAAATAACATCAAGTATACCATGTGAAACAAATGAGTATAATATATATATGGATGGGTATTGTATGGTGACTGTCGACAAGGACAAAAAAAATAGAAAGAAACGAGTGTTGGTGGTGAACCACGCTATTAGGTTGACGCGGTTCCGTATAAAAATAAACGTTCTTGCTCGAAAATTTAAAATATAAACGCAAGAAAATCTAGCGCTTTAAGTTTTATAAAATGAAATATAGAAATAAAAAATATATAATATATACATGTCGTGTTAATATATAATACATATTCGTGCGTGTTACGTGAATTTAATAATCTTTATAAATGTAGACGTGTTAAAATTACAAAGATTATATGAAACTATATTTAAATGCATCAAATAATATAGTGCATAAAAATAACTTATCAACTGTTTCACTAGCATTTTGAGTGTTAATTCACCAACGTTCGCGTTCGTCAAAATATTTAAACGTGGAATGGTAATTTCTAAAAACTACCGGATGAATACCAATGTATGTACGCGGGCTTTGTTAGACTTTAAAAGACGTAATTGATGTAAGCCAAGTCTAATGCACGTTTAAAACGTAAAGCATGTAAATTCGTTTGTACATAAATAATTTGGCAGGTGTCACAGTTTTGATGGTCTCAAAATAGATTTACTCTTGTTGAGTTCATGAGTTCATTCGTTGATTAATGTTCCGGCGACGGAGACCGTTATACTTTAACATAATTGTTTTCAATATCAATAAGGGTTTCCAACATAGCTTATTATTGTACATAACATAACTGTTCGATAATTTATTGAATAAAACCCATACTTGTGAATTACAAAAATGTGTGTGCCTATGCAGTTGTGTGTGTATAACACCACCAGTAGGTTTTCTTATGACTTCCTCACAAACCAATTAATTGGATGGATTTTTTTTTCTTTGAACGGCAACACCTAGATATTCTAGGATAATTGAGTTTCCCCGTGTCAACATCTAGAACATCCAGAGCAGCCCACCACAGGAGGAACCCCCCAACTAGGTAAACCCCTGACCTGACCACAGACCCTTTTTTTGCTGTTGCCAGGATTCGAACCCAAGACCTCCACTATGGGAAGTCTTGGGACTACCATTGCACCAAAGGGCCAACGGCAATTAATTCGATGGATGGGTGGTAACCTACACACACCACAACATACACAACATGCATTTTGCTAGATACATACACACATTAACACATGCACACACACACAAATAAACACAGTTTTGGTCGCCGGGAGGAATTAACGCTAAAATCGAACAGTTTAAGCATGTATAGAACCGAAACCGAGCACCGAGGTTGTTACCTGATTTGTGAGTCGAAAACTGCTCGAAACTAACAGGCCTTTCGGGTAACAGAGGCGTTCCAGAAGGCTTCCGACCACGGCACCACGACGACAGTCTACAGGTGGAGAGGCTGGTATGTTGCCGAAACGAATAGGTTAACATTTAGCGGAAGTCGGATTCGAAACATAAGAAGAATAGACTGATTTTACCTGCGTCGTGAATCCACAACTTAATCGGTGTCCTCGCCGGTAGCAGCCTGTGGTGCAGTGGCGGAACTTGACAGGCAGCGGGCTGATTTAGTGGTGGTTTGTGGCGCTTTGTTCGCAGCGGCTCAAGAGAACGGTGATGGTTTCGTGAGGTGAAATCGACTTTGGAGGGTTGTAAATACATTCGATTGAACGTGACTGAGAAGGAATTGGCATCCCAATTCTCTCGTGGTAGGGCCGGTCCTGAGGATTTAAGGAATTGGCATCCCAATTCTCCCATGTATATATCACCATTATATACATGGGTGTAACATGTATATAAAGTGGTGATGTATATGTAGGCGAAATATGTATACAAATGGTGATATACATGGGTGATACATGTATATGATTGGTGATATATATACATAGGTGAAATATGTATATAATGGTGACATACATGATTGTAACATGTATGCAAAAGGCGAAACAAGTTCCTAAAACTTAAACGGTTGAATCGGTGTTTGAGATTCATAAGAATCATGTGGGGTGTTAAGGGTGGGTTATTGGGTGTTTATAACCATACCTAGATGCTAACGGTTGATTAAATCGATAGGGGGTCAAGCATGGAGGGTCGAAAATGGCAAAAGCTGAAAATTTAGGAGTGCAAGCCTGTGCCTTGCGTATGGGACGCCGGTGGGTGTCTCTCCAACGCCAACCCATACGCCAGTTGTTGAAATTGGCAATTTTAGGAGTTTTGGGAAGTTAAGCACTTGGGGGTTGTTGTGCAATGTTATATCATTACTAATGGTTTATTTATGGTGTTTTGATTGTAGGGAAAGCTCCGATTTGATGTCTCGGGTCAAGCTTCGTGTTGGTTGGATTCTCAATTTTTTGGATGGTTGTTAATGTTAGGAGTTATGACTCAATTTTGGGAGTCACTTAACTCGTTTTAAACTACCTTTTGGATGTTGAAGCTTGTTGCTATTTTTGAATGTTGGTCGGTTGTTTAAACGGATTTATGTCATTGTCGTTTTGTCGTATTTAACATATGGTGTTTATCAAGAGTGTTTAATGGAACCTACTTTCGCATGTTTTATAAAGTTAAAATTTGGTTGAAATTTTTAGGGTGTTACATTCATGTGCGATGTACAAAAGTTTAATGTTGTGGCTTGTTGGTCTACATAAGAACTCTGCCCCGTATAACTGCATTATGACATTACAAAACACTCTATGCATTAACTTTAGGTTCTCCTAGCCATACTTAAATAGTCGTCGAATTCGTTGGGAGGATTAGTGGTTGCGAGTTGTTTAATCGCTGATGTGCATTTTTGTAACGCCGTGAAACTCTTCTTGTTCCTAGCGTCTTCACCCTCTTGAAAATACTCAAACCTAGCTTCTACAACGCCAACTATTTGTAAAAATAACTTCTTTGACATCCGAAACCTATCTCGAAACGTCGTTTTTCCGTGTGTTGGGTTTTCGTCAAAATAATCTTTTTTTTAGATTTTGTAGAGCCTGTTCACGATCACGGCGTACATATGTCCTTGATGATGTAGCTGTGTTTTCCTCTTCGGCTTGAGCGGTAATATCACATAGAAATTGCATAATATCTCCGCCGAACACGAAGTCGAGCGCATCTTTCGATGAATCGGGTGAGATTTATAACGTACGATTCATATTTTGGGTGGGGTTGGTACAAACGAAATGGGTTATATATCAATGGTATGAGATATATTTAGAAAGAATGTATTTTTTTGTGTATCGAGTAAGATAACTGGTTATGTATTTATAGGGGTTAAATTTATTATTTTTTTTTTAATTTTCAACGCCTCTTTTGGCCGTTCAACAATCATATTCTTCCTCCTTTCAACGGCTATACAAACCCGCCTACCCTACCCGCCCACTTCTACCCGTTGAACCCGCTAGGCTTGCGACGGTGTACCCGCAACCCGCCATCTACTCGTGCTCTACTCCCACCACCCCCTAGAACTTATGATATTTACTTGTTTGGATCCATAATTTGCTTTGTAAAATGTTGAATACTATTTGGGGGTCTAAAAGAAATAAATAAACTCTTCAGGGACCTGTATTGAGAAAGAACTTTTAGGTTTCAAAAAGAAAACTCGTGGTCGATCTCTCTCCATCACTGCAAGTAGCGAACGAAAATGTCGTCGACGGTAATGAGAGATCTGGAAACCAGATCGCCGGCGACAATGAACTACCGGAGAAATTCTTCACCACAACCTTCGCTGCCGTTGGTCGTCACTCTCAACTGCATAGAAGACACGGGCATCGAACAGGAATACCTTGCCGGCGTCGCACGTGTCGAGCACGTACCTCTGAGTCTACTCGCAGAGGCAAAGATCGAGTCCGCTGCAGCTGTTCTCCTACACTCGCTTGCGTTTCTACCACGTGCCGCCCAGCGCCGGCTTAGGCCTTGGCAGATAGTGTTATGCCTCGGCTCGTCTGATCGTTCCGCGGATTCGGCAATCGCCGCCGACCTAGGGCTTGGTAGGCTTGTACACGTGGACGTGTCGCGAGCTGAGGAGATTGCTGATACGGTTATGGCGTTGTTTTTAGGGCTGTTGCGGCGCACACACTTGCTTTCTCGTCACGCGCTCTCGGCTTCTGGATGGCTCGGTTCCGTACAGCCACTTTGCCGTGGAATGAGGCGATGTCGAGGGCTTGTGCTAGGGATTATTGGTCGGTCTGCTTCTGCTAAGTCTTTGGCTACTCGGAGTCTGGCGTTTAAGATTAGTGTGCTCTATTATGATATTCACGAGGTATAATTAATCTATAATCATAGTAGATTAGCTTCATTAACCAGTAATTTCTTAGATATATATACATCTATAAATTGAATATGCTGTGAACTTTTAATAATATAGATGCCCAATTGGTTGTGGAGTGGTGCAATTGTTACCTATACCTAATTAAAAATATAGGTTGCTTAAATTGAAATGTGGCATGTCACTTTATTCTAGTGAGCTAATTGGGAATCAGTACACTGCTTTTGTTCGATGGAAGCTTTAGCTGTTTCTCTGTAGATTGGTAATTGGTTAGGGGGATTTGTTACTAATTGCTTTAGGAACTTCAGAAATGTAGACCAATCATTGACAAACTAAACTGGCCGTCTTTTCTCTCCTGCGTTTCGTTTACAAATACTTATGAGATGGATGTTTTTTTTGGTTATAGACTTATAGTTATCAATTATCATAATTTACTTCCTTTAGCTAGTATTATGTTTGGTACATTTGATAGATCTATTTAGCTAGATTCAGTGTTCTACTGTTCTAAAAGAGTAAAAGTAGGACCATGCAGGCTCAGTCATCAGAGCTACCTATTCCTTCGTTTAATAACTGTTCAACTATATTAGGCATGATTGAGCATGGTCACAGCACAGGATGTTAAGTTCAATTAAGAAGATATTTCTTACCACTTTACCAGTTATTTTTGTATAATTGTATTTTGATATGTTGAAGGGTGGTTGGTCGTGCAATATAGGAACTTCAGTTCTATCACAAATGTAAAAGAACTAATATTACCATCCATTTACTTAGATATCCACTTAAGATTTGATTAAAAGGTCTTAGCTCAACATCATGTTGCTATATCCTCATAGTTTTACAAATATAGGAACTTCAGTTCTATATCAAATGCAAAAGAACTAATATTACGATTCATCTGCTTAGAATCCACTTCAGATGCGATTAAAAGGTCTTAGCTCAGCTTAGCCTCTTCTTGAAACATCCCTAAGTTGACTGAAATACGAAAAGTCGGGGTGAGTTGTTTGTTAAAAGTTAATTGCAATAAGAAACGGGGGAGAAATTGCAACTCTAAGGTGATAATCATGACGTTCCCTTGCTAGCAGACTATCAGAGTGCATAGAGATCCTGTTGCAATGTAATTCAGTATGAAATAATGTAATACTAGAGGCAAAATATACTATTTATGAAGTTAATCGAAGCCCAGGATTAGTGACCCAAGCCTAGAAACTTTGGCCTTATGTTGCCATATTGAAGTTTATCAGCTGATGGGTTTATGCGCTTCAAAGTTGCACAGGTTAATTTACCTTATTGGACCTTAACAAAATTAAATAAAGGTGGTTGTCTTGTTTGGGCTATAAATGGTTTAATAAATTTTTAAATAAATGTAATATGGGTAAAAAATAATGGTTCATGTACTGTGCTACAAGTGTGTGATTTGGTTGGATTGGAGGAGTGTTTGCTGTATCTTTAAAAATGAGGGTGTGGGTTGAACATTTACTTAACAGATAGTAACATGCAGGGTACAAATTTGAGATATCTTTATAGCTTCCAAAACCTTTGTGATTATATTTTACAGAATTAATGTATGACGTTTCGAGACAAAATAAATAAGTGTTTTTTTTTGAAAAAAATTAACATATAACACTAGATATTAATTAGGATTATTGCATTCTTCAAGAATATAGTCCATATCACAACAATGAACTCACAGGGATTGCTAGAACTGGACTTAAGAATAAACAGACCCAAGGAGCATGTGGTTCTGGTTTATTGCCAAATATGGTACACCCATGAAACATAGTATATGCACTTGATCTTTACAAAAGACGGTGCAAGTGTAATGTGCATTAATAGAAAAGAGGGGTCCGTTATGCTTTGAATCAAACACGTTACTTTCCACTAGTTTCATATTTCATTAATTTGTTAGACCAACAATCCTGCAAAACGTATGTCAATAAAAATCATCTACGTTTCTTTTTTTATCTGTAAACGTTACATACTAAGATACTGAAATAGACCAACTTTTCTTTAAACTAAATTGGACAATTTTTTGAGGTGGGGGAGGGTGGAGATATATTTGTTTTGGGCTGGTGGATAATCTTTCCAACTTTTTAGGATTTGAATAACTACATTTGTTTTAGTTCATATCTAGAGTTTCTTTTTCTTTGATAATTATTTTTATATTTGCCAGGAAAAAGGAAAAAGAGTAAGCAGGTTTCCTCCTGCTGCCAGGAGGATGGACACTCTTAACGATTTACTTGCTGCAAGTGATCTCATTTCACTCCATTGTACCCTAACAAATGATACAATTCAAATTTTAAATGCTGAATGCTTGCAGCATGTCAAGCCAGGTAAATTTTATTTTGATTTATCTTTAATCTTATACAATGTGAAAAAGGATGAGTATGCCTCTTTTTTTCACTAACAGTGTTGCTTAAATATACAGGGGCGTTTCTGGTTAATACCGGTAGCAGCCAGCTGTTGGATGATTGTGCAGTAAAACAGCTTTTGATTGATGGCACACTTGCAGGATGTGCTCTGGATGGCGCTGAAGGGCCTCAATGGATGGAAGCATGGGTAAGATGAACAACCATAGGGTATGAGAAATTACAGAACATGCAACTGAACTTGTTTTGAGACATGTGATTGACCAATCTTATTAAATATGTTTTTACTGTTTTAAACTTTGCATACAATTAACAGAGACACAATTGTGGTAACATGAGACACTAATTTCTATGCATATTTCTTGGAGTACTTTTCCTATGATTTACTACAGGATTCAATATATATTATTCAAGGTTTTCATTAGCAAAGAAAGCCTTTTTTGGTTTCTTTAGTTTGCTTACAGGTTCTAAGTACCGGACTATTATGTGTTTGATTTCATAATTGCTTATGCCTAACTTTTACATTGAAAAGTGTTTTGTTCTTCATCCTAAGAAAAATCGCTTTACTTCTTTTAAAACAATTACCAAAATAGCCGAGCTTATGTGTATTATAAATTGAGAAATCGTAATAGAGTTGCAACTAGGGGAAAGAAAATGCTACCAGGGCATTTGAGAAAGAGATAACATGAACATATCTCAATGTTCTTGAGATCATAAGCTCGTACATTGTGTGTAATTCTGTAATATTAGTTCATGGTTATCTGGATAATAAATACTTGCATACAATGAGTACTATTTTTTTGTTTGATGCTAATTTTCCAAACACAAACTTGCTTCAGGTACGAGAGATGCCCAATGTTTTAATACTTCCCCAAAGTGCAGATTACAGCGAAGAAGTATGGATGGAGATCCGGGAAAAAGCCGCCACTATATTACAAACATTCTTCTTGGATGATGTCATCCCAACCGATGCCATTTCAGACATTGATGAAGAGGAAAGTGAAACACTCTATGAAGATGAACCAAGTGCCAAACAAGACAAACACGGTGCGTCACAATCCTCTACCATTCAACTATTAACAGACAATATTCATATGTCTCGCAAGACCCCCATGACAAAAGATATTAGCCAACCTCAAGAATCAACATTATCAGAAAACACCTCCCCTCAATCTGAAGTCAAGCACAGTAGATCAAGTAGAAAAGCTAAAAAAAGACATGCCCGCCAAAAATCAATGCATAAAGAAAAAGAGGGTACATCAAATAAAGAAGACGATACTGCCATGAGTGGTACAGACCAAGTGTTGAGTTCTAGTTCTCATTTTGCTTCACCTGATGATTCAAGAAGTAAAAGAACAACCGTTGAATCGGTGCATGATCCGTCCGCTAAATATCTGAAATCGAGCACGGGTGTTGGTAAAAGGTCTATTGAGATGTTAAAAGATGGTTGTGTTATTTCTTTGCAAGCACGAGATCATTCTGCACTCCATGTTTCTAGGCAGAGAGCTCAAGGTGGTGGATGGTTTCTAGACATGATGTCAAATGTGACAAAAAGAGATCCGGCAGCGCAATTTCTTGTTGTTTTCAGAACCAAGGTTTGTGAGTGGAAGTTATTGATGTAAATTGATTGTTCTGTAGGTTTTAGGGGTGTGCTTTGGTCCAAAACCGGACCAAACCTGACTAAACTAAACCTAAATTTGAAAATATTGGAACCGAGAACCGGGGAGTATAAAACCGTTTCGGTGTTGATTTAGAACCTGTTCGTTCTCGAATCAGATTGGAACCTGATTCAAACTCTTTGGCAAGTGATTCAGCCTACTTTCTTGCCTAAACAATGTCGTTTCAATAAAGTAACAGAAAAAAAATCGGTTTTGGACAGGTGCATAACCAGACCGGACAGAGAACCAATATTGTTTTCAAATTATGAACAGGGAACTGGAGTGTACATAATTGGTCCCGTCTGATCCGCTACTCCGTTCCGGTTTCGGTTCGGTTTGCCGGGTTCAATGCATTGGACCTAGTGCATGGGGTTGGGCCAGGCCAGACCAGGCCAGGCCAGGCAGAAGCCTGTAAGGAAATAAAATACTGAAACCGAAAACTGAACCGATTTTGACCAGTCCATTCCCAAACATGACTGTGAATTGAATGTGTGTGGGTTTGTCTTGGTTTGAATAAATACAAGTTTGAAAGTTATAGATCTGTTCAATTCTAAAATGACACAGTTGGTTTGTTTTGCCCCGGTCCTGGTTCTGTTCTCCATTTTGTCGGTCTGGGGCAGGTTTTACACACCCGTAGTAACTTTCATCCCATTTCAGCTAAATCTCTAGTTTTATTGTGAATGCAGGACACAATTGGTTTAAGATCTTTCACTGCTGGTGGGAAGTTGTTGCAGGTGTGTTTTCATGTTAAGTTATATTATATGATACAACATAATAAAGAGTAAGTTGCATTTCTCTTAGGTTTTACCAACTTATGTGGTCCATCAAGTAACAAGAAACATATTGGAGCTTCTTCAAATCATATGATAAAATTCAGAATGCTAAGTTATTATTATATCATGTTATCAGTTTACCAAGTATCTCAAACAAGATGCATCGAATTATGTTTTAACCAAAAAAAAGTTACAAAATACATAGAATATCATTAAAAGATTTGATTTTTCACCATGAAAGGCAGAATACTGATAATAAAAAAGGTGTAATGCGCCTTCTTGATAGTTTTACCTATTTCGATTGGGGGAAGAAGCATGATTAAGGCATTTGATCCATACTTAATTTCAATGTGCCATGAAGAAATTATAGAAGTAACATAATGGAAGTTACATATTATTTAAAGATCTAATTTTTATCTCATCCATACAGATAAATAGAAGAATGGAATTTGTATTTGCTAGTCATAGTTTTGACGTCTGGGAGAGTTGGACGTTTGAAGGCTCTTTGGAGGAATGCAGACTGGTTAACTGCAGAAATCCTTCTGTAAGCATTTTTCCCTCTACATTTCTACTACAAGTTTCATATTTTGATTTTCTTCATGGTCATTTAATTTTTTTTCTTTAAATTATTTGATTGTACATACTAGAGTCATTCAATACAGTACCAATTATTATTAGAAACTGCGGGAATCACATAAATACACCTATTGCTTTAACTATGACACATATGACGGTTATGTAACCGCATTACCCTCTCTTTTTTTCTCCCATTATATTTGGTCAGCACTACGTACAAGTGCTTTTGCGGCTTTTGTTTTGAACGGCCCCATAATACACTAATATGATTTGACTAAGGTTTCAGGTTTCCAACAAATAGAACACAAATTTTATTTTTAAAATTTTCATCTTATCTCACTTGTAAATATGACACAGAACATTGTATACATGAAGTATAAGTGTCACGGGGTAAGGCACTTTTTAACTATTCGGTGCATGTAGTTTGGCTAGGATTTCGTATTTATCAATCACTTGTTTCTTCCTGTACTAAAAAGCAGATTGTGTGCTTAAGTTTTATTTTCATTTTGTGATTATGAAATTTCTCGTTAGAGGTGGCAAAGCGGGCATGTTGGGTAAGGAGTACTTTTTTGTATGGGTCAGGCCTTGTTCATTTTTTTATAAATAATTTTTATGTCAGTTGTGAATAAAAGGATATAATTCTAGTAATAATGTAATAGTTTTGAATGTAACCAACACCATGGGCAATCCTTTTAATCCGTTTGATCTAGGCCACAACCGATCCAATCCCCTCAAAAGCATGAGTTTTCATACAATGTTTCTGCTCAATTCTTTTTTTCATTTCTCACAACAGCATTTTAATCCATGCAAACTGCAGGCTGTTTTAGAAGTACGCGTGGAGATTTTGGCCACCGTAGGAGATGATGACGGGGTAACTCGGTGGCTTGATTAATCCTGTTAATTTGAGAAAGCTAAACAACTTGTGCACATGACTTCATTCAAACATTCTGTCTTGAGATTTGTACTATCGCTTCAGTAATTTTATGGCTTTCAGGCATTCTTTGCCTTGAGGTTCTCACCACTCGTTTTTTAAATTAATCAAAACGTTCAGTATTATGTAATGAAAATCAGTCTAGTTTCCATTGAGCCGTGTGGCGCGATCCAACCCAAGTTGGTTCAAAATTTCGTTGGCTTTATGGGTTTTTTTGTGCATTCTTTAGTTTTTGGCACAACCAACACAATTATCTCATATTTATTTACTTTGTCTAAACATCATAAGGCTATGGGAGTACCCCGTGAAACCTACCGTGGAGGTGAGGTGGCAGCTGTGCCGTGGAAGTGAGCGTGGATCTGTGTTGGTGAGGAGGAAAGAGCTTTTGACCTTTTTCTTTTTCTACGATAAAGTTTTGACCTTTTTCTTTTTGTTCAAGTGTAACAATGGTTATTTGATGGTCTGATCAGATTCAAGCTGAAGATCTTGGATACATCAGATAGAAAATATTATTATATGTACCTTATTGTTAATTTTGTACTATTTGTGTCAGATTGATTTATTATCTAACTAGATGGATATCCGCACTCCGCGGTGGGTGTCGAATCATCGTTAATAAAATTAAAATGAAAACGTAGGCGTATCGGTAAAAATAATGTTAATAAAAAAGAAACATAAACTAAATAATAAAAAAGGAAGAGAGCAAAATAAAAAAATTACCGGTTCGGGTATTCGAAAACCATAAAAACGAATAACGATACGGGTTCCAATAATACAAACACCGACAATGATGTTGTTCGCTCATAATAGGTTCGACTCGTCACGATACCACAATGGTAACGACACTTGCTATAGATAATGATACAAAAAAACTCGATTTTGAATACAACTCCGTTTTCAACAAAATTTATATCGGAACGTTGACAAAAAAACTAAAAACGGCGCACTCTGTATTTTGAAAAAAATTAATGAATGAAAGTTATTAAAAAAAACAAAATTAATAGAAAATGAAACGGTCTAAAACCGTATATTATATATAATATAGAGGTTGAAAATAAAAATATCAAAAAAATTACGTGTCAAAATATGAATCGCTTTAGTACTATTCAATTCAACTGTGTTTTAATCTTATTTATTATTATATAATATGATTTTTCCTTTATCCATATTAATTTTTATTATTATAATATTCAACTTTGGAGTTTTTTTCTTAACCGTTTTTTTAAATGTAATGTTTTTAATTTTTATTTAAGTTATTATATAAAATTAATTAAATTAGAAAATAAAATGACGTGAAGGTGTGAAGATGTAGAACCATTTCCCTCAAATGTGGAGATGTGTGGAAAAGCTGTGAAACCTGATGTGACGCTGACGTGAAGGGGTGTGGAGGTGTGAAAAATGTGGGTACTTCCCTTAGCCTAACAACGTCTCTTGGGACAATAAAGGGGTGAACTACCGCATTTATTCTACCTTAAAACAGAGTGTCGGCATGTCTAATTAGATGTTTTTTTTCTTCTCTCATATACACTCATCAACTTTCTACATTTTTAAATAATACTTTTTAAGTTTCTAAAAATTCAAATATACCTCTCAGGTTTTTAAAGTACCCCGCAAATTTCTAAACTCTCGAGCGAGTTTACGCATGTACTGTATATAATATACACTTTTAACTTATTATTCAAATTTATAAACTCTCAACTTTACACCTGTAATATGCATAATATACGCTTTTAACTTATTATTGTTTTATTAATTTTAATCTTTACAATAACCTTGCTAAACCCGTCGACGCGTGTTTGAGTTTACGGTGTGACAACCCGAGTTTTTTAGTTTTTTTTTACTTTTACTTTTTTTATATTCATTTGTAAAAATTACTTTTTTTCTATTTCTATTTTGTTTTTTTACTTTGTTACTAACTTTTTAACGAATTTGTTGTTTCAATTCTATTCGCGCTGCAATTTATCTACTTCTCGATCTCCAGAACCGAGTAGCTGTAATTTCATACGTTTCTTTTATGTACTTTGTCACGTTATTGTCACCACCGTAACGCACGTAAAGAAGTTCGCAAACCCGCCACATCACGCGGGCTTAATTTCTAGTTAATATATAAAATCTAAAAAAATATCTACTACATAGACAAACAAGGTGACAAATAGTCTACAATTCTCCCACAAAAACAATAGTACCACCCCATGTAGGTTGTCATTATATAGAAAGATGACAATTAAACTAATCTAACATACTAACTACCCATTATTACTACTAGCTACTCCAATACTTCTTAACATGTCCACTCAAGCTAGACTTAAGATTTAGTTTGATGTTTAACTTGAAATGAATAATAAAAAACAAATATGGAGATCCCATTTTGTTGCAGAGAGGACCAATTCACTTGATACGTTTTCCTCTTGATTTCATGTAGATGTTATTTTTCCTTGAATCTTGGGCCGGTTTGCTACGTCACTTATGGTTTTCTCCTTCCTCGGTCCTTGCGGCCCCCTCTTTCTTGCCGCTGCACATAGCCCATCAGCAAGCGGCACCGCCTGTCGAAACTGTCCAATCTTCATTTTTCTTGTTTTCTTTCATGTTCTACATTGCAACTCATTGTTACGTTTTGTGATTTTGGTTTTTAAAATTCAGTATCGGTACCTTATTTGTTTATGTATTTTCGTTGCAGATCATTGGTGCCTGATTTCCAGAGAACAAGAAAAAGAAGTAGTTAACGAAAATGATTTGGTTATCAGGATCGTTAGATGCTTTGATACTATATTGAAAATCTACACAAATATGCAATACTCTAGACTAAATAGGTTATAGATTGTGAAATTGATGTTTTCATTTCTCAAATGCTGAAATGAATTATATTAGGTAACATAGAAACATGATCGTTGTAATTAGAGGGCGTGGGCCAATCACGGTGGAGGGGCACACACATTAACACCACCAACGGCTATATGACCGTTGTAATTTAAAAAAAAGATTCACTTATAAATAACAACCTATTTTACTCAACAATTTATTAAATCATCTTTTCATCTTTTTCTCTAAAAATATCAATCTATCTTTCACCCATTTTACTCAACAATGAATCTTTGAAACCCAAATAATCCACATTTCGCAAACAACCCAAATACCTTTTTTTCCTCGAAATCCCGACCCAAACGACCTGAGCAACCTGTTCAATCAAAATATTCAAGACGTTTACGTTTCAAGTAAAACAAATGAATGTCGTTTTTTTATTTTATTTCTACTATTATGTAGTTTTATTTTATATTTAGTTAATGATTAAAAATTAAAAGCGGGACGTGAAATCAATACGCACCTTAGTGATTCTGGGCAGTGATTGCCCCTGTTCTGATGTGCCTGGCGGGACGTGAAAGAGGGGGGCGTGAAACCACTACGGATGGTCTTAAGGCATGCCACTAAAGATGAATAGGTATGCTTGAGTATCTTGAAAACATCGATACGATCATACCAATAAAGTAATTACAAGTCCAGGGAATGAAAGTATAAAAAATGATAGAATAAGCACAATTACGTAATTTTTCAATAGTTGGGGGACCAAAAGTGTACATTTTCCCACATTTTACTTCGAGGGTGTTTGAGATTGCTTATTTAACTCTAAAAGTGTTTTTTTGTTAAAAGTGTTTATTGACTTAAAACTTTTTTAAAATGAGTTTTTAAAAAAAGTGTTTGAATTAGCTTTTGTGGTAAGAAAAATCAATAAGTCAATAAGTTATTTTTTAAAAAGTGTTTGGCTTAGCTTATATTTATTATAAGGTAAATGATGAGTAGATTGATAATTTTATGTTCAAAAACTCATAAAAAGTTTAAAAAAACCAGGATTTATGACTTTTAAAAAATAACTTTTTAATATTTATCAAAAAGTCAAAATAGAACTTTTATCCATGACAAACGTCTTTTTGGCTTATTGACTTTTTTTTATTTTCAAACTCAATCCCAAAACATTTCATCGTCTCTCTGTCCATCCACACGCACAGCAAACACACACCCAATGGCGCCACTGCTTCTTCGTTCATCTCTCAGTTTCCGGCGGTTTCTCCTGTCAAATCGGCACGCTTCTCTCCGTTGTGCTACGGTGGTTTATCGGTGAAGGCGGAAGCGGAAGCTGATAAGGTTAATCGTCTCAAAACGTCGTACAACGAGAAAATTATTCCTTTGATCAAGGAAGAGTTTAATTACACTAACATTCATCAGGTATATGAGTCTCCGTGAATTGATCACAATTGACGAGCTATCGATTCGAATTTCTAGTTTCTGTGATTATCTTACTGCTGTACATTATGTCTAATATAATACTTGTGTAATTGCTTGTGGGGAAATAGATTTATTGATGAAGATTAGTAATTAGTTTTCTTAATCGAATGAGATTAATGAGGAGATAATTCAGCAGATAGTTTCAGGTTGTTTATCCATGGTGCCTGGCTGATTTTAGGGCAGATTAGTACATTTTGACTTTTGAGGTCAAATAATAGATTCTTTAAAATATCAGTATGTGTAGCAAGATGGATATATGCAGTGTGGAAAATTCAAATAACCTTTTGGCAATTTTTATTTATTTTGTATGTGAAATTATATGATAGGTGCCGAAGATTGATAAAATTGTGGTGAACTGTGGGATTGGAGATGCTGCACAAAATAGCCAAGGTCTTGATGCAGCAATAAACGCCGTGGCGCTCATAACAGGACAGAGGCCTGTAAAAACAAAAGCAAAGAATGCCATTGCCACTTTTAAGATTAGAGAAAATCAAACACTTGGAATCGAGGTCACCCTTGGGGGAAATGTAAGATCATTCCTCCTTTCGGTTTTCAAGTTAGTTCTTTCATTCCCCTGAAACATCAATTTTGGAAACTAGAATATTAATACCTTCTAGACCATGATTATTTGTTGATGGTGTATGTTATTATTTTGAGTTTGCTTAAATGGTCAATATGTTGCCTAAAAAGTCAAAGTATGCTTCTTTCTTAGTGGTGGCAAAATTGGGCGGGTTGGGTAACGGGGTCTTGTCAAAACGGGATGTGAAAGAAGTTTTTGTCCGGTTTTTTTTATAAATAATTAATGCGTTAAACCTAAAAAGTCCAAGCATGCCTCTTTCTTTAAGGTGGCAAGCTTGGACAGGTTGGGTAACCGGTTTTAGTCAAAATGGGGCTTGAAACAAGTTTTTATCCATTTTTTTTAATAAATAATTAATACATTAAATATGATTACAACAACCATGTTATTATAATAATAACGGTTTTTCTAATAAAGCAATTATGAGGTTGCATGCCTTCTTTGCTTTATTTCTTGATTTAACCCCTTTAATCTGATATATAAATGGGTCAAAATTTACATGCCTACTGTCTTTGATGTTTCTCGTCTTGTTGTGACGGGTGATGTATGCGTTTCTTGACCGATTCATTAACTTGGGTCTTCCTAGAACTCGTGATTTTCAAGGTGCGAGTCCTAACAGCTTTGACGGGCATGGTAACTATAGTGTTGGACTAAAGGAACAAAGTGTGTTCCCAGAACGATGCCCTCGGGAATGGATGTCTGTATAACAACTGCTCAAACTGATAAAGAAGCTTTTAGCTTTAATGGGAATGCCGTTCCGTGAAGGGTCCGGGCCCGCGGCGGTAGTTAGGAGGAAGAAGTTGAAATCTCACCATTTCAACACCAAAACCAAGCAAAAGTCACGGAAATGATCGGTAAATTTGCAGGAATTGGTGTTCTGAATGATGAGCAAATGCATTTTTTGATTAATTTTCACGGGATTCGATTTTATATCATGACATGTTTAAGCATTTTCTTTATGTAACCTACCAACCTCACAATTCACATGTAAAGTTGGTTGTTTCTAACATCCCAGCCATAGGAAACTGCAAACACATAGGATTCGTAACTATTTTGTGTTTCTAGTTATCAGAAAAGTCCTTTTGTTTACTATTTTATTGATGAAGCCTTTTAATAATTTTATGATAATATAATGCTTAAACCTCTTATATATTGCTTGAACTTATATAAAATTAATAGACATTTTAATATTAGTTCTTGAAGAAAACAGATAAAGGTTAGAAATTTTAATAGAAGTTCTTAAACCTCTTATATATACGTATGTCCAACACTTTCTATTTTGCCTTTCTTCCTAGGTGTTGTCGGTGCTAGTTACTTTCTAAGTGGTTCGTTCGTGATCCATTTCCTTTTCTTTTCTCTTTTCTATTCTCCTCCGCCTTTTTCTCTTCAACTATTAATATATGCTTTATGTCAATAGTATTTCTTAAAAAAAAAACGAAAAAATGTTCTTTTGAAGCCGGGGATCTCAATGGAAGCAACCTTTCTAATATGGAGGTAAAGTTTGCCCACGTCTCTTCTTTCTCATACTGTACTTTCTGAATGGGTTATTAGTAGGTATGTTTGTTTGTCTAGACAATTTTAATAGGGCGAATAAACTGTAGAGACTTCATCTACAAATCAAAATGAAAGATTCACATATTACATATATGTTTAGATAAAATAAAAATATATAGCGACTAAACCACTCCAAAAATGTTAAGAAGCTTACTCAATAAAATAGTAAAAAAAATAAACACACAAACCACATTAATAATAGGGTTTTTTTAGCAAATATTTTATTCGTAAAACAAATAAACTATACGTGTAAACTCAATTTAAAACAGATGAAGCCAGCTTGATAAACAAAATCTATTTTTGAACCTTTCTTGATTGTTTGAAGTTGCAACCTTGAACTTTTGGATCATTTTCTTGTACATAAAGTCAAGGGGGTCGTGTGTAGATTAACGATAGTAGAGTGGCTAAAATATGTAGTTTTCATAAACGACATTTAGCCCCCTACAAAGCAAAATAATTGGCAGATGAGTCTACTCTTAAGCTTATATAACATTTTTACAATTACAAGTTTGGCTCTAATTCAATCTCCAAACACTGATGGAACTAACCGAGGTAGTCTTAGGCCCGGTTAGTTTCATCCGAATACCATCAATTAATCTGGACTATCTAAAACTGGAAAGAACAATCACCCTTGAATAAACTCCAAAATAACAAACAAATTCAGCAATGTGGATTGGTTTATACTTTCTAAAACTGGAAAGAACATAATAGGATATAGTAAAGTAATTATAGGATCATATCATAATTGTCTAACTAGTATACATACACATATATTTATAACACTTAAGCGTATATTTCTTACTCAGTGAGTCGGGTCCGGGTTGAATTTTACAGACTCCCTCCAGATGAGCTCTTTGATATTCTCCTCGGTGCAAGATGGCTGCTCAAAGTCAAAACTGAATGGTCTCGGGCAAACGGGCTCCTCATTGATATCATGAAGGGGTGCCAAGTATGGGTGACAAAGAGCCTCATCAACTGCGAAAACCCCCAAAATTTAGAATCTTGGATGATTGAAACTATATGTGGGGGATGTTTGGATATGTGTCTAAAGCGATTAAAGTAATTTCAGTTCATAATAGTTAGTTTCAAGTGTTTAGTGTGTTTGGGATTTGTTTATCTGCTTATTGCGCCTTTAAAAGGGGGATAAGCGCTTTTGAGTGTTTGGATGAAGAAAAGTGATTATGCTTATCTGCAAGTTTATCATTAGGGTTTGAGTCTCACTTGAGACACTGTGTAGAATTTAGGGGGTGTGTGGGAGCGTGATTCTTCGCCTTTCAAAATAATTATCTTATTTACTGTTACAAATCACAATAATCCCTTAAAAACGCACCCGAAACTCCCCATAGACCGGCAAAATTCATATAAGTATAGTGTTGCTTGTTAATCGCGACACATGAAAATGTAAAATTTCCATTTTTTATAACTTTTTAAGTTCAATAGAGAAGTATTTAGCTTCAACTGAACCAATGCTCCGAGTAATTTGTAAATTGTCACAAAGCAGATATACATTAAGTCAGCTACACATACTTCCCTTGAGCATGTCACATGTAACAGATATTTAAAAGAAAATTATTTATTTTGTTTAAGTAGTATGATTAGCAAAACACGCATTATACCTGTAATGCGCCTATTTGGATCAAAGACAAGCATCTTTTCCAGCAAATCCAAAGCTCCAGGAGATTTATTTGGGAATCTAGCAGAGAATTGCTGCTTTGGATACTGAGGAAGTTGTCTAACATATCTTCTGGCATTATCACTTCTGAGAAATCCAAGACTCGCATCATCTGGTGAACCTATCAGCTATACCAAAAAAAAAGACACATGGTCAAACTGGTCAAACTCCTTCAGATTTACAGACCACCTTTTAGTATATAGGGTCCCAATTTCATTTTCATTACAATAGTATCATGGGACCCACAAAATGTTAACTGGTTTTGATTATAATTTTCTGCTTAATGAACAGAAAACCAACATTGACCTAAATGTAAATTTACCAAACTACCCCTAACTTTAATCAACTGATTATCTTATTTTAATTCTGATTCTTTGAGTAGCAATAATCACTTTGAAAAATTAAGGTGTGGAAAACTTGATTACCTCTGTGATGAGTCTAAGTTGATGAACATAATCTTTGCCAGGGAACAAGGGTTGTCTGGTCAAAATTTCACCAAGAATGCAACCTACTGACCAGATGTCAATTGCTGCTGTGTATTCTGAACAATTCAAGAGCAATTCTGGGGCCCGGTACCATCGAGTAACAACATATTCAGTCATGAAATCGGTTTCAGAAGTTGTTCTTGCAAGTCCAAAATCCCCAATTTTTAGGTCACAATTAGCATTCAGAAGCAAGTTGCTAGGTTTTAGATCACGATGCAAGACATGTGCAGAATGAACATACTTCAGTCCTCGAAGTATTTGGTATAGAAAATACTGCATACCATGTATCATAAATGTCAAATTGAAAAGAACTCAATTGCCACTAGGATAATATGTATTTTCACCCATTACCCAAAAGTTGAACAATGTGAAGTGTTCAATTGTATAAGGTCGTTCAAAATCGAAAGATAAAAGACAGATTATAATAATCAAAATAGTGTTTCGATGTGATGATAATCAGAATCATATAATCAGCTGTAATAAAACGGATTGTAAAAAATAGCATTTGGATGCGCTTCTATTATTCAAAGATGTAATAGTCAGTTAACTTAAGATCTTTCCAGTCTTTGCCAAACTCTTATTATTTAAGAAACTAATGGTAAAATGATAAAAAAAACATGACGTTTTTTTGTGAATGGAAATAGAAGCCTTTCACGTCAGATTAAACGAAGGGGCAAATAAGTAAATCTCATTTTCTCCTCAGACAATCAGTTTTCTGGCAGGTGGGATGAAACTGATCATCCAAAACTAAAGTATCTATTTATCCAAAGATTAAAATTTGATTAATCAGATAATTAGTTCCAAAACGCAAACCCAAACTACCCCTGAGATAATATATTTAAAATCTAAAACAGGTAGAGTGGGGCCTAACCCGACAGTGATCATCAGCCAGTGGCTGATTAGAGCGTATTATCTGATGAAGATCAGTGTCCATTAGCTCATAAACAATGTATACATCATTAAAATTTTCCTTTAGTGGAGGCCGTATGATGTCTTTGATTGCAATCACCTGCACAGTTTGAACACCCAAACATAAATTTGTACTTGTGTAAAATGAATATTGCTACAAAACGAGTTCGATTAATAAATAAATATAATAAGTTTAACATTATTAAATGAAAATTAAACATTTATGAACAATCCAAATTTCCCAATATATAATTGGTTAAACATTATTTATATATACAACAACCAACCACAAACATGGCAAGAAAGCTCACATTTTCATGATCCATGTGGCGGAGAAGCTTGATTTCTCTTAAAGTCCGTTTGGCATCTATTCTGTTGTCAAATGCATTACCGATTTTCTTGATAGCCACTTCTTCACGCGTCTCTGCATTCATTGCAGCACTGTAGTAGTAAAGGAAGGTTAATAGTCAGTTTTCTTCATTTTCTTGAGCACGGATTTTTTAATAATGTTGATAAAAATCATACAATATAAATCATCAACAGCATTACATACTCTTGCTAAATTACCAGGTTGATTTTCTATCCAGTTTTCCATTTTTTTCAAAGAAATTAAAGAGTAGATATTAATCTACAAAATAAATGTATCGATCTGCGTTTGAATGCGATTATAGTAACATGGAGAATCAGAATAAGATACAAGATAATCAATAAACTATATCCATAGTGTCTATAAGTTTATCTCAAGAATCAGTTTTCTTGCATCAACTTTTTACTCCATTTGTCCCAAATTAATCGTCCAAAGAAAAAAATTACACAAAATTATTTTTATAGCACATCCAAAGAAATCTCAATTATACAATCATATACAAAAACTCATCATCATTCTAATGCTCAATCACACATACATAATGACATAATAAAATTCCTCCATTCTCAAACAAAGTTGTATGAATTCAATGATTTGACCTAACATCAAGGACTGTGAGGTCAAACTAAAAGATTTTCATCAGATCAAATACAACATATGTATGTAGGGTTTAGGGTTATGCAAACTAAATAACTTTGTAAATAATCAAAATTCACTCATCAAACATCACTAAAATCAAAATCGAGCAGCAAATTGAAGAACAAAAGCGAGTTTGATTTCATACCAGACGATGCCGTAAGCTCCTCTGCCAACAGGGCGGATCGGAGGGACGTACTTTCGAGAAACTTCGAAAAGGTTACCGTAGACATTGTACTGAACGTAACGGCCACCGTGTGTGAGGATTCCTTTAATATGAGATTGGTGGTCGCCAGAGCTGGACTCCATTGAATTGTCTCAGTTTGTTTGTTAGATGAATTTGGGGGAAGAAGGAAGAAAATGGGATATTGACATTTGAAAAAGAATTGGAACTTTTGAACTGTATTTGTGTATGGAAATCCGTGAAGAAAAATGAACTTTTTTCAATCTTTTTGTGCCGTTGAAGGAGACTTTGATCAAACCATACACTTGTTACTCGCCTTTGATTTTCCAACAACAATTTAACACCCAAACACAAGCTACAAAAATTGGTTGTGTAGATTTTTTTAAATGTGTTTCTCACCTTTAAACTATTGTTTAAGGGTGGGGTTGAGGGTGGGGTTGGGTACAGTGACAAAGTTGTTTGGAGTTGGTGAAGATCCATTTGAGGTCAAACCAGACCCGATCTTGCGTACTCAGTTGGGGTGATAAGTCGATCAGGGCCGGCCCAATGGGCCTGCGGGCAACACAACTATAGTAGGCCTAACATTTCGAGGGCTCAAAAAAAAATTATATATAAAATTTTCTAGGCTTTAAAAAAAAATTTATTGGGCCTTTTATAAAATTATTTGTTTCGTTATGGGCCTTTTTTTTCGGCTCGTGTAGGGCATTCAAATCCTTGGGACCGGATCTGAAGATATATGCAATGTCCTAAGGAGTCTCGCGCGGTGGCTATAAAACAAATACTTTGGTATTTACAAGGTACGGTTATGTATGGTATATCATACGAAAAAGGTGGAGGTGATTTAGTTGGCTATAATGATAGTAGTCATAATATCGACCAAGATGATGGAAGAAGTACTACGGGACATGTGTTCTATTTCAGGTCTTCCCCAATTACTTGGTTCTCACATAAACAGAACACGGTAACACTTTCATCTTGTGAAGTGGAATACATGACAACAAGTTCGGTTGCATGTCAAGCGGTTTGGTTTAGAAACCTTCTAAGTGAATTAACCGGAGAGACACCTCAAAGAGTTTTGTTACGAGTAGATAACACGTCGGCAATAGCACTCGTGAAGAACCCGGTTGTAATATCCGAGAATTTCCGTCATACTTTTTCATAATCCTTGCACGTATCAAAAAGTTAAGTCTTGAAAACTCGTTTAAAATCTTTTTTTTTATATATAAACCTTAATTTGTTTGATAAATATATACATTTGGGGTATGTATATATATATATGTAGACATAAGATTTATATAAAAATATATATATAAATACATGTATGTTAAATTTTTTTTTTAAACTTTATAAAGTTTACAATTATCATCATTATAAATAATATAATAAACTTATTTTTATCTTGAGACTTATAAACTAATGAATTATATTATAAAATTATAAAATAATAAAACTTTTGAAACTTTAGATAGATTTATAAAAATAAAACATATTTATTTTTATAAAAAGTCCGAGGACCGAAACAGTCAAATCCTGAAACTTGTTTTAAACAAAAACTATACTTTTAACCCAAAATGTTAAACTCGCGAAACATCAGGGACCTGTTCTGTAACTCAACCAAACCCTCAGAGACCAAACATGTCTCAGGTTCGAATCCTCCCTCAACCGATTTTGAACCCATTTCTTCGAAAACGCGAAAACGACCGGATTCAGTGAACCTCGGTCCTCGCCTCGCGCATGCGACCCGTCCCCTAGGTGCATTAACTTCCAATTTCGATCGAGGCCGCGCATGGAGTCGGAATTAACTCCGACCGGCTCAACCACCCATCCACTACCCGTTCGCGCATTTAAGGCCAAATTGCCTATAAATAGCGAATGCAAAACCTCACCAGAACCACACCAAAGCTACATGCACTCTCAATTTACCGATCTAGGACCTGCAAGTATCGATTCAAGCTCGTGACCGCCAAAGCCAAAACCAAACTCAAAATCGATCAATCCGATATCATTTCAGGTAAATCATGCATCCATTTGCGTCATTTTTACCCAAGGATCGAAAGCCCTCTGTCAAATTTCAATGACAGAGGCGAATTCGACATGTATTTAAGGATCGACATACTAGGGCTCAAACGGGAATTTGGGGGTCGTTTGAAATGACGATTAAAAACTTTATTCTTCGGTTATATTCTCAGCGAGGCCCGTAGCCGGGTTGGTCACTTGAGCGTGTGAACTGGGCGACCCGGGTTCGAATCCGGGCGACCCCAGTTTTGGTATTTTGATTCTTTTGCCACTTGTGATTAAGAGTAATTTTCCAAAAAAATTTATAAAATCTATTAAAACTTTTTATACTTGAAATCGATTTTTGTTTTTATGTTTATTCTAGAAAACGTTTTAATAAAATCAAACTAAAATTTCAAGATTTAATATTTATAACTTATTATAAATACAAAAAAAAACCTATAGAAACCTTCTTTAAGTTTATAAAACTTAATAATTAATAGAAATTTATTTAATTATTATTTTGTCTAATAAACAAAGAGTATTAGCCTAAACCTTAAATACTAATTGCAACTTCTATTATTATTTAAATACAAAGAAAAATTCATACACTTACATTTCCATTTGAAACTTATTAAATTATACATTTACTTTACTTGGTTATTTGAAGAAAATAAATACGCTATAAATGGAATGCTTGGAAACCTATAAACTTTATGAAATTACGAAATATATATATATATGCTTGCACATTTATTTCTATAAATTACCTATTTAAAATGTTAACCAACATTTCAAATATTAATTAGTAAAATTACAATTTGTGATGAATTCTTAAATAAATAAATATTTTAGGGAATTATTTATTTAGCTAAATAATTATTCTTTTCTCCCAGATAGATTGATAATTATACTTAATAATAAAAATCTAAGAAACTTAATATCCATTTGACTAGATATCATCCTTTTAAAATAATAAATTTCTATTACTAAAATACTTGTTTACTTATTACTAAGTTAGAAACTCTAAATGCTTGGAAAGCTAACACCTAGCATACGTAAATAAATAAACTTCACACGTAACGATAATCTAAAACTTGTTATGAAGCTAAACTTTGTAATACGACTACTCCCACTTTCCAACCCAAGAACCCTAGTCGAATCTTGAAATCCTAGATCGTTTTCCATAGACTTATAGGATCATACTTGAGATCTTATGCTTATATTCTTAGGCTTATTGTGAGGGTATTCTTCCTCAAAATAGTGCTACACTTACTCTTGTCGGATACTCTTCATTAAATCCAAGTGAGTATACTTAGCCCCCTTTTCCTTTCTATGTTTTTGGGGTGAAACATGTTCAAAATTCTTAAACTTATACAATTCTTGTACAACTATGACTACGTGTTTATTCTTATGTTAAATTTGAGACTTGTATGCTTAGATTAAACTTAAAACTAGCATATTCATTAACTTTGATCAAGCCTATAGTAACAATGATAGATCTATTGTATTTGACCAATCCACCTTGATTGATTGACCCCTTCGGGGGGGAGCCCTTGGTGATTGTTACTGAATTAAACTTTAAACTTGAGACTTATAAGGGTAACCTGCGGGTTATGCCTAAACTTGGTTGGAGGGTTGATATGCACAATGTCTAACATGCTTGTTTTCTCATACTTAAATTATAGAATGCATGAATCATAGTGAATTGTAATACTTTTCAAATACTTGTTAAACTGTGTCAAAACCTTTGTATCTCACCAACTATTTTGTAGTTGACAGATTCTTTCACATGTTTCAGTTTCTACATCATGAGGCTTATTTGTGATCACATAGGATGCTTTGGACCTAGACTACTTATAAATTAAACGTTGTATTTCTTGTTATATTCCTTGTATTGAATCTTAAATTATGATTTAATGAAATATCAAAACTTTAATAGTCAACCTTGTGCAATTGAACAACCGCGTCCGCCCCGACGTATAATCCGCCGTCGGTTGGGGTGTGACAGATTGGTATCAGAGCCTTGGTTATAGGGAATTAGGTTATTAGACACATGACCTAGACTATAACTTAGGAGACCCAAACATGAGTTATCTCATGTCCTTTACTAGGAACTTTCTCCTCATTCTATTCTTAAATCTTATACGCTTGGAGATTCTACGTTTCTACTTATCTACGTGCTACAAGAGTCTACTACATCGAGGATACGTTCTTAGGCCTTAAGTCTAATCCTCCAATAAACTCTCGTCAAAAGTATTTGAGTTCTAAACAATGTATGAGAACTTGTGCGGACCGGAAGGGTGGATACCTGTATTCTGGGAAATTCTGTCAAGGAAAGCATTTCGTATAAATCCAAATCAACCGTTGAACCCGTATGCTTTCCTGGGAATTCTTGGGATGAGTATCCACTTATAGGAATGCATGACTTCTCTAAAACATTAGTGAGTTCAAATTTCTCTTGATATGTCAAAGTACTCACTTAGTGATATACACTAAATGAGTACCACCTCAAATACTTTACACCTCATAAATTCATGATTTCAAGACTTTCCTCTATAACCTTTACTCTATGATTCTTATGTTCCGTCTTTTCAAGAATGGTCACATGACAGCATGCTTAATCGTCATGACCTGAAGAAGTTACCTTCAAGGAGAAATTCTTACGAGATGATACTTAAAAACTACATACATAAACTTATATTTATAGATACTGCCCAATAAACTTCATGATCATTGTAATACAACCCTTAAAACTATGTATTACTCTACAAATTCTCCTATAAACTTCATTATTTTATGAACATAACACTTAAGGGGAAACCCTTGTGTTTCATCTTATTTTCATCACTCAACCTCGACATAGTACCATAAAACCCAAACATCGGTGACAATAAATAAAAAGTCGTAGACTCATGAGGAAATTCTGGTTAGGAAAATAGGGTACATAAGTGAGTCCTCGTGACCCACCCCCTTCTTCCGGGAATTCTCTTCGTTAGCCCATCAACTTCCAATTAAAACTATTTTTGAAAATATTACTGTGATAACTTAGTATTATGAATAAAAACCTTTTGAACATATTTAATCAACTTACTTACAACCTTTCTTTCTACTCTCCCTCTTGCTAGGTAATGGACTCCCACTCACACTCTTCACCAGTGTATCGTCCAGGAGGAGAGTCCGACCGCGAAGAGAGTAGCGAGTCACCGGTGTATCAACCAAGTCCTTACCCTAATGCTAGGGCAATAGCTGAACTCAACACTAATTGGACCAGAAACCCTAGGACATCACCACCGAGGAATCCTTATCAACCGTCTCATCTTCACCACCGGTTCTCATCACCACCAAGGGACCTGTATCTAGCACCTACCCCTACCCTAAGGGCTAGGCATGCCGGGACACCCGCCGTGGCAATGGGAATCCCAATACCTAACATTCCTAGGTTCGTGGAAACCGCGGAATTTTTGTGGCGAGAGATGGAGCATAGGGCTCGGCAAGACCTGTTAAACCAAAGGATCGACGACCTGGCTAATCAAATCTGGATCCAGGAAGAAAAGATCACGACTTTGGAGGAAGACAGGGAAATCCTCGAGCACCGTACCGAAACCACTAGAGCGGAGGCTAGGTTTGCCATCCGGGTAACCCTAGCAGTACTTGTAATAGTATTAATCTGTTTCTTTGTGGAGAGCTACCTAAGGCGTGCATGAAGCCTCTATTTTCCATTAAATTTCAACTTTTGTCATATGTAAGGGCTAGAAGCCCAATTTTGAAACATCTAATGAAAAGTTACTATGGAAATTTCATCTTGTCATCATTTACTAGTTTAACTTTCTTTTCATCACTACAAACTTAACACTTCTTACCCAAACACTTCCGTCAAGAGTAGCTCACGTGAGTACTAGAGATAATTAACAACGTTGCATTAAACTATAAAAATCCTAAGTGACACACGCATACTTGAAGAATAAACTTTGAACAAACCTTCTAATTCGTAAGCACTCTCTTAAAACAACACGACTTACGAACCACTGCCGTAATCAACTATGATCCTTACCCCTTATATAGACTTCACACTTCTAAACTTGACCAACTTTTCATTTGACAATCATACATACATTTTCATAAGTCTTACTTATACTATTTATCAATGTCCAACTCGTCATTTTTAAACATCCTAATTACACTCTATATAAAAGAAAACTATACCTGCTGTTATGAAACGAGATAAAATCATTTATAAACACACTATCATAAACCTTATCGAAACTTTTCCCGTTACCCTATGCTTGGAGACTTTCCCTCATTCAACCCTTATCACGTAAAAGATTTGCTATAAGTCACAACGGGAACTAAAGGCTTAAATGCACGTTGCTAAAACATCAAACTTCGTATACACAACCATGAGGTCATAAATTTTTGAGTCATGTAAAAAACTTATACAAATACTCAAACCCGTATTCCTGAAACTAAACACCTTCTAAACCACCAAAGGAAACATGTCCAATAAGAGATCATGTGAAGCTTAATACTGAAACTTGAAACTCAACTGACTTATCCTACTTTCAAACTCATACTTGGATTCTTAGTCTTGAAAACTTTTTGTGTTCGTCTCAACTAAACCTTATAAGACTTGATAAACGTACATTCCAAATACACGAGAAAACTTCACTCTTGATACTAGAAACTAGCAAGAGGAGGACATTACCCTCTCTTTAGAGGAGTACTTCCCCTAACTCCTTACAAAACCAAACATCGGAAAACCACCTACCTTTCTGAACGACTCGAATCTTTTGTGAGAGAGCGTATAACGGTTAATCCTGTTCCAAACGCTGTCCCATACCTCTCTTATACACTAGAGTATTTAGATAACCGCTTTATACTCGAAACGTAATCGTATACTTCTATACACTGAAGCTAAACTAAGAGACTGTAAGTTATTCTATGTTTGACGTGTTCTTGTTCAAACACAATTTAAACTATTCTATGTTTGGCGTATTCTTGTTCAAACACAATTTAAACCATTCTATGTTTGACGTATTCTTGTTCAAACACAATTTAAACTATTCTATGTTTGACATATTCTTGTTCAAACACAATTTAAACTATTCTATGTTTGACGTATTCTTGTTCAAACACAATTTAAACTATTCTATGTTTGACGTATTCTTGTTCAAACACAATTTGAGCTACCCCATGTTTGACGTATTCTTGTTCAAACATGATGAACGTATGAGACTTTAAACTACTCCATGTTTGACGTATTCTTGTTCAAACATGATGAACGTATGAGACTTTAAACTACTCCATGTTTGACGTATTCTTGTTCAAACATGATGAACGTATGAGACTTTAAACTACTCCATGTTTGACGTATTCTTGTTCAAACATGATGAACGTATGAGACTTTAAACTACTCCATGTTTGACGTACGCTCGTTCAAACAGGATGAGCGTATAAGACTTTTAAATTACTCAAGGTTTGATGAATTCTTGATCAAACACGAGGAAAGTGTAAAGACTTTAAAATACTCGATGATTGAGGTATTCTTATTCAATCACGAGGAAACTTTAAAACTCTAAATCTTGTCACATTCTCCTCTCTTTAATCATTGAATGACGTTTCTTTCTAAGGGACTCGTTAATCAATGATCACTCTTATGTGGAAACCTTAGTCGTGTGTTAAACAAATTCTTGTACTCTTTCTTGATCCGCACACAAACGGAAGGACCTATGCAGACCATACGACGATCTAAATGCTTGCGGGTGCACAAGTAAGTATGAAAATCAACGTATGGGAAAACATAGTAAACTCTGTCGTGTGCTATGATCTAAGACTTATCGTAAAAGGTAGTCACGGGACTTAGGTACCGTAACAATCCTTAGACGTATTAGACTACGAACTCAAATCATTAAACTATCGTCGAACCCATTCTAAGTGATACATTTCACTTTAAATTTTGAGTGGAAATTCATCAGTTATTCTCTCAAATATACTTCTGAAAACAAATCTCCATATGCTTCGGTGAAACTATATACTAATTAGGGAAACTTCTGACAGTCTTGGGTTGTGAAGCTTATAAACTCAAGCGTTATCTTATTCCTATCATTACATTCCGGTTAGAATTCTAAACGTAACCCAAAGGTTACTTATCTTCCTCATTATCCTTGCGCTTATCAATTATTGAAAATCAGTAAATCTTCTACTTTAATTTCGGGACGAAATTTCCTAAAGTAGGGGAGACTGTAATATCCGAGAATTTCCGTCATACTTTTTCCTAATCCTTGCACGTATCAAAAATTTAAGTCTTGAAACTCGTTTAAAATCTATTTTTTTTATATATATAAACCTTAATTTGTTTGATAAATATATACATTTGGGGTATGTATATATATATGTAGACATAAGATTTATATAAAAATATATATATAAATACATGTATGTTAAATTTTTTTTAAAAACTTTATAAAGTTTACAATTATCATCATTATAAATAATATAATAAACTTATTTTTATCTTGAGACTTATAAACTAATGAATTATATTATAAAATTATAAAATAATAAAACTTTTGAAACTTTAGATAGATTTATAAAAATAAAACATATTTATTTTTATAAAAAGTCCGAGGACCGAAACAGTCAAATCCTGAAACTTGTTTTAAACAAAAACTATACTTTAACCTAAAATGTTAAACTCGTGAAACATCAGGGACCTGTTCTGTAACTCAACCAAACTCTCAGAGACCAAACAGGTCTCAGGTTCGAATCCTCCCTCAACCGATTTTGAACCCATTTCTTTGAAAACGACCGGATTCAGTGAACCTCGGGCCTCGCCTCGCGCATGCGACCCGTCCCCTAGGTGCATTAACTTCCAATTTCGATCGAGGCCGCGCATGGAGTCGGAATTAACTCCGACCGGCTCAACCACCCATCCACTACCCGTTCGCGCATTTAAGGCCAAATTGCCTATAAATAGCGAATGCAAAACCTCACCAGAACCACACCAAAGCTACATGCACTCTCAATTTACGGATCTAGGACCTGCAAGTATCGATTCAAGCTCGTGACCTCCGAAGCCAAAACCAAACTCAAAATCGATCAATCCGATATCATTTCAGGTAAATCGTGCATCCATTTGTGTCGTTTTTACCCAAGGATCGAAAGCCCTCTGTCAAATTTCAATGACAGAGGTGAATTCGACATGTATTTAAGGATCGACATACTAGGGCTCAAACGGGAATTTGGGGGTCGTTTGAAATGACGATTAAAAACTTTATTCTTCGGTTATATTCTCAGCGAGGCCCGTAGCCGGGTTGGTTAAGTCTTGAGCGTGTGAACTGGGCGACCCGGGTTCGAATCCGGGCGACCCCAGTTTTGGTATTTTGATTCTTTTGCCACTTGTGATTAAGAGTAATTTTCCAAAAAAATTTATAAAATCTATTAAAACTTTTTATACTTGAAATCGATTTTTGTTTTTATGTTTATTCCAGAAAACGTTTTAATAAAATCAAACTAAAATTTCAAGATTTAATATTTATAACTTATTATAAATACAAAAAAAACCTATAGAAACCTTCTTTAAGTTTATAAAACTTAATAATTAATAGAAATTTATTTAATTATTATTTTGTCTAATAAACAAAGAGTATTTTCGCCTAAACCTTAAATACTAATTGCAACTTCTATTATTATTTAAATACAAAGAAAAATTCATACACTTACATTTCCATTTGAAACTTATTAAATTATACATTTACTTTACTTGGTTATTTGAAAAGAAAATAAATACGCTGTAAATGGAATGCTTGTAAACCTATAAACTTTATGAAATTACGAAATATATATATATGCTCGCACATTTATTTCTATAAATTACCTATTTAAAATGTTAACCAACATTTCAAATATTAATTAGTAAAATTAGAATTTGTGATGAATTCTTAAATAAATAAATATTTTAGGGAATTATTTATTTAGCTAAATAATTATTCTTTTCTCCTAGATAAATTGATAATTATACTTAATAATAAAAATCTAAGAAACTTAATATCCATTTTACTAGATATCATCCTTTTAAAATAATAAATTTCTATTACTAAAATACTTGTTTACTTATTACTAAGTTAGAAACTCTAAATGCTTGGAAAGCTAATACCTAGCATACGTAAATAATGAGTATTTGTTTAAACTTCACACGTAACGATAATCTAAAACTTGTTATGAAGCTAAACTTTGTAACACGACTACTCCCACTTTCCAACCCAAGAACCCTAGTCGAATCTTGAAATCCTAGATCGTTTTTCATAGACTTATAGGATCATACTTGAGATCTTATGCTTGTATTCTTAGGCTTATTGTGAGGGTATTCTTCCTCAAAATAGTGCTACACTTACTCTTGTCGGATACTCTTCATTAAATCCAAGTGAGTATACTTAGCCCCTTTTTTCTTTCTATGTTTTTGGGGTGAAACATGTTCAAAATTCTTAAACTTATACAATTCTTGTACAACTATGACTACATGTTTATTCTTATGTTAAACTTGAGACTTGTATGTTTAGATTAAACTTAAAACTAGCATATTCATTAACTTTGATCAAGCCTATAGTAATAATGATAGATCTATTGTATTTGACCAATCCACCTTGATTGATTGACCCCTTCGGGGGGGAGCCCTTGGTGATTGTTACTGAATTAAACTTTAAACTTGAGACTTATAAGGGTAACCTGCGGGTTATGCCTAAACTTGGTTGGAGGGTTGATATGCACAATGTCTAACATGCTTGTTTTCTCATACTTACATTATAGAATGCATGAATCATAGTGAATTGTAATACTTTTCAAATACTTGTTAAACTGTGTCAAAACCTTTGTATCTCACCAACTATTTTGTAGTTGACAGATTCTTTCACATGTTTCAGGTTCTACATCATGAGGCTTATTTGTGATCACATAGGATGCTTTGGACCTAGACTACTTATAAATTAAACGTTGTATTTCTTGTTATATTCCTTGTATTGAATATTAAATTATGATTTAATGAAATATCGAAACTTTATGTAACACCCAAAAATAAAAAGAAAAGAAAAATTCAAAATTTCACTCCCTCGCGGTACGCGAGGGAGATTTTGACAAAACCTCGCGGTACGCGAGGGGACTGTTTATGCGCCAGAAAATCACCTTCTCGCGGTACGCGAGAAGATCTTCGATGAAGTCTCGCGGTACGCGAGGGAATAGTACACGCGTCAGGGCCAGAAAACACGTGTCATGTACACTTGCCACCTGCTGCCACGTGTCATGCTGACTCACCTCGATTCGCGACTTGTCATCCCCTCGCGGTACGCGAGGGATTTCCTTGGCCGGCCTCGCGGTACGCGAGGGACCGGAATTCCAGCCTATAAAAGGCCTTCAAAGGGGATTGAATTCTGTACAGTTTCCAAACGTTCGTTTCACACAAACCCCGTTCTTTCAAGCTCCACGACATCCCGAAGTGCTATCCAAGAGTCCAAACGAAATCCTGCACCAGCCGAAGTTTCGTCCAAATCCCGCGAAGTAGGTATCATTAAAACTATTAATATATATATAGCCGCAATCATATATATATTCTCTCATATATATTCTCGTTAATCGTGTCTTCCCTAGGAAGAAACGTGTCGAGGTTCTGCTCAAATTCCGAAGCCTACAACCCTACCAGCCATCAAAATCAAGGTGAACACGTTTAACGCTTTTCAAACGATAAAACCATTTTATTTACGAAAACGGCATGAAACAAATTAAATGCTTTAATCATAAGGGTAATCTACGTGATAGCATTCAGGCCATAAGCATACGTAGATTTGATCAAATGGTATACATGTGACGGGTGAAAGTCCGGTCCGTGGCTGGGTACAGATCATGTAATGGGAAATCATAAGACTAAGGATGGGTTTCCTTAGCAGATTATACGAGGGACGAGTTCCTGAGTATCATGTAAGACTAAGAACAAGGTTCTTAGCATCATCACCCTGGGAATAGGCTATCAGTCTGAGACATAGCGCTCAGCCAGTTGACCCCATGGCAGTTAACCCAGTGTATGTAGGTGGTATATACTTCAGGTGAAATAGACTGCTGAATGTGTAGATTTACCATACAAAAACGTGCTTAAAGGCTTTAATTTGGTTTATGTTAGAAATCATTTTCGTGTCAGTTAAATGTGATTCACCAGCTTTATGCTGATGTTCATTTTCAAAACGTTTTTCACAGGTAATGAAAGAAATCATTAAATTCAGGGTGATGCAGTAAAGACAAGATCTTTAGGCATATCAAAATTCCTGTGGCAGACTAATACAAGACCAAATGTTGGAACGGACGTAGATCCTAGACATTTTGAATGGCTTGTATTATGTAAATTATTTCAATCACTGTACATTATATAATAGACTTTTGAAGATCTATTATCATGAAATGAAAAGGGACGTGGATCCCAAGTTTTGACAAAAAGTACAGAATTAACCCTTGAGGTTATTTACATTACATTTCATTACAAAAAGGCATCAAGTAAAAACAAAGACTTCCGCTGTCCAAATTTATGGGACCTCATTCAGATACCAGCATTATCTCGCGACGCCCGGGCAGGGGTAGCCCGGGGTTGTGACAGGTTGGTATCAGAGCCACATTCAAGGGTTTTAGCAAAACTAGATACTTATATGATTGTATCTAGGCTTTAACCAATAGTTGTGCCTACTGAACAAACGATAGGAAGATGCCTTTAACATAACCAATGAATTGCAGTATGTCAGATTCATACTATTATCCTTATAATTACCCAAACTACTTCCCTGGAGAATCATCTAATCAAGTAGTACCAAGATATGACGATTATATCCACTACCTGCCGACCCCGGAGAATTGGAACAGAATGGTCGCAGAACAAGTGGAGCAGACTCAAGCAAGGCTTGAACCTCTGAGAGAAGAATCAGAGTATTCAGTGGAAATGGAAGATTCAAGAGAATCTTTACGTCCTGTTATGACATCTATGCCACCACCTCAATCATTAGACGTGGTAGATCATACCGGAACAATTCCAGAACATCCACCAAGTCCAAGTGAAGAAACTTCGCGTTCATTTGCTGAATCTGACAAGGCTGCCGTTTGTGAAGGCAGTGGTGGAAAATACTTCTTTGACCCTATTCCAGAACATCCCGTTTTCAAGGAACCTTTCTTCTATGTAGATCCCTCCGATGGACGTCAGTATGCAACCGACGGAAAGGTCGTGTGGTCTGTTAATTCAACATATCATGATCTTAGGATGGGACACAGGAAACCACCTCCTTGCTATGGATACCCTGAAGAACTGCCAAACTCAATGGATGAACACCTTGATCGTGCTCTTAGGGAAGCTGACGATCTACGTGCTGAGCTGTTCTTCACCAGACAAGTTGTAGTCCAGAATGAACAAACTATAATTGATTATGAGCTAGCTCAGGAAGACAGGAAGTATACAGAGCAATGGGTGGCAGATCAGTTGATCCAGAAGGGTGCTATGACCGAGACCCTGGGGAGGTTCTATCAGGATTTGGGAGATGTGTTTCTAGGTTGAAGTTGATAATAGTATTTGTATAATTAGCTAACCCTACGTGATATAGATACATATCTATATTTCTGTATTTGTAATGAATAGATGAAGTTTAACGATAATAAACTTCAAATTTTGACCCAAATTCGTGCTTGTGTTCTTAGATGTCTCAACAAAACAATGACAATAGCGGTCCATCTACCTACATTATCAAGGAAAAAGGAAAAGAAGTTAATAATAATCCTGAAATAACTACTCAACAACCAGAATTGCAACAACTGGTCAAACAAAGCATTAAAGAAATGCTTCCTGCCATAATAAAGGAAGTACAAGAAAACATCAAAACTCCAAGCCACGTAACTCTTCCTTCAAAAAGAATGGAAAACCCTTCGAAAACCCACACAGAGCAAGTAGCAAGCTCTCGTAAACCTCAAACCTCGAAAAGATCCAGAACATCAAGCAATAAGTATTCTGAATCTGAAGAATCGTTAAATCTAAGCAGTGAGAGCTCAGAAGAAGAAAATGAAACAAAAAGGTATAAACACAAGGAGTGTTCTTACAAAACCTTTCAGGACTGTAAACCTTATGAATTTAAGGGCACCGAAGGCGGTATTGCTACTCTTCACTGGCTAGAGAAGATGGAGTCAGTTATAGCAATTAGCAAGTGTGCTAAGAAAGATCAAGTACTGTATGCTTCAAACTCCTTCAAAAATGAAGCGTTGGAATGGTGGAATTCAATCATTTCTGCCAAAGGGAGGAGAAAGACCAATGCTATGGATTGGAAAGAATTCCGAGCAAAGGTGAAAAGGAAATTTTGCCCCAAGAATGAGAAAGAACAAGCTGAAAGGAAATTTTTGGATCACAGGATGGTGGGTACCAATGATCGAGAGTATACTACCAAATTTTTTGAATATGCCCGTTTGGCACCTCACCTGGCTAAACCCGAGTCGGTTCTCATAACTCGATATATTTACGGTTTAGTTCCAGAGATCCGTGATTTGGTGAAGGTTGTCTCACCAAAAACCATTGAGTCCACCGTAGAGCTGACCGGTACCATGACGGCTGGATTGATCAGAAACCTAGAAGAGAGAAAGAAAATGGAATCCTCTACAAAAACAAAACCCGAAGCCAAAAGATTTAGCAAAAGCTTTGGGCAAAAAGGATTTCCATTTAACAATCCACCATGCAAAACGTGCGGACGCAGGCATAGTGGAAAGTGTGTTTTTGAAACTCCATTCTGTAATCATTGCAAGGTCTCAGGTCACACTACTGAGAATTGCTTCAAGAGAAAGGGAATGATTACTTGTTTCAATTGTGGAGAGCCAGGGCACATCAGAACGAATTGCCCTAAGTTTGCAAAGACCAGAGGAGCTGGAGGATCAGGAGTTAAGATAACTCCAGAAACCAAAAAGATCGTGCGAGCATTTGTCATGAATGCTAATCAAGCTGAGAGAACGCCGGACGTAATTACCGGTACGTTTCTTCTTAATAATGTTTATGCTAAGGTCTTATTTGACTCAGGTGCGAACCGGAGTTTTATAGATTATAATTTCTGTAATCTATTAAACGAACCATTAAGTCCCTTAGCTGAAACATATGAAGTAGAAACAGCGAACGGTGATTTGATAAAAATATCCCAATCACTGAACAATTGTTACATTACATTGGCTGGTTTCACTATCCCAGTACAATTGTTACCAATGTCAATAACTGGCTTTGACATTGTTTTGGGGATGGATTGGTTATCTAATAACCAAGCCGAAATCCTTTGTAATCAACAAGTTGTAAAACTCGTTACACCAACAAACAAAACTCTAACTATCCAAGGTGATAAACCCACAAAACCTATCCAGATAATCTCCATACTTAAAGCAACCAAGTGCTTAAGAAAAGGATATCTGGCATGTCTGGTATCAATTACTGCCTTGGAAAAGGAGAAGAAGATAGAATCAGTACATGTAGTATCTGAATTTCCAGACGTTTTTCCTGAAGAACTGCCTGGATTACCACCAGAACGAGAGGTAGAATTTCGAATCAACCTTGTACCTGGTGCAACTCCAATTGCCAAATCCCCATACAGACTGGCACCCACAGAAATGGCAGAACTCAAGAAACAATTGGATGAACTTCTTGAGAAAGGTTTTATCCAACCAAGTTCTTCACCCTGGGGAGCTCCAATTCTCTTTGTTAAGAAGAAAGACGGATCAATGCGCATGTGTATTGATTATCGGGAACTGAATAAAGTTACCATCAAAAACCGATACCCGCTTCCACGGATTGACGATTTATTCGATCAACTCCAAGGAGCTTGTCATTTTTCAAAGATCGATCTTCGTTCAGGTTATCATCAGTTGAAAGTGCATGATAACGATATCTCGAAAACTGCATTTCGAACACGGTATGGACATTTCGAGTTCACGGTTATGCCATTTGGACTTACAAATGCTCCTGCCGCATTCATGGACATGATGAATCGTGTCTGCAAACCTTACTTGGATAAGTTTGTCATAGTTTTTATTGATGACATACTTATTTATTCCAAAACCCAAGTTGAACACGAAACTCATCTTCGAACCATACTTGAACTTCTTCGAAAAGAGAAATTATATGCTAAGTTTTCCAAATGCGAATTTTGGTTAACGGAAGTACAATTTCTTGGTCATGTCATCAACGTGAACGGAATTCAAGTAGATCCTTCCAAAATTGAAGCTATATCCAAATGGGAAATTCCCAAGTCACCCACCGAAATTCGTAGTTTTCTGGGATTAGCGGGATATTACCGCCGGTTCATTCAAAAATTTTCTCGTATAGCAATCCCACTCACATCCCTAACTCGGAAATCTGTAAAATACGAATGGGGACCCAAACAATCTGAATCTTTTGAAACTTTGAAACAAAAACTGACAAACGCACCTATTCTATCTTTACCAGATGGTATTGAAGACTTCGTAGTTTACTGCGACGCCTCACATACTGGTTTAGGTTGCGTATTAATGCAACGCAAGAAAGTCATTGCTTATGCATCTCGTCAGTTGAAAATTCATGAGAAAAACTACTCAACCCACGATCTAGAGTTGGGCGCTATAATCTTTGCTTTGAAATTATGGCGACACTATCTCTATGGGGTTAAGTTCACAATCTACACTGATCATAAGAGTCTCAAGTACATATTTAGCCAGAAGGAGTTAAATATGAGACAAAGAAGATGGATGGAAATCCTGAATGATTATGATTGTGAAATTTGTTATCATGAAGGAAAGGCAAATGTAGTAGCAGATGCCTTGAGCCGAAAAGAAAATGTCAAGCCAAAGAGAGTACGTTCTCTCAGACTTGAACTACAAATTGATCTTGTAAGTCAGTTAAAAGAGGCACAAGAGTTAGCTTTGAAGGAAGGTAACTTTGAAAAAGAAGGAATGAAAGGAATGCTTGATTTACTGATCAAAGGAGAAGATAATATCCTTCGCATGAATAAACGTATTTGGGTACCAGTTACAGGTGATCTTCGAGAGCGAATCCTCGAAGAAGCACACAAGTCCAAATACACCATGCACCCAGGAAGTGATAAAATGTACAAGAACCTCAAAGAAAGTTACTGGTGGATTGGTATGAAAAAGAACATTGCTATCTACATAGCAAAATGTTTGACTTGTTCCAAAGTCAAAGCCGAACACCAAAAGCCAGCTGGATTATTGCAACAGTTAGAATTACCAGTTTGGAAATGGGAACTGATAACTATGGACTTTATTACAAAACTTCCTCGAACCACTCGTGGAAATAATGCAATCTGGGTTATCATTGACCGTTTAACCAAATCAGCTCACTTTCTATCTATCAAGGACACCATGAGTATGGACAAAATGGCGCAAATTTACGTTAATAAAATTGTAACGTTACATGGTGTGCCTCTATCCATAGTGTCAGATAGAGATAGTCGCTTCACATCTCGATTCTGGCAAAGTTTTCAAACAGCTCTAGGAACTCGATTGAATCTTAGCACTGCTTATCATCCACAAACTGATGGGCAGAGCGAAAGAACCATACAAACCCTAGAAGATATGCTCCGAGCCTGTGTGATAGACTTTGGAGGTAATTGGGATGATCATTTACCTCTAATGGAATTCTCATACAACAATAGTTATCACACAAGTATTCAGGCCGCACCATTTGAAGCATTGTACGGACGGAAATGTCGAACGCCTGTATGTTGGTCAGATATCGGAGAAAATCAGTTATCAGGACCAGAGATAGTCCAAGAAACCACTGATAAAGTATTACAAATACGTGAACGTTTAAAAGCGGCTCAAGATCGACAGAAAAGTTATGCAGATAAACGAAGAAAGCCGTTAGAATTCCAATTCGGTGACAAGGTGTTATTAAAAGTTTCACCTTGGAAAGGTGTTATTCGTTTCGGAAAGAAAGGAAAGTTAAGTCCACGTTTTGTTGGACCTTTCAAAATCATTAAACGAATCGGATCTGTTGCCTATCAGCTTGAACTACCAGTAGAGATGGGTGGGGTACACGATATATTCCATGTATCAAACCTACGTAAGTGTTTAGCTGATGAATCCTTGCTTATGCCTTTACAAGATGTGGAAGTAAATGAAAAGCTCAAATTCATTGAACGACCGTTACAAATTGAAGACCGACAAATCAAAAAGCTTAAACGGAAACAATTGGTGTTGGTCAAAATAAGATGGGATTCCAGACGTGGCCCAGAATATACCTGGGAACTTGAGTCAGAAATGCACAAAAAGTATCCACATCTCTTTCAATGAATCTCGAGGACGAGATTATTCTAAAGGAGGGGAGGATGTAACACCCAAAAATAAAAAGAAAAGAAAAATTCAAAATTTCACTCCCTCGCGGTACGCGAGGGAGATTTTGACAAAACCTCGCGGTACGCGAGGGGACTGTTTATGCGCCAGAAAATCACCTTCTCGCGGTACGCGAGAAGATCTTCGATGAAGTCTCGCGGTACGCGAGGGAATAGTACACGCGTCAGGGCCAGAAAACACGTGTCATGTACACTTGCCACCTGCTGCCACGTGTCATGCTGACTCACCTCGATTCGCGACTTGTCATCCCCTCGCGGTACGCGAGGGATTTCCTTGGCCGGCCTCGCGGTACGCGAGGGACCGGAATTCCAGCCTATAAAAGGCCTTCAAAGGGGATTGAATTCTGTACAGTTTCCAAACGTTCGTTTCACACAAACCCCGTTCTTTCAAGCTCCACGACATCCCGAAGTGCTATCCAAGAGTCCAAACGAAATCCTGCACCAGCCGAAGTTTCGTCCAAATCCCGCGAAGTAGGTATCATTAAAACTATTCATATATATATAGCCGCAATCATATATATATTCTCTCATATATATTCTCGTTAATCGTGTCTTCCCTAGGAAGAAACGTGTCGAGGTTCTGCTCAAATTCCGAAGCCTACAACCCTACCAGCCATCAAAATCAAGGTGAACACGTTTAACGCTTTTCAAACGATAAAACCATTTTATTTACGAAAACGGCATGAAACAAATTAAATGCTTTAATCATAAGGGTAATCTACGTGATAGCATTCAGGCCATAAGCATACGTAGATTTGATCAAATGGTATACATGTGACGGGTGAAAGTCCGGTCCGTGGCTGGGTACAGATCATGTAATGGGAAATCATAAGACTAAGGATGGGTTTCCTTAGCAGATTATACGAGGGACGAGTTCCTGAGTATCATGTAAGACTAAGAACAAGGTTCTTAGCATCATCACCCTGGGAATAGGCTATCAGTCTGAGACATAGCGCTCAGCCAGTTGACCCCATGGCAGTTAACCCAGTGTATGTAGGTGGTATATACTTCAGGTGAAATAGACTGCTGAATGTGTAGATTTACCATACAAAAACGTGCTTAAAGGCTTTAATTTGGTTTATGTTAGAAATCATTTTCGTGTCAGTTAAATGTGATTCACCAGCTTTATGCTGATGTTCATTTTCAAAACGTTTTTCACAGGTAATGAAAGAAATCATTAAATTCAGGGTGATGCAGTAAAGACAAGATCTTTAGGCATATCAAAATTCCTGTGGCAGACTAATACAAGACCAAATGTTGGAACGGACGTAGATCCTAGACATTTTGAATGGCTTGTATTATGTAAATTATTTCAATCACTGTACATTATATAATAGACTTTTGAAGATCTATTATCATGAAATGAAAAGGGACGTGGATCCCAAGTTTTGACAAAAAATACAGAATTAACCCTTGAGGTTATTTACATTACATTTCATTACAAAAAGGCATCAAGTAAAAACAAAGACTTCCGCTGTCCAAATTTATGGGACCTCATTCAGATACCAGCATTATCTCGCGACGCCCGGGCAGGGGTAGCCCGGGGTTGTGACACTTTAATAGTCAACCTTGTGCAATTGAACAACCGCGTCCGCCCCGACGTATAATCCGCCGTCGGTTGGGGTGTGACACCGGTCTTCCATGGATGGACTAAACACATTAAGTCCCGTTATCATTAATTACATTCGGGAGTGTGTTGAGCAAGATGAAGTGGCGGTCAAGCATGTGAGTGGAACCAAACAATGGGCCGCCATTTTAACTAGGGGTTTCTAGGGAAGATCAAGTTCAACGAGATGAGGGAATTGCTTGGTGTGAAAGATTTCAGTAATGCGAGTTCGAAATACGGGGTGAATGTTGGTATTTTCGGACTCCAAGTCACAAGTCGGTGAACTTGAGGGACCAATATTGACAAGTCGGTCATAGTTGGTTATGTTTCTAATTAGATTATAATTAGAATTGGAGAGTCCTGGTCGAGTAGGATTAGGATGTAATATTTTGTATTTAATTTATTAAATACGTATTATATTTTAACGAGTATAAGTTAGCTATATAAACCAAGTTGCGTTTAATATTGTAATCAAGTTTTTGAGTTATTTTACTTGATTCCAATCTTTGTTTATTAATTTACTAGCTTACAAACCCGTGTATTACATGTTACCGTAAGCTCCTTGCCTATATTTAATATCAATTAACCACTTGATAAACAACATGTTTTACCACCCTTAGACCCGGATGGCCTCTACTTTCTAGTTACCGTATGCTCCTTGCCTATATTTATTAGATGGATGGTTTTGGATGGTGATTAATACACGATAAAAGTGATCTTCGCTTAACAGATAATATATACCGTTGCTCATTTGGTGCAATGCCTAAGACTTCTCATAGTGGAGGTCTTGGGTTCGAATCCTGACAACAACAAAAAAGGGGTCTGTGGCCAGGTGAGGACGTTTACCCAGTTGGGGGGTTCTTCCTGTGGTGGCTGCCCTGAATGTTCTAGGTGTTGCCCCGGAGAAACCCAATTATCCTAGAATATCTAGGTGTTGCCGTTAAAAAAAACATATTATATAATTTTAGACGTCATACGACGAAATGATAAAGAGTGTACCATTTCATAATAATATAATTTAATAAGAATTATGATAAAGAGTGTACCATTTCATAATAACTAGTTTTCTCCCCCGCGCTACGCGGCGGGAGTCTGGTAGTTACCGGTTCGGCTCGTCGACGGGGATAAAACTTACGTCTAAACACAGACTCGCTATACCGTACGATACAAAAAAATACTCGGATCGCTGACAAAAAAAAACAAATCCGTGCATCCCGTTTAAAAAAAGTTAACGAACGAAAAGTTATTACAAAAAAAAAAATAGTCAGCGAACCTTTGTTGCAATTTTATAAAAAAAACCTTTACTCTATTGAAGTTTTGTGGCAAATCTGTAAAAAAATAAAATTTTGAGTCAAAATATAAAGTTGTGACAAATCTAGAAAAAACAAATTTTTTGTGTCAAAAGAAAAAAAAGTCAAAAATTAAAGTTGTGGGATAAAACTTACGTCTAAACACAGACTCGCTATAGCGTACAGTAAAAAAAAATACTCGGATCGCTGACAAAAAAAACAAAAAAACAAACCCGTGCATCCCGTTTAAAAAAAGTTAATGAACAAAAGTTATTACAAAAAAAAAACTTAGCAAACTTTTGTTGCAATTTTATAAAAAACTTTTACTCTATTTAAGTTTCGTGATAAATCTGTAAAAAAACAAAACTTTGAGTCAAAATATAAAGTTGTGGTAAATCTATAAAAAACAAAATTTTTGTGTCAAAAGAAAAAAAAAATCAAAAGTTAAAGTAGTACAAATTTATAAAAAAAAAGTTGTGTGAAAAAAATAAAAAAACTTTAAGTACACTATTCAATCTAATGGCCAATTATAGATATATAATATAAAAAAAACAGATAATATAATTTTAGACGTCATATATTAAATACCCACCTTTTATAAATTCAATATAATTATATTTTTATCACAATTTCACCTTTCGTCCCCTAACTTTAAAAAATTACGTATTTGATCCCAGTTGTTTAACAAATCGTAAAACATTAGGTTTCTGCTAAAAAAAACCATGTTAAATAGGTGTAAATTAACTATTATACCCCTCTTAAAATAGAAATGTACAAAAATCTTTATGAACCCATACATTTTTATTATTAAAATCCTTGTAGGCCCCACTTGACAAACCACTCTGAGACTTTATCTTCCCCACAACACACCCACGTTTTTCCGGTAACCACTCACCCCTCTCAAATTGACTCCTTTCTAGGGGGTGTTTATCGGGTCGGGTTGTGGGTTTTTTGGGTTATTCGGTTTGATATTTTTTTTGTTGGAACCACAATCCGAACCGACCACATTTGAAGAAACCTAATCCGAACCTAAAACCACATTGTTATTCGGTTTGGTTTTCTGTTTGAACCAAGCCGAATTAGCTAAAAAAATCTTTGTTTCTTTTGGTTAGCCATAAGTCCATAACAAGTTCGATTTAAACAACAGGACTAACTCACAGACCCAAATAGTATAAAACAACACATAGAAACTTTAAATAAAAGTCTAAACATGTAAACATAAATTGTATCATAAGATCAAGTGGTATACTCTTGGTGAGCCCCTCCGTGAGGGTAGTTTACGTAGTGATGGAGAAAAGCACACCGCCCCTTGATGGCGTGAGGGGGTGGGTGAAGGTGAACCGTGAGGTTTCTCACGGGAAGGAGAGGATGGGTAGTGTGACATCCCTGATTTTTATGCCTGATCCTATAATCCTACCTTGTAACATTGATTGATTTATTATACAATGGACATTTTTATGCTTCATATTACTTGTGATATCATTTCATTTCAAATTTCCAAGTCTAGTCTAAAGCGAGTATTCTATTGCGCATAGAACGGCTTGCGCATTATATTTTGATTCTATATCTGATTCTGGTATTCATTCTTAATCTTGCTACTTATAGTAGATTTGGATGCCTTAGACTCTAACCTAATAAAAATATTTCAAGTTTGTAACTTCGTTTGACTAAAATATAATTTCAAGGGTAAAAGTTACACATACGTAAATTTCAGGGTTTCTTTTGTAACGTCTTCGAAATCTGGTTAATTTTTGTAAATTCAATCATATATCATTATTATTAATATAATTTTCGAAATTTTAAGTTTATATATTATTATTTATTATTTAAATTAATAAAATCAATTAATTCCTTTAAACTTATCCAAAATGAATTAAAACCATTATTTTTATTCTTAAATCCTATCCTAATCCATTCCATCCATTAACTAACTAATTTTGAACTCAATCCTATCATCCATATCCTCAAAATTTCATGAACTAACCCCTATATCCATTATTCAAAATTTTTATAAAAAAATTCTAAGATTTATAAACCTATGTTTATCACCTTTGTTATCCTAAAAAAAAACACCTAACCAACTTTTCCCCTTTTTCCTCTCAAACCCACCCTATAAATAGAGCCTTAAACCTCATTCATTCTTCACACCTCAAAAATCCTCTAGGGCTCTCTAGCAACTAAAGGTTGTTCTTCTCATCTTTTGGAAGATTCTAGCTTAAATCCTTCCATTCTAAGTAAGTTCTTCTTATGTTCTTGCTTGTTCATACTTTTCTTTTCAAAAATTCCTCATAACTAGCTAGATCTATGATTCCCTAGCATGTTTATGTTATAATCATAGAGCTATCGAAGATCAAATGCCTTATTTTAATTAAACTTGTTCAAACTTTTATTTAAAAACTTGGTTTTGATCTTTCTTGTTCATTTCAATTTCAAAAATCATGTTTTTACTAAAACTCCTTATCTTCAAGTTAAACCCCTCTAATAATTAACTTATTTCATTTCTATCTTTACTAAACTTATATTTTCACTTTAGCCCTTATAATTTCCAAACTTACCAAACAAACCCTAAACTTGGTCAAGTATACAAATAGGGTAACTTTCAAACCAGTATGTAGTTATCTGACAAACATTAAAGTTCTGGCTAGGAAAAGACGGGTTCCGATCCAACCAACTCTTTCCTGGGAACTTTTATGTTGGAGGTACTACTCTGGAATGATAACCACTCTAGTGTACAACAACCACTTTCAACTAATTACATTGTCAACCCCTCGACTATCCTTAACTTGTTTCTAACGTAACTGTAACATCCCAAAAATAAAACGACGGTTAAAACGACGAAATAAACGAACGAGGCATGTCGGGTCGGGTCAGATGGGCTAGAAGGGGAGCCTCCCCTATAAATAGCCAAGGTCACAACCCATTTCTCTCATTTGCAACTTCTAGAGAGAGAAACCGTAGAGAGAGAAAGTTGTCGGATCGACCCGAGATTTGAGAAGTGTGTTGCTCCATAACTCGTGAGAAGAACCTCCGGATCAGAAGCTCGATTCAGGTAACGATCCGACCTAAATCTGAGTTTTTGTTCGTTTTTGGGTTTTTCGGGTTTTGGGTAAAAAGGTTATGTTTGAACGGATGAAACTGGAAGATGAGTATAGATTTGAGTTCCTTAATGGAAAACGAACGTTTTGAATGCAACAGGTTCGGGATCTTGACATAATCAGACCCGAATGCGAAAGTTAGGGTTTTCGCGAAGAGCAGGTCGTGCACACTTGCTAAGTGCGCACGGAGCAGGTCCTGCGCACTTGCTAAGTGCGCAGGAGGAGGGACCTGCGCACTTGCTAAGTGCGCAGGAAGAGGGACCTGCGCACTTGCTAAGTGCGCAGGAAGAGGAACCTGCGCACTTGCTAAGTGCGCAGGAAGCATGGTCTGCGCACTTGCTAAGTGCGCCAAGTGCGCAGACAGCAGGGTCTGCGCACTTGCTAAGTGCGCAGACATCAGAACTGATGAAGTGAAGTCAGTATGTTAGAATGGTTAAACCGTTAGAGTCGGTATTGGTCTGATGTGCATTAACTAATCAATTCAGATCGGAAGTGAAGTTGTTGGACCTTTGTTAGGACAACCGAGACTAGCTTATAAGGTGAGTTCTAGAAGCCCTCTTTTAAATGTTTTAATAATGTTTTTGGGCTGGTGTGCACACGTGATGATTTTATAAAACGATGTTTATGAAACGATGTTTATGAAACGATGTTTACGAAGGTTGTACGTGATGATTTTATAAAACGATGTTTATGAAACGATGTTTATGAAACGATATTTACGAAGGTTGTATGTAACGTTTTATAAAATGATGTTTACGAAGGTTGTATGTGACGTTTTATAAAATGATGTTTATGAAGGAAGTATGTAACGTTTTATAAAATGATGTTTATGAAGGAAGTGTTTATGAAATATTTTGCCAAAAGAAGTTTACGAAGTGTTTTAACGAAGAGAATGTTTTTAATAAAACGTACGAATGTTTTAACTGAAGTTTTTGAAGTAAAAGAAGCGAAGGTTTACGAAAGTCACAAACGAACGAATCTGTCAATATTCCTTAGGGAATGAAGGTTAAGGGATGGGAAGGATGTTATGGGCCTTTACCTTTTAGGGGCCTCTGTGGCTGGCCAACTGTTGTACAACTGGGGCGATGACGGTCGCCAAGGGGATTATCGTGATCCTTGAAGTTGGTACGATTTACCTTACGGGGTAGTCGTGCTTGAAGTTAAGTACTTGTGTCCGACGGGATGCAGTGCTTGAAGTTTGGTACGCGCTATCCTTTGGGACGCCGTGCTTGAAGGGTTGAATGACCTAAGTATCGGGCCCTAGGAGTTCCTCACCCGAAGGACAGTACGGTGATGATGGGCCTAGTGGTGGTGATCCTTAAGTTATTCAACCAGTATGTAACGTTTGGATTTGACGGTTACGAGAAGGCGCAGATTCTATATGTTCGTTGACTTATGAAGTGTTATGTTTGTTATTGCATTATTTACGTACGCTTTTTATTAAATGAAGTATGAAGTGATGTTTTTGGCAATTTATTTGAAGTTAAGGTTTTATGTTAAAACTAGAACTCACCAGCGTAGCTGACGTTTTTAGTGTACACATTCAGGTTAAGACAGGTTATGAGGATGGACGGCGATGCTTGGCAAGCGAAAAGAGTTACCCGACTGATCATGAAGACTGGCATCCCGTTATATTTAGTTATGATGTAAATATGTTTTAAACTATGTTTACGCTTTCGCATGTATGAACAAGTTTTAATTATGATGAATGAATGAAGTTTTTTCGCTGCGTTATTTGATATTCATGTTTAAGAACTGTTTGTGAATGAGTAAATCCAACAAGTGGGGCCTCCCGGGTTTGGGGCCTTACAGTAACAAACTTAACTTAGGGAGTCGTTAAGGCATTCGATCCAAGTTACTACAAGTTCAAGTTCAACCCTTTCATTTGCAAGGTGAGATACATAGCCCCTTTTACTTTTTATCTTTGGGGTGGAAAACATGCTCGTTTATCAAAGGTTGTTCAAACTATATCAAACTCAAATACTACTTCTGTATTTTCAATAACAACTTTCCATACTTGTAAACTTAAACGGTTTTATACACACTCTACAACCATTAACTTGGGATAAGCCAACGGGAGTAAGTCATAGATCTATGAGTCTGACATGCCGATCTAGTTCTTGAGTTGACGAGATACGATATCAACTTGAGACTAAATATACAGAAACTGCAAAACTTGTTATTCATGCTATATCAATTCTATGGGAACCCAATCTTGTCATTAGGTTTGGTTGAATCGATGTATAAAAGTTTGTTTACTTGTTATTGAATCTTGTTTATGAATTGAAAAAATCTTCATTATCTATACTATGTAATTACTTAAACCTATGTTCTCACCGGCTTTATAGCTGACATATTTTAGCATGTTTTTCAGGTACTAATAACTAGGTTGCTGTTATAATCACGCTAGGACTTCGAGACTTGGCTCTAGGAGATTTAGCTATTTATAAAGTTTAATAAAGACTATTTGTTTATCTATTTTGTTTGGTTGTGTGTTTTTAAAACAATGTAATGCAATTATTCGGTTAATTTAATAGTATTTCTTTTAATCATTGTGATGATTTCAATTCGTCACCCCTCGCATAAATTCCGCCATCGGTGGGGGTGTGACAGATTGGTATCAGAGTCATGGTTATAGAGAATTAGGTTGCTTTAGAATAAACCTAGTCTATAACCCTAGGATTTCCCTATTAGGAAGCTACTTTTTCTTTGTGTCTAACCTTATGTGTTTAAATCATATCTAACCTCCCTTCTTCTAGCCATGGATAACTTCATCGACCTTACAATGAAAAGTATAGCAACCCCAAGCTCAATCAAGTGGACACAAGAAGCTCGAGACATGAACAACCCGGAGCTGCTGTCTGACGCAACTAGTCGATATCGCCAGGAGAACGTACGCTTTACACGACCGGTGGAACCTAAGGAGAGTAGAGCTGGAACTACCAAGACTTCGATCATTCGAGACATAGAAGACGGAGCTGAGACGATTCCTAAATCACTCTCTTCAAGACCAAGGGTCTAATTGGTGGATCGAAGGACAATGTGTAATCTGGAAGAGTGGGTACCTGTACACGAAGTGCTCTGTCTAGGAAAGGTGTGGCGCATAAATCCCTTTGGACCTGTCACTCTTTCCTGGGAAATCTTGTTGTGAGTATCACTTATAGGCTAAAACACACTCTCCTACCATCTACCATGCAGATCTAGAGTTTTGATTAATCAATTAATTCTTTTTATTTTCTCACTAATCAACACTATGCTTCTATCCTATTCGACTCCGGAGCGGACAAAAGTTTTGTCTCAACCGAGTTCGAATCTTTGCTTAGCTCTAACTTTGTTAAACTAGATACTACTTATTCTGTTGAGTTAGCTAATGGAGATCTAATACATGCCAATACTATTTTTCGAGGTTGTACTTTAACACTTGACGATCATCCGTTCTCAATCGATCTTATCCCTATCCAACTTGGAAGCTTTGACATAGTGGTAGGAATGGATTGGCTATCCACCAACCATGCTGAGATCATTTGTGCTGAGAAACTAGTCCGTATTCCCCTTAAATCTGGAGATACTTTGACTATCCATGGAGAGAGGTCTGGGAAAAACTTAAAGATCATTTCATCTATGAAAGCCCGTAGCTTGCTGAGAAAACCCACTACTATGGCATTCTTGGCCCACGTTGTGGAAAATAAGACTCAAGGAAAGAAACTGCAAGATGTCCCTATCATTAAAGACTACCCGGAGGTCTTTCCTGATGATTTGCTCGGACTACCTCCTATCCGACAAGTCGAGTTCCGGATTAACCTTGTACCTGGTGCAACGCCTGTTGCCAAATCCCCTTACCGCTTAGCCCCATCAGAAATGAAGGAGCTATCCAGTCAGCTTCAAGAATTATTAGACAAGGGATTTGTCCGACCGAGTTTCTCACCTTGGGGAGCTCCGGTTTTATTTGTCAAGAAGAAAGACGGATCCTTTCGGATGTGCATTGACTATAGAGAGCTTAACAAACTAACCGTCAAGAATCGGTATCCACTACCGAGGATTGATGATTTGTTTGATCAATTACAAGGAGCCGCCTGTTTTTCAAAGATTGATCTACGCTCTGGTTATCATCAACTTCGAGTGAATGAAGAAGACATACCCAAAACCGCCTTTCGAACCCGCTATGGACACTATGAGTTCGTAGTTATGCCATTTGGACTAACCAATGCACCCGCGATATTCATGGACCTCATGAACCGTGTTTGTCGACCTTACCTAGATAAATTCGTCATTGTTTTCATAGATGACATCTTGATCTATTCCCGAACCAAGACCGATCATGAGAAACACCTCAAACTTATCCTTGAGCTTCTAAAGAAAGAGCAACTCTATGCTAAGTTCTCTAAGTGTGAGTTTTGGCTTAGTGAAGTTCAATTCTTAGGTCATGTGATCAATGACAAGGGTATCCATGTTGACCTTGCCAAGATTGAAGCAGTCAAGAACTGGAATGCACCAAAGACTCCCTCAGAGGTTCGCTCATTTCTGGGTCTAGCGGGGTACTATCGAAGGTTCATCTTGAACTTTTCGAGAATTGCTCTGCCACTCACTACTCTGACTCAGAAAAACCATACTTTTGACTGGGGACCAAAACAGGAAGATGCGTTCCAGTTGCTTAAGCAGAAGTTATGTGATGCACCCATTCCGACTTTACCAGATGGCAACGAGGACTTTGTTGTGTACTGTGACGCATCCAACCAAGGCCTAGGTTGTGTCCTTATGCAACGAGAAAAGGTCATTGCATACGCATCGAGACAGCTTAAGATCCATGAAAAGAACTACACTACTCATGATCTTGAGCTAGGTGCTGTAGTGTTTGCTTTAAAGATCTGGAGACATTACTTATATGGTACGAAATGTGTTATCTACACCGATCATAAAAGCTTACAACACATATTCGATCAGAAGGAGTTAAATATGAGACAGAGGCGTTGGGTGGAACTACTAAATGACTATGATTGCGAGATTCGCTATCACCCGGGTAAAGCTAACGTAGTAGCCGACGCTCTCAGCAGAAAGGAAAGAATCAAACCCTCACGCACTCGTGCGATGGGAATGATTATACATACTAGTCTCAAAGCCCAAATCCTTCTAGACCAAAGGAAAGCACTTGTCATGACGGATCTAAAGGATGAATTGGTAAGTATTGCTGAACATCAATTGGAGTCCAAGACCGATGAAATTCTTTACTTCATGGGTCGAATGTGGGTTCCTAATTTTGATAATCTCCGAGAACTTATCCTAAATGAAGCTCATAAGTCTCACTATTCTATTCATCCAGGTTCCGATAAGATGTACTTAGATCTGAGGAAATGTTATTGGTGGTCTGGAATGAAGAAAGACATAGCGATGTATGTTGGAAGATGTTTAACCTGTCAAAAAGTCAAAGTTGAGCACCAAAAACCATCAGGCCTACTCCAGCAACCCGAAATCCCTCAATGGAAATGGGATCAGATTTCCATGGATTTCATTACTAAACTTCCTAAAACCTCCAGTGGGCATGACTCAATTTGGGTCATAGTCGATCGCCAGACTAAATCCGCTCACTTTCTACCGATCCGAGAAGATTATAAAATGGAGAGGTTATCCAAGATCTATATCAATGAAATCGTAGCTCGTCATGGTGTTCCACTATCCATCATCTCTGACCGAGACAGTCGGTTTACATCCAGGTTCTAGAAATCTTTACAGAAATCCTTAGGAACACGTGTGGATCTTAGCACGGCTTATCACTCTCAGACTAATGGCCAAAGCGAACGAACCATACAAACTCTTGAGGACATGTTACGAGCCTGTGTCATCGACTTTGGTGGAAATTGGGATAATCACTTACCTCTGATAGAGTTCTCGTACAACAACAGTTATCACACCAGCATTCAGTGTGCACCATTTGAGGCCTTATACGGAAGAAAATGTCGCACCCCTGTTTGTTGGACTGAAATCGGAGACAGTCAGATAACTGGTCCGGAACTTATTCAAGAGACTTCAGATAAAGTATTTCAAATTCAAGATAGACTTAAAGCCGCACGAGATCGTCAGAAGAGTTATGCGGACAATAGAAGAAAATCTCTTGAATTCCAAATTGGTGATCGTGTTCTACTTAAAGTTTCCCCTTGGAAATGAATTGTTCGATTCGGGAAAAAGGGTAAACTAGCTCCTAGGTATGTTGGACTTCAAGATCCTGGAAAGGATTGGTCCAGTAGCCTACAAACTTCAGCTACCGCAACAACTTAACTCTATCCATGACACTTTTCATGTGTCTAATCTGAAGAAGTGTCTAGCTGACGACACTTTGCACATTCCTTTGGATGAGATCCGCATCGATAACCAACTGCACTTCGTTGAAGAACCTACTGAGATTATGGATCGTGACATCAAGAAACTGAAGCGAAGCCATATTCCAATTGTTAAAGTTCGTTGGAATTCTAAGCGTGGTCCTGAGTTCACCTGGGAACGTGAAGACCAGATGAAAGTCAAATACCCTCATCTATTTCAGGATAGCACAAACTCTACTAGTTGAATTTCGGGACGAAATTCTCTTAACTAGGGGAGACTGTGACATCCCTGATTTTTATGCCTGATCCTATAATCCTACCTTGTAACCTTGATTGATTTATTATACAATGAACATTTTTATGCTTCATATCACTTGTGATATCATTTCATTTCAAATTTCCAAGTCTAGTCTAAAGCGAGTATTCTATTGCGTATAGAACGGCTTGCGCATTATATTTTGATTCTATATCTGATTCTGGTATTCATTCTTAATCTTGCTACTTATAGTAGCTTTGGATGCCTTAGACTCTAACCTAATAAAAACAGTTCAAGTTTGTAAATTCGTTTGACTAAAATATAATTTCAAGGGTAAAAGTTACACATACGTAAATTTCAGGGTTTCTTTTGTAACGTCTTCAAAATCTGGTTAATTTTTGTAAATTCAATCATATATCATTATTATTAATATAATTTTTGAAATTTTAAGTTTATATATTATTATTTATTATTTAAATTAATAAAATCAATTAATTCCTTTAAACTTATCCAAAATGAATTAAAACAATTATTTTTATTCTTAAATCTTATCATAATCCATTCCATCCATTAACTAACTAATTTTGAACTCAATCCTATCATCCATATCCTCAAAATTTCGTGAACTAACCCCTATATCCATTATTCAAAAGTTTTATAAAAAAATTCAAAGATTTATAAACCTATGTTTATCACCTTTGTTATCCTAATAAAAAAAAACCTAACCAACTTTTCCCCTTTTTCCTCTCAAACCCACCCTATAAATAGAGCCTTAAACCTCATTCATTCTTCACACCTCAACAATCCTCTAGGGCTCTCTAGCAACTAAAGGTTGTTCTTCTCATCTTTTGGAAGATTCTAGCTTAAATCCTTCCATTCTAAGTAAGTTCTTCTTATATTCTTGCTTGTTCATACTTTTCTTTTCAAAAATTCCTCATAACTAGCTAGATCTATGATTCCCTAGCATGTTTATGTTATAATCATAGAGCTATCGAAGATCAAATGCCTTATTTTAATTAAACTTGTTCAAACTTTTATTTAAAAACTTGGTTTTGATCTTTCTTGTTCCTTTCAATTTCAAAAATCATGTTTTTACTAAAACTACTTATCTTCAAGTTAAACCCCTCTAATAATTAACTTATTTCATTTCTATCTTTACTAAACTTATATTTTCACTTTAGCCCTTATACTTTCCAAACAAACCCTAAACTTAGTCAAGTATACAAATAGGGTAACTTTCAAACCAGTATGTAGTTATCTGACAAACATTAAAGTTCTGGCTAGGAAAAGACGGGGTTCCGATCCAACCAACTCTTTCCTGGGAACTTTTATGTTGGAGGTACTACTCTGGAATGATAACCACTCTAGTGTACAACAACCACTTTCAACTAATTACATTGTCAACCCCTCGACTATCCTTAACTTGTTTCTAACGTAACAAACTTAACTTAGGGAGTCGTTAAGGCATTCGATCCAAGTTACTACAAGTTCAAGTTCAACCCTTTCATTTGCAAGGTGAGATACATAGCCCCTTTTACTTTTTATCTTTGGGGTGGAAAACATGCTCGTTTATCAAAGGTTGTTCAAACTATATCAAACTCAAATACTACTTCTGTATTTTCAATAACAACTTTCCATACTTGTAAACTTAAACGGTTTTATACACACTCTACAACCATTAACTTGGGATAAGCCAACGGGAGTAAGTCATAGATCTATGGGCCTGACATGCCGATCTAGTTCTTGAGTTGACGAGATACGATATCAACTTGAGACTAGATATACAGAAACTGCAAAACTTGTTATTTATGCTATATCAATTCTATGGGAACCCAATCTTGTCATTAGGTTTGGTTGAATCGATGTATAAAAGTTTGTTTACTTTTTATTGAATCTTGTTTATGAATTGCAAAAATCTTCATTATCTATACTATGTAATTACTTAAACCAATGTTCTCACCGGCTTTATAGCTGACATATTTTAGCATGTTTTTCAGGTACTAATAACTAGGTTGTTGTTACAATCACGCTAGGACTTCGAGACTTGCCTCTAGGAGATTTAGCTATTTATAAAGTTTAATAAAGACTATTTGTTTATCTATTTTGTTTGGTTGTGTGTTTTTAAAACAATGTAATGCAATTATTCGGTTAATTTAATAGTATTTCTTTTAATCATTGTGATGATTTCAATTCGTCACCCCTCGTATAAATTCCGCCATCGGTGGGGGTGTGACAGGTAGAACCTTGATGGTGTTGTACCTTGTGTTTGTATAATTGTACCATTTATATAAAATTAATATATAACTATAAAATGCTTTTAATTCTCACACCACCCTCACTCACTTGGGTATTTCCCTACCCTCACTCGCTTGGTGTGAGAGTTGAAGAATATGGCGCCACATCGCAAACACTTTTCCCCTCACTAAACCTCACTCACTTGGGTATACCACATGCTCTAAAACAAACAATTAACAACAAACCTAAAACCACATTATAATTCGGTTTTTTGGGGTTAAACCGAATTGGAAATTCTCAAACCTAATCCGAACCGAAAACCTAATTACATATTTGGTTTTCGGTTTCAACCTGAACCAAAAACCAAATATGTAATTTGGTTTGGTTTTAATCGATTTCGGTTCGGTTCAGTTATCGGTTAACTCAGTTTGCATCCAAATATTGAACCCCCTACTCCTTTCACCACATCAAACTCAAACCGAGCACCACCATTGTCTCTCCGTCCCAGACAACCTTACTACGACCACCGAAACCACCACATAAAGTTCCCTAGTTGTCTGGACTTTCGACATCAAAGAGTATCTCTGATGACCGTGCAACTTTTTTTTCCAACCACATCTCAAGTCGTCTCATGCCTGTAGCCACCTCCTCGATCACCAGAATCCTCGCGAACGAACCGGGAGACATATGTTTAGATCAAGAGGAGGGGGGAGGCAATGGAGAGTTGGTTATGGGATTTCTTATTGTTGGTCACCGGAGTTTCTAAGGGGGTGAAGAACTAGAAAGAATTTTGTGGGGAGAGCCATGTGCTTTTCATTTTATTCGTCATAGTCTATTCTCTATATTTGTCCTTATAAAAACACTATTTTTTTAATTTATCGCTCATTTTCTAAAAACCCCACATCTCATTCAAGATATCTATCTCTATTCAATTAAATATTCTTTTTCTTCCACTCACATTCACTCACAAAAACATAAAAAAATGAATATGGTGGATGAATAGTGATCCCTCAAATATGAGAGATGTGATTGCTTTCCCCTAAAATATAAGGATAGAGTATGAGGATAGGGGATGGGATGAGATGAAGTGAATTTTTAAGTTATTTTGTTAAACTATGGGGATGGGGTTAGAGATGAGCTGCTCTAAAAGCATTCACATCAGCATCTTTATATGCATCTCTATCTTTTTTATTTAGAGTTTTCTTTTATTTTGAACCCACATCAACATCTCTATCTTTAAATTTTATAGTTTAGTAAATAGAGATTCTCTAAATATAGAGATCTATTTCATAAATCTCTATATTTTTTGTAAGTGTGTAGGAAAGAGAAAAAAATAATAAAATAAGTGTTTGTGAGTGAGATAGAGATAGAGAATGAGATATGAGAGCATTCCCAGCCCGTTCTTTATATTCCGTATCCTTATCCTTATAATTACACTAAAAAACACTATATTTTCTACCTTTTATTTCTACTTTTCTCTCTCCTTATCTTTATCCTTATATTATACTAAAAACCACTACTTTTATCCTTATATTTACAAAAACCTTATATCTTTTATCTTTCCTCCACTCACAACCACTTTAAACCACTCCTTAAAATATACAAAACTCACTCAGATAATTATACCAAACGAGTTGTGAATGCTCTGATAGGTTAAACAAATTCAAATATAAATTTAAAAAATATGATATTTAATTAAATTATAGAGATGAAGATAAACAAGCTGATGTGAATGCTCTAATAACATTTTTTTTAAAAGATGTGGTTCCATAGAAATTTTAATCTCTCTCTTTTTTTTTATTTAGTTAAAGAGAAGAGGTTTTTTTTTAAATAAAGAGAAGGGTATAATAGTCAATTGATAAAATTTAACACAGTTATTTAACGGTTGGATCAAATATGTTATGATTTGTTAAACAGTTGGAACCAAATCCGTAACGTTTGAAAGTTATAGACGAAAGGTGATATCTTTAACTTACTCATATACTTAAGTGGAAATTAAAGAAATTATGTATGGGTTTATCGACAATTGGCGTTGTGCATGGACAAATTGCAGCTGGCAGCAAGTTTCAATGAATAAAAAGTTAGCTGGCTAATGGTCCCCTACCCCATCGCACCCAATCAAATTCCGCACTTTTACGCCAAAAGGAAGATGCTTGGTTGGGACCCTTTGCTTTGCAACTTCTTTTAATTGTAGTTTTATAATCATTTATTACAAATAAAGGGTGAAAGAATGTAATAATTCAATTATTTAAATAGATATAGAATTGTGATCTGACAAAAGAATATCATAACTTTTGAAGACAGACAAAATACAAAAAATAAAAAAATGGTTAAATAAATAACAGATTATAAGGTTGAGAGAATTTGCAGACCTCAGATCTTTAATCATGAAATCAATTGCTGTATTGTTATCTCCATCTATGATTCCTGCTACTGCTTTCACCTTCACATGTATCAGAATCCCTATCACCAGATTTTTTATCATTTAATCCAAGATTGTCAACCTTATAATCGCGATTAGAGCGCGGAGATTCTCTCCTCTCCTGCAAATTTAATTAAAGTAAAGAAGCTTTTAATTTTTTCATTATTTATTATTTAAAGATATTTAAAACAGCCAAATGATCCCTCTATCTTATCATTTACTAAGAGGCAAAGTTGGTTTATTGTCCATTAGTAATCATTACAAATTATTTATAACATCCATAAGATTCCTCCAATTTTGTCATTTACTAATAATATTTTTTTCATATGTTAATTAAAATCCATGAATATAATCATCAAGAATAACTTGAGGGAGGTAATTGACTAACTAAAAGTCAAAACTGGAAAAATAATGCTTACAGTGGGAAACAGCAAGTCATCAGCTTCAAGCATGTGAAGTACATGCCCCATTTTCGGTCTTTTTTGTGCATCCGGATCTACACACCGAAGAGCCACTAAAAGTATACGTTTCAATGCTTTTGAAGATGGCATTTCAGGCAACTTAGGATCAACAACCTCCTCAGATTTACGGTTTCCAACCATTGTTTTTAACCATTCCACTAAATTCACCTGTAATTATGCATTTGTTTAGACACGGAACAAATTCAAAATCAACAAGCTAGGTTAATAGTGCTATGAGATGATAAGGGTGTGTGTTGTTTAATCACCCACCATTTCATAATAATACAACCTTTCCTTAAACATATAATTTCATATAAGTGATTGGCTACTCATCACATACTTAAAGTAGCATAAGGTTGAGAAAGCTCCAATTCTATCCAACTCACAAATATCAAAACAAAAACCATATGTATTTTCCTTGAATTTTCAAATAAATATCTAGACTTTAGTGTTACATAATTAAATATCTTAATTAAAAAAAAAACTCAACTAAAGATTTTATTAACAAGCTAGGTTAATACTGATTGCTAACCTCGCCTTGTGGTCGGCCATAATCAACTGGATTTCTCCCAGTAATTATCTCCATAATAAGTATTCCAAAGCTATATACATCACTCTTCTCAGTCAACATCCCAGTGCATGCATACTCTGGTGCAACATAACTGAAGAAAATGGACCAAGTTTTTAATTTCAAGATTGATATGCATTTGCATCACTTTCAATAGGAATACAATCACTACACAGTTCTAGCAAATGTTAACGGAGCAGAGAAACCAGTTTTACTTACCCAAATGTTCCCATTACACGAGTAGTCACATAACTTGTATCTGAACCCAAGAGCTTCGCAAGCCCAAAGTCAGAAACTTTTGGGTTCCATTGACGATCAAGTAATATATTGTTGGACTTGATATCACGATGGACTACTTTTGGTTCAAGACCCTCATGAAGATATGCCAAACTGTAATAACAAGAATATTAGGTATTAACAACAAATTTGGATTTACAAGCAGTTTTATGCTAAAAAATTGGACAAGTGATTAACAATTTAACATACCCCTTTGCTGTTCCCTGAATGATATTCATGCGAATACTCCATGTTAAAGGGCTAACATCCCCAACATCACCATGAATCCACTGTTCTAGATTCCCATTGTCTACGTATTCATAGACGAGCATCCTGGCGTAGAACGTTTAATGAGAATAACAAGAACGAAAATTTTAGGGCTTAAAAACTAGCACTTGAAATAAAATTCTTCATAAAGATACTTTCTAATTGAAAGGAAATCATTACCTATAGGCTCCTTCAACGCAATAACCTAGCAAGCGAACAAGATTTTTGTGCCGGACACGCCCAATTGCCTCTACCTCTACTTTGAACTCCCTCTCAGCTTGACCCCTGATTGTTCATCATTCATATAATCATAAGGCAATCACATGAAAAATGAATACAAATCTACATTAAAAACTTAGGTTAAGATAAGAGAATGACTGAAATGTAAATATAATCTTTGTGCATCTAACATTGAATAAAGTAAACCTAAATTTGTAAATTATAAAGAATTCCCTTTGTTCTTTTGATTAAAGCCTTAACAAATTTAACAAGTTCTTACATGGATATCACAAACTGAGTTGTAAAATTATCATAAACCATTGCGTAATCATTGTTGAGAAAGAACAAGCATCAGTTCACACAGAACCCTAATTGATTTCCTATCATAGATTATGACAATTGAAGAAGAATCAAGACTGAGAAATCAATCAGAAAATTCTTCATTAGATAAAAAAAAAGATATAAAGTATCACCTGTTATTCAATAAGTTCTTCACTGCCACACGAGTATTATCCCCAAAAATACCACTATATACTATACCGTAGCCTCCTTCTCCGATCACATTCTCATCTGCCAATCCATTAGTCGCCGCCTCAAGCTCCCTGAGCGTATACCACCGCCCCCACCCTAGATGCGACACCTGCGGCAACGACGAATTACCACCACCGCCGCCATACGACGCCGTGTCGTTACTCGTAGCCCTACTCTCACCGCTCGATTGCCGATCGGAGAAAACAACACGGTGTTCCGACTTCCCTATGTCGATTTGGATATCTGGTACTGCCATCCGATGATCCACCGCCGCGGACGACTCGTGGTGGACGATCTCTTGTATCTCTTTCGATACCGCGGGGGTTAGGGTTTGGTTTGCTTTCTTACTCGAATGAGAGTGTCTCCGGCGGGAGGTGATGCACACGGAGAGAAGGAAAAGCAGGAGGACTATGATAGCTCCGACGAAGATCCCGACGACAACCCATAGCCGCAGGCCGAATATTGAGGTAGGTTTTGAGAGTTCGCTGTTCATAAATGCTTTATCGTATATAGACATTTTGGCGTTAGATAGATAAACTAAACAACAGAGCGCATGTGCAAGTAAACTGGAGTTCACAGAGTGCAAGTGTTCGCCGGCGACGACTTAAGTAATTCCCGACGAGTGTGTGTGTGAGAGAGAAAGAAGGAGGGGAGAGGATCTGTTCCCAAATTAGTAAGCTGTGCTGGTTTCCAATTAAGGACTTAACGTTTAGTTTAATTACAGTTTGGCCCTTCATCTTAAAGGTTTATTACATTAAATAAACAATATCTTTTGTCGATCGGAGATAGGGCGCGCATGGTTCTAACCAGTTCACATCCGAACCGATTCGTGATTCGATCCGAAACCTCTTTTGAAATCGGTTAGGGTGAAACCGCTTAGAAACGATGTGATCCGTAAGTTTGAAATCGGTTTGAGATATTTCCGTTGAAACATGTTTGAAATTGGTTAAAAGATAAAACTTAAAACCGGTCTGATCTGGTCCAAAACCAGTTTCAAACCGATCCGATTTTTTCCTAATCTAAAACCGGTTATTAATCCGAACTGGTTTGGGTCAAAACCGTTTTTGACTTTATTTGACCAAAACCGAACCGGTTTGACTCAAAAGCCGATTCGCGCACCTCTAGTTCTGGTTGATGGTTAAAGTAGTGGTGAACAAACAAACCGGAACCGCTCAAGGAACCGGAACCGGTTCTTCCCGAAAACCGGTTCTTCCGGAACCGAACCGATTCTTGAAAAACCGGAACCGGTTACATAGGTTCCGGTTTTTCAACCAAGAACCGGAACCGGTTCTTGAAAATACCCGATTTGTGCACCTCGACCCTTGTGTCTTGTGACACTAATCCATCTATGTTTTACAGATTCGTGACGCGTATATGCTTAAAATTTTAATAATGGTAAAACTTAAATTCGTTAAAACTAAAGTGAAAAAAAGGTTTTATAAGTCAAATGAGTCAAACGGGCCAGACAATCTAGTTTTTTTATATAATTAATCAATGTTTTATGAGTTTATGTTTTAAACATTTATCTATTTTGTAACATTTTAAGTTTTTAATGTTATTGGACTTTTTAAGTTAGTTATTTATATGTTTAACTAAGTTTTTCGAATACCCGGAAATAGGTTCTTGAAATACCCGCCTTGAATTACCAGAACCGGTTCTTGAAAACCCAGAACCGGGTACATAGGTTTCGGTTTTTCAACAAAGAACCGGACTCGGAACCGGAACCGGTTACGAAACCGAAACCGGTTTTTGAAAAAAACCAATTTGTGCACCTCGTAACTTAAAGGTAAAAGGTTGGCTTTATATTCTGTGACCCAGTTGAAACGGTTTAATAAGTCCAGGTTGAAGTGGGCTTATATTCTATGACAGGCCCAGGTTGAAACGTAAGCGGGCTTCATTTAGATTTTAATGGGCCCAGGTTGAAACGGAAGCTACTCCACATAAATTTGATATATTTATCTCCTCAAAACTAAAAAACCGAATTACTTGGTAATAAACATCCATTATATTTTCATTATGATTTGATTTGGGTACATTTAAGTACATATTTTCATTGCATTTGTTCTCGTCTTATTTTAAATACCTCAATTTAGCACATTCTTTCTTTATAGCTTAATCCACACATTTAATAGAGAATTAATATGCTTTAAAGTTGATAAAAAAAATATACTGATCAGCTAATTATTAAAAATTATGCAGCGTCATGTTGCTAATCTCAAATCATAATTAGCACTAGTTAAAAACCCAATATATATCGATGACCGTCTTAACACGTCAAAAATATTATGGTGGCCTGACCCGACAAAAATCCTTCTTGATAGACTTATGAACACCGAAAAATTATGATCCCTTTGAAAAAAAATATTGAGTCCGCCACTAGTGTCATGTAACAAAACTTTTGAAGCAGTACTAGTAGTAAAGTAATGAACACATCATGCTATAATCTTTTAAGTTGAAACTTGTGCCAAGTTTTTATTGACCGGTTTGTATAGCTTTTAACAGACGTATCCAAAGTTCAAACTGTCTACACTTGCTAGATGAATGATGAATAATGCCATTGATATATTTACTGGCATTGTAAATGTGTCTCTAATGACCAAGGTGTGTATATCTTTTAATATTTTAAGAATTATAATTCTGGTCACAATTTTAAAATTGTATTAGGCTTCAGAAAAATAATTACCAAAATATAAAGTATTATTGTAAAGTACTCATTACTGAAAGTCTAGGAGCACTTAAAAATAAAAGTTGTATATATGATGTCAATTTAATATTGAATAAAGCAAATATACAATTTTAGGAAAGGGAATAGAAGTAGGAAATCACAACTACCATGGGATATGTGAGTGCTCTTATTTTGTTTTTTTAAGTCTTTTTAATTGTTACATGTTATATTATCATGTGAAATATGCATCAATGATAGATTGTCATTACCTTTTTAATATGCAAATGGTATTGTGTAACAAACATTTTGATTGAAACTTTTTTTTATTCATTCTGGTTCAGTTGAATTCTGTCTAAGTGACTGTTTAGACGGTAGTCTTAACCAGCTATGTATAATTTGAATGATATCAAATGGTCTTACCGGATAAGACGACTGCGGCGAGTCACTTATGTTAAAAGGTAAAGAAATCAATTTTTTTTTGTAAAAATAAGTATATAAAAGTTCAGAATTATTAGTGTAAAAATTATAATTAAATCAAGTTAAACTAAGTTCATGTTACATCAGCTCCAGAAAAAGTTCGGGAAAGGCCAGATCCGGTCCAAACGACTACAAGGTTCTGACCCCAATAACCGTTGTAGCAACACTAACTTTTTTTTGGAATGCGACTTTCTTAAACCCCTACTCCCTTCGGGAGCAGCTCGGGTGTTCCTATGATTCATGCATGTTTTTCCCAATGGGTTGTAACCGAGACCCACCTAGGAGGAAACCCACAACTGAAAAACCCTCCCGGCTCAACCTGGAACAATTTGTCCCAATAATACATAAAATAATTAAAAATCTTGGATCAATCGCTGATAAACTCTACAAGTTTCAACGTTCAAATTACATGAACCAACAAAGAATGGTTATAATCACAAACATAATGAGAAGGGCACAAGTGTGTGGCTTGCGATTAAAGTAATCGTGAAAGGTGACATAAAATTGTTTTTGCATGATCCATGCAACACTAAATTCCCTTATATTCCCACATGACATAATACAACCTAATTAAAAAAAAAAAAAAAACTAAATTAAATTCTCTTCTTTCAATTCTCTTACATGAATCATGCTAACTAAAAACTTAAGCTATGGATCGACAAGCTCGAGGCGTTTTGATAAGAGTTTGTCAACACGTACTATTCTTTTTTATGATTTATTATGCAAATTGCAGTTAATAAACTAAAGTCCATGATATGGGTTACAAATTTATTTATTTGATATATATAATCAAATAATTTCCAGAGTACGTATCTAAATAAACATTGTATTATTCATAAAATGTAAGTAGTATATACGTATTTATGTATCTATGTATGTCAAATTGACATTCAGAAATATATTGTAGGCTATGATGTGTTCGAGACCGGTCATTAAACGGCCACACTACTGATTTAGCGGTGAATCGGACGACTCAAAAACCAAATGAAGTCATAATTAATTTTAAAATGTATTTATATATTACATAAAAAATTAAATAGTATATTGTTTGGTTTTTATATTTAAAGAAAAAAAACAGAACGATGAAGAGATTTTTTTAAAGGTGGGAGTATTTAATTTACCTTACCAAAAATATATACAAAATATCTTGGTAAATTAATTCTCAAACATTTTTATATGTGCTAAAATCTTATCATTAACAAAAAAAAAATCGTAAAAAAATAACTCAAAACCGGTACAACTGCCACTCTTCAAAAAGGTCCAACCGGTGTCGGTTCAACCCATGTCAACCGAACCAGTTTGGGGTCTGGTTCCGGTCCAACACTTCGATATATTCCTGTTTTAATAGCACTTGTCTGTGTAAAGTTTGTTAAAATATTTTAGGACTAGCATTCAAATATATTTTTTTTAACTATGTGCAAAATCATATTTACACTTAGTGTAATGGTAGTACATAAAACATGCTATATGTTCTTTTTCTTCACGAGCCATTACTTTAGCTACAAACAATTAACAATGTCTCCTCCAATATTACAAAAGTAAAACATATATGTACAATATAATATGATATAATATATTTTTTCAGAACCAATTAACAATGTCTCCTCCAATAGGACACATTATTTTCAGAACCAACTGAATGTTGAGAAATGAGAGAACCGTATAAGACATCAATATTTTTTAAATCCAAACCTTAAACATATAAAAATTTACATGAATTCTAATCAATTTATATAATAAATAGTTCAATGGTTAATACGGTTTTTGCAGTTCTCAACATATTATTGGTTCTTAAAAGAACGTCTCTGTGTATATATGCATGAGTAATTAATGAAATACACACGTATATGAATATATCATGATCTTAGCTACATTGTTATATATTCACACGCATATATATGTCAAACATTAAAAAATGGTGGTTTTCCAAATTTGCCCTTTTCTCACACTCAACACTTAGTTTCTAACTAAATCTCACTTCTATAAATAGCGATCTCCCTTTATTCCTTTTGCACACCAACCAGAAAGAGAGAAAAAATCTAGAGATAATAAGAAGATTGATGATTATGAAGATGATCAAAGGGCTTGCAATGATGGTCTTTATAGGCTACCTTTTCCTATGGGTGATCACACCAACCTATGTCTTTAAGCAAAAGTGGCTCTTTAGGGTTCGAGCCCACACCACTTCTACTTACTTTGGAACTCAAGGTCTGGTTCCACATCTCCATACATCATAATATATATAAAAAAGAGTAACATATTTTGTTGTTTTTATTTTCTAACAATTTTTTTAATGCGTATAAATTTTAGGCCCGACGATGTTGCTCTACACATTCCCCGTCTTGTTCATGGCCGCCGTGGGAAGCGTATATCTCCATTTAAGAAAAAAGGAGAACCAAAACCGAGATAAAGGGTATAATAGTCATTTCAGTTAGGTATTGATGTTCATTTTTACTATTATTCCGCGATAGCTAATATGTTTTATCTTCTAAAACCTCAGAGAAAAAGAAGCTAACCCGGATAACTTGAGTATATGGAGAAGGCCAATGATCATCAAAGGTCTCGGGATCGTCTCGAAAATCGAGCTCGCTTTCTTTGTTATGTTTATCGCTCTGATCGTCTGGTCTTTCACAACATACTTACACGTCAGTTTTGCGAATATTACCCATAAATCAGCTGCAAAAAAGGGAGAGGAAGTGTATGTGATCATTGATCAATCAATATCTTATTTTGACTTTCTCCTGACCCGGGTCAAGTTGACTCGGGTCATTTTCGGTCTACATATTCGTATTTACGAGATTGTTTTGGTTGACAGATGGCAATCAAAGTTGGATTCAGTGGCTCTACGGTTCGGGTTAATTGGCAATCTGTGTCTAGCGTTTCTGTTCTTCCCAGTGACTCGAGGGTCGTCTATCTTGTCGCTGTTTGGGCTGACTTCTGAGGCCAGCATCAAGTATCACATATGGCTCGGGCATATTGTTATGACCCTCTTTACTTCTCATGGTGTTTGTTACATCATTTATTGGGTTGTAACCAAGCAGACATCAGAGGTATCATTGTTACATTATTATTATAAATTGATTACAATCTTTATGGCTAAAAAGTCCTGAAAATATTCGACCAGTGAATTTGGAAAATGAAGATAAAGTTCATAATTGATAGAATATTTTCCACTAGAAAAGTCAACTTCTATGATGGTCCCAAATCATTGACCATCACAAAGTTGTTTTACTTACTTTTAGGGTTAATATTATGTAAAACTATTAGCCAAATTTTGGTATATAGTCTTTAAATTTATTTAAAACATATGTACTTGTAAACATTTAAAAAAATAATCGTTTACATCTTGAAAGGTCAAGCAAAGGTGTCCTCAATCAAATTAGTATGAGAAACTTTTTCATACAAAATAAGAAATTATGTTGATTTTTTATGGTATTAACATATATTATTAACTAATTATGTGATATGCTGTTTAATTTAGATGTTAAAATGGGCGAAAACCGACATATCAAATGTAGCCGGAGAGTTGGCTTTGGTAGCAGGATTGGTAATGTGGGCAACAACGTTTCCTAGGATTAGACGAAAGATGTTTGAGGTTTTCTTCTACGCACACCACTTGTACATCCTCTTCATCGTGTTCTTCGTGCTCCATGTTGGCATAGCTTACACCTCGATCATGCTTCCTGGATTCTACCTCTTCATGATTGATCGATTCTTGAGATTTTTACAATCAAAAGGGAACGTTCGTTTGGTTTCTGCACGCGTTCTTCCATGTGAAACTCTCGAGCTTAACTTCTCCAAGAGCAAAGGTAAATTTGAGCACGAAAAGTATAGAAAATAGAAAACATAGTGTTCTAATTAAGTGATAATAGTCGTCATTGTAACATTTGACCCCCAATACCGACCAACATTGTATGTTTTTTTTTTCAAATAGATTTGGATTATACACCAACAAGCATCATATTCATCAATGTCCCAAGCATTTCAAAGGCTCAATGGCATCCATTCACCATTACTTCAAGTAGCAATTTGGAGCCTGAAAAGCTAAGTGTTATGATCAAAAGTGAAGGGAGTTGGTCTAGGAAGCTCTACCAAATGTTATCATCACCAAATTCTATTGATCGGCTCGATGTATGCATCGAAGGACCTTATGGACCTATCTCCACCAATTTCCTAAGGTAACATGTTCATAAGAATAATTTGTGTTAGGTTATGTTCAATTCGAATATACTTATATCAAACTATGGTTTCAGGCACGATATGCTAGTAATGGTGAGCGGAGGAAGTGGGATAACACCGTTTATCTCGATATTTAGGGAGCTTGTTTACACCACCGAAACCCTAAAATGTAAAGCTCCAACAATTCTCTTGATAACTTCGTTTAAAGACTCGTCTGATCTGACCATGCTAGAATTGTTATTACCATCATCCGGTGCACCTATAGAAATTTCAAAACTAGAGTTACAAATCGAGGCGTATGTGACAAGAGAGAAGCAACCCGCGGTCAATGATAAAAAACTAGTGAGTACCATTTGGCTTAAACCAAACCCCTCGGATGCACCCATAACTCCTATTTTAGGACAAAATGGTTGGTTATGGCTTGGCGCTATTATTTCATGTTCTTTTGTGACTTTCCTTGTGTCTATGGGAATTGTAACACGATTTTACATCTATCCTATTGATAAAAACACAAACAAAGTGTACTCGTATGGATCGAGGGCCGTGTTGAACATGTTGCTCATTTGTGTGTCTATAATGGTAACATGTTACATGGGTTTTTGGTGGAATAAGAAGAGAAATGATATGGATTCCAAGCAAATTCAAAACATGGAGGGGGCGACACCCGTTAGCTCACCCAACTCATGGTTTTATAACGCGGATAGAGAGCTCGAAAGCGTGCCCCAACAATCGCTCTTTCAGTCCACAAATGTGCATTTTGGTGAAAGACCCGATCTTAAGAGTAAGATAAACTACTTTGAATTGAAATTGAGATACTGATATAAGTTCTTCCCTTCTGAATCATATAGATTATTCTTTTGAATTTATTAACCCGGAAACTAACACTTTCGAGTTTTATTTTTGTTTAGGAATTTTGTTTGAGCAAAAGGAATCAAGTGTTGGAGTTCTTGTTTGTGGGCCAAAGAAAATGAGGCATGAGGTTGCAAACATATGTTCATCTGGATTGGCTTCAAACTTGCATTTTGAGTCCATAAGTTTTAGTTGGTGATTGGCTTTTGCAAATTACAAGACATGGCGTGCAACAAGTTTTTTTTTTCATCAATCTCACTTTTAGCGACCTGAAATTCAACCGTTCCTATAGAGCTATCCAAAAATCGAAATGTGTGTAAATTGGATTCCTTTTGTTTGTAAACTTGTAATACATAAATAAACCTTTTTTATTCGCTAGAGTAATAATTCTTAACAATAATAATAATAACCAAAGGGGCTTTGTCCTGACGGTACCCCGATGACTTCTAAATGAGAGGTCACCGGTTTGAATCCGGGCCACAGCAAAAATGGATCTGTAGCCAGGTTAGGGGTTCCTCCTGGGGTGGGTTGCCCTGGATGTTCTAGGTGTTGCCCCAGGGGAAACCCAATTATCCTGGAATATCTAGGTGTTGACGTTAAAAAAACAATAATAATAATAATAATAATAATAATTGTAAAAATATTGTTATTGTGAAACCTAGAGTATGGGAAAAGGGAGATTCTTTATATAATAGTGGAAAAGTCAGCTCCACTATATTTGTACAAAAGAAATCTCCATTCTGGACCATACCAGATTGAACCTAAAGTGAAAAAATACAAACAATGACTGAAACCAAACCAATTTAAACCACTTGGTACGGCTTCTTTCGGTTTGGAACAGAGTGGGGATGGGCGTCCTGGCCGCCCTTCACGTCGGCCTGCTCGTCTAGTGGTCTTCTCCCCTCCCTCTCTCTCCTACCCCTCTCACAAACCACCCTTTTATTCCCACGGGTGTGTTTGTCCGCACAGGCTTCTCCCCCTCCCTGTCAAATGGCAATACCCTCTTTCCTCCGCATCAGACGAGCTCTCACACGGGCCTTGCATTGAAGGTCTAACTATGTTTAATTAGTCGACTAGTTTAGAACCCCGCGTCTACACACGGGGTGAAAAATATCAATACATAAAATTCTTAAATCTTTATATATATATTTTACAGGTTTAAAAATATATTACATATACTAAGGATAGAAAACAAAATTTAAAATATGTAAAAATTAATATATTGGGTTTTGAAAAAACGTTAATTACTATTTAATGAAATTTGATTTTCATTTATTATTTGATTGAAAATAAAAGTTACATAATTAGATTTCAAAGTTTCTTATAATAAGGAATAATTTAAAATAAATGTGTTTTGTTAGTATACTTAATATTTTTTTTTAAATATAATTATTATTAAAAGATAGAGATGTATTTAATAAGAGAGGGGCGGAAAAAAATGATGAGAATGAATATGGAGGCGACACGTGGCATGAAAAAATCTTTATTTATTATATAGTATAGATACGATTTAGAATAAATTCTCTCATTCGAGTAAAGAAATTTAATATTTATTTCATGAATTCAAGTGAAATAACTATAATCACCCCTTTCTTAACACCATTATTACCACCGGTGCTGCCACCACCACAACATTTAAATTATTTTAATAAATTTATGAATTAAACATGATTATTTTGTTAACTAAATACATCACGTATTCACACATTCCAACTTCATTTGACAGATTCCAATTCAATAACACAAATATATAAATCAAACATCCCCTAAGTTATTATGTCTTTGAACAAGACGACGTCTCATTTGCCATGAGAGAAATAAACATAAACCAAGCGACAAACTCAACTAAACATAGACCTATGTGTAAAAGGCGAGCGCTTGGTGCGCCCAGGATAGGTGAGGCCTAGGGGCCTCCAACAAATGTAAAGCAATGCTCTTCATGAGGCACTCTTTAACAGTGATTGTTACACCATCACCATTACATCATCAGTGATTTCTTCTTAAAACTTTTTTGATTTTACCATGAATATTTTTGGTTTCACTGTATTCTTTGAAAACTTGATATTTATTTTTTATTTTATCAATTTATTTAATTTAGCGTAAAACTATAGTTTTTTTTATTTGAGCTTTTAGTATATTTGATTATCTGATTACTTTTCATTGAATAATTTGGTATTATTTTATAAAAAATTGTCTATTATATATTTATTAGTATTTTTTTTTGTCTCCGACGTAACTAGCTAAACATAAACCATTCATTCCGAAGTCGGCAAAAGTTTGAAGCAGTCAAGCAGCAGCATGTGCGTGAATACAAATGGGAGTGACCACACAAGACACAACTATTGTTATTGGGCATCTTTTAGTGCCAATAAAGTGTTTTGACAAACCAATTGTGTCCAAACACCTTTTTTCTATCATCTTTTTCCTAAAATTAAATTGCATAAACAAAAATTAAAAGAATTACAAACTTAAAATACATTAAACGAGTCCATGAAATTGTTTCTTGTATCAGAATAATTTAGTGTTTTCCTATGTTTATTTTTTGGCCAAGAATAGTAGTTTGTATATGGCCTTAAAGTTTACCTTATATGAAGTTCCCTTCTCAGTAAGAGCGGGTATACCCCTGTGAAGGAGCCAAGTGATCCTATGTGGCACCATCACTTGAGGGTAACACCGCCCCCTCTCCAAGTGAGGGGCGTGAGATATTTCACGGGAAGTGAGGATGCAAGTAGATGATTGGGTGTGATGCAAGTGAGCAAGGTGAACACCAATCCCTCTCCAAGTGAGGGGCGTGAGTTGCCTCACTCACCGGAAGGTATACCACATACCCTAAGTACATACCTAGTCTATGATGTAAATATACAACAAATATATACGAGTTTCATCTTCTTTTGTCGCTACTTTGTCTCTGGTTACACATAGTTTTGAAGAAAAAGTCTTATATACATTATTAGATTTAGATTATCATCCAAAAAACTACATAAGTATATTATTTGTTCAACTTCTTGTTTACAAACCCACCGACCCACCCCCTGAGGTTTTTCTCATAGTCAGAAAACCAAGAAAACTGAAAAAGAAATACAAAACAAGACAACTTCTGGACTCGCTAAAGTACGACCGTATAAATTACTTGTTTACCTCATGGACGAATGATTCATCCTTTTCTTCGGGTGGTAAAATCTCCTTTTTGGCTGAAGATCTCGTTAAGCTTTTTTGAAGATATATTGAATTGTGTGTTCCCGTCATGCCTCTTCTGTAATTTCATTGGATGAAAGTTTCTCTCCCAAGTCTCCGAGTAAATCACGGTATTCAGAAAATGATGGATGTGACTGATCCATGTAAATCATATTAGTGATGTGTTTAAGTAAATGATTACAGATAAAGGTGCAAAATGGCATTTGTATACATTTTTTGAATTCTACAAATAATAATGTGCTAGCTATGATTATAAGAACTATATTGGTACAAAAAGTAAACTAACAAGTGACTTTCAACCCATTTGACCCGTTCAACCCATTTACATATGACCCATTAGAGGATAGAACATAACCCTAATTAACCTACTTATAAGTAATTAGGTTGAAATTGCCACCTCTAACTAAAGATAACTGAATGGAAGTTTTAAGAGACATACCAGCAGCGTTGCGCTGTATGCTTGCCAGAGCCGCGTATCATGACGAAATAAATCAATGAGAACCTGTACCAAAACCACATAAAATATAAAAGATATTTTATAAATATATTATTAATTCATAGAAATATAATTTCCAAAAACTATCCATTTCAAAAGAATCTAACTCCCATCCTATCCCTAGAGTAGATATACGCTACTTCCTCCATCTATAAAACACTGATATTTGACTAATTGCATAATTTAGGAAAGCATTTGACTATTTAGTCATGTATCTAACATAATCTTCAATATTAACAAAAATGAAGTGATACTGTGAACCTGAATCAATGACATCAAATTTTGTATGATGAAATGGTAAACAGATGGTTGTAATTAGTGATATTTCTAGTTTTTTATTCTATATACATTTTAAGTACTTTTAGCACTATAAATTTTATTAAAGGTATGTACCTCAGAACGCCTTAAAAGGGTTGCCAAAACTACAATCCACTCTTTAAACTTGACTGAGCACATGTGGGACAAGAGGAATTCTGCATCCAACCGGCTTTGTAAAGTTCCCATTTGAAGCTGAAACGAAATAAAAGATAAATTTTCTAAATATGAATAGAGAACTATTATATTGGAACACAAAAATACTCCACCAGGAAATACGAGAAAAAGTCTACTTTCACAAATTGAAAGGTTAATGCAGAAGATTTTCCAAATCTTAGACTTTAGAGTACACTTTATATAAAAATTCAGAAGTCATCAACCTGAACCATACATAATATATATAGAAGTTCACAAAATTGTAACTTTAAACCTGATTTAGTAAATAGCATAGTAAATATCAACCTATAACTAGGGAGAGGCCGAGAGATGACATAGGAGATATTACACAAAATTTGATTTTGATTCTGATTATATATGGTCATAATAATCAAGATTTGGAGACAGAAAAGGAGTTGTAAAAAAACTGATTGTTGAAATGATAGAATTATCAAACTATCTGCAACTCTAATTAAGCATAGATCACTTTTAATGCATCTAACACGATAATGTAAAGGAATACCTTCTGACTTATTAACTGGAGTCCAGAAGAAAAATTCTCCAAACGAGCGCTTCCATATTTTTCGCGTTGTAGATACTCCTAGCAATAGTAATTATAAATGAATAATACAATCAGAACATACTCACCGTCTTTTTTCTAATGGTTTCTTTTTTCCAGAAAAAAAAACCTTCTCTTACCACTAGATCAAACTGGGTGCCTTTCACAAATGCAACAAGCTTGGAAAGTTCTTTCCCAGACATCAAGTAGCTAGCATGATTTTCTAGAATATTCTTGACAGAAGCAACATGTGCATTCTGCTCTTTGAATGAAGGGCTGCTTCGTCAAAAAAAATAAAAATAACTACTCATAGTACAAGGAATCACATGCAAACTAGAGAATGGAATGATTAATCAGTTACCTTCTTGGCTCTGTAGACTGTTTCCTATAACTAGAAGGAAAAAGAAAATATCCTAGAAATCTGGGAGATAGTTTATCTGAATCTGTAGTTGCAGGTTCATATTCCCTTCCTGATCTCAACAGAAATCTCACCTGGATAAGAAACATAATACCTGTCTTAAGTCATGCACAATTAAGGTGTATTGAATAAAAGTGGAAAAACGGGCGGGTCAGGCAGGAATCATAATGGGTCAAAAGAGGGGTTTGGGTTAGAACGGGTCATTTTAATACCAGTTAAAACAGGTCGGATTGGGTTGACTTGCAATTTTTTGTCCATTGGTCCTTGAAGTTTACAAATGATTAATGTATTAAATATCATATGAAAACTATATAAATAAAACACTAATTTATTTTTTTCATGCAAAAAGCAGTTGACATGAATTTTTGAGGTTTACCCATCAGACCAGTTAGAGGTAAATATAACCTGAAATCCTGAATTATCCCATTAATAGGTAAATGGTTAAAATGCCACCTCTAGTATTAACCATCTTACTTAAGACTACTACACCCATACGTACCAGCTCTCCAGCAAGTTCGTATAAAGATTCATCCAGTGTTGCCTGCACAGTCCTTCAGTTCAGATCACAGGAAAGAGTAACGGGGGCATAAATGAAACTTATCATCAATTAATTTTACCTGTAACAAGCGTAGAGCACAGTATTGACTGACAGGTGCTCCTTCCAGTTTTGCTATAACCTAAAACATTAGAAGGTAAAACAAGATAAGGAATTGTCTCAAACTCCATTAAACAAAAAATAAATAAATAAATAAAAGGCGGGTTTCAAATCAAAAGTGTTGAGTTCTTCTACACTTACAAGTATATAACAAGCAGCGGTTTGATACCATCTCCTCTGGAAGCATTCTTCAAATAACCTGAATAATTGGCCAGTTAACACATTACCGGCTCAAAAATCATAAAGCTTTGATACTTGCACAGACTCACATAAGAAGAGATCACAGACATAAAAAGAAATATTTATCATGACACATTTGAGAAACATACAGGTCATGCACTGACAAATGTATAACTAACATAGTTGGCACATACTTAGGCAGAATCCAGTTGCTGTATATTCTGAAAACTAACACAGTAACTAATGGAAATCTTTTTTTCTGTCATTTTAAACTGTTAAGTTGTATATATTTAGGCCCATATATAGATGTTATTTTTCTGCTTAGCCCATGGGCCTGTTTCTAGGGTTTTCACCTCTATAAATAGAGGCCCCCTTTTGTACTTGTTCATCTAATAAACATCAGTTATACCACCTTCAAGGTATCAGAGCTAAGGCTCTCGGTACAGCCCTAGTTCAGTCTCTGTTCCAGCCCCGGTTTCCATCAGTTCAGCCCCTCTCCGGCCCAGCCCCCGCTCCACTCCGAAATCCTTTTTCAGGCAGTTATTGTGTCTCACCGCCACCACCATCACAAACCTCCGATTAGGAGACACTGCAAACCCGACGCCGTACTTCCGCCCTACGCGCCGCCGCTGCCTTTTCAGATTCCGGCCAAATTCCGGCAAGTGACATCTCACCGCCGGTACCATTGTGCTCGTCACCATATTCCGAGCAAACCCTGTATCCCCACTTCCCTGAACGCCGCCGACTGCCACCGCCTGCCGCCGCCGGAAATCGTTTTTTCAGTGATCCTGTTCTTATCAGCAGAGTGCGGTTAGTATTCTGACCCATTTATTGTGCCTATTCAGATATACTTGTTAGAAATCAGTTCAATGCCGGACAAAAAATCTACCGAAAACCAAGTTGTCCAGGTTGCCCCAGGAATAATCAACTATGCCTCGGTTTTGTGTATCCCCGTGAAACTTGACTCTAGCAATTGGAGTTCTTGGAGTCTCTTCAAAAGGGACTTGAAAGTGTGGGCAAAGAGAACCATTTGACTGAACCACCCCCTGTTCCAAGTACTCGAGAATGGCGTATTGACGACAGTGGGATACAAATGGCTCTTTGGAACGCTATGGAGCCACAAGTACTCACTACTGCTCAGAACTTTCCCACGGTGAAAAGTATGTGGGACCATCTATCTTCATCCTTCTCAGCAAAGGAATCCCTGTCTCATGCATACTCTGTGGTTCAAGCCAGTAGAGTCGAGCAAGGTGACTCTACATTTACCAATTACTATACCCGATTCTCGAAACTTCAAGATGAATTACGTCCCATGTTTCCACCTACTACTGATTTGAAGGTTCAGGAGGAGAGCGTAACAACAAGATGGATGTCATGATGTTCATTGCTGGTATATCACCTAAGTATTCTAGTGCTCGACCCTTTTTGTTGAGCAACTCTACTGCTATCTCCTCTGTGGCATCCACATATCATCTGTTACGGGAGATGTGTGGTCCTGACTCAGCCACTACCATCCATCCATCTGAAACATCTGCTTTGCATACATCTACTGGTAGGGGTACAGGTCGAGCCCCTCATGTGTCTCAAAGGAAGGGAATTGGACGAGGTGGTGATATCGTTTGTCATTACTGCCACGAGTCCGGACACACCAAGTACAACTGTTCGAACCGAGCTCCTGGCTCTAAGCCTCCCACTCGTCCCAAAGCTGGAATGGCTGCTGCTGAGGAGTTGAATGATCAGTCCGCGGCTGCTAATCAACCTCCTACCTACACAATAAGCGAGGAAAATTATGGTAGACTACAACAGTTATTGGCCTCTCAGTCGATCGCTCCCGGTCCACGTGCCAACTCGGCTGATTCAGGTAATTCTCCTAACTATGACTCATCCTGGATTATTGATTCAGGAGCCACTCATCACATGACTAGGAATCAAGGTATCCTCTCTAGCCTTCATACTATTCCTTACCCACCTGTTCGGCTTGCTGATGGATCTTCATGTCCAATCCGTGGCATTGGATCCCTCAGTAACCCGCAAAGCTTAAACCTTTCATCTGTTTTATTGGTTCCCAAATTTCCTGATAGCCTTTGTTCAGTAAGTCAGATTACAAAACAAAACAATTGCTCTGTAACGTTTTACCCTTCTCATTGTATTTTTCAGGAACCGGGAACGAACCGGCTGATTGGCACCGGTTTTGAATCAAGAGCCTCTACCGTCTATCCTTATCGTCACAACCTAGAGCAAACATATGTGATTCAAGTATCAGGGAGGCTCACTGCCGGCTAGGCCATCCCTCTGCAACGGTTCTGAGGCAAATGAGACCGGATTTTCCCTCTTCTTTTGATTTTCATTGTGAGTCGTTTCAGCTTGGTAAACACACCCGGCGTCCCTATCCCCCTAGAGTGTCTAATCGAGTCAGTACTTCGTTTGAACTTTTGCATTCAGATGTTTGGGGTCCTTGTCCCACAAAATCAACATTAGGTTTTGAGTATTTTATTACCTTTATTGATGATTACTCTCGTGCTACTTGGGTTTATCTGATGAAATCACGTGCTGAGGTGTTTTCCATTTTTCATGAATTTCATGCGTATGTACAAACTCAGTTCAACACATCAATTAAAACTTTAAGAACTGATAATGCAAAAGAATATATCTCTAAGGATTTTTCGGAATTTTTAAAAACCCATGGCATCATTCACGAGACGTCCTGTGTGTATACACCTCAACAAAATGGCGTCTCTGAACGCAAGAATCGCCATTTGTTGGATGTCAGTTGTCACTCGCACACTCATGCTTCACTCTCGTGTTCCTCATCGTTTTTGGGGGGATGCGGTCCTTACTGCTACTTATCTCATTAACCGTATGCCTTCACCCGTTATTCACGGTAAAACCCCATTCTCCATCCTTTTCCCGAATGGCACCATGTTTCCCTTACAACCCAAAATTTTCGGGTGTAGCATATGTCCACGATTACCGTCCAGGGGGCTCGAAACTGGAACCCCGTGATCTTCGTTGTGTCTTTGTTGGTTATTCACGTGTTCAGAAGGGTTATCGATGTTATAGTCCTTCTCTTTGCAAGTACTTTACAAGTGCCGATGTTACTTTTCATGAGGTATGTCCTTTCTTTCCCGAATCTTCCACCTCTCCTCCCGATCCGTTTCCTGAACTTGACATACCTGGTCATCCCTTCTTTTCCTCTGTCCTCTGGTTCTTCCAATCCTCCGGTCTCAGACAACACTGCTCCAGTTCCTGCTGCTCCTTGCCCACTGACATAACCTCCCCCGTTGCTTTTCACATATGCCCGGCGACATAAGGATACGACAACAGAAGCACCTGATTCACAACAGGACCATGACCATGGTATGTCCTCAGTTCCTGATACACCCATACCCGATCCTACCCCTGATACACCCATACCCGATCCTACCGACACCTGACACACCTGTTTATGACCCTCCCGGTGCCCCCTTTCCAGATATACCCATTGCATTTCGCAAAGAACCTCGACTTACCACCCGTTATCCTATTCAGGATTATGTTGCTTATTCCCACTTCTCACCTGAATCCCATGCCTATATCACGGCTGTTGATTCCTACCTGATTCCCAAGAATGTGATGACAGCTCTTGCTCACCCAGGATGGAAACAGACTATGGAGGAAGAGATCGGGGCTCTTCGGGCAAATCATACATGGGATCTTGTTACGCTTCCTCCAGGTAAACGTATTGTTGGTTGTCGTTGGGTCTTCACAGTTAAACTCCATCCCGATGGATCTCTGCATCGTCTGAAAGCTCGTTTAGTTGCTAAGGGTTATTCTCAGGCATATGGTATTGATTATGACGAGACTTTCTCACCGGTTGCCAAAATGCCATCTGTATACATTTGTATTGCCCTTGCTGCCATTAATCATTGGCCGCTCCATCAGCTTGATGTCAAGAACGCCTTTCTTAACGGTGTTCTTGAGGAGATATGGAGCAGGGGTTCATTGCAAGGAGGAGGCATCATAGGTTTGCAAACTCCGTCGTTCATTATATGGCCTTAAGCAGTCTCCAAGGGCATGGTTTGGCCGGTTCTCTAGTGTTATGAGAGAATTTGGGATGGTTCACAGTGCTTATGATCACTCTGTATTCTTCAGACACCGTCAGGGCCAAAGGATTATTGTAGTTGTGTATGTGGATGACATCATAGTTACCGGGGATGATGAGGTCGGGATTACCGAGCTCAAACAGTTCCTTCGGTCTCAGTTTCAGATCAGCGACTTAGGTCGGCTTCGATACTTCCTTGGCATAGAGGTATCTCGTTCTTCACAAGGAATCCTTCTCTCTCAACGAAAGTATGTCCTTGATATGTTGACTGAATGTGGCTTACTGGGTTGCAAACCAGTTGATAGCCCAATGCTTCCTACGGGGAAGCTGCTTCCTAAGGACGAAAGTCCGATGAAGAATCCTGAGCGTTACAAACGCTTGGTTGGAAAGCTTAATTACTTGACGGTCACACGACCTGACATTTCCTTTTCCGTGAGTGTCCTGAGTCAGTTCATGGCCACTCCATACACCGGACACTGGGATGCTGCTTTTCGTGTTTTGAGGTATCTCAAAGCCACACCTGGTTTAGGGATCTTGTATTCTGACCAGGGCCATTTTCGTGTGGGTGCGTTTACAGAAAAAGGAGATGGGCGTGTATCTGGGTTCTCAGATGCAGATTGGGCTGGTTGCCCTATTTCACGACGATCCACCACCGGGTATTGTGTATTTGTCGGAGGTAATCTTGTGTCATGGAAGAGTAAGAAGCAACACACGGTATCTAGATCAAGCGCCGAGTCAGAATATAGAGCCATGGCTGATGTTACATCCGAGATGATATGCGTGCGTCGACTTCTCAAGGAACTCGTGGTTATTTCTAATGACTTGATGCGATTATACTGTGATAGTCAATCAACTATACATATAGCCAAGAATCAAGTTTTTCATGAAAGAACGAAGCATATTGAGGTTGATTGTCATCTCATCAGAGATCGGATAGTTGGCACTCAAAAGGATCCTCCATCCATTCAGCCGATTCACGTCAAGACGGATTTTCAGCTTGCAGACATTCTCACCAAACCACTCCGGAAAGCCCAGATCGATTTTATTTGTGACAAGTTCGTTTTGGACGTAAAAAGTTGCGAACTTGGTTTGAAAACGGGCATGTATGAGATTGGTGTTCATCAGACGATATTGACACTGTCGCCACCTTCATGTGGCGGCCCTAGTCGGGGAAGACGGGCATGATTAACATCTATGCTCCAACTTGAGGAGGAGTGTTAAGTTGTATATATTTAGGCCCATATATAGTTGTTATTTTTCTGTCTTAGCCCATGGGCCTGTTTCTAGGGTTTTCACCTCTATAAATAAAGACCCCCTTTGTACTTGTTCATCTAATAAACATCAGTTATACCACCTTCATAAACCAAAACAGAAATATATAATATATGTCCGTATTAAACTCAAACTGGCACTTCATCAGTCAACAAAATAGAACTATACTTAATTTTCAGTTTCACAAGTATGCCATGAATAGTACATCAACTAAAGTTAGCTCAAGAAGTGAAGTTGAAATAGGGGTGTGAATTTCTAACACGACACAAACCTAGCACAAAATGTGCTGGATTGGGATTAGTCTAAACGGGTTCGGGTTAGTTTGTGGTTGAACCCGCGAACACGTTTAGCTAGCAGGTCGTTTTTGTTTCAACCCGACGGGTTTGTGGGCTGACCCGTTTAATCCCTTTATGTTTATATATTTTCTTAAAATGTGTTTGATGTAATAAATTAAACTATTTAGGTACTTTTTATGCCAAAATCTAAAGTTCAAATACAAATTGGCATAGTTTAAACCTAACTGCTTAACAAATTAAAAAATATGTATATATGTAAATTTGTAATTTTAAAGTATTAATATGCAAACAAAATTAAAAAAAAAAATTATCACGTTCAAGGATTTGTGTTCATGTCAACTCGCCAACCCACAAACACAATTTTCATGTTCGGTGACATTTTTCGGGTTCATGTCGGGTTCGACCCGCCAACCCACAAACACAAACTGTTTAGCAGCCTAAGTTGAAACATGAGTCGTCTTTGAAGAAGAAAAACTTACTCTGTTGATCTTCCAGCAGCAGAAAACAAATCTGCCCAATGACGGCCATCTGTCTTTCTTGCCACACTAACCACAACATCATAATACTCTGAAAAGTTCTTTATTAAATCACAAGTTTTCTCCAAAAGAGAAGAGCTCTCTCTGTTCACATTTTGCCTGTCAAAACAAGTTTTATTAAAAGAAACTATCATATAAGATACTCTACCATGGAAATAAGGGTAAGATGCAAAACATTTGTACAAAGATATTGAAATAGCTATTAGTCTCTATACTGGAGAACAACACGAGTAGTGTAATATATGATTTCTCATAAACGAACATGGGAACTCAAACATCCAAATAAGTGCATATTGAAACTGGAAGCATGTCATTTCTAACGTAAAAATTACCTGGAAATTTCAGTTTCAAAAACTGTAAAAAGAAGCCACTCTAAGCAATGGGAAAAATGAGGCTTCTCCTCAGACAATCGAGCAAGTTGTAGGGCTTCTTCACTCTTATCTCTCTATTCAGTATAAAAAACATAAAATTAGTAGATTTGAAGTAATTCTAGGCCAGTTTTATAAATACCAGCAATTGTTACAGTATTCATTTTAGTATAGTATAACTTTGATTTACAATGAAGGGAAATTAGGAAGTGTTACATTACAATCTACCTGAAGAAGGTGGCGAAGTAAACAATGTAGTATTGTTTGAGCTTGAGGAGATGGCTCAAAACATGGAAACTCTGTGCATGCAGAAAATGATAGTCTTTGGGTAATGCCAACTACAATTCCAGCATTGGGAAGCAGACCAAGTGGATAGACCTCACGATCAAATTCAAGCTCAGGGTCCAACTACAAGTATAAATAAGATTTACATTACAATTCCAAAGACATAAATTTCGCAAACAAGAAATCAAATACCAAACACAACAAAAAGACAAAAACAAAAGTATAGTTGATAAGAACTTCCCTCTTTCATTTATTTATTTGTAAAGAAAAAATCAAATACGGTGATAAAATATGCATTTAATCTGCTTACCTGCAAGAATTCTTCCTGCTTATAGGGGTCCACACCTGAAGATGGATACCAAACCTGTAACCAACAGCAATATCATATATACATGAAATATAAAATACTAAAAGTAGGAGGTGGCACTTTCGAACCATTTACTTATGAATTGGTCGAGTTGGACTGTGTTTTTCATCTCAAACGGGTCATCCGAAAACTTAGCTAATATGGGAATGGGTCAAATGGATCAAACATCTTGAAGGTCACCTTAAAAGTCTTTTTTTTTTCTATACTTACAACCTACTCAATTGTTTTATTCAAGGACTTAGATTACTTTTGTAATAATATTGTTTTTTGTAATTATAATTAATGCACTAGATATTTTTAGAAAACAGACATTATGGTTGTGGGTTAACCGGACCGGTACTAAAACCGTCTCATTTTAACCTGGTCAACCTTGCTACTTCTAAATAAAGCCAAAGAATTTTGTTAGCTAAGGAAACAGTCACCTGCATTCCCCGATAACCATAGTCTAACCATGATACTTCTTCAATCAAATTTGTCTTCACTGACCGCCCACAGGTAACCCAAAACAATTCTATAGAGTCCGTAAGCTCCCTTTCCCGGCCATCAATTAAATCTAGTAATGACAGCTCCCCATTTGCCCTCAGTATTAAACATCTGAAAGGGGACAGGCAATAACTAATGATTCAAATTAAGCAAAGAATTATCATCTACATGTTTGAAAAAAGGAACACAAACCTAATGGGCTCTTTTTCTAATGAATTTGGAGATGATGAAGCATCTTTACTGGAGGCATCACTTTCAAGCTGATCAGGTATAAAATGCATTGCAGCAGGATGGCACTTTGCAGTCATGATGGATAGCTCTCGTACTGTAGAAAGCTGTTTGTCATTTTATCACTTAAAAATGCAGGACGAAACTTTAGCCTACAGTAGCCCTCGCTCACCATACGGTATGCCAAATAAAATCTAATGATCATAAACAAATAATATAAGGATTTATTTACCTGTATATCCGGATTACTGGAAGGAGTTAAATCACCAGATACTTTCACATGATATATATGGACATCAAATGGGTGGTAAGTGACAAGTAAATAGTCATTATAGACATCCATCACCATGGGTTTTGCAAGCAGCGGTTTCTGATAAAGAAGTGAGCTCTGATCAAGATGATATCTTGGGTAGAACAGCAACTCATACCTGCAAAAGTAAATATGATTTTAAAATATTAAATAATTGACTTGATATTACGAAATCGGAGCCAACGAATACCCACAAACAATTGCAAGACGAATATACGTGCAAAACTTAATAAAGAACATTGCAATATTACAGGGTTAACTCAAGCAATTTGATCAGGCTATGTCCACGGCCGAACTAGAGAGATTTCTTATTATTGATTTTGGTACAAGGTTAACAACTACATAAATGGTGTATAAAGAAAATCAGATTAGGCCATTAGGGTCAATAGCTTGTTCTCCACAGATTGCAAATCGACCAGAAAACCAAATCTAAAACTCCATACTAGCCTAGCCCATAACTCTAGTTTTTGTTCCAAGGATGTTGCGGCCTAGGACCCCCACTGAGGCACTGCACCCTCACACTTCCACCATCCTGGTGGCGATTAGGTCCCTCCGGCAACCATCAAACTCCACAACTCAACAATTAAAAGTTGTGACAAGGAATCGTTTGCTCACATGAAAGAGTATAGATAGATGAACAATTATCATTTATCAATTAAACATGAACCACAAAAAAGTCTAAATGTGTATAAATAACTCACGTGTTGGATGACTCAATGTAGTTGCAAACAACAACAATTTTCCCCATCCATAACAATCCTGTGCATTGAATCTTTTGTTCCTGAGTAACATCACCAAAAAACCTCCATCTATTTAATCGAATGTCATATAAAATCAATCCATGAAGGCCAGCAACAGCTAGATACATTCCATCCTCACTAGCCGCCACATGAAGAACAGGCCAATTTTGGGAGACATAGGAAACCTGCATAAGAGTATAACAATCTGAGCACCAATGTACAACAATATAAAGAGAACACATTACATAATTAACGGGCGATTTCGACCCATTTACTTATGGATGGGTCAATTCGGGTTATAATCTATTTCCAACAAGTCAAACCGGTAAAATAAAAATAGTCATCTAAAAAAAACGAATCAAGGTTACATTCATAAAAACTCCTAAAAATCAACTTAATCAAAATATTAAATTATAATGAAGTAAAAAAAAATTGTAATCATATTTGATATACCAACTAGCCAACATTTTATTAAAAAAACTGTTTCAGGCCAAACCAACCAGACCCTAAACTGTTTTGACACGTGCAATAAATCGCATGTTGTGACCGGAACCAGTTTAACCCCTTAACCCGACCCGCCGATGTTGCTACCTATGATTGATACTACACATAACTGGAAGGTTAAGATGCGTTAATTTCAGTTCATCTGTATCCTCAGACTGCACAACAAGTAGCCGATCTTCACCATAGATAACTTGACGGACATGAGTTTTGCCAGAAACCCCTCTGTTAAGGCAACATTTTCCGAAAGAAAATGCAAGTATTCTTTCTGAAGAACCTGCTTCAATTGCATACAGTCTATAACCATATTCATCCCACTGCATAAATGAAGTGCCACTCATCAACGGTTCATAATTGCCATCTTGGTTTTGCTTAACCGCTGGAGAAGTTGCAGAATTTAAACCAATCTGGCGTATCGTAGACATTAAACGACAACCAGATATAGACCACACTGTAAGTCCTCTTAACTTCCACCCAACCGCAAAAGCAGAGCTATCAGGTGTCCATGCAATAGAACTAACTGCACCAGTATCATCCATTGAATATCTACAGGAATAAACAAGCATAAAATATGAGTTACTTGACCTGTTTGAGATTAAAAAATAGCCCAAATTGACCCATTCATAAGTAAACGGGTCGAAATTGCCACTTCTACCAAGCATGACTGATTTTTTGGAAGTGTCATGAAAAAGCAAAACTTACCCCCAGTCATGTAATGATACAGACCGAATAAGTGCTACGGGTTCACTAATTTCATACAACTCTACGACACCTTTTCTGGTGCCAACAGCAAGGATTTGTTGGTCTGGTGAAACTGAAGCACATACGGCATCATCAGATCCTAACCAATATTCAGGTTTAACAGAATCTGGTTGCTTTAGACCTCTTTTACTTACAGAACATAACACCAACTGTCCATCAGAGAATAGTACAAATAACAGCCTCAGTGGCAAACAAAAGTCCAAATAAGTGATTGCTGGCTTTCTAGACAAAGAATGACTGGATGTTATAACACCTTGAGTCCCTCCAGAAGATACACCATTTGACAATTTTGTATGGCCATTTTCATTAAATAAATTGAAGTCCAGATCCAAGGGTCCATAAAACTGTGCAACAGTAAATCAAAAATAGAAGTTATAACTAATTGGAACGTTTATAATTTATTTTACTAAGCAACACGATATATTCATGAGTTAACCAATATTTGGCTTGCATTACCTCACCCTTCCAAGACATATTATACAAAGTTCCATTTGAAAGCCCAACCAGCAAGTTTTTGCTGTCACAGATGATATTGCTCCTGTGAAAAAAGGTAAAAGAAGAATTAAAATATACAGTGACCAATAGGAGTAAGTGAAGATGCATTATATAGATTCTTTTTCCTTAAGAAAGTTGATCCAACACTTCTGACTACTTTCAAAGTTAAGAACAGGTTTGACTTTAAAAATCACCGGTGGCCACAAAGATGATAATTTAAGGTTAATATAGGATATAACTTTTTACTAAGAACGTCATCGCTTAAAATTTCCAGGGCATGTGGGTCCACCAAAAAGGATAAAATATTGAACACATACTCTAGGAAATATTTGAAGATTCATCAAGTTGTGGTCTTGTGGAGCCGAAGCAAAACTGGAAAACATGATGACAACTAAAAAAGTGGGTTGCCCTAGTTGCAGGACTTAGCGCAAGAGTACTGTTGTTATCTCTTTGCTGTAATCAAACTATATGGACAGTGATTACAATCAAATTATATTCATTAACTATTGAGATAATGGATGTGGAGGCCACCCAAGTATTCAGATTTTTTATTAAGGCTATCCATGTATTAAAACTATCATATAGGCCACCCAAGTATGTATCATGAGTTTTATACCAATTTCGACAAAAGACATGCCAGAATGACGAATACGACCAGTTGACCATAAGGTTTTTAAGGTTCAAAACTATCTTTGTTAAGTTGTCAACATATTATATTTAGAATTGTTGCCTTTTCAAAAACCTTATCAGCACTTTCGTCATTTAACATGTATTTGGTCGAAAGGCATATGTGACACAAGACACATACTTGGGTGGCCTATATGATAGTTTTAATAGATGGGTTGCCTTAGTGAAAAAAAGTGAACACTTAGGTGGCCTTCATGTATCACGTACAAACAAACAAACCTGGTGACTCCCACGCATAAAGTAGGGTCTGCTCTGGGGAGGGTGAGAAGAGGGAAAGGGTTACCTCTATCCCAAAGGATAGAGAGACTGCTCCCAGATAAACCCCCGGCTCATGTTATCACATACATTATCCCTTAAAATTCTAATCAAAATCTTGTGTGGAGACAACCCTACTACCAATATGTCCTCTTTTGTATCAACTCTTTTTAAATGCCACTCATACATGAAAATGATATATTCTTAATTATTCTTAATAGTTAATACCACACGAATTCATGATACGACAAACATCCAATGTGCTATGTACTTAAATATAACATTAGAACTAAATTATATTCAAACCCTTAAGAAGTTGAAGATGGTACTTACACTGCTAAATCTTTGGCTGAAAAAGGGACCTCCTCACTCATAAGTAGAGAAATAGTTGCAAGAGACAGATCGGATGGTTGTTTTCCTCCTATGTGTATCTTTTTCTCAGAAAATTGGACTTTAAAAACGTGAAGAAAGAATGAAGATGTCTGCAAGCAAAGGCAGCATATGAAACTTGCATTACTCTACACTTGAATCAAAATTAAACAATGCAGAGGTTTGCCAATTTCATACTTACAAGAACAGCAATTAATTTAGTATCAGGGCTCCAGATAGCCTGCAAGTTCTCTCCCTCTCTTGCTATTGAATCCGGATCTCTCTTGTACTTCCCTAATCTTACCCTATGCTGCACCAAATATTATACAAGAAAAAGGTCAGCTTTGATAATAGAAATCTCATTTTAACCCTACACAAACATATAATGCACTTGACCAGCCTCAGGTAAACAGTAAATGCACTTGCATTGATCTTGAACCAACTCAAGCACACACATGAACTAAAATTTCATCTAGTAACACTCATTCACAAGTAACAACTTCAACCTAACAATATGAATTGATAATTCATATGCACACATGATCATACATACATGTGAATACCCTACTGCAAATAACATCAGAGTATAAAAAGATCTGCCTTCGGCTATACGCTCCTTCCATTCACAATTTACCAAATAACATTTTTAAGTTTTTTATTCATGCATACTTTGTTTAGTTGTTTGTAGTACTTCATTCTTAATATTTCTAATAGAAACTCAACTACAGCTTCACACTCAACTGTCAACAAAATTCCTGTGCATAATCATCAATAATGTGAAACAAAGGCATCAATCTTGCCTAAATAGCTTCACTGTTTTCAGTAAGACCAATTGAAAAGCAACTTAAATCTGGCCTGATGATGTATTGTATCATTTCGGTGTTCGTAGTACTTAATTCTAAAGCTTATACCAGAAACCTAACTACAGCTTTACAGACAACTGTCAACAAAATTCATGATCATAAATTCATAATCATCAAATATACATCAATGTTTTTAGTAATACCAATTGAAACGGCTAAAATTCATGACCTAATGATGTATTGCATCATTTTGTTGTTTGTAATACTTCATTCCTAATGCTTGTAATAGAAACTCACTCAACTACAGTTCCACACACAAACATCAACAAAACTATGCTTAATTGCTTATAATCATCAATTTTAATCATATCGCCTAAAATACATCACTGTTTTTTAGTCTATAATATATATTCATAATTTGTAACGAGAAATAGACCTGAGAAGAGCTCCAGAGCTCGAAATGAGAAGGGCAAACAACGAGCAATAAACGATCAACAACTTTAAGGTATATGATCCGCTGCGAAGTAGGACATAGCCCTGATTCCAGAGGGATCACCTGAGGCCACCCGTACGCCATATACATCTTCGCTTCTGCTTGTAGATATGATATATCAAAATTGAGTTGGTCTACATAGAAGATCAAAGGACTGAAATGCTAGGGTTTACGAATAAATCAGAAATCATTGGGGGAGACGACGAGCGTAATTCGGGAGAAATAGAGTGTGGATCTGAGATTTTGAAAGAAAATCTGAATGAAACGAAATTTGAACTTCTTTTGTGGCCGGATTGGAAGTTTCGTTAGTAGGAGGGTTAATTTAACAATCTCAAAACATGTATTAATTTGAGCAAATTACATTTTATGTCCTTTTAATATTGATCAAATTTCAGTATACGTCATTTAACTAAGGAATTTACAGCATATGTGTTTTATATTTAAAAAAAACTTACACGTTACATCGTTAAGAATTAACAGGGCGTTAATTTTTTTCGTTTATAAAAACCTTGTCTTTCTCGTCTATCTCTGACCTAAATCCAAATTGAACCCAAATCCACATGTGAAGAAGCAATGAAAGAAATTACTGAATCCTCAATTATCAATTAGAACCCCCCTAAACCACTCGGATCTTAGCTCCGGCGATGGTTTGATTTGAAGATCTTAATGGCAAAATCGAAGATCTAAACACCCTGAAGCATCTCAATGGTTTCAAGTAACACTCAACATCCTCCTCAACATCATTGTTCATCTGCTGGCGATCATGGTGGGATTTAATTTGAATCAAACCGAGATTGTTAGCTATCAATCTGTTGAAACCTAGATTGTCCAAAGGGAATCAAACCAAACCAAACTGATTGCGGTGACTTTTAAATGGAGGTGTTGTGATGGTGTTTATTGGTAGCGATGTTCACCGGCAAAAGGGCGTGACATTCAAACGATGTTCAAGTGGGTAGGTGGGTCCATGTGGTTTGTTAATTAGTTCACCTACGAGAGACCAAATCCCTGCAAATCGGTGTTATTTAGGTTTTTTTTGTTTTCATCATCCCTAGAAAGACCAAATCCAGATCGTTGGACCAGCAAATCTATCCCATTGGACATGCAAATGAACCACTTAGACCTGTAAATCGATCCAAAGGCTTTCATCATCTTTGTCGTTGGTCTAAACGTGGCGGGGAAACTCAGTCGGAGTAGTTGGATTTGTGCCTAAATTAGGTCCCAGAAGTCATTTCCTAAAGGCCGGGAAACTCAGTCGGAGTTCAAGGTGGAGGGGTTGGTGGGATGACAGTCAAGTGGGGGGGAGTAAAAAGACATTTTTGTCCTCACGTGGCAAATACGTGACCAGACTTAACTGTAAAATTTGACGGTTGTTAGGGCAAATGACGTAACGTGCAAAAAAATTTAAACATAAAGGACATGCACTGTAATTTTCTTAGTTAAAGAACGTATACTGAAATATGGGTAATACTTAAATTACGTAATTTATAATTTGCTCTATTAATTTTTTACTTTTATTGAGTGTTGGATCGGTTTCTAAAACGGGATCTCATTATTTTTAAAACTAAAAAAAATATAGAAATCACCCTCTGTTCCCTATCCACATCTAGGCCGGTAAATGAATCAAACATTTCATGAATTGTATATGAGCCGTTCAACGAAAAATTCATTTATTTAATAAACGAACGAACATGAATAACTTTTTTTTCATTTAGTTAAAGGTGCGAACATGAACACATGTGTCACTCGTTTATTTATGTTCGTGAAGTTCGTTTTTTATGTTTGTTTACGTTTGTTAAGTTACGTACGTTTACGTTTATTTATGTTCTTTACTTTACGTATGTTTAAGTCTATTCGCTTATATATTCATCAAAAATTTAGGTCATTACAATTTAGTCTAGTTTTATGAAAATAAAATATTCACCAATTATTAATGCTCTTATCTTATCAATATAATAATATACTATATGGAATCATGTAACGAGGAGTTGAGGACACACATACAACATAGTAATTTGCAGTTATGTTTATGATGATGTGTAGTATGACTTGATGCTTTCTCTTCCCCATCCGTACCCTTTGATACTTTGCATGATACATACATTCCTTGCGATAAGTGGATTCATAGTAAATGTGGATGTGGTGGTCGGTGACGGAAAAGAGGCAGAGCTTGGTGAAAGAAGGGGTGGAGTGGGGCTGAAGTGCAAATGCATCGGAAGTAGAGGTGTCAATCATGAGATACCTCAGTGACGAGATGGGTTGAAGGTAAAAATTGGGCGAGTGTCGACAATTCAGGTGAGTAAAGTTAATACTCTTTTTGTGCGATGCATGATTTAATGTAATTGATTGGGTTCTGATGTTGCATTATCTTTTTTTTTTTGAAAAGAAAGTGAAACTGTTATAACCAAAACGGAATACCACCCCCAAGCCAGAGGCTCGGGAAAGCCCAAAGTTTACAAAACTTAGCCACTGAGTGACCGCGCAAAAATTACATTAAGCCACCTATTAAACTGTGGATAGTTGAAACGCTCCAATACTCCCAACTAATGTTCCCAATCTTAGCTCTACATGTAATCCAAAGGTATGATAATTCCTTGATTTGCGCCACACAATAATGATTCGACGTTACCTTGTCTTCAAAAATCTTCTTGTTCCAAGCTAATCATAAGCACCACATTGTTGTATGTACTATGGCATGTATTAATTTCTTTTTATTCTTTGTAAGTTAAAGTCCCTCCACCTGACTGAGCACCCTCTTGGTTGTGACCAAAGTAGATGGAATTGGTAGATTACACCATCTCCGGATTTGCCACCATATTAATCTTACAAAGATACATGTGACCATTAAATGATTTGTCACCATATTGATCTTGCAAAGATACATGTGACAATTAAATGATGTTACATTATCTTTAAATTGAATCAAGTCTTATTAACCGAGTTGATTTATACATATTATGTGGTTGATCAAGAGCAAATATTTAGATACACATAAAGTGGGATCACGTATTATAAATGTCAAGACTAAATTACAATTTTTGTCCTTTATGTTTTTTAAAATTATGGAATGAATCCTTTAAAACTTTTACTTTCACTTACTGTCCTTTATTTGAAAAGTTCTCTCATTTATTGTCATTTTAAATAACTGGAGTTAAATATTTCTGTTAAGTCAATGACATTATTGTCTTTTAGCCCTAAAGGACAATTCTTTATAATGTAAAGTTTACTTTACTTTTTTCTTTTATTTCTTTTTCTTTTATTCTTTTTATCACTTTTATTTTATAGATTTTATTTTAAACTTTATTAATTAATTAACCAACTTATTTATTTTATAAAGATATATATTGTGGGATAGAGTTGCTGAAGACTAATCATCAATATATACTTAATTAAAACTAAATATATTCAAAACTAATTTCATTTATTCAATAAAATAAAAATAACAATAAATAAAAAACATAAATAGTTTATCAAATTTCCCTTCATTGCATAAAACTTCTTAATTTTTATTTATTAAAGATTAGATTATTATAATAAATAAAATGTTTTCTAATATTTATAAATATTTTAGAAAAACTCCTGTGGCTATTTTCAGGATTGTCAAACACAAGCAGGTCAACAATTAGGAAGCAGCCACACACCTCTAATTATTCAGGTTTGCGCCGTCAAAAGAAAACAAGGAAGCTACCACATTCAAACCCAATCACTCGGGTACATATACCCGCAAAAGACTACCCGATCTCTTACCAGTAGGGTTGGCGGCGGTGTAGCCAAGCTACCCGTGAACCAGAATGGGGTTACCCGAGGGCACCCCTTCACCGTAATCATCAACTTACAGGTGGGGTAAAGGTACGATTTAGAACACATAAGCACATTTACAAGGCATTAAAGGAGATTAGCCCATATATGAAAGATGTCTGTGTGCTTCCAAGAAAAATCAAAAAGAATTCGAGCAGACAAAACAAATTGAATTGAAGATGGTGATGATGATCCACGGGCTTGATCCTCCTCATAGTATGCATAGTTTTCTTAATCTAACACTGCACAATATTGACCTATTAGTGAAGTTTCATGTAGGACATTCAACTATATAAATTGCAAAAATGGTCACTCAACTATGAAATTGGGTTCATTTATTTCTGAGTTTTTTTATTTTTCACCACCAAAAGTTGTAAGGTAATCACTTGAAGTTTGCATTTTTATATCTCGACTACCAAAAATATAAGTCCTAGCATGTGGTAGAACCATCCTAGCATGATCAACAATGAAACTAGTTGGTGAAAATGATCACCGTTACCTTTCAACCAATCTAGCCAACACAAACCTACCCGATCAGCTGCATTCCGCTTCTGCAGTTGTAACAGAGGGAAAATCTGAGGGTGTAATGTCGGATATATACCTGAGATTTGTAGAATTCATATTTTGTGAACTTTATTAGTAAGTCATTTAATCTAAGATTTTTATTTTCCAGTTCTAAATTGTGCAAATTAAAGTGGTCAATTTAGTTATAACTTGTACTTTTGATTTACTGTTGCACAGTTTTATGGATCCTTGTATCTGGACTTCAGTTTATATGGTGAAAATGGCCATACAAAATTGTCTGATGGTGTAGCTTCTGGAGGGACTCAAGGTGTTATATCATCCGGTCATTCTTTATCTAGAAAACCTGCAAATGACTTATTTGGGCTTTTGTTTGCCACTGAGGCTGTTATTTGTTCTATTCTCTGATGGATAATTGGTATTATGTTCTGTAATTAAAAGATGTTTAAAGCAACCAGATTCTGATAAACCTGAATATTGGTTAGAATATGATGATGCAGTATGCGCTTCAGTTTAACCGGATCAGCAAATCCTTGCGTTGGCACCAGAAGAGGTGTCGTAGAGTTGTATCTAATTAGTGAGCCTGTGACACTTATTCGGTCTGTATCATTACATGACTGGGGTAAGTTTTGCTTTTCTTTTATGACACTTCCAGAAAATCAGTCATGCTTGGTAGAAGTGCAATTTCAACCTGTTTACTCTTGGATTGGTCTATTTGGGTAATCTTTTTAAATCTCAAACGGGTCAAATAACCTCTTTTTAAAATCAGTCATATTTTATGTTCTGTAAGTAAAAGAGGTTTAAAGCAACCAGATTCTGATAAACCTGAATATTGGCTAGAAGTTAAAGCTGCTATCTTGTATCTCCACTCCAAATGGCCCGAATACTTGAATTTCAGCCTCGAGATCTAAAGGCTCGAGTCATTTACATAGGTATTGTTAATACAAATTTGAAGTCTCAACCTATGACTCATACATTTCCTTTACGAAAACTTGATCTCGTCATCAAAGTAACAACTTCTAATCACCCCTTGCATTTCCTTGTTATACAATAAGATTTATATATTAACAGCACCACATTAATCTGAATAATCATTAGGTACATCACCTAAACTATTTGAAATCCCAAAAGAAAAGAAACTTAGTGAATGCTTATAAACTTCACTTTTATCAACCTATTTGGTTAAAGTCAACTAGGAGTTCTATCTTCCTCGAACACATGTGGCAATCTATATCACCCTTTATCTAAGTCCTTCTTGTTCAGTTTATTAAGGAACAAGCAACCTTAACAACCTTGCAAGTTCTATAACCAAGATGAACACATGGTTCTCGAATCGAAGTACAACATATGATGTGTGTTATAACCAATCCTAACTTTATCTATTGAGAAACTTCATTGATAGTTGTCGCTCCAGGGCCAGCCAATCCATCCTGCTTATGATAGGGTCTACTGGTTTCGTCCTGCCTTGGACTCAGCAGGCGAGCGGCAACCGCTCGCGACCAGTGATGCGTTCGGTGTGCAAGACACCTAGGCATGTTCACGTCGTCTATCCCACTGAGGCCGTCTCCGATGAAGTCCGGACTCACCAGCAAACCCAAGCATTCAAGTACAAACATAGCAAAACGATCTTCGAATATTTGGTCCATGACATTAGGGTGAGACTTTAAATTTGTATTAGCAAGACCTATGTAGATGACTCATGTCATTGAATATTTTAAAAATTATTTAAGAACATTAGAGAGAAAATCTTGTTTGTGATAACATGTACAGATTTTTAGACGCTCGTCTTTAAACAATCCAAAATTTTGATATATTATCGGGTGGGAATATTTTATTTTATAAAATAATAATAAATTATCATTTTATAATGTGTTGCTTCAAGTTCAATGTTAAATTGATGAATATTGGACTAAAACTTAGAACCAAATTAGCAAAAGTAACAATATTTGCCACATAAGGGACTTCAATTACAACTAGGCAAAATTAAATCTCTGTAGTGACTTGGAGTTGACTTTTACAAACATGATATGCTATGTTGGTTTCTATAGGGTAATAAAAATAAAAAAAAAATAATATTATAGAAACACTACATGAATAAACCAATTTGACTTCAAAGATTTGTGTTTGAACTATATGACGGTTTTGCTTTGTCAAGCTCGCTTGTTAAGAGTTAAGACGTATATGGTTTTAGATTAGTTCATCTATCATGTTCATATGTAACCTAAATGTATTAAATATGACTAAAAAGTTATGTTATTCTAATTATAATATAACCAACTGTAAATAATTTTTTGCATGAGTTTTTTACTTATGGCGGCTTTAAACCGATTTGCCTTCACATTTTAGACTACTTTTATTTAATTTTTAACCGTTTGACTCACAAAAGATAAAACATAATTCAAATCGACATGTTCATAAGAAAATGGGTCGAATTTGCCACATCTACAAAACATATATAAGCATATGCAAAGATCTAAAATAAGTCATGATATAAGGAACGACTCAAGTGCCACTAAGGTGTTATATATTCGTTGGCAGAGTATTTAAAAACCTAGCCAATTCCATGCAGATTTCAGATACTATTAATTTAAGTCTAAAAAATAGATTTTATTAATTTAAGCAGCCAGTATAAATAAATTTCTACTTGTAATAAAAATAATCTAACTGTTATAAAGAAAACCTGAATTAGAGCTCGGCACAGTTTCATGTGTTGCGTTAGTCTTGCTACATAATCATCAGTACTCCCAATCTTTCCATTTCCTTCTTGGTAACAAATGACTCTCAAGTAAGCATCTTTTGATTCAAATACCGCCCGGAGAAACAAACTTTTTATTCATTTGATAAATTTTCTAGTTTTATCCTTTTGACTTGTTAGTAATGAAACATAATCCAAATTGACATATTTCCCCATAATGGGTCAAAAATGACCTTCTAGTTTTCATATATAGAGAAGAATGATTTTTGGTTTTACCCTTTTGACCCGTTACTATAAGAACATAACCCAATTTAACACATTTTCACATAATAGGTTAAAAGTGACCCTCTAATTAGGAAGATACTTTTATGTATTACCTTTTTGACCTGATAGTAATAGAACATAACCAAAATTGACATATTTTCACATGATGGGTAAAAAATGACCCTCTAATTATCCTATTCGGTGAAAGACAATTTAATATGTAATTGAGTTCCATTTACTTGATGTGATGATAGGGTCATGACTCAATAATGTAATTGAGTTCCAATCACTAACCCACTTAGTCAAGAGTATTGCAGATTTGTGTAGACTTTCAATATATGATATTAGAGCATATAGCGATCACGATAACCAAATCATTTCCGTTTCCTTTTTTTCCTAGAAATCAGACACTGCTCCTTAGTTCTAAAACCGGAACAAAATTGCAGCAATGATCTACAAAGAAAATACGAAAGAAATAAGACACTGATACATAATTTTAAAAACCAGAATAACAAAACGCAGCAATGAGATGCAATGTAGATAATTCATAATTGTGTGGGTGGTGCCAAAAACTAAACAATGCACAAAAGAAACCCATAAAGCCAACGAAACTACGAACCAACTTGGGTTTAGGGTTTAGGGTTGGATCGTGCCACACGACTCAAACACATACACACGCAAACTAAACAGAATTTCATTACATAATACTGAACATTTTGACTATGTTTAAAAAATGAGCGGTGAGAACCTCAAGGCAAAGAATGCCTGAAAGCAATAAAATTACTGAAGCGGTAGTACAAATAAGAATGTGTGAATGAAGTCATGTGCACAAGCTGTTTACCTTTCTCATATTAACAGGACTAATCAAGCCACCGAGTTACCCCGTCATCATCGCCTACGGTTGCCAAAATCTCCACACGTACTTCTAAAACAGCCTGCAGTTTGCATGGATTAAAATGCTGTTATGAGAAATGAAAAGAAAAATTGAGCAGAACGATTGTATGAAAACTCGTGCTTTTGAGGGATTGGATAGGTTGCTGACTAGATCAAACGGGTTAGAAGGATTGCCCATGGTGTAGCTTAAATGCATAAATTTCCTAAATTGTTACATTCAAAACTATTACATTATTACTAGAACTAGGTGTTTCCCTCCGCGCGTTGCGGCGGGAAATTCTCATGTGTAATGATAGGGGGTTTTGAACGCAGGTAAATGGAAGTGCAAATATATAAACTTTTGAATAATTAAGAACTATCATAAAATCTAGAACATAAGACTTAACTTTAATTTAGAGCACATATCACAAAGGAAATCGAAACCATAATGTTTTAAGTATTCGCCATCAGCACATCAACATCTAAATAAAATTAGTTTTACACCCGTCCCAGTCCGGGTTTTTCAAAAATAGAGATGAATTTCACATGAGATAAGCAAGATCACCGGTGTCTAATCTAATTCCCTTCACTTTGTACCTACAAAAAAACATTGATGTATTTAAAAAAAAATAGAAATAAGCTAAATTATAGCATACACAAGATCATTTACCGGTAAAGCAACAACACAGAAATTAGGAACACCGCGTTACATATGGAATTTTAAAACTCATTTAATTATGACTTCGGAACTTTAGGATCTTAAGCATGGCTAAAAAAGGTCTCCACAAAAGTATCATGTCGTATCGCGTTTTCAATTCCAAATCCAATCTGGCCAAAGTCATTTGATTCTCAAAACAACCCAGAATGATTCCAATTGGAAAAACAATTTCTTCTTTGTGAGAAGGGACTCGATTCCTGACGGTAATAAACTGCCGGTGAAATGGATTAAAAAGGGTAGGATTCCATCTGCAGGATCCTTGTGATTCTGGCATTCGGGACATTGACTCTTAATTTTCTCTTATCATTTCACAACGCCGAGGTTTTCAGAAGTCGCTCCTGCTACCGAGGATACTGCAAAAAGAGTTGCGTTTTTCTACAGTATCGAGCCGATCGAAAGAACTTTCAAGGTCGGAGCTCCATCGGTGGAAGAAAGCTCAGAAACCTATCCTTCCGTCTCGGAGATATCTGGTAAAGAAAAATCATAGTACTTTGTTAATCAATAATATCAGTAATGATCTAACCTGTTATTTTGATTTAGGAATCCGTAAATTAAGCTCCAAATTTGTTCTTGAGGATATTGACAGTATGCTTTCCAAGGACAAGGCTATCAAAAAGGAGCCTAAGCATTCTGCTACTCCAACGCTCAAATCGGATGCTCCTAAGCATGAGGTCTCTACTGCTCATCCTAAGCCATCGTCTAGCAAGAAGCGAAAAGTTATCGATCCTACTGAACTGGCCATTCGGGAATGCTCTGATTTTGCTGATGCTCACAAGAAGCTGCATAACCTCAGCCATTTGGTGAGAAATGTCTATTATCCCGGATCTTGAACTTGATCCTGCATTTATATTAACATATATATTGTATATAATAGGATATGGATAAAATGGCCATGTTCTACGATCAGCTTTTAAAGGAGGTTGAGGTAAGCAAGCTGAAGATTGTCGAATTGCAAAGGAGCGAGGCCGCTAAGAGCAAAAAGCTATCTGACGTCACCAAAGATCTCAGAAATGTGAAAGCAGAAATGCAAGATGCGCATCTCCAATATGCCCGGGATCTTGATGAGTCCACCGAACAGGCTAAAGCCTCAGCTGTAATGTCCATTCTTCAAGCCAGGATTAAGATGGCTAAAGAAGCAGAGGACAAGAATTTTGATAAGGCTACTTGGGATGTACAAGGGTGGAAGAGACTTGCTGCTGAGTTGGGAGGAGAGTCGGTGCTGGAGGAAGATGTGAGCAAATTGGTGACCGAAGAAGAGACCGGGGGTTCAGCGAAGGTAGCAGAGGAGCATGGAGCTGTTGTTGCTGGGAAGCAAGTTGACCAAGGCGATGAGGGTAATGATGCCTAGACCTAAGCCCTGGTATATGTGGTTTTTCTACTTGATTGATCTTGATGGTACCTGTTAAAAACAATTTTTCTTTTGTGTCTTTGGGATCCTTGTCATGGGATAGACAATTTGACAGCTTGTGATTCCGGGTGGATGAGTCCAGGTTTTGGATGAAACCCGAATCACTTTTATTTCCTGCACCTTGAATATTAGTATATGGTTGATGACTATCTGCCATGATTGTTGCATGTTTGCCTTGATATATTTTTCAAAATTAGGATCCTGAGGTAATTAAAACTTAGAAAAATAGGTTTGAACATATTTTCAGGATACCGGATCTTTAATCATAAATTCTCAGGTTTTTATCAAATTTAGACTTAGGAAAACACAATTTGGTTTTAATAAATGATGTTAAATAAGAGTACCAAACGTATCATGACTTAGCCATTCTGCTTTCAAATCTTCTTGTAATTGAAAAATTAGTAACACATACCTTTGTGGAGTACGAAGTCGGATATATATACAAACCGAATCAGCACGAAGTTTAGAGTATAACAACTATTAGTTGTCCCCAGTGTTCAGTCGTTGAATACGTCATAGGCTTAGTAAGTACACTTCGGGATCCTCGTTAGTTTTTAACTTGTTCAAGGATCCCGAGTCAGCATATTAATGCTAAGTCTTTGAGTTAACACACAAGTGTTACATATTTGAAATCGTGGGCCAAGCCAGAAACGTGGGCTAAGCCAATAACGTGGGCTAAGCCAATTCTGAGTTAGCATGAAAATGCTAAAAACCTTAGCTTTAACATGTAAGTGTTAAATGTTCGGGAGAAACTTGGGAAATAACATGTCTGTTATATTCGTAGCACCCAATATATAGCCAACAGTGATGAAATTATCAGCCACTGTTACATGTACTGGTCACACCACCTTGAACTATAATTTGATATCGTACGCTCCTGGCGGGGTGTAGAAACCCAATCTACTTAGAAAGGCGAAAGCCGTTTAAACCTTTGAGGTATTCAGGATACCCAAACTTAGGAGAGATGGCCAATCTCTTTCTTCTGTCGGGATCTCTGGAGATATTTCCTGCAAAACAAGAAATCTTGGTGAAGGTGGGTGTTAGCCTGGCTAACACCCCTCCGACGCTCAAGTCAGTACTTTGATCAAGGGTAATAAGTATAAAAATAGTCAGGGGTAGAGGACATACTAGTTTTAGTTAGAATTTAAGTTCTAACTTACATAAAGTAGGTTTTGAGATGGATAGCGTTCCATGATCTTGGCAGGATATCTCCTTCCATAGTAGCCAACCAATAAGCACCCTTGCCTGCTTCTGAGTCGATCAAGTATGGGTCTTCCCACTTTGGTGCAAGCTTTCTATCATTGGGATTGGTAGTATTTTGAAATGTCTTTCTTAATACGAGATCACCTGCTTGGAATCTAACCCTTATTTTTTTGTTGTATGACTTTACTATTCTTTGCTGATAAGCTGCAATACGAATTTTGGCAAGAACCCTGAGCTCATCCACAGTGTCGAGATCCTGAGCGAGAGCTTCGTTGTTGGTCTCTGAAGATTGAAAGTTGGTTCTGGCAGTAGGGATAACCATTTCTGTCGGGATCATGGCTTCTGTTCCAAATACCAAGGAAAATGGAGTTTGTCCTGTCGCATTCTTCATGGTTGTCCTATCTGCCCAAAGTACAACGGCTCCTAATATCTTCTTGAGGTTGTTAACGATGATCTTGTTGCTTGATTTTGCTTGTCCATTGGCTTGAGGATGTACTGGGGTAGAAGTTATCATTTTGATTCCCCAACTGGCACAGAAGTCAGTTGTTCTCTTGCCAATGAACTGAGATCCATTATCACATACTATCTCCGCCGGGATCCCAAATCTCGTCAGGATATTGCGCTTGATGAAGGAGATGACTTCTTTCTCTCTGACTTGGACAAATGCCTCAGCTTCGATCCATTTAGAGAAGTAATCCGTCATTGCTAGCATAAAGACCTTTCCTCCTGGTGCTTTGGGAAGTTTGCCAACGATATCCATTCCCCACTTCATAAATGGCCACGGAGAGATTATTGGGTATAAAGGTTCGGCCGGTTGATGGAGTATGTTGTTGTGTCTCTGGCAAGCGTCACATTTTTTAGAGTAAGTCACAACATCTTTTCTCATGGTAGGCCAGTAATATCCTGTCCTCGGGATCCTTGAAAATAGCGCTCTGCTCCCGGTGTGATTACCACAATCTCCTTCGTGTAGATCTTTCAGGACTTCACATGCTTCAGGATCTTCCAAGCATCTTAAATATGGACCTGCAATTGATTTTCTATAAAAAATATTTTCAAACATTATAAAACGAGACATCCTTATGCGAAAAGCCTTGTGGTTCTTTTCATCACTTGGGATTTCACCATCCTACAAGTATTTATTAATAGGTGAAATCCAGGATTCTGGAATAGGTTCAAGATCCCGAATGTCTGCTTCTTCTTGAGTGTTAGATACTTCATTCACCTTCTCGATTGCTGGGCTCAGAATGTGTATGATAGGTATTTTGGTACCTTCTGGTATTCTAAGAGCTGAAGCAAGGTTTGCTAAGGCATAAGCCTCAGTGTTATCTTCTCTCGGCACCTGTGTAATGTTAAAAGTTTCGAATTCCATGGATAATTGCTTAACTATTGTGAGATATTTGGCTAGCTTCTCACCTTTTACTGTATACGAACCATTGAAATGATTAGCAATTAACAATGAGTCTACATATACCTGAAGATACCTGATCTTGATATCCTTGGTTAATTGTAATCCTGCTATCAACGCCTCATACTCTGCTTCATTATTCATAGCCCGGAACTCACAGCTTATGGATTGGGGTAATATGTCCCTTTGTGGCGATTTTAGTATGATTCCCAGACCTGTTCCTCTTACATTTGATGCACCATCAGTGAATAAGGTCCATTCGTCCTTCGACTCTTCTAGTTGTTGGACTTCAAGATCTGCTTCGTGTTGGATATCACTGCTGAAATCAGCCACAAAGTCCGCAAGTGCTTGAGACTTTATTGATGTTCTAGGTTCGTATATGAGGTCATAGGCGCTAAGCTTGACTGACCATTTAGCCATCCTTCCTGACATCTCTAGCTTTCTTAAGACACACTTAATAGGGTGGTTAGTCTTAACATGAATAACATGAGTTTCAAAATAATGTCTAAGTTTAGTGGATGCCATTATTAAAGCTAATATTAATTTTTCTAAATGAGAGTACCTTGTTTCCGCTAGTTGCAAACTTTTACTTACATAGTATACCGGATGATGTTGTCCCTCATGATCCTTGACTAATACAGCACTTATGGTGCTTCGGGATACTGCCAAGTATAGGGATAATGGTTCACCGTCTTCTGGTATCATCAGTAGAGGAGCTGATGACAAGTATTCCTTCAATGATTGGAGTGCTCATTCATGCTTCTCTTCCCATTCGAATCTCTTGTTCTTCTTCAGGATGTCGTAGAATTCCTTGAACTTTTCTGAGGATCTTGATATAAATCTGTTGAGTGCTTCGTTAGTTGCCATGCTTGCCTAGTTTTGATAGAGGCTTTCATTGAAGAAGTGTAACAATTTTTTGCCTCTTGTTGATCGTTGTTGATCTTCACCACTCCCCAGGGGGTTGGCATCTTGACACATTGGTGATATGTTGAGGGTACTGCTTTCATGTCGTGTATCTAGGGTCTTCCTAGAATAATGTTATAGCAAGATAAAGAATCGATAACACAAAACATTTGTATAGAATTTACCCCCTCGATGTAAATTGGTAGCTTTATTTCTCCAATAGTGTTCTTAACCTCTCCACTGAATCCTACTAATACTGAGGATTTCAAGATGATCTCAGAATCCGGGATCCCCATTCTTTTCAGGACTTCGTGTTGGATAATATTTACAGAGCTTCCTCCGTCGATCAGTATCCTGCGAATGAAGTGGTTTGCAATGTATAGTGTAATCACCAGGCCATCGTGATGAGGATCCTGTACGTCATCTCTGTCATCTTCTTCGAAACAGATCACCTTTTCTTCAGTTAAGCTGGAGGTCCTGATAGGTCTGTCCCCATTCTCTGTTTTCGCTTCTTTGGCATTTCTTTTTGCTGCAGAGTAAGAAGTACCACAAATATCAGATCCACCAGATATAAAACCTATTACCTTGGCATCTGGTGGTGGGGATTTTGCTCTTTGCGGGATCCTGTCTTGATTCTTGGTCTTGTTCTTTCCTTTGCCCAGAAATTCTTTGAGATATCCCTTGATCAGAAGATAGTTTATCTCCTTACGCAAAGCAATACAATCCTCAGTTATATGGCCAAAGTCTTCGTGGAATGCACACCACTTGGACTTGTCCTTTCCCCCTGAGTTCCTCTCAAACTTGCGAGGCCACCTGGATTTTTTTCCAAGATCCTGCATAGCAAATAGCAAACCAGTTGTATCAAGAGAAAAACATTATTCAGACAACTTAGGATATTCTTCTTCGTTCTCGTCATCTTCTACGGCGTTGACCCTGTGATTGTCCGGCTTAGAATATGGCTTGGATCTGTACGACCTGAAAGGTGCAGGTTCAGCTTTCCGGTTAGGTTGAGTGTAGCTTGTCGGAGCATTCACTCTCTGTTGGATCTTTTTATCATCTTCCAGCCTAATAACCCTCAATGCCCGGTTCCTGACTTCATCAAGGTTCCTGCAAGGATTCATAACAAGGTCTTCGTAAAACTGAGAATCCTTCTGTAGTCCCATATTGAAGGCCTGGACTGCAGTGGCAACGTCAAGGTTCGGGATATCCAGGGATTCCCTGCCGAACTTGCTGACATAATCCCGAAGGGATTCTCCGCTGTTATGAGTTATCTTGTATAAGTCACTTGTTAATCTTTCAAAAGTTCTAATGCAAGAGAATTGATTGTTAAACATGTTAATTAAATGAGCAAATGAAGTATTATAATATGGAGGAACATTAAGTAGCCATTTTAAAGCTGATCCTGTTAAGGTAGAGCCGAAGCCTTTGCATAAGCAGGCTTCCTTTAGGTCCAAGGTAATGGGTTTTATCTCCATCTGTTCCCTGTACTGCGCGACGTGCTCCTCAGGATCTGTAGTTCCATCGTACAACTTCATGTTAGGAGTCTGGAAGCGCTTGGGGATCTCCGCATCACATAACGGTGGAGCGAATCTGGAGATCATGTGACTGGTAGAGGACATCTCCGGTATAGGTTGGACCACACCTGGTACACTGGAGATTATCTCTCTCAACTTCTTTAACTCCTTGGCCATGGACGGAGTGATTCCTGTCTCCTGCACAAATTCGTTAGTATTTGAAAATTGATTGAATGTGTTACCGTTCTCAGGATTTCGGAACGATGATCCCAGAGTAACTCCAAGATCCTGATTTGTCGTAACTCTGACAGCCGGGGTAGGGCCAACTGCAGTGATCCCTGTTTGCATGGGAATGAAGTCTCCCTTATGTATTTCTGAGGATCCTGAATAATTAAAATCCAAGATCCTTGGTTGCAGCGGGGTCGTCACTTCGACTGGTTTCTTCGATTCCTTAACCTTCTCAATCTCCCGAAACAACGCTTGGTTAGTCTTCCTCTGTTGTTCCATTTGTTGTTTCATCTCCGAGAACAGATCGAGGATATCATTGTTTGATACGATCACAGGTCCACCAGCAGGTATTCCGGATCCCGAAAAACCCGCAGTAGTAGTTTTCTTCGGCTGATTAACACTTTTTTGAAATGGAGGAGGGGGAATAGGGTTGACCAACCCAGAGCTCGAAGATGGAGCAGAGACAGAAATATTTTTGGATTGAGACGACATTTTTGAAAATAGATTTGAAAGATAGTGATTGAACACAAACTTTAGTAAAGATTTGTAGATGAAAAGCACCACTTGCCCCACGGTGGGCGCCAAATTTTTTGGGTAAAAATTAATAAGACTAATTTTGTGTAAAATCAATGTAAAACAATGTAAAAACGTAAAGAGTGACATGGTTGTTTACGAGGAAAGCCCTTGATCGTTCAGGATCTCCGGCATAAAACCTCGGGAGGTGACAATCGACACCTGCCTCGTTTCTTCAATAAATGATAAAGAATTACAAGTGTTGAGCAGCAAATGATCGATATCTAAGTGTTACAAGACTGATTGTGAGTGTATTCTATTGCTAAGTGCTGCTGATTATATACAGAGATTATGCTAACTAACTATCCGAGAATCCCGGAATCGACTTAGTCTTCAAATATGACAGTTGGAGGCCAATCCAAGCGTCTTCTACACGTTCTCTTTGACTTCAAGAGCGATTCTTCAGGGATGAATTTGACTTCGCACGTTTTACCTGCGTATTAGTCAAGATAGAAGAAAGATACAACGATTAGGTAATATGTAAATTAAGGATACCGAAACCTGTCAGGATACCGAAGTACGTTGAAGATCCAGGATCCTTAGTTATAAAATGACCCCTAACACCTAGGTTTTAGTCGTATTTCAATTTGGGATGATTTCCTTCATGTTTTTGTTAATAGTTTTTCGATTCAAACATTTTTTCTCTTTCTCGATATGGGTTTTTTAATCCTTATCTAACCCTAGGTTAATCGGTTTCTCCGAAATAGGCTATTGTTACAGCCTGTGTTAATCTGCTTATCTAACCTGTTTGATTCATGTTTTTTTTTATTTTCGGTCAATTCATATAAATTATTAATATAACCCGTATTATCAAATCTAATCGTAAAAGAGAATATGGAAGATGGGTTCATTAAATCAATGATTAGTAATATGTTTTGTTGTTTGTTTGATGTCATCAGATAATATGCCAACAATAGTTCATGGAGACTCAGGTAGAGTTATACAAATTTGCATCACTAACTCAATCAAGTTTATCAACATGCAAGTGTAATGTTCAGTGTCAAATTTTTGTGCTAATTATGAACTGTGGCATGGATATCAATAAGTTCATACTAACATTTATAATTGACTCGTAGCAGGATACCTTATTCTGAGAGAATGGTTCGATGATCTGAATTCTTTCTATTGTAAGGAGAACTTCTTTGTCGATCATAGAGTGTTATGGGCTGCATACCAGAAAAAGTTCAGGCATAAGGGACTCGGTGAGAAAAAAGGCCTCCAAGAATGACAACATTATGATTCTTTTCTTTGAAGTTCAAGATACTAGTTGTGGTATGAACCTTAATTCTTGCTAACCCACAAGACCATAAAGAATATTATATCTTTTGTTGTCATTCATCTTTATTGTCATATAGGAATTGTGCCAAGCAAGTGGGAATAAGTATTTGAAAGCTTTGAACAACAGACCCCTCAACTAGACTGTAAGCAACTAAGCACGCCTTTATTAAACCATATACATTTTGAACCGATATGAATATACGAATTTAGTATCTAAATAGCCGGACAATGAATAACAGAATATATCATGGAAAAAAAACTACCTGCTATGTATAAACTACCAAAAAAACATATGATTTTTGGCTTCAGTAATTGCTTCAATAATAGAACCTTTGGAATCAGGACTTTCATGACATTAAGTGATAGTTGTTTGGGGGAATGCAGGTCATGCTTCAATTTAATATGATCTTAATACTTCTGATCTTTCTTTCCCGGATGGAATCAGATTCTTGTCCTGATTACATGTTGAAGGTACAATTCACTAAAATATTTTGTAACATATATTTATAATTTGATGGTGTTTCTTTTGTTTTAAATTTTCATAATATCATTTTGTAACATATATGTTATTATGTGAAGTTGGAGCTTTTGATATCAATGTCATCTGGTGTAAATTTGGAGACACCTTATTCTTTGAAGCAACCAGAGGAGGTTGTTCCTGATATAATTTTCTTAATTAATTTATAATTTTCATGATTTGTTTTAATTAACCATTATTATTATGTATAATGTCTAACCTTTCAAATAAATTATTTCAACCTTTTACTAATTAGTGGTGTGAATCTTGTATACTTGCAGAAGGTGTTTTCAATTTGACATTTCATATTTCTGCACTTTAAAACATAAAAAATCACGCGATAGCAAAAAGAATAAAATATTTTTTTTCCCTAATTTGTTTTGCTGGCTTGATTGCAGAATCTATGGCGGATGAGGTATCACCCCCAAGGTCTTCTTTTGGTGCCACATGGATCTGAAGATGGTAGTGTTGTTGTGGGCTCACACATACGATGAAGCAGTCTGCGATCATTAGCTACTGGTTATGTGCAAGTGGATCTTCTTCTCCCTGACACCGCAAGGTATCATAAATTAGTAGAATTGGCGATCTGCCTATTTACTTATTAATTAGTAGATTTAGGTTATATTTCATCTTTATAAGGTCAAATGAGTTAAGCTAAAAAGACAACGGGTCAGATGGGTTGATATCTGAAGCGTGTAAAAATGCATAAATCTCCTAAATCTCTTTACCAATGATGTTCCACTATTTTTGTACTAACATGGTTTTTCCAATAACGTTTTTGGACATTAATTTTGTATAAAATAAAAAAGAAGATAGAAATTTGAACTTGTTATAAAAAAACTCATTTTTGACCCAAATCATTTTGACCTGTCATCCAACCCGTCCTAGGTTACCTTAGACTATGCCAAGCAATCATGATTTGATTCTTCAAATAGATATTTTAGAAGGTTGGATGACCTGCTTTACCCACAAAAACTCAATGACTCATATTTTACATGGGCAGTTTTTGCTAATTTTATAGGTGTATTTTTGGTAATTTGTCATGGTTCTATTTTTTATTTATTTAACATTTATTTTTTCAAATTTTTATTGCGGGTTACAAATACAGTTAGGAGCGAACATGCCGGCAAGAGCAGAGCTTCTTCTAGGTGAAGAAGAAAAACAAATGTTTCATGAGGTATATGATTCTATACTATACCTCGGTATCATCGAGATGCTACAAATCGAGATGCTACAAGAGGTCGTTGACCCCACATTTTACACGCAACTATTTCTTCAATTTATCCATAAAGTATTCCCTCAAAATGGTGCACCAAATTAAAAGCAACATTCTTGTACAAGGCCTACTCTTTTGCATTTCTTGATGTTCAACAACACGATTGCAGTATCAAAGATAGGAGGCAAGGAGGGACATAAATATAATTAGAGAACTAAATGCATTGCAATGTACATAAAATGAATATTATGAACTTTGCAACATTTTCTGAATTATGAGTTGTATTCATCATTTTTTTCAATTTCAAATTGTATGCTCTTGCATATATATATAACTAGTTTTAAAAATTGTTTCATTAATCCCCCGACATGACACATTTTGAGAATTCAGTGTTTATTTATTTATTTTGTGAATTTGTGTAAATGTGAATTGTGTTCATTTCAATGTATATAGTTACAATACAAAAAACATACCGTGCGGCGGACTTAAAGGCCAAGGTGAGGGGTAAAGACCTTCTCAACTTTCTCAACCTTGGCTAGAGTAGTGATTTTTTTTAAATAATATGTTGTTTGTGTAATTATTTTGACCCGACCCATTCCAAGCCCAACTGACGAGAATTCTTGATAAATAAACCCTCTATGTATGTATTTATGTTATTCTAATACATAAATTTGACGATCTTTGGAGCAGGCTAAGGTGAACTTTTTAGGAAGTCTTTCGCGTTCGAATCTTGTTAAACTTTTGGGATATTGCTACGAGGGCAAAGAGCTTTTACTTGTATATGAATTCATGCAACGATGCAGCTTCGAGAACCATCTTTTTGGAAGTAAGAATCCTTCACTAAATGTTAGTCATGAAATAGTTTCAAACATTGTGCTTTTGGGTTTGCAAGATTTAATTGAAGGGGTCATGATTCATGTTCAAATTTGATCTGCTAAGTTTGATAAGATTTAATTGTGTTGTCCGGTTGTACTTTGGTCGATTTCTAATATTACATTTCAAATTTTAGGAGAATGGGTTGGGGTTTTTGTAGAAGTAACATTTTTATGATTGAAGTAATTCCCATTGTTATGACTTATGAATGAAATTAAAGAAAACACGAGGAGTGATCCAGGAGAAGGTCCCTTATTTGGTTGGAAATATTGTTGAGGTACTACAAGTGCTTCCTTGCTTCGGTTCTTAACTCTCCTGCTTTGATTTTTTTGAATTACTAAATTTGTTGTATGATGACTACCTGAGGAGTCCAGGACCGTGTGTGAAAAAGCTAAATTCGCATGGATATATTGAAAGGTGTAAATGTTGCACGAGGAAAGGGGAAAAGATGAAATCATATGATTCTTGTAATGCAGAAATTTTGTTGGATGTGGTTTCAGTGGCAACCTTCCATATTTCATACCACTAATTACATCTCTAAAATACTTGCAAGTGCATCTTTTTTTTAGAATAGAAACACACTGAATGGGTCAAATGCATCAAACGGCCAGGTAAAATTTAAATATTGGTTAAAACTTAAAATTGAAACCGGTTGAATTGGTCTTATGAGTCACACGGTTCAGGTAAAATTATAAAATTGGTTAAAATAAAAAAATGGAAACGGGTTGATCAGGTCAAAATAGTCAAATGGATCAGATAAAATTTTAAATATTGGTTAAAGCTTAAAATGGAAACGAGTTGAGTTGGTTAAATGAGTCAAACGCGTCAGATAAAATTTTAATATTGGCTAAAACTAAAAGTGGAAACGGGTTTATCATGTCAAAATAGTCAAACGAGTTGGATAAATTTTTAAATATTGGTTAAAGTTTAAAATGGAAATGGGTTGAATTGGTTAAATGAGTCAAACGTGTCAGATAAAATTTTGATATTGGCTAAAAACTAAAAGTGGAAACGGGTTGATCGGGTCAAAATAGTCAAACAAGTCAAGTAAATTTTTAATCTTGGAAAAAACTTAAAATGGAAACGTGTTGAACGGGTCAAATGAGTCAAAAGGGTCAGAAATCACCGAGAGTGCTTGATATCAGATAAAAAAAAATTAAAACGTGTAGATTTAATGTTTTTTGTCATAATTTAATCTAATTAAGTGAATACATATAATATAAGTATTGATTGTATGTACATTTTTTTTTATTAAAAACTGTTTTTAAGTTTGTTTTTTAATAACAACAAAACATTTTTTTTAACAGATACTAATTTTAAGATTTTTATCACCCTTTCGATTAGTTTGAATCTTTTTGTTTTGGAACTGATTTCATAAGTTCATGTGCACAAAATAATTTCAATCTCAATATTCTAATTAAACTGATACACACATACATAATTTTATGGATTGATTTTTTGGTATGAAGTATACATTGTAGCTAGAGGTGACGGTTTCAACCTCTTTATATAAAAACATGTTAATTAGGTTGTATTTTATTGATAAGCAGTGGGAATTAGCTAAAATGAAACGGGTCAGAACTGGTTAATCAGGTTAAACAGCTTATAAGTCGCCTAGCGTGTATTCAAATGTTTACAATGTTCCAAACCATCATTTAATTTATTTTACTTATATAATTCTTTTCTAATCATATTTGATACTTTTAGTTATATAATTCTTTTCTAATTATATTTGTTAAAGAACATAAAGATGTTGGTGGACCCAGCCCAAGTTGATTTAACATGCACATAAAATTACCCTTTTTTGACCCATTGGCTCTCGACCCATTTTTCATTATTATATCTAATATGTAATATTAGTCATTAGAAGTATTTAGATAAATTTGAAGTATATCGTTTTAATTGTAACCCGTGTACACTAGTTATATATTATACAAAAGAATAAAGCACAAACGTTTTCAATAGTGACTGTTCCACCATTTTGTCACCATGTCATGTTTTTAAATTTTTATTTTTATTTTTATTTAACCCTCATACTATATATAACTAGTTTTACACCTGTCCTAATCCAGATTTTCCAAATTAATAAAATTAAAATTTAACCAAAATTTTCAAAAAATAAATAAATTACTAACTCACTGAAAATTAACAAATGTAACACAACAATTTACTTCAAATTAATAAACTTGACTGTGATCTACTATTTAAGTCGCTTAGGCTTCTGCAAGCTCCTCCTTGGCCTCGAGTGTTGCCGATTCATGTTGTGGATCACTTGTGTATATCAGTTACAGACATACCTGCCATCAGGTTATATTGAAAGAGTCAACGGTCGGGCTATCAAAACAAAAATCACCATAACCAACAACAGGTCGGGTCTGGTTGAACCACAAATACCTTCTCTTAACTTCTTCATATTGCATAAATATACTTTTTGGTCATTTTGGTTCGGCTCAAAACAAAGATAAAAACTAATACGGGTCACAACGGGTTCCTTTAAAGTTAAATACCACATAAGGCCTTTTAGGGAGTTGAGTTGAGTTGACAAACCTTAATCAATATATGAAGCTCGAACACTTGAACATCAAGCACTCATTGTTGGCTGTATATTAAGGAAAACAAATAAGCTTTAAAGACATTTAGAATACATTTTGGATGACGTTTGACCCATTTCTGTTTTTACTGGCCTGTTAAGAGGCAAAGTAAAACCTTGGATAAACATTAAATGGGTCAAAATTATCAAATTAAATTAAGTATTTTCGAGATACCTTATTTTTTGTACCATTTTCAAAATTTTTGATAAATAAAACCACAAAGAAACGTGCTAAAAAATTTACTATCCCCGCTCGACACCGCATCAGACTACTCTTTCCAACTTCTGTTTGCTATCCTGTTTGTTTTTTTTAATGAAAATGGTTGCTTGTGCAACATTACATTGACTGGTGGTGTGTGGCTTACCCCCGACTTACTAGTCTTTTAACCAATCTAAAGCTTTATAGGCTAGGGTGGATTGAGCTATAATGTATGCAAGTTTTAAGCTGTTTGTGGGATTAGTTTTTAAAAAGCCAGCTGTGGTGTATCATGGTCTTGAGGCGTAGCTTCATGTACACGTGGGTCAAAATTAGTCAAATAGAGTTTGGAACGGCTAATATGTAAAGTGGATAAAAGGATGAATGAGATTATAAATGGTTTACAGGCTAACATGTAAAAAGATAAAGAGATGTAACTTTGGTTGCACAGATAGCTTCTAATGACATAGCACATAATCATTGATAAAGAAAATAACAATAACATTCCTGATTGTATCACCTGTTAAAATAACTGTCCAACTGCTGATTAGGATGCTCAAATATCCGTGTATATCATGGCTAGATTGGATCACTGCCACTGCTGAAAATCATACTCGATATATTTATTCCATAGAGGGAAAGATAGATAATCAGTTCCAACATAAGCTAATCCACGTTCAAAATTAGCTAAAATTCATAAATCAATAAACAGAATAATAACTAAGATATTCATGAATGCATGATAGATGCAACAACATCAAAGAAAAACTCAGGCCATGTTTGGGAATGCTAGAAATTTTCTGATTTATGTTAGCATTATGTGTAAGGTAAATAGATTTCTAATTTCTGATTCGTAACAAAACATAAACATGCTTGGAAAGACTTCCTTAATTCAAAAGAAGTCAAAGATATTAAATCTCAGCCATATCCAATGGTCATTATTGATCTAGACGGCGGTGCACCGCCGTCTAGATTATACACAATTCCTTTAAAAAAGATAGATCCACATATACATGCATATGTGAAAGAATAAATGAAAGACAAAAATCACTTAGATTATGAGCACAAAGATTGGGTCTTCAAAGGGTGGCCCTAGTTAACTTTTCGTGGTTGGCAAATGTTTGAAACCTATAGAAAAGAAATATTTAACTTTTCCGGGTTGACAAATGTTTGAAACCTATAGAAAAGAAAGATGAATAAGATAATCGTATCTTACTATCACAAGTGTTGACATGTCTTATTTTTCACTTTACTCTTTATTTTTCTAGATTGGTGTCAAAAACAACTTTCAGAATAGTTAGTAGGAAGAGAATAATTTATAAGCCTAAAAATAGAGGCACTGTTTTTTGAGAGGCCTCAAGTCCGTATAACTTAACAGGTTATCCCTACGAGTAACAATCCGAACATCTTAAAATTGGGTTCAAAATTATCCGAAAGTTTAGATTAGGCTTGTAAACGAACCGAACGTTCAATGAACCGTTCGTGAACCATTCGACATAAAATTCGTTTATTTAATAAATGAACAAACTGAAGATTGGTAATTAAGAAAAACAAGAACACAGGAACGTTTTAGATCATAAGCTCGATCTCTTAATTCTCATTAACTCAAAAATTGGATGTTCTCTATAACCCACAAGCTCGGGTTTATATAGAGATTACAAAACTTGGGAAAAAAGAAAACTATTAGATCACAATTATAACTCCTAAATAAACTAGGTTTATAATTCCCTAAATGTAATAAAAACCAAGTTTCCAAAACAGCCCCCCATGTGCTCGGGACAGGCTTCATTTCCGTCCCCACTCATATGCTTGAGTGGGTTTGGCCCAAGTCGGGATTACGGCCCAATAATCACCCCTTTAATCCCGGTCTTGGATTTCAAGTCTCTTACGCCTAGCAAAGCTTGCATCTCACCAAACTTCACTCGTGGTAGTGCCTTAGTTAAGGGGTCAGCTCTCTGTTCATCACCAGCTATGTGTACCACATTAACTTCCCCTTTCTCAATGCATTCCTGAATAAAATAATACCTTGTGTTTATATGTTTGCTTCGACCGTGAAATACCGGGTTCTTCATAAGATCTATAGCTGATTTGTTATCAACATGTAATACCACCTGTTGAGTCGGCCACCCAGTGACTTCACTAAGCAATCCTCGAAGCCGTATAGCTTGGCATGCGGCGGCCATAAACTCGGCCTCACAGGAAGATAAAGCTACCGTGGCTTGCTTTTGAGTGCACCAAGTTATCGGTGTATCACAAAAGAAAAAAACATGGCCGGTAGTGCTTTTCCCGTCATCTTTATCAACACCATGACTGCTATCACAAAACCCATATAGATGGCAGCTTCCACCCCTTGAATACTTCAACCCATAAGATATTGTCCCTTTCACGTACCTAAGAATGTGTTTAAGTGCTTGCATGTGTGACTCTATTGGGTCTTGCATGTATCGACTCACAAGTCCAATAGAGAAACTTAGATCGGGTCTTGTATGAAGCAAGTATCTCAAACAACCAATTAGGCTACAGTAGGTGGTAGGATCAACTTGATTACCCATTTCATCCTTATCAAGTTTCATACCTGGTTCAAGTGGACACTTTGTTGGGTTGCAATCTTGTAAGCTAGCATCTTTCAAGATTTTCCCGGCGTAGCCTTCTTGCTTGATCTCGATCCCGGATTGGGTTTGTTGAACTTCAATGCCAAGGTAAAAAGATAGTAGGCCCAAATTGCTCATCTCAAATTGCTCTTCCATTTGTTTTTTAAACTTAGCGATTTCTTCTAGACTTGAACTTGTTACAACCAAGTCATCCACATAAATGCCAACAATTAGTATATCATTCAGAATATAATTTTGGTACACCGCTGTTTCGTGTTGGCATCTCATAAAGCTGAGACTTTTTAGCACACTATCAAGCTTGTGATTCCAAGCACGTGGGGCTTGCTTTAACCCATAAAGGGCCTTCACCAATCGATAGGCCTTTTCTTCGTTTCCTTTCTTTATGAAACCCTCAGGTTGAACAACGTACGCGGTTTCATTTAGCTCACCATGTAAGAAAGCCGATTTCACATCAAGATGGTGAACCTCCAACCCATCTCGAGCGGCTAACGCAAGAAGCAAACGAACGGTTTCAATCCGGGCCACGGGAGTGAAAACTTCATTATAGTCAACACCAAATTTTTGAACATAACCCTTGGCTACAAGGCGTGCTTTGTACTTCACTACCTTTCCTGAGGCATTCTTCTTAATTTTGTAAACCCCTTTCAAACCAATGGGCTAAATATTATTCGGTCAATCAACGAGCTCTCAAGTATTATTTTTTTCTATTGAAGCAATTTCATTCTCTATAGCTTTGTCCCAACATTTTATACCTACAGCTTCAGAATAACATGCTGGTTCACCGTCTTGAGTTAACAACAATTCGTGATCTTCATCATTCCTGTTTGCCCCATACCGAACCTTACCATCCAAAACAAAATCATCAAGTTTTTTTGGAATTATCGAGGTTCGAGTCGAGTGCCTCGGGGTAACAGGGGCTGAATCATTGTGATGTGAGTCACTTTCATCTTCACTGGACTCAAGATTATCATATTGCGGGCTGTTTTGGGCCGCTGAACTAGACATCAAGGGGCTGGACTAGGATGATCCAGTCTCGGTTTCAGCTGTTGAAGGTGTTGACAGTCGCACGCGGCTGTTTTGAGGGTCACGCAGTTGGGCCTCCTGTTCAGTCATATTGGTTTGTGTCCTTGAGATCGTCGGGACACCCAAAACCACTCCCGGGTTTTCAAAATTACCAATAAACTAATCCAGGAACTGTTCCAGGTTAGTTTCTGGTTCCTTAGTCTTTTCCCAATTACAACTTTGCTTCTTATTAAAGACAACATCCCGACTCACATGTACTCGGTTTCCAATCGGGTCGTACATCCGGTGAACTTTGGATCCGGGTTCCGACCCAAGGTAAACCATTGGAACACTTCGATCATCAAGTTTCTTTAGCATTGTTGTTGAGGGTACTTTCACATACCCAAGACACCCAAAAACCCGTAAGTGTTCTAAGTTTGGTTTACTGCACTTAAGTGCTTCATAGGGAGTCTTGTCGGGCAACGCTTTCGTGGGAACTCTATTGAGGATGTATATGGCGTGTCTTGCTGCTTCACCCCACAGTATCCTAGGGAGGTTGGTGTGTTTAAGGATGCTTCGTATCATGCCAATGATAGTCCGATTACGACGCTCCACCACACCATTTTTTTGAGGTGTGTATGGAGCAGAGTAATGCCTTGTAACCCCTTCTCGTGCACAATAATTCGAGAACTCGTTTGAGATGAATTCCCCTCCTCGATCACTTCGAAAAACACCAATCTTGTATCCACTTTCCCCTTCAACAAGGCCTTTAAACTTCTTGAACACATTAAACGTTTCATCTTTGTCTTTTAGTAGGAATGCCCACATGAAACGTGAGAAGTCATCGACAAGGAGGAAAATATACTTTTTCCCACCTTTTGTGCTTGGTGAGATTGGTCCACACAAATCTCCATGAACCAAGCTTAGTGGTCTTATAGCCCGATAACTCGCCTTGTCGGGAAACGTGTGCCTCGTTTGTTTCCCTACTAAACAAATATCACATGGGTTAGAATTTAAAACTATTTAAGGAACACCACGTACCATATCTCGAGTCGTGAGAGTTTTCATAGCATCAAAGTTTAGGTGGCCTAAACGAGCGTGCCACAGCCAATTCGAATCATCCATGCTAGAGAGCAAACACTTTGGTGTTCCTATCGACAGCTTTACCTTGTACAATCTGTTCTTTGACTTTGTCACCTTCATTATTAATTTTCTTGTTTTGTCAAAAACAAAGAGATAATCATCATCCAAAAAGAACTTGCACCCGGATTCAGTTGTTTGACCCATGCTTAGTATGTTGCTAGTTAGACTTGGGATGTAGTACACATTTGAGATAAGTCTTTCCTTGACATCTTCACAAGTCACCATGATAGAACCTTTGCCTTTTATAGCAACGTACGAACCATCTCCAAATCGTACTTGACCTGTTACATCGTTATCCAACTTAGAAAAATAGGACTTTTTCCCGGTCATATGGTTGATGGCACCATTGTCTAGGTACAAGATTCCATCCTGATCTTCTTTCGATTCGTACTACTTTGGATGAACATTCTCTTTGTTCAAAAATACTTGCTCTATCTTCATTAGTATCTCGGTTGTTTTCTAGGTGGCATCGGCGTAGTTGGCTTCCTCTTTCGTCCCTTTCCGATCGGGGCAGACCGAAGCATAGTGCCCGAGAGCATCACACCGGAAACATTGGACACGGGATACGTCTTTCTTGGTGGTGGCTTTCTCCTATCCGTGGCCTTGGTCACTCGCCTTAGATCGGTCCTGCTGGGTTCGGTCGCCACCTTTCCTGCGACCACGTCCTCGGTCACGTGAGTTGGAATGACCACTCGATTTTGATTTAGATCCCGTTGAATCACTTTTGTAACTGTTAGAACCAGAAGTTTTATTGAATAACAGTTTACCTTGGATTTCAGGTTCGTCTTCAACACTCTTGATTCGTTCTTCATAGGCTTTGAGACGGCCTACTACTTCCTCAAACTTGATTGTTTTGAGATCCACCATTTGTTTAATGGAGGCCACAATCTGTACGAACCGTTTTGGCATGCAAGTTAAGAACTTTCTTACCAACTTTGTTACATCAAGTGTGGATCCGAGTGATGAGAACTTTGTGACAAAACTGGATAATCTTCCAACAAAGTCATCAATGGAGTCCGAGTCCTTCATCTTCATCAACTCGAACTCGGTATTTAGAGTTTGTAGACGTGCTTCTTTAACCTTATCCGCCCCGACATGGTGGGTCTTGACAGCCTCCCAAATATCCTTCGCGTAATCATGCTGAGCAACTTGCATGATTACATCCTTAGGAAGCGCCTGGAACAAATAAGCAACTGCAGCTGCGTTCTTCTTCTCGTCGACTACATATATGGGTTCGACTACATCCCATAATCCATGAAACCGGAACACGGTTTTGATCCGGATTGCCCATATGGTGTAGTTAACGTTTGTCAACATGGGAACTTGCAGCGGGATTGTAGATTTCTCGTGTACCGTAACAATCTGACTTTCTGGTTGCACCATGGCTCGGCTTCTGTTACTTTGGCCTGTGGTTGGTTGTTGGTGTAGGTCGACAGGAGGGCAGCGATCAAAGGTGTTGATGGCTGCTAAGCAAAGCTCTAATACCAATTGAAGATTGGTAATTAAGAAAAACAAGAACACAGGAACGTTTTAGATCACAAGCTCGACCTCTTAATTCTCATTAACTCGAAAATTGGATGTTCTCTATAACCCACAAGCTCGGGTTTATATAGAGATTACAAAACTTGGGAAAAAAGAAAACTATTAGATCACAATTATAACTCCTAAATAAACTAGGTTTATAATTTCCTAAATGTAACAAAAACCAAGTTTCCAAAACAGCCCCCCCATGTGCTCGGGGCGGGCTTCATTGTCGTCCCTAGAGGTGCACAAAACGGTTTTTTAACCCGAACCGGTTCAAAACCGAACCGAACCGGTTTGGTCAACAAAAAGTCAAAACCGGTTTGAGTTCAAACCGGACCGGTTTGAAACCGGTTTGAGATGGTCCGTTGACCGGGTTTGACCGGTTTGAAACCGGTTTGACCGGTTTAAAAAACGGTTTGAAACCAGTTTTTAATCGGTTCGGTTCGGGTTAAACCGGTTTCAAACCGGTTTAAATGTATAGGTTTCAAACCGGTTTTAAACCGGCGGTTTGAACCAGTTTGAAACCGGTTTGGTATAAACCGGTTCACGACCGGTTCGGTTTTCGGTTTGAAACCGGTTTGGTTTTTCAAACCGGTTTTTTTTGTGCATCTCTAGTCGTCCCCACTCATATGCTTGAGTGGGTTTGGCCCAAGTTGGGATTACGGCCCAACACGAACATGAACACAATTTTTTGTTCATTTAGTTAAACGAACGAACATGAACATATGTCTCGTTCGTTCGTTTATGTTCGTTCATTTACGTTCATTTATGTTCGTTCATTTACGTTCATTTATGTCCGTTTATATCCATTCACCTATGTTTGTTTGAATATTCATTCAAAGTTACTTATACCATTATTAATTTAAATTAATTTGTTTTTCCTATCTAAAACTCTTATGTTCGTTCATTTACGTTCATTTATGTTCGTTTATATCCATTCACTTATGTTTGTTTGAATATTCATTCAAAGTTACTTATACCATTATTAATTTAAATTAATTTGTTTTTCATATCTAAAACCCTTAAGCCTAGTTTAAAATTAATTTGCTATGTATACTATTGAAATATCGGATGTAAAGATGATATTTTAAACTTTAATTTAGATATTCACATTACTTTTAATTGATGTTCGTTTATGTTCGTTTACGTTCGTTCGTTTGGGTTCGTGAACCTTTCGTTTATAATGTTAATGAACGAACATGAACATGTTCATTTTCTTAATGAACAAGAAAATCCGTTTGTTTAACTGTTCGTGTTCGTTCTTTTGTTCAGTTAAAGTTAAACAAACGAACACAAACAAACTCCGTTCGTATTTGTTCGGTTCGTTTACAAGCCTAGTTTAGACCCCTTTGTAAGACATTTATCCGAAAGTTTAGACCCCTTTGTAAGACATTTATCCGAAAGTTTAGGTCCTAATTTGTAAGACATAAAACTAATAAGACCAAATGAACAAATGGCAAACAAGTATAGGGTCTAGAGTGTAACCTTTTGGCCTTAAAATAAAACTTTCATTGTTTCGAGTTCTGTGATCCTGCAAAAACCCATAGAGGAGACAGACACATAAATTCATATTGAATCCTTTCTGCAGCCCATAAATTCCCAACATAAAATAACAAAAGCAACACATACATGTAAATCCTTCATTGTAAGTTGTACCTTTTTCTATATTTGTACATTTTAACTCTGAAAAAGAGAAAGTTATTTTAGATCTCACCGCTCATATCTCTCTCTCTCTCTCTCTCTCTCTCTCTCTCTCTTCGCGTTCACCATGAGAATAAGAAAAAATGCAAAAATCTCAGCGTTTCTTTACACAAACTCAAATCTTGCAAGTGATGGTGATGAATGTAAGCTCCAGAAGAACTTGTGTCAGCTCAATCAATCTCCATGGGACATCATCACTTTCCCATCTTCTTCTTCATTCCACCAGGTAACAATATAACTTAATCTCCATCAATCTCTTCTTGTTGATGTTATTCGATTCCATGAATCAAGTATGTGGATACAAGAAAACCCATTTGGGAACACTCCAAATCTTTTGTTTATTTGCTTCAGTTTCTTCATTCTTGTTCTCTAGGGTTTATCTTAAAAATCCCTTCTTTAGGGTTCCTCTTAGTCAAAAACCCTAAAATCCCACCATTTTCGTCGTGAATTTGAGTTCAATAAGTTGATTTTTCACATGGGTTTTCTTCTTTTATCAAATTATAATGATTATTAGCATGCTTATTGTGTTTCTTGATAAATTTTCGAAGTTTGATGAAACTGAGGTCTATTACAACGTTAATCTTGCTGGAAATGGGAGCTCTATTGATTTGGTTAAAGATTTTGAGAGGTAAACTTTGAATCTTTTCTTTGAATTAGAACGCTTTATATTTGCTTAATTTCTTACACGTTAATTAGGGTTGTTCGATTCATTATAATTTACTGTCATTTAGTTTTGCTATGAGTGGGATTATATCGGGTACGATTGTTTGTTTGTAACTGTTCTTAAATTTCATAAATTTTGTGTGCGAGTTCTATATTTATAATCTAAGCTTGGATTTAGGAAAAGTATGATTCGTATGTGCATTATCAATAAGGGTTTGAAAGACAATTAGATCTTGTTGACAATGTGGTTCAATGAAGAACTATCATATGATCTTAATTTCTATTTAGTTTCCATGTTACAACACAAAAAAATTGGGAAATTAATTGTCCATATCTAACTGATTGAAGATTAATCTTGGTGACAGTATGGTTTCAAAGACATTGCGATTAGGTGAAAATGATAACATTAATGGTAGAGATAATGATAATGATGAAAGTTTAGGGTTTAAGGAGGAAGGAGGGACAAGTGAGATCCAAGAAGAAATTAAGTTTAGTAAAAGAGATGAGAAAGGATGGGAGTGTGGAAGTGTGGTGAAAAATGGGAACCAAGCTGTTTGGACTACCAAGAAAAAGCCCGGCCCAGCCCAGGCCCGCCGGGCCAAGAAACGGCCCACTTCAAACCCACATGAGTTCTACTATTATTCAGGGTTTGGGCCCTCTTGGGGAAAGAAAAGAGGAACAACTACTACTAGTGTTGGTTCAAATAGCAACACGGGCCACCAAACAAGTAGCATCAATAGTGATATGGATGTACAAGAAGAGACGAGGAATCGATTTAAACCCGATACGTCTAAAGTGGGATTAGATTACTTGGATGATCATGATGAGGATGAGGAAGATGATAGGGAGATCGGTAAAGTGGAAATTATTGGGAAAAAGAGAGGGAGGAAACCAATCAAGGAAAGATCATTGAAATCTTTGATGTGATAAAACGCTTGTAATGGCTGTTTTGGATAATGGACTTCTGTGCGTTGGTATGTGGCTCTCAGAATTTTGGTATTTTTATTACAATCTTTTATTGGGATGATTGCTAAAACAATTTGGAATTAAAAAGAGTAACAAGATTTAGAACAAATCAAAATGGACCAAAAGTTTGGGTGATATACAATAATGGAAACAAACACAAAGCTTTCGTCAAGCCTATCTATGATGTATGCAAGTTCTTTTTTAATTCGTAATTTTTCTATCTAAATCTTAATGTTATATCTTTGTTGTTAGGAGTAGGATTGTACTTTAACCGACATATACTGGCCCGTTATAACTGACCCGTTTTTTGTACCCGCTGGTAAAAAATTCTGGATCCGCCACTGAACGGAGCACAACATTTATAGTCAAATCTTGAGAAATGAATTACATTTATAGCCTAAATTTGATATTAGGTCATCCAGTATACCCAATGTTTTGAAACCCGGACCGGACCGGCCGGTCGGACCGGGAACCGGTGGTCTGACCGGTCCGGTTACACGTGTTGAACCGTTTCTGCAGCGAACCGGTGGTCGGACCGGTTGAACCGGCGGTCGGACCGGAAACCGGGTGGTCGGACCGGTTGAACCGGGTGGTCGGACCGGTTGAACCGCTTGACTATTTTATTTTTTTTTAATCTTTTTTAAGTCTCTTGGCTTCGTATTTCGTAGGTAATTGTTAGTTTAAAATTATTGGAATTGACTTGTTGGTGGTTTTTGAAAGGATTAATGGCTATTTAGACTGATATATTTTTATAATATTTATGACGTCGTCCGGTTCTTAAATCCGGTCCGACCGGTCGGACCGGTCCGACCAGTGGATCGGTAAGGAGACAGGTTCGACGTCCGGTCCGGTTCTGAAAACATTGAGTATACCCGATCAAACCACGTCGTTCTCCTACGTGGCGTGTGAAATCACGCCGTGATTTTAGTGAAACACCGCCCCCTTGTTTCAAAATCACGCCGTCTTCACTTTCCCGTGATTTTTTCACGCCAATCATCCAAACATTTCAATGAAATATATCCGTTGTATACCCCCACAAACTTAAAAAAAAATAACATTTAATTATCACACCACCACAATCACACGGGTATACCCCTTGACAAGTGATGGGTGGTGTGATAATGAGGATAGTGACGTGGCGTCACGTGGCATACACTTTATTATCACACCACACCACACCACAATCACACCGGTATATCTCATGCTCTTAGTAAACTAAATAAACATGTGAATTATCAGCATTCATGATTTAAACGTTTTGACAAAGGAAATGAAATCAATCAAAATGGCTAAATTAGGGGAAATCGTCAAAGTCAAAATCGAGGCTCTGGATGGACTATGGATTCGAGAGTCGGGCAACTCACCTAAGGCTGTATGTCATAACGTTCGGCCTGTTAATATGCTTTCATTCATATTTTACGAGCCACGTAACTACAGATGGAGCAAAAGTTATGATCATTTTAAATTGTGTCAATCCTGTTGCTCTAAATACAAATATTTTTTAACTATGTGTTACCAAATCTCCGATCTTAACCAACTTTTTTATTTAACAAAGTATGGGTTTTATTGTTTCTTAAAATGTAACAACCAAAGACCAGTTTTCCTTGCAATTTAAACCCGGAATAAAAAAAACAAATATTCACAACCCATGGTCGCTCATGAACTGATTTTCTACACGTTTGTTTTGCTTTTAGGTAGGCATTTGTAATTGTGGTTGTTCAAATGTTCAATTGACATATTTGGGCAATTGGGCTCTACTACATCTGTTATTTTGAAAACAAAAGTCCTAACCTCATTTGTAATATTCAAGCATATATATTAGGCAACTTTAAGAAAATATAGAACAAATAAAATGCTTACATGATGTTGACAAACATGTGTGCGCATTTTCAATGATAGGTATATGAGGTTTTTAAGTAACATTTTTAAATTTCTTAAGGAATTTAAATAATAAAAAATTAGTAAAATTTCTTGAAAAGTAGGCTTTCTTGTGTTTCTTTTTTCTAATAAAAGTTTTATAATTATTATCTATATTATATTATTGGTCGTGGGGCTGGGTAGTGATTTTTTTACCTCAAAAGTTCTTTTTTTTATAGATATGGCACAAAAGTTTTAGTTTTTTTTTTAAAGTTCTTTTTTTTATATTTGCCACAAAACTTTAATAGAGTAAATTTTAGTTTTTTTTTCCTCAAGTTTGATTTTTTGGGGTTGAGCAGTGATTTTTTTTACCCCAAAAGTTCTTTTTTTTTATAGATATGGCACAAAAGTTTTAGTTTTTTTTAAAGTTTTTTTTTATAGATTTGCCACAAAACTTCAATAGAGTAAACTTTAGTTTTTTTTTCCTCAAGTTTGATTTTTTATAAAATTGTAACAAAAGTTCAATGAGTTTATTTTTTTAGTAAATTTAAACGGTATGAGCGGCTTTGTTTAGTATTTTTTTTGTGAGCGATCCAAGTTTTTTTTATCGTACGCTATAGCGAGTCTATGTTTCGACGTAACTTTTTTTAACATATAATTGGGCATGGGATTCCACAGTGTGCTTTTGTTTTTTTGTTTTTTTTCCTCAAATTTTTTTTATAGTTTTGCCACAAATTTTATTTCAAAAGTTTTTTTTATAGTTTTGCCACAAAATAGATTGTATAGTAGAGTTTTTTATTTTTTTTCTTAGATTATTATTGGCCGTGGGGTTCAGCAGTGGTTTTTTTTTTTACCCCAAAAGTTCTTTTTTTATAGATATGGCACAAAATTTTTAGTTTTTTTTACAAAAAAAGTTTTTTTTTTTAGATTTGTCACAAAACTTCAATAGAGTAAACTTTAGTTTTTTTTTTCTCAAGTTTGATTTTTTATAAAATTGTAACGAAAGTTCAATGGGTTTATTTTTTTAGTAAACTTTCGTTATTTTTTTTAAACGATATGGACGGCTTTGTTTAGTATTTTTTTGTGAGCGATCAGAGTTTTTTTTGTATCGTACGCTATAACGAGTCTATGCTTCGACGTAACTTTTATTAACATATAATTGGGCATGGGATTCCACAGTGTGCTTTTGTTTTTTTGTTTTTTTCCTCAAAAGTTTTTTTTATAGTTTTGCCACAAATTTTTCTCAAAAGTTTTTTTTATAGTTTTGCCACGAAATAGATTGTATAGTAGAGTTTGTTTATTCTTTTTTCTTAAAAGTTTTTCTTTTCATAGATTTGCCACAAAACATAAATGGAGTAAACTTTAGTATTTTTTTTTATTTTGCCTCAAATTTTTTTTTTAATTTTAACATAAGTTTAATGGGTTTATTTTTTAGTAAAGTTAGGTTTAATGAGTTTGTTTTTTAGTAAAGTTTAGGAGTTTTTTTTATTATAATAAATAAAGGTTTTGGTGGACGCTTATCATTCTCATATTAATCTTCAACATTTAGGGAATACAAGAGACATCAAAAAGTTATGGTTAGACAAGTATACGCCTTCTTCTTTGACGGTTAATAAAAAGAAGGTACTTAATATGATCCGAGTTCAATATTAAGAATGTTGATAATCGAGGAGTATTGTCATTTTTTTTCCTGATTTCCCAGGTCGAAGAGGTTAAAGTTTGGTTCAAAACTCTGCAATTTGGTTCATTCATGGCCATCAATGGCAATACTAAGAAGGTTACGTTTAAACTTCCATTTTCAACTTTCAGCAAGGGACAATGTTGAATAAATTTCTTTTACAAGTAGATGTATTGACCTATACAAATTAATAAAATGACATTTTAAATTAGAATGATTTGATCTTATGTTGTATGTTGATGTAACATGAATTTATCATTACATAATTCTGAATTTTGATGCCATCTCTTTGGGTTGCTATACCGAGTGTCGGTTCCGTTTTCACCATATCCACACCATAATGAACCAAACCGATACCGATCGATTATCCGCCGCAACGATCCATACCACTGTATCACCCGCCGCAGCGCGCGGGGGATTAAAACTAGTTATAATTATAAATAATATTTAAAAGTAAGTTTGCCATGTGAGGCAAATTACTGTAGAAAATTTACAATTTTCTTTGCCTATTGTACAAATCCTTTTTGCATGTTTTGCTTTTTTTTTAAAAAAAATTTAAGCTTTATTTAATTCGTGCATGGAATAAAAAGAAAATCAAGGCTTTGGTGTAGTGGTAAACATGACTAACCACTAACAATGAACATGGGTTCGAATCCATGTGATGCCAAAAAAAAATTTCTTTTTTTGCTTTTTTCATCTTTTCTTTTTTACGTTATGATTTATAACCATAAAACTTATACCCCATCCTCGCGCAGGATAAGTTTACCTAAAACTTTTGGCTTTATTTTATAAGTTTTCGAGTACGTTAATTTTTTCCGCGGTTTAACACGCCGCAACTCGCTTGGGTAAAAGCTAGCGTTATCGCCCCGAGGTTGCCACCGCAACGCGTGGGGCCTCCTTCTAGTTACATATTAAAAGGTAAGTTTGGAATGTGATGGGAAGTTATCGTAAAGGTTATACCACTTTTATTGCATTTGATACAAGTGAGTTTAGCATGTGTAACTTTGCTTTTTATCTTTTTTTTAGTTTCCGGGTTTTTTGTTGTATAAATAAAATTGATTTCTAAAAGTAAAGCAAACTAGGAGCCTGCCTAGCTGGTTAGTCCGGCTGCAACACACACACCACAACCGCGTTTGATCCTAGGAAGTGGCGTTTAAAAAAAAATTGCGTTTTCTTCGACCTTTTTTCTTACTTTGCTGCAACGTGCGAGGCAGATCGTAACGCGTGAGGAATCGACATACTTATTTTTATTAAAGTTTTGACATAATTTTTTTATGGTTTAACGATGCCGCCTCGACGTACTTATTCCTACTTACGTTTCGGTTCGATTATAACCGAATCATTCCGGTTCAATTATAACCGAATCGTCACAACACGTGCTTTATAATTCTAGTTTTATATATAACAGAGCCCAACAAGTTTTGTTATCCTATTCCTGTCCATCTTTCCTAGTAAAATTATTATTTTATTTCTTACTCTAAAGTCCAATCAATCTTCCTTTTTTATTTATTTTAGTACTCTATTCGTTTGAGAAAGATTCTTTCACAACTTAGTAAATTAGTAATTTCATCTCGTGGGATAGGAAACCTTTATATATGCAAAATAATTTATTTATAACACTATTAAGTATGATTATACAAAAATGTGTACTCATGTAATCAAAATATAAAGCGATAATATACCAAAAAAAATATATTTGAATGTGTCTTGCATCGATATTAGCTATATCTATAATGGAGTTTATGAGTTGCTAAAAGACATTGTTTTATAATGAAGTTTATGAGTTGCTAAAAGACATTGTTTTTATGTGGGATAGTCTTATATGTGGTTTAGTACAAAATTCAAGGAATACACTTGAAAACGTAAAAAAAAAAAGAATTAGCAACATACACATGCAAAAGTGATCTTTGCATTCTTACATATTCCATATTCAAGATCAAATATCAAGATTCAACAAAAAAAAAACACATGCTAAACTACCCTTTTAAACTGTTGTAAACACTCTTTTGTATTGCTGATCACCACCAAGATTAGTGGGACGTGTGGGTGATCACTACGAAGATAAGCGACACAAAAATGACTGGTGTCGGTTGACCCCGTAAGCCAACACCTACCTCAGCCACTGATTACGATTCAACAGCTTTTATTAGAGGTGATTTGTATTCATGCGTTATACTTTGTGGTTAACATTATACACACATGTGGTGTGATGTAATTTTGACGGTGTATAAATCAGCTCGGAGGGGTGGGGTGGGGTTTGTAGGAATGACCCAAAATTGTAAATGAGAAAATTCAGACAAAAGTGGATAGATGTTAAAGGATATAAATTTAGATGTGACAATCATATCAGGTTGGTGGATTAAATTGAGAAGTTGAAATTGATAAACACAAATACAACCTAAATAAATATCTTGTATTTCAATCTATTATAAATTCTATAGGCATGTCACACTTCCAAGTCATCACGGGGCCACACATGACAAGCACGGATAATTTACTTGAAAATCGTCCTTCATATATTGTTTACATCTTAAATCGTTTTATTTATATAAACCATATAGTTATATTTATGTTAATTTTTTTAATATTTAATATATAATAAGATACAAAGGAAACCTAACATAAGTGCAAAACAAACCTGATTTGTTTTAATTTGTTTTAATGTTTATACTTTATATGCTTTGGCTCACTAGGTCAATTTTACCAATTTTCCTTATAATGAGGTGGCATGTTTGACATTATATAACATTAGTTTCATAGCTAAATAGTCAAATTGACATTAGCATAACATTATTTTCATAGCTAAATAATCAAATATTTGGTAATCGTTTGTATTATAATATTAGTTTGAACACCCCTAATATTGACTATAATATTAGTTTGAAAAGTACTTTCTAACGAAATAATAAGGGCAAAATCGTAAAGAAGTATGTTTTTCAAGCTAAATGTAAAATAATTTTATATTTTTTTCTTCAACATTTTCTTTGTTAAAAAGATAAAAGATGTTACGATATTTTTCCTATTTTTGATGCATATTATATGTTGGTGGGATATAATATATATATAAGTGATGGCCATTCTTTTATTGGAGCCCATCATATCTTTGGAGAATCTTAGTTATCGTTTGTTTCTTTTTGGTTATCTCTGATTTTCAAAAAAAAAAATGTTAACTTGTTTTATACCTACAACTTTACTTGGACATGATAATTTTATTTTATTACAAGTTATATTATATTTATAAAAAGTTTAATTGATTTTTAAAAGTTAAACATATAAAATTTTAATTAGAGACTGTTTGATAGTCTTTTAATGATTATGTCTCGTCCTCACGAAAAGGTGAAATGTACTTTGTTTTTCAATCTACCCTATTTGAACATATTTAAATCACTCAATTAAAAATCTTGATTATCATTTTAACAATATTTTATTCAAGTATAAGTACAATAATTGTTAGTAGTTTGAAAAAAATGAGAAAAAAGTTTTAATAATCAAACTCGAGACTAACTAGCTACCACATGTTTTTATCATATGATACTTTTTTTTTTACTCTAATGTGTTCAAACATTAATTTTAAAATTAAAAATTAGGACTTCTGATCATAGCATGCGAAGAACAAAAGTTTTTCCTTGAGACTACGTCATATCATGTCAATTTTTAAATATTAAAAGTAAGTTTCTATCGTCATATCATTATAATTACCCATACATTTTACCTAAAATTATATTAATCAAATTGTTTGCACAATGGTGCCCATATCTTCCGTCATAGGGAAAAAACCAAGATATTGACGTACTTGAGAACTCTAAATAACCCTTTGTTAGGACATCACCTCCCCGTAACGATCGTCTTCAAAGCCCCATTACGAATACTCTAATGATTTTAATTAATCTCTTCCATTGAATCTTGAAAAGATTAAAAACCTCAAAAAGTATAATTAGCAAACCTTAGATAGATGATTCTTTAAATATAACTAGAAAATTTGCCCGACGCTCCGTGGCAGGAGACGGATCATAAACGGTTTAAGCGATGTTATTAACGTAGCTAAGTACAATAAGAAACGTGGTTAAATAAATTTTGTCCCGCGTTGCGTGGCGGGAGGCGGACCTTAACGTGGCTAAGCACAAAAAGAATCGTACTTAAATACATAAAAGAAACGTATGAAGTTACGTCGAGTCGGTAAGACAATTAGATAACGGTACCGATGTTTTTCAGTCGGTGTCGGTCTCACTCTTTATGGTGTCAGTACATCACCGCCAGTCGATATAACCCAGGATACTTAATTTTGCTTCCGCCATCTTATCCCGAATACTTTCTTTTTTTTTCTTTCTCCAACGCTTTCATAGTCTTGAATTCTTCGACTATTTCCAACAAATTTCCCTTGCTAGATGAACTTTCGGCCGATTTCTTCCCCGGACATTTTGGCCTTGTCGGTGTCGTGTCGTCTTGCGGTTCGGCGTTCATGTTTATGTCGGGAAAGAGGTTTGTAAAACCCTTCGGGTCACTTGGGGTTCTCGACTCGGAAGTTTTTTTTCTTTTTGAGTATTGACTTTCTTCTAAATCTTCACCCATCAATGCTATGAGTTCCCATTTATAATTGTTGCGTACAACCTCCCAACATTTTAAGTTGGTAAATGTCTTTTTGTACACTTTCTTGTAATGGCTTAAAGCCGCTTCAACAAGGTCCAAATTACTTGTACCACTCGGCCTTCTTTGTTTCTATAAATACAAAAATATATATATAATTTGAAACGTTAGTTTAGAAAATTAAAAATATATATATATAATTTGAAAATAACTCGTACCATTTGTTGGTAACACCTGTTGAAGGCGATCATTTTTTTATTAAGATCCTTCCATTTTCAAGACACTTGGTCAACGGTTTGATCGTTTTCACCAAATAAATAGGTAAAATGCGCTAAAACTTTCTTCCAAAACGAATCCCCTCTTTGTTGATTTCCTTTTATTTTTTTGGATCTTATGAATATAAGTTTTGACCACGGCAAGTTCTTCTTCTTCGGACCATTTCTTTGGTAGTAACCGGCTTTTGTGTTGTTTTTTCGGCTTGGCGCCAGCATCTTCGACGGCAACTTCTTCAACTTCGACGGCAACTTCTTCTTCTTCTTGATCATCAACATCCTCATTTTCCGTTTCTTCTTCAACATCCTCGTCTTCTCCTTCGTCTTCGGATTCCGAACGAATGATCTCGTTTGGATCACGATACGGTTGGTTTTGGTATTGGTAGGAAAATTGAGATAATAAATTTGGATCCATATCAATCGAAAATTGAGATAAATAATTTGGATCCATATCTTGAGATAGTATATTTGGATCGGTTGAACTTTTGGGGTAGTAGTTTGAATATTGAGGTTGCGGGAAATAGCTTGGAATTGGTTGAGGAGGTGGTTGTGGTCGTTGAGGAGGTGGTTGGGTTCGTCGGGGAGCGGCTTGGGTTCGTTCGGGTCGCGGTTGAGATTGAACTTTTGGACTAAATTTTCTAGGATTTGTTGATTTTTTTTATGACCCTTTCATTTTTTTTAGAAGTGTAAATATATAGATGAGAGATATATAAATTAGATGAAAATTATGTTTGTAGAGTATGGATATATATAAGAAAAAAATATATAGGAAAAAAGCGTTCTCTCTCTCCCCCTCCAACGGCTCTCTCTCTTTCTCTCTCACGTCCGAGTAAATTTACTCGATTACACAACTCGATTTTGGGTACTCGGCCAACTCGATTTGAAGGGGACAGTGTACCTCCGGGTACTCGGCCTACTTGGCCAACTCATTCCCAACCCGGATATCCCACCACTTTCACCCTAAAGGTGTGGGAAGAAATAAATCAATATTTAGATATATAATTATATTAATTTTAATATAGACTTTCTTATAGGCGATTACAAGTACACATAACTAAATTATAGCCTCAAATAACGTGATTAATATTCAAGATTCAAGAACAAACTATATAAATAAGTATTAGAATTTAGGTCAATTTCTAACTTAGGTATTTAATTGTTACATATTAAATTTTGTTACACTATAAAAATTGTTTTTATAGGTTTCTAAACCACAAAAAAAACTAAGAAATAGTCGATACATAAATGGCATATCACATCTAGCGTCACGTTTCTTTAAATAAAGAGTAAATTACACAGATTGTCCTTTAATTATACTCTAAATTGCATTCTGTGTCCTTTGACTTCAATAAGTACACCACAGGTCCTTTACTTACATATTTTTATACACTCTATGTTCTTTACACTAACTGGTGTTAAGTTTTTCAGTTAAGTTTTGCCATGTGCCTCTCACATGATGGGTAAAATGGTCTTTTCACCTGCATATTTAAATTCCCAATTTAATTACTATTGTCATTTCACCACAGGTCTGATATAATTTCCTTAAAAACCACCACCGCCACCACAGCTCCGCCACCAGCCACCGATCAATCTCCGACACCGATTCCCAAATAGACGAGTTCCACTCTCTTCTCCGCGCCGACTCGCCTCTCCGCTCAGACGACATCTCCTCATCCACTTCCACCGCCATCATCGCCGTCGACAAGCTCCACACTCCGTTCAGATCTCCTATTTCTAACAACATCAAATCCTCTCATACAATCAATGCCGCGCCTCTGGCAAAAGCTAAATCGCCTGCCGTAACGTATAACCGGCCGGCGAAGGAGGAGGCGGTGACCGGCGTTACTACTAAGGACGGATCCGGCGGCTTTGATAACAGAATCCGCAGCGGGATTAAGAAGTCGAGAGTGTCGGTGACGTCGATTGTGACGATTGAGAGAGCGGGGCTAGGGTTTAGGGTTTGTGAGATGATATTAAGCTTAATTGCTTTCTCTGTGATGGCTTCTGATAAAACTCGAGGTCGCCAGCTCGCCAAAACCCTAAATCGAGCTCCGGATCTGAACCAGATCGAGCTCCGCCAACTCGTCAAAACGGCCGGATCTGAACTAGAAGCGACGGAGGATGGATCTGAACCAGAAGCGACAGAGGCGTCGGAGTACGGTGGATGGATCTGAACCAGAAGCGGCGGAGGCGACGGACACGGCGGAGGACGGTGGATGGATCTGAGCCATGACGGTGGATGGATCTGGGAATTGTGTGGTGGTAGAGAGAGAAACATATATTTTTGAGGGAATATTATTAGAAATTACATAAATTGTCCTTTAATGGGTAAAAAGACCATTTTACCCATCATGTGAGAGGCACATGGCAAGACTTAACTGAAAAACTTAACACCAGTTAGTGTAAAGGACATAGAGTGTATAAAAATATGTAAATAAAGGACCTGTGATGTACTTATTGAAGTCAAAGGACATAAAGTGTAATTTAGAGTATAATTAAAGGACAATGTGTGTAATTTACTCTTAAATAAAAGAATGACATGATTTTAACTTTTAAGGACTATTTAAAATATACATTTTTTTAAATATAAGTGCTATGAAGTGACTTAGAAATATAAATTTCATTTAAAAAAAAATGTTTGTACAGTTTTTACTCGTTTATTCTATTTGGTTTAAAAGAACACGTCCCTACAAGTTGAGGATTTCTTAAGCCCATGATGATATATTTGCAGGATCGCCAGCCGAATCTAGACTCTTTGTCATTTTAAATTTATTTATCTATTATTAAAAAAATGTTTTACTTATTGTACAAATAGTTTATCTATGTTTTGAAAATATAATATAAATATTTATTGTGCAAATTGCTAATAAGTTTTTCTTATTATTTATAGTTTATTGTGTTGCCTGAAAATACAAATATGCTCACATGCTTAAGAAATATTAAATAAATTATCATGGGAACTAAAGTCAAATATGTAAAGGACCAATGAGGTCAATTGGCGTCAACAAACATCCCCACTTTCCTCCACTCCTTTGTCTTAAAAAACGTAAAAAAAAAAAAGGTTCAAACGCATGCGCCATCAAATTTGATCTGGAAAGTTGATTTTTATTATAGTTCTTCATTATATGTAAAGAATGCGTTTTCATTAAGGTACAAGGGAGTGGGATCAGGTACTTCGGGTACACCGCCGAAAGGGTCTCAAGTACTCCTTACAGGTGTTGGTCGTGAATACAGTATCTTGTGTTTGTTTTTATGTGTTTTTTTTTGTTTTTTATGTCCTTTCTTTTTGTTAGTTATTGTTATGTAATTTTTTTTTGAATTAATGAAATTAGTTTTAAATATAAGTTTTAATTTAAAAAATGAAAAAAAAAGAATTATGGTACTTAGGGTTGTGACTCTACCATTTATGGTACTTTGTGTTGGATTCGGGTAAAAATGAGGTGACACTCCCTCATTGGTTGAAGTCATTAGGGTACTTAGGGTTGTGTCCCTAGTAACCTTATACTATCCGTAATGCCCCCCATGCCTCACGCCCAAGCCTCCATCTCATTGAGTCACCTCACCACCTGCAGGTCCTCCCCCCTCGCGCCCGTGACCACACTCACACCCCCTCACAATTGCCCCGACGCCCCCTCTCACGCCCGGGCGGCATGGTGTTCCACGCCCCTCACCCCCTCCACGTCATCCTGGTCACGCCCCTCACTCCACCCATTACAGACATCCTTACAAACCTTTGATATTTTAGGAACTTCCTAATACCTAACTAGATTTTCTTGTTTGGATTATTTGAGTTGATAAGTTCATATAGTTTATATTTTCATATGCATATTAAAGCGTGATACATTTTAAAAATGTTTTTCATGCAATAATATCAAGTAAGGGACTGTTTGGTAGCCTTTTAATGATTCCATTAAGAGGCTACCTCTGAGTCGGTCAGAGGTAAGAGGTGTTTGTTTCGTTAAAAGTCTACCTCTTAATGGTTCAGCTAAAAAAACCACGTTGAACCATTCAGACCTCTTAATGGTTCGACACTTAATAGTTCAACACTTGTCAAACAGCCCCTAACTCATATGAATATATCGCTACATTATAAATGCATGTGGCACATGACGCATCAGGCATCTACTAAATTTTTAACATTCTTTAATGAAAAATGTTCTAAAAATATATAAACACTTAAAGTTAGTTAATGTACGATCATCGTAAGCTTTAGCATCTAAAGTTAGTTAATATAATATAATATTATTTTTTATTATGAACTCTAATCATGTTTAAAGGTGATGTAACAAACAAAGTATATTCTGTTTTCTACTACACCAATTTTTTAAATTAATAACAAAAGTTTGTATTTTATTAGAAAACCCTAATCTTGTCACCCAAAACTTTGCCTGGTTTTAAAGTGGTGATGGTTTTATTTCTCGTGTATTTCGTCAATCGAATCATCTATTGGTATGGTGAACAAACATCACAATTTCTAATGAAAAAAATGCGAATGAGTTTGATGTGGTTGTTTAGGCTGGTTAAAACGGAAACTAACAAGATCACTAGTTCAATTTGATGTCAAAAGTTGATTGTTTAGTCGCGCTGGTTTCATCAAGCCAGTAAACCGGAATATGATTTTCAAGATCGTATTGAAGAAGTATGGGTAGGTAGGTTGCATTCATATGAAAAAGTTTAGAAAATATGATTTAACCGATTTGGAACGCCTTCCCATTTAAACTTTAAAGTGAAGCACACCATTACAGAATCACTCGTCTTTAGTCATAGAAGCGATTTTGATGTCCTTTCCTTCTTTCAGGTTTTTTAAACATCATTTTTATAGGGAGTAAACTTCATACCACTAGGCCACTATATCATGAGTATTAAATTATTTAAATTAACGATATACTCTAATTTATAAGTTCAAATACACGTCACAACTCTTAAATCTTAAATGTAACTAATATCTTTTATTTTAATTAAACTCATCTAAATAAAATTAATAACAAATCAATCTATTTTGGAACAAAATTGTCACATAGATAAAAAAGATTAAATAAATAAAGATTTGGTCATATAACACAAAGGAACAAAAGAAAATCAACACATAATATGCAATAATAAGATATTTCCCTTAAACAGGGAACCTATAATATGCCATTTTTTTTCCGGTTTTCAATCATATTGAAGAAATAATTGTGTCAATGAAAAGGACTATCATATTTCTTTTTTTATTAAGTGTAAATAATACTACAAAATATTTAAAAACACTCGCTTTTTTCGATATCATTCTTTACCGACATCCTTCCTATATTTCCATATCATCAACCTCTTTTATATTTATTTTTTTAAAATTAACTATTTATTATAATAAACTATTTATCTCTTTTAATTTTGTATCATTAAATTAAATAAATTAGAGTTAAGTATTATGTATTCAAAAGTATAATAAATACATAAATTATAAATATTTATAAAAGTTTAATAAATATATATAAATATTTCATGAATATATCTGTGGGAAGTGTATAAAAGTTTAATAAATATTTTAAAATTTTTAGTATTTTACTGTCACACCTGGCTTCAAACCAACTCAAATTAGGATGCACGATGTCGATGAGGTGAGCCATAGCCCCAGGACCGGCGAGAATACCGGCCCGCCCCATCGGTTAATTAGCCATTTAAAATTAACTTGGTATTATTTAGCATTATAAGCAGTCAGGTCTCCTGATTGAACAATGTTGTATGATATGTTACCATAGTTGAAATTCCTTTTAACGGGTGTTTTGAAATCTGGACCGGACTGGCCGGTCGGACCGGGAACCGGTGGTCTGACCGGTCCGATTACATATGTTGAAACGGTCATGTAGCGAACCGGCGGTCGGACCGGACGAACCCATTGACTTTTTTTTAATTTTTGTATATTTTTAAGTCTTTTGGCTTCGTATTTCGTAGCTAATTATTAGTTTAAAATGATTGGAATTGACTTGTTGTTGGTGGTTTTTGAAAGGATTAATGGTTGTTCTGATTGTTATATTTTTATAATATTTATAACGTCGTTCGGTTCTTAAATCCGGTCTGACCAGTGGACCGGTAAGAAGACCGGTTCAAGGTCCGGTCCGATTATAAAAACATTGCTTTTAACATGTTACCGTAATTGAATATTTGAATCAAAACTTGTTAAAATATTAATTTCATTGTTTAACTAAAAGAAATGGGATGTCGAGTAGGGGTGTTCATCGGTTCGGTTAACAGTTTGTTTGATTTATTCGATTCTGATTATTCAGTTTTGATTTTTTTTAACCCTTATCCGTTAACCTAACCGAACCGAATTGGAATTTTTTCTAACCAAACCGAATTCAACCGAATAAACCGATTTCAAAAGTAAAGTATATCCGAATAAACCAAATAAATCGAATAAACTGAACCGAATTGGAAAAATGTTTAACCAAACAAACTGAATTTAAAAAAAGGTATATCCGTTAACCGAACCGAAAACCGAATTCATAATTCGGATACGGTTAATAACTAAACCGAAAACCGAATTCATAATTCGATTCAATTTTTTCGGTTACGAATATTATTTGAATTTCGATTTTCTTCGGTTTTCGGTTATTTTGCATACCCCTAATGTCGAGGGGACCAAAATGCTCGAAGATCCTCTTCTCTGCCACCGTACAACTGTCACCAAGACTTCGTGAATCGCGTTTCATTACTATTTAACCCTCACTTGCCTATTTTATTACACTAATACAATATCCGACTCTAACAAAAACCAAGGACCCTTTCGTAATTTGACAACATTGATTGGCACTCGTCTTTCATAAATTTCAATACGACCACCAAAGTAGTGAGATTTTCACTCACATACGTAATTTCATATGTAGTTTAAATCGCATCACACTTTTGTTGGTGTTATTTAAATTTTAAAACCAACAAGCACCTGGTATATTCGGGTGTATAATAGGTGCTTCTTTCCTTGAAGGTCGATGGTTGAAATTTTGTAATAGACAGGTTAGGAGTAGATTATGAGCCGTTAAAAAAATAAATTTTAAAACGATGCTCACCTCATTTTACGTTTGTCATTTTCTAAGCCCTTATTATCGATTTAATGAGGTTTTTAACTTGCGATTTAACATTTTAAGAGTTTCATTTGTTTTCGTTTTTCTTTATATGTGCATGAATGTGACATTTTTTAGATACACGAGATGCTATATATTATCTTTTATCAACGTTAAAAATTAGCTTCAACTTATTAATTAAACCATCACTAACATCAAAACGAGAAAATATGACTTAACAACCGAATCAGTTACTACAAAAGAGTTTGATTCTTATGGTTGTAGGAGAATGTCATGTAATATTCTTTTGGTTACAAAAGAGTGCCGATTTGTAGTTAATAAAACTTTTATAGTTTTATGACATATAATATATTATTTATAAAAAATAAAAATATAAATCTCTATTAGTTTTGAAAACTGAAATGAGTGGACTTGTAACTTCATACAAGTAAATGAATAATCTCTAAAGACAAGGGGCCTATGTACAAAAAACAAAACTTTTTCTCTAATTACATACACACCCTTTCAAAACTTCCATCTCCCAAACTACCCCCAACCTCTCCCTCTTTCTCTCACACACAATCACAATCTCCATTCTTCTATTTTTGGAGCTCTAAGCTTCCATTAATGCACATGTTATTCAACTAAAACATGCTTTCACTTCAATTATGGCTTCTTATTCATACATCTCACCACAAATTTCTCACAATTTCATCATTTTCATTCTAATTTTGACCTCATTACGATTGTTGACCTCAATCCAATCGAAATCCTGCTCAAACCCTAGCTCTTCCAAACTCATAATCTCCGGGAACTCCACAATTTATAGCGAAAACAGAACATTCGCGTTGGGATTCTTCCACACAAACGACGAATCGAAATGGTATTTAGGGATTTGGTACGTTTCAATCCCTACACCGACCTACGTTTGGGTGGCCAACCGTGAGACGCCGTTGCGTAGTCGGGATTCGTCGTCGCTAGAGATCGACGGTGGAAAGCTGACGGTGAAGGATAATCTAGATTCACGATGCGACGTCGTTTGGGAGAGCGTCGATGCAAATTTTGACAGTGAAGGAGATGTGAAGCTTCTAGAAGATGGAGATTTGGTGGTTATGGATGCTCGTGGTGTGGCCGTATGGCGGAGCTTTGACTTTCCGGCCGACACGTTTTTACCGGGAATGAATTTGACTGTTGGTCAAACGTTGACTTGCTGGAAAAGCTCCAACGATCCAGCGCCGGGGAAGTATTCGCTGCGGTTGAGACCACCGGATTACGGTGAGGTCGAGCTGTTGTTCGATGAAAAGCGGACGTACTGGACGAGTGGAAACTGGACAGGAAACATTTTCTCCGGTGTACCGGAGATGACTATTCCGTACATATACAGATTTTACTTCACAAATCCGTTCACCGAAACGGCGACGTTTGGGTTCATCGAAACAATGCCTCAACAAAAACCGCTCACACGGTTCAACATCGATTCCTCCGGCCAAATCAGGCAGTACACGTGGTCGCCGCAGACGATATCGTGGAACATGTTCTGGTCGCGGCCGGAGAATCCTTGTAGGGTTTATGGATTGTGCGGGAACTTAGGGTTTTGCAATGCTAAATTAACGGTGAATCGATGCAAATGTTTCGACGGATTCCAACCGGTAGATGGCGCTGGGTGGGACGCCGGAGATTTTTCCGGCGGATGTGTAAGGGACAGTGATAAGAATTGCAGAAACGATAAGTTTGAGGCGATCGGCGAGGTGACATTTGATCAGGAAAAAGTTGAATCATCTTCAAGTAGTAGAAGTGATTGTGAACGAAAATGTTTAAATAATTGTTCTTGTATTGCTTTGTCACATAATCCAAACACTAATTCCTGCAAGAATTATTTTGGGGAAATATTGAATCTTGGAAATTCGAGTTCCGATTTGGGGATAATTCATGATCCATTGAATATTAGGGTTCCTAGAGGGGTCACCGGAAAGAAGATTGGTTCAAAAACAGTTATTCTAATAATCACAATTAGCTGTTTTGTTGCGATTTCATCAATAGCGATCATCGGTTTCGTGATTCTAAGGAAGAACACGATTACACGAAAGAAACTAGAAGAGGAATCCGTGTTCCCTGTTACGAATTTAAAGGTGTTTACATACAAAGAGCTTCACGCCGCAACTAACGGCTTCTCAGAGCAGCTGGGGCATGGCGGGTTCGGGGCGGTGTTCAGCGGGACCGTGGATTCGGCCCTGGTGGCAGTGAAGCGGCTGGAACGACCGGGCGGGGGCGAAAAGGAGTTCCGGGCAGAGGTGTGTACAATTGGTAATATTCAACATGTTAATCTTGTTAGATTAAGGGGTTTTTGCTCTGAAGAGTCACATAGGCTTCTTGTTTATGATTATATGCCAAATGGTCCGTTGAGTGTTTATTTGAAATCCGGTGGCCGGAATCTTGATTGGGATGCTAGGTTTAGGATTGCGATAGGGATCGCCAGAGGGATTGCTTATTTACACGAAGAGTGTCGGAATTGTATAATACACTGCGATATCAAACCGGAAAACATTTTACTCGACCAAGATTATTCGGCAAAGGTGTCGGATTTTGGTTTGGCGAAGTTGATTGGGCGAGACTTTAGTCGGGTTTTGGCCACAATGAGAGGAACATGGGGTTATGTTGCTCCCGAGTGGATATCGGGAGTGGCTATAACCACGAAAGCAGATGTGTATAGTTACGGGATGACGTTGTTGGAGCTGTTAGGCGGCCGCAGGAATGTGGAGGGCCCGCCGGATGGTGGTGATGGAGGCGCGAGTAATGAGAAGTGGTTTTTTCCTCCGTGGGCGGCTAGGAGGATAACGGAGGGGGATGTGGCGGCTGTTGTGGATGAGAGGCTTGGCGGCGAGTATAACATGGAGGAGGTGGTGAGGGTGGGGTTGGTGGCGGTTTGGTGTATACAAGATGAGGAGGTGGCGAGGCCGACGATGGGGATGGTGGTGAAGATGTTGGAAGGGGTAGTGGTGGTGGAGATTCCGCCACCACCCAAGCTGCTTCAAGCGTTGGTTTCCGGTGAGTCTTTTCGCGGCGTTGGTGGCCATAGTCAAAACAATACGTTTACTGGTGTGTCGAATGAATCGAAGGATTCACAGTTTGCTGTTTAAGGTCACTTCTGTTAATAGTTTAATACCAATGTTCTGTTTATTTGGTTTATGACGTTATGGTGATTGTTAGTGATTTTAATTTTGACTTTGAAAAAGTCAAAACATTCAGTCATATAAATCAATGATCTTTTATGAAATTAAGCTTGAGGGATTTTGGTTTTATTGATTTGTGAATATTGGAATTTTGTGTTATTTATATAAGTATTTATAAATCAAATAAAAGGTCCAAATTTTGATACATCTATGTGTCTTTGTTACATATATTTGAAAGACAACATATGAAGTAAAATTTTTGTCCAAGTTGTTGGGATCAGACAACTTAAAATTAAATCATGTGATAACGACACTGGCCATTCCATTTATTGTATTTTAGACTTTAGGTACTATACTCATGCCTATTTATTACCACCATCACATATCTCAGCCAAGTAACATGTATATTTAAAATCAAATTGAATAATTTTGAAGTTGTATAATTTTATTTCAAAGGGGGAATATCATATTTCAAAAAACATTCCATTGTCCCAATCCAACAAGTATTTAAGTTAATAAACAAATTTACACATAATTATTTATGCTAAGTTGTTACATATAACATTATTAGGTTAGAATCTCGTGTATTACACGGGTTGAATAAATGTAATGTTATATTTAGTAATAAAAACCGTTGGTCATTTGATGCAATGGTAGCCCCAAGACTTCTCATAGTGGAGGTCTTGAGTTCGAATCCGGGCCACAGCAAAAAAGAGGTTTGTGGTCAGGTCAAGGAGTTTATCCAGTTGGGGGTTCCTCCTGGGGTGAGCTGTCATGGGTGTTCTAGGTGTTGCCATTCAAAAAATATTTATACATTTAGTAATAAAAAATTAGAAATTGACACGTGTCTCGTTAGAATTTTTATTTATTCAAACGTACATATCAAATACCATGCCATAAAACTTGTGTTTCATACATTTGCTTTTATCCTTTGGGGTTTTTCTTCTTTGTGATCTTATGATGTTTATTCACCTAAAGATATACAACATAAAGACCTTAATGTAACAGAAAATCCACTTTTCATTAAAAATGAAGAAAATTCTACCGGAGCACACTCAAACCAAAGATAGATTGTACAATTTCATCAAAAATGATAGTTTTTGAAAATCATCGTTCCAATGTTCTTCTTCCTGTTCCAATATTTATACATTGTTAATAAAACATTCATGAGATATATTAGCCTAAAATATGATGAATTCACAACTTTAAGAAAATCATGTTTTAGGATTTTTAGCACATAAATTTCAGTAACATTTTCAATTGTTGATTGCACAATAATAGCAAGTAAGCTACGAATCTTGGTTATCACCAAATAAAGCCCTACCAGATCATATAAAAGCCACCATTTTGCAAAGTCTTACTACATTCATGGACAACTTCTTATGACGTACTAGGGTGTTAATAGTTCAGTTAAACTCTTGAAACCGCCCAAACCGGTCATTGCTTGGTTTCACTGTCGTTTTTTTTATTTCAGTCTTGGCTTATAATTGTTCAAACCGTATTGATCACTCTGGTTTACAGTTTAGATCAAAACCTCCCCGTGAAAAACGAGCCGAGCCAGTAATATTTCTATAAAATTATTTTCAGATAATTTTTTAGTGACAATTTTTTTTGAACGACTAGTCGACTAGTGGTAAGAGTCGGTGAACAAATCTTAAGGTACTTGGAATTGTAGAATGAGAAGTTTAGATATTGAGAATTCATCATGTTGACATTTTTTGGTGCTTTGTGACTAATTGATTGGATTAAGAATGAGAAGTTTAGATGGGTAGTTTAAAAGAAATACGATATGTAATAATTATTTGTGTGCAGGTTCGAGCAATTGTGTGTATGTTTGAAATTGAAGATAGGAGAAGAAAGACCGGTCGGAACTTGGAATTGTCTTTAATGGATGTTTTGATTTGACTTTTATGGGTTTTTGTTTTAAAAATGTTTAGGATTTATTATATTAATAGATGTTATGATTCAAACTTTTATAAACTTTTGGCATTTTTTCTTTCATTACATATGAGATATTTATTCTTTCTCTAAACATGTCGCTTAACATGTGACATATTTCTAAACAGGTAGTGTTTGTGTTTGGAAAAAATGACACGATTAGTTATTGTGTTCGTGTCAAACATTACAGGTCATCGTGTCTTATGTAGGGCCCACCAGAATCGGGCTGATCCGAGTATTGTTGAGTTGAGTTAAGTCACGAGTTAAGCTTGTGTTTGTGTTTGATTGAGGTTGACTTGTTATATGTTTTTTTGAGCCCACATTTGTGCATAAACCCTTAACTCGTAACCGAATTGGTGGCACGAAGGAAACTGTTGTCGAAGACCCGTTATGAACAAAACAAAACATGAACCGAAATAGAAGCCCGAGAATACGGGCATTACATTACACGTTCATTGTAAATGGAAATCTCTCCACAAAAGCAATTAAGTTACATATCAACATTAATCTTGGATAACAAACTTCATGGCTATATATAATAGCCCATTTGTACCATCTTCTTCAACACTAGTACTAGTACTTAAGTTAACAAGTCATCATACCAAATAACATCCTACAAGTGGCCCGAAACATTTACATATGACTAGGCCGTCTTTTCCCTGCATCGGTTCTCATCTTTTTAACCGGGTTAGCCCAGCCCATTCCGGACCCGTTTCCGCTCCCCCTTCCACTTCCTTGCTGGGGAGACTGATTATTAGACCACCCTTGTTGACTTTGACTCAATCGAGTTTGACCTGGGCTCCTCATTTCACGACCAACACTAGTCCCTGCTTTCACCAACGATTTCTCCCTATCTTTCCGTTTCTTCTTGCAGATTACAAGCTCACCTGGATGGGTTAACGGCCTTGGTTCATCCTGTGGGTCGGTTGAGTCCCGGGTGCTGTTACTCCCGAATCGTGTTTCTCTCTGAGCCGTGGTACCGGATCCACGAGGGTGTGACCTCGGTTGAGTGTCAACCTCGAGTACCTGCTTCTGTCGTTTGGGTTGACCAAAGGGTGGGACAGGTGTGACTCTAGGAGACGAACCAGATGCTGATGCAGCCGCTGAGCTGGAGAAAGTGAGTGCATTTCTCGCTTCTCGGAAGTCGGTGTCGGGAAATGCAATCTTTAAGATATCAAAAAACAAATCATGCACTTTTCTTGCCTCAGATCTCACCTGTTAATCAAAATGAAAAATTCATGTTTAAATTATCATTACAATTACATAACAACATTAATTAAAGGTGTACCTCATGTGAAAATCCAAAAAACTGCATTCCACTTTTCAACATAGCCTGCACATCAACAATCAAGTCTGGAACCGTATTGTAGTTGAGTCGATCAACACGAAGCTCAATTTTGTGTAAATCAAGAATATTATTCCCGTGACTTTCGGTTCTCTTCCATAGATCAGTTAGCAATGGAATAATCTGTTGCCCTTCTTTGTCAATCCTCCTTTGGATCTTGGTTATTACATTCTTGCACTGCAAGCAACAATCATTAAACAAATCGATGCATATATTATAAAAGAACATATTAGTTCCCCAAAAATACGAAAAGACATACATACCCTTCTTTGGATGGCCTCGGACATCTTGGTCCCGCTTTCTTTAGGGTGCTCAGGGGTATCTTTTGGAGGGGCAGATATGGAATTTCCTCTAGTTGTTCTCACTGCAACATCAACATTCGCCTTATTCGAGTTTTTCCTAGGGGGCGGTGTTTTCTTGGTCTTGAGTGAAGGATGTGTTTGATCAATCATCACTTTTTGTTCAGTTTCGGTTTTCACTTGCATTTTATTACGGTCCGCTTGAAATGGTAAATGAGAAGTGCCACCATGAAGGAGACTAGGTTTTTCTTGTTTTGGTCTAAGACGAATACTTCGTTTCCGTTTTATTTTCGGTTGTAAAACCTGTTCATCTTCAACTTCATCATGATCACGGGTCCCGCTACTCGATTGCTTAATTTCCAGATGAGAATCTCCAGAAAATGCAATCTCCCCCTCTTCTAGATCATCATGCTAGTGCAATTTGTTGCAAAATAAGAAATTAGATACTACAAGTAATATAATTTATAAAAAAAATTACAAATTAGATACTGGTTGGTGGGGGTGGAGGAAAAGAGTCGGGTAAATGGGATAATTATTAGTACGGACCGGGTTGACATGAAACACATCTTGTCCAACTTACATAATTAGTGTGTCAAATGTGATTACAGAAATAAATTATTGCAGTTATAACCTACTTTTTTAAATAAAATGATTAAGTTTTATGTATTAAACACACTTTGGGCACTTCCAACCCATTTTGCCCAATTCCCACCCATTTTGCCACCTCTAATTTGAGAAAAACAGAACACATACCAGCCTTCTTGAACGAGAACCAGGCCTGCCCTCAAGTGCAGAAAGTGACCCGAATTTCTGAGAAGAAATAGAAGGGGTTGCAATCGGCATTAATTTTTGACTGTCTGATGATGAACCCGGAGAACCCTCTTCTTTAAGCTTCGTAGCATTGGGCGCACGAGAATATTCATATCGATTATTAGAAACTGGATAGTCATCTTCTGATTGGGCCTTATCAGTTTGCGGTGTTTCATTAGCATCAACCATTTCATCATCTTCAACCTCTTCAGATGTAGCTTCAGAGAATTCCTCAATATCATCATCCAACTCAGCATAATTTGGAAACTTTTTATCTTTATACCGTCCCCTTCTTCTATCGGTGACATCATTTTCGATGTTTTCGGTAAATATCATATGCTTTAGCGGTTTTTTGGATAAACGGGCCACGGTTGTGTTTACTTCACGAGTACCGGCCCGAAGCCACTTAGGAACTTGATCGTATCTAGTCATCTCATCAGCCCAATCAAATTCTTCATCCATTTGATCAAAAAGCTCAACTTCTTCTTCGCTTCTAGCAATCATTCGGTTAACTTCTTGTAATGATGGCACATCATGAACGGTTTCTTGGTACCTGATTCAAATACAGATTGTTAAACATAAAACTCCTTAATTACAGATATAATATTGTTACCTAATTTTATCATTATTTTAAAATAGCACCTTTCTTCATCACGTAGCAGTGACTCCAAAGTCGAACGCCTTTCTTCATGTGTTGTTCTTTGATCAAACCTCCCGGCATTAATAACTTCATCCGCCATATCGATTTTATATTGTTGAATATTATTCCTAATAAGGCTCTCAATAGATCCCATATAACGATCTTTTCCAGCCAAATCATCATCAGAATCAACCCTACCACCGTTTCTAAAATTATCCTCTTTTTCATGGCTCGAAATTTTATCAACCACTGCTTCCATGTAAATGACTTTGACTTCTCGTGTTTGACCAATTCGGTGAGCCCGAGCCACTGCTTGCTCTTCGTTTTTCGGATTAGGGTCAGGGTCGTAAATGATAACTGTATCAGCTGTTTGAAGATTTAGACCCCGGCCCGCAGCCCGGATGCTAAGCAAGAAGATAAAGCAATCGGTATCGGGACTATTAAAGTCAACTATAGCTGATTCACGGTCTTCTAAACTTGTTGTACCGTCGATTCTTCTGTAAACAAGTCTTCGCCACTGTAAATATTCTTCTAAAATATCTAAAAGTTTTGTCATTGTACTGAAAAGAAGTACTCGGTGACCTGTGCTTTGAAGCTTTACTAAAATTCTATCAAGAATCCATAATTTTCCACAAGATCGAACAAGAAAGTCTTTAGAAAAATCGTTAAAATACGGGTAGTTAAGCAATGGATGATTGCACGTTTTTCGAAGCTCCATACATTTGTTATTTAATGGTTTATATGTTTTTATTTGGTGCATTGGATTCTTTTGAGCCTTACGCTTCTCATCTTCTGGATCAACCCGAATAGTACCGGTGGATTTGATCCAATCGTATACAGCACCCTGAAATGCTGACATTTTACAACGCAAAATGATGGAAATCTGCAATAATAAAGATTTAGTATCAGACCTCAGACATTGAGTTAGAAGAACACGTGAATGACTTCCAGTAATAGGTCTTCTGGTTGTGTCAACCAGACAGCACTTTCTTTGCCCCTTTTCTTGAATTTGATAATTAACTAACTATATCAAATGTGATCCAACATTTTTGAAAGAAACAATTTAGAAAGTTGTGTACTTTGGGCGTCTTTTTAACCATTTTGACCCGTTTCTTTTTTTGTCCTATTCCTGAATTTGATAATTAACTAAATATATAAAAAATGATGCAACTTTTTTGAAAAAAAAAACAATTTACAAAGTTGTGTACTTTTAGTGGCACTTAAACCATTTTGACCCGTTCTTTGTATCTAACTTCTTTTTATTTTAACCCATTTGACCTGTTATCAACATATATGACGAGAATTTCCTTTTTCTAAAAAAATCTTAAGCATACCTTTGGAGGAAGTGAACCTTCAACATCTTCCACACGACGTCTGAGCATAAAAGGTTCTAAAATTTGATGAAGTCGGTGTATGATAATAACTTTTTTCTCAGTTTCTAACCAATCATCTTCACCACTGTGGGCCACTTCTTTTGAAAATGGTTTTGAGAACCAATCATGAAAAGCTTTTCGATTATCAAATACTTCAGGAAGTAGTAGGTTTAACAACGACCAAAGTTCTTTGAGATCATTCTGCACAACACAAAATAAACATAGCTAAAAAAGTAGGCACACAGAATTAAAAGCAACATTCATTCAAAAATATTTTTTTCCCTCTTAGCAGTCTTTACAGCTTACTGATGGTACTTACAGCCTCCTATAAAGCTTTACTTAATATAAGATTATTATTTCAAAGGAAGGCTGCCTAGAAAGGTTAATTAAAGATGCCGAATTTGACAGTGTAGGGAACAAGAAACTATTTCTCTCATCAATAGGAGTTAAAGTTTAAATTTTGACAAATTTAGGAGTGAAATTTCAATTTTCACAGTTTTGGAAGTGAAATTGTCAATAAAGGTAACCGGTTTCGGTGCCATATACTTGTAAAAAATAAAACTGTTACACTTAAATTTTATCAAAAACTGATGGGAAAGAAAATTTCTTGGCAATTTTGCCTTGTTTAATAATAGTTTTGTATATCATATTTGAATATTTGATATAATAGTTATTTACAAAATTTACACCTGCAAGGGGGTCCCCGTTAGGAGTAGGCGCCTTTGGCAACGGTATTTGTCAAGATCGCGAGCTAAAACCGATTCTCTGTCCTTCATTCTTTGTGCTTCATCAATAACAATATATTTCCAATCGACTCTTGAAAGTTTTGAACGATCATACATAACAAATTCATAGGTTGTCACGAGAACATTGAATTTCATGTGACAAACCTCCTAAAATTACAAAATCAAAAACAAAGTCATCAAAATGTCACACCAATAAAACTTGGAAAAAGTTATAATAAATAAAAGCTTAAATCTTTACTTGAGAGAACAATTTTGTTCGTTGATCCTTGTTACCGACATAGTAAATACAGGATACATTCGGCAACCAACTGTGTAACTCACTCTGTTGAAACAAAGTTGGACAATTACAATCAAAAAATAATAAAATATAAAAGTTCATCAAAATCCAATATAATTTAACAAATAACAAACCTTCCAATTCACCAGAACGGCATTCGGAACAATGATAAGATGTGGACCATAATTGCTTTTAAACTCCATCAAATAAGCAATCAATGCCATAACCTGTAAAAAGAAAATCAAAATATCTTGGTTGATTAATGTAGCAAAAAATGAAATTTTTGTTGCTAATTGAGGTTTCTAAAAGGTTAGTATGAAATCATAAACTAGATGAGCTTCACCACTTTAAACAGAATTTGAAAGTTCCAATCAAAGGATACAAGAAATAAAAAAGTTACCTGCACGGTTTTCCCAAGACCCATTTCATCAGCCAATATTCCATTTAATTTATTGTTGTACAACGAAAGCATCCATTGCAAGCCAACCTGAAAGATTGATTAAATGATTATGATATCCCAATAAATATAAACTAAAAATTCATTGATGCACGATAAGGTAAAATGACATACAAGTTGATAATCCCGTAAAGTTCCACATCTTAACATTGAGGGTTGCCTTATGACCCTTTCATTTACAGCATGTGCAAGAGTATAATACCTGTTGACAACCATGAAGAACAAAAGGAGTAAGAAACCATTGACAATTGATAAATTTACGATTTTCAAATTAGGGAGTGTTTGGATGTGTTTTTGAAGTGATTATTGCGATTTCTGAAAGAAGAATCAGATAATCAGTAGACTAAAACTAAGGTAAATGTAAGTGATTTTACATTCATATCAGCAATCTGAAAAACAAAATCATAAGCAATTGCATCCAAACATTCCAAATTAGTTATTGAAGTCGCAATAATCAGTTTAAAATTTAAATGCAATAAATTGATCTTATTTCAACATTTTCTTCGTAGCTGATTCAGGACATCCCAAAAAATTGATACTTTAGCTTATTGTTGAACAGCAAAATAAATTTGTTTTTTAAAGACCTTGTTGGATATGGTTGACTATTACAAACTTTGAACTTGTTTATTCTTGTTCATTCCTATCAAAAAATTCAGAAAATTGACAAAAAAAAAATAAAAAATCATGAACTTACTTGCTAACAGATGAGCTGTCTTGGGGTGCATTCATGTCAGAGAAACGATTTCTTATCGAAACTTCTTCTCTCGCACAAGAGGCTGCACCTCTCACCTCTTCTTCAGATAGACCCTTTATCATCAAATACAAAATATTAAACAAAAAATCATATACATTTATGCATATAAATGTATATTATGTGTATGTGTGTGCGCATTTAAACGGATTACAAGAAGCATTTTCAACTATTATTTAGATTTTTCTAGTATTTTATGGTCATTCTCGGAGCAGTCTCCCTATCCTTTGGGATAGAGGTAAGGTTTGCCCTCATCTCACCCTCCCCAGACCCTACTTTGTGTGGGATTTCATTGGGTTTGTTTGTTTGTTTAGTATTTATGGTCAATAATCAGATTTGGAGAAGCACGTGAGACGTAGTAAGAAAACTGATTATCGAGATCACACCCTTTAATCAACTCATTATCTTGATTATAAATAAAATTATGACTATCTTAGCCACAATAGTCTAACACACGTCCAAACACCCCATATTTATAAACTTGACTTTGGAACAGCCATACTCGCCATTTTCTTGCAAAGAAACCATCATTCATGATTGAACAATATTTGAATTTTGGCGTATTATTTTTCTTGGGTTAGACAGAAAAAAAAGACTCAGGAATTTCTATTAGGGAAAATGACAATGCAGAAAGCACACAATACTTTGCAAGAACATCCCAAGTTAAAAATGGTGCTTCTTTGCATTTAATTCTCCAAAAAACTTCTAGAACCACTCGTTCTTACAAACGAAGTTTTCTTTCAGCATTTTCAGCAAAAAGATAGCAGGCTCACAACCAAAAGCCAAGATAATTTCAGAAGGCCAACCACATGTGTATATAGATGTATTAATTTCATATATATCCTTCTAAAAGTAAAAAATTTCATACATATATCATTTTAATTTTATGATATCATATATACCCTTTCAAAATACTAAAATATCATATTTACCCATTCCAGAGCAGAACAAATAATATCAGTTATTTTAGCATAATAACAGCCTGTTTCACTAAATAAACAAATAGTAGAAGTTTAATTCGTTTATGCAGTGAAACAGAATATTATAAAGTAATTGGTTTAATTTTATTTACAATATAACAAGTAAATATGATACTTTTAGTGTTTATAAAGGGTAAAAAAATAATATTTTAAACGTTAGAAGAACATATAAAAATTGCCCCAACGATATATAGTGTATATATACAAATATATTCAACTTCATGGGTACCTGAGCTCGTGCAGCAGCAGCAGCAGCATTAGCAGCCTCTTCAACTTCCTGTTGGTTCTTTGCAGCAGTTATTTTGCTTCCAAGTTTATGAAGATATTCTTCGGTTTGTGATAAAAATGAAGAAAGAACCTCATATCTTTCAGCAGCTTCACCTGGCATACTAGTTTGTTGTTCTAACAAAATCTCTCTGTATCTTTCCACATCATTATTCTTCAAAGCTTCCATTCTTTTACTCCTATCATCATCTTTCCTCTTTGAAAATTCCCTCAACATCTTTTCATGATATTTAGCAACCCCCCTATTCCTTTGAGTCCTTGCATCCCTAATCGCCCAATGACATTCTAGAAGCTTCTTACGCCACTGAAATATCAGTTTCAGTTGTTTTTCCCGAATCGCCCTTTGAGAAGCTTGTACTTGCCTGTTAAGTTCCATCCGTTGGCGTTCACATAACCGAATAAACTTCCTATAGGGCCTATCGGGCATCGCCATTATGTCTTGTTGCTGTTGGTCAACTTCATCTCTCACACGCTTCTGTAAATCTTGAAGTTTCAACTTTTTTTCTTCAATTTGCAATCTTAGAACAAGATCTGGTCTTATTCTTCTTCTTTCCAGATTTACTGCTAGTAAACTGTTGATCTTTTCGATATTTTCCTTTCTTTTTTTGTTAATTACTTCAATGCCCTCTTCGGCGATTAGATCTTTTAAGTCGTACGCGAGAGTAAGATTGTTGTTGTTGTTGATCATCATGCTTGACCCGAAAGCATCATGCTTTCGGGTAAAGAATGGAAAGTCAAACAACGGGCCATGGTACTTTTTCGGGCCGGAATCTTTGGTCTGAGGTGGATTTCCGGCTTGTAAAGGTCTTTTAGATTGAACATTGTCAGGGACAGTAACAGGTTCCAAAATGACCGATTTACCCTTGTCGATTGGAGCGTCAGTAGCATTAGAAGTTTTCTGAACCCCAAGTTCGACTTCTTGTTCTTGTTTAGCAGGAAGAATGGGAGGAGTTTCCTTGTGTGTCGATGTTGTACCTTGTGCACTAACTGTTGGTGTGTTGTCCTCATGCCCTTCTCTTTTTATACTGTTCATTCCACTTGTAAAAGCTGCAGCTTGATCTTTATCATTGGACTCTAATCGTCTGATTTGGTCATCAGGTTGACTTTGACTTTTCACATTAATGGTCCCAGCAGGAGCAGTTGACTGTTGAGTTTGTGCTTCAAGTGGTGGTGGGGCAATAGCTTGGATTAGTTCATTCGGTAGAGTTTTTTCTCCTTTCTGCCACCAAAACATACCAAAAAATCCACACAAAAACAGCAAAAAGATTATCCACCTTAAAAAAATAAGCCCTAAAAAAAGTGATTTGACTTTTCAAACAAAGCTCTTGCCTTTTTATCGTAAAAACCACAATTCTTGTGAGAAGACATAAATACCCTTACGATATGCACTACCATAGAAAAAAATTAACAAAGGTGCTAAATATTATTATTTTTAATACTTTATGTTTTTTGCATTTACAGTTCACAATGTGTCCAAATTCATTCGATCTTGCAAACTAGTGTGCTCCTGGCATTTTCACAAAAATGATGGTGTATAAAAAGGTCAAATCACTTGAATATTTAAAATCATACAATTAACATATACCTTTATACGTCTAAATGCTAATATTTGTGCTTTAAGAACATGCAGTTGTTGTTTTGTAAAAGCCGAAGGTAACTTCTGTTGTGAAGAAGATCGATTCATCTGCTGCATGGAACCCTGGTTCATGTTCATTGATGCTTGTGGTAGATGCATTGATGACACCCCACTGTTGACTGGAGCAGGTTGCCTAGGTGGAAGCTGCTGACCATGACCCGGACCCTGAACCTGACTCTGACCACCCTGACCCTGAACCTGACCACCCTGAACCTGACCACCTTGACCCTGACTGGGACCAGAATTGTTGACTAGTAAAGGGTTTGAAGTTGAACCGAGATGGCCCGGAGGAATGTTTTGGCGTGTTTTGGTGGACCCCACATCACTTGATGAATTCCCTCTTGGAGAATTTTCATTTGTCATGTTGGTTTCGTTTGCCTTCTGCATTCTAGCTTGCATAAGCGGGATTAATTGTGCAACCAAATTAGCATTTTGTGGAAGTGACAGATCGATGTTGCGCTCAAGAGCCAAAGCCTGCATTGCCTGCAGTTGAGCCGCCATTGTCATATTCTGAGGACCTTGTGGGGCTGACATAGGCCGTATACTACTATTACCCTGCATTAATTGGCCAAGTGATGTCGGTGTGACAAACTGTTTCTGATTTTGACTTTGGCCTTGATCAGAGTCTTGCATTTTTGGATCTTTTGAAGAAGGAACCACTGTTCCCATTCTTATTTGTTGTTGAGGTTGCATTCCTAGACCCGATTTCTGTTGGTTTTGGAAAGCATACTGAGTGTAAGCCTGATGAACGGGGTTCATCATGTTTTGATCAAAACCCTGATTCCGATTTTGCCCCTGCATTTGGGCAACGTTACCTCCCAAGACTCCTTGCAGATTTCCAGATTGATAAGCTAGCATGGCTTCTCTTGCTTCAGGGTTTCTAAGTAATTGTTGTTGTAACGACTGTAAAAAACATCCCACAGAACAAACTTAGCACCAATTCATGTAATGACATCCCAAAAAAAAATAATTCAGAACTAGCCTACACTATGCAAAATCAAGACCTTGGTGGCATCTAGCATAACTTTAGGCAACGATGCAAAATGCAAAAACTAATAAAGAACTTTTGCCCAGTGTGAAGATGTTAGCTAACTGAAATACTGAGTCCAAAAAATAATGTTTTATATAAAGGTGCAAATTGTTAACAACTGAGCCTATACAAATAAGAGTAAGTAAATAAAATGACATAACAAAACACACTGTGAAATTAGTATTTGATTGTAAACATATCCACATAGAAATTATACTTTTAAGATGTGCTTCTAAACTGATTATTTAGGGTCAAAGCAATCATATTTGATGTAAGAAAACTGATTATTCTGGTAACTGTCAATTTACCTGGCTATCATAACTTTAATCTAATCCACTCATTTACCTTATTATATTTTTCAATTACTTAAAATCCTTAGTGGTTTTTGTTATAGTTAACTATCAATTTTCCAAAAGTTTATATACTTTTGAGGCCAATTGAATGATGATAACAAAATTAGAGAAGATTAAGCAATTTGAACACAAAAAGATGACACAGTGTGCATACTAAATAAAAAGGTCAGCTCTTAATAACAAAATTCAGCCACGGAATTTCATAAACAGACAAAATCAGCTGTAGCTAAAACAAACAATTTATAAACAGAGCTTAAATTCAGTAACTAAAGAAAGCCCTAACCTGCCTATGCTGCTGCTGTTGTTGCTGCATTGGATCAAACCCCAATTGAGGAGTAGAGACAGCCGATGACGAAGACGACGGAGATGCGGAGGAGGATGGCGGTCCGGCCACGGTATTCCGTCCATGTCCACCTCCTCCGTGCTGGACCCCGCCACCGGATTGCATGCAGGAAATTTATAATTTTATAAGAAAATTCCAAAATGGAAAACTAATCCATATCCCTCCAAATTTTCAACCGCTGGCGTTCAAATAATCAAATCCTTACGATCTCAACCATTTTTCCCCCAAATAAAGCGATAATTTTGCAGGAATTCAGAAATGGTGTTCAATTGGTTTCATATGAAATTGCGTAGGGCGCTAGTGACGAGAGATCTCGAAGTTATCGTAGAAATCATCTGATTTCTCTCTCACGTAGAAGTGTGTGTGTTTTGATGTATGATTGCAGTTTCACACACCAACTTTTTTTTGCAATTCATCAGTTAACACTCCAAACCCTAGAACTGTGCCAATTTGAACCCGATATTTCTAAACGAAATGGATCCGGCAAATTTGGGTTGACCCGATTGAATGGGGTTAAAAAAGGAAAACTCATCACTCATCAAACTCAACGGTAATTGCTATTTTTTTATAGTATTTGCTTCATAAACTGAATTAACCAACTCAATTCTCAATTTGTCTATTTTATAAATAAAAAGTAAAAACTATTTACTTTAACATTAAATAGTTTATTTTATAAATAAAATTATTCTCATTTTCACCTAATAACTATTTTAAAATTTTATAGTAAAATTTAAAATTATGTAAGAGATCTTAACTTAAAAAACTAAATACAAAATAAGTTTATTAGACCTCATAGAGTCGTAGGGCGGCTTTAATATGTATTGACATGAAGCTATGCTTTTAAGTCTTTAAATTTATAATGTCTCAAAAAGTTCAATAATTATAAAAGTTAATGTTTTGATGATGATGTGAAAAATAAAATAATAAAAATCTGTAAAAGGTCTTTTCAATATTGACTACTTATTTTATGCAGTATGTCACTTAATTGGGGTATTATAATGACATATGACAGCTTAATAATACTATTATTTGTTGGTCGTTTAAAAAAAGTACATCACTTAATTATTCACTTCAAATTAGATGTAATCAATTAAAACAATTTTGTCAATAAGCTGATGGTTGAGTGGTAAGGGAGAGACCTGATGTTTCTTGTGATCCGGGTTCAATCTCTGCCCTCCTCATTAGTTTCTGCGGCATGCAAATGAGGCTTACCTATTAGGCTGATGCACCTGAGTTTTATCCACGCCGATCCAGGGTTCGAGCCTCGGCTCTCCCTCAAGCCTGGAAGGGGACGTATTGGGTGAGAGTTTCCTTGGATGCTCTCCAACTCTGACGCCAAGTAGGCCCGGTTAAGACAACATATTGGCCGGAGTTGGACGAGGCTCTCCCATGTGACGGGGGGTGCGTCGTCACAACATTCAATGTTCGCCGTTCAAAAAAAAATTTTAAACAGTTTTAAAAATATTTTTGCCTTTCTATTTAATAAAAAAAGTTTAAAATAGAAAATAGCTTGAAAATTGTATTGGATTTGAAAAACATAGGGGTGTTCATCGGGTCGGTTTGCGGGTTTTTTGGGTTACTCGGTTCGGGTTATTTGGGTTGGGATTTTTTTTGGTTGAAACCACAATCCGAACCGAACCATATTTGAGGAAACCTAATCCGAACCTAAAACCACATTGTAATTCGGTTTGGTTTTCGGTTTGAACCTAGCAAACCGGATTAGCAAAAAAAAAAACTTTTTTTTATTTTGGGTAGCTATAACTTATTCAGTTTAAACAACACAACATTTTAGGAAAGTCTAAACAAAAAATACATTCATCAAATAATGATTTATAATTCATATATGGGTATTGGTTATTGATATAAATGAATTGGGTTAACTATAAAATATGGATTAAAATAGTAGTATAACCTAATTCGGATTTTTCGGTTCAAACCGAATTCAAAATCTTGAAACCTAAACCAAACCAAAAACCAAATTACATATTCGGTTTTCGGTTTGGTTTTAAACGGTTTCGGTTTCGATTCGATTATCGGTTTAATCGGTTTGAAACCAAATATTGAATACCCCTAGAAAAACATGTTGAAATATGATAGTAGTTAAAATATTGATGGTCTAAATTATTTTAAGAAGAACACTTTCTAAAAACTTGTATTTTTAGGAAGCAAAACCCTTGTATATGTACTAAATTATATTAAATTCTTAGTTATTTTTTAAATACATGTATTACTTATGAATCATGTTATTATTCATGTAACGACGTAATGATAAGTTTATATTATTACTATTATTATTATTATTTTATTATTAATTGACAACTTGTATGAATAGTAATTTACATCCGTACAAAGTATAGAAATACAAGCTTTTAATTTTTAAATCTTTAATGATGTATAGTAATTTACAAGCGGTTTGTTGATGTTTCGCTGCCGACTAAAAAATATAAATTAAATTAAATTACCCGACATTGTATTGAACGCCGAAACATCATTCCATAATGCCTGAAAAGTGTATTAGCGAATTCGCCGACTATTTTAAATGTTCCGATGAAAAAGTATAAAAATTACACATGTAAGACGTATGTCACATGTATGTCGGCGAATTTCCGAATTTGATGTATGTTCGTCACGAATTTGGGATGTTTAATATTATAAAGTTGAAAAGTCAATGTTTGTATTGTGGAAAAAGAAAAGTAATATGTTTATTTTTTAAAAAATTCTTATTTAATTAATCAAGTTTTTAAGTCCACGGTAATTACACATATCTCTAAACAATTTCAATGCAATTCTTATCATATTTTACAAATTATAACACACATATGTGCACGTAAATGTATGCACACCTAGGTTATGTTGAGTCGCTACAAAAATATGATTATACGAGGTACAAAAATATAGGGTTGGCAATTTCTGACACGGAGTTGTTATGTAACAACCAAAGTAAGCCGTCAGTTGTGCCAGAATATTGTCCATTTTGCCCTTGATGGGTTGTCCATTCAGTAACTCACAGTTTTGTTTTCACCTGACGAATTACTTGCCCAGGCAAAACGCATCATGGTAGAGAAGATTTACACCCCCTTATAAAGAAGACTTCGTTCTCCCCCTTAACTGAGGTGGGACTCACATCTCCACACACAGCGTTCGCAGAGCCAGGGGTCAGGCCGGAGATGTAATTCACAATAACATTATTTTAGGGATTTCGAGGGCAATATTTGAAGAAAATCAGAACCAACTCAATATGATTATTTGAGATCAATCACAAAGTTCGCAAATCAATACTCTAGTAAGAAGAGTAACCAACTATCTAACCACATGATTTATAGTCCTAGTCTTATTCATTGCAAAGATGTACTCCCAATTGTAATTAAAAAAATTAACATAAGTAACGATAATCTTTAAGATAATTAACACTTTTTCATTATTTTTTTTGTTCTAAATTTTACAAGGTAATGTTATACCATCCGATTCGTCATTCTAATAAAGAGATGTATATGACAATATGAATGTAACAGATGCGGATAGATAAAAAAGACGAAATCATGTTTCATCAACTACCTATTAGAGGGATAATCGGAAGAAATTATTGTGTGTTTAGTTATTTAGGTTTAACTTCTTAGTTTAAAAGTACGGATAAACCGAGGCTAGTTTTTTTTAATATAAAAGAAAAAAGGCTCCTATTAGGAGCATGTATCAAACATTTGCATACTAATAAATCTTCACGTGTCGGATGTAAGAAACTAATGCTTTTGGCCCTTACTACCAACTCCATTTACCATCTATGCATCAAATGGTAGTTATAAACATTAAGAACATTGTTTGAACCATCAATAGGTGGATGCACTGACTTGTTATATCTCTAGATTAAACATTTGACATATCGCGAGATCATGGTCAAAAAATAACATTTCCCGTTTCATTTAACAAAAAGGTTATCATTGAGTATCAAGGGCGAAGCTATTCCGTTAGTAGTGTTAATTTTTCCGTTTTTGTCCGAAATTTTTTTTACATATAGAGCCGGCCTATGCTTATTTTTTTCGGCCCCCGCTTCTTAGATTTTCAAGCTTCGCCACTGTTGAGTATGAGTTATTTGAAACCTTATTAGCATGGTTTAATGTCATCAGGCGACACATGTTGTGATTTATCAAATGAGATTTTAGCGGTTTAATGTTAATGTTTATCAAATTTCCAATGTTCGTCGACATCATACATAATTATGAAAATGTATCGTCAAAGTATTATGATGGTTTACCAAACCATTGAAACGCGAAGCCCCATTAGAAGTCGTCCAACATCTCAAAACATATGGATGACATCGTAAAACTTTTAACAAACTATAACAATACCAACTTAGTATTAACGACTATAAAATGCTATTTTTTTATATATTGTTGTTTATTAGTAAAGTTAAATGTGTTTTTTTTTTGTCTCTGTTTGTGTGTGTGTAAATATATATAACAATTGAAATATGATGATGGAAAATACAAAATCAAACTACCTTGCGGAAAAGAGAAAGCATGGGTTGTTGATTATTAGATGACAATAAAAAGTGGACAAAATATGACGTGCACATGTTCCTCTAAAGTGATATAAACTGTCTTCATGCATGTTCCAACATCCAACACATTTCTATTCATTTTTTATTTTATTTCCTCATTTACTCCTAATAATTATATAATATATTTCATTATTGACATTAATTCATACACTTACATTTGAGTATAAATTTTATGTAGCTACATAAAAGTAGTTATATATATATGTATAATAATAATAATAATTACTTTTAAACAATTGAATTCATAAAATATCAACTTACTAAAATCTTTACATAATACATCTATACCTGCCTATTATTATTATTAAACCTTAAAAGGTAAAACACAAAGCATTAAAACTTTACGTACAAGTAGTTTATATAGAGTTTTCTTAATTTACAATAACGCTCCATGTAAAGTTACATATTAAAAAACTTTTTTTGTCTTTTTGTGCTAGAATATTTTATTATTATAATTAATTTTAAAGTTATTTTATTTTTTTCCTATAACTTTTAAAATATGATATTTTATAAAATTTCGAATACACTGTTGCGACGTGCGTATTTTTATCTACATTTCGATGTAAGTTTCATTCGAAACGTTGTTGCGCATAATAATGTACAAGTTATCAAAACACAAACGTATAAGTCGTCAAAGCTGCTTCAAGGTTTCTACTTTTTCATAGTTTTTTTTTTGTTTTCCTCTTACAACTTTTAAAATATGATATTTTATTAAATTTCGAGTTTGACGTTGCGAAGTGCCTAATTTTATTTACGTCTCGACATGAATTTTCGTAACGTCATTTTTATGTCTACCAATTGTTTTAAACGTTTATTTAAACCGTTCAACGTTCATCTCCAAATATACCAATACTGTTGGAAATCAGTAACAAGAACACGAACACAAAATTTGATCTCAAACAAGATCGACTCTTTATTAATAAAAACTCAACTCACACTTTACAATTAATCCCTACCCATCTATTTATAATAAACCCTATACTAATCATAAACCAACTCAAACTCAATTAAAAAATCAAATAAATGAACAAACTCACTCCTAGTCTAATAAGAACTCAACCAAACAATTAATAAACTAATATTAATAATTATCTATAATCAAGATTAATCCTTCATTCTCCCCCTTAATCTTGATTTGTACATCCCAAATTTTCGAACTCACCCTTCACGGGTTTCGCCCTGAATCTTTCACACTTATCCGTATCACACAGATCGTTTTTTATCTATCTCAGATCTTCTTCCACGCAGCTCTCAAAGCCTTTTTTCTACACAGGTATCGCACCTTCACCCCCAATCTGAATCACTCAGATTCTTCTCCCCGTTTCACACGGTCTTCAATCCTGTCTCACACAGAATATTCGCCTTTGTTTGATCACTCGCTGATCACAAATCTGCATTGGTTACTAATCAATCTATCCCGGATTGACAACCACGTTCCTCATCGATATCACATCGTACCACCCTGAATCGCACAGGTAAACACTTTGTTGATCCCTATACCCTTCGCAGGTGATTGAACCTTCACTCAATTTGAATAGCTCAGAAACAATTAATCGAACACGGTCACGCGTTTTTGATCAAAACGATCGCGAACCGCTACACCGCCAAAAACCCGAACAAACATCTAACACCACCGCTTGCTCCCATCGATGACCGCTGCTCGAACACCACCCAACAGCCGCGAGTTGGCTGTTCCGGATCTAATCGCGTCGCAGGTAGAACACACCACCTGCTAACTTTGGCTCCTCCTGTACATGCTCGCACCCACGTGAACTCTCATGCAAGCATCCTTAATTTCCTTTGCCAATTAGTATTGGACTAAAACTCTAGCTCAGTTATTACCCCACCCACTGTTTGATTTAATAATCTTTAATTCATTAAATCCAATTTCAAAACAACTCACAATAAATCCATGTCAACTTATCGTGGGTGCTTGGCTGCTTACTTTTCCCTTTTTTCTAATTGCGGCCTCCAATTTTCTTCCCTTACTACAACCCTTTGACCAGAAAGCTAACAACCAACATCTGTTCGATCTTTGTTGCTGCAATCTCATACGATCATGCTGCTCCACTCTTGCAGCCCAGACTAACTTAAACACAGAAAACAAACAAAACATGCACACCTATTGGTCGTCCTTTTCTCCCCAGCCCCACAGCTACATGGGGCTGCTCACTTTCTAGGAAAAACGACTCTCAAAACCGCATAAACTTTAACCAAGCTCTGATACCAATTGTTGGAAATCAGTCTCAAGAACACGAACATAAAATTTGATCTCAACCAAGATCGACTCTTTATTAATAAAAACTCAACTCACACTTTACAATTAATCCATAACCATCTATTTATAATAAACCCTATACTAATCCTAAACCAACTCAAACTCAATTAAATAATCAAATAAATGAACAAACTCACCCCTAGTCTAATAGGAACTCAACCAAACAATTAATAAACTAATATTAATAATTATCTATAATCAAGATTAATCCTTCAAATACGTCGTGTTTTTTTGTCTTTTCACGTTTTTACACTTCCTCCGCAACGTGATGTTTCATCTTTTTTATATAAAGTTTCGAATGTTTTCAACAACGTCCAGGTTTCGCTTTTTTTATATAAAGTTACGCATGTTATCAACGTCTACTTCAACACGCGAGCTCGCGGCAACGTCTCGACGTTAATTTTTTTCATGGCTATACGCCCCCGCCGCAACACGGGGGTCATAACACTAGTTAATACATAAAATGTATGACGTGGATATTTAACAAAAAAAAATTCATAAGTATTGATAGATACTTTTGAATTTTTTAATAATGTTTGTGTAATTGATTTATAGATATTTTATGAATAATAATTTTACGCAACCAGAATTCACAAATATACTAAAGAGTTTGAGAAATTAACAAGTACATATAAAAATAAATATTATGACGTTCATTATAACTTTAAAAAGTCCACTAATCAACTGATACTGGTTGCATTTGTTCGGCCTCTTTCCTCAATTTCTCAAACAAGACAGATGAGAGATACCTCTCTCCAAAACTTGCATGAACAGTCTGAAAAAATAAAATAAAAATAAACAAAAAATATTACTAATTAGTTTTTAATCTATAAAATTAGGGCTAGTGATAATAAAACCGTCTAATTTTCTCATTTAGTAGTTTAATGGTTTAATCTTATCTCATAGTGGATTATTCCTTTAACTTTTTATAACTTATATATACTGAGTGTTTATTTTGAACTTAAAAAAGCCAAAAGGGGTTAAAGTACCAAAATAGTGAAGGTTGGTTGGTTTTAGGTACATACACTTAAAAGTTATGTACCATTGATATGACCTTACTTTTTGTCCATTTTACATTTTTGATAAATAAAATGTATTGGATATGATTTTATAGTAATTATTATACTACTAAAAGAATGAATATACCTTTTGATTTTTTAATAAATAGTTTTGCCCGTTGAGCATTTAAATACTGGATTATTTACTTGCGTCTTACAATTTAAATGAAAAAAGGTAAAATTTGTTTTTTTTTTAGTTTTTAGTTATATCGCATGAAAAAGTAGAAAATAAAGTAATTACCACAATAAGTTTGCCTTTGTTTTCTGGCCTTTTAGCAAGTCTTAGTGCAGCAACAGTATTTGCTCCTGATGATATTCCAACCTACAAAGAAAAAAGGAAAGTCCCAAAATGACCAAATTATTTTTAAGAATTTAAAAAATAAATCCAAGTAAATATTTTTGAATTTTAGAACTGGTTGCTTAAAAAAATTCCATTTCTTACCATAAGTCCTTCTTTCACGGCCAATTCTCTAGCCATGTTTACGGCATCGTCACTAGACACCTGTAATGAATATTCATTTCGAAGATTAGCTCAACTTTTAAAATACAGAACCAATTTTTAGTAGATAATCGCAAGAACCGCATAAGTACTTGTGTGTACATAGTATGGAAGATAATCACATGGGGTGGGAGATAGAAAGAGGCGTATCATATTTAAAGTAATTATACATATAAGTGTTTATGTGGTTCTTCTAGTTCTGTACTGAAATTGGTTTTGTATTGAACATCTGTACGAGAAATTACAACAAATTTTGCTAAAATTACCATAAGAACCTCCTCCATTATGTCCATGTCCAAGATATCAGGTTTGAACCCGACACCATTTCCTGTTATTTGATGAGGCCCTGTGTGATAATAAGGTAAAATAAGTTCATATGATAAAGGGGTAAAAAAGGAAAACATATAATGTTCTATAACTTACCTGGTTTGCCACCATTTAGTATGTTGCTTTCCTCAGGCTCAAGTCCATAAATCTATGAAAAAAATATGGGTTTTGATTAATTTTAACAACCAAAGATTTCCAGATTCTAATATAAAATATATGTGACATTTTAAAGAGTTTAGAACTGGTTTCACCTTAACATCTGGATTCTTTGATTTAAGATATTGTCCAACACCAGATACAGTGCCTCCGCTACCGATCCCCATCACGAAGATGTCGACTTTACCATTCGTGTCGTCCCAAATCTCCGGGCCCGTTGTCTCAAAATGCACCTATTTCCAATTTTCATCATCACATGATGTCAACACCCGAAATGACCGGCACTAAAAGTATAAAACTGACCCTTTTCAACTTGAACTTGTTTTGACCCGTTGTCAGCTCTAAAGTAAGTCTACGTCTAAACAAACACCACTGGCACGTTATACAGGGGTCACGGCATGTCTTACGAGCCTTATGATACGGCAAAAATGGTCATACTGGTCGTATAACGTGTTAGACTGGTACATCATACGGATAATAAAATTCTTATATGTGGGTTGTATGAGGTGGCACAGTGGTCATGAAAGTGACTTTCATGACCGTTGGCAAAGTTATACAGCTCCGTATTATGATAGACATCATCTGGTGTCTGTATATCATTACTGGTGTATCTATAGCAGCCCCTAAACTAGTCGATCCTTTTTACCAATACTTTTCAGATATTAAAGTGAAAAGATGATGAAAGTTACCTTAGTGTTTGCAGGGTTAGAGAACTGTTGAAGCATGAATGCATCAGGTGTTTTCTCCAAAAGATCATACGCTTTCTTAACGGTTCCACCCATCCCTTTAGTCGGGTCGGTTAGGATCAATTCGGCTCCAAATGCTCGCATTGTTACCCTTCTTTCTAAGCTTGTGTATGAAGGCATCGTTAACACCATATTGTACCCTTTTAGAGCAGCCATGAATGCCATACTGATCCCCATGTTCCCAGAAGTGGGCTCGATCAACACCGTCTAGTACAACCATCAATGCATAAAGTACACATGTTATTTTTATTCTAACTGATTTTAGTTCATGAGATTGCTTACCTTTCCAGGTGTGATCAGTTTCTTCTCTTCTGCATCGTTTATCATAGAAAGTGCCGGCCTATTAGATTTAGAGAGTCAACTTTTGACTTTTAAAGATTCAAACTTACGAAATTTCAAATTAGATTTAGACAATTGTTAAAAAGTTTTTGTTGTAATATTTTGTATATGGTTAAACCGTGGTTAACAAAGTATTATAAAAAATAATTTTTTTATAAAATTTGAAGTCGAAAAATCACTAATTTGACAGTCAAAAATAAAAGGTTTGACTTTTGTTTTTCAAATGAAGTGTAATTGAGTGAGGGAGGGGACCTGTCTTTGATGCTAGAAGTTGGTTGAAACATTTCTTGCTTGACTGCTACATAAGCCCCACAACCCTCTGAGACTTTGTTGAGATATACAAGGGGTGTTTTTCCAATAATCTGATATTTCGAGGGTTAGATTGGAAATAGTGAAAAATTAAATATCGACCCCCTAAAAGTTTCTAATATTACAAACAAAAAGAACACTTGTTAACATAAAGTATTGTGTTATTATTTATATATATATATGCATAAAAAAAATTGAGATAACATAATTTCACCTTTAAATGTCATAATATGAAATTTATCATCTCAAACTATAAATATTTTGGTATTTGTCTCGTGTAAATTTAAAATATATCAATTGCACCCAATTCGATCATAATTAAAAGATAAATACTAAAAAGATAAAATAAGAAAGCAACGATATTACCATAGATTATCTCACTGCATAACGTTTATGTTTATTAAATGAAACAAGTTATAAACCGAAATATATATATCATTGTATCTTTTATGATTGGTTGAGTGCTTATAAAACAAATAAATAGGGTCGGTTTGGTATTAGGTAACAGAATGAACGAGATAATAGAATGAACGAGTGAATGAAATGGACAAGGGAAAGAAATAGATCATTACCATTTCATTATCCTATTTGGTTACCTTATGAGAATGAAATGAATCATTACTTCGTTCTGTTTGATAGACAGTAAATTATTTTATAAAATATAAAATATTTTTACTAATAAAATTATATTATGGGTCGGGTCATGGGAATGGTCATGGGATGTGTCATGGTTAGGGTCACGGTTCGGGTCATGGGTCCGGGCATGGGTCAGGTCATTGTTCAAGTCATGGGTCGGATAATGGTTCGAGTCATGGTTCAGGTCGTTAATTAAACAAAATCATTTTATTCCTTAAAGAAATGAAAAGAATACAACTATCCCTAAAGATTAAAAATTATTAGAATGAAAATAATCACATTTCTTAAGTAATGATCCATTTAATTCATATGTGATTAACAAACATGATTTTTTTAATTCCAGTACAATGACAAATTCTATTTCACCATAGATTCATTCATACCAAACAAGACCGTAATCTTCAATGAAACTTTGCAAACAAAATAACTGAATTTATTTTTAAAACAATAAATAACCATTTTTGTGTGTATAGTATATTACGTTACAATATATAATAATATAAACCATGCACACTAGTGGATCACATACATATTTTCTTTATTTTATTTAATAACAGATTTGAGCGTAAAGAGAGACTTATGACGTCATGCATTAGTGCATTATCTTTTTTTTGAAGGACAAAACATAGATGTTCTAGGATAATTGGATTTTCTCGAGGCAACACGGAACCCCCAACTGGGTAAACCCCTGACCTGGCCACATACCCCTTTTTTTACTGTGACCATGATTCAAACCCAAGACCTCTACTATGGGAAGTCTTGGAGCTACCATTGCACCAAATGACCAACGGTATTAGTGGATTACCTATGTCCTTATATTGATAAATAGATAAAGTTTAATATAAATAATCATTATAAAATAAAAAATAGTGTTTTTGCAACCAGTTACTTGTTTTTTAATCATCATTATTTCAACCACACAATCTTCAAATAATTAGCTATGTATCCTGATTACATGCCAAAAATAAAGTGAATCTCAGAAATCCAATTGCCAAAAATGTCAAAATCAGTCACGCAATTTTGACTGTGATTCTAGATTGAACGAAATGCTTCTGTTTATATGAAGACGGAATACAGATCATGAACCGATCGGAAATTTTTCAGAAACAGAATACGAGAGCTAAAAGTTACCTGAGAAGCGTCTCTTTTGATGTTAGTTCCAGGAAGATCTTTCGGTAGATCTCTTATTCTCTGAGCAAAGGATGAATCCGGCAAAGGTTGAGATGTATATAATTTTGCTCCAATCGAATTCTCTCCGCAGACGAACAGGTACCTTCTCTTCAGTACGGATTTCACCAATGCCGCCATTGATGGAGGATTTTAGAAAGAGAGAGTATAGAATGCAACTTACAGATATTGGCAAAGATTGAGAGGTGGAGTGTAGATTAAAGACGAAAGAGAAGGATTTTATAGGGGTGTAATTTTAACCCACAACCCTCAAAGTTTGTTCTTTTTACAAAAAAAGAACATTTATTCGCTGGAGTTTGGTTATATACTTATATTTTGTCTGTCTTGACTGATCGGCCCTCGTTGTCCATAACTAATTTTAAATAGAGAATTAGAAGAAGTGTATAGACACTCATACCTGTCACTTTTAAACGTAAGAAATAAGATGGTTTTTTAATCGACTATATTTCTCTCTTCCGCAGTCTTCCACTAACTGTGATATTATTTTCATGCGTTACATACAGGTGTTTATAAAGATTTCATTGTTCTCTACTTAAAATTGTTTTTATATTAAACGTGCTCCTATCAATCTATATAAATATAATAAAAAAACTTAAGGGTCATGTTATAGATACAACATGTGGCGTCATTATGCGGGCCGTATTGTTGACGAAAAATGTAATATGACATGTATGGCATCTGCTAGTGGTATACGATGTCACATTAGTAGCTTATGAGTCAGTCGGAAAAGTTATACGACCCATATAACTTTATAACATAAGACATGTAAAAGAAGAAAAAAACATAATTCATATGGATCATATTGTATATGGTGTTTGGATAAAATGGGGTAGGTGTTTATGAGGATTTTATTGTTCTCTGCTTAAAATTGATTTTGTATTAAATGTGCCTCTATAATCTATATAAATATAATAAAAAAACTTAAGGGTCATGTTATAGATACAACATGTGACGTTATCGTACCGGCCATATTGTTGGCGAAAAATGTAATATGACCCGTTTTGCATCTGCTAGTGGTATACGTCATCACATCAGTAGCTTCTGTGACAGTCGGAAAAGCTATATTGTTGATCAATTCTTTAACTTCTAATGGAAAACAAGATAATATATAAACGTGTACCTGGTAATCCAGTAACCGTGGTGAGGGAAGTCGACATGATATTGATGATCGGGTTCCCATTTAGGATGTATGGTTAGGATGGTTTAGGTGAGATTGATTCTCACGAATTAGAGAGTAGAGAGAGCCGAATACTTGAGGTGTTGTAGACAATTAATCATTAGTCTTTATCCTCCATAGACCCTAGATAAAATGAGGTTGGTGTGTTTATAGCATCTCCCAAAATTAAAGTTAAAAGAACTTTATTACTTGTTAATCAATTAAAGAAACTTATTACTTGTTTTTTAATTAGTTTATTTATATTCTTCTATTTTCACTCTTATATTATGAAATGATACATTTTAATTGTTTATTTCTCATCTACGTTTTCATATCCGTCGATCTAATATATCTAAGATTTCTTATAAAAAAATACATTTCCGATTTAAATAGTACATTTATTAGTTTGCTCAGGATTATGTTTTTGACCAACGTACATGAATTTTATAATTCGATTAAAAAAATGCAAGACCCGATCAAACAAGCAAAAAGTTAGTGAAAGATTTTGATTCCCAAAGACAAATAATACAATTCCTGAGGAGGCCGCCATTTCACATGCAATGTATCTTATTTATGAGTCCCCATTTTGTTTTATTTTAAGTTATAAACAATGAATTTGTAAAATATAGTGCATATTTAAATGTGGGTTGGTGGCCCAGTGGCTCTTTAAGCACTTAGATTTGAAGGTCTTGTGTTTAAATCCTATCGGAGTAAGTCACAACAAGTCTTTGCTTTCTCGGTTAAAGATCTTTTGGATCTGCACGAGACGGCCCAAATTGATATAGGCATGAGAGATATCTTTCATGGTATTATATTAATTTTTTTTTATTCATTTGAAAGGCTAGGAATGAAGTTCAATTCTCAAATAAAAATATCAAGGTGGATAGAATCATCGAAGACATTAAATCACTCGGTTTCTTTGGCTCAAGAATCGGTTTAAATACAAGAATATTCAATGGACGGACTTGATTGGTTTTAATGTTAATCGGATGTAATTTTCTATTTTTGTTTATATGTAGTTTGATGGTTTTTCCGCGGCTCCCTTAGCTGCTGCTTGTTTGTTTTGGTTGGGCATTGCCCTGTTGTTTTTAATAAAATTTATCTTTCGAAAAAAAAAGTCTTATCGAATTAAATAAATTTGTCATTCTAAAAAAATTTAAATGTCTTGAACCATGGTTCACTTGAGGCCTGGTAAAAATTAAATGATTGATTTTGTTGCCTACAACTTGAAATTAATATTTGTAAATACAACTTCATTATGTGGGAAGCTTAAATATTTATATAAATTGAAATACAAAGCTTAAATATTTATGTAAACCACCTATTTCTTATATCTAAAGAAAACTTAAATGTTTATGTAAACTAAAAGAAGGAGCTCAAATATTATACCAACCTTGTTAGGCCAAGGGGAGTACCCCCGTGAAACTAGCGTGGAAGTGAGGTGTTAAGTGTGGAAAATGTGAAACACCACGCCCCCTTGGCGTGGTCCACTAGCGTGGAGGAGTGTGGAGATTTCCACGGTGTGGAAAGTGAAGTTGTGAAGGAGGTAGGGTCAAGACCAATGATATGTAGACACGTGTATTTTTCAGGTGAGTGAAAAGTGGAACACCACGCCCCCCATATGTGGATACCGTGTGGAAATGATGTGGCGCTGACGTGGAGGGGTGTGGAGGTGTGAAAATGTGGAACCACTCCCCTTTGCCTTAGTGAAGGTCCTCTTAGGCCAAGGGGAGTACCCACTTTTTTCCACATTTCCACACCCCTCAATGTCAGCGTCACATCAGATTTTACAGCTTTTACACATTCTTCACATTAGAGGGGAATAGTTTCACATTTACACACTGCCACGTCATTATCTTTTTCTAATTTAATTAATTTTATATAACAATTTAAATAAAAATAACATAAAAATTACAAAAAAAACTTCATTTAAAAAACTAAAAAACATTACATTTAAAATAATAAAAAACATAACAATTTAAAAAACTAACATCAAAACTAATAAATCATTGCCTCCTAAATCGTGCACGGATCTTGGCTTGCAAACCTAGGACATCTTCGATATGTTCACCCGAAAGGTGTTGGGTATTCAACGTCAACAACCTTTAGATCCTCTCGTTCGTTCGCTTCCTCCCGAAGTTTGATTTTTTTATTTTCAACGGCGTCGTATATGCCGGTAAAGGTCTCTATCTTTGCCAACACTTTATCCCATTTTTCGTCAGTAGCCAAGGATGGCGTAGTTTTCTCCTTTCCTTTTTGTTTTGCTTTTTCCCTCCCGATTAGACGTGGTGGTTCATCCTCCTCATTTTCTTCGAAAGCTTCATTGAGATTGATGAAACAACGTGCTTCCGATCCGCTAGTCGGTATCCCTCCACGATCAGACGACTTTCTTTTTGTCCCGGTCGATTGGGGTCGAAGCATCTTCGACACTTTATATCATTGTGAACAATTCCTAACAATTTTCCAACAATGTAAAAACTTGAAAGCTTGTTTTTTCACATCTAGATATTTTTGTAAACAAGCGTTTAAGATATCGACGTCGTTTTCGCCACTTTTGCGGTTATTGCTTCGGTTATTATGTATAGCACAAAACTTCGTCGTTTTTGTACGTATCTCCCGCCACTTTGAAGTTAATGTGTCTTCTGAGCGGTATTATCCACGATTCATTTTAGTGAGTAACTTTTGTAAAATTCGTTCCCACATATATTGACCCGTTTGAGCGTTTCTGACTATTGGATCCACGGATATATCCACCCACGCTTTTGCTAACGCCTCTTCCTCGTTGCGTTTCCACTTTTGAGATCCGGTAGATGCACCTATTTTTTTCTTTTTGCGAGATGATCCGGATTGGGTTTGGAACGACCTCGGGTTGGGTTTCGGGAACGACCTCGAATAAAGGGGAGTAATCTCGTTGTGGTGATAGTGGAGGTTGTTGTTGAAAAAAGGAGAGACCGGTTGTTGTAAGTGATAGTTTCAAAAACCGAATTGAGGGGAGCCGCCTTGAAAATATTGACCGGGAGGCGGTAGAGGCATCCAAAACGGATTGGTGTTCGGTTGGTTGGGATTGTTGGGGTCCATATCTTTTCAAAAGAAATGATGGTTTGGATGATTTAGAGAGAACGAGAAATTTTACCCCACGCTCCGCGACGGGAGGCGAACTTTATACGGTTGAGGCGGTGATATTAACATGGCTAAGAAAAAAACGTGGTAAATATATATAAAGAAACGTATGAAGTTACGGCGACTCGGTTGTGGAGATCGAAACATAGATAAAAGACAGTTATATAACGATACGATATTTTCCAGTCGGTCTCATTCTTCACGGTACCAGCATGTTACCATCAGTCGATATAACTCATAATACCTAAAAAATACCCTATTTGGAATACAACTCCGTTTTTAACAAAATTTATACCGGGATGCCAAGAAAAATAATAATTAACTAACGAAAGTTATTGAGAAAAATATCATATTATATATATTACAAGTAGTAAACTCTAAACTTTATAAACTTGAGGAGTTAAAATAAAATTTTACAAAGTTTAAAGGTTATTTTTATCATTTGCCAAAGTTGGGGGGAGAAGTTACCATTTGTCAAAATTGAGGGAGAGAGTTTGTAATTTACCATTCACCACTAACACTTCCTTTTAAGTTAATTGATAATTATAGTTTGGTTTTTATAAATTTTATGGTTTGTAAAATGTGTATATATAGAGTTGATTAAATTTGAAAAAAAAAACCCAAACTATCCGTTACCCAACGGATTAAAAAAAATTCAAAACGCACACAGGCGCTACCCACGAGCGTGGTCCACGCCAGGCGGGCATGGTGTTCCACACCAGCCACGGAGCCACCTCAGCTCCACGCTCACATTCACGGGGTACTCCCCTCGGCCTTAATATAAACTTGGACATGACAATATCTTTCCTTTTTTATTTTTTTTTCCTGAAAATAGGTATATTCGATGATGTAATAACCAAAATGAGGTGAACGACTTTTTTTTTGTTTATAAGACTTTTCAAGATTTTATAACAACTTAACTGAATGGTTATTAATATAATGTGTTTGATAAAGGATATAATAATATCACACAAGAACATAGAGTGGTTTATAAATATTGGGGAGGGTCTAAGAGAAAACCACATAGTTAGACGAAAACCGAGAAAACCACTAAAAAACCATTTTTTTCCAATCATATAATAATATTTATTTTTTATTTATAAGGTCATTCGGTATACCTAGGGGTGTTCAAAAATATCCGAATCCGAAACCGAACCCGAATTATCCGAAAACCCGAATCCGAATTATCCGAAAATTCGGATATCCGAATTATCCGAAAATTCGGATATCCGAATTTTTGGATTCGGATAGTGATTTTCGGATATTTCAGATAGTTCGGATATCCGAATATCCGAAATATTATATTTATATATTTTTTTTATTTGTTTTTATTATTTAAAAATAAGAAAATTTGAATCAAAACCCGATATATTATATTTATATATTTTTATTTGTATATTTTCTAATGTTTTTTAAGGTTTTTAATTGTTTTTGTAATTTAAAAATAATATTTTTATTTATTTTTTTTATATTTTCGGATATCCGTTTCACTATCCGAATCCGTATCCGAATTTTCGGATATCCGAAATTCGGATATCCGAAATTTTGGATTCGGATTCTGATAGTGAAATCCACTATCCGAAAATTTCGGATATCCGAATTTTCGGATATCCGACTTTGAACACCCCTAGGTATACCAGCCTCATTCACGCCGTGCTCCTATGTGGCAACCCCAATCACGCCATCATCACAAGGTAACGCCGCCCCCTCGATTTGGTTTTCACGGCGTGTTATTTTGGCGTGAGAATTATCACGCGAGAGATGGAGAAGAAATGCTTGGATTGTTACCTTCTCTCTCACAAACACTACACTCACATACTCATTTAATTATCACACCACCACAATCATACGGGTATACCCCTTGCCAAGTGATGTGTGGTGTGATAATGAGGTAGTGACGTGGCGTGCACTTTATTATCACACCACAATCACACGTGTATACCCCTTGCTCTAAGAGTATCAATGTAATATTACACAATTTTATAAAAAAAAAACATTTAAGTATTGACTTACGTATACGTAAACAGAAAACAAAAAAATTGCGGTTACGTATACGTAAAACATAATACGTAAAATGATTTTTTGGTAAATTGTGTAATATTATATTAATACAATTAGAAATAAATTAAAAAAAAATCTATAAATTATTTGATTGGCTTTTAGTAATTTTCTCGTTTTTCGTCTAATTTTGTGGTTTTCTCTTGATCCCTCACCTATACATGTATTATACATCCATCTTACGTCCATTTGTTGATTTTCAATCAAAAGTTTTCTTCATTGTCAACTTCTCTGTAAAACAGGTAAAGATATCATGTTTACGATTTATCACTAGGCTTAATCAATTACCAGTGAGTTATCTCTAGAAATATCACATATACTTCTATTTTATTACAAATTGTAAGAGATGGCCAATGCAACGCGGACTTGTTTTTCTTCAAAAGACCATTGGACGGTTGATGACTACAATCATGTTTTCATACTTAGTATAATTTCTTAGACGTGACCGGGACAAAATATAAATGGTTGATGTACCTATCGACATATACACTTTTTGTGAAGTCAGTTTTTGAGTCTTTTAGTTAATACAAATAATTAAGAGCAACACATATGATCATATAATCATCTTTACTTTATGTTTAATTCGTTTGATCTAATTTTTAACATCATCAAAATAAACAAATAATATTAGAAAATGTATGCACCTACAAAATATTATGATATTTTGTTGGTTAAAATATACTATTATTCAAGTTCTAAGGGATATACGAAATTATATTAACTAAAATAAAAGTTCACGAAATTTAACCAGAAAAGTAAAAAAAAAAATTTGGATAACAGATGGTCTAACATTGAGGGACATTTGTTATCTTAATCGGGTCCAAAGTCCTCACACTGGTTCGAACCTGACTTCACATCTTTAGAGGAAAACCCACAACTGCGAAAACTTCATAGCTCAACCTGAAATAATTTTGTTCTAAGCGAAACTTGAACCTATAACCTCCTATTTAAAAAGTAATGAAGCTATCACTCAATTAGAATGCTTACTAAAAAAAATAATATGTGTAATTTACTTAAATAAATTAATAATGTTTCCATTACTTGAACTTGGCTATTGTCTTTGTTCATGCCAAAGCTTATTCCTTTCTTTCATTTCAATTTTTTAGAATCTTTTATGTTTGTTTTTTCTTTTTGTATTTTGTATTTTGATGTTTGTTTGTTTTTTTTATTTTTTTATCTTCCAATTCTTAACTAAGTTTAAAAAGGAACGACTGTGAACAGTAAATTATTATTTTTTATTTTTTTTGTTTTCAACCTTCATATTATATATGATATACATTTTAACCCGTCTACTTTTCTAATAACTTTGTTTCTCTGTTATAACTTCTGGTCTTTACTTTTTCATTAAAAAGGGAAAACGTAACTTTCTTTAGTTTTATTTTGTCAACGTTCCAATATAAATTTTATTAAAACGGAGTTTTATATAAAAGCGAGTATTTTTTTCCGTAAGTTATTGCGAATGTACGTAACTTTTAGCCCTGCAAACGAGCCGAACCAAATTCGACAATGTCCATGCCGTGTTGTAAGGGAATCGTTTTAGCCCCTCATAGTATATATAATATACATTTTTAACCCTTTTAGTTTTCTATTAGTTTCGTTTTCCTATGCTAACTTTCGTTCGTTTATTTTTTTTAAACGGAATGCGCGTTTTTTTGCCAACGTTCAGGTATAACTTTTTTTTTAAACCGAGTTATGTTAAAATTCGAGATTTTTTTTTGTGCGCTATAGCGAGTCTGCATTTTGACATAAGTTTTATCCACCCAAATGAGCCGACCCCGATAACGACCAGACTCCCGCAGCGAAGCGCGGTAAAAAAAATCTAGTTGTATTAATTTCATACTTCTGGTTCTCAGATTTTTTTTTTTAATTTCAAATCGATGGAGATGGTTTTGGGGTTTAGATATCTATATCTATACTACTATATAAAGCATATTGAAAGGACAACAATATAAGTATACGAGTATATCAGAGAGAAGGGGAAGAGGATTGAAGGGAAAAACCTGCTCCCTAATGGGGGATGTGCCTCCATATTTATAATAAGTGTTGTGGGCTTTTTACCCTAACGGGCCTTTCCAGGATGGGCCTGGCTTGTCTGGACTGGTAACTGGGCCCTTGAAGGGGGTAGCTCCTACAAGTCCCCCAGTCCTTTGTGCTTGTTATTTATGATAAGGATAAAGGATTCAACCTGTCTATGCTATATCAAGTTCTAGTTATGTTTTTACTCTCGTTATTCGGACCTCGCCGTTGGGCCACTGAGGGGGTAGCCCTACAAGTCCCCCAGTTCCGCATGATGTAGTCCAAGCTACATGGTGTTAGACTCATCAGTCTAGTCGTCGGGTGCCGTATGGGGGTGTATTACTAAGTCCTCCAAATCTATCACTGTTGTCGAGTTTTCGTGCAACCTTTAACAACCTTTTTTCCACAGTGTGGTGACCTGTATAGGTTGAGTAACGCTTCGTCTACGCGAGCTTGATCTATGTTTTTGTCCTGGATGGACCATTGTTTTGATGTCTCTTAATTTAGACGTTTTTGGGTTTCCTATTTTTGCCATGGAGTATCCGAACCTTCTTTTTCTTCTATCTTCGCCGTGAGAGTGTATATGGGGCCTTTCACAACACCTACGAGTCCCTATATCACCTTTAAACAGAAGGTGGATAAGGTGGACCTGACCGAGGTAATGCTTAAGGAACCCTGATCGTAATGATGGGATATGTGGGGCCGTTCACACAACCTGCGAGTCCCTATATCACCTTTAATTAGAAGGTGGATAAGGTGGATCTGACCGAGGTAATGCTTGAGGACCATCGGACAATATTTTTTTGTGTAGAAACAATTATGAATATAGACCCATAGGGGAAGGGGATGAGTTTACTTCCTCCAAATGTATGAATTCGGTTACCTCTTCATCTAAGTCCGTGAGGTGACAGATAGCCCGCTATCTTTTTATTAAAATGTCCCAAATTTACATGTCCAGACCCCGACGTTGTTCAGGCCAAGGCAGAGGTCATCGTCGCCGCCCACCAGGCCCATGCCGCTCACCAGGAGCAGGAACACGAGCATGCAGAGCACCACGATGCCGATCCGATTGTTCCACCACCCCTCCTCCGCCTCCACCACCACCTCCGATTACCGTCACCCACGACATGTTCATGCGCTACTGGGCCTGGCAGTACGAGGTCCAGTGCATCGCTGCTGCTGATGGAGGGGCACCGTACGTGGTTCCCCTCCCATTCTTCATGCAGCCACAGCCACCACCTTCACCACCGCACCATCAGTCACCACCACCATCTCCACAGCCACAGCCACAACCACCACCATCACCACCAGCAGCAGGAGGAGAGGGAGGCGGGGCCGCCGGCATCAGCCTCGAGGGCATGCAGTGGGAGTAGTACCTCCCATTGCCTTTTGGTATCATTTTTGTGAGTTGTACTTGCTTCATTTTGTACAAACTCTTGTATCGCGCTTCAGCGTTTGTGGTTGTTCTTTCTTTGTACTTTATTTTCGATGTACTGTATGTGGATATTTATCTTTACATTTCTGCTTATATTTTGGCTTGATGTTACTGATCCTGTTTGATGTGGTTAGTCTTGATTAGATCTTGGAATTGTGGAACTGCGAGGAACGCCATTTTTGTGGGTAGGCTTTTTGCATTTGGCCGAGATCGACACGAGGGAAGTTTCAGTTCTCCCTTCACACTCCATTGCATTGCATTCTATTTTGCTTTGCATGTTTTTGTATACATTGAGGGCAATGTATGTTTCTAAAGTGTGGGGTTGGGTGTTTATTCTTTGTTTTACATTATTTTTTGTTGTACATTGAGGGCAATGTACGATTTTAAATGTAAGGTGGGAATTTATTCACGCGATATTTGTTCTTTTGAGCATTTTATCACTTCATTTTTTGCAAAATCTTCCTTAATAATTTTTATTGGCATTAATCAATTTTATAAAAATAAAAAAAAAATACAAAAATAGAATAAAAGTTAACCGTTTAGCATTTAAAAATTTTAGTAAACATTAGAGGTTTGATTTTTCGAAAGCAATCGAGATAGAAATTCCATCTAGTCAAACCCAATTTTTTTGTGATAACCATGAGTTTTAGTGGGCTAAACGATTGAATTGCATGTAACATTTTGCTTACACCCATTCCTTCCGTTTCCGTGAGTTTATTTTTTAGCCTTGATAGCTTTAGACATTGTTTGCTCTCGTTTTTGCGGATTTGAGTGTGCCGGATGTTTCATGCTTATTAGAACTTGCTTTTGGTATACATTTCGAAATCATGAACATAAATATTGCATAAAAATGATTGAGGCATTAGGATAAACCACTTTGTGAGCCTTTTATTTTTGTTCTCCCTCAACCGAACACATCCACTAGTTAGCCACGTTGAGCTTATCCCGTGTTTTTCTTGTTTTCACACACATTTACACCACCACATAGCCATATTAGCCATTTTATTATTTTTCTACCCGTTTTAGAAATCCGGTTGGTTAATGTTAATTTTATAGTTTTATCCTATGAAAGTTGTTAATTCTTGAGAAGTTTTTAGCTAAGGAAAAGAAAAGAAAAGAAAAGAAATAGTGAAAAAAAAAATCACCAAAATTAGGTGAAAGTTGCATAGTTTTATAGTTTGATCTTGTGAAAGTTGCATATTGACTTAGTTCCCTTCAAAAGAAAAGAAAAGAAATAGTGAAAAAAAATCATCAAAATTAGATGAAATATAGCCGATTAGAGCACTTTTGTGAGCACAAATGAAAAGAACCCGATTGTTAGCTCGTATCTATAAAAAAATATTCTTTAGTTATTTTTAGTTGAAAGTTGTAATAGTTTTTAAGTTAGCATAGCCGCCGGGTTTTTAGCCATTTAGCCACTTTTAAATTCCATTTCTCTACCCTTAACCATTGCCAAGTCACAACCCGTTCAAAGTCCTCTTGATTTATGCTTTGTTTCATGTTAGTTGGTAGAGATTTGATCTTTTAACAAGCTTATGATTTATACATGTTCATTGTCTTAGCATTTGAGTGTTTTATACATACACAATTACTTGTATGATCATATATATACCCGAGTGTGTGTGAACATTGTGAGAAGCATAAAGTTGCATGCTAATGATTTCCTAGACTTATTCATTTGCTCATTCGGTTGTTACTTCATTGGGCTCCTTGGGTTTCATTTAGTCAACTTTGCATTTCTTGAAAAACTTATCGAACCTTTATAAGTTTATTAATGCTTACGATTTTCTGAATTGATCCTTAGTGCCATTGGAAGTTTTGTTTTATTTTGATTCTTGCTTGAGGACAAGCAATGTTCAAGTGTGGGGTTGTTTGATATGTTAGAATTTACACATCTTTTTGGCACAAAACTTCACTCATTTCACAATCAATTCTTGGTTATTTCCAACGTTTAGACACTTATTTGCTTCATTTCCAGTTTTGTAGGTTTTTGTGAAGCTGAGTGAACAAACATGGGAATTTCAGGATAAAGATGAAGTTTTTAGGGTTTCTGAGGTAGAGGCACGGTCGTGCCCCCTACTGGGAATGGTCGCGCCAAGCCAGAAAACCCTAGGCAAGGTTGTGCCCTGTACCTGGCACGACCGCGCCGAGCCATGTTCTCGAGCACAACCGTGCTCCAACACAACCACGGTCGCTTGTAATCCCGTGAGTTTGACACATGACCTCAGAGCCGTACTTCCTCGTTCAATGGGACCCAATAGAAGCTCCGGATCGGGCAACCCTCTACACCACGACCGTGCTAGTTCCCTGGCACGGTCGCGCCCCAGTGACAGGCACGGTCGCGCCCCAGTGACAGGCACGGTCGTGCCTTCCCTCCTGGCACGGTCGTGCCTCCCCAATTCTATAAATACATGAGCCATTCTCTCATTCAGACATTCAGCAACCAGAGCAAAAACCCACTGTTTGAGCTCCGATCCAGCCTTGTTCCAGCCACATTTCAAGCATCTTGGAGAGATTACAACATCAAGAGGATCACCATACATCAACAACAACATCTAAGCTTGTAGGAGTGGTTTGATTCTTGTTTTCATAGCATGTTTCTTACTATTTTTCCTTGCTTATTTGTCATTCGTGTGCTCATGATGAACTAAAACTCTTGTTCACTTTGGTTTAGATGAAGTTTAGAATCGTTTGACAACATTCATGGATTATTGGCAATTATTATGTTAATGTTATGACAATCGTATGATTATTCTTCAATGAAAATATGTATTCAAGTATTTTGAGTTGTCTACAAGACTTGTATTTGTGTATGCCATATCATGTTGGAAAACTTATGGTTTATGCTTGTATTCATGGATTGGTATATGTATTTATGCTCGTTTGTGGCATTTGACTAGGAATGGTGAATGAAGTCTTGTTTATGATTTATTATTCTTGTATGTGTATCCTTATGCTTATGTTTGGAAAGACAAAGTGTTTGTTATGGTGTTTCATGCTTAGTATTATGTTTATCTAGGATTTGTTGACACAATCTCCTAATTTATATGAAATTTGTATGAACATTGTATGTTGAAGAAATGCATGTGATTGTCTAATTAAATCAACCTGAGGTGGGTAGTGTGTTTTTCATATTATCTTTCCAACTAGTTGTTGGATTGGTGTACCTTAATCGGGAGCTAGTTCAATCTTTATAAAAATTGACATGATTACAACACGTGAGCTTCATTGCATGATTTTAGGTGGTTAGTTTGTGTTATTCATTCTAGCTTTCCGAATGGTCATTTGATTAGATGTCTTTGACGAGAATTTGATCAATCTATGTTTCGTGTATTTGCCATGTTTCTATGAATGTAATGAATGTATTCTAGATGGATTCGACACCGAAGTGATCTTTTCTCCTTGATTGTTTGATTTGTGATCTTAGTCTAGTTTTATATATTTGCATTTTAGTTAATTAAAACAAACTCTTCAAAATATCTTTTTACCATCACTTGATTGAATCTTAGTTCCGTTTCATTATCGCATTCCACCGTGTCCACGGATTGATATCCGGTTCTTACCTTTACTATATTGCCATCCGACGGGTACACTTACCCGATGTGTGTGTGATTAGTCTTTAGTGAAAACCCTTTTTAAAACTAATTGTGTAAAAAATATTTATTAAAATATATATAGTTCAAACACATCAACACATTTGGTTGGACCTTCACGTTGAAACTTAAAAGTCGTTTGTAAGAATGGCGATTCGGAATTAGTGTAGTATTGACGTTTGACGTTTGACGTCTTCCCACGCTTGTGTCACCATTTTTCCATTTTGTTTTTCATGGAAGCATATTAACTTCTGCATGTCGTAAGTTCGTCAAATCCGCCCAACCGATAGCTGCTGGGACCTAAAACGGAGCTGGTTATGATGCCACCTAGCTTTAACGGTTGTCCGATGATGAGCGTCCTGACCCATCCTTAAACTTTCTGCCTATACAGCCTCTCAGGTACGGATTGCTTCAAGACTCATGTAAACGACTGGTTTATAACACTGTGATTCCGACAATACACGTTTTTGGTGGATGTATGAGGACAACATCTTCTTCCACCAACATGTCTTGCTTAAGAACTTCTACCTTATGGATCGACAGCTGGTACGTGCAGCCTTCCTAAGAGGATTCAATTTTTTTACCATTATGAAGTCCTCTATGGGATGCCTGTTGGCAACTTTCGATGGCTCATTTAGCAAGGAAACATGCATCTGGGTTGAAGACACAAGCTAAATACTCCATGTTAATGTCGAAGTATAATTCGTAGCATGATCAAGCAACTGGGCCAGGTTCAGTGAGTTTCCCTTGTAGGATTTTTTGTAACTCGTGTGTGGTTTCGTAGGGCTTTAGGACGGTTCTTTGTCATTCACCCCAACACTTTCCAACTGAGGTAGATTTCGATCATGGGACCCTCTTTAAAAGGCATCATACTTACGTTTAGGACTATTGTCATCCTCTGAATCGCTGAAACTGAGGGCCCTGGAGACGCATTCGTACATATGAACATCCATAAAGATTGCGCATGCTATGGTGCATGTCACTTTTCATTCACAAGTGTTCATAGACACGATGAACCGGAGTTGGTAATTGGGTGGTAAACATGACAGTGAAGTTGTCTTCGTGGTGACAGGATATCAAACGGAATTGATCGGATGGTGTCACCACCTTGCAGATTAAAAAGATCATACGGACCGTACCTCGAGTTAAGATGGATCTGGGAAATGGGATTTCTTCCTCCATATAAAACCATGTCATCGACTTTAATGCGAGGATCGTTCATTTGTCGCTTGGATTTTGACAAGCGTGCTTCTGCTTCTTCTTCTTCTTTTTTTTTGTATGGGTGATGATAGAGAAACTTGACCAGGGTAGTGCCATTCATACCGGGACTCGTCCGGGTTTCTTCTCTGATATGCTTGTCCTATCTATGTGAATTAGTTACCTGAATTGGTCTTGGTTTTTGATACTTATGATTTATGAATTTGCTTGCATGGCCATTATCGCAACTTCATCCTTAATATGGGCATTGCGTGTATCATGGGGGTGGTAGGACCACACGCTTTTCATTTTTATCCACAATCCACCTCATTTGCTGTCTACAATCCACTGTCCATGTTTCTTTGAATATCATATTGTTTGTAAATAGACACTCGATGATGGTGCATGCAACAGATTCCGATTATTGAGGCTTGGTGATTTCTTCTCACAGATGGTTTCTTTCAACCCCCTGGCGACATATTGATATAGTCGATTCGGTTCCTAATACCAGGGTGGATATGATGTTGGATCAAAGGTTAAGATCCGACTGTTGACAGCTTAAGAAATTTGTACTTGTTGCTCCCATCAGTTTTCTCCTCACAATCCCACATGCTCTTATTAAAATTTATCAGCACTCCGAATTATGGAGGTTCACTTTTTTTCCAACAGCTCCTCCTACATGTGTCAGAGAAATGTTCTCTAAGTGAGGTAAGTAAGACTTTTCATCTCTTTTTGACTTTTGTTTCCCTTGTGTTGTGCTGTCACTTTTTTCCAACAATATATCAAGAAAAACTAATTTACCCGCGTGATTTTGTATTTTTTACTATTCCCTATTTCTCTCTCTTACTTTTCCTTAAAGAAGTGTTGATAACTTTTCAATTTGCAGACCTGCTTTCCTCTATGCGGGGAACTTTCATCTCTTGTACTCTAGCTCTTAGGACTTTTTTTTTTCTACGAGTAATCTGAGTCCTAATACTTGTGAATCCATCTCGTGCATAGGAACATTGTAAATCCAAGGCTTGTACTATGAAGTATGCATATAGTAAAATAAAAGGGGAATGGTGGTACTCTCCCCTGTGTATTTACAATCTGTACGCTGTGCATGCTTATCATGAGCGTTAAAGCTCGCAAATCTAACGGATTATAATAGAGGTAGTGAGAGAGGTTTAAAACCTGTTAAGCGGAACTACGAAGGTAATACCATCAGTTGTTTTTCTTTCTTTCTTTTAGGCGTGTTTCGGTAGCGTAGGAGTTCCTCAGGCTCTGTTTGGACACAAGGTCCCACAGATGGCGCCAATGTAGCGTCCTGTATCCCCACCAAGGGGTAAAGGATAGAGGTAGCTCTTTTCTAGTATCCCCGGAAGAGTACCTACGACACGTCTCGTCATTAGTCTCGTCAAGGGGAACCTCGAGGGGCTCCTCCGTGACTGTACGGGATCAGCTCCGGGTCTTCTCTAGTCTTGATCAGAGCTGCATCCACAGGAAACGCTCGTTAGAGGGCCCGGGGGGGTTACCCCCGAGGGCACTCCAACGCTCAAGTCAGTATCATCATCAAGATGGTTAAACATATAAGTGTATGAGTATATCAGAGAGAAGGGGAAGAGGATTGAAGGGAAAAACCTGCTCCCTAACGGGGATGTGCCTCCATATTTAATAAGTGTTGTAGGCTTTTTACCCTAATGGGTCTTTCTAGGATGGGCCTGGCTTGTCTAGGCCGGTAACTGGGCCCTTGAAGGGGTAGCTTCTACAATTACTAAATATTTACATAATTATAATAATAATAAATTAAATATTCTTTTTGGGCTAATAATTAGTATTGGGCCATTATGCTTGAATTAGGCTCATTAAATCATGCGCATATACGCAGATACATATAGATGTGAGTCAGGAAAATGTTCTGATCCCTGTTGAACAGAAACAAAAACGTTTCTTACGGTTTTTATTTTCTTCGATCAAGAACTCGCATTGAAACTTCATCAAATCTTAATTTCTTCAAGCCAGATCTTTGTCTAATCCGATAAATCATTGTGGTAACCACACAAATAGGTTTATATGATAGTTCTCAAATCCAGGGTTCGTGCTATTTCCGATTCAACATTCTAGGTATGCGATTTTGTTCGAATTTGTTGTTATAGGCCCTAATTTCTACAGATTGTTTGAACAAGAACTCGAACGAAAAATGTTTGTTTATAACGAAGATACAAACAAGCGCCTATCTAAGAACTCGCTCAACATTTGAATGTCTAATGTTTAATCGAGACTCACTCGATTTACAGTATAGATGTTTCTTACATAATTTTTCACACAGAGAGGTCTCTTTTTTATTACAATTTAGTTTATAACGAAAAAAATACATGACTTTTGTTATGTTTGACAAATTGTATATTTAAAAGATAAGACGTTTAACGATCTTAAAACATATTTTTTATTTTTAAAAGCTAAGAATGTCCAACAATAAACTTAACATGTGTTTAGAGTTATGGTAAACTCTCACAGATTAAATTTTATAATAATAAAACAAAAACAACATGCATAAAGCTTACTTTGGGTTCGGGTTCGGGTTTGATGAGTAACAATATGCATATTTTTGTTGTTACATTTTAGTCATTTAATTACAATTTTTTGTAACTGGTAGCTGACATGCACCACTAACTTGCGCACGTAAAGGCTAACAACATTTACGCTTGTTTGTTACACGTTACATTCAACAAACAAACATGACGACGGTTCACAGCAGACCGGCGACTGTGGAGGTGGTAGCGGCTTTATTTTCTCCGGCCAATTTCCGTCTCCTCTTCTTCATACTCCTTCTAATTGTCTTCGTGGGCGGAACAAAGAAGCGAGTTCACATTCCCGACGACCTCCACGACGTGGAGGACAACGAGGAGGATGAAGCATGGATAGAATGGGGCCAGAAGAAGAAAATGAGCAAGGAAGAATTTGATCCGCCGCCGGAGAACTTTTCGGATTTGGATTTAACTCAGATGCAGGACGAGATTATGAAACGGCAGGTCGGACTGTCGTATGGATTCGTTAAGCTCAGATTAACCGATAATCATACTCCGGTAATTCTGATTCTCTTCGTAATTCATTTTGCATTTAGCGTTTTCATTGTAACTACACCTGATTCCGGCCTTTTCTAATAATGAAATCGATTGTATCGTTTATTTTTGGAGATTTTGTTGCAATTTGGTATGATAAAACTGGAATCGCGTGATCTACCTTCATTGAATCTCAACACCTGATTCAGAATTTTAGGTTTAAATGTTGTAGCTATTAACACATCCATATACATCATTTTGTAATTGTATAGTATAGATTGGATTTGCATCCCATTCTATGGTAGGAAAGTGAATTAACAATAAGTAATGTATTCGAATAATTTGATGGAAGGACTCAGATGAGGAATTTATAATCACTCGTCTGTCTGTCGCTTGAATCTAATCGTTGCGGTTCTTGGTTTTAGAATGCGCGCATAATGTGTGACGTTCTGAAGAGAACGCGTCGCCAATGATGCGTGCTTGATGCCCCGATTTCGCATAATGCGGATGCGTGCAACGCCGTAATATGAATTGTTTTTGTTTTTTTTTCAAGTTTATTCTTCTCGGTTCTTCTTCTTCGATGATCAATTACTCTTCCAAGTTTAAAGTCTCAATCTTTATCATGATGCATGATGTTTTTGTTGTTTACTTGTTTGAATTTTGATAACACGTTGTTTCTGTCTGTTCAATTGTTTCATATTGTTGATTGATTCACATGTTTGATTATTTGCTACTTTATGTTGTTCTTCTCATTTCAGAAATCAAGTATGTTTTTATGTTTAAGTATAACAATATAAAAATTGTTATGTATAATTAATTTTTTAGTATTTTTTTTAATAATTAACGCATCGCATACGTGATGCACGCTCATCACGCATTATGCATTATGCATCGGATTTTTGGATCAAAACACATTGGAGCGCATCGCACATTTTAAAACCAAGTTGCGGTTTTACCATGTAATTTAAAGAAAGATATTATCATCAACCAAATGTCTAATGAAAAAATCTAATACATACTGTTTCTTGTTATATTTGCAGGATATGGTATCAGATATTGCAGAGAAATGGACCAATTTGGCAAGAACTGGAGCAATTGGAGTCACTTTCATGGGTTTTGATATTACTACTGTGATGTTCTCATTACAAAATGCCCAAAACACCTATGAGGTTTGTTACAACCACCATGGGCATGTTCTAAACCACATAGTTTTGTTGATGAGTGAATTGATATTTGTTTGTGTTTAGGTTAAAGAGTTTGTACTGAGTCAGCCAGAATCATATGAAATTAAGATGGGGGATCGGTTTTTCAGAAGACCAGGAGATCCTCCATACGATGATCTTCTAAAGGAACTCCACAAAAGCAAGAAAAAACGAGCTACTTCCTCAAATGATACTATCCTGAAAACCGAGTTATAATTCAAAATCGAGTAATAATTCTTCTGCGCATTCATTTCATTTTCTTCTAATGGTTACCATTTATCATTGGTAAATTTTGCAGTTTAATTGGTAGTATGACTTTGCAACTGTTTCAGGTTTGGTTACTTCTATGGTTTCTACTTCTTATATATATATAAGAAAGCATAATTTTATTATTATGAATAAAATGTATACAACAATTTATTGATTTCCATTTGCATTAAAATGGACCAAGAAATGAAAGTGAAACTAAGAAATTTTGGATTTGAGAAGATACCTTCATTTTAACTTTTTGGTGAAATCAGAGAGCTGAAGCAGGTGAATTCTGGAATAATTTGCAGCTTCCTCCCTTTCTTTCTCAGTGTTGTAACCCCAATCAACTATGCAAAAGAAAACAAATACATTCTCCGGTGAATACTGAGCGGTTAGTGTTAAAATTGATGACCATACGCCTGATAGTATTTGCATGATTACAATGAACTTATAAAATCAAAATCATAATACAAGAAGATTATCATCTTTATGTTCTAGAGTTAGAAATGATGAGGTGTAGGTTACCTAGATACAAGTTCCACCCATCTAGCTCGGGTTCTTTGATGACATTTTTCAGTGTTGCTAGTCGGTCTTCCACGAAGCTGGTAAAAGTGAGGAGAAAATATGAAGTAAAGAAGAAATGAGCTGAAGTTTCAAATCATTTGAAATGCAAAACTGGAAGTCAAATTTGAAGACTTACTGTAGGGTGAGACCTTGGTGTTCTGGTTGTTTTTGAAGCATCTTCAGCACTTCTACTTTTGGACTAGTTTTGGAAATTTAAATTAAGAACAAATAGAATTTGGTTAAAAGTATCCTCTAGTAAAAAACCAATTACCCAGATCCAAGAGCATATATTCTTTCGGGTGGTATGATAACTCCAGCAAGTTCTCGAAGTAACGCATCAGCAAAACGACCCTAACACAAACACACGGAACTAACATTACTAAAATACATTTCAAGAATGACAAAAAAGAGGGAACGTTTTGAATTGTAATATCATCAGTTTTTTTTTTAATAAATATGGGACATCCACAAAAGGAAAATGTAATATTTTCATGGGAAAAGTGATTACTTGTTTTGTGGTAACTATATAGAGTTGTGAACTTGCAAACTTCAATGCATCAGGAACTCCTGGATAAAACCTGTAAGTAAAGGAAATCAAAATTGAGCAGTATCCCAATTCCAATGATATGCAAGCTATACCATCCAACAATCAAATTTAGCTTAAACAAAAACAGATCAAATGGGTCAGACGGGTTGAAAGTCATCCAAAGTTTATTTCAACACATAAAACCTTCTAATTCATTTCATTTGAAATAATACTTTATCATTTATAATTTTCTTTTACAAAAGTGTTTTGGGTTGACCAGACCCGTTCCAAGTTCCAATCCATAGAAAACTATAAATCACCTGTTTGCTCCAATCCATGTAGCCAAATCATTTTCCAGCCAATCATCCCTAACCTTTCCAAAGAGATCTATAAGTTCATCTCTGTTCTCATTCCATTCTTCCATTATTACCGGTTTAATATTTGACCAGTTCTCCATTATCCCCTCAATTGTGAGCCCTTTTGCCACCTTACACGTTAAATGATAACAATAATATTTCAGTTATTCACAAGGTTCATTCATACATTAGGTATATACACACCGATGACTTTTGCAAGGAAGTGATCTTAATCTCCAGAAGCAATCTCACAAGCAGCAGGTTCTCATATCCAGTTTCCACAACAGGCCGTACCTGAAACAATTTCAGAATTACAGTTTGCTGATATACAATTTTAAGACATAAAAAGTCAAAATTAACAATTCAACAATCCTAAATACAATTACAACCTAATTTTGAGCAAAAAACAAAGAAACAAGGCATACTGTGTGCATCTGGTCAACAATCCAATCTTCCATTGATGAATCGACGGTAGCAAACAATTCAGGCCATCTCAGTTTGGCTGCCTGTATCAATTAAATAATCAATTGTTCGACCAATTAACAATCAGCGAAGAAAGAGTGTGTGTGTGTGTGTGTGTGTGTGAAATTGGAGAAGATACCTTAACAGCAGAGATGGAGCTCTCTCCGCAACTATCGCAGAGAACTCCATCGAAGTCCAAGGCATACAGATCCCCCATATCTTTCTAATCCAATTGCTTCTGCTTGTAGTCCAAGTGATTTCAAATTCAACCCTCACAATTTGTCTTACTCTCCACCTTTATACTCCGTGCAAAAACAAAGTACATTTATTTTTTTAGGGATGATGATCGATCACGTTGTAGGTTCAAATTGTGATTTTTGTTATTTTTAAAAAAATTATAGGTTTAGTTTAACTATTTGCTCACCATAACATATATGATGTATGGTTCTTAAAGTTGTTTTCTTTTTGTTTTTCAAGTTAAGTTGTTATTCTATATTTTTAAAAAAAATTAAAATGTTAAGTCTGAACCCCTGAGCTCACTTCCGTAACCACCTAACCACCCAACTCTTGACGGCGATAGCATCTTTGCTCGAAGGTTTGAGGTTCTAGGATTCACCGTCGACCCAAACCAAAATTCGGATTGTTGCCCTTTTGCAATCCAATGTCAATCACAACCGAGGTAAGTTCGTTCCACGTTCCCTAAACCTGCTAAATGAAATGAACAGTTTTCTTGCAACGGTGAATGTTGGATCGAAAGAACATGAATATTAGTTGTGTGATTTCTAGTTGTTTAATCAGAAGGTAACATGAATTGAGATGTCTTCATTGTTCTTAGGTCTAAACTATTAAAAACGTTGTGAGGATGTGTAGCACCCACATTTCAAAAACCTTTTATTCGTATTTTATAATAGTCCTAAAAAAATGGTCCTAAAATTTTCATTTTTAAGCACAAGCTGAAGCGTTTTATAAGCGTTTATGTTGATTCCAAGCATCATTTCAATTCATACCAATATAATGTTAAAAGCTCAAAAATAAAGTTGGATATAAGTTTATAATAACATCAAAATGCAACCCGATAAACATTATAGACATAAGCGGGTTTATCTCAGATATATTGTTCGATCCATTTAAACGTACTAAGGCCCGTGTCTATTCTTGATCCTTCCTTTTGTGGTGATTTTCCTGAAAAACATTTAATTTAAAACCATTAGCTATTGCTAAGTGAGTTCATACAAATTGAAATCCAAAACACAATTTGAAAAAAACACTTGGAGAGTTCTTTAAAAATATGTTTCATAATTTTTCTCCTAGCCGGATTACACCTACTCCAATTGGCGTAGGCATACTCCAACCAGAAAACCCAATTTTGGGCGTATGCATGACGCATGACGTATGACCAGCGTATGGCAGAAGATACTTAACACCCCCCCCCCTCTAGGCTTGGTGTTTGCATACTCCACGGGGCGTATTGCTACGCCACTCTTTCAACAAATCTTAGACAACACATCGACTTCAAATTCCTTTGAGAGATTCCAGTTCCTTTAAATTATAAATCCTTTTGGCAAATTTCAATTCCAAATCTAATTCATTCAAAAAACAATCGAAGAACCGAACGCACCCTAAGAATTTTTGTATTTAAGAAGATACCTTCATTTTAACTTTTGGGTGAAATCAGAGAGCTGAAGCAGGTGAATTCTGGAATAAGTTGCAGCTTCCTCCCTCTCTTTTTGAGTGTTGTAACCCCAATCAACTATGTAAAACAAACCAAATTCAGCAGTGAACACCAAACGGTTAATATTAAAATTTATAATCATACGCCTGATTGTATTTGCATGGTTGGGGTATACATGTAGAATCAAAAGGATGATACAAGAAGATTGTCATCTTTATGTTCTAGAGTAAGAAATGATGGAGGAAGGTGCTGAGGTATAATTACCTAGATACAAGTTCCACCCAGTTAGCTCGGGTTCTTTGATGACATTTTTCAGTGTTGCTAGTCGGTCCTCCACGAAGCTGGTAAAAATTAAGGTAAGTTTCAAATCATTTGAAATACAAAACTGGAAGTCAAATTTGAAGACTTACTGTAGGGTGAGGCCTTGGTGTTCTGGTTGCTTTTGAAGCATCTTTAGCACTTCTACTTTGGGACTAATTTTGGAAATTAAAAGAAAAATATATATAAAAGAAATCAAAACATGAATCTATACAAGCTTCCTCTAGTAAAAAAACCAGTTACCCAGATCCAAGAGCGTATATTCTTTCGGGTGGTATGGTAACCCCAGCAAGTTCTCGAAGCAATGCATCAGCAAAACGACCCTAACACAAACATATTGAGGATTTAAATACCCTTCAAGAATGAAGAATGGCATAATAGAGTAAATGTTTTGAACTGTAATTTCATAGTCTTTTTATTTAATAAATACGGGACATTCACAAAAGGAAAATATAGTAATTTTCATGGGAAGAAGGTGTTACTTGTTTTGTGGTAACTATATAGAGTTGAGAACTGGCAAACCTCAATGCATCAGGAAAACCTGGATAAAACCTGTAAAGGAAGTCAAATTTGTGAAGTATTCCAATTCAAATGATATGCAAGTTATATACTTATATCATCAACACTAGAATTTTGCTAAAAAGGAAACAAATTAAATAGGTCAAACAAGTCATCCAAAGTTTATTTTAATACATAAAACCTTCTAATTCATTCACTAAAAAAACTATATTACACTGTTGACACATTTATCAGTTACAAATTTCTTTTACAAAAATGTTTTGGTTTGACCCGACCCGTTCTGACCCATAGAAAACTATAAATCACCTGTTTGCTCCAACCCATGTAGCCAAATCATTTTCCAGCCAATCTCAATTTGGCTGCCTGTATCAGTTAATACCTGGTTTAATACCTGACCAGGTCTCCAATATTCCCTCAACTGTAAGCCCTTTTGTCACCTTACACGTTAAATCATAACAATAATGTTTCAATTATTTCACTAGGTAACAAAAGTAAAATTTTATTATGATCTATATACACACTGATGACCTTTGCAATAAAGGTATCTTAATCTCCAGAAGCAATCTCACAAGCAGAAGGGTCTCATATCCAGTTTCCACAACAGGCCATACCTGCAACAATTTGAAAATTACAGTCTCCTGATATACAATTTTAGGGCAAAAAAAGTGAAAATTAACAATTCTAACAATAAATGAATTGTAAGACTAGAACAAATGAACAATCAATTGCAAGTCTGAGATAAATTCCCTAATCCTAAACACATTAGGAGGATTGAGATCAAAAACAACAATACGACCTAATTTTGAGCAAAAAGTCTCCTGATATCCAATTTTAGGGCATAAAAAGTGAAAATTAACAATTCTAACTATCAATGAATTGCAAGACAAGAACAGATGAACAATCAATTGCAAGTTTGAAATAAATTCCCTAATCGTAAACACATTAGGAGGATTGAGATCAAAAACAACAATACGACCTAATTTTGAGCAAAAAAAGGAAACGAAGATTACTGTTTGCATCTGATCAACAATCCAATCTTCCGTTGATGAATCCACGGTAGTAAACAATTCAGGCCATCTCAATTTGGCTGCCTGTATCAGTTAACATGCATCCGCACACACAAAATCGGAAATTAGCGACGGAAGTGTGTGTGAAATTGAGAAGGAAGGGTACCTTAACAGCAGAGATGGCAGTCTCTCCGCAGTTATCACAAAGAACTCCATCGAAGTCCAATGCATACAGATCCCCCATATCTTATCTTTCTAATCCGATTGCTTGTGGAGAACCTGCACTCTTTGTTCTAGTCCAGGTGATTTCAAATTGAAATTGAACCTTCCGATATTCAGGGGGTGTTTGGGATTACTTCTCAAAACTACTTATTAACTTTTCCAAAAAGTTAATAAGTAGTTTTGAAAAGTAAGTGGGACATACTTTTCAAAAACTACTTATTTCCTCTATATTTTCATCTCATTTTGATTTATCCAAACAAACTTTTAACTTATTAACTTTTAAAAAAAGTTAATAAGTTAATAAGTAGCTTAATAAGTAATCCCAAACACCCCCTTATACCCCGTAACAAAAAGAAAAAAAAAGAAAACTTTTTTTTAATAAAAATGCCACGAATTAAAAAAAAATTTAGAAAGACGTTTGGTATTACCCCAATACTCGAGTGAGCCTTCCCGAGAAGGGATTTCAACCGTTCATACTGAATTTGACGCTTCAGGCCTGACTCACCCAGGAACACCATCAAGAAGGAAAACCAACCACTGTGGGAAAACCCCATTAAGTCAGGTTTAAACCTGAGACTTCAAAGGATCTCAAACTCTAACAATCATCCCCATACCATTGGACCAGAAGGCCAATGGCAATTAATATATTGTCAACCGGACGATTTTTTTTTTATATATACATATTTTTATCAGTTTGGTATAGTGTATATGGTTTGTTTTGGCGTCTTAATTTTATTATTTTGATAATTGAAGCCAAGTTAAATGACATTTAACGTCGAGGTGATGCATATTTGAAATTCACTTCTCTTTCAAGTTTTGATACAATTGGTATGTTAGTAGCTCCTCTTTTAAAGTGTCTTCTTGGTTTACGCAAGAGTGTATGTAGAAAAAGGACTTAGATATTTGGCATTTTAAATAGTGTTTTTATTCAAAGATAAACCACACCAATCTATCCTCAAATTGATGAGGATGCAAGCGTTATCCGGAATGATTTTGTGTAAAGCGTCTTACAGGTGACTTTTTAAGTTCGCCGTCAAATCTTAGGGCTCAACACAATTTACGCAAGTTTAGTAATTAGCATAACATTCCAACCTGACCCCGAGTCTCACAACTATTGAATGCACTTTTATACTTTCTATTTCCTAGAGTCGTGGGTTAGAAGGTTATTTATGCTCGGCTGAGCGATAACCCTGATCTTCTATTAGCGTCTAGTGATCTTCAACCAATTATGAGTACCTTGGCTGGTGATTAATGTGGAAGTTATATTGATATTATTATAGCTTACTAATAAACTTATAGATCTCTCATGTACAGTATATCTATCTCTCGAACTCTCATGTCAATCACAACCCACCACCACACTCTGTCTCTGCTACATGCAACATCTCTCGTATTTCTCAACTCACAGATCTCGTAAACGCTCAAATCTGATGTATCTCACACACCACAAAATGCCTCTCATATATGTCTCACATCTTTCAACCATAGCCGGGCCACTTAACAAATATATAATATCTTTGGGCTCTCACGATTTTGGAGCCCCGTTTTTTTTTTAATTTATATGTATGTATGTATGTATGTATGTATGTATGTATGTATGTATGTATGTATGTATGTATGTGTATGGGGTGGGGGGGGTTGGCGACCTTGATAGCGGCCTGGCCAGTTGGCGACCTTGATAGCGGTTGATGAGGAGCGAATAGGCTATGGAGTACCGATCTTCTTGATTCTGGAACATCAGTAATGATTCTCGATTATGGAACATTAGTCTGATGCCTTACTTCTCATTTCTCTCGGACATCAATCGATTATCATTTCTCTCAAATTAGCTTCTCTAATTTCTCTTACAAAATTACAATCGGTTATCAACATGATTCAAGTTTCATTATCATCTTTAGTATTCAAAAGTTCGACTTTTAGATTCTTCTGTCATCATATCTCGGGTATCATTTCTTGCTAATTCTAAATGTTAGTATGATTGACTGATTTGTTAAACATTGATTTCAAATTCTGGTACCATTTATAATTTCCTGCTTTCTGATTTGTTACACTGATTTCTGTTTTATTACACTTAGACCGATATGTTCATTTGTTGAGAGTCGTTTGATTGGTTACTTGTTAGACTTGCATACTTGTATTACACTAATTTGAGAGACTTATTTTAGATTAGTGTAGCTACATTACTTGTTAGTTCGTTTATTGGTTGTCTATAATTATGTTCTATACTGTAACAATCTGGGATGTGCTATGTTTTAGGCTTTTAGCAGAAGAGAAGGGTTGTATGATAACCCATATCTGTGCAAGTAATTTTGGTAGCTTTATCTTAACTTTTAAGGGTGTAAACAAGCCTAGTCGAGTAAACAAGTCAAGCCAGCTCGAGCTCGGCTTTTGTGATGTGGGCTTTTAGCAGAAGGGTTGTATGATAACACATATTTGGGCAAGTAAATTTGGTAGTTTTATCTTAACTTTTAAGGGTGTAAACAAGCCTAGTCGAGTAAACAAGTCAAGCCAAGCCTGAGCTCGACTCATTTAATTTATAAAGAGCTCGAGCTCGGCTTTTGTGATGTGGGCTTTTAGCAGAAGGGTTGTATGATAACACATATTTGGGCAAGTAAATTTGGTAGTTTTATCTTAACTTTTAAGGGTGTAAACAATCGTGTTAATTTTGATTAGGTTAATGTTAATAGTAATAATAATAATATTATTATTATTATGTATTTAATAGACAAAAAATATATAGCAGATTGTGCTTAATAAAATGGTTTTCAAATATATTTTGAACCCCGTAAATCCATTTAACATGTCTAGTGCGGGATATGAACCCTCGACTTTAAAGGGAGAGAGCACGCCCTATTACATACCCGAATACCAAGTTATTATTTGACTAAACTAACCAACTTTTAATGACCTTTCATTATTTTCACCACTAAGTTAAACTTCATACATGATTTGGTTGTCGGTTTGTGATTTTTCTAAACCGTCCTATATGATTAGGTATTTATTTGAAGGTCTAAATCAAATGTTATATTTAATAATTTTTTAAAACAAGACTAATATATTTGTTTCTTAATCTATTATATAATTTGTTTATCATTCCACTCTTAAATAAAAAACCTACCATGTGTTGACACTAACTGCATACAACCAATATATAGCTTATGAATTTTCTTTACATAATTTTTTTTTAAAGAAAATACTGGCAATACTTTTTTTACATTAAATAATAACTATATTATTTTCAAAACTGAATATATAATATATTTTTATATTAAAAATGAAAATTTCACTCCAATTGTTACACACATGTAACGAACCAAAATCCGGGTTTCGTTATAAATAAATAAATATTCTAATAAATATTACGGTGAAAATGATATTTTAGAAATAAGTTGAAACAAGTGAGTTTCAAGATATTAATGGGGTTATATTAGTTTTTAACTAATTTTGAAATGAAAATGGGTGAATTGGAAGTGGAAAGGCTAAATGTGTAACATGGCAAAAATCTGCCATATTTGACTAGTGAAAGTCAAAATTGTCTTCATTTGGTGAAAGAGATCGTTCTTGAGCAAAGGAGAAAAAGGAGAAAAGAGGAGTTGGAGCTAAATCTTGCAATTGAAGCTTGATTTGTGTAGGTTTTGGCTCACACAACACCTTCCTAACATCAAATTGATTTCACTTTTGAATGTGTTAGTTGGTGGGTTTTGTAGAAATCCAAAAATTTTGAATGCATGTTGATAATTAGTGTTAGATTGTTGATAATCTAGCTAAACCAAATGTAAAGAATGGTGATTAACATCCTAGAACCCTTTGATTTTGATTATGAGAAGTTAGGGTTCATATTAAGAAATTTGGGGGTGTTTGGATTATGGTGATAGAATGTTGAATTAACGATGATTAAGTGTTTATATGATGTTAGACACTTGAACAAACACCAAATTAACCTAATGATATAAATTGAATGAAAAATTAGTGTTAAGGTAAGGATAATGAAACTCAAGTAGGTGAGTTTGGGGTGAAAGAGGGTGTTTGGATATGAGTATAATTAAAACGGGTCAATTTGGGTTGAAAATGGGAAATTGGGCTGTGAACCCAATTTTAATGTGATTTTGATATATGTTAATTTACTAAAATATGTGTATATGTTTAGGTAATCAAATTGTAAAACTTGAAGGTGGTGCGGGATCTTCTAACCCGAAAGGTAAGTGCTCTTGCACTTACTTAGTAATTGTTGATAAATGGTGTAATAAGCAATGTTGTATGCATAATGTGATAAGTTGTATAATAAGTTATGTGGTATGAATATGTAAAGTGGTGTACGAATAAGTGAATGAATGAAGTTATAGTAATAATACTATAATGGATATGTGGATATGGAGTTATGGTCTAAGTACCATAATGGATATGTGGATATGAAGTTATGATCTAAGTATCATAATGGAAATGAGGTTATGGCCTTTGTGCCATAATGGAAATGTGTTAATTATGTATGATAAATGAAAAGAATGAAATTTGTAGGTGAAATGCAAGTGATATGTAGTCTAATGACACATTTGGGTGGAAACGGGTCAAATGAGTGAACGGATAAAAACAAGTAGTATTTACTTATTTGATATGTTTTATATTCATTACTAATAGTGTTATATGTGGTGTTATGTAGGAAAAGCTCTGGGATAGTCAAGGTCAAGTCTATGGCGAATGTTGGATTCTCGTATGCGCTTTTGGTGATTTCGGGTGAAATTAGATGTACATCTAATGGATGTAAATGGATTACTTGAAAATGTATTTTTGATGTTAAAAATGTGGTATGAATGTTTTTGGTCAAAACTCATGTGTTGGAAATTTTAGGGTGTCTTGTTGTATTGGTAAAAGTTGGAAAAATGGTTAAGTGTTGAAATCTGCAGGTCTGAAAACTTTCTGGAAAAAGGCGCTCTTCGCGCCACGCGAAAAGTTGAGGACTGGTCTTCGCGACACGCGAAGACCTGGTTTCCCGGACCTACACATTTTGGACTCCCTCGCGCCACGCGAAGGGAGGGAGCTGGTTCTTCGCGACACGCGAAGATGTAAAAAAAAAATTCTTGAGACGAATGCTTTCGCGTGATTTAATGATTTAATAATCAGTGTTTGAAAATAGAGTGTCACAACTTGGTATCAGAGTGATGGTTTGAGGATTTGGTGTGCGAGGCACCAAACTCAAACCGGATGCTCTTGATAAAGGGGAATGATACGAGAATTCATGAAGGACTTGACTAAGACTCGGAGCTTGCAGAAATGAAAGGTTAGTAATGATTTGTTAAAATGGATATATATATGGTGTATATGTATATGTATGAATGATTGACAAAGTGTTATGTGTGCCGAAACTTATTTTGTGATTTGTTATATGAATATGATAATTACAATTGGGCATAGCGTATTATTAAATATGTCTGGCCAATATGATTAATAAGACGAGATGTGCAAGGGTCTTTATGATAACCATATGACAATGAACATTTGCAAGGATTAGGTGAAGGTGATTATATATGTATGTATGTATGTATATAGGTAGATATATAAATATATACTTAATACCTATAAGAGTGTAAGTGTGATGGATACCTTAGGTATTGAAAGTGTAAGGATGTTAAGGTGTTTTTGTTCTAATTCTCAGCTAAGAGATGTCATACGATGTGAATAGGGAACCGTTGGATCCAACAATCCAAGAGTTAATAAAAGAAGAAGTGGCCAAGGCTTTTGAGCAAGCCACGACTCTATTGATGGAAGAAATGAGATGGGCTATTAAGCTTACTCTCGAGGAGGTATCGAAAGAGAAAGAGAAGGAACCACGAGGATGTACTCTTAAAGAGTTTATGGTAATCAAGCCAAAGGAGTATAAAGGGCAAGTGGACCCGATCCTTAGCCACAGGTGGGTGGTGGATATGGAATCGAACTTTGAGACGACAAAGTGCAAGCCCGAGGACAAGGTTATGTTTAGTGTGCCTCTACTGACGGGAAGGGCAAAAGAATGGTTATTGAATCTCCGAAAGGAGAGGGGTGAATTGGGTGTGACCTCCATGATTTGGGAGGAGTTTAAGACGGCTTTTCTGAAATACCATTGCCCACAAGCCGCAATTGACACGATAACTGAGGAGTTTCTCCTCATGAGGCAAAAGAATGAGTCAATAGATGAATTGGTTGGGGCTTTCTTTGACCGCGCCAAGTTCTGTCCGTACGTGGTGTCGACCGAGAAGGCGAAGATTGACAGATTTTATGCTATGTTGACTATGGAGTTCAGAGATAGCATATCTCCATCCTCTTTTACCACACTTGTAGACTTGATAAACAAGTGTCGGGAAAGAGAGGTGGAGTTGAGGAGGCAAGAAGCTAGAGGGGAAAAGAGGAAAAAGGAGATTGTGGATCAAGTGGTGAATAAGATAAAGGGCGGGAGCCATAGTAAGAAGCCTTTTAGCAAGTTTTCTCCACGAGGATGCAAGGTTTGTGGAAAGGAGCACTTTGGGGAGTGTAGGAAGGGTACGTCAAATTGTTATAAACGTGCGAAGCCATGGCATATGGCTAATCAATGCCCGAGCCAAATCCGTATATGCTACAATTGTTACAAGCCCGGGCACAACAGGGTGGATTGCCCCGAGCTGAAGCAAAGTGGAAGTGAAAAGAAGGTTGAAATACCAAAGCCTAAGGGTAGAGCTTTCCACATCTCGGTGGAAGAGGCAAAGACGAACTCGAAAGTGGTGTCAGGTACATTCAAGATTAACTTTTTACCTGCACTAGTTCTTTTTTATTCGGGGGCTAGTCGTTCTTTTGTGTCTTTGAAATTTGTTAAGCATTCTTCGTTTCTTAGTAGCAAGTTAGATAAACCCTTAGAAATCGAGGCGGAAAATGATAAGAGTTTCCTAGTGTTTGATATTTTTAGAAATTGCAAGTTAAGGGCGGGGGGTGAAACGTTCCTTATTGATTTAATTCCTATGACCATGGGGGATTTTGATGTGATAGTGGGGATGGATTGGTTGTCTATGAACAAAGCGAGTATCTTATGTGGACCTAAGGTGATACAACTCGATTCCCCATCGGGTGAGTCCATTTACATAGAAGGTGAAAAGAAAGGAAAGGTAAGATTGTGTTCTTATGTGAAGGCAACACAGTACATGGCGCGTGGGTGCAAGGCGTACATGGCTTGTGTTGCAGAAGTGATCGAGAAAGTGAAAGATATTCGCGATGTTCCGGTTGTGAATCAGTTTGAGGATGTGTTTCCAGATGAGTTACCGGGGGTTCCACCGAAGAGGAAGGTAGAGTTTGGGATTGATTTGATACCGGGTGCTAAGCCGGTAGCCAAAGCACCTTATAGATTAGCACCGCAGGAAATGAAAGAGCTAATGGAGCAATTACAGGAACTACTTGATAAAGGTTTTATTCGCCCAAGCGTCACGCCTTGGGGTGCGCACGTTCTCTTCGTTAAAAAGAAGGACGGAAGCATGAGGATGTGTATGGATTATCGGGAGTTGAACAAGTTGACGGTGAAGAATAGGTACCTATTACCTCGGATTGACGACCTCTTCGATCAATTGCAAGGGGCGTCATGGTTCTCTAAAATTGATTTGAAGTCGGATTGACGCCTTCGGAAATTAGAAGTTTCTTGGGGTTGGCGGGTTATTATAGGCGATTTATTGAAAACTTCTCTCGGATTGCTTTGCCGATGACGAAGTTGACGCGTAAAGAGAATAAGTTTGTATGGGGTTTCGAGCAAGAATCCGCCTTTCAACTCTTGAAAGAAAAGTTGACTAAGGCGCCTGTTTTATCCTTGTCGGACGGTACTGAAGATTTTGTGGTGTATTCGGATGCCTCGCATTCGGGGTTGGGATGTGTTTTGATGCAAAGGGGGAAAGTAATTGCCTATGCGTCTAGGCAATTGAAGACTCACGAGGTGAATTACCCTACCCATGATTTAGAACTTGCGGCCGTGGTTTTTGCGCTCAAGATTTTGAGGCATTATTTGTATGGGGCTAAGTGTACGATATACACGGATCACAAAAGTCTCAAGTACTTCTTTGACCAAAAGGACCTCAACATGAGGCAAAGGCGGTGGCTTGAATTGGTCAAGGACTATGATTGTGAGATACTTTATCATCCGGGTAAAGCAAATGTGGTGGCGGATGCTCTTAGTCGGAAAATGAGCCATACACCTATCAAGGTGAAGTCATTTAAGATGGCAATTTCATCATCTCTTATTGATGAAATCCGGGAGGCTCAAGTGTTAGCACTTGGTGGTGATTTGAAGAAGGAATAGATGGTTGCTTATGTTGATAAGCTTGGGGAAAATAGCACGGGTTTAAAGACGTGCTTTGATATAATTTGGATTCCTAGGTTGTCAAGTGTTTTGAAAACTATTTTAGACGAGGCGCATAAATCCAAGTATTCTATCCATCCGGGGACCACAAAGATGTTTTATGATTTGAGGTGTCATTTTTGGTAGCCGGGCATGAGGCGTGATATTGTTAAGTATGTGGAGAGGTGTCTCACGTGCTTAAGGGTAAAGGCGGAACATCAAAAGATGTATGGAAAGCTTCAACCCCTTGAAATACCGCTTTGGAAATGGGAGAACATAACCATGGATTTGATCACTAAACTACCAATGACTCGAAAGGGTTATGATGCGATATGGGTAATAGTGGATCGGTTGACAAAGAGTGCACATTTCCTTCCTATTAAGGAATTGTATTCATCGAATAGATTGGTTGAACTGTATGTGAAGGAAATTGTGTCACGTCATGGTGTGCCAGTGTCGATTATATCGGATCGTGATACGAGATTTACTTCTCGTTTTTGGAAGAAATTCCATGAGGATACGGGGACTAGATTGAAAATTAGTACCGCTTATCATCCACAAAAGAATAGTCAAAGCGAGCGAACGATTCAAACGCTCAAGGATATGTTGCGAGCGTGTGCATTGGATTTTGGGGGTAATTGGGACGACCATTTACCGTTGGCGGAATTTTCTTATAACAATAGCTACCATTTTAGTATTGGTATGCCGCCTTTTGAGGCGTTGTATGGGAGGAAATGTCAAACACCCGTGTGTTGGGGTGAAATTGGTCAACGGAAACTTGGTAGTAAAGAGGTGGTCAAGGAAACTAATAGTAGTATTGACCAAATAAGGGCACGCTTGAAGGCGGCTCAAGATCGCCAAAAGTCCTATGCGAATAATAGAAAGCGGGCGATTGAGTTTCAAGTGGGGGACTTGTGCTTTTGAAAGTCTCTCATTGGAAAGGGGTGATACGGTTTAGGAAACGGGGGAAGTTAAGTCCACGTTTCATTGGACCGTTTAAGGTGATAGCAAGGGTGGGTGCGGTGGCTTATCGTTTGGAGCTACCGGAGGGACTAAGTAGACTTCATAACACGTTTCATGTGTCTCATTTTCGAAAATGTTTGGCGGATGAATCTACTTTTGTTCCATTGGATGAAAAGTTGAATTATGTTGAGGAAGCGGTGGCAATCTTAGATAGAAAGGTGAAACGTTTACACAATAAAGAAATTTGCCAAGTTTTGGTGAGGTGGAAACATAAGAAGGGAGCGGAAATGACTTGGGAAACCGAGGAAGAAATGCTCAAATATTATCCGAACCTCTTTATGTGAAGTCGGGTTTCGGGGACGATGTCACAACCCCGGGCTACCCCTGCCCGGGCGTCGTGAGACAACGCTGGTATCTGAATGAGGTCCCATAAATTTGGACAGCGGAAGTCTTTGTTTTTACTTGATGCCCTTTTTGTAATGAAATGTCATGTAAATAACCTCAAGGGTTAATTCTTGTACTTTTTGTCAAAACTTGGGATCCACGTCCCTTTTCATTTCATGATAATAGACATTCAAAAGTCTATTATATAATGTACATCTGCTGAATTAATTTACATAATACAAGCCATTTAAAATGTCTAGGATCTACGTCCGTTCCAACATTTGGTCTTGTATTAGTCTGCCACAGGGATTTAAATATGCCTAAAGATCTTGTCTTTACTGCACCACCCTGAATTTAATGATTTCTTTCATTACCTGTGAAAAACGTTTTGAAAATGAACATCAGCATAAAGCCGGTGAATCACATTTAACTGACACGAAAATGATTTCTAACATAAACCAAATTAAAGCCTTTAAGCACGTTTCTGTATGGTAAATCTACACATTCAGCAGTCTTTTTCACCTGAAGTATATACCACCTATATACACTGGGTTAACTGCCATGGGGTCAACTGGCTGAGCTCTATGTCTCAGACTGATAGCCTATTCCCAGGGTCGTGATGCTAAGAACCTTGTTCTTAGTCTTATATGATACTCAGGAACTCGTCCCTCGTATAATCTGCTAAGGAACCATATCCTCAGTCTTATGATACCCCCTTTCATGATCTGTACCCAGCCACGGACCGGACTTTCACCCGTCACATGTATACCATTTGATCAAATCTACGTATGCTTATGGCCTGAATGCTATCACGTAGATTACCCTTATGATTAAAGCATTTAATTTGTTTCATGCCGTTTTCGTAAATAAAATGGTTTTATCGTTTGAAAAGCGTTGAATGTGTTCACCTTGATTTTGATGGCTGGTAGGGTTGTAGGCTTCGGAATTTGAGCAGAACCTCGACACGTTTCTTCCTAGGGAAGACACGATTAACGAGAATATATATGAGAGAATATATATATAATTGCGGCTATATATATATATGAATAGTTTTAATAATACCTACTTCGCGGGATTTGGACGGAACTACGGCTTGAGCAGGGTTTCGTTGGAAGGTTGGACGGCGGCTTGGAACGTCGTAGAGTTTTGAGAGATCGGGTTTGTGTATAAGGAATGTTTGGAAACTGTACAGAATTTCAATCCCGTTGAAGGCCTTTTATAGGCTGATTTTCCAGTCCCTCGCGTACCGCGAGGCCGGCCAAGGAAATCTCTCGCGTACCGCGAGAGGATGAGGTGTCACGAACGGTGCTGAGTCAGCATGACACGTGTCGGCTGGTGGCAAGGGTGAATGACACGTGTTTCCTGGCCCTGACGCGTGTACTATTCCTTCGCGTACCGCGAGACTTCATCGAAGATCTTCTCGCGTACCGCGAGAAGGTGATTTTCTGGCGCATAAGCAGTCCCCTCGCGTACCGCGAGGTTTTGTCAAAATCTCCCTCGCGTACCGCGAGGGAGTGAAATTTTAAAATTTTCTTTTCTTTTTATTTTGGGTGTTACATCCTCCCCTCCTTTAGAATAATCTCGTCCTCGAGATTCATTGAAAGAGATGTGGATACTTTTTGCGTATTTCTGACTCAAGTTCCCAAGTATATTCTGGGCCACGCCTGGAGTCCCATCTTACTTTGACCAATACCAATTGTTTCCGTTTAAGCTTTTTGATTTGTCGGTCTTCAATTTGTAACGGTCGTTCAATGAATTTGAGCTTTTCATTTACTTCCACATCTTGTAAAGGCATAAGCAAGGATTCATCAGCTAAACACTTACGTAGGTTTGATACATGGAATACATCGTGTACCCCACCCATCTCTACTGGTAGTTCAAGCTGATAGGCAACAGATCCGATTCGTTTAATGATTTTGAAAGGTCCAACAAAACGTGGACTTAACTTTCCTTTCTTTCCGAAACGAATAACACCTTTCCAAGGTGAAACTTTTAATAACACCTTGTCACCGATTTGAAATTCTAACGGCTTTCTTCGTTTATCTGCATAACTCTTCTGTCGATCTCTAGCCATTTTTAGACGTTCTCGTATTTGCAAGATTTTATCGGTAGTTTCTTGGACTATCTCTGGTCCTGATAGCTGATTTTCTCCGATATCTGACCAACATACAGGCGTTCGACATTTTCTTCCATATAATGCTTCAAATGGTGCGGCTTGAATACTTGTGTGATAACTATTGTTGTATGAGAATTCCATTAGAGGTAAATGATCATCCCAATTACCTCCAAAGTCTATCACACAGGCTCGGAGCATATCTTCTAGGGTTTGTATGGTTCTTTCGCTCTGCCCATCAGTTTGTGGATGATAAGCAGTGCTAAGATTCAATCGAGTTCCTAGAGCTGTTTGAAAACTTTGCCAGAATCGAGATGTGAAGCGACTATCTCTATCTGACACTATGGATAGAGGCACACCATGTAATGTTACAATTTCATTAACGTAAATTTGCGCCATTTTGTCCATACTCATGGTGTCTTTAATAGGTAGAAAGTGAGCTGATTTGGTTAAACGGTCAATGATAACCCAGATTGCATTATTTCCACGAGTGGTTCGAGGAAGTTTTGTAATAAAGTCCATAGTTATCAATTCCCATTTCCAAACTGGTAATTCTAACTGTTGCAATAATCCAGCTGGCTTTTGGTGTTCAGCTTTGACTTTGGAACAAGTCAAACATTTTGCTACGTAGATAGCAATGTTCTTTTTCATACCAATCCACCAGTAACTTTCTTTGAGGTTCTTGTACATTTTATCACTTCCTGGGTGCATGGTATATTTGGACTTGTGTGCTTCTTCGAGGATTCGCTCTCGAAGATCACCTGTAACTGGTACCCAAATACGTTTATTCATGCGAAGGATATTATCTTCACCTTTGATCAGTAAATCAAGCATTCCTTTCATTCCTTCTTTTTCAAAGTTACCTTCCTTCAAAGCTAACTCTTGTGCCTCTTTTAACTGACTTACAAGATCAATTTGTAGTTCAAGTCTGAGAGAACGTACTCTCTTTGGCTTGACGTTTTCTTTTCGGCTCAAGGCATCTGCTACTACATTTGCCTTTCCTTCATGATAACAAATTTCACAATCATAATCATTCAGGATTTCCATCCATCTTCTTTGTCTCATATTTAACTCTTTCTGGCTAAATATGTACTTGAGACTTTTATGATCAGTGTAGATTGTGAACTTAACCCCATAGAGATAGTGTCGCCATAATTTCAAAGCAAAGATTATAGCGCCCAACTCTAGATCGTGGGTTGAGTAGTTTTTCTCATGAATTTTCAACTGACGAGATGCATAAGCAATGACTTTCTTGCGTTGCATTAATACGCAACCTAAACCAGTATGTGAGGCGTCACAGTAAACTACGAAGTCTTTAATACCATCTGGTAAGGATAAGATAGGTGCGTTTGTCAGTTTTTGTTTCAAGGTTTCAAAAGATTCAGATTGTTTGGGTCCCCATTCGTATTTTACAGATTTCCGAGTTAAGGATGTGAGTGGGATTGCTATACGAGAAAAATTTTGAATGAACCGGCGGTAATATCCCGCTAATCCCAGAAAACTACGAATTTCGGTGGGTGACTTGGGAATTTCCCATTTGGATATAGCTTCGATTTTGGAAGGATCTACTTGAATTCCGTTCATGTTGATGACATGACCAAGAAATTGTACTTCCGTTAACCAAAATCCGCATTTGGAAAACTTAGCATATAGTTTTTCCTTTCGAAGAAGTTCAAGTATGGTTCGAAGATGAGTTTCGTGTTCAACTTGGGTTTTGGAATAAATAAGTATGTCATCAATAAAAACTATGACAAACTTATCCAAGTAAGGTTTGCAGACACGATTCATCATGTCCATGAATGCGGCAGGAGCATTTGTAAGTCCAAATGGCATAACCGTGAACTCGAAATGTCCATACCGTGTTCGAAATGCAGTTTTTGAGATATCGTTATCATGCACTTTCAACTGATGATAACCTGAACGAAGATCGATCTTTGAAAAATGACAAGCTCCTTGGAGTTGATCGAATAAGTCGTCAATCCGTGGAAGCGGGTATCGGTTTTTGATGGTAACTTTATTCAGTTCCCGATAATCAATACACATGCGCATTGATCCGTCTTTCTTCTTAACAAAGAGAATTGGAGCTCCCCAGGGTGAAGAACTTGGTTGGATAAAACCTTTCTCAAGAAGTTCATCCAATTGTTTCTTGAGTTCTGCCATTTCTGTGGGTGCCAGTCTGTACGGGGATTTGGCAATTGGAGTTGCACCAGGTACAAGGTTGATTCGAAATTCTACCTCTCGTTCTGGTGGTAATCCAGGCAGTTCTTCAGGAAAAACGTCTAAAAATTCAGATACTACATGTACTGATTCTATCTTCTTCTCCTTTTCCAAGGCAGTAATTGATACCAGACATGCCAGATATCCTTTTCTTAAGCACTTGGTTGCTTTAAGTATGGAGATTATCTGGATAGGTTTTGTGGGTTTATCACCTTGGATAGTTAGAGTTTTGTTTGTTGGTGAAATGAGTTTTACAACTTGTTGATTACAAAGGATTTCGGCTTGGTTAGTGGATAACCAATCCATCCCCAAAACAATGTCAAAGCCAGTTATTGACATTGGTAACAATTGTACTGGGATAGTGAAACCAGCCAATGTAATGTAACAATTGTTCAGTGATTGGGATATTTTTATCAAATCACCGTTCGCTGTTTCTACTTCATATGTTTCAGCTAAGGGACTTAATGGTTCGTTTAATAGATTACAGAAATTATAATCTATAAAACTCCGGTTCGCACCTGAGTCAAATAAGACCTTAGCATAAACATTATTAAGAAGAAACGTACCGGTAATTACGTCCGGCGTTCTCTCAGCTTGGTTAGCATTCATGACAAAAGCTCGTACGGTCTTTTTGTTTTCTGGAGTGATCTTGGCTCCTGATCCTCCAGCTCTTCCGGTCCTTGCAAACTTAGGGCAATTAGTGCTGATGTGCCCCAGCTCTCCACAACTAAAACAAGTAATCATTCCCTTTCTCTTGAAGCAATTCTCAGTAGTGTGACCTGAGACCTTGCAATGATTACAGAATGGAGTTTCAAAAACACACTTTCCACTATGCCTGCGTCCGCACGTTTTGCATGGTGGATTGTTAAATGGAACTCCTTTTTGCCCAAAGTTCTTGCTAAATCTTTTGGCCTCGGTTTTTGATTTTATAGAGGATTCGACTTTCTTCTTTTCCTCTATATTTCTGATTAGTCCAGCCGTCATGGTACCGGTCAGCTCTACGGTAGACTCAATGGTTTTTGGTGAGACAACCTTCACCAAATCACGGATCTCTGGAACTAAACCGTAAATATATCGAGTTATGAGAACTGATTCAGGTTTAGCCAGGTGAGGTGCCAAACGGGCATATTCAAAAAATTTGGTAGTATACTCTCGATCATTGGTACCTACCATTCGGTGCTCCAGAAATTTTCTTTCAGCTTGTTCTTTTTCAGTCTTGGGGCAAAATTTCTTTTTCACCTTTGCCCGAAATTCTTTCCAATCCATAGCATTGGTCTTTCTCCTCCCTTTGGCAGAAATGATTGAATTCCACCATTCCAACGCTTCATTTTTGAAGGAGTTTGAAGCATACAGTACTTGATCTTTCTTAGCACACTTGCTAATTGCTATTACTGACTCCATCTTCTCTAGCCAGTGAAGAGTAGCAATACCGCCTTCGGTGCCCTTAAATTCATAAGGTTTACAGTCCTGAAAGGTTTTATAAGAACACCCTTTGTGTCTATACCTTTTTGTTTCATTCTCTTCTTCTGAGCTTTCACTGCTTAGATTTAACGATTCTTCAGATTCAGAATACTTATTGCTTGATGTTCTGGATCTTTTCGAGGTTTGAGTTCTACGAGAGCTTGCTACTTGCTCTGTGTGGGTTTTCGAAGGGTTTTCCATTCTTTTTGAAGGAAGAGTTACGTGGCTTGGAGTTTTGATGTTTTCTTGTACTTCCTTTATTATGGCAGGAAGCATTTCTTTAATGCTTTGTTTGACCAGTTGTTGCAATTCTGGTTGTTGAGTAGCTATTTCAGGATTATTATTAACTTCTTTTCCTTTTTCCTTGATAATGTATGTAGATGGACTGCTATTGTCATTGTTTTGTTGAGACATCTAAGAACACAAGCACGAATTTGGGTCAAAATTTGAAGTTTATTATCGCTTAAACTTCATCTATTTGTTACAAATACAGAAATATAGATATGCATCTATATCACTTAAAGTTAGCTAATTATACAAATACTATCATTAACTTTAATCGAGAAGCACATCTCCCAAATCTTGATAGAATCTCCCCAGGGTCTCGGTCATTGCACCTTTCTGGATCAACTGATCTGCCACCCATTGTTCTGCGTACTTCCTGTCTTCCTGGGCTAGTTCGTAGTCAAATATAGTTTGTTCGTTTTTAACTACGACTTGTCTGGTGAAGTACAGTTCAGCACGTAGATCGTCAGCCTCTCTAAGAGCACGATCGAGGTGTTCATCAATTGATTTTGGCAGTTCATCATGGTATCCATAACAAGGAGGTGGTTCCCTGTGTCCCATCCTAAGATCGTGATATGCTGAGTTAACAGACCACACGACTTTTCCGTCGGTTGCATACTGACGTCCATCGGAGGGATCTACATAGAAGAAAGGTTCCTTGAAAACGGGATGTTCTGGAATAGGATCAAAGAAATACTTTCCACCACTGCCTTCACAAACGGCAGCCTTGTCGGATTCAGAAATCGAATGTGGAGTTTCTTCACTTGGACTGGGTGGATGTTCTTGAATTGTTCCGGTAGGGTATACTATGTCTAACGATTGAGGTAGTGGCATAGATGTCATAACAGGACGTAAATATTCTCTTGAATCTTCCATTTCCACTGAATACTCTGATTCTTCCCTCAGAGGTTCAAGCCTTGCTTGAGTCTGCTCCACTTGTTCTGCGACCATTCTGTTCCAATTCTCCGGGGTCGGTAGATAGTGGACATAATCATCATAGCTTGGTACTACTTGATTAGATGATTCTCCAGGGAAGTAGTTTGGGTAATTATAAGGATAATAGTATGGATCTGACATCCTGTAATTTATTGGTTATGTTAAAGGCATTTTCCTACCGTTCGTTTAGTAGGCACAACTATTGGTTAAAACTAAGATACTATCATACAAGTATCTAATTTTGCTAAAACCCTTAAATGCGGCTCTGATACCAACCTGTCACAACCCCGGGCTACCCCTGCCCGGGCGTCGTGAGACAACGCTGGTATCTGAATGAGGTCCCATAAATTTGGACAGCGGAAGTCTTTGTTTTTACTTGATGCCCTTTTTGTAATGAAATGTCATGTAAATAACCTCAAGGGTTAATTCTTGTACTTTTTGTCAAAACTTGGGATCCACGTCCCTTTTCATTTCATGATAATAGACATTCAAAAGTCTATTATATAATGTACATCTGCTGAATTAATTTACATAATACAAGCCATTTAAAATGTCTAGGATCTACGTCCGTTCCAACATTTGGTCTTGTATTAGTCTGCCACAGGGATTTAAATATGCCTAAAGATCTTGTCTTTACTGCACCACCCTGAATTTAATGATTTCTTTCATTACCTGTGAAAAACGTTTTGAAAATGAACATCAGCATAAAGCCGGTGAATCACATTTAACTGACACGAAAATGATTTCTAACATAAACCAAATTAAAGCCTTTAAGCACGTTTCTGTATGGTAAATCTACACATTCAGCAGTCTTTTTCACCTGAAGTATATACCACCTATATACACTGGGTTAACTGCCATGGGGTCAACTGGCTGAGCTCTATGTCTCAGACTGATAGCCTATTCCCAGGGTCGTGATGCTAAGAACCTTGTTCTTAGTCTTATATGATACTCAGGAACTCGTCCCTCGTATAATCTGCTAAGGAACCATATCCTCAGTCTTATGATACCCCCTTTCATGATCTGTACCCAGCCACGGACCGGACTTTCACCCGTCACATGTATACCATTTGATCAAATCTACGTATGCTTATGGCCTGAATGCTATCACGTAGATTACCCTTATGATTAAAGCATTTAATTTGTTTCATGCCGTTTTCGTAAATAAAATGGTTTTATCGTTTGAAAAGCGTTGAATGTGTTCACCTTGATTTTGATGGCTGGTAGGGTTGTAGGCTTCGGAATTTGAGCAGAACCTCGACACGTTTCTTCCTAGGGAAGACACGATTAACGAGAATATATATGAGAGAATATATATATAATTGCGGCTATATATATATATGAATAGTTTTAATAATACCTACTTCGCGGGATTTGGACGGAACTACGGCTTGAGCAGGGTTTCGTTGGAAGGTTGGACGGCGGCTTGGAACGTCGTAGAGTTTTGAGAGATCGGGTTTGTGTATAAGGAATGTTTGGAAACTGTACAGAATTTCAATCCCGTTGAAGGCCTTTTATAGGCTGATTTTCCAGTCCCTCGCGTACCGCGAGGCCGGCCAAGGAAATCTCTCGCGTACCGCGAGAGGATGAGGTGTCACGAACGGTGCTGAGTCAGCATGACACGTGTCGGCTGGTGGCAAGGGTGAATGACACGTGTTTCCTGGCCCTGACGCGTGTACTATTCCCTCGCGTACCGCGAGACTTCATTGAAGATCTTCTCGCGTACCGCGAGAAGGTGATTTTCTGGCGCATAAGCAGTCCCCTCGCGTACCGCGAGGTTTTGTCAAAATCTCCCTCGCGTACCGCGAGGGAGTGAAATTTTAAAATTTTCTTTTCTTTTTATTTTGGGTGTTACAGACGAAACCCAAATAAGGGGAGGTGATCTGTAACGAACCAAAATCCGGATTTCGTTATAAATATATATATATATATATAAATATTATGGTGAAAATAATATTTTAGAAATAAGTTGAAACAAGTGAGTTTCAAGTTAGTAATGGGGTTGTATAATTTTGGAATGAAAATGGGTGAAATGAAAGTTGAGGGGCTAAAAGTGTAAAATGGCAAAAATCTGCCATATTGACTAGTGAAAGTCAAAATTATGCTCATTTGGGTGTTGGCTCGTTCTTGAGCAAGGGAGAAAAAGGAGAAAGCAAATTGAAGCTTAAATCGTGCATTTGAGGCTTGTTTTGTGAAGGTTTTGGCTTACACATCACCTTCCTAACATCAAGTAAATGATTATCTTTCTTTTAATTTCACCATTGATGTGTTCTTGGTGGGTTGTGGCTGATATCCGAAATTTATGATGCATGTGGTTAATTAGTGTTAGTTTGTTGATAATCTAGCAAAACTAAAGGTAAAGAATGGTGATTAACATCCTATGTAATATCCGGTATTTTTCCGACCTATCTTTTCCTAAAACCTTTGCACGTATTATTAATTCAAAACTTGAAATTTTATCAAAACTATTTTCTTGAATAATAAATATTGATTTAATGGATATATATTTAAGAAAAACAATAATACTTGAGGTATATATATAAATATATATATATATATATATATATATGAGACTTATTTAAGAGTATATACCTTATAAATAAATTATTAAAAACTTTATGAATTTATAATTATATAAATTTATAAATTTGTTCTAAAACACTTAAACTTGTAAATCATAAATCTTAGAAATTATTTTATAAATGTATAAAATAATAAAAGGAAATAAAACTTATGTAGTGTTTATAAAAAATATAACATAATTATTTTTATAAAAAGTTCGGGGACTAAAACTGTCATTTATTGAAACTTATTTTAAACTTAAATCCATGTTTTAACTTAGAATGATAATAGTTTGAAACCTCAGGGACCCATTGTGTAATTTGACCAAACTCCCAGAAACCAAGTCGGTCGCGAGTTCGAGTCCTCCCAGTCCCGGTTTTCACCCTCTTTCACCCGAAAACGCGTTTCCGGGCAGGTTCAATGAACCTCGATCTCCTATACCCGCATGCGACTCGAACCCAAGAATATTAAATGCTCAATTTCGATTAACATCACGCGTAGAGCCGGGTTCAAGGCATTTAAACTCAACCGTAAACCCCCTAACCGATCCGGGCATTCAATGATCAAATTGGCTATAAATAGCACCTGTACTACCTCAACGAAGTCACACACAAACTTTCTATACCTTCAATTCCACCTTATCATACTTACACTGTTGAATTAAACCGGCGACCGCCGACCCTGAAGTCCAGAGCCGTTCTCGTTCATTTCATTATCAAAATAGGTAATTCGACTACTCTTCCTCTTCGATTTCAGTTAAGGATCAATAGCCCTCTTTTAAATTGCATTAACAGAGGGTTGATCACATCGTATTTGAGGGATTCGCATTCTAGGGTTCATCAAGGGAATAGGGACGATTTGAGAATATGTTTAAGTATTTCTTGTTCTGTGTGTTAAACTAACGAACTCGTAGTCGGAATGGTTAGTGTGTGCGTGTGCAAGTGAGACCCGGGCAGGGGGCCGGGTTCGATCTGGTTAACCCCTGTTTTCACTATATTATTTTTTTAATAGTTTCCAAATAGATTTAATATTCCTAATAAATTTTATAAAATCTGTTATACTTTTATAAACTTGAATATGAGTTATATTTACACTTTTATCTTCTGGAAACATTTTATTTAATTAAACTTGATTAAAACTTATGATAATAAACTTATTAAAAATAGTTTTAAACATTTAAAAGAATACTTCTAAAATTTATAAAACTTGGACATTCAATATAAATCGTTTTTATAAAATTCGAGACTTAAGTTCTTATTCTTTTTTTATATATAATAAACTTATTTTGTTTGAAACTTTAATTTAATAAATGTTAAACTTATACATTTTATATTTCATATAAACAAGAAATCCATTTGTTTATATAAAACATGAGGAAATAAATATACCTTATTCATTTTTATATACAAACTAATAAACCTTATAAAATAAAAATTGGTATTTCATACGTAAACAACAATCTATTTGGTTATGTAAATTTTATACCTTGGTTATTTCTTAAACACCCATAAACTTATAGTCAATATGCAAACTTTATAAGAAATTCTATTCTTTTTTTTATAAACTTATAAGAGACTTAACATTTAGTTAGACTTATAAACATTATTTATTACAAGGTAATTTATAAAATAAATGTTTAATACTTGAAAACCTAAATGATTTATATTGTTTATTCTTATAGATATAAATTATTTACACTTTAAATAACTACTATCAATCCTAAATCACTACTTAGTCTTTAAATACTTGTAAGTAATAATTATTTCTACTCTTGAAATAATTATTATATATATTTAATCCTTATCTCAAATAATTATTTTAAAACAATAATTATTTTAAACTATGAACTTATTAAGCCTTGAAAACCAAGCCTTGTTTGAATCATTCAAAATCCTTATTACAAACTTAATTTAAACTTCATAAACATAACCAATTCCATTTCCCTTTGGAACCCTAGTTAATCTCGAATCCTAGATCCTTTGTCTTGGACTTTTTACTTAAAACTTTAGACTTATATTCTTAGACTTACTGTGAGGATATTCTCCCTCAAAGTCTTGCAAACTTACTCTTATCGGATACTCTTCATCAATCCAAGTGAGTATACTTAGCCCCTTTTCCTTTCTATACTTTTGGGGTGAAACATGTTCAAAACTTTAAACTTATACAATTCTTGTACAACTATGACTAGATGCTTATTCTTATGTTAAACTTGAGACTTGTATGCTTAGATTAAACTTAAAACTAGCACATTCATTAGCTTTGATCAAGCCTATGGTAACAATGATAGATCTATTGCATTTGACCAATCCACCTTGATTGATTGACCCCTTCGGGGGGAGCCCTTGGTGATTGTTACTGAATTAAACTTTAAACTTGAGACTTATAAGGGTAACCTGCGGGTTCTGCCTAAACTTGGTTGGAGGGTTGAAGTGCACAATGTTTAAGATACCTGTTCTCATACTTACATTATAGAATGCATATATCATAGTGAATTGTAATTCTTCTCAAATACTTGTTAAACTGTGTCAAAACCTTTGTATCTCACCAACTATTTTGTAGTTGACAGATTCTTTCACATGTTTCAGGTTCTACATCATGAGGCTTATTTGTGATCACATAGGATGCTTTGGACCTAGACTACTTATCAATTAAACGTTGTATTCTTGTTATGTTTCCTTGTATTGAATCCTAAATTATTTATTAATAAAGCATTGAAACTTTAATAGTCAACCTTGTGCTATTGAACAACCGCGTCTGCCCCGACGTATAATCCGCCGTCGGTTGGGGTGTGACATCCTAGAACCCTTTGATTATGATTATGAGAAGTTAGGGTTCATATGGAGAAATTTGGGGGTGTTTGGATTATAATGATAGAATGATGAATTAATGATGATTAAGTGTTTGTATGATGTTAGACACTTGAACAAACACCAATTTAACCTAATAATAATTATTGAATGAAAAATTAGTGTTAATGTAAGGATAATGAAACTCAAGTAGGTGAGTTTGGGGTGAAAGAGGGTGTTTGGATATGAGTATAACTCAAACGGGTCAGTTTGGGTTGGAAATGGGAAATTGGGTTGTGAAACCAATTAAAATGTGATTTTGATGTATGTTAGATTACTAAACTAGATGAATGTGTTTAGGTAATCAAAATGCAAAACGTGAAGTGGAATCGGGACCTTCAAATCCACAAGGTAAGTGCTTTTGCACTTACTTAGTAATTGATAAAAAATGGGTTATATGCAATGTTGTATGCATAATGTATTAAGTTGCATAATGTGTCGTGTGATATGAATGTGTATAGAGGTGTACGAATAAGTGAATGAATGTAGTTATAGTTTTAATACTATAATGGATATGGAGTTATGGTCTAAGTACCATAATAGATATATGGATATGAAGTTATGATCTAAGAATCATAATGGAAATGTGGTGATGAAGTTATGGCCTATGTGCCAAGGTGGAAGTGGAAATGCGTTAGTTGTGAATGTTAATTGAAAAGAATGAAACTTGTAAGGTGATATGCAAGTGATATGTAGTATAATGGCAAATTGGGTGGAAACGGGTCAAATGGGTGAATGGGTGAAAAGAAGTAGATTTTACTTGTTTATTATGTTTTATCTTCATTACTAATGGTGATATATGTGGTGTTATGTAGGAAAAGCTCCGATGTAGTCAAAGTCAAGTCAAAGGCATTTAGCGGGATTCTTGTATGCGTATATGTGTTTTGGTGATTTATTAGAAATCCCTTAAATGGATGTAAATTGGTTTCACAATTGTGTTTTGGTGTATGTATAAGTTGTTGAAATGTTTTTTTGTCAAAAACCCAAGTGTTGGGAGGTTTTGGTGTCTAGTTGAAATGAAAAAGTTGGAAAATTGGTTAAATGTTGAAACCTGCAGAAGCCTAGAAATTTTCTATGAAAACAGTTCCCTCACGGTACGCGAGAAACCAAGTTGGGTTCTCTCGTAGTACGCGAGAGACCTGGTTTTCGGCTGACTTTCTGAGACTCCCTCGCGATACACAAGAGGGAGGGACCTGGTCTCCCGCGGTACGCGAGGACCTATAAAAAAAATAAAAAATTCCTTAGGATAAATGTTTCCGCGCGTTTAAAAGTTTATTCAAACCGGTTTTTGAGTTAAGGGTGTTACAATAAGAAACCGTCCACTATTGAGATCCATCTACATACTCGATACTAACTTGACCACCTCATACTTTTTTAACAGATTATCTCTAACTCGCAACTCCATCTAAAATACGAAAAAAAACTAGATGTGGTATAGATAATATTGGTAATCAGTATTGTATTATTGTGTGTCATAATGTTATGATTACAAGGAGTATAAGTAGGAAACATAATTACAGTCTAATCCCTATAATTACAAGTAATACATATATTGTCTAATATTCCCCCGCGAGGTAAGGCGAGGGAGCGACCCTTAGATTGGATCGTAAGAAGAGGAACCGTTGTGAGAGCAATGGCTTTGTGAAGACATCGGCAATCTGATCATTTGTAGAAATAAACTGGACCGAAAGCTTTCCTTGGGCAACCTTCTCTCTGACAAAATGAAAATCTACTTCGACGTGTTTGGTGCATGCCTGGAATACTGGATTCGTTGACAAATACGTAGCACCTAAGTTATCACACCATAATGTAGGAACTGACTTTGTAGAGTCTGAATACAAGGCCTTAGCTGATACAGTCGCTGAACTTAGGTTGATGACCGAGAAACGGTTGATGACCTTAGCTCATGCTGAATACAAGGCCTTAGCTCATGTAGAAGTGCTTGAAGCCAGACTTTGTAGAAACTCAAAACTCAAAACTGGATTCAGACTCTGTTGATGACCGAGAAACGGTTCTTTGTTTTTGGGCAGACCAAGACACAAGACTCGATCCAAGATATATAGCATAGCATCGACGGTCATCCGGGCAACCAGCCCAGTCAACATCAGAGAACGCAGTGAGAGAGGGAGAGGCCGAATATGTATAGGCATGAAGAAGTATTCCAGAGTCGTATTTAATTAGAAGACCGTACTCAGCTGTGCCTTGCAAATAACGTAAAATCCGTTTCACCGTCGACCAGTGGTTCTTTGTTGGAGAATGCATAAACTGACAGACCTTGTTGACTGTAAAAGTAATCTCTGGTCGGGATAAGGTGACATACTAGAGAGCACCCACGACCTATCTATATTTCACCGGATCAGAACAGGGTGGGCTATTACCAAGAGCTAGATTACCTGTTGTAGTAATAGGCGAAGGCACATGTTTGCATTAGAGAGACCGGCTCGCTCAAGCAGTTCAAGTATATACTTTTTCTAGGAGAGAATCATGTCCGATCCCTGAGTGGTGATTTCAATACCGAGAAAATAGGACAAAGAACCCATGTCTTGAACAGCAGAGGACCGGCTAAGACTGTTGACAATCCGATCTATTTCTTGTGAATTATTACATGTCAAAATAATATCGTCGTATACAAGCATGTATAAGAGAGTACCCTGTGATGAGTAAATAAACAGGGAGGGATATGTCTTGGATCCCTGAAAACCAAGGGCATGAAGAGCCGTAGATAGACTGTGAAACCATGCACGCGGTGCCTGTTTCAATCCATACAAGGATTTGTGAAGAATTCACGCATGATCCGGTTTGGTTGGGTCCACGAAACCGGGAGGTTGTTGTAGGTAAATTGTCTCTTTCAAGTCACCATGTAAAAATGCATTTTGCATATCAAGCTGTCTTAATGGCCATTTTGAGTGACAACTAATGAGAGAACCACCTGACTAGTGGTTGATTTTACCACTGGACTAAAGGTCTCCTGATAGTCAATGCCTGGTTGTTGACGAAACCCCTTGGCAACAAGGTGTGCCTTATAACGTTTGATGGCCCTAGTTTGATATCTATTTAGTTTATAAACCCACTTGCAGCCAACAACATTGGAATACGTGGAACTAGAGACCATGTACCATTTCTCAACAGTGCTGAATACTCGTCAACCATAGCGGTACGCCACTGGGGATGCTTGTTAGCAACAGTAAAGGTGGCGGGTTCGGTGTCAGGAGAGGTAGTATGGGTATGAAAGGAATGTGCATTGTAGGGTTTGGTTGTTTAGGGTTAGGATGGAGATTGGCTGGACGGGGACGAGAAGGATTGCGAGTGGAACATCGATGATACGTATGAATGAGAGGTGGGGTGGGTATGGGTGGTTGTTGGCTGGATTGGGGGTGGGCCGTAGGTGGTGGGACTGCAGGTTGTTAGGCTGTAGGTGGTAGGGAGGGTTGTTGTGGTGATCAGGCTGCACTATTTTGGGCAGGTGATGGCGGAAGGGGTGTAGGTAGTTGGGCCGAGAGGGGTTGGTGTGGGGCAAAACGAGTCTGGTTGGTTTGTTGGACCTGGTGTTTGGATGGGTGAGGTGGTTTGGTCGGAAGGGTGGGAATGGTCCGTGGTGTTAGTGTGAGCAGGAGAAGTAGGGGAAAAAAAGAGAAGGAATCGTAGGGCTGTTGTGTGCCTGGTGCTGCTATTGAAAAAAAAAATGAAGGTTGTTTTGCCTGCTGCTGCTACAAAAAAAGAGAGGTTGTTTTGCCTGCTGCTGCTATCGGAAAAACAAATGAGAAGGCTGCTGTGTGGCGGCTGTTGTAAAATTAGGGTTAGGCTCTGATATCAAGATAATCTTGGTAATCAGTATTATATTATTGTGTGTCATAATGTTATGATTACAAGGAGTGTAAATAGGAAACATAATTACAGTCTAATCCCTATAATTATAAGTAATACATATATATTGTCTAATAGGTGTACACGAATCCAATACCCGACCCTATCAACCGATGTTTCAACATAAACCAAGACGGTATCCAAAAGAAGGTTACGACACAACTTGTTGTCCGTTTAGTTGCAACTTTAATATAATCGTTATTCTTATGTCCATTATTGATGAATATTAATATGAATTATATTTATTAAAGCTTTTATATCCGAATGGGCAAGAGCCATGCCCATTGTTAACTGTAACCGCAATGGTGAGTTGTACTCTCTCGCATCTCAAGCTTGTACTCTTAAAAGACCAAAAAGTCAAAAAGCAAAGCGCCAATAGCGCTACTGGATATACTTTCCCTCTTGTGCACACAAACAGTTACAAAATCAACCTCCTATCGCCAGTTAACCCAACAACAAACTCTTCACAGTTACCGCCTATACCCGGTTTCCCCTTTATCCTTCTCCCCCTATAAATACCCCTGACCGTCATCCAATTTCCGAAAACACTCCGATTAACCACATCGCAGGTACCGGAGTTGCTACGTTACCGTCTCCGACTTCTCATACTTCCGATCTTATCTCTACTGTAAGTTAATCGGTTACACGATGACGTCATCATGATTAACTACTAAACGCTTCTTCCGATTGCTTAGGATTTTGATTTTGTTTTTATTTAATATTCGTTAATCGTGATCGAATCGATTCAAGCTTTTTGATTAGTTTTTGCCGGTATATGTTATAGATCTATTTTTGTTTTCGATAATTTTGGCGAGATTTTGATCTTAGCAGAAACTGTTGCGTGTGATTTAGAATTTGTTGGCTTTGATGTGTATTTCTTTATGATATTTTATTCAACTGTTTGCTAGTTTCTTATTCTGCTTTGAACTTGTGTTTTTGGTTGATTCTATCTTTGTTCCTGCTATTTGAGAAAATTGTTTATTGGTGCTACCTTTTGCTAACCTGCGCCATGTACACACTCAATCATATCTTAACCTGACCCGCAGCAATATAATAAAAAAGAAAAGGGGGTGGTGTTGGGGGTGTTTGTTGTTGTTGTTGACCTAATGATAACTTGTTACCTAATAATAGTTGGGCTTATCTTTGGATATTCAATTTTAAATTTATCATTGTCATCATAAAAGTGTGTTAGATCATTTGCTACTCAATTACTGTTATGAAAGTGCAAAATTAAAAATCATTTTGATTGAAAAACAAGATAGATTGCTATTTCTATTGATTTTTGAACTTAAAAATCTATTGTGAAATTTTATGGAAATTTTTTTAATTGGTTTATGATTTTGTTAATTAATCATGTTTATGAGGAAGAAACATGATTAATATTCCTTTAATTGTTTCATTTCTACACTGATATGGAATGTTGGATGCACGAAATCAGAAATTAGTTTAACCAGATGGCGGAAAAAGAGGAAGCACAGGTAACTACCCCTCGAGGAGCCGATTGGGAAGTGATATCACTCACTGCTTCAGCATATGCTGCTTCACCCGGCGGGAGTGTTCCAGAGGTTAAACATGAAGAAAAGGATGAAGTGATTGACAAAGATAATGTTGAAACTTCCAACACTTTCTTCATGTCTGGTCATTTTGTTTTTCCACCTAGGCAGCAGGAGAATGCGCCATCAGAACCTGAAAAAACAGAGATTCTTGAAAATCCGGTAGGAAAAGATGATGGTTCTGTATCTGTTAAAGATTTAGGTGGTAGTTTTGACTCTAGTAGTAAGGAAGAAGAAAATTGGGATCTTAAAAAGCTGACTGAGTTGGGCTTTACAGAAAACACCAGCTTAAATTTGGTGGGAAAAGAGCAGAGTATTTATGATTCTCCTACACTTCATTCGTTACACAGTGAAGCGGCTATGGGTGCATTAAACTTGGATGATGAAACGAATGTGTTAGATGAGCCTATGGATTCTTCTGATACACCATTGGGTCCAAACACTCCAAATCTTCCTTCTGAAGAAGACAATCATGAGGAATCTGGCTATACTGTTTGGTTAAAGAAACAAGCTGTTTGTTTCTATTCACATGCGAAAGAAACAAACACGTTGTGGTCAGTTTTTGCTGTTGCTGCCGTAATGGGCACTGTAATTATTGGCCATAAGTGGCAGCAAGAAAAATGGCAAGTTTTCCGTCATGAGTGGAAATCTAGGATCCATGATGAGGTACGCGTTTAATGATCAAATTTCATTTTTTATCTTCTATAATTTTGATTCAAATGACTTGGGGCTCTATGAATACAACATAGCGAATGATTAATAGTCTTGGTGTTTGGTTCTGTTGACAGAAAGTAAGGATGATGGCGGGTCCCATATCCCGATTCAAATACGCAATCATAGGTGGCCACCAACATGATTTTTCCATCAGAAGGAGCGTCTCTGGGGAAATTTGAAGATTAATGGCGATAACACTGTTTGATGATGATGAAAATGATGATACAAAAGCAGAGTGAATGAATGTTATATGAGTCCCATTTATATAATTGTGTGTTCTGTTTAGACATGAAGAATAAAAATGGGACACGTGAAATGGAAGATGCAGAATGATGGAAGCTGCCAAACATATGATATTTCATTTTGCTTATTTTGTTACATTTTTATGCTTGTAATTAGTAAATATTTCACTTTTATAAGATCTTGATTATTAGTCATTGTGGTTTGAAATCATTGAGATCTTGGTATGTCTGATCTTTTTCATGTCTGTTTAACAACCAATCATAATCTTCAATCTTCATTGGTTTATGTTGAAGACTGTCAGCTCGAATCTTCATCATCACTATCATCTTTCTGGTCCTGGGGTTCGCCTCTCCTGATTTTGGTTCTGGTTCTAGAGGTGAATATTTCTAAAAAAGCAAAAACATTCTTTCGATGAAAAGTTCTACCAGCGATTATGAAGAATCCATGGTGGAACCTTGATGGCATGGGCGGACCTACTATATAGAGTATGGGTCAACCAAAGGCGCATCTTTTTTATATGTAACATGTATTACAGTTTTTCGGCCGACCCCCGGAGATTTTTGAACGCTAACTCCCTAGATTTTTGAACTTAGAAAAGCTCAATCTATACATGTTGCATTTGAAAAACAAAATTATTCTTTTCAAAACGATGCATTACTTTATGTGGTCATGATTACCTCAAGAACTTCATTGCAAATTATCATTATTAACGTAACCCGATCCAACCTAAACCGAAACTTTTGACATCGAGTTAAGAGACATCTCACAATCGAAAAAAACGACCCCGGTAGAGAAAAAATACTAGGTTCGCCACTGCTTGATGGGTTTCTTCTAGAGAGAGAGTCCTTGGAATTTGAATAATGTGTTTTAGTGATGAGAGAGAAAAAAACAGAAAACAACGACAAAATGTATTATAACCAATGTTTTTATAACCGCACCAGACCGGTCCGTTTGTCACACCCATATTTTTAACAAAACTCCACGTCATTTATTTATGCCGAAAATAGGTCCGAAAGATTTTTTTTTTTTATAAACGTCATAAGGTTTTACTTTCAACATACGTTTTGAGTCATAAGCTTCCCACATGTTAAACCAAACAAGTTAAGTTTGAATTTTGAAAATTCATCACGAAAACATAGCCCATGACCAACACAAATTTACCAGGACATACCGCCCCACTTTTGTAATATCATGATGACTTTTGAGACAAGACATCTAACACAACACAAGCTTGTTTGTTTAAAGGGAAAATTACTAAATATGTATATTTTACCAGGAATTTTCAATTTTAGTATTTGACTTTTACCCTACGGTTCTATAGACATTACACACGTGGCTCAACCAGAAATTGACACATCAGCTAGGGCGGCCTTAACCTTCCCTCTTTGACACTGAAATTCATAAAAAGTACAATGGGACCCGCTTTCTAACCAATCACAGTGTCGATTTCTAAAACCGGCGTAGGCTAAACCTCCGCCTAAAACCGGCGGTTAATTTAGCCTACGGTCCATGTGTCACAGAAGGATAATAACGTGGACTGGTAGAAAACCGTAGGCTAAGCCTCCGTCTAAAACTCGCGGCTAAATTAGCCTACCGTCTACGTGTCACATAGTCGTTTTGGAGTACGAGTAGGGAGACTATACATCAAATTGTCGTAGATAGTTTTCAGGTACATTTTCGTTTAAGTTTATGTCTCGTTAATTATCAGTTATTTTTATTATTATTAGGCATTAGGGTTATTGTCAGGGTAGATATTGGGTAATCTAGCTTTACTTAGGCATGGACTGATCACCCATGCTTTTGACCAAGATTTTGCCATTTTAGTCTTTGACTATAGACATTGCATATGTGGCTTAACCATAAATCGAAACACCAGCTAGGGCGGCTAAGCCTTAACCTTCCCTCTTTGGCACTGAAATTCATAAAAAGTACAATAGGACCCACTTTCTAACCAATCAGAGTGTGACACGTAGACGGTAGGCTAATTTAGCCGCCAGTTTTAGACGGAGGCTTAGCCTACGGTTTTCTACCGGTCCACGTTATTATCCTTCTGTGACACATGGACCGTAGGCAAAATTAGCCGCCGGTTCCGCCGGTTTTAGAAATCGACACTGTGATTGGTTAGAAAGCGGGTCCCATTGTACTTTTTATGAATTTCAATGCCAAAAAGGAAAGGGTAAGACTTAGCCGCCCGAGCTGATGTGTCGATTTCTAGTTGGGCCACGTATGTAATGTCTATGAAACCATTAGCTAAAAGTCAAAGACTAAAACTGACAATTTCTGAGAAAAACGTATATTTTGGTAATTTTCCCTTGTTTAAACTTTAGCTTTAAGACTTTGATAGCACTTTTTCTAGATATTTTTAGGGGAATTTTAATGGGACACGGAATATTACTAATTGGACACGTCGCAACCCTATACGCTTATACGCCCTCGTATAGACCAATACGAGGCGTATTGGGTTTAGTCTCCCAACAGGGAATGCCACGTGTCATTCCTGTCTGGCGGTTGGCACTCATACGTGACGTATTGCACTATACGACGCGTATGAGTCACGGGTTATATTTTTGCTTCAAAACTTGACAGATTTTGGGGTTTACGAAGCCTATACGTGGCGTATTGGTCTATATGCCACGTAGATGATTATTTTTTTTAATTTATGTTATATTTATCTTTTTTTTAATAAGTTTGGTATTTTATTTAATTTATATAATTTTTATGTTTATTTTTAATTTATATAATATTTCAATTTTTTTTAATTTATATAATTGTTATATTTTTTTTATTTATATAGTTTTTATCTTTTTATTTATATAATTTTTATATATGTATTTTATCTTTTTTAAACATTAATTATTTTTTTACGTTTATAATATATCATTACAAACAAACAAATTAAACATTACTAACAAACAACCATAACATTATATACATTACATCAAAAAATTAAATATATAAATCCAAATGTTTTTACATATACAACACGAATACAAAAAATACAAATAAAACCAACTAAACCTGACCCGCCCCGTCGTCCTGACCCGCCCCGCCGTCGTCATGACCCGCCCCGCCCGCATTCGGATTAGGGTCGCCCGGATACTGACGTGGCAGAGGTAGTGGCGGAGGTAGTGGTGGTGGCTCGATCCCGACGGCTCGTGACAACTCCACCAGGCAACCAACCGCCCACATCATGAGGTTCTCCATCCGCTAGCTATGACGAGCCTGTCGTCAGGAGTCAGCCACAAGTCCGTCAAGCAATGCCTGGATGGCCCTATCTAGCCTAACAGACCGACGTGCGTGTCGGGGATGCTGAGGCGGCTGGTCGTGAACGTGCTCAACGTGCGGCTGTGGCTGCGCCACACCCTGTACCGGGTAAGGGATGGGCGGGTCCCCCTTTACATGCATCGGCGGCAACGGCACCGGTACCCAAACTTGGTCCTAGACGGCCCCTACGAACCGAAGGCCATGGCCCGAGAATCGGTGCGTGATGCGCATGCCGCTCGTCGTGCGTCGGTCTAATCGGACAGGGGGGATGGGCGCTAACATCTCATGCTCGTGATCATGCCAAGGTGTAAGAACACGCATGATATGAGTGATGAAAGCGCCGCTATACAAAATCCCGCGCTTTTGCCGCATATAGGCAGATGCAAAATAAAGCGCTAAGCATGTGGATAGGGCGCACCGAGTGCCGGTAAGGAGGCAATAGAGAAAGAAGAGGTCTCTATCAGTGCACCACTCACGGCTTTTCTGACGCGGTGCGATCGACGTCGAGATAAGCCGGTGCAAATATTTATATAGGGGGTCTCTAATCCCCGAGACCCTATCCTTGGTACCCAACCAAGGGCTATCTGAAATCAAACCCCAAAAAACAAGGAGATCCTCTTTATCCACCTCCGTCACCGCCTCGGTGTAAAGTGGCGCGACCGTCTCGCGCTCGAAATACAAGCCCGTCACGACGGCCCACTGACGGAGGGTCAGACAGTAAATGTGCCCAAAAATACGAAATGAGACCTGTAGCGGGTCCTCTCCCTGCTCTTCCCCTTCTAGAGGCGCCAGCCCCTCCTCTAAATACACGAACGTCGAAAGAAACTCGACGACAATCTCTCGGTATGTCTCCGTGTATGCAAGATCGAACAGACGGTCCCACAGAGTGTCCTTGCCGATAATGCCCCTGGCTCGCGCTGCCTCCTGGACCTCCCCAAGAAGCTCCTAGTCGATCGCTGTCCCCGGCCCCATCCTTACCTCTCGTAACTTTTGGCATTGGCCAAAAGCGTCCGAGTCGGGAGCAAAATGCAAATACGGGTAGTGCGCAAGATCATCTAACTCGACCATATCAATATCATCATCGTGATCCGCCTATCTGAAAATAATATAAATTAAAAATAAATTACCTTTTTAATATAAAAATATAATTTAGAACTAGATTATTATTTTAATATTTTAAAAAATAATATTAAAATATATTTTAATAAAATAATATAAATTAAAAATAAATTACTTTTTTAATATATTAATAAATTAAAAATAAATTAAAATGTATTAAATAAATTAAAGTTATACGCCACGTATAGCTTAATACGTGGCATATAGCTTGTTACCGGGAATTCAAGCCATACGAGGCCTACCCAAGCCATACGCGTGCCTGTTACCGGGCAACCCAAGCCAGACGCGGCATCTAAAGACCATACGCAGGTCTGTTACCGGGAATCCAAGCCATACGCAACATATAGGTTTATACGTGTGTGACATCCGGCAATTTAGGGTTAACCCCGTTAACCATATTTAGTTAAAGTTAACCTAGTTAACCAAACTCAAACTCAAACTCCAAGGACTACTTCTGTTATTTTCTCAAAACTTGATTCACATAAACTACAAGGACTAATAGTGTAATTAGCCTAAGCTTTATTCTATTTGACTTTGTGTAGTCAAAATTCAATATTTAAGGTTTCTGTTGACTTTGAAAGTCAAACTAACCAAATCCTTAACTTGGATAACCGAATCTAAACCCTAGGGATCACTTCTGCCATATTCCAAAATCTAAAGTATGAAGCCACAGGGACTGGTTCTGTAATTTACCCATTCTCGATTTAGTTGACTTTCAAAAAGTTAAACCGATGGTTCTTGAGGCTAATTCGCAAGCTTTGACTAATTTCTGTTTGAAATTGTAACTGAAATAGCACGTATTCGGTATTAACTGTCATAACTATCAGATTAAACATCCTTAATGCATGAATTAAACTCAATTATGAGTATTAGACAAGAAACCGTCGACCACATCGTCTTTTACCAATCAATTTCGACCGATTCGTTTGTTAATCTCTCATTTGAGCACCTGCACACGCTATACGAGTTCCATAGAAACTTCTGTACACGTCAATTTGGATGAAATTGCAACAGACAGCGTCGGAGATCAACACAGTCATCATCGGCACCTGTTTTAGTCATTTTCTGTCAATCCTGTTTCAGACAGCGTCGGAGATCAACACAGTCATCATTTTCTGTCAACACAGTCATCATCGGCACCTGCACACGTCATTTTCTGTCATAATTGGATACATCTACAACTTTGTTTTTATCTCTTAAATAAAAGCCCTAACTTAATTAGGGCTTACATTATCAATTCGATCAAGATCTTCATTCTAGGGTTCATCACAAACTAGTTTAAACGAACCCTAGTCTAGACTCAAACATAATTCAATTAATCTATATGGTTAGATTCGCAATTCCGTCCTCTTTGAAAGCCCTCTGTTAATTCAACATTTTATTATCGAATTGATTTCGATCCGGAATCTAGGGTTTGTTCTTAGTATGTTTTGGGGATTTTGATTCTAAACACTATCTCAATGCAATTAAACTACACCAACAGATTTGTAATGATCTAATTGGTCAAAGCCCTATGATTCCAACGAATTTTAATATCAGATTTGGGAAAATTGATTCTATGTTCATATCCAGGGTTTTCGATCCAAATTCTGTGAATTAAAACAAAAATTAATTGATGTTTTTGAAATTAAACATGCATACAGGTTCGAAATCATCCGGTTTACAAACCCCTAACCCTTGATTCCAATTCCAGTGTCGAAATCGATGGTTTTGGGTCTTGATTCAAACGTATGTGTGTATGGAGAAGGTGTCACACCCCAGCCGGCGGCGGATTATACGCCGGGGCTGACACGGTTGTTCAAAAGCACATGATTGACTATTAAATGCGACAATATTTATTATTCAAATTTAAGTATTTATTACATGGAAAAGGAAACGAAACGATCAACACATAACGTTTATTTCATTAACTAGGTCCATGTCCTATGTGAGCACGTTGAGTCTCTAAGCCGGAACACCTGAAACATGCGAGTAAAAGTCAACTACAAGTAGTTGGTGAGAAACATAGGTTTTGACACCAACAAAAGTTTAGTAAAGGAAATTGAAATTCAATATGTTCAAAGCTTTAACTAAGGCATGAATGTGAAAACATACAAGGTTCCAAGGCGTACAATCAAACCGTGTAAATGAAAACTGTAGGCGCAATCCAACTGATTGCCATTTTGAAAATGTAGTAAGATGTATACACAAAACCCGCCAAGGTTCGTGTTATGTAATGTATCGGTTTCCCGTATAAATGATCATAAAAGGTACTACCTTAGGCTTGTCACGCAAGTTAATGATTGTACTAAACATGAACACACGTATGGTCGCCAAGTAGTTTAAGACATAAAGCACAGAGTAATAGCATGTGAACAATGGCATTGAATTTGTATTGTAATTGTAAACATGTTTCACCCCAAAAGTATGAAAATGAAAAAGGGGCTATGAAACTCACTTGAAGGTAGGGCTAAGGATGATGGAGTTGATAAGTTGGATGGATATTGTGAGGATTTCTCACAACAAACCTACAAGATAGATTTTCATTCTAGATTTAAGATAAGTTGTATGAGGTCGTAAGATTTGAGGTTGAAGCTGTATATATATATATATATATAAGTTTTAAGTCGTAAGATCATTCAGGGTTGTTAAACTTAGTAGTGTAATGATTGGAGTTTTTGAGGTGATACAATTTGTACGTTTAGATTAGGGTATTTATAACTAGGCCTTTAAAACATTAAAATAAATAAGTTCTTAAAAAAAGGAGGTTTGTATAATCGTTTATTCAAAAATAATTATTCGGGTGTTTAAATAATTATTTTTGTTTAAGATACTTCTTTTTTTTTGTGTCTTAAAAGATTTCTAATAATGCCTAGTAAGCATTATTAATTTACAAGAGAATTTAGTAACTTCAACTAACTAATTAATTTATCTAGGAATTTATACAGGTTTATAACGTATTTTTAATTCAAAAACAAATACAAAGATTTGTGTTCTAACTTTATGCAAAATAGGGGAAATTTATAACAAGTTTATTGGATCTTTAATTGCTTAAATATTGCATTAAAGTTAAGGGTAATTTTTAATTAACCCTAAGATAAATAAATGTCATTTCTATAAATTTTAGATTTATTGTTTTATGGCTCTAGGATTTATATACATTTTATTTACAATTTTCTGGAATTTAAAATGTATACATAAACAGGAAAAGAGTTTTAAATGAAAATAATGATTTAATAGCTCATATTTAGACCGACATTTAAAGTAGTCAAATAACATTTCAAATAATAGTTTTGTCCTAATTCGACCATTTAGTTAAAAGTATATAGTTTTATTTAAGTAGTAAGTTATATACAGAAATGTATAGCTCTATATATATTATAAAAGGGTTTATAAATGAAAAGGGTTATAGCATGATTAATTTATAATTCAAGAGTTTTAAATTTTGTAATTTGTCAAAAATAAAGATTATATATATATATAACTTAAATCTTTATTAGGTTTTAAATCTAATATTAATGCTAAATAAAATGGTTCTTCTCGAAAATTAGCAAACTTAAATTCTTAATATGAATCTGAGTTTGTAGGATTTTATAAAACAATTTTTTTTTTGTACCTTAAATTTGGGGCTGAAAGATGGTAAACAAAAATAATAAAACAGAAAAAAAATAAACAAGCCCCCCCTTAGGACTCGAACCCGCGATCGGGGGGTTGGGGGCTTAGTGCTCTTGCCAAGCGATCTGGGCATCAAGCCGTGCTAGAGATGTGTTCGTTTGTTATTTAACCATGACCCCGAACTCATCTTCTTCCTAAGAACACCCAATCCGAAACCCTAGCCCCAAATCCATCCCAATTCGCATCCGGATCAAAGGGCTTTTGTCCTAAGGGGTTAAATCGAGTAGAAGTCAAGCGATTACCTGAGGTTGGAACTCAAATCCACGAACAAGGGGTGGGTTCTGGTTCCTGCGGCTGGTCGCGACCGAAGAGGATTGAGGAGTGGGTTTTCTTACTGATTTCGATCGCTTTTTCGATTAAGGCCTTTGAGTATGATTTAAACTATGCGTTACCAGTTTCGGTCGATAGGGATTCGGGGGTTTGAGTCACGAATCCGAAGATTAAATGTTCTAACCGAGAAGGGGAGTCAAATGGGTTCAAATGCATTGATTGAGATCGAGTTTACTCACCATTAAGGTTTGAAATCGATCGAGTAACGCCTCTCTATAGATATCGGGTATTAACAACTCCGAATTCGAACGGTCAAGGTCGATTGGTGTCATCCTTGACTTTTGAGGAGTCAAGATCGGATTCAAGCAGGAAGAATGGAATGTCCAGGTTACAAAGGGGGGTTCAAGTTGAAATTAGGGGGGTTCAAATGCTAGGCTCATGGATTTAATTTCTTTTGAAATTAAGCATATATATGAATTGACTTGACTTATAAAATTTATAAAAGTTACATGTAATATAAATCTAAATGATTGACCTAAAATTAACTAATGATTTAAAAATTTTCAACTATATAACGTATTTGTATACGTGTATTACACATACATTAATATTTATAATTTGTATAAAAAAAAATAATATTACTAAGTCGAGGTCTATAAGCTGTTGATTTTATTAGTAGTAATAAAATATACGAGTGGAGAATTTATATCCATGATGTGTCCGCATAAGAATAAAGGTTCGAATTAATGCAAAAATAATAGTAGGTGTTGTATTTAAGTACTGTGCTATTATATATAAAAGAAAAAATATGGCCGGGAAAATCATAAATGCTACAGTATCCCCTAGTTGAGGGAATTTCGTCCCGGAATTCAACCGAAGGAGGCTGCTGAATGAGGGAGGAGGTGAGGGTATGGGATTTACAACGGGTTCTGACTACTGGTTTAGGAAGTACAATTGATAATTGGATTTAGGTTTGATACAAGAGTCAGGCATGAATGATAGTAGTAGGTCTAGTTTGAAGAGGATTGGAGGGAGGATTGTCGAAGAAAGTTTTGGGTTCCAAGGATAGAATGCATCGCTTGAAGTGATGATGAGGATTTGATGTTTAAGATCTGTTTATGATGTAGTCTAATGTATCCAAGGGAGTCACTAGAAAGAAAAAAAAAAGTTTCACACACATTGGTCAAGGCCAAAACAACATAAAACTTTACGTGATACGAATGACGTTACTCTGACAATATGACAGGAACACTTATATATAGGAAGTACCAGCGGCGTATCCGCCATGTCCTTATCATATCACATTAGTTCCGTTACTATATATTAAGATAGGTTTTACGTCACGATACACGACAGAATTTACTATATTTTCCATGCGCTGAACTTTATAGTTACGTGTGCACCCGTAATTACTCAGTTCATCGTATAGTCCATATAGATCATCCTATTGTGTGGGTAAATAGGGAACACAAACACTTAACACCTATTGTTTTCACATATGGGTTGCAAATAAATAACTGTGCTCCTAGATGGTGAGGTCAGTCAGGAGCTAAAAAGCAGTAATGTAACACGACTTAGGGTTTCACAGTTTCCTCGTGTTTGAACAAGGGTACGTCAAACCTCAAGTAGTCTAAAGTTTGAAGTCTTCAACTTTCATGGGTTGGGTGAATCATCATGTCTTGTGATCCCTTGATTGTAATAATCGTACCCAATCTAGTTCTATGTGCGAAATAAGTATCCAAATTTCATGTACAACATAGGTGATCTAGTCTCATATGCATTGCAACCAATCAAGTATCGTGCATCAGGTGAATAAGTTAGTGTCATGCATATTGCAACGATCAAGTATCATGCATTAGGTAGACAAGCTAGCATCATGTATATTACGAATGAGTTCGATTCAAGTATCATGCATTAGGTAAACAAGCTAGCATCATGTATATTACGAATGAATACGATTTAAGTATCATGCTTTAGGTAAACAAGCTAGCATTATGTATATTGCGAACGAGTACAGTTTAAGTATGAGGTGAACAATCTGGTATCATGCGTACTGCGAACAATCAAATTTCTCGTATAGTATGATCAATTAAGTTTCATGCATCAGGTCAACAAATTAGTTTCCACGTATAGTATGAACGTAAGTTATCAAATTTCATAAGTGATTGAGTCTTGCCGACAAGCGTGTTGTTTGGCACTCATGTATCGTGCGTATAGTGGGTGTGTTATAAATTTTGTTGATTGGAATTTGCCCTTGTTTGTAACCCTTATGATTTAAATAAAAATAGAAGGTTGATTAACCAATTAAATGGGATAATTAAGTGCAAAGCCTTATTTATTTGGAGAGTTTTTAATTTATACAAAACCGGATAGTGGTTAAAAGGGTCTTTACCTATCAAAAGTTTAAATCAGATCGAAATCAATTATTTAACCGAGGTAGTGAAATGGTAATTGTGTCGGGTTTCTTGACAAGATAAAAGGGTTCATGAATTTGTATAGTTTAAATATCATTTACGACTTCTGACGGGGTTTTTGAATCTTAAAGGGGTGATGTTTGGGTGATCTTGATGGAGGTATATCGAGTGTTAAATCAACAAGTGATGTTATTTAAGAGGTAGAATCAAACTTAACCACTGAAAATTGTCAAATACAAGAAAAGATTCAGACATAAGTTTTTAAACTGAAAATTAAGGACAAACATAAAGGTTCTGGCTAACGCCTTAGGTAGCTTTCCACCAGAAAACAGACGAGCACCAAGATGAACATCGTGATGGTTACGCGAATAGCAAATCGGGACTCGGCTCGAGCTATCTCCGTACGTGCATCAAATATCTCTCGATCTTCCTTCATCATGTCGAGGTTGGTGCTCAGGTTTGCAATCAGGTCTTCCTGGTACTACACCTGACCTAAAAGGCTGTCTACTCGCTGGCTTAACAGGTCATGCCTTATCCCCTGTTCCATCCCTTGCCTCATAAATTCTGCGGTCCTTACATACTGGTGAGTGGCATCCGCTGGAACGCCTATAGCACTGGAGGTCCCTATAGTCTGCCCGATTCTTGAGTTTAGGTGATAGGGGTCGGGCGTTAGGTAGGGATCTCTGGATGAGCGTGGTTCAGATGCTCGCTGGCCGGCGTTCCTCATCCAATCTGCTCTTACGTCAAATATAGACCTGATAGATGGGGACATCGGTGGCTGGTGGTCTGGTGATGGGGTTTCGGTGTCTTCCTCATTTTCCGACTCTGTCTCGGGAGAGTATACTGGGGAGGGAGGAGGGTAGGAGTCCATTCCTGGTAGGAGCAAAAATAAAATATTGTGAGTGGTAGTTAAACACTAATTGTTAATGAATTCAGAGTTTGACTTGACATAACGCCGAGCTTGCACGATAGTATGTTAGGAGTAACACTTGACCTATAAGTAGTGTACCCACAAAGAGGATTCCCAGGAAAGAGGGGTGGGTCACAAGGGACACACTTAAGTACCCAGTCTTTCCTTAGTCAGAACCTCTTATGGGTCTACACCCACTCTTCCAGCCATCATGTACTAATAACGCTATTGTTTGGGCTCATAGTCATGTTGAGAATTTTTATGGGGTGGGCTTTGAGGCTTAAAGGAGGGATTACTCCGGCAGGCTTTAGAGGGTAAGTGAATTCCTTTAGTTTTCTTATTAACGGGGACTAGGTCCAAAGGTTAAATCTTTATTCATAATTATTGATGGTGGCGTAACTCTTTGCGTGTTATGGTGAGGGTGTACGAAGTCTTAGAATGGACTAGTGTATGGCATGACTTAGGATGATATTTAGTGTGATCAATTAGGTAATGTGTGGATTAATCAAATAGTGTAGCAAATAAGTGTCACAGAAGTAATATGTAGGTTATCAAGTAAGATGACACATAAGATAATTCATGTTGCATCATGCAATGTAATATATTATATAGTATGTAGGACAATCACACAACGGTAATAGTTTCATGTAGTTGTATCAAGTATTCAGAAATAGATAGATGTAAGTAAGTATAGCATAAAGTGGAGTTCCTAATGAAATACACGAGCTAAACTCATGTTTGGGACTCCTAGGTTATAGTCTAGGTCATGTGTGTCTAATAACCTAATTCCCTATAACCATGGCTCTGATACCAATCTGTCACACCCCGGCCGGCGGCGGATTATACGCCGGGGCTGACACGGTTGTTCAAAAGCACATGATTGACTATTAAATGCGACAATATTTATTATTCAAATTTAAGTATTTATTACATGGAAAAGGAAACGAAACGATCAACACATAACGTTTATTTCATTAACTAGGTCCATGTCCTATGTGAGCACGTTGAGTCTCTAAGCCGGAACACCTGAAACATGCGAGTAAAAGTCAACTACAAGTAGTTGGTGAGAAACATAGGTTTTGACACCAACAAAAGTTTAGTAAAGGAAATTGAAATTCAATATGTTCAAAGCTTTAACTAAGGCATGAATGTGAAAACATACAAGGTTCCAAGGCGTACAATCAAACCGTGTAAATGAAAACTGTAGGCGCAATCCAACTGATTGCCATTTTGAAAATGTAGTAAGATGTATACACAAAACCCGCCAAGGTTCGTGTTATGTAATGTATCGGTTTCCCGTATAAATGATCATAAAAGGTACTACCTTAGGCTTGTCACGCAAGTTAATGATTGTACTAAACATGAACACACGTATGGTCGCCAAGTAGTTTAAGACATAAAGCACAGAGTAATAGCATGTGAACAATGGCATTGAATTTGTATTGTAATTGTAAACATGTTTCACCCCAAAAGTATGAAAATGAAAAAGGGGCTATGAAACTCACTTGAAGGTAGGGCTAAGGATGATGGAGTTGATAAGTTGGATGGATATTGTGAGGATTTCTCACAACAAACCTACAAGATAGATTTTCATTCTAGATTTAAGATAAGTTGTATGAGGTCGTAAGATTTGAGGTTGAAGCTGTATATATATATATATATATAAGTTTTAAGTCGTAAGATCATTCAGGGTTGTTAAACTTAGTAGTGTAATGATTGGAGTTTTTGAGGTGATACAATTTGTACGTTTAGATTAGGGTATTTATAACTAGGCCTTTAAAACATTAAAATAAATAAGTTCTTAAAAAAAGGAGGTTTGTATAATCGTTTATTCAAAAATAATTATTCGGGTGTTTAAATAATTATTTTTGTTTAAGATACTTCTTTTTTTTTTGTGTCTTAAAAGATTTCTAATAATGCCTAGTAAGCATTATTAATTTACAAGAGAATTTAGTAACTTCAACTAACTAATTAATTTATCTAGGAATTTATACAGGTTTATAACGTATTTTTAATTCAAAAACAAATACAAAGATTTGTGTTCTAACTTTATGCAAAATAGGGGAAATTTATAACAAGTTTATTGGATCTTTAATTGCTTAAATATTGCATTAAAGTTAAGGGTAATTTTTAATTAACCCTAAGATAAATAAATGTCATTTCTATAAATTTTAGATTTATTGTTTTATGGCTCTAGGATTTATATACATTTTATTTACAATTTTCTGGAATTTAAAATGTATACATAAACAGGAAAAGAGTTTTAAATGAAAATAATGATTTAATAGCTCATATTTAGACCGACATTTAAAGTAGTCAAATAACATTTCAAATAATAGTTTTGTCCTAATTCGACCATTTAGTTAAAAGTATATAGTTTTATTTAAGTAGTAAGTTATATACAGAAATGTATAGCTCTATATATATTATAAAAGGGTTTATAAATGAAAAAGGGTTATAGCATGATTAATTTATAATTCAAGAGTTTTAAATTTTGTAATTTGTCAAAAATAAAGATTATATATATATATAACTTAAATCTTTATTAGGTTTTAAATCTAATATTAATGCTAAATAAAATGGTTCTTCTCGAAAATTAGCAAACTTAAATTCTTAATATGAATCTGAGTTTGTAGGATTTTATAAAACAATTTTTTTTTGTACCTTAAATTTGGGGCTGAAAGATGGTAAACAAAAATAATAAAACAGAAAAAAAATAAACAAGCCCCCCCTTAGGACTCGAACCCGCGATCGGGGGGTTGGGGGCTTAGTGCTCTTGCCAAGCGATCTGGGCATCAAGCCGTGCTAGAGATGTGTTCGTTTATTATTTAACCATGACCCCGAACTCATCTTCTTCCTAAGAACACCCAATCCGAAACCCTAGCCCCAAATCCATCCCAATTCGCATCCGGATCAAAGGGCTTTTGTCCTATGGGGTTAAATCGAGTAGAAGTCAAGCGATTACCTGAGGTTGGAACTCAAATCCACGAACAAGGGGTGGGTTCTGGTTCCTGCGGCTGGTCGCGACCGAAGAGGATTGAGGAGTGGGTTTTCTTACTGATTTCGATCGCTTTTTCGATTAAGGCCTTTGAGTACGATTTAAACTATGCGTTACCAGTTTCGGTCGATAGGGATTCGGGGGTTTGAGTCACGAATCCGAAGATTAAATGTTCTAACCGAGAAGGGGAGTCGAATGGGTTCAAATGCATTGATTGAGATCGAGTTTACTCACCATTAAGGTTTGAAATCGATCGAGTAACGCCTCTCTATAGATATCGGGTATTAACAACTCCGAATTCGAACGGTCAAGGTCGATTGGTGTCATCCTTGACTTTTGAGGAGTCAAGATCGGATTCAAGCAGGAAGAATGGAATGTCCAGGTTACAAAGGGGGGTTCAAGTTGAAATTAGGGGGGTTCAAATGCTAGGCTCATGGATTTAATTTCTTTTGAAATTAAGCATATATATGAATTGACTTGACTTATAAAATTTATAAAAGTTACATGTAATATAAATCTAAATGATTGACCTAAAATTAACTAATGATTTAAAATTTTTCAACTATATAACGTATTTGTATACGTGTATTACACATACATTAATATTTATAATTTGTATAAAAAAAATAATATTACTAAGTCGAGGTCTATAAGCTGTTGATTTTATTAGTAGTAATAAAATATACGAGTGGAGAATTTATATCCATGATGTGTCCGCATAAGAATAAAGGTTCGAATTAATGCAAAAATAATAGTAGGTGTTGTATTTAAGTACTGTGCTATTATATATAAAAGAAAAAATATGGCCGGGAAAATCATAAATGTTACAAAAGGAAACCACTAAACTTGTATGTTTTAAACATTCTGGACTGGTTGATATCGCGATACCCTAGCGGACTCAGTTTGGTTAGGACATTTGGGTGTGGGGTAGGAGACCCGGGTTCGAGTTCCACCACCCCCAATTATTTTTAAATCAATTTTAATTACTATTTTTATTATAAAAATCATCCCACTAATATTATATTAATATATTAAAGGGTTTTAACCCCGTAAATCACCCGTAGGCTCGGGTTTGTTTTATAACCCGTTTTAATATTATTTTCCACTTTTAAAAATAATATATTTATATTATTTTTAACCCTGTGACTCCAATTAAAATTAATATATTTTATATATTATTTTCACATCATTTATAAACTAGTAAGTAATATAATTATCTATATTATTTACCCACGCTTATTATTCTCGAATAAAAATAATATATTTATTATTTTTGCCACGTAATTAGTTATTGTGCTTTTTCTCCGAACTTAAAAATAATAAAATAAAATATATTATTTTCTTAAACCATTATTAAATGGTACAAATGTACGAATATATTTTCATATAAAGGTTATTCGTAATTAGAGGTGTTCGACACGAAAACGTATTTATCTTACTAATTACATTAAGAAACCCTTATTCCCGTGGACACGTTCGTCCACTCGTTGATCCTTAGAATGTCTATGACGTTCAAATCTTCCGTGTCGTCACAAAACCCCATAGTATCCCTAACTATTATGCTTATAACTTTAGGGCATACGTAAGCAGTTCACATGCAAACTCTTGTGTTTCCTACTTGCATCCTTGTGTGGTGCTGTCTTTTTCTCGTACACAACTCAGGTGAGTTTCACGGCCTCTTTTTACTCGTTTTCCTGTTGGGGGAGAAACATTTACACAATTCAACATCTTTTACTTGTTTTCCCGTTGAGGGAGAAACATACACGCAAGCAATCATACTTTTACTTGTTTTCTCGCGGGGGAGAAACAGGTACGCAAACAAACATTATTTTACATGTTTTTCCCGTTGGGGGAGAAAACATGACGCAAACTATTTTGATTACAGTACTTCATATGATATCACTGTTGAGGCTAAGCGTAACACTCTATCATGAAAGTCCTCACACACTTCGGACCGTTAATATGGAATTAACGAGGTAATTTTGGTAGTACTACTGGGTTTGACAAACCCCACCCGCGTTAGTCGCGCTAAATCGATTGGAGGTCGAACGGGTGAAATATTGACCTTAACACATTAGTCAGAGTTGATAGACCTGGCTGGAGGCAAACAAACACACTGTCAGCTTCGGTTGCGAGCGCTTTAGTAAGACATGAACATAAGCTAGCTATCTATAGATATGCATATTGAATGTACATAATCTGGCAAACGCTCTCATTGCAAACTTGAAACCTGTGAACTCACCAACCTCGTGTTGACACTTTTTCTTACATGTTTCTCAGGTCGCTTTGGCACAGGTTGCACACTTAGGACATGCATGGAGTCCTACTGTCATATCATTCATTTCAAACATTTTAAACAGTTTACTTATTTACATTGATTGACGCTTGTTGCGTGTAATTACTTTTGATTTCATATTAACGTTTACGCTTCGCATTAACTCTGAACTTTTGTGTTATGACATTTTAAGTCCCATATAGTGTCGTTTGATGTAACTAATTACTGAGATCATGGTGTGTCACCTTCCAAACGGTAAAACTTCGTTAGTGGAATTTGGGGGTGTGACAACGTGGCGTATGGTTTCATCCTTAAAATAAATTAAATCTATACGCCACGTATAGCTTAATATGTGGCGTATAGCTTGTTACCGGGAAGTCAAGCCATACGAGGCCTACCCAAGCCATACGCGTGCTTGTTACCGGGCAACCCAAGCCATACGTGGCATCTGAAGACCATACGCAGGTCTGTTACCAGGAATCCAAGCCATACGCAACGTATAGGCTTATACGTGGCGAATGGTTTCATCATCTTTCTCAGATGAACTATACGCCATGTATAGGTCTATACGTTGCGTATAGTTTATAATTTTCAGTTTTTAAAAAGGTAATTCTAGGCAATTTGAATGGGTTATAATCTAATTAAATGCTATAATATCGATCAGTAGTGTAGATGACTTACCTTTAAGCGTAGAATAGAGGATTTGGTAGGTTTTGATCAAGAATCCCGCTTTGGCTTCATATAAGGTTTTAGTGTAAGATTGGGGGTGCGTTTGATCCTGTACGATGGAACTTCAGAGTATATCTTAGATCTATACGCTTCGTACAGACCAATACGCAGCGTATAGACCATGACCTTTGGAATTCTATACGGTACGTATAGTTCTATACGCAACGTATTAGGTCAAAAATTTCCAGGTTTTCCCTCCCTTTAAAAGCAATACGTCACGTATTGTACTATACATGGCGTATAATGTTTTTTTTAAATGTTTTTTTAATATAAATAATAAAACAAAATAATAATAATAAAATGTTTCTTTACTATGATTTTCATAATAAAAATTATAAAAAATAATAATAACAAAATGATATTTAATAACAAATTGTTTTATTAAAATAATTATTATAAAATTACATTATCCAACATTCGTGACATATTGCGTATAGTTCTGCGTATTAGTTACCACTATCTTCTTAAACCGTTCGAAACGATGGCTGTATCTATTTTCCCATTCTGCTGCAACATCATTTCGGTGCAAATTCCACAGAGCATTCGGTACGGGCATTGGATAATCTCCGTCTAACTTGACGTGGATGAAATGAGCATTGTTGACATGAACGAAAGATACGATTTGATGTTGAGCGTGAGGGTTAGGACCGTACCATAATGGGAAGAAGGTTTGGTTACCGTTGATGCTTAATAGGTGAACAATCACGCCAAATCTTTGAGCAATTAAGAGTCTTGTGTATGGCATCCACATCCAACGGCTAACGGGTGCGGTTTTCACATTCTGCCAATCTATAGTGAGACGTAGCTTATTGGTGTGCTACGAACTATACGCAAAAACCTACAAGTTCTAATATTTATAATAAAACGGACAAACCTAAACTAACGCGCACAATACGGCAAGTGTACCGATCGTTTGCAGAATAGATAGATAAGACCGAGTATCGAACCTACGGACACTGTATGTACAGCGAAATACTGACTCAGATGCAGGATAACTAATTACAAAAAAAAGGGGTTTCTTTTATTTAAGAGAGAAATAAACTATAGAAAATAAAGGAAAAGACGAGGACAAACAAACTAGCGTGAGAATAACTACGGAACGAAAACAGATAGGGTGAAAGCACTACCTAGGCCCGAATCCTACACGTGTCTGACGAAGGTTCTATCGGTAATGGAACTGATGTGATACCGGGATCTTAAAATACTAAACTCAAAGGGAACCTAGAGCACCCTCGACCCTTCTCAAGGATTGTCAACTAAGAGACCTAAAAGCCGTTAAACCACCGGCTGGACGGGTTCCCCTCACAGGTCATCCAGTCTACTCAAGAAGTATCCGCTAGACAATCTACCTCACAGCGCGAAAGTCTCAATACACCTAAGTGCAAGGGATAACTAAGAATTTCCTATTGGACTCGGTAAACAAGATGCGAACGACGAACTAGACAGACCTTCTCACAAAGATTCTAAACTAGCGATCAGACACACGAGATAAACCGACAATCTCTCACCTCACAGCTATTAAGATTGGTTGAATATTTAGATTTACCAATTCACGAATTTCATTCCTATGGAATACTACGTCTAGCAAACCATCCAATAATAAAAAACACACGGCAATTGATCTAGCATGCACCTATTATATGAAAGACATTCATCAAAGCACATGAGGACTGAAAAATCATTCAATTGATAATACTACATACGCATACACATCCAATGATCAAAACCAAGTTTGTTACATCATGAGTTCTTCACATTCAAAAGTTCCAAAAACCAACAAAAACCAATGTTAAACATGTGCAATCATCTTAACCTAGGTAAACAACAAGAATCTAGCCAAGAAACATGTTCAAAATTATAAAACAATAAGTAACTAGGCTGTTCATCATGTTAGAATTGACAAGAAAACAAGAACGAATCAAAAATATGTAACCCGAGGTGAATCCGGCTTCAATTCTTCGATCCCAACGCTTGTTCTTGATCAATATCCACTTCTCCTCCTCCGATTTTAGTCCACAATCACCTTCTTGAGGCTAGAATGTTCCTCCTTTTCGCCTTCTGCCGTCACAAGGTGGTCTCTTCTTTAGGGTTTTCTAATTTTTGGTTTAAAAGGAGATGTCTGCGAAAAACCACCCGTCGCGTAGCGCGACGGGATCTTGCACACTCCTCGCGTAGCGCGAGGGCCCCAGAAAAGACAAAACAGTCGGACAATCATTAAAAGGGAAATTCTGTCATTTTGCAATCCTCGAGTAGCGCGACGAAATTCCAAGACCTGTCGCGTAGCGCTACAGGGGTAAAAATCCAGAAAGTTTCTTTTTATCCACAGCCCTCTCGCACGAACCGGAAACTCGTTCTTCTTCGTTTTCAATCATATCCGCTTCCTTTGTGACCTAACAACCAAAATATATAGAAATATTAAGTACAAGCAGTTATAGAAGAAAACCGACGCAAAACAAACACAAAGTGGGAATAAAATAGACAGTAAAACGGATGTATTTTGCAATACATCACATCCCCACACTTAACTCTTTTTCGTCCCTGAAAAAGATTAGAATAAAGAGATCAAAGATTAGCGAGCCCGAATTAAATCATTTCATATTAACAAGGGGAAATATCGACATAGAAACCATGATTGCTGGTATACTGGTCCATTTTAAATCTAGGAAACTAAACAAGCCAAAAATATTTTATATATTTACCCAATTAACCGTGACCCACATCCTCTTGGCACTAAGCTACCTACTTTCGGGCTTGGCAAGGATTAGTTATGATAAGCTATTTTAACGAATTAACTCGTGAATATAAAATACTCTTATGTTTTTTCCATCAGATCACTTGCAATAATTTACAGCTGGCCCATATTTATTTATTATTTATTATTATTATTATTATTATTTTTGATCAAGCTTATAGCTTTTTGGGCATCTTTTAATTTTGATCAGCAGCGTGAACCCGTTATGCGTCTATAGCAACAGGGCGACGCGCTCCTTTCCCAGGTCTCTGCCATCGCAGAACAGAGGAAAAGGGGGAAATAAACTAGAGATTCTATAGACACAAGATTCGAGCAAATCAGGACTTTACCTACTGCATCCTACCGGTTGGAATTACACTATCGGCCTAAAGGAATGTAGAAACCACAAGTTAATATTATTCTTAGTTAAATTTTTCAAGGGCTTTCTAGATAACTAGACCTACCAACACATCACAAGTTTGCTATGATTTCCTTCCCACAAGTTTCAATTAAATGATAATCAACGAACTGCTAAATTATTTTTCTCATAAATTCACAATCAATTCAGGAACAATTTCAATTTTTTTTTTCAAATAAAAAAAAACACACTCTAAACGAAAAAAACAAAACTAAACGACAGTGTCCCATCCCCACACTTAAACTTTGCATTGTCCTCAATGCAGGAATGGAAACACGACTCAAAAACAAAAACAGGGAAAACTAAAAGAAAATGGAAAAGACTTAGCTAGTATTTTGGCGGGTCAATATGCTCCAAGCATGCAGCAGCTCCCAAAGCCTTGTTGAGGATTCAGCATCCCCACACTTCGCTCTCGTTGTGTTCTCGCTGCTAATTTTTTTTTTTCGTGTAGCGCGACGGGGGAAGAGAAAAGCGTCGCGTAGCGCGAGGGGTGGAATTTGACAGAAAGTTTCGAAATTTTCCAACACTTAGTCAAATTTCTCACCCCTTATTTCCCAAACCTTCCAACCACCATTTACAAAAACAAACATGCCTGGGGACCCACATTCTGCTGCTAAAAGCTCTTCCAAAAATCAATTATAATCCCTGCATGCAAACATCAAAACACAAAACCTGCAAACCGGGTACTCCAATGATATGTAACTGGTTTTCCACAACCCGAATGGAGATTGAGTACGGGTTATGAAAAACTAAACCTGCAAAACAAAAACAAGCAAAACCCGAGCAGCATAACACTGACACAAATAATAGAATAAAAATAAAACTAAACTAAACAGATAATGTACAAAATACAAGCAGCCATAATAATGAGGACGAATCACAGAACAGGAGAAGCAACAAACACAATGACAGCTAAAATAAAGCAAATAAATAACTAAAGCGAAAATCTGGGTTGCCTCCCAGTAGCGCTAAGTTTACAGAAGAGTCTTCAGCCAGACTCGTGCCTCACAAGTAAACTCAATCAGGAGGCCTCTCCTTAATCCTCTTCCCATCATTTTTACTCACTCTCATTCTCTTGTCGATGGACGGGAAGAATCCAACAACCAGGCCCCAGAAGACTCGAAACAGACTCGAGTCGGGCCACCAAGACTTGAATTTTCCTGGACCGAACTGTATGCCATGCATGTAATGAGGAGCATGGTCGTCTCTGCAGTCTGGAACAACTGCAGGACCTCTAATCGACCAGGTTTGTGTCCTCGAAATGCGCCGGTCCAGGCGCTCTCTCACCCTATCCCGTGGCACGTTGGATCTGGGTGGCGATCCATAATCATCGTCGTCATCCACGAGCTGGCTATCATCATCAGCAATCCCCACACTTGGGGTTTGTTCATCCTCAACAAGAAGTGGTCGCTCCATCTCCATCACTTCTTCTTCATCCTCTCGGTTTGGTGACTGCTCGATAACCGCTGTTGGCTCTCCATAAAGTAATGTCTCGAGAGTAGTAATGTCACCAACAGGGTCAAACACCTCATCAGCCTCTTGAGTTGTAAAACCAACCAACTTGTCACCAAACTCAAACTCCCAGGATAGTACATGCTCCTCCTCCTTCGTCATGACATCCTGCTGAACCAGAGGTGGGACTGACTCGTCCATTAACGTCTCTGGTCCTGGTGTGTCGAATACTTCACCTTCCTCTACCCACCTGGCCTCCATCTCAGCAAACCGGGCACTCCAATCAATCTGCCTGACTTCTTCTGCTGATGGGATGTGAAGACTCTCCTCCTGCGCTCGGAAGTGAGCAACTACAGCCTCATCTACACTCGGAACAAGTGTATCCTCTACAGCAAAAATCACGTCTCTCTCCACATCAGCTGGTCTGTCCGCCAGCAGATCGTGCCTCAAATAAGCTTGGATGTGTTCTTCTACATCCGGATCCTCAAAATCAAATATATGCCGAGCCGGAGGTGGGACTTGGGAAGAACTATCGGAAATAACAAAAACTCCGTTGTCCGTTCTCGTCTCCGGCTCTAATGAATCATCAATCACATGATCCTCTATCTGCTTCATAGATGTAGCCATTGCAAGTTTAAGTGCTTTAATCTGACTTGTCAGAAGATCCATCTCAGCTCTCCATTTGATGTCTTTGGCTCTCGCTTCCTTCTCCATCAGCTCCATCAAATGGTACGATCTCGCCAACGCATCATCCTCCTGATATCTCTCATCGTACCGGTGCGCAGAATACCCATATGAATAAAAATGCTGACATTGCTGCGTCCAATGGGGTCCACCACAATTCTCGCACCACATCTTCCTCTTCTTTCAAAAATAATAATAAATAAAAATAAAGAGAAAAATAAAGAAATACAACCTAATCTAAAACACCCAAATAAAAGAAAATATACACAAATCCTAAAATCAAAGTCAATTTCGCTATTGCCAAGTGTCCCCGGCAACGGCGCCAAAAACTTGGTGTGCTACGAACTATACGCAAAAACCTACAAGTTCTAATATTTATAATAAAACGGACAAACCTAAACTAACGCGCACAATACGACAAGTGTACCGATCGTTTGCAGAATAGATAGATAAGACCGAGTATCGAACCTACGGACACTGTATGTACAGCGAAATACTGACTCAGATGCAGGATAACTAATTACAAAAAAGGGGGTTTCTTTTATTTAAGAGAGAAATAAACTATAGAAAATAAAGGAAAAGACGAGGACAAACAAACTAGCGTGAGAATAACTACGGAACGAAAACAGATAGGGTGAAAGCACTACCTAGGCCCGAATCCTACACGTGTCTGACGAAGGTTCTATCGGTAATGGAACTGATGTGATACCGGGATCTTAAAATACTAAACTCAAAGGGAACCTAGAGCACCCTCGACCCTTCTCAAGGATTGTCAACTAAGAGACCTAAAAGCCGTTAAACCACCGGCTGGACGGGTTCCCCTCACAGGTCATCCAGTCTACTCAAGAAGTATCCGCTAGACAATCTACCTCACAGCGCGAAAGTCTCAATACACCTAAGTGCAAGGGATAACTAAGAATTTCCTATTGGACTCGGTAAACAAGATGCGAACGACGAACTAGACAGACCTTCTCACAAAGATTCTAAACTAGCGATCAGACACACGAGATAAACCGACAATCTCTCACCTCACAGCTATTAAGATTGGTTGAATATTTAGATTTACCAATTCACGAATTTCATTCCTATGGAATACTACGTCTAGCAAACCATCCAATAATAAAAAACACACGGCAATTGATCTAGCATGCACCTATTATATGAAAGACATTCATCAAAGCACATGAGGACTGAAAAATCATTCAATTGATAATACTAAATACGCATACACATCCAATGATCAAAACCAAGTTTGTTACATCATGAGTTCTTCACATTCAAAAGTTCCAAAAACCAACAAAAACCAATGTTAAACATGTGCAATCATCTTAACCTAGGTAGACAACAAGAATCTAGCCAAGAAACTTGTTCAAAATTATAAAACAATAAGTAACTAGGTTGTTCATCATGTTAGAATTGACAAGAAAACAAGAACGAATCAAAAATATGTAACCCGAGGTGAATCCGGCTTCAATTCTTCGATCCCAACGCTTGTTCTTGATCAATATCCACTTCTCCTCCTCCGATTTTAGTCCACAATCACCTTCTTGAGGCTAGAATGTTCCTCCTTTTCGCCTTCTGCCGTCACAAGGTGGTCTCTTCTTTAGGGTTTTCTAATTTTTGGTTTAAAAGGAGATGTCTGCGAAAAACCACCCGTCGCGTAGCGCGACGGGATCTTGCACACTCCTCGCGTAGCGCGAGGGCCCCATAAAAGACAAAACAGTCGGACAATCATTAAAAGGGAAATTCTGTCATTTTGCAATCCTCGCGTAGCGCGACGAAATTCCAAGACCTGTCGCGTAGCGCTACAGGGGTAAAAATCCAGAAAGTTTCTTTTTATCCACAGCCCTCTCGCACGAACCGAAAACTCGTTCTTCTTCGTTTTCAATCATATCCGCTTCCTTTGTGACGTAACAACCAAAATATATAGAAATATTAAGTACAAGCAGTTATAGAAGAAAACCGACGCAAAAAAAACACAAAGTGGGAATAAAATAGACAGTAAAACGGATGTATTTTGCAATACATCACTTATCATACTCTTGAAAGGCGACTCTGTCGAATACAAATCTCCACCAATCTTCTTTACCGTCCATCTCCTAGAGAAGCTGTTGGTGAACGAAAAGCCACTTATTTTCATCAAACCCTAATCCCACAGCTACTGATAAAAAACCAAAGTTATCGTCGGGCATTACATCCTGTATATGTGAAACGTATGGATGAAACAGAGATGGTATGGAATCCTTAAAACAATTTATATTGTTAACTGTATCCTCCCCCATCATCAATGGAAACCCATTATCAGGTTGTGGTTGCTTTCCTTTACTAGTCGTTGAACGACGGTGTCGAGAGTCCTGTGACGGAGTATACGAGCTATGTCTCGCAGGTTCAAATATGCTTTGTTGTGATTCTGTGAACAAGCTGTTTCTCGCGAGATCCTGTTTCCTTTGTTGTTGCTTTTTCAACGTTGGATGACCGCGAGTATCTTCTTGTACCACATGTGCTTTCTTATTAGTTTTGCAGGGAAAGACCACCCCTGCGATTCTCGACAACAGATTTTTTTTACCTGATCGGGTTGTAACATAATTTTGTTTCTCACAAGACCAAGTACTTTATCCACGTCTACATTTTCATGCTCAACAAATGACTGTTTTAAATCGAGCTTCCTCTAGAATACGTCCACCACATCTAACGGGATTCTGCCACCTGTATTAAAACGAGATATTCAGAACATTTTGGAATTAGAAAAAGCATGATAAATATTAAAAGGTGGCATTTATGACCTGTAGCTTCGATCTTTGCTAGACGAAAAGCACACGGTAACCCACAGCTACTGAAAAGCTGGCAACCACACCATGCCTTTTGTTTCCGTAAAGTTGATAACTTATACCACTCGTTTTCTAAAAAATCTAGAGCTTTATGTGAAACTTTACCGTGTAAGTTATCAAACAATACAATAGCTGTGTGGTTGTCCATTTTTCTTATCAAGCTTGTCCCAAACCCATGATGTAATTGTACAAACTGGTCTGTAACAATTTCATCAACCCAACAAGTCTATCCAGCGAGCTGTTAGCATTTCTAAGATAGCTCTTGAGTAGCGAATGCCGGCTCTCGACTCGGTTCGTTGTACGTTGACCAAAATTGAGATTTCTGTTAGACCATGCTGATACAAACTTTTCTTTATACGGGTCCAACCAATTTTTGGTCACATAGTCTATAACTTTTGGAAAAATAATATGTATAATGTAAATCGTAATAAATATTTTAAATTATAAACAATATGTATAAGGTAAAAATAAAAACTTACTTTCTCGTCTAGCTGAATACAGTTGTTCGTAGAGTCGGTTGAAGTTGTACTGGTACACATCTGGCGTGGGAGACTCACACAACACCGACCATGAGTACTTGAATTTTGCCCAATCTTCGTCTGTGAATGATGCCTTGCAATGTTTTGAGATATTCTCATGTATGTGCCACCTGCATAGGTACTTGGAAGTGTCTGGGAATATTTTATCACACGGGTTCATAAGAGCTTTGTCTCTGTCTGTTACTATCACACGCGGCTCCATACACTTTTGCAACATACCTTTGATTTGCTGTATCACCCGGACGAAGTTTTCCTCCCGTTCTTTAGATATAAATGCATGAGCGACGCAGAACGACTGGTGTGTGTAGGTCACACCGACGACTTGGACAAATGGAAGCCTATACATGTTTGTTTTGTACGTTGCGTCGATCATTAACATGTGCGGGAACGCCCGCCACATCTCGTACGATTACGAATGAACAAAAAGTACCCCATCCACGACATTTGTGGCGGGATCCTCCCGATTATAGTAGACATAGTCTTTAGAAGAAAGCAGGTGCTCCAGAACCTGCATTGGAGTTTCACCGACTCTCGTTTCGTTCTTTATCTTTTGTATCAAATTATAAATGTCCTTTTTAATACACCTACTCTCAGGGTTTTGCTCCCGTATGGTTGCCAGAATGTTATGTGGCGGCATGTTTTACGAATACAACTTCACTACAAGAAGTTGTTCCGACTGAGACAGTTTCCGGGCAAATGCGTGCGCCTCAAGATGTAGACTATGATCGTGGTTATGACTGCCATCTATCACAGTTAACTTCCAATAACCAGTGTTTTCGTCGTATACTCCTTCCAATTTAAAGGGACAACCTATTTTCTTGCTACCAACACGTCTAATTGTGGTCGTAGACGTACGTTCGCCGTGTCGGTCACACACAAGCCACACCTTGATAACCGGTGGTGACGGGCCGTCGCCTTTTCTCCTAGATCGTCGGGTGACAATGACGTAACCATTATCACGTCCCCTGCGGACAACCCAATCCACTAAGTGTTCATGAGACTGAAAATTCTGCAACGACAGTATGGTGACAGTTAATAAACAACAAACTAATTATAGGTATATATACGTAGTAACGTTAAACCTGTTCAGTTTTAAACGACACAGTTGAATGGGTTTGTTCCTCGTCTTCGGACTCGTTAGCCGGTTTGTTTCCCGCGTATACGAAGTCGTCGCTTTGTTGTGTCGGGTAAGATAATTCACCCGCGTATACTAGGTTGTCGGTGTTTTGTGTCAGGTAAGATTGTTCAACCACACGCGCAGTCGTCGGTGTCTTGTGTCGGGTAAGATTGTTCCCCCGCGTATACGAAGTCGTCGGTGTGTTGTGGCTGGTAAAATTGTTCACCCGCGTGTACGAAGTCGTCCGTGTGTTGTGTCGGGTAAGAGACTTCACCGTACACGTACTCGTCCGTGGGTTGTGTAAGGTAAGAGGGTTCACCGTATACGAACTCGGGATTGCTTAGTGGCTCGTTCAAATCTGGAAGCCTTACCCGTTGATTAGAATAAGCGTCGGACGAGACCTCCTCCCGGTTCACATCTTGAAATCCAGAACTTTGCGGGTTGTTTTCCAGAGACTCGTTAGAATTTACGTGAAAACCGTAGTTACCATCTCACCACCAAGACATGTCTATAATTTGTTTGAGAAATTGTTTGAATAATTTTTGAATGATACGCTCATATGAGAATTGTGCATCCTTAAATACAAAAAAATTGTCCACTATACGCATCGTATAGGCCTATACGATGCGTATAGGATCTGGTCAAACCGACAACATCGTACTAACTAGTCATTCGAACCACTATAAGAATCGTATGGAGCAATACGTTGCGTATAGGGTACAATGTACCTTCTGCAACCGGTCAGACGTTACCTCGTACCCTAAACTGTATCGTATGGCTCAATACGATGCGTATAAGGGTTCGCATGACAAGGTAATACGATGTTGTCTAACATGGGAATATGTGAAGGGCAATACGCATCGTATTGTTCTATACGATGCATATAGAGCACGGTCTGAATATCATTTTCGGTGTCTTATTATTAGTCCTCTGTTTTTATAGCCCACATCTCATATTTCATATAGCCCAACAAATAAACTCAACTGGACTTCCATTCTAAACAAATGCATCATAATTCATAAGAATATAGTTCACGAAACTTACATATATTGGAATTGGATATTAAATTTCACGAAACTTACAAATTTATGAATCAATGCCACCAACCTCAAATCTTATACAAAAATTGATATACTCTAACCTTACCAGCAATATCTATCCAAAAACCTTTACAGTAAGATCAAAAACCAAAACCTAATCATCAAGAAATGAAAATGAAAAAATCAAATTAAAAAAAACACCCAAAACTATGAACATCTAAAATCTAAAAAAAAAAGTCAACCCGTTGGCTTCTCATCAAACTTACCTTTTGAAACCCACTAAACCCTAAATTCTTGATTCCCATAGAAAGATCATGCCTGTTCAAGATCCACCTTTATTAGCTTTTGATCATCAATCTTTTGGATCTACGCAGCTGCCGCCATCATTATCATCATCATCATCATCAACATCATCAAAATCATCATCATCATCTTTAATATTTCCCCAAATCATAGACGATAACTCATAAATCCTCACATCAGCAGGAGGCATCCAAGCTTTTAAATTTGCACCCAAAACGAATGTCTTGTCCTGGTTCTTGAAGAATCTTTCCGGCAACTCAACCATTTTGTTGGTAAACACATCTTCATCTATATAAACACCACGTTCGATCCAACCCTTGTAGAACTTTTGCATGTGGGTTGAATCATCAAACGGGTACGTCCCGTGTTCGTTATGATATTCAAGAATGCTCTTCAAAAGATTGATCTCATGCAACTTCTTCCATGTGGTGATGGTTCTGCTGGCGGAACCCTCGGAGACATCTTTTGGGATGGCAAATTGGTGGCGTTTAGATTTACCGGTATTATTGATGGCATTGTCATCTTCTGGGGTTGATGATTTGCTGCGTTTTCGTGGCGGCAGCTGGTTGTTTCCAGAAGAACCACCAGGCTCGGAAGGGTTCGGAGAGGCGGAATCAGGTGAAGGGTGGTGTGATATTGGAAAATCCATGGTGGAATTCTGATGGGTTTGTTTTCTTTAACTATCTTTATAAAAGGATGGATTTTGAATGATGGTTTGATCGGAGATACAGAGAGAGGAGGAAGAAGGTGATGAAGGAATATCAAGAATTCGAAAAATGACTTCAGTAAGTGTAATTTGTAAACGGATTTTGATCAGTCAGGAACTTGCAGTATTTATAGTTTTACGTAATGACATGTATACTTGTTAAAACTACATGCTAGGCTTTATATATATTTGGACATTTAGTTTTTACTTTCTAATCATAACTTTCATGTTAGTTATCGTATCGGTTCAGGAGAATGAATTTATGACACGACACAAATATAATATAATTAAAGTTTGTGGGTTTGGATTTAGTTTAAAAGGATTCGGGTTAGTTTTGGTTGAACCTATTAACACGTTTAGCTATATGGCTATAAGGGTCGTTTTGAGTTAACCTGATGGGTTCACGAGTTGACATGTTTAAAATGGTCGTGTATAAAATTTTTAAATAATATGTTTGATGTCGAAATTGAGTACTTTAAAATTTAAAAGATAAAGGACAAAATGAGAATCAAGTTTTTAAGGCTGAAACGTAATTATTTTATATATGTTTGTATTTTTTGTTGTAAATTATAATTATAGAGAATTAATTTGAAAAATAAAAACTAAAAAACAAAATAAAACAAAAAATCAGGTTAAAAGGGCTTGTTCGTATCCACTCGTAAAAACTTGTGTAAGTTCGGATTGTCTAACACAATTTTCATTTTTGTGTGATCATACTTGATTCGTGTTGGGTTTGACCCATCAAATCGCAAAGACGACTTATTTAAAAACAACAGATTAATTGTTAAAATAAGCTTAAAATGGGTAGTTTTGAGATTTAACTAAGTTATATAAATATTTTAGTGATATAAACAAAATAAATAATTCATATGAAATTAAAATTTTATGTAAAATGAAATTTTTAATAAAGTAAATAAAATACATCACTGTAAATTGTAAAGTGCGCCTTTTAAATAATAAGCATTTATTCGATGGCAACAAGTTAACAACTCACTCCTCTAATTGGCGGGAAAATTCTCATCCCTAATTATCATAACTAGGGTTTCATCCGATAGAAACCGGTAACAGTTCTCAATCTCGCCAATTAACCTACTATTGTTGCTTCTTTGATAGTATACCTACTCGATTGAAGTTCTACAAACTTGTTTCTCTGAAGAAAAAGAATGAGCAAAGAAGAAAGTCCACAGGTTACAAGAAGAACAACGAGATTATCATCATCCTACACCCCAAATGAAATTGAAAGCGCTGCAAAACGCATCAATCTCCCTCCACTCACTCTTCGAGATCTCGTGTTTGGAGAAGAAGAACCCCTAACTCTCGATGGTTTAATTTCAAGTCTACCAGGAAGACGAAACCAAATCCTTGAAATTTTACGCCTTTTAGGTCCGGTGAATTGTCCCGTGTCTCCGTTGTTTGTATACGGCGGCGTATCGACTGGTAAAACGAGTACTATTCTCCAGGTTTTTCGGCACTTAAATCGGCCATTTGTGTACTCTAGTTGTAGGACATGTTACAATGCACGCCAACTGTTTGATAATATTCTGAACCAGCTATTGCTTCATAGGAAGAGTGAAATCAATGATTATTCGAGTGCGAAGAAGTGTGAAAAGCAGGCTGATTTTATTAATCTTTTGAAGGAAGCATTGGTGGGGGTTGTGGATGGTTTGAAGGGGAATGTGGGGAAATCTCCTCGCTCGAAGAAGTCCGAAGGATGTGTTAATGGAAGTATGGTTTACTTGATTTTTGACAGTTTAGAGCTTGTTAGAGATTGGGATAAGAGTGCTACCATATTGCCTCTTCTGTTTAAGCTTCATGATATTTTGAAGGTTCCTGATTTGGGTTTGATTTTTATTAGTAGCTCCTCACTTGATACGTACCACTCGGATACTGGTTTTGTTGATCCTATACCTGTTTATTTCCCTGATTATACAGAAGAGGGTCTCAAGCAAATCTTCATGAGAAACCAATCAAACTCAAAACTACTATCGACTTTTCTTGAGTGAGTGACATAGTTCCATTTATGAATTGCTGTTTTATTTTATGATATAGTTTAAAATAGGTGACAATCATCACTTTTGAGTGCCAAACTGCTATCTCAATTGCTATATGGACTTTGTCTAACAAAATTTGCGCCATATTCTTTTTTTTACAATTAAGTACAATTATAAGAGGGTGTTTGGATGTGTGTTTAAATTGAGTCATAATAATCAATTTTGAGCATTCTTGTAAGAGTGATTGAATCTGTTTTTCTGATTATTGATGGCAAAATAGTTAGATTTGGAATAGCATGTAACAAGTTGTTTTGCTGTAAGAAAACCGATTATGAAGACAGTAAAGCTACCTATGTATTCCTAGATTAAGCATTTGATTATCTTATTATTTGAAAAGGCTCATCCATACACCTTCCAAGTATTTTGAAACTTGATATTAGTATGGTTAACAGCTGAAGTTGTATTATACCTTTTTGTTTGAATTTGAGAGTGCATGATGTGATTACTAAAAGTATGGTCTTTTTAATCATGGATCTTATGTTACACAGTGTGGTATTGAAGCCTTTCTGTCGAGTAACAAGAAGGCTTGATGAGTTATCTACTGCTTTATCACCATTGTTCAAGAAGTACTGTGAGCCATTAGACGATTTGGATGTTATCCCTAATGAAGAAACAAGGAGACAGTTGTTTACTTGTCTTCAACCCCATATTGGTCCTGCTCTGAATGAGATATTCAGAGTCACTTCTGAGCCATCTGTAGAAGCTGGAATAAAAAACAATCTGAAAAGGAAAAACCCCTTGAAGAAATTTGGAAATGATTCTGTTGATGATATAGACTTTCATATGTCTACTTCTGCAAAATATCTTCTCATTTCTGCATTTCTTGCTTCTAGAAATCCTGCTACTCTTGATGCATCATTCTTTGATTCAACTGGTGGTTCTGCTAATCAAAAAAAGAAAAGAAAGTAAGTGCTTTCATAAGTTCTCAATATTAAGTAGTGTAATATAGTAAGTCATAACTCATTTTATTCTTGTTTCTGCTTAACCCAATTTCATCTCTTCTCCATTTTGCATATCCTGCTTACACAAATTCATGCATTACAAAAATAGGACCCATGGAATGGAACAAATCTGAATGTGGTAAATTAACAAATTACCTTTCAAGCAATACTAAGAACAAATTATACTTGTTGTAAAAATGAAGCTTCAACTTTAAGAATAATAAATGAAGCTTTTGACTTGTTTGTTGTTGTAGCTGTGCCTTGAATAGCATATTCTTCTTTAATCCCACAACATTAGGCTTATATATTACTAGGTTAGAAACCCGGTGTATTACACGGGTTGAATAAATGAAATGTTATATACTTAGTAATAAAGATTTACATATTACATATTTATGACATATTACATATTTATGACATATTACATAGTTTTTTAATACAAATTCTAGAAACGTTATATAGTTATTTTTTTAAAATGTTTTATAAAAAAATGAAAGAAATGTTCAATTTATAAAAATGTTTTATGAACAAACCTATTTTGTTTAAATAAAAAATGTTTTTATAAAAATCATTATTATTTAATAGGAGAGAGGGAAACAAAAAGTTATAAAAACAATTAAAGAAATTTGTATAATTAATAGGAGAGAGAGGCGGGGAAAAAGGCTGAGAATGCACAGAAGAGTGACAAGTGTCACATCAAAACCTTTATTTATTAGAGAGTATAGATTTTTTGTTCTTCCACATATGAAATTCCATGTAGAACTTGAATTGTGGGATGTATTTTACCAGGCAAATTGCACAAAAGAGAAACAAACTTTATACGTTTTCCTTTTCCTGATTTTAGCAAGCAACTTTAAATTAGGCGCAAATAAATGTTGGGTTAATCTTGATGGTTCGGGTTCAATAAACGGGTCATGGTTCATGGGTCATATGGATTTGGTCCTTTGTGCATGTTTTAAATGATGAAAGAATAGTCTGGTGTTGGCCGAAGTATGTGGGAAGACCGAGTATTGAGGAATTGAACGGAAGACCTGGAGAGCAAATAAAACGTTAGAAGTATCTTGCTAAAGTGGAGGTGTACGTGGGTCTTATTTAGCATGTGGTTTATTTGTTATTTGTAATATAAATAGGGAAACCAGTAGCTAAGGTTCAGTATGCAAAGTTTTTACGAAAGTTATAAACAAACGTCACTTTGCTTTGTGTGTGTCTTCTTGTGTGTTTTAGTGTTTTATTGGGGCCTGAACCAACATTTGGTATCAGAGCCTTAGGCTCATACAGTGGGATTAGAAGAAAGAAGCAGGTTTGAGAGTCGATTTTCATAGAGAAGGGGAGCAATCTCTGTAAACTGCAGGGCTGAACAGAAGAGCAACGTTTTATATATGGCGGTGATTTCCGTTGAAAGCAGCAGAAAGGAGTCCGATGATTTCATGTGAGGAAATCACAAGAAAGTGAAAGAATTCGCAGGAAGAGACGCAACAAAGACCGAAGAAAGAGACCGACGTCGGAGAAGAAGAATCGGCGAAAGACCGCTGCCGAAAGTGAATTCCGGTGGGAGACAGAGAAGACCGACAAAGCTGCAAAGGACCGGCGGCTTGAAAAATTGTAGACCGAAGACCAAAAGTGGTGACCGGAGACCGAAGGCTCACCTAAGGAAGAAAGATTGAACGAGACCGAGACCGAAGGATACAACCGTGAATGGCGGTTTGCCTGAAAAAGAAAAGGTGGTTCTGTGTGAACCAAAGGAGACCGAAAGAATAGTTAATCTTCGTGATTAAGAGCTGCAAATCTGTGTGACGGAGAGAAGACATGTGCAGCGGAGAAGATGAAACGAAGCCATCAAACGTTTCTGTGTGAAGCGACAAAGATCTGTGTGGTTGAGTTTGAAGATCGACCTGCGTGAGTTGAAGGAACAGCTGTGTGCTGATCAAAGTTCTGTGTGATATTGATCAAGAGAAGGCAAAAGAAAAAGGGTAATGTTTGTTGTACTGTACAACTGATTGATGCATGAAGAAGCATGCAAGTATGTGAAACTTGAAGCAAGAAGGCAAGCACCTTAAACAATTCCCTATGGTTGCAAGAAAGAAGAATGTGGGTTCAGTCTTTTTGAATCCATATGATTAAAGCAAGATTAGTTAGCAAGTTCAGCAAGAAGCAAGTAACATAGAAAGATCAACAAGTTTAGCAAGAAGAAAGATTCCGGATAGCAAGTAACGGAAGCAAAAGCAAGAGTCGAGTCGGAACTTTGTGAACCGATCAAGCAAGAGACAAGAAACGAGCAAGGAACCTGCGTGGTTTGGTGAAGGAGCAAGAAGCGAGAACCGAGATCAAGATTAAGGGGGTGAATGTTGGGTTAATCTTGATGGTTCGGGTTCAATAAACGGGTCACGGGTCATGGTTCATGGGTCATTTGGATTTGGTCCTTTGTGCACGTTTTAAATGATGAAAGAATAGTCTGGTGTTGACCGTAGTATGTGGGAACACCGAGTATTGAGGAATTGAATGGAAGACCTGGAGAGCAAATAAAACGTTAGAAGTATCTTGCTAAAGTGGAGGTGTACGTGGGTCTTATTTAGCATGTGATTTATTTGTTATTTGTAATATAAATAGGGAAACCAGTAGCTAAGGTTCAGTATGCAAAGTTTTTACGAAAGTTATAAACAAACGTCACTTTGCTTTGTGTGTCTCTTCTTGTGTGTTTTAGTGTTTTATTGGGGCCTGAACCAACAATAGAAACCAACTTACATTTTATTATTAATTTGTGCAACCAATTTTGTTACCGATTGTAGCAATAAATGTTGCTGATATTTCAAAGGTTACCAACATGACATCTTATTATTCATTTAGTGTATAGACACTTGCCACGTGGAATCTAACATGACAATTAAATAGTTATTTTTAAATTTAGAAGTTAACATTTTTCAAACTTATAAATGAATTTATTTTTATGTTCTTTTCACATAAGCATTTTTCGCATACATGCATCTGTCGACATGGCTCGCATGGCGTCAATCATTTCCACACAACAATTTACATGTAAAGTCATATACAGTGAGGTTGGTTGCTAATATCAGTAACCAGATGTACGCTGGTTTTTATTTTGCGATTAATATAAAGCTAGTTGCTAAATCACGAAAAGTGTAACATTTGTTTCTATTTCGTGCAGTGTGTCTATATTACTACAACATACTGTTTCTTTTTGGCGTTTATGAGGCTGAATTATTGAGCTAGTTTTGTTCATTCTCAGCCTTTTTTTAACCACTCCTTAATTTACAGGGCTTCTGAAAAATCAAGGGATTTGAAAGAAGCTTCAGAGCAAGAACAGTTCATGAAAGGCCCTGGAACTTTTCCATTAGAGAGATTATTAGCTATTTTCCAGTGTCTCACATCAAGTGAAGAATATTCACTTGAAGAAGATGAAGATTCACAAGAAAAAACGAGTTTAGGTGGTGATTTTGGTGAAAACAGTCTTATGTCTGATATTCTCTTGCAAGTATCAAGTCTTTGCAGTGCTAATTTTATAACTAAAGGTGGAAGTTGTCCACTAGAAGGATCCACTCGGTATCGGTCCACAGTTAGCGAGGATTTGGCATTAAAAGTAATATTCATAAACTTATTTATATGATTCTTTATAAACTTTTTTGGTGGTTGGTTTATTTATTTTTGATTTATGTGCAGGTAGCAAGGAGCTTGAAGTTCCCGCTTTCAAAGTATTTGTACAGAAGATAGTATGCTAGGAGAAAGCTGGTTACTTTCTCTGTTAAAGACGTTTCATGATTCGACTTCTGATGGTTAGTTATATCACTTGTTGAAGTTTTATGTTTAATTTTATGAAACTTATAAAAACCAAGTTTCTCTTTGTATTGATTTGTCACTGCTTATCTTACAAAGTGGTATCTTTGTTGGCATCTTGGTAACATGTTACACATGTTGGTGGTCTGTTTTGTACCTTAAGAACCTAGTTATGAACCCTAGGTTCTGTTTGGTGACCTACTTTAGTTTCACTGTTGAAATTCAAGCAGATCAAATGCTTTGTTTCCCTTGTTTTAGGGTTGGTTTCATGTCTAAAAGATCTCTTGGTAGTGTTGGTCAACTCTTTCATGTATGCCTTTGGTCAAACTTGTAATAACCAACTCTTTTGGAAAGTTGGTTATTGGTCCGAGACTTGGCCACTAATAAGGCATGTGTATTTTGATTGCTTGAAAGCTTTTTAGCTTAAGCTCGATTTGTTTGGTGAAAGGGGTCTTCTTATTAACAATTTCAGTCAAATTCTATATAAATGGCTTGATTGCTTGAAAGCTTTTTAAACCGGCGAAAAAATATGGCATATTTTCGCCATTTCAAGTTTAAATTATAATTTAATTTTTAATTTAAAATATTATTAATTTTTCCCGATTTTACCTGAAAATATTATTATTTTTTTAAATTTAATAAAAATTATATAATTTTAATAAAAATTATATAATTTTTTTAAAAATTTTTGTTTCTTAAAATCTTTTCATTTAATTTTTGTTAAAGGAATTTTAATAAAATAAAAAAATATATTTTTAAATTAAAAAAAAAATCATGTAATTTTTTATATTTAATTTTTGAAAAAAAATAAAATATAATTTTTATTTAAAAAAACGAATTTTAATAAAATATTCTTTTGAAACAAATATATATACCCCTCCCTACCATTCATTTTTGACACTTATCTAACAAACTTCATCAACTTTACCATTTACTTAAAAATTTCTTTCACATTCCATCCACTTATAAACTTCATCCTTTTATAAACTTCATCCTTTTATCCATCCACTTATCATTTATTTTTAAGTAATGTCTTGTAATATTATTTTATGTACCGGTGGAAAATGGGACTTTGTTAATAGTGTTGAGGAGTACGTTCCTGTAAAAAAAATGTTTTCGACGTGTTTTTTGTGTTCCTAGTAATATTAGTTATGCGGGTTTGAAAAATCTTATTTGTGAAAAATGTGGGTTTAGCAATGAAATTCGTTTTTCTTATAAAATGTCTACTTACACACATTTAATTGATCTATTGGATGATAGTGATGTTTTATTTTTTTAAAATGTTGTTTTAAATCAACCAAATGAATTGTTGTCTTTGTACGTTACTGAGGAATCTGGTGTGGGTAGTTCAGTTGTTTTTCATTTTTTCAAATTTTCAACATTTTCGTCACTTTTTTCGAGATTTTCGCAGACCGGTCAAATCACTGAATTTTCGCCACTTTTTCAAGATTCTCTAAATTTTCACCAAAAATTGTCAAATTTTCGCCACTTTTTTGAAATTTTCGCCATTTTCGAAATTTTCAAAGATTCTCTGGAATTTTTGTCAAAAGTGGTCAAATTTTCGCCATTTTTTCGAAATTTTCGCCATTTTTCAAGATTCTAAGAATTTTCGCCACTTTTCAAAAAATTTCGCCAATTCCAAAAATTTCGCCGTTTTTCAAAATTTTCGCCACACCTAATCTCCATTTGGACCCACAAAATTAAAAAAAAAAGGCGAAAATTTGAGGCAAAATTTCGACATTTTGGCTATTTTAGTAAAAAAAAGAGTCAACGGCTATATTAACAAATGAGATTGGGTCAATGGCTATTTTGGTGATTTTCCCTTCGTTTTTTTTTTTTTGAAAGGCGACCTTCATTTTTTAAGTGGCAGTCGCATCTCCGAATCGGAGACCCGTTACCCCTCAACCTGACCACTACGTTGTCTGAACCGGGCCCGCGGGTTCAGAACGAGAGGCTTAGGCTTTCACCGGGAAACCATGGAGCCTGCTGCCACTTGACAACAGTTGCGCCGCTACACAGGCCAAACCCCGCTAGCGTAACGCACTCCGGATTAAAACCCGGCTCGGCTTGGATTCGAACCTGCGTGGGCAAGTTGAATCTTCATCGCCTATACCACTGGACTAAAGCCGGTGGTTATTTCCCTTCGTTTTATATCATGTTTATGTTCTAGCATGACAGATTAGATTGACAGCTTACAATTTATGTAAAACAAACTTTACTTGATTACATTAAAAAGTGAGAATAAATTCATTCAAATTGGTTGGTGGGAGGAGATGGATATGAAACATGGTATGTCACTAAACCCAATTCATACGGTAACCATCAAATCAATTATTTCAGCTATATTCTTTTCGCTTATTCTCAATTAAATATTTAAATCTGATTGTTTGTTTATTATTATTGTTATTTTTTTAATAATTATTATTTAGAACTTACTTTATGAATGAAATTTTATAAACACTTTAATTTATTGTTGTTATTATTATTATCATAAAACGAGATTCTAACTTAGTATAATAATATAAACACATTGTTTATATATTATTATTGACTTATATTAATTGTGAAGTTTTACCCACAACTATATATCAATGATGCACCCTTGGAATAATATTGATGCACCGTTTACGTTCTGGGGTGCTGCCCCTTTGACTCTCGATGCTTCATTGTAAACAATATTTTTAAAATTAAAAAAATAAATAAAATTAAAGAGAATATATTCTTAATTTTCTATAAAGTAAATTTTAATAAAAAATCTAAGTATATCAAGAATATTAGATGCTAAAATGTTTAGTCAAAACTACTTATTTAAATTAAAATTCAAACTTGTATATGTTTTCATTTCATTTTCTAGAAAGTACAATCATGTACAAAATACATTTTCTAGAAGTAGAATCATGTACAAAAAATGCAGGAAACATAAAAAGTCATGTAAAAATGACACTTCGTTTATAAAAACACATTGTATACGAGATAACAACACATAACAAAATATAACAGTATAGTGTAAAATGATATAACACGTTGTAATGGGATAACAATACAGAACAACACATGTTATCTCATTTTACACTATGTTGATATATTTTGTTACGTGTTGTTATCGTATGTATAATGTGTTATAATCAGCGCAGTGTCATTTTTACACTACTTAAAAAAAATCGTTTAAAAAATATATAACAATACTGTACTCATATTAAAAAGAATAAAATTCTCGATTTATGGTATAATTTCTTTAAAAAAAATAATAAAGTATTTAAAAATTATTTGAGTTAAAAAAAATGAGTGAACTAATATTTAATGAAAAAGGTCAAATGGGGGTGTCAATTCCCTCTTTTACCTTTCTAGTAATTGTTAACCATGTACACGTGTCAACATCTTCTTAGTTTCTACGGTTTTTATGCTAAATGTGTTTTGTACGAGATCTTTCCTCTTAGATCATCAGGTATACCTAAAAAAAAACACGGCGTGATCCTATATGACATCTATGTGGCACCATCACATGAGGGAACACCACCCCGTTGATTTTTTTAAGGCGTGATTAAGCATTTTTTAGTCCATGTCGTGATTTTTTTCACGCGAATTCTCTTTTGTTTGTCAAACAACTTTTGAGGTGGCATATGGTGATTTGGTGGTGAGATTTATCAGTTGAGGGAACACCACCCCCTTGATTTTTTCACTTGAGTGATGAGAATATCACTTGAGGAATCACGTTAGGTATACCTGATGATTTTAGAGCAAAGGGTATACCCAAGTGATGAGGGTCTCAAATGATGAAAAAGTCCACGCCACGTGGCGTCACGTCACACCCTTCATTATCACACCATCCATCTTGACAAGGGAAATACTCAAGTGATTGGAGTGGTGTGATAATTAAATGTTTTTATTTATTTATCTCTCAACAGCTAGTTTCCATTGAAGCAACAACGAGTTTCCATTGAAGCACGCCGTGAGAAATATCACGTCCCTCAATCACGACGTGAAAAAAAATCGAGGGGGCGATGTTCAATCTTTATCACGGTGTGATTCATTCTAACACGTTGGATCACGATGTGTTTCACGGGAGTATATCTGATGCTCTTATTTTCTATTACAATTTTACTATAAATTCAATTTTCATCATATTATAGGTAATTTAATATTACAATTTTATTAAAAATTCAAATTTCATCATGTTGTTGGTATTTTCGCAATTATAACTTACAAGTTTATAACGGTTTTCTAGAAGCAACTCCAAATTGGCATTATAACTGCCCATTCTAGAAATCTTAATACACAAAATTGTATACGGTAAAAATTTTTAAGATGTAAAAAATATTGAAAGTTGATTTATTTAAAAATCATTTTATTCATTGGTTAATTGATATTTATCAGTAAATATATCATGACCATTTGGTGCAATGGTAGCCTCAAGACTTCCCACAGTGGAGGTATTGGGTTCGAATCCTGGTCACAGCAAAAAAAAAGGTTCTGTGGTCAGGTCAGAGAGTTTACTCAGTTGGGAGGTTCCTCCTGGGGTGGGCTGCCATGGATGTTCTAGGTGTTGCCCCGGAAAAACTCAATTATCCTAGAATATCTAGGTGTTGCCGTTCAAAAAAACAGTAAATATATTATATTTTATAATTATTATATAAATTGTTGTATTTTGGTCTTGATAAATACAACTATTAAATATAATAATTCATAAATATTTCACCGACAAAAGTTAATAAATAAAGTAATACCAAACAACGACAAAAAAGGCTAAACACTTTAGCGCAGAGCATTAGCAAGCTATTAAATCCGTAATAATGTCACCATCAACTACCTCAACTAGATTTTACAACTTTTTAATAAACTTTAATTGCATTGATTAGAAAACCTATTATAACGTAAATTATTTAGATTTATAATATAGTTCAAAAAATGTAATAACCTTATATCAATTTCATTCAACTTTAATCAAGTTACCTAAAATAAATCATACCTAAGAATTGATGTATTAATTGTTCATATGTCCTCATCTGGACATCTTGATGGTAAATTGTGTATTTCCTTCATTAACCGGTTAGGGTTCGATTACTGCAATTTGCATGTTTGATGGGTTTAGTTAATAGGAATAAATCAGGCGTTGTTTAAAAAAACTTTTCATATAATTGATGTGATTAAAGTTCGACAAAAATAGTGTATTTACTATTTTTTTTTTAAACGTAAACTTCATTAGAAAACAACCAGCTCACGAACTGGGGCGGCCAAACCAAAACAACTTACATATTTACAAAATTACACAAATCGGTCCAAGAAATGGACTTCACTTTATATCTATTCCTAACCCATAGATACCTAACCGTTTTGACTTCACTTATAATGTTTTCCACCCGAGCTTTTTTATTATCAAATTTCAACCCGTTTCTTGCTTTCCAAATGCACCAACATCCAATAATGACAATCCCTTTGAAAACTTCTTTAGCCGACCCATTTAGCCTGACATGGTTATGGAGTTCCAAAATGTCTCTAAACGAGAAGACAAAGAATGGAGGAACTTTGCACCAAATACTTACGTGTTGCCAAACATTAGAAGCTACCATACAAGAGGAGAATAGATGCTCAACAGTTTCTTCATTCGACTCACACAACGGACAATTCACGTCTTCAATATGTATATTCCGATTCCTAAGGGCCACCGCCGTAGGAATTCTCCCCATCTCGGCTCTCCACACAAACACGTTACACTTTATCGGAAGCCACTTACACCATTGCATTACATAGATGTTACTGTAATCGCTCCGTTTAGATAATAATCTTCTAACCGCCCCCACCGAGTACCTATCTGAATTTTGACTGATCCACGTCCAACCATCTTCTCGAGCGTTCAATGAAATTGCGTCCAAAATTCTGATGAGGCCATTCAGCTCCGTGATTTCTAAAAAACTTGCTAGTCCCCTACTCCATTTCCAAGATATCACAGACTCATCACAGACAAAAATAGTGTATTTACTATGGTTATGAAAATATAATCATCTAATGAATACATACTTTATTTTAGTTATAAACATGGATAGTTTAGATCGTATTTTACTGATAACGGTTTAAATTGGTTTAATATAAGAAAATACTTACGGAGGAAACTATCGAGTGCGATCAAACAATTAAACAATTGTAACATAACCTAGAATGTAATTCAAAATTTTAAATACATAAAACCTTGCAAATCATATTATTTAAAGGTTATTGTTGTTATTATTGGATAAATGTCAGAAAAACCCTATGTGTTTTCGTTATTAGCATATAAGTTTCAGGACTTTATTTCTTACATTGTTAAATCCCTAAACTAATAAACTCAACAAAATGTCCTTTTTTATAAGGTTTGATTACTTAATTTTGTAAAAAAAAAACCTATTCATTTTGTTCTTTAGAGCATCAACAATGTTAACACTCATAGAGGCGCTTAATCAACTACTATATCAGATTTACACTTATTCTTAAAAAAACATTTATATTCTCCAAACTATGGCATGTCCTTCATCATGTACAATCATATTATATAATATAATACGCACATACAATATATTGCTTATTGTCTACGTTCTCCAAACTCTTTTTATACCTCGTATAATTCCCCATCGAGCATAAAGGGCACCGAAGCACTCTTGACATTTTTTCTTGCAGACTCATGACAAACTTTAAATTCAGCATCTTTAGGTTTTGTGGATACGTGAAACTTTTTACTAGTGTGGTCCATTCAGGATGTATTCCATCTGCAAGATAGTATCCTTTCGTGTATTGCGTGTCATTCACTATAAACTTGCATAGAGGTGTACGTTACCCTCTAAGATTTCGTTGAATACTGAAGAGTACTGATTGAGCACGTTTATGTCATTGTTAGAGCAGCTACTGCAAAATAGGCATGACAGGTCCATAGGTTATATGATGTAACTACCTCGAGCAATACTTCTTTGTAAAAGTATGTTGAATACTAGGATAAACGTTCGATAATTCAATCAAAAAGTTGTCTGCTTATCCAGAACCATCGTCTATAGTAATTCTCAGGGTACAACAGGTCTGGAGCAAAGTAGTCATTCCAAAGACGATTGTCTCCATCTTCACGACCCATCTCAATATTTTTGTGTTTCCCCTTTAAACGTCTAGAACTTGACTCCTCTTTGTTATTTGGATTTTTTTTTTGGGGGGGGGGGGGGGATAACCGTTGTAAATGTAAAAAATTAAAATAAATTATTATTATATATTATAAGTAATATATATTCTAGTTTAAATGGAGAACAAAAATAATATATATATATGATCGTTGCACACCTCGGCTCCACACCACTCGTTTTCCCTCGTCTGAACTATATATCGAACTAACGACCCCACAAAGACTTCCTCCGTTAATGGCGATTGTCACACCCCAACCGACGACGGAAACGTCGGGGCGGGACATGTATACTGTTCATGAGCACATGGTTGACTAGATTTCAATATATTAATCATCAAATTTTATTTCAAACAAATCAAACACAACCAAGTTCAAACGTACATAATTGAAATACAAATGGTTCTTCATTTAAGATTAACTAAGTCCAAATCCTATGTGTAGCAAGCCTTGATCAAACATTAGCACCTGAAACATGAATAAAATAAGGTCAACTAAAAAGTTGGTGAGCATACACATGTTTATACATAGATAGTATATATAGATGTGAATAAACAAATCCTTACATAACATGATAAAATAAGGCATTTATGGGGAGCAACTATTGTGTAACCAAAGTACAATCAAACCTTTGTAACTAGCTTGCAAATTGTGTTGTCGGTAACAATCACCCCAATCTGGGTGGGTTTGTCAGACTCAATAGATCTATCATTGTTAACCGTCGGCTTGAATAGTTAATGATTGCACATAAATTGCACATAAACAGTTAACACACCTAGCACTCAAACATAAAGCTCAAATTTTGTATACATGAATGTAAAGAGGATTTGTGTTTGTGTAAATGTAAACAATTGTGTGTATAGAGTTCATGTTTCACCCCAAAAAGTGTAAAAGAGTAAAAGGGGCTATGTAATACTCACTTAGATCAAGGTTGTAGTTAGCACGCGAGACTAGGTAGCAAAATGATTCTTGTAACTCACGACGTTAACCTAGTGTGTAATATATATCAAATTAATAATGTGTACGATAGCCTAGATCTAAGTCTCGGATTTAATTGAGTGTGTGTACAAAGAGTTGTAGTATGTATAGGAGTGTAGGAAACTGTGGTTTGTTCTTGAATTGGTTTTGTATAAAATGAAAGATTTTAAATGAATAGTTTTAAATTATTTTAATTAGGGTTTGGGTTTGAATAACTAAATAAATTAAATTTAGTTATTTAGTTATGAAAATAGTGTGTGGATTATCTTAAACATAAATTAAATAAATAATTTTGTTTTATTTATTTATTTATAAAGATGTGTAAAAATAATATTTATTTATAAAGATGTGAAGAAAAAAAATGATATTTATTTATAATAAATATACCTTTAACTTTTTTTATTGTAGATTATAATAAATAAATTTATTTATTTATTTATTATTTTAAAAATAAGTATTTGATTTAAATAAAGTTAAAATTTTATAAACTTTATAAAAACAAATATTTTATTTGAAAGTTAATTTCATTTAATTATTTAAATATCTAAATTTTTGTTTTAAATATTTAATATACAACTTGAACAACGAAATTCGTAATAAAACTAAATTTATATTGAAAATTTACAAATCTGGTTTTATTCTGTTACAAATATTGTCAGGTTTATAAAAATATTTTTTATAAAATTTCTGGAGCTTTAAAAATCGGTTTAAAAAAATATATGCAGACCACCCGGTTCGAACCCGGGTGGTTTCTGTATGGGTAGCGCGTAATACCACTAGACCAAGAGGACTGATGTTGATACTAATCCGGTCCGAAAACTATCTAAGGTGAAATCACAGAGGGACCGGGTTCGGTTATAACATGTAAGGCAAAAAGATCCGCTGATGGTGGGTTTCGAACCCACGCCATATGGTCCGATGGTGCAATGCCCTAGCCAGTCGGACCAGATGGTTTCGCTGGTCTTATAAGGAAACCATTTGCACATATACGAATAATGAATCGAGAACCACCGCTAAATCAGAATACGTATAAACGATCAAGAACCCTAATCAAAATTGAGTGTGATGGGTTTTGTTAACACAAATTGATAAGGGGTTATTGACAGGGACTCAATTGCGAATCAAACGAACTAAGTATTACCGGATATGGTGGAGTATCGAGCGTCGTCGGCTAACCGGTCAGGGGTGATGTTCTTGAGGTTCGATCCACGCACAGAGATGATGTGGGGTGTGATTTTGGGCGTAGAGAGTTTGTAATGGTGATGGAGAAGGTGTGGAATGATTTTTACAATTTAATTTCATTCTAAAAACACCAATTGATTCGGGTTTGACGGAGCGTGCCGCCAATTGTGATTACGCGTAAATCCGATTGTATGAGAGTGAATCTGGTCATGACTAAGGTTCGAATACATAGGAGGATCATCTGTGCGTGATTTGCGGAAATTAACACATCTTAATTCTGTGATTTGAAACCGATTCACACCTGGTTTGACTCTGAGAAGTCAAACCTGCTTTGAATTGGTTTAAATCTGTGACTGACCGCGAAATTGATTTAAGTTGTTATGTTACATAAGTTGTAAGCTGCTCGATAATCATCCTGGTAACCAAGGCAAGTTCTAATCCATCGGGTTGGGTTGGTTTAGCCATTGAATTTTCAAACATTCGAATTGTTTGACTTTTACAAGTCAAAATAGATCAATTTAGGATGGATGGTGTCAAGGATCAAGGTTGAAGGTTCGATTTGAGGGTTCAAGTTCATAGGTGGGGGTCAAAGTTGATTCCATGGGGTTCATGAGTAGCTTTTATTTTCTTTATTTATATCATTTGCAAAAGTCTAATTTAATATCTATTTAGTTATAAATATTTTATAAAGGTAACTTTTCCATTTTTATAAAATAACAAGCTGTGTAAATGAATTATTTAATAACTAAATGTATATGCACATATTTATTCATAATACATTTATATAAATAAAATGTATTTACATAATTAAGGCTCTACAAGATTTATTTGATTTGAGTAGAATCATATATATATAGGGGGAGGATCAAATAAGAAGTTGTTTTCGGCTAAGAAATCTAAGAAGTGACAAAAACATTAAGAAACGATATCAAACGAACTCGGATTGAGCTCATTCCAGCGGCGTTGGAACCGTATCGTCGAACTCTACCATCTTAGCTTTTAGGGTTTAGATCTTAGCGTTGAATTTTAGGATTTTAGCCATAGGGTTTAGCTTTTAGGGTTTAGATTTTAGGGTTTAGGTTTTTTTTTAGGGGTGGGGGTTTACGTTTTTGGGGGTGGGTGGGGGTGGGTTTAGGTTTTTTTTTGGGGGTGGGGGGGGTGGGGTGGGGGGTTTAGAAAGAAATGATATATCCATCTTTATAAATATTCATGCTATGATATGTATTTAATAGAAAGAAATGTGTATAATGTGCAAAGTTGAAAACTTAAATTGATATGTGTCAAGATGGTGATTAACGTGGAACCGGTATGGAATTGAAATGGATTGTGATATGAACTAAAATTTAAGTCGGAAAATCATGGATGTTACAGTCTCCCCATGTTAAAGAAATTTCGTCCCGAAATTTAACTAGTTGAGGCTACTGAATCAGGAAAGAGATGGGCGTTTTGATTTTTAAACGGGTCTTGACTATCGGTTTGAGGAGTACAATTGATAAAAAGATTCAGGTTTATTTCTCAAGGTCAGGCACAAATGATAGTGGATTTAGTTTTGAAATGAACTTAAGGAGAAGATTGTCAAATAATAATCTAGATTCTCTATGTGCAATGCATTTGATGGGATCTTGATAATTAGGGTTTGTGTAAGATGTAGTCTAATATGCTCAAATTGTCATGGGGTAAGAGGGTCCACAAACATTGGTCTAGGTCAAAACTTTCACGTGACACGAACAACGCTACTTCTGATAATATGATGGAGCACTTATATATAGGAAGTACCATCGGCGTATCCACCATGCCCTTGTCATATCACATTAGTTTCATTTTCATACATCACGATAGGTTTTAGGTCACAACACATGGCAAAATTCACTATGTTTTTCCATGCGCTGATTTTTTTATAATTCCGTGTGCACCCGTAATTACTCAAATCATCGCATGGTCCATATAGATCATTCCGTTGTGTGCGGGTCAAGAGGGGCACAATTTCACTTCGTTCATGTCTATTGTTTTCACATAAAAGTTGTTAAAAAGTAACTATGTCCTCAGGTAGGCAGGTCAGTTAGCAACTAAGGAGTAATAAGGTAGTATAACTTAGAGTTTCTTAGTTTACTCGCGTTTGAACAAGAATACGTCAACCCCGAGTAGTTTCAATGTATTATGGTTTCCAAGTTTGGTGAACAAAGTGTATGACCATTCTTTGTGTATACCGTGCTCAATCATTTGTAACAATTGCAAGCAACTTAGTTTCGCGTATAATGTAGACACACAAGTCTCATGTATGATCTAGTGTCACGTAGCTTGTAATCAAATACCCAATGGATTACTTTATTACTTGAACCGTATTTGGGTTCCCGATCGTGATGATCTCCGTGCATTTCTCATGAACGAGGCCCACAAGACTCGTTATTCTATCCATCCTGGTGCGGATAAAATGTACCAAGATCTTCGCCATCAATATTGGTGGCCCGGTATGAAGAAAGACATTGCCCTCTATGTTGCCAAATGTATAACTTGCTCCAAAGTCAAAGCCGAACATCAACGTCCTTCCGGTTTACTTGAACAACCGGAAATTCCCGTGTGGAAATAGGAAAACTTAGCTATGGATTTTATTACCAAACTCCCTCGAACCTCAAATGGTTATGATAGCATATGGGTGATCATTGACCGCCTCACCAAATCTGCTCATTTCTTACCTATCCGTGAAGACTATCGGGTTGACCAATTGGCCCAAATTTTCATTGACGAAATTGTGAGCCGTCACGGTGTTCCCTTAAACATAATCTCCGATAGAGATGCTCGATTCACCTCCCGCTTCTGGCAATCCCTCCAAGCTGCTCTTGGTACACGATTGGATTTAAGCACGACTTACCACCCCCAAACTGATGGTCAGACCGAGCGTACAATCCAAACTCTCGAGGACATGCTTAGAGCTTGTGTAATTGATTTTGGTGGTAATTGGGATTCACATCTATCCCTAATTGAGTTCTCTTACAACAATAGTTACCACACAAGTATCAATATGGCTCCATTTGAAGCTCTATATGGCCGTAAGTGTCGTTCTCCTATCTGTTGGAACGAGATTGGTGAAGCATAAATCACCGGTCCCGAGCTAATCCAAGAAACATCCGACAAGATCATTCAAATATGTGACAACATTCGAGTAGCGAGGAGTCGGCAAAAGAGTTATGCCGATAAACGACGAAAACCCTTGGAATTCCAAGTCGGTGACCTTGTTCTTCTAAAGGTGTCTCCGTGGAAGGGTGTGATCCGTTTTAAAAGAAAGGCAAGTTAGCACCTCGCTATGTGGGTCCATTCAAGATCATTGAGAGGATTGGGAAAGTGGCTTACAAACTCGAGTTACCTCCATCACTTGGCAATGTGCATCCTACATTTCATGTGTCCAACCTAAAGAAATACCTTGCTGATGAGAACCTACATATACCTCTTGACGACGTGCGCATTGACGAAACGATGCACTCTGTTGAGAAACCTGTAGAGATCACGGATCGCGAGATCAAACAACTCAAGCGAAGCCGTATTCCTATTATCAAAGTTCGTTGGGAATCAAAACGTGGACCTGTGTGAGGCCCCAAACCCGGGAGGCCCCACGCGTTGGATTTACTCATTCACAAACAGTTCTCAAACTAGAATATCAAATAACGCAGCGGAAAATTTCATTTCAAACATAACATTACATCGTTTAACATGCGGAAGCGTAACATTTTCAAATACATGTACATAACAAAAACAACTCGTAACGGGATGCCAGTCTTCATATCATCCGGGTAACTCCTCAAGCCGCCCAGCATCACCGTCCATCATCATAACTTCCTTAACCTGAATGTGCATACTAAAAAGGTCAGCTACGCTGGTGAGTTCTAGTTTTAACATAAATCATTAACATCAAATATTTGCCAAAAACATAACATCATACTTTATTTAATAAAAGCGTACGTAAAATATGCAATAACTTAACATCATCAAAACATCGTAACATAGCATCATAACACTAGTCAATATGAACCGAATCTGCGCCTTCTCGTAACCGTCAAACCCATACATCGCATACCAGCGGATGAACTTAAGGCTCGCTACCTCTAAGTCATCCGTCATCCAGGTCTCCTAAGGCTCGTTACCTCTAGGTGGACCAAACATACGTCTCCTAAGGCTCGTTACCTCTAGGTAGACTAAACATACGTCTCCTAAGGCTCGTTACCTCTAGGAAGACTAAACATACCATAGGCAATATTTCCCCGCAAGGAATAGTACCTTCCATCGGGATCCCGGTAATCCCATGGGTGACCGTCGTCACCCCATCCTCAACCAGTTGTACAACCGTTAGCCAGCCACATAGGCCCCCGTAAGGTGAGGCCAATACATACATACATACCTTAGCTCCCGTAGGAACTCGTGGCAGATTCGTTCATTCGTGACTTTCATAAAAACTTTACCTCGTTTTAGTTAAAGCATTCGTACGTTTTATTAAATAACACTTCATTCGTAAACCTTTCATAAACTTCGTTTGGTAAAACATTTCATAACATCGTCCTTCGTAAACATCGTTTTATATACCTCATTTCGTAAACATCATTTCGTAAACATCGTTTCGTATGTATGCACACCAGCCCAAAAATATTAATTAAAACATTTAAAGAAGGGCTTCTAGAACTCACCTTATAAGCTAGTCTCGATTGTCCTAAACAAAGGTCCAACAACGTCACTTCCGATCTGAATTGATTAATTAAATACACATCAGACCTAAATCCCGACTCTAACGGTTTACTCGTTCTGTTACAGGTGAATACACTGACTTCACTTACTGATGCAGACCTATCGAAACTACTTAGTTTCGACAGGTGCAGGCCCATCGAAACTTCTAGTTTCGATACCTGCAGGCCCCTCGAAACTTCTAGTTTCGACACCTGCAGGCCGCTCGAAACTTCTAGTTTCGACACCTGCAGGCCGCTCGAAACTCTAGTTTCGATACCTGTAGAACTCAGCTATCTTCCCCGTGAAAAACCCTAACTTTCGCAATGCAGGTCCGACCTGGTCAAGATCCGGACTTTTTACATTCAAAACGTGTATTTTCCCTTCGTGATTCCAGATTTATAACCCTTTCCTCATTTGGTTTATAAAAACCCGTCATTTTCCCGAAAATACCCGAAAACCCAAAAACGAACAAAAACTCAGATTTGGTTCGGGTGTTACCTGATTTCGAGATTCTGATCCGGAGGTTTTGCTCACGAGCTCAGTAGCAACAAGCTCCTTCAATCTCGGGTCGATCCGCCAACTTTCTCTCTCTACGGTTTCTCTCTCTAGATTCTTGCAAATGAGAGAAATGGTGTGTGTGTTGGCTATTTAAAGGGAGGAAACCCCCCCCCCCCCTTCCTTCAAGTTTGCCGGCCCAACCGGCCCGGCCCGTTACGCCTCGTTCTTTTATCCCGTTCGTCCCGGTTCAACCCGTTATTTAAAATCCTCATTTATTTTGGGATGTTACAAGTCTACCCCCCTTACAATAGGTTTCGTCCCCGAAACCTATCATAAGTCAAACAGTTGAGGGTACGACTCCTTCATTTCCGTCTCCGTTTCCCATGTAGCTTCCGATCCCTTCCGGTGCTTCCACTGGACTTTAACCAACTGGATAACTTTGTTACGTAAGCGTTTCTCTTTCCTGTCTAGGATGGCCACAGGTTCTTCGATGTAGTTAAGGCTGTTGTCGACCTCGATGTCCGTAAGTGGTACGTGAGCCGATTCATCCGCCAAACACTTTCGCATGTGTGATACATGGAAGGTAGGATGAATCCCACTTAACTCATCAGGCAATTCCAACCGATATGCGACTTCACCAACCCGTGCCATAATCCTGAATGGTCCGATAAACCTCGGACTTAACTTTCCTCTCTTTCTGAATCGTATGATTCCCTTCCAAGGCGACACTTTCAACATTACTCTATCCCCAACATTAAACTCAATAGGCCTTCGTCGTTTATCCGCATAGGATTTCTGACGATCTTGGGCGGCCTTCATGCGTGCTTTGATCTGATCAAACCTTTCCGATGTTTCTTTAACGACTTCGAGACTTCCCAATTCCTTCTGTCCAATCTCACCCCAACAAACCGGGGTCCTGCATCTTCTCCCATACAACATTTCATAAGGCGGCATGCCTATCGTCGTGTGATAACTGTTGTTGTAGGAGAATTCGGCTAATGGCAGATGACTGTCCCAACTGCCACCAAAGTCGATAATACAAGCACGAAGCATGTCCTCCAACGTCTGAATGGTCCTTTCGGTCTGACCATCCGTTTGCGGGTGGTATGCCGTGCTGATATTAAGTCTCGTACCCATCGCCTCGTGAAATCTTTTCTAGAACCTCGATGTGAATCGTGTGTCCCGGTCGGATACAATCGTTAAAGGCATCCCGTGCCGTGCTACTACTTCATTAATAAATACTTCTGCTAATCTTTCCGACGAGAACGTCTCGCGAATAGGTAGAAAATGAGCACTCTTCGTTAAACGGTCCACAATTACCCAAATGGTGTCATGACCTTTAGCTGTGCGAGGTAGCTTGGTTATGAAGTCCATAGTAATGTGTTCCCACTTCCATTCCGGTATCTCAAGTGGTTGAATTTTCCCATACGGTTTCTGGTGTTCGGCCTTCACTTGTGAGCAAGTCAAGCACTTGCTTACGTATTTCGTCACTTCGTGTTTCATCCCAGGCCACCAGTATTCCTTCTTCAGATCTTGGTACATTTTGTTGGTACCGGGATGGATAGAGTAACGAGACTTATGAGCCTCATCCAAGATTTTGGTCCTAAGCTCGCCACCCATAGGTATCCATACTCGACCAAAACGTGTCCTAACACCAAGGGTGTTATATTCTAACTTATCCTGTTGGCCAACCATCCTTTCCTTCTTTATGTTTTCCCCCTTTAGTGCCTCTTCTTGAGCCTTTTCAATTTCCCTAATCACATCCGACGTTACCACCATTTGGCAAGCTTTCACTCTAATAGGAGCAGGCACATCCTTCCGGCTTAGAGCGTCAGCCACCACGTTTGCTTTTCCAGGATGGTACATGATTTCACAGTCATAGTCTTTCAAAAGTTCCAACCATCTCCTCTGCCTCATATTTAACTCCTTTTGCTCGAAGAAGTACTTCAGACTTTTGTGATCGGAGTATATGGTAAACTTTACCCCATAGAGGTAGTGCCTCCAAATTTTTAATGCAAACACAACAGCAGCAAGTTCCAAATCGTGAGTCGGATAGTTGACTTCATGAACCTTCAGCTGTCGTGATGCGTATGCGATCACTCTTCCACGTTGCATCAGCACACACCCCAACCCCTGACCCGAAGCGTCAGAGTATACCACCAGGTCTTCATTGCCCTCGGGAAGGGCCAAGACTGGAGCTTGGGTTAGCTTTTCTTTTAACTCCTTAAATGCCTCATCCTGCTTCGGACCCCATTCGTACTTTTCTTCCTTTCGTGTCAACTTTGTCAATGGCGAAGCTATTTTCGAGAAATCCTGAATGAATCTCCGATAGTAGCCTGCCAACCCTAAGAAACTGCGGATCTCCGTTGGCGTCTTAGGAATATCCCAGTCCCTTACCGTCGTTATCTTTGCTGGGTCTACCATAATGCCGTTCGGGTTAATGACGTGACCTAGGAATTGGACTTCCCTAAGCCAGAACGCGCATTTGGAGAACTTAGCATACAACTTCTCCTTCTTTAGAGCTTCCAACACTTCCTTCAAATGACAAGCGTGATCACCCTCATTCTTGGAGTAGACGAGGATATCATCAATGAACACAATTACCGATCGGTCCAGCATCGGTCGACACACCCTATTCATCAAATCCATGAACGCTGCGGGGGCGTTCGTCAATCCGAAAGACATTACGCGGAACTCGAAATGTCCATAACGCGTGCGAAATGCAGTTTTCGGTATGTCTTCTTCCCTCACCTTCAACTGATGGTACCCGGACCGAAGGTCGATTTTCGAGAACCAACTTGCGCCTTGCAATTGATCAAACAGGTCATCGATCCTTGGTAAAGGGTACTTGTTCTTTACCGTTCGTTTGTTCAACTCGCGATAATCGATACACATTCTCATCGAACCGTCTTTCTTTTTCACAAACAACACCGGAGCACCCCACGGCGAGATGCTTGGTTGGATAAACCCTTTCTCAAGTAACTCGTCTAGTTGTGCCATTAATTCTTTCATTTCCACTGGTGCTAGTCGATATGGAGCCTTAGCCACGGGCTGGGCATCTGGTACTAAGTCGATTCGAAATTCAATCTCTCTATCGGGTGGTATCCCAGGCAACTCCTCTGGAAACACCTCCGGGTACTCGCGTACCACGGGTACATCGTCCAGTTCTTTCACTTCCTTACACTTGTCAATTACGTATACCAGATAAGCCTCGCATCCGCGCCTCAAGTAATCTGCTGCCTTAATCATCGAGATGACGTTGGGCATCGGGGCATCGCGATCCCCAAGTACTTCCACTTCGCTACCGTCCGGAGCCTTGAGTCGGATTATCTTTCGTTTGCATATAATTTGAGCCTCGTTGGCAGTTAACCAATCCATACCTAACACGACATCAAACCCTCCCAAAACCATAACAAATAATCTGACGGGAAATCTATGGCCTTCTATCTTTATCGTGGAATCGTCAACTACTTCGGTTACCATTACGGTTCTACCCTCAGCGGTTTCTACATTAAAGGCTCGTTCTACTTTACTAACCGTGTACTTTACTCGTTTACAGAAAGTTGCAGATATAAAACTCTTACTGGCACCCGAATCGAATAACACTGAAACAAAAGTGTTGTCAAGGATGAACGTACCTGACGCCACATCGGGGTCATTCCTGGCCTGTTCTTGCGTTAGTGCATACGCTCGAGTCTTCGCTCGGGGCCTTTCCTCCCTCTTCTCTGGGCCTTTCCCTTTCCCGGTCTCGCCCATCCTAGGCTTAGTGCATTCCCGGCTCATGTGGCCACTCTCCCCACAGTTGTAGCATTTGATACCGTTCGGGCATTCTCGGGAGTAGTGCCCGGTCTTGCCACATTTGTAGCACAAATTTGATCCCAACCGGCATTCACCGGCATGCCTTCCCCCACACTTCCCACAGACTGCTAATTCATTTACCCTGGCCCGTTTGTCCTGAGCCCCAAACAACTTCCCACCCGATCGCTTAGCGGGAAAACTCAGCTTCTTCTTAGGCTCTTCAATGGCAACGACATTCAGTGCCAGATCATCAAATACCACGCCGCTCAGTTCTACTACCGAATCGTAGGTAGTAGGGGCGTTTGCCTTAACATATGTGCGGACCTTGTCCGGCAACCCTTGAATATAACAAGCGATCTTTCTTCCTTCAGTAGTGATAAGGTGTGGCACCAGACGTGCCAGTTCATTGAACCGTGTCGTATACTGCCGGTGCGTCATGCTCCCAGCCTTCAAACCCAGAAATTCCCTTTCTACCTTTTCGATCTCATTCCTTGGACAGAAATTCTTGATCACCAAAGTTTTCAAATCATCCCACATCATCGAATCAACCACCTCGTTCCCCTTAGCCTGGCGTACACCTTCCCACCAGTGAGATGCTTCCTCCCTCAAGGAGTTAGCAGCAAACTTCACGACCTGATTCGGTCGACATTCACTCAGACGAATGGCGGCTTCCATACGAATTACCCAGTCAAAAGTAGCCACCGCGTCCTTCTTTCCAGTCAGAACCGGCGGGTCACATACCTTGAATGACTTATAGTCGCAGCCGCGAGCAGGCGGTGCGTTAACGGCCTCAATGTTTAGAATATCAGTTGTCAGTTTAGATCCGCCCTCCTCATTAGCCTTCTTTAGTGCTTCTGCCAGTAGTCCTGGCAAAGAAGCCTTCATCAATTCGGTGAACTCACGTGCCAGAGCCGCTCTTACTTCCGGTTCAAAAGTGAATTGTTGTTCTTCAGCATGAGTCGGCTCAGTCCCGTGCACACTAGCTTCTGGCTCAGTGTGAACACTTCCTTCTTCACTGTACTTCTGGTGAATAGGAGTTCTACCTCGGCCACCACCGGTACGACCACCGGTACGGCCCCCACCACGCTTTCCGTTCCCTCTTCTTGCCATTCCGTTCTACAAGACAAGGAAATCCAATGTCATCACGCTAGTTAACAAATAGAATTCAACAAGCATTGTAAGATGTTAATATACACTGGCCATCTGCAATTAACCATTACACTACCTCTTGATTTCGATTTGACCACCTTTGTGATTTCCATCAGAACCCAAGTCCTAACCTTAACACTTCCTAAGGCATACTTATATGTAAATATATATACACTACCTTCATACCTGATGCTGTGGCTCGAGTTACCCGTACTGGCATCCGCTTTCGGTCCCATTCTCAGTTTAAGTTCAGACACAGGGAGTGTCCAAATCTCTCAAACTATTGCTCTGATACCAACTTGTGAGGCCCCAAACCCGGGAGGCCCCACGCGTTGGATTTACTCATTCACAAACAGTTCTCAAACTAGAATATCAAATAACGCAGCGGAAAATTTCATTTCAAACATAACATTACATCGTTTAACATGCGGAAGCGTAACATTTTCAAATACATGTACATAACAAAAACAACTCGTAACGGGATGCCAGTCTTCATATCATCCGGGTAACTCCTCAAGCCGCCCAGCATCACCGTCCATCATCATAACTTCCTTAACCTGAATGTGCATACTAAAAAGGTCAGCTACGCTGGTGAGTTCTAGTTTTAACATAAATCATTAACATCAAATATTTGCCAAAAACATAACATCATACTTTATTTAATAAAAGCGTACGTAAAATATGCAATAACTTAACATCATCAAAACATCGTAACATAGCATCATAACACTAGTCAATATGAACCGAATCTGCGCCTTCTCGTAACCGTCAAACCCATACATCGCATACCAGCGGATGAACTTAAGGCTCGCTACCTCTAAGTCATCCGTCATCCAGGTCTCCTAAGGCTCGTTACCTCTAGGTGGACCAAACATACGTCTCCTAAGGCTCGTTACCTCTAGGTAGACTAAACATACGTCTCCTAAGGCTCGTTACCTCTAGGAAGACTAAACATACCATAGGCAATATTTCCCCGCAAGGAATAGTACCTTCTATCGGGATCCCGGTAATCCCATGGGTGACCGTCGTCACCCCATCCTCAACCAGTTGTACAACCGTTAGCCAGCCACATAGGCCCCCGTAAGGTGAGGCCAATACATACATACATACCTTAGCTCCCGTAGGAACTCGTGGCAGATTCGTTCATTCGTGACTTTCATAAAAACTTTACCTCGTTTTAGTTAAAGCATTCGTACGTTTTATTAAATAACACTTCATTCGTAAACCTTTCATAAACTTCGTTTGGCAAAACATTTCATAACATCGTCCTTCGTAAACATCGTTTTATATACCTCATTTCGTAAACATCATTTCGTAAACATCGTTTCGTATGTATGCACACCAGCCCAAAAATATTAATTAAAACATTTAAAGAAGGGCTTCTAGAACTCACCTTATAAGCTAGTCTCGGTTGTCCTAAACAAAGGTCCAACAACGTCACTTCCGATCTGAATTGATTAATTAAATACACATCAGACCTAAATCCCGACTCTAACGGTTTACTCGTTCTGTTACAGGTGAATACACTGACTTCACTTACTGATGCAGACCTATCGAAACTACTTAGTTTCGACAGGTGCAGGCCCATCGAAACTTCTAGTTTCGATACCTGCAGGCCCCTCGAAACTTCTAGTTTCGACACCTGCAGGCCGCTCGAAACTTCTAGTTTCGACACCTGCAGGCCGCTCGAAACTCTAGTTTCGATACCTGCAGAACTCAGCTATCTTCCCCGTGAAAAACCCTAACTTTCGCAATGCGGTCCGACCTGGTCAAGATCCGGACTTTTTACATTCAAAACGTGTATTTTCCCTTCGTGATTCCAGATTTATAACCCTTTCCTCATTTGGTTTATAAAAACCCGTCATTTTCCCGAAAACCCAAAAACGAACAAAAACTCAGATTTGGTTCGGGTGTTACCTGATTTCGAGATTCTGATCCGGAGGTTTTGCTCACGAGCTCAGTAGCAACAAGCTCCTTCAATCTCGGGTCGATCCGCCAACTTTCTCTCTCTACGGTTTCTCTCTCTAGATTCTTGCAAATGAGAGAAATGGTGTGTGTGTTGGCTATTTAAAGGGAGGAAACCCCCCCTTCCTTCAAGTTTGCCGGCCCAACCGGCCCGGCCCGTTACGCCTCGTTCTTTTATCCCGTTCGTCTCGGTTCAACCCGTTATTTAAAATCCTCATTTATTTTGGGATGTTACAACCTGATTTTACTTGGGAGCGTGAGGACCAAATGAAGCTCAAGTACCCGCATCTTTTTGCTGATTCAGTCGCCTCAACTAGCTAAATTTCGGGACGAAATTCCCTCAACATGGGGATACTGTAACATTTCTGATTTTCCCTGTATTGGCTTCCGTGCAATAAACAACATTTCAATTCCAATTTTAGTGCATTACTCTTGTATTATTTGCAAACGTTAAATCACAAAGTTTCAATGAAATCCTTAAATTTTGATTTTATATACACACAATGCAATATTAACATTTAACCCTTCCAATTGACCTTATTCAGGTTATTGACCCCCATCCTTATCAGTTTTGACTTTGGAAGTCAACACAACCCAAGAACACCACAATCCAGGGCTGCCTCGGATCCAAATTATGTAATTGGACTCCCCATACACGAATATTTGATCCTACACCATCCCTAGGCCCAATTGGAACTTCAATTCGATCACTTTGCGCGGTCTGTTTCAAATTCGAACGTGTTTGACTCCACAGAGTCAAACCCGTATCAATCAAGCACTAATTCGTGCAATTAACGCGTTTAAAAGCCCACAAATCACGCGCAATCACTCCCTGCATGTATTCATACAACATTCGCGACCCAATTCATCTTAAATTATGCTAATTAACATGTAAATCGTCCCTGCAGCTGTCATCCTCAAACCCGAATCAAATCAAACCTTTAAGATGAAATCAACCCAATTAATTCACTCCCACACCTTCACATAGACCAGTACGAACTCACCAAACACTCCATCGATCCGCATTCCACCTCTGGTTGACGATCGAGCACCAAGAACACCCCTTTCTGTCTCGCTAGCTGTGTTCATTCAATACCTCACCATAACAGGTAATGCTTATGCCTTTCAATTCGTTTTTACATGCCCAACGAAAGCCCCATATCAATCGGGAGGAACATAATCAATCGGGTCCAATTTGGGAATTAGGGTTCATAGCAATTCGATTTGATTTGGGGCTTGACTCACGCTTCATATTTAAATTAACGGCACCCCATTTAGACCAGCGAACCACCCGACTCAACTGGTTAAGGCACTGCACCATTGAACCGGGTGGCGTGGGTTCGAAACCCACAACCCACGCATACCGTTTGACCAAGCCAACCCTTTCTCGTCCACTGTTAAGACCCAAACAAACCGAGTTTGTACGCTGGTTAGTACCCATAGTCCAGCGGATAACATACCAGATCATCTCCGGACAGACCCGAGTTCGACCCGGGCAAGCCCCAAACTTTTTTTTTATTTTTACAACCCAATTTACTTCACAAAAAAATTATTTTATAAACTTAATACCACATAGGATCGATTAGTACAATAATTAACAATATATGACACAAGGCCACCATGTTTTTTTTTTCTCTTTTTCAAATTAAATATTTTAGAAATCTCATCCTTTAATATAAAATCATTTTTTTTAAAAAAAAGCAACCTTTACATTATAAATCTAAAATTTCTTATTTTAGATAAATTTGGAAAAATTTTAAACCCACTTTTATTTTGTAAAAAAATTTCATAAAAACGAATAATATAAACCATTTCCTAATTAATTATATAAATACATTCTCATTTTTTTTATATATATATAAAATGAAATTCTCTTATTACATAAATAACCTATTTAGGGATTATTAATTATATTTAGTATAATTTCCCATTTATTTGACACACTTTTCATAAATAAATAAAATAAATTTATTTTTTTTATAAAATATAAATTCCACACTACCTTTAAAATGAATAAAAAGGATTTATATATTTAAACCTTGATTAATCTATACTAATAAATAAAGGTTTAAGGTGGACACTTGTCACTTCCTCGTACCTCTTCACATTAGTTTTCCCGCCTCTCTCTCCTAATAAATGCGCCTCTATCTTATTAAATAATAATGATATTATAAATATATTATTAAAGAAGAATACTAATTATATTAAATAAGAATATATAACAGGAAATCAAAATATAACTAATTAAAGAAAAATACTAATTTGTTATATACACACACATTTCCACTTGATATTTCTTGAGACGATCATAATAGTCTGACAAATTATGACGTATTTACAAATTTATAAGTTTTATCTTTTTTAATATACAATCTCGTGTAATATACGGGATTCTAACCTAGTATATAATAAATAAAGGTTTTGGAGGGACACTTGTCACTCTTCTATGCAACCTCATCATTCCCCCCTCCCCCCTCTCTCTCCTATTAATTATGCAAAGTTTTCTTTAATTGTTTTTTATAATTTTTTGTTTCCCGCTTCTCTCTCCTATTAAATAATAATGATTTCTATAATTATTTTTATAAAACATTTTTTATTTAAAAAATAAGTTTATTCATAAAACATTTTTAGAAATTAAATATTTCATTCATTCTTTTTATAAAACATTTTAAAAAAAATAACTATATAACGTTTCTAAAATTTGTATTAAAAAAACTTTGTAATATGTCATAAATATGTAATATGTAAATTTTTATTACTAAGTATATAACATTGCATTTATTCACCCCGTGTAATACACGGGGTTTCTAACCTAGTAAAATCATATACTTGAACTCACATGTTTATTTTAGAAATTCCTTATTTAAAATACGAACACAAACATATCCTTTACATGTTATAACACAAATTCATTACACAAGACCTTACACTCAATTCCATTAAAACCCTAGACTTACTTTAGACCTTGAACACAACATTAACTCCGGTTTATACATTTTCATTTTAGGTCAAACCCAGTGACCTACAAAACACTGTGCTATCTATTTCCTTGTGCAATCTACATGCTTGATACAAGTGAGTATTACATAGCCCCTTTTACTCTTTTACACTTTTTGAGGTGAAACATGAACTCTATACACACAATTGTTTACATTTACACAAACACAAATCCTCTTTACATTCATGTATACAAAATTTGAGCTTTATGTTTGAGTGCTAGGTGTGTTAACTGTTTATGTGCAATTTATGTGCAATCATTAACTATTCAAGCCGACGGTTAACAATGATAGATCTATTGAGTCTGACAAACCCACCCAGATTGGGGTGATTGTTACCGACAACACAATTTGCATGTTAGCTACAAAGGTTTGATTGTACTTTGGTTACACAATAGTTGCTCTCCATAAATGTCTTATTTTATCATGTTAGTTAAGGATTTGTTTATTCACATCTATATATACTATCTATGTACAAACATGTGTATGCTCACCAACTTTTTAGTTAACCTTATTTTATTCATGTTTCAGGTGCTAATGTTTGATCAAGGCTTGCTACACATAGGCTTTGGACTTAGTTAATCTTAAATGAAGAACCATTTGTATTTCAATTATGTACGTTTGAACTTGGTTGTGTTTGATTTGTTTGAAATAAAATTTGATGATTAATATATTGAAATCTAGTCAACCTTATGCTCATGAACAGTCTACATGTCCCGCCCCGACGTTTTCGCCGTCGGTTGGGGTGTGACAGCGATAGATTGCACCAATGTTGCAGAAGTTGCAGAAGTCGCTAGGCGCTCCCAGATCGGTCGACTAGGGAGTTGCGAGTTCGGCCTAGGCGGGGAGTACTCAGGGAGTGCTCGCACATGGTAAATTATAAAGTAATTAATTATTGGGAGATTATATATATGTCAAATATCATAAGTTTAATAATATTTATAACAAAATACGTGAATATCAAAATAAATCAAAAGGATACATGTTCAAATTTCATATACTAAAGTATTTCAAAAATTGATATTCATTCTAAAATATTTTAGAGATATGAAACATTTAATTCTCATCTTCCAAGGTATCTCCGTATTGTTTATTGAAGTTAACCACATCCTATTCATATTCAACCTCATCACTCGATTCCTTTTTATCCCTGGACACAAATTCTTCCTCGTCAAGTTCTTTCAATTTATAACTTCTTCAGTTTTCTAAAAATTCATTGTATGGCTTCTCTAGCCGACTCCGAAGGTACTCCGGACTCAAATTCATGTACATCACCTTCGAAAATTCAATTTTGAGCCCCACATGCATCATTGGCTAATAATACTTCCACACCCTTAGTCTTCATTTTTTTTTATTCTTTTCCATCAAATTTGCATTAAATTAAACAAAAACAAGATTGTTCAATTTGCTTGATTTTGACCGAGTTGACTGATTCTGACCGAGTTAGCCGATTCTGATCGAGTTGACCGATTCCGACCGATTTCAGCCCGCTTTTGACCGATTCAGTCCGATGTTGACCGAATCCGAGTCTTGCCAACCGAGTTGTATAAAATCTCTACAACACCCCCGAGTTCCGAGTTCCGAGTTCCGATTATGGCCTCATCTGTCAGCGTTGGAGATGCTCTTAATAATACAAAACTATGAAACATTGGTAAAAACTAAAATCTTAAGGGCTTTTTATTTTTGAAACTTGAGATAATAGCAGCTTTAATCATGTAAAAGTAAATTCTATGAATTTATATATAAATTTAACAAAACTTCATAATATTTTCTTGACATTTATCTTTATTACTAAAATTATCATAATTGATTTGTAAAAAGTACAATAACTTTTTAATACACGTCAGCTTAACTCTAGTGGATCTCATATGTTTTAAAATGTTAATGCTTAATACTATATTATTGATAAATGTAGAAATGTTTTAGACTTGAGTTATTATCAATAGTAACAATAAACAAATAAGTATAATAACCTAAAGAAATGGGTAAAATAAATGTTGGTATGGTTTCATAAAGCATTATGGAATAGTGATGGAGTTCGTTTAAGACTATAAGGTTGTGGGGTCATAAATCCCTTTAATACAATTATTGTTGTAACAATATTTGTAAATGCACATCTATAACTCCTATCAAATTTACAGTAATATTGATATTTTTTTTGGTGAAGTTTCATATCAAAACTTTTGTAATATCGTACTTTCTAACCAAATTTTATTATAAAAACACTAAAACTCTCGCATTTCCGGTTACATATTTCATAACAACTGAGTTTCAGGTCAGGATTTCGCTCAATCGAGTTTACAAGTGTGTGAACAAGTGCCCAGGTTCCAGATTAGGGTTTGACTCAATTTGAGTTTGCGAGTGTGTTCGTGAATGGATTAGCTAACACCTTGAAAATTTAGAAGTCCATTTTGAGATTTTTTTATAATATTAAGAGGATATGTTTTGATTGATAATGTACTTGATTATGTTTAAGTTTGATGTGCATAGTTGTTAAGTTAGTCCACAAAAGCATAAAAAGTTTTTAAACTGCGACGAATTAAACGTGTTAAAGTGCATAATGTTTCAAACATGGATTGAGTCTCTATTATATTCAATCCCCAAAAAATATTGTTACTAGTAACTAAAACATGTTTTGGAATATACGTATAGAAGTTGGGTATATACAATCATTACATATCTTAGCAAGGTGTGGTAAGGGGCTAGAGATAACATGCTTATGTCTATATTTTACTTTGTCTGGTAAAAATTATTTAAAATCAAACTATAACTCATATCCCAGCGTGTTATACGTTATTGGGAGCATGGCGAGGTATACTTTAATCATTTAATGCCATGAAAGATGATAAGAATTATTTCCTTACATAAGTCAACTATTGACTTGTAATTTATCTATGATCGGTATCAAACTGAACCACCGGTTTCTTAATCAGTCTGGTTTTTTCAATTATTCGGTTTTTCAGCTTACCTCTGACCCAATTTTATTCATATGACAATCACTAACACTGATGATTGATAAATTATGAGTCGATAGCTGTAATTTTAAGGACCAAATTATAAGGTGTTAGCTTTCAAAGTTGATAGTTGACTTGTGTAAGGAAACCGATCGAACTGATTGTAATTTCCAAGTCGATATGTGTATAACTCATCAAATTAACCAAACAGAACCGGCATTAGAACCAACAATTATACAATTTTTTTTATATAAATAATATGTTATACGTTAGAAAATTTTTGATATACTTTTTATAAGTAGCATATTAGTTGTCGTTTATTCTTCTTTATAAATTGAAATAACTGTTAATATTTTATTTGACCTAAACTACAATTGGTTTTGTTAATTAAAATTGGTTTGAACCCACTCATGTCCAAAGTAGACGGTTATCCGAACTAAACGAACCATTTTTCTAATAACCGTTTTAACCAAACCGTTTATAACCCAAACCGATCAATTATAAAAATTTAGAAACTGAGACATCGTTTATAGGTTCAGTTTAACTTATAACCAAATCAAACCGACTTATACTCACCTCTAATCGGGTAAATATAAGAAAAGACCATCAACGGCCTTAAGAAAAGTACTAGTCTCAATGCATGCAATACAAACAACTTAAGCGTCTCAGAATGATGAATCGTGCCCGATCCCAAGGCTCAAGCTTCAATTCATCTAATCTTTCAAGAACTAAGGTGGCATACTCAAAGTGTTGACTTTTTACTGATTTAATACAATGCTCAGAGTTGACTTTCGGTTATGACCATCATCATTCCTGTGCATTTAAAATTCAAGGGTTGACTTATTTTTCATCGTTTGTGGGTTAATGAGATTACATAAGTCAACCTATGTTTTTATTCCTTAAAATTACAATACCGGACATGGTTTTCTAACAGCAGAATATTTTATTACAAGCAAACGGATAGATAACACGTGTAAGCTACATAAAAAAATCAAAAGCTGAACCATATACATAAAAATAAACCAAAAGGTTTATAGTTTAATGGTATCAAAGTGTTAACTAGGGGTGTCAATGCGTGGCATGACCCGAACACGATACGAAAATAATCAGGTTTTGGATTGACCATTTTAACCCGTTTTAAAAACGGGTCGTGTTTGGGTAGACCCGTTTAATAAACGGGTCGGGTTGACCCATTTAAACCCGTTAACCCGTTAAGGTCACAAAATAATTTTTTTTGGCATTCTAGAAACGATTGTTCAATTAGTTTTTTATTTAGTGTTTACCATTAAGGAACAGAATTACACCAAAACTTTTCTTTTTTTCTTTTACATAGATAACTATTCAATTAATTTTCAGTTTACCTTAAATGAATTAGATTTTGGATTTAGTAGTTTATGATTTTGATTTAGATAAATGGGTTAAACGGGTCAGGTTCGGGTTGACTTGAATTTAAGTGTATCCAGGTTAGAGTTGAATTTTTTGACACGAATAAGAATATGGGTCGTGTTCGGGTTGCGTAATTCAACCCGTCAACCCGCCAACCCGCCAACACGACACGATTGACACCCCTAGTGTTAACCGTTAACAAAGGTGTCCCTCCTAGAAGGTTGAGGGTTCTAGTCCCGTACTTAACTAAAAGGTGAAAATTTGTTGTTCAAAAAAAATATACATAAAAATAAGCATCAGCAAAGCCACTTGCATGGTTTTTGAAATCACAGATTTTTTTAACAAACTTTTTTTTAGCATAAAAGCAACTAGCAAGAGCTAGAAGTGAGTATCTACCCTAATAAAGGAATAACTAAAATGACACGTGTCATCACCTAAGCCCTCTTTGACTCAAAGTTCCCGTCAAAACTCACCCTTAAATTTTTAGGGTTTATTTTTGGTATTTGCGATATGTTACAAATTCGTCAAAAGCATCCATTAAACCGGCATTTTTATTCGCTGTCAATCATCTTTCAAACTTTTGTGTGCATAATTTTGGAAACAAGAACGACAGGTACTTCGATTTCTTTTGATTTCTTTTCTTCTGTGGTAATCGTTCATTTCGATTTCCTACTCATTTGATTTCGATTTCCTCTCATTTTGTTTGTTTTCCTGTTCTAGCAGAATTTGAATGAGCAAATTTGGTTGTGTTTCGTGACATATCGGAAGCTTATTAACTTCGGTATGTTTTTCCCTAATTTTTTCGATGTAATCTGCTGTGAATTGTGTCGATCTTTTGAAGGATTGTTGTTTTAGGTTTTAATTGTGAGTTTCGAGTCATATGATGTGGTTTTTGTTGATCTCATAAATGTGAGCTATGATTGAGATGTGATTGTGTTCTCATAGTTAGATGTATGTTGACCGGGCTTGAATTTGAAGAATTTGAGTAGAATACTTAATTTGTTCCTTTTTTGGAGTCATTTCTATTTATATGTAAATGTGAGCTTCGATTGATGTATGTTGTTCCCGAAGGCTTAGTTATTAGGGCTTGATTATCTCCTCTTAGTAATAGACTGTTGACTAGTCTTGAAGTTGAAGAATTTTACACACTAGAATGAAGTTCATTTTATTATTATTTTGGTAAAATGAAGTTCATTTTGTTATTGTTTTGGTAAAATGAAGTTCTAGGTTTGGAAATGGAGCTTATCTTGGTTCAATTCTGAACCTAACTTGCCGATGTACCAATTTTAAGCCATGGATTGTAGTTTCTGAACACATCGTTTTGGTTTCCTAGGATTTAGTATATATGGTGTGACTGAGTCTAAGTTTTGTTTTGGATATAAGCAGCTCTGGTTCTTTTTTGCCTTTTGGTAATCTCTCTGTGTGTGTTGGTTTCTACATGTAGGAAGATGATATTCATCTATTTGTTTATTATGGCATCCTCTTTGTGTTTCAATTGTTTCTCTATTTATTTATTAGAAACTTAACTAAATTGAAACCTAGAGAAAAAACTGATGAGTTGGAGGATTTCTCACCTCTTTCAATTGTATCAAATGAGGCAGAACAAGAGGTATGTCTTCTAATTGTTTTATTATTTAAGCATTCTAAATATTCTCATTGAGTGATTGGCTGCTGTATATTTCTTGGTTTTGCCTTTTTGTTATCGGGTTATTGCTACTATCCACCTGGACATATTCATGACAATGGATATTTGTTAAATGTGGCAATTTTAATCCATTTACATAATAATGGTGTTATGTCCTATCTTTAACGAGCCAAGCTAAAAGATTTAAGTGAAAACAATACGGGTCAAATGGGTCAAAGTTCATCTGTGAGTACTCAAATGCATTTATCCTCCAAAATTACTTTATTATAAACAATTAGAAGAGTATTGTACTAATAAAGTTTTTGTAATCATATTTTACAAATTAATTTTTATAAAAATAAAAAATAGATAAAATATTTTTGCGTCTTTGATCGTCCCACACAAAAATTATCCATTTTGACCCGTTAGTCATCCGACTGCACCCCCTTTGCCACATGTACTAATTTTAGCAGTTTACTTGACCCCACTATTCTTGCAGCGATTTCTTTGCGTCTATCATTTTTATTATTTTTATCTTAAAATATATCCATTCTTAATAGTTAGGCTCTCTACTTAAAACCGCGTGTTTAATTCTATTGGCATTCCGAATCTTGGGCCATGTCGAGGTTGTAAAATGTGTGGGTCAAGAGTGTTTGGTAGTGTATTTATATGGGTGTTTTGGTATAGGTTAAAAGAGGTTGAGTTAGGTTGGTTGACCTGAAGCACTATTGTCTAAATTTTATGAACTTTCTATAAATAATTAGCGTGACAAATGTGGTTACAGAATTATATTTAATAATCTACTTTTTTGATAGAATGATTTAGGATGTTCAATGTTGTATCATGTGTGCATGAAAAATACATGTTGCCGAATTTTGACCCATGTGAACCGTCTCCTTTAAGCTATTTTTTTCATTAAATCCGTTCCACCCGTTAGAGATAGATGAACTTAGAGAGTAAAGGTGGTGATTTTGACCCTAACCTATAAATGTGCTTATTTGGGTTATATTTGATATCTTAATGGATCAAACAGGTTAAGTTAAAAAAATTAAGATACATATCAAATAGGTTGAAAGTCATTTAAAGTGTATTTAAATGCATAAAACCCCTATAAAGTTGCTATAGCTCAGGGGTTAGTCACACTGTTTCTGAGGTTTATTAAATTGCTTCTCAATGTTTCTAAGGTTTATACATAAAATTCCATTCTGAAAGCTGTATTTTTGTTAACCTAAACTACATGGACTCGTATAACTTTTAACATGGCAGTTTTTTTTAATGAAAAGTTCACATGATGGATTGCCATGAACATAGTTTTTACTTTCTGTTTTCTGTGACAACTGCCAAATTTTAGTACCCGAAAACCTAGTCGTTGGGTTAACCCAACTAGCCCCAATAAGGCCAAACAGGAATTTAAGCCCAATTGTATGATCCGTATCTCAAGCTAATCACTTGATTCAGTTTGACCATGCGTTATGTGTAAGAAATGATAAAGTACGTAAGCGGAACATGTCAGCACGATGAGTTGCTAAGCGTTTAGCACGTCAAACATCGGTCTAACACCGAATATTCAACATTACAATTATTTAAGATAACGAATTATTAATATTAAGTATTAATATTCGATCGGAAAGATTGATCAGATAAGACACGCATAATACGTTTATGCGAATGTTAAACCGCGTCAGAAACTAGAAAAATTAGCGATAACAGTACGGTTGTTACCGATACATACTTTGATACAACAAATATGATAAATATTTATTTTAATATTATTAGCGAAATAATATTAGATAAACTCGGATGAGTGGCCTCCAGTGATGAAGACGGTGGTGCTTGCGTGGAGCATGAGTGGTGGCGGTGAAGGCCCGACAACGTTCGACAGCCGAACACGGTTTTCCGGTGAGGAACACAGTAATCCGGCGAAGAACAGGTTTTTCCAGCAAGTTTTGAGTAGTGTTTCACCTCCACACGGCAACGACGGTGAGTCCCCTACGTGTTTTCTTGTTGTCTGAGACCAGATCTACACGCTTGGATGATCAAAATTCTGTTTTGTTGTTCCGGTCAAACTCCGGCGAGTCCCAAAGGAACCGATCTAGGTTTATACGCTGCTTTATTGTTTTGATCTAACTTTGTTTACCATTCCATGGTCCAGATCTGTGATTTCCATCCGTTTTTCCGACAACCCGAGGGAAAAACCCGAACCCAAATCGTTTTCTTGTTAAATAAACACCCTTAACACTAGACTCATTATTATATTATCGTTAAGTTCGTTTTGAACACAACCGAGTCTCTGTCAACATCAGTCATCGAAAGTCAAACCGGTCAAAGCTGGTCAACTCGAGTCAACGGTTTCGCATAGGCGAACCGGGTGTATGGAAAGGTATAAAGCGCACGCTAATATAATTATATTTACTTATGCAAAAATAAACCTGTGTGCGGTTAGATGCGTTGAGCCCTAAAAGATCCGTTAACGACAAAATAAATATTAATGTGGCGATAAAGTACCAACGGGTCGTATTAATGTGTTTTGGCAAAGAGAGATTCGTTTAAACAAATTATATAAATTATTAGATAAGTAATATAAACGTGAAAACATAATAAGTAACACGGGAACTTTTATGTGTCTAACGATCGTTGTATATATACGAATAATAATTACTTAAGTCGGTTAAATATTTATAAAATATAAGTTATATATAAACAACTGATTGTTATGATTTGGGATAAAGGGGACAACAAATGTATTTGGTATAAATTCATATCTTGAATGTTACGATTTGACGTCTTTGAACTTATACGAATAAAACTATAGCGTTACCGACTAATAGTGGGTTTGTCAATTAACAAGGGTTAATACAACTATAATTTTTCATAAATATAAACGTACCATATAGACATACATACTTATTTGTATACCTACAAATATACACATGGATACAAATATTCATCTTTTATTTAAAATTAAATGATCAGTATGTAACACGATATTTATTCTCGAAGATATACAATTGGATTTAAATGTAAGAGTATATTTATAAATGTTTATATATTTTCTATAAATCATTGATATCATACAATGTAACGCTTAATTGTAAACACCTATACACAAATATATATATATATATATATATATATATATATATATATATATATATGTATGTGTGTATTAAAATTAACAAATGGACTTAAGTACACCTTACATAAACCCGAACGTGTACTTACAAGATATGGGAATTGTATAAACATATTTTAGAGTTTTAGATATATATATATATATATATATATATATATATATACATATATATACATTAATGCGTAGACATTAAAAAACCATGAGACAGTTTTAATAAAACATAGAGTTACACACATTCTGTTAAAAGTCACACGAGCGAGCATTATGATTATTAATTATAAATGCATATGAATATGCACAACCGTATACTTGACAGATTAACACTTATAAACGTGACTAGTGGAACACAAACAATATTGAGTAATCAGGATCTAAGCGTCCACCATTATTAACATATACAAGATTTGGTATTATAACACAGTGAATCAACAGAGCTCAACCGCACACATGACAACTCAACACGAGTTTAGACTCGCTTTACATTATTAGGGATAGTCTATAAAGCTCATTAAGTACCTACATGTATTATAGGACTCGAATAAGACGTAAGCCCATGACTATCACGCGGACATTAGTTTCCATTGCTAACAGAAGGACATTAGTGTCTCTGACACGTCACCAGGTGAGTTCACTGCCCCCTTTTAACTTTGAAATGTTTTAGAAACAACGGGGGAGAAACATACTTACTTTACACGTTTGAAAACATGAAACATCATTGTTTAATACATTTGGGAACATCATTGCTTGACACATTTGAGAAAAAATGAAACATACTTACAAACATTTTTATATGGTAACAAGAAAACAAGGCTCGACCTTTATGTTTACATGAGTTGGCACGCATGGAGCTCATAAAGTCCCTTACATTACGTAATTTATAACCATTAGCTATAGGTTAGCCTAAGGCTCTATGAATAGTACTATTGGGATTGACACACCCCGGTCATAGTTAGTCGCGCTAACCAACGATCCACATGATCGAATGGCTGCATAGTGTCTACACAAGGGTTCGTTTGGTTCGAGCAAGGGGCAAGAACAAGTGTTTGGGTTTGGTTATACCTCATGTATGAACATATATTCGTATTCCTAGCTAGTTTACGAATAGGCACACATTGCTTGTTTTGTTTATCATATACATTGAAACGTTTTCGTGCAGATGGATCTGTCAATCGTTTACACACAAATGGTTTAGTCATTCGTTTACGTGCAAATGTTTTTTATTAGTGTTCTCAAGGGAAACAATTTCATGTTATGGCCATGTACACGTACCAATGTTTTCAGGAAAAACAACTTATTTTATGACTGTGACGTCATTACATGTTTTCAGTTGAAAAACGACTCATTTTATGACTATGAAGTCATCCCATGTTTTCATTGAGAAAATTACTCATTTTATGACTACGATGTCATCACATGTTTCATTGGGAAAACTACTCATTTTATGACTACGATGTCATCACATGTTTCATTGGGAAAATACTCATTTTATGACTATGAAGTCATCACATGTTTTCGAGGAAAACGGGTTCATATTTTGGCCACGTATACACAATCAATGTTTTTAAGGCAAACCACTTTACACTGAGACAAGTAAACCTGTGAACTCACCAACCTTTGTGTTGACATTTTCAAGTATGTTTTTCAGGTAACACATAGCTAGGGCACGGTTGGAATAGGATAACCATTCGGATTAAAACCCTAGAAATCGAAGACGCATGATCGTCAAACTCAAGCTTATTTTGACCTATATGGATTTTAGGTCAATGTATTAGTTTATATTAATATTTGTAATGGTGTTCAATACTTTAGATATCTTTACTTTAGCTTCCGCTGTTGTGTAATGTTACCAATCGTTGCAACCTTAATTTATTTATTTATTCATTAAGTAAATGAATTTGGGGATGTGACATTTTCTCTCCTTCGTGAGGGAGTTGATAAGCATATAAAACTGGAGAGAGGAATGGAAATAGTAGTAATTCAAGTAGCAAGGTTTCAACTGGTTCTCAAACACAAACACCGTGAAGTGAAGGTGAAATTTTAAAGTCATCTTACTTAAAAAGCTTTACTTACAGTGAGCTTAAAAACGCAACTAGAAACTTCCGTCCGGATAGTGTTCTTGGGCAAGGTGGGTTCGGTTCGCTGTTTAAAGGGTGGGTTGATGAGCATTCGCTTGCTGCTTCTAAGCCTGGAGTTGGTGTTGTGATTGCTGTGAAAAGGCTAAATCAAGAAGGATTCCAAGCCCATAAGGAGTGGTTGGTTAGTTCTTTTCACTTTCTTGATCATCTGTTCTGTTTTTTAAAATTTATATTAAATGCAATATGTTTAGACAATTTCAATATGTGCACCAAAACACCAAAAAATTGTAGTTTTTTGGTGTAAGAGTATTCATTAGACCAAATTTTCATAATTTGCATATTTGTTAAGTATTCAACATAAAAAGTAAAAATGTAAAAAGTTAATACAATAATGTATTTTGAGAACATTTTGTTTGTGACCTCTTATACGAGTATCATATTGAACATGGCTTTTAAGTTTATATTATTTATTTTTTATTGTTATCAATAAGTTGATTAAATTATTTTTTAATGATAAATAATATCTGTTTTTAGTTCCGCAATAAAAAAAAACATCAGTTGAGGACAAGAATATATAAGGGGGTGTTTCGATGTGCATTTTGAAAGTGGTTATGTAGTCTTGAATAATCGGAATCAAATGTCATAAAACGATCAAAAGGATACATTCTTTCAGCATATTATAAGCATGCAACTTTAGAATTTCAGATATTATAAGGTAATTTGGATTACATGAAAATTATAACTTATTAACTTATGCTTTTATGAAAAGACTAATGGTTACACTTTTATATTCATCTGTAGAAATGTTGAAAGGTCTATTTCTTGAGGTGAGGAAGAAATTTGAGACAGTTGTTGGGGTTTTCCGAAAAAAGAAAATTACTATTGATCTTGAAGATCCTGCGGCTTGGGTTTCGTTGGTGACATGCGGTAACGGGTCAGATCACATTTCATGTTTCACTCTATTTATTGAGCTTATATTTCATAACGGGTCAAATTGCAAGTCGTACGAAGAACTATTTAGAGATTTGTGAACTGTAATCTCAATTTTTATTATTGTATTTGTTATTTAATGTAATTTTTAACTTCACTTATAAAAAAATATATATACATTTTATAATTATATCGTTTTTTATTATTCCAACCCGTGTAGTACACGGGTCTCTGATGTGCACCAAATTAGTCATACATTTCACATCAATTGCGTCCCGACTATTGTCGTTTTCTTTGCATATTGATTAGATTTATTGCTCATTTAGCTTTAATTGTATTTTCAAGAAATATTTGGCCTAGAACGAGCAAACAAGCAAAAACATGAAGAAAAGTGAAAGAAATAAACAAAAGAATGAAGAGACACGACCCTGCGACAGTCAGAACTTGTTTTTCACTTTCCCGCTTTGTAACAACTCGGAATTGAGCCCCGTTTTCGCCCACGGATCTTATTTTCAGTCCTCTACATGTTTATGGAAGAAAGGGTGAAGCACGGGCCATGATCAACTAGGCACGAGGCCGTGCTTCCTCCCATGCGTTTAGAAATCAGCTTTTTCGAAGTCGGGGCCGTGTCCCATGAAGCACGGGGCCGTGCCCCACCCAAGCACGGTCTGTGCCCCACTAGACACGCCCCCGTGGTCAACTTAAGTGAAGTACTATTATACCATTGTCTCTCGACCAGGTGCAACACGGGACCGTGCCCCACTAGGCACGCCCCCGTGTCCAGTACATGTGTTGTACGTTCGCGACAAAAGACAAAATCAGTTGCATTGTGGTCCCAGCACGGGGCCGTGACTCACTAGGCACGGGCCGTGCCTCACTTCCCAGACAGTCTATAAAAGGCCATTAACTTTGTTCATTTGAGGGGGGTTTCTTGAGAGGGATTACCCATTGTTTACTCTCGGGAACCAGACTTTGGAAAGCATTTGAAGGTCTTTGAAGGTCCATTTATCATCAAGAAGAAGTTCTAGCATCACCACACCATCCTAAGTTGAACTTTTGGTGAGATCATTTTGATTTTATCATGAGTTGCATGTGTTCTTGCTACTTTGTTGTAATGTGTAAGCTCATTATGAGCTAAACTCCTTTATCATCCTAGTTTTGATGAATCTTTACTAATTTATGATGAACTTATGAATCTTGGCAAAGATATTATGTTAATGTTATGATAATCTTGTGTACATTTTTTGATGGATATGCATGCTTGAGTGTCTATGGAATAATTCAAGGTCTATAAATGAGAAATCATATGGTGTTGGAAAACCTATGAGACCAACATTTATTTGTAACCTGAATATCTTTTGGTATAATGTTATAGCTAAGAATTATGAATAAATCTTTGAAACTTGATTGTGAAATAAATACTAAGACATGCAATCTCGTTAATCGTGTTTGGAAAAACTAAGAGAAATGTTATGAACCCTCTTTGACAATGGTTATGTTAATTGAAGTATTGATGACTCGAGCTTGGTATTTACATGATTTTAACTTAGAGGTTCATGAGTTAAGAAATTGCACCATTTTATCTAATTAAACTAACTTTAAGTGGATATCATGTAAATTGCTCATAAATGTCTTCCTTAATAGTTATGGAGTTAGTTACCTTGACAGGAATCTAATTCAACCTCTTAAACGAACATTAACATAATCATAAAATTGTCATTCATATGCTTCATCGTAATTAGTAAAGTTGATTCCAAATTAGGATGGTAGTTTTCGTTATTTTAAGTATTTAATTACATGTTTTAAATTACTAATTGTTGTCACTCAAGTTAAACTTTCAAAACAAAACAAAAATCTATTTTAACTCACATGGCTTAATTAATCACAAAGATCAAGTAGTGAAATCGTGTCCACGGATTGATATTCGGTTCTTATCAATACTATATTACCACCCGACAGGTACACTTGCCTTTGTGTGTGTAGTCTAGTTTAAATGAAAACCATTTTTAAAACTCATATTTGTATGAAAATCTTTATTAAAAATATATATACTTCACGCACATCAGTCTCTAACCTAGTAAACATTATATCAGCATCGGGATATTTGAAAACTTAAAATTACACCAGGAATCCTATTCAAGAGAGGGGATATTCGTTTTATTTTCTTTTTACACGAATGCATTTACTTTAATCTTTTCTACTACCCTTGACATAGAGCTCACTTTATTATTAAACACCTTGTCGTCTCGAGCTTTCCATAAGAACCTTCATGAGAGAAATATACACCGTAAAACCTTCATGCTGGATTGTGATTTTTGTTATAATTTTCGTGATCTCTAGTAACTTTGCCACCAAGCTATGTTGGTGATTTAGTGTCTTCTAGCCATTTTTTTTTTGTAATTGGGTTTACTTAAACACCAAATGGAAAGTCATAATAAAACATTAAACAAGTTGGTAAGTCTGGAATGCACACTTGCTTGATGATCTTATGATTTCTGATGGTAAAGACACATTTTTCTCTCAAGCGGGCGAAGCACACTAAACAACGGGGGCCGGGGGGCAGCGCCCTTGCCGCCCCTAGTAGGGTCTAAGGGGCAACGACCCTAGCTAAGGTTAAGCTGCTAAAGAATGATCCCCCAGACCAGTTTGGTCATGCTGACCAGTTTACTCCTAAGGGGTAAGTTTGTTTCTACGGAGTAAGATTACTCCTTTGGAGTAGATTATCTCTCCGGAGTAGAATGGCATCAGTTATGGATTGACGGTTGTGACGATTTTTGAACAAACAACCATCATGATGTTCCGTTGCTTCTGTTTACCCCATATATACATGTGAATTTGGTCAGTATCAAATATTCAAAATTCTTAACAGTCTTTCACATTTTTTTGTTCTTGAATATCTGATTTTTATCTGATTGAATATTCGTGTACCCGTGATATAATTCAATCTGAAAGTGAACTATCACGATGATCAGAGAATTAAAGTCAAATCATATACACAGGGCCGGTCCCGAGAAACCTTAAAAAGTTTTGGGCCCGGGCGTGTAAAAAAAAGCGGGCCTGTATAATATAAACTCAATAATCTTATATAAAAAATCATAATACAATTCTTATTTTTTCTTAAGTTTAAAAATATGCTTGGGCCTTTTAATTTTTATGTGGGTTTAATTACAACTTGATTATTTTTTTAAACAATTCGGGCCACATGTGTAAGTAATGGACTAATGGGATTGAGTTTAAAACTAAAAATATATAGAATTTTTTTGTAAATATACATATATATATATATAAAATACAAAGAAAAAATTTAAAAATTTCGGGCCCCTGAGAAGACCGGGACCTGGACGGTTGCCCTCCCCGCCCCCCTAAGGGCTGGCCTTGCATATACACGAATCACTCCAGATTTCCTACAAGCTACACGATATCTATTGGAGGCTACACCATGTACCAATCTGCTCCCATACACGTTCTGCTGAAGGACACAAGACCAGAATATGGTTTACACCGAGTACCAATCTGCGCCCAAACACATTCCTCGTTTTGTTAGTGCCTCTATCGAAGGGATTTTGTTTATCGTTGCTCTCCATCCAAATCAATTGATCGTTGGTGGTACCTAATTAACCCAATAGTGTTGATAACCGCCGTATGTAAAGTTATCTTTTTCTATTATCGACTGAACAAAAAAATCAGGTGAATCATCTCCTAACCACGTTCATTTATCCTTTCTATGTTTATATATAGATTGTTGAGGAGAATAGAACATTGTTGAAGTTCAAGTCTCTTAAAATCATTAATCAATCTTCTCTTCCAACACCAATTCCACATTAAGCACTTATTGTGTTTTTGAATCATATCTACAACCTTGCACTTTTTTCTCATATTCAAGCATAATTAACAATGGGAAGCGATCTTTGAGTCTATTGTGTTCATCCCAATTGTCTGGCCAAAAGTTTATCGAATCTCCACTTCCCACTTTCACATTCCATAATTCATCGATATCAAAAGATGCATACTTCCATGGACCAGTAAGACCACTCTTAATCAGAATAGATCCCAATCCGTATATCACACCCCGTCTCAGGCACCCCCTGGACGTTTGTGAGCTCGATTGATACCTGTTTTGATTTCAGAGTTTTTTATAAAACACTGCGGAAGTCTTTTTTCACATGGATCGTCTCATTATAAATCTCAACCTCGAGGGTTGCTTTTGTAAATATCAAGACCTAGTGAGAAAACAAAAGTCTTGTATTTATATTCATAAGCACTTGGATTTAAATACCCTTTTTCATATTTATTACAAACAGTGTTTGAAATCAAATACATCTCTTGTCTCTTACGGACAAGTTTCAAGCCACTGGAAATAGTACTATCCAAGGTTGATCAATCCCTTGTCCTATCTCCTTTTTCTTATTTTTATGATTTCCTATGCACGAGGCCTGAGAATCCAACGTACATGTTATCCTTTCCACTTTTCATGGGTCAGATCTTAGTTTGCCCATAATTCATTTCCTTTACATTTTATTCATTACCTGAAAATATTTTTAAAATGAAACGTCAGCGCGAACGCCGCTGAATACAATTATCTTGACATAAAAATCATTTGGTACAAACAAGTATTAATTTCATAATCACAACTTTGTGTTCAATCTACACATTCAGAAGGCCCTTTTCTGCTGATCACATGCACCACTGTATACACTGATATCATGCCTTATAATAATGGACAGGTCTTCGCCTCCGAAATTGTTATAAGGAAAGTACTAGCCGCAATCCGGGACTTTCACCCGAGACCCGTGTATCCCTTTCAAGTTTTACTTATACCTATGGCCTGAATGCTTTGTTCGTAGAAGAACGTTGAGCATTATTCCTTTAACCTTTATTTGGCTATTTTCGTAAACATAAATGTTTTGACACAAGTTTTGAAATAGACAAAAGTATTCACCTTGATAATAAGAATGAGCCTATAAGTTGGAAATTATAGAGCTAGCCTCCTAACTTGGTTTCAACGAGCATTTTTCATCTTAGAATAAGCACTACAACGAACGGGAGTTGGAATAGGATCGTCAGGAACAACCTAGGGATGCTCTGGAATGAATTTTGAGTGTAGTGGATGAGTTGTGGATGAGAAAAACGATTGAAACCGTCCAAGTATTTATAGGTTGGATTTCAGACTCATAGTGGACCGTTATGCTAGAGCGTAGCGGTCCGCTATCGACCACTGATTGTGTCAGCTCTACACGTCAAAATATGATTGGACTGCACCTCGTTTTACGGCTAGCGGACCGTTATGGAGGGCGTAGCGGTCCGCTATCGAGACACGTGTCAAAATTTAGGGCTGGGTCACAAGATACGTGTCAGCACGAGAAATTGCGGCTAGTCGGACCGTTATCCAGATGATAGCGGTCCGCTATGTCCGCTATCCGACCCTTAACTCATAGCAGACCGTTGAGGAATATGGTAGTGGTCCGCTATCCAGCCAGAAATTAAAATTTTCATTTTTAACCCTGGACTTAGGTACTTTAGATACAACTAGTCCTTTAGGTTCTATCCTTAGCATTTTTTGGACATTTTTGTGACAGGTGTTACACCGTATGATTATTAATATGAATTGAAGAGATTACCTTATACCAAAGACTTGTGATGTTCGTCTTGTAGCGCCACCACCACTTAGAAGGAAGTGGAATATTCGATGCTTTGTGGCTTCCCACCCTAAGTCTCCCAAACCTTTTGATACTAAGATCTATCCCATGGCACCCAACAGAGCTTCTTGTTTTGGCTATCCCCGACCTCACAAAAAAAACTTTCTTTCTTATTTGTTCAAGATCCTTGATAACTTGTATAGGGGCTTTAAACAAATTCAAACATATAATTAAATGTTAGTTCTAAAATGTCTATATATTTATAAAATATGTTTCTCATTTTACTAAGATCAAACCATAATCCATCAAATGAAAATCAAAAACTGAATAATTAAATGATCAACCATCAGCAACCACGAGAACTATTCAAACACTAAAATGTTTATATATTTAATATTTTATTTATACAACTCGTATAATACACAAAATTCTAACCCAGTATATCTAATATTTTAGGTATTTAGTTGTCAGCCAACATGACAAATGCTCTTATTTTCTATAAGTTGTTGCATTGTTTTTATTAATATATCTTCAAGCATTTAATTATCAACCATACACGCTCACCAAAATAAGACCAAGTCAGATTTACATTTTTAAACAAAGTAATGTTTGATATAATACAAATTTACAATATGTGACTTAATCTTACGGTTTGACACTAGTCTTTATTTTATTTTTATTTTTGAGTAAACTGCAATTTACACCCATGTGGTTTATGACTGCTGACACTTTGCAACACTCTTTTGAAAGAAGTGCAATTTGCCCCCCTATGGTTTGGTTTCTCTCTCTTTGCATCCCTGCCGTTATCTTTTCTAATGAAAAGACAATAATACCCCTGACCTCACCCCAAAATTACCCTCTTCTTCTCCGGTGAACACACGGTTTTCCGGCTAACATTACCGGTGAAATCTAAGTCGGATTAATATCTCCGATTATCACACAGGCCAAATTATTCAAGAAACCACAAAAAACTGGCTAAAAACAAGATTAATATACTTCTATTTATATTTCCGATCAAAAAACAATAACCTGAGACAAAGCTTGAGCTTGAACTAACTAATACTACTGTTAAACACCTACCAAAACCATCGGCCGACGCCATCATAAACCCCCCTACCAAAACCATCGGCCGACCCCATTGATCGCCATCTCCGTCGAAAAAAATCAGGGTCGAAAGATTGTTGATTCCCTTTTCATACCTGAACGAAAAGTTCAGGTTATGAAAGAACTTAACACTGATCTTCAGATGAACGATCAGATGCCTGGTTATCGACTGATCATCCGCCTGGGTTAACCATCGGGTTACTCTAATTCCGGCTGCAAGAAGTGTGTGTTGATCAGACTGATTTTCAGGTGGAGATCGTTACTGATTTTCAGGTAGAAAATCCTTACCGATCATGATTAGTGTGTCGATTTGAACATCAAATAGAGTGTGATCCATCTTTTGGGTGTTGATTGACACGATTTACCGGCGAACGGCGGATTCTTCAGGCGGCGGCAGCGTCTTCCGGCGGCAGCATCTTCAGAGGATAAAACGAGGGTGCAAATTGTGAAACAACAAAGAAAACCCCAATGGTGCAAAATATAATAGGTTTTTATTTTATGGTGAAAAGTCTATAATACCTCTAACGGTGTTAAGAAATTAACGGGCATTGTAACGACAGGGGTGCAAAGAGAGAGAGAAACCAAAGCATAGGGGGGGCAAATTACACTTCTTTCAAAAGAGGGTTGTAAAGTGTCAACGGACATAAACCACAGTAATACAAATTACAGTTTACTCTTTATTTTTTTTTATTTTATAGTACATAATAAGATATGGTAATACTTTCTTTTTTATTAATTGAGTTCAAGCTTGAGTCAAATTTAATTAATAAAATAAGATTCTATTACTTTTAATTATATTATTTAACTTAGAGTAAATTTCGTTTTGATTCTCTATGATTTGTTCAAAAATTCGTTTTGATTTCAATGGTTTCAATTGAACTTTTTGAGTACTTGTGGTTTGTCAATTGTCTCAATCAACTACGCGTCTGTAACGCCATCCATTTTTTCTGTTAAGTTTTTGTAAAAGGACAAATATACTCCTCGTAATTAAAAACTTTAAAATAATACAAATTAAATAAATTAACCCCTCTCTCTCTCTCTTCACACACTCTCTCTCTCTCTACCTAATCGAACCAGTCCTCCATAGCCAAAACCAAAACATCCCAAGTCTGTTTCTCAAATCAAATAAGCTTTGAATATATTACCTTGAATCAAGATTGACAGGATGTTTGTTTAAATTTGTCGGGCCGCTGTGAAGAACTACGAAAAGATGTCGCGGTGGTGGCGACGGTGAAATCGATGAAGCAGTGTTCGATGGAGAGACTGTGCCACCTTACCACAGCCCACCTCTCCATCTCTCTTCAATGGAGAGACTGTGCCAGATCGGTGGAGATCGAGGGTAAATCGGAACCCTATGTAGCAGATCAAGGGATAGGAGTTGCGGTGGTGATGGTGAAGCCAACAGAAAAGAATCGCCGGAGATGAATCCCTCTCTCTCGATCTGCCCTAGAACTCGCCGTAGATGAATCCCTCTCTCTCGATCTGCCCTAGAACTCGCTGGAGATGAACCCCTCTCTCTCGATCTGCCCTAGAACTCGCCGGAGAGGGTGGTGCTTGGTGGTGTGTCTGGTGGTGTCTGCAGCTTCATCACCTGAAGAGCTAGCGGTGGTGCTTGAGGCGGCCGGAGCATGCAGGTGGCGGTGGTCGTGAATGTGTGGTCGTGTGGGAGGTTTACGCTTTGTTCCCGAGTTTACTAAAGGAAAGAAAAGAAAGGATTCAATTCATTTCTTTTATTTTCCCTTTTCCCTTTTTTTTTTCTTTCTCTCTAAATCTTTCTAATTCAGAAGGATGGAGATAAGACTTCTTTTCCTTTCATTTCCCCCCATTTCCCTACTTAAAAAAATCTCTGAAACACTTTTCTTTCTGTTTTTTTTCTTTTCCCTTCTTAAAAAAAAAACTCTGGAACAAGAGATTAATTCTCCTTCCTTTCTTTTTCATTCTTTTCTCTCCTTTAATGAGACTCGAGAACCCAACATTAGAGGAAGAGAGGGAGAAGGGGGGAGTAGGAAGAAAGAGAGAATGGGATTTTAGGTTTAATTTTAATATTTCGTATTTTTTTTATTAAGGGTATTTTTGTCTTTTTTATAGAAAGTTAACAGAAAAATGGATGACATTTAACACGTGTAGTTGATTAGGACAATTGACAAATTACAAGGACTCAAAAGGTCCAATTAAAACCATTGGAGTCAAAGCAATTTTTTTATCAGACCACATGAACTCAAAACGAAATTTACTCTTTTAACTTATCTGATAGTAAATTTCATAAAACCACTCAGAAGTGCATAAATAACAAGAAAAATTCAAAAAAATATCAAAGTCTATACGAATATTACGAATATGTCATTTTCCTATTGTCTGTATTTTATGTTTATATGTTGTTTCGAATAAATTGCAAACTATACAGTATTTATTTTAAAAAATTAATCTTTAAAAAAGTATATATAATTCATTCAAAATTAATCTATGGTCGAAGTTTTTGATATCTTATAATATGTTTATTCAAAAAAAGATATCGTAACAAAGCGTTTAAACTATTCTATAGTTTAATTTTGCATATAATACCATCTTACACAATCAACTAATTTTTTACTGACAGCTTAATGTTTCTTGTTTTTTTTTAAAGGATAAGTTTTTTGGTTCGACAATCAACAAGGCAAATTACATAAAGATAAGGTACACGGGCAACAAACTGTGCCGTCATCCCCTTCTGAATGGAAAACCCTAATCTACTAAAAACAAAGCCTCGCCCCTGAGGAGTCGTAAAGTTGCTGTGGACCACACGCTGAACTCTAGCCAAGAACCGAACCGCCTCCGGCGCCAAGGAGCCGAACGTGTCAAACGCCAGGGGGACAAAGGCATGCTGATTATCCTCACAAGCTTTCGCGTGCTTTTCCACCTTCCTCAACTAATTATAATATGCAATTGGTCTTCTGGTCCAATGACATGGGATAATGGTAAGTGTTTGTGATCTTTGAGATCTCAGGTTTAAACCTGACACAAGAGAGTTTTTCTTACAGTGGTGGTTTCCTCCTAGATGGTGTTCCAGGGTGAGTCAGGCCTGGAGCGTCAAAATCAGTATGGACGGTTAACATCTCATCTCAGGAAAACTCACTTGGGTATTGGGAGGAGTACCAAACGTCATTAAAAAAACTAATTATAATATATTAACTCTTTAAACCTCGTGTGGGGAATTGTGCCAAGCAGCTCTTTAAACCCCGTGTGGGGAACAGTGCCAGGCACCTGCGTGGCATTTTCTGTTTGGTCCGTTTAATTTTTTTTCATATTTTTATTTTCAGCCCTTATACTATATATAATATGTTTTTAGCCCGTTTCATTTTCTATTAATTTCGTTTTTCTTTAATTACTTTCGTTCGTTAACATTTTTAAAAATACAGAGTGCATGAATGTTTTTAGTTTTTTTTTGTTAACGTTACGTTATAAATTTTTTTTAAATGTAATTTTATTCAAAATCGAGCTTTTTTTTTGTAACGTTGTCTACAGTGAGGGCCGTTACCGTCGTGGTATTGTGACGAGTCGAACCTATTATGAGCGAACTAAATCATTGTCGATATTGGTATTATCGGATCCCGTATCGGTATACGCTTTTATATTTTTCGACGATCCGAATCGGTAATTTTTTTAATTTGTTTTTTTTCCTTTTTTTATCATTTAGTTTTATGTTTCTTTTTTATTAACAATATTTTTACCGTTGCGCCTAAATTTTCATTTAAATTTTATTAACGTTGTACCCGACAACCGCCGCGAAGCGCGGGAATAATCATCTAGTTATAATATATAACTAGTACCCTAAAATATTTTATGTATTTAACATAGAAAAAATAAATAATATAAAAATCTAATTTGTATATATGAATTAAACCGCTAGTTATTAAATTAATCGACTTTTTTATTTTGATTTATAATTATAAATATTTAATAATAATAAAAGTTAGTACTTTATTAATTTTAACATTTTAATTTGCTCGTGTAACACATAAATAAATAAATAAAAACTGGTATATAAAAATAACCTAATCATTATAATGAATTGCATATATCCTCCTCTAAACCTTCTTAATTATATATTTACCAAACCCAAAACTAAAATTTCATATAACTTCTTCCAATAAAACAAAATTGCATATATCCCCTCCTTTAATGAGAAAAATTACAAATTTACTCGTTTTAGTTTATTTTATTAAAATAAATTATAGAATTACATTTTTACCTTTATTTTTACTAAGGCTTTAAAATTTCTCAAATTTTTTGTATTTTCTCAATTTTAAATAGTTTTTTTGTCATTTTTATTTTTTTTTTGGTTTTTCTGTGTGTTTATTATGTTTCCCTAATGAGTTTTTGAATTACCCAAAAACAAATTATCTTTTTTGCTTTTTTACCAAGTTTTTTTGCGTCTTTACATTAATTTTTCCGTCTATGTTTAGTCTAATTTTCTTTATCACTAGTTTTTTTAGTAACAATCATCAAAAATAAAAACAAATGACAAAGTTTTAATCCATTATGGTACCAAAAGATGATGACATAAAACAGTCACTAAAATCGACATCATAATCTCTAAAATGCAAAAAAACAAATGCTAAAATTTTGACCCATTATGACACCAAATAATCATTTGCTCGACTTTGATTAGTTATTTTCACGCGATTTTGTATACTTTCCCCGTCCCCTTTACTTGTTGATAGTTGATGTTAAGATGCCGGATTTTTGCATGTTTTGGGAAATATATATATGAAAAAAAATAATGGAAAAGCGCAAAAAAATTAATAGAAATAAAAATATATTAAAAACAAAGTTTTGTGAAATTAAAAAACTCATTAGCAAAACATAATAAAAAAATAGAAAAACAAAAAAAATGTAAAGATGACAAGAAAAACTAGTTAAAAATGAGTAATATGAAAATTTGAGAAATTTTAAAGTTTTAGTAAACATAAGGGCAAAATGGTCACTCTATAATTTATTATTAATAAAATAAATCAAAATTGGTAAATTTGAATTTTTTTTATTAAGATATACAGTTTTAATTTTGGGTTGGATAAATATGAAAATAAAGAAATTTAGAAGGGGATATATACAATTGTCTCTTAATTTTATATTATAAAGATATGCATTTAGTTGTTTTTTTTAACGGCAAATCCACTTTACTTCTACTCCTAAATTATACCAAATAATTCACCTCGTACCGTTTGAACCCAAGACCTCACATCTAAGAGGCGAGAGCCTCTACCAAGTATGCTAGTCCCACGATACATTTAGTTTTTTTTTTTTAACGGCAAACATTGAATATTGTGACGTCGCACCCCCCGTCACATGAGAGAGCCTCGTCCAACTCCGGCCAATATGTTGTCTTAACCGGGCCCACTTGTCGTCAGAGTTGGAGAGCATCCAAGGAAAAATCTCACCCAATACGGCCCCTTCTGGGCTTGAGGGAGAGCCGAGGTTCGAACCCTGGATCGGCGTGGGTAAAACCCTGGTGCATCAGCCTAAGAACTAGGCCTCATTTGCATGCCTCAGAAATTAATGGTGGTGGCAGGGATTGAATCCGGATCCCTTGGGACTTCAGGCCTCACCTCAACCACTACACCACAACCTCTTTGGCCCACGATACATTTAGTTAATTGTATAGATGGTAATTATACTAATTATATTTTGAAAACATTATAAAGATATATACTCATTAAATGTTTATGACTTTATATTTTCTTTATTCTTATAAGTTAAAGTCAACACTGAGTAGTCACAAGCACTTAAATGAAACGGGAAAACAAAGTAAACAACGACTAATATTACTCATAAAGTATATAATAATTATGAGCTATGAAAATCTAAAATTTTAAATGACATACCTACAAAATATGAAAACATATACAAATACACAACATAAACTTTTGCATGCTTGTTAATTTCTCAAAGGTTAAATGCCTATAGGACTATATTTGAGTCAAATTTCATTTTCAAACAAAGCCTTAGTCTTTTACGAGACGAGAAATAATAACATAAATTTGTTTGACGGACTTTGACCTACATATAAAAAAATATATTATCTTATTAATGCAATGTTATGATATCGAGAATGAACGCTAAAATAAGCGAGAATGATAAACAAGATAATAAAAAGAAAGAGAGAGAGTGATTGAGGGTAAAATGAATGATTGATTGATTGATTGATAACTCAATAAAGATTACAAAAAGACTATTTATATACAAGGAAAGAAACTAACAAAATTACCGGGCGAACTTACTAAGTTCGCCCATATTAAAACAGGCGAACTTGAGACAAATTCGTTAACCCCCCCCCCCCCCCTTCAAGTTGAAGGTGTAAACAACCCCAACTTGGAAATGATATCCGAATGCAGTTGACCAGCCAGACTCTTTGTGTATAAATCCGCAAGTTGATCAGAAATCCGAAAGCAAAATCAAACCGGCTTGAAGCTTCTCACGGAAAAAATAACAATCCAACTCAATATGCTTAGTCCGCTCATGAAAAACATGATTCTTAGCGATGTGAATTGCTGCCTGACTGTCACACTTGAGAGGAACAGGAGTGAGATTGGGAAGCTAAAACTCCTTAAATAACCGAGTTAACCAAGCAAGTTCCCGTGTGACTCGGCGAAGAGACCGATATTCAACCTCAGCAGAACTAAGAGAAACAGTGGCTTGCTTCTTGGATTTCCAAGAAATAGGACTGCCCCCAAGAGAGATGAAATAGCCACTAACAAAACGTTGAGTATTAGGACAAGCCGCCCATTCAGAATCACAATAAGCACACAAAGACATATTAGGATCATCATTAATAAACAACCCTTGAGAACAAGTGCCTTTGACATAATGAAGAGTATGCCACGCAACATCCCAATGAGGAACACGCGGATCACTCATAAACGGGATGAGAAAGTGAACCGGAAAGGCAAGATCAGGTCGAGTGTGAGTGAGATAGTTAAGTTTACCAACAAGCCGACGATAGGCCAAAGGGTCATCAAGAACCTGACCTTCATTGAGCTTTAGCTGTAAATGCAAAGGCAAAGGGGACGAAACAGAAAAAACATTGTCAGTATGAAACTCATTCAGCAAATCCTTTGCAAACTTACATTGAGTCATAATAAGACCATAAGGAGATTTGAGAACCTCAATGCCCGGAAAATAGTTAAGACCACCAAGATCCTTGATCTGAAACGTGGAATGTAAGAAAGCCTTTAAATCAGACATTTCCTGTTCATTATTACCAGTAAGGAGAATGTCATCAACATAGACAGCCACATGAACAACAGAATCTCCCATTGTCTTAGAAAACAAAGAATGATCATTGGGAGAACGCATATAGCCTTTGGTCTTAAAAGCATCAAAAAGCTTTCCATACCACTACCTTGAAGCTTGCTTCAAACCATAAAGAGACTTCTTAAGCTTAAGAACATGATCAAGAGAGGATAATGGCATTCCAAGAGGAGGAAGCATATAAATGTCTTCATCAAGATCCCCATGTAAGAAAGCATGTTAACATCCAACTGATATAAACCCGAATGTCGTTTGGTGGCAACGGCAACAAGACTTCGAATAGTAGTCATTTTAATGACAGGGGAGAAAGTCTCATTATAATCAATCCCGGCTTTCTGAGTATCACCACGCACAACCAAACGACTTTACAGTGTTCAACTGTGCCATCAGTATTATATTTGACTTTATACACCCATTTGCATTTAATAGCCTTCTTACCCTTAGGTAAATGCATAACATCTCAAGTTTGATTACGTTCCAAGGCATTAAATTCCTTAGTCATAGCTTCTTGCCAAGAAGGATGTTTAGCAGCCTCCTGATAAGAAGAAGGTTCCTGAACAGAATCAAGATTGAGAATGAGCTGCTGAGAATCAGGAGAAAGATAAGCAATATTAACAAAATGAGAAGCTTGGCAAGCACTCGACAAAGTATGAAAGCAAGAGTAATCAACAGAAGCACAATTACAAACATAATCATGTAGATGAGAAGGAGGAACAGAAGAACGAGAAGATACGAACTAAGAAATTTTGTGACCTTAGCTTTCCTGATTGACCTTACTATCTAGGGACACAGTTATTCATTAGCAACACATACGTGAAAACAATAGATACGAACTAAGAAATTTTGTGACCTCCCTTGACCTACACACAATAGAACGATCTATACGGACCATGTGACGATTCGAGTAATTACGAGTGCACACGTAATTATAAAAATCAGCGCATGGGAAAACATAGTGAATTCTGTCGTGTGTAATGATCTAAAACCTATCGTGATATATAGCAACGAAACTAATGTGATATGACAAGGGCATGGTGGATACGCCGATGGTACTTCCTATATGTAAATGCTCTTTCACATTATCAGAAGTAGCGTTGTTTGTGTCACGTGAAGTTTTGACCTAGACCAATGTTTGTGAAATCCCTTATCCACTAAAAATTCTTGAGCATATTAGACTACATCTTAAACAAGCCTAAATCATCAAAATCCCATCAAATCCATTCCAAGTAATGCATTGCACCTTTAGGATCCAAATTATTATTCGACAGATTTCTCCTTAAGTTCATTTCAAAACTAAATTCACAATCATCATTCATGCCTGACTTTGAGTATCATACCTAAATCTTGTTATCAGTCGTACTCCCCAAGCCAACAGTCAAAGTTCGTTGGGTTTCTAGACGTGGTCCCGAGGTTACTTGGGAACAAGAGGACCAAATGAAGCTTAAGTACCCACATCTTTTTTTTCCTGAGACAGTAGCTTCAACTAGTTGAATTTCGGGACAAAATTCCCTCAACTAGGGGATACTGTAACATCCATGATTTTCTTATGCTTTATTTTGCGTAGTAATGGCATTTCAACTCCAATTCTGGTTCATTACATTGTGTCACATTAACCATAATTACGAAAGTGTATTAAATTCAGAATTTCATTCATATAAATTCATATTTTAGCCTTACAAAAATATATATGTGTATGATGTGACATCCGGCTATTTTGAGATAACTCTGTTAACTCAAGTTCTGTTATCTCACACAAACACAATTAGTTCAGTTAGTCCAAGTTATCCAATCACAAACCCCAAGGCCTAATTCTGCCATTCCTCAAACTCAAACACCAAACTACAAGGACTATTTCTTGCATTTAACCAAAAAAACTCTTAGACACGGTCGCGCCGTTGCTTGAGCACGGTCGCGCCAAGACCATAGACACGGTCGTGCCTAATTCCAGGCACGGTCGTGCCTCGTGCAGTAAAGACGCAAATCATTTCCGTAACGTCCCAAACCGATCAAATCGTCAACGGAAACGCACCACAATGTCGATTTTAAATCATCAGTAAACCGTTTTATTACGTTTTAACGACTTTGATTGCGAGTTAAGAGTGTCAAATTTGTAACCGTCAAAACCATTCTTAGAATTCATCAAATCGATCATTTGGTCATTCTAATTCGAAACCAATCACTCTACACACACTAGTCGAACCTCTCAGAAGCTGTTACACACGCTAATTTGGCCGGAGACGAAGTCGGAAGTCGGAGATCGAGTCGGAACTCCGTTTGGTCGAACACCATTAATTCGATATCGTTTAAGGTAACAAATCACACCTACGCTTTCGTTTTCCTCTATAGATGGAAAGCCCTAACCCAGTTGGGGCTTACAACATCGAATTTAACGTGAATCGATCCTAGGGTTCATGACATATACGTTTTAGTCGAACTACACCTTACACACGACCTCAATTCAATTAAATTACATGGTCAGATTCGTAAACACCCATTCTTTGAAAGCCCCATGAATCCAATCATTAATAATATAGGATTTAGTCAATTTGTGTTATGGAGGAAATCTGACACGGTCGTACTCATCCTTTAGCACGGTCGTGCCTTTACCCCCAAGCAGGGTTGTGCCTCCTGACGAGACGCGGTCGTGTCCCAAGCCTAAGCACGGTCGTGCCCTACATTGGCACGGTCGTGTGTCCCTGGTCAGTTTTTGTTTTTTTTTAAATCATTTTAATATATTTTGTTTAAACCCAAATTTCTTTATAAAAATTATTTTATAAAACCCCAATGCACGAAAATTGTTTTATAAACCAAATTATCAACTTGGAAATTTTAAGCCAATTATTTGATTCTTTCTAGCGGATTAAAAACTAAAATTTTAAATAAAAAGTTTATATAATTATTTTATTCAAAACCTATATAAACTGTTTACTATATATATTTACAATATTTCTTGACACATTATTATAAATGAACAAATAAGATAGATTTATTTAAACCCTAAAGGATTTATTTATTTAAATTGATTAAATATAAACCCTAAAGACAAATATTATTTTTTATATATACTTTGAACTTACAATTTTACATATCAAACTTTTGATGACTTACATCCTGTCACATAAAATGACACAACCCTTGTACAAATCCACACATATCAAACCAATGAACATTTGATCATGACTTAGACTCCGTGCAAATTATTAACTCAAATTCATACATTCTCACTCTAGGTTAACTTTGTGATTTACAAAAATCACTTTTGCTACCTATTGTTCGTGCTATCTACACCATCTATACAAGTGAGTTTACATAGCTCATTTTTACATTTTTCATATTTTGGGGTGGAACATGAGTTTCAATGATACGATGTTACAAATTACACAATACAATTCCACCCTACATTCATGTGTACAAATTTGAGCCTTATGTTTGAGTACTAGGTGTGTAAACTACTTTGTGTGCAATTTACATATGCAACCATTAACTATACAAGCCGACGGTTAACAATGATAGATCTATTGAGTCTGACAAACCCACCCAGGTAGGGTGATTGTTACCGACAACACAATTTGGTTTTTGCAAGCTAGTTACAAAGGTTTGATTGTACAATTTGGTTTCACAATAGTAGCTCTCCATATTTTCCTTATTAACCATGATTTGTATGGATTGTATGCACACAACACAATGAAAACCTATGTATGCTCACCAACTTTTTAGTTGACATTGTTTTAACCATGTTTCAGATACGAATGTTTGAGATTGACCAAATTTACTACACTTAAGTTGTGGACCTAGATAATAAAGCAACTTGTTATGTATTTTGAAATTCATGTACTTTGTTGGATATTTGTTTGGTTTGAATTTAAATGTGATGATTTAATATATATTATAACTTAGTCAACCATGTGCTCATGAACAGTCTACACGGTCGCCCCGACGTATTCCGCCATCGGTTGGGGTGTGATAGATTGGTATCAGAGCCTTGGTTATAGGGAATTAGGTTATTAGACACACATGACCTAGACTATAACCTTAGGACACCCATCTTATTCCATGCTCTATGTTACATGGTATTTGCCACATTACTAAATGCTACATGTTTAATACTTTGTATGATTATCTTACATGATATCCTAGGTATTCCACCGCATGATACAATACATGATAGCCTATGTACTACACTACTTGATACTCATGTGCTAATAAAATTGCTATATACATGCTACCTATTTGATTCCATTAAGTGTTATCCTAAGTTTTCCCATACACTTATCCATACCTAAAGTCTTTATACACCCTCATCCTTACACACTATGACACCATCATCTTTTGTTAACAAAACCCAACCCATTGGGCCTTATGCCCATTAATAAGAAACTAAGGAGCCCACTTACCCTCCAAGAAGAGGAAGCCTATCGGAATAAATAAACCTCACATTTGGGCCTCAAAGCCCGATCCATAATGATTCTCATCATGACCATGAGCCCAAACGATAGTGTTATTAGTACATGATGGTTGGAAGAGTGTGTGTAGACCATGAGAGATTCTGGCTAAGGAAGTACCGAGTACTTAAGCGTGTCCTTTGTGACCCACCCCTCTTTCCTGGGAATTCTCTCCATGGATACACTACTTATAGGTCAAATGTTACTTCTAAAATATTATTGTGAAGACTCGGTGTCGTGACTAGTCAAACTCTGAAAGCTCCCATATTTAACACTTAGTATATTTCTATATACCACTTACAATATTTTCCCTTCTTTTCTGCTAGAAATGGACTCCTACTCTCCTCCCTCCCCGGTATACTATCCCGGAGCAGAGTCCGAACAAGAAGAAAACAATGGATCACCAGGATATCGGTCTCCAACACCCCCAGCTGCTAGGTCAAGTTTTGACTTAAGAGCAGATTGGTTTAGGAGCACCGGCTTGAGACTCCGAGCATCTGAACCACCCCCATCAAGGAATCCTTATTAAGCACCTCATCTACACAACCAGTTACCACCCCTATGAGAGACCCCTACCTAACACCCGACCCATACCACCCTGACCTAAGGGCAAGGCAAACCATGGCACCCACTAGTGCCATGAGAGTCCCATTTGATGCCATCCACCAATACGTGAGAACCTCAGAGTTTGTGAGACAAGGGATAGAGCACGGGATAAGACACGACCTGCTAGGTCAAAGGATTGACAGCCTGGGAAATCAAGTGTGGTGCTAGGAGGAAAAATTGCAAGCCTGGAGGAAGACAGGGAGATACTTATTGCACGCACAGAAGCAGCAAGAGCTGAGGCCCAATTACAAACATAATCCTGTAGATGAGAAGGAGGAACAGAAGAACGAGAAGATCTCCTAAGCTCCGAAGGAGGAAGAGGAGGGACATGAGAAACAAGAGGAATAGGAGATGATGTGAGTGAACTATGTATATTTTTGATAAAGATTTTTCACACAAATACTGGTTTTAAAAATTCGTTTTCACCTAAACTAAACTACACACAAAGGCAAGTGTACCTGTCGGGTGGTAATATATAATCGATAAGAACCGAGTATCAATCCGTGGACACAGTTTAACTACTTAACCCAAACAATTAATTTAACCGAATTAAGAAAATATTTGTTTGTTTTGTTTGTCGAATTTTTACTAAAATGATAACAATTAATTTAAAGACCACATATTTTTAAAGTGATGAAAATAACAAGTTTTGGTGAAACAATCATCCTAGTTTAGAATCCACTTTACTAATTATGTTGAGATAATTGAATGGAAAATATATATAATTATGTTAATGTTTGTTTAAGTGGTCGAATTAGATTCCCGTCAAGGTGACTAAATCCATAACAATCAAGAAAGACATTGATGAGCAAATTACATAACATCCACTTAAAGTTAGTTTAATTAGATAAAGATTATGTAACTTCTTAACTCATGAAATTCAAAAATAAACTTATGCAAATAAAAAGCTCGAGTCATCAATACTTTTATTAACATAAATCTTGTCACAGATGTTTCATAACATTTATCGTAGTTTTTCCAAACATGATTGAACGGGATACATGCTTTAGTATTTGTTACATAACCAAGGTTTCAATGATCATTCATATTACTTAGCCATAAAATCATACCTAGATATAAAATCATGAATAAATGTTAATTTCATAAGTTTTTCAACATGATTGATTTCACATTTATAAACCTTAAATTGTTCAATAGACATTCAAGCATGCATATCCATCAAGAGATTAACATAAAATTATCATTACATTAACATAATAATTTGCCATAATCAGAAGTTCAACATAACTAATTAAGCTTCATCAAACTATGATGATTAAAAGATGTTTAGCTCGTGGTGAGCTTGCAAACTAGAATTACACAATAGAAATACATGCAAATCATGATGAGTTTCAAGGATATAACCAAAGGTTCAAGGTGGATTAGTGTGGTGATCTCCAAGGTGGAATTTGGTGGTGAAATGGACCTTCTTAAGCCTCCAAATGGTTTTTCAAGTCTGGTTCCTGAGTGTTACAAGTGAGTGAATTCTTCCCAAAAGACCAGCCCCTAAAAATGAGTTAAAGGTGGCTTTTTATACTGTCTGGAATGTGAGGCACGGCCCGTGCTCAATGGAGCACCGCCCCATGTTGGGACCACGTCGTAACCGTTTTTGCTTTTGTCGCGAACGTACTGTCTGGGTACTGGACACGGGGGCATGCCTAGGGAAGCATGGCCCGTGTTACACCTAGTCGGGAGACAACTCTACTTCTGTCCTAGGCACGCCCCCGTGGTCAATGTGCTTGGCTGCTACTTGCTTGTCTTTTCTGCATGGGAGGGACACGGGGGCGTGCCTAGGGAGGCACGGCCATGCTTTGCCTACTGAGTTGCCCAACTTCTTTATTTTTCATCGCTTTTCCGCTCGTTTGCTCGCTTTAAGTTCAATATTTCGTGGAAACACAATTTAAGTTAAATGAGCGACAAATTCAATCAATGTGTGGAGAAATTTGCAATAACCAGGATGTAAATGATGTGAAATATATGACTAGTTTAGTGCATATCAAGAAAATAATCAACTTCAGGAGCAACTAAAGAAGATGAAGGAACAGCAGTTCGATCTGTCTCCTCAAAAAGATAATTTAGAGAAGGGAACAAAGAAGAAGGATCCAAAGAATTTAAAGAAGGAAAAATGTGCTCAAGAAAAGTCACATCCCAAGAAACAAGAACATGTCGAGTGTCAAGATTATAAAGCTTGTAACCTTTCTTTCCAAAGGGATATCCAATAAAGATACAAGCTTGAGCCTTAGGCTGAAATTTATCTCTTCCAGGTGTAGAAGTAGAAGCATAACATAAACACCCAAAAGTACGAAGAAGATGAGTGTATGATGGAGTTTTACCAAAAAGCATCTCAGAAGAAGATTTGACCTTGAGAACCTGTATGGGGAAAATGTTAATCAAATGAGTAGTAGTAAGAACACATTCACACCAAAAAGTTATAGGTAACTTGGATTGAAACATAAGAGCTCGGGCAGTTTCGAGAAGATGGTTATGTTTTCGTTCCACCACCCCAATTTGTTGAGGAACCCACAGGACAAGTAATTTGATAAAGAATGCCCTTTTGTTTAAAATACTCGGCATGATGAACACCCGAACCAAGTTTAAAAGCATTATAAGATCGAACACGCTTTACTTTGGTATTAAATTGAGTCTCAACCATCTCAATGAACCATTGAAGAATATTAAAAGCATTGCCTTTAGTTGTCAAAAGGTGAGTCCAAGTTGTTCTAGTAAAATCATTAACAATGGTGAGAAAATATATATCGATCTTATGTAGTAGAACGATATGGTCCCCACGTATCCATATGAATAAGATCAAATATGTGAGAACTGGATATACCACTAGAAGCAAAAGGCAGTTTGTGGTGTCTAGCCTTAGGAAAAACAGAACAAGCATCAATAGAACAATCATGTGCACCAGGAAAAACATTCAATTGCTTAAGTTTGTACAAAGGTAAACTAAGACGATGATGCCAAAGTTTCAAAGAAACAACAGAATTACAGTGAGAAAAAGAATCAACTGTAACAGAGAAAAGTTTATTAGGATGCAACAGATAAATTCCATTGAGAAGATCTCCTAGAACCAACGGACTACTCAGTGAATGGGCCTGCAAGAAACAAGAAGTTTTAGAAAACTGAACAAGACCTTTTGTATCTCTACAAAGTTTGTGAACATATAACAAATTGTGCTTGAACTGAGGCACAAAGAAGACACTAGAGATAGAAAAAGTCTTGGTGAGATTAACTATCCCGACTTGCGTAACGGTTAAGACATGCCCATTTGGAAGAAGAACATAAAAAGGCGAATTAAGCATTCGAACATCAGAAAGCAAATTGAAATCAAAGCACATATGATCACCTGCACCGGTATCAATGATCTAAGTAGTGTCAACAGTAGTCGAATTGCAAGCAAGAATACCTACAAAATTTGCAAAGCTGAGTGGTTGAACAGTAGGAACACCACCCTAAACCCTAGAATTTTGCTGAAAAAGTTGCAGCAAATTATTGTACTGTTCGAAAGAGAGACCAGTAGGTGCACTAGAAGCAGGAACAGTAACACCAACATCAGAAACAGCATTAGCAGCAGCTTTGGGTTTAGTAAATTTGAAATCTTCATGGAACCCAATTATACGATAACATTTGTTGGCATCATGACCCGGCTTCTTGCAATGAGAACAAATAGAACCCTTCTGAGCACCAGAACTCTTTGGCACCTGCACAGAAGTATTCTGAGGAATAAACTGTGCAGATGAATGAAGCTCCCTCTGTTTCTCATCTTGAATGAGAAAAGCATAAGCCTGATTAATGTGTCACACCCTTGCCGGCGGTGGATTATACGCCAGGGCTGACGCAGTTGTTCATAAGCACATGATCATCTATTAATAAGTGATAATATTATTTCAACATAATTAAAAAATCCGTTACAAGTAGAATTAGAAAACAAGGAATTCAAACATAACACAAGTTAAATTCAATCTTTATTAAGGCGAGGTTCATAGTCCTATGTGATCATGTAGTGTTCTCAACTGGTGCACCTGAAACATGTGAGTAAATGTCAACTACAAGTAGTTGGTGAGTAACATAGGTTTTGACACCAAACAAAGTTAAGTAAAGTTTACAATTCAATATGTTCAAAACATGTCTAAAGCTTAAATGTGAAAACACACGAGGTTCCAAAGTGTATAATCAATCCGTGTAATATGTATGCATAGTCCCTCGGACTACGTGAAGTACCAAAATGTATACACTAACCCGCCAAGGTTCATGTTAAGTAATGTATCGGTTTCTCCTATAAATGATCATGTTAGGTACTACCTTAGGCCTACAGTGCGAGTTAATGATTGTACTAGACATGAACACATGTATGATCACCAAGTTGTTTAAGACATAAATCATAAAGACCATACCATAAGAACAAAGGTATTGAATTGTGTATATAATGTAATTGTAAACATGTTTCACCCCAAAAGTATAAAAAGGAAAAAGGGGCTATGTAAACTCACCTTGTAATGAGTAGCTTGAATGTCACACAAGTATGTTGTTTGTTGCACAAGTGTTCTAGCTAACTACAAGGTTAACCTATGTTTGATGTAATATATGTATCAATGATTTGTACAAAAGAAATATGGAATCCTAATGTGCGAGAAGATTGATGTGGTTGTCCTCATTTTAATAATAAAATAATCATTTGAGTTGCAAATAATATTTTATGTAAATCTTTGATAAATAATTATATTGTAATAAGTGAAAGAATGAATAAAGATTTTGTTTGTTTGTAATAGTTATATAAACGTATAAATAAATAATTAGGTTTTTTTTGTTTGTAAATAAATACACAAATAAGTAAACGAGTAGTTTTCTTTTATTTCCAATCGCATAAATTAAGAAATGGGTAAATAAATAAATGATTAATAACTAGTTGAGTAATTAAATAATTTACTACATAAATAAGTGAATAAAACCTTTCATTTGATTTATGAAAAATAAATGTAAAAAAAAATAATGATTTAATTAATTGGTAATTAAACCAAAATTTAAAGTATAATAATGATGTTCTAATTAAGTAATAAATAAGCCAAATAAATTATTAATTAAAAGTATAGAATTGTATTTTAATTGTTCTCATATAATAAAAATAAATTATATAAAAGTTTGTATAAATATTTGCAAAGAAATGGGTTTATAATCATAATCATAATTAGTTGAAAGTGGTTGTTGTACACTAGAATGGTTATCATTCCAGAGTAGTACCTCTAACAGAAAAGTTCCCAGGAAAGAGTTGGCCGGATCATAACCCCGTCTTTCCTAGCCAGAACTTTAATGTTTGCTAGATAACTAAATAATGGTTTAAAATTTATTCCATTTGCATACTTAACCAAGTTTAGGGTGTGTTTGGAAAGTATATGTGCAAAAGTGGAAATATGAGTTTAGTAAAGATAGAAATTGAATATTAACTAATTTAATTTGAAAAATAAGGGGTTTTAGTAAAAAAAACATGATTTTTGAAATTGAAAGAAACAAGAAAGATCAAACCAAGCTTTTAAATAAAAGTTTTGAACAAGTTTAATTAAAATAGGGCTTTTGATCTTGGATAGGTGTATGATTATAACATAAACATATTAGGGATCATAGATCTAGCTAGTTATGAGGGATTTTTGAAATGAAAAGTATGAACAAGCAAGAACATATAAAGAACTTACTTAGAATGGAAGGATTTAAGCTAGAATCTTTCAAAAGATGAGAAACACGACCTTTAGTAGCTAGAGAACCCTAGAGGATTGTTGATGTGCGGATAATACATGATAATAAGGGCTTTATTTATAAGGTAGGATCAGGGGCTTATTCACGAAATTTAATTTGTTGTAAGAACTAGATTGCAAAAGATGAATAATAGTTTTTAATTTCATAACATATACTAACTTAAGTGCTCATAAATTTTATGTTTATGACTCCATTCATCATAAATGTAATTATATATTTATTTGTTTTATTTATCTTTAGTAATTTAAAACACTAGTAATGTTAACTAACAATGTTATATTTTCATAATAAATTGTTTAAATGGTTTAATTATCATGTGTATATGTATATAGTTACATATATATATTTATAAGTACACACATAAAGGATATCAATTCATAATCAAAGCTTGTAGGTTTATATTTGGTTATTATAACAAGGTATATATATTTATTTCATAACAATCATATAAGTATGTATGCACACTCATGAATTATAATGAATAAATATGATACTTTCATAAAGGCGAATCATAAAATAATGAAATTACAATTTTCCGGAATAGTTAAAATAAAGGTCGGAATTTCCTAGGGATTACATAATGGAGGGAAGAGGCTTCATCATGATAATATTCCCACGAATCATGTCATAGCAGGAATTAAGACCCATCAGAAATTGCATCAAACGTTGATCTGCTTCGCGTTTAGCCATAAGTCTGGAATTACCACAGGTGCAAGGAGGAATACGCTCGATGGCATTAAGCTCATCCCAAACCGACTTGATTTTGGTAAAATAAGTGGCAACATCATCATTCACTTGAGAAATATTAGAAAGAGACTTCCGCAATTGATAATATTTTGCCCCATTACTTTGTCCATACCAGTCAGTTAACTCGTACCAAAGTTAACGAGCAGTCTCAACATACAAAACACTTTCACTAATATCACGAGACAAAGTGTTCAGAATCCAAGAAATGACCATATCGTTGTATCTCTTCCACAACTCCATATTATGAGAGGAAAAAGGTCTGACAACAGTACCATCAACAAAACCAATCTTGTTCTTTGCAGATAAGGCAATGGACATGGCACGTTTCCAAGATCCAAAAGCAGAGCCGTCAAAATATTTTGAAACAAGTGAAAAACTCGAATGATCAGATGAGTGTAAGAATAAAGGACTAGAAGAATCCATAGCCACAAATATAAGGGGATCAGAAGTATTAGGAATGACAAAAGAAACAAAGAAACAAAACTGACAAGAAAGACACTGAGGTAGGTGAACTTAACAAGTTCGCCCAGACAAAAGAAGAAGCGAACTTAACAAGTTCGCTAGAAAGCACAAAGCTGAAAGAACAAAGAAGCGAACTTAACAAGTTCGCCAGAAAACAGAAGGAACAAGCGAACTTAACTGTAACAGAACTGAACAAGTTTGCATGGACAAACTGAAAAACGTGAAAATGATCCAGAAATCATCATAACTCGAAATCGGAAACGAATATGAAGAAATCCAACCGTAGGAATGATGAGAAACATAAAAGGAATGTTTTGAACGGATCAAAACAACAAAATAACCCCAATCGACACGAGAAACAAGAAAAAGAATGAAAAACGAGACAAGAGTGCGGAATAAAGACAGAAAAAAGAAGAAAATCATATAATCGAGCATATGTGCTCCGATATCTTGTTATGATATCGAAAATGAACGCTAAAATAAGCAAGAATTATAAACTAGAGAATGAAAAGAGAGAGAGTGATTGGGGGTAAAATAAATGATTGATTGATAACTAAATAAAGATTACGAAGAAACTATTTATATATAAGGAAATAAACTAACAAAACTACCGGACGAACTTACTAAGTTCTTCCCTATTAAAACAGACGAACTTGAGACAAGTTCGCTAACATGCAAACTACAAAGTATGTAAAACGGTTGAAGATTTTCTACTATACAACAAAATATCTTATATTCAATCCTTTTTATTATATAAATCAAAATAAAAATATTTTGTAAGTTATATGAAAACCTAATACGTTTCCAGTTTCCTAAATAAAAGTTGAATACAAATATGTTGTTTGTATATGCAATTAAACTTTTTTATTTGTGTGTTAATATTCTCAATTTGTATGATATTACAGTCTAGATAACCTATATAATTATAAGGCGAACCCGCACATGCATGTTGAGGCAGGGCGCGGGAGTATTGAAATTTGTAAAGTTTGGTTTTGATGAATTGTATATTAGCAATCACCTTGTTGTTTCAAATAAAATTTACATCGTCAACTCGGTTTCGAAAAAAAATTCACGTCGAAACGTTGATAAAAATAAGTACGTCGCAACGGTAAATTCGGATTTATAAAACATCATATGTTAAAAGTTGTAACATGAAAAATAAAAAATAATTTGTAAAAAAAATCGAAACCTTGAAGCAGTTTTGACGACTTGTACGTTTGTGCTTCGATTAGTTGTACATTATTACGCACAACTCTATTTTGAATGAAATTTTACACTGAAACTTAGATAAAAATAAGCACACGTAGCAATGGTATATTCAGAATTTTATAAAAATCATATTTTAAAAGTTATAAAAAGAAAAAACCAAAAAATTTTGCCACGTAGCGTATATTCAGAATTCATATTTTAAAAGTTACAAAAAGAAAAAAAACCAAAAAATTTTGAGTAGCCATTTGTCAAAAGGTGGTTGGCATAAAAAATAAAAAAAAAACAAATGTTAAAGTATAGAGTACAAAGAGTAAGTGTATTTAAACTTGAGGGAATCATATTTAGTTTTATATTGATTTCACTTATACTTAAATAACTTGTATACTATATATAGTGATTTGACGTTGTGAAGAGTAGTTTGTGAGAAAACCCCGACCTTCACAAATACTATATATATAATTATAATCATCTAGTCTTATATTATTTACCTTATATTATATTATCGTCATTATTAAGAACAATAAAAAGTAACGGGTTCAGGCCAAACGAACAACTTAAAAAAAACAGATCAAATGGGTATAGGTCAGAGCTAGTTAAACGTTATATTTGTTTTTATGCTAGCTATTGACGATTGAAGATGGTGGCAATGGTTGCGGCAGTGGTAATGACGCTGACGACAAGTGATGATGGTAATAAATATCTAAAACACATTTTGTAATATATAAAAAATTAAAACACATTTTGTAATATATAAAAAATTACAAAACATATATCTCGTGAAACATTACTTTTACGTGTCGTTTGTAACTATCCATGCTCGATGCCTTAAGCAATTTGGAGAGGTTCATGGTTGAGTGAACCAAAACTAGAAGGGTGAAATATAGGTTACCTAAAGTAGCTAAAATACCTCATTTATTTCAAATATCAAAAATGAATTTTTATACTTTTCTTGATGAATTAGTTCACCAAATATTAACTAGCAAATATCATCAAACATACATGATTCATTCAAGTCTTTCGTCCATAAACAACGCCATAAAATCCCCAAAAGATTAGATTTCAAAATGAATATAAAAATTTTAAAGTATAATTATAGTTTAAATTTATTTTATTACACATCTATACTATATAATAAATAAAAATTATTTATGCCACGTGTCGCGTCCATATCTTTTCTCACTATTTTTTTTTCTGCCTCTCTCTTTTATTAAATACCCTTCTTTTTTTAATAATGATTTATATTTAAAGAAAAATATTAATTATACTAATAAAACATGTTTATTTTAAAGTATCTCTTATTTTAAGAAACTTTAAAATTTATTTATGTAACTTTTGTTTTTAACTAAATAGTGATGTAAGTCAAATTATATTAAATAGAAATTAATGTATTCAAACCGTATAATATACGGGTTTTTAAAAAGATAAACTTTTTATTACTAAGTAAGTAAGTATATATAACATTACATTTTATCAACCTGTGTAACACATGGGTTTTTTAAAATACAAATTTTTTATTACTAAATATATAATATTACATTTTATCAACACGTGTAATACACGGGATTTTAACCTAGTTCAAATAATATATAGACCTTTTTGCCGGCAGAATTTTGATTTTATCCAATGTTTTTAGAACCGGACAGAAAATGAATCAACCTCCTTACCAGTCCACTGGTCGGATCTCATTTAAGAACCGAATAATATTATAAATAATATAAAAGGTAAAACCATATATATACACACAGAATATAAAAATATTTTATGTTTTAATGTTAATTTATAATTTTAATAATATACGAAAACTTAAATAAATAAAATATAAAACTTCAAATACTAAATTAATTAGAAAATTAGATTTTTAAAGGAAATTTTTTTAAAGTAGAAATCCGGTCCTACCACCCGGTTCCGGTCCGGTCAGTCCGACAGGTAACCGGCCGGTTCAAAAGAGAACGGTTTAAAAAGGCATAACCGGACAGGGAAGGTTCCTGGTCTGCCCGACCTGTCCGGTCCAATTTTAAGAACACTGATTTTATCACATAAAGTTTAGTCAACTAAATTAATTGGATCGGTGTTTATATTTATTTTGTTCCATGTGCATATTTAAAATTGAAGATAGACCTCGTCAAATCTTTACATTCAGACACACTTTCACAGTAATCTCTCTCTCTCTGTATACATGTATATATATAAATGTATGTATGCATACAATATATCTCTCTCACTCACACACATACAATGACACAATATTTTGGGTTTTTCTTCTCAACTAAAACTGGGCTCTTTACAAGAAATTAAATTCATCCAGCTCCTCACCACTGCTGCATTAGTTGTAGAGAGAGAAACAGAGATTTGAGGGTTTAATTGGGTTTTTTTTATTTTGATTTTGCAATGAATAAAGATGAACCAGAACCACCCATCCACTTTTTAATTTTTCTTTTCCTATTTTTAAAAAAATTACAACGACCTCTGTTTTTGCATTAATGGCGATTCGTATCAAATGGCCGAAAACTGGAGAGAGATGTTAAACACTCTGTCCTCAGTAATTGCTTTTCATTTTCTCAACTACATTCTTATATAAATCACACCCCTGTTTCCCCTCTTTTTTGCTCATCTTCTTTCCTCTCTCTCTCTCTTCCCCTGTTTTCTTTCTCTCTCTAAAAGTATGATTTTTACTGCATTTTTGGTTGAAATAAGCAAAATTTGTTAGGTTTTGAAGTGAAATCTGATCTGGGTCGTGTTGATTTCTACAGAATCTTTTTGAAGAATTTTGGCGGGAAAAAAAGGGGTGATAGATTCATGGATGTGTCTATAGCTTTGCTGTTGTTTACAGGGGTGACTGCTTATCTATTGTGGTTCACTTTCATCTCTCGGTCGTTAAAGGGTCCACGTGTGTGGCCTTTGTTCGGCAGTCTACCGGGCCTGATCGAGAATTCCGATCGGTTGCACGAGTGGATTGCCGATAATCTCCGGGCCTGTAACGGGACTTACCAGACGTGTATCTGCGCGGTCCCGTTTCTGGCCCGCAAACAGGGGCTGGTGACGGTCACCTGTGACCCGAAGAATCTTGAACACATTCTCAAAACTCGTTTCGATAACTACCCGAAAGGTCCGACATGGCAAGCGGTTTTCCATGATCTGTTGGGAAAAGGGATCTTTAATTCAGATGGTGACACGTGGTTTCTACAACGGAAGACGGCTGCGCTTGAGTTTACCACCCGAACCCTTCGCCAAGCCATGGCTCGATGGGTGACTCGGGCCATTAAGAATCGGTTCTGTCCGATTCTGGAACGGGCTCAGGTCCAGGCTGAGCCCGTAGATCTGCAAGATCTTTTGTTACGGATCACATTTGATAACATTTGCGGGTTAGCTTTCGGTAAAGACCCGCAAACGTTAGCACCCGAGTTGCCTGACAACAGCTTTGCATTGGCTTTTGATTTAGCAACCGAGGCTTCGTTACAACGGTTTATTTTCCCGGAAGTTATTTGGAAGATGAGGAAATGGCTCCGGCTTGGCTTGGAGGTGAGCTTGAGCCGAAGCCTTACACACGTGGAGGATTACTTGTCAAGCATCATTAGTACACGTAGGCATGAATTGTCCAGTCAGCTCAAAGACGGAGGCTTACATGATGACCTGTTATCAAGGTTTATGAAAATGAAAGAATCCTATTCTGACAAGTTCTTGCAACACGTGGCACTCAACTTCATCCTAGCTGGACGTGACACGTCATCGGTCGCTATGAGCTGGTTTTTCTGGTTGGTGATTCAGCACCCAAAGGTGGAAGAAAAAATCCTGAATGAAATTTCTAGAGTTTTGCTGGAGACACGTGGCGATGACGTGGCGAAATGGACTGACGAGCCATTAGGTTTTGAGGAGGTGGATCAGTTGGTTTACTTAAAGGCCGCATTATCAGAGACCCTCCGGCTATACCCATCTGTGCCGGAGGACTCAAAGCATGTGGTCTCTGATGATGTGTTGCCCGACGGAACTTTTGTTCCGGCGGGCTCATCAGTTACTTATTCAATATATTCCGCGGGCCGGATGAAGTCAACGTGGGGTGAAGACTGTCTCGATTACCGGCCGGAGAGGTGGTTGTCCCCGGACGGTACAAAGTTCGTAAGGCATGATTCGTATCGATTCGTCGCGTTTAACGCCGGACCAAGAATCTGTCTAGGGAAGGATTTGGCATATTTGCAAATGAAATCGATAGCCGCGGCGGTGTTGCTCCGCCACCGCCTGGCGGTGGTGCCGGGACATAAAGTGGAGCAAAAGATGTCATTGACATTGTTCATGAAGTATGGGCTAAAAGTGAACGTGTTTGAAAGGGATTTGAGGGCAGTTATGGAAAGTGTGGTGGCAAGTAGTGGCGGTGCGGTGGCAGCGGTGGTTGGGGTTGTTCAATAACAGGTTTGATTTAGTATGTTGGGTGGTTTTTATCCGTATAAAGTTGATGAAGGTAGGTCTGAATTTTGAATACCATTTATTTACAGATTTTGGGTCGTGGGGTGGAGCTTTTGCTTTGAATATGGTTCACATGCAATTTTCATCTTGTAGGTACAATTTCATTTATCTTTGTGCCATTATAGTCTTGTTTGATTTCAAATATGTTTTATCAGAAAATAAATAATATTCAGGGAAATTTTAGACCGCAATTATTTGTTTTGATATAAAATAAATATAATATAATGTAATGCATTTAATGTTTGTTGGTGTAACTTTTTAGCTTTTTCTTTTAGTCAATTATTTTTCTTTTGTCGTGACGTTGGTTGAAATGATTTTAGCAGTTTTTTAATACATTTCAATTTCAATTATTAATAACGAGAAAAATAGTTTTGGAGGAGGCACCGCATGGCCTTCCAATGTAGAGGTTATGGGTTCGATACTCATTTAGTGTAATATGTTTAGGTGGGTCAACGGTTTTTCCACAGTGGACCTTCGGGTGGTAGGTTTCCTCTGAAATGGTGGGCAGGCCGGGTTACCAACGTTGTCTGCGTTCGCGGGCGTGGGTGGCCGGGCTTTCGCCAATGGATTTACCTAGGTGGCCGGGCTTATCGTATTCGTTCTCCGTTAAAAAAAAACTAGAAAAATAGTTTCTTGACAGTTGTTAAATTGAATTAAAGGCATGAAAAGTTGGTTGAATTCATTTAACTTGCTCCTCTTTCTCTTAAAAGGATGTTTCTTTGCAAATTTGCTAACAACTTCTTTTCTTTCGTGTTGTAACATTTATTTCTTAGAAATTAATATTAAACCTGCTTATTTTAAGAAAAATTATTTCGTTTTAAAAACCAATAACATAAGAAAATCAGAAGATTTATTTAAATATTTTACAATATCAATTTATGGTAATTATAACGTATATTTATACGTTACAAAGCAGCCCAACCCAGCTGGGTTTTACTTTTACCTTAGTAGTGTAAACAAATCGAGCCGAGTTCAAGCTCATCTAAACTCAAGTTTGGCTTATTAATAATTTCTCGAGTTCATTTCGTTTATTATTTATTAAATATTTAATTATTTTTTATTAGGGTTGGTGGCCCAGTAGTAGAGGAAAATCCTTTAGGAACACCAAGGTTTGAGGAGATCATGGGTTCAAATCTCACTCCTAACAGTAATTAAGAAATTTGTCTTTCAAAAAAAATATATATTTAATTATTTTGATTTAAATATATTTACAATTATAATTGTATATATTTACAATTATAATTATATATATACAGACACAAAAATATATATTATTTACTAATTTTGTGAATTATAATTATATATATACAGACACGAAAATATATATTATTTACTAATTTTATCACAATTTAATATATAATAAGAGGTGGCCCACGGCTCGATCGTCCAATTCACTCCGACATACGTCACCCAGGAGTATTTAGCCTTGCAAGGTGGTTCTTGCTTACTCACACAGGATTCCACGTACCCCATGCATATATATTTATTATAAAATAAAGATTATCATATTTACATAAATAGTAGACTCACAAGCCTAGTAAACCTTGATATGTGAAAGTGTGAAACTAAAGCTTAAACCGGTCTGCTATACGAGCTTCAAATCGATCTCGAGTAACTTACAAACGATGTGTCTCGTTTACACACCTATTTTTACCAACCCTAAACTGCAGTTCAAGTGTATTTTCACAGTTTATAGAAGTTGATTTATAGTAAAACCAACATCAACCTTTATGATTAAACAACTTTTTACTTTATATTTTGAGTTTCATTTCTGTCAAAAGATTTTAATTATTACTAAAACAAAAACAAAAAAATAGATATTACCAAAAGATATAATTAGTGAGGTAAAAGTAAAACACATGCAACTTATCTACTAGTTTCAGGAAATTCGTTACATATAACAAGATATATTGCATTCGAGGCATAACATTTATTGTCTCAACATTATACAACAATATAATAAGGGCAACATGTAATCTGTGAATAAGTTAAGAATAACCAAAACTAAAAACAAAGAAAACCCGAAACATGCAAATAATCCAGTTATGGGCTGAAGTCAACCCAACATACCTGAAGAGCAGCCCAATGGGCCTCGGACTAGGGCCCGTTTGCGCAAAAGCTGTTTTACGTTTTAATTTATCTATCTTTTGATTCTCTTTTCAAATGTGCTCATTCATTCAGTCAAGAATTTTCTCACCAGTGGAAAAGATGTTCCAAACCAGAGTTCCAATGATGTACAAGATAACAGCCACTTTGAACACATCATCCCAAGAACCTGCAAAATATGGTTGACGTTAATCTGTAATAATCGTTTTTTTTCTGTAATTAGCAAATATAATTTAATTAGAATTTTATAATATTACCATTCTGGAGTATATAACCAGTTGCAGCTGTACCAAAGACTCCAGCAAGGACTCCTGCTGTGTTTGACAGCCCTAACAACACTCCCTGATGTAGAAAGTAAAAAAAAGTTTTTTTAGCTTAAAAAAAGGAATTAAAATATACCCAAAAATGGCTAAAAGAAATAATAAACTAGAAAGTACAAACCGCATAACGTGGTCCAATGTCTTGGTGATTGGAGTAGAGGCCAGACTGTGAGAATGCATCAGATCCCTGTAAAAAAAATGGACATAATCGTATGAATGTAACTGTTGGCTATTGAAACCAGTTATTTTTAAGGTTATTTTGGTCCTTTTACAACTCTACATGTGACAAAAGTTTTAATGTCACGGCCATCTTTGCTATTTTAAAATTTTCCCGCGAATTCAACATTAAAATTCTAAAAAAAAGGGTTGTGTAAAGTTAAACCTGACTGCAAGACATACAAAGTACAGCCATAGCAGGCGTCTTGACACGACTCAGCTGAGTAAGAAAGAAAGCGGGGCCCAAGAATCCAATCGACTGCATAATCTGCAAGATTCAAAACTCCAGTAGATTGCAGGTCAATCTAAGGAGAGTATTTCTGTCATCAATGCATATGAAAAAAAACTACGGTTACCTTACGAACATTAGTGATTGATAGACCTCTGCTAACAAGTGTGTCCGCAATCCAACCTCCTATGTTGGCAAAGACCGCCATAGTCAACCATGGCAACACACATAATAGTCCAGATTCAGTAAGGTTAAACTTTAACACCTGAAAAGAAAAACCAAATTTACTTTAGTTCAGCTGAAAACATCTATTTATCAATGTGTCTTCTCCACACACCATCTAAACACTCTAGGCCGAACTTCACAAATTAGCAACCTACTTAGCTTGTTGGCTTGGTTTTAAAAAGCGCCCGAGGCGCAAGGCAACATAAGGCGCGAGCTGTACGAAAAGCGCACAAAAGGCGCACCAAAAGCGCAGGTGAGGCGCGCGCCTCATGTACAAAAAGCGTAAATGTGCATTAGGATGTTGTACAACAGGTTTTTTAAGTTGTACATGTAGGTAATTCATATATTAAATCATATATAAAGTTGATTTATAGCAAAATTTTGGGTAGGGGATGCTAAAATCCTATGGGATATATAAAAAAAATTATATAAGCATCTTGCGCTTCGCGTACGAAAAGCGGTGCGCTTTTACGCTTTGCGCCTCGGTTTTAGACCCCGTCGCCTCGGTGAGCTTCTCGCTTTTTAAAACCAAGCTTGTTGGTCCGTTATGGTAATTATACTTGGTTAGTTTGGTGGGTTACTTTAGTAATTATGACCGGATGAACCGATTAAATAGCAGATGTGGCATTTTTTGAAACTATTATTATTGGGACAAATGTCACTAAATAGCAATGTACATAGACATTTGATCCATTTTCGTAATTGGAGTTTTTTTTTGGAGGTTATGGTTTCTGTTTTTGATTTGAACATGCCCATTTGGGTTACTGAATAGAAGTTTCAGTTAGAGTTTTAAAAATAGAAATATGAGTTTTTGGGTTCAACACATGCTTTTATGGTGTCGGGTTTCACGTCTTTTCTATCGAAATCTGGCTTCATTTGTAAATAACTTTAAAATGCTTTAATAATTATAATCCTTGAGTATTTTTATTAAACCAATAGTCCATCAAAAGAAACTTTAATCATCAAATCGGAAAGAAAAATAAGTATAATAACCAAAACGGACCAAATGTTGCAAGTAGTAGCCATTTAGTGACATTTGACCTATAATGATAGTAAAAAAATTTAAAATGCCACATCAGCAATTTAACATGTTGAACCAGTCATAATTACCAAATTAACAAAGTAAAAATACGAATTAGGGACAAAGAAAGGCCCAAAATGGACCAACAAGCAAAGAAGATTGCTATTTGTGAAATATACTCTATGCAAAGTTGGCATGTTTCTTAGATGTGTAGCTATCATGATAGTATGGATGAAAACGTTTAATAGAACTATATAAAAAGCATTAAGATCGAGAATGATAGTTATGTGATTTTTGTAATACCTGGTTATAGTAGGTAGGCATCCATGTTAAAAGAATAAATGTTCCCCAATTATGGCAAAAGTGGGACACAATGAGCGCCCATACAGGTGCCTTTGATAATATTAGTTTCCATGGAATTTCAGTGACGGGCTCCTTTGAGATGCTACCACCCAAAATATACTTCTTTTCCTCAGCACTAAGCTCGGGATCCTCAATCGGTGAGCTATGAGCCTGGAAGAAAATCAAAGTCAAAGACCCATCATGCAATTAGCAATTGATGTGTGAAACAAAACGTGAGAATTGCTACACAAAATAATTGAAAAACTTACCTTGCTTAGCCAAAAGGCAAACCACAAACTTCCAAGGGAACCAAACAAGTAAAACACAGATGGCCATGCAAACTTCTGGATCAAGATAGGAGACAATGCTAAGCCTACCACAGAGCCTAGATACATTCCACTGTATACCATTGCCAGTGACCTACTTCTCTCTGAGACAGGAATCCACTTGCTAAGTATGTTATTCATAGCAGGCATAGCAACACCCTGTCACAAAAAGACAGCTTGTTCAAGAAATAGTTTAGTCCCAAAAAAATAAAACAGGAGCGGAGCGGGAGTTAGATATCAAAATGCACAATTTGTGATAAATATTGTTAAAAGGTGAGGAGAATAGATAAGATGTTACAGCAAAATAAGATACGAACCTCACCGATCCCCATGAAGGCACGCATAATGAGTAAGAAAGGAAGTCCTATTTTGGCAGCAATAGGCGTCAAAATGGTTGCAATCGACCACCATACGACTCCAAAACCGAGTACTTGTTTACCACCAATTTTGTCTGCCCATATACCACCAACAATCTACCACCGGAAAAACATGCAACAAAAATAAAAGTAAATCTTTTCAAATGACAATGGGTTAGGAAGACATGTGTGGGCAAGCAGCATATGAGCAAGTTAATGGCATTGCTTTATAAATAAATAAAATAAATGGCATTGCAAATATATTTGTTCATATTAAGATATTAAAGCATTAATAGAACATGAGATTTCTTGCAAGAATGCTGAAACATCTAATAAACTACTTAGAAAAAGACTTCCAGAATTTAAAAATATCCAATCACCTAAAAAAACAACCAATGTATCCCAATCTTATTAGGTTAACACGGCATATTTAGACCCCATTGGTGAAATAATATAATAGCACTAAGATCCCAATAAACTAAACTTCTCCTGAAAGCTTATGAAAAGACAACCCAGAAATTAGAATCAATTCATGATCTCTTTAGCTTTAACTCCCATAAATGCTGCTACCAAGATTGGAAAGAAGATAACTGCAAGGCGTTGAGTTGAACTTCAACTGAAAATAATAGAAAATGTAGTGTAGGAGGTTTGACAAACATCCACTTTTAAATGTTAAAGAACTGTCAAATGATTAAAACCAACCTGAGTGAGTAAATAGCCCCAGAAGAAAGAGGACTGAATTAGACCAACTGTAGCACTGTTCCAATTAAACTCCTTTGACATTGGCAGTATTGCTATGCTCATATTCACCTGAAGTATTATAGACATAAGTGGTAATAATTATTTATAATAAAAGGAATGAAGACTTGAGCATACAACATGTTTTGGTATCGTATTGTGTAAGGTACCAACTTGTAGCTTGGACTAATGCTAATGCAGATACAGAATATATTACCTTGAGATGATTAGTGAAATGTGATGTGGAAAGAAAGCATAAAGAGTAAGAAATTTTGAAAATAATAACATAAACAACTTACACGGTCCATATTGCATAGCAGAAATGCAGAAAAACAAAGGAGTACAATCACCCAACGCTTTGGAAACTGCTCCCACCATGGCTTTGTTTCTCCAACCAGAACCGCCTCACTTGCTCCACCTTCTGATGATACAAGTGAACTCAAATCTGCTCCTGCCACGTCATACTCCTCAGATTTATAGTTGGTCCGGGTTCTATAAATAGTAGTATGACGTGGTTGCAGAGTTTGCCTATTAGATATACTGATACTTTTTAGCTGTATCGGTTTAATCCAATTGCAGCTCTCCGAAGGAAAAGAGACAAAACATCTGCATATTCCTCTTGCTCTTTGCTTATGATTTGTCATGTGAAACTTTTTGTTTTCTCCATCAGACAAGAACATTGCTCTGGATCTCAACATGTTACCAGTAACAGGATCAAGACCATGAGAAGATATGGTATTCCAGTATCCGGAAACAAAGTGGATCTTCTTTAGGTTATGTATATTTTCTGAACAAGTGCTCCTATGCACGTACTGTGTAGAAGAAAAGCCCAAATTCTCTGCTCTCTGATGTGCTGTAGCTTGTTCAGGTTGATAAATTTTACCTGAAATAAATTATTATCAAAGGATTAGCATAACCTTCTGAGGGAGTATGAACGAGCTTTGATAATATACTAAGCATGTTACTATTAGAACAACATGCAGTCCCAAACAGTAGTAGCATCAGTAGATTAGTTTTTAGTGTGACTTGCTGATTGCCATTTTTCTTGTATGCAAATAAGTACATAGACTTATGTCTTCTGCTCATCACAATAATTTTGGAAACATTAGGCAGTGAATAAATGGAATTATGAGCAGAAACATTGCCAGACACTGCTGCAGTCATCCACTTGATACTCTTTACTATTCTGATAATATGGAAAATAGACACTGGTGCACACAAAAATCTTGGAAGAAACCAAATCAACCAAGCTAATTTTTAGAGTCACTACTGTCTTTATCCCCCATCCAACACCCGCATTCAAGAAACCCCTTAAAAGGCCCACCACCGATAAGACATTCACCGCAAGTTATCATTCAAGTATCAACAACCTAAGTACACGTTTTCTGTATAACCAAATTTTTCAATACTTTTTGAACATGAGAAACCGTATTTAAACATAATGATGCTCTAATTCCACAAAGCTAACAGCTATGAACAAAATCAACATTTGACAGTTAGTGTCTATTCACGTACACCAACATCTAAAATGTACAGTTATGACAATAACCAGGTTCATTCAAGGTGTTTAAACATGAAGAATAAGTAGCTTAAACTAGAATTCTGCTGTAATTCCTTGGAAAAAACTATTTATTGAACAAACTAAAATTGGATAGCTATTTACAACAGTGAGAAAGTCAAGCGCCAACAACCCAATGTGATGAATTCGTCTTTTTAAACAATAATTTAGCCTTGTTTCCACAAAGGAAAACATCCAAGCATCAAAATAAATAAGCAGTGGAGTCACCATTCAAGTGTCAGACGGCTATATGTATAATTATGATAAACATAGCATGCATCTGGTATGTTTACACATGAAGACTGAGAAAAACACCAATTTCAAAATTCACAAACCAAAGCAACACAATAACAGCAAGAAATGAAACATATGCACAAAAACAGATAATAAAAACTGAGTGTCCATATATAATGGCCCGAACGACTATTTTTGACGGAATAATCTACACAAACATGGAATAATAATGATAACACCAAACATGAAGTACAGTTCAAGTGCCAAAAACCTAATGTATAATTTTGATAAACATAAATTCGTCCAGTATGTTTACAGACAAAGAATAGATCTTATAAGCAATAGTCCGCCCTAATTCAACAACAAAACAATTATAAAAGAAATGTAAACTAGTACAAAAGGTATGATTGAAACAGTAGCAAAACCCTAACATGCTTACTGCATTAAAAAAATTAAACCTAACAACAAATAACAGATGGCACAAAACAAATCAACGCCGTAATAGAATCAATCACAAATTACAAAATGCTACACGAGCGCACACAAATAGATAAGAAAAACTGCATTCCTGAATATTATTACCGGAGCTGATGAAAGAGGTGAAGTTCCGGTGAGAAATAACGGCGCCGATGGCCATTTTTTAGTGGATAATCTACACAGAGTCGGAATTGCAATGGTATCTTGCAGAATTACACCATAATTTCACTCAGTCTCTCTCTAGTTTAGAGCGAGAAGAAGAGGATAAACCCTGCAGAATACGAATTTCCCACACCAAAAATAAGCTTCAACTATTTTTTTATTAATTTCTCTCATCTTTGAAAAAGCGGGAAGAAAAATATCTCATCGGTGAGGATATTAACAAGAGGCTCAACGACTGACACGTGGCCACGCATCTAGCCTTTTTTTTTTGGTACACAATTGCCCTTGGATGTAGCAACACATACGTCGAGTTTGTCATGGTTTTTGCGTTAATATAGTGTGAAGTGAAGGCTAGTTTAGGTATTTAAAGAAACGGATATTCCACTTGTTGAACTAAACCAAAATAATATTTGTGAACATATGGTAAAAAGACATTTTACATGATATTTATATAAATAACAATAATAAATAAATAAATAAATAATTTTAATAAACACGTTAATCCATCGTTCTACTAAAATTAACGTAGACCAAAACTTTAAAATCCTAAACATAACATCCGCTGATAACGTCTTGAGTTACCATTTATTTACAAGATCTTAGTTGTAATCTGTTTTTCACTTTGTTGCATTTTATCGTACATCGGTCAAAATGTCAACTTACCGGATAACGTTATGTTTGAACATTCCAAACCAAGCCTAGGTGTGTGTAAGATTCTCAAGTGGGGGCATTACCATGTAAGGCAACCGTTTATTATAAAGTCATAACATATCATATGTGTCAGATCAAATATCATCTATACTTGTCGAGAGAATAATGTAATACCCAAGGCAATAACGTTTTATACAGGGCCACCCCTTTGTGATAAGCGAATAAAACCAAAACATAACTCAAAGATAACAAATTATGAGTCTAGCATAATATAGTCGAGACTAAGAGACGTGTAGCCGACACCCTCAATGTGGTAATTTAGTAATTAAAATTTTGAAGTGTGACAATTCTAGTATTAGGGGATGCGGTATACTCCGCGGTGAAAGGGGCGTAAGCCTATGTGGCTGAGCCACGGCATGAGAACACTGCCCCCTCTCATGCGAGATGCGTGAGTGTGAGCCGCGTGATTCAATGGTGTGAGTTTTCTCACGATTCGTGAGATTGAATTTGAGATGAATGTATGGTTGTGATTTGTCACACCCTCGTCAAGGCGGAAACACGAGGGAGCGACGAAATTGAATCATTACACATGATAAGAAATTTCTATTATATTAATCGAATTGTTGATTACATTGATTACAAAAGTCAAATAAAACAAGCAGAACAAATAAGTTTTCTTTTTGTTAATGTCTAGCTAAGTCCACTAAAGCATAGTCCTCGATCCTTTCATGAGCTTATCATCGTCCTAGTTTGCTTCACCTGAAAAACATGCTAAAATGAGTCAATTAAAAAATTGGAGAGAACATAGGTTTATATGCTTACATATAGCATAGAATAATAGTGTATAGTTTATAAACAATTTCAATACAAGTAATTTAAACTTTCATACATCGAGTCCACAACCAACCCTAGTGACTATAATAGTTTCCCCGTCTGAATGCATCAGACCTAAAGTTGTTGTTATAGTATGCATTTTCTGTAATCCCATCTCCTTCCAAGTCAACTGGAATACGACACTTGAAGGACTAGATGGGCCTGTCAGGCCAATAGATCTATTTACTTACTCCTGTTGGCTAAAAAGTTAATGGTTGCGGTAGAGTGTGTATAAAACCGTTTAAGTTTACAAGTATAGAAAGTTGTTATTGAATAGTATGAAAACCTTGTACTGTGATAATAGTATTGATATAGAGTTTGAATACGAGCATGTTTTTCACCCCAAAGACAGAAAGTAAAAGAGGGGCTATGAACTCACCTTGTAAGGTCAGAGGGTTGAACTTGCACTTTGTAGTAACTTGGATTAAGATGCCTTAAATATTCCTTAAGTAAGTTTGTTAAGTTAAAAACAAGTTTAGAATAGTTGAGGGGTTGTTATTGTAAATAGTTGAAATTGGTTGTTGTATACAAGAAGTGGTTATCATTCTAGAGTAGTATTTCTAACAGAAAAGTTTCCAGGAAATAGTTGGTTGGATCAGAACCCCGTCTTTTCTAGCCAGATAATGTTCGGTAGATAGCTACAAACCGGTTTGAAAGTTACTCTATTTGTATACGAAACCAGGTTAAGGGTGTGTTTTGTAAGGTTGAAAAAGATAAGGGTGAAAGTGAAAATATAAATTTAGTAAGGATTGAAATGAATAAGTTGAGTACTAGATGGGTTCAGTTGAAAATAGAGAGTTTTACTAGAAACATGATTCTAGAAGTTGAAAGCAAACTAGAAACATCAAATCATGATTTTATCTAAAAAGTTTGAACATGTTTGAGGGATTTATAAAATTAATTAAAATCTAAGATTTTAACATGTTAATCATGATTATATGAAGCAAATTATACTAAAAATCGTTGTTTTTTTTTATCAAAAATCTAAATAGGTGAAAATATTAGCAAAAGATAAAGTTGGACAGATTCAAATCAGTCTTGCGCACTGATTTTGTTTCAGTTGTTTTGGGGGTCGAAATCTTGGAGTTTGAAGGAGTTTCTTATATGGTTGGAATCACAAGAGACTGAACTTGACTGTAAAAAAAAAGAATCATTGAAAAAGGTTTCGTTTTGAGGGAGATATGGTCTCCCGAAGTCAGATCAGTGAATCTGTCAAAATACGAATTTTGGTGTTTGATGATCATAATGAAAGTTTTGATTAAATAAGGCTTGATTTGGCTAGGAATTTTTGAAAATATGGGGTTATGATGGGATAAGAATGAGTTAGTTAGCTGGAAGTTGGAATTAGATTAGGATAAGTTTAAAGAAAATAATAGTTTTATTAAATAAGATAAGTTTAATGGTTTTTAATAAATTTAATAATATAAATATTTTCTTCTAGAAATTTCGAAAATAATAATAATAATAATATTTAGATAAATTAACAATAAGTATCCATAGTTTTAAAAATGTTACATAAGAAACCCTAAGTTACAAATGTGAAACTTTAGTCCTTGAAATTTTACTATGGTTTAATAAAGTTACAAACTGATTATGTAAATAACTATCGCTCACATGGAAGTAGGTATACCGCATATCCTTAGGGAAAATTTGAATGCTCATGTAAATAACTATCGCTCCCTCCAAGGTTCTCACCATAACCGTCCCTACAACTATGGGATCCTGCCATCTTGGTAGCTTGCTCCGTCTCCCAAATCATGGGCTTGGTTACAATTATGGTTATCTTCAGAGGACAATTAATGGGTTTTTCGTGGTGTTATGGTATTCATAGTCCATTCGTCAATTGAATCTGATACCTGGTTTCTCTAGGTACCTAGTTACTTTTTAATATTGGGTTTTGCAAGTTTTCCTATGGAGATAGGGGTTCTTTTTGATCCGTTTATAACATACTTATGGCATATGGGGCTTGTTGTCACCCGATACCCGATTTCAATACCATACTAAAGTTGGCTTTTAGAAAATTATTCCGGTTAGATGATAATCACTTAAAAAGAGATGTTAAAATATCACCAGATTATGATTAGATGAACATGTAACAACTATAATGAAAAGCTACATTATGGCCATAGTTAGAGGGTTATGGTTAATAAAACATTATTATATATTTCGTGTTAGTCTAAACTTGTTTATTAAAAAAAACATAATTAACGGTTTATAACAAACTTTGGATAAATTAGCAAATCTGAATTACTATAACTCTCAGTTTAATTGAAATTTTTATTTTGATGAAAACAACTCCCATGTCATGATTTTGCCATCTTCAAAGTTGTCATAGTGCATTAGTATCCTTAAAAAGGAACAAAAGGATCAACGGCGACGCATCTCCGGTCCGGATATGCCCCAAGATTATTAAATGCCTAACCATCCATCATCGGAAACGAACATCATTACCACAAAGCAATATCCAAACAAACCATAAATAGAGCAGCATATAACGATCATGAATAGTGGCTAGCAAGCAGATTAATTTTTATTTTCACCCCCCTTATACTAAATATAATTTCCATTTTTAACATGTTTAATTTTCTCCTGATCTCGTTTTCCGGTAATAATTTTCGTTTGTTAACTACTAAAAAAATATGCAGTTGTTTACTTTTTCATTGTCGACATCCAATATAATTTTTTTTAAACGGAGTTGTATTAAAAATTGAGTATTTACTTTTATCGTAGGCTATATATACGACGAAGAACAGTGGCTCGCAAACAGACTATTTTTTTTGTTTTCATTTTTACCCCTTATACTATATATAATTCACGCTTTTAACCCGTTTAATTTTCTTCTAATTTCGTTTTCTTGTAATGATTTTCGTTTGTTAACTTCTTTAAAAAAATGGAATATGCATTTGTCTTTAGTTTTTTACTGTCGATATTCCGATATAACTTTTTTTTACTAATGTTTTTGTAACTTGAGTATCCAAAGGAGTTACATGAAGCCAATGTTATGTTCAAATACACATTCCATTATATACCAACAAATGTTTGCAGATGATGTCAATAACAATCAATTGATAATATAAACAGGATCATACTAATTCCATTTCTATCATTTCCGGGAAATTAAATGACAAGTTAAACAGTAATATAGGCCCTGAGTTGGACTCAATTATAATCCACTATTCATAGAAATTATGTTAATGAAGTATTCTTGACAACATTTCTAAAGGAACATACATCTTAATACTATACGTTTACAGTTACACACTGTCTCTAATTTCTAGATTTCCCCAAATGGTATTGACAAAGACCATATTCTTCGATCAAATGCAACTCAACTAAATAGATTCTCGATAGAATGTAAGGCTTTATGTGTTAACATGATTTTTTCGAAATACGAGTTGATGAATCAACAAAAGTACGTTAATGGGTGGGACAACTAATTACTTGCTCGATTATTGTCAAACATATTGGTCTAGATATTTGTGGGCCAGCAAACAAGAGAGTATAAAAATATTGATTGGGCCAGTCCATTCTAAACCCATTTTCAACCAGAGTCCTCATGGACTACTTATTATAAGTAGAGGTGCACAAAAAAACGGTTTTTTTTACCCGGTCCAAACCGGTTAAACCGGTTTGGGTTAGCCTAAAACCGCCGGTTTGAAACCGGTTTGAAGCTTTCTGGGTGTAATCGGGTAGGGGACCGGTTTGTGTGAACCGGTTTTTAAACCGGTTTTGGTGCTGAAAAAACTAGCCGTTTTCTAACGGCTATATAGCCATTGGGGTCGATTTTAGCCTTTTTTTTTTTTGCCTTTTTTCACCTCTAATTCACTATAAATAGGTGGGGGGTGTTTAGGTTTGATCACACATCTTTCTACACTCTCTAATCTCTAAAACCGCTCTTTAAACGCTCAAAAACGCTCTCTAAACTCTAAAAAAAAAGCATGGAAAGTTTTGGTGTTGGTGGTTCCTCAAACGAAGTTACCGTTGTAGAAATTCGAGCAACAACGAGAAATCCGGCAATTTGGTGCAATTACGATCTATGTTTGTTGTCAAACGAGAAGGAACGTGCTCGGTGCAAGATGTTTTGAGGAGTTTGATATTTTGGCTTGGTGGAAACTCGGAAGGTATATTGGCACAAACTTTTTAGCGTTTATGCCTCCTACCGTTTTTAAGGAGTTTGATATTTTGGCTTGGTGGAAAAAAAACGAAGCTTCGTTTCCGATTCTTTCCGCCATGGCCCGTGATGTACTAACCGTCCAAGCTTCCACGGTAGCTTCGGAATCTGCGTTTTCTTTTAGTGGCAGAGTCTTATTGATACGAAGGATTAGACTCACCCCCCTAGCGATGGAAATGTGCATTTGCTTGAAGGACCATTTGGATGCGATGGATAGGATACAAGACCAAACTTCTCTCGAAGACGAAATTCAAGCCGAAGAAATCATACACAACAACGAGGTTGATCTTGGAATATCCAAACCAGTCACCGATGAAGAACTAGCCGAAGATGCAAGGCTACGAAGCTCCAGTTCCGAAGACAACGCACAAGAATAATCAATCAATATTCTAAAAAATAAAAATATATATTGTCATTTGTAATATTTTAGAATTTTATAATTTTATCTTGTCATGTTTTTTAATTTCCGAACTTTCTAAATATTAATAAACGTTGAACTTTATGTTTTATATTTGTTATATTTTTTTTTCATTTTATATTAAAAATATAAAATTTATTTGATTTTTTTTTAATAAAAACCGGTTTAAACCGGTTTTTAGGGCAAACCAGTTTGTAACCAACCCTAACCGGTTTGACCAGTTAGACATTTTCCATATTCGAAACCGGTTTAACCCGAACCGGTTTAGGGCCAAACCGGTTTTGACTTTTCGTTGACCAAACCGGTTCGGTTCGGTTTGAACCGGTTTGGGTTAAAAAACCGATTTGTGCACCACTACTTATAAGTTATAAATGGTCAAAGTGTGTACATCTTCTTCTTGTCAAATAATAGGTTAAAACTATTTTATGTTATATTATATTACTAGCTTATAATCCCGTGTATTATAATAAATGTAATATTATGTATACTTAGTAATAAAAAATTTATGTTTTTAAAAACTCGTGCATTACACGAGTTGAATAAAATATAATTTAATCTGTTAACACATACAATCGTCAAAATATGTGTTTTAAAAAATGTACTTTGACGTGACAATTATATATTCTGTTAAGTTAATTTTTTAAATATTTTTTTTTCAACTGGGTATTAATTTTTTTTTATGTAATTGATAAATGTTAATTCATATTAAATTCATTTGGTTAATGATATAATAACTATCCATTATATTCATAATTATATTTATATTAAATATTTAAAAAATGTATTCAATGTGGGACTAGCCCACTTGGTAGAAACTTTTGCCTCTTAGATGGGAGGTCCTGTGTTCAAACCTATGCATGAGGTGAATTATTTGTTGTAATTTAGGAGTAGAAGTATGGTAGATTTGCAATTAAAAAAAAATTAAAAATATATTCATTTAATTTTATTATTTAATATGAGAGCGAAAAAAACACGCTGAGAATGCATCAGAAACTGACACGTGTCCGGTGCCCCCCTAAAATTTTTATTATTAATATAAAGATATTACATTATATTATGCTATATTATCATTACTAGCTTAGACCCCGTGTAATACACACGGGTGAAAAATATCAATACATAAATTTCTTAAATTTTATTTATGTATTTTACAGGTATAAAAATGTATTACTGTATATTAAGGATATAAAACAAAATTCAAAATATGTAAAAAATAATATATAATTGGGTTTCGGAAATACGTCAATTACTATTTAATGTAATTTGACTTTCATTTATTATCTGATTGAAAATAAAAATTACATAATTAGATTTCAAAGTTTTTTTATAATAAAGAATAATTTAAAAATAAATGTGTTTTATTAGTATATTATTAATTTATTAAAAGATATAGATGCATTTAATAAGAGAGAGATGCGGGAAAACAATGATGAAATTGAATATGGTGACGACACGTGGCATACAAAAACATTTCTTTATTATATAGTATAGATGATTATTTATTAGCATCCATACTGTATCATTAATTATAGTTTTGTAATAATAACTATTAAATTTTAGTTATTTATTCATATTCCGAAAAAAACAGACATTCCAAAAAAAATTTTATAACCTTCCGTATTATTATTTCATGTGAAATTTAATTATTTAAATAATATTTATTATTACATCAAGTTTATTTAATTATTATCAGTATTGATATACAATATATTTATCTTTTAATGTTTAATGGTTAACTAACTAATTATTACTGTACATAAATTTAATTTAGGCGTCGTTGGTTCGTAGAATTAAATGGAAATGGAATTGGAATTACAATACTTTCCATTAAAAATCATGTTTGGTTGGTTTTAGAAGGAATTGGAATTATAAAACATTCCATCAAATTTCATCAATCATAGAAATTTAACATTTCTTCCTGTATGTGATGGAATTTTAATCTTTCTAATGAAATGTTTAAAAACTACCAAAATAAACTCTCTCTTCTTTTTCTTTCCACCATCTCCTACTCTTAAGAGTCTAATCCAGACCAAAAATGAGATGAACAACAAACTGAACTACAAATTTTGTGCCACAAAAAAAGAGAATCTTAGAAATAATTGTTTTTAAAGAACATATTTACACGGAAATGAAATGAACCAAAAAAATATTTACGCAGAGAAATGAAATGAGAAAAAAAAATGAAAATTAGAGAAACGTTAAAAAATCATTCAATTTTTTGCTCACTATTTCAGTCTCACATAAACGTTCCTCGAAACCTTACAAGAAAATCTTTCCATTGAAACCTGTAGATCAAACCCAAAATCTAATCGGAACGTAAAGTCGTTAGCTAGTTTTTTTGCCCAAATCGAAACGGAAAATGTATTCCTTTTTGGCAAATCCTCCATTGTTTATATTAAAAGTTTGAAGAAAAGAATCGAGAGTGCTTTCTCAATTTCATCTTTATGAAATGAGGTTTATTGGAAAATTATGTAAGAAACAATGATTTGAATGTCATAGTAAGACCACCTCAGGGTTTTTTTTGTTAAAAAATTGAAGGAAAGGATTGAGAGTGATGAATACATGATTGATAAAAATCGTGATCATTAGAGCATCCGGTATGCTCGGTGTGATGTTGGCGTGATCCTAGGTGGCCAGCAAGATCACGCCGTGATCTTGGTGGAACACCGCCCCCTCGATACAAAAACCACGCCGTGGTTTCACCCCGTGAGATTTCTCACGCCAAAATGTTTCAATTTCAAACTAAATATATCCGTTCAACGGATATATTTGTATTAAATAAAAAAAAATTATTAAATTTAATTCTTTCCATCTATATAAACACATCCTACACTTCACAAAAATCATAAACAATTTATCTCAACTTCTCTATACTACAAAAAAACTTATAAAATGTCTTCATCATCAAGCGAGGAAGACCGGGTAATGGCGTTCGGAGCTATGGCATCGGCGGCTGTTAGGTGGTGGGAAGAGGCGGAATCGTCCTCAAGACCATTAAAACGAAGCGCACGTCTCAACCGTGACCGGGGGGCGGCTAACACACTTTTACTCAAAGATTACTTTGACGAATGTTGTTTATACGGGGAGGAGCAATTTAATACACGGTTTCGAATGAGTCGGAGATTATTTTTAAAAATTAATACTGATCTCGAGAGAGACGTGCTCTGGTTCCGTCAACGTGTTGATGCAAGAGGTCGGGTTGGCTTCACATCCTTTCAAAAGTGTACGGCCGCGATTCGTCAAATGACATATGGTATCGCTAGTGATTCGTTTGATGATTACTTGAAGATGTCAGAACGAACGATCAGGTCATGTATTTACAAGTTTTCTAAAGCTATAATTTTATTGTACGGTAAAAAATATTTACGTAAACCGTCGGCTAGCGACATTCAACAGTTATATGCTTTTCATGAAGCTAAACACGGCTTTGTCGGCATGCTTGGTAGCATCGATTGCACGCATTGGGATTGGAGAAATTGCCCAAATGCGTGGTTTTAAAAAAGAAGCCCGATTTGGGTTTTAACCCGATTTTGACCAAACCGACTCGGGTTACAACCCGGTATGGTTTTAAAAAAGAAGCCCGATTTGTACACCTCTATGTCTGACCTAATTGTTTCTTCGGGTGAAATCGCGGAGCACGAATATTCAGGCCCATTTTGGGGAAAACCGAAAAAGTAAAAAATGTTTAAAAAAGTGGTGAAAATGACATGATTTAAATGTAAAAGGGGATAAATGAAAAAACATAAACTTACATTTCAAACCCCGAATTTAGCCTCTTCATACAATGACAACCCTTACATTTTTATCCCTAGTATGAATCAATCACATACACACAGGGAGGGTATCGCCACAGGTGTATGTGTAGATATAGAGAGAAAAACACACAAATTCTCCTCTCTATCGTTCTTATCCGTTAATTGATTCTTCTAACAACCGCCAATTTCACAGCAATTATAAAGCCCTTATTCTCGAATCTCTATCAGATCTTCACTCAGGTACATGAAACTGTTATATCGTTTCATTTCTGCAAATGTATGAGATTACTCGTTAATTAAAATAGCTAATTCTTATCATTTCAACCTGTTGATGATTTTTTTATAGATTTTATTATTGATGTAAATTACTATAAGTTGCTCGATTTTTAGTGTGTTGTAGTCACGAACTTCGGCATGTTTTTTTAATTATTATATTTTGTTGTTGATTGAAACAGAACCTTCTCTTAGTTTTCGCCGGAAAAATTAACCCCTATGATGGCGGTTTAAGGTTAGGGTTTTGCAAAATTGATGGATTAATTTGGTTGATTTTGAGGTTATTTGGAGTAATTTAGTGTCTGTTTGATTATTGCTAAAATTAATTAGGTAAAGAGATTTCTTAATATGTGAAGAAGAAATTCGTTTTAAAAAAAAGAAGTTGGTAATGGATGGATTGGTCTAGGGTTTTGCACAATTAGTGAATGATTTTGGTGTGTTATTGGCATGGTATCATCTGTTTGATTAGCTGCTATGGTTGATCCAGATGTAAGGGGATCCTTTCAACATGAAGGGTTAGGGTTTTGCACAGTTATTGAATGCCTATTTATCTGGTTGCTACAGTTAATCATGTTAAAATAATCTGAATTTCTTCTAATTCATGCAGTAAGAAATTTATCTTTATTGAGTTGAAATTTACTAGTGGTGTGTGTCTAGGGTTTTGCAACTTAGTGAACTAGTTTGGTTTTATATGTGAAGTGTTGTTATCTGTTTACTTGGTTGTCAAAATGAAGTTATTTGAAATAATTGTTTGCTCCATGGTAAGCAGGTTACTGACAATTTAAGTTAAAAATGTGGTTCTTTTTAATTTATCCCACGTTATTTTGTTAGGGTGAAGAAGCTTGTAAACTTTGGTTGGTGTTAGTTTTTGATTCAGATGATTGGATTTGGTTTGTTTAATGTTACAATTACCTTGTAGTTCTCACTCATCAGAAAGAATAACTGTGCCAATTTCTGCAGTTATTTCTTTTCTTAAATGTTTCATGCCTAATGGTTGAGTTGGAAGTTGGAATGAAATGGTTTTTGAATTAGGGTTTTCTGTACGTTTATGTAATGCTTGATTGGCCATGGTCATGCTTCTCCACATCAGTTATATGTTTGCAAATATCATTACAAATCGGGCTTAAAATGAAAACTTATTTTCTTAGATTCAAGCTAACTATTACAACAACAACCATACCCAGTAAAATCCCACCAATAGACAAGCTATTGGTAGGGTCTGGGGAGGGTGAGATATAGGCAAACCATACCTCTATCCGCGAGGATAGAGAGGCTTCTTCCAAGGAGACCCCCAGCTCCAAAAACCCTCTCTGGACCTGAAAAATATATATTAGAACCACATTTAAACATTTAACAACAACATCATCTAGTAAAACATAATCAGTAAGCGAATTCAAGCTAACTATTGTTATTGCAAAATTGCCAAAAAAACACTACTTTTCAAGAATGAGCGGATAATTGTGGAAATATAAATCCAAGAAAGGAAACCATACTTGGGTTTTTTTCCTTTCCCAATAATACTCTAATTTGATAGGTTTTGGGCGTTGTTGCAATAACAATTATATATTGTGATGCATATATTTTAACAATTTTGCTGGTTTTCATATTTGAAAATTTGAGATCATGGCTGCATTTGACAATTTGAAATTAGGTCTTCTGGAATGTTTTTTCATGGTTTTACAACAATTATTGGCGTTATTTTCATTCAATTAAGGCAATTGTGTCGTGTCGTGTTGCAGAAGGTTTGTCAATATTTAAAGATCACTAATATTTCTTGCTCAAAATCTTGATTACAGGTAACAATTTTCCCGTGCATCATCCTTTTTAAGTATTTATCATCCTGACATAATGTCAGAACCCGATGTGATTAAACCAGAGGTATAATATCACTTTTCTTGATCTTTTAATTCTTTTAATAGTATTTGATTTTAGCCTTTATGTGTGTAAGGAGATCCATATTATTATTTTATCCTTCTTCTTTAAACTGCCAAAGATACTTTTCACCTCAGTTGTTGATAGCTCATATATTTCATAATGTTAATGGTATTGTGATTTTGGTTGGATGACAAATTAAAACAAGCCTGACAACATTATTCCATTTTTTATATCTTACATCTATAGTATTTTCACTCTGGTCGAATACTAGCCAATTAAAAACAAAAGAGTATTTAGAAGTATATAATAAATAGAAAATTTCTTTTATGTGCTTTTAATCCACAATGTTGTTAAAAATTAAAATCAAACAGTCAATGCAGTTTTTGAAATCATAAATCACTTTCGTAAACCATGAAAACATCAAAATCGTTTTAGCCAGTTTGCTTATATGAAAAAACTCAAATCAATCAAACAAACAAACTTGATAGTGTTGCCTAATACCTTTGCTTCTATTGGTTTCAAATTTCCAAAAGGCTAAAAGGGCATGTAATATATATATATATATATATATATATATATATATATATATTATTAAGTACTAAATGCTAACCACTGAAATATTCCAAGCTCAAATATTGGGTTTTTAATTTTCTCTAAGGCTCCTGAATCCTCAAGGTGTTCAAACCTTCAAACAAAATAATCATGCAGCACCAGTTTAAGTTGGCAATTACTTGGTTTTCATATGAAATAATTCAAACAACTTATGTAGAGCTGTAATTAAACATGTTATCTCGTACTAAGTTTATTGTTGAGATTTTCTCTTATGTCATGAAGCAACAACTTATCCTAGATTACAATGGCTGGATCACAATTCACTAGAATTAACATTTTTTTAAACATGATTATAAAAGTCTTATTTCAATTTTCAGATGATGAAGTCATATATATGGCTTCAAACTGCAGATGGATCGATTCAACAAGTGGAACAAGAGGTTGCCATATTTTGTCCTTTTATATGTCATGAGATACATGCAGGGATGGGTTCTTCAAAAACATATCCAATTTCTCTTCCAGCACGAGTCAATCCTGTCACATTAAGTTTAATTCTTGATTATTGTCGATTCCATCAAGTCCCAGGGCACTCTAACAAGGTATGTGTTAAAACGGGGCATTTTTAACCTGTTAATATGAAAACGGGTCGGTTTTGAGTTATATTTAATCAATAATGGGTCAAACGGGTAAAATTAAAGGATTTAGCTGCACTAGAAACAGGTGAGACAGCTTAGTTTTATTCATTGACCGTTCATCCAACCCTCATGACCCATTACTTATTTTGAATTTCATAAGATGTTTATAGACTATTAATTATTACTGAAGCTATTATTTAAGATAATGTTCCAATTTACTCGTTACGATTAAAGCTACTATTAAGCTAATGACCCAAGTAAAAAAAACAAAATTTTCATGAAATTCAAAGGTTTTAGCTGCACTAGAAACAGGTGAGATGGCTTAATTTTATTGGTTTTGACCCATAACCCAACCCTCTTGACCCATTGCTCATTTTGAATTTCATAAAATGTTTATATACTATTAATGATTACTGAAGCTGTTATTTAATATAATGTTCCAATTCAAAGGTAAAGCTACTATTAAGATAACGACCCAAGTAAAAAATCAGTTTTTTCATGAAATTCAAAGGAAAGAGTTGCCAGGTCCGCCAATTCATTTGACCTAGAATCAAACATGCTCATTTTAACCCATTATCCAACCCTCCTTACCAACTACTCTTCTCGGATTTCATAAATTTCTTCTATTATTTGTGATTACAAAAGCTTTTATTAAGATAATGACCCAGTTTACTCATATGATCACATAAGCTGTAATTAAGATAATTATCCAAGAATTTTTTTTTCCCGTTGAAATTCAAGAAAAGTGTTACTGGGTCAACACAACAGGTCAAGACCGACCCGTTTGACGGTATAAAATTTACTCGTTTTAACCAATTACCCATACTCCTGCCACACCAGTAGTACGTATGTTCTAGTTACTTGTGTAATTATAAATGATATTCTTGTTATCTTGATTTTGGAAACATTGTGATTCCATATGAATATTTTCTTGATTAATGAAAAAACCTTTATTTATAGGAGCGGAAGTCATTTGATGAAAAGTTCATCCGTATGGACACAAATAGGCTGTGTGAGTTAACTTCTGCTGCTGACAGTCTGCAATTAAAACCATTAGTTGATCTTACCAGTAGGGCACTTGCAAGAATGATTGAAGGGAAAACTCCTGAAGAAATCCGTGAAACTTTTCACATACCTGATGATCTAACAGAGGTGTTTTGTGCTTGCACACACACACACACATATTAATCACATGCTTCATTTCCATTTAGTAATAATGCATATTTAATTGCTGCAGGAAGAAAAATTGGAGCCTTTGAAAAATATAACTGATGATCCGCGAATACGATTATTGAATAGACTTTATGCAAGAAAGAGGAAAGAACTAAAAGAAAAGGAGAAACTCAAGGTAATTTTTGTGTTCACCAACAATTATATATATATTTTTTGTGTCCATGTCATTTTGAAAATTTAGAGATGGCGATATTGACTAATTTGGTCAAATCAAGAAATTAGCTTAAAAGGAAATGGGCCAAAATGTATTGGCTCATTTCAAAAGCTGCCTAAAGTGTATTTTAAGGCAGAAAACATATTAATCTATCTTATTGCAAAATATAGATTATATTGAAATAATAAAATTTTCGTATTCAAATTTGTCACACTAATTATTTGCAAAAGTTCATAAAATCTGGACAAAAGGTGTTTCAGGTCAACCCATTCCAACCCGTACATTCCGGAACAAAATACCCGTTTTGACAGGTTACCCAACCCGTCCCGACTAGCCCATTTTATCACATATCATATTTGAAATTAATGATGGTTGGGTTTTCAGAATGTTGAAGTTGAAGCAGAGCATGTAGATGATCGTTCAGTGGATGAACTCTTGTCATTTATTAATGGAGAAAATGGAGGTACATCTATCTCACCTGTATGCGTACTTGTGTACACACACATATATACAGCTGGTTACTGTAAAAAGAAGCATAAGGTAAAAAGGGTAGGAAAGGAGAGCGCGACACTTGTACTGATGCATAACCATTTTGGGCGGGCGTGCATCATTTCAAATGGGCGGTTATAAAAGTATGCACACCCACCATAAATTCTTGTGCATCAGGACACATGTATTGACATAATTATTGGCTCTTTCTTGCAGATTCTAAGGAAGTAAAGACAGCAAAGAACAAAAAGAAAAACCGTAGGAGAAAGGACCAACAAAAGAACGCTCCTCCTGTATGCACTAACTCGAACACCTCATCTTCTCCAAACAATGGCACTAAGGTTCATATCCTGAATTTGCAATGATAAAGTCATATTTGATATGAACAAATTCATTAATAGTTAGACATTTCTCCGGTGTTTCAGGAATCGAATGGTATTAGTTCTGTGGGTCATGATGGTAGGGTCAAAGGTCATTGTGTATCCAATATCAGTGAGCTTTTGAAGTTGCAAGATTCAGAAGATGATAGATTTGCACTTGATGATGACTTTGATGATTGTGACATAGGAGATGGCATAGATCCTGAAATTAAAGAGCAAATTGACAGGTACATGTTGCTTTTCACATCATGGATTTTATATTTTTGTATTTGAATAAATATTTCTTTTATCTTTTTTTTTCTCATGCTTTCTTTTTGGAACAAAACTTTGTTGTTGATTTTAACTGCAACTATAATTTTTTTGTGGTTTTGAAATACCCTAAAGTGAACTTCTTGATATGGGCATGAATAAAAGATTACTGAATAGAAATTAATACATACACATACATATACATATACATATACATATACATACACACACATATATATATATAGGGAAGGGTTCAAATGATAACCAATTTTTCATGTGATAACCACTCTCAAACAATCATTTAATTTAAAAATTATTTTTTCTTTTAATTTTTAAAAGAGTATTTAAGTATCTTGAACATATACCTTGAACATAAATATGGAAATGATGAGTCTTACATATACGTACCAAATAATGTTACATACACGTGACACATTGTGTTTACATATACGTAATACTAACATAATGATAATTGTTACATATACGTAACACTATGTTTGAGAGTGGTTATCATGGTTATCACATAAATATTGGTTATCATTTGAACCTCACCCTATATATATATATATATATATTATGTGTGCGTTCTGATTTGTTTGGTTTCTCAGGGAAGTAGAGGACTTTGCTAGAAGGTTGAATTCTGATTGGCCAGAAAGAGTGCAAGAGCTTTTATCACTAGGTCAAGAACGAAGACCAACTTTATATTCTATTAATGGAAATGGTTGCTCAACAAAACTTTCAAGTATGTATACTTTATTAATCTTCGGCCATTTATTTTTCTGCCTTTTGTCTTTCATTTTTATCATTTGTTCCTGTTAGAGGTGGCAGTTTTGACCCATTTACTTATGGATGGGTCGGTTCGAGTTGTATTTATATTTAACAGGTCAAATAAAAATTGGCTTAAAAGAAAACGGGTCAAAAGTTGCTCAGAGTGTATACATTTTATTCAGGACATTATATTTGATCTAATATAACTCACTATTTATTCCAAACACACCAAGTGTGTATATAATTTAGTGTTGGAGAAAAAGTGTTTTAACTCAACCTGACCCAGCCCAAACCGTTTCAACCAGCGCAAAAGATTACCTGTTTGACCCGTTATTCAACCTTCCAAACCGGTCCATTTTGCCATCTCTAGTTCCCGTGTTCATATGACGAGATAGTCGTCTTTTCTATTGAGGTGGTCAGTGTTGTAAAAATCGTCTTTTCCATTTTGCCTAGGCGCCGATTAGTCGCTAGGCGGCGGGTCGAGGATTAATTTTGGCCAAATCGGACTAAAAATCGCTAATCGGAAAAATTGGGTCAAAATCGGGCCTAGGCGGGCCTAATCGGACCTAGTCGGCCAAAAATCGGCCACTTCCCGTTTTTCCGGTGATATTCCGGTAGGGTTCCGGCGAGATTCCGGCGATTTTCAGTTTAGTTCTTGTAATTTCCGGCTTCTTTAAAAAATGTGTGTGTGTATATATAATTTTGAAAATTACATATAAAAATGTGTGTATATATATAAAAAACTGAAAATTACATATACAAATTCTAATCCGATTAATCCCGCCTAGGCCCCGATTAATCCCGCCTAGGCCTAGACCCCACCCCACCGCCCGATTAGCGCCTAGCGATTTTTACAACCATGGAGGTGGTTCTTTTATAAACGGGAATGGGTATAAATTATATCAGATTGATTTAAACTTAAAGCAAAAGGTGAAACGTTTGCGTTTTTGTTATGTTTAAGGTAGATATAGTTTGTTTTTACCCTCATATTTTTGCCGTATTTTCTAGAACTGAATTTAAAAAAAATATATTTGTCATTCTAGCTCATACCTGAATAGATTTATTATTGAAGTGCATGTCTTGCCTAGTTGATTTTGGGTGTAAGATTATCTGATTGTAGCGAGCAATCTAACAGGTTAAGGTAAAGGGAAACAGGTTAAGCGGGTCGTGCATGTCAACTGTAGTCATATGTTAACACAACTACCTTTTGTAATGAACAGGTGCATCAGGGCTGGAGAAGCATGAGAAGTGATTTCTAAAATGACCAGGACTCAGATTTTGACTTTCAGAAAGAGATTAGAAATATGCATGGATTCTCAACTGTAAACCACCTAAATTATATTTCTTTTTTCTCTTTTATTAGTCTGTCAAACCCAAAATGATGCAATTTTGATATGTTTTATTTGGGGTTTTTGTTTTTTTTAACAATGTTTTATTCTGGTTGGATAATAATTAAAGTTGTACTTTGTAATAATGCTGGAAAAGTAAAAGTAGGGTTGGTCTTGTACTTTGCTAAAGTATATCAAGACTAGACATAAACCAAAGAGTGAGAACTTCTTAAACACTGCATTTTGCAAGTGGTAAGGCTATTTTTGCATTTATGTTTTCTTGATTTAATTAAAATAAAACGTTACTAAAAACATTGTTATATCTTTGTACTAGTTTAGATCCCGTGTATACACACGGAGTGAAAAATATCAATAAATAAAAATTTTAAATCTTTATATGTATAGTTTACATGTGTAAAAATGTATCATATAGTAAGAATAGAAAACAAAACTTAAAATATGCAAAAACTAATATATAATTGGTTTCGAAAATAAATTAAATACCATTTAATGTAATTTGTTTTTTATTTATTATTTGATTGAAAATAAAAGTTAAATAATTATATTTTCAAAGTTTTATAAGTGATAATTTAAAATAAATGTATTTTATTAGTATAATTAATATTTTTTTAAATATATATTGTTGTTAAAAATAGGAGATGCATTTAATAAAAGAGAGAGGCGGGAAAAAAATGATAAGAATGAATGTGGAGACGACACGTGGAATGGAAAAACCTTTATTTATTATATAGTATAGATTTGACAAAGATGAAAAATATTATGGTCACCTAATCTGCAAGCAATCCTTGTCATATACCTCTCTTGTTGGATAACCAATCACGCCTATAATGTGGGACATGTACCTATCCTGTTTTGACCTGACCCGCGTGATGACATATCCGTTGGACTTAACGTCCGGGCTGTGCTTATTCAAGTTCAACCCACATGCCCTCCTTTATAAAAGCGGGCAGCTACTTGTTGAAGACCTGGGGTGGGGGGGTTGGGGTCTACTGGTCTAGTAGTAAGAGGAGAGTCTCACAATCAACCAAGAGGTTCTTGTCCAGGTATGACAAGAAATCTATCTACGTATCTAGATGTTGTAGCTTATATCGGGGCTCAGAAATACTCATCTAGATTTTGTAGCTTATATCGGGGCTCAGAAATACTCGACAAGGTCCAACTGAATGTAGATATTTGTTGTTAAGCAAGTGTAATAATTGTAGAGTGTGGTGAATGTCCCACAAGTTTCATTCATATGTTTGAAAGATTGGCCATTGGTAGGTTAAGTTCCTTCAACACCTTAAAGTGACCATTCTTTGGGGACAAAGTTAAGAGGGGTACGATCAATGGTAACATGATGTTCATAATTATTAATTACTTTTTATTTATTATATTACTTGATAAAAGAAATTGAAGGAGTCATCCACTCATCCTTGATTTGTTATATGAAAATACTCTGATTTTTTTTAATAAATGTAATTAGTTCTTTAGATTATTACATAATATGAATACTAACAAATACATCTATTAGTTATAATCCACTCATATAAAGAATAAGCTGATTTAGGTAATTTTGTTTGCTTGACAAGTTCATTTGGTTGTACTAATTAGGTATACGACATGTCATTTTGACTCAATCTTATAACACTTGTGAACTGTTCAAACGAGTTAGCACCACCATTGCCATTGTATACCGCTGGTTCGCCGCCACCTATCGATCGCTACTGACACCACCACTGCTGCCATCACCTCTACAGCCAGGATTTGCAAAGTTTTTTAAAGTAGTATTACAATTGCATACAACAAATATATAATGTCATGAGATTTTATTATCAAATGACTTTCTTTAAAATTTAATTTGCCATACTGAAATTGCAAACAAAAGACTAGAGCGGCTTGATGTATTATAGCGCTAGTCACACCTGTCAAACCAATCAAACAATAAAAAACAGTCCAGTTTAACAGTTTGTGCTAGTATATTTTTTTTAAAGATTATTAGTTTGTATTATTTTTCTAAAAAACTAACAAGATGATTCATGAATATTATACACTAGGTTATATACTCATGTATTACATGAGGTTGTTTAATAGAAAAATGAAAGTACATGTAAAAAAAATTAAAGTAATGTATAAAACAAGAAAAAAAAATTTGTTTCCTTTATTAAGTAATAATTAGAATTCAAATTTTATATTGTCTTTTTTTAAATAAAAATATTAACATAATTAAATTTTAAAATTCAAACTTACTTAAAATAGAGAAAATTAGAAGATTTTGATGAGAAAAAAATATGGTGATTACACGTGACATTTTTTGCAATCATTTATTAGAATAAGGATATACATAACTATATATTCAAAACTTTTAAAAAATATAAGAAAAGTTAAATTTTTGTATGTTTTGTGTACACATGACCGGTTTCAAGACATAAATGGTCTTCCGTACACCAAACCTTAGAAAATCTTAAACAAGTCCTCAAATGCCAATTTTTCCCTATCTTTTTCAATCGTGGATTCATCATTCAAGTGAAACACAAATTAGAATTTGAAATTTGAAGTCTGTGACATGAAATATTTGACTTTTTGCAAGATCAGATCTAAGGATCGTTAGAATCAATTTGCCATCTTCAAATTTAATGCGATATATTTCAACCCTTAAATATTATTGGTTTAGAGAAATTTACCGCTGACCGGCACTAAAATATTGATTGATAAAATCTTGTGAGACATATAAATGAAAGATTCATGAAAATCTAATAACGTCCAAAGAAATACAATTTCTTTACGGCAATTTAAAATTCAAATTTACATTAAAATTCCTTACATTTTATTGACAACTCAAATACTAAATTATTAATTAAATATTTTTATTTTTTAATAAAATCAACCTATTTTAGGCTGTGATGCGGATATGAAAGTAATCAAATGGCTTAAAAATCCATATATTCACAAAAGCTTCAAAACCTAATTGCTTTGTAAATAAAATTCAATCTTAAAACTAATCATACGTTATTGATAGAAATTCAAATACTTATAGCTCAAACCCAACTTAGAGATAACTATTAAAAACAACTAAAAGATAAACTCATTCAAATAACTAGAAGAAATAATTAAAAGATTCAAATAAATTCAAATCCTAGATAAGACTTCAATCCCATAATTCACGCAGGTTGTTGTAGGTCGTTGGGTGATGGATCGGTCGGTTCAGCTGGCTCGCCCTTTTCTAGGTCGCCACCGCGTGCGGGTTCGAGTCCAGTTAAATACCCGTCACATAGGGATGCCATATCGGGTTGACATGAGCCAGTTGTTTATGTTGGATCGATCAGTTCAGTTGGGTCGGCCTCTTCTGGGTCACCACCGGGTGCGGGTTCGGATACAGTTAAACTTGATGCTCCTACATTAGGCTCAACCTAATATTCGTGGGCTTTAGTGTGACATTCGGACTTTTTAGACTAACTCTGTTAGCAAATCTCGTTAAATTCTTAACCTAGTTAACTCAATTCAAACCCCAGGGACTAATTCTGCCATTCTCAAACGCTATTTCACATGAAACTGCAGGGACTAGTTTTGCCAAGTCTCAAAAATGAATCTATTGACTTGCAAAGTCAAAATCAAGGGAAATTGAATCATGTTTGACTTTTGAAAGTCAAACTCGCAGCATTGATCCAAATTCAAGCTCTATAATTGATTTTTGTTGGAAGTTGTAACTGATTACGCACATTCATGACATTAACAGTCATAACCATTGACTTAATCATCATCATTGTCGAATTCAAACCCAATAATGGGAACTAAAGTCGTAACCGCCGACCATCGTCGCGTTTACATCAAATTCGATCAGCATTCTCTCAATTGAGCATCTGCGCACCTTAATCGAGCATCTCAGAAGCAATCCCACACACCAATTTGGCCGGAGGTAGAACCAGACTCGCTGGAGATCAAATCAGTCACAGTCGGCACCTGTTTTACTCGTACACCTTCAATTCGAGCACTAATATGGTAAATAAATCTTCCCTTAGCTTCATTGGAGTCTGTTAATCGAAAGCCCTATGTTAATTTAACCTTATATCATCAATTCGATCAAAATCCAGAACCTAGGGTTCATATGAAACCGGTTTGATCGAACTCAAACCTAGACCCTGTTTTAATTCAATTAAACTACATGATAAGTTTCGCAATCCCATACTATTTGAAAGCCCTTTACTAATTCAAACTTATAACAACAAATCGATCAAGAACTAATTCTAGGGTTCATACTCTTTTGGGTTTAATCGAATAATGGTCTATGCATGTTGTAAATCCAATTAATTTATATGAACAGTTTTGCAATCTATCACTCTATGAAAACCCCCATGTTTTCAATAGATTCCAATATTAAAATTGTTCGATTTTATTCTGTGTTCTTGAGTTAGGGTTTCAGCATTACAATCTGGAATTTAACGACCCAAAACCTGATGTTTTTCAAATTAAACCTAACTACAGGTTCACCATGATTCGTTTAACAAAACCCCTATGCCCACTGGTTCAATCAGTGTCCAATTCGTTAGATTTGGGAGGGTTTTTGGCTCGGCTTGCGTGGGGGAGAAGAACCCACGAGAATTGTATGTTAAAACAATTCGAAACTGGGTGGGACTGGTTTAGTGTGTGTGCTTGTGTGGGAGAGACCCGGGTTCGAGTCTCTCCACCTGTTTTCTTTTTAAATCTTTTTTTAAAGTATTATTTTAATATAAAATCACTCCTTATATTATTATATTAATGTGTTTTAGCCCCGAAAACCACCCGTAGGCTCGGGTTTGGTTTGATAAACCATTTTTAATATTTTCTCACTTTTATAATAATACATTTATATTATTATTTAACCCATAACTCTGATTAAAAATAATATATTTATATATTATTTTCACCACGTTAATTATATTATTACCTACGTTGTTATGCTCTGAATAAAAATAATAGATTTATTATTTTTGTCACGTAATTAATTATCGTAATATATCTCTAAACTTAAAAATAATATAATAACTTATATTATTTTCCTAAACCATTATTTATGGTACAAACGCATGAATATATTTAATTATTAATATTATTCGTACTTAGAAAACTTTCGATTCAAAACGCGTCTATCTCAATTATTATATTAAGGAATTTCTTATTCCCGATGACACGTTTGTCAACTCGTTAATCCTAAATATGTTTTAGGACGTTCAAATCTTCTGTGTCGTCGTCACAGAACCCCGTTGTATCCCTAACTATTATGCTTTAATTCTAGGGCATACATAAGCGGTTCACAGGCAAACTCTTATGTTTTCCATTGCATCCTTGTGTAGTGCTACTCGTATATAACTCAGGTGAGTTTACATAGCCCCTTTTTCACTTTTACATATTTGGGGTGAAACATGATTACATTCAAACTGTTTGTAATTATTACAATTCAAACATTATGATCATGTGTGCAATTTGTGCCTTATGCTTGAACACTATTTGTGCAAACAACATTTACATACTTTTTGTGCATAGTGCAAGTGCAATCATTAACTCAGTACAAGCCGACGATATACAATAATCGATCTATTGAGTCTGACCAACCCACCCGGTTAAGGTGATTGTTGCCGAAAACACTTAAGGATAATTGTTGTGTTATGCCTAACATTTAAGGATAACTATTGTGTTATGCCTAACAGTCACACGGTTTGATTGTACGCCCCAGTTTAAACTATAGTGATTCTCCATAATTGCCTTATTAAACCATGCATCATATGAATTGTACACAAACTCTTGATATTACTTGTGGTGTCAAAACTTACGTATGCTCACCAACTATTTTTAGTTGACCATATTTTCATCATGTTTCAGGTACTAGTGTTTGAGATCATATGCAAGATACTACATATAGGGTTTGAACTTAGTAAACAAAGAATTTGAACATGTTGATGTATTGGATTTTTGGTTGTTGATTGAACTTATGTAATGAAATCACGATTTAATGAACATATGAAATTATAGTTGATCATGTGCTTATGAACAGTCTACATGTCCGCCTCAACGTATTCCGCCTCAACGTATTCCGTCGTCGGTTGGGGTGTGACATTTAGGGTTTGAGTTTGTATTTGTTATATATGTGTGATGTATGTGAAAACTAATAGGTTGAATGAATCTAATAGAATCAGTTTCTCCATGTTTCATCTGTTTTATTATACTATCAAGTTACTTACAAAATCAATTGATTTAAAATGGGTTATTCTATACAAACACCACCCCTGATAGCGTACACGAGCTTGCATGTCACATCATACATGCCGTATGGTGGGTAAAAAATTGTCATACGAACCATATAATTTTGTCAGCGGTCATAAGCGTTATTTCAATGTCAGTCAAACACATCATACATGTCGCATGATTAGGCGAACACCATCTCATACAAGCTGTATAATCACCATTTTTATTTTATCATACGGTCCGTATGACCGCTAATGTTTAAATATTATGTGTGTAGTGTTTCTTTAGTTTTTACTTTTAAAATTTTGAAATTAAAGAGTACAATTTAAAATGAAGTAAAAAATTAACTCAAAAACAGCTAAGGACCACTCCTGTCTTCGTCCATCCAAAAAGAGGTGTGCATACCAACAATGTTTTAGTCAAATCTCCTCTCCAGTCTTGTGGGGGGTGATGATCATCATCCAACATCGATCCAACAACTGCAAATCGCCAACTTTCTTCAAATCTTTATCTTTCTTGATTCTGTCATCTGTGTGTTTTTTCAGAGTGTTTTAGTGTGTGATGAATCAATTCCAATGGGCCCACCACAATCATAGATGTTAACTTTCCCCTTCCAATTCGAATCTCAATTTCCCTTCCACCCACCACAATATCTTGAAAAAGATCCACAGTTCCGTGTTCTTCATCACCATTGGGACTTTATCTCACTTTCTAACGGTCATCAATGATAAGAAACCCTAAATCTCGCAATTAAATTAGTGGGTCGGTGTTTAATCAATCTGGGCTTCTCTCCTTTCGGTCAGTTTAAGATTCCCTTCTCTCTTTATTTTGTTTTTCGTTTTGGTAAATTGTATTGAAAAGCATAAAGCTTTGATCTTTTTAGTAGTTTCTTGAACGTAATCGGTTAGATGGTAAATAATTTGCAGAAAGACCGATCTGGGTCACTGGGTGATCTGTCTTTTTTGGGAAAATTTGAGAAGCCCATATTGAAATTAGGTCTGATTCTGGTAGATTGTTGAATGGGTGAACTGTGACCTTCATAAAGATCTTTAAAAGCTTCAGCTTTTTAGGGATTCTTGTTGTGTGTGTGTGTGTGTGTATGTGAATTGGCGTGTATTTTGATGGATTGATGGCCCCAGCACATCAATGCAAAACGTAAGTGCCAATTTCTTCTCCTTCATTGCAACCACCCTCATTGTGTCTCACGTTCTACAGTCTTTATATTTAATGGCTGCCAAACCTTTACACCTAATTTCGGGTAATAAAATAAGTGGTTTAGTGTTTTATCCATTTGGGGTCTCTCTTTTTGATCAACTGAAGAAAGGCTTTTCCCAATTTATCTATTTTTTTGCTTACCGGAATCATAATCTTTGAATTTTTGACATTTTCTTCACAATAATCGGCAAGTGATCGCGAATTTGCACAAGTTTTCATCTGGGTTCCTTTTATTATTATTATTTTTATTTTGGGAGAATTTGAGGTATCCATATTGAATTAAGTTCCGGTTTTCAAGGATTCGATTAGGATCTTGAATGTCTGATCTTTGTCAAGGTCTGTAGGTTTTGTCAAAACTCATCAAATTTGGGGCTTTCTTGGGGTTGAAGATTTGACTTTTGGGGTTTATAAATATCAAAAGGGATGATTGCTTGGTCCATTGGAATTACTAAGCAACATTGAGTGATAAGAGAGATAAAGGGGGAAAAAAGAAGTTTTGATTCTTTACCAAATCAAGATTTAAAGTTTGGATTTCCTTGATCTTGTCTGAAGAACAACTTGTTTTGCGCTTGTTGATATCATCGAAAGGTTCTAAATTTGAGGTACTTACTCATCTCTGCATATTTTTAATCATGGTTTTGTATTTTGTAGATGATTAATTAACTTTTGAACATTTGTACTTTGTTTTTTGTTGAATTTAAAATTTAGATCATTGCTACAATGCAAATAGAAACAGAGACATTTAACAATTTGAACAAAGGGCCATTTACATAGTTTCTTTTTGCATTTATATTATCAGAATTTATGGAAAATTCTTTCTTGCAAAGATTGCAACTGTTGGTAGTCATTATATTTTACTGGAAATGCAGCCAAGTATGTTGTATCTTAATGGAACTATGTTTTCCCCATAAATAGCTAGTAAAACTGTGATTCTGTGAGTAAAACAGTAACCAGTGCAAATTTTATGAATCGTTACCAGGGAATTAATTTAGAAATCAGATGGAATTAAATAGGCAATGACCAGTGCATTAAGATGTAAGAATAGGCAATGACCAGTGCATTAAGATTTAAGCTGAAAATTTCACGTAGTATTAAGGATAATCCAGTATGAGAATTCCTGATCTTACAATGATACTCACACTCTTTTGAAATCTAGGTGGAATAAGATTTGTAACAATTTTACGTGGCTTTGCCACAATTTTCATGCATTATTGCCGACTATAATTTGGGCATTTTTGAAGTTACAATCCGTGTTTAATGTCTAAGCTAGACACAATGGTTAGCAATGCTAATCACTAAAAAACAAAGTGTCAAATACATTGGTTCACGTTCACCCATAAAAGTTCTGATCACTGTTTTTCACTTTTATATGGGTCAGTTTTAGTGTTCTTAACTTTTTGCCAACCCTCGGTCTTTTTATTATTCATCTCTGCAAATATGTTGGTTGTTTTGGGGGGTGTTTAAATGTGTGTTCTTGAAGTGATAAATGAAAATCACATAGTTAGGCATTATTTGGAATTACATTTGTAATCAATAATCAGTTTTCTTTCAGCAATTCCTTATCTGCTTCTCTGATTATTATGGTGCTTAAATATCAGAAAATCAGATCCAAGTATCCCATTAGAAATGAACATCTAGCCCAATGATTTGAAATGCTAATCACTTAAATATGTTAGTGAAACCATCTTAGTTTGATTATATTTCTATATGATTGATTGCAGCCTCTGGCCATAAGATGCATCTATTAAGAAGGTGTGGGTTTTCACATTCTTTTTCTTCTTGTTTGAGCTTATATTCCCTTTGATTTCTTTCTTATCAGGCTTGATATCTTTCTCTCTTAACGAAAGATAAAAAAGATCACAGGGATTTGTTTGGAAAATCTGCATTTCATTATGGCAAAAAGATCAAAACAGCGTCCTGCTCGACCAAAGAGAGACCAGTCAGGTTGTATGTGGGGAATAATCAGTATGTTTGACTTTCGACATAGTCGGGCCCCAAGAAGACTGCTTTCAGATCGTAGAAGAAACACGGACAATAATACTCATGGTAAAACTATTTGTTTACAACTGAAACTAAATCCACTATGTTGTTTGCGTCTGATTTTCTTAGAGTTGGTGATTTCGACCCATTTATAGGTAAATGGATCGATTTGGGTTATACTATTGTCTAATGGGTCAAATTTTAAAAATTAGCTAAGATGGTAACAGTTCAAAAAGGCTGAAAGATGCCCAAAGTGTATCAAAATGCATAAAACCTACTAAATCTTTTATTGAAAAACTAGATTACATTTGTAGTGATATTTAATACACAAATTCTTCTAAAAATTCAAAAAAGGAAAATGCAAAAGGGGTTTGCGGGTTGGCTACCCAACCCATTTCGACCCGTTACCCAACTCCCTCATTTTGCCAACTCTAGTTTTTCTAAATCAAAAGCAAAAATATTTTATGTGGACACTTTTACTTGGGGATGCATTTGAGATGAACCCGAACTCGTCTAGGTCCTGAAAAGATACGTGATACCTTGAAAAAAAGATTGAATTGTAAAAAAAAATGTAACTTTGTTATTTATTTGTAACTCATCCTGATAAAAGTTTCTTTATGATAGGGCATTCCTGCTGAATGCAGAGTACCAAAATCTTTGCTCTGCTTGTAAGGCTAGGGATGTCCCTGAGTTTTTGGGTACCGTATGCGAAAATTGAAAATGAGGCCCCAAAATTAATTGGTAAATAGAAAGTGTCATCCTTCTACATGATACAATAAAAACTAGTTACTTAAAAAATGTCATCCTTCTATTATTTGACTCACGCAAAGCTAAACCATGCTCTGCAAGGAATTTCACAACGAAAATGATTCTTAGTAACACATTTTTCCAATGATTAATTTCTTTCTCTAATAGTTCTTGAACCACTTTTGTCAACATTTTGATTCTTTTCAAAACCTAGGCATATATCGTTCAATTCAATCATGTTTTTTATATGCTCTGCACTTGAACGTTAACAGGTTGTCAATCATAAAACCCCTCACTTATTAACTTTGTGGATTCCCTTTACGTAATAGTTTACAACTAAAACAAAATACTTTGTTAAGCTTTTTAGAACAAACAAGTCAATTCCTATCACACACATTTAGTAATACCAATAAATAATGTAGCAGAAAATAGTATAGAAAATGTATGTTCAGGACATTTTTTGAAATATTATCTCTTTTAGGACCGATTACTACCAAAGTTCTCTCATTTTAGAATCAAGTGCATTCAAATTTCTTGGATCATATATATCAAGCATATAACACACTTTAGAAATCACATTTTGACCACATTAAAATCCACAACATTAGTACTGTTATTATTACAACTATCGCCCTCAACATCAATATGGACATCACTTTATTAGTTAGGTTTGCATATAAAGAGAAGATCATACAGCCCGGATTTGTATCATTCAAAGTTCTAACCAAGGGCCTATCATTTCATTTATTTTTATTTTGTTGAAAAATTTCCTTCCAAACACTACAAAGGGCCCAAGGACGGCGTGTGTAACGCTTGGATAATATAGGCAAATAGAAGCTCGTGTGTGACTAATATTGTGGATTGTCAATGTTAGGGTATCACACGAACACAACACACGCAAACACACACTAAAGCAAATAAACGACACGAGAGATTTATAGTGGTTCGGTAGGTATGACCTACATCCACTTGCTGCAACTAGGGTGTTTATTATATTTAGGTGCTCAAAGAATTACAAGACTATTACATCATATATATAGAGACTAGTCTAGGGTTAATAGCTTAACCAACAAGTTAAGCCCATATGGGCCCAGCCCGAAACCCGTAACCTGACAAACTCTAGGGCCGGCTGACCCTAAAAGCCTTCATACTCGACAATCTCCCACTTGGAGGCTTTGATAAACTTCAAACTGTCTCCGTCTTCTCTGTAGTCTTGTAACTTCTCTACCTCTAGCCGCAGCGCCTTCTCATCATGATTCCTGAAGGCCAGTTGAAGCTACACATAGCTTCAACTTCTCTAAGGTCACCACCTTAGTAAGCATATCCGCGGGATTCTCCGTTCCTTTAATCTTTTCAAGCTTCAATGTACCATCACTGATCAAACCTCTGATGAAGTGATACCTAAGCTGAATGTGTTTCGTTTTTCCATGAAACACAGGATTCTTCCCCAGATGAATAGCGCTTTGATTATCACAAAACAACGAACTATCTGGCTGTTTCTTCCCAAGTTCTTCCAGAAAATTCTTCAACCAAATCAACTCTTTACTGGCTTCAGCACAAGCCATATACTCAGCTTCAGTAGTTGAAAGAGCAACGCTCTTCTGTAATCTGGACATCCAACTAACTACAGTTCCTCCCACTGAAAAAACAAACCCGGTTGTGCTTTTATAAGAATCCTTGCATCCCCCAAGGTCTGCATCTGTATAGCCCCTTAGAACAATATCTTTGCCTGAGAACCGTAACCCCATCTTCGCAGTGCCTTTCAAATATCTTAGCAGCCATTTGACTGCCTCCCAGTATTCTTTTCCTGGATTAGACATATAACGACTGACTACCCCCACGGCATGTGCTATGTCTGGCCTCGTGCACACCGTGGCGTACATAAGACTTCCAACAGCTGATGCGTAAGGAACCTTAGCCATTTCGGCTATGTCTTCTTCAGTTTTTGGTGACTGGTCTTTTGAAAGCTTGAACTAACTCCCTAGTGGAGTGCTTCGGGACTTGGCATCTTTCATCTTGAATTTCTCTTACACTTTCCCAATGTACTTTTCTTGAGATAGTGTCAGAGATTCGTCTTTGTTCCTGGAGATACTCATTCTGAGTATTAATTTGGCAGCACCCAGATCTTTCATTTCAAATTCTTCTGACATTTGCTTCTTCAATTTCTTTATCTCTTTTATGTCAGAACCTGCAATTAACATATCATCCACATATAGAAGGAGGATGATGTAGGACTTTTCAAACTTCTTGATGTAACAGCAGTGATCCATTTCACATCTCTTGTATCCGGATCTACCCATGAAGTTGTCAAACTTCAAGTACCATTGCCTCAGAGCTTGTTTTAGCCCATACAAACTCTTCTTTAGTCTACAGACCATGTTTTCTTTTCCTTTAACCTGAAATCCTTCAGGTTGAGCCATGTAAATATCTTCATTCAGATCCCGTGTAAAAAAGTTGTCTTCACATCTAGCTGCTCTGGATGAAGACTCTCAGCAGCAACAATACTTAGGACCAACCTGATAGTAGTCATCTTCACAACCGGAGAGAAGATTTCATTGTAATCAACCTCCGGTTTCTGTTGAAACCCCTTAACTACCAATCTAGCTTTGTAACGCTTAGAACCATCGTGTTCATCTTTGACCCTGTACACCCATTTGTTGTGCAATGCTTTCTTACCGGAGGGAAGCTTTGTTAGTTCCCACGTTCTGTTCTTCTCTAAAGATTTCATTTCATCCTTCATTGCTATCTCCCACTGCAATGAATCTTTCAAACGAATGGCTTCTGTGTAGCACTGAGGTTCTCCGTTCTCTGTTAGCAACATAAAATTAGCAAATGGAGAATATCTCTCAGGCGATGCAACAACTCTAGTAGATCTCCTGACCCACCGAGTCTCAGGAGGAATGGGAGCGGTATCCGATGATGGTTCTTCAATTTCTTCTTCAGAACTATCACTATCGGTTGAATTTTCTTGAATATCAACCTCTGAGCTCCCAATGTCTTGAATATCTACTGGAGTTTCATTATCACCTGTATTCTCGGTCTCAGTATCAACAACGATGTATTCTTTCTGAACTTCTAGTTTTGTTGCATTCTTGTCTTTGTATAACTCTGCTTCATTGAACGTGACATTTTTACTTCTGATTACCTTCCTACTTTCAGAATCCCAAAGTCGGTAACCCATCTCGTCTAATCCGTAGCCAATGAACGTACACTTCTTGTCCTTTGGATCAAATTTATCCCTGTCACTCAATAAACGGTAAGCAGAACAACCAAATACCTTCAGATGTTTGAGACTAACCTCCTTTCCTTTCCACACTTCCTTTGGTATTTTGAAACCCAAAGGAACAGACGGTCCACGATTAATTAGATAAGCTGCAGTGTTAACTGCATCGGCCCAGAACATTTTGGGGAGCCCTGCGTTTAACCTCATGCTCCTCGCCCTTTCATTAAGTGTTCTGTTCATCCGTTCTGCAACTCCATTTTGCTGAGGAGTTCCTGGGACTGTCTTGATCATCTTGATTCCCTAATCGGCACAATAATCAGTGAATTCTTTGCTGATGTATTCCCCACCATTGTCCAACTTCAAGCATTTGACCTTCAAATCAGTTTCATTTTCAACAGCAATTTTCCATTTCTTAAAGGTATCAAAAACTTCAAATTTATTTTTGAGGAAATAAACCCATACCTTTCGCGTTGAGTCGTCAATGAATGTCACATAGTAGGAAGATCCTCCTACCGATTGGACTGAAGTAGGTCCATAAACATCCGAATGAATAAGCTCCAGATTCTGAGCTTTTGGTGCTTGAGTTGTCTTCAAGAATGTGACTTTCTTCTGTTTACCGAGAACGCATGGTTCGCAGAATCCGGTTTCAACTTTCTTTAAATCTGGAAACTTCCCTTTCTCGACCAACATTTTCAATCCTTTATCACTCATATGTCCGAGTCGCTGGTGCCATTATTAGATGGACTCGGACCTGAAGTCATGGCATTAACACCGTCGGCGGGTACCTCCACCATGTACAGTGTCCCTCTCTTCTTTCCACGTGCAATCACGAGATTGCCCTTGATAACCTTCTATTGACCATCCCCGAAGAAAGCCCCGTGACCTTGGTCATCCAGCTGACCAACTGAAATTAATTTCCTCTTCAAGTTGGGAATTACTCTGACATCTTTCAATGTCCAAGTGGTTCCGAGTGTGGTTTTTAGATCAACATCACCAATCCCTGCAATGTCAAGTGTCTTATCATTAGCCAAAAGAACTTTACCAAAGTTACATGTTCGTAGATTCTTCACAAGCTCTGGGAAAGGGACGTCGTGAAAAGAAGCTCCTAAATCCATGATCCAGGACTCGATAGTGTTTTCAACGCAGTAAATAAGAGCATCATCTTCTACTTCTTCTTCATCGGCTGTTACATTGTTCACCTCTTTATTGTTTTTAGCTACGGCTGGTTTAGGACATTGGCTCCTAAAGTGACCATTTTCTTTGCAATTCCAACATTCAATGTCAGCCCTTGGTTTTGACTGACCTCTCTTTCTGGACTTGGACCTACCCCTGTTATTGCCCCTTTCAAGTCTTCTCCTCCTTCCTTCAGTATGTAGAATAGAACTGGAAGATTCTCCAGCGTTTTTCCTACGCACGTCTTCATTTAGAATTAAATCTCCCATCTCCTTGAATGTGAGTTTGGTAGTTCCAGATGAACTACTGACAGCTGTAACAGTACCTTTCGGGCAAAGAAGACAATAGAAGGAGAGCTTGTACCTCATCCTCAAAGTTAATATCAACAGATTCTAACCGAGTTAAAATAGAATTGAAATCATTAATATGGGCAGAAACAGAAGAACCTTCTCTCAACTTGGTATTAACCAATTGCCTGATGAGAAATACCTTATTAATGGCAGAGGGCTTCTCATACATGTCAGCCAGGGCTTTTAACAAACCAGAAGTGGTCTTTTCTTTGACTATGTTGTAGGCCACGTTCCTTGACAAAGACAACCTTACTACTCTCAAGGCTTGTCTGTCTAGGAGATTCCAGTCGGCTTCAGACATCTTCTTTGGTTTTGCTGTCAAACCAATTATCGGAAGATGTAAGCTCTTCTGATAGAGTATGTCTTTAATTTGCATTCTCCAGAATCCATAATCTTGTCTATCAAACGTCACTATCTTTACCTTACCTTTTTCTGCCATTGAAACAAAACTTACCGAGTAGAACTGATCGAGTCGAGACCAGGAACAGTGAACAAACACAGCAGTGGCGGCGGCCTGAACTTGTTGACTGTTCTATTGGACACTGTCTATTCAACCAAAATCAGTAATAAACGAGTAAAAACACCGATAAAAAAGTTTACCGGATTTAGCGTTTGACGGCTGCGGTTGACCAGGTCAACAACAGCGGTAGCAGCAGCGGAAACGGGGCAGAAATCAGTTCTGTCAGCGGCAGAGAAGTGATGGACAGCAGGGTTTTCGGCGGCTGAGACTCGGCGGCGGAACCCTAATCAGCGGCGAACGACGGCAGACTTGCAGCGACGACGAAATACGAGTACTGTTCACGGCGGAACCCTAGCACCCCGGGCAGCGGCTGTGAGTGTGACACAATCAAGAACCTGGCTCTGATACCAGTTGTTAGGGTATCACACGAACACAACACACGCAAACACACACTAAAGCAAATAAACGACACGAGAGATTTATAGTGGTTCGGTCGGTATGACCTACATCCACTTGCTGCAACTAGGGTGTTTATTATATTTAGGTGCTCAAAAAATTACAAGACTATTACATCATATATATAGAGACTAGTCTAGGGTTAATAGCTTAACCAACAAGTTAAGCCCATATGGGCCCCAGCCCGAAACCCGTAACCTAACAAACTCTAGGGCCGGCTAACCCTAAAAGCCTTCATACTCGACAGTCAATGTTAATGATATGATTTTGACAAAAAAAAATATATTTCTTATCATACTACTTTTGAAATGAATAGTTGTTCAACAAATTGGACAAATTCACATATTCAGACTATTGCATTTCAAGAAGCCTTGTGGGTTCTGCATTATGACTTTAGTTGCTGCCTCTTCAGCACCTAAAAAAACAAACTCCCTTTAATACTAGACCCTTTAACTAATCTTACAACTAAGCCCTCTTATACAAATTTTTTAAATGGAAGTGGTTTAAAAAAATATACACTAAACTATTTGACCGAATCTTCTAACTTGTATTTTTCTTGCTTTTTCAGGTTCTTCACACCCTACATCAGAAGCGAAGCCCACAAATTCTCAAGAGATGCGTCCAAGCATTGAGGTAATTTGATTTACTAATTTTTTCAGGAAAATTGCTACAATTTTCAATTGTGGGATTACTGTGCAAATTGAATATATATATATATATATAAATATTGTTTTGATTGCATATTTGACCAATGTCATTAATACAACCTTTTGATCCTAATGATAGAGGTCCACGAGATTCTTTTTGTCCAACGTAAAACGTTCACGTTGGACTAGTTTTTGGTTCCATAGAAAAGATCTTATATGTTTGTTTTCTTCATTTACCATTTAATTTTAATGATATTGTGTTACAAGGCATGACTATGGGTCCCACCATCATGATGCCAAGAAGGATGGGACCCACAAAACAGAAAGGAAAATGATACAAATGGTTTTCTTGAATGAACCAGGATGGTGAAAAAATAACAAAACCAACATTTGATCTCATGAGCACTAGGGTAAAGGAGCTTATTGAAGAAGAGATTTTTATTGACCAAGATTCAAAGTCTGTAAGGAAAGATCATGAACAAAAGAATACATCTAAAACATTAAAGAAATCTTCTAATGAGGAAATCTCGATTAATCATCAAGTTTCAGCTCAAAAAACCTCGCAGTATCATGATCTTGAAGCTCTAGTGAAAGAAATCTTGCTGATATATAAAAAAAGGAACGAACAGAACGGTATTCTCGATACAGGGGCAAAAGGGTCTTTTCCTCTCATTGAAGAAAAGCTTCTTCCAGCTGTTGAGGCGTTGCTGAACGAGAAGTCAGCAAATGGAGACCACAAGAACATTCACCATTCAAAAGAGATGTTTCAGATGTTGAGTTCAAACAAAGAAATGTTCTTGAAAATCCTTCAAGATCAAAACTCGATTTTGCTAAACGAAGACCAAAAGTCAAAGTCTAAGTTAAAGCCAACAGATCAAGGACTAGAGGAACCCGTGACCCGTAAACACCGAAAGTTCTTTAGAAGAAGGAGTAAGTCACAAGAAAGTATATCGTTGAACGAAAAGGGTAGAATTGTCATTTTGAAGTCCGGGTCTTCTGAAAATCAAACTCTGGTTGAGAATGATACCCATAGTGAGAGAAATGGTTCCCATTTTTCATTCACGGAAATCAAAAGACGGTTAAAACACGCGATGGGTAAGGATCGAACATTACCGGGACCCACTGAAAGAACGGGAAAAATGGGTTTTGGTGGTGGATGGAGCTCCCCAAATAGAGATCATTTCTATACTGAAAGATTTGCAAGAGTTACCAATGGGGTTAAAACAGGAGACAGATTTTCAAAACTACGGGAATCAGAAACTGAAAATGAAAACGCAAATAATCGGATATCAAACATTTATGTTGAGGCTAAAAAACATTTATCTGAAATGCTCACGAATGGTGATGAAGATGCCGAGTCAATGATGAGAAGCCTTCCAAAAAGTCTCGGGAGGATATTGTCTCTTCGAGAGTACAACTCTTATTCTCCTATGACAAGTCCTCGAGTGCGAACACGACCTTTGTCTTGTGAGGATCTTCCTATGGTCAACAAAAGTCAACCGTTAATGACTATCGACAACTTCGAAAGGAAAGTTGTAGTTCCCGATGATATGACTTGTGAAGGTACTTAATATTTTCTTTAGTTCCCAGAAAATTGACATGGTTTGACTTTTGAGGTCATCGGCTTTTAGAATTCTTAGGGGGTGTTTGGTTACATGTTTACAACAAAGCTAGCTGCTTAAAGCTAGTATAGTTAGGTGATTCATATCTGATTATTCTCCCTTAATGATAAGAAAATCATAATTATAATCAGTTTAAGTTGCAACAAGCATTTAAAAGCGCGCCTAAAGACCTGCAAAATCTTTTTGAGAAACCCATGATGGTAATTAATTTTAAACTTCATCACATTTCTATACATATAAAAATAAATTTGAGGTTGCAAAAGTCGGCAAACGTGTTCAAAAAGTCGGTATTCACCTAGGAGTTAATAATCACCTGAAATTCATAATATATGCAGGGGTTCAAGAGGTTGTAAAATCGCCTTCATGTGATGAAGAACACAAAGAACAAACAGAAGCTTGTGAACCACGTGACACTCCAAACGAAGATCAACCTTCTGATAGCTTGGAATCCGTAATGAATTGCTTTTAAATGTTAATTTTCCTAAAAAAAACAACATTTTTATAGCGAAACAGCAGAAAAGTGAAACTATCTTTCTGTTGATTTGCAGGATTTACATGAAGAGGAAATACCTTCTTCTTCTGAAATTGCTAACGGGCTTTCAGTTGCTAGCAAGACTGAAGAACACAAGATCATCAGTCCCGGGAAGCCTAGTCCTATATCCGTTCTTGACTCATTATTCTCAGACGACGATATTAGCCCTGCAAGAACTGTCTCTCTACCTGGTATCTAAGCTTATTATATACACTCTTAGTGTTTTCATTGACTTGCACGTAAAAGGAATGTAATTCAATTGTTTTATATTTTAGGGAACGCACTTTCAAAATCAACTTTTAAAGACGTATCTTATAAGTTTATAATCAAATAGGGGACCGTTTACCTGGTTAGGAGTTATAAGGGTATCTGTGTCGTTTGTTTGATTTTGAACTTATAAGATGCGCCTTTAAATATTGATTTTGAAGCCATGTTTCCTAAAATAGAAATCGACTGAAGGTACATTTTATTTTTATGTGCATATTTCTTAGTTCCCTATATTACACAGGGGGAGGATCAAATAAGTAGTTTTTCGCTAAGAAATCTAAGAAATGACAAAAACCTTAAGAAACGATATCAAACGAACTCCGATTGAGCTAATTTAAGCGGCGTTGGAACCATCTCGTCGAACTCTACAATCTTAGCTTTTAGGGTTTAGCTTTTAAGGTTTAGATTTTACGTTTGAATTTTATGGTTTTAGCCTTATGGTTTAGCCTTAGGGTTTAGCTTTTAGGGTTTAGATTTTATGGTTTAGGTTTTTTTTTGGGGTGGGGGTTTAGGTTTTTGGGGGTGGGTGGGGGTGAGTTTAGGTTTCTGGGGGGGTGGGGGGTTTAGGTTTTTGGGGGGTGGGGTGGGTGGTGGTGGTTTTAGGCTTTTCGGGGTAGGGTTGGAGGAGGGGTTTTGGGGGTGCGGGTGGAGGGGGTTTAGGTTTTTGGGTCCGGGTGAGGGTTCGATGAGACGATTCCAACGCCGCTGGAATGAGCTCAATCGAAGTTCGTTTGACCCACTTCTTAGGATTTCTTAGCGAAAAACCACTTCTTAGTGGAACCATCCCCATATTACACATGCTTAATACAAAATCAATAACATCAGTAAGGGCCAAACCATCATAACTGTGGCTTCAGAGGGTGCAGTTTGGTTCAAGAAGGGTTTATGTTGAATTAACCCACCAACATTCCCCAGTTATCGATTAAGTCCCTAGATTTATTTGTTTTATTCGAACGTAGATAATATGTTCTTGAATAAGAAATAAATTTAGGGATTTAATCCATAAAAAGGTTGAAAGTTAGGGACCTAATTTATCTATGTTTAAATAAGACCATTGTCTGTAAACAAACCATCCGCGACTTGTTTGGGAGAAGTTCGTTTATGTTCGTCTTTTTATTAAACGAATGAACGTTGACAAGATTTTATATGCGTTTAGTTAAATGAACGAACATGAACAAGCTTTCTCGTTCTTTCATTTGCGTTTTTGAACATTTATTTACAAATTACACACACACACACCACCCCTAAACGTGAACAAACATATAAGAAAATGAATATTATGTATATGTTAACTTTAATGTATTTAAATACTTTTATATTTTTTCATGTATGTCCGTTTATCATGAACATGAACATGAACAAACATATTTTCTTAAGAGCGAATTACAAATTACGTCCTTTAAGTATTACCCAAATTTCAGAATAAGTCCTTTAACTAAGGAAATTACAGAAAACGTCCTTTATGTTTAAAAAACCTTGCACGTTACGTCCTTTAGACTAACGGGCGTTAAATTTCACCGTTGAATCCAATCATGGTGAGGGTATTTTCGTCCATTTACCATTTTAATTAGAGCGAATTACAAATTACGTCCTTTAAGTATTAACCAAATTTCAGAATACGTCCTTTAACTAAGGAAATTAAAGAAAATGTCCTTTGTGCTTAAAAAACCTTGCACGTTACGTCCTTTAGACTAACGGACGTTAAATTTCACCGTTAAATCCAGTCATGTGCAAGGCACATGAGGGCAAATGTGTCATTTCACCTATACGGGGACTAAATGTGTAATTAACTTAAACCCTTAAATGTAAAATGTGATCCTTAAAGGGCTAAATGTGAAATTTAGCTAATACCCCTACCATAAGAACTTTCGGCTTCCGCCATCTTCAACAACGTTCGGCTTCCGCCGTCTTCAACACCCTCCGGCTTCCGCCGATCCACCATCATCATCACCATCCACCGCCGCCTTCCCTGATGCCTCCAACACCACTGTCTCCATCCAAGCAAACCCGTTGTCTTCATCTGCTGCCCTAACACAATTGTTGTCGAACCCCAGTTCGGAATTGCAGGTCGTGTAGGTTTGGTCCCCTTCATCGGAATTGCAGGTCGTGCAGGTTGGTTTAGTCCCCTTCATCGGAATTGCAGGTCGTGCAAGTTCTCGTCTCCACCCCCTATTCGAATTTCAGATCTGAAAAATCACTAACAGATCTAAGCTAGCTTCAATGGAAGACAGAGGTTGTGAGATAGAGGGGGCTATTTTAATTTTTTTTAATTAAAATGGTAAATGGATAAAAATACCCTCACCATTTAACGCCCGTTAGCCTAAAGGACGTAACGTGCAAGGTTTTTTAAACATAAATGACGTTTTCTGTAATTTCCTTAGTTAAAGGACGTATTCTAAAATTTGGGTAATACTTAAAGGGCGTAACTTGTAATTCGCACTAATTAAAATGTTAAATGGACGAAAATACCCTCACCATGACTGGATTTAACGGTGAAATTTAACGTCCGTTAGTCTAAAGGACGTAATGTGCAAGGTTTTTTAAACATAAATGACGTTTTCTGTAATTTCCTTAGTTAAAGGACGTATTCTGAAATTTGGTTAATACTTAAAGGACGTAATTTGTAATTCGCTCTTTTCTTAACAAACAAGAAAATCCGTTCGTTTATCCATGCAATGTCAACTTTATCTTTAAACAGGATGTGGTAAGTATGAAACGATGATACTAATTTTTGTTTTTGAAACTTTCAGTCGAAGCTGCGGTGCAACCACTATGTATCCAATTCGATGAGACTGTTTCATGCGCTGAAAATCAACAAATACGAATCACAGACTCGGGGGAAAGTGAAGAGTCCCCATTCGAATATCTTGAAGCTGTGCTCCTTTCTTCTGACCTGAATTGGTCCGAGTTTGAAAACCGATGGATTTCATTGGCCCAAATCCTCGATGTATCTATATTTCATGAAGTAGAAACGTTTTCAGGTCGGGCCAAATACGACCAGAAGCTTCTATTTGATTCAACTAATGAAGCTCTCGAAGACGTATGCAATCGTTTCATTCCCGAATCATCGTTCATCAAACTAAATGTTTGGCCCGTTCCTAAAGGAATGGACCTAATAAACGAGGTATGGTCAAGAGTCGAGTCGTGTCTCTGTAAGGTTTACCCTCGAGATCTGAGCAAGCTCGTGAGAAATGATTTGGAAACATCTAGAATGTGGTTGGATCTTCGATCTGAATCTCGTGAAATAGTCGACAAGATTGAGGAATCGATATTCGAAGAAACAATCGACGACACTCTTTTGAGTTTATTCGATGATTGTGCTGATGGTGAGATTTTAGATGATGGAACGAATAACGCTCCGTCGTGAAAACTGCGCGATTCGTTTGAGAAGGGGGTTTCTGAAGATGTTTTTCTATGTTAACAATCAGCTTAGGGTTTGGTTTTGGTGTGTTTTGTGTGATTTTGTTTACTTTCACATAGTTCAAAAGATATATATATATATATATATATATGAATGGGAGGTTAGTTTGTAAGTATTTACATAATATCATATAAAGAGGTGAATATTTGTACTTGATGGTAGTTTGTGTTCAATAAAAGCCTTATTTTATAAATGTATTATTTGTTTTTAAATCTCAAATTTGGAGTGATCTAAATCGTTTAAATCTCAATGTTTTTTTTTTGTTAAAGTGACCGCATGTCAATATTTTTTCCGTCATAGCTTAAAATATTCGACAGTTTAGTTTTTAAATTTTTTTCTTTACAATTTTAATTTTTAAATTATTTTTTTATAGTTAATTTTAAGAATATTTAGTTTTCCTTTTAAAATATGAAGATTTACAGAACTCTTGATCCATATAATTTCGATACGTGTAGAGATTTTGCTTTTTTATGAAAAGTTTCGAATGCATTAATTGTTTTCGTCTTTTACGTGACGCAACGCACGAGTTAACGTGCCGCAACTCGCGTAACTCAATACTAGTTTAATATAATAAGTCAGGAACAAATTTGTATGATAAATTAAAAAAATAATACCAACAAAAATATCAAACTTGTAGAGTATACTCCTAACTGGTCTTGCACAACGGTTTTGGGTCTAACACATAGTGACTCATTAAAATCCTAACCCATCTATCTCCCAATATATGGGGCGTTACACCTTAAGGTAAGACCTTCATCTTCCCTAAATTACAGTATGCTCTGCTACTAAATACACACATATCTAATAATGGCTTCGGTCTTGGACACCCTCCCCCCCGTCTAACGAGCTTCTTCATGGCGTTCCACATATCCAATTCTAGACAGAGAAGATGAAATGTTGCTGATTGATCTTCATAGGTGTTGTGAGGAGCCTGTTCTCCATCTTGGCGGATCCATGTAGGTGTTCCACAGATCCATTTCAAGAACAAGAAGAAGAAGTGTGGCTGATTGATATCCATAGATGTTGTGAATTGTAGCCTGATCTCCAGCAACACAACTAAATTTAACTCATGTGAAAGAATTTCTTTAAAAAGATGTTTATTTTATAAATATTTACGTTATAGAAGTAATTTGTAATTACGTTAAAATATTATAATACAAATTCATCCATTCTCATTCACGTAAATTATGCTCAATTGAAATATTATAATCGACATGGCTTTTTTTATCGAATTATTTGGCTCGAAAAAACATAAAATTCCCTTTTAACATATTAGGTCATGCATTTTATAACTTTCTTAAACGGGCCATTTGGAATTTAAAAAGACAAAAAGGCCCGATCCATTTATGGCCCATCGTGTACTTGTAGACTGTAGTGACATTTATGACCCATTTTGTAAGCGACATCATGGGCCCATTATTATTATTAGTTTTTTTAACCGCAACACCTAGATATTTTATGATAATTGGGTTTCCCCGGGGCAACACCTAGAACATCCAGGGCAGCCCACCACAGGAGGAACCCCCCAACTAGGTAAACCTCCTGACCTAGCTACAGACCCCTTTTTTGCTGTTGCCAGGATTCGAACCCAAGACCTATGAGAAGTTTTGGGAATACCATTGCATCAAATGGCAACAGTTATTATTAGTTTATAATATACAATGAATTATTAGTCCATTTGTATATGATTATTTCATGCACAAAGAAACTAAAAGGAGATTAGTGCGTCTAATGCCTTCCGCATTCTCAAGACATGATGATGATTGATGAAGAAGAATGATATTCATCAAATTGGGATGAAATTTTGATCATATTATGCGCTTTTAGAATTTTAATTAAATTATCATAAATGATACGATAAAAAATTTATCAACTAATTTTAATTCTTCAATCTCAAAATTATATATGAGATACTAGCTTAGAACCCGTGTAATACACACGGGGTGAAAAATATTAATACATAAAATTCTTAAATTTTTATTTATATATTTTACATGTGTAAAAATATATTACATATACTATTGATAGAAAACAAAAACTAAAATATGTAAAAATTAATATATAATTGGGTTTCGAAAATACGTTAATTACTATTTAATGTAATTTGACTTTCATTACTATTTGATTGAAAATAAAAGTTATATAATTAGATTTTAAAGTTTCTTATAACAATGGATAATTTAAAATAAATATGTTTTATTAGTATAATTATTATTTTCTTTAAAAATGTTTTATTATTAAAAAATAGAGGTGTATTTAATAAGTGAGATAAAAGCGGGGAAAAAATGATGAGAATAAATATGAAGGCGACACGTGGCATGAAAAAATCTTTATTTATTATATAGTATAGATTAAGGTTTTTAAAAATAGAAACACTTTGAAGGAAATGATATATCTAGATTGTGGATTTGTTTATGTTGCAACAAGTGTGTAACTTATTTTTTATTTTGAGTCGTCTAAAAAATATATCTATATTTTTTTAATAACTTTTTTTTTAAGTATACATATTTATTAAAAAAATTAAAAAGTTTATCTACTTACTTTTAATAGTATAGAGTTCATCAACTTAAAACTTTGTGTAGTGGGACACGCCCCCACTCTTTTGGCGCCGCCATCTTCATCTCTAATTGGTCCATCTCAACACACATAGAGCCATCTTATGCCTCCCTGCCCTCGCGCCCTTTAAACCCCTCACACCCCACCCATGACGCCCCCTGCGTAATGGTGTTTGGCGCACCTTACTGGTGAGGTGGCAGGAGGTACCAAACCACTACATTTGGTCTAAGTGTGACGCTTATTTAAGTTGATAAAATTACAAGCCGTCAAAAGTAAAAAAAAAATTCTAAATTTTCAGTGAGGATGTAAATCTTAAAAATAAATTAATTCAAACACCCGTTTATTATGATTTCATTGCAAATGCAATTTCGATCTACTCTAAACAATCATACACGTATGGTTTTTTCTAAAGAGGGATTGACCCAACAACATTTTTCCTCCTTTTTATTTTAATATTTATAATTTGTACTGAACATAAAACTATATTATTAAACTAACTTCTTTAATTTAAGAGGTTGTAAGTATCAAAATACAAATAAAGATGAGTTTCAACTTGTTTAAACATTCATATTTGGTCGGCCGCCATATTAAACCTGATATTCATATACGAATTTGATTAGACTCACAAGTCTAAATAAGCATATTTTTTTTAACATAAATACAACAAGTTTTTATTTAATACAATATAATATATAATTACATAATAATTATCACAAAATAACAAAATAATATATATTATAATAATAAATAACATATGAGTCAGAGCGTCAAACTCAGACTTACAAAATTACATATGGGTCAAGCTTGAACTGAAAGAGCACAAAACAAGCCAAATATACGAGCTCGAGATCTATTATTTAAGTTAAGCGTGCTAAGCTTTAGCTTACTCGAGTTCATGTTCAGTGACGAACCCAAAAACTTTTTCATAGGCCGGGCTGGAAATTTATTAGGGTCAGTTATCGATCGTTAAATATTAATATCTTTTCTCATTCCGGTTAGGGTTGGGTCAGTCACATAATGAAAAAAAGATAAAGCCAAATTAAATTATAACTACATAATTAAAAAAAAATACGTCGTCATTAAACAAATAGTCAAATAGAGGCCTTGTATTAGTTAAAACAAACTTGGAATTTTTTGAAAGCAAAACGTTTTGATAAAGACAGTTACGATCAAAATTATTATTATTACTGTGCTTTGGGAAAAGTATGTATTAGGTATTAGCTTAGTAATTGATCAACCATTCATGTTAGTTATTTTTCAGTGGCATAAAAATTGTTTTAAGTCTTAAATATTAGGCCATGCATCATTTCAAATATAATTTTATAATTATTTCTAAGCTATTAATTTTTAATGAAACAAACGAATAAAGAAAAGAGTTTGCAAGCTAACTCTATTTGATAAGTTATATATGTAGCAATCTATAAACTTGTTTATGCCAAACCGCTTCATGTTTATCACGTGAGAGCTAAATCAACCTCATGTATCGAACAACTTATTTAGATGTGGTCTGACTAGGGAACCAAACCGGCTCGCGAACTACTATAGATCGGCTCGCTAAAAGCTCGAATCGAGCCGCGCTTAAACGAGCTCTAGCCTAAATATAAGCTTGTTTAATAAACGAGCTCGAGCCGGCTCGCGAGCCTAAACGAGCCTATTGTTTATATAATATTTTAATTAATATATTAAATATATATTTACAAATAATAAATAATATATATTATGTTATATATAAAAATTATAATAAAATATATATAAATAATTATATATATATAGGGGAGGGTTCCAGAGAAAACCACAAGTTAGGCGAAAACCGCGAAAACCACTAAAAAAACCAATTTTACCCAATCATATAATAATATTTATTTTTTGTTTTATTTTATTTTTATTTATTTATAAGATTATCAATGTAATATTAAACATTTTTACCAAAAAACATTTTTACACATAGTGTTACGTATACGTAAACATAAAACAAAAAAACTGTGGTTACGTATACGTAAATCAAAAAAATTATTTTTGGATACGTATACGTAAATAAAAAAATTGTCTGAAATGATGTGGTTTTCTTGGTTTTCGCCTAACTTTGTGGTTTTCTCTTGATCCCTCCCCTATATATATATATATATATATTAATAAATAATAAACGAGCTGAGCTCGAACTTGAAAAACTACTCACGAGCCATGCTTAAGCTTTAGAAATAAAGCTCGAATAAAGCCGAGCTCGAGCTCCGGCTCGGGTCAGCTCGTTTAGACCCCTAGGTCTGACCGACTGATCCAACAACATACAAGATTTTTTTTTTCTTTTGATAAATCAAGTTTTTATTTACAGTATTATGCATTGAACCGAATGAGTTCTTAAATTATAATGTTATTATAATATGTTTCAGATAAAATATATATAATATTATTTTAATTAATAATAATATTATTAACACAAACACAATTATTTAAAACATATATATAACGAACCTAGATAGCTACAACCTACACCTACAAGACTAGAATCAAAGTTTTCTTTGTATTTGTTTATTTACAAAAATAAAAAATGGTTTCAAGTTCTTGTTTTGAAACAACCCTAAACCTCCCAAGTCTAGACCTTTCAAAGCCATTACAACCTTCATCTCTGTCTTCTCTTTCTGAAGCTTGTCATCAATGGGGTTTCTTCAATATTGTCAACCATGGAATCTCCAGGGACCTTTTTGAAAATATCAAATCCTTCTCTAATCAACTCTTTGATCTTCCTACTGAAGCAAAGCTTAAACTTGGTCCTTCTTCATCCATCAAAACTTACACTCCTCATTTCATTGCATCTCCTTATTTTGAAAGTTTTAGGGTTTCTGGACAGGATTTTCGTTCGTCTGCTCAAGATTCTGTTGATGTGGTATTCGACAACAATCGTCATGAATTCGGGTAAGTATCGATCGATGTTGGAAGGTTTTCAGTATTATCCTTTTGAAATAGTTTAAAGAAGACTTTGTATTTTCTTTCTAAATATTGGTTACTTGGAACAACCTATAAATAAGATGGCTAGAAAATAGAAATACCACCTAATGAAAGCAAATATTAATTTATATAATTTTGTTCAGTCGGGTGAAGTTTTTACTCACGTCTGGTTTTTTCACAGAATTTTATCTGTCGATAAAATTTATGTGCTTTTTAGTGTTATACAAAAGAAAATATAATCAAGCAATACATTACAACAATAATAATATTGAAAACAAATTATAAAAATACAAAGAAACATTGCACGTACTATGTCTATCATTTGATTTCACATATACTTTAATTAAAAAAATTTAAAAATTAATTACTTTAAACCTCCCCATAATAAAACAAAACTAAGGTAACTTGTAGGCCATAATTGTTTTACTAAAATTAATTAGAAATTTTTTTATGGGAGTGAGACTTGAACCCATAACCTACTTAAACATTGGTGTTCGTAGAGAATTGTTGATAAACTAATATTTATCAATTATATTTGCTGTAATTGATTTTTTAAATTAAAAAAAACATTGAAATATAACAAATAATGTCCCATTAACATTTCCATAAGCTTGATGGTTTATTTAAATGAAAATCCGAATTATGCTGGTTTAGTTAACAACTTTGTATTAATTTGTATTCACTCCAAGTCGATCACAAAGTATGTTTTTGATTTTAATTTCAAATATCTAATGCCAAAAAGGTTAAAAATGCTACTTCTAATATATAATTTACCAAAATCATGCATCTGTCACTAATTTGGTTATTTTGTAGTGAGACATTGGAAGAATATGGGAAGAAAATGACCGAACTGGCAAAGAAGATCATGAAGATCGCGTTAATGGTCCTAGGAGATGGATTTGATACAAGATTCTACGATTCAGATTTTAAAAATTGTCACGGTTATTTAAGAATAAATAGATATTCACGTCCAACCAATTTAGAGGACAAAACAACCGTAGAAGGGCTAGGTATGCATACAGATATGAGTTGCATAACAATTGTGTATCAAGAAGAAATAGGAGGTTTGCAAGTGAAATCGAAAAAAGAGGGGAGGTGGATGGACATTGTTCCAAGTGAAGGGACGTTGGTTGTAAATATTGGCGACTTGTTGCAAGCTTGGAGTAACGACAAACTAGTCTCATCTGAGCATAGAGTTGTGTTGAGAAAACCAGTAAACCGGCTTTCAATTGCTTTCTTTTGGTGTTTTGAAGATGAGAAAGTGATTTTGGCTCCCAATGAAGTTGCGGGCAATGAGGATACGAGACTTTACCAGCCATTTGTTTGCTTGGATTACTTGAAATTCCGAGAAAGTAATGAAGAGGGGAAGTTTGAAAAAGTGGGTTTTACAGTTAAAGATTTTGTCGCAGACGACACCAAGAATTGTCTACAAAAATCCATGACATAACGTGATAGACCCAAACCTATCACCTTGGTGGTGATATATAAACTTATGCATATGAACCTATATGAAATTTGAATATATGAATTAGGGCGCGTGAAAATAATTGGTCTCTATGCTATAAGTATGATTTATTGTTGTATGTATAGATGCTTGTTAGGTTTGGTTGTTTTTGTTATGTACACTTCACTCATTGATGTACAAATATTCAGTAGAATTATGAATAAAATAATGGTATCATGTAACACATGTGAGATTTTTTTAATTGGCTATCTAATGTCTATTTAAAGACCCTCATACTTATTTTAAATTACATATTGAAACAACAAAATTATTTTAATTTGCCATTATAATTGATATATTTATTATAAGTATAGTTATTAATTTTATATTAAACAAAGAGTTAATTACACTGATGGTCATTGCGGTTTAGCTAAATAACAGATTTAGTCCATAACTTTGAAAAATTACGGATTTAATCACAAGAAACTTTTAACTTGTTTCACTGATCGTAAACGGATGGAGGTTAACTTTCAGTTAAGTATGTATAAATGGTAAAATTATCCTTAAGATTAAATAAATAAAATAATAAATGAAACAATTAAATATTAAATTATGTTTATGTGGGCCCATCACATTAAAATAAATCAATGAATATTGAATTCATATGGCCCCACCTTTCATCTTCCCCAACCTCAAGACCACCCTCCTCTCCGGCAACTACCACCACCACCATAAACATAAATTAATATTTAATTGTTTTATTTATTATTTTTGTTTATTTAACCTTAAAAGTCAGTTTTTTCATTTGATACCCACTTAAAAGTTAAAAGAAAAGTTAATCTCCATCTATTTTAGGGACCATCAATGAAACAAGTTGAAAGTTTCCTGAAATCAAATCCGTAATTTCTCAAAGTTAGGGATTAAATCCGTAGTTTAGCTAAACCACATAGACCATATGTGTAATTAACTCTGTCAAATCCGTAATTTCCTTCACAAGCTAGCACACACTGCACGATATCTCTGTCAAATTACCATTTCCGTCATCAACTTTCTTCCAACTAATTAATTATTTATATTAGCTATTTTGTTTAAGAGTCGCTAATTTATATATAAGTGATATAGTTGATATATTTATTATAAGTATAGTTATTAATTTTATATTAAAATAAATAAACAAATAATTGATATATTTTTTTTAAATTCCCCCGCTAATTGTTTGGTGTCATGGAAAGTAATGCTTGGTTTTGGTGCTTACCTTTCATGGCAAACATATCCGACACAAAAAAAAGGTGCTTTACTTGTAGATTGTGGAAATCTCTTTCATTCGTGCTCCATGATTACCATTATTATATAAATATATAAGGTTGTTTAACATCATTTTAATTTTAACTAAAGAAATATAAGAATCATAAGTGAAGAAATATAAGAATCACATTAATATGTGTATCTATTGTTTTAGCTATAATACCTAAAAGCATCCCCATCTCTTGATTTCGGACTGGTACGTGGAGCCAAGATGGATTCCGGAAACATGAGTACCAGTAATCCCACGCATTCGGATAATTATTTATCTTGCTTCGTGGACGTTTAGATCGTTAAATGAGTACGAACAAGTCTTGGTTATCGTACATCTTTATGAGGACACACCATAAAATTTTAGCTCAAAGTTTACCGTGATGGTCATTTCATGATGACACCGAACATAACATACGAAAACGGCGTTGTAACTTTCGTGGACTTTCTGAAATTCCATGAGTTTAAGGTCTCTGATCTGGACATTATAATACCACGATTTGGATATGAAGTTGCTAATTTAGAGTTAATGGAGTTCGAGATATTACCTTGTATATTGTATGTAAAGAGTTGATTGCTGATAATGGAAATTGTAGGCTGTGGCGAAAACTAATACGAAAAGGTGCTTCCATTTAAAAAAATATATTATAAGTTTATGTAATTATTAATCTTCAGTTTATGTAGTTTTTACTTTTAGGTCATGTAACTTTTAATTTATGATTTGTAGTTTTTAATCATATTTTAATGTAATATTTAATTTTGAAATAAAAGATGATGATGTGAAAAAGGGCGTAGCACTGGAGAGAAAATATGAGTTTTTGAAGGATGAGTGAAAACCTTATGTGGCACTTGACGTGGCGCGTTTTTGAGTGTTTGAAAATGATGCATCGGAGATCCTTAAGATATTTATGTAAATGTATATAACCGCCCCACTATCTTTTTCTCATTTTATTTGACAAGCTCAAGTGTTTATGCGGTTATCCAGTTCTTTACTTAAATTTGATTAATTATTATATATATATATATATATGTGTGTGTGTGTATGTGTTTATTTTTTAATTTAAAGTTTAAGCAAACCAGCTTACACAGGACAATGGTGGTCTTTACTTACGAGGCCAAGTGTTATGGGCGTGAATGACTGAAGCGTGATCCACATGGCCTGTGAATGGGCGTGGAACACCGCCTCGGGGGCGTGAATTGGGGGGGCGAGATTCAATTCACGGGCGTTGGGGGCAAGTATGTTTGTATACGTATATGTGTATATATATACACGTAGATAGTGAAATCATTACACACCTTAATGATTCGGGGCGTGACTGCCCTCCTATTAACGTGAGGAGACATTTTTTAAGTTTTTCGTAAAACTATTACACATAACCTGAATTCATTAAAAGAAAATTCTACACATAACACGGTTTATCTTTGTTATTTCTAATTTGATGATCTGTTTATTACTAATTAAGCAAATATTTAAAATACTTTATCGTGCTAATTAAATAAACATTTGGTGTGCCTCTTTGGAAAAAAAAATGGGTTAGTGTGTGTAATGTATCATGTGCAATTTTATGCAGTAATAAAAGTTATTGATTTATGCAATTTTGAAGGAAAATATGAACTTTTTTAAGAAATCATGACTTAAAAAAAGTTATACACAAACCATTTTAGAAGAAAAATAAAAAATATGACTTTTGTTACGATACATAAAGAAACTATACAAACTCTCCGATTGAAAGGATCCAAATCCATCTTTATTCTTCTCTAAATAGATTTCATTTAAATATACATTAGAAAATGTTTTAAAATGGTTTCCTTCAATTCAGGTGCTTCGCATTGTGACTTGTACTTTTTATATGCATTCAAGGGTTGTAAACTACTGCTCACAAAGTTAGTAAATGTATTAGTTAATAATAATATGTCCACACTATTGTGATGAGAATGATGGAAAATAGTATTTAATATTAGGTCATGTTTAATGCGGGATTTAAAAATATTATGAATTATTTATCTACCATTTTAAACATTATTGAAATATTAAAGTTGCATTTATAAATAATAATTTTATTAGAAATTTTATCCGAATTTACAATTGCGACACTTCATCGCGATGCAATCAAAGCGAGTTTAAGAAAGTATAAATTGTGTAGGGATCCCATTCACAATTTTATAAACAAAATTACAATACAAGAAAAATAAAAATACAATTTAAAGAAACTTACAATACATTTACAGTTAAAATAAATAAAACATAGAGAACGGGGTAGAAGATGATTCGATGAGGCTAGATGTTTGACACGATTATCATAAAACAGTTTAACCTCTTCACTGAGAACACGCCTGTCTCGCAGGGTAAAACAACAATAGTTGTTGTACTGCCGGAATTGACTACCGAGCCTGTAATTCACCAAACTTTATTCTGGAAAAGTGTCAGTGTGTTTCTAGTGAGTTTAAATGTATAAAAGACCACTCAAAGCTTTTTTCAAGTTCTTGGAGTGCACCCACAACTAAGGTAACACCCCAGTTATATACTTTAATCAAAGAAGAAACTGCTCACCCACTAAACTTATGTGTTAAATTATATTAAACGTATTTAACAACTTAGTTAAACCGATTGTTGTTTCAACTGAGCAGTGGAAACCGACCAACAGTCAGAACTGTTGGGCGACGTTAATCCCATTAGCGGGAATTACATGACAGCAGTGGGAAGTCATTAGTGGTAACCGCTTAGCAGTCGTAACTATACTAGTAACACATGTCCATCAGTGGGAACTTCTCAGCAACAACCTGTCAGTAGGAACCATTAGTGATAATCTAGCAGTAACTCGTGTTAGTATCAATGATAACCGGGGAGCAGTCACAACTGTTACCCATAAGTAGGAATTGGGCAATGACAAGCCATGATATTTTAATGTTGACGGTTAACAAGTTTTATACATATTGATGTGTATTATTGAAGCCAAGAGGTATTGCTAGTTTAAACTAACTTTTAAAGAACACCTAAACAATAGCTATTATAAGTTTCATTTAATAAACTCATGCTTTCTTTAAAAATCAAATATGCATTAGATACACATTATTTTTTTTTAAACATTAAATACCCAATTAATTTACACCAATCCGATATAGGCGGGGCTTGATTCTCGAACCCTTTGACCTCAAGGGAGCTTAACTCCAAATGGCTTTGCCATTGGACCCAACCTCCCACCCAGATACACAACGGAGTGTTAATTAGTGTTTACTAAATACATCTTTAGCTTTATAGGAAATTTAAGTGCTTTCAATTAACTTTAGCATGTATTCTTAAGACATGGATAAAGAAATTATGTAATATTATTGTTGGATATAATAGGTAAAGTATGTTGCTTAATGCTTCTTCCATAAAGGAAGGCCCCATCACAAATGGAAAATATTGAAAATTGACGCCCTTCTATAATTGATCAATATTTGAATACTTAATTTATTTTTTTATTAAAAAATGTTATAATGTAAGCATGCTGATGATCCTTTCGCATGGGTTTGCTTAATCAGCCTACTAAAATTATTAAACAAATTACATGATCTCGAAACCCTATTTTTAAAGAATAAACATGCCATTTAAAAATTTTATAATATGATGAAATTATTATGGTTATATAAAATATTCATGACGTATACAAAATATCACTTGTAGAAATTAAAACTATACGTATAGTTGTAGTGAGTTGTACGTATCGTTGTAATAACATATTTCCTCATAATCATACATGAAAAACTTACGTACCATTATAGTAGTTAGACACATCTAAGCTGCAATATAAAGATAACCTGTTAGAAGGTGACTCAAGTTGTAATATAAAGATTTGTTAACATCCACTATAACCACTATTTGCAAATTATGTACTATTTGTCTATTTCAAAGAGCTAACTGAAAGTTGTTAAAAATCGAAATTAATTTTAAGTATTACCTATTCACTCCCTCTAGGTTCTAATAGTGTCGTTATAGCAGTTAGACACATCTAATGCAATATAAAAATACACCCGTTAGAAGGTGACCTAAGACTGAAGTGCCAAGCTAGGGATGTTGGTCATTTTTCGTGTGATTAAAACCATTTTTAGTTTACTTGGACTTACTTAAAAACAATTTGAAATCATAATAAACAGCGATACAAATCAGGAGGTGTAGAATACACGCTTGTGCGAGACCATTATGATTTTTAACATCTTAGAACCCGGGGGTTCTAGAGGGCAAAGCCCCGTGGGGGATCCAAGGGACAGCGCCCCTGGCACTGGAATACTGATGTGTAGCATGCACCTGTATTTACATATGGTAATATTCCCTGGGTCCACAAAGTAATGCCATTGGCGGGGATCGAGTTGTGTCCAAGTTTAGACACTTAGGTAGGGTGCAAGGGGCATCAACAACAAGTTGGGTGATCAAAAGTAAGCGAGTTACTACTAACGTGTCAATCATCAACAACAACTGACTTACTACTAATAGGGTTCTTGCTGAAGGGTTTTCTTGCAGATGTAACCGAACAACCGTCGTAAGTTATAACCATTAACTAGACAACCTTTCACAGAGAGTGGCAACGTTTCAACACAACATTGTGGTTGTCACCCAACTAATGGAAGTTTTGGTCTATTTTTTAGTATGCGTTTAACAACATATTATCATACTCGTTCTTGTTTTTTTTTAATTATCCGATTAAATATTTGGAGTGCCACCAAAATACTTTAATCTGGTAGTCTATTCAAAAGACTTATCCAAGGAATTCAATATATAAAACCTACAAGGACCACCCTTTGATGATCAAGTCAACAATATATCAAGATTAACATATCATATATGCATTGTGATTTGTGTGTATGAGATCTGTATATAGTATACAGAGGAAAATGATATAAAGATAAAACATGGTAGGAAGAGAGATCCTTCATCAAATGGTTGCCCCTCCTATATATATAAAGAAGGAGACGTGGGGCGAATCATCCTCAACGTATGCCTAACGTGTCAGGCTACCTAGTCTAGAGGTTACATCATTAGACACCTTAGCCTTAAGTAAGAGCACCTCCATCGCTGGAGGTTTTACTCGTCCGGGTCTACATGGCAATGGATGTGGAGGAGAGAGACATGTGGGATGGAAGAGAGAGGTTGTGAGCCATTCGAATTTCCGGATAGAGGTGGACGAAGGTTGTGAGAGGGGGAGGGAGGAGAGAGGAGGGAGAAATGGATGGGAGAGGAGAGAGAAGGCCAGATGGAGGCGGACAAATCCGACGCTGTAGTTGCTCTAATAAGTTTCAGTGGTTGATTTAAAAAGGAGTGTGAAAAACTGTTACTGATACCATTATTCTTTAAATTCAATTATGTGCTCATTTTTTATATGGTATTGTTATGCGCATATTGCACTCTTCAACTTTCACCTATCGTCTTTAAGTATATTGTTTTGATTATACGTGCTATCGTCTTTAAGTATATTGATTTGATTATACGTGGAGACTTTCTAATTCTAGTAGGAACATGTACTCTTTGCAAATGGCACATCAACATGATCTAACACTAGCAATCGTGTCCTTCAAGACTTGTAATTAATATAAGCTAAGGGTAACCTAAAATCAACTCGAGCTTGAGTACTTAGAGTTCTAAATGAGACGATCTCGAATTTATTTGGGTTCGGATGCAATTAAATAGCATTGGTACTTTTTTTAGTGTCGAAACTTTAAATAGTTTCCTAATAAAATATTAAAAGTGCATATCCATAGGCTTAAGTGGTTTGGACTTCGGATTCTAAAAGTTTCACTAAGCTACTCTGCTACAGTACGATTTTAAACCTATTTAAACAGTATATGGGCTTTTTTATAATCTACCTTAACTCAATAATTGAACACCATTGAGGCCTTGGCCCATCACCAGCTTCGTTTGTTTTATTGCCCACACCTTGATATTAAAGTCCATGACATTTAATAGACATTGTTCATGCTGTCAACTCAAAAAAAATTTATATTTTTTTACTTCCAATTTGACCCTGTATATTATATACTAGTTTTATCTTGTTTAATTTTCTATTAATATGAGTTTTCTTTAATAACTTTTGTTCGTTAACTTTTTTACAAAAACTGAATGCGTAGTTGTGTTTATTATTATTTTTTTGACATTCCGATATAGGTTTTTTCAAATGAACTGTATTCAAAATAGATTATTTCTTTAGTATCATAGGCTATAGCAAATACCGGTACCGTGACAAACCGAACTGATACCATTAGAACAACATCGGTATCGGTATTGGAATTGTTTGAACCGGTATCAGCATTCGGTTTTATGGTTTTCAATTGATGTAAAAAACACTACTATTTTTTGGGTTACATCATACAACTTTTTTGAAATGAAACCATTGCAAAAAAATATTTTTTTATATATCGTAAACTATACAAAGTACATATAACGTAACGAACTAAACGGAAACCGATCGAACGCCATCGATACCGGCATCAGCATTTAATTTTTTATGGTTTTCGACCGTCATAAAATATATGTCTATATCCTTTCGGGTTTTGGTTTTATTCTATAAAGTTTCAAAAATGTGAATTTTTTTCACGGTTTAGCGCGGGTTTAATACCTAGTTGGTTATTAAAACACATAATTTTTTATTATAAAACGAAAATATGAATGAATTTAGAAAAAAAAATTGTTTATGTTGGATAAAAATAAATAGAGTAAAGTGTCATTTTCATCCCTATGGTTTGGCCATTTTAGCCTGTGATAACCGCGAATTTTCAGGTTAACACCACGTTCGACGAGTTCATATAATAATAATAATAATAGTATTATTATGTTAAAATATACTTTCAAACGAAAGGAACTCGTTAGTGAATGAAAGATAATAGTAAAATTTATTTTAGTATTATAATGCCAAAATTTTGATCAAGTTCGGGTCTTTACGCGTTAACACCCGAGTCGAGCGGTTTCGTAAAATTTAAATTTAAATCCGAAAGGATATATATATATATACGAGACGCAAGGACTTAAGGGAAAATAATTAATTATAATAAGTTATTTTTGGGTAAAATAACGCCTCTATTTTTATCGGGTTCGTTTAAACGAAAAACTGACACGCGATCGGAGACCACGGGGGCAATAAATACCTCATCTTCACCCACTTTCTCATTTTGCAAAAAATCAGCAAAAGTTAGAGAGAGAGAGAGTGGAGACGGCTGGAGAGGATTCCGACGAATTAGTGGTGGTCCGTCGGTGGTGCGTGGCAGCCAACGGTGGTCCAGCGCGGTGGTCGGTGGCGGCCGAAGGCGGTCGAAGCTCGTTTTTCACCCGGAACCATTTCTCGATGTCCCGAACACGATGGTAAGCTCCGATCATCCTAAATCTATGCTTAAGTTTGTTAAAAAGAGCTTTTAAAATCTGTCTAGAAAGTTTTATGCATGCCCGGTTTTAATGATCGGAAGATCCCCGAAAATCCGACCGTTAGAATTGCATGAATTTTGGAAAGAATGTTTTCAACACATAGAAGAAAAACCCTACCGAAGGAATATTTTATCAGAGCTTTCTAGGTGTGCTTTTTATACCTTCGAATGCGACTGATCGGATTTTCAGATTTGAAAAACTGGGTCTCAAAGAATCGTCGATCCCCGGAGATTCGACCGTTGGATCGTGACGATTTTTGGACAGTAGTTTTTAAACACATATATGAATGTTTTCACCGAAGTAAATTCCGATCATATATTGGGAACTATATTTTTGAAGACAAATAGATTGTAACAGTTTCTGGGATCGAAAACAGGAAATTGATCGGGTTGCATAGCCATCGAAACGGCATTGCATGTCAATTTTGAGCATGTGAAAATGCTCGGTAGATAAAAACGATCCTAATGGTGTTTTTGATTTGTATTTCATGTGAAATACGGGAGGTTCCGCGTACGCGAACCATTTATACGGAAGGTATAAACTTTACCCGTTAAACTTTGATTTTATGTTAGAATAGCTTTATGAGTCATTGGTTGGAAATTAAATTCGAAAATATTTAGTATTGAGATATTTAGTATTTTGAGTGATTATTAGGTTATAAACCTAACCCCGTTTCACGTGCAACAAATAATAGAACTAATATATATATATTTTCATATAACAATTGTTTTTGATGGATTTTAAAAAAAAATTATTGATCTAGCACTCAAAATCATTTTTAAACAGTAGGTTATGTTTTAAAATGAAAATATGGAATTTGGTTAGTAATTAGTATATGATAAAACATTATTTCTGTCCAAAATTAGTGAAAATTGGAGTTGTCTAAGTAGGTGTTTGGTATTTATGAAGTTTTAACGTTTGAATTTGGGATCATATACTTCTGGACAACATAAGGACTTGAAACTTTTAATAAAATCTCATATGGACCTAAAACTAATCTGGTAAAAATTTGGTGAAGTTTTGACAAGTTTTACTATTTTTCTCGAATTTGTTAAATTTTAACAATATTATATTCATAATAAATAATATGGATATTGAAAAATTATGAAAATTGGTCAGAAATTCTTATTTATATATATTATCAATTGGTGAAAAGTTTCAAGTCATAAATTTATGTCTAAGTATGGTTTTGGAATTTTGGTCCATTAAAACGTTATAAAAAGTTATTATTTTTGTATAAAATTGTTTTTATAAAATGTTTTAGGGGATTTTGGACAGAAGTATGATCACATTAAAAACATAAATTTGGACTTTTAAATTGGGTGCTAATATCACACTAAAACCCTAATTTCGGACGTATCGGATTTTCAAACCGTAAACCGGACTTTACGCGCGTAATCGCGTTTTTGATCAAACGAAACCGTGACTTGAGATTTTATTATATATGACTTTATAACTACTGATGTTCTTTATTAAATTCTAAAACTTAAGGTTTTAAGGTCACGAATTTATATAAAAGCCGGTTTTACAATTTCTAACATTTCGTACACGTATGCACGGGTTTGGGTATGCAACCGATTACATAGCCATTTTTTGTTTTGTTGACTTGGTCACAACCTGTAGGAGTCCTAAATGCATTGTTTGTGTTCACTTGACTAGTAGGACACTGTTAGGACTCGGATTTTATCGGTTTTTGTCAACTGTGTCGCATCACTCGCCCGCATTGTCCAGGTGAGTTTCGCGGCCCCACTTTACTTACTGTTTACTGTTTTTGGGGGAAAGCTGTTTCTTTATTTATTTTTAGTCACATGTTATATGATATATGAGTTTTTTTTTATGATGCCTTAAAGTCCCCAATTTTGGGCAATCAATTAGTTGAGCGTAGTCGTTGAGAATTTTGGGTAGTACTACTTGGGTTGACACCCTCGCTCATGGTTTGGTGGTGCGAACCAGACTTGTAGGGTCACTTGGGCGCAAAGTTAGCCAAATTTTAGGCGGTTGTTTGAATTAAACTTCCGTATGAGGTACTTTATTTTTATTTCGTCGAGGCTTTGATTGCGGCTCATGGTAATATGCTGTTTAATACATGTGTACTCGATTAATGGATTTTTGATCACTTTGGATTTTTTTTTAATCAGGAATTTTTTATAGAGTCGCAAAACCTGCGAACTCACCAACTATTTATATAGTTGACCCGTTTTCGAAATATGCTTTCAGGTAAACAGAATTGAGAAAGAGATTTTTACAGGGGCTCGCTTTTGGATTAGAACTATTCTTTTTAGTTTTGATTATAAACTTTGGTAGGCATTTAGACATTTTGTACTGTTTTATATATTTTTCTTGTATTTGTATCTTTGTTAGAAGCATGTAGTATGGTTAAATGTAATGCACAATTTCCCTTTTAGTTTCTCTTGTACTTGTGTTCAATGTGATATACTAGTTACATATCGTACTTCCGCCTTGGCGGGGTGTGACATAGCCCCTTTCATCCAAATTTTTTTTTTAGTTTTTCCGTCCCTGACTTTTTAAAATATAGTCATTTTCATCTAACTGACTAACTCCGTTAAAGTTTTAGCGTTAAATCAGAGATAATTTGGTCTTTTTAAAAATCCTTTTTTAACCCCCCTTTTTTTTGTTCCCCTTTTTTATTCCCTTTCAAGCAAACCAAAACCTTCTCTGACCAATTATATAACACAATGGATCAATCTCCATACAAAATCAATGGATCTCGCATCGCAGGCTTTTGGTTTGGTAGTCAACAATTCTGCTTATGACGACGACGATGATGACGATTCACCTTGTACAGTTGTTGATTTTGGGAAGAAGGAAGTAAAAGGGTTATTTGGATATATGTGAAGAAGAAGACGAATTTGGGGGAAATAGTAGCTCAAGCTCTGATTTCATGGCGTCATTTGAGACTAATTTGAATGAAGAACACATCACTAGCTTTGACGACTCGTCTTCTCCGTCTTCCGTCAGAGAGAAGAATGAGGTTGAAGCCTCACATTGTGCCGCTTCTGAAGATTCGGAGAAATTGGAGAATCAAGGGCCAACAGGTCTCTCAGGTACTTTCTGATCCAGAATTAGCAAAATGTGAAATGAAATGTTTGATTGTTATTTGTTAATGTTTGCCACGAGCAGGAGGGTGCCAATCGGGATAAACCCAGCGATAACCACGAACATGAGGGTGCCAATCGGGACCCATATGGGGCTGGTGAGGATGATGATGGCTGCAAAGAAGATGAGGCCCACGATGGCCACGGTGATGGTGACGCCAGTGAGGAGGGGAGGATGGCGCCGGAGATGAGGGTCATGATGCCTATGAGTTGGGTGGAGTTGAGTGAGTGGGTAGGTACGAAGTCTTTGGATGAATGGTCTGCCATCGTCGGCGATGGTGGGTCTTGTGGCTGGTAGAATTGGTGTTGGCCAAATGGGGAAATAAAGTCTGAATTAGGTTTTGAAAAGGGTTAAAAACTGAAAATGGAGAGGGGGAAATAAAGGGAATAAAAAAAGGGTTAAAAAATGATTTTTGAAAAGGCCAAAGTTTTTTTGATTTAACGTTAAAATTTTAACGGAGTTAGTCAGTTGAATGAAAATGACTAGATTTTAAAAAATAACCAAAAAAAAAAAAGTTTTTCTAATTAAATTAACTAAAATGACCAAACCAGATGACAATTTAAGAATACAAATGCATCTTTAAGGGGGTGTTTGGGATTACTTTTAGAACTACTTATTGACTTATTAACTTCTCTAAGAAGTCAATAAGTCAAAAGTTTGTTTTGATAATAGGGTAAAAGTTGGTTTTTAAAGAATGAAAAAGTTGTTTTGTGGATACTTTATTTTTTTAAAAAGTCATAAGTTATTTTTTAAAACTAAAGCCAAACATGCCCTAAGTAAAACTTAAACTCGTTGATCTCAATATCTTGGATCACGGGTATCTTCTTCCCCCTTCCTTAAATTTCCAAAACCAAAATTATGAGCTCCTATGGCGATAACCACCGCTTCTTCTATGCTAAAATGCGCCACAACCATGGCTTTGCCCTCTGCAAACGCTCTTATCTTACGCCATCCATTTTCGCCTCAATTTACTCATCATCTGAAGCTCAATTTCGTCGATTTCAGCTCTCGCACTCGAATTTCAGCCGCACCAGGCGATTTTGCGGACTCCTATAGTTCCAGTGGTTCCGTTCGTACCTCTGATTACGATCAGGTAACAGATGTGATTTTCGATTTCAGTATTTTGTTATATCACTGTGTTTATAATGATTATTGCTTATGTGTATGAAAGTTTCTGTTAACTTATTTGATGCTAGAATTTGTGTTGTACTCCAGATCTACAGACTAATTATGATTACTTTTAGAAGTCAATTTTATTTGGGGTTTAAGAAATTGTGATGTGAATACAGAATGATCATACCAAATTCTAATCTGTAGGTGGCTGAAATTGTCTCAGAGGAACGGGATTTTACAGGCACGCCACATGTTCCTGTTTATGTTATGCTACCAGTGAGTATATCTGTCAATGTGCTTTATTATTAGCTTTACTCTAAAAGCACTTCTAACCTCTATATTGCATAATGTTATATTTGAAATTCAGTTGGGGATCATCAACATGGAGTGTGAGCTTGTTGATCCTGATGGTCTGTCGAATCAACTAAGAACACTGAAGTCGATTAATGTTGATGGTGTAATGGTTGACACTTGGTGGGGGATTGTTGAGGCCAACAATCCCCAACAGTATAATTGGAAAGGTTACAAGCGGCTCTTTTCAATAGTGCGTGAATTGGATCTTAAGTTACAGGTTTGTTTTCCGAAGTGCGTATGATTCTTGATTATTTTATAAAGCCAAGGAACGATGAATATGATTTGTGTTCAGGTTGTAATGTCATTTCATGAATGTGGAGGTAATGTTGGTGATGATGTTTATATTCCATTACCTAAATGGATAAAAGATATTGGTCAAGAAAACCCCGATATTTATTTCACCGACAGAGATGGAAGGCGAAACCCTGAAAGCCTTACTTGGGGAATCGATAAGGAACGTGTTTTGAGAGGCCGTACTGCTGTGGAGGTATAAGATTTTTCTAATAAAAAATTGGTATATGCATACATGTTCCGATGTGACATTTAACAAAATAAAAATTAAAAGTTGATAATTGTTGTTTTGTGCATGATATTTGCAGGTTTACTTTGAGTATATGAGAAGCTTTCGGGTCGAATTTGATGAATTTTTCCAGGATGGGAGTATTACTGAGATTGAAATTGGTTTAGGTGCTTGCGGAGAATTGCGTTACCCGTCTTACCCTGCAAAACACGGTTGGGAATATCCTGGTATTGGTGAATTCCAGGTACTTACGTATAAACAAATCAATATATAACTGCTAGATAGCATGATAGTGACATGTTTATGAATAGTAACTACAGGTGGAAATTTTGATTCATTTGCTAATAAATTGATCAACCAGGGCTATGTTTAATCTCTATTCTCTAATGGGTCAGACATGTGAAGTAGAAAAAAGTTAGCTTTAAAAGAAATGGGTCAAACAAGTCGAAAGTCACCCAAAGTGTATTTTCAGTGCGTAAAAAAATCGATAAATTTTGAAATTAGATATAATTTAATATTCAGACTAAATATTTTTATCTCAATTTCAAAAAGTAGGCAAAAAGTGATTCAGGTCAAAGCTACCAACCTGTTTGGACCCGCACCAAACAATTACCTGTTTGACTTGAACCCGTTTTGACCCATTACCCAACCTTGCTCATTTTGCTACCTACTGTGATAAAAAAAAGACTCTGACCAAATGCTTCTTTTGATTTATAAAATTGTTTTACCTTGCAGTGCTATGATAAATACCTAAGAAAGTGTCTTGAGAAAGCTGCAGAAGCAAGAGGGCACTCGTTTTGGGGTAGACCACCTGATAATGCAGGCACTTATAATTCCCGGCCTCAGGATACCAGATTCTTTTGTGATGGCGGTGACTACGATAGCGCGTATGGCAGATTTTTTCTAAATTGGTACTCCCAGTATCTTATTGATCATGGTGACAGGGTATTAGCCATGGCCAATCTGGCCTTCGAAGACACTCCCATTTCTGTAAAGGTAAGGGTAAAGGAACTCCCATTTCTTGTAGCCTAACGATATCATGGTGGTATCACGGCGTGGTGTAAACTGTAAAGGTGTTCTCCCCAAGTGATTGAGGGTTCTAGTCGTGGTGGACATTGGTGTATTTTTAGGAGTAGGTTTTGAGAGCGTGTGAGTTAGCCGTCCTAAATAAAAATAAAAATACAATTTAAATTAAAAAAAATAATTCAACACTGGTCAAATTGTAACCAACTGATTTCTTGCATCTTCTATTTATTCACTTGAAATTTTTCATGGATGATCAGTTATCAGGTATTCATTGGTGGTACAAAACTGCTAGCCATGCAGCTGAACTGACAGCTGGATTTTACAACCGGGCCAACCGTGATGGCTATGCTCCAATTGCTTCAATGTTAAAGAAGCATGAAACTGCTTTAAACTTTACATGTGTTGAATTGCGTACATTGGACCAGCAAGAGGGCTTTCCGGAAGCAATGGTTGACCCTGAAGGGTTAGTTTGGCAGGTAGTTTAGTTATTTTTAAACTGATGATTTTGGGGTTACTTTTATATGATTTGTATTGTTTTTTAAACATATTTTAGGTACTGAATGCTGCATGGGATGCTGATATACTAGTTGCAAGTGAAAATGCACTTCCATGCTATGATAGACAAGGGTACAACAAAATATTAGAACATGCAAAACCAAGAAATGATCCTGATGGTAGACATTTATCTGCTTTTACCTATCTTAGGCTCAATCAAGCTCTCCTTGAACAACATAACTTAAGGGAATTTCAACTGTTTGTCAACAGAATGCATGGTAAATCTTCATCGATCTCCATTTGATATTTTTATTTTTGTCGATTGTGCATATTCAAATATAGTACATTTTAAGTTCAAATAAAATGTTTTTATAAAACCACGGCTTTATAAACGCTTTTTATAATCGTTTGATTTACAAAGTAGTAAATATATGTATATTAGGCCGGATGTTCTACATTTATCGCAGTAGTTCTTTTTGTATTATGCATTAATTAACTCAAATCCCACTTAAATCTGTAATATGTTGATGAGCCTTGAGTAATAATTGATTTGTTTCCTTAAACAGGTGAAGCTGTGGAGGATCTTTAAAACTGGATCCAAAATCAACTGTTGAACTGTTTTACAGCTTACCTTACACCTTCTACGGTAATTTAGATTGATTTTGGAGGTAAAATACACCGGTTATGGCATATTGGCCGTATATAAGTTGAAATCTTTTGAAACTCTTTGCGTTATAACGATTTATTTACCCTCGAAATCATGTATTTGTGGTACTGATTTTCTGTTTAAATTCACCTATTTTGTAGTGTATACTGTATACTGGCAAAGAAGATTAACTATTGTATAAAAATTAACTTCACATACCATAGTGAAGTAGGCTTTTTACTGATCTAAAATACCATAAATGAAGAGTGAGTAGTTTTCCAATGTATAAAAATTAAGAGTTAACTAGTTTTTTTCACCCGCGCTTCGCGGCGGGAGTTTGTCGTTTTTCTCCCGTGCCATGCGGCAAGAGTTTATCGTTATTGATTGGGCTCGTCGAAACCATAAAAAAGAATACCGATACCGGTCACGGTATCGTAACGGTAACGGCACTCGCTATAGCCTACGGTCAAAAAAAAAACTTGATTTTGATTACAACTCCGTTTTAAAAAAAATTATATCGGAACGTTGAAAAAAAAATTTAAGATAGACGTGCACTCCGTGTTTTAAAAAAAAATTAACAAATGAAAGTTATTACTGAAAAACGAAATTATTAGAAAATTAAATGGGTTAAAAACGTATATTATATATAGTACGGGGGAAAATTAAAATTATGTAAAAGTTTGATGGTCAATCTACAAAAGCATGAAAGTTTGATGGCCATGAAAGCTTGGTGGCCAATTTACAAAAGTAGAAAAAACTTGGTGACCAATATGCAAGAATATAAATGGTGACTGTGCATACCGACCTGAGAGTTTTACTAATAGTAATTACATAAGATGTCTCTTTGTGGTATTTCTATGAATTATGTTAGAAACTTGTGTATTACATGAGCTGAATCATTAAAAAAATATAATTGATAATATACTTATATATTTTTTATTGGTACATTAACATTTCATGTTTTAAGACTGGTTCAAGAAATATGTCACATTTTGCAGCTAAAAATAATTATTTACAAGTATTTGGATTCGTGTTTTTAAAATGATTATTGTGAGTTTAGAAACATAATTTAGAATCAAATAAAGTTGATAACTAATGTATATGGATAATAATCAATTTTCTTACAAAACTATAAAGTTTCTATAATCTTTTTAAATTCATGAGTAAATTACACATATTGTCCTTTATTTATACTATAAATTACACTTTGTGTCCTTTGACTTCGATAAGCACATCACAAGTTCTTTTCTTACATACTTTTATACACCATATGTCCTTTCTACTAACTTGTGTTAAATTTTTCTGTTAAGTTTTAACATGTGTAACACATGAAGGTATAATTGTCTTTTTACCCACTAAAGAACAATTTATGTAATTTATCAAAACTATACTATTTATACTCATCCACCTTCTTCCTCATCCAAACACCAGGAGAAGACCCTTTCTCTCAACTCTCCACCCTTTCTCTCAACTCTTTACTCTCTAGCCAAACCGTAAATTCAGACCACCTCCTCCACCACCACACTTGCTGCGCCACCAGCACAGTACAAGGATTTTGATTTTGTAAAACCAAAACCGTTCAATTAGGTCTTCTCCACTTTCAGTTTAGCATGAACTGAAAGTTGGTTTTGAAATCAGATATGAGCTTTCGACCTTAACCCGTTTTCCCCCACCGTCGTCGATATTCATTTTCCATACCGTCGCCGGCGTCTCCACTTTCTCCGGCCACCTTCTCCACCGCTGCCACCGCCGCCACCGCCAATTTTCTTTTTCCCCAATTAGTCGAAACTATGCCATCAATTGCAAATGAAACTGGGATGAACTGAACAAGATTCTCAGATGAGCTAAACACTTCGGACCAAAAATTTATAGATGTAAAATTGCTACTTTAAAACCCCCATTTATAGAAAAAAAAACCCACTTAACCTATGTACTCAACTGAGCTTCCCCTTAGCAGAATTATGCCTCTTGTATGCTTCATTGATTTTCTCAATATACCCTTCAGTGTTGCCACAAACCTATTCATCAGAAAATGAGTAAATCCGGCACCAACGCTGTCTCCCTCAAACTTTCCGGCAACGCCGCTATAGCCTCTTTTTTACATTTCAACAACCTTGTCTTTGTCGTTCCACTGACCGTCCTTGCCTTTCGCCGTTCCACTGACGGAACATTGTTGTAGGAATCGTTGGCTTAGGCTTTCAATTGATGAAGATGATGGATTTTAGGGTTTGGTTAAAGAGAGACGCGATGAGAGAGATTATAGCAGAAGAGAGTGTGTGTGGAGTCTTTTTTATGTATTTACATAAATTATCCTTTAACGGGTAAAAAGACAATTATACCCTAATGTACAAAGCACATGTCAAAACTTAACAGAAAAACTTAACACCAGTTAGTGTAAAGGACATATGGTGTACAAAAGTATGTAAGAAAATGACTTGTAGTGTACTTATTTAAGTCAAATGAGACAGAGTGTAATTTATAGTATAAATAAAGGACAATCTGTGTAATTTACTCTAAATTCATTTGGATGCATAGAAAAAGAAGGAAAACGAAGATTAAATGAAAATTAATTAATGAAATTAGGGGAGTAATTTTATGAAATCAAAAGGGATTAATAGTAAGGATGAGAGAGAGATGAAAAAACTCAAAATTAAGTCTTAAGTTTTAAAAAATTACATGTTAGGCCCAAAAGTATGGCAGTGAGTAACAATAAATGTCCCCTGTTTGGATGTCTGTTAACTTTTCTATCAAATTTTTAAAAAATGACAGAAATGCCCTCAGGTTAAAAAAATAAAAATAAAATAAAAACAAATTAGATACTAAAAAGATAGGACTCATCCTTATTATAATAAATGGATAACTTTATCTAAAATGTATTATAATATTTTATTAAAACTTACTAAATCATAAGAAGATTTCAATTATATCTTATCTTGAAATATAATTTTATAATTCATTAAATCTGCATTATTTGTTATTTATAATTCTTAAATCTTCATCATTTATAATTCTTAAAACTTCATTATTTGTTATTTATAGTTTTTAAATCTTCATTGTTTCTTATTTCACAAATGACTGCTGACATACAACATACAAATCTTTATAGAAAATGTTGTTTTACAACAAGTTGAATTTATTCAACATATAAGATCCCAAACCCGGGAGGTCTCACGCGTTGAATTTATTCATTAACATATAGTTCCTAAACCTTGAAATCATTAACGCGACGGAAAATCATTCACCACATCACAACTTGTGCATAAAATAAAACGTAAACATTGTTCATAATTTAAAACATAACGGGGTGTCAGAGTTCTTCAATGATCGGGTAATGGATGAGTCAGTATGAGTAATGGGTCATACGAGGTTTGGCTCAAAACAAATCGTTTTAACATGCACTTACACTTGCATTCCAACTCGATAGAAGTTTCCAATTCAACAAGAACAATAGAGTTTTGGCATGATTCTCTAACTCAATTCGACAATCATGAATTCATGACATCAAAATGTTTATTTATAATAGCAAGGTCACTTCTTTTTTCCTTGATCAAGGAACTCAAAATATTTCTTAATTATGCATTCATGACTAATACATGTGATGTTAAAACCTCAAAGTGAAGATCCATTACATGGCAGAGAAGATGATTTTGAAATGTTTGTATCCATGAAAAACAACCTCATTATGAGTTATGACCACAATGAAAAAAAGCCATAAATGCACTAGTTCCGACCTCTATAATCATGTCAAACGACCATTTATCCTCAATCTTGATTGCGATTATTACATATACAACTCACAAGCCATGAGAGGAGGCATGTGTTTCATGATGGATAGAAGTGGTGACCGAATTTGTTATGTCCAACCTCCTCAAAGATTCGAGGATACATAATGCACGATAGAGGATGTAAGCTGGTGTATTGTTTAACAAAACGAGATGCTTTTCATGCAAGCCATAGAATGAAGATTTTGCAAAGCTCCGATCTATTTGACAAACAGACCTCATCAGGTGCTTCAGTGCGCCACATAGTCAGTTGAAATCTTCTTTTTCACGTAAGAACACACTTTTAGCAAGCTTGATAATACAAAGAATCGCATACCTAAATGTTATAAATAATACAAGAAACACACACAATAACCAACTCGAGAATGAAGATTTTGCAAAGAATTGTATACGTAAATGCTATAAATAATACAACAAACACACATAACATAACAACCTTTCCAATGAATATGCTATTAGATAGAAGAGGATGATATAGTAACTAGCCACTAAATATATAACATAGAATGATTTTCATAAATATCTTTTTATAACAATTATAACATGGAAAAAGAAAAGCAAATGCATGAACCAGAAAATGTGAATTATTTTAGGGCGATGTGTTATTTCACGTGACTTTGAGGGGTATTCCGGTCACACATCCAATTCTCGTGGCCCCATTCTTCCCGCACGCACAAATCGTGTGACTCGCACGTTTGGTTTCATATGCTTCACACACACCCAATCCCCAACCGCCTTCATCCGTGCCAATTCCTTCACACGAGTGCCTGAAAACCTAATCTTGCCGGAAAAATACTTCCCTCCTTTATCTACTCCCGCCGGTACCACCGGCGTCATGTCTCAACGGCTCCGTTTTTCCTCTGGCGGATGCTGAACTCTCTCTAGATCTAATCAGTAGTTATCTGCGAGGGAGGTGCCGCGACGTCTTTTGCCGTAGCTTTATGAAGAAGATGGAGAGTTTTGAAGATGTAACGGTGACGAAAATTTTTACTTTTTGATAATCTCTCCATGATTTTTGTTATCCCTGTTTTGATTTTTAATAGAAATGCTGAAATTCCTTCGTGATTCGTTGACTGGTGCTGAAATTAGGTGTTTTTTCTATGCTAGATTTTTTTTTCTTTGACATAATTGTTGTTTTTATATATTTTTTGACATGAGAAACTGTGCAAAAATTCGTACTTTTGAATGTATAGAATATAATTTTTTTTTAGTTTTTGCAGAGATAATGATAATTTGGTTGCTTAAGGGAATGTTAAAATTTTATTTTGCCACCAGAATTATTTGATTTTTAAAGGTCTTTTGATCTATTTATCAACTAAAATATCTAATTCATTGATTTTTTTTCCTCATGGTGTTTTGTAGGTTCAAAATGTAATCAATATCAAATATTTCTTAATTAAGTTTGACAATGAATAGTAATTATGTATGGTGCTGATCATGGAGGGGTTCTTATGTCTCTAGCATTTTGAGGCCTTAATACTACCCTCGCAAAGTTCATGGAAACTGAAATGCAGAGATTCGGGACGAGTGAAGAAGATGATGAGGATATGGGGTTGGATGTCAAAGAAGAAGGTGAGCATGATGAAGATGATGACGAAAAGAACTCAACATCAACTATGGTAGGTGTTGATGGTGTACTTGTTACATCAAACAGAACCAATAACAGGTTTCAGCATCAACATCAGCAGCAGTTTCAAGATCAGTTGACCCCACAAGGAGGCGGTCAAAGAAGGTGTAGACCAACAGAAGAAAAAGAGAGAACAAAAATTCGGGAACGACAGCGGAGAGCGATTACTGCAAAGATCTTGGCAGGCCTTAGAAGGCATGGGAACTATAATCTTAGGGTTAGAGCCGATATTAATGATGTGATTGCAGCCCTGGCTAGGGAAGCCGGTTGGGTTGTTCTTCCTGATGGAACCACCTTTCCTTCAAGATCACAGGTATTATGTGTTTATGATTAAGATAAACCTATGTATAGTTAATAAATCCGCTATTTGTGTTAATCAGTATTAATGCTTATGTCGTTTTTCTTATCAAGAAATACATTCATTATCCACATGGAGCACATAAAAGTCATGCCTTGCTGGCTGTTACTATCTTGTATTAAATTCCTCTAGAAAAGCAATAATTGCACAGATGCCTAGTTTGTCATACATACATTAATATATGTACTTAGCATTCTAAATTGTAATTGTTTCATAAATGATTAGTCTATTGATTATTGATGTTATGCCAAAACAGTGACATGAGACTGTAATGGTAATCTAAGTGTCATCTACACGCAAGCCAACTATAAATAGATAGCCAACCAAAAATGGACAACATGCCTGCCAATAGCATTCTTCACATCATCTATATGTTGATACTGCATCTGTTCGATCTACAGGGTGTGAGGCCTGCTGCTGGTGCATCAACTACAGTGGTTAATTCACCCACCTCATTGCCACTGCAGCAGAACCAAGCGGCTTCTCTTAGAGGGATCTCTTCCACCTGTCCAATTGGGATGAATGACGAGGCATGCCAAATGAAAGGCCTCTATGTTCCTTCTTCTTCTGCTTATGACACCTCAGCAATTACTCATTCACAGTCGTATCATATGCTGGGAGTTGAAGTTGATGATCAGGATGATCCCATTATAGGAGTTTCTGTAGATACTGTTGGTGGTAGGCAGGTTTGAGGATGATTTCTATGTTTGTTCGTTTCTATTTTATTTATTTTCTGTTTCCAAATAATCTTTTTCATTTCATTTTCATAACATGTTTTCATTATGTTTATATTATGCACCATATGTTCTTGACTTCTTTAGGTTGACATGCGGTCAAAGTTACAAGAAAGAGATTTTGCTGGTACTCCTTGTGTTCCTGTTTATGTATTGCTTCCTGTAAGTCCATGCCTTTTTATTGCATAGTTTTTAGTTAAGGACTTATTAACTTAAATTACTGAGCAGGCATGACTTGTAAAAGTTAAATTTTTAATTTTTAACAAGGAACAAATACTTTTGAGGTGTTTTATACAATGCTTACTGAATTTATTTGACAATATCGAGGATAAGAATTTTTTCAAGTGTGTATGTGATGTTTTACAAACCCGTCTGCAGTTGGGAGCCATTAATATGAAGTGTGAGCTTGTTGATCCTGACAACCTCTTGAAGCAATTAAGGGTTTTAAAGTCAATTAATGTTGATGGTGTGATGATTGACTGTTGGTGGGGCATAGTGGAAGCACATGTTCCACAAGAATATAACTGGAAGGGATATAAAAGACTATTCCAGATGGTACGCGAGCTTAAACTCAAGTTGCAGGTACAAATTTTGTCAAGTGCTCCCGTCAACACCTAGTTTTTTTAAAATAAAACCAATGATTATTACCCCAATTGGCTCAGGTTGTAATGTCGTTTCATGAATGTGGAGGAAATGTGGGTGATGATGTGTGTATACCGCTACCACATTGGGTGGCTGAGATAGGTCGAAGCAACCCAGATATATTTTTCACGGATAGATCAGGAAGACACAACCCAGAATGTCTCTCATGGGGGATTGACAAGGAACGTGTTCTAAGAGGCCGCACAGCCTCAGAGGTACTATTTTTCAATCCAGTAATATTATTATTAATGGCGTGTTAGTGTGCACATTATGGTCAGTATCTCTATGTGGTATGTTAATGCTGTCAAAACACGTGTAGGTTTACTTTGACTACATGAGAAGCTTTCGGGTTGAATTTGACGAGTACTTTGTAGATGGAACCATCTCAATGATTGAAATTGGATTGGGTCCATGTGGCGAGCTACGATATCCATCTAATCCTGTAAAACATGGATGGAGATATCCAGGTGTTGGTGAATTTCAGGTAATCATTTATACAAACTATCTTGAATAACATTTACATTGAACCGTATAAGGTGTGACCTAGTGTTTCTATCATATCATTATATTTGTCTGATTATCAAAAATTAAAATATTTTTTTTTCAGTGTTATGATCGGTATATGTTGAAGAACCTGACAAAGGCGGCCGAGACAAGGGGACACTCATTCTGGGCTAGAGGACCAGAAAATGCAGGTTCCTACAATTCCCGGCCCCATGAAACGGGATTCTTTTGTAATGGAGGAGATTATGATAGCTATTATGGCAGGTTCTTCCTCAATTGGTATTCTCAATTTTTGACCAATCATGGTGATAGGGTTCTTTCTCTTGCTAAGTTTGCTTTTGAAGGAACTTTCATCACTACAAAGGTCAGTCAGCTTTTAAGTAAACATTTTCTTGATAATTATTATGAAGATACAACAGAGCAATTTTGTGATATGGTTCAATATGTTAATTTTTTTTTATCCTTTTTATCTGTGAGCAGCTACCAGGCATTCATTGGTGGTACAAGACCGCGAGTCATGCTGCAGAGTTAACTGCTGGATTTTACAACCCATCTAACCGTGACGGGTATGCTCCAGTTATGGAAATGTTAAAGAAGCATGGGGTTGCCTTAAACTTTACATTGGCTCAAATGGGCATCTCCGATCCACACATGGACTCCTCAGAAGCACTTGAAGATCCCGATGGTTTAGCTTGGCAAGTAAGTATATGGGCCGGGCTGCGCTGGGTAGAGTTGACAAAAAAGTCAATAATTTTTTTTTCTGGTTGAAAATGATTTACTAATTTTTTGGAGAGCAGGTGATGAATGCTGCTTGGGATTCTTGTATACCAGTCATAAGTGAGAATTCTCTTCCATGCCTTGATAAAGTAAGTTACAACCATGTACTTGAGAAGGCTAAACCTCTGAATGATCTGGACGGAAGGCATTATTCTGCTTTTACTTACCGTAGACTTGGTCCCCTTCTCATGGAACCTCATAATATTATGGAGTTTGAACTCTTTATCAAGAGAATGCATGGTAAACTCATTAATCACATCTAGTTAGAGTACATAATATAGAATGTGGTCTGGCAAGTCATTTTCACTTTGTGGGTGCCATTCATATTACGATATATGGTCTAGTTCAGTCGGTTTTGGCGAAAATTCTGGGTCAACAGTTGACTACGGTTTTGGAAATAGGCAAACCTAACTGGTTGAGTTAGCTGGGTCAGCCAGACTGACCAAAAACGGTTCAGTTTGGCGGTTCGAACCGTTTTGTTTTTCCTTTAAAATCGCTAGTTTGTAATAGAATTTTCAAAATAATAAGATGGTTCATGAATATTATACAATATTTTACAAAAATAAATAAATAAGAAAGGTAAACTCGGCTGGTTACATGATTCAAACCTTTGGCTGAACTGTTAAACCCGGGTTTTCAAACTGTGACTGTAAAATATTGTAAAATATTATTCAATATTTTACAAAAATAAATAAATAAGAAAGGTAAACTCGGCTTGTTACATGATTCAAACCTTTGGCTGAAATGTTAAATCCGGGTTTTCAAACTGTGACTGTAAAATATTATACAATATTTTACAAAAATAAATAAATAAGAAAGGAAAACTCGGTTGGTTACATAATTCAAACCTTTGGCTGAACTATTAAACCTGGGTTTTCAAACTGTAACCGTGAACCGAACTGTATAAATCCCAAACCGGTTGAACCAGTCGATTTGCCTCGGTTTAGATGGTTCGGTAGGTTTATGGTTTATGAACACCCCTAATTCATATGTTATAATCGTTTCCCCCTTTCTTCTAATGGTTATTTGATTTTTTACCTTTGTGTATTTGATTTTACACATGTGTACTTAATGTTCTTTTAGAAAATGTAATTATGTATAATTTTTTTTTCAGGTTTGTAAAGATATTTGGATGTGAATTATTTTTTCAGATTTGTGTAGATGAGATATTTGTTTATTTGGATGTAATTTTCTTATTTGTGTAAACTAATTTTACACACTGATCTGAATATATATATAGAGAGAAAAAATAAAGAGAGTGATTATTATTAAATCAAATAATGTCTACCGACTCATTTACCCTTTTGGAGAATTTAAGAATTTTAAAAAGAAAAACAAAAGAAAAAAATCTAGATTAAATCTCTGTCACAAATTAAAATATACATAATTAAATGTGTGGCTAGAATAGAGTTTAAGGGTTTTTACAACAATTCAGAGTTTTCATTTGATACGTCCCCTATATATATATAGGGTTATGTTCAACTGAGAATTAATAAATATTTGAGAACTCGTCAAAAAATCAATTAAACCCATTTTTTTTTGTTTTCACTACCTTTATTATTAAAATACAACATAAAAAATCATTTTTCTCTCGAATTAACTCATCTCTTCTCTTAAATTATTCTTAAAAAAGTTTATATGCATGTGTAAATGGTAAACACATACACATGTGTAAGTGGTAAACTTATACATGTGTATATATTTTTTAATATATTCATATATGTAAATTTACATATATAAATTCATTTTTTTATGTTGTATTCTAACCCTAAAGATAGTAAAAACAAAAAAATTGGGTTTGATTGGTTTTTTGACGAGTTCTCAAGTATTTATGAGTTCTCATTATATATATAGGGTTAGGATCAAATGAGAACTCATAAATACTTGAGAACTCGAGAGAACTCGTCAAAATATCAATTAAAACCATTTTTCTTTGTTTTCACTACCTTTATTATTAAAATACAATATAAAAAATAATTTATCTCTCCAATTAATTCATTTATTCTTTCTAAATTGTTATTAAAAAAATTTAAACACATGCAAATGTGTAGATTTTTTTTAATAAATAAATACATGTAAATTTAAATACATAAATTCATTTTTTTATGTTGTATTTTAATAATAAAGATAGTAAAAATAAAAAAAATGATTTTGATTAGTTTTTTGACGAGTTCTCAAAATATTTAAGAGTTCTTAAATGATCCATTCATGCCCTATATATATATATATATATATATATATATATTTTCTCTGAATATGTTTTAAAAGGAGTTGACTTTTATTATATAATTAGCAAGTTGATGTTTTAAAATTGAATAATGAAGCTTCAAATAGTGAGTTGCTATGAAGCCCCAGGTAAAGAGTATTTGAACTAAAAACTTAGAATGGTGAAGGCAGTTGTGTTTTGTGTGTTGTTGGTGATCGCATTGGTCACGGCTCCTCTTGCACGCGGACAGTGTGCGACTTTTATCGGAGAAGGCGGGCCATGTACCAACGGAGCCGATGACAACTGTTGCAACTTCCTCAAAGAAGCCACAAACTTTTGGAATCCACATGTTGAAAGCATCTGGTGTGTGTGTCAAGCGCTTCAAATAGCCGGCCTCCCTGTCACTTACCTTAACGATTGTGGTGTCGTCGAGGGTTCAAATCCCTATTGTTGAAACTACATTACTCTTTTACACTTTCGTGCCTCTGGCCGTCGATGATGTTCTATCCATAAACGGGATACCTGTTTTATGTTTCTCTTCCTAGGCGGAACTAAATGCATTGTTTACATCATGGCGTGTTGATTTTAATCTTGTAATGAAATAAAGCGACTCGTCTCTTACGTGTTTCAATATTAATTTGTTGCTTTTAACTAATGAGGCGATTGTTGGAGATGATATGATACTTTTACGAATGTTGGATAAGGACATTGTGATATATATTTTTTTGAATAGCAATCTAATTAATTTGCAGGCTATTTTACTTTTAAATTCTTCACCATACGTTAAAAACAAACAAATTAAAGAGTATGATCATTCTACTTTCGTAGCTTTTATGTTCTAATCTACCATCTTCTCCTCAGAAATTGAATAAAGACTTTGAATAAATTGCGGTTTTTCATTTGGGTTTTCTTTTTTAAAAACTATGATTTGGTGAGGCAAAATGAGAAATTGAAGACTATTTGAATGAAGAAATAAGAAAAGAGAGGTGATGATGATGCAGAATTATGAATCAAAGATGAAGTCAATAATTGATGTAAAAGATGAGGTTTTGATAGGCTGCAATTTCTGACACAGACCTGTTAACACGACACGATACGTAATGAACATGTCTCGTGTTTGACCTTAACATGTTTTGTGTCTTAAACAGGTCGACACGTTAAGACACGGTTAAATTCGTGTCTAAACATGTTAAAGACATGTTAACCTGTTAAGACCTGTTAGTGACATGTTAACATTCTATTTGCATCCAGGCCCAGCCCTAACACTCCAAGACATGTTAACCTGTTAAGACCCGTTAGTGGCATGTTGACATGTGAACTTTTGACATTTTTTTCTTTCATTACATATGTGATATTTATTCTCTCTCTAAACAAGTTTTTAAACAGGTCCCTTAACAGGTGACCTGTTTCTAAACATGTCGTGTTCATGTTTGGAAAAAATGACACGATTAGTTATCGTGTCGAACACTACAGGTCATTGTGTCTTATCGTGTCATGTCTGACCTGTTATGCCAGCCCTAAGTTTTGAATACTACAACAATCACATGGTATGCAAGATGTCTCACGTGAGAAGCTCATGCGTCCTATTGTTACCTTGTAGGCATCTCTGTTGTTACAGTGCTTGTGCAAGTCAATTGATGTTTTGTCTTGTTTGTGAAACTGTAAAAAAAAAATGGAAGCTTGGAGGTTTTCTTTGGTCCAAATTGAAGGAGGTATAATAGCCAGGAAAGAAAAAGGCTAAAATCCCTACTAATTTCTTCGCTTACATATTCCTTACTAATTTGATGTTAAATATTTGCAAGTGTTTATAATTATGAAACCAATGTTTTTCTTTAACACATGTGTGAAACTTCCATGCTGCTCAAATGTCGTGAAGTTAACAAATGTTTATTCCTTCCTTTTCATTCTTAACTTACGGTGACTCTCCAAGAATTCCACCAACAATCGTGTGTGTCAATGGCCCGTCAGTGATCTAAATTGCCGTTAAAAAAAACTACTTACTGTTATACATTTCATAAACTAACATCTAAAATATTTGAAGGATATAGTAACAAAAATGGCAAAATATAGATAGACGAATACGTACATGTAGTTGTTCGGTATGTTTCAGATTATTATAGAAGTACAATTTCCATCCGGGTTAAGAGGAATGAACTCACGTAACCTGCTCCTCGAACCTTTAGGTACCTGTGTAAGTGAAGAACGGAAAACTTTCTTTCGAACTATAAGAACTGCTACAAAAACAAAATAAAAAAATCCAACGGAGCGCGATGGGTCTTATGAAATTGATAATATTTGATCTCATTAAGACCAAGTGATGAATTATCTGAATCTGATTTGCTAGAAGATGTAATTTTTGCTTATTTATATTCTCTACTTCAATACTTTATGCTTAACTAAGGATTTTTAGAAGGGATGTGAGTCTTACCAGGTTGACGGGTTGAAATTGATGAACCCGACCCATGTAAAAGACATCAACCCTAACATGAGTATACTTCAAACCATGCAACCCGAACACGACCCACATGAAGCGTTTATCTAAACAGGTTGGCAAGTCAAATCACGTTGGTGGTTGAACTTATAAATTATACATTTTTTAAATTTTAATCATAACTTTAAATGGTTTGTCAGGTTAACATGTTTAATTTCAGTATAACCAAAAACAACCCGTTTATTAAAGGGTTAGACATGTCAACCCAAAACACGACCTGCTTATCTTACCTGACTATTAAAACCTGTAAATTAATATTTGAAACAATAGCTTGCTGGTTATCTGTAAATTCTTATAAGTTTTCCACTACATGTAATATTTTATAATTTTTAACATAACCAGAAAATTTAAAAATAATTAAATATTATTATAGAAAATGTTTGTAAAATATGAATGTTATTTCAACACTACTATGTTTATATGATACAATGTTAAAACAATAATTGAAGCACTACATTTGTCTTCTAGGTTCATTAGCCTACCTTCTGATTAGGTAATAAGGAAAAGGCAAGAGGGCATCACGCCTTTCTGACCTTAACCAAAATGGATTTGTAATGTTTGCTTACAATATTCTCCAATTTTCAATACAACTTGTTTCAACATGTATCCATTTTATCAAACCTTTTTGAAACGATCTGTTGTGATCCGAGCCCGTTCTGACTGGTTACCTCGCCCGACCGACCTGCCCATTTGGCCAAGTAATACATATGGCCATAGCCCATATGAGCCAATATGGCTCACACAAGGGACCCCTGAATACCATTTTAACAAACTACCATCCTAACTAAGAAACTATACAAATACATGAATCTGTCAGATACATATTTCTCTAGTTCTCAATACTAATTGGTCTTCAACACCATTTGACCAGACTCATCAGTCTTGAAAAGCCGACCCATTAACTCATCCCGGTTTTCTCTCCTCCTCGAGGACCTGGTTCGGAGGGGTACATATGCACTCAGTTTGAACGAGATATAAGGCTCGGAGGGGTTTATATCGGATAAGGCGGGCCATGTACCAACGGAGCCAGAGAGATCGAACCAGAGATGGGGGGGGGGGGGGAGGGGAGGGGAGGGGAGGGGTGGGTTGGGTTGGGTAAGTGTGTGGGTATTAGGGTTTGGAAAGAGGTGGGCCCAAATAAGATATTAGTTTTCTATGACTTGTTATATATTGAAAAATTGAATCGGGAGTTGAAAACTATTAATAATCCAGACTAACTTGTTAATCCTGAGTATTAGATTTGTTCCAGCGGAGTAGATTTACTCATACAGAGTAGATTTGCTCATCCGGAATAGATTTACTCCTCCTAATTAGATTTGGTCAACCGGATCAAAATGGTACTCTGGAGTAAACTTAGAACAGTTAATTTCCAAACAGTTTTTAAATTTAAAAAATAATTGTTTGATAGCAGTTACCGATCCCCAAAATACAAATACATTGTTTTGGTTGTATACCTGGTTCACACGAAAATCATCATATTTCCATACTTTTGTTCTAGAGTTTTCTATGAGTTTTATCCGATTATGAAATTCGATAGAACCATCGAATTGTTTCAATCTGAAACTGATCTACACGACTTACAAAGAATCCTGAATTTCTATATAGTCGAATACTACATAAATTACCTTATACACCATCGATTCAGCTGTTTATAATTTCATCACTAATTTGTGGCATGAACAAAAAATTTAAAATAACTTATCCTGTTATCTTTTTATGGAACCAAATTAGTCAATGGCATGGCACATGCTCAGATACAAATAAAGTAATAGAATATATAAACTAACATGCTCCTAGTAATTGCAACTACATCGCCTCTTTTTTTCTTATATATATTCTCTGAATTTGTGTTAAATGTAGTTGACTTTTATTAGATAACTGGGTTAAAGCTCATGTTTTATATGGGTAAATAAATATAATTTATTATAAAACAATATTTTTTATAAAGATTTTTATGTTTGGTCATATTAGTCATCTGTGAAATAAGAAATAATTAAAAATTTTCTTATGATTTAGTAATTTTTAATAAAATATTTGAATATGTGTTAGATATTTAATTATTTAACATTATCATTATTTAATAGGAGAGAAAGACGATAAACAAAAATTTATATTTAATCAGAAATCGACTCGTAGCAAGTATAGTTATTCATTTATTATAATATAAGTTAAAACTCTGTATATTATACAGAGTGACTAAATACAGTGTTATATATACTTAGTAATAAAGATCTAATATTACATATTTTTGACATATTGCATAATTTTTTAATACAAATTTTAGAAACGTTATTTAGTTATTTTTTAAAAATGTTTTATAAAAAGAATGAAAGAAATGTTCAAACTATAAAAATGTTTTATGAACAAAGCTATTTTTTTAATTAAAAAATATTTTATAAAAATATTTATAAAAATCATTATTATTTAATAGGAGAGAGAGGCGGGAAACAATTTTTTTTAATAGAAAACTTGTATCATTAAATAGGAGAGAGAGACGAGAAAAAAATGTTAAGGATGAATATGAAAATGACATATGACACCCCAAAACCTTTATTTATTAGTATGTATAGATTAGCAAGTGGATGTTTTAAAATTGCCTACAAATAATGAGTTGCTATCAAGCCCCAAGAGTATTTGAACAAAAAACTTACAATGGTGAAGGCACTTGTGTTTTGTGTGTTGTTGGTGATGGCATTAGTCGCGGCTCCTCTTGCACGGGGACAGTGTGCGACTTATATCTTAGACGGCGGGCCATGTACCAACGGAGCCGATGGCAACTGTTGCAACTTCCTCAAAGAAAGCACTAACTTTTGGAATCCACATGTCGAAAGCATCTGGTGTGTCTGTCAAACGCTTCAATTAGCCAGCCTCCCCGTCACTTACCTTAACGATTGTGGTGTTGTCGAGGGTACAAATCCCTATTATTGAAACCACATTGTTCTTTTACACTTTCGTGCCTCGGGCCCTCGGTGATGTTCTATCTATAAACGGAACATCTGTTTTATGTTTCTCTTTTAATCACAATAAGTTTCGGTGTTTGAATGGGTATGTTCCTAGGCTTCTAAATTCATTGTTTACATCATGGTGTGTTGATTTTAATCTTGTAACGAAATAAAGAGACTATTACGTGTTTCAATATTAATTTGTTGCTTTAAACTAATGAGGCGATTGTTGGAGATGATATGATAATTTTACGAATGTTGGATAAGGACATTGTGATATATATATATATTTTTTGAATAGCAATCTAGTTAATTTGCAGGCTATTTTACTTTTAAATGTTTCCCCATACGTTAAAAACAAACAGATTAAAGAACATGACCATTCTACCTTCGTAGTTTTTCTATTCTAATCTACCATCTTCTCCTCAGAAATTGAATAAAGACTCTTTGAATAAATTGCAGCTTTTCATTTGGGTTTTCTTTTTAAAAACTGTGATTTGGTGAAGCAGAATGAAAAATTGAAAACTATTTTGAATGAAGAAACAAGAAAAGAGAGGTGATGATGATGCAGAATTATAAATCAAAGATGAAGGCAATAATTGATGCAAAAAATGAGGTTTTGAACACTGCAACAATCAGATGGTATGCAAGATGTGTCACGTGAGAAGCTCGTGCGTCCTATCGTTACCTTGCAGGCATCTCTGTTGCAGTGCTTGTGAAAGTCTACTGATGTTTTGTCCTGTTTGTGAAATTGTAAAAAATGGAAGCTTGGAGGTTTTCTTTGGTCCAAATTGAGGAGGTAGAATAGTCAGAAAAGAAAAAGGTTAAACTCCCTACTAATTTCTTTGTTTATGTATTCCCTACTAATTCGATGTTAAACATTTGCAAGTATTTATAATTATGAAACCAATGTTTTCCTTTAACACATGTGTAAAAACTTCCATGCTGCTCAGATGTCGTGACGTTAACCAATGTTTATTCCTTCCTTTTCATTCTCAATGTTACGGTGACTCTCCAAGAATTCCCCCAACAACTACCTACCGTTAATACATTTCATAAACATGCATCTAAAATATTTGAGGATATAGTAACAAAAATGACAAAATATAGATAGATGAATACGTACGTGTAGTTGTTCGGTATGTTTTAGATCATTACAGAAGTATAATTTTCATCCGGATTAAGAGGAATGAACTCACGTAACCTGCTCCTTGGGCCTTTAGGTACCGGTGTAAGTGAAGAACGAAAAACTTTCTTTCGAACTACAAGAACTGTTACAAAAACATCACAAAAAAAAATCTAATGGAGGCTGATGGGTCTTATGAAATTGACAGTATTTGATCTCAGTAAGACCAAATGGTGAATTATCTGGATCTGATTTGCTAGAAGATATAATTTTTGGTGTCTTTTTGTGTAGGAGTTTTATTTCAGATAAATATGAAGGTATGATACACTACATCTTTTTATGGTTCTCAAGTTTACAATGATTTTTTAAGACTCGTAAAGTGTTTTCGTATAGGGTCTATAAGACTCATATATAGCCTATATGACTCGTATAGGGTTCTGTATGACTCGTATAAGGCCTATCTCTGCAGCCTTATCTAAAAGCCGTACGTTATATTTATTTATTTTTAAATCAACCCATCATATTTTTTTTCAACAACCCATAAAACACAAATTTTTTTCAATCAACCCATAAAGTATTTACCATGATCACATAACACCGATCGATATAAGTTGCATCTGTTATGCCAGAGGCCGAAGCTCCTGAAAAGTTAAATTTGTTTGGTAGAAATTTATGAAATTATGAATGAATTTTGATATTTGTAGTGAAACTACTAAACAAATTTTTTATTTTTATTATTTTTTCGCTAAATTGTAACTAAAACAATTGAGCAAGAGATGTACAGTTCTAATTCCTCATTGGTTGTCTTTAACGGTAGTGTCACGTGTCATGAAATGATTGGGCTGCTTATAATTTTTGTTTTTTGTTATTTTTAATAGAGTAAACTCCTGTTTTAGTTCTTGTGGTTTGTGTCAATTCCCTATTTTAGTCCAATAAAAATTCCGATTTACATCAAATAGTTTCATTATTTGTAACTATTTTAGCTAATCCACTAACCTCCATCCAATTTTCTGTTAAGTTTTAACTGAAAAGACCAAAATACCCCTATTAATAATAAACAAAAATACTCTTATAAAACCATAAAATAACAATAACCTCAACCTCCACCTCCACCTTCATCTTCACCACCACCACCACCACACCCCCACTACCGCCACCCCCACACCACCAACCGCCACCACCACCCTCCATCACCACCGTTAATCAGATCTGAAACCCACCACCACCCTCCACCACATTTTTCCGGCCACACGCACAGGTGGAGGCCCAAATCAGATCTGAAAACCCACACAAACAGATCTACTCGTTACAAACAAAATCATAGTTTCGTTGCTAGATTTATATAGAAGTTTAAAACATATTTGTTTTAGTAGATAATTTATACCTTTTAAGATAGTTTAAAAACCATGATTGTCAATCGTTTCGGGCTGACGGGTTTCAGATTGGCGCGTTTATTTCTTTATTTTTAATACAATATCTTTTTTCCTTTATAACTTTTCATATATAATGTTAAAGGGGCGAAGGATAGTGAGGGCCCGCCCCCCTCCCCCCAGTTGATTTTTCGCTCAGTAGTGTTAATTTATACATATTCGGCCGAAAATTTTATAGTTCCGGCCCCCCTGATAGGAAAAAAAATCCCACCCCCCTACCTTTTTCTTCAACCTCCGCCACTGGTTATATACAATTCTGAACATAGCGTTGTGACGTTCTAATTTGCATCTACGTTTCGATATAAATTTTATTTAAAGTTGGTTTGTTTTCCACATTTTTATCGGGGACGTCACAGGTTCTAGTTTCTCCTCCAACACTTTTCCCTCTTTTATAAGTCGTCGAAAGTCGTCAACACATCTTCAACGTTTATTTTTTTAGTAAAAGTTTAGATTATAACATCTCGCTGCACCGCACTGGTAAATCCCATGGTTCATAATTTCATATAATCATGTAAAAGAGGAACCCATGTCAATTTGTTTTTAGTGTTTTTTTTATTGAAGTTATGTGAAGTAAAAAGTTATGCATATAACTTTCTGATCAAAAGGCTATTTTGTTATATTTGGTCACAATTTTCCTTATAAATATGAACTTGTCAGAAAAAAAGAGTCTTTATAATTTGGTGTACAAGTGGAAAGTAATTTGTACACTAAATTACCTTATACGCCATCGATTCTGGTGTTTATAATTTATTAATTTCATCACTAATTTGTGGCATGAACAAAAAATTTAAAATAAGTTATCCTGTTTATCTTTTTATGGAATCAATATAGTCAATAGCATCAAGGTTTTAAAAATCGGTTTTTAAATCGTATCGGGTTGGGCTCAGAAATGGTTCAACCGGTTGTATCGGGCGGTTCAATCGGGTTGACTAGTTAACCCTATAATTGTATAAAAATACAACTTCAACTCAAAAAATAATCTAAAAGTACATGATTCCATAATAAAAAATAATCCAAAAGTTAATCCATAATAAAAAAATAATTCAAAAGCACTCAATTTTTCAACAAAGTTCTTTTAAATAAAAGTGTACAATTGTTTTATGACATTGGAGTGTTGAATGCATAAAGTTCACGATCGCTTACAAGTTGAAATTCACTATCATCGCTATCCTCATCAACAAAAGCATAATTATTTTCTTTTCCTACAATATTAAATACATAAGAAGTTTTAGTTACCAATAATCATAATATACTAAAATTACGTAAGATAAGTAACATTTATAATAAGTAATCTTGTGTTTGATAAACCGGTTCGTGCTCTTCCTCACCAAACATGCTATCTATATCATCATTATGAAATTCTCCTTTCAGCTCTTCTTCAACCACCCAAAATTCTGTATGATGAATACTTTCATAAAACTTAAATTTTTTTTTGTTTAAACCTAAAAAAATTTATTGGCCTAAAATCGGTACAACGGTCTAACCCGGTATTGCTGGTAATACCGTCGGTTCAAGTTACAAACCGTTCTTTCAACTTACTGGGTTAGTGACCGAGATCCGGTTCAACCGGTATTACAGACCGGTTTAAACCGGTTTTTAAAACATTGAATAGTATGGCACATGCTCAGGTGCAAATAAAGTCGGAATATATAAACTAACATGCTCCTAATAATCAAGTACATCGGCTCTTTTTTTATACATATTCTCAGAATTTGTATTAAAAGGAGTTGACTTTTATTATACAATTAACAAGTGGATGTTTTAAAATTGCATAATGTAGCTACAAATAGTGAGTTGCTATCAAGCCCCAAGTAGAGAGTATTTGATCCAAAAACTTACAATGGCGAATGCAGTTGTGTTTTGTGTGTTGTTGGTGATCGCATTGGTCACGGCTCCTCTTGCACGCGGACAGTGTGCGACTTTTATCGGAGAAGGCGGGCCATGTACCAACGGAGCCGATGACAACTGTTGCAACTTCCTTACGCAAACCACGGCCTGGGGTCCTGATGTGTTGGGTAATCCGAGGTACAAAAATGCTATATTATGAATGGATTTTATAGAAAACCTAGTATAGAAACTACCATTTTGTGTGTTATTTATGCAGGGCTCAAACATGGGATTACACACACAACTGGGACGTGTTGATCGAGAATTATGGCAGCAAAAACTGAAGCAAAGGAAGGATGAATGCTAATTGGGCGTAAATTACTCCCACCCGGCGTAATTTACGGCAGGCAAGAAAAGTTGGGCGTACAAGACCTCCGTATACAGACTCGTTTGGCGTATTTAGATTTGGCCCGGCGTAATTTACGGCCATCCGGCATAAATTACGGCCAGTGACGGTTGTGAGAAGTTTTGAGCGGTTTTGAAGGTGTTCTTTAAGTGTATTCCGTAAATTTTCGAGAGGGGAGGATCCCTGGAGGCTAGAGAACGTAGAGGAGACAAGGAGACTTAGTGACAAAGGACTCCAACATCAATTCTTCATCAAGTGCTTCCCATAATCGCAACATATCATCATCATCAAGCATGAACATGTGTGGCTAAAACATTTGTGATCATAACCAGGTGTAGGTTTATAATTTCGTTAGTTCAATTTGGGTTCTTTTCTGAATTAGACATGAGGTTCATTGTGTTTTGTTAAATGTGATGCTTCTTCATGTGGTTGTCTCTAATACTTGGTGTTAAAACATGCAATGACTTATTTTGATTCATGTATTCTTCTTCATCGGTGTGTAATCGTTAAAGGTTGAATGTGTGTCTGATGTATATGTTCATTGTATTGACAATTGCTAGAGATCACTTCGTATAGATTAACTTTATCGGTATCGTTCGTTATAAGTTTAGTCATACATGTGAAGGTCCTTCAATTGTACATCAAGTATTGTTATAATCAAGATTATGTCTATGTGATCTTCTAATTTAGTAAAGAACCTAGATTACTAATTGTGAATTAAAACTGAAACTTGGTTGTGCTCATTCTCTTTAATTCTGTATTTCAATCTTATTAATTTTAAGTGTATGTTAAATCATAGTAACAATCAATCAAACAACTTTAAGTGCAAAATGGTTTACAATCAGTTCTTGTTATTCACCGACCACTAACTCTTCGTGGTTCGACACCCTGCTTACCCTAGCTAGTCTTAGGTAATTAGGAACACATAAACTCTTTATCTTTGATCGGTACTTCGACGCCGATCAGGTCCACATGTTGAAAGCATCTGGTGTGTGTGTCAAGCGCTTCAAATAGCCGGCCTCCCTGCCACTTACCTTAACGATTGTGGTGTGGTCGAGGGTACAGATCCCTATTGTTGAAACTACATACTCGTTTACACTTCCGTGCCTCGGTGATATTCTATCCATAAACGGGACATCTGTTTTGTGTTTCTCTTTTAATCACAATAAGTTTCGGTATTTGAATGAAGATGTTCCTAAACCATGTGTGTTGATTTTAATCTTGTAATGAAATAAAGCGACTATTACGTGTTTCAATATTAATTTGTTGCTTTTGTTGGAAATGATATGATAATTTTACGAATTTTGGACAAGTACAACGTGATATCTTTTTTTAACATCAATCTAATCAACTGTTAAAAAACGGATTGAAATTAGCAACGGGGCGATCCTTCGTCAAATTCGAAATTTATTGAACCCTCTAATGTTTGCTTATTGATTGTTAATCGTCTAGATTTCTCTAATACCAATCGTTGACAATCAAGAAGCAAATGTGTGATCGAGAACAGTAAATAAAATTGAGGCCAACGTATGTAAACAAATTGTTTGTATTATCACCGGCATTAATTGCAATGTTTATACAATAACCCTAAATATTGGACTTGAATTGGTGTGATGAACCAACCCGTCGTTTCATAGACGTCGGTGGTTTCTCAACCTTCTTCACACCATTAAAACCTACGATCCAATAATTAGAATTCTAATAATAATAATAATAATAATAATAATAATAATAATACATTGTATTTGTTACACTTAATAATAAGAACCTAAGTTTATGTTTAACTAGGTTATAAACCCGTGTATTACAAATGTTAAATAAATGCAATGTCATATATTTAGTAATAAATATTTACATATTTATGACATATTATATTGTTTTTTAATACAAATTCTAGAAACGTTATATAATTATCTTTTAAAAATGTTTTATAAAAAGAATGAAAGAAATGTTCAATTTACAAAAATGTTTTAGGAACAAAACTATTTTTTTAAACTAAAACATGCTTAAAAAAAATAATTATAGAATTTATTATTATGTAATAGGAGAAAGAGCAGGGAAACAAAAAATTATAAAAATAATTAAGGAAATTTATATAATTAATAGGAGAGAGAGACGAGAAAAAAATATTAAGAATACATAAAAGAATGACAAGTGTTATATCAAAACCTTTATTTATTATATAGTATATATTATTTAACATCTACTCCTAATTCTACAAATATTGTCCTCCACATGTTTAGAATATGAAATGAAATCAATAGGTTGATGGGTGGAACTTGTCAGTATTATGTATAAATTTTTATACAAATAAAAGGAGTGATTTGTATTATTAGATACCTTAAAAAGTAACATACTTTTAAAATTTACATGAAAAATATCCTTAACTAAATTTTAGTAAATTAAAGTTTTCAAACTTGTTTGAAAGCACATACTTGTATATTTGTTTAAATCGGTCAAAATAGACAATTTTTATCATTTGTATAAATTTGTATTCCAAGGGTCAAAATATTTATTAGCTAAAATATGATTAATATGGATAGTTTTTTATTAAGTACTAAATATATATTTTCTAGTTCACGGTTAATTGACCTATAACCGAACCAAATCCACGTGTATAACCGATTAACCGAAATCGATCGGTTATCATTGTTCGGTTACCCGAAAGTTTGGTTATGGTTATGGTTACGGTTTTGGGTCAAAATCGACCCATACACATCCCTTACAGGTATAGGGTCGTGTAATCGGGTATGAGATCACTTTTGAAATCTTTTGCGGGTATAGGATAGGTATAGGATTTGGTGATATACACATTTACCTGGCCCGATTAGCCGATAAGATATACCCTGTTACTCGATTATATACCCATTCTTTTTCTTTATTTATTTTAAGTATATATTCTCAAATCCCACAGTTCCCACCATCCCAATTCTCATGCCATGATTTTCTTTTTCTTTTTTTTATTTTATTTTAAGTATATCCTTGAGGTGTTTATAAAGTGTGAAATGAAAGAAGATGAGATGGTGAATATGTCTTCCTAGGCACATAGACAGTGTTTTTAAGTAGGCAAAAATCATTAGGCGTTAGGCAGACACAGAGTATGTTTTGACAATGTTTACGGTGATTATGATAAATGTAATTGGTTAATAGTTATCCGATAGATATCCGACGTGTTTTGGGTCGGGTATATCTAACGCTTATTTTTAATAAACTAATGTGTATACTCGATACCGGTGCAAACGAGCCGAGCCGAGCCCGAGCTTGACTAGGCTCGAGCTCGGCTCGTTTAACTTACTGTGAGCTCGAGCTCGAGCTCAGCTCGATTCGAGCTCTAATTTTGAAGCTCGGGCTCGGCTCGTTGGTAGCTTTACAAGCTCGAGCTCGGCTCGGGCTCGGCTCGTTTATTATATATTAATTAATTTATATATATTTATAATTATTTTTATATAAATTTTATTATAGTTTTTATATATAACATAATACATATTATTTAATTATATTTATCTTAATTTTATATATACTAATTATTATTATTATTTTATAAATATATATTAAATATATGAAAAACATTATATAAATAAAAGGCTCGTTAAGGCTCGCGAGCCGGCTCGAGCTCGATAAGTGAAGCTCGGGCTCGGGCTCGTTTAATAAACAAGCTTATTCTTAGGCTCGAGCTCGGCTCGAGCTCGTTTAAGCTCGGCTCGTTTCGAGCTTTTTAACGAGCCGATCTCGAGTAGCTCGCGAGCAGCTCGGCTCGTTTGCACCCCTAGGTTTTAGGCCAGGTATAGAATAAGCTTTTATAACCAGGTATGAGGTTGGGATTGCTTAAACCCGACCCATTGCCATCCCTGGGCGAGACATGGCAAAGGAAACCTAAATATTTAATTTTGGGTAATAATAGGTGTTTAAAATAATATATTACATTATTTTAGTCCATAGATGATTTTTCATAATGTTTATATGGGCTGGAACTAAAAGGAAAAATGATTTTTTCATGTCTTGAAACTACATATCTGATTATGATTCTTTGAGAAAAAAATGTACAATTTTTAACAATGAGATGGCTTTTTGAAACTATTTATCTGGATTTTAATTATTCTCTCTTAAATCATTATTAAGCAGAATAGCCAACACTCAAAGAACTCTTTTTGTCTTGTTATTATTGCCTTTTGTGAAAGTAAAGCAAATTCAACAGTATATTTGCATTGTGTTCTGTTACAAAGCATAATCACTTTTAATAATCATTTCCACACACCTGCTTAATGTTGGAAAGGCTTGAGCGTTTCATGATAATTTGTTGTTTTTTTGGTTTCTACGAGTCTTTTATTGATACTCTAGAATTACATGAATAAAAGGGCGTACTCGGTGCTTCACTTAGTTCTCGCATTTACGCATGGGCCGGATAGTTTCGTGATCTGATATACACAACCTTACCCTACACTTTGTGTAAAAGGTTGTTTTCCACGGTTAGAACCCATGACCTAAAGGTCACAAAACAGCAACCTTACTTGTTGCTACAAAGCCCATCCTCACTAGTACTCTACAATTTCATGAATATATTTTGTATAAAGTTGACTTCAAATTAATGATCTTATTTATGGTTGTACTTGTGTAACTTCTTTATATGCATCTAGTGCGTATACAGTTGTTAATTTTGACTTCACAAGTGTTTCAGTTGTAAACCGTAAGTGTTAATTTTGATTTCATAAGTGTTTGTTTGCTAGTCAATTATATGAGTAGAGATTGTTATTTTGTTGGAAATGTAGAAATTTATTAACAATAGCAGAAGGTACAGATTTGTAATGTTTGATTACAATATTCTCCATTTTTTAATACTTGTTTCGGCCTGTATCCATTTTATCAAACCTTTCTGACCTTAACCAAAATGGCCATTTTTAAAACGACCCGTTGTAATCCGAGCCCGTTCTGACTCGTTACCCCGCCCGACCGACCAGCCCATTTGGCCAGGTATACATATGGCCATATAGCCCATATGGCACGAACTGACCGGGGTCGAAAATGAGCCAATACAAGGGAAGGGACCCCCTGACAATACCATTTTAACAAGCTACCAATCTAACTAAGAAACTATACAAATACATGAATCAAAAGAATGACACTGTGTCAGATACATATTTCTCTAGTTCTCAATACCAATTGGTCTTCAACACCATTTGACCAGACTCATCGGTCTCGAAAAGCCGACCCGCTAACTCATCCCAGTTTTCTCTCCTCCTCGAGGACCCGGTCAGCAATTTCTCAGTGTCTTCTGGAACATTCTTGAAGGTTCCATATTCACTGGGTGAGTAAGCTTCTGGAACCTCGAGAGCTACCGCCCTTGCTAATGCTGCTTTGTGTTCCTCCGAGTGCTCAATGGCTAGTGATGAACTTCTTTGCATTCTTTGTTGTGCCGGGATATCCATCACTCGATCTTTCTCCTTCAATGTCTGATCTATCACAAGATTAAATGTTTTAGGTTTCACCCATTTTCCTCCAGTCAACAAGAAAAATCATATCGAAGAAAAACCATAACCAAATAACACCCAAAATTAGTAGTATTATTGAGATGGCAAAATGGGCCCAATGACAGACTAACTGGTTGAAACAAGAACATTTTGTGCAGTTTTTTTAAATAAATAGTATCATTTACAAAAAAATACATTATTTCAATAATTATAATAATAAATGATTTGGATATTTATGAATTAAAGATGCACTTTGGCCGGTGACATTTGTCCTGTTGGAGTCAATAAACCCAGTTCTTTTTTCAAGCTAATCTTTTATTGCTCGCACCATAGAGATTAAGCATAACCATAATCAAATCATTGTTGGATTGCCACCTCTACAAACCATCATTTGGTGAGTCTTGCCACCTAAATCTGAGTCTTGTCTACTTTGACATGAATAGAAATGAAAATGGGAAAAAATAGAGAACGAAGGTACATCTAAGGCGGCACCTATAGACAACAAGTAAGCAAGATACAAAATGGAAATTTACTATTCCATTTATTCGAATAAAAATTTTGATATGGATTTTGTAAAAAAAAATGTATGCTTGTTGCTATTTGCAGCATAGTTTATGTTTAAATGTACCCCTAGATAGTTTTCCAAAAAAAAATAGAAAACCAATATTAGTTCTGAACTCAAAAAGCATCTACTTGACTTTGAAAATCAAACTATATATGCTTCTTAAAGATTGAAATATGCCTTTGTTTCCATCAAATCAGTTGTTATGTGATTAATGCCTCATAGCAAACAAACAGGTGATAATAAAACATTGTTTACAAACGAATTACATGATCAAAGAACATTGAGGACTTACATCGAGTGCATTTGAAAACTCACGTTCCATGAGAGCAATAGAATGGTCACTAAGAACATGGCACGAGAGAACCATGTGTTCAAATCTCCCGTCTACAGGTACAGCTGTTTTCACAACAGGGGAAATTCTCCCAACCCTGAAAAAGGGCAGATAGGTAATCTAGCTATGTATGCACTACCATTACAATTTCTTAGAGTATGCACTATAATTACATTATTTTTTTATTTTTCTTTTTTACCTAAATATGTTTATTGTATATGAAAAGATGATGTGGCATACCCGAATGGCTTCCTTACAATAACATGATAAAGGCGTCCGGGTGCATATAAACGCCTTAGATCTTGAAGCATTTTCTCTTGTAGTGTGCATGTTTCCTTTAAGCATGTGCCACATAGTATGCATGGGAAACTGCAAACCAAAAAAGGCAACATGTTTTTCACATGATGAGAAATTAATCTCAAGGAGCCATACAACTATAAAAATCAACTAAAACATCAAAGAGGAAAAGAAAATTAAGAAATTGATGCATCATCATAATGCATCAACTTTTTCTAAGATGGTAGATATAGTGCATATGAATATAAAGCACCAAACTCATATTTTGACTAATTGTTGGACCATGTATATAATCTGTTCAATCTTATTGTTTCCCTTTATTAATATGGTGTGTGTGTGAGAGAGAGAGAGAGATTACTGACCCTAACAGTATTGAAAAAAAAGGACAAGATCATATCTAGTCTAGCTTTTAAAATAGCAATCATTGATGCATAGAGTCTTTGAATACAAATGAAATAATAATACCAAAATCCAACCGGGAGCATACCAAAATAGTGACTTGAAGAGTACTTCCAAAGCTACACTTGTTCGAGGCATGAAATCATCCTGGTTCATTAAAATAAGCTTATTAGATCAAGTAAACGGGCCCACTAATCACATATGCAATATAACTCAATAACTCACAACATATAAGACAAATGAAAAGCTTTACATGCTGGTTTTCTATTGATAAGACACTCTATCTCTGCTCAATTAATTTTCTGTTAAAATCACAAGATATAACAAGAACGTAAACAAATTGTTGACACTCGTAGGTACTATTTTCTTTTTCTTTTTTACAACTATAGTAGTGTATGATTATTGACCCTAAAAAAGTGTTCACCAGTCACCTCGACCCGGCCTGACCCGTTTTAGCATGTCAAAATATTTACCAATTTTGACCTCAATCTTATTTGACCCGATACCCAACTTGCCTGGCCCACCCTTCTTTCCACCTATGATCAAAAGCAACCAAGGAACAATTATTATAGAAACACATGCAACAAAATCTTTACCTGAAGAACGACAGAATTGATTACATCCGCATATCTCACAGCCAAATTTAGTGAAACACACCTAGCCGGAGCAATTGCAAAACATTTTATCCTTTTCCTCTCAATAATCCCAATCCTTTCCCGGTTTTTGACCGCCAAAATGGTCAACAAAGTGACCACCCCTGCCCCTAACGAATGACCAGCAAAAGTCAAAGTATAATCCTCATGCCTTTCAACCAACTCTTTTAAAACCTCACATTCATTTTCAAACACCCATTCAGCCGCCTTCAGTAACCCATTATGAACATACCCGCCATCAAACTTTGTCTGCCCCAATTTGTCATCAAGTAAGAGCAAATAATCACTTTCTTTTGCTAAATTAAGTCCACTAATTAGCAAAAGTATTTCTTGATTGTCTTTATCAATATAAATCATGTAAGGAGACACCTTTCCTTGATTTTCATCATAATCTTTTTTCAAAACCACCATATCCGGATTAATTCCATATCCTCCCGGTGGAGCCCAAAGAGGGTTCCGAATGTCAAACTCATAAACAGCTAAAATATATCTACAAATTCTCGGGACCGGTTCGAATTCACTCGCAGTGGCAAAACCCCAATTCTCACTTTCTCGGCCAGCGGTATAAAGACATTTTTTCCACGCCCAACGCGCACATCCCAAACAGTATACACATTCAAGAATTGGACAAGGACAACCACAAACAAGTGACATTTTTATTTTGTGTTCTCTCTTATTAACATAACAAATCAAGGCAAACCCTAAAACTACCAAATAGCAGAAATTTTTAATGAAAAAATATTCAAACGGCAACAAGTTTAGAGGAGAATCTGAACTATCTGGACTGAGTGAGTGATAAATTGAGTGGATATGAACACAAAATGGAACTTGATCGTTTCATCAATCTAATAACAACTGATTCTGGAAGTAATCTAACGAGAACTAATCAACAACAAAAAGTTTAAAAGATAAACGAACCAGCCGTGAATTTCCAACTCGTAATCTCGATATGAGCATTGATATAATCAGTTCGATGTTGAAATGAGAGTAGATTAGAGAAATATCACCTGAAATTGCCGATTATGATCGGAAAATATGAACAATTTAGTGAAGACAGCTGGAATTTGATGATACTCAACGGAAGTTGGTGAGTGCAAAACCCTAGATTAAATTAGGGGAAAACAGCAAGTAGTGATTGATGAAGCTTAAAAACGTGGATTTGGTTGATTCAACGAAGAATCTAGACTGGCAAATAGATTCCCAGCATATGCCAGGAAATAACGGGCTGCATATTACATTGTTGATTGCGGTTCGGGTTGGATGTATTCGGATCCAGGGTTTTTGGATCGTGAGGCTCAAATTGAATATGGGTCTTCGGATCTTATTTGACTTTTCGCTCTTCCAGTCTTCCCTAGTTTTTCACTTGTCGCATGGTTTTGACACGGACGGCAAGAAATGTTGGAAATCAGGCTCAAGAACACGAATATAAAATTTGATCTCAATCAAGATCGACTCTTTTATTAATATTGAAAACTAAAACCACCTTTTATAATTAATTTCTAACCATCTATTTATAATCCCTATGGTAATCTTAACCCAACTCAAACTCAATTAAATAATCAAATAAATGAACAAACTTACTTCTAGTCTAATAGGAACTCAACCAAACAATTAATAAACTAATATTAATAATTATCTATAATCAAGATTAATCATTTATTCTCCCCCTTAATCTTGATTTCCCAAAATTTTGAACTCACCCTTCATGGGTTTCGTCCTGAATCTTCCACACTTATCCGTATCACACAGATCGTTCTTGATCTATCACAGATCTTCCACGTAGCTCTCACAGCCTTTCTGAACAATCTCTCAGAGATTGGATGTATTCTTCACTTCGTTTGAACCGCTCACAATTTCTAATATTCCTTCTACGTATGTCCTAAAATTATAAGTATAATAATTAGGGACATATGTGAGATTGTGACGATGACACGGAAGAGTGAACATCTTAAGACGCACTAACGATTAAAGAGTAGACGAACTTGTCCACGGGAATAATGTTTCTTAATATAATAATTAGGATAAATGTGATACGTGTCGAACGTCTCTAATACGAATATTAAATAAATAAATTCGTGCGTTAGAGTCGTTTACAAAAGTTAGGAAAAAAATATATCTTAATATATTATTTTTAGGTTCGTATGATTAATAATTAATCATTGTGGCAAAAATAATACGTATATTATTTTTATTTCGAGATAATAAACGCGAGTAAATAATATAAACAATTATATTATTATTTAGTTTCAAACGTTACATGAGGTTATTAAACGATACGAAATAATATAAAATATATATTATTTAATAACATGAGTCACGGGTTAAAAATAATATAAACATATTATTTTATACGAAGTTACGGTTTGAAAATAATATAAATATATTATTTTTAAAAAGTGTGAATAATAATAAAAATAGGTTATGAAGCCAAACCCGAGTCTACGGGTTGTTTTCCGGGTTAAAACACTTTAATATAATAATATAATAATATGGGGTTTGATTTTTATATTAAAATAATAACTAAAAATGGTTTTTAAAAAGAAATGTGTGTGGAGAGATTCGAACCCGGGTCTCTCCCACACAAGCACACTGACTTAACCACACCCGCTCGCTAGGGTATCGCATACAAGCTCAGATCCAATAGGTTTTAACATACAAACCCAGTGGTTCCTCCTCCCTTCGAAGCTGAAGCCAAACCCACTCCGAATCCAACTAAAACGGCGATTTGATTCAAATGAATAGGGGTTTGGTAAATCGAGCATGTGCGAATCTGTGTGAAAGTTTAATTCCAAAACTAACAAGTTAAAGATCGTTTAATTACTGGAATAAAAACAGAAAACCCTAGTTATGAACATAGAATTGATTCGATCGAATTTGATGTTAGAAACTGATGAAATCATGGGGTTTTCACTAATTAAAACATTGCGAATCTGTGGGTGTGGTTTAATTTCATTAAGGATGTGTTCAAGATCAAAAGCCCCAAAACAGATTATGAACAAACCCTAATTTACAGATCAATATCAATTCGATGATAAAATGTTAAATTGGCATAGGGCTTTTGTTAAGCAGATGATTACGAGTCTAATGGTGCAGTTTAATTGAATTTAAACAGGGTCTAAGATAGAGTTCGATCAAATTGGTTTCGTATGAACCCTAATTTCCGGATTTTGATCGAATTGATGTTGTAAGCCTCAATTGTCATAGGGCTTTTGTTCTGAGGATGGAAACGAAACTAATGGTGCATTTACTTACCGTAATTGATGACGAATTGCTTGGGATTGACTAGAACTGTAGCCGATGGTGACCGGCTTGGTTCTCGATGAGCTTATCCGTTTCTCTGATTGAATTAACGCGTGTAAGGACTTCAGAGAGATTCGTATGTGATGTGCATATGTTCGATTGTGAGGTTATTACACGAATTCGTCGAATTTGATTAACAAGTCATGAATGTGTCGACGGTTTTACTTTAATGGCCATAATTGTGATTAACTCGTCGTATAAACGATGATTAAAACATTAACTAAGCTCGTTAATAGCTTAATTATGCAAATCGGTTACTAATTCAAACAGAAATCGTTTATGAGTGTTGAATTTGAATCAAAATCGCAAGTTTGACTTTTGAGAGTCAAACATAATTGAATTTGAGTATATTACAGGATTGGTCCCTCTAGCTTCATGTGTTAGGGTTTTGGGAATTGGCAGAAATGATCCTTAGGGTTTGAGTTGAGTTAACTTGGTTAAGGACTTGGTAGTTTGACTTATTAAAAGTTATCAGGAACAGAATTCATCAATTTTGACTTTTGTAAATATATATATATATATATATATATATATATATATATATATATATATATGTATATTTATTTATGTCATAAGATACTAATAATTATGTAACCATTACGTAATATTTATTTCTCTTGAATTTGAAATAATTGTACCCAATATATGTTTGCATGAGTTATATTGAATAATAATATACTTTCATAGGAGAAGGATCAACTAAGAAGTGTAATTTGGCTAAGAAGTCTAAGAAGCAATCTTAGCCATCCATTTCCTAATAAGGGATGAGATTTAAGTGGAAAAAAAAAAGTTGGAGGGGTATATTTGTAATAGCCATTTTTATTGATTTTTTTCAAGTTCCCTCTCATTTTTTAAACTTCCATAACTTTTTTATACGACATTATTTTTTGAAAAAATTTACACCATAAAATCGAGCATTTTTTTCTCTTTAATTTGAGTATAATGTTGATATATAAAAAACGATGATTAAAAAAAATCAAAATCTTTGTTGATTTTTGATAAAACAGCACTGATAATGAATCTGTGCTGTTTTCTAGTAAACAACAGCTTCGATAAAACAGCACTGATAATGGAATATGTGCTGTTTTCTAGTAAACAACAGCGAACCAGCACATGAAAATATCACAACAACAAACAAATCAGTACAACACAATAACAAAAACAACATAGGTAATTTTATAAAATCATAAATCTGAAATAAAAGTCATCATTTTAAAAGAAGAATGTAAGTAATTAAGTTTTGACATTCAACAACATAAAAAGAATAATGTACTTTATCTTTACGTTTTTTTATAACTATTGTTGTAGGGAAAATAATGTACCATAAAATACAAGAAAGTGAACTAAAAAAACTTCATGTGAATGCTATGAAACTTGGGCTAGAACCCAAAATCTAATTTGCAAATGTTTTTGTTTATAATACAATCTTAAAAACTTAGTTTTGTTTTGTTGTGTTTTGTTCATTTTTGTGATGGCCTACTTGTGCTGGGTTATGTTTGTGATGGTTTTAGGATTATAACATGTCACTTCCAATTGTGTTCTTTGTTTTGTGCTGGTTCGATATACAATCTTAAAAACTTAGCTTTGTTGTGCTGGTTTTGTTTGTGTTGGGTTAGCTAAGAAGAGCAAGTCACACAATTAACCGTGTTGTTTTGCTGTTTTATAGTAAAACAACATAATTAATTATTATGTTTGGTGTTGTTTTATGATAAAGCAGCACAGTTAATAGTGCTGTTTTACAACGTATCACGGTTAATTGTGCTGTTTTACTAGAAACCATCACATTTACGTAAAGTAGCACAATTTCATCAAGTGTCGATCTTGTTTTTACAAAAAAATATAGCAATACTATACTCAAATTAAAGGTAAAAAAATACTCGATTTTATGGTGTAATTTTTTTTTTTAAAATAAGGTCGTATGAAAAAGTTATGTACGTTTAAAAAAGTGGGGGATTTGAAAAAGGTTAACAATTGTGGGTTTTCCAAGAATGCCCCTCCACCCCTTGTTTTTCCAATACTTAAATCTCTACCATTGATCATCTAATTCAATGGATGAAATTACTTCTTAGGCTTCTTAGCCAAATTACACTTCTTAGGGGAACCATCCCCTACTTTCATAAATGCAAAATCATAAAATAATGAAATTACATGTGCCAGAAAAGTTAAAATAAAAGCGGGAATTTCCCGGGGAATACATCTAGCCCATGTAAATTGGTTTTTCCCGCTTTTCGCCACAATCCTTTGTACGCGGATCCTAGCAGGGTGATTTGACCCGGTTTCTTACCCGTGTATATAAGCTGTTTTTGTGAATGAACAATTGTCTTTTCCCTTTTTCACTAACAAACCAAACCTTAGATATTCTAACATGTTCTGCGTCGTTCCAAACCATTCATCCGCCTCTGCTGTTCCTGAAAGTGATTTCGTTTGTGGTTGGTCTGACTTTGCGTTCACGACCTGGGATCTTATTTGGGAATGAAGATGACATGAACATGTTTGTTAAACTAATTGGAATCATGGTTCAACGCTTAACTTTTCCTCTCCCCTTCATCTCCATTCTCTCATCTCTGTTCTATAGGGTTTGTTGCACAAAGGCGTTTCGATTGCTCAAGACTTCTGCCTCAAGAATTAGAAGAACTCGGCTTCCGATCAATAATAGGGTTACGAATAAGCGTCTTCAATTGCTCAAGGATTTGAACAACTCCGATCCAGAATCAAAAGAACTCGACAACCAATCACTAATAGGGTTACGTATTTGTTGTTAGGGGATTGAGCATAACGCTTTCTCACGCTCCAAAATCAGAAGAACTTATTTTTCAGGTTTCCATTTGTTTCTTCTTGTAACTGATCTCATATGCTTCTATTAGGTTTTTTGATGTCATGTTAATTTGGAATCGCTACATGATTACACGGTTTAGGCCATCCGATATACGTTCCTTTTCCACGACGTGATCCAACGTGGATCTAAGAATCACGTCGTGATTCAACCGGAACACCGCCCCCTCGATCTCAAAATCACGTCGTGGTTAGCCACCGTGATTTTTTTCACGCGAGAAATGGGAGAAACGAAGCCATTGTACCGTTGGACTAGCCGTTGAACGGCTATAATTTAAAAAATTAATTAATTTTTTTATTTTTATTATTTTCATCTCCTATATAAACCTAAATATTTTTTTTAATTATTAATGTAATTTTTTTTAATTATTATTGTAATTTTTTTAATTATTAATGAAATATTATTTATTATGTTTTATTTTATTTTTAATTTAATTAAATATTATGTTTTATTTTATTTAAATGAAAATTAAAAAAAATAACATTTAATTATCACACCACCACAATCACACGGGTATACCCCTTGCCAAGTGATGGATGGTGTGATAATGAGGGTAGTGACGTGGCGCCATATCACACCACACCACAATGACATGGGTATACCCCATGCTCTTAGGAATTGTAGTTAGAAAGGAATTGAAAGATGTTGCTATTTAGACTGCCCGCAACGCTGACAGCCATCCTTCTCACAAACAGTCCTAGTCAGCATGCCACATCAGTTTTGCACCCATCCTTTCCACAAACTTATTTTACCCCCAACACTACGATACTCATCATTCCCACAAATAACCTCCTTATTTCCACATCATCTTTTTTTATTTAATTATTAATAGTATTATTAGTTATGAAATAATTTAAATTAATAAATAATTAAATAAAATTAATATTAAAAATAGAATTACATAATTTTAAACTAAAAATAAAAATACAATAATACATAATTTTAAAAAACAAACAAACTAAAACCTAAAAATTGAAAATACAATAATACATAATTTAAAAATACATACAAACTAAAACCAAATAATTGAAACTACTAATTGCGTCGAGCCATGTTATATTTCTCCCTAATCTCGTTACACAAAGTTTCATGTTCTGCTCGTTGGTATGGATCCATATGGCTTGTGTCGATGAAAAGTATTTTCTTTTCTTCTACCATAATTTTCCTATGTTCCAACTCGTAGAACTTATCAATTTTTTGATCGAACTGCTCGATTTCCTGCTTGTTCACACGATATGTCTCGGCTAGTTCTTCAACGAGGCTTAACTTCTTTGCCTCGTAATCAGATGAACATGTGGCCTTGCCCTTTGATTCGGCCTTGTCCCTCCCCATTGATTTGGCCTTGTCCCTCCCCATTGGATGACTTGGGGTTCTTGTTCTGCTTGAATATCATCGTCATCATCAAGTGATATTCCAAATTCAGGAGTATTCGTGCTGCTTGTATACTCCCCCATGCTAATTGTATACTCCCCTGTACTATTTGATTTTTGTCTTTTGAGGGCTTGGTGGCCATGCACATTGGTAGAACTATTGTACTTTGGACGATCTTTAATAACCCTCCACGCATGTTCATATGTAAAGGGATTTGAACTCTTATTAGAGGGATCATTGATGTATTCAAGTTTGGCCTCATGAATATATTGGTCATCTGACCAACCTCTTTTGTAACGAGACTTTGCTTGCAAATATAAATCATTAAATCTGTTAACCTTCGTTTTAATGTGGTGCCAGTGACTTCTTAGATTGTGAGCAATTCTTGGAACTTCAGGTCTCTCCCCATTGTAGTAGTCTGCAATCCTTCCCCAATATTGGGCGTTGTTCTGGTTGTTGCCAATTATTGGGTCTTCAGAAACGTATATGTAACCCTTGGTTAACAAGACTTCGTCACCTGGGGGCCACTTGATACGATTACTCTTTTTTGGTTCATCAGCAGGTGCTGCTTCTTTTGTGCTAATTTTGGTTTTCCCTTTCTTCTTTCGGGAAACTTTGATTGGTGATGATTGAGATTCATCAACAGGTGTCGATTGTGGTTGTGGTTCTATCGATTGTGGTTGTGATAGTGCTTGTTGCATTTGCATTTGGTATTGCCACTGTAAAAAATGTTGATATTGATGAAGTTGCGGCTGTGATGGTTGTTGGAATTGTGAGAATCCACTAGCTGGTTGTTGGAATTGTGAGAATCCACCGGCTGGTTGTTGGAAGTGTGGGAATCCACCAGCTGGTTGTTGGAATTGTGAGAATCCACCGGCTGGTTGTTGGAAGTGTGGGAATCCACCAGCTGGTTGTTGGAATTGTGAGAATCCACAGGCTGGTTGTTGAAATTGTTGAAATGGTGAGGGTGTAGGTTGTCAGTTTGGGCTTTCTTCATTGTTGTTTTCGTTTAGTAGCTGAGAGAACGAAAACGGGTGATTTGGATCCATGGAATTAAGTGAACGAAAACGTTTAATTGTTGGGAGAACTGTTTGAGATAGTTGGGTGTGAAAATGGTTTAAGTGTTTACATTTATTTATAGTATTAAAAACTAGCTGTTAGAAAAAATACAAAAAAAACCGTTAGGAAAAATACAAAAAAAACTAGACGTTAGAAAAAACACAAAAAACTAGCTGTTATGAAAAACACAAAAAAAAACTAGCCGCTAGGAAAAATACAAAAAAAAAATAAAACTAGCCGTTATGTTTTAATTTACTTTAAATTAAGTTTTAATTAGGTTTAAATTAAGTTTTAATTAAGGTTTAATTAGTTTTTAAGTCATAATTTAAATTAACAATATAACCGTTTGAAAAAAGAGAAACAAGGAAAAAATAAATAATATAGTGGGGTAAGTGAGGGCCCACCAACTTCACACAAATGAAGCCCTTGGGGGTAGAGGTGCACAAAACGGTTTTTTAACCCGAGCCGGTTCGAACCTGACCCGAACCGGTTTGGTAAACGGAAAGTCAAAACCGGTTTGGCCCTAAACCGGTTCGGGTTAACCCGGTTTGGAGGCAAGGAAATCCCTAACCTATTAAACCGGTTAGGGTTGGGTTGAAACCGGTTTGTGTGTTAAACCGGTTTAAACCGGTTTTAATTAAAAAAAATCGAATAAATTCGATATTTTTAATAAAAAATCAAAAAAAAATATAACAAATATAAAACATAAAGTGCAACGTTTATTAATATTTGGAAAGTTCGGAAATTAAAAAACATGAGAAGATAAAATTATAAAATTGTAAAACATTACCGGCTAGTTTTTGGTTCAACGACAAAACCGGTTTATTAATATTTGGAAAGTTGAATAACGGCTAGTTTTTGGTTCAGCAACAAAACCGGTTTAAAAAACGGTTTTCCGAACCGGTTCACACAAACCGGTCCTCAACCCGGTCGACTCCTGAATGCTTTAAACCGGTTCATAACCAGCGGTTTTAGCTTAACCCGAACCGGTTTGCCCTGCACCGGTTTGCCGGTTTGAACCGGGTAGAAAAAAAACCGGTTTTTTTGTACACCTCTACTTGGGGGCGGGCAGCTTGTCACGGGCGACGAGCCCTCAACGCAAGCCCATTGAACGGGCGGGCCACGTGGACTCACGGGCGGCGTGAGTAAGGTGCGTTGGAGGCCGCCTTACTGCAATTTGGGTTTTTAGATATTTAAAAAAAAGTTTTTTTGAGGTGAATCTTTAACTTAAGCCATTAATTTTTTCGTTCGCTTGATAATCGTTGCAGATGGCTACTCTAATCTCTGACAACCCATGGAAAGACATGAAGGTGTTCGTTAATGTCTTTTGCCTTTTGTTAGAAGCAGATGGTATATTGCTATCAATTAAGATTTTCTTTACCAATGTGTATTTACGCTAACATAGTTTACCGATTTGTACATTGTTTGGTCTCAAACTCATGTTATGTCTTTACCAATTATAGGCAACATCAAGAAATTATGGGCTTGAATCAATCTACTCAAACAATGACCAACTTCAAATCAATCACTTACAGAACAAATATAAAAAATTCTTGATTAATTGAATTTCTATAGATTGATGAACTTTTTCAGTTTAGTTGGAATGGAGCTTAAAAAGAAACCTCGATTAACTAACATTTTTACTAATATGTGATCTATAATTTTGAGATAAATGGAAGTTAAATGGTAATTTCTGTAAGTTGTGTTGATGGTTTTTTTTTTTTTTTTTTTTGCTTTAACTGGAAAAAAGCAAGATTGGTTTTTTCCTGAAACATAGATATGAAGTATAAATTCATGTTGTTGATCTTTTAATTATTTACTCCAATCAAAGGCGGCCTCTTTAATGATCCTATATGCTTTTCTGCTTTTGTATGTTTCACACTATCACACATATGCATCCTATCTTACTACAGGTGCTTAGAATTACAATTTGTATTTATATACAATAAAAAATTCAAAGTATTTTTGTTACTTATAATCAATTTACTTATAACAGTTTATTTGACTAAGTAAACAAATAGGTGTTTAACCCTGATATTGTTTAACTCAATGTTTTCTAAATTCATTGAGTGAAACAAAGTATTATAAGTTAACTGATTTGAAATTTAGAAGGATATATGGAATTCTGGAAGAGATATATGAAATCGCCCCTATTTTTTTTAATCGTATTGGAGTTCGATTGATCTTTTCTATGATTTCATCAACTTTATCAGCTTGTAAACAATTCGAACAATTGAGAAGATTCAAAAGGATTTCAGGTGTTTTGTTGCTAGAAAATCATATCAAACACTTATACAAGATTAAGAGCAATGACTGCTAGAGATGAATTCAGACACCGCAAGCAAACCAAGGCTGCAATATTTCCATAATCAACATGGATTATAAATTGAATTCCAATAAATATATGAATTTAAGTTTATTTTATGATGGAATTTGCAGGCTCACTACCATTGCTACAAAGCATATTTTTACTACAAGAGTCTTCAAAAGGCTGCATTATACTTAATGTGGTTGGAGGCAAAGAGTTGCTAGGAAAGAGCTTCTAGAAGATCACTTTCTCAAACATGTAAATAAATATATTTTTGGTTATTTTCCAAATTAAGTGCATATCTTGGTGGCGGCAATTTACATGTAAGATTAGTTAAAATGAGGTTGGTTTCTAAACTGGTAATAGAATGTATTTCGGCTTCTATTTAAAGTTGGTTGCTAAAATTGGGAAAAATGTATAGTCCGTTTCTATTTTGTGTTGTTTGCCCTTGAAAATTTACTTATAGTTGGTGACTATGTGTTTATAAATTTTCAGGCTACAAGGGAGACGGGCGCCCTTAAGAGGCGAAAGACAAACTTGAAAAGCGCGTGGAAGAACTTAGATGGCGTTTGCACTGAGAGAAACGACTAAGGGTAATTTAATAATTTTACTTAATCGTCCTCTTCTGTTGCCTTTGTAAACTAATGATTTTTTAATTAAAACCACGACTTAACTCTGATACAGACTGAATTAGAAGAGACAAAAGCTCAAGGGCAAACAACACAAAAGTTTATCATCTATTGGGGTGGGCTAAATGAAGAAATGAAATTAGATATGCAAAGAATATGGAAGAGAAACCTAGGTAGAGATGACAGATGCATTGATGATAGTGGCAAAGAGGTCCCACTGTTATTAGGACAATTAGAGGTGGTAAAATGAGCGTGTTGTCCAGGGTTGGGTAACTGGCCGGATTGGTTTGGCACAATACATGTACTCTCCAATATGATTAAAATGTTATATTATTTCAGTAATAATCTAATTTTCTGAACAAAATAATTTGGGAAGTTTTAAGCATTAAAAATACTTTGTGGGTGATTTCACATGTTCGATATGTTGGAGAGAAAACATAACTTGAATCGACCCATCCACAAGCAAACGTGTTGAAATTGCCACCTCAATAGTGACTGTTATTGGCTCTGGGACTTACTTTAATGACATTTATTTGTTTATTATGGCTAGATTTCCTTTTCTAGATGAGGTTGTAATAAGGCTATAACTCAATATCTTACTTTGGTAAATTGCAGACATTCACCAACCAAGTGGAGTCGGAGATAAAAAGATATTGCGTGAGGTACATGTTGCTTATTTCATCATATTTTTATTTAGGTGACCATGACAAACTAGAAGGGTTATTGTGCTTTCTTTGAAACAGAAACTGAAAATTGATACAGACTCCGTTCGGTTCTAAGCGTGGTTTGGATTGATTAGCAAGTGTTTCGGTGGATTCGTAAGTGTTTCGGGTTGATACAAACACGTTTTGGTGATTCAAAATTGATTTAAATATGCAAATTGTATACAAAGAAATATCCAAAGTTGTATACAAATAAATATTTAGTCATTTATGAATTATGTTCATCATTTTCTTATTTAACATTGTATCTTTTATACATATTATGTGGTTGCCTGTGTTGGGTTACAAGTGTGTTGTATCTTTTATACATATTGTATCTTTTTTTTAGGTTTATACATATTGTATGGTTGCATGTGTTGGGTTACAAGTTATTTACTTCTGATAGATACAATTTCAGTATTCAAATAGTTTATCTTCTTTGATTGGAGGTATACATTAGATCTATTCATATCGATCCATAAACATGCTTTCGAAGCTTTGGATAGGACTATGAATGCCATATTCACTTCTGAAAGTTCTATCAACTCTCAAATGTCGTTTGGTGGAAAGGAGATTGTTATTGGTGGCGATTTTAGACAAATTCTACCTATTGTTCCAAATGGTAGTTGACAATAGATTGTTAATGTGTCGTTATGTTCATCATACATTTGGGATAAATGCAAATTCCTAAGATTAACAAAAACCATGAGGCTAAGTGTAGAAAGTCATACATCTGATATGGAACGCACAAATATTTTTAAAAAATGGCTTTTAGATATTGGAAAAGGAAATGTTTGTGGTATTAATGATGGTGAAGCAACAATTGATATATGATGATCTTCTAATTAATGACTCATATAATCCTATATCAAGTTTAATAGACTTTGTTTATCCATGCATTCTCCAAAACTACAAAAACAATGAATTCTTTTGTGAAAGAGCTATACTTACACCAAAAAATGAGGTTGTTCACGAAATTAATGACCACTTGCTATCACTTTTCCCGGGAGATGAAAAAGAGTACCTTAGCTCAGATAGTATTTGTCAAACGAAACATTTTAATGATCCGTTACAAGAAAATTTCTACTCACCTGACGTTCTTAATGGTCTTAAAATATCAGGATTGCCAAATCATATGTTAGTGCTTAAAGTCGGTGTTCCGGTAATGATACTACGAAACATTGACCAACAAAATGGTTTGTGTAATGGTACTAGACTACAGGTCATATCACTTGACAAACGTGTTATAAAAGCGGAGATAATCTCTCGAAGTAACATTGGTACACGAACATTTATTCCAAGAATTAATCTGATACCTTCAGATAAAAAGATCCCTTTCAAGTTTCAGAGAAGACAATTTCCACTATCTGTATGTTTTGCAGTGACGGTTAATAAAAGTCAAGGACAATCGTTATCGAGAGTGAGTTGTATTTAAAAGAACCGGTCTTCACCCTTGGACAGTTGTATGTCGCACTATCAAGAGTAAAGAGTAGAGACAGATTAAAGTTAATGATATTGGATACAGATGGTAAAGTTAATAATCAAACAACAAATGTTGTATACAAGGAAATATATAGAGATTTATGAAACAACATTTATTTTCTCAATGCAATTGTAATTTTCTTTTTTTTCCCAATGTTAAAGTAAATTACTATTTTATTTGTGGATTTGTTATTGACACTTATGAATGATTTATGTTTCTTTTCATCAACCGTGTAGTACACGGGTACTAACCTAGTAATCAAATAAATAAGCAATATCACTCATGGTCTAATACGAACTCAACCAAACAATTAATAAATTAATATTAATAATTATCTTTAATAAAGATTAATCCTTTATTCTTCCCCTTATACTTGATTTGTATCTCCTAAATCACTCTGGTCTTCTATGTCACTTCCGAACTCACCCTTCACAGGTTTCGCCCTGAATCTTCCACACTGACCTGTATCACACAAATTGTTTTTGTTCTATCACAAGTCTTCTTTCACACAGCTCTCACAGCCTTTTGAACGATCTCTCACAGATCAGATGCATTCTTCACTTCGTTCGAACCGCTCACAGGTTCTAATGCTTCTTCGTCGGCATCACACCGTACCACCCTGAATTGCACAGGTAAACACTTTGCAGATCCATACACCCTTCATGAGTGATTGGTCCTTCACTCAATCTGAATCGCTCAGATCAATATCTCCCTTGGTTGACTCGCACAACCCGTCGTTTGGAACTTCACAGACGCTTTCACAATTCGAGCTCTCACGGGTCGAATTTCAGCAACTTCCTTCCATCTGCTTTCAGCTGCAACCCTACAGCCACAGGGGCTGCTCCCCTTTCTCGGAAAAACGACTCTCAAACCGGCTTTCTTTTTCCCCAAGCTCTAATACCAATTGTTGGAAATTAGGCCCAAGAACACGAACACAAATTTTGATCTCAACCAAGATCGACTCCTTTTTGATAAAAATCAACTCACTTAAATAATCAAATAAATAAACAATATCACTCATCGTCTAATACGAACTCAACCAAACAGTTAATAAATTAATATTAATAATTATCTTTAATCAAGATTAATCCTTCACTTTTAAGCTTAAACTAAATAAATTTCACGTTATTTAAGTTTAAACTAAACTAAGAAAATAACATAAATCGTTTTTTATAGAGTAAATTACCGTTTGCGTCCCTGTGATTTACACGATTTAACACAATGCGTCCCTAACACGAATTTTTAACACTTTGAGTACATGTGGTATACAATTTGCAACACTCTGAGTCCCTAGACCTAAATTCGTTAAAAAATTCCGTTTAAATTCAGGTGAAATGTTTGTTGTATCATTTTACTGTATAACAGTCTGCGTCCCTAGAAACATGTAATATATGTTTGCGTCCATGTCTGAGTCCATGGACCTAACTCACCCGAAACTACTACATTCGTCCGAAACTACTAGTGACGCATTGTGTTAAATCGTGTAAACCACATGGATGCATTGTGTTAAATCGTGTAAACCACAGGGACGCAAACGGTAATTTACTCTAAAAGTTACATAATTAGATTTCAAAGTTTCATATAATAAATGATAATTTAAAATAAATGTGTTTTATTAGTATAATTAATATTTTTTAAATATATATTATTATTAAAGATAGAGGTGTATTTAATAAGAGATAGAAAAACATTTATTTATTATATAGTATAGATATAGAGGCACCTATTCAAATGAGAACCAAGTATTTGGAGAGAATAAAAAAATCATTCTAAACCATTCATTTGTTTTCTATTGATTTAATTTATATAATTAAATTAGAAGGGCTTTTTTGTAATTTTGTAAATCAGTTATTATGTTTCGTATGATTCAAATCAGTTATTAGGTTTCAAAATTTTCTCAGATGCAACACTGCAACAATTGTTAGGATGCATTTTTGCATCTATTTATTTTGGATTTGTGCATTTATTACCTGAGTGCCTTCATGCACAACACGCTTGAGTGCATTCACGCACTACATCTTTTATTGCTTTAATGCGTGTGTGCGTGTATATATATATATATACTAGAAGGGAACCCGCACGATATGCGGCCCGACAAATTAATTCTGTGTAAATATTTGATTAATTAAACGAATGTTTTTAATAAATTACACCTCATTTGCAAAAGAAAATGCAACTTGCTTATAAAATATCTATCTGAGGTACGACCACACGTAAGAGGTATCCCGTGCGTTGCCGTGTAAGCCATTGTCCTGATTGGGAAAAAACAAAATCGAATGTAACATTTTCTTATCCTCATGCTTACATTTCATTACAACAAACCATTGTTTAGAAAGAACCTCTAAACTTTTGAAGAATGATGAATTTTAATGAACTCTAAAGAATGATAGTTTTTTCTTGCATTTACATCTGAAAAATAGCCCATTCTTGCAAAAGAATAAAAGAATGTTTGATTTATTTTTTGAGTAAATTAGAGAATTAAGTGTATGGGTTAAAAGGTAATTATTAGGCTTTAATTATAAACATAGGTTAAAAGGTAATTGTACACATTTGCGGTATTGCTAATTTATACACTATGTAAAAAAAATTGTGCTGTGTGTCTTAATTTTTTGAGTAAATTACAATAATATCCTTCAAATATGTATTATATAGTAGTATAGATTACTTACTAGGCTATGTACCCGTGTATTACACGGGTTAAACGTAATAAATATATAAAGAAAAAGTAAAAAAAATGATATGCCGAATAGTTCTTCTGTCTTTCTATTGCTTCTGTGTGTTATGTTTTAGATTCTTAAGTCACTTCGTAGCATCGTAGTTCCTCTTTGAGTGAATTTTCTATTCCGTATCAATTTCTTCTCTTTTCAAATACCAATCTTCTGTATGAACTTTCCAATTTACGATTTCGTATCAATATGATAAACCTAAAATTTCAACCTCTACTTTTATCAAATTTTTATAGTCCACTGCAACAATTACTTCTCTGTATCAAATTACGCACTAAGAACCAATTTATTTTCTCTGGATGAATTACAAACTCTCTGTAACAATTTTAGAGAAAGACAACCGTATCAAATAAACAAATTTCCTGTTGATTCAATAAAAACAATCACAGTGGCAATTTGAGAAGAAAAAGAAGATGTGAATAATAGCAAACCAACTTATTTGCTACATAGTGATTTTAGAACTTGTTTCTCCAAAGCTTCTGTACAAACTATCTAGTTGAAGTTGTCAATAGCAAAACTTGAACTTTAAATTTGCTTGTATCAAAGGAAACCACCGAGATGATCTTCCATATAATTCCGAAACAACTTATGAATCAACTGAAACAGTCCCGAATAAACCCGAGTTCTTGCAACTCATCTACAGAGAAACCAATCTGATCGAGAAGTACATGGTAATGGGTGGGTCGGGTTGTTCTCTAGATCAAGAAAACCAACATTTAATTCAGTCATCATACTTTTTAGCAGCAAGAAAATTGCGAAACAATAACTTTACTTTTTAGCAGCAAGAAAATTGTGAAACAACATTTACTTTTCAGTCATATGCACATTTTATTGTTTATAAATATCCAAACTGCGAAACAATAACTTTCCTTTTTAGCAGCAAGAAAATCAATCAATTCACATAATTTGACCTTATGTAATATAACATATTAAAAGGGCACAAAGTTCCCAAATTTATTTTCATAACAATGAAAGGAAGCTACAACACCTTTAAAATCATTTTAAAGAAATTAAAACGATCTACTTTTAGCATCAAGAAAGTTAAGTAATGAGCATGGTTTGACATTTTAAGATCAAAGGAGCCATATACCTCCATCCTTCTATAATTAGCATAAAGATCTTCAGCATACTCAACCACCGCAAGCTGATTTCCATCATCACATGCATAGATATCTATAACAGATTCCTAAAAAATGTCCTCCATCTCAACCTCCCCCTGTCAATTAAAAAAAAGGTTAATCAAATGATCTCAAAAGACATTTCAATAAAACATATTGATAAAGATAAGACATACCATATCATGATCCACCATGGTATCTGATGTTTCCAAGAACATTGGCACATGTTGATTTTCATCTTCCCATACACCAAAACCCTTTCATCATACCTTTTCAAAGATTGATGATCCACCAGAAGTCTCCAATGGCTGATAATCATGATGCAGATACAACCAATAACTGAACTAAAACATAAGGTTCTGAATCATGGGTCATATTCATACAGAACCCGTAAAAATACATAATATGAGATTAAAGTTAGATAATCATGATACAATGCTAATGATTATGTTAACATATTCAACTTAATCCCAACTACTCTCTTCCAACATATGATCTTATGGTTTGAGAGTGACAGCACAAGATTATGATAAGAAATTAAAAACCAAATTAGAAAAACATAAAGATGATTTCAATTTTATTCATTATTAGTTGGTTCAATCAAAACAGTCAAAAGAGAAATAATCAATATAGCCATCATCAACCAATCAAGATTCCGATAAATTCACAAAAAGGGTGTAATTTAAATTAAAAATAATACCAATCAACATCTAAATACATATGTTTAAATTTACAACAAACAGTCCCAAAAATTTTGTTCTCCTAGTCTAGAAAAGAAAAAAAATTTAAGAACCTAAAGTTGTTTTCCACTCACTTTGAACTGATGGTTCCTATATTAACTAAAACTGCAATCAAACATGCACTTTTCTCGTAATCTCATCATATGCGCTATCTAAGAACATCATTTTAGGTCATTCACAATGCCTGCACTCAAAAACAATACTTTGGCTGTTGCAATGGTTTAACAAAACTCTTTATAATAGGTTTTCAAAATGGATTAAAAAATATCAAAGTAGCAAAATTAAATTAAAATTATTTATTTTTTCAACTAAATTATATATAAGGATTTTAAGTTTTCCTATATGAGTTAATATTTACATTTAATTTGGTTCCGACAATATATTCATTGACTTTAAAATATTTTGACTTTTTAAAAAATTTAACTTCAAATATATTAACATTTTCCTAAAAATAACTTAAAAATCATTTATTACTTAACAGATTCAGGTGTATAGAATCTGCATGAGAAATAAAAGGTTAAGTATTTTGAGCGACAAAACATTATTGAGAGAGCCTAAGAAGTTGACATGTGGCACCAAACTTTTTGCTTTATTATAGTAGTAAGATAAGATGTGCAGTAATGAAGGTCAATATTTTCACAAATGCATATTATTTTTAAACATGAAATCTTACCAGATTCAATAGCCAATACTCAAACGATTATTACACATAACAATCATATTTCGCTTAGAAATTTATATACACAAAAGTGAAATAACGTATCACTGAGTAGAAATAATAATAGTCTGAAGAAAAAATAGGATTTCATTATTAAGATTCACTAAAATTAAATAACATTGTGCCATTAGATATAAATCATTTGAATAAATCTCCCCAATTCTAAACATACTAATTGTCATCTAATTCTCCAGAATTCACACAGTGCTTCATTTGGTATAACAAAGTCATCTTTCGTATGATCCATGTTGTATGACAAAAATTGATAAAAGGTTAGTTAGCCAATAACTTGAAATTGAATAATGAACAAATTGTAATGAATAATCAACCGCTTGAAATCGGTTATTTGGAATCCACCACTTAACCCACTAACATTAATTAAAATCCTATTTTTAAAAATACTATTTTGCCCCTTATTAATTAGAAAATTACAGAAAAAATGGATGGTCAAAAATGGTTTTCTTTTGTTTCTTAACATTTTGTTGGTTCTTAACATTTTGTTGGTTCTTAATTGAATGAATCCCTAGATATAGATATAGATGTAATTGTGAATTTTTCTGTGTTCTATTATTCTTTTGACTTTGTACTATAACATATCTTGACTTAATTGTGAATTCTTCTGTGTCAACGTCTATAATTATAGTTAGAGTTAATCATAAATTCAACATCCATTTTCATAATGATGGTGTCGATATCTTTTTGGACATGTTATAGGTTTAAGTTTTGGTTACACGAGACACATTTTGTGTAATTAAACTTAATATTGTTACAAATTTACGTTTGAATATCGAAATTGTCAACGTAGGTACTTATGAAGATTTGTTATATAATATAGAGTAAATTACTGTTTGCGTCACTGTGGTTTACATAATTTAACACTATGCGTCCCTGCGGTTTATAATATTAACGATTAAAAGTAGGGAAAAAATATGTAAATGCCCCATAAAAAAATGCAATAAAGAAACTTAGGAAATGCCCCATAAAAAAAGCGATTAAAAGTAGGGAAAAAAACGAAATACATGGAGTCGTTTTAGGGATTGATAATCGGACTAGTTTTAGTTTTTGTATAGCATGAGAATTTAGAAACTGAAACACTTTTACCGTTTTGCCCTTTTATTAATCCAATTAAATATCACTTAAATTACAATCATACCCTTGTTTTGATTATTAAGATGATCAATTCCAATTAATTAAATTAATATTTAGTAGTATATATATACCGACCGATCCTTTTCTTTGTTCTTGTTCGTTGTTTTTCATTAGGGTTCTGCGTCTTCAGCGCCATGGGTAGTCGCAATCGCATGCACAAGAACAGCCGGTACTTATTTTGAATCAAATACATGCATGCTTGTGTTTTATTGATTGACTAATTAGTTGTGTTTTCTGGTAAAAGTAAGAAGAAAGGGGCGTCATCAGCTAATATATAAGAGGAGGAGTCAAAAGATGGCTTCTAATAAGAGGAGTCAAAACATCTCAATGAAGAAGATGGATGTAATTAAGAACATGCATGATCAAACCTTTTATTTATTATCGTTTTGTTTTTAACATGGGTTGATTTGTGCTAGCCTAGGGTTATTGATTCTTGAACCATCCAACATAGATTTCTTTTTAATTTTGTTATATCAAAAAACCTGACACGTGGCAAGCAGATCCCATGAATCTGCACCTTTGACCGTGTCTCTTTCTCGTTAACTCTAGCGGATGAATGCATGTGGCTTTCAGTATGCTCTTTTGACCTGCAGATTCACAAATCTGTTTGCCATGTGACCGACTTCAACGAATCTACTCGCGTGAGCGGATTCATGCAAAAAAACTTTTTTTTGGTAGCAGATTGCCTAGAAAGCGTTTGGATTTTCACTAACTCCCCTATTTCAGCAAAAAGTTTATGCATGTTTGAATTCTCAAGTAAAGAAACGATAACAATCAAATAACTTATTAAAGAAGGATTTCAGATGTGTTTTATTGATGTTTTGTGACGATCAAGTTAATAGTATTGTATCGACTTCTTGATATAGTTATAGCCCATGGTGTATATTCGGGGCTTCTTTAGAATAAACTAACACAGATAGGAAAGTATACTACACTGTGGACTTAGGACAACTCAAAGCTTAAGAAATAATTATTGGATGTTTCTCATTGGACATTGCAAGCCATGCTTTTTAAATATCCAGGTTGCTCAATCAAATGACTAGTTCTGTGAGAGTTTAGTTTATTACAAATAACTGCTCTCTTAATGACAATTTAATGTTTTATTCCCAGCCATCTTCACAAAATTATTGATTGGAATTATTATTTGCCAAATTGTTGTTTAGCTGGTTTGCCAAGATGCGTCTTACACCATCCCAAACTGGTTCTGATTCTCATGAACCGAAGGTACGCATTGCATGCTAAAATATATAAATGATATATAATAAGTCAGCTGCAAGATTAACTTTTCTTTGATCTGTCTCTATTTTATATATATACATAGGAGGGTTGGAGGATCCACCCACTTTATGTATATGAAATGGTTAAGACATCATGAAGCGTCCTAATTGGTCCAATGACAAGGATGATCTTCGTGACCTGGATGTAGCTGAGTATGGAATTGAATTGGCTGTTATGGCCTACCGCACTTTACTGCCAGTTGCCTGGAAATAGTATGTTACTTTTTCTTTGAAAACAAATCTTTCCTTCCTCACTTATCATGCATACCTTCTTATTATTGTTATATTTAAATTTTATTTTCTTATTATGTTTAATAATCAATCAGGTTTAATTTTTATTTTCTTTTTTGCAGTGACCGGGAGAGTGCCAGCTCCTTTATTGCCGGCTATGACAAGATTTATACAAGGGAGGATGACCTTCTGCTCATTATCCACAATTGAGCCCGTTGAAACTACCAATGCATGTTTTGCATATCATATGTTGATGCCGTGTATAATAATAGTTCACATTTTAGTCTACAAACTATGTTTTTCTATCAATGAAAGCTTTAATTTATTACCATTTGTTGTAAACATATATATGCCGTCTTGCCATTGGACATTGCAAGCCATGCTTTTTGAATATCCAGATTGCACAATCAAAGCATATTCATTGATTAGAGTAATGAACAATGTTGTGTGTTAGATTAGTTTTTGGGTAATTACTACACGAATCCAAAATCAATGATAAAAACAGTAACCATCAAGTGTTTAGCTAAAAGAAATGATGATATAAATCCATCCAAACATGCACTAACGAATGTAAATGTAAGGTACCTCACTCACATGAAACCATCTTTTGATGTGATTTTACTTCTTTTGAAAGCAGGATGGATTCCATTGTTGAAGGAGTCCAGTTTGTCAATTCTTGACATACAATCTTTCATTCTCTTCAATTGTGCTGACATTGCAGATGCGTTGCTGGAAATCTTCTGTTTAATTCTCTGTCTCTTTTCAGCATGCACAAGATCTTCATCTACCAATATCCCACTCTCTGAATCAAGAGGTTAGATGGCAAGTGGATCTTTATAAGTTACAGCATACTGATTACTTATTTAAAAATGGACAAAAAGACATTCAGGTCAACCCAACCCGATCCATTTTGACCCTTACAGATATCACCTATTTGACCCGGCTTGACTTTAACTCGTTACATAACCCGCCCAGTTTGCCACCACCTCTAACGTATAAAATCATTTCATACACAACTTAAGGCTGAATAATTAACGGGTGAATTACTTGGGACAAAAACTAAATTTCTTCTACAAGAAGCATTTGTATATACACATGACATCAACAATTTTATCATTGAAGTATTTTACCTTTTCCTATTTGTTCATCTCCTTCACAAAACTGCAGACTACAAAGATATAATATCATCCATAAACACAAACATACCTACTAGATTCCTAAAATGCAATAAGATAGGCAACTTGCTTTAAACTCATATAAGCTAGTTAGCTAGACTCGGTCTAAGACAAAGATACATAAATCTCTTTTTGTAAACTCGAATTCAGACACATGTATACAGAAAACAGTTAAAACGCATATGAAACAAAAAAAAATACAAAAACTGTATTAAAAGTCCATCCTTCAAATCGGTGGAAGCTTTTTGAGATTATTTCTCAGTAGAAAGAAAAGGAAAACATCCACATATTCATAACATGGTTTTGTTTTTAAGGATATGGTTACTTTATTTGCTTATTCCTAATAATGTTAGCAATTACATTGATGCATTTTCAAATTACTTAAAAAACTCTCTCCGATGTAGGAGCTCACAAAGTTTCTTTGTTGACATAACAATCGCATACCATAAGTTCCATAACTACGCTTGATATGATTAATGTCTTTGTTTGTTAAAGTATTAATGGAATATCAGTAAGGGAGCGTTTGGTTGGCAGAATGCTTTTTGAAGAAATTGGAATTTGAAGGACTAGAAATCTATCAAAAGTAGAGCCGAATAATGTACACGCCTATGCAATGCATCTGTTAAGATCAGTATCTTGACAAAGAAAAGCTATGGGGATTGAAATAATTGAAGGAACTTAAACCATGAATATTCAAATCATCCAAACATAAAACCATAGTAACTTAACTTGATGCTCAAAACTTTAAATCATGATGAGCAGAATATGAGTTCTTTCTGCCAACAAATAAATAATGATTCACATCATAATTACTTGAGCTATCTCAAATGTATCCACAGTTTGATTTGAATTCGAGCAATCAAACTGCAGAAACCCTAAAATCTTCATATTCTACCCAAACAGTACACAGTGGCATGCTAATTAGTAGCCCTAGAACATGAATTGAATTAATAACCAAATCACTGTCAATGAGTACCTGGATTGGGATTACTGGAAGAAGGTCCAGGACCATCATCAGAATGGTTGAAATTAACAGGTCTCTGAGCAGAGAGAATTGAAGCGAGAGTGTTCTGGAGCTGATCGGGTAAAGTATCTCTAAATTCAGCTATTTTCTCAGCCATAAGCTTCACATCTTCCTCTAATTTATCATCGGAGGTCTGATCTAGGGCTTCTTCGGAATGATGCTGCTCCGCCATCCCCAATTTTTGGCTCTGGTGATAGACTTCAATGGCGGAATTTAGGTCAAAGCAAATCAGTTCAGCATTGTGAGGGGGAATTTCAAATTTGGTGGATATGATACGATGTCCAAATTTCAAATTAAATAAATATAATACACAATAAATTGGTTATGGTGTGTCTCGTCACATCCCTATTTTATAAATTATTTCATGTTATGATTTATATAAATTTCTTAGGAAATTATCTTAAAATTTTAAAAACTAGTAAGATGCCCGTCCGCTTTGCGGGTCGCTAAACCGCGGAAAATTAACGTCGTCAAAAGTTTATAAAAGTTTGAAATGCAAAACGCATGAGGTTACCGCGTTCCGGTTTTAAAGAACTGTATAATATAAAAAACATATTGAATAACCAAAAGACAGAACCGAAACATAGCATTTTAAATTTAGGAGTTTGAAGTCGAGAACAAAAAAAGAATAAAAACCGGTCAAAAAAATCTATAAAGAAATAGATAAATAAAAAACTAAAAATAAAAAATGACATGTGCTTTGTATCGATCGAAAACAATAAAAACAAATACTAGCGTGGGTTCCAATAACACCGATTACGGGCACTGATGTTGTCTGTTAGTTATCAGTTCGATTCATGAAAGCATCGGGACTTAGTATAGTTTACGTTAAAAAAAATTGTATATGTGATGATTTCGTCACAAAATTGTCGTACGATTTAACCCAAAAAATAAAGTCGTGTTTTACATAAATCGAAAACCATAAAAACAAACACCGATACCAGTTTTAATAATATCAATACCGTCAACGATGTTGTTCACTCATTATCAACACAATTCGTCATGGTACGAAATAGTAAATGTGCTCGCCATACCTTACGATACAAGAAATTACTCGGTTGAATACAACTCTGTTTTTGAAAAAAAAAAAATATTATGAATCAGTTGGTTAATCCTCATCGGGTGAGAATTGGAAAAGTGTTGCAACCAAGATTCATAGATATTATAGAGCGATAAATATTGGTCGTAACTCGTTTCAAGCCTACTTCATGGATCGTCGTCATGAGTAGGTTTTGAAACAACATTGTCTTTGTAACCTCGGACCTGAAATGCATGCTTGAAGCTTGTTGATATTGTATAACACTATCCCTAATCGAATGGTTATAAGGACCTTAGTCGGAAATTAATGGATATATAATGAGAGTTGTATGTAGTCAAGAAGGGATTTGTACCCTTACTACTTTGAGCTGAAGTCATCTATGGGCCCCTTAATGGTTCAAACTGGTATAAAACGTCTGGCCGTGCTCAAACTGAGAGTTTGGATAGACCACTTAGAATCTTGATCGAGAAATAGAATAATTGAATATAAGTGAGAAACTGAGAATGATTTGATCCAGGTCACACGTTCAAAGGAATGTTTGAATAACATAAAGGATAAAGATTGACAAAGAGTTGTACATCATTACAACAGTAAGAGTACCTTGACTGGTTGGTAATGATGTATCCAGCTTCATTGGGTAGTGCGGTGATGCTAGACGCTCGACACTGTCTGTATTTGCATGTGTTTGAAGCTTGTGCAAGTGGGAGATTGTTGGATCTAGGATGCCCAAGTGTCAACACAATATAATACTGTTAATGAAGTTAATCATAAAGAGTCACACGACGGCAACGACATTTGTTATTAATGTGATAAACACATTAAACGTGAAAGACTATTAGTAAAATTGATTATCTGGGGAATAATTAATATTAATATTATTGTTATTATAATATTATTTATTATTTAAGAAATAATAAATAGATAACAGTATAATGGTTGTGTATTATTTATTTCAGTGTAATATCAATACTGGATATATACATATATATTATTTTTGAAAATAATAAATATATATTTTATATATATCTAAATAGAATATGTCATATTCCATGGAATATGTTATGAATATGTCAAAAAATATTTTATTTAAAAGAATTATATATATGAGTTTAAACGTTGAGAATAAAATTGTTAAATAAATTGTTCATAAAAAAACTGATTATGGTCCATCAAATAATTCCTATTTGTGTAGACATTACATTCTTTTCGTATCAAGGTATCAAACGATCAAAAACAGAATTGTTTACCAGTAATTTTTTATTATTTTTTTTTCATTTTAATACATATATAACTATTTATTAGTTTAATTCTATATAGAGTTCCCACAGTTCGGAAAGATAATACAAGTTTCTTCTTGTTCAAAAATATCAAATAAGTAAAGGAGAACACAAGAGGGTCCATAGCTCAGTGGTAGAGCAATTGACTGCAGATCAATAGGTCACCGGTTCGAACCCGGTTGGGCCCTATTTTTTTTCCAAACGCAACAAGTATATTGCTATACATACGTGAGGATCCACTACAAAGTTATACGTGTATATTGTTGGGTCAGAATTAATCACTGCTATTGTGTGTAAAATACAATATAACTGTATCGTATAATTGTGTTGCTTTATCGTATAACTATCCTTTCTATACATACGTGATGATCCACTACAACTTACATAGTTATATGTGTATGTTGTTGGGTGACAATTACCTACTTTTATCGTATAACTGTACAATTGTAATAGTGAAATAGTAAATGACTAAGTATATTTCTATACATACAGTGGCGAACCTTGAAGAAAAACGTAGGGGGGTGGAACTATAAAATTTTCGAGCGAATACGTATAAATTAATACTACTAAGCGAAAAATCGGAGGGGGGCCCCTCACTATCCTTCGCCCCTGTATACATACATGAGGATCCACTATAAAGTGAGGTTTCCATTTACACGTGCAAAATACAGCACAATTTTATCATATAACTGTGTTGTTTTATCGTATAACAACACAATTATAAATGATAAACCAACATAAATTACATACAATGTATAATATACTTTTTTTTTTCTTCTGAAAATGTCGTTTTAAATAAACATAATATATATAAATGCAATGTCGGTATCTATGGTGATTTTTAATACATTTTCATTCTTTTCATCTTATATTAAATAATTTCTTTTTCAGATTTAATCTAAAAAAAGACTCCCATTGAAAGATTTTGGTTTTGTGATGTTAACTTCTATGCTTCATCTAATAAATAGATATTATTTCTACTTTTTCACAGTAACAATAAAAGTGATATGACTTAATTTTGAAATATCCGTCAAAAAATGTTCCGATTCTCGGTCCCTATTTCATCCCATTATCAGTCTCGGTCTTGGTCTCTGTCTGGTTCGGGCTTGGCCTGATAATCACCCCTAGTATTAAATACATCTCTTTGAAATGGATATTTCAAAGTTAATTTTTTTTCTTTAACAGTAACACCTAGATTATTTAGGATAAAATGAACAGCACCTAGATAATCTAGAGTGATCATCCAATCCATCAATCCAATGGACAAACTATTGTTTGACTAATTTGTCTTTTTTTTCTAAGTAACAAAGCAACATGGAGAAGGTTGTGTCGGTTTGGATGGTCAATTGATCCCTATGGCTCTAATTTGGCCCATGCTTGAATTTTGGATGTAGATGTCTCCTTAGTAATTAAAAGAAAGGTTTAGTATTTGAAACCGTCAAACACATGTAAAAATATATATATATATATAAGCCCAATTTAAAAAAAAATCTATATATATAAGCCTAATTGTTTATAAATCTGAACACAAAACCAAGAAATAAAAGAAAATCTATATATATAAGCCCAATTTTTTTAAAAAAAATCTATATATATAAGCCTGCATCATGTTATTTTTATATATGATTATTGAGTTTATATTATATGGCCCGGTTTTTTTACATGTACCGGGCCCAAAAAGTTTTGAGGATTCTCGGGACCGGCCCTGACCCTATGTGTATTAAACGGTTGGGACTACGGAGAAAACAACATCCGGTCCCTTATCAAAAACCTTATTTCGTTTAGTTATAAATAATTTAACTCATACATATTAGGTATAAATAACTTAATAATTTATAAGGATAAGTTACTTATCAAAAACCTTATTTCATTTTAGGATACATCAACTCTTTTAGAACTAAAAATCTGATGCTTTTTGCAATAAAGTTCTTACAGCATTTGGATTTTCTCCACAAAATTTTGATTTTCATTAAAATTATTTTTCCTTTCCCTATGTAAAAATGGCAACGATAAGATTTTAACTGTTATTTTTTTTATTATCTAAAAAAAAGTTATGGCACAACTTATTGAACGCTTACCTGCCATTGCTATCGGTTAAAAAGTTTTTATAAACCATCAAAATAAAATTCACAAGATATGTAACGTGATTTAAATACGTGCAAATCCGTTGATATTTATATTCTTTTAGTTGGATCTTTTAGTCAACATTATCCCTTTTAAAAAAGTACATTTCACTTATACAACATATATACACGGATATGACACAAGGCACCAGTGGTCTAGTGGTAGAATAGTACCCTGCCACGGTACAGACCCGGGTTCGATTCTCGGCTGGTGCATTTGAGCAGTGATGAATAAGCCTCTCTGTTGGGCTTGGGTCCATCAGATCAACCTGTTATATCTTAGGTAAAACAGGCTTTCCTGAGCTCATAAATTTTTTGTTTTTAAAAAAAATAAAAAATAGTTGATGTACCAAGTAAACATACTTTTATTCTCCATTTAAAGCCTCCTTTTCCCCAAATGTTTACAGCTTGGATCCTGCTTTCCTTATCAGCCCCTCTTGAGTTATAGATGCAACAAGCTGGATACAAACATACATAAATTGATAATGTTATTTGGTAGTCAAAAGATTATTCTTTGACTTTTGAGGTCAAAGTGACAGCATTAAAATCAATGAGTTTTTTTTTAATTTTTTTTCAGAAAAAAATCTGCACTTTTCATGAGATGTATCAAAAGTCAAAACTGGTTTTGGAGCATAGGGACATACCTCTCCTTTTCTGTTAAACATTTGCCCGCTGAGTAATCCACGGGCGTTGTATGCAGTAGGACTCCATATCTGTAAAACAATGAGTAATATATCAAATCAAATAGCAATTGTGGAGGCCAAGAAAAACAATAAACCCGAGTTCTTATTGGCACTTACCGAAAACAACAACCACTCGTCAGCTCTAATGTCACAACCCCGGGCTACCCCTGCCCGGGCGTCGCGAGACAACGCTGGTATCTGAATGAGGTCCCATAAATTTGGACAGCGGAAGTCTTTGTTTTTACTTGATGCCTTTTTGTAATGAAATGTAATGTAAATAACCTCAAGGGTTAATTCTGTACTTTTTGTCAAAACTTGGGATCCACGTCCCTTTTCATTTCATGATAATAGACATTCAAAAGTCTATTATATAATGTACATCTGCTGAATTAATTTACATAATACAAGCCATTTAAAATGTCTAGGATCTATGTCCGTTCCAACATTTGGTCTTGTATTAGTCTGCCACAGGGATTTAAATATGCCTAAAGATCTTGTCTTTACTGCACCACCCTGAATTTAATGATTTCTTTCACTACCTGTGAAAAACGTTTTGAAAATGAACATCAGCATAAAGCCGGTGAATCACATTTAACTGACACGAAAATGATTTCTAACATAAACCAAATTAAAGCCTTTAAGCACGTTTTCTTTGACGATAAATCTACACATTCAGCAGTCTTTTTCACCTGAAGTATATACCACCTACATACACCGGGTCTCTGCCATGGGGTCAACTGGCTGAGCTCTATGTCTCAGACTGATAGCCTATTCCCAGGGTCGTGATGCTAAGAACCTTGTTCTTAGTCTTACATGATCTGCTAAGGAACCATATCCTCAGTCTTATGATATCCCCTTACATGATCTGTACCCAGCCACGGAAGGGGATTTCACCCTCCTCATGTATACCATTTGATCAAATATACGTATGCTTATGGCCTGAATGCTATCACGTAGATTACCCTTATGATTAAAGCATTTAATTTGTTTCATGCCGTTTTCGTAAATAAAATGGTTTTCTTGTTTGAAAAGCGTTAAATGTGTTCACCTTGATTTTGATGGCTGGTAGGGTTGTAGGCTTCGGAATTTGAGCAGAACCTCGATACGTTTCTTCCTAGGGAAGACACGATTAACGAGAATATATATGAGAGAATATATATATATAATTGCGGTTATATATATATGAATAGTTTTAACGATACCTACTTTGCGGGATTTGGACAGAACTACGGCTTGAGTTGGGTGTCGTAGGATTCTTGAACAGCGCTTCGGGACGTTGTGGAGCTTGAAAGAACGGGGTTTGTGTGAAACGAATGTTTGGAAACTGTACAGAATTTCAATCCCGTTGAAGGCCTTTTATAGGCTGATTTTCCAGTCCCTCGCGTACCGCGAGGCCGGCCAAGGAAATCCCTCGCGTACCGCGAGAGGATGAGGTGTCACGAACGGTGCTGAGTCAGCATGACACGTGGCGGCTGGTGGCAAGGGTGAATGACACGTGTTTTCTGGCCCTGACGCGTGTACTATTCCCTCGCGTACCGCGAGGCTTGGTTGGGAATCTTCTCGCGTACCGCGAGAAGGTGTAAATCTGGCGTATAAGCAGTCCCCTCGCGTACCGCGAGGTTTTGTCAAAATCTCCCTCGCGTACCGCGAGGGAGTGAAATTTTGAATTTTTCTTTTCTTTTTATTTTGGGTGTTACATCCTCCCCTCCTTTAGAATAATCTCGTCCTCGAGATTCATTGAAAGAGATGTGGATACTTTTTGCGCATTTCTGACTCAAGTTCCCAAGTATATTCTGGGCCACGCCTGGAGTCCCATCTTATTTTGACTAACGCCAATTGCTTTCGTTTAAGCTTTTTGATTTGTCGGTCTTCAATTTGTAACGGGCGTTCGATGAATTTGAGCTTTTCATTTACTTCCACATCTTGTAAAGGCATAAGCAAGGATTCATCAGCTAAACACTTACGTAGGTTTGATACATGGAATACATCGTGTACTCCACCCATCTCTACTGGTAGTTCAAGCTAATAGGCAACAGGTCCGATTTGTTTAATGATTTTGAAAGGTCCAACAAAACGTGGACTTAATTTTCCTTTCTTTCCGAAACGAATAACACCTTTCCAAGGTGAAACTTTTAATAATACCTTGTCACCGATTTGAAATTCTAACGGCTTTCTTCGTTTATCTGCATAACTCTTTTGTCGATCTCTAGCCATTTTTAGACGTTCTCGTATTTGCAAGATTTTATCGGTAGTTTCTTGGACTATCTCTGGTCCTGATAGTTGATTTTCTCCGATATCTGACCAACATACAGGCGTTCGACATTTCCGTCCGTACAATGCTTCAAATGGTGCGGCTTGAATACTTGTGTGATAACTATTGTTGTATGAGAATTCCATTAGAGGTAAATGATCATCCCAATTACCTCCAAAGTCTATCACACAGGCTCGGAGCATATCTTCTAGGGTTTGTATGGTTCTTTCGCTCTGCCCATCAGTTTGTGGATGATAAGCAGTGCTAAGATTCAATCGAGTTTCTAGAGCTGTTTGAAAACTTTGCCAGAATCGAGATGTGAAGCGACTATCTCTATCTGACACTATGGATAGAGGCACACCATGTAACGTTACAATTTCATTAACGTAAATTTGCGCCATTTTGTCCATACTCATGGTGTCCTTGATAGATAGAAAGTGAGCTGATTTGGTTAAACGGTCAATGATAACCCAGATTGCATTATTTCCACGAGTGGTTCGAGGAAGTTTTGTAATAAAGTCCATAGTTATCAATTCCCATTTCCAAACTGGTAATTCTAACTGTTGCAATAATCCAGCTGGCTTTTGGTGTTCGGCTTTGACTTTGGAACAAGTCAAACATTTTGCTACGTAGATAGCAATGTTCTTTTTCATACCAATCCACCAGTAACTTTCTTTGAGGTTCTTGTACATTTTATCACTTCCTGGGTGCATGGTGTATTTGGACTTGTGTGCTTCTTCGAGGATTCGCTCTCGAAGATCACCTGTAACTGGTACCCAAATACGTTTATTCATGCGAAGGATATTATCTTCTCCTTTGATCAGTAAATCAAGCATTCCTTTCATTCCTTCTTTTTCAAAGTTACCTTCCTTCAAAGCTAACTCTTGTGCCTCTTTTAACTGACTTACAAGATCAATTTGTAGTTCAAGTCTGAGAGAACGTACTCTCTTTGGCTTGACATTTTCTTTTCGGCTCAAGGCATCTGCTACTACATTTGCCTTTCCTTCATGATAACAAATTTCACAATCATAATCATTCAGGATTTCCATCCATCTTCTTTGTCTCATATTTAACTCCTTCTGGCTAAATATGTACTTGAGACTTTTATGATCAGTGTAGATTGTGAACTTAACCCCATAGAGATAGTGTCGCCATAATTTCAAAGCAAAGATTATAGCGCCCAACTCTAGATCGTGGGTTGAGTAGTTTTTCTCATGAATTTTCAACTGACGAGATGCATAAGCAATGACTTTCTTGCGTTGCATTAATACGCAACCTAAACCAGTATGTGAGGCGTCGCAGTAAACTACGAAGTCTTCAATACCATCTGGTAAAGATAGAATAGGTGCGTTTGTCAGTTTTTGTTTCAAGGTTTCAAAAGATTCAGATTGTTTGGGTCCCCATTCGTATTTTACAGATTTCCGAGTTAGGGATGTGAGTGGGATTGCTATACGAGAAAAATTTTGAATGAACCGGCGGTAATATCCCGCTAATCCCAGAAAACTACGAATTTCGGTGGGTGACTTGGGAATTTCCCATTTGGATATAGCTTCAATTTTTGAAGGATCTACTTGAATTCCGTTCATGTTGATGACATGACCAAGAAATTGTACTTCTGTTAACCAAAATCCGCATTTGGAAAACTTAGCATATAGTTTTTCCTTTCGAAGAAGTTCAAGTATGGTTCGAAGATGAGTTTCGTGTTCAACTTGGGTTTTGGAATAAATAAGTATGTCATCAATAAAAACTATGACAAACTTATCCAAGTAAGGTTTGCAGACACGATTCATCATGTCCATGAATGCGGCAGGAGCATTTGTAAGTCCAAATGGCATAACCGTGAACTCGAAATGTCCATACCGTGTTCGAAATGCAGTTTTCGAGATATCGTTATCATGCACTTTCAACTGATGATAACCTGAACGAAGATCGATCTTTGAAAAATGACAAGCTCCTTGGAGTTGATCGAATAAATCGTCAATCCGTGGAAGCGGGTATCGGTTTTTGATGGTAACTTTATTCATTTCCCGATAATCAATACACATGCGCATTGATCCGTCTTTCTTCTTAACAAAGAGAATTGGAGCTCCCCAGGGTGAAGAACTTGGTTGGATAAAACCTTTCTCAAGAAATTCATCCAATTGTTTCTTGAGTTCTGCCATTTCTGTGGGTGCCAGTCTGTACGGGGATTTGGCAATTGGAGTTGCACCAGGTACAAGGTTGATTCGAAATTCTACCTCTCGTTCTGGTGGTAATCCAGGCAGTTCTTCAGGAAAAACGTCTGGAAATTCAGATACTACATGTACTGAGTCTATCTTCTTCTCCTTTTCCAAGGCAGTAATTGATACCAGACATGCCAGATATCCTTTTCTTAAGCACTTGGTTGCTTTAAGTATGGAGATTATCTGGATAGGTTTTGTGGGTTTATCACCTTGGATAGTTAGAGTTTTGTTTGTTGGTGTAACGAGTTTTACAACTTGTTGATTACAAAGGATTTCGGCTTGGTTATTGGATAACCAATCCATCCCCAAAACAATGTCAAAGCCAGTTATTGACATTGGTAACAATTGTACTGGGATAGTGAAACCAGCCAATGTAATGTAACAATTGTTCAGTGATTGGGATATTTTTATCAAATCACCGTTCGCTGTTTCTACTTCATATGTTTCAGCTAAGGGACTTAATGGTTCGTTTAATAGATTACAGAAATTATAATCTATAAAACTCCGGTTCGCACCTGAGTCAAATAAGACCTTAGCATAAACATTATTAAGAAGAAACGTACCGGTAATTACGTCCGGCGTTCTCTCAGCTTGATTAGCATTCATGACAAAAGCTCGTACGGTCTTTTTGTTTTCTGGAGTGATCTTGGCTCCTGATCCTCCAGCTCTTCCGGTCCTTGCAAACTTAGGGCAATTAGTGCTGATGTGCCCCAGCTCTCCACAACTAAAACAAGTTATCATTCCCTTTCTCTTGAAGCAATTCTCAGTAGTGTGACCTGAGACCTTGCAATGATTACAGAATGGAGTTTCAAAAACACACTTTCCACTATGCCTGCGTCCGCACGTTTTGCATGGTGGATTGTTAAATGGAAATCCTTTTTGCCCAAAGCTTTTGCTAAATCTTTTGGCTTCGGGTTTTGTTTTTGTAGAGGATTCCATTTTCTTTCTCTCTTCTAGGTTTCTGATCAATCCAGCCGTCATGGTACCGGTCAGCTCTACGGTGGACTCAATGGTTTTTGGTGAGACAACCTTCACCAAATCACGGATCTCTGGAACTAAACCGTAAATATATCGAGTTATGAGAACCGACTCGGGTTTAGCCAGGTGAGGTGCCAAACGGGCATATTCAAAAAATTTGGTAGTATACTCTCGATCATTGGTACCCACCATTCGGTGCTCCAGAAATTTTCTTTCAGCTTGTTCTTTTTCAGTCTTGGGGCAAAATTTCTTTTTCACCTTTGCCCGAAATTCTTTCCAATCCATAGCATTGGTCTTTCTCCTCCCTTTGGCAGAAATGATTGAATTCCACCATTCCAACGCTTCATTTTTGAAGGAGTTTGAAGCATACAGTACTTGATCTTTCTTAGCACACTTGCTAATTGCTATTACTGACTCCATCTTCTCTAGCCAGTGAAGAGTAGCAATACCGCCTTCGGTGCCCTTAAATTCATAAGGTTTACAGTCCTGAAAGGTTTTGTAAGAACACTCCTTGTGTTTATACCTTTTTGTTTCATTTTCTTCTTCTGAGCTCTCACTGCTTAGATTTAACGATTCTTCAGATTCAGAATACTTATTGCTTGATGTTCTGGATCTTTTCGAGGTTTGAGGTTTACGAGAGCTTGCTACTTGCTCTGTGTGGGTTTTCGAAGGGTTTTCCATTCTTTTTGAATGAGAGGTTACATAGCTTGGAGTTTTGATGTTCTCTTGTACTTTCTTTATTATGTCAGGAAGTATTTCTCTTATACTTTGTTTAACCAGTTGTTGCAATTCTGGTTGTTGAGTAGCTATTTCAGGATTATTATTAATTTCTTTTCCTTTTTCCTTGGTAATGTAGGTAGCTGGACCGCTATTGTTATTTTGTTGAGACATCTAAGAATACAAGACAAGAATTTGGGTCAAAATTTGAAGTTTATTATCGCTTAAACTTCATCTATTTGTTACAAATACAGAAATATAGATATGCATCTATATCACTTAAAGTTAGCTAATTATACAAATACTATCATTAACTTTAATCGAGAAGCACATCTCCCAAATCTTGATAGAATCTCCCCAGGGTCTCGGTCATAGCACCCTTCTGGATCAACTGATCTGCCACCCATTGTTCTGCGTACTTCCTGTCTTCCTGGGCTAGTTCGTAGTCAAATATAGTTTGTTCGTTTTTAACTACGACTTGTCTGGTGAAGTACAGTTCAGCACGTAGATCGTCAGCCTCTCTAAGAGCACGATCGAGGTGTTCATCAATTGATTTTGGCAGTTCATCATGGTATCCATAACAAGGAGGTGGTTCCCTGTGTCCCATCCTAAGATCGTGATATGCTGAGTTAACAGACCACACGACTTTTCCGTCGGTTGCATACTGACGTCCATCGGAGGGATCTACATAGAAGAAAGGTTCCTTGAAAACGGGATGTTCTGGAATAGGATCAAAGAAATACTTTCCACCACTGCCTTCACAAACGGCAGCCTTGTCGGATTCAGAAATCGAATGTGGAGTTTCTTCACTTGGACTGGGTGGATGTTCTTGAATTGTTCCGGTAGGGTATACTATGTCTAACGATTGAGGTAGTGGCATAGATGTCATAACAGGACGTAAAGATTCTCTTGAATCTTCCATTTCCACTGAATACTCTGATTCTTCCCTCAGAGGTTCAAGCCTTGCTTGAGTCTGGTCCACTTGTTCTGCGACCATTCTGTTCCAATTCTCCGGGGTCGGCAGGTAGTGGATATAATCGTCATAGCTTGGTACTATTTGATCGTTTCTTGGATTAGATAATTCTCCAGGAAAGAAGTTTGGGTAGTTATGAGGATAATAGTATGGATCTGACATCCTGTAATTTATTGGTTATGTTAAAGGCATCTTCCTATCGTTTGTTCAGTAGGCACAACTATTGGTTAAAGCCTAGATACAATCATATAAGTATCTAGTTTTGCTAAAACCCTTGAATGCGGCTCTGATACCAACCTGTCACAACCCCGGGCTACCCCTGCCCGGGCGTCGCGAGACAACGCTGGTATCTGAATGAGGTCCCATAAATTTGGACAGCGGAAGTCTTTGTTTTTACTTGATGCCTTTTTGTAATGAAATGTAATGTAAATAACCTCAAGGGTTAATTCTGTACTTTTTGTCAAAACTTGGGATCCACGTCCCTTTTCATTTCATGATAAAAGTCTATTATATAATGTACATCTGCTGAATTAATTGACATAATACAAGCCATTTAAAATGTCTAGGATCTATGTCCGTTCCAACATTTGGTCTTGTATTAGTCTGCCACAGGGATTTAAATATGCCTAAAGATCTTGTCTTTACTGCACCACCCTGAATTTAATGATTTCTTTCACTACCTGTGAAAAACGTTTTGAAAATGAACATCAGCATAAAGCCGGTGAATCACATTTAACTGACACGAAAATGATTTCTAACATAAACCAAATTAAAGCCTTTAAGCACGTTTTCTTTGACGATAAATCTACACATTCAGCAGTCTTTTTCACCTGAAGTATATACCACCTACATACACCGGGTCTCTGCCATGGGGTCAACTGGCTGAGCTCTATGTCTCAGACTGATAGCCTATTCCCAGGGTCGTGATGCTAAGAACCTTGTTCTTAGTCTTACATGATCTGCTAAGGAACCATATCCTCAGTCTTATGATATCCCCTTACATGATCTGTACCCAGCCACGGAAGGGGATTTCACCCTCCTCATGTATACCATTTGATCAAATATACGTATGCTTATGGCCTGAATGCTATCACGTAGATTACCCTTATGATTAAAGCATTTAATTTGTTTCATGCCGTTTTCGTAAATAAAATGGTTTTCTTGTTTGAAAAGCGTTAAATGTGTTCACCTTGATTTTGATGGCTGGTAGGGTTGTAGGCTTCGGAATTTGAGCAGAACCTCGATACGTTTCTTCCTAGGGAAGACACGATTAACGAGAATATATATGAGAGAATATATATATATAATTGCGGTTATATATATATGAATAGTTTTAACGATACCTACTTTGCGGGATTTGGACAGAACTACGGCTTGAGTTGGGTGTCGTAGGATTCTTGAACAGCGCTTCGGGACGTTGTGGAGCTTGAAAGAACGGGGTTTGTGTGAAACGAATGTTTGGAAACTGTACAGAATTTCAATCCCGTTGAAGGCCTTTTATAGGCTGATTTTCCAGTCCCTCGCGTACCGCGAGGCCGGCCAAGGAAATCCCTCGCGTACCGCGAGAGGATGAGGTGTCACGAACGGTGCTGAGTCAGCATGACACGTGGCGGCTGGTGGCAAGGGTGAATGACACGTGTTTTCTGGCCCTGACGCGTGTACTATTCCCTCGCGTACCGCGAGGCTTGGTTGGGAATCTTCTCGCGTACCGCGAGAAGGTGTAAATCTGGCGTATAAGCAGTCCCCTCGCGTACCGCGAGGTTTTGTCAAAATCTCCCTCGCGTACCGCGAGGGAGTGAAATTTTGAATTTTTCTTTTCTTTTTATTTTGGGTGTTACATCTAATAGGGCGGTGAAACCACATCCTTAAAAATAGAATACTATTAATTATGAACGGATCAATTCAGGTTATGTTTAATTACTAATGGATCCAACAAGTAAAAAACTAGGTAACAAGTGGGTAAAAGGTCGTCAAAAGTGTATTCTTAATGCATCTAACCTTTATAAAATCTTTATATCTAAAGGGTTAGATGACTACTGTAACAATATAGATTTTGTAATCATATATAAAACATTAATTATTAATATGTGAATTTGCATACTTACGAGTGATTTAAGCTAGCAGAAGAAGTCTTTAAGCCCTTACGCCGATGAGGATTCAGACTCACATTTAGAGTTATGTGATCTGAAGTGTATGCTGCAACACATCTGCAGAATAAACTATTTTCATAAGTTAGAAAAATTAGCACATTATCATAAATAACAATGAAGTGCAGGTTTATATGGTATTTAGGAGTAAAAAAAATTGCTGTTAAAAAAAACAATGAAATAAAACCTATATTATTAAGATATTAATCTAACTTTTTGCATAAAATGGTGTTAAATTTTAGTTTATAAATATTCAATTTATTAAATGATTTAAACTCACCTATGCAAAGCCTCATCATCAGAGAGTTTTCCTTTCGATTTAAACCAGTACCGCAAACTGTAGTTACAAAATAAAAAATTAAATAACAACCATACAAGTGTTTGAGTCAATGCAGTAAGTTTATGCTTCCATGAACAATGGTTGACCTTGCAGGACGTTTATCGTAGTTGGTTGAATTATTAGGCTCACAAAGCCTTATCTCAATTGGCCATGGAATAAATTTTGCTGTGGCAACTTTATTACGATACGTCCTGTAACAATATATATATAACTGTTACAAAACCTATGCTCAGTAATGTAATGTTAAAAAAATGGAATCTACCTGGGAAGACGAGGATTAGTAAGACGGGTCTCCCGCAAATCTTCCATTGATAAAAGCTGCAAACATCAGAGTTAACGGGAATAGTAAAGGTGTCAATTTCAACCTTCTCAACTATGAATGGGTCCATTCGTCTTATTATCTATAACAGGTCAAATGGGGAGTAAAAATAAATATTCTATTTAAAAGGAAACGAGTGAAACGGGTTGAAAGTCACTCTAGGTGTATTTTAATGCATAAAATGTCCGAAATCATGTTATTCATAAATATTCAAAATTTTTGGGACAAAAAGTGTATTGGGTCAACACAATCCGACCACCCATTTTGGCCCACAACCAAAAAAGTACCCATTTTGATCTGACCCGCCAAATTTCCTGCCTATAGGAAATAGATAGTTTTACTAGCCACTTCACAAGCTTGTAGCAATGTAGTTCTGGTACCATGTCTGGATCAGGGACATCTGGCATTGATGGTAACTGATGATCAAACCCCTTTTCTTCTTTCTGTAAAAATATCAACCCATACTTGATTAATATAACAAAGGGAAAGAATTGAATCAGAGCCTCTGCAACCATCATTTGACATATAAACAAATAAAACAAAACTAATATTATCTAGAAAACATCATGGTAATAACAAAAAAGATTAAAAATGAAGTATTTAACTTTGTCTGTATACCTGAAATGATGCAGTCATTGTGAAGACCACATTTCCCTTCTGTATCGCCTCTATCCTTCGGGTGGCAAAACTATTGCCATCACGTAAATGATGAACATGATATGTAATTGGAACTGCAAGAATATATAAATTGAAAGAGAAAGGTTTTAAATATATATTTACTGCAATAACTATTCCACTTACATGTATCATGTATGGAACAATATAATAACAGTTTTTTGAGCTAAAAGAGTTGCTCATAATCCCAACATAATGTATAACATGACTTACTTTCAAGATCCCCAACAAGAAGAAAGTAAGCATGTAAACTATGAACAATCTTAAGCGAATCAACGGTTTTTGATGCTGCAGCTAATGCCTGCATATTGTCAACTATTTAGAAGAAAAAAAAAATTGCATGGACATTTCAGTACATATAACACTCAAATTAACTGTCTGCAAATTCAAGTTTACTCATGCCTGTCCGATGAATTGTCCTCCAAACACTTTCCCATAATGTGGAACATCAGGCAATGTGATCCCTTTAAATATGTTGACCTTTATGGAAACCAAAACAAATATTATTTATATTTATTTATGAACATATAACATATTACACACCCTAACCTGCTGAAACCATAAAAACTTTATGAAATTTCCAAATCTTGCTTACATACTTCTATAGAGTCAAGATGCAATATTCTTTCGACAAGTGCACATGTTTCAAGTGTTTGTTCTGCACTCCAGATAGATTTTGACTGCAACAAACTGCAATGCTCATGTGGCAGCAGCAAGCAGGTCAGCTGTCGCAACACAAGGAATATCACAAGCCTTGAGCTAATAAAATCATTAAGACATCTAATTTAGAAATATTACAGGGCGGAAACAAGAAAACCAGAGATATATATATACACACACACAAAATTGCCATTAAAACCACTAAATATATTTACAAAATTGCTATTAATTAATTTCAACCATTGATCAAATAAGATCAATAGTTGTGATTGGTTTTCTTGAAAAACTTGGTTTTCTCACGAACCCTACCCTATATATATACACATATAGTAGGTATGTATATATGTATATTTATAAATAACGGAATTATGCATGTACCTTAGTCAGTGCAATGACATCTGCTTGCTGCACTGACCCTGCCAGAACTGCAATACAAGGAATCAGACTATTGATTTTACAATGATTTAGAATGAGGGAAAAACATTAAACTGTTTATAAATCAAGAATATGACGATGAAACATCCGGCTTTCACCGTTGCCAAAGTAGTCATAACACTTAAGTTGGAACTCTGAACGGTTAAGCTCGTCTGTATGAAAATAGCCAGAGACCTCTGCCTGCAAGATTTAGTTAATCATACTACCATAATCCAAAATCAAATATGCATCTAAATTGTGAGATATCAAATCACATGTTTCACAAGACCAAAGTTACCTCGCCTTCCCATATGAAGTATATCCCGTCCCCAACCTCTCCTTCACGAACAACATACACTTGGGGATCTTGAAAAGATAACATTAAAACAGGTTCATCAAAATGAGATTAGTCAAACTAGAACTTAACTTATGACAATATTGTTCAAATTTATCTTCAACACATCTGTCTGTTGGTGATTTTAGAATATAGTGTCATCAATGTCATTTTGTGTCAACCGTTATATGAATATAGAATTGAAATCAATAATGATTCAAAGGGGTAAGAACAGACTGACTCCCTGGTTTCCATCCGAGATTTCCACCAAAGCCATCAACTGTTATGAAGATGTTTAACTCTAATCATATGTTTTTTGGGAGAGTAATCGAAATGTTACTTAAGACCAAATTAGAAATTGGAATATACAATGATTTGAGTTAGGAGGTGTGGAGTGCACGCTCGATCAAGATTATTCTGATTTAGCGCAATATGGAACCTCTAAAGTTCATATGGGCATATTAGATTGTATATCCTACTTTTCTACTAAAATGAGTGATCATCAAATTCAACCATCTAATTAACTAATGTATTACCGTAATGTTTAACAGTAACAACTGGTGCGATTTTTTGGAGAGATGATCTCGGGAGTCTCTGAAGCAAAGGCACACAACCCAAAAACTCGATCACTGCTCATCAAATACAAAAACAAAATGAATTTGTATATTCATACTGCATCAAAATTGCATGAAATTAGGGATTATTATTAACTAATTAATAGATCGATTACCTGCTTCAGTGCTGAACATGTTGAAGTTTGCGATGATCGGGGACTCCGAAACTGTTATAGGCGTTGGAATATGCGAAAGGAGATACGTCCAATGCGACTCGGATGTAAATTAATCCATTCGTTCAAAAACAAATTATTTTAATAATATTTACACACCCATCTCTCTTTCCCGCCATTCCCACACAGCTTATGTATTATCACGTTTTAGGAATTCAAAAATAATACAAAATTGTTTTAAGTCCTTTAAAAATACGGTTTAAAGAAATAAAATATTAAATAATTAGTAATAAAAATTTATAAATTGTAAAGGAAATATTAAATGATAATAAAAATTTAGAAATTAATAAAGAAAAATAATAAATAGTTAGTAATGAAAAAATATACGAAAAAAAGACATTTGGACTCAAAGAACTGTGACACGTAACGTAACCACTTACTCATAGTGACTTCTCTTTCCTCATACCCATAATTTAACTAAAAACATCATTTTCTAAATTGAACTCTCATTTTCTAAAAATCTCTCGCATCCCATTCCACATATCTATCTATATTCAATTAAACAATATTTTTTATTATTTTTTTCTCTTTCTACCACTCACATTCACTCACAAAAAATATAAAATAATGGATATGGGGATTAATTATGAGTTCTCAAATATGGGGCATTATTTTACTTTCCCCAAAGAATATGAGATGAGGTATGGGGATAAGAAATGGGCTAGAGTAATTTTTTTAAGTGATTTTATTAAAATTTGAGTATGGGGTTGGGAATAGGGATTGGGTTCGGAATGCTCTTAAGATAACTTATTTTTAAACATTTTTTTATTTATTAATAATTTTCTGCCAAGTGATGACAGGAAAACTTGAATATGACGGAAAAATCTGTTACGTGAAACATAGGCACAACCAATAAGATCGTGTATAAGAATATTTATAAAACTTTTCTCGGGTTTAAAACGAGTATGGTATTTGATTTTACCAACCTGATTACCAATATCAAAACCGGATTTATTAATATATTATATAACCATAAAAGTATTATAAATAGTATTTTTGAAGATTTAAGAAATTTCAAACGGTTAAAAATATAGAATTGTTATAATTTTAGTTGAGTATTTAGTATCTGAAGTTGATTTATGGAGTGACTTTAAGTATGGAAATCCAAACGAGTAATTTTTTACCATATAAGATCATAATCGGGTGTTAAGAGCCATTAAAATAAATAGAATTAACTTTAAATACGAACAATTCTGATTTAAATTCTTTCTCAACTCAAATTTAACAAACACAAACTCTATATAAGTTGTAAATGGTGAAATGAAACAAACAATTTATAACCAAGTGTATAGGTTTACCAAGAATACGTTGTTGATTGCAATAACTAATTCAAGCAACTCAGTAGCCCCATAATAATAAGGCTATGTGTAATTCAGACGTAATTGAGGGCGTGGACCCCGTGGCCAATGATTGGGCGTGCCCCCCCCCCCCCCCGGTCATGATTGGGAGTGTGGGGGTAGGGGTGTGAAGCGAATCACAGGGCGTGGGGCAAGAGTTGTGTGTGTTATGTATGTATATATGGATAGATAGTGAAACCATTACACATCTTAATGATTATGTTCAGTGAATGTACTCCTGCTTACGTTGTAATGGTTAAATGTTTATGGGTTGTATACTTATAGAAAAATCATAGCGCAATGCATGTAATTCGGGTTCCTCAATTTTAACCGAATTGAGTTTTCTAGAACCGAAAATCTTTTACCAAATTTGGTTTCATTAAAACCCAAACGGAACACCAATTCGGTTTTAAACGATTTCAGTTTGGTTTGCCTTTTTATTTAATCGGTTATAAACCAAATATTGAACACCCCCATGTATGGAAGAAACAAATTGACATCTAAGAAATTTGAGTTCAAACATAGAACAAACCAAAAAAATATTAGATAAGATAAAAACCATAAAACATAGAGATGAATGTTAAGGATTTCGAACCTGTCATTCAAATTCATACCATGTACATTAATTTTACAAGTATGTGAAAAATATAATCTAAATACATATGGGTCGGTCGGTCTAAACACATGGTTTGAGATTACAAACCATAACTGTATCAAGTTAAACTATACTGAATAACTCGGCATGACAAACTATCAGACTAGCCCGGACAAGGGAAGCCCAATCCGGTCAAATTGTCTGGGTTCCAAATATGTAGTCCTTGATTACAATAAATGGCAAAAGAATAATAAAGATTAAAGACCTGAATGCATAACCAAGTTTCAGGGTCGTAAAAGGCTTCATTTGGACAAGCTTGTTCTTTGCAAAAGTGGAGTGTGGTGGTGTAACTTTACAACTTTGATACAGCTGGAGAGAGGGGTGTTCTGGCTTTCCTTATTAAACCCTCTTGAGTTACAGATGCAACAAGCTGAATACAAACAAACGTATATAAATTTAGGTTATTTGGGAACAAAAAGATTATACTTTGACTTTTGAGGTCAAAATTACAAATTTTCCTACATTAAAATCAATGAGTTTTATAGGTTTTTCCATAAAACTAATACTCCAATTGAAGAGATATTTCAAGTTTGACTTTAAATCATAGTTGTCAAAGGCGCACTCAAGGCGCATAGCCTCGCCTGGGGACTAGGTGCAAGGCGCAAAAAAAGCGCACTTAAATGAAAGGAATCTATACCTAAAAATAATACTATTCTTCAAATAAAATAAAGAAAAGCTATTATATAAGATTTAACATCATCTAATTGGTACCAAAAGTTCTAAAAATTCAAATGTAATTCCAAAAGTTGAATAACAAAATGTTCAAAGTAAAGTACCAAAATCTTCTTCAGCTTCACAAGGCGCTCGCTTTAAAATCAAAGCGCATTTATCGCGCCTTGCCTTAAAATTGCGCCTAGGCGCACAAGGCGTTCGCTTTTGATAACTATGCTTTAAATTTATGATATTCCCACCGGTCCCATAGAGATTCCAAGCTGTACTTACCGTATAATTAAAAAAATGTTTGACTATTTGTCAATGTAAAAAGATAAAAGAGTGTAAAATATAACTAGTATTTTGCTGTAATGGGCGGATAAGTAATGAACATTTCAAGAGAGAAATTTCGCATTTTTTGGAGCCAAAAAAAAAAACACATTTCCTTTATTTTGGAAACCAATGAGACCTTTCCATTTAAAACACCCGTTATTGCTAACGAGGACTAAAATCGTCTCTTAAAGATTCTTTAGAGACGATATCATCAAACTTTTACGCGTGATGGCACATGATTGTTCCATCAAACAGATGATATTAAGAATCTGGACGGAAAGTGTACCCAATAAACGAAAAATGGTCTTGTGGATCCCATGAGTACATTACTGAACCCAACCTTATGTACGTACACTTTACACAGAGCAATTGCAACACATCAACATATATCACATTTCTAATGTTTAATATCTCACAGGTATTGCATAACCACAACCATTGCTGACCGTAACACTATTTAATGAAGCAGCGATATCATTGCTCAGCAAAGAATGCAAGCAAGGAAGCGTATGAGGATCAACATGAAATTCCAACACAGCTTTCCAAAAGACAAGATTCATGCAGGTTCAGGTCCCAAGCCCGCCGACACCTGGTTCAAGTGATGTTCACAATAAATCACGTGTTTGCTTGCACCCCTAATGGAATAACAAGTCACATCAGCCACGCCGCCACCAGCTGACTCGACACAAAACAAAGAATCCATCTGCGAAACAGGTCGCCCCACAACTGCAAAAGGCAGTTGTTGCGGAACAAGGCAACTTCTATGCATGCAAATAAAAAATAAACAAGTATTCACCTATGCAGATACAGGTATAGGCGATGTCATCAGGATCAGGTATCCTGACTAGGCAGCAAGAGGTACCAGCTTTTGGAGCACGTGCATGTTGTCGCATGTTATAATGAGATGCTAAAACAATTCTTCTTTCGAGTATCTCAGATTTTTTAGCATGCAACAAGAAGAAGAAGAATGCCAAACAATGTGCAGAGAATGTAACTATCTAGACGGTTGTCAGTAGTTGATAAAAAAAAGTCCTCATGAAAGCTTTTCTGCATATTTTGTTTTCATTCCATCCAATATAATGATGGATGTAACAAGGCACATGTAAGTAAGTCTTTCCTGCAGAAAATGTTTTGCTTTCGTTGTCTAAACATTAGCTATCAGATCATCAGCACTAATCACCTTCCAATACTAATGTTATTAGAAAATGTACACGTAAATAACTTTTTTTCCAATACTTATGTTATTTGCTGTTGTGTATGCATTTTGCTTTAAATAACCTGCTATACATTATGCATTCAGACCTGTATTCTTAGTCAAACTGAGGCCTGCTGCGAAGCGCGCTAATCATACTAGTTAATAACAAAAACAGTTACGCAAAAAAAAAATTAAAAAAACGTTTTAAATAATTAGAAAAAAAATATAAAAAATTATTTTTGAAAATATTATTTTATTTTAATTTAATTGATTGGAATGGTGAGACACGTAAAGAAAGAAAATGATGGGGTGAAAAGTGGCGGAGCCACGTATTGGTGTACGCGACACCATTGATTTTTACGTCTCATATGTATCATGTAATAGGAAATTTTCGAGCGACACCAACGGTTTTATAAAAGAAATATTGAAAACACGTATGGAGCAAATATAAAATGTATTTTTTATATATTTCAAATAACTTTGTATTTTTATTGTGTTTTTTTTTCAATGACATTGTACTTTTATTATGATATTGGCTTTTATTATGTGATTTGATCCGATCTGAAATTTTTTACTCCGGGTTATTATAAACCCGTGTATCGAAAAAAATAACACAATAAGAAAAAATTCATCACTCCGCCACAGGTGTTGAGGAAGAAAACGTAACTGAAATGACGAGAGAATAAGTTAAAGTAAAAAAAACTTTTTTTAAACATATATTTAGCAACTAGGTTACAATCTCGTGTATTACACGGGTTAAATAAAGATATTACTTTTAAAACTACAAGAAAATAGTAGAAAAGTAAACGTACTTACTACTTAGTATTAATGAAATTATTATATTTTTAATAGATTTTTTGTCCTATAAAAATATAGAGTATACCCGTGGTTTAGGCCTAACGCATTAAGGTTCATAGAAACCCTAGCCCATGTGATCCTTATATAAAGGATACTTCACCTCCAAGGTATTGATCTTCTTCTCCTCCCTCCCTCCCTCCCTCACACATATAAACTGATACTCTATATATTCATCTATGTTCATCAATGGTGGAATACTGTACTGACTTGAGCGTCGGAGGGTGGTCCAGACACTCCGGTCTCTGACCTCTTCTAACGAGTTCCTGGTTTTTGCAGATCTGGATCGGAACGGAGAAGATGAAATGTGGTTGGTCCATCTTCGTAGTTGTTGTGACGAGCCTAAGCTACCTCTTGGCGAATCCATGTAGCAACACAAAACATATTCAATGTAATAGATTGTACCTAAAGATCATATTACCTTTTGTCTCTACCAAAACTCATAAATAAAACTTCGTTAACCCCAGACCAAATATGTTGAACAAACCCTTGATCCACGTGTTTTTTTACAGCAAGGAAATTAAATATATAAACAACTGAGAATGGTTAGAAAAAACCTAACCAAATTCGAAATAAAGGAGTTACATGAAACTTTTGCTGAAATGAGCTATGGTAGAAAGTGTAATCACTTTTGGGCTTTTCTCTCCATGTTGATGCAAATGGGGTTGTCGCCCATCCGAATGGCGACATATTCATACAAACTCATCCCAATCATTGGGTTTTGCCGGACATGTCAGTTAACCAAAAGTTGTCTCCCTTTGCAATGGCGACAGCCTCCGGTCACACCTCCACATCACTCACTACCAGATCCTAGTCACTATTCGATCCTTGTCAAAGCTATCGTCATTTCGATAGACGATAACTTTTTTTAGAATAGTAAATTCAAGTTGTATATGCTGGATGGTATTTTCCGTGATTGAGTTTCTACAAACTTGACATTAGAATTTGCGGTTCGGGTCACGCTTTTATCACTAAAATTCCAAGAACAACTAAAATCATTAAAGTTTACAGCTATTAATATATCATACAACCCATACTGAAGAACAACTTATTGTTTTAATTCTCGCATGGGCCGGACTGAAGTTTACGTGAGAAGCTTTTGGGTTGGTGGGCTGCTGAATGATTGCAGTTGGGCTTTGTATATCAAAGGTTGTTTAAATCATTTTGTTGTCTCTCTCAAAGGAAAATAAACAACTTTGATTTGTACGCATATCTTCAGATTCTGTAAGGTTAGTTCTTAGATCTGGATGTATTTTCTTTAATTCTTGTTGTTTAATCTTTCATAAGAATCTTTTAAATAAGATTCGAGACGCAGATTTGAATTTACATCAGAACCTAGTTATATAATTAAAAATTATTTTAGAATTCTTTTCATGAGGTTTGAATTTGATTTTCGTGAGATTTTAATCTTGTTTGATACTGTTCTGCTATGTATGATCGTATGAATTGAATAGTTTATTACAAAGGAATAGGTGCTAAATATATAGCAACTTACAGCAGGATTTCTAGGAACTATTAACATGGAAATAATACATAATTGACTAACTATTTTAGGCAAGATAATCTTGAAGGTGATTGAGTCTTGTGGAGGTGATCGAGGCAGTAATTCTAGAGTTATTGAGGGTGATCCGTAATCTATGTTTAATTAGTTTCCTAATTGTTAGAAACGGTGACTATCCATGCAAGACTATAATTTAATTCTTCCATTTCTCAATTCATCATCATACTTCACCATTGATCAATGGCTGTTTTTAACATTTTCATTGAACAAATAATTGATGCATAAAATTAATGATTGAAATGTTCAGTTTATGGTTGGTGTTTTATATCAACTTGTAACGATTTTTATTATTGTTAAAGAATGACAGACCCAAACAATAAGAGATTTTGGTTATATAAAAACTGCAAGACTTGTGCCGGATGGTTGGCTTCACAAGGTAAAGATCCTAAAGGTAATAGATCTTACAAACCATAAATGAAATCTCTAAAGTCTGCCAAGTTGCATGTGGTATATATCAGCATGCATGATTTGTTTGGTAACTTTTTTTTGTAAGTGTCTTCATTTTGAGCCTGCAAATGGTTGGTTCTATCAAGTGTTTTAAATTACTTTTCAATTCACGGGTTAGTATAATTTATACTCATGGATAAATATGATTAAGTTGGCATAAATGCAAAGGTTTGAAACTTGAAAGGTGGACAACTAACTCTCATTGTGATCAGCTACCTAGTGAGAGAGACGCGATTTGGAGAGGAGACCGTGAGGTGTTGGTCGGTCACGACAGCAATGGCCTGCCGAATTGAAAGTGGGGACAGGAACTAAGTGCATTGGGCCTTCACGTCTTAGTGTTCGTGGAGATGTTTTGACGCTGAGATTGTATCTAGAAGAGCTTTAAATGTTTATAAATAATATTAGAAGATTTATACACGATGGAATTTGATGAAGAATTAAATGTTTTATAATGAAACGAGTGCTTTAAGCCGCGAATGAATAACATGAGATTTGAATGATTAACTATGTGATTTCTAGCTATATATGATTATTGATTAATCATACAAGCTAGCGTTGGGAGGTTTATAAATGTGATGATTGCTTTATAAACGGGTTTTGAGATTGGAATAATGACAATTTAATGTTCTTTATAAGAAAAGAGGGTTAAAGTGTATAGTCTTTCAATGGGTGTGGTAAGGGTCATCCGTTGGCAAGAATAGACCATGTAGTTTTGTTATATTCCTCCACAACTTTCTTTGTGGGTTGTAATATTTTGTTTGTTTTTTAATAAATCTTCTACCTTTCAAAAAAAAAAAAGTTTGGTGGCTAAATGTCATGTGTTTACAAAGATAGATGGTTTATAAACATTTATTATGACGTTTTGAGATCAGTGGTTATGGAATGTGTCAAGGAAGGTACAGACAAATGTTTATAAATGGTTTCATAAATAATTGTATGATGAGTTATCGAATGCTTATGAACTAGAAATTGTGCCCCGCGCTCCGCGGCAGTTGATGCTGTGATATTAACGTGGCCAAGCAAATAAAAACGTGGTTAAATACATAAAAGAAACGTATGAAGTTACGGCGACACGGTTTTGGAAATCGAAACATAGATAAAAGACAGTTGTATAATGGTACCGATGTTTTTCAGTCGGTGTCAGTATCATTCTTCACGGCACCCACGCGTCGCAGTACGATTAAAGGAAACGTATGAAATTACGACGGATCGGTTATGAAGATTGAAACATATATAGAAAATATTATCATGTCCAGAAAGTTGAGGTATAAGAATTAAAAAAAAGTAATTTAATAGAAAAAATTATAAGAAAAGTCAGAAGAAAAAAAAATAAAAACAAAACAAAAAAAAATAGTTGCAGGCAATAGGGTTTGAACCATGACAGCCAACTGCAAAGGCAACGAGCTTATCATCTCCTCTAACACAATCTTTGTGTTAAGTAATGGAAACAAACTTATTTAACAACAAAGTTTTTAATATAAATGTCGATGGGAACAAACTTATTTAACAACAAAGTTTTTACTTTGTAAGACTCCAGTTGTGAAATACGTAAACTTAAACCTTATATTATCACATTAATAACCATAAAATGTCTAAAATATTATTAAATATATATCTTTTGTTAATTTTAAGGTGTTACATCGAACTTTAGGTAACAAAACCTCTAGAAAATTAAGTAATTTTACCGTGCGTGTATGTTGAAGACAATATTCTCGAACATGTCAAAAATCATGTTTTTGAAGCATCGTATAACAAAAAAATTGGATGTGATTATTTCCGGGACAGAATATATATTAATAAGAACATGTTAAGGGTATGAGGTATACCCTCACGAGAGGGCACTCGTGAGGGCCTTCACGCCATGAGAGGGTAGGGAACACCACCCCCTCTTGCGTGAAGGGGCGTGACGGAGTACCCGTGAAGGGTTTCACGCGAGAAAGGCCTGGAACTAGCCGTTGGAGCAACGAAGGACCTCCAAACATATTGTTTCCCCATCTTCTATCATGTCAACGAAACAGCTTCAGAGAGGCAATGACAGAACATAAATAGAGGATGAAGGTTGAAACAAATGAAGAGAAAAGAAGTGAATGGGCTCAGAAGATGGAAGCCCTAACTGAAGTTGCTAATATGGAAGGGGAGGAAGCGAATGGCAGGTACTTAAAACACTTTCTTCCTGCTCAATTTTGCCTCGTGTATTGGATTGATTTTGAGTTGGAACCCTAGATATTTCTTAAAACCCAGAGATTTTGGAATTTTATTAATAAAATTTTATTTTAAAATGAATATTTTATAATATATGCATTTAATGCTCACTTGGATTGGGTATTTGCCAAGTGAGGAATGGGTATTTCCTTTACCATGTGAGAGCCAAGTGAGGAAGCAATAAAGCTGATGTGGTATTTCAAACTTTAAAGACTTCATTCCATATTTATGTTTTTGAATTACAAACTTCAAGTTTTTATTCATTGGGGAATTGTGAAATAAGGGATAATCGGAGGAGCTACATTTGAGAGGGAATTGTGAGTCTCCTTCCCTAGGAAGAGCTCTCTTAGGGTTGGGTTGGATTGGAGCTTAACCTAGTGTGTGTATGTATGTATGTATGATTTGAATATGTGATGATTGATATTATCAACAAAACCATACAACTTCATCTATCTTCTTGTTCATCATCAATGACTGTTCTTATTTTGTCAATTGTTGTTGATTTTGACCACAAATCATCCTGTCTCATTCATTGTTCAAGAGTGATGTTCAAGTGTTTTATTGATCAAGATCTAATCAGGAGATAATTAGAACTAGTCATCTATACTAAGGTCAAAATTCATATGAAATCATAAAAAATAATTACAATAAAAAAACAAAATTGTAATTGTAGATTTCTAATACAGATAACAAGATTTATTAAATCTTTATTTGAATTCTACATCAACTATGTCATTATATGTGGAAATAACTTGGTATTTTTCATCGATACAATTATATTTAGATAATTGAATGTGAATTCAAGTTTTTTCTGAATTTGATGCACATATGCAAACATATTCGATGAAAAATCACTCATATACATTGGAGAATCAAAGTTTATATATATGCACACATGCTTGTGAATTTGAGTAATTGATTCCTCACAAGAAAAAAAAAATCAAAAACGATTCTTGAAGAGATATGGTACCGAACTCATCAAATCTGGGTCGAATATAACTCACTAGATCTGGATCTAGGGATCCGGATTGTGTGGGGAGCGGAGCATTGTGAAACCACGCTGACGTGGACGGTTTCACGAGACGCATGATTATGTTACCACCAATCAAATTAAGATGTCACAATCGAATCGGTTATCCCCTCAATGGGCTCACACCTTCTTAATGTAAGTTAGGTAATTCACTATCTTGACACTCTCTCTCTCTTACATACTTATTTTCTAGTGATAAAATATTTATTCTCACGCTAGATGGAGAATTTACTTCTTGTGGCGAGGCTAAGGACGTTCTGTCTTGCAGATCGGATCGATGATTATACTTCATTGGTGCTTGGAGAAGTCTCCTGTGAAAGTTAATATCCAAACCCCTTTTGGTTTCGGGTCTTACTTCTTCAGTTTTTTTACATGCTTCACTCACTGGATATGAATATGAATAATATGAATATGACATGAGAAAGTATAGTTTTAGAACCTTTTAAATTATATTATTTAAGAAAGTTATATCATTGGTGTGAGCATAGTCACGAATCAAGTCGTACGATATACCAGTAGGAAACCCCCGCGATGCTGCGACGACGACAAAATTTTGACTTTTCAAATTCAAACCTTTATTGTACAACTAAAAGATTTTTCATTTTCTCACCCAAGGATGCTTTTCTGGTTAAATTATAAACTTGGCAATAAAAATGGATGTGGCTTCAACCATTGATGGCAAGAATCTTAAGCAACTGCAATCTAGCAAGCTTAGCTTCACAAGAAACAAGATGATGGCTGCATTTAGTAAATTTAAATAAGCATACCATGGTATCGCCTTAAGATGCTCTAATGAACGTTTAAACTAATATTGATATTGGTGTTCAATATGTGTGCTTATATTTGGTTTGGTTAGGGCTATTGAGATTTACAAAAAATATATTGTTTCAATGATGATCCATTTTTGTGAATGAAAAATTTTCAGTATCAATAATAGATTTTGAGCAACTTTAGAACAATTTGAGATGCTTTATTTATAGCTAAATTCTTTTATCATTTTTAGTTGATTTTTGTTACGTTTTTCAGGGTATAGCATTAAAAGGAAAGGCACAACGGGACGCGTTAAATTCTATAAAAAAAAAATTCTTATGGTAATCTTAGTTAGAGGATGAACATATGATGTTGTTAATCCGGTTAAAAGTGGATAAGTTTTCTTTTAACCATGTAGCAGGCTAAATATGATTAAAAAAAGTCTACTGTCATTATCTTCAATTTGGTTTTATCTTGTTTGGTCATTCATACATCCGAATGTAATTCAATTATTTTTTATTCCAAAACGGTGATTATTCCTTTTTGGTTGGACATGATTTCTTCAATTTTGATTTATTCGAAGAAATTCTCATCTGGGTTCTCAAGTCTGCATCACACCACCCAATTTGGGATTTAAATTCCTAAAAGCAGTTATGGGTTTTTTTATAGTGTTTTCCACATAATTTCAAAAAACTGGGTCACTTAAATCTTTTCCGCAATAAGTGTTTGATGAAATACGTGTGTGAGTCGATAGAGGTGGTAAAATGGATGGGTCGGGCAGGTTGATGTTGGTCAAGCCGACCCACAAACACTATTTTATACACCTTTTGATATTGTTTATGGTTATTTACATGCCAATTATGATTGTAAAAATTTTACTTTTACAAAAAATAGTCCAACTTTTTTTAGCTTTACCCGTTTAACCTGTTTGATCTATTTCATTTTCAGTTTAATCCTTTCCTTTATACAGCTCATTGTCTAAATAACTAATGTTTTTTTAAGTCATTTGATGCTCATGATTGATAATGTCACAGGTGGCACCCTACAAGAAGGTGAGAAGCGTGATGTCACTAGCATGATACAAGAAGAGTGATGATACTAAGTCATTTGATATGCCTTTTGTCTTGATTTTAGAAGTATCCTTTTTTTAAACGACTTTAAATCCCAGCTTAAGATTATAACTATGTATATTTTTCAGGGAATTGAGATGCTTTCCCTTGGCTCATTCAAGACTGGCTCCATTCTGTTGGTAAGGAAGATCTTTTTGTCATTGTAAATGCTCTGTTCCTTGTGAAGAATTCTAATATCAGTTTGAAACATGGTAATATGATCTAATCTTCAGGCTGGACTCTTTTTCTATGAGTCTTCTTCACCCCACTTATGGTCAGTGTTGCTTAATCATTCGATGCACCTATGAAGGTAATGTATGGTTTTTTCTTGGAATTTGGCATATTCTTTTCTTAATTAAGAGAAAATAGGTTATTTCTTTTCCGGCTTCTATTACCAACAGGAGTTGTTTCTATGCTTGGTTTAGGTTTTTTTTTTTTTGAACGGCAACACCTAGATATTCTAGGATAATTGAGTTTTCTCGGGGCAACACCTAGAACATCCAGGGCAGCCCATCACAGGAGGAACCCCCCTCCACTGGGTAAATTCCCTGACCTGGCCATGGACTCTTTTTTTGCTGTTGGCAGGTTTCGAACCCAAGACCTCCACTATGGGAAGTCTTGGGGCTACTATTGCACCAAATGGCCAACGGTTGCTTGGTTTAGGTGGTATTGTAATTCCAGGCATGACATTATTAACAGGTGATACATATCATTGTTGTACCTCTTATGATCTTGGGATTAGTTTATGAACAAAGTAATTTAAAATTAGGTAATATTGTTAGGAGACGACAAGCTAATTGCCTATATTATTACTTATGCCATCAATATATTGTTAACTTGTGTAGTTTATTGCTAAGAAAATTTTATAATTATGTGTTTATTTAAGTGTAAATATGTGGAACTTTTGCATGGTGTTTTTCACATTCTATGGCAACTATGTTTTGAATTTAAGTTAGGATTAAAGACCTGTTTGTAGAAAGAATCAAAATGAATTATGGAAATCCTGTTGATGTGAACTTTAAATATTAGTAAAACAAATAATTGTGCTCACCATCAGAGGCAATGTTTGGATGCTTTAATTCATCTTGTGTTTTGCCAATACTTTTTTCTTTTACTAATTATTGTTTATAAATGTTGTATGCTTTATTTGTTTACCTATTTTTATGTTCAGGCATTTTTGTAGCATTGGCATTGAGATTAGGGGTGTTCAAAAAAATCCGAATCCGAAACCAAACCCGAATTATCCGAAAATCCGAATCCTAATTATCCGAAAATTCGGATATCCGAAATTTCGGATATCCGAAATTCGGATATCCGAATTTTCGGATTCGGATTCGGATAGTGATTTTCGGATATTTCGGATAGTTCGGATATTCGAATATCCGAAATATTATATTTATATATTTTTTTTAATTGTTTTTATATTTAAAAATAAGAAAATTTGAATCAAAACCCGATATATTATATTTATATATTTTTATATGTATATTTTCTAATGTTTTTTAAGGTTTTTAATTGTTTTTGTAATTTAAAAATATTATTTTTATATATTTTTTTATTTTTTTTATATTTTCGGATATCCGTTTCACTATCCGAATCCGTATCCGAATTTTCGGATATCCGAAATTTCGGATTAGGATTCGGATAGTGAAATCCACTATCCGAAAATTTCGGATATCCGAAATTCGGATATCCGAATTTTCGGATATCCGACTTTGAACACCCCTAATTGAGATTGGTTGGGTCAAGGAGAAATAGCCAATAGTTGCCCTGAGGAAGAGATGTCTCTTGAGTCGCAATCAAGTTGGAAATTAGTCATTTTTTTATAAATTTTGATTAATATTTTTAATAATATTTTACATATTTATTTGTTTTTTTTTGTAAAACATTTAAATTTGTATGTGAAGGATGGAGAAGATAATATTGACACAAAGCGACATGGGGTTCAAAGGGAAGTTGTGGATGGTTAGAACGTCTCTTTTTTGTTTAGGAGGTTTGATTTTAGCCACTTTACTTACACTATTTTGTAGAAACTTAATGAATTGATTCATTTATATGGTGATAGGGTGATGTACTTTCAGTTATAAAAAAGTATTTGCATATTTTTTTATTATGTGGTTTTTATTATTCAACCCATGTAATATTAAGTAATTATAATTTTATGAATTTTATCATTTTTATTGTTTAACACATGTACTACACGGGTCTCTAACCTAGTATTTATATACACACCAGGGGCGGCCAGGCAACACGACCGTAGGGGGCCCAACATTTCGAGGGGCCCAAAAAAAAAATTTATATATATATTTAAAATTTTCGAGGCTTTAAAAAAAATTATTGGGCCTTTTTAAAAAAGTAATTTTCATTATGGGCCTTTTTTTTACGGCTCGTGTAGGGCATTCGAATTCTCGGAGACGGCTCCGATACACACATATGTTTGCATTAATCTATAATCCATTCGTTATTGTAATAATGATAGCTACTAACGTTTCCTATAAATAGAGGAAATTTGACTGCAGTTATTTTGCTAAAATAATGATAGCTACTAACGTTTCCTATTCCCTATGATTCCTTTAACCAAGAAGGTAACTATTTCACATGGAAGACTGCACAATGAAGATTTAATCCCGATAATATGATTGAATTGGGCTTTGGGTCGTGGCTCAAGCAGAAAGTCCAAGTTATGTTGTTCAAGTCGTTTTAGGTTAAGAGATTGTTTTATTTTGAAAGTTGTTTGCATACGTATTATAGTCATTTTAGTATGCTTGTTTTCCAAGCAAATTTAGTATTTAGTAGTATATAATAAGCAAGAAAAAGTCGTCATGGTGTCCGCCACAAAACTACCGTGTTCTTTATTTTTCTGCATATCCAATTATATTTCAACAATTGGTATCAGAGCGACGGTTATGAAGAGATTGAAGAGAATTTTCAATCGGGGTGTTTAACCGTTTGGAATTAGAAGTTGTTTGTTGCAGCATGTTCTCAAGATCAAGAAGAAGTCTAATTGGGGTGAATAACCAATCTAAGTCGGGTCTGATTGGGGAGAGTAACCAATCGAAACCCAAAGCCAACTTTAGTTTGTTATGTGAAGAAACAAACTTAAAACTTTTGGGTCATCAGATTCTTGATCAGAAACATAGTGATAACGATGGCTAAAGGTGGTGAAAAACCGGTAAACAACGCACTGATACAGGTGAGAGACCACCAAACCGTGAACATGCAGTTAACAACGAAGAATTACTCCTAATGGTCGGTAGTAGTTCAGACCATTCTTGGAGCCTATGGCTCTTAGATGTAATCGATCCGGTGAGGAACAGTAGATGAACGGAAAAATCAAACGGTCATGGCGTTGTTGTTTCAATCACTACCCGAAGATATACTCATGCAGGTTGCTAAATATGCCAAGGCTCATGAGGTATGGGAAGCAATTCGTGTATCGTTCCATGGAGCATATCGGGTTCAAAAGGCACGGATAATGTGTTAAGATTGGAGTTAGAGATGTTAAAGATGAAGGGGGACGAATCGATTGATGAGTTCGCAGCCAAGATCACTGCCATTTAAGGAAAGTTTAAAAGTCTTGGCTCAACACTCGAACCGGAAGTACAGGTAAGAAAGTTGTTTAACTCCTTACCGTTCAAGTACCTCCCGATTGTAGCGTCGATTGAACAATCAGAGGACTTGGATAGTATGCCATTCGAAGAAGCTATTGGAATACTAAAGGCGTTCGAATACCGAGTCAGACTGTATACAGGGAACAAAAGTGATATGACCGGAAAGCTGTTGTTATCAAGATCTCACAACAACGCTAGAACTAAATTGGGTGATAACAGTCGGAGGAATCAAGGAAGAGGGCAAGACATATACGGCTCTATCTCTCGAGGCCGAGGGAGGGGGCGAGGTTCTGGTGGAGGAAGAGGTCGTGCTAACTCGTCAAGTGACAACTAGAGATAAAACCATCATGCTCGAGATAAAAGTAAGGTAAGGTGTTACAATTGTAATGAACTAGGTCACTTCGCACGAGAATGCATGAAGCCTAAAGATCAACAATCAAATTCAAACCAAATTGAAAAGAAAGCAGAAGAACTAATGATGGTCGATGTTTTGCACGAAGAGATCCTCCTGAACGAGGACAAGGTACACCCATTGCTCTATTCAAACGATGTCAAAACGAGTAACACATGGTACCTCGACAACGGGGCGTCAAACCACATGACGGGAGAGAAAACCAACTTCACGAAGATCAATTCACATGTGAATGGGCTAGTTAAGTTTGGTGAACAATCCATGGTAAAAATTGAAGGAAAGGCTCGATTATATTTGACTGTACAAACGATGAGCAACAGGTTGTCCATGGTGTCTACTACATCCAAAAGCTATGTAGTAATATCCTTAGTCTTAGACAGCTGACCAAAATCGGTCACAAGATAGTCATGGTCGAAGATTACATGTGGATCTACGAGAAAGAAGGACAACTACTGATGAAGTTACCACGCTCGAAGACTCGGATATACAGGAAGGAGCTAAAAATCGGAAAACCGGAATGTTTGATAAACTCAATCAATGAACAAGCATGGCTATGGCATGCCAGACTTGGTCACTTGAATTTCCAGTCAATGAATTGAATGCCCAACTTAAAACTTGCAAGGGGAGTACCAAGGATTTCTCATGTATCACAAGTTTATGACACATGCATGGTAGGCAAACAAAATCGACTCCCTTTCCCAAAACAAACAAATTACAGAACATAGAGACCAATAGAGTTGATCCATACAGATCGTGTGGACCAATCTCACCACCAACCCGGGGAGAAAACACGTACTTCATGTTGCTTGTAGATGATCACACCCGGTTCGTGTGGGTTTATGCAATAAAGAACAAGAACGACACTTTGAATGTGTTTAAAAGATTCAAGAAGGAAGTTGAAAGTGAATTAAAGATCAAAACCCTTAGAAGTAATAAGTGAGGGGAGTTCCTAAACATCCTATTTACATCATATTGTGAGGAAATAGGCATCAAGAGGATGTTCTTGCCCCCTACACACCGCAACAAAATGGTGTAATAGAGAGGTGAAACCGATCAATTTTAAACACGACAAGAAGGATGTTAAAGTCAATGCACGTATCGCAAGACTTGTGGGGTGAGGCCGTCAGACACACAGTGTTCGTATTAAATCGTGTCCCAAAAAAATCTTTGAATAACGTAACTCCCTATGAAGCTTAGAAGAGAAATACACCAAATATGGAACACCTGCATGTTTTTGGGTGTGTGGGATACATGAAAATATCGTCGGTAAATCAAAATAAGTTGGATGACCGAAGCAGATCAGTGGTAAATCTTGGCATTGAACCCGGCAGCAAAGCCTATCAACTTTATGACCCGGATCAAAACAAAGTGTACGTAAACTGAGATGTTGAGTTTGATGAATTAATGAATTATGACTGGACCGAGTATATGATGAAGGAAAACAACAAAACTGGTCCATAATGGGTAGAGTTTCAAGTAGAAAGTCAAGAGACACAAGGCGCTTCACATGTGTCTCCAATAGAAGACAAAGCTAGCATTCAGCCTGTGCACTTATCCTCAAGCAATACCAGGCCACAAGGACAGCCTCACAATAAACATGAACCAATAACACATGTCTCTTAACGGGAACAACAAGACGAACCAATTGAGGAACGAACAAGAGACACTTCAGAAGCATATGACGTTCTCAGCCCTGTTGGAGCTGAACAAAGGGCTGAGAACCCTTGCGACGGTCAAGCGGGCAACCCACTGTACCAAAAAGACTTTAAGACTTTGTAATGCTACAAAGTGAGGAAGAAGTCCTTCTCCTAAACGAAGAACCAAACTCACATAATGAGGCCAAAGGAAATGAGAATTAGGAGAAGGCAATGAAAACTGAGATAGTATCCATCAAACAAAACAAGACTTAGAAACTAACTAACCTTCCTTCAGGGCATAAAACAATTGGGCTCAAGTGGGTATTCAAAATAAAACGAGATGCAAACATAAAGATAACAGAACACAAAGCCAGACTTGTCGCTAAGGGATATGTCTAACAACATGACCTTGATTTCAACGAGGTGTTTGCCCTGCCCGGTTGCAAGAATAGAAACAATACGTATGGTGTTAGCGTTAGCAGTTAGAGAAGGGTGGAGTGTACACCACCTAGACGTGAAATCATCGATTATAAATGGTGAGTTAAAAGAAGAAGTGTATGTGAAACAACCAGAGGGATTCGTTGATCCATGCAAAGAGAAGATAGTGTACTGACTATATAAGGCGTTATTTGGCCTCCGCCAAGCTCCGAGAGCTTGGAATGAACGCCTAGATGCAACGCTGAAACATTTAAAGTTTCCGATCAAACTTAGTAGTATAAAATATAAAGGTTAGGTCATTGTATTCAAGTAGTTTTCGTGATTTAATAAACAAGAAAAAGCTGTCGTGGTGTCCGCCACAAACTACAGTGCTCTTTATTTTTTTTCATATCCAATTGTATTCCAACAATTGGTATCAGAGCCGCGATTATGAAGAGATCGAAGAAAGTTTTCAATCAGGGTGTTTAACCGTTTGGAATTAGAAGCTGTTTGTTGCAGCCTGTTCGCAAGATCAAGAAGGTCTGATTGGGTGAATAACCAATCTAAGTCAGGTACCAACCGTCCGGTTGCACACCCGGGGTATCCTGAAATGGGGTGTGACAGAATTGAACCATTAGCCAACTCTCAAAAGTCTTGGTGTGTGTGTATATATCGAATGCAAGAACACAACCTTTGATGATTGTTTCTAATTGTACACATTGTAACAATGAGAAGAATACCTGTAAACTATATATTTAAATCTCATTTAAAAAAATCTTAAATCTGTCAATTATATCTCGTGCACTCTTGTTAGACCATATGTTATACCAATCTTTCAATTTTTTTAATACATTAAAGATAAAGAGAAGAGAGAAGCCAATTGTGTGCTTTCACCGGTGCGGCGCCATCACCCTAAGCGTGGACATCACCGGTGTGTCCGCGAAGGCCGGTAGGTGTCCCCCGTGGCAGCTTGTCTAAATCGGATGAGGTAGGGTGCAAGACGTATTCTACACTACATAGACTTATTCGTTGTAGATTTAGCGGCGACAATTTCTAACACGACCCGAAATATAACATAATTTTAAGCCTGTCCGGGATTCCTAAGTTAAGATTAACGTTTTTTATACGAATAAATATACGAAAAAATAACATGTAAAACCTTATATAAGTTGTATTATTATACTAAAAAAAAATGGATTCCATCGGAGCCCTAAATAGAAAGGCCCCATCGCCATTTCTGTTCATGTCAAAAACCGATCACTGCCTGCCTTCTCTCGTTTTCAGTTTTCTGTTTAGGGCTAACTTTCTCCATTTCACTTCTTCAGATCTTTACTCCTAATTCCCTTTCCAAATCTCAAATCGCAAAAACATTGGCTTATATTTTTTTACGCCAACGATTTTGCTTTTGATCCACCAAATCCACCCAATTTTCCCTCTCTGCTTCTATTCTAACACATCATCAAATTCCGAGATTGTTGTGTATATATTTGTATTTTTTTTCTCATCGGTTCACAACTAGGTTTTTGGATCGGCGGCTAGTTGATTGATTGATTAGGTTTTAGTTAGACAGTTCGAAATGAATAACAACTACGCACGAGGAGGAGGGGGGAGGTATCCGCCAGGAATTGGGCGTGGAAATTATCAAGGAAACCCTAACCCTAATTTCCAACAACAGAAGAATTACCAGCAACAGCAGTATCCACAAAGGAATTCAGTGCACCACCAGCAGTTTCAACAACAGCAGCAGCAACAGTGGCTGAGAAGAAACCATGTGGGAAATGATTCGAGCGTGGGTGATGAAGTCGAAAAGACTATTCAGTCAGAAGCTGCTGACCCTAGGTACAGTTGTGGTTCTGTGCTCAAATTTATGTTATTATATGTCTGTTTTGTTTAGTTATATATAGGGCTAAACAATTTCTGGCTTGGGTAATAAGTGTCGTGTCGAGTAACACGTTTATAAACATGTTTGTTCGTGTCTGAAGAAAATGACACGATTAGTTAATGGTGTCGTGTTCGTGTTTAGAACCCATGTTAATCGTGTCGTGTCTGACCTGTTTAACACGTGTAGACCTGTTTTGCCAGCCCACTTATAATGTTGTGATGGATTTCGTGCCATGAAGCTATGGCTTGTGATTGTTAATAGGGGGATTCTTTATATTTTGTTAGTTTTTGTGAATAATAGTAGCTAATGTGAAATGTAGGGTGGATTCTTTGTAGTACATTCTGTGTTTTGTTATTTGTTAGGCTAGTTCTTATAGGATGGGCTAGACTAAATGGAAATGGTGATTAAATTGCATAAAGTATCGACTTACTTAATCTGTTTTGGTTCACTAAGTACTCTGGTTGTTAACTTTGGGCCCATCCAACATGATCATCTTATATTCTTATCTTATTTATAAAGAAGAATTGGATGTATGGTCTAAACTTCTTATCTTAGACGGTATCTGTTTTTTTGGTATTAGGCGATACAAATGGAAGCCTTGTTTAATGGCTTTTGTTTTGCTTTTAAGGTGGTATATATCTTTGGTGTTGTAGATGATTTGTACTTTTTTGCATTCTTACGTTTGGCTGGTCCAATAGTAAAAGTGTGTTCGTTGGCTTTCGGTGACCAAAGTGGAAGTCTAATTGTTTTTCTCATTGCAGTTCTCAAGATTGGAAGGCACAATTGAGGCTCCCACCAGCTGACACTCGATACAGGACAGAAGTATGTTTTGTTTATGTCATATATGTTCTTCTAACTCTAATTTTGGATGCCTAACTGTGTCTATTTCAATGAAAATTTGCATTGGAAGTATGATTTTGTACACATTTTAATGTGTGTGGGAATGTTAATCAAACTCACCTATTTTTCCGTGCTTTCAGGATGTGACAGCCACAAAAGGAAATGAATTTGAAGACTACTTTCTCAAGCGTGAGTTACTAATGGGGATATACGAAAAGGGTTTCGAGAGGCCATCTCCAATTCAGGAGGAAAGCATCCCCATTGCTCTTACAGGAAGTGATATTCTTGCAAGAGCTAAAAATGGCACAGGAAAGACTGCTGCTTTTTGCATTCCTGCTTTAGAAAAAATTGATCAAGATAAAAATCTCATTCAAGGTTGTAAATTTTAACTATTCTATAGTTTTTTATATTTGATTTGTAAAGCATGATGTATGCAAATTTCATCGTCAATTTCTTTCAACCTAGCACATTGTCTAGATTTTGGTGTTTTTGCTGAACTTGTTTTTGTTTGCAGTTGTTATACTTGTGCCAACTCGAGAGTTGGCTCTTCAGACATCACAAGTTTGCAAAGAACTTGGAAAACATCTAAACATTCAAGTAATGGTTACCACTGGCGGGACCAGCTTAAAAGATGACATCATGCGGTTATATCAACCAGTTCATTTACTTGTTGGTACTCCTGGAAGAATATTAGATCTTGCAAAAAAGGGAATCTGTGCATTGAAAGATTGTGCAATGCTTGTCATGGATGAGGTGCAACTTGGTTATTTCTGTAACTACTTCTGTTAATAGTCGCATGATTCCTTTTTAATTTTGTATGTTAGTTGAGATAAATTTTGAATCTGTAATCATGAACATTATTTTATGTCCTTTGACTTTGATTTTTCAGGCTGATAAACTTTTGTCACCTGAGTTCCAGCCGTCAATAGAACAACTGATTCACTTTATGCCTAGGAATCGTCAAATTTTGATGTTCTCAGCAACGTTTCCTGTGACAGTTAAGGATTTCAAAGATAGATATCTTCAGAAGCCATATGTTATTAACCTCATGGATGAGCTTACACTTAAGGGAATAACACAGTTTTATGCTTTTGTTGAAGAACGACAGAAAGTTCACTGCCTCAACACTCTTTTCTCAAAGGTTTTGGCTTTATTGAATTGTGTACAACTATACAATGGTGTTTTGATTTGCATTTTGGAACTGACTTGGTAATCAGTTTTATTGTTTGGAATAACAGATTCTGCTTCTGATAATCCGATTATCTAGGGCCAATATAAGATTACTTGTTATCCCGTTCTGATAACATAATCTGAGAGACCTTTATCTCTATTTTTTCCGTCTCTAACTATTTCACTAAAATGTTCTTTTTGATCAATTTATATGTTAATATTTTCTATAATCAGAAAATTTTAAACGCTCATACATCTAATGGTTTGATTATTGAAACTTCAAATAATGTAACTACATGTTATAGTTGATCTATCTGATTCTGCTGATTATGCTATATAAAATAATCACTTTTTACTAATTGGAAACATTTTTATTTACAGCTTCAAATCAACCAATCAATCATTTTCTGCAATTCTGTAAATCGGGTTGAACTATTGGCCAAGAAAATTACAGAGCTAGGTTACTCTTGTTTCTATATTCATGCAAAAATGCTCCAAGATCATCGTAATAGAGTTTTTCATGATTTTCGTAATGGTGCTTGCAGGAATCTTGTCTGCACTGGTACTGCTTTTTTTTCATTGTGTTATCAGTAGTTTTCTTAAACTATTTTGTTAACTTAATTCTCCTGTCGTTATTTTTGCAGATTTATTCACAAGGGGTATTGATATTCAAGCAGTAAATGTTGTTATCAATTTTGACTTCCCGAAAAACTCTGAAACATATCTGCACAGGGTATGGTTGGAATATTATTGCATGATTTACTCATTGTACTCGAACATAAAAAAAAACTAATAATTCATAATGCAGGTTGGTCGATCCGGGAGGTTTGGACACCTTGGTTTAGCAGTAAATCTGATTACGTATGAAGATCGTTTTAATCTGTATGCATACTATTTCTCTATACTTGCAAGAGTTTATGGTTTAAAATTTAAACTCACACTTTTATCAATTTCACCTGCTTTTATCTTCTTTCCTTAGGTATAGGATTGAACAAGAACTTGGAACCGAGATAAAGCAAATCCCTCCGTTTATTGATCAGGCTATTTATTGTCGGTGATTGGACCACCTTAACTCTGAACATGCAGAATCGGTGATTGTTGGTGAGTTTATTTGTTAAACTATAATTTTGTGAAATTGAAGTCACTTGTTACATACTTACATGGCAAGCATTGCTTAAGTGATATTGAGTCGTGATTATGTTATGTAGATTAGGCATGTCCATGGGTTGGGTCTTGATCTGGATCTGATCCATATATGGATCCAACAGATTCAACACTTGATCCACTGATCCAATGCATTGACCCCTTTAAGTTGGTTAGTACTTGGCTCATTCCGCTAAAGAAATTATTTTTTTCATTTAGTTTCTTGTCATATCTTCATTAGTTTCCCCATTCTTAAAATCTTTTCTACCACCCCACCCCTTACATCTCTTTGTTCTTTCAACCCCCTCCCAATCTTCATCATGTAACTTTCATTTGTTATAAACATATTTGCTGACTATAAATTAATAAATGACAATTTCTACAAATGACCCTGTTCCTAAATAACAACAAAAAAATTTAGAAAGCAATTTGTTTTACATCAGTATTTATAAAATAAAGATATTATAAAGCTGATTTCATGATATCATTTTTATGCGATTATTTTAAAGATGGTTTATTTTTTTAACGTAAGTGGTTTAATTTATACTTTCTTAAGCAAGGGTTCTTGTTAGAATCAAAAAAGTCGGCTTGATTGATTGAAAAGTAAAATACAGATAGTGCCCTGTTCGAGAAGGGTAATCTCCGATTCAAAGGTATAGAAACCCAAATTTTAGAAAATGAACATCGACAACCTAATTGAGACTCTTGACTCCCTATTTCTAGGCTGCTAAAGCATTGACTCAAACTGACCCACTACCTATTGACTCAAACCGACCCACTACCTATTGACTCAAACCGACCCACTACCCTAGATTATGGCTGAACATATGGCGCTTTGGCTCCAATTTTGAATTAGACCCACTACATGCCCAGTTCAGCTGATCTGACCCACCATTAACCTGGGTTCGTATCAGTTCTACTCAATGTGGCACATTTTAGTAATAACACTTTTTAAAACATGATCTATTTTATAACAATAAGTTATTAATACAATTACACTTTCATGACAGCAAATGCGTAAGTTAGAAGTATATTATTATGTTGTAAGTTGGTGTTTAAATAAATAAAAGTGAAACACAAATTCTGTTGGGAGGGGGGCTAGTGCCATTAAATCTGAGCATTAAGCAGAGACTTCTAGTGGCTTTTAAAATATATAGAAAGTTGTAATTATTTAAGATTAAGTAAACATATGGAATTCAAAATTATAATGTCATATTGCTTTGATACAATAACTTTTCAAAAAGACTACTGTGTCGTTTATAAAGTTACAAAAGATTACATCCATGTTGAGAAAGGTCGATTAATGAACAGAAGTTTCACGTAATTTTTTGAACGTTAAATTCAACATTTTGGTGGCCCTTAACTAATTGAAGGAGTAGGAGCTTGATGCCTAGGGTTTGCTTTGCTTGCATTATATACACTTGCACATAATTAAATCTACCTTAAACCATGTCTGATTCCTTACCTGCATATTGTTCCTAGTATTTCTGAAGAGATTTTTATCTGCACATATAGTGTTTAGACAATTGCTTGATTAAACTACTTGATTTAATGGCAGACGTATATCTATTCATTCTAGAATTAGATCGCCCAGTGTTTCTTGTTATAAATTTTAGAAGGTTATAAGTGAAGTTTAATATTTGTACCTGGGATTACTCTCTATTAGTCAAAATGCATGTGCTGAACCACATGGCAAACATTTAACTGCAGAAGACTAAAATCTGTTTACTGAAGTTACTTCTAATATTTCAATAAGAACAATTTGGAAAATATGTTTTTGTGGCAGACCATATGTTCAATAGTAATGATAGTTTTGGCTATCAGTTTCCCATTTAGTGGACCCTGCAATTTATTTCCCTCCATGTTAAGTATCTACCTAAAAGGTCCTGGTTTGACTTTTAAGAACAAACAACTCTCCAACTTTCTAGTCTCTATATTTAAATTTTAGATATACAGCTTTAACCATTTCATATAAGGAACACCACAAATAAATAGAAGAAAACGTATAGAATGTAATAGAACTCATTATGCCATAGTTTTAGAAGACATTAGGTCGGCATCCAGGATGATATTTCTAGGTTGTCTCATGAACAATTGGTCATCTCTTTTTTTGGGAAATTTTTATGTTTAAAGCTACCTGTCTACCCATGATAATAATGACATAAGTTGATATGGGTCCATAAGATTCCTATATTTTGTTCATTGATTGAAGGCATAGGGTAAAGATGATATTTTATAACATGATTTTGACTTTGTGGGGGCAATTATTTGTTGGTGTGTGAATAAAAGAAACATAAGAAGTTAATAGTTTGAATGGGAACTGCGGAATAATATTTTCCAAGAAAACCCAGTTATAATTACATAGTAGTTGCAAATATGAAATTATGAATGCAATCAGGGCAAAACTAGGTTGATAGGATAGGGAAATCAGTTATAATTATAGATTATAGATTATATTCATAGAGGCACGTTCATTACATAACCAATTCAAGTAGAAAACCGCATAAGCACTTTACTCAGTGCTGTAAAGATATAGTCGGAGAGAGAAAGGGAGGCGGTTACGCAGTTACATAACCATCTTATGTATCACAACTAAAGCAATAGGTATTAGGTACACATGTTCATGCAGTTCCTGCGGTTCTCTACTTAAAATTGGTTCTGTATTTGAAACGACCCTTTATAATAAGTAAGCCGGAATTTGGAAATGTTATCTGTGACTCTTGCCACCATTTGGGGATCAATTTTCTTCCCAAAATAGTAGGTTCATTGTTGGTTTTATATTTATTACATTTGACTCAATTCTTTGACCTACAGAATGGCAGTTGTCAAGTGATATGGGTCCAGTCTTGAGGAGTTTGAAGACAATCCTTTACTTTTGGGATAACATAATTATTTTGTGATGGAAAACTGAGTGGTTTCTTTAAGATGTTGGATTTTTTTATTATTCTGAACCAAGTCAAAACCTAAGAAAGGCAACCCTGAAAGTGATGATGTCTTGTGTTGTGGAGGAGTTCAACATGTTTTTAGTTAAACCAACTACTTCCTTGAAGACTTGTGTTTCATTCTTCTATTCTGTGTGCTTCCCTTTGGTTGTTTTCGTCTTTTAAGACTTTGACCGCCATAGGCTTCACCAACTTTGAATCGTGTTTTGACAAAGTTGTGCCGGGCTCGAGTGCGGAGATTCTTTAAATACGTGCTTACAACCGAATGAGCATTGTAAGCACTTGTTTAGACGTCACACGTCAAAAGATGATCTAGAACGTCAAAAAAATGTTGTGGAACACTTTTTTTATTGATTAGTAGGGTATTTAAGGGTCCTCAGGGTTTTTCGGTAACGGATTTTGGTTAAATAGAATTACAAATCCATCATGAAAACTGTCCAAATTTCTAAAAATGAATTCAAGATTTAAAAAATGTCAGTTTGGTTTTATCTATTTAAATGTAAATCATGTGAAATGAGGAATGTTTGTTAAATCATGTTGTCTATTAGGAAGTGTGGTTATTTATGATCTTATTTTGAGTTTTCGACTCAACTTGTGAAAAAAGCTAAGTCGTTTTCGTTCGGTCAGTTAAACTAGTGAACATTTTGGTTTGTTTAAAAAAATTCTAATTTTTTTTTACATATTTCGTATATTGGTTGTCTAAATATTAGAGCATTCATAGGTAGACTAAGTGTAATCGTTTCACTGAAAAGTGAATCACGTCTTGCCATGTCACTGTCAAGTTAGCATATGAGCAATCACTAATTCGAATCTATAAGGTGTGTAATGGTTTCACTGACTGAATTAAATTTTTAATCATTAACTAATCATTACTTAATTATTAATTAAAGCATAAATTAAACATAAAAAATTACCTTCCATCAAATAAAAAATAAAAAAAGAACTAAAAATTTCATTCTAGATATTTTCTCTTAATTTCTTCTTTTCGTTTTTCCTTAAGTTCAAGATCTACATCTGTCAAATGGTCTAGGTTGATCGAGAGGAATTTCATATCTTGGGTTTTTTGTTTTTCTTCCTTAAACACGAGTAGTTTATCAATTTTTGATTCCAACTTTTCAAACCGATTGTCCGACGTGTTTGAAGATGTTGCTCGTTTACCTTTGAAATTTTCTCGGGCGGACGAACTGGTTCATCCGGTGTATCAAGCTCGTCATCGGTTTCGGGAACATCTATACGATGACGATTGACTCGAAGTGTAATCGTCGGTCGATGATGTCTTTGAATGTTTAGATGATTGCCCCATCAACGGGACTTGCGTCCACTTCGAACATTTCTCAAAATATTCCACACTTTTTAGGAAGCAAACACCGCACCCATCTCGACTTTATACTCGTCGCATGCTTGTATAATGTATATAAGCATCATGGTCACTTGCACCACTACGACGGTTGTTAGCGTGCTTGTTGTAGAAAGAGTTAAACTTTTCAACCTTGAGACGAAGGTCCGTCCATTTGGATGATATTTTGCTGGGGTTACGGTATTCGCCCCGACCCATTGCAATGTAAAATCCCTCACGAACGCGTATCCAAAAATCTTTTTTGGTTTGACTATTCTCTATAACGAATAAATAATATTTTTAGAAAATAAATAAAATAATACTTTTAGACAAATAAATAAGATAATATTTTTAAACAAATAAATAAAATAATGGCTTTTACCAATTTTCGGGTCCTCGGATGGGTCGACCCAAGCTTGTGCCAAAGCCACTTCCTTGTCAACGGTCCACCTTTCATGAACACGTGGTGTTTGTTCGGGATTTGATGTCGTCGTTTGTTTCTTCTTGTGTGATCGTTTGGTTCTTGTCGCTTGCGTTGGTTGTATTTCGGGGACGGTTTCAGGCAGTGTTTCGAGTGTGTAAGAGGTTTGGTTTGGGTCATTTTGATCGGGGGAGAATTGAGGTACATAAGCGTTGGGATAAAAACTAGGATTAAAAAGGTTGCTCGGGTCGTTTTGTGGGTTAGCGAAAAACGGGTCGTTTTGTGGGTGGTTGTTGAATTGACGGTTAGCGAAAAACAGGTTGTTTGGGTTCCAAGGATTCATAGTGGGAGTATTTGAGAGATTAGAGTAGAGAAATTTGTTAAGAGATTAGAGTATTTTGAGAGATTAGAGTAGAGAAATTGTTATGGTATTTTAGTGATTATTATTAGAGTATAGGGAAAAAATTATTATTTTTTTATTAAATGCCTTCAACAGCTACGTCAAACGGTCATGAGTATGTTGAAATCCCCTCAATGCCCGTGTTTTGAATCTTGCCCTCCGACCATTCAACCCCCAATAACCGGGGGCGGTGTTCCACACCCATTCACGGGCCAGGTCGATCACACTACCCTTTCCACGCCCATTACACTCGGTCTTAGAAAACTCACAAACCCGTCTTTCTGCTCTCTCTCCACGCTATTCACCAAGAATGATCTCTCCACTCCTCTCACATAAATGGTCCGTGGCGACCCGTGATCACAGACTTTTGGTTCGAAAAACCGCGCCGTCTGTGAACATTGTCGTACCTAAATGACACGTAGCGGAAAACCGCGCCATCTAGGGAGATTATTGCACCTAAATGATACGTAGGCGTCCGGAGGTGAAAAACCCTTGTGTCACATTTTTGGGAAAACCAAATATATGTTACTATTAATATAAAAAAATATATGTTTGAAACATAAAGTTTGGTCAATATATGCTTAAATTAATTAAACGACCTAGAGCCAGAGAGATATTATGAATTGTTTAAACGTAGCATAATAAATTCACAAGCAGAAAAATGTGATAATTGACAGGGCGTTCCAAGAAATTAAGTATCTGGCTTTACATAAGAAAAATGCTTTCATTCCCCCCTCAATATGCACGTATATCAAATTGTAGTTGAATTATATACAGGGTCATTTGGGTATTATTGGGTTGGGTATAACTATTAATTTGGGTATTATTGGGTTGGATTTCAATTAAAAAAAATTTGCCTCTAAATTTTATAAAATTTTACACATTTTATAAGTAATTTCAAAAAAAAAAATTATAGTATATATATAATTTTTTTTTAAATATGCCCCACTCGTAAACATGGCTGCTGCATTACGCTGTAAGCCGCCCATGATAATTGAAGTATGTGCGGATAATTGCAGTGAAAGCCTGGAAAAGAGAAACAAAGCAATAAATATTGTTTCCCCGGTCTTTTCTTTGTTGATACTTGATAGATTATTTTTGTTTTTTTTTAATATAATTGACGTCATATATATACTATATAATCTATACTATATAATAAATAAAGGTTTTGATGAGACATTTGTCATTCTTTTATATATTCTCAACTTTTTTTTCTGTCTATCTCTCCTATTAATTATACAAATTTATTTAATTATTTGTTTTCCGCCTCTCTCTCTTATTAAATACTAATGATTTCTATAATTGTTTTTATAAAACGTTTTTCGTAAATATGTAATATGTAAATTTTTATTAATAATTATATATATATAACATTGCATTTATTCAACCCGTGTAATATATCGGGTTTCTAAAGTTTAATATGATTAACATTTATATAAAAAAATTAATACCCAGCTAAAAAAATATTTTAAAAATTAACTTAACAGAATTTATAACTGTCACGTAATATTTTATTCAACTCGTGTAATACACGTGTTTTTAAAGACATAATATTTTTATTACTAAGTATATAACATTACATTTATTCAACCCGTGTAATACATGAGATTCTAACCTGATATATAATAAAAGAAAACCATGGGGGACACGTGAGGGCCTCATTTGTTTGGTTTTCTCGCCTAATACCCATGTCAAAGATTTTTTGTTAATATTAATTTTTATTAACTTCCTAAATTAATGATAAATTTAAATTAATTTGCATGTCAAACACAAATTTGAATTTGAGTTACTTTCATACATATTACATGTAAATTATAGTAATTTATAATAATTCCATCCTAATTATAGCCATTTCATTAACTAATTTCCAAATTAAGTTAATAGTGTTATGGTCAATAAATACATAAGCTTTATGATACAAACATTTCTTTTAATAAAAAAAAAACAAGTACACCATCGTTTCTAACATGTTGAATCCACTTTTATCAAGTTATTTACCCGAAGTGTGACATCCAAGTAAGTACTTATGTTCCTCTTGATTTGTAATACCGTATTTGTGTTTCGTGAACAAAACCGAACATGTTTTTGATAGTATTTTATTAACAGTCATAATTTCATATGTTAACCTTAACACGTTCAATACTTATAATATATTTTGTTTCTTAGTACGACATAACAAGGACTTTCATATTTTCTTACACGGTTGGAAATCAATTCTACTCACGTTCATTCGCCATAATCCGTATGTTATTCTATTTTTTTGCATCTTACAACATTACTACGTTGATATTTGATTATTATTCAGATCGACTTTACTACTTTATTTTTTGGTTTCATCAATTGTTTATGAAAATACATGATTAATGTTTAGCTATATTTAGTATAAGTCAAGTAATTTATATTAGTGTTTGAAAACAAATTTAGTTTCATCATTCTAAAACAATTTTAGTTGAAAACAATTATATTAGTGCATTAGAAGCAACAATTTTATATTAGTGCTTCAAAATAAATTGCAATATAATTATTTGTTTAATTTTATCCTTTGAGTTTCCTTTTATTACATTTTTTTATTTTTGAATTTTGTTATCATAATTTTGTTCTAATAGACTTAAAATATCATGATTGTCAAATCATATATTAGTATTAAAGCTCGGTGTTCCGGTAATGCTTTTAAGAAACATTGACCATCAAAATGGTTTGTGTAATGGTACTAAACTACAAGTCATATCGCTTGGTAAACATGTTATAGATGCCGAGATAATATCTGGAGGTAATATTGGTACTTGCACATTTATTCTAAGAATTAAGTTGATATCTTCATATAAGAATATCCCTTTCAAGTTTCAGAGAAGACAAATTTCACTGTCTGTACATTTTGCACTGACGATCAATAAAAGCCAAGGACAATCATTATCGATGGTTGGTTTGTATTTAAAACAAGCGATATTTACACATGGACAGTTGTATGTTGCACTATCAAAAGTAAAAACTAGAGACGGAGTAAAGCTAATAATATTAGATAAAGATGGTAAAGCTACAAACCGAATAACAAATGTTGTATACAAGGAAATATTTAGATATTTATGAATGAATTATAGCTTATTGAAATGTATACACTTATCTTTTTTCGTTATTTAATGTAATATGTAATTTCATTTATATTTCCTTTATTTATAGACTTATGATTATAAAATTTAAATTTATTCAATCCGAGTATTACACGAGTACATAACCTAGTTATTAATAAGATAAGTTATCACTTAATTAACTCAATCATGTAATCTGGTTTACTTGCACCATATTAAACCAAAATAGAAGGTTGAAGTAGACTTGTAATTTTTGACATATCAATTTATAAAAACTTGCACGCAAAAAAATAAAACCTATGGAATCTTTCTTTCTTTTCTTTGACATTAGACATGAATTCATGTAAAACTAGTATGATTCCCACGCGCGCGTTGCGGCGCGAATTCATAAACATCAAATGCCGGTCAAAAAAACGGCTACAACAATAGGCAAAACATAAGTGTCTTTACATTATGGTATAATGTTGAACTATTTTTTATCATGTTGGGTAGGAGGACCTCAAAATTAAGAAAATGACTGTGTCATAACAGTTGACAATTGCAAATTGAGTACCAGCCTAACAAATATCCTTAGGTAATTGTGGTTTGAGCGTACCATTGGACTCGGGTATCGACCTCTTTGAAAGTTTAGTTGATGGTGTTGGTGGAGGCAGTGCCGCTGTTGATGAGGGGGCAAGTCGTGAGATGGAATGTGCTTCAAAAACACGATTAACAATGAGGGAAGTTCTTCCGCTGAAGTTGTTTGCGGTCACTTGAACTTCAAATATTTTTACTAGTGATGGATTGCGCAATAGAACAGAATGTAGCTTCAGAAACTGCGTCCCACGCGCCTTTTTTCCTGAAACATGATATAGTTTTTATAAACATAGTTAACAAAAAGTTGTTTTTATTTACTTACTTATTTACAAAAAAAAATCATTTATTTATTTATTTGTTTAGGTTGACTTGTTTAATTAAACGGGCCGACTCACCAAACTGTTTAACCCTTTTATTACTCCTCAGCCCGTTTGACTCGTTAGATAAAAGGTTAAACATGGGATACAAATTTAAATGTATCTGTGCGGGTTGGGTACAATAATATAACCCGTCAACCTGACACAATTGCCACCCTAAAACTATGCACCACAAAAAAACTTTGGGCAACTTTTAACCCGTATAACTCGTTCTACCAATTCGGCATGCTCCCCTTTTAACCGAACTCTTTATTTGACCCATTTAACCAATTTATTTAAGATAAAATCACATCTCAAATAATTACAATGCAAGACCTCACCTCAACTGCCTCTCTTAATCTGTCAGTAATTGAAAAAGAAGGAAAAAAATAGTAAGTTCAACATTGTTCAGATAACAATTGAGGTTTCCAAGAAGGAGAGCTTACATTCAATACAATTTGAGGAATTCGACAACCCATGTAAATAGCTACCATCATCCATCCTAACCGGTGCCCATACACAGTACAACTTCCACCACCTTCCTGCATAACTAATGTGATTAAGTAAACACAACTTCTTGATTTATTTCACAGTAATTAGCAAAATTCATACTTTTGGCAACTTCCTGCCAACATAAACTTGCATCAAAGCCTTAGTCCTTGAAGGCAAATTTAAGGAGGTCACCAAGAACGCTCCATAACACGCCTGTCACGTTAAAAAAAATTAACTTGCAGAAGTTCAATATTGAATCTTGCTGACAATATTGTATGATTTCTTGATTTTCAAGCCTATAAAGCAGGCTTCTTTGTTCTTAGCGTTCTAACAGCTAATGAGCCAAAAGCACCAAAAGAAAAAATAGGTTTTTTAAAATGGACTTGCAGAACGTGGGATGACACTTTTTTCATGCAGCACCATTTGTAGCAACCGGAAAAATATACTAATTTAATCACATTTTCAATCAAAAAATACTAAAAAAAAATTTACCAACCTTTTGTTTGCTCTTAACAGCTTCTTTAGCCTTTGTCCTGTCAATGATCATCTTGTCTTGTCAATGGGTGGATTGGTGAGGTAATTTTGAAACATACATTGTTGAGTTTCATGGTGGGTTATTATCGGCGATTTATTGAGAACTTCTCTAGGATTGCCATGCCGATGACGAAGTTAACGCGTAAGGAGACTAAGTTTGTTTGGGATGCCGAGCAAGCATCTGCCTTTCAACTCTTGAAAGAAAAGTTGACTAAGGCACCTATTTTGTCCTTGTCGGACGAGACCGAAGATTTTGTTGTTTATTCGGATGCCTCGCATTCGGGGTTGAGATGTGTTTTGATGCAAAGGGGGAAAGTGATTGCCTACGCATCTAGGCAATTAAAGACTCATGAGGTGAATTACCCAACCCATGATTTAGAGCTTGCAGCCGTGGTTTTCACGCTCAAGATTTGGAGGCATTATTTGTATGGTGCTAAGTGTACGATCTACACGGATCACAAAAGCCTCAAGTACTTCTTTGACCAAAAGGACCTTAACATGAGGCAAAGGCGGTGGCTTGAATTGGTTAAGGATTATGATTGTTGGATACTTTATCATCCGGGTAAAGCGAATGTTGTGGCGGATGCGCTTAGTAGAAAGTCAAGTCATTCACCTATCAAGGTGAAGTCATTTAAGATGACAATTTCATCATCTCTTATTGATGAAATCCGGGAGGCCCAAGTGTTAGCACTTGGTGGTGACTTGAAGAAAGAGCGGATGGTTGCTTATGTTGATAAGCTTGGTGAAATTAGCATGGGTTTGAAGACATGCTTTGATAGAATTTGGATACCTAGGTTGTCAAGTGTTTTGACAACTATTCTTGACGAGGCGCATAAATCCAAATATTCTATCCATCCGGGGGCCACGAAGATGTTTTATGAATTGAGGTGTCATTTTTGGTGGCCGGGTATGAGGCGTGATATTGTTAAGTATGTGAAGGAAATTGTGTCACGTCATGGTGTGCCGGTGTTGATTATATTGGATCGTGATACGAGATTTACTTCTCGTTTTTGGAAGAAATTCCATGAGGATATGGGGATTAGATTGAATCTTAGCACCACTTATCATCCAAAAACGGATGGTCAAAGCGAGCGAACGATTCAAACGCTCGAGGATATGAAGCGGGCGATTGAGTTTCAAGTGGGGGACTTTGTGCTTTTGAAAGTCTCTCCCTGGAAAGGGGTGATACGGTTTAGGAAACGGGGGAAGTTAAGTCCTCGTTTCATCGGGCCGTTTAAGGTGATAGCAAATGTGGGTACGGTAGCTTATCGTTTGGAGCTACCGGAGGGACTAAGTAGACTTCATAACACATTTCACGTGTCTCATTTGCGGAAGTGTTTGGCGGATGAATCTACTTTTGTCCCTTTAGACGATATCGAATTGGATGAAAAGTTGAATTATGTTGAAGAACCGGTGGCAATCTTGGATAGAAAAGTGAAGCGTTTGCGCAATAAAGAGATTAGCCAAGTTTTGGTGAGGTGGAAACATAGAAAGGGAGCGGAAATGACTTGGGAAACCGAGGAAGAAATGCTTAAACATTATCCGAACCTTTTTATGTGAAGTCGGGTTTCGGGGACGAAACCCAAATAAAGGGAGGTGATTTGTAACGAACCAAAATCCGGGTCTCGTTATAAATAAATAAATAATTCTAATAAATATTATGGCGAAAATAATATTTTAGAAATAAGTTAAAACAAGCGGGTTTCAAGTTAGTAACGGGGATATACTAGTTTTAACTAGTTATGAAAGGAAATGGAAAAGATTGAAAGTAGAGGGGCTAAAGGTGAAACATGGCAAATCTGCCATATTTGACCTTTAGAAGTCAAAATTGACTTCATTATGTAGTTGGAGTCGTTCAAGAGAAGAGGAAGAAAAGAGAAAAGTGTGTTGAAGCCATTTTCGTGTAATTGAAGCTTGATTAGTGAAAGTTTTGGCTCACACAACACCTTCCTAACATCAAGTAAGTGATTCTCTTCCTCTTGATTTCACCATGTATGTGTTCTTGGTGGGTTTTGGGTGAAACCCGAAATTTTGTATGCATGTGATGAAATGGTGTTAGATTATTGATAATCTAGCTAAACTAAAGTTAAAGAATGATGGTTAACATCCTAGAACCCTTTAATTTTGATTATGAGAAGTTAAGGTTCATATGATGAAAATTGGGGGTGTTTGGATCATAATGCTAGAATGGTGAATTAATGAAGATTAAGTGTTTTTTTTAAGATGTTAGACACTTGAACAAACACCAAATTAACTTAATAATAATTTTTTTAAAGAAGAATTAGTGTTAAGATCAAGTTAATGAAACTCAAGTAGGTGAGTTTGTGGTGAAAGAGGGTGTTTGGTTATGAGGATAACCCAAACGGGTCAATTTGGGTTGGAATTGGGAAATTGAGTTGTGAACTCAATTGTAATGAAATTTTGGTATATGTTAGATTACTAAACTAGGAGTGTATGTTTAGGTAATCAAATTGTGGGTCTAGAAGGCGGAGCGGAGTCGTCTAACCCAAAAGGTAAGTGCCTTTGCACTTACTTAGTTTTGATGATAAATGAGTTTTATGCATTGTTGTATGTATAATGTGTAAAGTTGCATAATTCGTTATGTGGTATGAATGAGCATAAAATTGTATGCATAATTGAAGGAATGTAGTTATAGTATTTATACTATAATGGATATGTTGATATGGAGTTATGGTCTATGAACCATAATGGATAGAATGGATATGAAGTTATGGCCTACGTGCCATAATGGAAATGGAAAAGTGATAATGAAACGATGAAAGTAACTTGTAGGTGATATACAAGTGTATGAAATCCTTAATTGGCCAAATGGGTGTTAACGGGTCAAATGGGTGAAAGGTGTGAAAACAAGTTGTGAATTTTGTGGATTATGTGTTATATTGTGCATAGTATGAATGATACATGAAATGAATTGATTATGCATAAGTGTACGTATGAATGTGAATATGGTTATAATACTATATTGAATATGTGGAGGTTATGATCAAAGAATCATAATGGAAAAGAGGAGGTTATGATCAAAGAATCATAATGGAAAAGAGGAGGTTATGATTAAAGAATCATAATGGAAAAGTGGGAGGTTATGGTCAAAGAACCATAATGGAAATGTGGTAAGATCTTGGTCTATGTACCAAGATGAAGAATGGAAAGAAAGTTATGACCTTTGTGTTATAAATGAAATGATAATGTAAAGAGTAAATAAAACTTGTAGGTGAAATACAAGTGGTATGCAATCAAACATCGAAATGGGTGTTAACGGGTCAAATGGGTGAAAGGTGTGAAAACAAGTTGTGAATTTTGTGGATTATGTGTTATGTGATTGTGTGCATACTTGTGATATGATAAATTGTGAATGATTTAGTATGTACAAAGAATGAATGTAGTTATAGTGTTAACCTATAATGGTAATGGATCATGTGTTGATCATAAATGAAACGGAGTTATGGCCTTTGTGCCATAATGGAAATGGATCATGTGTTGATCATAAATGAAACGGAGTTATGGTCTTTGTGCCATAATGGAAATGGATCATGTGTTGATCATAATTGAAACTTGTAGTAAGAGTACAAGAATATGTAGCCTAAATGACAATTTGGGTGGAAACGGGTCAAATGGGTGAAAAGGGTGACAACAAGTTGTAAATACTTGTTGGTTATGTTTATCTCATTACTAATGGTGATATGTTTATATGGTTGTAGGAAAGGCTCCGAAGTAGTCCAAGGCGTGAAGGGTTCTCGTATGCATTTTGGTATTTTGGGGATTTTTGGGGAAAACCCCCGTAGATGGATGTAAATTTGATACACAAATGATGTTTTAGTGTATTTACTTGTTGTTGATGTGTTTTTGGGTCAAAACCCAAGTGTTGGGAATTTTTAGTGTCTTGAAGGTTTGAAAAATGTTGGAAAAATGGTTAAGTATGAAACCTGCAGGAAACTGCAAACTTTCTGTGAAAAGAGGCCCCTCGCGCTACGCGAGGGGGGGTGACTAGTAAGTGTCGCGCTACGCGACATGGTAAATTTTTTTTTTTTTTTACTGGGTTTAAGACTTCCGCGCGTTAAAGTTTGTTTGTAAAAGTGGTGTGTTTCAATACCTTTCTTTAGCAAGTTCATTGGATCAAATTTGTTATCAAAGGCACCACCACAACCCCAAACACCTTATCGATTCTACACACATTAGATGCTCTGAAATAAAAGTTCATACATTGTTCAAACCCTAAAAAAATCCTCTAAAATGCAAAGTCATCGAAGCATTACCTTCAAGGTGCAGGCAATACCAGATAAAAACTTACCTAATTTCATCGTCCTGACGATCCCGACCCCATCTTAACCCTAACATCTTCTGTAAACACATTCAAATTCCGAATCCACCTGTTTTTTGGTATGGATTTTGATGGTACCTTAACAGCAACCATAGCGTCTCACCTCTTCCACATCTGCAATCAATCACAGAAAAACAACATAAAAAAATTAACCATAGGTAAACAGACGAACAATGGTTAGAATCCGCCATTATTAGCTCCACCTCCGCCTCTGCTGTCGATGCAAATAACAAAGAGAAAATGAAAAAGAACATAGCAAATTAGCGTTTTGAATAGATGAACTACCAGGTGAACAGATAAGAATTAGGGTTTATGCTTCAAAACTGATTTTGAAGAAAAAGAACACTACAACCCAAAACCCTTTCTATCGAAGGCCAAATACCAAATCAAAACCAAACCAAAGAAAACTTACCGACAGAAGAAGATCACAGCAAGGCGGAGACACTGGAAGCGTCGGTTTTCTAGAGTCAGGCTTCTCCACAGCCGTCGGAGGCGTTCGGTTCAGGAGCAGATGAACCATCTAATACGCCTCTCTCTCATCTCTCTCTCACAGAAGAAGAATATGAGGTAAAGAAGGATGCGTGGGATAAAAAGGCTGACCACTTGTACATCATGCTTTTAAATTTGTATATCCCTGTTAATACTATTCATTCCCATGGTCTTTAAATAAGATGATAATGTCAAAAGATTATAATAAGTGAGACATTTAAAATTGTATCAACTCTGTATTACAATATATTTGATGAGGATTGAGTCTTCTTGCTTTTCTTAGGCGAAGGGGAGTATCCTTGTGAAACCCACCGTGAAGGTGAGGTGGCAGCGTGACTGTCATGGAACACCAGGCCCGCAGGCCGTGGTCCACGCTCGTGGAGGACTACCGTGAGAATTTGCACGGCGTGGAGAAGGAGGTGGGTGGCATTGTGCCGTTACCCAACGGCTAGATGCATTTAATTTTTTTTCCTCAAATTTAATCACCTCTATATATATACATTTTAGAAACCAATAAATTTATAAAAATCAAACAATTCTCTCCAAACCATTCCAATCAAACTCTAATCCACTCTCAAATGGATTCTCTCAATTCACCCTCTTCCGAATCCGATCCACTGTTTTTTTCCAAACGAAAGTTCGAACACGCGTACGTACACACGAAGAGCCACTTTGAACCGAGACCGTGAAGCTGCTCACGAGCGTTTAATTAAGGATTACTTTTGTGATGAGCCGATTTATAACGCGGAGACATTCCGAAATCGTTTTCGTATACGTAGAAATTTATTTTTACGAATTGTTAACGATTTGGAACGAGAGATGGATTATTTCAAATTGAAATGGGATGCAAGAGGTCGAAGAGGGTTCACCCCCATTCAAAAGTGCACCACCGCTATGCGTCAGTTGGCATACGGATCCGGCTCCGACGAATTAGATGAAAATATAAAGATCGCCAAGAAAACGACACGGATTTGTTTATACAAATTTTGTAAATGTATAATTAATATCTACGGCCCAAAATACTTACGCAAACCGACTTCTAGCGACATTCAAAAAATATACAAACATCATGAGGAGGTGCATGGGCTACTAGGCATGCTTGGTAGCCTATATTGTATGCATTGGGAGTGGAGTAATTGCCCAAATGCATGGCGAGGGCAATATATGCGAGGTGACCATCCGGCTCCAACAATTATGCTCGAGGCTGTCACATCACAAGATCTTTGGTTTTGGCATGCTTTCTTTGGTGTTGCGGGTTCAAACAACGACATAAATTTGCTTAACCAATCCCCACTATTCAACACCTTGGTTAATGGAACCGCACCAGATAGTTCTTTTGATCTTAGAGGTACAAGATACAAGCACGGGTATTACCTCGTTTATGGTATTTATCCTAAATGAGCTACTTTTGTGAAATCGTTTTCATGGCCGGAAGATGAACCTAGAAAATATTTCAAACGCCGACAAGAATCGGCAAGAAAAGACATTGAACGTGCTTTTGGTGTAATAAAACAAAGATTTCAAATAGTGAAAAATCCGGCACGTGCATGGAAGCTCGAAAGAATAAGGCGTGTAATGTACACTTGCATCATCCTACATAATATGATCATTGAAGATGATGGTCGGGCAATTTGCGAGTTCAACGAAGAAGAATTTGAAGCGACACTTGGATTAGAGGAAGTTAGCGAGGCCCAACAAAGTGTAAACGAACAATATAAACGCAACCGTGAGATACACAACAATCTTCGTCAAGATTTGGTGCTACATCTCGACTCGGGCAACGATTAAAGTCTATTTTTATTATTAAGTTTTTAATGTATTTAAATTATTAATGTATTTTTCCTTTTTTTTATTATTAATGCATTTTTTTTAATTATTAATGTTATTTTCTTTTTAAATTATTAAAACAAATTAATATTAAATTAAAAAAAGAAAATGACGTGACAGTGTGGAAATGTGAAACAATTTCCCTCAAATGTGAAGAATATGGAAAAGCTGTAAAATCTGATGTGACGCTGACATGGAGGGGTGTGGAACTGTGAAAAAGAGTGGGTTCTCCCATGACCTTAATGCTTTGACAACTGTATAAAACATAAAGAACAATTATGTTGGAAAAACTTAACATAAACGACAACACTATAATCCAACCATCATACACTTATAATATCTTTTCAAGAATTTTTACATAGAACATGTTAGCCTTAATACTTTCTCATCTTTTGCTAAGTTGAGAGTGTCTAAGAATAGTCTTGATATTTAATAATTTAGCTATCGATGTTAACAATATCATGCTCCATTGGTAGCATACATTGTTTCTTATTAGTAGTTTCCTAATAGAGATAGATATTAGGGAAGAAGACCGAAAATAATAACTTTAATAGAAGTTAATACCTAGTCAAAACATATTGGTATTAAACACTTAGTAATTGTTCATTAGTGTTACAAACATATTATTATTTTATTAAAATCGGTCTCTAATAAAATCGTACAATCCAGAAATGACTTTTTTTTAGAACAGCAATACCTCATTTTGTACATCTAAAAGTCTAAAACTACTTCTAGTGACGGGTTTCCAACCCTTTTAGCACGAAATGACTAGTTTGGTGAGATAGATAAATGTTGTAAAAGAGTTCTCCCCAAAATCAATCCATCGTTGGATACGTCAATCGCTATATTTTGGTGCAACAATAAATGCATGTAGACTCCAGTCCAGCTTGCAATTCGCCGATCGCCGGTACACAATTTCAACTGACAACTCCTTTTTTCACACTCATCATCCACAATCACACACTCTCTCTCCCTCATTATTGCTCAAAATCTCTTATTACACTCTTCCTCTAGGGTTTCTGATTCAGAACGCAAATGGTGAGAGCACCGTGCTGCGAGAAGGCAGGCTTGAAACGAGGTCCATCGGCGCAGGAAGAAGACGATATTCTGATCGATTACATCAACAAAAATGGCCATGGAAGCTGGCGATCTCTCCCCAAACACGCTGGTATGCTTCTTCTTGGAGATTATTCCATTTCTGCCGTTAATTTTCTGCGATTTTGATGCTCGCAAAGCAACTTATTCAATAGATGAACCTGCTAGGGTTTGTAAAAAGAAAATAAGGGTTTTGGTAATAACATATATGTTTTATCTAAAGATATAATAATTGTAGAACTAGATTTATAATAGTCCAACATTTTGATAATAATTATATTTTAAATAACTAGAGTAATTGTTAGAATTTTTTTTGAAAGAGGCCGACGTGGGGACAAGGTCTCTGAAGCTGTTTTTTAGTTTTTGATTTATATTTTGAGTTATGATTTTTTTACCTTTAATAAATAGTTTTTTGGTTTTCTCATAAATAATAGTTTTTTTTATGATCCTTCCTCTCAACACATAATATATGATTGTTGTGGGTCAAGTAATTTTGGTATGCAACAATCACCTAACAAGGACCGAGATGCTGGCCATCTTAGTGTTAAAGGTTGTTGTGGATAATTAATACTTCATATAAGTGTAACACTATTCATCACACCAGACTTTCATAATTCAAATATTTGTTAAATATATTAATGTACAAGGTAAAAATCAATTTATAAAGAATGTATTGTTAAACGATCTGATGATCTCTCTGGAAGCGGTCTCTCTATTCTCAGGGATAGAGGGGAAGTTTGTCTACGTCCCACGCTCCCAGACCCTACCAATAGCCTTGCTATGGGAGGGATTTTACTGGGTATGATTGTTGTTGTTTATAAGTTGGATAGAGTTAAAACATATCAAGCTAAAAATTGAGTTTAATAATAAAAATGAGTTGGAAACATATAAGAAGCGAAAATTTTAAATTATAATCATATTTCAAGGTTAATTAATTATTTATAAAAAAAATATGACCCAAAACCTTCACTCAAAAAAATCTATTTTTCCACAATATATTGTCTTTTTCCTAGTTTATTTTGTTGAAGATGAAGGCTACTCTTTTTCTTGCTTACTACGTTTAAAGAAAGATATAACGTGAACAGCCTCTGATTATGAGTTATGGCTACAGGAATGGCGTCACCAATACGTCTTCAATATTCACTTGCACACACCATATAGTATGCACGTTTTCATAGGGGTGAAAATTTCTGACCTAACACGAACAAGACATAATAATCAGATTTTATGTTATTATATTTAACATGTTTAATAAACTTTTTGTGTTTAGGTTGACATGTTTAATTAAACGGGTCGTATTCGGGTTAACTTGTTTAGATGTCGACCTGTTTAACCCATTTATTACAACATGTTTAACACGTTTACAACTTGATTAGTACACCCCAACCCGTGAACCCTTTTGGATAAATGAGTTAAACAAGTTGTGTTGGGGTTGTACAATTTTAAGCGTGTCCAGGTTGGGGTTGATGTTTTTGACACGAATAAAAATATGGATTGTGTTCGAGTTGAACAATTCAACCCGCCAACCTGAAAGTTGTCAACCAGACACGATTCACACCCCTATTTTTGTTCTTTTTTCATTTGTTCACAAATTCAAATTTATTAAATTTAGCTGGTCGGTTGAAAGAGTTGTAATCAATTAAAAGATTATATTATATAAGAATGATTAAAAAAAAGTTATATATTGTTCTGAATTTTATTCTAAAAATGTGAGAATAGTATCAATTTTTTTTATGAACTATTTATTAAAAATTTCTTAATAACATGCATTATATATATATATATTCTTTTTTGAACGGCGATTTGGATCACTGACTGGCCACTGGCCCACCCGATTATTCCCTCACCTCAGGAGGAAACCCACATATGTGAGAAAACCCCTGGCCCAACCTGGAACCCTTTTTTTGTCACAAGTGAGATTTGAACCCAAGATCTCCCCCCTTTTAATGAAGTCTTGGGTACCTCATCTCAACCACTTGGGCTGAAGATCATTGGCACATGCATTATATATGGTTTCAATATTTTCTCGTCTAAATTCCCATCATGAATGTTGTATAGCATCTCGGTGCTCATTTAGCTGCCCATTGGAATTGACCGGGCCGGGATAGCATCTCGGTGCTCATTTAGCTGCCCATTGGAATTGACCGGACAGGCCCGGCCCAGAATGAAAGGCGAACAACATAGAACTAAGAACGACTTTATTTTAAATGCAACTATATAAAGATTCGGTTTATTTCATTTGAGAGAAACCGAAACCTATAAAACAAAAATATAAGTTCCGAAATATGAACATGATACATATAAGTATACATATACATATCACACACATATATATAGAACATGATACATATAAGTATACATATACATATCATACACATATATAGAGAGAGGCGTTCAATACTCTTGTAAGTTTGTACCGATGATTGTATGTTACCTATTTCCCTTTGGTGGTAGGTCTTCTTCGTTGTGGGAAGAGTTGTCGTCTCAGATGGACAACCTACCTGCGGCCAGACATCAAACGTGGTCCCTTCACCCCCGAAGAAGAAAAACTCGTCATCCAGTTACATGCCATTCTCGGCAACAGGTGCATTTTCTTATGTTCGGTTTTCTTAATTTCTTACAAACACTTCGTCTAAATTCTAAATAATCAGTCAAATATGATTACAAAAATTATTTTTATTTTAAAGACTAATTTAGTATAGTATGCATTAAAAATACACCTTGATGACGTTCTATCCATTCTATTCATTTGAAGTTTTTCATTTCAAATTATTTTTTAATTGGTTTACATGTTATTTTAAGTAAATGAGTTGAAATTAACACTACGATGTATAATAAAAAAAGTACAATGAGTTAACTTTCGTCAAAACATTTGTATCTTTAGGTGGGCTGCAATTGCTGTTCAACTACCTGGAAGGACAGATAACGAGATCAAAACTTATGGAACACCCACTTGAGAAAACGGCTCATGTCCATGGGCATTGACCCACAGACCCACGAGCCATTTTATCTAGAGGGCTCATCAAAACGACTCCCAGCCTCTTCTTCCACGCGCCACATGGCACAATGGGAGAGTGCCAGGCTGGAAGCCGAGGCACGACTCTCAATAGAATCTTTGGGTTTGTCACTACTCACACCACCAAACAAGGTAACCAACACTGACTATTTCCTACGTGTTTGGCACTCAGAAGTCGGTGAATCTTTCCGAAAGGGGAAACCGGTTTGCTTTAGTCCAGCTTCCCAGGCCTCGGTCTCTAGCACCACCACTGAAATTGTGACCAAACCAGACCATGAACCTGACACAGGATTCTCGTGTCACTATGAAAGATGACCCTGGGATTAGAAAGCCATCGAGCCCAAGTGAAACGGAAGATTCATCAGATACCATACTACAGTTCTTTGATTTCCATGGGCATGATGATATGAGCTTCTTAGAAGCTTAGTTTAGTTAACAGGTAGTCCGGGTTCTGTTTTGGTAGTTTTGCTTAACCCGTCTATGAAGGCTAAGTTTCTTTTTACCACGGTCTTCAGTGTATTTTAATTAGTCCTAAACAGATTGACATGTTGAAGCAAACTTCATATATATATATATATATATATATATATATATATATATATATATATATATATATATATATAATTATGAAATTCGTGACGAAAACAGTTATGTTCTTCCTATACAACATAACAAACAAACGAACGAACGTGGAATGACTAGCAAACATAAAAGAAACTCACAAAGTTGTTTTTAGGATTTGAAATTGTTTTATGATTCTGAATCCCTTTTATTTTTTAACCACCAAAGCAACCAATTAGCTTCTTAGGGACGGTTCCAGTAGCGCGATATTTGGCAGCCAATTCCTCTGCTTTCAACCTGTCTTCGCCTTTCTTGGCCTCTACCATAGCTCGTTTTTCTTCGGCTTGTTTATGAATCAAACCAACTTTGTTTTTCATCTTCTCTGCATATTCTGCTTTCTTCTCCTCAAATTTCTCCTGCTCATATAAACATGTGAGTTTTGCAGGCACAAAATGAGCATTTCATTTATATATGTTGAAATTTTCTCAAAAATGCTATGATACAACAATATGAAGAGTACCTCGATTTGTTTCAGTTTAGCTTCAATATCTGCTTTCTTTGTGTTTTCCCATGAAGTTATAGCGGACAGCTCCTTCTGTGCCCTGTTGATTCATTTACAAACAAGTGACCAAACCGATTAACTACACAATCTTTGTTGGTGCAAATGAACCAGACTGCACCATGTAGCGAGTCAAGTATGATTCACTTGGCTGAGACGGATCCAGACCGCACCATATTGCAAGTAAGCAGAAAAAAAAAAGTTCACTTTAGAACCCCAAAATTTAGGGGTCAATGAGATTTGGCATCACTTTTTCAATGTGTATTTAGAGTGTTTATAGGGCAGAAATTTATAACCTATCATTCATTGATTTAGAAATTTATAACCACCATTCATTTATTTACATATATGCATTTATATTCACGGTGTTATACAATAAAGTTAAGTATTCTATTATTTGAGTTCATGTTAACCAGTAATGACGGTAAGCCATTATTAGGACCGTAAACAAAATAATTACTTTTATTACAAAAAATGCCTCAATTTTAAGATTCGTTTTAGGCCCTGGAAAAGATTGAGCCAAACAAGTTTTATTCACTTTTACTTGGGTTCAGCTCAATCTTCAAACACAACAAAACCAAAAGTCATCTGAAGAGCTTCAGATGAGGTTAATGCATCATTTTTTCTTTAAAGTCGAGTCAAACGAGCAAATTTCATTATGATCAAACTTGCAAGTTAGTAAATATGGCAAATCAGACCTATAATCTTTTTCCCAGATTCAAACAAAAACCACATCTAGAGAAAAACTTACTTGTTTTCCGCCTTGGTCTTTTCAGTTTCCTCCCAGGCCTTGATGAAAGACAATTTCTTCTCCTTTTCAACCTCAGCCAACGCGACATCTAAATCCAAAATTCAAAACAACAACAAAAAATCCCATCAAACACAATAGATGTCTACAAAAACTGTTCATATCCACATACTTACCTCTATCGAGCGAGCTCTTTGAACCTTTCTTCACCACAGGAGCTGCAGCCTCTGAGATCCAATCACAAATTTCAAATGAATCAAAAACAAGTCTGTAACAAGAATCTTGATACCCAAAAACTCAGATCCATATACTAACACAACAAATGATCATATTCTATTCTCGCGTGTACCTTTAATCACAAGAGCCATGGCTGATTGTTAACTTGTTACAATAATATTAGAATGAACAAAGATCACAGCTGCTTAATAATTAATATGATGGAGGATTATTCCCCTGTTTATAAAGCAACAAATTATTTAAATTCACATTTTTTAATGTAATAAGGACCAATTTGTGGGGCAATAATCACCTTTTCAAAATTCTGTAATTGGAGAAAGAATTTAAATCAATTTATTTTAGAATATAGGCATATTATTTGTCTAGAATCCATTACATAGAAGCACCATCTAGTGGGCATCAACATATTTAGGGTTAAAGGAATTCAATCACAAATACAGCTGTTAAATCCGATAGCAAAATCTTAATTTATCTAAACAAAAGCGAGAATTCAGATATCTGACAAAATAATGCTGAATTTAAGTTTCCAGCTCGATAAAACCATTTATCGAGCTGACAACTTGAATTTTGTAAAACAAAAGGCGAGAATTCAGATATCTGACAAAATAATTACGGAATTTAAGTTTCCAGCTCGATTTTTATCGGGCTGAGAACTTAAATTTTGTAAAAGAAAAACTCAATAAAACTAGGGTAACCAAACCTGATTGTAAAATCATATAATTAATCGACAAGAAAAAAGCGGGAGCAAGAGTGTACTTTCAGCGACCGCGAGTGGTTTGGGATCGTCGGCTTTGGTTTCCGGTGCAGTGGGAGGATCCACGGGCTTCTCCGGTAGTGTTTCCGGTTTCATTTCGGATTCAACCTTTGCAGGTAGGTCAGTTGCCATGATGATAATTAATTTTGTTAATCAAACTGTGAATGGCGAGTGTTTGAATTTATCGGCGGAGATTATGGTATCCGGTGTGTGGGCGGAGTATTATAAGGGATGCGGAGGCAGTGTGTGAGCCGTTGAAAAGGATAATGATGATCGGAGTATGTGTCTCGTTGTCCACTCTGTGTTGTTGCCGACAGGTAAAACGGGTAAATGACGCGGATCAACTCCGCCGAACACATGGGTACGACGCCGTTTTGATTGCTCCGTTGTTTTTAACGAGGACGGTTTGCATTTAAAGTTGTTGGAGTTATCTTAAAAAATAATAAATCTAAAATAAATTATAACATTTATTGATAAAATGTGTTAAATAATTTAAACTACAATTATAAAGCATAAACCAGTTACATTATTATGTCAATAATTATTTATTTTAGAATTTATATAATTGAATTTTATAAATGTCTATTTTCAAAGAAATTTTTATCTTATTTCATATATTTTTAAAATTATGTTTACAATTTTTTCCACCTCTTTGTAAGAAGGTTCTCTCAATATTAACTTTGTAATTCTTCTCTTATCCATTTCTCATCTCGTCATTTGTTCTACACATACATACATACCAACAAGTACGCAAGTGATCACACATTTTGAAATTTCTCTCACCCGAAATATGTTTAACTTTAAGAAGAATCCACGATTAACACCGAAAACGTGTTAGTGGTATTTGAGGTCATGCATTCTCTATGAAACCAACATATATACTATCCACGACCGATGTAGGATTTACCTAATGTTTTATATGATGATGGTAAACTTTAACGTCTCATATATAATGATTGACGAAGCATTAATCATATTCATAATAATAGTTAAATTTATTATATCGCAGAAGATGAATCAATAAAGAATTCTTAAACCTCACACGATTAAGTTGAATCTTTGAAGCAAGACTAATTAACTTTTAAACCTCTAATGATACTTAGATTTTTAAGATCGGACCAAGCAGTTAAACCAATAATTTATCATTATTAGTTCTACAACCAATCTGATTTTTAAAATATTTATTGATTCTTTTACTGTGTATCGTCTATTCAACCGCTTACGTTTATTTTTTTATAGTCTTCTAGGTAGTGTTTGGTATGCATGAATGAATGGTGGAATGAAATAGGTCATTACGTTAGAATGGAAAAAAAACATGTTTGTTAAGCATATAGGAATGAAATGAACCATTACATAAGGGATGTGATTCTTTCCCTTCTAATGATTTTTATTCTTTGGGGGAAAGTGTTTTTTTTTCATTCCTTCAAGAAATGAAATGATTTTGTTTAATTAATAACCTGAACCATGACTCGACCAATGCCCCAACCCATGACCCGACTCATGGCCCCACCCATGACCCAAACAATGGCCTGACCCATAACTAAAACCATGACCCGAACCATGACCCGACCCATGTCCGGAACCATGACCCGACCATGGCCCTGAACCATGACCCGACCCATGCCCCGAACCATGACACGAACCATAACCCGACCCTGGCCCGAACCGTAACCCGATCCATGGCCCGAACCATGACCCGTCCCATGTCCCGAACCCTGACCCGTCCCATGACCTGACCCATGCCATGATCCATGACCCCGAACCATGACATATCCCATGACCTGAACCATGGCCCGAAGTATGGCTCGGCCCATGACACGACTCATGACCCGACCTATAATATAAATTTATTAGTTGAAAATAATTTTTTGTCTACCAAACAGCACGAAGTAATGATTCATTTCATTTTAATAGGATAACAAAAAAGGACAATGAAATGGTAATGATCCATTTATTTTCCTTGATCATTGCATTCATTATCTAATACCAATAAGACCCCTAGTCTTAATGTAGAAAGACATGGATTTATACGTGGATTCCAAAAAAAGTGGGTATGGTAGCATGGAGGACGGAAAAGGATAGACTTTCAACAGTGGAGGCGTTACTAAGACGAAATATTCCGATTCAAGATACTTGGTGCGTATTTTGCGGGGATCATATGGATACAATGGAGCATGTTCTCTTATCTTGCGCATTGGCACAAGATGTGTGGCTAATCATCTCCATGTGGTGTAAGTCAATGCTATTTTTTGCTGCGGAGTTGAGAGACCTCCTGGATATGTGAAAGTATGTAAATGGCACTACTCGACACAAAAAGATGGTCCAGGCAATAACCCATGTTACGATTTGGTGCTTATGGAAATTGCGGAACGCGGTAAGACTCGGAAACGGGGCGGTGTCATTGGCAAATACAGTGGAGGAGATAAATGTGCAGGGATTTTTATGGGTTAGAAACAAGTCAAAAATGCTGAATCTTATGTGGGAACAATGGAAGAGTTTCGACAAGGTGGCTCTCGGATAATCCTGTGGAGAATTTCATCATCTTTTTTAGTATCTCTGTGGTTTTAGTATTTCCTGTTTTGACTTTTTTTTTTTCTATATTTGACGGATGTACTGTTGTGTTTTGGTTAGCTTCTGGCTGGCTCTGGTGGAAATATATGGGGTGATTTTGTTAGTTTGTTAAAAAAAAATACAGGAAAACCGACATTGATTTGATTTCTTTTTTCCTAAGATAGCGTAACATGTGCTCAACCAATCATAACCTTGGTTCCCAATAGCCTTTATGTCATGTCATTTTGAACTATTTTTACAATATAGAAATAAAAAGTAAAATTGATCAAACCAATATTTGAAACAGAATAAATCGTAATTACTAAAACTTTAACCCCGAGTTATTTACTAAATTGACTATTTTTTTAATTACATAAAAAATATTGGAAATTTATTTTTGATCACAGACATATAATTAGACATGCATACTACTTTTTTAACAACAAATTTTACCAAACATTTAATTAATCTCTCACTTTTTTGGAATGTCAAATACAAACAATGAAGCGTTTGTAATATAGAATCAATTTTAATTAAGAATCACGACAATCATATAAGCATTTTTGTATAGTGCCGACCTAATATAGTAAGAGAAAAAAAGAGATGCGGTTATGTGATTATATGATCACCTTAGGCCATCCGGTATACAAGCTTGAATCACGCCGTGCTCTTATGTGGCAACTCCAATCACGCCGTGATCACCTTGCAACACCGCCCCCTCGAATTTGTTTTCACGCCGTGATACATTGGCGTGAGAATAATTTTTACTGTTGGAAATAATAAATTTTAAATAAATAATAATAATTAATAATATTTAATTTTACTCACTATAAATATCCAATTTTTACTCCATAATATTCACTCTTCTACTCACTAATCTTCTAAAATTCTACTCTTTTACTCACTAATCTTCTACTTTTCTACCAAAAAATGAGTAACAATCCGAACTCATACTTTTGGGCTCAATACGCGGCTCGTGATAATACGTTCATGGCCAACCAAATGAACCAAAACTTTCCACCCAACCCGAACTTCCAACCGAACCCGAACTTCCAACCCAACCCAAACTTTCAACCAAACCCGAACTTTCAAATGTTTTACTACCAATCCCCAATTTTCCAACCAGGTACACCACTTGACTTTTTTTTAGTAATGTTTTTTTTAGTTATTTTAATTAATGTATTTTTTTATTAATGAAATATTATGTTTTATTTTATTTAAATGAAAATTAAAAAAAAACATTTAATTATCACACTACCACAATCACTTGGGTATACCCCTTGCCAAGTGATGGATGGTGTGATAATGAAGGTAGTGACGTGGCGCCACGTGACGTGCAGTTTATTATCACACCACACCACACTCACACGGGTATACCCCTTAGGTCATCCGGTATACCACGTCTTTTCACGCGGAGATCCGACGTGGAGGGCAAAATCACGGCGTGAATATGACGGAACACCGTCCCCTTGCAGCGTGATTCCTGGCGTGAAAAATCTCGGGGTGATCTGTGTACTTTAATGTTTAACCTTTATTAATCAAATATTATTTTTTAAAATAAAATAAAGGCCCGCTACTAATTAAAATACCGGTCCGTCCTATCCATTCCTTAAAATAGTATTAACGAAGAAAAAAAAGGTGATTTCCATAAAATTACTTCAAAACTTAAGTGAAATGGAAAGACGTTATCTTTTGTTTGTTAATTTAAATGAAAAGGTGTAATTTTTTTTATTATTAATGAAATATTATTTATTATGTTTTATTTTATTTTTATTTTAATGAAATATTATGTTTTATTTTATTTAAATAAAAATTAAAAAATAAACATTTAATTATCACACCACCACAATCACACGGGTATACCCATTGCCAAGTGATGAGTGATGTGATAATGATGGTAGTGACGTGGCGTGCACTTTATTATCACACCACACCATAATTACATCGGTATACCCATGCTCTTATGGTGGAGGGGGTGAAACCCCTTCAACCCCTAACTACCTTAAGAATTACCCAATCAAAACACGACATGTAATACCACGTCATTTGAACCCCAAACTACCCTAAACACAACGCAAGGGGTGGGGAACCCCTAAGTACTCTAGCATTAAAAAAAACAAGACATAAATAAAATACATTAAAGATTAAAGTAAAATAAATTTAAATAATAAAACATACGAATAAAAATAAAAATAAAATTAACTAAAAAACATTAAAAATAAAAATAAAAGAACTAAAATCTAAAAATTGCAAGGTCATCCGTATTTTGCGGCTATGTCCCGTTTACGTTGTAGGACGATTTGCAAGAAAGGTTCGGCGATACCATCATGCGATTCGAGAAACATCTTAATGTCCCGGTCATATTGTTCTTGTCGGATAGCTTCTCGTTGTTCTTCCATCATTGCCAATTTTGTTTCATCCATTTTCTTTCGAAATTGTTTTTTTTTTCTTCTCGTTTTTCTTCCGTCTTAATGTCACAGTCATATTGTTCTTGGTGGAATGTCCGTTCAGTTCGACCAACATTTTTTTAAAAATGATTAAGCAGTCGTCCTCAAAATTATGAGTTTCTTTTGTTGATCTCCGGTTTTAGGATCCTCGGAGATTCAAATCCAAGCCTTAGCTTAGCTAAGGCAACTTTCTCATGATCCTCCCAAACTTTACGAGTCGCCCGGTTTTTTATGTACCTTTACCTCGAACGGTGTCATCTTGCTTATCTTCTTTTTCTTCCGCAAATTCGGTTTGTTCTTCCTCATCTTCGTTCAGTAGTTAGTACTTAGTAATAAAGATTTAGAAATTATAAACAGGAAAAAGAATCTTAAGAATATTAAATAGTTGATAATAAAGATTTAGAAAATATTAAAAGAATTAAAAAAAATAGCTGAAAAAATAATCTTGAGCTCAACGAATTGTGACATGTAGTAGCGTAAACAGTTACCTATTTATTAAGTATGGAAGATTGTATAAGAATGGAAGGATGACATTGTAGAAGTGTCAAAATATACAATTCCAAAACAAAAGAAATGCAATATATATGGTAATAATAAAATATTTATTATTGGAGATAAAAATTGATGATAAAAAAAATTAATTGATAAACAAAATTATAAATTCAAAAATTGAAACGAATTATTAATTTAGTTAAAATAACGAAGTTGATTAAAATGTAAAAAACAATCTTAATGATATAATAACTATCCATAATACAAATTTATTTTTTAAAAATTGAAAAATAATGTCAGAAAATATTACTATCCATAATTAATTTCATATTAAATTCATTTAGTTAACGACATAATAACTATCCATAATTATATTTATATTAATAACGTTAAAGAGGCAACAGAGAGTGATACGTATCTTCTCATTTAATATGAGAGTGATGCGAGAAAATAAGGGTGAAAATACACCAGAAATTGACACGTGTCCTAGATTATTTTTATTTGTTTTTAATAGATAGATTGTTTTTTTTTAATTCTATATACATAATAAACTAGTTTGATGAAAAAATCTTAGTAGATAACGATCATTTATTTATTTATTTATTTATAAAAAAACACACTCATTTAGTTGTCGGCTGATTGGGTCCACGTACGCCCTTAGTTGGACTAAACACTCCAACCACATCTAGTGGGTCCCATTGCCAGCGAATCCAATGTGTCCCATTTAATACCAACAAATTAACCCACTCAATTATATCTTCTTTGGACCCATTTCTAAAATTATGCACCCTTTCAAAGATGCACATATATCTTCCTTAGGCCATTGTGTCCAAACCAAATAAAGTTGTAATCAAACCCAAACCAGAAAAAAAAAAACATAATAAAGATATTTAAATCCAGACCGATTTAAAACTGGCTACTTTACATTTAGAACCGGTTCGGTTTCTAGTTGGTCAAGCAAAATAAAGAAACCAACGTCATACCCGAGTGATTAGACGGTGTTTGGATAAATGTTATATAAAAGAAACCTCTCAAATTGTTACTGATAGAGTAGTTGAAAAAAATGTTAAAATACTGGACGCGCCATTGTTTTTTATGCCCGCTAAAGAACTAGGGCGATCGGTGAAAACCAAAAATAAAATTCTTCATGAACCAATTATGTAAACATGTTAGTGCTTTGGTTTCAATGGGTTTCAAAGGGGAAAAGAAGTTTATGGCTCAATATAATATTTTTAAATTTTAACGATATATAGTTTGGTAATTTGGTATAATCAGTTTCAAAGTTAAGCCCGGCCCAGTAGAAAGCCCAAGATATCTTTGGGAATGGGCCACCCAACTATCAAATGTAAAGAGTTGGTAATTTTGTATAAACAGATTCAAAGTGAAGCAGTTGAAAGCCCACTATTGCTAATGGGCATAATGAAACATTATTGCATAGCACAACTATCAATTCATGTAACAGTCGGCCCGCCATTTAAGCTAGTTTTATACCCGTCCGGTGGTCGGGTACATATATATATATGACAAAGTTGTCTTTCTTTGAATTGTAAACAAAACCAGATAAGATGTCTGATAAAAGCACAAGTCTAATAGTTAACAAAAAAACGAAGATTTGGGCTGCTAATCTCACCCAACATTATTTATTTATTAAAAACATTATTTATTTTTAAAGTTGGGAAGTTTAGCTTATCGTGAAAAAGAGGATTTGCTTCAATGAGCTTTTTAATCTCACCCAACATTATAGCCCTTGCAGACTTGGGTCTCCATATTTTGATAATTGCTCGTTGTCTCTGTATGCATGTATTTTTGTAGCTGACTATACCCCATTAATGTTTGGATGTGCAATTTGTAGCTGATTATCTTATCATGAGTAATTAGCATTTGCTGGATCAAGTCTTGTTAACTGCGAATGAAACAGGAGAATAATCAAAAAATATGGAACGTATTTGACTGCTTGAAAACTCTCTGCATATCATTCAATATACTCGGTTTCTTAAAAAAAATGGACTCGATCAAAACCCCAAATTAACTTCCTAATGACGCGTCCAACCAAATAGGGTTAGCTCCACGACCTGTATCCATTACCCAACTTTGAATCCACCTTCAACATTTAGGGGTTAAATAATCAATTTGATACACATTGCAACAAAACTTACAATGATCGGGCAGGTAAAAATAACACAGATAATTTTACTTTATCAAATACTTCCTTAAATAACCATGATTTGCAAAATCTTACACAGCTTCATGGTAGAATGAACTTAAGTATTGGTTCTTAAAATGATAGTTTATACCTAAAACTTAATTCAAATTAACTTGCAGAAAGAATAATTGAACATCACTTTGGCCAAGTTTCTAGGATTTTCAGGCCTAACACCAGAAATCATGTAGCAGATTACTAAATGGTGTGGTAATATATTTACATATTTCTGTAACTACTTGAGTATCAAATATCTATTGGGTTTTGATATTGACATATTGTTTTTAGATGTAAACATAGGATATTAGCGAAATTAATAATGTTTATATTTTGTTGTAACTTTTGTTTCTTCTTATTTGAACCTTGATTGTAAAATCAAGCTGAACTTATTTTCCATTGTCATTGTTACCAAAAGTTGGTGTGGTTAGTTTAGGTCTACAAGATTCTGTGTTAAAAATAAAAATTAAGAAGTTAAAACCAAAACCTACGACATTTGTGCTTAACACACATACTTTACCAATCACGAAAATTTATTTAATATTACATTGAAAATTACTGTTTTAAACCTACTTCAAGCAGTGATATAAAAGAAAATATATAACTTATAAACTGAAAAATCATATGAAAAATATATAATAAATTTTAAATTCTTTGGGTAGGCATAGTAGTTTCAAAACTCACTGTCACTAACAATTTTGTGTTGCATATGTGTGATGTATATTGATCAATATTAGATTTAAATCATTCAAACATACAATTCCATAATTAAAGCTAAACCAAATATACAACACGTAGGAAATGATTGATTAATTCTGTTAACGATCAAAGGGTATCTTAATCTTGTTTTATCAATTATTTCATTCAAATCAGAATCCAAGAACAGTCAAAGTCAACAAACCACAAAAGTCAAAATCATTCAACATTTGGGAAGCAAGTGTATGCAGGTATAAGTTTACAAAGATATACAATTACTCAAGATCAATAACCCTTCCTCACAAGGGTTTTCTGTCAGCAAGAACAGAGCAAATATAATTCTTAAAATCCTTAAAATTAGGGCAAAATTGAACCACAAAGATCACGCAAATTCAGAATCTTGATATGTGGGTACTCCCATAAATCCAGTTAATTAAGCTAATTAATACGGTATGATTCATGAAATTAGCTGCAATTTATGATAACAAAGGCCCTAGATCATAACTCGTTTTACAATCTAAAGTCAAACAAACTACAAGCAAATGACAATTGAAGGGGTTTAAGATATCAAAACCCTATATAAGAACTAAACGAATCGGATCTCCGGTTTAAGGGGTTTAGGCTATTAAAACCCAATGTAAGAACCAAACGAACCGGATCTCCGGTTTAAGGGGTTTAGGATATTAAAACCCAATGTAAAAACCAAACGAACCGGATCTCCGGTTTAAGGGGTTTAAGATATTAAAACCCAATATAAGAAACAAACGAACCGGATCTCTGGTTTAGGGACTTGAAGGGGATTAAGCAATCAAATGAACAATGGCAAACCTGCCGCGGCTGAGAGCCACCGGCCGCGGCTCACCAAGACCTGTAACCATCATCATGGCCACCTGCCGCGGCTGAGAAGCTTATGAATGGACGATCAGACCTGAGAGCCACCAATGGAGCCACCTGCCGCGGCTGAGAGTGTGCCGAACCATCAAAGCATACCCGTACATCGCTGAAGGTGTGCCGCGGCTGAAGGCATGCCACGGCTGAGAATCTGGCGCTACGGTTAAGAATCCTCCTCAGGAAAATCGAGTTTCTAAAGATGACGGCTATAAGTAAAAAACAAGGACGGAGCCAAAACCCAACCCCTGCCGCGGCTCAAAGGGATCCTGACCGAAAGATGGACTCGTTTGACAACGGACGACGGCTCCCACTCAACACTTAGAAAATATCAAAGAAGTTGCGAGGGAAATAATCTCATACCAGAAAATAATACTAAATAACTAAGATAAAGTCCCATTGGGCATAAGAGTCAACTATAAAGACAACACCAATGGGGAAACCTGAACCCATGATAGAAAGAGGTCAGGTAAGAACCAGTAACACAAAAAGGGAAGTCAGCTAACAAGACAAGATATGTCAGGAACAGAACCTGTGTACAAGGAACACGGGTCAACTATATAGACAAAGGTAATTAAACACACCCTGAACTCTCTAAGCACGAAAGAGGAAATAACAGTCATATTAGCAGAAGCAGGGAAAGATGTTTGACTGCAGACAACCTATAATAGACATTCAGTCCAAACATCTTGACCATGGATACCTTATAAATAGTCTGGCCGATTTCAAAGGATGATTCAGGTTTTAACACACAGATTCACAATATCATAATTTACTCATCTCTTCTTTCTCACCTTTTACCTCCTACTATACACATACTTATTCTCACGCCGGAGGGTGGTCACGAGGAGAAAACCCCTTCTGCTCGTGGCGAGGCTCACGGTGTTTCCTGTTTTGCAGATCATCCTCTCAAGACCTGGAGATCCCGTTCGTTCTTCCAAGCCCAAGCCCAGAAGTCCCGTCTTAACCTGTCCATCCAGCACTGCTTCAAGACTTCCACCCCTAGGTGATAAGTTTTGTAGCAACATTTGGCGCCATCCGTGGGACAAAACAAAAAAAAAAAAAAAAAAAAAAAACGATGGGCGAGGGCGAGGAAACTCCTCACAATGAAACCAGAAGTTATGATGTCCTGTACCCAGACGGTAGCAATGTTACCGGGGGGGAGGGAAGCAAGAACCCGAAGAGTCGTCTTAACGATTCTGAAAAACAAAGTACTGACAAGGTAGTCGTTACACCAGAGTTCTTACGACAGAACCGTCAACAGATCCTCGCTATGTTACAGGAGGAGGAAAAAGATCGCCAATTGAAAGAAATCCGAACCCGTCTAGAGTTCGGAGACAACGAGGATGACGACTCACTAAAGAAAAGCGAAGAAGAGAAGGATAAGCTACATAACACTGAGGTTGTGCGTCAGGAGACAACCAAGAGGAAGAAAGATTTCGAAGATGACTACAGCAAACCATACCGACCGTCCACGGCGCGATCAAGATCCAAGTTTATCAACAAAATTGCAGAGTTTACTTTTCCCCCAAAACTAAAAATGCCATCAAACGTGGGGAAATACGATGGTTTGGGTGATCCAGATGACCATCTCGCAATTTTCATAGGTGCGGCCGAGGTGGAACAATGGTCTATCCCGGTGTGGTGTCACATGTTCATGCAGACGCTGACGGGAGCAGCGAGGGTATGGTTCGACAGTCTCCCAATCGGAGAGATAGGGAGCTTCGAGCAACTGGAAGATAGTTTCTTAAAGAACTTCAGCCAACAAAGAAGGTCCATAAAGGATCCAACAGAGTTGCACAACATTAAAAGGGGTGATTGTGAGTCAGTGGAAGATTTCATTACAAGATTCGTAAGAGAGAGCATGCAAGTCAAAGGAGCTGGAGAAGATATACGTATCTCAGCGTTTATTCATGGTGTTCGGAGCGAGCAGTTGGTGGAAAGATTCCATGAAAGCCGTCCAAAAACGGTGGAAAAAATGCTAGAGAGAGCAAAGGCGTTTGTACGAGGAAGAAAAGCGAGCAACCAACTGAAAGACCGCACACAAAAGAAGCCGTTGAATTAGGAAAACTCAAAGAAACAAGGACCACCAAAGATGTGGGATAAACCACATTCTCAACCGTGTTTTCAACAAAGGAACGTGGCGCCATCTCAGTTTTCAACACCACAAGGACACGTCGGCGGATCAACGGTTAGTCTTCCACCATTAACCAAGACACCAAGTGAAATTCTAGCAACCGAGAACGTCAACTTTGTGAAACCTGCACCAATGAGACCAGGCCCTAAGAAGGCCACCGACAAGTATTGTGAATTTCATAAAGATAGTGGGCACACCACTGATGAGTGTTTCTCCCTGAAAAGACAAATCGAATCAGCAATAAAAACAGGTAAATTGTCACACCTGTTGAAGGAGCTTAACGCAACACCTCAGGCCGGCGGAAAGAGAAAGGAGATCCTAATGGTAAACCAACCATCAAGTAGTGCAGGTGTGAAACGAAATAATGACCACATGGAGCCGTGGATGGAGCAAGAAATCAGTTTCCCTCCGATTAGAGGCGGAGATTTTGCTAGTGGCGCGCTTCATGTAACTGCTGACATTGCCGGTCATCAGGTACGAAGGGTTTATGTTGATACCGGAAGTGCATCCGAAATCATGTATGAACGTTGCTTCATGCAACTAGATGAAGAAGTACAGAAAGGCCTCGTCACACAAGTCCACCAGCTAACAGGCTTTTCCGGAGAAGTAGTGCAGCCGCTGGGCAAAATACAACTTCAGGTGACAATGGGGAACGAAATGGGAAGTCGTACGGTTCCAATGACCTTCCTCATAGTGCGCTCTCAGTCAAGCCACAACGTAATTTTGGGAAGGCCAGGTTTATGTGCACTTGGAGCAGTCATATCTACCGTTCACGCGGCAATCAAATTCCCAACCCCAGACGGTGTGGTAACTCTATTCTCAAGTAAGGAATGTAAAAGCATAAAAGCTATAGTGCCAGATGTTTCAAACAACACAGATGAGCAACACAATACGATGCTAAAGCAACCCTCAGACATGGTGGGGGGCATTAAGAGATACAGCGGAGCGGATAAGGTAACACGTTTGGACAGAGTAGATGTACCACGAAAATGTAACGGAGTCTAACTCCGAAAGTGCTATAAGTAATCAACACGCAAGGAACCATTGTAATCAATTTTGAAAGAAGGTGTACGCGAACACCAAAGATTGCATTCACATGTGGTTATTTCATACCCATTGTCGTAACCACAAAGACAACAATACCCAAAAGTCACCTGACCAAGTTCAGGTTGAAAAATAATCTAAGTCTTCCAGCCGCGACTGAAAAGACGAGTCACCTGACCAAGTTCAGGTTGAAAAATAATCTAAGTCTTCCAGCCGCGACTGAAAAGACGAGTCACCTGACCAAGTTCAGGTTGAAAAATAATCTAAGTCTTCCAGCCGCGACTGGACAGACGAGTCACCTGACCAAGTTCAGGTTGAAAAATAATCTAAGTCTTCCAGCCGCGACTGGACAGACGAGTCACCTGACCAAGTTCAGGTTGAAAAATAATCTAAGTCTTCCAGCCGCGACTGGACAGACGAGTCACCTGACCAAGTTCAGGTTGAAAAATAATCTAAGTCTTCCAGCCGCGACTGAAAAGACGAGTCACCTGACCAAGTTCAGGTTGAAAAATAATCTAAGTCTTCCAGCCGCGACTGGACAGACGAGTCACCTGACCAAGTTCAGGTTGAAAAATAATCTAAGTCTTCCAGCCGCGACTGAAAAGACGAGTCACCTGACCAAGTTCAGGTTGAAAAATAATCTAAGTCTTCCAGCCGCGACTGGACAGACGAGTCACCTGACCAAGTTCAGGTTGAAAAATAATCTAAGTCTTCCAGCCGCGACTGGACAGACGAGTCAGCTGACCAAGTTCAGCTGAAAAATAATCTAAGTCTTCCAGCCGCGACTGGAAAGACGAGTCACCTGACCAAGTTCAGGTTGAAAAATAATCTAAGTCTTCCAGCCGCGACTGGAAAGACGAGTTACCTGACCAAGTTCAGGTTGAAAAATAATCTAAGTCTTCCAGCCGCGACTGGAAAGACGAGTTACCTGACCAAGTTCAGGTTGAAAAATAATCTAAGTCTTCCAGCCGCGACTGGAAAGACGAGTCACTTGACCAAGTTCAGGTTGAAAAATAATCTAAGTCTTCCAGCCGCGACTGGAAAGACGAGTCACTTGACCAAGTTCAGGTTGAAAAATAATCTAAGTCTTCCAGCTGCGACTGGAAAGACGAGTCACCTGACCAAGTTCAGGTTGAAAAATAATCTAAGTCTTTCAGCCGCGACTGGAAAGACGAGTCACCTGCCAAGTTTAGGTTGAAAAATAATCCAATATCATGGTATGAACACCATAATAATGGACTGGGGGGACATGAAGGGGTTTAAGATATCAAAACCCTATATAAGAACTAAACGAACCGGATCTCCGGTTTAAGGGGTTTAGGCTATTAAAACCCAATGTAAGAACCAAACGAACCGGATCTCCGGTTTAAGGGGTTTAGGATATTAAAACCCAATGTAAAAACCAAACGAACCGGATCTCCGGTTTAAGGGGTTTAAGATATTAAAACCCAATATAAGAAACAAACGAACCGGATCTCTGGTTTAGGGACTTGAAGGGGATTAAGCAATCAAATGAACAATGGCAAACCTGCCGCGGCTGAGAGCCACCGGCCGCGGCTCACCAAGACCTGTAACCATCATCATGGCCACCTGCCGCGGCTGAGAAGCTTATGAATGGACGATCAGACCTGAGAGCCACCAATGGAGCCACCTGCCGCGGCTGAGAGTGTGCCGAACCATCAAAGCATACCCGTACATCGCTGAAGGTGTGCCGCGGCTGAAGGCATGCCACGGCTGAGAACCTGGCGCTACGGTTAAGAATCCTCCTCAGGAAAATCGAGTTTCTAAAGATGACGGCTATAAGTAAAAAACAAGGACGGAGCCAAAACCCAACCCCAGCCGCGGCTGAGGCCGTGCCGCGGCTCAAAGGGATCCTGACCGAAAGATGGACTCGTTTGACAACGGACGACAGCTCCCACTCAACACTTAGAAAATATCAAAGAAGTTGCGAGGGAAATAATCTCATACCAGAAAATAATACTAAATAACTAAGATAAAGTCCCATTGGGCATAAGAGTCAACTATAAAGACAACACCAATGGGGAAACCTGAACCCATGATAGAAAGAGGTCAGGTAAGAACCAGTAACACAAAAAGGGAAGTCAGCTAACAAGACAAGATATGTCAGGAACAGAACCTGTGTACAAGGAACACGGGTCAACTATATAGACAAAGGTAATTAAACACACCCTGAACTCTCTAAGCACGAAAGAGGAAATAACAGTCATATTAGCAGAAGCAGGGAAAGATGTTTGACTGCAGACAACCTATAATAGACATTCAGTCCAAACATCTTGACCATGGATACCTTATAAATAGTCTGGCCGATTTCAAAGGATGATTCAGGTTTTAACACACAGATTCACAATATCATAATTTACTCATCTCTTCTTTCTCACCTTTTACCTCCTACTATACACATACTTATTCTCACGCCGGAGGGTGGTCACGAGGAGAAAACCCCTTCTGCTCGTGGCGAGGCTCACGGTGTTTCCTGTTTTGCAGATCATCCTCTCAAGACCTGGAGATCCCGTTCGTTCTTCCAAGCCCAAGCCCAGAAGTCCCGTCTTAACCTGTCCATCCAGCACTGCTTCAAGACTTCAAAATCATTCAACATTTGGGAAGCAAGTGTATGCAGGTATAAGTTTACAAAGATATACAATTACTCAAGATCAATAACCCTTCCTCACAAGGGTTTTCTGTCAGCAAGAACAGAGCAAATATAATTCTTAAAATCCTTAAAATTAGGGCAAAATTGAACCACAAAGATCACGCAAATTCAGAATCTTGATATGTGGGTACTCCCATAAATCCAGTTAATTAAGCTAATTAATACGGTATGATTCATGAAATTAGCTGCAATTTATGATAACAAAGGCCCTAGATCATAACTCGTTTTACAATCTAAAGTCAAACAAACTACAAGCAAATGACAATGAAACGGAGTTCCAAGCGAAAGAGAATACTAACCTTTACCAGTCACATATAAAATACGTGCATTTAACCCAATCCAACAACGAAGATGTTCCAGCTGTTGAAGAAAACGAAAGCAAGTTAAAAGCAGCTTTGTAAACAACACACGAACTGAAGAGGCGCAAACGCTGCGTAAAACGGGACGCTTGTATGTGATTTCGTAAAATAAAAGCATCAATTGCATATTCCTAACAACAAAATAGCAGTAAATTAAGATTTTCGATTAAATGGAACCTGATTCTTTGTTTAACTGAACTGATTTAGATTAACCCTGGAGAATCGGAGAAGACGACCGGCAGCGGTTGAAGGTACTCCATGACCTGTAGAAGGAAGTGGTGGCTCCACGATTGCGTGTCTGAGAAGCCCCATTCTTGAGACCTTTCGCGGAATTGAAGTCTACTTCAAAACCGTCGTCGACGTAGGGAGAAAAAGGAGGAGGAGGGGAGCGTATGAAAGAGAAGGTAAAAGCTCCCTAAACCTGATCCTATGGTAGTGAGGATTTATCCTCTACGGCTACGGCTACGGCCCACGGGTAAAAAAGAGCAGTTATAATTAACACGGTCAGGATTAATTCTGAAATGATCCTACGACTTACGGGATCAGAGAAGCAGTTTCTCTATTCGTCAATACTAAAAGGAAATTGATCTATTTATTTTTTGTGGGGATGCAAAAATATCCGTATTCGAACATCCGAATAAATAATCCGAAATTTTGAACCCGAATTATCTGAAGATTCGGATATCCAAAACTCGGATGCCTGGATTTTTAGATTCGGATATCAATTTTAAAAAATTTCGGATATTTCGGATATCCGAAATATTACACTTATATATATTTTTTTAATTCTTTTTATAATTTGAAAATAAGAAAATTTGAATCCAAACTCGAAATATTATATTTATATATATAATTTTAATTATTTTTCTAACTTTTTAATTATTTTTATAATTTATATAATTTTTTATGTTTTCGGGTTTGGATATCCATTTCATTATCCGACCGCATCCAAAATTTCGGATTATGAAATCAACTATCCGAAAATTTTGGATATCCGAATATCCGAATTTGAACACCCCGTGGGATCAGATCTATTACTATTTACTAAATTATATAAACTACAAAAGTAATATAGCAAAACTTTAAAGCTTTGAATACAAGCAACTACTGCACAACTTTTTTTTGTCTTTTAGTGATCTCTTCCTTCACATATATAAACAATCTTCTTGTCTCTTTCTTCACATACATACATATTTGTTTCGAAAACGATAATTTTTCAATGATTTTGTTTTTCTATGATTTTACTTTATAAGTTTTCGAAGACATTAATTTCTTCCTTCGAAGACATTAACTTCTTCCGCGATTTAACGTGCCGTAGCTCGTGGTCACAATTCTAGTTACTAAATAATACTAACCCATTTGTAAAAAAAATTAGAAAAAGAAATTTGAGTTTCTATAAACATCTAAAATATGTTTAGTAAATAGATCATCTAAATAATATTTCTATATTTCAATTTCTTCTAAAAATATCACTCTCACTCACCCTTTTACTCTTTTATCTCTTATTATCATACTAATGGTTTTCTTTTTTAAAAAATGATTTTGATTTTTTGTTGTTAGATTTATGACTGGTTTTACTATATTCTTTTTTTACTTTTTACGTTTTTCATAAATTTTATAAATTTTACCAATAATTGTTCATGATGGTTATTCATAATACTCAAAACAAACATTTTTCCCTATTTTTTTCCTTTATCCACCATCCTCACTATAATAATCACATTCTTCATATACATACACAAAAACTTGAATCAAAGACAAAAGGTAGATGATTATGATGGTGAAGAAATAAAGAAGATCCAGAACATATTAAGCCCCTAAATCGAACACAAAAGGCACATACCCGTAAATTGAAGAGATCAAACAATTGAAAAATATGCGATACTTAAAAGAATATTTTGGTAACGTACATAAATATATAAATTCTAATTGAATATTTAACGAGATGAAGTTGAATTTCATTAAATAAGAATTTAAAAGAATTCATATTATTCTTATATTTCATTTATTTTTTAACGGGTTAAACTCACACATAATATATATTTATTGGTCGCTCGAATCAATTATGTTGGTAACTCAACTATTAAAAAAATATTAATTTATGTAATGTTCTTTTTTTATCACTCAACTCATTTTAGACTATTAAAATTGTGAGACACTATACTTATACTGAAACTTTTCTATAACCTTTTTTTATAAAGTGGTTGGCTATTTGGACATCTCTTAATTTTATTTGACATCCTGGGTGCCCTATACGGCCCGTATAGGGCTATACTACCCGTATAGAGTTCATTAATTACCAGCCAATCATTGGTTGGTAATTAATGAACCATATACGGGTAGTATAGCCCTATACGGGCAGTATAAGATGTGCATTTAATGCTGATGAAACCCTATACGGGTAATATAGCCCTATACGGGTAGTATAGCCTTAAACGAGCCGTATAGGGGATGTCCAACTAATTCTCGGGGGTGTCCAAATAACATCACTCTTTTACAAATTAAGTTCATTAAATTTAGTTCGTCAGAATTCAATATAATTGGTAACCTGTTTGAATAATATAATTCGTTGGAATTGAAATCTGAATTCAAATGATAACATGTTTAGTTAGAGAATAAATAGAACTAAAATTGTAATGAATTCTCTCAAACTCCTTTAAATAAAATGATTTTTGACATTCCTTTTAAAGCATACAGGAATTAAACGAAAGAAATTGAAATATATTACTCCCTCACCATCGTTGTCACCCCCTATATGGTTGCCGTTGCCGCCGTTGCCACCGTCGCCCTCACCGTCGTCGCCACAAACCCCATTCCAACTTGTTTAACAAATCAAACATGATTATTTTATCACAATCTTCAAATTATAGTTTTTGATTTCAATTCATTATTACTACTCCTAAACAGAAGTGTCGGCGACCATTTCTCCCCCCACACTTTGATCAAATGACAAAACTCACCCAAAACTTTCAGTTTCCCCTCAAGTTTCTAAAGTTTCAAATTTACCCCCCTGTAGTATATATAATCTGATTTTCCTTAATAACTTTCCCGTTTACTTGTTTATTTTTTTTTCTTGACGTCTTGGTACAATTTTTTTTATAAAACGGAGTTGTATTCAAGATAACATATTTTAGGTATCGTGTGTTATATCGACTGACAGTGACGTGTTGGTACCATGAAGAATAAGACTGACACTGACTGAAAAACATCGGTACCATTATTTGATTGTCTTTTATCTATGTACCGACATCAACTGAAAACATCGGTACCGTTATCTAACTATCATTTATCTATGTTTCGATCTCCACAATCGACTCGCCGTAACTTCATACGTTTCTTTTATGTATTTAACTACGATTCTTTTTGTGATTAGCCACGTTAATGTCACCGCCTCAACCATTTAAGGTTCTAGTTAAAACAATCCTTGAAACAAACACTCACTTTATACGACTAATCTAGTTGAAACAAAAGATGTGACTAAAAATGTAAGTATTTTTTTATTCAGGACAAAATCTGTTGACTAAAAAATAGTAGAGGGACGATTTATGTATCTTGCTTCTTACATATAAAGATTCTTCATTCACTCTATCAACAATTATCCACTCCTCCACCACCAATGACTTCGCCGTCGCCGGAGAAGAAACAATGGGGAGAGAAGGTTTCGCAGACGGTCTTCTCCGCGTACAACCGTCTCCCGAAGAAAGGAAAGCCGCAAGGCCGTGAAGTCACCGTCCTTGCCGCATTTCTCACTTCTTCCCCTACTCAAGGTCTTTCTTCTACTCCCCCAATTCTGTTAAAATAACAATTTCGTTTTACAATTCGTTATGAATTGCAGTGTATTTTGTGGAATCGACGTTGAATTGATGTATTTTTGTGAATTTGCAGAATTGAAAGTGGTTGCACTGGGGACTGGAACAAAGTGCATTGGGCGTTCGCGTCTTAGTGTTTGTGGCGATGTTTTGAATGATTCTCACGCTGAAATTGTAGCTAGAAGAGCTTTACTAAGGTGTGTGGATTGTTTTTGTGACCATAAAAGTTGTAAATCATAGCATTTTCATGAGATATGTAGGTTATGCATTCTCACCTTCTAAATTAGGTATAGGATTACTGATATGATATTATAGACAAGGATGAAAATTGCTAAATTCTGACTGATGGAACAATTTGACATTTATAGTCAAAGGGACAAATATTGACTTCATAGTTACTTAATTTTCGAAGAAAGGTTTGTAAAAGCTTAATTTATACAATATTTACTGTCAAGTGAGAAATGTAGCCTAAATTTGTTAACAGTTTTCATACCAGATTAGGCTTCCAGGAGGCGGGAGTATTAGCGTTGACCAAACAAGTCAAACATACATCTTTTTTGTTAGTAGTAACTATTAGGACATTATAGTTGGGAATTGGTTTTGTGACTTCATATAATCATATTTACCTTTTGAATTATCAAAATTCATTACCATCCAAGTCTTATTTTGAGACGAGGATGTTGCTTTTACTACTTTAATTTTAATAAACTTAGTCTGTTACTATGATTTTTTATGTTCCTAAAACTGAAAAATCAATCTTTTCCAGATACTTCTATACAGAGATTCAAAAGGGTAGCATGCAGTTTCCAGATGCTGCTGCCACAGACTCCCTTTTCTATCGGGAGGCTGGAGGTTTTGGCAGTGGCAAATACAAGATGAGACCGGGCTGGCAGTTGCATTTATACATATCACAGTTGCCTTGTAAGATTGCTAGACTGTCATTTCATTGTTTGGAGGACTTTCTTTTCTTTATTTTGCAACTGAGTTTATTATTTATAAGCACTTGGAATAACTTGTTCAGTCGTTTTTTGTATTTATTCTACTTCTTGTAGGTGGAGATGCCTCCCTGAACTCCCAGCTTTTCCCTTGCTTGAATAGTTCTGTAAAAGAAGGTTGTTCAATATCCTCAACAAGCAAACTGAATGATCTTATGGAGGAGTTCTTGGAGTCGTCCATGAAGAACAATGGTAATTCTACAGTAAAGTTTGTGATATTTTCATCATATCTTCAAAAATCAAGATTTTCTTTTCAACTATTCTTGTATGCTCCACTTCTCATATTTTAAATATATTTTATATGATGAAATTCATTGCAACATCACTTATTTGTTCCCCCCTCAAATCATAATTGAATAAATACTCACTTTCTCTCTTTTCGTTTTACCTGACTTAGGTCATTATTGATGTCACTTTTAATGGGAAATAAATTTTCATAAAAGAAATTAGTAGTTATTTGCTAATATTCCTTGACCACATTGGTGTACTAAGCAGATTTCAATTTTAGGTGATTGTTCACAGGTCACTGGCACTGTCCAAAGGAAACCTGGCCGTGGTGATGCAACTTTGTCAGTTAGTTGTTCTGATAAAATTTCCCGTTGGAATGTTGTTGGAGTCCAAGGTTCATTATTAATCTTTACCATTCTTCTTCTATAGACAGGTGATTCATAACAAAATATAACCTTTATGAAAGCTCATTTGTGTGCTGCAGGGGCATTACTTTCTCACTTTCTACAACCAGTTTACATTTTATCAATAACTGTGGGGCAATCTCGTAATTGTTCTGATAAGGAAGTAGAAGAGCAGTTGACAAGGGCTTTAAGTGATAGAGTACTACCGTTATCAAAGAAACTAACCAGTCCTTTTAAAGTGAATAAGGTTGTAAGGTGCTTAGATAATCCTTTTAATTTCTTCATTAATTTCTCAGTAGTATTTCTTATTTCCCACTAAATATGCATATGTTTGTTTATACTTGGCAGCCATTATTTTCTGTAGCTTCAGTACCTCTTGAGGTGTTTCGCCATGCTGAAACAGCTGCATCCACTTTAACATGCGGGTAAGATTGGCTTAATTAAGAGTTTAACTGTGTTTAAGTTAAAACCCTTTCCTTCTGTTATTCTTATTTTGAAGAGTGAATTCAGATATTCAATAAGCTGGAATAAATCTGGCCTGCATGAAGTCATTCTTGGAACCACTGGCCGAAAACAGGGGACCTCTGCAAAAGGTGCCATGTACCCTACTTCAGAGTCAGCTCTATGCAAGTAAGCTAATAGAAGTATTATACAAATTTATTATAAATACTTATGCTTTTTCTTGATTCCCTTTTGCAATCATTTGTCTAACCTTATTTCTTTTCTATTAATCAGGAAGAGGATGTTGGAGTCGTTCTTGTCACTGAGTCGATCTTTAGCCAATTTTCCATCAAATGTAACCTCTTACCAGAGACTAAAGGTAATGGTTTTAATGGCTCACTTTACAAATATATAGAAGTTCATTAGTTGATAGTTTTTAGCTTATTATGTTTCTTTTATTCATTCAATTGTTCTTACAGGAAAAGGCTGAAGAATATAATTCAGCATTGGAAGTATTTAAAGAGAGCCCACAGTTTAGCAATTGGCTTGTGAAGCCATTCAAGTGCGAGCCTCAAGTTCTTATGGGACAATGAGTTGAACTTCAGGTATTTTATCTTATTCTAAAAAATCTAGCTAAAAGAGAAACAAGTCAAATGGGTCAAACGGGTTAGGGTCGCTCGAAGTCCATTCTTAATGAATACATCCTCCTAAATTGGTTATATTCATATACTCAGATAACTATAATCATATTGTTTTCACAATCGTAATTAACAAAATAATATGCAAAATGGACAAAAAAAGACTGCGGGTAAACCCAACCCCGCCTGGCCCATACTAAAAACGATCCATTGAAGTTTTGCCACAAACTCATTTGGACCTATTAACCCGCCCATCTTGCCACCTTTGCTATTTCAATGCTTCGTGTAGATTTATGTATATAGATGCTTTACACATATACATAGATGCTTTACTGGATAAGGAAACCTATCCCAAGACTTAAATTTTAACAACTTCATGTCATTTTTGGGAGTCAAATCACGTTAGACTTAAAAACAGAAAAAATAAAGGATTAGCATTAATTTGTGTTATTAAAGAATTGTTTTAATTATTAGAAAGTATAAGCATGTTCAAATGGTCCTAACTTTGACCATGAAATTCCACATTTTGTAGATGGCTATTGTTCCTGTTGGAATGACTTGTTTTCCAGGCCTCAAGTCTTTGCATCTTCTTTGCCATTTCCAATCTTATCTCATTCTTTTTGAGATTTTATGTTTCATGTGATTTAAAGTTGTTGTAATAACTACTTTGTTAAAAGAATACATTGCAATTTATATTAGATTTTCTGATGGCCTCACATTGTTAATAACAGAGGTGGTGCTAGACCCGTTGACCGCTTAGGCCCAGATGCAGCCCCGTTTAAGCTCATAACTCATGGTCTTGTACTATTTGTTTCCCAGATCGGTCAGAGATGGAATTTGAGACTGGTTCGATCGACAAGGACTAAGAGATTTTGGGAACTTTAAACAAGAAACCCTATTATTATTAACAATAACAATAACATAATTAGGGGTAGCTCAAAGTGTTGGGTACATGGAGAATTTTCCTTTAGTATGTGTTATTTAGTATTTGACTAGGTAGTTAAAAGGCGCTAGGCGTAAAGGGCTCGCCCTGTTGCAAGACGCGGCTTGAGAAAGAAAAGCGTAATAAAAAAAAATATGATAGAGAGAATATTAGTAATTTAATAAAAAACCAAATATGATTTTCTTTTAAAGTAACTTCTAAAGAAAGTTTTTTTTTCACCGTGGTTTTGATCTCATGTTACTTTATGTAAAGAAATTTAAGAAATAAGATTTGACTATAAAACTGAGTCAAGTCGATGTAACGACTTTTAAAAAGTGAGTGACTATAAAAGGGGGTCGAGTAAAAATCAAAGATGCACAAGTTGGTTTAGAGGTGTACAAAAAAACCGGTCTACAACCCGATCCGGTACCCAAAAAAAACCCGGGTTGGCTCAAACCGGTTAGAACCCGACCCAGTTCTCCAAGCCATATACCAGTTCCTGTTCTCACACTCCCAAACCGGTTTCAACCTGGTCCAAATTACAAACTGGTTTCATCCCGGTTTTGAACGTTGCAAAAAACTAGTCGTTGCTAGTTACCATTGAGGTCGAAATCTAGCCGCTTTTTTGTGTTTTTTTTAACCATTTTGGCCCTCATATGTAAGTATAAATATGTAGTGGGTGTTTTGGTTGAATCACAACACTCAAAAACTCTCTACTAAAATATCAAAAACGCTCGTTATTCTCTTAACACTAAAAAAAAATCTCTCAAATGGCTTCAAACAGGCAATCTTCCGTTGGTTGTGATGCCTCTTCAAGCAATAGGTGGTTCGAGTTACCTCTACGAAGAGGAACCAATGTATTTGGTATAATTTTGATTTATGTGAGATGGCGAGCGGTCTGAACAAGGCTCGTTGCAAGTTGTGGTAATTTTTTTTCCAAAAGACGCATGTATTTGAGACGCCTATGCCTCTCCTCGATCGAGTGCCAGACGCACACGTTGTGCACCTTTGACAACATAGCATCCGATTCACATTTTTATGTTTTATATACGAACCCCAATGGTCCGCCACTGAACGTACTAACAACTTGTATCTCACGTGTTACAAGTTAAATCTTTATACAAGCTCTTGAAAGAGGCTAGTATAGTATTAAAAAAATCGTTGTATAAATTATCCATTGCGTATTATTCATTGGTATAAAAGTATATTTTACAAAGACTTGAATCAAATTGAGAAAAAAGATTGATTATCATTTACTACAAATACAAACCTTCACAATACTTGTTACTATATTATGCATTTTGCCCAAGCGTTCAATATCTTTTCCAATTTTGTGAAAAAGAATGTTTTTTCAAAGGAAAAAAAGATCAGCTAGAAAGTGTTAAGAAATAGACCACTCCATAAAAACGATATATATTTAGCAAAAATCGTCACACTTGATTTTATTGTATGTGACTTTATTGTAATAACCATATCTTTCTTTGAGATCATGGATTTAGAAAAATAAGAAAGTATGCACTAAAACGTAGAAATTTTGCAGACATTTTATTGTTGTAAAATATTTTATTTCTGTTTTATGGGTCGCACTGGCTAACGTTATTATTTCAATTCATACATATATGACACTGCAAGTAATGTTCTCTGCTGGTTTCCTGCTTGCAAAATGCAAGAAACAAACGTCCCATTTAAAGGCAACCACTACATATAGCAAATCTACCAAATCTTTTAGGTGCAAAAATTGTCCTCTAGAAAGGCCAGCTGACACCAGTACATTGATAGCATAGTTCAAGAAAGAAATATCACCTCAAGTTATGCATTCTTTTGGCCGATAAAAGAGTGTTGGAGAGAAGCATAGCTATTGTCATTGGCCCAACTCCACCAGGAACCGGGGTGATTGCTGAAGCCACCTTGCTTGCCTCCTCGTAACAAATATCCCCCACCAACCGATATCCTCTCGGGCTTTCTGGATCCTGTTGACACAATAAACAATGTCATAATCATGGGTGATGAGCAAAATATTTAAAATCATACTGCACAATTTATCATCAGTGTTTTATTCATGAAACTGAGATTGAAAACTCTTCCATTGGAAAAAGCAAAGCTTTTATGCTAACTATATGCATTTCTTTTCAGTAACCAACAGTTTTTAGAATAAAAAAAGTTATCGGATAACTGAACAAAAAAATGAAAAAGAAAAAAAAAACATTATTAGTTAATACTAACCTCAACAGGGTTGATACCAACATCAATTAAAACAGCACCAGGTTTCACCCAGCTACCCCTGACCATATCTGGTTGCCCCACTGCTGATATGATGATATCAGCCTGTCTAGTGATCTCCTCTGGGTTCTTCGTTCTTGAGTGGACAATACTCACAGTAGCATCTTCTCTCTACAACAATAATGATGTATAATATGTTTTTAGAATGTTTATGTAGTTAAACTAGATGTAGGAATTTCAACCCAATTAATTATGAATGGGTCGGTCAATTCAGGTTATGAATAATGGGTATGGTCTTACTTGAAGTAAGAGGGCGGCAGGCATTCCGACAATGTTGCTTCTGCCAATCACAACTGCCCTCTTCCCTTTGATGGGGATGTCGTATCTATGCAACAACTCTATGCATCCTTTAGGTGTGCATGGAACAAACAATGGTTCTCTTCCTCGCATGGCTAAACGACCAATATTCAGAGGGTGGAATCCATCAACATCTTTCTCTATGCAAACAGCATTTAAAATGTTCTGCTCATTCATATGCTGATCCAACAAGTGCATTACAGCTTATCAATATAAGACAAATTCACAAAGAAACAAACAATAAGCTGATAATAAATTCAGAAGCTTACAGAAGGCAAAGGTAGTTGAACAAGTATTCCATGAACAGACGGGTCGTCATTGAACTTTGAGATGTGGCTGAGAACTTCTTCTTCAGTGGAATCCTCAGCCAACCGCACTTCATAGGAATTAATCCCCACAGAGTCACAAGCTTTCTTTTTGTTACGTACGTAAGTAGCAGAATCTTTCCTATCCCCAACAAGAATAACTGCCAATCCAGGGACAATCCCTATCTCTTCCTTCATTCTGGATATTTCAACAGCGATCTCCTCCCTTATGTCTTTCGCAACACGCTTCCCATCAATAACCTTTGCAAAGGTCTCGTTGTTTACCTGTATAGCTGCAAGATAAATAATCTGAGGTTTTTAGGTCTCAGCCAAATGCATCTTGATGACATTTTTAGGTTGTCTTGTTATAGTTATGGTAGGGTAAGAGTTATAGATTTTGAGAATACGTGTATCTTGTTGAGTTGAGTTATGTCTCTTCATGTGACACTAATTAACATATACGTGTTTTTTGGTCTAAGAGGTGCAATTTTAATCCCAATTCAATCACATATTCTATGATGGCAACCCAATCAAGTGGTTCCATCTTTGGCATTTTTGTTATGCATGTGTCACCAAAATGACCAACGAGAAGCGTTTTATAAACAGCTTCTAGTGCATCGCACTTGTGATTGTGGCATAAATATTCATCATAATCTGCATTGAGACCAAAAATCATACTCTTATCATGACCTAAATCCTAACTGTTGTTCTGATTATAGTTTTAATACCCGTTCATTCTAATTGTGCCAAGAGCTCAAAGAAACGAACAAAACCATTCATGTGAGGTCGTGCTTCAAAGGCTAGTGAACCGCCAATCGAAATATAAATTATTAGCAACAACTGAAGAGACACAGTTCAAGTTAACAATAAGATAAGCACATTTTGAAAATCTATAACTCAAACCGTAGCTCAATTGTTTATCTTGCATGTTTTTAGCCCTCAACTCTCAGCCAAATGCATCTTGGTGAAATTTTAGTCATATTCTCAAAATTAGTTCCTAATTCAGTCATCTGCTTTTGACAAAATTATAGTTGATGAGATTATTGAGCAGTTAAACTTCAACTCCAGATTTGATAAGAGTACTTTGAAATATTAAAATACAAATTTCAGACCTAAATCGAAGACTAACTTTAAACTTAAACTAACATATAACCTCAGATTCTGAAACATCTCACTTTTATCTAAGGCGAGGAAGCAGATATTAGAAATTCGATCAATTTTGAAGACATTCTCAACAATTAAAAGAGAAAAAAGGAAGTTACCATTTGCAGAAGACGATGAACAGTGAGTGATGATGGTTCTGGAGGACGTACGGCTTGAAATGCCAAACCGAATGGAATTTGAGCGGCGAAAAGGAGAAATAGTATTTGGAAACTTCTGAAATTTGGTGCTGTTGTAAATTAGAAGCCGGGCTGTTGAAGAAGATGATGAACGGTCGGTGAAAGTAATAGTCGCCGCCGTATCGATTAACGCCATTTTATGTAATTTACAGATTGATTGCAGCCTCAGACCTATAATTGCTCGGGAATTGGAGTTAGGGTTTATGCTTATTGAGTGAGGGTTAGGGTTTTGTGAAGGTGGCGTAGAATGTTCCTTATAGAAAAGATATTCTGTTATGTACGGTACTGATGTAAACCATCCAGTATTTTTTCCCACTTATGAATATTTCTCAAATTATTTCCAATTTTTACGTTATAAACAGGCTATTATGCGTTCACCACCCCGTCACGTCTATACGACTCGTATAGATGTTATACGGGTCGTATAGCCCAAAAGACAAATCGACAAACGTCCAGACATGTCACATCATAGTACTTATGATATAAACTATTTAAGTAATTTTTCCACTTTGAATATTTCTCAAATTATTTCTAGTTTTTATTTTATAAACAGGGCCTACTATGCGTACACCACCCTCATCGCACCTATACGACGCGTATAGGTGGTGCTATACGGGTCGTATATCCCAAAAGTCAAACCGGCAAACGTTCAAACTTTGACATCAGTCGCATCCGTGTTACCCAATACTGCCGTATCGTGTCAATAAAAGCATAATACAACCGTATTGTGTCTCATATTGTGTTGGAAAAGGGCACAATATGGTCGTATTGTATCCCGTATTATGTAAAAAAAGCACAATACGACCGTATTATGTCAAAAAAAAGCGGAGATGTACATATAGCACCAGTTGGTGTACGATCAGGTGTTCACTATAAATAATAATATTTCTCCGGCAAACTTAGCAAGTTAGGCAAACCGAATTAAATGGGAAAAAATTTTAGTTGTTTTATGTCAAATAATTAGTTTCTAGCTTTAAACTAGTAACTTTTGAAAATTATAAAAATTGTCACTTTGTTTGGTTACCAATTTGAAGCAAGAAACTAATTATTTCGGACAAATAAAATTCACTTGGTTCGGAAAAATTTTTAATTTATTGTTCATAATTCCCAAAATAATTGTCGACCACTAAGTACAGAGTTATTATTTACTTGTTATTTTACCCTTTACTATTTTTTTTAACAGATGTTGTAACTTGTAAGTCATTAAAAGTAAAATAATAAAATTCTATCCTAAATTATGTTTTTTTTATTTGTAAACAATAAAACCGGGATGAAGGAAGTAAGAAGATGTTAAAACTTATAAAGCAACAATATATTATTTTGTAATCATCATAAAATATCAACCAATTTAACTTCTTGCTTGTTTCTTATAAATTTATAATTATACTTTATTTTATCTCATAATGCTTTAACCGAAAAAATTACGGAAGTGATATACGTTCCATACTACCACAAATGATTATGTGACATCTAAACATTTTAACTAGTATAATGATTAAAAAGAAGTTAATTGTACCAAAGGGTATTGTTTCATGAAGCAAAGAAGAATGATTTCAACCGAAGTCTTCACTTCAGCTGTATGTTTCTGTACAATCTGTACAGGAGAGGCAATAGACTATTATCCATTCCATGAGAATATCCGTTTTATTCTTCTACTTTTTCTTTTTTGATTTTCATTTTCTCTGTTTGGGTGGTAGTTCATATTGCGAGTGTTCCTTCACTGATTTGGTTATCATCAGAAGAAGAATCTGAAGAAGATTTAGGTTTCGACATGATCCGTGAGAAACCGTAACCAAGAGAACTTCCGCTTGTTTCTGACAGCTGCATAATGCATCATCAAAGCAATATGGTCAACTTTTAATATAAAAGAAAGTAGCTTAAAAGAAAACGGGTAATATAAAAGAAAGTAGCTTAAAAGAAAACGGGTCAAACGTGTCAAAATGTATATTTAATGCATAAAACCTCCTAAAACTTTATATATAAAAAAAGAGAGTTATTGGACACACTAATTATTTATAAAAAAAAAGATCATCATTTTGGATAAAAGGTGTTCTGGGTTGGCACAACCCGTACAAAAAATCCCATTTGACCCGTTACCCATTTGACCACTCATTTTGCCACCTGTAATATGTGGTACAAGGTTCAAGAGGCAACACAGTAAGATTGGATACCTCGGTAAGCTCTGACAGGTGGCGGGATCTGAACTCATTGATAGTGGCTGCTATCTCTGACATTGGCAATTTAGCCTATAAAACAAAATAGGTTAAAAACATTCAAAAACCATCCTGTAGAAACCAATAAAAACATGAATCATACTTTTAAATAATAAACTATATGGCAAAAACCAAGAAAAACAAGATTTATAATCTAGATCTACAATTAAGCGCAACTAATCTTGTATTCAAGTGATACCAACTGATTGTATTTGGCCAATCAACTGATCACTTACTTGTGCAAGAACAGCAGATGCTAATTGTAAGCTTGGTTCTAAAGTCTCAGGCACAACCTGCAGCATTTTTTAACTCAAAAGGCATTATATATGGTGTGTGAGATATTACACGCAGAGAAGATAGGACAACGATGATTGTAGACCTCGATCCTCGTTTTCAACAACTTTTTTTACTTTTAAATAAAGGTAAGATGGTAACAGTAGAAATACCGCTGTAGCCCCAGCCTTCTCCAAATTGAGCCCATGATCAACATCATGAGCACGAACAAATGTCTTGACATTAGGGAAATACTTGTTGAGAGCCCAAACGGTTCTATAATTTGCACCAGGCGAATCTAAAGTTATAGCTGCAGCACAAGCTCTATGTGCACCAACTTTATGCAACACCTACAGTTTCAGGGGAACAGAAAACCAGTTCAGAAGTTGAGTTTTTCAAGTTGCATTTTTACTTAAACTTGCATACAGCTTCACCTCTCGACTACCAGCATCACCAAAATACACAGGTAGGTCAAGTGCACGTCCCACTGATACTCGATCACTTACATTATGAGAATATTTAGATGTCAGTAGTTTGTTATATACTTATGCTAAAAAAAAGAAATAAACGAATTTATACCTCCTCACATCAAGAGCAACGAATGGAATCAGTCTTTCAGAAAGAAGCTGGGCGATGATCTGAAAAAACAATAAATTTAAATACCATAGAAAAAAAAAGAAAAAAGTCGCATTTGTTTTTATAATATATTTAATTCATAATGGTGCTGCACCTGGCCAACACGTCCGAACCCACATATGATGATATGATCTTGTAAATCATCTGTCTGAAAAAGTTCAACGAAATACGAGAATCAGGCCATTGAATAGATGGCAAACAATGTCAATATTATGAACCAGGAATAAATTACTGCACAAGTGAATTGCAGCAGAATTTAGTCATGTATGGAATTTTACCTCACTCTCATCAGGTAATAAACTACGGACATCATGTTGTTCGAAACGAGATGCTATTAACTGACCACCAGCAGCTAACCACGGTGTAAGTGCCATTGAAATTCCAACCACAAGAAACAGCAAAGTTGATAACTGAGGAGTCATTATACCCTGAAAAGAAACACACACACACACACAGAAATATGACAACTAATATTTTCAACTCTGTAGAAAGTGGTAGTATAAAATAAGCAATAAAAAAAATGTCTACAACAACAGCAAACAACTTATTCAGCTGAGGCTCACCTGATTGACAGCTTCACCGAATGCAACAAATGCAAATTCTCCACCAGGTGCAAGTAAAAGACCAACTCTAATTGCAGAAATTAATGAAACACCAAAAAGTCTACCAACTGCAGCTACCATTATGGTCTTCCCAGCAATTAGAAGCCCTAATGATCCCATAATAACAGGAAAGTTTGAGACAAGAAGTTTTGGATCGATAGACATTCCAACCTGAGAAAAAGAATGTTGTCATTACTAGAAAATTTCATAGCAAATGTCCCTGGAGGAAAAAAAACAATGAAGTTCTAATATTAAGATTATTAGGGAAACAAAGTATATAAGGAATACCGTCATGAAGAAGAGGCCTAATAGAAGGCCACGATATGGAGCAATATCTGATTCGACTTGTAATGAGAATTCAGTTTCTGCAAGTAGCAAACCAGCAAGAAAAGCTCCAAGTGCCATTGAAAGGCCAGCCTGTTCCATTTATTATGAGAAAAAAGGATAATAAAGCTGTGGTATTTACAAATGCAATCACCAAGGATGTGAGTCTACTTACACGAGCAGTAAGTAGACTAGTACCCAGAATAACCAAAAGCGTATTTGCAGAGAATATTTCTGCATTTTGCATCTCTGCTATTTGCTTGTAAATTGGGCGAAGCAGCTGCAAACAGCACGGGAGAAAAACTTATTTACTTTATTAAGCCGTGTAAAAGTATCATACCAGTGAGTTGAATATATAAAAGATAAACGTTAAGCATGTATAGGGGTGGATTAAACCACTAAGAGGGTAAATCACCAGTCTTACACTAATCTTAGGTGAGTGACATTATTTACTAAAAAATCAGGTCACCAGATTCCTATTTAGCTTCTTATAAGGCCACAACATATTCTTAAACCTAGAGGTAGCAATATGGTTGGGTTGGGTGCAGACAAAATGGGTTCAGGTTGAGACGGGTCATATTTGTAATGCAGGTCCAAACTGCCCGAGCTAGATATTGTTGAATGCAAACACTTTTTGTCCATCTTTTATAAATAAACAATGTGTTAGTAACAATTCAATAAATTTGTTTAGGAAGTTGTATGCAACGAAAAAAATGACTTTTGGATACTTTCAACAGTTTGATCCGTTTGACACTTTCCTTTTTGGTAAGTTTTTTAACTCCACTAGATATAAAACACTTAAAAGCCATGTTGGTTAGGCCACACTTGGTGCTTCAAAAAGTTGGCCAGCACTTTCAGAACTTACCAACCGTCCTCCAGCAATAATGGCACTGATAGCAACAATTGCCTTTACAGCAGCCAATCCAAGAGCTTCAGCAATTGCATAGAAGCCAATCTGAAAATTAAAAAAAAATGTTCATTTCAAAAGGGAGCTGAAACTTTGTGATAAAGTTACAATTATCAGATCAAAGAACATAAGAAGTTATGACTATGACATGAAGTTACCAACTCACTTCAACTCGTTAAGAACAGAAACAAGAGGAAGACCATTGGTAAGAAAAGAATTAATAATGTCAAAGAATAGAACAACATAGGAAGGGGGTTGCGGCGCAGCTTGTTGTCCGTTTACCTGCCACTTTATTGTAATCGTCCTTCTTATGAATCATATAAAATCGAAGGCAAGAACAACATAGGAAGTTACAAAGAAGTATATAGATATTTCATTGGATGGATGGTATCTATTAAAGTACATATTTACCCCTCCTTTAGATGAATTTGGTGAAATAAGAGGTATGAGAATCAGCAAAACAACAACGGCTAAATCCTGGCAGAAAAAAAAAAGACCATATAAGATGCAATGTTTTTCGGAAATGTTATAAATTTTAAAATAAAAATATCTCACACCCTAAACTTATATCCCCATCATATGATTGGACGTGGATACCTGGAAAAGTAAAACAGAAAATGTGGCTCGTCCATGGCGTGATGTGTTTTCCCCTCGCTCCTGCAATACCTGTAATACAATTTCATCTTGTAAAACTATATGAAAAAAAAGAAGATAAAAATATATCTGCAGTACTATTTTTTGCTAATGATGATTACCTGCAGGACAACTGCTGTAGAAGATAATGCCAAACCATTACCAATGACAATTGCAGCAGGTCCAAGCTGTCCACATACAAAATGGGCAACTAATCCTACCACGACAGCTGTCACCAACACCTGTGACACCAACAAAGGTTTAAATATCTTGTAGTACAACAACAAACGCATAATGAGGACTTCTTGATATGCAACAACCAAAAAATTTGCAATTACCTGAGCAGAACCCAATCCAAAAACATATTTCTTCATGGAACTCAGCCTTTCAACAGAAAGCTGCAAACAATATGCAGTTTCAAGTTTCAGCTCTCATCTGATGTGAACCTAATCTAAATATGTAATACACAAATAAAATATCAAAATAGGCTTTTTATTCAAACCTCAAGGCCAATATTAAAAAGCAAGAAAACAACTCCAAATTCCGCTATTGCTTTTGTCGCATGAACATTACGTATAATTGAGAGACCATAAGGACCAATCAAGATCCCAGCTGTCAAATACCCAAGAACAGGACTTCCTGAAAAGGATGACAACCATTGGTGATCAGACAAAATAATTCAATACTAATTTAACATTGAAGATTGAAGTACCTCCAGGAAGTTTCTGAAATATAGGCACAAATATTACACTGCCAAGCAATAACCACAACATATCAAAAAGAGAAGCTTCTTCCTCATTAATCTGCAGATATTAAACACATAATAAAACAAAAAAAAAAGTATTACCTTAGAGATAACCGTAGACAAATTATAATATTGTTTTAAGCAAGAAACATCAAACCTCTTGGTGTGGAAGCATTTCAATTATCTTTTTAACCTTTTCAGGTATTTTTTTGATCTGTCTGACCAATGGCTGAGCATTTGATGAAACTTCATCAAGATTGGTAGTTATAATGTTTGGCTGCTGAAATATTTTACCAATCCGTTCTTCTCGTTTAGCATAGAAAGCAAAACTGTCAATATTCTACAAATTAGTAGCCAATAATGTTTGACAAGCATGCTCCTTATTTCATTTCGTTCTTTATAGAACTGAACCAGAAAAAAAAAACTATACCTTGCACCAACAAGCAAAAGCCAAACTAACAGTTTAGGTAAATGCTTTCTTGCAGATTCACCAAGCTCCTGAAATACTGCAGCTGGTGTAAATTCAGTACCATCTCCTTCCAATGAGAAAAAGGATGCAGCAAAGAAACGAGATGATTTCATCAGTAATGCTTTTGGTGAATCTGATGATGAGCTGTCCTTTGTGAAATCTTTTTGTGTTTCTTGTTTTTTTGTTTGAACCACATTTTTCGTCTTTTCTATATCATTTTCAGTGTCTTTGGATGTTTGTTCATTCCCTTTGTCACCATCATCAGAAAATCTAGAATCTTCCGACATCTGACCAAGATAACTTGACCCGTTATCTTGTAGGGGCCCACTCAAAGGATCTTCAATTGTTGCATCAGTGTCTTTGTCAGCAATGGTTTCAACTGAATTCCCTTCAAGGGCATTTTCGTCACCTAATGTTTCCCCGCCTGAAACTGTACTTTCAGAAGTATCCACAAGGGAAACGGCAATAACTTTTTTAGCTTTTTGTAATGCAATTTCAGCATCATTAACACGTTTCAAAGCCTCGAGTTCAAAAGCAACAGCTTCTTCTGCTAAAAGCATTATGTTAGCTACATCTTCTTCGGATTTTAATGCATCCGTTTGTGCTTTCTCTGCAAGTTCATTCAGTATGACAACTTCTTTTTTCAACTCATCCTTTCTGTTTTGTAACCGAATTAATGCTTGCTCACAATTTTCCAAATTTGCCATGCACTCCTTCATATCCTTCTGAGCAGCTAACAGAGTTTCCTCTTCTTTTAATATAGTCAAGTTTTCACTTTCATTTTCATTTTCATTTTCCTTTTTCTCTTTTGCAACTTCCAATGATTCAAGGACCACTTGATGCCTAGCTTCAGCTAAAGAAAGGGCCATTTTGGCTTTCTTAATTGACTCTTTAGTGGGGTACTCTTCTTTAACGATCTCTTCAATAGCAATTAACGCCAAATTGACATCATCCCATACATTTAAAGCTTTGTCTTTTAGTGCTATTGCTGCTTCTGATATCCTTTGAGCTTTATCCTCAAACATGATACTATTAAGTTGTGCTATCTCCAATTCTTTAAGTGCCTTTTGTAACAACTCCTTTAACTCGTCTAAAGTGGGGGGCGCTACTTCTACTTCTACTTCTTCTCCCTTGTCTCTTGAATCATTTTGAGTTTCTTCTTTTGAATTCTCAAAAGATTCTACATCTCTTCCATTCCCATTTATAAAGGGGATTGAATCATTTCCCTGGCAAGCTGTTTTGAGATTCCCCCTTGATGTCTTAAGTATACAAATTGAATTAAGACCTTCAGGAAATTTTGTTAAATAAAAACCATGATTACTAGAAGTAATCAGTTTCTTCCGGTAGCAAATTTTTGGCACAGATCTTCGATTGCTTAGAAAGCTATAGCCAAAACTTGACTGCAAACTCAACTGTTCAAATGTTCCACAACTAATACCTTGATAACCACAGATCTGGAAACTAGATGATAAATTCATCTCCCCTCGTTTCCTCAGTTTCTAACTACTGAATGTAAAAGAAATTATCATTAGGCTGTAAGATCAAGCTCCTGCAATATAAGTATATAATAGAACTCAATCATCCAAAACTTAATTAAACTTGTAAAGAGACTGGATTATATGATTCTGCAAGTATGGGTATTTGGTGACAAGGCCTAAAAATGCATACCACTAAAAATGAATTATATGATTCTGCAAGTATAGATATTTGCTGACAAGGCCTAACCGCCTAAGACATCTTAGGCTATCCGGAATGGTTTTCACTGCTCACTACCACTTCAGCGCCACATCACTCTTCACTCCCCACTCACTATACCATGGAAATGGTTTTCACTCCCCACCACTGCCACATCACCATTTTTTATTAAATAAAAAATCAATATAAGAGAGAGAGAGAGAAGAGGGAGAGGAAAGCATGGTCTGGCTCAAGCTGGAAATGGTTTTCACTCCCCACTCACTATACCATGGAAATGGTTTTCACTCCCCACAACTGCCACATCACCATTTTTTATTAAATAAAAAACCAATATAAGAGAGAGAGAGAGAGAGAAGAGGGAGAGGAAAGCGTGGTCTGGCTCACGCCAAACCTTCACTACTGTGGTCCATGCCAACCCGGCATGGTGTTCCACACGTGAAGGCCATGCCACCTTGGCTCACGGGGGTGGAGTGGTTTGTATTCGGATGGTCTTATATTAGCTTAAAGTCCTGATGATAAAACATCAAATCATCTAAAGTCTGTTTCTCAAATTTAGACCTCAACGTCTACTAAATAGCCTCGGTGTTTATTTAAATTTAACATGTGAACTAAATTTCAAAATGCTAAGTGAGTATCCATCATACATGCTAGTTCAACAATTTCCATCTAAACATTACCATAAATCAGTTACACGCACTTAAACACATCTATAAATGTCCTACTAACATATTTTCAATCATGTAAGAGATTAGGCATAAAATTTACTAATCATACCTTCACTAATTACAAGAATACAATTTCTAAAAGGTAAAAGGTATCCATCATGCATGGTACATTTAAATCAAACACACAGATTGATGTGCAGATGTCTGCAGATCGAAAATCAAAATCCAGTTACCATAAACCATATTTCTGATCAGTCAACTGATCGCATCTATATGTGGCCTAATAAGAAAATTTCAATCATCTAAAGGCTCATTCTCACAGCTAGACTTCAATACCTACTAAATGTAGCCTCAATGTCATTTGAGTTTACAATAAGAAATAAAATTCTAAAACCGCCTTACGCATTTATCATAAATTATATTCCAAAAAAAGCCTACACATTGTCGAATCAAACTCCAGTTTCTGATTACTCTACTTCACTGCTAATCAAAATTTACCTAGAAATATTAACATAATCAATTGCTCAAGCTCAAGTGCTCAAGCATATAGACGCGTGCCCTAAGTATACAAATTTTAACATCTTAACTTCCAGATTTCATGATTAGACTCAAATGTCTACTAAATGTGCATTCAATGTAGATTTGACTGTAACAACTTAACTTATGAAACCTTCGCAAATATTATTGTACGCACTACTCCAAATTAGCCAGACAAACATAAAAATGCTCATACTGATGCGTGTCAGATCATCAAATCGAATTTTAATTAATTAAGTTCAATTTCTAATCAATAGAATTTCAGCTATTCGTCAAAATGTACCCTAGAAACGTTACAACAACCAATTACTCAAAACTTAACCTAAATCACACATGCTACATGAAGAAGAAATATAATATAAATACAAATACACACCAATACACACAAGCACACATATCCGTGCGTGATACTGCGGATGTATGAGTGTTCAGATGAAGTGATGAAGAGTGAAGCTTACCTGATTGATTGTGGCAGACAGTGAGTACAACCTGGAGCTTGAAGAACAGCCAATGGCGGATTATTACAGGAAAACTTGGTTAGAAATGGAAAGAAGACGAACGGTTGATGACGTAAGAGCGAGAGGGAGTGACAGTTAACAAGGCTTTTGTTGCTCGTCGGTCAATTCGTCTTCTACTATTCTGATATTTTTTAGGAAACCGGAATTTGTTGATTGGGTGATGAAACGATGAAGAAAACTGAAACGAAATTTTTGGGTGGTGGGAAAGGGAGTAAAAGAAAGTGTATGTACTAAAATGCCCTTTGGAATAGAGACAAGTTTAAGTTGTTAATCGTGATCCAAAGTAACGGTGTCAAACTTTTTTAATAAACGATACCATGTTTTAGTCTATATACTGTATTAAACCTTTTAATTAAAAGGGTCGTGTTTGATTTGTATATTTAACTGTTTAATTAAATGGATTGACATACTTAATTCGTTTAAAATTAAAATAAAAGATTATTTTTATAAGGTCAGTATGTTTTAGCACGTTTGTTCCGCCAATCATTTACAACTTGATTACAGCTCGTTAATCCTTTTGACTTGTTTAAAAAATGTGTTACACGAGTTTGTTTGAGTTAAGTAGTTTTAAATGTATCCGGTTAGGATTGATGTATTTGAAATAACTATATGTGTGTGTATGTTGCTTATTAGAGAGAATATTTGATTAATTAATTAAGGTTTATTGTAATATCTTTACCCTTATTATGATATATGATTTGATTAGGTTTTGTTTGTAGTTATCCTTATTGTACTTTTATAGATAGTTGATTAATTATACATAATACATCACAAAGACTTTTATTATTCTATATGGTATTAGAGCCTTAAGATTTTTGGCTTCTTTTATTATCTTCCTTCATATATCTCTCCACCACTTTTGTCGTCAGATTTTGAGTGGTCATCGACCATCTTCCGTCGTTTTTCCCCTTGGTGTACTGCCTTTCTTCTCTTTTCTTTACCCTCTCTTCCTGCTCCGTGGATGCATTGTAATTACATATTGATTACGTATTACTTATTTTTTTCTCTTGTCTCATCATGTCGCCACATTCGTAGATCGTGTTGTCACAGCTGTCACACCCCAACCGACGGAGGATTATACGTCGGGACGGACGCGTTTGTTCAAAAGCACAAGGTTGACTATTAAAGGTTGAATATTTCATTAATGACTTTCAAAGGTTCAATACAATGAAAAGAAACACAAGGTTCAATAAAACATAACAAGAATACAAGATTTAATTTAATAAGTTTTCTAAGTCCAAGCATCCTATATGATCATGAGAAAGCCTCAAACTTGAGCACCTGAAACATGTTGAGTAAACCGTCAACTAAAAATAGTTGGTGAGATACGAAGGTTTTGACACAGTTTAACAAAGTCTTTGAAAGTTTTACAATTCACTATGTACATGCATCAATGGTATAAGTGTGAGAAATAAACAAGTTTAAACATTGTGCATATCAACCTTCCAACCAAGTTTAGGCATAACCCGCAGGTTACCCTTAAAAGTTTAAGGTCCAGTAACAATCACCATGAGCTCCCCCCGAAGGGTCAATCAAACTAGGTGGATTGGTCAAATACAATAGATCTATCATTGTCACTGTAGGCTCGGCCAAAGTTAATGAATATGCTAGTTTTAAGTTTAATTTAAGCATGCAAGTCTCAAAACACATAACACAAAGAATAAGCATATAGACATAGTTATGTTTGAATTATATAAGTCTAAAAGTTTGATACATGTTCCACCCCAAGTTTATAAACAAAACAAAAGGGGCTAAGTATACTCACTTGGAATGATGAAAGAGTGTCCAACAAGATTTGGTGTAGTAAGGCTTCGAGGAGGGATATCCTCACAACAAGCCTAATGACAAGTCTAAAGTTTAAAGTTTGATTCTAAAGTCTATAGCATTGGGTCTAGGACTTCAAGATTTAACTAGGGTTTCAAATGAGAGGCGAGAATGATTGTGTTTATAAAATTTAAGTTATAACAAGTATAAAATTTATTAAGGTTGAAGTTTAAATGAATTATAAGTCAAATAAACTATTGTCTATACGTGTTTAAGTATCATAAACAAAGGTAAAATATTAATTAAGAAATGAATAAATAAGTATTAAGGATGATAAATAATTATCAGAAGGGTTAAATAATTATTTAGAATAAATAATAGTTATCTAAAAGAAGGAATAATAATTATTAAGGATAATCAATAATTATCTAAATGAATAAATAACTATTAATTATAAATAATAATTATCTAAAAGAGTAAATAATTATTAAGAACGATTAATAATTATTTAAAAGAGTTTGGAAGTAACTACTTTATCTAGTTAAAGTGATTAACATAAATCAATTGAAATTATTTAAAGTGTTTAATCATTACAAAAGTAAACAATATTTAGAAGGTTGTTTAAAAGTTTAAATAAAAGAAATACCAATATAAGTTTATAAAAATGGTTTCTTGTTAATTATAAGTTTATAAAGTTTTCAAGTTTATAAATATTCAAATCTTTAACTAGATAAAAGTGTATTTATTTTTCTATTTTAATTAAATAAATAATTAAGCCTTAAGTTTTAAATCTATATAAATTTTATAAAATGTACAAATTTATAAGTTTCTGATTTCTAAAATAAAAATATAAGTTTTATAAATGTTTAAAGTATTTTTATAGTTTTTACGTCTTTAAAACCATTATTAAAGGTTTAATTCTTTTATAAGTTTTACTAAGTTTAATTAAATAAAAAGATTCTGGAAATAAAAGTATAAATAAAAATCAGTTTTAAGTTTATAAAAGTTTAACTGATTTTATAAAAATAGTTGGAGAAATTAAATCTGAATAAAAAGCATTAAAAAAATTAAACACACAAAACTCAGGCCGGTCGGATTCGAACCCGGGCCGCCTGAGTCCACACACACACGCACTACCACAAGGCTACTGTCACACCCCAACCGACGGCGGAATACGTCGGGGCGGGACATGTAGACTGTTCAATAGCACATGGTCAAACTAAAGTTTCATATATTAATTGAATCCAAATTTTCATAACACTTGTTCAACAAAACATGTACAATTATACAAAAAAAAAATAAGGTACACTATAAATGTTCGATTCATTATTTAACTAAGTCCTCAATCCTATGTGTAGCATCTTGTAAATGATCTCAAGAGTTAGTACCTGAAACATGATAAAATGAGAGGGTCAACTATAAATAGTTGGTGAGCATACATAGGTTTTGACTCTAAATAGCATCGAAGTGTCGTGTGTAAACAAATCCATACAAGTCATGATTAATAAGGCAATTATGGGGAGCAACTATTGTGTAACCAAAAGTACAATCAAACCTTTGTAACTAGCATGCAAAATTGTGTTGTCGGTAACAATCACCCCAATCTGGGTGGGTTTGTCAGACTCAATAGATCTATCATTGTTAACCGTCGGCTTGATTAGTTAATGATTGTACATGTAATTGCAAATAAGTAGTTAACACACCTAGCACTCAAACATAAAGCTCAAATTGCACACAAATTGTAAAGTGGATTTGTATTGTGTAGTTTATGTAAATCATTGTAAGTTGTGATCATGTTTCACCCCAAAATGTAAAAACAGTGAAAAAGGGGCCATGTAAAACTCACATGTGTCAAAGGTGTAGATAACACGCGAGGCTAGATAGCAAAGTGATCCTTGTAACTCACCACGTTAACCTAGTGTGTAATGCATATGAAATTAATAGCTTGTACAAAAGTCTATGTCTAAGTCTAAGATTTAATTGGATGTGTGTACAAAGGGTTTGAGTTGTAATTTGAAAGGAAATGTATAGGTTATTGTGTTTGTACTTGAATGTGTATTTTTATAAAACGAACGTTTGAAATGAAAAGTTTAAAATGATTGAAGTTAGGGTTTGTGTTTGAATAACTAAATAAAATTCAATAGTTGTTATTCATTTATTTAATTATGAAAATAGCGGGAATTATATTAAGTATAAATTAAATAAATAATTTTTCTTTAATTATTTGTTTATAAAGATGTGTACAAATATTGATGTATAAATTAAATAAATAATTTTTACTTTATTTATTTATGTATAAGGATGTGTAATATAAAATTTTGTAATTAATATTTATGTATAAAAATCAAGAAATTTACGTTTAACCTTTTAGTGTAAATTATAATAAATAAATTTTATCCATTTATTATTTTTAAAGTAAGAACTTGATAGATTTAAATAAAATTGACATTTTATAAATTTTATAAAATCAATTGTGTTTATTTGGAGATTAATTTAAATATCTAATTTTTTGTTTTAAATATTTAATATGCAATTTTTTTAGCCATAAATTCATAACAAAATGAATTCATATAGAAAATTTATGAATCTGCTTTTATTCTGTTAAAAATATTATATGGTTTATAAAAATTATTTTTATATAAATTTTAGGGTTTTAGAAACGGTTTAAAAAAAACAAGCAGGCCACAGGGACTCGAACCCGGGTCTGCTCTGGAGTCCGGTAAGTGTGCTACCACTGGGCTACGGCCGGAACTTGTGAGGGAATCGCTCCTGGAATGGGTTTAACATGCGGCCGAGTTGGGACCTGAGTTGGATTTACAAATAGGTGCAAAAAGTCCAGCCGGTCGTGTGAGCCGTGGGTTTCGAACCCATGCCACCGGGTCCGATGGAGCATAGACTTAACCAGTCGGACCGGGTGGTTTGTTGGTCTAAACGGGAACAAGGAAAAGTAAATACACAAAATCGAATCACCCGATTTCCCCAAATCAAACTTCGAGCAACGGTCAAGAACCCTAATCCCGATCGATTTCGATGGGTTATGTTAACTCGAATTGATAAGGGGTTATCGTTCAGGGCTTGATTACGAGTCTAATGATACCATTCTTACTTGAAATAATTGAGGCACGAACTCGGACGGCTACGGGTTTGCTTCGGCTGTTCCTCGTGATCGACGAGACTTCAGAGGTGGAATGCGGTTTGTCTACAGGCTGGGAGAGTTTGTGTGGACGTATACGAGGGTGTTTGAGTGATTTAATTTGTCTAATTTCATCCGTATTAATCGATCCGGTTTTGGTTTGACCGTGAGGTTTGCGGGGTTTGATTTCGCGTTAATTAGCCGAATTGGAGTTGAATTGAGTCTTGATACAGGTCCAGGTACACTCGGAATTGGCTTGCGAGTGATTTGAGGGATTTGGACGCGTTGATTTCACGAATTAATTGCAGATTGATACGGATTTGACTATCTAAAGTCAATTTGTTCAAATTTTGAATCATCCGCTTAATCGGTCGAATTGAGTTGCTGTTTGGGCCGAGATTGGGTTGTCTATTGTTTATACACGACATAGGAACCCGTAGCAATCGATTGGGTTGATCCAGGGACTTGGATTTAAGAATTCGGCCCTGTTTGACTTTTAAAAGTCAAACAGGTGATTTTTATTTTTGTCTTGGCCCAAAGATCGCGATTTCAAGGTTCAACTAAGGTGTTAAGGTTCCAAACTATTGTATCGAATTGTTTGTCAAGTGTGTGGTTGCATATGTGTATGCACTTGTGTGATGAATCAATGTATATATGCATGTATTTGTATATATGTATAAAAAGAAAAAAAATTGAAATTTGTATTGCTAATTAGGTTTTAGTTATTGGCACGAATGAATTTAAAGCGTTGTACTAGAATTGGATTCGAAAAGCGTTACATTGAACTGAAAATAAGATAGAAAAAAAAAATCAGAAATGTCACAGTATCCTCATGTTGAGGGAATTTCGTCCCGAAATTTAGCTAGCTGAGGCGACTGAATCAGCAAAGAGGTGAGAGTTTTGGGTTCTCAATGTGTTATTACGGTTGGTTTAGGGAGTATAATTGGTGACAAGGTTCAGGTCGGTTTCTCACAGTTAGGTATGGATGATGATAATGAATTTAGTTTTTTTGAAATGGATTTGAGGAGGAAAACTATCCAATAATAATTTGGTTTCTATAGGTGAAATGCATTACTTGAAATGGATTTGACGGGAACTTGATAATTAGGTTTTGTTTAAGATGTAGTCTAACATGTTCAAGAATTGTCAATATTTCACAGTCATTGGTCTAGGTCAAAACTTTACGTGACACGAACAACGCTACTTCTGATAATATGACAGAACACTTATATATAGGAAGTACCATCGGCGTATCCACCATGCCCTTGTCATATCACATCAGTTTCGTTGTTACATATCATGATAAGTTTTAGGTCACAACACACGACAAAATTCACTATGTTTTCCATGCGCTGATTCTTATAATTCCGTGTGCACCCGTAATTACTCGAATTATCGTATGGTCCGTATAGATCGTTTCGTTGTGTGCGGGTAAGGGGGGGGCACAATTTCACTATGATCACGTCTATTGTTTACACATAAAAGTCGCTAACAAGTAACTATGTCCCTAATCAGGCCAGTTCGCAACTAAAGAGTAGTAAAGTAGTAACACTTAAAGTTTCTTAGTTTGCTCGTGTTTGAACAAGAATACGTCAAACCCCGAGTCGTTTCAATGTATTATGGTCTTCAACTTTGGTGTACAAAGTGCATGACCATGTCTTGTGTATAATGTAATCAATCCATTGCAACAATTGTAAGCAAATTTTGTTTCGAGTATATAGTTAGCACGTAAGTCTCATATATGATCTAATGTCACGTAGTTCGTAATCAAATAGGTCTCATATATAGCGTAAATAATTTAGCGTCTTGTATTTTGTAAGTCAATAAATTCGGATGTGTAGTGTAAACAACATAGTATTTTGTGTATAGTAGGAAATGAATGTCATGCAGGGTGTTGGCAACTTAGCATCATGTATATTGTACAATGTGCACAGCCTAGTATGATGTACTTTGTAACCAAATGAGTTTCATGTATAGTGTGGTCAATCTAGAATTGTGTATCAATGAAGCAATTCTTATGTATCACATATATTGCAAACGACTAAGTTTCGTGTATCATGTGTTCAATCCAGTAGCATGTGTATTGCAAATAAACATGTTGCGTGCATTACGTGATCAATCGAGTAAATTGTGATTTGTAGGCAAACTATTATCATGTATTACGTAATTTGTGTAGCATTGGATATATTGAGAGTATTTGAGTTTCATGTACCATGTGGCTGCATTGGATATATTGTGAACGTGTATATGTGAGTATTGAACTTCGCGTGCGATGTGTACTAATGAGTTTTACATGTGATCGAGTGATGCGGACAAACGTGTTGTTTGGCGTTCTTGCATAATGTGGTAGTTAGGTTCAAGTCCTCAAATCTCATTGAGGTTGGTGGGAAGGGTTAACGTTTACGCGGTATGGATCGTCTCTTGAAGCGTCAAGTGAAAGGTAACGAGGAGGTTTTGGAAATATTCGGGAATTGTGTTTACAATTACGGGTCTTTGTTTGAACATAGAAAGTGGTAAATTGTTCTTGGTTGCAGATATATAAAGTAGTGAAATCATTGAATCGCATATTTTAAATGAATATGCAATTTATGAGAAAGTATTTTTAATTTAAAATTTCCACTTTTGGCTAAACAAGTAGTTAATTTAGCCAAAGTTTGGAATTATTTACTTTAATGAATAAAAATCATAATTATTTATCAGTTTTTAAAAAAAATATTTTTATAAAATTGATTGTATTACTTTCCTTATTAGGTGAAAAAGTTTTATGAAAAATTTATGTTTTTGATATTATCTAAAAAAATTTTATTAAATATTTTGTTAAACAAGATAGCGATGTTTTGTTTAAATCACAAAATAGGATGATTTATTTATAAAAGAAATTGTTGGTAATGTACTAAATCATGTTGAATGAAAGAAGTGATATTTGGGAAAATTTGATGGGAATATAACATGTGTAATTTACGCCCCACGGGTCAAATCAATGAACAATAACTGTAGAGTTGAAATATATGGAATTGATTAAATGCTGAAATGTTAAACATTATTCAAAATATAGGGAAATGGTTCTCAAATTGAAAATTTTAAAGGAAATCAGTGGAAGCTTCTTCTAACGTCTCTGGTAGCTTTCCACTAGGAAGAAGATAATCACCAAGACGAGCACCGCTATGGTCACTCGGGTAGCCGATCTGGTTTCAGCTCTAGCTGTTTCCATGCGATTCTCCAGTACTTCTTTTTCGAGAATGGAGATTAACTCCTTGTGGTACCCTAATTGGTTTGCTAGGCTATCCATTCTTTGTCCTTGCAAGTCGTGCCTTATCTCATGCTCCATCCTTTGCCTCTCGAACTCTGAGGTCCTCACATATTGGTGAACATCATCGATTGGAATTCCCATAGCACTAGCAGGTGCCATGGTACGCCTTGCCCAAGGGTTAGGATGATACGGGTCGGGCATTAGATATGGGCCTCGAATTCTTGGGCCAGTGTTCCTTACATTAAGCCTTTGCCTAGCAGCTGCGGGTGTTGGTGACCGATACACAGGTGACCCGGTGTCTTCTTCCCAATCAGATTCTACTCCAGGACGGTATACTGGGGAGGAAGGAGTGTAGGAGTCCATATCTAGTAGAGAAACAATGAAAAGGTTGTAAGTGATAATGAAATATTGAGTGTTAGACATGGGAGTTCTCATCAGTTTAGAGTTTGACTAGTCATAACACCGACCCTCAATAGTATTTTAGAATTACACTTGACCTATAAGCAATGCATCCTTGAGGAGGATTCCCAGGAAAGAGGGGTGGGTCACTAAGACACACTTAAGTACCCTATCTTTCCTTAGCCAGAATCCCTCATGGGCCTACACACTCTTCCAGCCATCATGTATTAATAACACTATTGTTGGGCTCATGGTCATGATGAGAATTGTTGTGGACTGGGCTTTGAGGCCCAAAAGTGAGATTTATTTATTGTAGTGGGCTTATTCTTCTTGGAGGGTGAATGGGTTTCTTGTTTATTATTAATGGGCATTAGGCCCAATTAGGTCCAATAGTTTAAGTCTTTGATCACAAGAGGAGATGGTATCATGTATGTAAGTTCAAAGGTGTATGATGAATTTGGTGTGCATGTGTGTGTGTTAAACTTAGGAGAGCACTTAATGAAACACATAGGTAGCATGTAGGTAATAATGTATGTAAGCACAAGAGTTATCATGTAGTGTGACACATAAACTATTAAGTATTGTATCATATGATGAAATTATAAAGTATAACATGTAAAATTATTCGCATAAGAAATAATCATATAGCATGTAGTAGCATGGTATAGTATGGGTGTCCTAAGGTTATAGTCTAGGTCAAGAGTGTCTACTAACCTAATTCCCTATAACCAAGGCTCTGATACCAATCTGTCACACCCCAACCGACGGCGGAATACGTCGGGGCGGGACATGTAGACTGTTCAATAGCACATGGTCAAACTAAAGTTTCATATATTAATTGAATCCAAATTTTCATAACACTTGTTCAACAAAACATGTACAATTATACAAAAAAAAAATAAGGTACACTATAAATGTTCGATTCATTATTTAACTAAGTCCTCAATCCTATGTGTAGCATCTTGTAAATGATCTCAAGAGTTAGTACCTGAAACATGATAAAATGAGAGGGTCAACTATAAATAGTTGGTGAGCATACATAGGTTTTGACTCTAAATAGCATCGAAGTGTCGTGTGTAAACAAATCCATACAAGTCATGATTAATAAGGCAATTATGGGGAGCAACTATTGTGTAACCAAAAGTACAATCAAACCTTTGTAACTAGCATGCAAAATTGTGTTGTCGGTAACAATCACCCCAATCTGGGTGGGTTTGTCAGACTCAATAGATCTATCATTGTTAACCGTCGGCTTGATTAGTTAATGATTGTACATGTAATTGCAAATAAGTAGTTAACACACCTAGCACTCAAACATAAAGCTCAAATTGCACACAAATTGTAAAGTGGATTTGTATTGTGTAGTTTATGTAAATCATTGTAAGTTGTGATCATGTTTCACCCCAAAATGTAAAAACAGTGAAAAAGGGGCCATGTAAAACTCACATGTGTCAAAGGTGTAGATAACACGCGAGGCTAGATAGCAAAGTGATCCTTGTAACTCACCACGTTAACCTAGTGTGTAATGCATATGAAATTAATAGCTTGTACAAAAGTCTATGTCTAAGTCTAAGATTTAATTGGATGTGTGTACAAAGGGTTTGAGTTGTAATTTGAAAGGAAATGTATAGGTTATTGTGTTTGTACTTGAATGTGTATTTTTATAAAACGAACGTTTGAAATGAAAAGTTTAAAATGATTGAAGTTAGGGTTTGTGTTTGAATAACTAAATAAAATTCAATAGTTGTTATTCATTTATTTAATTATGAAAATAGCGGGAATTATATTAAGTATAAATTAAATAAATAATTTTTCTTTAATTATTTGTTTATAAAGATGTGTACAAATATTGATGTATAAATTAAATAAATAATTTTTACTTTATTTATTTATGTATAAGGATGTGTAATATAAAATTTTGTAATTAATATTTATGTATAAAAATCAAGAAATTTGCGTTTAACCTTTTAGTGTAAATTATAATAAATAAATTTTATCCATTTATTATTTTTAAAGTAAGAACTTGATAGATTTAAATAAAATTGACATTTTATAAATTTTATAAAATCAATTGTGTTTATTTGGAGATTAATTTAAATATCTAATTTTTTGTTTTAAATATTTAATATGCAATTTTTTTAGCCATAAATTCATAACAAAATGAATTCATATAGAAAATTTATGAATCTGCTTTTATTCTGTTAAAAATATTATATGGTTTATAAAAATTATTTTTATATAAATTTTAGGGTTTTAGAAACGGTTTAAAAAAAACAAGCAGGCCACAGGGACTCGAACCCGGGTCTGCTATGGAGTCCGGTAAGTGTGCTACCACTGGGCTACGGCCGGAACTTGTGAGGGAATCGCTCCTGGAATGGGTTTAACATGCGGCCGAGTTGGGACCTGAGTTGGATTTACAAATAGGTGCAAAAAGTCCGGCCGGTCGTGTGAGCCGTGGGTTTCGAACCCATGCCACCGGGTCCGATGGAGCATAGACTTAACCAGTCGGACCGGGTGGTTCGTTGGTCTAAACGGGAACAAGGAAAAGTAAATACACAAAATCGAATCACCCGATTTCCCCAAATCAAACTTCGAGCAACGGTCAAGAACCCTAATCCCGATCGATTTCGATGGGTTATGTTAACTCGAATTGATAAGGGGTTATCGTTCAGGGCTTGATTACGAGTCTAATGATACCATTCTTACTTGAAATAATTGAGGCACGAACTCGGACGGCTACGGGTTTGCTTCGGCTGTTCCTCGTGATCGACGAGACTTCAGAGGTGGAATGCGGTTTGTCTACAGGCTGGGAGAGTTTGTGTGGACGTATACGAGGGTGTTTGAGTGATTTAATTTGTCTAATTTCATCCGTATTAATCGATCCGGTTTTGGTTTGACCGTGAGGTTTGCGGGGTTTGATTTCGCGTTAATTAGCCGAATTGGAGTTGAATTGAGTCTTGATACAGGTCCAGGTACACTCGGAATTGGCTTGCGAGTGATTTGAGGGATTTGGACGCGTTGATTTCACGAATTAATTGCAGATTGATACGGATTTGACTATCTAAAGTCAATTTGTTCAAATTTTGAATCATCCGCTTAATCGGTCGAATTGAGTTGCTGTTTGGGCCGAGATTGGGTTGTCTATTGTTTATACACGACATAGGAACCCGTAGCAATCGATTGGGTTGATCCAGGGACTTGGATTTAAGAATTCGGCCCTGTTTGACTTTTAAAAGTCAAACAGGTGATTTTTATTTTTGTCTTGGCCCAAAGATCGCGATTTCAAGGTTCAACTAAGGTGTTAAGGTTCCAAACTATTGTATCGAATTGTTTGTCAAGTGTGTGGTTGCATATGTGTATGCACTTGTGTGATGAATCAATGTATATATGCATGTATTTGTATATATGTATAAAAAGAAAAAAAAATGAAATTTGTATTGCTAATTAGGTTTTAGTTATTGGCACGAATGAATTTAAAGCGTTGTACTAGAATTGGATTCGAAAAGCGTTACATTGAACTGAAAATAAGATAGAAAAAAAAAATCAGAAATGTCACAGCTACGGGCCTCGCTAGTGTTTTACCCGGAAAAGAAAATAGTTAAACACAATCCCAAAACAGCTCCAAATCCGTATGAACCCTAGAAATCCAAGCCTAAATTACGAATCGATTTACCCTCTGTCAATGTAAATTGACAGAAGGCTTTTGATCTATGAATGAAGACGATGAGATTGATCACAAGAATTACCTGAATCGAAGTCGAAACGAGGGAGAACGGGCTCAAGCTTCAGAAACGGCTGTCGCGGGATTCAATCAACAATTGCAGGTGATGAACGACTAAATAAATAGTTCAGAGAGTTAAGGTGTGATGTCATCGAGATGTTCGGATCGATATTTATAGCCCATTTCAACTGTAAATGCTCGTACGGTTGGGAAGTATATCGGGGGTGTAAACGGATTCAAATTTGAATCCCACGAGCATTAGGATTGAATTCACGCATTGAATTTCCTTGGGTTTGGGTCGCATGCTCGAAGGGAAGCTCGAATTGCATTCAATTCGACTAGGAAACGCGTTTTCGAAATAAACGAGCCTAAAATCGGTCTTAGGAGGATTCGAACTCACGACTGGATTCAGATCCGGGAGTTTGGGTTAAATGCACTTTCAGTCCCTGAAGTTTGTAAGCTTTATCATTTTATGCAAAAACCTGATTTTTAGTTTAAATAAGTTTTCAAGAATGACAGATTAGTCCCTGGACTTTTATAAAAATAATTAATATGTTTTATTTTTATAAAAATCAAATAAGTTTTTATAAGTTTTATACTTTATTACTTTATAATTTTATAAAATAATTTAGGTTTATAATTTGCAAATTCAATAATAAATTTTATTATTCAAATAAATATAAACTTATAAAGTTTTAAGAATTAAATATACTTTATATATATATATATATATATATATATATTTATATGTATATATATATATCTTTAAATAAGTCTCATATATATGCATATATATATTTGTAAGCTTCAAGTGTTTTTATGTAAATAACTAATATTTATTATTTAAGGAAAATAATAATTAGTATTTATTATTAAATTAACGTTTCAAGTTTTTAAGATTTAATAAATTTCAACACACGTGCAAAGGTTATGATACGTTCATTGGATGGGTTACAAAGGATAAATACGATAAATGTAAAAAACGATACATCGAAAAGTCCTGGATATTATGACAGCCGGAGCATGTACAACTATAGTCATAGCTTTTGTCACTATAGTGTGATGCTGTGCCCCTTCTGCCACAGCTATGGCCTTAGATCTACCTACGCTGTTTGTTGTGTTTGTTCTCACATTAGCTCTTCTGCCGACGTAGTATTAGCTCCTACCACCATAGCTCTGCCACAGGTCTCTTGTCGCCACCATTACGGCCTTAGTTCCATCGCCATCGCTTACCGCCACAAAATTCTCTTAATGTTTACATTTTTATATGTTTTCCCTATTTTTTCGAGATTGTATGTTTCTTATACCAACATGTTTATTGTTTTTTTTTGTTTCAATCAAAGCATTCGAAGATCTTGAGTTTCCATTTTTATGTTTCTTATAAATAGTTGATTAATAATACAAATACATCACACCGTTTTCAGTATTCTATAGTGCTATGTTCATCCATTCAACCCGCCAAGTCAACAAAATTGTCATGTTTACGTTATAGCAGGAGTGTAACTGAACTAAGTCGAGCCCTAGCTCGCCTTAGCTCGAGCTCGGCTCGTTTAACTTAATAAAGCTTAAGTTTGGCTCGTTTAAAGCTCTATTATTAAGCTCGAGCATGGCTCGTTTAGAGCTCTATTTCTTAAGGTCGAGGTCGGCTTTTGAGTACTTTTTTAAGTTTGAGCTTAGCCCGTTTATTTTTTATATTAGTTAATTAATTTATTTTAATGTTTTTATAATATATATAATGTTATATATATTATTTAAAATAATTTTTTATCATAATTTCATATACACTAATTATTATTATATATATATATATATTTAATACATTAAAAAAACTATATAAATAAAAAAACTCGTTTAGACTCGCGAGCCAGACGTCCCATTATAACAATGTATCAAGGACGAACTCAAAGGAGTGTTATCGTGTGGACTAAACGCGATGGACAATTTTTTTTTTTTTTAAACGGTGATATTAAAACGGACTAGTAAGACGGTAGTCGCCGCCAATATTTTTACAAAATATATATTATTATTTTGTTTATTTACATACGTTCTGTTAATTAAACTTATATTAATAACTCTACGTTTGAATTGAACAGTAACTGCATATGATTGACCCTTTTGGGTGGATTGTCCACGTGGCGTCTTCCCATTGGTTGTGTTTTTTAGTTATTATTATTTTTTAATTTTAGTCAGGTTTTTTATTGTATAAAAGACTTTTAGTGAGGAATAAAACACAAAGCTCTCCCTGGTCTGGTCGCGTAGTGTTTGGAGTTCCCTCACATTCACCCCACCCACCTGGTTTCGAACCTTGGGGGTGTAGTTTAAAAAAAACAAACTTTGTTTTTAAATGGTTTTTTTTTTCATTTGGTTTTCCCGGTTTACATTGATCTTATACTTATATTATTTTTACGTAATTTAGCTTTAATGTTACAAACCTTAACGCTCCTGTTTTGTCATCAATACCGCGAATTACTACACACCGCGTAGCGCGTGGTGTCCCCCTAGTTTATATACATTTTGCCAATCAAATTCATAAGTTACAAAATAAAATAATTTGTGTTAACTTTGTTAATTAAGATAATTTGTAATCAGTTTATTAAATTTTAATTATGTAATATTTAACTATAATTTATATATTTAATTGTAATCCTAAAAAAACTAAATAGTTTATTACGTGATAATCTTACAATTTGAATTTTTTATATATTACTGTAAACTAGCTTAGAACCTGTGTAATACACACATGCTAAAAATATCAATAAAAATATGTAAAAATTAATATATAATTGGGTTTCGAAAATACGTTAATTACTATTTAATGTAATTTGTCTTTCATTTACATTTGATTGAAAATAAAAGTTACATAATTAGATTTCAAAGTTTTTTATAATAAGGGATAATTTAAAATAAATGTGTTTTATTAGTATAATTAGTATTTTCTTTAAAATATATTATTATTAAAAAATAGAGGTGTATTTAATAAGAGAGAGACGAGAAAAAAATGATGAAAATAAATATGAAGACGACACGTGATATGAAAAAATATTTATTTAGTAGATAGTATAGATTGCATCAGAACAATATTTTGATAATTGTGTTAAATCAATATCTAAAAAGAAAAGGAAAATGACAAATATCAATCTCATTGTGAATATATCATTTTCTTTTACGTAAAATGTGTGTTTTGCATAAAGCAACAAGGATCAGAAAAACCATATCACAATATAAAAAATCTTACAAATAAGATATTCTTTTTTATTAAAGAATATACTATTTAATTTTACATATTTTTTTTAACGGCGAACATTGAATGTTGTGACGTCGCACCCCCTGTTACATGGGAGAGCCTCGTCCAACTCCGGCCAATATGTTGTCTTAACCGGGCTCACTTGGCGTCATAGTTGGAGAGCATCCAAGGAAAAATCCCACCAAATACGGCCTCTTCCGGGCTTGAGGGAGAGCCGAGGCTCGAACCCTGGATCTGCGTGGGTAAAACTTTGGTGCATCAAACTAAGAATTAGGCCTCATTTGCATGCCTCAGAAATTAATGATGGTGGCAGGGATTGAACCCGGGTCCCTTGGGACCTCAGACCTCACCTAAACCACTACACCACAACCTCTTTGGCAATTTAACTTAATTTTACATATTGTTTTATTATTATTTATCCAAGTATTGATTAACTAGAACCAAAAAGATATTGTATTTGATCTTGATATCTTTAAGAGTTTAAGATCACAACTAACTACAAATCAACTTTATGTAATTATAGTTAATGTTAAAAATTAGAAATATATGTTGTTATTTCATAAAATTAGAAATGATAAAAATACAATACATTGTTATTTTATGGCATCCTCTCTTATCATTATTTGTGTTGGTATAGGCAGAATTTATACATAGGCAGGACATTGATAAAAGATTAATACCATAGATCGTGGGTTTAGGTTTAGCCTAAACGAGTTTTGAGCAAGTTTTGGTTCAACTCGTGAAACATGTTTAACTTACAGGTCGGTTTTTAGTAAACATGATGGTTTCATGAGTTGACTCATTTAGTTTTATAATTTTTAAAGGGTATTTTATGTCAAACTAAAATGTTAAAAAAAGAACCAGGTGCATTGCCGTATCTACCCTTTGCTAGGTGGGTCGGCTGATCCCCATGATTTTTTTTTCTATTTGTTATATATGCGATATAATCTCGACAGACCCCAAGAAATTTTAACACCGACCCCCCTAAAAAAATTATTTTTAACACCGACCCCAAGAAAATTTAATTTTTAACACCGACCCCTATTTAAACTAATAACTTAATTGGACATTTTAAATAATCTTGACTAAAAATTTAGTCATTTAAACAGTTAAACTCACATTTAATTAACTCATTACCCATTTAGACAATTAAGCCCATATTTATTTAACCCATTACCCATTTAAAATTTTAAACAATTTAACCTAATAAAAAATCTAAGTAGCGGTAATCCTGATCCATCAACGTCTCAACATTTCATATTCACGCAATCTAAAGAACGATAATTTGCTAATCATGATTCTCGTCATGCCTGTTCACGATTTCAGACCTCTTCGCTAATCACGAATTTACGATTCTAGCCCTACTAGTCGATTCACTATTCACAGCCTTGAGCCGCTGCCTCCTCACGATTTCAGGTAACTTTTTTTTTTAAATTTTTTTCTAAGTTTTGAATTTTGTTTATCATATTATTTTGTTATAATCTATGTCATATGTGCTATTTGCTAATTGTAATTAGTGATAGTATGTGTACTAAGTGACCTGACCCGACCCGGCTTGAACCGGACTGGAAAAAATTAATATTTATTGATAGACAACCGACCGCAAAAATTTCCGACCCTCATGAAAAAAATTCTTGGGTCCGCCATTGACCAGGTGAGAGGTTAACCTGTAGACACTTATGTCTTTTGATGTAAACTAGAAAATTAGCCTCGCGCTCCGCGGCGGCAAAAGGTTGAGTCGGTAATATTAACATGTCTAAACACAAAAAAAAACATGGTTAAGTATATAGAAGAAACGTATGAAGTTACAGCGACTCAGTTGTGGAGATCGAAACATAGATAAAAGACGGTTATATAACGGAACCGATATTTTTCAGTTGGTGTCAGTCTCATTCTTCACGATACCAACACGTTACCGTTAGTCGATATAACCTACGACACCTAAAAAATACCCTATAATGAATATGACTTCGTTTTTAACAAAATTTATACCGGGACGTCAAGAAAAAAATTAATTAACGAACGAAAGTTATTAAAGAAAAATCAGATTATATGTACTACAGGGGGTAAACGCAAAACTTTAGAAACTTAAGGGGGTCAAAGTTCCAGTTTATAAAGTCAAGGGCGAATTTTTCCATTTGTTCAAAGTGTAAGGGGGTGTTAGTCGGTGGCATTTGCCACCGACACTTGGGGTTAAGAATTACTATAATATGTGATCTTAGAGTAGTAATAAGTAAAAAAGAAAAAAAAAACAGATTAAACACGTCGTTTTTGTATCAACTCATGAATAAAAGAGTCGTATTTAATATCCTGATATAAATTTAAAGTTCATATCATGTCCGAGTCTTTCGTTTAAAAGTTTAGATTTATGTTAGATTCAAACATGGACCGGCGAACATGAATTATTTGAAAACATGTTAATATAGCCCAAAAAAAAGTGAAAAGGATTTAGAGGGCGACACCTTAATCCTTTTGGCTTACCCCCAACTCTTCAAGCACTCCAAACGACCCTTAAAACTCCCACATTCGCTTACTCAAATAGCAACAAAATTCTAACATACAATCAATTAATATCATTGACATTTTTTCATTGATTTTTTGTTGTAATGTTTACTAAAGTAATTAAATAATAGAGCAAATTACAAATTACATCCTTTAAGTGTTATTCAAATTTTAGAATACGCTCTTTAACTAAGGAAATTATAGTGTATGTCCTTTATATTTAAAACTTACTGCACGTTACGTCTTTTAGCCTAACGACCGTTTAATTTCACCGTTAAGTCAGGTCACATGTTTGCCATTACTAGTTGGAAATTACAATGTATGTCCTTGATTTTTATAACCTAACTATTTAGTTTTATCGCACGAGATCCATTACTAGTTCGATCGCGTTTTGTTCTAAATCAATTCAGAAGGCATCGACCGATCTCGTTTTTGTTCCATTGCTAGTTCGATCGCGATTCTCAAACCCGATTCAGAAGGTGACGACTCCATCTCGTTTTTATTCCAAATCGATTTAGAAGACATCGATTTCATCTTGTTTTTGTTCTACTGCTAGTTCGATCGCGAGAAAGATAAATATAATATTTTGAGAAAACTATTGTTTGTGGGTAAATACATTTTAAAGTTAAAAATGCGTAAATATTAAATCATGTATACCAAAAATTTACAAACATACATCAAAACTCGAAATTTATTTGTGACCATCAAATGAATCACAATCTAGTGATCAAGAAATATAAGCAACTTAAAGGTGTTTCCTCTAAAGGAATTAATGTGAATTCTTTTTCTTAAATATACAAACTAATCCATGTGACCCAAAGTTAACCAAAATGTATTTGTGTATCCGGTATGATTAATCTGTTTTTGATTGCTCCTCCACTTCTTCTTCCTTTTCTTTTTCTTCTTCGTCTTCTTTCGGTTGTTCATCCTCTGGTGGTGGTGGTGGTTTGGGTTGGCTACCATCAGCGGCTTCACCTTCACCGCCTGACGGTTGCTCCTCCGATTGCTCTTCGGATGAGGCGGGGACGTTTTTCTTCTGGTTCGCGGCCTCAAGGACATGAGAATAAGTTCCCTTTTCCATGAAAAGTTGAGCAAAATGATGCCTACAATATAGGACACCATCAAGGGCAGCATATGATGAGTGTGTAAGAGGACACCCTCCATGAGCACATTTGAAGCAAGACTTGTGGTATGGTTCTCCTTCCATTGTCACCTATGATCACAACACCATTCATGCATTATCATAGTGTACATGGAATGTATTGGTTCAAATTATGGGCATGGTTATAATAATATCCCACACAATGTACAACTTCTAATGCGTGGTGTACAACTTGGGATATTTCTTTTTCTATAACCGTCTTGCCACGTTGGGTAAACTCACGGGCAGGGGCGGATTTACATAGGGCCGGGGGTTCACCGGAACCCCCTGAGTTTCGAAATTGTAGTAGAAAACTATATAGAAAAACTTGGTTGAACCCAGAAAACTGATAAGATCAGATTTTGAGATGTGAATTTGGAGTGTAATGATGTGTTGATGAAGACTTAGAAATTAGAATCTTGAAAAGATTGAAAATTTGTTGTTATTTTGGGTAGGGATGAAGGTAGAACCTTATCCGACCCGAACAATTGAACCGAACCGAAATTTTTTTATGTCCGGCCCTATGAAATTGGAACATCTAAAAACAGTGAACCCTCTGGAAAAAAATTCCTGGATCCGCCACTGCTCACAGCCCCGCCGATAACCAGGACGGAACAGGTATAACATGGTCGGAGCTGGGCAGGTGGCCTTCGGGGAAATAGACAAGAATCCAGTGGGAGATGGGAATCACCGTGACATCTACTGGAGGGAAATTTGGCACTCAGCAGTCATCACTGTGCTACCCCACTGAAGGTCACTTGTCCAACATAAACTAAATGACATGTTTTGGTCTTTCCCGTCCTTGACTAAATCGAACAAAAGGTATAAGTTTGAATGCATAAAGTACAAATTAGTTGTAATATACAAACCTTTTCAAGAGGGTAAACGGTTTTATTACAAGCTCTACATTTGTCTAGAGTTCCGGAGAACATAGAGGATAGTTTGCTTGGTGTCCTTGTCTGCATTTACAGAAAATGATTTTAATAGAATATTATTTTATAAAATAAAATAAAGTTTTAAACACTATAAAATATATGAACATACCAGTGTATTATCTCTTTCTGGTTTTGCTGAAAGATTGAAGCAAAATGTTTAGGACAAATAAAAGGGAAACTTCATAAAATGGTAATCAAGTTTCTCATCTGTTTCAGTTTAGTCACTCAAACTTTTTTGTCTCATTTTAGTCACTCAAGTTTCACTTGTTGTTCCAATCTTACGTTTGGATTTCATTTTATGAATGTAGTGAAAATGTTGGTTTACTCTTTCGGATTTCATTTCTACAATATCCATATAATCAGGGCCGTCCTTGAGATTTCGGGTGCCATGTGCGACTTTAAAAATGGGTCCCTAAAAATCTAAAATATAAAGTTATATATATGAAAAAAATGGGCCCCTAAAATATTTTTAATGGGTCAAATCTAATTTGTTTAATTGAGCTATAACTAAAAGAATGACTTAGTTGGGTTAAAGTGGTTTTGATGGGCTAAAGTGGTTTAAATGGGCTAAAACAAAAAAAATTGTTTATATGGGCTAAAGTGGTTAAAATGTAATTGAGTTTTTATAATTAATACGTATTTTTTTTTAAAAATTTATATAAATTTTTTTTTGGCCCCCCGATAAACCGGGCCTGGTGCGGTTGCCCATAGAGCACCCTACCAAGGCCGGCCCTGCATATAATGATTAATGAAATCCATATATATATATATACTGATAAAAAAATAAAAAATAAAAACTCACATGTTTGAAAGTTCTTGCTGAAATTCCCAGATTCCTTGAAAAGTTGTTCAAAATGAGTCTTGCAATAGAGGACTCCATCCATGGATGAGTAGTTGCTCATCTGCCAAAAGAAGTTTATATATTAATTTGATTATATAAAAGTTAATAGCCATATATCATATTTTATGTTTAATTTTTAATTCGGAGAAACAAAACTATCACTACAAGAACGTGTTATTTTGATGACCGTAAAAATACAAAGAAAGCAGGCTAGAATCATTCTTCATAAGCGTTAAAATAAGTTATCATGTGATTATGAGAAAACACGAGCAATATGCATTCTAAATCGATATAAAAAGAAATATGAGCGGAATGAAAAAACAAACCACAAGGGTTCCTTTGCAATGGCTACATCTGAAGCATGTTTTGTGATACGTGACACCATCGGCTGTCAATAAATCTACAAAATAAACCGTTTTATCACAAGCTTTGCATTTGTCTAAAGTTCCCGTGAATGACATTTTGTTGGCTTTCGGTTTTGTTATTTTCGAAACAAGAGTTAGTTAAAGTTGTTAACAACAAACAGGAAAGGAACCCAACAAAGACGGGTTGCCAAACGATTAAAGATCCATATCAAATAATTGAATAAAGTCCTTTCCTTTTGAATGGACAAAAAGGAATACAAATCACACAAAATCAATTTGGTTTTATTGTTTACAACGGTTTAGAGGTTGAATTCTGAATGAATTTATAAAGTACCAACACGTGATTGGAGATCTTGATCAATTTTGAGAAAATAACGGACAATTTGTTCGATTTTGATGTAATGAAATTAGTGTAATTTGGATTTTTAGAACCGATTTCATTTTCAATTTTTTGTGAACATGTTTTATAGGTTTTTGATGAATTTAAGTTTTTTTAATTATATTATGTTGATTTTTGACGTTTATAATTAACAATATATATTAACATTTACAAGCTAATTAAAAAATTCTTCACAAACCAGTGTTGTACAATATGATACTTATCTTGTACATTTTGTTGGCAAGCCTATCTACTCTATCATAATTAAAATTATCGTACTCTTGTACTGATATACAATATGAGAATGATTCTATTCAGAACACTAAATATTACTGAACATGTAGAACAAAATGAAACCTTCATTTTATCACTCTTAAATTTTTAAAAATATATACGATAGAAATACAATGTTTATTCATACTTCATGAAGTTTATTAAAAAATAATGAACAAATTTCGTTTATGTATATAACCTGCACATGTGTATCTACACATAACCTACATATGTGTAGGTAAACTTTTAAATATATAAAACATATGGAGAAAAAAATAGTTTTATGGTTTTTAGGTACATAAACATATAAATTGTTATGTAAGAAGTACAAATTTTTAAAAGTAAAAACCATGGATAAAAAATTAAAAGATTTAGTTTTTCTTTTTACAGTAATTTAGTGTTCTGTAATTAACATCTCCTAATTTAGGTCAGGCACCAAGAATCGAACCTGGGTTAAGAAGAAGAAGACGACATGCGCTTCAGAGGAGAGGGATCTGACCAGCGAAGCCACCCTTGCTTTTGTTACTAAATGTGGACAGAGCTTTATATAAAGGTGATAAAATCCGGTTTTTCCAAAAAAAAAACCAAAAAGCAACCAATGTATGAATGATACGTGGAAAGCGGTCCAATGAGGACCAAGCACTGTTACTAAAGACTTGCTTTTTAAAGAAGATGATAATAAGCAGATAAACAATTTTAAACTTTTAATAATATACTTTAGAATTCCATTTCCTTCTTTAAACTTACAAAATATCATATTTTCCATAACACCAGTTTAAAGAGGATATTTGAGTGTTTATTCAGGCCCGACCTTATTATTCTACAAGTTTAAAGCATGATATATGAAACAACCTTGTATTCTTATTCACATAAACAGTAAATGCAGTAATTTGGACATGGTGCCATGAAGCATCTGGTCTAAAATTGAAGCTCACTATGCATATGTTCTGTTCAAATCAGTTTTGCATTTCATAATAAGGCCAACAATCATAGCAGCTGAAATGGTGCATCAAGTCACAGGAACTCAAAAACAAAAAAAATACCACCAAAAAACACTTGCCACAAGTGTGCATAAACCCACAGCTCACTAACCGACTACGAGTGAAACTCAAATGATGATTTATAAATACTACACAACACTTGATCACATAGGCAGAACAACTTCTTGGCACAGTATGAGATCAGATATAGTTTTCCCATGCCTATCAATTCTTCTAGAACAGTTAACACCATCATCAAGAATGTTCCTCACAACAACATTTAACGAACAGATACCTCGAACCTCATAAACCTCCACATTAACGTGTTCATCGACCCATTTGTCTCTCGTTTCAATATCATCAACTTTTGGGAAAGATGATTGGTTTAGAAGAGGTGAAATGACTCTTTTGACCCAATCTGGGTTTATAACGGTTTTGAGACGTTTAATGTCTGGTGAGAAATGTGGGATTATGGAGAAGTTTATGTCATTATCTTTGTCACCAGCTCTGCTATGGGCTATGTCATAGAGATGGACCTTTTGGTTTGATGGTGCAGGTGAGAGGGGAATCTCAGGAGGTAAAAACTCGGTTATATGATTAGATTTTGTTTCGGCAGGTAGTATGTTGATTTGATTGTTAAATTTTGTTGGCTGGTTTTGCTTTGCTGATATTTTCCAGTAAATATGTTCACGCCCGACCTGATAATTTAAACAAAACAATAATTGTCATTAACTTACAGTTATGGTCCTGTTAAAGTGTTTGTGTGGTTCTAATCTATTGATGAGTGATTATTCCTAATATTACTAATAAAATATTTGATTACTAGAGCAAATTGGCATGAAAAAGACGAATAATTACACATATAGACTTAACATGGGAATAGTTGTGGTTCAAGAAATAGGGCTATGTCCATAGGTAGTTGGCAAAGAGCTAGTAGAGGTGAAAAAGCGAGTTTGCTTGGTTAACGGTCCAAACGAGTTCGGGTTGAAACAGGTCAATTTTTTAGTATGGGTTGGGTTGACGTGCCGACACTTTTTTTGTAAATATTTAATGTCTTAATTGTGATTACAAAAAGCGCATTGTTACAATTATAATCTATTTTTTTAATAGAATGATTTAGATGGTCATATGCATTTAAATACACTGGAGGCTAGTTTCAACCCGAATGATTTCTTTCCTTTTTATTTGACTTGTTTGATGTTTGAGATAAAATACAGACCAATTGACTCATCCATTAGTATACGAGTCCAATTGCCACCTCCACAAAGGAGTATCCACTAACCTAAAAGCAAATAGAGTACTTTTTTAGAGTGTGGATGTGCAATTTCGAAGTGATTATTATAACATTAAAGAAAAAGAATAAGATAATTAGTAGCAACAAGGTAAGTAAAGCTAGGGACGGTTAGGTAATTTTATATTTACCCTTAAAAATCAAGAACAGAGTATAGGAAGGGGAGCATACCAATCCTTTCTCAAGCAGGATCTCTTTCTTGTGCCCTGTGCTGCATTTTATAATACAAAGAGTGTAGTATGAGTTGTTTGAAACAGAAGATGATTAAAGTCTTATTCATTTATGCCAATATCATTTTCATTTTTATGGCCCCCATTAACATTAATACGTGATTAAGGGTCCTGTTAATATGAAGTTAGTAACGGAACAGACCTGATACCACCACCACCAGCCGGTCCATTTGTGTAGAGAGCCGTGAACTCCTTGGTGAATGCAATAGCATGTTTTTCTTGCTCAAATAATCCATCCATTCTTAATCGAATGTCATTAGTCACTAAAGTGATATTTTCAAGACTAATTGCCTTTAGGCTGTCTAATCCGATTACATAAGACATTATACGGGCACTAGTACCTGGATATACTTCTTCCATCCATGATTTCACCTACCAAAATAATAACAAACATATATGTCATATAAGCAGCAGGAGAATATTTTCATTATATACGGAGTTCAAAGTACCAAAAATTCAGCAGCTTTAGCTCTTTCCACACATTTATATCCACCATATGATATCTCTCCCCATCCTTTCCATCCAGCATCCTGAAACAAACACATGAGATATACAAGATTCTAGTTAACCTTTGTAGATTATGAACGAACAGAAAGAAATTTTTGATCGAGTTCAAATCGATTAATCATGTATTACAATGATTTATTCACTACAAGAATCACATTTTGTTTAAAATACAACACATCTTCATTCATTCAGTATTGATAAAAGAATGCATAACTTGTTTATAATGTTATTTTAAGGGCTTTAATTTATCAATTACAAAGAATGAGATTCAGATTAAAAAGAAACAAGCAAATATATTTCCATTAATACCTTTGAAGCTAGTGCTAAAAGATTATTGGGTACAGATGTTGCAGCTGGTTTTGCTCCAGTACAAACAACTCTATTGGTTGATAATGAGTGAAATGAAACGTCTTGGAAGTCTATCACCTGCTTACAGAATGTTTTAATTAGTTTATTTCTTTTTGTATTCAATTAATTAATAAGAATACGGACGTGGAGATGCAACTCACCACATCTGGGGTAATATAAGCACCTGGATCCCCAACCTCATAAAGAAGCTGTTGAGCACAACTACTGAAATTCAACACACCACCACTCCCATCTGCTTTTGCTACACACACTTTCCCATCATAACTAATTTCAGCAAAGGGAAGAGAAAGATCCAGAAGATTTGCACAAGATATATCTCTATATTTGTCTCCTGCAATCACAATATAGAGTAGGCATCTCAACCTTCAAGAATTGTTAAAAGAGATACTTTTGACTTTTGAGGTCAAAACATCAAATCCTCAACTTTACACTAAATATGTATCCCTATACTTTGAGTATATTGATAAGTATATTAAGCATTTATAACAGACTACAAACAGAAATGATTTTTGGGACTAGAAATTTACCGAAACCCATATCATTATAGAGAACAAAAGCTAATGGGTTTGACCTTAAAAGTCAAAGTGTATGCATTTGAAAGAGCTAAGATATAAGAAAACTAGTATTTATTATGCACCTGGATGCATAAAATATCCTCCAGTGAGTTGACAGCCACATTCTAGCAGGTGTCCAGCCAAAGAGCCCTGGGCTAGCAGCAGGAACTCATCCCAGTTCCACCCTAGTTCATAAACCTTGAAAAACACCAACAAAGATTATGATTTCTTTTTATCTGAGTATCCCATATTCTCTTTAGTTTTGTATTACAGAACTAAAAAATTTTATGTGCAGATTTCTTGATAAACCTGTCATATATAAGGAAAAGACCATTTTATACCATTGGAGCTAGAAATAAGGCAGCATCAGCAACCCTAGAGGTGATGACAACATTGGGATTGTACTTCTCAAGACACTCCACAATAGGAGCTGCCCCCAGATACATGCTTATACCCTGTATGCATCATCCAAGGCAAAAAAGAGGGACGTCTTGTAAACATCAGTGAGATAGTAATGGAAGGAGAACACACATAATAAGTCCAATTGTTCATTTGTTTAAAAAATGGTTCAAATTTTACATCTGTATGAATTCATGTCACTCGAGGCTATGAGCTATCCTATATGCTTAGATCATGATGCTTAAAGTTATTTCTAAATGCAGATATAATATAAGAGTCGAGAGTACTGAATTCTTACATCGTTTGCATTTCTCAAGTTACAATCAAGACCTGAATGTATGAAAAAAAAAGATCAATGGTGAAATAGATTAAAAAAAGAGATACAAGTGTAAGTTATAAGAGTGACATGAAACCTGCTTTGGCAATATCAAACTGGTGAGCTATACCCACAGTAATCCTAACACCCAATGTGCTTGCAATTTCCAAAACTTTTTCCTGAGCAGCCAATGCATTTGCTTCCAAGAAAAACAAAAAATGCATTTAAAAAAGAGGACAAATTGTATAGGTCAAACTGACGAGGACCAGCATACAAAAGATCTTAAGAAAATGATTAATGTATTTACTTGCACCCATGTTAGTAATAATGCAGACTCCCCTCTCAACAGCCAAAGGAAGGAGCAATTGCATCCACTCTGAAACTGCATAATCATAGACCAGTAACATAAAAAGTTATATGAGGTTTAACTCATTCTTTCCACCCCCACCCACCTCTCTTCTCTTATTGATCCCCTTTAGACGTACACATGATGTATTAGAATTTAAATGAGAAACAGATGTAGTGGGACATAAGGACCAAAGTAAAAACAGGTGATGAAAACATACTACGGGGGTCATAACCATCACCACCTGACTTCACTGCCTGGTAGCGATCGGCAAGGGTGCGTTCTGCTAAGCATTCAAGTACGAGGTAGTTGAGATCTTTGACCTTTTGAAGTAACTTAAGAGCCGCCAATGGTCTATCACCACCAAAACCAGCGCCACAACCAACAAAAACTTTTTCCCTTCGCTTAACAGGATTTACTCTCTGCATTTCAATACCATCATATTGTAGTAAGATAAAACCTTTAACCCGAAACACCAACAGAAGGAGAATAACAAGCAAAAATGCTTTATTAAAGGTTACTAACCCGCTTGATCTCACAGTTACGAGTCTCAGGTTCACCGATATCAACGTATCCATCTGAGTGCTGCAATATCCATTTCAGCTTGTATTACTTAAACATATATTAAAATGTGAGAAATTCGGCGTGGTGCTTGGATGTGCATTTTGAACGTGATTACGTGATATCGGATTGTTGGTTTCAGGCCCCAAAACATTCACAAAGTTCACACTCTGATCAGAAAAGAATACTGCTTCTAAACTCACACACACTATCATTCATTCTCAAAAACGTTACATAAATAGAGAAAAAACAACTTGCTCCTAAAGAAAAGGAACCCATGACCCTTTAAACCATAAAAAACATGTGACTAAATAGATTTTCTACTGACCCGTATCCAACTTCATGACCCGTCAAGATTAACCTACACGGGTAACCAAAACTTGCTTATCAGTAGAAATCACATTTATTGATAACCATGTGCAACAATTCCAATAAGTGTAAAATCACCTTCTAAACACCATACAGTGACATTTTCTAAAATTACAGTTACAGCAACTGATTACAAAAAATAAAAATAAAATAATAATAATAATTGATCACAATTTGTTCAATTCCAGAAAAAAATTTCAGATAACAAGCACAAAACACTCAGATGGGCATTCTCAAACCCTAAAAAGTTCCCGTTCGTAAATTAAAGTCAAAATTGGCACGTAAAACGTATAATCAAACGATCAACAAGTTTATACCTACAAATATGAAGAAATTCATCCAAATTTACACCGGATTAAGCACGGAAAAGAAACGGAATTCATTTGCGGCAATTACAATAACTGATTAAAGCATAAATACACGATAGAATTTAAACAAGCGAAAACACTGAGGGTTTCGAACCAAAGGAAATTGACGAATCTTAAAACTTAGATTATTATTGAGAAAACTTACAGGTTTATAATCTTCGCCCATCGGTTTGGCTTGTAAATGCAGAGAGAGTTTGTTTTATAGTTCACAGTCTCACACCGAGGATCGAGTTGAATATTGAAGATTATGATCAATGATGGTAAACATAAACTACGTGAAATGCCCCTCAAGTATTGGATAATTACCGATTTCAGTCCCTGCTAATTTATATTGCCGTCATAGTCAACTGAAAACGACACGATTATGTTCATGATGACAAGTGATATTGTTATCATTATATTTGTACGGGTTTCTGTTGAATTAACCCACCTAAAGTTTATTTCTAAGTAATTTAATCTCGTCTAATTTTATTTAATCAATTGATTAAGTACCTAAATTAAGTTTGTCTTGTTTAAAATACATTCAAATGTTTCATAAAACAAATGAAGTTAGAAATATATGTTGGGATTTCTAGTATAGTTTTAGCTTTTAAAAAATTAGATCAAAGCCGAAATGCAGTGGAAATCTTAATCAAAATCAAGACTAGAAACCGGAACAGCGATCCAGGTAGAAACCAGGGATGAAAAGAAAATAATTAAGCATTTAATTATTCTTACCTTAAATCTTGTTGATGTTGATGGATGACTCTACAAAGGATATCTATAATGAGTCAACAACGAACAGTGCTAGCCAATACTCAAGAATCACTAAATTGCACGCAAAACGGAGATGCCCCCGGCTTCTTAGCTTTGGCTGAAATCTCCAAGAAGGAGGGAATGGCTAGGGTTTTTTCAAGTGAATATATAAAAAACTAGATTTAAATCTCACGATTTATCCCTTATATATAATTCTTTATAAATGTAATATTCCTTGACATATTCCATTTAGATATATGTGAAATATATATTTATATATAAATTTTGAATTTATATAAATATATATATATATAAACTTTGTAAACTATTATATATATATATATTTATTATTTATATATTTCAAGTATATAAATAATACACTTTAACCCTTGAATTATTATGCAATTATTATTTCTTAAATAATAATGTATTAATTATTCCATGAATAATTAATAGATGAACAAATAAAATTGTTATGATTGCAGTATAAGTTTTATTTGTTTTTGAAATTTTCATCTTTATTAATTTATAAGAAATCGAAACTCCTAAATTAAAGAGGATTAATACATTGTTGTAGGGTTAGATTTAATTTAATGATTCTACCGCTCGACCATATAATTTAATTTGAAATTCCTAATGCCATTTTTTTGTTAATCTGTATAAAATGTTGTTAGTCAAAACTTGAATATGAAGGTTAAGTTTCATGTTGATCTACGAATAGTTGCAAATGTTTCTTCAATGTTTGTTAGCATTTCTATCTTTGTATGGCTTTTAATTACCATGCGAGGTCCATCAATCATTAGTATGTAATCCTTCATTTTTAAGACATCTTTTTATAACATGATATGTCTTCTTCTGTCAAGTTAATTGATGCCGTAAGAAAGATTCGACTCGACTTTCTCTTAGGAGAGAATTTTCTTCTTTGGCAATATGCATCCAAAAAACACTTCAATTGATGCCTTAATAAAGATTCGACTCGACCTTCTCTTAGGAGATAGTTTCTTTTAGGTATTTTGAAAGTCAACGCACATACACCGGCCATCGAATGATCGCGATAGACAATGCTGACAATAACCGCCGCCTCTGAATTATCATATTCAATCGCTAATATATACATGTACACATACATACATATAAATTCACACAAACAAAACATATGTATGTTTAAAACAACTGCATAAATAAAAAGGGAGCGTCTTAAATACCAAAAGTCAATAATGATAAATTTATGAATGAAAATTGTTGCAATTTTGATTACCTCCCACCCTTTGGCTAAATGATACATGTTTCTTCCACAAACTCAATGTCTACTTGAAATGCAATATAAGTGCAATTCATCTTATTCTGAATTTTATATAAATATCAAAACCTAAAGAACCAATCTCTATGCAAATATGAAGCAAAACGATTGCATATAACGACTTTTCTTCCCAAACCTAACGGGTGGGAAATCTTACTACACCATGGTTGTCCTTCCAGGAAAGCCTGAAGAAAAATGAGTCGGGTACCTCAGACTTGCTTGTTGAGGAACAGAGTAGTACACTGGCTCAAAGTATCATCAGGGCTCGTAACTGTAAAGGAAAGAACAACAAGTTGACAAATGTTAGTGTCTGTTGGGTTGTGTTTTATCTCAAAATGGTCAAATGGGTCGAATAAAAAAAGACAACTAAAAGGGGTCACCCAGAGTCTATTTTTGATGCATACAACATCTAAATCGGGTTATTGAAAGATATGATAATATTTACAACAATATTATTTTTATAATCATAGTTGACGCATTAAATACTTTTTTTTAAATGACAACACATCCTAGCCTATGACCTGTTTCAACCCGACCCCATTGGTCCATTACTCATTTACTCAACATGTCTGACCCGCCCATCTAGCTCGCCTCTAACAATGACAAAGAAGAAATCCTGTAGAACTATATCCTTATTGGCTCTTTGTAAGAATGACAATGAGCAATTAGTAGCTGCTGGAAAAGATATATTTTACTCACTCAGTTCCATGAAAATTACAACAATATTTTTGTTGGGATGTACCATTGGATATCTTTTTTATTAGATTACTTATTTTGAGCCACAAGAATGCATAAGTTTGAGCCACAAGAATGCATCACTTGCTAACAAATGGTGTTTAAATATTTTACTAATCAAACACTCCATGTAAACTACAGGCCAAGTTAAATGAGATGCTATCTTCATAAAGTTATCAATATTGACTATATACTAATGGCAAATTGGCAAATCAAACCAACCTGTGTGACCAACAGTTTGTGCGCATTCATAAATCTCATGATCATTTCCCCCCTATCAAAAAAGTATATGAACATTATATTCAAGTTTCAGAGTTTAGACAATATAAATATTAGTAGTCTATAAAAAAGAATATGTTAAAAAAAACAAGAAATGTAATGGAAGTTAAAAGAGCTACCTTGTAAGTCTTATCTCCAAAGAAGTGAATCTCTTGAAATTCTTCCAAGTATTTCAAACAGTAAGTTTTGTCCCAACCTTGGGGGAAGGCCTATTTTTAGCATTTTCAAAAAAAAAATTAACCAATAAAAAAAATCATAATCTCATGTTTTTTCATAAGTAAGAAGTTACTCACATCAAAGCTAATTTGTCCACCAACGGAAAATGTAAGGTTAAGGTGAGCAAATTTTTCTCGAAGGACTTCCACCATTTTCGCGCGTATGTTATGAACCTGAATTGTAACTTAATATCAAATTCAAGTTGTTGATATAAATTTTTGTTCCAAATGAAGAAAATTTTTGTACCTTATCAAATCTCTCAAAGTCATCTCTTTCTTCTTGACTGCAGTTTCTCCCAATTGGTGAAACATTAATCATCCCACTTCGAAACTCAATGAAAGTTCCCCTATAATTAAGATTTAAGAGGTTCTATTAAGATGCTAAAAAGATTACTAATCGTTGCAATAATTTAGGTTTTCACTAACCTTTTTATTGGAATATCTAAGTCAGCAATGTAATGAAGGGTAAAATTGACAAAGTCCTGCATCATGGTGTGTGTGTATAATCATTACAAATTAAAAACTCCAGAAGACATATGATAACATATTCTGTTGCATGGACATCAAATATTGGGAGTTTGATGTTCATTTAAACTAATCATGGTGAATAGAAAGTGATTATGATTAATTTTTTGATTATTGAAATAAATGTCAAATTACCTACCCACTCAGGTTCTTTAGCTTCAGTAAACTGATTATCTAATTTGATATTTCAAGTTACAATTATCCAAACACCCCCCAAATTTCTAAGAACACTTTGTAGATCAATAAAAAAAACAGAAGAAACTCTTTACCTTGATCTTTTCCTCCCCCAGAAGTGTCTTCAGGCTCTGCACAGAGGAAGAGTTGATCAATTAATATGAAAAAAGGTACATAAAGAAAATTACTTTCTAAGATCTGTAACATGTGTAATGATTGAAAATGAAGGCGATAATTCTGGAAAAGAATAAAGAGAATATAATTTTGAACCAAAAGAAAAAAAATACAGAATGTGGTATCGCAGGGATAAAAGTTCCTCAGACCTAAAGAAGCAAACTATCGAGGAAACTATCGCAGGGATAAGAGTCATATACAGTGCTTTGACTGTGGTATTTATGGACACTTTGCTTCTGAGTGTCCTAACCCGAAGCAAGAGGAAGAATAAGAAAAACTCGCTCAAGAGGATGAGCCGACACTGCTTTGATGAGATGAAGATCCATTTCAGAATTAAGGGGGAGAATGAAGGCGATAATTTTGAAAAAGAACAAAGAAAAGATAATTTTGAACCTAAAGAAAAAAAAAGAATGGAAGTCGGCTAGCTTGGGGATAAAGCAAACTTATATTTGAAGTTTATTTGGTACTTGTTTATTGCATGGATGTTTTGTATGTTTTTCGAGCCGGGGATCTCTCTAGGTGCAGCCTCTCTACCCTATGGGATAGAGGTAAGGTTTGCCCTCATCCCACCCTCCCCAGACCCTACTCTTTGAGTGTGATTTTGCTGGGTATGTTTTGTTTTGTTTGTTTTTTTAATTTGAAGTTTATTTGTTTTCATATTTTTTGAGTCTATTTTTTAGTCAAATTGGTTTTCCTTTCTCTTCAGAAGATTGATTAGTATAAATAGGGCTATTGTATTTGTTTTGAATTCAAGTCGAGGTTTTTAATAGAACATAAAAGAGTCGATCTTTGTTGAGATCAATAATCACGTGTTTTTGCTGCTGCTAGATCCAATTCTTCCAAAAAAGCTGTAAGTTTTTCTGGGAAAAGATAGAATATGATGTTTTCTATGTTTTGGAAAGTACCTGTGTTCCAACTAGCTTTCCATCCTTGTATGCGACAAGGCCGTTCTCAGCAAACACATAATCATAGTCATTTATAACTGCATAGACATAGGAACTAGATTGTTATTTATATGAAATATTTTTTTAGAATTTATTATAAAAGAGCTCATCAAAGAAGCAATAACTTTTTTGCAAAATAAAGAAGGAAAAAGGTGGCATAAAAAAAAAGAATCAGAGATTTTTATAAAGGCTGGCTTAAAAAACTTGAGTCAAAAGCACTGATAAAGAATTTATAAGATCATCGGAGAAAAAGATATAAAATTCCAAATCTTAAGATTTACTTGAACGTCAAAATTAGTGTGTTCGTTAAAAATACAACAGAAAAAGAGAGCACACAGTTGACCTGTTGACCCTAGCTGTTCTGATATCTTAACAAGATCAGATCCTCCAACGACGCCAACCTTAACAACCTGCAAGCAGGAAATAACCTGGAGACTGATTAATGTGAAATAGCAAAAAAAAATGAGAATATTAAAAATAACTCAAGAGTGCAGGACATAATAATTCATGTACCTTCCGCAAATCCTGCATGAATTTCAACATCTTTGGAGTAACCCCCTGCAATTTTGAAGTGCTTTAAACACAAATTCATTGTATTTAAAAGTGACAAATGAATACCTCGTACTCAGTGGTGACATATACATATTGTTTGGTCAAGTATCAAATTTTAATACATTCACCTTTATTAAGATATGCAGAAAGAAGAATGGATGTGAACTTGATTGACAGGATAACAAATGCTAATCTAAACTTATTGCAAAACAGCTGCCTTGAAAGTTGTTCTAAAGTACTAAACTTTGTACAACAATACCAAGAATAGTAGGATGTTGTGTGGAAAAGTTTATGTTTACACCCTCTGGCCTCCTGTTATATGACCTTTGGTTTTTTTAAGCAAAATCATATTTGATTTCAAATTAATTGAAGCATGTCTCAAGGCAAAACGATAATTTATCCTTCAACATACTGCATAAGGTGTACACATAAACTAATATATCGTCAAATATTAAAAATAGAATGCTTTAACCCAATAAATTGGATTATAATTAGAAAATACAGCCTTTTACTGTATTACCACTCATATAAACCACTTAGTTCTTACATAAAATGTTTCTCAACATCAAAATTCAATTATATTGGCAAGATTCCCTCTATAATAGTAAACTGTGTTTAGTATAAAGGATCATAATGTTCTACCATACCTTCATAAACAAAAATCATATTTAAAGTTAGCTTATTGGACTCTTTAAATGCACTGTACTTAGTGATTAATATAATGGTGTACCTTCCTTGGAGCAGTAAGAGTGTCATCCACATCAAATAAAGCAATTAAACCAGATTTTCTCAAAGCCATCCTCAATCAAAGTCTTACTGCACCAAACATCACAAATATACAACAAAATGAATGAACCATAAGGTAATCAGATAATCAAATTTTGTAAAATCAAAGAAAATGCAAAATTCATGAATTATGTTAAACCAACCAAATTCTGCATATGTGCTATGCTTATCGATTGTGGTACCATGTTTTTAGATCCACAAAATTATTCGATCCAATGGATAGACATACAACCACTAAATAATGACACCATGCAGTTGAATGCAAACCCACCGCAGCTCATACGTCAGCATTAATGCTTTTAGTACCATCACTCTCTAAAAAGAAAGTAACTTATCTAGATCTTCTATATTTATCATTTGATCAGAAAACCATCCAAGTTTCCCAATAGGGTGTGTAATTTCATTCATGAGTCCATATGGCCACGAGCCAATCATTTGTGTACCTAGATCTATAATTCTATACAACTTTTGCCTGAAAAGAATAATTGTGAGCGGTGTGTGATTCATTCATGAGTTCATATGACCACGAGCCCATCATTTGTGTATCTAGATCTATAATTCTATACAACTTTCGCCTGAAAAGAATAACTGTAACATAAATTTGTAAATTCCACCTCTCCTTCGTGGATCTTGTAGCTCCGTCACTAACTATATATGAAAATCAACTTTATCAAAAAGATGAACAAAATCCCTAAAATCAAAACATGTTCTTGAACATCCAAGTTCCATTCTTAATGCTAAACGTCTATCCCCCTTTTAATTCTTACACTACGATCATCTAAGTTTTACTATAGGGCATAAGTGGTGATTCAAACTTGGGACTTAATATTTCCAACCGTAATCTGAAACGGAAACTAGGGATGTTTCACTGCTTTAGTATATTATATAGATCTACATCACAATCGAATCAATCATGAAGATGAACAAAAGCCCCAAATATTAAAATTCTACTTAAATTGTGAAATTCCTTTCCAAATACTACAAATATATCCCTCCTCTATTCAGGTCAGCCAAGGTTCCCTATGAAACATAGGAAGTGATTCAAATTTCTGGCCTCACATTTCAATTCATAAGCTTAAATGACCATTACTTATCTTGTATAGATATATAGCACAATCAAATTGATAACATATATGAACAACAGCCCTAAAATTCAAAATTCACTTGAACTTCCATTGATCTACCTACTCAAAATGCTAGAAATTTGTTCCACTTTTCACAAACTTAAACACATACATTCAATCAGGATACAATATTGTGATTTAATTGATCAGTTAAGTTCTAAAACCCTAAGCTACAGTACCAGATACTAGATCAATGGTAGAAAAGGGTTGAAAACGAGATCTTACCGCACAAATTGAAGATCAAATTGGATCTTGTTGTGGTCTCGAAATCCAAATGCAGGATGTTTAGATCTGTTTGTGAGCGAGCGATATAAAGAGGGAGAGACTGATGAAGTGAGACTCAAAGTGCAGTGAGACCCAACTGCTTGCTCTGTACCAAACTTACCCAATGAAAAAGTGATCCATACGCCTTGCAATTTGGCATTTAACACCATTTTGATGTGTCTAAATTATTAATTTTTTAAATTAAGTTAATTATTATTCTTTCACCAATTCACTTCGTATTAATTAAACTTGAGTTTACTCATAAAAACCTACTATTTATAAATGTACAAGCATAACAGCACATAGTATAAGCAAGCAATGCATGTTTTTTTTCAATTTCAACCCTTATACTATATATAATATACGCTTTTAGTCCGTTTCATTTTCTATTAATTTTGTTTTCCTTTAATAACTTTCGTTCGTTAATTTTTTTTCAAAATACAAAGTGCGCGGCTGTTTTTTTTTGTCAATGTTTCGATATAATTTTTTTTTAAAAACGGGGTTGTATTCAAAATGGAGTTTTTTCGTATCGTTGTGTATAGCGAGTGTCGTTACCGTTGTGGTACCGTGCCGATTCGAACATATTATGAGCGAACAACATCATTGTTGGTATTGATATTATCGGAACCCATATCGGTATTCGATTTTATGGTTTTCGACGATCCGAACCGGTAAATTTTTATTTTGTTTTTTTTCCTTTTTATTATTTAGTTTTATGTTTCTTTTTTTTACCATTATTTTTATCATTACGTCTACGTCTTTATTTAAATGTTTTTTTTTCAATTTCAACCCTTATACTATATATAATGTACGCTTTTAGTCCGTTTCATTTTCTATTAATTTCGTTTTCCTTTAATAGCTTTCGTTCGTTAATTTATTTTTTCAGAATACAGAGTGCGCGGCTGTTTTTATTTTTTTTTTTGTCAATATTTCCATATAATTTTTTTTAAAAACGGAGTTGTATTCAAAATAGAGTTTTTTTCGTATCGTTGTGTATAGCGAGTGCCGTTACCGTTGTGGTACCGTGCCGATTCGAACATATTATGAGCGAACAACATCATTGTTGGTATTGATATTATCGGAACCCATATCGGTATTCGATTTTATGGTTTTCGACGATCCGAACCGGTAAATTTTTATTTTGTTTTTTTTCCTTTTTATTATTTAGTTTTATGTTTTTTTTTATTACCATTATTTTTATCATTACGTCTACGTCTTTATTTAAATTTTAGTAACAATGAACACGACACCCGCCGCGAAGCGCGGGTATAACCATCTAATTGTTAACCATTTAAAAAACATTAGGGGGAATAGTACCCCATCAATAAGGGTGGCAATTAATTATACGTTTTTAACCCATTTAATTTTCTAATAATTTTGTTTTTCTGTAATAACTTTCGTTCATTAAAAAAACAGAATGTGCGGCTTTCTTTAGTTTTTTTTGTCAACGTTCCGGTATAAACTTTATTGAAAACGGAGTTGTATTCAAAATTAAGTATTTTTTGGTATCGTTTCCTATAGCGAGTATGCGTTTTAACATTAGTTTATACCCCGCAAACCAACCGAAACGATAACGATCAGACTCTCGCCGCGTAGCGCGGGTGAAAAAAACCAGTTTATATATAAACTTAATATATATATTTTTTATTAAGATAAATCTACCAATTTGTATAAGTTAATTATTATTCTTTTTTTAAATTAAGATAAATCTATCAATTTGTATATAAACTTAATATAATTTTTTTTTAAATTAAGTTAATTACTATTCTTTTTTTTAATTTAAGTTAACTATTTTTTTAAATGTGTAATTAAATATCAAAATAAAATTAATAACAACAATAAAAATTTCACAAACAAATAAATAAATTAATTAATTTACAACTACATATTCAACAGGTTTTACTACCCAATCTTTATAAAGCTTTTGACGTGATTTAAATACGTTTTTCCACTCAGCTGCGTCTCTTTCACTCCTTAGTATCAATAAAATTGGAAACTCTTCTTTCTTTAATTTTAATAAATATTATTTTATTTTCGTTTAATAACTTTCGTTCGTTGACTTTTTTTCAAAATACGGAGTGCGCAAGTGTTTTTAGTTTTTTTTATCAAAGTTTCAGTATATTTTTTTTAAAACGGAGTTGTATTCAAAATCCAGTTTTTCTTTTCGTTGCCTACCGTTGTGATACCGTGACGAGTATAACCATCTAGTTTGATTTAATTTTATGTTTCTTTTTTATTAACATTATTTTTATCGTTAAACCTACTCTTTTATTTAAATTTTATTAACAATAGGGGCGACACCCGCGCGGAGCGTGGATATAACCATCTAGTTTGATTTAATTAGCTATTAAAATTTACCTATGAAATAATACAATTTTAAAATAAAGTATTAGATGTATTACGTATTCCTTTTTAAAAAAAGATGTATTATGTATAGATGGATGGTACTCTACTCTAATCTACTTTTTGTCGGTTAATTATTTTAGATACTCATTAAAATAAAAGATAAAATAATTTGGATAAATAGAGATTTTGTATTTGATGCAAAAAGTTTATAAAAAAATAGGTGATTTTTGTTAGATGATATTGTGTAACTTTTTATTACAAAGTTTATTAAAAAAGATTATTAGAAAAGTTTATTAAAAGATTAATAGTCATTCAAGATGAGTTAATGGTGACATGCAACACGTCTTTTTATGTTTACTATTTATTAAAGTGACACAAAATTTTATGTAGCTTTTAATTAAATTAGTGTATGTAGCTTTAGTGGTGTATTAATCTCATCACCCAATGAAAAATCTTCTTGAGTTTTGACCGTTGAAAGTTGAAAAAAAAAACGAAAAATGAGAATAAAAATTTGTTGGTTTTCAAGAATAAATTATTTTAGATTAATAATCAATTTTATTGAAATCAATGTCAAATTAAATATTTGAATCTTACATTTTTTTGAACGGCTAACAAACAGAGAATTGTCTAGGTACTGTGTACGGTGTGACCCATTAGTAAAAGGCCACCTCCAGCTGGCCCAACCCAGCCGTACGGAGCCCTTAAGCGACCCAAGTTATCTCCAGTTTCGGGAAAAACCCACCCGCCCGAAAGCTCACTGGTGGTAAAACCCGGACGCCCTCTGGATCGAACCGGAGATCACAAAGATCCCGGTCTTCCTTCATTGAGCCACCATGCCCCTTCCAAAGTGATGCCTGTGGGGATAGAACCTGAGTCTTTTTTAGAGAATCCAAGCTTCCTACCACTACACCACATTGGAAGTTGCAATCTTACATTTTTTAATAGTAATTTTTATACCTACATACCACCTAACCTTAGGGTGGAGGGGGCACAAATGTCATCTACCCTCAATAACCAATTAGATTTTGTAATCTCACTTTTACCCTCAACTACCTTTTTTTGAACGACCAACAAAACGAAATATACAAATAATAAGGGAAACTAGCCAAGCTAGACCCACCAAATACAATCACCAAAAAAAATGAAATCAAAACACCAAGTTTATACAAGCAAGAAATACGTCATTATTCCCAAGGAAAGGTTTGAGGACTTGGAGCGTGCCTTTACCCAAAGGGAACAAAGAATTTTAATTTCTTCAATAGTCATTGCAAGAGAAACCCGATGTTGATTGAAGACCAAGTCATTGCGAGACTTCCAAATGCACCAAAAAGTGATGAGAGTGACTGAGTGAATGGCTTTCCCCCAATTCTTAGATCCACGAAGAGAATTATGAATGGCAAGGAGATCATGAACATCAAAATCAAAGACAGGGGGATCTTAGGCTATCCGTAGTACCTGGGTGGTGGGGGTGTGGTGCCACCTCACCTACCACGGGCGTGAAACCCTGCGCCGGGTAAGGGTGAGGGTGGGCGTGGTGGAGGCAAAGTGGTGGTGGTCACGGGCGTTGGAGGGTGGGGAGGCCAAGAAATGGATATTTTTTAGGGTGAAAATGCTATAGACTCTCACCCCACCATTACACACCTGGGTGAGGGTGAGGGAAGCCGTGGTCTACGTGGCGCCTACGTGGCATAGAAAATCCATCACCTTCACTCTACCATTACGGATAGTCTTACAGCAAGTGGCGATGGAGTCCCAAATAGCTTGAGCAAAAGGGCATGAGACAAAGATGTGTTCAGGAGATTCATTCACCTTATCACATAAAACACACAGGGGAGAAGGAACATGGAATTTCCTAGCCAATAGAGCACCAGCGGTTGGGAGGCGATCCTGAGTAGCACGCCAAGGCAGAAATCCAACCTTGACCGGGACCCAGTAATTCCAATAGAACTTGAGATTAGAGTCACACCTGTTAAACGAGCGAATATGATCCTTTAAGCTCTTAGTCAAGAAAGACCCCGGCCCGTCCAATATCCACATCCACTGATCCATACCAAGATGAAGAGATACCGAACGAAGGATGAGAGTTAGCTGCTGAAGTTCTCTGATTTCGTCTGGAGTGGAGGGATTCCGTTTCCAACTAGGAGACCAACAAGTCAAGTCATTTGAATCCTTTACCCGATCAGCCACTGCACAAGGTTTCACTGATTCAAGCAAAAAAAGGTTAGGAAATCTAGAAGCAAGGGGAACTGCTTCAATCCAACTATCAATCCAAAACAAGATATCAGTGCCACTTCCCAAGATTCCTTTGAAGACCTTGCTAAGGTCAATACCATGTTGAAGCAGATCATTTGAGACTTTGAAGATTTGTTTCCACAGGCCTAGGATGGAGACTTTAGCTGGGATGGTGCTCCCGAATTTTGTATTAAAATGTATAGCCCAAATAATCTTCCTCCAAAGATGTAAGGCCCCAACCAGGCACCCTACAATTGGTTCTCATAATTGGTTTTACTTTTTTAAAAGTACTTTACTTTCATTTAAATAAACAGCGGAAGTCTTTCTCAAAATAATGTTATCATTCAAACTCGTTAATTTTCATAACATTACCTGACGAATGCGTGCGCACCAACCCGAGTAGTCCCGCTCCCAAGCCAAGATACCACATCTAGCAGACTCACCTGCAAAACAATCTAACGTACATACAAAGTCAGCTACGCTGAGTGAGTTCTAATAGTTTAATTTAACAAAAGCCAACTCGTCTAAAAAATTATTTAAACTTTACTCAGGATTCACGGTCCTTATAAAATAGGTTCACAATTCATTATCCAATAGATAATCCCCTGTTATCACCTGATTTCCCATAATAGCTCATCACTCGAGACTCATCCCATAATAATTATACTCCCACAGTCTCATCGACATGAGTCGAACTTACCTACACTAATAACTCATACTCAAGTACATGTATTAACTCGACACTTGGTTAACACAACCAAACCCTAAACATCAACTTACTCAGCCTTGACCAAGGCTCTTACAAATCAACTGACATAACAGTTGCAAGCACCACATCGCAATCCAGACACAACGATCAATCTAACTCGACTCACCACAATAATACTATTTCATGCACAATAAATATAACTCAACGCTTGCATGCAATTCAACACAAATATATAAGCACACAAACACATACCTCTTCGTTGCACCCTCGTCAGGGCGTTCGACATACCCCGAGCTCATCACTGTCCTGTTGGACATCGTCACCTTTGATGACCTCCCGAAGGACATAGTCCTTCACAATCCCGTTTGTCGTGTCATAATGACAACAATGCAAACACATTACCTGTTGTGTCACAAGGACAACGACACAATGCACACAACACGTGTATAATCACATAACAATATACTCTATATTACACCTGCACTTCACACATAGCGCTAGGACAAGATACCCTACATGTACTCATAAGCATTTAGCTTATATCCCGACTCACCCCGACTAACTCATAACACAATACACTACTAATATAACAATCCACATACAAATACTATATCTCATTATTTAAGCATGTACCACGTACATGCATACCCTGTGACACCTCCTAGTCGTACCCGTACGACCCGTAACTACAACCTCGACTCACCCCTGTTAGGTCACTATACGACCCGTTACCATATCCCCGCCTTTTACCCGCACGTCCTATGGACACACAGAGTCCCTTAGCCCCATATTTAACTATTTAACTTCACAAACTCATCGGGTTATACCCCAAAACTCGATATACATTTAGTGTAAAAAAACATATCTCAAAAGTATGTACGATAGCCCCAAAACGATAAAAAAATTTAAAAGAGCGGATTAGAAACTCACCGGTTATAAGATCCACACCTTTGCTCTGTAAGTCCGTCTGTACACGCTCGAAACCCAAACCTGTCATACGCGAGATCACACAGTCAAATTATGCCCTAGACATGTGTCAATTACGTAAAAGTATAAATATTCCCGACACTCGTCTCATTCGCACGTCCCCTTCACCATGCAAAAACCCTAATCCACGTGTCTGCTTGAACCGGTTCATCCTTAACACGTTTGGAACCCGCATGCATGTACGTACACACGCCATGAAAAAACCCTAACCTTACTGGTCACGCGTACACGAGCCGAGATCTCCATGCACGTCGAAATCCCTCCATGCAAACCCTATGCTCACAAACCCTAATCGGGTTTTAATCTGATTCCATCTTTCTTCCCCTTCATTGCCGTGGACCGCCACCATCGTGAACCACCTTTACCGTACATCACCACCGTGAACCACGCCGTCTTCGTTCCAGCTCCTCCCAAGACCACCACCACGCTACACGACTCCCTCTTCCTCTTTTCTCGTTCTCGGCAAATTCCTCCCAACCGTACACCCCGGCCCGCCACCGTGGCTCTCCACCATCGCGCCAACGCCACCACTTGTTGCCACTTGTAGCCACCCCATGCCACCGCCTCCTCTCCCGTCTCCTCCTCCATCCACCGTAACCACAGTCCCGCAATCCTAATTGGGTTTTTTCCCATGAACTAGCAAACACGAGGAGGTAAAGAGTGGGTTTAGGAGTTTACCTTCGAGTAGTGACGCTCCTCTACCGCGCGTTACCATCGGAGAACCACCGCGAGACTGTAACATTTCTGATTTTCATCATGTAATCGTTTGATTTCAATAAACAAACACATTTCAGTTTCGATTCGTGTACAAACAAACTACGATGCAGTTACATATACAAACTATTCTATTACAATAACAAATTAAACAAAAACACCATTATCTCACAAGCCCCGAGGACCAAAAACCGACAAAACTCAAAAAACTACAAAACTAGTCAAGCACGGTCGCGCCTAGGACTAGGCACGGTCGCGCCTGCAGACCTAAGCACGGTCGCGCCTAAAGTAGGCACGGTCGCGCTGATGAACCCACTTGACTCTGCAGAAGTCAAATCATACCATACCCGCTGAATTCGCGAAATTTAAAATGGAGAAAAGCCGGTCTTCGCGCGTCAGACCATACTCGACTGAATTCCGTCTGAAACACGCATCAATTACACTCCAATTTACAGATTTGTTTAATCCCATACCCACTACAATCATGACTCGCAAATTCGTCGATATAGAGCCAGTTGCACGTTTCCTACACCCTCATATGCACCCACTCGAACTTCCAAAAACTCTCGTTCGACGCTCAAACAGCCTCTGGAGTCCAATCGATCGCCGAGAAGCTCGACTCTTTGACCCGTAGCCGACTGCATTCAATTGCCCAATAATCTCAAGTAAGTAATACACCAATAGCTTCGTATCATCCTCTACTACGAAAGCCCTATGCCAATTCGTAGTAAAAACACTCAAGTCTGTCCGATTTTTGAACGAAAAGCCGAAACTAAACTTTTAGTCGAACTACCTTTTAAACACGAAATAAATCCAATTAAAACTCATAGATAGCTTCGCAATCATCCTCTAAGTGAAAGCCCTAAGAATACAGAAGCATTTAATATAAGAATCGACGGATTTGGGTCTGGAGAAGACCCGACACGGTCGCGCTCATCACTGAGCGCGGTCGTGCCTGACCAAGCACAATCGTGCCCCAGGTGTGGCCCGGTCGTGCTTACCGAGCAAACAAGTCTTGATAAAAAACAAACACTAGACGCGGTCGTGCCAGATACGAGCACGGTCGTGCTCCATGTCCAGAACCTCTGTAGTGCCTTCTGACTCGACCACGGGCGCGCTCTGACCACCACGGTCACGCCCGGCAACGAGCGCGGTCGTGCCCTACTTGAGCACGGTTGTGCTCCTTGACCAGAATCAATTATTTTTCTGTTTTAAAGTCTATTTAACATATTTTAGCTAAAAAATTTCAAAATGTAATTATAAAAATTATTTTATAAAATCCCAAGACCCGGGAATCATTTATAAACCAAATCCTTGATTTAGAGATTTAAAACGATTAATTCCCGATAGTTCGAAACCGATGAAATCGTGAGTTTATATAATCATTTTTATAAAACCATTTATACAAATGTATATTTTGACTTAAACAAATATTATTTATTTAAATTTATATTTAAATAAATATAAATATATATCAGTTATTTAAATTTACATTTTAAAGAATATATATATCACTACTATTTAAAATGTACTAAATAGATAAATAAAATTATTTATTTATTTATTTCAAACAAACCCTAAACATACAAATCCATTTTTCGACATAAAAATAACACAAACAATGACACGCGTTATACATTTATCCAATAGGTCAAACGTAGCGACCTACAACACGCTTGGTATTTTTGTTGATCTGTGCAAACTACACTACCCAACACAAGTGAGTTTTACATAGCCCCTTTTCCTTTTTACACATATTTTGGGGTGAAACATGTTCCTTCAACAACTCGCTATTTACAACTACGTGCGTACAATTCTACCATATGGTCATATGTGTTATTTATGCTTTGTGCCTGAATACTAACTGTTAAGGCTACATACACATGACATACTCGTGCAATTATACAACACATACACAGGACATACTCGTGCAATTATACAATACATACACATGACATACTCGTGCAATTATACTACACATACAACGGGATAGCATGTGTTGCTATGCCCTTCATTGGGCTAACATTGGTATGTTATGCCCTCCATTGGGCCAACATTGGTATGTTGTGCCCTTCATTTGGTTAACATTGGTATGTTATTCAATTACAAGGTTACATCTGTGCAACTAGCTTAACTTAGATTCTCCATAAATGCTTCTTAAACCATGTATCATACGAATTGTACACAAAACATTTGAACTTTACTTGTGGTGTCAAAACCTATGTATGCTCACCAACTATTTATAGTTGACACTCTCGTTTTAAACATGTTTCAGGTACTAAGCTTTGAGCTCATATCCAAGATGCTACACATAGGAACTGGACCTAGTATCTAAATTGATAAAGAAATTTTGTATTTTGACTCTTGAAAACATTCTACTTGATTACTTGAACTATGAAATGGAATTGGTTATTTAATATATTACAACTTTAGTCAACCATGAGCTTATGAACAGTCTGCACGCTTCACGCCCCCGACGTTTCCGCCGCCGGTTGGGGTGTGACAGATTGGTATCAGAGCCTTGGTTATAGGGAATTAGGTTATTAGACACTCTTGACCTAGACTATAACCTTAGGACACCCATACAATGCCATGCTACTACGTGTTACATGATTACTTCTTGTAGAAATATTTCTATATACTATCATAAGTAATTACACTACATGATGCGATACATGATGACTTATGTGTCACACTACCTGATAACTTTTGTGCTTACATTCATTACTATCTACATGCTATGTGTTACATGTTCATTAACTCAGGTGTTGGTTTACTTGCTACCTAAAATGTTTATTAGAATTCATGACATATTAGGTGTACCTAGGCAATAAACTGATCAAACAATATTCACACCCATAGCCTAAACCACATATCCCTCTTGCCTGCTTCTATGTCGTCATCATCATCGCTTGTGGAACATCATACTCATGGACGCTAGTCTATTAAATTTTCTTTTGCACCTCGTTAAGGATTTTAGACTTGGATAATTATTAAAGGACACGTGCAATCTGGAAGGGTAACACCTGTACCCTGGGTTTTTTGTCTAGGAAAGCATTTCATATAAATCCCAATCAACCGAGGGATCCGTGTGCTTTCCTGGGAATTCCCGGGATGAGTGTTTACCTATAGGCTAAAGCACGTCTCCTTGAAAATTTTATAAGTCTAATTAACCTTAATATGTCATAGTGTTCAAGCAGTAATATGATTACTTGAATACCATCCGAACTATGAAATAAATGTGTTATTATTCCTCCTATCCTAAATTTCAACAAATTTTTATAAATCCTCACAACTCTTTTATATCATTCTCTTTTTGTATAGAATGCCTCCTCGTCGTAACAGCAACCGCCGCAACACCGACAACGCCAACAATAGCACCGACACCAATACCGACAATGCCAACAACAACAATAACACCAACCTTGCCACTCTCCTCACTCAGCTAGTAACTCAACTAACTCAAGCCAACAACAACAATAATGGAAACGCCAGTGGTAGTGCTAATACTGGTGGTGGCAGCGGTGCCGACCCACCACAATGTACCTTCAAACACTTCAACTCGTGTAATCCCCTCACATTTTATGGCACCGAAGGAGCCACGGGACTCCTTCAATGGTTTGAGAGTATTGAGAACACTTTTCTCAATAGTGACTGTCCCGACAACCTCTGTGTTCGTCATGCCACCAGCATCTTCCAGAAACGGGCGCTCACCTGGTGGAATGGTGAGAAAAGAACTAGGGGCCTGGATGTGGCAATGGCTCTACCGTGGGAAGAATTGAAAAGGGTCATGACCGAGGAGTTCTGTCCTCGAAATGAAATGAAGAAGTTGGAAGCTGAGTTTTGGGATCTTACCCAAGACAGTTCTGAATACGTTTAACGCAGTTCTATCTTACATTCTAGAATAAACGGCTATCCGAGTCCTCTAACTGTGATAATCCCGCTTTACGAGGAACTTTTATAACCCAAGTTGTTTAAAAGAGACCCTGATCCCTCAATAACTCGATCTACTCAAGAGATAAATTTTTGGGATGTTACAAGAGACCATGTTTTTCTTGTTTAAAGCGCCACCACCACTTAGATATCATAGCAATGTTGGACTCACGGAGGGAACCAAGACCCAAACCCCTTGATCTTTTGGAGCAGTAACCTTCGACCATAACACCCAGTTGATTTTTGCTTTATCCTGATTTCCTCCCCAAAAGAATACTCTGTGCAACCGCTCGAGACATTCAATAACCTGTAAGGGAGCCTTGTACAAAGAAAAATAATAAGTAGGTAGAGAATTTAAGACTGATTTTATCAAAGTTATTCGACCCCCAACAGATAAATGATTAGATTTCCATAAGGACAATATGGATTTAAACATATCTAGAATCGGCTTCCAGTTTCTAGCCAGAATCATATTTGCACCAACTTGTAGTCCAAGGTATTTAAACGGAAAGGAACCCGCTTTGCAATGGAGGACGCCAGCCATGCTTTGAATTTCCTGAACATCGACACCATTACCTTAGAGACAGCTTTTTGCCAGGTTGATTTTTAGGCCTGACACAAGATAGAAGCACCTCAAGATTCTACCCAGATTCAATGTATTTAACTTGATCCAATCCCCAATAAAAACCATGTCATCTGCAAACAAAAGGTGGGATAAAGACAGCCCATTAGCACAGTTTAAACCATGAAAATACCAATGGAGCAAGCCTGCTTAATGATTCCAAAAAGGGCATACATTGTAATGATAAACAGAAAAAGGGAAAGTGGGTCTCCCTGACTAAGTCCACGAAAGCAGGAGAACTCTTGGGTGGGGGAACCATTCACTATGACAGAAGCCCTAACAGCAAACCCTCAACCTTTTTCTAAAAAATAATTAAAAACACAATTTAATTAACTAATACATTTAAAACACAACTTAATCAAAAATTACAAATAAAATTAAAATAACTAAAAATCACAAGGTCATCCATGTTTTGCGGCTATTTTCCGTTTGCGTGCTAGTAGATTTGCAAGTACGGTTCGGTGATATCATTATGCGGTTTGAGAAACGTCTCAATGTCCCGGTCCATTTGTTCTTGTCGGATAGCCTCTCGTTGTTCTTCTAACAAAACGAATTTTGTTTTGGCCAATTTCATCCGAATTTGTTTTCTTTCTTCCTTTTCTTGCTCCTTAAACGTTTTGTAATCGAAAACAATGTCAACCAAACTTTCCTTGCTCTTGCTTGATGACCAATCCTCCTTTTTCCCTTTACGTGTCGGCCCGGTCAGTGTCGAGTTTTCATTTAGGTCCGGGAACTTGCTTGTGATATTGTCATTTGAACTTGTGTAATTGTCCGACTCCGATGTTTTTGATCTCTTTTAGGATTGAGATTCAAACTCCGCATCTATTACCAGAACGGGTTCCCGTTTGTCATGGTCTTTTACAATCTCCCATGCGTTGAGGTTTGAGAAACCTTGCTTCTCATACACTTTATTATATTCGTTCAACGATCTCTTGATTATATCCGAATGACTGGTTCCACCAGCCCATCGATGTCTCTACATATGTTTTTAAATAAAAATTAGTTACTTAAAATGACAATAATAAAAAATATAACTTAAAATTAAATAAAAATACCACTTGTATGTAGAGTCCGTTGAAACGACTCATCTTCCCATTCATCGTATTCCATTTTGAATTTAGTTGGTGGGTGGTTCGTTCGGTTCCACCAAGAGACTTGTTAAAATGTTTAAGCACTCGTTTCCAAAAAGATGAGTTTTTTGTTGATCCCCGATTTTAGGGTCTTCGGAGATATGAATCCAAGCCTTAGCCACGACTATTTCCTCATCATCATCCCAAACCTTGGGTTTGGCTCGCTTTGAGAATTTCCCTTTCTTTTGGGTGTCATCATCATCATCATCATCTTCTTCTTCTAACTCCTCGTCAAATTGTGGTTCTTCGGTTTGTGAAAAGGATTGTGTTGGGTTACGAAATGGATTGGGAAGGTTTTGGTAGTATGAAAAGATTTGTGGCCGTTCGTTAGAAAGTACGAATTTACCCGGTGCTATTTGAATTGGCATGGACGAATGGGGTGGAGGAGGATTGAGTGAATTTTGAAACGAATGGGGTGGAGTCGGTTCATTTGGACCCGAACGAACTTTTGGCCTAAACTTTCGAGCGGATTGGGATTGTTTTTTTAGCTTTGGATCCATTTGAGTAGAGTTTGAGTATGAGAATGTTGAATTTGTGAGTATAGAGTAGTAGTATTTTTTTTTGGATGAAAATTGGGTGTTTAGGGTGTTGTATTTATAGGGAAAATATTATTATTATTTTAAATCTCTCCAACGGTCACATTTTAACGGCTACATCCCACCCTGAACGTTCCTCTTTCAACGGCTAGTACAATATTAAAAAAGATATGTATTTGAATCTTATATTTATAAGGATTTAAACTCACATCACTTTTATGTGTGTGTGATGGGAGGGGCAAACACCGTACCATTAAGCACTTCAATGTTTCACGATTCACATTAGAATAGAATAACTATATATATATATATAATAGAATAACTATATATATGTGTGTGTATGTGTATGCGAGAGAGACAAAGGTAGAACACATACAAAACTCCACATCTTGCTATTAATCTATCATTAGTTACACTCTTTGAGAACTTTATGAACGACGCTAATTGTGAAGTTTTATATTATTTGGGTATTTGGTGTTAGTTTAAGGAAATATTTTGTCTAACAGTAACCAAGTTTTTTTAGTATTTTATTAAGTCACTCATACTTTTTTCTAACTACAAAAATCAGTCAAGCTTCAATATTTGTTCCATTATTGTAAATGTTAAAAAATATTAATATTAAGTGAACTAAATAAAACATATTAATGATTATTGTTTTTTTAAATTTAACTTGAAGTGAGAGGTGACTATGAAAAAAAATTCACTAAATAATAACCAAGTTTTATAATTATTCAATTCAAATCAACTTGAAAAAATAATCACTAAATATTAACCAAGTTTCATATATTTTTCATTTAAGTCACTTTAAAAAAAAATTAATATTTTTTTTTTTTTCACAATATAAAGAATAATGAAAACTTGAGTTGTTTATAATATTAGAAAAAAAATATTAAAACTTGGTGACGACGTATGATGAAAGGATCATACATAAGGGGCCTAAAAGAAATAAATCTAACTTCTTAACCACCACGAGGGCCCACGAGAAGGAGGAACCAATAAGAAAGGGGCTGTTACTATCATACGGTTAGAGGAAAGAGAATGTAAAAATCCTATAAATAGAAGGTGATCTCATAGATGAAAGGGATCCAGAGCTTGTACTTGATTGAATTCGGGAATTGTGATCAAGGTGGAGTTTTTACATCTCTTCATTGGCGTCATCCCGGTCGAACAATAGTTACAACGGTATCCTGAATTCAATCTTTGCTTGCAATGGATAACATACAATCAGATTATGAATCCGATGAGGAGAGAAATCACATTACAAACACAGGGGCACCAACAGGAGATTCATAATCTCAAGCTGGTATTCTTATGATTTCTTCGCTGAAGGAACGCCCGGCACAAGCTCAAAACCATCCGGCAGATGTGTTGCCAGCATCAGCAGTAGCATCTCATCTTCACACTTTGCATACTAATATACCTGCCTCGTTGCCTTCGCATGCGGTCTTTTCATCCCCCATACCGCCTCTAATCCAAACTACCTTTCCCACCCAAGTTACCCGGGACCTCCCGCAACCTGTAATACCTCCCAGTTTCTCACATATCACCACATCTGGTATACCCATTTATAATCTGCCGCAACTCATTACAACCACTGCTGGAATACCTCTCATTCCCGTTTCCAATGCCCCACTTGTTCCCGGATCCCTCCCTTACACCATGCCATTACTCGCATGTAACGAATGGTGGATGGAACAACAACGTCGGGCCCGAATGGACGAGCAGTTTTGGAAAGAAATACGTCTGGCAGAACTCCAGAACCGTTTAACATTTGAGGAAACCGCTTATGCCACACCGGGGGGATTTACATCTGCATGCACTACCGGATCTCTCGCCGGAGGGCAGTCCGCTCCTCTCACCCATCCGTACAGCACGCAGGGACCTTCTCCCGCACTCATACCTGTACCCGAGAATACTCCTCTAATGGACATCCATCGCCCGTACCGACCAACAGCTTTGTTAACACAATCTAAGTTCACACCCCGAATAGCTCAAGCTGAAATACTTCGTAAGTTAAAAATGCCATCCACAGTTGGGAAATATGATGGTACCACAGATCCGGACGATCACATCAATGTTTTTATTAGTGCTGGCGGGGTAGAGAGATGGGCCCTGCATGAATGGTGTCACATGTTTGTTCAAACCTTGGTCGGGACAGCTCGCCTTTGGTACGATAGTTTACTTGTAGGTCGGATCGACAGTTTTGATGAATTCTCAGAAAAGTTCATGCAACAATTTAGTCAGCAAAAACGACACACGAAAGACAAGACATAAATACTTCACATCCGGAGACGAGACGGGGAATCGGTGGAAGATTTCATTACCCGGTATAACAAAGAAAGTTTGCAAATAGCCGGGGCAGGGGAGGATTTAATGATCGCAAGTTTCATTCAAGGCATCCGACATGATGAGCTCATCCGTAGGCTCCATGGCCGGGACGGTTTACCAAAAACCATGGAAGAACTGATGACTGCCGCTCGTGCCTTCGTCCGAGCAGAAAGATCCGTCCGGAGCACTCATGAGTATGATAAAAAGGATCAGCGAAGTGATCGAACGGGAAAACAGCCACACTCCTCCAGACAGACTCAACGTTTTCAAGGACCTAGTACATGGACGAGGCCTCTCCCGTACACCCGCCCGGAACCTGTTAGATCTGTCAATACCTCCACAAGGTTTAAGGGTAATCCGGAGAGCAGGGGAGTTGCGTGGATTAACAAGTTGGTCAAAAGCCCCCGGGAAGTTCTTTTAACAGAAAAAATAACATTAGAACCCTCGCGACCTCTCAACCCAAAGTCCATACGAGATCCCAAACGGTATTGTGCTTTCCACAAAGACACTGGGCATGACACGGATCATTGTTGGCATTTACAAAAACAAATTGACATGGCCATACAAACCGGAAAACTTTCCCATCTGTTAAAATAAATTCATGCAGGACCACCGGGAAGAAAGAATGCAGGCAAAAAACCGGTGCGTGACTTATGCATGATAATGGATGAGGAGTCATCAAGCTCACGGGGTTATAAACGCGGGGCGCACGACTGGAAGCCTGGATGGAACAACCGCTTACTTTCCCGCCTGTTCAAGGGGGTGCCTCGTCCACCAGTCCAGTAGTAATCACAACATTAGTAGGTGATTACCGCATCAGTCGGATTTTAGTCGACAGTGGAGCTTCAATGGACGTCATGTATGAGCAGCTTTTCAGACGCTGGACATGGAAGATCAAAAAACCTTGGAACCTACCGACATTGATCTCATAGGGTTTTCCGGGGAATCCGTGGTCCCTTTAGGACAACTCACATTACCAATGACCCTAGAAGAAGGCGCTAAAATCCGTACGGTCCTCGTGACTTTCATAGTAATCCCGGCTGTTTCGAAAAATAACTTGATACTCGGACGACCAGGTTTGGCGTCTTTTCATGCAGCCGTGTCCACTGTCCACTCCGCTATCGCATTCCCAACTCCCAAGGGAGTAGCGGTGGTGTATGCTGACCAAATCATGGAAGTATTACAAGCGCAAACCAGCCGGACCTCGTGTAAAGATCATTTTGACACTCACATGAAAAGTACATATGAACCGGAGAGGTGGATTATGAACCCCGCATACCCGGAACAGATAATTACCATTGGACACACCTTATCCACCGTAGGGCGAGACCGTTTGAAGCAGTTGTTACGAAACAACATAGATGTTTTTGTATGGAAACAGGCAGATATGAAGGGAGTTCCACGGGAATTAGCCGAACATCGCCTACATGTATACAAGACTGCTAACCCGGTAACTCAAAAACGACGGAGGATGGGCCCGGATAGAAGCAGGGCAGCTGTGGATCAAGTCCGGGATCTGGTTAACGCGGGGATCCTCCGAGAAGTTCGTTATCCTTCATGGATCGCCAATCCAGTAATGGTAAAGAAAGGAAATGGTACCTGGCGTATGTGTATCGACTACAAGAATCTAAATAGTGCATGTCCTAAGGACGCCTACCCCTTACTAGAAATTGATCTGAAAATTGACTCGTTAGCCCCTTTCCGTTTCAAATGTTTTTTGGATGCTTACAAAGGCTATCATCAAATTCCCATGGCCGAAGACGACGAAGAGAAAACAGCTTTAATCACCGATATCGGCGCTTTTTGTTACACAAAAATGTCGTTTGGATTAAAAAATGCAGAGGCCACTTACCAAAGGCTCATGGACAAAGTATTCGAGCCTCAAATTGGTAAAAATTTGGAGATCTATGTTGACGACTTGGTCATCAAAAGCCATGATTGTCACTCCCCGACCGATGGCAGAATCATCGAGGCCGACAATGGAATGATTGTTCAAAAGCACATGATAACTAAAGTGTTACATAATTCATTAATTAAATTTAAAGACGACAAAGATCTCAAATACAATACATTTCAAATAACCTAGTCTAGTCAAAACATTGATTTATTTAACTAGGTCCATAGTTCTTAAGTGGAGAAATCTTCGGCAAGCAATCACATATCCAAACCTGAAACATTATTTAAATCAAGTGTCAACTAAAAAGTTGGTGAGTACATAGGTTTTGTAGTTCCGATAAGTACTAGATAAAAACGTTTTGCAACTCATTGTTTATCTTGTTAAACATAGTATATATATGGTGTATCATTTATTTAATCACAATTCAAACCTTGTTTGACGCGCTTGAACATAGCACAACAGCTAAGTCCGGTATGTTTGAATATAGTTACCCACTATATCCGGTATGTTTGAATATAACACGCGGCTATATCCGAGTATGCAGTAATAAACACCCTAAGCGGGTGGGCTGGTCAGGCACAATAGATCTATTAATATTACTGTTGGTTTTCTTGTGTTTAAATGTATGTACATCCAAGATAATAAGCATATAGTCCACATGTATAACACGTATAAACAATGTGAGTAGCATGTATAATGTTTCACCCCAAAATGTGCAAAAATGTAAAATAGGGGCTATGTAACTCACCTTGCAAGCGGGTATTTTTCCACGCGTGTAGGTGATAAAGATGTTGAATTCTAAGCACGTTGAAACCCTATGTAGATGAATGGGTATTATTGTATGTTTACATGTGCGTATTAGTATTTAATTGTGTATAGGTTTATAATAACATTTCTTAGTGTTATTTGCATAAAAGTTGGTCCAGATTTACTTGAAATTACTGATTTGATCGAAACTGTTTATAGTTGTGACAGGTATCGAAACTGTGTTCAATTGAAACTACTGGTTTCGATTGACCATTTACAAGTGATACACAGAACTGTCGAAACTACTATCTATCGAAACTACTAGTTCCGATTGATTATTTATAAGTGATACACAGGCTGTCGAAACTACCATCTATCGAAACTACTAGTTCCGATTGATCATTTATAAGTGATACACAGGCTGTCGAAACTACCATCTATCGAAACTACTAGTTCCGATTGATCATTTATAAGTGATACACAGGCTGTCGAAACTACCATCTATCGAAACTACTAGTTCCGATTGATCATTTATAAGTGATACACAGGTTGTCGAAACTACCATCTATCGAAACTACTAGTTCCGATTGATCATTTATAAGTGATACACAGGCTGTCGAAACTACCATCTATCGAAACTACTAGTTTCGATTGACCATTTACTCAATCGAAACTAAGTAGTTTCGATGGCCCAGACTTTAGAAAATAAAAAAATAATTTTTCAGAACAATAGTTTGTCCGGTAATCGATGGTTTAGAGTCGTGACTTCGACTGGTTCAGCTTGCCTTATGATAACAGAAGGTAAAGAAATGAAGTTGAGGATTCTTACGTGGTCGTAAAGGGGCTGGACGGCAGAGTCTTAAATCCGAGAATGTCCAGAATGAGAATCGAGCTTCTGGATGGGATTAGCCTCTACAACCTTGGTCACAGCTTCACATAGAGATGGCGATTGTAATGGTGCCTTCAATTTGGAGTGAGATTGGGTGGAATTCGTTTCTTATGACAAAGCGTGAAATTGGGCACGTCCCGACACTCGTCTGGACGAGACGAAGCTAACGAGCTATTAAATATGCGTGGAGGTTGACTGTCGGGCTCGAATTCAAGGCGTGGGTTCTCGGCTACCAACAAGATCAGGCGATTCGTATGTTGGGGAGACCAATTGGTCGGGGCCTTTTGTTCGCATGGGGAAGACGAGTTCAGGGATGCCTGTAGCGGCTGTCGAGGTGCAGGGAACAGCCCTGTCGGGGTGTTCGCCGGAAAAACGTTTTACCCGTCGGACCAAGGAACATGGTGACCGGAAAGTCGATTTGGAAATTGGCAGATTTGGTCCTTGTAGTTTGGTTTTGTTTTAATTCGACCCCTGAGATATTTACGGATGAATCCTTGTAGTTTGATTTGTACAGAAATAGTCCCTTAACAGATTTTATCTTAAAACCTTCTAGTTTGAAAATTTTCAAAACAACCCTTCAACTTTTATAAAAATAATTAGTTTAATTTCTTTTAATTTTCAAATATATTTTATAAACTTATATTATTATTATTGTTATAGATAATTTTTATAAAAGTTAGTTATCTTATTTAAATAGGTTATTTTTATTAAATATGAAACTTTTAAATTTAGATTTTTATATAAAATTTTTATATAAGTTTAAAACGTATTTATTTTTAATTATTTTAAATCCATAAAATAAATAAAAATAAATATATATTTTGTACAAAATTAAATAAAACACTTGCATTTTATTTAGTTAAAAATGATTACATGATATATATTACAAATGTGTGAATAAAAATCCGGAAGGTCACAGTCTCCCCATGTTAAAGGAATTTCGTCCCGAAATTCAACTAGTGGAGGCTATGAAAAGAGATGTGGATACTTGGTCTTCATTTGGTCTTCACGTTCCCAAGTGAACTCGGGTCCACGTTTAGACTCCCAACGGACCTTGACAATGGGGATGCGGCTACGCTTGAGTTTCTTGACTTCTCGGCCCATGATTTCCACGGGTTTCTCAACAAAGTGCATTTTCTCGTCAATACGCACTTCGTCAAGAGGGATGTGGAGATTCTCGTCGGCTAAACACTTTTTCAAATTAGATACATGAAAGGTCGGATGAACGTTGTTGAGTTCTGAAGGAAGATCGAGTATGTAGGCCACTTTTCCTACCCTTTCGAGTATCTTGAATGGACCCACATATCGAGGTGCAAGTTTTCCTTTCTTTCCAAATCGGACTATGCCTTTCCAAGGTGATACTTTTAGGAGAACCATATCCCCAACTTGAAATTCCAAGGGTTTTCGTCTTTTATCGGCATAGCTCTTTTGCCGACTCCTTGCTACTCGAATGTTGTCCCGGATAAGAGAGATTTTATCGGTCGTCTCTTGGATAAGCTCGGGACCGGTGATTTGTGCTTCACCAATTTCGTTCCAACAAGTCGGTGAACGACATTTTCGTCCATAAAGAGCTTCAAACGGTGCCATGTTAATACTTGTGTGGTAGCTGTTGTTGTAGGAAAATTCGATCAGTGGTAGGTGAGAATCCCAATTGCCACCAAAGTCAATGACACAAGCTCTAAGCATATCCTCGAGAGTTTGGATTGTTCGCTCGGTTTGTCCATCAGTTTGAGGATGGTAAGCCGTACTTAAATCCAAACGAGTACCAAGTGCAGATTGTAATGATTGCCAAAATCGGGAAGTAAAACGCGAATCACGATCGGAGATGATGTTCAAAGGGATTCCGTGACGACTTACGATCTCATCAATGTAGATCCGGCCAATTTCTCGACTCGATAGTCCTCACGAATTGGCAAGAAATAAGCAGACTTCGTAAGTCGGTCGATAATAACCCAGATACTATCGTGCCCACTAGAAGTGCGTGGGAGTTTGGTGATGAAGTCCATAGCAAGGTTCTCCCACTTCCACATGGGAATTTCAGGTTGTTCGAGGAGTCCGGAAGGCTTCTGGTGTTCGGCCTTCACTTTAGAACAAGTTAAGCATTTTGCCACAAAGAGGGTAATATCCTTTTTCATGCCGGGCCACCAATATTGCTGACGAAGACCCATGTACATCTTATCAGCTCCGGGATGTACCGAATATCGAGTTTTGTGGGACTCGTTCATCAAAAATATACGAAGGTCGTCGCGATCGGGAACCCAGATACGGTCCAAGTAATACAATAAGCCGTTGGCTTTGGTTTCTAGTAAGAGTTCTGCACCACATGCCATCTCTTGATACATGTTTCCCTCGGTAACCGAGGTGTGTTGTGCTTGAAGAATACGAGCTTGGATATCGTTATGAATACAAACACTATGAAGCATTATACGTTCTTTACGACTCAAGGCGTCGGCTACAACATTTGCTTTGCCGGGGTGGTAGCGAATCTCGCAGTCGTAGTCGTTAAGAAGTTCAACCCATCATCGTTGCCTCATATTAAGCTCTTTTTTATTGAAAATATGTTGGAGACTTTTGTGGTCGGTGAAAACCACGCATTTGGTGCCATAAAAATAATGTCTCCAAATTTTCAAGGCGAAAACGACAGCACCTAGCTCGAGATCACGGGTCGTATAGTTCTTCTCATGGATTTTGAGCTGACGTGATGCGTATGCAATTACTTGGCCACGTTGCATTAGAACACAACCAAAACCTTGGTTGGATGCATCACAATAAACGACAAAGTCGTCATTACCACTAGGAAGAGTTAGAATAGGAGCATTGCAGAGCTTGTGCTTGAGAGTTTGAAAAGCTTCCTCTTGCTTGGGTCCCCACTTGTAAGATTTACCTTTATGAGTCAAGGCAGTGAGCGGAACCGCAATCTTGGAGAAATTTGAGATGAAGCGACGATAGTAACCTGCTAGTCCAAGGAAGGAACGAATCTCGGTAGGAGTCTTAGGAGTACTCCAATTCTTTACCGCTTCGATTTTTGCCAGGTCCACATGAATCTCTTTATCGTTGACTATGTGTCCCAAAAATTGAACCTCCTTTAGCCAGAATTCACACTTGGAGAACTTGGCGTATAGTTGTTCCTTCTTCAAGAGCTCCAAAATCAAACGAAGATGTCGTTCATGCTCCGCTTTCATTTTAGAATAGATGAGAATATCGCCAATGAAAACGATCACGAACTTGTCCAAATAAGGTTTGCATACACGGTTCATGAGATCCATGAAAACCGCAGGTGCATTAGTCAAGCCAAAAGGCATGACCATGAACTCGTAGTGACCATATCTAGTTCGAAAGGCAGTCTTCGGAATGTCTTCATCGAGAACACGAAGTTGATGGTATCCGGAACGAAGGTCAATCTTGGAGAAACATGTTGAACCTTGAAGTTGATCGAAAAGGTCGTCGATACGGGGTAAATGATAACGGTTCTTGATTGTAAGCTTGTTGAGTTCACGATAATCAATGCACATTCGAAACGATCCATCCTTTTTCTTTACGAACAGCACGGGAGCACCCCAAGGTGAATGGCTTGGTCGGATGAATCCTTTGGATGAGAGTTCTTGTAATTGACTTGCGAGCTCTTGCATCTCGGAAGGTGCAAGACGATAGGGAGTTTTTGCCACGGGAGTTGCTCCGGGCACAAGGTCAATACGAAACTCTACTTGTCTAGGAGGAGGAAGACCGGGTAAATCCTCGGGGAATACCTCGGGAAAGTCTCGAATGATCGGAATATCTTGCAGTTTCTTACCTTTATCTTTCGTGTCAACTACGTGGGCCAAGAAGGCAACGTACTTTTTCCGTAGGTACTTTTGTGCCAATGCGCAAGACATGAGTTGAAGACCACGACAGGGTTTTTCACCAAAAATAACTAACGTGTCGCCCGAAGGGAGAGGTATACGAATGCACTTTTCGTAGCAAATAACCTCGGCATGGTGCTTGGATAACCAATCCATGCCAATTATAACATCGAAGCTTCCCAATTGCATTGGAAGGAGATCAACAGAGAACACATGATCATTAAGATCGAGATTGCAGTTGCGGATAACAGAATTTATAGTAATAGATTTTCCGTTTGCTATCTCCACGGAATAAGAATTGTCAAGTTTCGTTCTTTGTTTAGCAAGTCGAGATTCAAAGGTAAGAGACACAAAACTCCTATCGGCACCGGTATCAAATAAAATGGATGTATAATGATTGTTTATGAGAAACGTACCGTTTATCACGTCGTTGTTTGCTTGTGCCTCATTAGCGTTTATATTAAACGCTCGTCCTTGAGGACCACCTTGACGATGAAGTTTTGGGCATCGGTCACGGAAATGGTTTGGATCTCCACATTCGTAACATGCCCGACTATTGAGAGGTGCCGGATAGATTGGACGGTTGGCTGGAGCAGCTTGATGGACGAGAGGACGGGTACGGCAAGTAGTGACCACGTGTCCATATCGTCCGCAGCTTGAACACAATCGGCATGGTAAGTTGGCAGGATGATGGTACTTGCAGGTCTGGCATTGGGGATTCGGGCCCAGATAAGGTTTCGGGTTTTGACCCAAAGGAGCCACTTGAATAGCAGGTACAGCGGGAGTTACGGCTGCGAAGTTTCGACCTTTTCGTTTCTTGTTGCGGTTAGAAGACTCGGGTTTTACATCTTTGACGGCCGCGAGAGTGGAGACAACCTTTTTGGAACCCTTTCTTGTTAAGGTTCCGGCTTTGACATGGTTGTCGGATAGTGTAGCGGATAGACGGATAGCAGCTTCAAGTGTAGGAGGATTGCTTCCTAACACAGCATCTTGAATTTGCATAGGCAGCCCGCCTATGTATTTTTCAATTTCACGAGCAAGGGGAGTGATCATATGAGGCACCAATAGGCTCAGCTCTTGAAATAGGGTGGTGTAAGCCAGATTATCCCCGCTGTCTTGGGCAAGATCCCAAAACTCAGTCTCGAGCTTCCTCATTTCATTTCGAGGACAGAATTCATCAGTCATGGCTTTCTTCAGATCATCCCATGATAAAGATGTAGCAACCTCAACACCACGAGTGCGTTTCTCACCGTTCCACCAGGTGAGGGCTCTCTTTTGAAGTACACTTGTGGCATAGCGAACCCGAAGATTATCGGGACAGTCACTGTTTAGGAATGTGCTTTCCATGCTTTCAAACCATTGTAGTAGGCCGGTAGCACCTTCAGTCCCGAAAATTTTTGTAGGATAGCACGAGTTAAAGTGCTTAAACGTGCATTGGGGCGGGTTGGTGCCACCGTTTCCTTGGATGTTGTGAGACCCGTCACTGTTGTTATTGGCTTGGGTCATTTGCCCCACCAGCTGGGCAAGGAGAGTAGCAAGATCCGGGTTGGAAGTGCTAGAGTTTGCACGTCAAGGAGGCATTCTAACACCATAAGAAAAGACAATGATATTTTAGATAAGATGGATATATATGAGTTATAGTGGGAAATAATGTAAGCAAAAAAGCGGGATTCATCATGACGCGTGCCAGTGCATGTGTATTTATTCAAAGTTGATGGGGGAAACTAAGCCATCTATTCCGGATAGAACATGATGTTATAGATCATTATTCGCGTAATAAGAATTGCCGGGACTTGCATACACTACAAATCGTTATTACGTGTGCACCCGTAATAATGATTTGCTTTGCATGTTCGTCTAGTTCTTCCTATCTTCCTATAATGTCCCCAAATTTTGAGTTTAAGTTCGGATCGTATCCTTGCGAATACATTGACTTATCAACGTTAAATAATTCCTCAAAACTTTCAAGGAGACATGCTTTAGCCTATAGGTAAACACTCACTTCAGGAATTCCCAGGAAAGCATACGGGTTCATTTATTTGGATTTATACGAAATACTTTCCTAGACAGAAAACCCAATGTACAGGTGTCACCCTTCCAGATTGCACGTGTCCTTTACTGGTTTCAAGAAATTACGTCGTTGACGAGATTTTCAAGATTTTAATAGACTTGAGAGTTTATGAGTATAAAATGTGTAGGAATGTTGCAATTAATATGGATTAGGAAAGAGTATGGATAAGGATGGGTAGTGTACTTGTTTGCATAAGTTTGTTTGTCAAGTATGTATCATGTATTTAAGCCTTGTATGTATAAGTCTCATGTACCAAACTTGGGAAAATTCAAATAATACCTAACTACAAATAATTCACATAACAATTAATCATTTAGCACATAACACATAAATGGGAGTCCTAGGGTTATAGTCTAGGTCATTGTGTCTAATAACCTAATTCCCTATAACCATGGCTCTGATACCAATCTGTCACACCCCGACCGATGGCGGAATCATCGAGGCCGACAATGGAATGATTGTTCAAAAGCACATGATAACTAAAGTGTTACATAATTCATTAATTAAATTTAAAGACGACAAAGATCCCAAATACAATACATTTCAAATAACCTAGTCTAGTCAAAACATTGATTTATTTAACTAGGTCCATAGTTCTTAAGTGGAGAAATCTTCGGCAAGCAATCACATATCCAAACCTGAAACATTATTTAAATCAAGTGTCAACTAAAAAGTTGGTGAGTACATAGGTTTTGTAGTTCCGATAAGTAGTAGATAAAAACGTTTTGCAACTCATTGTTTATCTTGTTAAACATAGTATATATATGGTGTATCATTTATTTAATCACAATTCAAACATTGTTTGACGCGCTTGAACATAGCACAACAGCTAAGTCCGGTATGTTTGAATATAGTTACCCACTATATCCGGTATGTTTGAATATAACACGCGGCTATATCCGAGTATGCAGTAATAAACACCCTAACCGGGTGGGCTGGTCAGGCACAATAGATCTATTAATATTACTGTTGGTTTTCTTGTGTTTAAATGTATGTACATCCAAGATAATAAGCATATAGTCCACATGTATAACACGTATAAACAATGTGAGTAGCATGTATAATGTTTCACCCCAAAATGTGCAAAAATGTAAAATAGGGGCTATGTAACTCACCTTGCAAGCGGGTATTTTTCCACACGTGTAGGTGATAAAGATGTTGAAGTCTAAGCACGTTGAAACCCTATGTAGATGAATGGGTATTATTGTATGTTTACATGTGCGTATTAGTATTTAATTATGTATAGGTTTATAATAACATTTCTTAGTGTTATTTGCATAAAAGTTGGTCCAGATTTACTTGAAATCACTGATTTGATCGAAACTGTTTATAGTTGTGACAGGTATCGAAACTGTGTTCAATTGAAACTACTGGTTTCGATTGACCATTTACAAGTGATACACAGAACTGTCGAAACTACTATCTATCGAAACTACTAGTTCCGATTGATCATTTATAAGTGATACACAGGCTGTCGAAACTACCATCTATCGAAACTACTAGTTTCGATTGATCATTTGTAAGTGATACACAGGCTGTCGAAACTACCATCTATCGAAACTACTAGTTCCGATTGATAATTTATAAGTGATACACAGGCTGTCGAAACTACCATCTATCGAAACTACTAGTTCCGGTTGATCATTTATAAGTGATACACAGGCTGTCGAAACTACCATCTATCGAAACTACTAGTTTCGATTGATCATTTATAAGTGATACACAGGCTGTCGAAACTACCATCTATCGAAACTACTAGTTTCGATTGACCATTTACTCAATCGAAACTAAGTAGTTTCGATGGCCCAGACTTTAGAAAATAAAACAATAATTTTTCTGAACAATAGTTTGTCCGGTAATCGATGGTTTGGAGTCGTGACTTCGATTGGTTCAGCTTGCCTTATGATAACAGAAGGTAAAGAAACGAAGTTGAGGATTCTTACGTGGTCGCAAAGGGGCTGGACGGCAGAGTCTTAAATCCGAGAATGTCCAGAATGAGAATCGAGCTTCTGGATGGGATTAACCTCTACAACCTTGGTCACAGCTTCACACAGAGATGGCGATTGTAATGGTGCCTTCAATTTGGAGTGAGATTGGGTGGAAGAGGGGTAGCGAGCTCGAGCAGGTCCGACTACGGCTATTTATATCCGAGTTCGTTTCTTATGACAAAGCGTGCAGTTGGGCACGTCCCGACACTCGTCTGGACGAGACGAAGCTAACGAGCTATTAAATACGCGTGGAGGTTGACTGTCGGGCTCGAATTCGAGGCGTAGGTTCTCGGCCACCAACAAGATCAGGCGATTCGTATGTTGGGGAGACCAATTGGTCGGGGCCTTTTGTTCGCATGGGGAAGACGAGTTCAGGGATGCCTGTAGCGGCTGTCGAGGTGCAGGGAACAGCCCTGTCGGGGTGTTCGCCGGAAAAACGTTTTACCCGCCGGACCAAGGAACATGGTGACCGGAAAGTCGATTTGGAAATTGGCAGATTTGGTCCTTGTAGTTTGGTTTTGTTTTAATTCGACCCCTGAGATATTTACGGATGAATCCTTGTAGTTTGATTTGTACAGAAATAGTCCCTTAACAGATTTTATCTTAAAACCTTCTAGTTTGAAAATTTTCAAAACAACCCTTCAACTTTTATAAAAATAATTAGTTTAATTTCTTTTAATTTTCAAATATATTTTATAAACTTATATTATTATTATTGTTATAGATAATTTTTATAAAAGTTAGTTATCTTATTTAAATAGGTTATTTTTATTAAATATGAAACTTTTAAATTTAGATTTTTATATAAAATTTTTATATAAGTTTAAAACGTATTTATTTTTAATTATTTTAAATCCATAAAATAAATAAAAATAAATATATATTTTGTACAAAATTAAATAAAACACTTGCATTTTATTTAGTTGAAAATGATTACATGATATATATTACAAATGTGTGAATAAAAATCCGGAAGGTCACAATGATGAAACAAATCTCCTAGCGGACATCGCTGAGACGTTTTTAAGGTTGAAAGAATCCCGAATAATGTTAAACCCGGGGAAATGTTCGTTTGGAGTAGAGGAAGGGAAATTCCTCGGTGTGATGGTCACCAAGGAAGGTTTCCGGGCAAATCCGGAAAAAGTTTCAGCTATCACCCGGATGCCTTCCCCGTCATCCATCAAGGAGGTGGAAGCATTGAATGGACGTTTGGTGGCAATAAATCGATTTCTGGCTAAGCATGCAGAAAGATCTCTACCTTTCATCCAAACTCTGAAAAATTGTCTCAACAAAGCACAGTTCCAGTGGACGGACCATGCAGAGGATGCCTTCCAGCAGCTGAAACGGTACCTTGCGAAACTCCCCACCCTTACGACACCAGAAGAAGAAGAGAAGTTAACAACATATATCGCAGCTGCGGATGCGGCCATTAGCGCCGTCCTCATGGTTGAAAGGAAAGGTGTGCAAACTCCTATCTATTATGTCAGCCGGGTGTTAACAGACCCGGAGACAAGGTACTCCCTACTAGAGAAATTAACCTTGGCTTTAGTACATGCTTCTCGAAGATTGCGTCGATACTTCCAAGCCCATCCGGTGGAAATACTCACCAATTTTCCTATCCAGCAAGTGTTAAAAAAACCTGAGTTATCCGGAAGATTAGCCAAGTGGGCGGTTGAATTAGGAGCTCTTAGTCTGGAATACAAGCCTCGAACCGCATTAAAAGGGCAGGTCATTGCCGATTTCCTTGCGGAAATACCGGAGGGGCGAGAGATGGAGAACACCAATGACCCAGTTATAGCTGAAATACAGATCAAAGCACCTCAATGGTGGTTGTTATACACTGATGGGGCTTCAAGCATGGAAGGGTCCGGGGCCGGGCTTATGTTACTTAGCCCAGAGGGGGTGGAAATCACATATGCGGTAAAGTTAAACTTCAAAAGCACGAACAATGAAGCTGAATATGAAGCCTTGTTAGCCGGATTGCGATTAGCAGCGACCATGAAAGCCCAGCACATCCGGGCACACGTGGACTCACTCTTAGTGGCTAACCAAGTGAATAAGATTTATGAAGCCAAGGGGAAGATGATGATCGAATACTTAAAAAAGACTAAAGAGATGATGTTGCAATTTCAAGAGTGTAGCATAAAGCATATTCCTCGAAGTCAAAACCGGAAAACAGATGCTTTAAGTAAACTGGTGTCGGTCCAGTTCGCTCACTTGGCGAAAGAAATACGAGTACAAACATTGGATAAGCCCTCCGTTTGCACAGAAGAAATTAGTCACCTTGAGGACGTTGGTTGGACATGGATGACGCCCTTGGTGGCATATTTGAAGGAAGGAACTTTGCCAGAAAATAGAGCAGAAGCGTTAAAGTTGCGAACAAAGGCCTTACAGTATCAGCTGGTAGACGACCGGCTCTATAGAAGAACTTTCCTAGGGCCTTTGTTAAGATGTGTTGGTAAAAAAGAAGCTGAACTATTAGTCAAAGAGGTGCATGAAGGTTCATGTGGAATGCATGCCGGCCCAAGGATGATGGTGGCCAAGCTAATGAGCATAGGATATTACTGGCCGGGAATGCATGTCACAGCAGTCCAAACCTTGCAGAAGTGTTTTAGCTGTCAAAAGCACGCGCCTAAAACATTGAAGCCTAAGAACGATCTCATACCAGTGATTGGAGCATGGCCTTTCCAAAAGTGGGGAATAGACATTGTCGGACAATTCCCGGAAGCACCCGGACGCGTCAAATTCTTAATCGTCGCTGTGGATTACTTCACCAAATGGGTGGAAGCTAAGGCAGTCGCAACAATTACTACCACCCAGATCAAAAAATTTGTGTGGGATTATATAATATGCCGTTTTGGCCTCCCTCTATACCTGGTGAGTGACAATGGAACACAGTTCGAATCATTAGCCGGATGGTGTGAGGAAATGGGAATCCGGCAAGTTTTTACGTCCGTTGCTCACCCGTAGGGAAACAGTCAAGTAGAACGAATCAACCAGAGCATGCTAAAGGGCATAAAAACTAGGCTCGCAACCAAAGGGAGTTCTTGGGTTGAAGAGATACCTAGTGTATTATGGGCTCATCGCACCACCCCGAAAACAAGCAACGGTGAAACTCCTTTCAGTTTAACTTATGGCCACGAAGCAGTAATCCCAGTCGAAATGGGTACGCCAACGATGCGTATTGCTACAACAAATGGTCGGGATAATGATTGAGAATTAAGACTGAACTTGGATCTTTTGGAAGAAAGAAGGGAACAAGCACTCATCCAAGAAGCTAAGTACAAGAAAGTTCTGGCCAAGTACTACAACAAGAATGTTGCACTTCACCAGTTCCGCCCAGGTGAATACGTTTTTAGAAACAATGAAGCCAGCAGGGCTGAGCCCGGAGGAAAGTTGGGGCCTAACTGGGAAGGGCCTTACCAGATTAAAGAATCCCTGGGAAAGGGGGCGCACTCCTTGACCAGATTGGATGGAACTAACGTGCCCAGGACTTGGAATGCAGCCCAACTCAGGAAATGTTATATGTAATCCTTATGGTCGTGTTCATGGTTTTTCAAGAAACAAAAAAGAAGAGCATGTTTTCAAAGACATAAATAAAATCCCCGTTTTTATAATCAAACTAACATTTTTAAAAGACCGGATCAATGTATCCGGCACCATAAAAGACCGGACCACGTGTCCGGCACCAAGAAGATTGGATTTTAATCCAACATCTTAAAAAGACCGGATCAATGTATCCGGCACCATAAAAGACCGGACCACGTGTCCAGCACCAAGAAGATTGAATTTTAATCCAACATTAAAAAAGACCGGATCAATGTGTCCGGCACCATAAAAGACCGGATCAATGCATCCGGCACCAAGAAGATTGGATTTTAATCCAACATCTTAAAAAGACCGGATCAATGTATCCGGCACCATAAAAGACCGGACCACGTGTCCGGCACCAAGAAGATTGGATTTTAATCCAACATCTTAAAAAGACTGGATCAATGTATCCGGCACCATAAAAGGCCGGATCAATGCATCCGGCACCAAGAAGATTGGATTTTAATCCAACATTAAAAAAGACCGGATCAATGTATCTGGCACCATAAAAGACCGGACCACGTGTCCGGCACCAAGAAGATTGGATTTTAATCCAACATCTTAAAAAGACCGGATCAATGTATCCGGCACCATAAAAGACCGGACCACGTGTCCGGCACCAAGAAGATTGGATTTTAATCCAACATTAAAAAAGAACGGATCAATGTATCTGACACCATAAAGATTGGATTTTAATCCAACATTAAAAAAGACCAGATCAATGTATCCGGCACCATAAAAGACCGGACCACGTGTCCGGCACCAAGAAGATTGGATTTTAATCCAACATCTTAAAAAGACCGGATCAATGTATCCGGCACCATAAAAGACTGGGCCACGTGTCCGGCACCATGAAAAGATCGGATTTGCAAATATTTAAGGATAAAGCAAAGCATAACACAAAAAGGGGATAATCATACTACATCATAAGGCGGAGCACAGTACAAAGAAAACGCAAGGAATAAGACCGGACCACGTGTCCGGCACAAAACCGGATCAAGACAGTCAGCATGATAACAATGCTTGTACAAATTGCAAATATTCTTAAAAGCACAGATGAAAAACATAAAAAGGATATTTGCATTCAAAGGTAAATAAGTAAGTACATAAACAAGATTACAATATCAAAAAGTAAAAGGGCACGCAGGCTCCAAAAAAGATAAATAAAAATACAAAGGGGTCAGTCTTCAATGGTAAGAACATCCCTGATCTCCCTAAGATCTGATTGATCAGCCAAAGAGGCAAGAGTACCTACTACGGGGAACTCCATAGTATCAAAGGCATCTTGCCTCTGAGTAAGTATGTTTCGGGCTTCCGGGCTCCAGCCAGGGAGGCTCTCCAAAGACAAACCAGATTTCCCTGCTTGAAACCCATCGGCTAGCCCATCATGATAACCCGCCGCTTCCGCAGCTCCGTTCAAACCAACTACCCCATCAATAAACTCATCACTGCCCCTGACTGCCTCCACCACCCTGGAAAACCCTTCCGCCACCAACCACTTCCTATCCTCCTTCAACAAAGACAATTCTTTCACAATTTAGGCTTCTCCACCTCAAAACCCTCTATCTCCTTCTCGAAAGACACAACCTTTCCCTCCAACATATCCAACCTTCCCCTGGACACCCTCAACTCCTCATCTTTCTCCGCCACCTGAAATGCCAGCTCCTCAGAACGTGTCTTTGCTTATCGGATCATTTGGGCACGTTTCTCAAGATCTTTCTTTGTCCGCGAGCAGGCCTCAGTAAACTCTGCCCGGGCTTTCGAGTGAGCGGCATCCCTCTCTCTCAATTGCCAATCCAGTTTTTTCACCTCTTGTGTGAGCGTCAGCACCTTACCCGCATCTTCATTTTTCTGAGCCAAAGCTTTCCTCAGATGAGCAACTTCCCTGCGACCCTCATCCCATTGCCGACATATCTCGGGCATAACCGCCATACTCTCAACCCAGCTCAAAGCAGCTCTATCGGACAGCACTTCCGGGGAACAGGTTGAGTGGCGTAGTCGCTCAGCTGGGGGAAAAGCCTGCAACAAGAACGTCCGGCACAGGTGGGGATCTGTCAAACAGTCACCCTGCAAAATATTCCAGTTAGCAACATGTTTGGATTTAGAATCTGCCCGAGTCCAAGGCTCAGATTGGGTGGGCATCCTAAAATCGGATTGGCTCGTGTGCACACAAGAAGATCTGGGGGAATGAACCTCCCCAGTTCCCGCCGGTGTCTTCTCCTTCTCCTTCCCTTTATCCCGGGGAGGGATTTGAGTCCCCGTCGGCATGCTCTTGGGAATAGGGGAAGGTTTGACCTTAGGGACAGAAGGTTGAAGATTAGGACCTTTCGGGTTTTTAACAGCAGTTTTGGCTGTTTGCATGACTGGGCAAGTTGGAGTAACCCCTTCACCAGTTTTTAAGCCTAAAAAGCATCGGAAAGGAGAATATCAGGAAAAATATTCTTTACACTTAACAAAGAAAAACAGAACAGATACACACCTTCGGGACTCGCTCCCGGGGCATTCTTTCCAGCAGCATAAGCCTCGGTCAGCTTTCGCCTTTTCTTCTGGGGCGAGAGTACTTTCTCTCCGGAAGCACTCCCGGAAGCTTTTTTCCTTACTAGAACCTCTTCATGTTCATCTTCTTGACTCTCTGAAACAATGCATCAACTTAAAACAAAGAGCAGGAGAAAAAGGAAGGAAACAACCAAACATTCATTGCGTATCAACTAACCAGTTACTAGAACCTCTTCAGCCTCTTGCAGACTAGCACGGGGAAAAAAGAAACGTTCATGAAAAACTTCAAGAACATTCCTTTCACCCGGCCCCACACTCAAATGTGTCCGGGTAAGATTTTTAAAGGAATCCGGAAAAAGAACATCATAATAACTAGCAACTGCTGCAAGTGAAAAAGGGAAAACACAGTAAATACAAACATAATATATAAGGAGAGAAAGCGTCATCTATCGAGGAGAAATGTGAGACAACATACACTTACGTTCTTTTCCCACAGAGTAAATCGGGACACGATCAAGCCTTCCCCAGTTCCAGCTCATACCAACACCGACAAGGGCATGTTCCGGAATCTCCTGAATGTCGGCTGGACGGGAGGTCAATAGAGAGAAAACAGGAGTTTTCTTAAAAGCATCCAGATTAGGGGGAATGTCCACCACAGCCAGACGAAGTGACAGGATCTGCATGCTAGCGGGAACCATCCGGGCAGTTATATAGAAAAACCTTTCTTTCCAACCCCGGAATCCCTGAGGGGTCTCTTTGGCATGAGGAATCACCCCGGGGCGTTTAGAGAAGGAAAATCAGCTATCTTTCAAATATAGCTTGTAAAAATGATGAAAAATGACGACGGAAAGGTCCTGTTTCAAGGCGATACAGCAGAACTCAAAATGCCTAATACGGCACATTCCAAGAGGGTGAACTTGGGAGAGGTGAATTTTGTAGAACTGAAGGAGATCGATAACAAAAGAGGTGACTGGAACTCTGAAATTAGCCTCAGAGAAAAAGTCAGCATATAAGGTAATCTTGCCAGGAGGAGGTTTGGCCGCCGTGCCTCTTGAAGAAGGGTACTCGGGTTCCAAATCGTTAGGAATTCCATACGAAGCTTTCAATCTCTCGAAGCGCTCCACGCTCCAATTTATGGGAATCAAAGCCACGTCGGCGTTATCACCCATTCGTCGAAAAAATTAACAAGATCGGAAGAAATTAAAGAAGCAAGGTTTCAGGAGAAATCAAAAAGGGTTCGTAGAAGACGAGTAAAAGGCAACAATACCTTACCCCCCCCCCCCTTTTTTATAGAAAAGAAGAGAAGCCAGACGGTCGGATAGTGGCGTCCTAGGAAGGGTTATGGGACTGATGGATGGGACGTGCGGCAGGTTTGAAAGAAGCGTTGCCCGCACGTGTCAAGCTTCTCCATTTTCTGAAAAAAGTTTTTATAGTCAATTTAATTTTTTGAAGAAACAAAGAAAATCAAATTGACTATGGGGACTTGACGACGTATGATGAAAGGATCATACATAAGGGGCCTAAAAGAAAGAAATCTAACTTCTTAACAACCACGAGGGCCCACGAGAAGGAGGAACCAATAAAAAATGGGCTGTCACTATCATACGGTTAGAGGAAAGAGAATGTAAAAATCCTATAAATAGAAGGTGATCTCATAGATGAAAGGGATCCAGAGCTTGTACTTGATTGAATTCGGGAATTGTTATCAAGGTGGAGTTTTTACATCTCTTCACTTGGTTATTATTTTACGATTTTACCTTCTAGGTGAAAATTATGTCACCCCCAATCAGAGGTGCACAAACAAACCGGATCCGGATCCGATCCGAAAGGTAATCCGAAACTGGATCCGACCCTAACCGGATAAAAAAGAACCTGACCGGATTTTTTAGGATCCGGGTTCCAAGGTTTTATCCGGACCGGATAAGAATCGGACAAGAATCGGACAAAATGGAACCAGACAAAATCGGACAAAAAAAAAATCCGGATCCAATCGGATATTTAATCAGATCCGGTTCCAAATAGGTTCCACCTCTCCACTCCCAAAACCGGATCCGATCCGGAACCGGTTCCCTCATGTCCGGTCGTTGACCAACGTTGACGGATCCGGTCCGGATCCGAACCGAATCCGGATCAGAAAAAAATCCGGTTTGTGCACCTCTGCTCCCAATTAAAAGTTTTCATTTCGTCAGCTATCAACTTAGAATCCGTGAATCAAGCTAGTCAAAACTATAATAATCACAGTTATTAACAGAAACAACTTGTCTACAAACAATGCCATTTTTTATGTAAAAATATTTTTTTCTAGTGACAGATAACGACTTTTACATGAATATAGGCAGCTCTCATTGGACAGCAATTTCACTAGCGAAAACCAAAACCCAATTTATAAATTATAATGAATATAATAAGGTGAAGTTCTATAGGGATGACCACAACTGATGGTCAAAAAATCAAAATTGGTTTCGGTTAATTGATCTCCCTAGCCACATACTTTAGCTGCTAACGGGACCCTCTTATCTTATAACGCGATCAGTTTTAACTATCTGCACAGCCTCATTCAGGCCAGTTTATTTCTCATGAACGAGGGGACTGTAAATGGGATACCACATGTTGCTCGTTACATATTCCACAGTTTCTTCCTGCATCCAAGTATTCAACATTAGAACTAATCCTGATTAATGTCGTTTGTTATATTGATGGAAAAAATAATTCTACTGTTAAAATTGTGGAGATTAGATATGTACTTTTGACATGTGTGCGAGCTCCTTGGTTCCCACTTCACCTCGTCCTTCTGCGACTTCTTCAATGACTGCAGCCCGAAGCACAGCAGCTCCAACTTCCGCAGTAATATTTCGAATACTGCAATCATAGAAGGAAAGTATTGATATATAGCCAAACACCCTTTGTGGGTATCTGAAGGTGACAGTTATGACCCGTTTAACATTGAATGGATCAATTTGGGTTATCATTTATGCCTAACGGGTCAAATGGGTAGATTTTTAAAACATTCAACTAAAAGAACAAGATTATTATTGTAATACTATAGTTTTTGTTATCACATTTAGCATATTAACTATTTAGAAAGATTGGACCAAAAATGTTTGGGCTTGACACGTACTTATAAAAACACCATTTCAAACTGAACTCCTTTAAACCCGTAGCCTGTTAAACCCATGACCCAGCCCTTCTGTTATTTACATATAAAATAATTATTCAAAATTTTTAAGGTAAAAACACCCCATCTCATCAAAACTGTAACAAATTCATTTTAGAATGACTCGTGGAAGGTGGAACATTTCATTTTTTTAGAAGATTTTCAAGCCCCATTAACATATTTTCTTATTATTAGTTTACTACAAAAGTACTTTACATGGTCGGACGTAGTCTATAACTGCCCTTACTTAATAATCACATCTTAAAAAAAATCTAAAATTTGAAGTGAAACTATGAGAACAGTACCTGCCAATAGATGGATAGAATTTACCCTTTTGGATATCTTCTTCTGTCATATATGAGGCAAGACTGAATGCACAAAAATTAATTAGTTAGAATTCACCGTTGTAGTCAATTTTATATTTTGGGAACAGAATAGATATTTTAATATAATGATAGAAAAGGTATCTGTACAAATGCTTGGCTTTAAAAAGGAAAGGTTAATTTAAGGGCACAAGGAAGATAAAGTTGAAAGCACGAATTGTTTAAAGGTTGTTTCAAATCCTCTCAGTAACTACAAATTCTGAAAGAACTAAAAACAAATTGTCAGTAAAAAACTCATAAAATATGTTAAAGGTTCCAAAAATAATCATCTTTATGCAGTGTTCATATTAACTAATGGTCGAGAAAATCAAGAGAAGATAACATAATTGCTTCCAATATTCCCTTCATCACATGGAAGTTGTGTTACAAATTTGGAAGTTTACAAGTTAAGTTACCTATTTGCCCACTATTATCGTTACAAAATCAAGATTGTATAAAATTCAGATACACAAAACTAGATATTAGACACCTAGTTAAACACTTCTATTAAACTATGTGTCAAGTCAAACATGGCAATTTTTTATGGAATGAAGCATTAAGAGCACAGATTTCTAGCACATGCTATCATGTAGTACCATGCAAATACAAACAAGTGAGAAAAGGTGTATATGTAAAGTAATTATCATCTTAATTAATTCAAGATGTTATGTTTAGTTCATACCATTCAGATGCTGCTTGCAACATTCCATCGGATATAATATGAGCACCAGAAAGCAGAGCTCCCAAACCAATCCTGGATAAGAAAAAGATATCATATAAATTATAACAAATTAACAGCAAAAACCAGCATATTTATAGAAATATAAGCACATACCCGGGAAACAGATACATGTTATTTGCTTGATTTACATGGCCAATTTTCCCATTTTCTGCCCATTTGTCAATAGAGTCCATAAGAAACAATAGGAAAAAATAGCATAACCATGTACAGTGGTGTCAAGTAGTGGTGGCTGTTAAATAACTTATTAGTTTAATATTAGGGATTAGTGGTGTTTAGCTCACGGGCCCAAGTTAGTATAGGGTTTCCCAGTTTTCCTATATATTGAGGGTTCCCTCAATTATAATACACAACATTCTGATATATTATTATTCCAGTCTCTTTTACAGTGGCAAAATTGGCAGGTTGGGTAAGGGATCAAGACAGGTTTGGATCCAAACTGGTAATAATTTCGGCACCGATTGGGTTCACTCAATGCATCATTGGTCCAAAACTTTAAATTCTCTTAGTTAGACAAATAGTATATACCAAAATGTATGACAATAATCTAGTTTTTAAGATTATAAGGTTTGATGCATTAGAGATGCACTCTGGGAGGACCCACTTGATCTGTTCAACACGTTTCCTTTTTAGCCAACTTTTATTTTAATTTCCATAGTATGTGTGTATGTGTATGCTTATCTCTAACCAATCAATCAATATGATTGACTGAATGATGGCTGGTTAGAGATAAATATACACATATATACATATGCTGTGTTATAATTGTCACCTCTATGTCAAATATAGCAAAACTGTATACAGAAAAAATAGGAATTAGCTGAAAAATTATACCAAGATCAACATTCTGGAAAGGGCTTCCACTTCCAAAAACTATATTTTCACCAGCGTGTTTGAAAGCATCAGCAGCAGTGCATTCAGCTGTTTCATAAAATTATAAAAAAATAAATAAATATAAACCAAAAACCTATTTGATAAAAGAAGATATATATGAGGCCTTTACAAAGACAAACCATTATCTGTGGGATTTGACATGGCAAAAATAGCAGGTTTAGGAGAGTCGGAGTCTCGCATGGCTTTAAGCACCTGAATATATATACATATAATTAAAAGATATGGCTTGTAACAAAATGGACACAACAAAGCGATTTGAAAGCATTTTTAATATTTCAGGAATTGATGTGCTTCTTCATCTTATTTCATTGATTGATGTAATCTTACATTAAGGCAACTTATGGTAGTTTTACTATTTAGAAAGACAAGTAGATATAGTGATTGGTATAAATAAAGTGTTAGGAGACAAACAACATCTATATGATAATTTGTTCAAAGTGTGCTCATGATTAAGAAAAGTCGATGCTTGTAGATTCATGGACTCACTGCTTTCTGATCACTACTTTTTTTTATACACAAGAGTAAGTATATGGATTCTCCAAGGTAAAAATTAGAGGTGGCAAAATGGGAAGGTTGGTTGCATAATGGGTAATTTTGTGTGGGTGGTCGGGTTGAGTTGACCTAGAAATGAAATTCAAAAAATATAGTTCTCCAATAAATATTTAGTGTTTTAAATAAAAAATTATATTATTTTGATAATAATCAAAAAAAATTTATAAAACAAATTAAGAGGTTTTATACATTAAACCATGGGCAGCTTTCTACCCATTTGACCCGTTCCCGTAGCAACAATTTTTATTTCACACATTTGACCCATTAGAGATAAATATATAAGCCAAACCAACCCATTCATAAGTAGGTGCGTTGAAATTCCTATAGTGAAAATATTGAGTAACAAGGTGCACAAACAATCTAAGATTAAACTACATAAAATTTAACTTCTTTAAAAAGTAATACTAGAAATTTACGACAAACCAAAGTGAAAATCGTACACACCTGCTCATTAAAAATACCTCCAACCCCGGATAAACCTAGAAGGACGTGAGGCTTGACCTTTTTAACCTGCAAAACATCAAAATTTGGTGTTCCCGCGTGCAGAAAACAGCAGAACTTTAAAAGGAGATCTAGATTTAGAGAAGGAAAAAAAAAGAACACAGACCCTTTTAAATTAAAAGAGCTCATAAATACTTCTTTTTACAAAAAAAAAATGTACCACTTCAAGGAGATCAGATCCCTCCCGGAGTCCTATACTTTCAACTTCACCAATGACTTTTGCAAATGGTGCAGCTGAAGGGTCAACACCGCTTCTCTCTGTTGTAATCAAACCCTGCAACAGAAATTTATAACTTAAGAGATGAAAAAATATGTCTGGTATAATGGTTTCTCTTTGCATTTACATTTCTGTAGTTTTTCCAAAATCACCATTACAAACTAGTGTTTTTTGGAATTTATGCAAGAAGAATTATTATTTTTTGATGAAATACCAGTAGTCCCGGTTCATAATGTTGACCAAATCGTTGTAAGCACACAGTATTTACATTATTAAGTGGATAATGGTCATTTATCTTTCAATTTCTACAATGGTAATTTACTGAACTAAACTAAAATGGTAATGGTGATAGATATGTAAAACCACACATTTTTATCAATCAAATAAAACTGAGGATTTGTTGTTGTTCCTGTCATTCTTGAAACAGCCTGATAGGCCATGTTAAGAACACCAAGCCCTGCACTGAAAACAATATAAAAATTTTAAGGTGCCTATATATCACAAATACTCTAAATTAGTATTTATATTTATATTATTTTATTTTATTTTTTAACTACCTTCCAGCTCCTGCAACAACAATCTTTTGGTTTACAAAATCTAGTAACTGCCGGCCTTGTGCTCTAACAACTCCAAGCAGTCCAGCTAATGCAACACCAGCAGTTCCCTAAAAACCATGAATATAATAAAACTAAAATAATATCAGCATAAATTTTAATCTTGAGATGTTGCTTCAGGAATTGAAATAGATAGGCTCTAACCTGTATGTCATCATTAAACATGCAGTACTTCTTTCTGTATCTTTGAAGAGTTTCAAACGCCCACTTGAATTGAAAATCTTCAAACTGATTCAACATGACTATTTAAAAAAAGTGTTCACATAGAACAAATATACAATAACTTTAACTCAAAAAGGAAATGGACCTGGATAACAGCTTTAGGCCAACGTCCATGAAGAGCTTCCATCAATTCATCCACTATTGATATATATTCTTCTCCTTCCAGCCTTCGTTCTCTTAGTCCTAAGTCTGTTGAAGTAAATAACATGAAACGAATATTGATGTGCAGCCTAAATATCATTTTACTTTCTCTTTTACACTTTCTAGAAACGAAGATAATTTTCAGTCAAAAAATTTTATGGTTCAGTTGGGTTACTTTTTCATAACTTAATGTGTGGAATCTTTAGAATTTGTATAAATAGTGTGGCTACTTACAGAGAGGATCTTCTAGAAGCTTTTCATTGTTGGTTCCAACATCAAGCATAATAGGAAGGACCTGTGATAGCATGATTAGAAAGCAACCATCATAAAATTTCATGTAAAGTATGCTGATTTAAGAGAAGATGGCAAGATGAGAGAGTGGGTGGACAGAACAGGCTCTAGTTTTTGTTGGGTTATGAAGGCTTTGGGCCAGGCCGATTGGGCTGGGCTTTTCTGGGCCACCTGCGGATGGGCCCCTTGGGCCTATTAAGGCTGAAAGAACAAGATCAGAAGCTGGCGGCAGCCTTAGGGCTGCTTAGTTCTATTTCTTGTTGATTAAGTTATTGCCTTATTTAATTAACCCTAATCTTGGTATTATATATACCCCTGATGTAATTGTATTTTCCTGAGCACCTAATAATAAAGAACCCTAGTTGCAAAGTGGACGTAGGCCAATCTTGGCTGAACCACTATAATTCTCGTGTCTCTACTTTTCTGTTTATCGATTGTGTGCGTGTGTGATTCCGCTGCGATAACGACTCTGATTCCTAACAGTTTTAACGGGTTATCTTTTCGTGTGGACCAAGTCGGGTTGTGTTGACCCACAAACACTTGTCCATTTTTTTACAAATATTTAATATTTTAATGTGTGATTTACGATAACATATAGACTTTTAATAAAAACTAAATTTTTAAGGTTGTATAAACTAAATGTAAACTTTAGGTGACTTGCAACTCGTTTGACATGGTCCCGTTTTAGCTAAATTTAATTTGACTCAATTGAGAATGAATACAACTCAGATCGGCCCATTCAGAAGTAAATGGGTCAAAATGATAACCTCTAGTTTAAGAGCTAAGTGTATCAGTGTATGCAAGTAATATATTACAACAATTCAAGTTTTTATATAAAAAACATACCCTTTGTGGATTGATACCAGCAGCAGCAACATACATATCAAGTTTCCCTATAGGAATGCCAATTCCCTGAACTCCAAGATCACCCAAGCCCAGAATACGACTGCCATCCGTAAGCACTATCATGTCTACCTGAATAATTTGTTTACAATTATACTTGATTAAAACCAAAATAACTTATTCTACAAATTTTCCCCCCAAAACTTAAATCCATAAAATAAATTCAGGAAGTTAGTGTCAAGGCAGGATGGGTAATGGGTCAAAATAATAATATTTCCACTAGTCAAATTGGGTTGACGCAAAACACTTTTTGGTTAAATTTTAAATACTTTATTAAATAAATGATCACAATTATTTTAAATTATAAGCTAAATTACGAGGTTTTATACATTAAAAATACCCTTTCGACAAATTTTGACGTTTCAACGATTTTGATTTTTGACCTGCCTTTCTTTTTTAGCTAAAGTTTTTTTTATTGACTTTTGACCCATTAGATATAAGGCATAACCATAATCAACCCATTCATAAGTAAATGGATCAAAATTTCCACCTCAAGTACAAAAGGGATCACATGATATATATATATATATATATATATAAACACTTTTAGAACTCATGATATACCTCAGGAGCTGGCCAGTTATAGATTATTGACATCATCTCTCCTTTATCTTTTGCACTGAAGTACATTCCACGTGGGCGTCTAAACAATCCTGAATAGTTTTGGCATACCAGACCTACTGTGGGAGTATAAATTATTGGAGCAAAATCTTTAATGTTATCAATCAGTACCTGAAAAGAAATTCACAACATCATACATTGATAAATTATGCTTAATCATTCATATAGTATGATGTTTGTCAGTAAACATACTTTGTAGTATAATGTCTCATTCCTGTCATGTAGTCGATTCAAGATTCTCCATTTCGCCAAGGATACAATATTATCTGATTGGCCTGCTGTATTCTTTTCCAACGATCGGTACGAATCCACTAATGATAATCAATATTAAGATATTAGTGTTGCAACTTTAATGCTATTCTTGTAAATAAACAAATTTGATACAAAAACTTCTAACAGGAAAATAAAAATAAAAATTGGAGAAACAAAAACAGAACTCTAAGAAATATAGAACTCACTAAATCGCTCATATTGTTGTTCAAATGATATGACACGGGGTGGAAGGAGACCACGAAGCCCTAGTCGGTCTCTTTCTGTCAGAGGAAACCCAGTATCCTGCTCTTGATATTGTCACAAATACTGATTAGTTAATGATTACATGAAGTATAGCCATCTAAGTTTAAGAAGCAATATAGCTGGACAAATATGGAAATGTCACGTATAAAGCTAATTATATTTGAAGTATATGATAAAAAGTAACATATAATTGGTATATATAAAGAACTCTCCTTGTCATTTTATTTTGTAGGAATTAAACTTAAATTATGAATGTAAGCATTATATAATTAATAAGTTTTGATCTAGACTCAATGAAGTTACAACATTTATCAATGAAACATGAAATTTCATTCCAGATAACGCCATAGTGGAATGACCCAAATAACTTCGAAACAAAACCCATAGTGGGAAGTTGTAAGTAGCTTATAACCAAGAACTCATAAAGGTAAAAAAAATACAACAATTAATTGGGACCAGATAAGATATGCATCCTAGTAAAACATGATGAATATTAATTTTATTTAATCAACCCTCCAACCTGCTTCTGAAAAGAAAAGAATAAAAAAAAAGAATATTTTCATGTTAGTTAATGACAATCCCAATCAATGAATACATGCATCCTCTTTCAGAACTGAGAAAAAGGCTGCGCCTTATCTTTATTCTTTAGAACAAAGGGTATATATTCTTTTTACAAACAAAGATGGACACAATTCCACATTCCAAAAGAGTGATTATTAGTTAGCCTTTCACTGTTTCACACCATGTTAGTTGTTTATAACAAGAGTAATTTATGACAACCACCATAATTTAAGATAAGAAAACAAGTGTTTTCACCTTATTTAACATGTGTATTTTCTTTCATTACATAACAATCAATAGTTAAAACAACAAGTAGGCCACAATGGTTCAAAAGGCAAATCAACCACGACCACCAAATTTAACATAAAAATCACATTTTAATTTGGGGACCGCTATCCATACAACACCCAATGCTATCCGTACACCACCCTTGTACGAGACACAATACGGTCGTATTTGGCTATTTCGGACACAATACAGCCGTGTATTGGGCTATTTTGGACACAATGCGGCCGTATTGGACAACACGGATGCGATTGATGTGATATGTATATGCCGGTTTGAATTTTGGGCTATACGACCCGTATAGCACCTATACGAGTCGTAAAGTGTGAGCGGGGTGGTGTAGCATGCTCTTTATTTTTCCTTCAATGAAGAAAGAGAAACTTGTCCTGAAAAGAGAGAACATGTGTCTTAACTCATATTCAACAAAAATAAATAAAAAACAAAAAAGTGAGTGTGATGGTCCCTGTAGGTGGTCATCATAAATTTGTCCCATTCCATTGCTTACAGAACTATAATATAAACTCTTAAATTAAACAAATACTTGACCAAATAAAACTTTATAGCAAATTCCGAAACAGAACTAGTAGGTTTTCAGGTTCCCTACAAACATCAACTCTATCCCTAAATCTAACGCCTGAATCAAAATGCCGATTCATAACACATTTTATTACAATAACCATTAAAAATTCTAAAGATATGAAAACCTACAAATCGCATTGTACTCCACGAAACAATTTTAGCAAATTAGGTCAAAATAAAATTTACGTATTTCAGATCTGCAAACCTTGTTAAACCAGGGATCATGAAGAATATCGGCTCCACGCTTATGAACAATACAAGGACTAGGAATCGAAGACGTCGACGCCGCGATAGAAAACCGCCGGAGGTTCTCCGCCACCGCCGCAGATCTAGCCACCGTTCTTCTCCACATCTCTCCCTTAGATCAAACAAAAACTCCAAAAATTTATTCGCGTGATATTAATTTTCACAGATAGTGTACGATTCACGACTGTTTGTTCATGTATATATATGAAGAAAACAATATACATATAGCGTGTGTGTATATATATACACGATAATATGTATGGATAGGTTGATATCTCAGTGGCGTGCTCCAGTTGAAGGAAGCGTGTTCGACAGAAGACTGCCCAGGATTTACGGGCAGGGGAGTGGGGATGAATGTGAAGGAATCAAATTCCGGGCAGGTGAGTGGATGGTTGATTTGAGCTGCCCAGATATGGTACCCTAGTCGCTTTCAAGTGCTTTTTGGAGATTTCAGAAGATGGAAATGGTCTTTTGAAGGAGGTTCACACATATGGGGGACGAACGTTTAGGGTTCGCCGCGTTTTCGACATAATTTCGTATCCATGTTTGACCGCTATTATTAGATTGTTTAGAGTAATGTTTTTATTTTGATTATGGGTAAATCGATAATGGATTCGAATTAAGAATTTTCCATAACGGGAAACATGTATATTATAGAGTAAATTTCGGTTTTATTTCATATGGTTTGTTCAAAATAACGCATAAATCGTGTCTTCTGAAATTAAAAATATATATATATATATATATATGAAGAATTATTTTTATGTATATAACCTACAGTCTTACATTTGTTCGTGTCTTCTGAAATTAAAGAAAAATAAGGAATCGGAGAACCATGTGTTTCATATATGAAAACTCATTTTCATATGTAAAAAACTTATTTTTACGTAATTTTCTTCGAAATTTTTTTGCATATAAACACATTTAGAAGTCGTTATAATAAAAAAAATTTGTAGAAACTAATTTTTTTTATTAGAACGGATTCTTCATGTGTTTATATGTACAAGCTCCGAAGAAAATTACATAAAATGAGTTTTTCACATGTGAATATGAGTTTTTACATGTGAAACACATGGTTACCCGATTCCTTTTTTTTTTGTGATTCCCCAATAAACCTTCCCCTCTCTATATGATATTCTTGGTTATTTTTCATTCAACGGTTTATCATATACTCCTCAAATCAAAGATGATTTTAAAGCAAAAGAATAAAATCTTTAAAAAACCAATTATGATACATCGTGTCTATCCTTTTGTTGCAGGAAGACACGAATTTGTGTGTTTTTAGACCATCACGGCATCTAGTGGAACAATGTTGAAGAAAACATTTAGGTCGAGTAAAGTTAACGATGCTTAACGGTTATGTAATTACATAATCCATTATATTTTTCTTTCTTTATGTATGAAGAACATTACGTACAAAGTACTCATTCTGTTTTTTTTACTTAAAATTAGTTTTATATTAAAGAGATCTTTTTTTATATGAAAGTGTATTTTTTTCTTCCGAAAAAACGATTATTTGTTTATCCAAAGTTTTATCATGAAAATCATATTCGATTTTATGACAAAAGAATAAGCAACTTTAAAGCATATACGAGTCACGCGGCTAGTCTTGATTGAAGGTACACGGCACACTCAAGGGCCGAATGGGTCAAATTGTGTGTTAGTCCCTTGCATGAATCTAATTCCATTGTGTAGGTGATAATCCTTGCCCAACATGGAATTGTTCTATGTTCCGCAAATCATATACGCATGATTAAAAAGTAAAGTAAAAGTGTATCCTAAAAAAGTAATATATATATATATATATATATATATATATATATATATATATATTTAATTATTATGTTATATTTTATTTTACTTGTTAAATTTCCAATATTAAAGGATTTAATTACTAAAACCCATTTTCACATATGACATGTAAAATACATTTGTCTTAGATAAAACAATAACCAAAAGAAAAAAGCATGTTAGAACAATGTGTTTTAACGTTTTGAAGCAAGTTGCACCTGATTCTCCACGTATAAAAACATGGGTTGTAACAGAGGTGCAACAAAAAAACAGGGTTGGGAACCAAACCCGGTCGAACCGAACTAGTTAAAACCCGGTTTCAAAACGGTCAAACCAGAACTGGACCGGTTAAAACCCGATTTCAAACTGGTCAAGCGCGATCCTTTCCCACTCAAAAACCGGTTTGGACAAAAACCCGATTCAACCATCTTTTACCCAACCTGAACCATGTGCACATGTAGTTTGTAAGTCAATAGACATTCATGAAACCAACCCGCTAGTTGGCTAGTTGAACATAATGGATGAAACACGGTGGCCTGGTGGAGTATAAGTGTATAACAACAATGTACATTGGGCTAACCCATGAAACAACTATGGGCCTAGTAAACTAATAATGACGTGGTGAATCGATATAATCCAAGAATGAATTAAACAAACAAAATTGGATAACTCTCAAACTTTATTTATCAAGAAATATAACTCAAAAACTTAATTACAATAACCATAACTCGGTTTATATAGCCAATCAATACTTGTTGGACTATAACTATTATCTAATAAATTAAATACTAAATAATACTTTCCTAATCCTACTCAACTAGGAATACTTAATTAATAACCAATCTTTGACAGACTTGTCAATATTGGTCATACAAGTTCACCGACTTGTGACTTGAAGTCCGAAATTACCAACATTCACTCCCGTAGTTTCAGACTTGGACTAACGAAATCTTTCACTCCAAGCATCTCTCTCATCTCTTTGAACTTGATCCTCCATACTTGCTTGAAAACAAACCGTTTGCCTATTTTGAGTTTAATAGTATAGAGTCGGTTCTTAGATCTCGTCACCCACATTAATAATTTACCTTTTTCATCATGCATAAGTAAATAATCGTCTTTCATGTGGATGTCACACCCACATTCCGTAGCTTGCCCAAGACTAATTATGTTACTTCGAAGGCTCGGAATATAATAAATATCCGATAAAAGACGTTGCACACCGGTCTTACCTTCGAGTAGAATAAATCCCTTACCACAAATGTCGACACATGACCCGTCTCCAAACTTTACCTTGCCACCGATTCTTTTATTGAGTTCCGAGAAGTAAGACAAGTTCCCGGGCATATGGTTGTTAGCTCCATTGTCTAAATACCACACGTCTTCTTGGTTTGTCCCACTTTCATAGTTCTTCGAGATTACCTTTTCTTCATTCAATAACACCGTTTCTTGAATGCATCTTACCATGTATAGGGATGGATCAACTTGTTTTGTGTAACACCCCAACCCGACTAGGGCTGATGTGTCACTATAACAGTAATCAGAATCACAAACGTCATTCCATTAATGCTTAAAGATTACAATAATACAAAAGGACACCAAATATTTTTCATTTACATTTATAAAATAAATCTTTTCGAGCACTCAAGCACTCTTCCACTTCTCGTTCCTTGTGATCTTGAAACCTAACGTGCACAAAAACATAAAACAAAACAAAAGCACGTCTGAGTATATAATTATACTTAGTGGACGGATAACAAAATCATATACATAAAACTGTAACACATAAACTTGCATCTTATGATCATATAAACTTATAACTCGTAACGTGTGTACCATGTAAACTTGAATAACATTAAAGTTCATCATAGATTAACAGGTAACAAAACGATTTCATAAAGATGTCTAAAATGTGGTTGGAACAATATTAACTTTCCTAGAATTTATCCAATCTTCTCCGGACATACTTTCGTTCATACATGTACTTTTAGACAGTGTATCATTTTCTTGGGATCATTCCCCTACATAACTGTTAGGAGTCAATTTTATGATCCAGAATCCAGGATCACGAGTATAGTATGATCTGAAATCCAGGATCCTGAAATCTATATACATAGGTGAAACGTGTTGACTCATTCGTCCCTGAAGAATCAGTCAAGAGGTCAAATAGAACGTGTGAAACTTGTGGGAGAAGCTCTATAACGGTCATATTTGAAGACCGAGTAAAGCCCCGGGATCCTCGAAAAGTTAGTTAGGATCATTTTCTGTATTTAATCAGCGGCTTGATCGATTAGCAACACACACAAACACTTAGCATTATCGAATACTTGCAAATAAGTTCTGTAACACCTAGATCTCGATCATTTGTCGCTCATATTTGTAATATTTTTACCATTTATTCAAGAAACGAGGCAAGTGTCGATTGTCACCTCCCGAGGTTTTATGCCGGAGATCCTGAACGATCAAGGGCTTTCCTCGTAAACAACTGTGTCACTCTTTACGTTTTTATATTGATTTACATTGATTTTACAAGCACACTACCTCACTTTATAAGTTTGGTTACAAAATTATTCTTGTTAATTTTTACCCAAAACAGTTTGGCGCCCACCGTGGGGCAAGTGATGCTTTTTATCTCAAAATCTTTGTTAAAGTTTGCATTCAATCTCTATTTTTCCAAACTGATTTCGAAAATGTCGTCCCAATCCAAAATGGTTTCTGTTTCAACTCCATCTTCAAGCTCTGGGTTGAACGACCCTCTCCCTCCTCCTCCGTCATTCCAGAAAAAGAATGATAATCTGACTAAGAAAACAACTTCTGCGGGTTTTTCGGGATCTGGGATACATGCTGGGGGACATGTGCTTGTTTCGAACAACGACATCCTCAATCTATTCTCATAAGTGAAGCAACAGATGGAACAACAAAAAAAGACTAACTTGATGCTGTTCAGAGAGCTGGAAAAGGTCAAAGAATCAAAGAAACCAGTGGAAGTGACAACTCCGTTGCAACCAAATATCCTGGATTTTAATTATTCGGGATCCTCAGGAATCCATAAGGGAGACTTCATTCCCATGCAGACTGAAACTACTATTGTTGGTCCAACTCCGGCTGGCAGAGTCACTACGACCGGAATATCGGGATTATCCCAAGATCCTCATCGCAGGATTCTGACCTCGGTAACACTTTCATTCAATTTTTAGATACTAACGAACTTTTGCAGGATACATGGATTAGTCCACTCATGGCCAAGGAACTAAAGAAACTAAGGGAGATGATCTCCAGTGTACCGGGTGTAGTCCAACCAATACCGAAGATGCCCGCTACCAGTCACAGGATCTCAAGATTTGCTCCTCCGATATGTGATGCGGAGATCCCTAAACGCCTCTAGACTCCTAACATGAAGTTGTATGATGGAACTACAGATCCTGAGGAGCACGTCGCGCAATACAGGGAGAGAATGGAAATTAATCCCATTCCATTAGACTTAAAAGAAGCTTGCTTGTGCAAGGGTTTCGGCTCCACCCTAACAGGACCAGCCTTGAAATGGCTACTAAATGTTCCACCTTATTCAATAACTTCATTTGCTCATTTAGTTAATTTATTTAATAATCAGTTTTCTTACAGCAGAACCTTTGAAAGACTAACTAGTGATTTGTACAGAGTAACCCAAAATGCTGACGAATCCCTCAGGGATTACATGAGCAAGTTTGGCCGAGAATCCTTGGATATCTAGAATCTTGACATTGCCACAACAGTTCAAGCCTTCAAAATGGGATTGCAAAAGGACTCCCCGTTCTATGAGGATCTTGTAATGAACCCTTGCAGGAACTTGGACGAAGTCAGGAATAGGTCTCTGAGGTTCATAAGGCTCGAATATGACAAGAAGATCCAGAAAAGGATTAATGCACCTTCCGGCTATGATTATCCCAAAAGGAAATCTGAATCATCATCTTTCAAACGCCACAGATCAAAGCCTTATTCGAGATCTGACGATCATAGGGACAACGTTGGAGAGGATGATAAGGAAAAAGAAAATTATCTTAAACTAACCGATTATTGCTTTTCTGTCGATATTTTAGGACTCATGTATGATATACAAGATCTTGGGGACAAAGCCAGATGGCCCAGAAAAACTGACAAAGGATCTGGATGGAAGGACAGATCCAAATGGTGTGCCTATCATGAGGATTTTGGGCATATGACTGAGGATTGCATTGCCCTTAGAAAGGAGATAAGTTATCTCCTTAGCAAGGGCCACTTGAAAGAACTCTTGGGTAGAAAGAAAGAAAAGAACCAGAATTCTGATACTACCCCAAAATGAGCGGCATCCCCACCTCAGGATGCTAAGCGGAGCCCTGGCATAGGATCATGTAAGTTAGAATTTAAATTCTAACTAAGACTGGTATGTCTTATATCCCTATTTATTTTGTTTCAATTATTATCTTTTGTTTTATCAAAGTACTGACTTGAGCGTCAGAGGGGTGTTAGAGGGGTGTTAGCCTTGCTAACACCCACCTTCACCAAGATCTAAGGTTTTTGTAGATGGAATCCCGGAGGATCCTGAGCAGGAAGTTTGAGATTGGCCATCTCTTTAAGTTGAAGGTGTTACACAACCCTTCTAAGGTTTGAACGGTTTTCGCCTTCCTAAGTAGATTGGGTTTCTACACCCCGCCAGGAGCGCACGATATCCAAGTATGGTTCAAGATAGTGGGACCAGTCTGTGATGAGCAGCTGACAATTTCACTATTGTTGGCTATATGTTGGACCTTACGAATAATTTCAATGGAGTAACACTGACGTGTTATACAGTCGGGCATGACCCAAGCAGTTTAACATTGACATGTTAACCAAAGGTTATTGGCAGTTACATGTCATTATGGGTATACCCACTACGTTGGCATGTCCCAAGTTAATTACTCAAGTATATCGTTTAGAATCTTGTTTTGCAGAATGGGGACATCCCCAAGGATCCTAAGATTCGCTCTTTATGGTGACTTAAGACACAAGGTTCTTTCAGCAACAGCAGCTTAAAAATTTAACAGCTGTAAACGGTGATAACAACTGTCAAATTTTGGAGACAATTGTTAGGGGTCAATTTTATGATCCAAAATCCAGGATCCCGATAGTATGATCCGGAATCCAGGATCCTGAATGTTGACGTTATTAATGGTTATTTGTTCCCCTATCTTAATATATATATACACAGGTGAAACGTGTTGACTCATTCGTCCCTAGAGAATCGGTCAAGAGGTCAAATAGAACGTGTGAAATTTGTGGGAGAAGCTCTATAACGGTCATATTTGAAGACCGAGTAAAGCTCTGAGATCCTCGAAAAGTTAGTTAGGATAATTTTCTGTATTTAATCAGCGGCTTGATCGATTAGCAACACACACAAACACTTAGCATTATCGAATACTCGCAAATAAGCTCTGTAACACCTAGATCTTGATCATTTGTAGCTCACATTTGTAATCTTTTTACCATTTATTCAAGAAACGAGGCAGGTGTCGATTGTCACCTCCCGATGTTTTATGCCGGAGATCCTAAACGATCAAGGGCTTTCCTCGTAAACAACCGTGTCACTCTTTACGTTTTATATCGATTTACATTGATTTTACAAGTACACTACCTCATTTTATAAGTTTGGTTACAAAATTATTCTTATTAATTTTTACCCAAAACAATAACATACAAACAGATTGAGACGATGTTTCAATTCCTAGGTCAATTTATACATCTCAACACACATAATTGACATCCTCATAATAAAACGTCAAAACATGCAAAGCAACCGAGAAATAAATACTCCTCAAAACATATAACACAATGTCAAAATAAAACTTGTCACCATACTTCGTAAGGGTCCAAAACGTATTGATCATAATATCATTAAAAAATTAATCAAATGTTCAAAAGCATATCAAATTCATAATTTCAATTGAGAGAATAAAGTAATTCGTACTATAAAAATACATAATAGGTTATCCGTACATGAGATTGATGAAACATATTTAATAGCCATGCACTCTAAATTAACCAAGTGATCATGAAAATCGAGTACATAAGTATTGTGACCGAAGCAATCATCACTTTCTTCCAAAAACACATATAGATGAAATTATTATTTCTTTATGAAAGAAATATGTATAATTAAAACTCTCCTTTGCACACATTTTTTTTCCTCCTTGTTCTCGCCATTCTTTCTTTTCTTCACAAGAATGATATATTTTTTTTATATCTTCGTACTAAACAATACCAAACGACCACCTTTTATTACCTACTTATGAACATTAAACTACAAATTAAATTTTCTTGTATTTCTCAACACTGAATTCCAAATTGATTTCCTTTTAATTCTACATTGAATTTCAAATTAATTTCTTTAATTGTCCACGTGAGAGGTAATGTTTTCTCTTTTATTTATTTTATTCCTATTAAAATTCGAGATATTAAAACATATTAAATTCAATAATTATTTCATTGTATACACGTACACACAAAAATATATTATTATTATTATTATTAAAAAGAAAATCAGGGTGTTACATTTTGTCTCGGCTACGTTTACTTGCTCAACTTTTGCTTTACGACCGCGACATACTGAAACAAAGTGACCCATCTTGTCACACCGGTAACATACTATTTTTGAATAATCCCGATTCTTTTCCCTTTTCTTCTCCCCCCGTTTGTTCTTTCTAGTTAAGTACGGGTTTTCCCGTTTGTTCTCGGCCACGACCACCCCCACGGCCCCGACACGAACCACGTCCCCGTCCCCGTGTCGGTTCGTGGTTTGTATGCCTACCAGAAGAGTCGATTTTATGAAACATTAACTTACCTTGATTGTCGGGTTGGAAGTCTTCATCATTTACTCATTTTTCATACGTTTTTTTGACGTCCCACCACATCATCAAAGCTAACGGTCTTCTAGTCAACCGTTAAGGAATTTCACGGCCTGGAAAGAGCCCAACAACAAGTTCTCGATGATAATACAGTGGCGGCAACTTAAGGTGCTTGCTTCCTAAAATCCTCCTCCTGCTTGCCTGCTTCTTTCCTTCTCAAGCACGTAAGTTTCAAGGAATTTAGTCTTGCTTTAATTATTGTGCCAAAACAGAAGGGTGTTTACTTCTGTCACGAGGAACATATCTCTTCCTTTGATCGCGTTCCTTGCTTGACTGATCCGCCTTGATCAACAAGTTACAATCATTTTGAGCTTTTAAACCGCTCTGATACCAATTCACGTGGTGAATCGATATAATCAAAGAACGAATTAAACAAACAAAATTGGATAACTCTCAAACTTTATTCATCAAGAAATATAACTTAAAAACTTAATCACAATAACCATAACTCGGTTTATATAGCCAACCAATATATATACTTGTCGGACTATAACTAGTATCTAATAAATTAAATACTAAATAATATTTTCCTAATCCTACTCAACTAGGAATATTTAATTAATAACCAATCTTTGACAGACTTGTCAATATTGGTCCCTCAAGTTCACCGACTTGTGACTTGAAGTCCGAAATTACCAACAAATAAGGCAATGATTTAATTCACAAATATATCTTGATTGAAGAAATAAAAACCTCAATTCAATAAAGGAAACGGAGTTTGTAATATTTTGGTTTGTAAAGCTGTTAAAGGGGTTGAAATGTCTATTATAAAATTTCTTTCAAAATTTCCCAATCTTCATATGGTTATCATTTTTTCTAGGAATTTTGATAAAAGATTTGCTAAATGATCGGGATTCAATCAATCCGTAAGTTAACGCCTTTTTTGAATCAGGCCCATTTTGTAATGGGCTAAAAACCCAGTTCACAATATTTTTTATTTCACTATTAGGCCCATTTGTAATGGGCTAAAAACCCAGTTTCACAATCTATTAGGGCTTCTTTTACGATCAGCTTAATCTACGATTTCTGTATAAAACCCTACTCACCGGCCACCAAACAGCTCACATCAAAGAACAGGGTTTATCGAATTAATGTTCCAGCTTTTCTAATTTTTTTGTTTTTTTATTTTATTTTGGAAGAGTGATTGTTGTCTTGTTCATCAAGTGATGAGAAATTTAACTGCAACAAAATGATCGACAACTTGTTTTGTTCGTGATTATTGGTATTTAAGTCTCTGATGATGAGCAGTTAATTAACGATCTGTTTGGTAATTGTATTATTTCACGATATTTTTTTTTTGAGTTTGGAGAAATGATGAGCAATTGATTGGTCCGTGTTTCTGAATTAACCGTGACCGAAAACTTTTTAACCTCCTTATTAGCTATCTTTGTTCTTTCAATATCATTTCTTTTTAATTTATTAGAATTATTATTAAGTTGCCTCTGATTTTTTTTTAAAGTTTTTCCAAGGAAAAATGTATGATTTCATCAACTACAAAAAAATTATTTGAGTGTTTTTAGCATTAAATTAACGAATTGAAATGAGCCAAAAGACTTAAAATAACGAATGAAACAAATTCTTTAGCAAACTCAGTAATTTATACATGATGAATATATTGTCTTAATGAAAATCATTAACCAAATAAGACTAATGTAAATACAATTTTTTTTAAAATCAAACAAGCAGAACAATCTCCTCTGTTAGCCACTTTTATTGGTAGTTGGAGCATTCTCTACAATTCTCTCTAATTTCTGTAAAATCGAGTACCAAAAAAAAGAAAATGATTTACATGTATGATAAAATTGAAAGAATAATTAAAAAAGGTGGCATTTTACAATTAGCCTAAGAAATAACACAGTTTAAAATCAATCAGATACATTTAAAAATTTCAACGATGCCTACCAGTATTATAAAATTGAAATAATAATTTGAAAAAAGTGTACATTTAAGTCTAAGAAGATATTAATGAAATTTGATGACAACTCATCCCACACCTTAAAAAATTTCATGTATTGACTTTTGGACCTTCACAGAACAAATCAAACATAATGACTTGAAGAAAGTGACGTAACTTGAGCGATTAAATTGAGAGGACCGAAAGTATTATACATAAAAAACCAAATTTTTTCACCAAATAAAGACCATAAATCCCCCTCCCCCCCAAAAAAAAAAGTTGTTCATACACATAATCGAATGGAAGAATAATTACAACTCAACCTGACGACCTTTAAGGTATTTATGGAACAAATTTGGGCTTTTGGTTTGTAATAGGAGGGACCCAAACACTAAAACTAATATGAAATAAACCTAGTGAGCCGAAATCAATACCTCTGGCCCCTTATATGTTGAGGAGTTTGGAGTTACACATCTGAAGGTTTAATGTCAAAACAACTAGATTTCAAGGAGCAGTTAAGACTTCAAGCCTTTTAATTTACTACCAAAGAAATATCTTCCAAATTTATATATAAAATAATTTAAATAAATGTTCATAAACATCCTTAAGAAATGATTGTGGACCAGAAGGACAATTTTGAATGGCAGAGTTTCTACACCATTCAATCCCCCTTCACCATATCATTTTGAACACAGGGGTGCAATTTATTATATCTATTCTACATACCTTGATGGATTGGCTGAATTCATCCATTTTGTGTATTAGCACCTCTGTAAGATTCAATACTCTTCGATCTGCGGATGCAGGTCTAGGTGAATTCATTGCCTGCATTTCAAACATTTCATACCATTTTAACATCTCACTGTAGTTGAAAACTTATTCAAGCTACTGTTTATAATGATTCTTGTATTAAACCTATGATGTATTTGTTTACTAGTCTGCACAAATTTGGTTGATTGTTGTTTAAATTGTATCATTTTGAGTGGTATCTAAATTCTAAATCCATACTGCTTTTATTTAAAACCCTAGTTTGAGCTACTTGCGATAAAATTTTGTGTATAACCTAGTGATATGTTTGTTCTCTAAAAGTTTAGTAACTAGATAGATTAGCCAATAAATAAATAGCAGTTTCGAGAGGAAATTACCTTCCAGTTTCTTGGTGATCTGAAAACATTTCCGTCTGTAAAAGATCTTATCTGAGATGAACTTTCTGGTTCAGTGCCATGTATTGAGGCTCTCCAAGTCCTACCAGCATCTTGTATAGCCTTTGAAGCTTCTTTCACTATCACCTAAGAATTAAAAATAACATTAACTGTCCAAAGGGTAAAAGGATTTTGACTTACTGGAGTCAAACATACCATGCTTCAACTTTGAAATTACCATGATGCATTAACTATGAAGTAATAACAAGTATCTTATAAAGAGGAAGGAAGAAATCTGTGTTTTAAGCGTTCATTGTTATCGACTTATCGACTATGAAGTTGGAAAAAAGATGCAATTATTTTGAAAATAGCATTACTCGTCAACCTATAGGTCATATTTGGATTTAATATTGGCATGGTACTTATCAAAGCACCATGAAATTAAAACTGCACTCTCTTTATTCTTTCCTTTTGAGAATACAAAAAAAATGTAACTGAATAAAAACATCAAAAAAGTATTTACCTTCCTTAAAAGTTCAGGATTAGAGACACCTTGAATTTGTAATTCATCAACATAAGAAGCTTTTCCTTGTGCTACACTTTCAAGTCTAAAAGTATGGATTCCAAACATTGCTTGCAAGCAACCTGGTAAAAATCAATTTCACGAAAAGATAAAACAATTAGAAAACCTAAAATGAACAAAAAAAGGTTTCAAAAAGATACCTTGTTCAATGATAATACCAATTGCTAGAGCAAGAGGTACACTCTTTTCAATCTTTACAACCCCAAAAAAGGGTATAAAAGATGGTCTTGACACCTTCAAAACTAAATTGCCATTAACATCTATCCTTTATAAATATTAAAACTTGAAATCAAGAAATTCCCAGAAGTAATATTTGAAGTACCTTGTAAACTACTTCAGAAGGTGTAACATAAAGTTCTCGTGTACATAAATCTTTTGAGAGCACGTAACGCCTCATGGGAAGATACAACAGCATGATTACACCAACTCCCCAAGCTAAAACCAGCAACAATGATATTGAAACCCATATAATAGTGTCATACATTAAAATACTTGAAGCAAATTCTTCAAAAGAGGCTGTATATAGTATCTGCCCAGATACAACCTCGTCCTCGTCACCATCCAGCACAGATACAGGGTCAGAAAGGAGTAGCTCCTTTGAGGACCCCGCTCTTTGCATCGAGTCCATATGGCCCAAGAACATCCTACAGGCCAAAAAACCAAACATTAAATCCGTATATAGATATACATACCTTGGTTTTAAAAAGCAACGCTTCAGGGTCTAAAACCGAGGCGCCATGCGCAAAAGTGTACCGCTTTTTGAACACGAGGCGCAATCTATTATATAAAATTTTAATAAATTTATAATAGGTTTCTAGCATCATTTACCTAAAATTTAGACACAAATAAGCTCTATATGTTTAATATCTAAATAACCTATATATACAACCTCAAAATGCTGTTGTACAACACCCTGAAGCACAAATCCAGCCCCCGTACAAAAAACGCGCCTCAACACGGCACCGTATGCTAATTTTTTGCATGAAAGGCGCGCCTCACCTGCGCCTTTTGTACATCGCTCGCCTTGCCTACACAAAACGCCAGAACCTACGCCTGATGTCGCCTTGCGCCTAGGCCCTCCTAGGTGTGCCTAGGCGCGCTTTTTAAAACAAAGATACATATACATATACATATACATATATAGAAATATATTTATCTATCTTACTAAAGTCTGATAATTCAAATCAATGATCAACAATTCATGCCCTTTTGTGAATTTATATCAAAGCTCACATGGAGGGCCAGACCATGTATGCTCTATTGAATGCTCGTTGGTTGCGAACTCATGCAATGCCAACAGAAACCTTCAGGAAGCAAGATTTTCATTTGTTTATGCCAATTTTCTCCATTCTCACAAAAAAAACTTTTGTTACTTTTCATTTGTTCTTGTGGGACCCATATAATGAATATGTTAAATGGATATTATTTCCTGCTTGTCTAAGATGAACATACACTTTCAATCTTCTTATTTTCCTGCTGTGGTAATATCTGTTTCTTCTCCCATTAAAAACTGATATGAATTATGTGAAGAACTCTAAACTTTGTTTAAAAAAATTAGTAACAAAATGGCACTGTATCTCTTCATAAACTAATCAAATATTCTGTGATTATACTACCCCTAATTCTTATCTCAAATGATCAAACCCTAGAAAAGCCAATTTAGCGTGAACAATAACTAATACTTTGAATTAATCAACAGTAAGCTATATACGAATAAAACAGCAAGTAATTCCACTAACAAAGCGCAAACTCAAAACAATATCAGTCTGTTCATAACTCGAATCACAACATAACAGCTTTCATCTGATTTCTCATTTAATACAGTGAAATTAACAACACACCGACATCAGTGCGTCTAATTTCTGAAAATCAAAATGAAACGGTGAGCAAGAACATGAAGAATTAATTATTCACCTGGAAAAAATAGAGAATATCGAGTGTTGGAGATGATATCTATGGAGCATGGACAAAGGTTTTGGATGTAAGGTCGTTTTTCTGTTCATCGAGAAGGGCTCTAATTTGTAACAGGATTTCGGTTCGATGGAAACGGTGTCACCAGGGACCGGGTCAGCCCACCCGGACCCGGTTAGTTCAGTTGCGAGCACGATTTGGTAATAATCTCCATAAAATTAAAAATTCTTTACACGTGGCTTTATCAATAAAACGAATTTATAAGGTGTGCTTTTTGTCCTACTTTAAAAAAATTATTATTTTTTTATTTAACTAAAGAAAAACAAAACAACAAAAGAAAAAAACATAAAGGTGAGGTTTTGCATATATAACAACTAAAATGGTAGGATGGTATAACTGAAAATTTTAAAAAAGGAAGTACGACAAATAATAATAAGGTAATACGTAAGCACATTCCTTTGGTAATCACCGCATATGTCTGGAGAATTGTGGCTCGGGCTTAGACGACTTGTATCTTGGCTCTATCGTTCTGTTGTTGGTTTCAGGTTAATTTATAATTATCTAGTAAAGTATTTGAGTCAAGGTACGTTTAAATTTATTATGATATATATATATATAGGGTCACAGGTCATTATAATTAGGAAGTCAATAATGGATATTACATAATTTGAAGGATACATGGGTTTTAATGTGGAGGTCTCAAGTTTCACAACTCTTCATCTTCTTTTTACGGTTTATGTAGTTTACATATTTTATGTTAGTCGTGAGACTGGTCGACACCGACACTGAGTCTGAGAGGGTTGGTTTCCTTTTTTTCCCTAATGAAACATACCATAGTTCATGATAAGCATTACCAGAGGTACCTACTTTATTTCTATAAACATTGATAAACATAATGTTTCACATAAAGAAAAGAAGAAGAAACACAATCATACGAGAAGAAAGTGGATGTGCATACGATCAGTAATCACCGCATATGTCATAGGTATGTGGCCCGGCTTAAGTACAGTGGCGAAGCTTGAAGAAAAACGAGGGGGGTCGGGATTTTTTTTTCCCTATCGGGGGGCAAGAACTATTTTTCGGCCGAATACGTATAAATTAACACTACTGAGGGAAAAATCGGGGGGGGGGGGGGGGGGCTAAGAAAGCTTCGCCCATGCTTAAGTAATCACCGCATATGTCTTCACATAGGTTTCTTCTCTGCTTATGTCCGGAGAATTGTAGCTAAAACTTGGGCGACTTGTATCCCGACTCTATGGTTCTGTTATTGTTCCGTTGCTGTTTCGGGTTAATTATGACAAAGTCGGGGGTTATCCCATCAATAATAGTGTTAACTCTAAAACCAATAATATGTTAGAAACAAAGATAAACGTTTTAACTTATGTATTATTTATTATATAAATTGATTAAAATACATGTAAGTTTCAATATGTTTTAATACTTATTTTTAAAAAATATGATATTTATAGTCTTTTGTCTAAATACATATATGCATTATACACTATATGCACATTTTTATACCTTTGTAAAAAGAAATTTAGGAGAGAGAATATAAAATAAAAAAGAGTGATGAGAGAAAAGTACAACATTTTTTCAATCTCATTTTTTTTGTAAGGCTCAAACCCGGGATGCTTCACTTGTTGGATTTACTCATTCACAAACAGTTCTTAAACTTTAATATCAAATAACGCATCGAAAAATTTCATTCAAACATAACATTAACACTGTTCAACATGCGGAAGCGTAACATTGTCAATTACATAAACATAACATAACAACTCATAACGGGATGTCAGTCTTCATATTAATCGGGTAACTCATCAAGCCGCCCAACATCACCGTCCATCATCACAAGCTGCCTTAACCTGAATATGCATACTAAAAGTTAGCTACGCTGGTGAGTTCTAGCTTTACATAAAACCCTAACATAAACATTTGCCAAAAACATAACATTTGTTTATTTAACAAAAGCGTACGTAAATCAGGCAATAACATAACATTAAACATAAGTCATCAATAAACCGAATCTGCGCCGTTTCGTAACCGTCAATTCCTCATTACAGCACGGTACTTCATAGAGTACACGCACCGACCTTGAGCACGGTACTTCATAGAGCACACGTACCCACATTAACCATTCGTAACCGTCAATTCCCTTCAAGTACGGTGTCCCAAAGGATAGCTCGTACCACACCTTAAGTACTACTCCCTCGCAGAGAATAGTACCTCATCAGGGATCCAGGTAATACCCCATTGGTGACCGTTATCACCCCTTTCCCACCCAGTTGTATAACCGTTGGTCAGCCACAAAGGCCTCTATAAAGGTAAGGCCCATACATACATACATACATACCTTGATTCCCGAAGGAATCCATGGCAGATTAGTTCATTTTGTGACTTTCAAAAAAACCTTTACTTCTTTTTAGTTAAAGCATTCGCAAGTTTTATTAAATAACATTTCATTCGTAAGCATTTTGTAAACTTTATTTGGCAAAACATTTCATAAACACATTTCAACTTTCCTTTCGTAAACATCATTTCATAAAACATTATTGTGTAAGTATGCACACCAACCCAAAACATAGTTCAAAACATTAAAAGTAGGGCTCTAGAACTCACCTAATAAGTTAATCTTGGTTGTCCTAAACAAAGGTCCAACAACGTCACTTTCGATCTGAATTGATTAGTTAAATACACATCAGACCTAATCCCGACTCTAACGGTTTACTCGTTCTGTTTTAGGCAAACTTAAGGCTAAGTTCGCCTCTTACCAACCTAGCGAACATACAGGCGAACATAGGCTAAATTCGCCTGATCCATGCCCAGCGAACTTAGCAAGTTCGCCCCCTAAGTTCGCTGGTTTCAACCCAGCGAAGCCACTAAGTTCGCTGCCATAAGTTCGCTTACCTTTATGCCCCAGGCGAACTTGTCAAGCAAACTTGATAAGTTCGCCCCAATCCTTGCCATGCGAACTTGATAAGTTCGCATGTCTGGAAGTCTTCTTCCCCAAGAACCCTAAGTTGCATGCAAATGGCGGCCAAATCTGATTACGTTAAAGTTACCGACTTTTTACTTTCAAAACTTGTAGTTTTCATTCCTATTTACAGATCTATAACCTTTTTCCCGTTTGGTTCACAAAAACTCAACCTTTTTCACGAAAATACCCGAAAACCCACATAAACCAAAAACTCAGATTTGGAACGAGTTGTTACCTGTTTCGAGATTCTGAATCAGAGAATCCCCTCGCGAACAGTAGAGGAACACGATGCTAGCTCCTCGGGTCGATCCTTGCACTTTCTATCTCTACGGTTTCTCTCTCTAGAATGTGTAAATGAGAGAATAAGGAGGGTTTAGGCTATATATAGGGAGACTCCTCCCCCTTATGCGCCACCCTCAAGTTCGCCGGCCCGTCACGCCGCGTTCGTTTATTCTTTTTCGTCTCTTGTTTACCGATTATTATAACTCGTCGTTTTATTTGTTTTTGGGATGTTACAAGTCTACCCCTTACAATAGGTTTCGTCCCTGAAACCTATCATAAGTCAAATAGTTGAGGGTGGACTCCCTCATTTCCGTTTCTGTTTCCCAAGTAGCTTCATACCCCTTTCGGTGCTTCCACTAGACTTTAACCAATTAGATAAATTTATTACGTAAACGTTTCTCCTTCGTGTCTAGGATGGCCACGGGTTCCTCGATGTAGTTAAGGCTGTTGTCAACCTCGATGTCAGTGAGCGGTACGTGAGCCGATTCATCCGCCAAACACTTTCGCAAGTGTGATACGTGGAAGGTAGGATGAATCTCACTTAACTCATCAGGCAACTGCAACCGATAGGCGACTTCGCCAACCCGTGCCATTATCCTGAAGGGTCCGACAAACCTCGGACTTAACTTCCCTCTCTTTATGAATCGTATGATTCCCTTCCAGGGCGACACTTTTAACATTACTATGTCCCCAACATTAAACTCGATAGGCCTTCGTTGTTTATCCGCATAGGATTTCTGACGATCTTGTGCGGCCTTCATTCGTGCTTTGATCTGATAAAACCTTTTCGACGTTTCTCGTACGACTTCAAGACTTCCTAATTCCTTCTGTCCAATCTCACCCCAGCAAACCGGGGTCCTACATCTTCTCCCATACAACATTTCGTAAGGCGGCATGCCTATCGTCGTGTGATGACTGTTGTTGTAGTAGAATTCGGCTAACTGCAGATGACTGTCCCAACAGCCACCGAAGTCAATAATATAAGCGTGGAGCATATCCTCCAATGTTTGAATGGTCCTTTCGGACTGACCATCCGTTTGCGGGTGGTATGCCGTGCTGATATTAAGTCTCGTACCCATCGCCTCATGAAATCTCTTCCAGAACCTCGACGTGAATCGTGTGTCCCGGTCAGATACAATTGTCAAAGGCATCCCATGTCGTGTCACTACTTCATTAATAAATACTTCCGATAACCTTTCCGACGAGAACGTCTCACGAATAGGTAGGAAATGAGCACTCTTCGTTAAACGGTCCACAATTACCCAAATGGTGTCATAACCTTTAGCTGTACGAGGTAGCTTGCTTATGAAGTCCATTGTAATGTGTTCCCATTTCCATTCTGTCTTAGACGTCCAACTTGTCTAACCTGAATACTGTTACAAGATAATCTATTTATAACCAAGACAAAAGTATTCAATGGTCTTGGGCCTAGACCGCATACTTCAAGTATGCTGTCGGGACCGCATACTTCAAGTATGCTGCCGGGAGCCGCATACTTCAAGTATGTTGCTGGCTCTGAAGTATGCTGATGCATGAAGTATGTTGCTGGATGAAGTATGCTGCTGGACTCTTTCTTGCTTCTTCCAATCTTCGTCTTTCGAACTTCTGAACAACTCAGTGATTCTTTGATGCGTCAGCCTATTATATTTTTGGTCCTTGCAATCTCCCCCTAGGCTGATGCATTCAAAGCAGTCTTCAAATTTCAAAATCTACTTATGATCACCACCTCTTGCAATAACTTCTTTCCAAGAGCCATTCCCAAAAACTTCACGAACGACTTTGCGGTTGTTGAGGTTGTTGTTTTGTTCATTTGCTTTCTTTCTTTTATTTGGATTTTGATCCGCCCAAAGATCATAATCAACATCATTAAAATCATCATTATGTTGAGAACAGTTGTTATGAGGAGGATTACCAATAGCCTTTCTCTTTTGTAATATCGCTTTATGATGTTTGTTGATCGGTACTTTCTGTATGTCACTTTCGGTTTCTGAAGAGTCAACATCTTTTTCTTCATTTTCTTCTTGGAAGATATTGTGCTTTTCGGCAGTGATGACACTTGGTGCAACAATGTTGATCTATTCTTCATCATCCCTTAGAAAAGGAATGTTAGCTTGTTGCTCCTGAAAGTTCACTCAAATACAAGTATGCGCAAAATGCAAGTATGCTCAAACTCATAAAACTTTAAAACTTTCCAATTTTTTTTTAATAAAAACCTCCCTTTCACGATTATTGAATCAAACAAGAACGGTCATTTTAACAAACAAAAGACAAAGATAAAAATAAAATAACTTAAAGTAAGCTAAAAACACAAAATCTTTTTGTTCTTTTGACAACATACGACACTTACTGAAACACATTATTTTTGAGAGAAACTCTTTTATTGGATCATATCATTCTAGACCAGACCAAGGCTTATTTGTTTGCCATTCATTTTCTTAGATAGGTCTCGATGATTGCCAATATATAGTATCCTTCTAAACTCAAACTTTTATACCTTAGTTGACAAGCAAGCAGTGAATAGATTTATCATGTTTTTCAGGTAATAATTATTCATGACTTAGTGGGTCCCACACTCACATCTCATAAACCTGTATTTATTTTATTATGAATTAGATGAGTTTTTGATGAACAGAATGGACCCCACAACTTATCGAATAAACCTTCCCTTCCTCATGGTCTTTTGAGCACCTAAGTAATAACTAAAAGAGCATAACTAGCACGGGTCAGTGAACTGTTCGGGAAATCTCTGACAAAATTGATTAAAAACATAGCACGACGGACTTACATGTTCAAAAACAATATGCCTTGATTAGAAATTCCTTCCTAGTCACATATTCCCAAAGAGAAAAATATTTACAGGTATACTTATATGTACGTCTTTAGACATATATTTTTGAAGTTTTCCTATAGCACGATATTGACATTGCGTGTTTTTTTTGCTCAAAATTCTGCTTTGCAGAGTAGCTTTGCACTATCATTATGTGTCTTTTCACCTATTGCATGTCAATGCATGTCTTTTATATATATACATATATATGTACAGACTTGTATCAAGTCAGCTCGCAACCATTTGTGAAGGGTCTCGGTTTGTGCATTCCAGATATATTATGTTCATCCACAGTTCACCAATCTTTATGTTTAAGTGCTCGATTATTAACAGGAGATAATTATTCTACCAATCTATAAGATGTTCCCCACTATGACAATAACCTTTATGTTTAAGTAAAAACACTATCATGCTATCTTTCCAGTTTTAGCAGAGCCTATCAACATATCACCCTAAAATCCTAATCTTTTCAACTACAGGCCTTACATATGATGATCCGACTTCTAAAATGATATACCATCATTTCCCATTTGACAGAATTCTCAATTTTTATAGTAATAAAACAAGACATAAACATAAAATCTTTTTGTATTTTTCTGGACTTAAAAATAGAAAGACTCAAAAATAAAATCTTTTTGGTATTTTTTTGATATATATATATATATATTTTTAATTTTCTACCCCAAAACTCTTGCTTTTGTACAACTAATAAACAAAACAAAAATTTGTATTCTAAGAAAAACAAAATAAACAAAAAATATTTTTGGTGACCGAACTTGTGACTCATTAATCGAAATAGAACATTTTGAAACAGTGAACCGAAAAAAATGAATCTGGTCAGATCAAATGATTTTGTAAAAACATTTTAAGCATAATTGTCATCCTCAAAACAAGGAGTACCATTAGTAACCATACCTTTCATGCTGATCTTACCTCATTTGTCTCATGCAAAGGAAACATACCCTCCATCAAAGTGTTTGATATCAAGTAGTAGAGAGATGTCCCGCATTATGTGTCTGGAACAACCACTATCAACGTACCATAGGTTGTTGACAGTCCTCCTGGGCTGTTCCTGCATGATTCAAGCAAGTTAGTTAGATAGAGGTACCCAAGCCATAGTGGTCCTAGGTACGCCCAAAGCATCAATGTAAGATACTTCCTGTAAGCACATATCTTTATCGTTATCTAACACTGGTGATTCAACTGCTTTTGATTTAGTTTTCCAAATTGGTGTAGGTTTAACAAACTTTTTAGTTACTTGAGGAGTACTAACTTTAGGTTTATCTTTCTGTTTAGGTTTTTTACATTGCTTGTTTTCACGAAAAACCTTTTATTTATTCTTAGCAGCATTCCAATCACCATCAGAAGGCTTAACTGTGGAATGCTTATTCTTCATTTCCTTAGGTTTTTCAACCTTTATTGGCTTAGAGTAATACTTTTCCCTTGGTGTAACCCTCTGATTTTGCAAATAATAGGGCTCATAAGGACGATGTGTGCAATTTCTTGCAATGTGACCAACTTTGTCACATGTGTAGCATGTTTGCTTCCTAGCATAATGAGCATATCCCGATCTGTCGAACCATGATGATGACTGAGGAGGTGACCTTTTAAAGTAACCTGTATTCTCAGTGTGCGTGTGATCTCTTCTATCATCTCTCCTAACAGTGTCTTTATCATACTCTCTATGATTTCTCCTGATACAATCTCTCTCTTCTAAATTTTTGTTCAAAAACTCTATGATGATTATCAAATTTTGAATAAAATCTTATCTTTGTAAACTTTTGAGGAGATTTTTTATAGTTCAATTGACTGACAGATGGTTTTGAGTTTCTTTGATTAACCTTTCTAGAATTTGTAACCTTGTTTTTGACAAAATCATGATTACTTTCTTTAGATATATTTTCTTCTTTTTCAAACTCACCACCCTTCACAAACTTAATTTGATTCCGTTTTCCAAAAGTATCATCAGTTTTTCTAGGGACAAACTTCCTAACACTTTTAGGATCTTTTTCCGTACTCTCTTCCTCATCATCGGTATCCCAATCTTCTACTAAACATTCTTCTGCACAAGGCTTAGAAACATTAGCAATATTCACACAGGGGGTCATGAGACTAGCAGTCGCAGGAGTTGACTGCTTGGATGATGAAGGCTCACATCCCAGACCATAAGCCATCTCAACATTTTCAGGGTAGTCATTTGGTAAAGATGAAAAATTTTCATTAAATGGATGTTCCACAACATGATAACCCACCCTTGGATTCCCTTTCTTTCTAACTTGGGAATCTAACATATCATAAACAACTGATAGAGAATGGTCAATTTTCTCGATTGTTAGTTTAGTATTTGCCAATTGAGTCACAAAATCATTTAATTTTAAGCTAAGGTCGTCTATCCGTTTTAATGCATCACGATAAAGACATTCCTTATTGCTAAAGTCCAATTCAAGTTTTGAAAAATCATTTTTACTTGCTTCAATTTTATCTTTGAAAATCTTTTCTGATCGTTTGTGTTCTGAGTTGGAATATCTAAGCTTTGTTATTTCTTGATTTAAGATATCGTTATCATGTTTGTAACGATTGACTTTCTCAATACAAACAGCAGAGCAAAGATCTTTGGTTACCTCAGTGTTGGTGACCTCAACCACGAAGACATGATGTTGTTTCACTTCCAAATCTTGAACTTTATCACTCCTGTCTTGCTGGATCACAAGTGACTTTGATTCACCTGAAGTAGATGTACTAGCTTCAACAATTTCAGAAACATCCATTGAACTGATATGATTAAGGTGACACTGTTTATCATCCATGTCATAAGAGTACAAAATGGAGATCAGCTCACTCAAGGATGTCTGATACATATCCTTGGTTCGTTTGATGGTGGTGCAATTGAAGTTCCAGGTTATTGGTAAAGAGTTGAGTAGCCTTTTATTAATTTCTCCCTTTGTCAACTCTATTTCAGCACTCTTCATCTCCATCATCAATTGCATGAATCTATTGATTTGAGCTTCCAAATTTTCACCCCGAACATGATTGAACATATTAAATTTTGCTTCAGTATATCCTTTATACTTTCTCCCATGTCGTAAGTTCACGTAACAAAAAGTATTCGCACCCGATGACAAGTACTTTGAAAAATCGCAAACTTTGAAAAACCATGAACTTTCAAAACCGCAAACTTCCAAAACCGCAAACTTTGAAAAACCGCAAACTTTCAACACTGTATACTTCAATACCGCAAACTTTCAATACCGTATACTTTAAGACTGTATACTTCAATACCGAAAACTTTCAAGACCGTATACTTCAAGACCATATACTTCAATACCGCAAACTTCTAATACCGTATACTTCAAATACCGCAAACTTGAGTGACCGCAAACTTCCAGATGAAGAAATTGATCGAACTAATCAACCGTAAACTTCAATAAACGTGACAGAAACAAGGTCCAATACCTGTTAATATGTCTAGAAACTCTTCCAAACACAAGTCAGTTCAAATAAAAGCAAAATCAATAACTTTGATACCCCACGAGTCAAAGAAATCCGTTGCAAGCTTCACCGAATGATCGGTAAGGCTCTGATACCAATTGTAAGGTCCGGATTCCTGAGAATCTTCAATCAACGGATTCAATGCCGTGTTGAACCTGGCGGAAACAGACTCGACACGTGACTTATAGGTACAAACAGTAAGGACGAGACTCAATTGATTTTCAAACGATTTGTATATTGATAAACCACTGAAAACAATACAAAATGTCACTCAACAACTCGTCTAACCGAATACAGAATACAAAATAACTATTTATACTATTCGGTTGGGCCGGGTCGGGGCCGCATACTTCAAGTATGCGGTTGGGCACCGCATACTTCAAGTATGCGGCCATATACTTCCCAAAAGTTTTATTCTGAACGTCTTGGTGATCTTTTGATGCGTTAGCCTACTAGGTTTAACCCTTACAATCTCCCCCTAGGCTAATGCTATCAAAGTATCTCAATGTCAGCCGAGTGATCACCTACTCCCGCATAGAGGCCTTTAACTATTGTCGTTGCCAAAACTTTCACAAAAGGCTTGTTGTCTTTTTCATCTTCTTCAGGCACGAATAGATGTTGCTTGGAAAATTTGATCATATCTTCCTTTCGAGTCACACATTCTTAAACAAAAAGCTATTTATTAAACACTGATTACACAGTACAATATCGTTTAACAACTCGTCTAACTCTCTGACTGTCTCAGGCGTCCAACTTGTCTAACCTGAATACTGTTACAAGATAAGCTATTTATAACCAAGACAAAAGTATTCAATGGTCCTAGGCCTAGACCGCATACTCTGAAGTATGTTGCTGGATGAAGTATGCTGCTGCATGAAGTAGCTGCTGCATGAAGTATGCTGCTGGATGAAGTATGCTGCTGGACTCTTTATTGCTTCTTCCAATCTTCACCTTTTGAACTTCTGAACAACTCGGTGATTCTTTGATGCGTCAGCCTATTATATTTTTTGTCCTTACATTTTCGATTTCCGTCATCACATCCGGTGTTATTACCAACTGGCATGCCTTCACCCTAATAGGAGCAGGCACATCCTTTCGGCTTAGAGCATCGGCTACCACATTCGCCCTTCCCGGATGGTATATGATTTCACAGTCATAATCCTTTAAAGTTTCAACCATCGCCTCTGTCTCATATTCAGCTCCTTTTGTTCGAAAAAGTAATTCAAACTTTTGTGGTCGGAGTATATGGTAAACTTCACCTCGTAAAGGTAGTGCCTCCAGATTTTTAATGCGAATACGACAGTATCAAGTTCCAGGTCATGTGTCGGATAGTTGACTTCGTGAACTTTCAACTGCCGTGACGCATACGCGATCACTCTTCCGCGTTGCATCAGCACGCACCCTAACCCCTTATCCGAAGCGTCAGAGTATACCACCAAGTCTTCATTGCACTAGGGAAGGGCCAAGACTGGAGCTTGGGTTAGCTTCTCCTTTAGTTCCTTAAATGCTTCTTCCTGGGTCGAACCCCATTCGTACTTTACTTCCTTCCGTGTCAATTTTGTCAACGACGAAGCTATTTTATAGAAATCCTGAATGAATCTCCGATAGTAGCCTGCCAACCCTAAGAAATTGTGGATATCAGTTGGAGTCTTGGGAATTTCCCAATCTCTTACCGTCATTATCTTTGTTGGGTCCACCATAATGCCGTTTGGGTTAATGACGTGACCTAGGAATTGGACTTCCCTAAGCCAGAACGCGCATTTGGAGAACTTAGCATACCGTTTCTCTTTCTTCAAAGCTTCCAATACCTCCTTCAAGTGACACGCATGATCACCCTCATTCATGGAGTAGATGAGGATATCATCGATGAACACGATTACCGATCAATCCAGCATCGGTCGACAAACCCTATTCATCAAATCCATGAACGCTGCGGGGGCGTTCGTCAATCCAAAAGACATTACGCGAAACTCGAAGTGTCCATAACGCGTGTGAAACGCGGTTTTCGGTATGTCCTCTTCCCTCACCTTCAAATGATGGTACCCGGATCGAAGGTCGATTTTTGAGAACCAACTTGCGCCCTGTAATTGATCGAACAGGTCGTTGATCCTTGGTAAAGGGTACTTATTCTTCACCGTACGTTTGTTCAACTCGCGATAATCAATAAACATTCTCATCGATCCGTCTTTCTTCTTTAGAAACAACACCGGGGCACCCCAAGGCGAGATGCTCGGTTGGATGAATCCTTTCTCAAGCAGTTCGTCTAGTTGTGCCATTAGTTCTTTCATCTCTACCGGTGCTAGTCGATATGGAGCCTTAGCCACAGGCTGGGCATCTGGTACTAAGTCGATTTGGAACTCAATCTTCCTGTCAGGTGGTATCCCAGGCAAATCCTCTAGAAACACCTCCGGGTACTCACGTACCACGGGTACATCGTCTAGTTCCTTCACTTCCTTACACGTGTCAATCACGTATACCAGATAAGACTCGTATCCGCGCCTCAGGTAATTTGTTGCTATAATCATCGAGATGACGTTATGCATTGGGGCGTCGCGATCCCCTAATACTTTGATTTCGCTACCATCCGGAGCCTTGAGTCGGATTATCTTCCGTTTGCATATAATCTGAGCCTCATTGGCAGTTAGCCAATCCATACCCAATACGACATTAAACCCTCCCAAAACCATAACAAACAATCTGACGGGGAATCTATGGCCTTCTATTTTTATCGTGGAATTATCAACTACTTCGGTCACTCTCACGGTTCTACCCTCAGCGGTTTCTACGCTAAAGGCCCCTTCTAGCTTGCTAACAGTGTATTTCACTCTTCTACAAAAAGTTGCAGATATAAAGCTCTTACTGGCATCTGAATCAAATAACACAGATACAAAAGTGTTGTCAAGGATGAACGTACCTGACGCCACATCGGGGTCCACCCTGGCCTATTCATGCGTCAGCGCATGCGCTCGAGTCTTCGCTCGGGGCCTCTCTTCTTTCTTCTCCGGGCCTTTCCCTTTTCCAGATTCCCCCATTCTCGGTTTCGGGCATTCCCTATTAAAATGACCGGCATTCCCACAGTTATAGCACTTGAAATGTTGTGGGCAGTCACAGGAGTAGTGCCCGGTCGTGCCACACTTGAAACACAGGTTAGATCCCAGTCTACATTCACCTGCATGCTCCGTTCCACATTTCTTACAAACGGTTTGCTAATCCACCCGAGCCCTCTTATCACGAGCCCCAAACATCTTTCCACCAATTCGCTCGGTTTCCTCTTTGGTTCCTCAATGGTGGCATCGTTCAATGCCATATCATTGTACACCACACCACTGAGTTCTACCACCGAATCGAAGGTGCTAGGAGTGTTTGCTTTGACAAAGGTGCGGACCTTATCCGGCAGTCCCTGGATATAACATGCAATCTTTCTTTCTTCGGTAGTGATCAGGTGTGGCACCAGACGAGCCAACTCATTGTACCGGGTGGTGTATTGACGGTGAGTCATGTTACCAGCCTTCAATTTCAGAAACTCTCTCTACCTTCTCAATTTCGTTCCTTGGGAAGAAATTCTTAATAACTAGAGCCTTCAAATCATTCCATAACATTGAGTCAACAGCCGTATCCCCCTTAGCTTGTCGCACTCCCTCCCACCAATGGGACGCTTCCCTCAAGGAGTTACCAGCAAATTTCACCACTTGATCCGCCCAGCATTCGCTTAGGCGTATGGCAGCCTCCATGCGAATCACCTAGTTGAAAGTAGCCACCGCGTCCTTCTTCCCAGTCAGCACCGGCGGGTCACACGCCTTAAAGGACTTGTATTCACAACCGCGAGTAAATGGTGCATTGACAGCCTCATTGTTCGGAGCACCAACTCCCGTGTTAGACCCGCCTGCCTCATTAGCCTTCTTTAGTGCTTCTGCCAGGAGTTCTGGCAAGGAAGCCTTCATCATTTCAGTAATTTCGTGTGCTAGGGCCGCTTTCACTTCCGGTTCGAAAGTGAAATGTGTTCTTCCACATGAGTCGGCTCAGTCCCATGCATACTTGCTTCCGATTTAGTGTGAACACTTCCCTCTTCACTGTGCTCCTTACGAGCACGAGTCCTACCTCGTCCACCGGTACGGACCCCACCACGCCTTCTATTTCCTCTTCTTGCCATTTCGTCCTATAAAACAAGGAATCCAATGTCATCACGCTAGTTAACAAATAAAATTCAACAAGTACTGTAAGATGTTAATATACACTGGCCATCTGCAATTAACCATTACACTACCTTTCGATTTCTATTTGACCACCTTTGTGATTCCATCAGAACACAAGTCCTAACCTAACACTTTCTAAGGCATATTATATATGTAAATATCAATACTACCTTCATACCTAATGCTGTGGCTTGAGTTACCCGTACTGGCATCCGCTTTCGGTCCCGTACTGGGAGTGTCCAAATCTCTCAAACTATTGCTCTGATACCAACTTATAAGGCCCCAAACCCGGGAGGCCTCACTTGTTGGATTTACTCATTCACAAACAGCTCTTAAACTTGAATATCAAATAACGCAGCGGAAAATTTCATTCAAACATAACATTAACATTGTTTAACAAAAACGTACCGGGCAATAACATAACATTAAACATAAGTCATCAATAAACCGAATCTGCGCCTTTTCGTAAGCGTCAATTCCTCATTACAGCACGGTACTTCATAGAAAACACGTACGGACCTTGAGCACGGTACTTCATAGAGCACACGTACCCACATTAACCATTCGTAACCGTCAATTCCCTTCAAGCACGGCGTCCTAAAGGATAGCTCGTACCACACCTTAAGTACTACTCCCTCACAGAGAATAGTACCTCATCAGGGATCCCGGTAATCCCCCATTGGTGACCGTCATCACCCATTTCCCATCTAGTTGTACAACCGTTGGCCAGCCACAAAGGCCCCTATAAAGGTAAGGCCCATACATACATACATACATACATACATACATACATACATACATACATACATACATACATACCTTGATTCCCGAAGGAATCCATGGCAGATTCGTTCATTTTGTGACTTTCAAAAAAACCTTTACTTCTTTTTAGTTAAAGCATTCGCACGTTTTATTAAATAACATTTCATTCGTAAGCATTTTGTAAACTTCATTTGGCAAAACATTTCATAAACACATTTCAACTTTCCTTTTGTAAACATCATTTCACAAAACGTTATTGTGTAAGTATGCACACCAGCCCAAAACATAGTAAACATTAAAAGTAGGGCTCTAGAACTCACCTGATAAGCTAATCTCGGTTGTCCTAAACAAAGGTCCAACAACGTCACTTCCGATCTGAATTGGTTAGTTAAATACACATCAGACCTAATCCCAACTCTAATGGTTTACTCGTTCTGTTTTAGGCGAACTTAAGGCTAAGTTCGCCTCTTACCAACCTAGCGAACATACATGCGAACATAGGCTAAATTCGCCTGATCCATGCCCAGCGAACTTAGCAAGTTCGCCCCCTAAGTTCGCTGGTTTCAACCCAGCGAAGCCACAAAGTTCGCTGCCATAAGTTCGCTTACCTTTATGCCCAGACGAACTTGTCAAGCGAACTTGATAAGTTCGCCCCAATCCTTGCCATGCGAACTTGATAAGTTCGCCTGTCGGGAAGTCTTCTTCCCCAAGAACCCTAAGTTGCATGCAAATGGCGGCTAAATCTGATTACGTTCAAGTTACCGACTTTTTACGTTCAAAACTTGTAGTTTTCATTCCTATTTACAAATCTATAACCCTTTTCCCGTTTGGTTCACAAAAACTCAACCTTTTTTACGAAAATACCCGAAAACCCACATAAACCAAAAACTCAGATTTGGAACGGGTTGTTACCTGTTTCGAGATTCTGAATCGGAGAATCCCCTCGCGAACAGTAGAGGAACACGATGCTAGCTCCTCGGGTCGATCCTTGCACTTTCTCTCTCTACGGTTTCTCTCTCTAGAATGTGTAAATGAGAGAATGAGGAGGGTTTAGGCTATATATAGGGAGACTCCTCCTCCTTCTGCGCCACCCTCAAGTTCGCCGGCCCATCCGGCCCGTCACGCCGCGTTCGTTTATTCTTTTCGTCTCGTGTTTACCCATTATTATAACTCGTCCTTTTATTTATTTTTGGGATGTTACATTGTTGAAGCGTTACGGACACGTGCTTATGTGGTTCTTGCGCTTCTCAACATAATATTAGTTCTAAAATGAACACACAGTTATACTTATACCTATATCTTTGAGTTCTTATCATATTCCTAAAGATATGTTAGGTCGGTGGGTGTGGCTTCGACGAGGTTGCGGGAGAGTGGGGGTGGCAGAGAGAGATGGTGGTGAGGGAGGGAGCATCGATATGTTGGTGTCGATGGTACCGCATGGGATGAAGTGGCTTGAGGTTGTTGATGAAATTTGATGTGTCATGACGGTATCGACATGAACACATCTCCCCAACTTTGGTATAGCGTCGTGACTCATCTCCCCAACTTTGGTACCGTCCAAAACGCTTCACATCGAACGGTATATACTGCAACGACACCTAACTGTCTTAGAGTAGTATCTACTATTCTATTTCATTGTTAACTCCACATTAGTTAGTCAGTTTGTTAGACTTTTATAATTATTTTTCATTGTATTATGTCTATATATAAATAGATATCTATTAGTTATAAAAAAACATTCTTAACACTAAAATACATTCTTTTTTTTCAATTTCTTCACCTTTAATAACAGAACTTAAATCTGGGCACATCGAAACGCTCCCTTATCAAAGATATTAGTTACTTTTGCATTGATTGGACTACCCAAAGATGTTAATAGCATGTCAAAAAGAGTTCTGATCAAAACGTGTACAACTTTAATACTATTTGGGTCTTTACCCACATACATTTTTTTGGGGGACGGTTCCACTAACAAATGGTTTTTCGCTAATAAATCATAAGAAGTGGGTCAAACATACACCGATTGAGCTCATTCCAGAGATGTTGGAACCATCTCATCGAACCCTAACCCGGACCCAAAAACCTAAACCCACTCCACCCGCACCCCCAAAAACCTAAACCCACCTCCAACCCTACTCCGAAAAGCCTAAACCCCCCACCCCACCCCCCAAAAACCTAAACCCCCCACCCCACCCCACCTCCCAAAAAAACCTAAACCCCCCACCACCCACCCCTAAAAACCTAAACCCCCCACCCCCACAAAAAAAACCTAAACCCTAAAAGCTAAACCCTAAGGCTAAAACCCTAAAATTCAAACGTTAAATCTAAACCTTAAAAGCTAAACCCTAAAAGCTAAGATAGTAGAGTTCGACGAGACGGTTCCAACGCCGCTGAAAATAGCTCAATCGGAGTTCGTTTGATATCGTTTCTTAAGGTTTTTGTAATTTTTTAGATTTATTAACGAAAAACATTTTTTTTGAAGCTCCCCCATTTTTCTGTACATTTCAAAAAGAAATTAAATGACTAGTTAATACACTGCCGGTCCCGAGAATCCTCAAAACGTTTTGTGCCTGGGACATGTAAAAAAAAAAGCGGACCCTATAATATAAACTCAATAATCATATATAAAAACCTTAATATGACAATAACTGTTAAAACAATAATTACTAAAACAAAAGTAATATACCAAAATGACAAGTTGTAATCTAATAGGTGTAACACTATCTACACGACTATATTAACTGTTAATATATTGATTATTATTATAGAAAGTATATTGTTATGATAGTAATATAAAATTTTAACTATTTAGGAGGTTATATCTATTCAAAAAAATTATAATAATCTTTTATCTTTAACATGTTACCTTCTAGTTACATTTTTATTTGACATGCTACCTTATAATCGACTTGCTCCCAAGTCCTAAGTTAAAACTTAAAACTGACATTTAAACTTATACATACTCAAAGAACTTATGTGTAACAAGTTGAACACTTGGATCCATCTCGAGGAGGGAGAAAATACATGATTACATATGCTTTAACGCTGAATAAAAAGAAAATAAATTGCGTTTTTCATGTCCAAAGATCATAAATTCAGCCCCTACATAACTAATCATGGCTAGATTGCTTCCATCCACCAATGTTCTCATCCGTAGAATCAAAACCTCGACTTTTCTGAAACAACAAAAACCGAAGAAACATTTAGAACACGCTTACCGTTCCCATGCGCGCCTTTTACACTTTCTAGGGGTGTGCAAAGGTTGATTTGCACAACAAAACCAAAGAACCGGACAAAAACCGGCTATATTTGGTTCTGTTCGCGGATCTAGAGTTTTTATAACACAAGCGAAAGAACTACAACTTGGTTCACTCGGGTCCAAGGCCGAAACCAAACTGGTTTTTTGTCAAAAGGAATAAGGGCGGCGTACCCAGTGTTTGGCTTAGCTGCCGCATTTAGGGTCCAGTAGGGGCCGGAACGCTTTAAAATTTATATCGTTCAGATTTTTAAAATTATATCGTTTATATTAGAAACACCCCAAGCTTTTTCGGTTCACGGTCTTGGGCCTCCAGGCTTGGGACCGAGCCAATTCTAAACTTGGACCAATGCGGTTATGATGAAAATTTTGGAGAAATGGTGGAGTTAGCGTGAATGATTTGGTTTGTGGGTGATTTTTGAAACTTTTTTTGTTTATGAGGAGTCCGCTTCTCCCTCAAGCGGTCTCTGACTTTTCAAGTTTGAGTCCGCTCCTCCTAGAAACAGACTCTGAGAAAATGGCTTATGTGGCAATCGGAGATTGGAGAAATGGTGGATCTCTCCTCAAAAGTCCGCTTGTGCGAGGAGTGGACTCCCCATAAACCAAAACAGTTTAAAAAATCACACGCAAACTAAATCATTCATGCTTACTACAACATTTTTCTAAAAAAACCCGGTTATGATATGTTTTATCTATCTTATCTCCGGTCCGTGCCAGGCCGATTTCAACCCAATGAACAACGCCCTTCATTTTTTTGCAAAAAAAACAAACGACACGAACCTGGGCTGTAAAGTTGAGGCCAATTCTGATCTCACCACAATATGCATCGTCCTTCATAACGTTATATGACTTTGCTGGAATATCTCCATCTCGAAACAATGCATCCAATGAGATACTAAAGAAGTTCATAACATCACACATTCAGTTTAGTTTCTAATTGCTTTTATACGTAACAAAATCGAGCTATGCAACTTGCCTCCCGTGCCCAACAAAGTCATCCGCGCCTACACCACCATCGCTGTCCATTATTTTGATCTTCAAATCCGTTGCATCTTTACTCGAAACATCAAATAAAAACTTCTCGTTCCATTCGGGGGTAGACCCTTTACCTACACAAACGTTTTACATGTGACAATTAAAAGGATTTTGCAAAATATATATATATATATATATATATATATAACATATTTTATTATTTTTAGAAAAAGGTTAGTTTAAATATAATATATATTAAAACGACGTTTTTTAAGAGGTCTGATGGACGTGCCTGATGCAACGGTGCTTTTCTTTTCTTGAGTCTTATACGTTAGAATAACATACGGGTCCATGTTACCTGAAAAAAATAAACAGCTTACAAGATTGTTTTATGTAGAGGAAACCCTCGTATTGGTCGAGAAGGGGATCGATGAATTGAAGGACTCACAGAGGATGTCGGCGTCCTCGAGGCCTTTGGCGCTCACGAGAAGAACTTCGAGCGTTCCTTCTGGCATACTTGACAGAATTTAAACGAATTTAAGAAACGTGGTGATCAATAAAGTTTTGATTTTCTTCTTCTTTTCTCTGAATATATATTTACGTGGGATTAGTTTCAAAGGTTGTGAGACATATTCGCAAGTTTTTTGGATGTGAAAAAATGAGAGACGATAGATTTATTTCAGTTTACTGTTTTATATGAAAGCCTCAAAAATTGTAGGTGGGAATATTGTAAAGCCTCAAACCCGGGAGGCCTCACTCGTTGGATTTACTCATTCACAAACAGTTCTTAAACATGAATATCAAATAACGCAGCGGAAAATTTCATTCAAACATAACGTCATCCTTGTTCATACATGCGGAAGCGTAAACATTGTTTAAAACATAATTACATAAACTTAACATAAACAACTCATAACGGGATGCCAGTCTTCATGATCGACCGGGTAACTCTTCTCGTTTGCCAAGCATCACCGTCCATCGTCCATACCTGCCTTAACCTGAATGTGCATACTAAAAGTCAGCTACGCTGGTGAGTTCTAGCATTTCATAAAAAAACTTTAACATCAACATTTGCCAAAAACATATCATTCATTCATTTAGTAAAACCTATCACAAAAGCATGTAATAATAACATCTTTAAAAAGGTTTCGTACCCATATCATCATCAACATCATAATCATAAACACCGTTAAACGGATCGTTCATTAAAAGTTTTAACATTCATTTAAGTCATACATTATTATCTAAATCTGTGTTACCTTTCGTTCCGTCATTTAGTATGGTATTGCCCCTAAGGCTAACTGCACGAAGACCGACAATACCATACATTCCGTCAATTCCCTTTTTGGTATTGCCCCCAAGGCTAACTGCACGAGGACCGACAATACCCATTCAGTTGCCCTTATGGCTCTCATGTCCATAAACCGACAACTTCCATCGACGGCCACGGCTCACGGCCAATGACACCGTCAGATCATAATTTAACCTTACATAGGGTCACGTTAACCCCTGAGTAACCGTCGTTACTCTTTTTACCAGTTGTACAACATCATAACCATTGACATGCCACAGAGACAATGCCCCTGTTGTTCTTGTGGCAACTATGGCTCGCTGTCCATAATCTACCACAAGGCTGGGAATCTCATTTCCCAGACTTCATTCGTCAATTCCATTCATTCGACAAATTAGATTTGTAATGACTTCTTTAAAACCTTTACCTCTTTCTCTTCTCATTAAACATTTCCTCATTTAGACCGTTCATAAAACATTCGTAACCCTTTTTGGCAAAAACACTTCAAAACCTTTCCTTTCGTAAACATCGTTTCGTTAAAACATCATTTCGTTAAACATCATTTCGTTAAACATCATTTCGTTAAAACATCATTTCGTTAAAACATCATTTCGTAAGTATGCACACCAGCCCAAAAAAACATTAACAAAACATTTAAAAGAGGGCTCTAGAACTCACCTTATAAGCTAGTCTCGGTTGTCCTAAACAAAGGTCCAACAACTTCACTTCCGATCTGAATTGATTAGTTAAATACACATCAGACCAATACCGACTCTAACGGTTTAACCCTTCTAAACATACTGACTTCACTTAACCAGTTCTGATGTCTGCGCACTTAGCAAGTGCGCAGACCCTACTTCCTGCGCACTTAGCAAGTGCGCAGACCCCTCTTCCTGCGCACTTAGCAAGTGCGCAGGACCTGCTCCGTGCGCACTTAGCAAGTGCGCACGACCTGTTCTTTGCGAAAAACCCTAACTTTCGCATTCGGGTCTGATCATGTCAAGATCCCGAACCTGTCGCATTCAAAACGTTCGTTTTCCATTAAGGAACTCAAATCCATGATTATCTTTCAGTTTCATCCGTTCAAACCTTACCTTTTCACCCAAAACCCGAAAAAACCCAAAAACGAACTAAAACTCAGATTTAGGTCGGATCGTTACCTGAATCGAGCTTCTGATCCGGAGGTTCTTCTCACGAGTGCAAGAGACACGAGCGGGTGCAATCTTGTGCGATTCCGACACTTTCTCTCTCTACGGTTTTTCTCTCTCTAGAATTGCAAATGAGAGAAACATGTGGTGATCTTGGCTATTTATAGGGGAGACCTCCCCAAGCCCGGTTCGCGACTGACCCGGCCCGACTTCGGCCCGCTTGAACTCGTTAACTTTATTTCTCGACATTTTGGGATGTTACAAGTCTACCCCCTTATAATAGGTTTCGTCCCCGAAACCTATCACAAGTCAAATAATTGAGGGTACGACTCCCTCATTTCCGCCTCCGTTTCCCATGTAGCCTCAGATCCCTTTCGGTGCCTCCATTGGACTTTAACCAATGGAATAACTTTATTACGCAAACGCTTCTCCTTTCGGTCTAAGATAGCCACGGGTTCTTCGATGTAATTAAGGCTGTTGTCGACCTCGATGTCAGTAAGTGGTACGTGAGCCGATTCATCCGCCAAACACTTTCGCAAGTGTGATACATGGAAGGTAGGATGAATCTCACTTAACTCATCAGGCAACTCCAACCGATAAGCGACTTTCCCAACCCGTGCCATTATCCTGAACGGTCCGACAAACCTCGGACTTAACTTTCCTCTCTTCCTGAATCGTATGATTCCCTTCCAGGGCGACACTTTCAACATTACTCTGTCCCCAACATCAAATTCGATAGGCCTTCGTCGTCTATCCGCATAGGATTTCTGGCGATCTTGCGCGGCCTTCATTCGAGCTTTGATTTGATCAAACCTTTCCGACGTTTCTTTTATGACTTACAGACTTCCTAACTCCTTCTGTCCAATCTCACCCCAACAAACCGGGGTCCTGCATCTTCTACCATACAATATTTCGTAAGGCGGCATGCCTATAGTCGTGTGATGACTATTGTTGTAGGAGAATTCGACTAACGGCAGATGACTGTCCCAACTGCCACCGAAGTCGATAATACAAGCAAGGAGCATATCTTCCAATGTCTGAATGGTCCTTTCGGACTGACCATCCGTTTACGGGTGGTATGCCGTGCTGATATTAAGCCTTGTGCCCATCGCCTCATGAAATCTTTTCCAGAACCTCGATGTGAATCGTGTGTCCCGGTCAGATACGATCGTCAAAGGCATCCCATGTCGTGCTACTACTTCGTTGATAAACACTTCTGCTAACCTTTCCGACGAGAACGTCTCACGAATAGGTAGGAAATGAGCACTCTTCGTTAATCGGTCCACAATGACCCAAATGGTGTCATGACCTTTAGCTGTGCGGGGTAGCTTGGTTATGAAGTCCATGGTAATGTGTTCCCACTTCCATTCTGGTATATCAAGTGGTTGGATCTTTCCATACGGTTTCTGGTGTTCAGCCTTTACTTGCGAGCAAGTCAAACACTTGCTTACATACTTCGTTACATCACATTTCATTCCAGGCCACCAGTAGTCCTTCTTCAGGTCTTGGTACATTTTGTTGGTACCGGGATGGATAGAGTAACGAGACTTATGAGCCTCATCCAAGATTTTGGTTCTAAGTTCGCCACCCATAGGTATCCATACCCGTCCATAACGTGTTCTAACACCAAGGGTGTTATATTCCAACTTGTCTTGTTGGCCAACCATTCTTTCCTTCTTTAAGTGCCTCATCTTGAGCCCTTTCGATTTCGCTCATCACATCCGATGTTACCACAAACTGGCAAACTTTCACTCTAATAGGAGTAGGCACATCCTTTCGGCTTAGAGCGTCAGCCACCACGTTTGCCTTTCCAGGATGGTACATGATCTCACAGTCATAATCCTTCAGGAGTTCCAACCATCGTCTCTGCCTCATATTAAGCTCCTTTTGTTCGAAGAAGTACTTTAAACTTTTGTGGTCGGAGTAAATAGTAAACTTCACCCCGTACAGGTAGTGCCTCCAGATTTTCAATGCAAATACGATAGCAGCAAGTTCCAAATCATGAGTCGGATAGTTGACTTCGTGAACTTTCAACTGCCGCGACGCATACGCAATCACTCTACCGCGTTGCATCAACACACACCCTAATCCCTGACCCGACGCGTCAGAGTATACCACCAGGTCTTCACTGCCTTCGGAAAGGGCCAAGACTGGAGCTTGGGTTAACTTCTTCTTCAATTCCTTAAACGCCTCATCTTGGGTCGAACCCCATTCATACTTAACCTCTTTCCGAGTCAACTTTGTCAACGGCGAAGCTATTTTTGAGAAATCCTGGATGAATCTCCGATAGTAGCCTGCCAATCCCAAGAAACTGCGGATTTCAGTTGGCGTCTTAGGAATGTCCCATTCCCTTACCGTCACTATCTTTGCTGGGTCAACCATAATGCCGTTCGGGTTAATGACGTGACCTAGGAATTGGACTTCCCTAAGCCAGAACGCACATTTGGAGAACTTAGCATACAACTTCTCCTTCTTCAGAGCTTCCAATACTTCCTTTAAGTGACACGCGTGATCACCCTCATTCTTGGAGTAGATAAGGATGTCATCGATGAACACTATTACCGATCGATCCAGCATCGGTCGACACACCCTATTCATCAAATCCATGAACGCTGCAGGGGCGTTCGTCAATCCAAAAGACATTACGCGGAACTCAAAGTGTCCATAACGTGTGCGAAATGCCGTTTTCGGTATGTCTTCTTCCCTCACCTTCAACTGATGGTACCCGGATCGAAGGTCGATCTTTGAGAACCAACTTGCGCCTTGTAATTGATCGAACAGGTCATCGATCCTTGGTAACGGGTACTTGTTCTTCACGGTACGTTTGTTCAACTCGCGATAATCAATACACATTCTCATCGAACCGTCTTTCTTCTTTACGAACAACACCGGAGCACCCCAAGGCGAGATGCTCGGTCGTATAAATCCTTTCTCAAGTAACTCGTCTAGTTGCGTCATTAGTTCCTTCATCTCTACTGGTGCTAGTCGATATGGAGCCATAGCCACGGGCTGGGCATCTGGTACTAAGTCAATTCGGAACTCAATTTCTCTATCGGGTGGTATCCCAGGCAAATCCTCTGGAAACACCTCCGGGTACTCGCGTACCACGGGTACATCATCTAGTTCCTTCACTTCCTTACACTTGTCAATCACATACACCAGATAAGCCTCGCATCCGCGCCTCAAGTAATTTGTTGCCTTAATCATTGAGATGACGTTTGGCATCGGGGCGTCACGATCTCCAAAAACTTCGACTTTGCTACCATCCGGAGCCTTGAGTCGGATTATCTTTCGTTTACATATAATTTGCGCTTCATTGGCAGTTAGCCAATCCATGCCTAACACGACATCGAACCCTCCCAAAACCATAACACACAATCTGACAGGGAACCTATGACCTTCTATTTTTATCGTGGAGTTTTCAACTACACCGGTTACTCTTGCAGTTCTACCCTCAGCGGTTTCTACGCTAAAGGCCATTTCTAACTTACTGACAGTGTACTTCACGCGTTTACAAAAAGTCGCAGATATAAAACTCTTACTGGCACCCGAATCAAATAACACAGAAACAAGAGTGTTGTCAAGGACGAACGTACCTGACGCCACATCGGGGTCCATTCTGGCTTGGTCTTGCGTCAGCGCGTACGCACGAGTCTTTGCTCGGGGCCTCTCTTCCCTCTTCTCCGGGCCTTTCCCCTTCCCGGCTTCACCCATTCTTGGTTTGGTGCATTCCCGGCTCAGATGACCGGCATCCCCACAGTTATAGCACTTGTAGTGTTGTGTGCACTCACGGGAGTAGTGCCCGGTCTTGCCACACTTAAAGCACAAGTTAGATCCCAGTCTACATTCACCCACATGCTCCTTTCCACACTTCCTACAAACAGTCGGCTCATCCACCCGAGCCCTTTTATCGCGAGCCCCAAACATCTTTCCACCAGTTCGCTTGTTTGAGAAGCTCGGTCTCTTCTTTGGTTCCTCGATGGCGACGACATTCAGTGCCAGATCATCAAATACTACGCCGCTCAGTTCTACTACCGAATCATAGGTAGTAGGGGCGTTTGCCTTAACATAGGTGCGGACCTGGTCCGGCAACCCTTGAATGTAGCAGGAAATTTTTCTCTCCTCCGTCGTAACAAGATGTGGCACCAGACGTGCCAGTTCATTGAATCGGGTTGTGTACTGCCGGTGCGTCATGCTCCCGGCCTTCAAACCCAGAAATTCCCTCTCTACCTTCTCAATCTCGTTCCTCGGGCAGAAATTCTTGATCACCAAAGTTTTCAAGTCAGCCCACATCATCGAGTCAACAACCTCATCCCCCTTAGCCTGACGTACACCTTCCCACCAGTGGGATGCTTCCTCCCTCAAGGAGTTAGCAGCAAACTTCACTACTTGATTAGCTCGACACTCGCTCAGACGGATGGCGGCTTCCATACGTATTACCCAATCAAAAGTAGCCACCGCGTCCTTCTTCCCAGTCAGGACCGGCGGGTCACATGCCTTAAAGGACCTATAGTCGCATCCGCGAGCAGGCGGTGCGTTGTCGGTCTCGTTGTTCTGGGCACCAGTTTCCGCACTAGATCCGCCTTCCCCACTAACTTTCTTTAATGCTTCAGCCAACAGACTTGGCAGAGAATTCTTCATCAACTCGGAGAACTCTCGAGCTATGGCTGCTCTCACTTCTGGTTCAAAAGTGAAAGGTTGTTGTGCAACTTGTGTCTGTTCAGTTCCATGCACACTAACCGTCGGTTCAGTGTGAACACTTCCTTCTTCGCTGTGCTCTTGGCGCGCAGGAATCCTGCCACGCCCACCATTTCGACCGCCGGTACGACCATCGGTACGGCCACCACGCCTTCCGTTCCCTCTCCTCGCCATTTCATTCTATAAGACAAGAAATCCAATGTCATCACGCTAGTTAACAAATAAAATTCAATAAGTACTGTAAGATGTTAATATACACTGGCCATCTGCAATTAACCATTACACTACCTTTCGATTTCTATTTGACCACCTTTGTGACTCCATTAGAACACAAGTCCTTACCTAACCCTTTCTAAGGCATACTATACATGTAAATATATACTACCTTCATACCTGATGCTGTGGCTCGAGTTACCCGTACTGGCATCCGCTTTCGGTCCCATTCACAGTTTAAGTTCAGACACTGGGAGTGTCCGAATCTCTCAAACTATTGCTCTGATACCAACTTGTAAAGCCCCAAACCCGGGAGGCCTCACTCGTTGGATTTACTCATTCACAAACAGTTCTTAAACATGAATATCAAATAACGCAGCGGAAAATTTCATTCAAACATAACGTCATCCTTGTTCATACATGCGGAAGCGTAAACATTGTTTAAAACATAATTACATAAACAACTCATAACGGGATGCCAGTCTTCATGATCGACCGGGTAACTCTTCTCGTTTGCCAAGCATCACCGTCCATCGTCCATACCTGCCTTAACCTGAATGTGCATACTAAAAGTCAGCTACGCTGGTGAGTTCTAGCATTTCATAAAAAAACTTTAACATCAACATTTGCCAAAAAACATATCATTCATTCATTTAGTAAAACCTATCACAAAAGCATGTAATAATAACATCTTTAAAAAGGTTTCGTACCCATATCATCATCAACATCATAATCATAAACACCGTTAAACGGATCGTTCATTAAAAGTTTTAACATTCATTTAAGTCATACATTATTATCTAAATCTGTGTTACCCTTCGTTTCGTCATTTAGTATGGTATTGCCCCTAAGGCTAACTGCACGAAGACCGACAATACCATACATTCCGTCAATTCCCTTTTTGGTATTGCCCCCAAGGCTAACTGCACGAGGACCGACAATACCCATTCAGTTGCCCTTATGGCTCTCATGTCCATAAACCGACAACTTCCATCGACGGCCACGGCTCACGGCCAATGACACCGTCGGATCATAATTTAACCTTACATAGGGTCACGTTAACCCCTGAGTAACCGTCGTTACTCCCTTTACCAGTTGTACAACATCATAACCATTGACATGCAACAGAGACAATGCCCCTGTTGTTTTTGTGGCAACTATGGCTCGCTGTCCATAATCTACCACAAGGCTGGGAATCTCATTTCCCAGACTTCATTCGTCAATTCCATTCATTCGACAAATTAGATTTGTAATGACTTCTTTAAAACCTTTACCTCTTTCTCTTCTCATTAAACATTTCCTCATTTAGACCGTTCATAAAACATTCGTAACCCTTTTTGGCAAAAACACTTCAAAACCTTTCCTTTCGTAAACATCGTTTCGTTAAAACATCATTTCGTTAAACATCATTTCGTTAAACATCATTTCGTTAAAACATCATTTCGTTAAAACATCATTTCGTAAGTATGCACACCAGCCCAAAAAAACATTAACAAAACATTTAAAAGAGGGCTCTAGAACTCACCTTATAAGCTAGTCTCGGTTGTCCTAAACAAAGGTCCAACAACTTCACTTCCGATCTGAATTGATTAGTTAAATACACATCAGACCAATACCGACTCTAACGGTTTAACCCTTCTAAACATACTGACTTCACTTAACCAGTTCTGATGTCTGCGCACTTAGCAAGTGCGCAGACCCTACTTCCTGCGCACTTAGCAAGTGCGCAGACCCCTCTTCCTGCGCACTTAGCAAGTGCGCACGACCTGTTCTTTGCGAAAAACCCTAACTTTCGCATTCGGGTCTGATCATGTCAAGATCCCGAACCTGTCGCATTCAAAACGTTCGTTTTCCATTAAGGAACTCAAATCCATGATTATCTTTCAGTTTCATCCGTTCAAACCTTACCTTTTCACCCAAAACCCGAAAAAACCCAAAAACGAACTAAAACTCAGATTTAGGTCGGATCGTTATCTGAATCGAGCTTCTGATCTGGAGGTTCTTCTCACGAGTGCAAGAGACACGAGCGGGTGCAATCTTGTGCGATTCCGACACTTTCTCTCTCTACGGTTTTTCTCTCTCTAGAATTGCAAATGAGAGAAACATTTGGTGATCTTGACTATTTATAGGGGAGACCTCCCCAAGCCCGGTTCGCGACTGACCCGGCCCGACTTCGGCCCGCTTGAACTCGTTAACTTTATTTCTCGACATTTTGGGATGTTACAAATATGTAGGTGCGTTAGTGACTAATTAATGTCATTAAAGTTTGAGAGTTTCGCACCCTTTTAACGTTACTTGTATGCGTGTGTCATTAAGATGCGTAATGGTTTTACTGTCAGCATTAGCATTAACGAGCAAACTTTTTTTATAATTTTTTAATTCATTTTAATAATTTTTTTAAACAATTGATATTAATTTTTTAAAACAATAACTTATATCAGATTTTAGATTAACATGTCGCACCTTTCAATATAACTCAAATTAACATATTCATATTAGACATTAACATAATCACAGTTAACAGAATTCAAATTATCAGATATCATACAATTCAGTGTATACAAAATTAACAAAAATACCCAATGAGCCGGATTACAGAAAACAGAAGTACAACTGAAACCATGGTGTACAAACGATTGTAGTCCCTAAGTACCATATGTATGAGATAAGGCGTTAGCATATACTCACCACCCACCAGATGCAAATATATCCTAGAACCAGTCCATAGGCCTCTTAAATAGATATAGCTAAGTATTTCTCCGAGAACATAGATATACATATAAAATAGAGACGTCGTGGTCTAATCACACCGTCAAGGATGGTGTCAAGCCATCGACACTGCAATGACAAGTCTTTTTTGACCCCATAGAAAGAGTTGCTCAGGTATATTAACAGATTAACAAATCATGATAATATAATAAAGAAAATAAATGTAAAGTAACCTAATTTCTAATAATTACCCGGTCATGTAAGTCTAATTGAAATTCATGCATAATCATACAAAAAGGTAACAAACAAGAAACATAATTCTGCAGGTTCTCTTGTTTCATTAATTTATACAAAATCTACCTGTGTAATTAGATTTCTTAATCTATGATTATGGTTAAAATAATCATGATTTATGTGAAAAAATTTACTGAAATGGTGATCATCATATCTTTAATTATATGCATATACTTAATCTATGTGGATTGAAATGTTTAACCCAGAGGCCAGAACCCACTGTTCCCTTGCTGCTTATGGGTCGGACAGAATCCACTTGACAGTTATCGATGTAGTCTCTCAAATAAATGTGTAATTAACAAAATGATATAAAAAGAATTATGAGAGTACAGAAATGAAGAAAATGGATGTTCTTTTATTGGTGTAGTGGTAGCATGAATATGAAAGATCAGGAATGTGAACATGAAGCACTAGTGGTCTAGTGGTAGAATAGTACCCTGCCACGGTACAGACCCGGGTTCGATTCCCGGCTGGTGCATTAGAGCTATGATGACAAGCCTTTGTGATGGTGGGTTCCATCATAACAAACTGTATTTCAGCGAAGAAACAGGCCCTTCTGAGCTCAAAATTTTGTATTTTTGCTCTCTGTTTTCTATTTTCTCTTTTTTGTTCCCCTCTTCACTAGCGTCTTGATGATTGTAAAACAACCTCCCCCTCCTACCATGACCGATAAACTTCATTCGGTGGTCACCGTCTCGAACATCAGTAACTTCATCAGTGGCGGAACTTGAACCACTAAATTGAGGGGGCCGAAAATATTATACATAAAAAAACCAAACTTTTGTCACCAAACAAAGACCATAAATCCCAAAAATGATGTGATTGTCTGGATTTGTGAAACAGATTTCGGCTTTTGGTCTGGATTAGGGGGCCCAAACACTATAACTAAAATGAAATAAAACTTATGGGTCGAAATCAATAGTTCTGAACAAAAAATAGGGGGGCCTAGGCCCCTCTAACCCTTTAAATGTTAAATAGGGGGGGGGGGGGGTGGGCCCCCTCTGGCCCCTTAAATGTGCCTCCCCTGACCTTCATCCCTATAACTTTGGAGATGAGAACGGACAATATACCTCGTGGGTGGAACTTTTCAAAATACACTGTCGTTCGTTCCAAGTGATCGACCATATCATCCCCCTTGAATCGTCCTCCTTATCCAAGGCCGCTGATACCGAAAAAGACAAGGCGGCTGACAGTCGATTGGGTGCCATTGTATTGCAATGGATTTATGGTACAATCTCGAACGACCTTTTGCACACTATTCTCAAACTGGACTCCACTGCCGCTCAAGCGTGGCAGTCCTTGCCCAACATTTTCCAAGATAACCGAAACTCACAAGCACTCTACCTTGAAAACAAGTTCTCCAACACCAAGGTTGATACCTTTCCTAACGTATCAGCCAGGGCCGGTCCCGAGGATTTAAGTACCCCGGCCGAGCCGGAAAAAAGTCCCCTATGAACAAAATATATAAACTAAATTTTTTTTAAACGACGATTAACGTTATAGCAATAAACATAGTGGGCTGATGATTGGTCTTCGACAGTTCGACTCTTCGTTTCCTGCTTCTTCTGTTATTCAATTCGTCCTTTTTTTTAAACAGCCGATGATTTCTAATTTCTTTATAAAGATTAGGACTCAACCATTACATATTTAAATTATAAAGAATAAATGGATTACTGTATTAGGGCCCAACCAATCAATCGTTACATATTTACATTATAAAGATTAAACGGATTAGGAGGCAACCATTACATTATAAAGATTAAAGAGTGTCCAACCATTATAAAAAGGGTCCAATATGTTTTTAAGTTTTATAAAAAAGTCCCAATATATAAAATTTTATAAATATATATATATATATATACATACACACACACACACATATATATAACATATATATAATTTTACGCCACCTAAAAAATAGGCCCTGGCCGGAGGTCCGGCTCGGCCTACCCAGGGCCGGCCCTGGTATCAGCCTATTGTCAAGAATTGAAGATCCTATCTTTCCAATTGGCAAACGTTGATGCCCCCGTCACAAATCAGAGGCTTGTTCTACAACTCATCGTGGGTCTTAATGGTCAGTTTGATGGGGTTGCAATGATGTTACAACAAACTACACCGCTCCTCGATTTTTATGAAGCCTGATCTTGGAAGAAACCCGCAAGGCACATGAGACCTCATCTAATGCTGATACAACCTTACATACGGATGCCACGAGATCACCTTCACCAACCGATGGGTCCACCTCAACCACTTGTTGGGGGTCACGGGTACACCGAACATCAGCCACGAAACAGTAACAGTGGTGGGCTTCTGATTCAAGCCGTGGAAGTCGGGGTCGCCCTCGAGGCCGTGGCCAATACAGAAACAATTTTTTGTTGCAAAATTCGTACCTTCAATGGGCTTGGACGCCACCGGGTTGGAACACTCCACCCGTACCCTATCCAACAGCACCCACTTCACGTGAAATTTGAGCATATCAGAGGGGCATCCGTGTAATTAAGTTTAAATTAAACATACATGGCTTACCATTTACACGCTCTTATAGGGAATGGCAGGCAAAACTTCAAAGTTGGAGCACCAAACAGTGCATTACTCAATAGTGAGAGGCTACTTTGCATAACTTTCTGAAAGTTAATAACAACCTCACCTTGCAACCATCTCAGATCATTTAGGCCGGGGAATGGCGGCGACTGTTGTATCGAAAGAAGTGCATCCGGAAACCGTGGCGAAGGTCACCGGATTCATCATGAACTGCGGCGGTGGCCCCATAGTTCCGGAGAAGTACCAAGGCGAGGGATTCAGTTCCGATTTGATCCGCAGCCTACTTAAAGTTCAGCATATCCATCGCGGCCGTGTAACCTGCATCTTCACCGTCAAACCATACGTCTGCGTAATTTCCTCTCTCCCTCTGTAGCCCTAATTTCAATTCTTCCTTGACAGATTTACATATTCCTTAGAATTTGTGGTTATGTCTATGCATTCAAATTAGGTCAAAATACAAATCGACTTCGTATGAACATTCGGAATTAAAATTAAAAGAGGGAGATGTAAATTATCTGTAGTTTTAGAACCTGTGTCAATCGGTTATCTGTATTTGTATCTTAATTAATGAAATAAACATCTGTCTTCCATGACGTCATGGTCATGGTTTCTGCAGAACGCTTATAACACTTTTCATGGGGGAGCAGTTGGATCAATAGCAGAGATGGTGGCTATAGCTTGTGCTAGAACTGTCGTCAACAAGGATAAAGAGCTTTTTCTTGGTGAATTAAGCGTCTCTTATCTGGCTGCAGCTGTTAGCCAAGTATGTCTTTTGAGTCAATTGTTTGCTACTTTTTGTGTCTAATTAAAACTGCAATGGTGGTTCTATCTTAGCTTATAGCAGTGTTAAAATGTCTAGTGATCAAACTTCGATAATCTTGCAGCATTTTAGAAATGTTAGATGAGTTAGGTTAGTACTTAATTAGCTAAGTGGAGATTAAGGGAATGCATAAACAATCACACAAGTTTTTCGTTTTAATACATAAACTCATAAACTGGTACATATTTTGCTTATGTAAACATGTGAGCAGTAAAATGTTCATGAAGCTACATTTTCAAATGACTTTTTCATTGTCTCTTTGATACAGAGATTTACCCCAAATTGATAAAAACAGATTGACAATTACGGTTAAAAAATAGGTGGTTAATCCCATGTTAATTATATAAAAAATTTGATTTAGCAAGTGATTGTGAATTATCAAGGGGCCCTAACTAGTCAAAGTGATGGGAATGTTTAACACCTTGGTGCTTGCTTAAGCAGAAACTCTAAGTAGGAAATTTAAGATCAATAGAAGCTTGGTTTTATAAAGTGCTCCACAACAGGGCCTTGGGGTGGCGCTTCATGTACATCTGGGTCAAAGTTGGTCAAAATATGTAAAAACGACCGAAATGATGAAGAAATTATGATGGCTTACTTGATACAAAGGTTGATATGTAAAAGGGATGAAAGAGAGACAACTTTTGGCTGTACATAGAGAAAACCCTGCATATGTGAAGCTTACGCCTTGGCTTTCGGGACCTAAACACGTTGGAGCCCCTCGCGCTTTCTAAAACCAAGAATTGAATCTTGTTTACCAGAATCAGTTCATTAAAAATTGGACAATTATGTAAATTTAGCTTAACAAATAGCCTGCAGAGAAACAAAAGAGTTGTTTATACTTAAATATCATAACTTACAGCTTATGGCTTTTGAATCGATATCAACGACTGTTATCCTACTTAGATGATACCAAATCCGACACATTATCCGTTTGTTGATTCTTTGAGGCTTTTAATCCATTAATTCCAAATGCAGTTTTATTTTTAATATCGTCAGGCAGAAGTGATCGTTGATGCGTCTGTAGTAAGGAGTGGAAGGAATTTGACCGTTGTTGCCATAGAGTTCAAGCTAAAGGATTCAGAAAGATTAAATTATTTGTGCCGTGCTACCTTCTATAACATGCCTGTTGCAAGCTTGTGAGGCATTCTTGAAGCCTTGAAGGTTTCATAAAATAAATACATCTTCATTCATGTTACTGAGGCCAGTCTTGATGCATGGAAGGTATGCACTGCAGTTGTTTATGTAATATATATGCTTTATATATTGTATATGTAGTCACACATTTTCTGAGTCAATGGCAATGGCGGACCCAGAAAACTAATTCAGGACATGATGTAGTGAAAAAAGGATATTACCGAACAATATTTACTTGCCTAAAAACGATGTCGGTAATAATTCAGGGGTTATTATAAACATTTTAACGATGTCGGTAATAATTCAGGAAGAAGATGTTGAAGATACTTGTAATTCTTTTAGACGGTTTATTATCGTCGATGAACTTTACCGCTGTCATTGGATACCAAGAAATGTTTGACAAATATATTTAGTAATGGAACGTTTGTCTTTTGTGTAAAGCCAATTACAATTGTTATTTAGTTTTGTTAATTTATAAAGCCATACAGGGATATCCTCCAAGTATATTTATCAAGAAAACGTTGAGGCAAAACGTACAAAAAAAAATGAGAACCCAAAAATTTTACAAAATAAATTTGATTCAAAGATAGAAGATTACCATATGAGGAGCGGGAGGGTTATCAATGAAGACAAAGAAAGAACGCCCGATTCAATCAACGTAAGCCATTTTAACTCAAACGAAAAAAATATTAGATGTTAGACAGTGAAAGACTATAAAATTTACAAAATAAATAGCGTGATCAAAGCAATGACCTTGAAAATACCGTCGGGCGATCATTAAATAAAGTCGGTCGACAATGTAATACGGTGGAACCCCTGCATTAGAAAAAAAAATATATCGGGACACCTCTAGATTACGGTCGGTAGCCAATTTTTAATAGGCGAGCCGCTTGGGTTTGTGTAAGGTCGGCCATGTTTTAATAAGAATTTTTAATAGGCGAGCCGCTTGGGTTTGTGTAAGGTCGGCCATGTTTTAATAAGAAATACAGGTGCATGTGTTTTAACAAGGGCGAGTCGCCCAAGTTAAAAAAAAAACAAGTGAACGCCTTAAAATATCGGCAGGGCGCCTCTGTTTAAATCAGAGCGAGTCCATTCCTATTTCAACGACACTTTAAAAAAATAGTAATAAAATAAACATGAGTGACCGACTGTGACATTGATGTAAGACGGGCAACGCTACCCTTGACATGAAAGGCACAAACACCGGCGGATGCAGAAAGAAAAGGGCGCAACACCCATGTTTTACACGTGGCCTGATATTACTGGTATAAAACAAGAACGTCCGAACACAATACCTAGGTGTAGACGCATGTGTTGGTGGGGATATTTTGAGGAATTGAAAAGTCAGAGTGACATTTTGAGGAATTTGAATAGTAAAAGTGACGTATTGGGAATTTGTAATAAACAATAGAGGTAAATGCAGTTTTCTTCCCTAGTGTTTGGTAAAAAATTAGGTTTCGTCTAATTTTCAAACTTTTAACAGTTTGTGTCATGTACATTTTATTTTTCTCACTATCCGTCCATAAAACAGACATCAGCTAACGTTTATGTTAACTCATCCTCACGTGACGGCGTGACCCTCATGTGAGGGGTAGTATCGTCCTTTCAGGTCCTTTAACATATGATTCCCCCTTTTAACAACGATCTACAACCTTTTTTTGTTAAATCTTCATGGCTCGAATGCTCGATCCTTTTTCTCTTCGTCGATGAACCCTAAGATCGAGCATAATGTAATATGCTCTTATGGTAGTAGAACACCGATTCACACTTCATGGACTCCAACAAATCCTGGTCGTCGATTCCACAGTTATGTAAGGACTTCAAACCCAAGATTCTTGAAAGGACGATGCCACCCCTCACGTGAGGCCTGTGGGTCACATGGGGATGTGTTAACAGAATCGTTAGTTATCATATGTTTTAAGTAGGGATAGTGAGAAAAAATAAAATATACGTGACACAAGATTTAAAAGTTGAATTAATCGCGATTTTTTTGACCAAACCCCGGTGACAGAAAAGCGGTTTCCTTTTAACTCCAAACATAAACCATCTAATTGTTTTTAACCATACAATTTTCAGAAAATGTGGTGAAATGGGAATGAAGGCGAAAAGAAACACCGCAGGTGGGTTTCTTCTATCTCTTATTTTCTCTTTTACTGTTTCAATATCATAGCGAATTTCTGTAAATCAACCAATCGAATTTTAACGCGTATATAATGCTAACTTTTTATAATTTCATCATAGAGGGCCTCATAACTAAAGAATAGGTCCGCGGCCGCCTATGATGTTAATATTTGTTTGTTTCTTGACTATGATGCATTATGAGCTTTTTGCTGATGTGGTGCCTAAAACAGCTGAGAATTTTCGAACACTCTGCACAGGTATAGTTATAGTTGACTCTTCGCTCCAGGGCTTAATTTAAGATATGTACATTGTAATTATTATATGTGAAGGGGAAATGGGGATTGGAAAACCATTGCACTACAAAGGAACTGTATTCTATCGTATTTGTAAAAACTTCTTTGCTGAAGTATGCTTCTTTCCTTATCTCAAACAAATATCTACACACTTTTTTCATAATCTTAGGGCTGTAAAATAACTTTTGTCATTGTTGCAGGGAGGTGATTTCCAGAACCAAAACGGTATGTATTCTATTTAAATCTTGTTCCATCCGCATTCCCGATTTATAAGGAGTGATGGTTTTGCGTGGGGAAAGCATCTATGGAGGAAATTTTGAAGGTACAATGTTCGTTTTGTATTATGTTTTATCATTACCTATGTTACTTTTTGCGGTTTTTGTAGATGAGAATTTTAAACTGAGTCATAGTGTGGCCGGTCTGCTATCTATGTCAAATGTCGGCCCATGTACAAATGGATCTAAGTTCTTTATACTCTTCGATCACTTGCACACTTTGAATAGGTAATTCATAATCTCAACATTTAAGGGCATATATTATAGGTTTATAATTAAATATTGTATTTAGTTATTTGAATATAAACTTATGACACAGGCCTTTAAATGTTGATTTTGAAAGTACATTCCCTAAAAATAGAAATTGGCTGAAAGCAAATAACTTTTCAAGTGCACAATATGCTTCGAGAACTGAAATTAAAAGAGTCATTTTTATTAGCCCTTGTTTAATCTAGGGACCATGTTGTTTTTGGAGAGGTAATAAAAGGAATGGAAACTGTTAAAAAGATTAACCTGTTGGGAACACCTATAGGAAAACCTTCTGGGGTAGTAAAAATTACAGACTGTGGTGAAATTCCTGAAGATAAAAAGAACAATGTGATGGAATTTGATGAAGGTATTGCATTTTTAATCCCTAAATTGATTCATTCACATAGTTCGAAGTGATATAATCATGTTTAACACATTGATTCTTCGTATAAAAGCTAGAATAGCTGTACTAACATGTACCATTTTGACCCATTTTGACCAGTGTTTTTAGGCAAAAAGAAAAAAACTGGGAAGAGAGCTGAACCATCCAACTCTGTTTTGGAGTTTTATTCTTCTAAAAGGGATTACTCGTCGTCGTCATCTAAATCATCCAACTCTGATTCGGAGTTTTATTCTTCTAAAAGGAAGTACCCGTCGTCTAAATCATCCAACTCTTATTCTTCAGAGTGATTCCTAGTTAATTCTGAAAAGCCTTCTAGCAATCCACATCAGATGATTCAAGCAAATTTTGATTATTATGTTTTCAACAACAAATTGCAAAACTGATTTCCATTATGGAAATACCCTATGGATGACTACAAAATAGGCTCCGCTTGTTCATGACATAAAAAAAACACCACCGTTAGCCTCGCCACAGAGAGGGGGTTTCTCTATGACCGACTCCGACGTGAGAATAAGTTTTTGGTTTTCCGGAGAGAATTAGGGTTTTCAATGTAATAGGGAGGAATGAGAGAGAGAGAGCATGCATTCTTGTAACTTTTTCTCTCCTTTGTAAATGTGAGGTTATCTTGATAATGATAATGATGTGCGAAATGGTGGTAATATAAAACTTAAATATCATTTGTTTGTAAACTTAAATATTTATTTAATAAGATATGGTCTTAACATAAACATACACGGGTCAATGGCATCGGGATCAAGTGGTATGTTTATGTTGGGACCATATCTTATTAAATAAATAACATACATTAATTTAAAATTATATTGGAAATACGTTTTGTTTCGTTTGCAAAATTTGGGTCATCTTCGTACAAACACAAATCGGAATTTATTTTGTCAATTATAGTTTCAACCTCCGTAATATTTAAAGTCGGGTTTAACGCAAAAGGCTGATTTGGGTAAACAGTGTGGAGCCGACCAAACATCGGTGGTTAAGTTCACGCTGATTTTGTATATTTTTCAAAAAAAAAAATTAATCTTGTTTTGCAAACTTCCACATAATTAAACAATCATGTCAAGCTAGTACGACTTACGTGATTATAGCGAGGTTGTAGAGTTTCCCGAATCAATTTTGTCAAGCGAGAGTTGCCAAAGTGGTTGAACAGCAAACATTCTTGAATCACGAACTTCGACATTCGATCCCGAACCATGTTCATGTCGTATATAAATATATCAATGTCACCACCCATTTGTGTTTGGTCGGATGCCGCATTTGCATTCTTTACCTTGCAATATTTAACATCGTGTTTTTTCAATGTTGAGTTTGAGTCTTTTCCTGAAAAAAGGCCACAAATTTTGCAACGAGTCTTTTCAGACCTGTCACTCATATCATATAAATCCCAATTGCACCAAATTTTCGGGTTCCTATTATGAGGTAGCACCCTAACAACGGTAAGCTCGGTGGAAGAGGCTTGAGCAATGAATGATTGTGATTGAGCCACAACGAGAGTATTTTTTTACGTTTTTGATTTTGGTTTTGTGTTTTCAAGTGGCGTATTCAACCAATTCATCCAACATATACTTATACTAACTTAGGGGGGTAAAATGATCCACCAAAATACAAAAAACGGTAAAAAAAAAAAGCACAAAAAAGCTAGATCGTGAAAGGACATTTTTAACTGCAGGAACCGGTTTCAAACTGGGTAGGATCGGGTCGGGTAGAAACCGGTTTAGAACTGATTTTCAAGCGGGGAAGAGGAACCGGGTTGGAATTGGCGGGTTGGAACCGGGTACACTAGGGGGCAGGTTGGAACTGGAACCTAGTCCAGGTTGTGTGGTCGGGTACGGTTCGACAACCGGTTTTTTTTGCCCACCTCTACATCTATGTGTGTCACGTATAAAATCAATAGACGTTTGAGTTGTTACTAAGTGGCGCGTTGAAAATGGATTGAAGGAGATTTAATGATTTATGATGTTGAACCATCGGGGATGGTGACCACATTTGTTAAGATAACTAGTGTCACACATTGTGACGGTTAACTACGTAAAGAGAAATGTATAAAGTAATGGTGGCTCGGTTTTAAATATCGAAACGTATAAACACGAAAGCGGATTTAAAAAAAAGAAAGATTAAAATATATCATATTTGAGCCGACTTAGTTTTAAATAAAATTTAGGTTGGAACATAGGTTGAGACACCATAAATTTCATGCATGTAATCCTTAATCAAAGCCGCGCTTCTCCCTCCGATTCATGTAAGCTCATGGTTATTTGCTGCATAAGCCCGATCAAAGTATAATGATGGGCCCGTTGGGCCGATCCAGCCCACATCAAACAAACCCATTAGGGTTCCTATAAATAGGGGCAACCCTTCTTCACTCCTCCAATCTATCCCATTTGTTGTTTATATACGCGTTTATCTCGTATAGTCATTTTGCTTCCTGCTTTTTATTCCACTCAATGATTTTCAAACATATTCTCATGCTTCTTTGTAGTTTGTTCTGGTATATATTTGTGTTTGATGTTGGTCAAGTGCTCGTCTTTTTCAAAAGGCTACAGCTTTCACAAAAAAAAGTCAACTTCAACGGTCAAAGGTATACTTATTAGTTTTTTATGTTTCATAAATTAAATTATTAGTATTCCTTTGCTTCTTTTGTATATATTTGGTTTCATTATCATTTTCAGAAAATTAGATATAAACAATACATAAGTTTACATACTGCTGTGTATATATATTTATGTCTATACGGATAATAGTCATTTTGTAGACACTTCACCCCAACCGGCCCAAATGTCATTTTGTTGCTCTTGAAAGTGACAGACCGAATCCCAAATGTCTATAAGGATTCAACCCGAGCACTACCAATGTATTATTTGTGTAAAAAATATCAACCCTAACCCGTATACACTTAATATCATGTAACTCGAACACGACACATTTAACCCATTTATTTAAATATGTCAAATGGGTTGACTATAGTAATGAAGTTGTAAACTTGATAATTGGATTCGTTGGTTGTAAAAAATGAGTTAAACGGGTTTGTGGATCGACTTATTTAGTTAAGCCGGTTAAACAGGTTAACCCGAACAAGATCCACTTAACTAAATAAGTAAACCCGAACACATCGCATTTAATTAAGTGTAGAAATTCTGGGTGATCGTGTATTTGTAATTATCTGTATTCTTTCAGGCGGCGAGTAATGCTGTAGTTTTGCCATTAGTGGCAGAGACTTTAGGTCTTATGTGCACGCCTGTGTTTCAGGCGGCGAGTAATGTCGTAGCTTTGCCGTTATTGGCAAAGACTTTAGGTCTTATGCGCGCGCCTGTGTATCAGGCGGCGAGTAATGCCGTAGCTTTGCCATTATTGGCAAAGACTATAGGTCTTATGCGAGCGCCTATATCTCAGGCGGCGAGTAATGCCGTAGCTTTGCCATTATTGGCAAAGACTTTAGGTCTTATGCGCGCGCCTGTGTCTCAGGCGGTGAGTAATGCCGTAGCTTTGCCATTAGTGGAAAAGACTTTAGGTCTTATGCGCGCGCCATTGTTTCAGGCGGCGAGTAATGCCATAGCTTTGCCATTAGTGGCAAAGACTTTAGGTCTTATGCGCGCCCCATTGTTTCAGGCGGCGAGTAATGCTATAACAAAAGTGACTCAAAGGTACGATTTTTCTTCATTAGAAACACCGCGGGCCGTGTTACCGCCCTTCTTCTCTTATATGTAACATTTCCGCAATTGGGCGGCGTTCCAAGTTCTGGGCACCTCCTTCCCATCCAACTGTTGCAGCGCATACGCGCCTTTTCCTAATACCTGGCGGATCATATACGGACCTTCCAATGTTGGGCCCAATTTCCCTGTGTTTTCTGCACGACTTGCTTGGTTACTTTTTAGCACGTATTCTCCTTCTCCGAAGGTACATTCGTTAACCCTTTTGTTGTATGTTTTTTCCAGCCTACCCTTGTATCTCGCCTCGTTGATAGCTGCCATCTCCCGGCGCATCTCCAGGACATCCAGATTGGATCTTAACTCGACCTCGTTCCCTTCTCTTCCTCCGTTCAGTTGTCGCGCTGTAGGAATGCCAATCTCTGCTGGAATCATGGCTTCTGTACCGTATGTCAAGCTGAAAGGGGTTTCTCCATTGCTGCTTTTTGGCATTGTCCTATGTGCCCATAGTACGTGTGGGAGTTGTTCTAGCCACGACGTTCCTTCTTCTTCTAGGCGTGTTTTTATTCCATCCACAATGCTTCTATTGACTCTTTCAACTTGCCCATTCCCCTACGGGTGTGCTACGGAGGTGAACACCTGTACGATTTGCAGTTCCGCACACCATTCCCTTGTAGCCCTATCAGTGAATTACTTCCCGTTGTCACTGACTATGTAGAGTGGGAGGCCAAAACGGCAGATTATGTGCTCCCAGATGAACTTCTTGATGTTGGTTGCGGTGATGGTTGCCAGGGGTTTCGCCTCAACCCACTTGGTGAAGTAGTCTATTGCTATTACCAAGAATTTTATGTGTCCGGGTGCTTCTGGGAATGGACCTACCAGATCGATGCCCCACTTCTAGAAAGGCCATGCTGCGGATACCGGGATGAGGTTGTTTTTTGGCCTATGCACCATTGGTGCATGTTTTTGGCAACTATGGCACTTGCGTAGTTCCTCTGTAGCATCTATGTGCATTCCTGGCTAGTAGTAACCGGCGTTCATTAACTTGGCCACCACCGCCCGCGGACCTGCGTGGATTCCACATATTCCGAAGTGGATTTCCCTGATTAAGTAGTTGGCTTCTACGCTGTCTACGCAACATAATAACGGGCCTAGGAATGATCGTCGGTACAGCATCCCGTCTTGAAGTTGGTATTGCGCGGCTTTAGCCTGTAAATTGTGCGCTTTGGATCTTTTAGGCGGTAAGGTTCCCGTGCCTAGGTATTTACGGATTGGAGACTCTCCTTGCTGTGTGGTATTGACTTCCGCTACCTCGGTAGACGGGTTCTGAATTATCTCCAAGTGGATAGCTTTCATTGGGTCACTGAAGTTGGAGGCTATTTTGCTTACCACATCCGCTTTGTTGTTCTGGCTTCGTGGTATGTAAATTACCTCCCACAAGATAAAGTACCTGAGTAAGTTTCTGTAAATGCTGAGGTACCTGATCATTATCTGGCCTTTGGCTTCATAAATCTCGTTTATCTGGTTTGCCACTAATAACGAGTCCACATGTGCACGTACGTGCCTTGCCTCTTTCTCCATTGCCCAACGGAGACCCGCTAAGAGTCCCTCATATTATGTTTCATTGTTGGATGTTTGAAATGACAATTTTAAAGCACGCGTAAATTCTGTTCCTTTCGGACTAATGAGCAGTAATCCTACTCCTGATCCTTCGATGCATGCTGCCCCATCCGTAAATAACTCCCATGGAGTTTCTGTTCCTATGGCCTGCGCAACTATTTTCTCATGCGCTTCCTCTTATACAGTTCCCTTAGGGACCTCTGTAAGAAAATATGCTATGACTTGGCCTTTTACGGCGGACCGCGGCTTGAATGATAGTTCGAACACCCCTAACTCAATTGCCCATCTTGTCATCCGCCCAGAAAGTTCCGGACGACGCAAGATCTGATGTAAAGGGAAATTCGTTAGGACGTCCACATTGTGTCCTTGGAAGTACTCGCGTAATCGCCTAGAGGCGTGCACTAGAGCCAGGACCAGTTTTTCTGTCATGGAGTAATTGGCTTCCGATCCCGTCAGAACTCTGCTGATATAGTAGATCGGGGTCTGTGTGCCTGCGCGCTCAACCATAAAGACCGCGCTAATCGTCTGGTGTGATGCGGAGAGATAAACTTTCAATCTCTCGCCTTTCACCGGCACGGCTAGTGTAGGTAAAGCTGTCAGGTAAATTTTCAATTCTTGGAATGCTTTTTCCGCTTCGGCGGACCACTTGAAATCGAACTTTGTTATGCAATTCTTCAAAGTGGCGATAAAAGGTAGAGACTTCTCCGCGTGTTTGGCCAAGAACCTCCTCATGGCCACTAGCCGCCCATTTAAAGTTTGAACCTCATTTAAGGATCTCGGGGATGCCATACAAGTGATTGCAGCAACCTTCTCCGGGTTTACTCTTACGCCTTCTTTAGTGACGATTACGCCTAAGAATTTTCCTTCCTCCATTCCGAACGAGCACTTCACCGGATTCAGCTTAATACCGGATTTTTTTCAGGCAAATGATCGTTTCTGATATATCCGCCAGCATGATCTTCTCATCCCTACTTTTGATTACTAGATCATCGAGATATACCTCCATGTTTTTTCCGATTTGATCCTTGAACACCTTATCCATCAATCGCTGGTACTTGGCGCCGGCGTTTTTCAACCCAAATGGCATCTTTGTGTAGCAAAAGATGTCGATATTCGTATGAAAGGCGGTTTTGTCCTCATCTTCTGGGACCATTTGCACTTGATGGTACCCCTTATAGGCATCAAGGAAGCATTTATATGGGAACGAAGCCAAAGAGTCGACTTTTGATTCAATTTCTGGTAGCGGGTATGCGTCTTTTGGGCATGCCTTATTCAAGTCCTTGAAATCCATGCACATTCTCCATGACCCGTCTGATTTTTTAACCATGATCGGATTAGCAATCCACGTCTGGTATCTTACTTCTCTCAGGATCCCAGTTGCCACCAATTTACGCACTTCCTTTACCACTGCCTCGCGCCGCTCCGGCGCCATACTTCGTCTTTTTTGAGCTACTGGTTCAACTGATCTATACGTGCGCAACGCGTGCTCTGCTGTATCCCGCGGGACCCCTATCATATCTGATGGTTGGAAGGCAAACACATCTAGGTTTGCGCGCAGTAACTCTTTCAAGTGTTGCCGGACGCGCACATATATGGTGTGTCCAATAGTGATGGCCTGTTCCGGGAAGGCGGGGTTAATCACCCATTTTTCTAGTTCTGTAAGGGGAAGCACCGGTGGCACTGTCGTAGGTTCTATTGCTGCGCATTCCTAATCTGCCCAAACTTTGGCCACACCTTTAGGAGTTGGGAACATGATTAAACCCATCGATGTGGATACCGCCGCCGCCAAAACCCCTAGATATGTTATCCCTAAAATGACGTTGTGTTGGGAATGCGCCGGTACCACCAAAAACTGAAGCGAAACCGAGCGCATCCTGTCCCTATCTCCGATTGTCACTGGGAAGGTTATATGTCCCAATGGCCTGATTGTTTCCCCGGAAAATCCCATTATGGGCGCGTGCACTTCCTCCAACCTTTCTTGATCCTCCCTATCCATTTGTCTGAAACACTGTTCATACAGAATGTCTGAGAAACTTCCTGTGTCGACGAAGATGCGACGCATCCTGTAGGGACCTACCAACACCGTGATCGTCAAAGGACCAACGTGATAATCCCCTATCTGAGGTAGGAAAGTCAAAGGCGCTTCCATCCACAACTGTGATGGTTCCGCGTTTCTTTTCTTCTTCCCCCGCGGGGTATGTAAGCCCCCTCTGATCATGTACATGTCGCGGACCCCGAGTCGGGATTCTGTTTCTTTCCCCTTCCCATTTTCCGAACCGGCCTGCTTACTGTCTTTAAGGAGGTGTGCCAATTTTCTTGCTTTTACCTGCAAGTCAATATGCCTCTTTAGGTGGTGACATGCGTTCGTATCATGTCCCGCGGCCTTGTGATAGGCGCAATATGTCTTGTTATCTCGTGAGGTGCTTTCCCGAATGGGGCGTGACTCTTCTAACTTTAGATTCTCTGTTGCCAAGATTTCACTCGGGGTTTTTCTCAGCGATGGGTAAGATGCAGCCGGGTATGGTCTATGAGATATGTTGGATGTCTCGCGCCTGACCGGGTATGATATTCACGGGAAATACGAGTCCCTTGGTCTCTCTAACCTTGGGTAAGTGCCAGGTGTCGAGAACCTTGGCCTGTCCCCAGAATTCTGCATGTGCTTGTATGGTTTTTTCGAATCTCTCCTGGCGTATGCCTCAGATCCCCTTTTTTCATCTCTAGGTTTCTCCCGCGCCCTGTTTTGCACCACGGATTTCTCAGCTTTGATGTATACTTTTGCCACTATCATTAACGATTCCATGGTTTGGGGCATGCCCTCGGGACCATGGAGACGTCGTATAAGGTGGTCATCGCGTACTCCATTGATGAATTCTGCTATCATGAGGTCCTCTGTGGCCCCTCCTATCTGTAGAGATTCAAGATTGTATCTGACCAAAAACTGTTCGACTATCTCGTTATCACGGCGCCGTATGTGGAGGATCTCAGTTTTGTCTTTCGTGTGCCGTTTCTGTTAGCTGAACTGCTGCATAAATCACTTGATCAGATCCTCAAAGTTTTCTATCCCTTCGGTAGGCAAGCTGTAAAACCATAAGCGGGCTGCCCCAACCAGGGTCTGAACAAACAGGTGGCACCACACTGGAACTAACCACTGTTCCACTCCTTCGGCGCTAACAAAGACATTTATATGGTCATCCGGATCACCCGTTCCGTCATACTTACCCACCACGGATGGCATCCGTAGCTTAGAAGGGAATTCCGCTTGTGCAATTCGTGCCGTGAGCTTAGATTGTGCCACCAACGCTGCGAGTCGATACGGTTTTGAGAAATCATCAGCCGCAGTGATAATAGTGCTTGTGTTATAAGGTTGCGCCATTGGTTCAGCGAACGTGGCTTGGGCGGAAGTGCTTGGGACCAGGTAACACAGGGGGTTACTTGCTCCTAGAGGTGCACAAACCGGTTTTTTTTCGGAACCGGATCCGGTTCGGATCCGGACCGGTTCCGTCAACGTTGGTCAAGAACCGGATCCATTAGAACCGGTTCCGGATCGGATCCGGTTCCGGGTGTGGAGACTTGGAACCTATTGGGACCGGATCGGATATTTAGAACCGGACCGGATAAAAAAAAACCGGTTCCACCGGTTCCGGAAAAAAAAAATTAAAAAATTAACAAAGATACACTATAAAATACATGTTTTATTTATTTTGTAGATTTTTTTAAGTTATTTAACAATAGTTCGTACAAAAAAAAATACAAAAAACATAATTGAATCACAAAGCATTAATTATTTATTATTTTTTCAATATTCTTCGTCGTAGTCTTTGTAACATCGATTTTCATTCTTCTTCGCTTGAGATACGTTGGGCTTCATCGTAAGCTTGTTCTTCGTCCGAAAGTGGAGTCGCCGCCCCATGTTCTACTTCGAATTCATGTATTTCTTGTTCAACGTCAAGCTCGCCTTCTAGTTTTGCAACATGTTGTACACGTTCGGCGGCATCCAAATGGTCCTTCAAGCAAATACACATCTCCATAGATTCCGGTGTAAGCCTCGTTCTTCGAATAGATAAAACCCTGCCACTAAGAGAAAAAGCGGATTCCGAAGCTACCGTGGAAGCTTGGACGGTTAGTAGGTCACGGTCCATTGCGGCTAGAACGGGATATTGGGATTCCCTTCCTTGCCACCAACTCAAGATATCAAAGTTTTCAAACTCTTCGGATCTTAGAGTAGAAATAAAGTCGGTTGCTTGATATCTTTCAAGCTCGCTACTTGGTGTGGTTCCACGAGCTCGTTTAGTATTTTCGTTTCTTAAAGTGTTAAATAAATTTAGCATCGGGTTCCTTGAACTACTAGAAGTTGAACCCGAACCCATTGATTCACGTATATTTGATGGATCACCACTTCCACCATATTTGCGTAAATAATAATCAAACATATTATTAAAAGCCGAATTGAAATCCCTTATTGCATTTGATTCAAAATTTGGGTCTTCCTCGAACATATTTAAATCATCCGATATTGATCCAATTAATGTTTCAACACCGGTTACATTAATCGTTAGGTTTAAGGCGGCCGAACATGTAACAACGGCCGGCATTTCTGAAAAATATTTTTTAAATTTAGCTTTCATAGGTTTTACCATTTTTTCAAAAATAGGGCTGTGATATTCAAACTCTTTTAATTTATTACATATTAAGTATAATTGTTGAAGTATTAGCGAAGACGTGGGATAATAAACTCCCGATAAACATGTAGTTACATTTTTAAAAACCTCAAGCAAATTAGTTAGTTTCTCGATCATATCCCAACTTATATTATCAAATTTTTGTAAACAACGTTTCTTTTTTACAAGTTCATCATGTAAATGTTTTAAAGTAATTCTTTGCCTTAAGGCCGATTCAAACATTTTCCAAGTCGAGTTCCATCTAGTAGGTACGTCCCAATTCGGACCTAAAAAGATGGAATCCGTTTGTTGGCACAAGTTTCTATAGTTTATATATCTTTTTTTGCTTGTGCTAAAAACTTCACGTAACATCACTTTAAAATTTTCTTTTACGTCTCTTATTTCTTGGACGTTTAGACCGTCTTGCACAACCAAGTTAATGATGTGTGCAACACATCGACTATGAAAAAAAACACCGTTACAAGGCGGTTCATATTTTATTTTTAATTTTTCGACCGCCTTTGTGTTATTTGAAGCGTTATCAAAAGATATTGAAAATATTTTTGGTTGAATTTTATAAGTTTGAATTACCGAGTCTAAAATATAAAATAAGTTTTCACCGGTATGTGGATATCCAAAATAATCAAACGCAATCGTACGCTTCATCATTTGCCACGACTCCGGTTGAGCCCAATGTGCGGTAACGCAAAGGTACGATTCGGGTAAACCATGTGGAGCGGACCAAACGTCCGTTGTTAAGTTAATGCCGGTATTTAAATTTTCAAAACCTAAAATTAATTCTTTTTTAGCTCTTTTCCACATTTTTAAACAATCTCTTCTCAAAATAGAACGACTTATATTTGTGTAACTCAGTTGAAGCGTCTCTTGTATCATCCTCGTCAAGCGCGGATTATCAAAATGATCAAAAGGCAAGCCTTCTTGAATGACGAAATGTGTCATTCTCTCACGAACCCTCTCGACATTGTATTGCCAAACTCCTCCATCCCTACCAATTTGAGTTTGATCTTCACCTTCTTGAGTGTGTCTTGCGTGACTAGCAATATGTTTCCTCAAACTGCTATTTCCCGCCGCACCCAAAAGTCTACCACAACGTTTGCAACGAGCCTTTTGCGAACCGTTCGACATTTCGCATAAATCGAAATAAGCCCATATTTCTTGGTTTCGGGAGCAAGGAAGTATTGACACAACCGTAACATCGCTAGTAGAACCACCAACCGAATTTTGAGTGCTTGCGGAAGCCATGAGAGCGTTTTTTTTTTGCTTAAAGTGAGCGTTTTTTTTGCGTTTTGAGAGCTTTTTTGAGTTTTGAGAGCTAGAATGTTGTGGTGAACTAACCCATACACCCAATACCTATTTATACTAAATTTCAATCCTTAAAAACAAAAAAAAAACAAAAAAAAACGGCTATATAGCCGTTTTTTTTAACCCCAACGGCTAGAACCGGTTCGGAACCGGTTCCAAAATGTCCGAAAAAAACCGGTTCCAAAATATCCGATTTTTATCCGGTCCGTCAAAAAACCCAGAACCGGTCCCGGAACCGGCGGTTCTCAAAATATCCGGACCGGTTCTAAAAAAAACCGGTTTCGGATAATCCATCGGATCGGTTCCGGTTCCGGTTCTTTTGTGCACCTCTACTTGCTCCTGGCAACCCTTCTTCGCCGAACAAGCGCGTGTAGGGATGAGATCGGTACCGTACCGATACCGAACCGGTACCGGTACCGAAAGTACCGATACCGATTTAGAGGAAAACTGGGTACCGAATACCGTACCGAATTTATCGGTTCGGTACCGGTATGGTACCGGTATCGGTACCGGTTTTTCGGTACCTTGCCGCTTTGGTACCGCTTTGATGTTTTCCTTTTTTTTGCAAAAAAAAAAGAAAAATATTTAAATGTGTCTACAACTTTGGTGTACATTTCTTGATAGTTTATTGATCAAAATAATACAGCTTCAATCTTCACGTAAATGTCTACATTTTTTGTTCAAAATGGTTCTTGACATTTTGATTAAAACGGTCTTGACAATTTAAGCAAACAGAACATTGTTTGGGTTCAAAATTCAAATATGTGAACAAAAAATCCTATCAAGTTCATTCTTAATCATAAAAACATAATACCAAAAAACATACGGAACGTCCAAAATGATTAAACAAAACCAAAAAAAGTTAATCTTCATTTAATCCTCGCTAATCACTATGCATCATCCCTTTTCCTTTTTCGTTTTGTTTGATTTGGGCATCCTCAATCTCTGTAGAAATACAAGAAACAACGAAAATTAATACATATTATTTAAGTATTTAACAACCAAACCAATTTAGAAATAAGAATTACTATTACCTATGGCAATGTCGTCATCTTTTAAGATATCCTCTATGTCATCCACAATTGTCTTTCTAGATTTCCTTATCCAATCTTGAGTGCAAACCAAAGCTTCAACAATCTTGCTTGACAACCTTGTTCTATATGCGTCTAGTACACGACCGCTCGTACTAAACGCAGAGTCGGATGCGACGGTGGAAATTTGAATCGCCAAGATATCTAACAAATATACAAAATTAATAAACATAAATAATGTAACAAATAATATAAAAAATGAAGACATTTTACCTCTAGCCATCCGAGATACGATAGGGAATCGAATAGCATTTTGTTTCCACCACGTAAGTATGTCAAACCGCTTACTAAAATTAACTTTTGGCTCTTGTAGGTACCTCTTTAACTCGGTTTCGATTGCAACCGAGTTATTTTCTTCCACATTTAGATATTCCGCAAAAAAATCATTTCCAACATCACATTCCACAACATCTTCATTACGTGCTTCTTGAGATGCCGAATTATATTCAACCTTATCAAATCTTTCTTTTTATGTTTTAAACAACCCATGTAACCTATTCTCAATCTCTAACACCATACCTGACACCTTATCTTTAATTTTTTCTTTAGACATAGGATTTTCCTTGGTTATGTCATACATAATCATCTTCGTAAAACAATGTTCAAGAAAATATGATTTCATAATAGGATCCAAGATAACGGCAAAATACATAAAGTCATTAAGCTTATCATACTTCCCCCAATACTTATCATATTTCCCACGCATTAAGCCCGCCATTACACAAAATTATAGGTGGACCCCCCACTCACGTAGATGCTTGTCTACATCTAGGATTTCTCTAAAAAAAAGGTGAGCTAAGGGCTTTGAAGTTGCCGATACAAGTTCCGTCTTAACTTTGAACTTTTCTAGAAATTCAACCAATAGTTTGCACACAACAAAGTCTGATTCTTCAGACAATTTGTCTAGATCACGGAAATAGTTATTGTCTTCAAACTCATAAGCAAAAAAAAACTTCTTTAGATCCATGGCAATTTTCAACATCTCAAATGTGGAATTCCACCTTGTATGACAATCACCACATAAAAACTTACTTGGCTCAATATTCAAATTTTCCATGCATTTTTTGAAGGTAGTTATTCTTTGTGATGAATTTCTAATATACTTAACAGCTTTTCTCAAACAGTCAACATGATGGTTATGTTCCAATAATCCATCTTTCACAATTATGTTTAAAATGTGTGCCATACACCTAACATGAAAATGTTTCCCACTATCATACAAATTAGGTAACTTCTTCACCAATAAATCAATCGCCTTATCATTACTAGACGCATTATCTACAGTCATGGTCATAACATTCTTTATCCCCCAACCATGGATACAATCTAGCAGTTCATGAGCCATATCATCCCCCCTGTGACTATGAATGGGTCTAAAGTTAATAATGCGTTTATGCATTATCCAATCATCATCTATGAAATGTGCAGTTACAACCATATAATTAACCCTTTGACACGAGGATGTCCAAGTATCAGTAGTCAAGTGGATGGTGTTAGTTGGTTTACTTAAATAACCCATTAGTTTACTTCTTTCCTCTATATAATATTTTCCAACATCCTTAGATATCTTATGTCGTGAGGGTAAATTGAACTTTCCATTTAACGAGTTAGTGTACTCAACAAAAGCTGGATTTTCTACAAGCTTAAAAGGTAGTTCTGCAACAACAAACAAGTCTAGCAAACCTTTATTGATTCTAACATCATCATGTTTCCAAACACTAACACTACCTTCCCCGTTAAATTCTTTTTTAAACACTAAATTATTTTGTTTTTTCTGAGCAACTACTTCAGGATTGAAATGAAAAGTAGATGAGTGTTTTGTAAGACCAGACGTACCGTTTCTGCGAGGATCAGCTTTAATTTCAGTTTTACAAAACTTACACCTTCCATACTTTCGTTTAACCCCGTCATCTTCTTCAATGTAAATCACATCAAAGTAACCCCAACACTTTGCCCTCTCTCTGCCTACTTTTTGAGATTTCCTTTGGGTTCCTTCCGCATTTGTTGCTTGTTTTCTCTTACAACTTTGTTCCCCATTACCCGAATCCGAGTCATTATCGAGTTGGACAAAAGGGGTCTCATCAATAAATGTATCGTCTCCCTACATAAACAAATACAAAGATATTAAGAAACTTAATTTTAGAATAGATAAACTGAAAAATTATAATCAAAACATATAAAAAATATGAAGGAATCATACTTCAGTTGACTCCATGTTTTTTGATAATGAAGTTGTCATAAACATGTTGTTGTTTTACAAAACCACTGTAAGTTAGAACCAACAAATAACTAAAGAAATCATAATAATAATAAGATGAACATGGAATCAGTATCGGAATGAAATGAGATTGGAATAAACAAATAAGAACTAATTAAGAACTCACAATTTTGCAGCAAATAAGAACTGATCTCCGATTGTATATTGTATGCTTTCTTTTGCAGCAAATAATCTTTCTCTTTAAGTTGTAATTTTCAGATAATCAACTATATGCGTGCTTGAAAATTCTGAAAAAAAGGTGGTCTATGATTCTATGATTTTACAAGCATAAAATTGCATTGTTCTTGGTGATACTGATTACAGAATGTTTGCCACCAATTTTGGTTGCATTCATGGACCTGATATTATCTTTGTCCAGTGTAATCTTGGAATAACAATTCGTAGGAAATGGAGATTTGATTACCTATTTGATAGGCCAATTAGTATGGAAAGTAAATGTCGTTAAAAAAAATGTATGGAAACTAAAAAATAAAAACGATTCATATTCCATAAATCAACTCTTAAAAAAATCGGTAAAAATTCAGGAATACCGAAAAAAAAGGTACCGAAACCGACTTTTACCGATACCGAAATCGACAAAAAACTAGTACCGGTACCGGTACCGAATTGGCTCGGTCGGTACGGTAACGGGACGGTAATGGTACGGTACCGGTATTCGGGAAAAATTTCTCATCCCTAAGCGCGTGTGCACACTTGCCGGTTGGGATCCGCGCACCCATTATTCGTGTTGTTGCATATGCCTTTGTTGTTCTATCCACCACGCCTGGGGTGGAAGGAGCATAGCGTTACTTGTGAAGTTGGGTAGAGGTAATGGATGAGAGGTGACAGTGGTTGAGCTTGGTACGCTGGTGTTATTTAGGTGTTGCGGGGTGGGGGTAAAGGGTATGTATGGGATGTTTAGAGTGAATGGTGGGAAACCAAACTGTGTTTGTGGAGTTGACATGGGTGTTGAATGTGGTATTGTATCTGCTGCCGTCGTGGCCGGGTCGACCGGGCTCAGAATTTCTTCTTCTTCCCCTGCGTCGAAGATAGGAGGTAGGTTTAACCGCCCCGAAGATGAAGACGGGAGCATCACTGGTACTGGTCTCGAGTCTGACGGTGTAGTAACAAGAACGGGTCTGGTTGCAGGTGTGAAGGTTGAAGAAGCCATGGGCTAAACAAAGGAGTGAGTCAGGAGATGATGTTCGTTTGCAACACGGATGGCGCTAATGTAAATCCAGACACCAGTGGGTAAGGGTTGAGCCGGTGAATAGATTACACAAGCTCCGATGGGTGGCCCAATGGATGTTATTTCTTCTAACTCCGGTGGTATCCTACACAAATTAACAACGCGTTAGGGCGTTACAGGGAGGGGATAATCCCTGTATCGGCCCTCCGGCGTGAGAGTAAGTATCTCCGAGATATCAAAGTGTAAGTGGAAGTTATTTAGGAGTCAATGCTTATACCTGAGGGGTGGTGTGCTATTTATAGTGGGTGAAGATACTATGGGTCCCTTTTATAGAGCTGACCTGGTGCGCGTATGATTGGTGGGGAGGTCCTTGTCAAGAATATCCTTTTTGTCCCCTAACTGTCAACCGTTAGTGGGAGCCTTGTCTTATGTGATGGGACCACTAACATGCATAGTGGGTTTTCCTCTATGGAGACATTCTCTGATTCTTCTGTGTAGGGTCCTTTTATGTGCGTAGGTGTTTCTGTCCTATTGTGAAATACTGTCCTTTATGTTTCTTCCGCTGCAAGCTATGCTTGCGCGCGACGTATGTCCTTCAGCGGGGGTCATTACGTCTTCAAATTATTTTCATGGTGTACACAGAATTCAATCGGATAATAATAAGAGATTTTCAAGAACTAACCTGTAAATATGTTAGGATTTTTCGTGTGTGAGATACGGACCAAAAGACTCGTATACATAGGGGTTAAACTATGCAATGAAACGTTATTACGGTTGGCTGATAACCGCCACAACCGTTAACCGTTTGGAAAGTAGTTGCTGTTTAGTTTACTTTGGATGACCAAATCTACTCCGGATCAACTACAGAGGAACACATCTACTCCGGATGAGTAAATCTACTTCGGAGGAACAAATCTACTCCGAAGGAACAAATTTACTCCGGACTCTGCCCCTTGGACCCCACCAGGGGCTGCCGCCGCTTTGACCCCGCTCCCAGTGGCGCTGTCCCCAGACCCCCGTTGTTCAGTGGGCTTCACCCCCTAGATTCAACAAGGTTTAGCACCAGAAATCATAAGATTATCAAACAAGTTTGCACTCCACACTTACAAACTTGTTTAATGTTTTATTATGACTTCTCATTTGGTTATTAAATAAACCCAATTATACAAAAAAGCTAGATGACACTAAAATCACCAATATTAAGCAAGTCAAAGGTCAACCCGAACACAACCGTTTATTAAACGGGTTAGATATGACAACTCAAAACTCGTGTTGTATTTTTAAGGCTTGACTCTTAGAAAGACATCAAAAGAGGGATTTAAACAAGTATTAAGAAAGATTAATGAAATATAATCCTACTTATTGTGCCTAATAATCTTCCTAACAATTTGATTTTGACGTATGACAAAACTTTAGTATGTAAAATTTATCGATAAGAAAATATAGTACATAATAAGTGATTTCATACCATGATGAGTATAAGAAATGGATGGAAAGAGAAAAATGGGATGAGAAGTGTGCTCCACATAGTGCAAATGGATGATTTGTTTGCTCTTTATAACCATGCAACCTGGTTACAAAGAGCAAACAAAGTACTAGTAGCGTGTTATGAATCTGATTCCATTCCAACTCTGAGCATACGTAAAACATGCACCGTAGTTAGTGGAGGAAATCTACCGATGGAATTAGAATTTTCTCCTTCTTTATCATCACCATTGCCTCTGCTAGCATTGTCAACGTGGCTAGCAACATCAACACCCTCAACACTATCCCCCACCCCACCGTGATGTGATTTCTTTAACAAATTTACAAGCCAAACATGATTATTTTGTGAGCCGGCTCAGTTCCGGGCGACAGTTCTGGGCGACAGTTCCGGGCCTGGTCTCCCCTACGACCCGAAGTTTTTAATTTCTTTTTATATTATATATATGTGTTTTTTTTTTTTTAAATCTATATATATATAAGCTCAATTGTTTATAAATCTGAACCCAAAACTAAAAAAAAACTATATATTTAAGCCCAATTTTTTTTAAAAAATCTACATATATAAGTCCGTATTATGTTTTTTTTTATATATGATTATTGAGTTTATATTATAGGGCCCGCTTTTTTTTATATGTCCCGGGTCCAAAACGTTTTAAGTATTATCGGGAACGGCCTTGATTTTGTCAATATCGTCACAAATTTCAGTTATTTTAACAAATCCAAGTTCTTCAAACAGATTTCGATTCCAATTCTATTTTCTTACACATATTTCAGTTGAACCAAACATCACTAAACAACATCCAAAAAACCTTATTATTATATCAAAACTTAACAAATAGATGCTATCCCAAACAGCCCTTTAACGTTATATTCCACTTTTTGTTTGACCTCTATATTAAATTCATGCATAATTATTCAAAAAGATTCTTATTAACAAAAAAAAATGTGGTAATTGATAATTTACATCCCTATTCATTATGTTTCCTTTCTTCTTGTATGAACTGGAATATCCGAGCAGCTGATTCGGATGCCAATTTGGGATTATGCGGTACAACTTTGATCACTTTTATCCGTTCATCAAATCTCTTTTCTAGGAATCTTGAACCATCGGTGTCGTCGGAAAAAGAGGAAGTGCATCCCCTTTTTTTCTTTCATCTTCACTACTTCCCTGCAAATCACTTTCTATATTACAAGCATTTTTGCTATAATTCACACTGTCGTCAATCGCCGGAGAACAAATCTGTCTACCTATTGCCGGAAATCCGTACGATGTTAAAAGTGAAGTGTTCGGATATAAACCGATTCCTTGTTGGTAAGACGTTGGAATATTATAACCGCCAGTGAGGAAGTCGGCATTTGAGGGTGTTAGACTCATGCCATACACTGACGGCATGAGGCTGACAGGTGGCGGTGAAAGTCCCGCTAGAGGCTTGTAAATAAGCCCCTCGGACGGTGACCTTATTGGAACCAACCATTGGTTTCCTGGTGGAGGTGGTGGAAGGAAGCACCACTGTGGTTGTTTGCCACCGTTGACAGTAGGGGGTGGGGGTGGCGGGAGGTCTATTAAAGTCGGGTTGTATATTTTTTCAGTATCGTTGTTTTCTTTCTGATGATCAAGATGTGGATACATGTCTTCGGATGGTGACTTCTTTAGTTTGTAAAAACCGTCTTCGGTCAAAAGATCAGGTGATTCTGCTAGTATTTTTTGTACCTGTTTAGAACTCTAATTATGAGAATACGATTCTATTAAAGTGTTATATTTGCATAAATGCCATGGAACATACCTTGATTAATCGATGCAATTCGAAGAGTTGTGACTGGAAAACCCTTTGTTGTCTGAAATATCATGGTAAATGAAAACATTCATGAACATTTGTAACTTTGATTATACAGTTTGACCCCAGAATCAACCGCTAAACCTCTGTTGTATTCCTAGGGTACAGTGAAACTGATTCTGGGGTCAAATAATCATTTGGATAATCAGATGCAATGAAATCGAATCTGATTATCCATTAAACGTTCCCTATAACAATCAAGTTTCAAGGGAAATACAGAAAACATGCACACAAGCTAGGTACTTACCGAATAATTGTTCTTCTTGCTATGCAATATTGTTCTGGACCGATGATTTGTGAAACTTTCCCGACAGTTATATTAAATCTTGAGAGAAAGTCCGTCTCTAAATTGTCGCCAATTTTCCCAGGATCTCGTAAAGAGCGATGATCTTCTGCACTTATATTAATAGGAGCAAGAGCTTTACGAGTTCCTCTATCAATTTTCCTATCCTCTCCCAACAAAGTCCATATCTTTTTTGTACCATATTTGTTACTCATGTTTTCTTGAAAACATTTTCTCTTAAGTGGCAACCTAATATTGGGATCATGTAACATTTGATGTTCATCTATCAAAAGACTTCTCTTTATCGAGGGAGAAACGTCTTCGTTTGACAATTCTGAAAACCGACCTCTATCAGAACTATAACATGGCGTCGATTCCCTAGCAATGTCGTTAGTCATCAAAGTATTTTGTTTATTTTCACGGGTCATATCTTTATCGGTTAGTTTCAATTGCTTTTGATAGACATTTGTGCTTAAAGTTGGGAAACTCCCTCTATTTGTATTGTGTTGACCATTCCCAATTGTAAAACTTGGAACCAAGTAATCATCCTCATATTCAAGGTTCTTGACTATAGTGTTGTTCCTTGTAGTTCTAAAATCTTGAGGCTTTGGATGTCCCGTGTTACATACAGTTTGACAGTTAGTCTTTTCTATGGTTTGTTTAACGGTTGTTAATGAGATATTCAAATTGATACCACTCGAATGATAAGAATCGAGTCTTGTAGCCATTCTTGTTGATCCACACGAGCGCCCAATAGACGAAAACATACTTCTTTTGTAGCCTGCATCCTATACGACCATCGATTAAACACAAAATATAATCTAATTGTGTCTCACTAATCATGAATTCATATAGTAACTATTTATATGATTTTTAGTCATAACACAACTTAGATTAGTAATGTAAAACAAATGTTAAAGACTCACATGACAAGAAGATGACGCAGGAACCAGACGACTGCCATTGGTGGTCGAAAGAGGTAACACCGGTGATACAGATCCAGAAATACACCTTTGTGCGGATTGTGAGGGTACATTAATTAATTGTTGAGAAATTCTCATTTTATTCCTTGGAGGTGTTCTTGGACCTCCTTTATCTGCATCACTGATATGAAGCCTCGAGAACAATGGATCCATCTTCTTCCCTTCATCTTTTACGTTCCCCATTAATCTCACTGTTATTTGTAAGTAATGAATAGAACACCAACAATTAATCCATAAAATAGTGTGGATTGATGAAGAACAAAAGTGAGTGAAATATCTGTGAAAGCAAAGCAAAGAACACGGCACAGATTGATGAAAACATAAAATTATGATCCGTAGAGAGTTAAAAATGGAGAAATATGAGGGGAGAGATATGACATCACAATCACAGCGATTAAATTCAAACAATTTACAAGTTTTAAGGTAATTGGTGGCTATATATAGGGATTAGAGAAATACGAAGGGAGAGATATGACATAATTTGTCCTTCAACTAACTTTATTTTACACAAACTACCACCTTTTGAAAATAGTTTACACTTTAATTAATCCAAGTTAATAACCGTTGGCTCAATAATTAAACTCTACTTGATCGAGTTGGTAAAGGATAGGGTGGGCCGGTGGGGAGAGAGTGATGGGTCATGGGCTTCAAGTGCATACAATATTAGGTGGGCCTTTTTTTTTTTGTAATAATCACGGTTCACAGATATAATTTCAATATTCAGAGCCTGGGGTGAACGAATCAACCGTTAAAGAGTTTATTAAAATCAAATACTAAAAACTTGAATCGAGACGAGCTTAATGAAATCGAGCCCCGACTCAAACTTATATTGAAACTTATAACCCAATCTATGTCAGTCAAGCTAAAACCCAATCTATAACTAATGTTTTGATTTTAAAATTTTCACAACCGACCGGTTTATGTTATAAATGGTCGGTTAATCCGGTTATTGGAAAAAAAAGGTTTAGTTTATTCGGTTAATATCACTCTAGACGTGGTTGGATTTAAATTTCAATTATAAATCCAATTGTTATCTTTGGTCAAATAAATATTATGCATCTTGTTAATTTGTAAATGTTTATTATTATATGTATATATATAATTATATATATACATATTATTTATTTAGTTCTTTTTAACATAATTCATATACAATAATATTATTTTTTACTTCGTCATATATTTTTCCAGTCAATAACATACTTTCTAATTCAAGTAAAACTAAACTAGTTTATACATGGTGCTATTTTATGTCACTTTTAAACTACAAAGTCTCTCTTATTTTCTAAACTTACACAACCATTAATTTCGAGGAAGCCACGAGAGTACGTAAATAGATCTATTGGCCTGACTAGCCCATCCGGTTCTCGGGTTGATACATGCCAATCAATTACGAGCGTCCTTCAAGTTGTGGATTCTGATCAACTTGGAAGGAGTTGGATGTTAAGAAACTGCATACTAGACACTTATACTAGTCTAACACCCTGACAAGGTGTTGGACGGGAGAGCTATCGATCACTAGGGTTGGTTGTGGACTCATGTATAAAAGTTTTAAATTACTTGGAATTTGAAACTTGTTTATGACTTGCACCTTGTTATCTATTACTATGTATCTACTTAAACCTATGTTCTCACCAACTTTTTAGTTGACCTATTTTATCATGATTTTTAGGTAATGGAAACTAAGTTGATGCTTCGATCACGCTATGATTTCAAGGACCCAAGTGGACTTAGACTTAGCTAGATTTAACAAAAAGAACACTTATTTGTTCTACTTGTCTTATTTGATTTTTTTTGTAATCAATGTAATCAATTATTCAATTAATAGAAATTTCTTTTGATCATGTGTAATGAATCAATTTTGTCGCCCCTCATGTTTCCGCCTTGGCGGGGTGTGACAGTTCCTAGATTTTTCCACTCGACCGGTTCGTACCCGGACCTAAACCGGACCGGTTTCTATCCGGACTCGACTAGAACCTGTTCCTACCCGGTTCTAGCCGTTAAACATGTTTTTTTAAAAACCCGTTTTTTAACTGTAATATTACCGTTGGAGCCTCATTTTGACCTTTTTTGTACTTTAGCCCCCCTAAGTTAGTATAAATAGATGTTGGATGAATTGGTTAAGTACCAAACTTGAAAACGCAAAACCGAGCGAAAAAAACACAAAAAATACTCGTTTTACTCTCATTCCCGACTTTCTACTCTCAATGGTTGATAACGCTGCTGGTCCTTCTGTAACGGTGGTAAAAGTTATTCCTAGGAATAGAAACCCGGTCCCTCGGATATTTGGCAGTATTTTGATCTTTGTGAGTTGTCAACCGGGCTGAACAAGGCTCGTTGCAAGTTGTGCGAGAAGTTTTTTTCAAAGGATTCAAACTCAATCTTGCAGAAACACTTAGACAAGTACTGCAAGTTGTATAACGAGACGAATGTTTCAAACAATGAGTAGTGACAGTCTGGGTCCGAACCCGTTTTATTTATTTTAGTGTGTATTATTAATATTATTTGTTAGTTGTTTTTATTAACTGAAAACATTACACAATGGTGAATGTCGATACACAACTTGAAAGCAATACAAAATTAACTGTCGATTAAAAGCTCCCAAATTGCTAAGTTACCAAACAGCTTTTCATGAACTCGTGCATATTTAGCACAAGATTTTTCGAAAACATTCTAATCGTTATTTGGATCTTCCAATGCGTCCATCTGTCTTTTGTAGATTGTGTGAAATCTCTCAACCACTAACGATATACTACGCCACTTTGACATTATTTGAGCCTTTGTATGATGCGTATCACCATCCATTTCCTCGTAGAATCTATCATTAACGCGATCACATAATAAATCATGATCTGATAACTTATCACTTGTAGTCTCAGCCCTAATGTGTACCATCGCAAGGGCCAAGTCGTACTCCTCATCTTTGGTCCAAAAGTTCATTTTTGTGAGTTGAGAGTGTTATAGTGTTATTATGTGTAAAAAGGGTTGTATTTATAGTGTTATTGTGTGTAAAAATGGTGTTAAAAATGTTAGAACTGTTTGGCAACGGTAGGAACCGGTTCCAGACCCGACCCTACCCTAACCAGTTCCACCAGATATGCTTTCCCAACCCTAAAACCGGTTCCGCTCCCTGTCCCTACCGGCAAAAAAAACCCGGTCCACCAAGAACCGGTTCCAGTTCTTGGGCCCAACCTGGTTTGTGCACCTCTACACTAAGCCCAATGGTACCAAAGTGTGTAACAAAGGAGTCGTTTCTCAAACGGTAGAGGATTCAAGTCCCATGATTAATAAAGATGTAGATTTAGGTGTAGAACTATAAACAAATGTGTAGAATTACAGATGATGGGTAAGTTGGCCGTTAAAAAAACAAAAAATCAGATGCAGTATTTTTCCTTCAAATTCCCATAGTTTTTCCAAGCAACGCCACTGTGAATGTACAGGTTACGGTGCACAGAGTACACCCAATAAATGCATGATGCAGCTACACATAAAAGCCAAGCCTACAAGTTACAATGCATGGAATACCACTAATAACACTGACGACAGGAAGGAATTAAGCTACACTACACTATAACATGCAAATTATGTAACTTTACATCTCAAAATATGATCCCAAAAGTTCACAAAATTTAAACAACAATTCGGTATAAACTTTACATCAAAATCACATAACAAAGATGGGTCTGGATCCAGAAATCTTTTAAGGAAATGGTATCGGTTGGCTTGGCTTGGCTATACTTCATCACTACCACTTTGGGTACTGTTTTTTAATATGTTGAACTTGCAGAGAGGACAGGTGGCATTGATGAACAACCATTTGTCGATGCAGGCGGTGTGAAAATGGTGGCAGCACGGGAGCTCACGGAGTTCGGTTCCGTCATCATAGGTGCAAAGGCAAATGCAGCATTCCTGTCAAGAAACTATTATTAATAACGAAAAACTTCTATTACATTATCACTTGTTGCATTTGGGTCATACAATTTACTTATTGGTGTAAAATACAATACAACCTTCAACCCCAATCCCTACCACCACCACTCTCTCATCAATGGCACCGCTGTCATCATCTCCTCAACAATAAGAACTTATAGTGTGTCTTGCAGTGGAGATATTTTAGCTTGATATGAGATACCATAATCCCTCTTTTTTATTGGTTTACCTTCAAGCGTGAGTGTGTGTACGCACATACATTTATACTTGTAGCCACATATTAATAGCGTTTACTCTTACTCACAAAATCCCCTTAGTTTCCCCTTAATTATGGGTTTTTTTAGATATTTGAGCGATAGTAAAAGCACTCTTCAGTTGTACTAGTTAAGCGTCATGTTTTTTTAGATAAAGCACGGGAAATGTTAAAAATAACTTACAGCGTCCTCCTCAGATAAAGCATGTTCAACGGGTGCATCAGTATCACATTCTACCATTATTCCACCAAAACGTCTTTGGATCTCCCCATTTTCCTTTTCAAAATCATCTATTATCTTAAATTTGTATTTAGGCAGTCTTTCAATGTCATCCTTGGTTGCACCCTCCTGTTTCAATAACAAATGTAGATGTTTCAAATATAATATAAATAACCATTTTACAAAGTAAAAACGAACTTCAAGATGCAACAAATATCAATGAAGTCGATTAGACATAAAAATATCATCTAGGAGTACTATGCATACTCGTCTTTCTTCTATGTTATCTTACATCAGTAAATTTCACCTTTGGTTATGTATGGTAATTCTACAATCATCGGCTCAACATAGTAAAAAAGTATTTAGTACTGCAAATGGTAATCAGTAATTATATGATAAATGTTATATTCACAAAATAAATAAACAATTACTGCATAAGAAATTACCTGATCAGCCACTGCATACAAAATTGCAATAATACAAGGTAGACAACAGCAAACAGCAATACCAACAACACATGCCACAGCGACACAGATAACCACAAAAAACACATCAAATGCCAAGAATGTAATACAGAGCCTGAAAAGAAACCAAATACACAAATTATACAGAGAAAAGTATATTTCATATTAAGCAGTTTTTAGGAAGAAGAAAGACAAACCAATATAACTGAGGTGCAATCTGAGTGAGACGACGACCACCAGAAGACACCCAATAGAATCCAACAATCCACCAAATAAAGGAAAACATCGTATTAACAGACTCAAGATGCTTAGCAACACTGCCACAGATAAAATGTAACGCAATTGACATATGCATGTAAGCATACAGAACAAGAGGATATTCTTAATGATTTTTCAAATTTTGAAGCACAGTTAAGGACAACAATAACCCCTTATCCCTATTAATCCCAGAAACAATTAATTGCAAATTGTAAATCAAAAACAACATGCTGTTGCTGCTAGAACGAAAAACAATATGATGTTGCACGCAGATTGCTGAAGTCTAAAATTGCTGAGCTTTTAGTATAGTTATTGTCAAGATTAATATCTAATAATATTTAGGATAATATTTAGGACCGCAGTTGTCAAAAGCATACTAGGCGCGCGCGGCGCAAAGATAGCGCCTCGCCTAGTTAGGCGCAGTTTCAGGCGACCGGGCGCGTTTTCCGGCCAAAAATCATTCGAAGCTGTTTTAACATGTCTAAAACCCCTAAACAAGCTTGGAATCAACCTAGAACAGCCTAAACTAGCCTTAAACTAGCCTAAAACCCCTAAAAGTGGTATTTTTATACCATGCGCCTAGCTTAAAAAAGCCCTTGCTTTTTAAGCGCCTTGTGCCTAGGCTCCAGGCGAGGCCTATGCGCCTTGACAACTATGTTTAGGATTAGTACTATTATTATAATATCTGACAGTATTTATCATTATAAAATGTTATCATCTTTAAGATATGTATTGCTAGGAAAACTATATATTTTCGTTGTTAGTCTAATAGCCTTATTATATGTAGATATGTAATCTTCACGATTGCTTACTTTGTTAGTCTCACGTAGAAATGTTGATTCTTTTTGTTGTTTAGGGGACTCTAGATACATACCAGAACTCTTTACACATTAAATTACAACTTTAGGCAGGAGAAGCATGTTTAAACAATCTCCTACATCATGTTTAGCAGAGGTAAAGTTCATCATTCAATATCCCATAATCACTTGTAGAAAACACCCCCTTAACTGCAATTGATCACACTTCATACTTTTACATCAGTACATATGCAACAAATTTAAGAACCCTAAAAGCAAGATTTGATTAGAGATTGTACCTGGTAACATCATCATTCTGCGACCTATTATTAATTTCCGAAGAGTTTGAATTTATATTTCCATTATTAACTTCCGATCTCAAATTGCCACCATACTCCGAAGAACGTTGCCGGTTCCTGTGTTTATACTCAACGCACACACAAACCATATGAAGCAAACACTGGCACGCATATCCAACAATCCAAAGCCTCAGAGGCCTCTTCGGATCCTCCTTTCGGCTCATAACCAGTACACAAATCGAAACAACGATAAACGCAAGGTTCCAAATTAGGTCTAGAATCACAAGCGGCCGTGAGTAAGCCCAATCGGTCTGTCGTTCTTCAATTTGCTCAGCGGCCGATTCCCTCACACGCATCGAAGGCTCTAGAAGCATCCGCCGGCTGCTTGCGCGGCGAAGGAAGCTCGCGGCGTTGCGGAGGGAAGGAGCACCTCTGACGAATTGACGGCTGCGGGAGATGCCGTCAGAAGTGGTGGTGAGCAAAGGCCTCGAATCGATGTTGGTGGTGTCGTCTTCGGGTGGAGATTGAGATGGCGTCGCCGTCGACATGATTGCTGATTGCGGTGAAATTGAAGAAGGTTTATCGATTGGACCGTGGAATCGAGTGATGTGAGTGTGGGAAAAGGGATTCGGGAAAGTGAACCATCATCCATTCGCTTGGAATTAAGCATTTAACACCATTTTGATCTGACTAATTTACCATCAATCTTGCTTTTAGAGTTCTTAAATTTGTTGTATTATTTTTATTCATCAGTATAATTGTGATTATCTTTTTATCTGTAAACTGGTCAGTGCCTCTTCAAAGCGGAAACAATTTCGAACTGTTATTACCTTCTTTAGATATGAAATTAAAAATTATGTTAAACCTGTTCGCAATCAAAAACCCCGTCTCTAACATAATCATCCAGTATTTTTATGGCGCAAAACTAAGCCCCGACCACTCTAAGGATGAAAACACCTCATTGTATTCGTCCTAGAAAGTCTTTCTGTAATATGTTTCAAACTGCACCATCTCATCAATTAGTAGCCTCCGGATTAATAGTCATTCATCTTCACCGTACATGAGAGCAGAAGCTGTCGCCCGAAACCCACAATTTCCATCACCTAACACATCTTTTATATCTTCTACGTACGGTTGAAAGACTGTTGGAATTTCATCAATATATTTGTGATAGTCTTGTAATTTTTTATTAGTAACATTGTGGGTCAACCCTAGGAAATCGTAGACAGGCGGACTTGAAGGGCCGGCGCCTGAAGGGTTGGTTAAATAAGTTTGTTCGCCACTATATTCGTTCAACCCAAAGAAATCATATCCTGTCGCACCTGAAGCGTTTGTGAAATAATTTTGTTCGGCAGTATTCTCGTTCAACCCGAATAAATCATATGACGGTGCAGTTGAAGGGTTGGAGAAATAACTTTGTCCGGCGACATCTTTATTCATTAAAGGACTCTGTTCACTAGGCACCTGGTAGTTCACGTATGCACTGTTGTAACCAGGATGATCATCATAGTTCCCGTGTGAACCTTGTGTAGCAGGCTCTGGATACCCGAAAGTATCCTGGTTCATGAATGGACTCGGTTCACTGGGCATTTGGTAGTTCATGTAGTTACTGTTGTAACAGGGATAAACGTTATAGTCCTTGAATGAAGTTTGTGTTTGATGCTCTTGTGAGTGCACGAATGAACTGTGTCTTGGAGGCTCTTGGCCGTAATCACGTTCTTGGGAAGTCACATATGAACCGTGCCGCGGAGGCTTATAGGAGTAGCTTCGCTGAAGGGGAGGTTTAGCTGTTGCAATGTCCGCTTTTTTGTTGTTTAGATTTTGTACTTGGCCTTCCACGAGCTTTTGTTTGCACTGCGGGCTCATCATAAGTCGTGCTGCTAGGATCCCATATAGCTTTTATCTTTTGTAGCCAGCTCTTTTTCACTACTGCTCTTTTTTCTTTGTTGTAAGCCTCTTTAAACGCATGTAGTTGTTCACAAAAGTCAGTATCTGGATCATCGGGTTCATTTGATTCATGCTGGTTCAACAGTGTCGGTTCTAAATCAAGCTTCTTCCAAAAGACATGTATCGAATGCAATGGAATCAATACACCTGCATCGACATATTGAGAGATTTCACATGCACATGGTAAACCGCATCTTGTACGAATTTGACTGCCACATGATTTATTTTTTTGCTTTATATCTTTAACCCGTTTTATCTCACTTGTTAATACATCTAATGCTTCGATAGAAACTTTTGTTAGTAATAAAGGAAATGTTCTATTCCTGTGTAAATATTTTATCTTATTCATGCTTTCTCCGAAACTTGCCTTTATTTCTGTGTGTTGTCTACGAACTATGTCATCTATAATTCCTACAAAATTATCTAAATGTGACTTTTCATTATCCAAATGTTTTTTAATGAAGCATGTTGGCTCTCTACCCTATTCGTTGTTCGTTCTCCAAAATTGAGATGTTGATCAATCTAAGCAAACACAAACTTCTCTTTATATTTTTCTAACCAGTTTGCATCCAAGTAGGTAAATATATCTGAAACGTTGAAAAAAACATGTTAGTTTCAATATATGTACATTTTGATAAACTTAAGAACTAATTTAAGAGATAAGAATAATATTTTGCTTGTCAATCAATTTTGACCGTAACCACGTTCGATTTTGATCGTTCTCGTCGGTAGTTGGAGAATTAACTACTCGATACCACCAAGAAGTGAATTTATCACAGTCAGTCTGGGGACCAAAGGATGGCCTGCAGTGCTTTCTGATATTCTCATAAATGTGATATCTGCAAAGCAACCGGCATGCCTCTGGAAAGATATATTGGCAGACCTCCATTAGAGTCAAATCTCTATCCGTGGCTATGACACGTGGCAGCATATAGTCGTCTAGTGTATGTCTAAGACACTGTAACACCCACTTGAAAGTTTCGGTCTTCTCATTTCGTATGAACGCAAAAGCTATACAAAAGGTCATGTTTGTTGATATCAACAATCTGAATCAAAGGTAGGTGATACATGTTGGTCTTGTACGTGGGATCTAAAATGAGCACATGGGAGAATGCACGCCACATCTTCATTGAAATTGGATTTATGAAGAAATAATCTTGTACTTGATTGGAATCGGATTCTGTACGAATATGATAGACGTAGTCACCCACGTGTAAATATTTCAACATTGATTGCATAGGGGTTCGTCCAACTCTTTCGGCCTTACGTATTTTTTGTCGTGCATCGTATACGGTTTGTTTTGTGGAGACATTTTGATCGTCATTTTTCTTTAATTGAGTAAGAATATCTCGTGGAAGCATATTCTTTTTTGTCATGTCCTGTACCATATCAAACTCTTTTTTGGACAACCTTAAAGCATGCCCCTCCAAAAATATAGCTGGATCATGATTATGTTCGTCACATTTAACTTCAATTTTCCAACTTGAACTTGTTGTTGACCAACTTGAACTTGTTGTTGGCCAAGCATGATTATATTTTGCTATAAGTTGAAACGGACATCCAATTTTCTTTGTACCTGAATGTGTTGTCGACTGTGATGCTGACTTGTATTCACCACCACAATCACACATAAGATAAGCCTTGTTGACAACAGTCTTCTTCGTTCTTTGTTTGACAACAATGTATCCAAGATTGTCTGCTATAGTTTGCACCCACTCCGTCAGCTCCTCAAGAGTCCCGAACACCCGGTCATTATAAAATGATGACATTGTGTTCGGTTGTGCAGTGATATTTTAAAGTGTTGTGTTGGAAGAGAGATGGATGTCACATATTTGTGTGTCTGTGTGTATAGAGAGAAAGAGAGATGGATGTCAAAATTACAAGCATGAACCGAGTTAATATTTGACAACATTGAGGCCTGGTCCCACTTGTAATCAATCATAGAATTGACAAGATTTTCGGTTGTCTTCTATCCAAACAATTCACCTTTTTAATCATTCATACAATTGAAAAGATTTCGGATATATTTGATATTTAAAGTTTAGTTACGATATATGTGATATTTAACAAGTTTGTAGTGATATATATGAAATTCTCCTTTTTATGGATTTTTTTTTGTGTTTTTAAATGTTTTTTTGTTATTTGATTTTCCCCACCTTTTATTAACCTTATATTTTAGTTATTTTTTCGTAATTTGGATTTTACGTTACAAATCTTAACGCTCCCGTTTTATCACCGTTACTGCGATTTATTTCACCGCCGCGAAATGCGGGGTTCCCCTAGTTCCCTACAAACATAAATAACAAGAATAAAGATATTCTATCAAATTCGTTTCCACAAATAAATATTCAAAAAGTCATGATTAGGAAATAAAATTCAAACAATCGGTATGGTTCTGACCATCACCCAATGACGACGGCAGAGACGCAGGGTCCATAGTCCTCAGACTTTACGAAAGCAATCAAATAACTTCACTCAAAAGCTTACAAAAAAAAACCTCAAATAATAAAGGGAGCTATTATTTGTACACCCACTTCATCTTTCTCACACTATCCCTACATCAAATCAATCACATCACATCAAACCAAATAAAATCTATTTATATATTTTTATTTATTTACCTTTTTAACTTAAATTAAATTTATATCATTAGTTAAATTAACTAAAACTTTAAAAAAGTCAACTTATAAAATTATGTAAATTGTAAAGTTACTTTTATATTTTTATTTATTTATCTTTTCAACTTAAATTAGATTTATATAAAATTAAATAAATTAAAAAAATTCATTGATAAGTACATTATTATGTGAGACAACTCGTTTTATAGTAGAATTCATTGATAATAATTACAGCGGCTTTACTAGTTTTACGTGCCGGTCTAGTTTCATCGTTATGCGTGTAAATAATTTGAAACGACACAAGATTCCGTCAATTATTTGATACGACATAAGATTCCGCCAAAACATATTATATAAACAACTAAATATTTCATTCATTTATTCATTCAATCTGAATTTTCTCTAAATTCTCTCTGAATCTGTTAAAAACGAGTTAAGTATGACGGGTTTTGGTGAAAACTATCTAGGGAATGTTGGTGAATCTTCTAACAATATATCAGAGTTTTATACTAATCAGGTAACGTTCGTGATTATGTTTGTATTATACTAAGGTCATATGCTTATTAAAAGTTTTATATAAATTATTAGAATATATCTTATGACGTTTACATCTTTTTTATAAAAATGCCAGTGTTTTTAATTTATTATTTTTATAAAAATAAAAACTCAAACCAAACCAAATCAAACGTACCCAGTATAATCTCACACATAGCTAACGCTATTAGTAGGGTCTGGGGAGGGTGTGATGAGGGTAAACCTTACCCCTATCCCAAGGGATAGAGAGGTTGCTCCCGTTTAGACCCCCGGCTCCATGGGAAAGAAAAAGATAAAAATATAAATAAAATTAATGAGTAATAAAGTAAAATAAATCTAACAGTAATCTAACAATTAGCAGTGTATAACTAGAGTATATTAGTCACAAGAAACACAACACACCTACAAGAAACAAGACATACGCAAAAATAACAACTCAAAATACGTTAATCTATTTAAGAAGAGTGAAAATGACTTTAACATTTAACAAACACTTTTATTAAATTTAATATAAAAATATAAATTAAAATAACTATAGATTGTCTTCTCATTATTCCTTTTATATATGTATTCCTATCATCATCCATCTTGACTTTTGTCGTTGGCTCCGACATGAGGCCTGAGATGGTGACTTCGGATGTGTGTGGAGAATAAACATTTCGCCGGAGACGGTGATCTGAGATGGTGACTTCGCCGGAGATGGTGACCTGAGAAAAGAATAGAGTTGAATAGATGTTTGTGTGGTGAATAAAAGATTTCATATATTTTTAATTTTTATATGTAATGGTTTTTTTTTTAAATGTAATGTTTTTTTAGTTTTTATATAATGTTTTTAATTTTTATTTAAGTTATTATATAAAATTAATTAAATTAGTTAAAGAAAATGACGTGACGGTGTGGAGATGTGGAACCATTTCCCTTAAATGTGCAAAGTGGGGAAAAGATGTGAAATCTGATGTGACGCTGACGTGGAGTGGTGTGAAAATGTAGAAATGTGTGGGTACTCCCCATAGCCTTATAGACCCCATCATCGTCATTAAAAAGTGAAAACAATTTGGGTGTATGTGACTTTTTTTTATAGGGGTGTACAAATAGAGCCTCCCATAATAAAATTCAGTAATTTTGTACTTTCTAACAACTAATGATAATGATAAATTCCAACTAAAGATAATAGCAACAAATAAAATATAAAAGCCAGGAAATTTAAATAATTCAAATCCATGCATCTTGATCCGTTCCCATGCATCTTGATCAAACATTACGTTTATTTGGGCTCCGTCATGTTGATGCCGAACCGATGCGGGAAATTAAGTATAGCTTTAGACCCATGAAACTTATAAGCTGCTTGATCGTAAGCAAAAGCTGCATCCTCCGCTGAATTATAAGTCCCCAGCCATATCCGACGCCGGGCAACCGGATTTCTTATTTCAGCTGCGAACTGCCCCCACTTCCTCCTCCTCACACCGTGAAACTTCCTCTAGTCTGACGGTACGTGAGTATCATCCAACGTCACAGCCGGAAAGAGCTCAGAGGTTATGGAATACCTGGCTCTGATCAGGTTAAGGGTGTTCGTAAACAGTCCAAACCGGCCTACAAGTCTTCGGTTAGGACAAGTTTCAAGTTAACGGAAAAAAAAACTTAGGTCCTAAAAAGTATGAGGCACTCCAATGCGCTTAGGAGTTGAGCTTCACGTATTCAAGGCACTAGGCGTGAGGCGATATTATTTAATGCTTATAAATTAATTCTAGACAATATTTTATACTTTTAATGATTAAGAATCAAAATATAAGTTAATAAAAATAAATATACACAATTTATTAATATAAAAATATAAAAAGCTTACAAATTAACAGTAGATAACATATATTTTAGTAACAAACTAAAAATATATATATTTTTATATCTTAAATATTAGAATACCAAATAAATATTGACTAAAAATATGAAAGTACTAAACATTATTGTCTTTTCTTAACTTGATTTTATTCAACTTAATATGATAATTAAAAAATGACTTTACTTAATTTAAAAAGAAATTAAAATTAGTAAGAAAATAATTAAGTGATTGAAATATTTTAATTAGCAAGTTATGTGATTGAAATCTTCTAATTCATTATTAATTAAGAAGGTATATATAAGTAAAATGTTTTACTTAGAAAGGTATGTAATTTTTTTTTGAAAGGCGGAAGAATATTAAGAACCCCGAACTAGCGAAATGCAAGCCGGAAATAATACAAAAGAAACAAAAGAAAGACAGACAAGAAATTAAATGTTGAACTCACACCAGCTAATCCAATCTATGGATCCAAGACCCGCCATATTCTTTGCCCAAATAAAGCTAACACTCTTAAGTTCTTCAAAAAGCCAATTGATCGACACCCTTTTTACCCCGAAAATCATCTCGTTCCTAATTTTTCAAAGACACCAAACTGCTGAGAGAATAACTACTTGTAAGGCAGTACCCCGGTTAGCGCCCACCGAGGAGCTGGTAGGCAGTTCTAGGATGTCTCGAACCGAAAACACGAAAATAGGGGGACTTTGCACCAGTTGCTAACGAAGCCCCAAAGCATGGAAGCGAAGAAACAGGAAGTAAAGAGATGCTCCGTGGTTTCAGCCTGTTGTAAACATAGGGGGCACACATCCGATTACAACATGACTTTTCTCCGGATAAGCGCTTGTTGTGATGGGAGCCGATCTAATTCAGCACGCCAGGCAAGAATGTTTACTTTAAGAGGAACCCCCTTGAACCAAGTATAGACAAAACTGTTCGGCATGTGAACGCTCGAACCTAGCAAGTGTCTCATTGAGTTGACCGAGAAAGAGCCCAGCGGGTCGCCCTTCCACTGCCAAACTCCCCCCACCTCAACCATTAGTTCCTTAATGTTCAAATTATATTTGGTGTGAGACAGTTCAAGCTTCCTGATGTTACCCTAAACACTAGTAAAATTCCGCCTCCCAGGAATCAGCGCAGCCCCATGTGAATTCCCGTGGATATTTAGGATAACCGCTTTCCAGAAAAAGCAAGCATCCGTATTGAACCTCCACCACCATTTAGTGAGAAGACTGATGTTCAAGACTTTCAAAGAACCAAGGCCGAGACCCCAATCAGATTTTGCAGCACATATTTTTTCCCAGCTTACCCGGTTAATTTTCCTAGACTCCCCGGAGCAACCCCACAGAAAATTCCTCCTATTTTTTTCCAAAATGTTAATGACTTTATAGGGAGCCTTAAAAAGAGAGAAAAAATACACTGGCAGGCTGTCAAGAACGGATTGAATCAACACCACTCGACCACCAATTGATAATTTTTTTGCTTTCCATACCGAGAGTCTAGCCTCAAAAGAGTCAATCACCGGCTTCCAATTTTTAGCAAGGTTCATGTTTGCCCCTACCACCAAAACAAGGTAGGAGAAGGGAATATAACCCACTCTACAACGGGCAAGGTTAGCGAGGATCTGGACATCCCTATCAGGCACGTTGGTCCCCATGAGGCTACATTTACTTAAGTTAACCTACTATACATATATTAACCATACACTGGTTAACTTAACCAGCCCTAACCCAGACTCTTACAACTCAACTGACACAACAATTGTACACAATGTACTCATCCCGACACCACGGTCAATCTAACTCGACACACCATATTGATACCTCTACTTACCACATAAATATTATCTCGTACACAATTAATATAACTCATCACTTGCATGCAATGTAACACATATAAATGCACACAAACACATACCTCATTACTGCACCCTCGTCAGGGTTACCCTCGTCAAGGCGTTCGACACACCCCGAGCTCATCATTAACCTGTTCAAAACTCGCCACCTTGGATGACCTCCCGAAGGACTCAGTCCTCCACAATCCCGTTTGTCGTGCCATAAAGACAACCATGCAAACATAATACCCGTCGTGTCACAAAGACAACGACATAATACACACAACACATGTACAAACACATAACATTATACTCTATGTACATGACTCATTAACTGCACATGCACTTCACACACAGTACTAGGTTAAGATATCCTACACGTATACATAAGCGTTTAGCCTATATCCTTACTCACCCTGACTAACTCATAACCCAATACACTGCTAATATAGCAACACACATACAAATACTATGTCTCGTTATCTAAGCACATACCACGTATGTGCACACCCTGTAACACCCCCTAGTCATACCTGCATGACCTGTAAATACAATCCCGACTCACCCCTATTAGATCACTACACGACCCACGACCATATACCCACCTTTAACTTACACATCTTAAGGGTAACACATAGGCCCTTAGCCTATATTTAGATACTTAAATTCATAAACTCATCGGGTTAGACCCCAAAGCTCGATACACAATTAATATAATAAAACACGTCTTGAAAGTATGTACGATAGCCCCAAAAACATTAAAAAGAGGGGATTAGAAACTCACCGTTACGAGGATTCAATCTCTAGTACTGCAACGGTCTCCTCGCACGAAAGTTGAACATGTCAACGTATGATCACATGGTCAGAGTACGTCCTATACATGCGTCAATTACGTACAAAAGTAAATATCACTGACACTCGTCTCATCCTCACACCCACTTCATTTATGCAAAGACCCTAGCCCATGCGTCCTACTCAAACTTGGTTTATCTTGGACCTGTTTAGAACTTGCATGTATGGATCCCGGTTTCCATGCATGCACGTACACGTGCCCATGCAAGTCCTCTCTCGTGAAACCCGCGTGCGTGAGCCGGGTTCTTCACACGTACGCATGCCATGCAAACGGAACCCTAACCGGGCGCCATTCCGGTTTCTCTCCTCCCATCGTACACCGGCAATGCCATGCACCACCATTATCCTCATCGAGCAAACCCTACCCGGGTCCACCGTTGTCTTCATACTAGCCCACCCCGTGTTTCACCATGCTCCTCGTTCGTCCTCTTCATCTTGTTTAACACTAGTCGGAACACCACCAACCTCCTCTTCCGCCTCACGCCGCCGTCGCGCCGTCATGGATGCTGTCACAACAGCCCCTTGTCGTCAACTTCGCCGGGTCTGCCATCTCCGTAGAGAACCGCTCACACGGCTCCCCCGCCGTGCTCCTCTTTCCCACCTCGACGCCACCACCACACATTACCGCCTACGTCTCCTATCCGGCCACCATCAAACACTCCTGCCCCCGTCGTCGGCTGTGGGTACGAAACCCAAACCCTAGTCGGGTTTTCCAAACCAAAAACATGAACTAAATGCGTATACAAACGTAAGAGAAGATTACCTTGGCTAACCGAGAAGTTCTCCGCCCGTGATCGTCATGAAACTAACTCCTACGGCCTCCTCCGATCGTCCTCCTCCTCTCTCGCGTTACCTGCCGTCGCGCACACCTAGGGTCCAAATGACCCTAGGGTTTGAGTTTAAGTGGTTTATAAACCACTAAAACTTACCTCCAGGTCCCTCTAGTTTTATCTCGCACGTTTTGATCACGATGTAACATCCCGAGTTTTAGAGCGCGAAAGAATTCACGAGAATTAAAACTTAAATAAGAAAAAGGGAAGCGGGCTTGGGTCGGAGTGTATGGGCCGAAAGGGGCAAGGGTTTGGGCCCTTATAAGCCTCAAGAACAGCCTCAAAGCCTCATTAACTTCACCATTTTTTTGATTTCTAGAGAGAGAGCCTAGAGAGAGAAAGTCTCGGTTTTTGGATTAGAGCTTCAAGGATCGTTAGCAAGAGTCTTTTGAGTGTTTAGCAACGAAAAGGAAGTGATTTCAGGTAACCATTTGTTCCAGATCTGAGTTTTTATGTTATGTTGGGTTTTGAAGAAAAATCGAGTAAAGGTTGGGTTTTTACGTTTAAAAATGGAAACAAAGTATAGATCTAGACTCTCGGTTAGAAAAAACAAGTTTTGAACGTAAAAAGTTCAGATTTTGACGAGTTCGGATCTGCATGCAAAAGTTAGGGTTTTGTGGGGAAGAAGACTACCCACACGCAGGCCCTGCGTACTTGTTAAGTACGCAAGAACAAGGCCATGCGTACTTGTTAAGTACGCAAGATCAAGGTCCTGTATACTTGTTAAGTACGCAAGAACAAGGCCCTGCGCACTTGCTAAGTGCACAGGCATCAGGTCTATGGGTATATATAGCTAGATAGTGAAGTCAGTATGTTCACCAGGATAGAAAGAGGCGAACTTAGCCTTAAGTTCGCCTAGCCAGAAATGGTGAAACCGTTTAGCGTCGAGTTAAGTCTGATACATGTCAAATTGTTATGATTGTGTGAGATCCAGTAGACCATTGCAGCTAAGATACAAGGTGAGTTCTAATCCCCTTTTTGCCTGTTTTAGGGGTGGTATGTATACTTAGTGTAAAGTATTTATTGTATTTTATATATTAATAAACAAAGTGAAAGCTATGTTTTAGTGTAAAGTTTAAAAAAGGCAAAAGTACATTTTTAGTAAAGTATGATTATATTATTGGCAAGCGTTTATTATATTTTCATATACATAAACAAAGGCATAATATGTGTGCTAGTATGTTATCAGTAAAGCAAGATATATCTTTATGGCAAGCGTTTACTATATTTTTATATACATAAACAAAGACATGATATATGTGTTAAGCTATGTTTAGTAAAGCATAACTATATTTTACGGCAAGCGTTTACTATATTTTATATACATAAACAAAGGCATATTATATGTGAAAGTTATGAACAAGATTTACAGAAAGTTTTATGAACAGTAAAGTGAATAGTTTTCCTTCGGAAATGTGTACCAGCTTGTAAAGGTCCTTGGGATAGATGTTACTTGTACAAGATGTCTGATATGGGTTCTACCCATTAGTAAGAACCTTGATGGTTCACTAACGGTTGTACAACTGGGATGAGTGACAGCGGTTGCTCGGGAGGTCCACGCAACCTTCCCGTAGTGTTAAGCGGTATTGTCAGTTCATGGTCGTTGATCATGGGGGCATTGACCAGGGTATTGTCGGTTCATGGTCGTTGATCATGGGGGTATTGACCAGGTACTCGTCGATTCATGGTCGTTGACCATGGGGGAGGTACAGTAGTGACAAGGGAATTGACGGATAAACGGTAGTGTCGGTTCATGGTGTAAGCCATGGGGGCATTGACCAGGTACTTGTTGGTTCATGGATGTAAGCTATGAGGGCAGTACAGTAAAGAGGAATTGACGGTTTATTATATGTTTTAAACTATTTGAAAAGTAAAGTATGTAAAGTTTTTGCTTATTGGCAGTATATATGTATTAGTAAATCTTTTGTATGATTGATTTAAAGTAAACGTTAGAACTCACTCAGCATTGCTGATTTTTAGTATGCACATCAGTTAAGTGTAGGTGGCAATATACGGAAGTGGATGCTTGGCTTGGCGAGAAGAGTTACCCGAAGATCAGCATCTGGCATCCCGTTTATGTTATGTTTTAGTTTGATGTTGTTTAAAGTTCATGTAGTTTCAGACAAGTTATGTTTAGACATGTTATGTTTCCGCTGCGTATGTTGAGATTTTAATTCGTTTCCGCTGTTAGTGATATATGTTTTATGATTAAGATCTATGTGTTGATGAGTAAATCCAATACATGAGGCCACCCGGGTGTGGGGCCTTACACCCGAACTCTCTTTAAACGGTCAACTGGTTAAAAAAAGTACCTTATTAGCCCATCGTTATGTTGACTATGGAGTCGGGTCATCCGCTAACCCATATCAATAACTTCTGGATTTCCGGGATGTTACAATTTATTACTTGGAGTCTAGAGGTTTTTATTTATAGTTTTTATAGATCGTCTGGACGACATCATTTAACACTCGGTTTTGATCGGTTTGAAAACCGATGTGAGATCCTAAACCGGTTTTTATGCACCCCTGGCTGGAGCTATACCAACTATCTTAACACCACTTATGTTATAAGTTTTCAATTTATTTAAGTAAGAAAAAAAATTAATTAAAATATTGTTCATCAAGATAAAGATTTAATAGAGTTACTAAAAACATTAATTAATTTGCATGTAAACCAAAACTTTTAGGGCTTATAGATGAAAAAAGGAAATGTTATATTTGCTCATTAAATAAAAGTAATTGATATATTCTAATACTTTTTAATGTCGGTCACGAGTAAGAAAATTTCTTTTTTTTTCTTTATAAAAGTTTAATATTAGACCCTTTAGTTTTTTAATTGTCATAATGTCTCTTTAACTTTTTAATTTTTAATTATACTCTTCAAGTTTTTAAAGTTTTAAGTTTACCCTTTCAGATATTTCTAAACTCTAGCCCTCAAATTTCTAAAATCTCAAATTTATCTTTCAAATTTCTTTTCTTTTATTTTTTTATATTCGTTTGTAAAAATTACTTTTTTTCTATTTTTATTTTACTTTATTACTACCTTTTTTAACGAATTTGTCTTTTCAATGTTAACTCCTATTTCGCCTTCTAATACTCTCAATTTCTAATGTCGGTCACCAGTAGACAAATTTCTTTTTTTTTCTTTACAAAAGTTTAATATTAGACCCGTTAGTTTCTTAATTTTCATAATGTCCCCTAACTTTCTAAATTTTTAATTATACTCTTCAATTTCTAAAGTTTTAAGTTTACCCCTTCACATATTTCTAAACTCTAACCCTCAAATTTCTAAACTCTCAAATTTATCTTTCAAATTTATTTTCTTTTATTTTTTTATATTCGTTTGTAATATTACTTTTTTCTATTTTTATTTTTATTTTACTTTATTACTACCTTCTTTAACGAATTTGTCTTTTCAATGTTAACTCCTATTTCGCTGCAATTTATCTATTTTTCGATTTCCGGGCCGAGTCGTGGCAATTTCATACATTTTTTTATGTACTTAGTCACATTATTGTCGTCGACCCAACGCGCGTAACGAGGTTTGCAAACTCGCCGCATCGCATGGTCTTTAATTATGTACTTAAACATGTTAATATCACCGTACGGTCCTGTCGTAATGCGCGGGTACGTTTGTGTCACCGCCACAACTCGCGCGTAACTAGGTTTGCAAATGTGCCCTTACCCACATTGATATCATCGTACGGCTCCACCACAACGCGCGGGTCTTAACATTTAAACTTTGGTTTTTTGTCATGCGTTTACACCTCCGCTCCAACCTGCGAGTATAAAGCCATTGTTTTTTTTATATAAGGTTTCAAATATTATCAATTCTCTACCTGCAATACTATGCTTTTGATTTTTTTATGCAAAGTTTCGAAGACGTTGATTGATTTCGCGATTAAATGTTTTGTTTTTTTTTTTTAACTTTAATCTAATTTCTTTCATGAATTTGACAAATGTCGACATAACATGAGCGAGCGATAACTGAGTCATGTTTACGTCGCAACGTGTGAGGAGTCGACATACTTATTTCTATTAATGTTTGGTTTAACAACGCTGCCGCAACGCGCGGGTCTTCAACGCCTAATACCTGCCGCAACGCGCGGGGTTAACTAACTAGTTATCCTCAAGACACTACTCCGAGTGATATTATATATTTGTTTGTTTAATTGATATAGTTGATGGCAAACTCTCTCTTTACATTTTGTAATTTTCCATATCTCAATAAAAGGCACACCAAATTAAAATTTTCATATTTGTGCATATCTATATCTATACTATATAATAAATAAAGGTTTCTCATGTCACGTGTCGTCTTTATACATTCTCATCATTTTTTTTCCGCATCTCTCTCTTATTAAATACACATCTATCTTTTTCATAATAATATATTTTTAAATAAATTATTAATTATACTAATAAAAAACATTTATATTAAACTATCTGTTATTATAAGAAAATTTAAAATCTAATTACATATCTTATGTTTTCAATCAGATAGTAATGAAAGTCAAATTAAATTAAATATTAATTAATGTACTTTTAAAACCCAATTATATATTAATTTTTACATAGAATTTTTTTTTTCTATTGTTACTGTATGCAATACATTTTTCCACCTATAAGATATATATAAAGATTTAAAAATTTTATATCTTGATATTTTTTCTCCATGTGTAGTATACAGGTTCTAAGCTAGTTATCTATATATACTTGTTATTTTAACAAATGGTTTAGTTTTTTAGGTTAGGGGCATACTGGGAGCCATCCTGTGATGAACCCTCCCTGTACCCTACTTAAGAGAAGTGAACACATAAATATTATACAAGAAACAAAAAAATAAATTCATTAATAAACTTTCCATGTTGTAAGCAATCCGTCAATTGTGAATCAACTTAGTTACACCATATCTATACTCAGAAGATATATAATAATCTCCAGATTCGTTACGGTTAATTATAAGCCATTCTCCATCTGCCACCTCAGTGATTGAGGTTGAGAAAAACTTCATTAGATAGTGTAGCTCACCAAATGACAGACAGAGCAAGTATGATAATATAACTGTTCTGGGCAAGTATTCAAAAACCCGAATTCTAAAACGCCTATGGACAGGACAAGTTGCATTATTTACTGCCGGGCGTGTTCGGGTATCAACCGTTGAAGTAGTTCTGGAGAAGCATGAGCAATTTCTGCAAACATTTATATTTATTTTCATCAATATTATGAGTTGAAATCCAGGAATTTGTACAATATGAAAAAACAGTTGTACCTTGTGGTGTGAAGTTGAATAGGGGAGGGAGGGGTTTGCCATTTGGCAGAGTTGTGGTTGGGTCTCTTAACTCATCAAAGAATGGGTGAGTGCAGGCTTCCAACTGCAGAATGTATGTATAAACTTAGTATTTGTTTGACTATTGTAGGAATTATAATTTGTCGTGTGAAAATTAATAATGATATTCACTTACAGCGCTGCAACGCAGTTTTGGCGAGTACTGTAGCATGCGCGATACAAGATCGATTGATTCAGAGGGCATGTGCTTTTTAAATATCTGAAAACAGAATCCGCAAGTAAATTTCTTGATTGAACTTCAAAGAATTTTTCAGTTGTATTACAACTGTATCAAAGAGAGGTGGCAAATTGGACGGGTTGGGTAATGGTTTAAATTGACTTGAAACATTTTTTTTTTATTTTTTTTATAAATAACTAGTGTCACGATTACAAATATATATTATTTCAATAATAATAATGGGTGACCTTTTATGCTAATTTTTTAAAAGGTACCTGGTTGACTCATCAAAGATGGAAGATAACCCAAACCGAATCACTTGCAAGTAAATTGGATGAGTTTGCCACCTCTAAATCAAATAAAATTATTTAAAATCTTGGAACGATTATGAACAAACCTTGTGCCATGGGTGAGCCTTGATCTGTGGGAATTTAAACTCTGTGTAATGAGGATTCATGCATTTGATTTCCTCACGCGTTGGCGTTCCCAAAATCTAAAAGAGAAAAAAGATAATTGCTAGAATGAAATTTAAATTAGAAACTGCGAAGATAAAAGTGTCTGAGATTGTGTACCTTGATTATCTCTACGAGTTGATCAACACCACTTTCACCAGGGAAAAGAGGCTGCATTTAGAAATATTGGGATTTAATCATAAAAATCATAACACGGAACAGATAAAGGAAACCACTGATTGACTTGATAACAAATTTATCTAAACAATTAATAACTTTTTAAATGCCAAAGAAACAACCCTTATAACTAAGTACCCACCTGTCCAAGGAGTAGCTCAGCTAATACACAACCTGCAGACCACATGTCAATTGCATTGGTGTATTCTGTTGCTCCGAAGATCAACTCAGGAGCCCTATAATATCTTGAACAAATATATGAAATATTTGGTTCCCCAGGTACCTGCAGTCACACAGTAAAATCTCAATACCTGATATCAATTGCATTCTGAAATCCAAGAATTATATAAACTTACCAGCATCTTTGCACTCCCGAAATCACATATTTTTAGCTGTTGAGTTTGTGGATTAACCTGTACGCAACAAAGTTGATAACATATTAATATTGAATACATCAGCAACAAGGTCAATTTAAATGAGTTATTTGACTTACCAATAAATTTTGTGGCTTAATATCACGATGGCATACACCAATGACATTGTGAATGTAATTAAGCCCACGGCAGATTTGATATGTGTACAATTGTACATATAGCATAGGCATGTGTTGGTTCATCTTAACAAAGTGCCTTGACATCCTGTAGACAGTTTCAGGTACATATTCCAAGACAACATTCAAGTAAACTTCATTTTTGTCGGTTGTTGAATAGAAACAGTTTTTCAATGGAACAACGTTTGGATGATCCAATAAACGCATGATTTGAAGTTCTCTGTTCTTGTATCTTTTATCTTGTAAAACCTTCTTTATAGCAACAGATTCGCCTGTTTCAAGGCATTTGGCCTGGAAAAATAAACCAAAAAGGAAACAATTGTGATGTAGTTAGCATCTATCTACATCTGTTTATATGTTTAAAATGATGAAAATCACAAGCCAATTACCTGAAAGACAACACCAAATGAACCAGTACCAACAACACGCTCCGCCATGTAAGAGAATGTCTGGACAACAATGTATTTTACACGTCAGAATTTTAGTTACTAAAGAAAACAACAGTAAAATTAGTTAATACATTCATGGTACAACCAGTTAAATGATGATTACCTGCTTTGGTTTTCCATTTCGACCGCCAATTGAAGTCACGATTATCTGACCTGTTTCAGTACTATTACCATTCACAAGAGTTGCCTCAAAGTCCTGTTTTCAAATAACCATACATAAGTATCCAAACATTTCACGGTACATATGGAAACCATTATCTTACGATTAAGATAATGTGATATTAAATGAAAGTATCACCTTGTCATCAGATTTATCTTCCTTAATTTTCATTCCATGCATTTCTTCGGGCAGACCGGCAAAGTCATATTTTCCAAGTTTAGCAGCAGCATTGGATGTGCTTGCAGACATCTTAGGAGCTCTAGCACTCCCCGGCTGACTCTCGGATTCTTGTTTTACCCTCTTAATGCTCGAATCTCCGCTCTACAAAATAAACAAGTTCAACCACATGTAATACATATTCCCTAATTATAATATTTTCCCTTCAATCATTTATCATTTGCATATTCATTACTAACTGCTTGTACATCAAATCATCAATAACATAACATATATGTAAAAAAACTTAAATAAAAAGAACAAAAAACAGATGCATGTGCAATATATATATAAAAATACACATCATATCAACAACAGATTTGTGAATGTTTTAAAAGATTGCTTGTAACATAAGTTCTTGTAGATAAGATCATATTATACTACAACTCCATAAAAAAAAAAATAATGATCTCGGCAATCATGTGACCAATTATTTTGACATGCTCATAAACAAACAATTTTGATGCTAATGATTATTATAATACTAATCTATTATTATTATAGATATATCCAGATATATCATACAAACAGCTCAAACAAAGTCAAATTAAACATAATAAACAAATAAGCAATTCCTCGAGAACGATTTGAATATGAATTCATTAGACGAGCAATCACAGGCAGCAATCTCCAGATCATGCATCACAATTTCCACAAAATTGTTTGAATACGAGTATATGACCTAATAAACGGATCATAAAGCAACACGAACAAACAGATTTTGAGATTATATAGCTTACATCAATCGAACAGGTTTATTAAATCATTATGATATGATACATCATCTCCATGAAGTAATTATGAATACAGAAGGATCCAGGAAAGAATTTCATAAAGAAGACGTAAGCGATTAGCCATTGAACCAATAGAAAACGAAGAGAATATCAAATTCATGACATCGAACGATCAAATCATGAGAAAACTTACGGTATCCGAAACGGATGTGCGGCCAGAGGCGATACTCTTCAAACGACGCATCACATTCATTATGCCTACCAAATCGAAACCCTAATTCCCTCTTTTGTGCAGATCTCACAACACTTTTTCAATAATATTCTTCAACAAAACAAATTTAAACGTCAACAAATGGAGGAGGAAACTGCGACACGACACGCAATCCTCCTCCACCTTCTTCTCTCTAAAAACAACTCTGAGAATAACCTCTTTCTCTCTCTACATCTCTCTTAACAACTCTCTCTCTCTCTCTCTCTCTCTCTCTCAACCTGTTTTTCTGGTCAAAGGTCAAACTGAAAAAGCCAATCATTCATTCTTTGCCTCATTTCGTACACCAGTCAAACTTTCATTCTCATCCGTCCGATCTCTTCGTCGTGATTTGATCTACGGGTGTAAATGAATATAGGTTTGAATGCTAAACGACAATATTCTAGCTGTAACCATCAAAAGACTCCTTACAGAAACACGTTTTCAAATACAAAAGTTGTAAGTTTAAAACGATGTACATCTTTAAATGCGTGTGTTACAATTAAGTAAGGGGTGTTTGACTGGATTTAAAGAATATTTTTCTGGAAATTGGATTTGCGTAAAATTAGGTGATTCGACGAACTATAATTTTGTCCACACAAATCTTTTCTCGTTGGCAGTTACAAAAGTTCCTAGTCTTGCCCTTCAACTAACCCACTCTATCGTCACATTATTCTTCAAATATTTAAAAATTTAAGGCCTAAATTTTTTCAACTATCTTTTTTTTAATTAATTACGCGGATGACCCTTGTGGTTTACACGGATTTCACTTTTGGCTCCTACGAATGAGAAACTATAAGTTTGACCCAATAGTTTGCACGACTGTAACACCTTTGGCCCCTCAGTTGGATGGCCGTTAAGTTTTCTGTTAGTATTTTATAAAATAACCAAAATACCTTTTATATATTTAAAAGAAAAATGAAATAAAATAGTGGGTCTCATTTTAAACTAAAAACAAAAAAAATAATAATAAAAAATGAAATAAAATCTGCCCAGATTTCATCTTCCCCACCCCCTCCTTCTGGCCATCTCCTCCGACGGTCCGACAAATTCCGGCAACCCCTTTTTACCACCAAATACAAATCCGACACCACCTTCGTTCACCTCCACCTTTACTTCCCGTAATTTAACATATGCACCAAAGGTTAAGAAACTAGGTTTAATCCCGTAATTTAACATCTGCATAAACACATCCCGAGCAGCCTCGACCATTGGAAACTTGTGATCGGAGAAGAAATCACAGGTTTCATTCCGTTTTGGAGTCCAATTAATTGTTTCATCTTCGAAGTCTATCTGGACAACGGCGCTATGGTGAAAGCTGTGATCTTAGAAGAAATCCAGCTGACAACCGTCGAAGACCGCCTAAGTCATTCCCCATCTCCTGCCAGGTCATCCCCCTATCTCTTCCCCCTGTCAATGTAGGTGTAGAATTCCCCCATATACACGCCGTTAGTTCATATTTTAGTGATTTTGACAGGTAGGGTTAGTAATCGGGAAGATAAGTCGGTGGAGGTGGATCTGTGACCAGGTGGAGACCTCCGTGACTGGGAGGTTGGTTTGACAGGCGGCGGCGGTGGAGGTGGATCCGGCTGTAGGTTGGTTTGACAGTAATGGCAGGGGGTGCCCGACGAGTTCAAGCAATGGTGGTGGCTGGCGAGTTCAAGCAATGGTGGTGGCAGGTGGTGGTTAGAAGTGGAGTTGGAGGCTAGGGTTTGGGTGGGAGAGATGACGAAGATCTGGAGAAAATTAAATGGGTGGGTTTTGGTGGGTCTCACTTTTTGGTATTTAATTCAATTTTTTTTTATTATTTGGATATTAAAGGGGCATTTTAGACATTTTACATCCATTTAACGGCCAAAGTTAACGGCTATCCAACTGAGGGCCAAATGTGTTACAGTCGTGCAAACTATTGGGCCAAACTTATAGTTTCCCATTCCTAGGGGTCAAAAAAGTGAAATCTGGGTAAACCACAGGGGCCATCCATGTAATTAATTCTTTTTTTTATTACTAACTGCATAATATATTTTTACTATCTAATATATTTTATTTATACTTTTTAAAATACTATTACTAATTATTTAAATTTTTTTTATTAAAACAATGTAAATCACGTGTTTCTAACTTACTTAGAACATTCGTAACATGTTTTATATCTCCATCTCTATTATTTATAGATTTATTTTATTTTCCACCTTCATCCGAATCTCTATTTTTAAATTTTATAGTTTAATAAATAGAGATTATCTAAATATAGAGATTCATTTTCATCAATCTCTGTGTTTTTTACAAGTGTCTAGGAAAAAAAATATATATTAAGTATTTGTGAGTGAGATAAAGATAGAGAATTAGATGTGAGAGGTTAAAACAAATTTAAAGATAAATTTAAAAAAATGATATTTAGTTAAATTATAAAGATATGGATGAATATGTTGATGTAAATGCTATTATGTATGTAAAAACGAAGGTTTGGTGTGAACAGTTGAATTTATTTTAATATTTCTTTTTTCTTATTTAAATACAAGCTTTTATGCCACTGGGGTTGATGGTCAGTGGTCTAGTAACAAAGACAAATTCTCTTGTAACATTTACGTTTGAAAGTCTTGAGTTTAATTCTCCTAGTTACAAAGAAATTCGTCCTTAAAAAAATACAAACCTGTGTAATTTAATCTCCAAATGATTTTTTATTTTATTTAAATACAAGTATTTGCAATTTAATTATCAATAAAATACAACCCCAGGCGGGTTAGAATTTCCCCCCACACTTGGTTTCCTTTTTTGATAGCATAATTTTTAATTTATTTTTTAACAACAATTTTTTTTTTTTTTTTTCTAAGACGAGGTTTGATCCTATAATCTTTTTAATAGCATAATTGATTAATTGTTTGCAGACTTCTGATCCGGTGGTCAGTGGATTTTCCTGTAAAGGGTTTTCTTTTATAAAGGTCATGGGTTCGAGTACACACAAACACACTATTTTTTTTATTTCTTTTTTCTTCTCACGCACACACACCACATAACGCACACAATATTTTTTAAGAAAGTTATTTTAATCTTTAATATGTGTAATTAATTGTACACGTATACCGTTTTTCTCTTATAACATTTAAAATATAACGTTTTCTTACGTTCAGAATATACCGTTGTGACGTGTCTATTTTTATCTGCATTTTAGAATAAATATTATTCAAAACGAGCCAGACTATTTTTTTTATACGCTTCCCTGTTTTTTAACACTAATTTTTGTGTTTTCCTTAATTTACGAATATACTGTTGCGACGTGTTTTTTATCTATGTTTCGATAGTTAGAATCGAGCCGCATCAACTTCATATACTTCTTATGTACTTAACCACGTCATTGTCACCGCCGCAAATCCACGATGAAAAGATAATAAAAAAAACTTAACATGTAAGAGAAAAAAACGTGAATATAATTTTTTTTGTTAGACGTTTTTTAAAACAGTTAAGATTGAAAAACACAACTCGTTCCACCGCATGAAATTTCCATCGTCAAAGCACTCTATTTCAAGATGTCTAATGACATATGTTAAAGATTATTGAATGATTGTATTCACAGGAAAATTGATTTGACATTTTTAGTTTTGGGTTTTATGATAATATATTTTCACCATCGGAAATTTCCATCGTTAAACCACTCTATTTGAAGATGCCTAGCGGCATATGTTAAAGATTATTGGATAAATGTATTCCTAGAAAAACTGATTTGACATTGTTCGTTTTGTGTTCTACGATAATACGTTTTTCCTGACGAGTTACAATACCTTTTTTTTAAATACAATCTTTTATTTTTCAAGATATGTATACGCATGCCCTCTTTGATTCATTGGCCTACCGAGTCATATTTAGGCACTAGAATCTACTAAAAAATTAAACATTTTCATTAAATTGATTTAGACCAAACATACAAATTGGTCAAAATAAATCACCATACGTAATGAAGTAATAGATACGAAATACAAAACAACTTCATTAAGTTACAACAAACGTATACAAATGAAATGAATACGTATTAAACACGTTATGTAAAATTTATAATTTCTGAAAAAATATTGTATTACTTATGACAAGATTCGTGTGCTTGTGCATGTATGATTAGACTTGCAAAAGAAACCAAACGTTCAGTGAATCGTTTAACGGTGAAAAGTTTATTTATGTTCGTTGAACGAACATGAACCTAATTTTTTGTTTATTTAACTAAATGAATTGACATGCACACATGTCCAGTTCATTTATTTAAGTTTGTGAACGTTCGTTCATTTACATTCGTTTATATTTGTTCACTTATGTTCGTCTTTTTACGTTCGTTTAAATATTCATTCAATTATATATATTACTAATATTAATTTAAAATCAATTTGATTATCATATTCTAAAACCTTTATGCATAGTTTAAAATCAATTTGATATCTTAATTTGTTTACTTTTAAAGTGTTGGATATAAGGAAGATGATATTTTAAACTTTAATTCAGATATTCACGTTACTTGTAATTGGTGTTCGTTTACGTTCATTCGTTTATGTTCGTGAACCGTTTGCTTAATATTAATAAACTAACATAAACGAACACGTTCATTTTCTTAATGAACGAACACGAACAACATCATATGTTCATTTAATTGAAGCATCCACCTTTTGAACATCTATCTCCTTTGATTTAATCACATCTCTTATAAAATGCAATTTAACATTGATATGCTTGGTCCTATGATGAAACACTTGATTCTTGGTCAACTGCAATGCTCCACTGTTATCACACAGAACCACAGATTTTGAAACATGAATCACCAAATCTGCCATAAAGCCTTTCAACCATAAGCACTCCTTGACAGCTTCAGTTAAAGCAACATATTCTGCTTCTGTTGTTGACAAAGTAACAACATGCTGCAGTGTAGCCTTCCAACTGACTAGGGAACCAAAAACTGTGAAAGCATAACCAATCATGGACCTACCAGTATCTACATCCTTTGTAAAATCTGCATCTGCATATCCAAGAATCTGATCATCACACTTCCCTTTTCCAAACGCCAAACCAACTTCAGTTGTACCCTTTAGATACCTTAGTATCCATTTTGCAGCATCCCAATGAACTTTACCAGGATTAGCTATAAACCCGCTCACCAGACTAACTGCATAGCCAATATCAGGCCTAGTACAAACCATAAGATACATTAAGCTTCCTACCACATTAGCATATGGTGCATTTTTCCATTCTAGCCTTTTCTGCTTCTGACTTTGGAGAATTCTCACTGGACAGTTTAAAATAAGGAGCAATAGGAGTAGTGACTGCTTTGCTACTTTCCATACCATAGTTTGATAGAACCTCTTGACATAAGAATTCTGCTTTAGAAACAATACACATTGATCTCTATCTCTGGTTATTTCCATTCCCAGAATCTTCTTTGCTTCACCACGTTCCTTAATCTCAAACTCCCTCTTAAGTAACTCTTTAGTAGCCTCAATTACACCCCTATCCTTGCAGGCAATTAGCATATCATCAACATACAACAGTAGGTACACATATTCACCCTGCTCATATTCTCTTAAATATACACAACTGTCAAAATTACTTCTTTTAAAACCATGTAACACCATGTATTCATCAAACTTGAGGTACCACTGCCTTGGAGACTATTTTAACCCATACAGTGACCTCATCAAAAGACACACCTTTTCTTCCTGCCCTTCAACCTCAAAACCCTGTGGTTGACTCATGTATATCTTTTCATCTAAATTTCCATGTAAAAAAGCAGGTTTTACATCAAGTTGTTCTAGTTCATAGTCTTTAGAAGCTGTTAATGCTAGAACAACCCTGATTGAGGTATGCTTCACTACAGGAGAAAATATCTCATTGTAGTCCACCCCTTGCTTTTGAGTGAATCTCTTAGCCACCAACCTAGCCTTATATCTAGGCTTTTCCCCTTGAAATCCTTCTTCAATTTTAAAGATCCATTTGCAAGAAACTGTCTTTTGACCCTTAGGTTTATCAACCAACTTCCATGTCTCATTTTTATAAAGAGAATTCATCTCCTCCTCCATTGCATTGGTCCACTTTTCTTTCTCAACAGAAGACACAACATCACTATAGGTCAAAGTTTCATTGGTGGATTCTTCTTCTGCAACTGTGAATACAAAAGCAGAAATATCATCCTCATTTCTAAACCTAGCAGGTAATACCACTTGCCTTATAGGTCTGTCTTTTGCAATGCTATATCCACTAGTAGCTCTATTCCCTTCACCAGAAGCTTTACTAGTACTAGCCTCTTGATTGTCAGAATCAGTATGCTCTACCTCAAGTTGCACTTCATCATTTGCATTTTGAATGTGACTTGAACTCCCAACCATATCCTTGTACATAACTTCTTCCTTGAACACCACATTCCTGCTCACAATAACCCTCGGTTTACCACTGTCTAGCCTCCATAAATTATACCCCTTTACCCCATCTGGATATCCAATCATGATACATTTTTGAGTTCTAATTTACCCTGACTTATGTGAGAATAAGCAAGAGAACCAAATACCTTCAGGTTGTCATAAGTAGTCTTCATTCCTGACCACTTTTCCATGGGAACCATCATCCCTATAGCAGATGAAGGGGATATATTCACCAAATATGCAGCAGTCTTCACTGCTTCAGCCCAGAAGCTCTTAGGTAACCCAGACTCAATCAACATACATCTGACCTTTTCTAGCAGAGTCCTATTCATTCTTTCAACAAGCCCATTCTGCTGTGGGGTCCCTGGTATGGTCAAATGCCTAGCTATACCATTCATCTTGCAGTATCTATTAAACTCACCACTGCAAAACTCTAAGCCATTGTCTATCCCGACCTTCTTTACCTTTCTTTCTGTCTGTGTTTCAACCAAGATCTTCCATTCTTTGAAACTGTCAAATGCATCAGACTTATTTTTCAGTATGTAGACCCAAACTCTTCTTGAGTAGTCATCTATAATAGACAAGAAATAAGATGCACCACCAAGAGAAACATTTTTAGTTGGACCCTATATATCAGCATGAATGTACTCTAAAACCTCTTTAGTCTTATGAATCCCCTTTGAAAACTTTACCCTTTGAGCTTTGCCTATAATACAGTTCTCACAAGACCCAAAATCATAGTTTTCTAGAGACTTAATGACATCTTGTTTCTTTAATTCTGTCATTCTCATACTACTCATGTGCCCAAGTCTTTTATGCCATAACAAAGCATGATCAACCCCTTTACCTTCTGCTACACACACTCGTCCCATTAAGGCTTGACCATCCAGAATGTAAATGTTGTTTTCCCTCCTTGTTCCAGACAGAATAACCAAAGAACCCCTAATAACCTTGGACTTGCCATTCTTAAGACTAACACTACAGCCTTCCTTTTCAAAAGTACCAAGTGAAATTAAGTTCTTTGTTAAGTCAGGGATATACCTTACATTCTGCAACTCCACCTCAGTCCCACTATCCAGTTTCAAGACTACACTTCCATACCCTTTGATGGTGCAAGGCTTGTCATCTCCAAGTTTTACCTTACCAAGATCTTCACACTTCAGATCCTTAAAATACTCTCTACATGGGGTCATATGGAATGAACACCCTGAGTCCATAACCCACCCCTCACCAGGCCTTTTATCAGTCACCACCAGGACATCTGCAATTTCATAACCATCTGCAGACTTATCAGTTAAAGTATTATTTGCTTGATATTTGTTAGGACTAGCACTTGTATCAAACTTCGAATTGCCTTCATATCTTTTTTTCTTGTTTCTTTCTGGACATTACCTTTTCAAATGCTTTTCTGAATTACAAATAAAGCATTTCCTCTTAAATTTGGACTTTGATCTACTTGTTCCCCTTGACTTAAAACCCCTCTGTTCACCCCTTCCTCTTACAAACAAACCCTCACCCATATCATCTTGGCTATCATTCTTTTTCTTTAACTCCTTAGAGTTCAATGCTGCCAAAACATCTTCCATGGACAAAGTATCTCTGTCATACATTAGGGTGTCTACAAAGTGTTCATAAGAACTAGGCAATGAGGTCAAGAAAATGATTTGCTTGATCCTCATCATCAAGGACTACTTCTATATTTTCTAAGTCAAGAACAAGTTTGTTAAATTCATCCGTATGATTATCAAGTGACTTACCAGCAACCATGTGGAAAGTATACATTCTCTTTTTCAAGTATAACCTGTTGGCCAGGGATTTGGTCATATAGAGTGACCATATCCCTGTCGCAGTGGCTTCTTTAGACACCTCCCTTAATACTCTATCACCAAGACTTAGTACTATCTCACTGTGTGCCTTCTCCATGATCTCTTTCCTTTCTTTCTCATTCAGATTAGCCGGAAGGTTATCTTCCCCCCTTTAGCGCATCCACCAGGCCATTATGCACTAGTAACGCTCTCATCTTAACCCTCCATAGTCTGAAATCATTTCTACCATCGAATTTCTCCAATACGAACTTCGCCGACGCCATCTTGATTACTGATTGCGGAATCAACTACCAATTTCTTCAAATCGAGCCACAACCTGGCTCTGATACCAATTGATACGAATCACTCAAAGAAATTGAAACCAAAACCAAGAAACCCTCAAACGATTATCTGTTATTGATGAAATTGGCAAAACGATTACAAAGGAATTGAATACATAATGAATTGAACAAGAACTGAGCTAATCTTTGCCCTAATTGCATCCTTTAGCAACTAACTAATCTGCTTAACAAACTAAGAATCAATAATGACACATTACACCCCTCAAGTTACACAAAACGTGTAAACAAGATCCAAACATAAAAGAAACTAAAGAATAGTTTCATAAAGCACCCCTTGGCTTTCAGTATTGACATTATGACCAATCATCTTTCTAACAGATAGTGTTCGTTCATTTGTTCGGTTAAAGTTAAACAAACGAACATGAACAAACCTCGTTCGTGTTCGTTTACAAACCTATATATGATAACAAGGTTTCGGATTTTCTAAATTTTTTATTGACATATTTATTTTATAAATTAAAGCATGTATTATTGTAAAAATAACAGCTTCTTTAACTTTTAATTATACCATAACCCAAAAAGACATTTTGGACATGTTTGAGAATATTTTTTTGACAATAGCGATCATCTTTACAAACACGTATTATAAAAAAGACTTGTCTAAAACTCTTGTTGTATAAAGTTTGATGTAACACCATTAACATCCAAAAGTAAAATATAAGTGATAAATAAATAAACGTTGTTATCATATACCAATTAATATAGTTTTAAAAGTCAAAAAGTTAAAATTAGCCAAGTTAACAAGGATAAAAGGGTATGATCCTAGTTAATAAGGATAAAATGTGAGTACATGTTTTCTCTACGTTAAGTTTTAGGATCTTAGTTAACTTCTAGGATCCTAGTATACTTCTAGGATCATTGTTAAAATAAATTAGCATACCTTAGTAGTTTTGTGTAATATGATAATTGTTGTAAAGTAGATCACAAAATTTTACTGTACGTTAACATCGATAAATAACGGTTGTCATCCAAGTCGGCATATAATTAAACATCTTGACCGTTGGTCATTTGGGGCAATGGTAGTCCCAAGACTTCTCCTAGTGGATGTCTTGGGTTCGAATCCGGGCCACAGTAAAAAAAGGGGGCTGTGGCCAGATGGGGTTGTGTTGCCCCAGAGAAACCCAATTATCCTAGAATATCTAGATGTAGCCGTTCAAAAAAAAATTAAACACCATGTCATTAAAGTTGGTATAGCTACCATGTAGCCGTAACATTAGAGCATCCGGTATACCACAGCAAATGAGGCGTGATCCGATGTGGCAAGCAAGTTCACGACGTGATGGAGGAGCTACACCGCCCCCTTGGAGCGTGATCCCTTCCCGTGATTTTTTTCACGCCCAACATTCTTCTCTGCGTTCTTCCGCTACGCCTCGATCTTCTGTTTTCCCCTTGTCATCGTTTCTCTCGTTGTCCCACCAGTGTCAAAAAGACAGCAGATTCATTGCCCACACCTCTGCAATTTGAGTATATTTTTTGGACTATGGTTAACCCACCCTTTTGGACTATCTGATGCAAAGAAAAAACATAGAAGATGAACTCAAAGTCTCAAAATCAAATTGAGTTAATTGATTTTGAAATCCGTAGATATTTTGTGTAATTTACATTTTGCTCCTCACACTTTATTGAATATATCAAATGCACCTCATGAATATTATTTGTATTATAGTTACTATTATTAACAATATATGTGTGATTTTATAAAAAATGTGTTATATTCAATATATAAAAATGTGTTATATTCAATATATAAAAATGTGTGATTTTAATATTATTAAATAAAAAAGCATTTAGTTATCACACCACCACAATCACTTGGGTATTTCCCCTGTCAAGTGATGGATGGTGTGATAATGAAGGGTGTGGCGTGGCGCCACGTGACATGCACTTTATTATCACACTACACCCCTATCACTTGGGTAGTCCCAAGACTTCTCGTAGTGGAGGTCTTGTGTTCGAATCCGGGCCACAGCAAAAAAGGGGTATGTAACAAGATCAGGAGGTTGTGTTACCCTAGGGAAATTCAATTATCCTATAATATATAGGTGTTACACGTTAAAAAAAAATTAACACCTTGTCATTAAAGTTGGTATAGCTACCATGTGGCCGTAACATTAGACCTAGGTTCATAGTTATTGATGGTCGTTAAAGAGGGACGCCATCTTAATGAGGATGCGATTAAACACTTTGTCATAAAGTTGGACTTTTGTTGTTTAGAAAGTAGATAGTTTTACCATTATTTACTTGTACATTATTACCCTTTAATATCGTTCGTGATTTTACATATTTTTTTTTTTGAAAGGCAAATTTCTTAATCACGTGGGTGTGGTACTTGAACTCGTGACCTCCTAAAACCTTAGTGTTCCAAAAGGTTTTACCTTTATCACTGGGCTACCAACCCCAATGGCGATGATTTTACATATTAACTTATGTATTTCACTAGGCTATAGAATTGATGTGTGTAGTGTCTAATGTCTTTAGATGAGAAGATGGTTGATAAAGGAAAAATGACGAGATATTGTGCTGGTGCATCATAGATGAAAGAAGGAATGTGACTAAGGTTTTAATGTTTTATCACACTGGGTTAGGCCAATATTTTGTAAATAAATATTGTGATTTCAAACAATTATTTTTATAAAGTAAATTTTTTATTTTATATATATATATGCTTATAAATAGAATAATTAAGTAGTTAATAAATAATAAATGAATCAAGCCTGAACTAAGTCTAAACTAATAACTAATTTTATTAGGGAACTAGTTTAGATCCCGTGTCTACACACGGGATGAAATATATCAATACATAAAAATTTTAAAAGTTTATGTATATATATTTTACATGTGTAAAAATTTATTACATATAGTAAGAATAGAAAACAAATTCAAAATATGTAAAAAATAATATATGATTGGGTTTCGAAAATACGTTAATTACTATTTTTTAATATAATTTGACTTTTATTTACTATTTGATTAAAAATAAAAGTTATACAATTAAATTTTAAAGTTTCTTATGATAAGAGATAATTTAAAATAAATGTGTTTTATTAGTATAATTAGTATTTTTTCTTTAAATATAAATTATTATTAAAATATAGAAGTGAATTAAATAAGAGAGAGGCGGGAAAAAAATGGTGAGATTAAATATGAAGGCGACACGTGGCATGCAAAAACCTTTATTTATTATATAGTATAGATTTTAGAAAAATTTAAAAGAAACTTTTACTCTTTGTAAATTTACCAAAACACCTCTTTAGTTTTAAATAGCTTCTTTCCTTAACATTTCCTCAATTTAAACAAAACCACTACCACTTTTCTCTATATAACCAAAAAACCAGATGAAAAACAAGCAATAAAGCTACAACCTTTAATGAATCCAAGAAATATCTATTACATAACTTACGTAACAAGAAACTTGCATCCTTTGATGCATGTAACAAGTTTCTAACATATAACTTATACATCAAAAAAGACAGCCACACCATGGCAGTCGCGTATCGAACTAACTTGAGGATCAAGTAATAAAGTTGCCCCCTTTGATGCATGGAAGAAGTTTCTAATGTCTAACTTACACATTAACAGATATGATTATATCATAAGGAATTGATGTATCATTGGGAAGATGAAGGTACAGTCCACAGTAATTTTGTAGCAACTAGAATTTGTTCATGCCCATTTGATTCTGGTTCTGTATCATGGATTTTAGATTCCCATCTTACCGAACAAGCAACATGATTGATTTTTTTAATCATTTCAGGTGAATCGCGAATCACTACTGTACCTTCAGGCCGTAATAACCGGTCTATTTCAACCATCACATCTACAATATTACATCTGCAAGAAAAAAGACATGAAATTACATGATCAGTTGATATAATTTAAGATAAGTACAAAATGATCAAGGGTATAATACCTATTCTTTCGGGTGACTGGATCCTTTATGAGTGACTCAACCGAAGCCATATGGATAAAATCGTAAGTCCGAGGGTAACTTGAAAAAGGCTCACACCTAGATGAACAAGAAAACTGAAGTAAATAAAGTCTATTTCATGATATTGGGTCAATTGGTCAAACAATTAACAGGTAATACCAAATTGCAACATTTGTAATAAAATAACAAGACATTGTCCAGAAAATGGAAACTGATAAAAATGAAAAAATAATATTCTAAATCTTCCACTTTCGACTACCCAAATCATTAAATATGAATTATTGCTACTACATTCTTTAATTTATAAACTGTTGACGATTGATAAGTTAGTATGCGAGTACTTATCAAATGACTAAAATACCCTCTCCTTACTATTCTAGTACACTAGAACCAGGCAGCTTTTGACCAACATAAGGAACAAACATGGGCGGACCTAGTGAGGGGGTATGGGGGGCAGCCGCCCTCCATGGAATTTTTTTTTAGTGTTATATACATGTTAAAATCCCGATCGCCCCCCATAAAATTTTGAAATAGCCCCCCATCGCCCCCCCCCCCCCCCCCCCCCATTGAAAAAAATTTAGTGTTAGGAAATCAGGGAGTACATAACATCTTTCATAATTCTACAAAAAAATAATCAAAAAAAATAAAAAAAATCCATAGTTTGTGAAGTATGCAGTTTTAGTGTTAAAAAGCTCATAAAAAAATTGTTGTTTTAATCAAGAATAGCCCTCTTACAAAGTGTAAGTTTTTTTTAAAATTTTTAATAATGGCCCATTTGCAAAGAAAAGTGATTTGGAACGGTTTGAAAAGTCAAATACTAAATGAAAAACATACCAATCATGATAAACACCGATAAGGCCCCTGTCAAAGATCACACCTAAAGTTGATTGCGTATTATGTGGAACAACATTCATCACCCACACAGGATCAGATATCAATGCAGCAGCAAATCCACCAAAATATGCATTCATATCCATCACATTTCTTACTGCTTCAGTCCCAAGCTTCAAATTCAATGATTTTTTGTAGTAAGAAACCCTCCTTTCCCATAGGCATGTATTTGTTTCAAACCCGTCATTTTCATTTCTAATTAAGGCAGCCCTTGATGGCGTTTTTGTTAATCTTAGGGGCCATTTTGGAATTTCACCAACCGCAAGTTTCCCATTTACAAAAGATGGTCGACTCACGCATCTCTTTAACTTAACATACCTACAACATCACATTCTCATGTTAAAGCTCCAATATTCAGATTACAACACATAAACATATGTATTTTTGTACGCATATCAAAGTACCATGCAGAACTAGGATCATCAGACTTGTGGCATAATTTGAGCCCGTGCTCATTTTGGGCCTCGAGACATGAATCATCAACAGGCTTTTTCCAGATGGCAGTGTTCCCATCAACAACAACTGACTCATAGCATAATGCTTTCGCCACTGCTTGTAGATCTTGCCATTCTTTATCTAGTCCATGCCACTGAACTGGCGGGCCTGATATTACTAGGTACCCTCCTGGCCGTAGTAATCTATCAACCTCCATAAAATATGTAGCATCTGCAAAGCGAAGTGATCAGATTAAAATTACTTATCTTTATTTATACAAATTTAACTTTTTTGAATAATCCGAATATTATCCTATAAGAAGTTACAAATTAAAATACACTTACTGTATGCTGTAAACGGTATCAAACAACGAGAGCAGTGGATTAAATCGAATGAGAATGCAGGAAATGGGAGTCGGCGAGTGCCAAGCATTAAAACAAATGCTGGTATTCCTCTTTCCAAAGCAAATTGTATTTGTGATTTGTGTGAATCTCTTGGAGCAAAAGAGAGTGTTAAAAGGTCTTCAGCCAGTAAATACCCACCAAAACTAGCAACCTGGAAAGATGTTGACCAATTTTCCAAATTAGTTAACGCTACAAAAGTAATGTTAATTTGCAAATAACTCATAGTGTGTTTTCCGTTTCGATAATTAACCCAAAAATACAAAATCTTACCCCACATCCCATATCAAGAGCCGTTCTCAGAACACCACCAGAAATAGGAATATAATGTTCAAGTTGCTCAATATATTTTACAGCTCCATCAGGAAACATAGTGCCACCCCCAGGAAATATGAAGTGCGGACCCTCTTTTTTCATCCAACCCTGATGACCCTTTCGGTCAGCTAATTTGTTATACGGCATATTTTCATGCCATATCTGCAAGTAAAAGAGAAAATACCCTCTATAATAAGCCATTCTTTTGTAACACAATTTAACTAAAACGAGTTTCCACATGTTAACCATGATGATGTAACAAATGTCAAATAGATGATGAGTAAGAGAGCAACCATAAGATAAGTTATCTTATAAGTTTATAAGTATGACATACTACAAATAAATGGTTCATGGAGCCAGAATTACAGTAATTTAGTCGATGAGCATTAAACAAACAACTTAAACATGGACCATTGATTGCATAACTAGTTATCAAGCTAAAAAATACTTTTAAGGTGGAACGGCATGGAGCCAAAATAGAGAAGAACTTAAATTATAAACTACATATCATGGTTTCCAGATGAGTTTGATGGTAACTTTATGTGGCTGTCATAGATTTCGCCAGCCAATTATATGCACATAAAGAGACCATTTGCCAAAGGAACATAAATACATAAAAATAGAAACAATCTATCAGCACAAGTGAAGTCAAAGACTGCGCTTTGAATGCTAGAACATGTGAACTTAGATAACCAAACGCCACATAGTTCACAATGCAATAGGTTACTAGGTAATACTTATAACTCAAAACAAACTTGATTTGTTGGCGATGCAAATTGTCCACCAAATCTATCTACTTGATGCGTTAGACTTACTTTTTGATCATGATGTATGAGCATCATTCATGTGGAATTGGCGTCTATATGGTAGCCACTAACTTTATCCAAGATAAATAAACCCTTATATAGATAAAAAAAAATTGATACAATTTCTACATATAAGATACTCACTACACGCTCTTGTTAAACCTAGCTAACTCCTTATTTTGGAACTTATTTCAAATCAAAACAGTCATGTACTGAATCATATACACCTTCCATCCAAAAAACTGGAGATTTAGTTTCACCAAACTGAATCATGTTTTTAAAAAAAATGAAAAACGGCTAGGGTTATTACATAAATTATAAACATTCCTAAAGATTCCTTTGAAATGGTGAAGGATTCTAAATTCTATCAATTGAATGATTTGGTTGGAATTAATTCCAATTACAATTCCTTCTATTAGCCAACCAAACATGGAAAGGAATGAAATTTAAATTTCACTGAATTCTCATAAATTTCTGCCAACCAGACGAGCCCTAACTGTTAAACATGTCTAAAAAGCCCTCCAACAACAAGAAAACAGGGAAACCCAGTGTATTAAATTTAAAAGCATCAATAAGTTGTCATGAAAACAACTAATAACCAAAGTCAATATGTAACTTTAGCTTGGAAATTTTCTTCAACTATAAATGAAATGTCTTTGATCTAATATATGAACCCATGTATGCATACACCCAAATTAAATTCTTGCAAAATTCCTAATCTTCAGTCCAAATCCAAGATAACAGAATATCAATTGGAAATAAAATCATAAGAAACGAAGGAACCATCAACTAATATTACCTTGTACAAACTAGCAGGCCACTGGATCGGAATATTATAGCCTTGAGGCGGAGGGATCAAACACACCTGCCGCTCTTCCACCGGCGGGCAATGTCTCTCCCGGTAATAATTCATATCCCTACTGAGCAATCTGTTCCGATTGGGATCCTCACAGGGCATGTAATCAACATAGTCGGCGGGACATGATGGAATCGTAAGGTTTCGTCCGGCTTCAATTAGGGCAATGAGGTGATGCCGTCGTTTGGCACCGGTGGTGGATGAGACGAGAGCTTGGCTGCCGGATGCGGCGATAGAATCTCCGAAAGGAGTGAGAACCAAAACGAAGAAAAGGAAAATGGCAGCGAAGAAGATGAGAGATACGAAGTCCAGAAACCGCCATCGGCGGATTTGGGTGATGTGGTGCTTTGATGAAGTGAGATCGAGATTGGCCATTGATTCAACAATGCAAAATCATAAATTATACATATTGGAAATCAAGATCTGAGAGAGATCTGATACAGGGGTTTTGTGTAGATTTAGATATGGAGCAGAGTGTGATCACCTCAAATGTTAATTTATAAAATATAATTTAATGTATTAATTATACTCTTTAGATGTATTATGTATATAAACTCGGAGTTCTCGAGGTATTCTTACAAAGTTTTGTTATAGCATCTATAATTGCTTCTGGTTTAGGTGAATAACACGACAAATAGACAATTTATAAGAATTTGTTTATCGACTTCACGAACAGTACTAAAAGAATCGGTAGTAAGCATCTCCCAGTAATTGTACATGATCACATAGTAATAACACATAAATATCTGTCTAAATGAATTAAAAGTTTAGTATGGTAAGAGTCAATATCTTATTGACTTTTAACCCTATTTACCATTTACTTTAAGGTTACTTAGAAGTTATCTTTATGTAATTCTATATTTCTAATTTTTAGAAATATCCCACAAGCTCTGGGTAATCAATCTAGGATTGACAATAATAAGAAGATAAATGAAAATATAATAGATTCAACAAACAAAAATTAGCATCCACCCATTTAGCCAAAGGAAACAAACAATAATCATGCTGACAAGTTCATGTTGCTAGAAAATGAAAATATTGAAAATAAATGGGTGAAGATGAAAGATGGAGCTTAAGTCTTCCTACTTGGATCTTCATGTAAGTCACCTCTACATAGAGTTCACATACCCAGAATCAATTTTGACCTGCAAGAACAAGGCTAGATATATCATCATGTCAGAATAGAACCTCAAATTGGCTGGTGTAACTTGAGGCCACTGTAGTTTTTTGAGTATGAAATTCTGAATTTTCTGAGAGTCATGTGTAACACTTTCAGATTGAAACAATTCGATGGTTCACTCGAATTTCTCAATCGGATAAAACTCTCTTAAACAAAACGTATGAATCTGAGATGATTTTTGCGAACCCGTTTTATGACCAAAAAATTGATTTCCGTATTAGGGGGCCAATAACTGCTATCCAACAGTTAAATTTCAAATTCACTAAGTATTTCGCCAATTTTGACATTGATTTTTAATGAAGGGATATTTGTCAACCCCAACACCTTGGCCAATTTTGACATTGATTTTTCTTGTGTTTGTAATGAAGCAATATTGGCCGGTTTGATGTATACTATGATTCAGTTTGGTTAACAAATCAATTCAGTTACACTAAAATAGCCAACATCCACGCATGAAAATGTAAGTAAATAGTAGAATAAGATGGTGCAACAAGCTTAGGCGAGCCACTTTTGATGAAAACTCTATTTTGTTTTTATAACTGACAGACATTTCCTAAGATGATCTTACCGAAGAATCCAGTCATGATTTCATATTATATTTTGACACAAAATAGTAAATGGCTTTTCGAGAATGAAGTAAAGATGTGCTTCCAAAAGATTCTAGTATTATGAGTTGGAAGTGTACCTGTATTTGGATGCTTGCTCAAGACATAATAATGGTAGAATGTAGATCTTTGTCACTCATTTAACTCTAGTTAATCAAAGATGTATTTCAAACCTAAATAGCGGAACGTCTCTGTTTATGATCATTGAATTGTGAATTATGTGTCATGTAGGGTTTGCTTCGTGAAGTTTCTGTTTATGAATTATGTCTTTCCCTCTTATTCTGCGGGTTGACGATCAAATCTTACATGAACAAGAAAATTTTACTGAATTTATTTAGTAAGCTCATTAACTTTACTCGTTTACGGAAAAATTAATATAATTATCTAGCTTTCTCTAAAAAGATTATTAATAACTTTTCGCACGTAAAAAACCAACATACTTTCTTTTTTTTCATCACAAAAGTATCTCAACAATTTTTTATATATTAAAGTCCATTCACTCTGCGTCTCTTCAACATTTATACTAACTTCCACGATAACAAAAAGGAAAATAAAAATATATATTTTTATTATACTCAATGTTTACTTCACACTTTTTCTAAAAAATGAATTCCCCAATACTTTTCTAATATATTTATAAGGAATCGTCAATGCTTTAAAAGAACATGTTATCGACTGTGGCTAGGGGTCGGGGCCGTCCAATACTGCTTCGTAGCGATGAGTAGTTTTTCTCGCAGAAGTGGCCCGTCTTCATGATCGACCAATCTCGTTTCCCATTGTAGTTCATCAGCGATGTTCTTTGCGTTGACCAATAAGTCAACATCATCTCGAACTATTACACTTCCTTGTGGTCTTAAAATCCTATCCATTTCCAACAATATGTCTTCCATTTCACATCTACAATACAAAAGAGGCAAATATATGCGAAATTCATACGTAATATATCGCTACTAAAACTCTGACGTCTCAAAAATCTTACTTGTCTTTATATAAAGTAAAAATTGCGTCTCCATGGATGAAATCATATGTTCTTGGATATGTAGACATAGCCTCGCACCTAAACAACAAATAACGTTTCTTAAATATGAACATATATGATGTCATATTAGAGTTAAATACGTTTTGAAGTTTGTCACACTCGTAATATTTTGTTATTGTGTGTCCACTATTAACTTTAACGATATGGTTAGTTTAGAATAAAGATGATGATTTAAAATGTTAATAAGCGGGTGAGTCAAGTAGGTACATAAATAAAAAGATAAAAAAAGGTACCAATTTTGATAAGTTCCAATCAAACCCCGTTCATATATAACTCCAAGAGTGTTCACGTTAGCCTCAACGGGTACGGCGTTCATAACCCACACCGGATCATTGTGGAGAACAAGCGCGGCTGCAAAACCTCCCAAGTAAGAATTCATATCCAACAGGTTACGGTATCTTCCTTTCTCCGCTAATTGTTGGTCTAGTGTCTTGTAATGTGATAACCTCTTCTTCCAAAGATCTGTATCAGTTCTAAAAATTTCTTCTGTAATATCTCCAACATGTTGACTAATGATTCTTGGTGGGGTTGATGTCAACCTGTCGGGCCATTTTGCCACTCGCCCTCCCCCGGATGTTTCCCTAATATTGGAAACATCCGGCAATTGAGTCAAACATGTTTCCATCTTAGTATACCTACACACAATATTTTAGTCACAAAATAGCGCGTGTAGCGTATAACATATCAAAGCGTTTCTTATATTACCATGCCATATCCGGATCTTTATTTTGGCAAAATTGCGGCTTCTTGAAGATTTTACGAGTAATTTTGCAATGTGCATGATTTGAAGGTTTTTGCCAAATGGCAATATCATCCTTCTGTATTAACTTTTTCCAACATAGGCTTTTCGCCACTCCTTCAACCTTATCTTGTTCCACTTTAAATTGTTCCCTCGTCTTGTCCCAACCTTTCCAACGGTTCTCCCAATTTATAGGTGGGCCAGAGAGGATCCAGTATCCTCCCGGACGTAAAACCCTATCGACTTCAATTAAATACAACCCATCTATAATAAGACACGAAAAAATGCATATTCAAAATCTTCCTCAACTTGTTATACATAATACTATCTTGAATATCCAATGAAGTGGTTGATTACCATATTGGCCCCATGGGATGAGGCAACGAGAACAATGAGCCATGTCAAAAGCTCGAGACGGGTAAGGTAAACGAATCGAAGCAAGGATACCAATCAAAGCGGGAACTCCACGTTCCAATGCAAATTGTACTTGAGCTATATGAGTGTCTTTTGGTGCAAACGACATTGTTAAAATGTTCCTTGATAAAAGGTAAGCTCCAAAACTAGCTACCTTTCGAATGAAGAATTTAAAAAGAACGTTACATGATTAATAAAAGCTATTATTAACTTTAACCAATAAAGCATCTTGTATTATAAAAAGTTTACACCAACTCATTTTACACATGATTGTACAATAATTTGTAGACTTATGTGACTTCACTTTTGAAGAATAAGACTGCCCCAAGTTGGTCACATGCAAACAACCTCTTGATAAAATAATTCCCATATTCTAAAATTACCGTATGCTCTATAGTTATATGGAGATAAATAACTATTTTGATTTATAACATATCTTTTAAAACTTTAGAAATTAAACTGAAAATATTTAATTCGAATATTTTAAATGACAAAATGGTAAGTAGTTTACATTTGTAGGTCCATCCAATCAACCAACCCTTTTCCAAGTTTCGCAACAACCAATTTGTTTCAAAACTCATTCTATAAGTTAAGCTTAGACCCGTGTAATACACACGAGGTGAAAAATATCAATATATAAATTTCTCAAATTTTATTTATATATTTTACATGTGTAAAAATGTATTACTATACATATATTAAGGATAGAAAACAAAATTCAAAATATGTAAAAAATAATATATAATTGGGTTTCGAAAATACGTCAATTACTATTTAATGTAATTTGACTTTCATTTACTATTGGATTGAAAATAAAAATTACACAATTATGTTTCAAAGTTTTTTATAATAAATGATAATTTAAAATAAATATGTTTTATTAGTATAATTATTAATTTATTAAAAGATATGTGTGCATTTAATAAGAGATAGAGGCGAAAAAAAATGATGAGATTGAATATGGTGGTGACATGTGGCATCACAAAACCTTTATTTATTAGTATGTATATAGATTTAATTGACCATCTTTAAAAAACAATATTATTGTTTTAGGAAACTAAAAATCGAACTTTTTTATGATGTTTTATTAGCAAAACTAGGTTAGAATCTCGTGTATTACACGAGTTAAATAAATATAATATTATATACTTAGTAATAAAAAAATTATGTCTTTAAAAAGTCCGTGTATTACACGAGTTGAATAAAATATAATGTAATTTGTTAACACACACACTCGTCAAAATGGAACAATGTAAATATGTAAATACATTATTAAAGAGTTTTTATTTGAATCTTAGATGGCTATAAAATTGTTTTCAGTTTGTAGAATTCATAAAAATATGAAAGAACAATTTAATTGATGATAAACACAGTTTTAAATTTAAAAATCTATAGATAAAAATTGAAACAAATAATTAATTTAGTTACCTAAAATAGTGGAGTTGATTATTAATAGGAGAGAGATGCGAAAAAATGAGAATATGAAGGCCTAGAAATATGACAAGTGTCCATCCTAAAACCTTGATTTATTAATATGTATAGATTTGATAATCAATCATTAGCCATTCTCACAATGTGACGATGATTTTGGTTTCCATTCGTACACGTTTTTGTTTCCTGTTATATATATATATATATATATATATATATATATATATATATATTTATTTATTTATTTTTCTTTTATACCATTGTATTATGAGTTTGTTTGATTCAAACGTTGTTTTATTAAATCAAAATAGTGAAAGTAAAAAAAACCAACTAATTTCTTATGATAATTATCATCCCCAACCACTTTGATTAGATTTTCCATGATCAAACACTACCACCTCAATGATTGATCTAGAGAATCTTTAGCTTTGACAAATTTTATATAAATTTATACAGAAAAATCTAGAGTAAATTACAAATTGTGTCCTTTAACTATTATTCAAATTGCGAGTTATGTCCTTTGGCTTCATTAATTACACTGTATGTCCTTATTTCGAAACATTTACACATTTTAAGTCCTTTTAACTAACCCCCATCCAAAACTTCTGTTAAGTCTGGTCATGTGCCCCTCACATGAGGGGCATTTTCGTCCTTTTACCCCTACTTTTTTTAAATATATAATTATCTTCATCCAACATACCCCCACTCTCTCCAACCAAAACCCAGAACCACCATCATCCTCATCTTCAACCCACAAATACACCCAATCCTTCCACTGCCTGGTTCGTCGGAGCTGGGCCACAGACTGTGATGCCACCTCCTCTCTCTCTCTACAAGTTATAAACTCTCTATCTACTCTTACTCTTTCCCTACACTCCCCACCCACCTACAATTTACAGCCCTAAAATCACCGGTCGTTAAAAGCTCGACCTGAACCGCCATCGTCTTTCCCTCATGCTTTCAATTTGGATTTCAGAGACTAGAACTTACAGCTGTTTCGATTTGGATATGGGTTTCAATTTGGTCAGATGTCGTGGTTCCAATTTGGTCCGATAGGTCTCGCCGGAATTACTCCTTGGAGTTGGTTATCATTGGAGTTGGGTTGGTGGGTTCGATGGAGCTTTAAAGATTGAAAGCTGTGAGCGGAGCAATGTTTCAAGGAACCCTAATTTCTATTTTGCAGATGAAGAGAAAGAGGGATATTGTATTCACGGTACAACTATTGTTGGTGGTGGCTACAAAAGCTGGTCGAAGAAGATGAACCGTTATGGTGGATTAACGGCAGGAAAAACCCCACAACATTGGCGAATTAAGGAGGAAGAAAACCTTGTTCCACAAGGGGTTCGTCAAAATTGATGAACCTAGTAATCTTCAAACATTGGGGTCGATTGTTTCAGTTCAAATCGAGGGTTGATTTTAGCATTCTACCTGTCAAAATTGGGGATTGTTCATCACTAGAGCATAATAAAAAATCAACCAAAACCTTTTTTTGGTATTAAATTAATTGTAAATTCAATCTTGTGGGTGATGAACTCACAATGTGTGATGAAGAAATGGTTGTGAATGTGATGAAATGGAGTATAAAATTAAAATGGGGTGATGGACTCACAGTCTGTTAAAAGAAATTGAAGGTGAATTTGGTGGTGAAGAAGATGGGGTATCGATGCCAAAGGATACGCCGGAGACGGATTCACCGTCGACGATGGTTATGTTGAAACCAGGGCTGGGAATCTGGGATGATGCATTTAGAGAGAGAACTTATTTTAGGGTTTGGATTTTTTATTTATTTATTTATTTATATTTTCAGGTCTGAACAAAAAAAGAGTGTAAAATGACAGTAATACCCCTCACATGAGGGGCACATGACATGACTTAACGCCTCAAGTGGATGGTGGTTAGTGTAAAGGACGAAATGTGTGCAAAGGTTTCAAAAAAAGGACATACAGTGTAATTAATGAAGCCAAAGGACATAACTCGCAATTTGAATAATAGTTAAAGGACACAATTTGTAATTTACTCAAAAATCTATATATATACTCAAAAAATGTTTGTTATATCGTAATTTCAACCAACAATTATACTTGAACATTATTCGAAAAGAAAATTTAATATGCTTATAAAATTTGTCATAAAAATGTATAATGCATTTGTGTCTTTTAATTCATGGTTTAAAAATTGTACCAACACTTCAAAAAGATGATTCAACCCAACGCTTAATTAACAGGAAAAGTCAAAAACAAATCGAAACAAAAGTTTTTACTTAGTAAAAGTTAAATCAATTCAAGCACGATAATATATATGTATTTCAAAATAACATACGTGTAACTAAACTAAATGAAAATAAGTACCAAGTATAATATAAATATATTTGTATATGTTTATTTTGTCAATTTGATGATATGAAGTTCTCCCTTTTATACAAGTGTCATATTATTTGTAGATAAAATCATTAAAATAAATTACTTATATATATATATATATATATATATTATATATCATTATATTTTCTTTAAAAATATGATATTTAATCTATTTTTTATTTTATTTTATTTGTCTTTGTGTATCTATGTCACGTATCTATTTTATTTATGTATATCACTAATTTTATATATCTACTTTCTTTTCAGGTATCTGTCTATTTACTTAAAAAATAGTTAGATTTATACATTTTAAAACATTTCTAACGAGACATAAAAATAAGTAAATTTACTGTAGAGATAAGAACCTTTCTTAAATAAATCATCACAACGGGTTGATGATAAAAATTACAAAAAAAAATACAATGTTTTCAGAACCGGACCGGACGTCGAACCGGTCTCCTTACCGGTCCACTGGTCGGACCGGTCCGACCGGTCGGACCGGATTTAAGAACCGGACGACGTCATAAATATTATAAAAATATATCAGTCTAAATAGCTTTTAATCCTTTCAAAAACCACCAACAAGTCAATTCCAATAATTTTAAACTAACAATTACCTACGAAATAAGAAGCCAAGAGATTTAAAAAAGATTAAAAATAAAAAAATAAAAAAATAAAAAAATAGTCAAGCGGTTCAACCGGTCCGACCACCCGGTTTCCGGTCCGACCGCCGGTTCAACCGGTCCGACCACCGGTTGCTGCAGAAACGGTTCAACACATGTAACCGGACCGGTCAGACCACCGGTTCCCGGTCCGACCGGCCCGACCGGCCGGTCCGGTCCGGGTTTCAAAACATTGAAAAAATACTATTATGTTGTTTTCACTTTATTTTATATAATAGTCAACAACATTATTTAAATAACAAACAAATAAATAAATAGTTAATGAACAGACTTTTATGACAAATTGACAATGGTCAACATAAGTCTGATAAATAAAGAACGTTTTAATTTCGTGACGTCAACTTTCTTAAAGTAACTACGTCTCATTTGTAAATAAAAATACGTACCGTTAACCATTTGGTGCAATACTAGTTCTAAAACTTCTTATAGTGGAGATCTTAGGTTCGAATCATGTCCACAGCAAAAAAAGAGTCTGTGGCAAGGTCAGGGGTTTACCCAGTTGGAGGTTCCTCCTGGGGTGGGCTGTCCTGGATGTTCTAGGTGTTGCCTCGGGAAACCCAATTATCTTAGAATATCTAGGTATTGTCGTTCAAAAACAAAAATCATATAAACTATTAAAGATAACAATATATTTGTTCAACCACTGGGCTTTGGTCCAGTGGTAAAGGCAATGAAGGTTTGAGCAAAGCCACGCAAGTTCAAACCCGAGCTAAACCGGGTTTTAGTCCGGAGTGCGTTACGCTAGCGGGTCTTGGTCCGTGTAGCGGCGCAATTGTTGTCAAGTGGCAGCAGGCTCCATGGTTTCCCGGGGAACGCCTAATCCCTCGCTCTGAACCCGCGGACCCGGTTCAGACAACGTAGTGGTCAGGTATTGAGGGGTGATGAGTCTCCGACTTGTCGGAGATGCGACTGTCACTCAACGAATGAAAGTCGCCGTTCAAAAAAAAAACAATAGATTTGTTCATTATTTATTTTTAAAATCTTTAAAACTTATAAAATAATACGAATATCTAAAAGCACAAATATTTGTAAGAGTAAATTACACAAATCGTCATTTATGTTTATACCATTTTTCCCTGTATGTTCTTTAGCCCAAAAAATGTTAGAAATCATCCTTTACGTTTATAAATCTTGCATGTTACGTCTTTTGCACATAACCCAGTTAAATTTCTTCGTTAAGTATGACCATGTGTAAGGCACATGAGGGTACTTTGGTCTTTTTACCTATTTATGTAAAAAAAATTAAAATATAAAAACCCAAAAGACACACTCTCTCTCTCATTCTCATTCAATGACCTAGTCCAGATCGTTCCTCTCGTTCATCGCCAGCTCCGGCTAGTCGCCGCCGCACGTGGTAGTCCCCTCCACCATCATCGTCGTCTCCTTGTTCACCTGCATCCGTCACCACCGTCTGGGGCATGAGGTCATACCCACCACCATTGCCGCTGCTAGGGCCGCCGGGAGGAGCCGCCAAGGGTGCGGCCGGCCTCCTCCCCTCATTCCTGCCACCACCCTCCCCCAGAAACTCATCAATGGCTTCCTCAGCTCTTGCTCATTCTCTCATCTCCCAACTCAATCCCCAATCCCCAATTCTCAATCGAACCCCTGAAACCCTCCCATTCAATCGAGTCTCCATTCCAAGAAACCCCAGATCCACATCGTCACCCCCCTCCCATCTCTGTTCATCTACATCGTTTCATCCAATTTCATCCCTGTTCAGATGATTAATTAACAGATTTGATGTTTCACTTTGAGTTCAACCCGACGGAACCCTAACGCCGATCTTAGGGTTTCACTTTGAGCATGGGAGAAGAATGGGGGTTGTGTGGCTAGAACGAAGCGTAATTGGGCGCCGGAGTTTTAGGTTTCTAAATTTCAATTTGAGGGTTGTGGGGTGGTGACGGGTTCAATCGGCCATGATGAGCGACAGTGGGGAGATGGTGGCGGGTGGTGGCAGTTGTAGGTGGCGGCTTTGTGTGGCGGTGATTGTCGCTGGTGGAGGGTGGTGGCAGGAAGGGGTTGTGCGGTGGTCAGCCGGTGGTGGTGGTGTTTGGCGGTGGTGGGCACCAGATTTTAGAGAGGGAGAGAGAGTTAAGAGAGTTGAGAGAGAGAGATGTGAGAGGGTTTATTATTTTTCTTTATATATATAAATATATATATTTGTGGATAACACCCTCATGTGCAAGGCACATGAATAGAGTTAACTGAAAACTTAACGCTCGTTAGGCTAAAGGACGTAAACCGCAACAAATTTAAACGTAAATGATGATACCTGATAATGTTTTTGCTAAATGATTCAATCTAAAAAGGGGTATAAACATAAAGCACGATATCTGTAATTTACTCTATTTGTAATTTAAAAGTTACGAAAAATATCATTGAATAAGAACAAAATAGAGAATATTTTTTTATTACATTAGATAGATACAAAAGAGATATCGTTATTTGTATTTTTGCTAATCATTTGTTTTATAATAATTTTATAAATTCATAATGTTTTTTTTATAACCATAAAAATTAATAACGATGTTTCATTAGAAAAAGAATTAGTTACGTGAATTAGTTACGTACCCCACAGCCGGTATCAATTGCGGTCCGGATAGATCCATCCCGGAGATTGATCAACTTTCCGATGTCGTCAATGTACGCTCCGGCACCATTCGGAAACATGGTTCCGCCGCCGGGGAAAGTAAACCGGTCGCCCTTGAACCGCACCCAATTTTGACCGGCCTTTTCCAACGTCAAATGCTTATGCGGCACGTTAGCATACCACGCCGCATCACGGCTTTCCGGCCACCGAAACGTTTGCCGGTAGCCGTACGGAGCTGGAATTCTACACTTCAACACATCCACTTTCTCCGGACAGTGCCTCTCTCTATACACCAGTCTCTCCCGGTCAAACTTCAACGACCGGTCAACGTCCTCACATGGCGTGTACTCGCTGAATTCCGGCGTACACGGTGGAAATCGCTCTACACGCGCCAAGGGAAGCGCGTCGAGTAAGTCTTCTGCGAGGTGGTGTGGGGTGAAATCAAGTTGGGTTTGTGTTGTGATGGGGACGGTGGCGTTTGGGTGGATGTTACACGAAGTATAACGGCGGAAATCGGTGGTTGGGGTGGCGAGTTTCCAGTTTCCGAGCAGATAAAAACAAGAACATAAGATGGTGGTGAGAGCCATGAAGAATATGTTCTTTTTCTTCATCCTTAAAGTAATCAAATACGTTAGAAAGCTGTTGGACGCCATTGATGTAAAAAAAACAACCCACGAACAAACTGAGTGTGGGTGATGTAGGTTGGTGATGTATTGTTGTTCGTTACAGTCACATGTGTTGTGTTTTCTAGAGAGAGAGGGATATTTTAGAGAGAGAGAGAGAGAGGGGTGTGGAAGACAGGGGTGGCGATTGAAGATTTTATATGCAGCTTTTGCTTTTTGTATTTTTGTAACAAGTACACCCGCGTGTGCGTGGATGTTGCTAATTTTGGAACTAGAAAAATTTTGGTGTGTTTTTGCGGGATGACTTTTTACTTCCGTCGTTCTTGACTTCTTGTAAACAAACAATCTAAAATCAAAACCTTAATATCTCAAAATCCTAGAAACAAATACAATAAAAAGCATCCTAGACGGCAATAGGATTCTTCGATGGATGGTGGTGGAGTGATAAAGGTAAAGTCTTTTGAAACACTAAAATATGAGGAGGTCAATCGTTCAAGTCTCAGTTTCACAGGAACAAAGAAATTTATCTTAAAAAAAAGACAGCATTAGGCTCTAACGCCAAAACCTTTATTTAACATGAGACATTCAATTGACAACAACAACTATGCCCACTAAGATCACACCAATAGCAAAGCTATAATTAAGGTCTGAGAACTGTATAAACTCATTTTAAATATATAGGTATGGGAACCGTATAAACTCATCTATGTATCGATTTAAATGTGATATATAAGATAGTTATGTAATCATATGAATCTTTCTCTCATTTTCTCTTCAATTTTTTTAAACAACAATACCTAAATTTTGGGGTCATCTAAACTACTGATAATAATCTACATAAATCAATAGGGCTGAAACCCTTGACTTTAAGAGGAGATTCACCACTTTAACTTCAAATGCATTTAAAATTGGACCTAACCTCAGTTATATGTAAATTTATTTATCTCCAATTATATGTAATTAGTTCTATGTACATTTATTTATCACAGTTCTAATTATTTTCTATTTAAAATTATGTGTTTTTAAGAGTATCTTGATTTTTTTGTTGATCAAAGTAGTTATAAATATTTTGACTTTTGATCAACAACAAATAGTTATTGCTCTTTATTGTTTTAGTTTTTTTTTTCCTTTTCCGATAAAAGAAGTTATAAATATTTTGATTTTTTAGTCATACAAATAGTTGGGACTACTTTGTCAAAAAAAATTAAAAAAAATTAAAAACCTGTTATGAATGTCATCTTAATTATGACTCTCCACATTTATATTTGTAATCATGGTGACTCTTCATAGGATTAACTCTCATCTTACATTTAGTTTGAATTTATGTAGTAGCCTATATAAAGAGGCATTTGGATTCTTTCAAGGGTGTCAAAAAGAGAAAAGCTTCCCCCATCATATCTTCATTCTCTCTATATTGCTCATATATAATATAGTTTACAACACGTTATCAGCACGACGCTCGTGAAGAAGTACCATTATATTATCATACGGTAAGTTTGCTTATTTTTGTTTATCTCTTACTTACAATCCATACTATAATTCATATAGTTTTGGATTACAAGGAGATATACATTATTGTTTATATAATTATGAATTACTCATTCTTTATAAATTAAAATTTAACTTTCTTAAACTAAATATTTATCTATTTTACTTTCAAATAAAATAAAAAAAAGAGGGGTATTCATTAATCTCTAATTTTTTTTTTGACATGTTTAACTAACATACATTAATCAATATTTTTTTTAGTTCATCATGTCCAATATTGCAAAGCTTGAGTTTTTAGCCTTGGACATTACCGGGAAGAACTATTTATCATGGGTGTTAGATGCGGAAATACATTTGAATGCCAATAATCTTGGTGACACAATTAAAGAAGGAAATGAAACAACCACCCAAGACAAAGCAAAAGCAATGATTTTCCTTCGTCATCATATTCACGATGACTTAAAAAATGAGTACCTCACGGTCAAGGATCCACTTGTATTGTGGACAAATTTAAAGGAAAGATTTGACCATCAGAAAACGGTAATATTACCACGTGCCCGTTACGAATGGATCCACTTAAGGTTACAAGATTTTAAATCAATAAGCGAGTATAACTCTGCTATGTTTAGAATTACCTCACAATTGATTTTGTGTGGAGAAAATATTACTGATACAGAGATGTTGGAAAAAACATTCTCCACCTTTCACGCATCAAATATGCTATTGCAACAACAATACCGTGAAAGGGGTTTTACTAAATATTGTGATCTTATTTCATGTTTACTTGTGGCCGAACAAAATAACGAGCTCTTGATGAAAAATCATGAGACTCGTCCGGTTGGCACAACCCCATTCCCAGAAGTGAATGTGGCATCATATAATGACCAAAGTGGTCGTGGTCGTAGTCGTGAGCGTGGCCGTGGTCGTGGCCGTGATCGTGGTCGTGGTCGTGGATATAATCGAGGGAATTATCATGGTGTTCAATTTAAAAACACAAAATTCCACCAAAAGGGGCAAGAAAATGCAAAGAAATTTAATAATGAAAGTGGTAAGAATAAAAGTATAAACACATCAAATGCATGTCACCGTTGTGGAAGTAATAATCATTGGGCGCGTACTTGTCGTACGCCCAAACATTTGGTGGAACTCTACCAACAATCTCTCAAAAACAAAGGAAAAGCAATAGAAACGAATTTTGCATATGGAAACGATGATGTTCCCAGTGGTTTTCCTAAAGAAACAACTTCTTTTGATGTTGATGACTTTCTCATCGATCCAACTCATTTGGATTCCGGTGATATCATGGCCGATGCACCTCAGTTGGATGCTTGCAAATTTCCTTACATATAATTGGAATTTTAAGCATTTTCTTAATATCATGATTTGATGTTATGTTTTGTTTTATGCATATGAGATATGTTAGGAACTTATTATGGTTGAAAGTATTTTAATAAGACATTTTATTTTGCATTTTTTGTTTTGTTTTGAAGTATATGGAGCATTTAAAACATCCGATTAATGGTGAAGACATATGTCTAATCGATAGTGCAACAACGCATACAATTTTCAAGAAAAGAAATTACTTCTCAAATTTAATTATAAAAGAGGCAAACGTTGGCACTATATCCGGTAGTTCAAAATTAATTAAAGGCTTTGGAGAAGCATATGTAGTGTTACCCGGTGGAACACGGTTCAAATTTGATAATGCATTATTTGCCCCACTGTCTCAAAGAAATTTGATAAGTTTTAAAGATATCCGTTTAAATGGATATCATATTGAGACAACATGTGAAGGACATGATGAATATCTTCAAATAACAACTATGATTTCGGGGGAAAAACATGTCCTAGAAAAATTACCCGCATTTGCATCTGGTTTGTATTGTACTAAAATTATTGAAATTGAATCAAATATGGCCATAAACCAGAAGTTTATGGACCGGGAAAACTTTATTATTTGGCATGACCGGTTAGGCCACCCCGGATCAATAATGATGCGAAAAATTATAGAAAATTCATGTGGGCACTCTTTGAAGAACCAGAAGATTCTTCAGTCTAAGGACATTACATGTGTTGCATGCTCACAAGGAAAATTAATCGCTCGCCCATCACCGGCTAAGGTGGGGACTGAATCTCTAAGTTTCTTGGAAAGAATACATGGGGATATATGTGGGCCTATACATCCTTCTAGTGGACCATTTAGATATTTTATGGTGCTAATCGATGCATCAACTAGATGGTCCCATGTATGCTTATTATCAAGTCGCAATATGGCATTTGCACGACTACTTGCTCAACTAATAAGGTTAAGAGCACACTTTCCTGATTACCCAATCAAGAAAATTCGGTTAGACAATGCTGGTGAATTTACATCCCAAACTTTTAATGATTATTGCATGTCTATTGGGATAACTATAGAGCATCCTGTAGCTCATGTACATACACAAAATGGGCTTGCTGAATCACTTATCAAGCGACTTCAAATGGTTGCAAGACCAATGATTATGAAATCAAAACTACCGGTTACTGCATGGGGGCATGCAATTTTACATGCAGCAACATTAATTCGTATCAGGCCAACGAGTTATCATACATCCTCCCCATTAAAGTTGGTTTTAGGTCAAGAACCAAATATTTCTCATTTACGAATTTTTGGTTGTGCCGTATATGTTCCAATAGCTCCACCCCAACGTACAAAGATGGGACCTCAAAGAAGGTTAGGAATATATGTTGGGTATGAATCACCGTCTATTATAAAGTATTTAGAACCAACAACAGGAGATTTGTTTACGGCTCGTTTTGTTGATTGTCATTTTAATGAATCAACATTCCCAACTTTAGGGGGAGATGAAAAGCAGCTAAATGGTGATATATGTTGGAATGAATTATCTTTAACTCATATGGATCCTCGAACTAAAGAGTGTGAACTTGAAGTTCAAAGAATCATACATTTACAAAGATTAGCAAATCAATTACCAGACGTATTTGCCGATCCAAAAAGAGTGACTAAGTCACATATACCAGCTGCTAATGCTCCACTAAAAATTAGTGTCCCACAAGGACAATCACAAATTGGTAATGAGTCTAATGCACGCCTAAAGCGTGGCAGACCAGTTGGTTCCAAAGACAAAAATCCTCGAAAGAAAAGGGGAGCAAATAATGAACATAACCAACTCGAGGTAATGCCAGAAAAAGAGTCTCCCGAAGAGACACTAGACATGATGGTTCAAAACGAACATAAGGTACCTGAAAACGAAGAGATCTCAATAAACTACATCATGTCTAGGAAGGTATGGAACCGAAATCAAATCGACGTCGATGATACATTTTCATATAATGTAGCGCTAGAAATCATGGAAAATAATGAGGATCATGAACCAATATCTGTTGAAGAATGCAAACAAAGACATGATTGGCTAAAATGGAAGGACGCAATTGAAGCGGAATTAAATTCCCTCACGAAACGTGAAGTTTTTGGACCCGTAGTTCATACACCTGAAGGTGTAAAGCCCATCGGATATAAATGGGTCTTTGTGCGAAAACGTAATGAAAAAAATAAGATTATACGTTACAAGGCACGATTGGTAGCACAAGGATTTTCGCAAAGACCGGGAATCGATTATGAAGAAACGTATTCTCCAGTGATGGATTCAACAACTTTCCGTTATCTTATTAGTCTGGTAATACAGGAAGGGCTTGATATGCGTCTAATGGATGTTGTTACTGCATACCTATATGGCTCACTTGATACCGAGATTTACATGAAACTACCTGCAGGATTCAAATTACCAGAATCATGTAAATCAAGTTCTCGAGAACATCTTGCAGTTAAATTAAACAAATCATTATATGGGCTAAAACAATCTGGGCGTATGTGGTACAATCGCCTTAGTGAGTATTTGTTGAAAGAAGGTTACAAAAATGATTCTATTTGTCCATGCATTTTTATTAAAAGATCAGAATCAGATTTTGTTATAATCGCTGTGTACGTAGATGATTTAAATATAATTGGTACTCCTAGGGAGCTCCATAAAGCAATTGAATACTTGAAAAAGGAATTTGAAATGAAAGATCTTGGAAAGACAAAATTTTGTCTCGGATTACAAATTGAACATCTTAAAGATGGGATACTTGTGTATCAAGAAACCTATATAGAAAAACTACTCAAAAGGTTTTATATGGATAAATCACATTCATTGAGCACTCCAATGGTTGTTAGGTCACTCGATGTTGAAAAGGATCCCTTTCGACCACCTGGAGAGGAAGAAGAAATTCTTGGCCCGGAAGTACCATATCTAAGTGCAATTGGTGCCTTAATGTTCCTTGCTAGCCATACACGGCCAGATATATCATTTGCACTAAATTTGTTGGCGAGGTACAGTTCATGTCCAACAAGGAGGCACTGGAACGGTGTGAAACAAATATTTCGGTACCTTCAAGGTACAAAAGATATGGGCTTATATTTTACTAATCAATCGAAAACAAGTTTGGTTGGCTTTGCAGATGCAGGTTATATGTCTGATCCTCATAATGGTCGATCTCAAACTGGATATTTATTCACACATGGAGGAACAGCAATTTCATGGCGTTCAGTGAAACAAACAATCACAGCCACTTCATCTAACCATGCAGAAATATTAGCAATACATGAAGCAAGTAGAGAATGTGTTTGGTTGAGGAATGTAATACAACATATTAATGGCTCTTGTGGCATTTCTTCGGAGAATAAGGAACCAACAATAATACATGAAGATAACGCAGCATGCATTACACAACTTAAGGAAGGATACATCAAAGGAGACCGAACCAAACACATTTTACCAAAGTTTTTTTTTACACATGATTTACAAAAGAATGGTGATATTGTAGTCCAACAGATTCGCTCTTGTGAAAATTTGGCAGACTTGTTTACCAAATCACTTCCAACATCAACATTCAAGAAATTGGTTCACGGGATCGGGATGCGTCAAATCAAGGAGCTTAACTAATAAGCATCAGGGGGAGAAATACACAAGTTGCACTCTTTTTCCCTTAGCTATGGTTTTATCCCACTGGGTTTTCCTAGCAAGGTTTTTAATGAGGCAACATCACCAAGTGTGTATTAAAATAAAATAGTATTTTATTATGTGGATAGTCAAGGGGGAGTGTTATGAATGTCATCTTAATTATGACTCTCCACATTTATATTTGCAATCATGGTGACTCTTCATAGGATTAACTCTCATCTTACATTTAGTTTGAATTTATGTAGTAGCCTATATAAAGAGGCATTTGGATTCTTTCAAGGGTGTCAAAAAGAGAAAAGCTTCCCCCATCATATCTTCATTCTCTCTATATTGCTCATATATAATATAGTTTACAACAAAACCCTATTTATTAAGTTTAGTCAACATATGTCAACAGTATAATTGGTTTTAAAACATTAAAACAAGCTGCTGTAAATCTAAAAGACGCAAATCTTTGACATTTGTAATTAGATTTGGTTTTTGTCTTTTTAACATATCCATTCAAAATCACATAATTAGATACAAAACTAAATCAAACCAAAAACTTATTCAAATTCACAACATTTTCAAATTACTACAAATTCATTAAATTACATAACTTTATAAAAGTATTTAAATTCTACAAATTAAATATAAATCAATAAATTCACATGAATAGAGTCGAAGAGACGACTTGACCTTCACAATCACATGTAAGTTTCAAAGCTCTTTAGACAAACTAAGTGAAGTGTAAAATCAAAATAAATTGTAAAAATACTATAACTCACTTAAAAGTAATTACCACAATAGATATAAAATTAGCAACATATAACTCATCTATTAGCTCTCAAAAGTAAAATGATAAATAAATACAAGTTGGAATTAAGTATCAATTAATGTAGTTTTTGTTAGCATAATAAGTCTGTTATGGGCTTTAGCCCATTTAGCTTATAAGTTTTAGCCTACCTATTTAATGTTTGTTTTCTCTTCATTTGTAAACTGCCTACTCTGCTTCATTTAGTTCATTTATCGCGATCATTCATCATCTGTCTAAACCAGAATCATATAGAGAGGTTGTCTCTAACCCTCTATGGCAGAATGTTATAGCTGAAGAGCTCACAGCTCTTCATCAGAGTCACACATGGGATTTGGTTCCACTACCACCAGGTAAACATAAGGTTGGTTGTCGTTGGGTGTATAAGATTAAAACGAAGTCTGATGGCTCTGTTGAACGATACAAGGCCAGACTTGTGGCAAAATGATATTCGCAAACGTATGGTATGGATTATGAGAAGACCTTTGCCCCAGTGGCAAAAATGACGATAGTTCGTACTTTAATTGCTGTTACATCCGTTCGTCAGTGGAAGATTTGTCAAATTGATGTCAAAAATGCCTTTCTGAATAGTGATCTTCATGAGAAGGTTTACATGACTCTACCTCCGGGAATAGCTCATCAGCCAGGTGAAGTCTGTCGGCTTCGAAAAGCTCTATATGGGCTCAAACAGGCTCTTCATGCCTGGTTTGAAAAATTCTCTATAGTCATCACTTCCCTTGGCTTTCTTCCTAGCAATCATGATTCAACATTATTTGTTCGATGTACGAATGCTGGACGCATTCTCTTGTCTTTATATGTGGATGATATGATTATTAAAGGTGATGATTATGATGACATTGAGTCTTTGAAACGTGACTTGGCTCACCGTTTTGCTATGAAATATTTGGGATTATTACGGTATTTTTTGGGGATTGAGGTAGCTCAATCTAAGAAGGGGTATCTTCTTTCTCAGACGAAGTATATTTCTGATCTGTTTCAACGTGCAAGACTCTCTGATAACAGAATTGCATACACTCCTCTTGAAACCAACGCGCGTTACTCTCCCACTGATGGTGTTCCTCTATCTGATCCAAGCCTATATCGTACCATTGTAGGCAGTTTGGTTTATCTTACAGTTACTCGCAATGATATTGCTCATGCTGTTCATGTGGTTAGCCAGTTTGTTACCGCTCTTACTTCTGTTCACTGGGGAGCTGTTCTTCGTATTTTGAGATATCTTCGTGGCACTCAATTTCAAAGCCTTCTGTTCCCTTCTTCATCTTCTCTAGAATTGTGTGCCTATAGTGATGCTGATTGGGATAGTAATCCTAATGATCGTAAATCCACTACTGGTTTATGTATTTTCTTTGGTGATTCCTTAATCTCATGGAAAAGCAAGAAACAATATGTTGTTTCTAGGTCCTCCACTGAGGCTGAATATCGTGTTATGGTTGTGACTACATGTGAAATTGTTTGGTTACGATGGCTTCTGGCAGACATGGGGGTTGTCGTTTCCTCGCCTACCCCATTACATTGTGATAATCAAAGTGCTATGCAGATCGCCAAGAACTCTGTCTTTCATGAACGGACAAAACATATTGAGAAAGATTGTCATTTTACTCCTCATTATCTTCAGCTCGGGACCATCTCGCTTCCTTTTGTTCCATCAGCCTTGCAGATTGCAGATGTTTTCACCAAGGCTTAATCGGCATCTCGGTTTTGCTTTTTGTGTGACAAACTCTCAATGTTTATTTGTCACACTCCGCCAAGGCGGAAACGCAATGTGTTATACATATAGTTCATAGCACAAGATATAAAGACAAATACTAAGGTATCACATAAATTATTAAATTTCATAATTAATATCAACCCTTGTTTCAACAAAACAACAAACATCCAAAATAAAAATATTGTTCAAAATTTCTTTAACTAAGTCCATGAGCAATCCTATATGATCCTTCACCTCCTACTTTCTTGAAACATGTAAAGTAAACAAGTCAACATAAAGTTGGTGAGAAAACATAGGTTTTTATAAGGAATCAAAATAAGTTGTCATAAAAAGATATACAAATTCAATACAAGTTCAATCCCATGTGCAAACATATCAACACAAAATTTATTGCAATCAACCCTTAATGTTATATGTATCCACAATCCCAAAGATTGTGCCGTTGACATGTTACTTGCATCCATAATCCCAAAGATTGTGCCGTTGAAATGTTATTGCATCCACAATCCAAAAGATTGTGCCGTTGAAATGTTATTGCATCCACAATCACAAAGATTGTGCCGTTGAAATGTTATTGCATCCACAATCCCAAAGATTGTGCCATTGAATGTTATATCGGTTTCCCCTATATGGTCATACTAGTACTACCTTAGGTTTAAAATCAAGTTAATGATTGCAATGTCATCAATAGTGTTCAAATATCAAGCACATAATTGAAATTACTTGTTTAGGAATTTGTTTTGATAAAAAGTTTGAGTTATTAAGTCATATGTATACATGTTTCACCCCAAAGTAAAAAGGAAAAAGGAGTCTATGTACTCACCTTGAATAGTAGAGGGATGACCTTGTAACTTGTAGCAATAAGAATTAAGGATGCCCTAAATTGAATAAGATATGTTATTATAATGTAGAACGGTTTAAGAGAACAACAATGGAATGATTTAGGATTTTGGGGTTTTGGAATGGACGAGTGATCGGGAAATTCGACTAAGGTTTATAAATAATGTTTTTATAAATTTGATTTATAAGAGGGATTCAGGTGTCAATAATAAATATTGCTTGCAAATTTAATAAAATAAATATCTTATTAATTAGGTTAAAGAAATGATGGAATATAATATTTGTAAGGATATATTTTAAAATAAATAAGTTTGTTATGCGAATTGTAATATTATTATTTATGAAAATCATATTACTAAACGAATCATTTAATTACTAAAATTATATTATTTATAAAAGTATTAATAATATTATGATAAATATACTAATAAAACAATTATTAAAATCTATGTTATTAGTAACACTAAAATATATTATAGATTAAGTTGTTATAAAGGTTTAGGTTACTAAAACATTTATAACCTCTTTTTGTTTAATAAAACTTATGACGTTAGCCAAAACACTTTTAAAACTATGTACACAAAATAATAACGTTTGGCATGTTTCGAAATACATAGCGGTAACGAAAGAGAAATATATCCTTAAACATGATGATAATAATCAAAACGTTTTTAGAAAACAATTAAACATATATAAATACTTTTTATTTATAAAGGATATAAATCATAAACTTTGAAATCTATAAAAGAATTTGTTTATTAACCATAACTTAACAGTAATAGTTTATACATACCTAAGTGTGTGTGTGTATTAGAAGTAAAATAGATGTAAACAAGAAAAATAACCAAAAAAAATGAGCAGAGGCCGGGTCTAGAACCCGCAACCTCTGCCGAGGGAGTTCAAATTTTATGTATTTGAACGACAGCAATAATATTCCAAGAATCAATCTAAAATTTTCAATATCTTTTTAATCATTATTATTATCCCTAATAGTATTATCCTATAAATCATTAATATTCAAATATAGTTATCATATTAACATCAATTTTTTTTTTAAAGTTAACAGTTTTAAACATTTTACCCTTTAACCTATCATAAACAATAATTAATACTAACATAAAAATTATTTTATTTGTTTCAAAAATTCGGGTTATTACAATACAATGATATGTTAGTTATCCCGGTTCACAAATGTTCTTATTGAAATAAAACAAAGTATTACAAGCACAAAATCATGGATGTTTCATTATTTTTGTTACATTGTGAGTTTGAGGGGGATGTTAGGATAATAAGTCTGTTATGAGCTTTAGCCCATTTAGCTTGTAAGACTTAGTCTACCTATTTAATGATTGTTTTCTCTTCATTTGTAACATAATATTCACTTTAATAATATTGAGCCTTCATCTTTCTCTGTACATGTTTATTAGTTAACAATTTTCATATATTAAGATTATGTGAGTATTAACTACTAACACTGTATATTTTCTTGAACCTATATTAAACTTATAAACTTATTTATGTTTTAGCATTGTTATAAAAAGATTCTTAATTAAGACACTTTTAAAATATATAAACGTTCTTGTTACAAATATATAAACGTTCTTGTTACACTATTTTTAAATCAGCAATTACTTTTGTATTATAAAGTCAGTATGCAAGGTTGATGAGTAATGATATATATTATTATGTTAATACATGATCATCCAAACAAGAAGATAATAACACATATGACATTATGTCAAGATTAAAAGAAAATATTATTAGGTATGTTGTCCTAATTTTTCTATTCACGTGCATTTTATTGTTTTTATTAAGAAAATATTATTTGGTATGTTGTCTTAATTTTTCTATAATCCATGTGAAACAAACATAAATAGAAAAACATGACGATAGGTCTCGTCTGATCAAAGGTAAGTATAAATAAAAATATGATAACACATGTTGTTGTTTTTTTTATTAAGAGAATGAATTAGAAGGATAAGTAAAAAAGAATTTGTTATTTTCATGATTAATAAAAAAATTTGATTTTTTTTAACATATTCAGATTTAGAAAGAAAATATTATATAACATTTATGTATAATATACTCGATTATGGCATGTCCCTACATCTTTTAATACTTTCCTCTTACTACAAGTTTTCCCTCTAAAGCATAACAGATCTCCTCACCATCTTTTATTATAGCCTTAAACTTTTGTTGTATATTTGGTACGTTTATGGTGTTCATAGTCATAGGGTCCTAGATTATCTGGTTTAGGGGGAGTCACCTCCATGGCCTTTCAATGTCAAGGTTTTGGATTCGATTCTCACTTGATGCAAAATATTATTAGGTGGGTCAGGAGTTTTACCACAGTGGGCCTTCAGGTGATGAGTTTCCCTTGGAATGGTGGGCGGGCCGGGTCACCAGCAATGTCTGCGTTCGCGGGCGTGGGTGGCCTTTCGCCATTGAGTTTACCCAGGTGACCGGACATATAGTATTCGTTGGCCGTTAAAAAAAAACAATATTCTCATTTATATCTCACAACTTCCATATAGTATACAAACTTGTACAATATATAATTTATTTTGTACTTATAAGTTATATTCTCCCTTTTTTTTCATCACAATCACAATCCGTTAATAAATACAATAACAATCTCATAACGGTCACGAGTGTACTAACTTAAATTAAAGAGTAAAGTGTCATTTTTGTCCCTGTGGTTTGAACATTTTAGCAATTTTCATTCAAATTTTTTTTTAGTTTTTTCGTCCATTACTTTTCAAAATCTAGCTATTTTCATCCATATAACTAACTTAATCTACATTTTCCTCCATCTTTCCTTCAACAATCAATAATCAAATTTTCGGTGCGTCAAGAAAATAATTAGAACCGGTTTTTGGGTCAGTAATCAGGCTTAATTGCCAAGTAAATATATAGAATCCGGTTTATTGGTAAATAACCGAAAATACAGTGAGAGAGAGGTTGGTTTTTTGTTTTTTTTTTAATTCGAGTAAATTGCATAATCTCTTAGGTTTGTAAAAAGTTATTTTTGTCATTTCACACAAACTTAACATAGTTTTTAACAAAAGTTAGTTCTAGAACTTACACATGTTACAAATTAAAATAAAATATCTCAAACATCCAATGTTTTAAAATAAGGCTCCAAATATATTATTTTTACTAAACCACGTGGACAATTTGTGTAATTAACTCTTAGGTCAGGTATTACAATAAAGAGTTTATATAAGAAATGAGAAATTATAAAAATAAACTTTTAGGGTCGTAAAGAGTAACATTTGTGATAATGTCTATGAAAGAAAGAGTATTATATAAAAGTACATAATCTTATTTGTCTATCTGTTATCAATATGAGGGAGTGACCAAAGAGGTTCTGGTGTAGTGGTTGAGGTGAGACCTGAAGTCTCAAGGGTCCCGGGTTCGATCTCTACCACCATCATTAATTTCCGCGGCATCGCAAATGAGGCCTATCTCTTAGGCTGATGCACCAGGGTTTCACCCATGCCGATCCAGGGTTCGAGCCTCGGCTCTCCCTCAAGCCCGGAAGGGGCCGTATTGGGTGGGGTTTTTCCTTGAAAGCTCTCCAACTCTTACGCCAAGTGGGCACGGTTAAGACAACATGTTGGCCGGAGTTGGATGAGGCTCTCCCATATGACGGAGGGGTGCGACGTCACAACATTCAATGTTCGCCTTTAAAAAAAAAATCAATATGAGGGAGTGAGGTAAAATATGATGTCATCATAACCTAAATACTTTACATGTAACACCTTATTCTCGTGTTTTATTGCGTATATTATACAGAGTTCGGTTTCTCTAATAAGTTATTTTTCATGTGAGGTGTACGATGTGAGTGTATAATCATGCATCGCATGTTATAGTCACGTAACATGTGTGTATGTGTAAATATCTAAAAGAATATCATGCTTTGATCCATCTAAAAGATATCGGGCTTCATAACTTTGTATTCAATAATTTGGCCTTTCATTTCATAACTAAAAGTGAACCTTTAACATCAACACCCTACAAATCAACTAATTCTTGCTATTATCACGCCTCACAAGTCACAAACTCGTCTCAACCCCCACATCACTTTAGAGTCTGTCCCTCGAATCGAATTGTATTGCTTTTTATTTTATCCTTAATTCAAATAAAATTGAATTCTCCCAAATTCAAATTTTCGAATTTGAATCAATTTCTTTCTTTAACAATATGTGATAGGATTTGACATCACCTTTTTCTTTCATCGACATGAGATGATGAGCATTTTTTAAAGGTTTTTCAAGTTACGTTTTTCCTGTTTTTTTAGAACGGTGGGGACGTTTTTCTTCTTATATATTCGAACAATAATTATACAATAATTTTGTTATTATATTATAGCATGATTATATTACTTTACTAACACTATAATTGGCCGATGATGATTGCTTTGAAGTTACAATCAACCATTCAACCTCAAGTTTGAAAAAAAAACAAGAAAAAAAGTTGAAATAGATTTAACTTCAATCCACTGTTTATACATGATTTCAACCGGTTAGGTAGCCTACCCACATGGTCACATGTATGCAATGTGCAATGTATACTTGTACTTTGTCAAAATAGTAACACAAATGTTGTTTAAAGTACAACCAACTATGCACATAAGAGGCAGTTGAGTAAAGGACGATCGATATTTTTAAGAAAGAAACGTTCAAAAGAAGATTGGCCCTACAAAAGAGTGTTAGGAATCAGGATAGATAGATAGAAAGTTGGGGGTCGATAAGCGTCTATGGACCATTGCCACTCTATCTCTTTCTTAGTCGATAAGCGTCTATGGACCATTGCCACTCTATCTCTTTCTTAAATTTAAACTTTAAAATATTGTTATATCTTTATATAATTTGAGTTCATGACTAACTAGAGGTGCACAAATTGGTTTTTTAACCCAACCGGTTCAACCCGACCCGAACCGGTTTGGTCAACGAAAAGTCAAAACCGGTTTAGACCCAAACCGGTTCGGGTTAAACCGGTTTTAGTAAAGGGAAATGTCAAACCGGTCAAACCGGTTAGGGTTGGTTTTAAACCGGTTTGCCCTTTAAACCGGTTTTTATTAAAAAAAAATTCAAATAAATTTTAAATTTTTAATACTTAAAGTTCAACGTTTATTAATATTTGAAAAGTTCGGAAATAAAAAAACATGACAAGATATATTTATAAAATTGTAAAACATTATAAAAATATAACAAATATAAAACATTAAGTTCAACGTCTTATTTTTTGGAATATTGATTGATTATTCTTGTGCGTTGTCTTCGGAACTAGAGCTTCGTAGCCTTGCATCTTCGGCTAGTTCTTCATCGGTGACTGGTTCGGATATTCCAAGATCAACCTCGTTGTTGTGTATGGTTTCTTCGGCTTGAATTTCGTCTTCGAGAGAAGTTTGGTCTTGTATCCTATCCATCGCATCCAAATGGTCCTTCAAGCAAATGCACATTTCCATCGCTAGGGGTGTGAGTCTAGTCATTCGTATCGATAATACCCTTCCATTAAAAGAAAACGCAGATTCCGAAGCTACCGTGGAAGCTTGGACGGTTAGTACATCACGGGCCATGGCGAAAAGAATCGGAAACGAAGCTTCGTTTTTTTTCCACCATGCCAAAATATCAAAATCCTCAAAAACGGTAGGAGGCATAAACGCTAAAAAGTTTGTGCCAATATACCTTCCGAGTTCGCTACTCGGGGTGGTACCTCGAGCCCATTTACTAAATTCATTTAACATTTCGTTATATAAATTCAGATTAACATCTCTCGAGCTACCACTTGATGATGTACCCATTGTATCATGTGGAGTCGGAGTTGTACCATATTTATGTAAATAAACATCAAATAAATCTTGTAAACATTTGTTAAAATATGTTTTTGTGCCTTGTGCAAAATGGATGTCTTCACTATCCAAATTCAAAGCGTAAGTAATTCTATCAATCAAAGTTTCAACCCCGTAAACATTTATGGTAGGGTTTAACGCGGCGGCGCAAGTTATAACGGGAGGCATTTCTTTAAAATATTTCACTAATTTTTCTTTCATCGGTTCTATCATTTTTGTAAAAAGATGGCTTTTATTTTCAAGTTCATACAACTTGTTAGCCATTAAATATATTTGTTTTAGAGTTAATGGACTTGTGGAATAATAAACACCGTATAAAAAAATGGTGGCGGTTTTGAAAACTTCAAGCAATTCGGTTACGTCTTTTAAAATGTCCCAACTCGTAGATGGAAACTTTAGAATTTTACGACGAGGTTTTGACGCAAGCATTTCATGAAATAGTTCTAAAGTTTCTCTTTGTCGTAAAGCGCTATAAAACATAGTATAAGTCGAGTTCCATCTTGTCTCGACGTCCCAATTCGGACCTAAGCAAAGATTATTCGTTTCACGACAAAATCTAATATAATCATGGTATCTTTTTTTGTTACTAAAAATATCTTTAAGCATTAGTCGAAAAGTATATGTTAAGTTTGAAACCTCTTCAATTGCAAGCCCGGCTTGCACCGCCAAGTTAATGATGTGTGCGACACATCGACTATGGAAAAAAGCGCCGTTGCAAACCGGTTTATATTTAATTTTTAGTTTTTGAACCGCATTTGTATTATTAGATGCATTATCAAAAGACATTGAAAAAAGTTTATTTTGTAATTTAAATTCGGTTATAACACCATCCAATATATAAAATAAATTTTCACCGGTGTGTGGATATTCAAACAAGTCAAACGTGATTGTACGCTTCATCATTTGCCACGTTTTGGGATCAACCCAATGCGCGGTAACGCAAAGGTACGAATCGGGTATACCATGTGGAGCCGACCAAACATCGGTGGTTAAGTTTACACCGGTTTCCAAATTTTAAAAACCCAAAATTAATTCTTTTTTTGCTTTTTTCCACATTTTTATACAATCTCGTCTAAGGATTGTGCGACTTACTTGATTATAACGTGGTTGGAGTGTCTCTTGAATCATCCTTTTCGAAAACCGGTTTAAACCGGTTTGTTTGAACCGGTCCCTAACCCGATCTCATCCTTAAAGCATCAAATCGGTTTCAAACCGGCGGTTTTTGGGTAACCCGAACCGGTTTGGTTCAAACCGGTTTAACCCAAACCGGTTTGCCGGTTTGGACCGGGTTAAAAAAAAACCGGTTTTTTTGTGCACCTCTAACTATAACCATTTTTTTTATTAATATGAATATTTAATATGGTTTTCATGCAGTTTAACCCTTTCATTGTTGTTAATAAAGAAGTTGAAATGAATGTAAATAATATATATATATATTTGAAACGACGGATATTATAAAAAAAACCCGATTAACAAGAAACTAGACGGGGAAAAAAGATTACAAATACACTAGAGGGTTGCGTAACCATTTTATCCAATTAAAATCTATATTGATCCGCCATTTAAAAATTCTGGTTTTGATACGCAGTCAATTGGACGTTAATTATTTATTCCTTCTTAATTATCTTCCTAATATAATCATCTAAAAGAGCATGATGTCATGAGACCTTTTCTTTCTGTAAATGTATATATTATTACTCTTAACTAAAACTGAATGGACCGTTGGCCATTTGGTGCAATGGTAGCCCCAAGACTTCTCATAGTGGAGGTCTTGTCTTCGAATCCTGACCATAACAAAAAAGGGTATGTGGTCAGATCAGGGGGTTTACCCAGTTGAAGGGTTCTAGGTGTTGCCCCGAAAAAACCCAATTATCCGAAAATATTTACGTGTTGCGGTTAAAAAAAAACTAAAACTGAATGGGATGTACAGTAACAATTTTTTGTTGGTTGTTTTAGGCGGCTTATCCATTGGGCAAAATACGGTTGGTGCTTTTCTTTTTTTTTTATTAACCCTAAAACTTCTGTATGTTAAAAGAATAATGTCTGAATTATTGAACCAACTTCCACTTGGTTTGACTGGTTGTGAAGGTGTCCCAACAAACCTTTTTAGAACCATCATCCCTGGATCCTTGGGGTAGATTTTTTTTTTTTTTCACTTTTTTTTTTTTTACTTTTTTGTTTTGCAGTTTTTTTTACTTTTTTTTTCCTTTTGTTTTAACGTTTTGTGTGTCAAATTTTTGTTTTCTAATTTCCATTGTAACACCTTTTGTATATTGTTTGATGATTGCTACGCTGAGAGAAGTACCTCCTGTTTTATAATCTGATGGTCTTATAGATGGTGATTCTATCTCTTCTGTTGTTTTAACGGCTTCTTGATATTCAGGATTCGCCCTTTGAGTTGCTAAGCTCATCCAGTGATTAACGCTTTTACTTCGTGCAAAAGGTGTTCTCTGAATCTTGTTTGGAGAAGAACACCGTTTCTTGTAGTTCTTGGTAAAACTCTTCGTCCATATCAAACTCTTCTATGGCTGCTGTGTTTACCTCCGTTGTTTGATTTGTTTTTAACCTTGTGACCTTTTTATATAAGGTTACCTCATCACCTTCAATTCTGATTCCTCCATTCATTGATCTTGTAAAGTTGGTACCAATTAGCATATCAATGTCATCTTCTGTTCTCCCAAGAAGACCAAATACGAGACTACAGGACGACAGCCAGAAGAATGCACAACCTTAACAGATCTATTAGAAACAGATTCGGAGGAAGTTACAGAAGAAGTCTTGAATCAGAATTATCAACACTCTGATACAAAGAATCGGAACAGCAAAAATATACTCAAAATTCGATCTTAAATCAGGGTTCCATGGTCCACTCATTGAGGCTTCCGGGGGGTCATAGATATTTGATCCTGATGTTGAAGGGTATGCCGTTTCAACCCTGGCACGGTCGATTATTTTCTTTAATTTTCTGATTCTTGGGTATTCCAGCCTTTTTGTAAGACCTTCTATGGAGTCTTCCAAATTAGCAGTGTTGGATTCTCTTTTTCCCAAGGCTTCAATGTTTCTTCTTAGCTTTTCAACCTCTTCACTTATTTCACTAAGCCTTTGAGCTTGCTTGGTAATTAAGTAAATAAGTGTATTATTTTGTTTGATGATTGCTACGCTGAGAGAAGTAGCTTCTGTTTTATAATCTGATGGTCTTATAGATGGTGATTCTATCTCTTCTGTTGTTTTAATGGCTTCTTGATATTCAGGATTCGCCCTTTGAGTTGTTAAGCTCATCCAGTGATTAACGCTTTTACTTCGTGCAAAAGGTGTTCAACCTTTTGGACCTTTTGGTTCAATTCTTTGAATAGCTTTAAAGCTTGTTCTTCAGCTATTTTTGGCTGATGAGCTGTAATTAACGTTTTTAACCCGTTTGATTTTCTATTAATATTGTTTTCATATAATAGCTTTCATTTGTTAACTTAAAAAAAAGAATGTGCACCTTATTTTTGTTTTTTTAATGTCAAGGTATAATTCTCTTTTAAACAGAGTCGTATTGAAAATCGAATATGTTTTTTTATCCTATGTTGTAGCGAGCGGCGTTAACGTTGACTAGACATGACAAACTTAGACGCTTATGAGCGAACAACACCGTTGCCTGTGTTTTGTTATTTCCGTAACCAATATCCGTTGTCGCTTTTATGGTTTTCGACTAGCGAAACCGACAACGAACAAATTCCTTAAGCGTAATGCGGGAAAAAAATAACCACGCTCCCGCCGCGAAGTGAGGGTATTATTTCATTTTAGGCCCTTATAATGTATACAATATACGCGTTTAACACGTTTCGATTTCTATTAATTTTGTTTTCCCGTGCTAACATTCAGTCGTTACCTTTTTAACAAAATGGAAACTCGCGATTGTTTTTGGATTTTCTTTGTGAGCATTCCGGAGTAAATTTATTTAGAGTAAACTGTAATTTGCGCCCCTGTGGTTTATGCACGCTGCACTTTGCAACCCTCTTTTGAAAGAAGTGCAATTTGCCCCCCTATGGTTTGGTTTCTTTCTCTCTTTGCACCCCTGTCGTTACAATGCCCGTTAATTTCTTAACACCGTTAGGGGTATTAAAACTTTTCACCATAAAATGAAAACCTATTATACTTTGCACCACTGGGGTTTTCTTTGTTTCACAATTTGCACCCTCGTTTTATCCTCTGAAGATGTTGCCGCCGCCTGAAGAATCTACCGTCCGCCGGTAAATCGTGTCAATGAACACCCAAAAGATGGACCACACGCTATTTGATGTTCAAATCGACACACTAATCATGATCGGTAAGGACTGAAAATCAGTAACGATCTCCACCTGAAAATCAGTCTGATCAACACACTCTTCGTGTAGTCGGAATTAGGTTAACCCGGTGGTTAACCCAGGCGGATGATCAGTCGATAACCAGGCATCTGATCGTTCATCTGAAGACCAGTGTTAAGTTCTTTCATAACCTGAACTTTTCGTTAAGGTATGAAAGGGAATCAACGATCTTCCGCCCTGATTTTTTTCGACGGAGATGGCGATCGATGGCGTCGGCCGATGGTTTTGGTAGGTGTTTAACAGTAGTATTAGTTAGTTCAAGCTCAAGCTTTTTGTCTCCAGTTATTGTTTTTTGATCGGAAAATGTAAATAGAAGTATATTAATATTGTTTTAGCTAGTTTTTTTGTGGTTTCTTGAATAATTTGGCCAATGTGATAATCGGAGATGTTAATCCGACTTAGATTTCACCGGTAACGTTAGCCGGAAAACCGTGTATTCACCGGAGAAGAAGAGGGTAATTTTGGGGCGATGTCAGGGGTATTATTGTCTTTTCATTAGAAAAGATAACGACATGGGTGCAAAGAGAGAGAAACCAAACCATAGGGGGGCAAATTGCAGTTTTTTCAAAAGAGGGTTGCAAAGTGTCGGCGGGCATAAACCACAGTGGTGCAAATTACAGTTTACTCATTTCTTTAAAAGCGTTTTTGTATTCTAAATCGAGTGTATTTTATTTGTGTCATACGAGATAGCGAGCGCCGTTACCGTTTAGGTGTCGTGAGAAACTCACCCGCTTATGAGCAAACAACATCGTTATCATCGTATCCCGTATCGGTGTTCGCTTTTATGGTTTTCGACGAGTCAGAGCGATAACGACCAAACTCTTGCCGTGTAATGCGGAGAAAAAATGATTGCGCTCCCCCTGCGAAACGCGGGGTAAAAATAGTAGTTTGTATTTATTCATAATGTTAATTTGATGTATTTTTACAAATTTTTTTAATATTTAACTAAACCAACTTAATTTAACTATTTAAAAAATTAAGTGCTAAAATTTTGTAAACGACGGTTTTACGCCATTTTATTTTTAACCAACGATTTTTTTAGGTTCGCTTAAGTATTTCTTAGAGTGTGTTTTACAACAACGTAACTTTTTCGCTATTTCTTAATATATCGTCGCGACGTAATTTTTTATATATGTTACGATTTTCAAAAACAAACCACCGCAAACATACCGAACCGATAGCAACCAAGTTCCCGCCGCGTAGCTCGGGGATTCCACTAGTTACTACCATATGATATTAGAAGAGTAAGATCATGTGGTATACCCAAGTGATGGGGTTATCAAGTGATAATAAAATGCACGTCACGTGGCGCCACATCACTCCCATCAAGTATCACTTGATCCATCATCTGGCAAGGGGTATACTCAAGTGATGGGTATGATGTGATCATTAAATGGAAAGTATTTTAATATTCATTTTATTTAATAAAACATAATAAAATTAAACATAAATAATATTTCATTAATTAAAATAAAAATACAGTAAACAAATTACTAAAAATAAAAAGAAAAACATAAAAAGATAGAAATCCTAATTTTCGTTATATTGATTTAAACGTTCGAAAAGATATTCAAGCAAGTCCGCCTTTAATGCGTTATGAATTTCTCGATTGCGTATTTCTTGTCGGTTGGCTCGCTTTTGATTTTCATCGATTTCTTCGTACGTAGGCTCCTCCTCGTTTGGATTACATTGACAAATTGTCACACCTTGGTCCTCTAAAATCATATTGTGCAAAATAACACAAGCGTACATAATGTTCCTAATTTTAACTTGAGACAAAGATCGAGTCGGTCGTTTGATAATGTGCCACTTATTCTTTAAGACACAGAACGCTCGTTCAATATCTTTTCTTGCCGCCTCATTCAATACCCGACCTTTTGCGTCAACCCCTTGACGAAACCATGGCACTTCTCTTTCGAGATCATTATTAATTCTTAAAAATAAGTTTCGACTCATTCGAAACCGGGTACTAAAGAGATCATCACCGTACGTACATCCTTCGTCAAATTAGTCTTTTAGTAGGAGCCGATCACGATTGATACGGACTCTTCGTGTCAAAGGTCTTGACACTTCAGCTTCTCGCCACCAAGTAACCGCCGCCGATGCGAAAGTGCTAAACATCATTTCCTCATCCTCCTCACTAGTAGATGACATTTTTAAATGGAAAGTATTTGAGTTGTTGAGTATAAATATTTGTGTGATAAAAATGTTGGTATATTGTGTATATATAGAGGATATGAAAATAAAGAATTTTTTATTTATTTAGGTTACCGTTACAACGGTAACTATTTTGAAAAATAGTCGTTCAACGACCAAAATCATTCAACCAAAACACATTTCATGCCGTGAGAAATTTCACGCGACCACATCACGCGCAGAATCACGCCGCAAGGGCGCGGTGTTACAATCCCTTTCACGCCGTGATTCACCATCCACGTATGATCACGCCGTGACAATATGTGGGTATACCACATGATCTAAGTATATAGATTAGAAGGATGTTATTATTATTATTATTAATAAAGGTTGGAAAATGATTTGAGGAAAGAGTAAAGTCTAGTTTAAAGTTTCTTTAATCTTGATAAAATGTATATCAAACTTTAGTAACTTTTTATTGTGTGAATAATATGAGCAATTAGAAATCAAGTATTAAAATTGTAAACTTTATAAGCTAGGATATTATAATTGGATGAGATTGAACACTAAAATGTTTAATAATGTTAATTTAGCTTTGATGAAAGTTATAAAACTTGCATCATACTATCATCAAATTCATTGTTTGTGTCCCAAAAGAATTATTCTATGTTAAAGGGTATCATACTTACTTTTGGATATTGTAACTTAATGAATACAAAAATATCAACTATGTGACATGTCGGTTTCATTGATGTGACGTTAAGAAGGTGAAGACATAACATAACGATATGGTTGTTGATTTTAACTTGTCGACATTGTTTTGTTTTTATCAAGAAAAATATAACTTCATGTGCATATTTGCATGATTTTTTATAAAGTTTTATACACTTATTTGTTTTGCTTTTATAAATTCTTCATTATCTAAAAAAAATCTTCAAATTATATCTTACATTTATTTTCAAGGTCGTCAATGAGATTTCGGAGGTCTTGTGCGACTTAAAAAATATAAAATATATAATTATATATATGAAAAAAAAATCATTAATACAATGAAAAATTTGTGTAGAGCCCTGATTTGAGATTTTTTTTAATTTTTCATCAAGTTTTCTCTTTTTACGCTTTTGACTACCGGATAATGGTTTAGGAGGCGTAATTTCTGAATATCAATAATCAGTTATAACTTGTAGGTGCAAAACAATAATAATTAATCAAGTATCAACTAATCAAGAAAAAGAAAAATCAACTATTCAACAAGCAAGTAAACAAAGAATCATTAATCAATAATAATCAAGTAATCAAGAATTATCATTTATCAAGTTCATCTTTCCTTCAACAATCAATCAATCATAACTCATAAGAATTTAGAAATAAAAAAACTTACTTAATTGGAGATGGGAAAAACTCCATAAATTAAGAATAATCGAGTTCTCCTCTTTATTCAGTCGGTAGATTAAAGCACCCGGTTTATTTTTTCTTCCAAAAAAATCGATTCAAACCCCCTGTTTTGTTCACGTAATCACGTTGATCGTCATGGACCTCCTGGTCAATGATTGCATTTCCAAGAATTCAAGCCGCAAGTATTTTTTTATTAGGTTACTAGGTTAGAATCTCGTGTACTACACGGGTTGAATAAATATAATGTTATATACTTAGTAATAAAAAGTTTATGTTTTTTAAACCCGTGTACTACGCATGTTGAATAAAATATAATGTAATTTATTAACGCATACACTCGTCAAAATGAAACAATGTGACTATGTAAATATATGATTAAACATTTTCTATTTGAATATTATCTGCCTATAAAGTTGTTTCTAGTTTGTAAATTCATAAAAGTATGATTGAACAAATTAATTGACAATAAACATAATTTTAAATTAAAAAATGTGTAGATAAAAATTGAAACAAATAATTAATTTAGTTGCCTAAAATAGTGAAGTTGTTAATTAATAGGAGAGAGAGGCGGGAAAAAAATTTAAGAATGAATATTAGAATAACAAGTGTCCACCAAAAACCTTTATTTATTATATAGTATAGATTAGTTGTTTAATTGTTTAAAATTAGTTTAATGGGTTTAAAATTTGTTTAATGGAGTGATGGGCTTAAGCCTAAAAGAAATGGAGTGATGGACTAAAGCCTAAAAAAGCTCTGATGGGATTAAAAATTTCTCAAGTCTGACGGGCTCTATGATTTTTTAACTTTTTTTAAGTCTAATGGGCCTGGTGGATATTGGATTGCTTCTTATTTGATGGCCCATCAGTGAACCTTTTTTTTTTTTAATTTATAGTTTATTTTAAATATATTTATATATGAAATATATATTAAAAAAATTAAATAAAATTAAGCCCCGAAAACAGGGCTCTGGGCGGTCGTCCACCCCGCACCTGCTCAGTGCAGGCCCTACTTATCTTCTACAAGCTTTTTTCTTTTTTCGTAAACGCTAAATTACATTTTCACTGATAATTCTGGCAAATGCATAATTTTTCTACTAAACAAACTACACAAGTGCTCAAACAATCATAACCTCTTGGTTGAGAAAGTTCTTTCAACTCATGTTTTCTCCTTATTTCGTCTTTTTTGTTATGGAATATTATTAGATGGATTGTTACTCGAGTTAACATAATAAGTAATAAAATCAAACATTAATAAATAAATATAGACAATAATAATTAGAGTCTCAACTAAATAATTAATCAAGATTCGTTTAAAACGAAAAGAATATAAAATTAAAGGACGGTTTGTTTTTGGCAATTTGCTGGTTTAACGTTTCGGTTTCAATTTGGAACTTGAAACCGACCACGTAAACCCAACTGGTAGTTTAACTTTTATTATTTACCACGTTGACTACTACCCGTGTAATCATAAACCAAGCAATGACCGATGACAACTTAACTTTCTTCACCCGACAAAGCCCCAATGTTCCTCTTATGATAATATTTACTATAACTAACGTTAACTAACGATATTTTATACAAGATAACCTCTCATAAAACTACAGTAATCCATGATGACAAACCCCCAGGGTTAGGAAGCCAGGATTGACCAAAAACCGACACTTCACCTGACCGACACTTCACCTGACACATTTACGAGAGACATTTAAGCTTAAACAAATCCGGATTTCACAACTCATGAAACACCATTTTTGAAAGGGGTACGATTTTGACACCATTTGTGAAAGAGATGCTAAAAAAAATTTAAAAACACTTTTGAAAAAAAATCCCTGTTTATTTCGAAAGCCCGGAAGAAACAAGAAAGCCCAGGCCCACAAGTTTGGGTCATATATTAATAACCGGACATAATCAACAATAGATTAAGTTTAGATTTTATTCCTTGAAATGAAATTAAAATCGATTTCTAACAAATGTTTATAAAAATACCAACCGAATTTACCGACTAGTTTTAGAAAAAATAACCCAACAACGATGTTTTCCTGTTACCGATCAAATAATAAGAATAACACTTTTATATTTAAAGCAATTAGGGGGTGGGAGTGGTGGTACCCCCAAACAAAGTACCCTCCCAAATTACACTAATCATGAGATGTCACCTTAATTAGCTAAAGTATCATTTCAAAGTACCCTTTTAGGTGAGAGTGGTACCCTTCAAGTACCCTCCAACCCTCTTATTTTTTTTTAAAATAAATTAAAACAAATAAAATAAATAAACAATAAATAAATAAAAAGACAATTAATAAAAACAACTTAAAAAACACCTAAAAAATTAAAAATCACACGGCCAATCATACTTTGCGGCTATTTCTCTTTTCCGTTTCAAGAATATTTCCAACAACGGTCCGGTTAGATGGTTGTGCGGTTCCGAAAATATTTTAAATTCCCGGTCCATACGTTCAGCCTTGACAGCCTCTCGTTGCTCATTCACCAAAGATTGTATGTCGTCTTTTCCCTTTCTTGAATCAACGAATTTATTCATCATATCCTCCCATATATTCACAAAGCGTGTAAGTTGTTCGACCACACTTCCTTTGGTTGACGGCGACTCGGACGACTTCTTTGGTTTCCGTGTTGGTCTTGACCGGTATTTGAGGATACGGTTGTTGGGGAAAAACGGGGTATGGAGTATACGGTGGTGTGAGAATTTCTTGGCTCGTTGGTTGTTGGCTAGAACCGCCTCTCGGTTTGTACACTTTTTTGTGGCTAGAACCGCCTCTCGGTTTAGAATTTTTTTGGAATCCATGGTATTTTTATATAAATAATAGAGGAGATGGTATGTATTTTTTATGGATTGAGAATATTTGATTTATGTATTTATAGGGGGTAAATCAATTAATTTAAAGTTTTTATTTTATTTTAAACGGCATATAGCCGTTGAACGGCAATATTCCAACGGTTCTTTCTTCATTTTCAATGGGTAAAACATTCGATTTCAACGGGTACATATATCCGCTAGCCTCTACCCGCCGAACCCGCGGACGATGCGGCGGTTTTCCATGATACCCGCCCGGCCCACTAGCCGCTGGGTACCCACCTTCCACTCCCACCCCCTTAGTGCTTAGCTTACTTTTATTTTGATTAACTTTCTATCAAAATTTAATAAAACTCATTAAATCCTTACTTTTTAAAACTTTAAAAACTATCAAGAACATATTAAAATTTTAATTTGATTACAAAAAGTAAGAAAATGTTGATGTGTATTTATTTTAAAAGTAATAAAAATAAGTATGATTCTATAACTAAATTATAGGATAGCAAAATTAGTAATAGTAAGGGTGAGAGGAGTCGTTTGGGAAGGGAGACGGGAAAGGGTGGTACCGATGGGAACAGTGGAACACGATCCCGCCCCTTGTGGTATCGAGAAAACCCACAAAATGTGGGATGGCTTTACCGATTCATTCCCAAACATTAGCAACAATGTCATTTAATTTGATTTTTTTCAAATAACTTGAGATTGTTAACTTTTTAAAAGAATCTAAATACACGGTTTTATTATTTTTTTTATCAACATTTCGATATGTTTTAAAATAAGTATTTTTTGAGCTCGTAAACGGCTTTGTTAAATGATTTCAACGGCTGTGTTTAAACGGCTATACTTCAACAGCTATATTTCAACGGTTATATTCCAACGATTATTTTTCAAATTATTTTAATTACAAACCTTTATTCCACACAAAAACATGAACACCAGTAAGAACAAATACGTGTATCCGGGTGGTCTTTATCATGATTCGTGGATTCTTAGATTCTCAAAGTTTACCATGGTGGTAATTTCAGGTCAACGCCGGGTAGAACATATGACAAGGCACCATAACTTTCGTGGATTATCTAAAAGTCCATGAGTTTAAGGTCTCTGATCTGAACCTTATAATACCACGGTTTAGATACGGGTTTCTTCCCACCGGTTTGTGGTACTACTTTAAACACCGTCCAGTAATCTAAATGCGGGGTTAGTTTCACTGAGGAGTGAGAAAGACACCGCTATTAACTTCATACATTGGAGTTAATTGGGTTCGAGAGATTACATTGTATGTTGTTAAAGAGGAGTTAAATGTCTATATCGGAAAATTTTGAATGGTAGGATTTGGATAAAACCAACACTAAATGATGCTACCGCTTGTAGAAGATTATTTTAAATTTATGTAATTTTTTAAAAACTTTTTTAGTTGATTAAATGGTTTAGTTATTGTATTTTATAATATTAGTTTTTATTCATTTTTAATTAATATTATATATTTTTATTAAATTTTACTAAATATACTAAATTTATTTAAAAAATTGTTTTGGGATGAACGAGGGGTGGATTCCGCTCTTTTAGGGGTGGAAAATCGGAAATGACGGTAACGTTAATAAATAAAATGTAAAATTAAAATATATACTTCTGTTGTTAAAAAACGAGTAATATATAAATCATATTCTAATATTAAACTTAAAGTATATAAAAACTCATATGTTTATTATTTGGGAAAATTACTAAAATGATCATTTATCAGTTGACTTTATCAAAATGAGCATAACTTTTTAACCGTCTAAAACATAGTTATGAATACCAATAGCCGGCTAAGCCGGCTAGACTTAGCTAGCTCCAAATTCCGTGCCCGATTGGAATCTATCATACTTTAGACCAATCAGACGTTGACACGTGGCATCACGGAAATTTTAGTCGGCTATAACCATCTATTTAGACGGCTTAGTCGATGTTTTTTTTCCAGCTTGGCTCGATTTTAGCCGGATATTTTACTTTTCTTAGCCGACTATTTCTTTTCTTAGCCGGCTATTTGAATATTCATAGCCGACTATTTGTATTAAAATAAACACAACAATCATATAATAAGTATTCAAATACAATATAAGTTTAATGTCCTAAAATAAACACAACAATCATATAAAAAGTCATACTTAAATACAATATTGTTGTGTAAGACATTAGTTTAATATTGTATTTGAGCATTACTTTTTATATAATTGTTGTGTTTATTTTAAAAAATTAAATTTATATTATATTTGACTACTTATTATATGATTGTTGTGTTTATTTTAAAACAAATAGCCGGCTATGAGCATTCAAATAGCCGGCTAAGGAAAGTCAAATAGCCAGCTAAAGAAAGTCAAATAGCCGGCTAAAATCGAGCCAAGCTGGAAAAAAAACGCCGGCTAAGTCGTCTAAATAATTTCCGTGATGCCACGTGTCAACGTCTGAGTGGTCTAAAGTGTGACAGATTTTAATTGGCCACGGAATTTGGAGCCGGCTAAGTCTAGCCGGCTGTTGTTCTTCATGACCATGTTTTAGACGGCTAAAAAGTTATGAACGTTTTGATAAAATTTTGATAAAATCAACTTATCAAATAACTATTTTAATAAATTTTCCCCTATTATTTTGTATCGCTTTTTCACCGTTTGCTTTGGGATTATGCATTTAGTTTTTGCTCTAAATGTACAACCATTATGCACAGTGTACAACAAATCAAACTTAAGTGCCATATGAATAATAGTTATTGGATAGGCATACATGCCACTTGTAGCCATAGGTGCTTTTTGATGACTCACCTCCTCATTGGCATGAACATATTCTTGCACTTTTTCACAGGTGGCAACTTCTTACTGGTCTTCATTTTTCTAATTTAGAAAAACCTAAACCACAATTAATTATAATCATTCTTTTACCCAACAGGCATCATCCCAATATGAATAAAAACACATAAAAAATTATTTGGTCGGCCTAAAACATAATCCTCAACATAGAAGTCCTACGAAATTGCCAATAAATAATATATATTTGAGTAAATTATATGATGGTCTTACTCCTTTATCAAAGTTTCATATTTTGTGTAGTACTCGTGATCATTTTCTTGGACTTCTCTGAGAATCATGATGACTTTCAGATTGAAACAATTTGATGGTACTATCGAATTTTTTAACCGGATAAGACTCGTAGAGAAATAACAACGAATTGTTTTTGTGTGTTGTTTGTTTTTCATACCTTAGAATGAACAAGAAATGTCGTATTTAGATTTCCAGAAACTGCCTATTGACAGTTATTTCGAGTCGGGTAGGATCGCGGGTCAAAACGGGCCCGTTTTACCATTCGATTTTCCGTGTCAAAACTGCCCTTAGACCCTGCTCCAAGGGGCGGTGCCCCCTTGGAACCCCTAAGAACTAATGAGATTCCTAAATACTTGTAATCAAATAAACACAAACAAGTGTGCACTACGCACCTCCTGACTTGTTTGATTTATATTATGATTCTCTTGATTAACAAGTCAATCCAATTACACTTAAATGATACTGATGACACAAAAATCACCAACATTTTGTCCTTACGTATTCGAAATTACGGATATCGTTTGTAATGTTTTCAAAGTCACGCTTTTCATTCCTAGTATGGGAGTCTGTTAAAAGATTTTTTTAAGCATGTGTAAAATTACCTTTTTACACTTAGTTAAAGAAAACAAAAAGAAAAAAAGGGAAAAAACACAAGGATGAAAGGTAAATTTACTCTACATATTTATTAAATTTGGTAGACAAACATTAAATATTTATTTCCAATAATTTTTACATAAACCTTTTATATTTTATTAATAGTTTGCATATTTGTTCATCCCACTATATATTTTCATAATCACCTTAGAAAACAAATCACTGTCAAACATGATTATTAAAATTAGAAAAGACAAAGCCTCGACTAACAATTCATTTTAATTTACTGATTGTTTTTATTTTATTTTATTTTTTGTTTTAGCTTTAATTATTTATTTGTCAACAAACTATTAACAGGTTGGTCAAGAAAAGTAGAGATAAATAATCGATTGAATGAGAATAAATATTTTTTTTTATGAGTAAAAGTGTCAAAAAGGACACAAAAGTGAGGTCTACTATTAAAACAATTTAAAATAAAATAAACAATTAAAAAGTAGTACTATTAGATTATGTTTCATAGTCATGGACAATATGGATCAAGTGCTCTCTCGTAATTATAGTCTACTTTCTTCCGAAATAAAATCTAAGAATTTTGGAGGTATTAATTTTATTTAAATGCATTTTACTAATTGATCAAATACATTGCGTTAATACTAAAATTAAAATAATAATAATAACTTTCATTAGTAAATTTGACTGTTTCCGACTAGGTTGTATTGGTTTTACGATGTTTCGGGTATAACAAAGACTTCACAATAGGTGCGTTTATTATATAATCAATTGTAAGTAGATAAGTATAAGAATAGAAAAAGAGCTGTATGTGCTGTTATATAACCATCTTATGTATCACGGTTAAAATAATAAATAAAACGTTTATTAATTCTTACAGTTCTATTTAAAACTAATTATGTATTCAACGTAACTCATCTCAAAATGTTATAAGTTCTTATTTATTTATTTACAGATATGAAAATTCACACTCTCACCTTCATGATAACCTGATATTACTAAATTGGGTATGCTTTGTAGATTTTTCAATTAATATCTTTTAATAATAAAAGGTAGCATTTAAACTACTTTTAGTTAACAACAACGTAGTAAATTAAAAACCTGAATACTCATCGACGTATTCTATGTAAAATCTTAATCAAAATAATGTAGTACTGATTAGTTTCGCATCTAAGCTTAGATGTTTAATAACATCATATTCACTGTCCCTATTTTTTTTACGTTGTAAAACATAAATAAACTTAAATTCAAAATAACTTATTTTTCCTGGATCAATAGTCTCAAGTATAATTATGTTATTATTAGGATTTGTTTGTTCTTTATTCTTTTACTCATTTTAATCTTTTCGTATACAAATTTAAAAAATTTCAATTTCTAAAGGCATAAAATAGTTAAAAGTAACAAAAATATCAACACTTAAATTGAAAAGAAACTTTACATATATTATAAGCTCAAGGGAATTAAACGCAACAATGACCCGACAAGTCTACGACGACAACTCTTAACGACATGAGGTCTTGACGAGGAGAATTTTGTCAGTACTCTCTACAGGTCTAGGTGTTAGCCGTTTAAAAAAATAGAAAAAATAAATGGTAAACAAATATAATTTTACATAATGAGAACAAGTCAAAAAATAATTACAAAATAACAAATAATATTACATTCAAAGAAATAAAACTATGATACTCTAACAATCAAAACCTTAAAATATTCTTTACTAGTTTAGATCCCGTGTCTACACACGGGGTGAACAATATCAATGTATAAAAATATATTACATATACGACGGATATAAACAAACTCAAAATATGTAAAAATTAATATATAATTGGTTTCGAAAATACATTAATTACTATTTAATTTAATTTGACTTTCAATTACTATTTGATTGAAATAAAAGTTATATAATTAAATTTTAAAGTTTCTTATAAGAATGGATAATTTAAAATAAATGTTTTTATTAGTGTAATTAATATATTCTTTAAATATATATTATTATTTAAATATAGAAGTGCATTAAATAAGAGAGAGATGCGGAAAAAAAATAATGAGAATGAATATGGAGGTGACAAGTGATACTAAAAACCTTTATTTATTATATAGTATAGATTTATCTTTCTTGAATGAAATAAAGTCGTATAAAGAAAGAGGCTTATAAAAATGTAAGTATATGAAATTGTAGGTGTTTCTATTGAACTTTAAAATATAAATTTTTAACACTGAACTCATACACATTTTGAATTCTATATTTATGTTTTAAGTGTGTAGAAAGAAAGAAAAATAAATAAACATCGATATATCATATAGTTCAGATAACTCTTTAATATCTTTTTATTTTCTTTAAAAAGGATTAGCTTCAGCCAATGACTTTTTTAATTTAATTTTTCTTTTTGTTTAAAGCAAAGTACATGTTGACTTATTGACCAAATTGTCTTTTAAACTATAATGACCCAAAATTTCTAGCAATTACAAGCAACTCTACACTTGTTTATTAATTACTAGGTTACACGCCCGTGTATTATACGGGGTTTGATTAATAAAATATTAAAAATTTATTAATAAGTGAAAAAATCATAGGAAATAATTGAGAAAGTAAATATTAATTAAATGAAATATTTATATAGTAAAAATTAATAAATAAGATAATAAATAAGTGAGAAACAATAGGTGAAAAAAACTTCAACCAATTACTTATTTATTTGGTATAACTTGCTCTCACATTAAAATATGCATGAAAATTTTCAAAGGCATACAAGAATCTTGAGCTCACTGAATTGTAACACGTGACTAATTACTTATTTATTAGATATAGCTTACTGTCAAATATAACTAAAAAAATATATTATTCTCATTATAATATAACAATATAAATATATTTATTTGCATAAAATTTAAACTTAGTGAGTGAAACACCCTACTTATCTTATTATTTTATCAGAGTTTTATAATGCGAAAAACGGTCCCAGTTTATCAAAACCTTGTCACTAAAGTGACACAGGCATATTTTATTATAAATATTGTTTTACATACGATATTCTATTACATAAGATCTAGAGATTCTTCGTTTCCGTCCGGCCTCATCCACAGGAAGCTCTATTTTATGTGCCTCTTTCTTGCAGTGTTTGGAAAATATTTTTGAATTAGCTTACGCTAAGTAAGTACACTGCATCTTTTCATTTCATTATGAACCCTTTATGTTCTTATTATTGTTCACGTTCTCTCGGGCTCTCGGTGTCCCCGTGACCATCTTCGGACGTACCTCCGATCACGAAAATTGTATATTTTATGGGTGTGCTAGCCCCCTTGCAACCATCTTAGGCCGTACCTCCGGTCCGAGTATTGGCAAGGTTCTTATACTCGTCAGTATAGAGCCCTCGCATTTTTCACGAAGACTCATTCATTCCTCAGCCCCATAGGCTTGTAATCTTTTACTATTTCAGCCCCGTAAGCCTATAGTTTCTTTTTTAGTTATCTTCTTTATTATTTATTGAGATCCACCTTACAGGCCGGGTATCTCATTTCATTTGGGACCTTGAGTGTCTTAGACTCACAGCCTCCCAAATGTATCAAGCATTTGATTCATTTCACATATATACTTGATTTACTTTCCAATCAGTCATCACCTTAAAGCTTCATAACGGTTTCTCCACGATATATTAAAAGAGTTTATATATAGGAAGTACCAGCGGCGTTTCCACCACCCCTTTAACACTTCGTGAGTACTCCGTTATTTCATTTTAGAGTTTAGACTCGTTCCATCATATTCAATCATGTTTATACGTATCATCGTGCATTCACGTATCATGCATTTCACATATTCATGCTCATCATGAACTTCATGTACTCGTATTCATCATGCATGATATACTTTCACCATATATTCATATTCGTCGTATATTATAAACTGGGGTGATTATCCTTCCAGAGTAGTACCTCCAACAGAGATATTCCCAGAAAAGAGTGACGGGTATAGGAGAGATTTATACACCACTCTTTTCTTAGAACGAACATTCCGTTTGTCAGATAACTACATACCGGTTGGATGTTCTCCCATACGTTTACTATATTTCATTATTATTTATTAGTCTATACCCCTAAACATTCATAATGGTTTCACCACGTTGTACCAAGAAGTTTATATATATGAAGTACCAGCGGCGTATCCACAACCCCTTGGATACATCGTGATTATTCCATTATTCATGTTTAGTGTTTAGACTAATCCGTCATTACCCCGTACCCTCGTCATATCACATATCACATAACTCATATCATTTAAGCACGTATTTCATATAATCGTGTCTAGGGTATGGGTCCAGTGCACTTACTTTATCCTCATGTAGTTCCTAAGTTCGTTCCTTTCTTTAAAAGTCTCTTCGTTCCTTGCTCGTAACTTTAACGCTCTGCACTCGTAACCACCACGCTCGTAACCGTCGTGCTTGTCTTGCCTCGGTATATGTGAAAGTGATGGTGATGTCGGTGTTTGCAAATGAACGGCTCATGCAAACTATTTATAGGGTGAATCTGCCACACGTAGCGGACCGTTAAGCTGGGTGGTAGCGGTCCACTACCACCCATTAGCCAGATGTTATGCGTATTGACCACGTAGTGGACCGTCAGGCTTAAAGGTAGCGGTCCGCTACCCAGATTGCGGCGTGGCGGACTGTTATGGACCTTGTAGTGGTCCGCCATAGGGCTGAGTCAGCAAAACACGCGTCCCCTACGTGTCATTCCCTCATAATTGTCTTCCTTGCTACGTAGCGGACCGCCAAAGGCTTGGTAGCGATCCGCTACCGCCTGAATTTCCAATTTCTTTTACTTTTAAGCCCCTTAACTTTGGGACTTTTATACCTTTTAGTCCCTAGGCTTTATTTTCTTAAAAATTGGGGTGTTACACTGAGACTTTCAATCGATATGTCTTCTCATTTTATACTACTTTTATTTTATTTTAACCGTTTGACCCGTTAGAGAAAAAACATTACTAAAATCGACCCGTTCATAAGAAAATAGGTCGAAGTTGGCACATATATAAACATATACAAATAGCTAAAATAAGTAATGATGTAAATTAAAATAGGAAAAAAAGAAAATAATTATTTGAATATTTTCGGCTATAATAATATGACAAAAAACACAGTGAGATTTAACAAATATTAGATCTTTGAATATGTAAATATATGATTGAATGTTTTTTTTAATTGGATCTTAAAATGCTATAAAATCGTTTTCAGTTTGTAAAATTTATAAAAATATGATTGATGATAAAAAAAAATTTGAATTCAAAAATCTGTAGGTAAAAATTCAAACGAAAATTGATCTAGTTATCTAAAATAATGGAGTTTATTAAAGGGGTAACTCTGTACAATATTAACTAAGTTTTAAAAGTGTTCTAATTAAATCACTCGATACGCATTTTACACAGTATACACCATCAGGTATACTATGGTGAGTGACATAATTTTAACACTTTTGAAACTTGTTTACTATTCTGTGGTGTTTTCTCTTTATTAAAATGTAAAAACAGTCTGATAATATAATAACTTTTCATAATACAAATTTATTTTTCAAAAATGATAAATAACATCATTAACTATAACTATCCATGATTAATTTCATATTAAGTTTATTTAGGTAATATATAATAACTTTTAATAATTAAATTTGTTATGTTTCTTAATATATATTATTTAATAGGAGAGAGAAACAAAAAACTAGTATTTAATAGGAGAGAGAGGCGGAAAAATAAAAATAAGAAGCAACCAGGAAGTGGCATGAGTCATCTTAAACATTTATTTATTAGTATAGATTAATCATTTACTTATATATCAGTTATATTTAAATACTTACAAAAGACATGTAGCTAACCTTTTATGCTTAAGTTACAAGCAATGCAATGCATGCTCTTTATTTATTTTATTTTTCTCTTTTTTTTTGTCTTTTAATGGTCTCTCTCACACACAAGAACTACACCTCATTTTTCATACTATCTACATAATTAAAAAAATTTAACATTTTTTAGGCAATTAAGCTTTTTTTCCGTTTATAACTTTGAATACAATATTTTATAAAATTTTGAATATACCGTTGCGACGTGCTTATTTTTATATACGTTTCGATGTAAGTTTCGCTTAAAACGGAGTTGCGCGTGATAGCGTACAAGTTGTCTAAGCACTTTCGTACAACGTTGTTATGAATTATATTAAATTTTTACTTTTTTTAAACGGTTTTGCTTTCGTTCTCTAATTTTTTTACGGTTAACTTCTTTAAACAGCTTTCTTACGGTTAAATTTTTTTGTATAAAGTTTTTGTAATGTTACTAACTATTTTGCTACAACGCGTGCATTTGCGTAAAGGTTTTGTTTTTTTATATAAAGTTTCGTATGCGTTTGTTTATTTGGTACATTTTAACCTTTTTAACTATTTCGTATTTTTATATAGCATCTTTAATATTATCAACACTCCATTAATATTTTGCTATTTTTATGTATTGTGGTTTAACTTTTTTTATAAAGTTTCGAAGACTTTGATTTATTTAACGCTTTAGCTTTCCTCTTTTTTATATAAAGTTTAAAGCCGCTTTGCGGCCGTTTTTAACGTGTCACCACACGCACCGGCCGCAACACGCCAGGGTAAATTAGTGGTTGTATATATTACATTTGAGCAAGATGTACATAATTCAAAAATAAAAAAAGGCCCATATAGTGATTTTTCTTTCTTTTTTATACATATATTTACTGATAAATGAATTATACATATTTATTGATTTTATTTGAACTAATTATTAATTCTCCTTATTATTGATTTACCTTTTGAAATTAATAGTAATTTTTTTTTTCGTTTTGAGGAAACGCGGGGAAAAAATGACCAAACTCCCGTCGCGAAGCGCGGGGAAAAAAAACTAGTTATATGTTAAAATTTAATTTAGTCAACAATCATGAAAGTTCAGTTTAAGGAAAATAAAATAAAGAAAATAATTATTATTGATAATTTATTCTATAAAATTAGATTGAAAATGAATATAAAATTATATAAATTATATGATTACCTGAGCATTGATATTGAAATAAATTATAAATTAAAATAAGTTTAAGAGAATATCTTATCTTTGGATATTTTCATCACTTTATGTGGATAATTATGCATATTGATATTGTCAAAAGAGCGCGTGAAACACTTTTTATTACCTTTTAATTATTGTAAATTTCAAAATGATCCTTCTACTATTCCACGACATTTATTTTTCTTATTCATATTTTTATAAATTGAATATGTAATTTAGATGTAACATTTTTTATAGTAAATTGCTCTTTGAGTACCTTATGTTTGACTATTTTAACTATTTGAGTCTTTTATGTTTAAATCCGTCTCTTTTAACCCTGAAGTTTTATTTTTGCTTCTATTTGAGTCCAGATGACTAACTCTGTTAGATTTTCTGTAAATTTTTTCTGAAAAGACTAAAATACCCCCATGGACTCAAATGGTTAAAAATTGTTATATATTTTACACTCCCTCCTCTCACCACCACCCCCACTTCAAAATTAATATCTCATATGAGATATTTGGTCAGACAATCGGTTTTCATCCCTTGTTTAATTAATCCTTTTTACATTTCTCTGTCAAATTCAATAATACTCACTTTAAAATTTTGCTTTTTTTCAGCTATAAAAGGGTCTGATTTTCCTTGTTATTTGGAGGCAACAATGGCTGAAATGAATTGGATTTATGTGCCCTGCTCACTTCTTTACGCGATTTGTTTGTTGTAAGTCTATAAGATCAATTGAGAAATTGTAATTAGGGCCTGCCTACCAACTGTTTGTTGTTATGCCTAAGAGAAACAGAAATAGAAAAAAGTTGACTTTTGTCTTCCGGTGAGTCCAAGTTTGTTGATATGGTTGTTGATTTACATTAGAACAACAATGGATGCAAAGATTTTGCATTCACTGACAGCGACGGTCGTGTGCTAGCGGAAATAAGTCGCTATAGGCTGCGACGACATGGTGGGTTTGCGTCCAGACGACGGCAACAACGCCGTTCAGGCGTCCTCGCTTCTCCGGCAACTTGGAACAGGTGGAGACGGTGATCCCTCCGATGGGTCAGGTGGCGACGACTTGTCTTTTAATTTGATTTAAATCGGGTTAAGATTCAGTTTAATTTCATAATAAAACAACCATTTAGATTTTACTTTAACTGGTGTGTGAATCTAGAGAAGAAGACGGAAGTTGATTGCATTATACGTTGTTGGTGGTGGTGGTGGTGAGGAGGAGGAGGAGGAGAGGAGAGGAGAGGAGGGAGGGTAAAACATATAACGTTTTTAACCATTTGAGTCCCTGAGGGGTATTTTATTCTTTTCAGAAAAAATTTAATGGAAAATCTAACAGAGTTAGTAATCTAGACTCAAATAGAAGCAAAAATGAAACGTCAGGGTTAAAAGAGACGAATTTAAACATAAGAGAGTCAAATAGTTAAAATGGCCAAACGTTAGAGACTCAAACAGTAATTTACTCTTTTTTTTAATATCATCGTCATTATCACTCCTCATTTATTTTGAAATAAAACTATAAAAGCATAAGAAATAATTTATAAATCTAATTCTTGAAACTTAGCAATTGGTTTTTTCATACTTTACTATTAGTTGATTTCGCTAGCATATTAAGTAACACAAACAATATATCTAGTTTATTGATGTCAGGATTGTTAATGACGCTTCAAAGATGAAACAAAACTAAATTTTTACACGAAAATGAATAAGACATGAACTTTAAAATGACATGAACCTGAAAATTATGTCAAAGATACAAGCCCAAACATAACTCATGTATTCACGGGTTGACATAAATATGAAAAATAAGCATGTTTTTTTTAAACATATTAGTACTTCAGAATTACAAATTTACATCTAAAACATAAATACATATATAAACAATTGCTTTTAAATTTCAAATCTTGAATTTTATGTGTTCTTTTAACTTTTAACATGAAATACATATTGGTTTAAAAAATGCTTGACATAAATTACACCTTAAAAATGTATAAATACAAATGTATAAAACAACAAGCCTGACATGCTGCTATGAGAACAACCTGTATGTTTAGATAAGTATGTCCAGGATTTAGACACAGGGGCGGACCTACCCTTAGGGTAGGGGTAGCGTCCCTCACCCCTCAACTTTTACGCACAGTGTAATTTTTTTTTTACAGTTTTATGTATCCGGTTACCCCTTACGTTACCCTTCAAATTTTTTTAAAAGCTCAACACTTCATAAAAAGTCCAAAATTTTATAAAAAACCTAATACTTTATAAAAAGTCCCCACATTTTATTAAAAATTTTGAGGTATTGGGTTTTAATAAAACATTTGGGCCTTTAGCCCAAATGTTTTATTAAAACCCAATACCTCAAAGTCTCAATTCTCAAACCCAACTTACCTAAGCGGTCGGCCAAGAAGAAAGACAGAGAGCGGGAACTGTGAGAGCCAGAGACCGACCACTCGACCTGAGCTAAGACCACCGCTCGGCGCCGCCTCCGCCAAACCCAGTCCTCCAGTCGCATGCTACCGTCAAAAAAAAATGTGTTTACATGAAAGTACGGTAAAAAAAAAATTGTTTCATTTACATGAAAGTACGGTAAAAAAAATTATGTTTACATGAAAGTCCCATCAAAATTTTTTTTTGTTTCATTTACATGAAAGTACGGTCAATTTTTTTTTCGTTACTCCTGAACTTTTGTTTTAGATCCGCCACTTGTAAGACCTGAAATTAAACAAACATGCTTAGACTAGACCACAACTCCCAAAATTCATATTAGGTTCATGTCGTGTTTTCTTATCGTATATAAAACTCACACTTCTAACTATTATATGCATCCTCTATTCTTGCTTATTTTAAGTGAGAGCATAATCAGCACCTTTACGTAACTTTAGTTTGGGATACATCATACATAAACTCGATAATATCTTTCTTTCTATTACTGAAAATAACAAATGTAGTTGTATGGATAATTATATTTTTTATATTTTAATTTTAGGATTACGATCAACTCTTATGAAATCACATGGTAAGGCATAGGGCTGAGCATTCGGTTCGAATCGGACCAGAACCGTGAACCGTTTGGATGAAAATATGTTAACCGAGGATCGGACCATATATAAAACGATTCGAACTGAACCGGAACCATATTAAACGGGTCGGAACCGTTTAGTTGCTGGACAGAACCGATTAAGATAAAGTTCCACTTTCATTATACCTAGGGGTGTTCAATATTTGGTTTCAAACCGATTAAACCGATAACCGAATCGAAACCGAAACCGTTTAAAACCAAACCGAATTACATATTTGGTTTTCGGTTTGGTTCAAACCGAAAACCGAATATGTAATTTAGATTTTGGTTTGGTTTAGGTTTCAAGATTTTGAATTCGGTTTGAACCGAAAAACCCGAATTGGGTTATACCACTATTTTAATCCATATTTTATAGTTAACCCAATTCATTTATATTAATAACCAATACCCATATATAAATTATAAATCATTATTTGATTAAGGTATGTTTTTGTTTAGACTTTCTTAAAATGTTGTGTTGTTTAAACCGAATAAGTTATGACTACGGAAAAGAATTTTTTTTTTTTTTTACTAATTCGGTTAGCTAGTTTCAAACCGAAAACCAAACTGAATTACAATGTGGTTTTAGGTTCGGATTAAGTTTCCTCAAATGTGGTTCGTTTCGGATTGTGGTTTCAACAAAAAAAATACCAACCCGAAAAACCCGAACCGAGTAACCAGAAAAACCCGCAACTGACCCGATAAACACCCCTAATTATACCAAATTATGTTTCCTGCAAAATAAAGTTCCAATCAAACTCCACAAAACAAAAAACTAACCCAAAATACTCCATAAACGGTTCTAACGGGTCCGAACCGGAACCGTCGGGTTATTAACTAAACCGAACCGCGAACCGTTTAATGACCATATGAAGAACCGAGGACTGGACCTGTATTTTGCGGGTCGGTTCCGGTTCCAATTGGTCTGGTTCTACAGTTCTAACGGTTCCAAACCACGAACCGAGGACCGAACCTGTTTACTAAGGCACGATACGTTTATTATTTAAAAAAAATTCAAAAAAATATCACACGTGTTGATGTACTTGTGAAGTCAAAAGATAGCGTAACTTCATGTTTACACTTCCTCTTTCAAGAAAAAAAACTTTTAAAAAGAATCAATTTAAAACCCAAAATAAAAATAAAAGAGAAGTTCTGGATAACAAACAAACTTTAAGGACCAAAAAGGTAATAAACTCACACTCGACGCGTCTAACTCACACATCTCCTCTCGTACTTTAAACCGCGAATGGAATTATAATATTCGAATTTCCACGTCATTATTTCAATATAACTGGATAAAGCAGCGTCTTCCACCATCCTCACACACCAATTCCACGTTCCCCCCCCCCCCCCCCAAAATTCCACCGTACAACCGCCGTCAACCACCCTCTACTTCTACTTCATCCTATATATGGGTGCTAATTCATCACTACTAAGTCCAGAGAGCACCGACGGATCGAGCCATCCGGCAAAGATCCAGCTCGGAGACATACCGGAATCATGTGTTGCTCTGGTCTTATCCTACTTAGATCCGCCGGAGATTTGCAAATTGGCGAGACTCAATCGAGCATTCAGAGCCGCTTCCTCCGCCGATTTCATATGGGACGCTAAACTCCCCCTTAATTATCATCATCTGGTCGAAGAGTACCTGATGAAAAACCCTAGCAAATTGGGGAAAAACGAAATTTATCGCCGATTGACCAGGCCTGTTAGATTTGACGCCGGAAACAAGGTTAGATTTCACCGATTTCCACAAAATTTATTTTAGACTAGTCGAATCTGTTTGATTTGACTATTATACCGTCAATTTGTTGCTCTTTGAATTTGTTTTGTTGACTAGAAAAGTCAAAATTGCAATTGTGAATAATCTAGGGGATTATTTTTACAGGAATTTTGGTTGGATAAAAGGACAGGCGGATTATGTTTGTCAATTTCTTGTAAGGCACTGACTATCACCGGAATCGATGATCGGAGATACTGGAATTTCATCCCGACCGATGAATCAAGGTGAATTTCTTTCATAATTGGCTATTTAATCAAAATTATAGATGATTAATTTAACCCTAGACACTAATAATTAGAATCAGTATACGTTTTTCTATAAGCTGCAAAATGCCCTAGTTTTGACTTTTAATTTTGACCAGATTCCATACAATTGCTTACCTTCAACAAATTTGGTGGCTTGAGGTGGAAGGAGACATGGACTTTAGTTTTCCGACCGGGACGTATTCCTTGTTGTTCAAGCTCCGGCTCGGGAGGTTCACGAAGAGACCTAACCGTTGGGTGTCTAACCATGATGATGGTGTTCATGGTTGGGACATAAAGCCGGTCCAGTTCCAGCTCAGCACGCCTGATGGTCAACATGTTGTTTCTAAGTGTTTCTTGGAGAACAAGGGGATCTGGGAGTATCACCATGTGGGAGATTTTGTGGTTGATGATTCGAACGTAAGCACGAAGATAAAGTTTTCTTTGGCACAAATTGATTGCACGCACACGAAAGGTGGTCTTTCTGTAGACTCGGTTCTTATATGCCCTTGTAACTTAGTTAAAGATTTTAAAGCTTTGTTATAGCCGTGATTGTCTGATTTTGATCACATTTTGTTTGTGATTTTAGTCCTTAGTGACAACTGTAGTTCCTAGAGCAAGTATGCCACATTGGTGTCTGTTTGGTGTTGTAAACGTTGTAAGATATCGAGTTTTGACGATTAGAGTTTTGAGTAAAAGATGTGTTCGTGAACAAGATATTTCTGATGTGGTTTGTTTTAGGTACATGTTTTCTGTATGTTTTTTGACCAACCACTGGTTCTGTAGATCTAAGGTTACAGGAACAACAAACGAGGATTAACAATTGAGTATATGCTTCTGGTTTAGTAGATTCTCATCATCAAGATAACCATTCCATGCTTGGTTTTAAAAAGCGCACCTGAGGGGCGTAGGTGTTGGGAATTTTGTTTAGGCAAGGCGAGCAATGTACAAAAGATGCAACTGATGGGCGCTTTTCAGGTGAAAAATTAGCATAAGGCGCGGTGTTTTGTATGGGGGCTGGATGCCTGGATTTGTGCTTCAGAATGTTGTGCATTAGGTTTTTTAAGTTGTACAAATATATTATTTAGATATTAAACCATATATAGAGTTTATTTGGGTCTTAATTTTGGATATATGATGTTAGAAATCTATGAATATAGTATGTATACATAGCTACATATCCTGAAGATGAAAAAGGAAGTATATATACATAATGAAGGCTAAATAGTTGGTTTGATTTACCTAGCCGGTAACAAGTTTCAAACTGTCAACCAGGTCGTTACACCAACCAATACCGAGTTTCAAACCGTCAACCAGGCCGTTATACCAACCAAAACCGAACCGTGAGACGTATAAATCTCAAACCTTCCAACTTGCTTCAGTTTGGATACCAGTCGGTTCCCATAATTTATGAAAAGTTCTAGTTACAGCTAATCATCTAATTCTAGATGGTTAACATCAAAGGATCACTTTGAATACACACCGAAACAACCCCATAATCTAAATGCATAAGCAGGCAAATACAAACATAACTAATATGTTCACATAATATTAATAACGATGAAAGCAGGCTTGCCATACATTACTGCAATTATAGACTGCAAATAAAAAAAATCATAAACCAACGACATATGTAACTGCAATACATCTGAATACTTATTTTAACGATATCAAAAGCTATGTAGTGTAGCAACCAACATCATCTGCTTCAAGATGTTTTTGACTTCGGTGCTGATGGAAGCAACTGCAAAAATCAAATCAAATATCATTCTACTGTTACTCTTGCTATTTCCACTTGATTCATTAACAGTTCTTGCATGAGGCTATGAGTTTACCTGATAACAAGATATGAGTGAGGTGGTGAATCCGAAGGCTCCTGTAACACGAGGAGTGACCTTTTTGGGAGCCAACTGAAGTAGCCCGACAGCAACCACTATATCCATGGCTGATTTGATCAAGGCCAATGACCTCTCGTTTGATTTTTTAAGCTTAGCACGATATTGTTCATTCTGCAATTGAAAAAGTCAAGCAACTGAGTAAAATATTAATGAAAACAAACTAGAAACTTGTTTAAAAAAGGTTGATGATGTACACAATAACACAAACCTTGTATTTATCGGTACCCTTGAGCTCCTTATCCAGTTTCTTCACTGATTTTGAAAGCCTTCCAAGCTCTCCTATCTGAAGAACACAAATTATGTAATCAACCATGAGAAAAAAACAATAAAGAACAATATATATATATGTTAAACACGCGAGTCATCAACTATGTACCTCAACCAAAGTAGTGCATATTGAAGAGCCCATCCAACAGAACAGCGATACCCTGCCAATTATTTCCGCACGCTCTTTGTTCTAACAAAACCAACAAGTTCAAGATAAAAATTTAAGTCGTTTTATACCATTTTACATTTAGTAGGTGAATTAATAAAAGCCAGATGGAAATGATGCATACACACCTTGTAGATGCCTGATCTATGTAGCCAAACAATTTGGTCAAGGAACAAGAAAGTCGACAATAATGCATTTTTTGACTGAAACAAAGCATTGTTATCAGAAAAGCTTATAATGAAATATAAAAGTATAAAACTAACTTATTAACTGAAGAAAAACATACCTTCCCCAGTAAAACAATTGGAAGGGGAGTTCCTGGAGCAGTTGGACTGATAAGAGCATGCAAATCATTGACAAACTGCAAATATGATTTAAAATGATAATCTGATTCATTATATGCATATAAAAGTATATTATTTTTACAAAAACAGTACCTTAAAAAGACGGAAAACTTTCCTAGCCAAGCTAGTTGACTTGTCAACATTTTGCGCGGTACCTGGCTCACCATTACTCACAAACTTGGACCCGTATTGTATCGCTCTGCATATCTTGTCTCTGGCTTCAGCTTTGTTCAAATACAAAACAGCTAGAGCAAGTTCCGTTCTCGCAACGTCTAGTGTACTCATTTTTTAATTTCTAATATTCCTAGAAGGCAAATCATCAAGAAAACAATCAATCAAACAGCAATTGTTGTTCCCAATCACTGAAATCTCCAACTTACATTCAATTTCATTAACAGTCTGGAATTTAATTCAACATGATGTAAAAATCAAACGTATGAAGTAATTTCATAACCCTATCTAGCTAGGGTTTCGTCCAAAAATAAAACCCTAAGCACAATCAATCAAAGTCCAAATTCGACAAATTAAGGTCAACAGATGGTGAATCACTTATTGTTGAATCAAAATCTCAGTAAATCAACACTCAAACATCAAGTTATATTACATAGCATAATAAAATCAGCAGATGAAAAGTAGAACACACAAACATGATAGTTAATCAAATATATCAGTAATTCTATCAAACTTAGCATAAACAAGACAACGATAATCCGATATGATCGTAAAATTGGAAGTTGAAGAGAGGATAGAAATCTGTTACCTGTAAGTATGGATGGAGAGCGAGGTCGGAGATTTTAGGTTTCTGAAAAGTTTGGTGCTGTTAAGAAAGAAGACACGGTGGGGGGGGTGTATGTGTATGTGTATGTGTATGTGTATGTGTATGTGTATGTGTGTGTGTGTGACAGAGAGAACCGATCGGATTGCGTATTGGCGAATGTGCCGAGCCGTCTATCCTTGTAAATCACTAAATAAAAACACTAGAAAATACATAAAAAAAAATGATTTTTTTTAACAAACAAAAAAAGAGACATTTTTTTTTAACGGGCGTGGGTAAAATTCTGGTGCATCAGCCTAAAAACTATGCCTCATTTGCATGCCTCAGAAATTAATGGTGGTGACAAGGATTGAACCTGAGTCTCTTAAGACTACAAGTCTCACCTCAACCACTACACCACAACCTCTTTGACAAACAAAAAAAAGAGAGACATGATGAGCATGTTTGGCCCTCTATTTTCTCAAGGACAAATAGATAAAACAGCAAATGAGTTTTTTTTTTTTTTTTCAAATTAAGGGTGAAATCAATTTTAAGTAGAGAAACTTGATAGTCATATAACTATATGTATGTAATATATTAAAGATAATTATATTTATTAGGAGAAAGAAAGAGTAGATAAAAAACTGTATTATGTATCGTATTTACGGTAATAGATATGAGCACTTATTCAATGCTTTACTTAAAATTGATTTTCTTGAGTATTACTCTTGTGAATGATGTTCATTAGGTTTTTTTTTGTTTTATTCTGAAATACTGTGTTTATCGAAAAGACCACATCTTAATTGTGTTTTATCTATGTTTTGGTATACATTTTATTCAGACTTGAGCATGTCTACGTTTCGACGCAAATTTTATTCAAAACGAGATTTTTTTAATACACTTTCGTGTATAAGCTCATTTTTACAACCACGTAACTTTTTATTGATTTTAAGATATACCTTTGCGCCGTGAGAATCGAACCGCGGCAACACGCGGATAAAATTACTAGTTTCAGCGAAAGTTTAATACATAATTTTACATTAAAAATAAAAATAATGCAACGTGGGCATTAATACTACTTGAAATAAAACCTTTTTATAAGGATTATTGGATTTTAATAATCTCATATTTTACCAATTGACCAATAATAATCTCAACTGAGAATATTCTTATCACCAGTCCATACTTTCAAACTATTTTCTTACATTGGACCCCCCCCGTTAAATAAACTTAACGCCCTTAGATTTTATATGATGTGGACATCTGCAAACCGTTGGAAAGTCGAGTCAAGCTAGCAGTGGTCTCGTGGTGGGTTTTGAAATTGGCTCTGGTGGTGTTTAACTGATCTCGTTAAACACCACAGTTGTCTCTGTTTGGACTTGCCAGACAAACGAGACCGGTTAAATACCACCAGAGCCAATTTCAAAACCCATCACGTGACCACTACTAGCTTGGCTCGACTTTCCGACGGTTTGCAGATGTCCACGTCTTATAAAATCTAACGGCGTTGAGTTTTTTTAACGGTGGGTCCAATGTAAGAAAATTATTTGAAAGTAGGGACTGATGCTAAAAATATTATCAGTTGAAATTATTATTGGTTAATTGGTAAAAATTAAAATTATTAAAATCCAATAATTCTTTTTATAACAACAATGCATGTGGGCGTCGACATTAAGGAATAAGGGCGTGCTTCTGACGACACAAAGCCAAAACATATTTCGTTAGAAAATAATGCAGCCAATCAAACCAAATGTCCATGACGCATCAACTCAATCATTAACTATTAAAACAACCTCTAGGGTAAATAAAATATAATTATGTAACTTTTAAACATAGTAACACACTCATCTAATCAGATTCTTAAATTTAAATCGTTGTTCATTAGGTCATCTATATTGTTTCATGCCCCCCTCTTTCACGTTTCGCCACGTCACCGTCACATCAGCACAGGGGCAATCACTACCCAGAATCACTAAGTTGCGTAGTGGTTTCACGTCCCACATTTATTTTTAAAATTTTTTTATTTCATTTTGTTAATCTTTATAAACAATTGATATTTATTTTTTTAAAACAATTATTTAGCATTTAAATGTCGATCCAAACATGTTAAAAAATCATTTACTTGACGAAAAATAGTTTTTTTTTAAAATAACTCCGTTTCGTTAATCAAACTGTGAATTATAACTAATTGTTTTAAAAAATAAATATCAATTGTTTATAAAGATCACTAGACGGTTTAAGCAAGTAATTGTTTTGAAAATAACACAAGTGTTTGAAACTACTAGGCACCTTAGTGATTCTGGGAAGTGATTGCCTCAGTGCTGATGTAGCGGGGCGTGAAAGAGGGCCTTATATGAAGTTAATAATTTTCATTCTTAAATCTCGAAAAACAATTACATTGTTATGAATGTCATCTTAATTATGACTCTCCACATTTATATTTGCAATCATGGTGACTTTTCATAGGATTAACTCTCATCTTACATTTAGTTTAAATTTATGTAGTAGCCTATATAAAGAGGCATTTGGATTCTTTCAAGGGTGTCAATAAAGAAAAGCTTCCCCCATCATATCTTCATTCTCTCTATATTGCTCATATATAATATAGTTTACAACACGTTATCAGCACGACGCTCGTGAAGAAGTACCATTATATTATCATACGGTAAGTTTGCTTATTTTTGTTTATCTCTTACTTACAATCCATACTATAATTCATATAGTTTTGGATTACAAGGAGATATACATTATTGTTTATATAATTATGAATTACTCATTCTTTATAAATTAAAATTTAACTTTCTTAAACTAAATATTTATCTATTTTACTTTCAAATAAAATAAAAAAAAAGAGGGGTATTCATTAATCTCTAATTTATTTTTGACATGTTTAACTAACATACATTAATCAATATTTTTTTTAGTTCATCATGTCCAATATTGCAAAGCTTGAGTTTTTAGCCTTGGACATTACCGGGAAGAACTATTTATCATGGGTGTTAGATGCGGAAATACATTTGAATGCCAATAATCTTGGTGACACAATTAAAGAAGGAAATGAAACAACCACCCAAGACAAAGCAAAAGCAATGATTTTCCTTCGTCATCATATTCACGATGACTTAAAAAATGAGTACCTCACGGTCAAGGATCCACTTGTATTGTGGACAAATTTAAAGGAAAGATTTGACCATCAGAAAACGGTAATATTACCACGTGCCCGTTACGAATGGATCCACTTAAGGTTACAAGATTTTAAATCAATAAGCGAGTATAACTCTGCTATGTTTAGAATTACCTCACAATTGATTTTGTGTGGAGAAAATATTACTGATACAGAGATGTTGGAAAAAACATTCTCCACCTTTCACGCATCAAATATGCTATTGCAACAACAATACCGTGAAAGGGGTTTTACTAAATATTGTGATCTTATTTCATGTTTACTTGTGGCCGAACAAAATAACGAGCTCTTGATGAAAAATCATGAGACTCGTCCGGTTGGCACAACCCCATTCCCAGAAGTGAATGTGGCATCATATAATGACCAAAGTGGTCGTGGTCGTAGTCGTGAGCGTGGCCGTGGTCGTGGCCGTGATCGTGGTCGTGGTCGTGGATATAATCGAGGGAATTATCATGGTGTTCAATTTAAAAACACAAAATTCCACCAAAAGGGGCAAGAAAATGCAAAGAAATTTAATAATGAAAGTGGTAAGAATAAAAGTATAAACACATCAAATGCATGTCACCGTTGTGGAAGTAATAATCATTGGGCGCGTACTTGTCGTACGCCCAAACATTTGGTGGAACTCTACCAACAATCTCTCAAAAACAAAGGAAAAGCAATAGAAACGAATTTTGCATATGGAAACGATGATGTTCCCAGTGGTTTTCCTAAAGAAACAACTTCTTTTGATGTTGATGACTTTCTCATCGATCCAACTCATTTGGATTCCGGTGATATCATGGCCGATGCACCTCAGTTGGATGCTTGCAAATTTCCTTACATATAATTGGAATTTTAAGCATTTTCTTAATATCATGATTTGATGTTATGTTTTGTTTTATGCATATGAGATATGTTAGGAACTTATTATGGTTGAAAGTATTTTAATAAGACATTTTATTTTGCATTTTTTGTTTTGTTTTGAAGTATATGGAGCATTTAAAACATCCGATTAATGGTGAAGACATATGTCTAATCGATAGTGCAACAACGCATACAATTTTCAAGAAAAGAAATTACTTCTCAAATTTAATTATAAAAGAGGCAAACGTTGGCACTATATCCGGTAGTTCAAAATTAATTAAAGGCTTTGGAGAAGCATATGTAGTGTTACCCGGTGGAACACGGTTCAAATTTGATAATGCATTATTTGCCCCACTGTCTCAAAGAAATTTGATAAGTTTTAAAGATATCCGTTTAAATGGATATCATATTGAGACAACATGTGAAGGACATGATGAATATCTTCAAATAACAACTATGATTTCGGGGGAAAAACATGTCCTAGAAAAATTACCCGCATTTGCATCTGGTTTGTATTGTACTAAAATTATTGAAATTGAATCAAATATGGCCATAAACCAGAAGTTTATGGACCGGGAAAACTTTATTATTTGGCATGACCGGTTAGGCCACCCCGGATCAATAATGATGCGAAAAATTATAGAAAATTCATGTGGGCACTCTTTGAAGAACCAGAAGATTCTTCAGTCTAAGGACATTACATGTGTTGCATGCTCACAAGGAAAATTAATCGCTCGCCCATCACCGGCTAAGGTGGGGACTGAATCTCTAAGTTTCTTGGAAAGAATACATGGGGATATATGTGGGCCTATACATCCTTCTAGTGGACCATTTAGATATTTTATGGTGCTAATCGATGCATCAACTAGATGGTCCCATGTATGCTTATTATCAAGTCGCAATATGGCATTTGCACGACTACTTGCTCAACTAATAAGGTTAAGAGCACACTTTCCTGATTACCCGATCAAGAAAATTCGGTTAGACAATGCTGGTGAATTTACATCCCAAACTTTTAATGATTATTGCATGTCTATTGGGATAACTATAGAGCATCCTGTAGCTCATGTACATACACAAAATGGGCTTGCTGAATCACTTATCAAGCGACTTCAAATGGTTGCAAGACCAATGATTATGAAATCAAAACTACCGGTTACTGCATGGGGGCATGCAATTTTACATGCAGCAACATTAATTCGTATCAGGCCAACGAGTTATCATACTTCCTCCCCATTAAAGTTGGTTTTAGGTCAAGAACCAAATATTTCTCATTTACGAATTTTTGGTTGTGCCGTATATGTTCCAATAGCTCCACCCCAACGTACAAAGATGGGACCTCAAAGAAGGTTAGGAATATATGTTGGGTATGAATCACCGTCTATTATAAAGTATTTAGAACCAACAACAGGAGATTTGTTTACGGCTCGTTTTGTTGATTGTCATTTTAATGAATCAACATTCCCAACTTTAGGGGGAGATGAAAAGCAGCTAAATGGTGATATATGTTGGAATGAATTATCTTTAACTCATATGGATCCTCGAACTAAAGAGTGTGAACTTGAAGTTCAAAGAATCATACATTTACAAAGATTAGCAAATCAATTACCAGACGTATTTGCCGATCCAAAAAGAGTGACTAAGTCACATATACCAGCTGCTAATGCTCCACTAAAAATTAGTGTCCCACAAGGACAATCACAAATTGGTAATGAGTCTAATGCACGCCTAAAGCGTGGCAGACCAGTTGGTTCCAAAGACAAAAATCCTCGAAAGAAAAGGGGAGCAAATAATGAACATAACCAACTCGAGGTAATGCCAGAAAAAGAGTCTCCCGAAGAGACACTAGACATGATGGTTCAAAACGAACATAAGGTACCTGAAAACGAAGAGATCTCAATAAACTACATCATGTCTAGGAAGGTATGGAACCGAAATCAAATCGACGTCGATGATACATTTTCATATAATGTAGCGCTAGAAATCATGGAAAATAATGAGGATCATGAACCAATATCTGTTGAAGAATGCAAACAAAGACATGATTGGCTAAAATGGAAGGACGCAATTGAAGCGGAATTAAATTCCCTCACGAAACGTGAAGTTTTTGGACCCGTAGTTCATACACCTGAAGGTGTAAAGCCCATCGGATATAAATGGGTCTTTGTGCGAAAACGTAATGAAAAAAATAAGATTATACGTTACAAGGCACGATTGGTAGCACAAGGATTTTCGCAAAGACCGGGAATCGATTATGAAGAAACGTATTCTCCAGTGATGGATTCAACAACTTTCCGTTATCTTATTAGTCTGGTAATACAGGAAGGGCTTGATATGCGTCTAATGGATGTTGTTACTGCATACCTATATGGCTCACTTGATACCGAGATTTACATGAAACTACCTGCAGGATTCAAATTACCAGAATCATGTAAATCAAGTTCTCGAGAACATCTTGCAGTTAAATTAAACAAATCATTATATGGGCTAAAACAATCTGGGCGTATGTGGTACAATCGCCTTAGTGAGTATTTGTTGAAAGAAGGTTACAAAAATGATTCTATTTGTCCATGCATTTTTATTAAAAGATCAGAATCAGATTTTGTTATAATCGCTGTGTACGTAGATGATTTAAATATAATTGGTACTCCTAGGGAGCTCCATAAAGCAATTGAATACTTGAAAAAGGAATTTGAAATGAAAGATCTTGGAAAGACAAAATTTTGTCTCGGATTACAAATTGAACATCTTAAAGATGGGATACTTGTGTATCAAGAAACCTATATAGAAAAACTACTCAAAAGGTTTTATATGGATAAATCACATTCATTGAGCACTCCAATGGTTGTTAGGTCACTCGATGTTGAAAAGGATCCCTTTCGACCACCTGGAGAGGAAGAAGAAATTCTTGGCCCGGAAGTACCATATCTAAGTGCAATTGGTGCCTTAATGTTCCTTGCTAGCCATACACGGCCAGATATATCATTTGCACTAAATTTGTTGGCGAGGTACAGTTCATGTCCAACAAGGAGGCACTGGAACGGTGTGAAACAAATATTTCGGTACCTTCAAGGTACAAAAGATATGGGCTTATATTTTACTAATCAATCGAAAACAAGTTTGGTTGGCTTTGCAGATGCAGGTTATATGTCTGATCCTCATAATGGTCGATCTCAAACTGGATATTTATTCACACATGGAGGAACAGCAATTTCATGGCGTTCAGTGAAACAAACAATCACAGCCACTTCATCTAACCATGCAGAAATATTAGCAATACATGAAGCAAGTAGAGAATGTGTTTGGTTGAGGAATGTAATACAACATATTAATGGCTCTTGTGGCATTTCTTCGGAGAATAAGGAACCAACAATAATACATGAAGATAACGCAGCATGCATTACACAACTTAAGGAAGGATACATCAAAGGAGACCGAACCAAACACATTTTACCAAAGTTTTTTTTTACACATGATTTACAAAAGAATGGTGATATTGTAGTCCAACAGATTCGCTCTTGTGAAAATTTGGCGGACTTGTTTACCAAATCACTTCCAACATCAACATTCAAGAAATTGGTTCACGGGATCGGGATGCGTCAAATCAAGGAGCTTAACTAATAAGCATCAGGGGGAGAAATACACAAGTTGCACTCTTTTTCCCTTAGCTATGGTTTTATCCCACTGGGTTTTCCTAGCAAGGTTTTTAATGAGGCAACATCACCAAGTGTGTATTAAAATAAAATAGTATTTTATTATGTGGATAGTCAAGGGGGAGTGTTATGAATGTCATCTTAATTATGACTCTCCACATTTATATTTGCAATCATGGTGACTCTTCATAGGATTAACTCTCATCTTACATTTAGTTTAAATTTATGTAGTAGCCTATATAAAGAGGCATTTGGATTCTTTCAAGGGTGTCAATAAAGAAAAGCTTCCCCCATCATATCTTCATTCTCTCTATATTGCTCATATATAATATAGTTTACAACATACATAAGTTTATTTAGAAAAAAAAAGACTCATGAACTGCACACAAACTAAATACTATTAATGGTACTAAATATGAGACTTTTAAGTTGCTTCATACTTAATATTCTTAACATGGTGTACCCACCAAAAATTAAGGCAATATTTTTGCCTAAATTTACATACTTGGAGTAATGTACACGTTTTAGTGCATGATGAACAGGTGATGGAATTTGAACATTTGTGGCTTTGTTCAAAAGAAATTACCAGGATTAAGCTTAAAAAACACTATTTTCTATTTCAGAGAGTCACCCAAAGATTAAACAACAAATTACTTGAGAGGATTTGATCTTTAAATCCATATTTTCTAAAATTAGAAAGCACAAGCAAGGATCCAACAACCAATTTCTTTCAATGTGAATAAATACATAACAAAGATTTGATCTAGAAACACGATTTGAAAGACAATCCCAAAGAATTTTCAATTTTTGAAAACTACCCTTTGAAGATTTCATGTTAAAATCGTATTTCCCAAATTAAAGCACAAATAAGTGTTAATTAAATCTCAAAGGACTTTGATATAAATAGTGAATTAACCACCAAAATGTTGGTTTTTTTCAAAGTACCAACTTTTCCTAGAAATTAAAGCATAACCTACTGGTCTAGTGGTATGGTGTTTGCCTCCCACAAAGTGGTGTGACTTCAAATCCTTACAAATGTAAGGTTAGATGGTTTTTTAGGTGTAAAAAACTATGTTCAAAAAAGAATCTAATATAACGTATTATAATGAGAATTTGATTTAGTTTGTAATAAAATTTATATTAAAATATAGATAAAACTATACATATCGCAACGATATATTCAAATTGATAAAAACATTATAAATTAAAAGTTACAAAATAAAAAATAAAATAATAGTTTAAATACAAAATAGAAAAATAAATAAGGATTAAAATAGTATAAGAGCTTCTCAATGGGAGTCCCACATACGTTCGTGGGGTGATCTAGCGTTAAGCAAGAGGAGAAGGGCGATGGACTTCACGTTTCCTAATGTGAAAGTCCGTCTGCAAGGACGGTTAAAGACGTAAAAGTGTTATTTGGGAGGTGGAGTCTCGTTCCCGCCTTCTTCATACGTCCAACTTGAGGGCCCGTTGGTATGCATTGACAGTAGATGCCCTAAGTGTGATTAGCAAATTGATTAATGTAAATAAATAACTTTTTAAAATATACATGAGTGAAGCATCCTTCTAATTATGAAATTTGTTACTAGTAGTCCTGCTTGGTCTATGATTTTCATTATTTAAATTAGTTTTATGAAGAGTGATTAATCCTCTTAACTAATATATTTTTAATTATTTATTAAATAAGCACTAATTTACAAGTTTATTAAACAGAAACAAATTTAAACTTAAACTCGGATCAAGCTATAAATAATAAGTAAAATATTTTTCATGAAAATGAAAAGGCCGAAAGCCTAGTTACATACCATGGGATAAGGCTTTTATTTACGTATATCCTCTTCATTAATTACATGTATACTCAACTGGTGGATGGAATTGATCAGAAGCGATGCTGGATGTTGGAATCGATCGGAAGTGGGAATCAGAAGATTTGGGTTGGGATCGATGTAATAAGAATAATCGTATTTCTTATAAGGTTAAAAGGGTAATTTTATAAAAGAGGGGATATATGTAATTTAAGTTTTGGGTTGGATATATATGTAATTATGGTTGAAAATAGGGGGATATATGTAATTCTAACTATATTATTTATCGTAAAATTATAAGTATATACTGAATATATAGTTTAAAAATGTGAAATTTCAATCGTATTGTTACTCAGTTGCCTAGATGCTATTCGATTGAAAATGTAATTTAATAAAAAGTATGTATAATTTAGTTAACGCTCATCACTTTGCGGGTTTTAGTAAGAAGTACAAATGATATCAGCTAGTTAATAAAAAGTATAACACTTATAAGTAGTTAGTTAATGTTTGCGGGTTTTAGTTTATAAACAATATCATTGAAAATAGATTAGACTTGGTTAATGGGTAATCAATTTTAAGTAGAGAATCGCGAGTGCCTTATAAACGTATGTACTAGTGCATATCATATATCTATATAGAGAAAGTGTGAGGAATTAGCTGGTTGCGGAAGCAGTTTATGTATCACAGTTAAAACACTATGTTTAAGTCTTTATGCGGTTATGAGATTATTTACTTAAATTTGATTTAAGAAATAAAATATTTATTTATACTTCTATGATCTTTTTGGTCACGTTCTTATTTATTAACAAAAATAATAGACTATTATGAATATAACTAAATTCGTCACTATGGCATTTAGTGTCATTGCAATTAAATAAACGTCAAGAATTTTTTTATCATAAAATATAAACATCTAAATCAACAATTTTATTTAAATATATAAAATCAAATCAGTATTTGTATGTTCGAGTAACTAATTTATATCTTAAATTTTGAATTTCACGTTGACTTTTGATAAAAGTCAATGTAACTAAAAAAAACAATAACATAGAAAACACAAAACCACGTGGGATGTTTTTCTCGACATAAATGATATCTCTAGATCTTTCATATTCCAAAATATTAAATTAAACTAACTTAGCATGATTCAAAATTTCAAAAATAACATAAACTAGTATTGTACATTCGCGTAGCGAAGCGTTAAACCGTGAAAGAAATTAACGTCTTTTAAAACTTATAAAATAAAGTCAAAATCTCACATGTTACGACGCGTTAAACTATGAAAAAAATTCGTTAAACAACGAATTAAATTAACATCTTAGAAACTGTATATAAAAAAAATAAAACATTTACGCAAATCTACGCGTTGCATCTAAAGTGTTAGTAATATTCAAAACTTTATATAAAAAATGAAATGGAAAAAAATGTTAACGTCTAAAACATTTGAAACTTTATATAAAAAAAACGAAACCGTAACAAACCTGTTAAAAGAACGTAAACGAATAAAAAAAATCAAAAATGAAACCGTAGCAAACCCGTTAAAAAAAGAAAACCGATAAAATTTCACGTCGAAGAAGAAAAAAGTTAAAGTATATGAATTGGGATTTCATAAACCTGAAAGTCGTGGCCTTCCATTTGAAAGTGTCCCCTCACATAATGTGTAATCGTCACTTATTAGTTAATAGTGTTAAATAAAAAATCAAACATTTGTAACTTGTGCATAGTGAACAGTGAATATTCTGAGAGGCTGAGAGGCGTAAACATTGGCTTTTATTTATATGTAACATGTAGAGAAATTAAATAGTAATCAACACTAATTCAATAAACCTTATCCCGTAATTTAAATATGGTACTTAAAAGTAAATTCTGTAATTTGGTTCAGGTCACAACGCATTGTGATCAAAATGTGCTCACACTGATATGAGTTGTTTTATAAAGAAAAAAAATATCAAAATAGGTTAACCCGTTATAAGTTTTTATGGTAGCTAGTGGCGACAGGTGGAGGTGGTACTCGACCGACAGTGGTTGTTGTAGCAAGGGTAGTAGTGGTGGTTACAAAAAATGGTTGTTGTATCTAGTTGGCATGTTTTATAAGAATTACCCGTTTTAAGTCGTATCATTTGGGTATAATTAAATTGCATGTTATATAATTCTAGTTGACCCAATCAACCAAGTTAATACATACTAAACTTTGTTTTTTACCTAAATCAAAATAATTATTAAAAAATGGGTCATGGTTTCTACCCTAAAAAACAATATGAATACAATCTTTAAGTATTAAAAAAAATACTCATCGCCACCTTTTTAATAGATTTGATATAAACCAAACGAAATACATAGTTTTAATAGTTTGAAGAAGTTAATAAAAATAACTTAAATAGTTGAATGACATCCATTATTAACATATTAAAGGCGTTAGGTTGAATAGGAGACTTTACCTTTTTTGCTTTTCTGACATAAAAACTTTTTTTTATAGGTTTGCATACACTTCACCTTTTTTTTGTTTTTTTACACAAAATATAAAAGTTTTATTTTTTATAGATTTGACAGAACTTTATATTTTGACTCAAAGTTTTATTTTTTTTACAGAGTTGTTATAAAACGTCAATAGAGTAAAGGCTTTTTTATAAAACTATAAGAAAAGTTCGTTGAGTATTTTTTTGTAATAGCTTTTGTTCGTTAACTTTTTTTTTAAACGGGATACACGGTTTTTTTTTCAGCGATCCGAGTATATTTTTTTTTATCGTACGCTATAGCGAGTCTGTGTTTAGACGTAAGTTTTATCCCCGTCAACGAGCCGGACCGATAACTATCAAACTCCCGCTGCTTAGCGCAGGGGAGAAAACTAGTATACATTATGTGGTTTATAAACTAACGTTTCGTATTTATTGTAAATATAAATCAGGTTATTATATATTACAACTGTCTTCAAAATAAATTTTGGTGGTTAAATAATCTGCTTTACAATAAAAAAATGTTGGAAGTTTAAATTTTACACGCTGCAGATATGATGTATTTTTTTTAGAAAATCTTAGGTGTTAAAAAATATAAATATATTACGGTAGAGGGGGTGGAACTACTTCAACCCTAAACTGCCCTAAAGATTAGTCAATCAAAACATGTCATTTCAAGTCACGTTATTTTTACCCTAAACTACCCTTCCAACAAGGGGTAGAACACGTGAACCCAACCATAAACCCAACGTTAATTGCTATGGTCTATGGTCAGTCACGGCTTTATGAACCCGACAACCATACCCGCAACCGCTACTCGAGTGTATTCCCATGAACCGAATTGAACCCGAAGGTGAAGCCGAAGCCCACCCTTCCACCCTTACAACTATTATGGCTTTAATTTCATTTTCGGGTGATGATTTTATCCATTATCTATATTATTTAAAAGGCAACTTCTTAGCTGAAATCAGATATTCCTTGATGTTATCTATTACTTTGGCGGCATTGAAATAAAAAAGTGTTGTTGGCTTTACTGGTTAAAGTGCTTTCTCTTAATTGCTTTGTTTCCTTCTGACCCTGGTTCGACTCCTTGGGTCAAAATGTTTTTTTTTTCACTTAGTTAATATTTTTTTTAATTAGCCATTTTATTTTTTATTTTTCCTAAATGAAATCTAACCCCATCTCCCCCGGCTATGCAAGAGTCTTCCGTAATCTAATGGAACACAGCGATTTATTCAATGGAGTTTTAAAGAGATTTAATGAATTGAATAATGGTTTGAATTTAAAGATTATTTTTGGGGGAGGGGAAGATGGTAGGAATTTCTTATTTGTTGTTTGTTGTTTCTGAAGATTTGATTACTCTTTTGGGAAGTTAAGATTTTGCCCATTTGTTTTCTTCTTTTATTTTAAAAGAATTAGTTAATTAATTGTGAGTTATTGTTTATATAAAATCAAATTATGAGATTCACACTTTAAAACATTAAGTTTGTTGAGAGAGAGCTGGTTTTTCTTTAATAATTTTTGTTTGTCTGTTTAATTTTTCTTTCTTGACATCCCGATATAATTTTGTTAAAAACCGAGTCGTATTCAAAATAGAGTATTTTTGACTAACGATGACGTGCTGGTAACGAGAAAATGAGACCGGCACCGACTGAAAAACTTGATTCTGTCGACTTGATTCACCGCTACCGGGCTTAGAAATGTGAGACTCTCGTTGCCATGTATTGTTCCGTCCACAAGCACGACCTATACTGGGGGCCGCCACCTCTCCTTTTCCCATGTCTGCTCTAAGCAGTTGCCACATTCGCTTATGGGAATGGGCTTGCACCGACTGGTCTTGCTTGATGGTTTTGAAGTAGAAGCTTATTGTTTTTCTCCGCGACCAGTAGACATGATATTAGTTCAGAATATTTAGTAAATTTACGTTCCTGTATTGCTGCGACAGGAGAATATTTGAAGCATGGAACGTTGAGAAGGTCTTTTCAAGCATGTCTTCATCGGCTATTTTTTCTCCGCATAATTTCCGTTCAGAGGTGATGCGGAAAAGAGCAGAGTTGTATTCGCTAACAGTTTTATAGTCTTGTAGCCTCAAATGTAGCCACTCATAACGAGCTTTTGGGAGTATGACCAACTTCTGGTGGTCAAAATGTTCTTGTATGTTTTTCCATAATTCAAGAGGGTCCTCAACAGTAAGGTATTCCCTCTTCAGGTCCTCGTGAAGGTGACGACAGAGAAAAATCATTGCTTTGGCCTTATCTTGAAGGGAAGTTTCATTCCCATCATTGATCGTCTCACCCAAATTTTTCGCAGTTAGGTGGATTTTAGCATCGAGAGTCCACGGGAGATAGTTGTTCCCGGATATGTGAAGAGCGGCAAACTCGAGTTTAGAAATGTTCGACATTGTATCTATAAATGAAAGATTCAGATATTAAAACAAGCCTGTATATAAAATTATAGTCTGGAAGAACTTCGAGTTCTTGTTAGTTAGAACTACATGTTCTATGCTATAAGGTTATTTTTATATGATTTAGAAGGAATTTAAGAACTCGTTATAATTATGGATGGAAAATGTGACACAAATTTAAAAGTATATCTATATGTGTAGTAATGGAGTAATTTCAAAATATAATCCATTAAAAACCCCTCATCGAAAATAAAAAAAAAATAGGAGAAAAAAAATATTTATTTCTCTTTATGGGCCAATATTTTACAAAACGATGGGCTGGATTAGCAAAACAAGAAAATGAGACAAAACAAAAAAATGGGTACAAGGGCTATAAGGACTAAGGAGGGAGAAGCACTGACAGAAGGACTAGGGTTCTTTGTTAACACACAATCTACGCCGACCCTGAATGGTGTTATTTACCACCAAAATAACTCAACTAGAAATCACCGGATCGTCTAAAAAAATGGTCGTCCTAGCCTATACAGTAATCCATAACTTCCGATCCGTTTCTCGTCTCTCGGAACCACTACGGATTCTCTGTTTCTCTTCAATAACTGGTTCAGGCGGCTATCAGCGGCGGTGCGTCGCGGGCGACTAATATCGATTTAAGGTGATAGATTGATTTTTTTTCATATGGAAAACAGAGTAACCGCAAGTGGGGAAAATTTTGTTTCTTTTGATTTCGTATTTGATTTTATTCTATAGAAAAATCCTAATTTTAATTGGCTGTAACCTTTTTGTTATAGTATTCTGTTCTAAAACTCTTTATAAATTAACATGAAAGAAGAAACTACTGAATTTAAAAACAGAGAGTGTTTGATTTTTGTTACCCGGATTTGATGAACAATATCCTTGCATGTGATGTTCTGGATTGCAGATCGTAAGTCTCAGTGGTATGTAGAGTAACGTGATACAAACAAAAGGGAAAAGTGAGAGGGGAAAATTGATTTCATTCATAAGATGCTTCATCCATACAATACATTATATAGAGATACAATATGAAAACCCTAAAGCCCGTACATATTGAGTTAGGTCTAAAATAGTCTGATATTATAACATTAATCAAAATTTGTTAATTATTTATTAATTTCGTAAAACATACATTGATGGGGAAGCATAACTAAGGGTTAGAGATGAGTAGACAACCCACAATGAAATTAACCCACAAACAACCAACTAGTTGGATATAAATACTTTTATAAGATTAACTGATTTAAAAATTTAATATAAAAAATAAGAGGTGTTTGAATTACTTTTTAATCAACTTTATGTGAGACTAAAAATATGATACTTCAGGAAAAAAATCGTGAACTAAAAGATAGTTTTTGGTTGAATTTATATGACTAAAAATACAATGATCATTTTTTATGTTATTATCTATACTATATTATAATAAACCAATAAAGGGCATCTAAAATTTTAAATAGTACAAATATAATTGCTCAAGTTACAACAATTGATGCATTTGATAACTACTTTCTAGGGGTAAATGTGTCTTTTTAAATAATACTTACATATTTACCCCATCAACTTTACACAACTTTTGGTTATTTAAACAATTATTACACATTTAAAATAACTACCCTCCACGATTTTTAAACGGCCATAACCTTTTCATACCGTAATATTTTTTATAAAAAGTTACACAATAAAAACAAGCATTTTATTCTCTTTAATTTGAATATACTATTGCTATAGTTTATTTTAAAAAAATTAACATGTTACGTGATTACATATCAACACCTCCGTTTTTGTTTCCTCTATATTAAATGATGGTATCTTCACGACAATCCCGAAAAAATCTAAAATCCGACAAACGCCGCTGAAATAAAAATCTTAAGTTCAATGATATAAGATCCGACTACTTTGACCGTTTTCCAAATACACACATAGCAAAGCAACCGTATTCTCTGTTTTTAAGTCTCCGTATAATCAGCACGCACCCACTAACAAATTTTTTTTTGTAAAATTCCTTACATAAAGTTATATTTATTTAATAAACAATCCATCTCATAAAATTAATAACTAATGATGGATTGTCATTTTAAAACAGTTCTGTTGATATCATGTAACAATCCGACTTTTCAAGTTAACCCCGTTAGTAATCCCGTTAAATATTCGGTTAAATCCTAACCAAGTTAACCCAATTCTAAAACCATGGGACCATTTATGTCAAAGCTGAAGTTGCAAGGGCTGGTTTTGTAAATAACCAGAAACCCTATTAGGCACGGTCGCGCCTCTTGTTGGCACGGTCGCGCGTCTTGTCAATTGAAACGTAAACGCAGTCTTTAATCGCAAATTCGTTCGATTTCGTAACCGTTCTGCACGTTCCTACCTTTAACGAGCATCATTAAGACTTTAAACCTCGTTATTACTCCGAATTAAACCCAATTATGGATAATTATTGTGTAACCGTCGACTCAACGCCCATTTACAACCAAATTCGATTAATCTGTGTGTATCTCTCTCATTTGATCATCTACGAGTCTAGTACGAGTCCCCTTGAAGCTTTTACGCATTCCAATTTGGCCGAAGTTGAAGTCGTGGTAGCCGGAGATCAAACCCGTCGCCGTCGGATCAAGTTCTAGCCGTGCACTATCAATCCGTCATCTATTTTGGTAATTGAAACTTCCTACATCTTCGTTTTCATTCTTGGATTGAAAGCCCTATGTTAATTAGGGCGTATATCATCGAATTCGGGGTAAACCCGATTCTATGGTTCATACATTTGGGGTTTAGTCGATTACCAACCTAGATCCAAATCTCAATCCAATTAATTGTCATGGGTAGATTCGTAAGGTTCTGTTTTGTAAAACCCCCATCTCCTTTTGGTCAATCGCAATCAAAACCAAACGGATTTGGACTTGTTGGCTTGTTCTGTCAAACTCTGTAACTGTAAATCCAGGAGACACGGTCGTGCCAGGTTTTAGCACGGTCGTGCCTCACACTCTGACCCAGTCGTCACTCTTGGCTAGACCTGGTCGTGCCTCAGAACCCTAGACACGGTCGTGCCTGGCTCAGACACGGTCGTGCCTAGTGATCAGTTTTGTTGTCTTCTGTTTGATCAACACGGTCGCGCTCCTGACCAGCACGGTCGCGCCCCTGACCAGCACGGTCGCGCCCGTGATCTTAACGCGGTCGTGCCTTGTCTTAGGCGCGGTCGTGTGTGAGAAAACTTTTTGTCAGAATGTTTTGATTAATATTTATATTTTTATTTTTATTTTCAAAACAATAATTATCATATATTATTTGTCATTCATCGCGAAACACATTCATACTAATTTAAAAATCCGTATTCCCGTAAACTCGTTCGTTTAACCGTTAATCCTTAGAATGTTTAAAGACGTTCTAATCTTCCGTGTGTCATCACAAATCCCATTGAGTCCCTAACTGTTATGTTGTAATTCTAGGACATTCGTGAGCCGTGTCAGGCTAACGCTTGAGATTTCAATCTCGTACTTGTGTGATTACTACATGCGCAATCAGGTGAGTTTTCACGGCCCCTTTTTACTGTTTTACAGCTGGGGGAGAAAACATGTCGTAAACATTTTTGGTTATGTAATTGATATATGTTATCACTTGTTTGACTATGCGTACACATCTATCATTAAGTCCTCACATCGGACTGTTAATATGAACATAGCGAAGTAATTTGAGTAGTACTACTGGATTTGACAAACCTCACCCGCGTTAGTCGCGCTAACTCGATTGGAGGTCGAACGGGTGCAATATTGACCTAAACATGCACCATGGTTGATAGGCCTGGTGGGAGGAAAAAACATAAACAGTCAGCTGTTGGTTGCGAGCGCAATAGTTAACATGCTTATGGGTTAGCTACCTATTGATTTATATATTGAATGTACATTAACCTATTGAACTTTGTTGCAAACTGAACCTGTGAACTCACCAACCTCGTGTTGACATTTTCTTACATGTTTTCTCAGGTCGCTTAAGATAAGGCACAGGTGCACGCATAGGGCATGCATGGAGTCTTATGATTAAATTATTATTGTTGATTTGTTTTGGACTTTGTTTGGACTGAACACTTTGAAACTTTTCTTGGGCACGTTTGTTTTGCGCATTTACTTTCGTTTTACGCTTCCGCACTTACTTTGATCATTTATGATATATTTTCATTTTAGTCCCATATAGTGTCGTTCAATGTAACTGATGACTGAGATGCTGGTTTGTCACTTCCCACACGGTAAAACTCCGTTAGTTGAAATTGGGGGTGTGACATATTGGTATCAGAGACATTGGTTATAGAGAACTAGGATTGCATACTAGACTATAACCTCACACATTAGTTACATGTCATAGACATTTGGATTTTGGCACTTATGTATTACGTTACAGGATCATGTCGTCAAACCCACCACCATCACCTAAGACATCTACCTTATCATCCTCGGAGCCCAAAAGGCGTCGGACTAGTTCTAGTGACAACTCAATAGAACAAGGTGAACCAAGTAATGCACAAGCAAGGAACACGACACTTAATTGGAATGCATATCCGAAGATGATCCAAAGATGGATCGAGATGGGAAATGTTCCATCACCCCTATTTTTGTTCAACTTCCTCATCCTCTACTTTGCCAAGCTTGCCATGCATCATGGAACAAGCTTTTGCAGCTTTGGTGTTTATCATAACTAAGGAGTTAAAAGAGATGAAGGAAGCCAATGATGAGATACCCGACATTCTGCAGCGAGAGTCACAAATAGAGGCGAATAAGGTAGGGTTAGAGCTTTTGACCGCCGAGCTAGCAGTGACGGATCAAGTCCATAACCATTTGGTGGATCAGGTTACTCATTTGGAGACGAGGGTGGACACCTCGGACCATGATGTAGGAGGGATTCTGGAAAGAGTGACTTATCTGGAAGCCCAACTACAAGTAGCAGACCATGCTGCTAAAGGACTTCGGGAGAGAGTGACCCACTTAGAAGCCCAACTACAAGCAGCCCTATTTCCAGAGGACATTCCACTTTCGGACGACGAGGAGGAGCCCTTGGAGGATGGGCCCTTAGAGGAGGAGCCACACGAGGAGGAACCGATGGAGATCGACGATGCACAATCATACGTTTCTTCCGATGACGAGGATGCTTGATGATCCTTCTATTCTATCTTTCCTTTTCATTCATGCTTCGTTTATGTTATTTCTCTTTTCAAACCTACATGGGTAAGGTTGTTCCCACTCAATAAAAACATGAGAAGTTTAATGTTTGAGTTATTTATTTTGTAGCCTTACAATTTATTTAATTTTTAAAATGTTAGATATTGTATTTCCTTACTTGTATATAAATAGTGTTTAATATGCGATATATTTCTCATTGTTTTGTATTTGTGAATGTGAAGAATCATGTCGAGAAGAGGACGTGGAGGTCGTGCTGGTGGCTGAGGTACCATCAACATGACAGTAGCTGAGCTGGCAGTACTAATCAACGATAGTGTGGCTGAGGCTCTAGCAGCACAGAATGCTGCAGGTCAACAGAATCAGCAACCAACATGCACATTCAAAACATTTATGGACTACAAGCCCCATACCTTTAGTGGAGCTAAAGGAGCTGTCGGACTACTCCGTTGGTTCGAAAAAGTAGAATCGGTATTTGCCATGTGCAACTGCCCATTGGCCAATCAGGTCAAGTTCGCTTCTGGTACTTTGGAGGGCCCGACTCTCACCTGGTGGAATGCACAGGTCCAGATGTTGGGTTTGGCTATGGCCAATGCACTGCCGTGGGAGGAGTTTAAGACAATGATGAAGGAGGAGTACTGTCCTCGGGATGAAATTCAAAAGTTGGAAGGTGAATTCTGGAACCTAAAGATGGAAGGTTCAGAAATCGAGCTTTATACCACTCGTTCCCATGAGCTTGCTACCATGTGCCCACATATGGTGACTCCTGATTACAAGAGGATTGAGCTGTATATTGGATGTCTAGTGCCACAGATTCAAAGTATGGTTACTTCATACAACCCCACTACCATCCAACAGACTATCAGACTTGCCCACAAGTTAACTGACCAGGCGGTAACTCAAGGATCTCTACCCCCGAGGGGTTCAGTTTCTAAAGCTACTGATAATCATAAGCGCAAGTTTGATCACAACTCCAACTCTCACTCCAACTCTAAGGGACCCCAGTTTAATCAACCCCAGCTGTAGCAACAACGAAAGTTTGAGCATGCTAAGAACTTTAATCAGACGACCTCTTCAGGTCAAAATCAAAATGGTTATGCGGGAAGAGCCCCCAAGTGCAACAAGTGCAATTACCACCATGTTGGTGCTTGTAACCGTTGTCAACGGTGTGGCAAGATGGGCCACGCTGCAAAAGATTGTAGAATTGATCTTCAGAACAAGCAACCATTCCGACCGCAAGGGTCCACAAGAGGATGTTTTCAGTGCGGTAAGGAGGGACATATTCAGAGGGATTGTCCTCAGTCGAAGAGGGGTGGCACTGGAAATGGTAACGGTAACGACACTAATCAGGGCAACAATGGTAACAACGGCAATCAAGGTAACAACAATGGTGGCAACAATGGCAATAATGGAGGGAATGGTGCGAAAGGACGAGCCTTCGTGCTAGGATCTGGAGAAGCTCGATATGATCATAATGTAGTCACCGGTAAGTTTCTCTTAAACAATTACTTCGCTTCTGTTCTATTTGATATCGGTGCTGATAGGAGTTTTATATCTAAGAAGCTTAGTGATATGATAAAAGGAACTCCAACTCTGTTAGAAACTAAGTATATAATAGAGATAGCTGATGGTCAAATAATTGAAGCAACCCACATTCTTAAGGGTTGTAAACTTGAGCTGGCTAGTCATATACTTGATATCGACATTATGCCGGTCACACTTGGTAGTTTTGATGTAATTGTTGGTATGGATTGGTTATCTAAAAACCAAGCTGAAATTGGACAGAACACATTGAAACTTTTCTTGGGCGCGTTTGTTTTGCGCATTTACTTTTGTTTTACGCTTCCGCACTTACTTTGATCATTTATGATATATTTTCATTTTAGTTCCATATAGTGTCGTTAGTTGAATTGGTTAACTAATGACTAAGATCCTGTTTTGTCACTTCCCACATGGTAAAACTCCGTTAGTTGAAATTGGGGGTGTGACATATCAAATATTTGAACACTTTGAAAAATAAATAAGATTGACATATTAATTGGTTAATATGTCAAATTTTAAAAACTCACCATTAACCCCAATGTAGTTAGGTTAAAACAGAATGAAGGATCAGAACAGAGACGAACAGTTACCGAATGTTATACTCGGCCCAGATTTTGTAGCTACCCATTAAAAAATGGAAATAAAAAAAACAATAGACCCTTAAACATATAATACAAACAATGCATAAATTGTCTTCAAAGTGCATCTACGTAGGTGAAAAAATTCGGTGTATTCAAATTGACAATCTGAGGTAAAAAAAAATTAATAAACATTAATGCATTGAATGTATTTAAATGTTTTAACCTGTAAAAATGATATTGAGATAACCTAAATTTAGTGAGAAACTGCATTTTCTGGTGATAACATGCACGTATAAACTGCAACACTTAAATAAAAACTGAACCCTATAATTTCGAATAGTAGTTAATAATCAATTTAAGTTACTATATTTATGACTCGTATTTTCTTATTTGGGGTGTTGTTATTATTTAATTGAGATCTGTAAGGCATAGATAGACCACACCGATGATACGAATAACAAACCTAACATAAGTACTATACAATATATCATGAGAGGATTGATAAAGTAATAGAAAACGAGTTTAGATTATAATACAAGTAAAGATATTACATAGAACAATTCACTAATCTGATTATGTATGTTCTAACACATAAAAATATAATTTCACATAATAATGTTTTTAACAAAGAAACTTTACTTCCCTTTTTCCTAAACAATTTATATATAAATATGATTTAAAAAGTTAACCCTCACAAGATCTTTACAGTTAACCAATATTGAAACTACAGTAACATGTGTAAACCCTGGAATTGAAAACGTCGATGTTAATTTATTTGATTGTATAAAGTTTTCAGAACGTTAATTTTGACGGTTTAGTACGCCACAACGCGCGCGGGTATAACACTAGTTTTAATTATTGAAGACAATAGTAGGCGTAATTAACAAGACCCTGACAAATGTTATAATTTTATGATTAAGAGAATGAAAAAGATGATTCTAATCTTTATACTTTTAATCAAATATAAATGGAACCTTTGTATACATTTAAATGGTATCAATAATATTGTTTTAATACTATTGTTTTTATAAACTAAAATTTATTTTTAAACTTGATCTTTTGTTAGGTTTGAGAAAACAAGAGTATAAAATAAAGTACAATTTCATATATAATTTTAAAAACTTACGTAATAACATATTCACCCGATCATAAAAGTTAAAATTAAATATACTTTTCTTAAAATACTTTAAACTTCACATTTATTTATTTCATTATAACATGACCATTACACCCTTAACTTAATGCTTACACTTTTTTATCCCCTTTATCCAAACCTGATATATAAAAAAGAAGTAACAATTATTTATTTTTGTAGAAATTTATGAAAACATCCCAAGTTAATTGATTCATACATTTGACTACTGCTGTTTCATACAAGATCATGAAACATTACAACCTATTTTTTCCCAAACAAACTTTTCAATCTCCCCCTTTCCAACTTCTCTAGCAACTTGCTAGAACCAGGTATCTCTGACTCAGTGAGTTTCTTGAGATACCCGATTGCACCGAAGGAAACCATCAATTTCCTACACCGTTTGCTTGATGATAGCAAGCTCAAACAAGAGATCACGTATTTTTTAGCCGTGTTTTGTGGGCTAGGATCAAGCAACTGAACTAGGCTCGGGACACTCTTATCATCCTTTCTGACCACCCGACGGTTATGTTGAAGTGTCACTAGGCTCGCAATGGCTTGAGCCGCCACCTCTCGAACACCGTTTGATTGAGCTTCAAGTAACTTGATTAGTAACGGGATACACCCGCTTTCACCCACGAGTTTTTTCACTTCCACGGTGTTGCATATACGACATATTGATGACGTGGCGGCCTTTTGGGCCCCGAGTGATCCGGATTTCAGTACATGGACCAGTCTTGGGAGTAGCCCGAGTGAGATCAAAGATTCCACCGAGACCAACCCGATCAAATTTCGTAACGCAGCGACTGCAGGCTCTTGAGGTAACGGGCCATCGAGATAAGCCAATAGACTACGGGCCCCACCTTCGGTGATTACGGCCCGTTTAAGATCGTCGTTACTCGAGGTGAGATTTTGCAAGCACTCGGCTGCGTATTCTTTTGAACCCAATAAAATCCCGCTATCGAGCACACTGATCATGATTTTTATAATCCCCTCTTCGGCTAGTGTTTGGCGGAGTTCAGGAATAACCGATAAAATTTTCAAAGTACAAGTGGCCGAAGCTTGAGAAACGGAATCACCGGTGCGACATATATCGATTAGTGGCGGCACGCCACCGTGCCCCGCTATCGACCTAGCGGTTTCTTCGGACATGGACAATCTTTGAAGGGTGATGGCTGATTTTTCTCTACCTACCGAGCTTCCAGACTCGAGCAACCTGATTAAAGGTGGAAGAACACCTTCGGATACAAGCCAACTTTCACAACCACCGGATTCTGCTAAAGAACATATTAAGGTTACTGTCTTTTCCCGGATTCTTGGAGAGGTAGCAGTGAGGAGCTGTACCAAAGCCCCGATATTACTACGTCCCACGATGGACAAAACCGTCTTTTCATCTTCTTTCATCACATCAACAAGGCTGTCAAGAGCTTTATGCTTAGCTTCCAAATGACCAATTTGCAGCCTAGCAAATAATTCCCGAATATCACTGCTTCGATGACTTGTACCTTCAAGATCTGATGACATAGTAACCTCACCAAGAACCCCGGTTTTGATCAAAAGCCCACAATCTCTTAAGTTTAAATCTATTTTTCCTGATAACGAATCAAGATCGCTTTGCATCTGAAGCTTCCCATCATACTTCCCCTTTGAACAAATTTCTGCCAACTTGATTGATTCATTTAAAGTTTTGGAAATAGCTTCTAACTGCTCGTTGCATAACATGTTCTTCGAGAAGCATGGATGACTTGATAAATCTGATAAACGAGACGGGATTTGCTCTAACAGCCTTATAATCATTTTCCATCTTCCTGGGAATTCTTTAACCTCTCGGGCCTTCTCTAAAGCCACTGGAACAAGATCTTTGGCATACGAAAGCCATTCTTCAGCTGATTGGAAGTCAGCCATTGACTTATTCTTGTTATGGCCAAACTCTTTGGCTGAATGGAACTGAAACAAGTCTAATCTGCAGAAAATTTAATCAAACTAAAGTGATCAATGAGTGGATGATATCTTAAGTATACAGAATGAAGAACTTGAATTTGACTTATTTGAGGTCAAATTTGAATCTGTAAAGTTAAAGAAACCAACATGTTGAAGTTTATATGAACTAGATATCAATAAAAATTGAAACTTTAAGAATAAAAAGATGTACATGCCGATTTACAACGTAATTAAGGTTAAATAAACTAACATGTTCAAGTTCATCAATACAAAGTGAGATAAAATTGAACCTTTTTCACACATAATGAGAAAATTTGCATCATCCACCTTCGATTTATGAAAAAAAAAAACGAGACTCAGATCAAGGAATATAAAGAAGCCAAAGTCATATTTGATTCTTGAAGCTTTGAGAAGCCATCATCTTCAAGTTAAGTTATCTAAAATGAGATTACAATTTGAAAAATAACAACTTTTTTTATTAAATTAAAGAAAAGTTGGCATCATCCAACTTTGATTAACCAAATAATTAAATAAACTATTAAAATAAATAAAGAAAAAGGAATCACGATTTAAAATAAATTAAGAATCTTTCATGATCATATAAGAGAGACAAAGTTATTACAAAGGAAATGCAAACCGCACATGGATGTAAATCATGTAATGATCATCAAGTGCTAGTACAGTAGTAATACATGTAAATTATATAAATAACACACACACAAATGTGTATTGTAATTTTTATTTTTTATTTTCAGATAATTGTAGTGTAAAGATGATGAAAGTGAAAGGAAGAACTTTCAATGGCCAAGAAATAGCCGCCCATTTAAGGCTATCTTCAAGAAAGTTATCATTCATTTTATTATGAAAATGACATATTCATGTGTGCCTTTTTTCTTTTTGTGATACAAAATTTAAAAATTAGATATGTAATTGTGATGTCTGAGTTTCAAAATGCCAAAATCTCAATTTCTGAGTCTTATTGTACTTGTTTTTTTTCAAACTTTTACTTCACAAAAGTCTTGTTTATGAAAGAAAAAAAGCAAGAGTCAAACAAGTTAATTTTTAACGTTTTTGAGCTCAAATTTTGACGATTACATTATAAATCCATGGCGGAGTTGCAAAACTTCAAATTGTTATATCAATTTTAAATTCGGAAAATCTTTGGAGAAAGTTGTTTAAAAGTAAAGAAATTTAAGTGAGGCTTTGCTTTGAAGTGAGGACTTAAAAGAGGTCTCCATCTACCTTCACTACAATACAAGTATTTTACAAATTGAAATGTCACCAAACTATTAATGTATTTTTCAACCAATTGAAAGTTCATTCCTTTATTCCATTTTTTTAAATATTATGGGTCCCTAATCATAATTTCATTAACACCCATATTGAATTAAATGACCAATAAAATGAAAACTAAGCTTCAAGACAATTAATACAAGAACAATTCAATACCTGAATGTGACTGGTTTCCTGCAATCATTTCAAATGCTCAAAATCCATTCAAAGCTATTAATTCTGTAATAACAAAACACCAATGATCAATGATTTACACGGCAATCATGTACCTAAATTTTACACGAACAGGTAACTAAGGTAAACTAAAATTTGAAAAAAAAAAGAAAAAAAACAAAGATCAGAAATTTGGCAAAAGTAAGAGGTGGGAGTTGATGATTCTTGAAGAAGAAAAACTTCAAGAACAAATCTTTATAAAAGATGCTCATTAAACTCAGCTTCACTCCAAAAAATTTGAACTTTATGTAAAAAAACAAAACTTTCCCAATGAAGAAAGCACAATTTTGGATTCAACTAGTAATTTCTAAGAAAAAATTGAAATACCCACCAAAGATTAAGTTTATTGCACAATATGAACAGATAATTAGGTATTACTTTGAATTTGAAAATTGTTGCTTTGTACCGAAGCAATACCACTTTTAAGCTTCAAAAAACAAAGTTTTTCTAGTCCAAATAGTACAATCAAAGATTAAACAATATAATTCTTAAAGATTTTAGACATACCCACCAAAGATTAGTTATTTAAAACCCTAATTTCAGAAAGTAGGAAGCACACGCAAAGACCATAAATTTCATGGAGATTTGATCTTAAGAACACTATAGTTAAAATAAGAATGAATCTAAAACAAATTTGAGAAACACCCACCAAGTATTTGATATTTAAAACACTATTTTTCCCAAAAATTATGAAGTAACTTCAATCAATTTGGCTTTAGATAAATACCATCAAAGATTTGATCTTAAAACCCTCAAATTAAAGCACATATACATGTCAAATCTTGAAAAAAAAAATTGACTTTTGAGAGAGAGTGAAATACACACAAAATTTTCCCCCAAATTAGAACGCTTGAAATTGCCTACCAAAGATTTGATCTTGAAATAACGATAAATCTTAAGGAAAATTTAAAGAATATTCACCAAAAAATTGTTCTTGAAAACGATAAATATGAACATTAAATGCTTAATAAATATGACACCAACGGTCAAATGCATGATTCGAACAAGACCAAAATCAGTGAAGAATCTTGAAGCAAAAATTAAGTTAAATTTGAAAAAAATTAGAAATTTACCAGCCTCGTATGAAGATGATCAATCTTGAAACTACCAACGGAGTGAAGCAAGAGAAGGATAATCGCATTCAAAAATAAATTAAAATAAAAAAAAACGCTTCTTTCTTCTAATGTCAGACGCAAGTCGCAAGCTCCAACATTCACTTTATGAAACAATTGTACAGAGTAAAAAACCAAGTTTAGGTAGGTATACAAGTTTTATTGCATAGTGTACAAGTTGGTAATGCACGATTTTTCTGGCTTTTATGATTATTTATTGGTGTGGAGAGAAAATTTTTAAGATATTAAATACGTGAAATATAGTAGAAGTCCTTCTAATTTTATAAATTGTCAAGACCAGTCCTTGATGATATATGACTTGCGTACCTTCAACTTGCAATTCAAGAAGGCTTTTTCTAACCACACACGGAATATTGCTAATTGGACCCGCCGCCGATCTATACGCCCTCGTATAGGGCAATACGAGGGCGTATAGAATTCAGTCACTGCCAACAGAATGCCACGTGTCATTCTCTGTCTGGCGGCTGGTCCAATACGTGGCGTATTGACCTATACGCAGCGTATGAGGCACGGGTTATATTTTTGCTTCAAAAGTTGGAAGATTTGGAGTTTATGAATCCTATACGTGGCGTATTGACCTATACGCCACGTATAGGTATTTTTTATTTAATTATATTTTTTTATTTATTTATATTTTGTTTATTTTTATTTTAATTTATATAAACATTTGTATATTTTATTTTTTTTAAACATTTGTTAAATTTTTAAAGTATAACCAAGCAAAATATTAAACATTACAAACCAAACAAAATATTAAACATTACAATCAAACAAAATATTAAACATTACAACCAAACATAATATTAAACATTACAACCAAACAAATAAACTAAACATTATATACATTACATCAAAAAATTAAATATATACATCAAAATGTTTTACATACATAACAACGAAAGAAACAAAATACAAATAAAAGAACTAAATCTAACCGTCTCCGCCGTCACCCTGACCGGCTCCGGCGTCACCCTGACCCGCCCCGCCCTCACCCTGAACGGGGTCGTCCGGATAATGACGTGGCGGTGGTAGTGGGGGTGGCTCGATGCCGGCGGCTCGTGACTGATTCACGAGCTGTCCAACCGCCCACATCATCAGGTCCTCCATGCGATCGAGTTGACGACCCTGTCGTCGTGAGTCGGCAACAAGGCCATCAAGCACTGCCTGGGTAGCCCTATCCAGCCTAACAGACCGACGTACGTGTCGGGGATGCTGTGGCGGATGCTCGTGGACCTGCTCGACGTGTGGCGGCTCGTCCTCAATCGCTATACCCTGTAGCGGCTGAGGCATATGCGGGTCCCCCTGTCCAGGCATCTGCGGCAACGGCACCGGGACCCAAACCTGGTCCTGGACGGCCCCTACGAACCGAAGGCCCTGCGGGAATCGGTGCGTGATGCGCATGCCGCTCGCCGTGCGACGGTCTAATCGGACAGGGGGAATGGCCGGTAACATCGCAGGCTCATGCTGGTCAAATGGTAAGACCGACCGCATGATATGCGTGATGAAAGCACCGCCATATAAAAGTCCGCGCTTCTGTCGCATATAGGCAGAAGCAAAATAAAGCGCCATGCTAGTGGACAGGTCGCACCGCCTCCCAGTAAGCAGGCAGAAAAGGAAGAAAAGATCTCTATCAGTGCACCACTCACGGCTTTTCAGACGCGGTGCGATCGACGTCGAAATAAGCCGGTGCAGATATCTATACAAAGGGTCTCTAATACCCGAGACCCTCCCCTTGGTACCCAACCAAGGACTATCTGAAATCAAGCCCCAAAAAACAAGGAGTTCCTCCTTGTCCACCTCTGTCACCGCCTCGGTGAAAAGCGGCGTCACCGTCTCAGGCTCGTAGTATAAGCCCGTCGTGACGGCCCACTGACTGAGGGTCTGACGGTAAACGACCCCAAAAATAGAAAAAGAAATACGATCCGGGTCAATATCCGGCGCCTCTCCGGGTAGAGGCTGCAGCCCAGTCTCTGAGTAGATGAACGTCGAAAGAAACTCGACGACCAGCTCTCGGTATGTCTCCGCAAAAGAAAGGTCAAAAAGACGCGACCATGGCGTGTCCTCGCCGATGATGGCCCTGGCTCGCTCGGCCTCTTGCACCTCCTCGAGGAGGGCCCAATCCACCGCCGTACCTGGACCCATCTGCACCTCCCGGAGCTTCTGGCAACGGGAAAAAGCCTCCGTATCGGGCGGAAAATCCAGAAATGGGTAGTGCGCAAGATCGTCTAGCTGATCCATCTCAATATCTATAACTCCTGGAAAAATATTTAATATTGAATAAATATTTAAATACTGAAAATATTAAATATTTAATATTTAAAACTTACTTCCTCGTTTGGCTGCATACAGACGTTCGTAAAGCCGGTTGAAGTTGTACTGGTATATATCTGGCGTGGGAGACTCACATAATACCGACCATGAATACTTGAAATTTTTCCAGTCTTCGTCTGTAAATGATGCCCTGCAATGTTTTGCGATATTCTCGTGTATGTGCCACCGACATAGGTTCTTGGAACAGCCCGGAAATATTTTATCACACGCGTTCATAAGAGCTTTGTCCCTATCTGTTACTATCACACGCGGCTCCATACACTTTTGCAACATTGCTTTTATTTGAAGTAGCACCCAGACGAAGTTTTCCTCCCGTTCTTTTGATATAAATGCATGAGCGACGCAAAACGACTGGTGTGTGGAGGTCACACCGACCACTTGGACAAATGGAAGTTTATACATGTTTGTTTTGTAGGTCGCGTCGATCATCAACACGTGCGGGAAAGCACGCCACATCTCGTACGATTTCGGATGAACAAAGAATATCTCACCACCAAGACTCGTTAGAATATACCTGAAAACCGTAGTTACCATCCCACCACCAAGACATGTTTATAATTTTTGAGAGATTGTTTGAAATTTTTTTGAACGATACGTTCGAATGAGAATTTTGCATGGTTAAATACACAAAATTTGGCCCCTATACGCATCGTATAGGGCAATACGGTGCGTATAGGATTCGGGTCAAACCTGGTCAAACCTCGTATACGCATCGTATAGTTCAATACGATGCGTATAGCGTACGAGGTACTTTCTGCAACTAGTCAACATCACATCGCTATACGCTCCGTATAGATCTATACGTGGCGTATAGCGATGTGATGGTTGACTAGTAGCAGAAAGTACCTCGTACGCTATACGCATCGTATTGACCTATACGATGCGTATACGAGGTTTGAATGACCAGGTTGTACGAGGATGTCAGGCATGGGAAATTGTGAAGGGCTATACGCATCGTATTGCCCTATACGATGCGTATATGGCCAAGTCCATTTAGCAATTCCCGTGTGTGGTTAGTAGTCCCCTTCAAGAATCCACAACCGAGCTAAGAAATTTACAATTCGAATGCTTATTGTTTTGAGAAAAAAATATATCATATTAATACTAATATGATTTTTTTATAATTTTGAAAAATACAAATATACGTCAAATTATTAGAGCATGGATGCTCTCGTAACATAGAAAAAAGTTATAAGGATTAAATAAAAAATACCTGAATAATTCAAGTGTTGCTAGCCACTAGGTTAGTAAGACCCATCTCCGATAAAGAAACTCATAGACGTTCTTAAGCATGCCAAGTCACATGTCATTAACCATACTTACAAACTTTTTTTCAAATAATGAGTTTATCACACAAACAATCTTACTTGTTATTAATTATCATCAAACTAATAATAGGCTGTTTTAATTTTTAATAATAAACTATGTATTATATATGATTTAATAAGTTTAAAAGGATTAATAAACATTGGTTGGAATCCTCACACATGATTGGTTGAAATTATTGGGAAAAAAAAACTTAAACCTCACATTGTCTTCCTCCTCCCTAGTGCAACATAAGAATCAAAGATCCTATGAACAAAATCCGTAACCTTAGATCACACCAAATGACAACTCCATCATGTAAAACAGAAAAACTAAAAAAAATTTGGAAGGCCCCACGCAAACTCGTCCGTGACAAACCCGTCTGTCACCGCCACATCAACAAAAAATAAATACCTACTAAATCACAACTGTCCATTAGGAACCCATCGTCTTGTTGACCGTCGATTGTGCTTATAAGTTGGCTAAAAATAGAACATGTGTGAAGGTGTGTATACATGCTAAAGTAAAATATGTTGAAAGGTTAACCATTAAAAATATGTTTTATATAAGGTGTTCCATTTAATCAAGGATTAGTTAACCAAACAAGCCACACATAAAAAACACCCATTATGAGTGCTCTAATTGTGTATTTGTTTTTATTTAATAAAATAATTTTATAAACAGTAAAATCACTATAATCAACTTTACCGGCTTATAATAAATATTTATAAAATATTGTAAGTAGGTTCCAAAACTTAAATGGTTGTCAAAAGTGGTCTTATTGTTCAATTGATATTTTATAAAAAACAAGTATACCAGAAATAATATATATATATATATATATATATATATATATACATATTTTATTGAGAATAAGATATAACTTATAATTAGTAAAAATAAAAAAAAATAATCATTCATACTATTAGTATCATTTTCATCTGATTTTTAATTAGCATACACAAAATAATTCATTAAAAATAACGATGGTCAATTTTTGATTAATTATGGTTAATATTTTAAATAATAATTCAAATAAATATTAAGAAATTACACGATTTTACCTAAAAGGTTTGAAGGATGTTTCTGAAAAGTGAAAAGTCGAAGGGGTATACAGTAGTTGGTGATTTGTTGGTATTTTCATATAACGATCGTACGGTCAATAACGATGGACAAATAGGAGATCAGACCGTTGGGAGTTGGTTGTTCAATCGTGAGAATTAAGACTTTTCAAAATTTACCTCGTATTATCTAAGACTCCCAAGTCTATGACAATGAGTGGGGACCACTTAAATGAATTTTTAAAATCAAGATAACTTCTTTTTAAAACATTGCAACCGGGATTTGTAAAATATATTTTTAATATAAATTTAATTTATTTTAACCATAAATCGTTTTAAAAAAATTTATAAAAAATATAAATAAAATAAAAAAACTGTATATTTAAATTAATTTTAACCATTAAATATTATAAGTTATTAGAAAAGGAAAATAAGGAATGGATCATAATATTTTGAGAACCCGTGAGAACTCGTTAAAAAACCAATCAAAAACATTTTTTTTTTGTTTTTATTACTAGAATGCAACGTAAAAAATTGAATTTATATATATAAATTTACATAAATTCATATATTAAAAAAAATATACACATGTGTAAGTTCATTACACATGTGTAAGTGTTTACCATTTACACATATGTATAAATTTTTTTAAGAATAATTTAGAGAGAAGAGATGTATTAATTGGAGAGATAAATCATATTTTATGTTATATTTTAATAATAAAGGTAGTGAAAACAAAAAATAATGATTTTAATTGGTTTATTGATGAGTTCTCAAATTATTTAGAGTTCTCATTTGAACCTAACCTAAGAAAAATAAATTATATCTTAAATAAAAAAAATTAAAAACAAGACAAAATAATGTGATTTTAGAGGAAGAACCCGTTGTTATAAACTCTATTATACTTACCCTTAGGCAATGTCGGTGACAAATAAAAGCACACCAACAAATCCTTACTTTTATATTTTATAATTGATTTTCCATTTCATAATTAAAAATTGCCGGGTGGTTAGGGTTATGCTGGTTTAATGCTCCCTTGTTTTCTTTGGGTTGCAAGTTCGAATCATGTATGTGACATTTTTTAATTTGTTTCTTTTTTGTTCTTTTTTTCTTTTCAGATTTCTTATTCTTTTTAGTTGTGATTACTTTTTTTAAATACTTTTTTCGTTATCTATAGTTCAATCTCCAATACCGATCCCCCTCGAATTCTTACACTTCTTTCATGTACTCAAGCACGTTAGTTTCACCATCACAACGAGTGTAACTAATTTCGCAAATGCGCCCTTACCCACGTTAATGTCATCGTACGGCTCCACCGCAACGCACGGGTCTTAACGATTAAACGTTGGTTTTTTTGTTACGAGTTTACGCTTCCGCTGTAATGCGAGGGTATAAAACGGTTGTTTTTAACGCGTGAGTTTACGCAATGTTTTTGATTTTTATACACAAAGTTTCGAAGACGTTGATTGATTTCGCGGTTTAGCGAGCCACAACGTGTAAAATGTTTGTTTTTTTTACTTTAATAAAAATTTTGGCAAATGTCGACATAAAATGAACTCGCGATAACTAGTTCCTGTTAACGTTGCAACACGTGGGGAATCGACATATACTTATTTTTATTAATGTTTTGACGTAAATTTTTTTTATTCAACGCCGCCGCCGCAACGCGCGGGTCTTCACACTGGTTAATCACATTTTTAAAACCCAAAATATCATCTTATTATAATAGTTCTCTTAAAAACTAGTATAGTTCTAGGGAAAAAAAATCAATAACTGGGAAAAAGGTTGTCAAAAACCCAGTGGCACTGTTTTTTTATCATGTATATAATTAAAATAAACTTTAGTTATGTCACCATTTATATAAGAAAAGAGTAAAATAATTAATTTACATCAATGAATTAAAGATAGAGTAAAGCTAAATTGGTTGAAATGGTCTGTTTGGTCTAAATTTGAGTTCGATCTATTGTAATATTAGGTTAGAACCTGTGTATTACACATGAGCTGAAAATTATCAGTACATAAAATTTCTTAAATCTTTATGTATATATTTTATAGGTGTAAAAATGTATTACGTATACTAACGATAGAAAACAAAAATCAAAATATGTAAAACTTATTATATAATTGAGTTTCGATAATACGTTAATTACTATTTAATGTAATTTGACTTTCATTTACCATTTGATTGAAAATAACAATTAAATAATCAGATTTCAAAGTTTCTTATAATAATGAATAATTTAAAATAAATGTGTTTTATTAGTATAATTAGTATTTTCTTTAAAAATATATTAATTTTAAAAGATAGAGGTGTATTGAGTTTTTTTCCCAAAAGGGTGTAGGTGGAAAAAATATTTACAAAATAGGTGTAGTTGGAAACTTATTTACTAAAATGAGTGTTTTTCTCTATTTTCTTTTTTTTAACTAAATAACTATCTTTTTTTTTTCAAAACATCCTTTATAAAATCGTTCCTTTTGTTCAATGTTTTTTTAACATCGTTCGATTTTTTAAGCATTCTTTTCAAAACCGTTCAATTTTTTAAACATTCTTTTCAAAACCATTCGGATTTTTTTAAACGTCATTTTCAAAACCGTTCGTTTTTTCTAAGCATCTTTTTTTAAAACCGTTCGTTTTGTCTAAACGTTTTTTTTAAACCGTTCAATTTGTCTAAACGTCTTTTTTTAAATCATTCGTTTTTGTCTAGACGTCTTTTTTAAAACCGTTCGTTTTGTCTAGACGTCTTTTTTAAAAACGTTCATTTTTTCTAAACGTCTTTTTAAAACCGTTCCTTTCTTAAAATGATGGTTTTTGAAAAAAAGGAATTAAAAATATAATGAACGTTTTGGAAAAAAAAATATTTAAACATTGAACAAAAGAAACGATACGTTTTCTTCAGTTCAAAAAAAATATTGAAACACTGAACAAAAAAAATATTTAAAATTGCCTTGGTGGAACTAAATTTTAGCAGTTCGAAATTTTTTTTTTGAAAATGACGTTTAAAAAAATATGTTTTTTTTTTCAAAACGTTCATTATTTTTTTAATTCATTTTTTAAAAAATCGTCATTTTAAATAGGTCGACTCATGAACTAGTTAAAACGAACGGCTATAAAAAAGATATTTAACAAAACGAACGGTATTAAAACCGTCAGATTTTAAAAAGGACGTTATAAAAACGAACGTTTTTAAAAAGAGCGTTTAAGAAAAATGAGAGAGGTATAGAAAAACGAATGGTGTTAAAAAAAATTTACGAAAATCTAACAGTGTTAAAAAAAACATTTAAGAAAACGAACGATTTTATAAAAGAAATGGTTATTAGATTAGTTAAAAATAAGGAAAAAAAACACATTTTGGTAAATAAGTTTCCGACTACACCTATTTGGTAAATGTTTTTTTCAACTACACTCTTTTGAAAAAAAACTCAGGTGTATTTAATAAGAGAAAGATGCGGGAAAAATGGTGAGAATAAATATGGAGTTGACACGTGACATGAAAAAACTTTTATCTATACTAATAAATAAAGGTTTAAGTTTGACACTTGTCACTTACTCATGCCTCCTTACATTGGTTTTCTCGCCTCTCTCTCCTAATAAATACTCCTAATAAATATACCTCTATCTTATTAAATAATAATGTTATTATAAATATATTATTAAAGAAAAATACTAATTATATTAAATAAAAATATATAATATGAAATCAAAATATAACTAATTAAAGAAAAATATTAATCTATACTAATAAATAAAGGTTTAAGTTTGACACTTGTCACTTTCTCATGCCTCCTCACATTGATTTTCCCGCATCTCTCTCCTAATAAATATACTTCTATCTTATTAAATAATAATGTTATTATAAATATATTATTAAAGAAAAATACTAATTATATTATATAAAAATATATAATATGAAATCAAAATATAACTAATTAAAGAAAAATACTAATCTTTACTAATAAATAAAGGTTTAAGTTTGACACTTGTCACTTCCTCATGCCTCCTCACATTGGTTTTCCCGCATCTCTCTCCTAATAAATATTCCTCTATCTTATTAAATAATAATGTTATTATAAATATATTATTGTGAAAAAATACTAATTATATTAAATAAAAATATATAATATGAAATCAAAATATAACTAATTAAAGAAAAATACTAATTTGTTATATACACACATTTCCACTTGATATATTTCGAGACGATCATAATAGTCTGATAAGTTAGAATGTATTTATAAATTTATAAGTTATATCGTTTTTAAAATACAACCCGTATAATACACATGATTCTAACCTAGTTTATTATATAGTATAGATATAGATGTAACAGTATTGGTGTTTCCTTGTATGTATCCCGGTCTTTGTCTTTAATATACTTCGCCGTATGAGAAAAATAACATCAATGATTTAAACTATCGGTTAGAATTTAGTTTTATATGTTTTAAAAGTGGTTTTTAAATTTATCTCTCATGTTATAAGGTAATTAGTAAAAGTGTTACTAAATAACCCCTTATCTCGTTTAACTTAATATATCAGATCTATTTAATTTCAAATATATTTACATACAATGAATATATATATTACATCGTTCTGAACATCTTTTAGATACCTTAAAAAAGAACCTAGTATTGAATATTATTTATGTTTAAATGTTTAAATTCTTATAGCCTTTTTACAAAAGAAAACAACAGGGGTGTCTCGTAGCCCAAGCTGGCATCGGCGGCCGCTTGGGGCCCGTTTTCGCGGGAGCCCAATTTTTAAAAAAAAATTATGTGTATATACATAAATAACCTTTTTTTGTTTATTGTTATTACAATTATCATCGATATTTACAAAAAAAATTATATTTAAGGGCCCATTTTTAGTACTCGTCCGGGGCACTCGAAATCTCGGAGACGTCCCTGGAAAACAATAAGTATTCCTAATAACTACCTATTATAAATCTATTGTAAAAATCACGAAAAATCAATTTTAAATAATTAACAAGAAAAAATTGATCTAGTAGCTTAGTTAATTCGTGTGAGGTGGCGGAGACGGTGGTTGCTCAGCTGGAGAGGGAAATGGTGGGTCAGTGGGTGGATGAACAATGAAGAGAGAACGCATGTTTAATTGGTTTTAATGTATTAAAAACCAGACAAAGTTTTTTAATACATTAAATTATATAAATACTCATGATATTTTTAAATATCTAGTATTTACTCTGTAAGTTATAAACATGAGTCCCAAATATAAAAAATAGATACTAATTCATAAGTTAATCTATAAATTTTATTTATAAATATCAATATAGCATAAATAAATTGGGTATTTTTTTTTGCTTTTGGGTTAAAAAAATACTTACAAACCCATCAAATCATACGACAAATTATGTAATCAACTGTGAAAATTATCACAAAAGTTTATGTTAGTTTTTATTAAATGAATAAAACTCTTTTCTTTTCTTTTTGTCTTGCTCCAATGGTTTTGAAATCTTTAGCTTGTGGTTGGGTTTTAGTTGTCGTTATATTTGTTGTCTCGACTATTACTATTGAATAATTTTTTATAAAATTTTGGACTCTTATTATAATATTATTTATGAGTCGGGTCGATAAATCACATGAAAATGAATAGTAACCCACAAACGGGAGCTTGCCGTGTGTCACCATATTTTTTTTATTTACTGTTTATAATTAGTTTTAGCTTGAATCTTATTTTCTCTTATAACTTCTAAACGATAATGCTAAGCATCAATTGAGTAAAAATAGTACAAAGAGTAATTAATGAACTTCGGGTTCTCACATATCTAAACTTAGGGGTGTCAATCGTGTCGGGTTTGCAGGTTGGCGGGTTGGCGTGTCAAGGATGGCAACCCTAACCTGGATAACATAAATTCAGGTTAACCCGAAGATGACCCGTTTAACCCGTTTAACTTAATGAGTCAAACAAGTTAACACATTATAAGCGACTTGTCCGGTTGTAAGCGGGTTAACAGTAACATGTTTAATGGTGAGTATAAGTGTGACAATAGATAATATAGTATTTTAAGAAAAAATAAAATTATTACAACTAACCATATAAATATTAAAATGAAAGTCACAAAGTTGAAAATTGAAATCAAATTAGCTCAAGCATAAAATTCAAATTGTTTTTCTCAAAACCAATAAAATAGACTGGGTAACAGTTTTCAAATTCAAAATAAAATCAAAGTTAAATGCAAAAATTAATGATAAAATAGTTGAGATGAATTGTGAATTAGAGAGTCACAGAGGAACATGAAGGTTCGTCTTGAAAATCATATAAATATGGATTGAAAGTTGGAACTTGTAAAAGGTCGAGCGTCCAACTCAAACAAAATGTTTTCAAGTCTTATGTTGCTATTTAAAAAAAAACAGAATGGGAAAAAACAAAAATCAAATTTTAATATACTTCTTTAAAAAATGGGTTAACGGGTCAACCCGTTGATTAAACAGGTCAACCCTAAGATGACCCGTTTTTTAAACGGGTTGAAATGACCAACCCAAAACCTGATTATTTTCGTGTCGAGTTCGGGTCGTGTTTCAGGTCGTGTCAGGAGTTGTCACCCCTATGACTAAACTGATAAACAGACCTGGCAAAATGGGCAGGTCAGGTCAGAACGGGTTTGGACAAAAATGAGTACGGGTTAAAACGGACCGTTTTAAGAAAAAATATTAATTAATAGTACGAGACGCTAATGTAAAACTGGCTGATTTAAAGTACGAAAATTTGTATAATATGTTTGTTAATCTATAGAATAGAAAAACAAAATTGCACATTGACTTATAAAAAATAAATTGGTGACTGATAAGCATTATAAATGAAAAAACAAACTTTACAGTGATATGTCATCTCAAGAAGGTGCTCGATGATGTGCTAGCTCCATTCCATTCGATGGTCGGCTGATTGAGCAGGGATTAAACTGGATGACTTGTAATTAACTGTAATGGAGAAGACGTTTTGTTCGTCGAGGCAGCGCTGGATTTCACGTTGGATGAGTTCACGTCGTCTCTGGAGCACAGGCGTCTTGCACCGACATTTGACTATTATGGCGACATTCCTTCCTATCCGCTACTTTTTTGCACAGGTATGCTTTATCAGCTCCATGAGTTTGGCTTTACTCAGCTGATAAAGAAAACCAACCCTCCCTCTTTCTAACACCCCGCCTATTCTAACCCGCTCTTGGATTTATTTTTCTTCAGCTGAGCCTAGAATAACCCGTTATAAATTTACCTTTGACCCATAATGACCCAGTAGATCATTTTCAAGGCCCATAAAGACCCAAAATGAGATGCTTGGATTACTTTTGCCAGGCCTTATGATAAACATAAACCAAAGGACACGAACAGAGAGCAATAGAACAAAAGCAAAATATGTCAAATGTAATACACATAAGGTACATGAAAACACAAATACCACATTTGTAACATCACGCAACATGAGCGTACTTTTAACAAAAAATAACAGTAAAACCAAAATAAAATTTTTTTGAACTACATGTCAATGAATACATCAATGTCATATATACGTACCGAATGCGAACAAAGATTTGACATACAAAGACAATTTTTCGGGAAAAAAACATATTTAACATACAAATAACAGTCACTAACACCACAGATAAATCACATATTCTTAACTCAAGCAATAACTACTAAAATGATACCGAGACCACAAGGGCAACGTGAGTGACGACTCAACAATGAAATAAAGCAAAAGAGACCAACAATTAACAATACATACCTCGTAACAACAAACACGTGCATCCACAGCGGGTTGAAAAACAAAGATTAACAACAGGTTATAACATAAACTTGCAAAACAGGAAAAAAGGCAACAATAAAAAATTGAACAATCCGAAAGACCTTACAAATAGATATCAGCAGGAGTCTAAATCACATGGTAGCTATCATTCATGCAGTTTGCAAACTCATTAAACTGAAAACCTGGCGTAGTAGAATGATTTCAAGCTGCTAAATGCAGCTATAATCTATGTATACAATCATTCACATGATCTTAAACAGACCCAAGAAAACATAATGAGTACACTTGATAAATCTAATTACAGAAAGAAATGAAGTTTAACAACCATGTACCTTCAGAGCAAGCTAAAAAGGAAGTATTAACTAAGCAAAGTAAGCTAAGATTTATAAGCAATCAACAACAGTAACGTCTTAAGATGAATCCAACTTTTTTTTTGAACAACAATGAATAAATATATTATTCAAAACCACCAGCAGGGAGCTGGGAGAACACCAAACAACAAAGTATATTAATGATTACAAGAACTGAAAACACCAAAACACAACTAATAGGTACAATAATAGAACAATAAATTACCTTCACACCGGCCTTTACACATAAATTAACAACACAACTATACAAGTGCCTCGACCCACAACAGAATTATAACCCAAATCGTGAATTTTTTTATTGGATTTAACAACCAACATCGGGAAAAAAAACAGTACCAAATCGATAGATGAAATCACACGTATCAGATATCTCCTAAACTTTTGATGAACTTGGACATTGAAAATGAAGAACTTGTAACTTCCTCATTGTTTCACTTATTCATAAGAATCAATTTGAGAATCTATCTAAAGGAAACCTAAAGGTTAGTAGTACGAACCTTTGAAAAGGAATAAGAAAGCCTAAACTCACAATTAAACCACCATTTGCGATGAAGAAGGAAAAGACGGAAGCTCATTTACCCACCGATTTGTTGACGACTAAGAGAAGTGGGGTTTGGGCACTCGTGATATAGCCTCTCAAGGGCTTCAACCTGCTCAGGTTTTCACTCCACGTAAAGCTATGAATCGGAGGTTAGCGGCAAGAGAGAATGACGAATTTGTGAGAAGTTAGGGTTTTCTATTCACAACAACATTCAATCAATTGATAAAATAAATTCGAATTAGAACGTATTACAAACCCATTGTGCCGGAAGCGTCACCACCGCCGTAGAAGGTGGCGTGAGCATTGACCCAACCACCATCGCTGTTAACGGCGGGAACAATTGAGAGGAAACCCGTAAACAAAAACCCTAAAGTGGTGAAAATAGCCATGGATTTGACCGGAGGTGGTGTGTGAGTGAGATGTTGAAGATGGTGTTGGAGGAAAGTGGACGCATTATTTGTTGGTGGAAGGTTTGAAGTGAGAGCGACAATGGTGGTGGGGATTTACAATGGGTTACAGAGGGTGGTTGAGGAGGAGAAACCGACTGGAATCACGTAAAGAGCGGTGATGGGGAAGAAACCATCTTGTAACTGCATTTATAGCTTTAATGGATCGTACCTTGAGCTGTAAAAAACAATGTTTTTAGAACCGGACCGGAGGTCGAACCGGTCTTCTTACCGGTCCACTGGTCGGACCGGATTTAAGAACCGGACGACTTTATAAATATTATAAAAATATATCAGTCTAAATAGCTTTTAATCCTTTCAAAAACCACCAACAAGTCAATTCCAATAATTTTAAACTAACAATTACCTACGAAATAAGAAGCCAAGAGACTTAAAAAAGATTAAAAAATAAAAAAATACAAAAAATAAAAAATAGTCAAGCGGTTCAACCGGTCCGACCACCCGGTTTCCGGTCCGACCGCCGGTTCAACCGGTTCGACCATCGGTTCGCTGCAGAAACGGTTCAACACATGTAACCGGACCGGTCAGACCACCGGTTGCCGGTCCGACCGGCCGGTCCGGTCCGGGTTTCAAAACATTGGTAAAAAATGTATAAGTAAATTTCTTAAAAATGATAAAATTACTAAACTATCCTTCTTAAATTTATTATATATAGTATAGATTATGTGGGGGTTGGACTCAATAGCCAATTTTTTTTTAACGACAAATTTCTTTATTCCTGTGAGGTTGGACTTATTGGCGAAGCTTAGTGAGGGCCCGCCCTCCCCCCCGATTTTTCGCTCAGTAGTGTTAAATTATAGGTATTCGACAGAAAATTTTATAGTTCCGGCCCCCTGATAGGAAAAAAAATCTCGGCCCCCCTGGTAAGAAAAAACATCTCGGCCTCCCCTGCGTTTTTCTTCAAGCTTCTTCACTGGTTGGACTTGAAAGTATGACCTCCTCAAACGTTATGTTTTTAGATAATTTTTCTCAATCACTAGACCACAAACCTTAATCATCTCAATCTCAATGGCCAAGTATGGAGGCCTTTAAACAAAAGGTTTGTGTGTTCAAGTCAAGCCGGTCCTCTTTCAGTTCACCTTTATTTTGAGGGCCAGATCCATATATACACCCAACATACTTTTTGATTCATTGTTGGAATATTGCAGGCCGAGATCCATCTACCCACCATGAGTCCATAAGGAGTACTTTCAACTAGAGGTGTTCAAAAAAACCGGTTTGATTTTTCAAACCGGTCAAAACCCGAAAACCGGTCAAAACCCGAAAACCGGTTCACCCTAAACCGGTTTAAACCCGGAATAAACCGGCGGTTACAAACCGGTTTGCATGTTTCTGAATCTGATCGGGTTAGGGACCGGTTCAGAAAACCGGTTTGTAGCTGAAACTTTACTTTAAAAAATTATAACTTATTTTTCTCTATTCCTTTTATGTAATTGTTCTTTCCTGCAAATAAACCGAAACATACATCTATGCATATGAATCAAACTAAAGATTGAAAGATACAAGTGAATGAAGAGAGAATATATTATTGGAATTAAAATTGTTTCATAATATTATTTCCATAATTCTCTCATTTGATATAGATTGGAATTAAAATTGTTTCCTTATATTCATTTCGTAATTCTCTCATTTGATATAGATTGGAATTAAAATTGTTTCCTTATATTCATTTCGTAATTCTCTCATTTGATATAGCTCCTCCATTATAGTCATTGACCAAGATCCCTTAATTAAAATTGTTTCCTTATATTTATTCATTCCGAATTTATTGAATTTTTTGAAATAAAAAAAAACCGGTTTAAAGGGTAAACCGGTCATAACCCGACCCTAACCGGTTTAATAGGTTTAGGTTTTCCTTGCTTGTAAACTGGGTTAACCCGAACCGGTTTAGGGCCAAACCGGTTTTGACCAAACGTTGACTAAACCGGTTCGGGCCGGTTTAAACCGGTTCGGTTTAAAAAAACCGTTTTGTACACCTCTACTTTCAACATTTAATTTCTCTTTCACTTCTATTTTTTTTCCCAATCACCTTTTATCATTTAATTTGCCATAAGGAATTTCATAAATTAAAATACTTTAATTCACTTTTATTTTTTTTAATCCCATTCACTTTTATCATTTTTTGATTGTCTTTTGTTATTATTATATATATATTTTTTTTAAACTTTAATTTTTTTTTATCCCATTCACTTTTATCATTTTGTATTGTCTTTTGTTATTATTATATTTTAGTTTTTTTTAAATATAAACAAACTATTTTCGCTTCTGTTTTTAAGTATTTTTAATGATTATTTTATAAATTTTATTTTAAAACTAATACGAGTAAGTGTACAGTTTTATTTTCTTTATCGTAAACTCTTTTTAGATATCAAATTATCACTTTTTTATTATATTACTAACTATATTAAAATAGATGCTAATAAATAGTAACTTGGTCTAATTAGAGGCCGCCATGTGACAGCTTTTCTTTGGTTTTCTATTTTTATTTCAAAGTTTTGTTTTTAAATATAAATACCGTAATGCGGGGTTCCTCACGTGAGTGGCAAACATCCCAGTGGTCTATGCCTTGGTTGCTCATATGTGAGACACGGGTTCAAATCCCACCTTTGGTTTCCGATTCTCTGAAGTCAGTAGGCCCATCTGCTGGCGTCATAATTAATATTTTTTAACTTAATTTTTTTAAAGGTTTTTCTTTAATTTTTTTTTAAAATTTAAATTTTTATACATAATTTTGGACTATAACTTTTAAAACATTATGTTTTTTTTTTTATTTTCAAACGTTGCGGCGTGTTTATTTTCATCTACGTTGTTCAGGCGCGTCCCCCCATAACGCGCGGGTATTTTTTCTAGTTACATTTAATAATGTAAAATTTTAATTAATTACATTTTTGAAAAAAATATTATCATATATTTAAAATGAACCCAATATTAAAATATTGGTCATGTTTACGTAGTAACACCACCAAAATACAATATAAAATTTTCTGCAATATATAATCATATATTTCACAGTATACATTATTTTTGTTTAAAAAAAACTGAATCAAACACAATGCCTAAATGCACACTACGAGAAAAATGAGTATCACCGACGACCTATCATCAAAGGACGGGATCCGTCAGTATTTAACGACGGATCCCGATAAAAACCCAAAAAGCCTAAAAAAGAAAATTAAAATGACCGTCGGATTATGGACGGATTTCTAACAGATCTAAATTCATGGGTGAAAGACATATATTTTGTAGTGACATAATAACTTTGTTATTGATATGCAACTTAACAATATGGTAAGGGGTATACCCTCACGGGTACCCCATGTGAGGATGCTCACGCCGTGAGCCAAGGTGGAACACCACCCCCCTCTTACGTGAAGGGTACGTGAGGGAGCAACCGTGAGTGGCTTCAAGGGAGAAAGGGGAAGAGTTTGTGAGTGTTGGGTGGGTCCCCCATTGGGGTGTGGGTGTTGGGTAGGTCCCCCATTGTTAAATATGTAGTATTTCACTCACTTGAGTATTTCCTTTATCAAGTGAGATCCACATGAGGAACCAACCAAGCTTATGTGGCGTCCACATGACATAAAGTTACTCTCATTTAGGAATGTCAAGTAAGAGTATACCACATACTCTAACAAACGGGTAGTTTCTACTTTCTAACTACTATTAATCTATTTTATACCATTAAATAAAAACTTATATGATTGTTGCTCTTGTAACTTAAAAATTATGTATTTTAATTTTATTGTACTCATAATTTCTTAGAATAACTATTTGAAAGATGCACCTTTGTCACATATCCATAACGTTATTACTTTAATCATAGTTTTATATATAACGAACAAGACAGGAGTACAATATATTTTATTTTTTTTAACGGCGAACATTGAATGTTGTGACGTCGCACCCTCCCGTCACATGGGAGAGCCTTGTCCAAATCCGGCCAATATGTTGTCTTAAACGAGCCCACTTGACGTCGGAGTTGGAGAGCACCCCGTCACAATATATTTCATTTAATGTTGTAATTTTAACCTTTGATTTTTAATACTAGTAACACACAAGATATGTTGTAGTATTGATTTGATTAGTGGTACCCATTTATTTAAGTCTAGCTTTTTGTGGGAACATAAACCATTATATTAAACTGAATGGCTTCAAACAAAGTAAAATAGCCAAACCATGACATGAAAAACATTAACATTCGGTATGGAATACTTTTATTTCAAGGAAAGTAAATATTCTTATTTGGAGGCTTCTAATATGGATCGTCTCCCAACTAGAGCAAATTTGAGTGATAGATCAATTGATATTCCTTCGGCCTTGTGCCCTCTTTGTTCGAATGAAGTTGACACGGTCGATCGTCTTTTTGCAGGATGTGATATTGCTACAAGAATGTGGTCTTCGGTTAAAAAATGGCTCCAAATTGATATTCATCCAAATAGTTCACCCAATGATTTTATTTTTTTGGCTTGATTCGAGTTCTCTGCCTAACCTCAAAAGAGATATCATTAAAGCTATCGTGATGTCCATTTGGTGGGTAATCTGGAGGATGCAGAACGATGGGGTTTTTACTTTAGACAACAATCCTAAGAAAGATTTGTTATTTGATGTTTTGGTTAGTGTTTCATTTCTATGGTTTTTGTCTAGGAACCACAAATGTCATATCTCTTGGATGAGTGGATTCAAAATCCACTAATGTTTTTGTAAGTTGTCTTTCCTTTCCCGACGTAATGCTTGTTAGGAGAGCTGTATTTTTTATTAATAAATTCTTGCCGTTCCAAAAAAAAAGATATTGAAATCAAGACTCAACAATAGAGAATAAAATTGAAGTTATTCAAAATCTTTAAATTTTAGAATAACAAGTGTACATAGTTTACGTATACATAGTTTTTAGATCACAGATGGTAAATTTTATATGCGGTGAAAAAGACTGCAAAAACTTTTAAGTCATGATTCATGGGGCGTGGATGGGCTTGTATTTTAAGGGCTTCGGATTTTGGGTGATGGTGCTGCGACGAAGTCTGATGTCGGCTGAAAGTAGTGCACTGTGCGGTGTGCAGGGCCTATACTTTTAATCTAAATGTTCACAATTGACCCCTATAAAATCAACTTTCAAACAATAAGTTATTACCTAACATTCAATCTTTTTTCACTATAATCGCAAACGAGCTAATACAAACTTATTGCCCGTGTGAAACTTACTCTAGTATTATTAACCGTCTAATCTTTTGGATTGTGACACAGATCATAATTTAAAGACCCAAATAACACAAAAATATCCATTTATGTCAGGTAGATTAAGGTTAAGAGGAAAGTGTCACGAATGAAAAAAAGTGTGTTATATATTCGTACCTAACTGTCGAATATTACATCGTATATTTTGAAGGTGACACAATAAGCAAAAGAAAAGGAGTAAAGTGTACGGATTTTGAAGTTGCTCACCGGATGTGAAACCTCAAAATTTGTTAGATAGACTTGGCTTATCTCCCGCATTTACACAGAGTCTAGGGAGAGGCTGGATCGTTTCGCGATCTGATGTACACTGCCTTACCCAACACTTTATCTAGGTGATTGTTTTCACTGCTTAAAGGTCACAAAAGAGCAAAATTTATAAGTTGATTCAAGTCAACCCTCAAAAGTTAGAGTGAATTGTAAAGCAAAAAAAAAAAGGGAGAAAGTAGAAACATTAAAGTAGATGTCAGGTGTTAGAAAAGAACCCATCTTATTCTTAACTCTTTTTATTTTTTTACCCTCATCCTTTTTTCTCTTTTGAGTTTTCACCTTTCTTATCAACTAGTTATTCATTTTTATATTTTATATATTTAAAAATAGAGTTAAAGTCACAAATAATTCATTGATATGTTTAAATTTCAGATTTGTTCTCTAAAGTTTAAAAATCTATACTGTCAGTCCTAAATTATGCATAAACGTAACATGTTTGGTCATTGTAGTGGATCACAGTTAACTATTATGTTAAATATTTTAAAAATGACTAAATTACCCCTATATTAAAAAACAAAAAAAAGTAAAAAAAAATAGGTTTAAAAATGGGTGGTTGTGCCGCCGAAAAACTAGGGTATAAATATATGTTTTTAATTTTTTAATCTACGGTATTTTGATCATTTTTAAAATATTTAACAAAAAGTTAATTGTCATCCACTCTAGGGACCAAACATGTTATGTTTATACATAATTTGGGACTATTATTGTAATTTTTCAAATTTAGGGACAAAATCCAAAATTTGAACATATGGACCATCCGTGTACTTAACTCTAAAAGATAAATAAACTAATTACTACGTAATCTAGTTTTTTAAGATCTATCAGTAAACCGATAAAACCCCATTTGAAATTTTAAAACATTGGTATTAAACTTAAATGGATGTTTGGTTTGCGTGAATTAACTGGAATTTAAATTTTATTAATTTGCATGTTAGGTCAGCCAATGTAGGACTAACCCACTTGGTAGAGGCTCTCGTATCTTAGATTGGAGATCCTGGGTTAAAATTTAGGCATGGGGGCAATTATTTGATCTAATTTTTGATAAGGAGTTATGTACATTTGCCGTTCAAAAAAGAAAAAAAAGAAGAAGAATTTGAAATTAGAACTAAATCTAACCAAATCTTTCAATTAATAATATTCAGAATCCCTCAACAAGTTAAATGAGACATCATGAATGTTTATAATCTATAAATACTAATAAATCAAGATTTTGGGGGGACACTTGTCATATTTCTAGGTCTCCACATTCTTATTTTTTCGTCTCTCTCTTCTATTAATAATCAACTCCACTATTTTAGTCAACTAAATTAATTATTTGTTTCAATTTTTATCTACAAATTTTTAAATTTAAAATTATGTTTATCATCAACTAAATTGTTCTATCATATTTTTATGAATTCTATAAACTGAAAACAATTGTATAGCTCTGTAAGATCCAAATAAAAACTCTTTAATCGTGTATTTATATATTTACATTGTTCCATTTTGACGAGTATATGTGTTAACAGATTACATTATGTTTTATTCAACCCGTGTAATACACGGGCTTTTAAAGACATAATTTTTGTATTACTAAGTATATAACTTTACATTTATTTAACTCATGTAATACACGAGATTCTAACCAAGTTTACATAATAACTTTAGTCGTTTTTCGTTTTAAAAAACATTTTTTAAAGATATTTGAGTTTAGATTTTTGTATTATATTTTGTTTATTTTAAAGGGTAATTTTTTCATTTTAGGTATTTTTACATTCTAATTCGATTAACAAATGTATCAACGAAACGCACTATGGATTTTCAAATTAATCCTTTAAATTTCAATTCCAATTACAAAATATTCCGCGAATCAAACGCTCCTTAGAATTGAGTTCAATCTGTCATTTTGTTTGCAAACATCTACATAGTAAAAATAGAAAGAAAAAAAAAACATTAATTCACATCCGTCCATCCGTTCGACGGTCCATAACTATAGTAAGAAAATACTAATAATCCAGTTTATTACTTAGATATTCGCGTTATATTATCAAAATGGTAAAAAAAACATAACTGTATTTCAGTTTTTAACTCTTTTTACATCCACAAACATAACATGCATGTAAACTAATTAAACGAATCTAAAACAAGAGGGGTCCATGACATATTTCCATGACTTAGGGTGCATGCCCTCTTTGTTTGAATGAAGTTGAGAGACGGTCGATCGTCTTTTTACAGGATGTGATATTGCTACAAGAATGTGGTCTATGGTTAAAAAATGGCTCCAAATTGATATTCATCCAAATAGTTCGTCCAATGATTTTATTTTTTTGGCTTGATTCGAGTTCTCTGCCTAACCTCAAAAGAGATATCATTGAAGCTATCGTGATGTCCATTTGGTGGGTAATCTGGAGGATGCGGAACGATGCGGCTTTTTCTTTAGACAATAATCCTAAGAAAGATTTGTTATTTGATGTTTTGGTTAGTGTTTCATTTCTATGGTTTTTGTCTAGGAACCACAAATGCCATATCTCTTGGATGAGTGGATTCAAAATTCACTAATGTTTTTGTAAGTTGTCTTTCCTTTCCCGACTAGTGTCTTGCTTGTTAGGAGAGCTGTATTTTTTATTAATAAATTCTCACCGTTCCAAAAAAAAGATATTGAAATCAAGACTCAACAATAGAGAATAAAATTGAAGTTATTCAAAAACTTTAAATTTTAGAATAACAAGTGTACATAGTTTACGTATACATAGTTTTTAGACCACAGATGGTAAATTTTATATGCGGTGAAAAAGACTACAAAAACTTTTAAGTCGTGATTCATGGAGCGTGGATGGGCTTGCTTGACCATTTGTATTTTAAGGGCTTCGGATTTTGGGTGATGGTGCTGCGACGATGTCTGATGTCGGCTGAAAGTAGTGCACTGTGCGGTGTGCAGGGCCTATACTTTTAATCTAAATGTTCACAATTGACCCCTATAAACTTTCAAACAATAAGTTATTTCAGTTCTTTTAATCTAAATGTTCACAATTGACCCCTATAAAATCAACTTTCAAACAATAAGTTATTACCTAACATTCAATCTTTTTTCACTATAATCCTTGCCCATGTGAAACTTACTCTAGTATTATTAACCGTCTAATCTTTTGGATTGTGACACCGATCATAATTTAAAGACCCAAATAACACAAAAATATCCATTTATGTCAGGTAGATTAAGGTTAAGAGGACAGTGTCACGAATGAAAAAAAGTGTGTTATATATTCGTACCTAACTGTCGAATATTACATCGTATATTTTGAAGGTGACACAATAAGCAAAAGAAAAGGAGTAAAGTGTATGGATTTTGAAGTTGCTCACCGGATGTGAAACCTCAAAATTTGATAGATAGACTTGGCTTATCTCCCGCATTTACATAGAGTCCAGGGAGAGGCTGGATCGTTTCGCGATCTGATGTACACAGCCTTACCCAACTCTTTATCTAGGTGATTGTTTTCACTGCTTAAAGGTCACAAAAGGGCAAAATTTATAAGTTGATTCAAGTCAACCCTCAAAAGTTAGAGTGAATTGTAAAGTAAAAAAAAAAAAAGGGAGAAAGTAGAAACATTAAAGTAGATGTCAGGTGTTAGAAAAGAACCCATCTTATTCTTAACTCTTTTTATTTTTTTACCCTCATCCTTTTTTCTCTTTTGAGTTTTCACCTTTCTTATCAACTACTTATTCATTTTTATATTTTATATATTTAAAAATAGAGTTAAATTCACAAACAATTCATGTGATATGTCTAAATTTTAGATTTGGTCCCTAAAATTTAAAAATCTATAATGTCATTCCTAAATTATGCATAAACGTAACACGTTTGATCATTGTAGTGGATCACAGTTAACTATTATGTTAAATATTTTAAAAATGACTAAATTACCCCTTTGTTAAAAAAACAAAAAAAAGTAAAAGAAAAATAGGTTTAAAAATGGGTGGTTGTGCCACCTGAAAACTAGGGTATAAATATATGTTTTTAATTTTTTATTTTTTTAATCTATGGTATTTTGGTCATTTTTAAAATATTTAACAAAAAGTTAATTGCCATCCACTCTAGGGACCAAACATGTTATGTTTATACATAATTTAGGACTGCTATTGTAATTTTTCAAATTTAGGGACAAAATCTAAAATTTGGACATATGGACCATCCGTGTACTTAACTCTAAAAAATAAATAAACTAATTCCTATGTAATCTAGTTTTTTAAGATCTATCAGTAAACCGATAAAACCCCAGACGAAATTTTAAAACATTGGTATTAAACTTAAATGGATGTTTGGTTTGCGTGAATTAACTGGAATTTAAATTTTATTAATTTGCATGTTAGGTCAGCAAATGTAGGACTAACCCACTTGGTAAAGGCTCTCACATCTTAGATTAGAGATCATGGGTTAAAATTTAGGCATGGGGGCAATTATTTGATCTAATTTTGGATAAGGAGTTATGTACATTTGCCGTTCAAAAAAGGAAAAAAAAAAGAAGAATTTGAAATTTGAACTAAATCTAACCAAATCTTTCAATTAATAATATTCAGAATCCCTTAAGAAGTTAAATGAGACATCATGAATGTTTACAATCTATAAATACTAAAAAATCAAGATTTTGGGAGGGACACTTGTCATATTTCTAGGCCTCCACATTCTTATCTTTTCGTCTCTCTCTTCTATTAATAATCAACTCCACTATTTTAGGCAACTAAATTAATTATTTGTTTCAATTTTTATCTACAGATTTTTAAATTTAAAAATATGTTTATCATCAATTAAATTGTTTTATCATATTTTTATGAATTCTATAAACTGAAAACAATTGTATAGCTCTGTAAGATCCAAATAAAAACTCTTTAATCGTGTATTTATATATTTACATTGTTCCATTTTAACAAGTATATGTGTTAACAGATTACATTATATTTTATTCAACCCGTGTAATATACACGGGCTTTTAAAGACATAATTTTTTTATTACTAAGTATATAACGTTACATTTATTTAACTCATGTAATACACGAGATTCTAACCTAGTTTACATAATAACTTTAGTCGTTTTTCGTTTTAAAAAACATTTTTTAAAGATATTTGAGTGTAGATTTTTGTATTATATTTTGTTTATTTTAAAGGGTAATTTTTTCATTTTAGGTATTTTTACATTCCAATTCGATTAATAAATGTATCAACGAAACGCATTATGGATTTTCAAATTAATCCTTTAAATTTCAAATCCAATTCCAAAATATTCCGTGAATCAAACGCTCTTTATAATTGAGTTCAATCTGTCATTTTGTTTGCAAACATCTACATAGTAAAAATAGAAAAAAAAAACATTAATTCACACCCGTCCATCCGTTCGACCGTCCATAACTATAGTAAGAAAATACTAATAATCCAGTTTATTACTTTGATATTCGCGTTATATTATCAAAATGGTAAAAAAAACATAACTCTATTTCAGTTTTTAACTCATTTTACATCCACAAACATAACATGCATGTAAACTAATTAAACGAATCTAAAACAAGAGGGTGCATGACATATTTCCATGACTTAATTTCACCATGGAAAAGCCGGCGTCTCGTTAATTTGGTCACTGAACTTCGGAGGAACCAAAACCGATGAAGATACCTTAAACCTTTTACTCCTCGAACCACCAACACTAGTGTCCGGGCTACTTATCCACCCTCCAATCATTTGGTCTCCAAAATAACCACCTTCACCAATATCCGATCCATCCGAATCCAAACCGTGTTGTCTAGTCGAAAACACCATCCATTCGTTGCTGCAATCAGACACACTCGAGCTTTCCCATGATGAATTATACGTGGTCGCAACATCATGATCCGACACTGTTTGTGGTGGTACAATCACACTAGGTTGTACTGTTTTTTCTATGTCACTAGCAACGTTGTTATTTTGGTTATGGTTCTGATACTGGTAAATATTGCCTTTGAAGTTGAATATACTCGCAAAAGTGAAATGATCACTCACTCGGCTTTTTGGGGACGACTTATTTTCGTTGGTTCGAGCCATGATGCTTTGTAAGTTCTTGCTTAGCCTCGCTTTTAATGACGAAAAGCTAAGCGCACGTCTTGAATATGACTCCAACGAACCGGAGAATGAACTTACCATAGGTGCGAAGTTGGTTCTTGTGTGTTCGCCTCTTAAGGCTCGAGCCGCCTCATCGTAGGCTTGAGCCGCTTCCTCAGGGGTGTCATATGTACCGAGCCATAACCGTACCTTTTGGGATGAATCTTTGATTTCGGCCACCCACCTACCCGATGGCCTTTGTCGGACCCCAACAAATTTTCTCGTAGTGGGTTTCATTCCTTTGATGGTAGTTGTGGTGGTGGTGACGGCGGCGGTGGTTGTGGTAGTTTCGGATGGTTCCATGATCATTATATTATATAGGAATAAAACATGTGTCACTTGATTTTCTATTAAATAAAAATTATTGGAAGGAGGGAAAGTAGTTTCATGGTTGCATATGGTGTAGAATACTAGGATATATATAATGCTGCTCCAGTGGTGTAAGTAATAATATTAGAAATATTCCTCCATTATTTGCAAATTTTTGTTCTTTTTACAATTTAATTTTTTAATATCCTCTTGCACGAATACCTTTTGGCTTGGTTCCCAACAACTAGGTATATACCCGACTAGAATACTCATTTTTTCCTAAACAAATATAATATATGTGTGTTCTAAAGTATTTATAATAGTGACAAAACAAATAATTTTTTTATCAATATTTTGTAAATATATTACTAACAAACAAAATATGTAACTACAAGTTCGTAAGCATCAAAATGTCCTAAATGAAAAGTTTAAATTACATGTCTCGGATTAGGTTTCAATATAAAACTATTTGCTTAAAGAAGAACTTAAATACTGTTGTAAAAATTTGTCATAGAAATAAATATCATTTTTGCTTTTGTCATGGTTATGTAAATAGACTTTTTATATATCAAGGTTATATAAATAAGCGGTCTATAGTGTTAAAGGCATACAATGAATTCAACAAGCTTTAGAACAATTTTTTAATATTAAAGTGACGAAAACCTTTCTGAAAAATGAAATAAAGATGTCATAATTTTGTGTAAAAATATATTTATGACTAATATGAAACAAATTTTTTTATTTTGAAACGTTTATAAGATCACCTTCAAAAGTATAATGATGTATTCATCTTTAATGAAGAAGATAAAATGAAATAAAATTTTGGTTTAATAATATTCACTCTACTTAATGTTATTTATATAAAACCTTTAAAACTAGTATGGTCTTGAATATGCTTTTCATTTTTTTTATATTCAGAATTGTTATTTATAAGGTAGTTAATTAACTTTAATTAAGTAGATATGAAACTAAAGTTTTTTATTAGGTTTATATAAAAAAAAGTAACTGAAACAATTTATGGAGGTGGGACGCGTAGAATCAATTGTAAATAGAGTACCATAAGAATCATAACGAACACTTATACATATTGTCGATCAAATGTAGTGTGAGAGAAAAACAGTTTGAATAGGGACACGTAAAAACAATTTATACGGGTCGATCCTTGCATTTATTTACTTAAAAATTAATATGTATTAAATTTTCTTCCGCTGTTATACTAACAAAAAGAAATACAAAATCATATCAAAGATGAAAAATGACTAGTTTGAACAATTTTTTACTTGTAATATCACCTAACATGTACCTGTAGCATTTGAACTCATATATTTTTGTGGAGAGTAATTATCAGTGTCACTAGATCTGAAGACTATTGACTAAAAATGATTAGTTAATGATTCCAATTCCGAAGTTCCCTTTACCAATGTTTTTAAAACCGGACCGGACCGGCCGGTCGGACCGGGAACCGTGACCTCCACCGGTCCGGTTACATGCTCTGAGACCGTTTGCTGGTTGAACCGGGCGGTCCAAGCGATTCAGCGGTCGAACCGCGAACCGGTGGTCGAACCGGGTAGTTTAATTTTTTTTTTATTTTTTTACTATTTTTTTATCTTTTTTATCCTATAGTCATTTTAGTTACTTCTATTTACAATTTTAACTCAATTTGGCTCTTTCCTTTTAACTTATACGCTGCCAAAGGTCCTCTAAAACCCTAATCAAAATTAAAATTGAAGATTCAAAAGAATTAAAATTCCTACAGACCTACAATCCTCGTCCTTGACTCAAAATTGTTTAAATGGTTGTATATGTAGTATTTGGAATTTTTTATATTTTTCTATATATTTTTATGAATTTATATTATTTATTGCATCATCCGGTTCTTGAATCCGATCCGACCGGTCCGACCAGTGAACCTTTAAGAAGTTCGGTTCATTGTCCGGTCCGGTTCTGAAAACATTGCCCTTTACTAAACCAAAAGATAGAATCATAAAGAAGCCAACAAAGAACAGGCGGTCTTCTTTTGTCGGCTTACAGGTGATTTAACGGAATCGGAACGTTGAGTTGCAATTTTAAAATCCGGCGTTAAACCTTTCTTTATTTCCTTTTTGTTTCTTGTGTTGTTTCTACTTCATTTACCAAAATACCATTCGTGGAATTTGAACACCAGAACTCTTTAAATGAATCACTAAATAACATGAAGTCTACGTTACAAGAGATTAAATATCCATCAATTAATAAACTATTATTTTCAAAACTTTTAATGAATGGCAATTTGGAAATAATAAAGTCATAAAGGGTTAGTTTCATTTGAATACGGCCATTAGATTCCTTGGCCTATCATTCCTCTAGGGGTGGAAGTGAGTTTTTGTTTCCTAACGTTTTGTTTTTTTCTAGAAGAGGTATGTATGAAAATGACATATTACACGTTACAAATCTTGAGAAAGACCGTTTGTGTTGATATAATCTTTTTATCACTCTTCGATCTTTTTTCTTAATCTTTTTTTATTTTTATAAAAACAAGTCAGATACAATTAATAATCACCGGTGGAACTAGAGGGGGTCAGGATCCATTGACCATGTAAAAAAAAAAATATTATCAGGGTATTTGACGACGTAGTTTTTCTCTGATGGTTTGATATCTAAGTTAAAATTTTGAATTTGCATCATAAGAACTAGAATATTACTTATAACTAAGGATTAGTGCACGTATGGCACAAGATATACAAACTCATTGATAAATTTAAGCAAGTGCAAACAAAACGATTTGTATTTACTTTCTAGGCGACTTCACTATTTGCCTACGTCTGTTCTTCATATATTTAGAAACAAACAAAACGGCTAAATCAAAGAATAACTCAAGAACTAACCATCTTCTAGATTATAGTGATCCCTAGATCGTTTTATATAGCAGATTAAACATGTAACATCACATGGTTAGATTGAGGACGGTGCATTAAGCTTATGTTGGATTGGTGGTGTTGTGTCTGAAGTTGATCGGGAGGGTTATGATTCTTGATCGATCGATACCTAAATACGCAACATAAAAAGTGTAGTTCCTAAAAGATAACATGAATCTTTTTCACAAAAACCTTTAGAGGGGCTTAAAGCCAAAATTCTATTGTATCATCATTGGATCTTGCCTATAAAGCTGAGTTTTGTGTGCTTACGTTTATAACAATGATCAATATTTACTTAAATAATTGGCTTATTTTATATTCCTATCAACAAGTAGCATATAACAAAACAAAAAAATTTGTTTTACACACCTTATATTAAATAATTATTTATTTATACACCTTATATTAAATAATTATTTAATTAACAAGATTATCACAAAGGAAAATTCCAAAAGTTTTTATTTATTTATTTAGATTAATTAAAGAAATCCAAACTCGCACGACTTCAATTTGTTTGATGCTTGCCGATGTGGGAACAAATCAATTAGTTTCGAAAATACTATTCTTTAATTAGCTACCTTCCAATTGTTCATGGAAAGTTGTTTAGTAGACTTTTTCGTTTAATAGTTCATATGAAACTTTTACTTACTAAGGATAACCAGTCACTAAAAATGTATTTGGAGGCTATTGTGACGGAAGAAAAGACACTGATTAAAACTAATCTATACCTAATAAATAAGTAATTTATTGTATTACAGGTTACAATTCTATGAGCCGAAAATTCTTTTTCCTGTTTATTTTTTTTTATTACTAACTATTTAATATTTTTTTATTAACTGTATAATATTTTTTATTAATTTTTAAATCTTCATTACTATTTAATATTTTCTTTATAATTCTTAAATTTTAATTACTAACTTTTTTTTAACGGCAAACTCTTAGTCCTGTGAAGGGTAATGACAAAATCCACTCGTCAAGATTCAAACACATGACTCCGCAGGGGTAAACCCTTTACAGGGGTAACCATCATAGCAGGAGCCTGCTGACATCTTAATTACTAACTATTTCGTATTTTTTCTAATTCAAAACGCGTAAAATACGGGTATAAAGTGTAGTAAGATTTTAGGCGCATGAGAATACGACAAAAAGCATGACAGTACGAGAGTTTTCTTTTCCTTTTTTACCCTTCAGAGTGCCCCAGTTTAAATAATTTAATCAGCCCAATTTCCAAAAGCAAATTTTAATTATTTGAATTTTGTATTATTTGCCGAAAAACTAAATGTACGATTTTGAAAACAAATCGACTGGCCCAGAGTAATTTACAAACATTAAATTATTTTTTAAAAGTGAAGTTGTTACTTGTTAGTAATTTACAACTAAATCAAACAAACACTAAAATTCAAATATAATTCTAAATTGAAATATAATTTTATATAAATTGCCATAAACGTTCCAAAACATTAAAACAAGTAGCATCGTCTCGAGTCACGATATAGTCGTTTAAGGTACCTTGTTATATGGATTTTTAAACTCACACATGTGTATACGTGTTTTTATAATTCTACTTTGCTCAGTAGTACGATTCTTTATCCTAGGAAATTAATATGGTTGGATTATCACCATAAGTTCTGTATGCGATAGGATTTATTTGTCACATGTTCCTTATAGAACATTATAGTGTCCGTAGTCGGACAAGAAAGACGGATCGCCACACTAGACCCTCCTAAAACCCTTCATGTACCTCTCTCTCTTACACTCACTGAAATCCCCTCCTCCTTTTACAGGCATTCTGTGTGGACGGACTTTTGCCTCGGGACCACGGGGGTCCTTGGCTTCTCTCCTCCACGTCGGCGCCCTTCGCTTCCACCTTATCCAACGAATGTTCGTCCTCTCCCCACTGCAGATGCTCTTATGATCATTTTTTATATTAGATTACATGACTTTTGGGATTAAACATGCTTTGGTGAGTATGCAACTCTTTCATGTATATGTTGTTACTTTATACTTCAACACCAAGCTATAACTTTTCGCGAGGGTTTCATAGGCGTGTCATCATGGCACCAGTGACACAGACATCATCCGTACATGAGAGATCATATTACGACATCCATATGTGCTTTGAAAGCACATATGACACTATTTGGGAGGCATATGTGTTAATGTTTTAGGAAATAAGGGTTCTTTGTATTGAGCAACAATATATAGGAGTACAGTACATGGTATAAAACAAACTAATTACACACTGGATATGCGTGTTTGATATGGATCACTCCTAAACTATTATTTTATCAGTTGGCTAATAGATATGCGTGTTTGACGAACATCCCATCACATATTATGGTGTATTAGGTTTGCGCAACCATGTGTACGTAATGGGTACAAAGTAAATATACGTGAGCTCAAATGGTATCTCCATATGATGTTATATGCTTTTTTAATATTTATCACAACTAAATTATAAAAGGGATAAGTAGTACAACATATAAACCATCTATAAAACAAAACAAGTGAGTTTTTCCCTAAAGATTATATTCATTCCTTTTATTTGTATGCTACAAGATAAACCTCTTATGGATGACCATTTCATCTCTACCCACATGAGGAAACTTGCTAGCCTTGTATAGTCATCATAGAAGCTTATGCTTTTTCCTCTACTCCCTCTTCGATCGATGAGAGCTACCCATTCTTCTTGTGGCCCGATATCCTTCATTCGTGTGATATTAGGACCATAGAATATATTTCCATTCTTAACCTAACATTTGTAAATCCTTTTCAATATCTTAATAAATCTATAACTTATTTTAGCATGGTAATCAAACAAAGCACATTCTAGTGTCATTTTACTTTCAAAATTATAACAAATTTGTAGGTTGTAAAACAATATGTAGCTAATCCAAATTAATTCAATAGTTAGTCTTAAATCGAGAGTTGTCTTTAGACTATACCATCTTTTCTCTAAAACCGCAGGTGAGATCAGATGGTACAATCTTCTCTCTAAGTTGACAGAAATCACCGATAACTTCTTCCTAAGCGGCTTGGTAGAGATCACCACTAAAACTTCACTATATAAATCTCTTGGTGCTTCGTGGTGAAACCATTATGAATGTTTAGGGGTATAGACTAAAAGATAATAATGAAAATATGGTAAACGAACGGGAGATCTTCCAACCACTATGTAGTTATCTGACAAACGGAATGTTCTGTCTAAGGAAATAGTGGTGTATAAATCTCTCCTGGACTTGTCACTCTTTCCTGGGAATATCTCTGTTGGAGGTACTACTCTGGAAGGATAATCACTCAAGTTTACAATATATGATAAGTATAAATAAGGGAGGGCTTAATTCTAAATAAATGAATATCTGTGTTGTATTATAGGGGTGGTGGGTACGCCGCTGGTACACCCTATATATAAACCTCTTTAATGCATCATAGAGACACCTTTACGAGGAATTAGGGCAAAGATGGGATAAAAGCATGGGGAAGTCATGCTATCAAATAAATGATGAGAAACATTTAATCTTAAGCAAAGGAGTATTCATGAGATGTTAAAAGCAAAAAAAGATCATGTCACTAAATGAGTACTAGATGGAAAGCTTAATTCTAAGTGAAGAAGTATTCATTGGACGTTAAAGGGGTGGTGGATACGCCCTGGTACTTCCTTTATATAAACTTATTTAACGTAACATGGAGAAACCTTTATAAGGAATTAGAACAAGGATAAATATGAAAGTATGCCACAAGGTCATGCTATATGTGCGAATATGCGAGGTGTGTTAAATGTGAATACATGAATGCATGATAGATGATCGTGCTATATGTGTAAATATGAATGTATGACGGAAACGAGTCTAAGTCTTAAAATGGAATAACAGAGTACTCACGAATTATTAAAGGGGTGGTGGATACGCCGCTGGTACTTTCTATATATAAGCCTCTTTAGTGCACCATGGGGAAACCGTTACGAATTTTTAAGGTGAGGGCTGGTTGGAAATATATTGGGAGGTGTGTTAAATGTGAATACATGAATGCATGAAAGATGATCGTGCTATATGTGTAAATATGAATGTATGACGGAAATGAGTCTAAGTCTTAAAATGGAATAATGGAGTACTCACGAATTATTAAAATGGTGGTGGATACGCCGCTGGTACTTCCTATATATAAGCCTCTTTAGTGCACCATGGGGAAACCGTTACGAAGTTTTAAGGTGAGGGCTGGTTGGAAATATATTGGGAGGCTACGAGTCTATGATACTCAAGATCCCAATAAAAAGAGATGTCCAGCCTACGGGGCAGATCTCTAGAATGAATGAAAAAAGGTGCAGAGTCTACGGGACGGAAGGGCCTTAAATATGAGAATAGAAAGGTGCCCAGTCTATAGGCGGAAGGACCAGGTAGAGGTGCCCAGTCTATGAGGCGGAAGGACCTAAAATGAATAATAATAAAATATACGAGTGACGTGACCGGAGGTACATCCGGAGATGGTCACGGAGGCGCCGAGAGCCCAGGAACTTGAACAATAATAAGAACCTAAAGGGTTCATAATGAAATGAATGATGCAGTTTACTTACTTAGCGTAAGCTAATTCAAAAACGTTCTCCAAACACTGCAGTAAAGAGGCACGTGAAATGAAGCTTCCTGAGGACGTGGCCGTTCGGAGTTGAAGAATCCCTATGTTACATAATGTAATAATTTATGTAAAAACAATATTTATAATAAAATATACCTTTATCACTTAGTGATGAGGTTTTGAAAAATCTGGGACCCGTTTTCCGCATTAAACTCTGATAAAATAATAAAGGGATATTAGGATGTTTAAGAAATCGAGCCTGCCATCTGAGTTGTTGACCAAAACAGTTGCTAGTTCACCTTCTTCCTGGTTATATCAAGCCTAATGCATCATATGGTAACAAAACATAAGTATGTTGTATCAAATGGTAAAAAATAAAATTAGCATGTTACATTTTTAGTGCAAATAGCCTTTTTTTACACAACTAAGAAAAGGGTATTTGTCGATAAAAAATGAACTTTTTGAATAAAGTGGTTTGGCAATTTTAAAGCATCTAAACGCACGCACGCACGCACACACACACAGAGTTCTATGTTTGATATTATAGGGAAAGAGAGCGTTCACCATGTATCATTCCAAAGTTATTTAGGTAAAGCCCCAATATTTGCATTGCTAGGCATGAAATATCTCTTTCTCCTCAGAATTATTATAATGAAAAGTTATTGTTGTTTTACAACTAATGTCAAACCATACACCAAACCACCTCAGAGTAGAGGAAAAGCAATGAATACTGAATAGGAGTGCCCTGTGGGCCAAAGACAATCCACAAACTCAAGAGGTTCTCCATCTCTTCTTATTTTTATAGAAGATACTCTAAAACATTCATAACACTCATTACTTTTGAGCTTTGTAAGATCTTCCCTCTGCATTTGTCCTCAATGATCATGTTGTTTTTTCTACTGATTTTTAACTAAATTACATATAAAAAAAGGAAAAGTTTGTCATGGGTAATTTAGGAAGATGTAAATGTCCGGGAATGTTAATCTGAAAAAAGTGTGTGAGGTTTTAAACTATTAAACCATAAGATAGATTTATTAAGGACTGTGATTAAGACTAAGCAGCCACAGATCATGGATTTGGTAAACGACAATGTATACCGAAAATGAAGAGTAAGAACAGGGCAATTTAACAAATAGCCCTAAACCTAAAACAAAAACTCACCTAACCAAAATTACCTCCATTCGCAATTCATTGAAGTAGATAAGCAATATACCTGGTTTCGTAACCCTGCCCTACGCTCATTACAGAAGAAGAATAAAAGTCCAACTTGCAAAAATGCTGGTTGAACCGATCTGCAATGAATCAAACACACAAACATCCTTATTGTTACCTTTCTTTCAGCTTTGGATCATGGATTTTAGGGCATGAACCTGATATAAGAAACGAAACACACACAAAAATCATCATATCAAACTTTATAACCTGGAGAATAAATAACCCATTCTTTTAATACTCATTCACAAAGCGATAAATATGTAAGGGGTTAATACCAAATTCAATTTGTTGTGCCCCTTGTCTTTTCTTCAGTCAACTTGCAAGCTAAATACCACAAATCTCCATTTACTTTCACAGATTAGCAACTTAGCATGAAGTACCAAGGTAATTGGAACATTAATAAAATTAATATGATCATATATCAGCTCCGAATCATCCATAAAACACCAACAACCAAACACATTTTAAGAATAAAGATACCTCACAGCTATTAACATATAAACTACCAACAGGGCACATACCATTTCGGGCAGAATGCATATAATCTTCATTGCTCCGATTTGACCACATCTTTGTAAGCCCAACTACTAAAATAAAAATCACAATGTCAGCACCTAGAGATAAAAGGGGTTCACTTTTCATACCAACCATGGTTGAAGTTCATTAGTTATAAAGAAAAAAATTTGCAGGTTTACAATTCAACATACAACAACACCTCCACATAACTGATTACTTGGTTAGTCAAAACATAAAGAATACAATTATAATCTTCAACTGCAGTTTTGTTAGGAATCTTTTAAAAGTGGATTAAGAAGGTACAACCTAGTCTGGATCCATGAAGCTCCAAACCCAATCACCCAAATTCCACACACAAAACCTTCAAACCTGCAACATGCTCCTGCCAATAAAATCAAACCAATGAGCTCGACAAATTCATCCGTAACCTAGTCGAAAAAGGAAAAGCCACTGTAATTCCGGCAACAATTAACATCAAATCAAGCAATTTCTCTACAATCGCTGGTATTCCACCAACAACACCACCAGATTCCACTAATTGCAGCAAATTTCAAACACGAAAAGTAAAATCAAACCTGAACAGTGTGCGACTGAATACTGAGAAGTCGACCGGTTTCACAATTCCTAGAGATATGTGCGTGAAGGTAAGGTATGAAACCACTTCTCTTGCAACAATTGATCTGAGTCAAAAGGGCTTATCGAGGCGAGTTAGGGCTCCAATCGATATCTCAGTTTCGTGGTGTTGACGATAGAAGAAAGAAGAGGGAAAGAGAAGAAATGGTAGATTGAAGTGAAGAAAATGAAAGGGAGAAGAACACGTAGCAGGAATGAAAACCGTGATACACGTGGCTACCCTGGCAAGTAACCGTGCTCTATTCAATGTCACCCCAATGTGACATTATCTAATGCAAAACACACTTGTACTTTGTTGCTTGAATCCTTGTACATTACTATTCAACCATTTGTCTGTTGTTTAGTTAATTGTTAATTCTGGTGTTTCTTAAGTAAGAATCATCTTAGTTTTATAGCGAAACCAAAGTCGAAACATATCATCTTAGTCTTACGTAAGGATTATCTTAGTTTTATAGGGAAACAAAAAAAAATATTATATTGAATTGGGTTTAAAAATTCTTACTCAAAGTGTAAAAGTTTATGTTTCAACTCATTAGTCGCAACTGATCAGTGGAAATTGAATTGGGAACCCGCAACAACAACTTCCTGTCGGGTGACATCATAAGTGATAACCCACCAACAGCCGCAACTACTAAGCAGTGCCAACACGAGCAACAACAAATGTTGCCCTATTAATGGTAATTCGCACTCATCAGTCTTGCAACTTATCAGCAACAACTAGGCCTGTAAATAAAACAAACGTTTAGTGAACTGTTCATGAAACGTTCGGCATGAAGTTGGTTTATGTTTGTTTATTTAATAAACAAACGAACATAAACAAAAAAAATTATTCGTTTAATTAAATGAACGAATATGAACACATGTCTCGTTCGTTCATTTAAATTCATTTATTAACGGTCGTTTATGTTCGCTCATTTATGTCTGTTCATTAATTTTTATTAATGACTATAATGCATAGATCGAGTTTGAATGAAAAATATGAATAGGGTAAAGTATTGAATGATTGATTTTGTATACATAGTATAAATTTGAACCACTATTTTGAGCTTACGTATTTTATTTATTTTTTATTACAGGTTTAAACATGAATGATGGATTTTTGGATGAAACGTGGATGGTGGATGAATGTTTTTTGAATGAATTATGCTAGATTTTTTGTTGAATCATGTGCATTTGAATGACTAATTTAGATGTGCTTTTGGATGAATCGTGATGTATTAGACTTGTTCATTTATGCTAACTTGTGTTTGTTTATGTTTGTTCAATTATGTTCATTTGTGTTCGTTTATATTTGTTTATTTACATTCATGACCTGTTCGTTTAGCTTTTTAAAGAGAACTTAAACGAACACGAACATGTCCATTTTCTGAATGAACGAACATGAACAAAAAAAAATTGTTCGATTATATCTTCGTGTTCGTGTTCAGTTAAAGTTAAATAAACGAACATGAGCGGGCCCTCGTTCGAGTTCGTTCGGTTCGTTACGGGCCTAACAACACCTTGTTGCTGACCAAGCCGAGCCACAGTTCAAAAACATAAGTTGGCTCTAGCGATGTGATCATGACACTATCAGTGGTATCCGAGAGCACTTGTTGATCAACAACAATTTGCTACTACATGACGTCATCATTTGCGTCATTAGTGGTATCGACGAGCAGTGGCAACTTGATCAGCATCAACCTACTGACTGAGCCAAGCCACATTTCAAAAGCATAAGGCATCTCTCAAGCGGTGAAGTGCCAAGTACACCATAAAATGTCACATTACGCCCATCACCTACGCAACGATTGTGCAAAACAGGGTGTGAAACATCCCTTATGGTCCTCACTTGTTTCTCCTTCTAAGAAAATAATATCCTTAGAAACTTTTACTTATATACCACTCTAAATTTCCACTCTCCTCCTATGTGGGATGAGTTCCCACATTTTTATTCCAATTTTAATAACCCTGTAAAGGTCAAGCACATAACTTTGTGCACTAATATCACATTCATATTCGCTTCGATTTGGACACAATTTGATTCATTGTGTAACTCTCACATAGTGGAACATAAATAATAATTATATTAATTAATAACAATAACAGTCACATGTAATTATTTGTGTTTAAAGTTAGTGGAAAAAAACCTATTTTTCATCCATTTTCCAACATATTCAACAATTAAAACTATTTATTCTTTTGATTTTAATCATTTAAAACCCTAACTATCATGATTAAAGAAGGAAAACTGAATGCAAAACTTGGAATATAATAAAAGCAATGGAAGCCATCTTATCAAGTTAAAGATGAATGAATGATAATCAACCGTGTTTAAATAATTCTATTTTCATATCCAATAATAAAAGTGTATTTCATACTCGTTGAGTACTTAATTACTAATTATTCGTTGGGTTTGTGAGTCTCCCACGGCGGATTCATGTTTATAAACTTATCTAATTAAAAATTATATGTTAGAATTCTTATTAACGGAAACTCGACCTTAAACTCAACAAAAATAAGTTTATATAAATTACTCGAATATAGTTCTAACAATTCCATATTTCAACAATTCTTTTTAATATTTATAATATATTCGGTCTTAATGCGAGTAAACGTGTACGAGATCGGTTTAGGGTAATTGGACTTTTATCATCCATATCATATATGTCTCAAATTCAGAAAGATTTCTATAATTAATCCCACACCCGTCCCAGTCGTCTTACTCAAATACATGTCTCGAATGTTTTGGATTTCAATTTTTCATGTCGGGTTCGTTATTTTCTATGATCCCCACACCAGTTTGTTTAATTGATGCTAAATGTACAACTTCTATTGCATGAAAATCCCTAAACCATTTTGTTTATTTAGTGCTAAGTGTACAACTACCATTGCATGAAAGTGCAAGTTGTTATTGTATTAGAATCGGGAAGCAAACGGCATGGATAACCCGATTTTTGTGGCTTTTTGCAGTACCGAAAGTAAGGGGATTGGTGTTCCCGCCGGTATCACAAGGTACCGACCCATTCCGGAAACCACTCCCTCTCTCTTAAGCATTTTAAAGTTAATATATAACTTTTGGTTTCGTTAATACAATGATGATGTGTTTTATTTCTAAAAATTATTATTATTATTGAATGTAGTAATAATATATATATATATATATATATATATATGGGAACTTTCTACTAAGAAATGGTTTTTCGCTAAAAAATGCTGAGAAATGGGTCAAACGAACCCCGATTGAGCTCATTACATTGGCGTTAGAACCGCCTCATCAAACCCTAACCCGCTCCCAAAAACCTAAACCCCCTCCACCCGCACCCCCAAAAACCTAAACCCCCCTCCAACCCCACCCCGAAAAGCCTAAAACCACCACCCCCACCTCCCAAAAACCTAAACCCACCCCCAAAACCTAAACCCCCCACCCCCAAAAAAAAAAACCTAAACCCCTCATCCCACCCCTCAAAAAAAACCTAAACCCTAAAATCTAAACCTTAAAAGCTAAACCCTAATGCTAAAACCCTAAAATTCAACCCTAAAATCTAAACCTTAAAATCTAAACCCTAAAAGCTAAGATGGTAGAGTTCGACGAGACGGTTTCAACGCCGCTGAAATGAGCTCAATCGGAGTTCGATTGATATCGTTTCTTAAAGTTTTTGTCATGTCTTAAGTTTTTTAGCGAAAAACCACTTCTTATTTGAACCTCCCCTGTATTTAAATATTACATGTTTATACTATATCTCCATCATATTAATTTGATTAAATATGATTCTCCAAAATCAATTGATTAAAGTAGGTTCCAATCAGTTCTAGGGTCCCACTTTTATGAAATCCCAAATGAGCAAATGGCCAAGTCATAAGGTCAAATTGATGGGTTAGGAATCTTGATTTAAAATAATTGATCTTGCTTTGAATATTTTTATTTCTTTGATCGCAAGTTTAGAACTTGGTTTATGACCCATATTAATATTTGTAACAAGTTATGGTCTTGCAAGTTAGCTCCTCTACAAGATTTTCATATCTTGTTTAAAAAAAACAAGATTTTCATAATAGATTTTCATAGACGACTTTTATTCATACGAGTTTACTGATTATTACTTACGATTTGGTCTAATATTTTTGTCTTTATGTTTATTGTTGACAAGTTAAATATTACGAGTCTGTTGATACATGTCAATGCTTAAGCATTAAGCAAGATAAGATTTAAGCTTATGTTTTTATCTTTTTAAAAACTCGTAATTAAAACTCGACTAAACAATCTTCTCATGAACCAAGATTTTACACTAGATGATATTTTCTTCATAAGATCTAAATGATATGTATGAGGAACTGGTCAAACTTCTATAAAATGTGAAATGAGTTTTATTTACCCAAATGAAATTGAAAAATGTGACAAGAGGTTCAAGTGGGTAAGAAGTTTGTACTTTTGAGGATGTATGTATAAAGATATCAAACTTTTGGACTCAATTTGAATAAAAATTGAAACTCTAAGGGACTTTAACATTCTGGGGAACAAGTGAACAACCTTGGAGGCATCCAGATGAGTATAAAGTGTGGGAATCAAGAATCACCAAAAAGTCTCCACCATTGCCTTATCAACAATCAGTTTTATATGCTTTTATTAAATAAAATTTCTAGTTATATAATGCAACGGTTCAATATAATAATAAAATGTTATAATTGACAGTTTGTCATCAATAATAATACTAATTATTTTTCTAAAAATTTTCAAGAATGATAGATAACAACACATTTGAAATAAGTAAACTCTTAACATATACATACAAAAATTTATAAATTAACCTGTTATATTTCCTTGGATTAAAAGGAAAACAAAAAACCTAGAAATAAGGAAAGCAGCCATAGATTCACTTTTCAGGTCATTCATTTCTTGGGATCTTTTTAGAATTTATTCACTCATGCTCTAACTTTCCTTTTCTTATCTTTCTAATTGTATAACCCTTTTTTGCTACATATATCTATCTGCTAGGGTTTGCTTTGATCCAATTATTCTAAATTTGGATTAAAAGTCCAGGCAATACTCTCCAAGAGTGGGTCCCTTAGCCATTGAAGTGGACCCACATGAGATGCAAGTCCAAAGAAGCAAGCCAAGAAGAAAATGAGAAGAAGAATGGTCTCAAATTTCCTCTCTTCCCATCTACACCTCTATCAATCAATGGCCCTCACATCACACTCTTTAACTTTGAGTCCACCCAAAGAGAAGCTGATTCCATTTTTTGGGCACTATTTTCCCTCCATCCTATGTAACTTTCATCATTTTTAATGAATCTTGATCTGGGATTTGGTCAAGTTTCAATCTTTTTGGTGTTTTTGGTTGAATCTGTCAGAAATTGAAGTTTTTTGCTGTTGGGTTTCTTGAATTCTTGCAAAAAAACCTCATGATTTGTCAGTATGTTATCTTTGTCTGCAATTCTTGATTTCCTTGCTTTTCTTGTAAATTAAACATGTTGTTTTAATTGGAGATTGATGAAGTCTTAGGTACTAGTTGGTAATCTTGGATCTTAATCTTGATTTGTTTTCTTAGTGGTCATACATACCCTTGTTGTTTAATCTACTCTGTAAACAGGATTCTGGGTTTGATTTTTATTTCTGTTGGATCTTCCAAAATCTTTCATGGAAGTTGATTGAACAATTAAGGTCTCAATCTTGAATCTCATTTTGTAATTAGTGTTTTGCTAATTCTTTGTTCTCATTGTTAAACTTGGGTCTTAATCTTGATTTTCTTCCTCAATCATTTTCCTTTATTCCTGAATCTTGTTCTGTAATTAGGGTTTATTTACCTTTTCCTTTTTTTGTGGATAGTTTCTTAAATTATCCCCAAAACTTGAAGTGATTAGAGTCATTAGATTGGTAAAACCATGAACTTGATTACTACAGTTATAGGCTTTGCAATGAGTGCCACTTTCATTGTATTTGTCTGTGCTAGACTCTTTTGTGGGCGATTTCGTCGGTATGAATCACGCCAATTGTTTGAGATTGACTCAAGGATTGACCTTGAAAGGGTATGTTTTCTATCCTTAAAACATTAGTGATTTACATTCCTAAATGTGTTACATGAACTGATCAACATATGCTTCCAACTAACCTTGGATATTTGAAGCTATTAAGTTGTTTGATATTTACTTCAATTAGATTTTGAACTTTTGACCAACTAGAATTGAGAACTAACTGATTTCTTGCTTTAGAATGATTATTCAAACCTTTTGGTTATGGTTATCAAGATACACAAAACCTCCCTGCAAATAAACATGATATTGGAATCTCCATAAACACCTTTTTTCTGCCAATGAAGTTGTATGCAAGTTATACTTGAATATTTTTATAGATTTCGGTACTTGTTAACGTCTTTGTAAAGTCAAAATCTTTATGCAGATAGTTCCTTTGTCTTATGAAAATTACCACATTATTAATAATATGACAAAGTTAATGAGTTTTGTGGATAAAAAATTGATACTTTGGACAAATAGGCGATTCAAGCTTTTTGAATGTATGGGGAAAGAAAATGTTTCAGCTTTCAATTTTCATCAAGACATCTAAAAATGAAAACTTTTGTAATTTTCATCAGAAAGAAGGATTTAGATTGTGAAAGATATGTTTGGGAGATCATCTCATCGATCATACCTATATTGTTTACCTTGGTTGGAATTTAAAAAATGTGTTTCTGTGTTATGAGGATTTTATTCTAACCGTTTGGAAAAACAATGACAGCAAGAGCACCGGGTCGTAGGCCTTGAACCAGCTATGGTTGCAGCCATTCCCACTATGAAATTTGACCGTGAAGCCTTCGGTTCCATGGAGGACGCCCAGTAAGTTTGGTCCAACCCACCCACTGCATATTCTAAATTCATTTTCTTCAACTGTTCAATAAAATCTGTTTTAAACTGTTAAGTTGAGAATAGTGTTTCCAAGATTGTAATAATTTGCACTGAAAAAAAAACATATTATGGTGGTGCATATTAGATGTTAGAGCCACCAAAAAAGTGACATTTTACAGGTAATTGACTTTTTTTTTTTAAATTCACAGGTGTACAATATGTTTAGGTGAATACCAAGAAAAAGAGGTGCTAAGAATTATGCCAAAATGTGGGCATAGTTTCCATCTTTCTTGTATAGATTTGTGGCTAAGAAAGCAGTCGACTTGCCCCGTGTGTCGTCTATCTGTTATAGCCACAAACAGCCCCGAGATTTCAAGGGATGTCTCAATGGAGCGGTCCCGCCAGTGGCTGCTACCGCACCCTGGTCAAGGAAGTAGTCAAAGTCAAAGAGGGGATTCAGCCATGGGAGATGTAGAAGCAGGAACAGAAGCAGGAAGATGACAGATTATGAAGAAAGTTTAAAGATTTAGGCTGTTTATCATCATTCTTGGTTGCTTGGGATTGGTGTGTATATGGTTGTTTTATATATTTATATTTGTCTAATTTGACACAATGAATACTGCTTTTGGAAGCATGTAATCGGTTATTAAAGTCATAAACATCATGATTCCTGGTTTTCAGATTTCTATTAGTTTGTATATAAATAAAAAGATAACTTTTCAATATAGAATGATTAATGGTTTTCAAATTTTATATTGGTTTGTATATAAGTAAAGATATATATAAAACTGTTTCACATAATTTAATTATGATTTTTATATTATATTGTCATAGGGAATGGTTCAAATACTAACCAACTTTTTACTATGAAACAATCACATGATTTATAAATTATTTTTTCTTTTAATTGTTAAAATAGTATTTAAGTATCTTGAATAAATATTTTGAACGTAAATACGGAAATGATGAGTCTTACATATATGTACCAAATAATGTTACATATACGTGACACATAGTGTTTACATATATGTAACATTAACATAATGATAATTTTTACATATACGTAACACAATGTTTGAGAGTGGTTATCATATAAATATTGGTTAGCATTTGAACCTCACCCTATTGTCATATTGGTGGAACTAGAAAAAGGTATGTGTTTGTTTTATATAAATAAGGGGACTACTAATCGCACACGGGATTTGCTATTTGTATCGGGCTCTATACGCATCGTATAGGGCAATACGATGCGTATATCCCTTCACAATTTCCCATGCCCGACAGCCTCATACAAAGTGGTCATTCCAACCCCTATACGCATCGAATAGGGCAATACGATGTGTATAGGGTACGAGGTACCTTTTGCAACTAGTCATCCATCACATCGCTATACGTGGCGTATAGAGATGTGATGGATGACTAGTTGCAGAAGGTACCTCGTACCCTAAACCGCATCGTATTGCCCTATACGATACATATAGGTGTTGGAATAACCACTTTGTACAAGGCTGTCGGTTTGACCAGGACTCTATACGCATCGCATAGGGCTATACGATACGTATAGGGGCCAAATTTTGTGTATTTAACCATGCAGAATTCTCATTTGAACGTATCGTTCAAAAATGTTTCAAACAATTTCCCAAAAAAAATTATAGCCATGTCTTGGTGGTGGGATGGTAACTACGGTTTTCAGGTAAATTCTAACAAGTCGCTGGAAAACAACCCGCAAAGTTCTGGATTTCAAGATGTGAACCGGGAGGAGGTCTCGTCCGACGTTTATTCTAATCAACGAGTAAGACTTCCAGATTTGAACGAGCCACTAAGCAATCTCGAGTTCGTATACGGTGAACCCTCTTACCTTACACAACCCACGGACGACTACGTGTACGGTGAAGTCTCTTACCCGACACAACAAACCGACAACTTTGTATACGCGGGGAACAAGCCGGCTAACGACTCCAAGGACGAGGAACAAACCCATCCAACCGTGTCGTATAAAACTGACCAGGTATAACATTCCTATATATATACATACATTTAGTTTGTTGTTTATTAACTTTTACCGTACCGTTGTTGCAGAATTTTCAGTCTCGTGAACAGTTGGTGGATTGGGCTGTCCGCAGAGGACGTGAGAATGGTTGCGTCATTGTCACCCGACAATCAAGGAGAAAAGGCGACGACCTGTCGGAACCGGTTATCAAGGTGTGGCTTGTGTGTGACCGTCACGGCGGACGTAAGTCTACTGCCACGGTTCAACGTGCCAGTAGCAAGAAATCAGGTTGTCCCTTTAAATTGGAAGGAGAGTACCAAGTAAATACTGGTGACGGGTTTGTACTTCGAGCCCGAGACGATCACGCCACTTTACACCGAGGCGGTGACGGAGGTGGACAAGGAGGATCTACTTGTTTTTTGAGGTTTGATTTCAGATAACCCTTGGTTAGGTACCAAGGGGAGGGTCTCGGGGATTAGAGACCCCCTATATATATATTTGCACTGGCTTATCTCGACGTCGATCGCATCGCGTCTGAAAAGCCGTGATTGGTGCACCGATAGAGACATCTTTTTCCTCTACTGCCTGCTTATAGGCACGCGATGCGCCCTATCCACATGCCTTGTGATTTATTTTGCGTCTGCCAATATTCGGCAGAAGCGCGGGCTTTTGTATGGCGGCGCTTTTATCATTCAGATCATGCGTACTCTTACACCATGGCATGCGCATGAACCTGAGTTGTTACCGCCCATTCCCCCTGTCCGATTAGACCGCCGCATGGTTAGCGGCATGCGCATCACGCACCGATTCTCGAGCCTCGGCCTTCGGTTCGTAGGGGCCGTCCAGGACCAGGTTTGGGTCCCGGTGCCGTTGACGCCGATGCCGGGAAAGGGGAACCCGTCTATGCCTGACCCGCTACATGGTGTGCCGTTGCCGTAGCCGCAGCCTATAGTCCAGCCCATCCACGACCAGCCGCCACAGCATCCCCGACACGCACGTCGGTCTGTTAGGCTGGACAGGGCGACCCAGACATTGCTTGATGGACTTGTTACCGACTCACATCAACAGGCTCGTCATAGCGACCGCATGGAGGACCTGATGATGTGGGCGGTTGGTCGCCTCGTGGATCTGTCACGAGCCGCCGACATCGTGCCACCACCACGTCATTATCCAGGCGACCCAGTTCAGGATGAGAGCGGGGCGGGTCAGGATGACGGCGGAGCGGGTCAGGCTTAGTTGTTTTTATTTGTATTCAGTTTGTTTCTGCTGTTATGTATGTAAAAACATTTTGATGTATATATTTAATTTTTTGATGTAATGTATATAATGTTTTGGTTATTTGTTTGGTTGTTATGTTTAATATTTTGTTTGGTTGTAATGATAAATTATAAATGTAAAAATATAATAAATGTTTAAAAAATAAAAATTATATAAATTAAAAAATAGGTAAAAATTATATAAATTAAAAAAGATAACAAACTTATATTAACAAAGTTATATAAATTAAATTAAAAAAGATAATTAAATAAAAAAACCTATACGTGGCGTATAGGGCAATATGTCACGTATAGGATTCTTAAATCCCAAATCTGCCAACTTTTGAAGCAAAAATATAACTCATGACCCATATGCTGCGTATAGCTCAATACGCCACGTATGGGACCCAACCGCCAGTCAGGGAATGACACGTTGCATTCTGTTATCAGAAACTGAAACCTATACGCCTCGTATTGGACTATACGATGGTGTATAGGGCGGCGGCGTGTCCAATTAGCAATATTGCGTGTCTTAATAGAATCCCCCCATAAATAAACTAGTTTTGAACCCCGTGTCTACACACGGGGTGAAAAATATTAATAAATAAAATTTTTAATTTTTTATGTATATATTTTATAGGTGTAAAAATGTATTACATATACTAAGGATATAAAACAAAATTTAAAATATGTAAATATTAAGATAAAATTGGGTTTCAAAAAAACGTTAATTACTATTTAATATAATTTGACTTTCATTTACTATTTGATTGAAAACAAAAGTTACATAATTAGATTTCAAAGTTTTCTTATAATAAGGGATAATTTAAAATAAATGTATTTTATTATTATTTTCTTTAAAAATATAATTATTATTAAAAGATAGATGTGCATTTAATAAGAGAGAGATGCGGGAAAAAAATAATAAAAATGAATATAGAGGCGACACGTGTCATGAAAAAACCTTTATTTATTATACAATATAGATTTAATAATAGAGGTATTAATATGAGGAGAAATGATAGATAGGACTACTGTTAGTTAAAACAAATACATAAAAATATCTAATACATTCTATGTTTATGCATAGGTTTATATATTTTCTTACTAGCTTAGAACCCATGTAATACACACGGGGTTAAAAATATCAATACATAAAATTCTTAAATTTTTATGTATATATTTTAGAGGTGTAAAAATGTATTATATATATTAATGATAGAAAACAAAATTCAAAATATGTAAATATTAATATAGAGTAAACTGCAATTTGCACCTCTATGCTTTAGGCCCACTGATATGTTCCAACCCTGTTTAAAAGAAAGTGCACTTTAACCCCCGATGGTAAAGTTTCTCTTTCTTTTTGCGTCCCTCCGTCAAACATCCGTCCATTCCTCCGTCCATTTATGTCGCATAAGTCTGTTTTGCCTTTGTATCTGACATGTGAGCCCTAACTTCATTAAGTTCGTCTTCCCCAATTGTCCTAATTACCTGATAAAAGCTGGTTGCAATTAAAAGTTGTGATCCAACAACCCACTCGATCAACATGTCCATCTCTTCCAACAAAACTTCCATTAACCTACAATTCTTACTCCTTGATCTACTGCCCACCATGGTAGCACCACAATGCAAAGTGGAAGACAACACCTATAGCCACATCAACAAACATGATGCGAGAGCTTACTGTGAGGATCCGGAGGATGTAGATGATTATAATAACCGGAAGTTAGGGTTTGTGGTTGGGGATATGAGAGATGAAATTGAACAATTAGTTGGAGAGAATGGGGCTTTAGAGGGAATTTACTCCAAAATTGTTCCAAATGAGGTTGATGATGGAACATTTTGGTTTAGGTATTTTTATAAGGTGCATAAGCTTAAACAGCAAGAGGAAATGAGAGCTAGGCTTGTGAAGAGATCATTATCAGTAGATGATGATGATGATGAAGAGGAATTCAGCTTCTTTAACCCACCAACAATCTTCCATCTTCACTCACAATTCTCATCAAATCTTGCTTCTGATCAACCACAAGTCACAAGATTCGATCAATTCAGCGTAAACCCCTTTGACCCTCTTCAATTCTTGTCTTAATTTCTTCTAAAGTCGGCTAATTTCTGACACCCAATTGTCCGATAATTTGTTTTCTAGTCAGAAATTTTAAATGGGTAATTGCTGTGCTGTTCCTTCCACCACGGATTCCGATTTTGAACCCAAAAAAAGAGGATGAAGATCTTGAGTGGGATGAGATTGAAGATCTTGGGAAAACTGATGATAAGAATGTCTCTCTTATCATTTGAAAACCACATGGTCGCACACTCAGGAAAGAGGATGAAATACAGTTACAAATCGATATACAGAGGTGTAAGAGACAAAAGTACTAAATTTCCGTTCTTCTAAACGGAGGAATGGACGGATTTTTGACGAAATGGTGTAAAAAGAAAGAGAAACTTTATCATCGGGAGTTAAATTGCACTTTCTTTTAAACAAGGTTGCAACGTGCCAGCAGGCCTAAACCACAGGGGTGCAAATTGCAGTTTACTCTATTAATATATAATTGAGTTTCGAAAATACGTTAATTACTATTTATTGTAATTTGACTTTCATTTACTATTTGATTGAAAATAAAAGTTACATAATTAGTTTTCAAAGTTTCTTATAATAAAAGATAATTAAAATAAATGTGATTTATTAGTATAATTTGTATTTTCTTTAAAAATATACTATTATTAAAAGATAAAGGTGTATTTAATATAAGAGAGAGGCGGGAAAAAATGATTAGAATGAATATGAAGGCGACACGTGGTATGAAAAAAAACTTTACATAATTAGCTTAGAACCCGTGTACTACACACGTGTGAAAAATATTAATACATAAAATTTTAAATCTTTATGTATATATTTTAAATGTGTAAAAATGTATTACATATACTAAGGATATAAAACAAAATTCAAAACTTGTAAAAATTAATATATAATTGGATTTCAAAAATACATTAATTACTATTTAATATAATTTGACTTTCATTTACTATTTGATTAAAAATAAAAGTTACATAATTAAATTTCAAAGTTTCTTATAATAATGAAGAATTAAAATAAATATGTTTTACTAGTATAATTAGTATTTTCTTTAAAAGTATATTATTATTAAAAGATAAAGGTGTATTTAATAAGAGAGAGAGCCGGAAAAAAATGATGAGAATGATTATGGAGGCGACACGTGGCATAAAAAACCTTTATTTATACATAAGAAACATCAACATTTATAACTTAGTAATTTTTTTTGAATTTTCCCCTTCAAAATCCTTTAAATTGATATTTAACCAAAAATAAAAAATAAAGATCATACACTTCTAAAAGTAACAACTGGAATGCTTTTTTTTTATTTTTTCTTACAAAACAATGTATATTAGGGGTTAACAGAATAAGAAGATAATATTTTAGTATTATTTTTTATTGTACATATATTACCTTTTAACATTTTGGTTAAAGATCAATTGTAGTCATTTAAAATATAGTAAAAACATAAATTTGTTAATAATATATAAAAGAGCCTTTATTTACCACTAAAAGTGATAAAATATAAATTTGTTAATAGTATATAAAAAGAACCTTTATTTAACACTAAAAGTGATAAAAATACAAATTTGTCACCTTAAAGAGTGTTCATCTATTATTATTATATTTTGATTTTTACCAAATAATAAGAAAAATCCAGAAAAGGGAGCACTTGGGCCTAAAAGTGGGAGCCGTCCAAAACATACTGGCCATTGGCCAAGCCCCGTTGTAGCTGACCCAGAATGACCCGCACTTGAAAGGTTCGTTAGATGGGTCTGGTGACGTATGTCAAGTTTGGGTTCCATATTTAAGCTTAGAGCATGAGGTATACCGGTGTGATTGTGGTGGTGTGTTGTGATAATAAAGTGCACGCCACGTCGCGCCACGTCACTATCCTCATTATCACACCACCCATCACTTGGCAAAGGGTATACCCGTGTGATTGTGGTGGTATGATAATTAATTAATTTTTTTTTGAAAATATAGCCGTTAACGGCTTTGTAAACATTGAAAAACACAAAATCACCCCGTGATTTTTTCCACGCCAAGGAATCACGCCGCAAGGGGGCGGTGTTCCATCTTAATCACGCCGTGATTTTACCTTCCACATCGGATCACCGCGTGAAAAGAGGTGGTATATCGGATGGCCTTAGGCCCATATAAGATTCGGCTCATTGGACCTAAGTGAGACCCACATGCCTACATGCTCTCGTATATAAGGAGCCTCTCCTCCATCTCTAGGGTCTAGTGGACTTCTCTCCATATTTAATCGTATGGAATATAGAAAAGGTTTGTCTTTATCTCATTTTCTTTTACCTTATTGTTTGAATGAGATTTTGTCAGGTACGTTTATTTGTTCATACACTTATATATATCGAATACTAACTTGATTGTTGGATTAGGGTCTCAAGACCATAATCTCATACCCCTTCTAAGACCATGTGTTGTGGTCATTTTTCATTTTTCATTATCTTTCATAACCTCAACACCACATCACACCCTCCTCTATTTTTCACCCCATCTTTTAACCTATGTAATTGTCATCTTTCATCTTTCACCCGTTAATTTTTTTTAATACAAATAATATTACATATTAAAAAAATATTTTTCAAAAAGGATAATATAACTTACTAAACAAAAATAAAACATAAAGCTAAGAATAATTAATAATAACAAAATATTACATCATAATAAAAAAATATATGATTAAAGCTAAGATTAATTAATAATAACAAACTATTAGTTATATAATACATTATATAGTTATAAAAACATGATTATAATTTAAAACATTACCGATTTTGGGGTCATCTATAACGAACCAACTTTCGGGTTTATAATATAATATGTTAAACATATTATAATGATGTAAATAAATATAAAGGAAAGTTGGGAGTTTGTTGCACATTAAGTGGAGTTTTGACTAGTTTGGAATTAAAGGGCCAAAAATTGAATTAGAGTGGCCTAAAGTGAAAATTTTGAAAACTCAGATTTTAGAAGGGTGGAATAGGCACACACACTCATCTGAGAGTGTGTGTTGCGATTTTGAGAAGGGACAAAAGGGGAAGGAGCTGAGATTAAAGATCAAGGTGTTTGCATGAAGAATATGGATGAATTGAAGTGTTAATCTTCTTCCAAACATCAAGTAAGTAGTTCTATCACCTCTAAAGCTTCATCAATGGTGTTCTTGGTGGGTTTTTGATGAAAACGAATTTGGGGTTGTATTGGGTGAAATTTATGATAGATAACTTGTTATCTAGCTTAACTAAGGGTGTTGGGAGGTGTTTAACATCCTAGAATCATCTAATTTCGATTATGAGAAATTAGGGTTCTTGAGTAGTAAATTGGGGATTTTTGATTTGGAATGTTTGGATGATAAATTGAGGGTAATTAAGTGTCTAGGATGTTAATAGACACATGATTAAGTAAGAAACCTTTTTTAATTTGGTGAATTATAAATTTGAGGTTTTAGGTGGAATTGGGTGAAAACCTAAATGGGTCAAAATGGATGAATGTTGTGTAGGGAGGTTTTAAACTTGTTTAAGGTGTAATTAATCAAGTTTAGAATAGGAGAAATCCATAAGGTCTAGGTTGGGTGTTAGACCTCTATTGGTAAATGGTGAATTGGTGAATATGGGATTTGACTTTAATGGGTCAAACGGGTTGGAGGTTTGGTTAAGTATGTGTTAACCAAATTAAGTTGGGGTGTTGATCTTTAGATCATAGGTATGTTATGAATCTCAATGTGGTGAATGAATTGAGATTGTATGATTACTAAATGCAAGTTGATTGCTAGGTAATCAAGGCGTTAAAAGAGCTAGCTTGGAAGACCAAGTGGAATCGCCTCTAGCTAAAGGTAAGTGCTTTGCACTTACTTAGTAATGATAGGTGGTAGTAAACACATATAGTGTTATACATGTTGATTTGTTGACTATCGCGTGTGAAATTATGCATATGTTCTTTTGGTAAACTTGCATATGGGGAATGTATGCAAGGGGAGGGTGTTTAAGGCGCTTGAGGTCCATGAACCTCACATTGTAGTATAGTGATAAAGTCTTTGAATGACTTATGTGGTTTAGAATCAAACAAATTAATTAAGTGGTTTATGGTCAAACAAATGTAGTAATTTGGTTTTGACTAATGTGGTAATTTGACTTATGTGGTAAATAGTCAAACTAAATTGTGCGATGTGGTGTATTGGTGTAATTTGACTTATGTAGTAAAGAGTCAAACTAAATTGGGTAATGTGGTGTGTTGGTGTAAATTGACTTATGTGATAAATAGTCAAACTGAATTGTGGAATGTGGTGATTTGGTGTAATTTGACTAATATGTGGTAAGAGTCAAAGTAAAATGCAATTGGTGGATATGAGGTCATGAACCTCAATTATGTCAATGTAGCTTGAAGTCTTTGAACTTCACTAATGTCGTTGTTGCTTGAAGTCTAAGAACCTCACACGAAAGTAATTTGAGGTTATGAACTTCACAAAGTTGTGTTGTGGCGTTTGAGGTCTTTAGAACCTCATGTAGAGTAGTTTGAAGTCTAATAACCTCACATGGTAGTTATTTGAGGTCATGGACTTCACAAGTCGTTTGTGGTATTTGAAGTCTAAGAACATCACACGAAAGTTAATTGAGGTCGTGAACTTCACATAGTCGTTTGTGGTGTTTTGAGGTCTTTGGAACCTCACAAGAAAGTATGGTATAGTTGTTAGGTGTTTAAAACATTCATGAAATGTTGTTGGTTGCTTAAAATGACTGGGGGTCGAGTCAGGAGGGTCGGAAAGGCTAAAAATTTGCAAAACAACTTGGCTGATTTTGGACCAGAGTAATTTACGACGGGCCGGAGTAATTTACGGCGGGCTGGAGTATTTTACGCCCACAAGGGGCTGTTTACGACCACATTTACGTCCAAATTGTTGAAATGTCGTTTTTGGTCGATTATTGTTGTAAGGGCCCGGGGGGCTTACATGGGGGTCGTATATCATTACTAATGGTTGTTTTATGGTGTTTTTCTGTAGGTAAAGCTCCGGTTGAAGTCTCGGATCGCGCTTCGTGTCAGATGGATTCTCATTCTTATTTTTTGTGTGGATGTTAACGGTTGGAGTTAAAACTCCGGTTGGGAGTCTTTTAACTTGTTGTTTTGGAGATGTTGGTTAGATGTGTTAAAACAATTAATGTCGTTGTCATTTGTTGTATTTAACATGTGTCGTTTTGTCAAGGGTGTCAAATAGGACCTATTTTACGCATGATTTTGAAAGTTAAAATTGGGTGTAAATTTTGGGTGTTACATCATCCGAAACATCAACCCAAACATGGGCCAAAATCGTTTCCTCGTCTGTTGTCCATGGTAGAGGGGTTGCAAGACTAGCTCTTATTTTTTTGAGCTCTTAACCGGTTGGGTTTCGGGGACGACATTGAGTTGGATTTCGGGAATGAATTCGGTTTGGGAATCAGGTCGACTTTGGGAATAGACTTGTGCGGTGCACAACAGATATGTGGATTAACGGTCGAAAAGAACAGCGGGAAGGGAGACGCTTGTGTGGTGCTACACCCTCGCATATGCGATTTCTGCGGCGCCGCATAATGGGGCGCAGCGTTTCCGCTATACACCGCTTGCCAAATCATTACCCGTGCATGGTGCAGGTAACCACAGTACATGGTTTAATGTGTTTCCTTAATGTTGCATCTCTAGATAAGGTTCGGGAAAAGACTAGATCTTGTCCTTCCAATTACATGACCTAATCCCGACAACTGATGTAGCAACATTTGGCGTCATCCGTGGACAGTTATACGAATGGCAAAGTAAGGTCCAGCCTTTGCTTCATAATGAAATTAAAGGGGTTGTCAAAAGTTGTCACATAGGTTTCTCGGCAGTATGCGCGACATAAGGCATAACACCAGTGATGCCATACGGGAACATGAACGATGACCAATTCGCATCATATGTTTGTTGTGGCGACCAATTCGTATCATGCGGTATTGTACTTCATAAACAGTTGTGTGCGTCCAACTTCTGTTGTGACTGCCGCCTCCGTGGAAGTTGTTATGACCTCATAGTTTTGCTCATCTATCACTTTAGAATGAATTTTATGCTTAAGGAGTTTGAGGTGTAAACCTCAGACACAATGTAATATTTTTTCGTCACAAACTAAAATTGGAATTAATTCCATCAAATTCCTTAATTAAAGGATTTCAGTACTCATTTCAAATTGTGAAAGAATTCAACAAAAAGAACTGGAATAACATTCCACTTTACTTAAATTATTTTTTCCTTTTTTTATGTTGAATATATAACAACTTTAGAAATTAATTGAAACTAGAAATTGTACCTCGCGCTCCGCGGCGAGAACCGAACCTTAAACGGTTGAGGCGGTAACATTAACATGGCTAAGCACAAAAAGAAACGTGGTTAAATAAATTTTGCTCCACGCTCCGCGACGAGAGGCGGATTTTAAACGATTGAGGTGGTCACATTAACGTGGCTAAACACAAAAACAACGTATGAAATTACGACGACTCGGTTGTGGAGGTCGAAACATAGATAAAAGACAGTTAAATAACAATGATGTTTTTCAGTCAGTCTCGGTCTCAATCTTCACGGTTGTAAGTCGATATAACCCACGATACCTAAAAAATACTATTTTGAATACGATTCCGTTTTTAAGAAAATTTATACCGGGACGTCAACTAAAAAAAATAAACAAACAAACACAAAAGTTATTGAAGAAAAAAACAGATTATATATACTAAGGGGGTAAACTCGAAAGTTGAAAAACAGATTAGTTTTTTAAATAAACGAAATACACTATTTTTTTTCTAAACATTTTCAATATAAATTTTAACGAAAACGAAGTTATAAAAAAAAAAAATATTTTTAGTGTCGTAAGTTGTTTCGTTTGTATCAATATTTTGGATGATAAATAATTATTTAAAAATAATTAATAAAACACCTGCAACCTATTTTTTTTCTCCCTTAACCAAAGCATATGGTCTTGATAATACTTCGTAAGCAGTCGCCAATTTTGACCACTTATTGCATTGAGCTGAGACTATTTTGAAACTATTGTTTACTGATTTAGGCTGAATTATGAACAGTCAGAAGAACGATAATAATTCGTGTTAATCGACTCTGATGCGCAACATTTTCGATTCGTTTTCAGAGTAAATAAATCGATGAATACAATTGAAACATAAACTCAAATTTCATATATTAATCAACTTAAACTCGAATTATTCGTACATTCGGAAGGATCTGTTCACACTGGATTTCTGAAACATGATGATGCAGAGAACGAAGATGATGAAAATCGAAAGAGAAACTGAGGAAATCGGCGCTAGCGGTGCCGGAAAACCATGGCTTCCGTTTGTTTCCGATAATTGAGAGCAAGACAACGAAGAGAAGACTTGAGTGAAGAAAGGTCAATAGGGGGTCGTTGGGCTCCACACCATGCGAGGGTACGGGCTGACCACAATAAAAAAAAAGTAAAAAAAAAAAAGAAAAAAGAAAAAAATTTAGTGGTCACCGACATTTCAAAATAAGTAGTAGTATAATATAATATAACTATACATTTTGCCTCACGCTCCGCGGCGGGAAGCGGACCTTAAACGGTTGAGTCGTTGACATTGACGTGACTAATCACAAAAAAACGTGGTTAAATAAATTGTGTTCCACCTTAAACGGTTGAGGCGGTGACATTAACATGGTTAAACACAAAAAGAATAGTAGTTAAATACATAAAAGAAACATAAACGTATGAAGCTATGGCGAGTCGGTTGTGGAGATCGAAACATAGATAAAAGACAGTTAGATAACGGCACCGATGTTTTTCAGTCGGTGTCGGTCTCATTCTTCATGGTATCAGCACGTCACTGTCAGTCGATATAACCCATGACACCTAAAAAATACGCTATGTTGAATACGACTCCGTTTTTAAAAAAAAATTATACCAGGACGTCAAGAAAAAAAAAACAAACGTGAAAGTTATTTCTGAAAAATCAGATTATATATAGGTAAACTCGAAACTTTAGAAATTTTAGGGGGTCAAGCTGACATTTTACAAAGTTTGGGATGAGTTTTTACATTTGATCAAAGTTGTGGGGAGAAGTGGTCGGTGGCAAAACTAAATTAAGCTTTATCTTGAAACTTTTTTAGTTTTAAAGTATGCTTGATATCAAATTTCTGAAAACTTTTTCTAAGGGTATGATTTGCATACTTTCATTCATATCCCCAAAATTAATAATATGAATTGTTGGGAAACATGTATATATATAGCTATCATTTACATGTTTGACTCCTTGAGTCAAGATAAACTACACATTCCTTCATTTTAAGTCAACTCTCCATCTTCAAAGAGTAAATCATCAAAAACAGATATTGCAGTTGCATCAACACCATTGTCACGCCCCCACTTCACAAAATTCTGGAGGAAGAGACGATGTAAAATCGCTAAAGATATCAGAATTTGCGTTGGCAGTATTTCCTGATAGCGGCTGCTGAGGAGAAAGGCTGGGCGGTTCAGCCCAGTCGGTCCACTGCAGTCCTTCAGATTGTGGTGGTGGACAAGTGAACCTAAGCTGCTCATCCCAATCAGACCATGGTGGGGCTACAGATGATGGCTGCTGAGTCACCTCACTGTTCCAATCAAACCTTATCGGTGCTGCAGAAGGTTGCAGATGAGTCATGATGTCTGGCATGGGTTCATCAACGGCTAGAAGAGCGGCTAAAGAAGACAGCTGACTGTTGATGCTAACGGGCTCATCCCCAGTCCCCATTGGTGCAACCGATGATTGCTGGGGAGTAAAGCTGTCAAAAAAAGATGCGCAATGTGTAGAATCGTCAATTCCCATTTCTGGAAAAGAGAGTTGTTGCTGAACTGATGATGCTAAATGACTGTTTTCTCCAAACACGACAGATTTCCCATCGCGAGCAAATCTAAATCCAGCAAAATTTGTTTTTGGGTGCACCCTCCTGTCTTCAATACTTCTTAAAAGAATGTTTTTTGTTTCATCACCATACACACTAAAATTATGGTTGGGTTTCAACCGGATTGTCTTTAATAGGGATAAGTGTTGAGGCGTTCTTGATCTTGATTTGTAATAATCAAAATTAAAGCGGGTTGTAGCAGTGTTTCTTGATCCCATTTGAAAAGGATTCCAGTGGGACTGTTGAAAACTTTCTTGTAATGTGTTGAAACTGAAATTATTAGTAAAATCATATGAAGAACCTGTAAATCCTTCCTGAGCTCGTTTCATACACAACCGATACTTCTGCAAAATTTAAAGTATTTTCATGAAAATATAGAATAATAAACAGAAAAACACAAATTACAGTCAATTACATTGTTATGAGTATTATGTGGTTCTGATTCTTCAAATCAGATCCCAGGAGCTCCTCAATGCTTGGGAGCTTAAGTGGTCTAGAAACACATCTCCAAAATGCTAATCACTCAATCAATTACTTCAAATCTTGGTTTTTAATGACTATTAAATGTGTAGATTTCAAGATTGTACAATTGGTAAACATGATCCTGGTAATTAATCAAAAATTTATTCGTTTTAATTGCTCACTAGAAGTAATCATGATGATACATGCTTAATTATATTCCATTTTCCTCCTTTTATTTCCAAATAAATCCCTAAAAAGATACCAAGCAATAAAATTATTGTAAATAAAGTAAATTCTAAAAGATGGAAAACAACAAACCTGCAAATGACTAGCCACATTTGCTCTTGTCAATCCGGGGACGTTCATGAGTTCAACTATTTTCTTTGGAAAAGCCTCTGACTCCCAAAACAAGAAAACAAATATAATTAAATTTGGACACAAATTAAGAGAAAATAAATTCTAAAAGAATATTATTAAGATTTATTTTGTATTCCTATTCTGGAGTAATTTTTTTACTGTCATATGATCACATCCCTTTATTTTCTATAACATGCGTGCGACATGAATTACAACCAAATAAGGTTTCAAGAATTATCTTACTATCTTCCCCCAACTGTGTAACGGCTTCCAAGAACTTTTGATGCATTTCTTTAGTCCAGACAACCCGCGGTTTCTTTTCTATATTTCCATGTTCATTATCATCCCCCATTCTTTTACTCCCCGCGTTTTCTTCATGTAATAATTTCCCAGATGATAAATTTCTTTTATTTTTCTCTCGTGCCAATGCAGTTGCCCAAAGATTGTTCATTTCATTCATGCTCAAACATTTCATAAAATATACAGTTACACCTTTTGCACCAACTGTAGAAACATTTATATCATCAACATCGGGGGACATCACTGTATCATATAAATTAAGCAAATTATTCACTTGTTGAACTGCAATTACTGTTTTTTGTAATAAAAACGCCAAAGAACACAAGACTGTACCAGAATTATGGATATTGGACACAAAGTTTGTAGCTTTATATCAGACTAAACATTAAATTCTGAATAGAAAAGAAAAGGATGAAACTTACAAATGATTTGCAGTTTAATTTTGTTTTCTATATGCTCGATAATCCCGTGTCTCTTTGCATATGTTCTGTGGACATTTGTTAAAATTAATTCTGTCATGTCTTTCTTTTCCCATATCATATTCAGAGCATCCATTTCTCTTTCATAACTAAAAGCTGTAAAAAAGGAAGGTTAAAAACATCATGTTATTAAAGAAATCAGATGTTTAAATAACAAAGTTCATACTTGTGCATATCCTAATCGAAAATTACAATAACTTACGAATAAATCGAAGCATGTAGAGTCTATAAAAAGAAACTAATGATGAATTAATCTAAATTATTTTCGATACCTTCATAACGACAGTGGTCAAGCATATCAGCAACAATAGTTTGACAAACATAATCATCATTCACAAGCAATATGCATATGTCTTTGGCTCGAATAGATTGAGTGTATTTTCCAATCATTTTTTCGACGATGAGAATGCAGAACAGAAATTATCTTGGTTTGGAGCTACTGATTATAGAGGGCATGCTTTGTGAAAGATTAATGAAATTTATTTCCTTAAGTTCATATATATAAGCATACTGCTAGGGAAAAAAAAGGTGGTTTTTCATGCATTAGAGGTATGTCCAACATTTATATCATTAATGATTAGGACAGAGAAAAAGACTAGCAATTAACCATGTGCATACCAATGTATTTTTACAAAATTGTTTCATTTTCTCAAATCCTCTTCAGTAGTAACAAAAATAGAATTTATCATCTTATAGTTCAATTTCAAGATTGGCACAACAGTGGTTGCTTCTTACATGTATAACCACTATAATTACATAATTAAACAAAGAGTTAATACTATAAAAAACCAATATACTTTCACGAAAAGTCCCTCAGCCTAATTTTAGTATATTAAAGTCTCTCAACTTGTAAAAAATACACGAAAAAGTCACTAAACTAATTATTTTATATGAAAGTCTCTAAAGTTGTCTAAAGTGCACGTACTTGTGAACTCTTAAATTGATTAAAATTTGATAAAGTAGCATTCAACATTTTTGTAAAAAAAAAAATCATTCCATCTTATTTTCACCAATTTAATAGCTAAAAAGTCATTCTTTAAAAAAAACAAAACAAAAGTAGATACATTCTAAACAAGTTTAAGGACTTCAAATCTTTAATATACTCACATTACTTTAGCGACTTTTTCGTGTAGTTTTTACAAGTTAGGGACTTTAATATACCAAATTTAGGCCAAATGACTTTTTTTATGATATTAAGTTTTCAACTTGTAACAGGGAATCTTGTGAACCTAAACTAACAGCAGCAACTTTGGGTAACAACAATGACGATGGGAACTAAGTCCAGCTTGAACTTACCATCAAGGTTCAAGTCAGGCAAAACAAAAGTTAGAGTAAAATATATATATCCTATGTTTATATCTAAAAACAATATCAAAGCCAAATAGATACAGAAAAATGTAAATATATTACCACATCATTCTGGTGTGATTGCCTCCAGATTGAATGCTATTTATACAACAAAAATGAATAAGAAAATTGTGAACAAAAAACCCCAAATCATTTACAATAACAATCAAATCCAAAGCAAAATAAACAAACCATGGATAAGGTGTCACAACCCGACCGGGGGCTAGGCGTGACGATCGAATACCAAAACAAAACACAGCGGAAATAACGTGACATATTCTTTATAAAGGTCATAAGTCCAACTAAGTCAAAATATACATTTACAAAGGTACATGTCATCTATACACTATCTAAAATAAAATAAAATAATGGATTCTATCTTCCCATCAAAGCTTTCTCGGGTGGAAGTCTATGGCTCGACATAAGTTTTCTAAAAGGAGTCATCTATCTTCAAGCAAGCTCGTGTCTAAGTTGCTAATTTCCAACTCGAGGGGTACCGGATACATGCTTAAAAATATTGTGTCAACTAAAAAGTTGGTGAGTTCACGAGTTTAGTTAATAGAGTATTTATATTGAGAATCCAAATATGTATGGTGCAAAATTAAACAAGTTCACAATCAACTCTGTGCCCACAACCCGTGGACATCTAGAAATAATAATATACCCTAACACATACCCTTTATTGTTATGGGTCTAATTACTCATGCCTGCCAACATAAGTTTAAACTGTTAAACGAATATATGTCACAAGATATATATCATCATTCTATGATTATCATTCCATGGGAGGTTATCCCGGTTACGTCGGGCCCATGGTGTGCGGGGGTTTCACCCGATAGTACTACCCATATATTCGCTGGCTCCGACGGAGTTAATGATTGTGTGCTAGAGATCGGGGATTCGTTATGGCAGCTAAAACGACCTTATTTAATTATTACACCAAGTATGTAAACAATATAGAAGCATGTAATCACCCCAAAAGTTTAAGTAAAAGAGGGGAAAAAGCACATGAACTCACTTGGTAATCTTGTATGTGTCTAAACAATATGCTAAAGTTGCGAGCTTGCTATCGTGTGTGTAGGCTTTAAGACAAATCCTAATTATAATTGTGACATTAGTATATTGTACTAGAGTAATGTCATTAACCGTGTGGTTGAGCTCGATCGGTTCGTTCAAGTGTTAGGGTTGTTTGGTAAAAATCGCGGGTTGTAAACCTCCATTTATTATTCCAATAGTTGTACTATAAAAGCGTTGGTTTAACTTAGTATTTGTGTATAATGGTAATACTTGTATATACGCTCTAATGAAAGTAGTAAAATAATGTTTTGACCCAAAGTAAAGTAATACTAAGTATTACGATATTGGCTCGATTCAAATAAATTGACACTAGGCATTATTTACTTACGTGATATATTTATATATATAATGTAATATGTGTATAAATAACTAAATATATGTACAAGTAGTTATATTTGTTTCGCAAATAATGATCAAAGTCTATGGTTACGCATATATATATATATATATATATATATATATATATATATATATATATATATATATATATATATATATATATATATATATATATATATATATATATATATATATATATAGGGGAGGGATCAAGAGAAAACCACAAAGTTAGGCGAAAACCAAGAAAACCACATCATTTTAGACAATTTTTTTATTTACGTATACGTATCCAAAAACATTTTTTTTATTTACGTATACGTAACCGCAATTTTTTTGTTTTATGTTTACGTATACGTAACTTTATGTGTAAAAATGTTTTTTGGTAAAAATGTTTAATATTTCATTGATACTCTAATAAATAAATAAAAATAAACTAAAACAAAAAATAAAAATTTGTATATGATTGGGTAAAATTGGTTTTTTTAGTGGTTTTCTCGGTTTTCGCCTAACTTGTGGTTTTCTCTGGAACCTTCCCCTATATATATATATATATATATATATATATATATATAAGCTCAAGGTATACTTGTATAATATAAATCATAACGGTTAACGAAACTATTTATGTTCATCTAATACTAAGACATAACTATAGCGTTTGTTTTATAAATGTTGGTGATGTCTAAGTTTGTACTTACATGAAACCCCATAAAGATATATTTATATCAAAAGGGGTTTATAAAATGTTTGCATATTTATATATAATAATAATATATATGTATAGAGTATCATGTCAAATATCGTTTTTGTTAACTAATGTTAAGTAAAATAAACTATGCTTAAGTCAATATATGTGTATAAGCAAAATAAGATTGTACATGTTTAAATACGTGTTGGGTAGTATAAGTATAACAATATTACTATGTAATAAGAGTAAATGTTCTATAATAATAATAGTAATCAATAAAAGTAACGATATTACTCGTGATATATAGTTCTTATAAATAAATAGTAGAACTAATATTAATGAAAATATGTCTAACGCTAATAATATTAGTGCAAAACATAATATAAGTTTTAGTAATTAAAAATAATAATAATGATAATAATACTAATAATGGTAAATATATAAATTCATATAAAGTTAATAGTTATAATATTATGTTAAAAATAATGCTAATGATAATAATAATAATTATTATAATAATAACTAATCAAAGTAATGATAATAATAATGTATCTTTAGTAATTATAAAAGTAGTAATATTAATAATAAGCGTAACGTTTTTGGAAAAGAGAATATCGATTTATAAAGTTTTAATATAAATAATTTTTTAGTAAATATAATAACGATGAACGTAACACATTTAATAATAAAAACGACTTTTATATAAGTATAAATATTTATAGTATTTAGTCTAAAAAAATAATAATAGTAATAATAACAATGTAGTAAAAAAATAACAAAAATTATATGGATCTTTTAATTTTTATAGCAACTTGTATAATACTAATATAAATAAACTTTAGATTTATTATCCCTAATTTTTATAACTAGATAAAACTATTATAATAGGAATAATAATAATTGTGTTATCGACGTACTAATGTTTATAAATATGTTTATATAAAATTAGAGATCGTAGTTTTATAAAAATAACAATACATATGTTATTATAGCTAGCTTTCACGTACCGTTTAAATACTCGACTTTAACTTATATTATTATTATTATTATTATTATTTCCGTTCATATATCTCTAGCTTTCTAAATAATATACTTATAATTATATATTTGTGTTTATATACATGCTTATATTCCTAACTAAAGCGTTTAATATTTATAACTAAATGTATACACATATATCCATATATTCGGTTTTTATAAGTTTCGGTTTCTAATTAATTATATAAGTGTAAATAGATGTATATTTATATTTCTAAGTAATACGTTTTAGGTTTTAGATTTTATAAGTAGATGTATGTAGAGGTGGGCATTATAACCGGATCCGATGGATTATCCGAAATCGGTTTTTTTTTAACCGGATCGGATATTTTTGGAACCGTCGGATCTGGAACTGGTTATATGGTTTTCCAAGGGACCGGATAAAAACCGGACAAAATCGGACAAATTTGGAACCAGACAAAAATCGGACACAAAAAATCCGAACAAAATCGGATAAAACCGGATAAAAGGTTCCAATAGGTTCCAAACCTCACACCCCAAAACCGGATCCGATCCGGAACCGGTTCCACCGGATCCGGTCCTTGACCAACGTTGACTTATCCGATCCGAATCCGATCCGGATCAGGTTCCAAAAAAATCCGATTTGTGCACCTCTAGATGTATGTATATGTGTATATATTATATATATTTTTTATATTTTCTTATTCGGTTTATATAAATGCTTATGAGGTTAGCTTTATTTTATTAAATCATATACTTTATATTATTTATAACTAAAGGTATATATATATATATATATATATATATATATATATATATATATATATATATATATATGTGTGTGTATATGGATTTTTATATCTTCTTTGTGTTTTGGACGGAGACCCGGTTTACATATACGATCACACAAACGAGGTTCGGTTTTTACATCTAAATCCCGAGTGGTAGGGATGGAGTCGGTTAAGCTCAACTAGCCTATTACACACATTTACATACAAAACAAATACAATTTACAAAATAATTACGAAAACTTGGTGTGCGTCTATACCTCACTACTCGTATGCGAACCCGCTCCTTTAAAGACCCGTTTAGGGAACCGTTGACCGCCTTTGACTTTCATTGACCAAAACTCAGGACTGTCGGGAATGACCCGAAAAGTCCCGCCTATTCAGGTGACGTCCCGTCTCCACCATAACCTGTCCAAACCACACGTAATCACCCGGGGATGAAACCTGGCCACGCAAACACTCGACTTAACCGGATACGTTAAACATAAAACAAATAAACATGTGTAGGTATATACCCGGATTGAATCATGAAATCAGGGAACAAGGCTCACCGGAATGACGGGTTTACCGGAAAACGGGTTTGAAACCCTAGCCGCCGTCACCGTCTTCACCAGAATCCTAACCATCATGAACAACCACCGGTTTGGAAGGGAGTGGGTCTGACGCGCTAGCGCCGCCGCTGCTAAGGCGGAACCCTAGCAGTGGGTCGCTGGAAAAACGATCTCTGGCGCAGTTGAGTTCTGGCCGCAAGTCCAGCCCCAGCGGCGGCACTGGTGGTTTTGGGGCTGATGGTTCCGATAGGCGGTGGCGCTAGTGGTTAATCGGCCACAACCCGACCAGAGGGCTAGGCGCGAAGACTGATATCAACCAAACGCAGCGAAAATAAAAGTACATTACATAGTTGGACTAAACGTCCAACCTCGAAATACATGTCTTAAAAGTTAAATTAAAACAAAGCTACAACCAACAAAGAATTAATCTCTAAACAAATTTATTCTTCTAGCTTCGTCATGGTTGTACTTTTAAGTGTTGTGCCTAAGTCTCCCTCTCTTGGTTAGTACCTGAAATATATACTCAAAATACGTCAACAAAATGTTGGTGAATTCATGCGTTTTAGACAACAGACACAAATAAATAAGTTTGGTGCATAATAAATAAGTTCACAATCAACCCTGTGCCCACAACCCGTGGACATCTAGAAATAATATTCCCCTAACCCATACCTCTTATTGTTATGGGTTTAATCACTCATGTTTGCTAACATAAGCTTAAAACTATTAAACGAATATATGTCACAAGATATTTATCATCATTATATGATTATAATTTCATGGGAAGTTGTCTCGGTTCGTCGGGTCCATGGTGTGTGGGGGTTTCACCAGATAGTACTACCCATATATTCATTGGCTCCAAATGAGTTAATGATTGTGTACAAAAGTTCGGGGATTCGTTATGGCAGCTAAAATGGCCTTATTTAATTATCACACCAAGTATAAAAATAGTTTAGGAGTATGCATCTCATGTCCCCAAAACGTGTATAGAAATAATTTGCAAAACGAGGATCTCATGAACTCACCTTGTGGTAGCTTGAAAAATAGGTTGCCGGTCGGTACAAGCTAGGGCCCCTATGTTTAGAACAATGTGTTACTAACAATTCAAATATCATAGAAGAGTCTATACGTGTCGGTGTCCTAAGGTGATGTTGTACACTATGTCCAAAAGAACCCATTGTTATTAGTTTGGTTAATATATTATTTATCATCGAATAAGTTTAGGTTAATCGTACAATGTAATAAGGTAATAACATTTGTGTTATTATAGTTCTTAGTTATTATATACGTTGTATATATTTCTATAAAGGAAGGTAAAGCAATAGTAATACCGTTTTATATTCTAACATGTTGGTTTTGCTAAAACTCACGTTTTTAAAGTGACTAACTAATATATAATTTAAGGTTATCTATAATATTAAAGTGGGAGTCATACTTAAGTTATACAAGACAAAAATTTCTGGAAAAAAAATAAGGTTTATAACTATTCTATTATTTTTGTTACATTTACTTAATTAACTAACGTTTTAACGCGTTTAAACGGCATGTATTACTAAGTAATTAAAATTACTTCAAAATTTCTAAGTTATATTTTTCTACAGTAGTTTATGATTCATAAGGTATAAAAATAATTTTCTGTATTTTTGTATTTTTAGTGCATTTAATTGTTTTAAAAAAATGACCTAAATTCCTAATAATTATTAAATAAACTTAGAAGTTCAATTTTTATATTTTCTACAGCCTCAATACAGTATGTATAAGTCCTAAAAATTATAAAACTCAGTTTTTTATCAGATTCAATATTTATTAAAAATTGGATTACTTACCGGTTTATTTTACGTACGTTGAACGCGTTTCATATAATTTTAAGACCTGAACCTAATTTAGTATTTTTCCTAGGTTCTGGATACTATTAAGAAGTTTCCTGCAAATTTTTATAATTTTCTGAGGTGTCTAACTATTTTTTCTCGATTTATGTCCTTTAAACTCGTTTAAATCGTGCGGTCGTTTAGAAAAACGTTTTTGAGCGATTCTTTTTGGAAAACTCTTTATTTGGAACTTATGTTCTCTGGAAAAATCTGATTTTGAAATTTAGTTGGTAATAATGTCATTTTTTTGAATAAACAAGATTGTGAAATCCGTTTTCGACGGTTTCACAACGGTTTTTCGATGGTTTTTGATATCTTTTCAAGTTTAGAGCCATAAGTCGCTATGGGTCAGTTTTAAGAGCTTACTAATCTGTAATCTTAGTATATTTAAAGATTTGGACATATAAGGGGTCTTACGTGCCTACAAGGTGTAAAATAGTGAAAAGGTTTTCGGGTAGGCTTAGCGTACCTTTTTGAATGTCTGATTATACGCACGAATAAGAGGCTCCAAATAGGTCCAATTGAGATGTGAATTTCGTGGGTTTTGAAGGAACAAGAGTTGATTAGAAAGCTTAAAGAAGCTATTGATTTACACATGAAATAATAGAATACGGTACGGGTTTCGGTTTACCTTTAGCGTGTTTCGTTCTTGGCACTTGATGGGGCTGTAGTAGGGTGATATTAAGTCTGATTATTCTCTGTGTAAACAAGTTAGAGTAATTAGGACGTGATGAAACACACGTAGGAACTAGAACTTACAAGGATATCGCACGTATGTGTAGGAACCGAGCCCGTGCCTTCTTGGGTTGTCTTGGTTCGAAATCTCAGCAGTAAAACAATGGGATTTTGTGGTGTTTGATGGCTGGAATAATGTAGGGTTTATGAGAATTCATAGAATCAAAGAATTAAAGTAAGAACTATGCAATAATCGAGGATGAATCAATGGTTTATCTTGACAATTCTTGACGAACACTTGAACAACACTAGAATTTGTTTAGGAAGCCTTCAAGAGTTTTAATTCAGGGCAGGTACAGAGGTGAATATGTCTGCATTTTCTAGATAAAAATCAGTATGTAAGGATGGGATAACACAAGAGTTGGAATGGTGAATGATTGTTGCAACTTACATAGATTCAAGATGGCTTGAATGCTTGTGTTCTTTCTTCCAAAAATCCAAATTCTGGAGGGGATCAGGGGCTGGATTCGAACTCAGAGAATATATGAGAGTGTTCTTGAGGCTTAGAGAGAGTGAATGAATGTTGTAGAAGTGGTTGAAGGTGAAGACATGCAATGGCCTTGTTTATGGTGAACAACAGAAGATGTCGATTGGAAGAAGGAGATTGTTGCGTGGATTTTGCCTGGGATCTCCTAGGGAACGCATATATCATTGATATGGTAGGGCTTGACTTGTTTGGGATAAGATCTAGTAGCATCTATAGGAGATATGCATGGGATATCTAGGAAATAGGAAGATATCGTTTTTTTTAAAGGCGACTTTCATTTTTTAAGTGGCAGTCGCATCTTCGATAAGTCGGAGACCTGTTACCCCTCAACCTGACCACTACGTTGTCTGAACTGGACCCGCGGGTTCAGAGCGAGAGGCTAGGCTTTCACCGGGAAATCTTATATAAACAAAATCATAAAAAAAAGTGGGGGATTAGATTTGGACGGCAATTGCAAGGAGAAAGAATTTAAATTGCTATTTTGTAGGTATTCATTAATTGTGTAGATTTTATAAAAAAATATCTAGGTTTTTTATAAAAGTTGGTTTATTAAGGGTTTTGATTAAATAAAAGAACTAGGTAATTAAATCTTGTGTAATTGATTAATATAGTTATATGTAGGGATTCTTAAACATATTGGATGGTAGATTTTATAAAAAACATAGATTTTATATAAACCATGTATTATTTATTTAAATTGTAACACTAGGTATTGTTTTTAGTACTTTTAAATGTGAGACATTAATATTCTCTTTTATATAAGTATCTACTTGGTCATTATTAATTATTGTTCTTATTTTTATAAACGGATCATCTTATACCAGTGTTTGGGGTTATATATACGCGAGTGCGCGTAACTATTCATGTGTAAGGTTCTACTTATATAATTATAAGTTCATAATTTATGTAGATAGTATTTTTAAGCAATTCTTAATGTAACATGTTGCGTACGGTATGACCCCGTGTTCCACGCTGGAATCAAGTCGGGCACGACTAGATTCGTAATTATTTAGGTATAACCGCTCGGGTTTTAAAGTTGGTTTCTATTTAATGGGTTTTTGGATGGTTGGGACAAGCCCAATATTTCATGTATGGGTCAAGCCCAATAACCCATAGGTGGGCCAAGCCCATTGACTCGTGGATGGGACAAGCCCATTGGGCCTTGTTTGTAGTCACCATTTGTGTCATGAATTTTCATACCGGTATTTGTCTATGTCTGTGTCACTTATGTCTTCTGGAATAATAATAAATAAAAAATATATAGCCCTAAAATTGGGGTTGTTACAGTCTCCTCTACTTATTGAAATTTCGTCCTCGAAATTTAAGTGGTTTTATTATCTAGGGCAGTTATGTTAACACAAAATCATGCAGTAGATAAATTGTCAGTAACTTTAAAATAGCACATAGTAAACATAGGTACCTCATTTAAGAGAGATGGACATAACCATAATTTGTCTCGTTAAAGGATTTTGGCTAGTCGTGAATTATTGCGCTTTCTGTTGTGATCGGTTGGTCAAACAAATGAGGATACTTCTTTTTCATTTCGTCCTCTTGTTCCCACGTGAATTCGGGTCCTCTCTTTGAGTTCCATTTGATCTTAACAACCGGGATCTTGCTTCTTCGTAGCTTCTTTACTTGTCGTCCCATTACTTCTAGAGGTTCCTCGATGAAACGAAGCTTGTCGTCGATGCGCATCTCCTCGGGAGGTATAATTAAGGAATCATCCGCTAGACATTTCTTCAAGTTTGACACGTGAAAAGTGTCGTGAATACTACTAAGCTCCTCCGGTAATTCAAGGCGGTAGGCTACTGGGCCAATTCTTTCAAGAATTTTGAATGGTCCAATGTACATAGGACTTAGTTTACCTCTTTTCCCAAACCGAATAATGCCTTTCCAAGGCGAAACTTTTAGTAGCACGTTATCTCCAACTTCAAATTCCAAGGGTTTACGTCAGATGTCGGCGTAGCTCTTTTGTCGATCTCTTGCGGCTACAATTCTCTCCTTTATTTTCATGATTTTATTGGTTGTTTCTTGGATAATTTCCGGTCCTGTTAATTGACTGTCACCGATCTCTGCCCAACATATGGGAGATCTACACTTCCTTCCATATAATGCCTCAAACGGGGCAACTTTAATACTCGTGTGGTAACTATTGTTGTAAGAGAATTCCGCTAAAGGTAGATGAGTATCCCAACTACCTCCGAAATCTATGACACATGCCCTAAGCATGTCTTCCAAGGTTTGAATTGTACGCTCACTTTGGCCACCAGATTGCGAGTGGTAAGCGGTACTTAAATCCAAGAGTGTTCCTAAGGCTTGTTGAAACGTTCGTCAAAATCTTGAGGTGAAGCGGCTATCTTGATCGGATATAATTGAAACAGGTACTCCATGTCCGGATACTATTTCATCTACATATATTTTGGCTAACATTTCCATCTTGTAATCCTCCCTTATTGGCAAGAAATGGGCGGATTTTGTCAATCGGTCGACTATTACCCATATGGCATCATGTCCCCTAGTGGTTTTGGGTAATTTAGTGATAAAATTCATGGAAATAAGTCGAGCTCAACCGCACGGTTAATGACATTACCCTAGTACAATATACTAATGTCACAATTATAATTAGGATTTGTCTTAATGACTACACACTCGATAGCAAGCTCGCAACTTTAGTATATTGATTTGGCATATAAAAAATTACCAGGTGAGTTCATGTGTTTTTCCCCTCTTTTACTTAAACTTTTGGGGTGATTACATGCTTCTATACGCTTTTATACTTATGGTGTAATTATTAATCAAGACGATTTTTGCTGCCACAACTAACCCTGACTTTTAGCACAATCATTAACTCCATAAGGAGCCGACGAGATATATGGGTAGTACTATCTAGGGAAGACCCCCGCACACAGTGGGCCTAATTGACCGGAGAGACCACTCACTGAATGATAAATGGATATCTTGTCAAATCATTTACAATAACAATCAAATCCAAAGCGAAATAAACAAACCATGGATAAGGCGATGTTAGGGTTTCTAATTTGAACTTCAATTGCTGTTTCATGTTGAAGAATCCAGTAAAATCCCCCAATATTTCCCGCCAATTCTGATTTGTAAGAAGACGGTTTCAATTGAGATGGCGATGTACTGTTGTCCATTTGGTGCAATGGTAGCCCCAAGACTTCCCATAGTGGAGGTTTTGGGTTCGAATCCTGGCCACAACAAAAAAGGGGTATGTGGCCAGGTCAGAGGGTTCCTCCTGAGGTGGGCTGCCCTAGATGTTCTAGGTGTTACCCAGGGGAAACCCAATTATCCTAGAACATCTAGGTGTTGCCGTTAAAAAAAATTGAGATGGCGATGTGGAGTGTTTGGATACGAATTAGAAGAAGGCCATGCGCTAGAAAGGAGGATTAGTAGTGTTTGGATACGTTTTGCCTTTGATATATTTTTTTCTGAACAGCCGACGAATACTCTAAGCCCGGCCACCCGGGTAAACCTATTGGAGAAAGATCATCCACGCTCGCGAACGCAGATAGCGCTGGTGACTCGACCCGCCCACCATTCCAAGGGGAACCCACCACCCGAAAGCCCACTGTGGTAAAACTCTTGGCCCACCTGAGCATATTACACCAAGTGAGTCTCGAACTCATTACATCCACATTGAAAGGCCATGAGAGTGGCTTCTCCCAAACCAATTGATCTAGGGTTCGGTTCTATCCTCATTATTGGTGACCTTCTAGTGTGGTGGACTAGTGGGCTATTGGTTTTTTTTTAAAGAAAAAATGTTATATTCCTCTCAACCAGTGGTAGAAAAGAGAAAAATCAGTTTTTTTTATTAAAAGGTTAGGCTGTGAATGTGGATAGTTTTATAACGGGTATATATATAATTTTATATTTAAAAACGATGTTCAAGGAGTTGATTTTTAACTAACTTATCACTTATAATAGATCATAATATTGTTGTGTGTGTTTATGTGTGCGTTTCTGTTTATGTGTGTAAGTTCACGTTTTATTTTAGAACGGTGACAGATACACTTTTTAATTTATACCACCTAAATACACCTAAATATAAAATGATTATACAAATAGAGGGAGGTTAAATGGAGGAACCGGAGAACCATGTAAATAACTCATAAGAAACTCAATTTCACATGTAAAAAACTCATCTGAACCTAATCTTTGTTTAATATGATCGTCTTCATATTGTCATGACTTTTCTTCTTGCATTCAAAATCTAACGATTTATGAATAAGAATATAAGTTATCTGGCTTGAAAAGGTTTTGAATGGACACCAAACAACAAAACCCTATTTAATTAAACATCAACTCGGTACTATACCGCGGGACGCACAAACGGTAGCTACCGAACCATCGGTAGCAATTGACAATAGTCTTAAAAAATGTGTGAGTTTGGCGAAGCACCCGTGGGTTCCCCACTTGTTCCCTTAGCTAAGGGTTCGATAGGTAAGGAATACTCATCATTATAAACCACTCTAAGTCTTGTCCACCGACTTATGTGGTACAAACAATCAATTTCGACCATTGATATCTCGTTCATCTTAACTCTGTTTTGGACATTGTTTTGATTCGTGAAGTCCTCATATAGTATAATAGAAACTCATAAAATAACAACTATATTAATCGCAATTACATATAGTTAAATGTGTACAAAGTTCGTAAAATAAATCATTATTTCACTAATTTTCCAACAAGAGTTTGATCCGGACTCAATCTGGTTTTAATAAAAAAAAATTGAATTCGTATTATTAGTCATAAAAGCATAAAGTTGAATAATTTATTTATGTGGAGTAAAGTTTTATAGAATTAGATTATAGGAAATAAAGAAAAAAAACAAGGTATGCTGATTTCATTTCGAAATAAAAAGCATAAATAATATGTTTATACTTTAGATTATAAGAAGTTATATACATGTTAATTTACCTTAAATCCTTTTGTTTAATAAATTTATTTTTAATTATTCAATAGTTATCAACATAACAAGTATCAAATTTGTATTGAAGAAGATAATATAAATAATAGCATCATATTGTTACATCTAACTTTTTTTTTCGATTGGCAAATTTTATTAGAAAAAAGAAACCGACAAAAAACGACAGGATCAAAACAGCGAACCAATATACAGGGGAGTTACAGTAATTACAGAAAGGTGAAATTACACCAATTTTTCCAAATGATAGATTTGTGCTTAGACCTATTTTAAACCATAAATATCCAAGCGATTTGATGTCTTCAGTAATCTTCTCTGGCGTTGCCGATCTGTTTGAGAATTGGACATCGTTCCTTGCTTTCCATATACACCAACAGGAGATAATTATGATACCTTGAATTACCTCTTTTTTCCCTGATCCACAGAAGTTGACGTATGAATGTCAAAAAGATCTCTTACTGAGAAAGCGAAGATTTGAGGAATTTTACATCATTTATTAACGAATTGCCATATTACCATGGCAGCATAGCAGGTCGTGAACAGATGAGTAGCAGATTCCGATCCTTCGCCACAAAGGGGACAGAGAAGGGAGGGAACCAAAATGTTCCGCCGATGGAGTGTTGAGAGAGTAGGAAGACAATCTTGTTCAGCCCTCCAACCCTAGATGTTACATTTAATTGGAACCTAATTACACCAAGAAAATTCATATGCTTCACTAGAGGTAGTTTCAGAAAGAATAAGCTTTTTAACCGAATTGACAGTGAACAGACTGGACGGGTCGCCAAGCCACAGCCACGAATCATTATCACCATTTGGACTAGCAGAACTGAGTAACAACATACAGCTAGCTAGTTCCTCTACCTCAGCCGGCAACACAAGAGGGTGGGACCAATTCCAAGACCAATCAATTCCGTTACCATTTAATAATAATCGATCCGACACAGTGCACATTTTAGATTTTTTCGAGAGAGAATAATATAGGAAAGGAGGCCATAAGAGGTTCACTACCCAAAAACGGATTGAGTTCCCAGATCCAAGTTTGCCCATGATTAAGTTGTGCAACTTCTGACCAGCAATTGAGAATTTTGATTCAAATTTTGCCAAGTTATTCCAGATGCCTGTGATTTGTTTCTTCACCGGGAGATAAGACCAACCTTTGGGGCTGTGATGTATAGCCGAAATGACTTATCTCTATAAACTTAGCTCTTCGTTTTTGAAACGCCAAACCCATTTGCAAAGTAGGATATCTTGGTAGTTGAGATATTTAACAAGATTTCATATGAAGGTATTCCAGACGCCTGTGATTTGTTTCTAACTAGTCAACACCTTAGAGTTGAAACTATCTATTTGGGGTTTATTTTTTAATATTTACAAACATATATACCTAAAAATCAACATAAAAACTACAGTTGGCTTGTTACACGTGAAAATGAGTTGGAAGTTGATAGGATGAAGTTACTCCCCACTTTTTGTCATCTCTAATGGTTTTGTTGGATTCATATGTTTAATTTTCTTTGTCGTTTTATAAGAATAAATACTTATACTCTTATGAAACTGGTTCGTCTTTTTCTTTAAAAATAAATAATAAAAAAGCTCTTGCCTACGTAAAAATCTTTTTCTTTAAAAGAATAAACAGTTAAATATCTCAACTACCAAGATATCCTCAAGTGCTCATACATGAGCGCGAACAAAGCAATCTATTAACTATGTTTTTCTCGCTACAAAATATTAGCATTACTAATATTAAGCATGTATAAAAGACCATAACTCGATACAAAACCAGTATTAACAGAAATTAATTGATTGAGAATTTTAACAAAAACTATTTTAATTGATACAAAACCAGTATTAGAGCAAGGGGTATACCCGTCACCCGTGTGATTGTGCTGTGGTGTGATAATAAAGTGCACACCACGTCACTATCTTCATTATCACACCATCCATCACTTGGTAAGGGGTATACCCAAGTGATTGTGGTGGTCTGATAATTAAATGTTTATTTTTTAATTTTCAATTAAGAAAAATAAAACCACTAAGTTCTAATCCTACTCACACACACACACCAAACCCTTACCGACGATATGGCTCACAACTTTCTTATCCTACTCACCATTTTCGTTTCTCTCACTGTCACAGCCTCCGGCCGCCTCATCACCAACACCAATTCATCCACCACTCTCATTAACGACGGCGTTCACGAAAGCATACTCCGTCTTAATCCAACGAACGAAATAGAATTATGCGAACAGACCTATGGCTTCATGCCTTGTACCACCACCGTTCTCGGCAATGTGTTTCTCATTTTAGGATACGGTTACCTGATGTTCCTCGCTGCTACTTACTTGTCCGCCGGTAGCGAGCTAATGTTGGAGATTTTAGGTCTAGGCATCTTCAGCAGCCTCTTCCTTCCCATTCTCGGGGCTCTTCCAGACGCTATGCTCATTCTCGGTACGGTAACTTTTTGGACCGTTCAATGGTCACTTGAGGCAATGCTCGGCGTGAAAAAAAATCACGCCCCCATGACCACGGCGTGATTTTTTTACAAGGGGGGGGTGTACTTTATGGATAACGGCTTGATGAGCAATGCCATGTAGGATCACGGGGTGATTTGTCCCGGTATACCAGATGACCTTAACTGATACACAACTAGTTTTAATACAAAACTGTGAGAACCATATAACATATTTTCTTAACCACATTTAAATATAATTAAATAATTATAACCAATTGTGTTTTATTTAGATTTGGTAAATGTTGTAACTCACAGAAAATGAAATGATTATATTTGTGATTTGTACTTGAATAATGTATATAATCGTACATGAAGAAGAAGATGAACAATTTTGCCCTATTTCAGTCCTTGATTTCTCACAACATGATGAAGAAACCTTCTCCCCATTTCATCAAATCCCGAGTATGTGTGTGTTCTTCATCCATGATTCAACTCCTGTAATTTCTTATTTGTTGTTATTAATTTCATTGAGAAATCAAATTGACTAATGAGTTCCTCATTAACAGGACGAAACATTATGCTCAAGCAACAAATTCAAAACTTAGATCATTGCTTAGTGAACCAACCTATCAAATTAGACCACACTGAATCGTTTAAGATCGAAGAAAGGGCGATCCAGCTACTTGATCGTGTCAAAACACAAGCTCCATTGAAGAATGGGACTTAAGCATGGATTGTTTGTTACTAGATTTCATCAGGGATGAATTGATCACCACTAAGGGAGTGAAACACAATGGCGAATTTGAATCTAGGGTTTTGAGTATTGCGAAATCTTGGGTGAGAGGCGAAGGTGATGGATCTTTGGAATGGGGGATGGATGAAAGAGTGAATTGGAATGATTTTGAAGATGATCAAGAAGCAATTGGCATTGAGATGGAGAAAATTGTGCTTAATTATCTGTTAGATGAGTTATCAATGGAGCTTGTTAGCTTTTAGAACATACAAATATAGATGATAAACCGAATTTTAGATCTCTTCGTTCATGTTGTATTCGAGTGTAAGATTCGAATTCACAACTTCGATGAGAAGGAATGGCAATTGGCCTTAGGTAGGTCGGGTTTCAATTAGTGGATACACAACCGTTGATATCAACAGTAACAAGTACACAACCGTTGATATCAACGGTATAGTGCACGTCAATAATGTAATATATTGTACGTTAGAATTAATTTTTTAGTTTTTCTACTAATTAATGTAAGTCTGTCGCTCAGTAATATTTCAATTCATTTATTAGATTGTAAACAAAGAAAAAAATGTTATTAGAAATGGTCTAATAGTATTAACCGAATTAACCAAACCGTAATCGAATTAACCGAACCGAACAATTAACCGATGGTTCGGTTAAGCCATAATCGATTAACCGAAAATTATGGTTTTAGTGTGTGGCTTAACCGAATTAACCAAACCGAACCGATTATATATATAGTTATTGGTTTGATATTATACGCAAGACATTAAGTTATCTAGGATATTTTAACATTTAGTAGCTTATCGTTCATTGAATTATGAAGCAAATGTATGCATACAAAATTAACTGAGAAACCTTAATGCTAAACTCGGGGCCCTAATCATACTATCTCATCGACTCACATCGATGCTACTCGACACTCTTACTATAATCCGTAGATTAGAGACCTTGCTTACTGACTCACATTCACAGATCCTGCATCATATGATTGGACCGTGAGACCCAACTCACTAACTTGCATTCACGAACCCTACATGACCCAAATGGACAATATAACCTTGAATTTCTTTTCTCAATGCCAACTTTTCCGCAAGGCGAGATTTTTTATTTTCTTTTGCACAAATCTGAAAATACAAAATCTATATTTTTCTATTTAAATTAAGTCTCTATCTCGAGATGATTGAATTCATCATGAAATTTTGATCCAAATATTAAAGAACACGACTACTGTACTTGATAAAAAAATATTTCTCGTGACTTTCCTAAAAGGTTGGTGATGCGTATGAACATCCTTAGTCTTCCACGGATGGATACCAAGTTGGGTTGCCCGACTTGCCCCCAAAACACAGACGAACGCCTCCTCTCATCCCCATCTCACAATCTACGTCTATAGTGACGTTTCTCCTCCAAATTGGCAGAATCTCCTCCCACTCTCCTTCACGTCCCCTATGGAAAAACATAGCGTTATGGGTGCTCTAAGTAGAGATGTTCACGGTCCGGTTCTGACAGAACTTTTAGGCCCAACCGGTAACTACGGTTTTTGGAGAAACTAAACCGAACCGGCCTTCAAACCCCGTATTACTTTTAACGCGGCCGATTTAACTCCGTTTGAATGGATTTTGAAGATCCATCGGCAACCAAACAAGGACTGATATGTCATTCAGAAAAGTACAAGGGTCCCATCTACAAATCAAAGAAATTGAAAAAAACCCAAAACCCCACAAGAAAAAGAGTAAAGAATTCGCAGCCATGGGAGACAATGAAGCAGCAGCAGCGCTTCAACTTCTTCTCGAATGGTTAAAGGTAACACATCAAGACTCTAAATGCCCCAGCTTCCTCACCATCATTTCCACTTGTTTCATAATTCTTACTTAATAAGCTTTCATTATTTTACACATGATCCGATTCCCTGTGGAAACCACAGCTTAATGGAGTGGAATTGCGTGGCTGTGACATCAAGTACAACGATTCCAACAAAGGGTTTGGTGTATATTCATCTGATTGTGCCACTGATGGTAATTTTAATAATTAGGGCTACAATATTCACGAGTTGATGCAACATAAATGAATCTTGATATAAAAAATTGATGCTTTATTTTGAAATATTTCAGGGATTTTATTTTTGGTTCCTCTTAATTTGGCTATAACTCCAACGAGGGTGTTACAAGATCCTATACTGGGACCTGTATGCTCAGCAATGTTTGAAGAAGGGGAAGTAGATGACAGATTTTTGATCATTTTGTTTCTTACATTCGAGTCCATAAGAAAAAATTCTTCATGGAAACCGTATGTAACAAAACTTTGATTTATCGCGGTCAATACATAACCAATTTTAAGCAGAGAAACGCGATAACCACAAAATGTACAAGTGTTATATTTACTTGTTTTCATATATTGAATGAATTAGGTACCTTGATATGCTTCCAACTACATTTGGAAATCCACTATGGTTCTCTGAAGATGAGCTATTGGATGTAAAAGGGACTACTTTGTTTAAGGCAACTGAATTGCAGGTGTTATTTCTACTAAAAAATGAGAAATATTTTTTTGGTTTTTTCATTAAGAGTTTTTAACATGTGTATGTTACAGAAGAAGAGTTTGCAGTCCTTGTATGATGATAAAGTGAAAGAGCTGGTGAAGAAGCTTTTGATTCTTGATGGTGACTTAGAAAGGTGTACATCATATTTTTATGAACAATTAACCGTGATCTTATTCGTTTACTGATGACAACTGCATGTTTTTTTTTTCTTTTTTGTAGTGAAGTTTGTTTCAATGACTTTCTTTGGTATTCATCTTTCTCTTAAAGCTATTATCCTAATTTCTAAGATTCCCCGCTTAATTTCTTTTTTGCTTCAACATTTTTACTTATGAAATTGCCAACCCGGATTGTTTTTTAGGGCTAATTCAATATTTTGGACCCGTGCTTTGAGTATCCCTCTTCCTCGATCCGTTGTATTTCCCCAAATTCAAGAAGAAGATCATAACCCTGCATCCAATACTGAGTTAGCTGATGGTGATAATGGCAAAAGTGAGGTTTTATTTTCTGTTGCCTTCCAAATTATATTTTGATGATGAGAAAAAGGAGATTACTTTTTATCCGTTTCAATTAAATAAATTTGTCTACATTGCATTCTTTCTCATTTCAGAATCGGAGGTCAAATTTTCTTCCACTCAAGAAGAGACTGTTTGGGTCGAGGGTCTTGTTCCTGGCATTGACTTTTGCAACCACGGTACTCTAAATTTCTTATTATTTGTTCCTTTTAAAAATTACTATGTGAATTTTTTGGATATATAATCACAATTGGACACGATAGTTGGTTAATGTGTGTTTGAGGTAAAGATGATCTGATTTTGTATGTCTGTCTTAGTCATGGTTTAGTTTAAATAAAGCGTTTTTAGGCTATGCTAGAGGAATAGAGGATACTGGGTAGGGATAAAGCTTATAAGGATTTGTTATGGTTGTAGACTCTTATTGTAGATCTAAGAACTGAGAAATCGGGGTCAAAGTCAACAATATAAGACAAAATATTTTGTCTTGCAGATTTGAAGGCTGCAGCAACATGGGAAGTTGATGGAACAGGATCGGCAACCGGTGTTCCTTTTTCCATGTATCTTCTTTCTGGTAATCAATAATCCCTAAATCAGTATCTTCATACTTCTTATTTTCCATGAAAATTGTGATGTTTGACTTAGCAACATAGTTTTAGTATAATCTTTGACTCTTTTCTAAGTCTAAAATGAAATGTTGTAATCTTCATAGGACATCATGGGAAGTAATTTATAGCGATTTTTATGGGTCTGAAGGAAGTATTGGTTCTTCATATAATGAATTTGACTTTTTGACCCTTTGTAATAAATTAGTTGAAGAAGCTCGTCTTCAAATCGGGGAAGAGATATCAATTAGCTATGGCAACAAAGGAAATGAGGTACAACTATCCTCATCATCATGATTCTTGCACTTTATTTTTCCTTTTTACCATACTGATTTATATATAATATAATTACAGGAACTTCTATACCTATATGGATTTGTCACTGATAATAATCCAAATGATTATGTCATGGTAATCTTTTCGTATATACCATCACTGAACTAATTATCTAAATCTCGTTTATCGACCTTCTTATGGTTAGTTTATTGGGGGTAATATGGTCAACTTACTTTAGCATGTTTGCAAACACAGGTACACTATCCAGCCGAAGCTATCAAAGATGCACCGTTTTCCCAAACCAAACTACAACTTCTAGAAGCACAAGTCAGTATCATTACTCAATTTCGGTTTTTGATTATTAGTCCATACATTATTCAAGTGCATTTAAGTATTTAACTAACAGACAAACACTTCCATAGTTCCATTGATTTACGGTTTCTTCGTATCAAACACAGTAGATGTGAAACAACTATTGTACCGGTTTCACTTATGATCTTACATTATTTAATCTACAGAAAGCTGAAATGAGGTGTCTTTTATCAAAAAAATTGCTTGATCGTGGGTTCTTTTCAATTGAAAAAGAAACCAGAGATAAAGTCAAAGAGACTGAAGTTGTTAATTATAGTTGGAGGGGTAATCGCAAGACACCATCTTACTTGAACAGCCTAGTTTTTCCAGAAGAATTCTTAACTTGCTTGAGGACTATTGCCATGAGTGAAGATGAAATATTTAGGGTTTCATCTTTGCTTGAAGAGGTGCACTCCTATTCCTGCTATATATATATTTTTTAATTATCGTTCTTTCCAACCATAAAAAAACATTAAACTTTCCAACAGATTTGATTTGTTGTAACCTTGTGAAAATGATGGCGTGGCAGTCGATGTGTCGGTAACTTTGATCATGATGACTTTTTTCTCGCATGGTGCTGATGTAAAAACCGGTTACAAGATTACCTTAAATCGTATGTTTTTGAAAGGCGATGGCTTTATTAGGTTAAAAAGAGTTTATTACTTGAAATGTAAACCTGGCTTAAGAAAATTTAATCCTTTTTATACAGTTTTCACATGTTTGTGATTTTTGAGTAACCTACATTTTTGTGTATTAAAGCTTGTGGACTCCGAAGGGGACAGACAACCATCGGATGTAGAAGTCCGTGCAGCTGTGTGGGAAGCTTGTGGGGATGCGAGCGCCCTCCAATTGCTGGTTGATCTTCTTAATACAAGGTTGTGGCCTACATGGAAGTCATGCATACCCTAATTAAGTTTTGTACTGAAATAAAATTAAAAAATAATAACATGTTATGATAGAGCATACTATGAATATGATTAAAAGTCCCAGGTCTAACACCGACTACTTGCGTTCTCCTGCATTTTGCGAAGACTTTTTTTTTATACTTCTTATAACCTGGACCCTTATTGCAGTTTCTTATCCTTAAAAAAAATAAAAATTTACTTTTGTGGTTTGATGAAATTTAAAGGATGATGGATCTTGAAGAGGGCTCGGGAACGGAAGATTCCGACACTGAATTACTTGAGAAGGTCTGCTGCAATGGTAACAAAACACCAGAAGATGGCAAAATGTATGGAAAAAATTCCCACTTTTGTCTTTTAAAGTTATATTTCACTGTTGACAAGTATTGTTTAATTATTCTGATATAATTAATGCCCAATTAGCTATATATATAACTAGGTTAGAAACCCATGTTTTACACGGTTTGAATAAAGGAAACATTAAATAGTTAGTAATGAAGATTTAGGAATTATAAAGGAAATATTAAATAGTAATGAAGATTTAGGAATTAATAAAGGAAATATTAAATAGTTAGCAATGAAGAAAAAATAAGCAGGAAAAGAATCTTGGGTTAACATAATTGTGACACGTGGTGCAACCAGCTACTTATTTATTAGGTTTAGATGTATGGGGTTAAGAACATTTTGGATACAAGAAACTAAATATATGTCGTCAAAATTGAATTTTAAAAGGGCCATGTTTGAATCTTGAAAAATCATACAATGGATTCTTGTTTTGGATGGGTAAGTGCTAATTAAGCTTGGTTTCCACTTGAATCTGTCATTTTGCTTATTTAGTTTACTTTCTGTCTGACTATTTGCAAATCCTAGTAAAAAATGTTTTTCTAGGCAGGTCAACAATAGCTATTAGTATTTAACTAACTATTATACATTGTTTAAGGCAGACTTTATTTTAGTTTCCTTAAAGGGCATTTTAGACATTTTAGCTTATAGCTAAATATAAGTTTTCAGAACTACATATGGAGATTTCTATGCATCTTTACCATGTTATCACATATGATTTTATATTTTTATGTTGTTCAAAAAGACCTTTTTCTCACTATTTAACATATTTTCTTTTTAAAAATTTCTGATTGAAGCAATGGCACCAATGAAGCATCTAATAATCAAGAAATGAGTCGAAACAAATGGGCAAGCATAGTGTACAGGCGAGGTCAAAAGCAACTCACCCGACAATTTCTCAAAGAAGCAGAACATGCATTGCAATTAGCTTTGAGTGAAAGTAGTTAAATCACACCATTAAAAACGACTTTCACCTTATTTCCTACTAGATATAATATCTTAGCCTATTGTTTTGTGCTAAATTTATGAGATTTGAATGCATTAGGTTGCTTATTTTGATGTTGCAATGCTGATGTGCACTCGTACTTGATGCAGCAAGTGTAGTAAATGTTACCACTGGCTGTTTGCGGGTTAGTTTAAGGCCAGATGGGAAGTTATATAATTATTTATTGTCCTAGAGTATATGGATTGCTATATTTGTACATGATCTATATCTGATTTTGAAGCAAATGAGTTCGATATGCCCAATGTTTTTGGTGGTTTGGCTTCTGGTCTGGACCATCTTTGTTGGGTTTATTATTTGGTCCTGCTGCTCTATTTGGTCAGTTGCTTGTCTTAGTCAATGGCTGTGGCCAAGTCCCACACACATGTAAAACTGTGTAACCCGAATATGACATGTTTAACTTTTTGGTCTAAATGAGTCAAAAATTGACGGATTTTAATCAAGTTATAACATGTTAAACATAATTTAAATTTTATTAAAAAGAATCATCAAACTTTTATTTATTAGCATGAAGTTCTTAATTTTATAAAAAAGTTAAAGATAACAAATTAATATACTTAATTTTAATAAGTTTATGCATTTATAATTTATAGACCTTTTACAAGTTTATATGTATAATTACAACTTAAAATTTTAAAACATTAAGAGAGAAAAAAACCTACTAAGGCTCACCTTTGAGGTTTTTAGGAAGTCAGACTACAAACTTACTCAAAAACTACCCAAACACCCACCTTGCAATTGGTTGTCCTTGGCCTCTCCATGCAATGGCATACATGACTACTACATAGACGTCAAAGACCTTGCATTACAAATGATCTTACGATGACTGCAACATAGACGTCATGGACCTTGCATTGTAGAGATGGTCTTACAATGACCGTCACATAGATGTCCATAATGATCTTACGATGACTGTCACATAGACGTCATGGACCTTGCATTGTGGAGATGGTCTTAGGCTATGGGGAGTACCCACACTTTTCCACATTTTCACACTCTCCACGTCAGCGCCAAATCAGATTCCACAGCTTTTCTACTCTCCACATTTGAGGGAAATGGTTTCATATTTTCACACCGTCACGTAATTTTATTTTTCTAATTTAATTAATTTTATATAATATAACTCATATTAATAATAATAAGTAGTTTTTATAATTAATAATACTACAAATTAAATTAATAAGATTTCTAGCTAGAATTAATATAAATGATTTAGTATTTGCACAGGGGTATACTTAGAATTGTTGTATATGTTCAAGGGTCCTAAGTGGAAAATAGGAAATAAATATCTACAGATCTCAAACCACAATTAATAACATATAATTGGCCATAAATAGTATCTTTTTATTTTATTTTATTTTTACCTCAAAAGTTTTTTTTTATAGATATGACACAAAAGGTTTAGGCTTTTATTTTTTATTTTTTTTGACTAAAAGGTTTTTTTTTTAGATTTGCAACAAAACTTCAATAGAGTAAACTTTAGTTTTTTTTCCTCAAGTTTGATTTTTTATAAAATTGTAATTGGCCATTAGATTGAATAGTACCTTTTTATTTTATTTTTTTTACCCCAAAAGTTTTTTTATAGATATGGCACAAAAGGTTTAGGCTTTTATTTTATTTTTTTGACTAAAAAGTTTTTTTTTAGATTCGCCACAAAACTTCAATAGAGTAAACTTTAGTTTTTTTTTCCTTAAGTTTGATTTTTTATAAAATTGTAACAAAAGTTCAATTGGTTTATTTTTTTAGTAAACTTTCGTTAACTTTTTTTTTAAACGGTATGTACGGCTTTGTTTAGTTTTTTTTGTGAGCAATCCGAGTTTTTTTGTATCATACGCTATAGCGAGTCTGTGTTCGACGTAAGTTTTATCACCGTCGACGAGCCGAACCGATAACTACCAAACTCCCGCCGCTTAGCGCGGGGAAAAAACTAGTTATATTTGATTCATGAATTCATTTCCAGACCTGGGACCCCTCAAGCTTCATCCCTGTTCTCTCTCATTCTTCATCATCGTGATCCTTGGTTTATTGTTGTAGATCTGGTTTATTGTTGAAGATCTTCATCATCGGTCGGTTCTGGTTATGAAACATGGAGATGGTTGGAACAGCTACCCCACAGCAACGGTCACATTTTCCCTCCTTCCACGGCGTGGAGATCTTCTCGCTCTTAGTCCACGCTCGTGGACCACGCCAAGAGGGCGTGGTGTTCCACGCTTTCACGGCAGCCATGTCACCTCCACAGTGGGTTTCACGGGGCCCACAGCCTTACAATGATACACATAGATGTCATGTACCTTAGATTGTAGATGATCTTACTGCTATCAGCTGTATTGTTTTGCTGATTTGATTGGCTTTTTGCCTTTAAATAAAAAGTAAATAAATAATAATAAACAAATCAAAGCTTTAAACAAGAACGAATATATATTATTGCTATGGGCTTGTAAGTTAATTTTTCCAAGAACCCCTTAAGTTATTGTCCATGCCCACAAACCACCTCAAAAGAAGGTAGCAAACTGAATAAATTTTCCTACCCAAACACAAAAACCAAGTAAATAATATTATATGATCAAACTAAAGGTCTCTTTTCTTCCTCCTCTTCATTTCTTCGGTTCTCATCTTTAGCCAAAGTTAACTCCATCTTTGGGACCGATCTCGGAACCGGTTTGTTCTCAGGTACCATCTTCAATATGATTCCCATAGATATCAGAATCAAACCCGTCCCGTGTTGATCTGTCAGTGGCTTTGTGAAGATCAAGTATGATAGCAGTAAAGTGACCGCCTTTCTAGCCGTTGTTATCTGTCATATGGCATTAGGTGCAAGTTCAGAAACGTGCAGACAAATGCGTGATGGGTATTAATGGACAGTTGATAGAAATCAAGATTCAAAGTGGGATTTGGGATTGCAAGAAAATGTGTACCATTGCAGTGGTGGCAGCTCCAAATATGGCAATTAGAGAGAGAACTGAAACTTGACCGATAAATGTTGCCATTGCTTCAAAGACTAGGACACCATACACATAAGGATGCTGTACCCAACAAAACAAAATTTATCAAAATCTGTAACTTGCAAGTCTATTTTGACCAAAAAGGTCCATTCTTGACTTTCAGGTCAAGCTAGCAAGATTTCAAATTAGAATTTAACAAGATCTTTAAATTTTCAAGATTTGTATAACAGCAATATTAAATATTGAAGAGCAACCGCCAATGAGAAAAAACAAAGGTGGTTAAAATAATATTGAACTTGAAAGCTTACAATTTGGAGTTCAAATTCAACACTAAAATCTTGACAAAAATCAAAGACGTGTGTAAAATATCGACATTGAACAATATAACATTGACCACAATGACTAAACAAATGATTTTAATAACAAGATTCAGATCAATTTCAAACTTGTAATGTAAAGCACTGGATTGACTAATTAAACAAAAGAAACTTCACCTGAGAGCAAGAACTCCATGCTTTGAATAACTCCCCTGTCAAAAGCATGGGAGGAATCAAAAAAGGCAAACCCACAACAGTTGAGCAAAATAGCATCTCCATCTGCACAAGAAAAGCCAAGATTTCCATAAAAATAAATAAAAAGTGACTTTTTTACTCGTTGTTCACAAGTAACATATCAACTGTGAAGTCACATTCAAATCACCTGCGTTGTATTGGGATTCATGGTAAATATAGCTTCTTGAAAATTCCCAAGAAATGAATCCATGATCAAAGCACCAGAAACCATCACAACACCAAGAATGCTAAAATTTGGGGAAGTATTTGCATCCGCAAGAGTAAATAGTATCAAACCAACCACCAAAAGTAACGCGGAAACATACTCATGAGGAGGGTATTTTCGTCTTAACCCAGGAATAAACGCTCCCATGATCATAACCGGAAGGACCTGCCAAATTTTGGTTCAAAAAAATTAACCAAAAAAACGACATTGTGATCACGATTAAACAATGCACGATCATCATCAAGATTTGCAGTTCTTTGAAACAGAACACAAATTAGGGGTGGTAATGTACAAACATAAATTGCATGGAGCAAATCAAGATCAGGACATTAAGACGAGTGGTGAATCTTTTAGGTGGTAGAGTACAACAAAACAAGGCACAATCTATAAAGGATTTGGAACATCAAGATCAAGACTTGATTATTCCAAGACACAATTCTCGGGGTGGTATGGTACAACAAAATAATGCATGATGGAATTACACAAACAAAAGAAATCAAGATTTCACCTTGGTGGATTTGAACATGAGTTGAGCAGGGTAATTCAGGAAGGCCAAAGACCCTTTGGTGAGACCATGAGAACCCATAAGAACCGCTGAGAGCTTAACATATGTCTTCCATGGGTTCACCATTTGTTTTGTGGTGAACCCTTGCAAATAAATCAAAGCAAGGTAGACCCATCCTTGAATGAATGTAAAATACCAGCCATAACTACACAAAATAAATATTTCAAAAAAAAAGTCAACATTTTTAAGCAAATTTATCGAGAAATTGATACTTTAAAGAAAGCTTAAATTCAAGATTTTATCAAAATAACTGACCTGAATTTGAGCCTATTATATACATATTCCTGAAAAAAGAAAAAGCAGTATGAAAATTTGTTAGCATTAGTCAACACAGAAAGTAACCACACCTGCTAATCACAAAAAGTCCATGCTTGACTTTTGAAAGTCAAATCTATATGAAAGATTATTAAATAGACACAGTTTAAGGATCATAAATGATAAAAATAAAGAAATTATGTAGAATATGAAGTTGGATAGTGCCAAGTTTAAGACTTTGAATTTTTAAACTTAAAAAATAAACTCTATATTTGAGTCATATTAAGGTGCTCAGATCATCAAAACATTTAAGGTGCTCAGATCATCATAAATCATCCAACAATTCAACAAATATATCAAAACATTTGAAAAGATTTCTTGAAATGCAAAAAAAATAAACAAAGTAATCATTTAAAATTTAAAATATAATTAACATATTGAAATCAAATAAAATTAGCATTCACCCAAAGTCATTCTCTTTAGCCTCTCTAAACAAGAAAAACATTTATAAAAAATGCAAAAAGAAAGCAAGAGATCGACTCCAGAAAAAAGAAAGAGTGTACCATACTACAATCAATTTGACACCATTAAAGTACAAGATCAAAAGCACAAGGTACAGCAACACACAACAGCTTCAAGTGGTATTACAAAACAATTTTAGTGATTTGCAAATTACAAACCAATTCACATTCTTTTCTTCTATGACACATCAATGCAATAAAGACTTGTACTTTGAGCAGCAAAAGAGTATTGTCCACCAAATATGACTATAAACACCAAAATGTACCATCAATGGACTCGAACAACATTAATGATTAATACTTGTAATAGATATTTATTAAATTAGTAACTCATACTCAAACAAAGATGATGACATCATCCAAAACTTTAAACAAACAAACCTTTGCACGGATTATTCTTTAATGCCAAATTGAGATATGAATTGTCTTTATGAGTTGAGTAGGATCCATTTAGGATCCATCAAAAACTTCAAGGCAGCAATCAAGTACTTGAAATCTTTTAATAGAAGTTTACAGATAAAAAGCATATATATTAAGAAAGAGTCAATAAAGCCTAAAAAATATCCAAAAATATGCAGGCAAATTGCACAAAGTATTGCATGGAAGCCATATAAAATTATTTAATTATTTACTTAATTTATTTTCATACAAAAATGGTAATTTTTGCATAGAGAAAACCCCAATTTTTATTAAAAAAAAATCTGCAAATCAATCAGATCAAAACTGGGTTTCTGAAGAAACACCCAATTCTTGAAAAATCTGAGCAAATCAAACATGGGTTTTTGAAGAACACCAAAAGCCTTGAATAATTCAAGAAATCAAAAATGGGTTTATGAAATTATGACATAACAAAAGACCCCTAAATATTTCAAGAAAATACAAAAGGTTATGAAAAAATTACCTCACAAACACCATTAACAAGGTACCCAAAGAAAAACCCAGAAGAACAAATGAGAAATTGCTGCCATTTTGGTCGATCAGAGAGGGAAATACCAAACAGAGATCTTCGTTGTTCTTCGTTGTTCTTCATATTTCCCAGTTGAAAAAGATTAACTTTTTTGAAGATGAAAGTTTCATATATAGAAATTGATCAAGTGAGATTTGTGCATGTTGTTGACTTTAGGGAGAGAAAGAATTGATTAAAGGGAGTGTATCGGTTCAATCACGTTAAACATGTATTGGGAACACATGAAAATTAAAGGGTTTAATGTTTAGCAGAGAGAGAGAGAGAGTCTGGTTTTTGGAGGTGAAGGAGGAGAGGGGGTGTGCAAATTTGGAGACTGAGACAATGTTTGTATTTTGATATATTATTTTCCTTTTAGATATTTAAGATATTATTTTCCTTTTAAAACACTCCATTGATCAAGATGAAAAAACAGATAATTATAAAAATATTTCCACTCTTATTTATATGTATACTACCTAATAAAGAGTAAATGAGAAGGACGCTTGTCACATTTCTAGACCTTCTTATTCTCATTTTCCCGTCGCTCTCCTATTAATAATCAACTTCATTATTTTAGTCAACTAAATTAATTATTTGTTTCAATTTTTATCTACACATTTTTAATTTAAAATTGTGTTTATCATCAACTAATTTGTTCAATTATATTTTTATTAATTCTATCAACTGTAAACAATTTTATAGTCAGCTAGGATTCAAATAAAAAACTTTTAATCATATATTTACATATTCACATTGTTCCATTTTTACGAGTATATGTATTAATAGATTATATTATATTTTATTCAACATGTGTAATACACGAGTTTATTTAACTCAACCCGTGTATTACACGGGTTTTAAAAACATAAACTTTTTATTACTAAGTATATAACATTACATTTATTCAACCCGTATAATATACGGGTGTCTAACCTAGTAAAAATAATATAATATTAAATAAATTTATAACTAACAAGTTTTGTCTTTAAACTTAAAAAATTACTCGGATTAGCCTCACAATTAGCCTTACGTGCAAGGCACATGAATGTCAATGACAAAATATGTTACAACATATTAATATAACGGGTGATCCGTGTAAATTTTAAAATTTAAATGATATTTTTTTTAGTATCTTATAAAATAATCTCAGATCTATTTAAAGGAAAGATTTTGGAAAACTTGAATTTGGTTAAATTTGTATTATTTTGTTTGAAGATATTTGTTCATTATTTAGGGAGTTTCTTAATTTTTGTGAGTTTCTAAAAAGATTCACCTAATTATTTGAGAAAATTTTCTATTATTGATGAACATTATTATTTTTCTATGAATTTTCGAAACCTCTACAACTTTTTTCTACATAGATTTACAAGAACAAATAAGTCTTGTAACAATAACTAGCTTAGCATAGTGGTAAACGTATATATCCAAAACTTTATTAAAAACGGGGAGTTCTTTGGTTCAACTCTCACTTGTGACAAAAAAAGGGTTCAGGTTGGACAGGATGTTTTCTCACCTATTGTGGGTTTCTTCTGAGGGATGTGGAGGTGATCCGATGGATCAGTGCTCCATCAGTGATCCAAATTGTCGTTAAAAAAATAAGTTTTAAAATAATTATTTTATTAATATATACATAAAAGGCCATACACCTACTCTAATTTATTGATTTTATAATTATACGCTTGTAAAACTGATTTTCTGTAATTATATCAAATAAAAATATTAAAAAAATTTACAATTCGGTTAAGGAAAAAGAAAGATAGAAACGGTCCCACACGGGAGTACAAGCAAGGGTGCACAAGTTACAAGCACGAAACGGTCGTAAATTCCCGAGGTGATACCGAGTTTGAAGGTTACACACGTGGCAAAAGAATAGAGCAAAGGTGTGTCAGGAGTAAGAAGTGATTTGGAAGTAATGCTACTTTGCCCTTGTTTTTTTCCTGCTTTCCTGAACAAATATATTCTCCCGATATAATATAAATGTGGTCCAATTAGAATGCAGAAAATTACCAAATATTGCAATTATTTTAGGTATGTTATCTTTTAACCAAGATTCCGGAATAATTTTAAACTTGATATATATAATACGGGGATTCTAATGGGACACGGAATATTGCTAACTGGACACACCGTCGTTCTATACGTCTCGTATAACCCAATACGAGGCATATAGAGTTCAGTTTCTGACAACTCTGTTGGTTTAGATAGGAGTCAGGCGTAACCATTGTCTTCGTATTCCTTCCAATATCAATAGCCCTCTGTCAATTCACGAAGAAAGAGGGAATTTCGACTCGTATTTAAGGGAAATCGACTCTAGGGTTAAAATGGGATTCTGGGTTGGTTTGGGATTGTGTTTAACTTCTTATTTTTCCAGTCATACCATCACCGAGACCCGTAGGCGGGATGGTTAAGGCAGTGTGTGTGTTTGTGAACCGGGCGACCCGTGTTCGAATCCGGTTAGCCCAGTTTTGCCTCCTTTTATTTTTGCAGCCTTTTTAAACAGTTTTTAATACTCTTAATAATTTTTATAAACTTTCTAATGCTTTTATAAACTTGAATTGGATTTTTATTTACACTTTTATATTTCCGAATCATTCTAATTCATTTAAACTTGGTTAAAACTTATAATATTTAATACTTTAAAAACAATTTTAAATACTTAAAAACTAAAGAAATGCTTCTAAACTTTTATAAAAGTTACATTTACACAGAAACTTTAATTTAATAAATTATAAACTTATACATTTTATATTTCATCCATTTGTTTATATAAATTTAAAACATGAGAAAATAAATATACTTTATTTATCTTCAAATATTTATAAAACTTTATAAGATAAAGACCTTAAAACAATTATAGACTTATACTTTTGAAACATAAACTTTAATTAAATACTTATACTTATAAACTTCTCATTTGAAGTAAACATTATAAACTTATTTAAACTTTAAAGACTTATAATCAAAATACCCATTTGAAAAGAGAATTATTCATACTTTATTTATTTAATTATAAAACTTTATAAACTTGTAAACCTTGAAACTTATAACTTAAAAATATATGTGTTATCTTATTGAAACTACAAGATAATAAATATTAATACCTAAATGCTTTGATAAAACTTAAATGATTTATATTAATTAGATAAATATTTAGATAATTATCTATCCTTAATAGTCATGTATTCTTGAAGTAATTATTATAAAACCTTAATTATTACTTATCCTTTAAAATGATAATTATCATTTTGTATATTGTTTAAATAATTATTATAAATCTTTAATAATTATTTATTTCTTTGAATAATTATTGTTAAAACTTTAATAATTATTTAGTCTCCATTTAACAAATACCCCAATTTCATTTACGAATACTTAGAAAACTATTTGGATCATTATTACCTAACTAGAGTAATTATAAGACTTCTAAATAATTATTTTAATTAATGATTATTCTAAATCTACAAACTTATGAAACCTTGGTATTCAAGTCTTGTGACATTCATTCAAAACATTTATTATAAACTGGGGTTAAACTTGATTTAAACTTCACAAACACAATCAGTTCCATCGCCCACTTAGAACCCTAGTCAAAATCCTGAAAATCTTAGAATTCTTGCCCTAGACTTTTAAGGTCATACTTGAAACTTTAGACTTATATTCTTAAGCTTATCGTGAGGATATTCTCCCTCTCCAAGTCTTGCAAACACTTACTCTTGTCAGATACCCTTCATCATCCAAGTGAGTATACTTAGCCCATTTTCCTTTCTATACTTTTGGGGTGAAACATGTTCAAAAACATTAACCTTATACAATTCTTGTACAACTATGACTAGATGCTTATTCTTATGTTAAACTTGAGACTTGTATGCTTAGAATAAACTTAAAACTAGCATATTCATTAACTTTGATCAAGCCTATGGTAACAATGATAGATCTATTGCATTTGACCAATCCACCTTGATTGATTGACCCTTCGGGGGGAGCCCTTGGTGATTGTTACTGAATTAAACTTTTAAACTTGAGACTTATAAGGGTAACCTGCGAGTTATGCCTAAACTTTGTTGGAGGGTTGATATGCACAATGTTTAATGTAATATCCAGGATTTTTCCGACCTACCTTTATCCTAAATCCTTACGCGTATTATAAAAATTAAATCTTGAAAACTTATTTAAAACCTATTTTCTTAAATAATAAATACAAACTTATTCGATATATATATTATACTAGAAATATATATATATATATACATATATGACTTATTTAAAAAAAATATATATAGGTTTTATAAAATGTATTAAAACCTTAAAACTTTAAAAGTTTATAATTACATTTATAAACTTATTCTAAACACAGAAAAACTTATAAACTAATAAATCTCGTAAATTATTTTATAGGATGATAAGACTCGTAAAGCTTATTCGGATTTTTATAAAACATATAATTACTTTTATAAAAGTCTGGGGACTTATCTGTCATTTCTGAAACTTGTTTTAAACATGGAACCTAACTTTTTAACATAAAACGATACAACTGGAAACCCCAAGGACCTGTTTTGCCCTTTCACTAAACATCCGGAACCCAAACCAGTCACGGTTTCGAGTCCCACATCAACCGGTTTTCACCCTCTTTCACTCGAAACCACAATCCCGGCCAAATGCGTTGCACCTCGAGCTTCGCCTCCAGCGTGCGAGTCTAGCCCGAGGTAATTCAATGCTCGAAGCCAACCGTATCAACGCGTGGGTTCGAAATCGGAATTATTACTCCCAACCGTAATCTCCCTAACCGTTCAAGCATTAATCATCGAAATCGCCTATAAATATCAGTTGCTAAACATCAACGACATCACACCCTAACTACACAAACACTCAATTTAACCATTCGTCCCCTGCATTGCTCGTTCGATCCCAGTGGCAGCCGACTCCAAACCCAAGCTCGTTCTCCCTCGATTCTACACCATTTGAGGTAAATCTTGTACCATTGTGTTCGGAATCATGTGTAGATCGAAAGCCCTCTGTTTAATTCCATTAACAGAGGGCGAATCGATGTGTATTTGGCGATTTTCGTTTCTAGGGTTCATATCGAATTGGGGGTGTTTGGAAGTATTGTTTATCTATTTTCTTTTCCTGGTTTAAACTTAACAAGACCGTAGGTCGGATGGTTAAGTGTGTGTGTGCATTGGTGAACCGGGCGGAACCCGAGTTCGATCCGGCCCGCCCGTTTTATTTTATTTTATTTTTTTTATGCCTATTTAATCAGATTTAAAATTTCTAATAAATTTTATAAAATCTGTTAAACTTATATAAACCTAGAAATAATTTTTATCTACAGTTTTGTATTCTGAAACATTTTTAATTAAATAAAACTTAAGTAAACTTATAATAATTAATTCTTTAAAAATAGTTTTAAATGCTTAAAAAAAACTATAAAAATATTTTTAACCTCATAAAACTTATACATACAATAGAAACTATTTTATAAACTCATAAACTTAAATTATTAATAAGTGAATTTAGTTTAAACTTTGAATAAATTGATAAACTTTTATTTAAACATAAAGCTTATAAGAATTTCATAAATCTATAAAACTTAACTATAAACAATTAGACTTATACATTTTAATGAAATTCATATTTACTAAAATTTGAAGCTTGTTTATTTATTTTAATTGGAAACATAAGAAATAAATATGCTTTAATTAATTTTCTAGCTTTTGCAAACTTATAAAAGTTAAATAGAAACTTTAACTTAAAAACATTTATAAACTTATAATTTAAAACATAAACTTTATAAGAAATCCTATTTTATAAACTTATGGAGACTTGACATTTATTTAAACTTATAAACATTATTTATTACAAGATAATTTGTAAAATAAATGTTTAATACTTGAAACTTTAGTAAAACCTAAATGATTTATATTGTTTATTCTTATATATATCTATTTATACTTAATAATTAATTACTCTTTAAACACTTATTATTTATCCTTACAATAATTATTAGTAATCTTTAATAATTATCCATACTTTAAATAATTATTTAATAATTATTTAGTCTTTCATTTAACAATTACTTCAACTCCATTTACAAATACTTAGAAAACCATTCTGATTATTATTACCTAACATATGTAATTAATAGTTGTAAAAATTTTAAATAATTATTTTAATTAATAATTATTCTAATCTATAAATCTATTAAACTTTGACATTCAAGTCCTGTATCATTCCTTCAAAACCTTTATTTTAAACTTAATTTAAAACTTTATAAACACAATCAATCCCACCTCCCATTTGGAACCCTAGTCAATCTCGAAATCCTAGATCCTTTGTCTTAGACTTATAGAAATAAACTTGAAACTTTAGACTTATATTCTTAGGCTTATTGTGAGGATATTCTCCCTCGAAGTCTTGCAAATACTTATCCGTGTCGGATACTCTTCATCGATCCAAGTGAGTATACTTAGCCCCTTTTTCCTTTCTATGCTTTTGGGGTGAAACATGTTCAAAATTCTTAAACTTATACAATTCTTGTACAACTATGACTACGTGTTTATTCTTATGTTAAACTTGAGACTGGTACGCTTAGATTAAACTTAAAACTAGCACATTCATTAACTTTGATCAAGCCTATAGTAACAATAATAGATCTATTGTATTTGACCAATCCACCTTGATTGATTGACCCCTTCGGGGGGGAGCCCTTGGTGATTGTTACTGAATTAAACTTTAAACTTGAGACTTATAAGGGTAACCTGCGGGTTATGCCTAAACTTGGTTGGAGGGTTGAAATGCACAATGTTTAAGATATTTGTTCTCATACTTACATTATAGAATGCATAAATCATAGTGAATTGTAATTCTTCTCAAATACTTGTTAAACTGTGTCAAAACCTTTGTATCTCACCAACTATTTTGTAGTTGACAGATTCTTTCACATGTTTCAGGTTTACATCATGAGACTTATTCGTGATCACATAGGATGCTTTGGACCTAGACTACTTAAATTAAATGTTGTATTCGTATCATTCTTCCTTGTATTGAATCTTATATTATTCATTAATGAAATATCGAAACTTTAATAGTCAACCTTGTGCTATTGAACAACCGCGTCCGCCCCGACGTATAATCCGCCGTCGGTTGGGGTGTGACATTTAAGATACTTGTTCTCATACTTACATTATAGAATGCATAAATCATAGTGAATTGTAATTCTTCTCAAATACTTGTTAAACTGAGTCAAAACCTTTGTATCTCACCAACTATTTTGTAGTTGAAAGATTCTTTCACATGTTTCAGGTTCTACATCATAAGACTTATTTGTGATCACATAGGATGCTTTGGACCTAGACTACTTATCAATTAAACGTTGTATTCTTGTTATGTTTCCTTGTATTGAATCTTAAATTATTTATTAATGATATATTGAAACTTTAATAGTCAACCTTGTGCTATTGAACAACCGCGTCCGCCCTGACGTATAATCCGTCGTCGGTTGGGGTGTGACCGATTGGTATCAGAGCCTTGGTTATAGGGAATTAGGTTATTAGACACATGACCTAGACTATAACTTAGGAGACCCAAACATGAGTTATCTCATGTCCTTTACTAGGAAATTCTCTCTTCATTCTATTCTTAAATCTTATACGTGAACGCTTGGAGATTCTACGTTTCTACTTACCTACGTGCTACAAGAGTCTACTACATCGAGGATACATTCTTAGGCTTTAAGTCTAATCCTCCAACAAACTCTCGTCAATAGTATTTAAGTTCTAAACAATGTATGAGAACTTGTGTGGACCGGAAGGGTGGATACCTGTATTCTGGGAAATTCTGTCAAGGAAAGCATTTCGTATAAATCCAAATCAACCGTTGGACCCGTATGCTTTCCTGGGAATTCTTGGGATGAGTATCCACTTATAGGAATGCATGACTTCTCTAAACATTAGTGAGCTCAAATTTCTCCTGATATATCAAAGTACTCGCTTAGTGATATGCACTAAATGAGTACCATCTCAAATACTTTACGCTTCACAAATTCATGATTCAAAAACTTTCCTCTATAACCTTTATTCTATTATTCTTAAGTCCCGTCTGTCACATGACAGCATGCTTACTCGTCATGACCTAAAGGAGTTACCTTCAAGAAGAAATTCTTACGAGACTATACTTAAATACTATATACATAAACTTATATTTATACAGATACTACCCAATAAGCTTCATGGTCGTTGTAATACAACCCTTAAAACTATGTATTACCCTACAAATTCTTCTATAAAGCTCCATTATTTTATAAATATGACACCTAAGAGGTAACCCTTGTATTTTTACCTTACCTCCTTAGCACTTAACCAAGTTTCATTTGATAACTAACTCAAAAAATTTTGTTACACTTTTATACATCTCAAAACTTTCATACGTCCTTAAACTTCATGATCCTTGTAATACCAGCACATTTAAAACCATGTATTATCCTACAAGTCCTTTTACAAACTTGATTACTTTATAAACTTGACACCTAAGGAGAAACTCTTGTGTTTTCATTTTATCACTCACAACTTCATTTGATGATTTACTCAAACTTTGTTTCACTTTATTACATCTCGAAACTTTCATACGTCTTTAAAACTTACACATCACCGTTTCTTGTAAAACAAGACTTAACGTCTTTTAAATCTAAAGTACATTAACAAAGGGATTAGTAACCTGGTCATTTTCCCCGCAAGAGAAGAAGCCTACCATGGAATAGACAAGCTCCACGTTTAAAGACTCTAAGCCCACAATGAACCTCGACATAGTACCATAAACCCAAACACCGGTGACAACAACTGAGAGAAGTTGTAGGCCCATGAGGAAGTTCTGGCTAGGGAAATAGGGTACTTAAGTGAGTCCTGGTGACCACCCCTTCTTCCGGGAATCCTCCTCGTTAGCCCATCAACCTCCAATTAAAAACTATTTTTGAAAGTAATACTGTGATAACTCAGTATTATGAATAAAAACCTTTTGAACATATTAAATCAACTTACTTACACACTTTAATTCTCCGTTTAAAATGTATTATGTAAGGGCTAGAAGTCCCAATTTTGAAACATTTAAGGGGAGTTATTTTGAAATTTCATCTCATTATCACTTACTAACTCGATTTTCTTGTCATCATTACAAACCTAACACTTCTGCCCAAACACTTTCGTCAAGAGTAGCTCACGTTAGTACTTGAGATAATTAACAACGTTGCATTAAACTATAAAAAATCCTAAGTGACACATGTAACTAGAGAATAAATCTTGAACAAACCTTCTAATTCGTAAACACTCTCTTAAAACAACACGAATTACGAACCATTACCGTAATCAGCTATGATCCCTACCCCTTATATAGACTTAACGCTTCTAAACTTGACCAACATTTCGTTTGACAATCATACATACCTTTTCATAAGTCTTACTTATACTATTTATCAATATCTAACTCGTCATTTTTGAACATCCTAATTACACTCTATATAAAAGAAAACTATACCTGCTGTTATGAAACAAGATAAATCATTTATAAACACACTATCATAAACTTTATCAAAACTTTTTCCATTACCAAATACTAGGAGACTTTCCTCATCCAACTCTTGTCACGTAAAAGATTTGCTATAAATCACAACGGGAACTAAAAGCTCAAATACACGTTGCTAAAACATTAAACTTCGTATACACAGCTATGAGGTCAGAAACTTTTTCATGCAAAAACTTATGCAAATACTCAAACCCGTATTCTTAAAACTAAACATGAACAATAAAGGATCATGTAAGGCTTAATATTGAAACTTGTGATCAACTGACTTATCCTACTTTCAAATTCATACTTGGATTCTTAGTCTTGAAGACTTTTTGTGTTCGTCTTAACTAAACCTTGTAAGACTTGATAAAACATTCATTTTTATATACACGAGAAAACTTCACTCTTGATACTAGACACTAGCAGGAAGGAAGACATTACTAACATAGTACATCCCCAGACTCCTATCTAAACCAAACATCGGGATCCACCTAACCTTCTGGACAACTCGAATCTTCCGTGAGAAAGCGTATAACGGTTAATCCTGTTCCAAACGATGTTCCACACCTCTCTTAAATACTAGAGTATTTAGATAACCGCTTTATACTCAAAGCGTAATCGTATACTTCTATACACTGAGGCTAAAATAAAAGACTTTAAACTATTCTATGTTTGACGTATTCTTGTTCAAACACAATTTAAACTATTCTACGTTTGACGTATTCTTGTTCAAACACAATTTGAGCTACTCCATGTTTGACGTATTCTTGTTCAAACATGATGAACGTATAAGACTTTAACTACTCCATGTTTGATGTATGCTTGTTCAAACATGATGAACGTATGAGACTTTTAAACTACTCAAGGTTTGATGTATTCTTGATCAAACACGAGGAAAGACTTTAAGCTACTCCATGTTTGACGTATTCTTGTTCAAACATGATGAACGTATAAGACTTTAACTACTCCATGTTTGACGTATGCTTGTTCAAACATGATGAACGTATGAGACTTTTAAACTACTCAAGGTTTGATGTATTCTTGATCAAACACGAGGAAAGTGCAAAGACTTTAAACTACTCGATGATTGAGGTATTCTTATTCAAACACGAGGAAACTTTAAAACTTTAAATCTTGTCACATTCGTTTCTATTTAATCATTGAATGACGTTTCGCTCTAAGGGGCTCGTTAATCAATGATCACTCTTATGTGGAAACTTTAGTCGTGTGTCAAATAAATTCTTGTACTCTTTCTTGATCCACACACAAACAGAAGGATCTATGCGGACTATGCGACGATTTGAATGCCTGCGGGTGCACACGTAAGTATGAAAATCAGCGTATGGAAAAACATAGTAAACTCTGTCGTGTGCTATGATCTAAGACATATCGTAAAAGGTAGCCACGGAACTTAGGTACCGTAGCAAATCCTTAGACGTATTAGTCTACAAACTCAAATCATTACACTATAATCAAGTCCATCCCGAGTGATGCATCTCACTTTAAATCTTGAATAAAAGTTCATCAGTTATCCTCTCGAATACATTTCTGAAAACAAAATCTTCATATATTTCAATGAAACTATATGCCTCTTAGGGAAACTCTTGGCAACCATATGCTTTAAAAACTTAGAAACTCAAGCAAAAATCTTATTCCTATGGATACTTTCCCTTTAAGAAATCTAAACGTTACCCATGATTTACTTGGGAACGTAAAGTATCTTCCTCATTATCCTTGTGCATATCATAGACTTAAATCCTGAACTAAACCCTTCTACTCTAATTTCGGGACGAAATTTCCTAAAGTAGGGGAGACTGTAATATCCGAGATATTCCGACGTATTAAAAAGGTCGATTTCATGTTAAAGCCATTCCTTAAAACAATAGATATTAATTTTAAAATAATTTATACTTGAACCATATATATATAAATATGTATATGTATATGTGGAAAGTATAAATATATATATATATATATATATGTATCTATATAAAATCCTTAAAACATTACAAGGTGGTAATTTTATAAATAAAATTTCCCTAAACACTAGAAATTATCTTATGAACTCATAAAATAATAAAAACTTATATAACAATTTAAATTTTATGAAAATAAAACATATTTATTTTATATAAAAGGATCGGGGACTAAAACTGTCATTATCGAATCTTGTTATAATCAGAAAGTTAACTGTTAACATAATATGTTAACCTTAGATACTTCAGGGACGAATTGTGTCATTCCACCAAAGTCCCAAAACCCATTCCAGTCAAGGGTTCGACTCCCGCAAGGGGCGGTTTGGGGCACGATTTATCCAAAACGTGAATTTGTCCAGATTCAGTGAACCTCGGTCCTCGCCTCACGTTTGCGACCCTAGCCCAAGGCATCCCGACACCCAATTTCGACGCTAGTGGCCGCGTGATCCACATTTAAGCCCGGCGTGCTTATCCGAATAACCCCCACCAAATCTAGTAATTAATGCCCAAATCGTGTATAAATACCAGTTCCTATTGCTTAACAACATCACAATCAAACTAAACAAACACTCAATTTAGTCGATCATCCCCTGCATTTGCCGATTAAAACCCACGACCGTCGACGACGAGTCCCAACTCGTTCTCCCTCAATTCAACACCAAATCAGGTAATTCTTGTAACCATTGTCTTCGTATTCCTTCCAATATCAATAGCCCTCTGTCAATTCACGAAGACAGAGGGAATTTCGACTCGTATTTAAGGGAAATCGACTCTAGGGTTCAAATGGGATTCTGGGTTGGTTTGGGATTGTGTTTAACTTCTTATTTTTCCAGTCATACCATCACCGAGACCCGTAGGCGGGATGGTTAAGGCAGTGTGTGTGTTTGTGAACCGGGCGACCCGTGTTCGAATTCGGTTAGCCCAGTTTTGCCTCCTTTTATTTTTGCAGCCTTTTTAAACAGTTTTTAATACTCTTAATAATTTTTATAAACTTTCTAATACTTTTATAAACTTGAATTGGATTTTTATTTACACTTTTATATTTCCGAACCATTCTAATTCATTTAAACTTGGTTAAAACTTATAATATTTAATACTTTAAAATCAATTTTAAATACTTAAAAACTAAAGAAATGCTTCTAAACTTTTATAAAAGTTACATTTACACAGAAACTTTAATTTAATAAATTATAAACTTATACATTTTATATTTCATCCATTTGTTTATATAAATTTAAAACATGAGAAAATAAATATACTTTATTTACCTTCAAATATTTATAAAACTTTATAAGATAAAGACCTTAAAACAATTACAAACTTATACTTTTGAAACATAAACTTTAATTAAATACTTATACTTATAAACTTCCCATTTGAAGTAAACATTATAAACTTATTTAAACTTTAAAGACTTATAATTAAAATACCCATTTGAACAGAGAATTATTCATACTTTATTTATTTAATTATAAAACTTTATAAACTTGTAAACCTTGAAACTTATAACTTAAAAATATATATGTTATCTTATTGAAACTACAAGATAATAAATATTAATACCTAAATGCTTTGATAAATCTTAAATGATTTATATTAATTAGATAAATATTTAGATAATTATCTATCCTTAATAGTCATGTATTCTTGAAGTAATTATTATAAAACCTTAACTATTACTTATCCTTTAAAATGATAATTATCATTTTGTATATTCTTTAAATAATTATTATAAATCTTTAATAATTATTTATTTCTTTGAATAATTATTGTTAAAACTTTAATAATTATTTAGTCTCCATTTAACAAATACCCCAATTTCATTTACGAATACTTAGAAAACTATTTGAATCATTATTAACTAACTAGAGTAATTATAAGACTTCTAAATAATTATTTTAATTAATGATTATTCTAAATCTACAAACTTATGAAGCCTTGGTATTCAAGTCTTGTGACATTCATTCAAAACCTTTATTATAAACTGGGGTTAAACTTGATTTAAACTTCACAAACACAATCAGCTCCATCGCCCACTTAGAACCCTAGTCAAAATCCTGAAAATCTTAGAATTCTTGCCCTAGACTTTTAAGGTCATACTTGAAACTTTAGACTTATATTCTTCGGCTTATCGTGAGGATATTCTCCCTCTCCAAGTCTTGCAAACACTTACTCTTGTCGGATACCCTTCATCATCCAAGTGAGTATACTTAGCCCATTTTCCTTTCTATACTTTTGGGGTGAAACATGTTCAAAAACATTAAACTTGTACAATTCTTGTACAACTATGACGGGATGCTTATTCTTATGTTAAACTTGAGACTTGTATGCTTAGATTAAACTTAAAACTAGCATATTCATTAACTTTGATCAAGCCTATGGTAACAATGATAGATCTATTGCATTTGACCAATCCACCTTGATTGATTGACCCTTCGGGGGGAGCCCTTGATGATTGTTACTGAATTAAACTTTAAACTTGAGACTTATAAGGGTAATCTGCGGGTTATGCCTAAACTTGGTTGGAGGGTTGATATGTACAATGTTTATGATACTTGTTCTCATACTTACATTATAGAATTCATAAATCATAGTGAATTGTAATTCTTCTCAAATACTTGTTAAACTGTGTCAAAACCTTTGTATCTCACCAACTATTTTGTAGTTGATAGATTCTTTCACATGTTTCAGGTTCTACATCATGAGACTTATTTGTGATCACATAGGATGCTTTGGACCTAGACTACTTATCAATTAAACGTTGTATTCTTGTTATGTTTCCTTGTATTGAATCTTAAGTTATTTATTAATGAAATATTGAAACTTTAATAGTCAACCTTGTGCTATTGAACAACCGCGTTCGCCCCGACGTATAATCCGCCGTCGGTTGGGGTGTGACATATATAACACTAAAAAATATCATGGAGGGCGATTGCCCCCATACGATCTATGTAGGTCCGCCATTGCATGACGGGACTAGAACCCACAATCTTTTTAAAAAGGTCACGATGCTACACGCCTAAATACTATTGAGACAAATGCCCTTTGCTATACAATATCTTAACTATGCATCGATTTTACTTGTGCATAAGATCAAGTGGCATACTCGCCGTGAGACCATCCGTGAGCCTTATTCACGGCGTGAGTGGGTAGTGCACACCGCACCCTTGATGGCGTGAAGGGGGTGTGAGGGTTCTACGTGAAGATCTTCACGGGTGGAGATGTTTGATTCAAGCCGTTCAACGGCTAAAAAGTAAATGATATTACCGTTGAACGGTAATTTAAAAAAAACATTTTACCCACTATAAATAACCACTTAACCCCATTTTATAAAACACACTAAAAAACTCTTATCTTCTCACCATTAATTTTATAAAAAATCTCACCTTCTCTCTATAAAAAATCTCATTATCCAAGTCGTGAATCCTAACGATCCCAACATGTTTTGGCTTCATTACGCATCTCAACAAAACGTGTTCAACCTACGGTCTCCGACAAACCAAAACGCGTTCACTCAACCACCTCCTTTTAACCAAAACCCGTTCGGATCACCCGGGTATGTCCCAAACATGCCTACTATGCTTAATATGCCTGTCGGGTACAAGATCCAGAGTTTGTTTCGGAAACACAACCCGTTCCGGAGGAGGAAGAAGAAGACGTTAAGGAAACGCAACCCGTGCATAAAAGTAAAGGAAAAAAGAAAATTTCCGCAACAAAAGCATCCTCACGGGTTACAAAAAAGTGGGATGTGGAAGAAGAGCTAAACTTGGCTAGGACGTTTGTCGACGTCTCAGAGGATCCCATTATATGTATTTAATATATAATAGTATTTGTTTTTATTACTTCATTATACAAATTAAATATTAATTATGTTTAAATTTTTTTAGGTAACGCCCAAAACAAAAAAACGTTATGGAAACGTATCGCTACAAAGTTTGAGGCGTTAATGGGCGTACCCCCGAGTATCGAACTATGGACCAATTGAGTTCTAAATGGACTCATATTAATCGAAAAGTCTTAAAGTTTCACGGCATCTACCATCAATGTGATAGAAGCCGAAAAAGCGGTTGTAGTGATATCGACATTTTAATGAAAGCAACGTCCCGGTATCAAGACGACGGAGGAGTCCAAACTCCAATTGTGACTTGGGAACTATTAAGAAAATTGCCGAAATGGCAAACAATGTACGTGAATCCTAGCGGAGACTGATCGTCAAAGAAACGATACTCGGCGGACATTGATGCTAGTCCGACCGCGTCCGACGGAAGATCAATGTATGATATCAACCGGGAGATGATGGATGACGAGGACGACATACAACGTCCGATCGGCAAGAAAAAATCAAAGGCACGAGCTTCGGGCTCGGGATCCGGGTCGGTTCTAACTCACTTCGACGTCGGCCAAAAAATGGTCGAACAAATGGAAAAATTTAGCGTGAGAGAAAGAGATAAATTTAATTGGAAAATAGAAAAAGAAGAGTTGGAAATTCTCGCTCTCGATCTTGATCAAATCACTGGCCCCCGACGAGCCTTTCTCGAGAGGAAACAAAATGAGATCAAGGCAAAATATGGAATCGAGTAGTTTTATTTTTGTTATTTTAATTTTTATTTATGTCTTTTTTTATTATAATTTTTATTTATGTCATTTTTATTATAATTTTTATTTATGTTTTTTTATAAATTTATTAGTTAAATGAATATTAAATTAAAATGATTTAATGCTTACACCTCACTCACTCCCTCCCTCCCTTGGGTATCTTGTTTGCCAAGTGAGTGTGGTTTAAGGATTGGAGAAAATGACGTTGTGCCACGTGGCGCCACATGACAACCACTTTTCCCCTCACTAACCGCTCACTCACTTTTCGCCACATGATAATTACGTTAACTTAAAATACACACAATGACAACCAATATATTATTAAAGAAGAATATTAATTATATTAAATAAGAATATATAATAGAAAATCAAAATATAACTAATTAAAGAAAAACACTGATTTGTTATATACACACACATTTTCATTTGATATATCTCGAGACGATCATAATATGCTGACAAATTAGGACGTGTTTACAAATTTATAAGTTTTATCTTTTTTAATATGAGTCTTAGTTAACAAGTAATTTAGCTATAAATAAGAGTCATAGTTTAGGTTATTGTGTACTTCCTCTTTCATTAATAAAAAAGAGTAGATCTTATTGTTTTGATTTCCATCGACGTGCTTTAGGCACCAAAGCCTTGAAGCCCCACGAACCTGCTTTAGTAATAATATACATTTTAGTAATAATATACATTTTTTAACTCGTTATTTTTTTTTTACTTATTTGGTTTTCTACAATAACTCAGCTAAAACATGCCTACGCGGGTTCGAGTCTAGAGTATGACAAACCGAGTTTTTCGCGTTTTTTTTCTTTTACTTTTTTTATATTCGTTGTAAAAACTACTTTTTGTGTTTATATTTTGTTTTATTTTATTACTAACTTGTTTAACGAATTTGTCGTTTCAAAGTTAACTACTATTCGTGCCGCAATTTCTTTATTTTTCGATTTCCAGAATCAAGTCGCGGCAACTTCCTACGTTTCTTTGTTATACTTACTCACGTTAATGTCACCGCCACAATATGTGTAACGAAGTTCGTAAACTTGCAGCATCACGCGGGGTTAATTTCTAGTTATTATATACTTGCCACGACCCTATTCTAACAAGGATTATTTTCACATTTTCATACATAGATTCCATTATACTATTATTATTATTATTATTAAACACAATTAACAAAAAGCTTTAAATGACAATGGGTTAAGAATAATATAGTTTTATACTTTCTCATTTTTGTCACATATTTTTGTTCTTTTGATAATGGTGTCTAAAATATTTTTATTTTGGTTTTTTTTATCACAACTTTTTTGTTGATTTTTAAAAATAGTAGGGAACTTTAATCCTTTTGCTTTTTTGACCACAAAACTTTTTTTTATAGATTTACACACCCTTCACCTTTTTGTTTTTTTTACACAAACTTTTTTTTTATAGATTTACACAATTTTAATTTTTGACTTTTTTCTTTTGACACAAAAGTTTTGTTTTTCATAGATTTGAACAACTTTAATTTTTGATTTTTTTTTCTTTTGACACAAAAGTTTTGTTTTTTATAGATTTGTCACAACTTTATATTTTAACTCAAAGTTTTTTTTTACAAAATTTGCTATAAAACTTCGATAGAGTAAAGGTTTTTTATAAAGTTATAACAAAAGTTCGTTGAGTATTTTTTTATAATAGTTTTCGTTCATCAACGTCTTTTTAAATGGGATACACGGGTTTGTCGTATAGGGTTCAGTAACTGACAACAGAATGCCACGTTTCATTCTATGTCTGGCGGCTGCTCCAATACGTGGCGTATTGACCTATACACGGCGTATGAGGCACGGGTTATATTTTTGCTTCAAAAGTTGAAAGATTTGGGAATTTATGAATCCTATACGTGGCGTATTGCCGTATACGCCACGTATAGGTATTTTTTTTAATTTAATTTATATTTTACTTATTTTTATTTAATCATCTTTTTTATTTTAATTTATATAATTTTTTTAACATAAGTTTGTTATCTATTTATAAATTTTATATATTTTATATTTTTTTTAACATTTATTATATTTTTACATTACAACCAAACAAAATATTAAACATTACAACCAAATAAATAAACTAAACATTAAATATATACATCAAAATGTTTTACATACATAACAACGAAAGAAACTAAATACAAATAAAACAACTAAACCTGACCGGCTCCGCCGTCACCCTGACCGGCTCCGCCCTCATCTTGACCCGCCCCGCCCTCATCCTGAACGGGGTCGTCAGGATAATGATGTGGCGGTGGTAGTGGGCGTGGCTCGATGCCGGCAGCTCGTGACAGATCCACGATCTGTCCAACCGCCCACATCATCAGGTCATCCATGCGATCGACTTGACGACCCTGTCGCCGTGAGTCGGCAACAAGTCCATCAAACAATGCCTGGATAGCCCTCTCCGCTCACTCACTAATATTCTTCTAATGGTTTACATCCGGTGATGATATAAATAACATACTTGGAATGAATGTTAGGTGAAAATTATTTGAGCATCATAAGCATGTGTATTATTAAAAAAAATATGTTATAGGTCTACACGATTGATTGACGTTTAATCATATCCATAGTTGTCCGCGCCTATCCACGTGTATACAAAAAGTCTATTCTAGGGACTGAGTCCCATATCATCCAAAAAATGTGTATCTTTATTTTTACTTTTCTAAAGCCAATCGTTTTGAAAATTAAATTTTAACGTCGTTTAAGAAGTCTACTACTTAACCATAACACTGTTTTATATTTGTCGGTTCTTTTTAACATTCTGAGGGACTTTTTTTTTTGCTTATGCCTACGATCATTGTTTGTCGTCACCGTAAACTTGTTGATGTCGACACCACTACCACCACCTCCGCCGCTACCATCCGCCACCACCGACATCAACACTACCACCACCACAGTCGTCGCGACACCACTGTTGTTGCTGCAACCACCACTCGCCACCTCTGTTGTTGCTACCGACACCACCTCCACCAATTGCCATTAGCCGCCATAAAATAATAGGGGGTAAATTAATTTTGCTATTTTTTTTGTTAAATGACTTATTTCAACCCGATTCCGTTTTGGTCATAACTTGTTTTCACTCTAAACAATTTGATACTTTTTTAAAACAATCGGTTTTTACTCGAACATATTAATGTCTGTTTTAACCTGTCACACCTTCGACAAGACCAGACCATTTTGCCAAGCTTAGTTTCTAGCTAAGTCATCCTTACATCCTAAACCGGTTTCTAGTTAGAAATCACACGTAATAAGTTACTTAAAACAAATACAATGACATGTATACTTAAACATAAAAGTTAAAAGTATGACACTTCAATTGAAAAGTACGATACCTTTTTTCTTTTATGATTTTTCATAATATAAAAGTTAATTAAAAACTATATGAAAAAAAACTCTTGTCATTGTTATTTTTTAAACTAAAAGAACAGAAAAAAAAAATATCTCATAAAATTTTGACTTTCAGTAATATAAGGGTGAGGGGATGCATCTTTCTCATAAAAATTTCGATCAACGTCATATCATATTTTCCAATCATTTCCATACCCGAACGGTTATTTTAACGGTTATATGACCCTTGCACATCAAGAACCATTCAGAATCTATTCACGACCGGAATAAGAATAAGATCTATACAGCTTTTAAAGGAATTTTGTTTACATATCAAATTTAAAATATTTGTGTTTTCATATTTTAGTGTGGGTCGTGTATAGTTTTGTCAAATTTAAAATATTTATGTTATAAAGGAAATTTGTTTACATAGGGTTTTAAAAACCACAACCTCAATAGCTATTTAATAAGTAATTTTATATTTAAATGATAATAATTTAACAACAAACAATTAAAAACTCAAAACTTTTAAACATAAAATATTAAAATACAATCTTTTTAATAAAAAAGATTATTATAAATTTATAATTATAAAAGAAATACGAAATTTGTGGAGTGGAACGTGGAATGATACAAGTTGGCATCAAGTGGTATAATTGGAAATTCCACACATATGGCATGTGATGATTTTTATGAATTTTCCAATCTTTTAATTATTTTAATGATTTTTCTTTTCATTTTCCTTGGGTTATTTATACTACAAGTTTTCAGTAATCAAATTTCATACATTTTTTTTGTTTTATCATACAGTTAAAAACTTGTTACCATCATAACTTACTACATGGTTTTTTGTTAACGGCCCATTTGGCCCGGTATCAAATTAGTAAACTTACTACATGGTTGTTTGGTCTCCAGCCCAGAACTTTTAATGAATGCTATATGAATTATTTTATATTTTAAATAATTAATAGCCTGCTTATACTTTAAATAATTAATTAATTATATTGAAACCGATTAAGGGGCTTTGGCGTGCATTGTGAATATGTTAACATTTTTTTGAATGGCGAAGGATTTATTAAAAACAAACAACTCTAGCAAGAAGATAGAGAAAAGAAAACACGAAATGTTGGAAAAATTAAACGTACACCAAATAAACCACTCCAAAGAATTATAATATGACCATGTTTTAACTTTTAATCCAAAGCAAACCAAGAGTCTTGATATCCTCAAACATCCGTGTAGGTGAAACGCTTTTATTAGAAAAAACAAAATCATTTCGGGCTTTCCTACTACTCCAACAAGCTAGGACCAAAACCGAGTGCGCCATCTTCTTAGTAACATCGTCGGACCGAAACGGACCCATATGAAATTTCTTAGTAACATCGTTGGACCGAAACGGACTGGCTTCCCAAATGCTCCGGCAAATTGACCCGTTGTATAATTTGAATTGACCCAAACGGACCCATATGTAATTTTTTACCCAAATTAACCCATTCTTTAAAGAATGGATCGTAACCAACACCCCTAACAAACATATTATAAGGTAACAATCATTCTTCAAATGCTTAGTAATTATTAGTGTTATATCATATATGTGAAGTGCCTAGCTATCTTATAAACTGTTTCACCATAAATTTATGTTTATAATTTGGATGCATTAGTTAGTTACTCCCTTGAGATACAAGTGCGGTCGGGCTTGTAGCTTCAACATTTTCCAAGGTGCCCTTTCCAGACAACATCTTCATTGCAGCTTGACCCATTTCAGTAAACCATTCATCCTCTGGCAACATGCTGCTTAATATATCATTTTCAGCAAGTCAGTCACTCAGTTGGTTTAAAATAAGATCTTAAAAAAAAGAACCTGTAAGGATCTGTATTTGCTGCAGCAGCAACCGATTCCATAGCTCTTGAGATGATATTCTTAATAACTTGTTGCACATTTCGTGATAAGTAACGTCCTTGGGAGGCAAACAGTAAAACAAACTGCATATCCAGATAAAACTGCATAATCGCATTCACCAATACACCAATTCAAATCAACTCTGGCATATATGTATGTATTTATTTCATCATAATACTAATGGAAGGAAATTAAAACCTGTCGAAGTCCAAACGGGCCTAGAGGCTTTGTCCCATGTTCAATCTCTTCCCAAAAACTTTCTTCATCAGAAAACCACATAATTATCGTGTCTGTTAGTCTCATTAGAAGAAAGGTGGCAAACCTTTCTCTTCCCACAAACATGTCTGATGCTAGTCTTGCAACTGTACACAACTTTTCATACAGTTCCTGGTAAATCAATGGTTAGATGTTACATAAATAACTAACATGTTAATTTCATTAAAAGTAAATGTTTTGACTTCAAAAGTCAAAGGGGATTTACTTGATATACTAGAGATGGGAACCATTCTGTAGGTTCTTCTACATTCTCATCCATACACAAGTACATTTTTGCATTAATTCGAGCACTTCCATCTTCTGTAAAGATGAGATCGAGGGTATGTTTTCTACAAAAGCTATCTCTCAACTGATCAACAAACCTCTGAAGCCGTTTCTTAAGTTCTCTTTGTTCCGGAGTACGCATTTGTCTGTCTGAAGCTTTCCTAGGGGTTCCAGACGGAAGACATTGTTGTAAAGGTAAGAGCTTGATGGCTGCTCGGGGGAGTAGTTCATCTCCTAATAATAATGCATTAGCTATTAATGCTATTTGTTGAGCTTCATCCTCTGCAATCCTCACAATTCTACCTTCTAGATTCTCAGTCTCTGATGAACCAGGCAATGCATTTACTAGCATGTGAACATATGAGTTAAAAACTTGTACAACACCTTCCATTGCCTGGTTTGAAAACTGCAAGGACCTCAGAAGTCCAACATCCTCGCACATTTCCTGGTATCGCGATCCAAACCAATGCAAATACAATATTAGGATAAATATCAATTTTACCTCACAATTTGAACAACGTGTACACATATTATGCCTATAATAAGTGGGAAGCATCAGTCAAAGTAAAATCACCTGAACGAACAAACAAACATACCCAGTAAAATCCTATTCATAGCAGAGCTATTTGTAGGGACTAGGGAGAGTGGGTGAAAGTAAACTTTTCCTCTATCCCAAAACCTTTTTTGACGTGTACAATTTACACTACAGAAATCCAGATAATATAAAATCACCTGAACCATCACATTAAATCTATGGGCGCTACTTGAAAGCTTTGGTTGGGATAAAACTGAAGTAGTAGTACCGAGAGAGCGAGAACCCATAAGTGGGAAATCGAGTGACCAATCATCTGCAGCTGCTAAGGCTGCAGTGCTTCGCTCAATCCTTTTCAAGTTAGCATTCAGTGCTTGTTCAACACAAGGTCTAAAATGCCTCAAGAGGACAGGGCCAAGCGCCAACCCACGGGCTTCTAACAGATAGCAATGTCCCATGGAAATCTGAACACACTCGGCTACGGTGCGTAGCCCTCCTGAAGCAGATGGTGAAGCAATAACGTGTCTCTTCATGAGATGTGCAAAAGTGTTGGTCAAATTGACAGACCATGTCACGAGTTCAGATGTGTACAAGGGTTGATCACCAAATATGGCTAAAGAATCACTTGATGCCTGAGCTATGATTGAAAACACGAGTTGTGAGAGTGCAGCCGTGTAAGCTACTCCATATGTTGAGCCTGACGTCTGAATACCTTGGATTTTAGATTGTAATTTCTGGTGGTGTGAGTTAAGGAGCAATGTATGGGCTCGCGGACCATCACCAAGTCGTTTGATTATTTCCACAGATGATCGAAGTTCAATACCACTAGAAGAAGGCTGGCACGCTGACTCAGCAATTTGATCAGCTAATTTTTGTCTCTGCGCAGTGATAGCAGCCTGTAATGAAGACAGCATGGATGGTGTCATTGAGTCTCCAGATTTTTCTTCCTTTGCTACACGTTCTCCTTCATCAAGGGCCGCCAAAGCTTCATCGACCCTTCGTTCGGCTAGCAAAATGTTGAGGTTGTCGATGTATTGTGATAACCAAACTTCCATTTTTGAAGGTTCTTTATCTTCAAAATCAAAACTGTTTTTTTTCCTAGAACTAGGACTAGAAGACATGGATTCCACTCGAACACCCTCAGCCAAAGTATGAATGATAGTCGCACGATTAGATAGAAGATTCCTCAAGGTGACCAGTTGGCCCTCAAGATCAGAAATCTCCCTTGATGTCCTGCATGCATGTATGAAAAAGATATCAACATATACACACACACACACATAAACGACTCCTTACCGAATAAAGGATGGGTAATTAGCATAAACGCTCTTTCTCATTTCTTCTGCTGAGGCCTTCTTTAAATCTAGAAGACAAGTCACCAGGTGCTTTATTTCCTGCCAACATAACCATATTGTTAATTTTTCTTTATGATATTCAAGATTGTTTTTTTTCTAAAATTGTTGGTTTTCCAAATCGTCCTAACATGTTTGATTCGAGAAATACACACACACATACCTTTTCACTGGTTGTGCGGCATTTGGTAGAAACGTAGTTTTCTGGATTGAAATCAGAAGATTTGAAGACTTTAAGCTTATCACTGAGTGTTACCTCCTGACTGAAATCCAGATCTCCGGTGGTCGACGAGAATGATCCTTCAGGTAACGACATTTTTCTTTCTTTACAATTGATGGATGCAAACAAACAATATCTCTCTGCAGCTTAAGAATTCCAGAAATAACACCAATGCCAGATGTTGTGGAACCTACAATTAAGCACATGTTGCATTGTTTGTTAACTGATTTCCAACAACAGAATGTAGAAATTACAACTATGCGTTTATTCATCTCAATTTTTTTATTTCACAAAGTCACCTTTTCATTTAATAACTTATTTATCTTTAACCCATGACAATTCGATACGAACCTAAAAATTATGTCATACACATAAACCCGAACATGACACATGTATTCACGATTTAACACAAACACGAACCGTTTAACCCGAAAAAGATGTATTTAGTTTTTATTAAGTATTAGTTCTTTAAAATTCTAAATTTACATATTTATTACTTTTATTTCAAAAAGAAGTTTTGTTTAAACCATGTCAATTTATTTATAATTTTTTTTATTTTGGCATAAAAAATACCCAAATAGTTTACGGGGAAGGGTTCAAATACTAACCAACTTTTTATGTGATAACCGTGCTAACCACTATAAAACAATCACATAATTTATAAATTATTTTTGTTTTAATTGTTAAAATATTATTTAAGTATCTTGAATAAATATTTTGAACGTAAATACGAAAATGATGAGTCTTACGTATACGTACCAAATAATGTTACATATACGTGACACGTAGTGTTTACATATATGTAACATTAACATAATGATAATTGTTACATATATGTAACACTATGTTTGAGAGTGGTTATCATGGTTATCACATAAATATTGGTTAGCATTTGAACCTCACTCATAGTTTACGTTACTATACATAACACATTTAATAAATAAACGGGTTCACACGATCACGACATGTTTAGGTTTGACCCGAACCCGTTTACACTAAACTCAAACCCGTGAATTTCGTGTTAGGTTCGTCTCATGCCCAGAAACATTCATCCCATAAAACGTGACTTATAAATGATCTCATTTTCGCCGGAACTCAATTAATCAATTTCAAGTTTCACAATCGAGATTACCTGCGATGATGTTTGGATGGCAATGATGGGTCGTCTTTCCTCAAACAGAGGCCGAGAGTTTGAAGAGAAATGGATGTTTGATTTGAATCATTTTCAACCATTGATGAACTCAGTTACACATTTCATGGCTCCCCTTTATTTCTTCTTCTAACCAACACAAAAATAGGCCAATCATTACCACCAAATGAAACACTAACAACATTTATAACATATTACAATACTAAATAATAGCTTCATTCTAAATTTAAGAGGCCAAATTTCCTACCAAGAATAATGCATCGGAGATTTCTACATATTTTCTATGAAATACCAACACCGTTAGCGATTAAATACCAACAAACATCATGAAGGTCGGAAGTTTTCTAAACATTTCGGACGATAGTATTATTTTCCTCGAAAATGTGTCAGAATCTTTCAACCCATTTCCGACAAAACGTTTAAACTTTAATATTTTAACTTTTTTTAGAAAAACAAACGGTTTTAAAAAAGACGTTGAACAGTTTTAAAAAAGATGTTTTATAAACTCGAACGATTTTAAGAAAGACGGCTAAAAAATCAAACAATTAAAACATATTAAAAACATTTTTATGTGTATTTGAAATGTATTTTATTAAACAATAAACATAATAATAATGGAAGAATAAAAATAAAAAACATTGAAAAAAAAAATATAACAATAGTTATTTTGATGACTTTAACACCACTAACTATTGACTAAGGGTGGAGGGGGTAGAGCTCCGGTTCGAGCGGGATCACGGCTACATTGCCGCAAGTGCCACAGGTTGGGTGTTGGGTTCGTGAACCCGTGTGTGTTGGTATTGTTTTTGACCGTTAAAACTATCCGTTATATATTATAGCCGTTATGCTATTAAATTTAAAAAGAAAAAACCCATTATAAATACCAATCTTTTTAATCTCAATATTCATACCAAATACATACTCTCCCACTACCACTCTATATCTATTTATCTTTTGCAACAAAATAAAACGCATTCTTTATTCCCCCCCCCCCCCCGTTTCATCTTCTAGTAGTTCCGATTCTAGCTCGTTTGAATTTCTAATCCAAATTGTCGCCGCTGCAACCGGACTTGAAGATACGACACATACAAAAAAATATATGCACCGTGATCGTGTCAAGGCTCACAAGGTTCTTATGAAATATTACTTTGCCGATACTCCAAAATACGACGTCTAGACGTTTAGAAATAGATTTCGGATGTCGAAGAGTTTATTTCTAAAGATTGTTGGGGATATACGCGATAATTTTGAATGGTTTTAAGAAAGGCTTGACGCGAGGATGAAAGAAAGTTTCACTCAATTACAGAAATGCACATCAACGATTCGTCAACTCGCTTCCGATAATGTTCCTGACGATTACGATGAATATTTTTAGCTATGTCTGCTAGGACATCACGTGAATGCCTAGAATATTTTTGCAATGATATTGTTATTTTATATGATAAGTAATATTTGCGTGCACCCACTAGCCACGACATTGCTCTTTTGTACGATGCACATGAAAGTAGACATGACATTCCAGGGATACTCGGTAGCATTGACTGTACGCATTGAGTTTGGAGAAATTGCCGAACGCCTTTGCGAGGCCAATATCACTGAGGTGATCACCAATACTCAACGATCATGCTCGAATCGGTGGCGTCACATGATTTATGGTTTTGGCATGTGTACTTTGGGGTTACCGGTTCAAACAACGACATAAATGTTCTCAATCAATATTCACTTTTTACTAACGAGATGCATGAAACCGCTCATAGGTGTCCATTTCAGGTTAACGGTCGACAATACAAGTTTGGTTATTACCTGGCCGATGGGATTTACCCTTCTTAGTCAACTTTGTCAAATCTTATTCTTATCTAACCGACATCAAGGGAAAAAAATTAAAAAGGTGCAAGAGTTATCAAGAAAAGACGTTGAACAAGCTTTTGGTGTTTTAAAATCTAAATGGTGTATTATTCAATGGCCGGGCCGGGCGATAAAGCGCGAGAAGATACGTAATCGGATGTACGCATGCCTTATATTATACACATTTTAGACTTAAATTTGATCTTATGGAACACGTTGTTGCAAACTTGGATATCGTCATATCGCAGTTTCGGACGACGACGAGTAGTATTATTTTTAATGAAAACTATATGTTTTTTTATTTTAATTTTAAGTTGAATGTATTTTTATTTTTTTAGTTAATTTTATTTTTATTTCATTTGTATGTTGCATTTTTTAATTAATTTTAATTTTTTATGTTTAATGTATTTTTTTATTTTTATTTAAAAAAAAACTAGTTAGTTATACCCGCGCTCTGCGACGGGTGTCGGCTCAATCATTAACAAAATTTAAATAAAACGTAGGCGTAAGGGTAAAAATATTGTTACTAAAAAGAAACATAAAACTAAATAATAAAAAAAAGAAAAAAATTAAAATATTACCGGTTTGGGTAGTCGAAAGCCATAAAAGCGAATACCGAGACGGGTTCCAATAATATCAATACCGGCAATGATTTTGTTCGCTCATAACAGGTTCGGTTCGTCACGGTTCCACAACGGTAACGACACTTGCTATAGTCTATGATAGTATAATAAACTCGATTTTGAATACAATTCCGTTTTAGAAAAAAATTATATCAGAACGTTGACAAAAAAAAATTAAAAACAGCCGCACACTCCGTTTTTTTTAAAAGTTAACGAACTAAAGTTATTAAAGAAAAATAAAATTATTAGAAAAGTAAACGGGTTAAAAGCGTATATCATATGTAGTATGAGGGGTGAAAGTAAAAATTAAAAAAAAAAGAAAAAAGAAAAAAAAAGACACGTGGAACAATCTGAATGGCATAAGTACTATTTAAGTCACTTCTATTTTAATCTTAGTTTATAATGTTAGGGGGTTCCATCCTTGTGTTTAGAGTACTTTAGGGGTTCAAATGACGTGACATGACATAGCGTCTGTTGATTGACTAATTCTTATAGTACTTAGGGGTTGAAGGAGTTCCACCCCCTCCAACTTAACGTTGCGTTCCCGAGTTAACCTAAGAAAAGAAGGAAATCCCTCCCTTTCTTTTATCTTCTCTTTCTTTTCTTTCCCTTTTCTCCATTTCTTTCTAATTTGAAATGGTAGATTTTAGCCTCAAAATCCCTCATTTTCTCTTCTCTTTTCTTCTCTTCCTTTCTCTCTACAAAAAAAACTCTAGAACACCAATTTTTCCTATTTCCTTTAATATCCTTTCTCTTCTCTCCTTAAATGAAACTCAGAAACACAACGTAAAAGACCTATAACTATGGATGAAAGACAAACAAAATGTTAGGCACTCTATCCAAAATATTTAAACTTTAAAGACCAAATTTAAAAATTTGATGAAACCACAGGTAGCATCCGTGTAATTACTCTGAAAAGAAATATGGAAGGAATTTTCGTTTTCGGCTGGCTTTGTTCATTTAATCATTTATGATTTATCCTTTCAAGATTCAATCCAGCTCTCATATGCATACGTCATAAGGGTTTGCACCAAATTAACCAATCATCACAACAAGATTCCAACTTCTAGTGCTTTGTTGTTGTGGGTTTTTTCCCCAAGATCTTTAGGCGCGATTGAATTGCCAAAAAAATTACACAAGATTTAAACTTTGATTTCTTGTTAATTTGGGGCAAAACCCCAATCCAACTTGAGTTTTTAGTTGGTTTTGAGCTTTTTTTTTGAAGCTATGGAAGCTTATAAGAGATGGGTTCGAAGGAACAAGGAGTATGTTCATTCGCTAGAGTCTCTTGCTAATGTAAGTCTACACAATTTCTTATCAGGGTTTTATTAATTTGTGAAAAATCTTGAGCTTTATTGATGCTTATTTTGTGAATTAGGAATTAAGGATTGTTTGGACTTGTAATTAAACTTTTGTGATAGTTGTAAACTGTTCCAGGATTTAAGCACATGATTATGATTCTTCAAGCACCAATAATCACTTTGAAAACCTACATCCAAACGCCCTAAGCATTGTATTTTTGTACTTCTTTTTGTGAGTTATATTTGTGTTCTAAATGTACATTACCCTTTGCAAGTTTTAGTTAATAAAGTGACTTGTTTGACTATCCAAGTCCAAAAAATATGACAAATTTTCGCGAGGGAGTCGTCGCCTTTTTTGTTCTATCTTAGTTGCTAATGGTAGTTTTCTTGGTTTTATAATGCGCTAGACGCGGTGATGAGATTTCATAGTTACAGTTGATGCGATTCGATCTATGATGCGCATGTGATGCGATTGATGCAGTTTGATGCGATCTGATGTGACTCATTATGCAATTGACCAGTATTTTGACAAATTAGACCATCGATTGCAATGGGTCTAGAGTTTTTCAAATCCGATTGAACAAATTTAACCAAGGATGATGAGAATATCTTATATTTTAGTGTTTAAAAGTTAGCAATTTAAAATATTATCTGTAAATATTTTTAGTATTTTTTTAATTACGAACTCCTCGCATACATGATGTGCGCGTATCACGCATCGGATTTCAGGATCAAAACGCATCGGAGCGCCACATGCTTTTTAAAGCCAAGGTAGTTTTGCAACCGAGGTGGTTGTTTTACAGAGTTGAAATATGCATATGGGAAACATAAATTTGTATGATTCAAGTAAGAATTTATATGTCAAAAAGGGCAGATTTCTCTTTGCTAACTGTGCTAATATAAATTAATGATTCTTTGATTGATGTTAATTGAACATCAATGATCTATGTTGTTAGTTATAAGTTTTAGTTGGGTACTTGGGTCCATATCTTTTGCAAATAAAACCTTGTTTGTGAATTCTAAACTATTTTATGAAAGTGCGCGTGAACATTTGTTCTTGAGTAAGGCAATAAGGCAAAATGCATAGTGCAGCCTTACAATCATGAATGCTAATGGCTAATGCCTCTACAGTTAAAAGTGTATTTCCCAAATATTGGTTCTAATGTTTCTACAGGCAAAACGCTAATGCTTCCTCTACCATTAACTCATGTAAGACGTACAAAATGACACATATGTCTGAAGTGTAAAGTTGTAGATTTAGCTATAATAAACCCATATTACATCTAATATTGTTGATAGGGAAGTGGAATGTACGATAAGCATGTGTTGATGGAAAATGGTTAATATCGTGCAATGATAGAAAATTGATCACAGTGTTATGTTACTATAGATCAAATGCAAGGTTAAGTGGACATCAATAACACTTGCTATGAATTTTTGTAGAATGTTAGTTCACCGAAAGACATGCACATGATTGATTTAGAAGGTGTTTGGCATGTGATTTACCCAAGAAATAGAAATAAATAAAAACTGGAAATCTTTAACTTAGCACCCTAAGTGAAGGATTTTAAGCCTTGCAGTTTGAGTCTTTAGTGAGCCTCCTTTTGATAATGGAAAAGCTCGTAAACAAAGCTGTGTTGAAATTATTTTTTTAAAATATCATTGAGGATAGATAACAGTAGTATATTTAACTTAGATTCTGAACATTTGGTTCCTAATTATGCATTGTTAAATATTCAGGGATTGACATGGCTTCTTCCTGAGAGATTTTCTGAGTCGGAAATCATACCAGAAGCAGGTTTTGTGATATTTTGGTAACATTTGCCTTCTTTTTTTACCGAGAAACTTATATCTCTTTAACTAGTTTTCAAAAAGTTCTACTTCGAAACGTGTTCGCTTTATCATTTTTTTAAATTTACTCACTCTTTGGACATACAAAAGTCAAAATATAGACATCTAAAAGTCAAAGTGGATTCTTTCTAACATTTTTAATGGTTTTTTATGTAGTAACGTCGATATTGGGTATAGTGACAGCTGTCAATGATCATATAATTGAAACAACTCCAAGGAATCCATCCCAAATGCACACAGGGCCTCCAGAACCATCATCTTTTCCATACTCTTTGTTTTTAACTTTGATGAAAGATGTGGAAACTTTGGTTGAAGTTATGGCACAACATTTCTATGGTGATGATAATAAATGGAATTTCATGGCTGCTACAGAGGCCACAAAGTAAGCGATTTCTCTCGTTGTCTATTTTCTTCTTTCAAAAGTCAACATTTTAATTTCGGGAGTCAAATCTTGCTCTTTCAAGACTCAAAATTGATACACATTCTTCATAATTTTAGCTTCTAAAACTTTCCATGAGAAGAGTTTCTTATACAATCTGATTTATTTACCAATATTTGCTCAAGAATCATGAAAATTGAGGTCAATTTTTAAAGTTGAAAAGCAGACGGTGTGACTTTATAATATCAAAATGTTAACCAGGGTACTAGCAAGACTAGCTTTATTGAGAAATAGTGGGTACAAAATGCTATTGCATGGAGGTGAGACAATAAATGATGAAAAAGGTCCAAACAGTGCAAACCAACAGCAGACCCGTGGACATATATTGCAGCAGGGGCGAAATGGTCATTTCACATTTGAAGGAAGAGCTCTCTCTGCAATGAGTAGATTTGGTGAAAATGCTAGGATGATTTCTGATCCGACATGGTTTCGCAGAGCTGAACATCATCAACGTGCAATTATGCAGCTTCCTGGTAACTTTACACTTTCTTCTCTCTTTTTTACATTTTTAATTTGCTAACCTTTTGGGTTTAATGAATATGTTGAAATTGTCCTTACAATGGTTCAGAAACCGACATAAAAAGACCTACCCTCTTGAGCTTCTTGTCTGAGAAAGGTCTTTCCGGGGGATTATTGATACTGGGGGAGGTAATGTTTATAGCAAGACCGCTTGTTTATGTTCTATTAATAAGAAAATTTGGGTCCCGGTCTTGGCTTCCTTGGTTTGTCTCTTTGACTATTGACCTCGTTGGGATGAGTTCATCGACCACGTTATCGACCAGCCAAAATCTATCTGATCCTGAGAAGGATGAGGTAAATCTTTTCATCAAGTCTTATGAATTATTATTTATTCCCATGGTTATTGTGAAGGTAGATATTCAACCTTTAGACAATTGACAGATGTGTAATTTGAATAAAACACAGTTGAGAAGACGAAAACTTTTGTTGGCGCTTTACCTTATGAGAGACCCGTGTTTTGGCAAATACACACGGTATAGTTTGTATATTCGGTTTTTTAAATGTTTATTCATTTACAAGATGGGAAACCAGATTGATTTTGACTAAAAAATTGGTTGACTATTTCAGTCAAAGACTGGAAAGTACCGAGAGAACATTGGAACATGTCCCTGTTATCGGGTTTCTTACAGGTAACAAGGGTTTTATCTGATTATTTAGGGTTCAAATCATCTTTTCTTTTCTTTCAATATTCTTAATTTAAGGTTTGTTGTTTTTTTCAGCAAAGCTGATCGAGCTTTTGGTTGGAGCCCAAACGCGGTACACGTACATGTCTGGTTCTTGAGATAAATAGAAACAAATTGTTAAGTTTATGCTTTCCCATTAAGAGCTTGATATGTATTCAATTTTATCATGAAGTTGGAAGATGATGATTTTATGGAGTACTGAATAAGTTTATGGTAATCCTTTGGATATTTGTATATCTTGGCACTGATCCATTGTCATCCCTACTTGGTACTGAAACAAAACGTCACATGTTAACGGGGTTGTTTGCCGTGATGAATCTACTCAATTATGATATCTAGAATCACTTATTCAAATTTTGTTCATACATAACTAGTTTTATACATGTCTGTTGGTCGGGTGTTTTAATATAATGAAATGAAAACCGGTCGATGCATTTAAACAACGTAACATATCACACAGAGAAATCACTAAGTTTACAAGTCAGAAACAAACATTAAGATATGTAGGATCGTGAAATTACAAGATGGTTCTGTTCTTAGTTGAGATTGGTGGAAACAATAACAACTACACAATTACAATCGAGTAGACAGAAAGAATACTGATAAGAACATTGTTGTATTAAGCTTTGAGAATAAACGATTACAAGTGAAAACTCTAATTCAAAAGCACAAAAAGCACACTTACAATGAAGTGTTTACAGATTATTTATACTCACTTAGAATCAAGACAGCCGCTTGATTCTAAGGATCAGATCTAACACCGACCTTTGATCTGTTGTATCTAGCTAACTATTACACGTTTTGTCTATATCTAGTTAACTTTATTGAAGCGTCTTCTTTATGCATCATTACTTGCATGCTTGGAGAATAGCATTGTTGTCCGCCATTGGTTGTGCCATTGAGGTTCCTTCTGCTTTGAGTGTGTCAGTTGCTTTTGCAGAAAGTTGTCAGTGACGCTTGGCATGGATAGTCAGCTACGACGTTTTGTCTTCAAGGAACACAGCTATCAGCAGCAAGAATGAGAATGATGCTGCTGATAAGCCTATCAGCCGCAACATTGGTCTTCAGCAGATAAGGCTATCTGCAGCAGATTTGTTCTTCAGCAGGAGAACAAGTATCTGCAGCAGATAAGCTTGTCCGCAGCAGTTTGTTGGTCAGCAGCAAACTCTGAGATCAGCTGCATTTGTACTTAAAGAATTTTTGTAGCCATCAGTCTTTGTTTCTACCAACTCCCCCTAGACTGATGCTACCCCCTAGACTGATGCTACCAAAATTCTCTTACTGTCTTTGTTGCTGAAGCTTTTGCATGTTTCTGACTATCCTTTCAACCTTATATCCTCCATTGGGACCATCTCCCCCTTTTTGGGTGCATCGATGGACGAATAAGCATCAGTTTGGGTGCCCATTGATACAAGGAAGAGAGTAGGTAAAGTTTGGAATTTATGAGCTTCATGCATAGAGACTTGGTGTCTTAATTTGGACACTTCAGCCTCTAGCATGACCATCCTGGCCGTCAATATCAAGATACGAAGTTACAGTATGTCCTCATCCACAGCTGTGGAATCATTGGATCCAGATGGGGTCTTAGGCCTGGCCTCTTCATCCCCATCACCCATGGTTTCTTGGCACCTGGGATTCCTCTCAGTGAGGGGAGTTTCCAGGGAAATATCCTCACTGTGAGTTGCCGTGGTTGAGGTCTTAGCAATGTTGTCACTGTCCTCTTGGTCATTTGATGGACCAGCAGTAGTGACAGCCTCTTCCACGTCCACTCTTTCATGGCTCCTAGAGTGGACCTGCAGGGTAGACGAACTTGGGTTAGGTGTGTTGGAAGTAAGATCAATCAGTACCTTCGAGATAGTAGTAGTTGGAGAAGGTACACCATTTTGTTTAGGTTCCTCAACACTTAAGTTCAAAAGAAAAAGGAAAGGCTCAGGGAGCTGTTCTATGGATCCGGGAAGTGATCCTGATCCTAATAGAGAGACATCCAAAGGAGTCTCCCTAATAATGTGGTTGTCCCTTATGATATTCTCACCAGAATGTTATGATTCTGAGTGAGAGCTGTTAGGTTGGGTTTGGGCCTTTGAGGCAAGAGAAGAAGGAGATTCCTTGCCCCTTTTCCTAGTCGTCGCAACCGGGGCCCTGTATTTCGGTTGAACGATAACATCCAAAAGAGGTGAAGTGATTTTTTGTACCTGTGCATCCTTAGTGGTATGCACAGGGGTTCGAATGGTAGAAGCAGATTGTTGTTCAGGTTGTGAGGTGGAGGGTGTGGGATCAGTATCAGCTGGGGTTGCTGAACTGTCACCCGGGGTACTTTGTATGTTCGGCATTGTAGATAACAATGGAACATTGACCCCTGAGTACCTTTTTGGAAACAACTTTATCTTATCACTCCAAATCGGCGAAAATGCAGATCTTCGTGAAAACCCTAACTGGTAAGACGGTCACGTTTGAGGTCGAATCCTTTGACACAATCGACAACGTGAAGGCAAAGATCCAGGACAAGGAAGGCATCCCGTCAGACCAGCAGCGTCTAATCTTCGCCGGAAAACAGCTCGAGGACGGCAGAGCCTTAGCCGATTACAATATCCAGAAGGAGCCAACTCTCCACCTTGTCCTTCTTCTCTGTGGTGGCAAGAGCGGAGCTTACTTGATGCCATCTTCTTTTCTTCTGAGATATGCATTGGAGAAGAGTGTGACAGAGATACTTCCATGGAGGGCCTATCAGCGCCTTCTCTACTGTATACCTATTTTGATTTCCAGTGTACCCGATTGATTTCCAGAGATACTTCCATGGAGGGAAGGTTTGAAGGTTGGTGGATGAGGGTTGGTTGGGACTTGTGAGAAAGTGATGCGGGTGGGGACTTCCATGAGAAAGTGATGTTGGTTTATGGAGGAAGGTGAAGAGGTGGTAAGGAAATTTGATTTTGTTTTTATAACGGCAGAGGTGAGAAAAAGCAAAATGACTTTTACTGTACAACCTTATTTACCTTTTATTGTTACAGCTGTAATGCACCGAGGCAGTCATGGTAAAGACTGACGTTGATTTCTTTTACAGCGGGTAAAAGTGTGGACTTAAATTTACCCATCAGCAGCAAACTTGGTTGCTGTGGATGGATAAGCCTGTCCGCTGCAAGCTTGGTTGCTGCGGAAGGTTAAGTCTGTCCGCAGCAAACTCAATTGCTGCTGATGGATTCAGTGATCTGCAGCAAGGATGTTACTGCTGATGGCTTTAAAGCTATCCGCAGGAAACTTGTTCCTACTGATAACTTAAGGCAGTCAGTGGCAAATCCTTTGCTTTTGATGATTAAACCTGTCAGCCGCGGAAGGACAAAAATGTTGCTGACTTGTAGCTTTTATTTACAACATAAGACAAAACACATTTTAAATAAAAATTTTAGAGAAAGATTTTAATCAAAATTCATCATACCAATGGATTCAACTAAATATTTAAATCTGGCTTCATCAAAAGGTTTTGTAAACAAATCAGCATATTGCTCATTTGTATGAACTTTGGTTAGAATAATCCTCTTTTTCTCAGCTTGATCTCTTATGAAATGATACCTGATGTCAATGTGCTTTGTCTTTGAGTGCTTCACCGGATTGTTTGTGATTGAGATAGCACTCATGTTGTCAATGTGAATTGGAGTTGCCATAAAACTCATCCCATAGTCCAACATTTGATTTTGTATCCAAATGACTTGTACACAGCAACTTGAAGCTGCAATGTATTATGCTTCAGCTGTAGAAGTTGAAACACATGTTTGCTTCTTGCATTGCCATGAAATCAACCTCCCTCCCAGAAACTGACATCCCCCTGAAGTAGACTTTTTGTCCAAGTTGCATCCCCCATAGTCACTGTCAGTGTATGCATACAGATTAAACATGTCATTTTTTATAGTCCAAGTCTTGAGGCACCCTTTAGGTATCTAAAGATTCTCTTGACAGCCTGAAGATGTGAAGCTTTTGGAGCTGCTTGAAATCTTGCACAGAGACATACTGCAAACATGATATCTGGCCTTGAGGCAGTGAGATACATAAGAGACCCTATCATTGCACGGTACTGATGTTGATCAGTATCTTGGCCATCTTTGTCTGGAGTCAGTTGATGATGAACTTGCATAGGGGTTCTTGCAGCAGAGCAGTCAGCCATTTTGAATTTTTTCAAAATGTTTTTTACATATTTGGATTGGCTGATGAAGATTCCATTTGGGACCTGTTTGACTTGTAGACCCAAGAAGAAATTTAGTTCACCCATTGAACTCATTTCAAACTTTGAGTGCATCAGAATTTCAAAGTCTTTGCACAGCTGTTTCCTTGTTGATCCAAAGATGATATCATCAACATAAATTTGAACTAGTAAGATTTCTCCCCCTTCATATTTGATAAACAAGGTCTGGTCTATGGCACCTCTTCTGAAGTTGTTGCTTAGTAGATATCCTGATAAGGTTTCATACCAGGCCCTTGGTGCCTGATGTAGGCCATATAGAGCTTTGTCTAGTTTGAACACTTGAGTAGGATGTGCAGGATCTATAAAACCTGGAGGCTGTTTGACGTATACTTCCTCACCAATCTTCCCATACAGAAAGGCACTTTTTACATCCATTTGATAGACAGTGAAATTCTTGGATGCAGCATATGCCAGGAAGATTCTGATGGCCTCCAGTCTGGCAACAGGAGCAAAGACTTCATCATAGTCAATTCCTTCTTCTTGAGTGTAGCCCTGAGCTACAAGTCTGGCTTTTTTTTTACTACAATGCCTCTCTCGTCTTGCTTGTTCCTGAAAACCCATCGTGTGCCGATGGCATATTTGCCTGGTGGAAGATCAACAAGTTTCCAGACATCCTGCCTCTTGAATTGCAGCAATTCTTCCTGCATTGCTTCAATCCAGCTGCTGTGTTTGAGTGCTTCATCTATCTTCTTGGGTTCCACCTGAGATAGGAAACATGAAAACAAGCATATATTGGCCTCATGAGATTTGCTTCTTGTGAGAACTCCTTGGTGTATTTGGCCAATAATATTCTCTTGATGATGTTCTTTGTGGATCCTCTGTGCTGGTACCACCTCCAACTGTATCCCTTCTTCCAGATTGCTTTGATTTTGATCAGGGGACTCTTCATTCAAGGTGGAAGAGTCTTCAACAGCATTGTCCAGTTCAATATTTTCAGCAATAACATTTACAGCATTTACCGAAGAGTCTTCATTTAGATTTTTAGTATCATACAGGCTGTTGCTGGTTACGTCAGACAGTCTTGTTCCTGCTTCACTTGCTTCAATTGCTTCCACAACTGCTGGAGGATCGACTGGTGGTTTTCTCAGACTGAGAGAAGATTTGGGAAAATCCATTCTGTAGTCAGTGGATGAAGTGGAGGCAGGAGATTGTGTAGACGTAGACTCCATATTTGAGAAGGTGAGAGGCTCAAATATTTGGGAGAAAGTGTCTATGTCAAAGAGCCAGTTTGGTCCTCTTCCCTGCTCACAGACAATGTGTTCTCTGCATTCCACATTTGCTGATTCTTTAACAATTCTTGTTCTTGAATTGAATACTCGATAAGCCTTTGATTGAGAGGAATAGCCTACGAAATATCCTTCATCAGATTTGGCACCAAACTTAGGAAGAATCCCATGTGTGATAAGAATGGTGCATGGACACCCAAAAGGTTTTAGGAACCCAATATAGGGAATTCTTTGAAACCAAAGTTCATAGGGTGTTTTGTTGAGGGGTTTGACAATTAGAACTCGGTTTTGCACATAACAGGCTGTGCTAACTGCTTCTGCCCAGAATGTTAGTGGCAGTTTTGAGTCAGCCAACATAGATCTTGCTGACTCAATAAGAGTTCTGTTTCTTCTTTCAGCAACTCCATTTTGTTGAGGAGTTCTTGGAGCGCTGTATTGTCTTTCTATCCCCTTGCTTTCACATAAGGAGTTCAAGGTGTGGTTCTTGAATTCTGTGCCTTGATCACACCTTATGATCTTCACTTTTTGATTACTTTGATTCTCTACCCTGAGAATGTAGGATTTGAGAATTTCAGCAGTTTCATCTTTAGTTCTCAAGAAGTATACCCATGAGAATCTGGTGTAGTCATCAGTTATCACCAGACAGTACGACTTCTTGCCCATTGACATGACATTTGTAGGACCAAAGAGATCCATATGCAGCAGTTGTAGTGGAGTTTCATTTGTATTCAAGGTCTTGGGCTTGTGAGAGCTTTTGTGTTGTTTCCCCTTTAAGCATGCAATGCAGTGGTCTTCCAGCTGAAATTCTTTGTCAGGAATCCCTCTGACAAAATTATTCTTCACCAATTTGTTGATAGTTTTGATATTAACGTGGCTTAATCTCCTATGCCAGAGAGTTGATTCATCAACTGATGCCTTTGATAAAAAGCAGGAAACACTCCCAGATGGAGTGACTTCATTCATGTCTAGTACATAAAGATTTTCTTTTCTCTGAGCAGTTAATAGAATGCTTTCTGGAGGAGGTGTGGATAAGCATGGAGTCAGTACAAAACATTCTTTATCTGTGAAGAGCATCCAATGCTTTTGGTCGCAGACCTGGGAAACACTCATGGGATTGAAGTCCAATTCTTTAACATAGTTGACCTTGTCAATGCTCATTCTTTCGTTGGACACAGTTCCTTGTCCAGTGATGGATCCTCCCTTTGAGTCACTTCCAAAGGCAACATATCCTCCATTGAAATGTCTGAAGTTTGAGAGGATGGATCTGTTGCCTATCATGTGCCTGGAACACCCACTGTCTACCACCCAGGTGTTATTCTTGTGACCTGGCTGTCCCTGCACATGATATATTTCTAATTAGTAGAATGAATCCAAGAGTCTGCAGACTTGAAAAAGATGGTTGTTAGTTTATCCTTTTCAGTATGTTTGCAGTCAATGGAACCAATGACAGTGCTTGAAGATGATTTGGCTTTCCATTGCCTTATTGGTTTTTTCTAGTTTTCCTCACACTATCAGCAGCAGATTTTGCTACTGATGTTTCTGGCTTGTTGACAGTAGATCCTGCTGCTGACAACTTTGTTGAAGTGTCAGCATTCTTTGCTACTGTAGGCTTTGCCTTGGATTTTGCCTTATCAGCAGTGGGCACTTTTGCTGCTGATGTCTTTGCCTTATCAGCAGCAGATTTTGCTGCGGAGGATTTTAGCTTATCAGCAGCATACTTGGTTGCATCTGAAAGCTTCTGCTTTGTTTTCTTGGGCTGAACTGGACTAACAACCGATGTATGCAGATCTTTCTTTACCCTTTGTCTTTGAGGAGCTTGATAAAGGATCTTGTTGAATGGGTTAAACTTACAGTTTGCAGCAAAGTGGTCTGATTCACCACAAATGATGCAAGTTTGTTGAGATCTAGGCAGCTTCACTCTTGAGGGAGATAGAGACTTTCTGAACTTTGTTGCTTTGTCTTCGTAGCTTCTTACCTTCTTATTTTTGTTAGTCTTTTCAAAGGCATGCTGCTTTGAATGTCTTTGATATTCCAGGTAATGAAAGCAGGTGCTGGCAGTGTGGTTATATCTGCCACACACAAAGCATGATTTTGCCAGTTTGTCTTTTGAAAGGTAGACATAGTCCTTTCTTTGGAACAGATCCTTGAAGTTCCATGGATGAGCTTTGTTATGTTCAAAGGTGGCTTCTTCTAGGGTCCTTTGAACATATGGAACTTTTTCTTCATGCTTACGACATACATCAAATACCTTTCTCTTTGTGATTGGCATGAACTGAGGCTTGGGGTTTGTGGGTTCTGATGTCTGTCCCTTTTCTAGCTTTCTTCCATCTAGAGGATAGCTGATTTTGATCTGTTTGAATGGCACAGGGGCTATAACAGCTGGAAGAACAGTAGGAACTGCAACTCTATTCAGAACAGCTTCAGATGGGACTGCACTGGTTTCATCATGGTCTGAGTGAGTTGACTCAGATTCCGATGAGGTAGTGCAGTCTTCGATGAGAGGTTCATCCGTTGAAGGATCAAGGTTTCGGTTTGCAGTGTCAAGATTTTCAACATTGAAGCTTGGTTCGTATATGGCAATATAGTCAGCAGGAGGAGGAACAGATTTGTACTGATCATTGTTATACCCAAGTCCAGTCTTTACCTTCTCATGGACTTGAATATCTAAAAGTCTTTGTAACTTTTTGGAGGAAAATTCATATTTTTCAACATGAACTTTCTGTTCTGCCAGTTCAGCTCTGGTAGCTTTTAGTTTGACCAGTAGATCATCAATCTGAGTTTCAAGATTAGTTTGTTCGTGTTTTAGCGATGAATTCTCTTTCTTAAGACAGTTAACCTTTTTCTTTATAAGTATTTTCAACCTTTTTGAACTCAGATTTCATCTGATGAAACTCTTCATTTTGATCTATGAGGTTTTGGTTGTGCTTTCTATAACCCAAAACTTTATCAATACAGGCTTGAGAGCAAAGATGTTCAAATACCTGAGGTGGTATCTCTGTAGTGTCTGCCATTAGAGCTTGATTGTTGACGGACAGTTCTTCATATTGAAAGCTCCAGTCGAACTCTCCAGAATGGGTGATGATGGGAGGATAGTAGTTACTTGAACTATGACCCGAGTGCTCAGAATGGAGGGCAGAGGAGGTGGTGATGGATGTTGAGGCTGTTTGGTAGCTTGAGCTTCTTTCTTTTGCCTGAATCATCTCTAGCTCATAGGTTTTTAGCATACCAAAGAGCTCAGTCATTTGGAGAGTCTTTAGATTCTCAGTTCTTCTAATGGACACCGTGTAGAGTGTCCAGCAGCTAGGTAAAGACCTGATGAACTTTTTGAGAATATCTTCATTCTCTAGCTTCACCTTTGAGCACTGCAGCTCCCCTACAAGATAGGTAAATCTGTTGTATGAAACAGTTAGAGACTCACCTTCCTTCCAGACGAAGTTTTCATACTGCTGCTTCAGGATGTCTTCAAGCCCGTTGCTTTGTGCCATTTTTGTTCTTGGTGACTTTCTGAAGGAGAGAGAGTTTAGAATAGAACCAGAAGTGATTAAACAAGTGTTAGTTTGTTTAATCTGAGCCAAAGCTCTGATACCACTTGTAGGATCGTGAAATTACAAGATGGTTCTGTTCTTAGTTGAGATTGACAGAAACAATAACAACTACACAATTACAATCGAGTAGACAGAAAGAATACTCATAAGAACACTGTTGTATTAAGCTTTGAGAATAAACGATTACAAGTGAAAACTCTAATTCAAAAGCACAAAAAGCACACTTACAATGAAGTGTTTACAGATTATTTATACTCACTTAGAATCAAGACAGCCCCTTGATTCTAAGGATCAGATCTAACACAGACCGTTGATCTGTTGTATCTAGGTAACTATTACACGTTTTGTCTATATCTAGTTAACTTTATTGAAGCGTCTTCTTTATGCATCATTACTTGCATGCTTGGAGAAGAGCATTGTTGTCCGTCATTGGTTGTGCCATTGAGGTTCCTTCTGCTTTGAGTGTGTCAGTTGCTTTTGCAGAAAATTGTCAGTGACGCTTGGCATGGATAGTCAGCTGCGACGTTTTGTCTACAAGGAACACAGCTATCAGCAGCAAGAATGAAAATGATGTTGCTGATAAGCCTATCAGCCGCAACATTGGTCTTCAGCAGATAAGGCTATCCGCAGCAGATTTGTTCTTCAGCAGGAGAACAAGTATCCGCAGCAGATAAGCTTGTCCGCAGCAGTTTGTTGGTCAGCAACAAACTCTGAGATCAGCTGCATTTGTACTTAAAGAAGTTTATGGTAATCCTTTGGATATTTGTATATCTTGGCACTGATCCATTGTCATCCCTACTTGGTACTGAAACAAAACGTCACATGTTAACGGGGTTGTTTGCCGTGATGAATCTACTCGATTATGATATCTAGAATCACTTATTCAGATTTTGTTCATACATAACTAGTTTTATACATGTCTGTTGGCCGGGTATTTTAATATAATGAAATGAAAACCGGTCGATGCATTTAAACAACGTAACATATCACACAGAGAAATCACTAAATTTACTAGTCAGAAACAAACATTAAGATACAATAAAAATGCTATTGAGGTGCAATTAGCTAAAAGGTGCTAGAGGTGCAACTTGTGTCAGATCATATTTCTTTCAAACTTGTTGCATAGATACTACACTCCACGCCTAGCAAAGTTCTATTTGTAGAATCTAATCAAGCACATCCTCGATGAAAAAATATAATAAATGCACGGTATCATACCGGCATAGCGGTTTGCGGGTTTCACGGATATGCTGGTTTCCGATATTCAACCAATATACAAGCAGGCTTGACTGGTTTGCAGACTGCTGGTACCATATTGTTGACTGCCATTTGATCATAAAACCCTTTGCAAATTAAAAAATACACTAAAAAAACCAACTTGAATTAGTAATGGACTGTTTCAAACAATCACAAAAAACCATATTATATTAACATAAACTATATTAATTGGTACCTAAAAAATAATAATTAAAAAACCATATTGACATATACAAATTATCATAATAGAAGTTTGACATTTACTAATCAATTAGAAATGAACTCCAAATGCCAACCTCAATTAACAATATTTCAACCAAACTTGAAAAAAACCAAATTTATAGCAAAAAAAAATGTTAACAGTATTATATATAATTATAGTATGTGGGTTAACATACCGTGGTCCGATCTGAACTATAAAACTGCACATTTAGCCTGTTTCCCAACCCGCCCATTTTTCCCACCTACGATATAAATGTAAAGCTTACCATCCTTAGCTTAACATGTGAATCAGAATGTCACATTACTCGCTTAAGAACTGCACGTCTAAAAACTGAAAGAAGTTAAATAAAGTTAAGAAATTTGTTATCTAAAATCCCTAATTATGAAACTCTAAGCATGTGAACGAAAAGAAACGTACCTTCTCAATTAGATGGCTTGTTATATTTATTTCCTTGATGGTATTCTTGGCAGGAAGGATCATAATTTTCACAAGCTAAGGGGTTTCACTAGGGCTGTAAACGAACTGAACGTTCAGCGAACAGTTCATGAACCGTTCGGCGGGAAGTTCGTTTACGTTCGTTCGTTTAATAAATGAACGAACATGAACAAGAAATTTTGTTCGATTAACTAAATGAACGAACATGAACAGAGGTCTCGTTCGTTCAATTGTGTTCGTGAACGTTCGTTCATTTACGTTCATTTATGTTTGTTTATTTTCGTTTGTTTAAGATGCTCATTAAGATTTTTGTATATTTCTGTTTTATTTTATCCAAACATTTTATATTCTTTAATTTTTAATTTTTTTTATTATCCTAACAATTAACTATTACTGTTTCATTAATATTTTTGTATATTTCTGTTTCATTTATGCGTCATTTCCCTATCCACTTTACTCGATTAGGGCTTCTAAGTTCTCAATCCTAAATAATGTAAGCTTCCCTCAATCCTAAATCATGTAAGCATTGGGGTTGACATCAAAAGTTCTAAACAACGCTTCATTCGGTAACGTTCGTGAACAAACCCATTTTCTTAATGAACGAACACGAACATGAAATTTCGTTCAGTTAGTGTTCGTGAACCGTTCGTGGACAAGTTCAACGAACGAACACGAACAAGGCTTCGTTCGGTTCGGTTCATTTACAGCCCTAGGTTTCACTATTGTTATGTAGAAAGAGCCATATTTCTTCATCATGAAAAGAGCAAATGTTTTAAACTTGAAATATTTCTCTTTATATTTTGCAACAAAAAAAAACTATTTCCATAGTCTGGTCATTCACACATTACGTACTACTATACTATTTTTACCTTGAAAGTTATACAACTATTGAAATTCCTTCAAAAAAGATAGATTCACATCTACATGCATATGTGAAAGAATAAATGAAAGACAAAAATCACTTAGATTATGAGTACAAAGATTGGGTAAGGGCGGCCCTAGTTAACTTTTCTTGGTTGGCAAATGTTTGAAAGATGAATATGATAATCGGATCTTTCGATCACAAGTGTTGGCATGTCTTAATTGGATGCCAAGTGGCGTTAGTGTCACGACCGGCCTAAAACATACAAAATTCTGCCAAAAAATCCTGCTATACTTGGAATTCTGGAATGTTCCAGCAACTTCATGACCATTCAAGACTTGGAGAATTCTAGATCAAAGACCTTAAAAATATCTTAAGGCTGATCTAGATTAATCTCTAAAAATATCCAGGATACTTAGTCAAAGTATTCCTTATAAATATCCATGATATTTATATTATCTTATGATTAGAATGATCTAGAAAGAATGATCTAGATTAGGGGTTGATTAGTATAAATAGATAGGTTGGTCATTTGTAGAGACCACCTCCAAAAATCATCAAGCATTCACCTTGTAACCTTATAAAGTTTCTTTGTACTTTTTCCTTGTAATCAATAAAGAGTTATTTAATTACGATCTTGTTTGTTCGCATCTTATCACTTCTGAATTGTCACGTAATTGGGACAAATGCTGATCTTAGCAGGAGACTAAGAGCCGCACGTGAGTCAAATAAGTAACTCCGTGTCTGGGACATTAGTCCTCTCTTCAGGTCTATCATTTAGGCCAATGTTTCATGTTCTATTTGCAATATTAAATTAAATTGAGTGAAGTTTCCCTAAATGGAAAATATATAGAACTCTAGTAAACTAAATCTGCCGGCTCTCATGATATTCTCCAAGAATTGTAAGTTTGTCTCTATAAGGAACTTTAAGAGCCACTAAAAGTGAGACCGTTTCCACCAAATAATACCAGCGATCTACGGTAACAATATGATTAGAATGATACTTGACAGAAAAAAAGGAGCCAATTTGACATGTGAATTATTGGTTCAAACCATCAGTTTGAAACCGGTTTGTAAACCTATAGATTGAAACAGGTTTAATGCGAACCGAACCGGTCAAAACCCCCTCAAAAACTGGTTTCAACTTGGTCAAACCCTTCAAACTCCCCATCTCAAAGCAGTTTAAAAAAAACCAGTTTGAAACCATTTAAGTAACCCATTTAAAAATTAAACATTTTTAAAACTTAAATTAAAAAAATAGGGACAGAAGACCTGAGTTTCGAGACGTCGACACTCGACTCATGAGTCCAGGGGGAGAGATCGTCGATCGAGGTATCGAACCAATAATGTTAAGAGAGCATCATGATCCGTTTAACTATGTAACATAGCCAAATAAATAAAAGAATATATAATTAATAAAAAACCATACGAAATAAAATAGGTTTATTCCATTGTAAGAAGAAACTTATAAAAGGTAAAGTCATCTAAAATGAAATAATAAAATAAACAATCAACAAAATGAAAATAAGAAATAATAATATAATAATAAAATTTGAATTGAATGAAACTAGTTGGTTACCACCCGCGCTTTCGAAACGTAAATAAAAATAAGCAAATCTTGACGGTACATTCAACGTGACATTAAAAAATACGTTGCAGCGGTCTATTCAAATTGCAACGAAATTGCTAGTAATATTCAAAAAAGTTAATAAAAAAATGCGTCAAAACATTGAAACGTAGATAAAAAAAATAAAAGTAAAAAACAAAGGAAAAAGAAAATTCAAAAAGCTAAGAAAAGAGTAAAAAAACACATTCAAAAAATAAATGTATTAACGTTCAGGGGTTGTATGGTAATTTAATTAAAATTGTATGACAAATTGCTGACTAAATACTTAAGTCACTATGATGTAAGCAGTGCAATAAAGTGTTGTACTAAGCGCTTGAATGGTGTACGATTTGGTATTTGTAAGTATTTAAATAGGGGAGTTAGTGTTTAAAAATATTTAGCACCTTAACCATTTTATTTTATCAAATGAAAAAAGAAAAGAAAATAGACACTTAGTGAGAATACTAAAATACTCCTTTGCTTATGACAAATTCAACACTAACATCGGTGCTTAGTGAGAACTGAGAAGAATAAACTATTCAGATAAGATTTAAAAGGGATGAACAAAAGGAATGACTGGACAATAAGAAAAGTAGGGGTGAGCATTCGGTTCGAACACCGCGAACCGTTTGTATACAAATATGTTAACCAAGAACCGGACCATATATAAACGGTTCGGGCCGGACCGAACCGTATTAAACGGGTCGGTTCTTGATTAAATCCTGGACCGAACTGATTAAGAAAAAACAAATTATGTTCCAATCCAACTCCATAAAACAAAAAACAAAAGGTTCCAATCCAACTCCATAAAACAAAAAACAAACCCAAAATACTCCACAAAACAAATTAAAGTTCCAAACCCACAAAAAAAAAACCAAAGTTCCAGATTATTGCAATTCCTAAATGTCTTGAATCTTCAAACTCCAAAATATTTTCAATATTCAATCATTCACTCATCAATCGTCACTGATCCGATGTTTTCATAAATATCTAAAAGAAAGTAACGATTAGAAACTATAACTTCCCATGAATTACAATTACATAGAAAATCATAAAATCAAATAAACTAACCGTTGGCAAGTTCTTCAAGTTTCTCAAAATCATCGCTTTCGTTGATTTCTTTACTTGATTTGTGAATCCAATTTTGTGTACAAATTAAAGCTTGAACAAGAGGAGGCGATAACGAACTTCTATACGAGTTTAGTACCCGTCCCCCCGGTACTAAAAGCGGACTCTGATGCTACCGTTGAAACCGGTATAGCTAATATATCTAAATAAGAAACAAATTTAGGCTTATTCCTGTTTATTTTAATAAGCAATCCCAAACACCCCTTTAATGGTGGTTTGATGGTTAAAGCGTTCCTGAAGTAATCTTGATTACAATGGTGGTTCAAACTTTGAATTGAATAGGAAGAATGAAAGAACTGATCGTTAACCTTTACCCCATAAAAAAAAACAATTAAGGGTTTTACCCCATAAAAAAAAACGATTAAGGGTTTTACCCCAAACCCCCTTTTCTGTTCCACAAAAAAAAAAGGAAGAATGAAAGAACTGATCGTGTAATTACCTGAAGAAGACGATCTCATTGAAAAGGAAATATGAAACAACGATCGTGGAATATCGACTGACGAAGACGATCACGTTGAATACTGAAGAAGACGATCAGGAAAAGGGAATGTCATATATTTTTTAGTGCGTACGTCTGTGGTGGTATACGGACTGGACTGGACTGGGCTGGGCCATTGGCCTTTTAGAGTTAGTAGGGTTTTTTTAATTTGAAACAAGCGGTTCTAAGGGTTTCGAACCGGAACCGTCGGGTTATTAACCGAACCGCGAACCGTTTAATTACCATATGAAGAACCGAGAACCGGACCTGGTTACTATTTCGCGGGTCGGTTCCGGTTCCAATTGGTCTGGTTCCACGGTTCCAACGGGTCCGAACCACGAACTGCTTACCCCTAAAGAAAAGTGGGTAAAAAAGGTGAAGGGTAAGGCCAGCCATAAACTATTCACACCTTACCCTAAGGTAATGTTTGGTATGCATGAATGGACGATGAAATAGAATGAGTCATTACGATGGAATGAAAAAAAAACATGTTTGGTAAACACATAGTAATGGATTGTACAATTACATAAGGAATGTGATTCCTTCACTTTTAATGATTTTCATTCATTGGGGGAGGGGTGTTTTTTTTTCATTCCTTCAAGGAATAGAATGACTTTGTTTAATTAATTACCCGAACCATGGCTCGACCCAAACACTAACCCATGACCCGACCCATGCCCCATCCCATACCCGGCCCATGACGCAAACCATGATCCGACCCATGACGCGACCCATGGTTCGTCCCATGCTCTGTCTCATGACCCAACCCACGACCCGACATGACTCGACCCATTACCGACCCATGACCTGTCCCATGACCAGACCCATAACCCGACCCATGCCTCGACCATTACCCTATCCATGACCCACCCATGACCCGAACCATGAACCGACCCATGCATGACCCATGGCCCCTCCCATGCTCTGTTTCATGACCCGACTCATGCTTCGTCCCATGACACGACCCACGACTCGACATGACTACACCCATGACACGTACCATGCCCTGACCCATGACCCTGACCCTGACCCATGACCCATCCCATGCCGAGACCCATTACCCGACCCATGACTTTATTATCCTATGGTATTTATTTATCTTTTCACTAAATTCTTAAATCTTTATGTATATATTTTACAAGTGTAAAAATGTATTACTTATACTAAGAATAGAAAAAAAAATCAAAATATGTAAAAAATTAATATATAATTGGGTTTCAAAATTACGTTAATTACTATTTAATGTAATTTGACTTTCATTACTATTTGATTGAAAATAAAAGTTACATAATTATATTTCAAAGTTTCTTATAATAAGGGATAATTTAAAATAAACGTGTTTTATTAGTATAATTAGTATTTTATTTAAAAATATATTATTATTAAAAGATAGAGGTGTATTTAATAAAAAAGAGAGAGGCGGAAAAAAAATGATGAGAATGAACATGGAGGTGACACGTGTCATGAAAAACCTTTATTTATTATATAGTATAGATGAATTGTATTCCATTCGTTTGTCTTTTCCTTCCTAACAAACAACACTAAGTAATGATTCATTTCATTCCCATAGGGTAACCAAACATTACAATAGAATGGTAATGATCCATTCCTTTCCCTCGTCAATTTCATTCACTCGTCCATTCAATTACCTCATACCAAACAAACCCTAAGGGTGCGTTTGGTATGCTGGAATTTAATGGAATTCAATGGAATTGGAATTTGAATTCCATTTCTCAATGCATTTGGTATGCATAATTTATTGGAATTGGAATCTGAATTCCATTCTTAACGTGTTTGGTTGAGAAAGGAATTGAAATTGGAATGAATTCCCTCAAATTCCACCAAATAAAGGATTTCAAATTCCTTACAAATTGTGAAGGAATGCACCAAAAGAAAATGAAATCTCCGATCACTTAACCCCGCGTGGCCGCCGCTGACCATCGACCTCGACCCTGACCCCGTCGCCCCCGACCGCCACCGTTACCACCGTCGCCCCCTGTAACATCCATGATTTCCTAGTATCTTATGTTGTGCAATAAATGACAATTTCAATTTCATTTAACATTCAAAACTTTGTGTCACAACACTTATTATTTTCATGTGCAATAACTGTGGAGTTATATCATAATTATATAAATGATATAGGTACATATACACATTTTTACCTTGTTACAATAACAAATAAAATAAACCTTCGTTATCTCACAAACTATAAGGACCAAACCTGTCAAAACCCAAACCAACATCAAGCTACTCGGGGTTTGACGTATTCTTGTTCAAACACGAGGAAGTTGTAAAACTTTAAAGCTACTCGGGGTTTGACGTATTCTTGTTCAAACATGAGCAAGCTATGGAACCCTAAGTTATGCCGCATTATTACTCTTTAGTTTCTGATTGACCTTACTATCTAGGGGCATAATTATTTATTAGCAACTCATACATGAAAACAATAGATATGAACTAAGTGATTTTGTGTCCCCTCTTGACCCGCACACAATAGGATGATCTATACGGACCATGCGATGATTTGAGTAATTACGGGTGCACACATAATTATAAAAGTCAGCGCGTGGAAAAACATAGTGAATTCTGTCGTGTGTTATGACATGAAACCTATCGTGATATATAATAACGAAACTGATGTGATATGATAAGGGCATTGTGGATACGCCGCTGGTACTTCCTATATATAAATGTTCCTATCATATTAGAAGTAGCGTTGTTCGTGTCACGTAAAGTTTTATGTTATTTTGACCTTGACCAATGTTTGTGAAATCTTTACCCAGTGATACTTTTGAGTATGGTAGACTGCATTCTAAACAAGTTTTGATCTTCAAATCCTCATCGCCCTCATTGCAAGTCAGGCGTCCCATCTTTGAAGTCTAAATTATTCTTAGACAATTTTCTCCTAAATTCTCTCAAACTAAATCCACCATCATCATTAATACCTGACCTCGAGCATCAAACCTGAATCATCTAATCGATCGTACCCACTCAAATTGACAGTAAAAGCTCCTTGGAAACTCAAACGTGACTCTGGGTTACTTGAAAACATAAGGATCAAGTGAAACTTAAGTGCCCTCATCTTTCCTATTTCAGTAGCCTCCATCAGTTGAATTTCGGGACGAAATTCACTCAACTAGGGGATACTGTAACATCCATGTTTTTCCTAGTATCTTATGCTGTGCAATAACTGACAATTTCAATTTCATTTCACATTCAAAACTTTGTGTCACAACACTTATTATTTTCATGTGCAATAAATGTGGAGTTATATCATAATTATATAAATGATATAGGTACATATACACATTTTTAACTTGTTATAATAACAAATAAAATAAACCTTCGTTATCTCACAAACTACAAGGACCAAACCTGTCAAAACCCAAACCAACATCAAACTACAAGGACTATTTCTGTATTTAACCAAACTCAAGTTGACACGGTCGCGCCAAGTGCACAGGCACGGTCGCGCCTCGTGTGCAGTCAAAACGCAAACTCAATCCGTAACGTCCCAAAACGTTCGAGTTCGCAACCATAACTCAACATTTATGATTTCGAACATCATTAGGCAGTTTCTAACCGTCCATCGCCGCCATTTAACTCGAATTAATTCCAATTATGAACTTTAAAACCAAAACCGTAGACTATACCATCAAATTCGACCATCTGCACCCCTTACTCGCACCTCTCAGAAGCTATTGCGCACATCAATTTGGCCGGAGAAGGAACCAGAGACACCGAAGGCTAAACCGTTTGAAGTCGGAGGTCCTTTTGGTCGAACACCATCAATTCGAGATCGTTTAAGGTAACTAATCGCACCTACAGTTTCGTTTTCATCTGTAGATGGAAAGCCCTAACCCAATTGGGGCTTACAACATCGGATTTAACGTGAATCGGCTATATGGTTCATGGCATATATGCTCTAATCGAACTACACCCTAGACACGATCTCAATTCGATTAAATTGCATGGTTAGGTTCGCAAACATCCCCTCTTTGTTAGCCCCATGAATCCAACTGTTGTTAGTATAAGATTTTGTCAATTTGTTCTCTGGAGGAAACCAGACACGGTCGTGCTCATCCATTAGCACGGTCGTGCCTCTACTCCAAGCTTGGTTGTGCCTCCTGGCTAGACGCGGTCGCATCCCGAGCCTAGGCACGGTCGTGCCCTAACCTGGCGCGGTCATGTGTCCCGTGGTCAGCTTTATTTTAAATCATTTTTAACATATTCTTTTTATAAAAATTATTTTATAAAACCCCAAATATTTTTATGAACCGAATTATTAACTTATCAAATATAAACAATTACTTTAGAGATTAAAACCTAACAATTTCTAATTAAAAACAACTCGTATAATTATATTATTTAAAACCTTTACGAGTTATTTTAGTTACCCAAATTATTTAGTACAACGTATATCTTCTTTATTATTCATTTAATTTAGTAAATAATTAATTTAACCATTTAATTAATTGAAACAATATAATTTATTGACCTAATTACCTATATGTTACATTAAATATTATTCAAACACTTATTCTTTTATTTATAAACAAATTAACTATTTATATATACATATAAATATAAACTGGTATTAACAAACAAAACACATTATTCGTAACGAATAAATACACGTCATTCATCCAAACCCAATTCCTTTATACATTGGTCTTTTGAGCATTTTCATTGATACATATATAAATCCAATCATAGGTTAACCTCGTGTTAGCTAAACAACTTGCGTGACTACTCGTACTTGTGATTTCAAGCTACAGATCCAATGTGAGTTTACATAGTCCCTTTTTCCTTTTTGTACATTTTTGGGGTGAAACATGATTACTGAATAACACACTATTTACAATTACATACGTACAATTCTACAATATGATCATATGTGTTTATTTGTGCTTGAATGCTAACTGTTAAGGCTACATATACATGACATACTCGTGTAATCATTAACACATTACATCAGGATAACATTTGATTGTTATGCCCTACATTAGGATAACATGTGTTGTTATGCCCTACATTTACATCAGGATAACATGTGTTGTTATGCCATACAGTTACAAGGTTACATTTGTGCAATTAGCTTAACTTAGATTCTCCATAAATGCTTTATAAACCATGTATCATATGAATTGTATACAAACTCTTGATATTACTCGTGGTGTCAAAACCTATGTATGCTCACCAACTATTTTTAGTTAACCATGTTTTCATCATGTTTCAGGTACTAGTGTATGAGATCATATGCAAGATGCTACATATAGGATTTAGACTTAGTGAACAAAGAAATTGAACATGTTGATGTATCTGACCTTGGTTGTTGATTGAACTATTGTAATGAAATCTTGATATAATTAATATATGAAACTTTAATTGATCATGAGCTTATGAACAGCCCACACGTCCGCCCCGACGTATTCCGCCGTCGGTTGGGGTGTGACACCCCCACCCTTACCGCCGCCGCCACCCCGACCACCCCCGAACACCGCCGCTGACTGCCGCCCCTGCCAAACGCTGTCGTTGACCGCCACCGTTACCACCGCCAAACGCCGCCTCCACTGTTACCACGGTTCTGAAAAGGGAGCGTCGAATTGTTTACATTCTTTTACATTCTGGATACGAACATAAAGATGCAAACAGGAAACCATGAATATACATAGATACATTCACATACATTCTATATATATAGATTCTGGATACCAATATGCAAACTTCATAAACTGTAATATCATATATACATGAATGATGAAGATACATACATATTGTGTTATATACCAACATACATACATAAACATAAAGCTGTATATATACATACATATATTCACGAACATACATACATACATACTGTCTTGCATATGTATATACAGACATACATAAACTCTAAAGTTTGGTCGAGTGGTGGGGGTGGTCGGTGGCGGCGGTGACGGTGGTGGTGGTGGGGGTGGTCGGTGGCGGGGGCAACGACGTTCGGTAGGTGGTGATCACGGTGATAGATTCCAATTCCTTTATGATTATTTTGTCAATCAAATGGATTAAGAATTCAAATTCCTTTAATGAATTCCAATTCTTTTAAATTTCAAATCCTTTGGACAACTTACAATTCCAAATCTAATTTCTTAAAATTCCAATTTCAACGAATTCCGCGAACCAAACGCCCTACGAATTCAACCACACCGTTTTGTACGCCCATATCAGGGAGGCCTGGTCCGCGCTAATGGAAAAAAAACACGCCGTTTCATTCTAATAATTTATTGGGAGAATTTCATATATATTCTTATAAATTTGCTAAATATCATATATATCCAAATCAAATTTTAAATATCATATTTATCCCTCTCTAATAAACTTTAACTTAATGACAAGTTTACCCTTTTTAAATATACTATTATTTTAATACTTCTCTAATTCATCCACTAAATTCATCTCCAATAGCTTCGTCCAATTTGATATAATGGTGGTTAGTATTATTCGATTGCCCTACAATAGCGATTATTAAAAACCGAGTGAAATCAATTTTTTAGTAAATGCAAAATCATCGATTTTGATCCATTGTTTATGAATCAATCATCAATTGTAATTAATTGTTCATCACTCATTCACACATTACTAACTTATTTAAACCCCATGGGGGTGAATAGTATAGCAGGAATGTACAAGTTTCTTTGCATTGAGTACAAGTCGAGTTGTGCTTTCCCTTTTCTTATAGGGTTTTTTTTTCATTTTTCTTATAAAAGTTTTTTTTTTATAAACTGGCCACTAAAGTTCAAAATAAATAGTATAGCAGGGATGTACAAGTTTCTTTGCATTGAGTACAAGTCGAGTTGTGCTTTCCCTTTTCTTATAGGGTTTTTTTTTCATTTTTCTTATAAAAGTTTTTTTTTATAAACTGACCACTAAAGTTCAAAATAAGCTGTAATTTTTTTTACTCAAAACTCCGTTTTTTTATAAATTTGCCACATAGGTTCAATAAACTTTCGTTTGTTAACTTTTTCCAAAATACGGGTGTGCCGTTTTTTTTGTCAACGTTCCGATATAAATTTGTTTTAAAACGGAGTTGTATTCAAAATCGATTTTTTTATCGTTGCCTGTATCGAGTGCCATTACCGTTGTGGTACCATGACGAACCGAACCTATTATGGCCGAACAACATCATTGTCGATATTGGTATTATCGATTCGCCTTATGGTTTTCGATGAACCGAACCGGTAATTTTTTTAATTTGTTTTCCCCTTTTTTATTATTTAGTTTTATGTTTCCTTTCTATTAACATTATTTTTACCGTTGTGCCTATGCTTTCGTTTAAATTTTATTAACAATGGGGCCGACAACGTTATCTATGATAACTTTCGTTCGTTATGTTTTTTTAAATAACGGAATGCGCCGTTTTCTTAATAATTTCTTTTGTCAACGTTCTGGTTTAAATTTTATTGAAGACAAAGTTGTATTCAACTTCGAGTGTTTTTGGGTATCGTACGTTATAACGAGTCTGCGATTCCACGCAAACGAGCCAAACCAATAACGACCAGACTCTCGCCGCGAAGCGCGGGGGTAAAAACTAGTTAAATTTAATTCATTGTTTGAGTCTTTGAGAAGCAGTCACCCATTCACACACCAATATTGATTCTAATGAGTAAAAGATAGACTTTTGATTCACATGCATTTGATTAATTGTAAAAGCAAAAGTAATGATTTTGGATTCATTGTGTTCATAATTTTTAATTCATTTCAAAGCAACGATAGAGACTTTTGATTCAATACAATTTTAAGCCATTGTTTGATTTTATATGTTAATTCATTGCTTGAATATCTTGTAACCCGTAGTAAAAAAACTGATGTAACTATAAGAAAAAAACTATAAAACTGTTAGAAATCATAAAAAAAGAAAAAAAATTGTTGGAAACCATAGTAAATGTCTACTAAAAATCACATTAAATTTCTCCAATGTAAAAAGAAATAAAAAAATCATAGTAAAAAACAAAAAAATAAGGATAAAAAACTAAGTTATAAAAATAAGAAAATATAAAGTTTTGATAAATATAAGGGTAAAATAGTTATATTGATAATTATTTTTTATGAAATTAATTAGAATGGATAAATTTGATATTTTAATTACTAGAGAGGAATATATATGATATTTAAAATTTGGTTTGATATATATATAGGGAAAGGTTCACTAAGAAGTAGTTTTTCGCTAAGAAACGCTAAGAAGTGGGTCAAACGAACTCCGATTGAGCTCATTCCAGCGGCGTTGGAACCGTCTCATCGAACTCTATCATCTTAGCTTTTAGGGTTTTGCTTTTAAGGTTTAGAATATCGTTTCTAAGCGTTTTAGTCATTTCTTAGAGTTATTAGCGAAAACATGCTTCTTATTTGATCCTCCCCTTTATATATATATATATAATATTTAACAAATTTGTAGCTCTAGGTCAATATCTTGATTCTTGATTGCAGAATCATCGGTCCACCATCCGTTGGAATTGGCTGCTGTTGAAATTCACGGTGCCGACTTGGAAGTTGGAATTGCCTTGTTCACGAAATCCAATTTCGCAAGGTAAGAGTTTGATTTCTGATTACTGCCCTAATTTGATTTCATCACTAATTTTGTTCTCTTGATTTCTGCCTAATTTTGTGATATTCTGTTGTCCAAGTCCTAATCGAAATTGTTCTGCTGTGATTTACAGTTGAAGTCATCAAAGTAAGCTTTTATGTTTGAAGGTAAACTATTATGCTTGTGATAAATAGTTTTGATTTTTCCCTAAACTTGTTGGACTCTTATTTTGCTCGAACTTGTTTGTTTTGATTTTGCTTTTTGTGATAGCAACATTTTTTGTTTCTATTCTTTTTTTTTTATTACTGGTGCTTTGTAATGGCCTGAAATGTTACTTTCTAATGACTTTTATCTGGATTCCAATTTTGTTTTGTTATAACCTATAACCTGAGCTGCTTCTATGTGTTGCTTTTGCTTTACTAATCATATATTGTGAATAATGAACCTTGCATTTGCGTTTCATGTTTAGCACTTTTAGGAAGGTGGTTCAAAGAAAAATGATGTTGGGAAGGAAGAGATTGCCAAATTCGTTCATGACATTAACAGGTGTGCATATCTTAACTTATGTAAAATGGCAAAACAGTGGTGGTATCATATGATCTTGTCTATGTCGTTGCTAATATATGCCCTATTATACATACTTGTTGGTGAGTTTATTTTTCTTGGTCATATTTCAAGTTATTATAAGTGAACAAAACATAAGTAAATTATTTGATGTACAATTCTAATGGCTAGCATATTATAACGTGTTTGAATGAGCTAATTGAGAGGGATTATAGCATATTACACGGGTTGGATAATGAGTCAAAACCGGTAAATTGTTTATGTCAAAACGCCTAAATTTTGTAGAGTTGACGACAATGATTTTTTTTTAAAAGTTCCCTTTTTGCAAGTTCGCTTTAGGCCTCCGAAAAGGTTGAGCCGCCCCTGATGAGGAGGAGGAGTTGGATGCTTTATAACTAACTAAATGAAAAGTTTGAACTTTTCTTATGTTTGCTTTAAATTTGGATTGTTATGTTTAAGTTTGGAATTATGTTTGTTTGATACTTGGATTGTTATGTTTAAGTTTGGAACAATATTTGTTGGATTTTTAAGTTTTAATTATGTTTGTTTGATACTTGGACTGTTATTTGTATTTTTTAAGACGCTTCCGCTTCGTAATTGTTGCCTTTATCTTCGATCAAAACACAATCAACACATACATATGAACACGAATCTGAAGAACAATATCTTGTATATAAAATCGAATCTTGGTATGAATTTCTGATTACAATTCGGTCCTATATATACTACTAAAACCAATCGTTGCGTCTGTTCCCTTTTGAACCGATTCACTCACATTCAATCGGTGTGTTTATTCCAATCGTTGCGTCCATTGCCGTATCCATCGTATCCACCGATTTGTAGGTTTCAAGGTTTCCTTTTGACACATCTCATCCTTCTACTAATAAAGGTTTACAACTTCTATTCTAAATACATAAATGAACTAATTACATAAACAGTCCCTAGACCTATGTGAAAGTGATTAATTCACATTCACCCCCTTAATCACGATAACATTGTTGCAGGTCTTGAACTCCGAGCAGTTCCTGAACTCCGAGCAGTTCCCTCATTGTATTAAACTTGACTCTTGCTAATGCCTTGGTCAATATGTCTGCTCTTTGCAACTCTCCACTGATGTTGTTGTCTTCAACACACTCCCTTATAAAATGATAACGTGTGTCTATATGCTTGCTCCTTCCATGAAATATTAGGTTCTTCATTAATGCTATAGCTGATATGTTATCAACTAATAAGGTTATCTTTTCTTCCTTCCAGCCTGTTATTCCACTAAGCAGTCTCTTTAACCATAATGCTTGACATGCTGCTGCTGTTGCTGCCATAAACTCAGATTCACATGACGATAATGCAACTGTCTGTTGTTTCTGAGTGCTCCATGTTATAGGTGAGTTCCCGAAGTAAAATACTATCCCTGTAGTTCCTTTTCCTTCTTCAGTGTTAACTCCATAACTAATATCACTGCTGTTGCTGCCATAAACTCAAATTCACATGACGATAATGCAACTATCTGTTGTTTCTGAGTGCTCCATGTTATAGGTGAGTTCCCGAAGTAAAATACTATCCCTGTAGTTCCTTTTCCTTCTTCAGTGTTAACTCCATAACTAATATCACTGCTGTTGCTGCCATAAACTCAAATTCACATGACGATAATGCAACTGTCTGTTGTTTCTGAATGCTCCATGTTATAGGTGAGTTCCCGAAGTAAAATACTATCCCTGTAGTTCCTTTTCCTTCTTCAGTGTTAACTCCATAACTAATATCACTATAACCAGTAATCTTGCAGCCTTCGAATTTCTTGTAAGTTATACCGAACTCCTTTGTTCCTTTGATATAACGCAGCACTTGCTTGATAGCCTTCAGATGATGTTCCTTTGGTTCTTGCATAAATCTACTAAGTAATCCAACTGAGTAGCATAGATCCGGTCTTGTATGCAATAAGTATCTTAAACATCCAATTAAACTTCTGTATTCTGTTTCATCAACTGAATCTCCTCCTTCGGTCTTTGTCAGCTTGGTTCTTGGGTCCATAGGTATTTTTGTTTCATTACTATCCATCATGTTGGCATCCTTGAGTATCTTGTTTATATAGCCGGTTTGCTTGATTGATATCTCACCCCCTGATTGGGTAACTTCTATGCCAAGATAGTATGCTAATAAACCTAAGTCACTCATTTCAAACTTCTCTTCCATTTGAGATTTGAAATGCTCTATTTCTTTCTTTGGAGTTCCCGTCACTATTAGATCATCAACATAAGCTCCAATCAACAAGGTCGAGTCCTTGTTCGTCCTTGTGTATACTGCTTGTTCTAAGTTACACTTCGCAAATCCTAGTGACTTTAAAGTATGGTCTAACTTCATGTTCCATGCACGTGGTGCTTGTCTTAAACCATATAGTGCTTTAGAAAGTTTATATACTTTCCCTTCACTTCCTGTCTTCACGAATCCCTCCGGTTGTGAGACATAAACTTCTTCCTTTAAGTCTCCATGCAAGAATGCGGACTTTACATCTAGATGATGTACTTCCCATTCATTATATGTTGTTAATGCCAATATTAGCCTTACTGTCTCAATTCTTGCTACTGGGGCAAAAACTTCCTCAAAGTCTATCCCTTGCTGTTGCACGTATCCTTTTGCTACTAATCTAGCCTTGTGCTTTGTAATCTTTCCACTTGCATCCCTCTTGGTCTTGAATACCAATTTCAAGCCAATTGCCTTGTGGTCACTTGGTAAGTCTGTCAGCTTCCAAGTCTCGTTCTTGTTTATGGATTCTAACTCAGCTTTCATTGCTTCTATCCACTTCCCATCTTCAGCTGCTTCCTTGTATTTTCTTGGTTCTTCTTCAGTCAAGAGAAGTTCTTTGTAGTCTGCTTCTACTTCTCTTGCTCGTTTAGTAACTTCTGTTAAAGTTCTAAAACCTTGTAAAGGTGTATGATCAAATGGTCTTGCTGATCTCTCCATAGATGGTTCCGAGTTTGGTACATAGGTATATGTTGGTGGAGTGAATAGTGTACTTGGTGAGTTTATAGGTGATTGCCTTGTTCCTTGTGTATTGCTATTACCTGCTAAATCATCATCAAGGTTTATGGGCTATATTTCAATGTCTTTTGGCAGGTTAGTAGCATCTCTGTCTGCTACTGTGAAATCTACCCATTCCGGTTCTTCACTCTCAACTTCTTCAAAACACTCCTTCCAATTCCATGAATCCTTTTCAATGAATTTCACATCTCTACTTACACAAATTCGTTTCGTTTCTGGATCAAATAATCTGCACGCCTTTGATCCTTCCTCTATTCCTAGGTACACCATCGGAATGCTTCGATCATCCAATTTCTTTAGATGTTGTGATGGTACCTTAGAATATGCTACGCAACCAAATATTCTCAAATATTCTAAATTTGGTTTCCTACCCTTCAAAGCTTCATACGGCGTACTGTCCTTTAGGGATTTAGTAGGTACTCTGTTCAATACATAGATAGCATGTCTTACTGCCTCTCCCAAAAGTTCTGAGGCATCTTCATTGCCTTTAACATGCTTCGTGTTGTAGACAACATTGTCCTGTTTCTTCTCTCAACCACTCCATTTTGCTGTGGCGAGTATGGTGCTGTTAATTGTCTTGTTATTCCGTTGTCTTTTCTGTACTGTGAGAACTCATTAGAAGTAAACTCTCCTCCTCTATCTGTTCTCAACATCTTTAACTTGGTTCCTACTTCGTTTTCCACCCTTTGCTTGAACTCCTTAAAGGTTTCAAATGCTTGGTTCTTTGAGTTCAGAAAGTACACCCATATGTAACATGTACAATCATCTACTAGTAAAAATATGTACTTCTTTCCCGAATGTGTTGGTGGCGATATAGGGCCACATAGATCTCCATAGACTAAGTCTAATGCTTCCGATGATTTGAACTTAGCTTGTTTTGGAAATGGAGCTCTACTGTGTTTTCCTAATAAACATGCATCACAAATTTGACTAGCATGGTTTATCTTAGGAATCCCCTGAACCAAATTCTTCTGGGTCATTTGTCTAATCGAATCAAAGTTTAAATGACCTAACCTTGCATGCCATAACCATGCTTGATCTTCTAGGCTTCCCAACTGACAAATAGGTACACCAATCTTCAAATTGATGTTGTAAAGTCTATTCCTTGAACGTGTGGCTCTCATTAGAAGCTTCTGTTCTTGATCATGCAGAAGTAGCAAGTCACGTTCCATAGTCACTTTACATCCATTTTCTGTTAACTGTCCAAGGCTCAGTGTGTTGCTTTTTAAACTTGGAATGTAATAAACTTGGGATATCACCCTTTGTTCCTTGTTTTTACATTCAAGTACTATTGAGCCTTTGCCTCTTATTTCTACATATGACCCATTTCCAAACCGAACATTTCCAGTAATATTTTCATCCAATTCTTGAAACTGCTCTTGTAAACCAGTCATATGGTTACTTGATCCGTTGTCTAAGTACCATAGACTTTCATCTGCTGTCGTATACTTGCTAGGTTCAATGTTCTCGTTTAAGAAAATCTCTTCTATTTTCTTGTCTTCACTAACTGCCATTAAGAGCGTTGGTTCAACATCCTCTTGCACTAAGTTAGACTGTTCTTGTGCATGCTCTTGCTGTGGGCAGTTCTTCTTGACATGTCCAAACTTGTTACACCTTTAACATTGCACCTTGCTTAAGTCCCCTACTGGCTTTCTCCACTTCTTGAAGTTCTTATACTTGGACTTATGGGATGAGCTTTCTCCCTTCTCATATTGCTTGGACTTTCCATCACGCCAGCTCCCTCGTGATGTGTTGAATTTATTAAACCTTCCCTGTCCACGGTTTTCAAAACGATTCCCACGACTCGAGTTGTTGTCGTGTCTTGTGAACAATAGTTTATCTTGATTGTCAGCTGGGCCTCCTTTCTTCAGTTTAAGTCTCTCTTCATAGGTTTTTAATCTTCCAATTGTCTCATCAAGGGTTATTTCATCTAGATCGGTAAATTGTTCGATTGATGCGACAATTTGGGTAAACCTATCTGGTACGGCATTTAGAAGTTTCCGTACTAGCATTGGTTGACCAAATGTTTTTCCTAAACAGCTCGCCTTTGTGACAACACTATTCATCTTTCCTGTAAACGAATATATCGTTTCGTCTTCCTTAATTTGCAATAACTCAAACTCCGTTGTGAGTGTTTGCAATCGTGCCTTCTGCACTCGGTCTACACCGACATGTCTGGTCTTTAACGCATCCCAGACTTCCTTTGCTGTCTTGCAACTTGCGATTTGTAATATCACTTCCTCCAGTAGTGCTTGATACAGATAAGTCATCGTGGCTTTTTCCTTCTTGACGTCGCGTTCTGTGTCGGCACTAGGTTCTATTGTTTCCCATAAACCATTAGCCTCAAGTATTAACTTGATGCGTATTAGACAATAAAATACATATAGTATATTAGAGGGACTAATGTGTATCTTTGTACTCTATTTATAGTTCTTGTAATCTTCCATTATTCAATACAATATACAACACAATTATCAAAGATTATTATGGTATCAGAGCCATAAGCTCTTGGACTACCTAAACCCTAAAAATTCTGCCGACAGCCATTCTTTCTTCTTTCCAGCAGCAATTTTTTTTTCCGATCACAGCATAACCACAAACTGGTCAACAATGGCCATCGTATCATTCACCACAGTGGAGAAAACTAATCACAATTCTCACAAGTTTGGATTTACCCTAAGTCCTACCAATTATGGACATTGGAAAACAATGATCCAACCTTTTCTTATCACCAATGGTCTAATTGGCTATATCGATGGATCCATTGCCTGTCCATCTAAAACAATCCCAGCCGCCGGTCCTACGACCAAAGAACCAGCGCCGCCGGTTCTTCAGCCAAATCCTGATTATTCATCTTGGATCTCTAATGACGCTCATGTCCGCATGCTACTGCTTTCAACGATTTCTGAAGCCTCATTTAACCATGTACAGGGTGACACTTCTCGTGAACTATGGCTTTCCTTAGAGCGTGCTTATGCACCACATACATCTTCACGAGAATACACCCTCAAAACCCAATTACTCAAGATGGAGATGACATCGGAAGAAACGTCTGCTGCCTATCTTACACGAGCACAAGAGTACTCGAATGCTTTAGCAAACATCGGTGAGCCCATGAAAGAAAAAGATATTGTTACGTTGGTTATTGCAGGTCTTAGGGAAGAATACAACTCTCTGAAGCCCACCTTGATTGGAAGGCATCCTCCTGTTGCTTTTTTGGAGCTTCATGGCTTGCTTGCTGATCACGAATACATGATAAAAAAAAGCCTGATCCCACTGTTCCAGCTGTCCAAGCCTTCACAGCCACAAGCAGTCGTGACTCTTCCACCGCCACTCTTCCACCAGAAACCGTACAGTCTCTTCAGCAATTGATGACACGATTAGGGTTTACTGTACAGCCTGCACCACAGCAGAATCAGGCTTTCTATACCACTCGTGGAGCACCCAACCGTGACCGTGGCTCCTATAATCGACGTGGTCGTGGAAACTACTACAACAACCAATCTTACAATCATAACAACCGAAACATGGGGTCTGCTATAGGTAATAATCATCGTTTTGCTTGGGCATCTAATCAGAATACCGTCTATGGTTCTTGCAACAGGTGTGGCATTGGACACGTTCCATCACAGTGCCCTAACCGTGATCCATCAACAATTCGTCCACCAAGACAGCAGGCTCCACAGGCTAACTTTGCTGATTATCGCTCACAAGCATCATCATCTTGGCTGCCGGACACTGGTGCTAACAGTCACGTGGCGCCTGATCTCAGTGGCTTTGACAACTCTGAGCCGTATTATGGTAAGGATACACTTCTTGTTGGTAATGGCACAGGTTTACCTATTCTTCACATTGCTTCTACCACATTTCATTCACCTTCTAAAACCCTTTCTATTAACAAAATTCTTCATGTCCCACAAATCAAACGAAATCTTCTTTCCGTACAACGTTTTTGTCATGATAATAATGTATTCTTTGAGTTTCACTCTAACTTTTTTTGTGTGAAGGATTCGGTTACCAGAACTATCCTCCTCACGGGTCCAAGTAACGATGGTCTCTACTCCTTCTGCCTACCAAAGATTAATCGTGTTTCCAACATTGCATTTTCCACCGTTCGAGCTTCTCCCACAACTTGGCATCAAAGACTTGGACATCCTCATCCTCAACTTTTACAGTCTATGATTTCAAAAAATTGTCTTCCTGTACAAAGACTACTGTTTTTCCTTTTTGTAATTCATGTTCTATGGGCAAATCTTCAAAAATGCATTTGTCTTCTTCGAATTATGAAAGTACACATGTCTTGGATTTGGTATTTTGTGATGTTTGGGGACCCGCTCCTGTTACTTCCTTTTATGGTCATCGTTATTTTTTACTTTGTGTTGATCACTATACTAGATACATGTGGATTTTTCCTATAAAACATAAATCTGATGTTTTTAGCACCTTTAAACAGTTCCATACAATGGCCGAAAGACAATTTAAAACTCAACTTAAGTCTGTTCAATCTGATTGGGGGGGAGAATTTCGAAACTTATCCTCCTTTCTCACAACTCTTGGAATCCTACATCGTCTCTCTTGTCCTCATACAAGCGAACAAAATGGCATTGTTGAGAGACGACACCGCCATGTGGTGGAAACCGGTCTCACCCTTTTGGCACAATCTGGTGTTCCAATGCGTTTTTGGAACTTTGCTTTTGAAACTGCTACATACCTGATAAACCGCATGCCCTCTCGCACTTGCTCGAACATCTCCCCTTTTGAACGTCTTCTTCACCGTAAACCCGAACTCTCATTCTTACGTGTCTTCGGGTGCCAATGCTTCCCTCACCTACGTCCATACAATCCACACAAAATGGATTTTCGCTCTCTACCCTGTATCTTTTTAGGGTATAGCCCCTCTCATCACGGGTATCAATGTCTTGATCCTACCACAAATCGTATTTACGTTGCCCGACACGTACGGTTTAATGAAGCCCACTTTCCTCTTCTCCAATCATCGAAGCCTACAAAACTTACACCCTCCCCTGATCCCTATTACTCATCCTACCCATCTCCTGCCCCAAATGCACAACCATCTAGCCCACTTAATTCCAATCCACCTGAAACAACCGCACCATCCACAACCCAAGACATAACCGAGCCCGCCCCAATCCAAACAGCTTCCTCCTCTTCTTCGCCTCCCACTAGCCCAACCGAAACAACCACCACATCCACGGCCCAAGATACAACCGGCTCACCCCAAACCGCCTCTCCATCCCTCTCTACGGCCCAACCTGATCCTGATGTACCATCCACCCACACCGTCCCTAGCACTACTACCCATCCACCTCTACAATACACCTATAGCCGACGTCCATCTACCCACTCCACTACCAATAACCACCCAACCACAACTTCCTCCACAACTGCAAGTCAGCCACGTACCCGACCTTCCAATCTTCGACAAAATCCTAAGCAGAAAATTCCACACAATGCTTCGGCTTTTCACACCTCCACTGATTCTTCCTCCACCGAACCCTCCACCTTTGCTATTGCTAACAAAAGTCCTCACTGGCGTACTGCCATGACAGAGGAATTCAAAGCCTTACTGAGAAACGGTACATGGACTTTAGTACCACCTGTTCCTAATGCTAATATTGTTGATTGTAAGTGGGTGTACAAGTTGAAACGTGATGAAAATGGAAATATAAAACGTTACAAAGCTCGTTTGGTGGCCAAAGGTTTCAACCAGCAACCTGGAATTGATTATCATGAGACGTTTAGTCCGGTGGTAAAATCCACTACTGTCCGTGTCTGTTTATTTACGACAACCACAGGGTTTCGTTGATCCACAAAGGCCGGATCATCTTTGTTTGCTTCATAAGTCCTTATACGGACTCAAACAGGCTCCAAGGGCCTGGTTCAATCGCCTTTCAGGAGTCTTGTTACAGCTTGGTTTTCAAGGATCTAAAACCGATCCCTCATTGTTTATTTTCTCTCACAATGGTAATTTACTATATATGCTTGTTTATGTGGATGACATCATCTTGACCGGCAACAATCCCCGTCTAATTGACCACATCATTCAAAGGTTAAGTACTACCTTTGCGATTCAAGACTTGGGTCGGCTTTCATATTTTTTGGGCATCGAGGTTATTTCCAAAGGTACTGATTTGGTTCTCTCCCAAAAAAAATACATCTCTGACATTATTCATAAAGCAGGCCTCTCTCAGTCTAAATCGGTCGACTCTCCTATGGCCACCAACTCTCAATTATCTCTTGGTGATAGTCCTCAGTTTGATGATCCAGTTAAATTTAGACAAACAGTTGGGGCACTACAATACCTCACTCTCTCCAGACCCGACATTACCTTTGCGGTCAACAAAGTTTGTCAGTTTATGCACTCCCCTACGGAGAATCACTGGTCTGCGGTAAAACGAATTCTTCGGTATCTTCAAGGAACCTCTCACTATGGTTTGCTGATTCAGCAAAAATCAGCCCCTGTTATCCACGCGTACACAGATGCGTGTAGTCGGTCTCTCACAGCCTTCTCTGATGCAGATTAGGCTGGCTCCGTCGATCCACGGGGGGATTTGCCATCTATCTTGGATCTAATCTCATTTCGTGGTGTGCTCGTAAACAACGTACTGTCTCTCGGTCATCTACAGAGTCTGAATACAAAGCTTTAGCAGACACGGTTACTGAGTTAACATGGCTTGAGGCACTCCTAAAGGAACTTCACGTTTCTATGACATCTGTTCCTACTTTGTGGTGTGATAATCTTGGTGCCACTTATCTTTCCGCTAATCCGGTATTTCATGCTCGCACAAAACATGTGGAGATTGATTTTCATTTTGTCAGGGAAAAAGTCGCTCAAAAAAAACTCTCAGTTCAGTTTATCAAGACAGATGATCAAATTGCAGATGTGTTCACAAAGCCTCTATCCTCACAACGGTTCCTTCTTCTTAGATCCAAGCTACAGCTCGCTCCCCGGCCTTAGCTTGAGGGGGAATATTAGACAATAAAATACATATAGTATATTAGAGGGACTAATGTGTATCTTTGTACTCTATTTATAGTTCTTGTAATCTTCCATTATTCAATACAATATACAACACAATTATCAAAGATTATTAATGCGTAATGCCCATATTGTATAATTTGTTGATTTTAATATAGGGCATTGGTAATGGGTCAAAGAACTAGCTTCTTTGTGAATTACAATCTCTTTACCATTCGTCCCTGCTGGTGGTGTCTCCGGCATGGTAAATTATCTAAGTTTCTAAAAAAAACTCTAAGGCAAGTATCTATGCAAGACTGGTTTTCTCTAAAACCACAATTATGATTCCAATAGTTCTTCTAACTAATCTAGGAATCAAAGCAATTTCTAAACCTAACTCGTATAGGTATATAAAATAAAACTGGTTCGAATATAGAACCTGTGATCCGGCTTTTGATCACGTCTTTTAATCCCGGTTCCTAACGTCACCGCAAACACGTTCTTGAACCACTTAGTCTTTCCTCCCGAGCACGCCTTTGACTCGGTTCTATTTGGCACCGCAATATGCCTTTGTGCGTTTCCTTGTGAAGTCTTAATCCCAAACAAACAATCCCTTTTGCTTGTTTCTTACCTCACGTGTTCAAACACCCCAAATCTGCAACCCAGATTCTTGTGTCTTCCTGGTTTCGTTTCCTTGATCCCGGTTATCAAAACGAAAACCTTGCGTCCTTTTGTTGCCTTATGTTTGTTCCTAATAATAACTTAAACAAACTGCAACACAAAAAATGTTTTCTGCCTTTTGTTCCTCGAGTATAGCAGCCCCCAAAAAAGTCTAAATTTGACTTTCTTTTATCCTTGTTCACAAATAATATACCCACTGTATATTTCTGGTGTTTGTCCCTGTGTTCCTTCCGATTACACCCTGGTAATCCCTAGTTGCAATTTGAATCAGGCCTTCGATCTAATTTGCAACTTTGTTCCTGTGTTTGTGTTCAACCGATTACCCCTGCGTAATCGTCCTTCCGCTGTCTTCCCTTAAACAGGTCTGATTCTGTTTCCCGATTTCCTCTTAACCACGTCTGGTTTGGTAATCGCTGCAGCAGTTGATCGAAATCTCTAAACCGAGGCTCTGATGCCACTGTTGCCTTTATCTTCGATCAAAACACAATCAACACATACATATGAACACGAATCTGAAGAACAATATCTTGTATATAAAATCGAATCTTGGTATGAATTTCTGATTACAATTCGGTCCTATATATACTACTAAAACCAATCGTTGCGTCTGTTCCCTTTTGAACCGATTCACTCACATTCAATCGGTGTGTTTATTCCAATCGTTGCGTCCATTGCCGTATCCGTCGTATCCACCGATTTGTAGGTTTCAAGGTTTCCTTTTGACGCAACTCATCCTTCTACTAATAAAGGTTTACAACTTCTATTCTAAATACATAAATGAACTAATTACATAAACAGTCCCTAGACCTATGTGAAAGTGATTAATTCACAGTAATCCGGTCTGACCGGTGGACCGGTAAGGCGTCCGGTTCGCTGTCCGGTCCGGTTTTTAAAACATTGGTGACTGCTCTTTAAGAAAATTTGATACTATTGGCACACAAGGTGTTCGACATAATGCCTCACATAAATCATATTCGTTACAACATGTTCAAGTTTTATTTTTTACCCACCATGTAGCATTCAGTCTTGCAGGCGAAATAAGTGAGTGATTGTGTGAATTACCGGCTGCTGAAATGGATGCTGTACCGGCAAACATCCTTCAACCTTTCTTTGTCACTGCAAATTCCTTTACATTAGATGAATCTTTGGAGAATCTTATAGAATTGGCTAGAACAAGTGACGGTCGCTCTGATCTTGCTTCCAAGAATATGCTCACCACAACCCTTCAGCTCTGCCAATCACTATCGTATCCTTCTAGCAGTGGCACTCTTTTATTAGCCCTTAAACTCATCAGAAATTTATGTGCTGGAGAATTGCGAAATCAGAATTCGTTTATTGAACGAAATGGAGTTGATGTAGTTTCGAATATAATTAGTTCTAAAGAGCTTGTTAATGATTCAAATTATGGGGTTATTCGAATGGGGTTACAAGCTCTGGCAAATGTTTCTTTGGCTGGGGAGGAACATCAGATTGTTATTTGGAATCGTATTTATTCTTTGGAGTTTGTTGAGATTGCAAAGGTTAGAAGAAAAGAGACTTGTGACCCGTTGTGTATGATCATTTATGCTTGTATTGAAGAGAATCACAAACTGCTTGACCAGTTATGTTCGGATCATGCTTTGCCTCTTCTAGTGGAAATTATTCGTACTGCTCTGGCAGGTAACTTTGTTGATTCTTGTTTCATGTTGCTTTGAATTTGTTTTGATTCTTCCTGTTTGTACCTTAATTTTAGAACCATATTTTGATATCCAGTCACTATTTCAAGAATATGCTTACCCCATGCTTCAGTTAACAACTGATTGCTGATTAATATGCTTACACAACTTGTGTTCATCAAATCAGTTTTTTTGTGAACTCAGATGCAACTTTTCTGATCTGTTTTCAGTAGATATGGAAAATGGGTTGGGTGGCAGGTTGAGAAATGGACCAAATATGGTAATTCGTTGGTATGGGCATTGTGCCAGGTAGGGTTGAATCAAGACACATTTTTCCAATTTTTTTTGGAGTTTATTGTAAATCATTAGGGTGTATAGTGTGATTAAAGAATTTGTGCAACTTTAATAATAATTTGAATTTTGAATAAAATGACTTAGGTGGTTTTATGCGTTGAAAGTACCATTGGGCTTTTGTCCCGTCAGTTCAACCCATTTAGCTAGTTTCCTTTAAAGTTCTTTTTTTTACTTTGTCTGTTTTACCCGTTAGAGATGAACCATAACATGAAAAGAACGAACCATTTAATAAGTAAATGGATCGAAATCGCCACCTGTAGTTATGAGTAATTTAAAGGGAAGAATGAAATTAGTTATACCACAAAAGGAGTGGATAAGTTTTCGAATCATTGTACCTGTAGTTTCATGGCAAACGAACTAACACACTGTTTGCTAAAATGCAAAAAAATGCCAAAGGTCTCGGTTAGCCATTGGAGATTGCATACTTTGGCATGCTTATTATCTTTCCATTTTTTCTGCCTATTTGCAAGTACAATGGTTAGTTTGCAGCAAAACGACAAGTATTATGTTAAGAAAACAAATTCACTCTTTACATAAGTCGTTACATAAAAATATCAAAGTTTAGCTCTCATATGTTTACATAATCTAAAGGTATTATTGTATTAATGTTTATTTCTTGTTTATCTTTTTTGTTTTTTTTCATGCACCAGTTGGGTTCGGAGAAGATTGGCTGAAGCTAATTCTTACAAAAACATGCATCGAAGAATCTTACTTCACACCCCTATTCTCAAAACCACGGCATGAAAACAGTGATGGTAGTTCATCCGAAATGCATACATGCACACAAGCTCAATCATTTCTATTAAGCATCCTTTCCGAGATGATGAACACGCAATTAGAACATATTACACTTTCCAAGGTTTTCGCTTTTGATGTTTTTAAGATTCTAAAAACCGCTTTGGGAGTTCTTAATTATGTTTCACGGCCAACATCAGGTCTTCCAACGAGTTCTCCTGACATTAATGCTCTTGGCTATTCCCTCTGCATATTAAGAGATATTTGTGCATTTGATGGCCATATGGATATTGTTGATTCTTTACTATCACAAGGGCTAATCCAAATGCTTTTAGATTTGCTTCGTGATCTTGAGCCACCTACAGTAATTAGGAAAACATTGCAAAATGCTGAGAATCAAGATTCTACAACTTATTCGGGTAAATTATGCCCTTATAAAGGATTTCGTAGTGACATTGTTGCAGTTATTGGGAACTGTGCTTATAAAAGGAAACATGTTCAAGATGAGATAAGAGACCAGAATGGGATTCTTTTAATGTTGCAACAATGTGTTACTGATGATGAAAATCCATTCTTGCGCGAGTGGGGTATATGGGGTGTGAGGAATTTATTGGAAGGAAATTTAGAAAATCAAAAGGTAGTTAGTGAATTGGAAGTTCAAGGTTCAGTCAACTTGCCCGAGTTGACCACACTTGGGCTAAGAGTGGATGTGGATCAGCAGACTCGGCGTGCAAAGCTTGTAAACACCACCGGTTGAAGATTTTGATCAGGTACTGTACTAGTTGTTCGTCTCTTTTTAAACATGTTATTGGTTTATGAATCATCTTGTTCTTTTAAAGATGATCTTTTTTTCTAAATATTCTCAATCTTGATTTTAGGTTAGTTAAATGATGAACTGGAATGTCAGGTTGTTAATTGCTATGGTTTTAAGAATTGAAGTAGGTCATGATAAACTTTTCTATTGAGGTATGCAAGTAATATAGCCATTAAGGTTCAATAATCACTAAATGAATTTTTTTATCAAATGAGTCGGATTGGCCACAAAGGTCACTCATAATGTATATTTAATTCGTACTCACAAACTGCTTTATGTAAGAATTAAATCTTCATTATAATAAACTAATAATTAGTTTTTAATTAAAAAAATCTAAAAACGGATAAAAAATTTATAACGGGTCAACCCACCCATTTTGACTGGCACAACAAAATACCTATTTGACATTTTGACCTGGACTTGTTTTGACCCGTTACCCAACTCAACCAGACCATCAATTTTGCCACCACTAGGTCACTTTATGGCTAACTCTCTAGACGTGCCAATTCTGTGTTATCAGATTTTCCACGCCGAGATTATGATATTTGTTTTGACCCTGTGTCCTATTATTTGACACGAGGCTAATTAGAACATGTAAAATAATTGTAAATATATAGTGTATACAAATAGCAAAATTTTCAGACTTTGGGTTCTATGTTGGTCACCGAGTGAAGGTTTATATATGCAGGTGTGACTGGTCGCAAAACTTGTGATGGAGGAAGTTGCAAGTACCTGTTTCAAGATGGCAAGAACTTTTAATCTATTAAGGCCTATTTTCATTAGTGTTATGATCAGTTCATAAGTAGTTCAGTTGTGCCATCATGAAAAGAATGCAAATTACTTTGGAGTTGTCAGCAATGTTTTAGGTGAAGGTGTAGTATGCCAAAAGACATGTTAAACATTCTTGTTTTTGGAAGCAATGTAGAGATTTTTTTTCCTTTTTGTTCTGTAGGGGGTGTTTGTTATGGTTAAAGGTGTAAATGAGTCGAGCTCGACCTCGGCTGGTTTAACTTTAACAGAGTTCGAGCTCGGCTCATAGCTTAATATCCAAAGCTTGAGTTTGGTTCTTGAGAAAACTTTTCAAACTTAAGTTCGGCCCGTTTATTATTTATTAATTATTTAGTTTATATACATATGTGAAGTTTTTTATACTATTATAATTAATTTATATAAACAAACAATATATATTATCTAGATTAAAAATTATTTTATTTATAATAATATTAGGCTTGTTTAGGCTCGTGTGCCTAATCAAGCTTGATATTTAAAGCCCGGTCTTGTTTAATAAATGAGTTTCAATTCAAGCCTGAGTTCGAGTTTGTTTAAGCCCAGGCTTAATTTGAATTTTTACAAAGCATGTCTCAAATAACGCAGCTCGTTTACACCCTAGTTATGACGCACTTAGGGTGTATGATCGAGACTTGAAGTGCACAAAAAAAACCGGTTTAGGATCTCAAACCCGTTTTCAACCTATTCCAAACTGATTGTTTTGTAAACCTATAAACTGAAATCGGTTTAAACCGAACCAAACCCCCTCAAAAACTGGTTTCAAACTGGTCAAACCACCCCTCTCAAAGCGGTTTTAAACCGAACCGGTTTGATATACCAACCTGATTTTGATTTTTGTTGACCAAACCGGTTTCTGTTTGATTTAAAACCGGTTCAGTTTGAAAAACAGTTCTGATCGAGACATACAAAGTTAACTAAAATATAAAAAACTCGAACGAATTCTTCCAAAATTTTGGGCCCATGAGATGAGCTTTCAAGAAAAGCAGCCCAAATCAAATGATGAAGATTTACAAATTTTTCCAAGATTCCCCCTTTCTTCTTCGGTTGCAGACACAGACACCTTTCCTCTCTGAAAAATGGCAACGTAATCACCACATGGATGATGATGATGATGATGATACGTTCGACATCCATCCTCAAACAATCCTCAAACATCAAATTCAAATCCTTATCATCACTTCTCCATTCCCCTTCACCCATCGAAGAACAAGATTTCACATCTCACTTACCCACCCTTCTATCTTCACCCAATTGGCACAAAAACCCTAGTCTCAAATCCCTAATCCCATCAATATCCCCATCACAAATAACCTCTCTTTTCACCAACAACCCTAATTTGAACCCAAACACAACTCTCGCCTTCTTCAATCTTATCTCACAGAGACCCAATTTTAAACCCAGTGTCGAGTCTTTTGCATCATTGCTGACGATACTGATCAAGAATCAGTTTTTAAATGTAGCTGAAAAGATCCGGATTTCGATGGTCAAGGCTTGCGAAACAGAGGAGGATGCAAGGTTTGTTCTAGGGATTTTGAGGAAAATGAATGTTGGTAATGATGATGAAGAATTTAAGTTTAAGCTCGGTGTTAGATGTTGTAATACACTGCTTATGTGTTTATCTAGGTTTTTGATGATTGATGATATGAAATGTGTGTTTCTAGAGATGTTGGATGATGAAATTGTGCCTAATATATACACGTATAATTCGATGGTGAACGGGTATTGTAAATTGGGGGAAGTTGATGTGGCGCGTTTGTATGTGAGTAAGATTGTTCAAGCCGGGCTTACGCCCGATACTCATACGTACACGTCGTTGATTCTAGGACATTGTAGGAATAAAGATGTTGATACTGCGTATAAGGTGTTTGATGAAATGCCTAAGAAAGGGTGTCGGAGAAATGAGGTTTCTTATACGAATCTAATACACGGGTTCTGTGAAGAAGAGCGGATCAAAGAAGGTCTAGAGTTGTTTCATCAAATGGGTGATGATAGTTGCTCCCCTACGGTTCGTACATTTACTGTTTTAATATCTGCGTTAAGTAGGTTAGGCAGGACAAAAGAAGCATGGGAATTGTTTAAAGAGATGAATGAGAGAGGCTGTGAGCCGAACGCTCACACGTACACGGTTCTTATTGATGGATTGTGTAAAGATAGGAAGGTGGATGAAGCAAGGAAGTTATTAGGCATGATGGAAGAAAAACGGGTGGTTGGGGCCGTGGTGGCTTACAATGCTTTGATTGATGGATATTGTAAGGAGGGAAAGATAGAGAATGCAATCGAGTTGTTTGAAAACATGGAAAAGAAAGGATTAAAACCAAATGTCCGTACTTGCAATGAGTTGATTGGTGGCTATTGTAAAGTCGGTCACATTCATAAAGCTATGGCTTTACTTGATAAGATGATGAAGATGAAATTATCACCTAACGTTATAACCTACAATTTGTTAATTAATGGACATTGTAAGCACAATGATATCGATAATGCTTATAGGTTGGTTAATTTGATGAAAGAGAACGGTGTTGTTCATGATGAGTGGACCTATAGTGCGTTAATACAGGCTTTATGTAGACGAGGGAGTGTAGAAGAAGCTCATGAATTGGTAGATTCTCTAAAAGTGAAGGACATAAATGTAAATGAAGTTATCATCACGACTCTTATAGATGGGTATTTCCAAATTGGGAAAATTGATAGCGGGCTGGCTTTATTCAACAAAATGCTTATTAATGATTGCTTACCGAATTCTTGGACGTATAATGTGCTGATTCATGGCTTGTGTAAAGAAGATAAGATTCAAGAAGCTTCAGTTTTTATAGGGAAGATGATAAAGATAGGCTTTGAACTGGAAATTACTACATACACGATTTTTATTGAAGGGTTATTAAAAAGATTTGATTTTGTTGATGCCCTTAAGCTTTTCTTTGAAATCCTTGCTTCTGGATTGAAACCTGATGTTTGTACATACACTTCATTTATTCTTGCATATTGTAGTCAAGGGATGGTCAAAGCAGCAGAAGATATGATGAATAAAATGATGGAGGAAGGTGTAGAACCAGATACGGCAACATATACGGTTTTCATTGATGCGTATTTTCGTGCAGGAAAGCTAGATTCTGCTTTTGATGTTTTAAAACACATGATGGATGCTAAATGTGAACCTTCTCACCATACATATGCTATAATAGTGAAGCACCTTTTAATATTACAAAAGAAGGAAAACATGAAGTTTCAAACTTTTCATCTGAATATTGGTAATGTGTGGAAATTAATGGATTTAGATACTGCTATGGATCTGTTTTCAGAAATGGCTAAAAGGGGTTGTGAACCGAATGTCAAAACTTTTGAGGCATTAACCGTTGGGCTTTGTAAAGAAAGTCGACTTGAAGAAGCTTGTAGATTGGTTAGTCATATGTTAACAAATGGGCTTTACCCAAATGAACATATATACACATCTTTAGTAAACTGTTCGTGTTACTTGCGAATGTTTGACCAAGCATTGACCTTACTAGATAATATGATTGAAAATAGGATTTTACCTCATCTAGAGTCGTATGAGTTGCTGATTTGTGGATTATACGATGAAGGAAATTGTGAAAAGGGTAAGGAAGTTTTTTGTAGTTTGATTGACGGGTATAGTTACAATGCAGATGAAGTTGCTTGGAAGATTTTTCTTGATGGGTTGTTAAAACGAGGGTTACGTGATGAATGCTCTGAGCTTGCTGATGTCATGGAGGAAAAGGGTTGTCGTTTGAATCCACATACATCTGCAACATTAGTTGAGAACATGGGCGATTGAATAGGTTAGACTTTAGAGGTAGGACATCTTGATATTTGCGCGTATCGTTTGGGATCTTCGGGTGGTGGAGGAGAAATGAAGATGTGATTGTGGGTCCTGTTTGATGAGAAGAAATGTAGGGCCGGTTGAACCAAAGGTCATTGAAAGCTTGTAAAAGATTTCGCTGGTGCAGATTGGCATCCTGGAGCACATGTTGTATACAGGTAATGATTTTTGTTTTTTCAAGTGTATAAAATTGTAGAAAGAACTCTTGTTATTTGTCTGTAGAACTGGTTCTAAAACAGTTCAGTAAATTTGAAAAGAATTAGCTAAACATGTATGGGCCAAAAATAGGTTGAAAGAGTAGAAAATCGCCTAAATGGTATTTTTAGTTTGTAAGTCTTCTTAAATCAATTTATTCAGAAAAATATATTATCACTTGAACTTCTTTCTTTTTTTTGTAATCACAAGTGACCCACAAATAGCTTTTATAAAAGTTTGAATTTATGGACAAAGTTTGTTTGGGGTCAACCCGACCCATTTCGTCCCTTACAAGAAAATGACTTGTTTTGACATGCATTGCCCCCTCTAATTTGGTGCTCTGTTTTTTTTTTCTCAACTTTTTGGTCTTCTGCTTTGTTGTTATATTGGACTGTACTTGCCGCTTGCATTAACTTGTTAATTCCATTGCAGTTGAAGGTGAAATTCGTTATGAAGGTCGCTGATTAGAAATTCTTGGCAACGTAGGAGGCGGGATTTCTTCTTCCGATCTTGACAATATTATTTGAGGTTAGAGTTTGTTAGACAAATTTATACATACTTGTAATCATGTATTAGTTTTGTGAATTTAAAAGAGAATTATCAACACTAATCCAGTTGTAGATATGGTTAGTCTGTTTCTAAAACAGCTTATATAAGATGTATAAAAAAACTCAAAACATAATCATTCTAAAAGCATTAATGTTATAGAATGACATGTTTTAGATCCATTTTCTTTTGTCATGCTAGCATCTCCCAACAGGCCCTAATTGTAGAATTGGATTCTGATAGAACCCAGAAAATCGAAGGCAATAAACTGATAGAATTGACACTTAAGTCGGCCCGATTCGAGAGGGGCAACTCTCCGATTACAAGTGAAACTTAGATAATCAAATAACAAGACAAAAAACAATAATATGAAACATCAAATACTTAAACTAAGAAATGGTGGGAACAGTTCTCCCCCCCTCCCGACTTCGTGGGCTACCCCCACTTCCTGAATTAAGGTTGACTTGGTCCTGGGTCAAAGAGTGAGGTCCGAATCTGATGTGGGGCAGGACTTATGTTACTTGGGTTCGTATCAGATTCACATAATAACAGATTAACAGCGTTTGGTTGTCAAATTTGCTTGTAGAAGTATGTTTTTATCGGAGTGAATGATTTAATTTTTTGACATCTATTAATTCTAAAACTGGATATTGTTTGATCAAATGAGCATCACATTCTTATCCAAAATTGAACTACAGCAATCCCCACCACCACCACCACCACCACCACCACCACCACCACCCTACGACCTCCCAAAATCCATCTACCAACCTTTGACGGGTCTAACCCATTGAATCAAAGCCTCACCTTGGCCATGTTCTGTTGCACCGGTGAAGCAACTCAACAAATCCCTCGCCAACAACCGACTTCATGGTACATGGCCCTGACTTTTCAAGAGCTCTCGAACTAAGGTTTGGTCTGTCGACCTACGACGAACCATCAAGCTACACTTTTCAAATTAAAGCAAACCACAACGGTCGCCGCCGCCTATAGTGGGATTTTGAAAATATCAGCAACCGGGTGGTGGGCTTATCAAACGAGGCACTCCCAAACTGTTAAATCTCTGCCTTTGAACCGATATTCAGAATGAAATGGACATTCTTCACCCTACCTCCCTTACTCAAGCTATCGGTCTCGCTAAGCTATCGAAGAAAAACTCAACACCATGGTCCTTGAATCACCACCCGATCCAAGCCACGTTGGGAAACTTCTCCACATTTCCGGCTACACCGCCCCTCAAATGTCCGACTCAAACGGAAATGCAAGCCCAACAAGCCGAAGGCCTCTTTTCAATTGCAATGAAAAGTATCAACCGTCGACTGATCTTGGTTGTGAGGACACAAACTATTTAAAGAATCTGTCCCTAGTCGGCTCCAATTTCCTCTGATCGATCCTTGGTCGAACTCCCTTGAAAAAGCCGTCCAAACGCGTTTAAATACCAAATTTAGGGTTTCTACCTCGTCAAGTCGGCAGCAGACCGTTACCGAGGTGGTGACGGTCCGTTATAGGTCATGCACGCATCAAATCATTAAATTCTGCTGACGTCATCTTACGGCTGCGGTAACGGGCCGTTACCAAGGCCGTGACGGTCCATTAAGGGGTAAAGTCCTCAAATCTTCCATTCTTCCATCCAAACTTTATTATTTGTTTCGGGTACGTGTTTCTTCAGTAAAACTCCTCGTTTCTTCCACAATACCCGCAAATCCAACACACAACGACATAAGTATCAAAATCCAACGAATTTGCAACTAAACCCCATCCAAATGTGGTGAAATAAACATGATAAACATATGTGTTTTGCGACACATCACTAGTTGTTTCAGTACTATTTGTTTAAGTCATGTTAGTGGGTAGTTTGCATTACGTTCATGTTCCTTAATTTATTGCATATTCACGTTTACAATTGTATGCCTATTTAAGGGCTGAAGTTTTAATATGAAAGCAGAGAAAATCGTTCAAGAAAATCGTTCCTTCCTTTACTTAAATTTCTAGGAGATCCTCAATCTTAAATTTGACTATAACAAGGTGTTTATATATATTTTTTTAACTTAACTCGATAGTGTACATAACATTCAACATATTATAAGTGATAATTGAATATATGAATACACCTTACTAGTTTTAATTTGGAGTAAATTACGTTTTTGGCCTTTGAGGTTTTGCCCGTTTAACCATTTCAATTAAAAAATGAATCTTTTAACATATCAAACCATGTGCTTGTATTTCTATAATTATTTCAATTCATATCACTAACTCTCTTAAAGTTTTCTATTAAATACAAGGGTATTTTAGTCTTTTTAAACCTAAGAGACTATTTATGTAAATAACAATCTTTATTATAATATTTATAATACTTATAATAATATTTACTATTATTATTAAGTATTTATAATAATATGTATATTTTAAAGTTTTTTATTGCTATTTTGTATTTTTATATCACATTTGCGGTTTGTACAACTCTTCGATTTTAGGTTTTATACGTATTTTTTTTATAATTATGTTTATATAAATTTTATGTAATTTTATTCTCATGTAAAATTCAATGTAAACAATAAATCACCTTAAACATCAATTTATTTTTATCAACCAATTTTTTTTTCCTTTTGTCTCCTGGAATTACTTTTAATATTATTTTTAGTATAAATATAAGTAACGAAAAAGAAAAAAACTATAAAATACTGATTTTTTTTCCTTTGGTTATTATTATTAGAATGATTTAATATTCATGAGAAAGATAATAATAAAATATTTTATTTTTGATGTGTTAATTTATTTAATATAAATTTTATCTCATATAATCACCCATACTTATATTTTTTTAATGTATTTAAGTTTTATGTTTTGTTTAATATTTTATTTAAAAAACGTATTTGATATTAAAAAAATCTGAAATAAAAGAAAAAGAACTTAAAATATAAATATAAAACATTTATTTTTCAGAAAAGGAAATTTTTTTCTGAAAATGAAACAAAAAAATTATAAAAGGATGAAAAAAGACTGATTTGAACGAATATGTGATGTGATATAAAAATTTAAAATAATAAAAAAAGTTTAAAATATAAATATTATTATAAGTAATTAATAATAATAGTAGAAAATAGTGTTATAAGTATTATAAATGTTATAATTAAGATTACATAACAACCCTCCAACTATTATACAAACTTAGTTATTTACATAAATAGCCCCTGAAGGTTTAAAAAGACTGAAATACTCTTGTCTTTAAAAGAATATTTTAGTAGAGTTAGTGTTAGAGACTGAAATGGTTATAGAAATTCAACCACAAGGCTTGATATGTTAACAAATTCATTTTTAAACTGAAATAGTTAAATAGACCAAACATGAGGGGCCAAAAATATAATTTACTCTTTAATTTGTCATACATAAGACTTAGAAATAAACATAGTGTTTTAAATAGTTAGAATCACATCCATTAATCAAGTTACATAAACACAACATCACAATCATGAGCATCAACATTAGGAAGAGAGTTAACATCCAAACAAGCAAAATACAAATTAAAGTAAAAAGGAAACAAGAAATCAAACGGGTTAGCACTCAACCAAAATGTATCATCTCATAAAAAAAGATGTCCATGTAATTTAAAACAAAACCGGGCATCCTTGACGGGTGACAATAGTGTGTTGACGAAGATGGTGGTGGTTGCGATTGGTCATCGATAGACCTGTAAATGAACCGAACGTTCAGTGAACAGTTCGTGAACCGTTCGCGCGGGAAGTTCGTTTATGTTCGTTCATTTAATAAACGAATGAACATGAATACAATTTTTTGTTCATTTAATTAAACGAACGAACAATAACACGTCTCGTTCGTTCATTCGTTTCTGTTCGCTCATTTACGTTCGTTTATATCCGTTCACTTATGTTCGTTTATTTACATTCGTTTAAATATTCATTCATATATATTTATTACTAATATTAATTTAAAATCAATTTGATTTTAAATATTTTAAAGCCCTTAAGCCTAATATAAAATCAATTTGATAACTTTATTTAGTTTTGAAATGTTGGATGTAAGAAAGATGATATTTTAAATTTTAATGTAGATATTCACGTTTACTTTTAATTGGTGTCGTTTATGTTCATTTATGTTCGTGAACCGTTCATTTAAAAAATTAATGAACGAACATGTTCATTTTTTTAATGAACGAACACAAACAAGAAAATCCGTTTGTTTAAATGTTCGTTTTCGTTTATATGTTCGGTTAAAGTTAAACGAACGAACACGAACAAACCCCCGTTCGTTCGGTTCGTTTACAAGCCTAGTCGTCGATGGTTGTTGACCGGAGAAGGTTATGAAGTTAAACATATATATGGCCTGCGATATGTATTTATAATAATAATAACTGTAATAATAATTATTAAATATTTGGAAAGTTAGTTATTTGTTATATAAATAATTAGTTATGTTAAATGATAAGAAAATTAAAGTTTGTTAAAAAGTAAGATTTGAAGTTTTTTTTTATTATATCACGTGTTAGTTTGGTGTTATTGGTTGTATTGTTATGATCTTTCCCGTAGATCGAAAGGCGTAATGTTTAATATTGTAATTAGGTGTTTAATACGTTTTCACATGTGATACTAATAAAAAATTTACCAGTTTTCACAACTTGTTATTTTTTATTTCCTTGAATATATTTAATTTGTTATATTTGTTGATGCCAACCTATTAATCTATTGTTATAATTAAATTAACACTGCCACCAACCATTTAACGTAATACATTTTGGATTAGTTGTAAACTACTTTATAAACCTGTATAATACACACCTTTTAATCTAAAACTTGCATTAATATAGTTTAAAAACAAAATGCATACCTTAGGCCAAGGGGAGTACCTACTCTTTTTCACATTTTCACACCCCTCTACGTTAGCGTCACATCAGATTTTACAGCTTTTCACATTCTCCACATCTGAGTGAAATGGTTCCACATTTCCACACTGTCATTTTCTTTTCCTAATTTAATTTAATATTAATTTGTTTTAATAATTAATAAATTAAAAAAAATTATAATTTGGGCTTTATTATCGAACAAGACTCATTAGGCCTGTAGGAAACCTTAATTAGGCTTCATGGGCACCCACGAACAGTCCCCAGTCAAACCTAGCTGTATAAAACCTTCGACACAGCGCCTACCATCCCAGGACCCAGCGCACCGGAGAAGAAGAAGAAGCCGATTCCGTGCTCCCCGCCGACGACAGCTACAAGTCCACCCCGCGGATCGATTTGAGAGGGTAGGCTCCACCCCCAACGGCTACAAATCCATTTCCACGCCATGCAAATTCTCACGCTAGCCCTCCACGAGCGTGGACCACGGCCTGCGGGCTTGGTGTTCCACGGCAGCCACGCTACCAGGTCAGCTCCACGCTGCCTTTCACGAGGGTACTCCCCTTGGCCTTATGAAAAGTAGAAAGGAATTATGAGAATTACTAAAAGTTGTTTCTAATAATAGTATATTAAAAGGCGTGGTTCCTTACAAAACGGTTTTAATGAAAAAAAGCGATGCAGCACATGTACACTCGTGAGTTTTATGGACACAAGTATTTGTGTCCATTTATGTATGCAAATTTATGACACACATATAATATACGAACGTTCGATCTTTGGATCACTTATATGGTCAATTTCTTATTGGACACAAATAATGTACTATCGGTGTCTACGAACATGTGCAAGTACTAGTACAAAAATGATTTTTTTAGGCAGTGAAAAATGTGCTTTGAAGCAGTTTTCTAATTACTCCGTATCAAACTCTTATGTGTAACTTATAAGTGGTTATCACTACCCAACTAGTGCGAAGGAAAGAAGTGATTGCAACCAAACTAGAGAGAAAGAAATAAGTGACCACTACCAAACCAGAGGGGTGGGGGGCAGGGTGTAGTGGTAAATTGGTAGGAGTTAGAGTGGTGATCTCATCCTAACAAAAGTTGCGAGGAGTCTTGGGGGTGACAGTTATATATTGCATTATCTAGGTGTTGTTCATTCTATACTAGATAATTTAGATGTTGTTGCTCCAAAAATAAAAACTAGAGAGAAAGAAGTTGGTAATCTTTATCATGCCACTATGCTAGAGAATGGTGATCTCTACTATCTTAGAAAGACAATTTGTAACGGTGATCTTTACCGTTTTAAAGATAGTAAAAAAATTTGGTAGAAGACCAATGAGTAGACCTGTGATGAATTTGTTAACATCCGCACGAATCAGTGTATATTCGGTGACATCTAAATCTCTTACAACTTTGAAAAGTTTTATAAAAGTTGTGTAAAATTAAACTAAAATGTAAAAATAACATATTCACATACTCACCCCTTTTACTTATTACATAAACCTATTTAATTTACTCATTTAACAAGTTTTGATTTTTATTGATGTTTAATTATTTGATATATAAGATAAAAAAATATGCTTATATTATTTTATTATATATCAAGTCACTCTAAAATAAACAAGGAAGTATCAAGAAACACATTTGAAACATCACCACGTTTTTTCCATTTATGTTTTTAACAAGCATGATCTAGATAACTATATACACAATAATCTTACAATACAAATAGGATAAACATAAAAAAATTATACAACTTATCTAATATCAATGATAACATAAACTAAATCCATTGAATTTCATAATCCACTCGACCAGAGGCAAATTTATTACCTTTTAATTCAATTTTGAAAATATAGTTGATTTAATAAACCAAAAAAAACCAAAATGACGTGTTCACTTATAAAATTTAAAAATATACCACTAAAAATATACTTATCTAAAAAGAACCAATCACAAAACGACACATAAGCCAACCAACTATACTTTAGCCAGCAAAAAAAGAGAAAAAACACAAGGGACCATAAAACACAACCAATCAAAAAACGACACATTAGCTAAGCAGTCTAAATTTTAGTCGGACAGGGAAATGTACCGCCTAGATTTTAGCCGGGTTGGGAAACGTGCCGGTTAGATTTTAGCCGGGTTGAGAAATGTGGAGGCTAGATTTTAGCTGGGTTAAGGAGAAGCGAACTAAACTTTAGTAGAGTTATCTTACATGACATTTTCTGATTGGTTGTTTTGGGGACCCCATGTTTTTTTTGCGGGCTAAGCCTTTGCTTGGTAAGCTAAGGTGGCGATTTCTTATTAGCTCCTTTTGAATGTTTAGTTTTGAAAAGACTAAAAGTCAATGTTTATTTTAAAAAAAAAATCGGGTAAATATGTACATTTTGATGATTTTCCCAACAATATGTCATGGTTTTTTGTGTTAAATTCAACGTTATAAAAATAAAGTTTAAATTAAGATTTTATTATAACAATTATTTTAAAAACTAGTTTTTTCACCCGCGCTTCGCGGCGGGAGTTTGGTTGTTTTTCCCCCGTGCCACGTTGCAGGAGTTTTGTCGTTATCAAATGGGCTCGTCGAAAACCATAAAATGAATACCGATACAAGTTCTAATAATACCAATACCGGTCACAATATCGTAACGATAACGACATTCGCTATAGCTTACAGTCCCAAAAAAAATCGATTTTGAATACGACTCAGTTTTAAAAAAAAATTATATCGGAACGTTAAAAAAAAATAAACACAGACGTGCACTCCGTTTAAAAAAAACTTAACAAACGAAAGTTATTACTGAAAAACGAAATTATTAAAAACTCGATTTTGAATACGACTCCGTTTTAAAAAAAAATATATCGGAACGTTGAAAAAAAAATTAAAGACAGACGTGCACTCCGCTTTTTAAAAAAACTTAACGAATGAAAATTATTACTGAAAAAAGAAATTATTATAAACTTAAACGAGTTAAAAACATATATTATATATAGTACAAGGGGGGAAAATGAAAAATATGTAAAAGTTTGGTGGTCAATCTATAAAAACATAAAAAATTAATGATCATTCTACAAAAGAACAAAATTTAGTGATCAATCTACAAAAGAACAAAACTTGACTGTGCATACCGACATTCTACTTTTAATAGTTATAATGGCTTTTTTTTATTATAACTATGATTGAAAAAAGGAGTAGTTATGCCTGAAAGTTGAAAAGGATGTCTTGTTGCCAAAGCATAACTATTTTCAAATTCCTTTAGACTTTTAGCAGGTTAACAGTCATCCATCCCATAAACAGTCCTAGTCAGCATGTCACATAAGTTTTTCTCCCATTTTTTTCACAAACTCATTTTACTCCAACACTATCATACCCATCCATCACACAAACAACCTCATTATTTTCACATATCTTCAAACAAAAACTGCCTATGAAGATGGATGGGTGATCATGGGCGATGAGCCATCAATGGTTATCCATGGGAGATGGATGCCAACTAGGCTTGATAGGCGGCTCAAGAGGCAGCGATGGAGCCAGTCTTATATGGTAAACGAAAGTGATAGTTTGCACAAAATACCTTGAACTTTGACTCGTTTATAACTTATACCCTAAATATATAACCTAAAATAGACTGTCAAAAGATATTTGGCGTATGCAATATCTTTGTTCATGTTTTGTTAAAATGAAAGAAATTGGAATGGATATGATTTTCTTTCTGTTTCATTTTCTCTCGTATTACTGTTATTGAATCATTTCTGGCTCAATGATATTTTAATTTAAGAATGATAAATTATATATAAATCAATAATATTTTTATTAAAAAGACTCGATATTCATACTCACAATCCCTATGTCACTTTAAGAACTATCTACATGTTTCTTAAGTTGATAAGACATACATCAAATTAAGTAGTATACTTTTATACCAACATACATTTGGTCTAGCCGTATTAAATCACATTGTAATTAGTTATATTTGAGGAATACATTATGTAAATATGGTTATCCTATATAACCCCAAATGTAACCCTATTGTAATTAACAATTTTCAATACAACACCACAATTACACAACCTTAAGGTTTGGTATCAGAGCCATATTGGCTCTACTATCGCCGCCACATCTCAACCGGAGCATACAAAGTTATCGATGTCTAATATCTGCTACTCGTCGCAGCCTTCCCCTCTGTTTCGCGGATCGAACTTTCAGCTTTTTTTCTGGTTCGCCATAGCATACACCGCTGCACGTCTCACAGCCATTGCTTTTTCTGGACTTTTTGGTTCGCCCGCCACTGAAGGTAAAACCCTAATTTCACCTGAAAGTGACAAAACTTTTGGTTGCTTGATTCACAAAAGTTTCGTGTGAACTTTCGGTTGGACCCTCACCCGAAAGTTACTACCCGAAAGTGCTACACGAAAGTCTTACCCGAAAGTCTTACCCGAAAGTCACAATACTTTCATGTGGAGCTTTACCTGAAAGTTTTACTCGCAAGTCACACCACTTTCGTGTAGACTTTCACCCGAAACTTCTATAGTTTCGTTTACAAGTTTCGTGTGAAAGATTCAATGGCTCCTCTACCCCTCTTTTCCTCTACAGAACTACCCCTCTTTTCCTCTACAGAAAAGGCTGCACACAACTCTCACCGATTTGCATTTACACTGTCACCAACAAATTTTGGGTATTGGAAAACCATGATTGAACCATTCTTAATAACCATTAATCTCTTTGGTTATGTTGATGGATCCAGACAGCATGTTACCATATGGATCTGATGCAGATGTTGCTCCACAACCAAACCCGAGCTATCTTGCTTGGCTCTTGAACGATGCACACGTTCGCATGATCATTATCTCCACTGTCTCTGAGGCCTCCTTCTCACATGTTCAAGGCACCACAACTCGTGAACTTTGGGATTCACTTGCACGTGCCTACGCTCCACACACTACTTTCCATGAGTATACGCTTAAGACACAACTTCTTAAGCTTCATATGAAGGGGGATGAGACACCCCTTGGTGAATCAGTCAACGGGTGTCTATCTAAGTCGTGCACAGGAGTACGTGTGCCTATCTAAGTCATTCACAGGAGCATGATTCTGCACTTGCCAAACATCGATGAATCGGTCAAAGACAAAGATCTGGTTCTTTTTGTTATCTCAGGTCTACGTGAGGAGTACAATGACCTCAGATCAACTATTCTTGCTCGCTCCTCTTCGTTGACATTCAATGAGTTTTATGGTCTTCTTAATGACCATGACTACATGGTTACAAAGCCTCCACAACTAGGTATTGCATCTGTTTTTACTACCACTACATGTACCTTTTCTCGATCAGCCTTTACTATCCAATCTCTGTTTGGAGAAGAGTATTTAGAGGAAGCGATATGAAGGATATCTCACATGCACCATTACTCATGCTCTACTCATTCGTCATAATTCTGGTTCCACTCTCCAAGCCTTCACTCGCATTCATTGGCAACCCCCCAATATTCAAGCCTGTTCTGATGCTAACTGGGCTGGATGCCCGAATGACCATTGGTCCACATAGTAATTTGCTATCTACTTAGGTTCTAACCTTATCTCGTAGACCGCACGAAAACAGAAACCGTTCCCAGGTCATCCATTGAGTCAAAATACAAAATTCTGGCAGATATTGTTGCAGAACTAACTTGGCTTGAAGCTCTTCTCATAGAACTTGGGATATACACAAAATCTACTCCCACACTCTGGTGTGATAATCTTCGTGCAACCTACCTTGTAGCTAATCTGGTCTTTCATGCTGAACAAAACACGTTGAAATTGACTTTCACTTTGCTCGCGAAAAAGTAGCACAAGTAAAACTCAGAGTACAATTTATATCAACAAATAATCAGATTGCAGACATACTCACAAAGCCGTTGCCGACTCAAAGATTTATGTTCTTACGCTCCAAGCTATAGGTCGCTCCCCGCCCTTAGCTTGCGGGGAAATATTCACATTGTAATTAATAGAGGGATACATTAAGTAAATATGATTATCCTATATAACCCCACATGTAACCCTATTTTAATTAACAATTATCAATACAGCACCACAATTACACACACTTAAGGTTTGGTTAGTTGTATGCAGGTAAAAATAAGTATTTAATTGCCATCTAAAATATGAATATATTAAGGATGTATTCTGTCACACCCCCAAAATCCACTAACGGAGTTTTACCGTTGGGAGCGTGACATAACAGGATCTCAGTCATTAGTTACTTCGAACGACTCTATATGAGTTTAAGAAAAACCACTAGTATTGCTCATAGTCACGATGCAACACTAGTAATGAAAATACTGTTTTAAATGTAAGACTGCGGAAGCGAAAAGTTAAACGAAAAGTGTGCGCCAAAACAGTTGCGCCAAAGATAAACAATGCGACAATAAATAAAATAAACAGTTCTTGAGTTTGCAAAATGATAGACTTCGTATGCATGCATGCCTTAGCTGGTGCTTGTACCTTATTGACCTGAGAAAACATGCTAAAACGTGTCAACACTAGGTTGGTGAGTTCACAGGTTTCAAATGTTTGTAAAGTTTACTAGAATATACCATTTTCAATTATATCATAGGTAGCTAACCTAGTACATGTTACTAAAGCGTTTCGACACCGAAGCTGACTGTTTGTATGTTTGAACTGCCTCCTACCATGACTATCGTAATCAATGGTAAATGTTTAGGTTAATGTTACACCCGTTCGACTTCCCGTCGTGTTAGCGCGACTAACGCGGGTGGGGCTTGTCAATGCCCAGTAGTACTACTCAAGATTACCTCGCTAACCCATATACTAACGGTTCGATAAGTAAGGACTTTCACGATATGTTTGCGCTTAGTACACAAGTGATATAAAAGAAATGCATAATCTAAATGTTCGTACCCATGTTTTCTCCCCCAAAGTTTAAAACGTAAGAAAAGGGGCCGTGAAACTCACCTTAGAGTATGTGCGTAAGAAAGCGAACCTAAAATGCTTGACGACTAACTGCCACCTATAAACACCGGTTTATAAGTGTATGTTTGTGCAAGTTGATACAAACCCTAAGTATCCAAACAATCCCATTGTTTAAGTGTTTGAAAAGAGTTTACAAGTTTGACTCATGTTTGACCAAGTTTGACTCGACGACCCGTTGGTGACCCGTTTAGTGATTAAATGTTTGTTTAGTATAATACTTCTATATTATACACAAATGATCATGTTGTAGCACTTAGCAACAAATCCCATTTGTTCTAACCAGATAGCAAGTTTCCATAAATGGCAGGTTTCTATAAATAGTAAGTTTCCAAAAATAGCAGGTTTCTATAAATAGAAAGTTTCCAAAAATAGCAGGTTTCTATAAATAGAAAGTTTCCAAAAATAGCAGGTTTCTATAATTAGAAAGTTTCCAAAAATAGCAACCTAGGACTAGCATGCGTGATTTCAAACACCTAACACGTTACAACAAGTTATTGTGTCCTATCTAACATGTACCAATCATCAAACCACATCAAGCATGTCTAAATAACACGTGTTAACCATTTTTAACAATTAAAGTTTCCTTATTTGGAAAGTTTGTAAAACGGGGTTATGTATTCAAAATCTGATTTCACGATTCATTTAACTATGTATCAAGTAGCTCATAACCATCATCACATCATCCTAACCATGTCTAGCATGCAAGTTAGAAAACCTAAAAAGTTTCATTTTTTTAGTAAGTTTGCAAAACCGAGCTAGGTTTTAGAAATCTAACTTCACATATCACTTATACATGTACCAAGTAACATATAAACATCATCATATCATTCCAGTCATGTCTAGTATGCAAACTAGAAATCATAAAAAGTTACTATTATAAGAAAGCTAGGGTTTTTATGCTTGTTTAACAAGTTTCAATACCACACATCAATTCCATATGACTCATCTAACATGATTTTAACAATAACAATCATATAACATCTCTAACATGCGATTTAGTACCATTACATAATCAAAAAGTCTAAATATTTAATCAAATACTAAACATCTAGATCTAGGGTTTTGCATACGATCATAAAATCATCAATTAACAACAAATAAATGATAAAGTTTGCATCTTTTTATATAAAAATCAAAGCTTGGATGAACTAGGGTTTGATTAGAGATTTAGAAATAAAAAATAAACGAAATTGAACGAAACGATTACGTGTTAGCGTTAGAAACGTCGAGAGGAGTCCGAATACGCGTTTAATTTCAAGATCGGAGCTTGAAGAGGGGGTGCTTGGAAACTTACGGCTCAAGGGGGGTGGTTTGGGATCGAGATCTTGAGGGAGAGAGAGTAGGATAAAGATTATGAGTTTAAATTTTAAAAAAATCTTATCTATACAAGTTTTCATGGATTTTTAAAAGTTAAGGATAATCCATGGGCTTAAATAAATCATTTAATTAATTAATTCATCTACTAGATAATAATGTTTTAAATAATTACTTTTATAAAATTCTACTATCTATAAAAATAATCAGTAGAAAATATATCTGCTAAATCTACGCGGTAATCACGAAAGTTCACAAAGTTCACAGATAATTCACATAACATATAAATTCACATAATTTATATTAAAAATAATTATTCGCAATTATTTTTATTAGTCCACCAACGTTCCGGGTTTGACTCGTGTGTGATCCGATGTGTGCAAACTAACTGACACATTTAATTAATCCTAATTAAATGCAATGTATGTGTGACGAACTAAGATAGCTGAGTTTGTAACGAAAAATGTTTGAACTAATGAGGTTTGAGTTAACGGGGTTAACCTGAAAATGCCGGATGTCACATCATCCCCTTGTTGAAAGAATTTTCGTCCCGAAAATTAAGCAAAGTCAGTAACGTCTGAAACAAAGAGTTTAGGTTTGTCACATCATCCCCTTGTTGAAATGAATTTCGTCTCGAAATTTAGTTAGTACCTTTCGTGTTTGCCGTTGAATGTTTGAACAGGTGAGGATACTTTTTCATCATCTGATCTTCGCGTTCCCACGTGAACTCCGGTCCACGCTTTGAGTTCCAGCGAACTCTGACAATAGGTATCTTACTGCGCATGAGGGTTTTGACCTCTCGGTCCATGATTTCAACTGGTTCCTCAACAAAACGTAGCTGTTCATCAATTTCTAACTCCTCGAGTGAAACTACAAGGGTCTCATCTGATAGGCACTTCTTTAAGTTTGATACATGAAAGATATTATGCACTCCATTGAGTGTATCTGGCAGATTAAGTTGATATGCTACTGGACCGATCCTTTTCTCTATCTCGAATGGCCCAACGTAACGCGGGTTTAACTTTCCTCGTTTCCCAAAACGAATCACACCTTTCCACGGTGAGACCTTTAATAAGACTTTGTCACCCACTTGAAATTCTAGCGGTTTTCTGCGCTTGCCTGCATAACTCTTTTGACGGTCACGAGCTGCCGCTATACGGTTTCGGATTTGCACTATTTTCTCTGAGGTTTCGTGCACAAGTTCAGGACCCGTAAGTTGACTATCTCCAACTTCAGCCCAACAAAGTGGTGATCGGCATTTCCGTCCGTACAAAGCCTCGAACGGTGCTGCTTTGATGCTCGTATGATAGCTGTTATTATAAGAGAATTCCACTAAAGGTAAGTGAGTCTCCCAACTGTTTCCGAAGTCAATTACACAAGCTCGTAACATGTCTTCTAGGGTTTGAATGGTACGCTCACTCTGGCCATCTGTTTGAGGATGGTACGCTGTGCTCATATCCAGGCGCGTGCCTAGAGCTTTCTGTAATGATTGCCAGAAGTGTGAGGTGAATCGGGCGTCTCTATCGGAAATGATGGAGATTGGCACTCCATGTCGGGATACTACTTCTTTAAGATAGAGGCGGGTTAACTTTTCCATTTTGTCGGTCTCTTTGATAGCAAGGAAATGAGCGGATTTGGTTAGACGGTCCACTATTACCCAGATTGTGTCACATCCAGATGGGGTTCGGGGTAATTTGGTTATGAAATCCATAGAAATCTGCTCCCATTTCCACATTGGGATTTCTGGTTGCTGAAGTAATCCGGATGGCTTTTGGTACTCCACCTTGACTTTGGAACAAGTCAGACACTTGCTCACGTAGGTGGCTATGTCGGCTTTCATGTTCGGCCACCAATACAAAACTTTGAGATCGTGATACATCTTGTCGGATCCCGGATGGATAGAATATCGGGATTTGTGAGCTTCATCCATGACTAGATCTCTTAAGTTTCCATTTACTGGAATCCAAATTCGTTCTGCGAAGTAGTGAATACCATCTGACTTAACCTCAAGTTGTTTCTCCATACCACGTGTGGATTCCAACGATAAGTTTTCTGCTTTTAAGGCTTCAAGTTGGGCATTACGGATCTGTTCGGGTAATCCTGTATGAATGGTGAGTTGTAATGCTCTAACTCGTCGGGGTTTGGTTTCTTTTCTGCTTAGGGCATCGGCCACCACATTAGCTTTGCCCGGATGGTACTTGATTGCACAATCATAGTCGTTTAATAACTCGATCCAACGACGTTGACGCATGTTCAACTCTTTCTGCTCAAAGATATGCTGAAGACTCTTGTGATCGGTGTAAATGGTGCACTTGGTACCGTACAAGTAATGTCTCCATATCTTGAGTGCAAACACCACGGCTCCTAATTCCAAATCGTGAGTCGTGTAGTTCTTTTCGTGGACTTTTAACTGTCGAGAAGCGTATGCAATAACTTTGTCACGTTGCATCAGCACGCAACCGAGACCTTGGATAGATGCATCGCAATACACCACGAAGTCATCCGTTCCCTCTGGCAGAGATAGGATGGGTGCGCTACATAGTTTCTGCTTCAGTAGCTGGAATGCTGATTCCTGAGTCTCGCTCCAATTATAGGGTTTATCTTTTTGGGTTAGGGCGGTGAGAGGTTGAGCAATCTTTGAAAATCCCTCGATAAAACGACGGTAGTATCCGGCCAATCCTAGGAATTGCCGAACTTCGGTCGGAGTTGTTGGTGCTGCCCAATTTTTTATGGCTTCTATTTTGGCTGGATCGACATGTATTCCTTTCTCATTGATCACATGTCCTAGAAATTGAACCTCGCGAATCCAAAAATCGCATTTGGAAAACTTCGCGTACAGCTGCTCCTGTTTCAGTAGTTCAAGGATCAAACGCAGATGCTCCTCATGCTCTGCCTGACTCTTAGAATATATGAGGATATCGTCAATAAAAACAATGACGAATTGGTCCATATAGGGTTTACACACACGGTTCATGAGGTCCATGAACACCGCGGGTGCGTTAGTTAATCCAAATGGCATGACCAAAAACTCAAAATGGCCGTACCGGGTTCTGAATGCAGTCTTGGATATATCCTCATCTCGAACTCTCAGCTGATGATATCCGGACCTTAAATCGATTTTTGAGTAGAAACTTGACCCTTGAAGTTGGTCGAATAGATAATCAATACGGGGTAGTGGGTAGCGGTTCTTGACTGTTACCTTGTTTAACTCTCTGTAGTCAATGCACATGCGGAAAGTCCCATCTTTTTTTTAACAAATAAGACTGGGGCTCCCCATGGCGATGAGCTCGGTCGGATGAAACCTTTATCCAACAACTCTTGCAGTTGAGTGATAACTCCTGCAATTCACTTGGTGCAAGTCTATATGGTGCTCGAGCAATAGGCGCTGCTCCGGGTGTTAGGTCAATCTGTAATTCGACCTGACGATGAGGTGGAAGACCAGGTAGGTCTTCAGGGAATACTTCTGGGAATTCGCAGACGATAGGGATATTTTCTAACTTTTTCTCCTCGGTAGACTTATCAGCGACAAGGGCTAGTATTGCGGTATGACCCTTACGTAGACACTTCTGCGCCTTCTTGAAAGATATGTTGCCCACGACTGCACCACTTCTTTCGCCCTGAACGGATAGGGTTTCTCCACTCGGGAGAGGAAGGCGAACGATTTCGTCACGACATATGACTTCGACTTGTTTCTTAGATAACCAATCTATGCCAACGATTATGCCAAAGCTGCCAAGTGTAACTGGCATGAGGTCAATGTCAAGCTTATGACTAACCAATCCTAGTTTACATCTCTAAGAATGTGGGTCGCTTCAATTATCTGACCGTCTGCTATCTATATGGTGTACTTGGTTTCTAATAGAGTTGGAGTATGACTGCACCAACTTGAAAATTGTGAAGTCATGCTGAGATTTCTAGTGAGACCCGTGCTTATAAGGTAAGCGTCGGTCAATCCAAAGGCTAAGGGAAAAGGTTCACATGTAGGAGAAGAAATTTAATGAGATACAAGTTTCAGTAACATAAGGGATAGGGTGTCTGTTTAAGTAGCCGCGTTCAACCGATGGTTGGTTAGATTAAATCCCCGTTTTCTCATGTCATTAGAACACTGGATCATTTTGTGAAAGAAGAAGTATGTTTACAGAGTTGGATATCCTGGGTATAAGTCAAACTAGACTGAGGATTAGCCACAAGATAAGGAAATAGGGTCAGATGAAATAACACGTGCTAGCTTGGGAAGAATTTCGCTTACATAGTTGGAGTCGATAGGTTTGTCATGAGTTTCCATTAGGGTTCCAATCAAGATGGTTTCTGTGATCACGTTTAGATGAGAGTCTTAATTTCACTAGGACTCTTCCATGAGTGAGATAAACATTTTCAACCTGATAGTCGCGCCTATCAACTGTTGAATAGGTTTAATGATACCAACTAGTCGTTGAGTGGGTTATGAGAACTTCTACTGACAGTGGAAGTTTAAGTTTTTAGATCACTGATTAGGACCATTTATCCACACACTAGGTTTCACCACGACTTACATGCACCTCAAATTACTATTACGTGTGCACCCGTAATGATAATTTGCTTTGCATGCTCATCCTAGTTTTCCCCTATCCTGCGTCATAATGTCCTATAGTTTGTATTGCTGAGTACAGAGTGTTGTCAGATATGATAAGTCATTGAGAAGCTTAATCATCAACCATAAGTTGATCATCTAGGACTCCTATCAGGACGAGTAGGCAGGAATTGTTTGATCCGAGTATTCACTCGAGTTGAAACACAATACAAGAGTCCAATCCAGCGGATTGTAGATGAGAGCATGAAACAAACATGTACATGAAATGCGACTTCAAGAAATGAAATTAATTCATGAATACAAGTTACAGGAAGCAGCAAGGTAGCCGTCCTTCCATATCCACACATCCATTTGCCAAGTTCTCATGGACTGTATCAGTTGCTGCTAATTTTGTAGTCAGTGTGGTGATCCTCTGGTTCATCAACATCTCTCGCTGAAGTATGCTAGTAATCTCTCCAGCTGCATCTCTCATGTTCCGGATCTCCCGGTCCATCCTAGCCACAAAGGCAACTATCACCTGCTCGTAGGGGTACTGCAACGGTGGCAAAGCTCGCACAGATGATGATGAAGAAGAAGCAATGTCAGTAGTGAGTGGAGGTGGGACTTCCTCCTCGCGGATCCAGCTCCTGATCCTATCGGGATACCAATCCTAGTCCTGCGTGTTGCCTCTGACACGCACATGAATAGGCTCATCATGTCCTACAGTAGTGTTGATTGGGTTGAGTCGACGTCTCCTCGGCTCTGGCAAAGGTACGGTAGGAACATCGTGCTCCTGAACAACTGGGGATGCTGGTGAATTGGGTGGGGTCGACATTTCCTGTAACGGGATGAGTGTCATGTATGAGTGTAAGTGCTGTGTAACTAATGCATGTACGTGGTTATAGTCTAGTATGCATTTCCTAGTTCTCTATAACCAATGGCTCTGATACCAATCTGTCACACCCCCAAAATCCACTAACGGAGTTTTACCGTTGGGAGCGTGACATAACAGGATCTCAGTCATTAGTTACTTCGAACGACTCTATATGAGTTTAAGAAAAACCACTAGTATTGCTCATAGTCACGATGCAACACTAGTAATGAAAATACTGTTTTAAATGTAAGACTGCGGAAGCGAAAAGTTAAACGAAAAGTGTGCGCCAAAACAGTTGCGCCAAAGATAAACAATGCGACAATAAATAAAATAAACAGTTCTTGAGTTTGCAAAATGATAGACTTCGTATGCATGCATGCCTTAGCTGGTGCTTGTACCTTATTGACCTGAGAAAACATGCTAAAACGTGTCAACACTAGGTTGGTGAGTCACAGGTTTCAAATGTTTGTAAAGTTTACTAGAATATACCATTTTCAATTATATCATAGGTAGCTAACCTAGTACATGTTACTAAAGCGTTTCGACACCGAAGCTGACTGTTTGTATGTTTGAACTGCCTCCTACCATGACTATCGTAATCAATGGTAAATGTTTAGGTTAATGTTACACCCGTTCGACTTCCCGTCGTGTTAGCGCGACTAACGCGGGTGGGGCTTGTCAATGCCCAGTAGTACTACTCAAGATTACCTCGCTAACCCATATACTAACGGTTCGATAAGTAAGGACTTTCACGATATGTTTGCGCTTAGTACACAAGTGATATAAAAGAAATGCATAATCTAAATGTTCGTACCCATGTTTTCTCCCCCAAAGTTTAAAACGTAAGAAAAGGGGCCGTGAAACTCACCTTAGAGTATGTGCGTAAGAAAGCGAACCTAAAATGCTTGACGACTAACTGCCACCTATAAACACCGGTTTATAAGTGTATGTTTGTGCAAGTTGATACAAACCCTAAGTATCCAAACAATCCCATTGTTTAAGTGTTTGAAAAGAGTTTACAAGTTTGACTCATGTTTGACCAAGTTTGACTCGACGACCCGTTGGTGACCCGTTTAGTGATTAAATGTTTGTTTAGTATAATACTTCTATATTATACACAAATGATCATGTTGTAGCACTTAGCAACAAATCCCATTTGTTCTAACCAGATAGCAAGTTTCCATAAATGGCAGGTTTCTATAAATAGTAAGTTTCCAAAAATAGCAGGTTTCTATAAATAGAAAGTTTCCAAAAATAGCAGGTTTCTATAAATAGAAAGTTTCCAAAAATAGCAGGTTTCTATAATTAGAAAGTTTCCAAAAATAGCAACCTAGGACTAGCATGCGTGATTTCAAACACCTAACACGTTACAACAAGTTATTGTGTCCTATCTAACATGTACCAATCATCAAACCACATCAAGCATGTCTAAATAACACGTGTTAACCATTTTTAACAATTAAAGTTTCCTTATTTGGAAAGTTTGTAAAACGGGGTTATGTATTCAAAATCTGATTTCACAATTCATTTAACTATGTATCAAGTAGCTCATAACCATCATCACATCATCCTAACCATGTCTAGCATGCAAGTTAGAAAACCTAAAAAGTTTCCTTTTTTTAGTAAGTTTGCAAAACCGAGCTAGGTTTTAGAAATCTAACTTCACATATCACTTATACATGTACCAAGTAACATATAAAAATCATCATATCATTCCAGTCATGTCTAGTATGCAAACTAGAAATCATAAAAAGTTACTATTATAAGAAAGCTAGGGTTTTTATGCTTGTTTAACAATAACAAGTTTCAATACCACACATCAATTCCATATGACTCATCTAACATGATTTTAACAATAACAATCATATAACATCTCTAACATGCGATTTAGTACCATTACATAATCAAAAAGTCTAAATATTTAATCAAATACTAAACATCTAGATCTAGGGTTTTGCATACGATCATAAAATCATCAATTAACAACAAATAAATGATAAAGTTTGCATCTTTTTATATAAAAATCAAAGCTTGGATGAACTAGGGTTTGATTAGAGATTTAGAAATAAAAAATAAACGAAATTGAACGAAACGATTACGTGTTAGCGTTAGAAACGTCGAGAGGAGTCCGAATACGCGTTTAATTTCAAGATCGGAGCTTGAAGAGGGGGTGCTTGGGTGCTTGGAAACTTACGGCTCAAGGGGGGTGGTTTGGGATCGAGATCTTGAGGGAGAGAGAGAGTAGGATAAAGATTATGAGTTTAAATTTTAAAAAAATCTTATCTATACAAGTTTTCATGGATTTTTAAAAGTTAAGGATAATCCATGGGCTTAAATAAATCATTTAATTAATTAATTCATCTACTAGATAATAATGTTTTAAATAATTACTTTTATAAAATTCTACTATCTATAAAAATAATCAGTAGAAAATATATCTGCTAAATCTACGCGGTAATCATGAAAGTTCACAGATAATTCACATAACATATAAATTCACATAATTTATATTAAAAATAATTATTCGCAATTATTTTTATTAGTCCACCAACGTTCCGGGTTTGACTCGTGTGTGATCCAATGTGTGCGAACTAACTGACACATTTAATTAATCCTAATTAAATGCAATGTATGTGTGACGAACTAAGATAGCTGAGTTTGTAACGAAAAATGTTTGAACTAATGAGGTTTGAGTTAACGGGGTTAACCTGAAAATGCCGGATGTCACATATTCGGCATCTAACGAGTTTTGTTTACTCATTGTTTGGAATGTGAAGAACCTATGTTATAGGACACGTGTCACGTGACATTAATAAAATTTTGTATATGTTATATTTGTATTCAACATTTAAGTGACACCGTATATTTCTAGATGATAACACTTATAAGAAAGTTGATTATCATGATTTACACACAAGGAGGTTAGTCACTCACTCATCTTACCAGCATGTTACATGTTCAAACTTGCAGGACTTTATAATTTCTATGTATTTTTGTATTGGATCTTGTTGGTAATTTTAGTGTCATTAATGTCATGTTAGTATAATTGTATTTATTTAAGACTAAGGTGAAATTATTATATACATTGATACAATTCAGGAGGCGTTGAGTACTTACCTGTTCGAGACTGTTGTAATTTTAGGCACCAATGAACCCATGGATTCAGGGGGGGGGGGGGGTAATGCCCCATTGGCGGCGAGAGTTCGTGCTAGCGCCCTAGGCGGTGGAACTTGAGTGGTCAATAGTAACAAGTTACTACTAACAATGTCAATCGTAAGTGGTAAATAGGTTACGTTGATGGAGTTTTGCTGAGGGTTTTCCCTTGCTGATGTAATCGAATAACCGTCTACAGTTATAACCGTCAATTAACCAACTCTTTCACACGAGTTTTTATATTTCAACGAAAATTTGTGATGGTTCGCAACATATACAAGGAAGGTATTTGGTCTAATTTTAGTATTCTTTAACAAATTTGCGTATTCGTTCGTGTTTTCACTATGAATTACCTGTCTAAACTTTTGTTAGTATCAATGAAATATTTCAATATGAAAAATGATCATATCACGATTCATAAAGACATCCACGCCTTTACGAATTATAAAACCTACCTATACCTTCTTGCCCAACGTGCCCTAGTGAATATCAACACAATTTCTCTCACTACAGTTATTTAAATCTAACAACCAATCGCTAAATTTGTGTGTGCATATATATTTTTTACCATTATATTGTTTTTCTTGATCATAAAATATATAATTAAATGGCACTTTTGTAATTTCTCCCTAGTAGACAATGACATGGATACCATCAATGAGAAACGAGAATTATAATTTATAAAACTTCCAAATGCATCACAACCATAAACACGATTTAAAAACACCCTTAAAATACTCCATGCTGTCTCAATCTCACCATATTATTATTTCCCTCGTTCTTTTTTCAACTTTTTGACCACCATTTCATGACCTTCCGACAATGACCGATCTCCGACGCCCTCTAATCCTCTCAATCGCCGGCAACGGCCTCACACACACCTTCTGCGACGACAACTCCCCCTCCCAACACGTCCTCACCATCAACGACCATCCAAATCAAGATTCAACTCGTCTTCCCGTTGATTTTGCAACAACGGAAGAAAACCCTTATGGGGTTCTTGGGTCCGATGGATTTGAAGCTCCGGTGTCCACCACGGTGGATCCGTTTAGGAATCAAACACCCAAGATTGCAGGAGTTTATGAGTGGGTTAAGATGGTGGTTTGTGTGCCTATAGCTTTGGTTCGCCTTGTGTTGTTTGGGTTATGTTTGTTGATTGGTTATATTGCTACAAAGTTTGCTTTACATGGTTGGAAAGATAAGCAGAATCCAATGCCCAGATGGAGATGCAGGGTTATGTATGTCACAAGATTGTGTTCTAGGGCCATTCTTTTTTCATTTGGGTATGATTAAAGCTTGATTTTTTTTAAAATTATTTCATTACATGAACTTAATGGTATTGGAAAATGTCATATATGTTTTGGTTTGTTGATCTTTTGGGGCAGTTGGTTTTAAAAAGTGTGCGAAGGGCGCACATCATGTATGCGAGGCTTTCGTTATTAAAAGAAGATGCTAAAAGTTATTTATGGATTATATTTTAACTTGGTAACTTTTAAACACTAAAATATAAGATATTTTCGTCATCTCTGATCAAATTTGTTTGTTCCATCGATGGTCGAATTTGTTCAAATACTGGTTAACCACATAAGGTGCCACCTCAGACCGCAGCGCATTTTAAAAGCAAGATAGGGATGCATTTGAGATTTCATCTTTTCAAGGATGGTTTTCTTATTGGCAACCTTCAATTGAAAATCTAATAGGATGGATAATTGGAGCCTATTTAGATAAATGAATGTGAAAAAATGTTACTCCATAGCATGTAGCATCAAGCATATTTTTATAAATGGTGAATTATGTGGTTATCTTTTTTTATAAGATGATAGCATTGATTGTTACCTTTTGTCTTTAAATAATGCAGCTACCATTGGATTAAAAGAAAAGGGAAACCTGCTCCAAGGGAAGTTGCTCCTATTCTTGTATCTAATCATGTATCATACATTGATCCGATTTTCTTTTTCTATGAATCGTCTCCAACAATTGTTACATCCGAGTCCCATGATTCCATGCCCTTTGTTGGAGTCATAATTAGAGCTATGCAGGTAAATTAAAGCTATTTAAGATTTTGAGTTTTATAATATCATGACTTTGTTCTGTTAATTTTGATTTTCTTTCTTATGTTCTTTTTTTAGGTGATATATGTGAACCGGTTCTCATATCAATCACGGAAGCAGGCTGTAAATGAAATAAAGGTAACAAGCCTTCGTTCATTGTCTTTCTTTTACATATTATTCAGTTTGTTTCACAAATGTGCTTTACTAGCTTCAAGCAACCGCCTTTAAGTTGCTATAGCCTATAAGTCATGGGTAAATAGTGAAAACTTGACATTTTTGGGCTTCTTTACATTTATACGTTTTATTTATGGAGTTCATGAACTTATAGAAAAAATAGTTGAAAATCCAGTTGACTTTTGTTGGCCAAAATATTTTCAAAATGTAAACCCTTGCATTCAGTCAATACATAGGCAATTTGATGTAGAATTATATTTTCAAGGATTTAAATACAGAGAAAGGCATCAACCCACAAATTTCCTCGAGTACTTTTGTTTCCTGAGGGAACCACAACCAATGGAAGGCAGCTTATTTCTTTCCAACTTGGTGCATTTATTCCTGGTTATCCCATCCAACCGGTGGTCATTCGTTATCCTCATTTACATTTTGATCAATCATGGTAAACTAGGCTCTCATTTATAAATTTATGTTGAATTATTGATTGTTACAATGATCTTTAATTGGTGAATCACTTTGGTACAGGGGTCATATTGCTTTGGCAACCCTCATGTTTAGAATGTTCATGCAGTTCCACAATTTCATGGAGGTATGCTTAAGTTGAAGATAGTTTAGTGTTTAAACTTCAGTTTATTTACCTATAATATTGTTCTGTTTTGAATTTTGAATAAAACAGGTTGAATATCTTCCCGTTATTTCACCCTCGAAACATCACAAGGAAAGCCCTGCTCGTTTTGCTGTGAGGGTTAGTTTATTTCTTATATTTAAAATACTTTTAGTTTCTTTATCTTTTTGTGGTATTAAAAAGTTACATACCCTTTGAATTTGAAGAAGTTATATAATAGTTTGAACCCGTTTTTGAGTCTTTAGGCATAGAATTTTCCTAAATGTACGATGACTTTTTTCTTTATTTAAAGAATATTTGGAACTTCTAATCTTATTATAGTATTATCCTTTGAACATTCTTGGACTGGTTATGGATTTGCCTTATTTCAGTAAAAGGATGGTTCATTGTGATTTGCAATTTTTCTCAATGATGTTGCTTAAAGAATTTTATAGTTTTTACTTTATTATTCAGTTTTTATCTAATCCATGAATTTGAACTATTTCATCATATAAGTGTGAGCCATAAAATGAAAATCTAAATGACTTAAACAATATAACTATAATTTGGCATGGTATATTACCAATATCTGATCTGATTTTTTTTCGTAGTTTGTAAAACTATCTATGAATTCCTTTTTAAATGTGAGTGCATTTTTTTATGTTTCCTTTGTATTTTTATCATAAGAAATGAGTGTTTACATCTTTAACTAATATATGTGTTGGTGTAGACTGGGAGAGCCATGGCTTCTGCTCTAAATGTTGTACAAACATACCATTCTTTTGCAGATTATGCACTTCTTTCAAAGGCCGTTAAAGCTGGACAGGTATATTTCTAATTTCAAACATGGGTGTGCAAAAGTTATAATTTTTTTCATAGTGTAAAAGATAAGTAAAAAACTATCCTGTAGCTAATTTGAGTAATAAAATTGTGTGAGCTAAAAATAAAAGAGAAAACTTAATACTCTCACTATGTCAGGGAATTTGCATTGTTTGACCGATGCGTATAGTCTAAAAAGGGTTACTATTTGTCAAATGTTAAACTAATGTTCAGTAGTGAAACTAAGAGCATTTCTTGGATTGGAATTAGTAGCATGCATCAATCTTGTTTACAGTGATGATTATGGGGAAACAAGTTGCTCGGTGTTTTAACTAGAAAACTTGTCAAAAAAAAAAAAGAAATACAACAAATAACAATTATCATGTGGTGTCCTAGTGTCCATTCTCCCATGAAATTGTAATAATTTCCAATTTGGGATTCCATGAAATTTTAAAATTTGCACCTTCAGGATTCCATGAAATTTCACTATAAAATGCTAATCATACTTTGTTCTTTTTGCAGGAGAATTTTTCACCCTTTATGGTTGAAATGGCGCAAGTTCAAAAAGTGAGTGTTTATATTAGTTCTTTTTTTTTTCTTAGAAAACAGAACCAAACTTGTATGCATGAATATTACTTATAACCACATGGACATGGCTAGATAGAGTTGTTTGACTATCAGTCAATTATTTGAAATACCCTTTAAATCTTTAATCCTCACTTAAAATCTTATGGATAAAAAGAGATATAATCAGTAATTTGCAATGATGTAGTAAATAGGTAATTTCAGCCTAGAGTATTTATTTGCCTTTCATATGAATTAAACAGTTACAGTTTCTATAGGTTGAACTTAGAAATTGTTGCACTTTTCATATGAAAATAATTTTATTCGTATTGTTTTTCTATTGTTTATTATTTTGTGTTTCGTAAAGTACTTAATTGAGATGAATTTTGTTTTCTTGGTGTTCCCAGTTGTATCATTTGAGCTCTTCAGAAGCTGTTGAATTCTTGGAAAGATTTCTTGCTATGAATCCAGACAGCAGGTATATTGATGTAAAATCATTATTATCAATTTATTAAATATATCTTTGAGCAGAAAATTTGCAGCATATGCATTAAAGTTCTGATTTTGTTTGCAGTGGATGTGTTAAATATCAAGATTTCATCAGGGTTTTAAGATTGAAACATTCTCCCCTTTCTGAAAATGTCAGTAAGCAAACTACTTCCAGTTTCATTATAATTTGCTCTCTTTGTGAATGTTGCATTTAACAGAATTATAGTTATAAGTTACCAATTTTTAACAATTCTTTTAGTATTTATAATATTATCGTGCCATTCGATGCATTTATATCTTTTTTTGTCAATACACCGCTTTATAAAATAAAACCTGAAAGTAGTTTCCGCAACATTCCAAGTGAAAGCAGGATAAATAATAGAAAACAAATGGAATTTATTTATTAAATTACTGTGGTGCTTTTCCCGCCTTAGATGACTTCAAGCTTTCTTCTTTGTGACAGATTTTTGGATTTATCGACTCTGACAAGGATGGAATTATAACCTTCAAAGAGGTAACCGTGGGTTATACCAGTGTTTCATCTCCTGTGTATGCAACAAAACACTAAATTCATCACACCAAATCTCTATATAAGTTTCATTTTTGGTTAATTTAGATATTTGTTGAATAAATATTCAACACAAAAGATGAAAATTAATTAATACAAAATATTATGAAAATAGTCTTGTTAAGATCTTTAAATGAGTCCGGTAATGAATATGAAATTAAAATAGCTTTATCGATTTTCTAGGTAGTTAGTTTAATCTTTATATATAGTTAAATTTAGTTTTACAACTATAATAAATTATTTTTTTAAATAAAATAACTCAATTCAAATGAATTACATGTGAATAATAAACATAATTCAGTTAGTGTTATAGCAGCAGCATGTGTGTTGGGGTGGACCAGTGGAGGTCCCATTTCTCTATATTGTTTCTAGTCAGATTATCTAGTTCTTAGTAGGGATTATTCTGTGGCTCCATCTTTGCTGGGGGCCCATTTCTTTGTGGGTCCCATTGCTGTATTTACCAGGAGGCTTACAAAGTCTTTTTGCTTGGATCATGCAGTTCTTGGTCGTATCTATTCACATTCTGAAGCTGCCATTATTCCAACGAGCATGCGAAGTGGTGTTTAAGGAATGCGACGCAGACAAAGATCATTACATTTCTTTGTTTGAAGTAATACTAATTAATTCTTTGATATTTTTGGTTGGTTGTCTCAAACCACTTTTAAAACATTCTCTAAGTTTGTTTTTATATGCATAATCAACAGTTGGGAGGTTCCGCCAGCTCAGCTATCCCCAACTTGACCACGAGCGAGGTCTGTAATCCGTTTTTATTAATTTTAAAACCGTAAAAAATGATTCTTTATCGGTTTTTTTGTGTTGTAACTTTTAGATTTGTATGCAGGTACAAGCACTGTTTGAATTGTTTGACATTGATGGTGATGGTAAGATCAGCAAGGATGATTTCATTACTTGCTTAAGAAGAAATCCATTGCTTATTGCACATTTCAATCACCTTTTCATGCATAAAGATTTGGAAGCAGGAACAGGTTTAGAGGAAATTGTTTGATGATAAAAGTTTCTTTTATATATATTATTTATTTTGGGTGTTTTTTATAGAAATTAACAAGAAAAGATAGTGGCCCTCCATTGAATTTGTTTTATCTACATGTATGTAAACAATCAATCTTGGTATGTAAGTTTTGTATACTTTAGCAATTCAAGAAAACTTCATCATTCAAAAAAGATATAAAATCAAAAATTGATAACCATTTTTTTTAATATTGCAGGGGTAAAATTGACTTTGTCTCCAATAGTTTGGCTATCTTCCTCACACATCTAAACATATTCATAGTTTCTAGTGGGATTTTGCTCTACACTTTTCGAATATAATAAAAAGTAACCGAGATTAAAAAAATAAAAAAAACTGAACCTTGTTGCAAATCAAAAGATGACGGAAAATTGGATGCAAATCGGAAGAGAACAAACCGAAATGATAACGTATTCAACTATTCATATAATTTATTCACCGCTAAATATATTAAACTATGCTTTAAATCTATCTATTTATTTGTGAGAATGTGGTAGTGGGGTTAGGTTCAAATGAGAACTTCAAATATTTTAAGAACTCACGAAAAACAATAAGAAATCATTTATTTATCTGAAATACTAACATTACTATTAAAATACAACATTTTTATATCGATTAATATGTGTAAATTTACATGTACTCGTATATTATAAACATTTACACATGCGTACTTGGTAAAGGCTTACACATGTGTACATGAGAGACTTACACATGTGAAAATGTTTATAATATACGAGTACATGCAAATTTACACATATCAATTCATATAAAATGTTGTATTTGAATAGTAATTCTAGTATTTTAAATAAATAAATTATTTTTTATTGTTTTTAACGAGTTCTCAGTAGTTCTCAAAATATTTAAAAATTCTCAAATGATTCATTACCTATTAAAGTGTATTCATCAATGGATATACATAGTATATTCAGCCCTTTAAATAAGAAAATAAAATAATAACGGATTAGATAATGCCCATTCAAATTTTATGCTATCGTATTTAACCTTTTAAAACAATAAAATATTTTACTATTCCATTTAAAATATAGAAGTGATTAGGGGAAACGAGAGTGCTTTTATTGGAGAAAATGGTGGTGACTTATTTTTGGCCATTGGATTTTTAAGAAGATGGTGGTGGTGGTGGTGGTGGTGGTGGTGGGGGGGGGGAGAAGATTGGGGGTAGAATATATAATGTATTTTAACCATTTGAGTCCTTGAGGGTATTTTGGTCATTTAAGAAGAAAGTTAACTGTTAAATCTAACGACGTTATCATTTGGACTCAAACATAAGCAAAAATGAAACGTCAGGGTTAAAAGAGACGGATTTAAACATAAGAGACTCAAATAGTTAAAATGTCAAACGTCAGGGACTCAAACAGTAATTTACTCTTTTGTTAATAACATTATTACACCAATAAAACTTCATGTTCTTTTTTGCATTTTTGTAAATTCACAAATGTAAGAAAAATTTACAACAGTGTAAAAAATTGCTAAAAATATAAAATATATATTTTTCAGCAAAAAATTACATGAGTTTGGGAAATTAGTTTTGGATCAGTGTAATCTTAAAAGAACGAATGATGTTTTAGATTTCATGCCATGTCAACATCTTATCTTTGACCAAGTCTTATGAAGCTATTAATAGATGGTTCATCATCCTCATATTGTGATGGAGGCCTCTAAGGAAAAAAGCACCATGTCTCCTTTCCCTAGTTAGCCATAGTCAACTAGTTCTTTGTGCTTCAAGACTTGTACCTAGTCATCATCCAACTAAACATTCCATTTGAACAAAGTTTATAATACATTTAAGTTTATAATCCAGCTAAAACTTCATGTTCTTTTTTGTATTTTTATAAATTCACAAGTATAAGTAAAGTTTACACCAGTGTAAAAATTTGCTGAAAATATAAAATATATATTTTTCAGCAAAAAATTACACCGGTGCAAACTCACCTTACACTTACGAATTTATAAAAAAATGCAAAAAAGAACATGACGTATTGGTGTAATAATGTTCTTAAAAAATAATGATTTGAATTGATTTTGGCGAAGTTGATAGGGTTAACACAATAACAGAGAGTGATAATTTTATTTGTATCATATGTAACTGATTAATAGATGATAATAAATTCACGTGGTAATATATGTAAAATAAAAAAACAGTAAACTTTAGTCAATGATTATAATTTCTTACAAGTAGAGAACCATCATGGCTAAAGGTAACATATGTATTGAAGAAGAATCCATTAAATATTAGATACTAGCTTAGGACCCGTGTAATACACACGGGTTGAAAAATATCAATACATAAAATTCTTAAATCTTTATGTATATATTTTACATGTATAAAAATGTATTACATATACCAAGGATAGAAAACAAAATTCAAAATATGTAAAAATTAATATATAATTGGGTATCGAAAATACGTTAATTACTATTTAATATAATTTGACTTTCATTTACTATTTGATTGAAAATAAAAGTTACGTAATTAAATTTCAAAGTTTCTTATAATAAGGGATAATTTAAAATAAATGTGTTTTATTAGTATAATTAATATTTTCTTTAAAAATATATTATTATTAAAAGATAGAAGTGTATTTAAAAAGAGAGAGGCGGGAAAAAAATGATGTGAATGAATATGGAGGCGACACGTGGCATGAAAAAACCTTTATTTATTAGATAATATAGATTAAATTCACGTGTTAACATATGTAAAATGAAAAAATAGTAAACTTTAGCCGATGATTATATTTTCCTACAAGTATAGAACCATCATGACTAAAGGTAACTGCCAATTGTTGACCAACATCTTCTAATTGGTCAAACACTTTCTTAGATGACTTTAGACTCAAAATTTTTTTTTGGAAAGGCAGACTTATTATAAAAAACACATCCCTGGTTAGCAAATAACTAACACAGGGAAGAAACCAAAACAATTACATGTAAAGAAGAAGGTTTTTCAACCACCCGGTCCAAGAAACTTTAACTTTACTACTACGACTAGAACACCACAAATAAGAAATCGAAATAATGGAATCAAGAAATGTTTCTTTACTAACTCCACGACGCCCAAATATCTCTTCATTCCGAGCTCTCCAAACGAACCACCATGTTGTGAAGAAAATTGCTTCAATAACGAGCTTCTTTGGTTTAGAAAAATTAGCCGTGTCTAGCCACCAAATAATTGAAAGATGACATCTGAAAACTGGAAGATTAATATCAAGCCGACGACTAATACCATCCCAAGTTTTAGAAGCAACAGAACAAACTCCAAAAAGATGAGTCATATCTTCAACCGAAGTAAAGCAAAATGGGCACATAATGGTCTGAATATCAAAACCTTTCCTACTTAAATTCCAACGAGCAGGCAAGCGATCCAAAAGAAGTCTCCAAACATAAATATTCACCTTCTTCGGGGTAATATTATTCCATCTCGTAGCATGAGCCTCATCTGGAAGGTAAGTACGATCAATATACTTTCTAACATAGTTCACCGAAAACTCATCCTCCAAATCCAAATTCCACACCCATTTATCCTGTGAAGAAGATGATGGATTCAATAACTTTAAACTTAAATTATAAAATGCAAAACCTAGAAACAATCGAGTAAAGGAGTAATATCCAATCTGATTCTAATCATCCAAGTTAAACAAAATCGTACCTTAACAGCGCATGTAGATCCTTTCAGCATCGGAATAAGAAACGACAACCGGTCACCGAGATGATGAGATCGGGGAGGACAAAGGTATTGACGAACCCTTATTCAGTTATTTGATCTTCTCTTGCTTTGAACCCTAGCAGAGGCAGAGAGGATTTGAAACGACGAACATTGAAGAGAGTGAAATAAAGACTATCTGGGGTTTAATTGAAGGGATGGGTAAAATAGTAACTCAACACATTTAATGCATTGGTATACTGTATGCAAAATAAACGGTGATAAGTGTCTTAAAAAATAAATTAAATTACAATAATTTCCATCAAATATATATCTATACTATATAATAAATAAAGGTTTCTCAATGCCACGTGTCGCCTCCATATTCATCCTTATAAAAATTTTCCCGTCTCTCTCTCATAATAAATACACTTCCATATTTCAATAATAATATATTTTTAAACAAATTATTAATCTATACTATATAATAAATAAAAGGTTTTTAAGTGACACGTGTCGCCTCCATATTCATTCTCATCAATTTTTTCCCGCATCTCTCTCTTATTTAATGCACTTCTATTTTTTAATAATAATATATATTTAAAGAAAATACTAATTATACTACTAAAACACATTTATTTTGAATTATCCCTTATTATAAAAAACTTTGAAATTTAATTATGTAACTTTTATTTCAATCAAATAGTAATTAAAGTCAAATTAAATTAAATGGTAATTAACGTATTTTCGAAACCTAATTATATATTAATTTTTACATATTTTGAGTTTGTTTCTATCCTTAGTATATATAATATACTTTTACACCTGTAAAATATATACATAAAGAATTTTAAATATTGATATTTTTCACTCCGTGTGTAGACACGGGATCTAATATATATATATATATATATAGAAGTAGTATCATGTACAAAATGGATCTTTTTCTAAAAAACATAGGAACCAATAAATGAATGCCATGTGTAAATCTATAGATTTTATCCTAGGGGTATTTTTGTACTTGTTTATATGGAAATCCCTTAAATCTTGCAAGAGTTTTCGAATTCAAACAGGCAACTTTATCTGCTAATTAGACTTTTACGTATTAGGTTTTATTCTCCATTCCAATATTCAACGAGGTAGGCAAAGCCATTGAACCGTGATTTACTAGATTGACTGTTTAGGTTTTTCAGCTATAATTCTTATAAAATTTGTAAACGAATGCAATCTTGATATTTATCATCTCAAAGTTTAGGATTGAAGTAGTTATTTACTACTGTATATTGTTAAAATACTATTCACAATTATTTTGTAAAATTTTAATTTTATATATCTGAGTTATAATTCTCATTAATATTCTATAAAGACTTTTTTTATATCTTTCACTGAAATCACAGGAATTGATTGCCATTTTCTAGATAATCAACACCTATGAATGTATATCAAAAAATTCAACAACATAACAATTCATAAACCTGTCAAAACAAGAAATACTAACTAACCATGATTCAGTTTTAGGAGCATCAGGCACTACATCCCAGCACCTGACTTTTAATTATATCTGAGATACATAAAATTATATCACCTATGATTCAGTTTTATGTAAAATACTTCACTTATGTTAATTATATGTGAGATACATAAAATTAAAATTTTCTGCACGAAAATCAACAGCGGCAAAATAAACACATCGTGTTGTTTCTGCAGGAGGAGATTCACGCTGCTGTTAATTATGTCACTTCGTTGTGTGCAACTGAAGTAGGTGATTTTTGTCAAGTTTTCGATGAAGTATTTTTCCTACAAACGATATATTAACAATATGGAGCAGTTAGTTATCTATGGGATGAAGTCAAAGGAAGAATGGTCAAAAATCACACTGTGTTGGTATCCTTTGTTATCATAAACCCACCGTGTTGTTAACAACATTTTATAATCAATTATATCTTATCCTCACTACATGCAGTATTTATAAAAATAATTGTGTTTTACACATTTACTTGAAAGATGGAGGCTTATAAAAAAATCTTGTTTAAAGCCTTGACAGGGACAATGGTTGAGTAATAACTGTGCTTTACACAATATGTTGTTATCATACCGTGTTGTTATCTACATTCCTTGTGTTCTAAATAGAACCTACATACAAAACAAACTACAAACCCCAATAACATTACCATCCATTAAATATTCCAAAACCTTCAATCCACACCGTGTTGATATCATATCCCATAAACACACCGTGTTGATACAAAAACCTAATGTTGTTTAACCAATATGTGTTATTATACAAGTTGTTTAAACTGTAAAATTATAATTGTACATAAAAAAATAAGATGGAGATCGTGCTGGTGAGTAATTATTTTCTTAATAACATGATTTTTATGTATCATTACTAAACTCTTTACTACCCTTAATTTAACAGCCCTTAATTTAAGTAGTTGTACTTGAAGAGGCTACACAATAATGTTTAAATATCAATACCTTCTAATAAAAACAAAGCTATATGAAAAAACAAACAATTTTATTACACAAGTTTTATTATCAACACAAAATTAATTTGATAATAAAACACAAAATTAATTAAAACATGAAATGTTTTTATACTTGAACTAATGTATCACATAGACAACACAATTGATCACATAATTTGTTTTAATATTACTAATCAACACTTCACACAACATAACCACAAATGTTTTTTTTAACAAGAATCATCTACTGTCCTATTTGTAAATCATTTTCATTTGTGGTTTTCAAATACTTAACAACACATAAAAAATCATAAACACAAGAAATCTTTATCATTAACAAAAATATAAAAAATAAAGTGTTGACTTTTAACAACATTGATGTTCACTCATCATAAGCCGAGATCCAACAAAAAATGTTATATACAGATTTTTTTGAAGAATCCATGTTAAATAAACTACAACAAAAATATATAGTTAAGAACTATGATTTAAATCAAAACAATTTTACAGTCTTCGACATAAAGCATACTCAAGGAAAATCCAAAAAAAACTCATTTTTCAGTCCTCGACATAAAGCATACTAAAAAAAAGTTCAGTCCTCGACAATTTTTCAGTGCTCGACATAAATCCAAAAAAAACTCATTATAAAGCATACACAAAGAAAATCAACACAATTTTTCAGTACATAAAAATCCCCGAAATCAAAAAAACGTCCAAATCGAAAACCTTAATCTAACAAATATGAGATTTTAACAACATTACGTACCTAAACCATGTTTTTTGGTACTATTCAATGCTTTACTCATCTTCTTCGTACTATTATCCTTGCGCAGCTTCTTCATCCTTTTTTCTTCCCTGTTGATGCTAAAAATTTTAAGAACTATGATTTAAATAAGAAACTTAATGATCAACACAACACATTCTACTTACGATTCTTCAATAGCGATAATCTAGTGATAAGGTTCATCATTTTTTGATATTTGATTCGTGATTGAAGGAGGAAACGAAGAGATCGGATGAGAGAGAATTGATAAACTACTCATTAAAATCAAAACAACCGTCTAATAAGGAGGAGAGAGATTTTTTTTCATTTACTAAATTGGTGAAATACCTGGAATACCCTTTTCTATTTAATATACCAACATCTTAATTACTATTTTGCCACTCTTGCGGTCATAACCATTGATTAATGTTGATTAAAGGTCAAGATTTATTCCTACTATTTTTATAATTAATCTGTTTTGTACAAGAACTAACCTATATATATATGCCAAGCATCTTGCTGGAAAGAAGATGTTCTTGTTATTTCTATATCTGACAAATTTCTTCGATTAACACTGCAACTCATATCTAGGTTTGTTGCCATTTAGCAATCAGATTCTGGAAAGAAGTAGAATTTTTAAGACTGATATCTATGAAATTGGGAAAATTTAAATTTGATCTGTAGATATGCAAATTGGTTGTCCGCTGGACTTTCTGCTCGTAGAACCCGTAATCTAGGCTCCAATTCTCCGTTCGAATGGGCACTTGCTGCTGCTCCAGATGATCTTGTTTATGTTATTTTACAAATTTTAGGGTTTATATTATTAGAATGTTTATCTGATGACAGTTTTTGTTTCATGATGAAGATAATTAATGATTTAGATAATCTAGCAGGAGAGATTTGTGTTGGAAACGTGTTCGAGGTTCTTAATTCCTGTTCTACAGAAGTACTTGATCTTGTTAAAAGCAGCATTTTACAAGGTGGAAAATCTGTCATCCCTTCTGTGATTGATTCCGTCATAGTTGAAAAGTCGAATGAGGTATATTGCAACCTTTATGCATTCTGTTAATGATAACATGCTTGGCACATAATTATAGGAATTAAAACAACTTCATGGAATAGTTGCTGCTTATAGAATGACTAAAAAACCACCTCCTGTGAGGCATTCCCATTATGTGGCAGGGGTGTTGCGTCCCTTGCAGCAGGTATTCATCATTTCTTTTATTTAAATCCACTTATAGTAATAAATATTTAACAACTTTTTTACAATTTTCTGTAAACAGGTTTTTCTGGATGCCGAGCGAGGTACTTGACAGAAGATATTAAAGGTAAACTCGTGCAAGGTGTTGCCTTAAAGAAGATTAACCTTTTAATCTTTTACTGGTCGTTATCATGACTTGGCTGCTGATATTGTTAACACGGTAAAAGCTTATTAAATAATGAAAATTTTGTATTAACCTTTTAATCTTCAGTAATCTTGATTGGGAATATTCTTACTTTGTCAATCAGGCAAGAAAAACAGAGACTTCACTTCAGAGAATACGTTTAGGGGCTCAGAGGCGAGCTGGTGCCACCTTAGACGTCTCCGACCATAATGTTTCTGAAACAGATAGAATTTGCATGCAGCTATTTCTCCACATTCAGGTGTGCACATTTGAACATTTCAGTGGGGTGTGGATTTATGGTATATAATCAGTTACATACTAGCTACAAGCCTACAACAAAATTGCCTAACTACACCTTCTTTCTTCTTACTACTATATAATGTATATTGGATGGAAATCATGAGAGTCGTCAGACTCAAGTGTCAGACCTTTACTTTCTTATTTAACAAAGAAATGTATATTCATTTATATTCAAAGCGGCAAATAGGAGATGAGTACGTATTCTAGCAAACTCATTGTTGAATTTTTTGTGTTATTTTAACGTGTGCATACCAGGAGTCTTGCAATTCTAGAGAGACAGGTTAGGATGCAATTGAAACTAACTTTCTCAAAAGTCTTTTATTTTCTTATTCATAAAACGTTATGACTCATTGCTTTCAGTTAATGCGGAAGAAGATGGTTAATAGTGCAAAGGAAGGCATGAAGAGGAAGCAACCACATAAAAAATTTGTGGAAAGCTGCATGATGCTTTTGTTGATATGGATCCTCATACAACAGTGTGTTATGTTTTCAATACTACTGCAAGTGAACCAAGGTAAGCTCAAAATATCATTGATATATATATATATATATTTCTTCTTATTTTCATAAAAAAATATTTAATCAAAAAATTAACTTTTACATCATATTAGATTTTAAGTGTGTATTGCAGTACCTAGTAACAGGGTCAGAACGGGTTCCCATCTGGTCAGAACAGGCAGATAATTTTTTAACCAAATGGTCATTTGGGTAATTTTGTCGGTCAAGAATCAAGATGGTTCTCTAAGTGATTTCTCAATGTACTGGTGATTCCGCGGGCAAATTGAGTGGTGATTCCTTATGCATGCAACTGAAAACATGAATGTGCATACTACTAGCTCTATGGTGTACTGGCAAACAGTTTACAAGATTTGGTTTGGTCTAATCTTTTGATTGTTGTGGCAGGTTTTCCATCTTAAAGTTAATGGGGTATCTTTTAGGTTTATTCCAGAGTCTTCACATATAAAGAATGCAATTGGGGTGAGTTAATTTACTTATATAGACTTTACTTCGAATTTGTCGATTATTAACTGATACGTTAAAGGAATGTGATCGTTAGGTGATTTGATTCTGTTAAAATCTCAAGCTATATCACTAGATTGTGTTAAAACAGAATTTGACCATCTAAGCGCATTAATTCATGAACCATTTGTTGTTAGAACCAGTAGACGAGTACAAATATATATATATATCTTCTATCATGATTCTTATGTTCATGAATAATTGGTTAAAACCTTTTTAACCAATCACTAGATTGTGTAAGACCGTAAAAACTTATATATAGATATCATATGTAGGGAACCAATTATGTGTGCTTCTGAAATAACTTATTTGGTTACATGTTTGTGATTGTACTAATTTTGTTCCACAAAATCCTCTTTATGTATGATATTTTAGACATTTGCTAATAATAAAAAAATATAACTGAACTCTGTTCAAGTACTTAGTGAAAATGTAATGAGAACACTTCAAATATCCAAGAAGTAGCATAAAAATCATCACTTACTATTGCAAGTGAACAAACTTCAAAGTTTCTTAACGCATACTAAATCAGTTGATCAACCCACAACCTTATACGCCTTTTAACAATTTTTTTGTCTATATTTCTTCACTTTTATTTTTATTCTTAGTAGGGAATTTTCATCTTAACAAGGACTGTATGCATATATTTAGATATATTTTATATTTTATGTGCTAGCATTTATTTGTTTGTTTAAAAACTATGTTTGTTTAAAAATCATCACTTGTATTTGGATGTTTATTGTCTATGTTTCTTAATTTCTTTTGGGCCCTGTAGGATGTATTTTTGGGTTTGGTGGGTACTGTATTTTAATAATTTTTTAAAATATAGGGCTTTAGTAATTGAGAAGTTTTTATAAAATCCCCTTTTAAGTAGTTAAATGTTCACTTTACCCTTTTAAAGTATTATTATTTGCAAGTTCCTTTACAAGTCATATGTTTTCCTCTATCAATTGGGTTATCTTGGTGTGAATTGAAACGAGTCGGCTTGACTAAAGACACTTTTGTAAAAAAAAAGTTCTAAATATTTTGTATAAATTATTAGTCGATTAGAGAACAAAGATATTGTTCAAGAATTATTGCAACATTCCATGCAAAGTAAGTCTACTATTTTAGAAATGTAATGAATTTAATTATAAATATATTGATGCATCTCCTCACCAATTTTCATGTGCAGGAATTAAACCCATCAAGTATGTAGAATTTTGTGTTTATCGGTTGCAGAATGAAAGTTCACTCTAAATCACCATTTACCCATAATGATTTGGGTATTACAGTTTGTTAGCAACATCATTTTTAATGAGTTTTAAATATCCGGGCATTTTATTTAATATTTTAATAAACCGTTATAAAGATGTGGTAGGTTTGCAAACAACGTTAAGGGCTTCTTACTAGGGTTTAAGTTACTAATAAAGAACCTCAGTGATGCCCGTCGCTTCGCGCGGGCCAACACACTAGTATATATATATATATATATAGGGAAGGGATTCACTTGAGTTGTGAAAACATTGAAAACATCCCAAAAAAAACGTGATTTTATATGTTTTTTTTAAAAAAAATTGGAAATCATTTTAAGCAACTTTTATAAGATTTTCGTCAAAAAAAATACAAAAAACGGTGAACGGTTTTTTTTTTAAATAGACAAAAATCCCTGTTTTTGTGTAAAAAAATAGTGTTACGTATGTGTTACAACATGTTACGATATGTAACACAACTGGGCATAATTTTAAAAAAAATTTATAAAAACATCTGGTCGGCACTTTTTGATTTTTTTTTATAAAAAGTTTTGAAACTACATACAAAAGCTTTTCCAAAAAAAAAAACCTTATAAAAATTCGTTTGTTAGACAGTTTTCAAAAGTTCACAACTTAGAGAGGATTTCACCCTGTGCATTCCCTATATATATATATATATATATACTTTGCCATCACTAAACATTATTTTCATGCTATTTGAGTACCATAGCTCACAAGCCCATAAGAATTCATCCCATGTGTACAACTCTGGAGGAAATATATCAGGATAATTTTTGCATAAAGTGTATGTGTATATATATATATATATAAATATATATAGGGTTAGGTTCAAATGAGAACTCATAAATACTTGAGAACTCGTCAAAAAACCAATTAAAACCATTTTTTTGTTTTCATTATTGTTATTATTAAAATATAATATAAAAAATAATTTCTCTCTTCAATTAATTTCATCCATTCTCTCTAAATTATCCTTAAAAATATTTATATACATATGTAAATGGTAAACACTTACACATGTGTAAGTGGTAAACTTACACAAGTGTATATTTTTTTTAATATATGAACACATGTAAATTTATATATATAAATTCATTTTTTTATGTTGTATTCTAATAATAAAAATAGTAAAAACAAAAAAAATGGTTTTGATTTGGTTTTTTGACGAGTTCTCGCGAGTTCTTAAAATATTTAAGATTTCTCAAATGATTCATTCTCTCTCTCTCTCTCTCTCTCTCTATATATATATATATATATATATATATATATATATATATATATATATCAATTATTTTTCAACTGTCTACCCATCTCAATTATTTTTCAACTGTCTACCCATCATCTTATTAGCCTTCCTAACTCTTTAGATCATTTAAGAAATGTACTTACAACGGAATTTTAAAGTAGTAGTCTATTATATATATATATATGATGGATATTCTAAGAAGTGAAAAAGTGTAGGAAGTGTAAGAAGTTACCATGAAGTGACATGTGTCCAAGGAGGGGACCAAGGGGGAAGGGCAAAATCGTGAGAAAACATGCGCTTGGTTTTTCAAATACACAAAATATGCGCATGCAAGTCACATGCATATTCCCCATATTTTTTAAACGTTCATAACTCTTTAATGCGTTATTATTTAAAAAAAAAATTACACCATAATAATGAGCGTTTTTTTATCTTTAATATGAGTACACTATTGTTATATAAAATTTTAAAAAAAAATTACGTGTTAAGTGGGGTTTTTTATTCATGGTGCTTTTGCACTAGATTGTACAAACTCTATAAAAACATCATAAAAACGACGTACAAATACCATAAAAATGTCATAAATTAAAAAAATCATAAAAAAAACATTTAAATTGGACATTTTATGGTGTTTTTGAAGTGAACGTGTTATGGTGTTTTTAGAACTGGGCAAGCTTTTGGTGTTTTTGAACCGGAGGAATTTATGATATTTTTAAAAGAGCTTGTTTCATCTGGAAAATAAAAACACCATAAATAAAACACCTAAAACCATTATGGTAATGGCGTCCAGAAATGCGTTTTCTGTTTTCTGCTTGATCGCGTACGAGCTCCTGCAACTCTTGCATTCATAGAGTCGAGCACCAAAGATAACGATTCCTCGGATGTGTTGGAAAATCTGAAAAACACATTTTCTGTTTTCTGCACAATCAAAGTTCAAAACACACCATAAAGTTGCCCAGTTTAAAAACACCATAATACACCCAGTTCAAAAACAGTATAAAAGAAAACACCATCAAGAAAACACCTAAAACCATAATGGTAATTGCATCAAAAAAACACCATACAACGCATTTTCTGTTTTCTACACAATCACAGTTCAAAACACACCATAAAGTTGCCCAGTTTATAAACACCATAACACGCCTAGTTTCACATACGTTTTTTCTATTTTTCCGCACGATCGGTGATAAAAACACCAGAAAACTCTATGAAAAAGAGATTGCACAGTTCAAAACACACCATAAAGTTGCCCAGTTAAAACACCATAAAACGCATTTTATGTTTTCTACATAATCACAGTTCAAAACACACCATAAAGTTGCCCAGTTAAAAAACATCATAACACGCCCAGTTTCACATGCGTTTTTCTGTTTTTCGCACGATCGGTTATCAAAAACACCAGAAAACTCTATGAAAAAGACGCCATAAAAAAACACAGTGAAAAACGTCCATAAAAAACGCAGTGAAAAAAGTCATAAAAAAATGATATGAAAAAACGTAGTAAAAAAAAACATCATAAAAAAGTCTTAAAAAAACGCCATAAAAAAGACACCATGAAAAAAACATCATGAAAAAACGCAGTGAAAAACGTCCATGAAAAACGCAGTGAAAAAGTCATAAAAAACGCCATGACAAAACGCAATTAAAAAACATCATAAAAAAACGTTATGGAAAAGTCTAGAAAAAACGCCATGAAAACACCGTTAAAAACATACAAACCCAGTTCAACGATTTATTATTATTATTTTTTAAATATAGCAAGACTGTACTCGTTTTAAAGATAAAAAAACGCTTGATTTTATTGTATATTTTAAAAAAAATAATGACGTATAAAAAATATATAAACGTTTAAAAATGAGGGTGAAAAATGCATGTGACTTGCATGTGTATGTTATTTCTCTCTTTTGGAAGCAATTACTATTATACCCTTCAAGGCTTAAAATCTCTTACTTTTTACGTGGCCTTCTTAGAAACCCTCAATCTCCAAGATCAAGGGCTCAAAATCCTTCCTACACTTTCTACACTTTTTTCCCTTCCTAGTGGAACCCTATACTATATATATATATATATATATATATATAGGATACGGTTCAAATGATAAACAATATTTATTTGATAACCATGACAACCACTCTCAAACATAGTGTTACGCATATGTAACAATTATCATTCTGTTAGTGTTACATATACGTAACAATATGTGTCACATATATGTAATATTATGTGGTACATATATGTAAGACTCCTCATTTTTGTATTTACGTTCAAGATATATATGTTCAAAGAGTATTTAACAATTAAAAGAAAAATAATTTATAAGTTATGTGATTGTTTGAGAGTGGTTATCACGATTATCAAATAAAAAACTGGTTATCATTTGAACAATTTCCTATATATATGTGTGTGTTTGTGTGTAGCTATGTATATAAACGAAATTTGTTCATATTTTTTGTTTGAATTTTATAAAAAACGAATAAACTTTACATTTATATCAATTTCTTATATTTTAAAACTTTTTAAAATTGAAAGATTTGTTTTGTTCTGCGTGTTCTCGTAATATTTAGTGTTCTGAATTGAACTCTCCCATATATATATACATATATATATATATATATATATATATATAGGGGAGGGTTATTCTACAAAGTCAAAAAAGTGTAAAAAGCCTAGGAAGCCACCATGGTGTGCCATGTGTCAAAAGAGGAAATCAAGAAGGGAAGGGTAACGTAACATCCCGAAAATAATAAACGAATAAATAATAACGCGAGCGGGGTTGAAATCGAGGATTTAAAACAAAAAATAATTAAAGAAAAGGAAACGGGCTTGGGTTCGACTCCAATAGATGAAACTCACCTATATAAGGATAGGAGCAACCCTCCTCTCTTTATTTCTCCTTGCATTCGCCATCGAGAGAGAGACAGAGAGAGAGACAGAGAGAGAGAGAGAGATCGGGTTAGAGAGATAAAACTTTGATTTCGACTCAAAGCTCAAGGAATCTCGATTATCATTTCTGGAAGGACTAGCAACGAGAAGGAGGCAAAAACAGGTAACCACTATGCTCGAATATGAGTTTTTGGTTAAGAAATGGGTTTTAGGGTTTGTAACAAGTTTTCACAAAAAGATGAGATTTTTACATTGGAATTGCTCTATAAAGTATATATCTAGCTTCATGGAAGCTAGATACAAGCTTTGGACGTAAAAAGATGGAAGCTTGGATCAAAAACGAAGAATTTAATCAAGAACAGTTGAATCGTCCGAAAACTACTGCTCGTTTGAAAAGTATTTCGGACAACATGATTTCGGACATATGTTTTCGAATGAAATAGTTCTCGGACAAAAGATTTTGAATGAAAAGGTTTTCGGGCAAAGGATTTCGAACGAAATATTAACTTAGTAAAGAATATTTTTTAACTGGATAGTTTTGGTCGAAAAAGATTTTGACCGAGAAAGATTTCGACCGAAAGTGATTTCGGTCAAAGATGATTTCGGACAGATAGATTTCGGATAAAACATATAGGTGATAACCTTGTTCCATTCCTGACCCTTGACAGATCTGTTAGCCTTCCACCTAGCTTGGAGTTCCTTTGCTAAGTTCAAAGATGATTTCAGACAGATAGATTTCGGATGAAACTTAAACCGTTTAAATTTTTTAAAAAAGGTTCATATTTTTTAGATTTTATATTTTTTACATACAAATTATTATGTTTATGTATATAAAAAATATCAAACTTATATGTTCACATGTTTTTAAAATTTTAACCGGTTACTTACACACACACACACACACACACACACACACACATATATATATATAGGGGATGAATCATTTGATAACTCCTATATATAATAAATGATTTTCTTAATGTTTTTCGCGAGTTCTCAAAATATTTAGAGTTCTCATTTGAAACTAACCATTTACTTTCATTTGTTAAAACTTTGTTTTCGGTAAACCAGTTACGGTATCCCACTCTGTTTCTGTCATTCGTTCTTCCTCTGTATTATCATCAATTGAATTAGCACTTGAATGATATCATCATAACATAACTGAACTATTGTCCAAGGACAGGGTCCCTCTGTGCTTACACAAGGTAAGATCATCTGTTTTTGATTGCATAAGGCAAGACTCCTATGTTTTGTTTGCACAAGGCAAGACTCCTCTGTTTTGCTTGCACAAGGCAAGTCTCCTCTGATTTGTTTGCACAAGGCAATACTCCTCTGTTTAGCATGCACAAGACAAGACTCCTCTGTGTGCTTGTTATGAAAACAAGAATCATATGTTGCTTGTAACAAGACTCCTTTGTACTTTCTATACTATAACATAACAATACATTCACTATGTCTATCACATAAACATCACATTATCACATAAAACAGACAGGTTAGCACACATTATCACATAAATAAATAACATGGTATTTGTCACGGTTATTCAACACCAAGCTACTGTTATCTCTTTCAATTACTCTACCTTTGTAAAAAAATGCTTTCTTTAAAATATTCATTTTAAAGAATATATATGTGTTTACTTTGTCTCCGTTTCTCTTTACTTTTATAAAAGGTATATTTTATATAACGTAACTTTGTCTTTCTAAATCTTTTGTTTAGTTCATATTTTCTATTAAGTATGCATATCAACCCAAAAACATAAGAAAACGGGCAATAGAAACACACTAGGTCTGCTATCACTATCACACTATGCGGTTGTCAAGCTAGGCGGAGTGGTATATGATCTGTATGAAATCAATAGTGAAATCTTTCAACTTTTAGCTAGTTTCGTTAGATACCTATTGTCACAGGGCAGTGTCGCCCCGACAGTATCGTGGATAATGTCGCCACAACTTTCGTTGTAGACTTAGTGTCGCCACAACTTTCGTTGTAGACTTAGTGTCGCCATCATCCCAAGGCCTCGCGACTAGTGTCGCGTGACGAATACTTAGTGTCGCCAGATGAACATTACTAATCAGTCACTGTTTTGATCCAAAATCATAACTTTTTACGTCCAATTCATTTGTCTAGCTTCCATGAAGTTAGATCTATACTTTTTATACCATTTCATACGTAAAAATCTGTCATTTTTGGATTAAAACCCTATTTTTCCCATGAAACCTATTTCAAACCAAAACAGAGATTTAGAGGTAGATTCTCACTTGGAAAAGCTCTGAATCTTCGTGTTCTTTTTTCACAAACTATCTTTAAAATTATAAGGATAAGGAATGAGATGTGAGAGGTTTTTAAAACATGAACAATTTTTTTATGGAATGATGGTTTTAGTTAAACTATAAAGATAATAATGAAGAAACTGATGAGAATGTTCTTAAAAAACCTGATGTGAGACCCTTTTAACTTAATTTTTTTTTTGACTTATAATTTAAGAATATAATATATATACCAATCTTGATCCGGATACTTTATAAAATTATACATAAATAGTATCATTTTCTTCTTTTGGGGGTGAGTTTTATAATTAAAGAAATGAGTAAATTACATAGTTTACTATTTTAAGATATAAAATTACAGGGATGGTTCCTATTTTCATTTATTTTGTGGTTGACACAAAATAAAAGCACAAAAAATAATTGAAAATTCTCTTTTGTGAAAATAATATTGTTTTTAGATAAATATTACATCAAGTACTCTTATGGGATTATGGATCTAAATGTGGCACGTAACGTCAAATTAAACCTAGTATAATAAAATTCAAATTAAATAGATAAATATGTGAATTAATGAAATCTATTATTCTGTATTTTACAACTAAAAACAAAATCAAATAAAAGCGGAAAATAGGAGAAAATTTTAAAATGTAAAGGAATTTTGGTTTCAGATTCAGTCAAACAGCCTATAGCCCCGTTAACACATTTTCGTTCCTATTTTATCGCCTTAGCTAACCTTCTATAATTTATACTATATAATAAATAAATAAATAAGAGTATGATATAACGTATAAGAATAAAAATTATGGCTGGTAGAGGAAGAACTGGGGCGGTCGTACTGGCCGAGTCGGTAGGCCACCATTGAATCAAAGACATGAGGAAGAAGAAAGTATGCACGTGGAACACACTAAGAGCGTGCATGAAACAAATGTGACCCCACCAGAAGGAGGCAATGAAGGGTCCCTATGACTTGAACCCGAAGTTAGGGATGCTATTGTCCGTGAGGTTGTACTAACTCTGAAAGGCGTATTGCATGATCTGTTATATGAGGCACTTAAGAAGAGCAAGGAGGAGGAGGATAAGAACCATGAGGAGAAAGTGTATGATAGTGATGGGGACGAGGTGGCTGTGGGACTGAACACCCGAGGGTATACCTACAAGGGATTCAAGGACGGTGACCCGCCCAAATTTGATGGAAATAAGAATTCGGTGGCTACGTTTGAATGGATTGAGAGGATGAACGGTGTAATAAACATAAGTGACTGTCGACCCGACCAGGCTGTTAAGTATGTTGCCCACTCTTTCACCAATGAAGAACTGAGTTGGTGGAGGAACATTCAGATCACTAAGTCACTGAATGCTCTTAGAAGGATGACTTGGGAAGACCTGAAAACTATGATCATCCAGAAGTTCTTCCCACAGAACGAAATCGATAGGGTAGAGAACGAGTTTTTGAACTTCAAAGCTGGCAGCAAGACCCATCGTAAGTATACTTCCCGATTCAACGAGCTGGCCCAACTGGTACCTCACCTAGTAGAGACCGAAGAAAGACTAATCAAGTATTATGTTAAGGGCCTGCCACAGAGGGTCCGAGTTCATATAAAAGCTAACCTACCCTCGACCTTCGAGTCGGTAGTGAACCTGAGTGGAATCGTCTACGACGATTATACGAACGAGGACCCGGCACCTGAGACATAGAAGAGGAAATGGGAGAACTCGTCTAAGGGAACTGGAAAGGGGAACTATACAGCTGAGGCTAAGAAGCCAAGAACTGAAGAATATGAAGCTTGTAAGAAATGTTTGAAGAAACACCAAGGCGAGTGCCTAGTTAGTTCCACCATCTGTTATAGATGTGGGAAGGTGGGACACCATTCTCGTGACTGTTTGAGAGACACTAAATGAAAAGGTTGTGGACTGTTTGGCCACCTTACGAAGAACTGCAGGAAAACCGGACAATCTGGTTTGGGAAAGGAAAAGGAACCAGAACAGCCCAAGGCTAGGACCCGAGCCTATGCCTTAACTAAGAAGGAAGCCAGATGAAATCATGATGTTGTGTCAGGTACGTTTCTAGTTAATGATGAACATGCGCTATTTTATTTGACTTTGGTGTAAGTAAAAGCTTTATATCAAATGATTTTAGTCGCAAGCTAAACTACCCAATCACCAACCTCGTAATGGCATTTAGCGTAGAAACTGATGTTGGTAAAAACTCAGTAGTCATCTGAATGACTGACGATTGCATGATAGAAATAGAGGGCCATAAGTTTCCTTTTAGACTGTACCTTCTAACCTTAGGAGGATTTGACATAGTGTTGGGCATGGATTGGTTAGCTGCCAATGAAGCACAAATCGTATGTAAGCGAAAGATGATACATCTCAAAGCCCCTGACGGCAGTCCGATTACGGTTTAGGGTGATTGGAATTGCACAATGCCGAATGTCATCTCGATGATTAAGGCCGAAAGTTACATGAGGTACGGTTGCGAAGCTTATCTGGCATATGTTAATGGCGATATAATGAAAACGAAAGAACTCAAAGACGTACCCGTGGTGTGCAACTTCCAAGAAGTGTTCCCAGAGTACCTACCTGGCTTGCCGCCCGATCGGGAAAGAGAATTCCATATCGACTTACTGCGAGTAGCTCAGCCCGTTGCTAAAGCACCCTACCGATTGGCTCAGTCAGAAATGAAAGAATTAATGTCTCAACTTGAAGAATTGGCAGAGAAAGGATTTATCAGACCGAGCATCTCACCATGGGGCGCTCCGGTATTATTTGTAAAGAAGAAAGACGGCAGCATGCGCATGTGCATCGACTACCGTGAATTGAACAAGCGAACAGTAAAGAACAAATACCCACTGGCTAGAATAGACGATCTTTTTGACCAACTACAAGGCGCGAGTTGGTTCTCAAAGATCTATCTCAGGTCAGGGTACCATTAATTGAAAGTAAGGGAGGAAGATGTACCGAAAACCACGTTTCGTACGCGTTATGCGTTTGAAGAACTAAAGACACGATTGACCCAAGCACCAGTCTTAACCTTACCGGAGGGAAATGAAGACTTCGTAATCTACTCTGACGCTTCGGGTCAGGGATTGGGTTGTGTACTTATGCAACGAGGAAAAATGATTGCTTATGCCTCGCGACAGTTAAAGGTTCACGACGTTAACTACCCGACTCACGATATGGAATTAACGTTGGTGGTTTTCACGTTAAAGATATGGAGACACTATCTGTACGGGGTTAAATGCACCATTTACTCCTATCACAAGAGCCTAAAGTACTTTTTCGAACAAAAGGAATTAAACATCTGAAAAAGAAGGCGGTTGGAACTGCTAAAAGATTATGATTGTGAGATATTATACCATCCAGGCAAGGCAAATGTAGTGGCTGACACCTTAAGTAGAAAAGGGAGAGACGACGCCTATCCGGATCAAAGCATGTTAGTTGATTATAACCCCAGATCTGATGAATGAAGTAGAAAAGGCACAAGATGAAACACTATTAGAAAGGAATGTAAAACGGGAAAGAATAGTGGGACAACAGAGTAATCTGGAGACCAATGCGTACTGTGTACGAACTTGTTTTGGCCGGATGTGGATACCTAAGATTGGTGCACTTAGGGCTAAAAATCCTTGATGAGACCATAAGTCTCGCTACTCTATCCACCCCGGAACGAACAAAATGTATCAAGACTTGAAGAAAGAATATTGGTGGCCTGGCATGAAGAACGATGTGACAGAATATGTGAGCAAGTGCCTAACTTGTACACTAGTCAAGGCCGAGCACCAGAAACCATGCGGTAAAATGCAACCCTTGCCGATACCGGAATGGAAATGGGAAGATATCACAATGGACTTCATTAACAAGCTACCGCGAACAACTAAAGGCAATGATACCATTTGGGTGATCGTCGACCACTTGACGAAAAGTGCTCACTTCTTACCAATACATGAGGCTTCTTCGTCTGAGAAGCTAGCAGAGTTGTTCATCAACGAAATTGTGAGCAGACATGGTATGCCAGTGTCGATCGTGTCCGACAGGGACACTCGATTCACGTCAAGATTTTGAAAGAAATTCAATGAAGCAATGGGCACTAGACTGAATATCAGCACCGCTTACCACACTCAAACCGATGGTCAATTGGAAAGGATCATTCAGACCTTGGAAGACATGCTCCGGGCCTGTATCATTGATTTCGGTGGGAGCTGGGATAGCCACATGCCTTTGGCAGAGTTTTCATATAACAACAGCTATCACTCAACCATTGACATGCCGCCGTTTGAAATGTTGTACGGAAGAAAATGTAGAACCTTCGGTCTGTTGGGGGGAAATTGGACAAAAAGACTTTGTAAGTCTCGAAGTGGTCAAAGCTACTTCCGAGAAATTCGACCAGATCAAGGCACGCATGAAAGCCGATAAAGACAGACAAAAATCATATGCGGATAAGAGAAGAAGAGATATAGAGTTTCAAGTAGGGGACATGGTACTATTGAAAGTGTCACCCTGGAAAGGAATTATCCGATTCAGAAAACGTGGCAAACTAAGTCCAAGGTTTGTCGGACCTTTCAAAATCTTAGCAAGAGTTGGTTAGGTTGCTTACAGACTCGACCTACCCGATGAGCTCAGTGGAATTCACCCTACATTCCACGTATCACACTTACGTAAATGTTTAGCTGACGACAAGGCTCACATACCCTACGACGAAATCGAAGTGGATAACAGTTTAAACTTTGTAGAGGAACCAATAGCTATTCTTGACCGAGCCGAAAAACTCCTTCGCAATAAGTCAATTCCTTTAGTCAAGGTGCAATGGAAACACAGAAAAAGGTCTGAAGCGACTTGGGAAAAAGAGGACGAAATGAAAGAACTGTACCCTCAACTGTTTAACGTATAACAGGTTTCGAGGACGAAACCTCTTTAAGGAGGGTAGACTTGTAACATCCCAAAAATAATAAACGAATAAATAATAACGCGAGCGGGGTTGAAATCAAGGATTTAAAACGAAAAAGAACGAAAGAAAAGGAAATGGGCTTGGGCCTGACTCCAATGGGCCGATGAAGACCACCTATATAAGGATAGGATCAACCCTCCTCTCTTCATTTCTCCTTGCATGCGCCACCTTTAGAGAGAGAGTGATCGGGTTAGAGAGAAAAAGCTCCGGTTTCGACTCGAAAGCTCAAGGAATCTCGATTATCATCTCCGGAAGGACTAGCAACGAGAAGGAGGCGAAAATAGGTAACCACTATGCTCGAATCTGAGTTCTTGGTTAAGCAATGGGTTTTAGGGTTTGTAATAAGTTTTCACAAAAAGATGAGATTTTTACGTTGAAATTGCTCTATAAAGTATATATTTAGCTTCATGGAAGCTAGATACAAGCTTTGGACGTAAATAGATCGAAGCTTGGATCAAAAACGAAGAATTTGATTAAGAACAGTTGAATCGTCTGAAAACTACTGCTCGTCCGAAAAGTATTTCGGACAGCATGATTTCGGACAGATGTTTTCGAATGAAATAGTTCTCGGACAAAATATTTCGAATGAAAAGGTTTTCGGACAAAGGATTTCGAACGAAATAGTAACTTAGTAAAGAATATTTTTTAACTGGATAGTTTTCGGTCGAAAAAGATTTTGACCGAAAGAGATTTCGGTCGAAGATGATTTCGGACAGATAGATTTCGGATGAAACATATAGGTGATAACCTTGTTTCATTCGTGACCATTGACAGATCTGTTAGCTTTCCACCTAGCTCGGAGTTCCCTTGCTAAGTGTGATAAATCTAACAAAAGTCAGGTAAGCTCGGATTTCGATGAAACAACAGTCGAAGCTAGACTCCCGGTCGGGAGGGACAAGGCTAAATGGGTCGCTTTGTCTACTTCAACTAACGAAAGATTAGATAATATTGTGGCTAATTTAGATAAATTTAACACCAAATATGAAGAGATAAAAAAAAAACAAAAATCCGGTTAAAACGCGAGTGCAAGTGACCGGAAAGATATCAAAATCTTGTCGATAAACACCGATCACCTGTAAGGCCATGTTCCCATGAGATCTCACACGTTGAATTTACTTATCAACACATAATTCTTAAACATAAGAGTTCATTCAAGCAGCGGAAAAATCGTACCGAAATACATAACTTGTTCGTACATTAAAAGAAACATTGTCATAACATAGAACTTAAAACATAAATATAACGGGATGCCATATCTCTTCGTTCTGGTAACTCATCATCACAAGCCCTACATCCATCTACGAGCACCCAACCTACACTTAACCTGATGTGCATACTAAAAAGTCAGTTTCACCGAGTGAGTTCTAACTTTACATAAAACATTAACTTCAAACATATAAGGGTTTTTGCCCAAACATAAACTTTCAACTTTCATAATGAAAAAGTACGTAAACATGCCGAAACATAACATAACATAAGGCAAACATATATATATATATATATATATATATATATATATATATCAAAATCTATGAATTCTCATAATCGTCAATTCCTAACTTTGGGCACTGCCACTCCGTACAGTGGCACGAGCCCGACAATGACACTCCGTATAGTGACACATGCCTAGCATTACCACTCCGTACAATGACACCTACTTATAGTTCTAGTATTACCACTTCGTACAGTGACACCTACTCATACTTCCAAGGTCACGTTAACCCCAAGATAACTGTCATCATCATACCAGTTGTACAACCGTTATCTAGCCACAAAGGTCCCTATACATGTATTGTCAAACATAACAAAACGTCTATCCCCGAAGGAACCATAGCATATTTCATAAAAAAAAACATTCACTTCTTTCTTTAGAAAACAATTCAAAACTTCATGGTTAAAGCATTTGTACCTTTGTTTAAAATATCATTTCGTTCATAAAAATTTCACTATTTCATTGACAAACCATTTCATAAACATATTCCATAAACTTCACGTCATGACGTATGCACACCAGCCCCAAAACATTATAAAACTTCATAAAATAGGCATCTAGAACTCACCTGATTCTCTGTAACTTTTTCAAACGGTTGGCTAGAGTACTATACTATCTGCATGAAATCAGCACGCGAAAATCTATAAAAATTGCTACCGTCACCATAACTCTCATTATGGACTTTCGCCATTCATTAGTGTCGCCAATCATGACTGTCTCCAAATCACTATCGCCATCGGGGTTTCTCCCGGTATTGTTGCCATGTGACCTAGTGTCGCCACATAGTAGTTTCGCCAAATGAATACCATACGATTCAGTCGCGTTTTTTTAATCCAAAATCATAACTTTTTACGTCCAAATCATTTGTGTACCTTTTAGGATTAAACCCTACTTTACTTATATAGATTTATGGTTTTTAAGCCATATCATACGTAAAAATCCAAACTTTTAGGGTTAAACCCTATACATACACACACACACACACATATATATATATATATATGAGAACTCCTAAATATTGCAAGAATTCATGAGAACTCGTAAAAAAAACCAATTAAAACAATTTAGTTTGTTTTTACTATCTTTATTATTAGAATACAACATAAAAAAATAAATTTATATATGTAATTTACATGTATTCGTATATTAAAAAAATGTACACATGTGCAAGTTTACCATTTACACATGTGTACAAATTTTTTTAAGAATAATTTAGAAATGAGAGATGAATTAATTGAAGAGATAAATTATTTTTTATGTGTTATTTTAATAATAAAGGTAGTAAAAAATGATTTTGATTGTTTTTTACGCGAGGCCTCGCGGCTCTCAAGCATTTACGAGTTTTTAAGAGATTTTTTTTTCTCTCTCTCTCTCTCTATATATATATATAATGAGAAAACTAAAAAACTCATCCCCAACACAATTCATACATTATTATTTTTATTGAAAAGTTCATCAATAAATTAAGCATTTTTTATCTTTAATTTTAGTATAATGTTGATATATTAAAAATAAAAAATTAACGTGCCGAAACTTTTTCGATACTATATATATGTAGTAGATGCAGTTTGATGATACTGCATATATGAAGTATCGAATAAATCCGACATGTTCAAATTTTTTTTTATATAGTAACACTATATTCAAATTAAAGATAAAAAAAACACTTGATTTTATGGTGTGATTTTTTTAAATAATAATGTACGAAAAAGTTATTAAGGTTTAAAAATTAGGGGAGTGTGTTTTCTACTTTTCTTAATAATGAAGAGTTTTAAAAACGTAGTTGTGTAAGTGATAGTTTTAGTTTTAACCACCCATGTCGTTGTTCTTTAGTCCAAACCTGACACCGGCAATAACGAACATAGTTGTGTAAGTGATAATTTTAGTTTTAACCACCCATGTCCTTGTTCTTTAGTCCAAATATGACACCGGCAATAACAAAATAGTTTTAATGGCTTGCAATATTTAATGTTGGCACGAAAAGTTTAATTTGAGTAAAATTGAGAGTACGATGTTTTATTTGTACAAATCAATGACATGCCATTATTACAATAATAATAACAGGCTATAACTATTGTTATTATTATTTTAAATTTGTTTTTTATACTAATTCCTATTTCATTAAAACTTGAAGAACTTTTACATCGAAATAGAAGTCAAACGGCCAAAAAGCTGCGTCACTAGCCCTTTTTAGATAACAAAACTAAGTGTTTTAAAAGCTACATTCATAGATATTGTGGTTATAACATTACTATGCATGACGTGTTGGACTCGACTAAGTAGCTCCACAACATTAAACGCAAGGAAACCAAAAGTATCACATGCAAATGACTTTTTTAGCAGAAATTCTAGCACGCCTGAATATGTAAAAAAGAACACCCCTAACCAAATCGTGTCACGAAGACAAGACAAAGCACAAACATAATTAGAATCCATACCACATATGTCACTATCTCGTAAGATGTATCCAATCAAGAAATTTTTGTTAGAGGGTGCAAAATATGGGTCGGGTGAAAGCAGGTCGGTTCAAATAAAACAAATAATAAAATAATATGAAACGTTTTGATACAAGTTCAAGAAACAAACTTAAATTAATTTCATTAGGAATTTTAGCAATGATATCTTGTACACAAATTACACAAGCGTTTAAATTCATGGTGTTGGGTAAGAACTTTAAATCTAAATATATAATTAATATCACAAGATAGTAATTCATTTGTTTAAACATAAGAATTAATAAAATAGTAAAAAATGTTTAAACCTACACCTAAAATACATGTGTGTTAAAAATAAAAATACAAAATTATAAGTATAATTTGTTCAGAAAAAAAATAATTATGGAAGTGATTTTCGTTTTAAAGGTGAGTTATTGGAGTTGGGCCCCCACAGACACAAAACTATGCATTTAAGTGCTTTAATTTTTGTCATTTGAGTTGGTGGTTCAATGATATAGGAAAATGCTCTTGAAACACTAAGATTTGATGAGGTCATAGGTTCAAGTCACACTCCCACATAAATAAAGAAATATACATTAAAAAAATTGCCTTAATTTAGGTATTAGTTATAAAAATAAGAAGAATATTTTGCATTGGTGACCAATCCTAGGGGGTGTCTAGCCCCACCCTACTTAAGCTTTGCATATGCTTCTGCCTATAGCACCCAAGATTAGGCCCTCAAGGCCACAAAGGCGTAGGATGAAGCCTCTACTGCTGAATACAACCCCAAACCCCCAAACCTAATAGGTAAAGAAGCAAGTCGCCATTGGAAGTCTCCAAAGAAAGGACCTCCACAAACCACCATGTCCTCAATCGGCCTGCATAATCCTTTGCAATAGAATAACGCTGCCTCCTCCATGTATACAGGTTGGCACATCCTCAAGCCAAAGAACAATTTGGCAATACCCATATAGGATCGAAGCAAGAGTAGCTCACTCTATGGCTCACCTAGTTTTGGAAAAAGACGCATCAAATCAACAGCATTAGCAGCTCTCTTCTTATGAATATCAACTGTAGAAGCATGTTTTAGTAACTATAGATTAAATTCTATGTATCGGTGTACTAGGCTAGTACGCAGGAGGGTGTTCCTGCGTACTTAGCTTGTTCACCAGTTTGGTCCTGCGTACTTAGTAAGTACGCATGACCAAACCCTGCGTACTTAGACAAGTACGCAGGTAATGTTCCTTCCCCTATAAATAGAAAACTTGTCTTCATTTGTAGGTGGAACTCTAGAACTAGGTTGAGAGGTGTCCGGGTCGGGACGAGCTCTCCCGACCCCTGGACCGTGAGCTTAGATGAGAGATGTGTGCTTCTTCGGTATGTAGTTTGTAATACGGGATGACTTTTATATTATGGATTACGTGTCGTTTCATTATCTTTTGTCTTTGTTTGTGTTTCTCTGTCTCGTTTCTTAGTTCCCACACATATCACAGAACAGGTCCGTGTATCTCCGCTGCGCGACGAGGCTCCCGGGACCTACATCAACGCTTCCTTCGCCTAGAGACCCTAAACTAGAACCATCTTATATATTTTTTACTAACATGGCAATACCATCCTCTTTCCCCCTTGTGGCTAAAGAATCCAGGATTGCACGATCTTGCAAGGCCTTCCTATTCCCAGGCCTGATTTCTTGCCTATTTTTGGGTCTAAACACCTGCAAAGTGCAACGAGGAAGAAGTAACAGCCTAACCCACACTTCAACGAATCCCTGTTTAGCAACCACCTGGTAGAGAGTTGTTTTCAACGCTTGTGAGAAAGCCAGATGACAACTATGAGTGATGCTCTTGACTGTCACGATAGGTGCTTTAAAGACACGATCAAGGAGTACAACATCCAATACGAACGGACTCATGAACATTGGTCTTAGACACCTTGATAGAAGGCTTCGTAATCCCGATAATGTGTTTATACATGTCATTTGCACGATCAGTAAAACGGACAAGACCATTAAGGTGATGACAACCACGACTCATTGCATGTATACTCATACACTTCCCACACATCCATTGACCAAAAACCTTCAATGTTTCCTCCATTGCCATAAATAGCCCATGGTCCGTAACAATAGCCTCTCACAACACACTTCTACGTTCATCGCTAGGGAGGTGCAACCTCTTGATATGAGAGATCAATCGAGAGATCCCCTTATTTCCCACTACACCATCTGGGCAATAATGAAACATACGGAACAAATACGTCCATAAGCCATTCGAAGATGAAGAAGGGGATGTCATAAAAATAAGCAAATTGAATCAAACCTCGAGTTGAAACGTGGAATTTTGATGTAGATACCCTAAAAAAATAAGTGACATTGCAACAAACGGTTAACGTGCACGAAAAGAAAGAAACAGATTTGTGGTTCCATGGTTTCAAAAACTCGATCCGTCGTCAACCACCAAGAGTTTTAAATCTTGATTGTGTATAACATCATGTTAGCAATCTTTCAAATGCACTTCCATTTTATCTTTTTTTAGTCTACATCTATGGTTGATGAAAAGACATTGTATGGGTTCAATTCAATTTTTTTTTTTTTTTTTACATGTTTAAAGTTTAAACCAACCCAAGTAAGTCATGAACTTTATTATAAATTGCCGTGAACCATATAAAACTCTGTTGTAAATAATTGACGAATCTACCTAGAGTCATTAAACTCATAGTAACCTACCGTAGTACCGTGGCCTTTTTTGAGAGACTTTTTTTTTTAAATAAACCGTTAAACGCCTAACAAACCTAACAACAATAAAAGAGTCCACTTGAGTGAGAGACTTACAACATGTAAGAAATTATATGAAAGAGATTATCATGTAGAGAGATATATTTTAAGAGAGAAAAAAAAAGTATTCATGATATTTTAAGAATATAAACATAGATACGATATTGAAAAGGAAAAAAGAAAACGGTTCTCATATAATACACATTATAAAAAATAAAGAAAATAACATTTTCCAATTAAATTCTCTGATTACGTAATGTGTTGCATGCATCATTAGAAATTCGGGTTTTGGTGACGAAATTCCAACGGTTAAATTCTTTATGATAATTTTTTATGGTCAAATTTCTATATGAGTGGTATGGGGGACAAATTAGTGAAATTATAGTAGGGACTAGGGATGAATTTGTGACGACTTGTGAGCCCTCAAAATCTAGTCGGTAGCCATGGGGAAACTTATAAGCTTTTAGAGCGTCCCAATGTACATTTTAGAGCTTTTTGAGCTCACTTGAAGGAGAGGGGAGGAGATGCGGCGATGTATTGGAGAGATTGAGAAGATGTGTTTTTTGCGAGGGGAGAATAAGGGAGGTGGCGTTTTTAAAGTCGTTTTGGTTGTGACAAGGGTAAAACCTAGGTAAGGATGACGTGACGACGTCTTGAAAACTTTTCATTGTGGATGATTTTAAATCACTAACAATTTTAATAAAAGTAATATACATACATACACAAAGATGGTCGTCAAAACTTCATCATAGATTTTTATTTACCAATGATTATAGATGAAAATCTTATTATATTAGTTAAAAGAATAAAAACATGTATGTTTTTATACTTTTAAAATTATTTTATACATCATAAACCTTATTAGGTACTAGATTTGTATAGAGAGATACACATGTATGTTTTTATACCTTTTTTTGTCAGTTCTAGACCATCCAGCAGACATGGCCCAGGCAAACTCGGGTCGGGTGCGTGGGTCCGGACTATAGCCTGGGCGCCACCTGCTTTTGCAATAGGCTACCAATGCGTTTTCGATTTCTTATTGGTCCCTATTTCAATCTAGTGACGCTGACACCTATTTCGGTCCCCATCCACACGTACGGACTCATTTGTTTTCTATATACAATACTTACTGCACATGGTACAACTGCTTATGCTCTTACCATCTTTCCCTGTTTAGTAGGTACCATAAAGAACATATAAATTTGGACTCCAACTTTAAATTAAGAAAAAAGTAAATTACAAGAATAGTCCTTATGGTTTATCTATATTGCTTTTCTGGTCCATAATTTTCAGAACCTACATAACTATACTAATAGTTTGCTTAAATGTAGTATAAAAAGTCTCTAGGTGGATAATGATTAAAATGTCTTTAATATTAAAAAAAAATGGGTCTCACCTATAGCCCTTATTTAAAATAAAAATAATAAATGAACTATTGAACTAAATGTGGACCCCACATGTACCCCACCCTACTTCATCTCCCCTTTTCTTCTTTGGTTGTAACATCCCGAAATTCGACACGTTGTTTCGTGATTAAGGAAATAAATAAGTACACATCAAGGACTAAACGAGGCAAACGCGAAAAACGGGAAAAGGGAGGGGGAGCCTTAATCCTAGCCGCCACCACCTCTCCTCCTCATTCACCATCTTCAAGCTCCAACCATAGAGAAAGAAAGTAGGAGAAATCTTGAGAAAGAAAGTGAAGGAGATCATCATCTTGCCTCCATCTTGCTTCCATTCTTGTTGTAGATAGTTTGTGAAAAATAAACATGAATATTCAGAGCTTTTCTAAGTGAGAATCTACCTCCAAATCTCTGTTTTGGTTTGAAATAGGTTTCATGGGAAAAATAGGGTTTTAATCCAAAAAATAGGGTTTTTACGTATGAAATGGTATAAAAAGTATAGATCTGACTTCATGGAAGCTAGACAAACGAATTGGACGTAAAAAGTTATAATTTTGGATCAAAACAATGACTGATTAGTAATGTTCATCTGGCGACACTAAGTATTCGTCACGCGACACTAGTCGCGAGGCCTTGGGATGATGGCAACACTATGATGGGCGACACTAAGTCTACAACGAAAGTTGTGGCGACACTAAGTCTACAACGAAAGTTGTGGCGACACTATCCACGATACTGTCGGGGCGACACTGCCCTGCGACAGTAGGTGTCTAACGACACTAGCTAAAAGTTGAAAGATTTCACTATTGATTTCATACAGATCATATACCACTCCTCCTAGCTTGACAACCTCATAGTGTGATAGTGATAGCAGACCTAGTGTGTTTCTATTGCCCGTTTTCTTATGTTTTTGGATTGATATACATACTTAATAGAAAATATGAACTAAACAAAAGATTTAGAAAGACAAAGTTACGTTATATAAAATATACCTTTTATAAAAGTAAAGAGAAACGAAGACAAAGTAAACACATATATATTCTTTAAAATGAATATTTTAAAGAAAACAATGTTATACAGAGGTAGAGTAATTGAAAAGAGATAACAGTAGATTGGTGCTGAATAACCGTGACAAATACCATGTTATTTATTCATGTGATAATGTGTGCTAACCTGTCTGTTTTATGTGATAATGTGATGTTTATGGGATAGACATAGTGAATGTATTGTTATGTTATAGTATAGAAAGTACAAAGGAGTCTTGTTACAAGCAACATATGATTCTTGTTTTCATAACAAGCAGACAGAGGACTCTTGCCTTGTGCAAGCATACAGAGTAGTCTTGCCTTGTGCAAGCAAAACAGAGGAGTACTGCCTTGTGCAAACAAATCAGAGGAGTCGTCTTATGCAAGCAAAACATAGGAGTCTTGCCTTATGCAATCAAAAACAGATGATCTTACCTTGTGTATGCACAGAGGGACCCTGTCCTTGGACAATGGTTCAGTTATGTTATGATGATATCATTCAAGTGCTAATTCAATTGATGATAATACAGAGGAAGAACGAATGACAGAAACAGAGTGGGATACCGTAACTGGTTTACCGAAAACAAAGTTTTAATAAATGAAAGTAAATGGTTAATTTCAAATGAGAACTCTAAATATTTTAAGAACTCACAAAAAACATTAAGAAAATCATTTATTATATATTTAGGAGTTATCAAATGATTCATCCCCTATATATGTATGTGTGTGTGTGTAAGTAACCGGTTAAAATTTTAAAAACATGTGAACATATAAGTTTGATATTTTTTATATACATAAACATAATAATTTGTATGTAAAAAATATAAAATCTAAAAAATATGAGCCTTTCTTAAAAATTTTAAATGGTTTAAGTTTGTTCTTTTTGCTCTTACAATAATTTTGTGTTCTGTAATAAACATCTCACTATATATATAATATTTGACAAGTTTTGTGCGAATATATATGACATTTGACAAGCTTTGTAGGGATATATATATATATATAATATTTAGAATTTAATTTGAATATATATTAAATGTTTATCATCAACTATTTGTTTGGAATTTGGATGAAGTTATTATGTTGCAACCCATATGTCTACTTGGTTCTTTCTTTTAAGAGTACTTGTATCGGTTTTTTTATTTTTATCTTTATAATTTAACTAAAAATTATTATTTTATAAAAAAACTATTCATTTTTTAAAAACCTTTAGCATCTCAGTCCTTATCCTTATAATTTTAAAAAATTTTTGTTAAGAGCATTCACAGCATGTTCTGTATATGTTTGTGAGTGAGTTATTTATATTTTATGGAGTGATTTAAAGTGGTTGTGAGTGAATGAGAGAGAAAATGTTATTGTTCGTCTGTATATTTGTGAAAACACTGTTCACCTGTATAAATTTTTAATATTTTTTGAAAGTGGTTGTGAGTGGAGAAGAGAGAAAAGGTAATGATAAAGATATACTAAGTATTATTTAGTTGAAAATGAGAGAGAAAAGTTAGTGATTTTTATGTAATTATAATAATAAGGATAAGAAACCTGCTGGGAATGCTCTAAGGAACTAGTATATTTAAGATTTTAGTGTACATTTTCTTATAACTTTAAGGATAAAGATAAGGTTTAGAGCATCCACATCAGTATTGGTATATATACCATATTCTTAAATTATAAGGGAAAAAAAATAAGATTTTAGTTAAAAGAGTCTTATATCAGATTCTTTAAACATTATCTTTATTCTTAAAATTATAAGGAAATGTACACTGAAATCTTAAATACATCAATTCCTTAACAATTTCTTTAAAATTATAAGGATAATGAATGTGATGTGAGAGGTTTTTAAAACATGAACAATTTTTTTATGGAATGATGGTTTTAGTTAAACTATAAAGATAAGAATACAGAAACTGATGAGAATGTTCTTAAAAAACCTGATGTGAGACCCTTTTAATTTAAATCTTATTTTTTTTCTCTTGTAATTTAAGAATATAATATATATACCAATCTTGATCTGGATACTTTATAAAATTATACATAAATAGTATCATTTTCTTCTTTTAGGGTGAGTTTTATAATTAAAGAAATAAGTAAATTACATAGTTTACTATTTTAAGATATAAAATTACAGGGATGGTTCCTATTTTCAGTTATTTTGTGGTTGACACAAAATAAAAGCACAAAAAATAATTGAAAATTCTCTTTTGTGAAAATAATATTGTTTTTAGATAAATATTACATCAAGTACTCTTATGGGATTATGGATCTAAATGTGACACGTAACGTCAAATTAAACCTAGTATAATAAAATTCAAATTAAATAGATAAATAAGTGAATTAATGAAATCTATTATTCTGTATTTTACAACTAAAAACAAAATCAAATAAAAGCGGAAAATAGGAGAAAAATTTAAAATGTAAAGGAATTTTGGTTTCAGATTCAGTCAAACAGCCTATAGCCCTGTTAACACATTTTCGTTCCTATTTTATCGCCTTAGCTAACCTTCTATAATCTATACTATATAATAAATAAAAGGTTTTTTTTATGTTCGTCTCCATATTCATTCTTATTTTTTTCCTTCTCTCTCTTATTAAATGCACATCTATCTTTTAATAGTAATATATTAAAAAAATACTAATTATACTAATAAAACACATTTATTTTAAATTATCCCTTATTATAAGAAACTTTGAAATCTAATTACGTAAATTTTATTTTCAATCAAATAGTAAATGAAAGTTAAATTACATTAAACAGTAATTAACGTATTTTTGAAACCCAATTATATATTAATTTTTACATATTTTAAATTTTGTTTTCTATCTTTAGTATACGTAATACATTTTTACACATGTAAAATATATACATAAAAATTTAAAAATTTTATGTATTGATATTTTTCAACCCGTGTGTAGTACACGGGTTCTAAACTAGTTATTGATATATACATGAATTGGATTAACTATAAAATATAGATTAAAATTGTGATATAACCTAATTCGGGTTTTTCGGTTCAAACTGAATTCAAAATCTTGAAACCTAAACCAAATATGTAATTCGGTTTGGTTTTAAACGGTTTCTGTTTTGATTCGGTTATCGGTTTAATCGGTTTGAAGCCAAATATTGAACACCCCTACTATTCAGTCTATACAACAATGTTCTAGAAATAATAATCAAAGTATAATTATTACAACAAAGGACCATAAATAAAAAACTACAAATAACCATATGAATCTTTATTCAAAAAATTATATAAACAAGTTAGATATATTAATGATATAAAATATATAATACAAATTCATTAAACTATTAAAATGATAATGTTTCTAATTTCTATTTACCTAAAAAGATTTGGGATCTGTTTGGTATGAAGTAATGAAATGAACAAAGGAATGGAATGGACGAGTGAATGAAATGGATAAGGGAAAGAAATGGACCATTACCATTCCATTGTCATGTTTGGTTACCCTGTGGGAATGAAATAAATCATTACTTCGTTTTGTTGGGTGGACAGGAAAATATTTTATAAAAAATAAAATATTTATAATTAATAAATTTATACCATGAGTCGGGTCATGGAACGTGTCATGGTTCGGGTCATGGGTCAAGGCATAGGTTGGGTCATGGGTCGGGTCACGACACAGGTGATGGTTCAAGGCATGGTTCAAGGCAAGGTTCGGGCCTTGGACGGGTCATGGTTCATGTCATGGGTACGGGCATGGGTCGGGTCGGGTCATGGGTCAAGTCACGGGTCAAGTCACGGGTCAGGTCACGGGTTGAGTCATGGGCGGGTCATGGTTGGTCCATGGTTCGGGTCATGGGTCGGGTCACGGGACGGGTCATGGTTCGAGTCATGGGTCGGTACTTGGTTAGGGTCATGGGTCGAGTCACGGTTTGGGGCATTGTTCGGGCCTTGGGACGGGTCATGGTTCATGTCATGGGGGGCATGGATCGGGTCATGGGTCAGGTCACGGGTCGAGTCATGGGTTGGGTCATGGTTGGTCCATGGTTCGGGTCATGGGTCGGGTCATGGTTCGAGTCATGGGTCGGTCCTTGGTTAGGGTCATGGGTCAGGTCAAGGGTCATGGTTTGAGTCATGGGTCGGTCCTTGGTTAGGTTCATGGGTCGGGTCATGGTTCTAGTCATGGTTCGATTGTTAATTAAACAAAATAATTTCATTTCTTGAAGGAATGAAAAAAAAACACTCATCCCCAAGGAATAAAAAAAAACATTCATCCCCCAAGGAATGAAAATCATTAAAACAGGAAGAATCACATTCCTTATGTAATGGTCCATTCCATTCCTATGTGATACCAAACATGTTTTATTTCATTCCAACGTAATGACCCATTTCATTCTACCATTTTTTCATGCATACCAAACACTACTTTGGTTTCCTCTATGATTGCGGTGAACATACAGGAACCATCAGATGACTAGAGTGGTGTCCCTTTCACCATTATATCTATTTCTATATTTAGAAATGTTTTTTCGTGACATTAAGTCGGTCATTTTATCGGTTCATTGGTCGGATCAAATTTAAGAACTAGGATAACATTAAAAAAATTATAAAAATTTAAATAGTACACACACACACACATATATATATATATATATATATATAACTTAAAATAAAATAGGAAAATATCTTATCTTTTGGTATAGATTTTGAAGTAAAAAATAAGAAAAATAATTAAAATTTGGTTCGACCGGTCCGGTTCATCGATTTGATTGAAAAACGGTTTAAATAGACTAACCAGGCCAATTAAGTATCCGATTCCAGGTCCGACTGTTCGGTTTGGTCCAATCATAAAAACATTAATATTTATAGATAAATGACACTTTTAGTAGTATTGATGGAGATAAATTTTATTTCTTATGGAGAATTTGAACTCTATGAGAGGGGATGAATAGAAATTTTATAGGGTTTAATAATAGATTATTTCTAAATTGTGTGTATAGAATGAATGATTTAATCCTGTTTTTATAGTGTTGAGTTTGATGTTGTGTTCCTACTTCCTAGTAACTCAAGTTTTAAATTTATGAAATACTAATTAACTAAAGCTGTAAATAGTATAATGCAAATTGACAAATGTAACTTAATCATTAGTTTCACATGTAGTGGTTGTCAATTTGGTTTGTGGAAGTCCATAAATGATGTAAACTAGATGGTTATACCCGTGCTCCGCGGCGGGTGTCGTGTTCATTATCGTCGAAAATCATAAAATCGAATACCGATATGGGTTCCGATAATATCAATACCAACAATGATGTTGGTCGCTCATAATATGTTCGAACCGTCACGGTACCACAACGGTAACGGCACTCGCTATACACAACGATACGAAAAAACTCCATTTTGAATACAACTCCGTTTTTAAAAAAAAATTATATCGGAACATTGACAAAAAAAAACTAAAAACAGCCGCACACTCTGTATTCTGGAAAAAAATTAACGAACAAAAGTTATTAAAGGAAAACGAAATTAATAGAAAATGAAACGGACTAAAAGCGTATATTATATATAGTATAAGGGTTGAAAATGAAAATATTAAAAAAAAAGTTTAGGTGTTAGTTGTTGAATGAATGAGTCACTATTCAAAGTGACAAAAAAAATATGCATTGCTTGCTTGTACTATGTGCTGTTAGACTTGTACATTTATGAATAATGTAGTTTTGTGAGAGAGATGGGTTTTTGTAATTAATAGAGAATAAATAGTCACAATACTAAAGTCTTAGTCACTTTTAAGGGGGTGTTTGAGATTGAGTTTGAAAATGACTTATTAACTTATTGGCTTTTTAAAAAAAGCCAATAAGTAAAAAAAGTGTTTGGCATGGATAAAAGTCCTTTTTATTTTGGTTTTTTGATAAGTCTTAAAAAGTTGTTTTCAAAAAGTCACAAGTCCTGGCTTTTTAAAACTCTTTATGACTTTTTGAATATAAAATTACCAATCTACCCACCCTTTACCCTATAATAAATATAAGCTAAGCCAAACACTTTTTAAAGAAACAACTTATTGACTTATTAGCTTTTTCCACCACAAAAGCTAATCCAAACACTTTTTTAAAAACTTCTTTTGAAAAAATTATAAGTTAATAAACACTTTTAATAAAAAAAAAACACTTTTGGAGTTAAATAAGCAATCCCAAACACAAATCTATGAGTTTACTCAGGTTTTGAAAACATGAATAAAAGATGAATAAATTTTAAAAACATACGCTTTTTTTTTTTAAAAAAAAAAGGAAAACTAGATTTTGAAATTCAATAATAAGAACAAAACTCACAAAACTCACTTCCCCTTAATGACCAATATAAAAAAAATGTTGGAAACGAAGTCAAAGTCAACTGTTACTATTTTTACTCTGATTGTTAAGTCTCATAAAGTACAAGGGTGTATTTTGTATTTTTCTTTTTCTTAAGGGTCATTCTTGTAAGTTCCCTTTATTAGCTGTTAATAGTTCGCTTAGGCTAATTGAGGATATAGGTTAGGGTTGTTCGATTTTGTACTAACTGCTTGTTCATTTCAATTTCTTCTTCTTTGTAATTGCTTTCTCACAATCAATAACAAAGGAATCTTTTGGTGTTTAATTGGATTATTTGATTCTATGGAGTTGTTTATACTAACAACAATTGGTATCAGATCTTGTTGATGCTTCAATTCAAAGAACGATCGCAATTGAGCGATAACTGATGGATGGTAGTAACTTTGTTTCTACCGATGGTGTATTCTACTGATGTAATTGCAAGCGGTTACGAACAGTTATAACTGTCAACTGCCATCCATTTTCAAAAAACATTGCATCGATTCGTTGTGACTGTTCAACCCTATATAAAGTATTCGTTTGGTCTGGTTTAGTTCATCGAATTGAAATCAATTAATTCCGAACTCTGATACAGTTTTCATATAGAAAAAACATATTTGTTCTTATACGCTTTTGTCTTATCCGATTAAAGATTTCGGAGTACCATAAAAATTACTTTAATCTTAAAGTGATTCACGCTACTCAAAAGTCTATCCAGGAAACTGTAAACTACGAAACCTACACCATACATGCGGTGCAAAAATTAGAACATTAAGCAAAAACTGGTCACCCTCATTCGTTTTCATCAAAATAAGAATGCAAAATCTAGTCCATAACAATAAAGTATAATAGCAATTTTTAACATCTAAAAAGGAAGCCCCGGTGAACTTCTTGACCGACCCATTAGATGGGAGATCAACCCTTCGGCCCGCTGACATTCTTGGTTTTGGATGGGAAGGAGGGAAACACGCATGTGTTGATTTGACAGGTGTGTCCCCCTAGTTGGGATAAGGGACCATGGGTTTAAGGCGGGTCAGGCGATAAACAAGGCAGAGGCGGGTAAAGTAGCTAAGCACGAAAAAGCTTGCCTCGTGAATCAGCACGTGTTCGTACCGTTTGCTTTTGACACCTTTGGCGCTCTCGCCCCTGATGCGGTGCGGTTTCTTAAGCGGGTTCAGCGGGTGGTCAGGAGTAACACCGTATATATTTATGGGAGAAACTTTGTGTTTAGTAGAGTAGGATTTGCTATTCAGAAGGGGGTAGCGGCGCAGCTTGTTGCCCGTCTACCTGCCATTAGTTTGTAATTGTGACGGTCATCTCGTTATTACATAAAGTCTTGATGTCTTCAGAAAGATTAGAAAGGGAAAAACTTGAAAATTTTGCCTTCCGTGGGGACCGGGAATAACAATTTGTGTGTGTGGATACAAATGAGGCCATGTTTGTTGACTATGTCATCACTATGTTTTTAGTAAATTGATGGCCAAAGTTACACGCTTAGTTCTTTAACTTTATTTCTAGTCTTTAGTTTAGTCGTTGTTACTTTTCCAACTCTGTCCACATAATTTCCTAATAATACGAGGCTTTAAATGGAGGAGACTTTTACCTTGAATTGGTTTCCCACTTCAAACTCCATAGGCCTCCTTCACTTATTCGCATAAGATTTCTGTTGAACAGATGCAAGTCTTTTGTGAATTTGATCATCCGTCACCGTTGTTTGAACAGTCTCTATATCCTACCATAAAACATCTCCTAAGGAGGCATTCGATACTTGAATGATGTTGTTGTAAGATAATTCTACAAGCCCTTAAACATGTCTTCAAGGGTTTGGAACGATCTACTAGATATGTGGACTATGTCAACGCTATATTTCTAGCAAAAGCGATGACCGCAGTTACACACTTAGTCCTAACTTAATTTCTCATCTTATTGACCCTTAAACATGGCTCAGTGATTCTTGAAGGTCCGGCATTGGACGGACCCGGCATCTCACGCGCAGAAGATGATCTTTCATCTTCTTCGTCTCTCCATTGTTCTTGTATCTCTCTTAGTTCAGGAGATGCTCTGACCTTACAGTTTGGTTTTAATAAAATGGAAAGGCTTTCTTTCCATAAATTTAATAACGACAACACTTCAAATTATTAACCAACGAAAATAATAGGGATGTTACATGATGTTTGAGTAAATTCATCAAATCAGAACAAAGACGAAGTTCATTCAAGTGAGAATAGAAGACGAGAGAGACGGTTGAGGTTTATATATATATATTTTATTTATTTACTTTTATATCAGCTAAAAAAGATAATACGCTAATTTTACTTTATTTTAAAGTTCAATTTTAACGTCATTAGTGTTAAGACCAATTCGTGACAACATACAAGATTTGAGATCAAAGATTTAATTTCTCATACTTAAAGACGATTTAAAATAGAAGGAAGTATTATGTATTATAATAGTCTTTATGGCTAATGTGAAATTAGTCTAATCACTACTAGAAAACAAGTGTTTTTCCTACAAAAGTTTCCGACAAATTACTAACGAAAGAAATTTCTCACGAGATAACGACAACTTTCCAACAAAACAAAAAAGTAACCGTATGATTTCCTACAATTTTCCGACAAAATCCCAACAAAAATAAAGTTGTCGCTATTCCGTCGCCAATTATAAGCTACTTCCAACGATATACCGACAGTTTTCCCACAAAAATATTTTTTTATTTTTTAATCTATTTAATATATTTATTAAATAAGTATTTCCGACAAGTTTCCCACAAAAGTAGTTTTTTTTATTTTTTTTATTCGTTAGACATATTTATTAAATAAGTTAACATATTTATTTAATATTTAAAAAACAGGTTTTCCCAAATTGTAGGAAATTTGTCGGAATATATGATTATTTTCGACAAGTTTCCCACAAATGTAATTTTTTATTTTTAAATTCGTTTCATATATTTATTAATAAGGTAACTTATTTATTTAATATTTAAAAAAATGGTTTTCTTTAATATGGTCGGAAAATCGTCAGAATATATAAATATTTCGGACAAATTTCCCACAAAAGTAATTTTTTTATTTTTTTTATTCGTTTAACATATTTATTAATAAAGTTAACTTATTTATTTGATATTTAAAAAATAGGCTTTTTCAAAATTGTCGGAATTTCGTCGGAATATATAAATATTTCCGACAAGTTTCCCACAAAAGTAATTTTTTTATTTTTTTATTCGTTTAACATATTTATTAATAAAGTTAACTTATTTATTTGATATTTAAAAAATAGGCTTTTTCAAAATTGTCGGAATTTCGTCGGAATATATGAATATTTCCAACAAGTTTCCCACAAAAGTATTTATTTTATTTTTTTAATTCATTTAACATATTTATTAATAAAGTTAACTTATTTATTTGATATTTAAAAAATAGGCTTTTTCAAAATTGTCGGAAATTTGTCGGAATATATAAATATTTCCGACAAGTTTCCCACAAAAGTATTTATTTTGTTTTTTTAATTCGTTTAACATATTTATTAATAAAGTTAACTTATTTATTTAATATTTTAAAATTAGGTTTTTTCAAAATCGTTGGAATATATAATTATTTCCGACAAGTTTCCCACAAATGTAATTTTTTATTTTTAAATTATTTTAATATATTTATTAAATAAGCTTATTTATTTATTTAGTATTTTAAAAAATAGGTTTTCTTCAAAATTGTCGGAAAATCGTCGGAATATATAATTATTTTCGACAAGTTTTCAACAAATTTAATTTTTTATTTTTAAATTCGTTTAATATATTTATTAAATAAGCTTATTTATTTATTTAGTATTTTAAAAATTAGGTTTTCTTCAAAATTGTCGGAAAATCGTCGGAATATATAATTATTTCCGACAAGTTTCCCACAAATTTATATTTTTATTTTTAAATTCGTTTAATATATTTATTAAATAAGCTTATTTATTCATTTAATATTTTAAAAAATAAGTTTTCTTTAAAATCGTCGGAATATATATAATGTAACATTATGTTTACTAAATTTTATTTAAAAACATAAATATATCATTTTTTAAATTTTATAATATTAGTAACTAAAATCGTTAGTAGTTATTATTATTTAACATAATATTAATAATTAAATACTTTAATAATAGTTAAGGATTGAAATTATTATTAACATAATATGTATATGTATATTACTGTATGTGTATATGCATATGTGTTAGTATCTGTACGTGTATGAGTGTGTGCGCTATTGTATGTGTATATGCATGTGTGTTAGTGTGTTAGTATGTTAGTATGTTAGTGTGTGTATGGTATGTGTGTTAGTGTGTTACTGTGTGTATATGTGTGTTAGTGACGATCGGACATCTAATGTCCAACAGTCTCTCACTTGGATGATTCATCGATTAATCGTTTCAACTTAGACAGTGATGGATGCCTAGTTGCATCTCAATACCCCTAGCAAGGTATGACTTATTACAATCGTCAACTATTTTCTTGTGTTCAAGTTCCGGCCCCCCTATATGAAAAAAAATTCACGGCCCCCCTGCGAAAATTTTCAAGCTCCGCCATTGTTCATTGGTAACTTTGATAGTCTCATGGTGCATTTAACCATTCTTAATGATTACCCTTTTGGTGTTCTTATCTTAACTCTTAAGATAGATGTCTTTGACTGTTATATCATCATAACCTTTACAATCTTTTCTCAATAACTCTTCTTGTTTGTCAAAACACTTCATCATAGGATTGTTGATGGTCAATTATGGTGATTCATGTTCATTCATGAGTAATTACGGTCATTGTTGGTCAATTAGAGTCATTATTAGGTAATTAGGTTTAATGATGACTAATTAGAGTTATTTATGGTCGGTTAGAGTCAATGATGGTCAACTAGAGCTATTGATGGTTATTTAGGGTCGCTGATAGTTAAGTAAGGTCAATTATGACCAATGATTTTTAATTAGAGTCACCGATAATCACAGCACCGTTGAATTAGAGTTGTTGATGGTTAATTATGGTCGTTGATGGTCAAATAGGGTCCATTAAGCCCTACAGTCATAAATCATAATCTTAAAAATATAGTTTTCATTTGTAATGTTAATAACTAGTGGGTTTAATCCGTTCTTCGCGACATGCAAAATTTACATGGATTCAGAGTTTATTCAACCGATCTAATATACCGGTTTATTCAACCCGTGTATTACACGGGTTTTTAAAAATATAAAATTTTTATTACTAAATATGGGTTTTTAAAATATAAAATTTTTATTACTAAGTATATAACATTTTATTTATTCTCGTGTAATACATGAGATTTTAACCTAGTAAATGAGAAAGTAAAATTTCTTGATTTTCCCGCTTAATTTCTTGATTTTCCCACTCTTGCTTCATGTACACTTTTCCCCCAAATATTTTCACTTTCCCTCCATATCCTAATTTAGGGCTCTTCTTTTCTTTCTCTCTCGGTTTGGCAAACGATTCTTCACCCCCAACCTTCATCTTCAACAGAGATCTAGACCGCTCCATCCTCGTCTTCCATATCAAACGTCTTTCTCTCCGATTATTGTTGGTACGTCTCTTTCTCTCTCGATTGATCCTAATCTCGCTTAGAACACGCCTAGATTAGGGTTCGTATAAAAAGACGTTGCAAAATAAGGAATACGTTCTTGATGATAGAGATGGAACAGATAATATTACATACAACACAAAAGCCTTCTATTTGCTGGTAAGGTTCTCTATTCTCTCTCAGATTCTGCTTTTGACTTCATTCTGATGACTTTGTGTGTTCTGCGCCATTTGACTTTTTAATCATATATTTGTGTGTTTCTCCGGTAATTCTTTGTTTGAAGTTTTAGTTTTCAACAAAACTCAACGTGGATCGGATGAATATTACTTTGGGCTTGAGGTACGGGTGTTTAATATTCATTTATTAAGTAATAAAGTTTAAAATGAAACTGAATAAAAAGAGATTACATTTTCCCTTTCAGACCTTTCATTTTCTGTTTTGGGTTCTGCAACAAGATTGAACTTTTCATTTTGATTGCGAGCTTCATTCTGATGTTCTTTCTACAGTCTGCAGATTGCTTAATATATTTGGATTTTGGTCAGTATCACATTTGGTTATAGCAAAATAAATTCTCCTGCATATGGTTGAGTACATATATGTTTCTTTAGTATTATTTTATAATAATGCGTTTGGTTCAAAATCTGCAGCTATTTCTTAAGTTTATTGATTCCTATGCTTTTCTCAAGGAAGATTTTTGCTGTCAGTGCCTTTTTTTGGTTAAATGTTTTAGAGCAACTTACTTTTATGTGTAAGTGATTAGAATTAGCTTTTTCCGCTCTGCTATATATTGCATTTTCTTCTTTGAATGTTAGAAGATGTAATTTGTGTGTACTTAAAAGTTACATCTTTTCGTGCATAAATTTCAACTTTCAGGTGTTTGTAATTGTTTTATGTTATAATGTTTTCAGAGACGGTTACCTGCAGTGCAGTACGTTTTTATGCAATATGTGTTTTGATTTTATTGTGAAAAGTTACATGTTTTACTCTGGATGTTAAATATGAATAGGATTTGTGTATAAAATATTCTGTTACAGTTAATCAAATGTTGCTTTGACTTTGTTTCCTCTTTACAATTTTGAATTTATTCTTTATTTACATTTCGTTTGAATGGTGCTCCTGAATTCATTCTTTATTGACTCAATATGATTTAATAGGCTTTACTTACCCGGTCTTCATTGATACCCAGGCCACCAAGGAGTGCAAAAAGAGATTACGGGATGGGGAAATCGATGTTAATGACGTGGATCAGTTAGAGTTTGTTACGAAATGATCAAAAGAATCATTTGTAAGTTAACTTTATCATTTATATATAATTATTATAACAACATTAAGTGTAGTATGACTTGCTTTGTTTTCATAAAATGTATTCACGGAGGAACTTGAGAGGTTGTACGGGAAGGACCGCAGCCAATATCTGGAGGATCGCGATGATCTTGCCGTGTGGAAGAATGTGCATCCCAACAGTTGTGGCTATAAGCTGTTCGGGATAGAATCTTCTGATCCACATTTCATGGTGGCCGGGACACCGTCATCTACAACTTGCGGGTCTAGATCTTACGGTGATGCCCGACCATCACAAGAGGTATCATTATTATTGTTGTTGTTGTTTAGGCATTACACTTCACATTTTGTTATAGTTTCATAAAGTGGGTTCGGGTCATTTTGTTCCATTTAGATTGAAAGTTGAATGTTATAGTTTCATAAAGTGTGTTCGGGTCATTTTGACCCATTTAAATTGAAAATTGATTGTTATAGTTTCATAAATTGGGTTCGGGTCATTTTGACTCATTTAAATTGAAAGTTGATTTTTATAGTTTCATAAAGTTACCCGTTTAAATTTAAAGTTGACTGTTATAGTTTTATAAAGTTGGTTTGGTTCATTTTGACCCATTTAAATTTAAAGTTGATTGTTAAAGTTTCATAAAATGGATTTGGATTATTTTGACCCATTTAAATTAAAAGTTGATTGTTATAGTTTTATAAAAAAAATTGATTGTTATAGTTTCATAGAACGGGTTTGGGTAATTTTGACCCATTTAAGTTGAAAGTTGCTTATTTGATATTTTTTAGATCGGCCCGTTTTGACCCATACCTATTTTGATCACAACTTGTTTTGATCCATACATATTTTGAGCACAACCCATCTTGACCCGTACCTATTTTGAGCATATGCATGTATGTAAGTATGTATTATGTATTAATTATATATGTTTTAACAAATTTTAGGTCCAAGATATTCGATTTGAACTACAAAAAGAATGGGAGGCCCAAGAAAATTTGGAAAACGTTTGGAACAAATGGAAAGAGATCGAGAACAAGAACGGGTTGAGCGGGGAACAAGAACGGGCCGAACGAGATGCAAAGGAGCAAAATTTAAAAAAAAACTAGAAGAAATTTTGAAAAAATTAGCCGATTAAGTAATCGTTAAAACATGTTTTTTGGTTGTAAATTGTGATTGATAATATATTAAAACATGTTTTTTGAGAATTTTTCTCCTATTTTTCTGCAATATTTTTTACTATTTTTCTGCAATTATTTTTTCTATTTTTCTGCAAAATTTTTTGCTATTTTTCTGCAATTGTAGTTTTTTTTTTATTTTTATTTTTAATTTAGAATTGTCGGAAACTTGTCGGTATTGTAAACCAGAAAAAAGTTTAAGATTGTAGGAAAATTGTTGGAAATTTTTTGAAAAAGTTGTCGGAAATTTGTAGGAATTGTATTATTAGAAAAAAATATAAAGTAAATTTCAAAATTTAGAATTGTCGAAAAAATGTAGGAATTTTTTTTTTAAAGTTGTTGGAAATTTGTCGGTATCATAATAAATAAAAACTTAAATAATGATAATTAAATACTAATATTACTGATTAGTTATTATTAATGTTTGTATTATTATTAATAAATTAAAAAATTATAATATTTAAAAAACTATTTTGTGGGAAACTCGTCGCAATTTCGTCACAGACCTTAAAGAATATAATCGTCGGAATATTGTCGGAGATTACCGATGAAAGACCTTTGTCGCTAATTCGTTGGAATATTAGTCGGAACTTTGTCGGAATTTTTTTTTCCTACGAGGGTTTTTTCGACAAACAGTTTTTGTTGGAAACTTGTCGCTAACAGGCAATTCCGACAAATTTCCGACGAAACCTGCTGTCGCAAACTTTTCAGTTTTTAGGTAGTGAATTGATAGAGGCTCTTACCTTTTAGATAGAAGATCTTGTGTTCAAATCCAAGCATGTAATGAATTATATTTTGATATAATTTAGAAGTAAAAGTATGATACATTTGGCTTTCAAAAAAGGAAAGTATATAGTCTTTATCTAACTTTATTTAAACAATAAGATAGACCTTTTCAAGTCTATCTAATTCGCCATATTTATGTAAAACCGTAATTTCATTTATATCCAACAATTTTTTATTTTCAAAAATTAATATGAATCTATGAAAAAAGGATTAAAAACTTATTAATAGTAATGTCATATCTTCTTAACTTTTATTTACCTAACAAAATTATGATATTTGATAATCATCATGAAAATTGATGATTAAAAAAGGTATATATGTATGTATACATAAAGATATGGATCAAATAGCGTAACATAGTGTTACATATACGTAGCATTACGTGTTACTTATATGTAACAATTTCTCATTCGACATAGTGTTACGTATATGTAAAACTTGTCATTCTTGTATTTATATTCAACATATATGTAATATATAATTAATTACTCTTTTGTCAATTAAAATAAAAAAAATAATTTATAAATTATTTGATTGGTTTTCGTATAAATTTAATTGGTTTTCACATAACTATGTGGTTTTTTGATAAACTCTCCCATAATTTATATAACTATGTTAGAATCCCGTGTATTACACGTGTTGTATAAATGTAATGTTATATACTTAGTAATTAAAAAATTATGTCTTTAAAAACACGTGTAGGAATAAAATATAATTTAATTTGCTAAAACATACACTAATCAAAATATGTTTTAAAAAAAAAGTACTTTGATATGACAGTTATAAATTCTATTAAGTTAATTTTTAAAATATTTTTTTTTCAAGAGGGTATTAATTTTTTTATGTAATTGATAAATGTTAATTTATATTAAATTCATTTGGTTAATGATATAATAACTATCCATAATTAAATATTAAGTATCCATAATTAGATTTATATTAAATATTTAAAATTATATTTTTTTAATATCATTATTTAATAGGAGAGAGAGACGAAAAAAATATGATGAAGATTCACCAGAAAGTGACACGTGTTCCCTAATTTAGTTGTTTATTAGATAACTAGATTAGAACCTGTGTAATACACACGAGATAAAAAATATCAATAAATAAAATTGTTAAATCTTTATGTATATATTTTATATGTGTAAAAATGTATTACATATACCAAGAATAGAAAATAAAATTCAAAATATGCAAAAATTAATATATAATTGGGTTTCAAAAATACGTTAATTACTATTTAATGGAATTTGATTTTCATTTACTATTTGATTGAAAATAAAAGTTACATAATTAGATTTCAAAGTTTTTTATAATTAGAGATAATTTAAAACAAACGTGTTTTATTAGTATAGTTAGTATTTTTTTTAAAAATACATTATTATTAAAAGATAGAGGTGCATTTAATAAAAGAGAGAAGCGGAAAAAAAATGATGAGAATGAATATGAAGGAGACACGTGACATGAAAAAACTTTTATTTATTAGATAGTATAGATATAAATATTATATATTCCAAACAAATCTTTTGAATTACTATTTTTTTAGGGTTGGATTTGGGTAAAAATTGGGTGGCCACTTTCTCTTTGGGTATTTTTTTTAGGGTATTAGGGTAGTGCCCCCAACACCCTCATATCTTCTTAATTTTTATTTACCTAACAAAATTATGATATTTGATAATCATCATGAAAATTGATCATTAAAAAGGGAATCTATATCTATACTATCTAATAAAAAATATTTTGGTGGGACACTTGTCACTCTTATGTGCATCTTTAGTATATAACATTGCATTTATTCAACTCGTGTAATACACCGGGTTTCTAACCTAGTGTACACACACACACATAGGGGAGGGTTCAATTCAGAACATTAAATACTGCGAGAATACGCAGAACAAATGAATAATTCACCTTTTCAATCCTAAAAAGTTTTAAAATATAAGAAAATGCTATAAATGTAATGTTTATTCATTTTTGATGAAATTCAAACAAACAAATAAGAACAAATTTCGTTTATATACATATCTACACATGTGTAGAAAACTTTTAAATATATAAAAACATATGAAAAAACTAGTTTAATGGTTTTTATGTACATAAACATACATATTTGTATGTAAGAAGTGTAAAATTTTAAGAAAATTTATTATGAATAAAAAAATTAAATGATTTAGATTTGTTCTCTCTATTCTCATAAAATTTCCTTATTTTAAAATGAAATTCCCTCTACACACATAAGGATATGGATCAAATAGCGTAACATAGTGTTACATGTACATAGCACTATGTGTTACGTAGTGTTACATATAACTTTATATAGTGTTACGTATATGTAAAATTCATCATTCACGTATTTATATTCAACATATATGTAATAGATAATTAATTACTCTTTTGACAATTAAAATAAAAAATAAATTTTAAATTATGTGATTTGTTTTCGTATAGTTTTAATTGGTTTTTACATAAATATGTGGTTTTTTTATGAAGTCTCCCATTATATATATAATTAGAAAATAGTAATTCAAAAGATTTGTTTCGAATATATAATATCTATATCTATATCTATATCTATACTATATAATAAATAAATGTTTTTTCATACCACGTGTCGTCTCCATATTCATTCTCGTCATTTTTTTCCCGCTTCTCTCTTTTATTAATAACACCTCTAACTTTTAATAATAATATATTTTTAAAGAAAATACTAATTATACTAATAGAACACATTTTAAATTATCTTTTATTATAAAAAACTTTGAAATCTAGTTATGTAACTTTTATTTTTAATTAAATAGTAAACGAAAGTAAAATTACATTAAATAGTAATTAACGTATTTTCGAAACCCAATTATATATTAATTTTTACATATTTTGAATTTTGTTTTCTATTCTTAGTATATGTAATACATTTTTACACCTGTAAAATATCTATACTATATAATAAATAAAGGTTTTTTCATGCCACGTGTCGTCTTCATATTTATTCTCGTCATTTTTTTCCCGCTTCTCTCTCTTGTTAATAACACATCTATCTTTTAATAATAATATATTTTTAAAGAAAATACTAATTATACTAATAGAACACATTTTAAATTATCTCTTGTTATAAAAAACTTTGAAATCTAATTATGTAACTTTTATTTTCAATCAAATAGTAAACGAAAGTAAAATTACATTAAATAGTAATTAACGTATTTTTGAAACCCAATTATATATTAATTTTTACAAATTTTGAATTTTGTTTTATATTCTTAGTATATGTAATACATTTTTACACCTGTAAAATATATATAAAGATTTAAGAATTTTATATATATATATTTTTCACCCCGTGTGTAGATACGGGTTCTAATAGTTTCTTTTAATAAAACAAATACTTCAACTGTTTAGTAAGAGATCTTGTTACCATGAAAGAGGGAAGGTGGATAAATCGGGTGAGTTTAGTTTCCACTTTCCTTCTTTTTTGTGATACACACCCAAAAAAAAGTGGACTCAAGCACCAATCAATCATCACAAATCTACCTTAACCAATAGCAAATTTAGGCCTACCCATATCTCTCTAGGGTTACCTGTGGCTAATTTTAGGGTTATCATTTTACAACACTAAAATCCATATACCAACAAGAAATTACAAGTCCCACAAGCATAAAGTACAAGTCAATAAAGAAGCATCACTGTAACTTAAAAACTTTATTTATTGACAAGTTATTTATCCATTTCCCCCTCTCTTCACACATCTCCCTTTCATAGTTTCTCTCTCTCATCTAAGAAAGAAAGAAACAACCTTTCCATGTGTTTTTAAATCTTTTTTGCTTCTTTTGTAAGGTTTGGCTTCTTTCTTGAACTAAATCTTCTTGTAAGAGCTGATGATATATTTAGCTAAATAACTTCATATTTGATATCCCACCTTTTCAATCTCTTTCTTTCATAGAACTTGTGAAAAATTTGTCTTTGATTCAAGAATTGACATGGGTTTTTGAGTGTGGTGTTTGTTTGATAGATCATCAATAAAGATTGAGTCTTTATGTGATGGTTCGTGGTTTGATCTCCCCCATATTCGTTGACTTGAACATGTGACCTTATGACCTCTTGAATGACATTAAAACGACTTACTTTTTCATCATATCTTCACCCTTTAATTATTTGAACTTTTTGTATAGGGTGAAAGCTAAAGAGTTTGAAGAAAATTGATCAAGATGGTGAGAGGGAAGACTCAAATGAGGAGAATTGAGAATGCAACAAGTAGACAAGTGACGTTCTCTAAAAGAAGAAATGGTTTGCTGAAAAAAGCTTTTGAACTTTCTGTGCTTTGTGATGCTGAAGTTGCTTTGATCATCTTCTCTCCAAGAGGCAAACTTTATGAGTTTGCAAGTTCAAGGTTTCATTTTTCTCACTCAATTTAGATCTTTTCTTCATGGGTTCTTTTCGTTTTCTTGATTTCGATTCTGGGTTTCAATATATTTTTTTTAAATTATCTTTTCAATGCATACAAGCATATATGTATACATACATATACACACACTAGCTATGTTTTGACAACAATATTTTATCTTCTAGCTCGAGTGTGGTTGATCGGATCTTAAAGTAAATAAATGAAAAGAAAATCAAGATTTTGATCTTCTCTTGATTCTAATCTGATCATTCTTTCCTTTTTAATTTTTATTGATTTTAGGTATGTGTCTTAATCTTCCATAATCTTATCTTATCTCCTCATAAGTGAATTTCCACACATACAATAATAATAACAACAACAACAACGACATCCCGAGTGTGGTTTTTTTTTAACGACATGTGATTTTATTTAATAAAGTAAATTAAGCCAGCGGGAAGCTGGACGAAATACAAAAAACATTACACCATAGTATGTTTCATCAAATACGCAAAAGCAATAACACTCCAACGCTATACAACGAAAATTCCAACGAAATTCCCCGAGTGTGGTTAACCGGATCTTGAAACAAACAACCATAAAAATATCTATTTGTATTAGAAACATTCTTTGCTTTTATAATCATGAAAGGATAATTACTCTACACGTTAATAAAGAACAAAGAATTTTGTGGGTGTTCAAAGTCACTCTCCAATTTTTCTGCCAGTATATTTTTTAAAGTATACAAATTGAAGATATATAACATATAACTAGAAAATGAGGTTAACTGTTATAGTTGACATGATTTTTATTTTAATTGGATGATAAAAAAACGAAACATAAATATAAAAATAGTAAATAAAAAGCTCTAACAGTCTTAAAATTGATTGACTCGTGTCTGGCCTGTTTTTATCAGTTAACTTAAGGCATGTCACAGCCTTTGCTTTTCTCAGTTTACCATAAAAAGCATCAATTTACGATTTCTATGTTATTTTTTTTATGACTTTTAAAATGTAACATATATATATTACTTATTTTTACCAGTCAAGAAAACTAGTAGTTCTATTTATATATGATGTTTTGTACCAGTCTAGAATTATGATCTGCTGTGAACTAAATTTATAAAATGCAATAGTTATCAGCCATGGTAGTTGACAGTTTGTAATTTAATCATGTAAGTAATCTTTTTGGAAGCTAAAAATAAATACAAATTTTGTTAATATTCTTTTTTAAACTTAAATTTAGCATTTATTAGAAACATTAAAAATTACATCAAAATAGAAGGCAAATAGGTAACAAGTTGCGCCGCAAGCCCTAAATTAATTTATACAGAATTTCAACTAAAATATATTTTAATTTAATTATGTTGTAATTGTATTCTAGACAGCAATAATACATCTGTCAATAACTTTATTATCTTTCTTTTTATTTTTTCTAGTTTATAGAAATAATGTCAAAGATAAAGCATGGTTTATGCATACGATGTCTTTTAACAAACCCCCCACCCCACCACCAAACGACCCACATCACTTATCAGTGGTTTGCACGTTGCTGACCATACAAGGAACCCTAGTTGTCGAGATTCAAGGAGACAAGGCAAACTTGTTTCAAAAAATAAGTTTTTTTTTTATAAATATAATCAAGAAACCTCATTTTAAATTTAGGGTCGGAAACTTTGATCATTTATCAATTAACGAATTTATGATAAATTATTAAGCAATCACAAATACATAGATCAAAATCATGTCTTTGTTGGAAACAATCAGATCAAACAAACACGAACACCCGGATTTTGGAGACAACCCGTCTCGAACTTTTTCTTATTAGCAAAACTCGACCCAATAAACCGATTACATGGACCTATACTTAAAAATATCACCTCAAATACTTACTTTCATATAGTATATAGTCTTAAAATACTATCAAGCTAAATTAAACTATTATTTATTCCCTGAGTATTACTATTTCATGCAAAACTGAACATGTTGTATCCTTTCATGGGGTTTGAATTCAATTAGCATGAAGGAGACTATAGAACGATATAGAAGTCAAGTAAAAGATGTTCAAACAGATACTTCCAGCGTAGAAGATGTTGAGGTACATAAACTTACACACAATATTCAGAAATTAATTACCATCTGTTCTTTGTTCTTGAATCTGTTCTTTGGACTTTCTTTAATTTAATTCAATTTGCAGCATTTGAAGAATGAAACAGCTATCATGTCAAAGAAGGTAGAATTACTAGAAGTTGCAAAAAGGTGCATTTTTTATGTTTTAAATCATTGAACATATAGTTAAACTTGTATCATATATATATATATAGGCTTCTAATCATTAAAATCCTCATGTAAAATTAATTAATTAAACAAAGAAAAGAAAAAATGGCTATTAATTAATATTACAATGGTTCATTTATATACACACATATTGAAGATCAACATCTTGATGAAGAAAAAGGGCTCTACTAATCCTACGCCACCCCAAACTCAAACGGCCGTTTAAAGGTCCTGCAAGCCCTAACCTTCAAACGGTCGTTCGGTGCAACCTCAAACGACCGTTTGAAAACGGTGTGGGATTAGACTGTCAGTGGAGTGGCGTATGTAAAGCAGGCCCCAAAAATGTTTATGATCATTAGAAATTCATTAGTTAAATGTAACATAAAAGCTTTTGAAGATCAAAATCTTGATGAAAATAGAGGAAAAAATGGTTACTGATGATCTTAAAATTGTAATGCAGTAAACTTTTGGGAGAAGGTTTAGGATCAAGCACCGTTGAAGATCTAGTTCGGATTGAACAGCAGCTGGAAAGGAGCGTACGCATTATTCGAGCTCGAAAGGTTTTAACAATAGTTGCTTGTTTCCAAAGAGATCTTTTTCATTCTTTTCAGATGTCGATTGTAACGATTATTGCGGAATCATTAACATTTCTTTGTCAAAATTTCTATGTTTTAGATGCAAGTTTACAATGAACAGATTGAGCAACTAAAGGCAAAGGTACTGCTTACAGAAACCAAGACTTGATTACTAACTGTTTTTATTTATACGGAAGTCTAGAGAAAAAACACAGATTTATGAAAAAAATAATAATCTAATTGTTTCTATATACATGGAAATATTCAGGAGAAATTGCTAGCAGATGAAAATGCAATACTGACAGAGAAGGTCAGTAGTGTTTGTTTATTAATTTCTTCATTTTAACAACGTACCATAAATGTATAAAAACTAGAGGTGTGAATTTTTGATATGACACGAAAAAACGACATAAACCTAACATAAAATCCGTAGGTTTGGGTTTAGTATAAACGGGTTCGGGTCATTTTCAGGTTGAACCCGTTTAGCTAAATGGGTTGTGTTCGAGACAACCCGGTGGGTTCACAGGTTGACCCGTTTAACACATTTATTTTTTTATTTTATTTTTTAAATGTGTTTTATATCATAAATTAATTTGGTCTGGTGTTTTATGCCAAAGTTTAAAACTTAAAATAGAAATTGACATAAGATTTTATAATTAAAATGAAATTGTTTATATACATTTGATATATTTTTTTTAAATTGTAATTTTAAAGTAGTAAGATGTGAAATAAATAAATAAATTCGGGTTAAACGGGTCGTGTTCGTGTCAACCTGCAAATATTCGTGTTATGTTCAGGTTCATATGTCTGACCAGGGTCGGCTCAACCTACAAAATGGGGGCCCTTTCCATATAAAATAAAATAAAATTCTTAGAATCCTGACAAACAGGAATATAAGTATGTACATTTTTTGTATACAAAATCGTGTCAGATAGTCTGACACGATTTTCGGGTTCATGTCAAATTTTGGGGTTCGTGTCGTGTTGTACCCTCCAACCCGCGAACACGACCTGTTAAACATCCCTACTAAAAACGAATTTTTGCAATATAATCATTTGAAACGTTAATCGCTCGAAACCGATAATTGTTTATGCCTTTCCTTTTTCAGTGTCAACTCCAAAAAGACCAAGAAACAGAAGAAATGAGAGCGGATTCACGTGTTGTTGAAGATGGAGAGAATTCGGATGTGGAAACAGAATTATTCATCGGACCACCAGAGACAAGAGCGAAGCCAAGATGGCTAAAGTAACTGCATGGTTTACACATATATACCCACAGATATTTATATATCTATCGAGATTATGTTATGTTAACAGTATTAAGATCGATGAGCACGCTTTACGCTTGCACTTGAACAAAATTTTCAACCAACGGAAGTCTTGAAATGAATGAGATTTTGTTAGTTGAAAATTGAAATCACAAGTTACCTCTGCTGTTTAAATCTTTGTTAATTATTGTACATATGACCACTTGAATTGTTTCTGATCACTGGCCGTGATATGTTTTTCTGATCTTTAGTTTAGTTTAAAATATTCTAGGTTAATTAAGGTTGTGTTTAACATAAGCTAATCAATTGTCGCACACTAACTTTCACTCGTATATAGCCATAAGATATGTGATATATGGTCTCTTATCTGTTCTTGCTTGCGCAAGAAGATTAAATCCCATTACTATGCATATTATGTCCTATGTGAATTACATTTTATATATCATATGCAAATAAACGGTCGCGTACTAACTTTCACTTGTGTATCGCAAGAGGTGTTGGTAGTTTTATTGTTATCAATGTCATTTTATATAATTGAATTTACCTTAAACCAAATAAGAAGTTAAAATATACATTGATACGAGTTAAGATATGTGGAGTGCACATTTGATCAAAACTATTATAATTTCAAGCACTATTAAAATTTTAAGGTTCATAGGGACGAAGCCCCTAGACCATACAGGTAAACCCGTAAATGAACCGAACCTTCATGAACTGTTCGGCGGGAAGTTCGTTTATGTTCGTTCATTTAATAAACGAACGAACACGAACAAATTTTTTTGTTCATTTAATTAAACGAACGAACATGAACACATGTCGTGTTCGTTTATTTGTGTTCATTTATTTTTGGATGAATCATGTACGTTTGAATCACTAATTTACATGTGTTTTTGGATGAATTATTAAGTATTAGACTTGTTCATGTGTGTTTATTAATGTTCATTTATGTTCGTTTGTGTTTGTTTATGTTTGTTCGTTTTATGTTTGTTCATTTGTGTTCGTTTAGCTTTTTAACGAACGAACATGAACGAACACAAACATTTCCATTTTCTTAATGAACGAACATGGACAAAAAAATGTGTTCGATTATGTGTTCATGTTCGGTTAAAATTAAATAAATAACACGAACACGCCGATGTTCGTTCGGTTCGTTTACATGCCTACATACAGGGTTCCGGCTCAGATTTGCCTCATTAGTGAAAAATGGCTTGGAAAATAATGATTAGTTGGAACTAATCATGGGTAGCATATCAATGGCAGATCAATACAAACTAGGTCAGCAGTGGCATTGGGCGAGTAGTAGCAACTGCTTAGCAACAAATGTGATCAACATCAAATAAGTTGTTGATGATGGGCAAGCCAGTAGTAGCAACATAGTTACTGTTGATGGGTAAACCATCAGTAGAAACATAGTTATTAATGATGGAGTTACTGCTCATGCTACTGATGTTTTCCACATATGTAACCGATCACTGTTGACGATTATAACCGTCGTCGTAGAGTTGTTTACAAATTGTTCTATACCTTACTTATTTAGCGATTAGTTTTAATAAAATAATAGGAAAGTTGTACCACAACTGGGCTCAAATGTAATCGGTGGAAAAAGACCCGAAGTAAGCTTTTGGCCCATGTATAAAAACCCAAATTTAGCATCTAGGTCCAGACTCGTTTTTGGAATTACCATTTTCTAGTAGGAGAATTGCAGAGCTGTTGTTCATCAATGGCGGCACGAGGAGGAGAAGGGCAAAGGAGAGGAGGCGGAAGACCACTTCCTCCGTCAGCAAGAGGACCTCCTGGTCCTCCTATTCACGCTAAACCTGGACCTCGATTTGAGCCAGTCGATCGAGAAAAGGTTAGGTTTTGCTCTCTCTCTTTATCCGTTTCCATTTACAGTTTCATTTCCGTGTATTTTATCTTGTTTTTTATTGCGTGTGAGATTATATTGTTGATTGTTGATGTTTATGAGTTATTTTGGCCTTTGAAGTTTTTCTAGGGTTTGAAATTATGCGATGTTCTTGTCTCTGCGGAATTTTATGTTGTATGTAATTGCTTTCTGTTTTAATCAGCTTCTTACTTTTAAAATTTTGAACTCTGCTCATTGTTTTCATAAGTTGATCTCTTTCACTACTTAATATGGTCACTATCCTAGCAAAGAGAAATTGAACATCAACACAATATTCTAAAAAATTACTCTTAAAGGGTCACCTCACTGCTTCAATTACTATTAGTATGCTGTATACATACATGAATCATAAGAGCACACCTAGGCTTCAAGTGTGTCTACTCCTTCGGTTCGCAACTGATTGCTGTGTTAAGTGTTTCAAGAAGTTAATCGGGGATTAATATTCCTTTCGCGGCTTGTGCGTGTTAAACGATCTTCTCAACTAGGAGGTAACCTTTCCGATCCTTTGCAACTGATTGTGTCAGAGTCAAACCTTGTAAATGTGATTGTATTAGAATGGATGATTAGGTTACACATAGATGTGGTATTTGTAGACCACAATATTACATAAATAACCCTACACTATTACTAACTACACATTTGTCTAATAGTCAGTGGTGCGATGAAATCTATATTTTAGAAAGCAGTTGTGTCGAAATGGTTTAGTACCAAAACTTCTTTTCTCAAATGTCTACGTAATCTAAAATCATGGTTTATGCATTGAAACAAACTGCATGTCTATGCATAATCCCTGATTAGATAATTAAGCACCGGAGGATCACGCACTCACGCGACTGGAAAGCTCCAATTAGTTCTGTTTGTAGCACTAAATTGAAACACACATTAGAAAAAGGTATGTAAATGTCAGGCAAACAAACTATCCAGTGTTATAGCATGTTACCGACCCATATTGATCTAGAGCATTCCTTTTCCATTAAGTTAGGAATTTCAGTCCTATTTTGTGGTCTCTGTCATTATCCAACGATAAGCATGTTAAAAGTTCTTGTTAGCCTTTACACTTATCAGTTGCTTGTGTATTATTCATAATCTTCATCTTATGAAGTTTGGTTCACTTATTAGTATGACATTTCAATGCAATTAGTTTTAGCTATTATTGATGAAATGGTTTCTTTGATTTACAGACTTGTCCATTGCTACTTCGGGTTTTTACTAAGGTAAGAATGCTGTTTGAGACTCTGGAACCTTCTTTTTTCCCTAAAACTATTCAAGATAATTATCAAAAAGAATAATGGTTACTGGTGCTTGTGCGTCTAATGATGGCGTATGAGTGTTCTTGATTTCAAACAGGTTGGTGGTCATCACAGCCAAGCAGACTTTGCAGTCAGAGGCAAGGAGCCTAAAGATGAAGTTCAAATATACACTTGGATGGATGCTACACTTCGTGAGCTAACCGATTTGGTATGGAAAATGATCCAAGTTTAAACATTTTTTTAATTTATATTTATGCCCCTTGAACATGCATGTCTGTTCAAATTTTGGCACTTAGGGAATTAGAATATTTTTTCATATGATTCTGAATTATAGACTGTGAAGAGATTTGTTGTATATTATGTATTGTGGTCATAAGTGTATCATATGTTCTTTTGGCACTCATTCTATCATTTTGCTTTCCAGGTAAAAGAGGTAGCACCAGAAGCTAGAAGAAGAGATGCTTTGCTGTCATTTGCTTTTGTATATCCTACTAAAAGTGGCCATTTTACTGTCAAAGAGGTATCCACCTTTCCTTTGTTGGTTACTCAAATGTTGATGGCTTTTAATTTTATAAATATGAATTACTGGGAATAGTTAGGATTGAAGCCGGCAACGTGATTTTTATTCATTGAAACAAACTTGTAATTTTGTCTGACATAAAGTTGTAATAGTAATCTATAATAATTGAGGCGTGCCATTGTGCCACATTTACTAATCTTGAACTAAATTTGAGCTAGTGAAATGATTCTTTAAGACACGATTCAAAAGTATAGTTAGCATTGTTTGTATGAGAAATGGACACAGTGGCTCTCAAGAAAAATTGCGTTCCTCGTGCAGTTGCTGGGGCGGGGTGGGGTTTAATAGGCTCATCTGTTTATCTTCAAATCCTAATGAAAAGAGAAGATTCTAATCGTTTTCTTTGTCTATTTTACGGGTCCCATTTTTGTTTCCCTTAAAGTAACAGTAAAAATTTATCTTTTTTCTATTTTTTTTACTTTATTACTGCCTCACAGTATCTAATCAGGCGTACATAAATAAAATAATCAAAATGTATGGAACCTAAGCTTTTCTGTGGGCACGATATTGAGAGCAAACGTAAATAGGCTAAATAGTTTCATATGATCATGAGTGGGATTCACTTGGTTTGTTTGTTTGTTTGTTCCATATGATCAGTTCTCACACAGCACAGGTTATCAAATCCAACAGATCTTGTTAATGGCAGCAATCTTTTGTACTTTTTGTTTCATCTTTTGTTGCATATTGTGTAAATATAAATGAAAAATTAAAAATGAAAACAAATACTTGAGAATTTCTTTTTGCTAAGGCAAATAGGCAATAACTTTTGTAACTTGACCTGTATATGTTCTTACATTCAACCGCTTTTTATTGTGTCTCGACAAGGTCGGGAAAACCTTCTCTTATCCTAATGCAAGACGTCCCGATGATGGCAGCAAGGCTCTTGGCACCCTTAGCTTTGAGGTACTTTTTGTGTATGACATTTTCTCCCATGGAAAAAGTCCTGTTTATACCCTAAATAATTTATTTTTATTTAAAATAATCCTGAAAAACGCGTATATTTTCAAAACTTGTATCTATAATCTATGAACTTGTTTCTAACTACTAGCCAAATTTGCAGATTGGAGATTACCTGGATGTGGCAATTCTATAGACTTCAATCAAATTTAGATCCCCAATATTAAACCGTATGGTCTACTTTTTCATGTGCACATTGTTTGTTCGCATATGCGTTTGAGTTTTTGTATTAACTAACCATCATTGTAGTTTCCGGTTCAGTTAACAGAATCTAGACCTGAGCATGATGCATGTATGTTGCTTGGATTCTTTGTGTGGAACTCAATAGCTCTAACATTATTTTCTTGTTCCGCCTGGATAGGGTTTTTGGAGCTGGGGCCTGGGGGTTTTCCTGGAAGCAGCCTCTATTGGTTTGCCAACATTCCACCCTTCCCAGACCCTATCAATAGCTTTGTTTTTTGTGGGATTCTACTGTGTATGGTTGTTGTAGACCCGAGCATGATGGTTACACTTCTTGGGTGACCAAAACTCTGAATCAAACCAAAGATATTTACTCAATTGATTCACATTTTTGTTTTTTTGATTGGTTGTTTACGATAGATACCAATTATAATTTGGTTTTTTGTCCGCCCCTCAATCCATGGTCACTAATTACTCCCGAATTATAATTTAGTTATCACTCTAAGCAAGGAAATTGATTTTATTATTTCCCAAACATTTAACCTATTGTTAATATTTATTTGCGTAGAAATGTTTCTTCCTTCATCTTAAATTGGTCACTCTTGTCTAATGTTCAACTAAATAAACTGAGGTTAATGTGATTAACAAGGATACAATAATTGAAAGTTATCTGTTTAAATGAGAGAACAAATTTTTTTTTGGAATGGCAAACGTTACTCTTATTATACTATTACATCAATAATCCTAAACTATTCTCTTGCCCATGTTTGAACTTGAGACCTCCTATCTAAGAGATATATGCCTCTACCAAGTGGGCTAGCCCGACATTGGCAAATGAGAGAACAGATACAAATGTTATTTTGTAACACTTCCTCTAGAACAGATATATATGAGTTAGATTCAATCCTTAAGATGCTTGATTTGTAATAGGATGAAACTTTGTTTTTAACTTTAAACCTCTTTTGAAATGTTTAATTACCTTGGTAATGGTCCTCTTGCTATTTTAGATTTTATACAATGTAGAAATAAAGGCTCAGTATCATATAAGCATAGTGACATTTTAAAACAATAAAATATGGTATTTTGTTGATTTAACGAAACCAACAACCTTACGTACTATAGTTAAAGCAAAAAATACAAGCGTTTATGCGATTATCACGAATTTCTACTTAAAATTGATTTTGTATTAAATGTCCCACAATTTAGCGAAGACTTATTAGATTATACATTAAGCGTTGTGCTTTTATTTAAAACAATAAAATTTAGTTTACTTTCCATTGATTTACAATTAACATTTTTTTCTAAAATCAAATCAAGATATTTCTATTTAATGAAGCGGTAAAAATCTCTAAGGAAAAACAAGAGAAAGTAATTTTAGTAATTTAATCTTGTAGTTAAAAAATTATATTAAACATCCTTTTCATACATATAATCTGGATAAATATTTTGATTTTCAGACGAAAAGAATAATCCGGGTTCGATTCTTGCCACCACCATTAGTTTTCGCGACATCGCAAATGAGGCTTAGCTCTTAGGCTGATGCACCAGGGTTTTACCCACGCTGATCCAGGGTTCGAGCCTCGGCTCTCCCTCAAGCCCGGAAGGGGCCGTATTGGGTGGAGTTTTTCCTTCAAGCTCTCCAACTCTGATACCAAACGGGCCCGGTTAGGACAACATATTGACCGGAGTTGGACGAGACTCTCCTATATGACGGGGGTGCTACGTCACAACATTCAATTTCGCCTCTAAAAAAAAAGACGAAAAGAATAGTTTTTGTTGTATATGTTCTTTTTTAAATATTATATAATCCTATTTTGTGTTTATATGGCATCAAGACAAGACAACCATCAATCCTATACTAATAAAAAAACCTTAAATTAAACAAATAATATTGAGTACTTCCTAAAACTAATTTTTAATAAAGATAGCAACATGACATACGACTAAAAACACCAATATATAGAAAGCCTTGTGATTTTTGTCAGTATTAATAAATATTATATTACATAATAAATTGGATTTTGTGTACTAAAATAATACACATGAATTATGACGCAAAAATTAATATAAAAACAAAATTAGAGAAATGTACTAATACTTCGACTTCGGCTACCGATTTCCTCAGCCGACGGCATTTGGCTTTTCTTTCCTTTATTCTTTGTCTTCTCTCTCTCTCTCTCTATATATATATATATAATACATATATATATATATATACATATATATATATATATAAGGGAAGTATCATAAGAAAACTCATTGTTCATGAGAAAACCAAAAAACTATTTATTAAACGTAAAAAAAGAATAAAAAAATCATAACTCAAAATATAAATCAAAAACTAAAAAACTGTTTCGGAGACCTTGTTCCCCACGTCGTCCTCGTTCACAAAAAAAAAATTCAACGCAATACTACATATGTGTAGTAGGGTTAGCTTTTAGGTTTAGTTTTTTGGGTTTAGTTTATCTTTTAGGTTAGGTTTTTGGGTGTACTACACATATGCAGTACCTTTAATGAGGAGTTTTTTTGTTTTCTCATGAAAATGAGTTTTCTAGTGAACTCACCCTATATATATGGGTTAGGATCTTTTGAGAACTCATAAATACTTGAGAACTAGCGAGAACTCGTCAAAAAACCATTTCTTTTTGTTTTCACTACATTTATTAATAATATACAACATAAAAAATGATATATTTCTCCAATTAATTCATCTCTTCTCTCTAAATTCTTCTTAAAAAATTTTATACACATGTGTAAATGGTAAACACTTACACATGTGTAAGTGGTAAACTTACACATGTGTAGATTTTTTTAATATATGAATACATGTAAATTTACATATATAAATTCATTTTTTATGTTGTATTCTAATAATAAAGGTAGTAAAAACAAAAAAATGGTTTTGATTGGTTTTTTGACGAGTTCTCGCGAGTTCTCAAAATATTTAGGAGTTCTCAAATGATCCATATATATACATATATATATATATATATATATATATATATTTATGAAGTTTTAAATACAAAGGGCTTATTTCATACAAAACATAGAAAAGAATAGTAGCGCGCCTCGTGTTTCTTTTAATTTTTAGTGGGATGGATATTTTTGTCATTATACCAACTATTAATTATGCATGCGTAATTAATTAAAAATGCGTTATAATTTTGCGTTTGCTATAAACATACAAGTGTAATAAACCTCAGTCTTGCGTGATTACTAGACATATATATATACATATGCGTAATAAACCTAATACTAAGACTTGCGTTATTACGTATGCGTAATAAACCTCATACAAATCAACATGCGTGATTACGTATGCGTAATAAACCTCAGACTTGCGTTATTACGTATGTGTAATAAACCTTAGATTTGCGTTATTACGTATGCGTAATAAACCTCATACAGATCAACAAGTGTGATCGTACAAATAAGGGTGAACATGATTACATATTTGAATTTCATATGCCAAATAAGGGTGAACGTGATTTCAGGGATTAATTTATACGCTTTTATCACATAAGGGTGAAGATGATTTCAGGTAGTTGACGGCGTTTTTACAGAGATTGTTTTTTGCGCATGTTGTTAGAGATTAACCTTAATACCCTTTTTTACCTAGACGCTCGTTTATTTTTTCATTCTATTTACATCCATGCCACCGCATTTTTAAGCCCTAGATTAAATCAAATCTACGGGTAGGAAGCCTCGTACACTAAGAACCCTTTATACGATAACCGCTCTTTATATATATATATACATATATGGTATGGATCAAATTATAACCAATATTTGATGTGATAACCACTTTTAAACAATCACATAATTCGTAAATTATTTTTTCTTTTAATTGTTAAAAGAATATTTAAATATCTATTACATATATATTGAACATAAATACAGAAATGAGGAGTGTTACATATAAGTAATACATAGTGTTACGTATATGTAACACTATGTCAACAGAAAATAGAATGATAATTGTTATATGTACGTAACATTATGTTATGGTTTTTATTTGGTCCCAACCTCTATATATTCATATTTATATACATATACACACTATAATTTATGAATAAGTTATAAATTTTGTGACTATTTGAGAGTGGTTATCACGGTTATCACATAAAATATTGGTTATCATTTGAACCGCGTGCGCACACACACATACACTGGGTTAGAAACATGTGTTTTACACGAGTTGAATAAAGTAAATATTAAACAGCCTGTAATGAAGATTTTGAAATTATAAAAAAATATTAAATAGTAATGAAGATTTAAAAATAAATAAAGTAAACATTCAATAGTTAGTAAGAAAATATTATATAGTTAATCATTTTTTTACATGAAAGTAGCCGACGGTTTTGTAACTTCTTTTGACATTTAAGATGTTTCCGTACATGTACAAGATATAAAGTTTTAAGGGGCAATTACATATATCCCCTAAAAACTTCATTAATTTACGTATATCCCATTTATTAATTACATATATACCCAACTGGATGATGAAATCGATCAGAAGCGACGCTGTATGATAGAATCGATCGGAAGCAGGAATCAGAATATTAGGGTTGTGATCGATGGAATAAAAATAGTCGTATTTACTGCAAAGTTAAAAGGGTAATTTTATAAAAGAGGGGGTATATGTAATTTATGTTTTGGGTTAGGTATATATGTAATTAGTGTTGAAAATTAGGGTATATATGTAATTCTACCAGGTTTTAATGGTTAGAGGTACAAGACAAAGAATTTAAAAATTAATATCTATATTTTGAGGATTTTTCCTATTTTTAATCCCATATATATATAAGCTCACCTAAACAAAATCGGAAACCATCATACCAGAATCTTGATTAGCGATCCATGGCTCCTGTTATTCTCCCTTCACCATTAGAAACAAACCCTTTAGTCTTTGATGCTTCTATTTTTCAAAAGGAAACTAATATACCCTCACAATTTGTATGGCCGGACCATGAACAGCCCCGCCTTGAAACACCACCACCACCACTTACTGTCCCTCCGATTGACCTGAAAGCCTTCTTCTCCGGGGAACCACTTTCAGTATCCAATGCAACTCGTTTAGTCAACTCTGCCTGCCAACAGCATGGCTTCTTTCAAGTTCTCAATCATGGTGTTGATTCCAATTTGATAAATGAAGCCCACAAGATCATGAATATCTTCTTTGCAATGCCATTGATGGAGAAGCAAAAGGCTCAAAGAATGTTTGGTGAATATTGTGGATATGCTAGTAGTTTCACTAATCGATTCTCCTCTAAACTTCCATGGAAAGAAACACTTTCTTTTCGATATTCGGCACATCCAAATTGCTCCAACATAGTTCAAGATTACTTTTTGAATGTGATGGGTGAAGATTTTAGTGATTTCGGGTATGAAAAATGACACCAATCTTACAACTTTCTTGTTGTCTGTCTTCAAAGTCAAAGATCATGAATCTGGATTTTCCTTGTATAAATCAAGATTCTCTTGAGCTTAACTTAACAACTATTACAGTCTACGCACCTTGATACCGCTAGCCTATATGTTGTTTGATTCTTGCTTTTTACCTATTGATTTGTTTATCATAATTCAATTTGATTTTTTTTCTTATGTCATTTTAACAAATTAACATGTAACTAATTTTGATATTATTGTTGATTTGTGTAGGAGGGTTTGTCAAGAATATTGTGAGGCTATGAGCAAACTTTCTCTCGATATCATGGAGCTACTAGGGACGAGCCTTGGAATCGAGCGATCCCATTTTAGGGATTTCTACAAAGACAATGATTCGATTATGAGATTAAACTACTACCCTCCTTGCCAAAAACCAGATCTAACTCTTGGAACTGGCCCTCATTGTGATCCGACTTCCCTAACCATTCTTCATCAAGATGATGTTGGTGGGCTTGAAGTATATGTCGACGAAAAGTGGCACTCAATCGCTCCTTGCTCCGAAGCCTTTGTCGTCAATATTGGAGATACATTCATGGTTAGTACCAACAAAACAATATATAGTAGTTATTTATTTTTCGTTGCTAACTTGAGTTTCTCAAATAACATTAATGTGAAATCTTATGTGAATCTCACGTATCAGTTCTATATATCACACAAAAGATGTTATACAGTAAGTAATGTCCGGTCTCAAATATTACCAAAACGTTTTGGGTGCATTACCTGCAGATAAGACGTCCACAGTTAAATATGTTTGGGTGGGATGATCCAAGGATGGGTATTGACCTCTTGAGAATTTTTCACCCAGGCAAAAAAAGAACAAGGTCGTGAGCTTCTTATGATCCAAACAGACAATATATTAGTTGTTACGAGAGGCCGAATGTTACAATATATCTTTCTTGTAGTGAAGATCAAATCTCAGTGTATATATACTGTTTTCACTAACAAAGATTAGGGTTTTTGTTCTCCAGGCACTGTCGAACGGATTATACAAGAGTTGCTTACATAGAGCGGTGGTGAATAACCAAACTCCTAGGAAATCTCTTGCATTCTTTCTGTCTCCGAACATGGATAAAGTGGTGAGACCACCTAAAGCATTAGTGGAGAACTATCGAAGGATGTATCCCGATTTTAAGTGGTCTAGTTTCCTTGAGTTTACACAGAAACATTATAGAGCAGACATGAAAACCCTAGATGCATTCTCGATTTGGCTTCAAAAAGAACTTAAGAGTTAGATTTTTGTTCAATTTGTACTGATGATCATGAACACAATTCTGTTAACCTAGTTTGTTTTGTACAAGATTAGCATTGTCAATATGTCATGATCTAATGTCGGTTTTCAATTGTAAATCTAGAAATTAAGTTCTAAAACAATTTCTACCGGCTCGTGCTTTTAACTTTTGTCACATGCGACAAAAACCATATAATTTACATGAAAAAAGTTTATGAAAATTAACTTTTTTGTGGCATTGACATGAAACATAGGAATAATTGTAACGTACATGCGTGCATGATGGTACACGTGTGTTACAAGTTAAGGAAATGATCTTATTAATTCCCAAAAATCCATACATTCAACTTAATTATCTTCATGATTTGATTCAAAAGGCATTCATATCAATACAAGGATTTCACCCTGCGCCGACGCCGTCTATACCGACGACACTAGTCGTCAGGATACGTCACCCTATACCGATGACATGTCGTCGTTATAGGTCAAAACCAAATTTTTGTATGGGAGACCCTATACCGACGACATGTCGTCGGTATAGGGTTAAGCCAGATGAAGGGAAAACATGGCGCCCAATTAATTATTGGGGAAAACCTGTACCGACGACATATCGTTGGTATAGACCAATTTCCATTTTTTTTCCTTTTTTTAATTTATTAAATTTTCGACGGTGGATTTTTTTTTTAAATTAAATAAATTCTGGAAAACCCTATACCGACGACATGTCGTCGGTATAGGTTTTTTTTACTTTATTGACTAGTCAACATTCTACAAACCCTATACCGACGACATGTCACCAAGGTCGATTCTCATTTATGATTATATTTTAAGAATGATATATTTATGTCTATAGCCGAAGAAATTAGATAAATGCTAACATATATGCATTGATAAAGTTCATGTCGAAAGTCAGCATAAATGGTAAATATGATAAATGCTATTCCATGAATAGATATCGTGGTCGTTTTGACCACTTTTACGGTTATCGTAGTGTTTGTTGTAGAATTTGTTAAATTTAGTAAATTTATTGTTAAAGTCCCACCATTTACCCGAAACCTTGTCGGCATTACGGTATTCGCCCCCCCCCCCATTGCGGCGTGAATTTTTTCACGAACATATAACCAAAAATCCTTTCCTTTTTGATTATTTCCTATACAAATATACAAAAATTATTAACACATTATAAAAAATTATAAAAAAAATTACATAGAACTTATAAAAAAAATATAAACGCCTTACCAATTTTTGGGTCCTCCGATACATCTACCCAAACTTATGTCAAAGCAAATTCTTCGTCCGGTGTTCACTTTTCATGTACACGTGGGGTTTCTTGGTTGTGTCGACGATTATTGGTTGTTTCTTTTTATGAGAACGTTTATTTGGTTGTGTCTCGGGGACGGATTCGGTGAATTTTTGTGTTTCGGGTATGGAATCCGGTGTGGGAAAGATTTGGGTCGGAGGGGGCATTTGGTGAAAGGTAAAGTTTGCGGTAAAAATATTGGGATTGAGTTGGTGAAAAACGTTTGGTTCCGGTGACGTACTCGGAACATAAACTTCTTGAATATTGGGATTGAAGAGGTTGCTCGGTTCATTGTTTGGGTCGTGATTTTGAGGGAAAAACCGAATATTTGGGTTGTTGCGAATGTTCACATAATATGGGTGGTTTGGGTTCAAAGGATTCATTTTTGAGCGAATTTGAGTGTTTGAGTATTTAAGAATTTAAAGGAAAGAGATTGAAAGATTTGAGAGTTTTAGTATTTGAGTTAGTAAAATGGTTTGATATATTTATAAAAGATATTTTTTTTAATATCCAACTGCTAGTTTTTCCACGTTGGAAAACATTGAATGCCACATGTGAATGCCCCTTAGCCCGTGAATGCCCCCCCCCCCCCACCCAATCACGCCCTAGCGGGGCGGTGTTCTACGCCCGTAAAAGACCATATGGATCACAGCCCCTCCCCCTCATGGTACCACTACACACACCCTTATGGCGTCATGAACTCAAAATTGTGTCTAAATGTATAATTGTGGCAGGCAGGGGCGAATCTTTCTTAGGGCCCGGGGGGGCCCCGCCCCCCCCCCGATTTTTCGCTCAGTAGTGTTAATTTATACGTATTCGGCCGATTTTTTGCTCGACAGTGTTAATTTATATGTATTCGGCCGCATATTTTATAGTACCCGGCCCCCCCGATAGGAAAAAAAAATCCCGGCCCCCCCCGGGTTTTTATTGAAGCTTCGCCACTGGTGGCAGGGAGAGATTAAACCTGAAATTATGTTTTTACATTTTAACTAACATTTTATCATAATCTTATAATACTATTAAAATACATATAATGTTTCATACGGACGAAAAGGTGAGAGAATAACGAAGGACAAAATATAAATCAATATATATATTTAAAGAACATGAAATAATTAAGAAATTAAATATAAATTATACATCAACACTCAAAACAGCTGATAATGCAGTTAAAAAGGCACTAAGACAAGTTATAATTTAACAAAACAGACAATTTAAAGCAGCACCAAAAAAAATAAAATTTATATGAATAATTGGATGCTGAAGGAAATAGAATTAGATACCCTTACCCTATGACAATATCTTTTTTTTTAATTTAATTAAACTATCCCCAACTTTCCTCTTAGAGGATTCAAATCAGTTTTTTGTCAGTTTTTCCCATATAAAATACGTGATTCCTCGATTCTCTATTTTTTTTTGTTCCCCGATAAACCTCCTTTTATATATATATATATATATATATAGGGGAGGGTTCAATTCATAACACTAAATATTGCGAGAACACACAAAACAAAATGAATCATTCACTTTTTCAATGTTAAAAGGTTTTAAAATATAAGAAAATTATATAAATGTAATGTTTATTCGTTTTTCATGAAATTCAAATAAAAAAATACGAACAAATTTCGTTTATATACATACCTACACATGTGTAATTCATGTGTAGGTTTTTTTACATATACATAACGTACACATGTATAGGAAACTTTTAAATATATAAAAGCATATGAAAAAACTAGTTTGATGGTTTTTTATATATATAAACATACATATTTGTATGTAAGAAGTATAAAATTTTAAATTTTTTTACCATGGATCAAAAAAATAAACGATTTAGATTTGTTCCCCTTGTTCTCGCAATATTTAAGTTTTCTGAAATGAACTTCTCCCTATATATATATATATATATATATATATATATATATATATAGGGTGAGGTTCAAATACTAACCAATATTTATGTGATAACCATGATAACCACTCTCAAACACAGAGTTACGTATATGTAACAATTATCATTATGTTAATGTTACATATATGTAAACACTATGTCTCACGTATATGTAACATTATTTGGTACGTATACGTAAGACTCATCATTTCCGTATTTACGTTCAAAATATTTATTCAAGATACTTAAAGACTATTTTAACAAGTAAAAGAAAAAATAATTTATAAATTATGTGATTGTTTTATAGTGGTTAGCACGGTTATCACATTAAAAGTTGATTATTATTTGAACCCTTCCCTATATATATATATATATATATATATATATATATATATATATATATATATATATATATATATATATATAAATTATTTTTTCTTTTAATTGTTAAAATAGTATTTAAGTATCTTGAATAAATATTTTAAACGTAAATACGGAAATGATGAGTCTTACGTATACGTACCAAATAATGTTACATATACCTGACACATAGTGTTTACATATATGTAACATTAACATAATGATAATTGTTACATATACGTAACACTATGTTTGAGAGTGGTTATCATGGTTATCACATAAATATTGGTTAGCATTTGAACCTCACCCTATATATATATATATATATAGGGGAGGGTTCCAGAGAAAACCAAATAGTTAGGCGAAAACCGAGAAAACCACTAAAAACCAATTTTAACCAATCATATAATAATATGTATTTTTTATTTTATTTTATTTTTATTTATTTATAAGAGTATCAATGTAATATTATACATTTATACCAAAAAAATCATTTAAGTATTGGCTTACGTATACATAACACATAGTGTTACGTATACATACACAGAAAACAAAAAAAATACGGTTACGTATACGTAATACACAATACGTAAAATGATTTTTTGGTAAATTGTGTAATATTATATTAATACACTTAGAAATAAATTTAAATAATAAAAAATCTATAAATTATTTGATTGGCTTTTAGTGGTTTTCTCGGTTTTCGCTTAAATTTATGGTTTTCTCTTGATCCCTCCCTTATATATATATATATATATATATATATATATATATATATATATATATATATATATATATATATATATATATATAAAATTGGTTTCTTTTATGTTGCAATGTTTTTTTTGTTTGTATTTTCAAATGTATATGGTACTTTACCACCATAATTCATATACGAAAAATATTTTAAAAAAATGTATTTTTCATGGGTTTTAGATAAAACATGGAACGGCATAAAAAACATTATCATAAAGATTAACATCAATAACGTCCTAGATGTTTGCTTATTTATCGTCGTTATTCCTTATATAGGGCATATGCTGCTTTCCAAATTTTGATAAAAATCTCATTTTTATAAAGAAATATAATTTGTTTGATTAAAATTATAATATAAGATAGACATCATCCAATTGGTCGATTGAGAAGTGTAATGTTTGGACTTGACGATAGTCGATGCAAATCAAAATGTTTTATAATTCAAAGTTAGGTACTGAAAAGGAAATAATCAGTTCCAATTAATTATTAATATTAAGTGTTCTCATAGAGGAAAAATACTATACATTTAATCTACTTTAAATATAAAGTATTCTTAATTTTTTTTTACCAAAAAGGACAATTCTAAAGAAATAAATAACTATTATAAATTAATCGATTATTGTTAACTAGTATTTTTCCCCCGCCATGCTGCGGGAGAGCGATCGCATGTTTGTTATTATTTTTAAACGTTAATGAGTGTCAAGTAAAAATTTGTAACGGTTGAGTGAATTGTGAGTTACTACTAAACACGTGGAGATTTCTTATTGGATAAGTTACTACTTATCAAGTTGCCTTGTTATTAATAGGTATTTTCCCCAAAAATAGCTAGTAACATACCCAAAAAGATAGCAATGCGTGTTTTACATCGATAGTAGATATGTATATTGTTATAAAAAAGGTTCCGAATATGTCATTTCTTTGGTCCGCGGAAGGCAATAATGACTTTCATTAACGGAAAAATAATAATAAATTAAATTAAACAAATTAACTTAAATTGAACAATTATGAAACTTGGTTATTAGTTAGTGATTTTTTTATACACAATTACCTCCTATTTCAAGTTAATTTGAAAAACTAATCACTAAATAGCAATCAATATTCATATATGTTACATTTGTCTCACTTAATTTAAAAAAAAACTTTTATAAAAAAGTTATAAAAGATTAGAACATATAATGAAAGGTGAGTGAGTTCAGAGAAAAAAAAATTAATAACTTTAATAAAATATTTGAAAAACTTGGATTCTTGTTGAAAGTTTTTTGCTTTAAATAATAATAAAAGTTGTATTCTCATATTAATTAGGTGTAAATAGAACATTCATTTCTATATTGCGACATCATTGAAATCTACTATGTATCATAGTTCTTAAAGGCTACTTATAATTGGTTTAATATCTATAATCATCACATTAATCAACACGTATATATAAAGGAGAAAAATTGTAATTATTTACGATCATATCTAACCAAGTTTTGATTCCTTTGTCTATACAAAGCATAATACAATTTAATGATCCAAATTTTTAAATCTAAAATATATTTCAGAAGCTCCATCAAGTTCCAAAAATATAAATATTTCTTTTAACTTTTTATTAGTTAAAAAAAACAAAAATAAATTATATAAAATTAGCATGTTGATATTTTTCTTTGTAAGAAAACAGTAAATTACTCAACTTTATATAAATTTTCATTTAAGAATTGAGATGCTTAACTTTTTCTATCAATTAAATTTCTTTTTTCATTTAGAGACATTTTTATCGCTTTGAGTTGATTGCTATTCACTATTTAACTGATCATATGACTCCAGGTGACCTTGCTATGTTGCGTGTGACATTCTTTAATACGATAATCATCTCTAGATGTCATCAAGACGCATATTTAAGTATGTGTTTTAAACGTGAATGTGTTCACCCATGACCGAAAAACAAATTATACTATAACATAATTAGTTTACATTTTTCATTTTCCAAATTTTCTCATTTTATTAAATTAATAATGACTTTTATGTTTGAATATTAGTGAATAAATCAAGAAGCATGTGATTACATCAAGTTGAAGATTCGCACACCGAAGCATAAACATGTTGGTACATAGGGGTCATGTTCCAAAGTGATGCGGCTAAAGTATTCGTTTACTTTTTTGAAGGGCCAAATATTTTATTAATATTATAATTAATACATTTTTTTTTTATTAAACATAAAAACTTTTAGTGTCATTGCGACTCGACTATACAATGGAGATAGAAGAAGTGTGAACACTTGATCTAGATGCAACATACCGATCATGACTTTACGCCACACCGGCTTGACTTTCGAGCTATGCACCAAACAACGATCGATCGAGAATGTACGACTTATTTTCATGGTAAATGTAACACTTAGAGAAAACAAACTATCGAGTACAAATATTGATGATAAAACTATAAAATCCTTAGAAACTTTTGAAAAATAGTTAATTCCTTTATATAATAGATTAATTAAAATTTTTCATTGAAGTAAATTTGACGAATTTAGAACTTTAGAATTATTTAAGATTCAAATTAAAAATGCTAAAAAGAAAATTACATCAGATCCATAATGACATAATAAATATTAAGTGGACAACTTATTTATTTATCTAAAAAATATTTGTTAATAATAATGTTATAATATTTATCTAAAAAAGATTTGTTAATAAAATTCTTAGTTTACAATGTTTAAAAATTCGACACAATCCAGTTTAAATATGAGACGTTCTGAATAGAGGTGCACAATAGCCGGTTTTTGAACCGAACCGGTTTCGAACCGGCCCGAACCGGTTTGGTCAACGCGAACAGTAAACCGGTTTTGACCAAAACCGGTTCGGGTTAAGCCGGTTTTGTAAGTATAAAACATCGAACCTGTTGAACCGGTTCAGTTCGGTTCTGGACCGGTTCGAGTTGGTAAACCGGTTTAAACCGGTTTTTTTTTTTTTTTTTTTTTTTAATAATAAATATTTTACAAAATTACAAAACATTACAATCCGAGAAAAATAAAAACATAAAGTTCAACGTTTATTCATATTGTAGGGGTTCGGAAATCACAAAACATTACAAAATTAAACATTACAATACGAGAAAAAAAAAATATATTTTTATTTTTTGGAGTTTTTTTGTTTTATATTAGCCGTCATTCTCGGAGGAGTTACTAGTGGATCCTCGTAGTCTATCATCTTCGGCGAGTTCTTCATTTGTAAGTGGGCTCGCCAATCCTTGGTTAACCTAAAATTAATTCTTTTTTTGCTTTTTTCCACATTTTTAGACAATCACGTCTAAGAGTATTACGACTTACTTGATGATAACGTGGTTGAAGGGCTTCTTGAATCATCCTCGTCGTGAGCGGATTGTCGAAGTGGTTGAACGGCAAACCTCTTTGAATAACTAATTTCGCCATTCTATCTCGAACAATATTTGGATCGAAGTTCCAAATTCCACCCTCGCTTGTCATAGATGCTTGACCCTCATCCGGAATTTTCTTCAAACTCGGGCAAAATTTTTCCATATGAGTTTTTAATGTAGAATTTGAATCCTTTTTAAAAAACCCACCACATTTTTTGCAACGAGCCCGTTCCAACCCGTTAGACATCTCACATAGATCGTAGTTTGACCAAATTGCGGGGTTCCTCGTTGTTGGTATGATTCTCACAACGCTAACTTCGGAAGAGGAAACACCAAAACTTGAAGAATTTGCCATAACGTTTTTTGAGCGTTTTTTGACCGTTTTTTGAGCGTTTCTTGAGCGTTTGAGAAGTGTGATTTAACCAAAACACCCACTACCTATTTATAATGTGTTTGGGGGTTAAAATGGGTGAAAAAACGGTCAAAAATTGGTTCAAACGGCTATATAGCCGTTATCCAACGGCTAGATTCAAAAAATTAACGTTAAACCGGTTCAAACCGGTTCCTCAAACCGGTTCACAAAAAACCGGTTCTAAACCGGTTTTCACGCAAATGATCCAAACCGGTTTTAAACCGGCGGTTCCTACCAGTTTGAAACCGGTTCACAAAAAACCGGTTCGTGGACGGTTCGGTTTCCGGTTCCGAACCGGTTTGGATTTCCAAACCGGTTTTTTTGTGCACCTCTAGTTCTGAATATTCATCTTTTATAAGATGAATTATTCTATCAAACATTAGTCGGAATGAAAAGGCCCATTTTCTTACTTCTTCTTTATTAAGTTTTCTTGGCCCAGTAATTGTTCCTCCAAGACTGTTATTCCACTATACATTTTTGGCCCATTACCTGTTCTGGGCCTTGGGCCCTAACGAGATGTTTGTTAACGACCGACATGTTATGTATGTGAGTTTTGAAGCACGTGTGGCTTTTAGAGGAAATTGATAAATAATTGTCGGTCCCAGTGTTTTGCAACATGTGATGTCAGTAGCCAAATTATTAGCAGGTGCATGCAATTATTATTTAGTTTTTATTTCTTTTATCTTAATGGATCTATTACCAACTAATTATTTTATCTTAATGCATCCACAAGAACAACAATCTAAATCCGATAGTTTTAAGTGTTAGTATCTGTTCCTTTGTTCGGTTAAAATTAAGCAAATGAATTAGAAGAAACCGTAAATTCATATCATTTGATTCATTTAACGGCGTGTTAATTGTTGGATATTTTAGTGTAATTGGATTGACTTGTTAACCAAAGTAAGGGGGTGTTTGGGATTACTTATTAAACATACTTATTGACTTATTACTTTTTGTAATAAGTCAATAATTTATAAGTGTGTTTGGATATGGTAAAATGATTTTTCAAAATAACTTTTAGAAAAGAGATAATAAGTTGTTTTTAAAAAGTTACAATTTTTAACTTTTTATTTCTCCTTATTACTTTTAGGGAGTAATTTTCCTGATAACTTGTCATTTTTCATTAATAAGTCAAGCCAAACACTTTTTAAAAAATAACTTATTGACTTTTCCCACCACATAAGTTAATCCAAACACTTTTTTAAAAAAACTAATTTTCAAAAAGTAATAAGTTAATAAGTCATTTTAACAAAAAGAACTTTTGTGGTTAATAAGTAATCCCAAACACCCCCTAAATCATAATTTACATCAAACAAGTCAGAAATTACGGAGTGCATGCTTGTTTGAATTTATTGTGATCAAGACCGTCCCCGAGATTTTAGGCGTCCTGTGTGTGACTTAAAAATATGGGCCCCTAAAAATCTAAAATATAAAACTATATATACGAAAAAAAATTCATTAATAGAATAGAAAAATTCATTAATACGATAGAAAAATTCGTCGATGAAACATCCTTAATTTTAAAACACCAGCTATAATAAACAATTACACACGCGGAAGCATTCGTCTCAAGAATTTTTTTTTAAATTTTTTTTAGGTCCCTCGTGTACCGCGGGGGAGCCTCAGAAAGCCAAGCCGAAAAACAGGTCCCTCGCGTACCGCGAGAGAACCTTCCCGATTCTTCGCGTATCGCGAGACGCCAAATTTTCAGAGAGTTTCCAGACCTGCAGATTTCAACACTTAACCATTTTTCCAACTTTTACCAATATAACATGACACCCAAAAATTTCCAACACATGGGTTTTGACCAAAAACATTCATACCACATTTTTAACATCAAAATACATTTTCAAGTAATCCATTTACATCCATTAGATGGACATCTAATTTCACTCGAAATCATCAAAAGCGCATACGAGAATCCAACGTTTGCCATAAACTTGACCTTGACTATCCCGGAGCTTTTCTTACATAACACCACATATAACACTATTAGTAATGAAGATAAAACATATCAAACAAGTAAATACTACTCGTTTTCATCCATTCACCCATTTGACCCGTTTCCACCCAAATGTGTCGTTAGGCTACATATCACTTGCATTTCACCTACAAATTTCATTCTTTTCATTTATCTTACATAATCAACACATTTCCATTTCCATTATGGCACAAAGGCCATAACCTCATTTCCATTATGATTCTTAGATCATAACTTCATATCCACATATCCATTATGGTACTTAGACCATAACTCCATATCCACATATCCATTATGGTACTTAGACCATAACTCCATATCCACACATCCATTATAGTATTTAAACTATAACTACATTCATTCACTTACTCATACACCTCTATGCACATTCATACCACATAACACATTATGCAACTTAACACATTATGCATACAACATTGCATATAACACTATTTATCATCAATTACTAAGTAAGTGCAAGAGCACTTACCTTTCGGGTTAGAAGATCCCGCACCACCTTCAAGTTTTGCAATTTGATTACCTAAACATATAAACCTAGTTTAGTAATCTAACCATACATCAAAATCACATTATAATTGGGTTTACAACCCAATTTTCCATTTCCAACCCAAACTGATCCGTTTGAGTTATACTCATATCCAAACACCTTCTTTCACCCCAAACTCATCTACTTGAGTTTCATTATCCTTATCTTAACACAAATTTTCATTCAATAATTATTATTAAGTTAATTTGGTGTTCATTCAAGTGTCTAACATCATATAAACACTTAATCATCACTAATTCAACATTCTATCATCATAATCTAAACACCCCCAAATTTCTCCATATAAACCCTAACTTCTCATAATCAAAATCAAAGGTTTCTAGGATGTTAATCACCATTCTTTACCTTTAGTGTAGCTAGATTATTAACAATCTAACACTAATTAACCACATGCATCATAAATTTCAAATTTCACCCAAAACCCACCAAGAACACATCAATGGTGAAATAAAAAGGAAGATAATCAATTACTTGATGTTAGGAAGGTGATGTGTGAGCCAAAACCTTCACAAAACAAGCCTCAGATGCACGATTTAAGCTTCAATTAGCTTTTCTCCTTTTTCTCATTTGCTCAAGAACGATCTCTTTCACCAAATGAAGATAATTTTGACTTTTACTAGTCAAGTATGGCAGATTTTTCCATTTTACACTTTAGCCCCTCAACTTTCATTTCACCCATTTTATTCCATAATTAGTTAAAAACTAATATAACTCCATTACTAACTTGAAACCCACTTGTTTTAACTTATTTATAAAATATTATTTTCACCACAATATTTATTACAATATTTATTTATTTATAACGAAACCCGGATTTTGGTTCGTTACAAATCACCTCCCCTTATTTGGGTTTTGTCCCCGAAACCCGACTTCACATAAAAAGGTTCGGATAATATTTGAGTATTTCTTCCTCGTTTTTCCAAGTAATTTCCGCTCCCTTCTTATGTTTCCACCTCACCAAAACTTGACAAATCTCTTTATTGCATAAACACTTCACCTTTCTATCCAAGATTGCCACCGGTTCCTCAACATAATTCAACTTTTCATCCAATTCAATATCATCCAACGGAACAAAAGTAGATTCGTCTGCCAAATATTTTCACAAATGAGACACATGAAACGTGTTATGAAGTCTACTTAGTCCTTCCGGTAGCTCCAAACGATAAGCCACCGCACCCACCCTTGCTATCACCTTAAACGGTCCGATGATGTGACATCCGACATTTTCAGGTTAACTCCGTTAACACAAACATCGTTATCTCAAACATTTATTTATTCAAACTTAGTTATCTCAAACATTCACACATGCATTACATTTAATTAGGATTAATTAGATGTGTCAGTTTCGCACAAACACTCACGTAGCAGTAATTCGTAGAATTTTCGGATCACACACGAGTCGAACCCGTAACGTTGGTGAACTAATAAAAATAATTGCGAATAATTATTTTTAATATAAATAATGTGAATATATTTATTATGTGAACTTTCTGTGAATTATGTGAACTTTCGTGTTATCGCGTAGAATTATCAGATTTTAATTTTACTGGTTATTTTTATAGAATATGGAACTTTTATAAAAATAATTATTTAAAATAATATTTATCTAGTAGGATTAATTAAATGTTTTTTTTATATAATCTAGAGATTATCCTTATCCATTCCAAATTTAAAACCTATGCAAATTGAATAAAAAGAAATTTTATAAAAATTTAAACCCTAATTCTCCTACTCTCTCTCTCTCTCATTATCGTCGACCCCAAACCACCCCCCCTTGGCCGAGATCTTCAAGAAACCCAAACACCACCCAATCGATCTCCGATCTTGCAATTGAACGCGTATTTAGACTCCTCTCGACGTTTCTAACAATCCTACGTAAGTTGTTTCGTTCGATTTCGTTACTTTTTGAATTCTAGAATTTCTATTGAAACCCTAGTTCATCCAAACATGAATTTTTATAATAAAGATGTTAACTTTATCATTGTTTTGCATTTATTTGATGTTTTTATGGTTATTTGGAAAACCCTAGCTTCATATGATTAGTAACTTGTTAAAAGATTAAACTTTTTTATTATGTGATGGTATAGAATTGCATGTTAGAGATGTTTGATGCTTGTTATGGTTATAATCATGTTAAATAGATTGTATGTAATGGATTTAATGCTTTGAATCTCATTAAACAAGCCTAGAAATCATAACTTACTTATAATGGAAACTTTGTAGGAATTCTATCTTGCTTACTAGACATGTGTTGAATGATATGATGAGGTTTGTGTGTTACTTGTTACATGTGTAGTTGATTTGTGAAATTAGATTTCTAATACCTTGCTCGGTTTTACAAACTTGCTAAATAAGGAAACTTTAATTTGCAAAAGTGATCATATATGGTTGATTAGACATGTGTGGTATGGATTGATGATAGAGTTATATTGTGTAAGGCCCCAAACCCGGGAGGCCTCACTTGTTGGATTTACTCATTCACAAACAGTTCTTAAACATGAATATCAAATAACGCAGCGGAAAATTTCATTTAAACATAACTTAATCGTTGTTCATACATGCGGAAGCGTAAACATTGATTAAAACATATTTACATCATAACTAAACATAACGGGATGCCAGTCTTCAAAGCAGTCGGGTAACTCTTCATCTCTAGCCAAGCATCATCGTCCATCCTCATAACTTGCCTTAACCTGAATGTGTACACTTAAAAACGTCAGCTACGCTGGTGAGTTCTAGTTTTCGTTCGATTTAAGAAATGGTTCATCATTCAAACATTCATTAGGGTTTAACATTCGTATAAGAAAACAGGGCCTTTCATTCGTAAACCTTCGCACATTTAAACACATTGAACGGATCATTTGTTTAAAACATTAACATTCATTTAAGTCATACATTACTATCTAAAATCTGTATCGTTACGCGTCTCTATGTCCCCGTAGGAACCTTTAATGTTGTGGGCAACCGCTACGTATCGCCGTCATTGCCACAACCATTCATTACGTGGGGTCAACCGTTACGTATCGCCGTCATTGCCCAACACGCATCTTTCCTTTGGAAATTAACCGTTACGTATCGCCGTCATTAATATCCCATTACCATTCAATACGTGGGGTCAACCGTTACGTATCGCCGTCATTGCCCAACACGCATCTTTCCTTTGGAAATTAACCGTTACGTATCGCCGTCATTAATTTCCCATTACCCTTTCCCTTAGGATGATCGTCATCACCCGAGTAACCGTCGTTACTCCCTTACCAGTTGTACAACATCAAAACCATTGGTAGGCCACTAAGACACTACCCCTGTTGTTCTTATGGTAACTATGGCTCGCTGTCCATAATCTACCACAAGGCTGGGAATCTCGTTCCCAGACTTCATTCGTCAATTCCATTCATTCGACAGATTAGATTTGTAATGACTTCTTTAAAACCTTTGCCCCTTTTTGTTTTCTTTTCATAAAACCTTTCCTTCACTTTCAAAACCCTTTACCTTTTCATTAAACCATTTCTTTATAACATTCGTTCGTAAACATTCCGTTCATAAACTTTCTTTCCATAAACCCTTCGTTCCAAATCATTTCCTTTCGTAAACGTAGTTTCATAAACATCATTTTATAAAACATCATTTCATAAAACATCATTTCATACGTGTACACACCAGCCCGAAAACATTATATAAAAACATTTAAAAGAGGGCTTCTAGAACTCACCTTATAAGCTAGTCTCGGTTGTCCTAAACAAAGGTCCAACAACTTCACTTCCGATCTGAATTGATTAGTTAAATACACATCAGACCAATCCCGACTCTAACGGTTTAACCATTCTAACATACTGACTTCACTTAATCAGTTCTGATGTCTGCGCACTTAGCAAGTGCGCAGACTCTGCTTCCTGCGCACTTAACAAGTGCGCAGACCATGCTTCCTGCGCACTTAGCAAGTGCGCAGGTCCTTCCTCCTGCGCACTTAGCAAGTGCGCAGGTTCCTCTTCCTGCGCACTTAGCAAGTGCGCAGGACCTGCTCCGTGCGTACTTAGCAAGTGCGCACGACCTGTTTTTCGCGAAAACCCTAACTTTCGCATTCGGGTCTGATCATGTCAAGATCCCGAACCTGTTGCATTCAAAACGTTCGTTTTCCATTAAGGAACTCACATCCGTGATTATCTTTCAGTTCCATCCGTAAAAACGTTGCCTTTTCACCCAAAACCCGAAAAACCCAAAAACGAACAAAAACTCAGATTTAGGTCGGATCGTTACCTGAATCGAGCTTCTGATCCGGAGGTTCTTCTCACGAGTTATGGAGCAACACACTTCTCAAATCTCGGGTCGATCCGACAACTTTCTCTCTCTACGGTTTCTCTCTCTAGAAGTTGCAAATGAGAGAAATGGGTTGTGACCTTGGCTATTTATAGGGGAGGCTCCCCTTCTAGCCCATCCGACCCGACCCGACATGCCTCGTTCGTTTATTCCGTTATTATATCTGTCGTTTTATTTTTGGGATGTTACAAGTCTACCCCCCTTACAATAGGTTTCGTCCCCGAAACCTATCATAAGTCAAATAGATGAGGGTACGACTCCCTCATTTCCTTCTCCGTTTCCCAAGTGGCTTCCGATCCCTTTCGATGCTTCCATTGGACTTTAACCAATTGGATAACTTTATTACGTAAACGTTTCTCCTTTCGATCAAGGATGGCCACGGGTTCTTCGATGTAATTAAGGTTGTTGTCGACCTCGATGTCAGTAAGTGGTACGTGAGCCGATTCATCCGCCAAACACTTTCGCAAGTGTGATACATGGAAAGTAGGATGAATCCCACTTAACTCATCGGGCAACTCCAACCGATAAGCGACTTCACCAACCCGTGCCATTATCCTGAATGGTCCGACAAACCTCGGACTTAACTTTCCTCTCTTCCTGAATCGTATAATTCCCTTCCAGGGCGACACTTTCAACATTACTCTGTCCCCAACATCAAACTCGATAGGCCTTCGTCGTCTATCCGCATAGGACTTCTGATGATCTTGTGCGGCCTTCATTCGTGCTTTGATCTGATCAAACTTTTCCGACGTCTCTCTTACGACTTCGAGACTTCCTAATTCTTTCTGTCCAATCTCACCCCAACAAACCGGGGTCCTACATCTTCTCCCATACAACATTTCGTAAGGCGGCATGCCTATCGTCGTGTGATGACTATTGTTGTAGGAGAATTCAGCTAACGGCAGATGGCTGTCCCAACTGCCACCGAAGTCGATAATACAAGCACGGAGCATATCCTCCAACGTCTGAATAGTCCTTTCGGACTGACCATCCGTTTGCGGGTGGTATGCTGTGCTGATATTAAGCCTCGTGCCCATCGCCTCATGAAATCTTTTCCAGAACCTCGATGTGAATCGTGTGTCCCGGTCAGATACAATCGTCAAAGGCATCCCATGCCGTGCTACTACTTCGTTGATAAATACTTCCAACCTTTCCGACGAGAACGTCTCGCGAATAGGTAGGAAATGAGCACTCTTCGTTAATCGGTCCACAATTACCCAAATGGTATCATGACCTTTAGCTCTGCGGGGTAGCTTGGTTATGAAGTCCATGGTAATGTGTTCCCATTTCCATTCTGGTATATCAAGTGGTTGAATCTTTCCATACGGTTTCTGGTGTTCAGCCTTTACTTGCGAGCAAGTCAAGCACTTGCTTACATACTTCGTCACATCATATTTCATTCCAGGCCACCAGTAGTCTTTCTTCAGGTCTTGGTACATTTTGTTGGTACCAGGATGGATAGAGTAACGAGACTTATGACCTCATCCAAGATTTTGGTTCTAAGCTCGCCACCCATAGGTATCCATACCCGTCCATAACGTGTTCTAACACCAAGGGTGTTATATTCCAACTTGTCCTGTTGGCCCACCATCCTTTCTCCCTTTATATTTTCTTCCTTCAAAGCTTCATCTTGAGCTCTTTCGATTTCTCTCATCACATCCGATGTTACCACCAACTGGTAAGCTTTCACTCTAATAGGAGTAGGCACATCCTTTCGGCTTAGAGCGTCAGCCACCACGTTTGCCTTTCCAGGGTGGTACATTATTTCACAGTCATAGTCCTTCAGGAGTTCCAACCATCTCCTCTGCCTCATATTAAGCTCCTTTTGTTCGAAGAAGTACTTCAAACTTTTGTGGTCGGAGTAAATAGTAAACTTTACCCCGTACAGGTAGTGCCTCCAGATTTTCAATGCAAATACGACAGCAGCAAGTTCCAAATCGTGAGTCGGATAGTTGACTTCGTGAACTTTCAACTGCCGCGACGCATATGCAATCACTCTACCGCGTTGCATCAACACACACCCTAACCCCTGACCCGACGCGTCAGAGTATACCACCAGGTCTTCACTGCCCTCGGGAAGGGCCAAGACTGGAGCTTGTGTTAGCTTCTCTTTCAATTCCTTAAACGCCTCATCCTGGGTCGAACCCAATTCGTACTTTACTTCTTTCCGAGTCAACTTTGTCAATGGCGAAGCTATTTTCGAGAAATCCTGGATGAATCTCCGATAGTAGCCTGCCAATCCTAAGAAACTACGGATTTCAGTTGGCGTCTTAGGAATGTCCCATTCACTTACCGTTACTATCTTTGCTGGGTCAACCATAATGCCGTTCGGGCCAATGACGTGACCTAGGAATTGGACTTCCCTAAGCCAGAACGCGCATTTGGAGAACTTAGCATACAACTTCTCCTTTTTCAGAGCTTCCAATACTTCTTTCAAGTGACACGCGTGATCACCCTCATTCTTGGAGTAGATAAGGATATCATCGATGAACACGATTACCGATCGATCCAGCATCGGTCGACACACCCTATTCATTAAATCCATGAACGCTGCGGGGGCGTTCGTCAATCCGAAAGACATTACGCGGAACTCGAAATGTCCATAACGCGTGCGAAATGCAGTTTTCGGTATGTCTTCTTCCCTCACCTTCAACTGATGGTACCCGGACCGAAGGTCGATTTTCGAGAACCAACTTGCGCCTTGCAACTGGTCGAACAGGTCATCGATCCTTGGTAAAGGGTACTTGTTCTTCACCGTTCGTTTATTCAACTCGCGATAATCGATACACATTCTCATCGAACCATCTTTCTTCTTTACAAACAACACCGGAGCACCCCACGGCGAGATGCTCGGTTGGATAAATCCTTTCTCAAGTAACTCGTCTAGTTGGACCATAAGTTCCTTCATTTCCACTGGTGCTAGTCGATATGGAGCCTTAGCCACGGGCTGGGCATCTGGTACTAAGTCAATTCGGAACTCAATTTCTCTATCGCGTGGTATCCCAGGCAAATCCTCTGGAAACACCTCCGGGTACTCGCGTACCACGGGTACATCGTCTAGTTCCCTCACTTCCTTACACTTGTCAATTACATATACCAGATAAGCCTCGCATCCGCGCCTCAAGTAATTCGTTGCCTTAATCATTGAGATGACGTTTGGCATCGTGGCGTCACGATCTCCAAAGACTTCGACTTTGCTACCATCCGGAGCCTTGAGTCGGATTATCTTCCGTTTACATATTATTTGCGCTTCATTGGCAGTTAGCCAATCCATACCCAACACCACATCGAACCCTCCCAAAACCATAACGAACAATCTGACGGGGAATCTATGACCTTCTATCTTTATCGTGGAGTTGTCAACTACATCGGTCACTCTCGCAGTTCTACCCTCAGCGGTTTCTACGCTAAAGGCCCTTTCTAGTTTACTAACAGTGTACTTCACTCGCTTACAAAAACTCGCAGATATAAAAATCTTACTGGCACCCGAATTAAATAACACAGAAACAGAGTGTTGTCAAGGATGAATGTACCTGACGCCACATCGGGATCCGCCCTGGCTTGTTCCTGCGTCAGTGCGTACGCACGAGTCTTTGCACGAGATCCCTCTCCCTTCTTTTCCGGGCCCTTTCCCTTCCCGGTTTCCCCCATCCTGGGCTTCGGGCAGTCCCTACTCATATGACCATTTTCCCCACAATTGTAGCATTTGTAACCTTGCGGGCATTCTCGGGAGTAGTGCCCGGTCTTGCCACACTTAAAGCACAAGTTAGATCCCAGTCTGCATTCACCTACATGCTCCCTTCCACACTTCTTACAAACAATCGGCTCACCCACTCGAGCCCTCTTATCACGAGCCCCAAACATCTTTCCCCCAGTTCGCTTGTTTGAGAAGCTCGGTCTCTTCTTTTGCTCTTCAACGGCAACAACATTCAGTGCCAGATCGTCAAATACCACGCCGCTTAGCTCTACTGCCGAATCATAGGTAGTAGGGGCGTTTGCCTTAACATAGGTGCGGACCTGGTCCGGCAACCCTTGAACATAGCAGGCAATCTTTCTCTCTTCAGTAGTGACAAGGTGTGGCACCAGACGTGCCAGTTCATTAAATCGGGTTGTGTATTGCCGGTGCGTCATGTTCCCGGCCTTCAAACCCAGAAATTCCCTCTCTACCTTTTCAATCTCGTTCCTTGGGCAGAAGTTCTTGATCACCAAAGTTTTCAAGTCAGCCCACAATCTCGCTCCCTTTAGCCTGACGTACACCTTCCCACCAGTGGGATGCTTCCTCCCTCAAGGAGTTAGCAGCAAACTTCACTACTTGATTAGCTCGACACTCGCTCAGACGGATGGCGGCTTCCATACGTATTACCCAATCAAAAGTAGCCACCGCGTCCTTCTTCCCAGTCAGGACCGGCGGGTCACATGCCTTAAAGGACTTATAATCACATCCGCGAGCAGGCGGTGCATTGTCGGTCTCATTGTTCTGAGCACCAACTGCCGCGCTAGACCCACCCACCGCATTGACCTGCTTCAATGCTTCTGGCAACAGACCTGGCAGGGAAGTCTTCATCAACTCTGTAAATTCTCGAGCTATGGCTGCCCTCACTTCTGGTTCAAAAGTGAAAGGTTGTTCTTCAACCTGTGTCTGCTCAGCTTCATGCACACTAACCGCCGGTTCAGTGTGAACACTTCCTTCTTCACTATACTCTTGGTGCGCAGGGATTCTGCCACGCCCACCATTTCGACCGCCGGTACGACCACCGGTACGGCCACCACGCCTTCCGTTTCCTCTTCTTGCCATTACGTTCTATAAGACAAGAAATCCAATGTCATCACGCTAGTTAACAAATAGAATTCAATAAGCACTGTAAGATGTTAATATACACTGGCCATCTGTAATTAACCATTACACTACCTTTCGATTTCTATTTAACCACCTTTGTGATTTCATCAGAACACAAGTCCTTACTTAACCCTTTCTAAGGCATACTATATACGTAAATACATATACTACCTTCATACCTGATGCTTTGGCTCGAGTTACCCGTACTGGCATCCGCTTTCGGTCCCATTCAAAGTTTAAGTTCAGACACTGGGAGTGTTCGAATCTCTCAAACTATTGCTCTGATACCAACTTGTAAGGCCCCAAACCCGGGAGGCCTCACTTGTTGGATTTACTCATTCACAAACAGTTCTTAAACATGAATATCAAATAACGCAGCGGAAAATTTCATTTAAACATAACTTAATCGTTGTTCATACATGCGGAAGCGTAAACATTGATTAAAACATATTTACATCATAACTAAACATAACGGGATGCCAGTCTTCAAAGCAGTCGGGTAACTCTTCATCTCTAGCCAAGCATCATCGTCCATCCTCATAACCTGCCTTAACCTGAATGTGTACACTTAAAAACGTCAGCTACGCTGGTGAGTTCTAGTTTTCGTTCGATTTAAGAAATGGTTCATCATTCAAACATTCATTAGGGTTTAACATTCGTATAAGAAAACAGGGCCTTTCATTCGTAAACCTTCGCACATTTAAACACATTGAACGGATCATTTGTTTAAAACATTAACATTCATTTAAGTCATACATTACTATCTAAAATCTGTATCGTTACGCGTCTCTATGTCCCCGTAGGAACCTTTAATGTTGTGGGCAACCGCTACGTATCGCCGTCATTGCCACAACCATTCATTACGTGGGGTCAACCGTTACGTATCGCCGTCATTGCCCAACACGCATCTTTCCTTTGGAAATTAACCGTTACGTATCGCCGTCATTAATATCCCATTACCATTCAATACGTGGGGTCAACCGTTACGTATCGCCGTCATTGCCCAACACGCATCTTTCCTTTGGAAATTAACCGTTACGTATCGCCGTCATTAATTTCCCATTACCCTTTCCCTTAGGATGATCGTCATCACCCGAGTAACCGTCGTTACTCCCTTACCAGTTGTACAACATCAAAACCATTGGTAGGCCACTAAGACACTACCCCTGTTGTTCTTATGGTAACTATGGCTCGCTGTCCATAATCTACCACAAGGCTGGGAATCTCGTTCCCAGACTTCATTCGTCAATTCCATTTATTCGACAGATTAGATTTGTAATGACTTCTTTAAAACCTTTGCCCCTTTTTGTTTTCTTTTCATAAAACTTTTCCTTCACTTTTAAAACCCTTTACCTTTTCATTAAACCATTTCTTTATAACATTCGTTCGTAAACATTCCGTTCATAAACTTTCTTTCCATAAACCCTTCGTTCCAAATCATTTCCTTTCGTAAACGTAGTTTCATAAACATCATTTTATAAAACATCATTTCATAAAACATCATTTCATACGTGTACACACCAGCCCGAAAACATTATATAAAAACATTTAAAAGAGGGCTTCTAGAACTCACCTTATAAGCTAGTCTCGGTTGTCCTAAACAAAGGTCCAACAATTTCACTTCCGATCTGAATTGATTAGTTAAATACACATCAGACCAATCCCGACTCTAACGGTTTAACCATTCTAACATACTGACTTCACTTAATCAGTTCTGATGTCTGCGCACTTAGCAAGTGCGCAGACTCTGCTTCCTGCGCACTTAACAAGTGCGCAGACCATGCTTCCTGCGCACTTAGCAAGTGCGCAGGTCCTTCCTCCTGCGCACTTAGCAAGTGCGCAGGTTCCTCTTCCTGCGCACTTAGCAAGTGCGCAGGACCTGCTCCGTGCGTACTTAGCAAGTGCGCACGACCTGTTCTTCGCGAAAACCCTAACTTTCGCATTCGGGTCTGATCATGTCAAGATCCCGAACCTGTTGCATTCAAAACGTTCGTTTTCCATTAAGGAACTCAAATCCGTGATTATCTTTCAGTTCCATCCGTAAAAACGTTGCCTTTTCACCCAAAACCCGAAAAACCCAAAAACGAACAAAAACTCAGATTTAGGTCGGATCGTTACCTGAATCGAGCTTCTGATCCGGAGATTCTTCTCACGAGTTATGGAGCAACACACTTCTCAAATCTCGGGTCGATCCGACAACTTTCTCTCTCTACGGTTTCTCTCTCTAGAAGTTGCAAATGAGAGAAATGGGTTGTGACCTTGGCTATTTATAGGGGAGGCTCCCCTTCTAGCCCATCCGACCCGACCCGACATGCCTCGTTCATTTATTCCGTTATTATATCTGTCGTTTTATTTTTGGGATGTTACATATTGTATAGGACAAAATAACATGTTGGAATGTGTTTGATGTTTGAAAACATGCATGTCTCTCATAGATTACTAAAGATGGAAACTTTATCTCGAATCATGATCAACATGTTAGGTTCTATGCAATTGTTATGTGATGTGGTGATCTAGAACATGTTATAGTAATCTTACAAGCATATTAACAATGATAATTCCAATAAACACGAATCCCAAACACACCTGCTATTTATAGAAACCTGCTATTTATAGAAACCCACTATTTAAAGAAACCTGCTATTATGGAAACCTGATATTTTTGGAAACTTGCTATTTATGGAAACCGTACTTGTTTGTTAGAACAAATAAGATTAGTTGCAAAGTGCTACAGCATGATCATGAGTGTATAATGTAGTATTGTTATACTGAACAAACATAATTTCATACAACGTGTCACCAACGGGTCGTCGGGTCAAACTTATAAATTTTTCAAAACACTTAAACAATGGTATTGTTTGGATACTAAGGGTTCATATCAACTTTCACGAACACGCACTTATAGACTATGAATTATAGGTGGCAGTTAGAGGTTCAACTATTTTACTTAGCTTTCATTTGCATTCACACTCAGGTGAGTTTCATAGCCCCTATCTTTACTTACTTTCCTTTTTGGGGGAGAAAGCATACACGTAAACATCTGGGTTTTGTATTATTGTATTATCGCTTGCTTACTAAAGTGCAAACATACCAACAAGTCCTTACATTCTCGAACCGTTAGTATTGGAACATAGCGAGGTGATTTTGAGTAGTACTACTGGGTTTTGACAAGCCCCACCCGAGTTAGTCGCGCTAACTTGACTGGACGTCGAACTGGTGTAAGATTAGCCTAGACATTTGCCATTGTTCAGTAGACATGGCGGAAGGCAAACAAACACAAACAGTCAGCTTCGGTTTTGAACACTTGTAGTAGCATGACATAGACTAGCTATCTATCGGTATACATTAATTACATTATCTAGCAAACATCGAACTTTTTATTTACTTACATCTCTATGAACTCACCAACCATTGTGTTGACACTTTTAGCATGTTTTTCTCATGTTGCTAAGGTGTTGAGCACGAGCATAGGACATGCATGGAGTCCCATCATATTTCAAACACTAAATTTATTTTACTTATTTAAACTGCATGGTTTGGGCGCCTTATTTTACGATCATTTTGCTTCTGTACTATTTGATACCGGTGCCGATAGGAGTTTTATTTCTGAGAACTTTAGTAAACAGATAGAGATGACCACAACCCCGTTAGAGCAAAAATATTCCATAGAAATAGCTGACGGTAAGCTAATCGAGGCAACTCATATCCTCGAGGGATGTAAGTTAGGATTATCTGGTCACAAACTCGACATCGATCTCATGCCAGTTACACTTGGCAGCTTTGACATAATCGTTGGCATGGATTGGTTATCTAAAAACCAAGCTGAGATCATCTATAAAGATAAGATTGTTCGTATTCCCCTAGCTAGTGGAGAGATCCTTTCTGTAAAAGGCGAGAAGAGTGGTGCTGTCGTGGGCATCATATCTTATATGAAGGAGCAGAAATGTCTACGCAAGGGTCATACCGCGATACTAGCACTTGTCGCTAACAAACCTTCCGAGGAGAAGAAACTTATAGATATCCCTATTGTTCGTGACTTCCCAGAATTTTTCCCTGAAGACTTACCAGGTCTTCCACCCCATCTACAGGTCGAATTCCAAATCGATCTAACACCCGGAGCAGCCCCTATTGCCAGAGCACCTTATAGACTTGCACCAAGTGAGCTGCAGGAATTATCCACACAGTTGCAAGAACTGTTGGATAAGGGTTTCATCCGACCCAGTTCATCACCATGGGGAGCCCCATTCCTATTTGTCAAAAAGAAAGATGGGACTTTCCACATGTGTATTGATTACCGAGAGCTTGTGACAATTCGGACTTTTAGGGTTAACCCCGTTAGTAATCCAGTTAAATATTCCATTAAATCCTAACCCAGTTAAACTAATCTTGAATCCTAGGGACTAAGTCTATCATTTCTTAATCTCAAACTACAAGGACTAGTTCTGCCAAGTCCCAAAACCAAATTTTTGACTTTGAAAGTCAAAATAGAAAGTGTTGTATTCCTATTTGACTTTTAAAGTCAAACGACCCATGTTCTTGACCCAAATCCAACCCGTAACCTTCAATTCGTTCAATTTCGCGGCTGTTAAGACTTGTATTGATGAGCTCGCCCTCATCATAATCATCTACGTACGTTATAACATCCCACATGATTGAAATTTAACGACATTAACTCTATTTAAACCGAAACCGTCGAACCGTACAAGAACACCTCAAATCGATCAAATGCATCTACCATTTTTGCAATCAAACAACCTGCGCATACTAGACGAACACCACTGATCTTTTCCCCCACATCAGTTTCGCCGGAGAAGCAGTCAGAGTCACTGGAGACTAAACCATTCGAGGTCGAAACCCTAACTAGTCAAACTCCATCAATCCGACATCAATTGAGGTAACCAAACACACCTGTAGACTCGCTTTCACCCGTAAATCGAAAGCCCTAAGCTAATTCTGGTCTATATCATCGTATTAGTCAAGTACTGAATCTAGGGTTCATCGTCTAAAAGGCTTAATCGAAATCAACCCTAGACTCAACCTCAATGCAATCGAATCATAGGGTTAGACTCGCAATCATTAACTCAATGAAAACCCTATGATCCCGACCCTTAATCTTATCAAATTTAACTGAATCGAATTCATGTTAGAATCTAGGGTTTTCAGGATTTCAATTGAGTAATTAACCAACCTAAACATGTTGTTTTTGAAATTAAAAACACCCACAGGTTCGAGGTGGATTGATGATCAAAACCCCTAAACCCTTGTTGCAAATCATTGTTGAAATCGATGGATTTAGGGTTGAGTTTGAAATCGGGTTCGTGTTGGGGGGAGAACACAGGAACCTCGGGTGTTAAAACGATTTGGAACCGGGTTGTGTTGCGATTACCCAAGCAGGTGGGCTGTTTAAGTTGTTCGACTGATGGGGGGAGACCCGGGTTCGAGTCTCTCTGCCCCCATCTTATTTTTGAGCCACTTTTGTATATTTTATTTAAATAAAATCAAAACATATATTGTTATATTAATATATTAACGTGTTTTGAAACCCGGAAACAACCAAAGGCTCGGAATTTATTTTATAAAACATTTTTAGAGAATTTTAGTGATATTAAAAATAATATATTAATTATATTATTTCACAAAATTAATATTTAATTTATGAAAACATACAAACAATTGTGTTTATATTAATGTTCGGGTTTAGTTTTATAACCGTTTTAATATTATTTTCCACTATTAAAAATAATTGTTATATATTATTTTCGTCGCATTAACGAGCATTATGGAACGCTTAGAAATTATAAATATGTTATTACCCTCGTAATTATATTCTTAAATAAAAATAATATATTATTATTTTTGCCACACAAATAGTTATCGTATTAACTATGTAAGTTTAAAAATAATATAATAATATTATTTTTCTAGACTACTATTTAATGACAAAACGCTCGAATCTAGTTATTATATATTATTTGTCATTCATCGCGAAACGCATTCATCCTAACTTGGAAATCCGTATTCCCGTAAACACGTTCGTTTACTTGTTGATCTTTAGAGCGTTCCCTTTAGGACGTTCCTTATTCCGTGTCGTCGTCACATATTCCATTTTATCCCTAATAATTATGTTGTAATTCTAGGGCATTCATGAGCCGTGTCGGGCTAACGCTTGAGATTCCAATCTCATACTTGTGTGATTACCTCCTACGCAATCAGGTGAGTTTCACGGCCCCTTTTTACCTGTTTTACTATTGGGAGAGAAACATGCTTACACACAAACGTATTTTACTTGTTTTACTGTTGAGGAAGAAACAAACATGAAACATCAATTATCATACTTTTACTTGTTTTCCCCGTGGGGGAGAAACAGGTACGCAAGCAAATACTATTTTTCCCGCCAGGGGAGAAAACATGACGCAACTATTTGATTATGGTACTTTATATGATATCACTGTTGAGAATAAGCGTAACATGCTATCACAGAAAGTCCTCATCTTATTTCGAACCGTTAATATGGATCTTAGCGAGGTAATGTTTAGTAGTACTACTGGGTTTGACAAATCCCACCCGCGTTAGTCGCGCTAACTCGATTGGATATCGAACGGGTGAAATGTTAGCCTACTCACATGTGCCAGAGTTGATAGACCTGGCAGGAGGCATATAAACACAGTCAGCTTCGGTTGCGAGCGCTTTAGTAAGACATGAACATAGGTTAGCTACCTATAGATATGCATATTGAATGTACATAATCTGGCAAACACTGTCTTATTACAAAATTGAAACTTGTGAACTCACCAACCTCGTGTTGACACTTTTTCTTACATGTTTCTCAGGTCGCTTTGGCACAGGTTGCGCACTTAGGACATGCATGGAGTCCTACTGTCATATCATTCATTTCAAATATTTTAAACAGTTTATTAAATTACATTAATTGACGCTTGTTACGTGTAATTACGTTTGACTTCATTATAACGTTTACGCTTCCGCATTAACTCTGAACTTTTATGTTATGACATTTCAAGTCCCATATAGTGTCGTTTGATGTAACTAATGACTGAGATCCTGGTGTGTCACATCCCTAACGGTAAAACTCCGTTAGTGGAATTTGGGGGTGTGACAGATTGGTATCAGAGCCATTGGTTATAGAGAACTAGGATTGCATACTAGACTATAACCTCACACATTAGTTACACGGCACAGACACTCATACCTGATACATATAGCACCTATACATACATTGCAGTGCAGGCATGTAACACCATCCGTATCACCCTCAGTTGGCAAGGGACACATCATTTCCATTGTATCATCATTCCTAGTGGCGACACTCGGGGAATCACCGGAACATCATCCACTCCCGTTCGAGGGCAGCGAGACGGAGCCTTCGGAGGAGTCACTTACATCACCATCACTTGTTGGGTATGGTGGTCTTTCTCAGGTCCATGTTATGGACGACACTCAGCACTAACGTGTATCTCCTTGGGAATTGGGATCGTCGGATGCGAGTCCCTACTGTACCCACCAGCAACAATACGCCGAATGAAGGCAGATCGTTACACGCATGATTGCAGAATCCATTGGCACGTAGATGTCATCACTTTACCGAGCCATGGGCTCGCGTCTTTGATCGATATTCTGTTGAGAATGGATCGAACACAAATCTGAGAACGCATTGTTCAATGCATACTTAAACCCTATCTTGACTCAGTTGAAAGGACGGCTACCTTGCTGCTTCCTATAACTTGTATTCATGAATTAGTTTCATTTCTCGAAGTCGCATTTCGTGTACATGTTTGCTTCATGCTCTCATATACAATCCACTGGATTGGACTCTTGTATTGTGTTTCAACTCGAGTGAATACTCGGATCAAACGATTTCTTGACTACTCATCCTGATATGAGTTCTAATTGATCAACTTATGGTTGATGACTAAGCTTTTCGATGACTTATCATATCTGACAACACTCTGTACTCAGCAATACAAACTAAAGGACATTATAGCACAGGACGGGGAGAACTAGGGTGAACATGCAAAGCAAGTTATCATTACGGGTGCACACGTAATAATAATTTGAGGTGCATGTAAGTCCTGGTGAAACCTAGTGTGTGGATAAATGGTCCTAATCAGTGATCTACAAACTTAAACTTCCACTGTCAGTAGAAGTTCTTGTAACCTACTCAACGACTAGTTGGTATCGTTAAGCTCGTTTAACAGTTGATAGACGCGACTATCAGGTTGAAGATGTCTATGGACACACAGAACTATCATTAATGAAATCCATCAATGTTATTCTCACTCATGTAAGTGTCTCAGTGAAATTAAGACACTCATCTAAACGTGATCACAGAAACCATCTTGATTGAAACTCTAATAGAATCTCATAGCAAACTTATCGATTCCAACTATGTACACAGAATTTGAGAAATTCTTTCTATGCTAACACGTTATTCCTTACACTCCAACAATAGATCGCATTTGACCTTATTACCTCATCTTGTGACTAATCCGTAGTCTAACTTCGAATTATACCCAACATATTCAATCCTGTAAATGAATTTCTTTCTTCACGAAATGATTCCGTTGATCCAATGACATTAGGAAACGAAGATTTAACCTAACCAACCATCAGTTGAACGTAATTACTTAAACATACATCCTATCTCTTATACTACTAGAATCTATATCTCATTAGACTTTTCTTTCTTACATGTGAACCTCTTCCCTTAGCCTATGTATTGGCTGACACTTGCCTTATAAGCGCGGGTCTCACTATAAGTCTCAGCACGATTTCACAAATTCCATATTAGTGCGTAGTGCTCTAACTCTATTAAAAGCCAAGTATACTATTGAGATAACAGACTGTAATATCCCGCATCGGTTGAGGGGGAGAACAATACGTTCCTTATTAGGAGGCGTATACCTTCTCTATTGAGACGCGTTTTGCCCGGGCGAGCAACTCGTCAGGTAAAAACAAAACCATGAGTTCCTGGATGGGCAACCCATCGGGGGCAAAGTGGACAATATCTTGGTACGGTTTGCTTGGGCTGTTACTCAAAAAAATCAAAACAACTCGCATTCTTGCAGATGTAAACTAGCATTGGTTAGTAATAAACTTGACATTAACCATCTGCCAGTTACGCTTGGCAGTTTCGACCTTATTATCGGTATGAATTGGTTATCCAAGAACCAACCTGAAGCCATCTGTTGTGACAAAAATGTTTGCCTTCCTCTCATGAGAGGGGAAATCCTTCCTGTCCAAGGCAAAAGAGAGTGGTGCAGTCGTTGGCATCATATCCTTCATGAAAACACAGAAATGTCTTCGAAAAGTTCATACTACCATTTTGGCTCTCGTCGTCGAGCAGCCACCTGAGGAGAAGAAAATTGACGACATCCCGATCGTTTGTGATTATCCGGAGGTATTTCCCGAAGATCTACCAGGTCTTCCACCGCATCTCCAAGTCGAATTCCAAATTGATCTAGCACCCGGAGCGGCGCCTATTGCTCGGGCACCCAGTGAATTGCAAGAACTATCCATACAACTGCAAGATTTGTTGGATAAAGATTTCATCCGACCTAGCTCATCGCCATGGGGAGCTCCAGTCCTGTTTGTCAAGAAGAAGGACGGGACTTTCCGTATGTGTATCGACTACCGTGAACTGAATAAAGTCACAATCAAGAATCATTATCCTTTACCTCGCATAGATGACCTCTTTGATCAACTCCAAGGATCAAGATTCTATTCCAAAATAGATCTTAGGTCCGGTTACCATCAGTTAAGAGTCCGAGAAAAAGATACCTCAAAGACTGCATTCAGGATTAGGTACGACTATTACGAGTTTATGGTCATGCCTTTCGGTTTAACCAACGCACCCGCGGTATTCATGGACCTCATGAACCATATGTGTAAACCCTACCTCGATTAGTTCGTCATCGTTTTCATTGATGACATCCTCATCTATTATAAGAACAAGGAAGAACATGAGGATTACCTACGCTTAATCCTTGAATTGCTGAAACAAGAGCAATTGTATGCCAAAATCTCTAAAGTGCGAAATCTGGATTCGTGAAGATTCAACTTCTAGGACATGTAGTCAACGAGAAAGGGATACATGTAGACCCATCCAAAATAAAAGCCATCAAGAATTGGGCAGCACCGACGACTCCGACTGAGGTTCGACAATTTCTGGGATTGGCCGGTTATTAGCGTCGTTTTATCGAAGGATTTTCAAAGATTGCACAACCTCTCACAGCCCTAACCCAAAAGAGTAAACCTTATAACTGGGGTGATACTCAGAAATCAGCATTCCAACTTCTGAAGTAGAAACTTTACAGTGCACCAATCCTATCTCTTCCAGAGGGAATGGACGATTTTGTGGTATACTGTGATGCATTTATTCAAGGTCTCGGTTGTGTTCTGATGCAACGCGAGAAGGTCATCGCATACGCTTCACGACAACTAAAGGTCCACGAGAGAAACTACACCACTCATGACTTAGAGTTGGGAGCCGTAGTCTTCGCTATTAAGATATGGAGACATTACTTGTACGGTACCAAATGCACCATCTACACCGATCACAAGAGTCTCCAGCATATCTTCGAGCAGAAGGAGTTGAACATGCGACAACGTCGTTGGGTTGAACTTTTAAATGATTACGACTGTGCGATCCGGTATCATCCGGGTAAAGCTAACGTTGTGGCTGATGCACTAAGCCGAAAGGAAACGAAACCCAAACGAGTTCGAGCGTTACAACTTACTATTCACCCTGGATTGCCTGACAGAATCCGTAGTGCTCAACTTGAAGCTTTGAAAGAAGATAACCTACCGTTAGAAGGTACACACGGCATGGAAGCACAACTTGAAGTAAAATCTGACGGAATTCGTTACTTCGTCGAACGAATATGGATTCTAGTGTTCAGAAATTTAAGGGAACTAATCATGGATGAAGCTCATAAATCTCGTTACTCTATTCATCCAGGTTCCGACAAGATGTATCATGACCTAAAGGTGCTGTATTGGTGGCCAAAGATGAAGGCCGATATAGCCACCTATGTGAGCAAGTGCCTGACTTGCGCAAAGGTCAAGGTAGAATATCAAAAGCCTTCTGGTCTTCTACATCAACCAGAAGTTCCTATGTGGAAATGGGAACAAATATCCATGGACTTCATCACCAAATTACCACGAACCCCTACCGGATGTGATACCATATGGGTGATCGTTGATCGATTAATAAAGTCCGCTCACTTCTTAGCAATCAAAGAGACCGACAAAGTGGATAAACTTACTCGTACTTACCTGAAAGAAATAGTCTCTCGGCACGGGGTGCCAATCTCCATTATTTCAGATCGTGATGCACGATTCACTTCTCGTTTCTGACAGTCGTTACATAAAGCTTTAGGCACGTGTCTAGATATGAGCACAGCGTACCATCCTCATACTGATGGCCAAACAGAACATAATATCCAAACTCTGGAGGACATGCTACGAGCTTGTGTGATCGATTTCGATAACACTTGGGAGTCTCACCTACCGTTGGTGGAGTTCTCCTACAACAACAGTTATCACACTAGCATCAAGGCAGCTCCATTTGAAGCACTTTATGGACGGAAATGTCGTTCTCCTATCTGTTGGGCCGAAGTTGGGGATAGTCAACTTACAGGTCCTGAGCTCGTATTCGAAACTTCTGAAAAGATCGTTCAAATCCGAAACCGTATGGCGGCAGCTCGAGATCGTCAAAAGAGCTATGCCGACAAGCGTCGTAAACCTTTGGAATTTCAAGTAGGTGACATGGTCTTACTCAAAGTCTCACCTTGAAAAGGTGTCATTTGTTTCGGGAAACGAGGTAAACTGAATCCTCGTTATGTTGGACCTTTCAAAATATTAAAGAGAATCGGACCAGTAGCGTATCAACTGGACTTACCTGAAGGACTGAGTGGTGTACACAACGTCTTTCACATCTCAAATTTTAAGAAATGTCTAACTGACGAATCTCTCGCGGTTCCTCTTGAGGAACTACACGTTGATGAACAATTACGTTTCATCGAAGAACCAATGGAAATTATGGATAGGGAAGTGAAAACGTTAAAGCACAGTAAAATTCCTGTTGTCAGAGTTCGTTGGAACTCGAAACGCGGACCGGAATTCACGTGGGAGCGCGAGGATCAGATGATGCGCAAATATCCTAATCTGTTCAAGCACTCTGTGTTAAATTCTTAAGGTACTATTTAATTTTCGGGACGAAAATTCTTTCAACTAAGGGATGATGTGACACCCGGAAAATTTTTTTATCCTATTTTAATTTTCGGGACGAAAATTCTTTCAACTAGGGGATGATGTGACAATTCGGACTTTTAGGGTTAACCCCGTTAGTAATCCAGTTAAATATTCCATTAAATCCTAACCCAGTTAAACTAATCTTGAATCCTAGGGACTAAGTCTATCATTTCTTAATCTCAAACTACAAGGACTAGTTCTGCCAAGTCCCAAAACCAAATTTTTGACTTTGAAAGTCAAAATAGAAAGTGTTGTATTCCTATTTGACTTTTAAAGTCAAACGACCCATGTTCTTGACCCAAATCCAACCCGTAACCTTCAATTCGTTCAATTTCGCGGCTGTTAAGACTTGTATTGATGAGCTCGCCCTCATCATAATCATCTACGTACGTTATAACATCCCACATGATTGAAATTTAACGACATTAACTCTATTTAAACCGAAACCGTCGAACCGTACAAGAACACCTCAAATCGATCAAATGCATCTACCATTTTTGCAATCAAACAACCTGCGCATACTAGACGAACACCACTGATCTTTTCCCCCACATCAGTTTCGCCGGAGAAGCAGTCAGAGTCACTGGAGACTAAACCATTCGAGGTCGAAACCCTAACTAGTCGAACTCCATCAATCCGACATCAATTGAGGTAACCAAACACACCTGTAGACTCGCTTTCACCCGTAAATCGAAAGCCCTAAGCTAATTCTGGTCTATATCATCGTATTAGTCAAGTACTGAATCTAGGGTTCATCGTCTAAAAGGCTTAATCGAAATCAACCCTAGACTCAACCTCAATGCAATCGAATCATAGGGTTAGACTCGCAATCATTAACTCAATGAAAACCCTATGATCCCGACCCTTAATCTTATCAAATTTAACCGAATCGAATTCATGTTAGAATCTAGGGTTTTCAGGATTTCAATTGAGTAATTAACCAACCTAAACATGTTGTTTTTGAAATTAAAAACACCCACAGGTTCGAGGTGGATTGATGATCAAAACCCCTAAACCCTTGTTGCAAATCATTGTTGAAATCGATGGATTTAGGGTTGAGTTTGAAATCGGGTTCGTGTTGGGGGGAGAACACAGGAACCTCGGGTGTTAAAACGATTTGGAACCGGGTTGTGTTGCGATTACCCAAGCAGGTGGGCTGGTTAAGTTGTTCGACTGATGGGGGGGAGACCCGGGTTCGAGTCTCTCTGCCCCCATCTTATTTTTGATCCACTTTTGTATATTTTATTTAAATAAAATCAAAACATATATTGTTATATTAATATATTAACGTGTTTTGAAACCCGGAAACAACCAAAGGCTCGGAATTTATTTTATAAAATATTTTTAGAGAATTTTAGTGATATTAAAAATAATATATTAATTATATTATTTCACAAAATTAATATTTAATTTATGAAAACATACAAACAATTGTGTTTATATTAATGTCCGGGTTTAGTTTTATAACCGTTTTAATATTATTTTCCACTATTAAAAATAATTGTTATATATTATTTTCGTCGCATTAACGAGCATTGTGGAACGCTTAGAAATTATAAATATGTTATTACCCCCGTAATTATATTCTTAAATAAAAATAATATATTATTATTTTTGCCACACAAATAGTTATCATATTAACTATGTAAGTTTAAAAATAATATAATAATATTATTTTTCTAGACTACTATTTAATGACAAAACGCTCGAATCTAGTTATTATATATTATTTGTCATTCATCGCGAAACGCATTCATCCTAACTTGGAAATCCGTATTCCCGTAAACACGTTCGTTTACGCGTTGATCTTTAGAGCGTTCCCTTTAGGACGTTCCTTATTCCGTGTCGTCGTCACATATTCCATTTTATCCCTAATAATTATGTTGTAATTCTAGGGCATTCATGAGCCGTGTCGGGCTAACGCTTGAGATTCCAATCTCATACTTGTGTGATTACCTCCTACGCAATCAGGTGAGTTTCACGGCCCCTTTTTACATGTTTTACTATTGGGAGAGAAACATGCTTACACACAAACGTATTTTACTTGTTTTACTGTTGAGGAAGAAACAAACATGAAACATCAATTATCATACTTTTACTTGTTTTCCCCGTGGGGGAGAAACAGGTACGCAAGCAAATACTATTTTTCCCGTCAGGGGAGAAAACATGACGCAACTATTTGATTATGGTACTTTATATGATATCACTGTTGAGACTAAGCGTAACATGCTATCACAGAAAGTCCTCATCTTATTTCGAACCGTTAATATGGATCTTAGCGAGGTAATGTTTAGTAGTACTACTGGGTTTGACAAATCCCACCCGCGTTAGTCGCGCTAACTCGATTGGATATCGAACGGGTGAAATGTTAGCCTACTCACATGTGCCAGAGTTGATAGACCTGGCAGGAGGCATATAAACACAGTCAGCTTCGGTTGCGAGCGCTTTAGTAAGACATGAACATAGGTTAGCTACCTATAGATATGCATATTGAATGTACATAATCTGGCAAACACTGTCTTATTACAAACTTGAAACCTGTGAACTCACCAACCTCGTATTGACACTTTTTCTTACATGTTTCTCAGGTCGCTTTGGCACAGGTTGCGCACTTAGGACATGCATGGAGTCCTACTGTCATATCATTCATTTCAAATATTTTAAACAGTTTATTAAATTACATTAATTGACGCTTGTTACGTGTAATTACGTTTGACTTCATTGTAACGTTTACGCTTCCGCATTAACTCTGAACTTTTATGTTATGACATTTCAAGTCCCATATAGTGTCGTTTGATGTAACTAATGACTGAGATCCTGGTGTGTCACATCCCTAGCGGTAAAACTCCGTTAGTGGAATTTGGGGGTGTGACAGAGCTGAACAAGGTCACTATCAAGAACCGCTACCCACTTTCCCGCATTGACGATCTATTCGACCAACTTCAAGGGTCGAGTGTCTATTCAAAAATCGATTTAAGATCAGGATATCATCAGCTGTGAGTTCGTGATAAAGATATATCCAAAACCTTTTTCAGAACCCGGTACTGCCATTACTAGTTTTTGGTCGTGCCATTAGGATTAACCAACGCACCCGCAGTGTTCATGGACCTCATGAACCGTGTGTATAAGCCCTACCTCGACCAATTCATCATCGTTTTCATTGACGATATCCTTATCTATTCTAAGAGTAAGGAAGAACACGAAGAGCACTTGCGCTTAATCCTTGAACTGCTAAGACAGGAGCAGCGATACGCGAAGTTTTCCAAATACGATTTTTGGATTCGCAAGGTTCAATTTCTTGGACATGTAGTCAATGAGAAGGGAATACATGTCGATCCATCCAAAGTAGAGGCCATTAAGAATTGGGCAGCGCCAACGACTCCGACAGAGGTGCGACAATTTTTGGGATTGGCTGGCTATTACCGCCGATTCATAGAGGGATTTTCTAAGATCGCTCAACCTCTCACCGCCCTAACTCAAAAAGGTAAACCGTATACCTGGAGCGAAACTCAAGATTCAGCATTCCAACTTCTGAAGCAGAAACTCTGTAGCGCACCCATCCTATCTCTGCTAGAGGGAACGGATGACTTCATAGTGTATTGCGATGCTTCCATCCAAGGTCTCGGTTGTGTGCTAATGCAACACGAGAAATTTATCGCATACGCTTCTCGGCAACTGAAAGTCCATGAGAAAAACTACACGACTAATGACTTGGAGTAGGGAGCCGTGGTATTTGCGCTGAAAATCTGGAGATACTACTTATACGGTACCAAGTGCACCATTTACACCGATCACAAGAGTCTCCAGCACATATTCGAACAGAAAGAGTTGAACATGCGACAACGTTGCTGGATCGAACTCTTAAATGATTATGATTGTGCCATCAAGTACCATCCACGAAAGGCTAACGTGGTAGCCGATGCTCTGAGCAGAAAAGAAACCAAACCCCGACGAGTTCGAGCATTGCAACTCACTATTCATACAGGATTACCCGAACAAATCCGTAATGCTCAACTTGAAGCCCTAAAGGAAGAGAACTTAGCATTGGAAGCCACCCGTGGTATGGAGAAACAACTAGAAGTTAAATCTGATGGTATTCGCTATTTCGCGGAGCGAATATGGATTCCAGTGTTTGGAAACCTGAGAGAGCTTGTTATGGATGAAGCTCACAAATCCTGATACTCTGTTCATCCGGGATCTGACAAAATGTACCACGATCTGAAGGTGTTGTATTGGTGGCCGAACATGAAAGTCGACATAGCTACCTATGTGAGCAAGTGTCTTACTTGTTCAAAGGTCACGGTGGAGTATCAAAAGCCATCCGGATTTCTTTAACAACCGGAAATCCCGATGTGGAAATGGGAGCAGATTTCCATGGATTTTATTACCAAATTACCCCGAATCCCTACCGGATGTGACACAATCTGGGTAATAGTGGATCGTCTAACTAAATCCGCTCACTTCCTTGCTATCAAAGAAACTGAAAAGATGGAGAAGTTAACCCGCATTTATCTTAAGGAAGTAGTCTCTCGGTACGGAGTGCCAGTTTCAATCATTTCAGATAGAGACGCTCGATTTACTTCGTGCTTCTTGCAATCCCTACAGAAATCTCTAAGTACGCGTCTGGATATGAGCACAGCGTACCATCCCCAAACTGATGGCCAGAGTAAGCGTACAATTCAAACCCTAGAGGACATGATACGGGCTTGCGTAATCGATTTCGGAAATAGTTGGGAAACTCACATGCCGTTAGTTGAGTTCTCCTATAACAATAGCTACCATACTAGCATCCAGGCAGCACCGTTCGAGGCGTTACATGGACGGAAGTGCCGATCACCTCTCTGTTGGGTAGAAGTTGGAGATAGTCAAATTACAGGCCCTGAACTTGTGCACGAGACTTCAGAAAAGATTGTGCAAATTCAAAACCGTATGGCGGCAGCCCGTGACCGTCAAAAGAGTTATGTAGACAAGAGCAGAAAACCGTTAGAGTTTCAGGTGGGTGACAGAGTGTTATTAAAAGTTTCACTTTGGAAAGGTGTGATCCGTTTCAGAAAACGGGGCAAGCTAAACCCGTGTTATGTTGGACCATTTGAGATAGTGAAAATGATTGGTCCGGTTGTGTATCAATTAAACCTACCAGATGAACTCAATGGAGTACACAATGTCTTTCATGTCACACCCCAACCGACGGCGGAAACGTCGGGGCGGGACATGGAGACTGTTCATGAGCACATGAACAGTCTAATGTTGTAATAGATTAAACATCATATTTAAATTCACAATTCAAATCAAACAAGATTCAACGAGTATATGAAATAGAAATACAAGACAAGTTCTTTTATTTAAAATTAAACTAGGTCTACATCTTATATGAAGCATGCTTTTGATCAATCTCAAACATTCATACCTGAAACGTGGTTAAATCAATGTCAACTAAAAAGTTGGTGAGCATACATAGGTTTTGACTCTAAATGGTAGTATTGTGTCGTGTGCATACAATCCATACAAATCATGGTTAATAAGGTAAATATGGAGAGTTACTATTGTGAAACCAAATTGTACAATCAAACCTTTGTAACTAGCATGCAAAACCAAAATGTGTTGTCGGTAACAATCACCCTACCTGGTTGGCTTTGTCAGACTCAATAGATCTATCATTGTTAACCGTCGGCTTGTATAGTTAATGATTGCACATGTAAATTTGCACACAAAGTAGTTTACACACCTAGTACTCAAACATAAGGCTCAAATTTGTACACATGAATGTAGGGTGGAATTGTAAACATTGTATAATTGAAACTCATGTTCCACCCCAAAAATGTAAATAATGTAAAAGGGGCTATGTAAAACTCACTTATATAAATTGTGTTGGATAACACGAGCAAAAATGAAGCACAAATGATTCTCAAATCACAAGTTAACCAACAGTGAAATGTATGAACTCGAGTTAATGTGCGCACAATGTCTAAAGTAGAGTTTTAGGGTTCACAGGATTTGTGTGTAAGGATTTGTATAAAAAGGTTTGTGTTATTTCATGTAGAGGATGTATGTAGGTTTATATAAAGTTTGATTAAAAGTGTAAGTTCCAAGTATATTAATGATAAATATGACTTAGGGTTTTTACTCAAAATAGATAAATAAATGTCTTAGAATTTAAATTTAAATAAATAAATTCTTTATTTATTTATTTATTTAAAATAGTGTGTCAAAATTAGTGTAAATAAATATACATATATATGTTTATTTGAGAAATTATAATTTAACCCTAAATGTATTCTTAGTGTAAAAGATAATAAATCTAAATAAATAAATTTTCTTTCATCTATTTATTTATTAAAATAGTATATTCTAAAAAGAACGAAAAAATGAAAATATATATTTAGAAATAGTTTTTATTTGTTTAGATAGGATTTAACCCTAATATGTATAAAAGAAACGGTTTATAAAATTTTGTTTCAAGTAAGAGTGTTTTTATAAAAACCTGTCAAAATTTGGTATTTAAAATACTAGTTAATTAATTGCATTTAAAATAAACCTTTAAATGGTTTTTATATAAAAATGAGGTTACAAACAATTTATATTTGTACAAATAGTTGTTTTAGGTTGTAAATTTCAATTTATTGTACAATTATGTTCTAAATTATATTGGGTTTATAAAATTATTTTTATAAAATGGTTTAGGTTGTTAAAAATTGAATTTAAAAAGAAAAATAGACCACCCGGTTCGAACCCGGGTGGTTTCTGTGTGACACGCGTGCTTTACCATTGAACCAGGGAACTATCCCTTGCTATGGAACCGGTTGGATTTGTCTTAACATGCTATAGGATGGGAGCCGGGTCTGATTTGAGGCGTGCGCAAAAAGGCCCCGGGTTGTAGGTTTGTGGGTTTCGAACCCACACCACTTGGCTCGTGACGCAGTGACTTACCAGCCGAGCCAATTGGTTTCGCTGGTCACTAAGGATTCCGATTTATTAAATAGTATACACGGATCAAGCCCCAAATTTGATTTACCGCTTAAATTCATATGAACCCTAGGTTTAAATCGGTTCGATTGATTATCGATCTTATCAATTGATATGAGGCTATTGAACTATGCCCTAAAATGATACGAACGAGACAAGTTTTACCTGTTTAGGTGCAGGGACGAGTGAGAACAGCTGGGACGAAGATCCGACAGTTCTGGGTGCTTGACCGAATTCTAGAAGTGAAATGCAGGTTGGATGAGGATTGGGAGAGTTTGAAACAGGGTTTGGGATGGTGTGGAAGTGTTTTAGGTGGATCAATTTCTTCGTAAATGTTCGATTTGATTCAGCCTCGTATATAACAACTGTCGGCACGATTTTTACGCGTTAAATCGATGTTTGAGAGTGAATTAGGTCGTGTATAAGGTCTGTATTCATGCGAAATCAATTGGTGCGTGATTCCCGGCCAGTAACGCGTTCAATTTTCCCAATTTGGAAATGAATTGAACTCGATTTTGACTCTGGTAACCGATTCAAATTGATTTAAATTTCAAATTGGTCGCGCCAGGATTGAATTGGAGCGTTAAATGGGCTGGATATAGGTCGACATTTGGTCTAGTATCTACAACAACCTTGGATCAGTTGGGTTTGATCGAGTTACTATCCAATTGCAAGGATTTTTGGCCTTGTTTGACTTTGGAAAGTCAAAATTCGGGAATGGGGTCAAACCTTGAGGTCAAAGGGTTAAATTCTAAGGGTGAGGGTTAAATTTAGAGGGTTCAAATTGCGAAGTCCAAATGTTTAAAGGTTCAAACTATTTGTTCAATTTATATTGTCAAGGTATATATGTATATTCATATATGCATATGGAATAGAAATATATAGATTTCTTTGAATTTGAATTTATTAAAATGTATGTATATGTTTGTATATAAAACCAAATTTCAAGAAATACATTGAAAACTAGGGATTTAAACGTTTGCAAATAATAGAAGAGTAATGCACTACAATAGGAATTGAAATGGTGTTTATTGCACTAAAACCGATACAAGAAAAAAATCAGAAATGTTACAGTATCCCCAAGTTGAGGGGATTTCGTCCCGAAATTCAACTAGTTGAGGCTACTGAATTAGCAAAGAGGTGTGGATAGTTGAGCTTCATTTGATCCTCACGTTCCCAAGTAAACTCAGGACCACGTTTAGATTCCCAACGAACTTTGAAAATAGGAATGCGGCTTCGCTTGAGTTGTTTTACTTCACGATCCATAATCTCCACAGGTTTCTCGAGAAAGTGCATCATCTCATCAATGCGCACAAGAGGTATATGGAGATTCTCATCCGCAAGGCATTTCTTAAGGTTGGATATATGAAATGTAGGATGCACATTGCCAAGTGATGGAGGTAACTCGAGCTTGTAAACCGTTTTCCCAATCCTTTCAAGGATCTTGAATGGACTCACATAGCGAGGTTCTAGCTTGCCTTTCTTCCCAAAACGGATCACACCCTTACAAGGAGACACTTTTAGAAGTACAAGGTTATCGACATGGAATTCCAGGGGTTTTCGTCATTTGTCGGCGTAGTTCTTTTGCCGACTCCTCGCTACTCGAATGTTGTCACGGATTTGAATGATTTTGTCATATGTTTCTTGGATTAACTCCGGACCGGTGATTTGTGCTTCATCAATCTTGTTCCAACAGATAGGAGAACGACACTTGCGACCATAAAGAGCCTCAAATGGAGCCTTGTCGATACTTGTGTGGTAGCTATTGTTGTAGGAGAATTCAATGAGGGATAAATGTGAATCCCAATTGCCACCAAAATCAATAACACAAGCTCTAAGCATGTCCTCGAGGGTTTGGATTGTTCTCTCGGTTTGACCATCAGTTTGGGGATGGTAAGCCGTGCTCAAATCCAATCGTGTACCAAGAGCAGCTTAGAGAGATTGTCAAAAGCGGGAGGTGAAACGAGCATCTCTATCAGAGATTATATTTAATGGAACACCGTGACGACTCACTATTTCTTCGATGTAGATTCGGGACAGTTTCGCGGCCCCGTAGTCTTCACGGATGGGCAAGAAATGAGCTGATTTGGTGAGACGGTCAATGATCACCCAAATACTATCATAACCTCTTGAAGTGCAGGGAGTTTGGTAATGAAATCCATGGCTAGGTTCTCCCATTTCCATACGGGAATTTCCGGTTGTTCAAGCAAACCGGAAGGACGTTGATGTTCGGCTTTGACTTTAGAGCAAGTTAGACATTTTTCAACATAGAGTGCAATGTCTTTCTTCATACCGGGCCACCAATATTGTTGGCGAATATCTTGGTACATCTTATCCGCACCAGGATGAATAGAATAACGAGTCTTATGTGACTCGTTCATAAGAAATGCATGGAGATCATCACGATCGGGAATCCAAATATGATTTAAGTAATAGAGCAAGGCATTGGGTTTGGATTCAAGCTGAAGTTCAACACCCCATGACATTTCCTCGTACATATTACCCTCGGTGACCGAGACGTGTTGAGCTTCTAGAATACGATTCTAAATGTCGGTTTGAATTCTGACACAATGAAGCATGACATGATCCTTACGACTCAAGGCATCGGCTACAACATTCGCTTTGCCGTGATGGTAACGAATCTCACAGTCGTAGTCGTTAAGGAGTTCTACCCAACGTCGTTGTCTTATGTTGAGTTCTTTTTGGTTGAAGATGTGTTGGAGACTTTTGTGATCGGTGAACACCACACACTTCGTGCCATAGAGATAATGTCTCCAAATCTTCAATGCGAATACGACAACACCCAACTCTAGATCGTGCGTCGTATAGTTCTTCTCATGGATCTTGAGTTGCCTTGATGCATAAGCGATCACCTTGCCTCGTTGCATGAGAACACAACCGAGACCTTGGTTAGATGCATCACAGTAAACAACTAGATCATCATTGCCATCAGGAAGAGTGAGAATAGGAGCATTGCACAACTTTTGTTTGAGAATTTGAAAGGCTTCTTCCTGTTTCGTTTCCCACTCATAAGGTTTACCTTTGTGGCTTAAGGCGATGAGAGGGACAGAAATCTTAGAGAAATTTGAGATGAATCGTCGGTAATAACCCGCTAGTCCAAGAAATGAACTAACTTCTGTAGGAAATTTAGGGGCACTCCAATTTTTAACCGTTTCAATCTTAGCAGGATCAACATGAATTCCCTTATCATTAACAACATGACCTAAGAATTGAACTTCTTTTAGCCAAAATTCACTCTTGGAGAATTTGGCATATAGTTGCTCTTTCTTCAAAAGGTCAAGGATCAATCTAAGATGTTGCTTATGATCCGTCTTGGTCTTGGAGTAGATCAAAATTTCGTCAATGAAGATGATCACGAATTTATCAAGGTATGGTTTGCACACGCGATTCATGAGGTCCATGAAAACAGCGGGTGCATTGGTTAGCCCTAAAGGCATAACCATAAATTCGTAGTGACCGTATCTTGTTCGGAAGGCAGTCTTTGGAATATCTTCCTCTTGCACACGGAGTTGGTGATAACCAGATCGAAGATCAATCTTCGAGAAGCAAGTAGAACCTTGGAGTTGATCAAAGAAATCATCAATCCTAGGCAAAGGGTAACGGTTTTTTATGGTACGCTTGTTGAGTTCACGGTAGTCGATACACATGCGAAATGATCCATCCTTCTTCTTGATGAATAAGACGGGTGCATCCCACGATGAATGACTTGGAAGGATAAAGCCTTTGTCGGAAAGTTCTTGAATTTGGCTTGCAAGTTCTTGCATTTTAGAAGGTGCGAGCCGGTATGGTCCTTTAGCCACGGGGTTAGCTCCGGGCACAAGATCAATGCGAAATTCCACTTGTCGAACGGGTGGAAGACCGGATAGATCTTCGGGGAATACTTTGGGAAAATCCCAAATGATGGGGATGTCTTGAACACTCCTCTTTTTGTCATCATTTTGTACCACATGGGCTAAGAATGCCACGTACTTCTTTCGTAGGTACTTTTGGGCTGTAGTGCACGACATTAGCTTGAGTCCTTTACAAGGCTTTTCACCAAAGACTCTCAATGTGTCGCCCGATGGAAGAGGTATTTGAATACATTTCTCAAAACAGATGACTTCGGCATGGTGACTTAACAACCAATCCATGCCTATGATGATGTCAAAACTCCCTAATTGCATTGGCACAAAGTTGACTGGGAACGTGTGTTCATTGAGTTCTAGGGAGCAGTTAGAGATAACAGAATCATATGTGATGGAGTTACCATCCGCTACCTCAACGGTGAATGTTTTCTCTAGTTTGGATCGTGTTTTAGCAAGTAAAGGTTCAAAGTTAAGTGACACAAAACTCTTATCAGCTCTGGTATCAAATAGTATAGATGCATATTGTTTATTGACAAGAAACGTACCGTTGACCACATCATTGTTGGCCTGAGCTTCATTGGCGTTTATGTTGAAAGCACGCCCATGAGTCCCGCCCTGGTTAGCATTGAAAAGCCTTGGGCACTGGTTACGAAAATGGTTCGGGTTGCCACATTCAAAGCAAGCACGACCATTTGCATTGGTTGGAACCACTTGATTAGCCACTTGTTGGTTGGTTTGGTTGGTAAGTGCCTTGGCTCGACAAATATTGGCCATATGGCCATGTTTCCCACAGTGGTTGCAAATGCGGCAAGGTATGTTTTAGGGGTGATGGTAGTTACATGTGTTGCAAAGTGGGTAGCTGCCCCCATAAGGTTTCTTGGATGGGTTTTGAGCCATGGGTGCAACTTGGTTAACTGGAGCAGCTGGAGTGACCACAGCATAGTTTTTGATCTTTCTCTTCCTATTGCTGTGGTATGGTTCAGTTTTGACTTCCTTGACGTGTGCGGGAGGTTTTGTTGTGTCAGGAACTTTCTTTGCACCTTTCCTTGTAAGCGTACCCGCCTTAACATGATTATCAGTTAGTGTGGCAGACGGGAGGATAACATCTTCAAGGGTAGCAGGATTTCCTCCTAGAACAGTATCCTGAATCTGTCTAGGAAAACCACCGATGTACTTTTCGATTCACCGGGATAGTGGTGTGACCATATGGGACACAAGAAGGCTCAACTCATGGAAACAAGTTGTGTAGGCCACACTTTCACCGCTGTCTTGGGTAAGATCCCAAAACTCAGCCTCCAACTTTTTCATTTCATTTCAAGGACAAAACTCCTCGATCATGATTCTTTTCAATTCGTCCCACGGTAGGGCCATTGCCACATCCACACCCCTAGTTCTTTTCTCACCATTCCACCAGGTGAGCGCCCGTTTCTGGAAGACGCTGGTGGCATGACGAACACAGAGGTTGTCAGGACAGTCACTATTGAGGAAGGTGCCCTCAATACTTTCAAACCATTGAAGGAGTCCTGTGGCTCCTTCGGTGCCATAGAATTTGAGGGGATTACATGAATTGAAGTGCTTGAAGGTGCATTGTGCCGGGTTGGCACCCCCACCACCTCTACCATTAGCACTGCCACTGGTGCATCCATTGTTGTTGTTATTAGCTTGGGTAAGTTGGGTCACAAGTTGAGTGAGCAGAGCAGCAAGATCATTGCTATTGTTGTTGTTGGCACGACGGGGAGGCATTCTACAGATTTAAACAACACAATGAGAGATGTGATCACAAGTGTTATGGGTCATTTTATAGCTAGTGATCCTGGATCTTCGATGTACTTCGGTATCCTGACAGGTTTCGGTATCCTTAATTTCTGTATTATCTAACCGTTGTATCTTTCGTTTATCTTGATCAACACGCAGGTAAAACACGTGAAGTCGATTTAATCCCTGAAGAATTGGTCTAGAATTTGAGAAGAACGTGTAGAAGACGCTTGGATTGTCCACTAACGGTCATATTTGAAGACTAAGTCAATTATGGGATTCTTAGATAGTTAGTTAGCTTATCTTCTGTATATAATCAGCAGCTTGGTCGATTAGAAAACACACAACAACGCACTTAGCTATAGAGTACACTCGCAATCAGTCTTGTAACACTTAGATATCGATCATTTGTTGCTCAACACTTGTAATTCTTTATCATTTATTGAAGAAACGAGGCAGGTGTCGATTGTCACCTCCCGAGGTTTTATGCCGGAGATCCTGAACGATCAAGGGCTTTCCTCGTAAACACCCGTGTCACTCTTTACGTTTTTACATCGTTTTACATTGATTTTACAAGCACACTACCTCACAAACGAAATTTGGTTACAAAGTTAGTTTACATAATTTTTACCCAAAACAATTTGGTGGCCACCGTGGGGCAAGTGGTGCTTTTCATCTTCAAATCTTGACTAAAATTTCTGTTCAATCACTATCTTTCAAACCTATTCTAAAAAATGTCGTCCCAATCCAAAAATATTTCTGTTTCTGCTCCATCTTCGAGCTCTGGGTTGGTATTCCTCCTCCATTTCAAAAAAGTGTTAATCAGCCGAAGAAAACTACTCCTGCGTGTTTTTTGGGATCCGGAATACCTGCTGGTGGACCTGTGATCGTATCAAACAACGGTATCCTCGATCTGTTCTCGGGGATGAAACAACAAATGAAATAACAGAGGAAAACTAACCAAGAGCTGTTTCGGGAGATCAAGAAGGTTAAGGAATCGAAGAAACCAGTGGAAGTGACGACCCCGCTGCAACCAAGGGTCTTGGATTTCAATTATTCAGGATCCTCAGAAATCCATAAGGGAGATTTCCTTCCCATTCAAACAGGGATTACTGCAGTTGGCCCTACCCCGACTATCAGAGTTACGACAAATCAGGATCTTGGAGTTACTCCGGGATCATCATTCTGAAATCCTGAGAATGGTAACACATTTAATTAACTTTCAAATACTAACAAATTTGTGCAGGAGACAGGAATAACTCCGTCCATGGCCAAGGAGTTAAAGAAGTTGAGAGAGATGATCTCTAGTGTACCGGGTGTGGTCCAACCTATACCGGAAATGTCCACTACCGGTCATAGGATCTCCAGATTCGCTCCACCGTTATGTGATGCTGAGATCCCTAAGCGCTTCCAGACTCCTAACATGAAGTTGTACTATGGAACTATGGATCCTAAGGAGCACGTCACGCAGTACAGGGAACGGATGGAGAAAAACCCCATTCCCTTGGACCTAAAGGAAGCCTGCTTATGCAAAGGCTTCGGCTCTACCGTGACACGATCAACCTTAAAATGGTTGCTTAATGTTCTTCCATATTCTATTACTTCATTTGCTTATTTAATTAACATGTTCAACAATCAATTCTCTTGCAGTAGAACTTTTGAAAGATTAACAAGTGACTTATACGGGATAATTCAAAATCCCGGAGAATCCCTCTGAGAATATGTCAGCAAATTTGGTCGGGAATCCCTGGATATCTCAAATCTTGACGTTGCCACTGCAGTCCAGGCCTTCAAGATGGGACTACAAAAGGATTCTCAATTTTACGAAGACCTTGTTATGAATCTTGCAGGAACCTTGATGAAGTCAGGAACCGGGCATTGAGGTTTATTAGGCTGGAAGATGATAAAAAGATCCAGCAGAGGGTAAATTCTCCGACAAGCTACACTCAACCTAACAAGAAAGCTGAACCTACACCTTTCAGGTCGTACGGATCCAAGCCGGACAATCACAGGGTCAATGATGTAGAAGACGACGAGGACGAGGAAGAATATCCTAAGTTGTCTGAATACTGTTTTTCTCTTTATACAACTGGTTTGCTATTTGCTATGCAGGATCTTGGAGAAAAAGCCAGATGGCCTCGCAAGTTTGCAAGGAACTCAGGGGGAAAGGACAAGTCCAAGTGGTGTGCAATCCACGAAGACTTTGGCCATATAACTAAGGATTGTATTGCTTTGCGAAAGGATATAAGCTTTCTCATGAGCAAGGGATATCTCAAAAAATTTCTGGGCAAAGGAAAGAACAAGACCAAGGATCCTGACAGGATCCCGCATAGAGCAAAATCCCCACCACCAGACGCCAAGGTAATTGGTGTGATATCTCGAGAAATTTTTTTTATTATTTATCTTAATTTTCGGGACGAAAATTCTTTCAACTAGGTGATGATGTGACAATCCGGACTTTTCCAGTTAACTCCGTTAACAAAATCCAGTTAAAGTTAACCTAATTAACCTCATCACAAACTCCAGGGATTATCTCTGTCATTTTTCCCACTAATAGTACAAGGACTAATATTGTGATAACCCTAAACTCTTTATGTTGACTCCAAAAAGTCAAAATTGAATGAGTTTGTTTCTATTTGACTTTTAAAAGTCAAACCCGGAATGCTCTTGGCTTGAATTCAAAATCTTAACCGATTAGCTATCCAAAGGTAACTGAAATACACAATTATCACCATAAACGTTCATCATTGAAACATTATTGTGCGTTAATATGACTAATTAATCCACTTATTAAGTGATTAAACCACAACCGTCGACTTCATCTCAATTACTCGCAAATCTGTATCAATTCCATCTTCATACTGGAAATTAAAACTCTGCACACGATAGACGACTCTCCCTGAAGCTGTTGCACACTCGTATTCGGTCAGAGAAAGAGCCAGACTCACCGGGGACTAAATCATTTGAAGTCGGAAACCTAACTAGCCGATCTCTATCAATTGGATATCATTCAAGGTAACAAATCACACCCTTAGACTCGTATTCATTCCTAAAACAAAAGCCCTAACATATCTAGGGCTTATAACATCGAATTGATTGAGAACCGATTCTAGGGTTCATCGTATGAACTTGGTAATCGAATCCTAACCTAGACTCTGTTTCAATTCAATTAAGTTACATGAAAAGCTTCGAAATCTTCCAATCTTTGAAAGCCCTCTGTTTAGTCAACCTCAAAATATCGAATTTATAATAATCTGGAAATTAGGGTTCGTTCTAAAACTGATTTGGGGTTTTTGATCCTAGACTCGATTATAATCAACTTAATTCACATGTTTAGCTTCGAAACCAGTCACTAATCGAAAGCCCTATGTTTATTTTATCAATTAACATCTAATTAATCACAAACCGTAATCTAGGGTTCTTTCATACCTCAGTTTGGGGGTTTCGATATTAAACACTGTTTCAATCAAATTAACCCACATGGTTGGATTCGCAAACCCCCGATTATCAAAAACCCTATGAATCTAACCATTCTTAATATCGAATTCAGCAGATTTGATTCCATATTCATAACTAGGGTTTCGAAATTTCCATGGGGTAATTGACGACTTTAAACCTAATAATTTTGCAATTAAATCTTAACACAGATCCATATGAAACCAATGAACAAAACCCTGTTTTTATTTTGAATAACCGCGATTAAAATCAATGGATTTGGGATTGGATTGTATTCGGTTTCGAAAGGAGAATAGAACACAGAAGCCGTAGATGTTAAAACCATTTAGAATCTGTTAACATCGCGAAACCCTAACGGGCGGGACTGGTTAGAGGCGTGTACGTGTGTGGGAGAGACCCGGGTTCGAGACCGGGCTCCCACAAATAATTTTTAAACTTTTTCTGGTTATATTAAATTAATAAAAATCAAACTTTATAATATTATATTACTATGTAAATGTGTTTAACCCGGGAAATAGTCCGTAGGCTCGGGTTTGAATTATTAACATATTTTTATAAATTATACCCACTTTTATAAATAATATATTGTTATTATTATCAAGTAAAAATAATATGTTTATATTATTTTTAAGCCGTAAATTCGTATAAAATAATACGTTTATATTATTTTCAAACTGTGACCCGTATTATTAAATAATATATATTTATATTATTTCGAATCATTTTATAACATCGTGTATCGATTGAGACTAAATAATAATATAATTAGTTTTATTATTTACTCATATATATATTTATCTTCTTAATTTTCATGAATGACAAAACACCCGATTTTATTATTATTATTTCTGTCATTCGTCGCGTAAAGTAATCCCTAACTCTGTGGACACTTTCGTCCACTCTTGAATATTAGTGCGGTTCTTTAAGACGCTTCTTTCCGTGTCACTGTCACAATTCCCATTATCATCCCTAATTTATGTGTTTATAATTTTAGGACATTCGTAGGTCTTTTGAGACTTACACTCGTGGTTCCAACTTACCTCTAGGTTGAAACTACCTTCAACGCAAAGCAGGTGAGTTTCACGGCCCCTTTTTTACTTGTTTTACTATTGGGGGAGAAACATGCTTACACACAAACATATTTTACTTGTTTTCCTGTTGAGGAGAAACAAACATGAACACCAAGTATCATACTTTTACTTGTTTTCCCCGTGGGGGAGAAACAGGTACGCAGACAAACATTATGTTACATGTTTTTCCCTTTGGGGGAAAAAACATGACACAACTATTTTAGATTATTGTAATTCATATGTTATTACTGTTGAGGCTAAGCGTGACACAATATCACAGAAAGTCCTCATCATACATCGAACCGTTAATATGGATCTTAGCGAGGTAATGTTTAGTAGTACTACTGGGTTTGACAAGCCCCACCCGCGTTAGTCGCGCTAACTCGATTGGAGGTCGAACGGGTGAAATGTTAGCCTACTCACATTTTCCAGAGTTGATAGACCTGGCAGGAGGCATACAAACACAAACAGTCAGCTTCGGTTGCGAGCGCTTTAGTAAGACATGAACATAGGCTAGCTTCCTACCGATATGCATAGTGAATGTACATAATCTGGCAAACACTCTATTATTGTAAACTTGAAACCTGTGAACTCACCAACCTCGTGTTGACACTTTTTCTTACATGTTTCTCAGGTCGCTTTGGCACAGGTTGCGCACTTAGGACATGCATGGAGTCCTACTGTCATATCATTCATTTCGAATATTTTAAACAGTTTATTTAATTACATTAATTGACGCTCGTTACGTGTAATTATTTTTTACTACATTTTAACGTTTACGCTTCCGCATTAACTCTGAACTTTTATGTTATGACATTTCAAGTCCCATATAGTGTCGTTTGATGTAACTAATGACTGAGATCCTGGTGTGTCACCATCCAAACGGTAAAACTCCGTTAGTGAAATTTGGGGTGTGACAGATTGGTATCAGAGCCATTGGTTATAGAGAACTAGGATTGCATACTAGACTATAACCTCACACATTAGTTGCACGGCACAGACACTTATAACTGATACATATAGCACCCATACATACATTGCAGTGCAGGCATGTTAGTACCATCCGTATCACCCTCAGTTGGCAAGGGACACATCATTTGCATTGCATCATCATTCCCAGTGGCGACACTCGGGGGATCACCAGAGCAACATCCACTCCCGTCCGAGGGCAGCGAGACGGAGCCTTCGGAGGAGTCACTTACATCACCATCACCCGTTGGGTATGGTGGGATTTCTCAAGTCCATGCTATGTACGACACTCAGCACTAACGCATATCTCTTTGGGAATTGGGATCGTCAGAGGCGAGTCCCTACTGTAACCAATAGCAACAATACGTCGACTGAAGGCAGACCGTTACACGCATTATTGCAGAATCTATTGACAAGTAGATGTCATCACTTTCCTGAGCCATGGGCTCGCTTCCTTGGTCAATATTCTGTTGAGAATAGATTGACCACAAAGTTGAGAACGCATTGCTCATTGCATACTCAAACCCTATCCTAACTCAGTTGGAAGGACGACTACTTTGCCTCTTCTAGTAAGACATTCATGAACTAGTTTCGCTCATCGAAGCCACACTTCATGTACATATTTGTTTCATGTGCATATTCCCATCTACAATCAGCTGGATTGGACTCTCGTATTATGTTCCAACTCGAGTGAATACTCCGATCAAACGATTACCGACTACTCATCCTGATATGAGTCCTAGTCGATCAAATTGTGGTTGATAACTAAGCCTCTCGATTACTTATCATATCTGACAACACTCTGCACTCGGCAATACAAATTAAGGGACATTTTGACACAGGATAGGGAGAAGCAAGGGTGAGCATGCAAAGCAAATTATCATTACGGGTGCACACGTAATAATAATTTGAGGTGCATGTAAATCCTGGTGAAACCTAGTGTGTGGATAAATGGTCCTTATCAGTGAGCTACAAACTTAAACTTCCCCTGTCAGTAGAAGTTCTTGTAACCCGCTCAACGACTAGTTGGTATCATTAAACGTGTTCAACAGTTGATAGACGCGACTATCAGATTGAAGAGATTTACATTGAGCTATCATCAATGGAATCCATCATTTTATCTCACTCATGTAAGAGTCCTAGTGAAATTAAGACTCTCATCCAAACGTAACCATAGAAACCATCTTTATTGAAACTCTAGTAGAACCTCATGGTAAACCCATCGACTCCAATTAGGTAAGCAAAATATGAGGAATTCTTTCTAAGCTAACACGTTATTCCTTACACTCCAACAATGAATTCCATTTGACCCTACTACCTTACCCTGTGACTAATCCTTGGTCTAATTTGATTCATACCCCAGCATATCCAGTTATTCCAATGACATTGGAAAACGGGTATTTAATCTAACTGACCATCAGTTGAACGCGATTACTTAAACGGATATCCTATCCCTTATACTACTAGAATCTATACTTCATGGAATTTTTCTTCCTTGCATGTGAACCTTTACTCTTAGCCTTTGCGTTGACCGATGCTTACCTTATAAGCACAAGTCTCACTAGAAGTCTCAGCATGATTTCACAAACTTCATGATGGTGCGGTCGTACTCCAACTCTATCAGAATTTAGGTATACCATAGAGATAGCAGACGGTCAGATAATCGAAGCGACTCACGTTCTTATAGGATGTAAACTCGGATTAGCTAGTCATAAGCTTGACATTGACCCCATGTCAGTTACACTTGGCAGTTTTAACATGATTATCGGTATGGATTGGTTATCTGAGGACTAGCCGAAATCATTTATCGTGACAAAATCATTTGCATTCCTCTCCCGAGTGGAGGAACCCTTCTGTCCAAGGCGAAAGGATTGGTGCTGTCGTAGGCATCGTATCCTTCATGAAAACACATAAGTGCTTACGTAAAGGGGCATACTGCTATTCTGGCTCTTGTCACCGGGCAACCATTCGAAGAAAAGAAGATTGATGCATTCCGATCATTCATAACTTCCCGGAAGTAATTCCTGAATACCTGCCTGGTCTTCCACCTCACCGTTAAGTTGAATTCCAAATCAATCTAGCACCCGGAGCGGCACCGATTGCTCGGGCACCTTATAGGTTAGCACCTAGTGAATTACAAGAGTTGCCCACTCAGTTACAGGATTTGTTGGATAAAGGTTTCATTCGACCTAGCTCATCACCGTGGGGAGCTCCGGTACTATTTGTCAAGAAGAAGGACGGAACTTTCCGTATGTGTATTGACTACCGGGAGCTGAATAAAGTCACAATCAAGAATCGCTACCCTTTACCTCACATAGATGACCTCTTTGATCAACTCCAAGGATCAAGTTTCTATTCCAAAATAGATCTTAGGTCCGGCTACCATCAGTTAAGAGTCCGAGAAGAGGATATCTCTAAGACTGCACTCAGAACAAGATACGGCCATTACGAGTTTATGGTCATGCCTTTCGGATTAACCAGCACACCTACGGTATTCATGGACCTCGTGAACCGTGTGTGTAAATCTTACCTTGACCAATTCGTTATCGTTTTCATCGACGACATCCTCATTTATTCCAAGAACAAGGAAGAACATGAGGAACATCTACGCCTAATTTTGGAATTACTTAAGCGAGAGCAACTGTATGCTAAGTTTTCCAAGTGTGAATTTTGGATCCGGGAAGTTCAGTTTCTAGGGCATGTGGTTAACGAGAAAGGGATACATGTCGACCCATCCAAAATAGAAGCCATCAAGAATTGGTCAGCACCGACGACTCCGACTGAGGTGCGACAATTTCTGGGATTGGCTGGATATTACCGTCGATTCATCGAAAGATTTTCCAAAATTGCTCAACCCCTCAATGCTTTAACTCAAAAGGGTAAAGCCTATAATTAGGGCGACAACCAAGAGTCAGCATTCCAACACCTCAAACAGAAACTTTGCAGTGCACTTATTCTAGCTCTTCCGGAAGGAACCGATGATTTTGTGGTGTATTGAAATGCATCTATTCAGGGTCTGGGTTGTGTCTTAATGCAACGCGAAAAGGTGATCGCATACGTTTCACGTCAACTAAAGGTCCATGAGAGGAACTACACCACTCATGACTTAGAGTTGGGAGCCGTAGTCTTCGCACTTAAGATATGGAGACATTACTTGTACGGTACCAAATGCACCATCTACACTGGTCACAAGAGTCTTCAGCATATCTTCGAGCAGAAAGAGTTGAACATGCGACAACGTCGTTGGGTCAAACTTTTATTATGACTGTGCGATCCGATATCACCCGGGTAAAGCTAATGTTGTAGCTGATGCCCTGAGTCGAAAGGAAACGAAACCCAAACGAGTTCGAGCATTACAGCTTACTATTCACCCCGGATTACCTGACAAAATCCGTAGTGCTCAACTCGAAGCCCTAAAAGAAGAAAATCTACCGCTGGAATGTACACGCGGTCTGGAAGCACAACTTGAAGTCAAATCTGACGGCATTCGCTACTTTGCCGAGTGAATATGGGTTCCGGTATTCGGAAACCTAAGGGAACTAGTTATGGATGAGTCTCATAAATCTCGTTACTCGATACATCCAGGTTCCGACAAAATGTACCATGATCTAAAGGTACTATATTGGTGGCCGAAGATGAAGGCCGATATAGCCACCTATGTTAGTAAGTGTCTGACTTGCGCGAAGGTCAAAGTTGAATATAAAAAACCATCCGGTCTTCTGCAACAACCAGAAATTCCCATGTGGAAATGGGAACAAATATCCATGGACTTCATCACCAAATTACCACGAACTTCTACTGGATGTGACACCATCTGGGTAATTGTTGATCGATTAACAAAGTCCGCGCACTTCTTAGCAATCAAGGAAACTGACAAAATGGATAAGCTCACTCGTACTTACTTGAAAGAAATAGTCTCTCGGCACGGGGTGCCAATCTCTATCATTTCGGATCGTGATGCACGATTCACCTCTCGCTTCTGGAAGTCGTTACATAAGGCCTTAAGCACGCGTCTAGATATGAGCACATCATACCATCCTCAAACTGATGGCCAAACGGAACGTACAATCCAAACTCTAGAGGACATTCTACGAGCTTGTGTGATTGATTTCGGTAACACTTGGGAGTCTCACCTACCGTTGGTGGAGTTCTCCTACAACAACAGCTATCACACTAGTATCAAGGCAGCTCCATTTAAAGCACTTTATGGACGGAAATGTCGTTCTCCCATTTGTTGGACCGAGGTTGGAGATAGCCAACTCATAGGTCCTGAACTTGTATTTGAAACTTCCGAAAAGATCGTTCAAATTAGAAACCGTATGGCGGCAGCTCGTGATCGTCAAAAGAGCTATGCCGACAAGCGTCGTAAACCCTTAGAGTTTCAAATAGGTGACATGGTCTTACTCAAAGTCTCACCTTGGAAAGGTGTCATTCGTTTCGGGAAACGAGGCAAACTGAATCCTCGTTATGTTGGACCATTCAAGATAATGAAGAGAATCAGACCAGTAGCGTATCAACTGGACCTACCGGAAAGACTTAGTGGTGTGCACAACGTCTTTCACGTCTCAAATTTAAAGAAATGCCTGGCAGACGAATCACTCGCAGTTCCTCTTGAGGAACTACACGTTAATGAACAGTTACGTTTCATCGAAGAACCTGTGGAAATTATGGATAGGGAAGTTAAAACGTTAAAGCTCAGTAAGATCCCTATTGTCAGAGTTCATTGGAACTCGAAACACGGACCAGAATTCACGTGGGAGCGCGAGGATCAGATGATGCGCAAATATCCTAATCTGTTCAAGCACTCTGTGTCAAATTCTTAAGGTACTATTTAATTTTCGGGACGAAAATTCTTTCAACTAGGGGATGATGTGATATCCCGAGAATTTTTTTTTATTATTTATCTTAATTTTCGGGACGAAAATTCTTTCAACTAGGGGATGATGTGACAATCCGGAGTTTTCTAGTTAACTCCGTTAACAAAATCCAGTTAAAGTTAACCTAATTAACCTCATCACAAACTCCATGGATTATTTATGTCATTTTTCCAACTAATAGTACAAGGACTAATATTGTAATAACCCTAAACTCTATATGTTGACTCCAAAAAGCCAAAATTGAATGAGTTTGTTTCTATTTGACTTTTAAAAGTCAAATCCGGAATGTTCTTGGCTTGAATTCGAAATCTTAACCGATTAGCTATCCAAAGGTAACGGAAATACACAATTATCACCACAAACGTTCATCATTGAAACATTATTGTGCGTTAATATGACTAATTAATCCATTTATTAAGTGATTAAACCACAACCGTTGACTTCATCTCAATTACTCGCAAATCTGTATCAATTCCATCTTCATACTGGAAATTAAAACTCTGCACACGATAGACGACTCTCCCTGAAGCTGTTGCACACTCGTATTCGGTCAGAGAAAGAGCCAGACTCACCGGGGACTAAATCATTTGAAGTCGGAAACCTAACTAGCCGATCTCTATCAATTGGATATCATTCAAGGTAACAAATCACACCCTTAGACTCGTATTCATTCCTAAAACAAAAGCCCTAACATATCTAGGGCTTATAACATCGAATTGATTGAGAACCGATTCTAGGGTTCATCGTATGAACTTGGTAATCGAATCCTAACCTAGACTCTGTTTCAATTCAATTAAGTTACATGAAAAGCTTCGAAATCTTCCAATCTTTGAAAGCCCTCTGTTTAGTCAACCTCAAAATATCGAATTTATAATAATCTGGAAATTAGGGTTCGTTCTAAAACTGATTTGGGGTTTTTGATCCTAGACTCGATTATAATCAACTTAATTCACATGTTTAGCTTCGAAACCAGTCACTAATCGAAAGCCCTATGTTTATTTTATCAATTAACATCTAATTAATCACAAACCGTAATCTAGGGTTCTTTCATACCTCAGTTTGGGGGTTTCGATATTAAACACTGTTTCAATCAAATTAACCCACATGGTTGGATTCGCAAACCCCCGATTATCAAAAACCCTATGAATCTAACCATTCTTAATATCGAATTCAGCAGATTTGATTCCATATTCATAACTAGGGTTTCGAAATTTCCATGGGGTAATTGACGACTTTAAACCTAATAATTTTGCAATTAAATCTTAACACAGATCCATATGAAACCAATGAACAAAACCCTGTTTTTATTTTGAATAACCGCGATTAAAATCAATGGATTTGGGATTGGATTGTATTCGGTTTCGAAAGGAGAATAGAACACAGAAGCCGTAGATGTTAAAACCATTTAGAATCTGTTAACATCGCGAAACCCTAACGGGCGGGACTGGTTAGAGGCGTGTGCGTGTGTGGGAGAGACCCGGGTTCGAGACCGGGCTCCCACAAATAATTTTTAAACTTTTTCTGGTTATATTAAATTAATAAAAATCAAACTTTATAATATTATATTACTATGTAAATGTGTTTTAACCCGGGAAATAGTCCGTAGGCTCGGGTTTGAATTATTAACATATTTTTATAAATTATACCCACTTTTATAAATAATATATTGTTATTATTATCAAGTAAAAATAATATGTTTATATTATTTTTAAGCCGTAAATTCGTATAAAATAATACGTTTATATTATTTTCAAACTGTGACCCGTATTATTAAATAATATATATTTATATTATTTCGAATCATTTTATAACATCGTGTATCGATTGAGACTAAATAATAATATAATTAGTTTTATTATTTACTCATATATATATATATATATATATATATATATATCTTCTCAATTTTCATGAATGACAAAACACCCGATTTTATTATTATTATTTCTGTCATTCGTCGCGTAAAGTAATCCCAAACTCCGTGGACACTTTCGTCCACTCTTGAATAATTTTAGGACGCTTCTTTCCGTGTCACTGTCACAATTCCCATTATCATCCCTAATTTATGTGTTTATAATTTTAGGACATTCGTAGGTCTTTTGAGACTTACACTAGTGGTTCCAACTTACCTCTATGGTGAAACTACCTTCAACGCAAAGCAGGTGAGTTTCACGGCCCCTTTTTTACTTGTTTTACTATTGGGGGAGAAACATGCTTACACACAAACATATTTTACCTGTTTTCCTGTTGAGGAGAAACAAACAAGAACACCAACTATCATACTTTTACTTATTTTCCCCGTGGGGGAGAAAACATGACACAACTATTTTAGATTATTGTAATTCATATGTTATTACTGTTGAGGCTAAGCGTGACACACTATCACAGAAAGTCCTCATCATACATCGAACCGTTAATATGGATCTTAGCGAGGTAATGTTTAGTAGTACTACTGGGTTTGACAAGCCCCACTCGCTTTAGTCGCGCTAACTCGATTGGAGGTCGAACGGGTGAAATGTTAGCCTACTCACATTTGCCAAAGTTGATAGACCTGGCAGGAGGCATACAAACACAAACAGTCAGCTTCGGTTGCGAGCGCTTTAGTAAGACATGAACATAGGCTAGCTACCTATAGATATGCATAGTGAATGTACATAATCTGGCAAACACTCTATTATTGTAAACTTGAAACCCGTGAACTCACCAACCTCGTGTTGACACTTTTTCTTACATGCTTCTCAGGTCGCTTTGGCACAGGTTGCGCACTTAGGACATGCATGGAGTCCTACTGTCATATCATTCATTTCGAATATTTTAAACAGTTTATTTAATTACATTAATTGACGCTCGTTACGTGTAATTATTTTTACTTCATTTTAACGTTTACGCTTCCGCATTAACTCTGAACTTTTATGTTATTACATTTCAAGTCCCATATAGTGTCGTTTGATGTAACTAATGACTGAGATCATGGTGTGTTACCATCCAAACGGTAAAACTACGTTAGTGAAATTTGGGGGTGTGACAATAGGTTTTATATCTGGTGGATCTGATATTTGTGGTACTTCTTACTCTGTAGCAAAAAGAAATTCCAAAGAAGCAAAAACAGAGAACAGGGACCGACCTATCAAAACCTCCAACTTAACTGAAGAAAAAGTGATCTGTTTTGACGAACATGACAGAGATGACGTACAGGATCCTCATCGCGATGGCCTGGTGATTACGCTATACTTCGCAAACCACTTCATACGCAGGATATTGATCGATGGAGGAAGTTCTGTAAACATTATCCAGCATGAAGTCCTGAAAATAATGGGGATCCTAGATTCTGAGATCATCTCGAAATCCTCAGTATTAGTAGGATTCAGTGGAGAGGTTAAGAACACTGTTGGTGAAATAAAGCTACCAATCTACATCGAGGGGGTAAACTCTATACAAAATTTTTGTGTCATTGATTCTTTATCTTGCTATAACATTATTCTAGGAAGACCCTGGATACACGACATGAAAGCAGTACCCTCAACATATCACCAATGTGTCAAGATTCCGACCCTTTGGGGAGTGGTGAAGATCAACAGCGATCAACAAGAAACCAAAAACCGTTACATTTCTTCAATGAAAGCCTCTGTCAAAAATAGGCAAGCATAGCAATTAACGAAGCGGGCCAGGGATGTTCTGGAAACTAAAGAACATGATGTTAAAGAAGTATCCCTGGATGCTGAGAATCCAGATATAAAGATCCTGGTAGGGAGTAATATCCCTGAGGATATTGAAGAAGATATCCTGAATTTCCTGAGGGGCAGAAAAGCAACCTTCGCTTGGAAGCACGAAGACATGACAGGTATATCCAAAGATATCATAACTCATAAACTTGGAATTGATAAAAGTTTCAGGCCAATACATCAAAAGCGAAGGAAATTTGCTCCTGAGAGAAACGTGATCATCCAAGAAGAGGTGGAAAGACTTCTCAAGTCTGGAATGATAAGGGAAGTAAAATTCCCAAGGTGGCTAGCTAACGTAGTGGTAGTCCAGAAGAAGAACGGGAAGTGGAGAGTTTGTGTACATTACACAGACCTCAACAAAGCATGTCCTAAAGACCCCTTCCCATTACCACACATAGACTCGATGGCGGACGCTACAGCAGGCCACGAAATCCTGACTTTTATGGATGCCTCTTCAGGATTTCAACAGATCCAAATGGAACCATCGTATCATGAAGACACGGCATTCATGACCCCGACATGTATTTATTGTTACACAGCTATGCCATTTGGTCTTAAAAATGCAGGTGCCACGTATCAAAGACGGGTAAATATGATGTTCAAAGACAAGATTGGGGACACTATGGAAGTCTATATAGACGACATGGTGATAAAATCAAAGAAAGCTGAGGATCATCTCCGGGATCTCAGAGACGCATTTGATATCCTGGACCAATACAATATGAAGCTGAACCCTTCGAAATGTCACTTCGGAGTGGGGGCAGGAAAGTTCTTGGGCTACATGGTGACCAAGAGAGGAATAGAAGCCAGCCCAGAACAAATCAAAGCTATCATCAATCTAAAATCCCCAGCAAATACTAAGGATGTCCAGAGACTGACCGACAGAGTAGCAGCACTCAACAGATTTATATCAAGATCCTCAGAAAAGTGCAAGGAATTCTACGACATCCTGAAGAAAAACAAGAAATTTGAATGGGAAGAGAAGCATGAACAAGCACTCCAATCATTGAAGGAATACTTGTCAACAGCTCCTCTACTGATGAAACCAGAAGACGGTGAACCGTTATCCGTATACTTGGCAGTATCCCGAAGCACCGTAAGTGTTGTATTAGTCAAGGATCATAAGGGACAACAGCATCTGGTATACTATGTAAGTAAAAGTTTGCTACCAGCAGAAACCAGGTATTCTCATTTAGAAAAGTTAATTTTAGCTTTAATAATGGCATCAACTAAACTAAGACATTATTTTGAAACTTATGCTATTCATGTTAAGACTAACTACCCTATTAAGTGTGTCTTAAGAAAGCCAGAGATGTCAGGAAGGATGGCTAAATGGTCAGTCAAGCTTAGTGCCTATGACCTCATATACGAACCTAGAACATCAATAAAGTCTCAGGCACTTGAGGAATTTGTGGCTGATTTCAGCAGTGATATCCAACACGAAGCAGATCTTGAAGTCCAACAACTAGAAGAGTCGAAGGACGAATGGACCTTATTCACTGATGGTGCATCAAATGTAAGAGGAACAGGTCTGAGAATCATACTAAAATCACCACAAGGGGACATATTACCCCAATCCATAACCTATGAGTTCCAGGCTACAAATAATGAAGCAGAATATGAGGCGCTGATAGCAGGATTACAATTAGCCAAGGATATCAAGATCAGGTATCTTCAAGTATATGTAGACTTATTGTTAATTGCTAATCATTTCAATGGTTCATATGCAGTAAAAGGTGAGAAGTTAGCCAAATATCTCACAATAGTTAGGAAATTATCCATGTAATTCGAAACTTTTAACATTACACAGGTTCCTAGAGAAGATAACACTGAGGCTAATGCCTTAGCAAACCTTGCTTCAGCTCTTAGAGTACCAGAATGTACCAAAATACCTATCATACACATTTTGAGCCCAGCAATCGAGAAGGTGAATGAAGTATCCAACACTGAAGAAGAATCAGACATTCGGGATCTTGAACCTATTACAGGATCCTGGATTTCACCTATTAATAAATACTTGTAGGATGGTGAAATCCCAAGTGATGAAAAGAACCACAAGGATTTTCGCATGAGGATGTCTCGTTTTATAATGTTTGAAAATATTTTGTATAGAAAATCAATTGCAGATCCATATTTAAGGTGCCTGGAGGATCCTAAAGCACGAGAAGTCCTCAAAGATCTACACAAAGGAGATTGTGGTAACCACACCGGGGGCAGAGCGTTATTTTCAAGGATCCTGAGGACAGGATATTACTGGCCTACCATGAGGAAAGACGCTATGACTTACTCTAAAAAATGTGACGCTTGCCAACGACACAGCAACATACTCCATCAACCAGCCGAACCTTTATACCCAATCATCTCTCTGTGGCCATTCATGAAGTGGGGAACGGACATCGTCGGCAAACTTCCCAAAGCACCAGGAGGAAAGGTCTTTATGCTAGCAATGACGGATTACTTCTCTGAATGGATCGAAGCTGAGGCATTCGTCCAAGTTAGAGAGAAAGAAGTCATCTCCTTCATCAAGCGCAATATCCTGACGAGATTTGGGATCCCGGCGGAAATAATTTGTGACAACGGGTCTCAGTTCATTGGCAGACGAACAACTGACTTCTGTGTCAGAAGGGAATCAAAATGATAACTTCTACCCCAGTACATCCTCAAGCCAATGGACAAGCAGAATCTAGCAACAAGATCATCGTTAACAACCTCAAGAAGAGATTAAGAGCAAAGAAAGGAAGATGGGCCGGAGAGCTGCCGTTTGTACTTTGGGCATATAGGACAACCAATAAACCCGCGACAGGGCAGACTCCATTCTCCTTGGTATTTAGAACTGAAGCAATGATCCCGACAGTTTTTTTAATAACATAATCCTGTCCGTTAATTTGCATAACATAATCAACACCAGGGGCTGCAATCCGCGGTAACTCAGCGGTTTATGAGTCTTTAGATCTAACCGTCCAGGATTATTAAATCTGGTGATCTACGGCTCAAATCTGCAGGAGGAGAAACCGCAAAAAAGCGGTTACAGTTAAGATGGACAGGATTAATCTGTACTTGATCCAACGGAAAACGGAGTCTTTAAAAAAATGGTCTGATCCGGCGTCAATAATATAGGGGAATATTTATACTAAGGGTTCTGGTTCATAGGTAAAATAGTACACTTAATTTATTTTAAAATATAATAATCTAATGGTTCATTGCTAATCATTTCAATGGTTCATATGCGGTAAAAGGTGAGAAGTTAGCCAAATATCTCACAATAGTTAGGAAATTATCCATGTAATTCAAAACTTTTAACATTACACAGGTTCCTAGAGAAGATAACACTGAGGCTGATGCCTTAGCAAACCTTGCTTCAGCTCTTAGAGTACCAGAAGGTACCAAAATACCTATCATACACATTCTGAGCCCAGCAATCGAGAAGGTGAATGAAGTATCCAACACTGAAGAAGAATCAGACATTCGGGATCTTGAACCTATTACAGGATCCTGGATTTCACCTATTAATAAATACTTGCAGGATGGTGAAATCCCAAGTGATGAAAAGAACCACAAGGATTTTCGCATGAGGATGTCTCGTTTTATAATGTTTGAAAATATTTTGTATAGAAAATCAATTGCAGGTCCATATTTAAGGTGCCTGGAGGATCCTGAAGCACGAGAAGTCCTCAAAGATCTACACAAAGGAGATTGTGGTAACCACACCGGGGGCAGAGCGTTATTTTCAAGGATCCTGAGGACAGGATATTACTGGCCTACCATGAGGAAAGACGCTATGACTTACTCTAAAAAATGTGACGCTTGCCAACGACACAGAAACATACTCCATCAACCAGCCAAACCTTTATACCCAATCATCTCTCCGTGGCCATTCATGAATTGGGGAATGGACATCGTCGGCAAACTTCCCAAAGCACCAGGAGGAAAGGTCTTTATGCTAGCAATGACGGATTACTTCTCTGAATGGATCGAAGCTGAGGCATTCGTCCAAGTTAGAGAGAAAGAAGTCATCTCCTTCATCAAGCGCAATATCCTTACGAGATTTGGGATCCCGGCGAAAATAATTTGTGACAACGGGTCTCAGTTCATTGGCAGACGAACAACTGACTTCTGTGCCAGAATGGAATCAAAATGATAACTTCTACCCCAGTACATCCTCAAGCCAATGGACAAGCAGAATCTAGCAACAAGATCATCGTTAACAACCTCAAGAAGAGATTAAGAGCAAAGAAAGGAAGATGGGCCGGAGAGCTGCCGTTTGTACTTTGAGCATATAGGACAACCAATAAACCCGCGACAGGGCAGACTCCATTCTCCTTGGTATTTGGAACTGAAGCAATGATCCCGACAGTTTTTTTAATAACATAATCATGTCCGTTAATTTGCATAACATAATCAACACCAGGGGCTGCAATCCGTAGTAACTCAGCGGTTTATGAGTCTTTAGATCTAACCGTCTAGGATTATTAAATCTGGTGATCTACGGCTCAAATATGCAGGAGGAGAAACAGCAAAAAAGCGGTTACAATTAAGATGGACATGATTAATCTGTACTTGATCCAACGGCAAACGGAGTCTTTTAAAAAATGGTCTGATCCGGCGTCAATAATATAGGGGAATATTTATACTAAGGGTTCTGGTTCATAGGTAAAATAGTACACTTAATTTATTTTAAAATATAATAATCTAATTTGTTTTTTTTTCTAAAAAGATAATTTTATGGAAATGAATAACTATTATACATTTTAGTGAACTGTACAGAGTTCATTGATAATCTAGTCGATTAAAAACTGGTTTTTCACCCGGTTGTTCAGGTATTTGAATGTAATGAAATAAAAACTAAACCACACATACACACATATGTATAGGAGGAATCATAAGGAAACTGCATAATTATACGAAAACTCCGAAAAACAATCACATAATTTATAAATTATTTTTTATTTTATTTTATTGCTAAATGTAACCAAACCAAACGTACCCAGTATAATCCCACACATAGCTAACGCTATTAGTAGGTTCTGGGGAGGGTGTGATAAGGGCAAACCTTACCCCTATCCCAAGGGATAGAGAGGCTGCTCCCGTTTAGACCCCCGGCTCCATGGGAAAGAAAAAGATAAAAATATAAATAAAATTAATGAGTAATAAAGTAAAATAAATCTAACAGTAATCTAACAATTAGCAGTGTATTACTAGAGTATATTAGTCACAAGAAACACAACACACCTACAAGAAACAAGACATACGCAAAATCTTTGCTAAACAACTCTACTCTCCCACACAACGGGTCACTCATCCTAAAACCCTAATACGACGTCTCCATGAAATCCTATCATTGATCATGTCCTCTGAGAGGTGTAAATCTAGCAAATCAAGCCTAATCCTCTCATCCCACGTTAATTTCGGTCTCCCTCTGCTCCTTTTCCCCTCTACAACGAGAGTTTTCACCGTTCTCACTGGATCTGTGCTCTGTCTCCTCTTGACATGTCCAAACCATCTCGATCTTCCTTCTCTTATCTTATCTGAGATACATGTGACTCCCAATCTCTTCCGAACAACTTCATTTCTTATTCGGTCCTTTCTTGTGTGTCCACACATCCACCTCAACATCCTCATCTCAGCTACATCCATTTTTCGAGCTTGTGTCTTCTTGATGGCCCAACAATCGGTTCCATATAGCATCGCTGGGCGAACTGCTACCCTATAAAATTTACCCTTTAACCCTATTGGGAACCTCATGTCGCACAAAACACCTGAGGCCGCTCTCCATTTACACCAACCAGCTTGCACCCGATGGACTACATCATTGTCGATGTCCCCGTTACTCTGGATGACAGATCCTAGATACTTGAACTTCAGTGTCTTAGGGACAACCCCACCTTCAATAGAAATCTGGGTCTCCTCGTCGACGTTTGCACCACTAAAGTTGCAGTGAAGGTACTCGGTTTTAGATCGGCTTATCTTCAAACCTTTGTGCTCTAAGACTGTTCTCCATTCCTCTAGTCTGTTGTTCAGTGTCTCTTTACTTTCTGCAATCAACACGATATCATCAGCAAAAAGCATGCACCATGGAATTGCATCTTGAATCGACTTTGACAACTCATCCAAAACTACTGCAAAGAGAAAGGGGCTTAGTGCCGACCCCTGGTGAACTCCCACTTCCACCGGAAAAAAGTCTGTATCCCCCACGGGAGCTCGGACGCATGTCTTAGCCTCATGATACATATCCCTAATTGCCTCAATATATTTACTAGGGATCCCTCTTCCCTCCAGACTTTCCCAGATCAATCTTCTAGGCACACTATCGTACGCCTTTTCAAGATCGAAGAACACCATATGTAAATCATGTTTCTTCTCTCTGTACTTTTCCATTAATCTTCTTAAAATGTGTATCGCCTCCGTAGTGGACCGGCCTGGCATGAACCCAAATTGGTTTGCTGTAACCTGGATTTGTCGTCTAATCCTTGTATCTATAACTCTTTCCCATAATTTCATTGTATGACATAGGAGCTTAATCCCCCTGTAGTTAGCACAACATTGAGCATCTCCTTTGTTTTTATATAGGGGTACTAAGACACTACGCCTCCACTGATCTGGCATCTTCCCGGTTTTGAAGATATTGTTGAACAGTCTTGTCAACCACTGAACGCCTTCCTCTCCCATACACTTCCACGCTTCAATGGGTATGTTGTCTGGACCGACTGCCTTAGCTCTTCCCATCTTCTTAAGAGCACTCCTCACTTCTTCCTGTGTGATATTTCGACAATAACAATTATTTCGTTGACTGGATTGAGTAGTGGGATTCTCCGTTATGGCTAGACTTGGTCTACAACTGTTGAAAAGGGTGTAGAAATAGTTTTGCCATCTCAGCTTGATGTCTCGTCCCTTTACCAAAACTCTTCCATCATCTTCCTTGATAAACTTCACGACCCCAAGATCTTGTCTCCTACGCTCCCTATTTTTGGCAATCTTAAACATATGATGCTCCCCTTCCTTGGTGTCTAGTTTTCTATACATCGTTTCATAGGCAAAATTCTTTGCCTCACTCACTGCCTTTTTAGCTTCCCTCTTTGCCTGTCTATAGTTCTCCCGTAGTGTCATTATCTCCTCTCCATTACTGCACTGCAACATCTCTTTAAAGCGTTGTTGCTTGTCCTTTATCTTGCTCTGCACCTCCTCATTCCACCACCAAGACTCCTGATGTCCTCTTGTTGCTCCCAATGTGACTCCGAGGGTTTCCTTTGCTGCCTGCGTAACAGTGGTTGCCATAGCTACCCACATCTGGTTTGTGTCGCCATCCTTAGTATTTGTGTTCATCGCCATGACTTTATCTTTAAACAAATTGATGTGTTCATCGCCATGATTTTATTGCTAAATGTATCAATGTAATATTACATATTTTATCAAAAAAATTGTTTTACGTATTGTGTTACAAATACATAACACATTGTGTTACATGTACGTAATGCTATGTCAACAGAAAACAATGTTACGTATATAATGTAACACAATACATAAAATGATTTTTTGATAGATGTGTAATGTTCACGTTATTAAAGTTTGGTGCGAATAGAATGAGCTGATTTCTCGAACGACCTTTCTTCATCCTGATCCAACCCCCATTTAGATCCGGGGAGATGCCATTTTTCTTTAAACGATATCTTGATTAATAATGTATTCTTGGCCCAGTAATTGTTCTTTCAAGTCTTGTACTTGTCCTAGCTGTTGCTGGATTACACATGTATCATATCTATACTATCTAATAAATAAAGGTTTTTTCATGCCACGTGTCACCTCCACAATCATTCTTATTATTTTTTTTTCGCATCTCTCTCTTATTAAATACACCTCCATATTTTTTAACAAAAATATATATTTAAATAAAGTATTAATTATACTAATAAAATATTTTTATTTTAAATTATCCTTATATTAATAAAATAAAGCACATTTATTTTAAATTATCTTTTATGAAACTTTGAAATCTAATTATATAACTTTTATTTTCAATCAAATTACATTAAATAGTACTTAATGTATTTTCGAAACTCAATTTAATATTAGTTTTAAATATTTTGAGTTTTATTTTCTATCATTAAAATATGATACATTTTTACACCTATAAATATACATGTAAAGATTTAAAAATTTTATTTATTAATATTTTTCACCCCGTGTGTATACACGGGATCTAAACTAGTATATATATATATATATATATATATATATATATATATATGACTAGCTTAGACCCCGTGTAATACACACGGGGTGAAAAATATCAATACATAAATTTCTCAAAATTTATTTATGCATTTTTCAAGTGTAAAAATATATTACTATATATATATTAATGATAGAAAAAAAAATTCAAAATATGTAAAAATAATATATGATTGGGTTTCAAAAATACGTTAATTAATATATAATGTAATTTTACTTTCATTTACTATTGGATTGAAAATAAAAATTTCATAATTAGGTTTCAAAGTTTTTTATAATAAAGGATAATTTAAAAATAAATATGTTTTATTAGTATAACTAACTTAGACCTGTGTACTACACAGAGTGAAAAATATCAATGCATAAAATTCTTAAATTTTTATATATGTATCTTATAGTTGAAAATGTATTACATATACTAACAATAGAAAACAAAATAAAAAAAATATGTAAAAATTAATATATAATTGAATTTAAAAATACATTAAATATTATTCAATGTAATTTGACTTTCATTTACAATTTGATTGAAAACATTAGCTAAATAATTACATTTTAAAGTTTCTTATAATATGAGATAATTTAAAACAAATGTGTTTTATTAGTATAATTAATAATTTGTTTAAAAATATATTATTATTGAAAATATGGAAATGTATTTATTATGAGAGAGAGGCGGGAAAATTTTTATGAGGATGAATATGGAGGCGACACGTGACATTGGTAAACCTTTATTTATTATATAGTATAGATTAGTAATTTATTAAAAGATATGAATGCATTTAATAAGAGAGAGGCGGAAAAAGAATGATGAAATTAAATATGATGATGACACGTGCCATACAAAAACCTTTATTTATTATATAGTATAGATATGATATATCCAGTCTATTGAATTCATTCAGATTTAACAAAACAAAAATATTCCTGATGCTGCATCTTTGAAAACTAAAGAATTCATATCCAGGAAACTTTGTTGCAACTGGAGATTGTACTCTACAACACTCCAATGCATTCAAAAACCCGAAAACATCCTCCTGGATCCATATCTTCAAACCTTCATAACCTCAAACATCAACTGTTTGTTTGAGAAGAAAGCCTCCAAATTCCCAACCACAAGTTCATAAAGATTTCTAAAAGATTCTTCTGTCATCACCGCGTGATGAGGTGCCATAACAACGTTATCTAACTCAAAAAACTCTTCAGAAACATCAGGCTCGTTTTCAAAAACATCCAAACCCGCACCAGAAATCTCCCCTTTTTGTAAACACTCAAACATATCTTTCTCATTGACGACCGCTCCTCGGGCAATGTTCACAATAATTCCATCTTTTCCTAAAGCTAACATGACTTTCTTGTCGATCATGTGACGGGTTTGGTCAGTTAATGCACAGCAGATGATGAGAATCTCACATTTTGCAGCAAGTTCTTGAATGTTAAGACAGAATGGGAATTTAACATTTGGTTTCTTGTTTCTTGAGGTGTATGAAATGATGCAACCGCATGAGTTTAGCCTCTTCGCTACTTCAGAGCCAATACTTCCCATTCCAACAATCCCAACTCGTGTGCCACCCAACTGAGTTCATAAAAAAAGGCAAAATTCACACACACATACACATCTGTAACACACACACACACACACAAAAATAGAGAGATAGAGAACCTTGTGACCAAGAGGATAGACTTCATTCTGCGGCCACAGCCCAGCTTTAACAAACCGATTAGCAGGACTGATCTTTCTTAACACATCTATTAGCAAGCCCACAGCCATATCAGCAACATCCTCTGAGAAAATTGAGCCAGCATTAGCAACTTTGACTCCATGTTTTTTGCATTCATGGAGGTCAATATGATCAATTCCAGCGCTGCTGGTCATGATAAAACGAAGCTCAGGCAGATTCTGCAAGATGTCACCGGTGATGGGGTGTGAAGCAGAACAGAATGCAGCTTTTACAGAACCTGCGTGAACGGAAAGAAATTGATGGAGAGGAATGGATGATTCCAATGGTTTAAGGAAATGAAATTTTTCAGAAAATTCTCTCTCATAGATTTTAAAAACAGTAGGCGGTCCAAGAAGCAAGACTTTGGGAAGATTATCTCCAATATGTGAAGATTCTTGTTTTGCCATGTTTATGGAACCTGCATTGAATCCCAATGCAAACTGAAACTGTAAAATAATGAAAAATGCATGTATTTTGTATTATTGATCAACTATTTAGAGCATATCCAACGTTGGACACAACAAACACCAACAAACGTGTAACATCAACTGCCACACAAATTTCTACTAATCTTTTAAAACCCCTCATTTCTACTCCAACACTATTACACCCTTTTCAAAAAAAATCATTTTTAATATTAAAATAATACTTTGAGAGAGAGATGCAAGACTGGGACCAATTTGTTAGCTTTTGAAATTCCAAACGCCTCATCCAAACATTGCAGAGATTTTGCATATGTTCTATGCTATTTAACTGTTAGAATCATGGTACCTAATTCCAAACAACTCTGATTCTCAATTAATCACACCTATCTATTTAAACATCAATATTCATTACCTTAACTGTCACAATTTCTAGCTTAAAAAGTAATCTATTTATAGATTCATCATAGACAAACAAGTTATAGGCTGAAACAGATGAAATAGTCAAATTTCTCGGTCTAATCTACGATTTCAACTCAAAACTTTTCCGGTAAGTTTCAATCACACTAGTAACAGAGAAACGTTCAATTACGTTAACTAAATCTGTTTCGACGTTTCAATTTTAGAATTTCGAAGCAAAGTAAGCAAAAACTACAGGAAGTACGGTGAATTAAGCTTATAGAATCAATTGGAAAGCCATACTCAGCGCAGAAAGTAGCAGCGAAGAGGTGGATCTTCGGCAGGAGCCTAAAAGTACGATGGTAGCCGGTGGTGGAGTAAACGCCGAGGTTATTGTATCTGGAGTTATCGGAATGAAGCTAGAAACCTAATGTTGAGAGTACATTTGCAGATATCCAAACGGAATCGTTTCATTGGGTAGCAAGTTGGTATGGGAATTTGGTATCGATACCGTCCTACCGAACTGGTACCGTACCGATAGATTTGGTATCGGTACCGGTATCTATTTTTTCATAAATTCGGTATCAGTACCGGTACGGTACTGGTACCGAAAAAGATGAACATTTTATAACGAATACCGGTACCGATATCGTACCGTACCGATAAATTCGGTACCGGTACCCACTTTTCCACAAATTCGGTATCGGTATTTTCGGTACCGGTTGTTTACCGATCTCTTCCCCAGTAACAAGACATGTAACAAAATAGTAAATATACTTTTTTTAATTTGCATGAAAAAAAAATTCAAATCATTTTGATAGAGTTAATTGCATAAATGGCCCTTATGATTTGATCAAATTATACGTTTGGCTCCTAAGTTTTAAAAATTGCAAACTTAGCCTAAACTTATGTGACTTGATTGCGCCTTTAACCCCTGGTGTTAACACCATTTAGTTTTTAACGAAAAATTAGCCATGTACCATCCACGTGACTTGCGATTAGGTATGAGATCGGTATCGTACCGGTACCGAATTTATCGGTACGGTACGGTATCGGTACGGTACGGTATCGGTACGGTACCGGTACTTGTTACAAAATGTTCACCTCAAGATGGTATCGGTACCGTACCGATACCGGTACCGAATTTATGGAAAAGTGGGTACCGATACCGGTACCAAATCCATCGGTACGGCACAGGTTCGGTACGGTACCAAATGCTCATCCCTACTTGCAATGCAAATTTAACCTAAAAAAGAGTTAAAATCAGTAAAAAAAAATTAGTGATTTTTATTGATTTTTACAAACTTTTACTTACTTTTTATTGATTTTTACTTATTTTAACTCACTTTTAGGGGTTAGGTTTGCAATCGTAAATCACGTGAATGACATATGGACTAATTTTCAGTTAAAAACTAACTGGTGTTAACGTCAGGGGCTAAAGACGCAACCAGGTTACAAAATTTTGTGCTAAATTTGTAATTTTTAAAACATGTGACCCAAACATGCAATTTGATCAAACCACGAGGCCATTTGTTCAATTAACTCATTTTGATATATTAAAGTATCTAAATTTATTTAAAATACATGTGTTGATAAACATCAATTATTATTATAATTATTACCTATGTAAAGGCTACGCAAACGACTTTTAGTTGACGTGAATGTCATGTAAACTATTACGTGATTTGATAAATTACGTCGTCAATTTTAGTTGTTTATAAATACAAATTAATACCATGTTATATAATCAAAATGTTATCCGCCACAATATTTTTAAACACTTGGAACGTCACTTCATTTGATCTTTATCCTGTAAGAAATCATTTTTTTTAAGTTACAAATATGTATACATTGTCATTGGGGTGGTGGTCCAGTAGTAGGGGTAAAGTCTCTTAAACACCTAAAGGTTATAGGTTCAAGTATCACTAAGTGAAAGAAATTTACTGTTAATAAAAAACAAATATGTATACATTAAATAAGTTTAAGAAGTTTAATAAAACATTTATATGTACAAAGCTTATTGGAGAATTTTAAAAAATATATTAAAGTAAATATATACAACTTTGGCGATAAACTTTATTTTAAACAAGTCTATTTTATTTTCTATGTTTGTCATATTTATTTATTTTCTTACAAAATATGTGATTACATTTGAAAACATTTTTTACTGTCATATATTCGTAAAATGTGTTCACGTATTTTGTGACTATCGAATTATCTATGATGTTAATTAAATTCGAAAAATATATTTTTGATACCTTCTCGTTGGTTTCAAGTTCTACCGTGAACGATGTGCGTGATTTCTATAAGGGGTTAAATTAGTCAAACTCGATAAGAACCTGAAATGAAACAACATAAAAATCATGTTAGATGCATGAACCATAAAATTCTAATATGAAGGATGTGGAGGGGTTTTTAATGGGGCTGCTAAATGAGTTATATACACAGGTTGACGGTAGAACTTGATAAGAACCTAAACATAAAACAGGCCGAAAATCGTGTCAGACGCATGAAATCCAATTCAACTAACATTTAACCTATCATTTATTGTATTTTTGTGCATAATAAAAAAAATACAAATGTATATAAATAATTACATTCAGATTTTAACATAAATTCTGATATAAAAAAAAGAGTGAGTTAAATAATAGATGGGTGTGAGTCATCGGGGCATGTTGTTACCAACCAATCTAAACTTCCCTTCTTTTATCTTCATGAATCCGCAAGACCACCGATCTCCGTCGTCGCAACCACCGGAACTCCGGCAAGTACTAGTCCTCGGTCCACCACCCGTTTTCGCCGTCCACGAACAATACTTCTCTAACAGATTTCACATCCTCAAAGCATACGACTCACCGTTACCGACTCACAACTTCCTCCACGCCCACGCGCAGTCTGTGAAAGTAGTCCTCTGCTCTGCCATAGGACCAATCACGTCGACATGGCCGAATGTCGCCGCCGTGGAATTAGAGTTACTAACGCCGGAGATGCGTTTTCTGATGATGTCGCTGACGCCGCCGTAGGACTGCTGATCGACGTCATGAGGAGAATTAGTAGCGGTGATAGGTTTGTTCGAGGTGGGCGTTGGGCGATGTCAAAGGAGTATCCTCAAATATTATAAAAATTGAAAAATCTATTAACAGAATCACCACAATAAATATATTTTCTAGGGATAAGTGAATATATAATTTTGATATCACAAGCTGTGTTTTATCTGATCCCCTGATTAGCAAGAATGGTATATAATTTGGATTAATCTTTTGATGTCATGGTTTCCAAGTTAGGAGGCAAAAGAGTTGGAATTGTTGGGCTTGGAAACATTGGATCTAGAGTTGCCACAAGACTAGAGGCCATGGGTTGCATAGTCTCGTACACTTGAAGACAGAAAAAACACTCTACCCCCTTCACTTTCTACCCGAATATCCTCCAACTAGCTTTCGACTCCGATGCACTCGTTCTCTGTTGTGCGTTGACCAACGACGTCACATGATCAACAACAAAGTCATGATGGCCTTAGGGAAAAAGGGTGTCATAGTGAATGTGGCTCGCGGGGCTCTCGTTGACGAGGCGGAGTTAGTGAAGTGTTTGGTTGAAGGTGAAATTGGTGGTGTTGGTTTGGATGTTTTTGAAAACGAACCAAATGTACCTAAAGAGTTGTTTGAATTGGATAATGTCGTACTTCTACCTCGCCTTCACAAAAGAATCGTTCTATGATGCCGCTCAGGTTTTAATAGGTAACTTGGAGGCGTTTTTCACAAATTGCTTACTCCTGTTGCCAATGAATTCTAGTCATGATTTGTGCTTCATTACCAAATTTCCCTGTTTATGTGTTTATTTTCCATGTATGTACTTTAATTTTATTGTAAATTTCAAGGCATTTCTGATTATATAGGGATATAAAATGGATTTGTAAAATTTGCTCATGTATTTTTCGATTATAAAACTATAATTTAATCTGAGATCATAAAGACTGATATGTAATTGTATAAAAAAAAGTTATTTTCGTGATTTACGTCAGATGTTAAGACAATTAAGTATAGATAAAATTTGTCACGTTGGTAAGAACCACTATTCAATGAACAAAACTTTTATGGGGCAATTACATACATCCCTCTCAAAATTTCATTAATTACATATATACCCAGATCAAAATTTTATTTACGTATATCTCATTCATTAATTACATATATACTCAACTAGATGATATGATCGATCAGAAGTAACGATGGATGTTGGAATCAATCGGAATCGGGGATCAGAAGGTTATGGTTGGGATCGATGGAATAAGAATAGTCGTATTTCTTGTAAGGTTAAAAGGGTATTTTTATAAAAGAGGAGGATATATGTAATTTAAGTTTTGGGTTGGGTATATATGCAATTAGGGTTGCAAATAAGGAGATATATGTAATCTTACCAATTTTTATTATCTTTAAAAACTTTTTATAACATATAGTTTTTAATTAACAAATTAAACAAAGTTTCATCTTTGCCAGGTTGGTAAAGTGCTCGCTTTCTAAAGTTAAGGTATGTGGTTCGATCCCCATCACCCACTTATCTTTACAAAAGAAGAGTTATGTGGTTCTATACTTTACAACTAGTTGGTTTCCCCGCGCTTCACGGCGGGACGTATTCACGTATAACGAAAAAAAAGAGTTAAAAGGTTTGTATAAACGAATACTCGTGCCTCGGCGAGAAAGTGTGGTCGTTTTTCGCCAAAGCCCTGTGGCGGGAGTTTGGTCATTATCGATTGGGGCCGTCGAAAACCATAAAACGAATACCGATAATGTTCGCTCATAATAGGTTCGCGTCGTCTCGGTACCATAACAGTAACAACAATCGCTATAGACTACGATAGAAAAAAAATCGATTTTAAAAACAACTGCGTTTAAAAAAAATATATATTGGAACGTTGATAAAAATAAAAATAATAGCAGCGGTGCAATCATTTAAAAAAAAGTTTAGCGAATGAAAGTAATTATAGAAAAACGAAATTAATAAATAATTAAATAGGTTAAAAAGTAAATTATATATAATAAAATGGGTGAAAATAAAAAAAAAAAAAGTTTAACAGGCTGCCTGCTAGCCTGTTTGTTTCACTATTCATAGTTTAATAGAGTTAGTAATTTTCCACCGCCTTATCTTTCATTTTTTTGTTGGAGCTACTTTTTCAAAACAAAATAGTGATTTTATTAATTTCTAAAGGTTTAATTTTTTATTTTTTTTTTTAAGTAAACTGTTATTTTTGTCCATGTGATTTTGTCACTTTCGTCACTTTTATTCAATAAGTTTTTTATCGCCCGACTATCCTCATGCTTTTCAAAAACTTGTCATTTTCATTCACTTTGCTAACCTCATCAATTTTTTAACGTTAAATGAAGAGCAATTTGTCTTAATAATAATAATAATAATAATAATAATAATAATAATAATAATAATCTTCCATATCTAATATAAGGGGACACTTGGTGCATTCTTGTGCATTCTCATCTTTTATTTTCCCAAATAATAATAATAATAACCCAAATGTTTTATTCACGTGGTTTTAGTTTTGTATTTCAATTTTAGTTTTTGGAACCTGATGTAGGTACTTTTCAAGTGCAAAATTGACATGGCTTTTTATTGTGAACTGATTATATCATTATACACACAAAAAAGCCAATGGTTTGTAAAAGTGGTGATCTTGATTTATTTCCTGTGATGTTTTTTCAATTATACGTCTGCTGCTAATGCTTTGCTTACATTTTATGTGGGATTCAACTGACTTTCTTCGATTATGGTTAATCTTTTACTTTGACCTCTTAAAGTTTAGGGCTTTTTTAGTGTTACTTTTCCATGGAATATCACAGCTGTGACATTAGTCAGCTGCAATTCATGTTTCATGTTAGGTTTGGCCACGGCTCGATACTGCAATCAACCTTTCGTTAATTTAATTTAATTTTTGCTTGAGTTCGTTCCTAATTTTTTTAATTTCAGTTTGCGGGATATTTTTTTAATTTTTTTAATTTTTTTTCCTAATTTTTGCTTATTTGTTTGATTGAAGGTGAATGATTAGGAACTTATAGTATGGGTTTATCATCTGCTGCTGCTACTACTATGAGTGAACTGTTGAAATTTTGCATATTTGATCTCAGAAGGGGACAACATGAAGGGGAGGAACTGGAGAAGGGGACAATACTCGTCCTATCACGGTTTCATTTAAAATTTGATTACAAAAAATGTATTACGTTAATGAAAATCTATTCTTTAAATACACTTTGGGCGTGTGTATGCCATTTCCGCTAAATTCCGCGGTAACACATAATATCGTCGATGTCAGATCATGAACTTGACGATTTCGATACTGGGTTCGTTGAGATCGATCCATCCGGTTCTTATGGATGGATTAGTATATTTGATTTTAATCATTTTGATGCAGATTTGACTAATATTGGTTAGATTATGATATTGACTTCGAAGTTGATGGTGATGTTGGGACCATTTGGAGTATAAAGAGATGTTGGGTTAGTATGTTTAATTTTAATCATTTTGATGCAGATTTGGCTAATATTTGTTATAGAGCCGTGTATTATACATACCTCAAATTTACGTGAATTATACAAAGAAGTTTTTAGATATTTGTGAATTATAACTGTAACTTTTCATTCCTCATTATTGTATGCAATGTAAAACGGAATTCTAGTAATAAGAAGAATATAAGTGAATAATCAATTTTATTTTTTTAATGATTCATCATGTGTTATACACGAGTTTGTTTTTGAAACAACCAGATTTTTCACATGGTCAAGCAAACTTAAACTGTATGTGGCTTTGCCTAAAGTCAAAAGTAGAGAAGGACTTAAACTGTTAATTGTTGATAAAGCCGGTAAACCTACGAATAGAACATTAAATATTGTATATAAAGAAGTATTTAAAGTTTTGTAAATTGTAACTGTATTTAGAGATTTGTAAATTATAGTTATAACAGTTATCATTTTTTTATTATTACATGTAATATGTAATTATTTATTATAAGCAATACTAGGCCTCCCTCTAACCTCAAGGAACCTAATGGGTGATCAGAAATTACGTTGAAATCAAATATGGGGTTGTGGAATTTGGGGCAAGAGGTTGAAAAAGAATATGGAAACCCTAAGTTTGGGGAATTTGTCGTAGGTATATAAGAGATATGAAAAGAGAATTTGAAAAGTAATGGAGTTTAAAACCAAGGCGAGTTAAAATTTTGACTCGCCTCGGTTTTAAATAAAATATATATCCAATCGTAAATGAAATTATATAGAAGTTAGTCCGAATCTGGAAAAACGAAACACTAATAATAATAATAGCAATAGTAACAGATAACTTGTGAGTTGATAAGGGGTTCCACCAACTTCGTCGTTGTTTGGGCGACGATGAGTGATATTGTAGTTACAAGCCCCTCGATTTTCGGGGTCAATACGACCTCATGTGATCGGGTGCGCAACTCTTCATGTTTTGTGGTGTTTATGTCGAACCGAACAATGAGATCCTTAACTTTCCACCTCCCTTCATTAGGATGCGGTTGTTGAACGCCTTTGCCAATTGCCATCAAGATGCAAACAACTATTATACCAACTCATGTAGGACGAAATTTCAATCCGTCGCGTATCATGTGAGGCAAAAGCGAAAATAGAAATAAAGAGAGAAATACACTTCAAAAGAACAATGATATATTATTCAATGACTAAACCATTACAAGAAATTCACTTTTATAGAGAAATTTCAAATATTTGTCATCAAATTGAAAGCTAAGAAATTAAATGCGACAACTAATAAATTGCAAGAGTTGGTGATAATTCGTAATTTCTTATAAAATGGAAATTCAAGGAAATCTTCAAAATCAATTTGCAATTCATTATCGCGTCTACCACACTCCCATCGATCCGTGTATGATTTCGTTAATTGCGTTATTTGTCCCTCACTAGTCAATGCAAAGTAGAGGATGAGAGATCAGAGTCAAAACTCAAATGCGAGTTGGAGGATACATTGTATGATAAGGCCATCCGTAGTGGTTTCACGCCCCCTCTTTCACGCCCCGCCCCGCCCCGTCCCGTCAGCACATGGGCAATCACTGAACAGAATCACTAAGGTGCATAGTAGTTTCACGTCCCCATATTTATTTTTTTAATAATTAACTATTTATTCAATTAAAAAGAAAAAAAAAGATAATGAGTTTGTGAGAATTGATTGGTTGTTGGTTTGGTTGGTTAGCCCCCTCCACCATGATTGCCCCCACGCCCCCTGCCCCCCTCCCCCAATCACGCCCCATTCACACCTAAGGGGGCGGTGTTCCTGGGCGTTTTTTGCTGATATGGATCACGACTCAGGTTTCACGCTCTTCACTACGAATGCTCTAAGGGATTACTTTTTAAGCTTATTAGTTTCAATGAAATTCCTAGTTATTGAAAATGGAATTATTTTTTAAGCTCATTAGAGTCAAAATTCAAAAAGATTGAAAACGATAATCTCAACATTTTTCACTAGAAAGCTAGAAATTCAATATATTTTTTCAGTCCTTTTTCTGTTGTTATTGATGTTGTTACTCTTTCTTTTGAAGAGTATTCCTCTCTTATTTTCTATTTTCGCTTCTGCCTCGCATGATACTCGACGGATTGCAATTTCGTCCTACATCATGACCGGCAACACGTGTCATATGATTAACAGCAAAATTATGATGGTCTTAGGTGAAAAAAAGGTGTCACCGTGAATTGGTACGTGGAGCCCTCATTGATGAAATGTAGTTAGTGAAGTGTTTAGTTGAAGGTGAAACGATTGTTAATTGTTGGTTTGGATGTTTTGAAAACGAACTAAACGTATCTAAAAGGTAAGGAACTATTATAGCCACATAAATATTCGAATATATTGCTCTAAATATGATACATGAGATTGTTATGTAATCACACAGTACTCTATCTTTCTCGTTACAAATCTAATCAACTTTTATTATAAGTTTCTTTACTTAAAAATTTGATTATATATGAAATCATCTCATATAGCTAACACCTTAGTCAACATGTTTCATATAATATCAAATAATTGTTATTTACACCTAAGCCTCTCTGAGGCAAGATGCATGCATATCTTATAAGTTTATAATATAGCTAGTTTTTAATTAGTTTTTGAAGAATATTCGATCGATCCACGTTATATGGTGTGGTTTTGGCATAAACGCAAAACGAGATGCCACACATCGAGAACTGAAGAACCATAAACTAATGGATCCACATCTCCCGCAAGTGCTAGTTATCCGGCCGCCGCCTGTCTTTGCCGTCCACGAACAATCCATCTCCAACAAATTCCAGATCCTTAAAGCATACGACTCACCTTTACCTACTCACGACTTCCTCCAAGCCAATGCCCAGTCCGTTAAAGCTGTTATATGCTCCGGTAACAGTCCGATCACAGCCGACGTGCTACGAGACCTTCCGGCTCTCCAACTCGTTGTCTCCACCACCACTGGCGTCAACCACATCGACATGGCCGAGTGCCGCCGCCGCGGGATCAGGGTTACTAACGTAGGAGATGTGTTTTCTGATGATGTAGCTGACGTGGCTGTAGGACTTCTGATTGACGTCATGAGAAGAATTAGTGGCGGTGATAAGTTTGTTCGCGGTGGTCGTTGGCCGGTTACAGAGCAGTATCCTCTTGGTTCAAAGGTTAGTTTTAAAAAATATTTTTAAATAGTATATTTTTATGTTGTTATATTTAACAAACTAAAAGAATATATTGTTTTTAGGAAAAAAAAATAATAGTAAAGATTTTTTTGAGGGAGAGATTATTTAGTTTAGTTAGCCGCAAATACAATATTGACACCTTTTATAGATGGTTGGTAAACACTTTTGTATGCATTAAAGGCATCTAATAATCGATAAATTAAATTATTTTGTAAATTTCATTTTTACTCAAAATCGTTCTAACCACCAAACTGGTTCAACCATCACTCATACAAAATGGCCGTGTCGGATCAAATCATGCCAACTGAACCGGCTAGAGGTCCGGTTGCCCGTTGCTGGTCCGACTAGTGTTTCGGTCTAGTAGTTATATTGGATTTGTTTCTTTTTTCTTAAAAGTTATGTAGTTGTTTCATTTTAGTTAGTAAATTAAATAAAAATAAATTGAGGACAGGTGTCCCACAGTCAACCAAGTTCAAATATTTAGGATCGTTCGTTCAGAGTGATGGAGTTATTGATTGCGATGTAGCTCTTTACATTCAGGCAGGTTGGTGCAAATGGAGAGCAGCTACAAGTGTTTTGTGTGACAAGAGGTTTCTAGAGAGACTAAAAGGGAAATTTTATAGAGATGCGGTTCAACCGACTATGTTTTATGGTACAAGCGTGAAAGATGGAGGTATCTGAGATGAGGATGCGAGGATGTTGAGGTAGATGTGTGAATACACAAGGTTGGACACGATTAGGAATGAAGTTATCAGGGGTAGATTAGGGGTAGCACACATTTAGACAAGATAAGGGAATAGAGAATGAGATGGTTCGAACATGTGAGGAGGAGATATATGACAACACTAGTAAGGAGAGTACATTGGAGGGGAAGAGGGGCATAGGAAGACTAAAACTGACATGGGAGGAGCAGATTAGGCAGGATTTGTTAGAATTGCACATCTCTGAGGACATGATCGATGATAGGAGCTATTAGAGATGTCCAATTTCTAGGGGAGAGTATAGATTTGGTATTAGATGCGTTTTTCATTTTTTGTCTGGTCCTTTGCTTACTTTGATTAGGTTGTCTATAGTCGTAGGGGTTAGTGTTAACTACTTTCTAGGTTTGACAGTAGTTCTAGGTGTGTCTTTAGTTTTAGTTGTGCTTTTTTACTTTTAGGTGTGACTTTAGAGATATGTGTGCTTTTAGTCTTAGGTGTGCCTTTAGGAATAAGTGTGCTTTTTAGCCTTAGGCATGCCTTTAGTCTTAGGGTTTTATTATGGCCTCCGGGCCATGTATTGTCTAGTATTAATAATTTCTATCATGATGCATGCTCTTTCATTATATTATATGTTTCTGTATCTTCGTAAAAATAAGGAGGTTTTTCTAAGCCGATGGTCTTTCTGGGAGCAGTCTCTTTATCTTATGGGATAAAGGTAAGGTTTGTCCTCATTTCACCCCTTCACATAAAATGGTTATGAAAACAATTAAAATTATTAAAATTTAACATACTTTTAATGTCTCTTAGTGAAAAGAATCAATGTATTACGGTTTTACAAACACATGAAAGATATCCATAATTTTCCTTAAAAAAAATAACCAAAATGGCAAAACACTGCTAATATAGACGTCATCTACAAAGTCTAAACGTTAATTACTTGTTGGTTGACTGGTTTTTGTAATGCTTTGAATTTCAGTTGGGAGGAAAGAGGATTGGGATTGTTGGACTTGGACACATTGGTTCAAAAGTGGCTATAAGACTAGATGCCATGGGCTGCATAGTCTCATACACCTCAAGGCAACAAAAACACTCCACACCATTCACTTTCTACCCAAACATCCTCCAACTCGCCTCCCATTCCGATGCTCTCATTCTTTGTTGCGCGTTAACTAATGACACGCGTCACATGATCAATAACAAAGTCATGGCGGCATTAGGGAAAAAAGGGGTCATCATAAATGTGGCCCGTGGGGCGGTCATTGACGAGGCAGAATTAATCAAGTGTTTGGTTAAAGGTGAAATTGGCGGTGCTGGTTTGGATGTTTATGAAAACGAACCAAACGTGCCTAAAGAGTTGTTTCGACTCGACAACGTTGTTGTTTTGCCACATAGTAGCGCGTGTACAAACGAGTGTTTTCAAGAGGCCACTCAAGTTGTTGTTGGTAACTTAGAAGCTTTTTTCACAAACAAATCATTGATTACTCCTGTTAGAAATGATTTTTAATGGCACAAACACAAATTGTACTTTCATTATTATTGTAGTTCAGTACAACACAAAATCATAAAGTTGACATTTTGTCACCAAAAGACCAAATGAAAGTCTTGATATCATCGTACAACTTTTGTGCTTTTTGTTGATCAAAGATCTCCACACCATGGTAACCTTCATCATCAAAGTTCTTTATCACGTGCACACCGTGTGCTTCTAGCATATTAGCAAACGCCATTTGTCTATCAACCATTGGATCGCCACTGTAACCTCTTATCAGACATTTCGGTAACCGTTTAATCTTTTCGATTAAGGATATGTTCTGATTTTGCGGGTTACAGTACTCATGGTCTCTGTCATAACCATTAGGCAGTGACAGAGACCACATTAAATCGTTCACTTTCAAAGGAACGATACGGTCATTCACTAGTCGAAGCTCGGATTCGGTGCGCTCGACCCCACTAAAAAAGGGTTGGTTCATTATAAGCCCTACGATCTTGATCGGGTTGAGATCAAGATCAAGCGCACGTAGACCCGCGTTGTAGGTAATATTTCCTCCTGAGCTACTTCCCATCAAGTATACTTTAGAAAAGTCAGCAAGCTCGGTCAACCACTCATCACAACCGTTGATCCCTAAAGCCTGATCACGCACCCACAACACAGCCTCCATGCCGTCGTCGTACGCCGCCGGGAGGCGGTGTTCGGGGGCAAGACGGTACTCAACGGAGATCACAATCGCCGGAGACTGAGCGGATATGACAGAGCATGAATGGTGGAAGGGGAAAGATGTGGCGCTGAAGACGATGAAGCCCCCGCCGTGGAAGTAGATGATGATCGGGAGTTTTCCGTTGGCGGTTGTCGGTGGTGAGATGGGGCGAAAGAGGCGGAGGAAGATGGAGTTGAGTTGTACGTCTTTGGAGAGAGCGAGTTGAGAATCGTTAGTGAGTTCGGGTGTTGCCGGTAGGGATGGAAGCGGGGCGTGTCGGGTCAAAGATCCATCTGGATTTTGTGTGATTTTGAGGAACTCGAAAGGATCCAAATCGGATTTCGCATCGGCCATGATTGTGAAGATCATAGAGATATGGTAACTGTGTATATAGGCACACATAGTGTTTGTTGTTAATGAAATGATGGGTAGTTGTATCTAATTCATTTAATGCTTGAATAAAATCTCTTGTCGAGATATGAAGTGACTTATTTGGTAGGAGGGAGTCGTATGAAATGATGGGTAGCTGTAAACTCCAGGACCTCTGGACCGCGTATTGAGCTTGACCTTACAAAACAGGAAACATCGTTAGTCTCGTCACAGTGAGGACTACGAGGGGAGTCGCTGTGACCAGCCTCCGGAGTATTTATTGTGCTTGATGGAGTATTTATACCAGGTGATCGGTTTGGAAGTAGGAAACAAGTAGGAAAAAAGTAGGTTTGGAAGTAGGAAACAAGTAGTAAGTGAGTGTGAGAATGAATGAGAACATTAACATTACCTTGTGCTTGATGGAGTATTTATACCAGGTGATCGTTTGCCTTTAGCCTGAGGCAGATCCTTGTTAATTGGTCTGGATATGTAATGTTTGGACCATTGTTAAGATTGTTAGTAATGGTTCGTGTATTGTCTGGTTTCCTTTCTTGATTGGCTCGTACCCTGGCGCGTTGATTCTTGTCTCATCTTTATCGTTCATTTATTTGTTCCTTCCTTCCTGTCTGGTCCGGGCTTGATCCCATGTGCCGGCTCTCGGGCCCGTAGGCCCGGTCAATGGTTACTTTACCTTAGTAGGTGATTACCCAGACTTGTGGTTTGGGATGTGTCCGGTCTTCATGCCGGGTCATATCCCAACAAGTCCCCCTCTATTAATTGCTTCAGGCTTTGTTGGAGCAGATGATAGACTAATTTTCTATGCAAGAACTTGAAACGTTTGTTGTGGGTGGGTGTAAAACAGCTGTCCTTTGCAGAGACAGTCATCTAACGGTCTCGGGAAAAGAACATGCCATGCGTCGTTCATCCGATGCTTCCAACGTTTAAAATTCAAAATTTCCTCTTTAACCGACCTACTTTTTCCTTTATAACCGCTACGAGCTTTTCATTTTTTTTACTTTACCTTCTCCTTCTCTTAAAAAATGTTCTATCTTTTTCACTCTTCGTCCGGTTACCTTCTTTTATTTTTATTCACGATATGGAACCAGGTGCGTCCTTCTGATCTTTCCTTCGGTTCTCCTTCCTTCTTTTATTCTTGTCATTACCTTTTTTTATTTTAGCCTATGGGCGATCGTCATAATCTTGGCACTGTCTTTTCCGTACTTTCTCCTCAAGAGTTTAGTATATTTTGTGATAAGTACAACATTCCCCCTGAGTTAAACCCGGTTTTGCCGGCTCCCGGTCAGACTATTGTTGCTTCGAAGGGCATGATGACTTTGTATACCAAAAATTTTGATTTTGCCAACTGCCGTTATCCTGTTACTTCTTTTTTGTTGGAGCTTTTAGTTTACCACGGCGTTCGTTTTGATCAACTTAACCCTCTTGGGTTATGCAAGGTTTCTCACTTTGAGGTAGCTTGTCGTGCCTATGGCGGTTGGCCTTTTGTGAACCAGTTTCGCGTTTTTTATCATCTAGGTACTGCTAGCGACTGGTTTACCTTTGTCAAAAGGAAAAAACCTAGCCCGTTCATGGCCCTTAAAATCCCTAATTCCCTAAAGAATTGGAAGGACCATTTTTTATATGTTTCTTCCGCTTTTCTTCCCGTTACTCTACCTTACCGGGATATAAATGCTTCTATTGACGATCCTCCCCTGACAAGGGTACCTATGAGGAGGGGTTGTACAACTTGTTGACTTCTGGCCCGTCTCCTATTGTTGTTTATGACGAACCGACTTTAGTTATGGCCGGTGTTAGCCAGAATTGGGATACGCCCCTCATTCGCCTTGTTCCTGTTCGTAATGGTGTTGGTGTGTAACATCCCAAAATAAATGAGGATTTTAAATAACGGGTTGAACCGGGACGAACGGGATAAAAGAACGAGGCGTAACGGGCCGGGCCGGTTGGGCCGGCAAACTTGAAGGAAGGGGGGGTTTCCTCCCTTTAAATAGCCAACACACACACCATTTCTCTCATTTGCAAGAATCTAGAGAGAGAAACCGTAGAGAGAGAAAGTTGGCGGATCGACCCGAGATTGAAGGAGCTTGTTGCTACTGAACTCGTGAGCAAAACCTCCGGATCAGAATCTCGAAATCAGGTTACACCCGAACCAAATCTGAGTTTTTGTTCGTTTTTGGGTTTTCGGGTATTTTTGTGAAAATGACGGGTTTTTATAAACCAAATGAGGAAAGGGTTATAAATCTGGAATCACGAAGGGAAAATACACGTTTTGAATGTAAAAAGTCCGGATCTTGACAAGATCGGACCTGCATGCGAAAGTTAGGGTTTTTGGGGAAGATAGCTGAGTTCTGCAGGTATCGAAACTAGAGTTTCGAGTGACCTGCAGTTGTCGAAACTAGAAGTTTCGAGTGACCTGCAGTTGTCGAAACTAGAAGTTTCGAGTGACCTGCAGTTGTCGAAACTAGAAGTTTCGAGTGACCTGCAGTTGTCGAAACTAGAAGTTTCGAGTGACCTGCAGTTGTCGAAACTAGAAGTTTCGATGGGCCTGCACCTGTCGAAACTAAGTAGTTTCGATAGGTCTGCATCAGTAAGTGAAGTCAGTGTATTCACCTGTAACAGAACGAGTAAACCGTTAGAGTCGGGATTTAGGTCTGATGTGTATTTAACTAATCAATTCAGATCGGAAGTGACGTTGTCGGACCTTCGTTTAGGACAACCCATATTAGCGTATCAGGTGAGTTCTAGAGCCCTCTTTTAAATGTTTTGTTAATGTTTTTGGGCTGGTGTGCATACTTACGAAATGATGTTTAACGAAATGATGTTTTAACGAAATGATGTTTAACGAAATGATGTTTTAACGAAATGATGTTTTAACGAAATGATGTTTAACGAAAGGAAAGGTTTTGAAATGTTGAAACGATGTTTACGAAAGGAAAGGTTTTGAAATGTTTTTGCCAAAAAGGGTTACGAATGCTTTATGAACGGTTTAAATGAGGAAATGTTTAATGAGAAGAGAAAGAGGTAAAGGTTTTAAAGAAGTCATTACAAATCTAATCTGTCGAATGAATGGAATTGACGAATGAAGTCTGGGAATGAGATTCCCAGCCTTGTGGTAGATTATGGACAGCGAGCCATAGTTGCTACAAGAACAACAGGGGCATGTCTTTGTGGCATGCCAATGGTTATGATGTTGTACAACTGGTAAAAGGGAGTAACGACGGTTACTCAGGGGTTAACGTGACCCCATGTAAGGTTAAATTATGATCCGACGATGTTATGGCTGAGAGTCATAACCGTCGATGGAAGTTGTCGGTTTATGGACATGAGAGCCATAAGGGCAACTGAATGGGTATTGTCGGTCCTCGCGCAGTTAGCCTTGGGGGCAATACCAAAAGGGAATTGACGGAATGTATGGTATTGTCGGTCTTCGTGCAGTTAAGCCTTAGGGGCAATACCATACTAAATGACGGAACGAAGGGTAACACAGATTTAGATAATAATGTATGACTTAAATGAATGTTAAAAGTTTTAATGAACGATCCGTTTAACGGTGTTTATGATTATGATGTTGATGATGATATGGGTACGAAACCTTTTTTTTAAAGATGTTAAATTATTACATGCTTTTGTGAAAGGTTTTTACTAAATGAATGATACGTTTTTGGCAAATGTTGATGTTAAAGTTTTTATGAAATGCTAGAACTCACCAGCGTAGCTGACCTTTTTAGTATGCACATTCAGGTTAAGGAAGTTATGATGATGGACGGTGATGCTGGGCGGCTTGAGGAGTTACCCGGATGATATGAAGACTGGCATCCCGTTACGAGTTGTTTTTGTTATGTACATGTATTTGAAAATGTTACGCTTCCGCATGTTAAACGATGTAATGTTATGTTTGAAATGAAATTTTCCGCTGCGTTATTTGATATTCTAGTTTGAGAACTGTTTGTGAATGAGTAAATCCAACGCGTGGGGCCTCCCGGGTTTGGGGCCTCACAAGTTGGTATCAGAGCAATAGTTTGAGAGATTTGGACACTCCCTGTGTCTGAACTTAAACTGAGAATGGGACCGAAAGCGGATGCCAGTACGGGTAACTCGAGCCACAGCATCAGGTATGAAGGTAGTATATATATTACGTATATAGTATGCCTTAGAAGAGGTTAGATGAGGACTTGAGTTCTGATGAAATCACAAAGGTGGTCAAATGGAAATCGAAAAGTAGTGTAATGGTTAATTACAGATGGCCAGTGTATATTAACATCTTACAGTGCTTATTGAATTTTATTTGTTAACTAGCGTGATGACATTGGATTTCTTGTCTTATAGAACGAAATGGCGAGGAGAGGGAACGGAAGGCGTGGTGGCCGTACCGGTGGTCGTACCGGCGGTCGAAATGGTGGGCGTGGCAGGATTCCTGCGCGCCAAGAACACAGTGAAGAAGGAAGTGTTCACACTGAACCGGCGGTTAGTGTGCATGAAGCCGAGCAGACACAGGTCGAAGAGCAACCTTTCACTTTTGAACCAGAAGTGAGAGCAGCTATAGCTCGAGAATTCACAGAATTGATGAAGAATTCTCTGCCAGGTCTGTTGGCTGAAGCGTTGAAGCAGGTCAATGGGGCGGGTGGGTCTAGCGCGGCAATTGGTGCTCAGAACAATGAGACCGACAATGCACCGCCTGCTCGCGGATGCGATTATAAGTCCTTTAAGGCATGTGACCCGCCAATTCTGACTGGAAAGAAGGACGCGGTGGCTACTTTTGACTGGGTAATTCGTATGGAAGCCGCCATTCGTCTGAGTGAATGTCGACCGAATCAGGTCGTGAAGTTTGCTGCTAACTCCTTGAGGGAGGAAGCATCTCACTGGTGGGAAGGTGTACGCCAGGCTAAGGGGAACGAGGTGGTTGATTCGATGATGTGGGATGATTTGAAAACTTTGGTGATCAAGAATTTCTGTCCAAGGAATGAGATCGAAAAGGTAGAAAGGGAATTTCTGGGTTTGAAGGCTGGGAGCATGACGCACCGGCAGTATACGACACGGTTCAATGAACTGGCACGTCTGGTGCCACACCTTGTCACTACTGAAGAAAGAAAGATCGCTTGTTATATTCAAGGGTTGCCGGACAAGGTCCGCACATATGTTAAGGCAAACGCCCCTACTACCTATGATTCGGTAGTAGAACTGAGCGGCGTAGTATTTGATGATCTGGCACTGAATGTCGCCGCCATCGAGGAACCAAAGAAGAGACCGAGCTTCTCAAACAAGCGAACTGGTGGAAAGATGTTTGGGGCTCGCGATAAAAGGGCTCGGGTGGATGAGCCGACTATTTGTAAGAAGTGTGGAAAGGAGCATGTAGGTGAATGTAGACTGGGATCTAACCTGTGCTTTAAGTGTGGCAAGACCGGACACTACGCCCGTGAGTGCACACAACACTACAAGTGCTACAACTGTGGGGATTTCGGTCATCTGAGTAGGGACTGCCCGAAGCCAAGGATGGGGGAAACCGGGAAGGGAAAGGGCCCGGAAAAGAAGGGAGAGGGATCTCGAGCGAAGACTCGAGCGTATGCACTAACGCAAGAACAGGCCAGGAAGGACCCCGATGTGGCGTCAGGTACGTTCATCCTTGACAACACTTTTGTTTCAGTGTTATTCGATTCGGGTGCCAGTAAGAGTTTTATATCTGCAACTTTCTGTAAACGAGTAAAGTACACGGTTAGTAAAGTAGAACGAGCCTTTAATGTAGAAACCGCTGAGGGTAGAACCGTAATGGTAACCGAAGTAGTTGACGATTCCACGATAAAGATAGAAGGCCATAGATTTCCCGTCAGATTATTTGTTATGGTTTTGGGAGGGTTTGATGTCGTGTTAGGTATGGATTGGTTAACTGCCAACGAGGCTCAAATTATATGCAAACGAAAGATAATCCGACTCAAGGCTCCGGACGGTAGCGAAGTGGAAGTACTTGGGGATCGCGATGCCCCGATGCCCAACGTCATCTCGATGATTAAGGCAGCAGATTACTTGAGGCGCGGATGCGAGGCTTATCTGGTATACGTAATTGACAAGTGTAAGGAAGTGAAAGAACTGGACGATGTACCCGTGGTACGCGAGTACCCGGAGGTGTTTCCAGAGGAGTTGCCTGGGATACCACGCGATAGAGAAATTGAGTTCCGAATCGACTTAGTACCAGATGCCCAGCCCGTGGCTAAGGCTCCATATCGACTAGCACCAGTGGAAATGAAGGAACTTATGGTCCAACTAGACGAGTTACTTGAGAAAGGATTTATCCAACCGAGCATCTCGCCGTGGGGTGCTCCGGTGTTGTTTGTAAAGAAGAAAGATGGTTCAATGAGAATGTGTATCGATTATCGCGAGTTGAACAAACGAACGGTAAAGAACAAGTACCCTTTACCAAGGATCGATGACCTGTTTGATCAATTGCAAGGCGCAAGTTGGTTCTCGAAAATCGACCTTCGGTCCGGGTACCATCAGTTGAAGGTGAGGGAAGAAGACATACCGAAAACTGCATTTCGCACGCGTTATGGACATTTCGAGTTCCGCGTAATGTCTTTCGGATTGACGAACGCCCCCGCAGCGTTCATGGATTTGATGAATAGGGTGTGTCGACCGATGCTGGACCGATCGGTAATTGTGTTCATTGATGATATCCTCGTCTACTCCAAGAATGAGGGTGATCACGCTTGTCATTTGAAGGAAGTGTTGGAAGCTCTAAAGAAGGAGAAGTTGTATGCTAAGTTCTCCAAATGCGCGTTCTGGCTTAGGGAAGTCCAATTCCTAGGTCACGTCATTAACCCGAACGGCATTATGGTAGACCCAGCAAAGATAACGACGGTAAGGGACTGGGATATTCCTAAGACGCCAACGGAGATCCGCAGTTTCTTAGGGTTGGCAGGCTACTATCGGAGATTCATACAGGATTTCTCGAAAATAGCTTCGCCATTGACAAAGTTGACACGAAAGGAAGAAAAGTACGAATGGGGTCCGAAGCAGGATGAGGCATTTAAGGAGTTAAAAGAAAAGCTAACCCAAACTCCAGTCTTGGCCCTTCCCGAGGGCAATGAAGACCTGGTGGTATACTCTGACGCTTCGGGTCAGGGGTTGGGGTGTGTGCTGATGCAACGTGGAAGAGTGATCGCATACGCATCACGACAGCTGAAGGTTCATGAAGTCAACTATCCGACTCACGATTTGGAACTTGCTGCTGTTGTGTTTGCATTAAAAATTTGGAGGCACTACCTCTATGGGGTAAAGTTTACCATATACTCCGATCACAAAAGTCTGAAGTACTTCTTCGAGCAAAAGGAGTTAAATATGAGGCAGAGGCGATGGTTGGAACTTTTGAAAGACTATGACTGTGAAATTATGTACCACCCTGGAAAGGCAAACGTGGTGGCTGACGCTCTAAGCCGAAAGGATGTGCCTACTCCTATTAGAGTGAAAGCTTGCCAGTTGGTGGTAACATCGGATGTGATGAGGGAAATCGAAAAGGCTCAAGATGAGGCGCTTAAAGAGGAAAACATAAAAAAGGAAAGGATGGTTGGCCAACAAGACAAGTTAGAATATAACACCCTTGGTGTTAGGACATGTTATGGTCGGGTATGGATACCTATGGGTGGCGAGCTTAGAACCAAAATCTTGGATGAGGCTCATAAGTCTCGTTACTCTATCCATCCCGGTACCAACAAAATGTACCAAGATCTGAAGAAGGAATACTGGTGGCCTGGAATGAAACACGAAGTGACGAAATACGTAAGCAAGTGCTTGACTTGCTCACAAGTAAAGGCCGAACACCAGAAACCGTATGGGAAAATTCAACCACTTGAGATACCGGAATGGAAGTGGGAACACATTACTATGGACTTCATAACCAAGCTACCTCGCACAGCTAAAGGTCATGACACCATTTGGGTAATTGTGGACCGTTTAACGAAGAGTGCTCATTTTCTACCTATTCGCGAGACGTTCTCGTCGGAAAGGTTAGCGGAAGTATTTATTAACGAAGTAGTGGCGCGGCATGGGATGCCTTTAACGATTGTATCCGACCGGGACACACGATTCACATCGAGGTTCTGGAAAAGATTTCACGAGGCGATGGGTACGAGACTTAATATCAGCACGGCATACCACCCGCAAACGGATGGTCAGACCGAAAGGACCATTCAGACGTTGGAGGACATGCTTCGTGCTTGTATTATCGACTTCGGTGGCAGTTGGGACAGTCATCTGCCGTTAGCCGAATTCTCCTACAACAACAGTCATCACACGACGATAGGCATGCCGCCTTATGAAATGTTGTATGGGAGGAGATGCAGGACCCCGGTTTGTTGGGGTGAGATTGGACAGAAGGAATTGGGAAGTCTTGAAGTTGTAAAAGAAACGTCGGAAAGGTTTGATCAGATCAAAGCACGAATGAAGGCCGCCCAAGATCGTCAGAAATCCTACGCGGATAGACGACGAAGGCCTATTGAATTTAATGTTGGGGACAGAGTAATGTTGAAAGTGTCGCCCTGGAAGGGAATCATACGATTCAGGAAGAGAGGAAAGTTAAGTCCGAGGTTTATCGGACCATTCAGGATTATGGCACGGGTTGGTGAAGTCGCTTATCGGTTGGAAATGCCTGATGAGTTAAGTGGGATTCATCCTACCTTCCATGTATCACACTTGCGAAAGTGTTTGGCGGATGAAACGGCTCACGTACCACTTACCGACATCGAGGTCGACAACAGCCTTAACTACATCGAAGAACCTGTGGCCATCCTAGACAGGAAAGAGAAACGTTTACGTAACAAAGTTATCCAGTTGGTTAAAGTCCAGTGGAAGCACCGGAAGGGATCGGAAGCTACATGGGAAACGGAGACGGAAATGAAGGAGTCGTACCCTCAACTGTTTGACTTATGATAGGTTTCGGGGACGAAACCTATTGTAAGGGGGGTAGACTTGTAACATCCCAAAATAAATGAGGATTTTAAATAACGGGTTGAACCGGGACGAACGGGATAAAAGAACGAGGCGTAACGGGCCGGGCCGGTTGGGCCGGCAAACTTGAAGGAAGGGGGGGTTTCCTCCCTTTAAATAGCCAACACACACACCATTTCTCTCATTTGCAAGAATCTAGAGAGAGAAACCGTAGAGAGAGAAAGTTGGCGGATCGACCCGAGATTGAAGGAGCTTGTTGCTACTGAACTCGTGAGCAAAACCTCCGGATCAGAATCTCGAAATCAGGTTACACCCGAACCAAATCTGAGTTTTTGTTCGTTTTTGGGTTTTCGGGTATTTTTGTGAAAATGACGGGTTTTTATAAACCAAATGAGGAAAGGGTTATAAATCTGGAATCACGAAGGGAAAATACACGTTTTGAATGTAAAAAGTCCGGATCTTGACAAGATCGGACCTGCATGCGAAAGTTAGGGTTTTTGGGGAAGATAGCTGAGTTCTGCAGGTATCGAAACTAGAGTTTCGAGTGACCTGCAGTTGTCGAAACTAGAAGTTTCGAGTGACCTGCAGTTGTCGAAACTAGAAGTTTCGAGTGACCTGCAGTTGTCGAAACTAGAAGTTTCGATGGGCCTGCACCTGTCGAAACTAAGTAGTTTCGATAGGTCTGCATCAGTAAGTGAAGTCAGTGTATTCACCTGTAACAGAACGAGTAAACCGTTAGAGTCGGGATTTAGGTCTGATGTGTATTTAACTAATCAATTCAGATCGGAAGTGACGTTGTCGGACCTTCGTTTAGGACAACCCATATTAGCGTATCAGGTGAGTTCTAGAGCCCTCTTTTAAATGTTTTGTTAATGTTTTTGGGCTGGTGTGCATACTTACGAAATGATGTTTAACGAAATGATGTTTTAACGAAATGATGTTTAACGAAATGATGTTTTAACGAAATGATGTTTTAACGAAATGATGTTTAACGAAAGGAAAGGTTTTGAAATGTTGAAACGATGTTTACGAAAGGAAAGGTTTTGAAATGTTTTTGCCAAAAAGGGTTACGAATGCTTTATGAACGGTTTAAATGAGGAAATGTTTAATGAGAAGAGAAAGAGGTAAAGGTTTTAAAGAAGTCATTACAAATCTAATCTGTCGAATGAATGGAATTGACGAATGAAGTCTGGGAATGAGATTCCCAGCCTTGTGGTAGATTATGGACAGCGAGCCATAGTTGCTACAAGAACAACAGGGGCATGTCTTTGTGGCATGCCAATGGTTATGATGTTGTACAACTGGTAAAAGGGAGTAACGACGGTTACTCAGGGGTTAACGTGACCCCATGTAAGGTTAAATTATGATCCGACGATGTTATGGCTGAGAGTCATAACCGTCGATGGAAGTTGTCGGTTTATGGACATGAGAGCCATAAGGGCAACTGAATGGGTATTGTCGGTCCTCGCGCAGTTAGCCTTGGGGGCAATACCAAAAGGGAATTGACGGAATGTATGGTATTGTCGGTCTTCGTGCAGTTAAGCCTTAGGGGCAATACCATACTAAATGACGGAACGAAGGGTAACACAGATTTAGATAATAATGTATGACTTAAATGAATGTTAAAAGTTTTAATGAACGATCCGTTTAACGGTGTTTATGATTATGATGTTGATGATGATATGGGTACGAAACCTTTTTTTTAAAGATGTTAAATTATTACATGCTTTTGTGAAAGGTTTTTACTAAATGAATGATACGTTTTTGGCAAATGTTGATGTTAAAGTTTTTATGAAATGCTAGAACTCACCAGCGTAGCTGACCTTTTTAGTATGCACATTCAGGTTAAGGAAGTTATGATGATGGACGGTGATGCTGGGCGGCTTGAGGAGTTACCCGGATGATATGAAGACTGGCATCCCGTTACGAGTTGTTTTTGTTATGTACATGTATTTGAAAATGTTACGCTTCCGCATGTTAAACGATGTAATGTTATGTTTGAAATGAAATTTTCCGCTGCGTTATTTGATATTCTAGTTTGAGAACTGTTTGTGAATGAGTAAATCCAACGCGTGGGGCCTCCCGGGTTTGGGGCCTCACATGGTGAGTGAGGGCTATTTTGTTTTACTATGCTTATTTTGTTGTGACTGACTTTGTTTCTCTTTTTCTTTGCAGAGGTGGATTTGCTTGACCTTGTGATGGGGGGCGATTTAGGAGTGACCTGGAAAGCGGTCAACGTTTCCCTGCTGTCGACAGGGTGAGGAGCCCTGTCACTGCCTCATGTGCTCAAAGTGCTTCGGCTTCCCACGGGATTATCATTAGTCCCCTGGAGTCGGAGGATGATAATGAGGAGGTGGTGCTTACTCGCCGGGGCAAGAGAAAAAGCGGGGAGTCTTCAAGTGGCTCATCTCCAAAGCGGCCTGCCATTTGGGTGATTTTTAACCCCCCCTCCCATTCTCCCCCTCCTGTCACCACTACACCCTCTACCGTTCTTCCCCTTCGGTCTTTCCTGATGCAACCTGAGTTGCCCACTGGTTCCCTTGATGACCCATTTATCCATCCCTCTCCTTCCGCTCATGTCTCACTATCTTCTGTCAGAGGCATTTCTCCCTCCCCCCATCATACTCCTGGGGGTGAGGCTTCCAGCTCCCGTCCCTTTGATGACCATTTTCCCTACGAGCTGGGTCATGGGGATGATATTCTTCCCTTACCTGAGGAAGACTTGGCTGCCCCTTTCTTCCCTAATAGGTCATTGGCTACCGGAGCTGTGTTTGACTCAGCCGAGGTTAGCCATGACTTTTTAGAGCATGTCCTCCCTTATGGGGAGAGGGTTTTTAATAGGGGGATCACCACCTCTCGGCTTAGTCGGGAGCATAGTTTTTTTATGGCTAACCAGTTATCCCGTACAATAGAGATGCATCATAGGATGCTTTATTTTGAAGGTCGGTATCATGCCTTTTTATCTCGACACAACGATTTTGGTGTTTACCTTGAGAAGGTTATGGCCGAAAAGCAGACCCTTCTGAAGGATTTGGAGTAAAAGAGCCGGCAACTTCAAGGAGTTGAGTCGGAATTAGCAGGGACCAAGGTTGAGCTCCAGAGGTGGACTCTATAATTCAAGGCTCTAAGCTGTAGGACGCTGAAATTGCCCGACTTCAAGGAGAGGTTTCTTGCTTATCTAAGCAAGTGGCGGATAAGGAGACGGAGTGTATCAAGACGTCGTCGGAGATGAATCTTCTGTAGGTGGACTTGTACCATGTCCGTGGTGAAGTCCGGTGTTTGGAGGTGATTTTCTTTCTTCTCTTTTTTTTATTTTTATATTTCCTGCGTATGTTGTTTCTTTTGTAGGAGAGTGAGAGAGGGTTGAAGGCCCAGTTAGCTCGCCTGGATGAGGAAAAGCAGCACTTGGAAAACCTGTTGGCTGATAAAGAAGATGCTTGGTCTTCGGAGAAGGGCGTTTTGGTTGCGGAAAGAGATGAGCTGAAGGCAAACTTGGCCACCGTGTCCGCCCAAAAAGAAACTTTGGTTCTAGAGAACCATCGTTTTGTCTTTTGAGCATGACTGGCTTATCGGTACCGATTTCTAGCTCTTTTATGAGCGTCTCAGGGGTAGCCGTGAATGGCTTTTGTTGGTGGGTGCCGTGAATAAGGCTGCCAAAGCTGTAAGTTTTCAGGAAGGGTTGGCAGCTGGGTATGGAGGGAGCGTGGCACAGATTCCGCTAAATTCTGTGGAAAGTTATGATCCGGACGCCTTTCAAAGGCTCCATGAGAGTACTACAACTTTGCAAACTTCCAACCATTCCCTGGTGACCCGGCTGGCCACCCTAACTCAAGCTTCGTTTGATGTTTTGAAAACCTTGTTTACTAGCACCTCCACTCCTTCTAGTGTCGTGCCTCTGTAGACTTTCTATAGTTTATTTAATTGCATCGGATCATATATGTATTTGCTTTGGATCATATATGTATTTGTTTTGGATCATATCTCTTAATGCATTTATCTTTGTTATTTATAGAAGAGTGGAAGGTTTATATTTGGGGCTTATCCGGGGGTTGTCTAGCCGAATTATCTTTTATGATTTTTATTGAACTCTATGCCCTTGGCTAGGGGTGCAAGTTGTTTTAGTGGCTTATCTGGGGGTTCTCCGGACGGATAGCCTTTATGGTTTTTATTGAACTCTATACCCTTGGCAAGGGCTACAATTTGTTTTAGTAGCTTATCCAGGGGTCGTCCGGCCGGATAGCCTTTATGGTTTTTATTGAACTCTATACCCTTGGCAAGGGGTACAAGTTGTTTTAGTAGCTTATCCGGGGGTTGTCCGGCCAGATAGCCTTTGTGGTTTTTATTGAACTCTATACCCTTGGCAAGGGGACAAGTTGTTTTAGTAGCTTATCCGGGGGTTGTCCAGCCGGATAGACTTTGTGGTTTTTATTGAACTCTTTACCCTTGGCAAGGGGTACAAGTTGTTTTAGTAGCTTATCCGGGGGTTGTCCGGCCGGATAGCCTTTGTGGTTTTTATTGAACTCTATACCCTTGGCAAGGGGTACAAGTTGTTTTAGTAGCTTATCCGAGGGTTGTCCGGACGGATGGATTTTATCCTTGATAGAGCGTAAAGTCATCGTAGAGCAAGTGTTCTTTTATGAAAAACATAATTTGCATTGATAGGGCCTAAATCCTTCATAATGAGGTGAGAGATAACATTAACCGTAGTTCTTGAGGTTACATAAAATACTTCCTTAGCTGCATCCCGTGCCAGGTACGAGGGATAGGTGTGCTATCCGATTTAGCTAGCTTGTATAATCCCCGAGTGTTAGCTTCGATTACCTAGTAGGGACCTTCTCATTTGGGTCCCAACTTACTAGTTTCTTCTTGTAGGCTCGCCTCATTGTCTTGCAATACCCATTATCTGGGCCTGAAATTCTTTCCTTTGACACGGCTATTGTAATACTTTTTAATCTTTTTCTTGTATCTTGTTTCTCTGGCGATGGCCATTTCTCGAAGCTCTTCTAGTAGGTTTAAGTGAAGCCTTAGATCTTTTTCATTTCCTTCTTCCTTCGCCTGGGTCCGCCGGCTTGGCGACCCGATTTCTGTCGGGATCATTGCTTCAGTCCTGTATGTTAAACTGAACGGTGTTTCTCCGTGGCTGGTCATTGGTGTGGTGCGGTGAGCCCAAAGTACATGTGGGATTTCCTCTACCCAGCTGTGGCTCCTAGGTTCGAGGCGGTTTTTTATCCCCTCCACAATGCTTTTGTTGGCCCGCTCCGCTTGTCCGTTGGACTGAGGGTGTTTAACAGAAGATAATACATGTTTTATCTGTAATTCTGCGCACCAGCTCTTGAACGGATTTTCTGCAAACTGCCTTACGTTGTCGCTTACCAGCTCCTTTGGTATTCCAAATCTGCAGACTATGTTTTCCCATACGAAACGTTGCACTTGCTGACACCCGTGATTGTTGCCAGTGTTTTTGCCTCGATCCACTTGGTAAAGTAATCAATTGCCACAATGAGGAATTTTACCCTTCCCGCAGCTTCTGGGAAGGGTCCTACAATGTCTATAGCCCACTTAAAGAAGGGCCACGCCGAGGTGACTGAGATTAAGTTCATGCAAGGACGACGGCTTACCGGGGTATGTCTCTGGCAGTTGTCACACTTTTGGATTTCGTCTATCGTTATTTTATACATTCCTGTCCAGTAGTATCCGGCTCTCATTGCCTTTGCAACGACTGTCTTCGGTCCTGAGTGCATTCCACAGATGCCTTCGTGCAATTCTCTGATTACATAATTGGCCTCATCCAGGTCCACACACTTCAGCATGGGACCCAGGTAGGATTTTCGGTATAACTGCTCGTCTTCCACTGCATAATTAAGGGCTTTGCATCGTATCTTTCGGGCCTCGTTCTGGTCTGGTGAAAGGATTCCTTTACTCAGAAAATCCAGCAGGGGTGACATCCACGTTCTTTTTCTTTTGTTTCTACCGACTCAACGTTTTTCTCTGTTGTGGATGGCTCGGCCAGTACTTCCACCCGTATTTCCTTTGCTAGATGACTGAATGCCATTGAGGCTAACTTTCTTAGGGCATCAGCCTTCTTTTTCTGGCTTCTCGGGATGTACATTACCTTGCAATACTTGAAATTGGCCATCAACCTTTCCACCTTGGCTCTGTATTGCTTCATTGTTTCGCCCTTGACTTCATAGACATTGTTGACTTGGATTGCTACCAACATGGAGTCAACATGTGCTTCAATCTGTGTTATCTTCATTTCTTTGGCCATACATAGCCCTGCCAGGAGGGCTTCGTATTCTGCTTCGTTGTTTGTGATTTTGAAGTCTAGCCAGAAGGCATAGGTAAGTTATATTTCCTCCGGGCTATTTAATATTAGGCCTGCCCCGCACCCCTCATCATTAGCAGCACCATTTGTGAAGAGCTTCCACGGCTCCTACTCTGCCACTTTCTCATTCCTTTCCTTTGACGCATGTATCTTGTCATCTCGAGGCTCTGGCAGCTCTGCCGGAAAGTCTGCTATCACATGTCCTTTAAATGCCGTTCGTGGACAGTAGGTAATTTGGTGATCTCCCAGTTCAATGGCCCGCATGGCCGACCTTCCCGAGTATTCAGGTTTCTTTAAGATTCTTTGGATAGGTTGATCAGTCAGCACCTTAACCGGATGAGCTTGGAAGTACCGTCGGAGACGTCATGATGCATACACTAGTGCCAAAGCTAGATTTTCCATGTCCGGGTATCGGGTCTCCGGGTCTTTGAGTGTTCTGCTAACAAAGTGAATTGGGGTCTGGACATCTTTTCTTTCTGTCATAAGTATCGCACTAACAGCGTTTGCAGATGCAACTAAGTACATAATCAATGTTTCCCCTGGCTTTGGTGATGTTAGTACTGGTAAGTTACATAGGTGGGTCTTCATTTCTTGGAACGCCGCCTCTGCCTCTGCTGTCCATGCAAAGTCGTTCTTTTTTAGGCAATTTTTCAATGTTGCCATGAATGGGAGTGACCTGTCTGCCATCCGGGATAGAAACCTATTCAGCGCTACCAGTCGTACGTTTAGCCTTTGTACTTCCTTCAAAGTTCTTGGGGAAGGCATTTTGGTTATGGCTTCCACTTTTTCCGGGTTTGGGCGAATTCCTTCCTTGGTTACCATTACTCCTAGGAATTTTCCCTCTGCTACTCCGAACGAATACTTCTTTGGGTTGAGCTTCATGCCAGCCCCGCGGAGTGTTTTGAAAGTTTCCTCTACATCCTTGACCATTCCTGCTTCTGTCTTGCTTTTGATTACCAGGTCATCCACATAGACCTCGAGATTTTTGCCAATCTGTTTGGTGAAAGTCTGATCCATGAATCTTTGGTAAGTGGCTCCTGCATTCTTTAGCCCGAAAGGCATTTTGGTGTAACAGAATACCCCCTTCGTCTATGTAGAATGCCGTTTTCTCTTCATCCTCCGATACCATCTGTATTTGGTGGTATCCCTTGTATGCATCCAGAAAACATCTTACTGGGAAATCCTCCAGGGCTTCTACCTTCATTTCCATCTCGGGCAGGGGGTATCAGTCTTTCGGGGTTGCTTTATTGAGATCCTTGAAATCTATGCACATTCTCCAAGAGTCGTCCCCTTTTGCCACCATTATCGGGTTTGCTATCCAAGATAGATATTTGACATCCCTTACTATTCCCGCTTGTAGTAGCTTTCTAGTTTCCAAACATACAGCTTTGCGGCGCTCCGGGCCCATACTCCGCCGCTTTTGCCTGATCGGAGCTGCTGTGGGGTATATGGTCAACTTGTGTTCCACCAAATCCCGTGGAATGCCTTCCATATCCGCCTCTTCCCAAGTGATGTGCGTGAAACATATATATTTTTAATAAAGATTTTTCACACAAATGTCGGTTTTAAAATTGGTTTTCACCTCAACTAAACTACACACGAAGGCAAGTGCACTTGTCGGGTGGTAATATAGAATTGATAAGAACCAGATGTCAATCCATGGACATAGTTTAACGTTCAATCCAGATCTTCAATTGTCTGATTAAGTAGAGAAAATATTTTGATGTTCCGATTTATTTTTGTAAACTCTTTTCTAAAATGACAATAATAATTTTGAGAAAATTGCAAGGACTTGATTGATTAAAAGTGAAAACTTTTTTTGTGAGAGACGATCATCTTAGTTTAGAATCTTTTTATTAATTATGTTGAAACAAACTATATGGCCAAAGTTTGTGATTATGTTAATGTTCTTCGAAGCGAGTGAATTAGAATCTTGTCAAAGTTTTTAATCCCATAATCATCAAGAAAGACATCAATGAGTAAATTACATGTTGCCCCCTTAAGATTAGTTTAGTTAGATAAAATGATGTAATTTCTTAACTTATGAAATTCTAGGACAAGGTCATATAAACTTTAAGCTTGAGTCATCAATACTACCATTAACATAACTAATGTTCAAGAAAAATCATAACATTTCTCTTAGTTTTTCCAAACACGATTAACGGGTTTGCATGCCTTAATATTTATTTCACAATAAAGGTTTCAAAGATTCATTCATAATTCTTAGCTATAACATTGTACCAAAAGATAGTAAGGTTATAAATAAATGGTAGTCTTATAGGTTTTCCAACACGATATAATTTCACATTTATAAACCTTTAGTTGATTCATAAACATTTAGACATGCAACTCCATCAAGAAATTAACACAAGATTATCATTACATTAACATAATACTTTAACCATAGTCATAAGTTCAACATAATTAATTAAACTCCATCAAACTAAGATGATTGAAGAGATGTTTAGCTCATAGTGAGCTTACAACAAACAACAAACAATAAAACAAATGGAATACATGCAATTCATAATGAGATCAAAGATATAATCAAAGTTTCCAAGTAGAGTGGTGTAGTGATCTTCTAGGTGTATTTTGATGATGAAATGGATCTTCCTTAGTGTCACACCCCCAGATTTATTTACTTAATAAATAAATACAGGTTGCAACGATTGGTTCATTACACGATAGCGGAAGCTGTATTAGTGATTTCTATGACTTGATTACATATACAATTACTAAAACTAAATAAATACAATGATCTAAGTCCTGCTAGTTCAATGGTCGACTTGAGACTTGATAATCTATGCCCGTCCGGTTACTTGGACTTGTTCCAAGTAGCTAGCCTATTCCAACCGTGCCATGGCTAAAGGTTACCTGAGAAACATACTTGAAAGTGTCAACACAAAGGTTGGTGAGTTCACAGAGTTTGTTCATTTAGTACAGTTAGTTTTCCCCGAAAACGTATACATGACTTAATCGTCATAAAATAAGTAGTTTTCCTTTGAAAACATGCCCATGACTTTACCGTCATAAAATAAGTAGTTTTCCTTTGAAAACATGCCCATGACTTTACCGTCATGAAATAAGTAGTTTTCCTTTGAAAACATGCCCATGACTTTACCGTCATGAAATAAGTAGTTTTCCTTTGAAAACATGTCCATGACTTAACCGTCATAAAATATGTAGTTTTCCTTTGAAAACATGTCCATGACTTAACCGTCATAAAATATGTAGTTTTCCTTTGAAAACATGTCCATGACTTAACCGTCATAAAATATGTAGTTTTCCTTCGAAAACATGTCCATGACTTAACCGTCATAAAATATGTAGTTATCTTTGGAAACATATACTTTGTTTAAACCTGATCATTTACCGATCCAAACTCTTTGTATGTATTACCAATGAATCCGAATACTAATCCGATCAATTGACCCCATTTGTAAACTTGCAAGGAATACAAAACAGTATGTAATGTACGAGACCGTAACCAAACCCCAACTTTTTGTGCCTCCCCTCGCCTTTCTGCGAGTTAAGACAATATGCGGTCATTTGGCCATTTGGACCCCTGATTAGCGCGACTAATCATGACCGGAGGCGTCACCCCCAATAGTATTATCCATAAAATCCCGGGCTAAGTCCATAGCTAATGGTTACTAATTTATTCCGAGGACTTTAAGCGCTTTATTTTTCCCTCAATACACACATACGGTCAGATCATTAGTTCATTCATTTACATACAAAAGTTCTTTAAGTATATTTCCACCCCAAAACATTTCTCTAAACTTAGAAAAAGGGGTTAGTGAAACTCACAAGGAGTTAAACCCGAATGTTCATGATGTCAAACGTGTAAACAAATGTAATTCATGTTTTCAAAACATAACAAGTAAGTATGTTTCTCCCCCGATGTTTACAAAACAGTAAAGAGTTAAAAGGGGGCCGTGAACTCACCTTGTGTCTGATGAAATCCTAGCAAATAATCTTATGCTAATAGTTCCTGTCTATCCGTACCCTAATCACACGAGGGTACTAATGTGTTAAGACTACCCGTCTTAAACGCAAGTTGTTCACTCGACTTAACTATTCCTGTTAAGTACGTCTTTGTTTATCTAAAACAATGTTTTCTCATGTCGACTCGTTGGTGATTATTATTACAGTCTAGACGCTTTACTTATTTTCCGGAAAAATATTATATTTCCATATTGGTGACTTGTTACGTTTGTCAAAAATAAATATTATTTTTGCCTTTCTTTATAATATATCTAGATTATAGTCCACGTATAAACCTATAATTATTCCTCAAAAATAATTATATAAAATCCTAAATATCGTTCAAGTATAATCATGCATGTTTATTATCCTACGTGCGTATCAACCAAGTTAACACGTCCATATGCAAGTATTTATGTTCCGAACGACATTTATCAACTTGTGTAGATTCATCATGCATTCATATTATTACCAACACATGCATACAAGTATCTCGACAATCTACATACATTTAAATATGCTCCATGATAACATATGAACATTTATCTTTTTAACCGAAACATCTTTAATTTCATGCATATAAGTTTTGTTTATGATTTTCATCATAATATATGCATATATGACCTTTATATTACTAAATGTCCTAGACATTATATCATACCAAATTTCATGTCAAACACATAACTATAAATTACAAGTTCCCATATCCTTAATTATGTAACATTTTCCGTGACACATTTTTAAGACATAAATATATTTATTATTCCATGTTTATGTAACTTTGATCATGCAACTACGCAAATATATACGTTCGTCCCTATTTTCATATGCATATAAATACATCTACTACTTAATCTTATGATCATGTATATTTTTCTATCAATATTACAAGACATGTTTTAGACTACTAACTATACATCATCTTGAAATTTTCGACCAAGCATGCATATATATATAAATAAGTCTTAGATTTCATGTTTCCAATGTTTACTTTGTGATACACTAATCATGCTTTTTATTTTAAATTTCACCTTTTATCATCAAATAATCAAAACACAAAAGATGTATATGTAACCTACACATTTTCGGCCCATATATATATATATATATATATATATATATATATATATATATATGTATATATATGTATATTTCACTTATCCAAGTATTATTACCATTTCAAGTTAATAAAATCAATAATATGCATACACATATGTTTCCACAAATTCGATCCTTTTTATATATTTACACAAATCTTTTAGTTTAACTCATAACTTAGTATCATGAAATCAAAATAACAAATATCTCATAAATATTTCAAGTCAATAATCTATGCATATAAGCCTATTTTCGAACCACATACATCTTTTTATATAAATTCATTTTTTTTAACATAACAAAGTTAAACTTATAAAACTCTTTAGTTTTTCAAATCTATTGATTATTAGGATGAACAACGAGCTTTAAACTAAAAATAAAGATAAAAACAAGTTGTGGTGTCGAGTTCATACCACTAGACAAGCTAGGTGGAGACAACGAGTAGAAGGATGGTAGAGACTCTTGATGCTACCAAAACCCGACTCCAAGGCTTCCTTGGCTCTTTAAGCTTCTAGCTAAACCCTTAGAGACTTGGTTCTTGGATTTTGAAAGTGTAAAAGTGTGCAAGTGTGTGTGTGTATTTCGAGATATATGGAAGAGATGGTGAGGGTGGAGTGGTGGTTCCATCATAATCATTGCAAGGTGTGGATGATGAGATTGATTTGGCCTTTGCTTAAACTCTTAGGTGATGGGGTATGGTCCTTATGACACAAGGATGGGGAAGTAAGTGAAGAAGTCATGGTGGGTGGCCCCACCTTATATTTCGGCCGAGATAGGGTATGGGGTGGGGGGTTGGGTCTTGTTCCACTTCTAGTTGGTTTCTAAGTGTTTAGTTAGGTGGATTTTAAGTTGCGTATACTCGGTAATCGATTCCGTGATCTAATACTTGGTGTAAAACTTTTAACGATCACATAACTTATATGTTTTTGTGTCGTTTGACTAGTCTCCATAATTTACTAGTTAACCCTACATGGCTATCACTTTAACTACATTATACATGTATACACATTAAATAATATAGGGCCACGTAACATTTATTTCTAAATAAACTTTTTATAAATGTTTAGTCACCAATATTTATGTTTTTATGTTAGAGCGTCTCCCTAGACTTTTACTAAAATAAAATTCTTGTTAATCACCAACGACCGTACCTTGCGGGTTATCACTGCTTATTTTCCTAGTAATTCATAAAAATTACTATTTTGATATAAGTTTCTTTGCTAGACTCCTTGAATTTTCTTAGTCAAAATAAAACTTCAGGAAATATATGTTATGAACGTGCATTTATGTAATATGGATATTGACCTGAAATACTGGGTGTCACATTCTCCCCATGTTAAAGAGAATTTTGTCCCGAAATTCAGTTCTTGTCATCTTGAATTGGAGTGTTCGTGAACAAGGACGGATACTTGACTTTCATTTTATCTTCCCGCTCCCACGTATACTCGGGGCCGCGCTTTGAATTCCAACTTACCTTAACCAATTTAACCCGGCTACGCCTTGTTTTCTGAACCTTCCAATCTGTGACTTCAATGGGTTCCTCAACGAAGTGCAGCTTGTTATCTATGTGAATCTCATCAGGCGGTATAATTAATGTGTCGTCTGATAAGCACTTCTTGAGAGTTGACACATGAAACGTATCATGTACATTGCTTAGTTCTTGTGGCAATTTGAGCTTGTATGCTACAGGGCCAACCCTAGCCAATATTTCAAATGGTCCAACGTACCTAGGGTTAAGCTTGCCACGGTTGCCAAATCTTGCAACTCCTTTCCAAGGTGAGACCTTCAACATGACGCGGTCCCCAACTTGGAATTCTAACGGTCTTCGTCTGTTATCCGCGTAACTCTTTTGCCTGTCACGGGCGGCCTTCAGACGATCCTTGATCTTGAAGATCTTATCGGTAGTCTCCTGAATAACCTCAGGACCGGTTAAATGTTTGTCGCCAACTTCTGCCCAACATAGCGGTGAATGACATTTTCGACCATACAAAGCCTCAAATGGAGCGGCTTTGATGCTGGTGTGGTAACTGTTATTGTATGAAAACTCAGCCAGCGGCAAATGAGTATCCCAATTTCCACCGAAATCAATTGCACACGCACGGAGCATATCCTCTAAAGTTTGAATGGTCCTTTCACTTTGACCATATGTTTACGGGTGATATGTCGTGCTCATGTCAAGACGTGTGCCCATGGCTTCTTGTTATGATTTCCAGATTCTAGACACGAATCTGCTGTCTCTATTAGAGATAATAGAAATTGGCACTCCATGCCTAGCCACAATTTCCTTGATATATAGCCTCGCAAGTTTCTCGGTTTTATCCGTCTCTTTGATGGGCAGAAAATGAGCTGATTTCGTCACGGGGGCGTGCTGCAACCGTTTTGTTTTCTGTCGCGAACGTACTGAACATGTACTGGGCACGGGGGCATGCTTGATGGGGCACGGCCCCATGTTACACCTTGTCGGGGGACAAAGGTACACTGTTACAATTCCAGGTTGACCACGGGGGCGTGCTTGATGGGGCATGGCCCGTGCTTGTCTAGGAGACTTCTATCTTCTTCTGCAAGATGGGGCACAGGGGTGTGCTTGGTGGGGCACCGCCCGTGCTTGGTCTTACGAGTTGTCTAATTTCTTCATTTTTCGCCACTTATTTGTTTGTTTGTTCCTTTTAAGCCAGGAGTTCCCTAGAATTCAAATAGAAGCTAAATAAGCAGCAAATTCAATCAATGTATAAAGAGATAGACAATAAATGGGATGCAAATGATATGAAATATATGTATAATTTAGAGCACATCACCAAGCGAACACATCCATGTTTCGGAAGAGTAGTTCCTTTAGATCTGCTTTTACTTTGTTGGACAGCTGTGTCCCTACCTTGACAATTTGGTCTGTGAAGTTGCCGTGGATCATCCATGCTTCGTGTTCTGCGTTCTGACCTTCTTTAGTTCTGTCCAATGCAGCTACTATCTCGGCAACTGTACTCACTAATGCTATACCCTTTGGTGTGGGGAATTTCATGATTCCGTGATTGGTGGATACTACCCCTCTAACGGATTTGATTCCCGGCCTGCCCATGTTGATATTGTTTTTGGAATTGGCTTGGACTATAGAAAAAGTTAGGTTGACAGTATGAAACCTTTCTCTTTCCCCCAATGTGATCGGGAGAGTCACTTTGCCAATAGGTAATACTCGTTCTCCTGCAAATCCAACCAGCGAGAGGTGATCCGGGACCAGTTTAGCTTGTAAGTCTTCATCCAATCATCTAAAGTAGTGTTTGAACATGATCTCCGCCCCACTGCCTCCGTCCACATGTATTCTCCCGATACGATGACCTGCCGCGTTTGCAGAGATAACTAGTGGACCTTCCTGGATTTCCTCGTCCGCTAGTGATTCAAAAGAAATAGTTTGTGTCATCCATGATTCAAGTGGCAGTGGCTTTCTTTTACGGCCAAGAACCTCTTGCTTTGAACTTTCCCCTTTGTACACCATTTCTACTCTTCCTCTGTCTTCTAGGGGTGGTTTCTGTTTGTCTCCTTTGGGTTTTCTGTCTCTGCTGCCCTGCTGACCTATTTCTTTGATTAAATGAGACAGTTTGCCTGTTTTCACCGCCTTCTCTATCTCCCTTCTTAAATGTTCACAATTATATGTGGTATGGCCCCCTATTTTATGGAACTCACAAAATTTTCCTGAATCTTGCATGTACGACCGGGGTCTGACGGGTCTAGGTGGTTGGAAACTTTGGCTGACCGGTTCTGTAGCCAAGACTTGGCTTGGTGTTTTTGTAAGGGTTGTAAAATCAAATGGCCGCCCCTGTCTCTCTCCCCCATGCCTTCTTATTTCATTAATGTATGATTGCTTTGAGTATGGACTAAATGATGCGGCGGGGTGAGACGAGTATATGGGCCTGTCCCACATCGGTGGTCGAGATCTGTGGGCAGGGTTACTCGCCGGGGCATATCTGTTTCCCCTACTGTCTGTTTGCTTGCTTGTCTATCGGGGGTTCCGTTTATCCCATTCCCTTGCCTGTCGGATGTATCTTTGCCCCGGATGAATGCCTGTACTCTATCCGTTAACTCGCCAAAGCTTTTTGGATAATCTTCCCCCAACTTTTATTGCAGTTGTGTGTGCCGTACTCCATTGATGAAGCTTCTCACCTTCATTTGCTCCGGTACGTCCTCTATCAACAAACTTTCAATAATGAACCGTTCCATGTATTGCTCTATACTTTCGTTTTCTTTCCTTAGGAAGTGCATGATCTCGTTGGCATTCTTAGACCTTTTCTTTTGTTGGCCTAAATTACGGAGGAACTTTTCTTTCAACTGGACGAAGTTGTCTATGCTTTGTGAGGGTAAGGAGTCGAACCATACCCTTGCCGGACCTGTCAATGTCTGGGCAAACATGTGGCACCAGACAGGGAGAGACCATTGCTCGACGTGGGCAGCACCATTAAATGTGTGCAAATGGTCTTCTGGATCTTGGCTACCATCGTACTTGCTAATACATGTTGGCATTTTGAGCTTAGCCGGGAGTGGTGCTTCAGTCAGCAGAGTAGTGAATTTGGATTGTTCCGCCAGTTGGTCTGGCATGTAAGGCTTGGTTAGGTCATCCTCTATCCCCTTCTCTGCCGGGCCACCCTCGGGTTTGTTGCTTGTGTTGCCTGCTCCCGCCACCTAGTGTGGTGTGAGCATTGTCAACAATTGGCTCAGTAGGTTGGGTGTGTCTTCTCTTTGCTTGCCCTGTTAATTGGTCTGGATATGTAATGCTTGTACAATTGTTAAGGTTGTTAGTAATGGTTTGTGTATTGTCTGGTTTCCTTTCTTGATTGGCTCGTACTCTGACGCGTTGATTCTTGTCTCCTCTTTATCGTTCATTTATTTGTCTCTTCCTTCATGTCTGGTCCGGGCTTGATCCCATGTGTCGGGACTTAGTTAAAGACCGGCTCTCGGGCTTGGGGTTTGGGATGTGTCCGGTCTTCATGCCGGGTCATATCTCAACACTCGGTAAAAATAAATCTATGGGTGCATTTTAAAAATATATATTTAAACTTATAAACTTATTAAGGATTTTGATAGAATTTACGATCTTAGTTTTATAAAACAAACTTGTTAATTTAATAATTTTAATAAAATTATTATGAACTTTTATAATTTATAAATATACAAACTTATTAAACTTTTATAAAATGAATTTATTAGTTTAATAATTTTAATAAAATTTAAGATTGTGACAAAAATAATGAATTTATATTCAAGAAAATAAACGAAACTAAATTTCGTCATGTACCCTATCAACCTTTTTTTTACTGAGTAGCGCACAGTGTCAATCTGTTCTGAGGTTTCGAGGTAAAATTTGTTAGCTATCATTGTTCTTAATTGTCATTTTCCCTTCGATTTATAAATAGGATATTTTGAAAAATACTATTATTTCTTTATTATTTTATCAGAGTTTAATATAAAAAACAGGTCTCAGAACTTTTTCAAACCTTATCACTAAAGTGATAAAGGCATATTTTATTAGAAATATTATCCTACTATTTATTTATTATTTTATCAGAGTTTAATGTAAAAAACGAGTCTCAAAATTTTTTCAAACCTTATCACTTTAGTGATAAAGACATATTTTATTAGAAATATTATTTTTACATAAACTATTACATTATGTAACATAGAGATTCTTCAACTCTGACCGGCCACGTCCTCAGGAAGCTTTATTCCACATGCCCTTTGTAATATCCAGTATTTTCCGATGTATCGTTCCCTAAATCCCTGCATGTATCATGAAATCTTGGAAACTTATTAAAAATATATTTTTCTTAAATAATAAATATTAATTTAATTGATATATATTTAAGAAAAAAAAACATTTGCACTTGAGATATATATATATATATATATATATATATATATATATATAAGACTTATTTTAAAATATATATAAATGCATCTTATAAATAAAATATGTAAATCCTTAAAACTTTATGAGTTTATAATTATTATTATGTAAATAATATGATTAATAAACTTATTAATATTAAAACCTTGAAACTTATAAATTATAAACCTAAAAGTTATTTTATAAAATTATAAAATAATAAAACTTATAAAAACTTAACTAGATTTTATAGAAATAAAACATATTTATTTTTATAAAAAGTTCAGGGACTAAACTGTCATTTATTGAAACTTATTTTAAACTTAAAATCATGTTTTAACATAAAATGATAAAACCCATAACTTCAGGGACTTGTTGGGTAATTCGACCAAACTTCCAGAATCCAAACCGGTCACAGGTTCGAATCCCCCCATGACCGCTTTTGAGCCCGATTATTCGAAAACGTGTTTTTCGGCCGAATTGATTACTCCTCGAGCTCCAACTCAAGCACCATAACCCAAGGTGTTTCAATGCTTGAATTTAATTCTAACACCGTGTATATTCAAATTCAAACTCGTTTTACACCTCTGATGTACTTCCCAACCGTTCGGGCATTTAAAGCTGGAATTGGCTATACATACCAGCTGTATCAACTCAACGACAACATCCTATAACTCTCCAAACTTCCAATTTCATCGCATTGCACCTACAGTTGCTCGTTCGATTCTTTGACAACCGACCCAGAAGCCCAGGCCCGTTCTTCTTCATTTCGACACCATATAAGGTAATTCGAATGGTCAAAGTACTCGTTTTCATTCCATAATCATTTGCCCTCTGTCAATTTACAATGACAAAGGGATTACCAGTTCGTTTTTACGGGATTTCGATTTCTAGGCTTTATAAGGAAATTGGGAAAGATTGAGATTTGTGTTTAATTGTTTCTTTTTCTGGGATATAACCCAACGAGGACCGTGGTCGGGTGACTAAGTGCGTGTGTGTGTGACTCGGGTGGCCCGGGTTCGATCCGGCCAGCCCGAGTTATGCCCTTTTTACTTTATTATTTTTTTTAAACCATTTTTAAACAGTTTTTATACTTTTAATAATTTTTATAAAATCTGTTAAACTTTTATAAACTTAAAAACGATTTTTAATTAAACTTTTATAAACTTAAAAACGATTTTTAATTACACTTTTATATTCTGGAACGATTTTTAATTAATTAAAATTAGTTAAAACTTATAAAGATTTAATCCTTAAGATTTGTTTTAAATACTTAAATCTATAAAAATACTTTTAAACTTTATAAAACTTATATCAAAAACAGAAACAATTTTATAAAAACAGAAAACTTAATTTACTATTTAATTTCTAAAGTAAATAAGTTCTTTTTGTTTAAATCTTTAAATAATAATTATAAACTTTAATAAACAGAAAACTTATATAACTTTTATAAAATCAGAAAAGTCTATAAAACTTATATATTATTTAGAAAATAAAAACTTATAAACTTGTACATTTTTGCATTTTTATCTATTTAAATCAAGACTTGTCTATTTATTTATTTAAAACAAGAAATAAATATACATTGTTATTAAGATTAGAAAGTTATAAACTTATAATCTTTATAAAAACAGAAACTTAGATTTAATGAATTACCTACTTATACATTTTATAAAACTTATATTTTATATAAACAGAAACTTATTTGTTTATATAAATTTAAAACAGGAAGAATAATTATACTTTACTTATTTTTTTTAAATGTTTATAAACTTATAAACTTTATAAAATAAAATAGAAACTTTAAAACACTTATAAACTTGTAAACTTTATTTAAAATACTTATAAGAAGATTTATTTAAGACATCTATAAACTTATAATTTTATTTAAACTTTAAAGTTATAATTTAAAATGGATTATTGGATTTTAATAATCCCACCTTTTACCAATTGGCCGATAATAATCCCAACTGAGAATATTCTTACCACTGGTCCCTACTTTCAAACTATTTTTTTACATTGGACCCCCCGTTAAAAAAAAATTAACGCCGTTAGAGTTTATATGACGTGGACATCTGCAAACCGCCGGAAAGTCGAGCCAAGCTAGCAGTGGTCTCGTGGTGGCTTTTGAAATTGGCTCTGGTGGTGTTTAACTGGTCTCGTGGGTCCGGAAAGTCCAAACAGAGAAAACGGTGGTGTTTAACGAGACCAGTTAAACACCACCAAAGCCAATTTCAAAAGCCAACACGAGACCATTGCTAGCTTGGCTCGACTTTCCGGCGGTTTGCAGATGTCCACGTCATATAAACTCTAACGGCGTTAAGTTTTTTTAACGAGGAGTCCAATGTAAAAAAATAGTTTGAAAGTAGGGACCGGTGGTAAGAATATTCTCAGTTGGGATTATTATCGGCCAATTGGTAAAAGGTGGGATTATTAAAATACAATAATCCATTTAAAATTTATAAGAAGTTCTATTTAACATTTTATAAACTTATAAATGCTTATTATTATTTAAACTTATAACCACATTTTAAACATTATTAAATTACAAATCATTTTGTAAGATAAATACTTAATTCTTAAATACATTAATTCTTGAATGATTTATATTTTTATTGGATAAAATAATTATTCTTTTGGATAATTATTTATCCTTAATAATTATTTATTTTAAATAATTGTTATTAATCCTTAATCATTATTTATATACTTTTTTACTTAAATATCCTTACAACTGTATTTATAAGATACTTAGAAAATTACTTTGAATTATTATTACCTATTTTGTGTGATTAATAATTAAGCATGTTAAATAATTATTTTTATTAATAATTATTCTAAACTATAAACTTATTAAACTTTTATATTTCAAGTCTTGTGTCATTCATATAAAATCTTATTTAGAATCTTGATAACACAATCATTCCCGTCTTCCTTTTTGGAACCCTAGTTAGTCTTAGAATCCTAGATCCTATGTCATAGACTTATAGGATTAAACTTTAGACCTTGTTATTAGGTTTATTGTGAGGATATTCTCCCTCAAAGTCTTGCTACACTTAATCTTGTTGGATACTCTTCATCATTCCAAGTGAGTATACTTAGCCCATTTTCTTTTGCTTGTTTATAAACTTGGGGTGGAACATGTATCAAACTTTCAGACTTATACAATTCTTTTACAACTATGTCTATATGCTTATTCTTATGTTATGTGCCGTTGAGACCTGCATGCTTAAATTAAACTTAAAACTAACATATTCATTAACTTTGATCAAGCCTACAGTGACAATAATAGATCTATTGTATTTGACCAATCCACCTAGATTGATTGACCCTTCGGGGGGAGCCCATGGTTATTGTTAATGGACCTAAACTTCTAAGGGTAACCTGCGGGTTATGCATAAACTTGGTTGGAGGGTTAATATGCACAATGTTTAACTTGTTTGTTCTCACACTTATACCATAGAATGCATGTACATAGTGAATTGTAAAACTTTTCAAAGACTTGGTTAAACTGTGTCAAAACCTTCGTATCTCACCAACTATTTTTAGTTGACAGTTTACTCAACATGTTTCAGGTACATCAGCATGAGACTTTATTGTGATCACATAGGATGTGTTGGACTTAGAATAGTTATCAAATTAAACCTTGTATTCATGTTATGTGTTGTTCTATTCTCGTATTGTAAACTTGAAAGTTATTAATGAAACTACTTAAACGTTAATAGTCAATCTTGTGTTCTTGAACAACCGCCTCCGCCCCGACGTATAATCTGCCACCGGTTGGGGTGTGACTCCTTTAACCTGTAGTGTTTGGAAAACGTTTTTGAATTAGCTTAAGATAAGTAAGTGCACTGCATCGTTTATTTTATTAGGAACCCTTAAGTTTCTTATTGTTCAAGTTTCCTGGGCTCTCAGCGCCCCCGTGACCATCTCCGGACGTACCTCCGATCACGTCATTCGTATATTTTATTATCATTCATTTTAGGTCCTTCCGCCTTATAGACTGGGTACCTCTACCGGGTCCTTCCGCCTATAGACTAGGCACCTTTCCATTCTCATATTTAAGGCCCTTCCGTCCCGTAGACTCGGCACCTTTTTCCATTCATTCTCGAGACCCATCCCATAGGCTGGACATCTCTTTTCATTGGGATCTTGAGTATCATAGACTCACAGTCTCCCAACTTATTCCCAACCAGTCCTTACCTTAAAACTTCGTAACGATTTCCTCACGATGAATTAAAGAGGCTTATATATAGGAAGTACCAGTGGCGTATCTACCACCCCTTTAACACTTAGTGAGTACTCCGTTATTCCATTTTAAGACTTAGACTCGTTCCCATTATACATTCATATTTACTAGGGGTGTAAACGAATTAAGCCGGCTCGAGAGCTACTCGAGATCGGATCGGTAAAAAGCTCGAACGAGCCGAGCCTTAACGAGTCCGAGCCTGATCTCGAGCCTAAAATATGGCTCGTTTAGTTATTGAGCCCGAGCTCGAGCTTTGCTTTCTAAGATCGTTTAGGCTCGCGAGCCTTAACGAGCCGAGTAAAATTTTATATTATTTTCTTATATATTTAATATTTTATTCAATTTAACCCCCCAAATCGAGCTCGAGCCGAGCTTTTGCTCGTTTAATCGTCATGAATGAAACCGAGCCTTGCCGAGCCGATCTCGAGCTTTATTTTCTCTCCATGAGCCAAGCTCGAGCCAAAATCTATAGGCTCGAACCGAGCCGAGCTCGAGCTTCAGGATAATCCAACGAGCCGAGCTCGATTAGTGTCAGGCTCGGACTCGGCTCGGCTCGTTTACACCCCTACTATTTACACATATAGCATGATCATTCATCATGCATCCATACATTCACATTTAGCACACATTGCATATTTGTTCATATGGCATGCCCTCATGTCATACTTTTATAATTATCCCTGCTCTAATTCCTTATAAAGTTTTCTCCATGTTACGTTAAAGAGGTTTATATATAGGAAGTACCAGCGGCGTATTCACTAGCCCTTTAATGTCCCATGAATACTCATTTACTCAGAATTAAGCTTTCCTATCTAATTCTCATTTAGTGGCATGATCTCTTTATGCTTTTATCTTAACTCTTGCTCTAATCCCTTACAAAGGTTTCGTCATGTTATGTTAAAGATGTTTATATATAGGAAGTACCAGCGGCGTAAGCGGCTTATCCACCACCCCTTTAACATCTCATGAATACTCATTTGCTTAAGATTAAGCGTTTCTCATCATTTATTTGATAGCATGACTTCCTCATGTTCTTATCCCATCCTTGCCCTAATTCCTCGTAAAGGTGTATCTAAAATGCATTAAAAAAGTTTATATATGGGGTGTACCAGCAACGTACCCACCATCCCTATAATACATCACAAATATTCCTTTATTTAGAATTAAGCACCCCTCTAAATATATGTATGAAAGTATGTCCGGAGACGTATGTACCAATCCTAGAAAAGAGATATCGTCCCACCACGTTACTTGGCATCCTTATTACTGTGATGACTTTTCGATGATATGCTATTTTGATGTTTTAATTTGTAAGGGTTATTTGTTATTTAAGTTGGCATGTCATCACTAACCGGGTTTGGAGTGTTACAAAATGTCTCATTCATCTTTTTCACTATGATGTTGTGTGCCAAATTCACTGGTTAGTGTTATTATGTTATTAATATTCTATTAGAAAAACTTTTTTGAGTCAATTTAAAACAGAGAAACTTTGTAAAATAGTAACCAAGTTTTAAGTTTGTTTCAGTTAAGTCACTCATACTTTTTTTGTCTCAATTAAGTCACTCAACTTTAAGTTAGTGTTCTAATACTATGTTTTTACCTAAATTGGAGGTTAACATTCCTATGTAGCATTATTTTTATTTTTATTTTTTTTTAATAAATGATTATGTGGATTAAATTTGTTAATGTGGATTAAAAAAATTTAATTAAATAATACATCATGAACCATTAAAAAAAATCAATGTTTAATAAATAATGACATGTTATTAAAAATAATAACAAAATTTAACTTCAAAATAAGTTTTCATTGACCTACCATTTTAAAAAAATAAAGCAAAATTTAATTAAAACAACCCCTCTCGTCATCTTCTTCGCCTTCACCTTCCGACCAGCCATCTCCTGCACCTCCACCGTTTCACTACTAAAATCAAAACTGAAGCCACCACTAACCTTCTCCACCACTGTTTCATCATATTCCGACGGAGAAACTAGTTGAAGACCAAGAAACAGCCGGGAAACTAGTTTTCCGTCGACTTTGAGGTCACCGAATGGCCACCCAAATCACAAATTAAACACAACCTCGGGTTTCTACACCTTAAACGATCAAGAAACGAGAGTTCCGAAGCCTAAAGAACCACTGTAATGCCCTGTTCGGTTTTCCGGCAAACACGAAAAATATCGCCCTATTCAGTTTTACGGCATATATGCAGTATGCTCTTCCCAGCAGTGCCTTGCATAACATTAAGAAAAAAGAAGATAAATTACTTGACATTCCCCATTGAAAGACCATTACAAGTTCGGCAAAATAATAGGTGACGAGACTCGCCGGAGATGATAGTGGTGGCCGGCGTTACTGGGTGAGCAAAGCGGCGTTACTCTGTAATTTTTTTTTATTTTTATCCACACAGCAAGTTTGATCCACATAACCATATATTAAAAAATAAAAAATAATGCTATATAGGCATGTTAACCTGTTATTTAGCTAAAAAACATATTATTAGAACACTCACTTAAACAGGTAAAAAATATAATATTAGAACACCCATTCAAAGTTGAGTGACATAATAAAACAAAAAAAATACGAGTGACTTAATTGAAACAAATTTGAACGTTAGTTAGTTTTTTATAAAATTTTTCCATTTAAAACGAAATTCTTTACATCATCATACAAGATTTGTGCCTTTACCGGATCATAGACCTCTACACCATGGTACGCTCCCTCATAAAACTTTCTTGTCACCTGCACGCCACGTGCCTTCAACCACTTAGCAAAATCCTTTTGTCTATCAGCCATTGAATCCCCACCGTTCACCCTGATTAAGCTCGCCGGAAGTCGTTTCATCTTTTCATCGGAGGACCGGTGTTGATCGCCAGCTGGATTACAATATTCATGGTCTCTGTTAGCGCCTAACGGCAAGGCGAAAGACCACATGAGGTCTGTTACCACCAAAGGCAAATTACGCCACGCCACCAAAAAAAGGCTGGTCGATTATAAGCCCTACGATCGTAATCGCTTCAAGATCAAGATCGAGTGCACGTAGACCCGCGTTGTACGCTAGATTTCCTCCTGCACTAGTTCCCATCAAGTAGACTTTAGAAAAGTCAGCTGCTTCCGCCAACCACTCATCGCAACCGTCGGTTTTGGATCTCGACGCCTGGTCATGCACCCACCGGATTGCGTCCACACCGTCTTCATATGCCGCCGGGAGACGGTGTTCGGGGGCGAGGCGGTACTCCACGGATACGACGAGCGCCGGAGAGTGAGCGGATATGTTGGAGCAGGTGAGGTGTATGGGAGTAGTGGTCGCGCTGACGTAGACGAACCCACCGCCGTGAAAGTAGATAATGATCGGAAGTTTTTGGGTGTACGGTGGGAGGGGTCGGTAGAGACGGAGGAAGGTGGCGGTTTTGGGGTTTAACGGGATGTCTTTGGAGAGGGTGAGTTGGGAGTTGTCGGTGAGTTGAGGGGTGGCCGGTGAGGATGGAAAGCTGGGTCGGGTCAGAGATCCATCGGGGTTTAAGGCCATGTTCAGGATCTTGTAAGGATCCGAATTGGACGGTTGAGGATGAGATGCCATTGTTGTGATATAGCCACTTAGCCAAACATGTTTTTTTTTTGTTTGACATACGAAGAACATATATAAGAGAAGACGTTGGTTCGGTTCACACATTTTTAGATAAAGGATAGACTAAATTACAACATAAATAATCTTTATATTTATACCTATTTATTTAAAGATATTTTAATAATTAGTTTTATACCCGTCCCAGTCCGGATAGTGCAATATATTACAAATAAACTTAACCAAATTGTTTTCACAATAATCTTAGTAAGTATAGTGCACCTTTACACTGTAATTGTACAACCCCACTATGCATCTTAAGCGTGTGTGTATGCTGTATCATATCGATCAGCTATTCAGCTGCCTTTGCTGCTACCGCTTCTTGAATAACATCATCTACAAATAGAATATAAGATGGCTTATTAACTCCAAGGGACTTTGAGATTTCAATATTTCTTGTTCTTGCAAATTGTAGACAATAAAATGAGGCTTCACACTAAATATTTAAGATCAAAGGATCAAGTTTTACCCCACTTTGGTGTAAAAAAAAATCCACATAAATATATTCTTAAGCTGCTATAATTTGTATATCCAAATATTTGAGGCCATGAAGATCACATTAAACTAGATTTCAATGTAAACGGATATTTTGACCTCTGAAGTCAAACCAATTACTTACCATATACAAATTTGATATACATTTTATGTATGTCAACTGTTTAGAAGATTCTGGATTACCCTGTAAAAATTCAAACACTACTTGAGTTCAAAGACACAAATTAAGAGACCTGAGTTCAGAGACTAACCTAGCAAAGTTTTACATATTTTAATAGTTTGTCTATTCTAGAACTTCAGTCGAGCAATGGTTATACTTGGTTGCAATGCCTCTCATTTGAGCTCAACTGCTTTGTAGGTTGGCTAGTTGATCATATGGATGATATATGATCAAGAGATTCTAACTTCGTAGGGCTGCCAATCTCTTCTCCAGGTCATCTATTCCAGATCTGCATATGTCATAAACACCAACATGTTTTAATAAGATTAACGGGTCAATATAGATCCGATATATAATGACAGAATTTCAGTTGAGTTAAAATCACATAAATTAGTCATAGCAATGGATTCTTACTTTTTCCAAGAAGCTGGATGATGTGTCATCATTTATACATGTTTTGCATGCATAATAATCCCCATATTATGGCACTGATTGAATAATAACCTTCCAATTGATACTTAAAACATTTATATTTTATAATTACATGTTATTCGGTGTTCTAAAGATAAACAAAGATAAAACCTATCAAAGGATCATTCCCGAGCTTTTACCCCCCAAGAAGTCAACGAATGTCAACAAAAGTCAACCAACAGCTAAAAGACAAAAGTGGGCAGCAGACAGGGGGATGCACGGGCGTGCATCAGCCCACCTTGCTCCCCACGGCTCCCAGTACACTACCACTTATACCCTATGATTCCCTAGGTGTTTTCACGTCCGTGCAATCCAATGCACGGCCGTGCATTGCTCATTCTGAGGCCTATAAATAAGAGGCTTGAGTTCTTCATTTCACACACCTCAAGAACCATCAATACATTATCAAGAGAAAGAGAACTTCGTAGTTAGAGTAGAGAGTAGAGAGACTCATTCTCTTTGTCCGCAATAGGGGAGCCTACAAAACTCAGTGTTACGCTAGTTAGTATGGTCATTCGTGACTAAAATTCTTTATATTGCTAGGGTGAAGATGAAGTTTCGTGTATGTTAATGTTTAACGTATTAATCTAGTGGTATGTTTATGTTTTTTAATTATTCGCTCTTAAAACCACATTCTAGGTGAGCTTTTTATTATTATCTAAATCTTTCTTTACACTTGTGAGTGTTCTTGATTTTAAAGCGTAAGACCATAAAACCTTTTTAATCAAAGTTCTCTTGATGCTTGTACGTCTTTATACAAGTGGATTTTGATAAGCCAAGGCTTGGTTAATATTAATAAGGCCGTACGTATTTATACGAACTTGTTATGAGACCAAGAATTGGTGAACTCATGTTGGGAACGGTACGTCTTTATACATGATCCCATTGTTATACCGCCTCCCGGTTAGCAAAGTCTAATCACCTTTTTAATAAGAATAATTAAGCATTTAAGTTCGATATTTTAAACCAACTTGGAGATAGCATTCAAAGAGTTGAGGGTAACGTTGTCCTAGATGGGAATCATTATCATTTTATTATTAAAGATTATAATTCGTTAATCAAATATGGTAAGAATGAGGCTCTAGCAGTGTACCATTCACATGTTTGTAGTAGTCATACAACCGGATTAGTCAACTTAACATTATCATATACCAAGCGGATTCGAAACCCAAAACAATACTCTTAGTGACCTGATCATTTTCGAGATTTTTACTTTCCTGCTATTTATTATTTAGCTATTTACATTTCTGTTACACACATCACACACGTTTTTACTTTTCTGTCATTTACTTTTCTGCTTCACAAGCACACAAAACCTACTCACTAATTAAACCGGCTAAACGATAACAAAAGTTGAGTATTGGAACTCGACCTTGTCCATTGGTTCGATACTTGGTTCTTACCTAAACTATATTACGCCGCGATAGGTACACTTGTCTATTGTGTGTGTTTTAAGTTTGAGTATTTATCATTTTATAAATTTAAAATCTGATCTCGTGAAACCATATTTAATTATATAATTAAACTAATATCACACACGCAGCTATCACCGGCCATGCGAGCCTCCCATCTATCACATTTGTGAAGGGTTACTCTTGGTACTTTGAACTTCCTCACGAGAATCCATTACTCTGCCTACACAGTACATGAACGAATTCTTCTTTTGATAAGTCTTCCACCTATTGAATCACATCACTTTGGGAAAATTAAACATTGTAGTGATCATGGAGATTGAAACTTGCAAGTAGAGGTGCACAAACCGGTTTTTTTTATCCGGACCGGATCCGTCAAAGTTGGTCAACAATCGGACACATTGGAACCGGTTTCGGATCGGATCCGGTTAAGGGAGTGGAGAATTGGAACCTATTGGGACTGGACCGGATATATGGAACCGGACCGGACAAAAAAACTGGTTCCACCCTTAAAAAAATCTTTTTTAAAAAAATTAACAAAGATACACTATAAAATACATGTTTTATTTATTTTTTATATTTATTTTAAGTGATTTAACAATAGTTCGTACACAATAATTACAAAAAACATAATTGAATAACAAAATATATATTATTTATTATGACTCGTTATTCGTCATCTACTCGTCTTAGTCTTCGTAACATCGGTTTTCAATCTTCTTCGCTTGAGATACGTTGGGCTTCATCATAAGCTTGTTCTTCGTCAGAAAGTGGATTCGTCGCCCCTTGTTCTACTTCGAATTCGTGTATTTCTTGTTCAATGTCAAGCTCGCCTTCTAGTTTTGCAACATGTTGTACACGTTCGACGGCATCCAAATGGTCCTTCAAGCAAATACACATCTCCATAGATTCCGGTGTAAGCCTCGTTCTTCGAATAGATAAAACCCTGCCACTAAGAGAAAAAGCAGATTCCGAAGCTATCGTGGAAGCTTAGACGGTTAGTAGGTCACAGGCCATTGTGGCTAGAACGGGATATTGGGATTCCCTTCCTTGCCACCAACTTAAGATATCAAAGTTTTCAAACTCTTCGGATCTTAGAGTTGAAATAAAGTTGGTTGCTTGATATCTCCCAAGCTCGCTACTTGGTGTGCTTCCACGAGCTCGTTTAGTATTTTCGTTTCTTAAAGTGTTAAATAAATTTAACATCGGGTTCCTTGAACTACTAGAACTTGAACCCGAAGCCATTGATTCACGTATGTTTGATGGATCACCACTTCCACCATATTTGCGTAAATAATAATCAAACATATTATTAAAAGCCGAATTTAAGTCCCTTATTGCATTTGATTCAAAATTTGGGTCTTCCTCGAACATATTTAAATCGTCCGATATTGATCTAATTAAGGTTACATTAATCGTTGGGTTTAAGACGGCCGAACATGTAACAACGGCCGGCATTTCTGAAAAATATTTTTTAAATTTAGCTTTCATAGATATTACAGTTTTTTCAAAAATAGTGCCGTGATATTCAAAATCTTTTAATTTATTACATATTAAGTATAATTGTTGAAGTATTAGCGAAGACGTGAGATAATAAACTCCCGATAAACATGTAGTTGCATTTTTAAAAACCTCAAGCAAATTCGTTAGTTTCTTGATCATATCCCAACTTATATTATCAAATTTTTGTGAACAACGTTTCTTTTGGACAAGTTTATCATGAAAATGTTTTAAAGTAACTCTTTGCCTTAAGGCCGATTCAAACATTTTCCATGTCGATTTCCATCTAGTAGGTACGTCCCAATTTGTACCTAAAAAGATGAAATCCGTTTGTTGACACACGTTTCTATAGTTTATATATCTTTTTTTGCTTGTGCTAAAAACTTCCCGTAACATCACTTTAAAATTTTCTTTCACTTCTCTTATTTCTTGGACGTTTAGACTGTCTTGCACAACCAAGTTAATAATGTGTGCAACACATCGACTATGAAAGAAAACACCGTTACAAGGCAGTTCATATTTTATTTTTTATTTTTCCACCGCGTTTGTGTTATTTGAAGCATTATCAAAAGATATTGAAAATATTTTTTGTTGAATTTTATAAGTTTGAATTACCGAGTCTAAAATATAAAATAAGCTTTCAGAAATAAAAAGGTAAGTTTTAAAAAGCTTCGGTGTGTATATATATATTTTTTTTAAATTTACTATGTACAATATAATAATTTGTGTCAACTTCAATGTTAAAAATGTGAAGTATTGGTAAAAGTTTTTGAACTACTATCCTTTGGTCAAAAAGGCATTATTCGAGATATTAAACATGATGTATCATTTTGATCTAGAATTTTTTTTTCCATGTAAAGGCGAAATATACCGGTTATGAAATGGCATTGATAGCTTCCACTCGTGTCCTAGTACATCGGATTACTAATTTTGGTAAAACAAACTTCTTAGACAAGATCGTTTTGACTTTTCTTTGAATTCAATGTCCCTCCATATCATCTCGAATATTGTACGATTGGAGCCAAAAACATTAATATCCAAAAAACGTTTTAGAATTATTATTAGGTGGTGAAAATGTTGTTTTGTTTTGAGCTAAGTTGTTGTTTTCTTCATCATCATGTGTAGGCGACAAGAAATTGTGAAGCCCGTATTGAAGTGGGCCCATGGGAAGTGACATCTTGAGGCTATGCCGTCGCAAGGTCTTATGACCACCAATGCATCAAGTGGAGAAAGATCACCGAACGGAATGAGCCACCAATTTCGTTGAAAAATAAAGGACCACTCATGGTTCGTAGTTAGGTTCGGGTTACCAAAGGGCATTTGGCCCAATAGTATCCGGGTGTTAAATAGGTGCTCCCTTCCTTAAAGGTTGAGGGTTCAAATCCTAGAGTAGACATGCTAAATGGATTTAGGAGTAGATTTACCTTTAAATTTATTTTTATTTTTATTTCATTTCCGTCTCCGTTTGTTTGTCACACCTATCCATTATTTTCCATATAAAAAATCTATAATTAAACAATTGGTAAAAGACACCATTTTTGTGCATCTTAATTGGTGTTGGATTGTGCTATATTATTTGATTTTTTTATGTTATTTTTGAGTTCAAAGTTTTTCCACAAGTTTTTACGATGATTCGGATTGTTCATGTTAGGTTCACTATACATTTTATGATGATTCCTCATAACATGAGATAAATGCTAGCCGACAAACATCATACAGAAACCAAAACACAAATATTATCTAACAAACAAAAGTTAACCATCTCACAATAAATTAATTAATATGGCTTTTCTACTATCTTATACTTTTGTAACTCATCTCTTCCTTGTGTTTGATGTATTCTTGCATACTAGATCACCAACGATGGGCTATGATATAGTGTTTAAGCATGTTGAAAATCTACAACTTAAAACTACGATCAAACTTCCAGCTCATCAGTAAGGATGCTATCATGGAGGTTTAGAACATATTTATTGCTATTTGCTTTAGTTAAAGAAAGCAAATAAAATGAATATTCAAGATGAATTTATTCGATTACGTTCATAGTTTCGGGTTTATTTTCATCTTATTTGAAGTAATATTTTTTGAGTAATTATTTGATTTCACATTGTGCATCATGATTAATGTAGGTTTTATATTTTGTCATTATATGTATATCTTTTTGAATTGTGATAGGATCACTTTCATATTAAAATATTTTGTTAGTACGTATTCACGAAAGTTCAATTGGATAATTCACATAGAAAACAAGAACGAATATGCAAAGCTGTTATGAAAACTGTGTACTGGAATTAGACCAAAGGCGTTCTTTATGTAGGCGGTGAACCAACACAATGTTTATTTTTTAAATGACACAACTCTTGCTGAAGCCTGAAAGAGTTAGTTGATTAACGGGTATATCTTTCGACAATTATTCAGTTAAATCAGTAGGAAAAGACACTCACTAGAAATTCCATTAGCAGTAACTTACTGATGTACTTGCCTATCAGTAGTTACCGCTAAACGCCAGTTGCTACTGATGACTAGTGACCACTTATTACTGACTAGTTGCTGCTGATCTTACTTGTCACTGATGGACCAAGTTGCTGCTGATCTCAGTTACCATGCATGACCAGTAGCAACTTACTACTGATAATCAACTTTTACCGATGATCAATTTCCATGCAACTTTTCATCAAATCATGCAAATCCAAAGTAACTTTCAATGACTTTTTAATAAGGTCATGATCAGTAGTAACTTATTATTGAGATTTATTTTTATCGATAATCAATTTCTATGCAACTTTCCATCAAATCGTCAATCATTCAAATCCGAAGCAACTTTCATTGGAAACCTGTTGAAGCAAGATTCAAACCCACGATCTCTCCCAGAAGGAAATCATGTGTGCTTATCGCTGCATCACCCTTAAGGTTATCGATAATGATATTTGACCCATGTAAATTTTAGAATACATGGTAAATTAATGACTTTTAACCTATGTAACTTTTAAAAATAAAAAAATAGCCCAAATGAAGTACAAAAGCACGTTAACACAAAACCAAATTTAAATAAAAAACTTTGAGAGCCGTATGTGCATTTTATATGTAGTGTTTGATAAATATAATAAGAGTTAGAAAGAAAGTGAGGTAAACATGTTTATGTATCATAATTAAAATAAAAGACATTTAGATGGTTTTAAGATTTTTAGTTAAATTATTGTGTATTATACACATCTCGTCAAGTAACAAATTACAATTCAAAATAAAAAAGTTAGTTGAATAACCATAGGACCATAGGAGAGAGACCATCCTAGCCCACATGCACATGGACCCAGAAAATCTCCGTGAGAGAAAGTCCACCAATCAGAAACCAGAGTTTAAGATCACCCAAATAACTCAACGAATCAGCAATATTATAAGACCAAGTCATGGGTCCACAAACCCTAATCTCCAAATTTCCTTCTCTATCAGTAAACCCCACCAAATGTACACGCGACCACTCGAGCCTCATAGTCACATATCATGACTTTTGGCTTTGGGGACCTTTAAACAATAATAACCACAGTGTTCTCGTATATATATATACAATGCAACAAGCCCTTGCACCACACTTTGACATTTTTGTACACTATAACTCAATTTAAGCCGTAAAAGCTTTCTTCTTTCTTTCTTTCTTTCTTTCCATTTTGATCTCTTTTGTTTAGTCGTTTGAAAGATTAATTAACCCGTCATGATAGCCGCAAAGAAAACCGCGATTGCTGTTGCAGGCAAGACCGCGAGGGCCTGTGACAGCTGTGCACGAAAACGGGCTCGATGGTATTGCGCTGCTGATGACGCTTTCCTTTGTCAAAGTTGTGATGCCTCAGTACACTCAGCTAACCAGTTGGCTGGTCGGCATGAGAGGGTCCTTCTAAAGACCATCTCCTCTAAGGTCTTTGGTTTAGACGAACCAATGCCTCATGAACCAACCTGGCACCAAGGGTTCACCCGTTGTGCACGCACTCCACGTCAACGGACTAAATATTCTTTCAAGTTAGAAGGAATAGAAGGAAAGCACGATGCAGCGAACTCTGCGGTTCCTTTGGTTCCTGAGATAGGAGTTTTAGAAGCATCATTGCTTGATGATGATGATGAAGAAGAAGAACTTTTGCATTGTGTTCCGGTGTATGATCCTTTTGAAACTGAATTATGTAATGATTCTAATGAAATAGGTAGGAGCTTGAGTTTTATAGGGGAAAACAAGAAGGAAGATGAGTGTAATAATTTGGATGATCTTCAAGGGTTTGATCTCCCGGATGATGATTTGGATCTCTTGGATTTCGCTGCCGATGTTGAAAGCTTATTAGGTAATGGTTTTGATGATACATCGTGTAGGATTGAAGATTTGGGCTTGACCAATAACTATAAAGATGAAGGAAACTCTAACTATATAGGAACTTGCTTTGGTGAAAATAGAGTGAAGGTTGAAGATAAAGAAGTAGAAGCAATTCTAGGGTTTGATCATTGGGACTTTGATTATGACACCTCCATGGTGATTAAAGAGGAGGAGAAGAAAGTGGTGGCAGGCATCGATGGCGGGCATATGATGATGATGTCAAACGATCGATGTGATAATGGGAAGGTGAGACCATGGAGCATAACTTTGAGGCTTAATTATGAAGATGTGATCAACACTTGGGCTGATCAAGGTTCTCCTTGGACAAACGGAACCCGACCAGAACTCAAACCTGATGGTTCTTGGCCTGATTTCATGGTTCTCACTTCTCACCCTTTATCAATCGTTGTCTATCTATTTATGAATTTTTTGCTTTACTATGGACTTGGAAAAATGGTTTTGGTTTATGGGTGAAATTTGAATTCAAAATGGTTTCAAGGTAACCCGCTCCTTGAGATATCAGATTCAAATTTATGGTATTCCACTCTTTGAGATAACCGATTCAAGGTATTCTGCTCCTTGAGATAGTAGATTCAAGGTATTCCTAATGTTATACACGGTGCTTAAAGGATCGTTTCCTGTCAAAACTCTTGAATTTGCTATCTCAAGTAGCGGATTACCTTGAATCTGCTATCTCAAGGAGCGGATTACCTAGAAATCAATTTGAATTCAAATTTCTCCTAGAAATCAAAACAATTTTCCTAAGTCTACCAGAAAAGCAAAAAATTCATCTATTTATAATTGATTTGCTAAGAATGCACATTTGCTTATCAAGAAGTAATATTTTAGGGTTTGCAATGGGTGGGGAATAGCAATCCTTCATACGGAGGTGTAGGAGCAAGTGATGGAGGAAGAGAAGCAAGAGTGTTGAGGTATAGAGAAAAAAGAAGAACAAGATTGTTTTCAAAGAAGATAAGATATGAGGTGAGGAAACTAAATGCCGAGAAAAGGCCAAGAATGAAAGGGAGATTTGTGAAAAGAAACCTTTGAAGACCTCCTGCAACTTCTAGTTTCTCAACTAATATCATCAAGAACTAGTACTAGATCTATGAACAAATAGTCTTTGTTCAGTATTTTGTGTTTTTCAACTACCAACCTTTGAAATTTGCTTGTTTTCTTGGCAAGATTGTGAAGGGTTAATTATTTTTTTATTTTCCTAGCATTATGGGGTACATATGTGAATTTGTTTCTTCATGTGATCTACGATGTATAATATAATGATGAAGTTTGGTTGCAACTTGAGTTGAACTACTGATCTGCAAATTTAAGACAAAATGAGCAAGGCTTTTTTGAATGTTTGTTGGTGATTTTATTGTCGTCAAGCTTTTTAGTGTATTTGGATTTACTTGGTGACCAAATGAGAAGTCATATCGAAACATCAAACATTTTGGAAAGTGTGGAGTGCACACTTGTTTGATGATCTCATGACTTCTGGTGCTAAAAACACTTTGATGTATCAAGGGGGCGAAGCGCACTAAACAACAGGAGTTCGGGGGCAGCGCACCTAGTTAGCAGGGTCCTAGGGGCGGCAGCCCCTAGTGGGGTCCAAGGGGAAACGCCCTTGGTTGGGGTTATGCATGAAAAACTGAGTTTGGAAGTGAAAACTGCTGAAAGTTAGTTCTCCGGACCAGATTGTTCATCCTGAGTAAGTTTGCTCCTCCTGAGTAAGTTTGCTCATCCGGAGTAAATTGACTCCGTGGAGTAAATTGTTTCATCCGGAGTAAATTGACTCCCGGAGTAGATTGTTCCTCCGGAGTAGATTGCCTCTCCGGAGTAGAATGACTTGGCAGATATAAATTAACGGTTGTGGCAGTTATAAATTGCATCAAATGGCCAATGGTATATAAGATACATAATCAATTATTTATATGCGTTTACATTTTTTTTGAAGATAGTTTTCTAACGAGTTAATGTGTATATAAAATGAAACTAAGATAAATGAAATATCAATATTTAAATAGGGTGTTTGAAATGTAACTTGAAAAAAAACAATCTAAGTGAAAGTTGTCCTATATAACCAAATGAATAAACCTTGAAAAGGTTTATAAGTAAATTCCTTTTTTGAGTTGTACTTTCACAAGTCAAAAGCTAAATGAACCACCTTATGATCAAGTCTTCAAGTCCAAGCGGAACATGATATGCCTTCCTAAATTACTTGAAGTGATTATTCAAGTCAAGGACTATACAAAACTTTCAAATTTTATTAAAGTCAATAAATAAAATATATATACCATAACATTAAAACAAGATAATATACCACATTGGTGTTAAATATTCATTTCATGAAAAAATCAAATGCTATTCAGAATTTTTAAAAGTGGCATGCATGTTTCGTAAGAAAATAGTTCACTTGAAATACTTAAATACAATTTAATTTAATAATGAATATTGTAACTGTTAAAAATTGTTGCAATTTTATAATTATATTATTATTATTTTTCTGTTTGTTTTCCTTTGCATGTGGTGGGCTCAACCCTCGTCTTGCCTGATTTTGGGCCCTTTCCTCTTTCAAAGTGTTATGTGGGCTCCAAGATTGTGCAGCCTCCCCCTCTTAGCCTTGCGCAAGTTTAGGTTTCATCTCTTCCATGGATTCTCAAATAAAGAAGGTTGATTTGTTCGTATCTCCGGCTATCTCTAATGCTATGATCGATGTCCTTCCATATTTACTTCCAATTTATGCCTGATTGGTATTGTGCCGTTGATATGCTCCTCTATAAAGCGCTGCTCCTCTTACTTCAATGGGTGTGAACGATTTTACGATTTGAAGCCGTCTATTGCATCTGTATGTTTAGGGTTGAGTTTCTTGAAACCTTGTTTTGTTTTTCTTATTTCTTGTAATTTCATGTTTGATTAAAGGGAAGAAAACCGCTATTTCATGTTTTTTGACACTAACATACATACACATACACATACACATACACATACACATACACATACACACACAAACGTATAGATACATAAACATACACACATAAACATACAAATACCTACACGTATATATACATACACATATACAAATACATAGACATACACATAGTCCGACAATTTTCCAACGGACTTTTTTTGTTAGTAATTTATGGGAAAGTCGTCGCTAATTTTATTTTTATCGGAATTTCACAGAAAGTTCAAACAAAATGTTTTTGTGGGAATTTTTCTTAGAAAAAAGTGCCTGGTTTTTAGTAGTGAATGTTTTTATGATTAGATGTCAAAAGCTGATTGGTAAAAAGGGTAGTCGTAAGATTTTTGATCTTCTAGCCATTTACCGCGAGATATTAGCCTTATGGCTTACGCATCATTCACTGATTGGTTGTTCTGTAGCGATATTCTTTCTGAATGGTACCTTTTTATTAGGTTACACTTTTTAGAGAGGGGTTATAATTTAAAACGATCAAATACTTACGTTTTTAAAGTTTTAGTCGAATGACTATATATGTAAAATAATGGGCTAAAACCGTTATTTTCTTTACGAGAAACGTATTCTCTCAAAGCAAACATAGTCATGCAAAATGAGCTTATAAACCAAACACACGTAAACGTAACGAAAATGCACACATTAGAGAATGTTTGGATGTAATAGTTAGATTTCTAAAGTGTTTCATATATCTCAATTGAATCTTATTTTGTATTTTTTTTAATATAAATAGATTTAGTAAACAAATAAAGGTGTCTAATTTGATTATGATAGCTTATATTGAAATTTATAGGTTTGTGGATGAGAAAAAAAAGGGTCGATCCTTTAGCGTGGATTCTTTATAAAATTTAATTATCAACCTTTTCTTCCTCTCACAAAACACTCGAAATGACTTCTATATCTTTTATCTCCTAATCAATATAGCACAATTAGATTAATAACACACCAACTCTATATAGTTTAAACCCTCGATCTAGTGAATCCCTTTAATAGATTTTTTTTAAGATTTAAAGGGAACTTGCATATTTTATATTGGTTTCTAGGTGAAATTTGAAAATAATTTGGTTTTTAGGTAGTTAGTACGCTATATGAGGTAGCGGACTCAAGCAAAACTGGCGGAGTTGTGTCTCCGCCGAGGCCGAGGTGACAAGCAGACTCTACATATCCTTGTTATTCATGAGAAAGTTTTGGTTTTTCTTTGCAGAGATTCCATGTAGAGTCCTCTTTCCTCCTCAGCGGAGTCACCGAGTATTAGGGATGAGCATTTGATACCGAGTATGGGTACCGATACCGTACCGAATTGGTACCGTACTGATAGATTCGGTACCGGTACCCACTTTTTCATAATTTCGGTATCGGTACGGTACCGATACCATCTAGAGATGAACATTTTGTAATGAGTACCGGTATCGTACCGACCCGGTACCGTACCGATAAATTCGGTACCGGTACCCACTTTTTCATAATTTCGATACCGGTACGGTACCGATCTCATCCCTACCGAGTACGCTTACCACGTGAGCAGAGTCATGCCATCTTTGTTAGAATCCGCTACCTGAAGTAGTGAACTGTTTAGAAATCAAATTGCTTTCAAATTTTTCCTAGAAACCAAAATCAATTATGTAAGACCCCATAGATCTAAAAAAAACAAACCCTTTCGTTGTGAATTGGTGTCCAAATTTTCTTTTCATGCTATGATATAATTAAGTTAGACCCTTCAAGCTTAAAAACATTATAAAATTCTATCTTCTACCTACACTTCTTAAAAGTGCCCATAACGTATAATATTTATGAGCATCACTCGTTTAAAATGGTTGTGTCCTAAAATGTCAAAATTTATTACCTTTTTATTTATAACGGCAAACATATACATCCATTTATCATACTCCTAAATCTACATAATTGTCTACCAAGGGACTCGAACCCTCCCATGAAGAGGAACATCACTGTCCTAGCCATTTTCAACTTAGTATCACTAAATGAGAATTTCATTTATTGTTTTTTGTAACCTTTTATAAAATAAAACTATAACAATATTTGTAATTGGAACATGATCCTTTTGAGAAATACTTTTAAAGGATCACCATTCGACATTTCTATTTGTCATGAAGAAGTTATTACGTATAAGTAAAATACCAATTAAAAATATTGTTTTTTTTTTGCAGCCGAAAATACAAAAGATTAATTTTTCAAAAATAAGGTGGCTATGCATGACTCACAATGTGATAAAAATAAGTTAAGAAACAAACACAAACCCTCTAAGAGAAATTGATGGATTATTCAACTTTCTTTCTCATACTATCATTCTTTTTAACATTCATTTATGCCCTCATTCTCTCCAGCCGCCGCAACTGGCGGCTTCCTCCGGGGCCTTACCCTTTTCCGATCATCGGAAACATCTTAAAACTTGGTGACAATCCTCACGTCTCTCTAGCCACACTCTCTAAACGTTATGGTCCTTTAATGTCACTTAAGCTTGGTAGCAGAACAACCATAGTTGTCTCATCACCCGAAATCGCCAAAGAATTCTTTCACACACATGACCGATCGTTCTCAAGCCGGTCAATCCCCGAGGCCGCCCGAGTGGTGGAGCACCACAAATTCTCCATAGTGTGGCTACCAGCTGGAGATCAATGGCGAAGACTACGGAGAATAACTAAAGAAAATTTGTTTTCCGTTCAATGTCTAGATACAAGCGAACTCCTACGTGAGGAGAAGGTACAAAAAGTTGATAGAATTATTTGTATTTGTTTGAAGGAAGTTAATAATATTCTTATTAACACATGTTTGGAGAATAAATGAATTCTATATTCATTTTTGCAACCGGGTTAAAAATTGATTTTCTAAACACATAAATTGTAGCTCACACTTAATCTTTTAACCAACAAAATTTAATGTGTTGTTACTTTATTTATCTTTAATTTCAAATATTATTTTTCATAAGGTTCGATTTTAATAAATGTTCGGTTAAGTCCGAATAAAAATTTCATCACTTTCTTACTTTTATATAATTTTAATATGTTTTAGATATGATCCATTTGATAATGGTTCATATGGCTCGAATTTACGCTTGTAGGTGCATGAACTTATTGACCATGTTGATCAATGTTGTAAACATGAAAAGGCTGTGAATGTTGGTGCAGCTGCGTTTACGACAATGCTTAACATTTTCTCCAACTTAGTTTTCTCGATGGATTTCGCTCAATATGATTCAATATCATCCCAAGAATTCAAGGACACGGTATGGGCTTTGATGGAAGTTGGTGGGAAGGCAAATATTGTGGATTATTTTCCGATACTAAAACCTATCGATCCACAAGGGTTAGTACGATGGGTTTATGTTTGTGGTAGGAAGCTATTGACTATTTTCGATAGGGTCATTGATCAACGATTGGAAAGAAGGTCAAGTTCATCGTTTTATGATGACAATTCATCCATGGATGTTTTGGAGTCGTTGCTCAATCTCAACCTGAAAGATGAACCTGAATTTGGTCGTGATGATATGAGACATTTGTTTTTGGTAAGTAAATTTAGTCACAAGAGTAAACACATTTTGACTCACCCTCATTATTTTCATTTGAAGTTGCACTTCATATCTTAGTGGTCATAAACTATTGTAGGATATATTTTTGGCGGGAACTGACACAATATCGAGTACGTTGGAATGGGCTGTGTCTGAGCTTATTCGTAACCCAGATAAAATGGAAATGGCGCGATTAGAGCTCACTGAACTTGTGAAAAATGAAGGCAGGAATATACAAGAACAAGATATCTCTCAACTCCCTTACTTACAAGCGATTATCAAAGAAACTCTCAGGCTCCATCCTGCGGCCCCTTTCCTTATCCCACATCAAGCAATACACGATGTAGAAGTACAAGGTTTTATCGTGCCTAAAAATTCACAAATCTTGTTTAATGTTTGGGCAATGGGCCGAGATCCAAAAATGTGGTTGGACCCAGAAACATTCATGCCAGAGAGATTTTTGGACGTTGAGATTGACTATAAGGGTCAGAATTTCGAGCTCATTCCATTTGGTGCCGGTAGGAGGATTTGTCCGGGACTAAATTTTGCTCATAGAATGTTGCATATGGTGTTGGGATCTTTGATTCAAAAGTTTGATTGGAAGCTTGTGGGAAATATAAGACCACAAGATATGGATATGAAGGAGAAGTTTGGGATCACATTGCAAAGAAATGCACCACTCATGGCCATTCCAATCAAATTATGACAAAATATCAAGACATCGATATTTTTTTACAAAGGAATCATAGAAGATATTTGATCAAGAAGAAGTATCACTCGCCACAGGTTTTTACTAACTCAGGAATACCATGGAAAACCCTAATAGACGCTTAAACCCATTTATTCTAATTTAATTATCGAAGCAACACAATTACTTTACCAATAATATCCTAGACTTATCTTGGACTCGTCAAAGTGTCAAGCCTTAGATCAAAGACCTAAAGATGGAGAATATTAATCCTAAAGAGCGGTCCCTCACTTCAGAAGTAAAATCACCATACAAATCAAAGATAGAATTAACAAATGTAAACATACATATGCATCGTAAAAGTATTTATATTAAATCAATAAAGCTTCATAATCTCGTCAAGAAATCAAATCATTCGTGAATAAAATGCATTTAAACCTAGATGATAAATAAAGTTTAGCCAATCATAAGAATAAAAAAGAGATACAAAACTCAGTTAGGTTCATAGTTGAATTCAAAAGAGAAATAGAAAAGATAACTAAACCAAGCCAATTAACGCGAATAAACATTAACTAGATGCGTGTTCTTGATCCGGGTTTCAATATATCTTCAGTTAAGCTCCAAGATGCCCCAAATACATCCCCCAGGCGTCCTCTGGTTACCTCTAATCGGTCTTGGTTGAATCTTTGATGATGTTCCCATTAATGGCCATCAATGTGCTTAAATAGGGATTTGTAAGTTGGTCATTATACGAAGTGTATGGTTACACATACGGGTTGTATTTTTACAGTTACGTTTATACGAACCATATTTTTACGGTTACTCAGCACTGACTTTTCATCGAATCGTCACTACAATCTCCTTCATTGGGACCGTATGATGGCATATGGCAGCATGGTGGCTTTCCCGACTTCTCTAAATTGCATCAAATTCTTTCTTCCTTAATATCTATATGGTTTTCTTCAAAACTTCATAAAATCCTCCAAGTAGGCCTATAAATTCACTTATAATGCAATTAAGTATAAAAACTAAGAATTCACAGTAAAACATCTTATAAATTGGGATTAAATTGATACTTAAAAGGTGTGTAATTTATTGCACATCAGGGTATTTATACTCTAATTATCTTGTAGCTTTAAAATCATTAAATGCAAACACTTATATGGTTTCCCTTAGATGGCACTAGGGAAGTGGATGTATTATCTAAATAAGGGTTAAGTCATGTGTTAAGCAGTTAAAGGCTTATACTCTGTTCCTTATCGACCTTATCAGTGTTCCCATGCCTTGATTTGATGGTCATAAAATGCATGTCCGTTCATTGGATTGCAATATGTCGTCATACTTAGCATGTGCCTAGGTGTGGGGTATAGCTTTTCCCGTCAAAGAACTTAGCCTTTCACTTGACCTAGATTTTGTCCAAGCGTGACATATGGTGTGGCCCAAACTTCTGTAGCCTGGATTTCTATGTCTCAGCCCTTCATGGCCCGGGCTTCCTATCTACCAAAATTTTTTACTTCTCGGCTTGTAGTAAATTCCAGGGTGTTACCCCCTTCAAAGTCTCATCTAACTAAGGGGACAATGGAGGAAAGCAATTAAGTTACACAACTTCGTCTCCGTGACTTCTACTTGGAATTCAAGGCATTTCAGATGGAGACTATAAAAACTGTCAAGTTATTTATTGACTTCTTAAAGATTGATTCCCTCAGGTTATGGGCCATCCCTGTCATGTTTTTATACCTTATATGTGTTGAACAACATATTTTTTCATGAGTTTAGTCGAGAATGTCATGGTTACCATAAGGACGTAGGGATATAGAAAATATTACATCATATGTAATTGACACCAAGTGAATAAACCTTCTTGTTGGTTAGAGAGGTGAGTGATATTGAAAGAGAACTTACATTTACTATTAAATATTTGGGAGGTTAAACTATTAAGGGTATTGAACTTCAAGGGTGTTGGTATTTTCACTCCTATGAAAGAGAAAAATAAGTGTAAACGTAAGAGGAGAATGTTGGTTATTTTAATGTTTTCAAGTCATTTTAAGTAATTGGGATTTACTTAATACCAAAGGCAAATAAGAATAAACATTGATACGAGTCAAGAGGTGTGAAATGCATGCTCGATCAAGACTATTTTTATTTCCTGGACTAAGGAACCTCGGGGTTTAAAGGGGCAGCATCCCTTTGGCAGGGGTTCTAATGGGACTTCGCACCTTGGTGGGGGTTCGGGGGCAATACCCCTTGCAGAGTCCAATTGGCAGAGCCCCTGGTGGGGGTATTGCTTAGTAAAATGCTATTGGAAGTTGCTGTACATTTGCGTACTTAATGAAAAGTTGCATGAATTTTGATCAATAGTGGTAACTGGGTCAACAACAGGTTGATCATCATTGACATCTCAACTATGGGCGAAGCTTAGTGAGGGCCTCCCCCCGATTTTTCGCTCAGTAGTGTTAATTTATATGTATTCGGCCGAAAATTTTATAGTTCCGGCCCCCTGATAGGAAAAAAAAATCCCGCCCCCCCTGCGTTTTTCTTCAAGCTTCGCCACTAATCTCAGCATCATATGCTCAATAACAACTTAATAAGTAGTAGCAACTTGGTCAACAAGTTTGATCAGCAACAACTAAGTTGCTATCAGTAGCAACTTGGTTACATCTGATTAAGTTGTACTGTTATAAATGTGTAACCGTTGACAATTAAAACAACCAATCGCTAATTGCCGACTGAAATGTTGTGATGGCCCATTCCCTATAAATAGGATGATCTTTGTCCAATTTAACACATCAAATTCACATATGAATTATGGTACGTTTTTCATAGCAGAATTTCATACTCGTTCTTGTCTCTTATTCGATTAAAGATTTTGGAGTACCACCAAAATTAATTTAATCTGAAAATAATTTCTCATGTTTCAAAAGGCTATCCATGAAACTTTAAACATCAAAACCTATAGCGATGAGAGAGATATAGAGATAGAGAGAAGAGGGATGTGCAAATATTGATCGAGTGTATAGGCTGGACTCGGAGTGCATTTAAGTCTACCGAACTGTAATTCGGATGGAATGTGATTAAACTAATTGTGATGTGATGGTATTGAGTGCAATGAAGATGCATTGTTTGAGGACTTTTTCCTTGTTTGTTGAAGCACAACATGTTTTTGTAACTATGTGGATCATTGCGACTTAACTTACCAGCTATGTCGTCATGATTAATGTTATATCTACCTTACCTAAAAGAACGAAGTAACTTTTTTGTTGGGTGGAATTCTACGGTGCTAGAGGTTGATGGGTTCAATTTTGTGAGTTAGAAATTGAGAATGAATATGTTTATTCCTAAATACATTAACTCTAATCCGGATATACTCAAATCATATAACGTGTACATGACCCATGTAATTCTTTTATCTAGAAATCATGAACCGATTTCAATTTTAAATTTCATTAAAATAGTATATCATAAAATTCTTAATTACCAAACCGTAAATCAGAAATTCGATTGAACAGAAACAAGGAAACATATTGATTTACGTGATGGAATTTGAAATAATCAACTGTACCACATGTTGAAAAGATTTCAACATATGATATTAATTTATACAAGTCCCAATGAATCTACCACATAAATGAAGGGTTAGAAAACTTACTTGAAGATGAATCGATCTTCTGTATATTGGTTGAAGAAGAAGCTATTTGATGATCTTGATTAAGAGTCTAATTACCCTATATTAAGATGGATGAATTCGTTCTTTTGGTGTTAGGATTTTCTCTCTAGAGAAAATCAATCGTATGTTGTGAATAATTAGGGCAATGACTCATGAATCATTTTAACCATCACTATTTAAATCTTGGGCCCTTAAGGTATTAACTTTCATCAAATTAGATACCTTAAATATGGGGCTACACACATTTGTGCTTTCTTGTAGGTTTAGTTTCGTGTAACACTATTCATTATGGTGAATGTAAGATTTGGTATAGAATTTGTTGTTAACTTGCTTGCTGCCTTGATGGAAAAATTGTTAAAAGGATGCAACATCGAACAGGTTACAAGATGCAACATGGGGACATGACATGTTAGGTTTTCTGAAGACTATCTGATTCTCCACAGTCCCACACCATTACTCAGATCAAAGAAGGGTATTTTTTTTTTCAGTTTCATTTTGATTTATATGTTTTTAATTTGATTTTTTCTTGGCCATAATTTACTCAGCTGTTATCTTAATGAGTTTTTTTTAATTACATTTGTGAACAAAAACATTGCAGCTTGAAGGTACTTCCCATGTTTCGTCAGTGATATATGCAAACACTATCTGTAGATAAAGATATAATCGTAGTTCCTAGGTTTTGTATGATTTTGTTTAAGATTTTTTGAGCTTAACAATCTTGTTGTTTGTTTTTGGGAACTAATTTGAACGTTTTTGTGGCATGTTACTGTTTTGTAGATAAGACATAGAAGTTGCCGGTTTTCATACCATTCTTTACGGGTTAGTCTTTATGCTTTTTTGATAAAAAAAAATGATTCGTGTGCTTGAATGGGTGACATTTATATAATATTTTTTTTATTATAATGGAAACATGTTTGTTGTTCAGCGAACAAATCTAACGAGTAGGACGCTCATTCGGTCCGTGGCAACTGAACCTGTGGCAAAGTCAGTTGAAGAATCGAAAATGGACGCTCCTAAAGAAATCTTTCTAAAATATTACAAGTAACCCGACTACTACTTTGATACAGTTTGTATTTGGTTTAATTAAAATGCATATTACTTATTTAAGATTTGTATTGTATATAATATTGCATTGTACAAACAGAAATGGAAGAAAAGAGGTTTAAGAGGAAGAAGCAAGGATCAGAATGTTTAAATCTCAACCAATATTAAAGGAGTACGACATTTGGTCAAAATTTGAGCAGTAATAGCATTTGTTATGATGTTTAATTAGTCCAGATTATCCTGACTTTTGGTCAAAATTGCAGGGATCCCATCTCGGTTCCTGAGAAAGTTCGCATACCTCTAACTGAAGTTCAAGAATTCGATTTGCATGTAGAACATTGAGCTGTGGACAGAGCAGAATTTGAAAAAAAAAAATCAAGGAGAGTGTTGATCTATAAAAGATACCGCAATGAAGCCGAATATGCAAAAATGGTATTAATAATTTAAGTTTTCTAATGCTTTAAATGCAAAAAAGATTAAATAATTGTGATAATTTAACGCGATATAGATATATAAACTGATACTGAATTTTATTGTGTAGATGGAGGAAGAGAAAGCTTTGAAACAGCTAAGAAGGACTTTGGTGCCTCATGCAAGGCCGATGCCTAATTTCAACAAGCCTTCTTGCCCCGAAAGTAAGGATGCTTTGACAAGATTAAAAATGTCTACCTTTTTTTTATAACTTTTTGCTTTTTGTTTAATTTTTTGGAATGTTTATGTTGTTAGGTCATCAAAAGGAGTGACAACACCGAAATCATCAAGATTGAAGATAACTGAAAGAACATAAAGAAGAAAAGATGGTTGGCGCTGCAGCAACTTCAAGTGCAGCATCTAATATGAGGTGATCTGCAAAAATCTTGAATTTTGTTCAATAACTCTTGAATATGAAAAAAAAAATTTATGATGTATTCTATAATCTTAATTCTTTCATGTATTTTTGACTTCTGAAAATAAAATGGTTAAATCTAGAATGATTTTATTTAACTATGAATGTTAGCATTTTGACTTTGGATTATAGTTAAGGATATATGTCATATACATGACAATTAATCTGTAATCTTATTCGATTAAATTGATTTCAACTGTCAATTCGTGTGCTCTATCTGTTTTGAACATGAAATACATCTGACTATTCTTCAGTCAAGAAGTACTGATTTTTCAAAAATTGTATATGCTCTTTTCCAGGTTTGTACCAAATGGAATATGAATGACTTCTCTTTGGTAAGACTTCAATTTCTAGAATCATTGTGGCATATTGTACAATTTGCACTAATCTTCAATGGTATTTTAGAACTTTCTTTTGTTGGACTTTTAGATGTTGATGATACCCTTTATCCTCAAAGTTTTAGGTTGTCTACAGAGTGCACCAAGAACATCAAAGGTGTTGCATAAATTTGTGATTATTTTTCAATCATCTTTGTTAAATTGTTTATGTAAGTAATTTTTTATTTATGTCAAACCACAGCAACTGATCCATGTGCTAAAAGATTTCTAAAAGAGCATTGAGTTGACTGTATTTATTATACATAAAGGTTGAAATTTCGACCCATTTAATGTTTATCCAGGGTTTTACTTTGCCTCTTAACGGGGCAAATGCGTTTGTTTTAAAAAAAAGGGTGAAAACAAAAATGGGTTAAACGGGTCAAACGTCACCCAAAATATATTCTAATTACGTGAAACTATGTGAAGGGGTGTTAATAATTTATAATGTATACCCCCCTCTCCCAAAGTTTAAAAGAACGGAATCGCGCCTCGAGGCGTTTTCCCTTCGCCTCACGAGGCGTAAACCTCGATGCGAACCTAAGCGTAAGCCCGAGGCGGAATTAAAAATTAAATATAAAAATTATATATCTTACAAAAATAAAATACTAAACATCAAACATTGTTTGTATCTTGTTTGTTGACTACATCAACCCCTTCCAAACCTTTCCCAGGTGTGATGTGTGGGAGAAAAATGAGAAATTAGGTCAAATTAAGGAGAAGAATGAGAAAATAGGTCAAATTAAGGAGAACCAAACGCGAATTATGGACTTTTGACCCATTTGAATTGTGTATTTCGTTAATAGAACGATATACACAGCTCAAATGGGTCAAAAGTCCAGTTAAAAGTCATTTTTTTCCATTTCTACCACTTCACCGCCTCAGCCCGCCTCGACCGCCTCAGCCCCTGGGAGGCGTACGTACAAAAATACCTTGTGAGGCGTCGCCTCAGACTCGTTTTTCTACCGCCTCGCCTCGAGGCGTACGCCTCGACCGTTTTTTTAAACCATGCCCTCCCCTAATATGTTTAAGACTTCTTTAAAGGTTGTTTGTTTTCCTTTGTTTACAGCCAACAAAGAGTGCTTGCTGTTCAAGTGTTCGAGCTTCATATATTAATTAAGGTTAGTCGACTCAACTGCCTATATAGTCTTATGTGGACTTTAATTTTCAAAACAACCCTACGTGACCCGTATCAGTTTTTATAAGTCGCTTTGAGCCGAACCAAAATGACCATTCTTTAAGATGACCAAAAAGTATATTTATACAATATGAAGAAGTTAAGAAAAGGTATTTGTGGTTCAACCAGACCCGACCCGTTTCGGCCAATTACCTAACTTGAAATATACCTGTTGTGATCCGTATCGGTTTTTATCAAAGTCGTTTTAACCTGAACCAAAATGACCGTTTTTAAAGTGACAAAAAAATATATCTATTAAATATGAAGAGGTGTATAAAATATGAAGAAGTGAATGAAAGGTATTTGTGGTCCAACCCGACCCGACCAATTTCGACCCATTATACGTTTTTCGTCTTCGGTTCTTGAAGTCAATTTTAAATTCACCATTTTATATAACAACCCTTTGTAACCCATATCAATTTTTAACAAAGTTGTTTGGACCCGAACCAAAATAATCATTATTTTAAATGACCAAAAAGTATACTTGTAAAATATGAAGATTTGTGGTCCAATTAACCTTTCGACCCATTACCTAGCTTGAAATATACCCTTTGTGACCCGTATGGGAGTGAAAGATGTTTGGTTCATAGAGATATTAAGCCTTAAAACATTCTTCTTTCTTCAAGAAATTCACCTAAGGCTAAAAAGAAGTTAATATACCATATGCTCACTTTCATTTAAACCTGTTGTTGAGATTAATAATTTATATTTTACCGTGGGTTTCAGTTATGTGAATTTGGGTTAGCTACTTGGTCTGCTGCTCCTCCGGTTCTGTTTTTGTGCAAAACTGCAAAAGGGACATTCGGATAAGTTTTGATCCAGGTTTTGTGGGCATATTTGCTGTGGTTGGTTGCAGATTTTGATATTGGATAATGTTTTTATTTTGTTTTATAGGTATTTGGCTCCTAAATATTTCCAACACGGGAAAGTGTCCTATAAAACCTTAGGGGTAGTTCTTTTGGAGTTAATAACATCACGTAAGAAGTAAACAGTCTTATATTTATAGCTGTAAAACAATATGGTATAAAACCGATATTTATAATGCAGACAATTATACTGGTTTTAATATTTTATAGTTACTTCAAGAATCTGAACACCACATGAAGAGATTCTAGGTAGATTTCTAAAGTAGCATGTTTTGGTTTGATGTTTCGGATAGATCTAGGCACTCGGACATGCTGATTCGTTTCTTTAGTTTATAAAACGATACACGGGAAACCCGCCCTCTTTAGATCTATATTTTTATAGTTTTGGTTCGTGTTTTGATTGGTTGAAAAGTAGAGTTGTTTTGCATTTGTAGTTCTATGGTTTTGGTTTATGGAAGGTATGTCTTAATTGTAACTGTGATACATGTGTGGTCCATAACATGAATTGGGGTAGGAGTTGAGGCCGAGGAGTTTGCAGAGGCCCAAGCCATTTAAGGAGTAGAACACGGTTAAGTTTATTAATTTGAAATAAACTGTAATGTTTTTTAATTTCCGGTTATTTAGTAAGTTTTATAGGGTGAACATGGTTAAGTTTTAATTTTATTATTTTGGAAAACCCGGACCGGGACGGGTATAAAACTAGTTCTTTGGTAACACCAAAACTTTCCTAATAAGAAGTTCCAAAAACTTTACCACATCTTTTATATTTACTTTTAGTTACCAATCTTTTTATTTTAATAAAATATTTATTTTTAAAAACATAATAAAAATTAAACAACGCAATAATCTATAAATACTAATAAATAAAGGTTTTTTAGTGCCACGTGTCATCTTCACATTCAATCTCACCATTTTTTTCCCGCCTCTCTCTTATTTAATGCACTTCTATATTTAAATAATAATATATATTTAAAGAAATATTAATTGGACTAATACAACACATTTATTTTAAATTATCCCTTATTATAAGAAAACTTTAAAATTTAATTATGTAACTTTTATTTCAATCAAATAGTAATTGAAAGTGAAATTACATTAAATAGTAAATAACGTATTTTCGAAACCTAATTATATATTAATTTTTACATATTTTGAGTTTGTTTATATCCGTAGTATATGTAATATATTTTTAAACATGTGAAATATATATACATAAAGATTTAAAAAAATTAAATATTAATATTTTTCACACCGTGTGTAGACACGGGACCTAAACTAGTAGTACTATATATCATGGTTGCAGAAGTCGCTAGACGCTGCCAGGTCGGTCGACTAGGGAGTTGCGAGTACTCGGCCTAGGCGTGGACTACTCGGCCTACGCGGGGAGTACTCGGACATGGTAAATTACAAAGAAATTAATTTTTTAGAAATTATATGTATGTCAAATATCATAAGTTTACTAATATTTTGTAACAAACTACGTGAATATCAATATAAATTAAAATGATACATGTTCAAATACTAAAGTATTTTAAAAATTGATATTCATTCTTTAATATTATATACATAGTAATCATTTAATTTTCGTCTTCCAATGTATCTCAATGAAAAATAGTGAAAATCCAACAATAATAAGTGAAAAACAGCTAAAATCCGACTTGATCGAGTTGGACTAATTCTGAGTAATACTAACCGAGTTAAAGAAAATCGCCTAGACACCCTACCGAGTACTCGGCCGCCTAGACCGAGTTCTATAACATTGTTATATATGTAAATAATTATTCTGGTCACAAAAGTCTTGACACATATTTATAAATTCTTGGCGCACTGTTATATGCACTCAGTTCAAACGTATTTTTTTTACAAATACATAGGAATCTTATACTCAAATTAAAGATAAAAATAAATGTTTAATTTTATAGTGTAATTTATTTAAGGTAGAATTACATATATCCTCATATTTTCAACCCTAATTACATATATACACTACCTAAAACTTAAATTACATATATCTCCCTCTTTTATAAAATTATCATTATAACCTTACAAGAAATACGACTGTTTTTATTCTATCGATCACAACCATAACCTTCTGATTCCCGCTTCCGATCGCTTTCAACATTCACCGTCGCTTCTGATCGATTCCATCATATAGTTGGGTATATATGTAACTAATGAAGGGAATATACGTAAATAAAATTTTAAGCTAGGTATATATGTAATTAATGAAGTTTTTAGGGGGATATATGTAATTTCTTTTATTTAAAAAATTATGTCATATAAAAAGGTTATTTACATTTAAAAAATTAACAATTGCGGTTTTTCAAAAACACCCTCAAGCCCCCAAACATGAATTTTGCTAAGGTGACACCGTCAATAATCTCAACCATTGATTTCTCTTAATCTAAGGATCCACACTTCTTCTCATACTTTTTATGAAAACTTCATTTTTTAGGGTGGACGGAATGGGGTTCGGGGGGGCTCCGAACGGGAACACCGGCCCCTCCCATTCGGCCCGACAAAAAAAAAACCCGAATCTTATATTATTTTAATATTACTATTTTATTTGACATATAATTTTATTTTCTCTAATAACTTATGATAGTTAACTTTTATAATAAATCTAAATATGCAGTCTGTTTATTTATTTTTTATTTTTATCAACATTCTGATATAAATTTTAATGAAAACCAAGTTGTATTTATAATAAAGTAATTCTTGGGTTTGTAAGCGACTTTGTTAAAAGATTTCAACGGCTATATTTAAACAGTTATATTCCAACGGCTTTGTATCTTTAAATTAAATTGAATAATTAAAATAATTAGCTTTTATATTTTAAAAAAATAAATGTTAAATTTAAATTTAAATATAGATTTAATTTAATTAATTAACCGAGAAAACTTTTTGACGAGTTTAAGAGTGTAGATGACAAAGCTGATGTGACGCTGATATAAATCAGATAATCACTTGTTTACAAACTTCGTGCGGGGCTAATAGTTTTCATTTCCCATATCGTGGAAAACTCTTTTCGCTCCGCTTGGCCTTATCTCTCTCTAGGGATATTTTAGTGATGGGTTCTATAGGAACTGGACAATCTTATTTGGTCAAATACCTAGCGAAATTCTTCCTTTCATTACGGTATTTCTGAACAAGTTCCTGGATAACAAGTCTCAAGGCTTTGATGATATCGATATTGACGATATTGATGCTAGTGACGATATCCTTGATATGGAGCTGGAACTGCTAACTAGCATGAATGCGCTAACTATGAATATGATGCCTGAAGATGAATACCGACTTTATATCACCCTTTAATTCGTATATGACGGTTTCTAGAGAATTCCTTCCGCCCTTATAATGGCTATGAGCTGAAGGATGGACCGCATTATGATTGTGGTATTTAATTGTTTCTTGTCGTGAGTGTTGTGTATTCATGCATATTTGTAGCGTCTCTCCAAAGTTTTAACTTATTAGGTACAAGACAATGGAGCACATTAAAGGTGAAAATGATGTACATCAAGTTGTATTGATGGTCAACTTTCCAGAAATCGCTAAGCGTCTAAATCAAATGATGGATAAAACTAAAATGGACGGGTCCTATAGATTGAGTAAAATCAAATATTTTCTTAGAAGTCTTTTTTTAAATAGAATTTAAAAAAATACTTATGTTATTAAATATAATCATAGAAAATATATTGGTTATAGTTTACTAATTTGATCACTAAAAAAATAAATTAGAACTCAGCATGCTTGTAAACGCACCATACGAACACGAAGACTCAAACGAACGGATTTTCTTGTTCGTGTTTGTTCATTAAGAAAAAAATAGACGTGTTCGTTTATGTTCGTTAATTAATATTCTAAACGAACGGTTCATAAACATAAACGAACACCAATTAAATGAACAAAATTGTGTTCATGTTATGAACATAAACAAACTTCCCGACGAACAGTTCATGAACGGTTCACTAAATGTTCAATTCGTTTACATGCATAGAACTCAGATAGACTAATATATCAAATATTATATATGAAGATATTGTTTATTTAGATTAGATTTTTTTTCAATGACAAACTCAGACACAAACTAAACCTGCTCGTAATCTACACCACTTTTCACAACAAGACAAGAACTTACAACCTCTTATGAATAGAACATCATGCAACACATCAGAAGAAATATTATAAAGCCCAAATGCCTTTTAAAATATTAAAAGGGAATCATCAGAAAACATTCACAACCCTCACACAATTACAAACCGATGGATTATATTTATATCAACTTATCTCTCTTATTTTCTTTCGTTTTAACATTCGCATATGCCATCACCATCTCCGGCCGCCACAACTCACGGCTTCCGCCAGGGCCTTTCTCTTTTCCAATCATCGGAAACCTTTTACACCTCAGCGACAAACCCCACCACTCTCTCGCGACAGTGTCCAAGCGTTATGGTTCTTTAATGTCACTTAAATTCGGAAGTAAAACAACCATAGTTATTTCATCACCGGATATCGCCAAAGAGTTCTTCCAAACATATGACCATTTGTTCTCTAGCCGATCAATACCCGATACCACCAAAGTGATGGAGATCGAGAAGTACTTCATGGTTTGGCTGCCAGCCGGAGATCAATGGCGAAGATTACGAAGAATAAGCAAAGAATATTTGTTCTCCATTCAACGTATAGATGCTAGTGAAGTCCTACGTCAGGAGAAGGTACATGTCTAATAGCAAATATTCGATATCACACGACCAAAGTAATTTATAATTTGTGTATAAATCTTGAAATTTGATTTTCTATTGTTGATAAATAAAGAAATTATCTCGTTTTCTTTTATAAGATTTCAATTGTATTTGAATGATTTTCTTTTGTGATCTCTTGTCCGTTAATATATTCATATTAACTAGGTTAGAAACTTGTGTTTTACACATATTAAATAAAGGAAATATTAAATAGTTGGTAACAAAGATTTAGAAATTATAAATGAAATATTAAATAGTAATGAGAAGATTTGGGAACTAATAAAGAAAATATTAAATTATTAATAAGAAAATATTAAATAATTAGTAATGAATAAAAAATAATCGAGAAAAAGAATAATGGGCTCACAAAATTGTAACATATGGCACATCCGGTTACTGTTTGGCAAGTGTTGAACCATTAAGAGGTCTGAATGGTTCAACATGGTTTTTCAGCTGAACCATTAAGAGATAAAATGATCCAGGTGGGCTTTTAGCGAAACAAACACCCCTTACATCTGAACGATTCAGAGGTAGCCTCTTAATGGAATCATTAAGAGGCTCTTAATGGAATCATTAAGAGGCTACCAAACAGCCCCTTACTTATTAGGTATAGATTAGCCATTTTGGGTATTTGAAAAATAGAAAGGGAAAACACCACAAATAGTAACCAAGTTTCAAAAGTGTTTCAATTAGGTCACTCACCATAGTATACTCGAGGGTGTATACCGTGTAAAATGAGTTTTGAGTGACCTAATTGAAACACTTTAAAAACTTGGTTACTATTCTACAAAGTTACCCAAATAGAAAACAGAAAAGGGTTAATCTTAATATGTTATTTGTTGCATTTGATTGTGTTAGTTTATTTTAATCGGTGAAAAAATAGAACAACTATATGACATATTCATTTAACATTGGATTACACTTCTAGGTAAAAACACTTCTTGATCATGTTAATCGTTGTTGTACAAGTGAAAAGGTCGTGAATATAGGTGGAATTGCGTTTACGACATCACTTAATATTCTCTCAAACTTTATGTTTTCCATGGATTTTGCTCAATATGATTCTATATCATCACAAGAATTTAAGGATGCGGCGTGGGCATTAATGGAAGTTGCAGGGAGTGGCGTCCTTTGGGTAAAGAAACTAAAGCTCCAGCTTTGGGCTACAACATCAACATAGCCTCCAATTTTTAATCTTTTTTTATATATGCATATGTTATTTGGGTTACGGCAAGACAAACAGACGCCTGGAGTCTGGACGAAATTACAAAATCCAATGGAAAACGACCTGTAACAGTGAAATTCAACTGATAACCGGCTAGGCGGCGATGAAGAAATCCAAAATCTATTCTCTAATCTTCCTTATAAGAGTCAATTGGATTTTCATTCTTAAGTTGTAAGTGGTTCTCACTTGGAGTTAGAAACTTGAAAAGCGAGAAGGCATATCACAATTTTCTGTTTGGAATTTAATTCTTATGTTTTAATCGAATTCTGCTAGGAAACTTATTTTTTCATTCTTAAGCCAGAAGGAGATCATAATATTCTACTTGGAAATTGGATTTTCTGCTTATCTGCTATCCCATGTACAATTCAAGTTTTATCTATTGACTGTTATTATGTGATATTCTGTGACTTTATAAGGTTCTTGGTTAGTTAATTGTTAAATCTGCTACACTTAAACTTGATAATCTGTCTTAAAACTTGAAATTATTAATTTGTGAATCTGCCCTAATCTTTGATAAATCTTGCTCTAATCATGTCAAATCGAATTAAAAAGCATGAATCCGGTCATTCTAAAAGAAAAAAGAAACAAAAACTATAAGCTGAAATGGAATCACAAAAAGGTTAATTACTAAAATTTGTAACAACCCTAAAAGATTACGCACCTCTAAATATAGATGAACCTCTAAATGTAGACGAACCTAAAAATGAGGATGAAATTAATTATAATAATGAACCTCGCCAAATATAAACGTTTTAGTTTCTTATTGCCGATCCCAAGCCCAGATAAAGGAGGATAGTTTATGACATGAACTTTGTGGAAAGGGGCCTCATATTTTTGGTTCGCTTTAGGCCACCGAAATAATTGAGCCGCCTCGGGTTGCAGGGAAGCCTAATATGGTGGACTTTTTCCAGCTCTTAAACCGTTTGATCCTCAAGGATTAGTGCGGCGTGGAAATGTTTATAGAAAGAAGATATTTACTATTTTTGATAGGATCATCGATCAACGGTTGCGAACAAGAGCAAGTTCATCTCTTACATCAGCAAACAACGACATGTTGGATTCTCTCCTCAACCTCATTCAAAAGGATGATTCTAATCGAGATGACATGAGACATCTGTTTTTTGTAAGTAAACCCTTTTCACTTAGTAGGACATTGACCAAACATTTAGCATTTTGTTTATCAAGATACCAAGCATAGAATTTATCATTTCTGAAATTATTGTAGGCTTTATGTGATAATGGAATTCTCTCTGATTGATTTAGAGAGATATATTTCTATTATATACAATATTACAAAACCAAAGAAAAAGGAAAGTCAATAACAATACATATCTACAATTGAATACACATAACTACAGGAGGAAGACTAGGAGTGATTGTTAAAGTTGCCAATATTATCTTTTATCCCCCTGCAAGCGAAACGGCGGCAGACAAACTCGAAGCAAATCCCGAAAATGTTCAAACTGTTGGCGTGGCAGGCTCTTAGTAAAAATGTCCGCAAGTTGAAGCTTGGTAGGAACAAACTGAGTATGCAATCTCCCTGACATAACCAACTCACGAACAAAATGATAATCTAAGTCAATATGCTTGGCTCGTTTGTGAGACACCGGATTTTGACTCATGAATAAGGCGCTTCGGTTGTCACACAAAAGAGTCGGACGTGAAGGAGGGAGAGCATGAAGTTCCTTCAAAAGGTGAGTGATCCAGACAATCTCAGCTGCTGCGTTTGCCATGGCCCGATACTCCGACTCACAACTAGACCGGGAAACCGTCGGTCGTTTCTTAGCGCTCCAAGACACTAAGTTGCCACCTAGAAAAATCGAATAACCATATGTGGACCTCCGAGTCTCAATACATCTTGCCCAGTCCGCATCCGAGTACCCCAAAATAGCTGATGACGTAGGACGAGTAAACACGAGACCATGACATATAGTACCTTTAACATATCGGAGAATTCGCTTAACCAATTGGAAATGTTTTTCTGTCGGAGCATGTAAGTGTTGACATGCTTGGTTGACGGCATAGGCTAAGTCGGGTCTAGTGATGGTTAAATATTGAAGGGCTCCAACAATGGAGCGGTAGAAAGTGGGATCGGAGTACGGAGTGCCATCCGAAGTGAAGGTATCGGAGGTCGATAATGGAGTAGGAGCAGGCTTAGCATGGCATAAACCGGCACGGGTGATGATGTCGTTATCATATTTTGTTTGAGTGAGAAAAAGGGTCGAGCCGGATTGGATAACCTCAAGACCAAGGAAATAGTTCAAGGAGCCAAGGTCTTTGATGGCAAACTCTTGATGAAGACGACTCGTGAACGTAGAAAGTAGAGAGGATTCGTTTCCCGTAAGAATGAGATCGTCTACGTAAATAAGCAGGTACATGAGAGAGTCACCTTGGTGAAAAATAAAAAGGGACGGATCGGCACGGCTACATGAGAAGCCGAATGACAAAAGGAAGGAGCTAAGTCTATGGAACCAAGCACGAGGGGCTTGCTTAAGGCCGTAGAGAGCCTTATTAAGTTTGCAAACATGAGTTGGGAATTTCGGATCAACAAAACCTGGTGGTTGCTCCATGTAAACGATTTCGGAGAGAGAGCCGTTGAGAAAGGCATTATTCACATCGAGTTGGTGAAGAGACCAACCGTTAATGACGGCTAAGGAAAGGACGATGCGAATGGTGGAGGCCTTTACAACGGGGCTAAAGGTATGAGTGAAGTCAATACCCGGTATTTGCGTGAAGCCTTGAGCCACAAGGCGGGCTTTGTGACGGTCCAACGAACCATCAGAATGGTATTTGGTTCGGTAGACCCATTTCGAACCAACAACATTGGTGGAGGGAGGACGTGGGACAAGAGACCACGTATGATTTCGACAAAGAGCTTGAAGTTCGGATTTCATGGCATCCATCCAATGAGCATATTTAGAAGCACTTTTATAACCTTTAGGGTCAGTAGCAGTTAAAAGGGCTGCATGGAGACATGAGTGCATGGCTAGGGAAAGGTATGAAGTGTGCTTTGGATTTGGTTTGAAAGTGCCAACCTGAGAGCGGGTCACCATTGGGTGAGACGATGCTGCAGAGGGTTGGGCGGCAACAAGAGGCGGAGGGGATGGAGATGAGTCAGGCGAGGTAGCGGGTGAGGGTGGGTCGGGGTTGAATGGTGAGGGTGCAACCGGTGATGGTGGGTCAACGTTATGGTGGACAACAGTGGGTGGCGAAATGGTGGAAACATCATTTTTGCATAAAGAACATGGTGGGGCAGGTTTAAGGTTGACTTTGGATGAGGATTTTTGAGTTGTTGGAAGCGGGTTAGAGTGAGAAAAGGTGATGGGTTCATGAAAAGTTGATAAAAAAATATTGGCCAAATTGGTATGAGAGGACTCACTGTTGTATGGAAAAAAAGACTCGTCAAAGCGAGCATGACGCGTGACGTACATACGGGAAGATGCTGGATCGAAACACTTGTAGCCTTTGTATTGTGGGGCATAGCCCATGAAAATACAAGGTATACTACGAGGTGCAAGTTTATGAGGAGCATAGTCGCGTAAGTACGGATAAACACAACACCCAAAAACACGGAGGTTTGTGTAGACGGGTTTAGTGGAAAAGAGCATCTCAAATGGAGATTTATCGTTTAGAACTTTGGTGGGTAAACGATTAATGATGTATGTGGCTGTACTAAACGCATCGACCCAATGGGTGGCGGGAATGCGAGCATGGAAGAGCATGGCTAAACCCGTTTCGACGATATGCCGATGTTTTCGTTCGGCTCGGCCATCTTGTGGTGCGGTGTACGGACAAGAGAAGCGATGAAACGTGCCATTATCATCAAAGATCTTGCGTACATATTGATTAACGAACTCCGTACCACCATCACTTTGAAAGACTTTTACTTTTCGTGAGAATTGTGTTTGTACAAGACGCAAAAAAGTTTGCAATATGGAGTAAAATTCAGGTTTTGTTTTAAGCGGATATAGCCACGAAAAACGTGAATAATCATCCACAAACACAACGTAATATTTGTATCCATCGTTACTTGTGATAGGCGACGGTCCCCATAAGTCACAGTGAACGAGATCAAGAGGGTGAGAAGCACGTTTGTCATTTAAATTAAATGGTAATTTACGGGCCTTAGCAAGTTGACAAGGCGAACAAACATTAGGTTTGGGCAAAATAGAAGTAAACGATAAACAACCATGTTTCTTTAAAACGGAAATAATGTCATAGGCAACATGCCCTAAACGATTGTGCCACAACTCAAATGAGGCTTTATTCGAAGCAACAGAAACAACAAAAGCAAAGGATTTATCCTGAAGCACGTAAAGACCGTTCTCACATCGACCTTGAGCGAGAGGTTGGCTTGTTTTCCGGTCCTGAATAACAAAAAATGTATCTGAGAATAGAACATCAATGGGATAATCCTTAGTCAACTTGCTAATTGAAAGTAAATTCTTGGTGATGGATGGGACCACCAAGACATCATTCAGAGACACATTTTTATTAATTGAAACATGTCCTTTATGAGTTATAGGAAGTGAATGCCCATTACCAAAAAAGACAGAAGAGGAACCAGTATAAGGCAAAGAAGAATGGAGTTTACCGGTGTCGTCGGTCATGTGGCTATCGGCCCCGGTATATGCAGTTCAGTCGGGGCCTTCAGTAGATACATGACATTGAGCGTGGAAGGCACGAGCAAGACCATCATCGCTAGAAGCGGCTGCCACAAAAGACGAGAGCTTCGGACACTTGTTGGCGTAGTGACCGTTGGTGTGGCATAGTTGACAGTGGGGTGGTCTGCGTGACCCATTTGCTGACCCTATGGAGGGGTTGTTGGAACGATTTGATGGACCATTAGTAGGGCGAGACCTGTTTGAGGAGGAGCCGCGAGAACGAGAGTTCTGATGATGGGCAGCAAAGGCGACATGAGCGGATCCGGGAGGATGTAAGGTGTTGAGAAATTGCTCCTGATTTTCGGCCTTAGTGAGAAGGTCTCGGAATGGGAGAGAGTCCCGATTGGTACGAATAACCATAGACCAACTCTCAAACGTAGGACCGAGACCACACAAAAACCAATGGGTTTTGTCGGTGTCACTAACCGGATGACCAATGGTGGAAAGCTGGTCGCAAACAGCCTTGAATTTGCGACCAAATTCAGCAACAGTGGATGATCCACGGGTTAATTGGCGGAGATTATCACGCAAGAGATGCATCCGTTCTAAAGAAGCATTGCTATAAGCCGCCGCGAGAGCGGTCCAGATCTGACGAGACGTAGGAAGGCCAAGGATTTCGGCCACGGCCTCCTCGGTTAAAGAGGAATTAAGAATGAGGACATCCTGTTGGTCACGAAGGAACCATTCGGCATGAGCAGGATTGGGTTGTTCTTTTGAGTCTATGGTTATGGTTTTAGGTGGTTGAGGGATGGAACCATCAACATAGCCGAGAAGTTTTTGATTGGCAAGAAGGGGAGTAATCTGATTATGCCAATAAAGATAGTTGGTAGAGGAAAGCTTAATGGTAAGCATGTGAAGGATGGTTGCCATAGGGAGGGAGGTTTCAGAGGAGGTGGCTGAGGAGGATGAAGGTGTCGACATTGAGAAGAAGGGAAGAATGGAGAGGATCAAAGTTAGGCTGATACCATGTGATAATGGAATTCTCTCTGATTGATTTAGAGAGATATATTTCTATTATATACAATATTACAAAACCAAAGAAAAAGGAAAGTCAATAACAATACATATCTACAATTGAATACACATAACTACAGGAGGAAGACTAGGAGTGATTGTTGAAGTTGCCAATATTATCTTTTACTTTATTTCTTGCGGGAACTTATACGACGTCAAGCACATTGGAATGGGCCATGGCAGAGCTTATTCACAACCCAGAGAAATTGGAAACAACTCGGTTAGAGGTGAGCAAACTCATGGAAAACAACAACAAGAATATAATACAAGATTATGATATATCTCAACTCCCTTACCTACAAGCGGTTATAAAAGAAACTCTTCGTTTGCATCCCTCAGCCCCTTTCCTTGTCCCCCACCAAGCAATACGTGACGTAGAAGTCCAAGGCTTCATGGTGCCAAAAGATGCACAAATCCTTTGTAATGTGTGGGCGATGGGACAAGACCCAAAAGTTTGGTCACATACAGAAATGTTCATGCCGGAGAGGTTTTTGGAAGTCAAGATTGACTACAAAGGCAAATACTTTGAGCTCATTCCATTTGGTACGGGGAGAAGGATGTGTCCGGGGATGAATATTGCACAAAGAATGCTGCATGTAACGTTAGGTTCTTTGATTCAGAAGTTTGATTGGAAGCTCGAAGGAAACATGAGAGCATAGGATATGGATATGGGTGAGAAGTTTGGGCTCCCTTTGCAAAGGAATGTACCACTTAAGGCCATTCCACTAAGATTTTAGGTGTTCTTTAAAAAACTGTACTTATATTTAAAAAAAAATAAAAAAGAAATAATGTCATTGTATTTAACTATATTTTAGAAAATTTGTGTAGTTGCGTAATGTAACTAATGTACTTGTTTCTCTAGTTTCATGATGTGAACTAATGGCCTTGGTCTATACATGCTTCCCTTCCTCGAGTTGCTTCGGCCATTTTTAGTCGTGTCCTTGGATGTGATGTAGGAGTAGGTTAGTTTTTTTACTAGCACTAATTAAGTCTTGAGAGATCACTAGAGAGTAGCACTGCTAACTATTTTAAATTCGAGACCATGCTTGAACCCTCATGCCTTTTTCATCTTCGTGTTGGGCGTTGATCTTTTGGGTCTCAACATTTTGTTATTGTCGGGGTAAGGAGAAAATCCGAGTTTAAAAACACCTCGTTGTGGGACGTAGCAAACTTTCCCTGTGATGAAACCAACTCGAGGAATTGGTGCCTTTGAGGCAGATGCTTGCATATATAGCCCTCTACGTAAGTGTTAGAGCATTCAAATCAACTCCCCCATCTGTACCCTCATCTCTAAATTATAAAGAAAACATGAAAAATCATGTAATTTTACGCTCACATCAGTTCCCCCATCCCCATCTCCATCCTTTATATTTTTAGAGGAAAGTATAACCACCATTTATATTTAGGAGGTCATCATTCACCTCTTATTCATTATTTTATACTTTTTGTAAGTGTGTGTGGGTGGAAGAAAGAGAAAAAATAATAATAAATAAGTATTATTTAATTGAAATAAGGGATGTATATAAGTAGTCTGATGTGGAAGCTTTTTGAAAAGTGAGATATAAATTTAAGAAATGTTAAATTGAAAAGATGAGGATGGGGGAGCCGATGTGAATGCTCTTAAGCTCTATAGAGATTAAGACGAAAAAAGCATTATATATTTTGTGTTAACTTTTAAGCACTATATTCCGTTAGAAATAGAGATTAAGATGAAAAAGGCACTATATTTTTGTGTGTGACATTTGGACAATTAAGGGGCCGTTTGGTTTTTGAATAAGTATTATTTAATTGAAATAAGGGATGTATATAAGTAGTCTGATGTGGAAGCTTTTTGAAAAGTGAGATATAAATTTAAGAAATGTTAAATTGAAAAGATGAGGATGGGGGAGCCGATGTGAATGCTCTTAAGCTCTATAGAGATTAAGACGAAAAAAGCATTATATATTTTGTGTTAACTTTTAAGCACTATATTCCGTTAGAAATAGAGATTAAGATGAAAAAGGCACTATATTTTTGTGTGTGACATTTGGACAATTAAGGGGCCGTTTGGTTTGCAGAATGTTTATGAAGGAATTTGAATGTTTTAAAGGAATTTGAATTCAAAGGAAATGGAATTAATTTCAATGAAAATTTGTATTATGTTTGGTTTGTAAAATTTTGAATGGAATTGAAATTAAAATATTTAAATTGACTAAACTGCCCCTCTTCTTTCTCACCTCCCCCAACCCTAATCTCATCATGGATACCAGTTTCTTCACTTTTTATTGTGAAGAAAATAGAGGTTGTAAAGTCAAAAATATTAAGCACCTTCCTCGTCAAGCTTCTGAAGTAAAAAAATCGAGGTTTTGCAATAAAAAAAATAAGGTTTGTCATTAAAAAAATCGATGTTCTGTAGCCAAAAAAATAATGGTTCATCTTCATTTAATTAATCTTTTGTTTTGGTTTCTATTTTAGTGTTGTTAATAATCTTTCACGATTTCAAGCTTCAGTCATCTTATTGATTAATTATTGAGTTATTGGTGTTGTACTTACACAATTTCAAGATTTTTGATTAACTTATTGATTAACTACTGAGTTATTGGTGCTACACTGTTACTAATCAAGTTTACTAAAGGGATTTGTGAAGAAGAAGAAGCAAAGGGATGTTAGCATGAGGGCATTTTGGTAATTGTCACACATTCCAATGGAATGTTAAAGATTCCATCATGTAAGTGAGGGATTGTTAAATTCCAATGAACTGTTCCGTATCAATCAAACACAAATCTTGATGGAATTATTTCTAATTCTAATTTAAATTCCTACGAATTTCACGAACCAAACAGCCCTTAAGTGTTACGAATGATGGTTTTTATCTTTTTAATTAATGATTTATCTAAAACCGTTCATACTTATAAAACGTAGAGTTAATTACACAAACAGTCCTTGTGATAAGACCATATTGCAAGTTTGGTCCCTAACTTTGAAAAATTACAACGGTGCTCTTTACACTCACTCAACCGTAACACGAGTAGTCCTTGGCATGAATGGGCGTTAAGTTTTTCTGTTAAGTGAGTATGAAATAACTAAAATACCCCTTAAATTTGAAATAGAAGATAAAAAAGCTTGAAAAGTAAGTGGGCCCCACTCCACTTCATCTTCACCTTTTACTTAAATGTGGGCTCCACTCCCAAAACCTTTCTTCTTCACGTCCCAATGTCATCTCCACCACACTTTGCCACCGCTTCTGACGACCTCTCCGACGTAACTAATTGAATCATCACTGTGGGCTTCACCTCATACAAATCTGACATCTCAACTTTTAGCATCTGCAAAACCTCCTTCATCGTAGGTTTCACCACCAACGTTTCACCATCATTGACGCCATCAATTCCGATAATTCTTCCGAAAAATTAGGGCTTCCTTTCTCGATCATCGATTACGAATTAGGACTTCCTTTCTTCAAAAAGATCGCGATAACGAATTGCAATTTCTCTGAGTTTAGAGTAAATTACAAATTATGTCTTTTAACTTTATATAAAATTACAAATTATGTTCTTTGGTTTAAAAAATTACACCAGATGCCATTTTTTTGAAACCTTTGCACACATTTGGTTCTTTCACTAACTGATGTTAACTTTTTCTATTAAGTCTAATCATGTGTCTTGCATAGGAGGACAATATGGTCATTTTACCCACAAAGGACTATTTATGAAATTTAATTAAACAATAAAAAATTGAGAAGAATTATCGAAACCCTTATCTCTACTCTTATCTCATCTTCTTCGTCACATCTCTCCCAGATCGCACGTTTCTTCTTATAATTCGGAAGTAAACAACATCAAGCCTCATCAAACCTTTTAATCCAAATCAAAGTTCGCCTCAGATTTGTTGGGGTTTTGTGCAAAGGTTTCAATGGAAAAACAAGTACGAACCAATCTAGTCTGAAACCCTAGATCGCCCCATCAGTAGTCCAGATGCAAACTAAATATTCAATTAACAACCATAGGAGGTTTAGGGTTATACCTTTCACGATTAGGAGACGGAAACCAAGTTGTAACACCACGTGACAACAATCTGGTAGCTAGATCTGGATACAAGAACAAAAACCCGCAACTCTAGTTCACCCGTACAAACCCGGATCTCTATCTGGTTTGTCCCCAAAACACCCGAACACCAAAAACGGTAACGGTGATGTGTAACGACTCACGGCGGCTTACAAGATGAGGATGAGAAACCCACTGTGAGTGCTCTTTAAAGAGGAAAACACGATGGCAACAAAGGGTTGAATCCGCGCCTAATGTGTGGAAGCGTAGTCCCGAACCACCCTGACAACAGTCATTTTGTTACTTGTGTTGCTTAAATAATTTTAATAATAAGAATAATTAATAAAAAATGATATATTTTGTTACTTGCGTTGCTTAAATAATTTAAACAAGTTGAATACCTGCGCTTCGCGGTGGGTGTCAGGTCGCCTAATTCGCTCATAATAGGTTCGGTTCGTCATTACAATGATATAAAAAACATAATTTTAAATACAACTCCGTTTTCAAATAAATTTATATCGAAACTTTAACGGAAAAAAAATCGTTCGATATAGGCTACGATACAAAAAACAAGATTTTTGAATACAACTCCGTTTTCAAATAAATTTATATCGAAACTTTCACGCCCCGTATTTATTTTTTAATAATTAACTAAATTTTTATTTTTAATAAATAAAAAAACTAAAATATAAAATAAAAAATACATTCTTAAATAAATAAAAAACTACTCTTAAAAAACCACTTATGTGACAAAAAATAAGGAGCGGTGTTCACCGGCGTGAAAATGATGAGATGGATCACGCCCACCCATTAACGCCCCACTACACTTGCTCTTATCGTTTGAGGGTTTTCATTTACGGACGAAGAATTGGGGGTTTTGAAAGTGGTACGCATGGAGAATTTGTAGGATCCGGTGTGGAGGGAGAGAGAGAGACTTGCCCATTTTATATAAATTTCAAAATATTTTATTTTATTAAGGGTATTTAAGTTAAATTATATAAATATTAATGGACAAACAGATGATTTAGTCATCTGGATTGAAATGACAAGAAATGAAATCTAAAAGTCTCCTATAAAGAAAAAAAAATTGGATTAAAGTAGCAATTTTGATTAAACCTGAGGGACGAAAACAATAATTAACTTTAATTATTTTTTTATTTTATTTTTGTTACTCAATTAAACTTTTTCTTATATTAGAACGGAAGTGAGAACCGAACCAGTTTTTTTTTTTTTTTTCAATTATTGGAAAAGTTATTTACTAAAATTCTAAAAATATGTTAGTTTTATAAATAGTTATCAATAGATATGAGTTCATTTACCTTCTACCTTTTAACTAACATGTTATACTTTTTTTAGTAAACCTATTATACTTTTTTTTAATGGGTTATTGGATTTTAATAATCCCACCTTTTACCAATTGGCCAATAATAATCCCAACTGAGAATATTCTTACCACTAGTCCCTACTTTCAAACTATTTTGTTACATTGGACTTCCCGTTAAAAAAACTTAACGCCGTTAGATTTTATATGGCGTGGACATCTGCAAACCACAGGAAAGTCGAGCCAAGCTAGCAGTGGTCTCGTGGTGGGTTTTGAATTGGCTCTGGTGGTGTTTAACTGGTCTCGTTAAACACTACCGTTATCTCTGTTTGGACTTGCCTGACCAACGAGACTAGTTAAACACCACCAAAGCCAATTTCAAAACCCACCACGAGACCACTGCTAGCTTGGCTCGACTTTCCGGCAGTTTGCAGATGTCCACGCCATATAAAATCTAACGGCGTTAAGTTTTTTTAACGGGAAGTCCAATGTAACAAAATAGTTTGAAAGTAGGGACTAGTGGTAAGAATATTCTCAGTTGGGATTATTATTGGCCAATTGGTAAAAGGTGGGATTATTAAAATCCAATAACCCTTTTTTAATCAATCAATTATAGTTTTTTCTTCTTAATTTTTAACCATGTAGCCGTAACTCTTAAACCTATTATACTCTTAAGGCATTTTAATATTACCTCAAGGTGAATCTAAACAAAAGTATGCTCTATGGTGTGGGTGTGGAACAAGAAGAATCAAACAATTTAACTTGTATTCTAAACTGCAAGTCTAGCTCATTTCTTTTCTCCTACTTAGGATTGTAGGTGGGGGCAAACATGAAGCTTGTAAGGAATTGACAACCGGTATTGGATAAATTTAACAATAAGCTATCATCTTGGAAAGCGGCGTCTCTCTCGTTTGGTGGTCGAATTACACTAATCAAATCAGTTTTTAGGAGTCTCCTTTTATATTATCTATCATTATATAAGGCACCTTCGCAAGTTATTCATTCTTTGGAAAGCATTAGAAGAAAATTTATTTGGCGACAAACTTCACAAATAACATGGATTGCTTGGAATAAATAATTAAATACCGCTATGTCAAGTTCCATTTGCTCTTTCTGCGGTGGAATCATGCGACCACTTATTAATACCGTGTCAAAGTGCGATAGAAATATGGGCGAAGGTCAAAACTTGATGCAAGTGTATGCTTATTGGTGGAAATACAATTAGAAACTTCTTGGAGTCTGCTTCTTAGGTTAGGGGGATAAAAATTACAAAAAAGTAATCCATGCAATCGGCTTGATAACATTTTGGTACATTTGGAAGAGGCGGAACGACTCGATCTTCAATTCAAGACAAAGGATAGTAGACATGGATTTGGGGGATATCATGGCTTCGTCTTTTCTCTGGATGAAAAATAGAGGAAAAATATCATTATTAGATTGGGAGAATTTGTGTAGTTTTAATGTTTCTTCCTTCTTATTAGAGTTAGTTACACGGATGGTCCCTGTGTTTTGCATAAATTGCAAGTATGGTTCCCAAGTTTGAAAAACTACAAGTTTGTCAAAACGTAAAATCGGTGGTCCGTGGAGCGGATGGGCGTTAAGTTTTCTGGTTAAGTTGGGATGAAATAACATATTTACCCTTAAACTAAAAGTCAAAATAATTAAAAAACTTGTGGGACCCACTTCATCTCTTAACTTACCCACCCCCACCCTCCATCTATTATTTTCAAACAGAAATTAAGGTTGTTACAAATTGCGTGATTGGACATGGATTTGGCACGAGTTGACTTTTTGAGGTCAATTGTTCATGGTACAAATGACAAGATATCCAAACAGAAAATAAGGTTGTTACATGGTTTCTCACTCAAAGAACAACGGTACACATCACTTATACATGTAGTATGACCATGGGCGAAGCTTAGTGAGGGCCGGGGGCCGGGCACCGGCCTCCCCTCCGATTTTTTGCTCAGTGGTGTTAATTTATACATATTCGGATGATTTTTCGCTCAGTAGTGTTAATTTATATGTATTCGGCCGAAAATTATATAGTTCCGGCCCCCTGATAGGAAAAAAAAAACCGCCCCTACTGCGTTCTTCAAGCTTCGTCACTGAGTATGACCAGGTAGAATGACAAAATGTGAATTTTGTATACAATCTCCCTCCATCCAAAAAGGCGAACAAAAAAGTCCACTTAGAGTATTACCTCGAATAAGTCCATTTAGACTGTAAATTTATGCTCTTGATTCCGTTAATCTGGGATCCATAAAAGTCTTCGGTTAGCAGGTGGGGCTAATCCAGGAATATCCCGAATGTCTTTGTTGTTTGGATGAACAAGCTGCAATTTAGGATAATAAATTAGATAAAGATTAACGTGACGGTGGTGGTGGAAGGAGATGGTGGGTGGCGATGGTGGTGGCGGTGAAAGGAGATGGTGGGTGGCAATGGTGGTGGTGTAGGTGGAGTGGCCGACGGGAATTGGATGGAGGGTTGGGAAGAAGATGGAGGGTGGGGTGGGTTGGGTAGGTTAAGAGATGAATCGGGTCCCACTTGCTTTTTATTATTTTTAATTAAATATATTGTCTTTTAGTTTAAGGGTAAATATGTCATTGCATCACAACTTAGCGAGAAAACTTAGTGCTCATCCGCTCTAGGGACCATGGGTGTTACGTTTTGACAAACTTGTGGACCATTGATGTAGTTTTTCAAACTTGTGGACCATACTTGTAATTTATGCAAATCACATAGATCATCCGTGTAATTAACTCTTCTTATTATAATGTTTGTTTTCTCCTCTCTATTGTCTCTTGATAGAGTTTGAGATAATATTAATGAATTTACTTTTTCCTGTCAAAAAAAAAATTAATATTGCCTAATTTGATGGTAAAGTCTTAAGGCATTTAATATTTTCTAAACTAGGATGCCTAACTTAATATTAAATACCTAATTTAATTTAGCATGCGTTGTAGGTGTAAGACATTTAATATTGCCTACATTGAATGGCGGCTATCTTTGGATCGTTTGCCAACATCGGATGCTTTGGCACGACGCGGAATTGTGCTTACATCTTTAGATTGCCCTATTTGTCATGTTGTTTGGAGACGTTGGAAGACATTGCATTACATTGCGACTTGGCTAAAATCTTATGGAGTAGAGTTCAACAATGGTGCGGGTTAGCCTCTATCCTCTCAAGCTCATTGGAAGATCTACTAAAGTACCCGTATGCAATTTCCTCAATAGACAAGAAGAGTAAACTTATACACGGTATTTTCTTGATCACACTATGGTGTATTTGGAGGTCCCGGAATGAAAAGGTATTCCAAAGTAAATCATTTTGCGCTCTCAAAGTATTCGTAGATGTCAAAGCATTATCTTTTCTATGGGTAAAGAATAGGGCCGAGAACAATGGTTTAGAATGAAAAAACTGGTGTAACTTTGAGGTTGTGTATCACGTGTAATTTGATGGTAACTTTGGGGTTTTTTGGTTAGTGATAGCTACTTGCTATTCCTATCCACTTTTAATAAAATTCGCTGTTAAAAAAAAAGACATTTAATATTGCCTAATTTAAAATTAGTTAAAAAGAAGACATCCGATTGGAATCCAAAATAAGTAACATTGCCTGCCTAATTTAACATTCTTCATGAGGCGAGTTAAGACATCGGTTCATGGTTCAATTATTAGAAAACCCAAAACCAAACCGACCATCAAAATCGGTTTTCAGAAAATGATTAAAAAGAATAATCAATTTTTAATCTGTTTTGGTTAAGCCAATTCGGTTAAATCGGTTACGGTTATTTTGAGTAAATTTCATGGTTGGTCCTTGTGGTTTTATCAAAATCTTGGATTTGGTCCCTGGTCTTTAATAGGGTTGAGTAACGGTTTAAACCCTTAATAAAACCACAGGGACCAAATCCAAGATTTTGATTAAACCACATGGACCAACCGTGAAATTTACTCTATTATATTATTGGAGTCAAATTTATTTAAATTAGGTATAAAAAGAGAATCGATGTGGCTACAAACCTCAGAATAAAACTAAGTGATGGATTATCTCACCTTCTATCTCTTATTTTCTTTTCTTTTAACATTTGCCTATGTGATCACCATCTTCCATCGTCGCAACTCGCGGCTTCCGCCAGGACCTTTCCCTTTTCCTGTCATCGGAAACCTTTTACAACTCAGCGGTAAACCCCACCACTCTCTCGCCACACTCTCCAAGCGTTACGGTCCTTTAATGTCACTTAAGCTCGGAAGTAGAACAACCATAGTCGTTTCATCACCAGATATCGCCAAAGAATTCTTTCAAACACATGACCATTCATTCTCTAGCCGATCATTACCCGACGCCACCAGAGTGATGGACCACTATAAATACTCCATAGTGTGGCTGCCAGCAGGAGATCACTGGCGAAGACTACGAAAAATAAGCAAAGAATATATATTCTCGGTGCAACGTCTAGATGCTAGTGAACTCTTACGCCAAGAGAAGGTATGTACGTGTCTACTAGCAAATATTTGAAAACTCTCGACCAAAGTAGTTTATTTATGTCTAAATCTTTGAATTTCGGTTTTCATATTGTGTTTTTTTTTCCTGGTCTTTTGTATGTTTTCAACTATATTAAAATCGTGTGTGTATTCATATAAATGATCAATTATGGATATTTGGATAATCAAAAATATTAATCCTTTTGTTATTTGTAGAATTTTATTGGGTTGCATGTATAGGGTTTAAGTATTTTGTAGGATTAATCCTTTTGTTAATCACTACTTAGGATTTTATGTACAGGGTGATAGGGACATATATAGTGATGTAGCCCACCGCGTCCAAGCAGGCTGGTGTCGGTGAAGAGCAGGCTTAGGCGTTTTGTGCAATAGGAGGTTCCCTACTAAATTAAAGGGGAGATTTTATAGGTTGCAATTAGACCGGCTATGTTATACGAAACAAATTGTTAGGCCATCAAGAAGACACAAGCACGTAAGCTAGAGGTAGCCGAGATTAGGGTTGTTCACGAACCGAACGGAGCAGACCTTTGCTCGTGCTTGGTTCGTTTACAAACCGAACCGAGCCGATCGGCTCGTTTACAACCGAGCAGAAAATCGAACGAGCATTATACGAGCATTAAATTTTCCAAGTGAGCGTCGAGCGATTTGGACAGCCCTACCGTGTAGTGTGCCCTTCGAATTGTAGAGTCGCAAAAGCTGCTCGTCGCTCGGCGTCGCTGATCGTGAGCTGCAAAGGCTGATCGGCTGACTAAGAGGGAGAGACGATTTGAGACTTGAATCGCAGAGCCGCAAAGGCTTCTCGTGCGGGCGACGTCCGATTAGGGTTAGAGATTTTAAGCAGAGACGATTTGAGACTTGAATTGAGGAGAAGGATCTGAGCGTGAACTAGTGAAGTAACGTAATTACTAAAGAGTTTTTTTTTCTTTTTAGGTTTTAAGTTAGGCTACTCTTGACTCACTATAAGAAGTTCCATAATGGATTGGACCAAAAGAGTTATTTATAAATGTATAAAATATTAATTCATTAATTATATATATATATATATATATAAATTAAAAATTAATTTGAGCCAAACCGAACGAGCAAAGAGTGAGCGTACCTTTGCTCGTGCTCGGTTCGTTTACAAACCGAACCGAGCCGATCGGCTCATTTACAAACCGAGCCGACCGGCTCGTTTACAAACCTAGCCGAAATCGAACGAGTTCGAGCGAGTTTCGAGCGTTTTGGACAGCCCTAGCCGAGATGAAGATGTTGAGGTGGATTTGTGGGCACACAAGGGTGGATGAGATAAGAAATGAGGTTTTTAGTGAAAGGTTAGGGGTGACTAGTATATTAGACAATATAAGGGAGGGGAGATTGAGATGGTTTGCCATGTGAAGAGGAGACTGATGACGGCACCGGTTAGAGCTCTGGAAACCCTTACTGTAGAGGAGAAGAGGGGTATAGGCAGACCCAAACTTTTTTTGAGATGAGCGGATTTACTAGACTTACATCTCTCTGAGAACATGATTGAGGATAAGAATTCGTGGATGCGTAGGATTAAGGTTAAGGACTTTTAGAGGAGGGGGACAACTTCATATTAGCTTTACCTTTGTCTTAAGAGCTTAGTTTTTTCTAGACCTGTGATGATTCTTTGCATGTCGCCTTCTTGACTACGTGTACCTATGATGTTACCTCTACTATTTTCACTTTTCACTACTTACACTTTTTCACCTCTTTTCTGTTATTGACAGCTGACTAATAATTTATTATTAGAGTTTTTTGTTGTTTGATGGTTAGCTTTTATGGATAGAACTCTTTAGTTCTATTATACTTGTTATGTCTTGTTATGGTTTGTGGAGATGAGGGTCTCTCCGGAAGCAGGTGGAATTTTTACTGGGTATGGTTGTAGTTGTTGTTTATTTGTAGAATTTGATTATATTCGCTTATTTTATTCGAAGAAGATATATAGAAGCACTATATAATATATCCATTTAACATCCGATATGATTATACTTGTAGGTAAAAGAACTTGTTAATCATGTCAATCATTATTGTACAAGTGAAAAGTCTGTAAACATAGGTGAAATTGCATTTACGACGTCACTTAATGTTCTCTCAAGCTTTATGTTTTCTATGGATTTCGCTCAATATGATTCTGTGACATCACAAGAATTCAAGGATACAGTATGGGCTGTAATGGAGATTGTAGGGAAGCCAAATATAGTTGACTTTTTTCCAATTCTTCAACCATTTGATCCTCAAGGATTCATGCGACGCGGAAATGTTTATGGTAAGAAGATATTCGCAATCTTTGAAAACATCATAGATCAACGGTTGGCAACAAGATCAAGTTCATCTGTTACATCAGCAAACAATGATGTGTTGGACTCGTTGCTCAACCTCAACCAAAAGGATGAGTCCGAGTTCAGTCAAAATGACATGAAACATTTGTTTATGGTAAGTAAAGATTTTTTAAGTATGTCAACAAGCAAGTCAAAGTAGTTGTTAACTGAGACGAGAAAAATACATGGTAACATGAACCAAATAATTTTCTTGACATATTGATCCTTGCAATTTATCATCTCTAAAATTATGGCAGGCTTTATTTCTTGCGGGAACTGATACGACATCAAGCACGTTGGAATGGGCCATGGCTGAGCTTATTCACAACCCAGAGAAAATGGAAACGGCTCGATCAGAGGTCACCAAACTTATGGAAAATACCAAGAATATGATACAAGAATCCGATATCTCTCAACTCCCATACCTACAAGCTGTTGTAAAAGAAACTCTACGGTTACATCCTCCTGTCCCTTTTCTTGTCCCTCACCAGGCCATACACGATGTAGAAATCCAAGGCTTCATGGTGCCTAAAAATGCACAGATCCTTTGTAATGTATGGGCGATAGGACGAGACCCAAAAGTTTGGTCACATTCTGAAATGTTCATGCCGGAGAGGTTTTTAGGAGTCAAGACTGACTATAAAGGCCAAAATTTTGATTTGATTCCATTTGGTACAGGAAGGAGAATATGTCCGGGATTGAATATTGCTCATAGAATGTTGCATATAATGTTGGGTTCTCTGATTCAGAAGTTTGATTGGAAGCTCGAAGGAAACGTGAGAGCACAAGATATGGATATGGATGAGAAGTTTGGGCTCACTTTGCAAAAAAGTGTACCGCTTAAGGCCATCCCATTCAGAGTTTAACAGATTTTTAAACAAGTGTACCCAGCTTAAGGTTACTCCACTTAGACTTTAATGTTTTTAAATAAGTGTACTTGTACTTTTGTAAAGAAATAAGAAAAATTAATATCATTGTATTTTAATTTATCTTCAGAGCTTACTCCGTGAGATTTTACTGTATATTTTTGTTTGTATTTTAACTTACCTTTCATGAAAACTTGTGTAGTTGCATAATGTGGAAAAAAAACACTAATGTACTTGTTGAGTTATTTTTCTCCGCCCGGAGTCAAATTATTGCCCAATATTTTAAAGAAAACTGAAATAAAATAATAAAGTTTTTTTTGTATTTTGGCCTGGTACGTGGGAACATAGAAAAAAAAAAGGAAATTAGTTTTTTTTTTCTGATTTGGGTGATAGGGGATTTAAAGCGGCTCTAGTAGTCCCGTGATTTTTACTTTCTTTTTGAGAGGTTTTTCATGCTAAATTCTAGTGTCTCTTTATTTTTATTTACTTATTATTTTGTGGCTGTTTTTGGTTACTTTTAGAGCGTCCTATTTGTTTGCATCCTCGCAGGTTCATTCGGTTCAGAAAAGTTTATCCAAACAAAGATTAATTCCGCAATTGTTTGTTTACCGTTCGTGGCTAGTTGCCTTTTTATCTTACTCCCAATTTTAAGCTAACTGATAAAGATTACCCTTCTTTTAAGGAGTAGATTGAAAAAATGGATAGAGTTCCATATGCTTCAGCAGTTGGAAGCTTGTTGTGTGGAATGGTGTGTACAAGACCTGACATTGCCTATGCAATAGGGCCGTTTCTATCAAATCCAAGTAAGAAACATTCGAAAGCAGTTAAGTGGATTTTTAGATATCTACGTGGTACTTCTAAATTGGGCATAACACTTGAAAATGGTGAGCGGATGCTTGTTGGTTATACAGATTCTTATATGGCACGAAATAAGGACAACATGAAATCCATTTCCGGATATTTAATGACTTTTGCAGGGGAGCCATATCATAGCAGTCAAGATTGCAAAAGTGTGTTGCTTTGTCCACCGCCGAGGGGCGACAGAAGCATGCATAGAGTTATTGTGGTTGAAAAGATTTCTGCAAGAGTTTGGCTTTATTTTACAATGCTACATGGTTGTTTGTGATAATCAAAGTATTATTCACCTTGCAAATAATTCTATGTTTCACAAAAGAACAAAACATATTGATGTGAGGTATTATTGGATTAGAGATGCTCTTGAAGACAAGTTGTTTGAACTTGATAAAGTACATACCGATGATAATTGTTCTAATATGTTGACTAAAGCTTAAAGGAAAAGTTGAAAATATATTTCTCGATCGTTGGGATGACGAACTCTTCATCATAGGTAAAAAGGGGGAGATTTGTTGGGTTTTTTTTTCTGCCCATGAGGAGTCAAATTATTAGCCCAATATTTTAAATAAAAATAAAGAAAAAATGAAATAAAATAATAAAGTTTTTGTGTTTTGGCTTGGTAAGTGGGGAACATAGAAAAAAAAAGGAAATTACGTTTTTTTGGTGATAGTGTATTAAAGCGACTCTAATAGTCCTGTGGTTTTTTACTTTCTTTTTTAGAGGGTTTCCACGATAAATTCCGGTGTCTCTTTAATTTTATTTACTTATTATTTTGGGGCTGTTTTTGGTTACTTTTAAAACACCCTGTTTGTTTGCATCCTCAAAGGTTTATTCAGGACGAGAAAGTTAGCCAAACGAATATTAATTTTGCAATTGTTTGTTTATCGTTCGAGGCTAGTTGTGCGTTTTTTCCAATCACTTGTTTTGCTAGCTCCATGGTATGAATGTTGGATTATGATGTCCGATCATCAATTAAGTCAACGTTACTATTAAGGTACGATCCAAAGAGTTACATCTTAGACAACGAACAATTATATATGATATTTAACAATTAAATATTATTCACGAAAGACGGATATAATAAACGATGAATAAATATTTAGCGAAATATTTATCGGAGATTGAGATAATTAATTATCTGATTAATTAATTATTTGCGGGGAATAAATGTTTAATCATTTAAACATTTAAAGATTAGATTTTTACCAATTATTATTAATTAGTAAAATAGAAAAGGTTAATAATTAAACAGTTAATTATTATGGGGTATTAACTATTAATATCCCAGGGTCAGTATGTAAGTTAAAGGCTTATAAATATAACCTTAACTTAAACCCTAAAACCCTAATCAAGTTCTTAGCCTCCAAGAGGATTTCGCAAACCCCCTCCCTTCTCCCTGCGATTTCCGGTCGACGACACCACCACCCTCGCAGTCGCCGCCGCCGCCGCCTGGTCGGACCACCGCCGCCTTCGCGCCACCTCCGCCGTCGAGATCGGCGCTTCCCTTTTGCGCATACGTGTGACGTTTTGCTGAGGTTTTTCGTGTACGTGTCATCTAGCGAGACGTTCGTTGAACTAAGGTGTCTCAGATATGGTTATCGTCAAAGGTATAAATCTGAACATCCTATGGTTGATTATTTAATATTGTTAATACGCGTGTAATCGGATCACTGAAAGGAATCCAGATCTGGTAAAGGTACTATTAATCGTTTCCGCAAAATACATCTGATTTATTTATTTAAAAGGTTTAAATATTTATAGTTTTAAAAGTTAAAACTGGTACCTTGATTCCCAACAGTGGTATCAGAGCCACCTTTACGTGCGTTTAGACATATTTGTTTTATCGATCTATTGTTTTATTTGTCAAAACTTTTGTTTGACAAAAGATCGAGCCTTTTTCATTTTGTTTGATTGTGTTGAATGAATCGAGCATTAGCGACCTGTGGTTGTATTGTTTGTTGTTTGGTTGTTTCTCTTTATATTTTTATGGGTTATTTGGAACCCCGATGTAACAGTTAGGTTTTTATCTATTTATTTATTTTTAGTGTATTAGTAAATAAATGTTGTAATCCTAAAGAGAAGAAGACTAGAATACCAAGGCGGACAATGACATGATTAAAGATGAAGATCTTGGACTAAGTGAGAAATAGCAGATTTGTTATTTTGTTATCCCTTAGACCAGTCCGGTTATTCGTTTGATGGCTCGAACAAAACCGGATAATTTTTCATAGTTGCTCGATTCTATGTTTTATTTATTTTTGTGGTTGTAATAAAATTATTTATGATAATAAGTAAACCGCAAAATTTTTATAAAACTTTTGACACAATTTAAAACGACGAGATTACTAAATTGTTTATTTTTCTCGAAAAGGTAATTAAATAAAAAGGTGTTTTATTTAAAAGTAAAAACAAGTTTTAAATTTAATGGTTTTATTTAAAACAATTTTAAATTAATTAAAGAGTTGATTAGTTTAAAATCAGTTCGCGACAAATGACCAATTTAGATTAATAGGGTATTTGAAGTTGGATTGTGTCGAGTGTTGAAAATGTTTCATGAACTAATAATTAGTAAAATCGGTTTACTAAAATTGCGCGACTTGTATCATGCTACTCGTTGACCAAAATGTTTTTGACCCGAAATGGAAATATTAAAACATTAAAGAAATCCCAATATATATAAAATGGATATTTCTGCGCCACCCTTAATTATAACACTTCAACTAATTCATCCGAACCCGGGTGTTAGTGAATTACCCTGCATCCGTTTCTACGGTTTTGGTTGAAGGTAGAACCACGTTTCCAGAGTCACTTAGGCTGGGTCTACAGTCATAATTGAAGGACAAATATCACTTAAGTCGTTTAAGTGGGCGTAGTTGAGGGAAACGTATCCAAAGCTTGGCATTGCTCGTCATGCCCCTCAAACCGAGAGTTGTATAGTTGATACAATCGGTAATCATTACCTTCCTGTCTAGCTATGCCAGTGAAGAGTGCTCAGCCATTCACTGAGACATGGGGAACCAGGGTCTCATTCCTAATTATATAAATTTTTGCAATTGGGTCATAAAATTTTATTAGGAACCTGTGCATGAAAATACTAAAACCTTTATTTTGAATTTTGTAGATGTCTTTTGAAATCAATTCTGGCTCCGTCTTTGCTCTAAGATCGATGTTTTATCGAAACATGCTGAAAGAAGGAAACTTCTCTGAGTGGTACCGTATCTTGAGAAGTGTTCTTAAGGAAGAAAAAAGATCCTATGTCTAAGAAATTTCAGTTCCTCCAGTTCCTCCCAATGACGGCTCCAAAATGCTTTGGAGACGACACATTAATGATTCTAATGAAGCGTCAATTTTGATGCTATCTACAATGTGTGATGAACTCCGTCGTGAGCTAGAATATCACTCTACTTATGATATGGCTAACAAACTGAAGATAAGGTTTCATCAAAATTGGAGTGAGCATCTCAATGTTCTTAAGTCTCTAACAAGTAGCATGGAAAGAGGAATTGGAATGAGCTCACATTTTTTCTAAAATGATGAAACTCATTGATAGCCTGAAAGATCTTGGTTCACCTATCAACCAGGATATGGCAATAGACTTCATACTGATGTCTTTGCCGGTTGAATACGAAGAGTTCGTTGATTACTACAAACAGTATGTAGTGGGAGAAACCTTATCTGATTTGCGAGGGTCGCTAATGGCTTATGAAATGACTTTGGGACAAATAGACACCTTGATTTCTAAACCTAGAAAGCGTGGCAAAAAGAGAGCTATTTTCAAAAGTGATGACACCTCTCATTACTATGGAGAGATAGGACACTGGAAATGTAACTGTCCTTCATACCTTGCTAGGAAGACCAAAGCTTTGGAAGCAGGATCTTCAGGTATGTTCGTTATTGAGATCTTCTTCCTGTCTAGCAAATCTTGGGTATTTAACACTAGATGTGGTTACCACATTTGTAATGATTTGCAGGGACTAAAGAAGATTAGGAGACTGAAGCAAGGCGACCTGGAGCTCCATGTGGGAAATGGACAAAAGGTTGCTGTGAAGGCTGTAGGAGAATATACTCTTTTACTTCCTTCTGGTTTGGAACTTGTTTTGAACAATGTTTATTTCATTCCAATTTTGACTAGGAATATTGTTTCATTATGAGCGGGAACAAGGATTTAATTATGCTTTTGACAACGTTTTCATTTCTGCATATTTGAATGGTTTGTTTTATTTTTCTGTAAAGCCTCATAATGGAATTTATGAGATAGAAGTCCATGATAATAACGTTATATTTAACATCTCCTCCAAACGTATGAAATATGATTTCAATGATACGTACTGATATGTCCTAAATTATACATGTTTTGCATGCATAATAATCCCCATATTATGGTACTAATTGATTAATAACATTGCAATTGATACTTAAAATGTTAATATTTCACAATTGCAGGTTATTCGGTATCCCAAATGCGAATGAAGCAAAAAATCAGCATAAAACATGAAGAAATCAAGCTTTTGGAAGACCAAACCCGAGCATTGACCCCCAAGAAGTCAAAATTGGACAACAAGAAGTCAACCATCAGCTAAAAGACAAAACTGGGCAGTAGGGAGGGGATGCACGGCCGTGCATCCCAATGCTTGGGCGTGCATTACCCTACTTGTACACTATCACTTGTACCCTTTTTTATTCCCGAGGTGTTTGCACGGCCTTGCATTGCTCATTTTGAGGCCTATAAACAGATGGCTTGAGTTCTTCATTCCACACACCAATTCAGAGAAAAGAACACCCATCCAGACCTCGTTTGAGAGTGTATTTCGTAGTTAGAGTAGAGAGTAGTGAGTGGAGGGGCTCTTCCTCCTTTTTCCGCAATAGGAGAGCCTATGAAACTCAGTGTTATGCTTGTTAGTATGACCATTCGTGCCTAGACTCTTTGTATTGCTAGGGTGAAGATGAAGTTTGGTGCATGTTAATGTTTAACGTATTAATCCAAGTGATATGTTTATGTCTTTAACTATTCGTCCTTAAAACCACCATTTTGGTGGGTTTTTATTATTGTTTAAATCCATCTTTACATTTATTAGTGTTCTTGGTTTTAAAGTGTAAGATCGTAAAACCTTTTTAATCAAACTTCTTTCAAAACTTGTACGTCTTTCTACAAGCAGAGATTGATAAGCCAAGGCTTGGTCAACACTAGTGAGGTCGTACGTCTTTATATGAACTTGTTATACGACCAAGAATTGGTGAACTCATGTTGGGAACGGTACGTCTTTATACTTGGTCCCATTGTTGCATTACCTCATGGTGAGCAAAATATAATCACCTATTTAACTCTAATATAAAGCATTTTACGTTCGATGTGTTAAACCAACCCAGAGATGACCATTTGAAGGGTTGAGGGTAATTGTTGTCCTTAACGGGAGGCACTACCACTTGTTAAAGCTTTTAAATTTGCAAATCAAATGTCGTGAGGATGAGGCTCTAGCGGTGACCCGGGTCACACGTTTGTAGTAGTCATATCACTGGATTAGTCAACTTAACATTATCACGTACCAAGCGTATTCGAAACCCAAAGCAATATTGTTCGTAACCTGATCATTTCCGACATATTTACTTTCATGTTTTTTACTATTATGTTCGTCACATTTCTGTTACACACTTCACGCACGTTTTTACTTTTCTTTTATTTACTTTACCGTTATTTACTTTTCTGTCATTTAGTTTTCTGCTTCACAAGCACACAAAACTCACTCATTCATTAAACCGGCTAAACTATAACAAAAGTTGAGTATTGGAATTCGACTGTGTCCATTGGTTCGATACTTGGTTCTTACCTAAACTATATTACGCTGCGATAAGTACACTTGCCTATTGTGTGTGTTTTAAGTTTGAGTATTTATCATTTTATAAATTTAAAACCTGATCTCGTGAAACCATTTCTACAACAAATATATATATATATATATATATCTATATACAAAAACACACGTATCACGTACCTATGGCATTGTAGGCTTGGACACATAAACAAGAATCTCATGAAGAAACTCTAGACCGCCAAAATTCTGAATTCCACAGGTCAAGAGTCATTTGATGATTGCGAATCATGTTTAAGTGGAAAGCTAACCAACGCCCCTTTTACCGGTATCGGTCAAAGGGCTAAGGATCTATTAGGACTTGTACATACCGATGTATGTGGACCGTTCAGAACAATGTATAGATGTGGAGAGAGATACTTCGTGACATTTACTGATGACTTCAGTAGATATGGTTATGTTTATCTTTTGAAGCATAAACATGAAATGTTTAAACAATACCAGAACGAATTACAAAATCAGCTTGGTAAGACGATTAAGATGCTTTGATCTGATCGAGGTGGTGAATATCTTAGTCAAGAGTTTGATGAACATCTAAAAAATGTGGGATCATTTCTCAGCTTAGTCCACGAGGAACACCTCAACTTAACGGTGTATCCGAAAGGAGAAATCGAACTCTATTAGATATGGTTCGGTCTATGATGTGTCGTACAAACCTCCCACAATCCTTCTGGAGTTTTGCTCTTGAGACTGCCACAAGAATCATAAATCTAGCTCCTACTAAGAAGGTGGACAAAACGCCTTATGAGATTTAGCATGGGGAGAAACCTAAAGTGTCCTACCTTAGGGTTTGGGGAAGTAACGCATATGTTACAAGTGAATCTACGGATAAACTAAATCCTCGTGGCGATAAAGTTGCTTTCGTCGGTTACCATAAAACAATCGGTTACTACTTCTACAATCCTGCTGAAAACCGAGTCTTCATTAAACGCAGAGCTACTTTCTTGGAGAAAGAACTTCTTGCCAGAGGGATTGGAGATAACTGTGTGGATATGGATGAGATCCAAGAACCACAATCTGAACTTACCTTTCAGCATGAGATTGCTGAAACTGATTCTAGAAATGTTGAAGATTCAAACATAACACAAACTATTCGCAGAAGTACTAGGGATCGTCATGAACCCGACCGGTATATCGGGATTCACCAGATTGACGACATCGTGATAGTTGATCAGGCAGAGCCCACTAGTTATAAATCTACAATCTTAGATTCTGATTCTAAGAAATGGCTTGAAGCCATGGATACTGAAATCCAATCCATGTACGACAACCATGTATGGGACCTGGCTGATCTTCCTCCCGAGAGTCGGATAGTGGGAAGCAAGTGGATTTTCAAGAAGAAAATTGACATGGATGGGAATGTGCAAACCTTCAAAGCAAGGCTGGTGGCGAAAGGCTTTACTCAGACTCAAGGAATTGATTATGATGAAACCTTCTCGTCTGTTGCCATGCTTAAGTCTATTAGGATCTTGCTTGCCATTGCCGCGTATTATGACTACGAGATTTGGCAAATGGATGTCAAAACCGCGTTCCTAAATGGACAACTTACCGAAGATATCTATATGGTTCAACCTGAAGGTTTTTAAGATCCAAAGAATACTAATAAGGTATGCAAGTTAAACAATCCATCTATGGATTAAAACAGGCATCCAGAAGCTGGAATCTTCGTTTTGACCAGAAAATCAAAGGGTTTGGTTTTGTCAAAATGAAGATGAACTGTGTGTTTACAAGAATATAAGTGGGAGCCATGTGATTTTTCTGATTCTGTATGTAGATGACATACTACTCATTGGAAACCATATCCCTATGCTAAAAGACGTAAAGTCTTGGTTAGGAAAATGTTTCTCAATGAAAGATCCTGGTGATGCTGCTTATATTCTGGGAATAAAGATCTATACAAAGAGATCAAAACGGCTTATAAGTTTAAGTCAAAGTACATACATTGATAAGGTCATTCGATGCTTTTTCATGCAGGACTCTAAGAGAGGGTCTTTGCCTATGGCGCATGGAACCATACTGAATAATAATCAGTGCCCTCAGTCTAATGTGGACAAGAAGAAAATGGAAAAGGTTCCATATGCTTCTATAATTGGTTCCATCATGTATGCCATGCTATGTACTAGACCTGAAGTATCGTACGCTTTAAGCATGACAAGAAGATATCAAAAGAATCCTAGTGAAAGTCATTGGATAGCTGTAAAGAACATCCTAAAGTACTTGAGAAGAACTAAGGACATGTTCCTTATATATGGAGGACTGGAAGAAGAACTAGCTGTTAAATGTTACACTCATGCTAGCTTCTAGACTGATCGAGATGATTCTCGATCACAAACGGGATTTGTATTTGTTCTGAATGGTGGTGCGATCACTTGGAAAAGTATTAAGCAAAGTGTTGTTGCTTAATCCACCACTGAGTCAGAATACATTGCCACTTCAGAAGCTGCAAAGGAGGCTGCTTGGATGAAGAAGTTCATTGCTGATCTCGGAGTAATGCCTAGCATTCAGAAACCGATCGAGATACCGTGTGACAATACCGGTGCCATTGCTCAAGCTAAGGAACCAAGGTCACACCACAACACCAAGCATATACTCAGAAGATTTCATTATGTCCGGGATATAATTGAACAGGGAGACATCGTGTTAAACAAAGTTCACACAGATCAGAATCTAGCCGACCCGTTCACTAAGCCTATGCATCATTCTAAACATGAGGAGCATGCTGACAAGATAGGCCTTAGATTTGCTAGACAATGGGTTTGATCTGAATTTAGTATTTGGTGTTTCGAACAATACAGTTACATTATTTTTAATATATGATTTAATGGTTAAATGCATTATTATTAGATGTTACCGTGTTCGATAGTTTGTACGTTTTAGAAATCCTTGAATATATAGATTATTCTAAATGTCCGTAGTCGATCAGATTCATGGGAATCAATATGAACGTAAGACTATTGTGAATCGGATGGTTGGTTCATTATGAATGAAAGACCAAGAAGTTGGAAACCATATTCACAGATAATTATTAGAGAATAATTATTGGACGTAACTCGTTTCAAAACCATCTTCATGGATCTGTGTCTTGAGAAGTTTTGAATAAAGTAAGATATGTCGATCCTCGACCCGAGGCACTTACTTGAACTAACTCTGACTAAAGGTTGTTCTTTGATCTTATCTAACGCTGCATCTTGGCAGGCAGTAATAAGGGTATGATCAGGAGTGATCCGAAGTTCAGTGGGAGTTGTACGTGGCCAAAGGAATTCTGTTCTTCTTTAATTAGGAGCTGGACATTCTGGCGCCCTTGTTGATTCAAGCTGGTGTGAAATGCATGGCCATGCTCAAACTAAAGAGTAGTTTGTTTAGGCCACTTTGAATTGGAGAATGAGAACAAGAATAGTTGAACCACAAATGAGAAGTAAATTGCATCCATGTCTCATGTTCAACGGATACCCTAAATAGAAAGGATACATATGCTTACTAGGACTGTTAGACTTGGTAAAGTAAAGGTTACTTGTACACAAGAAAATAGTTTGACGATTGTAAATGCATCATACCTTGCTAAGGGCAGTGAGATGCAGCTAGGCGTCCACCACTGTCTACGTTGAACCGATTAATTGAAGAATTGACCAAGTGGGAGATTGTTGGATATATGATGTCCGATCGTCAATTAAGTCAACGTTACTATTAAGGTACGATCCAAAGAGTTACACCTTAGGCAACGAACAATTATATATGATATTTAACAGTTAAATATTATCCACGAAAGACGGATATAATAAACGGTGAATAAATATTTAGTGAAATATTTATCGGAGATTGAGATAATTAATTATCTGATTAATTAATTATTTGCGGGGAATAATTGTTTAATCATTTAAACATTTAAAGATTAGATTTTTACTGATTAGTATTAATTAGTAAAATAGAAAAGGTTAATGATTAAACAGTTAATTATTATGGGGTATTAACTGTTAATATCCCAGGGGTCAGTATGTAAGTCAAAGGCTTATAAATATAACCTTAACTTAAACCCTAAAACCCTAATCAAGTTCTTAGCCTCCAAGAGGATTTCGGAAACCCCCACCCATCTCCCTGCGATTTCCGGTCGACGACACCACCACCCTTGTCGCCGCCACCTGGTCAGACCACCGCCACCGTCGCGCCACCTCCGTCATCGAGATTGGCGCTTCCCTTTTGCGCATACTTGTGATGTTTTGCTGAGGTTTTTTGTGTACGTGTCATCTAGTGTGACATTCGTTGAACTAAGGTGTCTCAGATCTGGTTATCGTCAAAGGTATAAATCTGAACATCCTATGGTTGATTATTTAATATTATTTATACGCGTGTAATCAGATCACTAAAAGGAATCCAGATCTGATCTGGTAAAGGTACTATTAATCGCTTCCGCAAAATACATCTGATTTATTTATTTAAAAGGTTTAAATATTTTTAGTTTTAAAAGTTAAAACTGGTACCTTGATTCCCAACAATGAATTCATATAATAACCTTGGTCTATATTTCCTTTCTTGGTCTATATTTCCCTTCACGTGGTTGCTTCGACCATTTGTGGTCTTGTCCTTGGATCGGATGTAGGAGTAGGTTTTATACACAATCCCTTGATAAGTTTTGGGAGATCCGTAGAGAGTGAAAGTTACACAAAATCGATAATGTTCTCATTAACAAACCACAAATATAAATACAATACTTTCCTAACAAACTATGAGATAACTACATAAAGGGTATATTACAATATACAAAATATATACTATATGCCCTGGCAGTCTAAGCAGAGGATAGTCGAATGCGAAGACTAGATGTGAATCGCTGAAATAGCGCCCGAGGAAGCCCTTCATAAATATGTCAACATATTGATAGTTGGTGGGGAAACGTAGAACACGTATAGACTCGATGTGTACCTTTCTCGAACAAATGTATGTAAATTTCCACATGTTTTGTAAGCTAATCTTGAATCAGGTTTCTTGAAAGATAAACTGTAGATACGTTGTTACAGAAAAATATGGTGGCATCGCATGTAGGTACATATAGTTCTAGAAGTAAATTGCGAAGCCAGCTCATTTCATCTGCAGTGTTGGCGACCCCTGTATTCAGCATCAACACTAGATCATGAGACTGTATGTTGACGTTTTGAAGACCATGAGACCAAATTGTTGTTGGACTTGTATGCTAGAGTAACGATATTTGTCAATACTGCTAACGAGGTAAGATCCAAATGGTTACACTTTGGTCAACAATTACGATCAATGAATATATTAACAGTTAATATAGGCCATTGCACGAATTGATTAAGAGACGAGATAATTATTTGTGAAATATTTATCTAGACAAATGAGCGACTAGACACGATAATTATTTATGAAATAATTATTGTTATTATTAATGAGATTAATAATAAATTGGCGGAAAATATGTTTGGAACATATTAATTGCAAGTTATTTTAATTGTTATCTTAATTATACTATTTATAATTAAGTAATTAACTAACTAATTGTTAGTTAGTTGACAATTAAGATACAAGGAGATCAATAAATGTAATTTTGAGATTTTTTTTTGAACGGCCAACGAATACTATAAGCTCGGCCACCCGGGTAAACTCATTGGCGAAAGGCCATCCACGCCCGTAACTTTATGAGATAATTAAATGGATTGAATTGTAATTAGGAAACCTTAAAAAAACCTAACTTGATGACTAAGTTAGAGGGTTATAAATAAGGGGCTTTGAGAAGTTGATTAAAGACACATAATTAATGTAACATCCCAAAATTTTAGACGATTTAATAAATATTTCGGAGAAGAATAAACACGGGTGGGGGACTAAAAGTGACGTTTGCCAAAGACGAAAGAAAGTGGGAGGGGAATTAACCTAGCCGCCACATCCATCCCCTTCTCATTCTCCATTTTTGCAACTCATTTCCAGAGAGGGAGTGAGAGAAAGCTAAAGAGGTAAAGTCGGATTTTGGTTCAACCGAGCTCAAGGATCATTGGTATTAGTCCCTATACTGCTTAGCAAGAAGAATCAAGCATCAACACGTAAAAACTTGTCCTAGATCTGATTTTTTGTTTAAAATGTAGTTTTCGGATTTTTGATACAAAAGCTTGGATTTTTACGTGATAAACGATAAACAAACCGTAGATCTAGACTCACAAGGGCGAATCAAACATTCTGAACGTAAAAAGTTAGAGAATTGATCGTTTTGAGTCTTGGCCGCTATTTCCATGCAGAAAACCCTAGTTTTCTGACGAGGAAGGCGACCAAGCGAAACTACAGAAAAGCGAAACTAACAGAGAATCGAAACTGCCTATTTTCGATGGGTTCATAGGAACCGAAACTATCTAGTTTCCTTGAGACTACAGAAAGCGAAACTGGCCTAGTTTTGCTGAAACAAAACTAACCTAGTTTCGCTGAGACACAGGAACCTAGTTTCGCTTAGACTTCAGAAAGCGAAATTATCTAGTTTCATCGGATTAGTAGAAATTATAGAATTAATATGTTATTAATTATCAATTCAGATTGTGAGTGACGCCTCTTGGACCAATCGGTAGTACGAATAGGAAAGCTCGTCAGGTGAGTCAAGAATCCATATTTTTACTGTTTTAGGGTCGTGTGCATATTCAAATATAAGTGAATGTTTTATAAACAAGAGAAAGAATAGAGAACAAGTTTATTTAACTGTATGTTTTATAAACAACAGAAAGAAAGAGATAAGTCGAATTCATTGTCTAATATGTCAGAGTGTGGTTACACAGAATAAAGTCTTGAGGTAGTAGCATAGTCCTAGAGACAAGCATACATGTTCCTTTAGGGACACAGAGAAGTGGGTATTGACCTATGGATGTTGAGCCACAGGGAACAACCGCACAAACAGAAGTCCTTCGAGGACAAGCATACAGGTTCCCTCGGGGACACAAAGAAGTGGGTATCAGCCTATGGACGTTGAGCCATATGGAACAATACCTACAAACAGAAGTTCCTTCGGGGACAATGTAACATCCCGATTTCAATAAGGTGAAAAAGATATTTTTCTATAAAAATCCGGTATCAAGGTGAAACTATTTTGGTAGAAATAGCTTTAGATAAATACTATGAAATAATTATTATTAAGATTTAAAGGTGTTAGGAGAAGTATTTGATAATTTAATTATCAAAGCTTGAATCTAATTTTAATAACTAAGTGTTATTATAGAGATTTGAAAGTTAGAGGACTTAAATGATGTGAGGTGGAATATATACATATACTTACACTTGATAATTGTAAGTTTGTAAATTGGAGGGATTAACCTTGATTAAAATCAAAAGTTGTGGTAATAAAGGAAAATTACAATTTAAAAGGGAATGAAAATAAAAAAAAGATGGAGATCGTGGGTTTTGGGCAGGAGGCGACGATAGAAAGAAAATCGAAGGGGGGTGGCGATTTCTCCAATTAACCCCGAATCAAGAAGATTAAAGCATGATTCCATCATCCTTATGCGATTTATAACCCTCTAGTAGGTGATTTTCCATGTTTTGATGATCAAATTCATGATTTAGGATTTTGTTGGTTCTTGGTATAATAGTTACGAATTTGGGGGCTTTGGTGTATGATTTTGTATAGAAAGAACCCTAACTTGTATGCTAGAACTATTGTTGTGGTATTTGAATCAAGATTTTAGTTGCATGTCATGGATTAGGTGTTAATACCATGAAAATTCATGTGTTTTAGGGGATATGTGGGTAAACCATGTGTAGTTGTTGAGCAAATATGAATAGAATTGCATAATTTAAATAATGGTGATTTTACTAAAACAAAAACTTAAAAGATTGTACCATTGAGGATTATGAAGAAAGTAGTCATCTTTGATGATCAAAAGGAAGTATCGATGTTCACATAGATGTTTTATATGGAGGATTATAGTTATACCCACAAGGTTTTTGATGAAATGCTTGAACCAAATAAATTGTGTTAATTGAGAGATTTTATAATATTTACTCGATTTAAATAGTTTGTTAATAATCAAGAGTTATTTTGTGGGCATAAGCTTATGATGAATCTAAATGGTGAATTGGAATGATATTTATATAATCAAAATGTCGTTTTGAGTTAATCACCTAGATGGGTCGGATCATGCCATTTCAATATTGTTTATCGGAGAATTAAAGGTGGAATGTAATATGTCGAAACGGTTATAATGACCCGAAGAATGTGATTAAATGAATTTGGTGTTTAACGGGTCAAATGGGTGAGGATAACCCAATTAATAGATGAATGGTGTAAATGACAAAGAACACACATATGGGTTGGGTGACATACTTATGTATGAGGGGAATGAATAACCCAGTTATGTTTTCTAATGGTTTGCAAGTTTGATTTGTTGTCAAGATAGGTGTGACAAAGCTCGGATGGTAACGGGTCAAACGAGTGGTATTCCTACGGGCGAAGGTGAGTGACTCGAATTTGAGTTCGATTAGAATAATCATAATAATGACTTGGGATTCTTATGATTTAGATGATTTAATATAAATTATTAAATATGGTTTAACTTAACAATAACGTATTGTTTTGATGGCGTTGTGGGGCTTTAAACTCATAAAGAAAGAGTGTGAATTGGTAATGGGTCGAGTGACCCAAGTGCTGAAAATTCAGCATATATCCAGAATTTAACCGGTTTTGAAATATTCATAGTAAATTAACAAGATGTCCGTTCGAGGTGTATTATACATCGACGGAAAGCTCTATGTGTCTACTTTACTCATAATTTTTAGTTGAGGTGAAATACCTATTGTAAGTGGGTGTAAACGTTGAATTTTTACAGACACTTAAGGCTGTTTTGAAACAGGAATTTTATAATATTTATGAAACTATTGGGGATTAACCGAGAACTCGTTAGGGGTGTCTTTTATATGGTGGTAAACCTTAAGGTGTTTAAAACTCTTTAGATGAGTTAGGGATGAGGTATATCTTGATTTAGAATAAACTAAATGGTGATATTTTGGTTAATTTGTGGGGTTTGTTGTAATTACGGTGTCACAAGTTTGTAGCCCGGTTTAAATATACTTTTACCGTATGTGGTGTTTAAGTGGATTTACAAACCAAGGGCGGGTTAATGTTACAAAGTTAATAAGGGTGAGTGGCGGGGGTAATAACAGGTTGTTAACCGGACCGGTTGTGGTGTGAAACATAATGAGTGTTGGTCTATTATGTTGTTTAATTTTTACGATGTGAATTAACCTACTAATGGTGTTTGTAGTGTTTTAAATTCGTCTAAACAGGGTTATCAAAGGTGAAACGACCCGACTTTGGGGTCGGGAGAATAAAAGAACAAAGAAGTATACATAGGACTTTTAAACCGTTGTGAAGAAAAGAATAGAACAAAAGAGGACGCGTATCGAGTAAACGAAGGAACGAAAAGAAAAGGATCACGGGCTCAGGCTTGGGTCGGGCTTGTAGTGGCGCAAGAAAAGGGGTAAAACCCCCCATTCCCCATCATTTCTCCATTCATCTTTCTCACCTTCAAGTTCTAGAGAGAGAGTAGAGAGAGAAAGCTCCATAACCCGAAACAACACCTGCCTCGGTCCCTTCGAGACACAGAGACGCTTACGAATGAAAACAGATTGTAGAATTAATGTACGACTTAAAGAAAAGAGTACAAAGTAAATACGTATGTATGTAAAAGAAGAAAGAAAGATTTTTATTGTATTATGTATATAATATAATATGTATGTTTAAAGAACGTTTTAAAGAAAGAATTTAATATCAACTTAAAGAAAAAGAAACACTTGAACTCACCGGCGTTAGCTGACTATTTTAGTATGCACATCAGGTAGCAAAGGAAAGAAAAAGACTTGATACCGTAAGGGCTTAAAAGAGGATGGTTGGATGGCTGATGCTGACCAGAAGACTGACATCCCCATTATTAGATTATGAATGTTGATCAATGTTATGTTTAAAGTTTTTGTTAACTCTGAATTTCGTACAAGACTTCCGCTGTTAATGTTTTAATGATAAGTATCAAGGTTTAAGAACTATATTTATGCTATGTTTACCAACTATGAGAGGAACCCGTTGAATGGGTCCTTTCAAGTTGGTATCAGATCCATAGTTTGAGAGATTCAGACATTCGCCAAAATGACTGAGCTTAAACTGAGAATGGGATGTCAATAAGAGCAGCCAAGCCTCGAAAGAAGAATACTAAGGCCTTAGTAATAGATAACTGTAGAAACAGTAAACAGTAAGGGCTTAGAATAGGAAGGTAGTCTATGTCCTAGTTTAGAACATAGACACTAAATACCTTAGAATAGAAAGTAGAAAGAAGGTGTCCTGATGTAGAAACTCTGGACTTGAGTACAAATGTTACTCTGAGAGGAAATGTTCAGAACCCAGGAAGTAAAGTAAATTAGTAATTTCATACCGGTCTCTGTAATTAGTAATTTACATTACTCAAGGTGTTCTAAATAATTACCTATCATGATGACACGGGTATTTCCTTGTTCGCAATAAGAAAACATCATGGCTAGAAGGAAAGCTTCAAAGAAGGGAGCCGGTACGGGACGTAGGGGTAGGCTACGAGTCAACCGGGTCGAAAGAGAAGAAAGTGAACCCTATGTTCATGGATCAGTGTCGACCCATACTGCTAGTGAGAATGCTCCGAGTAACCCTGGAGCACATAATGAAGAAGGCTTAGTCTTGGAGCCAATTTCCAGGAAAGCGATAGCCGACGAAGTGGCTGTAGTTCTGAAGAACACTCTACCTGCAGCACTCACTGAGGCCCAGAAGACTGTGGAAGAAGAAAGAGGAAGGGGCCTACGGGCCGAAAATAGAAATGTGATTGAAACTGAGTCTGAAGGTGATGACTTCGACTATGATGAGAAGCGCGGCTACAAGTCCTTCCAAAACTGTGATCCGCGAACTTTTGACGGAAAGAAAGATGCTATTGTCGCATAGTACTGGATTGACCGCATGACTGCAGTCATTAAGATGAGTGAATGTCGTGCTGACCAAGCAGTAGGGTTTGCCGCTCATTCTTGTGCTTTCGAGGCATTGAGCTGGTGGGAGAATGTGAAGAAAGCTAAGTCTGAAAGAGATGTTGATAGAATGAAGTGGGAAGATCTGAAAGCCCTGGTCATTCAAAAGTTCTGTCCCCAAAATGAGATTGACAAAATGGAAGAAGCCTTCGTGGAACTCAAGGCTGGTAGCATGACACACTGACAGTTCACCTCCAAATTTAATGAATTAACTCAGCTGGTTCCGCATTTGGTGAGCACAGAAGAAAGAAGGATCAAATGCTATATCTAGAAGCTACCTCCAAGAGTTCGCACGATCATTAATGCCAACACTCCTGGAGACTTTTATTCGGTGGTGGCTATGAGTGGAAAGATTTTTGATGATGTGGCCGCGGAAGGCACAATCCCCGCTGAAACTCAAAAGAAGTGGTCTAACGCCACTAAGCGCTCGGGCGGGTATTGGTCTGCCTCAAAAATTAAGAAGCCAAGAGTGGAGGAAAAGGTCAACTATAGCAAATGTGGTAAGGCACACCTTGGGGAGTGCAAGTATGGGCTGGACATATGTTACCATTGTGGCAAGACTGGGCACATGTCCCGAGATTGTAACCGTGCCCCGGGTTCTGCCAACTATGGGAAGTGTCACAACTGTGGCGAGTCAGGTCATTTCTCCAAGGATTGTCGTAGACCAAGAACAACAAACGATGAGAAGACAAGGGGGCTGAGAAAGGGGGAGCGAGAACCAGAGCCTATGCCCTGACACGGGAGGAAGCAAGGGGAGATCCCAACATGGTGTCAGGTACATTCATCCTTGACCATGCCTTTGTTTCTGTTTTGTTTGATTCAGGTGCTAGTAAAAGTTTTAAATCCTCCTCGTTCTGTAAAAGATTGAAATACAAAACTTCCAAGATAGAAAGAGCCTTTAACGTTGAGACTGATGTGGGTACGAACACTAAAGTGGTAGAATTGGTATACGACCTTACCATACAGATAGAGGGCCATAGATTTCTAGTTAAACTATTCGTTATAGCCTTGGGTGGATTCGATGTAGTACTGGGAATGGATTGGCTATCTGCCAATGAAGCTCGGATCATGTGTAAGCGAAAGGTGATTCAGCTCAACGCTCCTAATGGCAGCGAGGTCGTAATTTATGGGGAACGATGTCACACCCCGGCAGGCGGCGGATTATACGTCCGGGCTGACGCGGTTGTTCAAAAGCTCATGATCAACTATTAAATGCATTATAATATTTATTCATCATATTAAATATCCGTTATAAATGGAAATGGAAAACAAGGAGTTCAAACATAACACAAGTTAAATTCAATCTTTATTAAAGCTAGGTCCATAGCCCTATGTGATCATGTAGTGTCCTCAAACTAGTGCACCTAAAACATGTGAGTAAATGTCAACTACAAGTAGTTGGTGAGTAACATAGGTTTTGACACCAAACAAAAGTTAGGTAGAAAGTATTTGAAATTCAATATGTTCAAAGCATAACTATAGCATAAATGTGAAAACATATAAGGTTCTAAGCGTACAATTCAATCCGTAAGTAACAGAAAACTAGTAACTACAATCTCACTGATTGTGTTTTGGAAAAATAGTAATATGGTACACACAAAACCCGCCAAGGTTCGTGTTAACTGGAATCGGATTCCCCTATAAATGATCATGTTAGGTACTACTTTAGGCCTGGGTAGCAGGTTAATGAATGTACTAGCATGAACACATGTAATGGTCACCAAACAGTTTAAGACATAAAGCACATAGTAATTTGCATGAGAACAAATGGTATTAAATTATGGTATGTAATGTAAACATGTTCCACCCCGAGTATTTGTAAACAATAGTAAAGAGAAAAGGGGCTATGAAACTCACCTGAGTTATGTACTAGTAGTGGATAGCACCACACAAGGATGCAATAGAAAACACAAGAGTTGGCCTGTGAACCGTCTACGTATGCCCTAGAATTATAAGCATAATAATTAGGGACACATGGATATTATGACGATGACACGGAAGAGTGAACGTCCTAATACGCATTAACGATTAAAGAGTAGACGAACTTGTTCACAGTAATAGAGGATTTTCTTAATATAATAATTATTAAGATAAGTACGTTTCTTGTCGAACGTTTCTAATTACGAATAATATTAATAAATAAGTATTTGTGTGGTTGTACCATTTAAATAATGGCTAGGAAAATAATATAACTTCATATATCATTTTTTAAGTTTTAGGGAAATAACACCATAATAAATCTTGTGGCAAAAATAATAAACATATTATTTTTATTTGAGAACATAAACGTTGGGAAAATAAAATAAATAATTATATTATTTATAACTTTGAAGTGCGACATAAAATTTATTAACGTGGCTAAAAAAACATATAAATATAGTATTTTTAATTGGAGTCAAGAGTTGAAAATAATAAAAAAATATTTTTTTAAAAGTGGGAATATATACTAAAAAAATGGGTTATAAAATCTAACCCGAGCCTACGGGTGGTTTTCGGAGCTAAAAAGCATTAATATGTTAATATATTAATATGGAGATTGTTTTTATATTAAAATAATGCATAAAAACTAATTTAAAAACGAAATAGGGGTGGAGGGATTTGAACACGGGTCTCCTCCCCCACAGCCAAGAGTCTTAACCAACACAGCCCGCTAAGGTATCGCGAACAAAACCGGTTTTGAAAGCTTTTATCATTTAAACCCACCCATCGAAGCCGGATCAAACCCAGTCCTGATTCCATTGATTTCGACAATGAATTGCAACAAGAGTTTGGGGGTTTTGATTACAGGTCTAAAACGAATCCCATCACGAGTTTAATTTGAAAAACGTCAAGTTTAAGTTCGTTTAATTCCTCTTTGAAATTTCCGAAACCCTAGATTTAAATGTGAGACCGAGTTGGACAATTCTGATAATAAGAATTGTTGAATTCATAGGGCTTTTATAGAGTAGAACATTTCGAATCTGTTGGAGTAGTTTAATTTCATTTATAAAGTTGTTAGGATCAAAATCCCCAAATCGTTTCAATAACAAACCCTAATTACGGGATCATGAACAATTCGATGTTAATAGATCAAATTAGCATGGGGCTTACACTGTTTGGAGGATTGCGAAGCTAATCATATGATTTAATTGAATTTAAACGAAGTCTAGGGTTGAACTCGATTAAACTGGTTTCATATGAACCCTAGATCATGGATTGTGATTGAATTGATGATATACGGTTAAATTAACATAGGGCTTTCCATTAATGGACCCAAACGAAGCCAAGGGAGGGTTAAAATACCAGAATATTGCACGGGTTGACTGTGATCGACTAAAACGGATGCCGACTATGGCGGATTTGATCTCTGGCGACTCTAACTGCGTCCCCGACGAGATTGATGTATGCAAAAGCTTCGGTGGAGTTCGTACAAGGAGCGCATGGTGTTCAATTGTGAGCTTAATGATCGAAACGAACCAATTTGATGGTTTCATGATTAGGAGTCGGCGGTTACGGTTTAAAGGATCATAAATGGGCTTAATTCGAATCAATGTCGGGGTTTAATGTCCTGATGATGGTCGTTAATGCCATAGACGTGCTTAACGGTTACGAATTGCAACGAAAATCAGATGTGGGGTTCGAATTTGATTTTGACTTTTCTAAGTCAATAGGAACAAAGGTGATTAATTTTGACTTTGTGAAGTCAAAAGAATGGGTTTAGGGTATTTACAACTTAGTTCCTTGTAGTTTTAGTTCAAAAACTGGCAGAATTAGTCCCTAAGGTTTGAGATTGAGTTAATTAAGTTAACTTTAACTGGATTAGGTTAACGGAGTTAACTTGGAAAGTTCGGATTGACACAAACGAGACACTCCGTTGACTAATGTAATCTCAATGATGAAAGCAGAAAAGTATATGAGGCGCGGGTGTGAGGCTTACTTGGCATACATGATCGATAAAGACGTGAAAGTGAAAGAGTTAAGCGAAGTACCCGTGGTGTGCCACTATCCGAGAGTGTTCCCTGAGGAACAACTTGGATTGCCACCTGATCGGGAAACGGAGTTCTAAATAGATCTAATGCCAGGTGCCCAGCCCATTGCCAAAGCACCTTACCGACTAGCGCCACTTGAGATGAAAGAGCTAATGACCCAACTGGAAGAACTTTTGGAAAAAGGATTTATCAGACCGAGCATTTCACCATGGGGTGCTCCGGTGTTGTTTGTCAAGAAGAACGATGGTGCCATGAGAATGTGCATCGACTACAGAGAATTGAACAAAAGAACTGTGAAGAATAAGTACCCGCTACCAAGGATCGACGATATATTCGACCAACTACAAGGCGCCAAATGGTTCTCAAAGATCGACCTACGGTCGAGTTATCATCAGCTAAAGGTAAGAGAGGAAGACATACCCAAGACCGCATTTCGGATGCGGTATGGACACTACGAGTTCCGTGTTATGTCCTTTGGGTTGACAAATGCTCCCGCAGCATTCATGGATATGATGAACAGAGTATGTCGACCAATGTTAGACCGGTCAGTAATAGTCTTCATCGACGATATACTCGTATATTCTAAGAGCGAAGGTGATCACACATGTCATCTGCGAGAAGTTCTGGACACATTGAAGAAAGAGAAGCTTTATGTTAAGTTCTCAAAATGCGTGTTCTGGCTAAAAGAAGTCCAATTCCTAGGTCATGTGATTAACGCAGAAGGTATCATGGTAGACCCAACAAAGATTGATGCAGTGTGGAATTGGGAAATTCCAAGAACACCAACGGATGTACGAAGCTTTCTAAGTTTGGCATGCTACTACCGGAGGTTTATACAAGACTTCTCTAAGATAGCCTCACCTCTAACGAAATTGACTCACAAGGACGTAAAGTATGAATGGGGCCAGGACCAAACCAATGCCTTCAAGGAATTAAAGAAGAGGTTTACCCAGGCACCGGTGCTGACCCTACCCGGTGGTAACGAGGACCTAGTGGTGTATTCCGACGCTTCAGGTCAGGGGTTAGGTTGCGTGCTCATGCAACGAGGAAAGGTAATTGCGTACGCGTCACAACAGCTAAAGACTCACGAAGTCAACTACCCGACTCACTATCTTGAGCTCGCGGCAGTTGTCTTTGCCTTAAAGATTTGGAGACATTATCTCTATGGAGTCAAATGCACCATCTACTCCGACCACAAGAGCTTGAAGTATTCCTTTGAGTAAAAAGAGTTGAACATGAGATAGCGGCGGTGGTTAGAACTGTTGAAAGACTATGACTGCGAAATCCTTTACCACCCCGGAAAGGCGAACGTGGTGGCCGACACTTTGAGTCAAAAGGAGACAACAACTCCTATCGAGGTGAAAGCATACAAACTAGTCGTGACTCCAGATCTTATGACAGAAATAGAACGTGCCCAAGGTGAAGCCTTGAAAGAGGAAAATGTCAAGCAGGAAAGGATAGTAGGTTAGTAGGAAAAACTGGAAACCAATGCTTATGGAGTACGAACACGGTTCGGGAGGATGTAGATACCCAAGGGTGGCAAACTTAGAGTCAAAATCCTTAACGAGGCTCACAAGTCTCGCTACTCTATTCATCCTGGAACCAACAACGATGTTACCGATTATGTGGGCAAATGCCTAACCTACTCACAGGTGAAGGACGAGCACCAGAAACCGTGTGGGAAGATGCAAACTTTGTTCATTCCTGAATGGAAATGGGAACACATTACCATGGATTTCATAACCAAGGTGTCGCGTACAGCTAAGGGACATGATACTATATGGGTAATTGTGGACACACTGACGAAAAGTGCTCACTTCTTGCCTATGCGTGAGAGTTACTCGTCAGAAAAACTAGCAGAATTGTTCATCAACGAGATTGTGGCCAGACACGGTATGCCATTGTCAATTGTGTCGGACCGGGACACGAGGTTCACATCGAGGTTCTGGAAGCGATTCCATGAGGCAATGGGTACGAGACTTAATATCAGTACAACTTACCACCCGCAAACCGATGGTCAATCCGAAAGCACTACCCAAACTCTGGAGGACATGCTACGGGCATGTATCATTGACTTTGGAGGTGGTTGGGATAGTCACTTACCATTGGCGGAGTTTTCTTATGACAACAGTTACCATCTGACCATTGGAATGCCGCCTTATGAGATGTTATATGAGAGAAAGTGTAGAACGCCCGTCTGTTGGGGCGAAATTGGGCAGAAAGACTTCGCAACCTTGATGTAGTCAAAGAAACTTCTGAAAAGTTTGACCAAATCAAAGCGCGAATGAAAGCCGTTAAGGATAGGAAAAAGTCTTATGTGGATAAGAGGAGGAGAGACCTTGAATTTCAGGATGGGGATAAAGTACTATTGAAAGTGTCTCCTTGGAAAGGAATAATTCGATTTCGAAAAAGAGGGAAACTAAGTCTGAGGTTTGTCGGACCATTTAAGATTGTGGCACGAGTTGGAAGGGTGGCTTATCGACTGGAACTACCTGAAGAATTGAGTGGAATCCGTCCTACTTTTCACGTATCGCATTTGAGAAAGTGCTTAGCTGACGAATCGACACATGTGCCGCTTGATGACATCGAGGTAGACAACAACCTCAACTACATTGAAGAGCCTATAGCCATTCTAGATAAGAAAGAGAAACGACTACGCAACAAGGTTATTCAGTTGGTAAAAGTTCAATGGAAACAACGAAAAGAATCGGAGGCCACGTGGGAAACAGAGTCCGAAATGAGGGAAAATCACCCTCAATTATTTGACATGTAAAAGGTTTCGAGAACGAAACCTCCAATAAGAGGGGTAGACTTGTAACATCTCAAAAATAGTGAAGAAAAAGAATAGAACAAAAGAGGACGGGTATCGAGTAACGAAGGAACGAAAAGAAAAGGATCACGGGGTCGGGCCTATAGTGGCACAAGAAAAGGGGTAAAAACCCCCCATTCCCCATCATTTCTCCATTCATCTTTCTCACCTTCAATTTCTAGAGAGAGAGTAGAGAGAGAAAGCTCCATAACCCGAAACCAAGATCGTCACCTCGGCTCGAGATCATTGCTGGAGCCTTGTATCGATTGGAGAAGGAGAATCAAGCAGAAACAAGTAACAAACGACTCCAAATCTGAGTTTTATTGTTAAAAGTGGAGTTTAGGGTTTTAAGTGGGTTTAAATTAAAAGTCAGGATTTTTACATGAGAAACGACTTAAAAAGCGTAGAATCAGCTTCATGGAAGCTAAACAAGTGTTTTGGACGTAAAAAGATTCAAACATGGATCAAAAACGACGAATTTGGCCAAGATCGTTTGAATCGTCCGAAATCTCGTTGAATGGTCCGAAAAGTCGGGTCGTCCGAAATGTATTTTCGGACACCGTAAGATTTTGGACAAGGATACGTCTGATCGAAAAAGCTTTCGATCGAAAAATATTTCGACCGAAACAGCTTCAGAAATAAATGTTTACAAGGGAAGAGATTTCGGTCGAGAAAGATTTCAATCAAGATAAGGTTTCGATCGAAAAAGATTTCGATCGAAATAGTCTTCAGATATAGAGTTTTCGAACATAACGACTTAGTGAATTAAAATTGTCTAGTTCGTGACTCTTAACAGATCACCGAGCTTGGAGTCCTTGCTGTGTGAATTAATCCATAAGAGAAATCAGATGAGTTTAAGAATCCCTATTTTTACTGTTTTAGGGTGGTGTGCATACTCAAGAATTAGACGTTTATAATAAATGTATTTTATTTAATTAAACGTTTTGTAAGAAAAAAAAAGATAAGAAAGATAATGGTTATTAACCAAATGTTTTGTAAGAAAGAAAGATAAGAATGAAAACAGTTTATTCAATTAAACGTTTTGTAAGAAAGAAAGATAAGAAAGATAACAGTTGTTTAACCGAACTTTCACAAGAAAGAAAGATAAGAAAGAATAGTTTATTCAACTATATGTTTTATAAACAGAAAGAGAATAAATAATGGTTTATTTAACTATACGTTTTATAAACAAAGAGAAGAAGAATAAGTCAAATACATTGTCTAATATGTAAGAGTATGCTTATACGAGAAAAGACTTGGGGTAGTAGCATAGTCCTCGAGACTAGTGGTACCCTAAGCATAGTAGCAAGTCTTTAGGTAGTAGTATAATCCTTGAGACTAGTGCTACTCGAAGCCGATGTTGCGTCATGGAGAAAGTCCATGACGTACCATGAGAAAAATCGGGACAGTGCTAGGCAGGGCACTATCGAGGATGTTGTACAACTGGTTAAGAGGAGTAACGACGGTTACTCTAGTGGCGACGGTCGCTAAGTAAGAATGAAGAAGCCCGCTTGGGGGGACAGAAAGTCGGGTATCGGCCTTTGGACGTTGAGCCTTAGGGAACAATACCTGCGCAAGAAGTTCCTTCGGGAACACAGAGGGGCGGTGTCGGCCTTTAGACGTTGAGCCTTAGGGAACAACACCTGCCTCGGTCCCTTCGAGACACAGAGACGCTTACGAATGAAAACAGATTGTATACGTTAATGTATGACTTAAAGAAAAGAGTACAAAGTAAATACGTATGTATGTAAAAGAAGAAAGAAAGATTTTTATTGTATTATGTATATAATATAATATGTATGTTTAAAGAACGTTTTAAAGAAAGAATTTAATATCAAGTTAAAGAAAAAGAAACACTTGAACTCACCGGCGTTAACTGAGTATTTTAGTATGCATATCAGGTAGCAAAGGAAAGAAAAAGACTTGATGCTGTAAGGGCTTAGAAGAGGATGGCTGGATGGCTGCTGCTGACCAGAAGACTGACATCCCCATTATTAGATTATGAATGTTGATCAATGTTATGTTTAAAGTTTTTGTTAACTATGAATTTCGTATAAGACTTCCGCTGTTAATGTTTTAATGATAAGTATCAAGGTTTAAGAACTATGTTATTCTATGTTTGCCAACTATGAGAGGAACCCATTGAATGGGTCCTTTCATGACAGGCCTTCCATCGCCGTCGTAGCGCTGCCGGAACGTCGCTGCACCACCGCCAAGCCGCCATCACGTCGTTTGTTGACCGGTTTGATATGGTTTTGTTAGTTAACGAGTAGGAATACTTGGTTGCTGTCAGTTTTCAGTTTTCATATTTGCGGGTGATCCTGGGTGATTGGATTTGAAGGAGTTCGGATCCGTGGAGATTCGTGTAACCATATCTAGCGATTGGAATCATTGATCTCAAAGTGTTGAGCTTTCCGTCAGCCGGTTTTGCAAAAGATATATTTGTCTAACCCCCTATAGTTGTGTTTGTTTCTTTTTGGTTTCCTACTGGACTCCTGATGGGCAGCCTAGGGTAATGGCCTAGACTGGTTCGTACAGTTTTACATATTCCGCTTCGTTGCTCAAAAATTGTTTTGAAACCGCTGGGCGAAACCTCAACAATTGTCGTCAAAGAAGACACAATATCTAGATGTCGAATGTCTACAGTCTGGATAGGTTAGTTTAATAGACTTGGAGGGGGATCGATCCCACGCCCCCCTACGAACTCTGCCGGTTTGTTGTTGCCTTTTCATCCTCACCATTTTTAAATGCTTAATTTGTAAGCCTTCCTTTTTCCTTGACTTTTTTTACACATTTAAGTTGACTTTCTCACATCTTTTTTTTTTAACGGCAACACCTAGATAGTATAAGATAATTGGGTTTCCCCGGAGCAACACCTAGAACATCCAGAGTAGCCCACCCCAGGAGGAACCCCCAACTGGGTAAACCCCCTGAACTGGCCACAACCCCTATTTTGTTGTGGCTAGGATTCGAACCCAAGACCTCCACTATGAGAAGCCTTGGGGCTACCATTGCACCAAATGGCCAACGGTACTTTCTCACATCTATATGCTATTTCTGTGATATTTTATTAAAGGTTGTATTAATAATATATGACTTTGTTCTTTTATTTTAAACTAGTTTAGGTAGCCCGCGTGTTGCGGCAGAGACGTTATAAGATTTGAAACTTTATCAAAAAAACGAAACCGTGAAACATGTCGGAACATTAACTAAAGAAATAACGCCATTGAAACGTAGAAATGAATAAACAGGTTACAACGGTATATCCGAAATTTAAACAAACATCACATCATTGACCCATGTTAGTTTTGAAGAAAATTATATCGAAACTTTGATAAAAATATTAAAATTAAAAAAAACAAAGAAGATAGGAAAAAAATAAAAATAAAAAGAAGATAGGAAAAGAAAAAAGAAACTCAAACACAAAAAAGGAAATAAAAAAGTAAAAAAAACAAAATTAAAAAGTAAATATTGCAAAAACGGGCCAAGGATTGTGGGGCGATGGGTTGAAATCCGCGTCCCTGACCCGTGCGTGGTGCGGTACGCTAAACCGGAAAAAAATTAACATTACAATGGTACTTAACCCCTCGGAAAAAAAATAATGTCAAACCTTTAAAAGTTAAAACAAAAAAGTTAATATAAAGAATAAAACTATTAAGAGAACTAAAAAAATTATTATTAATGTCCGCACGTTGCAAGGGTGGTGTTAAAATTCGTAAGACTCAGTTTCGACGACCGACTTGCGACGCGTCAACCTGTGAAAAAAATTAACGTCCGTAAAATTTTATAAGCTAAAACTTTTATGTAGAGCGTAGAAAAGAAAATTTAAATGGAAAACATCAAACTTCTTAAAGATGTAATTAATCTTAAACTACTAATAGCAATAAACTTTAAACTAAAAGTTTTATAAATATTTATGGAACTTCAGTACTTAATTTTTAAATGATTATAAGTACATAAAAAAATAGTAAAAAGAAAACGAAAAAGTAAATAGAAAAGAAGTTTATTGCCAATCACCTCATTACCCTCTTCATCATGCAAGATTTCATTACACGTGTACCTAGTATTCTCATTTAAGGAATACATGTGTGCCTGTGAGTATTAGACAGGTGAGAAAAAGTAGGCTAGGGGCTTGCAACAAACAATTGTACAAAGCGCTTAAACAATTATACTTTTGTGAACAGTAAAACTGTGTCCGACATTCACAATCGTATGTTATGTAATGTTATTAAAGTACACATTACAAAATTAGATATCTTTAACAGAAATTAATATTCTTATTATTACTATTAAGAATAATATTTATAATAATGAAACTAACAACCTTTTTTTTATTTTAAACATTTTAGTAAACTAGTTGAAGTCCCCCGCGCTACGTGGCGGAAAATCGTTCGGTAGCGATTCAGTCTGATACGATACCGGTACGGAACCAGCACACGTTATAGCAAACGAAAAAGAAAACCTAAATTCGTTAAATGCTTAAATGGATATCGACACATGTCGCATCTATCAAAAACTAAAAAAAAAGAATATCGGTACATGTTTCGATGATACCGATACCGATACCGGTACTGATGTTGTTCGGTCGGTATCAGTTAACGATGAAAATTTGTAAGGCTCGGTTTCGACGACCCATACAGTGGTATTCAGCAGGTGAAAAAAATAAAATCGAAACGCTGATAAAAAAAACATGTTAAAACGACATAAATGTTGTAAGAGGAAAAAGAACCTTAGAGCTGCTTCGACGACTTGTACGTTCGTGATTCGATAACTTGTACATTATAATGAAGTTATATCGAAAAGTGGATAAAAATAAGAACGTTGCAATGGTACACTCGGAATTTCGTAAAACATCAAATTTTAAAAGTTATAAGAGAAAAACAAAATATGACCAAAATTAATTATAAATATTAAGATGCACCCGAAAAACTCAAACCTGATTACCAAGCAAACCCGAACCCAACCTACTTAATATGATTTGGTTCGGGTCAATAAATCAAGAAAGGGTTGACCTTAGGAACCCGAATAAGCATTTAAACATATCCCAATTATTTCTAGGTTGTTGATTAGTAGATTACGATAGAAGGGTTACCAAATAAAACATTGAAAGCCGATTATACCCATCCAGTGGCATTAGTGCTCCAACACAATAAACCTTAAAATAGTTGTATATTAAAAAAATCACAACTAAAAAAAATAAGTCTGTAAAAATAAAAATATTGTTTATCAATAATACCCTTGACGATTTGTTTTATAAACATGAACTAATTTTAAGTCTCTTAGAAGTAATTCAAATAATACCAATAACCTACCTGATTTCTATATTAAATATTAATTAGATTCAATGAAGAAATGAATTCCTAGTCGTTTTAGCCTAAGAAGCCAGAATACCATTTTTGCAGCCCAATTCCAGTTGTTTCTTTTGTTCAGTGTGAATTTGTGCAGCACAATTTGTTTGGTTATTAAACATCAACTGCTTGTGGTAAATGGAAATGCGATTCTACATAGCAGATAGTTAAGAGATGATGGATCAAATTATACAAACACATATATGTACAGTAGGATGTAAAACATGAAGTCATACAATTATACCAAGTTATTTGGAAGTGAAAAGTCAGGAAACCGTAATGAATCTTCTTCTGCGGTCGTGGTAACCCGATTACCGAATACACCGACCCGTTTAAACCCGATTACCGAAACCCGATTACCGAGTAACCGAATCTTAATAGGGTCAGTATTTGGCTCGACTTTCCGGCGGTTTGCAGATGTCCACGTCTTATAAAATCTAACGGCGTTAAGTTTTTTTAACGGGGTCAAATGTAAGAAAATGGTTTGAAAGTAGGAACTTGTACTAAAAATATTCTCAGTTAATATTATTATTGGTCAATTTTTAAAAGTTGGGATTATTAAAATCATATAATCCTAATAAAAATGAAATAAATGGTTCGGGTTTCTAGTTTGTTCGAGAATATGTCTAGGGAAAGCTAGCTACCTATACTTTGTATTTCTTTTCTTTATCAATAAAGGTTTACCGTACCCTTTTCAAAAAAAATAATATTGAAATTTCTAATGTGGTTGTTTTTTAAAAGAAAGCTAGAATTATACACCTGTACGTTGCGGCGGGTGGCGTGTGGTGACGATTAAGTTATGATCGAAATGAAATGTAGGTAGAAATAAACACGTAAAGAGGCCCCGCGTGTTGCCACGGAAATTAACATCCTCAAAAACTTATATAGAAAAAAAGATAAAAATATTTACGTAAACTCATCCTGTATGAGAAGAGCGTATAAGACTTATGGTTATAAATTAAAACGTAAGAAAAAAAAATATTAAATGTAAGAAAAAAAAGTCTCCATTTATCTCTATTCTAACCATTCCGCACACTCTATTCCCCACCACCAATTGAGAAATTAATAAAAAGTATGGCTTGCTTGTTGTGTTGTTCACAAAGCTTGGAGACGTGTAGAAGATCTACAGTAAACTTTTTTTAATGGTGTGGGCTCAACTTGTACGTTTCATCAGGAGAGGCTTATACATCAGTCTATCCAAACAACCCCTAATGAATTAGAAATCTGCAGAGGGTGTTTCTAGTTTTTATGAAGTGCACCTTATAAGATTCGAACCCATGACCTCCAAAAAAGGAAAACCCTTTGAGAAAACCCTTTGGGAACCCTTAGAAACTAAGATTAGATAGCAACGAATGTGAATAGTAACTCCCCCAATGAGGGAGTGCCACGTGGCTAATAAAACAAATTTTCTTTTACATTTTTATTTTTAACCATTATAGTATATATAATATACGTTTTTAGCTCGTTTCATTTTCTATTAATTTTGTTTTTCTTTAATAACTTTTGTTTGTTAACTTTTTTTCAAAATACGAAGTGCGCAGCTATTTGTAGTTTTTTTGTCAACGTTTTGATATAATTTTTTTTTAAAACGGAGTTGTATTCAAAATCAGGTTTTTTTCGTTGCATGTAACGAGTGTCGTTACCGTTGTGGTACCGTTACGAGCCAAACCTATTATGGGCGAACAACATCATTGTCGATATTGGTATTATCGAATCCGTATCGGGTTTTCGACGACCCGAAACAGTATTTTTTTTTTAATTCGTTTTTTCCCTTTTTTTTTATTATTAGCTTTATGTTTCCTTTCTATTAACATTATTTTTACCGTTGCGACTACGTTTTCGTTTAAATTTTATTAACGATGGGTACGACACCGTTTTCTATGATAACTATTGTTCGTTAGGTTTTTTTAAATAACGGAATGCGCCGTTTTCTTAAAATTTTTTGATCAACGTTCTGGTTAAAATTTTATTAAAAACTATGTTCAATTCAAATTCGAGTATTTTTTTGTATCGTACGCTATAACGAATCTGGTATTCGATGTAAGTTTTATTCACGCAAATGAGTCAAACCAATCCACCGCCCAGCGGAGGGTAAAAACAAGCAGACCAAAAGACAGAGGAAGGAACTAAGGGAAAAGGCAAAAGTGTTGTACTGAACGCAAATGAAGTGGCACCTAACTGTTCACAGGTTCCTGATTGTTTAGTTATTAATATAATTTCAAATAGTAAGTTCTGACTGATATTTATTTACATAAAAGAGAATTATTAATTTGGTTGTTTTTTATTCAATAAAATGCCACTATAATTCCCCTGGCTAAATCCATATGTTGCTAAATAGAGTTTCGTGTCGTTGGTCATTTGGTGCAATGTAGATTGGTAGCCGTAAGACTTTCTATAGTGAAGGTTTTGAGTTCGAATCGGGGTCATAACAAAAAAAAGGTATGTAGCCAGGTCAGGGGGTTTACCTAGTTTGAGGGGTATGTGGCCTGGATGTTCTAAGTGTTACCCCAGAAAAACTCAATTATTTTAAAATATCTAGGTGTTATTAAAAAAAATAGAGTTTCGTTGCAAAGTAATTCTTGCACCGCTCTGCACCACGGTAAACTGCCAATTGCCCAATTGTGACCAGAGTAAACCACATGTTTCTCCGGAACTAACATCCCTTGTTTTCTTTTGTTTTTTTATTATTTAAATATTATATTAATTTTAAACAGATTTTGTTTTTTTATAACTTTTAAAATATAACATTTTATAAAATTTCGAATATATATCATCGTTACATGCTTATTTTTATCTACGTGATGATATAAATTTTATTTCAAAACTGAACCGTGTCAAATATATTTACTTTTTTATTTTTAAAATATTTTATGGTATACCGTTGCGACTATTTTATTTAAAACCGAGCCGGTTAAGTGTGATATTTTAACTTCTTTTTTGAATTCGCTTTCGTGTTTATTAACGCTCATTTTTACAACAACGTAACTTTTTCTTGATTTCCGAATATGTCGTTGCAACGTGCTTCTCTTTACGTACTTATTTAGTGATTTCTTATGTGTGTATTCATATAAATTATTCATTTTAGATATTTGAATAACTAAATAAGTGATTTCTTATGTGTGTATTCATATAAATTATTCATTTTAGATATTTGAATAACTAAAAGCAAAAGAAGAGTAACCCCAATTTGTTATTTGTAGCTTTTGCTTATATCCGATTATTAGAACAATTCTATGCTATATTCGTTTAACCTCTCTTTAAATACTTCTAGGTAAAAGAACTTCTTGCGCATGTTAATCTTTGTTGTACAAGTAAAAGGGTCGTGAACATCGGCGAAATTGCATTTACGACTTCACTTAATGTTCTCTCAAACTTCATGTTTTCTACTGATCTGTGGCATCACAAGAATTCAAAGATTCGGTATCGGCTTTAATGGAAATTGCGGGGAAGCCTAATACGGCTGATTTTTTTTCAATCCTTAAACCGTTTGATCCTCAAGGATTAGTACGACGTGGAAATGTTTATGGTAAAAAGATCTTGACTATCTTTGATAGGATCATCGATCAACGGTTGCTAACAAGATCAAGCTCACTTGTTACATCGACAAACAACGATGTGTTGGACTCGCTGCTCAACCTGAAACAAAAGGATGAATCCGAGTTCAGTAGAAATGACATGAGACATTTGTTTTTCGTAAGTAAAGCCTTTTTACGTATGTCAACTAGTTAGAGTAATCGATAATCTAGACATGAAAAAATATATGGTGTTTTTCCATTGACCTTATCAATTTATAGTTTTTGAAATTATTATAGGCCTTATTTATTGCGGGAACTGATACGACATCAAGCACATTGGAATGGGCCATGGCTGAGCTTATTCACAACCCAGAGAAACTGGAAACGGCTTGATCAGAGATCATCAAACTCATGGAAAACAAGAAGAATATAATACAAGAATTAGATATCTCTCAACTCCCTTATCTACAAGCTGTTATAAAAGAAACTTTTCGATTACATCCTCCAGCCCCTTTTCTTGTCCCTCACCAAGCCATACGCGATGTAGAAATCCAAGGCTTCATGGTACCTAAAAATGCACAAATCCTTTGTAATGTGTGGGCGATGGGGCGAGACCCAAAAGTTTGGTCATTTCCAGAAACTTTCATGCCAGAGAGGTTTTTGGAAGTCAAGATTGACTATAAAGGCCAAGATTTCGAGCTCATTCCATTTGGTGCTGGGAGGAGAATGTGTCCGGGATTGAATATTTCACATAGAATGTTACATATAATGTTAGGTACTTTGATTCAGAATTTTGAGTGGAAGCTCGAAGGAAACATGAGAGCACAAGATATAGATATGGGCGAGAAGTTTGGGCTCACTTTGCAAAGGAATATACCCCTAAAAGCCATTCCACTCAGACTTAAATGATTTATAAGTAACTATACTTGCATTTGTTAAATAAAAAGAATTAATTTCTTGTATTTAACTTACCTTTTTGAAAAACTTGTGCACTTGCATCATGTAACTAATGTATTTATTTCCCTAGTTCCATGAGATGATTTAATGGTATTGGTTTATGTTTCCCTTCCTAGTGTTGCTTCGGCCATTTCCCATTTGTGACCATGTCCTTGGATCAGGATCACGAGAGAGTAGCATTTGTGGCCATGGCCATTTGGGGTTGCTTCTGCCCTATTGATAATGCACTGATCATTGGCCTGATCAAACTCGATGGTGGATATCTGAAGACTCACACCTCTACAAGGATTATTTGCAACGGAAATATCGTCACAAACACACCTTCTATGTTGGATTTGCGACAAAAAAAAATTGTTGCAAATAGTTCCATCCCCAAGTAATTTGCGATGTGATTTGCCACAAAAACTATTTTCTGATATGACATTAGCGACCATATTGGTCGTCGCTAATTTGCGACACATTTGAGACGGAGCTGGCTTGATCCACGACGGATTTGTGACATACACATTTTGCGACAGATGATCTTTGCGATAGTTTTGTGACATTTTATTTGCGATGGATTTTCCATCGTTTTGTGCCGCAGATTTTAAAGCCTTGCTTTCTTAGGACTTTTTGGTTTTTTCCTTTTGGTGCAATGCAATGGTGTCTAGATTCCCATCATTATATACAAATAAAAATTAAACCAAATTCTTTTAAAATTAACTATATGGATTATTCAAACATGAAACAATAAATATACCGATTTGAGTATTTAACCAAAGATCTATTTTAGAAGAAATAGCCCCTTGTGAAAGTTTTAAATGATAACCAACTTTTTATGTGATAACACTGTCAAACAATCACATAATTTATAAATTATTTTTTTTGTTTAATTGTTAAAAGAGTATTTAAGTATCGTGAACATATATCTTGAACATAAATACGGAAATGATGAGTCTTACATATACGTACCAAATAATATTACATATATGTGACACATAGTGTTTACGTATATGTAATACTAACAAAATGATAATTGTTACATATACGTAACACTATGTTTAAGAGTGGTTTTCATGGTTATCACATAAATATTGGTTATCATTTGAACCTCACCCATAGCCCCTTACCATGATCACTATTGTTATGAGCTAGAAATAAGTAGTGTCTCAACATTAGTGATGAAATTAAGACGGTTAATTCCTAGTCGTTAACTCGTCAACAGACCATACATGTTGTAGGCCATACGCTCTTGGATCGTGTATGGACTACTCAAAACCCTTTCTTATAATCTCATTAGGAATCTGAAACAAATAACTCTTAGTAAAAAGTTCAAGAATTTAATATAATCTCATAATAAATATCTCAATTACTTTTATATAGAGTTGTACTAAACGTAGTCCTCCTCGACGTGTTGAACAAGAGTTTAAAAAGTGGAACAACCCTTAAACGGGAGTTTAGATGACGGCACCTGTTTTAAACTGGGGATTAAAATGGCCTTAAATAGGGATTTAAACGACAGTCGTTTAGGCTTTTTTTTATTAAAAAAGTCAAATATCAACTAAATCAATACCACAACCACTAGCTTAGCCTAGTGACAAAGGTGTATAGTCAATACTTCAATAAAATAAGTAGGTCTTGGGTTCAAGTCTCACTTGTGATAAAAAAAGGGGGTCCAGGTTAGGCAGAGAGTTTTCTCACCTATGATGGGTTTCCTCCGAAGAGACATAAAGATGATCGAGTGGGTTAAAAAAAACTAAATCAATACCGCGTGCATTTAGTAATTTATTAATAGGTTGCATTTAATCTAATAACCAATAGTATTTAATATAAACTTATTTTTCAAAATGTCTTTATTGACTAATTAAATGCTAAGATGCATTCATGAAAAAAATGACTAAACAAACCAAATTAGATATTTACATGTATAGTTATATTTCACCCCGCGCCGGCTCTTATCATTTCCTTTGTTTCGTTAATGAGCCCTAGATCAACTGGTTTGGGAAGAGTCACCTTCATAGCCTTTCAATGTGGAGGCCATGAATTCGAGTCTCATTTGGTGCAATATGCTTAGGTGAGCCGGAGGTTTTTTCTATAGTGGGCCTTTGGGTGGTGAGTTTCCCTTGGAATGGTGGGTGGGCCGGGTTACCAGCGTTGTCTGCGTTTGCGGACGTGGGTGGCCTTTCACCAATAGGTTTACCCAGGTGACTGGGCTTATAGTATTCGTTGGCCGTTAAAAAAAAGTTATATTTCAAATTAAATTCATTTGAAATAATATTCTTTTAAACTCTTTATGGTACAACCGAGGCATCACTATTTCTAAGTAAAATCTCAACTTCCTTGGCGATGGTAACGATAAACTCGTCTGAACCGGAACTTTTGACAACTCCCGATTCACGGCAGCAAAGGGAGTAAGGGTTAGGAAATACATACCTTCCTCACTTACTTGTCATACCCCTACCTCTAAAAAATGACTTTAAAACTTGTCATTTTACTCCATTTGAAAAATCATTATTTCTAAAAAAAGTTTTTTTTATCTTTAAAAACACTTTTTGTAATATAAATTAAGACGTATTTAAAAACATTTTTCGAACTAGTATTTTTTCTTTTTTACAAAACGTCTTTAAAAAATAATCATATAACGTTTTTATAAAAAATGATAAAGATTGTTTTTTTTAAAAGCTTCGCTACCAAGTTCGACCTAAAACCACCATAAGCCTGCCACAACCGCCACTACCAAGTTCGACCTACCAACGCACGCTACTCGCCGCTTAGGGGTGTGCAAAAAACCGAAAACCGAACCGTATCTGTGACTGAAAAAACCAAATTGAATTGTGAATTTGGTTTCCAGTTCAGTTAACGGATATACAATTTTTTAATCCGGTTTATTCGTCTAACCGAATAAGTGATAACTACATATGTTGAATTCAGTTTAACATTTTCTTGAATTCGGTTCGGTTAGAAAAAATCCCATTACGGTTCGGTTCGGTTCGGTTAACGGATAGGATTAAAAAAAATAAAAACTAAATAAACCAAACCGAAAGTACCAAAAACTGAACTTTGAATGCCCCTATCGCCACTAACCTCCACTACCTACAAACCTCGACCCGTCAGCACAACAAGTCCGTCACAGCCGATAAGATAAATTAAGACGTATTTAAAAACATTTTTTCTAACTATCATTTTAATTTTTTACAAAACGTCTTTAAAAAATAGGGAGAATTTCATATATATCCCTACAAATTTGCTAAATATCATATATATCCTAACCAAACTTTAAATATCAAATATATCCCTCTCTAATACTTAAAATATCATATTTATCCATTTTCATATATTTTATTAAAAATAACTCCTAATAGGATCATTATACCCTTAAGTATTTTAAATATCAAAGATATCCCCCACTAATACTAAAAATATCATGTCCGATCATTTTAATATATTTCCACAAATAGAATTCATACACATATATATTCAATATATATAAAATACAAATAATTAAAAATTATGAATGAAATTAGAAATTAAAAACACATATTAGAAGTATAAAAAGTCTTCTGTTTTCTTTTCCCACAATCATAATTGGATTATACCTAAATGGGTTAAATCTTTTCACATATATATTCAATATATATTAAATACAAATAATTAAAAATTATGAATGAAATTAGAAATTAAAAACACATATTAGAAGCATAAAAAGTCTTCTGTTTTTTTTTCCCACAATCATAATTGAATTATACCTAAATGGGTTAAATCTTTTGAGCCACTAAAAACAAAATGGTTTACGATGGTAAATGTGATTTTGTTTTAACTTGTTATCTATCAATTTTCAATATCTTTTTAAAAATCACTACTTACCTTTATGTGAAATTGGATGAAACCACCTTAACAAATATTTTGATGAAGTTAAGCAAATAAACCGGATGAACCTACTGTAGCAAAAAAATTGTTGATGAACGGTGACGTAAGGTTTATTCAGAGATTAATCATGGATTTTTTTTATTGTGATTTCTAAAAACATAAAAGAGGGTTAAAATAATATTTTTAAGAAGAGTAAACTTATCATTAAGTTAAAGTTTATTAGAGAGTGATTTATTTGATATTTAAAGTTTGGTTAGGATATATATGATATTTAACAAGTTTATAAGGATATATACGAAATTCTCTCTAAAAAATAACCGTATAACGTTTTAGAGTTAATATTAAGTTGAACTCACCATCAAGATGACACGTATGTTTTCCGGTGAACTCATTTTTCCGGCCAATAGTTTTTGTCCCGAACAACAAACCAAGAACCTCCTTTAATCATCTCCACTCTGTACCCACGTTCTCACGAGTTCAAAACCTACAGAACAACCCCAAACAGAACCCACAAGTAATCCCCTCTTCTCCGGCGAACTGGTATTTCCGACCGGCCCTTGATGACGTGAGTCCGATATGGGCCTAGGGCCTTGTATGGGCTCAAGGTTTGGGTTTGGGCCCAAACGATATCTGGCCCATTATGCTTAACTTGGCTCACTTCTTCTCCTATATAAAGAGGCATAAACCTTCAGCAAGGGAGGTCTCCTTTTCTCTTCTGGAGGACCGAACCAAGCGTTCCATTTCACACTAGCAAAATCATGTCATCCATCTTCTCTCGAACCTCATCACTCTAGTGCTTATTTCCTCTCAGCATGTGTTATTACATATTCGATTGTTCATGTATTGTTACTATATATTTATATACCGTACTGACTTGAGCGTCGGAGGGTGGTTCCCGAGGCACCCCTCGGGACCCCTTCTAAGTGGTTGCTCGTGTTGCAGATCTGTCCAAGCAATGGAAAAGACCAAATATGGTCCTAACAAACATGAGAACCTAAATCATTGCATCGTCCCCCTCTACAGCAGATCCATTCGAAGCTCGGATAAGGCTAGGATCGGTTCTTACGACACCAAGATCGGAACCCTTGAAAAACACCCTTCTACAGCCCTCACTCACTCCTCACCTCACGTTTCTTCTAAGTCGAACTCACCATCAAGATGACACATATGTTGAGAACTTTATATGCTTCTATATGGTTGTTTCAGATGCGGTTTACGGCGAGTGACCAGTTTGTGCAGCAATGTTTGAGCAACATGTCAGCTAAATGTAAAGAGGAGATTAGCAGAAAATATTAGATGCCACATGGAGGTCTTTTGGATAAAAAAAGAGAAACAGGGAGAGGTGATAAAAAAAAAAAAAAAAAACTATGGGTTATAGTTATTTAGTTTTTTTTTAATTATTTTTTAAGGGTATTTTGGTCTCTTCATAGAGAGAGTGAACCTTCATTCATTTTAGGGACCGTTAGTAAAACTGGTTGGCAAACTGTTGGGATCAAATCCTTAATTTCTCAAAGTTATGGACTAAATCCATAATTCGGCCAAACCACAGAGATCATAATCCATAATTTGACCAAACCACATAAATTATCCGTGTAATTAACTCATTATTTTATTAAAATCAAATATTATGTATTTTATAATCCAGAAGATATTCTTGTTCAAAGGAGAGTCAATCTGTTGCCACAATCACAATAAATTGAGTGTCAGAAATCATGTGGCCACACAAACAACGATGGATTATCTCACATTCTCCTTATTTTCTTTCATGTTAATATTCATCTATGCTATCACCATCTCCGGCCGCCGCAACTCCCGCCTTCCGCCAGGACCTTTTTCTTTTCTGATCATCGGAAGCCTTCTACTACTAGGCGACAAACCCCACCACTCTCTCGCCAAACTCTCTAAACGGTACGGTCTTTTAATGTCACTTAAGCAAATGAACCGGATGAACCTACTGTAGCAAAAAAATGTTGATGAATGGCGACGTAAGGTTTATTCAGAGATTAATCATGGATTTTTTTTATTGTGATCTCTAAAAATATAGAAGAGGGTTTCTATTTTCACTTGATATGACATGAACCAAGTAATTTTCTCTCGAGATAACCTTTACAAATTTTCATCTCTTATATTATTATAGTCCTTACTTATTGCGGGAATCAATACCACATCGAGCACGTTGGAATGGGCCATGACTGAGCTTATTCACAACCCAGATAAATTGGAGACGGCTAGGTCAGAGATCATCAAACTCATGAAAAACAAAAAGAATCTAATACAAGAATCGGATATCTCTCAACTCCCTTACCTGCAAGCTGTTATAAAAGAAACTCTCAGATTACATCCTCACGTCCCTTTTCTTTTCTTGTCCCTCACCAAGCCATACATGATGTAGAAATCCAAGGCTTCATAGTGCCTAAAAATGCACAAATCTTGTGTAACGTGTGGGCGATGGGGCGAGACCCAAGAGTTTGGTCACATCCAGAAACATTCATGCCGGGGAGGTTTCTAGAAGTCAAGACTGACTATAAAGGTCAAGATTTCGATTATTCCATTTGGTGTTGGAAGGAGGATATGTCCACGATTGAATATGGCACATAGAATGTTACATTTGATGTTAGGTTCTTTGATTCAGAAGTTCGATTGGAAGCTCCAAGGAAACATGAGAGCACAAGATATGGATATGGATGAGAAGTTTGGGTTCACTTTGCAAAGGAATGTACCACTCAAGGCTATTCCACTCGGACTTTAGTTGTTTAACGGTTGAATTTTTTAAATAAAAAAATTATTAGTATAAGTACGATTACAATAAAAAAAATTACTAGTTGTAGGAAAGTCGTTCATAAATAAAAATAAAATAAAACACTTTTATAAATACGATTACAATATAGAAAAATAAATAAAGCGGTAAATTACAGTACAATTACAATTGAAATAAACAAAAAAATAAAAGAAAGGAGATGAAGCAGAAAAGTATTGACTGAGGATTCGTATTCAATGCGGATCTCTTAAAACAAATTTTGAGTCTTTCAAGAGAACTTGTTTGTTTCCCAGGGTACAATAACTGAAGCAGTTATTACTGCAGGGGTAACCTGAGCACCCGAAATCGTACATGATTAAGAGAGAAGGAGAGAAAGATTGTTGACATTTGCTTGTTGTGTGTTATAGAATACGTATGAATTCTAGTGTGTTAGAACTAAGAACACCTTAGTATTTATAGGCCTTAAGAATTAAAACGAAATAAATTGTTTTGAGCGTCTTTAATACAATTTATTCTATTTAATTCTCAAGATCGTAATTGTTGTTTGAATCTGTTTCAGCTTTCTGTGTAAACTGCAATTACGAACTACCCAGATCGTTTCGACCCGGAAGTTGCTCGTCCGTACCCGGAACTTATCTCGTCCGGAGTTGGATTTGGTCGTCTGTACCTCGTTCAGGTCACCCAGACCTCACTCAGGTCATCCAGACCTTGAGTTATGGTCGTCCATACTTCGTTCAATTCATCCGGACCTCGAGCTTGGCCGTCAATAGATTTACACTTATTTTCGCTCAAAATGACGCTTTTAAATAAAATGGAGAAACGTACAAGCGAAATCGAGCGGGAATCGAGTGTAAATATATGATGATTATGCTACTGGGACTACCATTGAAAATAAAAGGGAAAAGTCAAACTGTTAGTTTATATTATTATCAACCAATAAATCATAGTTTAGATTATTAAAAACCAATTTGCTTTTATTTTATAAAACAAATTGGAGTTCCCAAGTCCGATCTTAGAAAAAATCCAAATTAAAATTTTGATTTTCCAACGGATCCGATAGTAAACATCTTTTTTAAATGAAATCGCACTCCCCAAGTGCAAATTAAGTTTATAATGTATGTTTCGTCATATTATTGTTACACGTTGTTGGTGTTTTTATCCTTTTTTTTATATTTTCGCCCGGATTGTATGGGTAATTTTATGAAGTTTGAAAAATCAAAGTATATAGAAGAGAGTTTGACTATTTATAATTATATTCACAAAAATATTCTCAAAATTTCTATTTTATTAAACGATATTTATAAGTGTATTATGAGAATTTCTCCTTATTAAATGGGTTAGAGATGTTAACATAAACAAGATGTGTTTATTACATAGGTGGGATGGAGTAGCGTAATTAAGACATGTAGGTGGAGCTGTCGTTCTTTAGGATAGGTGGTGCATTTTCGTCGTTTTTTTCGAAATGAGTGTTGGTGAAAAAAAAAATTTATCAAAATGTATTATTTAAAAAATATTTACTAAAATGTGTGTTTTTACTTTAAACCTTTAATTTATCTAATCTATTATAATTCTTTTTCTTTTTTATTTGTTTAGTCAATTAACCTAATATAATTTTTTTAAATTTTTTTTCAGTAAATTCATTATAGTTTTCTTTTTCATTTTTAATTAACTTATTATAATTTCTTTCTTTTTATTTTTTTAATCCAACCTTATCAAATACAACTAAAAAAATAAAATTTCTAATTTTCCACGTGAACTAACACATTTGGTTGAACATACATCCTTCATAGCACCTCTTCACTTCATGCTACTGCGACTTTGGGTTACATTAGCCACAAGTGCAAAATCCCTCCAATATTTATGTTCTCGGTTCGAGATGTTTTGAGAATGTGTAACATTGCATCATCGGAGACAAATAAAAGCAAAGCTCTCCAAGTGGTAATCCTCACTACAGTTTGGTGCATATGAAAGTTAAGAAATGGGGTTGTATTTGGAGGGAAAAAGACGTCAATCAATTGGCTATTCGAAGAAATCAAAAGCACGAGTTATTTATGGGCGAAGAACAGAGCCGGTATTGGGCCTGTTGAGTGGGCCTTGTGGTGCGATTTCAAAATTTAATCTTCCCTGTTTGTTTGTTTTTTTTTCGGTTTGTATTGTGCTAGCTAGCTTCTGCTAGCTCGCCTTCTTTTCCTTCTTCGTAATAAAATTTCCGCCTTATACAAAAAAAATATATGCTTCATCTTGTTATTTCTCAACATTTGTTTCAGTTTTTCTTCTTATAATAAGTATCTAATTATATTAGTTGAATATGTTTTTGAACCTAAGACTAAAAAATTTGGTGTTTTCTTCAAGCATGTTAGCGAATAATGGTGTCAACTGCCCAAAGAACTTGCTTTTCTTCCTTATTGTATTCATGTTGTTGAAAATTATTTCTAACATATACTCTAAAGGAAGTTCTACTCCATCGTTCGGTAAATCTGGCAGTAATGTGTTGACGATCATCTGTAAAACCTCAGATATAACAAGAATTTGTTGTTTTGTCTTGGTCCAACAAAATTATTGATCATTGCCTCAAATATCATTCTTAAGAAGTTGAACCATCTATGAGTTGCAAGACAGACCAATGCAAGACTAAAAATTTCACCTATCTGATCAAATGCTTTTGTCCTTGTTCCTATACAATGAATAAAGACATGAACTAGATATCTCTATTGTTTCCCTAACAAGGTCTTCATCACTTGTCTCCTTGGGAAGTTACCCTCATATCCCATGGTTTGTATAATCTGTGAAACGCGAGTGTAGCTGATTCGATAAGAAAAATTGACATTATCTTTGAAATTCAGCACTTCCCTAATCACTTGCTCATCAACTTTTATAGTCTTGCCTCCCACAGTACTTTCAATCCAAATATCTTTGTTGACATGACGATACACAACATTATTCAAAAAAAAAAATATATGCTTCATCTTGTTATTCCTTAACATTTGTTTCAGTTTTTCTTCTTATAACAAGTATTTTATTATACTAGTTGAATATGTTTTTGAACCTAATATAAAAAAATTTGGTCAATCTCTAATTAAAATGACAGAACCTAGCTGAAGCTCGTCCATCCAATTTCAATATATTACTTGAGAACGGAAAAATAATCCAGATTGTAAATTTATAGAAGATGGATACATTATACACAAAAATCGATCAAATTAATGTCAATTAACATACAGATTCAATTTTGCAATTGCCAGATGAGGAGTTCCAGCCACGGGCGGCGAAGATAGCTCGGACAATTTACAAGAATATGCAATTTACAATAATTAAATATTCGCTTCAAACTTCTAGATTGAGTACTTCCAGATTGAACCATGAAAGTTACCTTTCTACCGGAATGTCGAGCACGATTGAAAACTGGTTTCAGTTAGCTTGACTCTTTTTTTTTTTTTTTGAAAGGCAAATTTCTTTATTCCGGAAGTGTGACTTGAACCCATGACCTACTCAAACTTTGGTGTTCCTAGAGGATTTTCCTCTACCACTAAAACCTGATTTGATTACATGATTAAATGGGCGGCGATATCAAGTTCTTGAAAAACTAATTCAATCAGTGGCGATAGCAGATGGAAGGCTTCAATGGCTGCTTGAATCACAAACGATGTTCTTCAAAAACTGAAACGTAGGAGAGATAGAACGGGATTCCTTTATTTAATAAAATAAAACCTAAATACAAAATAAATAGGAAAATCACCCATTGTGATAAATAATTTTCAAATCATCCATTTTTTATAAATATTTATTCTTTTAGAAAAAAAAAACTCAGGAGAGGAGTTGGGTCGGTGTATTTGTTTCCTTTGTGTCCGATCAAGCCATGTATCGTTCTACTAGAAAACATGGTTCTACAAAAATTTTCGACAAGTTACCAGCAAAAGAAATTTTCCAAAAGTTTGCGACAAGTTTCCGATAAAACAAAAATAAAAAAGTTACCACAAGATTTCCTACAATTTTTCGACAAATTTATTAAGTAAATTAACTTATTTATTTAATATAATCGTCGGAATATTGTCGCAAATTACCGACGAAAGAATTTTGTCGCTAATTCGTCGGAAAATTAGTCGAGACTTTGTCAGAAAATACATTTCCTACTGGGTTTTTCCAACAAACACTTTTTGTCGGAAACTTGTCGCTAACGGCCAATTCCGACAAATTTCCCACGAAACTGCCGTCGCAAATTTTTTATTTTTTTAGTAGTGTTGTGTGTCGACCCCTGATTGGTTCAATAATAAATGTTCATAAAATAAATAAACTAATTACATTACATTACAATACCTTTAAAACTCAAAACGCTAAGTGTTTATGCACACTTTACAATTCCTCAATACATGCTTGCGTAAACGTCACCGTCCCATGTTTATTTTTTTTATAATTGATTATTTTATTATTATAAATTAATTTTAAAGTTATTTGTTTACCAAGATCTAATACCAATCTGTGACACCCCGATTATTTACTTAATAAAATAAGTAAGTCAAGGTCGTAACAATTGATATCAATACACAACGGCGGAAGTTGTATAAACTTCATGTTAGTTTGGTAAATGGTATACCGTTGAGAGTTACCAGAGGAAATCGAGTAAACCCTATGATACATTTCATGTGGCGCATTCACGAAAATGTTTGGCAGGAGAAGAAGTTGTTGCTTCCCATGGTGTTAATGAGGTTGTCATTGTGAATCAAGTAGAAAAACAAGTGACTGTCATAGATAGTGGAATGAATTACTTGTGTTGTGAGGGATTTAGCATGTATTATCCCTTGAAAGGACCATAAAAGGTGGAATTAACTTTAAGAAAGTAAAGAGCAGGAATGTTGAATTGTTACCCTAAGTTTGTGGTGGTGGATTTCGGGGACGAAACCCAAAGTTAGGGGGGATGATTTGTAACAAACCAACTTTCGGATTTATATTATAATATATTATTTATATTATAATGATGAAATTAAACCAAAATAAAGATGGAGGGTTTACATGCAATTGAGCAAGTCTTAGTTTTAAATAAAAAGGGATCAAATATGAAATATGAGGGGTTGTTTGTGTAAATTCTGATTTTGGTGTTTTATGGGGGTATTATGCGCAGAACACACACATATGTGTGTGTGTGTGTTCTTGCGATTTCCCTCAAGAGGAGACAAGGAGAAGAAGCAAAATCCTAAAATTGAAGTTTGCATATGAAACCAATGGGTTTTGATGCAATCCTCTTCTTCCAAACATCAATTGTAAGCATTCTTTCATCTATGAATCTTCTTTAATGGTGTTCTTGGTGAGTTTTGGTATAAAACGAGTTTGGGGCTGAATTGAGTGAAATTGATGATAGATAACTTGTTTTAACTTGTTATCTAGCTTGTCTAAGGCTGTTGGAGTGTGTTTAACATCCTAGAATCATCTAATTTCAATTATGAGAAATTAGAGTTCTTGAGTTGTAAATTGGGGTTTTTGATTTGAAGATGTTAAATTGTTAAATTAAAGGTCGGAAAGTGTTATATGGTGATAGTAGACACAACATTTGGTGAAATACTCCAAATTTGAATGTTGAATGGTGATTTAAAGTTATGCCCATAAGGTATAAGGTGTTTGATTAAATGTCTAAACCAAAATGTTTAATAAAACTTGAGTGAATTACAAGTTTACTTGTTTAATATAAAGAATGATAAGTCAAGTTTAAATTATTGGGCATAAGCTTATGGTGAACATAGATGGGGAATTGATGGGTTTGAAAGTTTGACTATTATAAGTAAAACAGGTCATTTGGATCACAAGGGTGTGTTTGGTGTCAATTGGTGATCAATGGATTACTAACTATAAATGGGTTGTATAGGTGATCAAGTAGGAAGGGAGCTAGCTTGGAGGATCAAGCGAGATCATCTTTAGCAAAAGGTAAGTGCTTAACACTTACTTAGTAATGATAGGTGATAGTAAATGCACGCACTAGATTTACTTGTTGATATTGTTGATTAGCATACGTGCAAATATGTTTGTATTGATTTGGTGAAATTACATATGGTGTTTGTATGCAAAAGGTGAATGCTTGAGGTCTATGAACCTCACAATGTCATATAATGTTTAGAGTCATAAAACTACTTATGAATTTTATGGTGTAATTATATGACTTTTTGTATGCAAGGGTTGGGATAGTGAAATAGTGGTTTGAAGTCTTTGAACTTCTCAAATGGAAAGGGTGGTATTGGGATCTTTGAATCCCACGTGTCGGTAAATAACGGATATGTTATAAAGGTTGATTGGTGTTGTGTGTGTACACGTGTTTGTATGTTTAAGAGTCGGTGTTTGAAGTTTAAGAACCTCACTTGGTAGTTTATTGAGGTCATGAACTTCAGTTATGTCGTTGTAGCTTGAAGTCTTTGAACTTCACTAATGTCGTTGTTGCTTGAAGTCTAAGGACCTCACACGGAAGTAATTTGAGGCCATGAACTTCACAAGGTTGTGTTTTGGTGTTTGCGGTCTTTAGAACCTCATATAGAGGAGTTTGAAGCCTAAAAACCTCACACGGTGTGAATTGAGGTCATGAGTTTCACGAGGTCGTTGTGGTGTTTTGAGGTCTCAAGAACCTCACAAGGTGTATGGTCGGGTTGATAGGAGTTTAACTAAGTAGTGTATACATCCATAGGTGTAATGTATGTAAGGAGTTATATATGTTAATTGGAGTCTTTGAGTGCTAACTAGTACGGTTTGGGTAATGGGGTGATTGAAGTCCATGATTGGAAATGTATTTTGGACGAAAACATACTTTGTCTTCTTAGTATAAATACTTGTATAGTTTAAACATTGTAATGGGGACTTCATTTGATATATCAATATACTTTGGAGAGTTACACCTTTAAAAAAAACTTGTTAGTCCTCCCGGTCTGCTATATTCCAAGCTAACCAATCACCGAATATCTGCAGGAAAGGCGGAAACAATCCAAGAGACGATGAGATCAAAACCGACGAATCAAACTCCAAATAACGAATAACACGCCATGAATATGAGATGAATCACAAAACGATTTCTTGTATTGATAAAGATGCTGAATTACAATGCTAACTCAGACTAAACACACTATTGCTCTGTACTTAGACAATTCACAAAAGATTACAAATCTCTGTACTTAGACAATTCACAAAAGATTACAAATCTGTAAGTTCTTAATTACAATTCAAACAACAAGACTATATATAGTACAAAGATTTTCGAAATCTTTGTCGTCCGAAGAAGTTTTCGACCGAAAACTTCCTACTTGTACAATTTAAGCTTGAACTTATATTCGATGGACTATTAGGTTCCAACAATCTCCCCCTAGTCCATTGAATCACAAGTCTTCAGTCTTGTCAGCTCAGGCTTAGGATTTACTTTTACTTTCTTCGATTCCAGTTCCTACAACCGCTTCTTGATTATCTTAGCTTTAGCTCTCATAGACAAACAACGAGCAACAACCCGCATGTACAACTTTGCTTCATTCTTTATCATTGAGCTCATATCACACTAGATCGTATTGTAATAAAAAAATCTTGAGATCTTCATCGGGTCAAACACCCTAAAATCTGGTAAGCCACTTTGTTGAATAGCAGATTCATTAGTCATGGAATCATAAAACCATTTGTCAAAATCTTTGATAAAACTCTTCTTTCTCTCAGGAATGTATACAGTCATCACCGTATCAGCTGGTTTGACTATGTATCTATACTTTCTTTGAGCACTTGACCTATATTTCTTCTTGATCTTTTTACATTCTGGAATTTAAGTCTGGAAAGAGGTAAACCTATCTTGTCCTGTAAGGCCCCAAACCCGGGAACCTGACTTGTTGGCATACACGTAAGCAAAGTAGTCATAGACATAAATCTAAACTCAATTTATTGCAGCGGAAATAAATAGTCGACAAAGGTCAATGACCCAACCCAAATCAAGATTCAAATAAAGTGCTAAAGTTTAAATATTTCAACGACACAACTAATAATAAATGTCATCACGAATGTCCGCGGTAACCAATTGTCATCCAGAAGCCGCCAGCTCACACTTTCTCTTTATCTGAAGTACATGCTTAAAAGTCAGCTAGGTTGAGTGAGTTCTATAGTAGTTCATTAGGGGATATTAAGTCCCAAAACCATTATAAAAATGATTTACGTCGCAAAGGTTTTCTCATAATAATTCATCATCAATTCAAATAATATATTTATCGACGTACAAGTATATCATGTTGTCTAGTCCGAGGACGTAAGCAATCATGGTCTCCCACCAGACCGCCGTCAAACACAATAACCCACCTACTAACGTCGACACACTATCAAGCTTACGCTTAATATCCCGCCTTACTAATGCCAGACTCGAAACCCCGTTGACTAAAGTCAACACATCATCAAGCTTACGCTTGACTTCCAGCCACGACGTTTAAGTTCATGACACCAAACTCATACATACATGCAAGCATAACGATTATTTAAAAACATATATTTTTTCACCAAAAACACCTTCTATGCATGCGTTCACTAAAACACGTTTCGCATGTATTCATGCCCAAAACAATAAAAACAGTTAAAGGTGGGCGATAGAAACTCACATTTGTTAGACATGCCTCGTTCTCTAGAACTCGCTAACGCCTCGTGCTCGCCTTTCGACCTCGCACCTATAATACACACAATTTACGAGTCAATAACACGACCCGACGTTAAACCTTCACCTACACGACTAACCCTACGTCGCGCAAGGCCACATGTACGTGCATGGCACCATGCATGGTGTTCATGCGTTACGTGAACCACATGTACACGTTCCCGACCTTCCAACGCTTCCCGTGCGTCTCTTCTATTCATCGTACACACGCAACCTCGCATCCGGCATCTCGGTTCTCGCACTCGGCTAAACATTGCCCGAACGGACCCAACCCAACTTATGTCGGGTTCCTCAAGGCTTCAAGTACCCCACGGCCCCGTTCCAGTCGTGAACCGCCCATACGAAGGACTGCCACGTCCGAACAGCCCCTTCGGGAGACAGCTGTGCCCGTCCAGCGCCGACACCGGCCCCCTTGCGCGTTCCCCGACCCTAGCCGTATGCCCGTAAACCCTTCTATAGCATCCTTAGGGTTCTCGGCTAACACTCACTCGACTCCCACGAGTTTCGAACGACAAAATGATTATACGTAAGGAATATAAGAATAATACCTTCAATCCGAGCGACTCATGCAAATCGAATCGCCTAGAACCCGCCTTCTTCCTCCCCTCGTCCTCCACGAAACCCTAGAATCATACCACGTGTTAACATGGTTAAACGGGAATCAAATCACACAAACGATGACTAGAGGCTCACGATTTTACCTTGCTTTGAACACGAAACACGACGAGCCTCTCCGTTATCCCTTTTTCCTCTCGGCAGCCACAAATAAGGAATGGGAAACCCCCCCCCCCCTCCATGCGTAACACCTTAAAGGGGTTGTTGTCGGACCGAGCTTGGGCCTCGCGCGCTACCGGCTAAACCTCGGGCTCGGCCAGTCTTGAAATCTTTTACAAAACTCTCCCTCAAATCCCGATTGTTACATAATAACCCCGTCTAACTATCCACATAAGTGAAAACGTAACCCTAGAACAATTATTTACAAACCCGTTCTCTAAGCGAGAAACCGGGATGCTACATGTCCACACTGTTTTCTCAGGAAGTTCTCAAAATCAGAAGCACTTAAACTTTTTGTCGGGTTAATTAAGTCCATATGACTCAACTCTCTTATATCCCACCTCGGCAGTGTTTGCAACTTATGACATGTAGCAAAGTACTGAACATCTCCCTTAACCCTTTTGATAACATACATCTTTTTCTCATTATCATACTTCCAACCAAGGATCTGGCCTGTTAGTGCCTTTCTTGGATTCCTTATCTTTTGAATAACTTTCTCCACGATCGAAGGAGTTTCGCTAGTTTTCCACCACAAACTTTTGTCAATCACATCTTGTTTTGGTGTAGAATCAGACTGAGCTTCATCTTTGTTTTCTTCTTCTTCCGGAACATCAAACGGTATCCGTTCATCAACCACTCTATCAAGTTTCCCTATCACATTACCATCAGCATATGTTTGTTTTTCTTCATACTCATATTTTTCATACTCCTTATTCGACTTGCCTTCATCACTTGACTCTTGGTCATTAGAACCACCATCAATAGCACCAGAACTATCACTACTACTATCGTCGTCATCAGAAGGCTTATTATCATTCTTTTTAATGTCAGTAATAACCACTTCATCATCTTCCTCTTTCTCATTTTCTTTCTCCTTTTCTTCCTTCTATTTCTCTCCATCATCTACCTCCATTCCTTCACCATGTTGATTAATCAATGAATCAACGTCAAACATATCTTGTGAACTAAATAATTCTGCTTCAATGATTGGAGACTCATTCTGTTGAGGAAGTTCAGCTGTTGACGGTCCTTCTTGGTTATCACGGTTGGGTTGAGCAGTAACATTCTCACTTTGAAATGACATTCCAAGATGCTTTAACAATTCTTACACCATGCCTTGAAGTTGATTAATTTGACCTTGTTATTGATCAATTTGTTGTTGCTTTCTTGTATCACTAGCTTTTAGCTCTCTAATATCTCTTTCATTAGCTGTTTCTCTACTTTGAAGATTATCAATCTGAGTCTTTAGCTGACTAATCACATTTGCTGTTTCTTGAGTTGTAAAGTTAGCAAAATCTTCATCCATCAACTTATACTTCTTTGAAGCCTTATCACTTTCAGGTTCTGGAACTTATTTTCCTTTGCCTTTGCCTATGTATCTTTGTGCCATTGTCTTCATACGCTTCTTTTCGGGCTCTTTGACCACAATACCTTTAGACGGAGGAGGTCTAGAAGGCATGATCGTTTTAGGTTCTGCTTCCTTTCTTTTGCTTCAGTTTCAGGTGTTGTCACAGGAATATAACCTTGAATATTTTCGTTTTTAGTTTTATTCAGCTGTTATGATTCTTTTTCTTGTACAAATACCAACTTAGGCTTGGTATTTTGAATACACTGAATCATGCAGTAGTAACAAAATGATGCAATCAAAAACTCGGCAAGAAAATTTTCTGACATCTACTCTTTCTGTTTCAAGGTATTCTTTCAGGTTTATAGTCCTCCACGACTGTACGAACAGCTTTAGCCGTTGTACACTGGAAACATTCGAGGTCTCTTGGGAGACTTGAAATTTGTTTTAAGGGACCCGTATTAAACACGAAGCCTCGGTCACAAATTATGTATTTGTTTTACTTTTTGTAATTTTCTTTTATTTCCGTTGTAAAAGTATTGTAATTTACTGCTTGATTTATTTCTTGTATTGTATTTGGAATTTATACAAGTGTTTATATTTTTGGCGAACGGTTCCTACATTGACCATGTTTGACAGGCGTTGACCCGAGTTTGACTCGTTTGACTAGGTTTGACCGAGACCCGGGACGCCATACAACCATCATTTTCCAGATCCGTCACCGGATCCTATCCAAAAACCCTCATTTAACACCCGAGAATGAAAACCCGACCACCAACATGACAGATCTAGATGGAAAAGCAACCAATCATCAAAAGTCACCCTAAAACTTCAAAACTAACCTTGAACTCGTAGATTGAGACGGTGGAAACCGCGCAAAACAAGATTTGGTCGTTCGGGGCTCGGCGGAGACTCGCCGGAAAACCAGGAGTCATAGAAAAACGATTCTTGATGCCGGAAATTTGAATAGTTCTTGAGATCTTACCTTACTTTTCCAGAATTTCCACGTTCAACCTCAAGGCCGCCTCTGACCGCCGTCCCAAGCCTTCGGATATGGCCGGAATGGAACCTGCAGCCACCCTTACCATCATCGTCTCTACCCTACCATCACCTTCACCGTCGCCGCCATCGGGTTCGTCTCTTCAGACCGCCGGAAATGACGCGGCCTTCTACCTATCTTGCACCACGACGTCGTTTATTGAACCGGGCAACCATTACATCATCGAAACCCTAACGTCGGTCACCGCCGCCGCTTGGAGCTTCTACCACCGCTGTTTGTGGTGGTTTCCACCACCATAGCTGACGTTTGTGCCTTTAACCACCTAATTTGTTGTCGTACCATGTGTCGCCGCCATCGTCGTGGCTAGTTCGCCGAGGAGCCGCCGGACTGGACGACTCTCTCCTTCTCTCTCGTACTCTCTCTCTAACATATAGGTGTGTGTTTGCTCAAATGAAGAAAAATGGAAGGATTTTCACTTTTATATCTAGGGTTTTTGGGTGGATGCAAGCGTAAGTGAATACCGCGTGTAAAACCCAAAACGTCGTCACGTATTTTCGTCCTCGTTTAATTATTTCTCGTTAATAATAACTAGAAACACTAAATTAAATATTCCTCAAATATTTATTTCGTTACTGAAGGATATCCAAGTCGATACGCGTTGATAACGTGCGTCTGGACTCATCTGTGGGATCTAACGCTTCGCGCTCCGGTTGTTGTTATTATTTTCCTTATAATAATAATAGTAAATCGATAATGATAGAATATACATATTCATTTATATTATTCAATTATACGAGGTAATAAAAAACCTGATTTACGTTTACGCCAGTATATGTCATAGTCGTGCGTCCCACGTCCAACGTCGTATAGCTCACGCGTAAATGTTCCTAAACTAATAGTCCAAATAAATATTAATAATATGATTAATATTTAATATTAGTAAATAGATGTCGTGTCGGGTATCTTTTACTAGCATACGCGCGTTAATTAATTTGACCATATACCGTGAGACTATATAAACACTATGTATTAATTATAAGTTATCTCGAATCATACAATTACTCGTAAATCAATGCCACATATCAAGTTCATCTTTTGGGCCTATAACTAAGCCGTTAGTGGGTTGAACCTGTTTATGGTGAATTAACTATCGAGAGTAATTGACCATAATTTCAGGGTTGTCATAGAGATTGTTTGGATTACACACTTAATCCAGGAACTCCATGCCTTGCCACCTAATCGACCCACACTACTATGTGATAACCGCAGTGCTCTTTTATTAACCCATAATCCACTCTCATAAACGGGCGGAACACATAGACTTGGATTATCATTTTATACGCGAACTTGTATCGTTTGGGAAGTTATACACTAAAGTTTGTTCCAACCAAGCTTTAAGTGGCGGATATTTTCACAAAAAGTCTTTCTAGGGCTTAATTTGAATATTTTTGTACCATGTTATATCATGGACAACCACCGTTTCGTTTGAGGGGATGTTAGATTAAAATAACTACTTTGTGTTAAATATGTAATTGTTAATATTTCATGTATCATTCTGTAATATTCTAGTTTATATATATATATATATATATATATATATATATATATATATATATATATATATATATATATATATATATATATATATATATATATATATATATATATCAATTCAATCCCACCTAATTGGTGGTGAGATTTACCACATTCACACTAAGCAAATTAATTGACAACCGATTTACCGTCAACAGACACACTATTTCATAAAGTATTGTGTCATTTCAATTAAACTTTGTGTTGGTTCTATAGTGCTATAGCTTAGTGGGTTCAGATTAATGGATTGAAATTGATTAACCTAAAAATATTTATATTCTTATTTATGTTAAAAACATCTAGACTAACTCGTACAAACTTAAAACCATATAACTTGATTACTCCAAAACGACCCTTGTAACCTTTTTATCTAAACAATTGTCAAACAGGATGACAAGTCAAAACGGATTATGGTTTTTAAACAGGTTGGTGGGTTATAAATGACTACATTATAATCAAGTTGTAAACCGGTTGATGGGCTATATAAATGGGTTGTAATAAAGTTGTAAATGGATTAAACTTGTAAAGTGTGTGTGTATTTCTAATTCTAATATAAACTGTTGACTGATCGACCCATTTAATTTTAGTATGAACTAAATATGATCCGTTTATTAAATAGGTTAGACATGTTCATCGGCACATTCTACATACGCTCTATCGTATATAAATTATGAAGTAAAATGCATATTGTATGAAAACATCACTTTTATTTGTTTTTACCTTTTATAGGTTTCAAGAAGTGAAAGTGTTAAAACCATCGGCTTTAGTCTCATGCGAACCATCAAATGAAAATGAAGATTAATAATATTCATGCTAATATAATGGTTATCAAATGGAGTGGGCTGGATTAATAGTCTTGCAGTTTTGGTGGGCTAAAAGCTAAGTGGCTGTTTGGTTTAAAAAAGAATTAAAGGACAACAATAGCAAATCGAGAAAGAATCAACTCGGTTGGTAGCCGGCTGGGGAAGCAACGCAGGAAAGGAAGCCAGGGGTAGAGGTGGGCAAAAAAACCGGTTTCAAACCGGGTCCCCGGAACCCGACCCGAACCGGGTTCACAACCAAACCGGTTTCACCCAACCCGATCCGAAACCCGATCCAAACCGTAGGTGTTTTACCAGTTTTCAAAAATTTTTTGGATACCGGTTCTTAACCCGACCCGGTCCGGTTTCACCCTCAAACCGGTTTTCGGGCCCGAACCGGTTCTCAAACCGGTTCCGAACCGGTTCGAACCGTTGGAATTTTCGTTTTTAACGGCTTTATAGCCGTTCCAACGGCTATTTGACCGTTTTTTTTTTGTTTTTTTTGTATTTTGGAGCCCATATAACTTGTATAAATAGGTGTGGGTTGTATTGGTTCAACCACACAATTCCAAAACGCTCTCATTTCTAAAAAACGCTCTTATTTCTCAAAAACGCTCACGCTCGAAAGTCGAAACTCTCAAAATGGCAAACGAATCTCAACAATCTAATATTCTTGGTGCTTCTCAAAGTGTTAGTGCTCCCACGGTTGTGCGGGTTATTTCTACAACAAGGAATCCCAATGTTTGGCAACATTTCGATTTATGCGAAATGTCGAATGGTGGTCATAAGGCTCGATGCAAGTTGTGCGGGCATTTTTTTGGAAAAGACGCAAACACAACTTTGAAGAATCACATTGAAAAAAATTATTGTTCGGTTAAAAAGTCTCAAGCTTCGCAAGGTCAAACAAGTATGACAAACGAAGGTAATATTTTTGCGTATAATGTTGACTTGGTTCGGGAGAGGATGGCGCATTTTGTGATTCAAGAGAGTCTACCTTTCAAACACTTTGACAACGAGCGTTTGACTCGGCTTATTCAACAAACGCTCCAACCTCGCTACACTCATGTAAGTCGTGCTACTCTTAGAAGAGATTGTATAAATATGTGGAAAAAAGCTAAAGTAGAAATAATAAATGAATTTGAAAATTTAAAAACCGGTATTAGTTTAACTTGTGATGTTTGGTCGGCTCCCCACAATTTGCCGGATTCTTACATTTGCGTTACCGCTCATTGGATAAATCCGGAAAATTGGCAAATGATGAAACGTACTATTGCGTTCGATATTTTTGCATACCCCCACACCGGTGACAATTTATTTTATATTTTAGACAAAGTTATAAGAACTTTTAAAATAGAAACAAAAGTTTTTTCAATATCGTTTGATAACGCCTCGAATAATACCGTCGCGGTAAACCAACTTATTTTAAAATATAACCCGATTTGTAATGGTATTTTTTTCCATAGCCGATGTGTTGCACATATTATTAATTTAGTTGTGCAAGGTGGTCTTAAACACATTGACGATGTTAGAAATAAATTTAAACAAATGTTGCGTGACATTTTTCATACAAGTCAAAGAAGATATCATCGATATATAAAATTTTGTAAAGACGGTGAAACCGAATGTTTAGGTCCAAATTGGGACGTTTCAACACGTTGGAACTCAACGTGTAACATGTTCGAAAAAGCCATTCAACAAAAACGAAGTTTGCAAATGTTTCATGCCCAACTAGCAAGGCAAAATAAAGTAACAAAATTTCCGACAGCGGGTTGGGGTATCATTGAAGGTGTAGCCGATATGCTCCATATTTTTAAAACCGCTACAACCTATTTATCGGGAGTTTACTATCCCACAAGTTCTTTGGTTTTAAATCAACTTTTTTTAATGGTGGAAAAATTAAACGAATATTCCATGCGAGGCGGCGTATTTAAAGAAATGATACCGCCAATGAAAGAGAAATTTAGAAAATATTTTAAAGAAATGCCTCCGATTATTACTTGCGCCGCCGCCTTAAACCCGTGCTTAAATGTTTCGGGTGTTGAAACTTTAATTGAAAAAATAATTTACGGTTTGGATTTATACGAAGAAGACGTATTTTTAACGGATAGAGCAAAAACTATTTTTACACAAAATTTGTCTACTTTATTTACTGTTTATGTTGAAAAATATGGTACAACATCTACCGTTCATGAGCAATTTAGAAACGCTCCATCAAGTGCAAGTACTAGTCGGAGTTCAATGTTAAACTTATTTAATACTATACTTAATGAAAATAGTAAACGTCAACGGGGTAATACCCCAAGTAGCGAATTAGGTAGATATATCGGTTCGGATTTTTTAACCGGTATGAATGCTCATGATTTTGAGACATTTGATATCTTGGCTTGGTGGAAAGGGAAGGAAAACCAATTTCCCGTCCTATCCGCTATGGCCCGTGATCTACTAACCGTCCAAGCTTCTACGGTAGCTTCGAAATCTGCTTTTTCTGTTAGTGGCAGGGTTGTTTCTTTACGAAGAACAAGACTAACTCCGCCATCGGTGGAAACGTGCATTTGCTTAAAAGATTACTTGGACGCGGCGGAAAGAATACAACATATATCTTCCCTTGAATGCGAACTCGAAGTCGAGGGAGAGATATACGAGGACGAGGTGGAAGGAGGATTGATTGAAGCAATCGGCGAAGACCTCCTACGAGGGAGTTCGGGATCCGACTAGTACCGACTACCCGGATTTTCAATATATCCACGAAGAACTAGCAAAAACCCCATACAAACACCAAAAAAAAGAACAAAAACAGAGAACACTCAAACAATTACAAAACCACCGGACGGGGAACAACCAACCCCTCCGCATTGAGGATATATAGATATGTATTTGTATATCGTACAATGAAAATTCAAACATTGAGGATTTATTTCTTTTATCTCTATGCTCAACTAGTTCGTTTCCTGGGATCACAACCGCGGCTATGATTTGATTCCTTGTGTTCAACTTTGTCAGAGATATTTACAGGGCCGGTCCCGAGAATTCTTGAAATGTTTTGGGCTCGGGACGTGTAAAAAAAAAGCGGGCCCCTATAATATAAATTTAACAATCTTATATAAAAACCATAATACAATACTTATTTTTTTCTTGAGTTTAAAAATATGTTTGGGCCTTTTAATTTTTATGTGGGTTTAATTACAACTTGAGCCTTTTTTTACACAATTCGGGCCATATACGTAAGTAATGGACTAATGGGATTGGGTTTAAAACTAAAAATATATAGAATTTTTTGTAAATATATATATATATAAGGGTATGTTCTTTTGAGAACCAACAATATGTTAAGAACCGTGAGAACCGCATTAACTGTTCCTCTATTTATAATATAAATTGACTAGAATTCATGTACATTTCAATATGTTTAAGGTTTGGTTTTAAAAGACCTCGAATTTATAGTCGTTTTTCTAAATGCATATATGCACTCACACTATATGCACAAATGAATGCATATATGCATATTTTTATACTTTTCTTAAAAAAATTCAGGAGAGAGGAGATAAACTCAAACTAAGAATGGAAAGAGATAAATAAAACATTGTTGTTGAATTTTACTTTTTTCACTAAAGCGATATGTACACGTTTTGTGCGGTTCTTTCGGTTCTCAACATATGGTTGGTTCTCAAAAGAACATGCCCCTATATATATATATATATATATATATATATATATATATATATTTATATATAGAGAGAGAGAGAGAAAGTTAGGTAAAAACCAAGAAAACTGTAGCAATTGGTATCCCCACCAAGGGGTGATGGATAGTAGTTGCACTTTTCTAGTATCTCGGAAGAGTTCCTACAACACATCTCTTCGTCAGTCTCGTCATGGGGGACTCCGATGGGGTCCTTCATGACTATACGGAGTCAGCTCCGGCATCTTCTCGAGTCTTGATCAGGGCTGCATCCACATAAAACGCTCGTTAGAGGGCCCGGGGGTTACCCCTGAGGGCACTTTGACGCTCAAGTCAGTATCATCATCAAGATATACATATATGTGTTTTTCTACATATCAGAGAGAGAGAGAGAGAGAGATAATGAGAGAGAAGGGAGTCTAGTGTATGAAGGGGAAGAAAAACCTACTGTGGTAGTGACGATGTCTTCATATTTATAGGAGGTGATGTGGGCTTTTTACCCTAATGGGCCCCTTCAGGATGGGCCTGCCTTATTTGGGCTGAGAACTGGGTCCTTAAAAAGAGTAGCTCCTACAAGTCTCCCAATCCTTTGTGCTTGTTATTTATGACAAGGATAAAGGATTCAACCTGTCCATGCTATATCAAATTTTAGTTATGTTTTTACTCTCATTATCTTGGGCTCGCCGTTGGGCCGCTGATGGGGGTAGCCCTGCGAGTCTCCCTAGTCTAGCATTATGCAATGCAAGTTGCATTATCTCAGATTCCTTAATCTAGCATTATGCAATGCAAGTTGTATTATCTCAAATTCTTCAGTATAGAATTATGCAACGCAAGTTGTCGTCGGATGCCGTATGGGGATGCAATACCAAGTCCCCCAAATCTATCACTATTGTCGAGTTGCCCCGCAACCATTAACAAACTTTTTCCTCAACGTAGTGACTTGTATAAGTTGAGTAACGCTTGGTCTACGCGACCTTGATCTGTGTTTCTATCCTGGATGGACCATTGCTTTGATGTCTCTTGATTTAGACATTTTTGGGTTTCTACTTTTGCCATGGAGTATTCGAACCATCTTTTTCTTCTATCTTCATTGTGAGAGTGTATATGGAGCCTTTCACAACACCTATGAGTCCTTGTATCACCTTTAAACAGAAGGTGTATAAGGTGGATCTGATCGAGGTAATGCTTAAGGAACCCTGATCGCAACGGACAATCTTTCTTGTGTAGAAACAATTATGTATATAGATCCATGGAGGGAGGGGATGAGTTTACCTCCTCCGAATGTATGAATTTGGTTACCTCTTCTTCTAAGTCCGTGGGGTGACAGATAGCCCGCTATCTTTTTATTAAAAGGTCCCATATTTACAAACCTTTGACATAGTAGGCGGCGCCTTTCTTTCCTCGAAGTTCTTCTAGGTGGTAATATATACGCGTGCTTGGTGGATAATTTCTTTGTTGACCAATATTTAGGGCCATCCGGTAAGTACAATATCTTCTTCTGGCTTATGAGGAACGTCAAGTAATCACATTATCAGTTTCTTATGTAGGGAGAATATATGTCCTCCAAAGGAAGGTCTTGATCACATATGTGATCGACAGATTACATTCCTTGTGCCCCGATGCATCATGCATCCTACTCGGTAGTCTCCGATAATCAACTATTATCTTGATGATGCTAATATAGTCATACCATCTAGCTCCTCGGTTTAATATTGTAAAGTCTTGTAGTATTAAACTAGTAAAAGAAGTGAAAGCCTTTTAAAAGGGGGCCTTTCCTCATTCGGAAAGGACCAATGAGTTGCGGGTTTTAATACGAGCTCCTTTTATTCCGTAGCTAAGACTAGTAAGCTGAGACCCCTAGTAGATGCCTTTTTAGACCAAAAATATCAGTTCGGGTTCTTCTAGCAGACCATTCTCCTTCTCTGGAAAGAAAATACCAAGTAAAGCCCTTCTTGAAGGAAAGTATCGGTTCAAGTCTCTATATTAGTTTGTGTCTTTTTGGAAGGAACATTCAGTTTCTTCTATGAAGGGGGTATTAGTTTCGCTCCTTCTGGAAGAGAACGTCAGTTCAGGTCCCCCTAGAAGAAGAATATAAGTTGGCTCTTTCTTGGAAAATAATATTATTTCAACTCCTCGAAAGAGAATATTATTTCAGCTCCTTCTAGAAGGAGAATATTATTTCAGCTCCTTCTAGATAGAGAATATTATTTCAACTCCTTCAGGAAGGAGAATATTATTTCAACTCCTTTTGAAAGGAGAATATTATTTCACCTCCTTGAAAGAGAATATCAGTTGGGAATATCAGTTTAGCTCATTCTGGAAAACTTTTCTTCGTTCCTCCCTAAAAGTTTGTTTCTCCCACTTTTCATCGGATGGGAGTAGAGTTGTGTTTCTTCTTGAAATTTGTTTCTCTCCCATCTCATCTGATGGGAGTTATTAGTTTATTTCTTCTTGAAATCTGTCTCTTCTTGTGAAATTATAATCTCCACCACCTCAAGGGGTGGGAGTTTTTATCCACTATCTTAAGAGATAGGATTTTATGATTCTCCATCATCTCATGGGATGGGAGTTATCTCCACCACCTCAAGGGGTGGGAGTTATCTCCGCCACCTCAAGGGGAGGGAGTTTTTATCCACTATATTAAAAGATAGGATTTTATAATGCTCCACCATCCTTAGGGATGGGAGTTGTCTTCTCCATCTGGTGAGATGAGATTTTCATCCACTATCTTATAAGATAGGATTTTGTGAATCTCCACCACCCCATCGGGGTGGGAGTAATCTCCACCATCTTATGAGATGGGAGTTTTTATCCACTATCTAATGAGATAGGATTTTATAATGCTCCACTATCCTTAGGGATGGGAGTAACATGATTATCTCCTTCAGGATGGGGCTCTTTTGTAAGAGACTTATACGTCCCTTATAGCCAATGCTTTGTAAGTATGCATTCTTCAAGTTGAGAGAACACTTTTATAACGAGCCACTGATCCTGCAAAACACTGTTAGTAGTCCTTGTATTTATGAAATAAATTATCCAAGGGCTTTAATCATAGTGAATAAACTCTCCTTCCATCTGAGGAGGTATTTGGTCCGTCCCAGGGGACCCAAACACTTTTCATGAAAGGGTTGAACACTAGTGGTCATGCCCAACAGGTCCCCTGGTCCCTTATTCTCGTTATTTATAATAAGGATAGAGGATTCACTTCCTTTTGACATTTTGACTCTTTATGTTGCCGAGGCTTCTATCTTTCTCTCTTTAAAGTCATGATTGTTGTGATCGGGATGATCTTTGATAATAATCTCGATGCTTAGTTCATGCTTCAATCATATTTGGAAGTTGTTGTTACTTAGAGAAAAACTGTGTAAAACGTCTCCGCATCCTTTTTTCTGATCATATATTCGTGTGTTATATCTTACCGACACCATCTGCATCTTACCTACCATATGGGGCGTACCATCCCACAGTTCTAATCTCATCTTGTATATATTGTTAGTGTTTGATTTTTCACTTAGAACTTCAGAATTGGCGTCATCTTATGTTCGTAAATTATCCCTTTCGGACGACAGTGCCATGTTACGACCGTCTTCTTGTTCCTGCTATAATCCCATTAACTATCATTCACCTTGACAACTTTATCTATGCTTGATGGGCTAGTATTTTAACCCATCCGATCCTGTTTTCATATTTTGTTTGAGGTACCCGTGGCCGAATTGAATTCTACTATTCAAATGGCCCTCTAAGATGTCAGCGGGCTATTATACGCAATCGTGTGGCTACATCATCTTTGAAGAATTTTTTTCTCTACTATGTTTATGTCGTCTTCCTGGTGTATCTTTCCTTCTAAACAGAGACATCCATGGCGGTGTGCATGGTCTCATGTATGCATGCATAAACTTCTGAGTCGGGTCGTGTGAGTTCTATTCCTTTATTAAGTACCGCCATGGTACTTCAACGCGAGTGCTCAAATTGCGATGTTTGTTTCTCATCGAGGATACCACGTAAGAAGGATCTCGTAACTTGCCTTTAGAATATCTAACTGCTGTTGTTCGTGAAACTTGGTGATGTGTTAAACCCTTTAACTACGGATATTAGTAGTGATGTTTACGTTCTTTCTATTGTCGTATGTTGGTGTGTTCACGCCATCTAGATACCAAATTGAATCCCTCGTTACCTAGTGCGGTATTTCCCTTGTCATGCATGTCCTTAGATGTGTGAGAAGACATTTCGGATTTTGTTTTCTTCCTTTGCCGAGAACTTTATATCAACATTTGGTTAGCTGATTGGATGCTCTCCTTATTCCTGCTTCCCTTCAAACTTAGCATCATATTTGGCCTTTGTGTTTTGCTATCATGGTCGGCCAACTAAGATCATTGTGTCTGCTCGACTAGAATTGACGTAAAATATGCACACATTCATGGCTTGGACATGGGATTGATCCATTAAGACGCTTTCAAACTGCTACTAGGTGAATTGAATCTCTATTGATTTTTCAAGCATGCCAACCCTCTCGCCGGTTTTGAAACTCGCGTGGGGTCACGACCTTTGGCGACATCGTTCCCTCTTCATGATGTCAAGATTCCGTTATTTGAAACGGCTCGTGGTCATCATGCGTATCGGAAATCCTCACATGGGTCAATGACCCGTGAAATCAATTACTCCAAATAATGAAATAATTATACACGAATGTCGATAACATAGCATCCTAAACTTATCTTCGTATTGTCCTCGCTGTCTTACTCGTTCATCTACCGAACATACAAGGTTTTCATACGTGCTTTCCGACGTTGCTTCTTTTGAAATCCATGTCGAGCCTAAGTTGTTTGGATTCAGTTAAGGCAGCCTGGCCGATTCGAGTTCTCACAGTATCGATTGGTTGTCACTCATGATGAAACGTCTGGGCTCGAGTAACTTCGTGATGATCTGCATACGTGTGTGTACACCCTTCTGCATGTTTTTTTTTATATCTATTGGTTCGTCCAAACATCCCTAGTCTCCTTTACTTGTATGTCTAGCATTGGTGCATGCATGCCCCTCTTTTTTGGAAAAGAAGTGAAAGAGTTTTGTTGTTGTGGACCTGATACATGTAACGATAACCTAGAGATGATGATGCCCTGGTGTGCCCTCGCAACCTAAGGTTTCATCAGGTTTATTGTTTCCTTGTCTACATGTAACGTATTCATACGGTATTAAGTTCATCCCGTCTCTAACAAATGTAACAAGACAACATTCGGAAATGACATCATGAAACATTCGATGTCCGGAGCATTGGGTGCGTCGTTGTCAGGATCTTAAAACGTCCTTGAGCACGGAAATCCGTTCATGGGATTTCCCTGTACCTGTTACCGGATATAGTTTTTCTGAAGACCACTGTCTATTTAGCAAAGGTAAAGTCTAGTTGTGCTGGTTGTAAGGGTGTTAGGGGCCATTAACCCCATTACTCATTTACTCACCAAAACTGTCCAATAGAATTTTGTCACCTCAAAACTACTCATTTACTCATTTACCCAGATTTCATTGGAAACATCTACTCATTTACTCACCCACTTTTTAAAAAATAAAAAATAAATAAATAGAAATGGTGTGAGTGGGAGTGGTGGGGTCCACTAGAGAAAGAGTGGAGAGAGGGTGGCTTCATCCGAGTAAATATACTCGTTCCATACTACTCGGCTATTTAACCCGCCTCTACTCGATTCATTGGGGGCGGTGTACCCCCACTTACCTGGTCCCCTCTCACATACTCGATCATACGCGGGCATCCCGCCCCCAACACCCTAAGGTAGGAGTGGGGTCTGAACCACCCACGTGATATACCTTCTTTTATACTTGTTTTTCCTCTTTTTTTTATGCTTCTCTTTCTCTCTACATACTTTTCTGACAACTTCACATGCTGATGCAGGCCCAGACGAGTGTAAGAGTTTTGTCCCATAGAAGGTGATGTAAACCAAAGAATTAAATCCCTTATTCAAAACCTTTTTTTTTATTTCATATTTTACTTTTCCCCTTGAGAGATGTGATTTATTTTCAACATTTTTTTTAGGTGGCTCGTTGCCATCCTGAAGCAAGAACGCATGGCCAATATACATCTAACAAGTACGTTTTGTACGCCAAAATGCGTTTAAACAGGCCCCTGCTCAATAGATCTATAACTGAAAACCGGAAGCTGAAAGCATGTATGGCTTCTCGCCCATCTCTTAACAATATTCTTTAACCTATTATGATGGGGGTAGTTGAGAGATTTGAAACCTGTTAAACGGAATAGCGTAAGTAGATCTAGGTATCGCAGGTAAGATACGAGTTTCCACAGATCTGAACTGTTGTGTGGAGGGACCGGATCGGTTAACCGGCGGTGACATTCCTTTTTCTGACCCTTTCTCTGGCGGTCGTTCCTTCCCGGTGTGTCATCCGATTGTTGTTTCTTTCTTTTAAGTATATTTCAGTGGCATAGGAGTTCTTCAGGCTCTGTTTGGACACAAGGTCCCACGGACGGTGCCAATGTAACAGCCGGTATCCCTACCGAGGGGTGATGGATAGTAGTTGCTCTTTTCTAGCATCCTCGAAAGAGTTCCTACAGCACATCTATTCGTCAGTCTCGTCATGGGGGACTCCGAATCGGTCCTTCATGACTATACGGAGTCAACTCCGACATCTCCTCGATTCTTGATCAGGGCTGCATCCACATAAAACGCTCGTTAGAGGGTCCGGGGGTTGCCCCCGAGGACACTCCGACGCTCAAGTCAGTATTATCATCAAGATATACATATATGTGTTTTTCTACATATCAGAGAGAGAGATAACGAGAGAGAAGGGAGTCTAGTGTATAAAGAGGAAGAAAAACTTGTGGTAGTGGTGATGTCTTCATATTTATAGGAGGTGATGTAGGCTTTTTACCCTGAGGGCTTTTTAAGAGTGACACTTATCACACTCTTATTGAATCTGATTTCATTAATGGATAAAATGACATTTTTATCCTTTTCAATTAAAATAATAAGATAGACACATGACAACATTTTATGTGTTTTAGATAAAAGCAATTATTGGATGAAAGTTTTAGAATTTTCTCATGAAATGTGTGTTTTGATAGGAACACTAGCACACCCTATCATTATCTTGCTCATGAGTTACGCCGATGTAGTAACAGAACATAGATACGATATTATTCTTTTTTGACATTGCTACCATATATATATATATAGTTTACATCAATGTAAGCTACATACCAGACAACGTTTGTATATGAAAATTGAAAAAAAAAATGATTTATATTATTATTTAATGCATATTTAATACATTATCTAATCACAAAATATAATAAATGTTTTATATAAATCGTCTAGAAAAAAGAAAAAAAGGTGGTAGGTGTTTTGAACAAATAACAATATTATAATCACTTTTTTTTCAATTGTGGACATTATTTTACAACAATTGTCCATCAATTTTATAACCCAAACTAATATTATTAAAAGCAAAAAAGTCTTTTGCAACAGTTAATTGAAAGGAAAACAGCCAAATACAAGTCATCTGACAGTGTACGAAAAAGTGTTGAAGAATTACCCTTATAGTCAAATATACACGTTGAGGGAAATGATTAAATAATTCAAATTAATTCTTGACCGTTGATGTATTAATCCAAAAGTTGATCAATGCTTCTTGTAAGGTTTTAAGGTTTTCTCATAAGATGTGTGTTTTGATTTGAACACTACCCTAGGTTAGAACCCGTGTATTACACGAGATAAAGTACTAAAAAGGATGAAATAGTAATAAATATTTACTTATAACATTAATAATGAAAAATAATAAGTGTTACAATTACAATTTACAAATCTCTAAATACTTTTCAGTATACAACATTTAATGTTCTATTTGTAGCTTTAGCGTCTTTATCAACAATTAAAAGTTTAAGTTTATCTCTAATTTTGACTCTAGATAAAGCTACATACAATGACCATGTGTAACAAACCATACCTAGAACACCCTTACCCATAAATACACTTCAGCAGACAACATTGTTTTCCAAAAAAGGCTCTCAGTAATACAAATTCATTCAATTTTGCATAACAAACATAGCCAAGCAAACAATAGAGGTTTTCAAGAGCTGAATTTTACTTTAAGTACAGAACCAAAAAAAAACAAATAAAAAACTACAAAACCAAAAATAGAGGCATACTTCTCATTACATAACGTAAGTTAAGAAAATCAAAATTATCAAAGTACATTATACATACATTAAAAGCAATATGTATAAGCTTTATGTATATACAATACAAAATAATAAGCCTAATATAAATTTCAACAACCTCCATTTAAAACCATATATTATGAGCTAACAAACACGTATGTCATGGAATTTTGATGGGATTTTATAAATCTTGTAACCAAGAATGAACTGACCTTAAATGGCTTACCAAGTACAAGTTTTGCAGCTAATGATCTATAGAAGAGCTCAGGTGTCTCGATCAAAAAATAAATAAATAAGAAAATGCAATTATTTATAAAGGATACGCAAGGTAATAAAAAAGGCTACAGAAGTAAGAATATAATTAACCTTCAGTTGATCCAGGGAAACAGACATGAGAACAGAGCCATCATGGTGAAGTAGACCTCTATAATCAACCTCTTCACCCTCCAAATATTCAAGTCAGAGTTGCTATTTAAGAAAGAAAGAAAAAAGCCATATATAATCGTGTGATTAAAACATATTAACAATTTGTAAAAGAGTAACAAAGCAACCTCCTTTTGCATAGGCAAATCACCCGTTCTCCTTTGAAAATCAAAATAACATCTATGCTTTTCAAAAAATCAGGTTCATACTTCTCTATGGTTTTCAAAAAATCAATACCATCAAAGAATATAAAATCATGATCCAGAAAATATAGCAATCAGCAATAAAAAATCATGATCAAAGCGTTATATTGAACTTAGCACATTCATACCCAAATACAGCTAGTGCTACGGGGAACTTCAAGAAACATAAACCAGCCTTAAAAAGAATATACAACCAGGTGATGAATATTGAGATATCATCAATAAACCTAAAATTACTTGTATCATACCAAGCCATTCTGCATGAAAGCAAAATATTTGAAAAGTCAAATGCTATACTTCTTGAATTAGAATTTCCCATAGGAAAGCTTAAGGTTTTAGCTTTGAAAGGCTTCCTAATGTAATATTATTTCAATAGATTAGTGTGGTTATTAGGTTTTTCCTCTAAAGCGTTCCAACTGAAGTCAATTTTAAAAATAAGAATGAATATGTTTGACTCTTGAAAGTCAAAACTATGCTCTAGATTTTGGATGGAGATGAAAAAGAATGTGAAAATTGCATATCTTAATGATCTGAAGAGCTAGAAAGGCAACACCCAACCTGTCAAATTTGTCCCCTCTAGGTTGGATGATAGACTAAAGGTAAGTTCAAATAGAAATAGTACACCAACTAAAGAATATTAAAGTTCTAAAATCAAAAGAAATATGTAAAATACTCTTCAAGTGGTGCAATTATTTAATGCAGAATTTGACAGACAGAATGGACGAAAAAGTGTTTGCAAGTCGATATGTACTAAAAAATGTCTTGTTTAAAACCCGAACCTATTGGAACCCGTTGTACAACCCACCTATGTTGCCACCGCTAGCATCAAAATGATGGAAAAATGGAAAATAGATGCATTAATAACAAAGATTTTGCCTGTGAAATTGGCATCTTCGTTCTCACTTATTCAATCAGTGAAAAATCTATATGTGCAACAACAATCCTAGTAGATGCTCTATCTGAAACACAGTTTGGATATGAAAATAAGTGCTAATTAAGTTACAAAACATAGATAATTACCATCTTCTTAGAAAGAAATAAATAGAATAGCACTTCTCAACCAAATATTTTAAATTCACACAAAGTTCTTCCCTAGTAAACGACCAATTACGGTCCCCAGGGATCAATAATCAATGTATCACCAAAGCTTTCTCTTTTTTAACTATGTTTCCCGCCTAGTGCAACAACTGTCACCTGATCCAACATTAAAAACTTGTTACGACAGCCTAAGATTGATCACTTATGTACTGGACATAAAATCATTATATATATAGAGACACACATATATAATAATGGAAGATTACAATGGCATACACCTTAAAAAACAACGAATTCATTTCCACGTAGATGACAAATTGCCTGATTATGATAAGGTATGTAATTAATAAATCCATCCTGCTTTTGATCATATGATTATTTATAATCAATATTGAAAAATGAGCTTCATAACAATGGCCCCAACTTAATAACAAAAGCTTGTTCTACATCAATGGCCCCCCATCCATAATCTTAATTACTAAAGTCTCATACTATGTCTTCAAAGCCAAAAAAAGTCCTATTTCCTAATAACCAGAGGATGCCATATACATTTAGCTATAAAGTTTTAGTGATATAGTTGCAATTGGTTTATCTATGATTAGTAGCACAAGTGCTACTATAACTGTATAGTAAAAGCAATTAGTTGATTGAATTTAAAGAATATCAAAGAAAACTACAAATGGCATATTGATTACACACTAGCTTAATAACAGCTTTCTTCTTTTGTCTGAATAATTAATACCTGTAGAACAAACAAAAAAAATCAAATCAATCACAAATGTCTGAACAGAAACCACTTGTTTAAACTATGAGTATGGTGTAGTCAATCTCAAATTATTTTTTAGGAATTCAATCAATTTTTTATTAAACTGATTGGCAGTTGAATTAGCGCTACTAAATTCTGTGTGTTTGGGCAAAGTAATATAGAGTATGATTTTCTGTTTATTTAGTGTTATGATCCGAGCATGATGGAACTAATCAACTTGTATCTATGCTTCCACATGGCAAAATCAATAAATACAAAGTTAAGAACTTTACAATTCTGACCTATCATATATGAATAGATATTCGACTTGTATGTAATTTTCCACATTGCATAATCAATAAATATATAAAAAAAAACAACAACAATGAAGCAGAAACTTATCTATGTGCGTTGGATTGCAAAAACCCACAATCAATCGCAATAGCTATAATTTAGGGTTTCAAACGAAAAAAAAAGATTAATCGGAAATCATAAAAGACATACCTTATGCGGTGGGTTTCTTGAACTGATTGGGATGATGATTATGTGGAGACAAAATATTGACGGTGAACACAGCGGCGAGAGAAAAAAGATGATGTAGAAGAAAGATTTAAAACAAAAAACACACAGTAAAGTAGAAAGAAGATGCGACGAAACAAAGGGAGAAGAACAAACCTTTAGCGATGATGCACTCTCAATCTTGAGGTGAAGATCTTGAACGAAGGAGATGGTATAACGGCGATTTCGGATTTCCAAATCAAGTATTAGGGTTTTCAAAGGGAATAGATGATTAGACTATTAACCCGGATCCACAAACGCGTTATAACCCGGAAAATGTCCGCGTGACTTCCATATGTGTGGTGATTTAGGCGGGAAAATGGAAATTTAGATGGTGTTACCGAGTGACAAGTGTCCTTAAACATTTTTATTTATTAGATAGTATATATATATTGGGGAATGTTTCGCTAATAAGTGGTTTTTCGCTAAAAAACGCTAAGAAGTGGGTCAAACAAACTCCGATTGAGCTCATTCGAGCGGCGTTGGAACCGTCTCATCGAACTCTAATCCGGACCCAAAAACCTAAACCCCCCTCCACCCGCACCCCCAAAAGCCTAAACCCCCCTCCAACCTCACCCCGAAAAGCCTAAAACCACCACCCCCACCCCCCAAAAACCTAAAACCCCCCCCCCCACCCCACCCCCCCCCCAAAAACCTAAACCCACCCCCAAAAAAAAACCTAAACCCTAAAAGCTAAACTCTAAGGCTAAACCCTAAGGCTAAAATCCTAAAATTCAACGCTAAGATCTAAACCCTAAAAGCTAAGATGGTAGAGTTCGACGATACGGTTACAACGCCGCTGGAATGAGCTCAATCCGAGTTCGTTTGATATCGTTTCTTAATGTTTTTGTCACTTCTTAGAGTTCTTAGCCGAAAACAACTTCTTATTTGATCCTCCCCCTATATATATATATATATATGTAAATTTACACATATTAATTCATATAAAAATATTGTATTTGAATAGTAATTTTAGTATTTTAAACAAATAAAAGATTTTTTATTATTTTTAACGAGTTATCACGAGTTTTCAAAATATTTAGGAGTTCTTAAATAATTCATTCCATATGTATATATATATAATACAAAAAAAAAACTTCGGGCCCCTTGAGGAGACCGAGCCCTAGACGGTCACCCTCCCCCTCCCCTAACAGCATGCCTTGGATATTTATATTCGACACTTGAATGTTTAACCAATTGTCAAAATATGGATTCGTATTTATACTTGTGATATTATTTGGTTGTGTTAATTGTAAGACGAGTTATTTAGTTATTATGACATCTGGATAGTATCTCACCCTGGTAAATGGAGTTAGGAAATGTCCCATTAGTGCGGCTTGCTATGACTCGTGGTCAAACTTGGTCGATTAATCATTATAAGTTATGTCTATATAAGCAACTGAATATTTAGATCACATGTTGATCAAGTAGTAAATCAACTTTAATATTATGAGCTTGTGTTTAAGCATTTGAATGATCATACGAAAGCAATTTGATTGTGCTTATGTTACTGATTCTTGTTTTAGTGGGAAGACACTCTATTGTTGCTCGATGATGTCGTCTCATAGTAGTTAGTGTATTTGGAAGATGTCTTGTTGGTGTGATTAGTAAGGAATTACCGGATGGTGTCATTCCATCATAGTTAATGTAGTTAGGAAATGTTCACCGTTGACCATTTGGTGCAATGGTAGCCCCAAAACTTCTTATAGTGAAGGTCTTGGGTTCGAATCCTGGCAACAACAAAAAAGGGGTATGTGACCAGGTCAGGGGGTTTACCCAGTTGGGGGTTCCTCCTGTGGTGGGCTGCCCTGGATGTTCTAGGTGTTGCCGTTCAAACAAAAAGTTAGGAAATGTTCCGTTTGTGTGGTTTGACATAGATCGTGTCTAAGGCTATCCTGGAATCAGGGGCGGACCTACCTTATGGGAAGGGGTAACCCCCGCTACTCCTCAACTTTTACGTGCAGTACAAATTTTTTTTTTTACGGTTTTATGTATCCGGTTACCCCTTACGTTACCCCTTAGAAAAAATTACGTTACCCCTCAAATTTTTTTAAATGCTCAACACTTCATAAAAAGTCCAAAATTTTATAAAAAACCTAATACTTAATAAAAAAAAATCACTCCATAAAAAGTTCAAAATTTTATAAAAAAAATCCCCACATTTTATTAAAGGTTTTGAGGTATTGGGTTTTAAAAAAACATTTGAGCTTTAGCCAGCCCAAATGTTTTATTAAAACCCAATACCTCAAAGTCTCAATTCTCAAACCCAACTTACTCAAGCGGCCGGCCAAGAAGAAAAGACAGAAAGCGGGAACTGGGAGAGCCAGAGACCGACCACTCGACCTGAGCTGAGACCACCGTCCGGCGCCGCCTCCGCCAAACCCCAGTCCTCCGCCTCGCCAGTCGCATGTTACCGTAAACAAAATTTGTTTACATGAAAGTACGGTAAAAAAAAAATTTATTTCATTTATATGAAAGTAAGGTAAAAAAAAAATCCGTTACCCTCAAACTTTTGTTCTAAATCCGTCACTGTCTGGAATACTAACCACGCTCACGAGTCAAGACGTGGTCCTAGTTAGCACCCCACTCACATGTGAAACACCATTCTTTTCAACTGTGAGGCACTACTGTGGGTGCACACAGGGGACAAACAAATTGAAATGTTTTTATTTTTATTCTTTTAATATTAATTCATTTATTATTTAATTTGATTTTTTCTAGTAGCCTGTACTTGTTAACTTTTAGAAAAAAATCAAAACACATGGTGTTGATTAATTTTTTTTATAAACATTCTGATATAAATTTTATTGAAAACCGAGTTGGTTTCAAAATAAAGTATTTTTTTAGTTTTGTAAAAGACTTTGACACGTATTTGGATCGGTAATTTTAGTGGAACATATTTATCTACTTCGACTGCCGATCACAATGAGAAGTAGATATTTAATTTGTCTGTCTCATAAGCGACTTTGACACGTATTTATTAATCATTCCATGGTTGTTATTGTTTTTTTTATTATTAAGTATTTATTATTTTTGTATGTAAGTTATAATTATTTTTACTTTTATTACATAATTGGTAAAATATAAACATATTTTAAAAAAATAAAAAATGTGGCACTAATATGGTAGTGAGTAGTGAAAACCATTTACATGGTTTGGTGATGATGGGAGTGGAGAATAATCGAGCGTTGAAGTGACAGTGAACACTGAAACCACGCTTGATAGTCTAAGATTATTCTATAATAAATATAAAGTAATCACATATGAAGTATTGCAACTAAGTAAACAAATCTAAAATCAGAAGTGGTTGTTTTTTGTCTTATTTTATGCTTTTGTGTTTTTTTATGTGTTACGTGTTTCATAATCAAATTAAAATAAGTGAATTTATTTTTATAATTAAATAAAAATAAAAGAAACTATACGGTTACATCCACCTCTTTATCTGACACGATTACCCGATAAAGCATACCCGTTTACTAGATTATATACCCAAAATAATTTCCTTTTTTATTTATTTTAATTATATTATACATTTATTTATTTTAAACAACATTATGAAAAGTTGTTCTATTTGCTTCCTTTGCGTCCTATCAGGCTTATTAAATAAATAAAATTAGTTGCTGTCGGTAAAAAAAAACTAGTTTGGTGTATATTTTGACGTTTTTTACGTGATTTCTCATTTTAAGATTATTTAATGTATTAAATATAACTACAAAATATATATTTTCTAACAATAATATCCGGTCTCCCCACCTCAAGCCATCACTTTTCAACCGTGAGCCGCAATATTGTGAGTGTACACATGACACAAACAAGTTGAAATGTTTTTATTTTTATTCTTTTAATATTAATTCATTTATCATTTAATTTGATTTTTTTCTAATAATTTATTTTTATTAAATTTAAAAAAAAATCAAAACACACAGTGTTGATTAATTTTTTATGAACATTCTGATATAAATTTTATTAATTTTTTTATGAACATTCCGATATAAATTTTATTGAAAACAGAGTTGGCTTTAAAATAAAGTAATTTTTAGTTTTGTAAAAGACTTTGACATGTATTTGGATCGGTAACTTTAGTGGAACATATTTATGCACTTTGACTGCCCGATGACAATAAGGAGTAGATATTTAATTTGTTTGTCTTGTAAACGGCTTTGACACGTATATATTAATCATTCCATGGTTGTTATTGTTTTTTTTGTTATTACGTATTTATTATTTTTGTATTTAAGTTATAATTATTTTTATTTTTTTATTACATAATTGAAAAAATATAAACATATTATTTGTATTTTAAAAAAATAAAAAATGTGGCACTAATATGATAGTGAGTAATGAAAATCATTTCCATGGTTTGTGATGGGGGAGTGGAAAATAATCCGGCGTTGAAGTGACAGTGAGCACTGAAACCACGCTTGATAGTCTAAGGTTATTCTATAATCAATATAAAGTTATTACATATGAAGTATCGTAACTAGATTAAAATCAGTGAATTTTTTTTTATAATCAAATAAGACGTGTTTAACTAACCGCGTGCTCTTCATAGATACAATACTATGTTTACCCTAACTATTTAGGTTAATTAGGTTTTTGCATAACTTGATGACAATAATCCGAAAACGACCCATTTATTAAATGATCAGACATCTCAACCGAACAAGATGTGCTATTATATAGGCGGGATTAGGGATGACAGTCAAATCTGAACCCGATGGAAATACCTGAAACCCGAGCATTTGGGTCGAGTAATCGGGTGTGGGACCGGGCATGAGATTACTTTTTATTTTTTTCACGAGTATAGGACGGGATAATATACCCGTTTATCTGACACGATTACCCGATAAAGCATACGCGTTCGCCCGATTATATACCCGAAATAATTTCCTCTTTTTATTTATTTTAATTATATTATATATTTATATTTTTTTAATTATTTTAAACCAGATTATGAAAAGTTGTTCTATTTGTTTGCTTTGCGTCCAATCAGGCTTGATTGGTTCAAGACAAATGTTAATAAAATAAATAAACTCCGTTTAAAAAAATTATATCGGAACGTTGACAAAAATAAAAGCAATCGTGAATTCCATTTTTTTTAAGTAACTAACGCCAGTTATTATAGAAAACATGAAATTAATATATAATTAAACTGATAAAAAATGTAAATTATATAGTATAAGGGTGAAAATGAAAAGGGAAAGAAACCAGCTAACTACCTGCTAGACTGCTTCACTATTCATAAATGTTTAATACATGTTGCAATGTAATTAATTGGTGTATATTTTGCGAAACGTTATTTACGTGATTTCTCATTTTAAGATTGTTTAATGTATTAAATATAACTAGAAAATATATATTTTCTAACAGGAATATCTGGTCTCCCCACCTCAAGCCATCACTATAAATAAAGGGTCATGAGAAACAACACCTACACAATTACAAACAATGGATTATTTCACATTCTCCCTCGTATTTTCTTTCGTTTTAGCACTCACCTATGCTATCACCATCTCCGGCCGCCGCAACTCACGGCTTCCGCCAGGACCTTTCCCTTTTCCGATTATCGGAAACATTTTACAACTCGGCGACAAACCCCACCGCTCTCTCTCCACACTCTCTAAGTGTTACGGTCCTTTAATGTCCCTTAAGCTTGGAAGTAAAACAACCATAGTCATTACATCACCTGATATGGCCAAAGAATTTTTTCGAGCACATGACCATTCGTTCTCTAGCCGACCATTACCCGACGCCATCGGAGTAGTGGATCACTATAAATACTCTGTAGCGTGGCTGCCAGCTGAAGATCAATGGCGAAGGCTACGAAGAATAAGTAAGGAATATGTGTTCTCTATGCAACGTCTAGATGCTAGTGAACTCCTGCGTCGGCAGAAGGTACGGGTCTAGTAGCAATTTTGATTTTCATATGGTTTGTTTTTTTAAGAAATTGTATGGTTTTCTTATGTACGATTTCAATTATATTTATATAGAGAGAGAGAGAGGAAAAAAAAGTTTTGAATACAAAGGATTTTTTGGTGCGAAGCGCACGAAAGATTTTGAAGCGTTGATATAGGAAATCAATGGTTAAGATCAAAGATGGATTGTTTTAAGCGTGAAAAGATTCTGAAAATGATAAAACTGTAATAACCTACATTTGTTGACTTTTTACAAGTTCCCCCATTTTTTTTAAAACAAGCATAACTTTTTTATACAACATTAGTTTTTTAAAAAAAATTTCACCATAAAATCGAGCATTTTATTCTCTTTAATTTGAGTATAGTCTTGCTATACTTTTATTAAAAAAATGAGTTTTTTTTTTAAAATGTCAATGTGTTGTGCGTTTTCCATGCGTGATTATGTGATTCACGTGATTATGGTCATGTGTATAACATGCTTGATTACGATCAAACGTTATTATAAAGCACGCGTGATTGCGTGAATATGGTCATGTGTTACTATAAAACATACGTGATTATGGTCATGCGTTATTATGAACATACATGATTATGATAATGTGTCATTATAAAACATGTGTTATTATAACGCGGACGCATTTACCCCTCGCCCACCGAACACGTGTCGCATGCTGGTGCCTTCGTACGCTAAAACCTCTTTGTACAATAACCGGACCCTATATATATATATGTGTATATATATATAACAAATATATGATTTATTTAACGTGTAGTTATATATATTACCAGGTAGAAGAATTTCTTGAACATGTTAATAGTTGTTGTACAAGTGAAAAGGCTGTGAATATAGGTGAAAATGCCTTTACGACATCTGTTAATGTTCTCTCAAATCTCATGTTCTCTATGGATCTCGCTCAGTATGATTCTGTGTCATCACAAGAATTCAAGGATGCCATATGGGCTTTATTGGAAATTACAGGAAAGCCTAATATAGTTGACTTTTTCCCAATTCTTAAACCGTTTGATCCTCAAGGATTAGTGCGACGTGGAAATGTTTACGGTAAGAAGATATTGGCTATCTTTGATAGGATCATAGAACAACGGATGATAACAAGATCAAGTTCGTATGTTACATCGACAAACAATGATGTGTTGGACTTGCTCCTCAACCTCAACCAAAATGATGGATCTGAGTTCACTCAAAATGACATGAGACATTTCTTTTATGTAAGTAAAGTTTTTTTTAAGTATATCAACAAGTTTGTCAAAGTAGGACATGGACCAAGTAATTTACCCTTGTAATGTATCATCTCCTAAATCATTGTAGGCCTTATTTATTGCGGGAACTCATACCACATCGAGCACGTTGGAATGGGCCATGGCCGAGCTTATTCACAACCCGGATAAGTTGGAAACGGCTCATTCAGAGGTCATCAAACTCATGGAAAACAAGAAGAATATGATACAAGAATCAGATATCTCTCAACTTCCATACCTACAAGCTGTTATAAAAGAAACTCTACGGTTACATCCTTCGGTCCCTTTTCTACTTCACCAAGCCATACGTGACGTAGAAATCCAAGCCTTCATGGTGCCTAAAAATGCAGAAATCCTTTGTAATGTGTGGGCAATGGGGCGAGACCCAAAAGTTTGGTCACGTCCAGAAACATTCATGCCGGAGAGGTTCTTAGAAGTCGATATTGACTATAAAGGCCAAGATTTCGAGTTCATTCCATTTGGTGCTGGGAGAAGGATGTGTCCAGGGTTAAATATTGCATATAAAATGTTACATATAATGTTAGGTTCTTTGATTCAGAAGTTTGATTGGAAGCTTGAAGGAAACATGAGAGCACAAGATATTGATATGGGGGAGAAGTTTGGGCTCACTTTACAAAGGAACGTACCACTCAAGGCTATTCCAGTCAAACTTTAATGGTTTATAAATAAGCATACTTGGTACTTCAAATAAAAATAAAGAAGTATTAATATATTTGTATTTAACTTACCGTTTAGAAAAACTCATGTGACTGTGTAATGTAACTAACTAGTATGTTTTCACTCGCGTGATGTCGTGGGAAAAACGTATATTACAACATAAAATGGTTTAAATAAATATCAGGTTTAGTTACATATAAGACACCCTAGTGCAATAAAAATGTCGAATATGTAATTTCATAGTTTTGAATAAACTTTATATCGAAATGTAGATAAACATACGCACAACACAACGTTATATTCGGAATTTAATAAAACATTATGTATCAAAATTATAGTTCTTAAAGAAAAACAAAATTGTATTTAAAAATAAAAAATATATTATATATGACCTTGCATGGTTTGGAATAAAATTTATAACAAAACGTAAATGAAAATAAACACGTTGCAACGGTACATTCGAAAACCAAATTTATGTGATTCTCTTAGTTCTCAACACACGGTTGGTTCTCAAAATGAACGCACCCACATCTATATTATATAATAAATAAAGGTTTTGGTGGGACACTTGTCACTCGCATATACATCCTCAACTTTTTTTTTCTCGCCTCTCTCTCTTATTAATTATACAAATTTCTTTAATTGTTTTTTTTATTATTTTTTTCCCGTCTCTCTCTCCTATTAAATAATAATGATTTCTATAATTCTTTTTATAAAACTTTTTTTATTTAAAAAAATTAGGTTTGCTCATAAAACATTTTTATAAATTAAACATTTCTTTCATTCTTTTTATAAGACATTTTTAAAAAATAACTATATAACGTTTCTAGAATTCGTATTAAAAAATGTAACACCCTAAAAATAGTAAATAAGTAAATAATAATACGATAGAGATCTAAACGTCATAAAACGAAATAAGAACGGATGGGCTTGGGCTCGGCTCCAACGGGGCCGATGGAAGCCCAGGTATATAAGGGGCAAGACAGCCACTTTCTCCACTTCACCTTCATTTCACCATCCTAGAGAGAGAAAGTAGAGCTCGGGCCTAGAGAGAGAAAGTCAACGAATCGACACGAGATTGAAGGAGCACGTTACAGCGCTCGTGAGCAAAACCTCCGAATCAGAGTTCCAATCCAGGTAACGATTCAACCATAATCTGAGTTTTTGTTCGTTTTTGGGTTTCTCGGGTTTTAGCTAAATAGGAGACGTTTTTATGGATGAAACCTGATAATAAGCCTAGAACTAGCATCTATAATGAAAACCGCACGTTTTCATCAAAGAAAATTGTAAGATTGGCATGATCGGGTTAGCATGCAAGAATTTTGGATTTTTGTTCCAGGAACCAGGTATTGCGTACTTACCAAGTGCGCAAGAAGGACTTCCTGCGTACTTACCAAGTACGCAGGAGGAAGATCCTGCGTACTTACCAAGTGCGCAAGAAGTACTCTCTGCGCACTTGTCAAGTGCGCATGAGTATGGTCCTGCGCACTTAGCAAGTGCGCAGGCAGCAGGCTGGTTAAGTAAGGTCAGTAAGTTTAGAATGATTTAACCATTAGAGTCGGGGTTGGGTCTAATGTGTATTTAACTACCTAATCCAGATCGGAAGTGACGTTGTTGGACCTTTGTTTGGGACAACCTAGAGAAACTTATCAGGTGAGTTCTATGTGCCCCCTTCTATGTTATGTGCAAATCTTATTAAATGTTTTGGGGCTGAAATGTATACACTAAATGAATAAATGATATGAATGCTAATGTGATCATACGTGACGTATTAATATATATTTTATATATATAAAAGAGAATGAATTATGAACAAAGAATGAAACGTATGTTTACAAAGAATGAAGGAAAGAATGGCATAACGTAAATAAACGAAATCTTGTTTTATAATTATTTATATTGCATGTTATGAATGTATGTATACGTTATGGACGGAAACGAAGCTAACGGCTACTTCTGTAGACGGACGACCACGTGACTATTTTGCAACCGGGAAAGATACGTCCTTCGCAAGCTAGGACGTACAAAAAGCATAAAAGGGCGGTCGAAGTAAATGCTAAAATAGTATAACGGTTGCATAAACAATAGTTCGCGTGGGAAACGGATGCCTTAGGGCAGACGAGCGAATATGACGGACTACGACGGTAGGACGAGTAAGAAGGAAGGCCGAAGGTTGGCCGGACCAAAGTGTGACAATCCGGATTTTTCAGTTAATTCCGTTAACTATTCCGTTAAGTTTCTTATGAAAAACTTAACCCCGTTAATCAAATCTAACCACAAGGACTAATTCGGTCACAAAATCAACTCAAAACTGCAGGGACTAGTTGTGTAAATATGCCAAATAGAATTGTTGACTCCCCAAAGTCAAAAATCGGACCAATGCAATTCTGTTTGACTTTTTGAAGTCAAACTCGTGTGAATCTAAGCAAAAACTGAAATTGCAAATCGATTCGACAGAAATTGGAAACGTTGGCACTCAATTGTTATCTTTAACGGCCTTAATCATCAATTAAATCATCCATCATTAACACATTAATCGAATTAATGACAAATTATTTCGTAACCGTCGAAACCAATCCTAAATCGATCAAATTCGTTCTTGTCAGTCGAAATTCTTACGAATTACACACCCACGTACTTCAATCGAATCCTTCTAAACCTCCTGAATACTCCAATTTCGTCGGAGACGCGGCTGAACTTGCTGAAGATCAAACACGTCGAAGACGGAACCCGTTCTAGTCGATCTCGGTCAATTCGCATCTGTTTCTGGTAATTAAACACATCCTCACTTTCGTTTTCATTCATAGATGGAAAGCCCTATGTCAATTAGGGCTTACAACATCAATTATATCAAGAACCCGATTCTAGGGTTCATATAAATACGGTTTGATCGAATCCTAATCTAAACACAATCTTAATTCAATTAATTGGTAATTGGTATGGTTAGAATCGAAAACAGTAACTCTTTGAAAACCCTATGATTAATTGGAATTATATTATCGAATGGATCATGAATCATAACCTAGGGTTCATATAAAACCAGTATAATCGAACCCTGCTTTAGACTCAGTATAAATTCAATTAAAATGTTTCATTAGCTTCGTAATTCTCTACTCAATGAAAGACCTATATCAATTTAATCACAGAACATCTAATTTTTCATGATCCAGATTCTAGGGTTTGTTCTTACGATAATTTGGGGGTTTTGATTCTAGAATCAGTCTTAATCTAATTAAACTATTCATACACATTCGCAAGCCTCTAATGAGTAAAAACCCCATAAATCCAACTGTTTTCATCATCGAATTCGATCAAATCAAAACCGTGTTCATAAGCTAGGGTTCGGCCCATTTTTCTGTAAATTAACGGCCTTAAACACGATGTTTTTGAAATTAAACTCACCCATAGTTTCGCAAACCCTCGTTGAACAAAACCCCTATATTCCTATGTTTAATCGAAGTCGAAATCATGGGTATTGGGATAGTTTTGATCGCGGGTGTGTTTGGGGAGGGATACCACAAGTAGTGGTATCATAAAACTGTTTCAGTCCGGAATCTAACGCGATAGCCTAGCGGCCGGACTGGTTAAAACGATGTGTCTGTGTGGGAGAGACCCGGGTTCGAGGCCGGGCTCCCACATTTAAAAAAAAAAAACGATTTTCTGGAATGTTAAATTAATAAAAATCAAACCTTTTAATATTATATCATTATATAAATGGGTTTTAAACCGGAAAACAACCCATAGGCTCGGGATTTAAATATTTTGTTTATTTTTATAAATTATAACTATTTTTATAAATTGTGCACTTTTATTATTAATAAGTAAAAGAAAAAAAAATAATAATATATTTATATTATTTTTTTTTAACCGTAAACGCGTGTAAAATAATATGTTTATATTATTTTCGAATTGTGACTCGTATTATTAAATAATATATATTTATATTATTTCAATTCATTTTATATAATACCGTGAACCAATCAAGACTAAATAATAATTACTTATGTTAACCACTCGTATATATATATATATATATATATATATATTATTTACGTCGTTCGTCGCGTAAAGTAATTCCTAAACCCGTGGACACGTTCGTCCACTCTCGTTTGTTAGAACGGTTCTTTAAGACGTTCTTTCCTTGTCACGGTCAAAATTCCCTTTGTCGTTCCTAATTTATATATTTATAATTTTAGGACATTCGTAAGTCTTTTGAGACTTACACTCGTGGTTTCCAAACTTACTTCTTGTGTGAACTACCTTCAACGCCAAGCATGTGAGTTTTCACGGCCCCTTTTTACTGCTTTTAAACTGGGGGAGAAAACATGATACAACTCTTTTGATTTTTGTACTTCATTTTATATCAATTGTCATGACTATGCGTAAACTCTATCATGAAAGTCCTCACATCGAACCGTTTAAATATGAATATAGCGAGGTATGTTGGGTAGTACTACTGGGTTTGACAAACCTCACCCGCGTTAGTCGCGCTAACACGATTGGATATCGAACGGGTGCAATATTGACCTAAACGTGCACCGTGGTTAATAGACCTGGTGGGAGGCAATACAAACAGTCAGTTTACGGTTGCGAGCGTAATAGCAAACAATGAACATGGGTTAGCTACTCATATGGTATTTATGTTGATTGTACAATAAATCTGGTAAACGTTTATTTATATATTGAAACCTGTGAACTCACCAACCTCGTGTTGACACTTTTTCTTACATGTTTTCTCAGGACGCTAAGCTAAGACACAGGTGCACGTTAGGGCATGCATGGGATTCAACTGCTTTGCTTTGTGTCTATTTATATTGATTGAATTATTTTAATGTACTTTGTTTGGTTGGACGTTTGGACTTTTGGACTTTGGTTTTGGGCGCGTGTATTTTGCGCATTTGCTTTCTTTACGCTTCCGCATTGATACTCTGATTTAAAAGATATTTTCATTTTGAGTCCAATGTAGAGTCATTCAATGTAACTAGTGTCTGAGATCCTGGTTTGTCACTTCCCAAACGGTAATACTCCGTTAGTTGAAATTGGGGGTGTGACACAAAGTTAAGGCTGACGGTTTCTAGGACCGGACGAGTAAAAGGGCTACGACGGTAGCTCAAGGGCGTATGTCTTTGTGATATATGTACCGTAAGATGGGTTGATCACCCTTATGTGTATGACCAATGAAAGTTAAGGAAAGAAAAGGTGAATACATATCTATGTAATCACATAAGAATGAAGAAAGAAAAGTAAAAGCTATGAATACGTATTTGTAGAAATGTATGTATATAATTATGTATACTTATAAAGAAAGGAATGATCATACTTAATAGTTTTAAACTAGGACTCACCAGCGTTAGCTGACTTTTAGTATACATTTCAGGTACAGAAAGGAAGGATCGTGTGAAGGCGTGAAGGTTACCCGGCACAAGACTGACATCCCATATTTATATATGTTAAGACAAATGTTATGTACTTAATTTTAAAAGACTTCCGCTGTTAAGTCATGTCATGTTACGTTATGTAATGAATGAATTCGAAAGTTTTAAATTTAAGCTCAGTGATTATGACTATGTTTATGAGTAAATCCAACACGTGAGATCACCCGGGAAAAGGGGCCTTAAAAGTTGGTATCAGAGCAATAGTTTGAGAGATTCAGACATCCCTAAATGTCTGGACTCAAACTGATTATGGGACCAACACACGGATGTCAATCTTGGGTAACCAACGCCAACGCTAGCACGGTAAGTAAGTACTAGAGTTAATACACTTGGATAAGAATAGATACCTTAACTTAGAACAAATAGATGTCAATGTCACAACCGATTTGAAGAGTTTTGAACCCGAAAAGCAATGTAAATTAGTAATCACAAACCGGTCACTGTAATTAAAAATTTACCTTGCTCGTACTGTTCCAAACTATGATCTGAAGAAAATGACATTGATGTATTCCCTTTATGACCATCAGGAAACTAAGAACTATGGCTGGAGGAGGAAGAACAGGACGCCGAGGCGGTCGTACTGGCCGAGTCGGTAGGCCTCCACTGAATCCAAGACATCAAGAAGAAGAGGATGTGCACACAGAAAACACAGAAAGCGTGCACCAAACTAATGTCACCCCAACTGGGGGCGACCATCAAGGGTCTCTACAGTTAGAACCCGAGGTCAGAGATGCTATTGCCCGTGAGATCGTGCTCACTTTAAAGAATGTGTTGCTTGACTTACTGTCTGAAGCCTTAAAGAAAATCAAGGAAGACGACGAAGGTAACCACGAGGAAAAAGTATATGACAGCGACGGGGATGAAATAAAGATGGGATCAAGCAATAGGGGGTGCACTTATAAAGGATTCAAGGATGGAGACCCACCCAAATTTGACGGGAACAAGGACTCGGTGACCACCCTCGAGTGGGTTGAGAGGATGAACGTTGTCATCAACATCAGCGAGTGTCGACCAGACCAAGCTGTTAAGTACGTTGCTCATTCTTTCACCAACGAAGCAGTAAGTTGGTGGAGGAACATTCAAAGAACTAAGTCACCCAATGCTATCAACAAGATGACGTGGGAAGACTTGAAAAAGCTCATAATTCAAAAGTTCTGCCCACAGAATGAGATCGATCGTGTGGAGAACGAGTTCCTGAACTTCAAGGCTGGCAACAAGACTCATCGCCAGTATACATCAAGATTCAATGAACTAGCTCAACTAGTACCACACCTGGTGGAAACTGAAGATCGTTTGATCAAGTACTATGTTAAGGGATTGCCACAACGGGTCCGTGTTCATGTAAAAGCTAACCTACCCTCGACCTTCGAGTCGGTAGTGAATCTGAGCGGAATCGTCTACGACGATTATGCCAATGAGGACCCACCAACAGAGACCCAAAAGAGAAAGTGGAAGAACCCGTCTAGAGGCACCGGAAGAGGGAAAGTAACAACTGAAACTAAGAAGCCAAGGTCGGATGAATATGAAACATGCAAGAAATGTGGAAGGCAACATCTTGGCGAATGTAAAATCGGCATCACCACATGCTATAAGTGCGGGAAACCAGGTCACTTCTCCCGAGAATGCGTAAAGAACGTCAAGTGTCAAGTATGTGGATTGTTTGGACATCTAACAAAGAACTGCAGGAAGGCCGGCCAATCTGGTTCGGGAAAAGAGAGGGAAAAGGAACAACCGCAGGCTAGGACTCGAGCCTACGCTCTAACTGAGGAGGAAGCAAGGGGAAACCCTGATGTTGTGTCAGGTACATTCCTAGTTAATTATGAACATGCTGCTATTTTATTTGACTCTGGTGCTAGTAAAAGTTTTATACCCAATGCATTTAGTCGTAAACTATGTTGCACTATCAACACCATAGTGAAGGCCTTTAGCGTACAAACTGCCGTTGGTAAAAATTCGGTAGTATTTCAAGTAACAGAGGATTGCATCATAGAAATAGAGGGTCATAAGTTCCCTTCTAGATTGTTCCTTCTTACCTTAGGAGGATTGGATATAGTATTGGGCATGGATTGGCTAGCTGCCAACGAAGCTCAAATCATATGTAAACGTAAGAGAATACACCTCAAAGCTCCTAGCGGCATTCCAATTACGGTTTATGGGGATTGGAATTGCACGATGCCGAACATCATCTCGATGATCAAGGCCGAAAGTTACATGAGGCGCGGTTGCGAAGCCTATTTGGCATATGCTATTGATGATAGAAAGAAAATGAATGAACTCAAGAATGTACCCGTGGTGTGCAACTTTCCGGAAGTATTCCCTAAGGATCTACCTAGGTTACCACCTGATCGGGAAATAGAATTTCAGATTGACTTATTGCCAAGAGCTGAGCCCGTTGCCAAAGCCCCCTACTGATTGGCTCCGTCAGAAATGAAAGAATTGATGTCTCAACTAGAGGAACTAACAGAAAAAGGATTTATTAGACCGAGCATCTCACCGTGGGGCGCTCCGGTACTATTTGTAAAGAAGAAGGACGGCAGCATGCGCATGTGCATTGACTACCGCGAGTTGAACAAGAGGACAGTAAAGAACAAATTACCCACTGCCTAGAATAGACGACCTTTTTGATCAACTGCAAGGTGCAAGTTGGTTCTCAAAGATCGATCTTAGGTCGGGTTACCATCAGTTGAAAGTAAGAGAAGAAGACGTACCAAAGACCTCGTTTCGCACGCGTTATGGGCATTATGAGTTTCTCGTGATGTCCTTCGGATTGACCAACGCACCTGCAACGTTCATGGATTTGATGAATAGAGTATGTCGACCAATGTTGGATCGATCAGTGATAGTTTTTATAGACGACATACTGGTATATTCAAAAAGCGAGGGTGATCACCACTGTCACCTAAGAGAGGTTCTGGAGGTGCTAAAGCAGGAAAAGTTGTACGCAAAATTCTCCAAATGCGCGTTCTGGCTTAGGGAAGTCCAATTCCTAGGTCATGTAATAAACCCAAACGGAATCATGGTGGATCCTGCAAAGATCGAGACAGTAAAGGAATGGAACGTCCCAAAGACACCAACAGAGATACGAAGTTTTCTGGGATTGGCAGGCTACTATCGAAGATTCATTCAAGATTTTTCAAGAATAGCCTTGCCACTAACTAAGTTGACACGGAAGGAAATGAAGTACGAATGGGGTCAAACCCAAAACAACGCGTTTGAAGAACTTAAGGCACGATTAACCCAAGCTCCAGTCTTGACTCTACCTGAGGGAAATGAAGACTTGGTAGTCTATTCTGACGCTTCGGGGCAGGGTTTAGGTTGCGTACTTATGCAACGAGGAAAGGTAATTGCTTACGCCTCGCGGCAACTAAAGATTCACGAGGTTAACTACCCAACACACGATCTAGAGTTAGCGGCAGTAGTTTTCGCGTTGAAAATATGGAGGCACTATCTGTATGGAGTCAAATGCACCATTTACTCCGATCACAAAAGCCTGAAGTACTTTTTCGAGCAAAAGGAATTAAACATGAGACAAAGGAGGTGGTTAGAGCTACTGAAGGACTATGACTGTGAGATATTGTACCATCCAGGCAAGGCAAACGTGGTGGCTGACGCTTTAAGTAGAAAGGAAGAATCGACACCTATCCGGATCAAAGCGTGTCAGCTGATTATAACGCCAGATTTGATGAATGAAATATCAAAGGCACAAGATGAAGTACTATCAGAAAGAAATATAAAACGGGAAAGAATAGTAGGACAACAAGGGAATTTAGATGCAAATGCATACGGTGTACGAACTAGGTTTGGCCGGATGTGGATACCTAAGATTGGCGAGCTTAGAGTCAAAATACTCGATGAGGCCCATAAGTCTCGTTATTCTATCCACCCCGGGACAAACAAAATGTATCAAAACTTGAAGAAGGAGTACTAGTGGCCTGTCATGAAGAATGATGTGACAGAATACGTGAACAAGTGCCTAACGTGTTCTCTAGTTAAGGCCGAGCACCAGAAACCATGCGGTAAAATGCAACCTCTACCAATACCGGAATGGAAGTGGGAGGAGATCACGATGGACTTCATTACCAAGCTACCGCGAACAGCTAAAGGCAATGATACCATTTGGGTGATCATCGACCGCTTGACGAAAAGTGCTCACTTCTTACCAATACGTGAGACTTCTTCGTCAGAAAGACTAGCAGAAATATTTATCAAGGAAATTGTGAGCAGACATGGTATGCCGCTGTCGATTGTGTCCGACAGGGATACTAGATTCACGTCAAGGTTTTGGAAGAAATTCAATGAAGCAATGGGCACTAGACTGAACATCAGCACCGCTTACCACCCCCAAACCGATGGACAATCGGAAAGGACCATTCAGACCTTGGAGGACATGCTCCGGGCCTATATCATTGACTTCGGTGGGAGCTGGGACAGCCATCTACCATTGGCAGAATTTTCATATAACAACAGCTATCACTCGACTATTGGCATGCCGCCATTTGAAATGTTGTATGGGAGGAAATGTAGGACCCTGGTTTGTTGGGGGGAATTGGACAAAAGGATTTTGCAAGTCTCGAAGTGGTCAAAGCTACTTCCGAGAAATGATCAAATCAAGGCTTGAATGAAAGCTGCAAAAGACAGACATAAATCATACGCGGATAAGAGAAGAAGGGATTTAGAGTTTCAAGTGGGGGACATGGTACTGTTAAAGGTATCACCATGGAAAGGAATCATCCAATTCAGAAGACGTGGCAAACTAAGCCCAAGGTTTGTCGGACCTTTCAAGATTTTAGCGATAGTGGGTCAAGTTGCTTACAAACTCGACCTACCTATTGCGCTTAGTGGAATACACCCTACGTTCCACGTGTCACACTTACGCAAGTGCCTAGCTGACGACACAGCTCACATACCTTACGACGAGATCGAAGTGAATAACAGTCTAAATTATATAGAGGAACCGATAGCCATTATTGACCGAGCTGAGAAACGACTACGCAATAAGTCGATTCAGTTAGTTAAATTACAATGGAAGCACAGAAAAGGGACAGAAGCTACATGGGAAAAAGAAGACGAGATGAGGGGACTATACCCTCAATTGTTTAACGTATAAACAGTTTCGAGGACGAAACTTCTTTAAGGAGAGTAGACTTGTAACATCCTAAAAATCGTAAATAAGTAAATAATAATACGATAGAGATCTAAACGTCATAAAACGAAATAAGAACGGATGGGCTTGGGCTCGGCTACAACGGGCCGATGGAAGCCCAGGTATATAAGGGGCAAGGCAGCCCACTTTCTCCACTTCACCTTCATTTCACCATCCTAGAGAGAGAAAGGAGAGCTCGAGCCTAGAGAGAGAAAGTCAACGGATCGACACGAGATTGAAGGAGCACGTTACAGCTGAGCTCATGAGCAAAACCTCCAAATCAGAGTTCCAATCCAGGTAACGATTCAACCATAATCTGAGTTTTTGTTCGTTTTTGGGTTTCTCGGGTTTTAGCTAAATAGGAGACGTTTTTATGGATGAAACCTGATAATAAGCCTATAACTAGCATCTAGAATGATAACCACACATTTTCATCAAAGAAAATTGTAAGATTGGCATGATCGGGTTAGCATGTAAGAATTTTGGATTTTTGGTCTAGGAACCAGGTATTGCGTACTTACCAAGTGCGCAAGAAGGACTTCCTGCGTACTTACCAAGTACGCAGGAGGAAGATCCTGCGTACTTACCAAGTGCGCAAGAAGTACTCTCTGCGCACTTGTCAAGTGCGCATGAGTATGGTCCTGCGCACTTAGCAAGTGCGCAGGCAGCAGGCTGGTTAAGTAAGGTCAGTAAGTTTAGAATGATTTAACCATTAGAGTCGGGGTTGGGTCTAATGTGTATTTAACTACCTAATCCAGATCGGAAGTAACGTTGTTGGACCTTTGTTTGGGACAACCTAGAGAAGCTTATCAGGTGAGTTCTATGTGCCCCCTTCTATGTTATGTGCAAACCTTATTAAATGTTTTGGGGCTGAAATGTATACACTAAATGAATAAATGATATGAATGCTAATGTGATCATACGTGACGTATTAATATATATTTTATATATATAAAAGAGAATGAATTATGAACAAAGAATGAAACATCTGTTTACAAAGAATGAAGGAAAGAATGGCATAACGTAAATAAACGAAATCTTGTTTTATAATTATTTATATTGCATGTTATGAATGTATGTATACGTTATGGACGGAAACGAAGCTAACGGCTACTTCTGTAGACGGACGACCACGTGACTATTTTGCAACCGGGAAAGATACGTCCTTCGCAAGCTAGGACGTACAAAAAGCATAAAAGGGCGGTCGAAGTAAATGCTAAAATAGTATAACGGTTGCATAAACAATAGTTCGCGTGGGAAACGGATGCCTTAGGGCAGACGGGCGAATATGACGGACTACGACGGTAGGACGAGTAAGAAGGACGTCCGAAGGTTGGCCGGACCAAAGTTAAGGCGGACGGTTTCTAGGGCCGGGCGAGTAAAAGGGCTACGACGGTAGCTCAAGGGCGTATGTCTTTGTGATATACGTACCGTAAGATGGGTTGATCACCCTTATTTGTATGACCAATGAAAGTTAAGGAAAGAAAAGTTGAATACATATCTATGTAATCACATAAGAATGAAGAAAGAAAAGTAAAAGCTATGAATACGTATTTGTATAAATGTATGTATATAATTATGTATACTTATAAAGAAAGGAATGATCATACTTAATAGTTTTAAACTAGGACTCACCAGCGTTAGCTGACTTTTAGTATACATTTCAGGTACAGAAAGGAAGGGTCGTGCGAAGGCGTGAAGGTTACCCGGCACAAGACTGACATCCCATATTTGTATATGTTAAGACAAATGTTATGTACTTAATTTTGAAAGACTTCCGCTGTTAAGTCATGTCATGTTACGTTATGTAATGAATGAATTCGAAAGTTTTAAATTTAAGCTCAGTGATTATGACTATGTTTATGAGTAAATCCAACACGTGAGGTCACCCGGGAAAAGGGGCCTTACAAAAAAACTATGTAATATGTCGTAAATATGTAATATATAAATCTTTATTACTAAATATATATCTAACATTGCATTTATTCAACCTGTGTAATACACCGAGTTTTTAAAGTTTAATATGAATGTAAATCTTTATTACTAAGTATATATAACATTGCATTTATTCAACCCATGTAATACAATGGGTTTCTAAAGTTTAATATGAATTAACACTTATCAGTCACATAAAAAAATTAATACTCGTCTAAAAAAATATTTTAAAAACTAACTTAACAGAATTTATAACTGTCACGTAATATTTTATTTACACGGGTTTTTAAAGACATAAATTTTGTATTACTAAGTATATAGCATTACATTTATTCAATCAGTGTAATACACGGGTTTTTAAAGACATAATTTTTTTATTACTAAGTATATAACATTACATTTATTTAACTCGTGTAATACACGAGATTCTAACCTAGTATATATATATATGTGTGTGTGTGTGTGTGTGTGTAGGGGATGGATCATTTGAGAACTCTTAAATATTGAGAGAACTAGCGAAAAAACCAATCAAAATCATTTCTTTATTACCTTTATTATTAAAATACAACATAACAAATGAATTTATGTATATAAATTTACATTTATTCGTATATTAAAAATATTTACACATGTGTAAGTTTTTACCATCTACACATGTATACAAAACTTTTTAAGAATAAGTTAGAGACGAGAGATGAATTTAATTGGAGTGATAAATAATTTTTATTTTGTGTTTTAATAATAAAAGTAGTAAAAAAATGGTTTTGATTGTTTTTATTTTGGGATCTTTTAGTAACCCTCTATTATTGTGTTAACAAAAAAAAACCCGTAAAAATCGATCCAATCATTATTTTTTTTAATAACATTATTACACGAATTCAACGTCATTTTCTTTTTTGTAGTTTTGTAAATTCGCAAGTGTAAGGGGAGTTTACACCGTTGTAATTTTTTTACAAAAAACTATATTTTGTAAAACTTACACCGATGTAAGCTCCCCTTTTACACCGGTGTAAACTGCCATTACACTTGCGAATTCACCAAAATGCAATAAAGAACATGTCGTTTAATTCGTAAAAATGTTATTAAAAAATATGATTGGATCGATTTTTACGCTGCGATAGGTACACTTGCATATTGTGTGTGTTTTAAGTTTGAGTATTTATCATTTTATAAATTTAAAACCTGATCTCGTAAAATCATATCTAAAATAAATATATATTTATATATATTTTATTTACTATATCTACACAACACATCAAGTTTTTACAAAAACTTGATGTGTGTTTTATATGTAGATAAAAATATAAATATATATCCCCGGCAACGATGCCAAAAACATGATAGCATGTTTTTAGTAGTGATAAATATATTCTATTTAGAGCTACACAAAATCAGGTTTTAAATTTATATATATATGTGTGTGTGTGTTTATAGGATATAGATGTTTTGTAACATCCCGAAAATAATATCAAATAAAAAAGACGGGTCTTGGAATGGAATGAAGAAAAGAGGATGGGCTTTACCATATACATACATATATATATATATGTGTGTGTGTGTGTTTATAGGATATAGATGTTTTGTAACATCCCGAAAATAATATCAAATAAAAAAGATGGGTCTCGGAATGGAATGAAGAAAAGAAGATGGGTTTTGGGCCGAAAATAGATGAAAGGGGAAGGCTAAAACCCTAGCCTCCTCCCAATTTCAAACATTTGTCATCCAAACACTCCACACCAAATCTAGAGAGAGAAAGTGGAGATTTAGACCCAAAATCGCTCCATCATCATTCTAGAGAGAGAAAGTAGAGATTCGTGGAAGGGATTGCTGGAGAAACGAGCTAATACAAGGTAAGATTCACCCCATATATGAGTTTTTAAGTTTTTATGGGTTTTCATGATTTTAGTAAAAAGATGTGCTTTTTACGTATGAAACGCGAAACTAACCATAGATCTAACTTCACGAATGTAACTGGAACGTTTTTGTAAGGCCCCAAACCGGGCACCCTACAGTTAGTTCTTATAACGGGTTATTCCCTTGAAAATACTCATTTTAGATATATTAAACTACAACGGAAGTTTTTCTAAAAACATTAATTACTATTTAATGACATTAAGTTACCTCACGAATGTTTGCACACCAATCCGAGTAGCACCGCTCTCAAGCCAAGATATGTCAACGCAACGCTTACCTGCAAAACAATCTATCGTACACACAAAGTCAGCTACGCTGAGTGAGTTCTAATAGTTTAGTTTGATTAAAAGCCAACTCGCCTCGAAAATTATTTGAACTCTACTTGGGACCCACGGTTATTGTAAAATAGGTCCACCATTCATTAACAAATAGATAACCCCTGTTATCACCTGATATCTAATAGCTCATTATCCAAGACTCATCCCATAATAATAATAATCCAATAGTCTTATCGACATAGGTCGAACTTACCTACATTAATAACTCATACTCAAGTACACATATTAACTCGACACTTGGTTAACACAACCAATCCCTAAACATCAACTTACTCAGCCTTAACCAAGGCTCTTACGAATCAACTGTCATAACAGTTGTAAGCATCACATCACAATCCAGACACAACAGTCAATCTAACTCGACTCACCACAATAATACTGTCTCATGCACAATCAATATAACTCAACGCTTGTATGCAATTTAACACAAATATATAAGCACATAAACACATACCTCTTCGTTGCACCCTCGTCAGGGTTACCCTCGTCAGGGCGTTCGACACACCCCGAGCTCATCACTGTCCTGTTGGACACCGTCACCTTTGGTGACCTTCCGAAGGACTTAGTCCTCCTCAATCCCGTTTGCCATGTCATAATGACAACAATGCAAACACAATACATGTCGTGTCACAAGGACAATGACACAATGCACACAACACTTGTATAATCACACAACAATATACTCTATATACATGATTCATTAACTGCACCTTCACTTCACACCTAGCACTAGAACATGGTATCTTACGCATATCCATAAGCGTTTAGCTCATTCCTGACTCACCCCGACTAACTCATAACACAATACACTACTAATATAGCAACACACATACAATTACTATATCTCATTACTTAAGCACATACCACGTACATGCACACCCTGTGACACTTCCTAGTCGTACCCGTACGACCCGTTTACTAAAATCTCGACTCACCCCTGTTAGGTCACTATACGACCCGTGACCATATACCCACATATAACCCGCACGTCCTGTGGACACACACCGTCCCTTAGCCCCACATTTAACTACCTAACCTCATAATCTCATCGGGTCACACTCCAAGGTTCTTTACCCATTTAATACAATAAAACATGTATAGGAAGTATGTACGATAGCCCCAAAAACGTTAAAAACATTTAAAATAGGGGATTAGAAACTCACAGTTACGGAGATCCAATTCCTTGCTCTGCAACTCGTTTGTTCCTGCTTGAACCCGACCTATCAATGCATAACCACATGATCAGACATGTTCTAGTCATACGTTGAATGACTTATAACAACATAATAAATACTCAACGTCCCTCTCATCTCCTCATTGGCGCATCCCCATGAACCCTAGTTTCACATGTACTCATGTACGTGCGCCATGCAAACCTTTAACCGCCTTCCTCTCGTAATTGCTGACCCGTACCGGATCACCCACGACCCATTTAGAAATCATAAATTCAAACTGGGTCCCCATGCGTGCACGTACGTAAATATGCCATGCAAACCCTAGACTCATCAAAACCCCAATCGGGTGTGACCCGATTCCATCATCTCCCCGTCCACCACCATGAACCACCACCATCGGATATCACTTATCAAGCGTCACTCGTCGAGTAACATCCTCGCGTGTTGTCCTCTCGAGTTATCCTTGCGTTCCCGTGAACCTTTCTAGCCGTAAAAATCCCTAATCGGGTTACCTCATCATGTCCGAACACCAACACCATCATTCATCCGTCGTCCGCCGTCGCGGTACACCGTCTCAGCCATCTCAGGCTGCTACCGGGCACCACCATTCCCTCCCCTCATCGTCTCACTTATCTCCGAAGCCACCATCTCCTACACACGTCACCCTCCCCTCACTCTAATCTCTTTCTCGACCGTCGGCCTCCACCCTACTTCGGTCAACACCGTCACGTGTCATCATCATAAACACCATTGGTCACCACCATATCAGTCCCTCTCCCTTCATCGCTCACAGCCAAGTGACAAATCAAAACCCTAATCGGGTTTCTCTACCATACACGCAAACAAAATGAAAAATAAAAGAGAATGGGAACCGGGGTTACCTGAACTCGTTCCAGAAATCACACCACCGTGAGACCGCCGTAGCACTGCTGTCACCTTCCTCCTTTTCGGGTCCTCTCCCGGTCGTCTCCCTTGGCCGTAAACCAGACACCTAGGCCGAATGGCCTAGGTTTTGTGTTAATGTTGGTTATAAACCTTCCCAGGTTTACATCCGGGCCCCCGAGCTTCCTTTTTGCACAAATAGATCCAAGCATTTTCTCTTTTGGCTAACCGGGCCTCTTTTTAAATTCGTGGTTAGGGTTTTACTTAGATACCTATCTCGTTACGAGAGACTTAGGTCACCTGCTAGCTCAAATAGTAAATGCGTATTTTTTCAGGATGTTACAGTTTTGGACGTAAAAAGTAACAAGCTTGGTCAATTTGAGTGTTAGCCTTCGTCCCATGCAAAAAACCTTACGTTTCTACTGGAGAATATGACCAAGCGAAACTGATCAGGGAAGTGAAACTGTTCTATAAGCGAAATTGGCTAGTGTCGCTTCGTTCAGAAGCAGCGAAACTAAAATAGTTTCTCCTGAAACCCAGTTTCGCTAGAAGAATAGTTTCGTTAAGATAATGAGAATGAAACTAATATAGTTTCGCTTTAGTTAAAGAATGAAAGAACATTAGTTTCGTTTAGAACAATGGGGACGAAACTAATTTAGTTTCGCCCAGAACAGAAATAACATTTAAAACTGATATAGTTTGACTATCCTTTCAGATTTTCGAACGACACAAAGTGAGCAGTTGATAGCATGTTTACACTAGCTTATCAGGTGAGTCAAGAATCACTATTTTTACTGTTTTAGGGTGGTGTGCATACTCAAGTAATAGACGTTTATAATAAATGCATTTTATTATTTAAATGGGAATGGTAAGAAAGAAAAGGTTTACTTAATTAAGGTTTTGTGAACAGTAAATGTTTAAAGTACGGGTTTATTTAACTATGTGTTTTATAAACGAATGAAAGAAAGTAAATGAGCGAGTTTATCTAACTATATGTTTTATAAACGAATGGAAGAAAGTAAAGAAAGAAGTGTTACATTGCCTATATGTCCGGGTATGGTTACAGCAAAGCAAGTCTTGAGGTAGTAGCATAGTCTTAGTGGCTGGTGCTACCCGAAGCCTATGACAGTGTCATTGCATGAGTTGCATGTCTGTCGTATGAATAACGGGTGCAGTGCTCGGCAGAGTACTGTAACCGGGATGTTGCAACTAGTTAACGGGGGGTAATGACGGTTACCCTAGTGATGATGGTCACCAAAAGAAACAATGTCCTTCGTGGAAGTACAGTGAGTTTTGGCCTTTGGACGTTGAGCCTTAGGGATACTCGCCAAAAGGAAGAGGTCCTTCATGGACAAAATGATCCTTTAGGGATAACAGAATGTCCCTTGTGGAAGTAACGGGTCCTTCATAGACTGTAAAGAACGAAAGTGAATGTATGAAAAAGTAACTGAGCACATAAATGACTAAGTATAAAAATTACATGTTGTATTGTGATAAATTTACTTAGTAGTATAAAGTACATTTAAAGTATGATTAAAGTATGTTTAAAGTATGTTTTCATTAAATGAGTTTTATATGAACAACATGAGAAAGAAAAGTTACTTATTAAATGTTTTGTAAACCTGAACTCACACTTTTTAGTATGCACATCAAGTGACAAAGGAAAGTAAAAGGTATGAAGCTGAGAAAGCTTGGAACGTATGGCTAGATGGTTGCTGTTGATCAAGATTGACATCCCCATTATTTAGTTTTATGAATGTTCAACAATGTTATTTGAAAGTTTTAATTGACTCTTAAATTGCAATAGACTTCCGCTATTAGTTTAATGTTTATTCAAGGTTTAAGAACTATGTTTACGCTTATTTGTGCCAACTGTGAGAGGTACTTGGCTTGGGTCCTTTCAAGTTGGTATCATGTAATCCCCAGGAAATTTCGGCCTCTATTTGAACCTTTCGGCACTTGTAATTTCATTATTTTGTAGTTGCATCTATACATTGCAATAAATTATCTCATTTATCCATTACTTTTCTTATGTGTTCACACATGCATACATTAAGTACAATTAATGCAAAAATGATAAATATTTAAATGGGTGTTTGTTATTATTCTATTAAATAAGTAAATACATTTATGTACTAAATTATTTCTAAACCTATAAATACATTGACACATTTGTAAATAAACAAAAATGTTAATGTTATAAATTCTTTAATTTAGGGTTTATAAAAGTTATAAGAAAATGATTTTTGATAGAAATAAAGGTTATTTCCATTTTACAAAATTATATTTTAGGATTTTAACATTTTAATTATAATATAAAGAGGGTTAGATTTTATAAAAGTTAAAGAATTTATGTTTACAAAAACTTCATGGACTATTGGGTAATTTCAGAAACTTAATTCCTAATTTAACCTAACTTTAAACAAGAAATGATGAATTCTGGAAACCTAGGGACCATTCAGCAATTTGAAACTTTCAATCCCCCCCCTATTCAGAAAACACGCGATCCACCCTTTGACCTTCAAAAAGTCAAACCGAACCAAAACCCTCAAACTCGTACAACGGTCCGTCGAATTCGAATGTTAAAACTATAATCAAGCTTTTGAAAACGTCCGTGCGACCAAACCAATCGTTTATAACGAACCAATTTCATACACAATCAATGAACTTGAGCCAAATCGTCCCGTAACTGTCCTCAATCAATCGAGACTTCAATTCGTGCATTTAACATAAAATTGGCCTATAAAAACGAATGCCACACCTTCATACAATGCACCATAATCTCTATAAACATCTGATAGCATTGCATTTCACCCCCAAAGCCCTGTCGAGTTCGAAGATTGCCGAAACCCTCCCATCTGTTGTTCTCCCTCAATCCGCAACCATTGGAGGTAATTCCTATTCCTTAAGTTTCGCGTTGATCCAAAGTACAAAAGCCCCATGAAATCAGGTTCCAATTTGTGGCCAATTGGGTGGATTACGGGGCTAGGGTTTCGGGAGTGTTTTGGGAAGAAGATGACCCGGACTTGCTGGTTAAAACTTAACCGCGTCAGTTTCAGACCAAGGCATAAGCCCTGGTCTGATGGTTAGTGGGGTGTGTGTGCGTGACCCGGCCGGGGACGCGGGTTCGAGCCCGGTGAGGGCCAAACTTTTGAGAATTAATTCCTTTTTACCTTTTTATGCATTATTTAAATAATATCTAGAAATCCCAACTTAACTTCTATAAATTGTTAATCGTATTGTATGGGTTTTTTCATGTAAACATAAAAGGGGGTGTTTATTTATTAAGTTTTAATACTATAAAACATTTATATTTATCGATAAAAAAAACAAATAGTTTTATTTGAAACAAATTTATTGTATATTTATTCATAGTGGTATTTCACAAATATTAAGTTAAATGTATAGGCTTTTTAAATTCTTTCAAGTTATAAATAATTTTTCTTGTAAAGATAATTATTTCTAGACTTATAAATATTCAAATAACAATGTTAAATATTTCATTTATTATTAAATTAGTGATATAACTAACCAAATTAATTTCGCTTATTATTAAATTAGCTAAACTTTTTATTTACAATTATTAATAATCAATCAATTGAGTTTACATAGCCCCTTTTTACTTTTTTTACTTTTGGGGTGAAACATGTTATTAACTATATTTCATACACAGTTTCAATACCTTTGTTCTTATACTTTGATCTTTATGCTTTATGTCTTGAACTATCTGATTACCATTACATGTGTTCATGTCAGTACATTCATTAACTTGTAGCCCAAGCCTAAGGTAGTACCTTTTATGATCATTTATACGGGAAACCGAAACTATAACTTACCACAAAACCTTGGCGTGTTTTTGTTGGGTATCAACTTACAACTTGGGTATCCTTTTGCCCCTTTTTCAAAATGGCAATCAGTGGGATTACGTATCTAGTTTTCTATTACGAGGATTGAATTATGTGCTTGGAATATTGTATGTTTTTCACATATATGCTTTAGACATGCTTTGAACATATTGAATTGTAAACTATACTTAACTTTGTTTGGTGTCAAAACCTATGTTTCTCACCAACTACTTGTAGTTGACATTTACTCACGTGTTTCACGTATACCTGTTTGCGGACTACTTGATCACAAAGGACATGGACCTAGTTTTAATTTATGTTATGTTTGAACTGTTTGCTTTCTACTTTCAATTGTAACGGATGCTTTAAATTGAATAAATATTACTTCATTTAATAGATGATCATGTGTTTATGAACAACCGAGTCAGCCCCGGCGTATAATCCGCCGCCGGCCGGGGTGTGACAGATTGGTATCAGAGCCATGGTTATAAGGAATTAGGTTATTAGACACACGACCTAGACTACAACCTAGGAGTCCTAAACATGAGTTAAACTCATGTCTACTATTGGGAACTCCACTTTATACTATACTTACCTACATCTATCTATTTCTGACTACCTGATACAACTACATGAACTACAAAGGATCTATATGAATCCTACTCTAAGACTTAAAAGTCTAATCCAAATGAAACTCTCAAAGGTACGTAGGTTCTAGCTAATGAATGAGAACTTGTACAATCCGGAAGGGTGGATGCCTGTATTATGGGAGTTCTATCTAGGAAAACATTTCGTATAAATCCAAATCAACTGATAGACCAGTTATGCTTTCGTTGGAATTCTTGGAATGAGTGTCCACTTATAGGCTAAAGCATGACCACTCAAACATTAGATGAACTTAAAGTACTTTGATAAGTCAATGTGCCCATTAGGGTACCATCCGTGTTTTATCTAATATCTCATGACTTGTTTACAAAATCTTATACATGATCCACATCTTACGAACTTTCTATTCATTCCTTTGTAGAATGCCTCCCCGTCGTGAACGTAGGGGCAACCTCACCAACAGGATCATTCAACAAATGGCTACAATCCTACCGACTATGGTTAACTAGCTGAACCAATGTGCTACGCCAAGGAACCCCATGTGCACTTTCAAACACTTCAACTCTTGCAACCCCACCAAGTTCTATGGGAACGAGGGAGCCACTGGGCTTCTACAATGGTTTGAAAACATCGAGGGAACCTTCATCAGTGTTGACTGTCCCGAGAACCTGAAAGTCCGTTATGCTACTAGTGTCTTCCAGAACCCATGGTGGAACGGGAAAAGGCGTAACCGTGGGATCGAAGTTGCTCTAGCTCTACCGTGGGCTGATGTCAAGACGCTCATGACTGATGAGTTTTGCCCCCATAACGAGATCAAGAAACTGGAAGCTGAGTTCTAGGATCTCAAACAAGATAGTGGTGAAAGCCTTGCCTACACCACCGTTTTCATGAACTTAGTCTCTTAGTGCCTCATATGGTCACTCCTCTCTCCCGAGCCATTGAGAAATACATTAATGGCCTGCCCATGCAAATTCAGGATACTGTTTTGGGTAGCAAACCAGCCACCCTTGAAGAAGCCATCCATCTTGCTGATGCCCTGTCGGACAATCATGTTAAGGCAGGAACACTATCTAAAAAGGGTGTTAAGAAGACCCTTGAGAAAGCCACTACTGAACCCACCAAGGAAACCAAGGATGAGTCTTCCTTCAATGGCAAGAAGAGGAAAGGCAGAAATTTTGCTATTATCACCCCTGCTGCACCATTAACTCAAGTAGCCCCCACTGCTTTCAACCCCAACAAGAAACTGTATGCGGGAACCTCACCACTTTGTAACACATGCAAACTTCACCACCCTGCTCACGTACCACGTCGTCTATGCACTACTTATGGACTGCATTGGGCAAACACATGTCGTATTCCACCAACTAATCAAGTCTACCAGCCTCCTACTCGTGTTCCTGTTCCTGCTCTTGCTACTATCAACCAGGGTCGCGCTTGTTACGAATGCGGTGACCCAAATCATTTCAGGAATCGTTGTCCTAGGTTGGTCATTGTGAACCAAGCCAACCTGAACCAGGGCAACATGATTCAGGGAAACATGAACCAGGGGAATATGAACCAGGGAAATGTGAATCAGGGGAATGCAAACCCCGTAGCTCATGGACGTGCCTTTAACATCAATGCCAATGAGGCTCAGGCCAACAACGATGTGGTGAACGGTACGTACCCAATTAATCAACAATATGCTTCTGTCTTGTTTGATACTGGTTCCGATAGAAGTTTTGTGTCCTTTGAATTTGAACCACAACTTGCTATGAGTCGAGCTAAGTTAGACAAACTCTTTGATATTTTAGTAGCGGGCGGTTATTCTGTTTCATGTGACACCATTATTAGAGATTGTACCTTAAACTTGAATGATCATGACTTCTCAATCAACCTTATTCCTATGGCTCTCGGAGGTTTCGACATCATAGTAGGCATGGATTGGCTGACCAAGCATCATGTCGAAGTTTTCTGCTTTGACAAGTACATTCGTATCCCTCTTACATTCTGAAAGTTTATGGTGAGAAGCCGTCAAAGGGACTCAAACTGATGTCTTGCACTATCGCATGGAAGGACTTATGGAAGAAGTGCATAGCCTTTTTAGCACACATTGTGGAGCGGAAAGACAAGGGCAAAAGCATTCAAGATATTCCTGTGATCAAAGACTTTCCGGAAGTCTTTCCCGAGGATTTGCCCCATCTTCCTCCCACACGTCAAGTTGAATTCCGTATTGACCTAGTGCCAGGAGCAAATCCCATGGCCAAATCACCTTATCGTCTTGCACCATCAGAAATGCAAGAACTTTCAAGCTAGCTTCGAGAACTTTCTGACAAAGGATTTATTTGACCTAGTGTTTCGCCTTGGGGAGCACCCGTCTAACTTGTCAAGAAGAAGGATGGGTCGTTACGAATGTGCGTCGACTATCGGGAACTCAACAAACTCACTTTGAAGAACCGTTATCCATTTTCGAGGATTGATGATTTATTTGATCAACTTCAAGGCTCGACTTATTTCTCTAAGATTGATCTTCGTTCATGGTTATGCCTTTCGGAATAACCAATGCACCCGCGTTATTCATGGATCTTATGAACCGCGTGTGTAAACCGTACTTGGACAAATTTGTGATCATCTTCATTGACTATATCCTCATCTATTCAAAATCAAAAGCGGAGCATGAAGAACACTTGCATTTGATTTTGGATCTCTTAAAAAAGGAGTAACTATACGCTAAGTTCTCCAAGTGTGAATTTTGGCTAAATGAAGTCCAATTCTTGGGACACATAGTCAACGAGAAGGGTATTCATGTGGATCCCGCTAAGATTGAAGCGGTGAAGAACTGGCAAGCTCCAAAGACCCCTACAGAAGTCCGCTCGTTTCTTGGTCTAGCGGGCTATTACCGTCGTTTCAAATCGAACTTTTCAAAGATCACAGTTCCACTCACAGCTTTAACACACAAAGGTAAACCTTATGAGTGGGGACCAAAACAAGAAGAAGCCTTTCAAACTCTGAAGCAAAAATTATGCGAGGCTCCTATCTTGACCCTTCCCGATGGAACTGAAGACTTTGCCATTTACTGTGACGCTTCCCACTTAGGCCTTGGTTGTGTTCTAATGCAACGAGGCAAAGTGATCGCATATGCATCCCGACAACTCAAAATTCATGAGAAGAATTATACGACGCACGATCTTGAGCTGGGTGCGGTCGTATTCGCTCTCAAAATCTGGAGGCACTACTTATATGGTACTAAGTGTGAGATTTTCACCGATCATAAGAGCCTCCAACACATTTTCAATCAAAAGGAACTCAACATGAGGCAAAGGTGTTGGGTTGAACTCCTAAACGACTATGACTGCAACATTCGTTACCATCCTAGTAAGGCGAATGTCGTAGCCGATGCTCTTAGTCGTAAAGAATCTACCAAGATCCACAGCATTCGAATCCAAAATGACATTCAAACTCGCATCCTTGAAGCACAACATCTTTCCGTTACTGAGGGAAACATGTACATCGAAATGTCATGTGGTGCTGAACTTCAACTAGAAACCAAACCCAATGGATTACTATAATTTCTTAACCTTATCTGGATTCTGGACCGTGACGATCTCCGTACCTTTGTCATGAACGAGGCTCACAAGACTTGTTATTCGGTATCCCGGTGCGGATAAGATGTACAAAGACCTTCGTACCCAATACTGGTGGCCCGATATGAAAAAGGACATTGCTCTATACATGTCCAAATGCCTTACTTGTTTGAAGGTTAAGGCCGAGCACCAATGTTCATCAGTTTTGCTTGAACAACCCGAGATACCCGTGTGGAAATGGGAGTGTATTGCCATGGATTTCATAACCAAACTCCCGCACACGTCCCGTGGTCATGATATCATATGGGTAATCATCGACCGTTTGACAAAATCTGCTCATTTCCTACCATTCGTGAAGACTATCGAGTTGAGAAATTGACTCGAATCTATATTGATGAGATCGTTAGTCGACATGGTGTACCTCTCAACATTATTTCTGATCATGATGGACGATTCAATTCTCATTTTTGGCAATCCTTACAATCACCTTTGGGTACTTAGCTGAATCTCAGTACGGCTTACCACTCGCAAACTGATGGTCAATCCGAACGAACGATTCAAACCCTTGAGGATATGCTTAGAGCATGTGTCATTGACTTCAAGAGAAATTGGGATTTACATCTACCCTTAGTCGAGTTCTCATATAACAACAGCTACCACACAAGAATTGATATGGCTCCTTTCGAAGCACTTTATGGTCGGAAGTGTCGCTCTCCTATCTGTTGGACTGAGATTGGTGAAGCACAAATCACTGGTCCTGAACTTATTCGGGAGACTTCTGACAAAATCATTTTGATCCAAGACAACCTGCTGCTGGTAGCAAAGAGTCGGTAAAAGAGTTATGCCGACAAACGTCGAAAACCCTTAGAATTTCAAGTCGGCGATCTGGTTCTTCTCAAGGTATCCCCTTGGAAAGGAGTGGTTCGTTTTGGAAAGAAAGGGAAAGTTACACCAAGATTCGTATGCCATTTCAAAATTCTTGAACGGGTTGGGAAGGTAGCCTACGAATTGGAACTACCTGAAGAACTCAGCAACATCCATCCAACATTCCATGTCTCGAACCTGAAGATATTCTTAGCTGACGAAAATCTCCAAATACCTCTTGACGAGGTTCACATTGACGAGTCAATGCACTTCGTAGAGAAACCCATGGAGATCATGGACCGAGAAGTTAAACAACTCAAACAAAGTCGCATTCCAATCGTTAAAGTTTGGTGGGAATCCAAATGTGGCCCTGAGTTCACTTGGGAACGTGAGGATCAAATGAAAGCCAAATACCCATATCTGTTTCCAGGACCCTCTTCCTAATCAATTACGGGACGAAATATCCTAAAGTAGGGGAGATTGTAATCCACAGGAAATTCTGGTCTTTATTTGAACCCTTCCAGCACTTGTAATTTCTTTATTTTGTAGTTGCATCTATACATTGCAATAAATTATCTCATTTATCCATTACTTTTCTTATGTGTTCACACATGCATACATTAAGTACAATTAATGCAAAAAATGATAAATATTTAAATGGGTGTTTGTTATTATTCTGTTAAATAAGTAAATACATTTATGTACTAAATTATTTCTAAACCTATAAATACATTGACACATTTGTAAATAAACAATTTACAAAAATGTTAATGTTATAAATTCTTTAATTTAGGGTTCGTAAAAGTTATAAGAAAATGATTTTTGATAGAAATAAAGGTTATTTTCATTTTATAAAATTATATTTTAGGATTCTAACATTTTAATTATAATATAAAGAGGGTTAGATTTTATAAAAGTTAAAGAATTTATGTTTACAAAAACTTCATGGACTATTGGGTAATTTCAGAAACTTAATTCCTAATTTAACCTAACTTTAAACAAGAAATGATGAATTCTGGAAACCTAGGGATCATTCAGCAATTTGAAACTTTCAATCCCCCCCCCCCCCCCGTATTCAGAAAACACTCGATCCACCCTTTGACCTTCAAAAAGTCAAACGAACCAAAACCCTCAAATTCGTACAACGATCCGTCGAATTCGAATGTTAAAACTATAATCGAGCTTCTGAAAACGTTCGTGCAACCAAACCAATTGTTTATAACGAACCAATTTAATATATATCAATGAACTTGAGCCAAATCATCCCGTAACCGTCCTCAATCAATCAAGACTTAAATTCGTGCATTTAACATAAAATTGGCCTATAAAAACGAATGCCACACCTTCATACAATGCACCATAAACTCTATAAACATCTTATAGCATTGCATTTCACCCCCAAAGCCCTGCTGAGTTCGAAGATTTCCGAAACCCTCCCATCTGTTGTTCTCCCTCAATCCGCAACCATTGGAGGTAATTCCTATTCCTTAAGTTTCGCGTTGATCCAAAGTACAAAAGCCCCATGAAATCGGGTTCCAATTTGTGGCCGATTGGGTGGATTACAAGGCTAGGGTTTCGGGAGTGTTTTGGGAAGAAGATGACCCGGACTTATTGGTTAAAACTTAACCGCATCAGTTTCATACCAAGGCATAAGCCCTGGTCTGATGGTTAGTGTGGTGCGTGTGCGTGACCCGGTCGGGGACGCGGGTTCGAGCCACGTCAGGGCCAAACTTTTGAGATTTAATTCCTTTTTATGCAGTATTTAATTATCTAGAAATACCAACTTAATTTGTATAAATTGTATAATCGTATTCTATGGTTTTTTTATGTAAACAGAAAAGGGGATGTTTATTTATTTAGTTTTAATACTATAAAACATTTATATTCATCGATAAAAAAATTAGTTTTATTTGAAACAAACTTATTGTATATCTATTCATAGTGGTATTTCACAAATATTAAATTAAGTATTTAGGCTTTTTAAATTCTTTCAAGTTATAAATAATTTTTCTTGTAAAGATAATTATTTCTAGACTTATAAATATTCAAATAACTATGTTAAATATTTCATTTATTATTAAATTAGTGAATTAACTAACCAAATTAATTTCGCTTATTATTAAATTAACTAAACTTTTCATTTACATTTATTAATAATCGATTTTTTAAACTACATAAAGTGAGCTAATTAAACCCCTTTCAAATCATAATTTATTATGAATATATATAAATGAATTTAAATTGTATTATTATTTCTATTCAATAAATTTATCTTTTTAAGTACATTCATTAACTTGTAGCTCGAGCTTAAGGTAGTACCTTTTATAATCGTTTATACGGGAAACCGAAACTATAACTTACCACAAAACTTTGGCGTGTTTTTGTTGGGTATCAACTTACAACTTGGGTATCCTCTTGCCCCTTTTTCAAATTGGCAATCAGTGGGATTGCGTATCTAGTTTTCTATTACCAGGATTGAATTGTACGCTTGGAACTTGTGTGTTTTCACATATATGCTTTAGAAATGCATTGAACATATTGAATTATAAACTATACTTAACTTTGTTTGGTGTCAAAACCTATGTTTCTCACCAACTACTTGTAGTTGACATTTACTCACGTGTTTCAGGTGCACCTGTTTGAGGACTATTTGATCACATAGGACATGGACCTAGTTTTAATTTAATTTATGTTATGTTTGAACTTTTTGCTTTCTACTTTCAATTGTAATGGATGCTTTAAATTGAATAAATATTACTACATTTAATAGATGATCATGTGCTTACGAACAACCGCGTCAGCCCAGACGTATAATCCGTCGCCGGCCGGGGTGTGACAGATTGGTATCAGAGCCATGGTTATAAGGAATTAGGTTATTAGACACACGACCTAGACTATAACCTAGGAGTCCTAAACATGAGTTAAACTCATGTCTACTATTGGGAACTCCACTCTATACTATACTTACCTACATCTATCTATTTCTGACTACCTGATACAACTACATGAACTACAAAGGATCTACATGAATCCTACTCTAAGACTTAAAAGTCTAATCCAAATGAAACTCTCAAAGGTACGTAGGTTCTAGCTAATGAATGAGAACTTGTACAATCCGGAAGGGTGGATGCCTGTATTATGGGAGTTCTATCTAGGAAACCATTTCGTATAAATCCAAATCAACTGATAGACTAGTTATGCTTTCGTGGGAATTCTTGGAATGAGTGTCCACTTATAGGCTAAAGCATGACCACTCAAAAATTTGATGAACTTAAAGTACTTTGATAAGTCAATGTGCCTAAAGGGTACCATCCATGTTTTATCTCATATCTCATGACTTGTTTACAAACTCTTATACATGATCCACATCTTACGAACTTTCTATTCATTCCTTTGTAAAATGCCTCCCCGTCATGAACGTAGGGGCAACCTCACCAACAGGATCATTCAGCAAATGGCTACAATCCTACCGACTATGGTTAACCAGCTGAACCAAAGTGCTACGCCAAGGAACCCCGTGTGCACTTTCAAACACTTCAACTCCTGCAACCCCACCAAGTTCTACGGGAACGAGGGAGCCATTGGGCTTCTCCAATTGTAACGGATGCTTTAAATTGAATAAATATTGCTACATTTAATAGATGATCATGTGCTTATGAACAACCGCTTCAGCCCCGACGTATAATTCGTCGTCGGCCGGGGTGTGACATATCAGAGCCGTAGTTTGAGAGATTTGGAAATTCGCCAAAATTTCTCGACTTAAAGTGAGAATGGGACAAGAGAATAAGTTGTCAGTCAGCGCAGCCAAACCATGTAAGCAGAACAATAAGGCCTTAGTATAGAAAACAGTAGAAACAGTAAAGGCCTTATAATAGAAGGTAGTCATTGTCCTAGCATATAACATAGATAATAAATGTCTTAGAAGATAAAGTAGTTAGAACGTGCCTTAATGTAAAAACTCTAAACTTGAATTCAAATGTTACTCTGACAGGAAATGTTCAGAACCCGAGTAGTAAAGTAAATTAGTAATTTCATACCGGTCTCTGTAATTAGTAATTTACATTACTTCAGGTGTTCTAAATGATTGCCTGTCATGATGACACGAGTATTCTTGGTTCAGAGTTAAAGAAAGACAATGTTGGAAAGAGAGGTACAAAAAGAGGTGCACGTACTGGGCGCAGGGTAGACCTCGTGTCAACCGTTTTGAAAGGGAGGAAAGTGAGCCTTCAGTCCATGGATCGGTGTCGATTCATACTGAGAATGAGAACGGTCTTAGCAACCATGAAGATCACCACGAAGAAGGCTTGGTTCTTGAACCGATTGTCACGAAAGCTATAACCGATGAGGTAGCCGCAGTTCTGAAGAGCACTCTACCAGCAGCGCTAAGTGAGGCTCTAAAGACAGTTGAGCTAGAAAGAGGAAGGGCCCAAGGGTCGAGAAAAGGAATGTTGGATATATGATGTCCGATCGTCAATTAATTCAACGTTACTATTAAGGTATGATCCAAAGAGTTACACCTTAGGCAATGAATAAATATATAATATTTAATTGTTAAATATTATTCACGAAAGACAGAAATAATAAATGGTGGATAAATATTTAGAGAAATATTTGTCGGAGATTGAGATACATAATTAATTATTTACGGGGAATAAATGTTTAATCAGTTAAACATTTAAAGATTAGATTTTTACTGATTATATAATTAGTAAAATCTAGGGTTATAATAATTAAAGGTTAATTATTACTAGGGTATTAAGTGTTAATACCATAGGGGACCGGTGTGTAAATATAATGGTCATCAAAACCCTAATCTAATCCCACACACCTCAAAATCAGCGCCCCTCCCCTCTCTCCCTTGGTTCGGCCGACGCCACCACACCACCATCGCACGTCGCCGTGCGCCGCCGCTGTGCCAGCTCCCCTCCGTCGCTGCCCACCACCGTGATCGGCTCCCCTCTGCGCAACCGTGTGACGTTTTGCTGCGGGTTTTTGTGTACGAGACAACTAGCGTGACGTTCGTTGTACTAAGGTGTTGCAGATCTGGTTATCGTCAAGGTATAAATCTAAACATCCTATGGTTGGTTATTTAATATTGTTTATACGCGTGTAATCGGATCACTGAAAGGAATCCAGATCTGATCTAGTAAAGATACTATTAAATTGCTTCCACTACATATATCTGATTTATTTATTTAAAAGGTTTAAATAATTATTGTTTTAAAAGTTAAAATTGGTACCATGTTTCCCAACAGTGGTATCAGAGCCACCTTTACGCACGTTTAGACATATTTGTTTTTATCGATCTATTGTTTTATTTGTCAAAACTTTTGTTTGACAAAAGATCGAGCCTTTTTTGTTTGTTATGATTGTGTTGAATAAATTGAGCATTAGAGACCTGTGGTTGTATTGTTTGTTGATTGGTTGTTTCTCTTTGTATTTTTATGGGTTATTTGAAACCCTGATTTAATAGTTAAGTTTATTTTTATTTATTTATTTTTTAGTGTATTTGTAAATAAATATTGTAATCCTAAAGAGACGAAAACTAGAAGACCAAGGTAGACAATGAAAGGATTAAAGATTCAGATCTTGGACTAAGTAGGAGATAGCAGATTTGTTGATTTTTTTATCCCTTAGACCAGTCCGGTTATTCGTTTGATGGCTCGAACGAAACCGGACATTTTTTTCCTAGTTGCTCGATTCTATGTTTTATTTATTTTCGTGGTTGTGAAAAAATTATTTAGGATAATAATTAAACCGTAAAATTTTTATAAAACTTTTGACACAATTTAAAAACGACGAGATTATTAAATTGTTTATTTTTCTTCGAAAGGTAATTAAATAAAAAGGTGTTTTATTTAAAAGTAAAAACAAGTTTTAAATTTAATAGTTTTATTTAAAACAATTTTAAATTAATTAAAGAGTTGATTAGTTTAAAATCAGTTCGCGATAAATGACCAATTTAGATTAATAGAGTATTTGAAATTGGATCGTGTCGAGTGTTGAAAGTGTTTCACGGACGAATGATTAGTAAAATCGGTTTACTAAAATTGCGCGACTTGTATCATGCTACTCGTCGACCAAAATGTTTTTGACCCAAAACGGTAATATTTAAAAACATTAAAGAAATCCCAATATATAAAATAGATATTTCTGCGCCACCCTTAATTATAACACTTCAACTAATTTATCCGAACACACGGTGTTAGTGAATCACCCTGCATCCGGCCCTACGGTTTTTGTTGAAGGTAAAACCGCGTTTCCTAAGTCACTTAGGTCGGGTCTACAGTTGAAATTGAAGGACAAATATCACTTAAGTCGTTTAAGTGGGCGTAGTTGAGGGAAGTGTATCTAAAGCTTGACATTACTCGTCATGCCCCTTAAACCGAGAGTTGTATAGTTGATAAAATCGGTAATCGTTACCTACCTGTCTAGCTATGCAAGTGAAGAGTGCTCAGCCATTCACTGAGACATAGGGAACCGGGATCTCATTCCTAATTATATTATTTTTTCAATTGGGTCATAAAATTTTATTAGGAAGTTATGCATGAAAATACTAAAACTTTTTTCTGAATTTTGTAGATGTCTTTTGAAATCAATTCCGACTCCGTTCTTGCTATAAGATCCATGCTTTATCGGAACATGCTCAAAGGATGAAACTTCTCTGAGTTGTACCGTATCTTGAGAAGTGTTCTTAAGGAAGAAAAGAGATCCTATGTCCTAGAAATTTCAATTCCTCCAGTTCCTCCCAATGACAGCTCCAAAATTATTTTGAGACGACACATTGAAGATTCTAATGAAGCATCATTTTTTGATGCTATCTACGATGTGTGATGAACTCCGTCATGAGCTGGAATATCACTCTGCTTATGATATGGCTCATGAACTGAAGAAAAATTTTCATCAAAATTGTGTGAGCATCTCAATGTGCTTAAGTCTTTAACAAGCGACATGGAAAGAGGAACAAGAATGAACTCACATTTTTCTAAAATGATGAAACTCATTGACAACCTAAAAGATCTTGGTTCACCTATCAACCACGATATGGCAATAGATTTCATACTAATGTCTTTACCGGTTGAATACAAAGAGTTCGTTGATTACTACAAGCAGTATGTAGTGGGAGAAACTTTATCTGATTTGCGAGGGTTGCTAATGGCTTTTGAAATGACTTTGGGACAAATTGACACCTTGATTTCTGAACCAAGAAAGAGTGGCAAAAAGAGAGCTATTTTCAAAAGTGATGATACATGTCATTACTGTGGAGAGATATGACACTAGAAATGTAACAGTCCTTCATACCTTGCTAGGAAGACCAAAGCTTTGGAAGCAGGATCTTCAGGTATGTTCGTTATTGAGATCTTCTCATTGTCTAGCAAATATTGGGTGTTTGACACTAGATGTGGTTATCACATTTGTAATGATTTGCAGGGACTAAAGAAGGTTAGGAGACTGAAGCAAGGCTTAGGAGACTGAAGCAAGGCCACCTGGAGCTCCATGTGGGAAATGGACAAAAGGTTGTTGTGAAGGCTGTGGGATAATACACTCTTTTACTTCCTTCTGGTTTAGAACTTGTCTTGAACAATGTTTATTTCATTCCTAATTTTACTAGGAATATTGTTTCAGTATCCGGTTTACGGGAACAAGGATTTAATTATGCTTTTGACAATGATTTCATTTCTGCATATTTAATTGTAAAATATTATTCACGAAAGACGGAAACAATAAATGGTGAATAAATATTTGTCGGAGATTGAGATAATTAATTATTTACGGGGAATAAATGTTTAATCAGTTAAACATTTAAATATTATATTTTTACTGATTATATAATTAGTAAAATATAGGGTTATAATAATTAAAGGTTAATTATTACTCGAGTATTAAGTGTTAATACCATAGGGGACCAGTGTGTAAATATAATTGTTATAAATATATCATTATAATCAAAACCCTAATCTAATCCCACACACCTCAAAATCGGCGCCCACTCCCCTCTCTCCCTTGGTTCGGCCGACGCCACCACACCACCACCGCACGCCACCGTGGGCCGCCGCTGTGCCGGCTCCCCTCCATCGCTGACCACCGTAGTGATCGGTTCCCCTCTACGCAACAGTGCGACGTTTTGCTACGGGTTTTCATGTACGAGTCAACTAGCGTGACGTTTGTTGTACTAAGGTGTTACAAATCTGGTTATCGTCAAGGTATAAATCTGAACATCCTATGGTTGGTTATTTATTATTGTTTATACGCGTGTAATCAGATCATTGAAAGGAATCCAGATCTAATCTAGTAAAGGACCTATTAAATTGCTTCCGCTACATATATCTGATTTATTTATTTAAAAGGTTTAAATAATTATTGTTTTAAAAGTTAAAACTGGTACCCTGATTCCCAACAAGGAACAGGGTTGAAACTGATTCCGAGAGTGATGACTGTGACTATGATTCAAGGCGCGGATGTGACTACAAGTCCTTCCGGAACTGTGACCCACCTACATTTGACGGCAAGAAAGATGTCATTGCTGCATACAGAACTGCGGTCATCAAGATGAGCGAATGTGGTGCAGATCAAGCTGTGAAGTTTGTCGCGCACTCTTTCGCATTTGAGGCACTGAGCTGGTGGGAGAATGTAAAGAAAGCCAAGACTGAAAGGGATATCGAGAAAATGAAGTGGGACGATCTAAAGGAGTTAGTCATTCAGAAGTTTTGTCTCCAGAACGAAATTGACAAGGTAGAGGAGAAGTTTATGGAACTCAGGGCAAGTAATATGACACACCATTAGTTCACCTCCAGATTCAACGAACTGACTCAGTTGGTTCCACATCTGGTGAACACCGAGTAGAGGAGGATCAAATGCTACATCCAGAAACTACCTCCGATAGTTCGCACGATTATCAATGCCAACACTCTTGGTGATTTTGAATCAGTGGTGGCATTGAATGGATATCTATTCTTAATCGTAACCTTGTTTAGCTCACGATAATCGATGCACATACGCATTGATCCATCCTTCTTTTTAACGAACAAGACCGGTGCTCCCCAAGGTGATGAGCTAGGTCTGATGAATCCTTTTTCTAACAGCTCGTCAAGTTGTTTCTTCAGTTAGGCCATTTCTGTTGGAGCTAATTTCTACGGGGCCTTGGCAATGGGTGATGTACCATGTACTAGATTAATTTTAAACTACATTTCTCTTTTTGGCGGTATACGAGGAAGTTCATCAGGGAATACATCGGTATACTTGGATACTACTGTTACGTCTTTGATTCTCTTTTTATTGTCGGTCGTTACCGATATCAATTATGCCATACATCCTTTTCGAAAATACTTTGTTGCCTTAAGCATCGTAATTATCAAAACAGAGTTGGGTAATTCATCACCCCTAATCGTAATGGTTTCACCGCTTGGCACACAAAGTTCTATGGCTTTCTTATCACACAGGATACGACATTGGTTAGAAGCTAACCAGTCCACTCCTATAACAACATTAAAACCTACCAATGCCAGTGCCAATAATTATGCAGGTATGACATTTACAGATAATGTGATATTGCCATCATTTAGAGATTCGATGTAAGACCCCAAACCAGGCACCCTAAATTTTGTTCTCATAACGGGTTCTACTCTTGAAAAGTACTTTAACTTTTATTTAAGTAAACATCGGAAGACTTTCTCAAAAGAGTATTATCCTTAGACTCACTAACTTTCATAACATTACCTAACGAATGCATGCACACCAACCCGAGTAGCCCCGATTCCAAGCCAAGATACCCCGTCTAGCATACTCACCTGCAAAATAATCTAACGTACATACAAAGTCAGATGCGTTGAGTGAGTTCTAATAGTTTAATTTAACAAAAGCCAACTCGTCTTATTTATTGTTTATCTTCACTCAAGACCCTCTAGTCATTAGAAATAGTTGTATAGATTTTCATCATATAAATAACCCTCGTTATCTTATAATATCCCAAAGGATTCACCACTCCAAACTCTACCCACCATTTTAACTCAGTAAGTCTCTCCGACATATATCGAGCTTACTACTCTGTTAACACACAATTTACCATATATATTAACCATACACTGGTTAACTCAACCAACCTATAGACACTGGCTTAACGAGCCCTAACCAAGACTCTTACAAATCAACTGACACAACAGTTGTACACGATGTACTCATCCCGACACAACGGTTCAATCTAACTCGACACACCACATTGAATCCATCTATTTATCACATCAATATCATGTCATACACAATTAATATAACTCATCACTTGCATGCAATTTAACACATATATATATGCATACAAACACATACCTCATCACTGCACCCTCGCCAGGGTTATCCCCGTCGGAATACTCATCATAACCTCAGTTATACCCTTGTTACAAGGCCCCGCCACTAAACATAGTGACACACTCGTCATCTACGATGACTACCCAACCACCCATATAATAGTTATATCATCTACCATACGGTGACCGACACCTCACCACATGATGACTACCAGATCACGCATACAATGATGACCCCGAAGGACCCCGTCCTCCACACCACTGTTGATCGTACACACAAACAACAATGCAAGCACACAAAGCAACACATATATACACATGGCACTTCCTAGACATGTAATACGACTCACCACCCTTCCACGGATCACTTACATGTGGAATCCAACACTTACTTAAACGTATCCTCATAATGTATAGACACATTACCCAACTCTTTCAGAATAGGTAATTATACGACACACAAACACCATACCGACTTATAGCCCATACATACTAAGGACACCACATAGACCCATGCAATGCCATACCCATCGTGTCACAGGGACAACGACAGAATACACACAACATCAAGCATATAACGCACAACGACATACTAGCACCTACATAACTCGTTAATGAACCACGTACAGGTTCCCATGCTAACTCTCCTTATATAACCATCACATGTTTAACTAAATTCCCGACTCACCCCGACTAAACCATAAGATGACACACATAGATCGCAACCCGTGCGTTAAATGATTAATCGGTTCCTCTGATTCTCTCTAAATTAAGTTTTACGCGGAAACCTAACTAACTACCTCGCTTATTAAAGATCTGGGTTATCCATTAACCCAATCCGTTATCATATAGATTTCCGGGATGTTACATTCGGAGACTCGATCTCGGTTGGCAGTCTCGACTAGATACATCTTGTCTAGTTTAGCTAGGGATTTATTTAATAGATGACAGAACTTATGATCTATCAAACTTTGGTTTGCACCAGAGTCAAATAAAACCCTAGCATAAACATCATTGACAAGAAACATACCGGTGATCACGTCTCGTATTTTTGTCACTTCGTGGGTATTTAGAACAAACGCTTGGGCGTTTTTCTTCACCCCGTTTTGGATCATTTCCTATTATGTTCTTTAATTTTGGGCAATTGATCCTTATGTGGCCTATTTCGCCACATTCAAAGCAAGTGACGGGTTTTCTTCTAAAACACGCATTAGTTTTGTGGCCCCGTCTGTTTGCAATTATTGCATAAATTTGCAAATCTGCACTTTCCCACATGTCTCTTCTTGCAAGTGCGACATTCGGGAATTGAAAAATTAATGCTTCTAAGCGTGAAGCCTAGGCTGGGTTTCTTGTTTTCAATTACGAATCATGCCATCTGTTAGTGAAGCACCAAGCTCCGTGTCTTCGTACAACGTATCCGGCTTAGATACTTTGACCATATCCCGGATTTCACTAGCCAAACCCTATATATAACACTTAATGAGGTTCGATTCTCGTGTGGCCAAATGTGGCACGATCCTTGCATACTCTAGTAGTTTGGTGGCATAGTGTTGGTGATTTGTGCCCACCATTCTCAAACTAAGAAATTTATCCTCGATCTGTTCTCGTTTATTGAGAGGGCAGGATTTCCTTTCCACCTTTTCTTTAAACATCCTCCAGCCCATTGATTTTGCCTTGTCTCGGCCTTGGGCGGCTACAATGGTGTTCCACCATTCTAGCGCTTGATCTTTGAATAGATCGGAAGCATAGAGGACTTTATCTTCTTTGGCGCACTTACTTATGACTAACACCGATTCGGTTTTCTCAAGGCACCGAATTGCAGCAATTCCACCTTCCTTTCTTGCAAAATTATAAGGCTTGCAGGTGCGGAAGGTTTTGTAAATGCAGCCCATGGTTCTACTTCTCTTGCTCTTGTGGCTGTAATTATTTCCCGAACCTTCCTCTTCAGAGGATTTATGATAATATTCTTCTCGTTCTGTTCTTTTTGTTCGAGAGTCTTTGTGGTTATAATCATTCTCCAGCTTTCGCGATATATTAACAGCCTTGGAATGGATTGACAGTTGTACCGAAGGTATGCCTATTTTCTTTCGAACTCAGAGAATATCATAGGAAGAGCTTCCTTGGTTTCATCAGCCATGAGCTTCTGAAATTCAATTCTCTGATGGTTTAGTTATGTGGTAGTATTGTTGTCAATTACAGCTTGTTTCTTCTTCCCTCGTGTATTGTTGGAAGGTCCAGTTTGTCTCGACATTCTATAAAAATTGCAGAATAATATCAAAGTCAAAGATAACATTTTATTGAATTTACATAATACAAGAAAGTACAAAACATCATATTAATTGCTACAGTTTCTAGCTTCTTCTAAAGCCCGTCATAGTAAAATATTCTGAGCTTCTATTTCTGCTTTCTCTCGTTCGAGCTCAGATGTTCGGTTTAACAGATTCCTCACCCGTTCATCCCTAGGTGTTTCTTCATTTACACGAGGGGTGGGTGTGTTCACAGGTTCTTGATATGGATCGTAGAGTCGATTAGAATCTGTTTGTTCGTCACCTTCGAGACTATATATATTTTCATAGGGTATCTTCGGGTATGCCTCATAAATATTATATGAGTTCATAGGAGTATAATTATGGCTTCCTGCTGTCAAAGCTGATTGAATACTTATAGAGGGCATATATGGATTAGTAGTTCTTAATTCTCCCAAGCTTCTAAAAGTCGAGCTTTCCGTATCAACGCCGGGCTCATAACCGGTTTTATTTGTATTTTGTTCTTCATAATTAGGCGGGGCATACCTATGAATAAAACTAGGACCCTTGCCCTTTTCTGCCATTCTGACAAACAAAATGAAAATATTCATTAAAACACACACACACACACATATATATATATATATACATTACAAGTATAACATATGGAAAATACAACATAGAAAATATAAGATTTATTCTTCCATCATCTCCTCTCATATTTCTTCAAGTTCCTTTGCCTTCTCTCGGATTCGTAAACCCCATGACTTCCTTTTCTTTTTCTCCATCAAATAATCTCTCTTTACTGCATCCGTTTCTCTCAGAGAACGGTCGAGGCATTCTATTGGAGGAGAAGGAGTTTTATAGGGGTATCCAAATTGTGGTGGAGGCTCGCGAATTCCGACTATGATGTCATTATAGACATTCTAGTAGGAGGGAGGAACATTGAAGTAATCACCGAAAGGTTCATAATTTCCAAAAGTAGGTTGAACATAAGGATTTTGAAGAACCGGTGATTCGAGATGAAAGAAAACATAATCTTCTGAATTCTCAGAAGCAGGTACTAAGTTTGGGCTAGTGTGGGATTCAGACTCTTCTTCATAACTCTCCACTTGCGGTAAGTTTTGGTAGATTTCTTCCATTCCTTAGGCATATGGCATTGAAACTGTCTCAGTCGGCCATACTACCCGCATCCTAGGCTTGGTCGCCCTGCTAGGACCAACATGATCTCGTATCGGAGGTGGTGGAGGTGGTGTGTCGAAATGCCAGTTGTTGAAGTCAGAACCTCCTTCTAGCAAGGAGTCTCCGGATTCATAGCTCTGAATGTGAGGTTCAATTGTTGGAGAATTTATTATGGCGAAAGGATCATCATCGTCGGGGATCAGTATAGGTAACATCTGATATCCATATTTAGGATACTCTGGAAATTCCTGTTTGATAGGCCTATTTGGATCATAACGATTACTAGGATAATTATAGCTTCATGACATCATGCAATTTCTAAAATATTAGTAACTACTTACTTTCTTCATAGTAGGTATATTGTCCTCATTGTGGTTAAAGCTTAGATACTAAAACGAGTATCTTAACTAAAACAGAGGTATCATCAAGGTTAAAGCTTAGATACTATTTTCAAGCATCTAATTCACTAAACCTTGTGGCTCTGATACCAACCTGTCACACCCCGCCTCAGGCACCCTCTGGGCGTATGTGATTCAATTGGTACTTGTTCTTTTTGATCTCAGAGTGTTTTGCAGCAAAAGTTTTTCTTGGATCGATTTTGTTATAAATACCAAGACATCGTTTAAACAAACATAGATCTTTATTTATAATATCGGGATTTAAACACACGCTTGTTCATTTACAAACGATTCTGAAATCAAAATACATCTCTTGTCTCCTCGACAAGTATTTTAGCCACAAGGTATAGCATGTCTCGGAAACATAGTCCTTCGGCATCATCCTTGGCTATATCATCAAGGCTTTCATGTGCTTAGGGCATCTTAGTGCACACCTCACATGAGCCTGTCAAATCTTTATATGCCATTGACTTCGGGCTATATTCGTAGCCAGCCTGACAGCCAAACCTTATTATCCACCAACGTTTTCGAGTTATATCCATATCCAACCCGACAAACAATATTTTATTTACAAATGCCACAGAACATAGCCCAATGGCATTTAAGTATTACCTGAAAACATTTTGAAAATAAAGCGTCAGCACGAACGCTAGCGAATACGTTTATCAAGACTCTAAAATCATTAGGCACAAACGGTCATAAATTCATAGTCATAATTTCTCTTAGGCTCTACCCACACATCTAGCAGGTCCATTCCCCCTGACTTGTTCGCACCATCATATACACTTGTATCAATTCAGGTAAACAACTGCCAAAACTCCTGTTCCTGTCTTACTTACAGCGGCTCACACGGGAGACCGTCTTACATTGTTTATAAGGTAAGTACCTGCTGTGTTCGGGGCTTTCACCCGACCCATGTGTTTTATTTGATCAAACTTTACATATACTTATGGCCTAGACGCTTTGTTCGTGGGAGAACAATTACGCATCAATCCTTTAACACATGTTTGGCCGTTTTTGTAAACGTAAAGGTTTAATAATGAAAGTTTTGAAAGCAGATAAAGTATTCACCTTAACTTGGAGAGAGTAACAACTTATGGGAGGCTTCTAAAGCTTGAGACTAAGACTATAAAGGCTTATCCTAGCTTTTTCGAGTGTTTCCTTGCTTCTACGAGCGCTTAAACGAGAGTGCGGCTTTTTAACGAGTATCGGGTAGTTTGGGATCAAGTGGATTCAAATTCTGAGGTTTCTAGGATGGGTTTTTGAAGTAGAATTCGAAATGTGTGTCTGAAAATGGTTGAAAACGATCAAAGATTTATAGGCTGAATATGGGGTCCGTAGCGGACTGTTAAGCAGGGTGGTAGCGGTCCGCTACCGCCCACCTGCCTGCGTCAGCCCTAAATGTCACTTCTTGATTGGACCGTTTCTATTTTGCGGCTAGCGGACCATTACCGAATGGCTTAGCGGTCTGCTAAACTGCCACGCCTTAGAAATTTTGTCGCAAGTCGGTAGACACGTGTCAACTCCGGGTTGATTGCTTGGCCACTAAGTAGCGGATTGTTACTCGATCCTTAGCGGTCCGCTAAGGTCCAATTTTCAAAAATTTCCATTTTCAACCCTTAATTTCTAGAATTTGACACTTCTAGCCCCTGTAGTTTTACCTTTTGCATTTCTTGGACATTTTTGTGACAGCTCTTACATCTGACGTGCATTTAAGTCCCACAAAGAAAATTTCAAGTTTCCATGACTAGTTCATAGTAACAAAAATACTCGTGCTAGTTATGCTTTAATAGATATCTCCTAAGTCAATGGTATTTTATGATCAATGGTTGGTGGCTAAGTCAAGTTGTGATGACCCGAAATCTCAAAACATCTTAAGGATAGATAGGTTCTTGTTGTGGCTTCTTGAGTGTGGGAACCACTAGCCTCATACTAAAGTTTACCAAAACATGATAAACTATCATAAAGCATTGAAATAAACAATTGTGCTTAAGTTTAAAATGGACATAGAATATTGGCAATCGCTTTTGACCTACATGTTCAAAGTTCAAAATTGTAGCGTGACTTAGGATGTTAGCCTAGTATGATGTCACAACCCGACCAGGGCTAGGCGTGAAAACTGATATCAACAAAACGCAGTGGAAAAATACTAATACATTACATGGTTGGACAAAACGTCCAGTCCCAAAATACAGGTTTTGAAAGCCAAAATAAAATAAAGTTAAAACCAACAATAGATCTAATGTCTAAACAAATTTATTCTTCTAGCTTCATCATGGTTGTACTTCTAAGTGTTGTGCCTAAACGTCCCTCGCTTGGTTAGTACCTGAAAATACATACTCAAATTACGTCAACAAAAATGTTGGTGAATTCATGCGTTTAAGACAATAGACACAAATAAATAAGTATGGTGCATAATAAACAAGTTCACAATCAACTTGTGCTCACGACCCGTGAACATTAAATAGAACCCCTTACCCATACCCCTTATTGTTATGGCTCATACTTATGTCTGCCCACATAAGTCAACAAAATGCGCCTATATATGTCACAAGATACTCATTTATCATTCATTGAGTGGTCTCCCCGGTCAATTAGGCCCACTGTGTGCGGGGGTCTTCCCCAGATAGTGCTACCCATATATCCCGTCGGCTCCTTATGGAGTTAATGATTGTGCTAAAAGTCAAGGTTAGTTTTGGCAGCAAAAATAGTCTTGTTTATATGTACACCAAGTTTATAACAAAAGTAGTTTAGGAGTATGTATCTCATCCCCAAAGTATTTAAGTAAAGTAGTGTAAAAGGGGATCACATGAACTCACCTGGCAGTAGCTTGAAATATAATCACAGGTTGGTATACACTAGGCCCCTATGTTTAGGACAATGTGTTACTAACAATACAAGTATCACAGACGAGTCCATACGTGTAGATGTCCTAAGGTGATGTTATATACCATGTCCAAAACCCGTTTTTATTTCTATATTAGTTATAGTGGAATGAGTTTAGGTTATTTATATATATAATAGGGAAATAATATTTATGTCGTTTTAATTATTAGTTATTATATAAGTTATATATATTTCTATAAAGGAAGGTAAAGTAATGTTATAGTAATACCGTTTTATATTAATGTGTCGGTTTTTGCCTAAAACTTACGTTCTCGAAGGGGTTACCTAATGTATAGTTTAATATTACTCATGTTATTCAAATGAGAGTCATACTTAGGATATATAAGGTAAAAGTTTCTCGAAAAAAATATAAGTTTTTAAAACTTTTGTATTATTTTGTTACTTTCACTTAATAAACTAATGTTTTAATACGTTTAAACGATATACATTACATTACTAAGCAACTAAAACTACCTCAAAATTTCTAAGTTATATTTTTTTACAGTAGGTAATGACTCATAAGGCATACTAAAAAAATTTATATAATTATTTTCTGTATTTTTATATTTTTAGTGCATTTAATTGTCTAAAAATGGCCCAAATTCCTATTAATCATTAAATAAACTTAAAAGTTCTATTTTATATTTTATATAGTCTTAATACAGTATGAGTAAGTCCTAAAAATTTAAAAACTCAGATTTTTATCAGATTCACTATTTATTAAAAATTCGTGTAGTTATCGGTTTATTTTACGTATGTTAAATACGTTTCATAGTAATTGGAGATCTGCACCTGAATCAATATTTTTTCTAGGTTTATATTAGTATTAGAAAATTTCCTGTAAAATTTCATAATTTTTTGAGGTGCTTAACTATTTTTCCCAATTTATGGGTTTAAAACTCGTTTTAAAATCGAACAGTCGTTTAGTAAATGTTTTTGGTTGATTCTTTTTGGGAAACTCTTTATTTCGTTTTGTAATTTAGTGAAAAAAAAGTCCCGTTTTTTGAATAAATAAGTTTTTGAAATCCGGTTTCGACGGTTTCACAACGGTTTTTCGGTGATTTGTGTTATCGTTTCAAGTTTTGAGCCATAAGTTGTCATGAATCAGATTTAGGAACATTATAAACTGTAAATTTAGTATCTTTAATGTTTTGAACATATAGGAGGTCATACATGCCTACGAATGTGTGGAAAGTAGATTTTAACGTTTTAAACGAGAGATTTTCGGGTAGGATTTATGTACCTTCTTGTAGGGCTGATCAAACGCGCGAATAGGAGGATCCAAATAGATCCAATAGAGCTATGAATTTCGTGGGTTTTGAAGGAATAAGAGTTTGATTAGAAAGCTTAAAGAAAACTATTGATTTACACATGGAATTATAGAATACGACATGGGTTTTTGGTTTACCTTTCGGGTGTTTCGTTCTTGGCACTTGATGGGTTGTAGTAGGATGATATTAAGGCCTGATGTACTGATTATTCTCTATGTAAACAAGTTAGAGTGATTAGGACGTGATGAAAAACACGTAGGTACTAGAACTTACAAGAATATTGTACGTATGCGTAGGAATCGAGCCCGTTCCTTGTTGGATTGTCTTGGTTCGAAATCTCAGCAGTAATGGGATTTTGTGGTGTTTGATGGCTGGAATAATGTAGGGTTTATAAGAATTCATAGAATCAAAGAATTAAAGTAAGAACTATGCAAGAATCGAGGATGAATCAATGGTTTACCTTGACTATTCTTGAAGAACACTTGTATTGCTTTTAGAAGGCTTTCAATAACTCAAATAATGGCCGGAACAAGAGAGAATATGGCTAGAAAATATCTGGACATTGAAAGGATGAAGATTGATTTGAAGTAGTAAATGTGTTATTAAGAGAGATGAAGATTTTATAGAGATTTCTTGAAAGTCTGTGCACGAATTTCAAGTGGCTATGGTGATTAGGGAAAATATGGAGAGATTTTAAAGAGATCTTAGGTGGATTTAGGGAGATTATGTTGCAGGGATTTGATTCTAATAGATATCATAGGATTTTTAAATTAAAAAAAATGTAAATGAGATGGGTGTGAGGTTGTCGCCAACAAGGGGGAAAAGGAAGAGATTTTGTTGGAGATTTTATAGAATTTGAACTTTTGTAGGATTTGATGATCATCTAGCAATTAAGTTTTATGTATTCTAAAGAACCTTAAAAACTAAGGTCGGTGGCCAAGGGAAGAGGCCACCAACTTTCATTCTATGTTAAATATTTTATGTTCTGGATTGTTACAAACACTTGCTTAGATAAGTTGGTTTGAGTTTATTTGCTAAAGCTCTTCTATTTTAGGAGGTTGCAGGTTCGATTCCTGCAGCCTTCCTTTTATTTTTCTTTTTTTAATATAGATCACTTCTTTCTCCCAACTTTAGTTAAATTGCAAAAGTGACTCGCAACTTTGTAAATTGTTAATTTTACAGCCCCCCACTTTGGTATAAAGGCATAACTAACCCCTAGCTTTGTAATTTGTTAACTTGACACTTCTCCCCCTACTTTGGTAAAATGGCAAAACTCACCCCTAGCTTTGTAAACTGTTACTTTTACCACATCAAGTCTAACGAATTTATCGTCTCAATGTTAACTCCTATCCGCGCCGCAATTTATCTATTTTTCGGTCTCCATGACCGGGTCGTGTCAACTTCATACGTTTATTTTATGTACTTAATGACGTTATTGTTGTCGCTGCAATGCGTGTAACGAGGTTCGCAAACCCGCCGCAACGCGCATGTCATATTTTCTAGTTATATATTATTATTAGGGTATAAAAAAATAGGAAATTAATATATGTGTGTGTACGTTGGAATTGGGATGGGTAGGTTAGGTGTTTGTATTTTTTTTTAGTTTGTAGTTTTAAATACATGTTGGTTTAATTTTTATACATATTGTAACAATTAATTAAATTGTACACTAGGTAATGTTTTGTAACATTTATTGGGTGATATAAATATTTAATTTTATATAACTATATACATAGTAACTGATAATTATTGTTCTTGTTTTTATGAATTAGACGTCTTATAACAATATTTAGATTTAATAAATACGCGAGTGCGTGTTATTATACATGCGTAAGGTTTTACTTATATAATTATAAGTTCATAATTTATGTAGGTATTATTTATTTAAGTAACACTTATAGTAATACGTTGTATATGTTGTATGTCCCCCGATTCCATACTGGAATCTAGTCGGGTACGATTAAATCCGTAATTTATTACGTATAACCTTCGGGTTTTAAAGTTGATTTATATTTAATGGGTTTTTGGAATGATTGGGTCAAGCCAATAACTCATATATGGGCCAAGCCCATTGACTCGTGGATGGGCCAAGCCCAATAACTCATAGATTGGCCAAGCCCGTTGGACCTTGTTTATAGCTAGTTTTTGTGTCATAGATTTCTATACCGGTATCAGTCTATGCATATGTCACTTATGTCATCTAAGGTATGTATTAAATAAAAATATATGGCCCTAAAATTGGGGTTGTTACATACGATCTCATGTTAGATCTTTTATCTCAAAAAGAAGCAAGTTGTTCATTTTGTGATATATTAGATAGTTTCAAACTTAAAAGAATTCAAAAAGATTTTCCTTGTTTTGTACAGTTTTTGTTATTTGATTTTCGTCTTCCACAGTGAATTGGTTTGATAAATTAACATGTTATTGCAGATGAATACGTATTTATCTATAATTTGAAATGTCTAAAGGGAATTGGAGTTGTGTATGTGGTTGTGAACATATCTGGTTGACAAAGTTATGAGGTGCGATATTCTGAAACTGACCGACAGCTTCACCACCTTACTTAAAGAATTTGTTGCAATGATGGTCGATCATTAGTTAAGCAAAGTTACCGATTCAAAGAATTTGTTCCTCAGACGTGCAAAAGATAACAAGTTAGGAAACCTTCTCCTACATCTTCTGAATCATCAAGCAAAAGATAGATGGAAAGTCTATCCAGAACCTACAAATGCCAATTCAAACTCCACCCTCGAGAGGATCTGCTTCGTAGGGGGAGTAACCGCAATATTTATCTGAATACAACTTCAACATCTGATGCGGCCATTAATGGGGGAGATTGTTGATACTGAAGTTGCTGATCATAATGGAAATAATAATAAAAGATTTTTGTCACACCCCCAAATCCCACTAACGGAGTTTTACCGTTTTGGAAGGTGACACATCAGGATCTCAGTCATTAGTTACACGGAACGACTCTATATGAATTTAAATAAACCACTAATGCTGCTCATAGTCACGAGACAACAAAAGTTCAAGTTTGAAAACGTTGCGGAAGCGTAAACATAAACCAATGCAAGTAAAAGTAAGTTGCGCAAAACAAAGCGCCCAAAACCATGCAGTTTAAGTAAATAACGTAAATTCAATGTTCGATAGTGATAAGACTCCATGCATGCCCTATGCTCGTGCTTGGATACCTTAGTGACCTGAGAAAGACATGCTAAAAAGTGTCAACACAATGGTTGGTGAGTTCATAAAGTAATGTAAGTAAATCCAATTGTTTAACGCAAGCATCCCATGCTCAATGTTTGTCAGATAAAGTAATTATTGTTTACCGATAGATAGCTAGTCTAATGCATTGCTACTTTAAGTGTTCGCAACCGAAGCTGACTGTTTGTATGTTTGAATGCCTCCAGCCATGTCTACCGAACACTGGCTAATGTTTAGGCAAATTTTACACCCGTTGACCTCCAATCATAGTTAGAGCGACTAACTCGGGTGGGGCTTTGTCAAAACCCAGTAGTACTACTCAAAATCCCCTCGCTATTCCCCAATACTAACGGTTCGAAATGTAAGGACTTGTTTGGTATGTTTGTGCACTTTCAGTACGCAAGCGGTAAAACAGTAATACAGAATCCCATAATATTTGAAATGTTTGAAAGCATGTTTTCTCCCCCAAAAAGGAAAAACAAGTAAAATAGGGGTTATGAAACTCACCTGAGTGCGTATGCAAGTATGAAAGCTAAGAAGCAACTGCTGGACTTCTAACTGCCACCTATAACCGTAGTCTATAAGTGCGTGTTCGTGATGTTCGATATAGACCTATATATCCAAACAATGTTGTTGTTAAAGGTTTTAGAAAATAGTTTGCAAGTGCGACTCAAGTTTGACACGACGACCCGTTGGTGACACGTTTGTGTTTTAACGTTTGAGTTGCATACTAACACATAGCACACAATTGATCATACGATGGCACGTAGCAACAAATCCTATTTGTTCTAGAAAGATAGCATGTTTCCATTAATGGCAGGTTTCCATAATTAGTAAGTTTCTATAAATAGTAACCATGTTCGGGTTTCACATCATTGTTATCATATGCTTGCAGGTTTCAATTCAAGTAGCACATAGCAATCATCATATCCTACAACAATTCTATTCTACTTAGCATGTTTGACTTGGTTCCGATAAAGTTTCTATTTTTAGCAACCTATGATGAGCATGCGCGTTATATAATCATCAATCAAGTTTACACACATTATCATGTCATGTCAAGTACAAAACCATCATCAAGAAGCAATAGAATTCAAAACAAGTGAAAGATTGAAAAACTGAAAAACTAAATTATCTTTCTGTTAACAACGATCCCTCGCGGTACGCGATAGATGAGAGGGTTATCCCTCGCGGTACGCGAGAAGATTAGGAACTCGCCCAGGTTAGCTTGTCTCCCGCGGTACGCGAGAGATGTGACCTTGGTGCCTCGCGGTACGCGAGAGAACCAAAAACCAGTCCCGACTATTTTGTCTCTCGCGGTGCGCGGGAGAATGTTCCGAAGGCCCTCGCGGTACGCTAGAGGGTTAAAATTCAGCAAATTGTTTTAAACATTAGGGTTTAGCCGTTTCTCATGCAATACAACGATTTCATCAGTAAAGTTCTTGACTTTTATCATGTTCTACACCATTATAACATTACTAGTTTCATTATTCAACAATTAATCAATCAAATAACACTAGGGTTTAGCAAAACATCATAAATCAACAATTATCATCAAATACCAATCAAGCTTGCAACTTTATTATGAAAATCATCATGTTTGGATGGATCTAAGGTCTGATCTAACTGTAAGAATCAAAAAGTATTCAAATCGGTCGAAACAACTTACGTGTGGATGTTAGAAACGCAAAGAGGATTCCGAATACGCGTTTAGTTCCAAGATTGAAGCTTGAATGAGCGATCCTTGCTTGGTTGCAGGTTCAATTTCGTGAGAGAGGGTGAGAGAGAGAGAGAGACGGCGAGATTGAGAGAGAGAGTGATTTAGGTTAGAAACTTTTATAAAAGTCTTTTTATAAATCTTGTACGGGCTTTTACTAACGGGTTTGGGTAATTACGGGCTTTTAATTTAACTTTAACTAATTAATAATTAAAACCCTTTAACTAATCTATTTTATAAAAATACAATCTTTATAAAATAGCAGAATAATAAGCAGTCCGGTAAATCTACGCGATTTAACGAAAATTTACGTAATTCACAGATAATTCACGTAGCACGTAAAAGCACATAATTTATATTCATTATAAATTATTTATTGCTTGAATTATTATTTATTGTTTATCACCAACGTTCCGGGTTCGACTCGTGTGTGCTCCGATGTGTGTGAACTAACTGACACATTTAATTAATCCTAATTAAATGCAATGTATGTGTGACGAACTAAGATAACTGAGTTTGTAACGAAAAATGTTTGAACTAACGAGGTTTGAGTTAACGGAGTTAACCTGAAAATGCCGGATGTCACATCATCCCCTTGTTGAAAGAATTTTCGTCCCGAAAATTAAGCGAAGTCGTTAAATTTCTGAAACAAAAGTTTGGGTTGTCACATCATCCCCTTGTTGAAAGAAATTTCGTCTCGAAATTTAGTTAGTACCTTTCGTGTTTGCCGTTGAATGTTTGAACAGGTGAGGATACTTTTTCATCATCTGATCCTCGCGTTCCCACGTGAACTCAGGTCCACGCTTCGAGTTCCAGCGAACTCTGACAATAGGTATCTTACTGCGCTTGAGGGTTTTGACCTCTCGGTCCATGATCTCAACTGGTTCCTCAACAAAACGTAGCTGTTCATCAATTTCCAACTCCTCGAGTGGAACTACAAGAGTCTCATCTGATAGGCACTTCTTTAGGTTTGAGACATGAAAGACATTATGCACCCCATTGAGTGTATCTGGCAGGTTCAACTGATATGCTACTGGACCAATCCTTTTCACTATCTCGAATGGTCCAACATAACGGGGGTTTAACTTTCCTCGTTTCCCAAAGCGAATCACACCTTTCCAAGGTGAAACTTTTAATAAAACTTTGTCTCCCACTTGGAATTCTAGCGGTTTTCTACGCTTGTCTGCATAACTCTTTTGACGGTCACGCGCTGCCGCCATACGGTTTCGGATTTGCACGATTTTCTCTGAGGTTTCGTGCACAAGTTCAGGACCAGTAAGTTGACTATCTCCAACTTCAGCCCAACAAAGTGGTGATCTACACTTTCGTCCATACAAAGCCTCAAACGGTGCGGCTTTGATGCTAGTATGATAGCTGTTATTGTAAGAGAACTCCACTAAAGGCAAGTGAGTCTCCCAACTGTTACTAAAATCGATCACACAAGCTCGTAGCATATCTTCTAGGGTTTGAATGGTACGCTCACTCTGGCCATCTGTTTGAGGATGGTACGCTGTGCTCATATCCAGGCGCGTGCCTAGAGCTTTCTGCAGTGATTGCCAGAAGCGCGAAGTAAAACGAGCGTCTCTATCGGAGATGATTGAAACTGGCACTCCGTGCCGAGAGACTACTTCCTTCAGGTAAATGCGAGTTAACTTCTCCATTCTGTCTGTTTCTTTGATAGCAAGGAAGTGTGCGGACTTGGTCAGACGATCCACTATTACCCAAATTGTGTCACAACCGGTTGGAGTTCGGGGTAATTTGGTAATAAAGTCCATGGAAATTTGTTCCCATTTCCACATTGGAATCTCCGGTTGTTGAAGCAATCCGGATGGTTTTTGATACTCCACCTTAACTTTTGAACAAGTAAGACACTTGCTCACATAGGTGGCTATGTCGGCTTTCATGTTTGGCCACCAATACAACACTTTCAGATCGTGGTACATTTTGTCAGATCCCGGGTGAACAGAGTATCGGGATTTGTGAGCTTCATCCATAACGAGCTCTCTCAGGTTTCCGTACACTGGAACCCATATTCGCTCTGCGAAGTAGCGAATACCATCGGATTTAACCTCTAGTTGTTTCTCCATACCACGGGTGGCTTCCAGAGTTAAGTTCTCTTCCTTTAGTGCTTCAAGTTGAGCATTGCGGATTTGTTCGGGTAATCCTGTATGAATAGTGAGTTGCAACGCTCGAACTCGTCGGGGTTTAGTTTCCTTTCGGCTTAGGGCATCGGCTACCACGTTAGCTTTGCCCGGATGGTATTTGATTGCACAATCATAATCATTTAGAAGTTCGATCCAGCGACGCTGTCGCATGTTCAACTCTTTCTGCTCGAATATGTGCTGAAGACTCTTGTGATCGGTGTAAATGGTGCACTTGGTACTGTACAAGTAGTGTCTCCAGATTTTCAGTGCGAACACCACGGCTCCCAACTCCAAGTCGTGAGTCGTGTAGTTCTTCTCGTGGATTTTCAATTGTCGGGAAGCGTATGCGATAACTTTCTCACGTTGCATAAGCACACAACCGAGACCTTGGATCGATGCATCGCAATACACTATGAAATCATCGGTTCCTTCAGGTAGGGATAGGATGGGTGCGCTGCAAAGTTTCTGTTTCAAAAGTTGGAATGCTGATTCTTGGGTTTCGCTCCAGGTATAAGGTTTACCTTTTTGAGTTAAGGCGGTGAGGGGTTGAGCGAGCTTAGAAAATCCCTCGATAAACCGGCGGTAATAGCCAGCCAATCCCAAAAATTGTCGCACCTCAGTCGGAGTCGTTGGTGCTGCCCAATTCTTAATGGCCTCTACTTTGGATGGGTCGACATGTATTCCCTTCTCGTTGACTACATGTCCAAGGAATTGAACCTCGCGAATCCAAAAATCGCATTTGGAAAACTTCGCGTATAGCTGCTCCTGCCTAAGCAGTTCAAGGATTAAGCGCAAATGTTCTTCGTGTTCTTCCTTACTCTTAGAATAGATAAGGATATCGTCAATGAATACAATGACGAATTGATCGAGGTAGGGCTTACACACACGGTTCATGAGGTCCATGAACACCGCGGGTGCGTTGGTTAATCCAAATGGCATGACCAAAAACTCGTAATGGCCATACCGGGTTCTGAAAGCGGTTTTGGATATATCCTCATCACGAACTCGTAGCTGATGATATCCAGATCTTAGATCGATTTTTGAGTAAACACTCGACCCTTGAAGTTGGTCGAATAGATCGTCAATGCGGGGAAGTGGGTAGCGGTTCTTGATGGTTACCTTGTTCAACTCTCGGTAGTCAATACACATACGGAAAGTCCCATCTTTCTTTTTGACAAATAGGACTGGGGCTCCCCATGGTGATGAACTGGGTCGGATGAAACCCTTATCCAACAGTTCTTGCAACTGTGTGGACAACTCCTGCAGCTCACTTGGTGCAAGTCTATAAGGTGCTCTGGCAATAGGTGCTGCTCCGGGGGTTAGGTCAATCTGAAATTCGACCTGTCGATGGGGTGGAAGACCGGGTAAGTCATCAGGAAAGACTTCTGGGAAGTCGCGAACAATAGGGATATCTGCAATTTTCTTCTCCTCGGAAGGTTTGTCAACGACAAGGGCTAGTATCGCAGTATGACCCTTGCGTAGGCATTTCTGCGCTTTCATGTAAGATATGATGCCCACGACGGCACCACTCTTCTCGCCTTTCACAGAAAGAATCTCTCCACTAGGTAGAGGGATACGGACGATTTTGTCCCTACAGATGATTTCGGCTTGGTTTTTGGACAACCAATCCATGCCAACTATTATGTCGAAGCTGCCAAGTGTAACTGGCATGAGATCGATGTCGAGTTTGTGACCAGATAGTCCCAACTTACACCCCTCGAGGATATGAGTTGCCTCGATTAGTTTACCGTCAGCTATTTCTATGGAATATTTGTGCTCTAACGGGGTTTTGGTCAGCTCTAAGTGTTTACTAAAGTTTTCGGAAATAAAACTCCTATCGGCACCAGTATCAAAGAGAACAGAAGCAAAATGATCGTTTAAAGGAAACATACCAGTGACAACATTTTGATCTTTACGAGCTTCACTTGAACCAATTACGAAGGCCCGACCCTTCGCACCATTACCGTTGCCATTACCATTACCACCCTGATGGTTGCCGTTTCCGTTCCCATTACCAGCTTTCTTCAGTTGAGGGCAATCCCGCTTGTAGTGCCCTTCCTTGCCACACTCAAAACACCCTTTAGGCGCCTCACCAGTCGGTGCCTGTTTAGCTTGTAGATCCCCTGTACAATCCTTGGCCGAATGGCCCATCTTCCCGCACCTCTGGCAACGGTACCTGTCGCACGCCCCAGTATGATGAAAGTTGCATTTATTACACTTAGGGTACTTACCAGCATAAGATCCCTGATTCTGCTGAGCCGAGTTAGACTGTGAATGGCTCTTAGCAGGCTCGAACTTTCGTTGCTGATGATGCTGCTGTTGAGGCGGATTGGACTGAGAAGACTTGAAATGTGGACTTTCAAACTTACGCTTATTATCTGCCAGCTTAGAAAGTGCTCTCCTGGGAGGAAGTGTACCCTGTGCGACCGCCTGATCGGTCAACCTGTGAGCCAAACGGATGGTTTGCTGGATAGTGGTGGGGTTGGATGATGTCACCATACTCTGAATTTGAGGGACTAGACCCTCGATAAACCTCTCAATGCGCTTGTACACTGGAGTCACCATCTGTGGGCACAAAGTAGCTAGTTCATGAGAGCGGGTAGTGTAGGCTTCGATCTCTGACCCTTCCATCTTGAGGTTCCAGAACTCGACCTCAAGCTTCTGCACCTCATCGCGAGGGCAGTACTCCTCTGTTAACATAGTCTTGAACTCATTCCATGGCAAAGCATTTGCCATTTCTAGAGTCAGCATTTGTACCTGGGCGTTCCACCAGGTGAGGGCTGGACCCTCCAGTGTGCCAGATGCAAACTTCACCTGGTTGGTTTGTGGGCAGCTGCACATAGCAAAGACAGACTCTGTCTTCTCCATCCAGCGGAGTAGACCTACAGCTCCTTCGGCTCCACTAAAAGTGTGGGGCTTACAGTCCATAAATGTCTTATAAGTGCAGGCCTGTTGGTGGTTGTTCTGACCTGGATTAAATATAAAGAATGCGTTCAGGGACAAATAAGATTCGGAAGTGAGTTCAGAATGAATGTTGACTCGTTAAAGTCGACAGATGATAGATTTACCTCCATTCGGGTTGGCTGCCAAAGCCTCAGCCACACGCTCGTTAATCATAGCAGTAAGCTCTGCTGGGGTCAGATTGATGCTACCACGCCCGGCGTTACGTCCACCTCTTCGTCCAGACATGTTCTTCACATTCACAAATACAAAATCATGAGCAAAAATACATCGCATATCATTGTCATACAAGTATAAGTAAATAACAGAAAATTAAACCACAACATCTAACATTTCAATAATAATACTTGATAAAATAAATTGTAAAGGCTACAAAGTACTTTCAATCAAACATCAAAATCCAGAAATATCTGTTGGATGGGAACAACCCTGCCCATCTAGGTTTAAATAAAAGCAAAATAACTCAAAAGATAGTCTATCAGTCATCATCACTGTCAACTGAAGTCACACCAGAAACAGTATCCTCATCCTCATCCTCATCCTGTTCCTCATCATTACCCTGCTCTTCATCCTCACCCTGCTCCTCCTCCTGCTCAACCTCTGCAGCATTGGCAGCCTCAAGCTGCTCCTCCAGCTGCTCAATCCTAGCCTCTGCTGCCTCGAGGTTAAGGCGCTGGACGTTCACTTGATCTCGTAACTCATAGTATGCTGCTGCTAGTTGGTCTTGCACAGTGTTCAACCTTCCCTGGTTGTTAAGCAGCTTCTCCACCCTCTGGTCAGTCTTGTATCCACGCTGTAGTAGCCCGGTGATCTCACCAGCAGCCTCGCGCATGTTTCTGATCTCTCGGTCCATCTTAGCTACAAATGCAGCTAGAACCTGCTCAGGTGGATATCTCAACGGTGGCAAAGTTCGCGAAGTAGAAGAGGAAGAAGTAGGAATGTCAGCAGCAAGTGGAGGTGGAACCTGCTCCTCGCGGATCCAACTCCTAATCATGTCGGGATACCAATCCCAATGCTCCGTGTCGTCTCTAATACGCACATGGAATGGCTCGCCATACACTCTAGTATCATCAATGGGCGTCATCCTTCGCCTCTTTGGCTCGGGTGAAGGTACTGTTGGAACCTCGGGTTCCTGCTCGATCGGGGAATCTGGTGACTTGGGTGAATGAGACATTTCCTGTAGTGTGATGAGTCAGTGTACTGTATGAGTGTAAGTGTTGTGTAACTAATGCAAGTGTGTGGTTAAAGTCTAGAATGCAATGCAATTCCTAGTTCACTAAAACCAATGTCTCTGATACCAATCTATCACACCCCCAAATCCCACTAACGGAGTTTTACCGTTTTGGAAGGTGACACATCAGGATCTCAGTCATTAGTTACACGGAACGACTCTATATGAATTTAAATAAACCACTAATGCTGCTCATAGTCACGAGACAACAAAAGTTCAAGTTTGAAAACGTTGCGGAAGCGTAAACATAAACCAATGCAAGTAAAAGTAAGTTGCGCAAAACAAAGCGCCCAAAACCATGCAGTTTAAGTAAATAACGTAAATTCAATGTTCGATAGTGATAAGACTCCATGCATGCCCTATGCTCGTGCTTGGATACCTTAGTGACCTGAGAAAGACATGCTAAAAAGTGTCAACACAATGGTTGGTGAGTTCATAAAGTAATGTAAGTAAATCCAATTGTTTAACGCAAGCATCCCATGCTCAATGTTTGTCAGATAAAGTAATTATTGTTTACCGATAGATAGCTAGTCTAATGCATTGCTACTTTAAGTGTTCGCAACCGAAGCTGACTGTTTGTATGTTTGAATGCCTCCAGCCATGTCTACCGAACACTGGCTAATGTTTAGGCAAATTTTACACCCGTTGACCTCCAATCATAGTTAGAGCGACTAACTCGGGTGGGGCTTTGTCAAAACCCAGTAGTACTACTCAAAATCCCCTCGCTATTCCCCAATACTAACGGTTCGAAATGTAAGGACTTGTTTGGTATGTTTGTGCACTTTCAGTACGCAAGCGGTAAAACAGTAATACAGAATCCCATAATATTTGAAATGTTTGAAAGCATGTTTTCTCCCCCAAAAAGGAAAAACAAGTAAAATAGGGGTTATGAAACTCACCTGAGTGCGTATGCAAGTATGAAAGCTAAGAAGCAACTGCTGGACTTCTAACTGCCACCTATAACCGTAGTCTATAAGTGCGTGTTCGTGATGTTCGATATAGACCCATATATCCAAACAATGTTGTTGTTAAAGGTTTTAGAAAATAGTTTGCAAGTGCGACTCAAGTTTGACACGACGACCCGTTGGTGACACGTTTGTGTTTTAACGTTTGAGTTGCATACTAACACATAGCACACAATTGATCATACGATGGCACGTAGCAACAAATCCTATTTGTTCTAGAAAGATAGCATGTTTCCATTAATGGCAGGTTTCCATAATTAGTAAGTTTCTATAAATAGTAACCATGTTCGGGTTTCACATCATTGTTATCATATGCTTGCAGGTTTCAATTCAAGTAGCACATAGCAATCATCATATCCTACAACAATTCTATTCTACTTAGCATGTTTGACTTGGTTCCGATAAAGTTTCTATTTTTAGCAACCTATGATGAGCATGCGCGTTATATAATCATCAATCAAGTTTACACACATTATCATGTCATGTCAAGTACAAAACCATCATCAAGAAGCAATAGAATTCAAAACAAGTGAAAGATTGAAAAACTGAAAAACTAAATTATCTTTCTGTTAACAACGATCCCTCGCGGTACGCGATAGATGAGAGGGTTATCCCTCGCGGTACGCGAGAAGATTAGGAACTCGCCCAGGTTAGCTTGTCTCCCGCGGTACGCGAGAGATGTGACCTTGGTGCCTCGCGGTACGCGAGAGAACCAAAAACCAGTCCCGACTATTTTGTCTCTCGCGGTGCGCGGGAGAATGTTCCGAAGGCCCTCGCGGTACGCTAGAGGGTTAAAATTCAGCAAATTGTTTTAAACATTAGGGTTTAGCCGTTTCTCATGCAATACAACGATTTCATCAGTAAAGTTCTTGACTTTTATCATGTTCTACACCATTATAACATTACTAGTTTCATTATTCAACAATTAATCAATCAAATAACACTAGGGTTTAGCAAAACATCATAAATCAACAATTATCATCAAATACCAATCAAGCTTGCAACTTTATTATGAAAATCATCATGTTTGGATGGATCTAAGGTCTGATCTAACTGTAAGAATCAAAAAGTATTCAAATCGGTCGAAACAACTTACGTGTGGATGTTAGAAACGCAAAGAGGATTCCGAATACGCGTTTAGTTCCAAGATTGAAGCTTGAATGAGCGATCCTTGCTTGGTTGCAGGTTCAATTTCGTGAGAGAGGGTGAGAGAGAGAGAGAAACGGCGAGATTGAGAGAGAGAGTGATTTAGGTTAGAAACTTTTATAAAAGTCTTTTTATAAATCTTGTACGGGCTTTTACTAACGGGTTTGGGTAATTACGGGCTTTTAATTTAACTTTAACTAATTAATAATTAAAACCCTTTAACTAATCTATTTTATAAAAATACAATCTTTATAAAATAGCAGAATAATAAGCAGTCCGGTAAATCTACGCGATTTAACGAAAATTTACGTAATTCACAGATAATTCACGTAGCACGTAAAAGCACATAATTTATATTCATTATAAATTATTTATTGCTTGAATTATTATTTATTGTTTATCACCAACGTTCCGGGTTCGACTCGTGTGTGCTCCGATGTGTGTGAACTAACTGACACATTTAATTAATCCTAATTAAATGCAATGTATGTGTGACGAACTAAGATAACTGAGTTTGTAACGAAAAATGTTTGAACTAACGAGGTTTGAGTTAACGGAGTTAACCTGAAAATGCCGGATGTCACAATTTTGGTAGCATCAGCATAAGGGGATATTGTAGGATATTATTAAGGATGACGCTTACCAAAATAATCAAGATTCAGACGAAAGTCAAAGATGTGATAAGAAAGTCAAAGGTGCGATCGCAAGACAAAGATTCCACCAAAAGATCAAGATTCGATCGAAGCAAGACGACTCGATTAAAACATTATGTTTAAATCAAGTGATCAAGTTTCGATATTGCGGTTTGAACAAACTATTGAACAGAATTTGTTCAATGGGAAGTAGCGCACTTCCCATGGCATTTGTGTAATTAGCCTGAAGTCTTGTAAGGGCTATAAATAGAATATTTTTCTAGGGTTTTAGATAGTGCACACATCAGGGGTTTTTGAGAGCATTCATGGTTTCATCATTGTGTGCACACTAGAGAGAGATTTGAGGGTTTTCATTGTAAATCATATACAAATCATATCAATACAAAAAGGGTTTTAATATCATATTTTTGTTATTGTGATTTCTTGGCAAAATCAAGAGATTTCGCCTCTTGATTTGGATATTACAGATTCGTAATGTTAATTTTGGACCTACAATGAACATGAACGAGCATAAACGAACGAACATAAATGAACATATTACCGAATGTTCACGAATATAAATGAAAGAACGCGACCTCTTTTCATGTTCGTTCATTTAACTTTAAATGAACGAAATTTCCTATTTTTCATTTATTAAACGAACTTTTCGTCGCACGGTTCATGAACTGTTCGTTAAACGTTCGGTTCGTTTACAATCCTAGTCTCGGGGTGTTATTAACGAGTTTTTCATCTACTTCAAGTCTCAAGCTTATTTCGACCGGTTAGCGTCATTATCTCCTTCAAACGTATTATAACAACCTTTTGTTACATAACTACCCAACTTAACGTTTTAGATGCTTTCTCTAAATAGCAAAAAGACAAAACCGACCGTATAATCTTCAAATGTCAATTATAAATAACTTCACTGATTATAATAATCTAAAGATAAGATGTCAAAAATACGCTTCGTTAATCTTATGGAACAAGATATCCAAAGATACATAACTAAGCATATAAACTCGTTAAACTACGTAGTCGCAGTAACCCATTTTTTTATTCCTTCACAAGATAAAAAAAACACTACATTTATAAGAACCTTAAAAACCAAGGTCGGTGGCCACTCATAAGCCACAGACCAAAGTTTAACAATGCACCTTTCACTTTATCAATTTTCCTATTAGCCCCCTTAACTTTATAAATTTTTAAATATACCCCTCAAGTTTTTAAAGATTCAAGTTTGCCCCTGCACATAATTTTAAGAGAAATTGGATTTTAATAATCTCACATTTTACCAATTGGCCAATAATAATTTCAACTGAGAATATTCTTACCACCAGTCCCTACTTTCAAACTATTTTCTTACATTGGAACCCCCGTTAAAAAAACTTAACGGCGTTAGATTTTATATAACGTGGACATCTGCAAACCGCCGGAAAGTCGAGCCAAACTAGCAGTGGTCTCGTGGTGGGTTTTGACATTGGCTTTGGTGGTGTTTAACGGGTCTCGTTTTTTTGGCAAGTCCAAACAGAGACAACGGTGGTGTTTAACGGTGAAGATGGTGACAGATTAGGGTTTGCAGACCACCCCTCCGGTGAAGACGGTGGCTAGGGTTCCGACTTGGCTCGACTTTCCGGCGGTTTGCATATGTCCACGTCATATAAAATATAACAACGTTAAGTTTTTTTAACGGGGTCCAATGTAAGAAAATAGTTTGAAAGTAGGGACCGGTGGTAAAAATATTCTCAGTTGGGATTATTATTGGCCAATTGGTAAAAGGTGGGATTATTAAAATCCAATAATCCTAATTCAAAAGTCTATCCCTTAAATTTCTAAACTCTAAGTTTACCTCTCCAATTTCTTTTATTTTTTCTTAAATTTTTTATATATTTGTTTGTAAAAATTACCTTTTTACAATTTTTTTTATATTCGTTTGTAAAAATTATTATTTTTTTCTATTTTTGTTTTCTTTTTTACCTTATTACTAACTTATTTTACGAATTTGTCGTTTTAATGTTAACTCCTATTCGCGCCGCAGTTTATCTATTTTTCGATCTCCATGATCGAGTCATGGTAACTTCATACGTTTCTTTTATGTACTTAGTCACGTCATTGTTGTCGCCGCAAAGCGCGTAACGAGGTTCGTAAACCCGCCGCATGGCCCACATCTCGTGGGCTTTAAATATATACTTAAATACGTTAGTATTATCATACGGTCCTGTCGCAACCATTTTCTAGTTTAATACACATTTTTGCATACGCAATACATTTAAGAAACATACTCGTTCAGAATCAAAATTGATTTAAGAAACATTAATAACGCGTGATTTGTTAAGAACTAAGAAGGAATCATCATAAGGTGACCCTAATAACACCCGACCCGAGCAGAGTAATCGGGCCAAAAAATATACAACTGCCCCAAACACAAACACAGGCGGGTTGACAATGATCTAAACTCAGTCGTATCACCATCGACGGAATCAGGTCATCTCTCCTTTGTTCATCCGCCATCTTCGTGAAATTGATATCACGAATTATCCGGACAACCGAAAAACCCTCAAATATTCATGATTTACATCAATCATCTACATCAACACAGTATTATAGATCTATATAGTTGTTATTGCTCAACATTGATATCGATCTGACTGCGAATCATCATATCAGCACTAACAAAATCAGGTAACGATTTTCGTTTCTACTCTTTTTTGTTCCTAGTAGTTACTGCAAAATTTTGAAGAAAACATATGTGCCAATTTATATCTCGGATTTTTGATATCGTCATTGTGTAGGTTCATCTGGTTAGGGTTTTGAGATTGGAAGTAAATTTGATTTTAGAAAATGTGTGTGAATTAGTGTCAGTATCTATTTGGATCTTGTTTTAGAGCATGTATAACTAGTTTTTGTACTGTAGTTAGATCGGTGGAGCACTTCTAATTACCGCTTATTTAAGTGAGTACTGAGCTTTCTATTCTGAAATGTGTGTGATCTCTGTATGTGACTCTGGTTGGCTTTTCTTTCAGGTGACTAATTGCAGTGATATAATGGAAGAAGAAGATAAACAAAGTGGTGTAGATTTAAGAGTGGAAACATCTGATTCAGGACATATCGATACAGTTAACTCCAACTCTGCAGATGATGTGGGAAAAGTTGGTTCCGGAAGTGGATATGTGGATGATGGCATGTTTGAGCAGGTATCATTAGATATGGAAGAGATTGTTGGGGATTTTGATAGTGGTAATGTTGGGGATTTGGATAATCTAAAGAACTCATCTGATGGAAATGAGGAGAAATTAGGGTTTTCGGTTAAAGGGAGTCCTGTAGAGTCTGATTCTTCACCAGTGGTTGGTCAAGTACATCATGATAGTAACGTTACAAGCCATGGATCAGGGGGGCATTCACCAAATCTCTCTGAGCAATCATCTGCTAGAACTAGTTATGATTCCCCCTTGTATGCATATGGGAATGAAGGACACTCCCCGATTGGTTCACCCCTAAAGCCTAAGCCAAAACCCATGCCTAATGTTTCACCAGAGCTTTTGCATTTGGTGGATTCTGTCATCACGGGGAAGCCTGAAAGCATGGAAAAACTGAAGAATATTGTGAGTGGTGTAGAAAGCTTTGGTAATGGAGAAGAGGCAGAGAGCATTGCATTATTGGTGGTTGATTCACTTCTTGCCACCATGGGCGGCGTCGAATCTTTTGAAGAAGACGAGGATAATAATCCACCTAGTGTGATGTTGAACTCCAGGGCTGCTGTAGTATCAGGTGAGCTTATTCCATGGCTTCCTTGGTTGGGAGATGCTGTGGGTTTCATGTCCCCTAGGACACGTATGGTTCGTGGATTACTTGCTATATTGAGAGCGTGTACAAGAAACAGAGCTATGTGCTGTTCAGTAGGGTTGTTAGGGGTTCTTTTGCAGTCAGCCGAGAAGATTTTTCTCAATGATGCTGATTCAAGTCAGCAGTTGCAATGGGATGGAACTCCTTTATGTTATTGCATCCAATACTTAGCTGGACATTCACTTAGTGTAACAGATTTGAATAAGTGGCTATTCACGATTACAAGAACAATAAATACTTCGTGGGCACCTCATTTAGTGCTTTCTTTAGAGAAGGCTATGGACAGCAAAGAGTCAAGGGGTCCAATGTCTTCATTTGAATTTGATGGTGAAAGCTCCGGTTTACTTGGTCCAGGAGAAAGCCGTTGGCCCTTTCATAACGGTTATGCATTTGCAACTTGGATTTATATTGAATCATTTGCAGACACTTTAAACACAGCTACTGCTGCTGCAGCTATCGCTGCTGCAGCAGCAGCAAAATCGGGGAAATCGTCAGCTGTGTCTGCTGCCGCCGCCGCTAGCGCACTAGCGGGTGAAGGCATGGCACATATGCCTAGACTTTTTAGTTTCTTATCTGCTGATAATCAGGGTATGGAGGCATATTTCCATGCTCAATTTTTGGTGGTTGAAAGTGGTAGTGGGAAGGGTAGAAAAGCTTCTTTGCATTTTACCCATGCATTTAAGCCACAATGTTGGTATTTTGTTGGTCTTGAGCATACTTCCAAGCAAGGGTTACTTGGTAAAGCAGAGAGTGAATTGAGATTATACATTGATGGAACCTTATATGAAAGTCGTCCTTTTGAATTCCCTCGAATCTCCAAGTCACTTGCCTTTTGCTGCATTGGGACAAACCCACCACCAACAATGGCGGGTTTGCAGCGGCGGCGCCGCCAGTGCCCTTTGTTTGCTGAGATGGGACCCGTATATATTTTTAAAGAACCAATTGGGTCTGAGAGGATGGCTAAGCTGGCTTCTAGAGGAGGAGATTCACTTCCTTCATTTGGTAATGCCGCAGGGTCACCTTGGTTAGCGACATTTGCTCACGTGCAAAATTTTTCAGAAGAAAGTGTGCATTTAGATGCAGAAATTGCAGGATCCCTTCACCTTCTTTATCATCCTAGTCTACTAAGTGGTCGTTTATGTCCAGATGCTTCTCCTTCTGGTGCTGCAGGTTTAAAAGATTTCTTATACTCTCAAGTATAATTGATTGGGATGAATAATGTTTTTGCTTTGAAGTATATAATGCTCTATATTTTTCCAAGACTTACCTTTTTTTTTCTTTCAAATACAAGTATACCAGTTATGTCTCTTTTCACCTTTTTAGGCTCTATAGAATGCCTTATTATTGTTCAGCCCCTAAATTTCTTATAAACTTCCAGTTCTGGCATGTAAGATAAAATAAGTCAATCCTTGTGCCCTAAACTAAATGCAAGATTTGACTATGCAGTATGCACATGGTTTAATGGGAGTATTTTGGTTATCTGTGTTAGGAATCAGAGTAGGTATCGTACGCAGCGAAACAAACACACCCACAACGAATATAGAAAGCAATAAAGACACAGGATGTAACGTGGTTTGGCCAAAGTGACCTACTTCCACGGGTGCAACTAGGGTTTCTCTTTATTATTAGGTGCTACAAGAATTACAATTACATAGCTGAGTATTTATAATAACAAGATTAGGGTTAAACTAATAAACTAAGGCCGGCTACCCTTTTCTTTGTGTTCCCACCGTAACAGGCCCAAAAGCCCAGTTCGGCCCAGCCCAAAAGCCCAGCTCGGCCAGCCCAGCCCAAAAGCTTTCATAGCCCAACAATCTCCCACTTGAAAGCTTTGCCCATACAAACCATTCAAGCAAACTCAGCACCAGTAACTTCAATAATCTTTATAAACAAGTCCTCCATGCCCAAGCTAAGACTTCATGTCAAATCCCCCTTAGTTGCAACCACCCCTCTCATCAAGTACCCGAGAGGCCAGTTGAAGCATCCCCGAGCTCTAACTCAGCAGTCATAGCAGACCCATCCACAATCTCAACCGGCTCCCACTGACTCGCAATACCGGCTTTAGAGACTCCCAGTGGACAAACACTCTCCAAACGCAGCAAACTATTTCCAGGAGAGACTTTCCTATTCGAATTCCCGGTCTTCAAAACCCAACGGTAATTTGTAACTGTACCCGAAACACGCCCGTGCTCCCACTGTCACCAAATCCCTGACCTAGTTCAACCTCCGAATACACTCAGTTGACATCCCCGTGGCTCCAGGCCTCACGTTTGCAAAATGAACCCTCTTAGCCCTACCCGATTCAGCGAGCCTGACTTTGCCAATCGTCTTTACCAGGGTGGTCACTCCCTCAGACGGCACCGATATCATGTATAACGATCCCCGTTTCAAACCCCGAGCAATAACCAAGTTCCCGTCGATCACCATCCACTTTCCACCACCAAACTTAACGTCTAGTCTTTGTTCATCCAATTGCTCGACTGAAATCAACTTTGTCTCCAGTCTTGGAATCAACCTGACATTCACAAGCTCCATGTAGTTCCCAAAGATGTTTTCAGATCAATGTCACCCATACCCGTTACTTCAAGGATTTCCCCGTTATCCAGTCGTACCTTCCCAAAGTCACCTATCTTTAGATTCTTCATTGCAGTGGGTGGCATGAAATGAAGCACCAGAATCCATGACCCAGCATCAACAACAGACTCTATGCAGCAAACCAGCACGTCATCAGATTCTGCCTCAACACCATTAACATCCTTTCTCATAGGACCCGGACACTCACTCTTGACGTGCCCAATTTCATTGCAGCTCCAACACTTCACATTTTTCCGAGTTCTAGACGAACTCCTTCCCTGACTCCCACTGTTCATACTATTTCCCCTTTCCCTGCTCATGTGCAACATCTCAAAAGAAGATCCTCTACTAGTACTCTCCCGACGAGTATCCTCACTCAGTACAATATTCTGAATCCCTTCAAACGTCATGCCACTGACCCTTACAGAACTCGTGACAGCGGTCACAGTTTCAGACCAGCTATCAGGCAGTGAAGATAGTAATGCCACAACTTGAGTTTCATCATCGAACTTGATTCCCACAGATGACAATATGGACATAATCGAGTTCAGATCATTTATGTGCTCAGTAACTGAGCTTCCCTTTTTCAACCTAGTTGTGAACAGTTCCTTCATCAAGAACACCTTATTAGCTGTAGAAGGCTTCTCGTACATGTTTGACAGAGCCAACATCATAGCATGAGCCGTGGTTTCCTTCATGATGTTAAAAGCAACGCTCCTCGTCAAAGACAAAACAATAGCCCCCTAGCTTTCTTGTCCTTTGAATTCCGCACGACTTCCTCAGCTTTAGTCATGCTTTCTGGTTTCTCCTCCAGTACCTCATTCAAGTCTTTCTGACCCAGTGATGCTTCTATTTGCATTTTCCACCTGGAAAAATCAGTATCATTGAAGTTATCATTCCTAATCTTCCCTTCTTCGTCAACCATTGTCTCAAACCCTAATCTGTTTACTAATCGAGTCAAGACTGAAAGTAGTGCTCAAACACAACAATGGCGCGGGCCTGAACTTGTTGCCTGTTCTATTACACACTACCCTTTTCCTCAGTCTCAAAAAACCATAAGCAGAAGAGTTTAACAACGCACCTGAAACTTGGTAACAATATCAAACCGAACAGAAGTAAAAATAAAGCAATCAGCCCTACCAATCAATTTCCCGGCGAATACTCCAACCAATTGATAAAAAGAACTTAAAATTTTAAAACCTGATTTTTGAATTCAAGGATTTGAACCAAACCCTAATCGACGATCAACTCCTGGCAGCGACCAAAAAAAAAACAGCAGACCCGGTCACCCAATTCCGGTGATCACAGCGGAATCCGGCGGCTACTCAAAACCCTAATCTCGAATGGCAGCAGATCCACCCAGCAGCTCTGGTGGCCAATCAGTGTCGTTTTCCTTTTCCGGCAGCCCTTGCTGTGACTCAGAAAACCCACCTGGCAGCCCTGCGACTTTAGCCCAGAAACTCAGCAGATTGGTCCAGTACCAATCACAAATCTGACAGCTTCCTTCTATCGTTTTCCTTGCGAGAACCGTGTGTTTCAACGAGCCAAAGCTCTGATACCACTTGTTGGGAATCAGAGTAGGTATCGTACGCAGCGAAACAAACACACACACACAACGAATATAGAAAGCAATAAAGACACAAGTTGTAACGTGGTTCGGGCAAAGTGGCCTACATCCACGGGTGCAACTAGGGTTTCTCTTTATTATTAGGTGCTACAAGAATTACAATTACATAGCTGATTATTTATAATTACAAGATTAGGGTTAAACTAATAAACTAGGGCCGGCTACCCTTTTCTTTGTGTTCCAGCCGTAACAGGCCCAAAAGCCCAGCTCGGCCCAGCCAAAAGCTTTCATAGCCCAACAATCTGTTGTCTATTAAATATACTTTTGAATGATGACAAGATTGCATGGGCATACCTACTTAGGCATACGTGCATACCTAGATCTTTTTTTTGTAGTGTAAATAGTTCTTTTTGTAGTTCATAGCCAAAAACTTATTTGTTATGGTAGATCATACCCCATTACTAAACAACTTAAGGGAAAGAGGTAACTTTCGGTATTGTTGCATTTAGACACTCCACAAAGTGAATGATTCCTTTTGTTTTGGTATTAAGGGAGTATGTTTTACTTCAAAATTGTAAGTATTGTTTTGGTATAGGTAATAAATTAATGAATGCATCAAACTTCTCAAAAAAGTTCCAAAGGAAAATTTTGTTAGCTAAAAGTTAAGTCAGTGGTACAGTATTTACCTTTGTAGAGTACTAGGTTGAATATCCAATATCTATAATGGACGGGAATAAGGTAGTAATAATGGATAAATATTACATCCTTAAATTTTCATATAAGAATTATCTATGTACAGTTAAGATTTGAATTTGGTGCCTTAAACAATACGTCACTCTTCAGGAATGCTCAGACGGCCTGCTGAGGTTCTAGGGCAAGTACATGTAGCTACAAGGATGAGGCCTGCAGAAGCTTTGTGGGCTTTGGCGTATGGTGGTCCAATGTCTTTACTTCCATTTGTGGTAAGCAAGGTTGATAATGATAGCTTGGAACCAGAAAAAGGTGATCTTACTTTGTCACTAGCCACAACAGCTCTTGCTGCCCCAATATTTAGGATTATATCACTTGCAATCCAACATCCCGGTAACAATAACGAGCTATGCCATACTCGTGGGCCTGAGGTTTTATCAATAATTTTAACCTACCTGCTACAAACTTTATCTTCACTTGATGTTGCCAAGCATGGAGTGGCTCATGAGGAAATTGTTGCAGCCATTGTTTCTTTATGCCAATCTCAGAAGAATAATTATGCGCTTAAAGTGCAACTATTCAGTACCCTGCTGCTGGATTTGAAAATTTGGAGCTTATGCAGCTACGGTTTACAAAAGAAACTTTTATCGTCTTTAGCAGATACGGTTTTTACCGAGTCATCTGTGATGCGTGATGCAAAAGCTATTCAGACTCTTCTTGATGGCTGCAGGAGATGTTATTGGACCATTCGTGAAAAAGATTCAATGAATACGTTTTCTCTTAATGGGCCCACTCGTCCAATTGGAGAAGTGAATGCTTTAGTTGATGAGCTTCTAGTGGTTATTGAACTTCTTGTGGTGGCAGCTCCTCCCTCAATGGCGGTGGATGATATTCGTTGTTTACTTGGCTTCTTGGTCGATTCTCCACAACCAAATCAGGTATTACATTGTGGAATATATTCTTAAACAGAACAATACCAAGGGGCCTCAGTGGATTTCTATAACCAGAGATGGAAAAATGGACTAGATGGGCGGTTTGGGTATTGGTCAAAACAGTTTTTTGGTACGTGTTGACCCGAAACACTTTTCGTGCTACTTTTTAAAGTTTTTATAAATAATTTGTCTGTTTAAATATGATTACAAAGACATATTATTTTATTACAATATTATCTAGTTCATTGAATAAAGTGATTTAGTTGGTTGTATGCCATAAAATATCCACTTTGACCTGTTCGACCCGTTTAACTCGTTTTCTTCTCGCTAATTTTTTTTTGAGTTTGCACATCTTATCTGTTGGATATAAAACATAACTTGAACCATTCATAAGTAAATGGGCAAAATTGCCACCTCTATCTATAACCTTGAGGTTGTGTGTTCAAGTCTCTCTTGAGCCATCATTCTAGTGATTTTTCTTATTACTTTTATAATTAATACCATCCATGTTACTTTTAGGTTGCGAGTTCTAGTCTATTTAGAGACATCAACAGTCATAATCCTCACATTACAATGCATAACTGAAGTTCTATTGTTTTTCATTTCTCTGGTTATTATCTGCAATACATTATGATATTTGGTATACTTTCAGGTCGCAAGGGCGTTGCACCTGCTATATAGGTTGGTGGTACAACCAAATACTTCTAGAGCTCAAGCATTTTCAGAGGCATTTATATCATGTGGTGGCATAGAAACACTTCTTGTCCTATTGCAGCGGGAAGCAAAGGCTGGAGATTATGACATACCAGATCCTTCAGCCGAAAAGGATGAAGCTGTAACATCCTCAGGATCTAAACCCAATGGCGGTGATCGTTTGGATAATAATAATAGCAAAGATGTTGTATCGTTTGATAAAAATGAATTGTCATCTAATGAACCTCATATTAGTACTGGTGCCAATACAATTGTAAGCAGGACATCTGTTTCTGAGAATCAATTTAAAAAGATTTTGGGTGGTATAAGTTTTTCTATCAGCGCTGAGAATGCAAGGAACAGTGTGTATAATGTTGACAAAAGTGATGGTATTGTTGTCGCAATAATTGGTCTATTCGGTGCTTTAGTCAACTCTGGTCAACTCAAATCTGGATCTCATGCTCCTCAAGATTTGACACGTAACATTCATGGTCTGCTTGAGGGAGGGGATAGTATGTTTGAAGATAAAGTTTCACTTTTGAGGTACGCTTTGCAAAAGGCTTTTCAAGCAGCACCAAACAGGCTTATGACTGGCAACACCTACATGGCTTTATTGGCTGCCTCGGTAAACTTTTTTTATTTTATTTTTCATATATTCTAGAGTAAATTACACAGATTGTCCTTTATTTATACTACAAATTACAATTTGTGTCCTTTGACTTCAATAAGTACACCACATGTCCTTATATTACATACTTTTATACATCCTATGTCCTTTACACTAACCCCCATCCATTTCCACCGTTAAATCACATCATGTGCCCCTCACATGATGGGCAAAATAGTCATTTCATCCAAAAAAATATAATTTATGTAATTTAGATAAAGAGGGCAGAGAGAGGAGTTAGGGTTACAAAGCTTCTGTTGTGGTGGTCTCCGATGGTTGCTAGCCACACCCAGATGGTGGTCTCAGGCGGCTTCATCGGAGCAAGGCAACGACGGTAGTGGTGACGGCACTGAGTGGTGACAGGTTCCAGGACCAGCGACGGCAGTGATGGTGGTTAGAAGAAGACGACAGCGGCGTGAAGACCTAGCTACCAACTCCGACGATGGCGGCTAGAGTTCAGGCGAACCACACTTATCCGACAAGAAGGTGACGACGGAATGGTTCTAGGGTTCCGACGGTCTTGGTGGCCACGTGAAGACGACATCCACCTCAGAACTCGATGACGGGGTGACGCGAGCAGACTCTGGTGGCCAAACCAAACTTCTCCGGCGAGAAATGCTAGGTTCCGACTGCTCACGTTTTTCCGGCAAGGATTCCGCCACCGCCGGACCACTTCATCGGTACCACCTCCTTCCCTCTCCCGATCTCTCTCTCAGAACAGGTCGTTTAGCCCTAGACAGCTGCCACCATCCACTAGGTCTAACACCACCACCACTGTTATCTGTGACAAGTTCTACCGCCACCGCCGGAGATCTTCATCGACCATCTGCCGCGGAGGAGCCGCCAGAAAGTGATCGCCCACCTCCTACGCTTTCCCGATTCTCTCTCATCTATACACTATGTGTGTGTGTGTTTTACACACAATCAATTATCTGAAAGAGTAAAATACAAATTTGTAGATGAAATGACTATTTTGCCCATCATGTGAGGGGCACATGATGGGATTTAACGTGGAAATGGATGGGAGTTAGTGTAAAGGACATAGGATGTATAAAAGTATGTAATAAAAGGACCTGTGGTGTACTTATTGAAGTCAAAGGACACAGAGTGTAATTTGTAGTATAAATAAAGGACAATATGTGTAATTTACTCTATATTCTAAAGTTTCCTAGTAAGGTTATTCCTTTATTAGAAGGTGTTTGGATGTGTGACATGTGTCTATAAGCCGATTATTGCAAACGGTTATTGAGATTTGAAGTTGCAATAATCATTTGAGTGTTCGGGTAAACTGATAATGATTATGTGTTTTTTATTATCTAAGATCAAAATAATTAGGTTTGGATAGTCATGTAGGGAGTAGCTATAGGAAACTTGTTATTGTGATAAATTTAAGTTTACACGTATATCTCTAGCTTTAAGTGACTTTTAGTTCTGAGTGTTCTAGGGTTGCACTTTTATGAGTCATGACACTGGACTTGTAGGCTATTATCCTTTAATATTTCTTTTTCTATACAGAGGGATCTGCGTCTTCCTATCCTAAAAAGAAAGTAAACAAAATGTTTCTCCTTTAAAGGAAATGCCAATAAGATAACATATTTATGAAGTTGATAGTGTACAATAGTTATAAATAGTAAGAGAATGAATTGCAATTCTTTTAATAGAGGTTCATAGCATTGTTCCTTATATGTCTTTCCAAAATCATTGAAGAGAAAAGAAGGGATATTGACATTACAAGGAACTTATAAGGAATCGTCATCGTTAGCGTCAATTTTGTCATCATTGGTGTCAGTTATGTCATGATCGAATGTGCATGTCGATTTTTAGATTCAATTTGGAAGGTGAAGTAAACTTATATAAATTTAAACTTTCTCCCCCTGTTGACAAATAAAAAAACATATTTCTTGTATCAGTTAAATGCATCCACAACAGACGAGGGACTGAATTTCTATGACTCACAACATCGGTTTGAGCATTCACAGCTTCTGTTGGTTCTTTTGAATTCACTTCCACATGCACCAAAGAGCTTTCAGTGTCGAGCACTACAGGTACTAGTGTTTCATTTTATCCCCTTGTCCTGTTTACATTTGTGGATATTGAATTTCTGTTTTGTATATTTACTTCTCCTTTTGATTTCAGGATCTTCTGATTTTGGCTTGCAGTCATGCTGAAAACAGGAGCAGGCTCACTAAGATGGATGAATGGCCTGAATGGATCTTGGAAATTCTTATTTCCAATTACGAGGTGATCTTATTTTATTTATCATCACAAATGTATTTTTTCTTTAAAACTGATACGAGTGTAGTAAAATTGGAACTTATTCCTCTTAAATATTAGACACATTCTTTAATCCTTTCACATGCTATAAATGCATACTTGTTCTTACAGACATGTGGGAAGAATGCGTCAATGTCTTCAAGCTTCAGAGATGTCGAAGACCTTATACACAATTTTCTCATTATCATGCTAGAGCATTCTATGCGTCAGAAGGATGGATGGAAGGTTGAACCATTTTCCTTCAAGATAATATTAAATCTTTTACCTTTATAGTATTCCATGATCTATGTTAGTTCTGTAGTTAAGTTTCTGGATTTGGTCAACTGAATAAGTTTTCGGGAAATTTGGGATAAAGGCATATTTACTCTAGTTTCAAATTTGTGTTAAAAAGTGTCCACAATAAGGCCGTTAGTGAGCACTTCATATAACTGATAAGCTTTAGCAACCGTTCATGATCTGTAATAAAAATTCAGAACTTTTATGTGTTTTGGTATGAAATTGACCTGATGGTTTCTTATACTCCCTCTATCCAAAGAAATGCAATGATTCCTTTTTTAAGAAGACCCCTTCCAAAATTTACATGTTTGCCTGTTATGCATTTTTTTTAAGAAAGGGGGTATTATTTTCTGAATTTTAACCATTTAGGACTCAGCATTCAGTTTTAAAGTATTTTTTATCAGATGCCCACGTTATAGTGCAAATGCATTATTCATATCCAGATTCTAAATTAACATTTTTTTATACATACGGAATGCAAATTGTTAACTCGCTACATTTTATATATATCTGATGTAAAGTTAATTACTTTGTTTTGCAATAAAATCAATATTCTCACCTTTTTATTCACCTTTATACAAATTAGTCGATTAATCTCCCATATCAGCAGTGATATAGTTCAAGAGGAATGTTCTTTTCATGGATTAGAAGGTTTACCTCCGTTGATGTCCTCATTTCCTGTTCACATTTTTAGCCACCTATATTTCCAGTATGGGTTGGTTTCTTTGTGTTTGTTATGTTTATCAATTGCTATCTTTCCTTTTTTTTTTATTTCTCTTATTTTTCATCAATGTATTTTTGTTAACCATGTATCTCGACATGCAATTAAATAGATTTATTTTGTTAAATCTCTGCTAATTATTTACGCCGAAAGATTGTCTTTTGTTTACTCAAAAGTTGATGGAAGCAACTGTGTTCTGAACTTTCAAACATTATCTGTTCATTTATATTGTTTGGTCATATTTCTTTTTGACAGGATATTGAAGCTACAATTCATTGTGCAGAATGGCTTTCAATGGTGGGTGGATCTAGCACCGGCGAGCAGCGCCAAAGGTATTACTAGAAATGCACACATCATCAAGCAATCACACACACACACACACTATATATATATATTGTATAAATAAATAAAAATCTGAATCTTCTTTAAATTGATAGACGTGAGGAATCATTACCCATTTTTAAGAGAAGGCTTTTATGTGGGTTACTGGATTTTGCTGCTAGGGAGCTACAGGTGCAGGTAAAATATATCTTGGATTTCTTGTCCTAATATTTTTTTTCCTTTCCTTTTTCCCCCTCACTATGCACTTGAACATTTGATACATGTTCAAACTTCTTACTTTTCATTCTTTTTGGTGTAGACTCAAGTTATTGCTGCAGCAGCTGCTGGTGTTGCCGCATATGGGTTGTCACCTGAAAATTCTAAGGCAGAAGCAGAGAATGCTGCACAACTTTCTGTGGCTTTGGTGGAGAATGCAATCGTGGTCTTGATGCTTGTTGAAGATCATTTGCGCTTGCAGAGCAAACTTTTTAGTTTTTCCCTTGTTCAAGCTGGTTCTGATTCTTCACTTTCATCAGTGGTTCGTGTTGGTAACAGCAAAAATCTCCCCAAAATCCCAGAACCACTGGAGGCAAATTCTTCAACTACTGACTCAAGAAGTCTTCCCCTTGATGTATGTTTGCAGTTACTTCCATGATCATCGTGTAATAGAGTTGGCCTAGAAATGTGTTGATTCAGGTTTAAGTTAATATCCAATGGGTTAAATGGGTAAAAGTTTAAAAAAATTGGCTACATATGAAATGGTTCAAACAAGCTGAAAGTTGCCCAAGTTGTATACTAAGGCTTACAATATCCTCAATCGCTCTACTAAAAAAGTGGATAATTATTTAAGGGTCTATATCATTTTAACTCGTCATACATTCCCAGTTTTGACACTTAAGTCCCTGAACTTTTTTCATGGTGGTAAAACTTATTCTTTTTATTCAAACATATATATTTTTAGGAACAAAAGTGATAAAAGTCGACAATTACGATGTTTGAATAAGACTGGTAAATACCCATCATATTTCCCAACTTTATCACTTAGGCCCCTAAGATATCTATATTTGAATAAGACAATAGTATAGGGGTTTTACCAGTACAAAAAAAAGTTAGGGACATGAGTGATAAAACTGGGAAAGTACCATGGGTTTAAATGATATGAAACCTTATTTTTTTAGCAGTGTTTGTAATCATATTTTGATCATCTCTAAAATAAAATAAAATTGGACAAAAAGGTTCTGGCAAATGGCAGGTCAACCACTTTAAAAAACAACCTAATTTAACAGCCTATTGTGCCTCCTCTACCAAGTACCCTACATGCCATTGTGTCATTCCCTGTCTATTAAAAATGATACCCTTTAGTTCTAAAGTTGTGTTATTATTCTCACAAGGTGCTTGCTTCAATGGCTGACACTAAGGGGCAAGTTTCAGCAATAGCGATGGAGCGGCTTACGGCTGCTGCAGCAGCTGAACCCTATGACTCTGTTTCTTGTGCTTTTGTATCATATGGAAGCTGTGCTCTAGATTTAGCTGAAGGTTGGAAATACAGAAGTCGATTATGGTATGGTGTTGGTCTCCCTTCAAAAACATCTGACTTTGGTGGTGGCGGTAGTGGCTGGGCTGCCTGGAATTCTTCTTTGGAGAAGGATTCAAATGGTAACTGGATTGAACTCCCTTTAATAAATAAGTGTGTCGCCATGCTACAAGCTTTATTATTGGATGAGTCAGGAATTGGTGGTGGTCTTGGTATTGGTGGTGGTTCTGGTACAGGAATGGGTGGTATGGCGGCTCTTTATCAGTTGTTAGACAGTGATCAACCGTTTCTATGCATGCTTCGAATGATTCTTGTTTCTATGAGGGAAGAAGATGATGGTGAAAATAGTATGCTTATGAGGAATGTTAGTGGTGTTGATGAGGTTTCGTTTAAAGTTTCATATGGACAAGATGGAAGTGTTCCATCATCTTTAGAAAACAGTCCCCGGACTTCAATGAGGCAGCCTCGCTCTGCATTATTATGGAGGTATACCTATTTTATCATAATTCACTAACACGTGTTCAGTTTTTCAAATCTCATTTGCTTCACCATGGATCATTTGCTATTATCAATGTCACATCTGTCAAACAATTTCAGTACACTCAGATTGGCTATCCCCCGCCAGCTTCAGGGAGGCAGGGCCCTCAGTCTCTGAAGTTTGAGGTGCATGAGGCATGGGGTTATCAAAGTGGCGCCCACATTGATTTTTTGCCACTCTTAATTAGTCAAATATATTTTTAATCACACCCTTTTAGTTCAAATGAGATATGGACCTATGTACTAAACAGACATAGGAAAAAGAGAGATTGAATAATTAAGATTAGGGCCTGCAGTAATCGATGTTAGTTGAATGTCAGTGGTGAAGTGACGGTATTGAAGATTTGACGCAACATTTTAACTGATGTTAAAATTAATGTTAAACAATTGATTAATTGAACATCACTAGTTCTTAGCATTTATGCCACCAATGTATATATGGTCATATTTATTTTAGAAATCATCTTGATTTTATATGCATTTGATTTTTTTTACTATTCATTTGTGAACTAATTTTTCATTGATTATGAACAGCGTGCTTTCGCCTCTTTTGAACATGCCAATTTCTGAGTCCAAGAGACAGAGAGTGTTGGTTGCATCCGCCGTTCTATACTCTGAGGTTTTTTAAACAAACACAACACATATACGTATTCTTGCAACTTTTTTCATAGAACAAAGGGTGCATTATCTTCTCCTTGTCTTGTAATCTAATGAAAATACATTTTCAGGTGTGGCATGCAGTTGGCCGTGACAGAACCCCTCTCAGAAAACAGTATCTAGAAGCTATTTTGCCACCGTTTGTTTCTGTTTTAAGGAGATGGAGACCTTATTTAGCTGGAATTCATGAGCTTGTTGCCACAGATGGTTTGAATCCTCTTGCTGTTGATGACCCTGCCCTGGCTGGTGATGCACTACCTATAGAGGTTCAACTACTAAATTGGCAGTTTATAAGTTGTTAATTCTAGGGTTTTTAAAGTTAATATTTAGCTTTGTTATACACATTCCGTTTCAGGAAAATGTAGCTTGTCTTTTGATTTTCTCTATACAGATAACAAAGGGTGAGCTACAGTAAATAACAATGCATTTTTCACTTCGTTTCTGGTTTGGTCATTGGACTTAAAAAAACATTAATACAACCATCTAACTTCCGAAATCTGCTAAGTGCTAACAAAACCTTGTCACTTTCGGAAACTGTTACCGTGTTAGAAAAACAACTCTACTTCAAAATCTTACAGCTTACAAGGTTTTTGGTTGAAACTACCCTAAAATAATAAACCATGAAAAGTATACTGGTTTTAGTTACAATTTTTATTAGAGGTGACGATTTCGACCGGGTTACTTGTGGGCCAATTTGGGTTGCATTTTATTTCAAATGGATCAAGTGGGTTGACCTGTTTTGTTATAAAATTTAGATTATTATTCTGATAATAGTGTTTATGAAATCATAAGTGATGCATTAGTTATTTATAAAAAGAAATAAAATATGCACGTGAAAGTGTTTGCGGGTCAACTCAACCAACACCAAATAACCTGTCTTTACCAAAACCAGTTTTGACCCGTTACCCAACTCGCCCATCTTGCCACCTCTAACTTTTATAGTTCAATGACCAAATTAGAAATTTGGTGGATGTTTGTTGCTATTTATTGCAATTTCCCCAATAGCAAATGTTCATTTACTTTCTTCTTGTGCATGTCACCATATTACCAAAACTCCTGACACATCAAATTGATACAATCAGGGTGCTCTAGCTATGATCTCACCTGGTTGGGCTGCTGCATTTGCATCTCCACCTGCTGCATTGGCATTAGCAATGATTGCTGCAGGTGCTGGTGGCGGGGAAGCTGCTTCTCCTGCAACAACAGTGCAGCTAAAACGCGATTCTTCCTCAGTCGATAGAAAACCAAAGCTTCATTCTTTTTCTAGCTTTCGCGAACCGATAGATGCAGTTAGCAAATCACCAGCTGTAAAAGACAAAGCTTCTGCAAAAGCAGCTGCACTGGCTGCTGCTCGTGATCTTGAGCGTACTGCAAAAGTTGGTTCTGGAAGAGGCCTTAGTGCAGTGGCAATGGCTACAGCTGCACAGAGACGGAATAGAAGTGATATGGGCCGTGTAAAAAGATGGAATGTTTCTGAAGCAATGGGGACCGCCTGGACAGAATGTTTGCCATCAACCGACAATAAGCCGGTTTATAAGAAAGATTTTAATGCTACATCTTATAAATATATTGCTGTTCTAGTTGGAAGTTTAGCTTTAGCCCGAAATATGCAGCGATCAGAGGTATCTTTGCTCCTGTTTTTCCTTATTGTGTTTCATTTGATCCTTTTGGAGTGTTTGCCATTCTGTTAGTGTTTGTTGAACCGACTCTGCTTCTGATAACCTGATTATTTAGGGGTCCAATAATCAGTTTCATACTAACTGCAATAAAACTGATTATCCAAAAGTAAATTTAAATGACTTATTTATCCTATATATTAACATAGTTACAGAGATTTTACAGGGATAATCTATAAGGAGGCCACCTAATTATTCAACTTTTTTCATAGGCCACACAATTTATGGAAACTACTTTATAGGCCACCCAAATATTTATCTGTTTTCACTTATATCAAATCTGGCAAAAAGCAGGCTGGATGACAAAAGATAACCTTAAATTTTTGAAAAATAAGAATACCCTTGGTTACCTTATTCTATAAAGTAAAAAAATCACCCACCGTGAAAAAGTTGGAAGAAATTTTTTGTCATTTAGCATGTTTTTTGTTTATCATATTGGTGTAAATGAAACCGGATATATACTTGGGTGGCCTAGAAAATAGTTTTTATAGTTGAGTGGTCTTAATAAAAAAAATTGAATAGCTGGTTGCCTTCCTTATATATTATCCCATTCTTTTTCAATTTCACAGATCAACTCTACTTCTTTCACAAAATATGTCCTCCTAATCATCTTATCTGTAAATTTCTAAAATAGTTTGACTTTGTCAAACGCTTAAACATATCGTTATAGCTGGTTATTTTATTATGATTATTCAGCATCACATAATCACTTTCAAAATGTACATTAGTTTGAATGGAATCAAATTCTAATCCTATTTTCAGGTTGATAGACGTGCACAAGTTGATTCGATTGCTCGACATCGTGCATGCACTGGCGTGCTTGCCTGGCGCAAACTCATCCATTACTTGATAGAGACAAAATGTTTATTTGGACCAATTAGAGAAAATCTTTACAATCCTAAACGAGTATGTTCACATCCTTAAACATGTTTATAATTGCTCTCTTGTGATTTTACATATCTGACGTATTTTTCATGCATAGATTTTTTGGAAGCTAGATCATATGGAAAGTTCTACAAGGATGCGAAGATGTTTAAGAAGGAACTTTGAGGGCTCAGATCATTTTGGTGCTGCTGCAAATTATGAAGATCCTGTGGACCCCAAGCATGGTAAAGAGAATGTGGCTAGCCCTTCTAAGGCTTCTATTTTGCCTAAGGAAGCTATCTCAATGGAATTAGTAAACGAGGATGATGAACAAGATGATATCGTTAACATGGAGAGAAAGAAGGATGGTATGGGGCAGACAGATGATGTTCAAACAAGGTTATCTGGAACTGCAGAGCAGCCGTCGCAAGTACCAGATTCTACTAAATCTCATGTTGGGAATGATGAAGATTTTGGAAGTTCATCAGCAGTGGGTCCCGGTTATATTCCCAGTGAAGATGATGAAAGAGTTATTCTTGAGCTCTCTGCATCGATGGTCCGACCATTAAAGGTTTGGCAAGGAACATTTCAGGTAAGCTTTGATTGTCATTTGCAGTTTGCTGCAAGACTATATGATACTTTTTTTATCTCTTGAAAAGTGCAACACTAACCTTATTCTGGAAAGATTCTGAACCAGAATAACATATTTGCCCACCATCATTGTTAAGAATAACTGAATAAGTTCCCTGTTTCCTTATTCAAGTATAGAAGGGTATTCTAGATATTTGGCAGGTAGTCAAACAAATTACTTGAACCATAATACTATCTGTGCCAGGTCAAAATTTTCTATTTACATGGGACAGAAGGGGATTACGCCCTTCATTCTCAAATTAAGTGCCCAACTTTTCAACATGCACCTGTAAATGATAATACTTGAACTTTGGTCTAAGAAAATAAATTGGAGCATCTTATAATGGAAAATGTGTACAAAAGTTCAGTATTTCAGTATTGGCAGAAGTAATTCTTATTTTTTCTTTTGAGAAAATGACTCAAACACCTTACCATTTTTAGATAACATGTGAAATAATCATTTATTATTCATAAGTAGACCAGGATTTTGTATTGGCCGTTCAACATTTTTATTTTGTGGGTTCTGTTATATGGTGTGATAAATAAGGAAGATGTGTGTATGGGTCCCACTTATTTCATATGAGGAAAAGTGATACTTAGACCTCAAAATGAAGAATATATCATGGAGAGATTGATACAAGTATAGAATCTTAGAACCCTAGATTGTTAGTTGCTAAGCTTTTGTAGATGATAGATTATACCTGGCATATGTTATGTATGTGTTATTTTTTAAATTATCTGGACTGTTCTTAGCAAAGATGTGATGTTTGTCCCTAGATAACGACGAGAAAAATCAATTTTCTGCTTAATAAATCTGAGGGCAATGTGCCAGAGGATGGCTTGGATCATAAAACTGAAAGCAAAGTTGAAGATAAGGACCGGAGTTGGTTAATATCTTCTCTTCATCAAGTATATAGCAGGAGGTCAGATGAATAGCTTACTTTTTCATCTTTTTATGATGATTTCTTTCAAAATAAAGTGTTGGTATGTGTGTCATTATTCCATGAAGAAAGATAGTTAGCCTTGAAACGTATTTGGATGATGATCAACTTTACATTCTTTGACCTTTTGCAACATTTCTCTTTGCTTTGTCTGTTAATTGTCACTACTCATTAGTCTCACACATATACTGATATGACAGATATCTCTTAAGACGAAGTGCTCTGGAATTGTTTATGGTTGACCGATCAAACTTCTTCTTTGACTTTGGGGTATTTGCCGTCTCCATGTTTTACTCGGTCAACTGTGTTGTTGACTTTCAGCTTATAAAATGTTCTTTTTCTTGCTGCAGACTACCGAGGGAAGGAGGAGTGCATACCGAGCCATTGTTCAAGCACGGCCTTCTCACTTAAACAATATATACTTGGCAACTCAGGTTTTTTTCCTTTCTGATACTGGGCATAGTTGTCAATGCGTGAACTGAATCAAGAAAGGTTATGCTAATTTCATGGAAATGTGAATTGGATCATAGAGTAGCTTCATTTTTTTAGAATAATTGATGTAATATGCATAAATATATAACACATAAGGTAAGCATTCTACTAGTGTTTAAACCAGAATATACTTGTTATAGTGATAAGAGCATTTTCTGGTCCTATTAATCTTCTGTTACTACTTCACTAGATATCAGCAAAAATATCTCTCTATTCAAGTGCCTACTAGTAAGTTATTGATTTAATAATCTCTACACAAAGATGGTAAGAAATCTTGAATGAAGTTTTCAGAAATTTAATGTGGTTCAATTGCTAATGAGATTTGCATTTTTGCTTCATAAACATAGCAAATTCAACAAGTTTTGACAACTACTGCATGAATGATAGTGTTGCCAAAACATAAAGATTTTTTTCATAAAATATTGAACCTTTATGTTGTACTAACAAACTGAGTTTGGTATCGGTGAATAGTCATGGGACCTACTGTATATGAGGACTTATATCACTGTGCTTTAATCTGTCACAGAGACCAGAACAACTGCTCAAAAGGACTCAACTCATGGAACGCTGGGCACGCTGGGAGGTACAGAGAAGTATTAATTATGGTGTTAAACGTGTCGGCATTTTATTATATGTATACGTATATGTGTGTGTGTGTGTATTCAGCATGTTACTTGAACTTTTGCAGATCAGCAACTTCGAATATCTAATGCAGCTTAACACACTGGCTGGGCGTAGTTATAATGACATAACCCAGGTGAATATAATCATAATAAACATTTTAATTTTCCAATCAAAATGTGTGGAGTAGGTTAATAACTTTATTTTTGTGTGCAGTACCCCGTTTTCCCATGGATTCTTGCAGATTACAAGTCAAAGCATTTGGATCTTGCAAATCCTTCGTCTTACCGAGATCTATCAAAGGTCACAGCATTTTTCTTTTTACAAGACTTACACATAGCAGATTTAAACCAACATATTGATCCAAAAATATTTTGCAGCCTGTCGGAGCACTAAATGATGAACGGTTGAAAAAGTTTCAGGAGAGATACTACAACTTTAGTGATACTGTCATACCCAAGTTCCATTATGGTTCACATTACTCGAGTGCCGGGACAGTACGTTTTCCAATTGCTTGTTTGTGGATTTCCGGTTCTAGAAATCGTCTTTTTGCAGGATGTTTTATACATACGGAAAAAGATGCATATCTATGTTTTCTCATCATGAAAATTTAGGCGTTATTCAATTACAAAAGATTCTTCAATTAGGCGTTATTCACTCACTATAAAGAATTAGAATTTATGTTTGCACATAATTTAGTGAGAGATGAGTCATACGATTTTTATGAGTATGCATTTTGCATATGTATGAAAGCATAGATGCATACATGGTAGTGTAAAACCAAAATTTGCTTCTCTATGACAGGTATTATATTATCTCATGCGAGTGGAGCCGTTTACTACTCTTTCCATTCAATTACAAGGTGGCAAGTTTGACCATGCAGACAGAATGTTTTCAGATATTTCTGCTACCTGGAATGGTGTTCTGGAGGACATGAGTGATGTGAAGGAACTGGTAAAAGTTTTTAGAAACTTCAAATTTAATCATGTCTTTGTTGTAAAAATGGCTTCAGTTTTTTGTCAAATTCTAGAACAAAGAACTTAGATATACTTGAACCCAGGTTGTAATATTTTTAAATCTGTTTTCGTTTTTAGGTTCCTGAGCTGTTTTACCTTCCTGAGATTTTATTAAATGAGAATTCGATTGATTTTGGTACCACACAACTTGGAGATAAGCTAGGTATGGCCTATGGACTTTAGTTACTTTGATTGTAAGTAGGGGCTTGATCATGTGTATGTTTGAGGTGGCAGTTTGAATGCTCTAGTTACATTTTATTGATTATAAATTTTCAGATTGTGTTAAGCTTCCACCTTGGGCTGAAAACCCTGTTGACTTTGTGCACAAGCATAGGATGGCTCTTGAGAGTGAGCATGTCTCTGCACATTTGCATGAATGGATAGATCTCATATTCGGGTTAGCTCTAATTCGTTTAGTTTTATTAGTGCCGGATGTTATGTTTTGCTTGTAGAAAAAATCAATTTAGGTGCTATTCATTAGCTCCATTCTCAATTTTGTGGGCCAGTACCACTTCTTACCAATGGGATCTGTGATTCCTTGCAAGTTGCACCATATAAAATATAAAGCACAAGTTGAATTCATCTAAGCAAGTCCTTAATGTCTAATCTAGAAAATGTGACATTTAGATTTTTCTTGTCACAAGGTATAAGCAACGAGGAAAAGAGGCTATATCAGCAAACAATGTATTTTTTTACATTACTTATGAAGGGACGGTAGATATAGACAAAATCGTGGACCCGGTATGTCTTTTCATTAATCAATTATTTAAAATTTCGATATGCTGGTTTATATTTCTTGATTCTTTAACAAATATTGTCTATAGGTCCAACAACGTGCTATGCAAGATCAAATAGCTTACTTTGGACAAACCCCATCACAACTTTTAACTACTCCTCACATCAAGAAGATGCCACTTTCAGATGTTCTTCATATGCAGGTATCTTTATTCATGTCACCAGTATAATTTTTTTTCTTTTCATAGAGAATAATATGCATTTTTTTGGCCCTGTATTGTACCATTGAGTAAATTATTATTTACCATTATACCTCATGGTTCGGCTACTTTTTACCCGCCAATCCTATTTTCTGAGGGGAAAGAAAGGTATTGATTAGTGTACCCTTCTTAAAGGGACGTGGAGTGCACACCAAAAGCACACATATATGGTTCCGTCAAGGGTATTTGTGTCAAATAGTTTGTTTTTCCTTGAATATACAACTGATTAATAAATGATCGAAATTTGAGATATAGTAGCATCTAAAAAATAACCTAAAAGTATTATATTTATAATGGAGGGACCAAATGAATATTTTTTATGAAGTAATGACTTGCAAAAGCACAATAAGCCTGGTGTTGTTGGTAAGATTTTTCTTAAAGTACTTGCACGTATTTTTCTGAATCTAATATTTCAACTTATTCCAAGTATTTACGTTTGGTCTCAAATTAGACGATTATACTTTATACTATTTCCTTAGCCATCATCCTTGAATAAGGCATTTTTTATTATTACCTTAATTACAAGAATCTATATTTAGTATGGGTAGGACTTGGGTTTCATTATGCTTGATTTTGTATATCTTCAGTATTTTCTTTATTTAATATATATGTGTATATATATACACGCACACACACATATTGTTCAGGTCCTAACATATTCTCATCTCAGACCATCTTTCGAAATCCCAAAGAAGTGAAACCATACAGTGTTTCATTTCCAGAACGGTGCAATCTACCAGCTTCTGCCATTAGGGCATCTTCAGATTCACTTGTGGTTGTTGATATGGAAGCACCAGCAGCACATATAGCACAACACAAATGGCAACCAAACACACCAGATGGCCAAGGAACACCCTTCCTATTTCAACATGCAAAAGCTGCTGCAAGCACCAGCGGTGGAACCTTCATGCGTATGTTCAAAGGAACATCAGGGTCATCTGGCTCAGAGGATTGGCATTATCCCCAGGCTCTTGCTTATCCTGCACCGGGAATTAGGAGCACTTCCATAGTCTCCATCACCTATGACAATGAAATTATCACGGGTAATTTTTTTAATACAGATCTTGTTGTATGTTGTTTTGTTTCTGTCTTCCTAAATGGAGTTGATACACTCCCACCGTTGGTAAAACGGATTGAGGGTTGTCAAAAGTCTATTTCTAGTGCACACTTATGCAAAGACTTAGATTATTATTGTAATAATATTGTTTTTGTATTCATAATTAATGCATTAATCATGCTTTAAAAAAGTAAAAGGTGAAGGGAAAATGTTTCGGGACAACCCAACCTGACCCGGCCAGTTGCAAGCCGTAGTAAAAATGGCCGTTGACTTAGACATCTGAGGTCAAACTGGATTACTTCTGGTGTCAAATTGATATTAACTTATAAGAATTCCTGATACCTACTTTATAGGTCATCCCAAATAAGTTATAGAGTTTCTTTTTTGGGGTGTCCGGAAATAAAGGGGTGTTTAGATGTTTGTTTAAACTATGAATGGCGATGATCAGTTTTGAGTGTCTCGGTAACTGATTAATTCCTTTGTTAACTTTGGGATTGAAGATCTGGATAATCAGGCAAGGAATTATTGTGAAAAAACACTTAAAAAAATTAAAAAAATACTCATCTAGAGATGGCAATTCCAACTCATTTGTTTATGAATGGGTTGATTCAGACTATGTACAGGTAAAACGGGTAAAGAATAGCTTAAAAGGAAACGGGTCGAGCGGGTCAATAGTCCAAATTGTATTATTCTTACATAAAATCTCATAATTTTTTGTTTTAAACTAAGATTATTGTATATTTGGCAATTATATTTGACAAACTAGTTGTTTATAAACAATTTGGACTGTTCGGGTTAACCAACCAACCTGACCCAGTCCATTCCAAACTGTACCAAAAAATTATCAGTTTTGACTGGTTACCCGACCCTCTCATAGCATCACCTATACACACCCCATGCTGCAATATTTCTCTTCTTGCCAAGTTTCACAGCCAAATTTCAGTTTACACTCATTAGCAATCTTAAGTATTGATAGCTTTGGTTATGTCTTACCAGATTACTTTCTTTTGCCAATATTATGCGATATTTTGATACTTTCTCATTTTGAATTTTGGATTTAACCTATAGGTGGACATGTGGACAACAGTGTACGACTAATATCATCAGATGGTGCAAAAACCTTGGAGATAGCCCGAGGTCATTCTGCACCCGTCACATGTATGTCACTATCACCCGATTGCAATTATCTTGTTACCGGTTCCCGAGACACAATAGTTCTTGTCTGGAGAATACACCAATCAGGTGCACCGCAAAGCAGCATCTCAGAAACCCCCTCTAACTCAGGAAAACCAGCTTCAGCAAACAGTAATGCTATAAATAAAAATAGCTTGCCGGATAAAAACCGTAAAAGACGCATCGAGGGTCCGGTACAGGTCATCCGGGGGCATTTTGGCGAAGTAATTTGCTGTTGTGTTGATTCAGATCTTGGAGTTGTCGCTTCGTGCTCTGATTCTTCAGACGTTTTGCTTCATTCAGTGAGTAGGGGTAGGTTGCTCAGAAGGCTCGAGGGTGTGAAGGCCCACATGGTTCGTCTTTCGCCAGCTGGCGTTGTGATTACTTGGAATAAGTCGTTATACACTCTGTCGACTCATACGATTAACGGAGTGATGATTTCTCGAGCTTATTTCCCGTTCTCGTGTAGTGTTAGTTGCATGGAGGTTTCTTCTGATGGACAAAGTCTTTTGATTGGATTGAATCCATGTTCAGAAAATAATGATGTCAGCAAAGCCAAGTCCAAAAAGGAAGAAAGTGACAGTGGTGATGCTGAATCAACTGAAGATGTTGGAATTGAAAGATTGGATATTCCATCCCCTTCAGTTTGCTTCCTTGATGTGCACTCTCTTAAGGTAAAATAGTAAGAGTTGTAATATCACGAGCTCAAAAAAACTAAATTTTAATCAACTTCAATGATGATAGTAGAGGCAGAAATTTCGATTTGTTTTCTTATGAATGGGTTGATCCGGGTTATGTTTTATCTTTAACAGGGGAATTAAATAAAAAAAAGCTTTTAAGGAAGAATCAAAAGTCATCCAAAGGGTGGGTATTTTATATGCAAAAAAACCTCTTTAAAAAGTTCAAAAACCTGGACTATTATTGAAAAAATATATTTTATGTAATCATATTTGAAACATTAATTATTTATAAAGAAATTTTTGACAAAAATGTTTCGGGTCTACCCAATCCAACCTGCACAAAAGACTACCCATTTTTTACCCAACCCACCTATTTTGCCGCATCCACTTCCTGACTTTTCGGAAAAAGAAAAAGGAAGCTGCCAAAGTACACTTGAGACGATAACTAACATAATCATTTGTATCAAGAATTTTTTTTGCCGAGATCATTTTTGGAATTGAATGTAATATGTTTGTCTTAAAAAGTTGGAAAGGAAGGAAACTTACATAATTGGGGTCTTGTTTGATTTCACTTCCTCTCCCACAAAATATGTGTCTTAACAAGTCAAAGTTTATCTTTTTAGAAGAAGGGTGTTATCACTTACTTATGTATTGACTTTTTAAACCTTCAAACTTAACTTTTTCATTGCAAACAAGCCATCGTTTCTGCAAAAATGACAAACAAATTTGGACAATTTTTGAAATGCAAATAGAAAAGCAGGGTTTTACTTTCACATTTTTGGTTGAGAATCACTCATTCTTGGATACTATTGCTTACTTCCTGTTTCCGTTTTCACAAGACGGATGGTCTGTTTGAAACGAAACGCCAAATACAATGGTTAAAAAGCGTGGGACGTCCTTTTTTTATAAACAGTCATTTGTTTTTGCTTCAATGTCAATTTGATGACAAGCATATGTACACTTTGACAGGTATTTCACACATTGGAGCTGAAAAAGGGGCAAGATATAACAACACTAGCTGTGAACAAAGACAACACAAATCTCTTGGTTTCAACAGCTGACAAACAATTGATTGTATTCACAGATCCTGCTGTAAGTTGACAAATCTATCTTTTCTTGATCTTCAAGTAGTTATTCTCTACCCCTAATTTGGGTATATACAAACTCCATGCTTAGAGTATGTATCCAATGTTGTTCTTGCTTTTCTAAATGCTAGAAAATTGGACCTTTTAATTAATGGATTATTATTGTGATGATAAATGGATTATTATTGTGATGATAAACTTTTGTTGTAACGGGTCCATTTGAGCTACATTGTATCTCTAACGGGTCAAGGTAATATTTAAAATAATAGCCAATAAGGAAACGGGTTGAAAATCACCAAGTGTAATCAAATGCATATTAACCGTAGTTCTTATTTTATAATAAATGGATGATAAACTATTTTTATCATAGTTAACACATTAACCATTTATAAAGCTCAAAAAAAGGCCAAGAAATTGTTTGTGGCTCTACCCAACTCAACACAGCCTGTTCTGTCCTGTACTTGAAGCTTACCAATTTTGTGACTTGTACCCAATCTGCCCCATTTTGCCACCTCTAAGGCTCTAACTAATGTGAATTCGTCAGACGTTCTTTCTAGTGTTGACTTTCTTTGACTTGTGTTGTTTCTTGTAGTTGAGCTTGAAGGTTGTAGATCAAATGCTCAAGCTCGGTTGGGAAGGTGACGGGCTTAGTCCTTTCATGAAGTAAAAAACCTCAGCTCCACACTTGTGTTCCACTATTTCGGTCCCTACCTTGACCACTAGTTGACTAGTCAACCAGAGAGAGACTATTTTTCGACGACTCCTTTACAAATGGAACATGAAGTTGACGCTCAGATTGCAGTAGCCGCTGTTATTATGGTGTAACATAATGTTTCCTGGGTAGGGAACAACTTGGGTGGTATATAAAAACTATACATTGACTTGAAAGTATTAGATGTGCTAGATATTGTTTATGTGGATTCGACTTTGTGTTGTAAATTGTTGCCACCATGAAAGTGGCATTTGAGGTTGTGCATTTTTGTCTCCAACTTTTGGAGATCAGGAGGGTTTTAGTGTGGTGGTACGAGTATTGTTTTTTGATGTAAACCCAGATATGTTGTGGAAGGAAGCTAAGTTCATTCAAGTCTCCAAATCTTGTCAAAAAAACTGGACACTTGATGCTAGACTGGTGTTTTGGGGTGTTCAAAATAACTTAACCGAGATTGATAAACAGATTTGATATGTATCAAAAAGATATAAAAGCATAATTACAAAATTGAATATGATTGTATTATATCAATGAACAAACCCTGCATGTTATTAGTTTGTGCGGCTTTACATTGCTGCCCTAAACCTCTGCTGTAATCATCATTGTCACTGCTCTAGCGGCTCTGAACCGCCTTAGACTGCTGCGGAACAAGACTGCCGAAGGTCTGGCCTGGAGATAAACCCTAGCAGACAACTTGTTATCGGGCAAAATCACATGTTTGGGTGCTAAGCAAAAAAGAATAACAGGTTTGGGGTTTGTTATTTCATTTTGTAACGAGTTTGAAGTCTAAGACTAACTTCCGTTAAATTCTATTAAGTTGGAGAGTATCTTATGAGTGACTAATTATGTAACTTATTAAAATTGTTTGATACTTAAGGGACTATTTCTGTATTTTACATAAAACTAGTAAAATTCCCCGAGCATTGTGGCAGAATTTGATCGGTATCAGTTCATTACGGTATGGATACGGTACCAATACTCGGTGTAACAACTGAAACAGAAACTTCAAAAAATAAAGTCATGATATGCCCAAAAGAATGACGATATGTGTTTTATAGCGGTCGAAAACAATAAAAACGAATATGAGTAACGGTTCCGATAGTGCATCTATAATTAATTAAAATATTAAATAATAAAAGAATTATAGAAAAAGAAACACGAAATTAAATTTATCTCGTTTAACATTTCAAGAATGCTTTAATTAATTATAATATTTATTTTAGCAATTCAAAAAATATTTAGTTAAATAATAAAAGCTTTAAAATAAATAAAAAAACATGTGAACCACAAAAAAAAACAACGAACTCACGACCTCTTTATTTGAATAAGGTGTTTCTACCACTAGGTCAAGGCCCTAAAATGTTTTAAAATTCCGGTTAATTACACGACTTGGTTAGGGATGTTCTTTTTGACATATTTAGGCGTGCCGGGGTTTCTACTAAGAAAGAGGCACTAGTGAATTTCTTGACGGACCCATTGGAAGGAAGATCAACACTTAGACCCGCTGACATTTTGGTCTTTGGGTGGATAGGTGGGAAACATGCGTGTGTGGATCTAACAGGGGTCTCCCCTCTGGTGGGCTTGGGAGTTAGTGCTTTCACGGTGAGTCAGGCTGCTCTAAAAGCTGCTTCGAGCAAAGTGACCAAATACGAGAAAGCGTGTCTTGACAACCAACACGTGTTTATACCATTTGCTTTTGACACTTTTGGTTTCCTTGCACCAGAGGCCGTGGAGTTACTTAACCGAGTACAGCGGGTCATGCATAGTAATGTTATGACCCCAAGATCTGTAGATGTAGTTTTTAAAAGACTTGGTTTTGCTATTCAAAAAGGGTTGGCGGCGCAGCTTGTTGCCCGTTTGCCTTCTATCTCTATGTAATTTCCCTTTGGGAGTTGTGTTTTATATAAATTAATTACAACTATAACTTAAAAAAATAAACAAAGTAATTCGACCCTACTTTCTTTACTTCTGTATTTAATCATAGTTGTCATCATATTCATGATCGTTGCCTTATCTGAGGTTGAAAATACCTATAACATCAATTGACCTTTGCTCTCACCCTAACAACTATGGCTATTGAAAATTGGTTTATCATTTTGTGATCTTGTTGAACGAAAATGTCATGTTTTAAAGGAGTTATCTTGAAACTGATGGACTTGATTTAAAGTCAAGGAACTTTGTCATTTACCAAAAGATCCGAAGAATAATTAGTTGTTTCTAAAATTTTAAAAAATGTTGCTAATTGCAATGAAAAAAAACTACTTTTATTTTTAAAGAAATGGTCGATGATTTGCTTACACTGTTAGTGATGTATTTAAAAAGGAACAAATGACTTTTGTGATGTGTTGTACACATCGACTTGTTAAAGAGAGATTTACGGGTCTTGTTTATACGATGGAAGCATATTCTTTCCCTTAAGTCTTCCATTAACACTCATTTTTATTAAATATAAATTTAGTTTAAAACGGATGAGAGGCCAGGGTGATGATGGAGCAAACAAAATGTGGGTGAATTTAATGGTTTAAAAGCAAAGTTTTTAATTGTGCGTATTATGTATATTGTTTTGCAAATCAACAGTTACTTGTGGTTGTTGGAAGAAAGTATTTGGGTGATGTGAACTTCTTTGGTAAGTTAACTATTTTCATAAATGTGGTTTAAATGAAAAGATATTCTTTGAGAAGTTAACAAAAACAGTGGCGGAGCTTGAAAATCTAAGAAGCGGAGGCCGAAAAAAATAAGCAGGGGCCGGCTCTATACGTAAAAAAATTTCAGACGAAAACGAAAAAATTAACACTACTAACGGAAAAAAGGGCAGGGGCCGGGGCCCTCCCTGGCCCCTTCATAGCTTCGCCCTTGAACAAAAAGACATTTGTATTGGTATGATTGAAATTGGAAGTGGGTTAAAGTTAAACCACTAGTTAACTCTCATACTACCTAAAGATACACGATTAAATTCTCTACAATAGACTTTTGCCCTCATTGATTTGTTCCCTTAAGGTGCTTGAATATGTTAGGGATGAAGACATAAATGATTTTAGTCTAAACCAAGCAATTGATATTTTATAGTTTTAGACTTATATGTTCTATTTTTATTTGATGTTGCATTTTTTAGGACTTACTAATATATTGTCACGATCATTAAAAAAAGACAGACTTTTTAAAGGTGGTTTCATTAGTGGAATTAACCAAAGAAAAATTACAAAAGTTAAAAGAAAATGAAATCTGATTCACTTTTAAAATATATCTTTTTAAAAAAAAACACATAATATTAAAATGACGGAAGATTATTTTGATTCAAGAACCCGAAGACACAGGGGGCATTATCACCAATCAACTTTATTATTATAAGTTTGATTGTTTTAAAATTGTCATGGATATACAATCACTTTAAAGAGGTTAGCACATAATTGCTTAAAAGTATGACAACATGACAAAATTATAAAGGTTGAGTGAGTTGTATCCATATGATTTTGATCATATGAAAAAGATGTTGGTTGAGCATCAACTTGACTTGATAATGTGCAAAATGATTATTATTATTTTTTTAACTTAATGGCATCGTTAACCTCGTTGAAGCAAGGAAACGTATTTCTTATCATTCGGTCCATTGATCATTGAAGCTAACACTGGTTTTATTTGTTGCAGGCGACTGAGATATGTTTCTCGGCAATAAAGCTTGTAAAATGAAGTATTAATAGGCAAGGGTTAAGAGAAAATAAAATTAAAAATTTTTGGGTATGTGGTTTCGGATAATTGGGCCGGGTATCACCTAATCCCATACCCGTCGGGTTTTTTTTACTTCAGGCCCGAATGAAAAAAAATCAAAAACTGACTCATACGTAAAACTAAAATCGATCGATTTTCTAAAGCTGAAAAACTGAAACTTTGTTGACCTACGCTACTACCAATGTATTTTTTTACTTTAGGCACAATTTGTAAAGAAACAAAAGTCCAAGGTTTAAGTTGGATTCTTTAAATTGTTGAAGGTTCGTTCCTGAAATTTACATGAATAAGGAATCGTGGAATACCCTCAATATAGGATTTGACTGAAGTGAATGAATGAAATAAAAAAGTCAAAATCGTCCATAGAACTCCACAACTTAACCATCACCGTTACCGCCCCCGGAAATCACCGTATTCCGCCGTGACCCTGCCGTTATCTCCTCATTCACCGGCGGATTCATAACTTTTGTGGAGATAAATTGTACCTGCTTGACTATTTCCATCCAATTCCATGATCTACACGCACCCCTGGCGAATTAGGTGATTCAGATCTCACTGTTTGTAATGTCTGATTATGCGTGAATCGAGATGAAACTCAGCGTAATTAACAACTGAAACGATGCTCAGTTTTATTCGTTTCTTCACTATCGAATGCTTTTGTTTGATTAGGTAATTGCTGTTTTAAGATTTCGGGAGATCAGTAGAGGATGGAGAAGTCTAGTACTTTAGACTACATCAACCAGATGTTCCCTACAGGTCAGTTCATTTCATCTTATATGCGTATTTGCTTGTGTGATTTAATCATAAGATCAGATCACAGTGAGATACTTAGTGTTTATTGCATACTGAAAGGACATAACTGAAACATCTGGTCTGAACAATTGTGTGAGATAATTAGCAGATTTAGGCTGAAAGGATCTTGTAGATGATGGAATAATTCACTTCAAAATGTAACACTTGAGGATTTTGAAGATTAGAGGTGCATTTGTAACACATAAGAGGTGCATTTGTAAAATCAAATAGAAATCACCAAGTTAGGACTTCTTGAGGATTTTGAAGATTAGAAAATTGTAACACTTCATCTTTTGTAGGTTACACCTACGACCACACATCAATGGCTCTATTATATAAAGCTTATTGTGCCCCAATCTCTGTTTGCATAGTTGTGTTGAATCTTTATGATGCATTTTCTTGTAGATAAGTTTTCCTGTAGTTTGACATTATGGATTGTTCACTTTCCAGAAGCATCTTTATCTGGTGTAGAGCCACTGATGCAAAAAGTACACAATGAGATACGCATTGTGGATGCTGAAATTCTAACGGCTGTCCGTCAGCAGGTGAAGTTGTGTTTCCAATGGCTTTTCTTTCCTTTAATCATGAAAAAGTTACATCTCACAGCAGTTTTACCCCTTATTTACACCACATAATCTTTTGTGGTTTCATGATCCCTATTATATTAATATATTACCTTTAAATGATTGTATGATTAAGTAATGGCTCCAATTATTTATTTATTTGAGGTCAATCTTGGCACTTATTTTTGAACTTCTTATATCCAGAGTAATTCAGGGTCAAAAGCAAAGGAGGATCTGGCTGCAGCTACAAGTGCTGTGAAGGTCTGTTGACATTCTATGTATTGTTGTCAAATGAGACTCTTTTATACTGAAAGATTCAATACACTTGTTTTTTTTTCTTTTACAAGAATCACACTGTTTATGGTGCCCCTGTTGCTATTATTCTACTGCAGGAACTCATGTATAAAGTCAGAGAAATTAAAAGCAAAGCCGAGCAAAGTGAAACAATGGTTCAGGAAATATGTCGTGACATTAAAAAGCTGGATTTTGCAAAGAAGCACATAACAACTACTATCACAGCCCTCCATCGTCTTACTATGCTTGGTTTGTGCTCAAACTATGACTTGCTCTAAAAGATATTATGACACGAAGTCTGATAATTGATTTTTATTAGCCTACAAGTTGTTACAGTAATACTCCACTTTAACAATGACAGTGTCTGCCATTGAACAACTTCAAGTAATGGCTTCAAAACGACAATATAAAGAGGCTTCTGCACAGTTGGAGGTATGTACATTGTTTGTAGATTGGTACCTGTTAACAAATGGCATAAGTGTAACTTATATTTGATGTACTATATAATATCCAAACCCTTTAATTATACAGCTATCACAAAATGCATTTGATTAAAAGGTGTTGTGAAGTAATTCTTTATAGAAGGAAGTGCAACATTGATGGAGAACCTGGGTGACTAATCAAGAATTTTTTTCCTGCATGAACATCTTTTCTATTGTATAATGTACATGTTTTTTATATGTTTTAGGCTGTCAGCCAGTTATGTAGTCATTTTGATGGCTACAGAGATAACCCGAAGATCACCGAGCTAAGAGATAAGTTCAAGAACATTAAACAAATTCTCAAGTCTCATGTGTTTTCTGATTTCTCCAGGTGTGCAAATTTTTTTTTTTTTTGGAATGCATCACTGTTATTCTATCGTGTCTCTATCTTGAACCGGCTGAAGTTCTCTTTAGTCTGACCATCCTGGTTTCTCTTTTTTACTGTTTTTGTGAAACATCCTGTGAATTATTCAAACATAATATACACAACAAACTTCATTATTGTAATTTAATGATTGTTATTTTCCTTTTTTTTCTTTTATCCCAGCTTGGGTACAGGGAAAGAGACCGAGGAAAGTAATTTGCTGCAGCATTTATCAGATGCTTGCTTAGTTGTTGATGCACTGGAGCCATCAGTGAGAGAAGAGTTGGTGAAGAACTTTTGTGATAGGGAACTTATTTCTTATCAACAGATATTTGAAGGAGCTGGTATGTTTTTCCATAATTACTTTCTTTTAGTATATAAAACTATGAGTATTTAATTCTGAAACATCTTGCATTTTATCAGAGCTAGCAAAGTTGGATAAAACGGAAAGGAGATATGCTTGGGTCAAACGCCGTTTAAGAACAAATGAGGAGATATGGAAGATCTTTCCCACTTCATGGCATGTTGATTATCTGCTTTGTATTCAGTTCTGCAAGTTGACCAGGTTTGTTGTTTTATTCTTCAAAATTCAAATATAGGGGAAGTGTTTGTATAACTTGAACCATGGAGGGAATATTCCATTTTGAAATGACATTGGTCATGCTAAATATTGTTGTTCATATTATGTCTTCTATTCTAGATAAATTATTGGCAGATTTTCTTAATTGTAGGACACAACTTGAGGATATTTTGGAAAACTTGAAAGAGAAGCCAGATGTTGGAACACTACTAATGGTAAATTCTGAAGTAGCATTGTTTGACAGTTATATTTATTTATGTACTTCATTCTAGACATTGGCATGTATTTACATCCTATGCTTCTTTTGCTTGACTTGTGTATATATAATCAATCATGTTACTAACCTGATATTTCGTTTTAGTTCTTGTGTAAATGGTATATGTTATTTAGTTCTCCTAGTCAATGTTATTCTAGAATTCCTTCAGCTTGTAATTTATAACGCTTCTCATGATAAGTGTTCATTTTGTTTGAGATAAAATGTTTTTCTTGTTGTTGCTTTTTGCCAACGTGATTATAGTAATTGTATTACGCTGTACATATTCCTTGTCATGGTCTATATTTAAAACTCTTCCTGACATAATGGCTGAATATGCTAACTATATATGTTGCTTTCAGTTTAGTGTCTATTATTTTCATGACACCTGATGCTGGACTTTTTCATGTTCTGGAATCTTGTACAGGCATTACAACGGACAATAGAATTTGAAGAAGAGCTGGCAGATAAATTTGGTGGTAGTGGTAGTAGCAGAACTGTAACAGATGGCTTTGAGGAAACGGATAAAACAGAAAATAATAATCAAGTTGTACTAGACATTCGTAAGAAGTATGAGAAAAAGCTTGCTGCACATCAGGGAAACCAGGATGATGTAAGCTGCTTTATTTTTATTCCTATTTAATTTTTGTATTCAAATTTCTGAAATTTTCTGCGTTAATTTCTGTTATTTTGTTGCTTCTGGTTGGGATGACTACTAACAAACTTTATGTTTTCAGGATAAAGATCTAGCTGTGCCTGGAGCTGGGGTAAGTTTTTACCTTTTCAATTGCAATTTTATGGCCTAAATTTATACATTTAATAGCAGAAAAAATGTGACTCCTTTCTAGAGATACATAACTCTTATCAGTCCTTTTTTTGCATATTGGCCTATTTTGCCATCAACACATGTTACATGGAAAAGAACTTTAGGACATTATCATAATTGCAGGGCTAATTTTTATAATCTGTTATTATTGTAAGAAAGGATTATATTGTCGTTTTTGCAATATATATGCTGATCAAGATAAGAAAATGAGTTATTGAAGAATACTTTTAGTAAGTGATATCATATTGCGGAAGCATGCATGCTTGGTTGTGAATCTTGCAGTTGGCATTCTCATAGCATCTGTGGTTATCAACACTTAATAAATTATTTGATCTACTTTCAGTAGTTTTAGGCTGAAATTTGTCTCATACTTTTTAGAGGATGTTTCATACTCACATTAAATGTTATTAAAAAACTTGGTGGTGAGTATTACTTTGCTTCGATTGTTATGGCAGTTCAATTTCCGTGGAATCATATCATCTTGCTTTGAACCACACTTGACGGTTTATGTAGAATTTGAAGAGAAGACACTTATGGACAACCTGGAGAAGCTTGTTCAGGTTTTATCAGCCTCTGTGTTGATTTGCCTTTTTGACCTTCATTCTTATTTCCAGATATCATATGCATATATCTTCAAACTTACAGGAAGAAACATGGGATATGGATGATGGAAGTCAAACTAGTATTTTATCCAGTAGTATGCAAGTAAGTTCCGCTTTGCAAACTGAGGTGCAATATTTATCAAAAGATACACTTTTGTCCTTGGAAGTTGAATAATTCGCTCTTTTCCCGTGCGTTCAATGATTCAATCAAATTATACTTATATGCTATTTCCCACCATAAAGAATGGCGCTTTTGGATTCCTAACCTAATACACTTTCTCTATTTAAGGTATTCTTGATTATCAGAAGGAGCTTAAAGCGGTGCTCTGCCTTAACAAAGAACCAAACTCTGCTAAATTTATTCAAGGTCAGTTTTGGAATAAATTGTTTACATTTCGTTCGTTGTCATTACATTGTTCGGTAGAAGTTTCTGCTCTTATTATTAGTTTACTTCTGCTCATGTAAATGTTTAACTGAAAGCTATACATTCCCCATCCAGATGGACTTGGTTAGCTGAAAATTTCAAAACTACCCTTCACTAGCTATTTACCAGCATGATTTACATAAATTATCAAACAATTTGGATGCAATTTTGAAATTCTAAGATCAAAATTTCATTCCATTTACGGTGCGGATAATGGCTTGCTCCATTTGGCTGATAGGTCTTTCAAAGAGTTCTTAAAGCTTATGCTACAAAGCTTTTTATGAAGTTGCCTAAAGGTGGCACAGGGATTGTTGCAGCTGCCACAGGGATGGATGGACATATTAAGGTTTTGTCCAGTTTTCTAGACCCCATCTTATTTTTATCTATAATTTTTTACTTCCTGTTGTTAATGCTAATATTGTGTGACACTGGATGCAGACATCTGATAAAGATGAAAGGATGTTATGCTACATCGTGAATACAGCCGAATATTGTCATAAAACGGTTAGCTTTTCACTTGTAGAATGTCATGTGGTGTATATGGTGTGAGAATTAAAACTTTGTCTCAGCATTGCCTAAGGTTTCAGTTTTTATGTTAGTCACAGGTTCAGTTGTAAATTAGAATAATAATTAACATTGTTAAAATGGGCCATGTTACTCTTTTTCAAGAAAAGAAGACCATGGTAGAGAATAGGAGCTGAAACTTTTATTCACATCTTGAATTGATGATCTAATGATTTCACAGATAGGTATATGACTTATATAGGAGAAAATTTGGAGACCTGGCTTTAACAACTTTAGTGAGATTTACTCAACTTATTCAAGATGAATTGTAATAAATATAATCACTAACCACTTTCTTAAAATTAGGAACTTATCAACTTCTAAATGTAATCTGCATGTCTCTCTTTGAAATTCTTCACTGCCCCGCAAGATGGGTTAGGCGCTAATGTAACTGCTGATGTAAGCTGACTCGACAGACTAGGGACTGACGGAATCTGATTAAGCCCTGACGGAGGCTGATTAGGCACTAATGGGAGCTGACTCCGATTATTAGGTGTTGCTGGTGGTATGTCCTGATATACCAGGAACAAACATTTGTCTGAACTCTCCCCTGGAATACCGGTTTTGGTATAGAAGGGCTGATCCTCAAAGAAAGCAATATCCATTTTCTTGTAAACCTTATTTTAGCTGAAGAAGGAAAGCACTTACAACCTTGTTGGTTCGGCAAATAACCAAGAAATATGCATTTAAGCAATCTAAGCTGGAGTTTGCTACAGGTTGGCTGATCAATATGGATGAATGTTTAAAAGGAATTTGGGACATAATCTTAAGGTGGGGATATTATGTGGTGTTTAAAAGTTTGGACACTAGAGGGCATTCGATTTATTAAGTATGTTGCGGTTATAGGGCTTCTCCTGGTAATGATTAGGTACAAAGTTGGTTAGTAGGAGAGATCAGTGACTTCTAGAGTTCTAGGACATGCCTATCTTTTCCTTTGAGGAGTGCCTACACAAGAACTAATATGAACTATCCATTGTTGGTTAAGATATGTTCCAAGTTCAAAGTGAAAATACTCTTTTGTGTTGTTGGTTTGCAAAATTTGGATTTTTTTGTCAAGAATTGGTTTTGAATAAATATATGGAGCCTTTGAAAAGTAAGTCTGACCTTGAACTTTTCTTTAAACTAGTAATTGTAATGTCCTGGAGGATGCCAAATGGCAAACAAACCCCATCATCGATAACCATAAATGTTAGGAATCAGAGTCGGTAGCGCAGCGGATACAACACACAAACACACTCAAACGAAAAGAAGAAAGCAATAAAATGACACAAGGATTTATAGTGGTTCGGTCAAGGTGACCTACATCCACTTGCTACAACCAGGGTTTACTTTTATTTATAGGTGCTACTAGAATTACAATTACAAGACTGAGATATATATAAGACAAGATTAGGTTAAACTAAAATAGGTAACAATGGGTTTTAGCCCATTAGGGTCGGCTGCCCTATTCCCCTTAATTCTAGCCGTAACAGGCCCAAAGGGGAGCTCGGCCCGGCCCAAACCTAATAGCTTTCATAACCCAACAATCTCCCACTTGAAAGCTTTGCCCATACAAACCATCCAAGCCATCTCAGCACCAGTAGTAATCATTATAATCAAGTCCTCCAAGCCCAAGCTAAGACTCCATGTCAAACCCTCCTAGTTGCAGCTATTAACCGGGATATATGTAATTAGCTAGACCGAGATATATGTAATTAGCTAGAAATATGGGATTAGCTAGAAATCAGGAATTCTGTTATAGTAATAGCGATTCATTTCCATTAATAGATTAGGAATATCTCGGTATATATGTCGATTGATTGTGAATGAGGACGGTGATCAGTTGATACCTATTATCATGGTATCAGAGCCTAAACTCTGAATACCCTAGCCCTGGCCGCCTCCCTCTGTCCAACCTACTCCAGTCACCATCCTCTTTTTCAGACACCTTCTTACTTTTCCAGACACCCTCTGTCCAGCGTACAACCTCTGTCCAGTCTTATAACCTTTGTCCAGTCACCATCTTCTTTTCCAGGCATCATTTTTTTTTTCATGGACAACAAAATGCATCCAGCCGTCACTGTCACCAACATTCGAAACTTTATCCCATTTGTAATGGAAATGGAGAGTGGCCAATACAACTCCTGGGCAGAACTCTTTCGTATTCATTGCAGGGCATTCCAAGTAACCGAACACATCGATCCTAAGGCCATAACACCTTCCACTACTTCTTCCTCTTCAACCACAGGCCCATCTCTTGAACTTTGGAGTCGTCTGGATGCTATTGTCCTACAATGGATATATAGCACCATATCCAACGACTTACTCCACACAATCCTTAAACCCAACACCACTGCTGCTCAGGCCTGGGTTGCCTTAGAAAACATTTTTCAGGACAACCAAAGCTCGCGGGCTGTCTACCTGGAGCACAAATTTGTCACCACCCGCCTTGACAATCATCCGAATATTTCTTCCTATTGTCAAGCCTTGAAGATGTTGGCTGACCAACTTGCAAATGAGTTAGTACTTCAGTTAATTGCAGGTCTGAACGATAGCTATGAAGGTGTGGCCATGATGATACAACAAACAACACCGCTACCAGAATTTTATGAGGCCCGTTCCAAGCTCATCTTGGAAGAAACAAGAAAATCTCACCATGCCACCAACACTGCTGCTACTTCAGCCGGTTCAGCCCTTCACTCCACCACCCAGCTGCGAAAATCTTCTGATCACGGATACTACTCACAGCAGGGTGAGCAGCAGGCCTATAACTACAGTGGGCGCGGCCGTGGCCGTGGAGGACGCGGTCGTGGCAGGTCCTATGGTGGCAGGGGACGAAGCCAATATGGCCAACAGCAGAATAACGGACAACATCAGGGGCCATCTGGGTCCAGGCACACTCAATCATGGACTGCCCCACCACCTTGGGCCTACTCAACGCCCCAAAACTGGGCCTATCCACCCTGTCCGTTTCCCACACAGAAGTCTGGCCCATATCCATCTGGACCCAACCCATCTGGTTACAGTTCCACTCCTGGATCAGGATTACTGGGCCCTCGCCCCCAGCAGGCCTATACTGCATCAGAAGTGAGTTACACCCCAACAACTCTTGACCAAGTTTTCAACACTGACACTTAATCCGCCTGACAACAACTGGTATGCGGACTCGGGGGCAACATCTCACATGACTCACTCCTCAGGTAACTTCTCGTCCTATATCAATAAAGGTCTTTTTCGGAATATAATTGTTGGTAATGGTTCACAAATTCCAATTCACGGTACGGGACACCAAACTTTACCCCATCCTTTTCCCCCTTTAAAACTTTCTAATGTCCTTCACGTTCCTAAAATTATTAAAAATCTTTTATCCGTACGTCGTCTAACAACCGACAATAATCTTTCAATTGAATTTGATCCTTTTGGTTTTGATGTGAAGGACTTCCCGACGCGGACACCAATCCTTAGATGCAACAGCACCGGGGATCTCTATCCATTCACCATCCAGTCACTATCTCAGTTCACAACTCCAGCAGCCTTCGCCTCTATCACTAAAGATTTATGGCACCACCGCCTAGGACACCCGGGATCCTCTACTTTATTTTCATTAAAACATGCATGGTCTTTTGATTCTTGTAATAAAACCTCTACTTCTGTTTGTTCATCTTGTGTGTTTGGCAAACATATAAAATTACCCTTTTATAATTCCACTTCATTTACTTATTTGCCTTTTGACATAATACATAGTGATTTGTGGACATCACCGATCTTATCATCTAGTGGTCATCAATATTATTTATTATTTCTAGATGACAAAACAAATTTCTTATGGACATACCCGCTGGCCAAAAAGTCTGAAGTATTTGACATCTTTCAAAAATTCCATTCACTCCTCCAAACACAATTCAATGCAAAAATAAAAACAATTCAATGTGACAATGGCCGTGAATATGACAATAGCCGCTTTCGTTCCTTTTGTGCTCGTAACGGCCTAGAATTCCGTTTCTCATGTCCCTATACTTCACCCCAAAATGGCAAGGCGGAAAGAAAAATCCGGTCCATCAATAATATTATTCGTACAATATTAGCTCACTCCTCTGTTCCTCCCACTTTTTGGCACCATGCTCTTCAACATGCCACATACCTTCTAAATATCCTCCCAACCAAATTACTAAACAACCTCACACCTACTCATCTACTCTATAATCGTAGCCCAAGTTATTCTCATCTCCGCACATTCGGGTGTTTATGCTACCCTCTACTACCCCATACCACCATTCACAAACTTGAAAATCGATCTGTGCCATGTGTCTTTCTTGGGTACCCCACCAACCATCGGGGGTACAAGTGCTTCAACCTAGACACCCGACAAATTGTCATCTCCCGTCACGTCATCTTTGACGAAACCGTCTTTCCTTTCACTACCTCTAATCCCACCAATCCCACCAGCTACAAACAATTTACCGACTACCCCTCTCCCAACCCCATCCTATGGACCCTCTACAACAACCCCTACTGATCCCATACCAGCCCCTGCTGGTCCCACACCAGCTCCTGCTGGTCCAGCCTCTACAACAGCCCCTACTGGTCCCACACCAGCCCCTGCTGGTCCCACACCAGCTCCTGCTGGTCCAGCCCCACCCAACTCCTTTTTCGGCCCATCTACAGCCGCCCATTCTCCCATCTCTCCTCCCAGCTCAGCATCTAACTCCCCACCTCTCCTCTATACTTACTCTCGCAGGCCAAAGGCTGTTACTCACCACCAACCAGTCCCACAACCTTCACAGCCGCCCAATGGTCCCACAACCTCCCAGAATAATCTACCGAACTCAGCCACTACCATACCTTCCCCACCACCACTGCCTACCCGTACCATACACACTCGTAGTATGTCGGGAATCTCCAAACTCCGCCAGCCCGATTTCAATTTTCATACTTCCACCATCTCCCCTATCCCACGTACTCCTACCGATGCCCTCCGTAACCCGGATTGGAATCGAGCCATGAACGATGAGTTCCGGGCTCTTATTGAGAATAGCACGTGGGAGTTAGTCCCGAGTCATAGTAACATGAATGTAGTACGTAGCATGTGGATTTTCAAACATAAAACTAAATCTGACGGCTCTTTAGAGCGCTACAAAGCTCGTTTAGTTTGTGATGGCAGGTCTCAACAGATTGGCATTGATTGCGGGGACACCTTCAGTCCGGTTGTTAAACCGGCTACCATCAGAACGGTTCTTTCTTTGGCCCTCTCCCACTCTTGGCCAATTCACCAGCTAGACGTAAAGAACGCATTTCTGCATGGGAACCTCACCGAAACAGTGTATATGTATCAGCCACCGGGGTTCAAGGATAATAGATACCCGCACCACGTCTGCTTATTAAAGAAGTCGTTATATGGTTTGAAACAAGCCCCACGAGCGTGGTACCAAAGGTTTGCTGACTATGCCTCTAAAATCGGTTTCCATCACAGTAAGTGTGACCATTCATTGTTCATTTACAAACACGGCCAAGACACTGCCTATATCTTGCTATACGTCGATGACATCATCCTTGTGACATCCTCTGATGCTCTTCGACACACGTTCATGAAACACTTGGCTACTGAATTCGCAATGAAAGACTTGGGGTCCCTAAGTTATTTTCTAGGGATATCCGTTTCTCGGCAGCCCGGATCCATGTTCCTGTCCCAACAAAAATATGCCACCGAATTGTTAGACCGGGCTGGGATGACAACATGTAAACCAGCTGCTACCCCTGTGGACACAAAGTCTAAACTTAGTACCAATTCCGGTTCTCTCTTAGAAGATGGGGGCATTCAATTCCGTCAATTAGCCGGGGCCCTCCAATATCTCACCTTCACTCGTCCAGATATTAGCTATGCCGTTCAACAAATTTGCATGCATAAGCATGCGCCTCGGACGTCCCATTGGAATGCTCTAAAGCGGATACTTCGGTACATCCAAGGAACCTTAACTCACGGCCTACACCTTACCAAGTCCTCGGTCACATCTTTGATCTCGTATACTGACGCAGATTGGGCCGGGTGCCCCGACACACGACGTTCTACCTCAGGTTATTGTGTGTACTTAGGTGACAACCTTCTATCTTGGTCTTCTAAACGTCAACCTATCATATCACGTTCGAGCGTCGAGGCTGAATACCGGGGGGTAGCCAATGTAGTCTTCGAAACTTGTTGGATACGCAACTTGTTACTAGAACTCCATCATTCTCTGACTCATGCTACGTTGGTTTATTGTGACAACATTAGTGCTATCTACCTCTCTTGCAACCCAGCTCAACACCAACGTACCAAACACATCGAGTTAGACATTCACTTTGTTCGTGAAAAGGTGGCACGCGGAGAGGTCCGAGTTCTACATGTTCCATCCAAGCATCAAATCGCTGATATCTTCACCAAAGGATTGCCTCTTGTTCTCTTTGATGATTTCAGACACAGTCTCAACGTTCGTGTTCCTCCCGTTAAGACTGCGGGGGTATATTAACCGAGATATATGTAATTAGCTAGAAATATGGGATTAGCTAGAAATCATGAATTCTGTTATAGTAATAGCGATTCATTTCCATTCATAGATTAGGAATATCTCGGTATATATGTCGATTGATTGTGAATGAGGATGGTGATCAGTTGATACCTATTATCAGCAGCGACCCTTCTCATCAGTTACCTGAAAGGCCCGTTGAAGCTCCACCGAGCTTCAACCCAATACCAGTCATACCAGACCCAGCCGTGATTATCTCCACCACCGACCCATCTTCTGTCTCAACCGACTTGCACGTTCCGCCGGCTCCAGAGATACACCGAAGACCATCATCACTCTCCAAATTCAGCAAACAATCCTCAGGAGAGACTTTCTCATTCGGAACCTTAGTCTTCAAAACCCAGCGAACTCTCGGAACTGTACCCGGAACACGTCCCGTGCTCCCACTGTTCCCAAACCCCCTGACTGGTTTCACCCTCCGAACACATTCAACTGACATCTCAGTAGCTCCAGGCTTCACGTTTGCAAAGTGAACCCTCTTAGTGCGAGATTCAGTTAACCGGACTTTATCACTCTGAACCGGGACGGTCACACATCCCTCAGCAGGTACCTCAACTAAATACAGTGATCCTCGTTTTTCTCCCCGATCAATAACGAGATTTCCATCTAACACTTTCCACTTTCCACCACCAAACTTGACATTCAGTCCCTGTTCATCCAATTGGCTAACAAAAATAAGATTCATCATCAGACCTGGAATTACCCTGACGTTTTGCAAGTTCCATACAGTTCCTAATGGAGTTTTCAAATTCACATCTCCCATGCCCGTAACCTTTAAGGTTTCACCATTTCCTAGCCTTACCTGTCCAAATCACCTTCTTTTAGATTCACCATTGATTCACCGCTGTGCATATCATGGATCGATGCTCCTGAATCCATGAACCAAGAGCCCACACTGCTTTCCACACTACAAACCAGTGCATCACCATAACAGACGACCTCAGTAATGTTCACTTCAGCAGACTTTTCCTTTTTGGCCTTTGGACACTGACTCTTAAAATGCCCAACTTCTTTGCAGCCCCAACATGTGACACTCTTAGGAGTTTTGGATGCACTCCTACCCCTGCTCCCACTTTCCCTGTTATTCCCTTTTCCACTGCTTACACTTAACAATTCAGAAGAAGATGAGCTACCTTGCTTCCTGCGTCTTACGTCTTCTCCAAGAATCAAATCTCTCATCCCTTCAAATGTAAAACCACTGGACCCTGTAGAATTGGTAATAGCAGTTACCGTTCCGGACCAACTATTCGGCAGTGAAGATAACAGCGCCAGACCTTGAGTTTCATCATCAAAATTGATTCCCACAGAACTCAATCTGGACAAAAGTGAATTTAAATTGTTGATATGTTCTGTCACAACGTCTCCTTCCTTCATCATAGTCAAGAAAAATTCTCTCAACAAGAACAGTTTATTTGTCGCCGATGGTTTCTCGTACATGTTTGACAGAGCTTTCATCATGTCACGAGCCGTGGTTTCCTTCATGATGTTGAACGCGACACTCCTCGTCAAAGACAATGTAATAGCCGCCTTGGCCTTCTTGTCCTTCGAATCCCAAACATCTTGACTAATCTTATCCGTTTTTTCTTCCAATACCACATCCAAGTCCCTTTGACTCATTGAGCTACAATTTGCATCTTCCACCATGCAAAGTCCGTCCCGTCGAACTTCTCAATCTGTACCTTCCCGTCCTCAGCCATCACAATAGCAAACAGAAAACAGATAAACGAACTTGAACACGAAAAAAAAACTTAACCCGTCGACTCAAGGGTTTAGAAACCCTAATCTGCAATACAAACCTGGCAGCAACCCAAATCCAGTAGCGACCAGAAAAAACAGCAGAAACCGGCCACCCTATTCCGGCGACCAACAGCAGAATTTTCAGCGGCTACCCCCAAAAAACCCTGATCGGAACAGCCCTACACCTCCTTCCTTCCTTCCTGCGACAGCGATCAGCAGCCAAAACAGGCTCCAATCAGCCCTGTTACAGCCGAACAGAAGCAGAACAAAAAACGAAACAGCAGCACCAGTCAGCGACCAGACCTCCAACGACAAGACCGGCCGCAGAACAGGTCCAACCAGCCGCAAAACAGAATCGGAACAGCCCTTGAGGCTTCGAACCAGAACTCAGCAGATTGGTTAAGCACCAATCGCAATTCCAACAGCCCTCTCTGATCTTTTTCTGTGCGAAAGACGTGTGTAACAACGAGCCAAAGCTCTGATACCAGTTGTTAGGAATCAGAGTCGGTAGCGCAGCGGATACAACACACAAACACACTCAAACGAAAAGAAGAAAGCAATAAAACGACACATGGATTTATAGTGGTTCGGTCAAGGTGACCTACATCCACTTGCTGCAACTAGGGTTTACTTTTATTTATAGGTGCTACTAGAATTACAATTACAAGACTGAGATATATATAAGACAAGATTAGGTTAAACTAAAATAGGTAACAATGGGTTTTAGCCCATTAGGGCCGGCTACCCTATTCCCCTTAATTCCAGCCGTAACAGGCCCAAAGGGGAGCCCAGCCCGGCCCAAACCCAATAGCTTTCATAACCCAACAATAAATAGGCTACATACCGTCTCACCCTAATTACACAACATAGAAAACCCTTATAGGCTAAAGAAACCCCATCATCCATAAGGAGTCGGCGGACTTCCTTCTTTCTTCTAAGCGCAGCAAATGCAATGCCCTAAAAAGTGTCATATTTAATCTTTTTTGGGCTTTCCTTTTATCTTAATCGGGCTTCATTTTTCCTTTGCTAGGATTTTAAGTGTGTGTTATACTACTATTACATACACAAGCGCACACACACACACATATATATTATTACTGCCCCTTTCTTGTCTCAGATGTGTGCTTTTTTTTTTCCCGCCTTGCTCGTAGGCGATCCCTTTGCGCCTTTGACTACCTAGTTAGCTTGTGTACTAGAGTCCCCTTATCAAAGATCGTGTAGCATACCCTTGATCTCAATGATAGACAGAGGTATTGTCCTTGTTGGAGAATATATCCCAGACTGCTTCCCAAATCTCTATTGTCGTTTTCTAGTAGATGAAATGTTCTCATGTGTCATGGAATTGAGTAACCAAATGAAGACATGAGTAGGTTATTCTCGGTTTTCCAAGTTTTTAGGAGATACCTTTTTCATTAGGCTGCATTAGGTCACCAGAGTTGTACTCCTTTGCATCTCTTTGAATTTCGTCACTTTTCTTAGTGATTTTTGTTTCGCGTTTATGCTTGCCTTAGTGGTAAGGAGGTGGGCAATCCATAATTGAGGTCTCAGGTTCAAGCATGGACATAACCTTCCTTGCTCTGGGGATGTGATTTACTTCCTCAAGTTGGCCGTCGGACTTGTTGGGGGCGCCTCCTTTTATATTATATATGTATTCAACATAAATTTTGTAATTGTTCAATCAATAAGTCATTTGCACATCCAACTAAAGGCATGCCACCTCAATGTTATATTAAAATGGGTAGATGTGACAAGATGGGTGGGTTAGTAAGATTTGGTAACATGTCAACACGGGTTTGTGTTGAAACGGGTCATCTTTTTGTATGGGACGTATTGGAATTGGTCGGGTTAGGTTGACCAGAATACACGTTTTGTCCATTTTTATTCTTTTTATAATGATACATGCATTAATTATGATTACAAAAACAAGATTATTGCAATAACCATCTAATTCATTGGGTGAAACGATTTAGGAGGTTGCATGCATTAAAAGTAGATTCCAGGCGACTTTCAACCCATTCGACCCACTTTAAACCTTTCCTTTTAGTAAATTTTTTTATTTAACCCATTTGAGATATAACACAGCCCAAATTGACCTATTCATTCGACCCACTTTAAACCTTTCCTTTTAGTAAATTTTTTTATTTAACCCATTTGAGATATAACACAACCCAAATTGACCTATTCATAAATGAATGGTTTGAAATTGCCACCTCTAAATAGGGCATAATATGCTATAAATAGGAGCAAATGCAAAGATAATGAGGATACAACTGGTTTCAATTTATAAGAAATCCTTCCCTATGTTAGTAGGAGTTATTTGAATTACTTGCTTTTACAGGCTGAAGAGTTGGCGGAAAATGTCTCCAAAATAATAGATACCCAGTTGGCTGATGCTGTGGACATGTCAGAAGTACAGGTAAATACGTCTTATTGTTACAATTCACGCATATATCTTTTTATTCGTCTCTGATAGCTATATCTAATATATCCTCTTGAACATACTTTACTTGCTTTTATTTGTACAGGATGAGTTCTCAGCAGTTATAACCAAAGCATTGGTGACATTAGTCAATGGATTGGAAACCAAATTTGACACTGAAATGGCTACAATGACACGTGTTCCATGGGGTACACTTGAAAGTGTGGGCGATCAATCAGAGTAAGATGCGAGTTGGGCATATGAAACCTAAAAGTATTGTGCTAAGGCATTTTTTTTACAAATTTGCTGTGTTGCAGGTATGTCACCAACATAAAAATGATCCTTAATGGTAGCATCCCTGTACTTGGAGGCCTTCTCTCTCCAGTTTATTTCCAATTCTTTTTGGACAAGGTGAATAGCCTTCCTGTTTCATATATCTTGATATTCTTCTCAAAGATGTCACTTCAGTTTTTTTCAGTCTTTTAGAGCTTTGTTATTTGTTTTCTAAAGATATGTTGTGTACTAAAAAAGAACTATATTGACAATGTTTGCTCTTTGCCTCGTGTTCATGATTTTCTGCTGCATCATACACTTTGGGTCGTAGAAACTGAACCATACTCCTTCCACTCGAAAATAAATGCAATGTTCAAGTGTGCATATAGATTAAGATCTAATATGCTCCTCAATGACAAGAAAACAAGAGAATAATGTGGATGAATATCAACTGTAGTAATTACTAATGCAAGTTGCATTTATCTTGGGACATCTCAAAATAGAAATCGTTACCTTTATATTGGAACATCCCAAAATTAAAATTGTTGCTTTTTTTAGAGGGAGGGACTCTTATTTCATATTAAGTTGATATTATGACCTTTGTACTTTTGACATGCTCATTGGTTTATATCCTGAATTTTTATGCAGCTTGCATCGTCTCTAGGTCCACGCTTCTATCTAAATATCTTCAAATGCAAGCAGATATCTGAGACTGGAGCTCAACAAGTACTTTTCTATACTTCTTTTTCTCCTTGCATTCTTTCTGATGTTAAGAATGAAGACATATGATAGCAGCTTACAATGATAAGGGCAAATATGGTCCTAGAATTCTGGTTGAGCATAAAGTTGATGTGTTGTTTTGCTGCAGATGTTGTTGGATACTCAGGCTGTGAAGACAATACTTTTAGATATTCCAACCCTTGGAAAACAGGTAATTCTTCATATGCTCTCTCTCTATATATATATATTGCATTTTTTTTTACCTCAGTTAGTACTTAGTTCACTGTATGTTTGGTTACTGTCAAGTGTCGACGAGAATAACCTAAGTTGACCTAAGCAATATTTTTACTTCCTCCATTTCATGAAAATTGCAATGTTTGACTCAAATATCTAAAGTACCTGTTAACAAGGACAATGAAGGAATCGTGTGGACCAATGCCAATGCCATCAGTAATGTAATAATGATATCAACTTTTGCAAAGAAATGAATTTTTCTACTTCACACGAACAAACCTGTAAAGGTAAGTGTTGTCATCATCATGGATGGAGGAAAGATGACAATGGATAATCTTGGATTGAAAATTTGCCAAATTATTATGAAATATTCCAAAAATGGAAATTGAAGCAATATTATGGGATGGATGGGCTTATTTGCTATTTTCTTTTTAAAATGTGGCATGATCTCCTACCTGTAATTGGTTTTTGGACACTTATATTGTAATCAATTTACACCTGCATCCTTTGGTCTTTGGTATAGCATGTTGTGAACTAAATATTAAATTTGGGTTCATATGAAGTTTTGCTTTGACAATTGCACAGCCTGATTCCTATAGAATGCCTATCGTAATATTTGACATTCATTAAGCATGCCAATTTTTTTATTAGAATTTCATTTAATTAGAAATTGCTCTGAACAGACATCAGGAGCTGCTAGTTACTCAAAATTTGTGAGTCGTGAGATGAGCAAAGCGGAAGCACTTTTAAAGGTTTGTGATTAACCCAGTGTCACTGCACAAAATTTTGGCAGCAAGCGTTCAAATTGCATTTTAGAGCACACCTTTCACATGGTGTGACTACTTCATGCAGTATGATAATTTGTTACTGAAATTTGAACAAAAAATAAGTTTTTTTTTTGTATCTGGAAATTTTATTGGTTGTGATGTCTTTTCTATGTTATGTACAGGTTATCCTGTCCCCGATTGACTCGGTGGCAGATACATATAGCGCACTACTACCCGAGGGAACACCTTCTGAGTTTCAGCGAATTCTAGAGCTCAAGGTTGTACTGCAATTCTTTTGGGTTGTGGGTGGGTGGGTGCGTGTGTTGGGGGTGGGGGTTATTAAGAACCGTTGACTCTAAAGATAGCTCTAAAAGTCAATGAACCCTTCAAATAAACTAGTGGGAGACTGGGAGTGGACTGAAAACATATTATTACAGTATACCTCATATAGGATCTATGGGTTCTGATCACTAGAGTTTGGGGAGATCTTGAGCCTGAGTGTGAGCCCATTAAGGTCAACACATCTTAGAGTTCAGATAGTCAGCCGAGTCAATTTGACTCGTTTGCTCCCATGGCTGAAATGGACATTCCAGAGCAAAGATGGCAGTTGACCCCATTACCTATGACTGAGTTGGTTCAGGTAGTGTTGTATCTCTAACGGTTCAAACGGGTAAAATTAACAAACCAGCTGAAATTGAAGCGGTCAAATGCTTTGGAGATCCCCCAATGTCTATTTCTAGTGCATTAAAACCTCATAAATCATTTTATTAAGAAAATAGATTATTATTGAAATAATAAAATATCACAATTATATCTGACATACAAATTATTTATAAAAAATTTAAAAACTTGGACAAAAGGTGTTTCAGGAGCATCCCGTTTGGACCCGCTACCCAACTCGCTCATTGACATATTGATTACCGTCACAGTACCTGGAGTATAAGTCATCATAGCAACCCTCAAATTATCAATTCCATCTCTAGAAGAAAAATTTAACGTTTTCCGTATTGATTAGAGTATTAAGAGATTTTGTACTGTTCATCATTTGAAAATACAGGGGCTGAAAAAGGCAGACCAACAAACAATATTAGAAGATTTCAACAAACGAGGGTCTGGCATTTCTCAAGCACCAATTGCCACATCAGCAGCCCCGGTGATCCCATCAGTGGTGCCTACAGCTGCTCCCGTGGTTAGCCAACTTTCTGGTGCAATCATTGCATCTAGGGAGGACGTCCTCACCAGAGCAGCAGCACTTGGTAGAGGTGCTGCTACAACTGGTTTTAAACGGTTCCTTGCTTTGACCGAAGCCGCAAAAGACCGTACCGATGGACCTTTCAGAAAACTCTTCAATGCATGAGCATATGATAATCTATGTATTTCAATGTTCTTCCTCAATTTCGCATATAGAAAGAAAAGACGACAAAACGAAACGAAACAAAAGATTGTTTTATGTTTTTGTTACGGCTAGATGCTAGATCACAGATCCAAGATTTTCAGCCAGAGTATGTATTACTATAACATTTTTTTTACAGTAGATGCACTAGAATACTGGTTGTTCAAGTTAGATCTAGGTATGATCAGCCTACTACCTTTGTTACACGATTTACAAGTCACTAAAGCGTCTTTAGGTATGGGTGAAATCTAAACCTTTTTTACATCTAAAAGGATCTTGACTGTGGCCATTAGAGTTTGAGGGGTTAATTATTGTGGAAGTTAAGAGATTGGTTAATTATTGTGACCGTTTTAAGTGGCACCGGAATCGCAGTGAGTATGTCAAGTTTTTCGATTCTTTGACAGATTTAACAAGACCTGAGAAAAAAATTAGTTTTTTTTGTGTGACTTCTACTTTCATATGCCAATTGTCTGGAAAATAGTATGTTAACCTCCTTTTTCTTGAAAAAAATCTTCCCTTTTTATTTTCAATTTTCATGAACTATTTTATGTTATGTATATATAAAGGTGCACAAAGGAACCGGATCCGAATTCGATCCGACGGATTATCCGAAATCGGATCCGGTTGTAACCGGATAAAAAAGAACCGGTCCGGACATTTTGAGAACCGGGGGTTCCAGTACCGGCTCCATGATTTTATACGGGCCGGATAAAAATTGGATAATCTGGAACCGGTTTTTTTCGGACAAAAAAGAACCGGTTTTGTCCGGTTCTAGCCGTTGGGGCAAAAAAAACGGCTATATAGCCGTTAATATGGCCGTTTTTTTTGTACTTTTTTGGTTTTTGAGGCTTGAAACTTAGTATAAATAGGTATTTGGGGTATGGGTTAGTTCACAACAACATTCTAGCTCTCAAAACTCAAAAACGCTCTCAAAACATAAAAAAAGCTCACTTTTACGCAAAAAAACGCTCTCATGGCTTCCGCAAGCACTCAAAATTCGGTTGGTGGTTCTACTAGCGATGCCACGGTGGTGAGAGTACTTTCTTGCTCCCGAAACCAAGAGATATAGGCTTATTTCGATTTATGTGAAATGTCTAACGGTTCGCAAAAGGCTCGTTGCAAATGTTGTGGTAAAATTTTGGGTACTACGGGAAATAGCACTTTGAGGAAACATATTGGTAGTCACGCAAAACACATTCAAGGTGAAGTTCAAACTCAAATTGGTAGGGATGGAGGAGTTTGGCAATACAATGCCGAGAGGGTTCGTGAGAGAATGACACATTTCATCATTCAAGAAGGATTGCCTTTTGATCACTTTGATAACCCGCGCTTCACGAGGATGATACAAGAGACGCTTCAACCGAGTTACACAAATTTAAGTCGTTCTACTTTGAGAAGAGATTGTTTAAAAATGTGAAAAATAGCTAAAAAAGAATTAATTTTAGGTTTTGAAAATTTAAATACCAGCATTAACTTAACCACTGACGTTTGGTCCACTCCACATGGTTTACCCGAATCATACATTTGTGTTACTGATGCTAAATTTATTAGTTTAAGGAACCCGATGCTAAATTTATTTAACACTTTAAGAAACGAAAATACTAAACGAGCTCGTGGAATCACACCAAGTAGCGAGCTGGGGAGATATCAAACAACCGACTTTATTTCAACTCTAGGATTCGAAGAGTTTGAAAACTTTGATATCTTGAGTTGGTGGCAAGAAAGGGAATCTCAATATCTCATTCTAGCCGCAAACCGGATTTGATTATCATGTTTTTTGGAAGCCATGACCGAACTCCAATTGGCCCAATGGAGTTTCTTATGTTGTTCGCTCCCACTCCACAAAAGACGCCTTCTAACTCTTTCTAAAGCATTGATTACATGGATATGTGCTTTGTCAAGAGAGAAGAAGTATAGCGGAAGATTACTCGAAACCGATTTAATAAGTGTAATTCGACCAACAAAAGATAATAATTTAGCTTTCCAAGAGGAGAGCTTAGATTCAAACCTTTCGATGACCGGTTTCCAATTTTTAATATGATTCACATTCCCCCAACCGAAAGCCCAAGATGTAGTGCCTCCACCATTTCATTTAAAGAAGCCGAATTCACGACAAGACTATACAATCGGCTTTTAGAGAAGCTCACCTTTAAACCGGAACTAGGTAGAAGCAACGAAGTAGTCTGGCAAGGTTTTTGGAGTTTGTCATATACCACTCACCAACAAAAATTGCATCATCGGCGAAGAAAAGGTAGGATAAGGAAGGCTCGTTGTGAGGGGTCTGTATACCATGAAAAATAGCCAAACAAGTAGCTTTTTCCATCATTGCATCCAAAGCTTCCATTGTCAATACGATTAATTAGGGAGATATTGTATCGCCTTGTCGAACACCTTTTTTATTTTGAATTCTTTAATAGGTGAGCCATTTACTAGAAAGGAAACTTTGATACCAACTTCTCCAATTCTCCAAAGATTGGGAAAGTTCACGTGTAGCATAACATCATCCAAAAAATCACAAAATTGAGAGAATCGAAAGCTTTCTCAAAGTCAACTTTAAAGATTATAGATTTTGATTTCGACTTTTCTAGCCAAGACACTAGTTCATCTTGGAAATATCCAGTTAGTGCATTGCGACGATATTTAGATAGTGATAATGCATCCGAAGCTAATCATATCCTCTTTGTGGAAGTACTCCATGATTGTTATTGTACATTTTTTACTAGAGTTAATTACACAGATGTTCTCTATGGTTTGCATTTGAAAGGCCCCTTACCAAAATGAAATTCCGCTTGAAATCCACATTAAGATCGTCGTATATTTTTTTTTAACGACAACATCTAGATGTTCTAGGATAATTGGGTTTCCCCGGGGCAACACCTGAAACATCTAGGGGAGCCCACCCCAGGAGGAACCCCAACTGGGTAAACCCCTGACCTGGCCACAGACCATTTTTTTTGTGGCCAGGATTCGAACTCAAGACCTCCATTATGAGAAGTCTTGGGGCTACCATTGCACCAAATGGCCAACAGTGATCGTCGTAGATGAAGTTGAAGATACTGATATTCGAAAAATAAAGATGAAGACGATTAGACGAAGACAGTTTCATCCGGGTAAATGGGGGTGTTTAAATGGGTGTTTGTGTCTTGAAAGAGGGTAAATCTCCCTGCTGTGGCTGTACATCTTCCTTGGAACTCGGTGAAATAAAAAATATCAAAGTGATTGGGTTTGTCAGACTTTTTTTTAACGGCGTGGGCTCAACTGGCACGTCCCATCAGGGGAGGCTCGTACATCAGTTTACCCAAACAACCCCCAAGGAATTCGAAATATGCAAAGGGTGTTCCTTGTTTTTATGAAGTGCACCTTACAAGATTCGAACCCATGACCTCCACAGAGGGAAAACCCTTTGGGAAAACCGTAACATTCATAAAATTTTCTTGCCAAATATTATAAAAATTAAAGTACTAGAAGTGTATAATATCTTGAATATTTTGATAACACTCGACCTCGTAATCATAAACGAGTAAAATGACTATTTGAAATTTGAGGTTTAGACGAGCTTTTAGAGATCGTTTAATAATAATAATAATAACAATAAAATATTATTATTTTTGAAACTTGCTCCGTTTTTAACGAAACTTAGGTCGACTCGTAGAGAAAAATAAGCTCGTCCCAACGACGTATTCATTGTTTTATAAAATGTTATATTTTAAAAGTTATAAAATAAAAACGAGTTAAGCAGCTGAATTAATTAGAATAATATAATAATAATAATAATAAAAAATAATAATAACAAACAACACATATATGTGACGTTTTGCATATCCCACATCGAAAACATTCAGAAAACTTCATCCCACATCGACCCAGTAAGAAAAGTAGGCAACTTTCTATCTAGGAGTGTATAGAATGATTTAGATTATAAGTTTTTTTTTTAACGCTCTAGTATAAAGAGAATTTTGAGTATTTTGGAGTACGAGTAGGGAGACTCTGTATCAAATTGCCGTTGATAATTTTTAGGTATATTTTTGTTTAAGTTTATGTCTAGTTAATTATTAGTTATTTTTATTATTATTAGGCCTTAGGGTTATTGTCAGGGTAGGTATTGGGTAGTCTAGCTTTAGTTAAGCATGGACTGATCACCTATGCTTAACCAAGGCAACGTTAACAAATATCAACCAGGATAATAATAGACCTTAGGATTATTGTCAGAGTAGATATTGGGTAGCCTAGTTTTAGTTGGGTATGGACTGATCATCCATGCTTAACCAAGACAGCGTTAGCCAATATCAAACCGAGATAATAAATAATTAGGTGTACCCTAACCTAACTTAGGGTTACTGTATCAGGACTCATAAATCTTCAAGTTAAGAGACGAAGCGCTGCTTTCAATTAGGAACTCAACTTTAAGGTGAATACATTTATACTTTTTATCAAACCGTACAAATGTTTTACGTTTTCAAAATGACATAAAATTGTTGAATGAATCTAAGCATAAAGGTAACTTAAAGGAAGCATCTTGCCATGTTTATACGTATGGTTTGATCAAATTCATATATATGCCATAGCGAAGGTTATGGCATAGCTAGCTTCATACAAATTGGGGAGAAATAACGTTACCGGAGGGTACCCAGAGTTCTGGGAGTTTTACAAATTTGTATTCCAGTTGTTAGGGTATAAATTATGGTAGTGTATGCGTATTTTACCGTAAAATATGGTTATATGAATTGAATGATATCATGCTGCAAAATGTTTTGTGTCTTGTAAATGTAATTCACCAACTTTCGTTGACGTATATTTTCAAAATGTTTTCAGGTAATCATTAATAACAATGAAAGTAAGGTAGTGGTTTATGGAGGACATACCCTTAGACTCCAAAATACCTTACTCAGTTTTGGACCAGCTGGTGATGACTACAGTACATAGAGGCATGACTCCCGTGGCTCGGGATATTATTAAACTATATTGTAATACGAAGTATAAAACTTTGAATTTTCAGAATAATTGTTGTAAATTATTAGGGGTGTTTAATTCCTCAGGTTTTATGAAAATGATAGTTACTCGACTACAAAAGTCGAGAATTTTTATGAAACTCAGAACCATGTAATGTAATTCCGTTGTGCAAATAAAACGAGTATTCAAAACAGGTACCAATCTGAGCCTTACGCCCGGGGTGTCATTTCTCGGGGTGTGACAAAAACCTCCCTGACCACCAAGGCAGAACCTTGATGGCTGGGTTTGTCAGACTTGAGAGGAGCATATGGGTTGAATTTGAAATTCTATGTATGATTTTTTTAACTTCATGTCAATAAATTATTAAATTGCTAAAGAAAAAAAAAACATAAATTTCTTTTCTTTTGAACTACAAGATTAATACATAAATTTCTAATGAGTTATTAATTACATATTTACATTAATGCAGCTTCCTTTTTGTTTAATAGCAAAATTTTCTTCTAAATACCACTTAAACCTGTCATTTACAGAATTTGAACTCACACCACTTTTATAGTAGTTAAAGAATTAAAAAAAACATGTATATTTATATTACCACACCACTTTTACGGTAGTTAAAGAATTAAAAAAACATATATATTTATATTACCACACACTCTCTTTGCTCTCTTTCTCTCCGCTCTGTCCTTTTCTACACTCTATCTCTTCCACCTTCGGCCACCACCACACAGCTCTCTGTTTTTAGATCCATGAAACGCCTCATCGGTACCACTAGACCAGAAGACCATGGACTAATACACCCTCCTACTCCACTTTTTATAGTCATCATTTGTTTCTTATTCTAATAGTAGTTATTGTTTATCTTTAAATTTCTTTTTTATTTTCATTAAAATTATATGAAATCAAACCTTGTATTTGACAAAATGTAAAAAATTAATATATTGTTCTATAATGTTTTGATTTATACATTTTAATTTGTGTATCATCAGGCGTTTTCAAGTAAACAAGTGTGACAAAGTCTAATAATCTAATTCTTTGCATTGAAGTCTAGTAACAAACTAATAATTCTTTGCATTGAAGCCCTAGAAAAAATACAGATGATGGGTTTGTAAACAGCCCATGTGGTGTAAGAAGTCAAACATTAAGTACTTATACTATATGTTTTAGTAATTGTAAACAGAGAACAATGTTTCACCTCTTCAAAGTGTATTGATTGTTACCGTTTATTTTTACCAATTTTTTTACTATATGAAAACTTTTTTACTGTATTTTTTTTTGCACCCGCTGAGTAAAAATCTTGGAACTGTTACTGACATTGAGAGTCCACAAGTTTGTCTAAACGTAACACCGGTGATCCATGGAGTGGATAGCCGTTAAGTTTTTCAGCTAAGCACGTGTGAAATGACCAAAATACCACTCAATATTAAAAAATAAAAATATAAGAAAGAAATACATTAAGAAATGTTAAGGGCCCACTCATCGACCATCGTTTGTCTTTCTTGCACCACCACCAAATTTCTTTTAGCCTCCGCTTACCTTTTTCAAATTTAAGGACCAAACTTGCAATATGGGCATATCACAGGGACCATGTATGTAATTAACTCTAACTAATGTGAATAATCCGGATTGAGACAGATATAAAACTAGTTATGTTAGACATAACACGTTTAACTTGAAATTTTGTTTTACTTTTTTTTTTCTTTTCTTACAGTCTTGTTTTAAAATTACAATTTTAGAAAAAAAAACATTATTATGTTTAAACTACATAACTTGATGTTAATTTCTATTTTAACGTACTTTTAGGCTTTACAGGTTTAACATGAAACATAATCGAACTCGTTTATGCAAAATTTAAGCCCTTAAATTTTTAGTTAGATGCGTATCATGTCAAAAATTCACTCCCCGCTTGTAAAGTAAAGGATATTTTAATAATAACTGATATAAGTTTTTATATTAGTGTCTTTTAGGCGGTTAGTTGTAGCCAAGGTTGCAGAAGGTGCTAGGCTCTCCTAGGGCGGTCGACTGGAGAGTTGCGAGTACTCGAACTAGACGGGGAGTACTCGGACATGGTAAATTATAAAGAAAATAATTTTTGAGAGATTATATACATGTCAAATATCTTAAGTTTACTAGTATATACTCCCAAAATCAAAATCAAAGAACCAGATCAACAGATATACATATGCAAAATCGGTTAATGTTAATGTAAGAGAAAATAATTTCAGAAAATAATGTAAGAGAACCTTTGGTCTTCTGTTCCTCACCTCGCCATCTTCGACGACAAAGATAGAGAGTATATACAATCGGACCATTATGAAGCAGATGTGAAATCAGACCATTATAAAGCAAAAGCGGACCATTATGAAGCAAAAATCGGACCCTAACTGTCAGTTTTATGACTTCATCGACCAAATCGGACCATATAAACCAAAATTATATAATGGACCGCCTAGCCCGAGTCAGACCGCCTAGGCCCGAGTTGGACCGAGTCCGAGTTTCTTACGCCGGGTAGGGGAAAGGCGGTGCAGTAAATCGCCGAGGAGCGCCTAGGCGCCGGCCGAGTACTCGGCCGCCTAGACCGAGTTTTGCAACACTGGTTGTAGCTAAAACCATATTCTTTAAAAGTAGGAAGAACATAACATCCTCGTGGCTTATTTTCACACCCGTTAAGGTTACTTTGGTTATTAACTAATGTATATAAGCTCACAGGAAGATGTTGGATCTTCATGACCGTGAAAATACCGATTCAAGGTTGTGGTGGGCAAAAAAATCCGGTACGTAACCTTGATCAGGGTTAACTTCCGGTTAGGGTAAAGTTGAAACCGCCAGTTTAGGATTGGTTTGGGATTTTTAGGCCAGGAACCAGGTTCTCATGAACCGGTTTGGAACGTAAAAAAAAACTAGTCGTTGGATAACGGATGTATAACCGCTTTTTACCATATTTTTCAAACTCTTTTACTCTTTTATCCCACGATTAATTTAAAATTGACATGTTTACACAAATGATAAGCAAATTTAAAAATTAACATGTCTAAATAGTGCCAGGGGTGAAACCTTAATTTAAATTAACTTCTGATTTGAATTTACATGAAAAAGACATGTATTTTGCAACAAACACAAAATCTAATTTTAACTAATATTTTTAAAATATAAAATATGATGTTAAATCAAAATACATATTTTTAACTCTTAAAGGAATTTAAAATATGATATTAGAAAATTTTCTTATTGGTCCTTGTGTTTAACATACAATCGAGAAAGATTCAGCCCAAACCAGTTGGTTCGACCCGAACCGACCAGACCATTTAACCGTTGTCCAAGTCCCAACTTGTGCCATCCGAACACAATCGCACAAGAACTGAAATTCTTACCCTAGACTAATAGCGATGGATACGGGAACGGAGTTAACTTCCTGCCGGAGTGCAGCCGCAGTCAATTTAGAGCAACAGAGTCAACCTAAAAGGCCATACCGTTCGATCTTCGAAGTTCCTTCGGATTTTTTCGATTCGTGCCGCCTCCTTGAACATCCTTCAACCTCATCAACCGCTTTTACGCCGGAACTCGCAACAACCGTGACTATTGATAAGGAAAGTATTGTAGAAGAAGAAGATTCGACGAAGGATAAAACTGTTAGTTCTAGTGAGAGATGGACGTGTAATACTTGTAAATCCAGTTTTGAGTCGCTTCAAGATCAACGGTCTCACTTCAAGTCCGATTTCCATCGAATCAATGTAAATTCTCTTAAACTACTGATTACTTCCGTAATTACTACCTTGTTATATTATGTTATTTCTCTGTTATATGAAGTTTAAAGGTTTCAGTTCGTGCTATTGCTTTGTAGGTTAGATTCAATCATTGTTATATATTTGTATGCAATTTCAAAGTTTTCATGAAATAAAATTTGTGTATACTATATCTAGGTTAGAATTCTCAATTTGTTAGTTTATTTTGATTGAGGCTAAGTGTATGAGTGTGGTACACTGTTACCCTCTCTATTCCATCACTAGATTCAAATTAGTAAGGATTGGCAATGATTGAGGGACAACTAGGTCTCAGCTATAACAAACTGGACTCGAATGGAACCTGAGTAAGGGTAGTTGGACCTTTCAGGGGCATCTCTATGGTACAAGCTTTGATTTATGCCCCCAAAATTTTAAGGGCTCAAAAAAGTTGAAAAAACTACTTTAATCTATATTCTAAGCTAAAAATATATGTAATAATCCACCAACTTTTGTGTTTTTATAGAGAATCGAGAAGAGATAACAAAATGATTGAAGATTTATTTATGTGGATACTCTAACGCTTAAAGATTAATATTATACGTTTTGATGCTCTATAAAATTACATTTTAAAAACTTTCATATATTTAGAAAACTTTCACAAAAGGCCTCAATTTCAAAGCCCGCTTTAGGCTACAAAATATGTTGAGCCGCCCTTGGGACCTTTATTTGTTCTTTTTTGGTTATGTATATGCACATTGGCGGACCTATGTTAATGGAATGGGGGGCAACCGCCCTCCATGAATTTTTTTTTAGTGTTATATACACGTTAAAATCCCGATCGCCCTCCATAAAACTATACAATCGCCTCCCGATCATCCCCCATGAAAAATTTTTAGTGTTATACATGCATTATATATCGCTAGTCAACCGACCCTAAAAATTTCCGACCCCCATGAAAAAATTTTCTGGGTCTGCCATTGTATATGCATTCTACTAACAAAAATCCTTTGAAATGAATACTTGAATTGATGTATTGGAATGCATATGTACCTTGATTAATGTTAAATAAGCATGTTAAAGTAAAGAATTCTAGAGAAGACATCACCTTTGAAACTTATTTGGTGAAAATTTAACGGTATATGAAGTTAAACTAGTTCCTGGATCAGCTTTGTCCACTAGTGATACTGGAACCGCATTTTCAAAAGTGTTATTTGCTAGCATTGGGTTTCATTTGCTATGATTAGAGAGACGGTATATTATAGAAGTGTTAACCACAAAAAGTGCCCCCATTGGTGATAGCATGTACAGTTTATGTGGTATGACAAGTGACCCTAATGATCTATGGGGGTAGAGTGTAAATTAGGGCATATACTTACTTTCATGCAGCTTAGGTGCTGAATGAAATATAAGATCATTACTTTATTTGCTTAATCACTGCCAAAGTAATATTGAACATTCAGTGTTTTGTTACCTATCAATTTATATAATCAGGTAAAACTCACGGTTGCTGGAAAGGATACTGTGAAAGAGGATGATTTTGATGAATGGACATCTGATTCATTGGTTAAAGATTATGATATATCAAGTATATCAGGCTCAGAAGATGAAGATGACAGAGAATCTAGCCTCCGCAATGATTTGAATAAGGAATTGTTGGCAAGTAATAAAAGGAAGATTTTCGTATATTTAGCCAATGGAGAAATAGTTTCGTTATGGAAAAGCTTGTTTCTAGATGACAATGTGAAAATTCTTTTTGAACATAGTAAATCTGGTACCATGTTAGATGATGTTTTGCCATGTGTTACAGAGAGTGAAATGACGGCGAGACTGCGTTATGTAATCCATGAACCTAGGGATTATACCCGTTTTAGAGTGATGTTGCTTGCCAGTGGTGGCCATTTTGCTGGTTGTGTCTTTGATGGAAACTCTGTTGTGGCCCATAAAACATTCCACAGGTTAGTGCTTAATTTATCTCAGTTTTCATGTATTTGAAGGGGCATAGTAATTAACAGAAGTGATATATTGATGATTTGATTCCTTGCCCGCCAAATCCCTAAATCATATTTTACATTTTTACCTTCTCCAGTGTTGTAATTATATGTCTACTAACATGTATCTACCTCATTTGTGTTTAGATTTATCTATGTTGACAACCATAATACTGACATAATTAAATAAATAGTACTTTACCATTGAAAGGATTCACCGAGGTAGACAAGTCTTATTTCACTTTGACAACTTATGAAGGAAGTTCACAAATTATCCAAAAACTATGGTGTTATGTGAAATAATAGAAAAGTTGGTGTTGATGTGATAAGATTTTGTATGGTACAATAGTATAGTTTTGTTATTTTTACTTGTACTAGAAGGTTTCATTACATGTTACCATTGTTCTTCTGCCTATTGAACCATGCATGCTCATGTGTCATGTAGATATGTCATAAGGGCCAAGTCTGGTAAAAAGCAGTCATCAAAAGATGCTAGTGGTAAAATTGCACATTCTGCAGGAGCTTCAATACGACGACACAATGAGCTTGCTTTAAAGAAGGTATGTAACATGATTTATTGATTCATGCCAATCAATACCATGTCCCTATAGTATTATTCTATACTCTTTTACTATGTATCTCTTACCTTGAAAAACGTTTTTGACAAAATTGCAAGTTGCAACATCTATGAGCTAGTTTTGTAGAAGGCACCATTTATTTGGATGTGAAGTCTATTCAATCAAAATGGTTATATTTGTATATCTGATATGCAAGTTTACCCCCCCCCCCCCCACCCAACAACACACACACACACAAATCATTTATCCTCACCCGTTTAAAGTAACTATTTTTGTATGGTCATAGCCCTGTCTCTAACCACTGCGGCAAAATATTGTGTACCCTTTTACATAAAACTTCAGCAACATGATCCTTTTTTTTCAGCATCTATTTTGCTTGATGATTTTGTTTATTCGTGTGCCATCGTAAGTATATATTGACATCACTTTCGTTCCAAAATGTCTATATTAGAAGCCAAATCTTATTCAGTTACATTATTGTTATTTTATTTTGTTTTAATCACTCAAGTAATTATCATTACACAATCAGGATATTCGAGAATTACTCGCTGCCTGGAAGCATTATTTTGATGCTTCCTTATGTATCTTCATCCATGCTCCCTCAGACAACCGCCAACTGCTATTTGAAGGTGAAACTCCGTACTTTAGTTGTCAGAAAAATGCCATCAGACGCATCCCATTGACTGTTAGGAGACCAACATTCAAGGAAGCTAGGAGACTGTATAATATATTGACACAAGTTTCTACTGAACCAAATGAAGAAATAGTGACTGTTAGTAAAGAAGATTCTAGAACTACGCATACACATGAGGTCTTGCCTGGTTCTAGCAAAAAGAATTTGGTGAATAACAAGGAAGTTGGTGAAGCTAGTATCGTTAATAGCATGGAAGATTTGACTATATCAAGTGGTAAGGAGAGTAAAGTAAGTCTTGTGTCGACACCTTTACATGCAGCAGCAAAGGCTGGGGATGTAGAGAAAGTTTTGGAACTACTAGAGCAAGGTTCAGATCCTTGTGTTGTAGATGAAAGAGGGAAGACACCTTATATGCTTGCTACTGAAAAAGAAGTTAGAAACACATTTAGAAGGTTTATGGCTTTGAACCTTGATAAGTGGGATTGGCAAGCAGCTAAAGTTCCCAGTCCATTGACAAAAGAAATGGAGGAATCTCAGAATACTAAGCAGGTAATTTTAGAACATTTTTTATTTTTACATATCTACCGTTTATTTTTGTGTATATTGTATATACTTAGTCTGAGGCGGTGAAGTCTGAAATAATTACACTTAGTAGCAACTGTTACCTTCATCCAACCAACGCCTTCTTGTTGTGCTATGTATTATTCTCCATTTATTTAAATTGTGTTGTGTTGTATTGTTTTTCACTTCTGGACCCATGAAATATTCCAGTTTTCTTCACAGTATTTCTTTGATAGCCAAAACTACAAATTAGAAAGATGTTTTGATTTAATGATCATTGTTTTATCATTTAAATAAAAAGATAGATCTCTAGTTATTATATTTATTTTTCAATTATCCACCATACAGCGTGAGGAGCATGATTTTTCTCTAAAACATCGAGAGGTGTGGGTGGGATCTTTGTGTGCGCGTGCACGCTTATGTATCTGTAGATGTACATATGTTATTTGTGTGTGTAATAAGTTAAAAGTGGTTGGCTGTTTGGTTGCGTTAAATTAGAATGCTATTTGATTGTTTCTTAGGCAGAGAAAGATGCAAAAAGGAAAGCAAGAGCAAAAGAGCTGAAGAAGCTGAAGAAAGCTAGAGAAAAGAAGGCGGAGGTGTGTATTTGTTTTATCTTAATTCTAAAATGCACTGAGATAAAATTTAATTAAAATTCTTTATTACACCTTATTATATTTTTGTTATCAGTTTTTCAAATTTAAGACTTGGATAAAAGGTATGGCCTGTGAGGTGAATTCTTTAGATGACTTTATTTTTTTCCCTGGTTTGAAATTGTGCAATGACTATGTAGTTTAGAAGATACGTTATTATTAGACCATAAGTTGCATGAATTTGCAGCATTTTCACTAATAAAGTAATAAATGATGTACATTTTTGCAATATTAATATAAAATCTGATTTGGAATTTGTATTATTGGTTCAAGTTTCTACAGGTTATTTCTTACCTTCACAATTTTGTTCTAAAATGCAGGCGGAGGCGGCTCAGGCAAAGAAAGCTTCGTCAAGTCAATCACAATCCGTCACACCACAGATGACTAAAGAGGTATTCTGCTATTTTTTTTTTATTACAAAGAGCTTTTTTTCACTCAAAAAAACTTTTTTATAGGCTCAAAATATACTCTAAATGAAATTAAAAACTGCCAACAGAAAAGTAACCATAACTCTTCTAGATAGTAGTAATGGGTGATTGTTGATAATTATTGTAGATGCCGTTTAAAGAAACAAAACATACTTTTTTTTTCCTAATTTGCAGGAGAAACTAAAACGAGCACAAGATGAAGAGAGGGAGAAGAGAGCTGCTGCTGCCGAGAGGAGAATAGCAGCCCTCCAGTCGCAGTCAAACACTGCCACGTCATCAGACACCTTATGTTCATATTGCCAAGTGTCGTTGGCAGGTAAAGTTCCATTTCATAGGTACAATTATAGATACTGCTCCACATCATGCATGCATGTTCACCGAGAGATGCTCGAGGATGAATAACGGATCCACAATAACGTCCTCCATTTTTTTCACCATCACTGTTTCCCATTCTCATGACTGAATCTAACAACAATATATTTATTTTTCTGTTTATATTATAAATGGAATATGGTCCTTTTCTGTTTCAATTGTCTCGTTAGCAGTCCGGTAACCTTTATTAGCAAAATGAAAAAATAACAAAATTATGCCCACCAGTTGAAGGCGTTAATCTTGATTGTGAAAGGGATATAGAATGGGTGAACCAAGAAGTCAAGGGTTGAAACCGTTTACATGTGAAAGTTAGTTTAAGCTGATGACAAAATGAAGGAGAGGGAGTAACAATTTCTAATTGAAATGATTGAATGGATATAAGAAACGCTATGTAATAGCTTCTTACTCTCATAAATGTCAAACTTTTTCTTAAATTTGAAGTTCACAAAAAGCGGATTGAGGGTGCAAGTTACAAGGGTCGTTTAGGGTTAATTTACAACTAGCGGGTTTACTCACCCGCACAATGCCGCGGGGATAGCTTTCATGAAACCGTGTCCTATCCAAATTAAGCATTTTAAAAACTATAAAAAAATCGTCAAACTAAAAGATAAAATGTCTAAAACAACCACTGACGAACATTTAGCGTTTAAATTTAATTTTTGTTCAATACTAAAATTAACTATAATATTAGCCTTTAAAGAAATGCAAATAAATAACTAATTTTGTTAACTTGGTACCCATTAAGTTTACTAAAAAATGCGCTTGACGGTTGACACATGTCCTAACCATTGAAATTCAAGTCACTTGTGTATACAGAACATACCCATTCTTGTTTGGTTGTTTCTCTTGGCCACACACATGTCCTAGCTACATGACAAAATCTCACACTTATACTGTATGTATTATTTTTGTGAGAGAAAATTGCTCACCGGTTAGTAATTGTATGAGTTAATAATTTGGGAGGGTGGTGTTGCTAGGTCTGTGAAGGTGGACTAGCCGAAAAAGAAGGGTTTGCGATCAGGGAGTAAACGAGACGAGCCCCAGCTCCGCTTGTTTAACTTAAGAGAGCTGGAACTCGGCTCATTTAGAGCTATATTTCGGGGCAATTGCATATATTCCCCTCAAAACTTACAAAATTACATATTTCCTCAAATCATGCTTCAAGAGCATTGTACATTATGCATTGAAAACTTGTGTTTTGAGAAAATATGTAATTTTACAAGTTTAGAGGGGGATATATGCAATTTCCCCTATCTCTAAAGCTCGAGCTCGACTCGTGAGTAGTTATTCAAGCTCAGCTCATTTATTATTTATTTATATATTTTAATAATTATAATTTTTATTTTTATATATAACATAATATGTATTATTTATACCACCATATTTACTATAATGAGATAAAAAAAAAAGTTTAAAAGTTTATGTAAGGTATTAAAAATGGATATGATGTTTCATTTTGGAACAATAATGTAAGTGAAACGTAGGTTATATCATTTTTTAGAAAAAAATGTGAAATTGTATAAAGACGGTTTTGTTTGGTATTTCAACAACAAAGCTGAATCATCTGCCGCGTGAATCGTGATATATTAAAATGAACGTTTTCACAGATGGAACATTAAAGTCGAAAAAATAAAAATATTGACAGCTGTGGGATTTGAACCCACGCCCTTTCGGACCAGAGCCTAAATCTGGCGCCTTAGACCACTCGGCCAAACTGTCAGATGTTTCATATATATGAGAGATAATTAAAATCATAAATGGGACGGTGTCATTTTCAATAGTGAATCATGCGAACCAATCTAGTCAAATCTTTTTTTAAAAGATTGTTTAACATTTGTTTTGGTTTATTTTAAAAAATCCCAACATAAAACATATACGATATTTGTGACCAAGATACAACAAAATACCAATTACTTTCTAAATTAGTGAATCATGACTAACGATAATACACAGTTTAAAACTACCATAAGCCGAGTAGAACGGGTCCTACAGAAGAAATAAGCATACCACTAAGAGCCACTTGAACATCACTAGACTGATGTTATTATTCACACCTTATCAAACTTGAAAACAGAGGGAAATAGCTAGCCAGGTGATTGTCAACTGAAGAATCACAAAACCATATATAGCTTGTAGGGTTACTACAATAACCGGAGCATGAGCAACCAACTCTTTCTTTTTACCAGAGTCCAACGGTATCAACCAATGCGGGTGGACCCCATGAGTCAACTCTACAGGAAGTGCAGAATTAATTTCAAGACTTCTTGACAAAGGGAAACGAGTGATGACTCCACTTTTAAAAAAAGTCTAGGAAGTAATCTCGTAGCAACATGTTGCATCTTCCTATTTTTAAGTAAAAGGGCAAATTATCAATCTATTTACGTTTAGGGTCATTATAATTGTATAATTTTGAATTTATGAAACATAGTGTTTTAGCATATATTTGCAATTCATAATATAAACTAGAGCTGTTTTAACATATAATTGCAATTCATTGCAGTTCATAAATTCAAAATATATTTTTAGCAGCGGCTGAACATTATAGATTATAATTTCGAATTTATAAAACAGGGTGTTTTAGTTTCTAATTTTCACTACCACATCAATAATCATGTTTTAGATTCTAATATTTATACAGTGGATGAATCTTGTGTTTTATTTCTTGATTCATCTTTGTGTTTTTAATAAAATCAATGGACATAAACTACAATAACTAATTTGTAGTAGAATATCATGCTTCCTCCCAATTTAACTTCATGTTTAGCTGCTGACTTGCTTTAATGGTTCCTCTTCATGTTAACTTTGGTTCTTCTTTGTGTTTTAAATATATCAATGGAGATTGAGAGGATTTCACCAACATCTTGTATTATATGCCTGATGTTAATCAGTTATCAAAATTGATAATTGGAATTGTGTTTGATTCTATTGATCATGCTTTTGGGTTTTATCAAAACTATGCTCGTGCGGGAGGTTTTGACGAGCGAAAGAATACTCAATATAGTAAACATGGTATCATGAAATTGAAGTACATGGTGTGTACAAAAGAGGGTATGAGTTCGTTTAAAAAGGTTGACACATTAGACGAGTCAAAAAAATAAAGCATAATTATCATAATAGTTAGAAAATGAGTTTTGTAGTGTTGGCTTCAACATGGTACATGTTTTAATGGATGTTTGATCATTAGCCATTACTATATCAACCACTTGATCTTGTGTGCTTTTTTTGGGGATGCTTGTTTTAGAAGACTCTTCCCTATGTGTTGTTTTCGTGGTCGAACTTTGTCCATTATGTAGATGTTGTCTGAAAAGTATACTGTCCAACTTCTTTTCAAGATCCAATAATGTATCGGTGTCAAATTGTTGAATTACAGGCAGTCTAATATCATCAAACTTATCATGAAGTTGATCATGTGCCAAAACTACCTGCGCGTAATTATTGTACATATTAGTTACTAATAAAGTGATATTGGCTATCAAGATGTTAAAATATCACTTTTCACTAGTTACCTTTTCACATTTTTTCTGTTATTAATAGCTGACTAATAATTTATTATTAGAGTATTTCGTTGTTTGCTGTTTAGCTTTTTTACGTCTTGTTATGGTTTGTGTAACTGAGGGTCTATCTGGAAGCGATCTCTCTATCCTCCGGAATAATCGTATGGTTTGCGTACATTTCATCTCCCCGGACCTTACCAATAGCTCTGCTAAAGTACTAATTTTGTGATTTTTACTGGGTTTGGTTGTTGTTGTACTTAAATTAACAGAAAAAGATAATCCTAATTAGTAGAAATGACAGAAAACGTGCAAAGGTTTTAAATAAAAGACGTACAGTGTAATTAGTGAACAAAAGACAAAATCTGCAATTTGATATACAGTTAAAAATGATATAATTTATAATTTACTCCAATAATTACTTATTAGTCGATCAAAACAGGTAATCCCAAACACCCCCTAATCGTTTCTGCAATGTCAATCTGAAGCCCAAACACCCGGCTTAGCTTCATCCTATCTCATTGCCCAGCTCCTCTTTCCCCCGTACCCCTGCAACAAACATTTTGGTGTTTAAACCTGAAATCCAGCAAAGATTTATATTCTATGTATCAATTTTATGAATTCTAGGTTTACTTGTTCATTTACCCTGTAACCATGTTGGCTTTTTCGAACCCTAACTGTACCCTAATCTGCAAAACTCAAGTGTTCCATCGTTTCCGTTCATGGAAACAATCTCCAAATCCTAAACTAACAAATTCAAATCGTATAAACCCTAAAGTTTTCAGTCTGGTATGTGCCGTTGGCGAATTAGGGCAAATGCAGGAAGTTGAAGACGCGAGACCCAAATTTAGGTGGGTTGAAATCAACCTTAATGAAATTAATGATGCTCAAAGGAATCATATAGCTCGATTGCCGAAAAAATTGACGAATCGGTGCAGAGCTTTGATGAAACAATTGATTTGTTTTACGCCTGAAAGAAGTAGCATCTCGGTGTTGTTATCTGCGTGGGTGACGAGTATGAAACCTGTTCGAGCTGATTGGCTTGTTGTTCTTAAAGAATTGGAGAACATGAATCATCCATTGCGTTTTCAGGTATATATATTTTTTTCTTCAATTACTGCACTTATTGATGCAGTTTGGGGAGAATTTATTTGATTTCTGTTGCAATTTTTTATATAAATGTCTGAATTTTTGGCTAATTTGCTGGGCATATGACAAGTTTACTAGAGATACCTCTTTTTCATATTTGAAATCAAAAGGAATTCTTGGTTTTAAAATGTTAGGAGCGCATAGTGTGATGATGTGCAGTCTGATGCGACGATCATGGAGTTGACTAATATTTGAACAGATTAGACTATGGATTGCAGTGGATCTGAATTTTTCAAATCTTATTGAACAAATCTGACCATCAATTGAACAAATCTGACCATCGATTGAGCAATGGGTTTGAGTATATCGATTGAACAATTCTGACCAGAGATAATGAGAATGTCTTATATTTTAGTATTTAAAATTTAATAATTTAAAATTTTATCTATGAATAATTTTTTAGTATTTTCTTAATAACTAACGCGTCGCATACATGATGCACTGGCTTTTGGGATCAAAACGTTTCGGAGAACCACGTGCTTTTTAAAACCAAGAAAAGGATTGACATATTTAGATGAAACCTCTTCAATATTTGAGATCAAAACAACTGATTTTCAGCTCCAAAATTGATATAACCGTTTGCAAGACAATGTGATGACCATGTTACTTTTAAAACTTTGTGTTAGGTGGCTGAATTTGCACTTCTTGAAGAATCTTTTGAACCTAATATTCGCGACTACACAAAGATAATTCACGGTTATTCTAAACAAAGTCGATTACAAGATGCTGAAAACACACTACAAGCTATGAAGAACAGAGGCTTTGAATGTGATCAAGTGACCTTAACAGCTCTGATTCACATGTACAGTAAAGCTGGTAACTTTAATCTTGCAAAAGATACATTCGAAGAAATGAAACTTCTCGGGCTTCCTTTAGATAACAGGGCTTACGGGTCAATGGTTATGGCGTACATAAGAGCTGGAATGTTAAAAGAAGGAGAAACCCTACTTAGGGAAATGGAATCTCAACAAGTTTATGCAAAAAGTGAAGTTTATAAGGCGATGCTACGAGCATATTCCATGAGTGGTGATAGTTTGGGAGCTCAAAGAACATTTGATGCAATTCAGATCGCGGGTATTATTCCTGATGTTAAAATATGCACCGTCCTCATCAATGCGTATGTAACTGCAGGTCAAAGTCAAGAAGCTTGTGTTGCATTTGAGAATATGAGGAGAGCTGGTATTCTCCCTAATGACAAATGTATAGGTTTGATGTTAGATGCTTATGAGAAGGATAATAAGCTTAAGGAAGTGCTGGACTTTTTGATGGATTTGGAGAGAGATGGGATAATGATCGGGAAAGAAGCTTCAGAGAAATTGGCTCGTTGGTTTAAAGATTTGGGAGTTGTTGAAGAAGTTGAGCGTGTTCTAAGAGATTATGGTTCAATGGACGCGTCACAAAATGGCAACTGATGTTGAAGCTTATGATAACTTTGCAAATACTTGGAGGGGGATGAAATAGAGCATCATTGTATGTAATTCCTTAACGCTCGCTTTTTATCACCCGTCATTTCATAAAAGTTGTTAAATTAGTTTATTACCATGATGGTATTTTTGCTTTATACATCTACTGCTCCCTCATCTTAAGAGATAAATGCAGAGCATTAAGAAAGAAAACATGGTAGTCATGACAAATATTGGTTATCAGTCTAGAGGTGGCAAAACTGCTAGGTCGGGCGGGTTAGGAAACGTCAAAATGGGTATGGTTGAATGGGTTTGTTTTCAGTAACAGTCTAGACAAATTGGGTCGACCCAGAAACATTTTTTTGTCCATTTTTTATTGCAACAGGAACCTTGTTTTTTAATATAAAATGATTTAGTGAGTTGTAAGCCTTAAAAAAAATTGGGTTCATTTTAATGTCTTTTTCCTGCTGAAATTGTTTTCTGCTTTTTTAAAAATTCAGGATCATGATCGGAAGTCACTCGTGAACCGCAATGGCTGGCTTGCAGCAGTTGTTCAACAGAAGCTGTGCAGCATAGCAAAATCACCAAATGCTAGAGGAAGGGAAGGGAGGGGAAGGTGGTGTTTCTCTGAGGAAAAAACCTGAAACATCACATCTTTTGTCCCAAATTTGTCGGTTTGGGGGCAAGAGAATTAGATTTTTACAGTCATATTCATGTCCAATTGACGTGATAGAATAATTGTTAATTGAAGTTCACTGACATTAATTAGTTATTTGTTTTGTTGGTTAATTGATTATCGAACGAAGGTTTTTCAGATTCTTGATTAGTTGTCGAGTAATTGTTATTGTGCGTTTACTTTTATAAATTATAATCATCCGAAAATTCGAGCTGAGCTGACACCCTTCCTCTCTTGCTCTCTTGTCTAAGAATTACCCCACTCACGCTTTCTCTCGTCTAAAAACGACACTCTCTCTCCTTCTTCCCCCTCACATCACCTGTTTGAGGTCGTTCACTCGTAAGAACTCCTCTCTCCGCCATTGTAGAACTCTATTTCTTTAATCTCACCAATTTTTCCTTAGAAACGAGTGAAGAACACCCTTAATGTAAATACTTGCTTAACCACTTAGTTATTTGGGCTTAGGTTTCATGGGCTTAAAGACGGTGGCTCGTGAAGATAGCCCATGGTGACTGGGCTTCGAGATCTGGCCCAACTAGAAAAAAAGCCATGAAATTTTAAACAATCGTAGAGCATTTATAATAATTTCTTGATTATATAATAAATATATAATCAAACTTTCATATATTATTTCTCTGAAATCTGAATATATAAACAATTGAAAAGTTAATAAGAAAATCAACAATCATTAATCAAGACAACTTGAGAAGTAAAATCCAGAAAAGTAAATGGATACAAGAACTCAAAGGTCAAATTCCTGGATTGCTTGTAGACAACTGATAAAGTTAAGATAGATAGTCAAACTCATCATCTCATTTACTATCATGTGGCGGTAAAATGGAAGGTTCTGAAGACCCGGTGTTTTGCCTTTGCAAAAGCTCCCTAGCTAGCTCATGAAGATCACCAGAGCCGCCGCCGCCACCACAATCGTGTTGGGGCGGAGTTTCAGTGTTGCTACCACTTAATTGAATGGGAACCACTTGTTGTGTTGATGGTTGCATGGACCATGCAGAAGATTGCATCATTGGATCAAAAAGTTCTGATAAATCGTAGTTAGCCGGAAAACATGAGGTGATCGGGAGGTTGGCGATGGAAAATCCAGGCGGTGGAGTTGGTGGTTGAGGTGGTAGAGGAGGTGGAGGAGGTGTTGAAACCTCTAGGGTTGCTAGGTGGGCTTGGAGATAAGAGAGTTCAGCTTGTAAATTCGTTACCTGTTTAAATTAAAGATTTTACTACAAACATAAAAGAAACATGTAGTTGTAGCTTTTTTTCAAGTACGAAAAAAGGATTAAAGTAAGCAAAATAAAAGATAGAATCAAGGTTTCAAATTCACGTGTGTTTAACTTGGTTGAGATAAAAAAAATTAAGCGAGTTATCAAAACATCAAATATATAATCATGTTTTGAAAATAATCTATTACATCTTTCTTAACGGTTAAAACATGTTTTTTTACATGTTGGATCGTTACTTTCATTTAAGCTATGGTGTAATCAAGCAAGTCTAGACGACACATTGTTAAGCTCAAGCTCGACTTTATTATAAAGCTGGAAGCTTGAGTCAAGCTCGACCAAGCCTTTATTTTCAAGCTTGAGCTCAAGATCAATTAGTAACAATATAAATTTATACTAGTTAAACATATTTATTTGTCTCACGACTAAAAAAAGTGTCACCGTACCCCCACTCCCTCTTAAGTTTTTTTAGTTTGACATTGTTTAGTTTAAGAATTTTTAAGTTTTAATCTACTAAGTTGATTATTTTAACACATCCCGAAAAATACCCCATGGGTGTAGTGTATGGTATCAGTATCAGCTAATTAATACATCGTACTTATTTTATATACACGTCATATCGTTACTTTATTATACTTTAGTTTGTAACTGAACCAAATCAAGTTAACACAAGTTAAGCTCTCACACACGATTATAAAACTCAAAGCTCGATGTGACTCGGTAGTTTTTATTTTCAAGCCTAGCCCAAGATCAAATTAGTAATATTATGCGTGTATACTATTTTCAAAACATATCTATCTTAGGACTAGGGAAAACATTCTTCGCCAACCAACCAACCCCTAAAGAGAGCAAAATTTGAGTCGGATATTGCGTAGTTTATAAATTTTTAACTTTTAACTTGCTTAGTTTGTAAAATTCAACTTTGTTAAGGTTTTTAACTTCTACAAATTATTCTCCTAAGAATTAAGAATCCAAATTTGTAATTGTAACGAACCAACTTTCGCGTTGTCCTATGATATATTAATTATATTATAGGGGTGTATTTAAATAAAAGAAAGTTGGAGGGTGTTAGTTAATTGATGAAATTTCCTATTTTTGGAAGGAGTCAAATAAGATTATGCAGGGACTGATCTTATATTTGGCACAAACTTGATTTGGTGGGTTTAAGAGGTGGCGACACACACACTTCCCAGGTGTGTGTCGTTAGTTTCAAAGAACAAAAGAAGAGGTGAGAATCAAGATCAAAATTGATGAATTCATGCTTGGATTTGAAGGTTTTTGTACACTCATCTTCTTCTAAAACTCCAAGTAAGTGTTCTATTCATCTTTAAAGCCTCCCTAATCTTGTTATTGAGGGGTTTGGGTGGGTGAACTCTAATGGACGAAATTGGGGGTTGTGATGGATTAAATGTTGATTAGGAGTGATAATCTAGCATTTCTAAAGCTAGAAGAATAATCAAATCAAGTTAATTTCATCAATTGGGAGTTGTAAAAATTAGGGTTCTTGAGAACCCAATTTGGGGGTTTTTCATTTGAGGTGTTTTAAATGATGAATTGAATGTTGTTAAGTGTTTATGGTATGATATAAACACATCTTATGTAGAAAACCCGATTGATTTGGTGAATTACTAATTGGGTGAAATTATGGAAATTGGATGAAATTCTTAACCGGTCAAATGGGTTGGATGTTATTATTAGGGATTTAAAAGCTTGGTTAAAGTTGAATTAACCAAGTTATGTTAGGGTGTAAACCTTTGAGTCAATTAGGTGGGTGTTATCCTAATTTGTAAGTTGGGTGGGATCACTAGATTTGCTAAACAATAGTTGTGAATTGTTTAGGTGACCGGATTGCCAAGGTTTATGATCAATCGAGATCATCTAAGACAATGATGGGAGATTCAACATAAAAGGTAAGTGTCTTGCACTTACTTAGTAATTGATAAACTAATGGTGTTGCATAAGTAGATAGTATGCTGAAGGAATACTTGCTTATGTATTGTTAATGTGGTATGTGGTGTATTGGTATAATTTGACTTAAGTGGTAAAGAGTCAAACCATAATGTGGTATGTGGTGTATCGGTTTTTCTACATAATGTGGGAAAAGTCAAACTTGTATGCATAATGTGGTTGAAATTGGTGTAGTTGACTATGTGGTTAATAGTCATACTAAAATGTTGAATGTGGTAGATTGATGTAGTTGACTTATGTGATTAATAGTCAAATTAAATGTGGTAAATTGGTGTAAATGACTTAGGTGGTGTATAGTCAAATTAAATGTGGTAAATTAGAGTAATTGACTTATGTGGTATATAAGTCAAACCATTGTGGAATAATGGTGAAATTGGTATAAATTGACTTATGTGGAATATAAGTCAAACCATTGTGGAATAATGGTGAATTGTCGTAAAATTGACTTATGTGGTATATAAGTCAAACCATTGTGGAATAATGGTGAATTGTCATAAAATTGACTTAATGTGTTATAAAATCAAACCATTGTGGAATAATGGTGAAATTGGTATAAATTGACTTATGTGGTATATAAGTCAAACCATTGTGGAATAATGGTGAATTGTCGTAAAATTGACTTATGTGGTATATAAGTCAAACCATTGTGGAATAATGGTGAATTGTCATAAAATTGACTTAATGTGTTACAAAGTCAAACCATTGTGGAATAACATGTGAATTAGTGTTATTTGACTCTATGTGGTAAAGGGTCAATCTAATATGTGGTAATGGGGTAGTTTGACTTAATGTGGTAGGACTTGTATGGCGTCTTAATTATATGTCTAAAGTCGTTTTCTGCACAAAAGTGTAAAAAGGCGGGTGGTCTTGGAATTTAATGCTCCATGGGTGAAAACGAGGTGATTCTCGTATTTAAAACTAACAAATTGATGTTAGTAGATGTGGTAGGACTTGTATGGTGTCGTAAATACATGTCTATAGTTGTTTACGTGTATAAAGATGCAAGCGGGTCGATCGGTGGGTTGGAAAAGGCTGAAAATTTGCAAAACCTTTTGGCTGAATTTGGACCAGAGTAATTTACGGCAGGCTGGAGTAATTTACGCCGACCCGGAGTATTTTACGCCCAAAGTAGCCTGTTTACGGCCCTATTTACGGCCAAAGTAGAAATTTGTCGTTTGGGCTCCTTTGTTGTTGTAAGAGCTTGAGGGGCTCATTTAGGTGTTGTATATCATTACTAATGGTGAAATGTGGGTGTTCTCTTGTAGGTAAAGCTTTGATGTAAGTCTCGCGTCGTGCTTCGCTTCGGATTGGATTCTCACATTCTCTTTTGACGGTTGTTGTGTTGGGGTTAAACCTCCTTGGGAGGAATTGTTGAACTTGTTTTGGGATGTCATTAAATGTTAAACATGTTATTTTCAAATGTTCGGTTTACTTTCTTAAACAAAAGATTATGTCATAGTTGAATGTTTTTGTTTAAACAACATGGAATTGTTTTGTCAAGGGTATTAATGAGACCTATTTTTCGCATGCATTAAAAAGTTTAAATTGGTTTGAAAAATTCGGGTGTTACATTAATTTTGTAATTAGCCTCAAAAACTTAACTCCGAGGACCGGTCTAATCTTGCATGCTCCCTAAATTTTACTCCCGCTTGGATTTCTAACCTTGTACGTCTCGAGTTTAACTTGATTTAATTGAATCGATTTAAAAAAATGAGCTAATCTCGAGCAGGTTGCAAGTTACAAGTTAGCTCGTTTAATTACACCCGATAATTAAAACAATTTTGGAGCTCATTAAGTAGCATATATATCTCTATATACAATGTAACTTTTTAATTATAGTAGAAACTCTTTTTATATATGCTTTAACTACTTTATCAACAACAATTTATGAGGCTAAACTACAAAACTTAAATCGATTTAAAAAAATGAGCTAATCTCGAGCAGGTTGCAAGTTACAAGTTAGCTCGTTTAATTACACCCGATAATTAAAACAATTTTGGAGCTCATTAAGTAGCATATATATCTCTATATACAATGTAACTTTTTAATTATAGTAGAAACTCTTTTTATATATGCTTTAACTACTTTATCAACAACAATTTATGAGGCTAAACTACAAAACTTATACTCTTTGGAACACACCTAGGCCTAATGTAAAATCACACATCAAAATAATAGGGACCAAAAACTGTTTATATTAATGTCTTACAAAATTTTCATTATGTATGGGCGCCACAAGATATAGATATATATATATATATATATATATATATATATATATGGTTATCTGACATCCTGCTTTTAAATAACCAATATTTATGAAATATTTAAACAAGTAATTTCTTTAAAAATGTGTTTCGGTTTTTGTGACATGATTTTTCTGTTTTAAAGTATATATTTTAACAGAACTTTATTGATAAAATAATATCTTAATTAAAGTATTTCCTAATTTAAAAAGTCAGAGTTTTAAAACGGGGGAAGTTGTTCCTTGGAAGCAATAGAAAACTAGACTAGAAGCAACATATATTCCAATTTCCCAATATGTTGATTAATTGCACTCTTCACTCAATCACATTACATTTCATTCCCATCAAATTTTCTTAAAACATTTATGTACGGGAGATGGTTTGTATAATAAGTTATTTTATTTTGTCTCTAAATTATAGTTTATCTTTACATTACAAATATTGTAAAATACACACAAAAATACACATATATAATTAAAAAGGCACAAATCAAAGTAAACTCGAGTTCGACTCAATAGCTTAATTCGAATCAAAATAAACTCGAGTTCAAACTCAAGTCAAAGAGGATTCAAAATCGACTCAAACAACTCTGATATTTATAGACTCAAACAACTCTGATATTTATATAAAATGTTATTTTGATAACCAAATATATGTAAATATTATATGGAAAATAAAATCACTTCAAATAATAATATCTAACAACAACTGTTGTAAAATATAATTTTTTAGATGTATTCATGCATAAGCTCGATTTTAACTCATTATATATGTTGAACTAGTTTTTTGTGATCTAACACGAACTCAGATCCGATAAAAACTCAACTCTAACAAGCTCGAGATCAATACAGATTTGACTTGTTTACTGATACTAACTCTTATTAAAAACTCAACTCTAAACTCGAACCCAATAAAAACTCAACTCTAACAAGCTCGAGATCAATACAAATTTGACTTGTTTAATGATGTTAACTCTTATTAAAAACTCAACTCTAACAAGGCACTTGACTATTGGCATTATGCACATACATATTTGTGTATATATCAGTATAAATCAAACTCAATATCGGGAAGTACTTGATATGTTTTAACAAATACACAAATATCAAAACAGTTGCTAAGTTCATTTAAATTATATTTCTGACCTACTTAAATTTTAGCTTATATACAAGAACAAACATACTTATATTATAAAAAAAAGTATATTCTCTGATATATTGTGAATATCTTATACAAATAAAAAGACCATTGTACTTCGCCATATTTACTAACATCATTGATGCTTTACAAATCATAGCAGTTTTCTTTCTTCTTTTTTATTCATAAAAAACTATGGTTACTTTATAACGATATTTAATTAATTTACTCATTAAATAATTTAATTAAAAACTAAAACTTCCAAGTCTTATATTTCTTTCTTAATGTTTTCAAAAATGGTTAAGGTTAAATAATTATTGGAAAAGACACTATATATTAGCTCCAAGAAATCAATTGTATATGCATGTATAGATAAAATAATAATAACTGATCAAAATGAAATAGAATATATGAAACAATATTTAAATAGTATCAACCTTAAAAGAGAATGCATGGGTAGCAAAAAGACCGACCATTTCCTGAAAACCAAAAGCAGAAAAACAAAACAGGCTTCAATGTAACAAAGGAAACATTGTAGTCCCCAATAGTTGTCATAGACCAGAACCAAACCGTCAATTATTTAATCAAAAAACTAATCTCCTTTTAAACACTAACCACGGTTTACAAGTCATTTTAATACTAAAATAATCAACCTTTTTCATTAATTTTAGCAAAATCACCCTTTACACTTGTTAATGTTTGCCTGATCAATGACACCTCACTTTCTTGCAAACCACACACATATACACGCAATTTGTAATTTTTATACTATGTATTTATAGACTTTTTAAAATAAGAAGAAAAAAAAAGAAACGATCTGTATTTGTAGATGAACATTGATTATATGTTATTTTTAATAGGAACTGTTTTCATGCTTCCAATTGGTTTCACTTGTTCAATCATAACTAAATGTGTTAAAAATGCATGTATTTATAATTTTATATCTTGGAGTTACTAATTTATGTTAATGGTTTCAATAAATTTTTTATTAACTTATACTGTGTACAATTATGTGCCCAAATATTGTATTGTTAGATCAAACCAAATTGTCAATAGGTTGGCTTAGTTTGTTTCAATTTTAATTTTCTATCAGCTAGTTTGGTTTTAGTTTATAATAATAATAATAATAAAGTTTTAGGTACGTACTACTGTTTAACCTAAAAACCATCGTAATAGGACAATTAACACCCATAATTAAAGTCCTGATTATTGGTTAATCTATATATATACTATATAATAAATAAATGTTTTTTATTGTCACGTGTCGCCTCCATATTCATTCTCATCATTTTTTTCACGCATCTTTCTTTTATTAAATACATCTCTATCTTTTAATAATAATAATAATATATTTTTAAAGAAAATACTAATTATACTAATAAGCACATTTATTTTAAATTATCCCTTATTATAAGAAACTTTGAAATCTAATTATGTAACTTTTATTTGCAATCAAATAGTAAATGAAAGTTAAATTACACTAAATAGTAACTAATGTATTTTTGAAACCCAATTATATATTAATTTTTACATATTTTGAATTTTATTTTCTATACTTACTATATATAATATAGTTTTACACCTGTAAATAATATACATAAAGATTTAAGAATTTTTTATATTGATATTTATCACTTCGTGTGTATTACACGGGTTCTAAGCTAGTTAGTATAATATATACTTATTTCTCACATACAATAAATTAATATAAGAAACTTAACAGAAAAAATAACTCAAGAAGCTTTTACCTGATAATATATTTATATATTTTTTAAAACGGTACATGATCATATACATAACCTAATTAATTAATTGACGTGAGGGTATAAACATCCAAACATATTTATTTCATTATGTAAATCAAAATTAGCCTCGATTTCACAAATCAATAAATCGATCGGCTATCCCTTCTCTAATTTGTGAAGGAAAAGCAATGAATCAATGATTGACGTTATGACAATGTATTTTTTCTAATAAAAGAAAGTTTAAATTAAATGTCTTATTATTATAATATATATTATTTACTAATATATGCATAACAATATTATAAGTTTACGAAATTTCATTAATGTAATTGATTTAAAACTTTCTAGTTTGTAATGATGCATGAAAAGGGGAAGGGTATTGTTAGGGAAGATATCAACATGTAGAGATCGATAACCCAAAGCGTGTCTTTCGTATTTAAGTTTCTTACTTCTTGTACTTTGTTGCATTTCTAGCATCTTAATTGCTTGCTTGGTGATTAATCTATACTTCCATTTTACTATTAAAAAGTTATAAGAACTAATTGCAATTAGTAAAGCATGAACACAACATAGAATTGCATTTCTTGTCTTCTTATTTTCTAACTAAAATGTATGTAAGCTAGATATTTGTATTTTGATCCATTAAGATACATAATATATTAACGAAGATGTTTGATTTGATTCCGTTATGGGTCAAAATCGTATCTATAACTCAGATTTTATATTTTAATAAGTGAATGATTTCAGTTATAAACGATTCGTTTTTCGTTTATGAAAGAAGTCGGTTCGGTTAGTTTGGAATTATAAAAAACTTAAAATTCTCGTCTCATAAACTTCATATGATGGAACTATACGTACTAATTGTACAAATAATTTCTATTTAATCTTCATGACAAATATAAATGAAGTTATTTAGTTTATTCTTATTAATATAATTTAAATTGTATACGCAAAGCCAATACAATATGGTAACTTTGTAGCATGCATTTTTATCACAAAAATAAAGATAAATAGTATAATCATGTCATTCGAATTTATTATATATGTACTAATATACTATAACTCTAATTAATAATAATACCCTATAATTAAAATTTGCAAATAGTTTATATACGGAGTAGTTTATATCTCATGCATGTAAATTAAGTAAAGTTATTTTGTTCATGTAAATTCCAAATAAAACATAAAAAATACGATATGATCGTTGACGTTGTTCTATGAAATACTAATTAACAAATTAAGATTGTCAAGAGTCGTGTGATTTACCAATATAGAACTTTAAATTATTCATGTACCAATAAAACAATAATCTTATTAAGAGTTAAATTTGAATATGTTATTTTCCCGATTAACTGAAACTTAAATCATATATAAGTAAGTATAAAATAAAATACACTAGCTATTAGAGTAACATTTTTTTTGTATAAAATGAAGCATATATTAAAATTTGTGAAAATTAAATAAAAGCATAAATTAAACTATAATTGGTGTAGCTAGGTGATGAAATATAATTGAATTGAACCTGTTGTTTGAGGGCAAAGATATGAGCAACACAACCATGGACCGGGTCTCGAAGCCTGGCCTGAGCTTCATAACAAATGGTGACCACCGCATCGAGCCTCTTGTGGACCGGGACATTTAAAAGGAGTTTGGAGACATTACTTGCTCCAAACACCTTGTGCACCGCCACGAAATGGACGGCACCTTGTTCGGAATCGAAATATGGAGCGAATATGCAGCCTGCCAAGCACTTTCTTCTCAAGAACTTGCAAGCTCCACATGGCCCACCTCCACTTCCACTGGTGTGATTAGGGCTAGGATTTGTACTCATTTTATGTGGGTTTGTTTTCAAACTTGAATATTGTCACATAGATAGAGTGGTTATTAGGGTTTGTATGGAAAGAGAGAGAGAGAGAGAGAATTTAGGGTTTGATGGATGTATTTTATGAGAAAGTTTAAGACTTTAAAGGCACGAACTGAAGAAGCAAATAAGATTGCTTGCGTGAAGCAAACATCTGATATTGCCAGCTGCTTCTTTCTTTATCTTCTTAACTTAATTAGCTAAACGAAACTCTCTCACCCATATGTATGTGTATGATCAACATACATATATGTATATCTTTCTCTCCCCATAGACTATATATGTCACTAACTCGCTATATATATGTGTGTCCGATTTTATATAGGTGAAATTAAGGTACAAAATGGATTAACGTATAAAGGATACAAACTTATTAAGACGAGACACATCGATCATGTCTTAATTTGAGCGATGAGTAAATCCGTATGCGTCATAATCACGCACAAATATTAGTTACACGCATCATAAATAATTAAACAACTAGTTATAACTAATTACACACAATATTATGCAACGTGTTACACAACTTATATCAATAATTACATAACACAGATGAAAATGTTGTAACATGTGTTTATAAGTACGCAACTTATGTTTGGAATAATTACGCAGAGTAATAATTATGCACGTTATACGCACAACACGTCGATGCTTTTTTTTAAGTATAATAAGACTATATTCAAATTAAGGAGAACAAATTACTCGATTTCACGGTGTAATTTTTTTAAAAAATAATGTCGTATAAAAATGTTCCAGGTTTAAAAAATGGAAGAACTTAAAAAAAAGTCAACAATAGTAGAATATTTCAATTTTCTTACCCCAAGCCTTTTTCACGCATAAAATATTGTTCATGTGACTTTCTTCACCTCAATCCTTGATTTCTTAATTAAGAGTCCAAACCCTTCCTGCACTTTGTATGTTAAGGACCATTTTTATTTAATCATATTATGTATTATATTTAAAACAATAGATACAAATACTTATATGCCAGTTCTTCTCTGAGTCGAAGGTGAATATATGCATTTATATAATATAATATGTAGTATATGTATCTGTTTGTGTTTCTTTGTCCACAGGAAAAGGTGAATATATGCATTTGCATCATGTTAGATATGTACGTGGATCTTAGAATATTTTACAAGTAATTAAATAGAATAAAGATGCAGGTGAAGGTTTCACTTTATGCGACTATGTTTTCAGCATGCTTTTGGCATACTTCGGTATTATATCCTTTGTCTGATTTTTACTGATTTAAACCCATTTTTAGGGTTAATTTTGTAATCGTAAGTCATGTGGATGACACATTGGCTAACTTTCCGTTAAAAACTAGCTGGTGTTAAGGGGTTAAAGGCGCAACCAGGTCTCGAAAGTTTGAACTAAATTTGTAATTTTTAAAACTTGAGGGCCAAACATGTAATTTGATCAAACCACGAGGCCATTTATGAAATTAACTCATTTATTAAATAATAATATGAAGTTGCAACTCAAACGCAATCGAGCTAGCTTCGATCGGTTTAACATGGACTTGCTTTGGTGTTATAATTATATATTTGAAGTTATAAATTAATTAATTGTCTAATAGATATTGATAATCACTATAAATTATGAATCTTTCACACTCTTGCACTAATATAAAAGTGTATTCTTGAATTCAGTATTTCTAAACTTTTGATCGACTTAAAAAAACACTTAAAAAAAGTATCAAAGACAAAATGGTGACAGTTTCGCATAGTGGGATCAACATGGATGCCTCTAGTCGAGATTGACACGGTCTCGTGTCAATTTATTAAGTTGATCTGTTAATCTGTTTACTATTTGAATAAAAATAAAAAAAGATATACTTTTAGAAGGTTGGTTAACCTCCCAACTAATTTCTGACTTATTTATTACATCTCGTGTATGACCTTTTTAATGTCACACCCCCGCCAAGGCGGAAACACGAGTGAGCGACGAAATTGAATCATTACACATGATTAAAAGAAATTTCTATTAATTGAATAGTTAATTACATTGATTACAGAAATCAAACAAAACAAGTAGAACAAATAAGTCTTGATTTCGTTAATATCTAGCTAAGTCCACTAAGGCATAGTCCTTGATCCTAGCATGAGCTTATCAACATCCTAGTTAGCTTCACCTGAAAAACATGCTAAAATAGGTCAACTAAAAAGTTGGTGAGAACATAGTTTTAGATAGATATATAGTAATAGATAACACAGTGCAAGTCATAAACAAGTTTCACAATTCCAAGTAATTAAACTTTTATATATGAGTCCACAACCAACCCTAGTGATCGATAGCTCTCCCGTCCAACACATTGTCAGGGTGTTAGACTATAGTGTAAATGTCTAGTATGCAGTTTCTAAACACCCAACTCCTTCCAAGTTGATCAGAATCCACAACTTGAAGGACGCTAGTGTGTTTAATGTAAATCTCCATATGAAAACAGTAAGAGATAGATGCTATAAATACAAGAACTAGTTACATCAAGATACACAAAGAATGAGAAAATTACAAAGAGGTGCATCAAGTATCAAGTATGTTTAATATCCCCCCGCAAGCGGAATGGTGGCGGTCCGACGCGAAGCATTCCCCGAAAGAATTCAAACTGTGGACGAGGAAGACTTTTTGTAAAAATGTCAGCCACTTGAAGCTTGGTCGGGACAAACTAAGTAAGAAGTTTGCCGGAGGAGACAAGTTCACGAATAAAGTGATAGTCAAGCTCGATGTGTTTGGCTCGTTTATGAGAGACAATGTTTTGTGTAAGGAACAGAGCACTTCGGTTATCACACAGGAGAGTGGGCCTATCAGGAAGTAAGGCATGAAGCTCACGAAGCAGGTGAGTGATCCAAATAAGTTCTGCAGCAGTATTGGCCATAGCTCGATATTCAGATTCACAGCTCGAGCGAGAAATGGTGGGTTGTTTTTTGGCACTCCATGAGACCAGATTGCCTCCAAAGAAGATAGAGTAGCCATAGGTGGATCTTCGCGTCTCAATACAACGTGTCCAGTCTGTGTCAGAGTAGCCAAGAATATTTATGTGCGAAGGGTGACTGTAGGAAAGACCAAAGGCAATGGTGCCTTTGATATATCGGAGGATCCGCTTGACACACTGATAGTGAGTGATGATTGGAGCTTGAAGGAATTGACTTACTTGGTTCACCGCATAAAAGATATCAGACCGAGTTATGGTTAAATATTGATGAAACACACCACTTTTAAAAACAAAACCTTAACGCGCGGAAGTCTTAAACCCAGGAATTTTTTTTTCCCTGTCGCATAGCGCGACACCCCCTGGTCACCCCCCTCGCGTAGCGCGAGGGGTCTCTTTTCACAGAAAGTTTCTGTAGATTCCTGCAGGTTTCAACACTTAACCAAATTTCCATCTTTTTCCAAAATACAAGTCAACAAATTTGCCCATCACATGGGTTTTAACCAAAAACCTTTCAACAACGTGATCACACCCCAAAAACATGTTTTGTTTATTAAATTACAATAAAAAAGGGGAAATTCCGCCAAATCATCAAAACATGAAAATATGCATACGAGGATCCGCCAACGCCTTGGACTTGACTTTGACTACCTCGGAGCTTTTCCTACATTCACCACACATATCACCATTAGTAATGAAGATAAATTCATAACAAACAAGTAAATTTCTACTTGTTTCACCCATTCACCCATTTGACCCGTTTCCACCCAAATTGTCATTTAGGCTACATATTCTTGCACCCTTACTACAAGTTTCAATTATGATCAACACATGATCCATTTCCATTATGGCACAAAGGCCATAACTCCGTTTCGTTTATGATCAACACAAGATCCGATCAACCCATGATCCTTTTCCATTATGGTACAAGGCCATAACTCCGTTTCGTTTATGATCAACACATGATCCGATCAACCCATGATCCTTTTCCATTATGGTACAAGGCCATAACTCCGTTTCGTTTATGATCAACACATGATCCGATCAACCCATGATCCTTTTTCCATTATGGTACAAGGCCATAACTCCGTTTCGTTTATGATCAACACATGATCCATTACCATTATAGGTTAACACTATAACTACATTCATTCATTGTATATACTAAATCATTCACAATTTATCATATTACAAGTATGCACACAATCACATAACACATAATCCACAAAATTCACAACTTGTTTTCACACCTTTCACCCATTTGACCCGTTAACACCCATTTGGCCAATTAAGGATTTCATACACTTGTATATCACCTACAAGTTACTTTCATCATTTATAATTCCGTTTCATTTATGATCAACACATGATCCATTTCCATTATAGTATAAATACTATAACTACATTCCTTCAATTATGCATACAATTTTATGCTCATTCATACCACATAATAAATTATGAAACTTTACACATTATACATACAACATTGCATAAAACTCATTTATCATCATAACTAAGTAAGTGCAAAAGCACTTACCTTTCGGGTTAGAAGGTCCCGCTCCGCCTTCTAGACTCACAATTTGATTACCTAAACATACACACCTAGTTTAGTAATCTAACATATACCAAAATTTCATTACAATTGAGTTCACAACTCAATTTCCCAATTCCAACCCAAATTGACCCGTTTGGGTTATCCTCATAACCAAACACCCTCTTTCACCACAAACTCACCTACTTGAGTTTCATTAACTTAATCTTAACACTAATTCTTCTTTCAAAAATTATTATTAAGTTAATTTGGTGTTTGATCAAGTGTCTAACATCTTAAAAACACTTAATCTTCATTAATTCAACATTCTAGCATTATGATCCAAACACCCCCAATTTTCACCATATGAACCCTAACTTCTCATAATCAAAATCAAAGGGTTCTAAGATGTTAATCATCATTCTTTAACTTTAGTTTAGCTAGATTATCAATAATCTAACACCATTTCATCACATGCATACATAATTTCGGATTTCACCCAAAACCCACCAAGAACACATACATGGTGAAATCAAGAGGAAGAGAATCACTTACTTGATGTTAGGAAGGTGTTGTGTGAGCCAAAACCTTCACTAATCAAGCTTTAATTACACGAAAATGGCTTCAACACACTTTTCTCTTTTCTTCCTCTTCTATTAAACGACCCCAACTCCAAAAATGAAGTCAATTTTGACTTCCACATGGTCAAATATGGCAGGTTTGCCATATTTACCATTTCAGTCCCTTAACTTCCATTTTACCCATTTCGTTCTATAGTTAGTTAAAACTAACATAATCCCATTACAAACTTGAAACCCACTTGTTTTAACTTATTTATAAAATATTATTTCCACCATAATATTAAATATAAATATTCAATTATTTGAAAACGAAACCCGGATTTTGGTTCGTTACAATTGAAGAGCACCAACAAGTGACCGGTAAAGGGTTGGATCTTTATATTGTTCTCCTGTAGTAGTAAGCACCTCATTTGGGGCAAGTGGCATGGGAACAGGTTTGCAATCAAGAAGAGCAACTCTGTCAAGAATGTCATGGGCATATTTGGATTGGCAAAGAAACAACCCATTAGCTGTATAAGTGAATTCTAGGCCAAGAAAATAATTAAGCTTATCAAGGTCTTTGATAGCAAACTCATTGTGTAAGCGGGAAATAAAGGATGCAATAATGTTTTCTTGATAGCTAGTTAATATTAAGTCGCCAACGTAGACAAGGAGATACATAATGCACGTGTCTAGTTTGAAAACAAATAAAGAGGTGTCAGCTCTACTGCATACAAACCCATTGGAGACAAGAAAAGCACTAAGTCGATGAAACCAAGCATGTGGTGCTTGTTTGAGACCATATAGGGCTTTGTTAAGACGGCATACATTGTAGGAAAACTAGAGTCAGTAAAGCCAGGGGGTTGCTCCATATACACCACTTCACTTAGATGTCCATGAAGGAATGCATTATTTACATCAAGTTGGTGTAGTTGCCAATTGTTTATAACAGCTAGAGAGAGAACGGTATGGACGGTGGATGCTTTTACAACGGAACTGAAGGTTGAGAGTAATCAAGACCTGGTACTTGGCTAAAACCTTGAGCGACGAGCCGGGCTTTGTGTCGTTCAATGGTACCATCCGCATTATATTTGTTGCGAAAGAGCCACTTGGAGCCAACCACATTATGATCTTTTGGTCGAGGGACTAGCGTCCATGTATTATTTAAGCATAGGGCATCCATTTCTTTGTTCATAGCGTCCAACCATTTTGGGTTTTTAATGGCAATTTTAAAGCCTTTTGGATCTGTAGTAGCAAAGAGGGCCGAGAATAAGCCATGAGTTTGAGTGTGAGCCAAATCAGCCTGATGCTTGGGCTTAAAAATTCCATTTTTGGAGCGAGTGATCATCGGGTGACCAGATGATTGGGGAATGGTTGGAGAGTTTGGAATAATGGTTGCTGTAACCGAAGGGGTGTGGGCTGAAGTAGCAGCACCATCAGGTCCAATGGTGGCAGGTGTGTGGTCCGAGGCTGACATAGACCCAGCAGGAGGTGATTCGTCTGTGGCTGAGCGGGAGAAGGTATGGGCCCATAAGTGGTTTGGGTTTTGAAGGTGGGCTGATCAAAGGAAGGCATAGGCCTAGAAGTGATTTGGGTTTCTGATGAGGGCTGGGGGTTAGTTTTGGATGTGGGCTGGTTACATGCAGGCTCGGTGTGGGGTTGATGAATTTGGTGCATGGGTGATGAGTTATCATCACAGGAACCACATGAAGGGACTTTAGGAGATTGTGATGGTGTAGGTTTTAGTGGTGGTGGATGGTTATTTGTGACAGTAGGGAAATCATATAGGAAAGTTGATAATGATAACATGGTAATACCTTTCTGAGGTGTGTTACCGTTGAATGGGAAGCCATGTCAGGTGATATAGACCCGAGAAGTATTTGGGTCAAGACAACTATAACCTTTATATTGAGCACAATACCCAAGGAAAGTGCAAGGAATACTTCTAGGTGCCAGTTTATGATCTGCATAATCACGAATATACAGATATACCCGACAAGCAAATGGGTGAAAATTATCATATGAGGGCACATGAGAAAATAATACTTCAAAAGGAGATTTTCCTTGTAAGACTGGTGTGGGAAGACGATTAATGGTGTATACTGCCGTGCTGAAAGCATGAACCCAATAAGAAGTAGGAACATAACCGTTAAATAACATAGCTAAACTGGTTTCGACAATGTGTCGGTGTTTGCGTTCCACCCGACCATTTTGTTGTGGTGTGTACGGGCACGATATCCGGTGAAAAGTGCCATTATCATCTAGTAGTTTCCGAACCTTGTGATTTACAAATTCGGTACCATCGTCACTTTGAAATACTTTTATTTTTTGAGAGAATTGCATTTGCACAAATTGCATAAATACACTAAATACGTCATGGAACCCGGCTTTAGTTTTTAGAGGATAAAACCACGTGAAGCGAGAAAAGTCATCCACAAATGCCACATAGAAACGAAAATTATCAACCGAATAAACGTGCGAAGGTCCCCACAAATCACAATGTATCAAATCTAAGGGGTGGGAAGCCCGTTTTTCATTCAATTCAAATGGCAATCGATGTGACTTTTCCAGTTGACAAGGTGAGCATATAACCGGTTTAGGTAAAACAGAAGAAACTGACAAGTGTCCCAATTTATTTAAACGAGAAATAACATCAAATGGGACAGGAATGCCAAAGTTCAAAAGAAGCTTGTAACTTGGACCGAGAAGATGCCACAAGAGCTCTCGGGTTATTGTTGAGGACATAAAGGCCGTGTTCACATCTCCCTTTTGCTAGGACCTTGTGACAATCCGGACTTTTCCAGCTAACTCAGTTAGCAAATCTAGTTAAATCCTAACCTAATTAACTTATCACAAACTCCAAGGACTAATTCTATCATTTCCTAAACCCTACTACACCTTAAACTATAGGGACTAGTTCTGCCAAGTTCCAAAACTGAATCTGTTGACTTCTTAAAGTCAAAATTGAGTGATTTAATTCTTGTTGACTTCTGATAGTCAAACTGGTTAAATTCTTAACCATGTTAACCTAGTTCAAACCACAAGGACCATCCCTGCCAATTCTTAAACTCAGATTCATGAAACTACAGGGACTGATCTAGTAATTAACGATTTCTTGATTCTGTTTGACTTTCAGAAGTCAAACTCGCAGGTTTGATTCAAATTCAAGTCCTATGATCGAATTTTGTCTGATTTGTAACCGATAATGCACGATTAAGTCATTAACATCCACCACTAACTCATTAAACCTAACATTGATTCGTAATCAAACCCAATTATAGATAATTAAACCGAAATCGTCGACACCTTTGTCATTATCAATCAAATTTATCGAATTTGTGTATCACTCGCACAATTGAACTCCTGCACACGACAAACAAGACTCTGTGAAGCTGTTGCACGCACCAATTCAATCAGAGGTGGAACCAGAAGTCGCCGGGAATCAAACCAGTCACCGTCGGCATCAATTTTAGTCGACCACACTCAATTCGTCATCCATTCTGGTAACTAACCTCACCCTTAGCTACGTTTCAGTGTCTTAAATGAAAGCCCTATCATTTACAGGGCTTATAACATCGAATTGGTCTCGATCCAGTAATCTAGGGTTCATACATTTCCAGTTTGGCCGAACCCTATCAATTCGATGTCTATTTATGAAATTAAACGCATCCTTAGATTCGTCTTGATGTCTGGATTGAAAACCCTATGAAATCTGGGGCTTATATCGTCGAATTGAACATGACCCAGATTCTAGGGTTTGTTCATAATTTGTTTTGGGGCTTTTGATCTGAAACACATTTTTAATCCAATTAAACCATATCAACATACTCGCAATCCTTCGTTTAGCAAAAACCCTATGTTTTCAACTGATTCCAATATCGAAATTAATCAATTTGATCTTGAGTTCAAACCTAAGTTTAGGCTTTTGAATATGGAATTAAACAATCTTAATCACGTTAATTTTACAATTAAACACACACTCAGATTCGAAATCATATCATTAACAAACCCCTATACTTCTGAATCAAATTATAAACGAAATCGAGGGTATTGGGACGGGTTTCGATCGTAGGTGATTATGGGAGGGAAGCCCATTTGATTTGTATGTTAAAACCATTTGAATCCAGATTCTGTTGCTTGTGGTTAGGTCAGTGTGCTTGTGTGGGAGAGACCCGGGTTCGAGTCTCTCCACACCCATTTCTTTTAAAAACCGTTTTTGATTATTATTTTTATATAAAAATCATTCCACTATTATTATAATATTATACTAAGGCGTTTTAGCCCGGGAAACCGCCCGTAGACTCGGGTTTGGTTTTATAAACTCTTTTTATTATTATTTCCCACTTTTAAAAAATAATATATTTATATTATTTTTAAACCATAACTTCGTATAAAATAATATGTTTATATTATTTTCAACCAGTGACTCATGTTATAAAATAATATATAATTTATATTATTTTGTCTCGTTTAATTACCTCGTGTGACGTTTTAAAACTATAAATAATATAATTTGTTATATTATTTACTCACGTTTATATATTCGATTAAAAAATATATATTTATTATTTTTCCACACAAATGATTATTTGGTTAATCCTACGAACCTAAAAATAATATATTAAATTATATTATTTTTCTAACTTTTGAAAACGACTCTAACGTACGAATTTATTTATTTATTTATTATTCATTATTAACGTTCGACACGTAACACTTTGATCTTACTTATTATATTAATAAGTTTATATATTCCGTAGACACGTTCGTCTACTCTTAAACCCCTAGAATGCGTTAAGACATTCAATCTTCCGTGTCGTCGTCACAAACCCCATATGACCCTAATCTTATGTATTTATAATTCTAGGGCATACGTAAGTCGTCTGAGACTTACACTTGTGGTTCCAACCTTTCTCTCGTGTGATCCAATCCACTACTCAATCCAGGTGAGTTTCACGACCCCTTTTTTCTGTCTTTATTTGGGGAGAAAACATGTCACAACCTTTTTGGGTTACTGTATTTCATATGATATCACTGTTTAGACTAAGCGTAACACACTTTCACTGAAAGTCCTCACAACACATTGGACCGTTAATTTGACAAGCGAGGTGATGTTTAGTAGTACTACTGGGTTTGACTAGCCCCATCCGCGTTAGTCGCGCTAACTCGATTGTAGGTCGAACAGGTGAAATGTTAGCCTACTCTTTTGGCCAAAGTTGATAGACTTGGCAGGAGGCAAACAACCAGTCATGCTTCGGTTGCGAGCGCTTTAGTAAAACATGAATATTGGTTAGTTACCTTTTGATACGCATATTGAATGTACAATAATCTGCAAACGCTTTATTTGAAACGATTGAAACCTGTGAACTCACCAACTTAGTGTTAACCCGTTTTCCTTACATGTTTTCTCAGGTTGGCACTCAGGATCACGTTAAGTCATGCATGTGTCGTGGACTACAATTGAAATAACTACTTTTGAATAATCTTTATGTTTATTGTATTTTGGTTTTGGGCGCGTTGTTTTGCGCATTTACTTTATTTAACGCTTTCGCAACTTTTACTCCGAACCTTGAGTTTTTATGTTATTATATTTCAAGTCCCATATAGTGTCGTTTGAAGTAACTGATGTCTGAGATCCTGGTTTGTCACCTTCCAAAACGGTAAAACTCCGTTAGTGGAATTTGGGGGTGTGACAGACCTGCTTCGTTGTTCGGTCCTGAATATAAAAATGAGGTTGGGAAAATAAAACATCCACATAGTTGTTAGTTGTCAATTTGCTAACGGATAATAAGTTTTTAGTAATATCGGGAATGACCAAAATGTCCTGTAAACGAATGTTATTGTGGATTGTGGAGTGACCCGTGTATGAAATGGGAAGAACATTACCGTTTCCAAAAGTGACTTTGTCATTTCCAAAGTAAGGGACGGGTTTGGTGATGTTATTTGTGGAGGAGGTCATGTGGTCCGACGCACCCGAGTCAACACACCAATCGGGTCCGGATGTAGTGACATGGCATTGGGCAAGAAACACTTTGGCTAAGTCAGGATCAATAGCAGGAGCATTTTTAGCATAGGTAGCAAGCTGCGGACACAAATTGGCAAAATGACCGTCGGTGCGACAAAGTTAGCAATGAGGGGATCGGCGACCACGGCCCCTACCGCCATGATAAAACCTGCCACTACGACCACGATTATTAAAATTTGGCCTACCAGTGTGGGCATTAAAGGCCACGGCAGGAGTACCAGTGCCGTGTAATGAGCGAATGAACAATTCATGACTTTCAGCTTATGCAAGTAAATCCCGGAAGACTGGTGCGGGCCGAGAGGTTCGTATTGATGTGGAGAATGTTTCAAACGATGGTCCAAGACCGCATAAAAAACAATGTAATTTGTCAGTGTCTTCTACGGGATGACCGATAGCCGAAAGTTGGTCACAAATGGCCTTAAATTTCTGACCATAATCTGCAACAGACATGTTACCTTTAGAAAGAAGGCGTAATTGGTCCCGGAGATTTTGAATACGCTCCGTAGATGAGTTGCTATACGCCACCACAAGTGATACCTAGATTTCGTGGGGATGGAGAGCCCGACGATTTCAGCAGCAGTCTCTTCAGAGAGGGATGCTTAGAGGATAATACTAGTCCGTTGATCGGCAGAGATCCAGGCTGAATGAGCGGGGTTGGGAGCCGGTTTTTCAGAGACTACAATCACAGTAGCGGGAATGACCGATGAGCCGCCCACATGCGATATTAAGTTTTGGTATTTTAAAACCGGTAGGAGCTGGTTTCTCCAGACCAAGTAGTTCGATGAGGTTAATTTGTTTGTGATCATGTGCATAATCTGATTCATGGGAAGGGAGGAATCAGAGGTTGAAGAAGCCATGGAAAGGGATAGGGAAGAAGGGCGACGGTTAGGGAGGGGGGGAGAAGAAAGAGTGTGAGAGAAGAGGAAAGGAGAGGGCAGGAATTCAAGGCTCTATACCATGTGTTTAATGTAAATCTCCATACGAAAACAGTAGGAGATAGATGCTATAAATACAAGAATTAGTTACATCAAGATACACAAAGAATGAGAAAATTACAAAGAGGAACATCAAGTATCAAGTATGTTTAATAGCTAGGAATTGATTGGCATGCATCAACCCGAGAACCGGATGGGCTAGTCAGGCCAATAGATCTATTTATGTACTCCCGTGGCTTCCTCGAAGTTAATGGTTGTTTAGGTTTTGGAAAATAAGAGAGACTTTGTAATGAAAAGTGACATAGCAACATATATAAACCATTTTAGTGTTACTAGAATTACAAAGTATCTTATTGACTACAAAAGAATAGTTTTGACTCTAGAATTTGGTTTCCATTTTTGATACAAGAGCATGTTTTCCACCCCAAAGTAGAAAATAGGGAGGGGCTATGAACTCACCTTGCAAGCGAAAGAGTTGAACTTGAACTTGTAGTAACTTGGATTTGAATGCCTTAAGTATTCCCTATGTAAGTTTGTTTAAGTTTGAAAGCAAGTTTAGGATAGTTAAGGGGGTATTAGTGTAATTTGGTGAAAGTGGTTGTTGTACACTAGAGTGGTTATCATTCCAAAGTAGTACCTCCAACAGAAAAGTTCTCAGGAAAGAGTTGGTCGGATCAGAACCCTGTCTTTCCTAGCCAGACCTTAATGTTTGCCAGATAAATACATACCGGTTTGAAAGTTACTCTATTAGTATAGTAGACCAAGTTTAGCGTGTGAATTGTAAATTTGAAAAGTATAAAGGTTGAAAGTGTAAATATGAATTTAGGAGGGATTTAAATAGATAAGTTGAATATTAGAGGATTTTAATTTGAAAATAAGGAGTTTTAGTAGAAACATGTTTTAGAAATTGAAAAGAAATAATAAAGATCAAAATCAAGTTTTTAAATAAAAGTTTAAACAATTTTGATAAAACAAGGCTTTTAATCTTGGATAGGTCTATGATTATAGCATAAACATGTTAGGGAATCATAGATCTAAGCTAGTTATGAAGAATTTAAAAAAAAAAAAGTATGAACAAATCAGAACACAAGAAAAACTTACTTAAAATACAAGGATTTAAGCTAGAATATTTTAAAAGATAAGAGCAGCGACCTTTAGTTGCTAGAGAGCCCTAGAGGATCGTTGAGGTGCGAAGAATAAATGAGGAATACGAGCTCTATTTATAGGGTGGGATTAAGAACTTATTCGCAAAAATTAAATAGTTGATTGGACTAGGATCACAAAATAGTAAAGATAGTTTGTTAGATTTTATAAAAAAAATAAAAAATAATATGGGGGTAGGTTCACGAAATTTTGAGGATATGGATGAGATTTTAAGTTCAAAATTAGTTAGTTAATGGATGGAAAGGATTAGGATATGATTTAGGAATAAAAATAATGGTTTTTAATCATTTAGGATAAGTTTAAAGGTTTTTAATGGTTTAATAAATTAAATAATATATATATATATATATATATATATATATATTAATCTAGAATTTATAATAATAATAATAATATATAACTGAAATTACAAAAATTAACCAGATTTTCAAGACGTTACAAAAGAAACCCTGAAATTTTCGTATGTGTAACTTTTACCCTTGAAATTTTATTTTAGTCAAACGAAGTTACAAACTTGAAATGTTTTGATTAGGCTAGTCTAAGGCATCCAAAGTTACCATAAGTAGCAAGTTCAAGAATGAATACGAGAATCAGATATAGAATCACAATAAAATAAGTAAGCCGCTCTAAAGTGCAATAGAATACTCACTTTAGACTAAGGCTTAGAAGTTTGAAATGAAAGATATCACAAGTGATATGAGTCATAAAAAGGTTAATAGTATTAGAATCTCAATAGGTTACAAGGTAGAATCATAGAATCATGCATAGAAATCAGGGATGTCACATTTAACATGTTTAATACTTAACTACAACTTGTTTATGATAGAGTCAATTTATATGTGTCCAGTTCTTGTTAAGTGTGGTTAATTGCATAATATTTATTATGAAATGAGTTACTTTTGAATGAAATTGTATATAATAGGTCTTGGATCAAACAGGAGCTAGATACGAAGAAAATCGGTGATGACACACAAGAGAAACGAGCCAAAAAACAGGCTTGGCGTCGGTCAACTGTCATTTGGCATCGTCAAGCACCAAAGTGTCACATTTTGATCTTCAATCGAGCATCGATTTGGAGGGTTGCATACACATGAGCGCTGAAAAAACTGTTTTAGGTCATTAAAATGCAAAACCGGCTACAATTATCAGAGATCTCAGTTTCCAGCCTGCCTCGGGAGCCCCCAAAAGCTCTAAAACACTCGGAATATCCATGCTTTCTTCTAAATCTCATATAGAAACATCAAGATTCAAGATTTAAATTGCATACGAAAGCAACGGGTTTTGGCAACACTCGTTTTTATTCTTGTGATTGGTTCCAGAATTGTTGAAGGTTTTATTACCATCATGCTTTCCTCCTATCAATGCTCCATGTCCAGATAACACTCCGTCATTTAATTTCTAAGGCTTCTTTAACGGATATACCTTTGGGTGGGTTCAAGTTCACTCATGTTATCTCGGATAGCTAAAAAATGAGTAAGTTGGACCGATGTTCTTGATTGTGTGAAGAATTTGGAAGTAGTGGTTACGGATAGAAATATTTCGGATCATCACCCTATTCTTTTAAAGCAAAACTCGGTGGATTTTGGGCATGTTCCTTTCAAGTTTAAATGACTAACTAGCAACGTCCCCGACCTAAACGAAGACTCAACACCGACACGTGGGAAGAAAGCGACTGAGTCATCAAGCAGGAGCAATGCAAGTTTGGTTGAAGTTCTATCCGACTACAAGATGATGAAAGAGAAAGAAAAAGAAGAAAAAAAACAAATTCAGAAGAAATTAGTTGAAACAAAATTGGCCATGATGGAAGAACAACGAGAGACTTTCCGGCAAGAACAATATGACCGAGACATTAAGACGTTTCTCGAACCGCATGACGGTATCCCCGAATAGTTCTTGGAAATCGTCCTACAACGCAAACGAGACATATCCGTAAAATATGGATAGCCTTGCGATTTTTAGATTTTAGTTATTTTATTTTTATTTTTAATGTTTTATTTTTTTAGTTAGTTTTAATTTTATTTTTATTTTTTAAATTAATTTTAATTTTATCTTTAATGTATTTTAATTATGTTTTTAAATTTTATTTACAAAAATGCTATGATAGTTAGGGGTTCTACCCCTCGTGTTTAGGGTAAATATGACGTGTCATGACATGACGTGTTTAGATTGGTTAATCCTTAGGATAGTTAGGGGTGAAGGGGTTCCACGGTTCAACCCCTCTACCCTTACCGGTGGCCAACAGTTATCAAACCCACCCCATCTATATTTATATAAAAAGAACTTCAAAAATGAAAAAAATAATAAATAAATAATAGAAGCAGACGATATGACCCAATAAGTTAACGCCACGTGGTCGGTACCGTAGATTATATATATATATATATATATATATATATATATATATATATATATATAGGGGAGGGTTCCAGAGAAAACCAAGAGTTAGACGAAAACCAAGAAAACCAATTTTTGACCGTTGATTGAAATTGATCAATGTATGAGATTAATCAATGTCAAATCTTTAAATATCTAATAGATAATTAATTTAATTAAATGTTATAGAGGTATATCGGGTAGATTGTAATTTTTATAATTTAGAAACAATCAAAATTCCTTAAAAACCTCTCTCCAATCTCCAACTAAAATCATTGCATTGTGGTATACAAAATGATGCATTGTTGTTTTTTTTTTTCAAAATCGAGCAATATATATAAATACAGGGGCGGACTTACATACGCGAGAGGGGGTTCACAGGAACCCTCTGAGTTTCGAAATTTTTATAGAACGTTAGGTAAAAAAACTGGGGTGAACCCTTTAAAAAATTATGGGGTGAACCCCCTTACAAAGTTTAACAAGTGGTGTAGTGGTGTAGGCTTTGCATTATAACCTGTAGGTTGTGGGTTCGAATCCCTTCACTAACATTTTTTGAAACCTTTTTTACCTGATTGGCTTATTTCGTATGGGCTTGTGCCCTTGTCTCAGTGTTTGGGCCTTGTCCCTTCGTATGGGCCTTATTGGGCACTTGTGTGACACCCGGTCATTTAGAGTTAACCCTGTTAACTTAAACTCAGTTGATTCCGTTAATCTTAACCTAGTAAACCCAAGTACAAACTCCAAGGACTAATTCTGCAAAACCTCAAACACATATGCATGAAACTATAGGGACTAAAGCTGTATTTATCCTAAACCCAACTGTTTGACTTCTGAAAGTCAAAATTGAACATTTTTGACACAAATTAGATTAGTTGACTTTTAAAAGTCAAACCCCCAAATTATCTTGATTCAAATTCGATTCTTTAACCGTAAAATTGTTTGAGTTTAATGTTGTAACGCATGGCATTGATGATTTCGAATGTCTTTAAGCCGTTTCTAACCAATCATTACCACTAATTATTTCAAATTAAAGCCCTAAGTAGAAACCGTCAAACCCATTTCAAAGACTACGCAATTTGATCGAATCCGGTTTCCAATTCTCAAATTGTCACTACACACACACTAGTCGAACCCCTATGAACCTCCTGTACAGTCTATTTTGGCCGGAGTAGCAACCGGAGACGCCGGAGATCGAGCGCTCGAATTCGGAACTCGTCCTAGCCAAACACCATCAATCCGAACTCCATTTCGGTAAATAAACGCACCCTTAGTTTCGTCTTGGTCTGTTGATTGAAAGCCCTAAACAAATTGGGGCTTACATTATCGATTTTAACCTAAACTGATTCTAGGGTTCATCGTTTAAATGGATTAATCGAACCCTAACCTGCACACAGTTTCAATCAAATTAAATTACATGGGTAGTTTCGCCATTCATCACTCATTGAAAACCCTATGAATCTAACCCCCTAATATTATCAGATTAATCCAATTTTATTCGAGTTCAAATCCTAGGGTTACAATTACACGAACAAGGAATTTATGATCCTAAACTTGATGTTTCTGCAATTAATCTCACCTTTAGACTCGCAATCCATCGAAGAACAAAACCCCTAATCATTCGTGTTTAATCGTACCCGAAATCGAAGAAATTGGGGCTGGGATCGGGTCCGGCTCGCGAGTGGCATGAACACAGAAGATGTTCATGATTTAAAACATTTCAAAAGCGTTTTTGTTTGCGATTCCCTAGCGGGCTGGAGTGGTTGGGTCTGTGTGCTGTGGTGGGAGAGACCCGGGTTCGAGTTTCTCCACCCACTTTTATTTTTAAAATCGATTTTTGATATTATTTTAAATATAAAACTTATCCCCATATTATTATAATACTATATTAAAGTGTTTTAGTCCGGAAAACAACTCGTAGGCTCGGGTTTGAATTATTAACCCATTTTTATATTATTCCCGCTTTTAAAAATAATATATCTATATTATATTCAAACTGTAACATTGTATAAAATAATATGTTTATGTTATTTTCAACTCATGATTCATGTTATTAAATAATATATATTTTTATATTATTTCGTATCGTTTTATAACCTCGTGTAACGTTTGAAACTAAAATAATAAAATCGTTTACTCACGTTTATTATCTCGAATAAAAATAATATATTATTATTTTTGCGGCAATGATTATTTAGTTAATCCTTCAAACCTAAAAATAATATATTAAATTATATTATTTTCCTAACATTCGTAAACGACCCAAACGTACGAATTTATTTATTTACCTATTTAATATTATTCGTTATTAACATTCGACACGTAACACGTTGATCTTAATTATTATATTGAGAAATCTATTTTCCCATAGACCCGTTCGTCTAACCGATAATCCTTAGAATGTTTTAAGACATCCTAATCTTCCGTGTCGTCGTCACAAATCTCATATGTCCCTAACTTACGTGTTTATAATTTTAGGGCATCCGTAAGTCGTTTGAGACTTACACACGTGGTTCCAACTTGTCCTTTGTGTGATACTACCTACAACGCAACGCATGTGAGTTTTCACGGCCCCTTTTACTGTTTTAACTTGGGGGAGAAAACATGATTAAACAATTTTGGATTTTGTAATTCGTATGATATCAATGTTAAATGCTAAGCGTAACACGCTATCACAGAAAGTCCTCAACTTATATCGGACTGTTAATATGGATCTTAGCGAGGTAATATTTAGTAGTACTACTGGGTTTGACAAATCCCACCCGCGTTAGTCGCGCTAACTCGATTAGATATCGAACGGGTGAAATGTTAGCCTACTCACACCGCCAGTGTTGATAGACCTGGCAGGAGGCAATAAACAAACAGTCAGCTTCGGTTGCGAGCGCTTGAGCTGAACATGAACATAGGTTAGATACCTATAGATACGTACTGAATGAACATAAATCTGGTAAACGCTTATTTACATATACTGAAACCTGTGAACTCACCAACCTCGTGTTGACATATTTTCTTACATGTTTTCTCAGGTCGCTAAGATAAGACACAGGTGCACGTTAGGGCATGCATGGGATTCAACTTCTCTGATTATGACTTATTTATAATTATTTGAATTATTCTATTATACTTGTTTTGGTTGAACGTTTTGGACTTTTTGGACTTTGGTTTTGGGCGCGTGTATTTTGTGCATTTACTTTCTTTACGCTTCCGCATTGATACTCTGATTTAAATGATATTTTCATTTTGAGTCCCATGTAGAGTCGTTCAAAGTAACTAATGTCTGAGATCCTGGTTCGTCACTTCCCAAACGGTAAAACTCCGTTAGTTGAAATTGAGGGTGTGACAACTTGGGCTGGTAAATGGTAATAACTAATAACAAGTTTCAGCAGTTGGGAATTAGGGAAAGGAAAGAAGCAGAGGTTGCGGCTCCAGCCTCCACAACCTTTCAAGTTTCAGCCTCCAACTCCAACTCCCCCTTCCGCCACTGCTGCTCCCCTGCCATCGCCGAACACCGGCCCACCTCCTGCCAGTCTCTCCACCATATGTTAGTTGACTTTTTATTCCCTCTTGTTTGTTGTTTACTTGTTTGAAAAAGAAAATTTAGGGTTAATTTAAATGTTAATTTAGATGTTAATTTAGATGTTAATTTGAATGTTAATTTAGATGTTAATTTTGAATGTTAATTTAGATTTTAGATGTTAATTTGAATTTTAGATGTTGATTTAAATGTTAGATGTTAATTTGAATTTTAGATGTTACTTAAAGGTCCAATATAGAAACAATTGTCAAAACATGGCTATAGAATAAAAAATACATAGAATCAGCAAAACATCAAGTTCAATAAAAGAATATTTACATACTATGATTTAGTTAACATGCATTTTGTGTCAAACTATTAACCATTTGACCTGCTATATCTGGATTATAAATGTGGATAATTCACAACAGTGAAGAGTCTTTAAATGATCCTAAACATACAATGTGCCTAGCAAACCAGTTCAATATTTGGTACCCAACAAAGCATCATTCAATATACTATGCTACATATAGAAATATGATTCACTTAATTGATTTTGTAGGAAAAAGAAATAAAATGAGATCACAGAGTTATAATCTAATTTATGAGATATTAAACCCATAAAATAGAATGATCATAAGAACAACTTTAGAAAACATAATTAAAAAGAAATTCTACAAGCTGTTTTTGGTTATTGGATTCCAACTCTTAAAACTGAAATTAAATGGTTCTGAGATAATCATCAAAAGTATGATAACATTATTCCCCAAAACCTAAACTCATTAAGCAAATAAAATCAACAAAATATACAGCAATAACTCCAATAATCCAAACAAAAAAAAGATTAAAACTACGAAAAGATCAAATCAAAGAAATTACATATGCAATTCAATCATACCCACTAAATTGGGGGAAAAGATCAAAACAAAAAATAATAACAAATTACTAACCTTTTTTTATTATGTTATCGTATTTTTGTTATGTGATAAACTTTATCCGACCCGAACCATCGAACCGACCCGAAATTTTTTATGTCCGCCCTATGAAATTGGAGTATCTAAAAACAGTGAACCCTTTGAAAAAAATTCCTAGATCCGTCACTATATATATATATATTTACTTTTAGTAAGTGCAAGAAGTATACTTTCGATGTCAGATTATACTTTCAAGTAGTAATGATGTATACTAGTTACGTATGTGTAACTTGAATATTGGTTTATGGAAAATGTGACTAGTTTTTTTATTTTTTAGTTGGCAAATGGTAGTGTTGGTTTGACAATTGTTTTTTATTTTTTAAATATTGGTTTATGGAAAATGTGACTCGTATTTCTTTTTGTTAAGTGGATTATTACTTTGCTTAGGTTTTAATTTTTTGGAAATTGCGCATTGAAAGTGATGATTTACATACATTATTTCACTACATGTGTAACATGTATTGATTACGTGTACGGAACTCGTACTAATTAAGTATATGTAATCATGTGTATATTTAGAGAAAAGGAATCATACATGATGATTAACACGTATTCATGTGTTTACAAACATTCTTTGACTAATGTATTCATGTGTTTACAAACATTCATCATGTTTTAATTTTTTGGAAATTGCACATTGAACATGATGATTTACATACATTATTTCATTGCATAATTTAGCTCTTAATTGTTCAGGCTATCCAGTATATTTTAACATGTATCTTGCTTACTCATGTGTAACACGTATTGGTTACGTATACGAAACGCGTACTAATTACGTATATGTAATCATGTGTATTTTTAGAGAAAAGGAATCATACATGATTAACACGTATTCATGTGTTTACAAACATTCTTTGACTAATGTATTCATGTGTTTACAAACATTCATCATGTTTTAATTTTTTGAAAATTCCGCATTGAACATGATGATTTACATACATTATTTCAGTGCATGTTAATGTGACTATTAATGGTTCAGGTTATCCAGTATACTTTAACATGTATCTTGCTTAAAGTATCTTGCTTACTTATGTGTAACACGTATTGATTACGTATATGAATCTCGTACTAATTACGTATATGTAATCATGTGTATTTTTAAAGAAAAAGAATCATACATGATGATTAACTGGTACTAATGACGTATTACGTATCTACGTGTGTAGATATATCCAATGCATTTGCGGGTATAATTGAGGTCTAGTTCTCCATATCCATCCTTCAAAATTCGTTTTAAAAATTAAATAAATATCAAACATTAATGCATAACTTAAAAAAAATGAACAATTTATCAATCCTTTAATATTCATATCTTGTTCAATATTGATCAATCCTTAATATTCCTACCTTCAACGTCGATGTTCTATGAATTAATACAAATGTTCGGAATTACCTCTCATATAAAATCATATATAGCCAATCGAATCTGGATTGTTAATTATCAAGCATAATTTTCACCAATTATTAAAAAAACGATTTGGAAGGATATCAAAATTTCTGAAGATCTTTAATATAAATTGTATTGTTTAAATTTGATTTTTGAATTGTTTAAAAGAAATCATATATGTTATATATATTGAACGTGCAAAAAAATAATAAAAAGGAGAGAATAAAATGGAGATAAACAAGGGATTCTTTTGGAAACAATAAATATCTTAAATATAGTAAATGTATTTACTTAAATACCCTTTATAATAAAAAGAAAATAAATAAAATCTAAATTTTTTTATTGGTTGAAACTGGTTTTCTTGGTTTTTACCTAACTTTCATGTTTTCTCTTCATTCTCTCCCTATATATATATATATATATATATATATATATATATATATATATATACTAGGTTAAAATCCCGTATATTACACGGATTAAATAAATGTAATGTCATATATTTATTAATAAAAATTTTTAATTTATTTAAAAACCCGTGTGTTACACGGGTTGAATGATTTAACGGGACGGTTATAAATTCTGTGAAGTTAAAATTTTAAAACATTTTTTTCAACTCGGTATTAATATTTTTTTATGTAATTGATAAATGTTAATTTATATTAAATCCATTTAGTTAATGATATAATAACTATCTATAATTAAATAATAAGTATCCATAATTAGATTTATATTAGATATTTAAAAGTATATATTATTTTAATATAACTATTTAATAGAAGAGAGAGCCGAGAAAAATATACCAAGGATACATCACAAAGTGACATGTGTCCCAAAAAACCTTTATTTATTTGTGTATATATATATATATATATATATATAATTTGAAGTTATAAAACGATCAAAAAAACAAGTAATTAGTTGATGTAGAACTAAATGGATCGATCTTTGGACACAGAATAAAACAAAGACCTTAATTATGAGTTGGATGTTAAGTACTCTACCCAACAGTTTGACCCCGATCGACTATTTTTTTAAGGACTGACTAAAGCCAAATAAATAAATAATTTTTTTTTCTTTTTTTTTTAAAAGGCCTAAGCCTGGAAAGGGAGCTTTAAATTGAAAATTAATAGCAGCTGGAGATATTAAAATAATATAAAAGGGAAAAAAAAACATAATTCGAAATTGTGAAATTCAAGTGGTTAAACTTTAAAGTGTTAAGACCAAGTAATCATGAAACTTGGGATGACTTTATGACTTTCAAAGAATGAAATAGGTCAACTTATCTAAAACCTTGTTTTGGCATGTTAATAATAAATAATGTATGTGGGGTTCAGATTTGGCTCACTGGTATGTGCGGGATGTGTCGTCGCGCGTGGTATGTAATTTTGATTTTTTTAGGGTCATAAAATTTTTAAAATTTATATATATATATATATAGGTGGAGCATCAAATAAGAAGTACTTTTTCGCTAAAAAATCTAAGAAATGATAAAAACCTTAAGAAACGATATCAAACGAACTCCGATTGAGCTAATTTCAGCGGCGTTGGAACCGTCTCGTCGAACTCTACCATCTTCACTTTTAGGGTTTAGCATTTAAGGTTTAGATTTTACGTTTGAATTTTAGATTTTACGCCATGTTCTTTTTTGCATTTTCGTAAATTCGCATGTGTAAGGTGAGTTTATACCTGGTGTAAGTTTTTTTTTTAGCTAAATATTTATTTTTCCGAAAAAATTTACACTGGTGTAAACTCCCTTACACTCGTGAATTTACAAAAATGCAAAAAATAGCATGACGTTATATTAATGTAATAATGTTATTCAAAACCGACAAGATAAAACCTTAAAAATTTAATCGATTTTTGCGGGGTTTTTTGGGGTTAACACAATAAAAGAGGGTTTTGAAAAGATCTCAATCCTATATATATATATATATATATATAATTATATTTTATAAAAAACTATAAAGTTTAAACCCATTAAAATTCAAATTTATTTTGGCTCAAATTTAATTTAAACACAATGGTTTTTTAACCCAATTCAAATTTTTTAAAAATATAAGTTCATATTCTATGAGCATTTCTCTGTAGTCGTGCTAGACATTTGAATTCTCAGAGACGCCTCTGGTGGGGTTAAAATGTTAAAAGTCACCAACTTATAATATACTTCATAAAAAGGTTAGTTTGTTTGTAATGTAATATTTTTATTTTTATTTATATTAAGATTATTATACTTTAGGAAATAGTTATATTAGTCACTCAATATTATAAAAATAAGTCTTGTATTTTTCTTATCATTCAAAGTTAGTTAGTGAACTTAGAAACAGATTATATGGATTGCTGTATATAGTCTTTCATGTATGTAGATATCGATTATTATACCTCTAATTATGATATTAATGAAGAAATTAGAAAAAATATTTATACTATATAATAAATAAAGGTTTTTCATGCCACGTGTCGTCACCATATTTATTCTCATTATTTTTTTCCCGTCTCTCTCTTCTATTAAATACACCTTTATCTTTTAATAATAATATATTTAAAAAAAATATTAATTATACTAATAAAATACATTTATTTTAAATTATTCATACTATAAGAAACTTTTAAATCTAATTATGTAACTTTTATTTTCAATAAAATAGTAAATGAAAGTCAAATTACATTAAATAGTAATTAACGTATATTCGAAACCCAATTATATATTAACTTTTACATATTTTGAATTTTGTTTCCTATCCTTAGTATATGTAATACATTTTTACACCTGTAAAATATATATATAAAAACTTAAGAATTTTATGAATTGATATTTTTCACCCCGTGTGTATTACACGGGTTCTAAAAAGAGATAAAAAAAAATTATATGTAGGAAAGATTGGATTTAACTTATTAAAAATTTGAAATATAATAAACATTTCTAAACTTAAAGAACCTTTATCAACCGGCTTTGATATCATGACTGCGTCATACTCATATTGGGTGGCTTAGCCTTTCAAGTTAACTCCATTTAATTAACATTTTTATTTGACATGGAATATAGTAAAAGTGTATAACAAACAATATAAACCGCAAGATGTCAAAATGTAGACAACTAATATAAATGAGTAAAACCTAAATATAAATAAATATCAACTAAATAATTAAATAAAGAGACACTAATACAAAGCATAAGCAATTAAATAAAAACTAGCGCAATTATCAAGATTAGGTTATCAGGGGAATGTGAGAAAAACAAGTCAGCAATGAGCACAGCAAGCAAGAAGCAGATTTGTCTATTTGCTTGCTCCTACTCATTGCTGACATGTTTTGTTCCAAGATATTAAATAAAAATATTTAAGGAACCTGTGAGAAATCATCTATATAGAATCATGAAAACTTTGTTATTTATTGAGGTATAATGAGAATAATGTTTACAAAGAAAACTTAATCAAATCATATCTCGTAATAATGGTAAGATTATTACAATGAACTATAACTAATACATCCTCTCTAATATTCTCCTGCAGTTGGAGCTGGAAGCAATCAAACGCTCAGACCAGAGCGAAAAACAAAGAATATGTCGGTATAAGAACATATCTCTAAAAAAACCATAAAACATAAACAGTAAGAAAAGTCTACAACGGAAAACGCCGGTGGCAGATCTAAGGTTATGGCAGAGGCGACAAGAGGCAGACTACAAAGCCATGGTGACGGGAGCTATGACTGCGGCGGCACGCGGTAGAGGTAAGAGAAGACAAGATGCAGAAGAAGATAAAGAAAGTCGTCACACAAGGGTAACGATGGACGAAGAGAGTCATCGGGCAACCATGATCTAGCAGTGGTAGCGACAGAGAGAGAAGAGGGAAACAAAAGAGTCAACAACATAAAGCTTTGATACCATATATAATCATGAAAACTCTGTAAGATATTTTATATTATTGATCAACAAGGATGGCCCTGAGGGTGTGGCGGGTGGACGACCGCTTAGCACTTAATATTTTTTTTTCCGAGTTTAGGTATCGCGGGTCGATCAATATATTAAAAAAACTTGTTTATTGGTTACTTACGTGCTCTAGAATCTAGATAGAGCCCAGTAAGTTAATAAACATTTCAAAACAGAAGACGTGAACAGTAGATAATTCTGATTGGTTGAAATGGTCGGCTAGAAGACGTGGCACATTTCAATTAGGTTGTTTTTTTTTTAATTTATCCGACTTTGAGTTAACATTTAAGACTGTTTGTTGGGAAATTCACACAAAAGTGGCCTTGGTCTGGTTCCACCAAAACGTCGAGACAGTTTACCAAAAAAAAATTATAAATACAAAATAAATATAATTGTGTTTTTAAAAAACACCTATTTTGATACATATTTTTTAAATCAATAAATAAGTTTATCCAGTGCACTTTTTTTTTAAGGTAAAGGGCCGATCATGTGGATACTATAAATAAAATTTTGAGCCCTTTAAGCAATCAAACACTCAACTAGGCCCTGAAAAAAAAAGTAGGTCGTTAAAGATAATGGGCCGATCATGTTTTCATGGAGAGGGAAACGACCCATCTGGTCTGAAATTGGAACGATAAGTAGATAACTAATCTCTTGAGCTACAATAGTTAACTTTATTTTATTTTCGGTAAAAGAATATAGGCTTATGGACTAGTTAGTTAAGTCCAGGCGTTTAATTGTTATGATTAAATTAGATTATTAAAAAGTTAGATGATTTAGTTAATTATTGAATTACTATTTTTATTATACTTAAATATGATTACGTAGTAACTGAGAAGCATACTAATTTTGTTAAAATTTCATAATTGTATTTTGGGCATTATTTAATGAAAGCACACATTTTAATAATATAATTCACTACTAAAAGATTTATAATTTATTATTATACTAACACTTAAAAGCAAGTGCCATCGACATACCTCATCTTTGTTAATTGGTAAAAGTGGCCCCTCAATTTTGTAAAATGTCACTTTGATCCTCTAAAATTTTTTAAGTTTCAAGTTTACCAGATATAGTATATATAATCTAATTTTTCCTTAACAATTTTCGTTTATTTGTTTATTTTTTTTCTTGGTGTCGGCGGAGGAGAGGAGAGTAGATGAAGTGTTGGGTTTTTTTTCTTTTGGGTTTCAGAGAGAACAAGGAGGAGAAGAATGGTCTTTTAGAATTTATATTAAGGATATAAAAACTAATAGAAAAGTTAACGGTCGTTAGGTCTAGAGACTCGTAGTGTTAAAACATCAAACATCGGGGAGCAAAAGGTGTTAAGGGTGGACGAAACCTGATATTTTGTTCAAATCTTAGGGACGAAAACTACAGCTTACTCCAGATTTTAAGTACTGAAAGTTAGACAGACTTTGTACTTTAGTGGAAAGGATGAACTTTTCTAAACGTAAAGAACGAATTATGTAATTACTTTAATTTAAAGACGTATACTGAAATTTGGTAAATAACTCTCGTAATTTACTCAATGTAATTTAAGTATTTTTTTTATCGAGAATGTAATATAAGTCTTTTTATCGTATATTTTATCGCTATTTTCTCTAATTTGATAAAAGCTTTTTTGTTTGTTTTGTGATGGACTGAAAAGAATCTTCAAAAGTTCAAACCCTTGATCACGTCAGAGTAGACCGAAGGGCTTCATAACAAGCTTCAGAGATCAAATTCACTGCGAACAGATCATGAATGCAAGCAAAGTTGAAGAAGATCTGTTTCATCATCATCATCTTGACCCGATCGATGATCCTCAGCCGCTGATTTTAGATCACCATGACCACCAGGAGGAGCAACCGTCGCCGCCGGAGTTCTGTCTGCCTCCAATGCCGGAATTCGACTTTTTTCGTGATGAAGACGAAGACGATTCCATGAGCCATACCTCATCTGACGCCGACGGTGCTATTTCGTCCGATCAAACAAACCCTAGGTTTCCGTCTATTAATCCAGAGCCTCATATATCGTCTCAATTCTACACGTTTAACATCGAGTCTCACTCTTTGATGATCCGTTGCATCCTCGAAGGCCGTCTAGCGACGCCGGATGAAATCAAGGATGCGACGCCACTCGCGGTGCTCAATAGCTGGCGGTCGGTGTGGAAGGACCGTAATGAGGACACTGCGTATCTGACGGCTTGAAAGCGGATTCAGGATAAGCTTACTTTTCGCTTTGGTGAACAAGGTAACAAATTCCTCTGTTTTAAGAACAATTCGAATAATCAGTTCGTTTCGCATATTAGTCAGTGGCAAGATATAGTTATGAGTTGTCATGCTGATGCTGATTCAAAGCACCTAGGGTTAAAGGAGACTATAGATAGAATTAAGCAAGTGTGGACTGTAGGTGCTAAGTTGTATGGTATACCTGAATCGTATATTAGGGTTTGTGTAGCTGCATGTCCTGTTTGTTCGGATTCAAATGGATCCGCGGGAGCTAAACACAAGGTTGTATTATGTATCAGGCAAAAGTACATTAGGTATAAACCATTTATGGCAGAGGTTAAGGATTATGCGTGTCATAGAGCAGGGGAACCTGCCTCTTCATCAAAGAAATCAAGGAATTTAAAAAGAGAACCTTATGCTTCTAAGAGATGTGGATGTAGATTCCGGATAAGAGCAATTGTGCCGATTTTGAATTACAATGAGAAAGACAAAACTTTTGTGTATCAAGAAGAGGGGACGGCTGTGTTTAAGCTGTATGCAGTGCATTTAGGGCATGAGCCAGGGCCGTTGGATGGTAATGCAAGGATAATGCACAGAGTTCTTGGGCATAAAGGATGGCCATTGATGGAACAAGATATGATCTTTGGGATGAGTGATGAAGCTGAGAATGAGTGTTTTGCGTTTGTGGGGGAGGATAATGGGGATATGCAGTGTTCTGTCTAGCAGCAAGTTAAGGAGTTGAGAAATGAAGTTGGGCTGCTGGAAGGAAAAATGGCAAAAATCCCACCAGAGCTACTAGGTTTAGTGTCTCAAGAACTGTTTGATCTATTGAATAAAGTTTTAAGTGTAGGGTCATACGAGTCAAATTCAGCAGGGTTGCTTTCTGAGAAAGCTGCAGCCTGATGATGTATTGGTTGGAGATAATGATTTAGCAGATTGGAGCCATCATCAAAAGATTTATGGGGATGACAAGGATACGGATTTAATTGAAGATGATGATGACAGTTTTGGTCAAACTATTGGAGATGTTGCTTCATGGGATCAGATCAGGGCAGATTGCAGGACTGAGAAGGATCTTCTGGGTGAGGCTTGTAAACCTGAAAACTGGCTGAAATGTGGCGGCTTTGATGAAAAAGTTATACTCAATAACGATGAATCCAAACTAATAAAGCCCGTGTGGCATGATGAAACTATGGAGACAGACAGCCTTGTTTCTTTGCAAGTTGATAGTTTTTACCCTGAGAATCATAAATGGTATGAATCTCCATGTGGTTTGGGCCCTGAACCTGGTTGTTGTGATGATGGGTTCAGGCACGGGGATATTGTGTAGAATAACAAAGAGGGGGTTAATGCAGTACACTAACTTAATCCTTAGTTAATTTGATGCCATTCACCTTTTTGATTGTCAGTTGTATATTTGTGTACACAGAAGATGTTGCATTTAATTGCTTCATGTTCTTCGGTTTTAAAAAGCACGTCTAGGATCGAAAAAATGCCTTGATGGCTGAGGCTGCGCTCTCCAAGGTAGCCCTTGTGAAGAGTGGTGCCACATCAGTCATGGGCAGCCCTCACGGACGCTCATCGGAGACAGTCTTAGGCGCATTGCTAGTATGTATCTTAAATGGAGTTTATTTTCTAAAATGAAGCATGTGAGTGAAATATTTGACCGTGGAACATTGGGTGTGGTTACTTTTTTTTAAGCGGAATACATTTTCTAAAAATACCTTTATATTAGTAAAAATCAAGCCCGGCAAAAGGGTGGGTAGGTCGGGACACAGATTCTAAGCAAAACGAATTCAGGTCAAAGTGGCAAAAGGGTGGGTAGGTCGGGACACAGATTCTAAGCAAAACGAATTCAGGTCAAAGTGGCGGTGATCAATGGTCGTGGGTGATTTCAAGTTAACAAATACTGCTCCGTTCTATAGTATAACTCTGTAAATTAATATATGTAATTTCTTTTACCCAAATTAACCTATTTTTATAAATCAAGGTTAAATATCGTCTTTTATGGTTTTAGAAAAAAAATACTAACTTTTAATTATTAAATACAATAAAAAACGAATTACTTAAATGATTCTTCTTTTAGGACGCTAACTTAAACACTCTCGGAACCTGTAAAACACTCGACCAACTAATGAGAACCGCTTTTATTACACGCAAATGATAACGCTAAGCTAGAAGTCATATATAGTTAAATGATGTATGTGATTATGTATGCGTAGTTATTCTCTTTAATTATGGTGTTAGTTTTTACTTGTAGTCTCGTCCATATAAAAATAATTAAACTATCATTAACCTGTTCTTTTTTTTTTTTTGAACGGCAGATTTCCATTAAAAGCCAAAGATTGATTATTGTATTGTTATTCTTAATTTAATTATACACGAATATCAATGCACACAGACCTCCAAACACATAATTAGTTAATTACAACAAACATGTCAATCTTTTTATAGTATCCCAAGAAGATTTGTAGTTATAAGGTGAAGTTAGAGATTTGGGGTGATTATTTTTCAAAACCGTGACAATAGTATAAAAAAAACTAATAAGGTGCTGGAAGAGTTTAAATTAAAAAAAAAAAAAAAAAAAGAGGAGAATTGTAAGGAGAGTAACACAAAAAATAAGGAGAGAATTATTTGACGATGACTAATAAAGGTGTTGGGAGTGCATCTTTTTTGTTATTTCCACGTATGAAATCTTGTCCGCGTCACGTTAGATTTTTCATCCGTTTTCATCCATCTCTCTCTATTCATGTACATTCCTAAACTATTTTTTAATTAAATTTAATAAAAACTAATATTAGAAAAATACAATAACTAAAACATTTTATTAACTAATTTTTTTTTAAAAAAATTTACATAAATTTAAAAGAAAACTTATTAGAGAAAAACATCAGTCGTTTAAACATAGTCGTTAGAAATTTTTTTTTTCGAGGTTAAAAAAATACTTATTTTGAATACAACTCTGTTTTCGTTAAAATTTATATCGAAATTTTGATAAAAAAATAAATAAAACTGTGTATTTAGAATTATTTTTTTAAGTTAACGAGCATAAGTTATTAGAGAAAAATCAAATTAAATATTAAATGAAATAACAAAATTATAATATAAATAATTATTAAAATCTTCAGGCAGCGATCGGCATGGTCATCCTATTTTCATCAACTTTTTACACTACCGAGAGGAGGACGGTGTTCCTACGATACTACCCCTTCCGCTCATTTTTGCCGCATACACTCCCATCACCTTAAGTGAATAAGGATATACTTAATAATATAAAATTTAATAATTATTTAAGTCTTCAATTTGATTGTAAATTTTGATTATTATAATAGGCTAATAGCAACGCAAATCAATACAAAAGGAGAAAAACAAAATTTTGTTTTTAACTAAACCATATAAAATCGTTTAATTCTAACCTTTAAGAGGATATCTCCTGCAGGGTTTTAGATTCAAATCTAGTTTTCCTTAGTTTTCTAACTTTAACCCTCTTAAAGTTTAACTTGTAGAATTTTGACAACAATATAAAACAAAATGTTAAATGATTATTACACTTAAAATAATGATAGTTTAATTAAAGTATTATTACATTAAGTGTAAAAACAATTTATTAACTTTATCAAAAACCATATCCTATAGTAACTTTATAAAAATTAAAAATAGAATTAATTAAGTAAGGATATGTGTTGGAAGCTAAGGTTGTTTATGATATGGAGAGTGGTAGGCCAAGGGGATTCGTGTTTGTGACTTACAATTCTACTGATAAGGTCAACAGTGCAATCAACTCTTTGAATGGAGTTGTAAGTAAATAGATCCTTTCTCAGGAATCTATATGTATGTATGTATGTGTAATTGATGAATTTTAATAAAAATTGCGTGGTGCAGGATCTTGATGGTAGAAATATTCGAGTTAGCGTTGCTAAGCCCACAAATGCATCAGTTTTAAGAAATTAAAAGGTGTGATGAGGTCAACTCATGAACTTATATTTGTTTTAAACAATCTTTTTGATTTGGTGTTAATTCGTTCTGTGAATCCTTGTGACACAGGTGCAACATGTTACAATATAAAGAGGAAAGTGGTGCTTATTATGAAGTTGTGACTACCAAGGATTAGCCGGTCTTATAAGTGTCATTAAGTTTTGTAATGAATGCTATTAAACTATATATTGATTTCTAATCAATCATTTTGGTGTATGCAAATGCATTCGGTTAGATCTTTTTTGGGAAGAATGTTTATGGTGATTGTGAACTTGTGAACCTGCAAATTAGGATTGAATCATGCACAAATAACACATCCAAGGAGTCATGCTACAATAATTTATAAGTATTTTTCTACAATCGGCTATTTTAATTATTAAATAGGAAAATACATTAAAAAAAGGAGGTGATTTTTTATTTTCTTAATTATTTCATATTTCATAAAATCAGCATTACGACTAGCAATCATATTTCAAGATATACAAATCCTAAAGTCTTGGCTTCAAGGAAAACAGAATGATATAACATTTGCTCCAGGCTGTTAAAAAAAGAGAATGCTATAACATTTGCAAGAAACATTCATATCAAATTTTAACTTTTTTGTTTAATTAATGTAGGATCACATGGATGGTGGTTTCATGAAAGATGGTTTCTTTGCTTCTATAAATGTGGGTGCCTGGTGGTGGTGGTACACTTTGCTTCATCGGAACAAATCCGAGGAGCAAGCCTACGTTTCAGCGTGGTGGTAGTTGCGGTTTACTCGGAAATAACAATTGAAGGGGGATTTGTTGGTGGTTGTTTTCCAGGAACCTTGGACTCTCTTTTGGTGAGTTTCTCCTCCTATTTTTAACAAGACATATAAGAGGTGGTAAAATGCTCATGTTGAGTGACCTGGTAACAAATCTAAATGGGATCACCAGTGCGGGTCAAAACGGGTCGGTTGGGCCCACCTCCACAAAGTGTATCTTTTTGTTTATGAAATTTATGAATATTTAATGTGTAAAATATGATAATAAAAGCTATATTATTTCAACAATATTAGGAGGTTGACGACTTTCAACCAATTTGACATATTTCCATTTTTACCAATTTGTAACTTGATTTGACCCGGTATAGAAATTTGTAACCCCATGTACCCAAAAAGTTGGTTGAAATTGCCATATCACATAAGTAAAATATTGAGTAACAGTAGTCTTTTAATGCAGTGTGGTCACAATTCAAAACCAAATCTGCCAAGATGATTGAGGAGGTTGAAAGGTACATATGAAAATAGTTTGTTTATATGACAGTTGAGAATTTATCCATTTTCCATTTTGATTATAATGTTGGATATTACAGGGCTAAAGATGAAGGGGAAGGTAATTTTAAGCCAAGAAACAAGCTTTTCCATCTCCGGTTAAATCGTCTACAATTAAGAGTCGCGTTAATCGGTTAGGATAATAGTAGTATATGTACACACAAACAACACGCACGCGCACACACATCAAGATCAAGATCAACTTTGGTCTCTATGGTTTCTTTCAGATTTTCGCCTCTTGGCTGCATTGATGAACTCCATTATGGCTTCTATTTCACTTACTTTATGGGGCAAAGAAAACATGACACGGGTCAGCCGACCTGACCCACAAAATCTTCATTCTTTTTTTTTTGAATTTTAAAAATAAGTTTCTTTTTTTTCGGAATTCTTTTAGCTTAAATGACACATACCCCGAATCGACCCACTTGTGATGGGTAGTTTATTACGATTCGAAATGGAGATGTCAATAACACAAGTGTTTATTACGATTCGAAATGGAGAGGTTGGTTATCAAAACACTTTTTATATCTAATATGTAATATCAATGATTAGAAGTATTTTGATAATTTTGAGTTATAATGTTTTAATTGTTTATCCCGTGTAATACACGGGTTCTAACACTAGTGATGAATAAACATATTGTTCTAATATATTAGTTTACAATTAATCCAAAATTAAATTAAAGTGAAGAACCGTGTGAATCATGTAAAGCATTTAATAAAAGTTAGAAATAACGTATGATAAACAATTACATAAATGATAGTTAAAGGAAAAGATACAAATAAATTTTCACAAATCACGATTCTTTACTTGATTATCATATTGTCCTAAAACTTTGTTATGTCAACTTATTATTTTTAAACAAAAGGGAAACTACAAACACACAGGCTCCCTACTATCCAGGCAATAGATGCTATACAGGTTGTATTAGTTATGTTTTTCTCTTATACGAGACGTATGATTGAAAATTATATAAATCGTATAGCTTTTCTGACACATAAACGACTAATGTAACAGTGTACACCCCTAAAAGATGTTATTCGAATCGTGTAACCTTTTTTGCACCTATATCATCTGTATGATGAAACTGAAACACAAGCAGATAAAAATGAAACATCATATGATAACATTAAAGTACCTTCAACTTACATCAATTTAAAGGAAACTAATTTGACTATTAATGACAATTGGGTGTTGTCATATTGTGAGAGTAAATTTGATTTCACTCGTGAGTTGAGAAAAAATTCTTTTTATGACAAGGAAGAATTTATTAAAGCCGTCAAGCTCTACAATGTCAAGACACACAAACATTTTGAGGTTGTTGAATCACGACCTACCACTTGGTGTATAAAAATGTAAAGCTACATAAACAAGGTTGCAAATGGCAACTTCGTGCAAGTAAAAGTAAGCGTAGTAGATCTTTTGAAATCACAAAGTATACCGGTCCACATACTTGTTTGCATTCTAGAATTACTCAAGACCATCCAAACCTTGTTGCAACATTGATCCAACATCTTATAAAAGCGCAAACTTCTATTAGTATTACTACTTTGAGAGTTGAAGTAATTGATAAGTTAGGCTATACTCCTTCATACATGAAGGTTTCGGTAGGAAAACAAAAGACAGTCGAACAAGTCTTTGGGAATTGGGACGATAAATCCACAAGCTCGTTAATGACTCAAGGGACAGGCACTTTGTTGAAACCAGTTATTCGTAACAAATTCTATCTATCAATATGGAGAAACAAGAATCGAGTAGAATAATCAAGAAACAAGGATCAAATCAAAACACATAGTTAAAGGTGTAAAACTCAAGTGTTTATTGATATTGCAAATGAACTCCCCCTTTACAAAACTTCAAATGTACAAGTATTTATACTAAGAAGACAAACTAGAGTTTTCATCCGAAATACATTTCGGTTGAGAGTTTTCGTCCGAAATACATTTCGGTCAAAATGTATTTCGTCCGAAAACTATTTCGGACAAAGATTTCGATCAAAATCTTCTATATACAAATAATTCTTCCGTTTTCAGACTTTTTTATATGCGATGGCCTACAATTAGTTCCAACAATCTCCTCCTAGGCCATTGCATATCAAAACACAGGAATTCTGCCAAGCTCCCCCATACACTTTGCATCATCAAAGTTGGATCTTAAACTCGAAGCTTTAACTCTCCAAACTTGTCTTGGTTTAGCTTTGACCTGCCAATCTCGTTTTGGTTCCAAAACATCTTCAACCTATTAAAAGCTTTAGCAACTTTTTCTTGAACCTTTCTCTAAGGTTGAGAAATGATCTTCTGTTTGGAAGAATTTTGTTTCTTAGTAAAGTAATCTCTTGCTAAATGACCATGCTTTCCACATCTGAAACATTTCTTCAAAGCATGACATGTTCTTTGATAATGCCCCTTTTGAGATGTTGACTTGTCCTTAGACTTTGCCTTTTCAACTTTTGGCTTTTTCTCTACTCCTTCTTTCACAAGCATAAGTGTTGTAAATTTATTTGAAATGAACGGGATGGCATTAGCATTGAGTGGACTTTCTTTCTTGAACCCTAAGCCACCCTTAGTGTCAAAATAATCCACACATTCTTGACTTTCTTCAGATTTGTCACTGACACAATCATCATCAGAAACAAGATCACTTGGAATCTTCGATTCAACTTTATTTGCTTCAGAATTTCTCTTTTGCTCTAACGAATAATAAACATTTGGCACAATGAAATGTATGGTTGAGGCATCTGTAAATAAAATCCATTTGTAGTAAATGGAGGAGGAACACTTTTGTATCCAACCTCACTATTCACCATATCATTAACGTTAGCCTCAATGTTTTCACCAGTGCTTTTATATCCAAGCCCAGACTTTACTTTGTCATGTATTTGAGTTTCAATGATCCCACTAGCAACTTTCCCAGAAATGTTTATTTTACCAACTTTAATTGCTGTATTTGCTACATTTTCCATCTTCTCGGTCATCTATTTCTTTTCTGTTTCTCTTTCAGCAATCAACAGTTGAATTTCATAATTCTTTCTCTTTAATTGAAGCTTCACATGAGAATTTTCTTTAACATAATCATCAATCTTACTTTTATACTCTTTCTCGCGATCTTTTAGAATCTTGTTTGTAGTATTTGTATGAATCAATGCATACATCAGAAGTTGATTTTGTTTCTTGTAATCAGCAATTTTCTCAAAACACTCCACAGAACACATATTCTCGTTGAGCAGTTCAGAATAAGCTTTAAGTTACTGTGAATCTTTCACTGTTTCAGCAACCAATTGGATTCTATACGCTTACAATTTCCTTGAAAATCATAATTGTATCCTCCTTTGATTGATTATGTCCTTATCCGCTTTGAGTGCATCGAACTGTAACTTTACACACAAATCCTCTAATGTGTTATATTTTAGTTATTTATTTCTGATGTACAGTTTATACATCATCCATTCCTCTGGTTGAGCATTGAGAAAATTATCCATAACTTCTGATTTTTCGTATTCAATATCAACCTCGTTTAGATCATTTATCAATTCCACATATCTATGATATTGGTTAGTCAAAGATTCTCCTTCAGCATGTGCAAACAATTGATATCTTTTCTTTAATGTATCCTGTCTTGCTTGTCTTTTCTTATCTTCCTTATTCACACATAATGATTTAACAAGATCTGGATGAACATACCCCAATTCATTTACAAAGACCTTCACACACCCTTCGTCAGCCATTGAGAATTCCCTGCTTTTTTATTATTTTTTTAACTACCTCATTTTTTCATAATCATCGCTAAACATAGCTCCAAACATCTTCAAAAAATTTTGACCAAGAAAAATTTTCCCGCTAAAAAACTCATTTTTTTTAACATCCTCATTTTTTTAGTCACGCTTTTCGACCGAAAACTTTTTCGGACGAAAAACATTTCGAACAGGGAGATTTCGGACTAAACTTTTCGATCAAAAGATTTCAGATCCTTCAAACAGAGATTTCGGACGATTCAAATGAAACTCGTGAAATTCCGACCTACAACTCCCGAACGTCAAATTAAGTCCCGAAAATCATTCCAAACTCCATCTCCACTGTTGTACATGCTAAATAGTCGAAAATGGCACTGAAAATTATCCAATTTGATGACCTTTGAATCTTGAAATTTGAAATTTTGAAAACTTGAACCTTGCTACAAAAACCCCATAACCGAGCACCGAAAGCTCTGATACCACTTGTTGAAACCGGTTATTCGTAGCAGATTCTATCTATCAATATGGAGAAACAAGAATCGAGTAGAATAATCAAGAAACAAGGATCAAATCAAAACACACAGTTAAAGGTGTAAAACTCAAGTGTTTATAGATATTACAAATGAACTCCCCCCTTTACAAAACTTCAAATGTACAAGTATTTAAACGAAGAAGACAAACTAGAGTTTTAGTCCGAAATACATTTCGTTCGAAATGTATTTCGGACAAAGATTTCGATCGAAATCTTCTATATACAAAGAATTCTTCCGTCTTTAGACTGTTTTATGTGCGATGGCCTACTATTAGTTCCAACACACTTGATAGATGGACACTTGCACATGATGGTAGAAAGAGATGCGGGTTGCTCACTACAAATTTGTCAGAGGTTTTTAATAGTGTACTTAAAGGTGCTCGTTTGTTACTAATCACAACATGTGTTCAACTTGCATTTTATAGATTGATTCATTATTTTGATGTGAGACGTCCGATAGGGTCTGGCGCTCAAGCTAATGGAGATGTGTATACTCTCCATGTTGTGGCAAAACAAGCAGCTTTAATGTCAAAAGCTGGTGCACATTCTTTGAGATCTTTTAACCGACAGAAAGAGATATTTGAGGTGATAATTAAAAAGAGGAAATATTTAAGTAGTTAATTTGAAAAAAAAAACTTGCACGTGTGGTAAGTGGGGGATATTAAATATATATGTTCTTATGTTTTGAGTACATGTACCAAACATTATTTGAACACTTGGCAATATGTTCATAAGTGTTACTCAATAACAAAATATTGTGTTACTTGGTCATCTGAGTTTTCTCCGCTTCCCCATGAAGCATATTGGGTACAATCAGCATCTATTAGAGATTTGCTTCCCAATTCATATCTAAAACGAGATAAAACGGAATGTCATCGCTTAACAAGGCTACGGAATAGAATGGATATTAAAGAGGGGGAAAAGACTAATCATTGTGGAATTTGTGGACAACATGGTTATATCCAGAAGAGTGGATGTTTAAGCAGGTTGAGTTGTTTTAACATATTTATTTTAAAATGTATTTGATATTTTAAAAATCTTTATATTGCATCTATGTGGTATAGTTAAACTGTATAGAGTCATTTTTATTTTTGTTTGAATGATGATGACAAAACTGAACCATTGTATAATAGAAGTTGGTCATCTTGTGTTGCTGTAAAAATCAAAATAAAAATGATAATGAGAAACTGAAAAAGAAAAAAAAAACTATAATAAATTAACTAAAGAGAAAATAAAAAAAAAGATGCTATAGGTTGATTAAATAAAAAATAAAACATATAGATTAGCTAAAAAATAAAAAATAAAAACACTCATTTTAGACTTTTTAGTAAATATTTTTTTAACCACGCCTTTTATAAAAAAAAAACCTCTTGAGCAGTAACTATGAGTGGCAAATCTTGTAAATTTGTTGAAAAAGAAGGGCAAGGAATGATAGCGATAAGAGACAAAAATATGGTCAAAGGACGTTGAACACAATCTGACCAAATTTTCTGTTTTTCTCTCTCTGCTTTTATTTTTATTATATACTATCATCTTCTCTTTCCTAAAAATCTTCACTTTTCCATTTAATAATTATTTATTATAGTTTTTTTTCGAGTATTAAATATAAATTAACTAAATATTGTAATGTTACTGAAGTTGGTCGTCCAGTGGTAGAGAAAATTTTCTAGAAACATTAAGGTTTAAAAAGGTCATAGATTTAAGTTTCACTCCAAAAGGAATAAAGAAAATTTGTCTTTTAGAAAAAAAAACTAAATCTTGCAATATATATCTTATTTGTTTTAAGGTTTGAAGATCACGGGTTCAAGTCCCACTAATAACAAGATTAAAAAAAAATTTGCCGTTCTAAAATAAAAAAAAACTATTTAACACCAATTATATTAAATACGTATGAATTATATTTTGACCACAAAATTGTGTGGAAACGCTACCAATCTATTTTCTATAATAAACTGATTATTGGTTTTTCATTAATTATAAAAATAATTGTTATACAAATAAACAAAATGATGTATTAAAAAGTAGCCATCAATCTGTCCATTCAAGAAAAACCTTTGAACCTAATTTATTTTTATGAACGGTGAACCATTAATCTCGGAATGATCACAAAATAGAAAAATTACAAATTGATTTTAATATATATGAAATGTATTTGTAATCTGATTATTTTCATTATCATTCACTAATTCTTTGAAGTTTACATTCTTTATAAAATAAAAAAAAATAAAAACATTTATTTAATTAAGTAACATTAAATTACTAAATACTTTTATTTAGTAAAGGGGTCGAGTAGACAAGTAGTTTCGTAAATATAACTCATTTATTATTATTTTATAATACGCGTATATAGTTATATTTATAATTAACTTTGTATATAACATAATACATATCATTTTAATTATAAAATTATATATATAATAATAATTTTTATACTGTACTTATATGTTTATTATATTAAAAAAGATTATTATATATTTGGTATAATAAGGCTCGCGAAAACTCGTCATACATAGCTCATCAGCTCATGATCGTTTATTATATAAATTTCAATGTAAGCTCGAGCTCATTTAATCTTAACATGATTTTAACTTTTAGCGGACCTCGAATACGACTCTCCTCGCTCACTCTCATGTTTCTTTTATATTTTACCCAAAAGTTTTATTTTATGTCTTACCAAACAATATTTTATGAAATAGATTACAATATTTTATTTAATCAAAATATAAGAATTTAAATACTGATAACAATTTATCTCTATTTTTATTTATTACATTTACACATAAATGTGAAAATTTTCATAGTTTCTGGGTTTCAGTGTGTTCTTTCTGCTCTAACAAGTTCCGACAGCTCCTGAAATTCCCTCATTTTCATCGTAAACTCATGAAAATTAGGGTTTGGTCGTTGATTTTCATTCTTGATTTCCTTTTTTAGGGTTCTAATTATTATTTCCTTGTTTGTTTTTACATTTCAGCTTGCCTAATTTGAAGATATTCTGGCAAATACTACTTTGTAAGTTTATATATTCTCATAATATAGAATGATTCTTTTGCTAGTTTTAGTTAAACTTCTTTTCCAGAATTTGACTCTGTTGGTTTTTTTGTAATTAATCTGGATTTGGACTGTATACAGTTTTTGGTCTTATTATCTGAAAACAGAATAATGAAGTGATTTGTTGATTGTTGGGCACCAATCTAGCACATATAACTGTTTCTGTTAATGTAATATTATTATTTTTGTTACATATAAAGGAATTCAATCTTTTATTAAATTTTTTTTTTATATTTAGCGAAGAAGGTTACCGATGAGCATGGATTCAACGGAAAATATGATGCCAGCTGGAGAAACGATTGCACCCGAGGCTCCATCGGGCTATCAATTGGCTCCAAGGAGCGACATCGCGACTCTGCTGACTGGACCGCCGGGGTTTTCACCACCGGGTTCTTTGGTGAAGAAGAAGAAGAAGAGGGGTAGGCCAAGGAAGTATGACCCGGATGGGGTGGTTGCCAGTGGTGGTGGAGGTGAAAGTGGGCGTACATTGTCGCCAATTCCCATCTCGGCATCGGTCCCGCCAACCTCTGAGATAAAATTTGGTGAATCTGGAGGCAGTGGTGGCAACCTTTTAGGTGAAAAGAAGAAAGTGAAAATGAGTTCTTCAGAGACCAAACCAAGGCATGGTTATGGGAGTATGAATTTAGGTATGCTAGTTTTTTCACCAAAAGTTTTGTTTTGGTGCATTTGCGCTCGGCAGGTGGCCTTCAACGAGTTAAAATGTAAGCCTGGCAAAACAGCTGGGTTGGATGTCGGGTCATAACGGGTTTGAGTGAAAATAAGCTCGGGTCAAAAAGGTCATTTAAAAAAAACATCATTTTCGTTCGGGTCAAAACCAATTCGGACTAAAATTAACTTGGGTTTAAATGTCGGTTTTGAAAAAACTATCAAAATGGGTTCTCCCGCTATATTTATTTTTATGGCGGCTAGTGGTGATGAGTATTGATGGTGACGATGGTGGAGACCCTAATGAGGATGGTGGCAATGGTGGAGACCCTAATGAGGAGGAGGCGGCGGTGGTGATGACGGCGACGATGGTGGTTGTGTCTGCGGCGTGGTGACGGAGGCGGTTGGCGATGGTGGCGACGGGCAGCCATTAGGTGGTGGAGGCGACGACCAATAGGTGGTAACAATAACAAATGGTTGTGGGTGTTGCTCACCTATTTGAACCCATTTTAAGTTGGCAAGTGTTCCATGAGTGAACCGTTTTGACCAAATATTTAATTTGAGTCGACCCAGAATGACCTGTTGTATAATTAGAGTAGACCCAAATCAACCCAAATGTAACTTCATTTTATCCAAATCAAACCATCTATTGATGGACGGGATTGCCAGGCTTGAGTTAAAGATAGAAAACCAGTGGGAACTGGCATTGAACATGAAGCATCTGCTTGAGGGATTCAAGTGCTTACCATTGTGTCATCCCTGATTTGTATCAACTTATGTAACCTTAATATTTGAAACTGTAGGTGACAGGATTTCATCTGGTGGAAGTTTTACGCCTCACATGGTTACTGTTAACCCCGGCGAGGTATGTTTACTTAAAACAAAAACGCATACTCGTTGCTTTTGAATAATTGTGATTTACGTTTTCAGGATGTTACCTCTAAAATCATTTCATTTACAAAAGACGGGCCTCGATCAATATGCATTCTCTCAGCCCTTGGTGTTATTTCACATGTGACCCTGCGCCATGCCAGTTCTTCTGTAGGCACTGTAACATATGAGGTGTGTGGAACTTAATTTTTATCTATTAAGTTAATTTTATGAAATTATATCTTTTTCGCATAGATCAATGGTTTATTGTAGGGAAGATTTGAAATTCTTTCATTATCTGGATCTTTCACACCCGACGAGTTTGGAGGAGTATTATCTCAAGAAACTAATATGAGCATAACTTTATCGAGCCCGGATGGGCGTGTGGTTGGGGGCCAGCTTGGAGGGCCTCTCACTGCTGCTGGTCCTGTTCAGGTGCACCCTTGTTTGTTTTACTTCTTTTTAATTCATGATCATACATTGGTACAGTTTTACTTTTGATGTCAATTATAGTTTTAGTACTATAATAATACATAATATGTTAACAATATACACCATTTCAAAGTTGGCCAAAAGAATGTTGGCGGGTCAACCCTATCATATTTGACTTGTACGTAGAAGTTACCTATTTTGACCCGTCATCCAACATGCCCTGTGTTTTGTTTTTGTCAGGTTGTTGTTGCTAGTTTTCTACCGCATATAGGCAGTCCAATTGAGCCAAAACCGAAAAAACAGAAGGCCATCATTAATCCCCTGACCCCCGCCCTACCTTCTACTGAATCTCGTGCTGATGTGGACCATCAGAACTTAAATGAGCATGCGCGTGAAAGACCTATGGCAGGAAATACCAACTCTACCCCTACCCGTAACTTCCAGCTAGAGAAGTGCATGACTGCAAGTGTGCATGATTGGAGAAGAGCTGCTACGGACATGAATGTGTCATTGAACGAAGACTAATTATGTCGTATGTAGTGTTCTTCTGTAACTTTGTTCATTCATCAACTGATTTTAGTTGAATTTTAGGATATTTGAGATTAACAAGGATCTTAAGTCTTAATCTTATGGTGGCTTATTTTGTAGTGTCTTAGAAGTCAAAGTCAAAGTCAAAGGTAGGAGTTATCGTTATTGTATTGTATTGTTGTTGTTTATGCTTACTTCTTGAACCCTTTTAGGAATCAAAGGGAATGAGTTATTGCCATTCTATTCGGTTGCTGTTTTATTCTTCAATTTCATAAAAGTAAAAGTCAAAGAGTAGCAGTTCTTGCTATTGTGATTTTACTAGGTTGATAGCTGAGGCTGGTGTGTTTGGTAAATTCCATTGTCTGTTTGACCTATTCTTTTAAAAAATCTTAAAACAGTTTTATTTTACTAATTCAACCCCGTTATCTAAAAGAATAAATTTTATTTTTGAATCAAACAAATAGATTTAATAAAATTCATAAAGAGCCTCAAGATTTTAAAGAAATATATATACAAATTATGACACTCTACATGCATGTTGAACGGAAAGTAAATATTTTTCATGATGATTTGAAAAGGATATACTTGAAGGAATGGAATTGAAACCTAAGGTGTTTGGTCTTATATAGTTTTTTTTAAGAACCGAAATGTGTCAATTTTAGTAAAATTTGAAGAAATTAAACTTGGAATTGAAACCTAACGATGTGTTTGGTTTATATAAATTGTTTTTGGAAGAGCGGTAATACGTACATTTAATTAAAATTTGAAAAATTAAACCTAAAAGTGAAATTTGTAAAATGAATTGGATAATGTAAACAACTTAAATATATGTAAAAAGAATTGAAATTCATTATTAATTTGATGAACAAAATAATTATATTCTATTTGTATTTTTTTTTTAGAAAGGGCAAAACAAACACCTGGACCACCCCGGGTAACCAGATGGCTAAAGGCAACCCTGCCCCGCGAGCGCAAACAACATCGGGTGGCCCAAGCCCTAACTACACCATGACCCCAGGGAAAAACCCGCTAACCCGCCCGCCCGAAGGCACGACAACGAACTAGCGGAAAACCCGTTCGGCTCAGGGATCGAACTTTCGTTGCCACAAGTCTCCCTTCATTGTCCAATGCCACCCCAAAATGTTACAAGTGGGGATTGAACCTGGGTCTCCTTTGAGAGCCCAGACTTTCTACCACTACACCACTTTGGAAATAGTTTATATTCTATTTATATATATGTTAAGTAATATGTGATTACGGTGTCGGGTTTGTTGGCGATAACGAGAGTCAACAACACTTCACGCGTCTTCATCAAGTTTGATATAAACCTAGTCAGCTATACACTTTGGTTTTGAACACCAAGCATGCAATGATTACATTCTTGATGACGGTCTTTTAGAACAATGGCGTTCATTTATTTTTAGCTTTTTTTAAGGCAAATAAGGTTCACTGTCTTCATGATAACAAAAGGATTGATGTTACCCTTAAAGAAAAAGCCAGTGTTTTTTTAAACAACAAACTCACACCTACGTAAACTACACCTATGTTCTAGACAGGACTTGAACCCCGAACCATTTCACATAACTCATTGTTGAAACACATGTGGTTTCTAGTGTAGGATCCTTGTGAGATCTTGTCTTCCAAAAGCCGAAAACATGTAACTGACAACTTTATAAAAGAGCTTTCATGGGCGGTTGATTGGTAGTAGGATTGTACCTTTGCAGAGTGCTTCCGGGTTCATCAAAGCGTGGGACTTGCCCACAATTTCACTTTCTTGTCAACACTTGATGAAGCTAATATAGTGACGAGTTTGTCTCCTGTTGAGATATACAAGACTTGGTTAGGACACAATGGCTGTTATCTTGCCGAAGGTTATTTGGGCTTGGTTTATGAATCGCTAAACTTATATGCACCAAATGCTTGATTCTTGGCTCAAAATAAAGATGGCAAAGGTCAATTAGGCGAATAGGTGTTTTTAACATTGACAACCACCTAAATAAATAAAAAAAACCAATGAATCCCACTCATAAAGTAGGGTCTGGAGAGGGTCAGATGAGGGCAAGCCTTACCTCTATCCCAAAGGATAGAGAGGCAAACATTCAGATTATTATTCTCGTTGTAGTACCATTGATTTTGAAATTATATATAATGCATTTATAGTTTATAAAAGTTCAAAGGTGGGAAAAAGTGTTTCATTAGTGTTTCCTGGTCAACCCAACCCATTTTGACATGTTACCCAACCAACCCACCTAGCCAATTATACTCCAAATTCATATGATTTGTTTAGGCTCGTGTTTTGAGTTGACTCATATAGACTTTGCTTGTATGGACTCGTAAAAGACTGTATAAGTAAGAGTTTGGTATGGTGGAATCAGAGAACAAATTAATACTAACCGACAGGAATAGGTTTAGGTGCCCACGCGATGTCTGTGATATCACCTGCATATATATAAATAACAAGGCAACATTCAACAAAAAATATGCCAATACCAAAACAAGTTACCAAACAAAGTATAGATCAAACTGTTCTTGTATCAGGGGACCAGTCAAAAAGCCGGTCCAGATTAATACAATACCACCACTGCCCTCTTGGGGTTAGAGTCTATTTTTGACAATTAAGCGGCAATGGATGAGAAATATTGAATAGCTAATTATATGAAACCATGTGAAGTACATTATAAGTTTTGAAGCTATAAAACTACAAATATTGATGTTAACTTGATAATTTGTCAAGTACATCTTTTACTTCAACATGAACACAGTTGTTTGGTTAACAGCTGAAAGTTTGATAATTACATTTAGCCAGATATGTGTGTCTCTCTGTGTGTGTGTTAATTTTGAATTTGAATCAAGATAAGTTCAAATACGAAGAAATACATGTGAAAGTTTGACCAAATAAACCCGTTCGTATTTTCTAAATATATGGATTTTTTTTATTAGAAAAGCAAAGTATAGCTACAGCCTACACATGTATTTATAGGTTAAGAAAGAAACAAGCGTACAGGTTATAGACACTTCAGATAAGGAAAAATGATGGTGATTGGTTTTCAGTAGAAGGTAAGATGGAAACATACAAAAAATATTATGCATATATCCTTGAACTTGCTTGTGTCTACTAGTAACCAATATGAAATATTACCCACCCAGGTAACAGTGGCAAATTGGGCGATTCAGAACGGGGTAAAAGGTGGAAATGATATTTAGTGTGGGTCCACAAAACATTTTTTATTATCCATTATTGAACTTCTTAGCTGAAAGGGAAACTGCTCAAATGGGTCGAAAACCACCCAAAATGTTCTCAAATGCTTTAACTATCATATATCGGCTTTATTAAAATGATGAGATTATTATTTGAACGACAAAGTTCTTTATTTTTGCTGAATACAATATTATTTATATAACCTGTTTTGGCCCAAACCTGTTCCCATCTGTTACCAACCCACTATATTTCCACTACTTTTTTTCCGTCAAATAGAACTTTCATTTCTTCTAGAAATAAAGGACAGTTTGACAAAAGAAAGCATGGTAGAGGATCAGAAGGGGATTGGAAATACCATCATGTGCTTTATCAGCTGTTTCTAGTACTTCCCCAGTTTCAAAAGAGAGCCACTGTAGTAATGAGCCATGAGTTACAGCCAAAATCTTTCCATCAGGGGACACACTGAGACGATCATAGTGCAATGCAGTGCCTTTTGAATCATGAAGTGGAATAGGAAACACCTTCAAAGTCTTTGGGTCCTCATCAAGATGATATCGAACTTCAACAATAACAATTATGACATGTTAGAAGAGAAGGCGTACAATAATGGCAGTCATAAAAAAAACTCGATCAGCAAAAATCAAAACCACTGCATATGAATAAAACATGGTTCAGATTTAGGCCTACATAAGTCTTCTATAAACAGCTAAGAGATACAACCTATGGCGTAGCTCAATTAGGTCTTACATGAGGAAGATTATAATCATGAGTCTACATGCTTGATAACAGTTAATTAGAAAACAGCCTCCAACACCTTGTGGAGAATATGGAGAGTTGAAAAGGGACATTTATATGGTATGCATTGATATAGAAATTAAGTCTTATGGTAGATCCAGTTTCAGGAGAATAACAGTCGTTATATTACTAAAGATCCAGTCAATATAAGATGCAAAGAATGGGATATAGCATTTGTAAATCTTTAAGCTTCCTCACAGTATTGCTAAACCATGTTATAAACTGAACTAAATTGAACAGAGAACAGTTTTGAAAGACATGAATACAACATGAGAAGAACTGTTATATACAGATAATATATACATACCATTAATGTTCCACACTCTTATCGAGCCATCCTTTGATGCAGTAATGATCCTTTCCGAGTCGGGTGTAAAGGAAAGCCATGTAACAGCACTCTGAACATTTCCCAAATCAAAGGTTTAACCAAGGCCAGAAAGGAAATTACAACACAGGATAAACCTTCCAAATAAACTTAGCAAGTGTTACTGTGTTTCAAACCACAGTCAATAGTAAGTCAAGTAGTCAACTATACAGGACCATTAAACAAGACTTGAAGGAGATGTTAAAAAGCACAAACAATATTTTGACATAATACACACCAAGGGATAAGAGAAGAGGGGTGTGTGTGTGTGCGTGCGTGTGTGTGTGTGTGAGAGAGAGAGAGAGAGATGACCTTATGGCCTTTCAGTTGCATAACTTTTGTAACCTCTTTAACCGAACTATCCTTTGAATACACTATCTCCCATACCTGTTAAAATAGTTCATCAATACAATATTAGATACATATTATTAACTGATACCCACTAAGATACAATATCCAAGCATCTGCCACTTAAAAATCATGTGTTACTCTCGTATTAAATTAAGACCCAATTAAACACTTCCTAAAGATGAAAAAGAAAATAATAATAATAATAAAATAAACAACAAAGAAATTCCTGGATGGAGAAAGGATGATATGTCAATACTAGAATTGAACTTTCCGAATAAAGAATATTGATGTCAAGAACTCATGCATGTAAAAGAGATAAAAAAACAATATATACAAAATGTGACACTTTATATGCACGCCTAAGGAAAGTAAATGTTTCAGAATGATTTGAAAAGGATGTACATGAGCTCACACTAGCATTAGAAAATAGAAACCAGAATCGTAAGACTAAAAATAAAGAATTTTCAAGAGGAAACAAACAAACAATATGCATAATTCTACAATCAAATTGAATATGGTGTATTAGTTGCTGCAAAGATCTTCTTATTTTAAGAATTTAATTCACACATAATCTGAAAAATAAATAAGTTATTCAAGCATGTCACCTTGACATCAGCAGTGAAAGCGGCTGCAGCAATAAATCGCCCATTTGGAGATACGGTAGCCATATTGTTCTTGAGCTGATTTGTGTCAACAAATCCCAACATCTTTCCGGTTTTTCCATGCCATAGTTTAATATCAGTTCCTGTGGGAAACAAATGACAAGTTCAATAAAAAATGTTACTAGTTCACTTCTTGAAAGAAGAGAACATGACAACTATGCCCTCTCAGTTAAAATTTCAATCAAATAGCAACCAGTGAAAGATAAGGATAAGAATATACCCTCTGAACTTGATGCAATTATTGTACTTCCATCAGCAGCACCATGAGTAGCTTTAGTTCCAAATAAAGTGAGAATGTACTTTTTATCATGAACGTTATGTCGCTCCCACTTAAGTTCAGGCTTAAAATGCTGCCTATTGTCACCGCCTTTTGGGTTGTCTTCTCCATACATGTATAAGGAAGCTCCAGTGAGACTTTGAGAAGCCACAACAACTGAAGAAGCATCATCAACAAATGCAACTGCAGTTGGATGACCTCCAGCTGGCAGGTTGATTCTCATAAACCTACATTGAGACAACAAAGCGATAGAAAGTTAAAAAATAAGCGAAAATTCATTTGATGCGTGTTGAAGGAAAAAAGATTATGAATTCTTACTTGAAGCTTTTGCTTGTAGCGTCATCCAACTTGAATACCCTAACTACACCATCATCACAAGCTGCATGCACAAACAACAAGCAGTTAATTGAACGTATATTACACAGTTTCTTCTATAAACATATTAAACATGTAAGTTAAAAACTTTTGACACTGAAATTAGCTAACAATCAGAATCCTTATTTTATTAACTTGATAGTTGGGCTGCTATCTAATGCATTCAGGTGAAACACTGATCATGATTCTTGGAGCTACATTATCAAGCTCAAATAAGGGTGACAAAAATTACCAGTAGCCAAGCTATGTCCATCCGATGAGAAGCATAAGCCATTGACAGAATCCCCATGACCTTTTAAAGTATTCAAGTCTAAGGGGTGATGGCGCTTGTTCAAATCCTACATCCACAACCATTAGTGTATGAGTTGGAGATATGAAACAAACAAATTATCTTGCAAAATTATTTAGGCACAAATATACAGAGAACATTTAACAGCATATGCGCATCCCAAATGTGCTTCCTAGCCAAAACATAGATAAAGACAAAAAGAGACAGTAAGTTTGTTGCAATGAGAGAGATAAGGTGATATGAAAACTTAATCCATAACCCCACTTTAACATTTGGCATTAAGAAGGGGTAGTGAGAAATTGAGTATGTTGTTGAACTCTTGGTTTGTTTATTTAAAACTAAATAAACGTCTTCCAAATCAGAAGTATAAAATTTCAATGAAGATCTTGTCAACTATTTTTCCACTGGTTATTAGTACAACTTAAGAGTCCAAATATCCATTACGTCCATACTTGCAAAACAGTGGACTATCCTAAATGTTCTGTTTTCCAAGAATGCCTAATTAATCTCGTATGCAAAAATGCTTATAGAAGTTCATACAAATAATCTATCAGCCATGTTTGTTTCATCTAATATGCAATAAAATGTTAACATTTACATTCATACAAACTATCTATCAGCCAACGAATATCATAACTATACATTGATGATTGATCCTAATCATTAGTTAGAAATTCATATATAGAAACCATTCAATGCTATGACATCAGCTCTACCAAAAATTATACATGACCAGTATGCAATTTCTTACAACACGTTTACATATATTAATTCGAGAAAATGTGTATAAACCCAATAAAGGGAAGGTTGACGATTTGAATCAGCATTATAAATCTATTTCAGCAGCTTACCATCTATAAATTTATCAAAGTAGTACATATAACTTCATAACTTGTCAATTTATCCTTCTACACAAATATATCAGTTTATTTCACAACTCTCTATCGTTGTAAATCTTTCTCAAATACAACTAACTTGAGAAACTGTAAATATAGAATTATAGCATTATGCCTTACCAAACAAAGCCGTCCACCATCACAGTTTATACAAAAATTGTTCAGAATAATTGGTTACAAGTTCAGAGACCTACAGAAAAGCAACCAGTTTTTTTTGTTCATTTGCATCAGTAACTTCAATGAAAATAGATCTAGGTATCTACAGAGAGGAAAATTACAAACCCTACTAATGTGTCAGATCAAGCAATGAAAGATTTAATTTTTGAAGTTAACCCCAACATCACTTTGAATCTCTCTTCTATCTCAAATTTCACAACCGTATGTCTGGATAAATGATCAAAAATGTGTGGAAACCCTAGAAATCATCCATCCGTTACAATTAATTCAGCATGAACATTCAGCTTACGATCATATATCTCAAATTAGGTTAGATTTGATGAATAATTTCATATTCAACTTCAAATAACATGATTCATCTCAAATTCATATTCAAATAAACTAATAAACACATGCCAATCGGCCATCCCTTACATAGGATGAACATCTGAATGTTGTTTAGATTCCTTTACCTTATCCGCGTGAGAATGATGAGGTTTAGCCTGAGATTTCTTAGTTTGTTGAGGCCTTGAATTCTTCAGATTCGCTGCCGCTGTTTCGGCAGGCTTTGCAATGGAAACAACTTCTGATTTCCGGTTGCGAAAGTAGCCGCCAAAGGCTATAAAAGCGATCAGAGCTCCGAGAATGAGAGAAGTAACTACGGCGATTGGTACAATCGGTTCCATTTTGAGTTAGGATCAACAGATACGAAGACTTTGGATGAAGGATGGAGTACGATCATCGACGGCTAGAAGTTTCGGGAAACAGTTCGCGTGAGAACGTGTGCTCGAACAGAAATGAATACGATTTGCATATTTGGGTTGACAAGAAAATGAGATGGGCTTCTAAAACCCTTCAAAAACGTTTGATATAAAATAATTAATTATATAAAATGGCATACCCAATGATTGACTTAGCTCCCGTATTTACGTAGGGTCCGGAGAGGGACTGAATCGCTTTGCGATCTGACGTACGTGGTCTTACCATACACTTTGTGTATGGGACTGTTTCCACGGCTCAAACCCGTGACCTCAAGATCACAAAGCAGCAACCTTACCAGTTGCTCGAATACCCGCCCTTAATTAATTATATAAATATACAATTTGCAAAAAAGGTCATTGAGGAAAGTGACCTTTTTTATTTTAATTTATTCCCTTATATTATATACTAGCTTTTACAAGGGGTGAAAAATATCAATATATGAAATTTTTAAATCTTTATGTATATATTTTACAAGTGTAAAAATGTATTACATATACCAAGGAAAGAAAACAAAATTCAAAATATTTAAAATTAATATATAATTGAGTTTCAAAAATACATTAATTACTATTTAATTATATAATTAGATTTCAAAGTTTTTTATAATTAGTGATAATTTAAAATAAATGTGTTTTATTAGTATAATTAATATTTTCTTTAAAAATATATTATTATTAAAAGATACATGTGTATTTAATAAGAGAGAGACACGAAAAAAATGATAAAAATGAATATAGAAATGACACGTGTCATGAAAAAACATTTATTTATCATATAGTATAGATATGATATACAAATTTTTTACGTTTACTTTTCTTCTAATTTGATTTTTCTGTAATAACTTTTGTTTGTTAACTTAAAAAAAATGGAATACGTAGCCGTCTTTAGTTTTTTTTTTCGACATTCCGATATAAACTTTTTTGAACATGGAGTTGTTTTCAAAATCGAGTATTTTTTGTATCGTAAGCTATAGCGAGTACCGTTATCGTGATGAACCGACCGATAATGACCAAACAACATCGTTGCTGTTATTGGTTTTATCAGAAACAGTATCGGTGTTTGTTTTTATAGTTTTCGGTCGATGTAAATCATGACTTTATTTTTTGCGTTACATCGTACAACATTTGTGTGATGAAACTATCGTAAATAAACTTTTTTTTATATCGTAAACTATATCGAGTCTCAGTGCTTCCACGAACAGAACTGATAATGACCGAACAACATCAGTACCATTGTCGGTGTTATTGGAACCGATGTCGCTATTTTTTATTATTCGATCGATGTAAAACACATGTCGTTTTATTTTTAAATTATCTTTTTCTTTATAACTTTTTTCTGTCGGTTTTTATTTTTATGGTTTTTTGTTCGCAACGTTTTACACGGTTTTATCTTTTCATTAAACGACTTTTTTATTTGTTTTCATTTTTTCTCATTTATATACCAACGTTACTTTTTCGTGATTTTCGAATATATCATCGTAGATGCTTTTTTTATTTGAAGGCGAGCCGACGTAACGCGTGTGTCGACACAGCGCACGGGTTAACACCCACTAATTTTAAATAAATACAACAAAACATTTATATTTGAATTATAGTAATTGAAATTGTAATGATAAAAAATAGAGCGAATTACAAATTACGTCCTTTAAGTATTACCTAAATTTCAGTATACGTCATTTAACTAAGGAAATTACAAAAAAAACGTCCTTTATGTTTAAAAAACCTTGCACGTTATGTCCTTTAGCCTAATGACCGTTAAATTTCACAGTTAAGTCAGGTCATGTGCAAGGCACATGAGGATATTTTGCTCTTTTTACCGTAAAAGGACTATTTCTGTAAACACTCATTCATAGAAACAAATTACAAGAATAGTCCTTTTATGTGTGAAAGCCCCAAAATACCCTCATGTGCATGTCACGTGACTAGACTTAACGGTAAAATTTAACGATCGTTAGGCCAAAGGACATAACGTGCAAGGTTTTTTAAATATAAAGGACGTTTTCGGTAATTTCCTTAGTTAAATGACGTATACTGAAATTTGTGTAATACTTAAAGGACGTAAATTATAATTTGCTCTAAAAAATAATGAAATTATACATGTATCTAAAATATGTGTTTGGTGTTTATTTATAGGTTTTAAAATTATCATATCATTTTGTTAAAAATGTTATATTTACTTTCTCTCAATTTGATAATTATCTTTTATCCTAATTTTATTTTCTTTTTTTGGTGCATACCAGGCCTCTCACATTGGTTAATTCTCAAGCCCATGTTAGCTTGATTCAAGGTTCTCTAAAGCTCGGCCCGTCTCTTGGTTGATGTCGGCTGCTTCAAAATAGAAGGGGATTAGGGCTCCTTCACCATTAAAGTTATGATGAGTTGTTCACCAATTCTGCTATGGTGATTGCGTTTCTTCCTTATTTAGATCGCCTCCTCTCCGCTTTTTATATGAGCATGCTTCCCCTGCTACAAGATACGAAGAACAATTCTATGGTTTATGCTTCTTATTGCTATCATCTGTTTCGGGTTTGAAAACCTTTATCTTCGTCTTTATTTTTCTGTATTTTGGTGTTGATTTCATCAATAAAATCGTTCGATTACCATTTTTCGACACATTTGATATCAACAAACAATGAAAGTTTAGTATAGAGACATTTAGAATTTTAGGATTGGAATAGTAAATGAAAAAATCTCGTCTTCAAAAAGCTATAAATTATAGCTAACTCACTTGCATTTTTAAATCAAACCTTGTAAAATCATATGATAACATGTACCCTTAGAAGTTTGTTATATATGTTTATAACTTTTTTGTGTTTTAACATTTGCTTCTAACTTTTTATGTTTAGAAGACACCAATAATGAAAATATGCCATCAAAATAACGAAATTAAGAAGGGGAGACATTAGACTGGTTCTTAACATTCAAAGTTTCAAACAACGATAAATACCCGACATGGTTCTTCTTCATCATCCTAAGAAGTTTTATTTGTCGGGTTTTATCTTTTGGTACACAATGTCACATCAAACAGTGCATACTTTATTTCGGATTCTTGGATCTCCCACTGAATGCTCGAGCTTCAATAATCTACAATATGTTGTTTCGTTTACAACACTCAATTGCATCGTCAAACATTTCTTCAATCCCATACTTGTACTGGAATCCAGTGCCCAAGAGTTTCTTCGATGAGACACTAGGGAACATTATTTTCTCAGCATCCTCCGACTTCAAAAAGCTACTAAAATCACAGTTACGAGATAGAGTTTTTATTTGTTTCAACGAAAAAAATATTAAAGAATAAAGACGATTTATAAGAAATAACAATATTAAAACTTACTCAATATTTGGTATCTTATATTCTGGATATTTGGTTGATAATAGCTTGTAGAGTTCCTCAATTGGTACTTCAGTTTTCGAACAAATATACCTCCCTTTTGCATTTGGGTAATCAAAAAGATGAATGTGTGCACTAGCTACATCATCAACATGCACAAAAGGCGCTCTCCTTAGCATCGGATACATGTGAGTGTCACCTGAAATTTAAATAATTTGAATTTTATACATTGAGAAATCTATAATAAAAGTACCTCTCTAAATTATCCAAATAACCCAAATCCAATTATGAAGTACATATCCAAGTATTCCATATAGTTGTCTAATAAAGGTTCAAATAACTCGGATATTTTATTTGTATATTTAAAGTAGACAGACTGACAGAGTAACACTAACAGTAACAACAACAATAATAAAACCACTAACTCACCAAAGATCATAGCCATCACGTCGCGCACTGATTGTGGGCATCGAGGGCCGAGAAATGGGCCATGGATAAATGTGGGAAGGACCGTCACGATGTCTAATCCTTCTTTCTCACCAAACTCGAGGATTGCTTTCTCGGTTAGTGTCTTTGAAATATGATACCATGCTCCAAATTTCACTTGAGTGCGAATATAATCAACATCACTCCAAGATTCCTCACCTATGATCTCAGTGTGTTTTTCCCCATTAAACATAACCGCTGACACACTAGATGTGTACACAACCTTCTTTATTGTCTTTGAATCCACGCATGCTTGTAAAACACCCAAACTACCCTTGATTGATTTTTCAGTTACAACTTCTACGCTATTGTCGCTCCCGAGATCCATCGGGTGGGCAACATGAAAGACACCAATGCAACCTTTGATTGGTGCCTCAAAGGTCTCCGGTTTGCTTAAATCCGCATCGAAAATTTTAAGCCTCTCAGATGCTAGGGGTAGGTTTGTGAGGTAGCTCACATCTTTCCTTGAGCCTAACAAGCATAAGGTTTTAAGTTAGATTTTTAAATGTAATGTTGGACTTTAAAAAAAAATTGAATTCATTGTTATAGAGGTACAAATAGTGGTGCACAAATCGGTTTTTTAACCCAAACCGGTTCAACCCGACCCGAACCGGTTTGGTCAACGAAAAGTCAAAACCGGTTTGACCCTAAACCGGTTCGGGTTAAACCGGTTTTCAAACGAGAAAACCCCAACCCTATCAAACCGGTTAGGGTAGGGTTTGAACCGGTTTGAATGGTAAACCGGTTTAAACCGGTTTTTTAAATAAAAATTCAATTTAATTAAATAAAATTAAATCGGGGGTATTTATAATTATTATGTTTTTTAAAAAAATTTTTAAGGTTTTTAATTAAATTCTTTCCAATTTTAGATATATATACGTTTGTAAACCCCTAATAAGGAATGTAAAATTACTTAATTCTTAATTTATGTATTATTTTAAGAATTCTATTTAATCCTTTTCAATTCTTAATTTAATTAAATCCTTTCCAATTTTTAATTATATCCTTTCCAATTTTGTATATATCCGTAGATGGAAATAAACCCAAATAAGGTATGTCATAATATTAAATTCTTTAATTAATTTTGTATTATTTTAATAAATGCTATTTAATCCTTTCTAATTCTTAATTTAATTAAATACTTTCCAATTTTTAATTAAATCCTTTCCAATTTTAGATATATCCGAAAATGGAAATGAACCCAAATAAGGTATGTCATAATATTTAATTCTTTAATTAATTATGTATTATTTTAATAAATGCTAGTTAATCCTTTCTAATTTTATAATATACGTTTAACAAACAAAGGACTCGTCTTACATTTGGCAAGTCACAAACTTCATGCAAACACATTTTCCATTAAGAAAAAGTACAGACAAAGGTCAAACATACAATCAAGAAGCAAAATTAACTAAAATCAATCTTTGAATATAAAAAAAAATCGGTTTATCAAACCGGTTCACACGAACCGGTCCCCAACCCGGTCACTTCCAGAATGCTTCAAACCGGTTTCAAACCGGCAGTTTTAGCCTAACCCGAACCGGGTTGCTCCAAACCGGTTTAACCCAAACCGGTTTACCGGTTTGGACCAGGTTAAAAAAAAAACCGGTTTTTTTGTGCACCTCTAGGTACAAGTATGTCTCCCACATAAGTTTGAGCTTACTTTAATTTTTCTAAAAACTAATTTCTCAATTCTCATAAAGAAAAAAAAACTTTATTTAGATGACAAAACAGATTTGATTTCTCAATTCTAAAAGTAATATTTTGCTTTTATATGCTAAAATTTGGTTATACATTGAAAGACAAGATTAATAGGGAAAATAATGCACCTAATACAAACAAATTTTGTTTGGAAGAGTATTAAGACCCATATTACAGTAGTTGTGATACTCCTAAAATTTGATAGTCTCTCTCTAAGGAAAATTAAGAGAATCCAATTTCCATTTTGTGAAGAAAACATTACTTCTCTTATTTATATGTGTATGCTAAAGGTGGTGGGAGTGGTCATCGGGTTCACCATCGGGTTTAAGCGGGTAGTTTGGGTTGGAGGGTTCTACTCCCTCCACCCTAACAAAGATAGGGCGTTAGAACACAAAAAACTACTAATTATAATTAATAATTAACTAATTATAAAAATATATAATTTTATAAAACATGTTGACAATACAACTATAAAAACCCTTTAAAAGTCTTTTACAATAGATTGCTTCCTTTATAAAATATATAGATCAAACTAAAAACTTCCAATTTAAATTTGATCAATTTAAGATTTTGTTAGTGTTTTTTGATAACGTTAGTCCTTACCCATTTTATATTATTAACTTTCGTTTGTTAACTTATTTCAAAGAATGGATTACGCACTTGTTTTTTTTTTCCACGTTCCGCTATAAATTTATTTGAAAACCGAGGTTTATTTAAAATTGAGTTCTTTTTTGGTATCGTAGTCTATATCGAGTGACGTTACCGTTAAACATGCATTTTCTATAAAAAAAAAAAAAGAACTTGTGTGTTTATATGTTTATTTAATTATTTGTGTGGTTTTATTGAGGTTTCGATCTTTGATTCAGAGATTTGATGTGTGAAATAAAAAATAAAAAAGAAATAAAAGAAAAAGTTATACATAACCTGAATGAGATTGAGATCTAACAGTCGTATTAACGGAATATCCGTCCTGAACCAGCCTTTTGATGATCCATGATGCTAAAAACCCTGTTCCTCCGGTTACACAAACGCTTCCTTTCTCCATCTCCATATTCAATTCTCACTCAGTTCTGGTTTCCTGTTTGATGTATTTTGTTTGATGATTCCACGTGTCACGACTGAGATGGTTTCAATAGTAGACAACCAATACATGTTTGACTCGTTATTCAAAGTATAGCACAAGTGTCAACAAGTCAACTTTTGTATTTAACATGGGCTAATAAATATTAAATACCAATTGTCACCTTCAAGTTTTGATTTTTTTTAAATTATAATTTTATTTTTCTTTTATAATTTTTGGTATAAAATATTTTATATAAATTTGAATAAGCCGTTACGATATGTTTATTTTAATCTATGATTTGATGTAAATATAATGAATAACTGTTACTTAAGTTTCTATAAAGTTTACATCGTATTGTAGATAAAAGTAAACATGGATCACAATGACATATTTAAATTTATATAAAACATCATATGTTAAAATTTATAAATTAAAAACAAAATTATATCTTAAATAAAAACTAAAAACGCTAAAAAGAAAGTGTAAAAGGTAAATTGAGGTATATATTAACATAATACGATATTGTAATCAGATGCAAATTAGATCTACCCCTAGGCGCTTTGAAGTTTTTCATGGCAAGAAGCGACTTTTTTTTCCTCATAAGTGTGTGGTTATTATTATTTTTTTAAAGATATGATTTTTTTTTCTTAATATAATAACGGTTATAACTGGGTCAAGTTTAGTCGTGTCGTTCTGTCGATTATTTCATTTAGTTCAAGCTGAGTATAGAAATAGAAATTAAGGTTCGAAGAAGGTTGAGTCAAATTTCAAGCTTCAAGTTGATTCGTGTTGAAGTTCAACACTATTTGTACGACCCTGAGGGTGTGCTGGATGAGCGACCGCTCAGGGCTCACAAATTTTTTTTTGTCGTTTAGCTACTGGTTGTCGATTAACATATTTAAAAAAAGTTCTAAATTTATTAACAGTTATATGGTTTATATGGGACCCAATAAATTAATAAACATTTTAAATCCTAATAACATATTCTAGAAGAGGCACGATTAACCAATTAACCCAATTCAAACTAAAGTTATTGAAATCCTACTTATAATCCATAATGTCTTAGGAAAGACTTATGTTATTGACAATGATACTATTTAAAACAATTATTTAGAGAGTATGGATTATAAAAAGTTGATCAACAACTTTACTTTCAACAATACTATGAAAGCCCATAATTCGTTTAATTATGTAAAATATATTATTTTGCTATAGTAATTTTGTCTTGTTTATTGTTATAACAACTATCGTCTTATTAAAGATTTTATATATAATTTTATATTTTTGGGGCTTATTTTTGGTGATAGCCACTCAAACATAATCAGGTTGCATTTACTCCTTTTTTTTCCTTTTGTTGTTTTTTTAATTTATATCATGTCATACTTTATGTATTAACTTATTTAATTAAATGCATAACAAGAAATATATAAAATGATTGTAATCATTAAAAACCTTAATAACAAGTATCGTTTATTGTTTCTGTATTCAATAGTAGTGGCCTGGTGGGTAATATTTAATATAACTACGGATTGAATTTCTTTCTTTTAATTTTTTTAATGATACATATGTTTAAATGTATGGATGATTACTAAATAAATAGGCTTATATGTTGATTTGAACAAAATCATTACACAATAACTATGAACCTCGTCAAATTAGGGGTATATTTTTCAAATTATTTATAAATGTAACATGAAATTAGTAGTTTGGGGTTTATATTAGTTACCACGAACATATTTACCTAAACGGGTTGGTTTCTGGTCATGTTCATGGGTTCACCTGTTTTATTTTTATAAATATTTTAAGGGGTACTTATTATGAAAACTTATATCGGTTGGAAGAGAAATAGGCATCAAGATTTGTAGTTTAAATAAATTTGTAATTGTAATTTTATTAATAGTTTACAATAATACCATAATTGACTACAATTTTAACTTTATAACATATAAAAATAACTTTTTAAACAGTATTTAATAATGACAGAAAGATTATAATTCATAGAACACAGGGCCTTTCCCTCATTTAATATTACAAACTGTGCAATAGAGATAAAACTATGGTAGCCCGTGTGGAAAACACACCTAAACAACCAAAGCTTATTTATAAACGAACTAGCTCAAGCACAAGTTGGTGGTATCACTTAGCAATTATTTTGAGTTCTATTACATTTCAAAGTCATGAGGAATATATTAATACATTCATCAATAATTTCAAAACAAATGTAAAGATATACGAGTAACTCACCAAAGATCATAGCTAATGAGACGCGCACAGAGCCTGGGCAACGTGTGCCAACAAATGGACCTTGGATATATGTAGGAATTACTGTCACAACATCCAATCCATTGTTCTCACCAAATTCAAGAGTTGCTTTCTCGGTCAGTGTTTTTGAAACAAAATACGAGGCTCCAAAATCCTTAATATTAGCATGGATAAAATCAATGTCGCTCCAAGACTCTTTATCTAAGATCTCGGTGTGTTTTTTTCCATTTAATACAATTGTGGTTGAACTAGATGTGTACAGTCGTCGAATCAACGCATGCTTGTAAAATACCCAAACTACCCCTGATCGCCTTTTCCGTTTGCAATTCTTTGCCCTCAAAATCAATTGGATGTGCAACATGAAAGACACCAATGCATCCTTTGATTGGTGCCTCAACGGTTTCCGGTTTGCTTAGATCTGCTTCGAAAATTTTAAGCCTCTCGTATGCCCCCGGTAGGTTGATGAGATAACTTACATCTTTCCTTGAGCCAACAATCATGATTTTTTCATATTTAGACACTTATTGTGTAAGCAATTAAAAGATAAACTTGTATATGTGTAAGACAAAAAAGGGCATTTTAATGCATAAATTCAAGAAGATGATTGGAAGAAAAAAAAAGAACTTTATTGAATTCCTTAAAGTAAAAAAGATGTATAAGTTTTATTTTCATCCATCCGATTCAAAAAATAAATCTATAAATTTGATCCTTCAAAAATTAACAAGCTAAAATAAAAAAGAAAAATAAAACCTAAATTCGATCTGACAGTATTTACAAAATATCCTTCTTCAAGCAACCTCTTGATCATCCAAGATGCTAAAAACCCGGTTCCTCCGGTTACACAAACACTTCCTTTCTCCATATCTTTATGTTCGGTTTGGTTCTTATTTCGATATAAAAGAAATTTATATATGGGAATGATGAGTTGGTGAAGACGAGGTCGTTTCAGCTAGAAATTAACACTTGTGCAAACTTCTTTAACGTGAGGGCAAGTGGTCCACGTGAAGTGATGTCGTTTTCGATTTTTGGTTAGACGTGTTACATTTTTTTAAGTAGAGGCTCTACTTTTTATTCACAAGAATACAAAAAGAAAAAGGTTTTTTTAAAACGCAAATACTTTGTTAACCGTTGGTGGAGGAAAGCGTAAAAATATGTAAAACTTCAGATAGTTTATTTGTCTAACGCTTTTTTATAATTTTTTAATAATTTTATAAATTTTTAAAGATTAGTGCAAAAATAGAGTTTACAATAATTAGGACTAACGGTTGTAATTTAAATAAATTCGATTCATGTTCAAAAAATAATGTGTAAGTAGAAACCTTAGCACCATTTTTGAAAATCAGATAAGCTTACATATAAACGAGTTATATAAAGTTTTAAATTTCAATCCCATCTCAAGACTCGATCATTCTTTCTTCTCGATATGGGGCATTTTACATGAAAGTATTAGTCTCAGAAAACCAAACTAAAATAACATTTTACAGAATAATTCTATCAGAGACAGATGCATGTGTTCTCTAGGGGGGACAAGGCTCAACCCCAAGTAAACTTACTAGTTTCCTTTAAAATAGCAACAACAAAAAAAATTAATGGACACCCTTGGAATATTTTTTTATAGTGGTTGAGTGAGTGTGAGAAAAAGTGTTGTCACGTAAGTAGTGACTTTGGTCACACTGCACACTCACTAAGGTGTATAGTGGTTAGTGAGTATGAGCAGATTTTGTAATAATTGCTTAATCATTAAATTTTTATATTTATATATTTATTTATATTTTGATATATTTAGTTATTTAAAAAATAATGCTAGTTATAAAAAAACATAATAATACTAACTTTTTTAAGGATTACAAAATTATAATAAAAGCATAATAATACTAAAATTATTACATGTTATATTTGTCCTTAATTTTTTATTTCATCTTCTCATATTGTTCATGTTCCTCCCCACCAAATGGTCGATATTCATAAAATACAGTTTCATATCCATGGTTTTTTGTCTTGCATTCTTTTGTTAGATCTTTACCTTTGTTAAGTCATTAAACTTGTTCATCCTCTCTGATATATTATCCAAAGTTTGTTTGTAGTCGGGCTCTTTAGAGGATGTTTTCCGTTTACCTTTGTTGTTCCTCCCGGGAGGGCGAATTGGTTCCTCATGGGCTTCAAACTCATCGTCCGTGTCATTGAGGTTAATGTGACTACGCCCATCCGAAGTAGGTTTGCTACTATATTCGTCGTCAGATTATGTTTTTGTTTGTTTTGATGATTGTCCCATCAACGGGACATTCGCCCACTTCGAACAATTTCTCAAAACCTCCCAAGGTTTGACCATAGTAAACGCCAATTCATTATAAATAATCATGTCATTTGCACCACTGTGACGGTATTTACACCACTGTGACGGTTGTTGTATTTGTTGTTATAGATACCGTTAAACTTTCCAAGATTTAGACGGATATCCCTCCATTTGAACGATATCATACTAGGGGTACGACATTCTCCCCGACCCATTTTGTTAAGAAACTTTTCTCGAATTCGTTTCCAAAAAATGGTGGATGTTTGATTGGTTCCTATAACAAATAATATATAACATTACTAATTAATAAACATTATTAATAAAAAAAATTAACATTACTAATAAATAAACATCACCAATTTCTAGATCCTCGGACAGTCCACCCAAGACCGAGCCATTGCTAGTTCCTCATCTGGGGTCCACTTCTCACTTCGTGTTCGTATGGTCTCTTTGGGTGAGGAAGTTGTAGGTTTTTTTTTGTGTTTACGGGATTGGGTTGCTTTTTCGGAATGAGGTTGCGGTTGTGTTTCAGAAACAATTTCGGGATCGGGTTGTGTGTTTCGGAATGAAGTCGGGTGTGGGGGGAGATGAAGTTGCAAATGTCAACATTGGTTGTGTTCTAATGGTTGGGGGCAACAACAAATAGTAGAGTCGAATGGGTTGTTTGGGTTGAACCACGTGTTGTTGGGGGTGGGGGTAGGGGTTGTTCAGGTGGAACCACGAGTTGTTCGGGTTGAACCACGTGTTGTTCGGGTTCATGTTGGTAGTAGGAAAAGAGTAGACTTGTAAACAAAAATGTGTATAGATTGTAGTAGAAGAGATGGTAAAATTGTATGTGTAAAAAGGTTGATTTAAATTGGTATTTATAGATTTTTTTTTAAATTTAAATTTTCTTTTACTTAAAATAGAGCCCAACGACTCCTTTTTGTTTCGGTCAACGAGCCTTTAACGGCTCTTTCTCCTCCCACGCCCGTTGCTCCACTCACGAAGGGCACAGTACGCCCATGCGCGGTGTTCCACGCCCCGCCACATCAACTTACGTCTCTCTCTTACAAGCCCACTACACATAGCATTATCTTCATATAAGAACATTTATTTTTAAGTAATAGTACCATATCGGATCCAAAGTTTTTTCCTTGCACACTTAATATAGGCATTATAAAAGCTTCAATATTCTATAATATGTTGTTTCGTTTACAGCAGTTAACTGCATCGTCAAACATCTCTTCAAGTCCATAATTGAATTGGAATCCGGTGCTCAATAGTTTTCTCGAAGACACTACAGGGAACTTCATTTTCTCGACATCCTTCAAGGATCTTTAAAAAAACATAATTAACAGATTTTGCCAACAGATATGAAATAAAACTGATTTACAAGAAATGAAAATAGTAAAGCTTATTTGGCATTTTATACTCAGGATATATGGATGATAATAATATATGCAATTCCGTGATTGTGCCTCTTATTCTTGAACAAATATACTCTCCTTTCGCATATGGATACACAAGAAGATGAATGTGTGCCCTTGCCACGTCATCAACATGCACGAAATCCGGTTTCATAAGCATATCATACTTGGTGGTGGTATCACCTAACAATTATTTTGAGTTTTATTACATTTTGAAGTCATGAACAATATATTTATATATTCATTAATAATTATAAAATAAACGTAAAGCTATACAAGTAGCTCACCAAAGATCATAGCCAATGAGACACGCACAGAGGCAATGTGTGCCAACAAATGGGTCATGGATATATGTAGGAATGACTGTCACAGCATCCAATCCATTGTTCTCACCAAATTCTAGGGTTGCTTTCTCGGTCAATGTTTTCGAAACAAAATACGAGGCTCCAAAATCCTTAAAATTAGCACGGATAAAATCAATGTCGCTCCAAGACTCCTCATCTAAGATCTCAGTGTGTGTTTTTCCATTTAGCACAACTGTGGATGCACTGGATGTGTACACAACTTTCTTTACGGTCGTCGAATTAACGCATGCTTGTAAAATACCCAAACTACCCTTGACCGCCTTTTCGGTTTGCCATTCTTCGGTTTCTTTGCCCTAAAAATCGATGGGATGTGCAACATGAAAGACACCAATGCATCCTTTGATTGGTGCGTCAAAGGTCTGAGGTTTACTCAGATCTGCTTCAAAAATTTTGAGCCTCTCAAATGCACCTGGTAAGTTGGTGAGATAGCTCACATCTTTCGTTGAGCCTAACAATTATATTTTTTCATACTTAGATACGTATTACGTAAACTTTTAAAACATAAACTTATATAATATATGACAATAAATGGCATTTCAATGCATAAACTTAATAAGTTGATTGAAAAAAAGACTATATTGAATTCCTTTAAGTAAAAGATGTATAAGTTTTGTTAGCCGAGATATTCTTCGATTTTATTTATTATTTTCTCATGGTTGTTAATATATTTATCTATTATTTTGTTCAAATATTATTGGATAGTCATAGTATTTTTTTTTTTAACTTAATCTTTCATCTTTTATCCTTGTAACGCCCTATGTATTATGGTTGACCGTAGAACCATAACCATATAACTATTAATCGAATAAATATCTCTCTAAGTTTAAAAAAATAACAAAGTATATAACAGTTATACGAGTTTAAAAAATTTGATAGAAGTAAGGTTTATTGAAAAAAGTCAATACAAAGTTAAATTCTCTCTTTTACCCCTCCCTGCCATTATTAACTTCCAATTAAATCCAACATTAACATTCATTAATCTTAACCATTAAATTAGTTTGATTAAAACCAAGATAGTTTACTATGTTTTTAAACTAAATCTATTTCGTATTTGATTCTCTTTATCTATATTATATATATATATATAGGGGACGGTTCCACTAAGAAATGGTTTTTCACTAAGAAATCCTAAGAAGTGGGTCAAACGAACTACGATTGAGCTCATTCCAGCGGCGTTGGAACCGTCTCATCGAACCCTAACCCGCCCCCAAAAACCTAAACCCCCTCCACCCGCACCCCCAAAAACCTAAACCCCCCTCCAACCCCACCCCGAAAAGCCTAAAACCACCAGCCCCACCTCCCAAAAAACTAAACCCCCCACCCCACCCCCCCTAAAAACCTAAACCCCCCACCCCTAAAAAAACCTAAACCCTAAAAGCTAAATCCTAATGCTAAAACCATAAAATTCAACGCTAAAATCTAAACCCTAAAAACTAAGATGGTAGAGTTCGACGAGATGGTTCCAACGCCGCTGGAATGAACTCAATCGGAGTTCGTTTGATATCGTTTCTTAAGGTTTTTGTCATTTCTTAGGCTTTTTAGTCAAATATCACTTGTTATTTGAACCTCCCCATATATATATATATATATATATATATATTAGATAAATATTGATTTGTCTAATACTTGGGTGATAACTAGTAATTATCAAGAGGTGGTAATTATGATTAAACTTAAACCTATGTGTCCGTGTAGTTTACTAAAACTAACTTTAGCCACTTAACTTTATTAAATATGAAAAATGACCCTTAAATTTTGGAAAATATCACTTTAATACCTCATATGTTTTTTAAAGTTTTAAGTTTACCTCCTGTAATTTATATAATTTGATTTTTCCTTTTTTTTTTCTTGAAGTCGCGGTATAAATTTTATTAAAAACGATGTCGTATACAAAATAAAGTATTTTTTATGCATCGTAGGTTATATCGACTGACGATAATGTGTTTGTACCGTGAAGAATGAGACCGACACTGGCTGAAAAACATCGGTACAGTTATATAACTGTCTTTTATCTATGTTTGATATCCACAACCGAGCCGCAGTAACTTCATATGTTTCTTTTATGTATTTAACCATGATTCTTTTTTTTTGTGTTTAACCACGTTAATGTCATCGCCTCAACCGTTTAAAGTCCGCCCCCCGCCGCAGAGCGAGTGGCAAAATTTATTTAACCATGTTTCTTTTGTAATTAGTCACGTTATTGTTATCGCCTCAACCATTTAAGATCCATCTCCCACCGCGGAGCGCTGGGTAACATTTCTAGTTATCAATTAAAAACTAAAAGATAAATATAAATAACTGAGATAATTATAAATGATTATATCTATTAAATTTAATACCTTTCGTATTTGACTTGAATACCTATCAGAGGGCTATAAATAAAGGTGTAGTGTTCCACAAATTAACAAACCACACCACCTCACCACCGTCGTCGGCTCCCTACCGGTGTCGACCCAACCATCGTCGGCCATGACCACCAGCTTGCTAGGGGTGTTTAAAGTTGGATATCCGAAAATTTCGGATAGTGGATTTCACTATCCGTATCAAAATCCGAGATTTCGGATATCCGAATTTCGGATTTAGATTCGGATAGTTAAACGGATATCCGGTTTTTTTAAAACTTAAATATATTTTTTAAATTAAAATCTAAATATATAAAATATTCTAAATTTTTTAAATTTAAATTAAAATCTAAATATATAAAATATACTAAATAAACATCATTTTTATGAAATAATTAAAAAAAGCATTAAGAACCAATTTTTGAGTAATTTACGAAATTACAACGCGAATACGTTTTAGTTTTTTTTTAATAAGAAGGCTAAATTTTAAACACATAACGTAAAAAGCCATATATTTCATATATATTATATTTATAACACTTTTTAGGAAATAATATATAAATTTGGCCAAAAAAATATAATTTTCTAAATTACGATGCGAATATGTTTTATTTAAAAAAAAAAATAAGAGAGTTAAACACATAATATAAAAACCATATACTTTATATATATATATATTGCATTCATAACACTTTCTAGGAAAGATATATTAAAATATATATATATATTTTTCGGATATCCGAAATTTTTGAAAAATGCTATCCGAATCCGAAAATTCCGGATATCGAATTTTCGGATAATTCGGATTCAGAATTTCGGATATTTCTGGTTCGGTTTCGGATACAGATACTTTTGAACACCCCTACCGCTTGCACCTTCGACCTTCAAGGCCAGCCAGTAGTCGCTAATATCCGTCGTTTCGGTAGTCGCTGTCGCAAGAAAAGAAACCAGCCGAAGTCGGTTCTCGGGTTAAGGCCGATAGCAAGCAACCGGATTGGATCCGGGTTGTTTAGGTGTGTTTTCCAGTTTCGTGTTTTCAGATCTAACAAATGGGATCATTGTCTCGTTGTGTTTCCAACTTGGTTTAGCTTCTATTTCTCAAAGTTATTAATCTAAACCTAATCCATGGTTGGTTTTTTTTATTTGCATCTGAACTTCTGGTGGATGATCTGGAACGGTTCGTACACACGCTTCCGCTTAATAATAAATTTGAAAACCCAGCACAAAACACAACAGACTTATCGTAGACTGTGTAGTGTGTACATGACACAAACTCCAGGCTTTGTTGACTCGACTAGACCACACCATGTATGTCTTCTCCTGAAGCCTATTTATGGCCTCAAGCAAGCCCTAGAGCTTGGTTTTCTAAGTTGTCCACATCACTCGAGTCATACAATTTCACACTATGCATATCTTGACATCTCTTTATTCATTTATTTATATTTGTGACACGGTTATCTGTTATGTATCGTTATATGTGGATGACATTCTTATCACAAGGAGTACTCAGACAATTGTAACAAATCTAATAGGTCGATTACATTCACAATTTGCCTTCAAGGATTTGGGCAAAGTCAGTTATTTTATGGGGATACATGCCATCTATACCGATGACGCTATGTAACCTTCTCAACATAGGTATCTACATGATCCTTTACAGCGCACTGGTCTAAGTCAGCGCAAACCCTCTCCACCCTAGTTTCTCCGAGGAAATAGTTGTCTCGATATTCCGGTATACCCATAGGGATCCTTTGACGTATCAGAGCAGAGTTGGTGCTCTTCGGTATCTTACCATGACTCGCGATATTTCTTATGATTTAGTAAGGTGTCTTGATTCCTTCAACACTCTACTGATCGCCATTGGATTACAGTTAAGTGTATTCTACGCTAACTTCAAGGCACTATCACCCATGGCATGGCCATTCGCAAATCCACTTATACTACTCTCCGTGCCTATGAAAATGTTGACTCGGTTGCTTGCCATATGATCGTTGCCCTATCATCAGATACTGTGTATTTCTTGACATAATCTCGTTAGCTGTAGCTAAAAGAAATAATACACTATAGTCATGTAACAACCCAAGCAAACCGTACCAAGATATTTTCTGTTTTGCCCCCGATGGGTTGCCCATCCAGAAACTCACGGTTTTGTTTTCACCCGACGAGTTGCTCGCCTAGGCTGACGCCCGCCTTGATAGAGAAGGTATCCACCCCCTTATAAGGAAGGCTTCGTTCTACCCCTCAACCGATGTGGGATATTACAAGCCAAGTCCAGCATAGAGGTAGAATACAGGGCCTTAAACTACAACATAGATTCATTGAATTATCTATGTACTCCATGAGCTTCGGATTTCACTACTGAGTCCACCTATCTTGTGGTGTGACAATCTTGGTGCCACCTACTTAGCAGATAATCCAGTATTTCACTAGCGACAAAACATCAAGAATGGTTCTTGCACAGAGTCTTCGAGTTCATTATGTACCAGCTGTCCTTAGATAATCGATTTGCTGACCAAAGGTTTGTCCGTTGTACGATTTAATTCTCTTCGGGCCAAGCATCACGTTGAAGGCCTCATTCAGCTTGCGGTGACATGTTAGCCGAGATATTCTTTGATTATTTATTATTTTCTCACGTTTATCTAATATTATGTTTATATAGTATTTAGTTCAAATATTATTAGATAGCCATAGTATTTTTTATTTTATTTTTTTTATCTTTATATATTATCCTTTTATCACCTTAGAGCATTCCCAGTAGCTTTTCTATCATTATCTTTATAATTACACTAAAAATAACTACATTTTCTCTCTAATTTTTAATTAAATAATATTTTTTTATATATTTATCATTACCTTTTCTCTCTCCTCCATTCACAATCACTTTAAAAAAATATTAAAAAATTTATACAGGTGAACAGTGTTTTCATAAATATAAAAAAAAATTATACATTTTCTCTTTACTCCACTCACAACCACTTTAAAGCACTCTATAAAATATACAAAAACACTCACAAAAATATAAAGAAGCTACTGTGAATGCTCTTATATATTAATGGTGAATTATAACCATATAATTATTAATCGAATAAATCCCTATGAGTTTATCAAGTTTCATCCATCCGATTCAGATAAAGTAACCCGACTGACTATGTTACGGTAGTACGGTAGGTGGGTATAAGTTATATAAATAATAAGCTCATTCAGGATTATGAACTTTGTCAAGCTTGATATGTGAAACTTGTGTTTGAGCTAGTTCGTTTATAAATAAACTTTAGTATGGGCTCAAGCTCGTATTATCCGATCTTTTAGTGAGTCGATCTCGAATAGTTCACGAGAAGTTTGGCTCGTTTACACCCCTAGGTCATTAATCAGAATCTTTATTTTTAGAGTAAACTATCATTTTCGTCCCTATGGTTTGGTCAAAATTTGCACTTTCATCCAATAGTTTGTTTTCTCGCATCTGAGTTCTCGTGGTTTTAAAATCTTGCCACTTTCATCCAGTCAGTTAAAACCATCCATTTTTCTCAGTTAAATGAAGGGTATTTCAGTCCTTTTATATTTTTGTTTTATTTCTTTATTTTTTTACTCTCATTAATTTAATCATCCCCTTTCTGGCCTTCTTTCTCTTTTCCCGACCAAGTTTCTGACGACAACACTAGGATTCTAGTGACACTTTTTTTTGTATGTTTTAGACAAGTTTTAACAGCCATATGATTATGAAATACTAGCAGTGATGATCTAGGGTTCATAAATCATAATCAAACAATATACCTCTTGATCGCGGAGGTGATTACGAGAAGAAAAGGCAAATTAGAAGATAATTAAATGAGAGTAAAAAAATGAAGAAATAAAACAAATATGTAAAAGGACTGAAATACCTCTCATTTAACTGAGAAAAATGGATGGTGTTAACTGACTGGATGAAAGTGTCTAGATTTTAAAACCACGATGATCCAGATGTAAGAAAACAAATTATTAGATGAAAGTGACAATTTTAACCAAAGACGAAAATTACAGTTTACTCTTATTTTTAATATTGAAATTTTAGGGGCTAATAAGATGTGACTTTGACTTTTTTTTTAAGAGCAAATTTTTATTCTATATTTTTTTTTCTTTTTTGTGTCTTGGATGAGGTTAGAACCCACAACCTTTTGGTTGTGGGACTCTCCTCTTACTATTACACCCCAAACCCCCCACCCCTGTGACTTTGACTTAATATTCATAAACCCTTAAAAACCAATGTCGGTGGCCAATCCCAAGCCACTGACAAAGGTTTAATAATTACCCTTCAATTTTCTTCATTTTCATATCGTACCTCTCAATTTTCTAAAATTTTAAATTATCCCTTAAGTTTATAAAGTTTCAAGTTTACACCTGGACACAATTCTCAACTCTACCCCTAAACTCTCAAATTTACCCCTCAAATTTCGTTTCTTTTTTCTTTTTATTTTTTTATATTCGTTTGTAAAAGTTAGTTTTTTTTCTATTTTTATTTTGTTTTTACTTTGATACTAACTTCTTTAACGAATTTGTCGTTTCAATGTTAACTTCTATTCACGCCGCAGTTTATCTATTTTTCGATCTCCAGAACCGAGTTGTGGCAAATTCATACGTTTCTTTTATATACTTAGTCACATTATTGTCGTCGCCACAACGCGCGTAACGAGGTTCGCAAACCCACCGCATCGCGAAAGCTTTAATTATGTACTTAAACACGTTAATGTCACAGTACGGCCCCGCCACAACACGCGGGTGATATTTTATAGTTTAACATATTTACCAAATCATATATCAATTTTTCAAATGGCGGGATTTTGTGATAATAAAAAATGAAAATAAAAACAGTTTACTAGAATGTGTGATTTTTCACGAAAATGTCAAGTTGGATCATTTGCATTTCGTATATTGCATGGTGCTAGTTTGCCTTTCTACAAGATTTCTTTTTTATTCTACAACAAAAAAACTATAAGCACCATCCTTCAAAAACTAACAAATTAATAAAAATAAGAAGCGAAATAAAACCTGAGTTAGATCTGATAGTAGTATTTACAGAATATCCTTCTTCAAGCAACCTCTTGATCGTCCATGATGCTAAAAACCCCGTACCTCCGGTTACACAAACCGTTCCTTTCTCCATATCTTTCTGCTCGATCGGTGCGGTGCCTATTTCGGATATAGAAGAATTAATTTATAGGAATGATGAGATGGTGAAGATGATGACGTTTCAGCTACAATATTTAATACTTGACCAATTTTCATGTGATAGCAAGCGGTCCACGGGAAGTGACATGAAGCGATGTCGTTTTCAATATTGGTTAGACGTATTCCATTTTTTAAGTAGAACCATGCTTTTTCTCACTTTATATCGGCAACAAATAAAAAGTAACTGAAATCCCAAGGAACCAAAAAAAGGTTATTTAAAAGTGTTAAATACGTTAAATAGGTTGAGGAATGCATTACTATCGAACCTTCTAGTTGAGTGATAGCTAGCATAGGCGTACCTATGTATTGAGAATGGAGGGCAGATGAAAAAAAGTTAGTGTTATATACGCGTTAAAATCCCAGTCGCACCCCATAAAATTTTGTAATCGCCCCCGATGAAAAGGTTTTTAGTGTTGTATATGCGTTATCTATCGCTATTTAACCGACCCCAAAAATTTCTGACCCCCGTGAAAAAAAATTATGGGTCCGCCACTGGTAGCTAGCCCAATGACTTTTCAAATGAGAGGTCATGGGTGCGCGTCTCGCTTGGGACAAAATGTTCCAGGTTGAGCCAGGGGGTTTTCGCGGTTGTGGGTTTCCTCCTAGGTGGTGTGGGGTCGGGTCACCACGTTTCTGTTCTTCGGGCAGAAGGGTGATCCGTTTGCCAAGGTGATCCAGATGTTTAGGCCGTTGCTGTTAAAAAAAGATCGAGGAATGCATTAAACTATGTAACCTAAACCTAAAGAGTTTGGATCGGGTTAGATTTACTTATCTAACATTATTTTATACATTTTTATTAATTTTATAAATTATGTGTGTTTAAATATTAGTGTAAAAATTATACTACATGAAAATAGTCTAATCTTTTAATGCATTTTAAAGTTCTCAAGCCGTTTGAAATGTTTTCTTTATAATTATGTTTTTAATGAAAATAAGAGAAACTAGGAGAGGGAAACAAGTTTCATTCATTCATCTGATATTCCATGCATACAATACATTATATAGAGATACAATAGGAAAATCCTAAAACTCATACATATTGGGCTGGGCCTAAAATAGTCTGATATCATAACACTCCCCCTTAGACATTTTGTATAAATATTATACACTATCAACATTATACTCCAGATAATGTTGTCTCTGTTCTTCAGGACCGATATTAACTGATACTGCGGGATCAACTATACTGCCTCATTAAAACCTTACTAAGAAAACCCAGTGGGACAAAACTTAGTTAAGGAAAAAGAGTACATCGTGCATAATACTCCCCCTCAATTTAACATATATCTTCCGGTCTTTGGAGTGCAATCTTCTGTGGTAACTGATTGACTTGAGCTTTGTTGTAGTCTTGATTGATTTTAGTGATGCATGTTGCATGGTCTTCATATAGTGTAGTTGGGTTTCTTTTGATCAACTCTGGTCTATAATAATATCTACTTTGTTGACTACCATTAAGTTGTTGTACCTCTGTATGCAAATTTAGATCAAGCTATGTGTAGTCTAATAAGTAACCTGCATCATCATAAACAATTGCTTGGGACCCCATATTTTTCTCGTAGCACAATCCCTTGTCTCGAGTCCCACAAAGATATCAACTTATCTTTTAATACGCTTGATAATGATGCCTCATAGAAAACCTTGCTAGGAAAACCCATTGGGACAAAACCATAGCTAAGGAAAAATGAGTGCAGAGTGTATTAGACATAATTAACAACATACTTCAGGATGATGTTAAATCGATACTTCGGAACCTATAAAATAAACTGATACTAATGGATCAACTATGTTGCCTCATTAAAAACCTTACTAAGAAAACTCAATGGGACAAAAACTTAGTGAAGAGAAAAAGAGTGCAACGTGTTGAATTCGAAAATCGTATTTCACTAGCACATGTACTGAAACATAATATCATGTCTTGTGATATACATGAGATGCATTAGTGCACCGACTGCGCTTAAGTATGGTACTTCTAGACCAAGTACTTCTTCACACTCTTCTTAGGAGAAGTAATGATTATGTTTAGCAACCAAACAATTATGGGTGTTTGTTGCGGATAAACTTTGTCCATATTAGAATATGATAACATCTTCCGGATGTAGTTTGATTTATGGACAAATATATACTCAAACATCAGGTCGATGAATAATTTAGCCGTGTCAAGATCTTACATGGCTTATTTTATCAAACTTATACCCCATCCTTTTCAAAATATATACTGAGCCGATTGTACCATATACGACTGGTTTTCTTGAGAATATATAAAAATCTCTTGAGATTTATAACACACATCTCGGGGTACTAATTATAATGCTTCAAACATTTCTAACCCTTTAGGGATTTTCATTTAGTTGTCATTTTCAAGTTTTTCATTCAAGTATTCAGTGACAACATTCATAAGTTTTCTGAAGTCCTTCTGAGATTGCGAGGCCGATTAAACATCTAAAAGTTATCGTATCCACTATAGGGGAACACGTTTCCTCATAATCAACTTCTAGAATTTGGGGAAAAACCTTAATCTTGCAAGTCGTGCCTATATCGCATAATCTCATAATTTTCGTTTCTTTTTATTTAAAGACACCCATTTATAACCTACTGGTTTGACGTCTATGGGTGTTCGGACTACAGGCCCGAAAACGTTTTTGCTTGTCAAGCGAATTAAATTCAGCCTTTTAGGTGTCTTGCCATTGTAGGCAATCATCTCTGTGTATGTACTCTTACAGAGTTTTATGTACGTAATCTTTTTCATCGATTACATCTATTGCTATAGCATATGCAAATATTCCAAACACGTGTTTCATTTTTGGTTCCATATTGTACTATTTTGTATATAATTTATTGAGATCTATTATTTGTTTGGTACATGAGTTTCTTCTGGAACTCCATTTTTCTCTTCTGGGCATTATAATTTTCTTCTAGAATATCATTAGTCTCTTCTAAGACATTTATCTCTTCTGGGGTTGATGTATTGCAAAATACATGTATTTTACTGTCAATTTCATTCCCACTTTGTGTCTGTTTTGCTTCGGTTTTCTTCTATAACTGCTTGTACTTAATATTTCTATATCTTATGGTTGTTAGGTCACAAAGGAAGCGGATATGGTTGAAAACGAAGAAGAACAAGTTTCCGGTTCGTGCAAGAGGGCTGTGGATAATAAAGAAGACACTTTCTAGATTTTTACCCCTGTCACGCTACGCGACAGGTATTGTAAGTCCCTCGCGATACGCGAGGATTGGAAAATGTCTGAATTGCCCTTTTAATGATTGCCCGACTGTTTTGTCTTTTCTGGGTCCCTCGCGCTACGCGAGGAGTGTGCAAGATCCCGTCGCGCTACGCGACGGGTGGTTTTTCGCAGGAATTGTTTTAAAATCAAAGATTAGAAACCCTAAAGAGGGAGACAGATCGTAGGCGCGGCTGCAGGCGAAAAGAGAGACGAAAAAGTAACGATTTCAAAGGATACGAGACAAGGATTGAAGCTAGGGATCACTGGGATCGATTTCCTCGGGTGTTAATCATTCGGTTTTGCGTTCTTGGCTTTATTTCAATTTGTCATGTGTTCTTGGATGATTAGTTTGATGATAAATGCTGTGTTTATGAGTATTTTTGGCTAAACTCTTAGAACTACCTAGGTGTCGATGAATACATATGTTTGACATTAGGTTTTATTCGGTTTTGGATGATTTGCATGTGATGAACTCATGATGTAACAAACTTGGTTTGGATTATTGGATGTTTTATGTGTGTCTATGATTGTTTATGGATTGATGATTTACTCCTCGTGTGCCTTGGTGAATGTCTTTCATGTAATAGGTGCATGCTAGATCAATTACTGTGTGTCTTTGATTAGTGGATGGTTAACTGCGTACGAGTTCACCATAGGGTAATCTTCTTGATATAGATAGTTTAGATGTGCAACCAATCTCGATAGCTGTGAGGTGAGAGATTGTCGGTTTGTCTAGGGTGTTAGATTGCTAGTTTAGAGGCTTTGTGAGAAGATCTTGCTAGTTTGTCTCATATCTGTGTTTACCGAATCCAATAGGAAAATCCTAGTTATCCCTTTGCACTTAGGTGTATTGAGACTGTCGCGCTGTGAGGTAGATTGTCTAGCGGATACTTCTTGAGTAAATTGGAGGACCTGTGAGGGAAATCCATCCAATTGGTGGTTTAACGGCTTTTAGGTTTCTTGGTTGACAATCCTTGAGAAGGGTCGAGGGTGCTCTAGGTTTCCTTTGAGTTTAGTATTTTAAGATCCCGGTATCACGTCAGTTCCCTTATCGATAGAACCTTTGTCAAGCATGTGTAGGATTCGAGCCTAGGTAGTGTTCTTTCTCCGTCTGGTTTTCGTTTCAACTTTCGTTTGCGTTCGTAGTCTTCTCTTTAATCCTTCTTTTAAGTTACTCTTAGTTGTGAGCAAAACCCCCCTTCCTTTTATTATTTTATTTAAGCAATTTTGTGTGGATAAGTCTTTCAGTTTCTAGTTAGTGTTTTCTGTAGAGGTCTTTTGGGTTCGATATCCGGACTTACTTAGGCTTTACTACATTCGATAGGTTCACTTGCATGTCGGTAGTTTAGTTCTTTAGAGAGTCTAGAGTATTACTTAGTGTTTTATATAGTTTGTTTTGAGTCATTTAATTCAACTACTTTGTGCACATCAGGGGTTTTATCGCTTCTTTGTACTATTTCGTTAATCTCTTCTGGGATTTTATCAATAACCTCTTATAGGTTTTTGTGTGTAACCTCTTCTAGGGTTAGACCAACTGCATTATTCTGCTCTTTTTGTTCTCGTGGGTTTTTATGTTTGGAACCAATTTATTTCCCACGTTTTCTGTATATGGTAATCTTTCTATGATTACTTCAGTTTGAGAAGGTGACGTTTATGCTGGTATATATGACTTTGTCACTCTGTTTGTGTGTGTGAATGCATCAAATAATTCATTTGCTATTCTTTGCAAAAACATGACATATTAGACTTCAGACTCATATTAACCACTTTGGGGGTGATGATGATGCATTCGATGTTTTTGTTTTCATGTATTACTAGTCTTTCCTTTCTTTATCCATTCTCCTCCTAAGACTGGGAATAATGTCTTATTTAGACAACATATTATGTTGTTAACATGTCCCATTCTGGTACATTATGATGGCGGTATTGGTACATATATCACACAACAAAAATATTTATTGTTGAGACAAACTTAGTTCTCTTCTGGAGAACATTTATACAGAGGAGTATTTGTGATCAACAGTTGGATTTGAATTGATTAGTGCAGTGGTATGCCATCATGTGGAAGATGTCTATTCACATATTATCAATAGTTGTCTAGCTATTAACTATAATTGTGTAGTTAGTAATTTAGCTAAAACTTATGTTTGAACATAATCTGCTGGATGTGTAATATTTAAACCCGTATAGACATACAGTAGGTGGAAAAATGCTACATATAAGGTAGATAAAAGGCTCACACGTGACCATATAGAGATGTATCTCTTAAGATCTAAAATACTGAAAAATGGTCCACATTGAGAGATTAACAATGCCCACATATGTCCTCTTGAATTCTTTCCAAATATAAGAGTGATTCTTTTAGAGGAGTTTGTTTTCCGAGAGCTTAAAGATTGATTTGCTGAGAGAACTCATTGCACATGATAAATCTTTTGGTAGCAAAAAAATTTAAATTGTTGAGAGGGCGCTTGTTGGCACTTTTGATCATTCACCTCATCACGATGCTACCTCGATAACCTATTTGGTCATGTTATATGACGAAAAATATCTTTGGCTAGTAACTTCTGGTTACTCACCATATATTTTATTAGATTATTTTGTATAATATAGTTCTAGATTGTTAAACCTTTAATTTTCTAATATGGTCTTCTGGCCACGTTTGTAATTTGGATATATCCAAAATCGTTTTTGTGTCACAATTTCAATGTGATAATCGTCGAGTCGATTGGAAAATTTTCTTAAGAATTTAATATAAATATAAGACATTTCTTCAAATAGTTTTATGACTATGCTCTTCTGGAGCATTCAATAAGGTCACCAACACATGAAATAAATACGAATAAGTGTCTCTACCGGAGACAACACATGAAATAGTACGAATAAGTGTCTCTGCCGGAGACAACAGATAAGATTATTATTATTTTTTTTTTATGTTTTAGGATAGTGTTAGTTGTGCTGCTATATGCCAGACATTCATCACCGATAGTTACAATAACTCTACTAAAGTATTATGAACTTGGTGAGTAAGATAACCTTGCTCTTCTACAGCATTCGATAAGTTACAAAAACTGTTATTTTTTGTTTTCATCGGTGATGGCAAAAGCAACAGTATTCAAAATGAAGGGTTGATTACGGGGCTACAAGGGTGCCCTCGATGCATTTGTTTCAACCTATTTTCCATTGTATTTCAGTGATTTAGAGCTCAACAAGACGACAACATTGTTTGGCCATTCTGTATTTATAGCGGATGTTTTCTCGCACTTGTAAGGTCTCCCTCTCAGTGGCCGACCCATGTTCTATGTATTTATAGTGGATGTTTTTTTTTTAAAGGCAAACATTACTCTTACTCTACTTCTACACCAATAATCCTAAACTACACCAATGCCCAGGTTTGAACATGAGACCTCTCCTCTAAGAGACATATGCCTTTACCATGTGGGCTAATGATGATAAACCTCTCACATCCATTAGTTGTTTCGTTCATATGTATAGCCTCTGCTGGGGCCACGCCTTTTTTTTCTCTCCTCCATACACCTTGAAAGGTAGACACATTCATATCAGGGAATGGGATAACACCGACCGGTCGCAATTAGAAGACATGATATGATCTACGAATATTTCAGGAAGACATATTCTCGGTACTGCTACGACATGAGCATGTTATGAGTGTGAGACGTGGAGAGCGTCTTGTCAAACATGGTAACATCAATAACGTTCTCTCCATATAGCTTCAACCTAGAGCTAATGTTAATTTAAAATCGTTTATTCATGATGGAAAAGAATTGTAATGAGATTTCGGAGAATGACCGACTTGTGGATAATGAATGATTTTCGCTTACATGGATTGAAATTGTCACATGTAATCATTATAGACATTTTAACACACGAAATCTTTCATGCAGAATATTAGTGTTGTTTAGGGATGGCAATGGGTCGGGTTTAGGTAATCCCAACCCCATACCCGATTACAAAAGCTTGTCCCATACCCGGCCCGAAACACGTCGGGTTTCTATCGGGTAATTTCCCGTCGGGTATCGGGTATGCCCGCGGGTTTCGGGTAAACCCATTACTTTGTAAAAAATACCCGTTGGGTATACTTGACCCAAAACCCGTCGGGTATCTACCGAGTATATATAAAAATTGAAATTAAAATAAAAAAGAAAGAAAGAAAATCATGTCGGGATATACATTTAAAATAAATACATTAATATATACTTAAAATAAATACGGTATATATACTTAAAATCAATAAAAAAAGAAAGAAAACTATGTCGGGTTTATAATCGGGTAAATGGGTATATGTTATCGGGTAATTGGGGTGGGTAAACGGGTATATGTTATCGGGGCGGGGTAAACGGGTATATCACCATATCACATACCTGTCCCAAACCCGCGAAAAAATTTAAAAGTAATCCCAAAGCCGGTCACATGGTCATACCCGTCCCGAATGTTTCGGGTTTCCCATCAGATTCGGATATAATTGTCATCCGTCGGTGTCATAAACTTATCTTGATAAATTCACATACTAGCACTTAGTCTCTACTTTACGTTGATCCTTACAAAAATTGAGTGAGGTCAGGGCCGGTCCAACTATATAAAAATAAGTTAGAGTTCTGCCTCAAAATTTTTAGGGCTTATTTAAAAAATATATATATATATATATATATATATATATATATAAATAAAGTAGATATTAGTTATGCTTTGAAAGATTTGCATCATAATATTGCCAGTGGTGAGAGTCTCACTTTGTAGATGTGAAGACCAAGGTTTTAATCCCATCATCCACACTTTTTCATTTTTTTTAAAATTTTTTACACCCCTTTTTATTTTTGCATGGTTTTTTATTCTTTTAAATACACTTTGACTTTTTATGTGAAAATCTCTTAACCAACTTTGATTTTACTTCTATTTTAGACAACCAACTTTTTTTGACTAGTTTATATATTGATTAGGTGTTATAGAAGTTTTGTCTTAGTATTTTACATTTTAAATAGAAATCGAAAGTTCAAACTCAACAAAATTTAGATAAAAGCCCTGGGATTTTTACTTCGCTTTGAGCCTCTAAAATGATTAAGCCACCCCTGATTGAGGGAGCTAAAGAGGAATATCATATAAACAAGATCGATAATTGTATTGCTTTAAAAACACTTTACAATGTGAACTTTTGAGATTGCTTTCCATTAGATATTGCTTTCAATGTTGTTTGTATCAGATTAGGTCACCTCTACTTATACTTGTAGCATGTAGAAATCGACCACTATGCACATGGATGGTCTAGAATGCGTGTCTAAAATTTTCAAGTATTTACAAGTATAATCTTTCTAAGGGGACTACATATAACGAGATAGATATCTAGATCTTCTCTAACTTTGAGTCTTCAAGAGTGGTGTTAAAACTTCAGTAACATAAAAAAATTATATTTTCTAACCTCGTTTAAGCTCGACTCGATTCGAGCTTTTAACGAACTAATAACTCGGCTCGGTTACACCCCACGAGTAACTATCCCAAATCTCATATAATTCTTTTATGCAATTTTTTAAGGAATTTTATATACAACGCAACAGTAATACCAGTAAATCACCAAAGATCATAGCCATTATGAACGGACCATGGACAAAAGTGGGATGGATCGTCACGACATCCCGTCCTTCTTTCTCAGCAAACCAAACTTAAGGATTGATTTAAGAGTCAATGTCTTTGAAATATGATACCAAGCTCCAAATTCAATTCCATATGAGAGTTAATATAATCCACATCGCTCTAAGATTCCTCACCTACGACCTAACTATGTTTTTTCCCATTAAACATAACCATAGATATACTAGACATATACACAACATTCTTCACAGTCTTTGAATTAGCACATGTTGGTGATTTTAGTGTCATCTGACTATTTTGTGTAATTGTATTAACTTAATGACCAAATGAGAAGTCATAATCAAACATCAAACAAGTTGGTAAGTGTGGGTTACACATTTGTTTGAGAATCTTATGGTTTCTAGTATTTTAGATACCTTGTTGTTTAAAGGGGACAAAATTCACCGAACAACGGGGGTCAAGGGACAACGCCCCTGGTTAGCAAGGTCCTAGGGGTGGCTGCCCCTAGTTGGGGTTAAAATTGATCTTTGAAAATGATTTTAATGCATTGGAAGTTTATTCGAAAGTGAAAAATTACTAAAAGTTGCTTTAAATTGATCTTTGAAAATGAATGAAGACCAGTAGTAATTTTGGTGATCCGGATCAAATTGAAGTAGCAGTTAAAGAAACTTCAAAACGGTTGATGGTTGTGACGGTTTTCGGCCAACAGTCGTGATGTTTCATTGCATCGATTCACCCCTATATATAAAAGCCAATTTGGTCAGTTTCATACACACAAAAATCCAAACAGATCTCACAGTTTCGTTCTTGAATCTCTGGTTCTTATCCGATTGAATATTCGTGTATACATACGAAAAAATTCTATCTGAAAACGAGTACGCAATTGTCAGAGAGTCAAGTCAACACGAATTACAAGTCCTACGGCACATACTTGTAAAATACCCAAAGCATCCTTTAGTCCTTAATTGATTTTTAAGTAAACACGTCCACACTATCGTTGCTCGCTGCTACAAAATACTGAAGCCACGTAAGGTATTATGTATTATTAATCAATTATTTATAGGATTACAATGAAAATAATTACAACATGTTGTATGGGAACATGAAAGAAAAGGATGCAACCTTTTATTGGTGCCTCGAAAGTCTCCAGTATGTTTATATATATCCGCATCGGAAAACTTAAGCTTCTCTGTTGCCGAAGGTAGGCAGCTAACATCTTTATTTGAGCCTAACAATCATAAGGTTCAGATTTTCAAATGTACTTTAGAATATTAGGATCGTAAAATACATTAGTTTTAAGTAGAGAACTATAAGAAAGGGATAAACACATGTATTTGGACTAGATCAAACGCTAGTATCTACAGAATATTCTTCTTCAAGCAACCTCTTGATCAACCATGATGCTACAAAAGCGGTGCCTCTAGTTACACAAAATTCATTTCTCAATATCTTCTCGGTTCATTTCGATTTTGTGTTTAAAGATGAAAATATACTTGTTGGAATTAATGATGAGTTGGTTAGGAGCCAGTTAAGTAGCAACCTTTTAGGTGTGATCCTACATATTTCCGGACAGAAAAAGGAAGGAATAATAACATAAAATCATAAGAATATTAGTCTATAAAGGTGGTGTGAAATGCAAAGTCAAGAAGTAACTTTTTTGCACCAACCAAAGCTCAATTTTTCTCTCAATTTCTCTGCCTTTGGAGCTCGAACAGAATTACAGATTTCTCACAGCAAAACAGGCTCTAAAACTATAAAAAAACCCAACGGAAAGTAGGTGAGAGAAGCATGAGATAAATGTTGGTATTCATCTTGTTTATTATCTCATTACAACCAAAATTCTTTTGGTATTCTTGAAGGAAATCATTCCATGCATGTAGTTTCACGATCTCATAAGTGTTGAAGCCATAAAGATCCTCTTTTACTTCTTCTTTAACATAGGATAACAATGCAGCCAACAGTTCCACAAATCGGTTAATGGCGTTCAGAATCTGATCTCTGTTTTGTTCACCATGCATAAAATGATTGCCAAACATCATCCTTAAAACCATGTTCACAATTAAGTTTCCAAACCACTGTTTCATGTCAACCATTACCGTTTCAAAAGGTCCTTTATTTCTTACCCAACCTTTGTAAATATCTATTATGGCTTCAGAGACTTGGATCTGTGCAAGCATTTGAAGACGATAGTTAAGGGGTTACCATAGATTTTCAATGGAGGTTTTAGGCCAAGAGTCCTGTAACTCCCCCAAAATCCAAAAGAAATGGAACCAGAAGGACTAAAACGGCAAATAACCTAAAGTCCAAGGACTAAAAATGAAATTTAGGACGGTAACGGACCGTTACAGGATCGTAACGGTCTGTTACGGGCTCGCCAAGGGAGTGATAGGGAGACGACACGTGGTCGGGTGACTAAACCCTAATTGAGTCGGTGACAGACCGTCACCCCCATAACGGTCCATCACGAAAACCGAACTCAGCCTATAAATTTAGGATTTGAGTCCACATTTGATACCAAAATCCAAAACCACCTCATATACTTCTGAGTTCGCTTAAAAACATTAAGCGAGGTGCGTTGCGAGTTCGGATCGGGTTATGCGTTTGAGCGAGGGATTAAACGTAGCAAAGCCCCGAGGCTATCGTAAGTACATTAAACTCGTAAGTAGGAAACCCGAGGTTAACTCTAATATGATTTTGAGTTATTAGGGAATACTTTGTGTGGGTAATGCTTACGAAATGACGTGATATGTGTAATGATAATGCTTACACATGATTTTGAATAAACGAAAATGAATAACCGGGAGGTCATGGACCTACGTAGTCCAAGGGTTCCAAATGGGTGAGAAGCAAGAGGTAGTGGGACCTACGAGTCCCAGGATCTTGTGAAGGATAAACGAAGCCCAATTAGTGTGAAACAAGAGGCCATCGAACCTATGAGGTTCCAGGATCTTGTCAGGACGATGAAGTCCAAATAAACCTTTGTGGTTAACAAGAGGCCATAAAACCTACGAGGTTCGAGGATCTTGTCAGGACAATGAAGTCCAAAATGATATTTTAACAAGAGGCCCTGAACCTACGCGATTCAAGGATCTTGTATGGAGCTAAGGCGTCCCAAAATAATGATGAACTGAAATGGCTTTTGAAAGACGATATGGTGTACTTACTTAGCTAAAGCTAATGTAAAAACGTTTTCAAACATTTCAGGAAAGGACACCCGGGATGGTTGAAGCTTCCAAAGGCGTGGCCAAACGGAGACATGAATCCCTACAGACTTTTGTAATGAACATATGTTTGTAAAATAACAATATGTTTATTATAAAATAACTGTCACTATTGTGGGGTGAGGGGTTTAGGTTTTTGTGGGGTGAGGGTGGTGGTTTTAGGCTTTTCGGGGTGGGGTTGGAGGGGGTTTTAGGTTTTTGGGGGTGCGGGTGGAGGAGAGTTTAGGTTTTTAGGGACGGGTTAGGGTTCGATGAGACGGTTCCAACGCCGTTGAAATGAGCTCGGAGTTCGTTTGACCCACCTATTAAAAAATTTTAGCGAAAAACCATTTTTTAATTAAATATTCCCATAAATTATAATAACCTGAATCACTACAGGATACCGACGTCACAAGATTCACATATAATAAAAACCCAGAAACAAAAATCTAGAATTATTAAAACCTTTTTTTTGGGGGTTTGATTTCTTGCTGAATTTTCGTTTTTTTTTTCAATTGATTCATTTGAGGAGTATTGTGCATAGATCTGGAGCTGTGATGGCATGGAATGTGTTCAAATTCTGTACAGCCCTAAGAGGGTTAGGCTCGATCATGATCTTGTTGGTTCTTGGTGTTGTTGGTGTCACCTATTACGCCGTCGTTTTGTGCAATTACGGCCCTGCTTTGGCCGCCGGTGGCTTTGATTCGGTCGCCGCACTTCTAGTTTTAATCGTATTTCATGCGCTGGTAATAAATTAGTTCATAATTATTATCTTTTTTCTTAATTATTGTGTTCTAGCTTATAAATAGCAAATTAAACTTATAATCAAAGTTCATATAAGGAAATTGAGGAATTTCAGCAACAGAAATCTTAATCAAAGTTCTTGAATTGAAACTTCATTAAACTTAATTTGATAATGTACAAAATGGCATCTGGATATAGAGTAGATGTTTGGTAATTTAAGGAATAATTCAGCTCGCTAATAGTAAATCATTTTTACTGTTTTAGCTCATATTTACTTTGAGTCAATTAACTTAAAAAAGAAAACAAAATTTATCATAATTTCCAAGATAAGATTGCAGTTGACCTCACTTCACTGTTCTCATTTTTGTAATTTGAAGTACTTGGTATACAAATATCATGGGAATTTTGAGTTCCAGAGTAAACTTGTGTATGATTCGAGTCAAGATTTGGACTCTAATGGGGTGTTTGGATGTGCAAGTTCAAACTGATTATTGTGACTTTAAGGAACAGGTTCTGAATCAGATAATGTGTTGTGTAAAGTTACAGATAGCTAGGTAATTTTACACTTATCTCTATTCTCAGTTTTCTTATAGTTTCTTTTTATCTGTTATATAAATCTGATTATTTTGACTGTAAGTAGTTAGAAAATAGAGTAAACTGCAGTTTTCGTCCCTGAGGTTTGTTGCTATTAACAGGTTCAGTCCCTCCTTAACAGTATGGGTCCTTGATGTTGCATTTCTTAACAGTTTTCGTCCAATTTCGTTAACTTTGTTAAGTTTTTCAGTTAAATCATGTTAAATGACCAAAATACCCTCCACCACCACCAGCCGCCACCACCTGCACTCTATTCTTCCTCGTATCGCCGGAAAAAAACGAATGACAACCACATATCTGGAAATATGGACCTCGTCGGAATCCTAGCGCTACCGCTAGAACTCGCCGGAATTGCGTTCCCAACCCGAAAATACGACGTCCCCTCGTTTCCTTGAAACCCTAACCACCGCCGCCGACTGCGGCATGTGATTCGCCAGAAAATCGGGCAAATCACCTAGGCCCTTCGTCTTTTTCTTCTCGTCGGAACCCTAAGACCACCACCATTTCGCGATCTGGGCCGCTAGGGGTTAGACCCGTAAATCCCGTCGTTAGATTTAGATCTCAACAGGACCAGCAGTGACGGCGTAGTTAACCTCCGACGCTGCCGCCTGATCGGAGCTTCGCTCCACCATCCTTTCCACCTAAGAACATCTGCGCCACACTCGCCTCTGTCGTCGGAAACTCAGCACCGCCGTGCTCTGCCGGGTTCCGCCATGGTACTCCACCGTCGGCCACTGTGGAGCCTCCTGCTCCGGCGATGGAGGCTGGAAGGAGAGGGAGGGCTCTTGAGGGTGTGGCCGGTGGTGGTGGAGGGTATTTTGGTCATTTAACGTTATTTAACTGAAAAACTTAACGAAGTTAACGAAATTGGACGAAAACTGTTACGAAATGTAACATCAGGGACTCATACTGTTAAGGAGGGACTGAACCTGTTAATAGCAACAAACCTCAGGGACGAAAACTGCAGTTTACTCTAGAAAATAACTGTCATCAGTTTAAATGCGCGTCCAAACACCCTCTTATCTGATACTTCATGGAAAATGTTTATGATTTATGTCTTTTCTTTTGTCTATATCAAATCATATAAATCAAATTCGCAGTTATTACTTGTAGTGTCTAGATAATCGATTTTGCTTCTGATCAAATAGTTAGTTTCATGTCAGCTGCAACCATACAAGTCACCTGTTAAGAACCCTTTTTAACCTTATGTGAGATACTTTTAATCCCATTTAATATAAAGCGTCTCCTTTTTTCCCTCAAAATCGTCGTTTTTGGTCATTTTATCTATTAATTCCTTGAGTAATTAGATTTGCCAAACACTCAATCATCTAATTATTTTTGGCCCAGATAGATTTATCAAGAATAAACAGAAAAAAAAACACAGGACACAATTGACCAACTGATCGACCCTTTTTGTATTAGATAAACCAAAAATTAGAGTACGCCATTGCATAGACTTTGACCCACTATTTATAATAGACCCAAACTTGAAAAACAAGAAACCTAAACCAACTCAAATAGGAAACAAAATAAAGACCCAATATCCTAACATAAAATAAGACTCCATAAATAAACTCGCCAAAAATAAACTTAACCCGTTAAAACACCAAACCAACCCAAATACCCTTAACCCAAATCGGTTTCTGCCTTGCCCACCAAGCTTGACCCGTATCACATCGTTTCATATGTGAACCAACAAGATTATGTCCAACAATTATTACAACTTTGAACAAAGAAAGCAGTCAAGCACATCCGAAACACCATCTCTTACAACCTGTTTTATGAGCTGATTATCTCATTCTGATTATTGAAAATCATATAATCACCCCATATTGAGAATCTTAGCAACCACTATGAATTTAGACAAATTGTTGAACTATGTTGATACTTTTGTTTTTTGCTTCTTCATGCCATGCACCAATTGTTGAACTGTGTATGCATATATTGATCCTAAATAACAACAATTATGTTGATCTAGCTGGCGATGCTATTATGGAGTTATTTTTCTGTTATCTTCACGGACCCAGGTGGTGTGCCACCTAATTATAGTCCACTAGTGGATCAAGAAACAGGAGAAATTGATCCATCCGAAGCGTCTGAATTTGGCCCGTTGGCTACACCCGATCTTACCAATACAAGAATCCGTTATTGTCGCAAGTGTAACCAATTAAAACCACCCCGATGCCACCATTGTTCTGTTTGTGAGTTCAATCTGTTACCTTATTGATAATCTTTGTGAGTATCATTCTAACTTTTTGAGTATAAATAATGTATGTTTTGTTGCATTTTATAGGTGGGAGGTGTGTGCTGAAAATGGATCATCATTGTGTGTGGGTTGTTAATTGTATTGGGGCACTAAACTACAAGTATTTTCTTCTCTTCTTGGTATGTTCATAATTCTCTCTTCCTGTTGGTGAAATGTTTAAAATACCCTTCAGTGATGCTAAATTCGAAGACACTTGTGGATGAAAGTCAATATCTTTAGTAACATAGTTGGTTAACATAGTTTGGAAGGATGTTTTATATATAGTATTTATTTAAATCATAATTAATCCATTGCAAATCGTTTACAAGGGATATTGCCATTATGTCACTCTTTTTGTGATGTTTTTGTTAATTAATGCAGTTCTACACGTTTCTTGAGACAACGGTGGTAACCTTAGCCTTGTTACCACGTTTCATAGCATTCTTTGGTGATGAAGATATTCCCGGGTCACCTAGCACTCTAGCAACAACTTTTTTTGCTTTTGGTAATATCTAATGAACCTATTTTTTTACTTTTGTTTTGACCCTTTAGTTTTCGTTACCTTTATGTAACCATTATTTCTTTTTGCAGTCTTGAATTTGGCTTTTGCTTTAAGCGTTTCCGGGTTTCTAATTATGCACATATCGTTGGTAGCTGCAAACACCACAACAATCGAGGTATTGTTTTCTTGTTTGTTTAAGTTTAAAACTTTAAATGTTTCAGTTTGTAGATCCTTTAAACAAAAGCAAATGGTCCTAAAACCCCTTGAACTATGTCATAATTTTGACTTTCATAGGTTATTATCCGATGGCATTAGTTGCAAATGCCGAGTATGGTCCAAAAGATTCTCCTGTTTTGTAATTTATTGAACTATATTTGAGATATTTGACTTATAGTCAACCGTTGTGCAATGCTTTAGTGACTACATTTTATGAATGCATATAATTTATATGTTCGCTCATGTGCAAAATTAATTATTGATATATGTGATTATGGTCAGGCATACGAGAAGAGGACCACCCCAAAATGGCGTTATGATCTTGGTCGCAAGAGGAACTTTGAACAGGTTACTTTGACATTATGGAAGCTTATTTCACATATTTGGTCAATAGTTGTTTGAGGATCTTATAATTTCTGGTGCTAAATGTTAACAAATGAACATGACAGAGAAAATATGTAGGCTCACTATTACTCAAATGAAGATTAGCTTACAAATGAAAAAGAAAACAACATTAAATAGAAAGATAACTGGGCCTGGGCTAAGACCCATAACGAGGCCCATAACAACTTATTATGCTAACATCTCCCCTCAAACTCACAATGCAATAGAAATAAATATTACACAAAAAACGAAACTGAGATGCCGATTGAGCCTTAGTAAAAATATCTACAATCTGCAAGGCTGATGGAACAAAAGGAAGTGAGATGATCCCGAGCTGAAGATGATGGCGAGTAAAATGACAATCTATCTCAATGTGTTTTGTTCGTTCATGAAAGACAGAGGTCTTGGCGATTTGCATAGCACTTTGATTATCACAATATAATGTGGTAGACGAGGAAACGATAACCCCCATATCTGCCAGAAGCCATCTTAAACAAATAATTTCACATGTAGTCACAGTCATAGCACGATATTCAGCCTCAGTAGAGGACCTAGAGACAACGTATTGTTTCTTGCTTTTCCATGAGATTAGGGAATCACCAAGGAAAATACAGAAACTAGTAGTGGATTTACGATCATTGGGATCACTATCCCAATCAGCATCAATATAGGCACGCAATTCCAGAGAAGACGTAGAAGGGAATAAAAGACTTTGAAACTGAGTGTCACGAAGATATCTCAAAATTCGAAGAACAACTCACAGAAGTAAGAGCGGTAACAAACTGGCTAACCACATGAATAGCATGAGCGATATCAGGGTGAGTAACTGTAAGATAAACCAAACTGCCTACAATGGTACGATATAGGCTCGGATCAGATAGAGGAACACCATCAGTGGGAGAGTAACGTGCATTGGTTTCAAGAGGAGTGTCTGCAATTCTGTTATTAGAAAGTCTTGCACGTTGAAACAGATCAGAAATATACTTCGTCTGAGAGAGAAGATATCCATTTTTAAATTGAGCTACCTCAATCCCCAAAAAATACCGTAATAATCCCAAATCTTTCATAGCAAAACGATGGACCCAGTCACGTTTTAAGGATTCAGTGCTATCATAATCATCGCCTGTAATAATCATGTCATCCACATATAACGACAAGAGAATCCGTCCAGCATTCGTACATCGAACAAATAATGCCGAATCATGATTGTTAGGGAGAAAACCAAGGGAGGTGATGACTGTAGAGAATTTTTCAAACCAAACACGAGGTGCCTGTTTGAGTCCATATAGGGCTTTTTGAAGCCGACAGACTTCACCGGGCTGATGAGCTATTCCCGGGGGTGGAGTCATGTAAACCTCCTCATGAAGATCACCATTCAGAAAAGCATTTTTGACATCCATTTGACAGATCTTCCATTGTCGAACGGATGCAACAACAATTAAAATACGAACTGTTGTCATTTTACCACAGGGGCAATGGTCTCCTCATAATCCATACCATACGTTTGCAAATATCCTTTTGCCACAAGTCTGGCCTTGTACCGTTCAACAGAGCCATCAGACTTTGTCTTAATCTTATACACCCAACGACAACCAACCTTATGTTTACCTGGTGGTAGAGGAACCAAATCCCAGGTGTGAGTCTGATGAAGAGCAGTGAGCTCTTCGGCCATAGCATTTTGCCATAGAGGGTCAGAGACAGCCTCTTTATATGATTCTGGTTCAGACAGATGATGAATGCCCGCAATAAATGAACTAAACGATGCGAAATATGCAGAGTATGCAAAGTCTAGTAATTGAGTAGACTTGCATGCACGAGTAGACTTTCTCGAAGGTGGAGGAGAATCAACATTGGTGCCAGATGACGTGGAAGGTTCATGAACTAGCACATCATGTGCAACAGAAGTATCTGGAGTAGGCATATTAGGATCAACAGACAAAACGGGAACATAAGAGGTTGGGACATCAATGTTGCTAGCAAAAGGATCAATATTCTGAAGATCTGACTTTGTTACATCATGGGACGTAGCTGGAATTGAATAGAATGGAACATGTTCAAGAAAAGTAACATGTCTTGATACATATAACTTCTGACTTATAGGATCAAAACAACGGTATCCTTTTTGTCCCGTGCCATATCCTTTGGGACCACTGGCATAGCCTAAGAAAACACATAAAGCTGACTTATTTGTCAATTTGTCTCGTTCAACATGAGGACGGAGAGCAAAGTAAGTACATCCAAAAACTCGTAATTCACCATAATCTGGGCGTTCACCGAAAAGACTCTCAAATGGAGACATCCCATCATTGTGAGAAGTAGGGATCCTATTAATCACATGTTGGGCGGTCAGAAGTGCTTCTCCCCAAAAGACACTAGGTACTTCAGCAGATAAAAGGAATGAACGTGCGGTTTCCATAAGATGACGATGTTTCATTTCAGCAACACCATTCTGTTGAGGGATGTCAGTACAAGACGATTGGTGTATGGTACCATCTGATGCAAGCAACTGAGTAAAATCATTAGAGGTGTATTCACCCCCTAAGTCACACCTGGAACACTTTATCACATCTGAATGCTGCGTTTGAACATAAGCCCTAAATGTTTTATAAATGTCAAAGAACTCAGATCTATGTTTCATAAGATACACCGAGGTATAACGAGTGTAATCATCAATAAAGGAAACATAATAACGTGAACCACCCTTAGTGGATACTAGTGATGGTCCCCACACATTAGAATGAACAATATCAAATGGTGAAACAGAATGAGAAATACTTTTAGCAAAAGGTAAAATAGAAAATTTAGCAAGTTTACAACCACAACAATCAGAAATATCACAGGTTTACAACTGACCCAAAACACCTGTGGAAACCAAAAAATTTAAAATGAGATGCGGACACATATCCCAAACGAGAATGCCAAATATAAAATTCAGACGGCAGAGGACTTAAACTAAAAGAGGATAAATCAACACTGGAAGCAGCAACACCAGGAGCAGACACTTTGAGTTCTTCTAAAACATATGAATCTCCCACCCTACGGCCAATCCCAATCACCCCCTGAGTGTGTTGATCCTGCACAACACAAACAGTGTCACAAAAGAAAACTCAAATTCCAGATTTACACAACTGACTAACTGAAGCAAGATTTAAGGCAAGCTTCGGAATATAATAGACATCATTGAGAGACACATGAGGGGTAGACACAGATCCAACAGCCTCTACCAACATGGATGTAGCACTAGCTGACATCACAGAAACAGGAGAGACAAGAGACAAAGAAAGAAAAGAAGATAGATAAGGAGACATATGATGTGAGGTACCAGAATCCAAAATCCATAATGATGAAGAATACCTGAGGTACCAGATGAAGATAGTCCCGCAGCAGACATAGCGGTAGGATTGGCGGCAAGAAACTGTCTGAACTGTTCAAATACTTGCGGATCCAGAAAAGATGGTGGTTTGTTCATTTCTACAGATGGTGGTGTAGCAGTAGAAGTCAACTGAGGTGGTTTAAATGTCCATGAAGATGGACCAGATGAACCAGCAGAAGTGGACGTGCGAGACGGAAATTGTCCACCTGATCTGTTCTGTTGTGGAGGCTTCTGCAAGTTAGAATTCCTTCTCCTAAGTAATAATGAACATTGAGACTTCCAATGATTTTTCCTTTTGCAGAATGCACATTCATCAAATGCAACTTTAGCACCTTGTCTAGGCTGATTAGGGGGAACGGCAAACACTGCTGGAGTAGTAGTTACTTTAAGACCTTTATCAACCTGAGATTTTAACCGAGTTTCCTCTGCAATCAACTCATGAACAACCGAATTAACTGTTGGAAGAGGGGAACGATGAAGAATCGTTCCACGCAGTCTTTCAAAATCTGAACATAATGCCATTAAAAATTGTACCAAGTGTTGTTCCTCCCTTCGATCAATATAAGGTTTAAATACCTTCAGTTCTGCAGATTCCGTAAGTGCCAATTGATCTCATAAATCCGACATAGCTCCATAGAAGTCTTGAATGCTCATCTCATTCTGTTGAAGAGCACGAATATCAAACTCCAACTGGTACTGCTTGACAAAGTTAGACTGAGTATATAGCTTTTCCAAATGATCACAAACCTGCTTAGTTGTATCATATTTGGCCAACCGAATACCAATGGACTGACCTACATAGTTGTTGATCCAAGTTATAACTTTAGAGTTATCTGTTTCCCATGTATCGAGAGCTAAGGCATATTCAGCAGCCTTAGATTTATCATTAGGCTTTCCCTTAGTACCTGTGACATAACCCCACATATTTTCCCCTCGAATAAAGTTTTTCATTATGTAACTCCAGTAGGTGTAGTTTTTACCATCCAGACGAGTACTAATAGACTGAAGGGAATCATCTTTCCCAGCCATATTGTCAAAATCGAACGACAGCAGAATTATCGCAAACTTCAAATAACCGCAAACTCCGATTAACGCAAACTTCGAAGAACCGTAAACTTTGAATAAACGCAAACTTAAATTACCGCAAACTTGGTAACCGCAAACTTGGTAACCACAAACTTTGTAACCACAAACTTGGTAACCGCAAACTTGGAGACCGCAAACTTCGTGAACAAACCGCAAACTTCGAAAAGCGGGACAGAAACGAGGTCCAAACCTGTCAATCTGTCCAGAAGCTCTTCCAAATACACAAGTCTGTTTAAATAAAACGAAATCCGTAACTTTGATACCTCACGAGTCAACAAACTGAGAAGAAGCGGCAACGAACCAAACAACCCTTCAACAACGAACAAACCAAACGACGAACGAACCAACAACTGAGCGAAAGCGACAACAAAGATCTTCAATCAAGCATGAATCGAGTTGGCTCTGATACCATGTTAACAAATGAACATGACAGAGAAAAGATGGAGGCTCACTATTACTCAAATGAAGATTAGCTTACAAATGAAGAATAAAGCAACATTAAACAGAAAGATAACTGAGCATGGGCTAAGACCCATAACAGGGCCCATAACAACTTATTATGCTAACACTAAAGACACCTTATTGTATTAAAGATGCGAAGCCCACTGAACAACGGAAGTACGAGGGCAGCGCCCTGGTTAACAGGGTCCTAGGGGCAGGAGGCCCTAGTAGGGTCCAAAGGGCAACTGCTAAAATAAAATCATGAAAATTTTGTTATCATGATTTGTCATGCATTGAAAAATTGATTTAGAAGTGAAAAACTGTTAAAGTTGGTCATCCAGACTAACTTGTTCATCCGGACAAAATTGAAACAACAATTAATTTTCATACGACTAACAACAATCATGATGTTTCATTGCATAGGTTCACTCCTATATGTACGAGTTTTTGGTCTGTTTCATACACACGAAAAATCGTAACAGATTTCATAAATTCGTTCTTGACATTCTCTTATTCTTATCCGATTGAATATTCGTGTATATCACGGAAATCATTCAATCTGAAAGAGAACACACGATTATCAGAGTCCAAGCATACACGAAACCGAATTCTTACAGTAATTCGGTTAAAAACCTTCCTCTTTTATTTGGGATTGAGATTGATAACGATAAATAGTTAAAGAGGTTAAAAATAATATTTTAGTTCATATATATAACAACCTTATCATGACATGATCGGGCGTATAAAATTTTGTCTCAAAATGGTTTTAAAGACCTAGAAATATGAATCCTAATATCTTGTTTTCTAACTGAACCTGATTCATTTAAAGAACCGAACTTCTTATTGATACAAAATCCTTGGTTTGCAGAATTTATAAGTTGTGGGGGCTGGTAGTACTTGTAAACAAATAAAGGGTGTTAAGTGTAAATGTACATTTCTCGTGAGAAGTAGAGAACAATCTAGTGCTGAAGCTGGCGAGTGGCGACAAAAAAACCTTCCAACCGTCTGGAATATATTTATTATTTAAACCCCTGCTTTCGTAATTCGATTCTCCCTCGTCATAACTTCCGTTGCTTCAGGTCTTTCTCGAACTCAAATCGCTCCACGGGTGCGCAATTTCTATTTTGCAGTCTTTTTCTTCTTTTAATTGCGATTTATTATGATCATTTCATCATAAAATAGTTGAAAAATCAATGAATTTCTGTTAATTTTGGGGCAGTATTTATGTAGATTGTTTTATCTCTGGTTTTCAATTAGATTCATGTTGTTCGTACTTAAATCTATCGATTGTTTACAACTCTTGTTTTGGATGGCAAGAATTCGTGATTTTATACTGAAATTAGTAAGCATCTCTGTTAAGTGTTAACTACCCAGTCAGATCACATATTCACATTCAACGTCGATGTTTAGGGTTTCGATTGACTCTATAGCCCCCAAAAATGAACAGTTCGCATGTGATTCACTGGTCTGACTTTGTTCTGATCTATTGTAAAGGAATGCAAAGGGAAAGACAAAATAGAGATGAGCCAATCAATTTCCGAGACCGATCTGATGGTCCTCGGGGTTTTGCATCTCGTACGAGCATGATGTCTAGCATTTTTGGAGGAAGGGATCCGTTTGATGACCAGTTTTTCAACCGACCGTTTGGGAGTATGTTTGATACACATGATTCTTTTGCAAACACAAGCAGTTCCAAGGGGCTAACAATCGAAGAGTTAGATTCTGATGATGAAGGAGAACTCGGAGAAGAAGGTGAAAACAGTGAAAAAGGTCCCCTTATAGAACATCCTGATGATGAAGGTATCATCAATACAACTTCTAGATTAGGTTTTGTTTGATAGTAGGGTGGCATGAGAATGATTATCAGCTTATCATTAATACTTACTTGATCATGGTTATCTAACAGAGGAAGTGAAGATGGATGTGCAGTTTAGTGGGGATCTTAACCGAATTGAAAAGACCAAGTCGCAGACTCAAAGTGTTAGGCATAGCTTAAAGAAAGTTACATATGGTGGCATAAATGGAACATACTACACTGCCACAACAACCAGGAGATCGGGCGGTGATGGTGTAAGTAATTTTAATGTAGTTTTGTATCTGTTTAATTATGGTTTATTGTCGTCGGTGTTGATCTATTATGTTTGGCAATCAGGTGGTGATTGAAGATAGCAAAGAAGCCGATAAAACAACAAGGCAAGCAACACACAGGATTTCTAAAGGAATGCATGATAAGGTGCATTTCGTTTTCGCTTTGATGAAATCTTGTTCTTGAATTAGTGTTCAAAACAAGTTCCTAATTTCACTGATATGTAACTTTAAAATGATCTGCTTAGTAATTGGTCCTTGTTAAGTAGTTATAGATTGGCAAACTTATATATATACTCCCACCGATCCGTAAAACTTGCAATGATTGACTTGAAATTTTAAGGAACGTGTTTGACTATTTCGCAAGCATCTATATAGTAAAGCAATCTTGCATTATGCTCATGCTTTTAACTTTTGAAAAGTTAGTGACAGCATATGACAGATCTATTTACACTTTTGTTATTTAATAATGTAGAAACTAAATTTAGTTACCTGATTTCCATAGGGTCATTCTGTCACAAGGAAACTTGGTACAGATGGGAAAGTTGACACAGTACAGACCCTGCACAACCTCAATGAAGGTATCATATTTGAATTCTTAAGTAAGCTTCATGCACATTTGTTCTTGTTGAATAGAGGTGGCAATTTTGACTCATTTACTTATTAATGGGTCTGTTTGGGTTGTGTTTTATATGAAACGGGTCAAATGAAACCAGTCATGCGAGTTGTAATTGCCCAAAGTACTTTTTCTATGCATACACATCTCTTAAGTTATTTTGTTTAAAGATTTAGATTATTATCGTAATGATATCGTTTTTTAAAATCATAATTAACGTATTATCTATAAATAAATATAAAGATGATGGAGAGAAAGTGTTTGCATGCTAACTTAGCCCGACCGCCCCGACCTGTTTCAACTCATACTAAAAGTGACCTATTTTAACTCCAACCCGTTTTGACATGTTACCCAACAACTTGTGCATTTTGCCACCTCTATTGTTAATCATGCCAGTTTGGTTACTCATGAGGCCATAATCCAATTCATGATCATTCCTCAGACGAGTTAGCTGGTTTTGAACAAGAGTGGAAAGGCAATGCTGACAGTCACATCCCTGGATGGAATGAAGAATTCAACTTGTTTGAGAGGGCAGGTAAGGATCAGTCAATCCGTCAAAGGTTTCATGTTCCAATAATATTCTATGTTTACTTAGATACAGTCACGATCGAAGATGTGAGTTAAATTAACCATCATCAAATATTCATGATGTTGAGAGTTCAAAACAGTTTAAAGAAAAAGGAACATGTTGATTGGAAATAAATATTTGGATTTTGCTAATTTGAATATGTATTTCTTAACTAGAAGGCGGTTAATTGATTAACTAACCATAAAACCAGTTAATGAAAACTGATTAACTGTTTTTTTGTTCTACAGGATATGGTAGTTTGCGACCATTTGGCTTGGCGATCGAGGGCAGTGGAAGGGCAAGCAATGACAATGGATCTTCTGGTGGACGACCTAAAAAGGTGGTCACAATCAACATTGATTGAATGCGTTGTGAACAACAAAGATTATGTTTTAGGCAACAGCTGTTGTATATGATTTCTCTTTATGTACTGAATACTGATACCTCTATTATACGAGTGTCATACATCATATAGTACCAGACCGGATTTGAACTTTGGTCCGGTTATTTTAGCATAATTTTACATTAAAATGACTCGTCTTCAACCTAAATAGTACTGTGCTGTGCTGAAAAACGAGTAATGGTATGGTACTAGGATTATGATTTATTATCATAAACTATATAAACTCACTTTTTAAGTATATAACTTTGTATTGATATCAACTAAATATAAAACTTGTGAACAAAAGATGAAGTTATTACATTGGTATGATTTAACATCAAAAGACATGCAAATTTTTTGTAGGTAATTTTTATTTAATAAAAAAACATGTTTTTAAAAGATTCCAATTTGGTAAACTTAGTGATTTAAGTAATGATAATGGATTAGTTTGGTAATTTTACTGGATATACCAACAAAAACTAATGATAATGGCGTAGATTTAAGTCGAACACTAAGCACAATAGCAAAATTGATTTGATTAGGGTTTTTGGTTTGAAGTGCGGAACCAAAAAGTTTGTTTGTTAAAAGGTTTTAGTTTTAAATTTTTTATAGTTTATAAGACTGAAAGATTAGGATAAAAGCGATATTACCATATAAACGCATATTACTTCACTAATCGATTATATTTTTTTAACGGTAAATCTGCTTTTAAAATCCAATTATCGTCTACTTTATGAGGTTTGAACCCATACTACTTTGATGAGGATAAATACCATGTGTAAATCTACCGGCCACTAATCAATTATATAATTGAGGGTTTTCTTCGCACCTTGTCTTTAAATTGAGTGAATTAAATTAAAACATGGAATATATAGTCTTAGTGATCATGTTTTCGTTTAATCTCTGAAAGTTCTTTGAATGGACTCTAGTTATGGACCATGGTTCGAAATTAGAATCCAATTGATAGAATCATTGTGATGATTTTTCTCAAAACTTGAGACTGAACTATATATTGGATCATGTTTTGAAATTAGTGTCTGATGATGATCGAATATTTTTTGTTAATCTTAGCAAATAGTTGGAAATGAACTTTAATTACGGATATTGTCTTATTTGTAGAATTCTTGAATTGCTTAAGAGTAAAATGTCTAAATTAGTTGGGGGAAAAGATCCATTTGATGACCCCTTCTTCACTGATCGCCATGTCGGGTCAAGAAAGGAGATAACCTTTGAGGAGTTAGACAATGATGGTCAGGATTCAGTTCCTAACAGAGAAGTATCAGTCAGCAAAACACCAGCTCATAAATCTCATGGTACACAGTTTCAAAGTTAATTTATATTTATCATGAGTGTGAGTAGTTTACAAACTAATTATGGCAACTTAAAGAATCAGAATTTGTTATTTTCGATTCGGTTCGAAATCCGAATTAGAACTATGCATATAATTATTTTCTTTTTATATATATATATATATATATACAAGCTTCAAACATTTTGAATTTCATTTGAATATGCTATTGAACCAATGTATAGATTCCAATGGTTTTATCTTCCGAAGAGTGGCGTATGGTGGTGTTAATGGAGTGTACTACAGTTCTTCCGTTGGCCAAAGGACTGGTAGTGATGAGGTATGATGTTAATCTTTCATAGGAAAATGTTTCTTGGAATATATTTTGTGTGATCGTAAATGCAGTATTTGCGTCAAATGCGTGTGTACAGATGGTTCTTTTAGAAATCAAAGAAGAAGATAAGGTTGCGGGTCAAGCACTGCATACAATCTCCCGAGGAATATATGAAAAGGTATGCAACTTTTTTTTCATATTGTTTGATCATATATTCATATAAAGATATTGCTTGTAGTTTCTTTTGGTGATTCCAATATGAAAATGAATGTATGGTAGCAAGTCCACTTAAATTGGAAAAATAATCATGCAATTTATTTTTACGATTTTGAAGGGTCATACACTGACAAAAAGGCGTGACCCGAGTGGCAAAGAGGATTCCTTGCAAATTCTACATAATCTTAATGAGGGTATGTTTCCTTCTGAAAAATTTGAATCTTCTCCTTGACGAATTGATCATGACCTTATTTTGTGTGAGCTATTAGATGAACTAAACGGGTTTGAAGAAAATTGAAAAGTCAATGCAGACAAGTATATGCCGGGTTGGAATAATGGGTTCAATTCTCTTGAGAACTCAGGTAATCACTCATTCCAGCTATGATGAAAGAAACAAGTTTATATACTTTTTTGGTCAAGCCTTATTTATGTTTATAAATTGTGTGATCACTTAAAAGAATGTCTAGTTATTCATACTTCCATAATATTGAACATTTAAGAACATATCAAGTGTTACTGACAGGAATATTACTACATAGTAGGCTGTCAATCTCTAAGGTTTGACTCTTTTGGTCAAACAATCTTGTTTCTTGAAAATATATATGATTTTATTAAGTTTATGATTAACTAGACTATCAAGATAAACACAGTGACCCTGCAAAATAAACGAGTTCAATGACTATATTGACTTGAGCAGACTGTGATTCCAAAAGTCAAATCAACATCTGAATTGATGTGCAATTCGGTTACTGTAAAGAATTAAAGATCAAGTGATGATGTTTCTAAAGATTGTGTTTATAACCATGACTATTTGTTGTATTTATAGGGCTCGAGGCTTATGGTCACTTGGGATGGAACACGCAAGGAGCTTGGGACGGGTGGGCACTGCCTTGGATGGATAGGGAGCAATGGTGCCGGGTGGTGAACCATCTTCTGGTTCATCAACCACACGGGTCAAAAAGGTTACCCCTGTTGATATCATGTAGTTGACTCTTAAACAATGGTTATGTGGTTAGACCGCATACCCAAGTAGTTGTGCAAGTGTTGCTGTGTTTTTTTATGTTATCTAGTTGTTTTGTTCCGGTGTAAGTTCCTGTCATATTACATTGGTACAAGTGTTGGCGGATCTTAAAGAGAAAATTTTTGAAAGTGAATTAGAATTTGAATATGATTTATCGCAAACCAAGAGACTGCGACGATTTAGGGTTCCAGACTTCTAGGGATAAAGACAAGTTGGTAACTTCTATGAGTGTCGATTTTAGTGGTCCAGTTCTGATTCCGAAATGAAAAGCCCAATAGTATGTGTCGATGCGAAGTCTAATAAATTTTAGATCAATTGAAGCTCGATACCTTTTAGAAAAGCTCAGTATGCATCCATAGACTCTTCCAACAACTTTTCTATTGATGGGAGTATGATGGTTTGTTGCATATACACATGTATGCATATATAATTTGAATTTGTAAATTTGAACGGTTCTGAAAATAAAAAATTTGAATTCAATTCGTAAATCAAAATCTGAATTCAAATATGTTGATAAAACGTTTGAAAATTCAAATCGGCTGCTAGCCTATATTCAAAAACTGAATTTGAATTTTAACTATTTTAAGTTCGATTTAAATATTGAGCACCGCTAATATCAAACATATGTAACACTTCTCATATTCGTTGTGTTATTATCAATCCCTCAAACCAAACACAACCGTTTAGGGGGTGCACAAATTGGTTTTTCAAACCGAACCGGTTTGGTCAATAAAATATACAACCGGTTTGGTTTGAAACCGGTTTGAGAGAGTGGGGAAGGGGGTTGACCGTTTTGAAACCAGTTTTTGAGGGGGTTTTGACCGGTTCGGTTCAAGTCAAACCGGTTTCAGTCTATAGGTTTACAATCCAACGATTAGAACAATAAGTTCGGGTCGGTTTTCGTTCGGTTTTTTTGTGCACCTCTACACCCGTCCCAAATCTAGATAAACCAATCTCTAGACATTTTATATTTCGTTAAATATTTTCCAAAATATGTTTTTCAGTTTTTGTAAGATGTAACAATTTTCCATACATAAATATGCCCATTAAACCCAATTGACTTTTTTAACAAAGTCTGGGCCAGTGTCAAAATTATCTATACTATATAATAAATAAAGGTTTTTGCATGCCACATGTCGTCTCCATATTCATTCTCATCATTTTTTTCCCGCCTCTCTCTCCTATTTAATGCACTTCTATCTTTTAATATATATTTAAAGAAAAAATACTAATTATACTAATAAAACACATTTATTTTAAATTATCTTTTATCATAAGAAACTTTAAATTTTAATTATATAACTTTTATTTTCAATCAAATAGTAAATAAAAGTCAAATTATATTAAAAAATAGTAATTAACGTATTTTTAAAACCTAATTATATATTAATTTTTACATATTTTGAATTTGTTTTCTATCCTTACTATATGTAATATTTTTTTACACATGTAAAATATATATATATATAGGGGTATGTTCTTTTGAGAACCAACAATATGTTAAGAACCGTGAGAACCGCATTAACTCTTCCTCTATTTATAATATAAATTGACTAGAATTCATGTACATTTCAATATGTTTAAGGTTTGGTTTTAAAAGACCTCGAATTTATGGTCGTTTTTTTAAATGCATATATGCACTCACACTATATGCACAAATGAATGCATATATGCATATTTTTATACTTTTCTTAAAAAAATTCAAGAGAGAGGAGATAAACTCAAACTAAGAGTGGGAAGAGATAAATAAAACATTGTTGTTGAATTTTACTTTTTTCACTAAAGCGATATGTACACGTTTTGTGCGGTTCTTTCGGTTCTCAACATATGGTTGGTTCTCAAAAGAACATGCCCCTATATATATATATAAAAAGATTTAAAATTTTTATGTATTGATATATTTCACCCGTTGTGTAGATACGGGATCTAAACTAGTATATTATAAACAAAAAGATATTTATTCAAATCTAGTTCTAGCCCACTCTTTCGTCGCCATTTTGCATTAGGGTTTCGGCAGTTCTCAGAGCATCAGCACGCAGCGGCTAACTTTTCTCCTCCGGCGCCATGGGTCGTATGCACAGCAAGGGGTAATTCACATTCTTATGTGTTTGTGATGTATTGATTTCGCATTCTGATTTATTTTGTTTGTCGATTCGGTCCAACAGTAAGGGTAGCATCAGCTAAGCCGTACAAGAGGAGTCCACCGAGCTGGCTCAAGATTTCATCTCAGGATGTAAGAATATTAGCAATGTTTTTATATTTATCATTGAATTTAATCATCTGAAGTGGTGAAGCTAATAGGATCACGTACATTTATATGTCGCCTGATGATTTTGGCTATGGTTTTTTGAGAAGTATCCTGCAAAAATCAGTTATTATTGTGAGGTTCAAGAATAATGTATATATCTCTTAATGAAATAGGTATTCACATTAGCTATCAAAGAAGAAGGATTAGGTGGTTTTTGGATATGTTCCTTCAAAGTAGTATTTGATGATGAATCAGTTAATTAGTTATAGCACATTGCTAACTGAAACAGGTTTGCTAAAATATCCCTGTATATGGTTTCACAATGTACTAATTATGAATTTTCAGAATTAAGCGGACACACACGCATGAAACTGTTAGTTTTAGTTGATTACAAACAAGGTAAAGGTTTAGAAGTGGATTTTATCATTTTTCTATCGTTTATCAGTAGCACATTATAATATACCTTTGTGATGATATGAATTGTAACTTTGATAATGCTACCAGATTGCATATTCTAATGACTTCATCTCACCACTTCACGTATTTCTGTTTTTTAAATTTTAATTTAGATTTCCAATTTCTGAATCTCTTCCTTAACAAAATGAATCAAAATATGAGTTTAGTTGGCAATTGATAGTTTCATCTTACATTTTTAATCCTCAAGGTTGAGGAAAACATATGCAAGTTTGCCAGGAAGGGTCTTACACCATCCCAAATCGGTGTTATTCTTCGTGATTCTCTTGGGATTGCTCATGTGAATAGTTTTACTGGAAGCAAGATTCTTCGTATATTGAAGGCACATGGTATGCATTTCCCTTCTTATTGGCCATTTCTCAATTCTTTATCAAAAGGTAAAAACTAAGAAGTTGCCATTTCTTAACTTCTTTGTTATTGATTTAATAATAGGTCTCGCTCCTGAAATTCCTGAGGATTTGTATCACCTCATTAAGAAAGCAGTTGCTATCTGAAAGCACTTAGAAAGGAACAGGAAAGACAAGGATTCCAAATTCAGGCTAATTCTTGTTGAGAGCAGGATTCACCGTCTTGCTCGTTACTACAAGAAGACCAAGAAGCTTCCACCTGTCTGGAAATAGTATGTTTTTTGCACTTTTAAACCTATACCTTATTATTGTTGTCATTTGTTAATTAGAAGTTAGTTATCTTATTTTTAGATTAACTGATGTTGTCTTCTATCTTGGTCATGATTCCATGTGCGTCTCAAGTGATTGCTTTGTTAAGTGTCCATATAACTGTAATTACAAAACTAAAGATACTTTTAATGTAAATGCAGGAATTTCTGCCAAATTTTTTTTTGGGTTGTTTTTATTCATAGTGGTAAATAATGAGTCTTGGCTTTTGTGTACACAGTGAACTAGGGCAATGTTGTCGGGTCAATTTTGTCGTGTAATTGGTCAAAACAGGTAATTTTGTGGGGGTTGAAACCGGCTGGGTTTGATTGATATGAAGCACTTTCCGTCCAACCTTTTTTTCTAATATTTGTATTAAAAGTAACTAGTGTGTCATTATAACCTTTATAATATTTCTGTATAAATCTAAACAGTTTGGATAAAATGATTTAGGTGGTTTACTTTGACCTGTTTGATCCACATGACATGTTTTCACTTTTGGTGTGCATCGTTAGAGATAAAAGCATTGTTAGAGTCGGCTCAGTCATAAGGCAATGCGTTGTAATTGCCACACTTACAAACAACGAATAGTAACTTTTGGACTTGTCTATTTATAGAGGTTGGTTTTAGAGATACTTACCCCCATTGCAACTTGCTTCACTTTTCTTTCATCATATCTAATGTTTGACTAAATCTTGTTTACTTTGAAAGACGGATTTGTTTTTTTTTTAATTATTAAGTTCATGTGATTTTGTTCTTGTATCGCATAGAACATGCATGGAAACCCCTAATCAAATTACGTAATTTGAAGTGTTTGATTATCATCAATGCACACCCTTTCATCTGCCTTTTTGTCATAGATACATGCCTTGCATTTAACCATATCATTACCTTGTTTTTGCAGCGAGTCAACCACCGCCAGTACTCTTGTGGCGTAGAGGAGATATGTTCTTGTACAAGATGGAAGAAGAATTTTTCATATTTCAAGAGGGCATCTTTTTATATTTTTATTATTTAGCTTGGGTTTTAATCTGTATGAGTTATTTAAACAGCAGTTGTTTACAATGTATGCTTTTGGTTTAGTGTATGGATTCACCTACCATTGAAGTTCTATATTATGCTCTCTTTTTTTCTTTTAACCGACCATTTGGTTGACTAGATCTATGTAGAGGTGCAGAAACCGGGTTTTTTGGAACCGGGTTGGTCTTGACCGGGTACAACTGTGTAGAGGTGGAACCGGTTCGGGTTATATATGACAAATAAAGTAAACTAAAACTATATACCAAGTATCCATTACTACTAACTTTTCTAATATTCTTAACCATGAAAGTTTTAGGTTTATACTATGTATTTTTAAACTTAAGAGAAATATTCAGAAATTAAGCTAAGTTTTGTTGTCAATGTCATGCCTTGCATTTAACCATATCATGTATTTATGTATGATTCTTTTCCTTCTCGAGTTTAAAATTTCTAGCGTTTTTAAAATTTCTAGCGTTTTTGTAAGTTTTACTAAAAAGGGTGAACAAAATTCTATACTTAAGAAATAGTAACCGGTTGCACATGTCATTTTTTTTTCTCAATCCCGATATGGTAAACTATTAATTTTAGATAAAGATGGTAAGCTTACCAATAGAACATCAAATCTCTTTTCATTTTCAGTATTATTGCTTTATTACTTAAAGTACTTATACTTATACGTAATTTCAATTATATCTTATCTGAAAATATCGTTTTTATAATTTATAAATCTTCTTTACTAATTATTTAATAATATTTTATTTATTCAACTCGTATAATACACAGATTCTAACCTAGTAAATTAATACACGGACTGTACTGACTCTGTCTCCAAGTCTAAAATATGAACTTTTTTTTATTAATTAGAGTTAATTACACAAACAATGTACATGATTTAGTAAAAGTAACATATTTGGGTCTAAGTTTAAAAAGTTACATGTTTGCTATATGTATTTCTAATTTGTAACAAATTTGGGTTTTAATACTAAATTTCTTTAAAAAAAATCTTTTATTATTATTTTTTTATCAAACAATATTTTATCTTTTAACTTTAAATAAATAAAATAAAAACCCAAACACCATGCTTAGTATCTCAAAAAGAAAGCAAGTGTGAAAACAAACCTTAATCCCTCTATTTAAAAACTTAACCGTGAAAGTTGTTAACGACGAAGTCTCACAACTAAAATGTTGCGAGTTCAAATCTTGTCCGGGACAAAAAAATAAAATTAAAAAACAAAAAATCGCCTTTTCAAAAAAAAAAAGTTTATTTAATCATTTCATAACGACCATACATACAGTCTGGTATTGTAAATTTTCCACAAAGGCGGACGAAAACGACAGATGCTCGTTGACGGTACCTTTGGAGTCCACTCTTCAGTCTTCATAATCTCCACTCCTCAAGTTCCATTCCCTAACCTCGATCAACGACAGAAGCTCCTCCTTCTATACCCCTTGAAGAAGGTACGCAGTAATTAATTTTAAGAATCAGTATGTGATAATGCGCCAATTTTTTTGTTTTCAGAGAGAAATGAGAAAGCCAACAAAATGATTGAGAGTTTATTTATGGGATTACTGTAATAACATTCGGCTTAAACATTGTAAATATTATATGCCAATTTTTTTTTCATGGGTCTGAAATTTTTGGGGTCGGTTGACAAACAATATATAATGCGTATATAACACTAAAAAAATTTTAAGTGAGCGATCGGGGGCTATTGCAAAATTTTATGGGGGGCGATCGTAATTTTAAAGCGTATATAACAATAAAAAAAATTTTATGGAGTCCGGCTGCCCCCCATTCCCCCTTAATAGGTCCACCAGTGTATGTTTGATGCTCTATGTAATTACATCTTAAAAACTTACAAAACAGCCTCAATTTCAAAATTCGCTTTAGGCCCTAAAATATGTTGAGCCGCCCCTGGATTAGATGGTAATATTATGAGCTATTTAAGTTAGTCAAGTCAAGGTACTGCAGAAGAAAAAACTGCAAAAATTGGTTCCAATTAATCATAACTGATTACAGAACAAAAAAAAATATATCATGAGCTTATTAAGTTACCTAAGGAGCCCTTAAAAAGATTCAACAAAAGCTGGAAACTAGTCCACTTTGTGGAAGCTTAGTTTAAGGTTATCCCTCAGTTGTTGTTGGATTTGCAAAGATGAAACATAACTTTTACATTTTGGTGACAGCGGTGGAAGAAGAGATCCAACAATGAAAGAATCAATAGGGCGAGGTGGATGTGGAGGTGGAGGTGGTAGTGGACAAGACAGAATTGATGCTCTTGGAGGACTATTGTAAGCATGATGCATTTTGTTTCTGCTTCATTTTTTCACTTTTTAGGATACAAACTTTGCAAATGATATAAACACATTTTGGTTACATTTTCAGGACCCGTATTTTGAGACATACAGCTCCTCAACTGAACTTAAATATGAGGAGTGATGGGTATGTCAAGGTTCAAGATCTATTGAGGCTAAACCTGAAAACATTTGCCAATGTTGCAATAAAGTCTCATACGGTTGATGATATTAAGGAGGTTCGTTAGTACTCGGCTATTTTTATTTGATACAAGTGTTTTGGTCCCAACAGCATTATCAAGGTGTTAGTAACATAGTAGGAAACATTATCAAGGTGTTAGATACTGGTTTGTGTGGCTCACAGTAAATTGTTGGTCTTCATTTATTTGTTTTAATTATTCATGGGTTTTCCAAAATTCTTTTGATATTTTTTTTCCCTTTTTTGGTTTAATATATTTTAGGCTGTCAAAAGGGATAATAAGCAACGTTTTAGGTTGCTTGAAGAGAACGGGGAGCTTTTGATTCGTGCAAACCAAGGTCATACAGTAACGGTAATCATTCTTACATCGAAACAACTACAAGACATATGATTGATTTTAGAATAATTGATTCGGATTAGCCTTTAACATCATACAAGTAGTTTTATTTTTGTACATTTGCATACCCATAAGATTGATTATTGAATCCAAGTCTGTTCCTTCTCATGCATCTGTTTTCTGTTTTATACTTTAAAACTCAGAATTTGTCTGTTTTACCGAACTCAATAAAGCATATCATTTAATTCCCTTTGGTATATATGAAGTTATGAATTGGTCCTTTAGCATCCAACATTACCTAGATCATTTAATTCTCTGTGGTAAATTACATTTATTGTCCTAATATAACAAAATAAATAATAAAACATATTGCCCTTTTTTTATTATTTTTTTGTAATTATATAATTTTTTTTACAACTTTCAAAATTGGTTATCATGTTTGTAATTTCAGATATTGAAGGACCAAATCCAGAACTACTTATAAGCTATAAACCACAGGGATCTTTTGTATTATTTATTCTCAATTTTTTTTCTGTTTGGTTGGCAGTTGGTTAAAACAGAAAGTTTATTTAAGCCGATCCTTTCAGCTGAAGAATTTCCTGGTAATAACACGTTTACAATTACTTTTGAATCCTGTCTTGTTTGTTCCTTTTGTTGATGTTGTGTTTTTTAATGTTCAGTTTGTGTCCATGGGACCTACAAAAAGAACTTAATATCCATCTTGGAGAGTGGTCTCAAACGCATGCAAAGGGTACACATCCATTTCGCTTGTGGGTTACCAACTGATGGTGAAGTAATTAGCGGTAATTTTCACTATTCTTGTACATTTACATGCCACGCAGGCTACAATATGACCGACCTCACATATTTTTATTTATTTTCTGTCTCAAAGCACATGTAATGTTGCTGATTTGATAACTTTTGGTGATAAATTTTGAGAACTTGTTATTGCAGGTATAAGAAAGATGCCAACATCTTGATCTTTCTTGATATTAGAAAAGCTCTTCAAGGTACTCTTTTGACATTGGAAATTAGTTTCATTTTGGATTATGGTTAATAAAGTTTTTTTTTCAGTTATCTATGAGATGAAATTACCTATATAACCCCTGTTATCATAACAAGGAATCATGAGATGTATATGGTTTATTGCAGGGGGTGAAGCTTTACATATCAGACAAGAAGGTGATCCTAACAGAAGGTTTTGATGGTGTTGTTCCTGTTGAGTATTTTGAGAGGATAGAATCTTGGCTTGATAGGAAGCTTATAACTTTTGATCAGAAGTTTGAGTCTCTTGATGGCACCACAACAACAAATAACAATGAACTCATTGAGTGACATAATTTTATTTTAAACCGAGTATGATTCAGGTGATATGTGTATTTTATCATGAACCAATTCCACACTGTTCATTGAACATATTATATAATCTTAGAAATGTTAATTTCATTCGAAACTGATAAAATACTTGTATACTTATATCTAAATAAACTGAAAATATTATGTAATCTTAAATGAGATAATAAATAGTTATTGAATGTATCAAAAACTTGAAATTATTAAACCCATATATGAAATCAAAAAAGTAAAATTAAAGGGCTTGAATGCAAAATGTGTAGGAGATTCGTTCAATTATCCAGAGAGTTAGACCTGGCAAATCCGCAGGGTACCGGGTCAGAAGGGGCCGATTTTAAAAGTGTAAATTTTGGTCCGGGTCAAAACGAGTTCGGGTTAGAATGGATTCGGGTCAAAACGGGCAAATTAGAAAAATGGTAGTTTTAGTCCGTGCCAGAAGGTTCGCGTCCATTTGGGTTCGGGTCAGAACGGGAGAATAGTTTTTTTAGTCAAACGGTCATTTAGGTAATTTTGTGGGTCAAGATAAGTGATTTCTCAAACGGTGTTGGCGGCAGTGGGAGGTGGGGGTGTGTGGCGGCGAGAGATGGCGGTGGGTGGGGAGGCGGTGGCGGCGGTGGTGGGTGGTGGAGGTGGTGGTGGTGGTGGGTGGTGGTGGTAGGAGGGTGTGGTGGTGATGAAGGGTGAAAGAGGGGATGGAATGAAAAAAAAAACAAGAGGTGGATGGAATGAATTTGAGGGATTTAGAGGCAATAACATTCCTTGTGGAATGAGTGATTCCATTCCATCGTCCAACCAAACACTATTTTTTTCATTCCCTCGTAATCATTTATTCCATTCCACCTCCCATTTCTGCATACCAATCGCTAACTAAAGATTTTTAGAACCAATTTACTAAAATATAAATATTCATAAAATCTTGGGCCATTTTATTGAAATTAATGTGGAAATTCGTAGCTCGTACCTCAATATCTATCTCGGCTTCCTGTGATCTCTGGAACAATTCCAATTTTTAAAAATTAATATTGAAATTACACTATCATCAGCCAATTGTTTCAGCAAACATGTTTAAAAGGTAAAATTCTAATTTTTGTTACATTTATGATAAAAACCTAATAGCGAATTACAAATTACGTCTTTTAAATATTACCTAAATTTCAGTATACGTCCTTTAACTAAGGAAATTACAGAAAACGTCCTTTATGTTTAAAAAACCTTGCACGTTACGTCCTTTGGCCTAACGACCGTTAAATTTTATCGTTAAGTCTGGTCACATGTCATGCACATGAGGGTATTTTGGGGTTTTCACAAATAAAAGGACTATTCTTGTAATTTGTTTCTATGAATAAGGGTTTACAAAAATAGTTCTTTTACCGTAAAAAGATTAAAATACCCTCATGTGTCATGCACATGACCTGACTTAACAGTAAAATTTAACGGTCGTTAGGCTAAAGGACGTAATGTGCAAGGTTTTTTAAACATAAAGGACATTTTCTGTAATTTCCTTATTTAAATGACGTATACTGAAATTTAGGTAATACTTAAAAGACGTAATTTGTAATTTGCTCAAAACCTAATATTGCATCACAGATTGGCTAATTCCATGCAAGAAAGCAAGTTTAAAAGACAGGATGAAACTTTTAGCTTTCAAAATCCAAAATAAAAATTTTAAAAAAAAATCTGATTACTTCAAGAACTACCCGAAAAAAGATATAGACATCCAATTCTGTTTGTTAAAAACACAAAAAAGAAAAAAAAAACTAATTACTACTATTCAAAGTCGGAATCAATGTTTCAATGTCTTCTTACGTCTTCAACCTGACAAGCAGGGGCGGAGGCACGTTGACTGGTATGGGTCATGTGACTATCGAAATATTTTTTCCATATAGCATTTATAGTACCAAAACATGATCGGTGTTTTGAAACCCGGACCGGCCGGTCGGACCGGGAACCGGTGGTCTGGGCGATCCGGTTTTGTATGCTGAAACGGTTCTGCAGAGAACTGGTGGTCGGACAGGACGAACCAGTTGGCTATATTTTTTTTTATCTCTTTTAAATCTATTCGATTCGTATTTCGTAGCTAATTGTTAGTTTAAGATTATTGGAATTGACTTGTTGGTAGTTTTTGAAAGATTAATGGTTGTTTGGATTGATATATTTTTATAATATTTATGACGTCGTCCGGTTCTTAAATACGGTCCGACCAGTGGACCGGTAAGGAGACCGGTTTGACGTCTGATCCGGTTCTAAAAACATTTAACATTTGAGACTGACGCATAAGAATAATTTTTCTGAATATAATGTGTGCAGTTTCGAATCCATGTTATTTTATATCTTTTTTTGCGTGTAGTAGTTATAATACTCATCAATTTCTGGAGGTTCCTTTCTTTAGTTTGCAAATCTCGTAGATGTCTCTCCCTGCCCTAACCCTAAATCGACTGATTAATCCACTAAATTCTCCAACTTCCTTTCTTTTATGTGCAAAGCGCTTGGATTTCTCTCACCCTGACCATAAATCGACCAATCAATCCATTAAATCCGTTCTTCAAGAATCCGAATTTAGGTTATTTCGTTCTCATATCATCCAAGGTAACTATCACTCACCTTTAACATCTAGGTTTTTGTTTACTATTTCTGCACCTGCACGCCCTTAATTTGTTTATATTTGCGATGTGAGTTCCAAAGTTGCTTAAATTTGTAATCAAATTCGATTTGGGGTTTTCCAAGAGTTAGAAACAGCAAAAGAAGAGTTCATCAGGGCAACTTTTGGTGTAGGAAAAGATCAAAGGTTTGTTTTACCAAAGATTGACGAAAGCTTTGCAAAAGATTCAGGATTGTGTGCAACTGGTGTGATTGAAAGGATCCAACTTTGTTTACCAGATACATTTATTGTCGACCAACAGGTAATGTTTTCGCATTTCAATTATCTGCATTTAAGCTCATATTTAAATACTAAAGGTATAGAATTATATGTTTCGGATGTATTAGTTTTATAATTTTAGGTTACGGTCAGTTTAACATATTTAGCTGAATAAATTAATAAATTATTATTATTTGCCTGTTGTGACCGGTCCATTTTACTACAATAGACTTGGAAATATAGTTTGTGTAAACTAAGTACAAAGGATTGGGAGTTGGAGTTTGTTCAAGTCCGACCCGGCCCAAAAATCTATAAATCGAGTTGATAGACACCAGAACACCGAAACTTAGTGACCCCATTGAAAAAATTTCCTGGCTCCGCTACTGATAAGAAGTTTGTTTAAAACCCTAAATGTCAATATGTTGTTACTGATTCTCTACTGGCTGCTGCTATGGAATCTAAAATCTTCTAATCTCTCTTGTCTATCTAGTTGCAACATAATTTCTGGATATAAATTTGTTATTTGTCAAAACCCGTCCTGACCCGAATCAAAACAACCAATTGTCAATTCTATCAAAACCCATCTTGACCCGAACCCATCCTGACCCGTTTTGCCAGGTATAGTCTGGACAAAAGGGACACTGTCGACCACAGATGCTCGCTGGTGGAGTCCTTCGCTACTTGCATGTTTCTACTTCACTTCCACTCCTCAAATTTCATACCCTAATGGATTCCATTAACAACCACAGAAATGCTTATAGAAGCTCCTTGTTCTCTACCTCTGCTGGTCGTTCTTCAAGAAGGTACATCAGTTTTCCAAAAATTTAAGCATCAGTATCAATAGAATTCGTTAAAATTTTAACGAAGTCGAATAGTTTGATTAAGTGATATACAATAGACATTTAGGGTTTTAAACAACCTTTCTGATATAGGAGTTACTGCTTTGCCATAAATTTGTAAACAATCTAGTTTTTTCTTCAAATTGTCATAGGATATTTGAATTGAGTTTGAACTATGTGAAGATTGAAGGATTTGGGTATTTTTTTTATAATTTGAAATCACTTGAAGTTAGTGACAAACTGGTCCAGCTCAACCTTTTTTGAGGCCTAAAGCGAAATGAAAAATTGGGGCTTCTTTGAGTTTCATTGTATTAACCTATATGTTTTGTGTGTAAATGGAAAAGAAATTAGTTGGATTGGTTTAACTTTTAAAAGTGCTAACAGGCCGGCCTTAGTGACAAAAATACCATAAAGTTAGAACTTTTTGGGTAGATTAATTCATAATTGTTGCAAGTTGATTTTTTGGTGGCAGTGGTGGAGGAAGAGATTCAACAATGAAAGAAAGCCATGGTAGGTCAAGAGGGCGAGGTGGAGGTGGCAGTGGACAAGATGGAATTGATGCTCTTGGAAGACTATTGTAAGTGTGATGCGTTTTGTTTCAGCTTCATTTTTGCACTTTTTAGAATACATCCATGCAAATGATGTAAACTCATTTTCAGGACCCGTATTTTGAGACATATGGCTTCTCAGCTGAACTTAAATATGAGGAGTGATGGGTATGTCAAGGTTCAAGATCTATTGAGGCTAAACCTTAAAACATTTGCCAATGTTCCAATAAGCTCTCATACAGTTGATGATATTAAGGAGGTTCGTTAGTATTTAGCTATGTTTATTTGATACAAGTGTTTTGGTCCCAATAGCATTTCATCTAGATGATGCATTGGTTTAAAAAAGCGCGAGGCGAGGCGAAGCGTTTCGGTCCCAAAATCCGAGGCGCCACGCCTCAAGCGCAAGGCGAGGGCTTCACGTATGCGAGGCGCTAAGCTAAAAAAAGTAATAAAAAATTTAGTAACATTCTTAAAACCTCCCACTAAATGTTGTTTCAGTCTAAAAACTCCTCCTTTGAGTAATTTTCACAAAAAAACAACTTAAAAAACTGATTTAAGTAAAGAGGAACTGCAATTGGAACTCAAATTCATAACAAAACAGTGAAAAAAAACGTGAAAATACATGAAGCGGCGCCTCGCCTCGCCTCGCGCTTCAAGCGCCTCGGGGCGCCTCGGAGCGCTTCATGTATCTCGGGCGCCTCACCCATTTGAGGCGCTTTGCCCAGCGCCTCGGGCGCCTCGCGCTTAAGGCAGCGCCTCACGGCGCTTTTTTAAACACATGATGCAGGAGGCGTATTATTTTGGAAAAGATCAAAACATTATCTTTTTATTATTTATTTGATTTTAATTTCCTAGTTTGTTTTAATTGTTTCCTTATTGAATTATGATTCATAACTATAAATGGGGATCTAGGGTTTACATTTTAGATAGTTTTTGAGTTTGAATAGAAAAAGAACTTTGTTCTTGAACCTTTTGGTTCCTTTTGAGACGTGCGATTATCGATTGCTTATTTGAGCCACTTGATTGCTTCCGTAACTGCATCATTTGGTATCAGAGCTTTTGGTTCTCAAATGGCTCGGCGTGGAGGAGAATACTTGCTTGCTTGTAGAATCGCCGACAGAGGCAGCGACAGGAGTGTTTTCTATTCGCGTGCTCGTGGAGAAGACCAACCTTCAACTTGCAGATTCGCCGACAGAGGCAGCGGTGGAGTTTGTTCCGACCCACGGGATCTTAAGATCAAACGGATCCAACGAGTCCAAGATCTTGAAATACGACAAGAGATCAAACGGCTCCGCCAACGAGTCCGAGATCTTGAGTTACAACGGGAGAGCCGCGTTAAGGAAACCGAGTCGAACACCATCATTTGGGACGAAAATGACGACGGAGAGGAGCATCCTTTCGACCATTCCCTACCCCGGTTCCACGATTTGATCTATGAAGACGTCCCTGATCAGAAGTTATTGTCGGACATAAAACCCCGATTCGATGAAGTCGGGACTTACCCGGATGAAGTTGAATGTTCGTTTGTGCAAAAACTTCTTGATGGAGTTACCGTTAAAGAAGACGAACATATATTTGAAGAATTAGTTAACAACGATGAAGGTGATAACAAAGAGGAGGTTTCTGCGGTTATTTTTGATGATTTTTTAACGGCCCATATTGCCGTCAATATTGTGGCCACTGGTTGTGATGCGGTGGTCAAGGGCGGTCTTTTGGAAGACCCAACAATCTTGCCTGTTAGTTTGGAAATAGATAAATGGAGGGATGAAACTTTTGTGGTGTCTTCGGAAGTCACCAAAGATATTGCACAGGGTTTGAATATTCCTTCTAGAATCCAAGATATGGATAATACTTATGATGTTTTGAAGAGAACGATGTCGGAGGCTTGGTTTTAAATTGCGCGCATAATGCGCGATGCGCCGGTTGCGCCATTCGTAGCGCATCGCGACATCTGATGCGATGCGTTTACATGATGCGCTAATAATGCGCCGATTTCGCATAATGCAGTCATCGCATGATGCGCTATATTGCGTGCAATATGGAAAATTTTGTATTTTTATGTTAGGGTCATTTGAAAATGGGTTTCTGTTTGAATTAGAGTATTAGACCTGTTGTTTTATGTTTAATAATATGTGTTTTAAGTTTGATAATATGTGTTTTCTGTTTCATTGATGTTTTCTGTTTGATGATATGATAACATAATATGTTTTTTGTTTGATAGTTAGAGTATTACATTGATGTTTTTGTTTGATAATATGATTACTTAATATATTTTACAACTTTTTATGTATAATTAATATTTTAGTATTTTTTTAATAAAGAGCGCATCGCATACGTGATGCGCTCGCATCGCGCAAAACGCATTGCGCATCGGATTTTGTGACCAAACGCATCGGAGCGCATCGCGCAATTTAAAACCAAGGTCGGAGGGCAGGCTAATAGTATTGGACATGAGTTGTGTTCTTGTCGGCTCTGATGGTCGGAGGAAGCTTCATCATAATATGGAAACTCAAACAATCAAACCATTGAACACGGAAGGTTTAAAATTCAACTATTCTAATCTAGAAAGTTTTTTTATTTTCAAGTTTCCAATTGAAGAGAGAATTAATATTGAGCCTATGTCCAATGAAAGTGGAATTTTTAAAGATAATTTTCCCTTAATAAATCAGAATGTCGGTAGGCTAAATTATGTAGCTAGAATAATTCCAATGGGGCCACCAATTGGTTATATGAAATTATACTTGGGAAGTCCAGACATGAAATTGCAATCTAATTGCAATTTTGGGCTATATGTAACTGATGGACGGGGCAATATTGACCCGAACCGAGCAACTGAAGTATCTGAGCGGGTCAAGTCGATAGTAAACATGAGAGGGTCTGATGCACCATTTGGCCCAGGTGGTACAGGCCCAGATTCAGGCGAGAAGACTCGTGAAGTAGAACTATTTAGGCGGGTTGATCTTCCTTTTGATCCAGGTGGTTGTGGTTTGGATTCGAGTTGTCAAGCTTACGGAAAACTTGAGGACGAGTTTTTTTCGAAGACGTGGAGTATGATGCAGGAGGCGTGTTATTTTGGAAAAGATCAAAACATTATCTTTTTATTATTTATTTGATTTTAATTTCCTAGTTTGTTTTAATTGTTTCCTTATTGAATTATGATTCATAACTATAAATGGGGATCCAGGGTTTACTTTTTAGATAGTTTTTGAGTTTGAATAGAAAAAGAACTTTGTTCTTGAACCTTTTGGTTCCTTTTGAAACGTGCGATTATCGATTGCTTATTTGAGCCACTTGATTGCTTCCGTAACTGCATCATTTGGTATCAGAGCTTTTGGTTCTCAAATGGCTTGGCGTGGAGGAGAATACTTGCTTGCTTGTAGAACCGCCGACAGAGGCAGCGACATGAGTGTTTTCTATTCGCGTGCTCGTGGAGAAGACCAACCTTCAACTTGCAGATTCGCCGACAGAGGCAGCGGTGGTGTTTGTCCCGACCCACGGGATCTTAAGATCAAACGGCTCCAACAACGAGTCAGAGATCTTGAAATACGACAAGAGATCAATCGGCTCCGCCAACGAGTCCGAGATCTTGAGTTACAACGGGAGAGGCGCGTTAAGGAAACCGAGTCGAACACCATCATCTGGGACGAAAGTGACGACGGAGAGGAGCATCCTTTCAACCATTCCCTACCCCGGTTCCACGATTTGATCTATGAAGACGTCCCTGATCAGAAGTTATTGTCGGACGTAAAACCCCGATTCGATGAAGACGGGACTTACCCGGATGAAGTTGAATGTTTGTTTGTGCAAAAACTTCTTGATGGAGTTACCGTTAAAAAAGACGAACATATATTTGAAGAATTAGTTAACAACGATGAAGGTGATAACGAAGAGGAGGTTTCTGCGGTTATTTTTGATGAATTTTTAACGGCCCATATTGCCGTCGATATGGTGGCCACTGGTTGTGATGCGGTGGTCAAGGGCGGTATTTTGGATGACCCAACAATCTTGCCTGTTAGTTTGGAAAGAGATAGATGGAGGGATGAAACTTTTGTGGTGTCTTCGGAAGTCACCAAAGATATTGCACAGGGTTTGAATATTCCTTCTAGAATCCAAGATATGGATAATACTTATGATGTTTTGAAGAGATCGATGTCAGAGGGCAGGCTAATAGTGTTGGACATAAGTTGTGTTCTTGTCGTCTCTGATGGTCGGAGGAAGCTTCATCATAATATGGAAACTCAAACAATCAAACCATTGAACACGGAAGGTTTAAAATTCAACTATTCTAATCTAGAAAGTTTTTTTATTTTCAAGTTTCCAAATGAAGAAGTAATTAATATTGAGCCTATGTCCAATGAAAGTGGAATTTTTAAAGATAATTTTCCCTTAATAAATCAGAATGTCGGTAGGCTAAATTATGTAGCTAGAATAATTCCAATGGGGCCACCAATTGGTTATATGAAATTATACTTGGGAAGTCCAGACATGAAATTGCAATCTAATTGCAATTTTGGGCTATATGTAACTGATGGACGGGGCAATATTGACCCGAACCGAGCAACTGAAGTATCTGAGCGGGTCAAGTCGATAGTAAACATGAGAGGGTCTGATGCACCATTTGGCCCAGGTGGTACAGGTCCAGAGTCAGGCGAGATGACTCGTGAAGTAGAACTATTTAGGCGGGTTGATCTTCCTTTTGATCAAAACATTATCTTTTTATTATTTATTTGAGTTTAATTTCCTAGTTTGTTTTAATTTTTTCCTTATTGAATTATGATTCATAACTATAAATGGGGATCCGGGGTTTACTTTTTAGATAGTTTTTGAGTTTGAATAGAAAAAGAACTTTGTTCTTGAACCTTTTGGTTCCGTTTGAGACGTGCGATTATCGATTGCTTATTTGAGCCATTTGATTGCTTCCGTAAGGGTGTTCAAAACCGGATATCCGAAATTTCGGATAGTGGATTCTAATATCCGAATCCGTATCCGAAATTTCGGATACGGGTTCGGATAATAGATCGGATATCCGAAATCTAAACAAAAATTGTAGAAGCTAAATATTCAATCCATTTTGTTTTTCACAAACTAAATCTAAACAAAAATCGCTAAAAATAATAACATTTAACATCATCGTCATCCTCCTTTGGATACCGCCACCTTCTTCACTGTCAAGAAATCCCACCTTTAACATCATCGTCATCTTCCTTTGTTTTTCACTGTCAAGAAATCCCACCGCCGCCACCTTCTTCGGCGCCCAACGACGGCGTACCGAACCCTAATGAAATCTTATCTCCAATCCTAACCGTCCGTTTGACCGTAGTACGTGTTGGAGTTGGGCGGAAGCGGTAGCCTGTCGAAACGCAGGTGGCAGGCGGAAGAGGCGATCTCCGGTCAGAATAGGGATGAACGATTGAGCGTGAGTTGGAGTTTTGGAGAAGAGAACGGCAGTTTAAACATTAGGGCTTTTTAGTTTGACTTTTGAGTCATTGAATTGGATGTGTTATGTGTATACAATTTTAAAAATAATAAAAAATCAAAAAATAAAATATTTCGGATACCGAAAATTTCCAAAACCAATATCCGAATCCGAAAATTCAGATATCCGAAATTCGGAATTTGGGATAGTTCGGGTTCGGTTTCGGATTCGGATTTTTTTGAACACCCCTCTGCATCACTAGATGTTGTGATAATGACAAGAAAGTTACATAGTAGGAAACATTATCAAGGTGTTAGATACTGGTTTGTGGCTCTCTTTTTGTTTTTATTGTTGATGGGTTCTCTAAAATTCTTTTGATATTTTTTTTCCCTTTTTGGTTTAATATATTTTAGGCTGTCGGAAGGGATAATAAGCAACGTTTTAGCTTGCTTGAAGAGAACGGGGAGCTTTTGATTCGTGCAAACCAAGGTCATACATTAACGGTAATCATTCTTACATTGAAACAACTACAAGACATATGATTAACTTTAGAATAATTGATTCGGATTAGCCTTTAACATCATACAAGTAATTTCATTTTTGTACATTTGCTTACCCATAAGATTGATTATTGAATCCAAGTCTGTTCCTTCTCATGCATCTGTTTTTTGTTTTATACCTTAAAACTCAGAATTTTTCTGTTTTACTGAACTCAATAAAGCATATCATTTAATTCTCTGTGGTGTATATGAAGTTATGGATTTAGTCCTTTAATATCTTGAATCATCCCAATTTTTATCTTGTCACTCAATCCTTAAAATGGATGTCCACATAGCTTTTTCATAATGAAAAATTTACCGTTTTGGTAAATTACATTTATGGTCCTAAATATAACAAAATAAAATACACATTGCCTTTTTCTTATTATTTCTTTGTAATTATATAAATTTTCTTTTTACAAATTTCAAATTTGGTTATCATGTTTCTAATTTCGGATATTTAAGGACCAAATCCGGTACTACTTATAAGTTATAAGCCACAGGGATCTTTTGTGTTATTTATTCTTAGATTTTTTCTGTTTGGTTGGCAGTTGGTAGAAACGGAAAGTTTACTTAAGCCGGTCCTTTCAGCTGAAGAATTTCCTGGTAATAACACGTTAGTTAACACACGTTTACGATTACTTTTGAATCCTGTCTTGTTTGTTCCTTTTGTTGATGTTTTGTGTTTTTTAATGTTCAGTTTGTGTACATGGGACCTACAAAAAGAACTTAAAATCCATCTTGGAGAGTGGTCTCAAACGCATGCAAAGGTTACACGTCCATTTCGCTTGTGGGTTACCAACTGATGGTGAAGTAATTAGCGGTAATTTTCACTATTCTTGTACATTTACACGACACGTAGGCTACAATATGACCGACCTCGCATATTTTTTTATTTAGTTTTGTCTCAAAGCACATGCAATGTTTGCTGATTTGATACTTTTTGGTGATAAATTTTGAAAACTTGTTATTGCAGGTATGAGGAGAAATGTCAACATCTTGATCTTTCTTGATATTAGAAAAGCTCTTCAAGGTACCTTTTGAGTTTTGACATTTGGAGATTTGGCTTTGTATTGTACTGAGAATTGCAATTAGTTCCATTTTGGATTGTGGTCAATAAAGTTTTTTTCTTCAGTTATCTATGAAGATAAAATTACCTTTATACCCCCTGTTATCATAACAAGGAATCATGAGATGTATATGGTTTATTACATGCAGGGGGGATGAAGCTTTACATATCAGAAAACAAGGTGATCCTAACAGAAGGTTTTGATGGTGTTGTTCCTGTTGAGTATTTTGAGAAGATAGAATCTTGGCCTGATAGGAAGCTTATAACTTTTGATCAAAAGTTTGAGTCTCTTGATGGCACCACAACAACAAATAACAATGAAGTCATTGAGTGACATATAATTTCCATTTTAAAAGGCACATCTTTTCATTGTATGCTATTTTTTGTTTCTACAACTCAACTGCTATTTTCAAATTTTTCTACAACTGTATTGCTTACTTTTATTTCACTCAGTAAAATATATACACGAATACTTTGTTTTCTCTCTCATCTGTCCTAGAACTTTGGACTTATCTCACATCAATAACCCGACCCCTACTGCCTATAGGTAGTTTTAGACAAGTTTCTTTTCAAGTATGTACCCGCATGTCAAGTATGGTTCGTAACAATATATCTTCTGGGCATACGATGATTCTTTCACCATTTGGGGCGTTAATTTACTTATTAAAATATAACATGTTTCCACTCAAGATCCCGGCATTACAATTCCATTTTTGTCTAAATTTCGAAGTAAATGGACTTCTAATGCGGTATTTCATTAGTGACCCTTTTGGGGCCTTGGTTAATCTGAATTTCATGTTTACGTATGTGAAAAGAAGTATAAATGTTTTCATATACTAAGCGCTTGCTAATGAGTACTGAATCTTCAAAATTGTAACCTTCACATGACATATAAGTTACTAATTCCACCTGTTGTTTATGGGTTCAAGTCCCACAATGTGAAAATAAGTGTATTTTATGAGTAGATTTTAGGGTAAATGAGCTGAAATGTTGAGCTTGGGTTCGGTTCGTAAAAAACTCGAGCCAGCTCGTGGCTTGTCTTAATGAACTCAGTTATTTTTTAATTTTTAAAATTTTTATTTTTATTTTTTTTAAAACAAAAAATAATATTTTTTTAACACACATAATGCAGAATTTATAAACTACAAAATTTATAATACTAGTTCAATACATAACCAAGTTACAATAATTGTTTACTTGTAACATCTTTAACTCAACCATTAAGCTTATCGACCAGATATAGCCTCTCAAAAATCCAAAAAGCAAACACCAACTTAAAACGTAGATCTAAAATAGACACAATTAACATAAGCACCCAAATTTCATCCCAATACATCTCAAAATTTTCATACATCAACACGCTCATGTTCAAGAAAATATCATCTAAATTCTATTTTTGTGAAAAAAAAATGAATATTAGGGCTAAGATTATATATTAGATAATTGTTGTTTATCATGCTTCATCTTTTTAAACCTTTTTTGTATGATCTTTTTTAAAATTTTTACCATAGGGTTATGATTTATCTATACAAAATTTGTGATGTAATTTAAGCGAGACAACGAACCAGCTAATGAACAAGCCACAAGCCGAGCTTACCTTGGCTTGGGCTCGACTCGTTTACAAACGAGCCGATTTCGAGTGAGCCGCGAGCTTTTTGACTGCCCCAGGTGCGTGTTTGCCGTTCAAAAAAACAATTAGTATTTTAAATTTATCATTATTTCTAATAATTTTCGATTATAGTTTCCACTCGTCTTTTACTCGAGTCAGCGCGTGACTTAGTTAGTTAACTCATTTTTTCAACCTTGATATATATGTTCTCAAACAACACAATACTAAACTACCAATATCAAAGTCTCAAACCAAATTATATACACCAATCTCAAATAACACACTATAATCACCACCATACAAGTTTCAAACATTTGGCTCGAAATTTTATAGGACCTAAGGCTATCATGCTATATGTAATGGTCTCGTGAGCGGGTATAGGGGGTGACGTGGCGGACGTGAGGGCGTGGAACACCGCGCCGCCCCTCCGCGAGAGGGGCGTGGAGCGTTGCTCCCACTACACATGGCCTAACTAGCTCAATCTAAATTAGCTCTGAAAATTATATAACCTAACCGTAGCCCTTTTGTATCATATTTGGAAACATTAAAATTACATCGAAATAGAAAACAAATTGGCAACAAGCTGCGCCGCAAGCCCTTTTTGGATAGCAAAACCAAAAAAGGGTTGTTTAAAACCTTATATAAACTAAACACTACATATTTGTAAGTTGAAACTTATCCAGGGACTGAACTTGATAGTTTCAAACTTGAAGGACAAAATCGGCTAACACATAGTTGTATTCTCAAGAGGACATCCATCCTCAATTTCTCAAGAGAACAAAGAACGAAACTCAAACACTCCATTAGAACATCAAATCCTCAATTCATGTTCCGAGGGCTCTAATCGGTGATTAAATTAACCAAATCAACTTCAAAAAAGATACCCAAATTAATCACTACTATAATCACGCATTTGGCCTAGATCTGCTCAAGGTTTTCATTAGGGCACATCCGGAGGAATTATTAATGTAAGTTTCTTGACTCCCATTTATTGTATTGAATTTTGATATTAGAAATAATCAAGCTCAAATTGTAAATCTTGGAGTTTGGGAGATTGATTTTGATGCAGCATTAAAGATTTGTACTTTCTGATTGATAATTCAAGCCTGCTACTTTCAAAATCAAAAGCTATATGAATTTGTATGTTTTGAGGATAAATTATCATCCAAGTTAAACTTGCAACAAGTTAAAAAAAAATTTTATCATACAGGCAATGAAGATTGAGAAAAATAAAAAAAAATTGTTTTTTTTTAATTGGAAACTATTATATTGATTGATTGTTCTGAGACTTATATATTAAATTACTTTTCCTGTCAAATCATTGTTACTTGAAGCCATTTTATGTACAAGCTTATAGATTGGGCTTATGAACTTTCTGTTATTTAAAGTTTGGTTGTTGTATTCTTTTGTTGAAAGACTCTGGTTAGTATTGAAGAATCAAAATATGAGTAGATAATATTAATGGAAACCATAATTTATTGGGAAGAGTAGTGGATAAGCAATGATCGTTAATGATCCACGAGTTAGGGTTGTTAAGCCTATTACATTTCATTGCAAAATTGTCAGTTGGTGTTTTGAGTTCTTTTTGGATTTTCTATCTTGTTAAACAATGCAAATTACTAGTATTTAACAAATTGTTGTTAAATGTCTTGTATGTGTCAGAACTCAAAGCCCTATACTTCCAAAAATGTTAATTTCATCATGTTAAATTTGTATGAGTTTGCGAATTTTTGTAGCAAATTGCTGCTTATTGACAAAATTTACAACACTTTTTTGAGATCCTTGACACTTGTGAATTACAATAATCATCGGTAAACTTTTGCTATAACAATGTCAAGCATTTTAGATATTTTACCGGTGATCAAACAAACTTAAACTAAGTGTCCAATTAAAAGTCACATTTATTTCTAGCTTTCTGGATAAGAATATGATGTATTTGCTCTTTATTTCTACAGACAAGGATCTTTAGGGATGAGAGTGTGTTTCGGATGGCGACAGTTTCTTTTATTTGTGGCACTTGTTTTCTTTTTAACGCATTTTCTCTCAGGTTATAATCTTTCTTTTTTATGTTTCTTTCATATGCTCTTGCATTTTTTTTATCATAAAGACCATAATTGATTTGTTATTTCAGTTTTGGAGTTGCATCAGGATCCAGCTGGTTCACACCAAAACAAAACCACGAAGTTTGATCATCTTGTTTTTGGACCCGCTGCTGGTGAAGGGTTGCCAAATCGTTTGCAATGCAGAGGTATTTCCCTCGTCTGTCATAAAGGGCATTTTAGTAATTTCAATCAATTGGCTTGTATTCACAACTGTCATCATTTTTTGCAATTTCATGGTACAAAAGTTTAATAATTTATCTTATGTATATTTATAACTATTGAATCTTCTTTTTCCTCTTTATTTGCTGTCACTGGAGTATAATATATAGTTCCGTTTGTTGCAGGTAATAAGGCTCTTAACAAGGCCCACATATCAGCATCCTCCAATATTTCAAATGGTGGTGATGGTGTTACTTTTGTAACCGTTTTTACGGTTTACAACTCTAGTGTTGGTGGCAGATCAAGTGAGTCAACTAGGGTGGGGAAAGTATCAGACAACAAGGTTGACCGGTCAATGGCCATCTTGAATACATTCATAAATTTCATACAGGTACATCTCAAATGCAACTCATATTGTGGAAGATCTATGTTAAAGCTAGAGGTGGAAAAATGAACAGGTCATGCGGGTCGCGTAACCCGTCAAAATATGTAATTTTTAGTACGGGTTGGGTTGACATGAATCAACTTTTTGTCCAAACTTCTATAAATGAGCAGTATGTCAAATAGTCATACAAGATTACAAAAATTCTCGTTTTTTAATAAAATGATTGGACTTTACGCATTAAACTGCACCGTGACTTTTGACTAGTTATACAGCCCGTCCATTTTGCCACCTCTACTCCATATATTTTCTTGCTCTACTCACTCGGTATATGAGATTTCTGGTATGGTATGTTGATGAGCATAACCGTAAACTTCCATATTTTGTATTTTGATAGCACATGTACATCAAATTTTGGATTTAACTTATATTTTGCAGTTGATGATGCCTCAAAGCAACACAATTATCCTCACGGATCCAGCATCCAGCCTTCCTTTGAAGAGAGACAGGGTGATGGTATATCCCATTCAAGGTGAATATTCACGAGACAAGTTGATGCTTCAAAGAATCAGGTCTTACATTGTAAGAGCACAATGCATTAACCCAGATAGTTTCATAAAAGACCAAAACACCCTCAACCCAAGGCTTTTTTTTCATTTCATTTTCCATCTAATATAGTACATATATTATTAGAGGTGACAATTTCGACCCATTTACTTATAATCGGGTGGAGTTGGTTATATTTAATGATTAATCTCTAAGGGGTCATATGGGTCAAATCAAAATAATTAACTAAAAAAGAAACTGGTCAAATGGGTTATAGTTTGTTACATACAACCTACTCATTTGTTTTATTAGAAAGTGAGATTGTAGTTATAGTAATATATGTTTTGTAATCATATATGAGACGAATTATCTTTAAAAAATCACCAAGAACTGGTTTGGGTCAACTCAACCCGTCCTTGTTTTGACTCATACATCAAACTACTGTTTTGACTCGGTACATAACCGACCTTACCCACCCGTGTTGCCACCTCTATTAACAATACTTTGTTGTTTAGAGGAATTCCTGTAATGTTATTTTGCTTAAATAGTTTCATAAAAGACCAAAACACCCTCAGCTCAAGGCTTTTTTTTCATTTCATTTTCCATCTAATATAGTACATACATAATTATTAGAGGTGACAATTTCGACCCATTTACTTATAATCGGGTGGAGTTGGTTATATTTAATGATTAATCTCTAAGGGGTCAAGAAACCGGTCAAATGGGTTATAGTTTGTTACATACAACCTACTCATTTGCTTTATTAGAAAGTGAGATTTTATTTATAGTAATATATGTTTTGTAATCATATATGAGACAAATTATCTTTAAAAAATCACCAAGAACTGGTTTGGGTCAACTCGACCCGTCCTTGTTTTGACTCATACATCAAACTACTGTTTTGACTCGGTACATAACCGACCTTACCTACCCGTTTTTCCACCTCTATTAACAATACTTTGTTGTTTAGAGGAATTCCTGTAATGTTATTTTGCTTAAACATTTTATAATTCTTGCAGGCTTTTTTAGATGAAAAGCTTAAAGAGCTGTCAAGGAAACCAGGAAAAAGAATTAATAATATTATCTTCACCGACTCTGACATAGCAGTAGTTGGTGATGTGGGCCAAATATTTAGCAAATATGAAGGATTTCATGTGGCTCTCACTTTCCGTAACAACAAACAGCAGCCTCTAAATTCAGGGTTCATTGCAGTCAGGGGCACCCCTGATGGGATTTTAAGGTATGTCGTCTTGTAATATGTAAAGATTACTCCTTTCATCTCATGAAAACTGCAATGTTTGAATTTGACCAATGATAACCTCAACAAGGACAGAATAAGGAAATCTTGTAGACCTAAGTTGATAGTGTTATTAGTTTTTGGTAATGATGTCGAATAGGTTACAATAGGAAATTTTTTAGGGGAAATATTTGACGGATATGGTTTTAGGAAAATGTTTATCTAGGTTCAAAATTTATATCAAAACCGTTAGTAAGGACGAAATAAGATAATTGTGTGGACCCGATAGCATTTGCTTGTTGGAATGATGGACAGTAGTCATAATAGGTATTGTACCTTGAAAACTTTTTCAGAAATTGGAGTATTTGACTGAATAGGGGTTTCCTTAAAATGTTTGTGACTATTTTTTGTAGAGATTTTCTATTTTTTATAATGATAAATATGCATTTGTTAGTGACAATGGTCTAATTATACATGGAAAACTTTTATGATTTGGAAGCATTTGACTAAGCACATACTTTTAGGAAAATGTTTGACCATTTGTCAAATATCTAACGGTACGTTTAAAATTGACATGGTAACGGAATCTTGTGATCCTAGGTATGTAGCACTAGATACTTGCATCGTTTAACAAATAACTTGCGTGTCAAATATGCTTACAAAATTATAATTTTCGAATAATAATCTAACTTAAAAGAAGTAGGAAGTGTTATGATTAAGATACACTTTGGGCTAATGTCAACTGTTGGTTTGAATCATTCGGCCCCTTAAAACTCATTTCCATTTATAATCAAATGGATCAAAAAATAGGTAAATGTAATTTGAAAACTTTCTAAAAATGGAAATCTCATCATCTTTATCGGAAATCCAAAGACGAAGTGGTCCTTTTTCATAGTATGAAAGCAATATAATTCTCCTTTCTCATTCTTGTGATTCAGAGCAAAGATTTTCTTGGAGGAAGTTTTGAAAGTTTATAGTACAGCATACATGGAAGCTTCACGAATGCTTGGCGATCAACTTGCAATTGCTTCGGTAGTAAAATCACATGCTTCATTTGATGCAAAAACATTTAGCACACACCAACCTTTCCTTGAAGACATCAATGGTGCATCTGTGCTCTTTTTGCCTTGTGCGGTTTACAACTGGACCCCACCCGAAGGCGCTGGTCAATTTCATGGCATGCCCTTGGATGTCAAGGTAAACACACTTTAACCATAATATGTTTATTTTATAAAGTTAACAAGTGATTAGTTTTTATAACCATCATATTCTTTTATACATTATTCACACGAACGATAGTAACTTGACACGAGTACTCATATAAAATGACTTGATGTGTTGTTTTTCAGGTGGTCCATTTCAAGGGATCGAGAAAACGTCTAATGCTCGAGTCTTGGAACTTCTTGCAGTCTTCATCTTCTCATGATTTATCAGATATGTTATGCCTTGTATTAAGCAGTGGCCGGACAAAGTATGATTTTTGAATTCTACTACGAGAACCCCGCATTTTCATCGTTTGAAAAATGAAAACGATTGGGGATTGATTATATGTCAAAGAAACAAAAAAACATGTTCTTGTAGATTTAGATCTGAAGGTGTTAAACTTTTGGAAGTAAAAAAGTTTATTAAATTTATTTATATTTTATTTTATCAAAATTAGTTTACAAATAGTATTAATTCACTAATTCAATTAGTTTATCAAAATCTTAAGATCCTATGTATATAGGTGCAGGATCCAACATTGTGAAATCTTAAGATGAAACTTAAGATCTTAATAACCAATTATTCAAACTATATGACAAGTATATAAAATCAAATAAAGTGCTGGAACCATCAAAAAAAAGGTGAACACCACCATACAAATTCTACTTTACACTTTTGTCCTCATGGCCCCACAAAAGACATCCCGACAAAACAAGTCATACATGTGGTAAATTGTGTTATGTTAGGTACTAAAGTTCATACACAAGACGAATTTAACTCAATAAACTAATACTTAGAATCTTAGATGATTAATAATTTTCTGATTAATTTGTTCATTTGTTTTGTAACTTTTGTCTTCATTCCAATCAACTTAGAAAAATACATACTTTTTTTCTATTTAAAAAATGTCTTTAACCATCAACTTATAGGTGTTCGTTTAGGAAGTTGTGTTTGTCACTGATTCCCAGATACAAACCAAATAAAGGAAAACGTTCAGGGGCGGCTTAATATATTTTAAGGTTTAAAACAAACTTTGAAATTGAGGTCTTTTTATGAAAGTTTTCTAAATATATGAAAGTTTTTTAAATGTAATTTTATAGAGCATAAAAACATGTCATATTGTGCTATACTAAACACTTTTGGTACGACTCGTATGTTGTGAGGGGGTTGTGTACGCCTAACAGCTCCCCAAATAAAATGTTTGAAATGCAATGTTGTTCAATTAAAAAAATGAGAAATAGCTATATAATATGTAAATTATTAAAAAAAACCTTAATATTAAGATTAGACTATATTTAGGTTTAATGTTTTATACAAGGATGTTTATTTAAGAACTAATATATATATGGCTCAGAATATAATACATATAACTATAGCCGTCTCTATTTTTCTCTCCTATTACTTCTGATTATCTTTTATACATTAAGCAAAAGTGTATTATATGATTATCGTGGTTTTTAACATATTATTGGTTGTAAAACGCATAATGGTACTCGACTAATATACCATTAATTTTGAATTTTTCAAAAGATAAAGTCTTGTGATCTCTGACGTGGCAAATACACACCAAAAGTACCAAGCTTATTATATTACTATTCAAATGTAACAACACAAAAGCATATGCAAACATCTCTTTATTGACCCCTCATAAAAATGTTGACCAACCGTTTTTCATAACTGAAGTCAGCAAATCCAGATAAAATTAGTCAAATACACTCTTAATGGCATGCTGCACAACTCAAGAAGAAATATCAAAACCAACATTTTTGTAGCCTCCCATCACAATCCCACACAATCACAAAGCTTCCTATGGACCGATCAAACTGACCACTTATAGTGACCTTTGTGCACCCAGAACCTCGAGTTTTCGAGCTCAAAGATCACCTCACCACTCGTAAATCCCCTCTCAAACGTTCACAATTCGCAAAAACAATAATACAACATGTTATAATCCGAACTATTGTGTTCTGTTTATTCGAATTCCACAAAATGATACAACTCCACAAGATCAAATCAAACGAATTAGGCGCGATTCTACAACAATAAACCTAACAAAAAACTGCAATTTTGCATCCATTTTTAACCTCAATAACAAGATAATTCGTGGGAAACAATTAACCAACACCAACAACATCCTAAAACAAATCAAAACCAACAAAAAAATTTACCCTTTTTGTGAAACAATCCATCTTTTTACCATCACTGATCACTCTTCTTACCCGACCCGTAGTAACTCACATACCATCTAACGAACTTCTTCAACCCGGTTTGCAGATCCGTCGTCGGCTTGTAACCGAATTCCCTCCTCGCGTAACTAATATTCGCGTGCGTAAACTGAACATCACCATTCCTAGGCAACTTCATCACCATCCGTTTCGCTTTAACTTTCAACAACCTCTCCAAAAACCCCACCAGATCGGAAACCGGCACCGGTGACGTGTTCCCCAAGTTAAACACACGTAACTGCGCGGGCCCACGCTTCTTCCCTCCGGTTCCGGTACTCTTTTCCGCCGTATCCAACGCGCCTAAACAACCTTTCACAATATCATCAATGTACGTGAAGTCACGCGCCACCGTACCGTGATTTGCGGCTTCAAACACCGGAATCGACTTTCCTTTCAAAATATCGCGCGTGAAGAAGAAATACGCCATGTCCGGTCTCCCCCAAGGTCCGTACACCGTGAAGAAACGCAGTCCGGTTAACGATAAGCCGTAAATGTGATTGTAAGTATGTGCGATCTCCTCGCCGGCTTTTTTTGTGGCGGCGTAGAGGCTCGCCGGCTGATCGGTCCGGTCTTTCTCCGAGAACGGGACTTTTGTGTTCAATCCGTACACAGAGCTTGACGACGCCCACACAATCGCCGGCTGAGGGTTTGCATTTTTGCAGATTTCGAGAAGGTTAACAAATCCGGCGATGTTGCTGTGGACGTACGAGCTAGGGTTTTGCATCGCGTAACGAACTCCGGCTTGTGCGGCTAAATGCATCACGTGACTGAAAGGAACAATCTCGAACAGTTTTTTCAACAATACGTCGTCGTTTATGTCGCCTTCCACAATGTAGATCCCGCTTCTTTCTAGCAACGCTTGACGAGCTCGTTTTAGCGACGGATCGTAGTAGTCGTTGAAATTGTCAATCCCTAAAACGCCGTCACCACGCCGTTTTAACGCCACGCTGACGTGAGTCCCCACGAACCCCGCCGCTCCGGTGACTAGTACGGATAGCCCGTTTCGTGAGCGGATCCGGGCGGAGGATCTGACCCGTTTTTCCCAACTAGGTCCGCCCCAAGAGCTGGTTTTTAAAGATCTGCGAGAGAGATCTGACGATGGGTATTGCGATGTTGATGACGTGGCGGATGGTGATTTGAAGAAGAAAACCAAGATTAATCCCAAGAAAACAAAGCTGTAAAATGTGAGTTTTGCTAACGGTGTATGCAATCTCAATCTGTTGGGATTAAACATGGATTTTTCGGTTTTGAATTTGCCAGGGGTTGATGGGATATTATCCATATGAGATGATGATGACGATGGCATTTGCGTCACGGTTTTCTTGAAAATCTTGCACACCCACCTCTTATTTTCCCCCAATTTGTTTAGGGTTTGATGAATAATTGGTGGGTTTTTGTTCTTTTTGGATATGGAATCTAACAAGATAAGAAAGAACAAATTTTGCTCTTCGTTGATGCAATCCCCACAAGCGGAATCTGAAGGTTTCTTGAAGGAATTGATTGGTGGGTTTTATTGGTTCTGAAATCGATTGAAAGAAAAGGGTGATTGGAGAGAGATAGAGAGAGAAAGAGGACGGTGGACTAAATGAAGAGGGATATGGGAATAATATTTGAGGGATTGGAATTTATAAATTGTGTGATATTAATAGAGATTTAGGGTGGACACAAAGTCAAAGGGTGGTGTGAATAAGGAAAGAAATTTCAAATCTTTTGTGAATTTGATCATGATTTGGGGGTGATGTTAGGGTTTCTCAATGTTTTAGAAATTTAGATTTGAGGTTTGATTGGTCAGTGGAGATCTTTGATTTCATAGGCTTCCACTTCTGATGATTCTTGTGACATTTACTAAATTTGTATTGCAGTTTGTTTTGGGATTTTGTGTTACTTTTTACCAATGAGGGTTCTTTTTTTTATTTTTATAGAACATATAATAATCATACATAATAAAATATATTCTTTTAGATGAATATACTCATGTGTATGTATATACAGAAAAAAGTATATGAGGAATAGATGGTGGTATTAAATATATATGTTAAAAGTGTTATGTATAACTAAAGTATGTTGGGTGTAAATCACATTCTAAATATGAAATAGATGATTGGAGTTTAATTTTGAGAGCTTTAAAGTTAGTCAAGATTGAGTGTTAAACCAAAATCTTTACATTTTTTTAATTTAATTTCATAAAGAGTTAATTACGCGTATAGTTCCTTTGATTTATGAAAACTAATAGGTTTCGGTATTAAGGGTTTAAAGTAACATGTTTGAGTTTTGTGTTTTCAATTTTGTAACGAGTTTAGGTATTAAGGCTAACTTCTGTTAAGTTTTATTTTAAGTTTTGGTAAAATGACTAAAATACCATTTGCGAAAAATAACAAGTACTAATGGTTTAAAGTAAAATGGTATTTTGGTTATTTCACGCCAAGTTAAAAGAAAACTTAACGGAAGTTAGCCTTAATACCCAAACTTGTTATAAAATTGAACGCATAAAACACAAATCTGTTACTTTAAACTCTTAGTACCCAAACTTGTTACTTTCCGCAAACCACAAGGAGTATCTGTGTAATTAACTCTTACATAAATTAAAATATTTTTATATAAAATTTAATCATTTTAAAATAGTTATGATTTTAATGGTGATGGATTCAGAATTTTTACTCGGTGAGGGCAAAAAAAATGCACGATAAAAATAAACTTTGTTAAACTTATAAACAATAAACTTTATTATATATAACAAAAGAAATACATATTACGATTGTCATGTGCATGTTTTCATCTTTTGAAAACAGTCAATTACAACGTCATTCGTAAATCTTCATTTACTTCTTTTTCTATGATACAAATTGCACAAGTATTAAAAAAATTGTATCAATTCGATTGTATAATTTTGACTTTAAATTTTCACTGTCAAATAAAAAAATCTCTCAATCCTTACGGTTGCAACGGATAAACCTATTGTTAGCTTTAATAATTGATAAACCAAATGAATCAAAAAATATGTTTCCTTATTTACGCCATCACTATAGAAAAATTGGCAATGTCTTTCAAGTTAGCAAAATTATTCATCTTTTGGTAAAATGTTCTATTATGAAAATCATATGAATAAAATCACACAATCTTATTAAACTTTGATGCATCAAACTTAGAAATGAGTCATATGGGTTGAAAGCCGTTATGTTTTGAAGTAATTTTGTGTTCATCTCATTAAAACGATAATCAAACTCTTGAATTTTCTTATTGGCAATAGTGAAGTAGCAAAGTGCGATTTCAAGAGGAAATAAAGTACACAAAATTAAAAAAGAGGTTGCACTTAATAGGTTGAAGCAGTGACGTGCAATTTCAAGACACATGAACACAACATCATTCAAGAATGAAGAAGAATTGAATATTCTCATTAACAAGAATATGAGTCCGCTTTTGCTATGACCCTTATGTTAATCAATTATGACGAACAAGAACCCTAAGTCCAACGATATCAAGAACCTAAGTTGGTAAGTTCACTTTTGTCTTTTATGAACCGATCATGTTGAACAAACAAGCGAGTATCAAACCTCGTCGGTTTCAAGCAACCAAGAGCCATAGTCGACTTGGGAATGGACATGCTAATATCACACGAAGTCAATTTGGGTATGGACATGTCGATTTGCGCAAGCGGTGCACTCTGAGTTGATTTCAATTATGTTAAAGGGGGCATTTAAGGATCTGTTGAGTAAAATGTAAGCGGCTTGATTTTTTTTCTTGAAGTTTTTAAAATGTTTTACACTAGTGTGTTATTTTTTAATGGAAATCTTTCTCTCACTGGCCCCTTATTAAATACGTATCTAGTTCTTTTTTTTTTGAACGGCAATTTATTTTATTTTGTAGTGGGCAAGGTTTGAACCCACAACATTTTGGTTATGAGACTCTTTTTTTACTACTAGACTCCAACCCTCACCCTAATACGTATCTAGTTCTTAATGTATAATCGTTAACACTTATATAAAAGGAAGAAAAGTTAATTTTATATAGTTACAGGTTTCTAGAAATACATAAATTAAAGATTTTTAAAATTATATAATTAGAAATTTTACAAAAAATATTTAGCATTAATTTTATAAATTATTTTTGAAAAATAACCACACACTTATATAGAATAAAGATTTTATCCAATAATATATTTATTTTTACCCTTGATTTTCTGTTCAGAATTCATTAAAAGTGAAGATTTCGACCTTGAACTACTAAAAGAAATTAGTTCCAATTAGGATATTTTTACAACAAATATTATTTTTGGTTATAATTATATCAAAAATTAACAATGAGAAACGTTATAATAATATTTGATCATTCAATCAACTTTTTCATACTCGTATCTATAATTTAACTAAGAGTAAATTACGGTTTTAATCCCTATGTTATGATTCAATTATCGTTTTTAGTCAATTAGTTTTAGTTTTACTTTTTTAATTATTGAGATTTTATTTTTATTTTAATTAAAGTTAGATGGCTAATCCTGTTAATTTAATTTTTTTCTGTTAATCTTAAGTTAAAGGACCAAAATGCCCATGTTCTTAACCAATACACACTCTCTCGTCTCAAGAAAAACTTCAAAAACCAACACACACATGACTCTCTCTCTCTCTCTCTCCTCACTCACACACACACTTCCTCTCTCTCTCTGCTCTCTCGGTGGCGACCAAGCCACTGATTTCCTGCAAAGGCTCTCTGCTCTATCCCTACTTACTCTCTCTCTCTCTCTCTCTCTCCCTTCCTCCCTCCCTGATCAGAAACCCTAAACCCAAAGGGGTCAGATCTATAAGCGACAGAGATAGGTTATGATTTTGGATTTGGGTGGGTGACAGGTTGTGGTGGTGGACGTAAAGGGTTATGGTAGGGAAGAGATGGTGGCGATGGTCAGATGGCCGGTGAGTCTCATCCGAACACACTAGATATATAGAGAGAGAGCCGGCGGAGACAAGCATGGAGGCGGAGGGGAGGCGGGTGGGTATTTTAGGGTTTCTACGGAGAAGAAGACAGTGGATGTGGTATTTTTAATTAGAGATGTATTTTTGTCTTTTTTTATAAAAAACTTAATAGAAAATCAAACGGTGTTAGCCATCTAACTTTAGGGGGTGTTTGGGATTACTTATTATTTTCTACTTTTGACTTCTTGCAAAAGTAACAATTTTTTACTTTTCAAAAACAACTTTTCATCCCTTATAAAACTAACTTTTTCATCAATTATCCAAACAAACTTTTAACTTATTACCTTTTTAAAAAAGGTAATAAGTTAATAAGTTGTTTGAAAAGTAATCCCAAACACCCCCTTGATTGAAACAAAAATGAAACCATAATGACTGAAAAAGTGAATTTAAACTAATGGACTTAAATAGAGAATGGGTTAAAACCTCATGGACTAAAACTGTAGTGTACTCTTTAAATAAGTATACTTTTTTTCAAATTTATCTCTAAATTTGTTTTAACCTCTCATATCTCATTATCCAAGGCCGGCCCTTGGGGGGGGCGGGGAGGGCAACCGTCCAGGGCTCTAAGTTTTTTTTTGTATTTTATATATATATATATATATACTTATATTTACAAAAAGTTCTATATATTTTTAGTTTTAAACCCAATTTCATTAGTCCATTACTTACCAATGTGGCTCGAATTGTTTAAAAAGGCAAAAATTGTAATTAAACTCACATAAAAAAATAAAAGGTCCAAACATATTTTTAAACTCAATAAAAAAATAGGGATTATATTATGGTGTTTTTATATAAGATTATTAAGCTTATATTATAGGGGCCCAATTTTTTTACACGCCCTGGACCCAAAACATTTCAAAGATTCTCGGGACCGGCCCTGTCTATCTCTATCTTACTCACAAACACTTATTTTATTATTTTTTTTTCTCTTTCCTACACACTCACAAAAATATAGAGATTTATAGAAAAAAAAATGAATCTATATATTTAGATAATACTAAACTATAAAATTTAAAGATAGAGATGAAGATAAAGATCCTGATACAGGTTTAAAATAAAAGAAAACTTTAAATAATAAATATAGAGATGGATATAGAGATTTTAATGTGAATGCTTTTAGCAACAAATATTATTTTTGGTTATAATTATATTCGAACTCATAAGAAATATTTTAGTTTCATCACAGTAAACAAGTGTCACATAATAAATATTTATATTTCTATATCGAGGTAGATGTTTGGATGTACGGTTTCAAAGCTCAATATATTTTTTAAGAGCAAAGTTCTTTTTTCGTGTTTGATTCAAATTGTCATTTTAATGGTTTAGTTTAAATTTTACGTGGGTGGCATTGTAGTTTCAGAAAATCGTCATTTTGGTCCACTTCCTTTAACACCATCTATTTTTTAGAATTAAGGGTATTTTAGTCTTTTTAAAATCATCCCTAAAATATATAAATAATTCAATTTTATTTTTTTTTGCTAATCTCCGTAAAATCGCCAATTCAACTAGAATATATCAATAAAATAGTCATCCCTAAAATATATGAATAAATCAATTTAAATTAAACATAAATATCAACAAAATCACCATCTCTAAGAAAATATCACAATTTCGCTTGATATTTTTAAACAATTATAAATCACATTTTTGCCATCACCATCATTTAAAAATAGATGGCACTGATTTTTGGATGTCTCTGTTTAGTTGCAGTAAGATGTTTAACAGATAGTCAAACAATTTTGTTAAACAATATGTTCATGTCGGTCATTCCAAACAATTTTCATGGGACATAAGTTTTAATCTCTAAGGATTTAAAAAAAAAAACAAAACACCCGACTTTAATAATTTATAAAACTACAATCCCTCCTACGTAAAATTTGAACTAATTGACTAAAATGACAATATGAGTCAACTCACATGAACGAAAAAAGAACTTTACTCTCTTTTTAAAGTTATAAATATTTTTTTCGTAGTAGAGATTTAGTCTTTTGACATTTAAAACTTTAAATAAATATAAAGCAAAAAATCTAAAATTATATTTATTGAATTGTGAACTTATGTATCATATTCAATGAACTAATGCTAAAAATACACTTCTTGTGTATCATATTCATTGAATTAATGTGAAAAATAATTTTATTGTACAATCATACATTGAATACATTATATATATTATTCATCATAAATAATAAACTATGAGTTCATTATGAAAAGAACTAAATGCAATTCCATGTATGATATTGATAGAAAACACTTATCGCCTCTAAACTCTCCATAATTATTTCCAGCAATTTAAGAATACAACACTAAAGTATTTGAATGCAACCAAGAGATGAGTTTGACTATATCTAATCTAAGTTTAAAAAAAAAAAAAAAACTAACATTGGAATCATATTTTACTAAATTGTTCAAGATATATTTGTAAATTCATGCAATTATTAATTTATGATATTAACGGGACCATTGATTTATAAAAAAAATTCAAATATCTTATTAATATTTCAAAATCATAATTTATTAAATGGCCTAAAGTTGGGACCAGAAAGTAAAAACATTATTATAGAATTTTATTAATCTGTTGAGTATTAATTAAAAAATGTTCTATTGTATTTATAGAGAGAAAAGAAACCATTTAATTTAATTTTGTTTCAAGGAGGGTAGGTGTTCATGTTCATATATGTCATGTGAACTTTACACTAAATGTGGCATCCAATTATCACATGACATGTCTCTTTTAATATTATTTACGAAGTTTCAAGAAACATGGGTTCAATTTCACTTTAAAGTTCACTTAAATCAAATTTATTATTTATTATTTATTTAAAAAATATAAAAGTCTTCCAATTGATGCAAGCATGTGAGAAACCTGAGTCACAAGTTGAGGCATCCATGTTCTCTTTGTTTATAAATCTTGGCACCATGTCCCATGTCTTCATACTTAAATATTACATATGAATAAAAGAATATACTCTTGTATTCATGCACCTTGAAATTCAATAAATGCCCACTTATGAAGAAATTCAAAGATATCTATGGACTTTTTAATCATTCAGAAATTAAACAAATAATTTTAGATATACTATTTATAATATAACTAACCAGTTAGGGATCAATAATTCCTTTTATGAAGGTCACTATGTTTTGGGGGAATTTTTTTTATTAACGGGTCAGTTACTCAAAGTTGACTCGCTTTATTTCTCTACTTCATAGGTGGAAGTAGAGGTGTACAAATCGGTTTTTTAACCTAAACCGGTTCAACCCGAACCGAACCGGTTTGGTCAACGAAAAGTCAAAACCGGTTTGGCCCTAAACCGGTTCGGGTTAAACCGGTTTCGGAGGTGAAAAATGTCTAACTGGTCAAACCGGTTAGGGTTGGTTACAAACCGGTTTGCCCTGTAAACCGGTTTTTATTAAAAAAAAAAAATCAGATTCCTCCTTCGCTTGTTATCGATGCTTTACCTTCACTTGGAATTCCCTTCAAGGACGGGCAAGATTTTTCCATATGCGTTTTCAAACTAGTGTTTGAATCTTTCCCAAAAAACGCACCACACATCTTGCACCGAGCACGTTCCTTCCCGTTTGGCAACAAACAAAGATCGTAATTGCACCAAATTGCCGGATTTCTCGTTGTTGCTCGAATTTCCACAACGGTAACTTCGTTTGAGGAACCACCAACACCAAAACTTGTCATGCTTTTTTTTTAGAGTTTAGAGAGCGTTTAGAGAGCGTTTTTGAGCGGTTTTAGAGATTAGAGAGTGTAAAGAGAGGTGTGATCAACCCTCAACACCCCCACCTATTTATAGTGTTTTAAAAGTGCAAATGGGGCCAAAAAAAGGGCTAAAATCGACCCCCAACAGCTATATAGCTGTTTTCTAACGGCTATTTTTTGAAGCCCAAAAACTGGTTTAAAAACCGGTTTATCGAACCGGTTCACACAAACCGGTCCCCAACCCGATCACCTCCAGAATGCTTCAAACCGGTTTCAAACCGACGGTTTTAGTCTAACCCGAACCGGTTTGCCGGTTTATCCCAAACCGGTTTGCCGGTTTAGACCGGATAAAAAAAAACCGGTTTTTTTGTGCACCTCTCTAGGTGGAAGGATCTATTTTCTAAGATGCATTTCTTCATCTTGTCATATTGTCCACAAGAATAAATAATTATTATAACCTAGATAAAATACTCACATAACATTATTGTTGGCTTTATTCGATTCCGATTGTAAACAGAAGATGAGAAGAACAAGAGAGTGAACGATGGTGTTTTGCAAATAGAAGTGAACGATTCCGATTATAAACATAAGTGATTTGCAAGAACTTCGAAGTCCGGTTAGAATTGAGGCCCTAAAAAAGAGAGGATAAGAATTGAGAGCTGTTGCTTGGGTTGCCGTGATTTTGAGAAATGAGGATTAAAAAACAAAAAATGATGAAGGTAAGTCACAAAGATGATAATTCCTTTCTGGTGATAATTTTATAAAACTTAAATGATTTTATAATGATAAATCTTAAAACACTAATAGTTTTTGTGACAATATACAAACTAGTCAAGTTTATATATGTGTGACATTATATAACCAAAACATTTAATTGATATCAACCAAACCAAGCACATCATAACAGAAGTCTATGGTTAAAAGGTGTTAATCTGATAATAATCATCTTATTGAATAATTTCAACTGGAATTGAGCAAGATCACACTCATAAAGAATTACAAATCTCATAACAAAAAATCACATATTTTGCAGCTTACAAATGAAACAAAAACATGATTAAAAACTTCAATGCTTGGTGAATCTCTGAAGAACTTCAAAGTAATCAGGAAACGTCTTGCGGGTGCAAGCAGGATCCTTGATGGTGACAGGAACATCTGCACACGCGGCAAGAGAGAAGGCCATGGCCATCCTGTGATCATCATATGTGTCTATTGCTGCCACATTCAACTGCTCGGGTGGGGTGATCACACAGTAGTCAGGCCCTTCTTCAACTGTCGCTCCCAACTGAAATATTTTGGTCCGTTAAGATGGGGTAACATGTCATGTGTCATGGTTAGGCTGACCTACTAACAATTTTTTGCCATCTTTTTATAAATAATTAATGTGTCAAATATTATTACAAAAATAATATTGTTAGAATAATAATCCAAATCAAAGAGATTTTTGGCGACTATCAACCCGTAAATTTTATATTTGACCCGTTTGAGATGAACAATATCCCAAATCGACCCATTCATAAGTGCTAGGATCTAACAAAGGCCCATTTTACCTTTCTGAGTTCAGTGCAAATGGCGATCATCCTTTCGGTTTCTTTGACTCTCCAGCTAGCAACTGAAAATTAACAAAAAAAAATATGCTAATAACCAACCGAATCGTATATAATGAATAGCAAACTATGCAGTTAATGCGGAAAAATATCGGTTATCGGTCAAGGACAGATATTTGAGATATCGGTTCTCGCGGTGGGATATCGGTAATTTTTATTTCATGCATAAACTTATATATATATATATATATATATATATATATACATATATATATAATATTAATAGTCAAATCAAAAGTCAAAACTAAAAAGTGCCAATATTTTATATTAGAAACATGATCTAGCAGGTGTGCGAAGTGCGAACGTGGGTGTATTAGGGAGTTAGGGCATTTACTTCGATGGTTTTGGCTATCGGTACAAGGCATTGGGCTAACATTTTTAAAGGGGAATGGGCTTTGGGGCAGAAAAATGTTAAAAAAAGGGCCAAGATTAGTAAACCGAGAAACTCGGCGAGACAACCGATATTATGGAATCAAAATCTCGGCGATATCTCGGTAAATATCACCGATAATATCAGGACCGATATTTTTGCATAGGACCGATAACCGATATATCGCCGATATTGACTGCATAGATAGCAAATCCATAAAATGGGCATCTAGGGGGTGTTTGGATGTGCATTCTGAAAGTGATTACGTGAATTAAGTAATCAGTTGTAATAAAATGGGTTGTAGGCGATGGTGTTCGGATGTACTTTAGCTATTTGGAGTTGTAAAGTTATTTGAGTGTCACTTTGACAAATTCTGATAATTTATATAAGGGGAAAGTGAATATGGTGCTGTTAGGCATCTAACTTGTATGCGAAACTCATCAAAACTACGTAGTTTTGATTAAAATCAATTAAAAGTTAATTTAAATCTTTTTATTTTAGTATTCTATATGCCCTATAACTCGCATCATTTTCGTATCCCTTACGTCGTTGATTTCATCATGTATTGATTAAGGTAGTATTGAAGTAATAAAATATAACTGGATGTTTGAATGAAGCAGACGAGATTTGCCATTAATCTTTAAAAGAAATTTGTTTTGATAATTTAACGTAACTTGAAATCATCATTCAACAAATAATTTAATGAGAAACAATAATTAAATAAGTCCTCAATTATTTTATTGTGAAAATCTTGGTGTAGCCATGGAATCAACGATACACAGTGACTCTTGTTTACGATTTAAACGATAATCAGATTTCAATTGCAAAGTGATTTTAATTGGATAGGTTTTAGGGAATTTTAATCAAAACTACGTAGTTTTGGTGGGTTTCACATACAAGTTAGATGTCTAACAGCACCATATTCACTTTCCCCTTTATATAAACACACACATAAAATGACCAAAAAGGACAATCTTGCGGAAAAAAATGAGATTTCACCTTTTGACAACTAATTTATTCAAACATTAAAAGCTGGCGATTTAGAGAAATCAATTTCAAAATGCAACTCAAACCCACTAGAACGTGCTTGATAATACTTTTTTTGTGAAATAAAGACTTGATGATTGATGAAAATATGATGATACCGTCTCTAATGGCTGTAGGACCATCTGCATAGAGAGCAACCACAGCAAGAGTCATGGCAACATCAGGCATTTTGTTCATGTTGACATCTACGGCACGCAAATGTTTCCTTCCGGAAGAATCCCTTGGTGGGCCCTTCACCGTGACAGAGTTCTCGGTCCATGTTACTTCAGCACCCATTTGTCCAAGAACTTCCGCAAATTTCACATCACCCTTCATTGAGAGGAAAAGATCAAAGAAATGTGTGTAAGAAATCACATAGAAAATACACACTTTGACTAGAGGTGGTACAATGGGAGGGCTGGATAACACATCAAAACGGGCTCGGGTTAGTACAGGTTGACCCACCAACACTTATTGTCCCATTAATAACTTACAGCCTTGGATTGACCTGTTTAATACATTTATATCTAAAGCCACCTCTAATTTTGAAGGTCAAACAACCTAACTTTGGACTGAAAACTGACTTAAATGCACTAAAAAGTTCACAAAAGACCTGATGATTTATTAAGAAATACCAAAAATACTTTTAATAGGGCGTTTTATTTCATGGATTTTCGATAAAAACCGTTTAAATGTGAATTCAGGCAGCCATTGATTTGACTTCCAAGTCAAAGTCAGATTTCTTTAAAATTAAGGAGATAAAAAAACAATAAAAGGAAAAGGAAGCAATGGTGCACCTGTAAACTACTTGTTCCACAACCTTCAACAGTGATGGTGCCACCAGTTATGGCAGCACCAGCCAAGAAGTAACTTGCACTTGAAGCATCACCTTCTACATACGCATTTCCAGGTGACCTGAAGAAATTTGTTCCTATAAAATTCATAATTCCGGTCTCCACAAATACACGGTTCTTATGTAAAAGAAGTAGACTTACTTGTACTTTTGACTGCCTTTGATGAAGAACCTGTCCCAACTATCACTGTGTTCTACTGAGACACCAAACCGTTCCATCAATTTTATTGTCATATCAACATAGGGTATAGAAATTAATTTATCAATAATTTCAATCTCTACATCTCCAAGGGCAAGGGGAGAAGCCATAAGCAAAGCAGTAAGGTATTGACTACTAATAGATCCTGACAACTTAACCTGTAAACATAAAATACAAATTTATTGTTATTTTATTCTTATAATAAATCAAATTATTGATTCATGATGCTTTGCATCTTTCCATTAATCAGTAGCCTTTACTTTTTTTTTTTTTTTAGAACGGCAAATTTCTTTTTTAATCTTGTCACTAGTGGGACTTGAACCTGTGACCTCCAAACCTTAGGTGCTCCTAGAGGCTTTGCCTCTGCCATTGGGCCACCAACCCCAATGGTAATCAGTAGCCTTTACTAGAATGATGTTATTGTTACTAAAATAACAACTCACAATTATTTGTTATTTTTACACATTTTTAATACAAGGAATCAATGTGTCTTATGCATTAAAAATAACTCTGGGAGACTTTTGATCAGCCCCTTTCGTTTTAATCTTCTTTTTATTTTACCACATTAGAGATCAATCATGATCCCAATTGACCTATTCGTAAGCAATTTGGTTGAAACTGCTTGGGTTAAATGCACACAATAGCAATGTACTTCTGGCAAATTCTTTTCTACTCATAGTTAAATTTTTGTCCATTTTGTTGAGGCAGAGCCCTTACAACAGGTTTGACCATTAAATTTTGATATAATACAAAGACACCAAAGAAATTGAGAAAAATAACAAAATCGTACCTTTCCACCAGGAAGGCCCCCACCTCCAACTACACGCACAGGTGGGCAGTTTGTCCCGAGAAAACAATCAACATCTGCACCAAGCTGCTTAAGACCGGTGACCAAGTCACCTATTGGTCTCTCCCTCATTCGAGGAACCCCGTCTAGTATGTAGCTGGAGAAAATATCCCATACATGACATAATTAAACGGATGTGTGTTTCTTAAAGAAGAGATACCTTTTTGAGGTCAAAGATGTAAATATAATACAAAAACCTTTCAGTTTGTAGTCTTCCCTCTGTCTAATGGATATTGCAATATTTGAAATATAGTTGTAGGTAAGTGTATGACTATTGGCTGGAAGTAAAGGGGGCAATTTCAAACCACATATGTAAAAGCGTATTAATTTGAGTTATATTTCGTTGATAATGGGTAAAAAGGAAACAGGTCAAACAAATTAAAAGTCACCCAAAGTATACTCAAGCATTTACAACCTTCAAAATTGCTTTATTCACAAAAATTGGACGATTGTTTTAATAAATAGCTTTTGTAATCGTATTTAATATAGTAAATATTTACGAAAATAAGACAAAGACAAAGCATTCCAGCAGGTCAACCCAAACCATTTTTACCAGTTACCCAACCAAACCTAACGTGGTGAAAGACTGATGGGCTAGTTTTGCCACCTATAGCTAAAGGACAAAAAGATGCTTCAATATTGGCAAGACAAAAAATCATGTGGATCCAAGATCATCAATTTTATGGCACAATTACAAGATGCAAATAGCTAATTTATAATTTCAAAACTTCCTAAGTAGAAAACCCGCCCATGCGGCTTTTAATGAAGAAAAGGTAGCATCTTTATTATTGAAACAAGAGAATATATTAAAAATTGCCAGTATTGACCCGTCATTCCACCATCCTGACCCATTCATTTTGCACCTCTACTTGAAACCAGAATAATGTATCAACAATTCAACATACCTTGAATTACCACCAGCAGCTGTAACTGCAGCCGTCAATGGGCGCATAGCAGTTCCTGCATTACCAAGAAAAAGCTGTATTTCCTCTTTAGCTTCTCTACCCACTGGAAACACTCCACCACAACCTTCCACGATTGCTCTTTTAATTGCACCATCTTCCTCAACACGTAAACCTAGAGTTCTTAAAGCCCCAAGCATGTAATGGACATCATCACTGTTGAGTAAGTTGTCAACAATGGTTGTTCCCTGAGAAATAAATTAAAAATTGGCATCAAACCATGGGCTCAGGTTTTAGCATGGGTTTTACACGGTTTGTTAATTTGCTACATCCACGGGCATTGCTAGGATTTTATTATATGATTCATGAACTCTATACTAGAACTAATACATCAAGAAACATAAATCCTTTGTAAGAAGGAAATAAAACAAGAATACTTCATCACATGCCCATCTCAAATAGAGTAGCAAATCGAAATCAACTGACATACTAAAACCCAAAAAAATTTCAAATGAATCAATCCTCAATACACACTTCGATTAAAGGTAAGCCAACTAACAAAAAAAAATGTACCCAATATAATCCCACTCATAGCAGAGCTATTGGTAGGGTCTGGGGAGGGTGTGATAGGGGCACACCTTACCTCCATCCCGGGGGATAGAGAGGCCGCTCCCGCTGAGACCACTAGCTCAAAAAAACCTCTTTTTTAGTGTAACATAGTATAGTATAAAATATTAATCCAGATAGCATAAATAAATCTAAGTAAATCAGAGCAAACAGCCAAAGCAAACCGTCATACAAGAGTACTAATGATGAAATTGTAAACTAGCGCTAACATACAAAGGTAAACTACCGCTAACAAAGGTAGGCCGACTCAAATGTCAAAATCATCTAAAACCTATTTAGAACCAATGAACAAATCCCTAATCAAACATACTCGATGAAATAACTTAGAACTTGACATGTTATCACTTAGAAGGCATACCATAAAAGTTCTAAAATTTAACTCTCAAGTATAAAGACATACAATACAACCCATGATAGAAACACATGTATACCAGAAGCATGTATGATTAATCAAAAAAAAAAAATTCAGTAATAGTCTTTGTTTCCTTACGCGTTAAATGCTAAGCTAAATGCAATATCAATCCCAACTCATCCAAATTCTCTATGGAGTCTTAATTCATAACATGCTCAGTAATCTAATGACACATGCTCTATTTATCACATACATTCAATTCAGACATACCCCATATTCAGTGTCTAATAATCCAATTCAAGAATTATGCAATGATAGACATAAACCCCATACCTCACATTCATGTTTGACACAATTGCACACTCTATCTTACAGATGGCACAAAAAGACTTAAAACATTCTACTCATCTATACCTAATAAATAAGTAACATGTTACTCCACGTGTCACAATTCTATGAGCCCAAGATTCTTTTTCCCGCTTATTTAATATTTCCTTTATTACTAACTATTTAATATTTATTCGACTCGTGTAATACACATGTTTCTAACCTAGTTATTTGTATACAAAGATAAACCAGTCATTGAAGCACATTTAAGAATCAAAATCAAAACTCCCTTTGTTTTAGAGAAGAGCAATATTTTGACTTTCATGTCAAACAGGTATTTTATTAATGCAGCAAAACCCACATGGATTTTCTTGCAAATTGGCATAAAATCATCTAATTACTAGTATCCATTATGTATTAAATCAATTAAACTACCTCAGAAAGCGCAGCGAGGAGAAGAATCCGATTAGACAGAGACTTGGATCCGGGCAAATTAACGGTGCCGGAAATCTCTTTGATGGGTTGCAACACTATCTCCGGCACCGTCGACGGCTTCTCCGTGGTGGCAGCAGATGCAGAAACGGTGAAAGATTTTCTCTTGTTGGAAGAAACAGAGATCTGAGTATTTGGGGTTTTGTATTTCGATCCAAAAGATAAGAAAGTCAGCGACTTGGAACAAGGGTTTTGGGATTTGGAAAGATAGGAAATGAAATTGGCGGTTTGGAGATTCTGGGCAACGTTGCTAATTGCCATTGTCGTTAACTGTGTGAATTTGCACCAAGAACACGTAGTAGGTGTGGATAATTTAAGTAGATTTGGGAGGGTGGATTGAAGACTAGAGAGTAGGTGGGTGACTGTTACCTCCTTTCATACCAACCCCCCCACAGCTTACCAAACTCCATAATCGAAAAAAAAAAGGAAAATAGTTAAATTCCAAACCTAATTGAATCGAAATTGACTGGTTAAGAAACTTATGATTTTGTTTGATCAAGAAAAATATTTTGTTCCGTTTTCGTTGAGGAAAAAAGTTTATATAGAATTTATTGTTATTAATCAATATTAATGATATTAACTTATATAAATAATATATTATAAACAGCAAATTCATTAGTACTTGGCCTTGTTTTCATTTTATAAAAGTTTTTTTTTATGTGACATAAGATATAGCCATGTTAGAGATTAATTACGCATATTAGTTACACGAAATCATGGTCCCACTTTATTCCCTCAAACGCCAATTAAAAATCACATCATACACAAGTCAACTCTCACATATCACCTTTCTTTCGCGTATCTTCAACAAGACATATGGTATTCTCACAAAAAAACAATACATACGCAAACCAGGTGCATGTATCAAACTATATTATTCCTATTTAATGCATGTAAGTTTATACATATTTAAAAAACAATTCCATAACTCATCTAAAACATACTAAGACAGAGAGAGAGAGATCAATATAAGTCAATAGTATTGTACCGATAGAGGTGACATGGTTCTTTAAAATCAAAATATCAATCACTATTTCTTGTTGGTTCGTAATGTCAATCATGCAAATGGTGTTGTGTCACACTATCAACTTATTAAAAGCTCGAAGCACGACTAGTGCCACTTCATAGTTGTAAGTTTTCATGACACCTAAAGGAAAATGACGGGATCATGTCACATTTGTTGCTTGTTTAAAAAAAGTTGAGTTTTCTTGCTCTGTTTAATGAATTTAACGTTGCATCTCCTAGATTTACAACCACTTAGTGCCTTTACCCTTTACCATTGCCTTATACAAAGATAATAGAGAAACCGGGAACAGTGACCAACACATGTATTAAATTGTCTAGGCATCTAGCGACTTATTCCAACCAACATTATCACGGTTTATACATTTTCAACATTTTATGTTGCCAGTGACGATTACGCATTCTTGACTTTTGCTAAGCTGATAGAGTCTAGATTTTTGTTAACAATAACATAATGCAAAACCAATACGATATTGTGGTTTGTCTTCTAACGCATGTTTTAGTAGGGGTTTGTACTTTTTGAATGGTACGAACACCTATCAATGTTGCATTATTTGTTAAAATTGGTCACTAAATTAGTAAGACGAGAATAGCGTCTGATGTTTGCCCTTCAAAAAACATTTCAACGTAAAATATTGCTAGTGCGTGCTTAGAAAGGCGGTTAAAGCATGATGTAATTACAACAAAATTAGCTTACAATGAAAATGTTTGATAGTTCATGTATACCTCGACATTGTAACACCATTATTATCAGTATAAGAATGATTGTAATTCTTATACTTCGAACAATGTATTATGTAGTATTAGACGGTGTTTTATTTTCATATAGTTTCAATTGTCTTGTGTATTTATTGCTTGTTATGTTATTAAATTTTCATGTTACGCGACTTGGTATGGCGTATAAGTTCTCTAATGTAATTCTAGTAGAGTTAAAAGGGAATATACGAACATGGTGTCGCGTAATTGCTAATTAGGGGTGCACAAAAAAACCGGTTTGGTTTTTCAAACCGGTTCACCTCTAACCGGTTTAAGACAAACCGGATCGGGTTGCGTATAAACCACCGGTTTATAACCGGTTTAAGGCATTCAGGGAACCATCGGGTTGAAGACCGGTTTAATCAAACCGGGTACGCAAACCGGTTTAAACCGGTTTTTTCGCTGAAACTAAACTAGCCGTTACAAAACGGGTTTATAGCCTTTGGGGCTAAATTTAGCCTTTTTTTGTCAAATTTTCACCCATAAATCAATATAAATAGGTGGGGGTGTTTAGGGTTGATCACACCTCTCTCTAAACTCTCTAATCTCTAAAACCGCTCTTTAAACGCGTCACACACCGGCGAAAATTTATTTTATATATTAGATGGTGTTATAACCGAATTTAAATTACAAAATAAACTTTTTTCAATGTCTTTTGATAATGCATCTAATAATACAAATGCGGTTCAAAAACTAAAAATGAAATATAAACCGTTTGGATGCGATGGATAGGATACAAGACCAAACTTCTATCGAAGACGAAATTCAAGCCGAAGAAACCATACACAACAACGAGGTTGATCTTGGAACAGTCACCGATAAAGAACTAGCCGAAGATGCAAGGCTACGAAGCTCCGGTTCCGAAGATGACGTAAAAGAATAATCCAAAAAATAAAAATATATATTGTCATTTGTAATGTTTTTCAATTTTATAATTTTATCTTGTAATGTTTTTTAATTTTTTGAATTTTCCAAATATTAATAAACGTTGAACTTTATGTTTTATATTTGTTATATATAAATTTAGAAAAATAGTCAAATGAGTCATGGGTCGACTTGGGAACGTTGAACCATTTGGTTTTGTTTACTTTCTAAACTAATTATTATTCTTTCATATTAACTTTTGAATAATGAATAATTATAGTAGTCTAATAACTTGAAATAATGTTTATGTTTATACATAATGTTTCGAAATTACCAATATATTTATCGTCATTCATTTAAGAACCTTTTCTGATTACATCTTTAAATAATTAAAGATTTGAAATTACAAAACAACTAGTTTATCATTTTGTTTATATTATATTACTAGCTTACGACCCTTGTACTACACACAGGGTAAAAAATATTAATACATAAAATTTCCGGATCAGAGATCGCTGCAAGCTTCTTTTTCACGCATGGTACCTGGATGATGGGACCCTTATTGGAGATGCTACTCAGGTTGCCAAGGCTTTAGACATCATTAGAGTGGAGGGCCCCTCTTTGGGCCTCCTTGTCAACATAAAAAAAACTAAAGTTTTTTGGCCTACATGCGACGGGGTGAAGACTCGAGAGAGCTTATTTCCGCGGGAAATTGGTAGGCCGGTGCATGGGGTGAAACTCTTAGGTGGTGCTGTCAGCAGAGATGGGGAGTTTATTAGTGGTTTGGCCCTCAAAAGAGCCAAACGTGCGGTTGACCTGATGGGATGCCTCAAACGCCTTCGGAACCCTCAGAGCGAACTCCTCCTGCTTCGTTCGTGCATGGGGGTTGCTAAACTGCTGTTTGGGCTCAGGACTTGTCAGCCTTCTTATGTCGGGGAAGCCGTCTCTGTTTTTGACACAGGTCTTCGGAAAACGATTGAGGACATTGTTGTTTGTGGGGGTGCCTTTTTTGGGGACCTCCAATGGAGGTTAGCTTCCCTCCCGACCCGCTTTGGGGGTCTTGGGATTTGCTCGGCTGGGGACGCCTCTTCCTACGCTTTTGTGGCTTCAAGGGCCCAATCTTGGGTTCTTCAAGACCACATTCTTCGAGAATGTGGTGGTGGGTTGTTTGACTCTGATTACAGGGGTGCGTTGGACACTCTGCATAGTTCTCTTCCCGATCTTGATATTGACGGTTTCTATATTAAAGACACCGCCCCCCTTAAAGCCCAGAAAATTTTGGCGAATGCTTTATATAGTGAAATTGTCAAGACATTTGAAGAGAAGTTCGCTTTGTCCCCGCGGCAGCGAGCCGTGCTCGAGTGTTTGCGAGCCCCCCATGCTCAGGATTTCCTGTCAGTTGTTCCCATCGAAGGTTTAGGGCAATGTATGTCGCCAGTGGAATATCGGGCTATCCTCAAATACCGGCTGATGGTACCCTTTTTCCCGGTTGATGACCCGTGTCCCGTTTATCGGAAGACTTGCTTGGATTCTTTTGGGGAGCATGCTGTCAATTGCAGAGAATTACCGGGCTTCAAATACCGACATGACCTAGTTCGAGATGTGCTTTTTGATGTCCTTAAGCGGGCAGGGATCTCGGCTAAAAAGGAAGCCCCGGTGAACTTCTTGACCGACCCATTAGATGGGAGATCAACCCTTCGGCCCGCTGACATTCTTGTTTTTGGATGGGAAGGAGGGAAACACGCATGTGTTGATTTGACAGGTGTGTCCCCCCTAGTTGGGATAAGGGACCATGGGTTTAAGGCGGGTCAGGCGATAAACAAGGCAGAGGCGGGTAAAGTAGCTAAGCACGAAAAAGCTTGCCTCGTGAATCAGCACGTGTTCGTACCGTTTGCCTTTGACACCTTTGGCGCTCTCGCCCCTGATGCGGTGCGGTTCCTTAAGCGGGTTCAGCGGGTGGTCAGCAGTAACACCGCATATATTTATGGGGGGAACTTTGTGTTTAGTAGAGTAGGATTTGCTATTCAGAAGGGGGTAGCGGCGCAGCTTGTTGCCCGTCTACCTGCCATTAGTTTGTAATTTAATTATTTAAATAATTGATAAACAAAGATGAATTAAAAAAAAGATGTAAAAATGTATTATATATACTAAGGATAGAAAACAAAATTAAAAATATGTAAAAATTAATATTTAATTGGGTTTCGAAAATACGTTAATTACTATTTAATGTAATTTGACTTTCATTTACTATTTGATTGAAAATAAAAGTTATATAATTATATTTCAAAGTTTCTTATAATAAGGAATAATCTATACTATATAATAAATAAAGGTTTTTTTTTCTAGTCTATTTTAGGACCGCAACTTCCAACGGTATATGCAGGATTTAAAAAAAACTATGTTGTTGTGAAGATGAGCGTTAATGAATACAGAATCGTTTTCTAGTTCATTTTAGGATCGCAACTTCCACCGGTATATTCAGAATTTAAGAAAACGTTACATTGTTGTGAAAATGAACGTTAAGGAATACGACATCAAATTTACAAAATAAAAGTTTTACTTGGCTCGGTTTTGAATAAAAATTATGTGGAAACTATAAAATAAACACATTGTATCGATATATTCAGAATTTAAGAAAACACTATATTTTAAAAGTTATAATAAAAAAAGAGATGATAGAAAAATAACCAGAAATAACTTCACCAAGATGGATCTAGAAAGATGGTGTTGATCGGAGAGAGAGAGAGAGACAGAGAAGAGGGTGGTAGAGAGAGGGGAGCAAAGAGAGAGAGAGAGAAGAGGGTGGTAGAGAGAGGGGAAATAACTATTTTTCTCAAATCTTTAAGTTAATTACAGGAATAGTCCTTAAAAATGTGAAATGTCCATTCTACCCTCATGTGCACATGACTGCAAGTAGCGCTACAATTTAACGGTCGTTAGAAGAAATGATGAAACGTGTAAACTTTTCTAAACATAAAGGACAAATTATGTAATTTCCTTAGTTTAAGGATGTATTCTGAAATCTGGTCAATACCTAAAAGACATAAAATGTGATTTACTCTTGAATTTATGTTACGAGTCATCACCAAGATTGTAATATGGGTTTGATTCATGAAATTTATTTTATTATCGTTGTCAAGAAAAATATTGCAATACATTTTATAATGGGGAAAGTGAATATGGTGTTTTTAAGCATTTAACTTAGATGTGAAACCTATCAAAACAGCGTAGTGTTGATTAAAATTTCCATAAACCCTTACAATTAATTCGCAGCCTCACAAATAAAAAATACCTGCTATCGTTTGTCCACCTGCGCACACGCTATCGTCTAATTCCAATTACAAGGTTAGCATAAACACAACTAAACAATAGGTATTTAGATGAATGAATAAACAAATTAATTTTAACATGGCCATCATACCAATTTTTTTCTTTATTTTTTTGAACGACAAATTTTTTACTTAGTGGGACTTAACCCATGACCTTAAGGTCTTTTATGTGTTTAAGAGGCTTTGTCACTACCATTGGATCACTACCATACCAAATTAATTACTACCCTTTGAATAAACGATTGATACTCTTTGAATTCAGAACAGGCGTGAACTTCGATGAATGAATATAAAATCACTATCAAATTAATTTCAATTTGAAACAACTATATGGGAGTGATTTTGATAATAGTGTATGACAAACGAATAACGATAGCAGTCAATAATTTTGTGAAGATGCGTATTTGGAAGTGATTTAATTAAGAGGTTTTGTGAAAATTTTAATCAAAACTATGTCGTTTTAGTGGGTTTCATATCTAAGTTTGAAGCTTAACAGCACAATATTCACTTTCCCCTTTTATAATCTATGGCTATTAGTCAACTACATAACTAAATCTTTTAATTCAATTTTTGTGTCGCACATTGCATATGTTGACACAAATCACTTAGAAACTGACCAAAGATTTGATCTCCCTATCCAATCCATGTTCAGTGGCAAATATCAATCACACAATCTATTCAAATTCAACGACAAAACAATACCCTAAAAAGACAAACTATATGAAATTCAAGAATTAAGAATGAAAACAACATTTTTTTATCTTAAAATACAAAAGAAAAACAGAAATATAAACAAGTAGAACCGTGTTATTGAAGATCGGCTCATTAAAAACTCAAATCAAATGAAACTGAATCGAACTCAAGCCGAAGCCTAAAAAAGAGTTCATTTGATAAACAAGCATGGAATTTATATACTGAACTTAACTAAGTTTGTAAGACTAAACAAGCCTATTGTTTATAAAAATATAAAAAAGTTTGTTTTATATTTAATATATTGTATATATATAATGATAATAAAAATAATATATATTAATTATATAACACAAATAGCTTTGTTATGAGTGAAATTATACCTAGTACGTTTGTTAGTAAGTTATAAAACTATACATATATAATTATAGGCATGTAAAGATAAAAATAAGTAATAAATAATAAACTTGGCTTATTACGAGCAGAACTCAAGTAATTTTAAGTTTTTTTTTTTGAACGGCAACACCTAGATATTCTAGGATAATTGGGTTTCCCCGGGGCAACACCTAGAACATCCAGGGTAGCCCACCACAGGAGGAACCCCCTAACTGGATAAACCCTCTGACCTGTCCACAGACCCTTTTTTTGTTGTTGTCAGGATTTGAACCCAAGACCTCCACTATGGGAAGTCTTGAGGCTACCATTGCACCAAATGACTAATGGTAAGTAACTTCAAGTAACTCAACAAGAGAAGCTCTATTTGTTTTAAAAGGAGAGTGACTTCATATATTTCAGAATTTGTGTTTGTATTAATAAGAATTTTGAGTTCATATATAGTCCATGGAAGATGTGAAGAAGCTCCAAAAATCCAGAATGATAATGTTATGATAACTTGTAGAATTATACACGACTCAGAAGAACACCTCAGTAGCAATCAAACATATAAAAATCACAAAATTTGGAAAAAACTATATTTCAATTTTGGTACAAATTCACGAGAGCATCAATCACTCAACTTCTAATCCTCTCTTCTGATCTTCTCTTCGTTGGATTTGCATGTAAGGTGTTCGATGAAATGCATCAAAGACTAAAAACCAACCTCTTATTATTATTATTATTCATCTGAGCATTATGAATCAAGATACCCAAAAAAACCTAACAAACTTCTTTAGCCGCAGCAACCACAGCTTCAACGGTTATCCCATATTCTTTGTAGATCTTTCCAGCTGGAGCACTGGCCCCAAATTTGTCAATCCCAATCGCCTTCCCTTTGCTTCCAACAAGTTTCCCCCAACCGAAAGTTGATGCAGCCTCGATACTAACACGAGCCGTTACACCAGATGGAAGAACGCTTTCCTTGTACTCGTCAGATTGTTCATCAAAAAGTTCCCATGACACGAAAGACACGACCCGAACTGATTTCCCTTCTTTTCTGAGTTCATCAGCAGCTTTAACTGCAATTTCCAGCTCAGAACCCGTCCCGAGAAGAATAACATCGGGTTTGTTCCCTGTTGAATTGTCAGTTATTGTGTAACCACCTTTCGCGGTTCCTTCAATTGAAGTTCCAGGCAGGTTGGGTAGTTTTTGCCTAGAAAGAGCAAGAACCGAGGGGCGTTTTCTGCTTTCAACTGCAACCTTATAAGCTCCAGCAGTCTCATTTCCATCAGCAGGGCGGAACATTAAGATGTTGGGCATGGCACGGAAACTGGCTAAATGTTCAATGGGTTGATGGGTCGGCCCGTCTTCTCCAAGCCCAATGGAGTCATGGGTCATGACATAAATAACTCCAGCTTCTGATAAAGCCGAAATTCTCATGGCACCTCTCATGTAGTCAGTGAAGACAAAGAATGTAGCACAGTAAGGGACGAACCCGGGGCTGTGGAGGGCGATCCCGTTACAAATGGCTCCCATACCGTGTTCCCGGACACCGAACCGAACGTTGCGTTCTTCTGGTGTGTTCTTTTGGAAATCACCAAACATTTTCATTAAAGTCATATTTGAAGATGCAAGATCTGCACTTCCACCAATAAGACCGGGGAGAACCGGTGCTAATGCATTAAGCATTGTTTGTGAGAGGTTTCTTGTGGCATCACCGGGTGTTTCTGGTGTGTATGTCTACATAAACAAAACCATTATTCAAATACGATATTGAAGGGGGCGTGTGGATGCGTGATTTGAAAGTGAAAATATACTAACCGGAAGAGCCTTCTCCCATCCCGCAGGAAATACACCAGTAGCAATAGACTTCAATTCAGCAGCATCTTCAGTGTATTTCTTCTCATACTCTGCAAATTTAGCATTCCATTCAGCTTCAAGAGCAGCACCATCGGGGGTGTGGCGACTCCAGTGCCTGTACACGGGTTAACCTTAAATTAAAATCAACAAACCCTAATTCAGACAAGTAATCTCTATCAACAATCAATCAAGAAAACAGCAAACCCTAGTTAAAAAGTTTAAAGCTTTAAGATTTTTATGTACTTCTTCACTTCATCTGGTACATGGAATGGTTCATAAGGCCATCCAAGGTTTTGTCTGGTTGCATCTACTTCTTTTGCACCCAAAGCCGCTCCATGGACACTGTACGAATTTGCCTTGTTTGGTGACCCAAAACCAATTGTTGTCGTCACCTGCAAGTTATCAGAAAACCTCAGAAAAAACACCAAAAGACAGCAAAATAATGCAATCACTTACCTTGATCAGAGTTGGTTTATCAGTCACCGCTTTAGCTTCTTTAATGGCAGCACGGATTTCATCATAACCAGTGTTTCCATTCTTCACCCAAATTATGTGCCACCCAAGAGCTTCAAAACGTTGGTCAACACTCTCAGTGAAGGCAATCTCCGTGTCACCATCAATGGAGATGTGGTTGTCATCATACAATGCAATCAACTTTCCAAGTCCCCAATGGCCTGCAAGTGAACACGCTTCATTCGCAATCCCTTCCATTTGACAACCATCTCCAAGAATACAGTACCTGAAGCATAAACCGCAAACATATTTTGAAAAAAAATCATTAGATTTGTAAAAAACCTGAAAACAAATTTGAAATCTTACGTGTAGTGGTCAACAATCTCAGCACCAGGTTTGTTGTAACGAGCAGCCAAATGTTTCTCAGCAAGAGCAAGACCAACGGCATTGGCAATACCTTGACCAAGAGGACCTGATAACAATAATAATGAATTGCTTAGAAACAAAATGATTTCTTTCCCAAGTTTTAGTATTTATACTTTCACGACGAGGTTCAATACAGAACACTAAATTATAGCAAGAACAAAAAGAACAAACCTAAATCGTTTAATTTTCTGATCAATTGTTCACAATTTTTAAAATTTTGTCCTTCTTACCTACAAATGCGTATATTATGTACATAAAAAAACCATCAAACTAATTAGTTCGTATGTTTTATACCTTTTAACCATTTACCAACACATGTGTAAGTTCTATACATAAACGAAATTTGTTCATTTTTTTTATTTCAAGAGAGATGAAAAAACATTGCATTTCAACAATTTTCTTATATTTTAAAGATTTTTAAGATTGAAAAAATTCTCTCGATTAGTATTTTAGTACTAACCAGTGGTGACTTCAACACCAGGAGTTTCAAAGTTCTCGGGATGGCCAGGGGTTTTGCTTCCCCATTGACGGAATTGCTTTAAGTCCTCTTCCTGACAAAGGATATGATAGATTAATAATTGAGCAAAGGTGCCAGTTATATGTGCTAATCAGTTATTGCAAACAGAAGGAACACCATATTGATTTGAAGAATTGAATCAAAGATCAATCAATCAATCAATCAATCATCAAGTTGCAAAGATCCAGCAAAATCAAGAACTTCAACATGCATAATCAGCTGGTAGACAGATTATTAATAGATTCAATCTGCTGGGCATTTCATCGAACACATGGTAGACAGAAATAATGAAGCAGATCAACTATGAAGAAAAACTAATGGTGAAATTGATACTGAAACACATAGAGATAATCGAAATTGCTTACTTTGACGGCGTCGTAGCCAGCAAGGTGAAGTAGAGCATACTGGAGCATGCATCCATGTCCGGCGGAGAGAACAAAGCGATCCCTGTTGAACCAATACGGGTTCTTAGGGTTATACCTCATGACTTCATCGTACAATATATGACCCATGGGTGCACAACCCATGGGCAAACCCGGATGACCCGAATTCGCCTTCTCTACAGCATCAATCGCCAAGAATCTGATGGTGTTGACGGACTTCTCCACCAAAGCAGTGTCCGTCTTATCAAGCGTCTCCACCGCCGCGTTGGAGATCACACGGCGGTGCGTGGCGGAGGCATTTCGTTGCGTGGGGGCGCGTGAGGAGGATGTGGTGGTGGATTTGAGACCGGAGAAGGTGGGTATTGAGACGGTGGAGAGGGAGGTTGATTGTTGGGTGGCGGTGGTGGAGGAACCGTGACGGGGAACGGAGGAGCGAGAGAGGGCGGCCTGAGAGAGAGTGAGAGAGGCGGAGGCAGCCATGGTAGAGAGAGAAAGCGGATGAGAGAGAGAAGGGAGTGTTGTTATTATAGAGTTGGAAGTGGGGTTTTATGAGTTTGGATGGAAATTGAGAGGGGAGAGATTGGAGAGGGGTGGTTGAGGTGAATAGGGGAGAGGGTGACCGTTGGATGAAGATGAAGTAGTGATCTCAGCCGTTGAGTGGGGGATAGGAAATGAATGCCTTCGCTTCAATTCTAAACATGATGGATTGTTTTGAGCAAAGTTGAGGGGTGGGTGATTTTATTACGAAATATGCTTAATTATATTTCTATATTCAAATTATAAGGTTAAACACGCTAGAGTCATTTTAAGTCAAATTGATTGATTATGTTGTCTCATGTAAAAGAAAAAAGTGACCCCTATAAAAAAAAACAATTTTTACTTTAAAATAGAAGGTACCCTAACTTAGAGGTGCACAAATCGGTTTTTTTTTTTTGAACCGGATCCGGTTCGGATCCGGACCGGTTCCGTCAAAGTTGGTCAATAACCGGATCCATTAGAACCGGTTCCGGTTCGGATCCGGTTCCGGGTGTGGAGACTTGGAACCTATTGGGACCGGTTCGGATATTTAGAACCGGACCGGTTAAAAAAAACCGGTTCCACCGGTTCCGAAAAAAAAAAAATTTAAAAATTAACAAAGATACACTATAAAATACATGTTTTATTTATTTTGTAGATTTTTTTAAGTTATTTAACAATAGTTCATACAAAAAAAATACAAAAAACATAATTGAATCACAAAGCATTAATTATTTATTATGTTTTCAATATTCTTCGTCGTAGTCTTTGTAACATCGGTTTTCATTCTTCTTCGCTTGAGATACGTTGGGCTTCATCGTAAGCTTGTTCTTCGTCCGAAAGTGGAGTCGCCGCCCCATGTTCTACTTCGAATTCATGTATTTCTTGTTCAACGTCAAGCTTGCCTTCTAGTTTTGCAACATGTTGTACACGTTCGGCGGCATCCAAATGGTCCTTCAAGCAAATACACATCTCCATAGATTCCGGTGTAAGCCTCGTTCTTCGAATAGATAAAACCCTGCCACTAAGAGAAAAAGCGGATTCCGAAGCTACCGTGGAAGCTTGGACGGTTAGTAGGTCACGGGCCATTGCGGCTAGAACGGGATATTGGGATTCCCTTCCTTGCCACCAACTCAAGATATCAAAGTTTTCAAACTCTTCGGATCTTAGAGTAGAAATAAAGTCGGTTGCTTGATATCTCCCAAGCTCGCTACTTGGTGTGGTTCCACGAGCTCGTTTAGTATTTTCGTTTCTTAAAGTGTTAAATAAATTTAGCATCGGGTTCCTTGAACTACTAGAAGTTGAACCCGAACCCATTGATTCACGTATGTTTGATGGATCACCACTTCCACCATATTTGCGTAAATAATAATCAAACATATTATTAAAAGCCGAATTGAAATCCCTTATTGCATTTGATTCAAAATTTGGGTCTTCCTCGAACATATTTAAATCATCCGATATTGATCCAATTAATGTTTCAACACCGGTTACATTAATCGTTGGGTTTAAGGCGGCCGAACATGTAACAACGGCCGGCATTTCTGAAAAATATTTTTTAAATTTAGCTTTCATAGGTTTTACCATTTTTTCAAAAATAGTGCCGTGATATTCAAACTCTTTTAATTTATTACATATTAAGTATAATTGTTGAAGTATTAGCGAAGACGTGGGATAATAAACTCCCGATAAACATGTAGTTGCATTTTTAAAAACCTCAAGCAAATTAGTTAGTTTCTCGATCATATCCCAACTTATATTATCAAATTTTTGTAAACAACGTTTCTTTTGCACAAGTTCATCATGGAAATGTTTTAAAGTAATTCTTTGCCTTAAAACAACGTCCCAATTCGAAATTTTGAGTGCTTGCGGAAGCGGAAGCCATGAGAGCGTTTTTTTTTTTGCTTAACGTGAGCGTTTTTTTGCGTTTTTGAGTTTTGAGAGCTAGAATGTTGTGGTGAACTAACACAAACACCCAATACCTATTTATACTAAATTTCAATCCTTAAAAACAAAAAAAAACAAAAAAACGTCCATAAAACGGCTATATAGCCGTTTTTTTTTAACCCCAACGGCTAGAACCGGTTCCGAACCGGTTCCAAAATGTCCGAAAAAAACCGGTTCCAAAAAATCCGATTTTTATCCGATTTTTAACCGGTCCGTCAAAAAACCCAGAACCGGTCCCGGAACCGGCGGTTCTCATAATATCCGGACCGGTTCTAAAAAAAACCGGTTCTCACCGGATCCGGTTTCGGATAATCCATCGGATCGGTTCCGGTTCTTTTGTGCACCTCTACCCTAACTTATGTGAATCATACTAATCTCAACATGGAAGAATCTTAATCTTTTGAATATTAATCTCAACATGTAAAGCAATCCAGAGTTAAAGTGATGAATATCCCTGAACCCCTTGTGGTTAAGGCTCGAGCCCATTTATGACGGATTGATACAAATTATTATGAGCAGTTCGTGTAGCCCCAAAATAGAGTATTATTGTTAAAAAAAACTATTTTGTTTTATTATATCATATTTTGAACGTGTTTTGTTCATGAATATTTATTTCGTGGTTAAGAAAAGCTATTTTACTTATATAATTTTTAAAGTAATAGGTAAATGTAATATGTTTTTTTTAAGGGTAATGATAGTTATTGCGCCACATGTAAAAATGTTTAATAATCCTAATTCAAATAATAAGAAGAATAATACAAGATGAGATTTATGAAACCCCGCAAATCAGTCACTACTCTATATGACATCATTTTGCATTCTAACTATTTTAGGACTTTTATTTATTATATATTAGAGGTATTAAAATTGTTGGCCTTGTTTGACTAAGGTGGCCTTTCACTCTGGCTTTGAGACATGCACATATTGACTCTTTAATAAAAGAAATAATAAATAATTAACGTACCCAACCCAACCACATGAGACCGCCACACACGAACGAAAAGAGAATCGAAAATAAAAGGTGAAGTTATTAATATTAATTTTAGTTTTATTATCACTATAAACAAATATCATAGAAACCATGCTTTTCCTAGGATAGTCAACCTTTGCTTTCTCACCAACCTCCATTATCACCTTCCATACCCAACCTCCCTTAGATTTACCAATTTTTTTTATATTATTATTATTATTATTTTTTTAATAAAGTGATTTAAGAGATTGCAATTTGCAAGCACAGCAACCGGTTTATAAGTAAATATGTTACACTTGTAGTTGTAAACTTGTAATATGCAGGTTGCAACTAGCACTATTACTAACAATATATAGAAACCAAAACTATGGATAAAAGCTGAACCGGGGTCGTGAAACTTCCACTTCATTCTCACTTTCTCAGCATTGTAGCAGTTTTTTGTTACACCATTTGGCGCGTATGATGGGACTCGTATTCCCTGAGGGAGGTGTGACCCAACAACAGAAAATACCAGCCATCTGCCCCTGAGGAACTCAACCACAAGTTATTATGGACATGTCATGTACAACCAACAAACCCGCACAACCCGTTATTTGTAATCTTTTTATGGGAAAATTGTAAAAGAAGTTATTTGTGTACATGCATCAGTTTTGATGATGTACAAATCATCTTCCTTTAGACTATAGTCTGTTTCATTCGTTTTTTAATCGTAAGTTTTGGAGCAATCCAATACAGTGATTAAGTTTTATAGTCCATATCTGATTATTATTAGTGTATGCTATAATTACCAAATTAGGTTGCTTCAAAACTTTTAGGTACCATTTGGTTCGTAGATGAGAATGGAAATAAATACGTCTGAAAGAGAAAGAGGATATAAAAGGTATGGTTTTTAGAATACTGTTTGTTTTATAAGTTGTAATGAAAAATGAAATTAGAAAATAAATATTTTTTGGAAAATAAAGAAGGGAGAGAGAGGAGAGGGGATCACCTGGTTTGGAATGAATGGTAAACATCAAGTATTTTTAATTCTTTTGTTGTTTGAAGCAGAGTTCCTGATTCCTTCAGGTGTCACAGAGTAAGGTGCAGATGCTGATCGAAGAGAGGGCGACTTGTCAATGTACGCATAACGCTGGTTGCCATTCCAATGCAAAATGATACGATTTGTTGACGCGTGTGACCAACTATCACCTGTACATATGGTTTAAGTTTTAAACACAACCCACATAACAATAATGTCTAATTGTACAAAGTAAAAAAGGAAAAAAATAAAATATTTCAAATTTAGAAATTACCGAGTGCAAGGGCTAAACGGAATGAACCATCTGAGTACTTGGTAGTCACTTGATTCAGTATAACCACCTGCTTAATATAATCAAAATGAAGCCACATAAATCATCATTGACATGTTTTTAAAGTTCAATAATGCCCATTAAGAAACACGATTCAGTTGACATTTTCTGTATACCAGACCAAAATGGAAATAAATCATCAATACTGGACTATATTTACTGTGATTAAACCTTGAAGGGCTTAAGCAAACGGAAAATGACTTTGAGCAACCATAATTGATCAAGAATTAGTTAATTATTTGGGTGATTATTCTTACCGCCAAACCAAATTTTCTGGCAAGTTTCATCAAATTTAAGGCCATTCCACCAAGTACTCTTGTTCTAAGCGCCATGTCATCAAAATCTTGACGGAAGTGAAATGTGATGCTATCGATGATAACCGCCTTAACCTGCAGAAGCATTTTTATATATAAGATAAATAAATTAATAAATTTAAATGTGCATATATAATGTACCTACATCTTTGTGCTCTGTTATGAACTTATCTAAGTAATTGACGAGGGCAATTTGTTCAGTATAACTGCAGACACGAAAGTAGAATATATTTTCAAGAAAATCTTTGGGCTGCATCATTTTGGCTTCACAAGCTTGAGACCCCTTTCGATACAAGGGACTGTACTCAGCCATGTCAGCACTGCAAGCTTCTGCAATCTGTAAAGCTCGTTCAACCATGAAGCTACCTTCTGTATCTAAGATCAAAATATAAAATGATAAATATAACGAAGACATGATACGTGCTGCCAAAATTATGATAAGTGATGACAAACAAGGGGCTAGAGATTTACCTATATAGATTGCCTTGCCTCCAACTCCACCATAATCATATGGGATTTGAACATTAACTGCAAGTTGAATTCTGTATCTTGTGTTAGCAAAACAATAAGAAACACAAAAACAATATAGAATATTAAAATATAAAAAGTAGCATGCTAGCAACTTATACCCGAGTTGCGTTTTACCAATGCCTGGAACTCCACCTAATTAACAGGGAAAAGAAAAAAAAAGATTTATCATTTAAAGAACCAAAAATGACAGTATAAATATACTAAAAGAACAAACCAATTTCAGTAACTTCTTTGCAACTAATTCCTCCACCCAAAATGTTATCCAAATCAGCACATGATGTGGTAATATGCACAAGGGTTTCCTCTTCCTGCAGCATCTCCCAGGCACTCTGTGCACCTATAACAAATGGTAAAGCAATTATTTAATGGACTGCATAACTTAATTAAAAAACAAATAATGCTGTTACGTCCTAACCAATTATAACATGTTAAAGGTACAAATAACATAAATGGCTTCTGCTAAATCTTTTGAAGAGCAACTTTGTAAGTAGAGATAATAGAGGAACTGAAATATGGACAGAGTGTATTAATAATACCATTGACAATAGTATGACTGTTACTGGTGCTCTCCAACCTACTGCCATTTGATACGCTCTTTAGAATCTCAAGTGCTTCTGTTTCTGAAATCTTTAGTTCTGATTCAATGTATATCACAGTAAAAGTTGAATGAGATTGTTTCTGCTGAAAGATGTATGTAAAAGAGACTGGAATAATACTATATGTGAATGCTGTGTATTACAATGAAGGGGGAACCCTCGATATATAGAAAAACTAGAAACCCTAGACAAGCAACAATCGAGATCACTAACAGTTTTCAAAGTTCTTTTAGAAAATAAAGATTCAAATATATGATGTTATATATAATATATGCCTTATATCTTTAAAGTTATTTACTTATTTATCATTTAATCTAAAAGCTTTAGGTTCCAAAGTATCTCTAAAGCTTCAATTTTGTGTTAAGTTAACACCTTACATAGTAGGATTAATCAAAACTAAATAAATCAGCGTTACAAAGATACACTATGAAATATCAATACATATGTCCCTTTGTGTGCAAATCCAAAACTTAGAATAAGAACAGATTATAACAAGAGGCCTACCCTTGGTGTAACCCTATACTAATAACTGAGAAAGCGTTGGTCTTGTGATTGCATGCTTTCATGCTCATTACTATGTAGTTATACATAATTTTAATCACATAAACATACAATGTAGAACTTTTGTTTCTCAAGAGACTCACATCATTCCTGTAGACAGCATGACATTATTGGTGACTAATAAGCACCATACAAGAATCTTATTTACACCCTTTAGTCCTTTACATCTCTCTGTGACTCTTCAAACAAATGACATTTGTTGATCACTTCCAGCAGAACAAAAGGTTAAAGAACATGCAATTGCTGATGAAATAGGATGTAGATGTAAATGTAGACACTGAAAAGACAAACCCTAAGCAACCTTCATACCAATTAAAAGAAAGCATTTTACGAGTTGTTTTTAAAGGTAAACTTAGACTCCCTCTATTGCAAAATATATTATGGAAAAGGGGCATGAATACAGTTGAATACATTCATACAGTCATTTCCAGTTTCCTAATATAAATCCACAAACACATCAATCAAGGTCAAATCACAAACCGAACAAGGACAGTTAGAATTGACAATTTTTTTTTTTTTAAATTAATAATGAAAGCATGCGATATTGTTGGCTAGACATATCATCAAACAGTTGGTGAACGAAATAATTAGCAGAACAAGCCAATGAATGAGCTCAACAATTGATACGAACTTATCCCACTTCAATCCAAACTCTATGATTATAGTACAGCAAAGCCTATGAATTATAAATAGAAATAATGTTCAAATAATCGAGCATGTTAACCGATTCAGTAGAAACGTGTTAGGTAAAAATGGAATACCTAGTGCAAGATGTGATGGGGAAATCGAAGAAAGCGAAGCAATGGAAGTGTAGCCTGCAGAAATCAGTTTCCCTTTTTGCGAGGCAGACAAGGGTAATCTCAGGACCTCCATATTTCTCACCCTCGCTATGGAAGACGCTCTCTTTGTAATTTAACTTTCCCGCCACCACTGGATCTGGAATTTTAAGGATCAAGGATCATATTTATTTGGGACCTGGATCGCTCCTGGTGTATTTTCTACAGGCTGGGTTGGACTTCGACCCAATTTAGAGCAAAGAAAACTGTTAAATAGTGGGTCCAGATGGATTAAATCGACCCAGTTTAGCAAGAGTGGATACACATACACTCATGTCTCATTACTCATACAAGACGTGTACAAACCAGGTTTTTTCTTATAAACTGGTTCGAGTCGGAACCAGTTCATGGGCCAAACCGTTTCGGGTTGAACCCGGTTTGAGAGCAAGGGTAGAACCCAACCCGATATGAATCGATTTGGATATAGTTGGAACCGGGTCGGGTCCCAACCCGGATTTTTTATATTTATTTTTTATTTTAGTTTATAAAACTTTGAGTTTTTATTAAGTATTTTAAAACTTACAAAAACATAAATTGCAATACATTACAAAAGAATAGTAAGCGATACTCATAAATTGCAATACGGCCCATTACGTGTGGGATCATGCGCCCACTTCCAAACGGAAAAACATGTCCACCAATAGAAAAAGGGAATATTGCAACAAATTCGGTTATCATTGTGGGGACCACCCAAAAAGGTCATGATGCATCCATCATGCATACCACACGACCTCACCTATATAAGGAGGAAGCAAAAGGTCTTCAAGGTATGCACTCCTATCCTCTCCAATTCACTGTACATTTACAATCTGAACCCTAATTTGCGAGAAAGAAACTTATTCTCACGCCGGATTCGGGTCACAGAGAACATCCCTTCTTTGTGTCGAGACTAACGGTAGTGCTAGTTTTGCAGATCTAGGGAAATTGTTGCTTGATTCCTGGATTTCAAGGTGTCACCCAGGTCGAGATGAGTATAAAGCCAAGAGCTGATGTATTTGTTTCTTCACTAACTTTCACTAAAAAAAGTGTTAAGTTTATATAAAATTTCTTTTGGAATATGTGAAGATATAAATATAATTTTGTATTTTTTTAGTCTTTGGAATACTTTTTATAGCATTTAAGTTTTGAAGACATAAAGTATGATTTTTTGGGATGGATTGTATCTGAATTCTTTTTTCCTATGTTATAGGTAGTTGAAGTACCCCAAAACTTTAAATTAAACCATCCATTAGAGCATCTTCAGTGGATGGTCTAAAAATGACTCCAAAAACATTCATTTTTATCCTTCCTTCCAACCCATCATAGTTTTTTTACCATAAATTTCTCAATTCTTTTTTCTATTTATTTAAGTCTTCATATACTATTAAAATTACATTTTCACATTAAAACATAAAATATTTTTATATTTTATATTTACATAAATAGTTTTAATATTTATATCACGAGGCCCCTTGTATTATTTATGACGTGAACCGGTTCAACCAGCGGAACTCTAGGACGACAGGTTCATTGTCTGATCCGGTACTGAAAACGGTGAAAAAAATAAACAATTAAAAAACAAAATAATAAACATTTGGTGTTGAATCGATCCACCCCTAATTTGGCAACACCCAGCGGGAGGATTCTGAAGCTTTCCTCTCCACAACAGCAATTGAAGATTACCCAGGTACCTTCTTTCCGCCATGGTTGTAATCCTTTGATTCATGTATGTGTATGTTCATCCATCAATTTCTTTTGATTAATCCAATTTGGTGAGTTAAATCGTTCAATTGGCCGACGAGCTTAATTACATTAATACTAAAACCTTTGATTGTTACTTCAGTGTCTTATTCGGTTAATCCTTTAGGTCTTTTTGCAGTATTGTTCCAAGAAATTAAACAATTTTAACCTAGGTTATATCACTCTTGAAACCTTTATAATTAATTTGAATGATTACTGTTCAATTTAGAAATCATGTGTTATAGAAAGAAAGTTTTGGTTTCAAAAAGTTCTTGGCTTGACTTCATAAATTGAAGTGTAGCTTCCCTTTTGTAAATATTAATTGGATATTGACAATATATAACAAGAATTGAGAAAAATGTAAAATTTTCTAAATTTTCAATGGTTTTTATATTCTGATTTCCTATCTTGTTATTGTTTTTTTAAAATTGTATCAAAAACTATGGTTTGCAGGTTCCTGCATGGTGCCTGCAGCTGTAATGCTATCACCTGGCTATCCTAATAACTTCTGTACCATTGGATATTTGAGATCAAAGGTGTCATCTATCCGTTTTTCCCCTAACATTCTAAAAACTTCATCCTCGTTTCCGAAGACATTGTATGCTCGCTTTTGGATCTTTCATTTGACGAAGCCTTCTTTCATCATGGATTCCAAGTGAGTAAATTTCTGCCTTAAAGAAAGATTATGTCAAAATTGCTTAGTTCAGACGACCCGTATATACATCCTTAGTTCACTCCCAAAATATTCATTTATAACCAATTTGATAAGAGGATATGTTGAAACATACATGTTTTGAGACAAAATACAACGGAAAGGGCAAATGTATATTCGCGTCTGGAATATATTTTATTCCATTTGTTCTGAAATAAATGCAACAATTCCCTCTTCAGGATGTCCCAAAATAAATCCAAATTTCTATTTTTATCAAGAATGATCTCTTTGCATTTCAGTAACTATCACGGAACGTTGGCATTGTTGAATTTGGTTGGTCATTATTGAGTGGTGTTTTAAATATTTAACTAATAGTCAAATGTTGCATTTCTTTGTTGGTAATTTGGATTATATTTACCCTTAAAGTAAGTACTGTATTGTTATGCGACTCGGAATAGGTACTAGTGCTATCCGGTAACTTTTTTTTATCATCTAAAGTTTTTTACTTGCTCATTGTTACCACTTACCATTACAAATAATCTTTGGGTCCATCTCTTCTAGTTGTGTCATTATTGAAGGTCATTTAAGAGGCATTCTTCTTAAATTAGCGATGAGTCAAAAGTTGCATTTTTTTTTAACATTTTAGCAAGTCTGTCTCACAAATCAACTGTTAGCTTTTTGCTGACTAGGAGGATGACATGGCGTATAAGAAGCAGCACAGATGGCAGGGGCTTAGATCCCTCATCCGCAAATAATAACAGCGGTGCGACTAGACTCATAAAGGCAATACAAGCATTTCAGATCAAACTAAGTGCAAGAATCAAAGACCTAAGGAAAGATCTTCCCATGAAACTGCTTTTTTTCTTGACGGGTTTTTATTGTTCAACGGCTTTTGCGACAGTTATTGGGCAAACGGGTGACTGGGATATTCTTTCTGCTGCGTTGGCTGTGGCTGTGGTGGAGGGGATTGGGGCCCTCATGTACACGGGCTCGTTTCCTATATTAAAAAAGATAAGCAACTTGATCACCATGTTCAATTATTGGAAAGGTGGCCTTACTATGGGTCTTTTTCTGGATTCTTTCAAGTATTAGAGACATCTTGTTACTCAAGAAATCTTCTTTTAGTAAAAAAAGCATTTTTATGCCCTCCAAGTACAAGATGACCTAAAAGATGACATGGGCTTTGTGTATGTTCACAAATGGAGTCTTACATCCATATACTTGTGATGAAATTGATTCTTTTGAAGCTAGTATCATGGAAACATTGTCACCATACAGTATCTTGTGGCTCAAGAATCCTGTTGACTTTATTCTTTTAGCGAGTGCAGGGATGACCTAAATAAAACAGCCATGAAATGGGATAATTCCAGAATTGGATCTCACATACATGTTATTTCTTTTTGAGGCGGTTTTCTAAAAGCAGCAATTAACGGAAAAGTGGTGCCCTTGATCTACTGCTCCAAAGGCATGGATTCATGGTAAGTAGCTTGATAAAGTGCAAGTTTGCAAGAATGGTGCAAACCCTAACTCTTACTTTTGACTCGCGGTCGGCTTGGTTGCCATAATTGGAGACTCAAATTTGAGCTGTCATGCAGAATGGTGCATATGAAGTGTCTGGCAATCAAGTTTTTGGATTCCATGTAATATGTAGAAGAAACTAATTGACATTTTTTGTAGGATTTATTTTGTATACAAATAGAAAGCAGATGCATGTTTGTATATTTTGAAAATTCAAACTAATTTGTCTTCTACACCTTTCAAGTTTTGTGTAGTAATAGACCTTGCAAAACGGGCGGGTGACAAGTCAGAACGGGTCATTTTGGTTCCAGTCAGAACAAGTTTTTGACAAAAATAATAACGCGTCAAAACAGGTCCTTTTAAGAAATAATCAAATTGGCTTACATTATAAACCCAGGGATTCTTCATGAGATTCTTTAGCCAGAAACACAATAATCTATTATAAAAACCCATAGATTCTTCATGAACATAAAATTATTACATCAATTAAACAACAAATGGGGTGCAAGTTAAAAACAAACTTGTCCGGTTAATGAACCCAGATCAGGCACCAGAACCTTCTCATCTTTTCTTCTCTGCCCCAGCAAGTATATAATCCACCTAATCTTTGTCAAAGAATTCCAAAATAAGATTGTGTTTAAATAATTTACTCCTAGGTGAAATTGGCTTTAATGTGTGTGTGTTTTATGCAGTTGGAGTCGTCTCATTCCTACAGAACTGAAATTTTATCAAGAAAACAAGAAGAGCAAGAAACAATTTTTGGTTTTATTATTCCAAAATTTTGTCACAGAAGAAACACAGAAATTGTAGATGCGTACAAGACAGATCATATAACTGTTTGCAGATCATTTTAATACAACGGTCTAATACAATGAAATTTGTATGTAAGCTAGCTACAGTTTGCTAGTGTCATCAAATCCTCGTCTGTTCTCCTGTGAACATGGTGACTTCCACAAGGAACAACATAAATGTCGAATGCACTTATCGACCTGTCAGATTGCTTCTATTAGCACAGATACATCTTTTGGTGATCAGCAGGATTTTTTGGCGGGTGGGATGAAGAAGAGCAGAAACAGTGGAGAAAAAGAGTGAAACAATTGGAATGGCAACCTACTGGCGTTGATGAAGAAGAAATACGGGTCCCGCCCATCCTGACCCGTCAGTTTATTTTGTTATGCCCATTCATTCTAACCCTTCCTTTTATTCCATTCAGCAAATTCAGCCCATCTAAACCCATTAATTAATTATTTGTGACCCAAAATAACCCACTATGTTAAAAAGATCACCCATAGTGACCCAAAATTAGATTTGTGGGTTGTTTTGCCAATCCCAGGTATATATAGTAATAAGCAATGACCTCAAAGTTTGGAGGTGACAGTAATAAATAATAAAACATGGACATCAATATGATTTAAACTAGAAAGGGGATTAAATTAATATATATCTTGTTTCCAACATCCTTAAAAAACCAATCAGCTCAAAATACATAAAAACAAATACTATAAAGATGTCGTTCACATCAGTACAAAATTGTTTTGCATACAAGCCCTGTCCTGTAGCATATCAAGTTCAGCTCATTGGCAAGTAACTTCACAAAGAGCCACCAAAAACCTACAAGAAACAATATACAGACAAATGTTAACCAACTTGCTTCATATTTCTGATAACTAACTAATGCTCATGTCAGCAAACTTGGCTCGGGTGGAATTTCAGAATTATCTATACACAAAAAAATATAAATAAATAAATAAAACCCACCCCAGCCAAAAGGTCCTTGGAGAGCCCCGGTTTTTGCTTTTCACCACCATCTCTGACTGGTTTTGTTTGTGGAAACTGGCGAATCACTTTTGCAGCCTGTTGATGATCGCCTTGAATTTCTGAAGTTTTTCCATTTGCTTGTTGGATCTTGTGTTTCTGCACAAACCGAATAATTTGATTGTTTTCATGAAAATCTATGCTAGAATGAGAGTAAGTTAATACTCAATAACTTATAATAAGTTCAAGTATACCTTCTTTAGTCGTTCATCTATAGAACTTAGAGCCCGAGACTGATCAACTTTTGCAAGATAGAAATCCCGCTCTTTTTTAGCCGCCGACAGTTCCAGTGCTAGTTTTTGCTCTCTTGTGGCATTCTTATATGCTGTATTACAAGTAGTTATTATTAGTTCAATTTACTAACAAGGTGAAATTTGACTGGAACAATTATTTAATGAAAAAGTTCATACCAATCTCTTCTGTGAGATGATCCCATTTGAATTTACTCAAGTATTTAATGTTCCAGAGATCATAATAGAATGATGACTTCTTCTTCCCACCTATACATGCAACAAATGCAAATGATACAATTAAAAACATTAGTCGAAAACAAATATTAATATACAATTGGTTGAAGATATACCTATCTGTTCACCATTTAACATTGAAGCAACCCGTTTAGCAACATTCTTGTTTGTAAACTCAGCCCATCTGCACACATGCAACAAGTATAAACATATTGCTTCCAATATTATTCCCTTCAGTTTCTTCAAATAAAACCTACCCTTCTGTGAACCCTTGTCCACGAAATCCACCAGCTTTTTTACGGTGCACATGAGCTGCAGGGTCTGCAGATTTTTTAAACAGCAAATGATTCTAAAGTTGGGACTACAATAAAGACATGACTAAAAGTAGAAATAGAAGTAAAACCTTCTGGTGTGAGCCAAATTCTTTCAATGTCTCCATATTGAGATAGAATTTGCCGAAGCTTTAAAGGATCCATGCGAGGAGGGACCCGGCTCAAGTAGCAGACCCCACGCTTATCAGCCTTAGCAGCTTCCTTCATTAACCGTTTTTTCCTTTTATTTTTTCGTTCTGCTTTTAATTTATCTAACTCTGAATCTGACATTTCCTTTGTAGAATCCTCTCTTTTGACTTGTTCCTCAACAGCCATTCTTCCAAACAGAAAAATGGGGAAGAAATCAGTGGAATCAAGATGAACAACCAAATGAAAAAAAAACATTATAAGATAAACGTATATACTCAAAATAGTTTTTGTTCGTTCTTCCTGGAAAAACACTGAAGTTTACAAAAAAATTAGTGATTGTAGATCAAACAAGTGCCAAGACAACGTTTTGTTTTGCAATTATGATGCTACAGTTTTATAAAACTTTCTCATCTCTACCTAGCATAGTGTAATTTTGAGCTTACACGACAAATATTGTTTAAAAACAAAAACCAAGCACTTCATTACTCGATTCATAAATCTGTAGCCAAGAGTTATCTACTTATCTGATGTAAAATTTCTTAAAGATGTTAAAAGAGCCAAAGAAAGAAAACGTCCTCCGAACGATCATACAAGATTATAATTTATAAAGATGTTCAAAATGGTTTTGTAAAAGCCAAGAATAAAATTGAAACTCTTTAGTTAACTGCAAAGTACATACATTTTAAGTGTCAACTGTCAAGTTGCTTAATGGTTTCTTCAACATTAATCAGAATACTGCCCACATGATTGCCATAATAAGAACGTGATTACTAGCGCTAAAGATTAAAACAGAAGCATCAAATCATGCCCTAGCTCTGAGCAATGGAGTCCATAATCTAAGCAGCCAAACTTCCTGGATTTGGGGGTAAAATTGATGACTTATATCAATTTCGTGACAGAAATAAAGTTTAAAACATGGATCAAATTGCTTGCAAAGTTGCAGTGATTATATAAAATCTGTATTTTATGAATGATCAAAGAAGAAACATGAGGCAAGAACCGATACCTTGAATGTGTCACAGGAACCAGAAAATTGCTCTTTTACAGGTCTTCGATGTAGACAGTGCGATGTTTTGGTTCTATTGAATGCAAACAAAGGTGATTATCAGTGGGTTTGTGGAAGAAGATGATACGAGAGAGGAATTAGGGTTTAAACGCTCGATCTTTCGTGTCAGATTAAAACGAGCGATGTACCAAAATCGTCCCTGAACATATATTAAATCTGCGATTTTAGTACTTTTATGTTTTTCTCTTTACAAGTTAATAAGTTGTATACATGGGATGATGGGAAGGATCAAACCGTAATTCAAAAATATTGTGAGAACAGTGAAACTTATGTAAAACCAATTAAAATCATATTTTTTTTCTTATTATCTTTATTAGAATACAACATAAAAAAATAAATTTATATAATATAAATTTACATATATTCGTATATTAAAAAAATATACGCATGTGTAAGTTTACCATTTACACATGTGTAAGTTTTTACCATTTACACATTGTACACAATTTTTTAAAAATAATTTAGAGCTGAGATATGAATTAATTAGAGAGATAAATTATTTTTTTTTATTTTTGAGTAAATTACACAAATCGTCCTTTATGTTTATAACATTTTTCACTGTATGTCCTTTAGTCTAAAAAATGTCAGAGATCATCATTTACGTTTACAAATCTTACACGCTACGTCCTTTGCCCCTAACCCAGTTAAATTTTTTCGTTAAGTATGGTCATGTGCAAGAGTAATTTGGTCTTTTTACCCATTTATATAAAAAAATTAAAATATAAAAGCCTAAAAACTATATATCTCTCTCTCACACACACAACACACACTCTCTCTCTTGTTCAAGACAACCACCACCACCACCGTGGTACACCATCTCAATCCCCAGTTCAAGACAGCCACCACCACCACTGTAGTCGTTGATGATCTGTTTCAACTCTTAATGTTCCATTTCTGCAATATATATATATATATATATATATATATATATATATACACATGTAAAAGTAATAAACCAAGAAAATTAAAGAAACCCAGATGAAAAAAACAAACAAACAGATTAATGAGATGGTTTCTAGAGGAAAAAAGACATGTGATTAATTAGGGCTTCAAGTACCCATGACGGCACAATTGTAAACAAAGACACCAGCATGCTCCTTGGCCCCAAGAACCTTCCAATCCAAGACTCCATTTTTAACACCCGAGTTAGGGTTCCATGAGTTAAGAACAATGGCTTCACCCTCGGGTCCTCGTTGTCCACCCGCAACCAGAAGTTCATCCCCAAAGGCCCTAAACGGGATCAGGCCACAGTCGTTATCTTCATCTCACAACCATTCATGTTGGCCTGAACTTGAGCCCTTCGCCGCCACCCGCCGCCTGCCACGGCGGAACCCTAGCCGCCACCCCCTTTCACCCTACCTTCAACCACCGCCTCCCTCGATTTTATGGTGTATGAACGGATCTGGTCAACAAGATCTTCACCTGAAACTCACGATGGTGCACCACTCCTTCCCTCTTGATCTATCTCTCTCCCTCTTTGATGGTGTTTATTTGGTGATGGCGGAGCTGTGGTGACGATGGTGGAGATCGGGGAGGTCGTTGCCATACAGTGGTGGCGGGGCTCTTATAGTTTCGGCGATGGTAGAGAGAAGAGAGAGAGGGAGATATTTTAATTAATATGTTTTTTAATTAAATGGGTAAAATGACAAAAATACCCTCATATGACTTGCACATGACTAGATTTAACTGAGAAATTTAACTGGGTTAGGGCCAAATGACATAACGTGCAAGATTTGTAAACATAAAGGACGATCTCTAACAATTTTTCGGCTAAAGGATAATATCTAAAAAATGGTATAAACATAAAGGACGATTTCTGTAATTCACTCTTTATTTTTTTATGTTGTATTTTAATAATAAATTTAGTAAAAAAAAATGGGTTTGATTGCTTTTTATGCTAGTTCTCGCGGTTCTTGTGACACCCAAAATTTACACCCGATTTTAACTTTCAAAATCATACGAAAAATAGGTCTCATTAACACCCTTGACAAAACAAATCCATGTTATTTAAATACATTCAACTACGACATGATCTTTGTTTAAGAAAATCAAATCAACATTTCAAAATGACTACAAGTTTAACATCAAACGACATCCTCTTAAAGAGGTTTGACCCCAACAATCGGCAACCACCAAAAACAAGTGAGAATCCAATCCAAAATGAAGCGTGACCCAGACATTGCACCGGAGCTTACCTACATAGAAAACACCAGAAAAAACATTGTTAGTAAGGATATATACAACTCCCCAAATACATCTCATTACATACACTAACACCTATATATATAATCTTTAGTTTGGTTTTCATCCCTTTAACCCGACTTCACTCCTTTGTGAGGTTCTAAAGACCTCAAACGCCCCTAAACGACTTGTGAAGTTCATGACCTCAATTTACTCTCGTGTGAGGTTCTTAGACTTCAAACGCCCCAAAACGACATTGTGAAGTTCATGACCTCAATTAACACCCGTGTCAGGTTCTTAGACTTCAAACTCCTACTCTTTAACATACATACAGGTGTACTCACACGACTCATTCATCTTTTATCACCCTTACGTTATTTAACAACATGTGGGATTCAAAGATCCCAATTTCACCATTTATACTTGTGAATACTTTAAACACCTATTAACACAATCTTAACACCCCTAAGAGACTCTTATGAATCTTAAACACCGAATCACCCATTTAAAGTTATAAGAATTCATTTCGCATTTTGCATACATGTTGCAATCATGAATGACACCATTTATATACATATTTCGCCTACGCATATATATCACCAATCATATACATGTAACCCCGTGTATATCACCACTAAAAACTCAACCTACAAGGTTTAAATAACAATCATTAAATACATAATAATCAAAATAGTGAAATTAACTTAAGAACCGAGCCGAACATGTCTTTTTTTAACCAAGTTCATCTCCTCATCATATGTTTACTTAAATAGCCATTTTAAGCAACTTTATAAATATATAATATTTTAAAGGTTATAAATATTTGCATGAAAGTATAATCTGTTGATCAGTTCTTGTAACAATATAATGGAAAAAAACAATGTAAATCATACCTGATAAGCTAACCGTGGAGAGGGAAGACGTCATGATCCACAGGAAGATCGGGTTCCCGTTTAGGGTGTACGATTAGGATGGTTAAGGTAAGTTATTGAGAACTCATGGTTACGGGAGAGAGAGGGACGATTTAGTTGTGATAGTAATTGAATGATTCATTAGTAATTCTCTATAATTATCTCTCGTTATATATGTACACCCAAGGGGAAACCCATTAATAGCCATTAAGAGTAATTAGGCCCATCAACTAATTACTAGCCATATGTTAATAAATAATAAATAAATCAATTGATCATTTAATAATTAGATAAATGATTATAAGAGCCATATAATAAAACCGTGTCTTACATTCTCCTATTTGGCTGAGTAATCATTTATTATGAGCATTAGTAAGTCTGGGCAGATTTAATACTCATTTTAGTTTTAAACCAAAACTGTAGCAGAGAAATACAGTCATTGAATCAGTATACAACTCAAGGCCCCCATTAATCATACTACAATCCCAATTTAAGACTTAAGTAAACTTAGAATCAAATTGACAAATAAGCCCTTTAACGTTGATTTGTATAGTTACTTGTCTATACGTCTTTAGGCATGCATGAACGTATTTAGAGACAAACAAATTCAAATAAGTGAGGAAATCTTAATGTTTAATCATTCATAGTACGATATGCAATTATGTATGGTCATTAGTAAACCCGTCTTAATTATATGCTCTTACATAAGACTTATGGGTGATAGACCTTTAGTTATATGGATCCATTTTCATATCATGAATGTATTCGATATAAAGATTTAGTTTCCTCTACTTGTTCACAAGTGAACAATAATTTTTTATCAAAATTTAATGCAACTCCACTCGAACTATTACTGTTCGAGAAGCAAGGGTAGCTGACTTATCACAATAAGTCTTCGATATGATATTTATGTGGAGTTACTAAATTATGAGTCCACTGATAAATTTTCCAACAACATTTAGTGACAATTGTGTTGTAATAACAACATATTATGTCATTGTAACTTAGGTTGTTGTTAACAGTTCCTTATGACTCCTCCATGAGATAGGTCTGTCTGCTGACATAAGGATATACCACGAAGTTGACGTTTTGTTTTCTTTGAATACAACAAAATCAGAATAAGAGTAGTCAACCGCTTTAAATTCTCACTTATTCTTTAAATTATAGTCTCTCGTTTCTTAAAGATATTGTAATATTTCATTAGATGCTTCACAATAATCTAGACTAGTCTAGTGTTCAACAATGTGAGCAATATCAAAACGAGTATAGACTTGAACTTACATAAGGCTTCTAGTTAATGAAGCATAAAGAAATAATTTCATTTATCCTTTTAGCCTCTAAAGGAGAGCAATATTGTACGTTACACGTGTAAGGACCCGCTTAGTGTAAAGCTTATGGGACGAAACTAATGTCCCATCGGGTCTATCTCGGTGTATTTTGATACTTATCACATAAGAGGTATCTCTGAGATCCATCATGTCAAAATATGAGTAATTAATGCTTTGACTCATTTTTTTTGTAACATATACTTGTCAAAAGAATGTAATCTATAGAAGGACAAGTTTGCATTAGTTGCTCCAACTCATCATGAGGTAGTGTACAAATTCACTTAATTGTTAATGAAGAGAGTTGCATTATGATTTCAATCAACCCATACGTGGATTTCATTGACTTACAGAATAAGTGTTCTTAACCTTCAGTTTAGAACTTTCAGGTTATGTTATGAACATGTAGGTCAATGTTAGGGAAAGTTGTTTTAATGTCCATCTAATGTAGCTTTAGGTTATTGTAAGCTACTAGAACAGTAATGATCCTCAAATAAAGCTTTTGTAAAACAGGTAAGAAGGTTCTTTGATAATTTATTCCTTTTTAAGTATAACCTTTAGCAATCAATCGTGCGTTTCCATTCGGATTTAGTTTAGTTATGAACACCCTTTAGGTAATTCAACCAAATCCCAAATGTTATTCTAATTCATGGAGTCAGGCTTGCTAATAATAGCTTTATTCCATTTAGAAGATTGATTGATGCTAATGGCTTAAGAAGTAGGATCGGTAAACTTTCCAGCCATTTCAAATTTAGTCAGGTAGGATACATAATCATCAAAGTTAGTAGGCCTTTTAGACCTAGATGACCTCCTGAGTTGATTATTGGGTTTATTGGGAGTTTCAAGTTTATAGATTATCTCTTGGTTAGGTGCTTTCATTTTCAGGTATATTAGGAGCAACATTAGTTTCTAAGTGTGTAGGAGTTGATGCAATATGGTGTACAAGAGGTGTAATCGAAGTTAAATTCAGAGTTAAATTTAACGAGTCTCTCCCCTCATCTCTTGTACTCCTGGCAAGTCATGATAAGGACTTTTACTGCTCCCACTAACCTTAGAATTTTTAAGTAATTCAGCATGCTTAGGGTCAACATTGTATCTAACATTTGAAGACCAATAGATTCTAATAGAGAAACAAATTAATGATGTTTATGTTAGTTTCTCTTGTTAAGGATTACTTTAGTTTTGATGAGGAATCTAAGTTTGCCCACATATTAGCATCTATGAGACTTTGTTAGGAGTAGCATTAGATTCTAAGGAGACAAGTTATGATGGAGCAGTGTCGTGTACAAGAGGTGTAATTTGAGGTGAGATCAATTTGTCACTCCCCCACCTCTTGCAACTTTCGCAAGTTATAATTAGGACACTCGGTGCGCCCACTGGTCTTTGAGGTATCTAGGAACTACACATGATAAGTTTCAATGATGCGCGTGACATGGGAACCATTCATATATTTTAGACTTGATTTCCTTATCGTCCAAAATTTCATAAGAAATTTTAGAGACAAATTTATAAGGAATTCTATTAAGTATATATGAATTGATATCTTTAAAGCTTTGGGCCATAGGAAACAAATTAGATACAAGTAAATATTCTTCTAAATGATGAATGAATTATGTCCGAATATTCCATTTGGGATAACTTCTGGTGGACCCTCATTTATTCCCTTAGCCATTTGATATTTAGGGCGTTTAACACATGATTTAAAGTCACTGAGAATTAGATTTGGTAACAAATTATCCTGCATCGACTTGGTCATGATTTCTCATAAAATTTGGTCTTAATTGATGAAGTGCATATGTCTCATTTATCTTTTGTTAAATTTTCATTTTCATGATAACAAAAATTGTGAAATTTTATTGTATCATCTAGTTCTATGTCATAAAGGTTTCTATCCAGATAATGATAACCAATAATACGAGAGTTTAAGTTAATGATGACTTTGTTTTGGCCATTCAAACCTCATAACTGTCAAAGTGTAGCTTTATTATTGATACTAAATTCCGAGTATTCTCCAGAATATATAAGGTATCATAAAGCCAAATACAAAGATCAATTATTTCATAGTTTTATGTAGCCTTAACATTTAAATCCACCACTAACTTCTCATCTTAATTATTAATTGAATTATGGTTAGGAAAACGCATCATGTGTTGATTGGAATATTAATATTAGAGGACTCAAAAATCATTAGTTGGTAACTACCTTATCTTAGCCAGCTAGTCTCTTGGCTTATGGATGGTCTCATTGCTTAATTATGCCTAGTATAATGACATAGTTTTGCAGTGAGACTTCTCCTTGGATAACTTAGAGTTGGAAGCAGTACTTGTATTTTGTTTCTAGACCTTAGAGCTATCCTCTCTATAGTAACTTTTATTCCTCTTTTTAGGTTCAATGGTAGTGAGGTGAATAACATCCGGTTTTCCAGTTTTAGGCGTTCATTTTCCTATACGTATGTTGCTATCAATACACTCATTTTTCTTTGATACTTATGAGTGTTATAGTTGATTTTTAAGGCAACTAATCGTACTAGTGGAAAAATTATTATGTTCGCACTGAAAAACTTCACTAGTTTCCATGTATAAACCCTTAGTTTATAGGTCATGTCAGTGTAAATTATAATGTATTCACGTATGCCACTTAACCTTTTATTTAGAATTAGAATGTTTGCATGCGTCTTAGGAATTATTTTGATTCTTCCATTTCCACAGAGAATATATTAGTCTTAGGAATTTCAGAGTCGGGAATAGCTCCTTTGATAGCAATCATGAAAGGAGTTCTTGATTACCATAAGAGACATTGTGTTTGACTTATCCTATTTCTTATGCTCTAGTTTTCTTCTGTAGTACTTTTATCAGAAAGAGCAACAAGAGTGTCATGTCTTAAGGGATAATCAAGACTCAATAAGAGCAAATATTTATGGAAACTCTTAATTAAGCAAAACTCATTTTAGAAGCTACAATGAAAATAAGGTACAAAAAAACTAAAGAAGAACATAGAGTGATCTATGGAGTAATAATCTAAGGCAGACAGAAATAATAAATTAAATAAGGTTCTACTTAAGAACAATTATTTTATGAAGATGTGATAACATCTATTATAACACCAAACTAATAGATTAATTAGGTTCTACTTAAACAACGGGCGTTCACTTTGGTTAATGACCAATTGTTTAAGCATCAGGAATAGTTTAAGTTTAAATGGTAAGTATGTGCAATAAGAATGTAACACATCACTTTTGGGCAGAAGTGAAACATTTATTTAGAATGCACATAATTTGTGAGGCCCCAAACCCGGGAGGCCCCACGCGTTGGATTTACTCATTCACAAACAGTTCTTAAACTCATACATCAAAATACGCAGCGGAAAATTTCGTTCATTACATAACATAACTGTTCTACATGCGGAAGCGTAAAACTTTGTTTACAACATTCATTACATAACATAATCAAAACATAACGGGATGCCAGTCTTCGTGTCAGCCGGGTAACTCTTCATCGCTAGCCAAGCATCACCGTCCATCATCATAACCTGCCCTTAACCTGAATGTGCATACTAAGAAGGTCAGCTACGCTGGTGAGTTCTAGTTTTAACGTAAAACATTAACATCAAATATTTGCCAAAAACATAACATCATACTTCATTTAATAAAAGCGTACATAAAACATGCAATAACTTAACATCATCAAAACATCGTAACATAACATCGTAACAATAGTCAATATGAACCGAATCTGCGCCTTCTCGTAACCGTCAAATCCATACATCGCATACCAGCGGATGAACTTAAGGCTCGTTACCTCTAAGTCATCCGTCACACAGATCCCCTAAGGCTCGTTACCTCTAGGTGAACCAAACATATGTCTCCTAAGGCTCGTTACCTCTAGGTAGACAGCACATACCAGCGGATGAACTTAAGGCTCGCTACCTCTAAGTTATCCGTCATCCAGGTCTCCTAAGGCTCGTTACCTCTAGGTGGACCAAACATACGTCTCCTAAGGCTCGTTACCTCTAGGTAGACCATACACACGTCTCCTAAGGCTCGTTACCTCTAGGAAGACTAAACATACCATAGGCAATATTTCCCCGCAAGGAATAGTACCTTCCATCGGGATCCCGGTAATCCCATGGGTGACCGTCGTCACCCCATCCTCAACCAGTTGTACAACCGTTAGCCAGCCACAAAGGCCCCCCGTAAGGTAAGGCCAATACATACATACATACATACTCTAGCTCCCGTAGGAACTCGTGGCAGATTCGTTCATTCGTGACTTTCATAAAAACCTTTACCTCGTTTTAGTTAAAGCATTCGTACGTTTTATTAAATAACACTTCATTCGTAAACCTTTCACAACTTCGTTTGGCAAAATATTTTATAAACCTCATCTCGTAAACCTCGTTTCGTAAACATCTCATTAACTCGTTTCGTCTTCCCCTTTCGGAAGCATCGTTCATAAACCTCGTTTCGTAAACCTCGTTTCATAAACCTCGTTTCGTAAACCTCGTTTCGTAAACCTCGTTTCATAAACCTCGTTTCGTAAACCTCGTTTCGTAAACCTCGTTTCATAAACCTCGTTTCGTATGTATGCACACCAGCCCAAAACATTTAATTAAAACATTAAAAGAAGGGCTTCTAGAACTCACCTTATAAGTTACTCTTGGGTTGTCCTAAACAAAGGTCCAACAACGTCACTTCCGATCTGAATTGATTAATTAAATACACATCAAACCTAAATCCCGACTCTAACGGTTTACTCGTTCTGTTACAGGTGAATACACTGACTTCACTTACTGATGCAGACCTATCGAAACTACTTAGTTTCGACAGGTGCAGGCCCATCGAAACTTCTAGTTTCGACAACTGCAGGTCACTCAAAACTTCTAGTTTCGACAACTGCAGGTCACTCGAAACTTCTAGTTTCGACAACTGCAGGTCACTCGAAACTTCTAGTTTCGACAACTGCAGGTCACTCGAAACTTCTAGTTTCGACACCTGCAGAACTCAGCTATCTTCCCCAAAAACCCTAACTTTCGCATGCAGGTCCGATCTTGTCAAGATCCGGACTTTTTGTATTCAAAACGTGTATTTTCCTTTCGTGATTCCAGATTTATAACCCTTTCCTCATTTGGTTTATAAAAACCCGTCATTTTCACAAAAATACCCGAAAACCCAAAAACGAACAAAAACTCAGATTTGGTTCGGGTGTTACCTGATTTCGAGATTCTGATCCGGAGGTTTTGCTCACGAGTTCAGTAGCAACAAGCTCCTTCAATCTCGGGTCGATCCGCCAACTTTCTCTCTCTACGGTTTCTCTCTCTAGATTCTTGCAAATGAGAGAAATGGTGTGTGTGTTGGCTATTTAAAGGGAGGAAACCCCCCCTTCCTTCAAGTTTGCCGGCCCAACCGGCCCGGCCCGTTACGCCTCGCCCTTTTATCCCGTTCGTCCCGGTTCAACCCGTTATTTAAAATCCTCATTTATTTTGGGATGTTACAAGTCTACCCCCCTTACAATAGGTTTCGTCCCCGAAACCTATCATAAGTCAAACAGTTGAGGGTACGACTCCTTCATTTCCGTCTCCGTTTCCCATGTAGCTTCCGATCCCTTCCGGTGCTTCCATTGGACTTTAACCAATCGAATAACCTTATTACGTAAACGCTTCTCTTTCCTGTCTAAGATGGCCACAGGTTCTTCGATGTAGTTAAGGCTGTTGTCGACCTCGATGTCAGTAAGTGGTACGTGAGCCGTTTCATCCGCCAAACACTTTCGCAAGTGTGATACATGGAAGGTAGGATGAATCCCACTTAACTCATCAGGCAATTCCAACCGATAAGCGACTTCACCAACCCGTGCCATAATCCTGAATGGTCCGATAAACCTCGGACTTAACTTTCCTCTCTTCCTGAATCGTATGATTCCCTTCCAGGGCGACACTTTCAACATTACTCTGTCCCCAACATTAAACTCAATAGGCCTTCGTCGTTTATCCGCATAGGATTTCTGACGATCTTGGGCGGCCTTCATGCGTGCTTTGATCTGATTAAACCTTTCCGATGTTTCTTTAACAACTTCAAGACTTCCCAATTCCTTCTGTCCAATCTCGCCCCAACAAACCGGGGTCCTGCATCTTCTCCCATACAACATCTCGTAAGGCGGCATGCCTATCGTCGTGTGATAACTGTTGTTGTAGGAGAATTCGGCTAACGGCAGATGACTGTCCCAACTGCCACCGAAGTCGATAATACAAGCACGAAGCATATCCTCCAATGTTTGAATGGTCCTTTCGGACTGACCATCCGTTTGTGGGTGGTATGCCGTACTAATATTGAGTCTCGTGCCCATTGCCTCGTGAAACCTCTTCCAGAACCTCGATGTGAATCGTGTGTCCCGATCAGATACAATCGTCAGAGGCATCCCATGCCGCGCCACTACTTCGTTAATAAATACTTCCGCTAACCTTTCCGACGAGAACGTCTCGCGAATAGGTAGAAAATGAGCACTCTTCGTTAATCGGTCCACAATTACCCAAATGGCGTCATGACCTTTAGCTGTGCGGGGTAGCTTGGTTATGAAGTCCATGGTAATGTGTTCCCACTTCCATTCTGGTATGTCAAGTGGTTGAATCTTTCCATACGGTTTCTGGTGTTCAGCCTTTACTTGCGAGCAAGTCAAACACTTGCTTACATACTTCGTCACATCATATTTCATTCCAGGCCACCAGTATTCCTTTCTCAGATCTTGATACATTTTGTTGGTACCAGGATGGATAGAGTAACGAGACTTATGAGCCTCATCCAAGATTTTGGTTCTAAGCTCGCCACCCATAGGTATCCATACCCGACCATAACGTGTCCTAACACCAAGGGTGTTATATTCTAACTTATCCTGTTGGCCAACCATCCTTTCCTTCTTTATGTTTTCCCCCTTTAGTGCCTCTTCTTGAGCCTTTTCAATTTCCCTCATCACATCCGACGTTACCACCATTTGGCAAGCTTTCACTCTAATAGGAGCAGGCACATCCTTCCGGCTTAGAGCGTCAGCCACCACGTTTGCTTTTCCAGGATGGTACATGATTTCACAGTCATAGTCTTTCAAAAGTTCCAACCATCGCCTCTGCCTCATATTTAACTCCTTTTGCTCGAAGAAGTACTTCAGACTTTTGTGATCGGAGTATATGGTAAACTTTACCCCATAGAGGTAGTGCCTCCAAATTTTTAATGCAAACACAACAGCAGCAAGTTCCAAATCATGGGTCGGATAATTGACTTCGTGAACCTTCAACTGTCGTGATGCGTATGCGATCACTCTTCCACGTTGCATCAGCACACACCCCAACCCCTGACCCGAAGCGTCAGAGTATACCACCAGGTCTTCATTGCCCTCGGGAAGGGCCAAGACTGGAGCTTGGGTTAGCTTTTCTTTTAACTCCTTAAATGCCTCATCCTGCTTCGGACCCCATTCGTACTTTTCTTCCTTTCGTGTCAACTTTGTCAATGGCGAAGCTATTTTCGAGAAATCCTGAATGAATCTCCGATAGTAGCCTGCCAACCCTAAGAAACTGCGGATCTCCGTTGGCGTCTTAGGAATATCCCAGTCCCTTACCGTCGTTATCTTTGCTGGGTCTACCATAATGCCGTTCGGGTTAATGACGTGACCTAGGAATTGGACTTCCCTAAGCCAGAACGCGCATTTGGAGAACTTAGCATACAACTTCTCCTTCTTTAGAGCTTCCAACACTTCCTTCAAATGACAAGCGTGATCACCCTCATTCTTGGAGTAGACGAGGATATCATCAATGAACACAATTACCGATCGGTCCAGCATCGGTCGACACACCCTATTCATCAAATCCATGAACGCTGCGGGGGCGTTCGTCAATCCGAAAGACATTACGCGGAACTCGAAATGTCCATAACGCGTGCGAAATGCAGTTTTCGGTATGTCTTCTTCCCTCACCTTCAACTGATGGTACCCGGACCGAAGGTCGATTTTCGAGAACCAACTTGCGCCTTGCAATTGATCAAACAGGTCATCGATCCTTGGTAAAGGGTACTTGTTCTTTACCGTTCGTTTGTTCAACTCGCGATAATCGATACACATTCTCATCGAACCGTCTTTCTTTTTCACAAACAACACCGGAGCACCCCACGGCGAGATGCTTGGTTGGATAAATCCTTTCTCAAGTAACTCGTCTAGTTGTGCCATTAATTCTTTCATTTCCACTGGTGCTAGTCGATATGGAGCCTTAGCCACGGGCTGGGCATCTGGTACTAAGTCGATTCGAAATTCAATCTCTCTATCGGGTGGTATCCCAGGCAACTCCTCTGGAAACACCTCCGGGTACTCGCGTACCACGGGTACATCGTCCAGTTCTTTCACTTCCTTACACTTGTCAATTACGTATACCAGATAAGCCTCGCATCCGCGCCTCAAGTAATCTGCTGCCTTAATCATCGAGATGACGTTGGGCATCGGGGCATCGCGATCCCCAAGTACTTCCACTTCGCTACCATCCGGAGCCTTGAGTCGGATTATCTTTCGTTTGCATATGATCTGCGCCTCATTGGCAGTTAGCCAATCCATACCCAATACAACATCAAACCCTCCCAAAACCATAACAAATAGCCTGACGGGGAATCTATGACCTTCTATCTTTATCGTGGAATCGTTAACTACTTTGGTTACTCTTGCAATTCTACCCTCAGCGGTTTCTACATTAAAGGCTCGTTCTATTTCACTAACCGTGTACTTTACTCGTTTACAGAAAGTTGCAGATATAAAACTCTTACTGGCACCCGAATCGAATAACACTGATACAAAAGTGTTGTCAAGGATGAACGTACCTGACGCCACATCGGGGTCATTCCTGGCCTGTTCTTGCGTTAGTGCATACGCTCGAGTCTTCGCTCGGGGCCTTTCCTCCCTCTTCTCTGGGCCTTTCCCTTTCCCGGTCTCGCCCATCCTGGGCTTAGTGCATTCCCGGCTCATGTGGCCACTCTCCCCACAGTTGTAGCATTTGATACCGTTCGGGCACTCTCGGGAGTAGTGCCCGGTCTTGCCACATTTGTAGCACAAATTCGATCCCAACCGGCATTCACCGGCATGCCTTCCCCCACACTTCCCACAGACTGCTAATTCATTTACCCTGGCCCGTTTGTCCTGAGCCCCAAACAACTTCCCACCCGATCGCTTAGCGGGAAAACTCAGCTTCTTCTTAGGCTCTTCAATGGCAACGACATTCAGCGCCAGATCATCAAATACCACGCCGCTCAGTTCTACTACCGAATCGTAGGTAGTAGGGGCGTTTGCCTTAACATATGTGCGGACCTTGTCCGGCAACCCTTGAATATAACAAGCGATCTTTCTTTCTTCAGTAGTGACTAGGTGTGGCACCAGACGTGCCAGTTCATTGAACCGTGTCGTATACTGCCGGTGCGTCATGCTCCCAGCCTTCAAACCCAGAAATTCCCTTTCTACCTTTTCGATCTCATTCCTTGGACAGAAATTCTTGATCACCAAAGTTTTCAAATCATCCCACATCATCGAATCAACCACCTCGTTCCCCTTAGCCTGGCGTACACCTTCCCACCAGTGAGATGCTTCCTCCCTCAAGGAGTTAGCAGCAAACTTCACGACCTGATTCGGTCGACATTCACTCAGACGAATGGCGGCTTCCATACGAATTACCCAGTCAAAAGTAGCCACCGCGTCCTTCTTTCCAGTCAGAATTGGCGGGTCACATGCCTTAAAGGACTTATAATCGCATCCGCGAGCAGGCGGTGCATTGTCGGTCTCATTGTTCTGAGCACCAATTGCCGCGCTAGACCCACCCGCCCCATTGACCTGCTTCAACGCTTCAGCCAACAGACCTGGCAGAGAATTCTTCATCAATTCTGTGAATTCTCGAGCTATAGCTGCTCTCACTTCTGGTTCAAAAGTGAAAGGTTGCTCTTCAACCTGTGTCTGCTCGGCTTCATGCACACTAACCGCCGGTTCAGTGTGAACACTTCCTTCTTCACTGTGTTCTTGGCGCGCAGGAATCCTGCCACGCCCACCATTTCGACCGCCGGTACGGCCACCACGCCTTCCGTTTCCTCTCCTCGCCATTTCGTTCTATAAGACAAGGAAATCCAATGTCATCACGCTAGTTAACAAATAGAATTCAACAAGCATTGTAAGATGTTAATATACACTGGCCATCTGCAATTAACCATTACACTACCTCTTGATTTCGATTTGACCACCTTTGTGATTTCCATCAGAACCCAAGTCCTAACCTTAACACTTCCTAAGGCATACTATATATGTAAATATATATACACTACCTTCATACCTGATGCTGTGGCTCGAGTTACCCGTACTGGCATCCGCTTTCGGTCCCATTCTCAGTTTAAGTTCAGACACAGGGAGTGTCCAAATCTCTCAAACTATTGCTCTGATACCAACTTGTGAGGCCCCAAACCCGGGAGGCCCCACACGTTGGATTTACTCATTCACAAACAGTTCTTAAACTCATACATCAAAATACGCAGCGGAAAATTTCGTTCATTACATAACATAACTGTTCTACATGCGGAAGCGTAAAACTTTGTTTACAACATTCATTACATAACATAATCAAAACATAACGGGATGCCAGTCTTCGTGTCAGCCGGGTAACTCTTCATCGCTAGCCAAGCATCACCGTCCATCATCATAACCTGCCCTTAACCTGAATGTGCATACTAAGAAGGTCAGCTACGCTGGTGAGTTCTAGTTTTAACGTAAAACATTAACATCAAATATTTGCCAAAAACATAACATCATACTTCATTTAATAAAAGCGTACATAAAACATGCAATAACTTAACATCATCAAAACATCGTAACATAACATCGTAACAATAGTCAATATGAACCGAATCTGCGCCTTCTCGTAACCGTCAAATCCATACATCGCATACCAGCGGATGAACTTAAGGCTCGTTACCTCTAAGTCATCCGTCACACAGGTCCCCTAAGGCTCGTTACCTCTAGGTGAACCAAACATATGTCTCCTAAGGCTCGTTACCTCTAGGTAGACAGCACATACCAGCGGATGAACTTAAGGCTCGCTACCTCTAAGTCATCCGTCATCCAGGTCTCCTAAGGCTCGTTACCTCTAGGTGGACCAAACATACGTCTCCTAAGGCTCGTTACCTCTAGGTAGACCATACACACGTCTCCTAAGGCTCGTTACCTCTAGGAAGACTAAACATACCATAGGCAATATTTCCCCGCAAGGAATAGTACCTTCCATCGGGATCCCGGTAATCCCATGGGTGACCGTCGTCACCCCATCCTCAACCAGTTGTACAACCGTTAGCCAGCCACAAAGGCCCCCCGTAAGGTAAGGCCAATACATACATACATACATACTCTAGCTCCCGTAGGAACTCGTGGCAGATTCGTTCATTCGTGACTTTCATAAAAACCTTTACCTCGTTTTAGTTAAAGCATTCGTACGTTTTATTAAATAACACTTCATTCGTAAACCTTTCACAACTTCGTTTGGCAAAATATTTTATAAACCTCATCTCGTAAACCTCGTTTCGTAAACATCTCATTAACTCGTTTCGTCTTCCCCTTTCGGAAGCATCGTTCATAAACCTCGTTTCGTAAACCTCGTTTCATAAACCTCGTTTCGTAAACCTCGTTTCGTAAACCTCGTTTCATAAACCTCGTTTCGTAAACCTCGTTTCGTAAACCTCGTTTCATAAACCTCGTTTCGTATGTATGCACACCAGCCCAAAACATTTAATTAAAACATTAAAAGAAGGGCTTCTAGAACTCACCTTATAAGTTACTCTTGGGTTGTCCTAAACAAAGGTCCAACAACGTCACTTCCGATCTGAATTGATTAATTAAATACACATCAAACCTAAATCCCGACTCTAACGGTTTACTCGTTCTGTTACAGGTGAATACACTGACTTCACTTACTGATGCAGACCTATCGAAACTACTTAGTTTCGACAGGTGCAGGCCCATCGAAACTTCTAGTTTCGACAACTGCAGGTCACTCAAAACTTCTAGTTTCGACAACTGCAGGTCACTCGAAACTTCTAGTTTCGACAACTGCAGGTCACTCGAAACTTCTAGTTTCGACAACTGCAGGTCACTCGAAACTTCTAGTTTCGACACCTGCAGAACTCAGCTATCTTCCCCAAAAACCCTAACTTTCGCATGCAGGTCCGATCTTGTCAAGATCCGGACTTTTTGTATTCAAAACGTGTATTTTCCTTTCGTGATTCCAGATTTATAACCCTTTCCTCATTTGGTTTATAAAAACCCGTCATTTTCACAAAAATACCCGAAAACCCAAAAACGAACAAAAACTCAGATTTGGTTCGGGTGTTACCTGATTTCGAGATTCTGATCCGGAGGTTTTGCTCACGAGTTCAGTAGCAACAAGCTCCTTCAATCTCGGGTCGATCCGCCAACTTTCTCTCTCTACGGTTTCTCTCTCTAGATTCTTGCAAATGAGAGAAATGGTGTGTGTGTTGGCTATTTAAAGGGAGGAAACCCCCCCTTCCTTCAAGTTTGCCGGCCCAACCGGCCCGGCCCGTTACGCCTCGCCCTTTTATCCCGTTCGTCCCGGTTCAACCCGTTATTTAAAATCCTCATTTATTTTGGGATGTTACATAATTAGGTTCGCGGAACATAAATGTAACACATCACCTTTGGACAGAAGTAGAAACATTCATGTATTTTAGGCGAACTAGTGCTTAATTAGACTTAAATAATTTTACGAGCGTGACACATCACCTTTGGGCAGAAGTGAAACTTTAGGTGTTATTTAAGTTGATCATGTTTATCTAATTTAAGGTTTTGTAAAGTACAACATTTAACAAAACAATTAGTTTAATATCATGATATGCACTAAGTGATAATGCTTAATAAGCTTGAATAAGTTTACACATGCATCACATCACTTTTGTGTAGAAGTGAAGCTATTAGGTGTTATTCAAGTAAGTTTTAAGGTTTTGAAAACATTTAAGTTTTATCAAAATCATAGCATTTATTAATAGAAAACCTCCCTGTTAGGCACATAAGTAAGGCTAGGTTCACGGCTGAGTGAGAGTTCACGGCTCAGTAAGGTTCATGGCTCAGGAAGGTTCACGGCTTAGGAAGGGTTCACGGTTCAGGAAGAGTTCACGGTTCCTATAAGGTTCACGGCTCCATTTTCATAGACCGTGAACTGTAAAACTTGTGAACTTAAACCGTAAACTCAAACCGTGAACATTTAGACCCGTGAAGCATAAACCGTGAATTAAAACCGTTAAGGTTAATCCGTGAAGTGAAAACGTGAATTCTAAACTGTGAAGGTGAACCTGTTAAGGCAAGTGCGATATTTAAGAGATTTGATTGTGTTTTGAATTCAAAATCTCCTAGTTTGTTAAGTATATCCAAGTTTCTTTATTTAAAATAATAAAATTAATATTTTAATTTGAAATCTTGGAGATAAAGTTACATGATTTTAGGAAAAACACAATCAAAACATAATTTATCCCAAAATAAGGGGATTTTCATCGAAATAATGATAAACACAAAGAACAGTTTATGAATATCAGATAAACTGTTATTCAATAATATCAGATTAAAGCCTGGAATCGAAATCTTGAAACATAATATTTAACAGATTTCGAAATAATTAATGGATCTCGATTTTAGGAGATCAAAACATATAATAATGAAACCTGGTACTAAGACCATATTCGAAAAGTATAAAAACAAACGTTTTTCTTTTACGGTTTCAACAAAGCTTTTGTTCTTCGATTTTAATTCCAGTTTAGGGAATGAAACAAGAACTGATTAATCAACATCAGCTCTAATACCATGTTGATCAGTTCTTGTAACAATATAATGAAAAACAATAATGTAAATCACACCTGATAAGCTAACCGTAGAGATGGAAGGCGTCATGATCCAATGGAAGATCGGGTTTCCGTTTAGGGTGTACGGTTAGGATGACTAAGGTTAGTTCGTGAGAACTCACGGTTATAGGAGAGAGAGGGACGATTTAGTAGTGATAGTAATTGAATGATTCATTAGTTAGTTCCCTATAATTATCTCTCTTTATGTATATACACCCAAGGAAAAACCCATTAATGGCCCATTAAGAGTAATTAGGCCCATCAACTAATTAGTAGCCATAGGTTAATAAATCTATCCTAATATAGGAATACCAAAATGGACAAGTGGTTATTCACTCTCACAAATGTTTTCCCGCCCATTTTCTTTTAACCCATTTTATTAATACGCGCGGGTCATACCTGCCCCGTAACCCTTCCCTTGGATATAACTTAAAGCTAAAACCCGTTCCCTGATTCATTCGTAACCCTAATTTTACAATCGCCTCCTTCTCACTCTCATCGACTGCTTCGTCTACAAGTCTTCATACGACGGCTTATATTCTAATCGACGGCTTCCCCTTCATAAGGGATTTTGATTAGGGTTTTTAATTGTCGTTCGTTGTTAGAACTCGACGGAAGAGGTGGTGTGAGCTACGAAGGTTAACTGATATGGTGAGTTACGTTTTGTTCTTGATTACTATCTTACATCTCCGATCTTCTCCTCTTTCACTCGCATTGTCGTATTTGGTGATTCACAGGTGGTTAACGATGACACCGATTTGGTCTTCTTGCAGAGGTATTGGACTTTTTGTGATGTTTTGGATTTTGATTTAAGTTTTATTTCTATGTGGGTTTTGATTAATTCTTAATTTCTAGGTTTTTGATTGTTTGTTTCTCTGAAACCATAATTTTAGGGTTTTTGCGCTCGTGTTCTTCGTTCAAGATAGGTAAAATTTCTTGGATTTTTTTCAAAATCTTACTCTTTTACTACAATCGCTCTGATTGGGTGGTTTCCTGGTTGAAAACCCTAAAATCAAACCAATGTTGGATGATTTTTGGTTAAATCGAGCCAAGGTTGATAGATTTTGGTGTTTCTTTTTCTGTTCTTTGTGCTCATGGTGATGTTTACCTAGTGAAGTGTAGTTTAATTCGAGTTTATTTTTCTTCAATTTTTAGAACCGATTTGACTTTTTTCTCTTTGTTTTTTTTGATCTTTTTATGTAAACTAGGGTTTAAAATTTTTAAGGGGAAATGAGTTTTGTTTCCCTAATTTATGTCAGAACTGTAGCTACAGCTTGCTTTTGATTTTACAGTTTAACAGTTTGAAGAGATTTACCAGATTCTCGATCTACAGAAGTACAGTTGATTTTATTCTGTTTTCTTTTTCTTCTGCTATTTGTTATTATTTTTTAGGCTTTTGCATGGTCTAAATGTTCAGGATTTTTTTTCCTTTTTCTTGGTGGATTTAGGTTTTCTGTATTTTGTTAAATTTATTTTGTATTTTGCAAAAAGTAGAGAAGAAACACATCCTTGGTGTTTATTTTCAAAGAAGTGCAGAGATTTGTGAGAAATCTGAGGTGTAAGTGACGAACCCTAGATTCTCATTTTGGGGGTTTTCACTTTTGGGTTCATTGAAGTAAAGAAGAAGCATATCCTAACCATTTTAAGGAGTAAAGATCAACTAAATCATCCTCACCGCTGCACCGTCGTCTGAAATCAGCCACGCCGCACCGCGATTATCGCCACCGCTGCGAGTCCGATTCAAGACTGGGAGGAGACCTGCGGTCTAAAACCCTAGTTCTACTGACGGTGGTACCAAGGTGGAAAAGGAAGGAGTACCCTAACTTGGGCGCAATTGGGTTAGTTCGTTCCAACTCCTTTATTTCTGTCCGTTTTACCTTCTTGTTACACGAATTGCATGCTTAGGCATTCTTGGTCTGGGTTAGGAGGACCATCAATTGTTCTTGATTCACAGGGAGAGACATACCCTGTTTTTTGTTTTGACTGTTGCATATACGTGTTGCATCTGTTTGATTAATGAGCAATTTGTCTATTCTATTTGCCTAACTGTGGTTAAAATAAAAATAAATATTCTATTTGCTTAACTGTGGTTAAAATAAAAATAAATACATCTTGTGTATTATTTCAAACATAGACGGTAGGTGGAATAATGTCTCCTTGAGATCATGTTCAGGGGAGAGGGGTGCATCTAGTGCTAACCATAAGGGGTATAGGTTACGTTTGGCATCTTGGAATGTAGGAAGCCTAACTAGTAAGCTGTTAGAGTTAGTAGACGTGCTTAGAAAACATAGGATTCAGGTAGCTTGCCTTCAGGAGACTAGGTGGAAGGGTCAAAGGGGGGGGGGGGGGTGAGTGTAATGGCTACAAACTGTTGCATTCTGGTTGCGATGGAACAAAAAATGGGGTGGGTTTTCTAGTTGCTAAAGAACTGCACGGTAATGTGGTGGAAGTGAAAAGATATAATGATAGGATCATGGTGTTGAGAGTAGTACTTGGTGAGGAAGTTATGGCAATTGTTAGCGCTTATGCACCACATGTAGGTCTAGGAGACCAAGAAAGGAGGGATTTTTGGGGTAGTTTAGACGGAGTAATGAGGTCATTACCTAGACAGGAGAAAATATGCTTAGGAAGTGATTTTAATGGTCACGTTGGTAAGGAGAGTGATGGTTTTCCGATGGTTCATGGAGGTTTTGGTTATGGTGTTAGAAACGATAATGGTAGGGAGCTTCTTGACTTTGCGCTTGCGCATGATCTTGGTATTATAAACACGTTCTTTATAAAGAGGGAATCACATTTGATTACTTTTAGTAGCGGGGGGCGCAACACGCAGATCGACTATTTCCTGATGAGACAAGGGGATCGCAATTGGTGGAAGGATTGCAAGGTAATTCCAGGAGAGTCAGTAGCGACCCAACATCGTCTGTTGGTGGCCGATTTTACCTTGAGAAAAAGGGTGGCGGAGAGGAGAAGAAAAAATAAACCAAGGATCAGATGGGGGAATTTGAAGGACGAAAACATCAATTTGTTTAAAGATAAAGTCATGGCGATGAACACAAATACTAAGGATGGCGACACAAACCAGATGTGGGTAGCTATGGCAACCACTGTTACGCAGGCAGCAAAGGAAACCCTCGGAGTCACATTGGGAGCAACAAGAGGACATCAGGAGTCTTGGTGGTGGAATGAGGAGGTGCGGAGCAAGATAAAGGATAAGCAACAACGCTTTAAAGAGATGTTGCAGTGCAGTAATGGAGAGGAGATAATGACACTACGGGAGAACTATAGACAGGCAAAGAGGGAAGCTAAAAAGGTAGTGAGTGAGGCAAAGAATTTTGCCTATGAAACGATGTATAGAAAACTAGACACCAAGGAAATGGAGTATCATATGTTTAAGATTGCCAAAAATAGGGAGCGTAGGAGACAAGATCTTGGGGTCGTGAAGTTTATCAAGGAAGATGATGGAAGAGTTTTGGTAAAGGGACGAGACATCAAGCTGAGATGGCAAAACTATTTCTACACCCTTTTCAACAGTTGTAGACCAAGTCTAGCCATAACGGAGAATCCCACTACTCAATCCAGTCAACGAAATAATTGTTATTGTCGAAATATCACACAGGAAGAAGTGAGGAGTGCTCTTAAGAAGATGGGAAGAGCTAAGGCAGTCGGTCCAGACAACATACCCATTGAAGCGTGGAAGTTTATGGGAGAGGAAGGCGTTCAGTGGTTGACAAGACTGTTCAACAATATCTTCAAAACCGGGAAGATGCCAGATCAGTGGAGGCGTAGTGTCTTAGTACCCCTATATAAAAACAAAGGAGATGCTCAATGTTGTGCTAACTACAGGGGGATTAAGCTCCTATGTCATACAATGAAATTATAGGAAAGAGTTATAGATACAAGGATTAGACGACAAACCCAGGTTACAGCAAACCAATTTGGGTTCATGCCAGGCCGGTCCACTACGGAGGCGATACACATTTTAAGAAGATTAATGGAAAAGTACAGAGAGAAGAAACATGATTTACATATGGTGTTCATCGATCTTGAAAAGGCGTATGATAGTGTGCCTAGAAGATTGATCTGGGAAAGTCTGGAGGGAAGAGGGATCCCTAGTAAATATATTGAGGCAATTAGGGATATGTATCATGAGGCTAAGACATGCGTCCGAGCTCCCGTGGGGGATACAGACTTTTTTCCGGTGGAAGTGGGAGTTCACCAGGGGTCGGCACTAAGCCCCTTTCTCTTTGCAGTAGTTTTGGATGAGTTGTCAAAGTCGATTCAAGATGCAATTCCATGGTGCATGCTTTTTGCTGATGATATCGTGTTGATTGCAGAAAGTAAAGAGACATTGAACAACAGACTAGAGGAATGGAGAACAGTCTTAGAGCACAAAGGTTTGAAGATAAGCCGATCTAAAACCGAGTACATTCACTGCAACTTTAGTGGTGCAAACGTCGACGAGGAGACCCAGATTTCTATTGAAGGTGGGGTTGTCCCTAAGACACTGAAGTTCAAGTATCTAGGATCTGTCATCCAGAGTAACGGGGACATCGACAATGATGTAGTCCATCGGGTGCAGGCTGGTTGGTGTAAATGGAGAGCGGCCTCAGGTGTTTTGTGCGACAAGAGGTTCCCAATAGGGTTAAAGGGTAAATTTTATAGGGTAGCAGTTCGCCCAGCGATGCTATATGGAACCGATTGTTGGGCCATCAAGAAGACACAAGCTCGAAAAATGGATGTAATTGAGATGAGGATGTTGAGGTGGATGTGTGGACACACAAGAAAGGACCGAATAAGAAATGAAGTTGTTCGGAAGAAATTGGGAGTCACATGTATCTCAGATAAGATAAGAGAAGGAAGATTGAGATGGTTTGGACATGTCAAGAGGAGACAGAGCACAGATCCAGTGAGAACGGTGGAAACTCTCGTTGTAGAGGGGAAAAGGAGCAGGGGGAGACCGAAATTAACGTGGGATGAGAGGATTAGGCTTGATTTGTTAGATTTACACCTCTCAGAGGACATGATCAATGATAGGATTTCATGGAGACGTCGTATTAGGGTTTTAGGATGAGTGACCCGTTGTGTGGGAGAGTAGAGTTGATTAGCAAAGATTTTGCGTATGTCTTGTTTCTTGTAGGTGTGTTGTGTTTCTTGTGACTAATATACTCTAGTCATACACTGCTAATTGTTAGATTACTGTTAGATTTATTTTACTTTATTACTCATTAATTTTATTTATATTTTTATCTTTTTCTTTCCCATGAAGCCGGGGGTCTAAACGGGAGCAGCCTCTCTATCCCTTGGGATAGGGGTAAGGTTTGCCCTCATCACACCCTCCCCAGACCCTACTAATAGCGTTAGCTATGTGTGGGATTATACTGGGTACGTTTGGTTTGGTTTGGTTTGGTTTCTCTGAAACCATATTTTTATAATTTTCATTCAATGGTTTTTGAAATCGTATCAGAATTTGGGCTAATAAATCAATTTCTTTCAAGATTACCCCTTTTCAAATAAGCCGTTTTTTTGCAGAAGTTGTTGAGCAAAAGAGTTTCTTTCAAAGCTATTGATTGTTGAGCAAAAGAATTTGAAATTGATTTAAAATTGGTACTGTATGACTTTAATTTTAATACTTGAATGGATGAAACTTAAGTAAAAATTAAATGTTATTTTCTATACTTTCACATGTAATCTGTACACTTTTCTACTTGACTCATGTTAGGCTCCCTTTTAAAACAAATTCCTGAAGTTCTGCAGAATTTAGTTTTTGACCTCAACATTTACCTTCTAGATTGGTATTGTAGACTTCCCCTCATCAGGGATTGGAAATACACATTCATTTGCTTAATTCATTAACATCAAGAGCCTACTAATGGAGAGTGAATCCATTCGTACATCTGCTTCATCTATTCTATTCTTTAGAATTTGATCTTGTAGTTTTCGAATCCATGTTCAAGTTATGGTCGTTCTTGATTCTAATTGTTTGTGACTCTTTATTATAATTGTTGGCATCTTTTGGGGAAAGTTATGAGATCATGTATATTTGCTTTGCTTTGCTTTATGTGGATACTATGGATTTTAGGAGATTTAGCTGTTGGCCTACGCAACAACATATTCATTAATTCTACCCGTAACCCTAATGGGTTTTTGATAGCTACCATCTTTTAGTAATTTTGGTTATTGTTCTTTTTAATTGTTGGCATCTTGTGCATTCTTTAAGAGGTATGTCTTTTCTTTTGTGGGATAGCTGCTGATTCCATGGTCTGCATAATAATATATTGATCAATTGCCATACTTTTGATGTCTTTTAGATTAAAAGTTACCTTAATATTGTCCATTTTGACCGGCCCATCCTCTAAAGGCCTAAATTGTCAACTCAATTTGGTTCGACCGACTGTTGAGTAAAAGTCGATTATGATGAAATATGATATTAAGGTATTTTTTAACCATATAAATTTCAAAAATCTTGATTCAGAATTGTTTTTTTTATTTGATTCTAAAGACTGTTCGTATAGAGCTTCATGTGGTTTAAATATATGGATTTTTTTTGTACTGTAGTCATTTGGAGATCAATATCATGTATACTCTTTGTAGTTTCATAATATCATTATTTTCGCTCTTTTAATTTCTAAATGAAATTAAGACAATTCCATTTTCATTCAATCCGTGTTATACACGGGTCTCTAACCTAGTAAATAAATAAATCAACTGAATATTTAATAATTAGATAAATGATTATAAGAACAAAATAATAAAACTGTGTCTTAAATAATCCAATCAAAATAGGCAGAAAAGTTTAAAGTATCGACATTTACATGATTTTATGCTAAAAATTGACATTTACGCGGTTTGAAGCTAACAAATCGAAAATGACCGTTCTCATGATTTCCCATAATTAAAATAAGATGCCTATTGGTTTATTCAAAAATGAGATAAACCTAATCTATTAATTAAACGCGATTTCTCGATATGCTAAACTTGATATGAAAGTGTTTTAAAGCGAAAAAAAAAAAGATTAATGCAATTACTTTCACAAGCAAGTCGCATGTGGAACGTGAGACAAACTTTCTTACGTACGTAAAGGAATTGAATTTTGCATGTTCATCCAAATGCATTCGACAATTCCTCTATATAATGAACCCTTCACCTTTTTGTTCCCTATTTCTCATATCACAAAAACTTACAAATCTCTACACCAAAATGGCTCAAATTGTTTGCTCTCTATTGTTCATCTCTCTCATAATGTTCGCGTTTTCGGACACTGTCGATTCTATTTCGAGTGCAAGGGCGTATCTCGAGGCACAGTGTCAAACATCAATATATCGTGATTTATGCGTTGAAACCCTTTTACCATATGTGACAAAAATAGTACTCGGTCCACAACAATTAGCGCAAATTTCACTCGCAGTGTGCCTATCGAAAGCTAGGCGAACAAAGGAGTATATTTACACGGTGGCAAAACATTTCAATGAAACTAAGGATTTCGGAGACAGTCAAGCGATCCAAGAGTGTTTGCACCAAATCAACAACGGGGTGAACCAAATAACGCTATCGGTTAAGGAGTTTCAACAAATGGGAAGAGATGGTGAGGAAAACTTCGTGTTGCATGAGGGTAACGTGCAAAGTTGGGTCAGTGCGGCTCTCACCGATGTTGATATGTGCATCGATGGACTATTAGGGGACGGGATCGGGGGTAGGGAAAAGGCTATGATCAAAGCAAAGTTCTTGAACGTCAAGCAACTCGCTAGTAACTCGCTTTCTTTGTTTAGTCGTTTCTCTTCAAGACATCGTGCCTCTCATATCGTCAAGAATCCCTAAACATAGTTTTAAGTACACATAGAGAGATATATATTGTAATATAGTTCGTATCATTGTGTTATATGTATTGTATGGTAGATATGAATACAAAGTTATGAGAAATATACAAATATAATATAACACACACACACACTAGTGAACTTGTCACGCGTTGCGGCGGTGACATTGACGTGATCAATTAAGTACGTAAAGATAATCGTATGAAGTCATGTGCTCGGTTTTGAATAACAAAATGTAGATAAAAAACACGTCGCAACGGTGTATTCAGAAATAATGTAGTTGTAAAAGTGAACGTTAAGAAACACGAAAACGAATTAAAAAGGTAAACTATAAAAAAACTAAAAATATATTATACTTGACTTGACTCCGTTTGAATAAAATTTATATCAAAACGTAGATAAAAATACAGACGTCGCAGCCGTATATTCGGAACTAAAGAAAGTTTAAAAATAAAATTTTTTATAAATGTATTATATATGTATCAACTCGATTTTCAATAAAATCTATTTTTGAAAAATGTTATAGAGTTCAAGTGTAACAAAGTATCCCTCCCCACAAGGTAAACAGTTCAAGTCCTATTGTCAACAAAAGCAGGGCAGTTCATTAGATTTCGGATGCCTTGTGCGACTAGCAAAAATGTGCATTTAATATATATATATATATATATATATATATATATATATATATATATATATATATATATATATATAAGGTATGCCTTATTTCGTTAGGATCCCAATTATGACCCAAAACGGGTTGATGCAGCCCTTTGTGATAAATGTGCTAGCTCTAACAGATGTCTTGTCTGGAAGAAGAATTTTGCTATATTTGTAACAAGTTGGGCAAAATTAACATCTATGCTCCAGCTTGAGAGCAGGAGTGTTAGATAAGATATATTAAAATAAAGTATAGAGTAAATTACATTTTACGTTCTTTAAATATTTAACAAATTTCAGTTTACGTCATTAAACTAGAAAAATAACATAAGTTGTCCTTTATGTTTAAATTTGTTTGCATGTTTTATCCTTTTCACTAACACACGTTAATTTTCTTAGTTAAGTCCGGTCATGTGCCTTACATATGAGGGTATTTTGATCTTTTTATCCACAAGAGGACTATTCTTGTAATCTACTTAAAGTTAGAGGATATAAAAAGCAAAAATACCACACCTTACCCACCTGATCTTCATTTCAATCTGCTAAGTGTTGCTCGACTGTTGAAGTGTTGTAGACCAGACTCCTCCTTCTCTTGTAATCACGCCGGCCTCCCCCTCTCGAACACATGCCACAAGATACTCCTCCATCGCAACGCCGACCCCAAGTTCAAACACCGCCTCCACTATCGTCTACCCTCCACTGTTGCCGACTCAAAGGTTCACTTTCTCCACCTTTGAAATTACGGATTTCTGAAATTGTCGACCCTTCATCTTTTGTTGGGGTGAAATAACCACTCTAACTCTTACCTATTTACAACTACACCGAACCCCACCATTTAAAAAATACCTAAGAGACGTAGAGTATAATTACTCTAAAATATATTAGAGATAAGATACAAATTGGCCAAGTTGCCAAATAGTCTTTGGAAGTTGTTTAGTTTCCTTTCTTATAATAGGGATGTACTTTGCAAGTTTTCATTTGAGAAATATAGAGTAATTCTCCATACTTTATAATCTGATTACAACTTACAGTTTTCAAATATTGCAAGTTTAATGATTTTGTGTGATTTCTATTCTTGATGTAGGACATGCTCTTAGATTAAAATTAAAAAAAAGCAATGAAGAAAACAAGACAGTAAAACATTAACAGTTCATTCCATTCCACTCGACTCGACTTGAACCCCGCTGCAGCATGCGGGTAGGTTTACAACTAGTTGTTTTGCATTCATAAAAATCACCACATTTGTTTAGTTAAACATCATGTTGTATATCATCATTATCAAAATAATCTTTTGGGAATTTAATCAATTTATTTAGAATTTTGGGCTCATGAATAAAATCATTTAATAAAAATAAATAATTTGATCAAAGGGAAATGGGTGTCGGCTCAGGGTGAGGAAGCGGGAAGCGGGACGCGGAGGTGACATTGAGGTGGCCACCCGGTGATGGTTATGGTGCTCCGGGAACGACAGTCGCCCCTAGTCTCCAACTCTTCTTTCTATTTTCATTTAACTTCCTTTTATTCTTTTCACTTAAGCACTTAGGGAGGCGGGAAACCAAACTACCCTCTCAAATTAAACCAATTAGAAGGTGCCACCTTACTTCGCCAAACTACCCTTCTAAAGTACCCTCTATGGCGGGAGTGGTACCCTCCAAGTACCCTCCAACCCTCATATTTTTTTAAACTAGATGACGTGGATGGGAATATATACATCAATTAGTGTACATACAATTCATTTGGGCGGCTTCACAATTCATTTGGGCGGCTTCTAAAACCCGCTATCTCTACCCGCCTACTACTATCCGCCACCCTTGCGGCGGTGTACCCGCCAACCCGTTGCTTACCCGCTCACGACTCCCAGTGGCCTTATGCCCTTCCACTTATTTTTCTTTAACGCTGTGTTCCAGAGTTTACTAAAGGAAAGAAAAGAAAAGAAATGATTCATTCTCTTTCTTTTCTTTTCCCTTATTTTCCTTTCTCTTCAAATTGGAGGGATGGAAATAAATCTTGTTTTCCCTTCATTTCCCTCCTTAAAAAAAACTAGAGAACACCCTTCCATTCATTTCATTTCTTTTTCCTTCTTAAAAAAACTCAGAAACAAGTTCCTTTTCATCCTTAAAAGAGACTCGGAACACACCTTATAATTTCGGTACTCGCTTTAGAAATTAGAACGGAGCCCCAAAAACTAAAACACAAGGCTTTTCTTAAATTTTCGCAGAGGGCTTCAAGACACAAATCAACAAATCAAAGCATAGCAGCCCGGGAAGGAGATCTTCGCTTAACTCTCTCTCATGGCGGCAAGAAAAGTAGAAGATAAATCAAAACCTTCGACGGCGGTTGAAGAAATGGAAGAGGACGACGCACACGATGCAAAAGAAGTGGTGCTTCAGAGATACTTCCTACAGGAATGGAAACTCGTCAAGTCTATCATGGACGACATCGTTTCTAATGGCCGAGTCGTAGATCTCTCATCTGTCCGCAAGATCCGATCAATTGTAAGTTTTAATTCATCACTCGCATTTCAGATTTCTGTCAGTTCGTTTAGGAATTGCAATTGGAGCTTGTTTACTTCGAATTTTATACTAGTTTTTCACTGATTCATGATCTAAATTAATATATAGCTTTATTGCAACTGATGTTATGTTGATATTATCTTAGTTCATGAGTAGGTTTGTATAGTTAAGGTGTATGATTTAATTAAAGAAATTGCACTTCTGAGGAAGAAAGAGATATTAATGTGATTTTCATATGCTTAGTTTTTATTTCCTTGATTTCTACAGATGGACAAATATCAGGAGCAAGGACAATTGTTAGAACCATACCTGGAGAGCATAATTTCTCCCTTGATGCTAATTGTTCGAACCAAAACAATTGAACTAGGCGCAGATTCCATTGAACTTGTTAAAATAATTAAGCCTTTATGTATTATAATATATACTCTGGTCACAGTTTGTGGTTACAAAGCTGTAATCAGGTTCTTTCCACATCAAGTTTCTGATTTAGAACCAGCAGTGTCTCTTTTAGAGAAATGCCATGGCACAACTGCAGGAACAGCATTGAGGCAAGAAAGTACAGGAGAAATGGAGACCAAATGTGTTATATTATTATGGCTATCGATACTTGTATTGGTTCCTTTTGATATATCATCTGTGGATACAAGTATTGTAAATACTCAATCTGTTGATTCAAATGAACCACCCCCATTGGTGGCTAGGATATTAAAGATCTCCAAAGAGTACCTTGCAAGTGCGGGCCCCATGCAAACGATAGCTGGATTGCTTCTTTCGAAGCTTCTAACACGTCCAGATATGCTGCCTGCTTTTACCAGGTTTAATTATAGGGTTTTTTAGTTAGTAATTACCAAATATTATGTTTTTTTTTGTGTGTATGATAATGCAAAGATAAGATTATGCTTTGCGTTTATGTTATTCTATCTCTTTTCAGCTTTATTGAATGGAGTCATGAAGTTCTGTCATCTGCCACAGAAGATGTAATGCATCATTTCCGATTACTTGGTGCTGTAGAATCTCTTGCTGCTATTTTCAAGGTCTCTTATTGAATCTCTATTCATGTTACTGTGAACAATTATTTGTTTTTTCTTTACATTTTCTTTTTAAACTTACCTTATGATCGTATGTTAGACTGGAAGCCGGAAAGCATTAATTGATATTGTTCCTGTTGTTTGGAATGACACATCAGTCTTGATAAAGTCAACCCCTGCAGCCCGTAGTCCTTTGCTTCGCAAAAATTTAATAAAACTTGCACAACGTATGGGGCTCACTTGTCTGCCTCATCGTCCAACAACCTGGCGTTATGTGGTAAGATTATATATTATTTTCAGTTATTTATTTTTATGACCTAATATTATTTTAATATTTGCCCTTTGTTATTTCAATACAGGGTAAACATAGTACACTTGGAGAAAACATATCACAAAGTTCATCACAAACGGATCCAAATAGTCTTGTATCAAATTCTGGCTCATCCAATACAGGCCATGATTATTCTCTTCAAGACGAAGAGATGGATGTTCCTGATATCATTGAAGAGTTCATCGAGTTGCTATTGTCTGGCTTAAAAGATACAGTATGTTTATACTTATAGTGATATATTCTGTTGGTTTTTGGAAAAACAAATCCTTTTATAATATACTTTTCTAACCATCAACTTTCAGGACACTGTTGTTCGTTGGTCTGCTGCAAAAGGTATTGGGCGTATAACTTCACGTCTCTCATATACTTTAGGAGAGGAAGTCTTTTTGTCTGTATTAGATTTGTTTTCACCTGGTGAGGTATGGCAGACATCCACTTGTTTTTGTTTCTTGTAAGTTGTATGTTGGTTTCTGCTTGATTTGTTGACCTTTTTACTTTTATGTACTCTGCAGGGTGATGGATCGTGGCATGGTGGATGCTTGGCATTGGCTGAGTTAGCACGTAGAGGACTGCTCTTACCTGTTAGCCTACCTAAAGTTGTACCTGTTGTTATAAAGGTTCTTCATGACATGCTCATCTGAAAAAAAAAATGATTTCATAGTCTATTTGGCTTATTTTGTAAAAATTAAATGATTATTCTTAATGCAGGCACTGCATTATGATGTAAGAAGGGGCCCACATAGTGTTGGATCTCATGTTCGCGATGCTGCTGCTTATGTTTGTTGGGCTTTCGGTCGTGCATATAATCACACTGACATGAAGGGAGAACTGGATGAGCTGGCGCCACATCTTTTAATAATTGCATGTTATGACCGTGAGGTACATAGTAACACTTTTGCATGATTTATTACCTGAATTACATATTTAATCTTATATGAAACAAATTTCACAGGTTAACTGTAGAAGAGCAGCTGCAGCTGCTTTTCAGGAGAATGTTGGTAGACAAGGAAATTATCCTCATGGGATCGACATTGTGAATACAGCTGATTATTTTGCACTTTCTTCACGAGTAAATTCTTATCTCAATGTTGCTGTCAGTATAGCCCAATATGATGGTTACCTCTATCCATTCATGGATGAACTTTTATCTAACAAGATTTCTCACTGGGTATGTTCTTTTGCCATATGATATTTCGGGAAGTAAATATGTTATTTCTGAGCATTTAACTAACTAACTACTGATACTGCAGGAAAAAGGATTAAGAGAACTTGCATCAAATGCTTTATCCAATCTTGTGAAATATGATCCAGAATATTCTGCAAATTTTGTGCTTGAGAAATTAATTCCATGCACTCTTGCTACTGATTTATGCATGCGTCATGGTGCAACATTGGCAGTTGGTGAGCTTGTATTAGCTCTAAATAACTGCAGTTATACTCTTCCAAACGGTATGTAGATTGTAATCTTCAACTAACGAAATTTCATTTAATGTTTTTCATGTAAATAGTTACGTTTCTGTTTAAATTTCTGATTCCAGATAAGCAGAAAATCGTTGCTGGTGTGGTCCCTGCTATTGAGAAAGCAAGACTCTATCGTGGAAAAGGTGGAGAGATAATGCGTGCTGCAGTTTCCCGGTTCATTGAGTGTATTTCTATTGTTAACATAACGTTAACAGACAAGATAAAAAGAAGTCTGCTTGATACTATTAATGAGAATTTGAGGCATCCTAACTGTCAAATACAGGTAATTCTATTTACCGACGTTTTTCCCTACTAATAACTTTTACAACTTTAACTCCTAATTTCCTTCCCGTTTTCACTTATACATGCAGAATGCTGCCAATGAAGCTTTCAAACAATTTGTTCCAACTTACTTTGCAAAAATGGATGATAAAGGAACTTTTGATATTACCCTTAAGTACCTGGAGCAGTTGAATGATGCAAATGTAGCTGTGAGAAGGGGATCTGCTTTGGCATTAGGGGTTTTGCCCTTTGAGTTTCTTGCTTCAAGATGGAAAATGGTGATTCAAAAACTTTGCAAATCTTGTGCGATTGAGGTAAATCATTTTAATAAAACTGTTTGCTAATTGAAACTTGTTGGTAGAGGTGGCAATTTTGTTCCATTTTATTTCTAATGTGTCAAACAGGCAAAATTAAAAGAAATAGCTAAAAATGAAATGGATCAATTCGGTTTAATGTGTCAAACTGGTATACAAGCAAATTATTTTATTCAAAAATTTATATTATTACTGAGATAGTATAACTTCTATTTTTAATATTTGATGCTAATTATTTAAAAAAATAAATGAACAAATTGGTCAAAAGAAAGTGTTGCCAATTTTGCCACCTGTACTAGCAGATGAACATCTCATATGACAGGATTGTTTGTGGTGACTAGGATAACCCAGAAGATAGGGATGCTGAAGCACGAGTAAACGCTGTTAAAGGACTTGTATCAGTGTGTGAAACACTAACTTCAACTACAGATTATTCTGGTTTACGAACACATGATTACACATCTCTATTTATTACAATAAAAACCGAAGTAATGCAGAGTCTGTTTAATGCTTTGGAAGATTACTCTGTTGATAACAGAGGTGATGTTGGCTCATGGGTTCGTACAGCTGCCATGAATGGGCTTGAGAAATGCACCTACATTTTGTCCAAGAGAGATAAATTAGTTGGAAATGAATCACTTTTTGATTCTAATATTGCAATTAATTTAGTTGGAGGCCTTGTAAAACAAGCGGTTGAAAAGATGGACAGATTAAGAGAAGTGGCTGCAAAAATTCTTCAAAGAATTTTATACAATGAAACCGTTTTTGTTCCTGAAATACCTTACAGAGAAAAACTAGAAAAAATTGTTCCGAAAGATGATGAATTGAAGTGGGGGGTAAGTGCTAGTAGGTTGTTTCTGGTTTATTGATGTAGTTATTTCTCATATGAATGGGTCGATGGCTCGATTCTGGTTATGTTTTATCTCTAACGGGTCAAAGAGTGGAAGTACAAAAAAGCCCGAAAATATTTGGCACCCTTGATTATTTATGAAAATATTTTAAATTTTGGACAAAAAGTGTTTTGGGTCAAACCGTCCCGTTCCGACATGTTTGACCCGTTATCCAGCTTACATGACCCGCTCATTGTTGTGTACCTCCCTGCAGGTACCCAGTTGTTCTTTCCCTCGGTTCATTCGGCTGCTTCAGTTTGGTTGTTACAGTAAATATGTTATGTCCGGGTTAGTAATTTCCATTGGTGGATTAGAAGATTCTTTAAAAAAGGCTGCACTTGGTGCTTTGTTGGATTATATTCAAGCTGTTAAAGTTAAAGATGAGAGTGAAAAGAACTCGAGAGAGTTGAGTATATCTGATGACATACCTTGGGTTCTTCAGAAGTATAAAAGGCGCGACAGAGTTATAATTCCCACCTTGAAGGTATTATTGTTATAATACCTTTTTGACTTTTATGAATTAACACCCAATATTAGTTATAAATTTATAATCGTTTGATGTTTTTCAGACTATAGATATTCTCTTCAGCAAAAACATCTTATTACACATGGAGGTTAGTTCACTTATCTTTTAGTATATTTTTAACGCATAAATTCTACTAAATCATTTTATAAAAAAGAAAATACATTAGTATCAAAATAAATAATTTCAATAACAATTTCCAGGCTCAGACAAGAATATTTTGTGGGGGTGTTTTGGAGTGTTTGGCTACTGAGTTGAAAGGAACAAAGGACTTTGGCAAGTTATACGCTGGAATTGCAATACTTGGGTACATTGCTTCAATTCCAGAACCAATTAATATCCAAGCTTTCTCTTATCTTCTTTCTTTCCTTACCCATCGATATCCCAAAGTATGTGGTGCCATAACTGTTTTTTAAATGATATTTCCCTTTTCCTGCGTTAAATTATGGGAAAAATAGTTATTTTTTGCACCATTTTCATTAACAGATTCGAAAGGCTTGTGCTGAACAAGTTTATCTGGTTCTTATCCAAAACGAGGACCTTGTGGCTGAGGAAAATTTAGAAAATGCGATTGAAATAGTGTCTGAATGTTGCTGGGAAGGTGACGTGGAGGAAGCAAAACGCCAAAAGCTAAAACTGTGTGGTGTAGCCAATTTAGAGGTGGGACAACTTGTTATGCATAGCTCACAGACATCTGCTAAAACATGGCAACATAAGCCTAGACCTGATGATGAAAACGCATCATACTCATCCTTAGTAGGATCTGCTGGATTTTGATTTTGTTTCGGTTTTGGTTTTGTAATCGTTATATGTATCTTGTTTATGCACATTAGAATCATGGTGTTATAAGTCAGTAGGGCTTGCGTTAGATGAAGTTGGTTTACTTTGAGGTTGTGGTTTTTTGTTGTTGGCTGATTCATTGGTATGCCTAAATTACCTGTTTGACCCATTATATCATACGCAACTGTCATACCTACCCATTTTCCCACCTCTAATAAAGATCATAAAAAACAATCCATTAACAAGGGGTGCATCAAAATCTTTGGCAATGATAAATCAAACTCATATAAATACATAATTTAGAGAATTTCAGGACACTAGGTAATAAAAATTACCAAAAGCCATTGCTTTTTCCAAGCATATGTACATTTGACCAGTTGCAGAGATGCCTCCTCATCCACATGAAAGGTTTTATATAGGTGTGCTAATAAACCCTTGGATGCTTGGAACAGACTAAACCGGAGCAACTCGACTGGTTCGCCCAGTCGTATATATTCATATGGTTTCGTTTTTGTGGTTTGACGGTTTGGAATCTGGAAGCGGAACTGGTCGCTTAACCTTTTTATTTAGTTAGATTTTTTAGTTTTGTAATATGCAATTTGTACATGTACTAATTCATTAACTTTATCTTTTATCATTTTAAAAATTTTTGATTAAATCTTGAAAAAAAAAACCTGGTTTAAACCGTCAATCCGTCAAAACTAGTTAAAACGGACAGTAAAAAACTAAAAAGCCCTGATTTTATGTAGATCACCTGCAAAGTCAACAAGCAGTCCCGTTTAGGTCAAAACTAAATCATCAACCAAAAAGATTCTGTTTCAAACTTCTCTTTTGCAGATATTTGAATAAAATCTAATTTTTCTTAAAGTCAATGGTCGCATAGGAAAAGTCAACGTACCAGCAGCAACGGTTGCTTCATGAACTTTCATCAGTAGTCATATAACCAGGGAGTATAACACCAATAGCATTATAGTTTGTTCTATAAATCCAACCATGCATGTAATAATTATAAGTAAAAACTGTAAAACAGAAATAGTAAGCACAATGCATGTACAATTTATAATCACAAGTTAGTATTTAAAATTAGAAAGCGGAATAAATAAAATTATAAATAGAAATACACAAAATTGTTTAAAAATAGAAACTGATGTGTTGGGTTTGAATTTCACTCCCTATAAAAGGCAACCCAAAGAATGCTAGAATCCATTCAATCTAACTTGTTCTCCATCACCAATAAGATGAAAACAATCTTATTTTTAGCAACTTTTCTTGTGGGTGTTTTTCTTTCAGGGGTGTGTGGCTACACAAAGTCTGAAATCACATCTTGGTGTAGCCAGACACCCCACCCACAATCATGTGAGCACTTCTTGGGGACTAGCTCAAACGATGGTCTCCTGAAGCAAAAGCCAGCCTTTGTGAAAGCCTTATTAAAGGTCACGTTAGAACGTGCACAACATGCAGGGTCTCACACTCTAACGCTCGGCCCAAAATGCCGTAACGAGCATGAGAAGGCTGCTTGGGCCGACTGCTTAGAGCTTTACGACGACACTATCCTGAACATCAACAAGACTGTTGATCCTATCCAAAAGTGTAGCCAAGTCGACACACAGACCTGGCTCAGCACCGCACTAACCAACCTAGAGACATGCAAGGCTGGGTTCGAAGAGCTAGGTGTCAGCGACTACGTGTGGCCGTTGATGAACAACAATGTATCGTCTTTGATTAGCAATACGCTAGCAATGAACGAAGGAGGGGAGTCGTTATACGGCGCGCCTAGTCCTCAAAATTTAGGATTTCCCTCTTGGGTGAAGCCAGGTGATAGGAAGCTATTGCAATCTAAAACTCCTAAGGTCGATGTTGTGGTTAATAAAGATGGTTCCGGTAACTACAAGACGATTGGTGCCGCCATAGCTGCGGCGGCAAAGCGGTCGGGAGACCGGAGATATGTGATTCATGTGAAGGCCGGCGTTTACAAGGAAAATATCGTTATTGGTTCAAAAGTGAAGAACATAATGCTTGTTGGAGATGGTATCGGGAAAACCATAATAACCGGTAGCAGAAGCGTTAGAGGAGGCAGCACCACCTTTAAATCAGCCACTTTTGGTAATCCAAACACAAATTCCCTACAACTTTATTTGAAATTCGTTTTTAGCAACTAATATAATTACAATATACGTCGCTACCATGCCAAGGAAATAGGAATCACCAAAATGTACATTTTGATTTTTTTTTTGAAAATGTACATTGATTTTGGAGTTAAGTATGGTCCCTGTGGTATGTCCAGATTTTGAATTTGATCCATAAGTTTGAAAAATTACACTAACAATCCCAAATAATGCATAAACGTAACATGTTTGGTCCTTGAAGTGGATGATATTTAATTTTTTTCTGTTAAATATTTTAAAAATGATCAAAATACCCTTAGATTAATAAAATTAAAAAAAATATAAATTAAAAAAACCTATATTTATACCCTCAGTTTTTTGGCTGCACCACCACTTTTTTTAAACACCTATTTTTTTTTAAAAAAATTGTTTTTTATTCTAGGGGTATTTTGGTTATTTTTAAAATATTTAATAGAAAAGTTAATTGTCATCCACTCCAGGGACTAAACATGTTACGTTTATGCATAATTTGAGACTGACAGTGTAATTTTTTAAATTTAAGAACCAAATCTAAAATTTGGACATACCACAAGGACTATCAGTGTATTTAACTCTTGACCTTTAACTCACACAAAAACAAACACATCCAAAAAGAAACTATTAGAAAACGCCATGTAAGCTAGCGCAAATAAAAAGGTTAAATTCTAAGCTGCATGGAAAAGAGAAAAAGCACATACGATCCATAAACCAATCAATCATAACAAGCCATGTGTATTTATCGGCTAAAATCTTGCTCACATCTTCCCAGCCGGCAAATCATCATACTAATAAAAAACTGCCACATGGTAATTTTATATTGATCCGATGATTTTCGATGAGCAAATTACAAATTACGTCCTTTAAGTATTATCCAAATTTCAGAATACGTCCTTTAACTAAAGAAATTACAGAAAGCGTTCATTTATGTTTAAAAAACCTTGCACGTTACGTCCTTTAGACTAACGGACGTTAAATTTCACCGTTAAGTCAGGTCACGTGTTAAGCACATGAGGATATTTTGGGGCTTTCACACATAAAAGGACTATTCTTGTAATTTGGGGATGAAATAGTCTACTTGGATTTATTATAAGAATAGTCTTTTTATGTGTGAAAGCCTCAAAATACTCTCATGTGCATGGCACGTGACCTGAATTAACGGTGAAATTTAACGCCCGTTAGTATAAAGGACGTAACATGCAAATTTTTTTTTAAACATAAAAGACGTTTTCTGTAATTTCCTTAGTTAAATGACGTATTCTGAAATTTGGATAATACTTAAAGGACGTAATTTGTAATTTGCTCATTTTTCGACTGAGTTTTAGCCGGCTGGGAATATGTCGACTGAATTTTAGCCAGGTTACCTTACGTGATGTTATCTAACTTGTTGGTTTTATGGACCCCATGTGATTTTTCTCTTTTTTTTTGCCGGCTAAAGTCTAGCCTTTTTAGCGGGGTTGTTTTTGATATTTTTATCTTTTAAGGGGCTAAAAGTTATAAAAAAAGTCAAAATGTTTATTAAGGTGATTTTCCCACTATTTGGAGTTAGCATGCATGCAATATTTTCAAAACGTTGAATTCCAAAGAAAAGAACTAAAACATCATCTTTTCTCATGAATTTCAGCTGTGGTCGGAGATGGATTCATCGGCCGAGGCATCACCATCCGAAACACCGCCGGCCCAAAAAGCCAAGCCGTTGCAGTCCGCAACGGCTCCGACCTTTCGGTATTTTACCAATGCAGCTTCGAGGGGTACCAAGACACATTATACGTCCACTCAAATCGACAATTTTACCGCCAATGCGACATATACGGCACCATTGATTTCATTTTCGGCAACGCCGCAGTCGTCTTTCAAAACTGCAACATCTATTCTCGTAAAGGGCCAAACAAGACCAACACGTTGACTGCTCAAGGACGCACAGATAAGAACCAAAACACCGGAATATCAATCCACAACTGTCGTGTCACAGCGGCTCCTGATCTAAAAGGTGTGCGGGGAGTTAAAACGTTCCTTGGGAGGCCTTGGAGGTCGTTCTCGAGGACGGTTTTTATGAAATCAAACCTTGATAGTTTGATAGATCCTGCAGGGTGGATGTCTTGGGGTCATGATTCCGCGCTTAAAACGTTGTATTATGGTGAGTATAAGAACACTGGGCCTGGTTCATCAACCGCGAAAAGGGTTGATTGGAAAGGTTATCGTGTGATCACTAGTAGCACTGAGGCGGTAAAGTTTACCGTTGGGAAGTTTATTGGCGGAGGGTATTGGTTGCCGGCAACCAATGTGCCATTTACTTCTGGTCTGTAATTCAAACCACATGATTTGTTTCAATGTCGTTAATAAAGCTGACATTCTTTGGCTCTGTGTTTGCTTTTTTTAAGTTTTATAATTACCAAAACTAATATTTAACTTTAAAATTATGTTCTAACAGCCGATACTAAAAGGGGTAATAATCATTGTCACTACACCACAAGACTATAATCTCTTGTTTACGTCTTATACTCATTGTAAGTTGTGTTTATTGGATGACGGACTAGAAAAGTTATAAAAAATGTACACCAAAATTTAGCCTCCTAATTCATGGACATTACTCTTGTGAGCCGGCTAAGCTAGCCTACTCATATTTCCGTACCAACATTCCTTTTTACAGTGTACGAACCAACTGGATTGCGACACGTGGCCGGCTAAGTCTTAAAAAAGCGGAGGCTAAGCCGGCAAATAGCTTGCTATAGCCTTCTGACGTTTTTTTAAGGCTTAGCCGGCAAACTTAAAAGGCTTAGCCGGCTAATTTTCGGAGGCTTAGTCTGCTAATAGACGGCTATATCCGGCTAAAAGGATTAGACGGCTATAGCCGTCTAAGCCTGCCACGTGTCGCTTGTTTATTGGTTCGTACTCTGACAAATGGAATGTTGGCATGAAAATTTTAGCCGGCTAGCTTAGCCGCCTTTAGCCGGCTCACAAGACCAATGTCCATGAAATAGTAGGCTAAATAAGGATGTCCATTTTTAAGAATTTTCCTGCTCAAATGTCCATTTTCGAATTTTTCCCAAATATAAAACGTTAAACTTTAAAGTTTATAAGAGAAACAAAACTAAACTAGATAAGTATAAGATATAAAGTTTAAATACAACTAAACTTGGGAGATCAAAATGTAATTTTTTAGGGGTGTTAATATAAATTAATGAAATTGTGCATTCACCACCTGTACAATATGCATAAACACTTTCTAATATGAGAATTGTAAGTTTTTTTTGGAACGGCAACACCTAGATATTATAAGATAATTGGTTTTCCCCGGGGCAACACCTAGAATATTCAGGGCAACCCACCACAGGAGGAACTTCCCAACTGGGTAAACCCTCTGACCTGGCCACAGACCCCCTTTTTTGCTGTTGCGAGGATTCGAACCCAAGACCTCCACTATGGGAAGTCTTGGGGCTACCATTGCACCAAATGGCTAACGGTTGAGAATTGTAAGTAAGGTAATTAATCGTGAAAGGTTTTAATTTTACTATGGGCATGTTTGTGATTACTTATTTTAAGTTCTTTATTGACTTTTTAAAAAGTTATAAGGAGTTTTGAAAAGTAAGTTCCCTTTACTTCTCAAAAACTCTTTTTTCCCCTTTAATAAAGAGTAGCAAAAGTCACTTTAACAAAAAGGTATAACTACAAAAATGAAGATGAAAAGATGCTGAAAGCAAAATCTGAAGGGAGAGTGAGATTGTTCGATGATGATGGTGTCGGCACTAATGATCAATGAAGGTTATTCTGTGTAAGGATATCAGCTACCACGAAGGCTGGCGACGCATCATTTATGTTGAAAGACATTATCTTCAATGTATCTTTTTAATTCCCATAATCATCATCCGTCCTTTAACCCCTTCCTTTCTTCATCTGCCTGCCATGCAGGTTTCTTCTCTTTTGCCCCACAAACCATAATCTAGCTGATATTTCATTCCTCCTCCTTTCTTCTGTATCCCATTTGAAACAAACAAAACCATAGACTTCTGGCAACATTTCTTTGTGATAGATATAAGTATACCACAGAGCCTTCCTGTGAAAACACTCCATACTTCTTTGATGCCCCATCCTTTTGGAAAATTAGTAAAATGTTAGGATGCTCACTTCACTTCCTTTCTTCCTCAAGTCCATGCGAGTATCGTTAGGATGCTCTTTAATTTGCAAAACCTTACTTAATAATCACTATTACAGTTGTAAAATACTAAAATCTGAACTGAAGGGAAACTTCTTTAGAAACCTTGTTCCAAAAGTTCCCTATATGGTAACCAAAATTCCAATGTATTGTCAATTTTACTTGCCAGTTCTAGAGTATTTATATGCTTCAAAATCTACATTATGTTAATCATTATAAGTTCTAGTTTTGTTATTCATTTCTTATCATACCTTATACAGAAGATATAACTTCAAGGCAGTACAAAAGAGGTTCGCGCTTATTACAAAAATCAAACACCATTTTTGGCACTTATCCTAAAAATCCTTTCTGGTCTTTTTCATATTAAATAGTACATTATTTCTCAATCCTAAACTCTTATCTACATGAAATTACCAAACATCATGTGCTTCTTTTTGATGCTTGATAGTTAAAACCACGTGGTTGAGATTTGATTGTTGTAGCAAATGATGTTAAGCGTTTACAAACATGCCCTAAATATACATTCCATTTATGTAAATATTGACAAACTAGGTTCATTATTGTGACTAGATGGTAGAACTTGATAATTCTGTAGAAGGCATGATTCTTCATGATTCTATTTTAGCTAACATAGCTGGTAAATAGTTCTGGTTTTATCTAGTTTGAGAAAAAGAACTAAATGTCAAGTGAAAAAGAAGTAAATCCTCAACTTAATTTTAGCTAACAAAGCTGGTAAATAGATTCTCGTTCAAGCTTAATTCAAGTATTTCTAGAGTATCCACCATATTGAAGGGCTGTTTTAACCCACCAAACTCTAGAGTTTTCTGTACAACAATTAGTCGAGGCGTTACCTGTTTAGCTAAAATTGGCTAAATTTTGTCCCCAGTGGGTCAAACGGTTAAACTGTTAGAACTTGGTTAGTGGAAACGGGTCGAATGGGTTGAACAGATCATCTGTTCTCACTTGATTGTGTTATTAGAAAGTACGGTTATTATTTCTGCAATATAATTAGGACAAATGATCCCTGCAGCTAGATTCAGGAAATATTTTTGCAGATAAAATTCCCAGCAGCTTGGTGCAGGGATCAAATGCAGTGATCATTTGCAATTAATTATCATAATTTTATTAATATATTAATTATTTATAAAATCAATAAAGGGCAAAAGGTGTTGGTGGGTCTGTCCAACACTACCAGCCCTTCCTGGGCCCATATTACAAATTCCCTAGTCCGGTCCAACCCGTTTGACTCGTTACCAACAAGTCCCTCCTGGAAAATTTTCACCTTTGGTAATAAGCTTCCTGAATGGTTGTAAAATGAAAAATTAACTTGTTTTGGATCTGCTTACATATGGTTGTGTTACGCTGACAGGATCTTTGAAACCAATCAAATAAACTTTGTTATGATTGTTCGCAGGTTCGATTAGATGGAAGAATCATGGGTTATTCTCATTGCAGGTTTTAAATGTTATAACCTATAAGCATTTTTATTTACAAAATTAGGGTTACTAAAACAATTGTTTCAATTTCAAGTCTTGGGACCTCTTTGATGCCCTGCCCTACTTTCCATGATGTGTTGTTTCCTTATCTTGTACTTCATGCAATAATATATGTACTACATTGCTTGTCAATGACAATCTCTGCCCACTTTAAGTACAAAAGCTTTGGTCACCATCCCCACCAAAAAAACATCATGTGCATTTTCATCCTTTCTTCTAGTAAACGCTCGAATAATCCAATTTTTAAAACTATAATTAGCAATCTTGGTCTCTTGGACATAAAAAAGGTATAATTTTCTGTATCAACACTTGACAAAGTAATTTACTTTTTATAAAAATTGTTTTTTAAGAGATATTTAAAGATGTTTAAAGATATGGACACATGTGCTTCTTAAGAGCATTCCCAACCCGTTCTTTATATTTCATATCCTCATCCTTATAATTACACTAAAAAACACTATTTTTTCTACCTTTTATCTCTACTTTTCTCTCTCCTTATCCTTATAATTATACTAAAAATCACTACTTTTATCCTTATATTTACACAAACCTTATATCTTTTCTCTCTCCTCCACTCACAACCACTTTAAACCACTCCATAAAATATACAAAACTCACTCACATAATTATAAGGAATGGACTGTGAATGCTCTAAGGGTCAAGTTAGTTGAGAACAAATATTCAACATATGAAGGTGGTAGGCAGGGGCAGATCTATTAAGGAGGGAGGGGTAGCACCCGCTACCCCTCAACTTCTCCGGCGAAGTGAATTTTTTTTTACGTTTTATATATTACGTTACCCCTGAAAATATATTTGGCTACCCCTCAATATTTTTTTTAAAAGGACAAAACTAACTATTGATTAAAACTTTAAAGCCCAAGTTTATAAAACAAAAAAGTCCAAGTTAATTAAAAGATTTAAAACCCAAAAGCCCAAATTAATTTAAACCTAAAGTCCAACCCTAAAATAAACACATCTAACAATTAACAAAATAAAAAAAAATCAGGACTTTCAATTCACTCCACAGGCTACAGCGCAAGAATAGCCCCACCCACTCACCCAGCGCTCCCGCTCCTGCCTCCCATCGTTCTTTTCCTTTGGTTTATCGGATATTAAAGCTAGCATTGGTTTTACCGGTTGCAACCGCAAACGTTGAAAGATGTTTTTCTAAAATGAAGCTTATCAAGATGGATTTACGCAATCGAATGGACGAATAGTATTTGAACAATGCTCTAGTTTGTGCGGTCGCAAGAGAAACATTTGATAAAGTAACAGAAGACGATGTAATGGCTCGATTTCAAGCTTTCAAATGCCGGAGAGGAGAAATCTATTAGGTACATATTTTACTGTGTTTATTATTGTTTTTTAATGTACGGTAAAAAAAATTGTGCTACCCCTAAAATTATGTTTTAGATCCGCCACTGATGGTAGGTGGGTCGACTGAAGTTCATGCCCTACAAAGATTATTTTGGGATGTATATTCTAATGTCTAGAAAATTCTAAACAATAAATATGAAACAGTAACGAAATATCTTTTTCTTTCAACAGTAACGTCTAGATTTTCTAGGATAAATATGCCATTATGTCATAACCTACATCTAACAAAATTTAAACCTCCAACCTTTTGGTTATTAGGTACTTGATACACCAAAGGGACCAATAACGAAATATCTAAGTTACAGAAATTTGAAGTTCAATGTTACCAAAAGATGGTAAAAAGATAAAAAGTAATTTTGTCATTTCTTTAGAATTTTATATAGTTAAATTTATACTTGAATAAATAAATAAATGCTAAATAAGTAAATTCTAATTGCAAATATCACAAATAATTTAAAAGGGAAGATAATAATGATAATGATAATGATAATGATATCTAGGATATTAAAAATACGTTGCGTTTGAACTTGTAGCAAATTCAATAAAATTCTGAAATATAAATAAAATATAACCTTTATTCTAAAGTAAGAAATTATAAAATAAAGTAAAAATAAATTAACTCTAAAGTTAGCAGTCAATTAATTTAACGGATGACTATGGTCTCGTGGTTTAGTGGCATTGGTGATTTTCTCTCGTAAAAGTGGTATGAGTTTAGGTTTAGGTGGTATTTACGAGTAAAAAAATTGTTAAAAAAATGAAATAAAATTTAGTTTACTGGATGACTAATAGAATGAATTTGATTAAAATCCTTATACTAGTTTATTCTTCTTAATATTCATTAATTACATAAATGCTATTATTATATTTTTTTAAGACAATGATAAAACCACTTACTGATTCTAAGAATAGTTCTCATAAATTATGTGTTAAATTGGACATTCCCCCACATATATACAAGAGTTGTTTTAAATAAGAACCACAAAAGATTTAAACGGTGAGAATTTTAAAAATACATGTTAATTAACATACAAATAATTCGATATAATTGTTGGGGATGCAGATGAGAACAAGAATGGTTAAAAAAAGCACAAAATTATGCATGTGTTTGATCTGTTCATGTGAATTATTAATTTTATGCATTTTTAACTTTCTTTTTTTTTATTTTGTTTTCATTTAAATCTCTACCATAATCACATATGAATTGACTTCATGATTCATATATATACATATATTATATAAGCATTGAGAGAGAGAATATATATACATGAATATGAGCTAGCTAGAAGGTGGCATAGGCATTTATACAGAAGTAGCTATACACCATGTAGCCTTGTAACCATGGCTGCCTTAACTGAATCCTTGAAGTGTTGTCTCTCTTGTCAATTTTCTAACAACATAAGCAGACAAAAGCTTTCATAGTTGCAGCTCCAACATCTCTTAATCTGACCTCCATCAACCACTAAACATCAAACAGGTATAAACTCATTTATTCAATTTTGTTGTCACATTCATTGCATATATGTGGTACATGTCACTTTATAAAACTTCTTTTTACTCTACATATAAAACAAAAAGAGGAAATCCTAAGGTATCTTATAACATAATTAATTTAAATCAGTCATGTTGTAATTATCAACAAAAAAAAAAAAAAAAAAACTCATAAAATCTTCATAAAATAATCCTAATCTTCTTTATTCTTAGCATAACATATTTAATTTTTTTTTGTTTATAGGTTAAAAGTTAAAAGGAAACTATATATTTATTAATTAACATTCTAATTCTAATAATTAATGAGCAAATAAATGTGGGTCCTAATTAAATTGAGATGGGAGAAACATAAATACAGAAAGAACCCTTATATATGGTGTATATAAAAGACAATGGTGCCTTTGAGTTCATCTTAAGAAAACACAGGAAAATCAAAGAAAATGAATGGTGAACAGAAGGAGAATGTTGGAAAATCAGTCCCATCAATAAGGTATATATGCATATGACTATCTTAAGTAAAAAAATTCATTAAAATTTGACGGGAAAGTGACTAGAATATGTGTTTTCATGCAATAATAACAACATTATTTCCTGTATCCAACAACTTCAAATTCGACAGATATTCGGTGAATATATTTAGTGATTATGAACACTCATGAATTTTTAACTTATGAAAGTAATGTTTTTGTATAATCATCTGTAAATAAATTATGAAATTTTGAAACTACTATTATTATTATTAATATTTTTTTTCATAATGATACAAATATGATCTATTTATATGAGTTGTATTAACAACTCCAATAAAAAAAACCCTCCATTTCAATTAGGCATGTAAATGAACCGAACGAACACGAGCGAGGCTTAACCAACACCAAATAAAAGTATAACCAACACCAAATAAAAGTATGTGAATGTACAAATGAAAGTCTAAAATACTATCATTCATAAAATTAGGCTTATCGCAAATGTGATAAACAAATGGTTTTTTAAATTTGAAAATCAAAGTGATTTTAAAGTAGTATTAGTAATAAATAAATGAACAAATATAAAGAAACGTAAATGTCTGAAGATAAACGAAGGTAGATGAACGAACATAAATAAACGTAAATGAATAAACATAAATGAACATTAACGAACGTAAATGGACGAACGAGACGTGTGTTTCATTTTCATTCATTTAACTAAATGAACAACAAGTTGTGTTCATATTCGTTTATTTATTAAATAAGCAAACATAAACGAACTTCACGTCAAATGGTTCATTGAACATCTTCTTCATTTACAAGCCTAATTTTTGGTACATGGGCCTAGCAGGTTTTTGAGTTATTTTCCCCTAGATCGTCTAGTTTATGATTCCAATTGTGATTTTTGAAAGGGCAAAAATCTTTCTATATATAGCAGTGATAATAAAATCACAAAACTGGATTCCGAGATAACTATCTAATCTCAATGAAATTAAAGTTAATTTGTGGATGAAAAGCTAATTAATAGCATTTTTTTTCTTGATTGTGTTTACATTAAACAGTATAATTAACTTGATTAGTAAAATTAATGTTTATTCAGAAAATAAAAGGTACAAAATACCATCAAATGTGTGTACTTGGGGATTAATTGATCCAGAATATGAACCTCAAAGATTAATGGATCCAACTTAATTACGAGTCATGTGCCTTAGACAGGTGATATATATATATATAGGGGTATGTTCTTTTGATAACCAACAATATGTTAAGAACCGTGAGAACCGCATTAACTCTTGCTCTATTTATAATATAAATTGACTAGAATTCATGTACATTTCAATATGTTTAAGTTTTGGTTTTAAAAGACCTCGAATTTATAGTCGTTTTTTTAAATGCATATATACACTCACACTATATGCACAAATGAATGCATATATGCATATTTTTATACTTTTCTTAAAAAAATTCAGGAGAGAGGAGATAAACTCAAACTAAGAATGGAAAGAGATAAATAAAACATTGTTGTTGAATTTTACTTTTTTCACTAAAGCGTTATGTACATGTTTTGTGCGGTTCTTTCGGTTCTTAACATATGGTTGGTTCTCAAAAGAACATGCCCCTATATATATATATATATATATATATATATATGGCTGTTCTTTCTCCCGTCCTCATATTTAATTGTAACATAGATTTGTGCCTGTGGAAATTAAATTGTGTATCGTACTTAGGTGGTTGTTGCTAGTACTAGCAAAATGCGAAAATCAACTTCAATTCTTGATCAAAACAAATTAACAAACTAGATGTTACGACTTATCATTAAAATTTGATAGAAGTAGTATGGGGTCTTTAGAAGTCTGTTTTTAAAGTAATTATGTGGGAAGTTGTAACTAGTTTAGTATAATCAACATTTTTTAAAATCAAGTTTAAGGTATAGGTTTTTTTAAAAAGTAATGAAGCATATACAAGTTATTTGGTGATCAATTAGGGATGATATTGATCAATTAGGCTGGTCAATATCAACCAATTATGGTCAATGATGATCACTTAGAGACAATGTTGGTAATTAGGGTTGATATTGGTCAACGATGATCAGTTAAAATCAATAATTATAATTTAGATATAAGGAAATAATAAAATTACTTATAAAATCTAGTGAGCTCGAGTTATAAATACGTTGTAATGAGCCGAGCTCAAACTTATTTAATACATCCTATAGCGCAGATATAAGATTGATTAATTGTTGACATAAAATTGATTAATTTGTGTGTAAATAATCAAATATTCAAGAACAAATTCTCTTTATACTAACATTAAATGCATTATTACAAATTTACAAATTCAAAACACAACGGTCAAATTATCAATTCAAAAGCTAATCTAAAAACATCCTAAAAGATACCCCAATATTAACATAACTAAGTTAATTATACAACCATTAGTTTAGCCTAGTGTCAAAGGTGTATACCCAAGACTTTACTAAAAATAGAGAATCTTGGGTGAAAGTCTCATTTGTGACAAAAAAAACGGGGTCCAGGTTGGGCTAGAGGGTTTTTTCACCTATGGTGAGTTTTATCCTGAAGGAGGTGAAGAAGATCGGGTGGGTCAGTGACCCGCCAGTGATCCAAATTCCCGTTAAAAAAAATTTATATTCAATCGGAAAACACAAAAGAATTTATAGGCAAAAAGATTATTTCCAATATAATATTAGGATACCTTTCTTTTCTAAGGGTAAGAGGTACACCCTCACACCAACCCCAAGTGAGCCCCCTCACGCAAGAGGGGGCGGTGTTTCACCCAAGTGAGCCCTCTCACGCAACCTCTCAACCAATCACAAACTGTTTCCCCCTCACGCCACCATCTTCCTCGCGAAGCCCGTCACGCCAACCACCTCACGCCATAGGGGGGCGGTGTTCGTGAACCCCCTCACGGTTCCCACCCGTGAGGGTGCCGGATACTCTAAAAAACATGAATCACTTTAATTGATTGTATTTAAATCATGTCATATGCTGTCTTCAATTTACGAAAATTCAATACTAGAAAACATGTATATTTTTTACAAAAGTTTCCGACAACTTACCAACAAAATAATTTTTTCACAAGTTTGCTACAACTTTCCGACAAAACAAAAACAAAAAAAGTAACCACAAGATTTTCTACAATTTTTCGACAAATTTATTAAGTAAGTTAACTTATTTATTTAATATAATCGTCGAAATATTGTCGAAAATTACCGACAAAAGGCTTTTGTCGCTAATTCGTCGGGACTTTGTCGGAAAATACATTTCCTACGGGTTTTTTCCAAAAAACACTTTTAGTCGGAAACTTGTCGTTAACGGCCAATTCCGACAAATTTCCTACGAAACTGCTGTCGCAAATTTTTTATTTTTTTAGTAGTAATTTACGTGGATATTTCCAGGTAAGGAAGATTCTTTTAAATATAAATCGTTTAGTGAAATATATTTAAGTATTAAAAAAACTTAAAACATGTGACATTTATGGGACACTGGATGTATTAGCTTAGTATTTCTTCTTAAAAAAACTAAGATAATTGATTTTATTTACTAATAAGAGACCAAAAATATATTTTAGAAGAAAATTCTTATTATTAAGGATATCATTGAAAACATCATAGTTCATGAAACAATTGTATGTTTCCATATCAAGAATCACACCAGCCCCTGTTTAGCAGCTGACGAGTAAACAATTTGTTGTTTCAGGCATGTTTGGGGATTTTAAAACCTTTTCCACAAATGGCAAACCTAAAAATTTTGAAAATTTAAACGAGGTAATACTTTGGTTGTGATAGTTTTTAATTAATTTTATTATTTTTAGGGTGTTGATGGATATATAGAATTGATACTCATTAGATTCTAAGACAGTAAACTTTTTATTTTTAATATATAGATAAATAATGGGTGAATCTATTAAGACACGGAATATTGCTAATTAGACATGCCGCCGCCCTATACGCACTCGTATAGGCCAATACGAGGCGTATAGGGTTCAGTCTCTGCCAACAGAATGCCACGTCGCATTCCCGGTCTGGCGGCTGGGTCCAATACGGGCCGTATTGATCTATACGCAGCGTATGGGCCACGGGTTTTAATTTTGCTTCAAAAGTTGGCAGAAGTCGATTTAAAAACCTCTATACGTGGCGTATTGCCCTATACGCCACGTATAGGGTATTTTATTAATTTAAGTTTGTTGTTTTTTTTAATTTAATTTATATAACTTTGTTAATATAAGTTTGTTATATTTTTTAATTTAAATTATATAACTTTGTTAACATTTATTATATTTTTGCATTTATAATTTATCATTACAAACAAACAAAAAATTAAACATTACAACCAAAGAAATAAGTAAAAGACTATATACATTACATCACAAAATTAAATATATACATCAAAATGTTTTTACATACATAACCGAAGAAACAAACTAAATACAAATAAAAACAACTAAGCCTGACCCGCCCCGCCGTCATCCTGACCGGCCCCGCCGTCATCCTGAACGGGGTCGTCTGGATAATGACGTGGCAGTGGTAGTGGTGGTAGCTCGATGCCGGCGGCTCGTGATAGATCCACGAGGCTACCAACCGCCCACATCATAAGGTCCTCCATGCGGTCGCTCTGACGAGCCTGTCGCCGTGACTCGGCAACAAGTCGCCGTGAGTCGGCAGCAAGGGTCTCAAGCAATGCCTGGGTGGCCCTGTCCAGCCTAACAGACCGACGCGCGTGTCGGGGATGCTGTGGCGGATGGGCTCCACGTGTGGCTGATGCGGCGCCGGCAACGGCACACCTAGTGGCGGGTCAGGCATCTGCGGGCCCCCCTGTCCAGGCATCGGCGGCAACGGCACCGGGACCCAAACCTGGTCCTGGACGGCCCCTACAAACCGTAGGCCGAGCCCCGGGAAACGGTGCGTGATACGCATGCCGCTAGCCGTGCGGCGGTCTAATCTGACAGGGGGAATGGGCGGTAACAACTCAGGCTCATGCGCATGCCATGGTGTAATACTACGCATGACCTGAGTGATAAAAGCGCCGCCATACAAAAGCCCGCGCCTCTGCCGCATATAGGCAGACGCGAAATAACTAGCGAGGCATGTGGATAGGGCGCACCCCGTGCCTGTAAGCAGGCAGTAGAGAAAGAAGAGGTCTCTATCGGTGCACCACTCACGGCTTTTCTGACGCGGTGCGATCGACGTCGAGATAAGCCGGTGCAAATATCTATAGAGGGGGTCTCTAATCCCCGAAACCCTCGCCTTGGTACCTAACCAAGGGCTATCGGAAATCAAACCCCAAAAATCAAGGAGTACCTCCTTGTCCACCTCCGTCACCGCCGCGGTATAAACCGGCAAAATCGTCTCGGGCTCAAAGTACAAGCCCGTCGCGACGGCCCACTGACGGAGGGTCAGACGGTACTGGTGGCCAAAAATACGGAAGGAGACCTGATCCGGCTCCTCTGCCGGCGCCTCCTCGGGAACGGGCGCTAGCCCCTCCTCTGAGTAGATGAACGTCGAAAGAAACTCGACGACCACCTCTCGGTAGGTCTCGGTGAATGATAGATCAAAAAGCCGATCCCATGGCGTGTCCTCGCCTATGATGGCCCTGGCCCGCTCCGCCTCCTGGACCTCCTGGAGAAGCTCCCAGTCCACCGCCGTCCCCGGCCCCAAACGCACCTCCCGTAGCTTTTGGCACCGGCCATACCACTCCGAGTCTGCCGAAAAATCCAAATAGGGGTAGTGCGCAAGATCCTGTAACTCGTCCATCTGAACATCGTCGTCGTGATCCGCCATATCTGAAAATAATAATATATTTAAAATAATAATAAATTGTTTATTTAATATAAATAAATGATTTAAAATAATAATAAATTGTTTTTATTATTTAAATAAATTATTTAAAATAATAAATAAATTGTTTATTTAATATAAATAAATGATTTAAAATAATTTTTTTAAAAACCTATACGCCACGTATAGCTTTATACGTGGCGTATAGGGTGTTACCGGGTAAGCAAGCCATACGCAGGCCAACCAAGCCATACGCAGGCCAGTTACCGGGCAAAACGAGCCATACGCGGCCAACCAAGCCATACGCAGGCCAGTTACCGGGTAACTTAAACCATACGCAGCGTATAGCCCCATACGTTGCGTATTGTTTCAACTTCTTCCTCTGATGAACTATACGCCACGTATAATTCTATACGCTGCGTATAGTTCATCGAATTCAACTTATAAATCTCTATTTCTACGCAATTTTAATGACTAATAATCAAAATTAAACCTATATTATATATCACGAGTCTAGAATACGTACCTTTACGAGTAAAAGAGGAAATTTTTGACCCGACAATCTCAATCTAGCGTCTCCTCGTATGTGTGTGTGTGTTAAAAATGGGGGGCGTTTGGTGCTGTACGCTGGCTCTTCTGAGTATACCGGTCGCTATACGCCATCGTATAGAACATTACGAGGCGTATAGCTCATGACCTTTGGAATTCCATACGGTACGTATGGATCTATACGTGGCGTATAGTTCATGTATTTTAGTGATGTGATGGATGACTAGTTGCAGAAGTCACCTCGTACCCTAAACCGCACCGTATTGACCTATACGATGCGTATAGGGGTTGGAATGTCTAGGAGTACGATGTTGTCGGGTTTGGGAAATTGTGAAGGCTATACGCATCGTATTGCCCTATACGATGCGTATAGAGCCCGGTCCAGATAGCAATTCCCGTGTCCCATTAGTAGTCCCCTAAATAATTTAAAGTTTTGATTGATTTTATACTGTCAAATAGTTAGTTTAATACTAGTCATAACATCTAATTATTACAAATTATAATAGTTACTTTATTTACTCATCCTTTTAAACTAAAAGACTTTCATTTCTATTTGATAAGATGTACTTATTTTCTTACAAAATTATCATTTTTAATCAGTTATCTTAATGATTAATATTTGATTATTAAAACTTTTATAGAGAAAACATATATAAGCAATATATTTTTTTTTGCATCCCATTTATTATATAGTTAATTTGTTGTCACTAATATTGAGTTTTAACTTTTAACATCCTATAACTTTGAAAATCAATCAACTTTCTATTTTTATGGGCTTGTATATCTAGGAAATTCATTCTAATTTTGTTATTCATTAACTAATTATGACAACCCCAACCAAATCTCCATCTTCTTTAAAAAGAAATAAAATTCTAATTAAATGACTCTTTGTTCCAATTCTAACTAACTTATTGAGGAACAATTTCACTCATTTTAGCATATATCTATTTATGTAGTACATATTAATTTGTAATAAATAATTTGATTACTAATAACAAAATGTATGTTTCACATTAAATAATTATGCTTTAACAAAAGCTTCACACACATAATATATTCTAAAAAGTCCATTGTGTCAAAGAAGTGTAGAAAGCCATAAGGAGGCGTCATGTGTTCCAATGAGTGGAGGGTAATTACGTCCAATAAAACCTAAAAGTATGACAACGATTAAACACGTGTAGGCATCCTGTTAAAAAAACTTTGGACACCCAGTTATACGCACACTCAGTTCAACACGTATTAATTTTTTTTAAATATAGTAATGCCAAAGTCAAATTATATATATAGGGGACGATTATCGTACAAAGGGCTCAAATCGTACGAAGGGGCCCCAACCGTCCGATTAATATGATCTAAGGTTGGGGATAACGCGATGACATAAACGTAATTACTTTGAAAAAATAATGCGTCGTCCAGGTTAAAAAGGGCATAAATGTCAATTTTTATTAATAATCACGCAAAAAACGTGATTTAATCACGTAATCACGCAAAAAACGTGATTTAATCACGTTTTTTGCGTGATTATTAATAAAGTTTGACGCAAAAAACGTGATTTAATAACGTAATCACGCAAAAAAGTCAATTTTGAAAAATCACGCTTTGAAAATTAAAACTAAATGTGATTTCATATATTTCTCATTATTAGGGAAATTAAAAATATAAACATGTTAATGTGTATATTTCTCATTATTAGGGAAACTAAAAAACATGTATACGTTTTTTTCCCAAACTGACGTCTTTTCCAAATCACGTTTTTTCACAACATTTAATCAGATTTCAATTAAAACTAAAACTAAATCACAAAATCACGTTTTTTCAATTAATACGCGAATTGCGAATTTATAATCACGGATTTTTAGATAAGGATAGTAATTTGGAAAACGGAAATTTGAAAATAAATTCAAAAATGAAAAATATGATTTCAATTTGGATTACTTTGGGATTGAAAAAATATATATTTCTGTTTTCCCACAATTAATGTGATTTCAATTTGAAAATCACGTTTTATTCGAAAACGAATTCAGAAAACCACACTTTGGAAAATCACGGAAAAAATGAAATTACGTTTAATTAATAACTGGTAGAATGACAAAAGTATCATTCCTACTAAAATTAAAAAGGAACACGCGGCGCATCCATATTCCTTCGTATACTTCGTACGCTTTGATGACTTTTTATTTAATACTTCCCATATATATATATATATTATTAATAAAAAAATTTATTGCAACATTATGATATGTTTAATTTATATAATGATATGAAATGTGTCATAGAAATTTGGTAATTAGACTACATCAAATATAAGTGATACAATGTATACTAGATATCTATGCTTTCTAATAAATAAAAGTTTTGATAAGATATTTTGTAACGAATCAAAATCCGGGTTTCGTTTCAAATAATTAAATATTTCTATTTAATATTATGGCGGAAATAATATTTTAAAAATAAGTTGAAACAAGTGGGATTCTATTAATTTTGGGATTATGTTAGTTTTTTTAACTAGTTTTGGCATGGATATGCGTGATATGAAAGTTGAGGGACTGAAATTACAAATATGACAAATTTGCCATATTTGACTAATGAGAAGTCAAAATCCAGAATTTTCATTGTTGTGGGTGTCGATGCTCTCAAGAGAAAAAAGAGAAAAGGAGTTTTAAAGATAAAATCTTGTAATTGAGGCTTGATTTGTGAAGGTGTTGGCTTGCACATCATCTTCCTAACATCAAGTAAGTGATTATCATCCATTTGAGTTCACCATTGTTGGGTTAGTAGGTGGGTTTTGTAAAAATCTAAAGTTTTTGATGTATGGGGTTAAATTGGTGTTATATTGTTGATAATCTAACTAAACTAAATGTAAAAGGTGGTGAATAACATCATAGAACCTTTTAATTTTGATTTTTGAAAATTAGTGTTCATATGGGATGAATTGGGGGTCTTTGATTTATGATGATAGAATGTTAAATTGAGGTTGAGATAAGTGTTTAATTGATGTTAGACACTTGAATGAACACCAAATTAACCTAATGATAATGATGAAATGAAAAATTAGTGTTAAGGAAATGGTAATGAAACTCAAGTATGTGAGTTTGGGTGAAAAAAGGGTGTTTAGATATGAGTATTTAACCCAAACGGGTCAGTTTGGGTTGAAAATAGAAGATTGAGTTGTGAACCCAATTAAAATGTGATTTTGAAATATAATAGATTACTAAACTAGGTGAATGTGTTTAGGTAATCAAATTGTACAGCGTGAAGGGGGAACATGATCTTCAAACCCGAAAGGTAAGTGCTCTTGTAACGGAGTTATGGTCGTGTGCCATAATGGAAATGAAAATTTGTCAAACATGAGATGGTTTTAAGGAAAGAAAGGAACGTGTATGTGGTTATGCAAGTGATATGTCGCCTAAGGGGTAATTTGGTGGAAACGGGTCAAATGGGTGGATGAGTGGAAATGGTAATACTTTACCATGCTGTTATGATTTGTTTTCATTACTAATGGTGTTTTATATGTGGTGACATGTAGGAAAAACTCCGGTATGATCATGGTCAAGTTCATGGCGTTTGATGATTCTCGTATGCATTTTTGGATAATTTCGGGTGTAATTAGATGTCCATCAATTGGGTGTAAACCGATACATGAAATTGTAGTTTTTGGTACAAATGTATGTTGTTTGAATGTTAGAACCCAAATCTAAGTGTTGGAAAAATTTTATGGCAAAATGGGTTAATGTAGGAAAAAAATTGACTAAGTGTTGAAAGCTGCTGAAAATGAAACTTTCTGCCTCCGAGGGTCTTCGCGCCACGCGAAAAACCAGAGAGGGTCTTTCGCGACACGCGAAAGACCTGGTTCTCGGGCAGGCCATTTTGGACTCACTCGCGACACACGAAGGGAGGGAGCCTGGTCCTCGCGCCACACGAGGATAAAAAAAATCTTTCTTGGGACAAATGCTTCCGCGTGTTTATTGATTAAATAATCGGTGTTTGAAATTAGAGTGTTACACATTTATCACTTTCTAGTGCATCCTAAGCCTTTTTTTCCCGCATTTCTTTCCTACTAATTCTACTAATTATACAAATTCTTTAATTGTTTTTATAATTTTTTTCCGGCCTCTCTCTTCTATTAAATAATAATGATTTTTATAATTATTTTTATAAACTGTTTTTTATTTTAATAAAAATAGGTTTGTTCATGAAACATTTTTATAAATTGAACATTTCTTTTATATATTCCTTTTATAAAACATTTTTAAAAAATAACTATATAACGTTTATAGAATTTATCGGTTGCAGCGATAAGTTATCATTATTTATGTAACATGACTCGAGCCGAACCAAAAATTCGAACGTCGAGTTAAGAAACATTTGAGCATCGAAAAAAACTGAACCGGTAAAAAAAATTCCAGGTTCAGTCGCCAACCAAGATGTTCATAAGGTAGATTCTAGAACCTGAAAAGGGTTTTCGCTAAAACCACATTTGCACCGCTGAAATATTTGAACTCTAAAAAAAGATTGTATAATCGTCAGATCGAGATTTAGGAATTAAAAATTTAATTCTTTTTTTTCCTTCAAAAGTTTCTTGATTTGACCATTCACCTTTTCCATCACTAGAATACATACTAAACTCCGGCCTACCGCCCACAGCTACAAACTATACATACATACATGTATATTATGCATTTATGTGTGAAACGGTCTTAAAACATTTTTTTTTTGTGTTTTTATTGGTTTCATAAGTTATTTACAGTGATCGTAAAGGTTTATAACCTTATATTTTATGAAATTTACAAAATAATTACATCATTTTTTTGTAAGGTTTATAATTTTCATATTGCAAGTTTTTAACCTACACAATGAATATATTTTTTTTAATTGAACTTTTTTCACAATACTTCAAAAGATGGATCTTAAAAAACATGTTAGTTTTTTTTAATTAATAGAAAATTTAATTCAAGGAGTTCAAGAGACACCAATATCATAAAGTAGCATCACCTCAGGTGGTGAATAAGATATTGTAAGTTGTAACATCTGCAAAATGCAAAACATTTCTATAAAGTAGCATGTTCCTTTTAATATGTTGGTGGTAAATCTACAAACAACAAAAATGTTTTAACATAAAAAATAAATTATTTATACCATGTGTAGATTGACGTTTAAGTGTAAAGAGTAAAAACATCATGTACAGACTTAAAATACCATAAACATAAAATGCAATAAACATGTAAAACATTATGTGTAGATTGACGTTTAAGTGTAAAACACTATGTGTAAAATGTTAAAACACCATGTACAGACTACAAAACACTATTTACACCATATGTAGATTGACGTTTTATTGTAAAACACTATGTATAAAATGTTAAAACACCATATAAAGAGTAAAAACACCATGTACAGACTTAAAACGTCATAAACATAAAACACAATAAACATGTAAAACATCATGTGTAGATTGACGTTTAAGTGTAAAACACCATATATAAAGTGTTAAAACACCATGTACAGACTACAAAACACTATTTACACCATGTGTAGATTGACGTTTAATTGTAAAACACTATGTATAAAATGTTAAAACACCATGTACAGATTTAAAACGTCATAAACATAAAACACACTAAACATGTAAAACATCATGTGTAGATTGACGTTTAAGTGTAAAACACCATGTGTAAAATGTTAAAACACAATATACAGACTAAAAACACTATTTACACCATAAAACGCAAGTGATGTGTAAAATGTTAAAACACCATGTTCAAAACCATCTGGGTCAGGAGTGACGAATTCGAAGGACATAATCATAGTTACGTTTCTGTGGGTAGTCGCTGCAGTCGGGGGACGAATTTTGTTGTGCAGTAGCGAAAAGAAAAAAAACGCTTTATATCGTTTGGTATTTGGTTGGGCAGTAGCGGAAAAGGAAAAGAACAAATTTTCAAACACCAATTTTGATGTTGGGTACAGACTAAAAACGCCATTTACACCATAAAAACACCATGTACACCATAAAAATGCCCAGTTTAATGCAAAACCAGGTTCATCGGTATTTTTTTTAATATATCAATACCATACTCGTAGGAAAGATAAAAAAACGCGCGATTTTATGGTATAATTTTTTTTAAAAATAATTACGTATAAAAAACTTATGAACGTTTAAAAAAATGGGGGAAATGACATGTAACTAGCATGTGCAGTTTTTTGGTATGATCTTCCCTTTCTACCCCTCCTAATGGAATCTAATTTGCAAATATTTACAATTATGCCACCACATCAATCTCAACAAAAAACCCAATGATCTTGTGGCTCAAATTCCTTCTTAGACTTTTTAAAGTTTTGGGCCTTTGTAGAGTAACCTTATGTAACATCCCAAATTAATAAATCAAATAAATGAAATGAGGTCGGAATTAAATCGTGGGTTTAAATGAAAAATAAAAGGAAAGAGAACGGGGTTGGGCTTGGCTGCAATGGGCCGATAGGAGGCCAGGTATATAAGGAGCATGACCAGCTCCACCTCCCTCATTCTCCACATCTTGCGCAAGTTTCTAGAGAGAGAGAGAGAATGATCTGGTTAGAGAGAGAGAGAGAAAGGAAACCGGCTCAAAAGCTCGGAAAGTGTCACGCACCATCCCAATAACACACAACAATGGAAATCATACTTCAAGAGGTAACCATCTTCACCGAATCTGAGTTTTTACAACTTTTGGGTTTTGGGTTAAAATTGCTTAAAGGTTAAGTTTTTACGTATGTAATTGAAAACAAACCATAGATCTGAACTCATGAATGAAAATGAAACGTTTGTAACGTAAAAAGTTCGAAGCTTGAATGATTAGAAATCATTGACCAAATCTAGGATTTCTGGTGGGGAAGAAGGTCGCGTAGGCGAACTTAACATGTTCGCCTGGAACCATTACGGCGAACTTAAATGTTCTCTTTAACATGCTCGCTTAAACTAGGGGGCGAACTTACTGTATGTTCGCCTAAGCCAAAGATGGCGAACTTACCATACCTTCGCCTAATGTCTAAGTAGCGAACTTGCTATGTTCGTTTAAGCTCAAAGATGGCGAAATTATCACATCTTCGCCTAAGATTCATGTAGCGAACTTGTCATATTCGCTTAAGCCAAAGATAGCGAACTTACCTAAGTTTGCTAAACCCTAAATATAGAAACATCTAGTGTCGTTTAGGTTCATTATCTTATCTTGTATGACTTGATTATACAGATTATGTGTGACCTTAGTGACGCTCATTGACCAACTGTTATACTTCAGGAACCCGCGCATCAGGTGAGTTCTATGTGGCCCCTATGTGTTATGTGCGAATGTTTTCCAATGTTTTGGGGCTGGAGTGTATACATGCAAAGTGAATGAATGTTATAAATGATAATATGACCGTATGTGATATGAAAGTAAATGATGAACTATGATGTGACAAATGAATGTTTATTAAGAATGTTTACAAAGGATGTTTACAAAGAATGAAACGAATGAAATCTTGCTTTATATTATATATATTGCATGTTATGAATGTACTAAATGTTAAGGACGGAATTACGGACTACTTCGGTTGGACGGTACGATGGTGACGGCTACTATGGTAGACGGACGACCATACGACTAATATGCAAACAAAATGTTAAAGTTTAGAAAGGTAGACTAAATACGGAGTAGTACGGTAAACGAAGGCCTTTAATTAAAGCACGACTGCATATATATTTCGTATGGGAAACGGATGCCTTAGGGCGAAAGGACGGACAACGATGGTAGGACGGTATGACGGACGGCCAAAGGTTTGTCGGACGGTAATGAAGGACGGACTACTTCGGTAGACACGGTATGAATGACGGCCTACGATGGTATGACAGAGTGTCTGTCTTTGTGACTTAAGCAATCAATGGCAGACTGATCACCCTTATGTTTATAACCAACGAATGTTCAATGAAGGCAATGATATATATAAATATATATAAATGTGTACGTACAAACGAATGATGTTATACCTAATTGCTTTAAACTAAAACTCACCAGCGTTAGCTGACTTTTAGTATGCACTTCATGTAGCAAGAGGAAAGGACGGACAAAGGCGTGAAGGCTAACTGGATCAAGACTGACATCCTGTTTATTGCTTATGTGTTAAGACAATGTTTGACTTTCACTCTTTATGTAACTGAATGATTGAACGTTTCTGCTATGTTTGAATGTTTTACTTAATGATCAGTGAATGGTAACTATGTTTATGAGTAAATCCAATAAGTGAGGTCTCTCGTGTTTGAGGTCTTACACCTTATACTATATATAATTATATATATATTAATCTCGATTTACATGGGCATTTGAACAGAAATCTCTAATATATGCATAGGGCTTTCCAAAAGTGAGTCGGGCTGATGTGGCTTGATTTGTAAACAAGACAAGCTTGAGCAAAGGTATGTTTGCTCGTTTGGCTAGTTTAAATTAAGACTAGATTTTAATGTTTATAGGTTACAACCAAAATAGTAGTCTAATCTTAATTTTTCTAAGCTCAAGTTTTACATAAATCTAAGCTCGTTGACTCCCTTGTATTGAATCTATTTATAAATTATGTATGTAAAAATATTATTTTTTATTAAATTAAAAAATAAAAAGCTGCCTTGAGTTTTTTACAAACCAAACTCAAGCTCAAACTTTTGTTCACTAAAAATAAGTGAGTCAAACCGAGCTGACTCGTTTAACTTGAAGTTCTAGCCAGAGCTGAAGCTAGCTCGGCTTGGCTCACTCGTTATGCAACCCTATATATGCAAATCGAATGGGAAAAGATGAAGGTGGAGAAATTGACGGAAAGTAAATTGAGAAATAAAAGGATTTAAGTTAAATTTACTAAAAGTAATATGTTTAGAAGGTGAATTTAAATTTCGAATAGTACCCTATTCAATTTTTCTGCAATAAAACTATAAAAGTATAAAACAGAATGCAACTTGAGAAAATATGATAATGGAATTCTAAAAAATCCAATATGAGAAAACTAGAAGGGAAGGTAAATGACCAAATTGGGGCTAAAGACCGTAAGGGTTGTATTAGTATATTATTTAAAGCTTCTACTTATAGGGAAGTTTGACCTACCTTCTCACCCCCAAAGAAAACAAGAAATGATATTTTATTGTAATAAAGAAAATAAACAGAAAAGATAAATAGATTTGTTTGGACCATAGAGATAGCACTCGAAGGCTAAATGATAAGTTGGCAATTTCAGACTTTATGGATGGTGACAACCATATAGGAGTAGCGATTTGCAGGTATAGGTGCCCGCCATATAAGGCTTTATTTCTTCTTTTTTATTTGTCAATATTTAAGTATTGTCTTCTATGTTATATATATATATATATATATATATATATTCAATAGAGATATACAAACTTTGTTAATCTTTTTTTTCTACAATAATTGTATAATGCATCACAAATCATACTGTTAAGTGATTATTATACAAAAACGAGGAATTACCATTTCTCTACTTATTAATGATTATGTTTATATTCTTTTAATTTTGTCTAATTCTTCTTAAAAGATAAATGACATTTATCATTGTATCCTCACTCTTTTTCTCTCCTTATCTCCATGTCACAGCCATGAATTTTATGAAGATAATTATAAAGTTGGGGATGACACTTTTGATTCATTAGTTAGATCGTTTAGATTATGTTTTATATATTATATGATTTGCGTTCAAAGTATTTAACTTAAAACAAAACATGTCAAATTTACTTTTATCATATGAAGATAAATGTATTTTCGAATCGATCTGTGCCTACAATAAAAAAAAATCTTTTAACTTTTAAATCAAAGATTCATATTGTTTTGGAAAACATAAATCTAATTTGCAGGTTATAAATGATTTTGTTGTATGGCTGTATGTGGTTTGATTATCAACAATTCCTTTTACAAATATTTATGCAACTTTTAACTTTCAACTAATTCAGCTTTGCTGATAGGTGTGTCATTTTAGTTAAACAAAAGTCATGACTATAAAAGATAATCTTGATTACTTATAAACAAGAAGTATATATATATATATATATATATATATATATATATATATATATATATATATATATATATATATATATATATATATATATATATATATATATATATATATATATATATATATATATATATATATAGGGTGTGGTTCAAATGATAACCACTCTCAAACATAGTGTTATACATATAACAATTATCATTTTATTAGTGTAACATATATGTAATACTACGTGTCACATATATGTAACATTGTGTGATACATATATGTAAAACTCCTCATTTTCGTATTTATGTTCAAAATATATGTTCAAAGAGTATTTAACAATTAAAAGAAAACAAATTTATAAATTATGTGATTGTTTAAGAGTGGTTATCACGGTTATCATATAAAAAACGGTTATCATTTGAACCCTTCCCTATATACATACATACATACATACATATATATATATATATATATATAGGGGTTAGGATCAAATGAGAACTCATAAATACTTGAGAACTCGCGAGAACTCGTCAAAATATCAATTAAAACCATTTTTCTTTGTTTTCACTACCTTTATAATTAAAATACAACATAAAAAATAATTTATCTCTCCAATTAGTTCATCTCTTCTTTCTAAATTATTCTTAAGAAAATTTAAACACATATGTAAATGGTTAACACTTACACATGTGTAGATTTTTTTTAATAAATAAATACATGTAAATTTACATACATAAATTCATTTTTTATATTGTATTCTAATAATAAAGGTAGTAAAAAAAAAAAATGGTTTTGATTGGTTTTTGACGAGTTCTCAAAATATTTAAGAGTTCTCAAATGATCCATTCCCTATATATATATATATATATATATATATATATATATATATATATATATATATATATATATATATATATATATATATATATAGGGTGCGGTTCAAATGATAACCAATATTTATATGATAACCGTGATAACCGCTGTCAAACATAGTGTTACGTATATGTAACAATTATCATTCTGTTAGCGTTACATATACGTAACACTATGTGTCACATATATGTAACATTATGTGATACGCATATGTATGACCCCTCATTTCCGTATTTATGTTCAAGATATATATTCAAGATATTTAAATACCCGTTTAACAATTAAAAAAAAATAATTTAAAAATTATGTGATTGTTTGAGAGTGTTTATCACATAAAAAAATGGCTATCATTTGAACCCTTCCCTATATATATATATAGGGAGATTCAAATAAGAAGTGAATTTTCGCTAATAAATGATTTTTTTAACCGAAACTGGGTCAAACGAACTCCGATTGAGCTCATTCCAGCGGCGTTGAAACCAGCTCGTCGAGGTTTTTGGGGGTTGGGGGATGGGGGGATTTAGGTTTTTGGGGGGGTGGGGGTTGGGGGATTTAGGTTTTAGGGGGTGGGGGGGTGGGTGGGGGTAGGGGGATTTAGGTTTTTTGGGGGTGGGGTGGGTAGGTTTAGGTTTTTGGGGGTGGGGATGGGGTGGTTAGGTTTTTGGCTTTAGCTCTAGAATTTATTTCGACGAGCCGGTTTCAACACCGCTGAAATTAGTTCAATCGGAGTTCGTTTGACCGAGTGTCTTAGGTTTCTTAGCGAAAATTCACTTATTAACATTCCCATATATATATATGTAATCAAGGCAAGTGTGATTTTTTTAAGTTGCAGTTTCACCACTTGTACAATAAATCTGTTTTTAACCCATTTAATTTTAAATTAACTTGATTTTCCCTAATAACTTGCGTTCCTTATATTTTATTAAACTGAATAAGCAGTTGTGTTAGACTTTATTTTTCTCGACATTTTGGTACAAATTTAATTGAAAATAGAGTTGTATTTAAAATAAAGTGTTTTTTTGTATGGTAAGCTATAACGAGTGCCGGTAACGTACCGGTACCGTGAGGAACCAACCCGATACCGACCAAACAACATTGGTATCAGTATTATCGAAACCAGTACTATATTCGTTTTATGGTTTTTGTTCGATGTAAAACACGTGTCGATAATACTTCAATACTTGGAACCTAATCCCTAATATCCTTCGAAATCAAGAATCTATCAAGTTTGCTCATCTTTTTACCATTACCTGAAACCCGAGTGAACTTAACCCCGCCCACCCCCACCCCATAATCAACTAATCCATGACAAGATATAAGATTATTAAAATGCAAAGCCACATTAGGAGAAAACTCTGTACCCAACCTTTCCGATGAAAGGACTAAAACCAGGTATCTCTCATAGTTAGCACAAACAAGCATAAACATAGTTCTTAAACTTTGAATAATCAATTAAAACACATCGGAAGTCTATTACAAATTTAGAGTTAACTAAAACTTTCAAATATAAATGTTCAACGTTCATAAACTAATTTCTTAGGGATGTCAGTCTTCGTCAGTAACAACCATCCGGCCATTCCATTCCATTCCATTCCAAGCCCTCGCGACTTCATATCTTCTCTTTCTCTTGTCACTCATATAAAACTAATATAAAAAACAAGTATACATTATAATGGCATAGAAAAACATTTATTTACATATTTAATTATTTTCATGCTCTGTTAATTAAGTCATACATTATGTGTCTATCATCTGTTTCTTTTTTTACTATCCACCAATGACCTATTACTTCCACGAAGGATATTTTTTTGTCCACAAAGGACACTCTTTCTTTGTGAGTATTGCTCCCTAAGGCTCAACATCCAAAGGCCGATAATCGCCTCTTATGTCCACGAAGGACTTCTTACTTCCATGAAGGACTTCTTACTTCCACGAAGGACATTATATTCTTTAGGTGACCATCATCACCATGGTAATAATCATTACCCCTGTTCTACCAGTTGCAACATCACCAACTACAGTGCCCTGTCAAGCACTGTACCCGTTATTCATATGACAAGCATGCAACTCATGCAATGATACTGTCATAGGCTTCGGGTAGCACCAGTCACAAAGACTATGCTACTACCTCAAGACTTGCTTTGGTGTAACCATACCCCGACAGATAGACAATGTATTAGACTTATCTTTTCCATTTTCACTTGTTTATAAAACATACAGTTAGATAAACCACTTCTCTTTCGTTTATAAACTACATAGTTAAATAAACCCGTTCTTTAATCGTTTACTGTTTACAAAACGTTAGTCAGGTAAACCTTTTCTTTCTCATATCATTCACGTTTAAGTAATAAAATATACTTATTACAAACGTCTATTTCTGAGTATGCACACCACCCTAAAACAGTAAAAATAGGGATTCTTGACTCACTTGTTAATTCGGCTCAAACGCACTATCAATGGATCAACTGGTTCGTTCGAAATATGGATTGATAGTCAAACTATATTAGTTCTCAACGTTATTCTAATCCTGAGCGAAACTACTCTATGACTCTTAAGCGAAACTAGGGCACTTTCGCTTTCTAAATCACAGCGAAACTAAGTTGTAGGCGAAACTGAGCCTTAGGCGAAACTAGGGTTAGTTTCGCTTTCAATGAACTAAGCGAAACTAGTCAGTTTGGCTTCACGAACAGTTTCGCTTCTCTGTAGTTTCGCTTGGTCATCTTCTCCAGCAGAAACTTAGGGTTTCTGCATGAGAATGATGGCCAAGGTCTGATCACGTCAAGGTATCAACTTTTTACGTTCAAAACTCGTGTTTTATGCTCGTGATGCTAGGTCTATGGTTCGTTTTGCGTTTTAAACATAAAAATCCAACATTTTGATCAAAAACTCATAAAACCCATAAAAACTTAAAAACTCAGATCTAGAGCAGATCTTACCTCAAAATGGACTAATTCTTCGAAGATTCTTCACGTAGTCGATGGAGCAATCTCGGGTCCAAAATCGTCACTTTCTCTCACTAGGATCTCTCTCTCTCTAGAATTCAAAAATGGATGGTGGAATGAGGAAGGGGTGTGGAGCAGCTAGGGTTTGTAGTTTCTCATCCCCTTCCTTTTTTTCTTTTTTTTTTCGGTAAGTCGTGTCTGCCTCCTTGGATTTCTATTTCTTTTACACAAACCTGCTTATTTATCCTTTAGTTATTTTCAGAATGTTATATACGACGAGAATCTAACGGCACTAAAATCACCAAATAAAATATACATACCTAGATTATTACTCATGAAGGATGAAATAAAATCCCAAAACAACCTCTTAGCACTTTCCTCATGAGACGCATACACGTTAATTATAAAACACCGACAATTAAAAGGGATCCATTCACCTTCCACCACAAGCACATTGTCTGTACACATAATAAAATGTTATCCAAAAATAGAAGGGTCCCACAAAGAAAGTAAACCCCCGATCTTCCCCTCGCACTGCTGGAAAAAAATCAAAATGAGAGTATTCCCCCACAAGCTTCTTAAGTAACAAAAGTCCACCATACACATGCGTTTCCTATAAACCAAGAAAGTTAACAGTGAATTTAGAACACGACCTTCTAATCTCTTTCCTTTTCAAAACGTTTCCGATCCCACAACAATTTATGGACAAAATATTCATTTATCCACAAATTTCTCACTCATCCTTTTAACCAAATTTTCAAGGTCCCCTTCATTTCCCTCCATGATATGAATCTTCCTAGAGATCTCCTGCAATCAGTAAGCCTCCACTCTACCCGTGATTAAAACCACTACTGCCATTAGATTGAATACTTTTACTAAGCCCGTTCAAATAGGAATTTGATTTAATAGGATAAGAAAATCTCACTCCCCTAAAACCAGGAGGCTTAGACAAACCTGAACCGGACTCCCCGTCACCGTTTTTTACATTACCATCTTCTAATGGTGTAACTTGGTTAGCCACAATCCCCAACAATTGCAATCTCATCTACAGTAACTTGGTCAGCCATAATTCCTAAAGGGTGGTTCTCGACTACTACCTCCCCAAAATTAGCAAATTCATCCACATTAACGTGCTTACGTGCCGGACCCATCTCCTGTTTATTAAGATCATTAATACCCTGGTCCTCTAAACCACACTCCTCTGATCAACTTCATATCCCCAACAGGAGGAGTGTTGGAGATATCGTCCTATCTTTCCGACTCATCAACAATGAACATAAATGTGGGATACCAATCTTCCAATTCTTTAAACCATACGTCATAGGTAACCCATCAACTATAATATTAACTTTCTCGAGAATACGTTCCTGGTAAGTAGTATGGATACATACTCTAACTATGGCCATGCTTGCTTCCTTGTCATCTAACGAAAACAAATACTCACCCTAGCCCTCAGAAATTTTCATAAATGAACTCGAAGTCCAAGCATACATTGGTAGACCTTCAATCAAAATCCACACCAACCGATCCTTCACTGTAAAGTTGTTGGATACATTGTTAAGCTCCGAAAAAAAAAAACAGTTTGTTCCTTCCTGGGATTTGAATTGATTGCATTCATTAGCGGATTGAAATTCAATCCAAACCCAAAGGCCTCCCACGTATCGGATTTTCACCCCACACTATCCCTCCTTGTCGCAAATTACTGGTAAGTTAGTAATTACCTGTGCATCCCTAACTTTCCCAAGTAAAACACAAGGGCAATCCTTGATGTTCAAAAGATTAGTGGCTGCTAACACAAGGTTCTTTGAAGTAATTATCCTTTCCACATGTTTCAGTCCCTCCTTTAAAATTGAAGCATATGAATCTGTATGCTCCTTTGTGGACTTCTCCTCAATAGGTTTTTGCATACTGTTAGACCCCTGATCACGACTAGCCCTACTCTGGTCTTGTGTTCGATTTCTAAACGCACCCTACCAAAGTTTTCAACATCAACAAACAGATGGAACAATCCAATCTAAATAATTCTGAGATTCTGGACTAGTTTTTCTTGATCGCAAACCTTTAGAAACCTCACGAAACCAAAACGTTTACCGTTCTTTGTCAGTTTTGTTGCAATGTACACATCAGCTACAACACCCCAAGCCTCACAAACCTTACACAGATCTTTCTTGTCCATATAGTTTGGGAAATTAGAAAAAAAACGTTCGTAGATAAGTCATGCACCTTCGTGAAATTAGGGTTTATGCCCCCCCCATACCTCGATCCATGCTAAGCATTCATCCTTCTGTGATGTTGTTGATTAGTGTTGCTCGATGTATTGAACGTCTACTTCCAATGCACTACAAGAAAATGACCTTGTGCCGACGGCGCCTATACCGACGACACTTGTCGTCGGCATATGTTACCCTATACCGACGACATGTCGTCGGGATAGGCTAATTTGGAAATTTGAGAAGAGAGACCCTATACCGACGACATGTCGTCGACACAGGGTTGAGCCAGATGGAGGGAAAACATGGCGCCTAATGAAAAATTGGGAAAAACCTATACCGACGACATGTTGTCGGTATAGGTTAATTTGGATTTTCTTTTTTTTTCTTTTATTTAATAAATTTTTGTCGATGATTTTTTTTTAATTAAAAACAATTATGGGAAAACTCTATACCGACGACATGTCGTCGGTATTGAGTTTTTTACTTTATTGACCGGTCAAAACCCTACGAATACCTATACCGACGACTTGTCGTCGGGACAGGGGACCTATTGCGCCGACTTTCCAGCCTATACCGACGACATATCGTCGGTATAGGTCTCAGCGTGAATAAACCAGGAAACAGCTTTCTGCTTCCCATTTCCACGAAAAAAACCCTCAAAAATCTCTCATCTTCTCTCTTTGGCGATTTCCCGTTTTTTGTGTGTTTTGTGGAGCAATCTTCACCAATCTCTCGGGTTTTGAGGTTAGTTAACATCTATGTTTCAATCTTGACAAGAAAATCAACATTTTTGGGTTTTTTGCTTAATTTCTTTGATTTTTGTTATGTGTTTGAAGCTTTGACCATTTTTTGTGGATTTCAAGCTATTCGAAGCTATTTGCAAACTTGGTTAGTAATTTTTCTATAAATTAGGTTTAGATGTATGTTTGTATGTATATTGTTATGTTTATTTATATGTATGTATATATGGTTTAGATGTATGATTTTATAAATATTTATGATGAAATTAGGTTTAGATGTGAAATTAGGTTTAGATGAAATTTAAGAATTTGGACATTTATATATGTATGTTTGTATATAATATGTATGTATATATGTGTATGTGTGTTTGTATGTATTTGTATTATGTTTATGTATGGAATTGTGTTTATGTATGTAATTTGAGAATTTGGGTATTTGTTTATGTATGTTTGTAAAGGCTATGTATGTATATACGTGTATGTATGTATTTTTATGTATGTAATTGTGTTTGTGTATGTAATTTTAGAATTTGGTCATTTATTTATGTGTGTTTGTATATAATATGTATGTATATGTGTATGTATGTTCGTATGTTTGATTATGTAATTGTATGATTTGTATCTATATAATTGTGTATGTATTTATGTAATTGTGAATGTATGCATATATCTTTGTATGTATATGTAACTTTATTTAATTTTGTAGCAAGTTCGAAACTCATTGCGGTTGGAGAGGTGTGAATAACATCTTATTTGTGTTTCATTGAATTTTTTTAAGGTACGCATCCCGACTTTTATACCTTTATGTACGTCTCATGTTGTGTACAAAAATATATTTATTTAGGATAACTCTTTAGAATATACCCGTCCGAAATTTATCTGATAGAGATAAATTTTGGATTGTCCCATTTGGGACATCTTTTTGAATATTCTAGCTTATTTAGGATATGTATACATTTTAACGGGTTGACATTTAAGAAAAAAATTGGTAGATATTTCTCCTTACTCCTTCGAGTTTGCGGTTTATCTGCATACTTGGGGAGTTAAGGGGAAATGCTGCTGATTTTTTCTTAAATAGTCAACTCGTTAAAATGTATACATATGAGATAGAATATTCAAAAAGTGGGTTAGGATCCACCGCCTTAGAGTACCGATCAAATCACATACATTCATTTATATCATTTATTACATGCACGTATATGTGTATGCTTATAACACAATAGATATGACACTAGATATGGCAATTGATAAAAGTTGGGTTACACTGGGAAATCGGAATTCTCCGGCTTTCTTAAGAGGTCTTCGCAACTTTATAGAGACGGCCAAGAACCATGTCAACGGTCGAGGTAGAGCGTTTTGCCCGTGTAGACGTTGTTGTAATGCGTGTCGACAGGATTTGAACACGATATATGGCCACATACATGACCGTGGGTACAATCATATCAGAATTGGATTTATCATGGTGAACAACATCCTCGTGTGGCGGAGATAGCATCACTTTTTGCCCCAAGAACAACACCAACTCCTCCAATAACTACAACAACAAATAATGAGATGTTTGATGCCATAGATGATGTGATGGCAGAGCAAAATACAAACAAGGATAATATAGATGAAGATGGGACTGGTTTAGACCCAGAGTTTGATGCGTTGTTTGAGGAGCTAAATAAGGAGTTATACCCTGGTTGTAGTTAAATGCCTTCCCTAAACTTCATAGCCAAATTGATGCATATCAAAGTTATCAACAAATGGACGAATAGTTCGTTTGACCAACTGTTAGAGCTTCTACAAATTGCATTGCCGAAGGAAAATCACGTTCCAGCGTCACACTATGAAGCTAAGAAGAAACTGAGTAAGATTGGGTTAGGATATCAGTCTATCCATGCTTGCATTAATGATTGTGCACTGTTTTGGAAGGAGAATGAATCAATGCAAAACTGTCCGGTATGTAATGAGAGCAGATGGGTTGATAAAAACACAAAGGGGAAGAAAGTACCACATAAAGTGTTGCGCTACTTTCCTTTAACTTCACGGCTTCGACGAAGGTATAGTTCAAGATTAACGGCAAAAGAAATGATTTGGCATAATACTGGATGCTTAACGGATGGTATGATGCGACATCCGGTTGATGGGAAGGCATGGCAAGAATTTGATGAGAGATATTCGGATTTTGCTAAAAAACCAAGGAATGTCCGCTTAGGTTTGGCTGCCGATGGTTTTAATCCGTTCGATAACATGAGTCAGACTTACAGTATGTGACCAGTAGTGTTAACAACATATAATTCACCACCGTGGTTATGTATGAAAGAGTCTTCTTTCATGTTAACCTTGCTAATTCCCGGGCCTAAATCACCTAGTAAGGACATTGATGTATTCTTAAGGCCTTTAATTGATGAGTTGAAAATGTTGCGGGCTGAAGGAGTCCAGGTGAGAGATGCATCAACCAAAACTGAATTTTGAATGCATGAGGCACTGTTATGGACTATTAACGATTATCCTGCTCGTAGTAGCTTGTCTGGATGGAGTGGTCAAGGTTATAAAGCATGCCCTACATGTAACGTTGACACACATTCGTGCGCTATAACGAATAAGATAGCTTTTGTTGGACACAGAAGATTCTTGCCTAGAAAGCATAAATGGAGGAACGATCTGTCGTTTGATGGCAAGAAAGAGATAAAACATCCTCCTCGACGATTGACTAATGCTCAAATATTAGAACAACTAAAAAATCTCCCAGATCGTGTTCCGGGGAAACATCCAATGTATGGAGGGTTAAAAAGAAAGCACCTTACATCAGAGTTGAATTGGACTAAACGAAGTATCTTCTTTGAGCTGGATTATTGGTCTTATCTGCTTTTAAAACACAATCTTGATGTTATGCACGTGGAGAAAAATGCGTGTGAGAGTTTATTGGATACTTTGTTGATGAACGATAAATCAAAAGACACACACAAAGCCCGCAAAGACTTGGAAAATATGGGTATTCGACATAACCTATGGCTAACACAAAAAAAACAAGTTGTACCAACCACAAGCTCCTTACTCTTTCACACCCAGTGATCGAGAACGCTTTTGTCAGTTTATTAGAGGAGTGAGACTGCCTGATGGATTTGGATCGAATTTAAAAAATAAGGTACTTCCCAATGATTCAAATATAATTGGGTTAAAGTCCCATGATTATCACATCCTCATGCAACGATTGCTGCCAATAGGGGTACGATCGGGTCTGCACAAAAATGTTTCAACAACAATAAATGACGTTTGCACATTCTTTCAAAAAACTTGTGTCAGAGGGTGTATAAAGATCACAAGACTGATAAGTGGACTCCTGGAGAAACAATGATAAGTGGCGAGGCGTTGAACTCGGAATCATCGCCGAGTGTCAGAGGGCGTATAAAGATCACAAGAGAGAGTTGAAAGTTCACTTCGAGGAGAATGGGGGATACGATGATGTGGATGCGGCGATGAATAATCCACCAGAAGATCTTGATCAAGAAACTTGGGAGACTTTGATTAATGAGCTGTTTTTAGATGCGAGCTATAAAAACCGCTCGGAGAAGAACAAACAAAACCGATCACAACAACGTTACCCAAGTTACCATGGCAGTAAATCATACGCCCAACGCCGACACATGGAGGTATGAAATACAATTGTTAGTATCATATAAACATGCTTATTAATTCTTAGTGATATTATTTTTATTTTTCACAGGGTACCGGCCCAATTGATGTGTTCAGATCAACCCATTATAAAGAAGGGACCGATTGGGCCAACGAGACTGCATCATCAGATTATGTAAGTCAAATGATTTTGTTGTTAGACTTACTAGACTTAGAACATCCAACTGTAACTTTAAACGAGTCAAAATGACCCAAACACACTTTAAGAGACTTAAAATATCCAGCTTTAACTTTAAACGGGTCAAAATGACCCAAACACACTTTAATAAACTTAGAACATTCAACTGTAACTTTAAATGAGTCAAAATGACTCAAACACACTTTAATAGACTTAGAACATCCAACTCGAGCCCAAATGTTGAATATTTTTGCTAATATTATTAGTATTTGTTGTTATTAGTGTTGGTTGATTGGAATTTATGAATTTGGGTCGTTTATAACTTATAGTTTAACAGGTTGGTTATCCATTTTACAGCAGTTATGCTGTCGAATTTTAGTAAAATAGTCAAGTGATTGTTTATTACTTAGTAATACATCACAAGTATCAAATAAATTAGGTTAATTATATAATAATTAAGGATTTATAAATTATTTGACAATCAAGTTCCTTGAATAATAAATTTTAATAAATATAATATATAAGTTTCAATATAATTAAGTAAGAATTGAATGAATTAATTAAGAACGTTATATCAACCAAAAGGTCAAAATTTAAATTAACATTTTAATATTGTCTTTAATTTCATAAAAAAATATTTGAAAGATTTATAATTCATATGACTTTGTCAAGTATTAAAAGATTTGTACTTAGTGAGATGTGTTTTAAAAAAAAAAGTCAGCTTTATCGAAAGCATACTTTTTACGGTTTCACCATTCAGAAAGTCTTGTAATTTATATTGATTCTTTAATAGACGACTTAAACACTAATATTTGCATTAGTCCCACTTTTCTAATAGAGTTAAATACGTTTTTAGTCCTTCTGATTTGACATAAATAATTATTTTAGTTTAAAAATTTAAATTTAATTTTTTTAGTCCATTAGTTTCAATTTTGTATCAATTAAAGTCCAGTCCACTAATCCTGTTAGTATTTTTCTATTAAGTATGTAAAAAAAAAGACCAATATACCCTTATTATTAAATATTTATTTATAAATATAAAAAAACAAAATAAAAAACCACCCTCTACTCTCTCCACTCTCCGGTTATCGACTCTATCTCTCTGCTCCATCTTAAATTGAACAACACCTCCTCCTCCACCACCCACCCACCCACCCACCCATCTACCACGGCTGATACCCCTTCGCCGCCCATCCACCACCGGCAAAAGCCCAGACCGTCAGTGTGATGGTCGGATCCGTTAGTCTATCGTAGGGAGGAAGAGTTAAACCCATAACGGGCGCCATCCGACATGATAACCACCCCCATCGCCGCCGCAACACTTCCTGAACGTCGCAGTGGCATCACCATGGACACCACCATCATCATCGCCTTCCTCCGTCGTTGTCGCCTGGTGGTAGGTGTGACCTCCGATTCGTCAAGATCTCATCGCCCGAATCTTTCAGTCACACTTTCACAATGATGCCGCCATTTCTAGGTCTTAGATCCATCTCCGTCACCGATCTGGGACTCGATTTTCTGAGAAGACAAACAGCTCATCTGGGACTCGATTTTCTGAAAAGACAAACAGATCTTGCTCTAGTTTTCTAGTGGTGGTGCGGGAGATGAGGGTTCTACGATCTTCAACTGTAGCGGGTTTTGAAGAACGACCACTTGTGGAAACCCTAAATACCCAAATCGAAGCCCTAGTTTTCTTTAACCAGATCTTGCTCCTTCCGCCATCACAACACCTTCGTAACAAAATCTAGAAACAAAACCAGAACATATCAGATTTGAAAGCTTCAGGCGAAGAGCTTCTGTCAATGGACGGAGACGGCCACCGGAGACCGGAGTTGATCGGAATCCATAGAGAGAGAGAAATGTGAGGGAGAAGACATCAGGATTTTTTTTAGCTTGGTCTAACAGGTAATCATCGAAATCCATAGAAAGAGAGAAATCATATTTTACACAAGTAGCCATGGTTTAGGGTGTTGATGTTGATGGATGATGATGATGAGAGAGAGGTGGAGATGAGATTTATTTGAAAAATATATATAGTTTTTATTTTTTATTTTATTTTATTTTATGTTATCAGGGACACTATAGTCCTTTTACATTGACTTAACGGAACAAAACTAACGCTGTTAACGGATTGGATGAAAATGGTTATAAAATTGAAACTATTAGATTAAAAAAGTCAAATTTAAACTTTTAGACTAAAATGGTTATTTATGTCAAACTAAAGGAACTAAAACCATATTTAACTATTACTAATAACACGAAGTCAGAATCTAACTACATTATGTATCCTAATCAAATACCTTTTTTTGTTACACGGATTTAATATCCCATTTAAGACCGTAAAAGAAAACTATTCAGATTTGAAAACTTCTTTTCAACAAACATGGAAAAAAAATATCAAATTAATTATTTGTAACTATGTTTAAGTGTCATAGTGATATTTTTAATTAATTACGCGTGGCATTTAAAAAAAATTGTGTTACAATTTTAATAGACATAGAAAAGAAGACTAGAAAATAGGTGTTACTTTATGATTTAACTCATGATTTTCGGAAAGAGAAGGGAAAATATGCTTCACCGATCAAATATTTTTAATTTGTTTAATTTGAAATCCAAAACATTTAACGTTATTAGGGGATTGATTTAAAATATAGGTTTTTTTACATATTAAACTTCTAAATTACATATATCTTCAACCTCTAACTTTAATTACATATTTTCTCAAATAACTTCAAATTACCCAATTGTCCCTCACAAATATTTAAGAAGGGGATATATATAAATAGTACTTTAATTGATTAATTAAGGGTAAAATAGTAATAAAATAAGTTATTTTAAATGAATTGGATAAATATGTAATATATAAGTTTTAGAAAAGGAAAATATGTAATTAAATTTTAGTGTTGGGTAAATATGTAATAAAGGAACTTAAAAAAGTGATATATGTAAATGCCTCTAAAATATATGACATTAACATTTCAAATTTATGTCCTTCAATTAAAAACCATAAAATTTACTTTCAATATGGAAATGACTAGGGTGAAGGGGGCACAACCCTCACCCAAAAACTACCCTAATAAAAATACCTAATGAGGGTGTGTCATCTCACTTTTACCCAAATCCAACCCCAATACCTTAAAGGATTGGGGGCACAACCATAATACCCTAACACTCTTCTCTACTTGATCCATCCAATCATTGTTTGCTCTCCTACCCAAGAACACATGTACTTTTACCCGAAAATACTACCCGCAAGGGGTACCTGCAGTGACGGCGGCGGTGTACCCGCGTGAACCCGTGTACCCGACACCCTTACCCGAGGGTGCCCCTTTCTCCCAAACTGTGTTCATTATTTCGGGTTAGAGAACTGAGAAACAATTAAATGAAAGATTGGACCAATCTACAACGCTTGTGTGTTGGTAGGGTTCTAGTTTGGGAACGGTTTAGTCTCGAAGGTGCTGGGAATTTAAAACATAAGCTTAATTTGATAACCGATGTATAGAGACGGGGGATGATAAAAAAACCAGTTATAAGGAAACCAATAAAATTTATCTTAAACAACCGGTTATTTATTTATTTTGAGTTAATTACACAGATGCTTCATTTGGTTTAGCCAAAATAACAGGTTTTGTACTAACTTTAAAAAGTAACAAGTACGAGTTTTATGGTTTCGATTTTGTATCAGGTTTGGGATTTAAGAATAACTTATATTAGTTTTTCTGTTAAGTTTTGCTAAATTGACAAAAAAACCTTTTAATAACAAGTGGAAGATTTTTGTAATTAACTATATTTGATTGTAGAGACCATTTACGTAATTTACACAAAATTTAAAAGAAAATAAATCACAATTTAAACCCATTTCCCTAGTTCTTCAAGATAGACCTAAGCCTCCGCTGCAAATGTCTTCTCTCTGCACCTCCGCTTTTCCACATGCTGCAACTTAAGCCTAGATCTCACTGGAAACTTTGCCGCCAAAATGAGGCGTATGCCGTTGATGAGTTCAGATGAAAGGCTTCTACGATTACGATTGCTTCATCGAAAGAAACTTCGTCTTTGAATCTGATTCTGTTTGTTCTGCATCAAAATTCGAATTGGTTTTCCGGTGGCATCGACCCACTCTTCTGCTGGCGACACTGACTTAGTGTAACATCTCGAATTTGAGCGCGGAATTTTGAACAAGGAAGGGAAAAGCGATTTGGGCCTTGGGCCTTGTTACGTTTTAGGCCGAAGGGAAGGGGGAAGTGCATGGGTCAAGGGTCCATTAAAACCCTTGCCTTCTACCTTGCCATCCTCATTTGTCCCTTCCAAGCGAATCTAGAGAGAGAAAGTTCCCGGTTTTCATCCCCAAGCTTCAAGGTTCATTGGCGCGAGTCTCTAGAGTGTTTAGCTATGAAGAGGAGCATTTCAGGTAACGGTTCTTCCCAAATCTGAGTTTTTAGGATTTGTTGGGCTTTATGGCTTTCGAATCAAAAGGTTAGATTTTTACGTTTGAAACTCGAAATAAACTTTAGATCTAACATCATGAGTATAAAACGCAAGTTTTGAACGTAAAAAGTTGATGTCTTGACATGATCAGACCTTGGCCGCCATAGCATGCAGAAACCCTAGATTTTTGCTGAGAAAGACGACCAAGCGAAACTAGGGAGCGAAAGTGTCACACCCCGCCCCGGGCACCCCCGAGGCGTCTCCGGGCTGCGACATCCGTTGGCACCTTCTGCATCTGCTTTGATTACAGAGTTTGTTTTTGTGCAGCGGAATAACGTTTAAAAATGGATCGTTTCGCTTCAACCTCTAGAGTTGGTTTTATCAAATCTCGTCGTGTAGACAAAAGATTATTTTTATTCAATACTGGGCATGAACACCCGAATGTTTATACATTTGATTTCAAATCAAACTCTGACACAAGTCAGTAAAAATTCAAGGGGGTCATCTGCCTAGGGAAACGTAGTCCCACGGTCACCTTAACCTTGTCTTTTTCTTAGGTTCTTCCTGTGCGTAGCACGAACCTGTAAACATAAATATTTTCGAGTAGCACCGGGTCTAGGTGTGTGGCATGACCCGTCTATGCAACAAAACTGTCCTCGGGACTTAGGCCGTAGCCGGTCCCAGTATAATGTGGTAATTTCATTCTTTTCCTGAAATCATTTGAAAATGAACGTTAGCTACATGTTGGTGAATACTTCATGACCTCAAATCATTTTCATAGTCATGGCAAAACAGTTAAACATTTCATAGGTGGATTCTAGTGATTATATCACTTTTTTCCGATTCATCCATTTCTATACATTGGACAAGTACTCGGGGCCTACACGACCTAACCGACACTTCTGCGTTTTACGCAATCACCCGACATACAAGCCAACCCCACTCGGCCCAACTGGATCCGGAGCGAGTATAAATATTTGATCAAACTTTACGTACACTTCTTGGGTATCAACATCCCCAAGGGTAGAACCCCAAATTCTGGGATTAGTATGAGTAAATATTTAATTATCGTGTTTTGCCCTTTTTGTAAAACATGATAGTCTGTCTTGTTGCGTGATGATAGCCTATAGCCCAAGCACGTCTTATAAATCGTTTTTGACAGAATCTCGTTCACCATGTGAACGAGCGTTTACGACATAGACAAGTATGTCTTTTGTAAACCGTTTTGAAACGCTTGTTCTCACCATGAGAACGATTATTTTTGATACAGGCGAGTATTCACCTTTATTTTGAAGTCGGAGATCGAAGGATAATAATCTTAGTGCTAAGTAGCTCTTAGAGTTGATCCTTAGGGCTCTAGCACCTTAACTTGCACTTCTATGAGTTCCTCGGGTTCCTTCGGCTCTTAAACGCTCGAGGCCGGTTGACAAGCGAACGTCGGTCGAACCGGGAGGAGCGGCTCGGGAGTCGGGGCGGCTGGAGGGCTCAGGAAAGGCTCGGAAGTAGAGGAGATTCGAGAGTGTGTGTTGTGTTGGTGTGGAAAATAAGAACCTTGAGCTCTCTATTTATAGGCTGATAACGGCCTCATGTCGGACCGTTATCCAGGGGGATTTTGGTCCGATATGCCTCCATTGTCCTGCATGCGCGCCACGTGGCAGCCATGCAAATCCGGAGTGCCACCTGTCCATGTCGGACCGAGTAGGCAAGCCATGTCGGGCCGACATCCGTCAACGCGTCCGACATGCTGACGCATGCCCTATACGTGTCTCGACACGTGTCTGGTGCAGAGGGTTTCTAGGGGTTTGCATTGCGGACCGTTTTCTAGACCATGTCGGTCCGACATTTAACCTCTTCCCATATCGGACCGATATCAATCCTATGTCGGTCTGATATCTCCTAACTTTTAGAATTCTTAATGAATTTTCCTGATTCTTAGGTTTCCGTTAACTCTCGTTTATTTCTTAAAAATTTCGGGCAGAAATTGAGATTGGAAATTTGGCAAGTGTTACATATTAAACCATGTTACATATGAATTTTACACAACATTTGAAACTATTTGTGGTGTCAAAACCTATGTATGCTCACAAACTATTTTTAGTTAACCTTGTTTTCATCATGTTTCAGGTGCTAACATTTGAGATAATTTACTAGATGCTACACATAGGATTGTGTAACATCCCAAAAATAAAACGACAGTTATAATAACGGAATAAACGAACGAGGCATGACGAGTCGGGTCGGATGGGTCAGCGGGCTATAAATAGCCTATGCCACCCCTTTTCTCTCATTTGCAACTTTTAGAGAGAGAAACCTTAGAGAGAGAAAGTTGGCGGATCGACCCGAGACTTCAGCAAAGTGTTACTCCATAACTCGTGAGAAGAACCTCCGGATCAGAAGCACGATTCAGGTAACGATCCGACCTAAATCTGAGTTTTAGTTCGTTTTTGGGTTTTTCGGGTTTTGGGTGAAAAGGTAAGGTTTGAACGGATGAAACTGAAAGATAATCATGGATTTTAGTTCCTTAATGGAAAACGAACGTTTTGAATGCAACAGGTTCGGGATCTTGGCATGATCAGACCCGAATGCGAAAGTTAGGGTTTTCACGAAGAACAGGTCGTGCGCACTTGCTAAGTGCGCACGGAGCAGGTCCTGCGCACTTGCTAAGTGCGCAGGAGGAGGGACTTGCGCACTTGCTAAGTGCGAAGGAGGAGGGACTTGCGCACTTGATAAGTGCGCAGGCAGCAGGGTCTGCGCACTTGCTAAGTGCGCAGACATCAGAACTGATTAAGTGAAGTCAGTATGTTAGAATGGTTAAACCGTTAGAGTCGGGATTGGTCTGATGTGTATTTAACTAATCAATTCAGATCGGAAGTGACGTTGTTGGACCTTCGTTTAGGACAACCCATATTAGCGTATCAGGTGAGTTCTAGAGCCCTCTTTTAAATGTTTTGTTAAATGTTTTGGGCTGGTGTGCATACTTACGAAACGATGTTTTAACGAAATGATGTTTTAACGAAACGATGTTTACGAAAGGAAAGGTTATGAAGTGTTTTTGCCAAAAAGGTTTACGAATGTTTATGAACGGTCTAAATGAGGAAAGGTTTAATGAAAAGGGAAAGAAGTAAAGGTTTAGATAAGTCATTACAAATCTAATCTGTTAAATGAATGGAATTGACGAATGAAGTATGGGAATGAGATTCCCAGCCTTGTGGTAGATTATGGACAGCGAGCCATAGTTGCCATAAGAACAACAGGGGTAGTGTCTTAGTGGCCTGCCAATGGTTTTGATGTTGTACAACTGGTAAGGGGGTAACGACGGTTACTCGGGTGATGACGATCATCCTAAGTGAATGGTAATGGGAAATTAATGACGGCGATACGTAACGGTTGATTTCCAAAGGAAAAGATGCGTGTTGGGCAATGACGGCGATACGTAACGGTTGACCCCACGTATTGAATGGTTGTGGCAATGACGGCGATACGTAACGGTTGCCCACAACATCTAGGGTCCCTTCGGGGACACAAAGACGCGTAACGATACAGAATTTAGATAATAATGTATGACTTAAATGAATGTTAAAAGTTTTAATGAACGATCCGTTTAACGGTGTTTATAATTATGATGTTGATGATGATATGGGTACGAAACCTTTTTAAAGATGTTTTTATTACATGCTTTTGTGAAAGGTTTTACTAAATGAATGAATGATATGTTTTTGGCAAATGCTGATGTTAAAGTTTTTATGAAATGCTTGAACTCACCAGCGTAGCTGACTTTTTAGTATGCACATTCAGGTTAAGGCAGGTATGGACGATGGACGGTGATGCTTGGCAAGCGAGAAGAGTTACCCGGTCGATCATGAAGACTGGCATCCCGTTATGAGTTGTTTATGCTAAGTTTATGTATTTGACAATGTACGCTTCCGCATGTATGAAGAAGTTTTTAGTTATGTTGAATGAAATTTTTCGCTGCGTTATTTGATATTCATGTTTAATAAATGTTTGTGAATGAGTAAATCCAACGAGTGAGGCCTCCCGGGTTTGGGGCCTTACAAGTTGGTATCAGAGCAATAGTTTGAGAGATTCGGACACTCTCAGTGTCTGAACTTAAACTTTGAATGGGACCGAAAGCGGATGCCAGTACGGGTAACTCGAGCCACAGCATCAGGTATGAAAAGTAGAGTATGTGTATGTAGTATGCCTTAGAAAGGGTTAGGAAATGACTTGTGTTCTGATGAAATCGCAAAGGTGGTCAAATAAAAATCGAAAGGTAGTGTAATGGTTAATTGCAGATGGCCAGTGTATATTAACATCTTACAGTACTTATTAAATTTTATTTGTTAACTAGCGTGATGACATTGGATTTCTTGTCTTATAGAACGAAATGGCGAGGTGAGGGAACGGAAGGCGTGGTGGCCGTACCGGTGGTCGTACCGGCGGTCGAAATGGTGGGCGTGGCAGGATTCCTGCGCGCCAAGAGCACAGCGAAGAAGGAAGTGCTCACACTGAACTGACGGTTAGTGTGCATGGAACTGAACAGACACAAGTTGCAGAACAACCTTTCACTTTTGAACCAGAAGTGAGAGCAGCCATAGCTCGAGAGTTCTCCGAGTTGATGAAGAATTCTCTGCCAAGTCTGTTGGCAGAAGCATTGAAGCAGGTCAATGGGGAGGGTGGGTCTAACCCGACGGTTGATACCCCAAACACTGAGGCAATCAACGCACCGCCTGCTCGCGGATGCGACTATAAGTCTTTCAAGGCATGTGACCCGCCAGTCCTGACAGGAAAGAAAGACGCGGTAGCTACGTTTGACTGGATAATCCGTATAGAGGCTGCCATCCGTCTCAGCGAATGTCGAGCGGATCAAGTTGTGAAATTTGCTGCTAACTCCTTGAGGGAGGAGGCATCCCATTGGTGGGAAGGTGTACGTCAGGCAAAAGGGAGCGAGATTGTGGATGCGATGATGTGGGCTGACTTGAAAACTTTGGTGATCAAGAATTTCTGCCCAAGGAACGAGATTGAGAAGGTAGAGAGGGAATTTCTGGGTTTGAAGGCCGGGAACATGACGCACCGGCAATATACAACCCGATTCAATGAACTGGCACGTCTGGTGCCACACCTTGTCACTACTGAAGAGAGAAAGATTGCCTGCTATATTCAAGGGTTGCCGGACCAGGTCCACACCTATGTTAAGGCAAACGCCCCTACTACCTATGATTCGGCAGTAGAGTTAAGTGGCGTGGTATTTGATGATCTGGCACTGAATGTTGTTGTCGTTGAAGAGCAAAAGAAGAGACCGAGCTTCTCAAACAAGTGAACTGGGGGAAGGATGTTTGGGGCTCGTGATAAGTGAGCTCGGGTGAACGAGCCGACTGTTTGTAAGAAGTGTGAAAGAGAGCATGTAGGTGAATGCAGACTGGGATCTAACATGTGCTTTAAGTGTGGCAAGACCGGGCACTACTCCCGTGAGTGCACACAACACTACAAGTGCTATAACTGTGGGAATGCCGGTCATCTGAGCCGGGAATGCACCAAACCAAGAATGGGTGAAGCCGGGAAGGGGAAAGGCCCGGAGAAGAGGGAAGAGAGGCCCCGAGCAAAGACTCGTGCGTACGCGCTGACGCAAGACCAGGCCAGAATGGACCCCGACGTGGCGTCAGGTACGTTCATCCTTGACGACACTTTTGTTTCTGTGTTATTTGATTCGGGTGCCAGTAAGAGTTTTATATCTGCGACTCTTTGTAAACGAGTAAAGTACAATGTGAGTAAGCTAGAAAAGCCTTTAGCGTAGAAACCGCTGAGGGTAGGACTGCGAGAGTAACCGATGTAGTTGACAACTCCACGATAAAAATAGAAGGTCATGAGTTCCCTGTCAGATTGTTTGTTATGGTTTTGGGAGGGTTCGATGTCGTGTTAGGTATGGATTGGCTAACTGCCAATGAAGCGCAAATTATATGCAAACGAAAGATAATCCGACTCAAGGCTCCGGATGGTAGCAAAGTCGAGGTTCTTGGAGATCGGGACGCCCCGATGCCAAACGTCATCTCGATGATTAAGGCAACAGATTACTTGAGGCGCGGATGCGAGGCTTATCTGGTGTACGTGATTGACAAGTGTAAGGAAGTGAAGGAACTAGATGATGTACCCGTGGTACGCGAGTACCCGGAGGTGTTTCCAGAGGACTTGCCTGGGATACCATCAGACAGAGAGATTGAATTTCGAATCGACTTAGTACCAGATGCCCAGCCCGTGGTTAAGGCTCCATATCGACTAGCACCAGTGGAAATGAAGGAACTTATGGTCCAACTAGACGAGTTACTTGAGAAAGGATTTATCCAACCAAGCATCTCACCTTGGGGTGCTCCGGTGTTGTTCGTAAAGAAGAAAGACGGTTCGATGAGAATGTGTATTGATTATCGCGAGTTGAACAAACGTACGGTGAAGAACAAGTACCCGTTACCAAGGATCGACAACCTGTTCGATCAATTGCAAGGCGCAAGTTGGTTCTCGAAAATCGACCTTCGATCCGGGTACCATCAGTTGAAGGTGAGGGAAGAAGACATACCGAAAACCGCATTTCGCACGCGTTATGGACATTTCGAGTTCCGCGTGATGTCTTTTGGATTGACGAACGCTCCCGCAGCGTTCATGGATTTGATGAATAGGGTTTGTCGACCGATGCTGGACCGATCGGTAATCGTGTTCATCGATGATATCCTCATCTAATCCAAGAATGAGGGTGATGACGCGTGTCACTTGAAGGAGGTATTGGAAGCTCTGAAGAATGAAAAGTTGTATGCTAAGTTCTCTAAATGCGCATTCTGGCTTAGGGAAGTCCAATTCCTAGGTCACGTCATTAACCCGAACGGCATTATGGTTGACCCAGCAAAGATAGTAACGGTAAGAGAATGGAATGTTCCTAAGACGCCAACTGAAATCCGTAGTTTCTTGGGATTGGCGGGCTACTATCGGAGATTCATTCAGGATTTCTCGAAAATAGCTTCGCCGTTGACGAAGTTGACTCGGAAGGAGGTAAAGTACGAATGGGGTTCGACACAGGATGAGGCGTTTAAGGAATTGAAGGAAAAGCTAACTCAAGCTCCAGTCTTGGCCCTTTCCGAGGGCAATGAAGACTTAGTGGTATACTCTGACGCTTCAGGTCAGGGATTGGGATGCGTATTGATGCAACGCGGGAGAGTGATCGCGTACGCGTCACGGTAGTTGAAGATTCATGAAGCTAATTATCCGACTCACGATTTGGAGCTTGCTGCTGTCATGTTCGCATTGAAAATCTGGAGGCACTACCTTTACGGGGTGAAGTTTACTATTTACTCAGACCACAAAAGTTTGAAGTACTTCTTCGAACAAAGAGAGCTTAATATGAAGCAGAGACGATGGTTAGAACTCCTAAAAGATTATGACTGTGAAATCATATACCATCCTGGAAAGGCAAACGTGGAGGCTGACGCTCTAAGCCGAAAGGATGCGCCTACTCCTATTAGAGTGAAAGCTTACCAGTTGGTGGTAACATCGGACGTGATGAGAGAAATTGAAAAGGCTCAAGATGAGGTACTTAAGGAGGAAAACATAAAGAAGGAAAGGATGGTTGGCCAACAGGACAAGTTGGAATATAACACCCTTGGTGTTAGGACACGTTTTGGACGGGTATGGATACCTATGGGTGGCGAGCTTAGAACCAAGATCTTGGATGAGGCTCATAAGTCTCGTTACTCTATCCATCCCGGTACCAACAAAATGTACCAAGACCTGAAGAAGGACTACTGGTGGCCTGGAATGAAACGTGATGTGACGAAGTATGTAAGCAAGTGCTTGACTTGCTCGCAAGTAAAGGCCGAGCACCAGAAACCTTATGGAAAGATTCAACCACTTGATATACCGGAGTGGAAGTGGGAACACATTACCATGGACTTCATAACTAAGCTACCTCGCACAGCTAAAGGTCATGACACCATTTGGGTAATTGTGGACCGATTAACGAAGAGTGCTCATTTCCTGCCTATCCGCGAGACGTTCTCGTCAGAGAGGTTAGCGGAAGTGTTTATTAATGAAATAATAGCATGGCATGGGATGCCATTGACGATCGTATCTGGCCGTGACACACGATTCACATCGAGGTTCTGGAAAAGATTTCACGAGGCGATGGGCACGAGGCTTAATATCAGCACAGCATTCCACCCGCAAATGGATGGTCAGTCCGAAAGGACCATTCAGACATTGGAGGATATGCTCCGTGCTTGTATTATCGACTTCGGTGGCAGTTGGGACAGCCATCTGCCGTTAGCTGAATTCTCCTACAACAATAGTCATCACACGACGATAGGCATGCCGCCTTACGAAATGTTGTATGGGAGAAGATGTAGGACCCCGGTTTGTTGGGGTGAGATTGGACAGAAGGAATTAGGAAGTCTCGAAGTCGTAAGAGAGACGTCGGAAAGGTTTGATCAGATCAAAGCGCGAATGAAGGCCGCACAAGATCGTCAGAAATCCTATGCGGATAAACGACGAAGGCCTATTGAGTTTGATATTGGTGACAGAGTAATGCTGAAAGTGTCACCATGGAAGGGAATCATACGATTCAGAAAGAGAGGAAAGTTAAGTCCGAGGTTTGTCGGACCATTCAAGATAATGGCACGGGTTGGGGAAGTCGCTTATCGGTTGGAGTTGCCTGATGAGTTAAGTGGGATTCATCCTACTTTCCATGTATCACACTTGCGAAAGTGTTTGGCGGATGAATCGGCTCACGTACCACTTACTGACATCGAGGTTGACAACAGCCTTAATTACATCGAAGAACCCGTGGCCATCCTTGATCGGAAGGAGAAACGTTTACGTAATAAAGTTATCCAATTGGTTAAAGTCCAATGGAAGCATCGAAAGGGATCGGAAGCCACTTGGGAAACGGAGAAGGAAATGAGGGAGTCGTACCCTCACTTATTTGACTTATGATGAGGTTTCGGGGACAAAACCTATTGTAAGGGGGGTAGACTTGTAACATCCCAAAAATAAAACGACAGTTATAATAACGGAATAAACGAACGAGGCATGACGAGTCGGGTCGGATGGGTCAGCGGGCTATAAATAGCCTATGCCACCCTTTTTCTCTCATTTGCAACTTTTAGAGAGAGAAACCGTAGAGAGAGAAAGTTGGCGGATCGACCTGAGACTTCAGCAAAGTGTTACTCCATAACTCGTGAGAAGAACCTCCGGATCAGAAGCACGATTCAGGTAACGATCCGACCTAAATCTGAGTTTTAGTTCGTTTTTGGGTTTTTCGGGTTTTGGGTTAAAAGGTAAGGTTTGAACGGATGAAACTGAAAGATAATCATGGATTTGAGTTCCTTAATGGAAAACGAACGTTTTGAATGCAACAGGTTCGGGATCTTGGCATGATCAGACCCGAATGCGAAAGTTAGGGTTTTCGCGAAGAACAGGTCGTGCGCACTTAGCAAGTGCGCACGGAGCAGGTCCTGCGCACTTGCTAAGTGCGCAGGAGGAGGGACCTGCGCACTTGCTAAGTGCGCAGGAGGAGGGACCTGCGCACTTGCTAAGTGCGCAGGAGAAGGGACCTGCGCACTTGATAAGTGCGCAGGCAGAAGGGTCTGCGCACTTGCTAAGTGCGCAGACAGCAGGGTCTGCGCACTTGCTAAGTGCGCAGACATCAGAACTGATTAAGTGAAGTCAGTATGTTAGAATGGTTAAACCGTTAGAGTCGGGATTGGTCTGATGTGTATTTAACTAATCAATTCAGATCGGAAGTGACGTTGTTGGACCTTCGTTTAGGACAACCCATATTAGCGTATCAGGTGAGTTCTAGATCCCTCTTTTAAATGTTTTGTTAAATGTTTTGGGCTGGTGTGCATACTTACGAAACGATGTTTTAACGAAATGATGTTTTAATGAAACGATGTTTACGAAAGGAAAGGTTATGAAGTGTTTTTGCCTAAAAGGTTTACGAATGTTTATGAACGGTCTAAATGAGGAAAGGTTTAATGAAAAGGGAAAGAGGTAAAGGTTTAGATAAGTCATTACAAATCTAATCTGTTAAATAAATGGAATTGACGAATGAAGTCTGGGAATGAGATTCCCAGCCTTGTGGTAGATTATGGACAGCGAGCCATAGTTGCCATAAGAACAACAGGGGTAGTGTCTTAGTGGCCTGCCAATGGTTTTGATGTTGTACAACTGGTAAGGGAGTAACGACGGTTACTCGGGTGATGACGATCATCCTAAGTGAATGGTAATGGGAAATTAATGACGGCGATACGTAACGGTTAATTTCCAAAGGAAAGATGCGTGTTGGACAATGACGGCGATACGTAACGGTTGACCCCACGTATTGAATGGTAATGGGAAATCAATGACGGCGATACGTAACGGTTGATTTCCAAAGGAAAAGATGCGTGTTGGGCAATGACGACGATACGTAACGGTTGACCCCACGTATTGAATGGTTGTGGCAATGACGGCGATACGTAACGGTTGCCCACAACATCTAGGGTCCCTTCGGGGACACAAAGACGCGTAACGATACAGAATTTAGATAATAATGTATGACTTAAATGAATGTTAAAAGTTTTAATGAACGATCCGTTTAACGGTGTTTATAATTATGATGTTGATGATGATATGGGTACGAAACCTTTTTAAAGATGTTATTATTACATGCTTTTGTGAAAGGTTTTACTAAATGAATGAATGATATGTTTTTGGCAAATGTTGATGTTAAAGTTTTTATGAAATGTTAGAACTCACCAGCGTAGCTGACTTTTTAGTATGCACATTCAGGTTAAGGCAGGTATGGACGATGGACGGTGATGCTTGGCAAGCGAGAAGAGTTACCCGGTCGATCATGAAGACTAGCATCCCGTTATGAGTTGTTTATGTTAAGTTTATGTATTTGACAATGTACGCTTCCGCATGTATGAACAAGTTTTTAGTTATGTTGAATGAAATTTTCCGCTGCGTTATTTGATATTCATGTTTAAGAACTGTTTGTGAATGAGTAAATCCAACGAGTGAGGCCTCCCGGGTTTGGGGCCTTACAGATTGAGGACCTAGTTAAATAATTAATTGAACGTTGTTGATGTACTTTTCTTTTGGATGTTTTGTTTATGTTTGTTTTGAACACATGTTATGGAAAATTGGGTTTGATTAATATAGTAAACATAGTTTGATCATGAGCTTATGAACAGTCTCCATGTCCCGCCCCGACGTATTCCGCCGTTGGTTGGGGTGTGACACAAGTGTAACTCCCAACATACTATTACGAGGACTCGGTGTTATGATTAGTCAAAATTTAAACTCATAAACACCTTTGTACTTAACACTTACCATTGCATTATCGCTTACGACCTTTTCCGTGCTAGACATGACCTTTTACCCCCTCACTCCCTGGAATATCACCCCGCAACAGAGTCAGTACATGAGTAAGGCTATGGATCCCCATCACCAGACAACCAGTCACCGGCATAACTAGCTGCCAGATCCATGTTTGACCGCAGGGCAGATTAGCTTAGGAGCACAGACATGAGACTCCAAGTCGCTAAACCACCTCCACTAAGAGACCTTTATCTAGCACCTAACCTATACCATCCAGACCCAGGAGCAAGACAAGTCATGGAACTTACCAGTGCAATAGGAGTTCCAGCTAATACCGCTCGCCAATATATGAAGACCGCAGAGCTTCTGAGTCAAGGATTGTAGCATGGAATAAGGCACGACCTGCCGGGTCAACGAATAAATAGCCTATTGGGCCAAGTACGGCACCAGGAAGACTTGATTGCAAATCTTGGCACCCACATAGACATGATGGATGGAAACCGGGAAATACTTGATGCACGTACGGAAATAGCTAGTGCTGAAGCCCGGTTTACTATACGAACAACCACAACGATGTTCATCTTGGTGCTTTTCTGCTTCCTAGTGGATATCCTATTTCTCGTTTTCTAAAAAAATTAAATTGAAACTCATATCCTGTACCCCAAATATAAATGTTATTATTTTTTGTTCGCCTTAATGGTTGGCATCTAAACCTTCTTTGTAAACTAATTATCTTGTTATTACTTGATTTAACTAATATAGTTATTTTGTTCAAACAAAACCTTTATCAAACTATTGGGTTATAGATCTTATCTACATTATAAATTATCTACAAACCCCTTTACCTTATAAAGAAACTTAATACCCGTCTTGCACAAATTGTTTTATAAAAACATTAACCAATATTTCGTTCTTTTAACTCAATAATGACTTGATTAATTATCTCCTTATGACTTTTAATTCATTAAACTAATTATTATTTAAATTTTGGCTTAATTACTGAATAATAAGGTCATTATTTTCTTTTGAAATATCTTCTTATGATAATTAAATTAAATAAATAAAAGGTTTTTATTAAATTATCCAATTATCTAGTTAATCAACTTATTATTTTCACTTAATTATAAATTTACAAACAAAGGTAAATATCAATTATTTGTTTATTTACAAACAAAAAGCACAATTCAGTTATTCACGTTCACCTTATTCTAAATACCTAAAAAACTTTCTCATTATTTTGCACTTTCGGGAATGTATGAGTTTTCTAGTCGCTTCTAGTATATGAATCATTTCGCGTAAGCGTTAACCATCCTTATAAACCCCAACAAAATTGAAAATTTAAAACCCAACTACCTACCTTGTACATGAAACTCCAAGCAACACGCACGTCCGCAAAACTTGATCATCTACAAAATTCAATAGTCTACGTTACTCGTGAGATTCAATAATTTACATATGAACATTCACAACTTACATGATACTAGATTGATCATATTATACACGAAACTTGGTTGTTTGCAATATACATGATACTAGGTTGTTCACATTATAGACGAAATTTGATTACTTGTGATATACATGATACTAGATTGTTCACATGGTACATGATACTTGATTACTTGCAATATACATGATACCAGATTGTTCACATGATACATGATACTTGGTTGTTATACATGAAACATGAGTGTTTACATTACACACGAAACTAAACTGTTTACATCGTTTGCAATTGATTGTCCACTATATACATGAGGCATGATCATTCACTTTATCCATGAAAGTTGATAGCTATAAACTTTGAGCTACTCGGGGTTTGACGTATTCTTGTTCAAACACGAGGAAGCTATAAACTTTGAGTTACTCGGGGTTTGACGTATTATTGTTCAAGCGTGAGAAAGCTATAAACCTTATGGGTAATCTGGAGGATTTTGCCATCTACTCAGGACACCCATGTATGGGGTTGTGCCACATTACTAGTCTTTATTTCTGGACTGACTTTATCATCTAGAGACACAGTCACTTACTAGCAACTTATACATGAGAACAATAGTTGTGAGCTAAATGTTTTTGTGTCCCCTTTTGACCCACACACAATGGGATAATCTATACGGACCATACGACGATTTGAGTAATTACGGGTGCACACGTAATTATAAAAGTCAGCGCATGGAAAACATAGTAAATTCTGTCATGTGTGATCACATAAAACCAATAAGGATATACAATAACGGAACTAATGTGATAGGATAATGGCATGGTGGATACGCCGCTAGTACATCTGGTATATATAGTGTTTCTATTGTCAGAAGTAGTGTTATTCGCATCACGTAGGGTTTTACATTAATTTGACCTCAACCAATGTTCGTGAGATCTTTACCGAGTGATACTTTGAACATATTATACTGTATCCTAAACAAGATTTGATTAACAAATTCTCATCGCCCTCATTGCAAGTGATGCATCCCATCATTTGAGTTCAAAATTATTGTAGGGCAACTTTCTTCTTAATTCTCTCCAAACTAAACCCACTACCACCACCCATGCCTTACCCGATGACCTGACCTAACCCCGAGTATCAGACTCGAACCTTAGCGTCAAACTATAACAGACAATCAAAGCTCGTTAAGAATCCAAACTCACATCTTTATTACCTGATTTAGTAGCCACTAACAGTTGAATTTCGGGACGAAATTCCCTCAACTTAGGGATACTATAACATCAATAAATTTCTGGCCATATTTTTTATTATTTCTTATTATTTATACAATACTAACACTATATCCAAACCCTATTCTAGTCCCACATATTATGTCACATCAATTATTATTTTAACGTATATTAATCCAAATTTTCAACTTTACATTTACCAAATGTTTCCCTATTATACATGTCGCATGTATGCAAATTTATATGGATATATATATAAATCTTATTAATAATAAATTTATGTTTGATTATACTAAATAAGTCAAACCGATAACCTTTAGCTTTATAAAAGATAACGATATAAAACTTTGAATTCAAAGCATGCATCTACAATTTCTTTATATATATATATACATGTAATTATTTTAAATGGATGTGTAATTATATACACACTTTCAATTATATTAAATACTTGTTTAGAACTCAAAAATAAATGTTAGGTTATTACCAAGTCTATATTTACATCTATATATATATGTACCTATATAAACTTATAAAAAAAACTAAAGACTATAAATAAAATTAGAACTTATAAATGCTATCTTGAAGGAAACGATTTTTAATGGAAACAAAATTATTCTTTTTGGAAGTACAGGGTCCAATATGACATATTCTAAAACTTAAAATCCATTAAAACCTAGATTTACACATGAAATAACAAGTTCATTGATGTAGGGTCAAATATCCCGAGTATAAGTGTCGGTTTTTGTATAGTTTAGTAGTTTAGTTTTGTATATCGAGTCGGTTTTACGTGTGTTTTGTAGTTTGATGTGTTACAGGATAAATGTGCTAAAAGAGCGGAAGTATACAATGAAGTTAAAAGAAGGTACAAAGCCGGGAAATCAAAGAATGTCAAAGTCAAAGCAAAAATTCAATTTCCTAGATTTTAGGGTGTTCGCGCCACGCGAAGACCTTGGAGAGATTTTTCGCGACACGCGAAGGTCTTGAAACGCCCACCCGACTAATCTGTTCTTCACGCCATGCGAAGAACATGCATCCAAAGTTCGCGACACGTGAAGAAGGGTTTTACGGCAAATTAAACCTAATTCCAATTATAAACCCATGGTGACTCCCATTTTCGAATTATCTTCTTTCCAACCGTCCTAGAGGAGATCTAAGGCGATTTCAAGAGTTTTTTGGTCAATTGTTCTTAATTTTCAATGTTTGTAAGTTTCAAGATAATTACTATGCTGTTTTCGACAATCAAGAGCGGCTAAGCTCTCTGTGATCCCTCCGGGTGAACGATTTATGCATTTATTCGTATGATTTTAGTTGATTATCAGTTTGGATTGAAGTTTTGTGAACCTCTTAAGTTCTTTGAATTCAATTGTGTGTTTGATTTACGAACAATTGCATGTGTTTGATTTGTCACATCTATCATCGTTTCTTGGTTTTATTGTATCGGGAATAATCTGATTTTGTGATTGAATTTGATATTGTGTGATTAGATTAAACAGTTAAACAAGGTTATGTCTATGTAATCTCCTATTTGATTTGAAACTAAAATTGTGTGTTTGTGTTGCTGGCAGCTGGTAGAAAAGATAGCTGAAGTGGCAGGGAGACCACTGGGACAACTCCCGAGTGACACAAAACTAAATCCACAACATCAAGGAGCCAGCTCTTCCGGCTCAAGGAATGCTAATGTCTTCTAGGTAAGTACTCTCAGAAGTGGTAAGGTTTATAATAAAGTCACCTTGGCGTCTCTTGATGTTGAGGGAGTGGTAGTTGACCTAGGAGAAGATGGTGAGAGTGACAGCGATTCAGAAGCAGTTTTTATTAAACAAGCTAAAAAAGTAACTTTTTCTGAAACAACTAAATCTAAACCGAACACAGCTGTCACTCAAAGTGTAGGGGTGGAGAATAATACCATCCCTTATCCTGCTGCTCTATTGGAACCATCTAAGAAAAGTGTGACTAAAAGGGGCCCACAATTGGATGAGTTGTGGGACATGTTCAAACAAGTAAAAATTAATCTCACTCTTTTAGATGCAATTAGGCAAGTACCTGCTTATGCTAAGTACTTGAAATAATTATGCACCCAAAAACGGCACCTTAAAATGCCCAAAAAGCTTGACCTAACAGACAATGTCAATGCCGTTTTGTCGGGTGCATTGCCACCTAAGCTACATGATCTAGGAGCACCTTTAATTTCAGTGTAAATTGGTGAACTAAAAATCAATAAGGTTCTCCTAGATCTTGGAGCAAGTGTTAGTATCCTCCCAGTAAGTTTGTATGACCAGTATAACTTTGGTCCTCTACAAAAGGCCGACACCACCGTGGTGCTAGAAGATCTTACTCTTAAACTTCCTAGGGGGATACTAACCGATGTAATAGTAAAGGTGGAAGATTTTTACTATCCTGTCGATTTCTTAGTGCTTGATTATACAGCTCCGTCTAGTGACAAACACCCTAATGTGACACTGGGAAGACCTTTTATGCGAACAGCTCAGTGTGTAATCAATTGTGTAACAGGAACGGTTGACATGGCATTTGGTAATCAGAAGTTGAGATTGAATATCTTTTCCCGCATATTTAACGCTCAAATCACCGATGAATGCTTTATGGCAGACATTGTGGATTGGTGTAACCCGCATGAAAATGAGGGTGAAACCATGGAGCCGTGTGCTTTTTGTGACAGGACAGAGGCCAAACATGAGTAGGAGTTGAAGGATGTAGAGGTACAAGGGGAGGTGTGTGCTCTTAGAGAAAGAGTGCCCACTTGGACACATCAAGTAGAGAACCTGCCAGACCACATTGACACTCATTTGAAACCATCCTTGGAATCACCACCTACTTTAGAGCTGAAAGAATTACCTAAACATTTGAAATATGCTTTTGTAGGTGAAAATGACACCTTACCTGTTATTATTGCTGTATGTTTGACTGAAGAGCAGGAGCAAGCTTTGTTGAAGGTCCTAGTTGCCCATAGGGCAGCAATTGGATGGACCAATGCAGATCTAAAAGGGACCAGTCCGAAGATTGTGATGCATAAGATTGTAACGGATGAGGGAGCTAAACCATCCAGGGATGTGCTGAGACGATTAAATCCCAACATGAGGGAAGTAGTGAAGAAAGAGGTTCTGAAGTGGCTAGATGCAAGAATTGTTTATCCCATATCTGACAGTACATGGGTGAGTCCGACACAGACTGTTCCAAAGAAAGCAGGTATCTCGATAGTAAAAGGTGAGAATGGTGAAGAGGTTGCCACTCGCCTAGTAACCGGGTGGCGCATCTGTATTGACTATAGAAAACCGAATGCTGCCACTACCAAAGATCATTTTCCCTTACCCTTTATTGACCAGATTGTTGAAAAGTTGGCAGGTCAGAAGTATTACTGTTTTCTAGATGGATATTCAGGGTATAATCAGATAGCTATACATCTTGAGGATCAACAGAAAACCACGTTCACTTGTCCTTATGGTACATTTGCATTTAGGCGAATGCCATTTGGTTTGTGCAATGCCCCGGCCACTTCCAAAGGTGCATGATGAGTATCTTTTCAGATATGATCGAGGAGTCTATGGAAATCTTCATGGATGATTTTTCTATATTTGGTCCATCCTTTGAGTCATGTCTTGAATAATTAACAAAAGTTTTGAAAAGGTGTGTCGAGACCAATTTGGTCTTAAGTTGGGAAAAGAGCCATTTCATGGTTCAAGAGGGGATTGTATTGGGGCACGTGATCTCAAGCAAGGGCATTGAGGTTGATCACGTGAAAATCTAGGTAATTGCTACTTTACCTCCACCAAACAACATCAAAGGTGTCCGTCATTTTTGGGACATACAAGTTCTTATAGATGATTCATCAAAGGTTTTAGTGCAGTAACAAAACCCTTATGCAATATTTTGCTTAAGGATGCTCCTTTTGAGTTTAATGATGAATGTCTAAAATCTTTTAATTTAATTAATCAACACTTGGTGGAGGCACCCATTTTAAAATCATCGGATAGGTCTTTACCCTTTGAGATTATGTGTGATGCTAGTGACTATGCTGTGGTGGCAGTGTTGGGACAACGGGCGGATAAGAAACCCATGGTGATATACTATGCAAGTAAGACTCTTTCAGATGCTCAGCTTAACTACACAACAACTGAAAAAGAGCTACTAGCAGTAGTATATGCATTGGATAAGTTTAGATCATATATCTGGGGCAGTAAAGTTATTGTTTATTCTGATCATAGTGCAGTCAGGTACCTAATGGCAAAGAAGGATGCCAAGCCACGGTTAATCCGTTGGATCTTGTTATTGCAGGAATTTAACTTGGAGATCCGCGACAAGAAGGGGAGTGAGAATGTCATGGCAGATCATTTGTCACACATTGTGGAGGATGAAAGTGATTCTGAAGGAGAGATTAATGAAACATTCCCTAATGAACAGTTACTATCAGTTTCTACTACTCCTTGGTTTGCTAACATTGTTAACTATTTGGCTACAGGAGCAATTCCGAAACATTGGTCAAAGAAGAAGCGGTACCAGTTCATTGCACACGTGCGCAAGTACATCTGAGATGAACCGGACTTATTTAAAGTGGGTGCAGATCAACTAGTTATAAGATGTATACCAGAGTCAGAGAGTCAATTTATGTTAGGGCTGGTACATGCATCTACGTGTGGTGGACATTTCATTGGGCAAAAGACCGGGCGGAAGGTATTTGAAGCAGGCCTATTTTGGCCATCCATCTTTCGGAATGCTTTTGAGTTCGCTAAGAACTGTGTGAACTGCCAGAAGATAGGCAGTATTTCAAAGAGGAACGAGATGCTACTACAGCCAATCTTGGTTGTGGATTTGTTTTATGTATGGGGCATAGATTTTATGGGGCCATTTCCGAACTCTTATGGGTATCTCTATATTCTAGTGGTTGTGGATTACGTGTCCAAGTGGGTAGAGGCTATATCAACAAAAACAAACGATCATGCAGCGGTGTGTAAATTTATGCAAACCAACATTTTTTCCCGATTTGGAATCCCTCATGCAATCATAAGTGATGGGGGCTCACATATCAAGAACTTTCAATTCGGGAGATTGCTTAAACGGTATGGCGTAGATCATAGAATAGCCACCCCATATCACCCACAAACCAGTGGGCAGGTCAACGTTTCCAACCGACAGATCAAAGAGATTCTGCAGAAGACAGTGCGGTCAGATAGGAAAGATTGGGCAGGGAAGCTTGATGATGCCTTATGGGCTTACCGCACGGATTATAAAACCCCAATCGGCACTACACCGTACAGATTGGTGTATGGCAAGGGTTGCCACTTGCCAGTTGAGATTGCACATAGGGCATTGTAGGCGGTCAAAGAGGTTAAACTTGACTATGATGCTGCGGGTATGGAAAGGAAGTTACAATTGAATGAGTTGGAAGAGTTACGTGATGAGGCGTATGAGTGTGCTTCTCCTTATAAAGATCGGATGAAGAAAGTGCATGACGCTAAGTTGAAGAAGATGATGTTTGAAGTGGGGCAGTAAGTTTGGCTCTACAACTCTAGGCTTAAGTTGTTTCCAGGAAAGTTAAAAAACAAGTGGATGGGTCCGTACCTAATTACACAGGTAGGTAACTATGGGGACATTGAGATTGAAGACTTCGACGATCATCTGAGACAGGTAGTCAATGGCCACAGGTTGAAACCATATCTAGAAGTAGCGGATATCAATTTCATTGACGAATAATGGAGTATCTTGAAGAAACCTTAACCATAATGAGGTATATCGCGTCTGGCTGAAGAAGTTAAACTTAGCGCTCTTAGGAGGTAACATAAGGTTAGTTAGCCTTTATTTTTTTGTCTAGTTAAATGAACTTTGTGGGTGTGTTCCCTACAAACCCTCACGAGACTAAACTTGTCCACTCGGGCTACCGAGGGGTTTAAAAGGCTTGTTGCATATGCTAAATGCCTCCGTGATTCCTACGAAAGTGAGTTAGGTTCTCATTTCTTTATTTTAGTTAATTGTTTGCAATTGGCCAAGTGTGGGGACGTTTCTGGGGAGATTATGGTTGGAAGGAGTGTAATTGAGGGCAATACACAAACCCGTGGGGGGTAGGATGCCGTTATAGAGTTTGTACAAAATTTTTATTTTTCAGTATGGTTTTTCATCTTCTCTAAAATTTTGCAGGGTTTTGTGGTAATTTGGGTGTTAAAAATCACCAGGAAAGACATTCCAGGTATGTGTGTTTATAATCTAGGTGTCGAAATGAGTTTTTGAAGAAGTTGAAAAATATGAGTTTTAAGAGGTGAAAAAAATTCTAAGGCAAAAATTGAAAAATTTTCTAATCTTTCTGTGAAGAAGGTCTCTTCGCGCCACGCGAAGAGTTGGTGACCCATCTTCGCGAAACGCGAAGAACAAACCAAGGGGCCGGACCAGACAAATTTTTGTCCTTTGTGGCACGCGAAGGATTCCTCCCAGGATTTCGTGACACGCTAAGGCCCCCTACAACCCCAATTTTTGAAATTTTTTTATTTTTTTATTTGAGTCGTTCGAGTCCGTCAGGTCTTTTATTTTTTTTGAGTTGTTATGTTGAGTCGATATGATGCTTGTGGGTTTGTTTCAAGCTTATTTTGTAGGTTTGGATTTGAATTTCCCGTAATCAATCTCCATTCGGGGGACGATAGTCTGACTTTCGATTAATTCTTTTGTACAAGGCAGCCCACTTGCATATGTGGAATACGATCGCGAATGAAATGATATACGATCGCATATTCAGCTAAGTTTTTCTTTAATATTTGTAATTTTCTTTCGTTTTTGAGTTGCTCTTCCTACATTGAGGACAATGTCAGGTTTAAGTGTGGGGAGGGGAGGGGAGACCTTTTTCCAGGTCTAGTTTGAGTCTTTTGTTTTGAGTCTGTAGTTTTAGTCTGTATTTTGAGTCATAAAATCAGAAAATCCATAAAAATTTAAAAATTTTCAAAAAAATGTTCCTAGATTAGAGTTTTGCAACTAAATGAAAAATGATAGTACAATTGGGAATTTTGCGTGTGGAATTAAATGAATAATAATGATAATCAAATGCGTCTGATTTGTAACGTTTTGGTAGGCCCAACCGACTTTGAAGAGCTTATATATCCTGATACTGTATTTAGATCTAAATGGATAATTAATTCAGGATATCTTGTGGGTTCTCATATTAGGGGTATCAGTAAGGTCGAAAATGTCGATATAGGGTGATAGGTACCTCTATAAGCAAAGATTTATAAGTTTTTGAAATCTTTTGGCACATCGCTTTCTTTTTATGAAAATAAATCCGAAAGTTGATGGCGCATTCCATAATCCATCATTCATGAGCTTAATTAATTAGATTAAGAACTTGAGTTCTGTCTACGTGTTACCCTCCGGGTTACAAGCTTGGTTGAAACGCCCATGGGCAGACTCTTGTAATCAATTATAGATGACTGATTTGACTTATGTGTTACATTCTTGGATAGTGACCTGGTTGAAACGCCTATAAGTTGAGTTATGTACTTCATTGCTAAAAACTGAAGCCTATGTGTTACCCTTTGGGATGGCGTCTTGGAGGATACACAACTGGGTAAGGTTTATTCATACATCAATAATGAAGGGTCAAATCTTTCATCCATCGATCCATAATTCCATCTGATTTTGAAAACTTATAGATTAGTGATTATTGAGGTTGAAAAATCTATATGGTTTAACCCGGGTCTAAACATGACCTTGAGATGGGATTAGGCTGAGTTGTAGCTTTCTGAGTGTGAGACCCTTAGATAGACTGTTGCTTGGTAATGTATAATATGTTAGATCACAGAATCGGGGGCTTAAGAGTCGGTGGTTGGGTTTAATCGGATCGAAATACCGATTGTTACGATTAGCGTGTTATGAGAATTTGGGCTGTGTATAATGAAAGTATAAGTAGAAAGTTGTTTGATTATGATTCCATTGCATTATTCTTTTTTGGGGCGCAAAATGTTAAGTGTGGGGATGTGATGTAGGGTCAAATATCCCGAGTATAAGTGTCGGTTTTTGTATAGTTTAGTAGTTTAGTTTTGTATATCGAGTCGGTTTTACGTGTGTTTTGTAGTTTGATGTGTTACAGGATAAATGTGCTAAAAGAGCGGAAGTATACAAAGAAGTTAAAAGAAGGTACAAAGCCGGGAAGTCAAAGAATGTCAAAGTCAAAGCAAAAAATTCAATTTCCTGGATTTTAGGGTGTTTGCGCCACGCGAAGACCTTGGAGAGATTTTTCGCGACACGCGAAGGCCTTGAAACGCCCACCCGACTATTTTGTTCTTCGTGCCACGCGAAGAACATGCATCCAAAGTTCGCGACACGCGAAGAAAGGGTTTTACGGTAAATTAAACCTAATTCCAATTATAAACCCATGGTGACTCCCATTCTCTAATTATCTTCTTTCCAGCCGTCCCAGAGGAGATCTAAGGCGATTTCTAGCTAGGGAATGAAAGCCCTATCGTTTTATTCCCGTTACAGCGGGAATTCTTGGTGGATTGGGTTAGGGTTTTCAGTTTGTGCGATTTGGGGAAGACGATGGGTTGGAACCTATTGTTTTAAGTTATTTACACATATACCTAAACAAGGCGATAGCCTAGTCCGACCGGTTAGGATCTATAACTTATACCCAAAGGGTCACGGGTTCGAAACCCCCTGTCCCCTCCTTTTCGGTTGCACGCAGAAGGGGCATTAAAAAAAATAGTTCGAAACTGAATGTTATGGTTTAAGCCAGCCGTAGGACGCTACTGGACTCCCTGGTCCAATAGTTTGCACGTCGTTAGCTTCTAGGACAGACCCGGGTTCAATCCCGGGCAGTCCCATTCTTTTTGTTTATTTTTTTTTGGTAGAAATTCCTTGTGTTTTAAAAATTCTGAAATAAATGCTTTAAATCTTATAAGAGTATTTAGTAACTTTTTTATAAAAAGACAGAAAACGTAAAATGATATTTCATTTAATTTATTTTATTAACAACTTATTATAAACTTTATAAATTCCTATATAAATGATTTATTTAGACAAATCCAATTATGTTGTTTTATTTAGAAAATGATCATGTTGTTAAACAAATTATAATCTATTTGTTTAAGCATTATTAATTCATTTAAAATTATAAATAATTATTTTTGGTAAAGAATAATTATTTAAAACATTTTAAAGTTTATAGAAACACTTAAACAATTGTTTTAGATTAATACAAATTCAATTAATCTCGTTTAAAGCTCAAAAATACTGGTTAATTTCTCTTTTATTTACCATTTAAGTAAAAGAAATTATTTAAATAATCTAAATAATTATTTACTAATTATTCTTAGAATAGTTATTTAAATAAATTAAAACGTATTATTTACTATAAAATCAAACACTTATGTAAATTAGTTTTTCTAGTTAATTATATATACTATTTCATCATTATTTCAAATACTTATGATAAACATATAAATTCTTAAAAACCTGCATAAATCCTATACCAAATTCCCAATTCCAAGAATCCCTAGAAAACTCAGATAAACTTAGAGTTCTTTACTTTCATTTTCATTAGACGTACATTGAGTCTAGAGTACAATTATCTGTGTAGGTTGACAGTGAGAAATCCTCACGAAGCCTACCTATCATTGCAACCCATACAATTTACTAGTTTCATTACATGTGAGTTTCATAGCCTCCTTTCTCTTTACTATTATTTACAAATACTCAGGGTGAAACATGTTTACATACTATACATACCAAATTCAATACCATTGTTCTCATGCTAATTACTATGTGCTGTATGTCGTAAACTATTTGGTGACCATACATGTGTTCATGTTTAGTACAAATTATTAACTTGTGTTGCAAGCCTAAGGTAGTACCTTGTATGTTTTCACATTTATGCCTTAGTTATGCTTTGAACATATTGAATTTCAAATCCTTTTCTACAACTTTTGTTTTGTGTCAAAACCTATCTTACTCACCAACTACTTGTAGTTGACATTTACTCACATGTTTCAGGTGCACCAGTTTGAGGATTCAACTTGATCACATAGGACTTGGACCCAGTTTAATTTAATTATGTTATGTTTGAACACTTTGTGTTCCTATATCTAATTGTAACGGATGCTTTTAATTCAAATAATAAATATTATCATATTTAATAGATGATCATATGCTTATGAACAACCGCGTAATTCCCGGCTTATAATCCGCCGCCGACTGTGGTGTGACAGTTCATGACTGTTACCAAAAGTTACGGTGATGCATCATGTAATCTTTCCCTATTCGTCGGCCTTTGGACTTGAGCCATCGGGGCATATGGAAAGAAATGGAAAGTTAAAGATAAGTTTCAGCTAAGATAATTTATAAATGACTTAAAAGATATTATATGTAAAGTTTTGCCTCATTGGTATTAAAAGTTATGTTTAAGTAATCTTCTTCTTTTATTATATGTATTAATGTTTTATGTAACTGTTAGAATTCACTCAACGTTAGCTGACTTTTCATATGCACATTAGTTAAGTGTAGGTGGTAGTTTGGAGGTTGAGGATGCTTGGCTTGCTTTGAGGAGTTACCCCAAAGGGAAGATCTGGCATCCTATTGTTATGTTTAGTATTTTATGTTTTAAGAGAAAGTTTTAAGTTGTATCAGACAAGGTATAACTTGATATGTTATGCTTCCATTGTTATGTTATTGAATGTCTTATGTTTAAAAGCTATGTGTTGATGAGTAAATCCAATACGTGAGGACTCACAGGTTTGGGGCCATACAGCTAGATAACTTTCTTCAAGCCCCCTCTCCTTCAACTTGGTTTTTCGATGGCATTGACCTTAACCTTGTGTTTGAATCGCCACAGATCTCAAAACCCCCATCGATTCTGTTTTATGTGAACCCTAAGGGTTTCATGTGGCTACTGTGTAGAGAGATGAAAATCAAAACCCTAGATTTATGTGAAAACAGTGTGGTTTCAGGTGGTGGTGATCCAACGGAGGTTTGAGGTGTGATTTGTTGCAAAACCTAGATTTATGTTGGGGACATCGAAGGTCCCCGACGCTATTGATGTGGTTCTTAAGGGTTTTGATGTGAAATTACATAATATATTATTTTTTAATATATTAATTACAGTTAATTACATAATTAGTCCCTTAAATGTGTAAGGTATATAATTAGTCTCCAAGATGCAAAATAACTACAATGCCCTTCAACTTAACAGAAAAACAAACGAAAGTTAGCTTTACTTACCCAACCTGTTACAAATCGAAACCACAAAACCCATACTTACAACTTTTCAAACTTAGTACCTAAATCTGTTATTTTGACCAAACCACATGGACCATCTGTGTAATTAACTCTTTTATTTTAGTGTTAGAATATTGACAATGTAATAATGAAACTCTTTGATTTTAGTAGTTATCTATTTTCTTTTCTTTTTAAATCCTTGATTAAATTGGTTCGTTAACTAAATTAAATGATTTTCTTTTCTCTCTCTAAAATCATGACCAAAGCCAAAAGTCTGATTCAAGAATGTTTTTGTGGAACAATTTCTCCATTTATTTGGCAAGGTTCCATCCAAGACCAATACGATATTACCTTCAACATCCGTTTAGGAACCCATTGTGATTTCGTTGTGATTTATGCGAGAACTGAAGAAGATTGCCACCCATAAGTTCCTCTCTAACAGTTGCCTCAAGATGCTTAAAGATGTTAGTTTGTTGGAGATTAATTCCGGAGTTAACGAACTTTGTGTGCAATGGACAGAAAACTCACACATAGGATATGGAACTTTTTATATGTTAAATATCTATGCACAGTGGTCGCTGATGGGCAGAAAACTTATATGTTAAATTTATATGCTATGTGGGCAATATGTAGAAAACACGTAGAGCATCCACAAACGCTGGACGCAACAAACGCTAAGAGACAAGTCATAACAGCTGTCATGTCAGATTTTCATTTATCATTCAAAAACCCTCATTTCTCCTTCAACATTAAATCCCTTCTCAAACACCCATCACCTACTTTTACATTACTTTCTATAAACAAAATTACTTTTTACAACTACCTATTTTTTATATTTTGTATTATTTAAAATACTAAAATATAAATAAATATTAAAAATATTAAAAACGTATTTAATTTAAATTAAATTAAAAAATATTTTTAATTTAAATAAATCTATTTTAATGTATTTAATTTAAAATAATTAAAACTAAATCAAATTGATTAACAAAAGCATTCGAAATTAATATTTTTATTATTATTATTGATCGTGAGCCCACCACTAAGTGTTTGGGAGTGTTTAGAATTGCGGATGGATTCAATCGGACACACGAGCGGACGAGCCCTCTAACAGCCCCGTCCGGTCACCCAGGCATCCGCCTCCTTCTGGAACATTGCGTTGGAGGTGTTCTTAAGGCATTGGGTATGATTAGTGATTGTGAGCAAAAAGTGAGTGCCACGTAGGTGGCACGTCACTCACCTCATTCACTCATTTCCCACTCACTAATAGTGGGTGTGAGTGATTTTTTTTAAGTTAATTATTAATTAAAAAATAAATTAATTGTTGTCGCATGTTCATTAGTGGAGTGGTAGAAAGAAAAGGGTGCCTTCCATGCTCACGAACATGAGCACACTTACGATTTCATTGATTAAGGTCGACTCACACTGGAAAGGAGCGGTGTTCCCGTGATCGTGAGCGGCTCACAGGTCCCCCTCACGTACCATACCGGAAGTCCTTATAGGTTATGAAAAAAAATTCTATCCATGTAACATCCCGAAATTTTGTAACATCTCAAAAATAAAGCAACGAGTTATAATAACGGGTTAAACGCGAGACGAAAAGAATAAGTGAACGAGGCATGACGGGCCTGGCCGAATGGGCCGGCGAACTTAGGTGGCGAACATAGGGGATCTCTTCCCTATAAATAGCCTAAGTCACCACCCTTTCTCTCATTTGCAACATCTAGAAAGAGAAACTGTAGTGAGAGAAAGTTGGCGGATCGACCCGAGATTGAAGGAGCGTGTTACTAGTAAGTTTGTGAGCAAGACCTCCGAATTAGAAGCTCGATTCAGGTAATAACTCGATCTAGATCTGAGATTTTAGTTTATGTTTGGTTTTCGGGTTTTGGATAAAAAGGTAACGTTTTTACATGTGAAACTTGAAAATAAACATAGATCTAGCATCTAGAAGGAAAAACGAACGTTTTGAACGTAAAAAGTTGGAATCTTGACGAGATCAAATCTACATGCAAGAACTTAGGGTTATTGGGGAAGAAGACTGCCCGACAGGCGAACTTATCAAGTTCGCCTAGGAGGGGATTGGGCGAACTTATCAAGTTCGCTTGACAAGTTCGCCTGGGGCAAAAAGGTAAGCGAACTTGGAGAAGCGAACTTAGTGACTTCGCTGGGTTGAAACCAGCGAACTTATGTAAGCGAACTTACTAAGTTCACTGGGCACGGATCAGGCGAACTTAGCCTAAGTTCGCTTGTATGTTCACCAGGTTGGTAAGGGGCGAACTTAATTTAAGTTTGCCTAGTTCAGTATGGTTAAACCGTTAGACTCGGGATATGATCTGATATGTATTTAACTACTCAATCCAGATCGTGCGTGACTTTGTTGGGCCTTCGATTAGGACAACGAGACTAGCTTATCAGGTGAGTTCTAGAAGCCCTCTTTTAAATGTTTTAAATAATATTTTTGGGCTGGTGTGCATACGTAACGATGTGACTGTTTTATAAAACGATGTTTATGAATGATGTATGTGACGTTTTATGAAACGATGTTTATGAATGATATTTTGGAATGAAAGGTTATGAAAGAAGTGTTTATGAAATATTTTGCCAAAATAAGTTTACGAATATTTTTGGGCTGGTGTGCATAGGTAACGATGTGACTCTTTTATAAAATGATGTTTATGAATGATGTATGTGACGTTTTATGAAACGATGTTTATGAACGATATTTTGGAATGAAAGGTTATGAAAGAAGTGTTTATGAAATATTTTGCCAAAATAAGTTTACGAAGTGTTTACGAATGAACGAATGATTTTTAATAAAACGTATGAATGCTTTAACTGAAGTTTTGAAGTAAAAGAAGTGAATGTTTACGAAAGTCACAAACGGAGGAATCTGCCATTATTCCTTAGGGAATGAAGGTTATGGGTACGGGAAGTATGTTATGGGCCTTACCTTTTTGGAGCCTTTGTGGCTGGCCAACTATTGTACAACTGGGGTGATGACGATCATCAAGGGGATTACCGTGATCCTTGAAGTTGGTATGATTTTACCTTGCGGGGTAGTCGTGCTTGAAGTTTGGTATTATACCTTACGGGGTGCAGTGCTTGAAGTTTGGTATGTGTCGTCCTTGTGATGCCGTGCTTGAAGTTGGTGTCGAATGGCCTAAGTATCGGGCCCTAGGTTTCTCCGCCCGAAGGACAGTACGGTGTTGAAGGGCCTAATGGTGGTGATCTTTAGGTTTCTCCACCGGTATGCGATGTTTGGAATTGACGGTTACGAGAAGGCGCATATTCGATATGTTCGTTGACTTATGGGTTATGTTATGTGTTGTGTTATGTTATTGCATGATTTTCGTACGCTTTTATTAATGAAGTTTAAATGTTATGTTTTTGGTAAATATTTGAAGTTAATGTTTTATGAAAATCTAGAACTCACCGGCGTAGCTGAATTTTTAGTATGCACATTCAGTTTAAGGCATGTTATGATGATGGACGGTGATGCTTGGCTAGCGATGAAGAGTTACCCGGCTGATCATGAAGACTGACATCCCGTTAGATTTTTAGTTATGATGTATTTATGTTTTAAACAATGTTTACGCTTCCGCATGTTTAACAATGTTAACTTTATGTTTGAATGAAATTTTCCACTGCGTTATTTTGATATTCAAGTTTAAGAACTGTTTGTGAACGAGTAAATCCAACAAGTGAGGCCTCCCGGGTTTGGGGCCTTACAAATTTATGACAAATATATAAGACGGGTTATGAGGTAAAGAAATAAAAGAATGAATAAAAGGATAGCGGGCTTGAGAGGGATCGGGCCTTGGGTCGGACAATGGAAGTGCAAGGGAGGGGAGTAGGGTAAAACCCTAGTCAACCTTTCCACCTTCCTCATTCACCATCTTCACAAACTAGAGAGAGAAAACCTAAAGAGAGAAAGCTTTAAGGTCTTCATACAAGCCTTCATCTTGCTCCAAGATTGTTGCCAGCCAGTTGTGGAAGTTTAGAGAAGAAGAATCATGCGATTACAGGTTAGAATCATCCTCAGATCTGAGTTCTACCCTGAGGTTTGGGCACATCAAAGTAAAAGTCTTACCCTGAGATGTAAGCGAGAAAAGGGATATTTTCCTCGAATATGGATCCATATGTGATAGTTAAAGTATGTTATAGTCACTTGTCCTGTACGAGTGAAAAGTAAAGTTGAAAGAGTAAAGGAGGACACCTTAACTGGTTTCCTCAAAAGTAAAGTATTAAATGAAAGATAGAAACGGAACGATTTGATAAATTGTAACGTTGTAAAGTTTTAAAGTAAAGGCAAAGACAAAGTTGTTTTAAAGAAAGAAAGCTTATTTTATTTATATAAAACTAGCTGTATAAAGAAAGTTTACAGATTAAAGTAAAGATAGAACTCACCAGCGTTAGCTGACTTTTATTATGCATGACAGATAGTAAATGTAAAGCAAAAGTAAAGTAAAGGAGCCGTGAGGGCTGCCGGGTTGCATATCTGAAGACTGACATTTCCTGTTTCTAATATTTTATGTTGAACAATGTTTAGTTATTGTTTATGAATTCGAATGTTTGAGACAAGACTTCCGTTGTAATAGATTCTGATTAACAGTTTAAGAGCTATGTTATTATATTTTGTGCCAACTATGAGATGTACCCGGTTTAGGCGTTTCAATCCATAGGTTATGGAACTTTATTCGAAAAACTATTTTTATAGGTACATATTTCGATTTAAATTTTGTTAACAAAAGGTTTCGATCTTTATAAGTTCAATCCGATACAGATTCACTAGTATCATATCGAAAGAATTTTCAGCAAGAACACAAATAACGTGTTGATTTACAGATATGTAACTTAGTTGTTTACATATGTGTAACTCATTAACACTAAGAATACGAAAAACATAAAGTACAAGAACACATTGATTTACATATATGTAACTCAGTAACTTAAATACATGTTACTCATTAACACAAAGAACACGCTAATTTACATTTATGTAACTCAATAATCAGATAGCTATACATCTTGAGGATCAACAGAAAACCACGTTCACTTGTCCTTATGGTACATTTGCATTTAGGCGAATGCCATTTGGTTTGTGCAATGCCCCGGCCACTTCCAAAGGTGCATGATGAGTATCTTTTCAGATATGATCGAGGAGTCTATGGAAATCTTCATGGATGATTTTTCTATATTTGGTCCATCCTTTGAGTCATGTCTTGAATAATTAACAAAAGTTTTGAAAAGGTGTGTCGAGACCAATTTGGTCTTAAGTTGGGAAAAGAGCCATTTCATGGTTCAAGAGGGGATTGTATTGGGGCACGTGATCTCAAGCAAGGGCATTGAGGTTGATCACGTGAAAATCTAGGTAATTGCTACTTTACCTCCACCAAACAACATCAAAGGTGTCCGTCATTTTTGGGACATACAAGTTCTTATAGATGATTCATCAAAGGTTTTAGTGCAGTAACAAAACCCTTATGCAATATTTTGCTTAAGGATGCTCCTTTTGAGTTTAATGATGAATGTCTAAAATCTTTTAATTTAATTAATCAACACTTGGTGGAGGCACCCATTTTAAAATCATCGGATAGGTCTTTACCCTTTGAGATTATGTGTGATGCTAGTGACTATGCTGTGGTGGCAGTGTTGGGACAACGGGCGGATAAGAAACCCATGGTGATATACTATGCAAGTAAGACTCTTTCAGATGCTCAGCTTAACTACACAACAACTGAAAAAGAGCTACTAGCAGTAGTATATGCATTGGATAAGTTTAGATCATATATCTGGGGCAGTAAAGTTATTGTTTATTCTGATCATAGTGCAGTCAGGTACCTAATGGCAAAGAAGGATGCCAAGCCACGGTTAATCCGTTGGATCTTGTTATTGCAGGAATTTAACTTGGAGATCCGCGACAAGAAGGGGAGTGAGAATGTCATGGCAGATCATTTGTCACACATTGTGGAGGATGAAAGTGATTCTGAAGGAGAGATTAATGAAACATTCCCTAATGAACAGTTACTATCAGTTTCTACTACTCCTTGGTTTGCTAACATTGTTAACTATTTGGCTACAGGAGCAATTCCGAAACATTGGTCAAAGAAGAAGCGGTACCAGTTCATTGCACACGTGCGCAAGTACATCTGAGATGAACCGGACTTATTTAAAGTGGGTGCAGATCAACTAGTTATAAGATGTATACCAGAGTCAGAGAGTCAATTTATGTTAGGGCTGGTACATGCATCTACGTGTGGTGGACATTTCATTGGGCAAAAGACCGGGCGGAAGGTATTTGAAGCAGGCCTATTTTGGCCATCCATCTTTCGGAATGCTTTTGAGTTCGCTAAGAACTGTGTGAACTGCCAGAAGATAGGCAGTATTTCAAAGAGGAACGAGATGCTACTACAGCCAATCTTGGTTGTGGATTTGTTTTATGTATGGGGCATAGATTTTATGGGGCCATTTCCGAACTCTTATGGGTATCTCTATATTCTAGTGGTTGTGGATTACGTGTCCAAGTGGGTAGAGGCTATATCAACAAAAACAAACGATCATGCAGTGGTGTGTAAATTTATGCAAACCAACATTTTTTCCCGATTTGGAATCCCTCATGCAATCATAAGTGATGGGGGCTCACATATCAAGAACTTTCAATTCGGGAGATTGCTTAAACGGTATGGCGTAGATCATAGAATAGCCACCCCATATCACCCACAAACCAGTGGGCAGGTCAACGTTTCCAACCGACAGATCAAAGAGATTCTGCAGAAGACAGTGCGGTCAGATAGGAAAGATTGGGCAGGGAAGCTTGATGATGCCTTATGGGCTTACCGCACGGATTATAAAACCCCAATCGGCACTACACCGTACAGATTGGTGTATGGCAAGGGTTGCCACTTGCCAGTTGAGATTGCACATAGGGCATTGTAGGCGGTCAAAGAGGTTAAACTTGACTATGATGCTGCGGGTATGGAAAGGAAGTTACAATTGAATGAGTTGGAAGAGTTACGTGATGAGGCGTATGAGTGTGCTTCTCCTTATAAAGATCGGATGAAGAAAGTGCATGACGCTAAGTTGAAGAAGATGATGTTTGAAGTGGGGCAGTAAGTTTGGCTCTACAACTCTAGGCTTAAGTTGTTTCCAGGAAAGTTAAAAAACAAGTGGATGGGTCCGTACCTAATTACACAGGTAGGTAACTATGGGGACATTGAGATTGAAGACTTCGACGATCATCTGAGACAGGTAGTCAATGGCCACAGGTTGAAACCATATCTAGAAGTAGCGGATATCAATTTCATTGACGAATAATGGAGTATCTTGAAGAAACCTTAACCATAATGAGGTATATCGCGTCTGGCTGAAGAAGTTAAACTTAGCGCTCTTAGGAGGTAACATAAGGTTAGTTAGCCTTTATTTTTTTGTCTAGTTAAATGAACTTTGTGGGTGTGTTCCCTACAAACCCTCACGAGACTAAACTTGTCCACTCGGGCTACCGAGGGGTTTAAAAGGCTTGTTGCATATGCTAAATGCCTCCGTGATTCCTACGAAAGTGAGTTAGGTTCTCATTTCTTTATTTTAGTTAATTGTTTGCAATTGGCCAAGTGTGGGGACGTTTCTGGGGAGATTATGGTTGGAAGGAGTGTAATTGAGGGCAATACACAAACCCGTGGGGGGTAGGATGCCGTTATAGAGTTTGTACAAAATTTTTATTTTTCAGTATGGTTTTTCATCTTCTCTAAAATTTTGCAGGGTTTTGTGGTAATTTGGGTGTTAAAAATCACCAGGAAAGACATTCCAGGTATGTGTGTTTATAATCTAGGTGTCGAAATGAGTTTTTGAAGAAGTTGAAAAATATGAGTTTTAAGAGGTGAAAAAAATTCTAAGGCAAAAATTGAAAAATTTTCTAATCTTTCTGTGAAGAAGGTCTCTTCGCGCCACGCGAAGAGTTGGTGACCCATCTTCGCGAAACGCGAAGAACAAACCAAGGGGCCGGACCAGACAAATTTTTGTCCTTTGTGGCACGCGAAGGATTCCTCCCAGGATTTCGTGACACGCTAAGGCCCCCTACAACCCCAATTTTTGAAATTTTTTTATTTTTTTATTTGAGTCGTTCGAGTCCGTCAGGTCTTTTATTTTTTTTGAGTTGTTATGTTGAGTCGATATGATGCTTGTGGGTTTGTTTCAAGCTTATTTTGTAGGTTTGGATTTGAATTTCCCGTAATCAATCTCCATTCGGGGGACGATAGTCTGACTTTCGATTAATTCTTTTGTACAAGGCAGCCCACTTGCATATGTGGAATACGATCGCGAATGAAATGATATACGATCGCATATTCAGCTAAGTTTTTCTTTAATATTTGTAATTTTCTTTCGTTTTTGAGTTGCTCTTCCTACATTGAGGACAATGTCAGGTTTAAGTGTGGGGAGGGGAGGGGAGACCTTTTTCCAGGTCTAGTTTGAGTCTTTTGTTTTGAGTCTGTAGTTTTAGTCTGTATTTTGAGTCATAAAATCAGAAAATCCATAAAAATTTAAAAATTTTCAAAAAAATGTTCCTAGATTAGAGTTTTGCAACTAAATGAAAAATGATAGTACAATTGGGAATTTTGCGTGTGGAATTAAATGAATAATAATGATAATCAAATGCGTCTGATTTGTAACGTTTTGGTAGGCCCAACCGACTTTGAAGAGCTTATATATCCTGATACTGTATTTAGATCTAAATGGATAATTAATTCAGGATATCTTGTGGGTTCTCATATTAGGGGTATCAGTAAGGTCGAAAATGTCGATATAGGGTGATAGGTACCTCTATAAGCAAAGATTTATAAGTTTTTGAAATCTTTTGGCACATCGCTTTCTTTTTATGAAAATAAATCCGAAAGTTGATGGCGCATTCCATAATCCATCATTCATGAGCTTAATTAATTAGATTAAGAACTTGAGTTCTGTCTACGTGTTACCCTCCGGGTTACAAGCTTGGTTGAAACGCCCATGGGCAGACTCTTGTAATCAATTATAGATGACTGATTTGACTTATGTGTTACATTCTTGGATAGTGACCTGGTTGAAACGCCTATAAGTTGAGTTATGTACTTCATTGCTAAAAACTGAAGCCTATGTGTTACCCTTTGGGATGGCGTCTTGGAGGATACACAACTGGGTAAGGTTTATTCATACATCAATAATGAAGGGTCAAATCTTTCATCCATCGATCCATAATTCCATCTGATTTTGAAAACTTATAGATTAGTGATTATTGAGGTTGAAAAATCTATATGGTTTAACCCGGGTCTAAACATGACCTTGAGATGGGATTAGGCTGAGTTGTAGCTTTCTGAGTGTGAGACCCTTAGATAGACTGTTGCTTGGTAATGTATAATATGTTAGATCACAGAATCGGGGGCTTAAGAGTCGGTGGTTGGGTTTAATCGGATCGAAATACCGATTGTTACGATTAGCGTGTTATGAGAATTTGGGCTGTGTATAATGAAAGTATAAGTAGAAAGTTGTTTGATTATGATTCCATTGCATTATTCTTTTTTGGGGCGCAAAATGTTAAGTGTGGGGATGTGATGTAGGGTCAAATATCCCGAGTATAAGTGTCGGTTTTTGTATAGTTTAGTAGTTTAGTTTTGTATATCGAGTCGGTTTTACGTGTGTTTTGTAGTTTGATGTGTTACAGGATAAATGTGCTAAAAGAGCGGAAGTATACAAAGAAGTTAAAAGAAGGTACAAAGCCGGGAAGTCAAAGAATGTCAAAGTCAAAGCAAAAAATTCAATTTCCTGGATTTTAGGGTGTTTGCGCCACGCGAAGACCTTGGAGAGATTTTTCGCGACACGCGAAGGCCTTGAAACGCCCACCCGACTATTTTGTTCTTCGTGCCACGCGAAGAACATGCATCCAAAGTTCGCGACACGCGAAGAAAGGGTTTTACGGTAAATTAAACCTAATTCCAATTATAAACCCATGGTGACTCCCATTCTCTAATTATCTTCTTTCCAGCCGTCCCAGAGGAGATCTAAGGCGATTTCTAGCTAGGGAATGAAAGCCCTATCGTTTTATTCCCGTTACAGCGGGAATTCTTGGTGGATTGGGTTAGGGTTTTCAGTTTGTGCGATTTGGGGAAGACGATGGGTTGGAACCTATTGTTTTAAGTTATTTACACATATACCTAAACAAGGCGATAGCCTAGTCCGACCGGTTAGGATCTATAACTTATACCCAAAGGGTCACGGGTTCGAAACCCCCTGTCCCCTCCTTTTCGGTTGCACGCAGAAGGGGCATTAAAAAAAATAGTTCGAAACTGAATGTTATGGTTTAAGCCAGCCGTAGGACGCTACTGGACTCCCTGGTCCAATAGTTTGCACGTCGTTAGCTTCTAGGACAGACCCGGGTTCAATCCCGGGCAGTCCCATTCTTTTTGTTTATTTTTTTTTGGTAGAAATTCCTTGTGTTTTAAAAATTCTGAAATAAATGCTTTAAATCTTATAAGAGTATTTAGTAACTTTTTTATAAAAAGACAGAAAACGTAAAATGATATTTCATTTAATTTATTTTATTAACAACTTATTATAAACTTTATAAATTCCTATATAAATGATTTATTTAGACAAATCCAATTATGTTGTTTTATTTAGAAAATGATCATGTTGTTAAACAAATTATAATCTATTTGTTTAAGCATTATTAATTCATTTAAAATTATAAATAATTATTTTTGGTAAAGAATAATTATTTAAAACATTTTAAAGTTTATAGAAACACTTAAACAATTGTTTTAGATTAATACAAATTCAATTAATCTCGTTTAAAGCTCAAAAATACTGGTTAATTTCTCTTTTATTTACCATTTAAGTAAAAGAAATTATTTAAATAATCTAAATAATTATTTACTAATTATTCTTAGAATAGTTATTTAAATAAATTAAAACGTATTATTTACTATAAAATCAAACACTTATGTAAATTAGTTTTTCTAGTTAATTATATATACTATTTCATCATTATTTCAAATACTTATGATAAACATATAAATTCTTAAAAACCTGCATAAATCCTATACCAAATTCCCAATTCCAAGAATCCCTAGAAAACTCAGATAAACTTAGAGTTCTTTACTTTCATTTTCATTAGACGTACATTGAGTCTAGAGTACAATTATCTGTGTAGGTTGACAGTGAGAAATCCTCACGAAGCCTACCTATCATTGCAACCCATACAATTTACTAGTTTCATTACATGTGAGTTTCATAGCCTCCTTTCTCTTTACTATTATTTACAAATACTCAGGGTGAAACATGTTTACATACTATACATACCAAATTCAATACCATTGTTCTCATGCTAATTACTATGTGCTGTATGTCGTAAACTATTTGGTGACCATACATGTGTTCATGTTTAGTACAAATTATTAACTTGTGTTGCAAGCCTAAGGTAGTACCTTGTATGTTTTCACATTTATGCCTTAGTTATGCTTTGAACATATTGAATTTCAAATCCTTTTCTACAACTTTTGTTTTGTGTCAAAACCTATCTTACTCACCAACTACTTGTAGTTGACATTTACTCACATGTTTCAGGTGCACCAGTTTGAGGATTCAACTTGATCACATAGGACTTGGACCCAGTTTAATTTAATTATGTTATGTTTGAACACTTTGTGTTCCTATATCTAATTGTAACGGATGCTTTTAATTCAAATAATAAATATTATCATATTTAATAGATGATCATATGCTTATGAACAACCGCGTAATTCCCGGCTTATAATCCGCCGCCGACTGTGGTGTGACAGTTCATGACTGTTACCAAAAGTTACGGTGATGCATCATGTAATCTTTCCCTATTCGTCGGCCTTTGGACTTGAGCCATCGGGGCATATGGAAAGAAATGGAAAGTTAAAGATAAGTTTCAGCTAAGATAATTTATAAATGACTTAAAAGATATTATATGTAAAGTTTTGCCTCATTGGTATTAAAAGTTATGTTTAAGTAATCTTCTTCTTTTATTATATGTATTAATGTTTTATGTAACTGTTAGAATTCACTCAACGTTAGCTGACTTTTCATATGCACATTAGTTAAGTGTAGGTGGTAGTTTGGAGGTTGAGGATGCTTGGCTTGCTTTGAGGAGTTACCCCAAAGGGAAGATCTGGCATCCTATTGTTATGTTTAGTATTTTATGTTTTAAGAGAAAGTTTTAAGTTGTATCAGACAAGGTATAACTTGATATGTTATGCTTCCATTGTTATGTTATTGAATGTCTTATGTTTAAAAGCTATGTGTTGATGAGTAAATCCAATACGTGAGGACTCACAGGTTTGGGGCCATACAGCTAGATAACTTTCTTCAAGCCCCCTCTCCTTCAACTTGGTTTTTCGATGGCATTGACCTTAACCTTGTGTTTGAATCGCCACAGATCTCAAAACCCCCATCGATTCTGTTTTATGTGAACCCTAAGGGTTTCATGTGGCTACTGTGTAGAGAGATGAAAATCAAAACCCTAGATTTATGTGAAAACAGTGTGGTTTCAGGTGGTGGTGATCCAACGGAGGTTTGAGGTGTGATTTGTTGCAAAACCTAGATTTATGTTGGGGACATCGAAGGTCCCCGACGCTATTGATGTGGTTCTTAAGGGTTTTGATGTGAAATTACATAATATATTATTTTTTAATATATTAATTACAGTTAATTACATAATTAGTCCCTTAAATGTGTAAGGTATATAATTAGTCTCCAAGATGCAAAATAACTACAATGCCCTTCAACTTAACAGAAAAACAAACGAAAGTTAGCTTTACTTACCCAACCTGTTACAAATCGAAACCACAAAACCCATACTTACAACTTTTCAAACTTAGTACCTAAATCTGTTATTTTGACCAAACCACATGGACCATCTGTGTAATTAACTCTTTTATTTTAGTGTTAGAATATTGACAATGTAATAATGAAACTCTTTGATTTTAGTAGTTATCTATTTTCTTTTCTTTTTAAATCCTTGATTAAATTGGTTCGTTAACTAAATTAAATGATTTTCTTTTCTCTCTCTAAAATCATGACCAAAGCCAAAAGTCTGATTCAAGAATGTTTTTGTGGAACAATTTCTCCATTTATTTGGCAAGGTTCCATCCAAGACCAATACGATATTACCTTCAACATCCGTTTAGGAACCCATTGTGATTTCGTTGTGATTTATGCGAGAACTGAAGAAGATTGCCACCCATAAGTTCCTCTCTAACAGTTGCCTCAAGATGCTTAAAGATGTTAGTTTGTTGGAGATTAATTCCGGAGTTAACGAACTTTGTGTGCAATGGACAGAAAACTCACACATAGGATATGGAACTTTTTATATGTTAAATATCTATGCACAGTGGTCGCTGATGGGCAGAAAACTTATATGTTAAATTTATATGCTATGTGGGCAATATGTAGAAAACACGTAGAGCATCCACAAACGCTGGACGCAACAAACGCTAAGAGACAAGTCATAACAGCTGTCATGTCAGATTTTCATTTATCATTCAAAAACCCTCATTTCTCCTTCAACATTAAATCCCTTCTCAAACACCCATCACCTACTTTTACATTACTTTCTATAAACAAAATTACTTTTTACAACTACCTATTTTTTATATTTTGTATTATTTAAAATACTAAAATATAAATAAATATTAAAAATATTAAAAACGTATTTAATTTAAATTAAATTAAAAAATATTTTTAATTTAAATAAATCTATTTTAATGTATTTAATTTAAAATAATTAAAACTAAATCAAATTGATTAACAAAAGCATTCGAAATTAATATTTTTATTATTATTATTGATCGTGAGCCCACCACTAAGTGTTTGGGAGTGTTTAGAATTGCGGATGGATTCAATCGGACACACGAGCGGACGAGCCCTCTAACAGCCCCGTCCGGTCACCCAGGCATCCGCCTCCTTCTGGAACATTGCGTTGGAGGTGTTCTTAAGGCATTGGGTATGATTAGTGATTGTGAGCAAAAAGTGAGTGCCACGTAGGTGGCACGTCACTCACCTCATTCACTCATTTCCCACTCACTAATAGTGGGTGTGAGTGATTTTTTTTAAGTTAATTATTAATTAAAAAATAAATTAATTGTTGTCGCATGTTCATTAGTGGAGTGGTAGAAAGAAAAGGGTGCCTTCCATGCTCACGAACGTGAGCACACTTACGATTTCATTGATTAAGGTCGACTCACACTGGAAAGGAGCGGTGTTCCCGTGATCGTGAGCGGCTCACAGGTCCCCCTCACGTACCATACCGGAAGTCCTTATAGGTTATGAAAAAAAATTCTATCCATGTAACATCCCGAAATTTTGTAACATCTCAAAAATAAAGCAACGAGTTATAATAACGGGTTAAACGCGAGACGAAAAGAATAAGTGAACGAGGCATGACGGGCCTGGCCGAATGGGCCGGCGAACTTAGGTGGCGAACATAGGGGATCTCTTCCCTATAAATAGCCTAAGTCACCACCCTTTCTCTCATTTGCAACATCTAGAAAGAGAAACTGTAGTGAGAGAAAGTTGGCGGATCGACCCGAGATTGAAGGAGCGTGTTACTAGTAAGTTTGTGAGCAAGACCTCCGAATTAGAAGCTCGATTCAGGTAATAACTCGATCTAGATCTGAGATTTTAGTTTATGTTTGGTTTTCGGGTTTTGGATAAAAAGGTAACGTTTTTACATGTGAAACTTGAAAATAAACATAGATCTAGCATCTAGAAGGAAAAACGAACGTTTTGAACGTAAAAAGTTGGAATCTTGACGAGATCAAATCTACATGCAAGAACTTAGGGTTATTGGGGAAGAAGACTGCCCGACAGGCGAACTTATCAAGTTCGCCTAGGAGGGGATTGGGCGAACTTATCAAGTTCGCTTGACAAGTTCGCCTGGGGCAAAAAGGTAAGCGAACTTGGAGAAGCGAACTTAGTGACTTCGCTGGGTTGAAACCAGCGAACTTATGTAAGCGAACTTACTAAGTTCACTGGGCACGGATCAGGCGAACTTAGCCTAAGTTCGCTTGTATGTTCACCAGGTTGGTAAGGGGCGAACTTAATTTAAGTTTGCCTAGTTCAGTATGGTTAAACCGTTAGACTCGGGATATGATCTGATATGTATTTAACTACTCAATCCAGATCGTGCGTGACTTTGTTGGGCCTTCGATTAGGACAACGAGACTAGCTTATCAGGTGAGTTCTAGAAGCCCTCTTTTAAATGTTTTAAATAATATTTTTGGGCTGGTGTGCATACGTAACGATGTGACTGTTTTATAAAACGATGTTTATGAATGATGTATGTGACGTTTTATGAAACGATGTTTATGAATGATATTTTGGAATGAAAGGTTATGAAAGAAGTGTTTATGAAATATTTTTCCAAAATAAGTTTACGAATATTTTTGGGCTGGTGTGCATAGGTAACGATGTGACTCTTTTATAAAATGATGTTTATGAATGATGTATGTGACGTTTTATGAAACGATGTTTATGAACGATATTTTGGAATGAAAGGTTATGAAAGAAGTGTTTATGAAATATTTTGCCAAAATAAGTTTACGAAGTGTTTACGAATGAACGAATGATTTTTAATAAAACGTATGAATGCTTTAACTGAAGTTTTGAAGTAAAAGAAGTGAATGTTTACGAAAGTCACAAACGGAGGAATCTGCCATTATTCCTTAGGGAATGAAGGTTATGGGTACGGGAAGTATGTTATGGGCCTTACCTTTTTGGAGCCTTTGTGGCTGGCCAACTATTGTACAACTGGGGTGATGACGATCATCAAGGGGATTACCGTGATCCTTGAAGTTGGTATGATTTTACCTTGCGGGGTAGTCGTGCTTGAAGTTTGGTATTATACCTTACGGGGTGCAGTGCTTGAAGTTTGGTATGTGTCGTCCTTGTGATGCCGTGCTTGAAGTTGGTGTCGAATGGCCTAAGTATCGGGCCCTAGGTTTCTCCGCCCGAAGGACAGTACGGTGTTGAAGGGCCTAATGGTGGTGATCTTTAGGTTTCTCCACCGGTATGCGATGTTTGGAATTGACGGTTACGAGAAGGCGCATATTCGATATGTTCGTTGACTTATGGGTTATGTTATGTGTTGTGTTATGTTATTGCATGATTTTCGTACGCTTTTATTAATGAAGTTTAAATGTTATGTTTTTGGTAAATATTTGAAGTTAATGTTTTATGAAAATCTAGAACTCACCGGCGTAGCTGAATTTTTAGTATGCACATTCAGTTTAAGGCATGTTATGATGATGGACGGTGATGCTTGGCTAGCGATGAAGAGTTACCCGGCTGATCATGAAGACTGACATCCCGTTAGATTTTTAGTTATGATGTATTTATGTTTTAAACAATGTTTACGCTTCCGCATGTTTAACAATGTTAACTTTATGTTTGAATGAAATTTTCCACTGCGTTATTTTGATATTCAAGTTTAAGAACTGTTTGTGAACGAGTAAATCCAACAAGTGAGGCCTCCCGGGTTTGGGGCCTTACAAATTTATGACAAATATATAAGACGGGTTATGAGGTAAAGAAATAAAAGAATGAATAAAAGGATAGCGGGCTTGAGAGGGATCGGGCCTTGGGTCGGACAATGGAAGTGCAAGGGAGGGGAGTAGGGTAAAACCCTAGTCAACCTTTCCACCTTCCTCATTCACCATCTTCACAAACTAGAGAGAGAAAACCTAAAGAGAGAAAGCTTTAAGGTCTTCATACAAGCCTTCATCTTGCTCCAAGATTGTTGCCAGCCAGTTGTGGAAGTTTAGAGAAGAAGAATCATGCGATTACAGGTTAGAATCATCCTCAGATCTGAGTTCTACCCTGAGGTTTGGGCACATCAAAGTAAAAGTCTTACCCTGAGATGTAAGCGAGAAAAGGGATATTTTCCTCGAATATGGATCCATATGTGATAGTTAAAGTATGTTATAGTCACTTGTCCTGTACGAGTGAAAAGTAAAGTTGAAAGAGTAAAGGAGGACACCTTAACTGGTTTCCTCAAAAGTAAAGTATTAAATGAAAGATAGAAACGGAACGATTTGATAAATTGTAACGTTGTAAAGTTTTAAAGTAAAGGCAAAGACAAAGTTGTTTTAAAGAAAGAAAGCTTATTTTATTTATATAAAACTAGCTGTATAAAGAAAGTTTACAGATTAAAGTAAAGATAGAACTCACCAGCGTTAGCTGACTTTTATTATGCATGACAGATAGTAAATGTAAAGCAAAAGTAAAGTAAAGGAGCCGTGAGGGCTGCCGGGTTGCATATCTGAAGACTGACATTTCCTGTTTCTAATATTTTATGTTGAACAATGTTTAGTTATTGTTTATGAATTCGAATGTTTGAGACAAGACTTCCGTTGTAATAGATTCTGATTAACAGTTTAAGAGCTATGTTATTATATTTTGTGCCAACTATGAGATGTACCCGGTTTAGGCGTTTCAATCCATAGGTTATGGAACTTTATTCGAAAAACTATTTTTATAGGTACATATTTCGATTTAAATTTTGTTAACAAAAGGTTTCGATCTTTATAAGTTCAATCCGATACAGATTCACTAGTATCATATCGAAAGAATTTTCAGCAAGAACACAAATAACGTGTTGATTTACAGATATGTAACTTAGTTGTTTACATATGTGTAACTCATTAACACTAAGAATACGAAAAACATAAAGTACAAGAACACATTGATTTACATATATGTAACTCAGTAACTTAAATACATGTTACTCATTAACACAAAGAACACGCTAATTTACATTTATGTAACTCAATAATTTTCATAGCATTTTATTTCTGTTTTTTATTCTTTTTATACGGTTACGTATATGTAAATTTAGTTATGATTTTTGTATATCCGGTTACATATATGTAAATAAAAATAGTGGCATATACATAACTCCCAAATTTGTATAAGCTTATTAGTTGATATTGTAAAATACACTTTTATACTTAATTATCCATGATAACATATATGCAAATTGAGTTCGATTACATATGTGTTATTATTTCAATAATTGTTTACATATATGTAAATTCGGTTATGATTTTTATTTATCTGTTTTACACGAGTCGTTTTCCTCGTCATCCTTTTCTTCCATCTTTATCCCAAAAATTTTCTCGTGAAAGAAACCAAATATATGTGCGCATGTTACGGCATTCATATATGTAAACATGCTTACACATATGTAAACATGTTTACACATGCGTAAACATTATGTAAACAGGTCGTTCTTCGTCCTCCTTTAGTTCGATTTTTATTCTACAAATTTTTTCAAAGATTGTGTAAATCTGGAGTTTTGATTTTGATAGAAACTGATTTAAGGTGTAGATAAGAGAGAAAATTAAAATTTAGAGATTTAATTAATTAAAAATGGTGGTTTCTAAATTAAGCAAAATTAAGGGCCTAGAGAGTTTTTTTTTCCTTGAAATGGAGGATTTTCTGATGAGCCCTTCTCATTTATGTATGTGTGTGTGTCAAATAACATTTCTTTTTTCTAAACTCGCACAGGACCAGAAACATTTTCTGAAAAACTAATGAATATAAAATTTTTTTCTAAAAACTTTAGAACCACAATTAAAGGAAAAAAGATAAAGCCAATTTAGTTTATCTAGTCTGGTCCCAACTTGATTTTCAGTTTTATCAGTGTGGAACATTCGCTACACACAAATTACATAATACTTAAAAAAAAATCTGGTGAGTTGACAAGGATGGTTTGGTCTTTACCCCTAATTAGGGTTCCTAATGGGAAAAGTAAAAGAAAATAAATGAAAAAGGTGAAAAAAGAAAGTGGAAAGGGTTAGAAAAAGGTGTTTAATTATTGAAAACAACAGGTGATGGTGAGAAAGCTAATGCCACCATGCAAACGTCTCTTTCTTACTTCTCTCCCCCCACCTCTGCCGCCTCTGCAGCCCTTCTTTCTAACACATATTCATCGGGAATGTCAACCATACATTCATTTCTCTCTCTTTAATTACTCATGCATAGTGGTCGTTGAGGTGGGTACATGGACAACTTGCACATCGAACCATCTAGCCTTTGGATGCGACCACAAGAGAAGATTAGAAGAATACACAAGATTTGATTGAATTTCCTTCATTACCATCGGATTTAACTTATCATAACAAGTTTTGTTCCAAATATAAGTTGAACCATTCTCCTAAATACTTTTTTTGGTTACACATAAATTATAAACATAGGGCCGGGGTAGCACAAACAAATAATTATTTTATCAAGAAACAATATTGTAGTTTAGCAGAAATGATTATAACAAATATGTGATTTAGCAACAAGATGAAACAAATCTACTAGACCGAATGTAGGCACTAGAAGAAAAATAAAAATAAAAAGCATGAAAAGAAGTTATGGTCGATCATAATTGTATGCGTCATTGCAAAGACATTAAATAGCAAACATGAAAAGATATGCAATATGTTTATGTGGTTTAAAAAACACACTTACATATGTGGGTCACGTACGCTTTTAAGAACGATCAAGCACCTATATATTTTTTTAATTTTATAAAAGAATGAACTTATACATATGATAAGCTTCTTAATGTGATTTAATTATCACGATTATAATAAAAATGGTTGCCATGACACGAGAATCTCCGCACATCTTTTGTTAAGACCTCCCATTTAATCAAAGCTAGTGATTTATCTTCAAGTTATGTATTACCGCCTCTCCTAAAGTTTTCTAGTGTAGCACTAGTATTTTTATAAAATATTTTTACATTCATAATAAGCTTATCGTGTAACTGTGGTAGCCTTGCACGACTCTTTTAACATGAACGGATGACGTGGGTAGTATATTGGGCCAAACCGATAAAGCCTAATCAATAAAATACTACCGGATCTATTGGGCCAATTCAGCCCACATCAAGCAAATCCTTTATTTCATAAAGCAGCTTGATGTTGATGAGGCAACCATCTGCTAAGGAAGCAACCTTCAAGTTGCTGAGGCAATCACCTATCAAGGAAGCAGCTTCATGCTGCTGAGGCATCATATCAGCTGCTGGCAACTAAAACGCCCGGTCTTAGTAACCATCTCCCTCTATACTCTCTACTTACCATACATAAATATACTACACACATATGTATATATATACTTATGTATTATATGTTTATACGCTTATGCACTAATGTTGAGCGTCGAATGGTGGTTCAGAGACCCCGGTCTCTGAGCCCTTCTAACGAGTTCTTTCATCTTAGCAGAACCAAGTGCAAAAGGTGAGGAGGCTAGCACCCTAGAACGCTTGACCTCTCTCATGTCATATATTTTTTGTAGCATGAACAATCACATATTTTAAAATTACTTCTTTTGGATTCCCACCCAAAACAATGTATAAGTAACTACAATACTTAGTGTGGGAACCTAGAGGGGGGCAGGGGGGTTGTTTAATAGGTTCTTAAAACTCTTTTCAAATTACTTTAAAACCTCTCTGATTTTATCCACTCTTTCTTTAGTATAATCTTATTTTGTATTCTTGTATAAAAACTTTAAGTGATATGGATGATACTTGTTGATGAACAATATGTATATTTGTCAAAAGTAAATATGCAAGTATGTAAAATATAAGAGAAAGAGATACAACATCAGATTTATAGAGGTTCAATTGGGTGTTAACAAACTCACTCTGCGTCCTCTCCCCGATCCTCCAATCGAGAGTTGCCTTCACTAATCGTCTCCCTAAACGGTAGGGATTAACGGTACACGAACGTCTCATTAAATAAAGGTAGTGATCATCTTATACAAACGTCTCACTTTACCAAGGAAGTGATCACCTTCTACATCTCACTAATCGAAGTTAGTGGTCACCTTCTTCAACTCACTATGTCAAGATAGTGGTCTTTACAAGTCTTCACTAGTCAAAGGTAGTGAACACCTTCTTCACTAGTCACACCAAGTAACTAGCTTTACACTTTTTCATTAGTCAAAGATAGTGAACACCTTCTTCACTAGTCACACCAAGTGACTAGCTTTACATTTTTTCAACCTTCACTATGTCAAAATAGTGAAGTACCCCAACACTATATCAAGATAGTGTTCTTCCTCCCAAATACAAATAAGCACTATGTCAAGATAATGCATCTCTCTCTCTCTCTCTCAAATACATATACTCACGTCAGCCTAGAATTGATCTCAAATTACTTGATTTTGTAAAAAGTTAGTTGATCACCTATAATTACACCCAACTCCTAGTTAGTGTGCATCAAGTTCACAAGTTGCATATACTTAGTTTTAAGACCAACTCCACACACTTATGTTAGACTCTATCTCAAATACTACAATTAGCTGCTTCAAACCAAGTTCAACTTTCCATTTACCATTGATTTTATCCCAATCGATTCACTTGTTGGTTATAAAACATCAAGTTTGAGTTTGAATTCCTCCCAATCCAGAATTATGTAACATCCTAATTTGAAATGGACCAATGATTTAAAAACAATGCAGCAGAAAATATGTCTCAACTATTTTTTTCTTTTAAAAATGACCTACTATTCAGTTTATAAAAACTCATTCTTGTACTTAGAGCATACACATATTAGTCTATTATGTAACTAAAGCTTCTACTTTATAACAACATTAAAACATCAAGACTTGATCGCATTACAAATTGTTGTTTCATTTATTGAACTAATTGCACTTACAATCCATCTTGAAGACTTGATCATCACCATCCGGCATGATTACTCACCCCGAACATGAAGACATACACATAAACCTTTAGACATGTTAAATGAGTCATTAAGACCCAATAAGACATGATAAAACTACATTTAAATACACCAAAGCTCACCTAGAAACAACATTCAGCGTACCCTTATGCTGACCAGCGTAGGGTACTCTGACATAGATAAGCCATTTTCAATGTAACACGTTAGCATAAGGACCCCTTGTCCATGTTAAGCATAGGATACTCTGACCCCAAAAAGTCATTCTCAACATACCTTGGTTTTGGTTGATTCTAACTCATATTTAACACTTCCAACCTATTATACAATCAACAAATATATATTAAGCATGTTTTAAAAATATATTATCAACATTCTACTTGTAAATATGTCCAAGCTACTAACAAAAGTTACTGTTGATGATAACCTAATACTGCAAACCGTTTTAACCGCCAACTGACATACTCTTTCATGAAAGTTTTGTGTTGTCTAAACAAAGTGTTTTGATAGTTCCGAACTATAAAATGCAAGTCTTTTGTCATTTTCTAGTACATGTTTTTCATATCAAAAAACACATACTCATTCTTGTTTCCTTTTGATTATCCGATTAAATATTTTGAGAGTCTCACCTTAATACTTTAATCTGAGAGTGATTTCATACACGATTCCAAAGAGATGTCGAGCATATTCGAAACTATGAAAACTATAGAAAGAAGAATTTGAAGATCAAAATATAGAGACACGGATAATGGCTAGAAAGTGAAACTAAGGTATCCTGGGAAAAAAGATGAAGAAGAGATTAGTCTACAATAATTCAGTAAGAGCAGTTAGATTATAATTTTTGGCAAGAATGGTATTATGGCTATTTGTAATAAAACTAAAGTGGATTGAAATGAATCTTTGAAAGGACCGGAAACCTCTATCAAAGTGAACTTGCTAAAGAACCTCAAAATCGAGGTCCTGGCCGTGAACTAATTTGAAAACTTGTTAATTAATTCATAACTCGACAACTACTTTTTCATTAATTGAAGATAGTGAAGGATCCTCGATTAGGCGAAAGTTTTTGTAGGTTTTACCAATTCACAAGGAGCAATGGCTATGAAAAGTACATCATGCCATTCTTTGGCAATGATAGAATTATCGTCTAACATGAAAACATTAAAGCACATTTAAATCAATTTGTCTATATTGAACACCTATACAAACTTCTTTGTTATATATATAATTCATAGAACGTACTTCTTTCTCTAGAGCCTATCCCCATGGTTAAATTAAGATACAATTGTTCGAATGATTACTAGCGTGAAAAGAGCTAAGGAATAATCAGTTTCATTGCTATTTTGTTGGACTAAACACTAGCTTAAATATAAATTGAGTTACTTTCCTGTTCTATCATATAACATTTGAACGTGTTGTTGAAATAATTTTGTTATATAGAATTCTATCATTTTAAATGATGCTCAATATTTATTTTCTAATTATATGTCCAATAAAATGTCTACGTACTATTTGGAATTATGCTAAGATCTTTTTATTCCTTCCCTGTTGTTTTGTTTATGATGTTTGGATCCTATCAATGTACTTTACGTACTCTAGTGTTTCAAATTTTCTTTCTTCATATTATCAAGGTTTATTTAAGAAAAAACCATTTCTACTTTATTTGTTGAAGGATTTTATCATGATATGTTAATTACTTTATTACCCTTCAATTCTAGTTTTAGCTTGTCATCATCTATATTGAACTTAGCCTCTTAGCTAGTTGTTTCGCGTGTGATAAAAAGTCTCATATTCGTTAGAAAAATCAAAATGTATTTTTCTATATGGTAATGCTTAAAAGTATAAAAATTGGCTGCACGTGATTGAATGCAAAGGAACATAATGAGATTAACTTAGCATAACATAATTGGAACGCTTCTCTCTAGAACTTCGTCTCATGACATACTTCTAATTAAAATTGAAACTTAATTAAATTTCCCTATAATGTCGATATGAATACTCAAGTATATATGTCGGGGCACAAATTAAAGTTTATAAGAGCATATGTAATACCTAAGTAAGAAAGAAAAAAGTGTGTCACGTGGTCAGGAGGATTTCCTCCTCACACTTAATAAACATACGTAATACCCAAGTGAGAGAAGAGTATGTATTTAAATTATTTTTTTATCCCATCTCATTAATTACTTTTGAACACTTCTTATTAAAAATAAAATAAAACATTAGTATTAATTTAATTTTTTTAAGCATCACGTAATAAAAGTATCGAACGACATCATAAAAATACTTAAAGATCATATTTTCCCCCTAATTTTTTGTTTTATCCTCTCGGCGTATTTCTCGATTTCACCCTGTAAAATAATCAATGTTAGCCCAAAGTACTTTCATATCCGCTCTGTTTTCCTTGTTTCTATTAATCTCAAGCTTTTCCGGTTGAATTTCGTTAAACTTTGTCATCCCCTCCGATATAGTATCCAAACTTGGTTTGTAATCGGGTTCGGTAAAGGATGTTGCTCGTTTCCCTTTACTCCTCCCGGGAGGACGAATCGGTTCTTCCGGGTGCCCTAGCTCGTCAGCCGTGTCGTTAAGGTTAATTTGGAAACGATAATCTGAAGTAGCTTGGCTACTATATTCGTTGGACGATGATCTTTTTGTCCTCTTTAATGATTGAGTCATCAACGGTACATTCACCCATTCTGAACACTTCCTCATAATCTCCCAAACTTGTAAACGATTAAGTTCTTGAAGATATTTGGTGCATGCATTCTTCAGAAGATAGGATTTGTTTCAATAACTTCTTCAGTTGTTGAAACTCTTGTTGTAAATACTGTTAAACATTGTCACTTTTAGCCTAATTCTCCATTTCGATGTTATTATATCGAGGCTATGCACCTCTCCCATCCCATTTCATTGTGAAAATATTTGACAATTGTAAGGCCCCTTTCCTGGGTGACCTCACTCGTTGAAATTACTCATAAACATAGTCATCGATACTGATCTATTTATTAAAAACATTCAAACACAGCGGAAGCATTCATCATTCGAGTGCATAAACAACGGAAGTCTTAATATTTAAACATAAGATAATATTGTCTCAACATAAATTAAAGTGGGATGTCAGTCTCATGCCGGGTAGCCATCACCCCTTCGCAACTTCGCACGACCCTTCTTTCTGTTACCTGAAATGTATACTAAAAGTCAGCTAACGCTGGTGAGTTCTAGTTTAAAGCAATTAGGTATAAACATCATTTCTTTATAAGTATATATATATATATATATATATATATATATAAATACATACACATTCTTTGCTTTCCTTTATCGTTCACATGCGAGTACATTAAATATGTATTCACCTTTACTTTCATTAATCATTCATTGGTCATACACATAGGGGTGATCAACCCATTTTACGCAAGTCACAAAGACAAACGTTCTCGAACTACCGTCGTAGCTCATTTACTTCACCGTCCGGCTCTAGAAACTGTCATACCGTCCTACCGTCGTAATCCGTAATTCGCCCGTCTACCCGAAGACATCTGTTTCCCACGCGAACTATTATTTATGCAACCGTTCTACTTATTATAAGGCAATTGATTCGACCGTCCATTAATGCCTTTCATACGTCCCAGCTGATGAAGGAACGTATTTGTCCCAATTGCAAAATAGTCACGTGGTCGTCCGTCTACCGAAGTAGCCGTTATCATTGAAACATCCATAAAGTTTACATACATTCATATCATGCAATTAATAAAATATAAAGCAAGATTTCATTCATTTACGTTATGACATTCTTCCATTCATTCTTTGTAAACATACGCTTCATTCTTCGTTCATCATTCATTTTCATATACGTCCATTAATGCCTTTCATACGTCCCAGCTGATGAAGGACGTATTTGTCCCAATTGCTAAATAGTCACGTGGTCGTCCGTCTACCGAAGTAGCCGTTATCATTGAAGCATCCATAAAGTTTACATACATTCATATCATGCAATTAATAAAATATAAAGCAAGATTTCATTCATTTACGTTATGCCATTCTTCCATTCATTCTTTGTAAACATACGTTTCATTCTTCGTTCATCATTCATTTTCATATACATATATATATATATATATATATCACGTATGATCACATTGATATTCATAACATTCATGCATTTAGTGTATACACTTCAGCCCCAAAACATTTAAAATGATTTGCACATACATAAAAGGGGGCACATAGAACTCACCTGATGAGTGGTTTCTGTAATACACTTAGCTGGTTATGGAGCGTCACTAAAGTCTCTCACAATCTGTATAATGAAGTCATACACATAAAGTAGTGCTCATAGATGACACTAGACATTACTATGCTTGAACCAAGTAGTTTCGATGGATGAATCACATCGAAACTAAGGTAGTTTCGGGTCGTGGGTTTATATCGAAACTATGGTAGTTTCGATAAATAATTTAAGTAAAATCTTAGTAGTTTCGGGTCATGGGTTTATATCGAAACTATGGTAGTTTTGATAAATAACTTAAGTAAAATCTTAGTAGTTTCAGGTCATGGGTCTATATCGAAACTATGTAGTTTCGATGGATTTACCTATATCGAAACTGGTAGTTTCGATAGATCAATCTTCTTCCCCAACCAGAAACTCTAGATATGGTCAATTATTTCTAATCGATCAATCCTTGAACTTTTTACGTTCAAAAAGTTTCTTTTTCATCCATGAACACGAATATTTGGTCTGTTTTGAATATCATACGTAAAAACTAGACATTTACTCGATTTTAACCCGAAACCCAAAAGTTATAAAAACTCAGATTTGGATATGATGATTACCTGTTTTTGCTTCCTTCTTATTTCTATACGTTCCAGAGATGGTGAGCTACAATCCTCGAGACTTTGAGCTTAATCCTGAACTTTCTATCTCTAGACCCGCGCTCTCTCTTTCTCTCTCTAGCCTTGCACAAATGAGGGTAATGAGGAGAGGCTTAGGTGAGGGCGCTGATATGAGGGGTTTTTCCCTCTTGATCGCGGCCCATGAGCCAAACCCCCATGTTCCTTTTTCACTTTGTGATATTAGTCCCGACCTTTATTTTCTTTTATTTTCGTTTATTTATTTTAGGGATGTTACAACAATGTGCCACCAAAAGATTGTGGAATTTTGACTAGCACCTAAAAATGTTAATAAATAACGCAATGTATATTAGTATATAAATAAATAATAGTAACGTTATTTATTTAATATAAATAAGAAATAACAATAAACAATAGTAGCAAATAAAAATTATAATAAAAAATTACCAATCTTTGGATCTCGAATACGCTGACCCAAGCCTGACCCGAAGTTAATTTCTACATCTGGGAACCATTTTGAACTTTGACGAACGTTTCCATTGAGTGCACTTGTGCTTTTTTTCCTTTTCATGGTTTTGAGTTGTGTTTCGAGAACTTCGGGTGCAGATTGTGTTTCGAAGACAAAATCCGATTCCAGGGGAGGTTGTTTGATGTTGTGAATTTGTTGGTTCCAACCGGAGAATGTGAAACTTGAATATTCCAATTGAGGGTGGTAAAGTTGGCTAGAATCGTAGCGGAAAAGAATACCCCGATTGGTGTTGGGATGGTTGTGGTTAAGTTGTGGATTTGGTCTAATTAAATGGATTGTTTGGATTCGGGGTGGTAGATGGAGATTTGAATTTAAGTAATAAGATAAAAGGAGTATGAGAGTTTTTGGTAAAAATAATAATAATAATAATAATTAAAAAAAATAAAAATAAAGATTTCACTAATATTCATAGTATTCTTTTTTAAATTAATTCATTAAAAATGTTTCCGTTTGACAAGTGTAATATTGACCAATGGTAATTTTTTCCTTCCCCATGCTCGTGACCCAGCCCAAAGGAAACCACCCTTACGGTCTGCTTATGGCACCGCGGCGCGATGTTCCGTAAGCATGGGTATGATGTAGCTTATGGCCCCCTCACATCCCGGGACCATTACATATGGTCTAAATATGTGAAGATATATATATATATATATATTGATGTAGTGCGAATCACACATCTTTATTCCTATTGTTTTCGTGCGTTTTTTTTATTAGTTTTGTGTTCGTTTTTAGTCGTTTAAGTCTGTATTTGAGTCTATTGTATATTTTCAGGAGCTTGTATGGAATAGGAAGCTATATCATGAACAAATCGAGCACGAGAAGAAGCCGAAAGTTCAAAAGGAAAAAAATGTTGAAATATTGGTTCTCGCGGTACGCGAGAGAAAGAGACCAAAGCATCGCGGTACACGAGGGAAGCAAGAAGCGGCCGCGAATAATTTGTTCGTTGCGGTACGCGAGGAACCCATGAAAATGTCACGCGGTACGCGGGAGATTGAAATTCCGAGAAAAACCCTAAAATCGATTATAGATAGAATTTGATTGCCATTATTCAAGGAGTTTGATTTTTAGCCGTCTGGAGCAACCTTTTTGGCGATTTTGAGAGTTAGGAAGTCAATCGGAGTGAGAAGTTGAAGGCTTTGAGATCTGGGTTCGTTGTAGCAGCGTATTCGGTTTGCAAGCTTGAATCTTTATCTTTGATTTGATTGTTTGAACCATGTTTCTGTCTTTTACTTTTGTTATTGATGTTTTGAGCATGATTATTGGCTAAACACTTGATACTGCCTAGGTTTATGATGATTATTTGTTAAAGTTACGATTTTTATCGGTTTTTGATTATATTGATGGTTTAATGATTTTGTAAAAGGTTTCTTGATATTAATTGTGATGAATATTGCATGCTTAGATCTGATTTGTGATTGATTTCAATTCCTTACGTTGATTGTGGATGTCTTCCAGCTTGATTAGCGTATCTAGGTCATCGACTTTAGGGTTTGTGATTGTTTGTGTGGTGTGCTAGAGATAGTGATCCATAAGAGTTGTGATTGAGAATCATTAGAACTGAGTGTATATCCTGTCTCCATACCCGAGAAGTGAGAGATAGTCGTTTAGTCTTCGTCATTAGGAATCCGAGTGTCAACTGTCTGAGGGGATGTTGGTATTAGGTGTCTAGTGATTGTTGCTATTCTGAGTCATAGTTCTTATCTTGAGATTACCCCATGCATTCTTCGAATGTATGGTGGACAGTGAGACTGAAAGGTGATCTGTCTATTCGGGTACTTTATCATTGTTGGAGAGACCGAAAGGTAATCCACTATCTGGTGAGTTATTACATCTTTAGGTTCCTTAGTTGGTGACACTCTGAGAGTGATTAGGGATCCACTAGGTTGTCTAGAGCTGTTTCCTTAGAAACCCATATCCATCTTAGTTTCCAGAACAAGTAGTAGTTATTATTTGCAAGTAGGATTCCGACCTAAGTAATATTCTTCTCATCTCTGATTTCTTCCTTAGTTTTCCTTTGATAGCTTGAGTCGTACTTTGTTTGCCGCATTAGTAGTTAATCTTTAGTGTAGTCAACCCCCAAATCACCAATCTTTAGTCCGAGTCAAAGTCTAGTATTAGTATTCAGTGTCCCTAGGGTTCGATAATCCGGTTTACCATTAAGTTGTGCTACACTCGATAGGTACACTTTCCTGTCAGTGCGGTCTAGTTCATAAGTTTTCCATTTATTACTTAGTAGTCTAGGTTAGGTTTAGTTAGTTTTTATATAGACCGTCTGGGCGACATCATATATATATATATATATATATATAGGGGACGGTTCCACTAATAAGTGGTTTTTCGCTAAGAAATATTAAGAAGTGGGTCAAACGAACTCCGATTGATCTCATTATAGCAGCGTTGGAACCGTCTCATCGAACCCTAACGAGGACCCAAAAACCTTAATCCCCCTGCACCTTCACCCCCAAAAACCTAACCCCCCTTCCTACCCCACCTCGAAAAACCTAAAACCACCACCCCACCCACCAAAAAACGTAACCCCCCCCCCCCACCCCACCCCCCACCACAAAAAAAACCTAAACCCACCCCAAAAACCTAAACACCCCACTTACAAAAAAAAAACCTAAACTATAAAATTTAAACCCTAAAAGCTAAACCCTAGGCTAAAACCTTAAAATTTAAACGTAAAATTTAAACCTTAAAAGTTAAGATGATAGAGTTTGGTGAAAACCGAGAAAACCAATTTTAACCAATAATATAATAATATTTATTTTTATTTTATTTTTATTTTTATTCTTTTATAAGAGTATCAATGTAATATTACAAATTTTTACCAAAAAATCATTTAAATATTGGCTTACGTATACGTAAACAGAAAACAAAAAAATTCAAAAAAATTGCGGTTACGTATACGTAACTCATAGTATTACACATTGTTTTAGTGGTTTTCTGAGTTTTCGCCTAACTTTGTGGTTTTTTGTTGATCCCTTCCATATATATATATATATATATATATATATATATATATATATATATATATATATACTCTATAATAAATAAAGGTTTTGGTGAAACAGGTTTTCCCGCCTCTCTCCTATTAATTGCACAAGTTTTCTTTAATTGTTTTTTTAATAATTTTTTGTTTTCCATCTCTCTTTTTTATTAAATAATAATGATTTATATAATTGTTTGTATAAACGTTTTTTATTTAAAAAAATATAGGTTGTTCATAAAACAATTTTAGAAATTAAACATTTATTTCATTCTTTTATAAAACATTTTTAAAAAGTAAATATATGACGTTTCTAAAATTTGTATTAAAAACTATGTAATATGTAAATATTTATTATTGAGTATATTTATGACAGTGCATTTATTCAACCCGTGTAATACACGAGGTTTCTTACCTAGTATATATATATATATATATATATATATATATATATATATATATATATATATATATATATTTATATGTTTGCTAAAAAATCCAAATAAAGTATTATGTCAAGCTTTTTAAAAGAATTGAATTCCAAGTCTTTGGAAACGTTACAAGAAATACAATTTCTCTAAATATTTGAAGGCATAAATTGTTAACAAAGTTCATATATTTCATGTTGTTAATTTATGGATGTTATAGAGCTAGGCAATGAAGATGATTGGTGAAAATAGAAAGGGTAAAGTAAAAATCAGTTTGAAAGAAACATAACAATAATAACACAATGATTCATGAGTCATAAACAACAAAAGAACAATAATAATATATCAAGGAAAAAACAAGGAAAAAAGGATTGTAGGGTTTGATTAATCCAAGTGCTATCCTATATAGTGGGTCTTTCTCTTTTCTCTCACATTCTCATTTGCATCTTCCTTCTCATATGTCTTTGAGAGCGCACACACATAAACATAAACAGGAGGTCAGATCCCAAAGGTGGTTAATCTCTCCATCAATCAATCCAAATACATTGTTCAGTCAATCTTATCAATCAATCAAATCAAACTGAGAAAGAGAGAGAGAGAATCAAACAGGAGAGAGAGAAAATAGAGAGTAGAAAGGGCAAAAGTGAGGAAAAATGTCATCTTCAGCTGCTTTTTCACCGGACCACCACCACCACCACCTCTCTCCTCCCTCCGAGCAGCTCTGTTATCTCCAATGCAACTATTGTAATACTGTCCTAGCGGTACAAAACATCGTCATCATCCTTTATCATCCCTGTCACTCCATATATATTTATATATCTCCTGTTCCAGTGTCGATCATCACAATCTTTTATTGTTGTGTACTTTGTTATATTCCGATTTTCTTGATGCATCCCATGGATTATCACAAGAAAACTCTCAAATACTTTACAACAATCAATCTTTATGATTTATTTCAAATCTTAATGATTTTAAGTTCTTGATATATCTTTGTTGGTATTGTAGGTGAGTGTTCCTTGCAGCAGTTTGCACAATACTGTTACCGTTCGATGTGGGCACTGTACTAGTCTCTTGTATGTCAACATGCGCGCCCTTCTCTTTCAGGCTTCGGCCACGGCGGCCAACACTGCTGCTAATGAATTCCATCTTGGCCATAATTTCTTCTCTCCTCAAAACATTATGGTATAAATTTACTTGAATATTAGCTTATACATAACTCTTGTTAGATTTCAAAAGAGAGAAAACCCAGATGGGTATTTCAAGGGTAATTAATGAAATCTAGTAATCTACCCTCTGATTTCTGCTATTGATTTCTTTTCTTTCTTTTATTTTTATTAAAAAAGGATATCTAGGGTTAGGGTTTTTTGACACAGAATTATGGTTTTTTTTCAAGTTTTTCTCTTTGGGATCTTGGGACTTGCTTCCTGTTAAATTCCCTCATTACATGTATGAGTTTGAAAGAAATCATGGGAGATCTTTTAAAACTGTAAACAGTTATTATCTAAACCTAATTCCCTAAAATGTATACAAATTTACTTGAGATCTGATAAAAAAAAATTAAAGTTTCAGGAGGAGATGAGAAACAACCCATCTAACTTGTTCATGAATCAAGCAAATCCGAACGAGCTCTTCGCACCTGTTCGAGTTGATGAGCTTCCGAAACCTCCGGTGGCAAACAGACGTAAGATATATCGGTTCTTTTGTTCTTTGATTTCAATGTATTTTTGTTTCACCAACTCTACATTAGTCATATTAAGAAGATATAACAAATTTATTTGTTATTTCCACTTGGATAATACTATGCTACTGGTGCTTCTAATCTTGGGTAATTTTGAGAAAATGAAGCAAGATTTCCAAATTAATATTACAGTGTTGGTACTTTCAAAAGCTTTACACTGATTTTAAAAATCTTGTTTTTGGTAAGAAGAAAGGCTCTCTTTCCCTAGATTTTATTTCATGTCTTTCCCTTCTTTATTGTTTCTTAAAATTTTAGTTTCTGCAACCAAAAAGGCAACTTTACTTCATCAACTATGCACCGAGTTACATTACTGGTCATTGGAGAAACCCTAATATTACTCAAAACAACAAATATTGTTAATAGAAACCCACATTTTCCATCTCCTACACTAACACAAACACATTATTGATCTTGCTCAAAAACATGACCTTATATCTTCCTTTTTCTTTATTTATTTTTTTTACAATATTATTTTTTTAGATCATTTTCTTTTCTTGTAAGTTTCAAGTGTATACACTAGAAAATAAAATGGTTGGAATTGTTTGATAGATAAAGATAATGATGATGTTATGATAGGGGCGAGAGGGAGGGGGGAGAAGATAGTCTAAAAAATAGTCAGAAGTTAAACGATTTTAATGTATTGTCTGTTTACTTTGTCGCTTTATTTGTCTTCTATTTGCAGCTCCAGAGAAGCGCCAAAGAGTGCCTTCTGCTTACAACAGATTCATAAAGTAAGTATTTTTAACTTTTAAAAGATTAAAAATATACATTTGTGAAATTATTTTTACATATTAAAATATATTTACCAGTGTATAACATCCAACCAAAATAATTTCAACATTATTTATGTTACAAAAAGAGAGCTCAGATGGAATTCTTTTAGTTAAGAGAGATTTAAGCTAATGATCTTCGGATAAAAGCTAACTGCTTGATGACATTTAATGTGTTTTTTTTATTTACAAAGGAAAAAAAAAGTGGCTTTTTTTATAAAAAGAATGAACGAACATAATGTAATCATTTCAGATGAAGAAACGTACGATGAAAACACTAAAACATTAAAAAAAAAAAAGGTCAAATCTGAAATTTCAACGATAATTTAAAATTTTAGGTTAAATGTGTACTGTTTTAGACAGCAAGGTACAGTTTATTGAGTGAATTTCTGTACTATGCAGATGGTTACAAAACGTGTGCTTCTATTTATATATGCACTCTCCAGTCTCCCTCTGTGGATATATTGATGCTTTACTTTCAAATATTTGATTCCCTTAATTTTAACACCATAGTTAATAAATTCAAAAATGTGGTTAATTATTATTGCAAGCACTTATATAATTTAGGTTAGAATAATTGTTTATCTTTTTTAGAGTGAAATGTGTAATTTTTATGGCAAATATTGAAATATTTTACATGAACTATCCCATGTGTGACAAGTTAAGCGATTTATGAGTTAAGGTATTTAATTTGTTTTGAACAACATTAACTACAAAGGAACTTTTACCATATAGAATATCAGAACAAATGAGTATTTTGGAATAAGAAAAACTTAATAAAAGATGGGCTTAGTTAATATACTGATGAAGCTTTCCAGAAATATAAAATTTAAAATAACTAAATTTATTATTAAAATATAGTACATGAAGAATATATCGGAGAAAAGCAGATCGAACCTTTTTTTTAATTTAAACCTATTAAATGCAGGGAAGAGATCCAACGTATCAAAGCAGGAAACCCTGATATCAGTCACAGAGAGGCGTTCAGTGCAGCTGCAAAGAATGTGAGCTTAAATAATCTTGATTTTCTAGCCTAAATCTAAAGAAACCTCTACCTAGGGTTTCTTTTGAACTAGGGTTCCCTTTTATCTAACTCATTATTTTATAATTTGTTTTGTAAAGTGGGCCCATTTTCCTCACATCCACTTCGGACTCATGCCTGATCAACCCGTGAAGAAACCCAATGTGTGCCAACAGGTAATCCTCTTTTACCCTTGGAACTTTCTTTATCAACTTCTCATACACATCTATCTTGGTCCTACATTAATTCTTTTTTTTCTTATCCATCCATGTGCTTATGTTTCTGTGTTCATCTTTATCAATGAGAAACTTAGAAAGTAAAAACCATTGATCTGTCTTATTGATTAGCCAGCTTTTTGTTCTAGCTTGTGTTTCTTTGTATATCTTAGTGTTTGATTGTATGCAGGAAGGAGAGGACCTGCTAATGAAAGATGGATTTCTGACCCCGGCGAATGTGGCTGGTGTTTCACCTTATTAAAAAACATGGAAGGGCCAAGATATAAATAGCTAGCTAGATTTCTAAGTTTCGTTTGTACTTTTGCTTGAATGTCTAATAAAGACCGAATTATTAGGGGTTCTTGTTTTATCTTGTCGTCTTCAAATCAAAGTCTCTTACTTTTATCATATCTAATGTAAAGTCTAGTAGTTAGTTACTCTTGAAGGCCCTTTCATGAAGACTCATCCCATGCAGTTTGTTTCATAATTGATCTTCTAGTTTTGACATTGTTTTCTTTTTCTTAAAGCATTAGCTGGTAATTTGGGGCTTTTGTTCCTTTTTAACTGATGGAATTAGAAGAGGATGGAGGGACATGTGCTAAGTTATCTTCTTAAGTCATTGAATACCTTTACCACCTATGAGCGCCCATTTGCTTGGATTTGCACTTGATATGCCGCCCTAGTGATGTAAAGAAGATAATTGTGTGGATCATCCACCTACCAGACACACCAAGTCATCGTTGTCCATTTCGAGTTAAATGTGAATAGCCTTCATAGTGCCTAGCCACACTACGAGAGCCATTCATCTCTACTATATGCCTTGACACAATATCATTCAAATCTCATGGCAGGTCGGCTCTTGCTTTATAGGAGAAAAACCCTTGTTTTATGCCCCATTATTTTGAGAGCCCCTTAACTTTTTTTTAATCTAATACAAAAAATTCCGTCAAGATATTTTTCCTCAGCACGTGACAGGTCTGATGAAGATGGTCCCAGTCACGACAAAATGAAAATCCTCTCCCGAATATGCTACCTCCTGCGAATGCTCCCTCCCCTGAAGATACTATAATGATTTTTTAACTAATTTTATCGGAAGTTTCCTACAAAATTCCGATTAAAAATATTTTGGTTGAATTCCTTGCTAAATTTAGTGTTTCCTTTTCAACGGTTTGTCGGAATTTCTGACAAAAATATCTTTGTCGGAAATCCAGTTGTTTTCTAGTAGCGGAGGTTCGTCCTTGACAAGTGTTTTGACTCCAGCATGTTGATATCCCGAAAGGTCCGGATACGATCGAACTTTTAAGGATCGGTTGGTTGAGATTTGGACGAGGAAAACTTCGGTCGTAGTCCAGCGACAAGCTAGTGACTATGGCAGGCAGATTCCACGGATAGTCTGCCAATTGGCCGGGTGGTTCAGTAGCCTGGTTAGTGATTTAGTGAGACCCGGAAACTAGCCCAGAATGGTGGCTTGTTTGAAGTGAGATAAATGTTCTACTAAATCAAGTCAACTAGAGCCACTGTTGTGTTGGATTGTTGGTTATGAAAATGTACAAAGCCCATGTGAACCATGTGCCACTACAGGAAGTATAGCTGAGGTTCATAGTTAAGATTTCTTGATTTATTTGTTCAAATATGGTGATCTATTAAAAATATATATTTTTTTAAATTTCTGGTCTCATTTATTAAAGTTTAAATACATAGGAGGATTAGGCTTGACAAATAAAAAAATAATATTAAATTTAACAAGTAAAATTACAGTTCAAAATTGAGATCCAAGTCAAAAAGACTAAATTTTCCATTATGTTTTTGTTTTTTTTTTTTAAATCCTGAGTAAGTAAATCTATATGGCTATCAAAAGAATACAAAATAACAAACAAAAACAAGAAAATCCACAACTCTAGGAACAAAGAACAATCCAAGAGATACAAAAACAATTAATTAGTTAGGAAGTTTCTTGACAAATCTGGTGCTACTATAGGTGCAAGAGATGAGGTGCTCCTTGTTAAATCATCAAATAGCTTTGGTGTTTGAGGCAATTGTTCAAGTGATGACTTAACTGGGTCATATGGAAATACATGAATAACATGATTTTTAATAGGTGCAATGGACTTGTTGTGGGTTATATATGTTGGATTAAATTTAACACAAAGATCGCCAGCCCAAAGACATCACCGATGCCGGTTCAACACCCCTACACCGACATCAGTAACACCCTTAGTAGTTATGTTAGTTATATTAACATCGTTTAGCAGTTACCATTTGTTAGTTATTACGATTGATAACCACCATTACAATGGCTATAAATAGCCTTGAATCTGCACATTTGATAGCAATTGTACGTATGTTTGAGTCTATATCCAAATTTTGGTTTGAATATGATCAAGGATTGCGAACGTAAAACAGGGATGAAACAAGGATTACGACATGATATGTTTGAGTCTATATCCAAATTATGTCAAATAATCTATGTGTATTCTAGTGTGTGTGCATTGCGTACGATCACAAGAATTGGCATCAGAGCTACGCTAAAGCAAGAATCAAACATCAAAATCGGAATTTGAGGATCAAAACCACGAAATAGTCGAATCCCTGTTTTACGTTCCCAATCCTTAATCATATTCAAACCAGAATTTGGATATAGACTCAAACATACGTACGATTGCTATCAAATGTGCAGATACAAGGGTATTTATAGCCATTGTTTTGGCTGTTATCAATCGTAATAACTAACAAACTGTAACTGCTAACCAATGTTAATATAACTAACATAACTACTAACGGTGTTACTGATGTCGGTGTAGGGGTGTTGAGCCGGCATTGGTGATGTCTTTGGGCTGGCGATCTTTGTGTTAAATTTAATATTGTTTATCATTTGAACTATACCACATATATATATAACTTAAGAAAATGTTACTAAAAAATTAAGCGTAATATAACTCCACCATGCAGGGTAAGGTTTTATTGTGTCAGCGCTAAAAGGAATAGTGGCTAACATGTATCGTGGATACTGACTTTTAGACTTGTAAGGCCTCAAACCCAGGAGACCTCACTTATTGGATTTACTCATCGACACATAGGTCTTAAACATAAGACAATCACAATCACATCGGAAACGATTTAAAACATTAACATAAGCAGCGGAATACATAACATGTCTAAAACATATTTGTCCGATATGAATTTAATCTTATCTTAAAACATAATAAACTTTAAACATAAGGGGATGCCAGACTCAAATCTTCGGGTAACTCTCCTCGTCAAGCCAAGCATCCACTTCCTTCCACTGCCACCTACACTTAACTGATGTGCATACAAAAAAAATCAGTAACGTTGAGTGAGTTCTAACGTGCTAAAACATTCATACATATAACATAAATCTTGATGTTGTTAAGGAAAAATTTTACGTGCTGTAACTTTTAAGTCATTCATTAATTATTTTACTGTAACTTATCTTTAACTTTTTATTTCTCTCCATATCTTCCCAATGGCTCAAGTCCAAAGGCAGACGAATAAGGAAAGATTAAACGATGCATCACCGTAACTTGTGTAACAGTCCTGACTCGGGTCAGGACGCTGTCACCATACCGTCAATTCCATAAGTATCTGTAGTGTATCCTAAGTCTCTTTACCTCTAGGATTCACTACTCACTATGTCTCCTAAGGCTCTTTACCTCTAGGAGGACAAACTCAGCACAAAGCAACTCAACACAAAGCGACTCAGCACAAAGCAGGGTTAGCTTGACCCTATGAGTAACCGTCGTTACTAATCGCGGTGTCAAGATCAATCAAAAACACTTATAAAAACTACTAATTAGCTACCTTAGACTGTAGACAGGAAAGTAAAGTTGTCGAATCCACAGGGAATCAGTGGAAAGATTGAATTGCCTAGTTTATTAAATTATTCTGATTAAAACTCAAATTAATTAAAGATGCAACTTCCTCTAAACTTCAGATTCTAGGTTTATACAAAATTCAGTCGTTTAATTGGACACCACATAGACATAGTGTTAGAAAATCAGTTAAAAAAGTAATTGAAGACAGACTGTTGTCAGCAACCTATACAACCAGTTTCATCACAAACCGATATAATTCAACTACCCAATTTATAAGTGCCAAGTTAACCCCCTTTAGTCACCCAACCCGCTCTAGATTTTATCATCCACCGAACAAGATTGTAAAGTAAGAAACTTAAAACACATAAATAAACTGTTTAAATTAACCAATACATCAATCTAGATCCAAAACATAAACAAACTTAATCAAAACATGAAACCTATACGAACCATCTGCATGGAGGAAGCCACACGCAGCTTAGCCACGCATGCTTGTCAGACACGCGAGCATAGCTTCAATACTTGACCCGGAACTGCTCTTCCTCTAAAAATCGCCCTTCGTTGCTCTGAAATCGACTGAATGAAATATATCTGCGAACTAGGGCTTGATTTCTTTTTAACTAGAATTTAGGCCTTTTTGATGTATCGGCAGGTCCTCGCGTACCGCGAAGATTCTGGGCCAGTCCTTCGCTTACCGCGAAGGACAAATTAGTCGCGCTGTTTTTTTCCATTTCCTCTCGTGCCGCGAGATGTTCACTCCCACTCTTCGCGTACCGCAAAGAGTCCATTTTCCAGGAAATTTGACTATTTACATTTTCACCCCCTGTACTTTCGTGCCTTTTCGATTATGTCTCGTTATCCGCTCAATTGGCACATAATACCTGTAATAGACACAAATACAAATACCAACATAAAACAACTCAATATACAAAGTAAAACGCATAAAACTATACAAAACCGACACTTAAACATGAGATATTTGACCTTACATCACATCCCCACACTTAACCTTTTGAGTCTCGAAAAAGAATAATGCAATGGAATTATAATCAGAAAACTTGCTTTTATACTTTCATTATACACAACCCAGATTTTCATAACACGTTAATCATAACGATCGGTATTTCGATCCGTTTAAACCCAACCACTGACTCTCGAGCCCCCGATTCGGTGATCTAAAATATTATACATTACTAAGCAGACACTCTATATATGGGTCACACACTCAGAAATCTACGACTCAGCCTAATTCCATCTCAAGGTCATGTTTAGGCACAGGTTAAACCTTATAGATTTTCCCATCTCAATAAGCACTAATTCATAAGTTTTTAAAAATCATGTGAATGATGAATTGATGAATGAATGATATGCTTTGATTAATGTGATATGATGCATAAACTTCGCCAAGTGGCGTATCCCCCAAGTCACCATCCCGGAAGGTAACACGTAAGTTTCAGTTTTTTTTTCTTTTTTTTAACAATGAAGTTCCTAAGAGTCAGTTTAGTAGTGTATCCTTCGAGTCGCCATCTCGAAGAGTAACACTTAAACCTAACTTAGATGTCCAAATACTGATCACTTAAGACTCGCCCATAAGTGTATCAACCAAGCTTGTAACCCGGAAGTAACACGTAGGCAGAACTCAAGTTCACAATCTAATTAATTAAGCTCATGAATGATGGATTATGGAATGCGGGAGCCACCAACTTTCGAATTTATTTTCATAAAAAGAAAGAGGTGTGCCAATAGATTTTAAAATTTGCTTATAGAGGTATATATCGCCTTATGTTGACAGTTTTGACCTTACCGACACCCCTAAGATGAGAACCCACAAGACATCCTCAATTAATTTTCAATTAAGCTAGATACACTATCAGGATGTTTAAGCTCTTAAGTTGGTTGGGCCTACCAAAACATTACAAATCAGACATGTTTGATTATCATTATTATTTAATTAATTACACACGCAAAGTTCCCCATTGTACTATCATTTTCCATTTAACTGCAAAACTCTAATCCAAAGACATTTTTGAAATTTTTTTATTTTTTTATTTTTATGGCTTTTTTTATTTTTATGGATTTTTTTATTTTTATAACTCAAAATACAGACCTGGACTAAGGTCTCCCCTCCCCACACTTAAACTGGACATTGTCCTCAATGTAAGAAGAGCGACTCAAAAACGAAAGAAATTTACAAAAATAAAGCAAACTTAGCTGGATGTGCGATCGTATAGCATTTCATTCGTGATCGTGCTCCACAGACGTAGGCGGGTTGCCTTGTACACTAGAATCAATCGAAAGTCGGAAATCACCACCCGAATGGAGATTGTGTACGGGTGGATCAATAAAAACCTCCAAATTTAAGCTCGAAACAAACCCACAGGCATCATATCGACTCAATATAATGACTCAAAGAAAATAAAAAGACTTAACAGACCTACAAACGACTCACAAAAAAAATTAATAATTCAAAACTTAGGGTTTTACAAGTCCTTCGCGTACCGCGAAAGAATGGGGGTAAAATCTCGCATACCGCGAAAGGTTGAAATTTGACCCGGCCTTGACTTTTCCTTCTTCGCGTGTCGCGGGTGTTGGAGGTTGCCTCTTCGCGTACCGCGAAGAGGTGTTGGTAACAGAAAGTTAATAGCAATTTTTTTTACTTAGAAAATTTTTCAACTCAAAATCCAATTTTTGTTCCATCCTCCAAAAACTCGCACATGCACCCAATTTCACCCACGTGCATGATAATCCATGTGACTTCCATCCACTTGGCCGGTTCACACATAAAAACACACAAAACAAAGATAAAATCCTAACTCACTTTCGTAGGAATCACGGATGCATTTAGCGTATGCATCAAGCCTTTAAACCCCTCGGTAGCCCGAGTGGACGAGTTTACTTTCGTGAGGGTTTCTATTGAACACACCCGCAAAGTTCATTTAACTAGACAAGAATTAAAACATACTAACCTTAGGTTGCCTCCTAGGAGCGCTAAGTTTAACGTCTTCAGCCAGACGCAATGTACCTTACATGCATCATGGTGGTCGGGTGGGATGCTTGCAGTCCTCCTTCCCCACACTTAAATTCCGCTCATCATCGAATTTCCTCCAAGCTTGCACAAACAAAGCAAAGAGTTCCCGCTCTACATCTTGGACCAGCGGTTTCTTTCCTTTCCGCCTCCTTTTTCTGACCCTCTTCTTCCCAGTGTTTGGAGTCTCTCCATCCTTCCGCTCAGTTAACCTGTCACTTACAAAACAAGCATTCTCGACTATGTGATTCACCTTTTCAGGTGATCCACATTTGTTAGCTTTCGGGGTTGAAAAGTTTGAAAATATTTGAAAACTCATTTTCTAAGCCTTAAACCTCATCCTTACCGTTCCCTCAGCACAATTAATATTTGCCTGAGCAGTTGCCAAGAATGGTCTACCCAAAATAATAGTTGGTTGTGTGTTAGTAACACAATCCAACACCAAGAAATCCACTAGGTAATAAAACTCTCATACCTTCACAATCACATCCTTTACAATCCCCCGAGGATGTGTGGGAGTCTGATCAGCCAACACCATAGTGGTGTTAACTCTCTGTAATGGACCAAATTCATGCTGATCATACAGACTCACTGTTATTATACTCAGATGCTCCAAGATCCAGCAATGCTCTATCCAGAGTAATTTCACTTATTTGTATAGAAATAATAGGTGCCCCTGGATCTTGGAGTTTCGGGGGAAGGGTACCCGTAAACACGGCATTCACACTGACACTCAGTTTTACTTGTTCGGGACATTTATGACGTCGTTTTCGGGTACTCAAACCTTTTAGACATTCAACATTCTCAGGATCTTGTTTAAGCGTATTTAAAAATAGTGAGTTAATTTTACGCTTTTCAAACTTTCTCATCTCTCATCTTGTGTTGGATCCTTTTTCTTTCAAAAATAGTTTGATTAACGTATCAGGAAACGGGATTTTTACAGGTTTATTCACATTTTCAGTTTTCAAGTTATTTTGTGACATAAAATCCTAATTAGGGTCAGACTCACATTCACTGTACTCCACCACTCTTTCCACAGCTGGTGGTGGAGTCTGTTCAAAAGTAGGAAATTCACATGAGCATTTAAGACTTACAGCATGGAGATGTGCACTGTTTGTAGTTTGGGAACTTGAGGACTGATGTGCACTGCATGGCTTACCTGAGTATTTGACGAGTGCTGCAACTATCTCGACTAAGTGGACAACTTGATCTATCAAGGTTTGATGATGCTTTGCCTGCATCTCTTGTTGTTGCACCACTGCATGGACCACATTGACCAGCTCCTTCATGTCTGACCGGATGTCATCTAGTTTAGATTGATAGTTGTCTTGTTCAGGTGGCCTTCTCGGGTGGTAGTCTTGATTGTAATCTTCCTGATAGCTTTGATACTCAGGACCACCACTATGTTGATTATATCTTGGGCAATCTTGAGCCCAGTGGCCAGTGATGCCACAGTTACTGCACGGCTCATAGTAATACTGGTCATCATGGTAATTCCTGTCCAAGCCGACATGCACAAATAGCACACCCAAGTAGTTCTTAACGAAGAAATAAACAAAAAATACAAATAAAAATAAAAGCAATAAAAATCTTTTTGGGTTTTTTGTTAAAAGAATCAAAATCAGCTAAACTAAAGCAACAAAACTAAGCGCACCGATTCCCCGGCAACTTTTTCATTTTGATTGCGGTGTCAAGGTCAATCAAAAACACTTATAAAAACTACTAATTAGCTACCTTAGACTATAGACAGGAAAGTAGGGTTGTCAAATCCACAGGGAATCAGTGGAAAGATTGAATTGCCTAGTTTAGTAAATTATACAGATTAAAACTCAAATTAATTAAAGATGCAACTTCCTCCAAACTTCAGATTCTAGGTTTATGCAAAATTCAGTCGTTCAATTGGACACCACATAGACATAGTGTTGAAAAATCAGTTAAAAAAGTAATTGAAGACAGACTGTTGTCAGCAACCTATACAACTAGTTTCGTCACAAACCGGTATAATTCAACTACCCAATTTATAAGTGTCAAGTTAACCCCCTTTAGTCACCCAACCCGCTCTAAGTTCTATCATCAACCGAACAAGATTGTAAAGTAAGAAAATCAAAACACATAAATAAACTGTTTAAATTAAACAATACGTCAATCTACTCAGTTATTGTCAGAAACTAAATAGATCTAAAACATAAATAAACTGAATCAAAACATGAAACCTATACGAACCGTCTGCCCGGAGGAAGCCACACGCAGCTTAGCCACGCATGCTTGTCAGACACGCGAGCATAGCTTCAATACTTGACCCGGAACTGCTCTTCCTCTAAAAATCGCCCTTCGTTGCTCTGAAATCGGCTGAATGAAAGATATCTGCGAACTAGGGCTTGATTTCTTTTTAATTAGAATTTAGGGCTTTTGCTGTATTGGCAGGCCCTCGCGTACCGCGAAGATTCTGGACTAGTCCTTCGCTTACCGCGAAGGACAAATTAGTCGCGCTGTTTTTTTTCCATTTCCTCGCGTACCGCGAGATGTTCACAGGAAATTTGACTTTTTACATTTTCACCCCCTCTACTTTCGTGCCTTTTCGATTATGTCTCGTTATCTGCTCAATTGGCACATAATACCTGTAATAGACACAAATACAAATACCAACATAAAACCAACTCGATATACAAAGTAAAACGCATAAAACTATATAAACCCAACACTTAAACATGGGATATTTGACCTTACATCAGTTACTCCTTATCACTAAGAACCAGTTGATCAACCGTTTGCGAACCGCAACGGTTCTTATAGAGGGGGCATAGCCCATAACTGACTTTATGTACATAGTAACCTCTGTCCCCGAAGGAACCGTAACTTAACTTGGTACTTATTTCTGAAGGAAACTTTATCTTTACTTTCTTTGTTAATGAAATGACTTTCTTTAAAACTTTACCTTCATTCTTTTAAAAACTTCTTCAATGTTCGTACATATTTCATAAATATCATTCATAAAAACTTTCTTTTGCCTCTTTTAAATCTTTCTATAAATCATGACTTTCGCCATCGTTTATTAATATAAAACATGTAATAAACAATTTACACTAAGTATGCACACTACCTGTAAAGCGGGAAAAAAGGGGATTAGAACTCACCTAGTATCTTAGCTGTAACGTTTTACTGGAATCTCACTCAATCTGGGTAAACACCTCAGTTAGTATATCAGACTTTACTCGACACTAAACGGTTTCTCTACTTCTGTCCAGGCGAACATAGAGTAAGTTCGCCTCCCACAGAATCAGCAAACTTATCAAGCGAACATATCAAGTTCACTTAATACAAGACTTGGTGAACTTAGGCTAAGTTCGCCCCTATATGTCCTGGTGAACATGCTATCTTCGCTTAGTCAGGGACCAGCGAACTAGACAAGTTCACTAGTTCCAAGCCCGACGAACTTAGCAAGTTCGCCTGCGGGCTTCTTCTTCCCCACACAAACCCTAGTTTACATGAACATGGCGGCTATGGATCAAACCCATTAAGACCCGAACTTTTTACGTCCAAAACGTTGATTTTCTATCCAGGAGTCTAGATCTAAGCTTTGTTCCCATTTTTAAAGGTAAAAATCGTTACTTTAATTACCCGAAACTAAAACCCACCAAAACAAGCTAAGAACGAGCCTAAGGGCAAAAACCTGACCTCGTATGCGACCTTAACTTGTTGGTGTTGCTCTCCTCCTCCTTTTCTTGCTAACCCGAGCTTGATGTATTAATTTAGTGTTATTAGTGCGTGAAGTTATAGGTTGCGGACCGGTCCAAATGGCTCTTATTTCTTTTTTTAATAGTAATTTCTAGATTTTTTAGGCCAATAAGTCATAGATCAACTAGTTTAAGAGAAGGCACATCCATAGCCTTCCAATATGGAGGTCATGGGTTCGAGTCTCACTTGATACAAAATATTATCAGGTGTGTCAGGGGTTTTACCACAGTTGGCCTTCAGGTGGTGGGTTTCCCTTGGAATGGTGGGCGGGCCGGGTCACAAGCGTTGTCTGCGTTCGCGAGCGTGGGTGACCTTTCGCCATTAGGTTTACCCGGGTGACCGGGCATATAGTATTCGTTGGCCGTTCAAAAAATATTTTCTAGATTTTTTAGGATAAATAATATATCACAATCTGTATTTTACAGGACTTGATTTCAAAACTTTTTAGAGAGTTCCAACTAATTATAGACGATTTTACTGTTTACATTAAAAGATGATAAAGTCAATTTTATAATATTTATTATGGGAAAGATTTAAAAGATAAACAGTTTTTTATGTGATAATCAATCTCAAACAATCACATAATTTATAAATTATTTTTTCTTTTAATTGTTAAAAGAGTATTTAAGTATCTTGAACATATATTTTGAACATAAATAAGAAAATGAGGAGTTTTACATATACGTACCACATTTTTTTTTAACAGCAACACCTAGATATTCTAGTATAATTAGGTTTTCCCGAGGCAACATCTAGAATATCCAGGGCAGCCCACCACAGGAGGAACCCCCCAACTAGGTAAACCTCTGACCTGGCCACAAACCCCCTTTTTTGAAGTGGCCAGGATTCGAACCCAAGACCTCCACTATGTGAAGTCTTGGGGCTACCATTGTACCAAATGGCCAACGGTTATACGTACCACATAATGTTACATATACGTGATACATAGTTTTACGTATATGTAACAGAATGATCATTGTTACATATACGTAACACTATGTTTGAGAGTGGTTATCACGATTATCACGATTATCACATAAATATTGGTTATCATTTTAACCGCACCCAATTTATTATTCTAAAATAGTTAAACTTGACTTGTTTATAATCAACAAGTCAAATAATTTAAATAGGGCACCCACATTGTTCCCTTTATAATATTGAATGTCATCTCCCACCATTTCTATTACTTCTAATTTACAATACAAGGAGAGCAAGGTCAACCAGAGAATCTTTTAATTGAAAGTTTGAAACAACACTAAACTCCACCTAAAATAAAATAAATAAATAAATAAAAAATACCCTTCAACCACAAAACACGGGAATCTTGTTGACCCTAACCAGCATCTTTAAGAAAAATTGCCACTTGAACATAGAAAAATATCCAGAGACATAAACTGAGTTGACTCTGTTTGGCATTGGAATTGAAAGTTCACAGAAATTAAAAAAAAAATGAAGTTGTTTTCACCCCTTGGTATACGGTAAAATCTCTTAAGAATCATCATATGATCATGTATAATAACTCAATAACCACCATAATGAGGCTGCATAATTCAAGAAAATTAATAAATTCAAATTTAGCAACACCCAGAAACATGAACAAGGTTGAAATTATTTTCTTCTGATTTGTGTTAAAGAATTAGTTAAAAGCAATTGGACCGAAAGCTCAGGGGAGGGGTGTAGGGGTTGATGCTATTTTATTCGAATGATGCTAAAGAGACACCATCCCCAAAAGTGTACACCAGCATGTCTGTCACGTCATATGGGCCGTATGATGGGGCGAAAATTGGTCGTACGGGTCTTATGACTTTGTAGTGGTAACATAAGTTATTTCATTGTCAGTCAAACACATCATATTGGTCGTATGATTTGACAAACACCACCTTATACGGGTCGTAGACCATTGTTGTCTGTATAATGAGTCGGTGGTGTCTGTATAGATTGAAAATTTTCTTCAATTACTTGAAGATACAAAGAATTCACATATAACAAATCAAAATCATTGCTATGAGGCTACATTATTCAAGCAGATTCTTCACCTCAACATATAACACAATCAAGAAAACTATAAGGGGATTCACATTTTGACCCACAATCTCCGGCCAGAGGCTAATACATCGCATTTCTTTTTCACCAATTCACTGATAACACATAACAGACTAACAGTAATGTTGATAGAAACTGAATTGCTAATATATCGCATTTCTTTTTCACCAATTCACTGATAACGGTAATGTTGATAGAAACTGAATTACAAGATTTTGGAAACTGCTATGATATTTTCACAACTTTGCAGTAACATACAATTCATTATCTTCTTTAGTATCACCCCATCATACTCAAAAAAGAAAAGAGGAAAGCACATCTGTACAGAAACCTCTACACGACACTAAACACTCAAAATTAAGCTAAAACAAACGATAAATGTGAAATTAAATACATAGCCGAAAATTCCACTTGTAAACGCAAGATCAGAACTCTTAACATCCAACCAAGATTGACTAATGAGTGGTCAACCAGCTGGGAATGTTCTCATTTCATACTCTTTGATCCAGTTAGATAAACTTGAGATTGAACAACGGTTCTCCCTATCTTGAACCCAGGAACCACTGTAAACCCCACCTTTGATATACCCTTTTCAAGAACTGAATCTTTTTTTCTTACATCTTCCATATAAACCATTGAAAAATCAACCCCTTTTTCCACCTGAAAGATCTCAACCGGTGGAGAAAACGAACGCGCCAGTTTATGAAGTATCCATATCGAGCTAGACATGTGAACAAAAGCATCATAAAAAACAGTTACAGATCTCCATGAATCCATAACCTCCTTCTTTCTGTCAAAATTCTTGAATATTGAAGACTCCATTGTTGGATGCACAAGTTCTTCATATTTTCTTTCACAAAATTTCGAGAAAGGGAAATCAGGATTCTTATTTAAAGTCTCCAACGGATTAACCGATACATGGTCAAACAATTCCATTGAATTATCACCCGAAGCTTCGTTTCCAACCAAACCGAAATCTTGGGTATCAAAACTTTGAAAAATACCTAAACAAACATATGACAAAAAAGCATACCTATGATGCCCCTTTTTCGCATAAACAACATCAGGATGAACATAACTTGCTGCTAAATCCAAATCATACCCTGCTTTCTTCATCAACTGAATCAAACACTTGGTGAACCTATGCATAGATCGACAGGCGTCGCGCAACATAGATTCAAAAACCCTAATTCTTGGCAAAAACCCATTTGGGGGTTTCAAAATTTTTGACAATCTCATTGACAATTTAGAATTACCCTCCTCAATTTCCCCTAATTGTTTCTTAAAAATCAAAACTTTATCATCTTTACCATCAATATCAGACTGTAATCTATTAAACATAGTTTCTAGGGCTCGTAGCTTGTTTTGATTCTCATTAACCTGAGCTTCCAAACAAGACCCAGTTGTGAAATCAAAATTAAAATCTGGATTCTTTCGAGAATCTATATACAACCCCCTAAAATCATACAACTTTTGAAGCTGATTGACTAAAGCTTTATCATTAATCATAATCCCTTCTTCATCAAAAGGCACATGGGATGTTTGTAATTGAAGATAAGAAGCTTCAAATGATGAAATTACAGCGAAAACAGATGAAATTAGGTAATTACCGAAGTGGGTATCGAAGGGTTGTATGATAGAAGCAGGAGGATTTTGATTTTGACTTTGACTTTGAGTTTGACTTTTGGAATTCAAATCAGGTTTGATGATTATAACCTTCTGATCGGGGATGAAGTCTTCGGTAGAGTCGAGTAGAGTGAACCCGTCTTCGTTGTCGGAGACGGCGGCGGAGACAGCGGCGGAGTTGGCGGCGGATTCTTCTTCTTCCGTGAAGAATTCGACGGTTTTTGCTTTGAATGCGATTGCAAATTTTTGGAACATATCGGAGATTTGTGGGGGTTTTGAAGTGGCTGCTGCTGCTGCTAATTCCATTTGGATCTTGTTTGTTTGATCACATAATAATGGTTTAAAGAAGAAGGATTTTAATTTTTATGTATGAATCTTGAAGTTTGAGGTGGAGAGAGAGAGCAACGGTTCCTTGGATGACTTAGAAGGAAGGTATGAGTGTAGAGAGAGAGAGAGAGAGAGAGCGCATGGGAAATGTGAAACTATTTTTTTATGAATATTTACTTTTAACAGATTAAATAATAAAATAAAAATTTATTTGTTGGAGAGGATTTTTTCGTTACGAGTTTTCCAGATAAACCAACACGTAGTTAGGAAGATAGCATGTAATTGCTTTTTTTTTTGTCCGGTCCTTTAATACTTTTTTGATAATCCAACACATCCTTTAAAGAGAACGCATACATTAAAGGAATTTGACACCATTGGCTAATGATAGCCCATACCATGTTCGCCACCACGCAAGATGTCTTGGGTTTCTGAAGAATCACCACAAAAAACACAACCCGTATTACCTGCATAAATGTTTCTTCTTGCTAAAGCATCCATAAAAAGTTAATTGAGTAGATATTATAGTAAGTTACGCTTTTTGTCAATGAGCTTTGACCAGTTTAACCATTTCAGTTTAACCACTCGCATACCTGACACTAACTCTGTTAATTTTTTGTTAAGCCTAAGATCCCCCACCCCCCCCCCCCCTCCGACTATATTTTCTGGTCACCCCTAGCTTGAAACCACCACCCCAACCACCTTCATCATGCTCACTTGAATCTGAAAAGATTACTTACAAAATCCGATCCAATTTGAAGCAAGTGCAATTGAAGGAAGAGCTGTGACAAGCTTTTAAAGTTTTTCGGACGGACCCTTCAAACTAGAAGGTCAAATAGAAAATCAAATAATCGTTACATCTTACTTCGAATGATTTATTAATTAGTAATTTTGGAAATCTTACTTCTATTTCATAAAGTTTATTATCTTTGTTTATCATATTCTAAATTTTTTTTTTTATATTTTTAAATATCCGTTAATGAAAAGAAGGACGATTACAATAAAGTGACAGGTAAACGAGTAACAAGTTGCGCTGCAACCCCCTTTTGAATAGCAAAACCGATCCTACTAAAAATAAAGCTTTGGGTCTTAGGGGCCGAAATATTACTATGCACGACTCGTTGAACCCTGTTTAGGAAATTTCACTGCCTTCGGTGCTAGGAACCCAAAAGTATCAAAAGCAAAAGGGATAAACACGTGTTGGTTCTCTAAACAAGTTTTCTCATGTTTAACAACTTTGCATGATTCCGCCTTTAAAGCAGCATGGCCCGCCACAACCCCATTGTCCCTGTTGGTTCTCTAAATTAAAGTGTTATAGAATAATTATACGTAACACAACCAAACCCGACTTATCTGACCGAGTATTGGAACTTAGTAATTGTCTAGCTCGTCCGACTCATCATTTGCCAACCCTATTATATGCTAAATAAACAACACCTTTTAAAATTTTATATTTAACCTTCTTTTGTGGGTTTCAACTTTCAAAACTATTTTAAAAAGCAATGTTTCTAGATGTAATTCTTTTATTCCAAACATCAAATCAAGTACACCTTTGTTCCTTAAAAATCATTAAAAATATTGGTGGCATTAAATTTCATTCATTAGTTCTTTTTCCAAGTTGTAATTATTTATAGATCTTTTAATAAAAATATTTTAATCTATAACCAAACCTTTCAGCAAAACAAGTTTTAACTTTTTTAGATCACCAACACTCATAAATATTTTTAATAATCATAAACATATAGTTTTTAAATAAATGGCTTCCTAAACTAAAATCCCTAACATATCTCTAAGAAAATTTTAAACCATATTGTGTTTCTTAACGGATGAAGTACTTTCATTTATTTTATGTATGGTATTATGCTTATAATGATTATTTAAAACTATCCCGAACACCGTTAACCTCGCCATGGGTCCTAGGGGGTATCCGTGATCAGCCTCTGACGCGAGAATAATTTCTATTGTGTTTGGAAGGGGGTTCATAATAGCTTGAATAATTAATGTAAGAGGGAGATGTATGTGAAGTGAATTTGATACGTGAGCATCCAAACTATTTAACGTCCGACCCGTATGGAGAAAGCTTGAAGTGGGGAGCAAGTTAAAGATTCAGATGATCTTTTAGCTATTTAAAATTATTTGTTTCCGGATATCTTGGTACCTATTTAATCTATTAATTATTTAGTATAAATAGGGGTTAGGGTTTATTGTTTAGGAGTTTTTTATTATTATTACTTTTTAGACTTTGTTTTTTTATCAGAAGATTGTAATCGAGACCTTTGGGGATTGAGATAGCCGACTTGGCTGGAACCTTTGGGTTCAAGGCCGTTGAATAAAATCATATGTTACTGAGCCATTTGAGTATTACCGTGGATTCGGTATCATTTGGTATCAGATCTTTGGTTGTTCAAATGGCTCAACGTGGGGATTAACGCCTCCCTGTTCGTAGACCGCCGAAAGAGGCAACGACAGGAGCGTTGGTGGTTCACGTGCCCGAGGAAGAGATATGTTTCCTGTTTGTAGATTCACCATAATCCGATTGTGATTCGTCTCAAGGAACCATGAGTCAAGAAGGAGAATCCAGAGATCAAGAGATACCATGGGGCGTGGAATCGTCTGTCGGTGTTGATCGAGACTTCCTCTTAAACAAGAATGCGAGACGGATAGTTTGTCACGGGTGTAGGGTGAAGACAAAGGAATCTATCCCTACTTGCGGAGTGCAATCGTTGAAGGAAATCGAACTAGGGTTTCATGTCCGGGACTGAAGCTTTAGCAAAGAGGAGCATCTTTCAATGGAGGCGATCTATCAAAAAAAAGAGAAAAAAAAATGTTTTACAAGACTCGAGGGCGAGTCTTTTTCAAGAGGGGGAGATGATACGGAAGCATCCAAACCATTTAACGTCCGACCCATATGGAGAAAGCTTGGAGTGGAGAGCAAGTTAAAGATTCAGATGATCTTTTAGCTATTTAAAATTATTTGTTTCCAGTTTTTAGGATATCTTGTTACCTATTTAATCTATTAATTATTTAGTATAAATAGGGGGTTAGGGTTTATTGTTTAGGAGGAGTTTTTTTTGATGAATTAAGAAGTTGTAAGCATGTAGCTTGCCGGCCGAATTATTCGGTTCGGGTTATTTGAATAAACGTCATATTGTTTTTGACCCATTTGAGTATTACCGTGGATTCGGTATCAGAATTAAATGCTCGTCTCCTTAGAAGAGAAAGCCTTTTATACCTGGTTTCATCGGCGCATTAAATTCATTTTATCATTTTGTTTTGGTTGATGGCGCCGCTTGCAGTGTGTCGGGGCTTGTGTGGTAGTCATTAGCGTTACTCAGGGGGTTGATACCGTTACCTGCTGTCATGAGATCTTTCCGATGAGATCTTTCGGTTAAGATCTTAGGAAATTGCCTTTCAAAAAAAATATATGGGTGAGGGATAAACTGTAGACAGAAGAAAACCATGATTGATAACTTTGATCTACTGTCATCAATTTTTTAATAACTAAATAACTTTTTTATATGTTATTATTTTTTTTTTAAATTGTACCATAACATTGAGTATTTTTCATCTTTAATTTAAATATAGTCTTGATAAATTTAAAAAAAAACATTTTTTTTAAAGTGTGTTGAACTGGGTGCGTACAACGGTACGTCAAGACTTGGGTAACGATGCGTCAGGGCTTTGTGACCATCCATAACCCAGTGCGTTCATCCAAAACAAAGATGCGTTATGTTTTTGCGAATTCTCTGTCAAGAATTTTTTTTTAAATTTATAAAATAAACTTGGATGCATTTACCCTCAACCCTCTAACACGTGACGGCTCTTAATTGCTTCTCACAGTTTCTTAGATTCCAAACCGTTTTCATAACCCTCCCCAATATAATATACCCTTTACTATAAAAAAAAAAGTGAGAAAATCTCCTGACCAAAAGAATCATCCATCACAATGGAGGCACCACAAAGAGAAGACAAAAAAGCATGTGCAAATATGTTATAACTTCATTAATATCGACTAATTCAGGTTAAGAAGAAGAAAATATATTTCCTAATATTTTATAAATAAATTAATTCGTTAGTTTATTCGTTATCTTTGTTCCCAGCAAGTATGATGAGTTTTTTTCTTCCAAGTTGTCTGCATGCCATCACTTTTACATCATTGGCTTACTCTCTAAAAGTAACCTTTTCCTCCTTTTTAAATTATAATTTTTCTATTTTTTATTCATGTTATATTTTTTGAACCGCGAACATTGAATGTTGTGACGTCGCACCCCCGTCACATGGGACAGCTCGTCCAACTTCGGTCAATATGTTGTCTTAACCAGGCCCACTTGGCGTCAGAGTTGGAGAGCATCCAAGGAAAAATCCCACCCAATACGGCCCCTTCCGGGCTTGAGGGAGAGCCGAGGCTCGAACCCTGGATCGGCGTGGGTAAAACTCAGGTGCAACCTAAGAGCTAGGCCTCATTTGCATGCCACAGAAACTAATGAGAATGACAGAGATTAAACCTATGTCACAAGAAACACTAGATCTATCGCTTACCAGTTCAACACCAGCTCATTTATCCATGTTATTTAATAGCTCAACATGGTGGTGTTTTGCATTTATTATTGACAATACTTCATTTCATATTTAATTACAAACTAGTTTTTTCCCTCGCGTTACACGGCGAGAATTTAGTAGTTATCGGTTCGGCTCGTTCACGGTGATAAAACTTACGTCGAAACACAGACTAGCTATAGCGTACGATACAAAAAAAACTCGGATCGCTGACAAAAAAAATATAAACAAAGCCGTACATACCGTTTAAAAAAAAGTTAATGAACGAAAGTTATTACAGAAAAACGAAACTATTATAAAATCAAATAGGTTAAAATCAAATAGGTTAAAATCATATATTAGCAAATTTATAAAAAACCAAAGTTTTGAAGCAAAAATAAAAAAAAAGCTCCTATAGTTTACTAAAAAAAGAAATCCATTGAACTTTTGTTATAATTTTATAAAAAACCAAACTTAAGAAAAAAAAACTAAAGTTTACTCTATTGAAGTTTTATAGCAAATCTATAAAAATAAGAACTTCTGAGTAAAAAAAGGTTAAACCTTTTGTCACAAATCTATAAAAAAAAGGAGTTTTGAGTAAAAAAAAAAGGGAGTTAAACTTCACTATTCAATCTCACGCCCCTTAATACGTTAATAATGACTTTAATTAACATGACCAATCTTTTATTTATATTTTTAAACTATTAAGATTATCAGGACTTTATGACACTTGGGTGAAGTTAATATGTTGTGATTAATTGTCGAAATAAAGTCAACGAAATTAAGTAAAAGAACTCAATATAAAAAAAATGGGTATTGATACAAATGATAATTTCTATTCCAAAAATACTTAAAAATGAGTACAAATTTATGAATCTAAAGGAGTGTAAAATCGTAACGGATAGTTGATATTACTTGAAAGTTGAAAGATCGTGTTTCCTATCATTATTAAATATTTATTTTATTATTAAATATGTTCTTAAAAGCTTTCGTTATTTGTACACATCCACATGTTATTTGCACACACAATCATTGCGCCGCATACGAATCGTATTGTATCATACGACCCGTATGCCTTCAAAACAATCACATCACATTACGGGTAGTATGGCACAATACGGGTAGTATGGCACAATACGGGTAGTATGGTACAATACGACCCCTATGCATTATATCTTTTTAATTTTTATTTTTTTTCCTATTATGAACTCAATAAAACTAGACATATAGATACATGGAAAAATTACAAATTAGCAGCTAGCAATAGGTATAACTCAAATCAGATCCAGATAATTCACCACTTGCTCTTACTGAGATGAATACTGCCAATTTCATAAGGCCCATCAGGCTCCATTGAATTTTTTTATGATATTTTTGTAGCTTTACTTGTAGTTCTATTACTGTCTACATTCGATTACATGCTCCATTTCAACATTTTAGGACGCTACACCATGCTAATCCATCACCTCCATCTCCAACCCCTTCGACCACCGCCACCGACAACCATCGTTTGAATGTCGGATACGGCTCCATTGAATTTTTTTATGATATTTTTGTAGCTTTACTTGTAGTTCTATTACTGCCTACATTCGATTACATGCTCCATTCCAACATTTTAAGACGCTACACTATGCTAATCCATCACCTCCATCTCCAACCCCTTCGACTACCGCCACCGACAACCATCGTTTGAATGTCGGATACGCATTTGTTAACTTCACGACATGTGAAATAGCCTTATTGAGGTTTAGGGGTAAAGGTGATAAAGTGTATGTGTGTGGTGAAGTGTATTAGATTCTGTGAGAGGTTCTTCTACATCGTCAAATACATTTGGATATTGTCTTTCACATGTAGATTGGTCGAACACCAAAAAGCCAAACACTATGTTTCCTTGATGTGTGAACATAATAAATTCAAATTCTTGCACTTCATTATCATCACAAACTTCCTCTAACCGTTACCAAAACCCATCTGTCGGTAATGTCGTGATGCCATCGTCTCAGTATTGCTGTTAATATAGAGTTGGAATTCAAATATTTAACATCTAATTAGTTGATTAAAGTACCAAATATCACAAACCTCTTCTAACTTCACCTTCTCTACCTTTACTGACCTTCTGCGTTTCATATTGCTCCTCCGTTTCAACTCTCATATGAAGTTCAACGCATTGAAAAAAAAAGAATATAGAAATAGAGATGAGGAAAGAGATAGAAGAGGTTTTTAGAAAATAAAAGTTAAGTTTTAAAAAAAATTTGCTTTTTACCGTTTTAGTTAAATTATGAACGCAAGTACGAGAAAGCTAATATGATTCTTTGGATGGTAATATGAACGCTCATACTAAAGAGCATCTTACTTCGTCCACCACATCTTCAGAGCTAGTTGTAGCTTCCGTGCGGTGTGACAGGGTCAATTTCCTTGATCCTAGTCCATCATATCTTTAAATTAATACGTCAAAATTAAGAACCCTAACCAAACCCCTCATTAATTTAACCCAAAATTAGAGGGCTTTGGATTGCAATTTGCTGAATTTACAGTCATGAGCACAGGAGATTTTCTCAACCTTTATCCTTCTGAACTCAAGTTTCCAAGTAAGTTATTACTTCACATTTTACCGTTTTGTTTTATGGTTTATAGTCTTTCATTTGATCCCTTTTAGGGTTTTTGATTGAGCATCTTTTAGTTGGTTTTTATTGTTTATTAAAAAGAAAGGCACTCAATTGACCAACAAGACTGATCATTATATTGCACTCAAGGTATATGACAAAATTCAATATCAGAGAACTCAAAATATGGATTGATATTTGTTTGTGATAGTTGAACTGAAGAAGCAGAGCTCATGTTCCTTGCATTTGACCAACAAGACTGATCAATATATTGCATACATGGTACCTTATTGTTGTTTAATATTTAACTTTCTTTATTGGATTTTGATTTATTGGTTTTGCATAAAGTTTGAGTCTTTGACAAGTTTTATTGATGCATTCAAGTTTGAAACGGCCACCCCGAAGATATGTTGTATGAGTCTGAACACTGGGATTCTCTTGCCTCGGTCCGTTTCCAAAGTCACATGTAAGAATTTTTCATACTTTCTTTATGTTTTTTAGGATTTTTTCTAAATATACAGTTTTAAAAATACATGAAAAGCGAAAACTATACTTTTTTAGTTACAATGCAAGCACCGAAAGAGGCACCTCCTGAGATGCAAATGGAAGACAAGTTTCTCTTGCAGGCTGTTGTTGCACCGAACGGGGCAACTACTAAGGATATAACTGCTGACATGGTGACCCATTTTTTCATTAAACTTACTTTTTAATTTTAGTTCTAAACAGTGCCCGGCTATGATGCAACTTATGGTTTTTTTTAGTTTAATAATGGGGAGAACAAGGTCGTGGAAGAGTTCAAAGTGAGGGTTGTATTTGTATACATACCTGCTAATCCTCCTTCACCTGTTCCAAAAGATTCTGAAGAAGGTTCTTCTCCAAGGGCCGAAGATGGAAGTCAGAGTTCTTCAGGGCCTGATTTTGTAAGAATTTTCTGTGGCTTCTTAAGTTTTTTTTATTAAATCAGTTTGCGGGTCTGTGAGTTTGAATATTTATTTAACTGTATGAATGCTAGGCTACAAGATCTATGCAGCCCAAGGAGAAACTCTCTAAAGAGGTGAATTTGGTTTTTCCTATCATCTATTGCGGTTATATTAACAAACGTCTTTACTCAACAAATTATTCGAGCTCGATTCGAATAATGAACAACCTAGCTAGTTGTACCTTCCGTGTGACTGGGTCAATTTCCTCGATCGTAGTCCACCATATCTTAAAATTAATACGTCAATAATTAAGAACCCTAACCAAACCCCTCATTAATTTTACCCAAAATTCATCAAAATTAGATGGCTTTGGATTGCAATTTTGGTGAATTTACAGTCATGAGCACCGGAGATTTTCTCAACCTTCATCCTTCTGAACTCAAATTTCCATGTAAGTTACTAGTTCACATTTTACTGTTTTGTTTATGGGTTATAGTCTTTCCTTTGATATGATTTCGTGTGCTTAGAGATCTGTTATTGATCCCTTTTAGGGTTTTTGATGGAGCATCTGTTAGTTGGTTTTTATTGTTTATTAAAACGAAAAGCACTCAATTGACCAACAAGACTGATCAATATATTGCATTCAAGGTATATGCCAAAATTCAATAACAGAGAACTCAAAATATGGATTGATATTTGTTTGTGATAGTTGAACTGAAGAAGCAGAGCTCATGTTCCTTGCAGTTGACCAACAAGACTGATCAATATATTGCATTCAAGGTACCTAATACCTTATTGTTGTTTTATATTTAACTTTCTTTATTGGCTTTTAGTTTATTAGTTTTGCATAAAGTTTGAGTCTTTGACAAGTTTTATTGATGCATTCAAGTTTAAAACGACCAACCCGAAGAAATATTGTGTTCCTCTGAACACTGGAATTGTCTTACCTCGATCCGTTTGCGATGTCACAGGTAAGAATTTTTCATACTTTCTTTATGTTTTTTAGGATCTTTTCTAAATATACAGTTTTAAAAATACATGAAAAGTGAAAACTATACTTTTTTAGTTACAATGCAAGCACTGAAAAAGGCACCTTCCGACATGCAATGCAAAGACAAGTTTCTCCTGCAGGCTGTTGTTGCACCGGATGGGGCAACTACTAAGGATATAACTGCTGACATGGTGACTCATTTTTTCATTAAACCTTACTTTTTAATTTTAGTTCTAAACACTACCTGGCTATGATGCAACTTATGGTTTTTTTTCTAGTTTAATAATGAGGAGAACAAGGTTGTGGAAGAGTTCAAATTGGGGGTTGTATACATACCTGCTAATCCTCCTTCACCTGTTCCAAAAGAATCTGAAGAAGGTTCTTCTCCAAGGGCCGAAGATGGAAGTCATAGTTCTTCAGGGCCTGATTTTGTAAGAATTTTCTGTGGCTTCTTAAGTTTTTTTTATTAAATCAGTTTGCGGGTCTGTGAGTTTGAATATTTATTTAACTGTATGAATGCTAGGCTACAAGATCTATGCATCCCAAGGAGAAACTCTCTGAAGAGGTGAATTTGGTTTTTTCTATCACCTATTCCGGTTATATTATTAAACATCTTTATTCAACAAATTTATGGACTTATTGATTCTATAATATAGTTATTTGTTCTTTGTAAACACGACACCAATTACTTATTCTTTTATCTTTCAAGGGCAAATCTAAATCAACCACCAAGGTCGCCAGAATAAAAATAAGTTATTTTTATTACTATGAAATAGAGGTGGTAATCATGACCCGTTCCTTAAAAATGAGTTGATTTGGGCAAAAAGATTTGGCAAATGGGTTTATTTGGGTCAACTCAATATAGACAACGGGTCAAGATGGGCAACTCAAATGATATAACGGGCCAAAACAGGTCCTTAGAAAACTTGTTAATTTAAAACGGGTCCAAATGGGTTAACACCATCCACGTCTATTGTTTTGATATTTTTATTTCTAAAAGTCCATTTTGGTAAGAGCCCATTTTGACCCAACCAATTGATGTTTTTTTAAAACTGTACGTTTTGACCTGAACTCATTTTGACTCGAACTCGTTCTAACCCAATACACAACCGACCTAACCAGCCTGTTTGCCAGGCTTACTATGAAAGAAAAACAACGAGATGATAGGACTAGTTATTTTTTTCTTATAGTTTTGACTTTGGATAATATGAAAATGCTAAGGAAAGTAAATAAAGACAGAGATTTTAGTTTCTGTTTATCCTAAATATTTTATAATTTCAGTAATGTAATGACATTTTTATTATATAGGTTTGGTTTTAGATTTGTATACACACACATACACATGTACAAAAATGCATCCTTGTATCAATCTTTTTGAATTTCTGGTACTGTTAGCTTTGTTCTAATTGTATAATATTTACTCCACATACAGAATTTTTCGTATCACTTGATTCTTATGATGAAAACATGAATTATATATACTTATGAGCATTACGCACAAATTGACATACTTCTTGCACCACACTTGCGTACGTTTATGTTTCAAGACTGCAGTCAGAACATGGCAAATAGTTATCTGTATTAAAAATACTTATGTTGTCACATATGTATTATGATGCAGCCGTCTCTACTATCAAAGTCATTTGATGAGATGGTAGAAGCTGTTAAACAAATGGAGAAGCTTCAACAGGAACTGGTATTTCTTTTGCATCTTATTATTTTGAGCTATAAGTTTTTAAATCATACTCGATCCATCCAAAGTTAGATCTTGTCTTTTTGAGCCAGTTTATGACTTTACGGAAATATTTCTGTATAAAAATAAACTGTCATAACCCAAATTAAGGTGCATTTGGATTCATGGTATGGGGATGGGGATCATTGGATATGTTTGGTTGAGGGCATGGCCTTTGATACCAACAAAATTAGGCATAATTGCAGCATAAAGTATAAACCCTTTTTATACTCCGTTATGTTCTTTTCATTCGAATAGGAATTACTGAGAAAAGAAGCGGGAAAAAGCCGTTCTGGTGATTATTCAATATTATTTCTGGTGCTGATTGGTATAATAGGTTTTGTGGTTGGGTACCTTATCAAGCAGACGTAGAAGAAGCAGCAGATATGTCGATTTTCCACTCATTTTAGATCCAAATTTTCATGAGTTTTTCAAAAAGACGATTAAACCGTGTTTATTTGTAGTTGTTGTAAGTGTAAAAGTTGGTTGAGTACAGTCTGATATTCCAAATATGAACTCGATTTCTCTTTCAGTTCAGTTGTACCATCTTTTATGTGGTGAAACATTTTATAATCAGTGAACCAATAGTTTTTTATTCCAACCACGAAGGCAAGCTAATGTAGTTTTTTATTTCAACAAATTGGTATCAGAGCGAGTGAATACTTCAAATCACGATCAAGATGACAACCAACAACAATGGCGTCCAAACTCAACTTCCCAAACTAAGTGGGAAAAATTATTTTCACTGGAGCATTGAAATGAAAGTCTTATTCGAATCACAGGGTCTATGGAGCATTATCGAAGCAACACCAGCACTTGTAAGCGAATATAGGGAGAACGAATGAAGGGACAAGAAGGCGCTATACCTTCTGTATCAAGCTGTTATTGAAACATTGTTGGAAAGAATCTCAACATCTAGCACTTCAATGGATGCATGGAACACGTTACATAAAGCATACAGATGGATTAAAAATGAAGGAGACTGAATCCATTGAAGATTACTACAATCGGGCTATCATATTTGTAAATCAACTAAGATTGAATGAAGAAACTGTTGAAGAAGAAAGAATAATTGAAAAGATACCGAGGAGTTTAAACAGAAAATTCGAGTATGTGGTAGCGGCCATTGAGGAATCGAAGGATTTAACAACTCCCTCTCTAGAAGGCATGTTGGGAATTCTCCAATATCATGAACTGAGAATCAAACAGTTCGAATCTCCGCCCATAGACCATGCTTTTCAATTGCAATCTGCAACATGAGACAAGCAGAAAGAAGCACCAAGGGACTATCAAAACTAAGGGAGGAATTGTGGTAAACCATACTCTCAAATCAATTGCTATCACTGCCAAAAGATGTTGGGATTAAAAACGGTGACACACGAAAGCAGTAAATAACACGGGGTTTAACATGGTTCGATCTAAACTGACCTACGCCCACGGGTGATAACTAAGATATTTTTTATTAGAGGTGATATAAATTATAAGTACAAGAGATCATTATATAGAGACTAATCTAGGGCTACAAACTTAATCCCCAAGATAACTCAATAGGGGCCTAATCACAATTGGGCTCAGGGCCGACTGCCCTCAAGGCCTACGCACCCAACAATCTCCCATTCTGAGGCCTTGAATACTTTCGTCTTCACTTTCAAACGCACTTCTGCAACCTGTCAACGGAACTTCATGCTCCTCATAGTTGCCACCATCTTCTCATCAGTTAACCTGAAGGCCCATTGAAGCTTCTCTGAGCTTCAACTCATGTTCTCTGTCCTTGCCTTCTCCCATTGTAACGAACCCGTTACACTGTTGGCATATGAAACATAATGAGAATCCGCACTCTCCACTGTAGCACTTGAGCTATAACTGAAACACGACCTGTGCTCCCACTGTCACGGTGCCCTCTACCTGGTTTAATCTCCGAACTCGTTCAACCTGAATCTTCACTTTGACTATGGGTTGCTCAGTTGCAAAGCAAGCCTTCTTCTACCCATGAGATTATGTAAACCAGACTTTGTCTTTAATAGGAGCTTGATTCACTCCTACCGGTGGTATCTCGAACAACATTCTTTTAGGTTTTTATTCGACTCTGTGATATAGCTAAATTAACGTGGGAGATCTAGTAACTCCAACTTGAGGCAAACTTAGAACAAAATTCATAAATTTGGATGATTGATGAAACTAAAATCATAACACTGATTAGTTTAAAGTCGTCCAAAATATCCTAATGCAACTCATTTGTGATATTAAAGAAAATTAGATTATGCGTTAGTAAAAGATTTTTAGTCGTATTGATCAAGAAGTACACTAGGCAGAACAACATTGATGCATGCTTTGACTCAACACGTTTTTTCTCACAAAATTGTACCTAAATCTATATAAAAACTTGTTTTAACTCGTCACTCAAGACATCCGTGAAGGGTTTTAGCCGTAGCATGCATGCCCTAAGGGGCTTGCCACTCGATCATACTCGCGCTTTGATCAAATATTTGGAGAAGAGAGCAGGGGCGAATCTTTGTGAGGGCCCAGGGGCCCCCCCTCCCCCCCCCTGATTTTTCGCTTAGTAGTGTTAATTTATACGTATCCGGCCGAAAATTTTATAGTTCCGGCCCCCCTAATAAGAAAAAAAAATCTCGGCCCCCCTGCGTTTTTTTTCAAGCTTCGTCACTGGAAGAGAGTAAACATCATGGCAGGAAAATTTGATTGTAAAATGGATCCAACCCGGAGTTCAAGTTTATATATGAAGCAAAAGTTACGAACAAGTCGTTTCTATTACATTTTTCCTCTAGTCAATTGGTTTGACTAACGTAAATAATGATTCTATGTGAAAATCTAATGATTAGATCCCATATTTCTGGGAGAACATATCCATATACCCATCTAAACCAGCCGACATTAAACAATGAATAAAGTATTCAACCATGTCTTTTATGCTCTTCTCCATGACCATTCCAGTTTGAGCCCACATCCAATCTATATAATCAATCTGTTGTTTGAAGTCAAAGTGTTATTCCCATATTATAAGGATTGATTCTAAGCGGAACCAAAAAATTTAAAGTCGAAGTGTCAGCACTCTTCTCTAACGACTACAAATAAGTGGTCCAACTCATGTTTTTTTTCCTTTTAAAAACTCAACTTTTATAAATAAAAAGTTTAAAAATTCTGATCACCCGGGAGTCAATGAACCCTCCTTTGGTTCCGCCCATGGTTCAGTGAACCCTCTTGACCCTCCCTTGATTCTAAGAGATTTATAACAAAATATTTACAGAAAACCTGAAATCCAATTTGATGAGTGGCGTGTTCGGGAATCCCTTTTTCTTTCATTTCTTCATAATGTTTTACAACTTCGCTCAACATTTCATCTTCCAATGGCAACGAAACCTTCCTCGACAACGCGTTTGCTATCCATCTTGATTGACACTCGGCTATTATAAATGGAAAGCTCTACATTTAGAAAGTGCAGTTAGTTAATCATATAAGTTCCACGCATTGAAAATAAAAGGATATATATATATATATATATATATATATATATATATATATATAAATTACCCTATCAGGTATTCCAACAAAGGAGAGTCGAGGAGCAAGTTGTGGGGCAAAAACATGTTTGTAAAGAGGGCCAATACGTCTGTCTTGAACACTTACGATGCCATTTGTTTTCAGAAATGGAACATGCAATTTGTACCTAAATGGAAAAAGTATCTATTCAATTCTTTACCATTTCATAGTGAAATAGTATCCGTAAAGTGAATACTTTATTTGCTAAGAGGATGTTTGTTAATTTGTTTTACCCCATCTTTCATTTTTTTACTTTACTTTTCGTGACCCATCCTTCAAAATTTTAATTTATAGGATCTCACCTTTTTAGTTGTCACACATATATAAAAATCTCGTATTTTTTTTATTTTTTTGTTATTTATTTAATATAAAAATCCAATATTTAAAAAAATGTAACATGTTTTTTAAAATACATTTTTAATTTTTTTACAGGAAGTTTTTTTTTTAAAATTTTTCAAAAACATTTTATTAACTTTTTATATAGTGCTTTTTTTAAGTTTTTTTTAAATACGTTTTTTTATTTTACAGAAAGTTCTTTTTTTAAATTTTCAAAAATATTTTATTAACTTTTTATAAAATGTCTTTTTATTTTTTTTGAAATAAGTTTTCTTTTATATTTTTTTTGAAATAAGATTTTTTTTTATTTTTTATTGAATACATTTTTATTTATTTTTTTACACAAAGTGTTTTTCTAATTTTTCTAAAACGTATGTTTTAAATATGTTTTTAATTTTTTTTATTAAAGTGCTTTTAAACATTCTTTAAAAAAAAACCATTTTAAAATATTGATTTTTTCAAAAGGGAAAAATGACAAGTTTTAATATGATTTTATAGGGGGTATGACAAGTAATAGATGAGGTAGGTATACCTTAACCCATTTAATATTAGAGTTAATTACATGGATTGTCTTTGTTATAAGACCAGATTAATGTTTTAGTCCTAAGTCTCTAGAAACTAAACTTTTAGCCACCATTGTCCGCTCACTCGTAACCTTTTTTTTGTCCTTTTCATTAACTAACACCAACAATTTTGTTACTTTTATATGAAAAGACTATTTTATCCTTTATACTTAACAAATAAAAAAACAAAATTGTTAACGTCAGTTGGTGAAAAAAAAAGATAATAAGTGTTATGAATAAAATAAGAGTTGTAACGAAAAGTATAATTTATATAAACTTGGGATCAAAACGAAAAGTATAATTTATATAATTTATATAAACCTGATAGACCATCCGTGGTTAGTTAGTTCTTAATATTATTTTTCATATATGTTTATAGGTTTTCAAAACTATATTATATTGGACTTACCCGGTGCAATGTAATATAATATCTGCATCTATAGAGAATCCATCTTGAAATGATATCGAACCATCTTTGCTAACACAGTTTATCTGTTAAATGCAAGTATAAATAAATAAAAAAAAAATCATATTAATTTTCATATATGATTTTTAGTAAATTATGTTACCTTGGAATGCTGCCACATATTGTTGAATTTATCCGACTTTGCGACCTTAACAAGTGGAGATCTAGAGGACATGTGAACTTCTTTGGCAACCATCGCTATCTCTCTTGATATATCTACTGCACTTGGCCCACTCCCAATTACAACAACAATCTGATCATTTTTAAACCTTATATTAATATTTAACTCTAATACCAAAAACAATCTTCATTACTGATTATATGATTGTTGATATGATAATACATGACATAAAGATTTGAACATTAATTTAAACCTTCTATTAAATATTCATTTAATTAGGAAACACGTATCATTATTCATTATATGAACTAGAAATTGTACCCCGTGTTCCGTGGTGGGGACCGGACCTTAAATGGTTGAGGCGGTAACATTAACGTGGCTAAACACAAAAAGAAACGTATAAAATTCACGTTGCGACGTAAACAACACTTAACATTGAAACGATAAACTCGTTAAAAAATTAGTGAAAAAGACAGTTATATAACGGTACCACGATGTTTTTCAGTCGGTGTGGGTCTCGGTCTTCACGGTACCAACACATTACCGTCAGTTGATATGACACATGACACCTAAAAAATACTCGATGTTTTTCAGTCGGTGTTGGTCTCATTCTTGACGGTACCAACACGTTATCGTCAGTCGATACGACACACGTTACCTAAAAAAAGACTCTATTTTGAAAACAACTCCGTTTTTAACAAAAATTATACTAGGACGTCAAGAAAAAAAATAAATACAACCAGAAATTATTATTATTATTATTTTAAATAATGAGTGAAAGTTATTGAAGAAAAATAAGATTATAAATACTACAGGGGTAAACTTGAAAGTTTAGAAAGTTGAGGGGATTAAAGTGACATTTTTTAAAGTTGAGGGGTTAGTTTTGCTAGTTTACAAAGTATAGGGGTACCACCGACACTTCTAAATGATTGTAATGATAATGTTGACATGATAATTAAAATACATCATATATACGTTTGAACATGATATGAGCGCCGGATTTTTTTTGAGAAATGGTGTTCTTGTGAAAATTATTTTGGTTTGTGGGTGATTTTTGGATCTAAAATAGTTTATGGGGAGTTCGCTCCCACCAGAAGCAGTCTTAGACTTTTGGAATTGAATCCGTTGCCGTGGCAAGCGGACTCAAGTAATCCGCCTGCCACCTCAGCTCTCTGTCATCTCCGGTTGAAAAAAATTAAAGTGGTTTGCTCGAGTTCGCTTGCCGCGGAACCATATCCAATTCCAAAAATCTAAGTGCTATTCTAGTTAGTGCGAACTCTTCATAAATCATTTCAGATCCAAAAATCAATCACAAACCAAAATGGTTTTCAAAAGAACACCTTTTCTCAAAAAAAAATCTATGAGCGCTAGGTATGACACTTTGCTGTGAAATTAACTAGTAAAAAGAGCTGGGTAATATTATTTTACAAATTAAAATTTTGATGGGAAATATTAAATCAAATTGGATGTTGACTAGAAAATATATTGCTCATCTTCTCGATAATTAGCCTAATTTATCACTAACCTGATCTCGAAATGGTTCAGGAACACGATAGTTGTGGCTATGCATTTGCTTTCTCGGCCATGTCTCAATACCTGTTCCAATGTTTGAAATTGTTGTCTTGATGCATACTTTTTATAATTATAGCTACTTGATAATATCCAAATGTAGATAAAAGAAGCGTATGAAGTTGCAGCGGCTTGGTATTTAATATCCAAATGTAGATAAAAAACACGTCGTAACAGTATATTCGAAAATCAAGAAAAAGCTACGTCGTTAACAAAATGAGCGTTAACAAACACGAAAGTGAATTTAAAAAAAAAGTTAAAATATATCACATTTGACCCACCTCGGTTTTAAATAAAGTTTATGTCGAAACATAGATACAAATAAACACATCGTAAGTAGAAACACCAAACGGTGACGTTGACGTGGTTAAGCACGTAAAGAGAAGCGTATGAAGTTGCGGAGGCTATATTAGGAATATCGAAACGTAGATAAAAAGAGTATGTTGCAACGGTTCATTCGGAAATCAAGAGAAAGTAACTTTGTTGTAAAAATGAGCGTTAAGAAATACGAAAGCGAATTTAAAAAATGCAAAAATATATCATATTTGACTCTGCTCAAGGGTGTACCCGATTCTTGACTTAGCTCCCGTATTTGTATAGGGTCCGGGGAGGGGTAGGATCGCTTCGTGATGTGATGTACCTAACTTTACCTTACACTTTGTATAGCAGACTCAATTTTGAATAAAGTTTACGTAGAAACGTAGACCGGCTCGATTTTGAATAAAATTTATACCAAAACGTAGATAAAAATAAGCATTTCGTAATGGTATATTCGAAGTGTACGATAACATTATATTTTAAAAGTTATAAATAAAAACAAAATATATTTAAAATTAATTATAAATATTAAAATAATAAAAATATTAAAAAAATAAAGAAAAACAGTGATGTGTGTTGTTTGAGGGAAACAAAGAACCATGTGTGCATGTGTGTGAGACGTGTCTGATGTGTGCGTTGTGTGAAGGAAACAATGAACCGGCCACGCCTGGACTCGAACCCGGGTGATCTGGGCATGCTCCCATTTAGTTTTCTTGTGTGTTTAATAGTATATAATATAAGGAGAAGGTTCCGCTAAGAAGTGGTTTTTTGCTAAGAAACGCTAAGAAGTGAGTCAAACGAACTCCGGTTGAGCTCATTCAAGGGGCGTTGTAACCGTCTCATCGAACTCTAATCCGGACCCAAAAACCTAAACCCCCCTCCAACCCCACCCCGAAAAGCCTAAAACCACCACCCCCACCCCCCAAAAACCTAAACCCACCCCCACCCACCCCCAAAAACCTAAACCCCCACCCCCACCCACCCCCAAAAACCTAAACCCCCACCCCCCCCAAAAAAAAAACCTAAACCCTAAAATCTAAACCCTAAAAGCTAAACCCTAAGGCAAAAATCCTAAAATTCAACGCTAAGATCTAAACCCTAAAAGCTAAATCCTAAAAGCTAAGATGGTAGAGTTCGACGATACGGTTCCAACGCCGCTGGAATGAGCTCAATCCGAGTTTGTTTGATATCGTTTCTTAATGTTTTTGTCACTTCTTAGAGTTATTAACCGAAAACAACTTCTTATTTGATCCTCCCCCTATAATATAATGTGTTTTAATATTAAATTATTAAAAACATTGTTCATTATAGTTGTTAATATATATTATATGTATTTACTATATCTAATAATAACTTGATATAGTAACCATAAAACTAACCAAAGTTTAGTTTCAACTCATTCACAAAAATAACACTTATACCTCTATGAACTAGTGTGCAAGTATTTTTAAACTTTAAAGTTGATATAAATTCTCAGTTTTTTTGTGCATCTATATGGAATATGTTGAGATTTTTTTATGGATCTAGGTAGAATTAGACATTTTATATTTTCTAGTGTAGAATGGCAGTTATATATTTGTATGTCCATTAACATGATTGCTTCTCACTATTATTATACACATATAATGGGGCGGCTAACATCATAAAATAATAACTTTTTCCCATTTGTCTTTTTTTTAAGAGTAAACTTCTCTCTTCGTCCATGAAAAGTTTTAACACTTTCGATTATCACACTTTCATTTTTTAACTGTCTTCGTCTTAAATCGTGACACCGTCTAAAGAATCCGTTAACAACCCACTTGCCCCTAGCTTACTTGAGTGTGTTTGTATGTATCGGCAGCTTGAGTGTGTTTGTTAGTGTGCGTATGTGGTTTCATTTTATGTACTTGGTGTTTGTTATGTGTAGGGTTGTTTCATTGTTTCCTGATTTTATTATTTTTCACAATCAAATTCTCAATGGAATAGTTTAACATAAAAGCGAGAGCAAAAATAATATTTTCAAAACTAAATATGTATATATATTTGTAGTTAAAAAATAATTATTATTCTCAACAATCTTGGAATAAAAAGGGTTCAATATTTTTTACCAGGAATATCAGTTGCCAACCGAGGTTGAGTGTAGTGACCGTTACATACGACAACCGCATCGAACAACTCCACGGAACTCATCCCATTGGTGTTTGACTCAACAACAAATTAGGTGATGCCCGAGTCAGCAACCTCCACTCGGGTAACCATGGTATTGAATCGTATCAATTCTGCGAGTTCAAAATGACTTGTAAAGTCTTTCAAGAACTTTAGAACTTCTTCGTGTCCAGGATGTTTTCGAGGATCGCCGTATACTTTATCGCTAAATTTGAAATCAGTAAAGCTCATAAGCTCACGTGGAAGATTTGTTTTCAAGGATTTGTAGAGAGACGAATGAACAACATCTCTATTTGGATCGGTTCCCAGTAGATCAGGCTCAACTCGTGAATCATAGGCCCATGTTCCGCCAAGTTGGTGTGACTTTTCGAACACGACTACTTGGAGGGATTCTCTTTGAAGCTCACGAGCTGTGGCTAGTCCGGCAACACCGGCACCGATTACAGCTACCTTTAAGGAATTTGTCATAGCCGATGGCTCTTGGTTCTTTTTTTCCCAAAGTCACACCAATACATCTGTAAAGGAAATAATAAAGCTACTTAAATGACTTTTCATGTACATCATAATCATAATTTTATAAAGTAAATAATTATAATCTACGGTGCAACTCAAATCAATTCCTCTGCGGGCCAAGTGGACAAAATTGACCACACAAAACCAAAAGTTCCCATGCCAACTAAACATCTTTTGTCACTATGTGCTAAGACCGCCACCTGCCCAACTTTCACCAGTCTTTACATCATAATTGTTGACTATATTTAAACTAGTAATTTTACTGGCCGTGTGTTGCGGCGGCTTCGAAACGTAGCATAACTCGAATTCTCGCGTCACGCGGTGTGAAACTGATCTTAAACGATTGAGGCGGTTACAAAAAAAATAGGTACATAAAAAAAACATATGAGGTTATGGTTACTCGTTTAACCCTGAAAGAAAATATAAAAAAAAACAAAAGAAAAAAAATGTTTTGACATAAAAGAAAAAAACCAAAGAAAATTGGATCTTAAACGGTTGACACTAAAATACTTAAGTATATAAAAGTAACGTACGAATTTGAGGAGGATCGGTTTTGAAGATCAAACCATAGATATAAAAATGTATTATGTCTCTCACATTGCGAATAATAATTAAAAAAAAGTAGAAAAAGAAAAAAAAAAAGAAAAAAAACTTGGAAACAGTTGTGGATAAGCAGGCTAAAACCTTTGACCTTTAAATGCGAAGTGGGGTTGTATGGGAAATTTAGCACGGGGTCAAGCAACTCAAATGTTCAAATTCTCTGTTTTCCTTTATTTATATAAAACTAGATTCGCGTGTGGTGTGTTGTCTAATTTGCTCATAAACCTACTCATGTCTACTTGGATCAAGTCCATGGGTTACCCATTTAAAACTAATCACTCAAATGGGTATAACGTAAAGCCCATGGATACCCAAATGTTTCAAATAGGTTAAAATAAAAGTAAAATACGTGTGTCGTACAACAGAAAGAGAGAGAAACAAATCCAGCGTTGGGAGGAGAGTGGTCGGTTATGACCATTTCAGTAGGCGGGCCGATCAACGTCATCGGTGAACTCTGCGGTCAACGACACCACCTCCAACCTCTGTATTTCCCGACTTCAAACCTAACCTAACGAAGTCGACAAATTCGGTGCCTGTTGACCTCCGGCTCCGGCGGACATGGTGGCAACAACAATTCGTCAAATCAACTGTTTACAGTGGCGGTTAAGGGCTTCTTGTGTAGATCGATGAGGCAAAGCAAACAGATCGGAGGTTGACCTCCGCATGCAGGTAACGATACTCGTAACCGCTTTTGATGCTGATGGAATACTCGCTTCTAAAGGGAAGTTATTTAGGAATTTTCAAAGAGTGTGGTGGTTGTGGTCCCGGGAGCACAGAGAGCAGAGCGGAGAGATCAGTTTTGTGTGGTAAGGATAATCGAACACTGTCCTCCTGACGCCTAAAATCAGTTTTGGGTGGAGGTGGTGATGAAGAGAGCTGGTGGTGACAGCTTGCGTCGGCGATTTGTGGTGGCGGTGGGTATGCGGCGATGGAGGAGGAGCGAGAAAGAAGGGTTTGGGGAAGTAGAGGCAGGGGCTTTTTGCAAATGTATGAAACTTGAGTGGCTAATCTAGAAACACAAAAAAGTACATCGTAGATACCGACCGGTGTTTATTAACAATAGTAATGTTTATTTAATAAAAAACTAATATTTTACTGTGACTAAAGGTCGCCTAGGTTTATAATGATAAACATACTATGGACGTGTAAAAATATCTGTATCCGAACATTCGAATAAAAAATCCAGATTTTTAAACCCGAATTATCTGAAAATTCGGATATCCGAATTTTCGGATTCGGATATCAATTTTAAAAAAGTTCGGATATCCGAATTATCCCAATAAAAAATCCGGAATTCCGAACCCGAATTGTCTGAAAATTCGGATATCCAAATTTTCGGATTCAGGTTCGGATATCAATTTTTAAAAATTTCGGATATCCGAATTATCTAAATATTATACTTATATATATATTTTAATTATTTTTATAATTTAAAAATAAGATACTTTGAATCCAAACTCGAAATATTATTTTTATATATTTATATATATAATTTTATTTGTTTTTAAATATTTTTAAATGTTTTTATAATTTTAAAATATTATATTTATATTTTTATATGTTTTTAATTTTTCGGATATCCGTTTCATTATCCGAATCCGAATTTCGGATATCTGAAATTTCAGATACTGATTCGGATATTGAAACAAACTATACATCCAAAAATTTCGGATATCCGAATTTGAACACTCCTAATTATCGGAATTACTCAATCTGATATGCTGTGATATGCTTTAATGTTGTTTTCATTTTTTATTTTGACAATTATAATATCTTACCTATTATAAAATTAAAAATAAATAACCCCTTTTTGAGGATTTAAGATAGCCCAAATTAGGTCACTTGGTATAGACTTTTGCCTCTTAAATTGAAGGTCTTGGGTTTAAACTCTTTAATTTTGATAAGGTATATATATAAATAAGTGTTTCATGATTAGAAGATTATTTACAAAGGGTGTAATACTGTCTTCTTTTCCGAGACTACTTTCTATGTTCTTGAACAACAAGTTTACTTCCTCTTAAGAGTCAACGCAATTACACAAGCAAATCTTTTTCAATATCTTTATGTTTCTCCACGAGCAAGTTACAAAGGTCATAAATAAAATAAAACCTTTATTGACCGGTTCAAATCAAACTGAAAAGTTGATCGAGTTGAATGAATTGTTTTTTATATCCGCGAACACACTTTCTACTCTATACCTACTATACTCCTAAATCATCACACCCCCGCTCTGTATAAATCTGAACACACAACCATTTGTTTGGAGAGTACACACTTTATCTTCAAATACCCCCTTGTGACGGTTTGCATGAAATGTACAAGTGGATGATTCAAAGTGACACCCAAATTCAAATCCCTTAATAGACAATAAATATCACTGGTACTTAATTTCAATTTAATTTAAAAATATCAAATAAATCATAATTATATATTTTTTGATTAATTTTAAAAACTCCAAGAAAATAATGACCTACATCTCATCATTGATTAAAAAATCCTCTTCGAACGTTTCACGGAACCCTTCATGATCATTATGAAATCGTTCTATAAAACGGGCATAAAAGGCCTTCAACTTTTGTGGAGGTCGCTTTATCCCCAACTGATCTGATAACCAATCCATGTAATCCATCTGTTAAGATAAAACGAATATTAATGTATATATGATGATACAAAAGAATTGAAGTCCAACATATGTGAATAGATTTACTTGAAAATTAAGAGAATGAGTGTAACTCTTAGGGATTCTCTTTTCTTCCATTTCTCGATAAACCTGTTCCACGGCATGCAACATTTCAGTTTCTGATGGCAAGGAAATCTTCCCGGTTAATGCTCTAGCTATCCACTTCGACTGCAATTCGGCTGGAAGGAATGTCATACCCTAATAAAATTACACCATCATAGCCTGATGTTAAAAATTGTGCACATTAAACAATGTTTTGTGAGGATGAAAATTTAACAAATCGAGCACGATGAACTCACCTTGTGAAATAATCTGACGAAAGACAGTCTTGGGGCCAGTTGCGGAGGGAAAACATTCCCGTAAGTAGGTGAAACGCGCTTGTCATTGACGGTTACAATGCCATGTGTTTCAAGAAACGGAATGTGAAACTCGTACCTATATAAATATCATATTATTAATAACATAGAAAAATTAATGATGATGACAAAAGCATGTAAGTGGTCTAACTATGTGTATACTATCTGAATGAATATCTCATACAATGCAAAGCTCCTTTATATAAGGAGACCGAGAAACAGACAAAACAGAAATATACAAGTGCCTAATGCTAGTATAACTGTAAAGTACAAGTACAAGAAGTTAGCTTGGACCGAAGAGTGTCAAAACAAGTGGATGACCAAGATATCAGCTAGCTAAGTACTAGTAGGTACATAACGCACATGAAGAGACTGAGCTAGAACCATGTATCGCATAAAATGCAGATCAATCTGAATATGTTTCACACGTTGATGAAACACCGGATTGACCGCTAAATAGGTAACACCAATATTGTCACACCATGAAGTAGGTGGACAAGATAGTGGAATATGTAGCACATGGAGAACACATGTAATCCAACGAATCTCAGCAGTAGTATGAGCAAGAGCACGATACTCAACCTCGATACTAGATCAATCAATCCTATGTTGTTTCTTGGAACTTCTACTGATAAGGATGACAGAATATCCAGCCTAATCAGCATCAGAATAAGCAAGCATAGTCAAACTCTCAGATCTTTGAATAGTCAACCCGTAAGAGACGGTACCCTAAAGGTACTGGATCCTAAACTGCTTCTAAAAAATCGGCCAATTGTTGAGCCGTGTTGTAATAATTAGTAATCGATTGAGAGTTTGCTTAAGTAAATGAAACCGAGTTCTTATATGAGTTTGTTTTGCAAAGACTTGCTAATTGTATGCTTTTCCATTGTTTTTCCATGATGAGATGCTCATGAAGATCCTCTTGCAAGATGAAGAAGAGTTGTGGACATATGTGCAATAAGAAAGGTAGAGACGTAGCCATCACACTTGTCCCAATCAACTCTAAAAACAGATCCGACATGAGGAACATATACATATATGTACTTAGAAATTGCAATAATCCCAAAGTTTTGAGCACACCACCATCATCTAATGCTTCCAGTTTAGATAATTATCATTATCTAACTTGATTGAAGTAAACTGCGTGATTATTAGATCAACTGTAATTAGTGATTAATAGAGGATAGTTTGTGTAAATATGGTTAGTAAACCCTCCTTTGTAACCTAAAATCATTACAACAATTCAATACAATTATCACAATTACACATACTTAAAGATGTTTAACGTGGTATCAGAGCCAAACACCTCTACTACCGGTCACCGCCCCACACCACCACCGCCGTCTCCGCCGCATGCCACCACTACCGGCCACCGACGCCACTCTCCAGTTTCTCTCACGGTGCACAATCAGCCTCTTTTTCGTCCTTTTTCTTCCTGTCGGCGAAATCTATCCACAAAACGGTTCACAATCAACCGTTTTTTTTTATAAGCCGCCTATTAGACTAGTATATATATTGATGTTGATTTATAATTATTACATAGTTCAAGGTAGTATTCAGTAAATATTGTAACTATATAATCCCAGTTTTGTGTGAATGAAATCAGATCAGGCTTTACGCTTTTGTGGTATCAAACGCCAATCGATCCCTTCCCCTACCCTAATCCTTCCCTGTTCCCTTCTCCGATCATCTCCCCTCTCAACCCCTAATCTTCCTCCATGACTGGCGCAACCCCTCCCCCTCCTCCTCCCCCTCCATCTTCTTCCGCCACTCATCCAGCCACCACCATCACCAACATACGCAATCAGATCCCTATCATCCTTGAGGCAGATACCGGACCCTACACTCACTGGGTAGAATTATTCAAGATTCAATGTCGTGCTACCAATGTGCTTGATCACATCATCCCTCCTGACACTTCATCCTCTAAAGGCAAGGACCCAGAAATTGATCCTACTGAATGGCATCGGTTGGATTCCATCGTTCTTCAGTGGATATATGGTACCATATCCAAAGATCTTCTCTCTACTATCCTCAAAACTGATGCTACTGCCCATGACGCTTGGAAAGCCCTTGAACACATCTTCATTGATAGCAAACCTTCGCGGGCTATTTACCTTCAACAACAATTTTCCAACACTAAACTAGAGTCCTTTGCTTCCATGACAGCTTATTGTCAGGAAATCAAATCCCTCTCCGACCAGCTTGCTAATGTTGACGCTCCGGTATCGAATCAACAACTGGTCTTACAACTAATTGCAGGGCTGAATGAGCAATATGATCACGTTGCCAGTCATCTTCAACAATCTACACCATTACCAGATTTTTACACTGCCCGGTCTAAGTTAGTTATGGAAGAAACACCAAGAATCACCTGCTGCCACTGCCCTAGCCGCCACCCACATCTCAACCCTGCCACCCCCCAACTATCAGACACCACCCTCCAACAGACCTCCCCTTATTCGGCCTGATTATCAGCAGCAACAGCGCAGTTCCGGGCATGGTCTCTATGAGCCTGGATACCGTGGTGCACGCAATCGGGGCCGAGGCCGTGGTCGGGGTCGTGGGGGTTATACTGCCACTTATTCACCAAACCAGAATTGGTTTAATCCCACCTATCCATCACCATGGCAACCTAACTCCTGGCCCACACCCCCAGCTCCTCACCTAACTGCTCCATACCCACAGTTTTCTCCTCGTCCCAACCCGTATGCCGGCCTCCTTGGAGCTACACCCTCCCATGCATACTCGGCTGCCAACTACACACCCACCAACATCGAGCAGGCTCTTCACACAATGACTCTCAATCCGGACCAGACCTGGTATTTCGACACTGGAGCCACTAATCATATGTCTAACTCAGCAGGTAACATCTCTAATTATGTTCATAATAGCATGTCGAATTCAATTGTTGTTGGCAATGGTTTCCATATACCGGTTCATGGCACAGGAAACACTACCTTATCCCACCCTTACCCTCCCTTAAAACTCACAAACATTTTACATGCACCAAGCCTTATCAAGAATCTAATCTCTGTCCGTCGTCTTACAACTGATAACTTGATTTCTATAGAATTTGATCCTTTTGGTTTTCTTGTGAAGGATTACCAGACGCGGATTCCTATCCTCCGATGTGATAGCACCGGGGATCTCTACCCTCTCTCGGTACCACAGCCTCACGTCACCACACCATCTACCTTTGCTGCTTTATCTCATGATCTTTGGCACCGCCGTCTTGGGCACCCGGGATCTACTTTACTTCGTATTTTGAATAAAAATAAACATATTTCTGTTTCTAATGTTTCTGGTGAACAATTATGTCAATCTTGTGTGTTTGGAAAACATATCAAACTGCCGTTTTATGATTCTATCTCATCTACCACCTTACCATTTGATATTGTTCATAGTGACGTTTGGACCTCCCCGATACAAAGCTCGGGAGGTCACCGATATTATGTGTTATTTTTAGATGACTTTACCAATTACTTGTGGACATTTCCTCTAGCACACAAATCCAATGTCTATTCTGTTTTTCTACAATTCACCACTTTCATTCAAACTCAATTTGAAAGAAAAATAAAATGTTTCCAATGCGATAATGGTACCGAATACAACAATAAATCGTTTCACAATTTTTGTACCACCCATGGAATGCGTTTTCGATTCTCCTGTCCTCATACTTCTCCACAAAATGGTAAGGCCGAACGTAAAATTCGCTCAATAAATAATATCATTCGCACCTTACTTACTCATGCATCCTTACCCACGCATTTTTGGCATCATGCTCTCCAAATGGCCACATACATACTCAACATCCTCCCATCCAAAACTAAAAACAACCGTACTCCAACCTCTCTTCTATACCTCAAAGACCCCATTTATACTCACTTACGTGTTTTTAGTTGTCTTTGCTATCCTCTCATTCCCTCAACCACCATCAACAAACTTCAAAATCGCTCTCTCCTTTGTGTCTTTCTTGGATACCCCTCCACTCATAGGGGATACAAGTGCTATGACTTGTCCACTCGTAAAGTCATCATCTCTCGCCATGTCTTATTTGACGAAAACACGTTTCCGTTCGCCAATCTTCAGTCACCTCCCCCTTCCTATGACTTCCTTCACACCTCTTTCTCTGATGACATCCACCCGTCCATCCTTCAATCTCTTAACCAACCCAACACCCCATCTCTTCCTACCCCAACGGTCTCCGCTACCACTCCGCCCAACCCTCAAACACCACCCTCCACCCCACCACTTTCTCCCCGTCATGACACCCAACCTGCCCTAAATACCCCATCTGCCACCCCCCATTCTACCCAGCCTTATGCTCAAACATACTCTCGCCGACCCAAAGCCCCCATTCCCACTTCCATAACTGATCCAAACCCTCACCCTACTCCACCACCACCTCCCCCACCCCCACCACCCGCCCCCTTCCGTACCATTCACACCCGTAGCATGTCTGGAATTACCAAGCCCAAACAACCCTTCTCCCTCCACACCTCTACCATTGCCCCTCTACCCCGTAACCCAGCCGAAGCCCTAGCCAATCCGGTGTGGAAACATGCCATAACATTTGAGTTTAATGCTCTTATGGATAATAATACATGGGATTTGGTACCTCGTACACCAAACATGAATGTCATCTGTTGCATGTGGTTATTCAAACACAAAACTAGGTCTGATGGGTCATTGGAAAGCTATAAAGCTCGATTGGTGTGTGATGGTCGAACCCAACAGGTGGGCGTTGATTGTGATGAAACATTTAGTCCCGTTGTGAAACCGGCTACCATCCGAACAGTTTTATCCATTGCTTTATTTCACAAATGGGGGATTAACCAATTGGTTGTCACAAATGCTTTTCTCCATGGAAACCTAGCTGAAACAGTTTACATGCACCAACCGGATGGGTTTCGCAACTTGGCTCTCCCACATCATGTATGTCGACTTAATAGATCTCTCTATGGTCTCAAACAAGCACCTCGTGCATGGTACCAAAGGTTCACCAACTATGTCGCCACCTTGGGATTTCACCACAGTTCATCTGATCACTCTTTATTTATATATCGCCACGGGCAGGATGTTGCTTATCTACTTCTCTATGTAGACGATATACTTTTAACTTCATCCTCGGCATCATTGAAACAGTACCTCCTTAGCAGACTCGCTTCAGAATTCAAAATGAAAGACCTGGGCTCCTTACACTATTTCTTAGGTATTTCAGTCACTCAAGATTCTCGTGGCCTTTTCCTCTCTCAGGAGAGATATGCGACTGAAATCCTAGATCGGGCCAATATGTCCACCTGCAATCCGGTTCATACCCCAGTCGACACTGCTGGCAAATTGGGGGTTAATGCAGGGGAACCGGTTCCTGACCCATCTCTTTACCGGAGCTTAGCCGGTGCCTTACAGTATCTCACCTTCACACGTCCGGATATTTCCTATGCTATTCAACAGGTATGCATGCACATGCATAACCCCGGGACCGGTCATTTCAATGCGTTGAAGCGTATATTGAGGTATATTAAAGGCACCATTCAGATGGGATTACTTTTACAGCCGACAGCTCCATTGTCGCTCATATCCTACACAGACGCCGATTGGGCTGGCTGTCCCGACATTCGGCGGTCTACATCCGGATACTGTGTATACTTAGGAGATAACCTGATTTCGTGGTCTTCCAAACGCCAAACCACCATCTCTAGGTCGAGTGCTGAAGCAGAATACCGAGGGGTAGCAAACGTGGTTGCTGAGATATGTTGGACTCGGAATTTATTACTTGAGTTGGGACACCCTCCAAAGCGCACCTCATTGGTCTACTGTGACAATATCAGTGCCATTTACATGTCCGGAAACCCTATTCAGCATCAACGAACCAAACACATTGAAATAGATATTCACTTTGTTCGTGAACAAGTTCAAAGAGGTCAAGTTCGGATCATTCATATGCCATCACGGTTCCAACTTGCCGATATCTTCACAAAGGGCCTCCCTCGAGTATTATTTGAAGAGTTTCGATCCAGTCTAAGCATCCGGAATCCTCCTCCTTAGACTGAGGGGGTATATTAGACGAGTATATATATTGATGTTGATTTATAATTATTAGATAGTTCAAGGTAGTATTCAGTAAATATTGTAACTATATAATCCCAGTTTTGTGTGAATGAAATCAGATCAGGCTTTACGCTTTTACCGCCGCAAAAACCCTAAAAAACACAAGTTTTCGTTCTTAGCGCGACACTGTGCTAGCGTCGCCTCGTTCTTATTGCGACACTGTGCTAGTGTCGCCCATTTTTACAGTGTCGCCAGCTAGTGTCGCACACTTTGATAGTGTCGCCTCCCTTGACAGTATCGCCTACTTTGACAGTGTCGTCCACTTTAGTGTTGCCAACTTTGCTAGTGTCGCCCCTTACCTTTCTCCTTTCTTTACCTTTTTTTGAGCCATGGCCACAATTGCACTATTACACCTCAACAAATTTGAAGAAGAAAAAGAAAGGAGAAACTAGCTAAACAACGGTCTGAAAATTGTTGCTAAATTGAGAAACAGAGAATCACTGAAAAGACAGAATAGAAGTAGAAGATTGCCGCATAACAGAATGTCGCCGGAGATGTTGCAGCAGTCGCCGGAAAACAGAGCTTAGCTCTGATACCATAAAGCAAGTAAGTGATCTAACATATGTGTATGCTATGTTAATCAATATCTCATACAATACACAATTCCTGAATATAAGGAGACTGAGAAACAGACAAAACAGAAATGTACAAGTACCTAATGCTAGTGTAACTGTAACGTACAAATATAAGAAGCTAGCTATAACAGAAATGTACTCTAATAATGATAATATAGGACATTATGGATGGAGCATAGTTAATTGTTGTTCTCACCCGGTACAATGAATAAGTGTATCTGCTTTAATGGAGACTTCACCTTGAAACTTCACAGTGCCATCTTTGAAAACACCATCTATCTATTAGAAATACGCTCAATCATTAATGAAGTGATTTTACTATGAAATCTAACATCAGAAAACAAAACTAACTAACAAAACTAAGACTACGATTATGATCATAAGAACTTATATTATTAAAAATACAAACTATTATCATATTACCTTGGAGTGCTGCCATACATTATTGTATTTGTCGAGTTTTGAGACCTTAACGTCTATCGATCTAGAGGAGAGGTGAACTTCTTTGGCAACGGTGGCTAGTTCTCTTGATATGTCGTATGCACTTGATCCGTTCCCGATAATAACCACAACCTGTGAAGTTTCATGAACTAGTCAAATATATAGAGTATCATTTAATTAAGATATAACTAAATTCTAAGTGACAAGCTGACATAAATAAATTTGTAATAACATTTAAATTATACAAACCTGATCTTGAAATGGGTCAGGAACTCGATAGTTATGAGCATGCAATTGCTTCTTTGGCCATTCAAGTATTCCTGTTTTAAATACAGAATAATTAATAAATCAGAATGTGAATCTTTTAATTTAGTACCAAACAATGTGTTGAATAATTTTTGCACACCCCCACTGTTAATTATTTAATTAGCAATTTGATAAATAAATTTATGATGTATAAAGATCTAACATTTTATACCTGGGATGTCCAAAGCAGCTCTAGGTTGAGTGTTGTGACCATTACAAACAACTACTGCGTCAAACACCTCAGTCGAACTCACCCCACTCGTCTTCCACTCGACTACAAACTCATCCCCCGAGTCAAGTAACTCGACTCGGGTCACCTCTGAATTGAACCTTATGAGTTTGGTCACTCCAAAATTGTCTGCAAAATCTTCCAAATACCTTAAAAACTCCTGATGCCCAGGAAACATCCTCGGATCACCGTATTCTTTCCCTTCAAACATATAATCTGAGAATCCCATTATTTGACGCGGACTATTCGTACGTAAAGATTTGTATATTGTAGCATGAATGATTTCTCTACCCGTATCAATTCCCAGTAAATCCGACTCAGTCCGTGGATCATAGACCCACACTCCACCCAGTCGATGTGATTTTTCAAAAACCACAACTTCATGGGATTCTCTTTCAAGCTCACGAGCTGCGATTAAACCGCAGAGACCGGCTCCAATGACGGCCACCTTCAAAGGAGTTGGCATAGTTTATGAGTTTTTGGTCCATTTGTCCAAACAACTGGAGAATTCCTTTTATGTTTAAAACACAGTGAGCATCTTCCAAGTTAGAGAACCGCCAAATAGCTAAAGTTCTAACATAAATCATATTTTATTACCTTTTTACTTATTTAATTAAGACGAATGATAAATTATATAACATTTTTTCTTAATTAACAACTCGTCCATGGATCTCACGTTCAAGCTAATTGATATAAATTAATTTAATTACGAGCATATGATTTGATTCTCTTTGCATTTTTTTTTGTTTGATAATTGTCATTTGGTTTCCTAATCATTTGAGTGTGTTTATGAATGAGATTCATTTTCAATTACCATACTCTTGAGATAAAGTTATGGACTCAAGATATGCTGATGTAGTCTCATTCTCCATTTCTTTCTTCGAGTATGCTGGCGTTGATGATTTCTTTTAGCTCAAATTTTTTGTCCAGAGAGGACACAGTCGATCCACGTTTGATTGTAGGCATCCGATAATTTTTGCACATTTTGATCTTGGTCAGAATATTTGCGGTCGATTCACGGTCCGACCGTGGAGCTTCTACTTAGTTTTTGTGAATGTCTTTTGAGCTCCGGTTAAGGCACACAAGTTTAGAAGTTTTGTGGGAGGGTTGATTTATCCCACCCACACAAGATCTTATATAATTTGATGTTAGACTAATTTTTCGATTCATGCAAAAGCCTTCCTCAACTCACTTTGGAGAAGTAGAAAGGTGCATAGAAGGCACACTTGAGATTGGTTTATGGTATGACATGAGAAAATGAATGACATTAAGCTGGAAAGATACACAGAAAATGATGGGGGCAGTATTTATGGAGTTCAAAGAAACAATTGATGGTAGCTCTATCCACCGACTATATTGTTATCAATGATGTTGCATGTCAAACATTATGTGTAAATAAGTTGTTGTAAGAGTTAACACATGAGCAAAAGGAGACAACCAATATATTTTGTGATAGCAAATTAGTTGTCTTCTTAACAAAAAGTTCTCAAGTCATGTTACACGCAAGAACAACTAGCTGATATCTTTACTAAGGCTTTGGGGTAAGAATAATTCGGATATCTTGGAGTGACCATGGTCTGAATTAAGGGGTGATGTTGAAGATTGAAGACTAATTCAAACCATAAAGAATGGTTTGATGATGTATCCGTTAGCCATTAGAACGAAATAGTTGGACTCACAAAAGTCCAACCGATCATTAGCAAGCTGTTACGTGTAACTAGTTTTTAGTAGGCTATTTCAAGAATTAAATGTTTTTATTTTATAGTTCAGATTCAGTTTTTGTTTACCTATTTAACGGGCTAGTTGCCTTCAATAAAATGTGCAACTTGTTCCACCATATTACCTGTGTGTTGAAGATCCTGATACTTTAACACTTTAGGATGGGTGTTATACCACCATCACATGGTGTGGTGAGGGGTGATGTAGACGAGCGCCGATTCGCCGCACAAAGCGAAACGGGTTAGTTGCCTTTAATAAAATGTTCAACTTGTTCCACGATTCAAACTAGGATTAAGGTGTGGTGGGTTGAGGGTGTTGTGGCATTACGGTGAGTGCGGCAACACCGCCCCTGACGCAATGATGTGCAGTGACCTCACACTCACCGCACCTGCATAACACATGGTCTATGATGTCCATGTAATTAATAAAATACCAAGAAGTATAGAGTCATTTTTAATAAATTATAGATTTTCATATTTTGATAGTTTTCTTGTTACACAACAGTAAACACCTACATGGACGATAAAACTGTACCTTTTCCCGACGATATGTCGTCACGATAGGGTGATTTGACATATCCCGATTACATGTCGTGTGTATAGGTTTCATCAGTAATGCTTCGTGCCAATAGGTAAAAGAAGTCGTCGGTATAGGGTAGGCTATCTAGGGAAGGTTACTTAACAATTAAGATATATGTTTATCATAAAGAGGAAACAAAGCTAGTCAACTAGGTGGTGAATAGCCCATCCAGGAAAGGCCCATTACGGTAAAAGCCCACGACCCCTCCTATAAATATAGGAACACTACTAGTCCACCACCACCAGGTTATTCTCCCCCCTCAATACATCTCCTTCTCCCTCGCTATATCCCTTTCTCTCCGATATATAGAGAATATGTATACAAATATACATGTCTTGATGATGATCATGAATATATACAATATTGATTTGAGTGTCGGAGTGCCCTCGAGGGCAGCCCGGATCTGTACCCGAGAAGACCGAAAGTCGACTTCATACAATCATGGAGGTGGATCTAAACAGCTTCAACCCCCTCTCATCTGGAGCTTCCTTCAACCAAGGTATCCCGGTGGTTTTGGGACGCTACAGATACTGAGATAGGTGTAAACTTGGAAGGTTAGTGCGGACACAAGTCATGATAACAATATTAGCTCCGAAATATACAATAATGTAAGTTTTTTTCATTGCGTTTATTACTTTTAAGATAACAAGAATTTGTGAAATCGTCAACGTGATAAATAGTTATCGTTAAAAGTAAAATGTAAGCAACCGAAATACACATATATCCGAACGTATATGATCTCTTGGAATGGAACAGTATGTTAAGTTACCTAGTTATTCACAATATATCCAGAGTTTAAAATGAACACCCAAACCCCTCAAAAGAACACCACTGCACAAGTAGAACATTAACGGGAAGTATATAATAAAAGGAAATTAGAAAATTCAAGCCCATTTTGCAAGAAGAGACATAAGTCCAGCACCCAGAAGAAGTGAAACATTTGAAACAAATTGAAGCATCTTATTCTTTTGCAACCGAGGGTTCATAAAGTCAGGTGAAAGAAGGTCAACAAGTGCCATGTAGATCAATATACCTGCCGACGCTGAGTTTAAAACACCCTCTACGATTAGGGCTGTCGAACTATCCTCTTTATAAGTATTGGTTACCAATATCCCAGTTACAATCCCGACTGGGGTTGTAATGCTAAAGAATGCTCCCATGATCGTTGCAGCTAATGACTTGAATTCTGCCTGTATATAAGTTAAAGAATTACAAATCATGTCACTTGGTATTAAAAAAATCACTATTTTTTTACTAATTTTAACTCATTTTTAAGATAAAGTTTGCAATCGTAATTCAAGTGGATGACAAATGAGCTAATTTCCGTTAAAAACTAACTGGTGTTAAACGCCAGGGGCTAAAGGCTCAACCAAGTCACAAAAGTTTCTGCTAAGTTTGCAATTTTTAGTCATTATTATTTTCGTATGAATTATGGTTTCTTAGGTCAATGATGGTTAACTGATCATCAATCAAGGTCATTAATGGTTAATTAGAGTTATTGATTGGTAATTTAGTATAAATTATGGTTTAGTATGGCCCAATGATGGTCAGTAATGGTCACAAACCAGGGCAGTCGCAAATCGGTTGCAAACCATGGCGGTCGCAATAGTTGTGACTGCAACTTTGGTCGATAAGTCCGGTCGTAAAACAACCCTCGGTCGCATGTCTGTCGCAAATACGGATTACACATGGAGGTATATGCGACCGCAATTTTGATCATAAACCCGTCGCAAAAGGCCTTATGTGACCAATTTGCGGTGGTATACTCTAGTTAAAAACACAGCCTATCGGGCTAGAGCCTAGACAGCTAGCGACTTATATTAGCTTCATTAAGAACAAGCAAAAACGAAATTGTAAGGGTTCAACTACAACCATATATATCATCGATCTCTGCATACTCTAATCAAGCATTAATGTTTCAAATAAAAACTTGAGTAATCACGTTTCGATTTAATTGGGTGGAAATAATACATACCTGAAAAATGCATCCTCCAAGACCTATTCCCTCAAAGAATTGGTGGAAAGTCAATGCAACAACGAGTGGTTTGATGGTTTTTGGACTTTCAGAGGCACCCAAAGACAGTCCTATTATTACTGAATGTACGATTATGCCCAGTTCCAACACCTGCAACAATATGTGGCAACTATATTTAATGCAAGCTTCAAGTCGCAAAAATCCAAAGATTTTTAATTGTGAATTTAGATAATGTATCCGGAAACTAATAATTTTACATTGTAAACGTTAGTAATCTGCCCATGTCACTACTACAAAGGGAGGTGTTGCGACGAATGAAATTCAGTCATACATTTTACCACAGATGAGATACGCCACAAGTTCGCTGCAAATATGGCAAAAATTCCGTCACATTAGCGACCGAAAATGGTCGCTATCTATATCTATCGCAAAAGTATAGCGACAAAACTGTTTCCACCAAATTTTTTTCTGTTGCAAATCCATCGCAAACATTGCGACAGTTTTGGTCGACGCAATAGTCCTCTTTCTGTTCTATGTCTGCAAGCTTAAACGGGTCATAGGTGATACACACGCTTAGATTAGTATTCTTAGTTTGAAATGTAATTAGTTATGATATAATATGCATATATAAAGACATATACTTCTATTATTCATTCGATCCAATAATTCAAATTATATATATTTTTACTTGTATTATATATATAACTAGTTTTCTCCCACGCGCTACGCGTCGGGAGTCTGGTAGTTATCGGTTCGGCTCGTCGACAGGGATAAAACTTACGTCTAAATACATACTCGCTATAGCCTACGATACAAAAAAAATACTCTGATCGCTGACAAAAAAAACAAAAAAACCCGTGCATCCAGCTTAAAAAAAAGTTAATGAACGAAAAGTTATTAAAAAAAATAGTCAGCGAACTTTTGTTGCAATTTTACAAAAACCCTTTACTCTATTGAATTTTTGTGGCAAATCTGTAAAAAACAAAATTTTGAGTCAAAATATAAAATTGTGGCAAAACTAGAAAAAACAAATTTTTTGTGTCAAAAGAAAAAAGTCAAAAATTAAACTCGTGGGATAAAACTTACGTTTAAACACAGACTTGTTATAGCGTACGATACAAAAAAAAATCCTCGGATCACAAAAAAAAAGAAAACAAAAAAACAAACCCGTGCATCCCGTTTAAAAAAAAGTTAACGAACGAAAGTTATTACAAAAAAAAATACTCAACGAACTTTTGTTGCAATTTTATAAAAAACCTTTACTCTGTTGAAGTTTTGTGGTAAATCTGTAAAAAAAATAGAACTTTGAGTCAAAATATAAAATTATGACAAATCTATAAAAAAACAAAATTTTTGTGTCAAAAGAAAAAAAGTCAAAAGTTAAAGTAGTGCAAATTTAAAAAAAAAAGTTTGGTGTGAAAAAAACAAAAAAGTTTAACTACACTATTCAATCTAATGGATAATTATAGATTATATAAGTTTAAAACATGGACTTGTAAATCCATTTTGTTAAGCTTTTTCAATAAGTTTGTTATCTTTTTTTCATACACGAAGTTAAAAACCTCAGTGATACTACTCTATTTTGAATTTTTGATCATTTGAATAATTTATATTTTGAATTTTTGTAACTTGATGTTTTTTTTAGTTTCATAGATTTATTTTTTATGACTAAAAAGATTATTGTTTGAATAGGTTTTGAAAATGGAAAGTCAAAGGACATTTAAAGCTCATAAAATTATATTAATTCGAATCAAATTAATTCTTGTATTTTCTATTAATTCAAATCAAATTCAATTAACTTGAATTCGAATTGGTTTTTCTATTCGAATTCGAACCCAAGTTAAAAATTTTAAAATTTAAACAGCACGATTCGATTAACTAAAGGAACCCAAATCTTGATTCGATGAACACCCCTAATCTATTCATTATCCATTGAACTTTTGGTTAGTTTAAAGCCCAGATCAAGAATCAAAGCGGTGGAAATTTACCTGATCTCAAACCTGTATATGTCTGGTCAGTTAATTTTTAATATTACATTAATAGAATGCAAATGTTTTGATTTTAAAATGTGATTTTTTGGTTCTAAAATCATCATACTAAACATGTTGACCAAGAAAATCCTTAAAATAGAAATTGACTTTTACACCATCGAGGGTTAAGAAGGCTAAATCCTAGCCGACAATTAAAAATCATGAAAAATACAACGAAAACAATAAAACAAATCAAGACATGTGTAATGGCCGCCGGACTTTTTAACCGCCGGTAATTTCCAAACTTGAAGAAGACTACAGAATTAAAAACAAGTTTATTTACCTTAGAAACTATCCTGTACCGATCTACTTGAGACAAACCAGATATTGATCCATGAGTATGCCCATGAGTCGCATGAGTGTGAGCCGCTACTTGGCTGATGTGCCGCGGGTTCTGCTCTTCATCTCCATGACCGCCAACAAGCTTTTCAGACTGAGACCTGAGCTGATAAGCCGCGGACGAAGTCTCGAACAAGAGTGTCAAAATGGTTGCCACCATCGCAACAAAACCTGTAAAAGGGAAGTCTCCCCATGGGTGTTCTTTTAAACATGGAGACGTTAAGCTCTCAAATGCATCAGGAAGTATATGTATAAAACCAGTAGCCAATATGACACCAGCTGCAAATGCTTTAATTGTAAAGAAACCATCTTTCTCAGGGCTTAGAGCCGGAACAATTTTGCCTATGAAGGGTAAACAAACACCAAGTGCGCCTGCAGTTAAGATTGAAGCAAGTGCGATGAGTTTGTACTTGAGAGCTTCACTCTTTTTACCCTCATCTTCTTCTCGTTCACAAGTGCACTCAGCTAAAACCTGTGTGGATATTAGATCTAAAAGCAAGAAAGCAACAAAAGCTAGCTTTTGGGAACCCATTTTGATCATGGTAGTGGAGCACTTTTGAAGAATAAATTTTCCCTTTGTTCAGAAAGAAAATAAAAAGTTTTGTAAATTTAAATCGGACTCAGTTGGATTATATAAACAATACTGTAGGACCCCGACATATATAATACTCCCTCGCATGGCTATTATTTTTTGTTTAATCAAAGCTAATTATAAAAAATGCTAATTATAAAAAATAAGAGCCAACGAATACGATAAGTTCGGCCACCCGGGTAAACCCATTGATGAAAGGCCACCCACGCGAACGCAAACAACGTTGGTGACCCGGTCCGCCAACCATTCAAAGGGAAACCCACCACCGTAAGGCCCACTGTGGTAAAACCTCTGGCACAGCTGAGCATATTGCACCAAGTGAGTTTCGAACCCATGACCTCCGGATTGGAAGACTATGGGGGTGCCTCCTCCCAAACCCACTATGTCGGTGCCCTTTGCCACCGACCACTTCTCCCCTAACGTTGGTTAGTTGTCAAAATTCACACCCCAAACTTTCAGTTTGACCCCCTCAAGTTTCTAAAGTTTCGAATTTACCTCCGTCAGTCGTTGGTTTGTCTATTTTTTTTCTTGATGTCCCGGTATAAATTTTTTTTAAAACGGAGTCGTATTCAAAATAGCGTATTTTTTAGGTATCGTGGGTTATATCGACTGACAGTGACGTGTAAAGAATGAGACCAACACAGAATGAAAAACATCGGTACCGTTATCTAATTGTATTTTATCTATGTTTCAATCTCCACAATCGACTCTCTGTAACTTCACACGTTTATTTTATGTATTTAACTATGATTTTTTTGTGCTTAGCTACGTTAATGTTACCACCTCAACCGTTTAATTATGCTTTCCGCCGCGTAGCGCGGGGAAAAATTTCTAGTTCGTGATCAATTAATATTAAATGTGTCCTAAGGGGACATCGGTTAAGAAGTGTGTCCCATAACCAAAATGTTAGGGTTCAAATTTTGTAAAGTGCAGTTATAGTCTATTTATTATAGAAAATCTAGATGTTGTTTAGAAAAAATAAATAATAATAATATTAAATGTCAAATCAAGAATTTACTGTTTAATGTTAAAATAGTCGGTTCCTCGTGCTTCGCGGCGGAATGTATCCACGTATAACGAAAAAAAGAGTTGAATAAGTTTGTATAAACGAACCCCCGCGCTTCGTCGCGGGAGTCTGGTCGTTTTTTGCCAATGCCACACAGCACGAGTTTGGTCGTTATCGGTTCGGACCGTCGAAAACCACAAAAGCAAATACCGACACCGGTTCTGATAATACCAATACCGGCAATGATATCCGCTCATAATAGGTTCGGATCGTCACAGTACCATAATGGTAACGACACTCGCTATGAAGTACAATACCAAAAAAATACTCGATTTTGAATACCGGCAATGATATCCGCTCATAATAGGTTCGGATCGTCACAGTACCATAATGGTAACGACACTCGCTATGAAGTACAATACCAAAAAAATACTCGATTTTGAATACAACTCTGTTTTCAAAATAGTTAATATCGGAACGTTGATAAAAAAATTAAATATAAAACAGCGGCACATCCCGTTTTTTGAAAAAAAAATTAATGCATGAAAGTTATAATTGGAAAGCGATTTTAATATATAATTAAACTGCTTAAAAGCGTAAATTATATCTAGTGTAAGAGGTTAAAATTATATATATATATATATATATTCAACAGGATGCTTGCTAGGTTCAGGAACGCCATTTCACTATTCATACATGACGTTTCAAATAGTTAGTAATTTTCTTTTTTGAACGGCTTCAAATAGTTAGTAAATCTCCATATTAATAGATAGATTAAACTACAAGTCTAAGGAATTGTAACTACTCCACCTGTTGATCGCCACGTTGCTCTTTTCATTTTTTTTTCTTTTTTAAATTTTTTATTTTACCCCTCATAGTATATACAATATACGTTTTTAACCCGTTTAATTTTCTAATAATTACGTTTTTTCTTTATAATAACTTTCGTTCGTTAACTTTTTTCTAAAACGGAGTGCACGGCTGTTTTTAGTTTATTTTGTCAATGTTCCAGTATAATTTTTTTTTAAAACGGAGTTATATTCAAAAGCGACTATTTTTTTGTATCGTAGCGTATACCGAGTGCCGTTACCGTTGTCGTAACGTGACGAGACAAACATGTTATGAGCGAACAACATCATTGCCGATATTGGTGTTATCGGAACCCGTATCGCTATTCGCTTTTATTGTTTTCGACGGCCCCAACCGATAACGACCAAACTCCCGCCACGTGACGTTGGCGAAAAACAACCACACTCCCGCAACGAAGTGCAGGATTTCGTTTATACAAGCTTATTTTCGTTAACTTTAAAAAAACGGAGTGCGCGGTATTTTATTTATTTATTTTAATTTTCCGATATACATGTATTTGAAAACGGATTTGTATTTAAGATTGACTTTTTTTGCTATCGTAGCCTATATCAAGTGTCGTTACCGTTGTGGTACTGTGACGAACAATACCTATTATGAGCGAATTACGCAACCTAACACCCGCCGCGAAGCGCGGCGAGTATTCAACTAGTTATATTTATTTTTCTTTGTGACGTTATAACTTATAATAATAAACTGAAATTATCCTAGATCATTGATCATGATACATGTTATGATCGCTGATTTTGTTTTGATCTTATTTTTCTTATTCATGATTAACTGAAATGATTACAGATGAAATGAAGCAAAAGAGTTAACTTTTAGTCACGGTTAGAGCTCATTAGTTTGATGTAAAGACATATAAATGAAAAAGTGAACTTTAAAACTTATCATTTTACCTCCATTAAAAAATAATTATTTCTAAAAAGTTTTTTAAACTTAAAAAATACTTTCTGTAAAATATATTAACATGTATTTTAAACTAGTATTTTATTTATTACAAAACGTCTTTAAAAATAATTATATAACGTTTTTTATAAAAAAAAAACTATAAAAATGCATTTTTTTTAAAGCTCTACTACCAAGTTCGACCTAAAATCACCGTAAGTCCGCCACAAGTCCACAACCGCCACTACCAAGTTCGACCTACCAATGGACGCTACTCGTCGCTTAAGGGTATGCAAAAAAACGAAAAACCGAACCGTAGCCGTAACCGAAAAAACTGAAGCAAATTGTGAATTCAGTTTTCGGTTCTGTTAACGGATATACATTTTTTTGAATTCGGTTTATTAAGTGATAATTATATATATTGAATTCGGTTTATATATTTTTTTAATTCGGTTTATTCGGCAGAATTTGGTTCGGTTAGACAAATTCTCAATACGTTTTTGTTCGATTAACAGATAGTCCTACAAAAATAAAAATCGAACCGTTAAACACCCCTATTGCCGCTAACCTCCACTGCTACAAAGCCCGACCCGCCACCATCGTCTGCCACAGCAGAGGAAATAAACTAAGACATATTTAAAAACATTTTTTTCAAACGTCTTCAAAAAATAATCATTTAACGTTTTTTTATAAAAATTATAAAATGTGCTTTATATTTTTTATTTTTAAAGTTGATGTTATTTTTTTAACCCACAATTAATACTTATAATAAAATTAATTAACTAAAGTTTTCTTAATTATTTAAAGGACGAAAGAAAAAAAAATAAAAGATTAAAATTATATTTACGGAGAACTTAATAAAAAAGATATAACTAAGTAAAATCAAGGTTAAGGATGAACATATAGCATATGATAACCCATGAAATATTTAATCTACAAACCTAACCTCACGGCCTTTAGAAGCTGGTTATATATTTTGGACACCAGCCATGGGGTTGGTGTTGACAAAATCTCTTAAACAGTTAAAAATACCTAAAGATAATAGGTTTAAGTCTCACTAAGTAAAAAAAATTACGTTTAAAAAAAAATATATTTTGGACACCAATTTTCTTGTTTTAAAGTAAAGGATAATAAAATAAGAACAGTTTCATTAATTAAAAATATACAAAAAGTCAATTCAACGCTTTTGATTTTGAAAAGGAATAACAAAAAAATGTCGACACTTATCGGATAAATATATACACCAACATATTAAAGTCCACTTATATGGACTAACCTTTCACCCCGACGATATTTTATTAAATGATAAATTAGTTAGTTTTTTTCTTACTATTATACATCCAAAAATAATTCTTAAACTTTTATAACAGATTGTCTTTTTTACATGATAAATCAAACAATACTCTCAAACAAAACTACAAATACAAAAATTATTTTTGACTTTCTGTTCAATATGAAATTTAATTCACTAGTTAAGAAAAATATTTTGAAACACGTTATTAATTTATATATAAACTAGGTTAGAAACTCGTGTAATGAAAATGATATAATTTACAAATCTCAAAATATTTCTTATGACTAAATACTTCTTGGGTGGGAAAATCCTAATCTGTTACTTTGCAGCTCAAAAAAGCGTCCATGTTCTTTTGTAACAAAAAAAAGAAAAGAAAAAAAACACCTCTTTTATGCAACAGCGGCGTAAATCCGAGTTGACTCAGTATGTTTGAATCGGATTGTAAGGATATTGTTTCCATGACTTTGATAATTGAAATTCAAATCAAAACTTTATCATCTCTAAATATATTTTATATACAATTATTAAAATACTTTTATTTTACTACTACATAGATATTGTAAAAAACGTTGTAGCTTTTATAACACTTGTGGACTTGCCAATGACATTCTCCACCTCAAAGGCACTATCTATCTTTCTAATTGAGTTTTTTTTTAAAGGGCGAAATGTAGAAGATATAAAACTCCTACTTGCACCAGATTAAAAAAGAATGGATGCGTAAATATCGTTGATTAAGAACGTACTTGACACGACATTAGGGCATCCTTTGGACTCTCCCTGGGAAATAGCATAGGCCCTAGTCCTTGCTTTAGGTTTATCAATTTATTTTTCTTTCTTCGACCCTTCTGCCTTGGGTTGTCGGCAATCCCTAGCTAAGTGTCCAATGTTTCCACAGTTGTGGCATTTACTAACACTGGAGCATTCACGAGAATAGTGTCCCGTCTTTCAACATCGATAGCAGAGGTTCAATCCGAGTATGCACTCTCCCGAGTGCTTTCTCCCATATTTTCCACAATTACCCATTTCCTCAACCTTCACTCTCTTGTCGCTAGGTCCACGCAGTTCTTTCCATGGTCGCTTAACAGAAGGAACCCGTTTCTTTTGAGGTTCAACTTTGACAAGGTCCTCAGCTGCCACGTCATCGTAAACTGTCCCGCTCAGTTCGACCACAGAATGAAAGTTCTTAGGAGCATTGGCTTTCACATGAGTACAGACCCTTGGCGGCAACCCTTAAATGTAGCACTTGATTCTTCTCTCCTTAGTGGTAACCAAGTGAGGTACGAACCGAACCATGTCATTCTGTCATTGTATATATAGTACGAAACTAATAGATTAGGATGTATAATTTTATATATTTTAACGATCTTAGAAACTACATAACTAAAATTAATCTATACATATAGTGTGACTTAGTGTTGTTTGTTTGTGGAATTGAGTTGGTTTAGTAGCATTTTGATAGCAAAAAAAACGGGTCAAATGGGTCTGAAAAAATTAGTATTCTTTTGCTTTTGTTTTTTTTTACTTATCTCTACTGGTCTAACATTCCAATTCATACGTTGTTTAAATTGTTGAAAGGCTAACTAAAACCCATTTTAATATTATCAAGTGTAATCACGCACGCGGTCAGCCTCTCAAACTATGTCGACATTTTGGGATATTATGTCAACACCATAATAGCAACCTCGTGATTTGATATAATAAAAGCCACACATTTTTTTTTTCTTTTTTTTGAACGGCGTGTACTCATCTGGCACGTCCCACCAGGGGATGCTCGTACATCAGTCTACTCAAACAACCCCCAAGGAATTCGAAATCTGCAGAGGGTGTTCCTAGTTTTTATGAAGTGCACCTTACAAGATTCGAACCAATGAACTGCACAGAGGGGAAACCCATTGGGAAAACCCCCCTGACCACCAAGGCAGAACCTTGATGGCAAAGGGCACACATCGTACATGTTTGAAACTAATATTTACTTTTGTTTATTATCTAATTTTAAAGTTCTTTATGTTAATTGATAAAAGATAACGGTAGAAATTCATGATTCATCATATGACCAGAAACAAGAGTACCATACACAAACGATTAGGTTTTGGTTAATTGGTTGTCATATATAATCGATTTAATAGACAAGCCATGTTTAATGTTTAAGTTCATCTATTTAACCCGTTTAATTGGACAGGTCGTGTTTGTGTTGACCTGTTTAACTAATTTAATTAAACATATTGACCCTTTTAACTCATTTATTAGAGTCTGTTAGCCCGTTTATGATCCATTTAACACATTTATTAACGTGATTACAGCCCCAACCCGTTTGACTCGTTTAGGTAAATGACTTATACGAATCATGTCGGGAATACGAACTTTTAACTGCCTCCGGACTTTAACACAAGAATATGTGTCGTTTTCGGGTCAACGATTCAACCCACGAAAGTAACACGATTATTAACTTAACATCCCTAATAAACGATTAAGCTAAGATTAACTAATAATAAATAAACATTACATAACTGAAAAAAATATATGTTTAAAGCTAAGATTAATTAATAATAACAAAACATCACATACATTTATTTTTTCAATTCTACCCCTCACCGCTTTAGCCGCTATGCGGGTTGGTCATCGAGGGGAGTAGCCAAGATTTAAAATCTTTCCTCTCTACTGATTCTTGCTTCAACCGGAGTCTTTCCAATTGTATCTCATTAAATTGTGCCAACCTACCCGATTAAGAATCCATAGTTTTGGGTTCAGGTAAAGTTGGCGATGATACTCGTTTTCCTTTATTCCTCCCAGGCGGCCATGGCGGTTCTTCTGGGATCTCCTCGTCATCCTCCTCGTTTAGGTCAATGGGATCTTCTCGCATATCCGAAGTACATGTACTAGACTCATATGTCTTTGCTCGTTTCAAAGATTGACTTTCATCACTCATTTCGGGAACCAACACCCCCTTAGGATAACGCCTTACAATATCCCAAGTTGTCATCTGGTTAAATGTCGAGCTGTTATTTTGCAATAATATTAGGAAGTGGCCGCCTTCAAAATATCGGTATCTCTCATACTTCTTTTCCGTTTGTTGTTGAGGTTGTAGTAGTTATCTTCAAACTTCGTCAACTTCTGTCCCATATCCCTCCACTTCGAGTTAAGTTGATGGTGCGAACGATATGCTTAACAGTTCATTGTGATGTGAAATTTTTCATAACGGTCTTCCAAAAATAACTAAAAGTTTGTGAGTTACCTAATAAAACATTATGTAGTAATAGAAATTATTAATATTAATTTGAATATTACACAATAAAACATTATAGATTTAAACATTACCGGTTTTGGGGTCCTCCAAAACATCAACCAAAGCACGGGCAATTCGTTTCCTCCTGTAGTCCATGGTTGAGGGGTTGCCAGACTTACACTTCAACTAGCGTCAATTTTTTTAGAGCTCTTCCTTTTGAAGCTCTTAACGATTCAGATTTCGGGGGCGGAATAGGGTTGGGAATCGAATTGGAAATTGGTTGGCTTTGGTTCCACCCAGCAAATGACAATTGCGAGGGTGGAAATATAGTTGGATCAAAGTATGGGTAATACACATTATCTATAACGTCCCGAATAAATAGAAAACAAATAAAAGAAAAGCAACGTGGGCTTGGCCAAGGTTCGGCCCATGGGCCTGAAATATGAAGGGAAACCTTCTAATCAGCAGCCACCAACCATTCCCCCTCATTTCCTTCATTTTCGCAAACTTAGAGAGAGAAAGGAGAGCACGGGTTTAGAAAGAGAAAGCTCGAGTTTCAGCTCAAAAGCTCGGAATTCAACCGTCATCATCATAGCAACACAAAGCAACGAAGACCAGACTCTGAGAGGTAAGCTTCATCGTTAGATCTGAGTTTTTATACATTTATGAGTTTCGAATAAAATGACTAAAAGTGCGGGTTTTTACGTATGAAACTTGAAACAAACCACATATTTGGGTTCATGGAGGAAAATGAAACATTTCGAACGTAAAAGGTTGAGAGCTTGATCAACTTGAAATCGGAGACCAGATCTAGGGTTTTTGGTTGGGGAAGAAGACTGATGCATCGAAACTACAAGTTTCGATATAGGTAAATCCATCGAAACTACCTAGTTTCGATATATGTAGACCCACCGAAACTACTAAGATTTTACATAAGTTACTTATCGAAACTACCATAGTTTCGATATAAACCCATGACCCGAAACTACTAATATTTTACCTAAGTTACTTATCGAAACTACCATAGTTTCGATATAAACACATGACCCGAAACTACTAAGATTTTACATAAGTTACTTATCGAAACTACCATAGTTTCGATATAAACCCATGACCCGAAACTACCATAGTTTCGATATGATTCATCCATCGAATATCGAAACTACTGGTTTCAAGCATAGTAATGTCTAGTATTATCTAAGAGCACTACCTTATGTTTATGACTTCATTATACAGATTATGAGTGACCTTAGTGACGCTCAGTAACCGGCTAAGTGTATTACAGAAACCACTCATCAGGTGAGTTCTTTGTGCCCCCTACGTGTTACGTGCAAATGATTTTAAATGATTATGGGGCTGAAGTGTATACATGATATGAATGAATGTTATGTTATGTGTTATATGACAATGCATGATAGTTATTTGTATGATAGATATGTTTATGAACAAAGAAACATAGCAAGTATGTTATGAATTATGAATGAAAGTATGATATAACACAAAAGTATGAAATCGTGCTTTTTATATATACTGCATGTTATGAATATATGTTAATGTTATGGACGCTTCGGTGCTAACGGCTACTACGGTAGACGGACGACCATGTGACTATCATGCAACCGGGACATATACGTTCCTTCATCAACTAGGACGTATGAAAGGCAATCAATGGACGGTCGAAGCAAATGCCTTATCAATGATAAGTAGAAGGGTTGCATGAATAATAGGTCGCATGGGAAACGGATGCCTTCGCCAAAGGTTGTCGGACGGTAATGAAGGACGGACTAATTCGGTAGACACGGTATGAATTAAGGCCTACGACGATAGGACGAAGCGTCTGTCTTTGTGACCTACGCAATCAATGATGGGTTGATCACCCCTATGTGTATGACCAATGAATGTTCAATTTATGCATATGCACCTACTTGCGTGTATAGTCAATGTATGTTCACTGAAACAATGTTGTAAGTGTATATATATATATATATATATATATATGAACCAATGATACGAATGAATGACCAACGTTATACCTAATGCTTTAAACTAGAACTCACCAGCGTTAGCTGACTTTTAGTATACATTTCAGGTAACAAGAGGAAGGGTCGTGCGAAGGCGTGATGGCTATCTGACATGAGGACTGACATCCCATTTTAATTTATGTTAAGACAATGCTTATGTTTTAAATGTTAAGGCTTCCGTTGTCATGTACTTGAATGATGAATGCTTCCGTTGCGTCTTGAATATTTTAAATGTTATAATTCGGTATCATTAGCTATGTTTATAAGTAAATCCAACGAGTGAGATTTTCCTGAAAGAGGGGCCTTACAAGTTGCTATCAGAGCAATAGTTTGAGAGATTCAGACATCCCTAAATGTCTAGACTCAAGCTGATAATTGGACCAATGCACGGATGTCAGCCTGGGTAGCCAACACCGACGCCAGCAAAGTAAGTAAGTACTAAAGTTAATGCATGTAGATAGGAATATATGCCTTAACTTAGAACGATTATATGTCATTGTCACTACTAATGTGAAGAGTTTCGTACCCGAAAAGCAAAGCAAATTATTAATCTCAAACCGGTCACTGTAATTAAGAATTTACCTTGCTCGTACTGTTCAAAACTATGATATGAAGGAATGACATTGATGTATACCCTTTTACTTATTAGGAAATCTAGAAAACTATGGCTCGTAGAGGAGGGACTAGACGCCGAGGCGGTCGCACTGGCCTAGTCGATAGACCACCATTGAACCGAATACGTAATGATGAGGAAAGCATACACGAAGAACGTACTGAGAGTGTGAACGAAACTACTACGACTCCACCGGGTGAAGGCAACGGAGGATCTCTACGACTGGAACCCGAAGTTAGGGATGCTATTTCCCGTGAGGTTGTACTAACTCTGAAGGACGTACTGCCTGATCTGTTATCTGAGGCACTAAAGAAGAACAAGGAAGAGGAAGAAAAGAACCATGAGGAAAAAGTTTATGATAGTGATGGGGATGAGGTCACTATAGTACTGAACACCCGAGGGTGTACCTACAAGGGGTTTAAGGATAGTGACCCGCCCAAGTTTGATGGGAACAAGGATTCGGTGGCTACATTTGAATGGATTGAGAGGATGAACGGAGTAATCAACATAAGCTAGTGTCGATCTGACCAGGCTGTGAAGTATGTGGCTTACTCTTTCACCAACGAGGTACTGAGTTGGTGGAGGAACATTCAAAGGACTAAGTCACCAAACGCTCTCAAAAGGATGACTTGGGAAGATCTAATCCAAAAGTTATGTCCCTAAAACGAGATAGATCGGGTAGAGAATGAGTTTCTAAACTTCAAGGCTGGCAACAAGACTCATCGCCAGTACACTTCTAGATTCAATGAGCTGGCTCAACTGGTACCTCACTTGGTAGAGACTAAAGAGCGATTGATTAAGTACTATGCCAAGGGCCTGCCACAAAGGGTCCGTGTTCATGTTAAAGCCAACCTACCCTCGACCTACGAGTCGGTAGTAAATCTGAGTGGGATCGTCTACGACGACTTTGCAAATGAGGACTCGACACCCAAGACACAGAAGAGGAGGTGGGAAAACCTGTCTAGGGGTACTGGAAAGGGAGTTGTCACAACTGAGGCTAAGAATCCGAGAATTGATGAGGGCGAAAATTGCCTGAAATGCGGGAAACAACACCGCGGTGAATGTTTGGCTGGCTCTACGATATGCTACCGATGTGGGAAGGCTGGGCACTACTTGAAAGATTGTAGGGGTAATGCCAAGTGCCAAAACTATGGAGTGTTTGGGCATGCAACTAAGGATTGCAGGAAGACGGGACCATCTGATTCGGGAAAGGAAAAAGAGCATGAACAACCTGTCACACCCCGACCGATGGCGGAATCATCGGGGCGGGACATGTAGACTGTTCATAAGCACAAGGTTGACTAAATTGAAATATATTAATCGTCAAATTTCATTGCAAACATTCAAACAAAACCAAATCCAAGACAGTAACATAATTTCAAAACATAGACTTCTTTATTAAAATTAGCTAAGTCCAAAGCCTAAATGTAGCACATCTTGATCACACTCACACATTAGTATCTGAAACATGAATAAAATAAAGTCAACTAAAAAGGTGGTGAGTATAACACAAGTTTGTATATAGGTAGCATATAGATTGTAAAACAAATCCTTACATAACATGATAAATAAGGCATTTATGGGGAGCAGCTATTGTGTAACCAAGTACAATCAAACCTTTGTAACTAGCATGCAAAACTGTGTTGTCGGTATCAATCACCCCAATCTGGGTGGGTTTGTCAGACTCAATAGATGTATCATTGAAAACTGTCGGCTTGAATAGTTAATGATTGCACATAAGTGTTCACAAAAGTTAGCACACATAGCACTCGGGTATAAAGCTCAAATTGCACACATGAATGTAATTAGGATTTGTACTTGTACTGTTTGTGTAAATGTAAACAGTAGTTTGAGTAGTGTTCATGTTTCACCCCAAAAATGTAAAAGAGTAAAAGGGGCTATGTATACTCACCTGAATCAAATGTGTAACTAACACGAGACTCTAGGTAGCAAAGTGATCCTTGTAACGCACAATGTTAACCTAGAGTGTATTGCGTATGAAGATGAATTAATAAAATATCTAAATCGAAGTCTAGGGCTTCAATGGATGTGAGTATAGGAAATTGTGTAATGAGTCTGTGTCGAATTATGAAAAAGGATTGTATAGATGTTTGCGTTTTGTTCTTGAATAATTGTTTTATAATTATTAAAGTCGGGGTATAGTGTCCTTACAATAATGATTTAGAGTTTAGGGTGAATTAACTAAATAATTTAGGTTTATTTATTTAAAACGTAGTATGAAATTATATTGTTTTAAATATAAACAAAATAAATAAGTCTATACTTATTTAGTTATTTAGTCATGAAATGCGTCGAATTTGGGTAAATATATATTAGTTTATAAAAACTAGTGTTACATACCATTTAACACTAAGTGAGTTGAAATTGCAATTTATATGAATAATAAATATATTTATTTTTATTCGGGGATATAAACGTGGGTAACTAATATAAATAATTATATTATTTATAAGTTTGAAACGTTACACGAAGTTTATAAACGAGGTGAAGATAATATCTAAATATATATTATTTTTAATTGGAGTCACGGGTTGAAAATAATATAAATATTTTATTTATTCATAGTCGGGGTTTGAAAATAATATAACTATATTATTTTAAAAGTTGGTATTTTTAAATAAAAAATGGTTACAAACCAAACCCGAGCCTACAGGTAGTTTTACGAGGCTAGAACCCATTAATATATTAATATAATAATATAGGGTATTGTTTTTATATTAAAATAATACAACAAAAATATTTTTAAAAATAAATGGGTGTGGAGAGACTCGAACCCGGGTCTCTCCCACACAAGCACACTCACTTAACCAACTCCGCCCGCTAGGGTATCGCACACAAGCCCGGGCAGAAATGGTTTTAACATAGAAACCTAGTGAGTTCTTCCCCTTTACACGAGTTCGATCGACCCAGTCCCAATTCCACCAAATCTGGTAGCGACAGTCTATAAGATCATAGGGGTTTTGTTCGTTAACACCAAACGAGTCTGGGGTGGGTTTTAATTGTAAAAACAACAGGTTTAGGATCGTTTAATTACGGATTCAAAAGGCCGAAACCCTAGGTTTGAACTCAAAATTGTTTTGAATGATCCTGATAATGGAATGTGATGGAAACATGGGCCTTTTACTAATTAGGGTCTTGCGAATCTGTCAGTATGGTTTAATTGAATTATGATTAAGTCTAGGATCGAAACCCCCAAATCGTTTTATAAACGAACCCTAGTTACTGGGTCTTGATTAAATCGATGATATGAGACTGAATTGGCATAGGGTTATCAATTAAAAAGGTATTTCGAATCTACTGGTATGAATTAATTGGATTTAAACAGAGTCGAGGGTAGGGTTCGATTAAATCCGAAGATGTTAAGACCCCTAGAATCAGATCATGTTTGATTCTATAATGTAAGCCCTAATAAGCATAGGGCTTTTAATCTATAGATAAAAACGAAGCTATTGATAGGTTTAATTACCAGAATGATGTTCGAATTGACTGCGATCGACTAAACGGATGCCGACTGTGACAGGATCGGTTTTCCGGTGACTCTGCGTCCTTCTTCGATGCAATTGGATGGTGTAACAGGTTCAAGGGGATTCGTTTGAGATTGGCAGGTGATCAATTTCAGTGTAAACGATCGATATTTTGCGAATTGGTGAGTAATAAGACTGAGGTCGACGGTTACGGTTGATTAGTCATAAATGGAATTAAATCGTAAAATGATGAAGCTGTTAACTGATCTATAAAGGTCGCTAATGACGCTAACGTGCATAACGGTTACGGATTGCAACGAAATTCGGGTGTGGGGTTCGGATTTGAGTCAAGGTGTAACATCCCTAGTTTTAGGGCGCGAAAGAATTCATGAGAATTAAAAATTTTAAATAAGAAAAAGGGAAGCGGGCTTGGGCCGGGGTGTATGGGCTGAAAGGGGCTAGGGTTTGGGCCCTTATAAGCCTCAAGACCTGCCCAAAAGCCCTCATTTCCATCATCATTTTCGTTTCTAGAGAAAGAAGGTGAGAGAGAGTCTAGAGAGAGAAAGTCTCGTTTTTCCGAATCCGAGCTCATAGGACCGTGGGCATACGTATCTGGACCGTTTAGCTGTGAAGGAGAAGAGATTTCAGGTAACCGATTCTCTTAGATCTGAGTTTTAGTTCGTATTTGGGATTTTCGGGTTTTGGCTAAAAGGCAACGATTTTGCGGATGGAACTTGAAAATGAGCTTAGGTATAGCACCTAGAATGGAAACCGAACATTTTGATCTAAGAAAAGTTGAGATACTGACTCGATCAGACTCGCATGCAAAAGCTTCAGATTTTTGGGAAGACAATCTGTGCAGACCCCATCGAAACTACCTAGTTTCGATATGTGCAGGCTCCATCGAAACTACCTAGTTTCGATATGTGCAGACCCATCGAAACTACCTAGTTTCGATATGTGCAGACCCATCGAAACTACCTAGTTTCGATATGTGCAGACTCCATCGAAACTACCTAGTTTCGATATGTGCAGACTCCATCGAAACTACCTAGTTTCGATATGTGCAGACCCATCGAAACTACCTAGTTTCGATAGGTGCACATCCATCGAAACTACTAGGTTTAAGCATAGAGATGTCTAGTGTCATCTAAGAGCACTACCTTACAAGTACAGCTTTATTATAACAGATCGTGAGTGACATTAGTGACGCGCAGTAACCAGCTAAGAGTATTTCAGAACTGCTTATCAGGTGAGTTCTAATCCCCTTTTTTTGCCTTCTTTAGAGGTGGTGTGCATACTTAGTGTAAAGTGTTTATTATATTTTATATATTATAAACTGAAGAGAAAAGCCATGTTTTAGTGAAAGGTTTAAAAGAGGCAAAAGTATGTTTTCAGTAAAGTAAGATATATTTATGGCAAGCGTTTACTATATTTTTATATACATAAACAAAGGCATAATACATGTTAAGTTATGAACAAGATTTACAGAAAGTTTTATGAACAGTAAAGTGAACAGTTTTCCTTCGGGAATATGTACCAGCTATAAAGGTCCTTGGGACAGATGTTACTTGTACAAGATGTCAGATATGGGTTCTACCCATTAGTAAGAACCTTTGGGTTCGTTAACGGTTGTACAACTGGGATGAGTGACGGCGGTTGCTCGGGAGGTCCACGCAACCTCCCCTTAGCGTTAAGCGGTATTGTCGGTTCATGGATGTAAGCCATGGGGGCATTGACCAGGGTATTGTCGGTTCATGGATGTAAGCCATGGGGGCATTGACCAGGTACTCGTCGGTTCATGGATGTAAGCCATGGGGGCGGTACAGTAGTGACAAGGAATTGACGGATAAGCGGTATTGTCGGTTCATGGTCGTTGATCATGGGGGCATTGACCAGGTACTTGTCGGTTCATGGATGTAAGCCATGAGGGCAGTACAGTAAAGAGGAATTGACGGTTTATTATACGTTTTTAAACTGTTTGAAAAGTAAAGTGTGTTAAGTTTAGCCTTAATGGCAGTATATATATGTTTAAACAGTAAAGTGCGTTAAGTTTAGCCTTATTGGCAGTATATATGTTTTAGTAAATCTTTTGAATAATTGATTTAAAGTAAACGTTAGAACTCACTCAGCGTTGCTGATTTTTATTATGCACATCAGTTAAGTGTAGGTGGCAGTAGATGGAAATGGATGCTTGGCTTGGTAAGAAGAGTTACCCGAAGACCAGCAGTTGGCATCCTGTTTATGTTTCTTTTGATTATGTTGATTAAGACAAGTTTCAGTTGTATTTAGCAAGTTATGTTTAGACATGTTATGTTTCCGCTGCGTATGTAGAGATTTAAATCGTTTCCGCTGTGTTAATGTATGTCTTATGTTTAAAGTGCTATGTGTTGATGAGTAAATCCAATAAGTGAGGTCTCCCGGGTTTGGGGCCTCACAAGTTGGTATCAGAGCCATAGTTTAAGGGATTTGGACATCCCCGATTTCCAGACTTAAACTGAGAATGGGATCAAGTAACGGATGCCAGTACGGGTAACTCAAGCCAAAGCATCAGAAGCGTATAGTAAGTAAAGTTTACTTTTAGAGTGTCAAGATAAGAATAAAGGCTTTAATGGAACCATGAAAGCGAATAAAACGAAAACAAGATGTGATGTAATGGTTAATTGCAGATGGTCAGTGTATATTAACATCTTACCTTACTTATTGTGTTCTACATATTCCCTAGCGTGATGAAATTAAATCTTTTGTTCTCTATCTTTCAGTTAGAAATGGCTAGGCGTGGATGAACTAGAGGGGGTGGAGGAGGAAGACGTGGTGGGCGTACAGGCCGCCACGGTGGAGCTAGCACAAACCAAGTGATTGAGGGGAGTGTTCACACTACCCATACTGATACGGTAGTCAGTCAGCACAATGTTGAACATGCGGCAGAAGATGATCAGACATTCGAGTTCGAGCCAGCCGTGCAAGCAGCTATTGGCCGTGAGTTTACCCGACTGCTGAAGGAAACCTTACCGGCCATACTGGACGAAGCCTTGAGGAAGGCCAAGGAGATCCCTAACACAACTGAAGAGCCTGTGGTGCTTCCAACAATGGGAGGACCAAATCTGGTAGAGAATGTTGCACCGCCTGCTCGCGGCTGCGACTATAAGGCATTTCGGGGTTGTGATCCACCCGTGCTTACTGGGGAAAAGGAAGCATCAGGTACCTTAGATTGGATTAACGGCATGGAGTCGACCATTCGTCTTAGTGAATGTCGACCGGAACAAGCAGTCATGTTCGCTGCGAAGTCATTGAAAGGAGAAGCAGCACACTGGTGGGAAACTGTGAAACAGGCTAAGGGTGACCAAGCGGTCGGATTGATGAGGTGGAGCGACCTGAAAACGTTGGTAACTGAAAAGTTTTGTCCTAAGAACGAGGTCCATAAGGTGGAAAGGGAATTCTTGACTCTCCAAGCCGGACTCATGACTCACAGACAATATACTTCCAAGTACAACGAGCTGGCACGCCTGGTGCCTCATCTTGTAACCACATAAGAGAGGAGGATTCATTATTATATTCAAGGGTTGCCTCCAAAGATACGTACATTTGTAAATGCCAACACACCGAGTACCTTTGAGTCGGTGGTTGTTCTGAGCGGAGTTGTCTATGATGACGTTGCCTCTGAAGTCATTGCTGAAGCACCCAAGAAACAAGCAGCTAAGCGAAATGCTGAGGAACTCCAGGGTCCTAACGATAGGAGGGCAAGAGTAGAAGCTGAGGGTCTATGCGGAAAATGTGGAAGGAGACATGGAGGTGAATGTAAAGCGGGTCAGGTGGGATGTTTCAGGTGTGGCAGGTTTGGACACCAATCGCGGGACTGCCCGGAAAGGCCAAGATGCCACAATTGTGGGGAACAGGGACACGGGAGACGAGATTGTAGGAAACCCAAGAAAGCGGAAGCGGGAGGATCCGGAAAGGGTAAGGCTGCAGAGAAGGAACCTTACATCAACAAGGCCACAGCAAGTGTTTACCAGATGACTCAGTAAGGTGCGTTGCAAGCTCTTATTTGTTATATGGCAAGTTTATGTTATTATTTCCTTACTAAATTAGTTAGCCCCATTAGTCTAGATGCCTTAGAATTTAAGATAGCCTAAGGTCAAGCTCCCAGTGGTAGTTGATCACAATGGCCTTCATGACCAAGCTGCCTTGCATAGCTACGGTTCATGCCACCCGTTCTGTGATTTGCTATCAGTATAGCTTATGGCAGGTTTCGAGGACGAAACCTACTGTAAGGAGGGTAGACTTGTAACATCCCGAGTTTTAGGGCGCAAAAGAATTCATGAGAATTAAAAATTTTAAATAAGAAAAAGGGAAGCGGGCTTGGGCCGGGGTGTATGGGCTGAAAGGGGCAAGGGTTTCGGCCCTTATAAGCCTCAAGACCTGCCCAAAAGCCCTCATTTCCATCATCATTTTCGTTTCTAGAGAAAGAAGGTGAGAGAGAGTCTAGAGAGAGAAAGTCCCGTTTTTTCGAATCCGAGTTCATAGGACCGTGGGCATACGTATCTGGACCGTTTAGCTGTGAAGGAGAAGCGATTTCAGGTAACCGATTCTCTTAGATCTGAGTTTTAGTTCGTATTTGAGATTTTCGGGTTTTGGCTAAAAAGGCAATGATTTTGCGGATGGAACTTGAAAATGAGCTTAGGTATAGCACCTAGAATGGAAACCGAACATTTTGATCTAAGAAAAGTTGAGATACTGACTCGATCAGACTCGCATGCAAAAGCTTCAGATTTTTGGGAAGACAATCTGTGCAGACCCCATCGAAACTACCTAGTTTCGATATGTGCAGGCTCCATCGAAACTACCTAGTTTCGATATGTGCAGACCCATCGAAACTACCTAGTTTCGATATGTGCAGACTCCATCGAAACTACCTAGTTTCGATATGTGCAGACTCCATCGAAACTACCTAGTTTCGATATGTGCAGACCCATCGAAACTACCTAGTTTCGATAGGTGTAAATCCATCGAAACTACTAGGTTTAAGCATAGAGATGTCTAGTGTCATCTAGGAGCACTACCTTACAAGTACGGCTTTATTATAACAGATCGTGAGTGACATTAGTGACGCGCAGTAACCAGCTAAGAGTATTTCAGAACTGCTTATCAGGTGAGTTCTAATCCCCTTTTTTTGCCTTCTTTAGGGGTGGTGTGCATACTTAGTGTAAAGTGTTTATTATATTTTATATATTATAAACTGAAGAGAAAAGCCATGTTTTAGTGAAAGGTTTAAAAGAGGCAAAAGTATGTTTTCAGTAAAGTAAAAGATATATTTATGGCGAGCGTTTACTATATTTTTATATACATAAACAAAGGCATAATACATGTTAAGTTATGAACAAGATTTACAGAAAGTTTTATGAACAGTAAAGTGAACAGTTTTCCTTCGGGAATATGTACCAGCTATAAAGGTCCTTGGGACAGATGTTAATTGTACAAGATGTCAGATATGGGTTCTACCCATTAGTAAGAACCTTTGGGTTCGTTAACGGTTGTACAACTGGGATGAGTGACGGCGGTTGCTCGGGAGGTCCACGCAACCTCCCCTTAGCGTTAAGCGGTATTGTCGGTTCATGGATGTAAGCCATGGGGGCATTGACCAGGGTATTGTCGGTTCATGGATGTAAGCCATGGGGGCATTGACCAGGTACTCGTCGGTTCATGGATGTAAGTCATGGGGGCGGTACAGTAGTGACAAGGAATTGACGGATAAGCGGTATTGTCGGTTCATGGTCGTTGATCATGGGGGCATTGACCAGGTACTTGTCGGTTCATGGATGTAAGCCATGAGGGCAGTACAGTAAAGAGGAATTGACGGTTTATTATACGTTTTTAAACTGTTTGAAAAGTAAAGTGTGTTAAGTTTAGCCTTAATGGCAGTATATATATGTTTAAACAGTAAAGTGTGTTAAGTTTAGCCTTATTGGCAGTATATATGTTTTAGTAAATCTTTTGAATAATTGATTTAAAGTAAACGTTAGAACTCACTCAGCGTTGCTGATTTTTAGTATGCACATCAGTTAAGTGTAGGTGGCAGTAGATGGAAATGGATGCTTGGCTTGGCAAGAAGAGTTACCCGAAGACCAGCAGTTGGCATCCTGTTTATGTTTCTTTTGATTATGTTGATTAAGACAAGTTTCAGTTGTATTTAGCAAGTTATGTTTAGACATGTTATGTTTCCGCTGCGTATGTAGAGATTTAAATCGTTTCCGCTGTGTTAATGTATTTCTTATGTTTAAAGTGCTATGTGTTGATGAGTAAATCCAATAAGTGAGGTCTCCCGGGTTTGGGGCCTCACACAAGGACAATAGTTTGACTTTCTGAAGTCAACCCAAATCAAGAATGGGTTAATTACAGATTTGATCCCTACAGTTTCATGTTTAAAATTTTTAAACTTGGCGGAACTGGTCCCTAGGGTTTGAGTTGAGTTAAATTGGTTAAGGACTTGTTAGCTTGACTTATTAAAAGTCAACAGGAATATAATTCTTCAATTTTTTTGACTTTCAAAGTTAATCATAATTAGATTTGACTAATTACACAACTAGTCCTTGTAGGGTTTAATGTCGTATTGTTATTTTATTAATTAAAATAAATTAAAATAGGGTCGGTAAATCAGGAATATTACACAGCCTAAGGCTAGGACCCGAGCCTATGCCTTAACTGAGGAAGAAGCAAGAGGAAACCCTGATTTCGTGTCAGGTACGTTCTTAGTTAATGATGAACATGCTGCTATTCTGTTTGACTCCAGTGCTAATAAAAGCTTTATATCCACTGCATTTAGTCGCAGATTAGACTGCACAATCACAAACCTCGTAATGGCTTTTAGCGTAGAAACAACAGTTGGTAGAAACTCAGTAGTCATCCGAATGACTGACGATTGCATGATAGAAATAGAGGGTCATAAGTTTCCATCTAAATTGTACCTTCTAACCTTAGGAAGATTTGACATATTGTTGGGTATGGATTGGTTAGCTGCCAACGAAACACAAATTGTATGTAAACGAAAGATGATACATCTCAAAGCCACTGACGGTAGTCCGATTACGGTTTATGGTGATCGGAATCACACGATGCCAAATGTCATCTCGATGATCAAGGCCGAAAGCTACATAAGACGCGGTTGCGAAGCTTATCTGGCATATGTTATTGACGATAGAATGAAAACGGAAGAGCTCAACGATGTACCCGTGGTGTACAACTTTTCGAAAGTGTTCCCAGAGGACCTACCTGGCTTACCGCCCGATCGGGAAATAGAATTTCATATTGACTTACTGCCAGGAGCTGAGCCCGTTGCCAAAGCACCCACCGATTGGCTCCACCGGAAATGAAAGAATTAATGAATCAACTTGAAGAATTGGCAGAGAAAGGATTTATCCGACCAAGCATCTCACCATGGGGCGCTCCGGTATTATTTGTAAAGAAGAAAGACGGCAGCATGCGCATGTGCATCGACTACCGTGAATTGAACAAACGAACAGTAAAGAATAAGTACCCACTACCTAGAGTAGATGACCTTTTTGATAAACTACAAGGTGCAAGTTGGTTCTCAAAGATCAATCTTAGGTCAGGTTACCATCAATTGAAAGTAAGGGAGGAGGATGTACCGAAAACCGCGTTTCGCACACGTTATGGACATTATGAGTTCCTCGTAATGTCCTTCAGACTAACCAATGCACCTGCAACGTTTATAGAGTGTGCCGACCAATGTTGGATCGGTCAGTAATTGTCTTCATAGATGACATCCTTATCTATTCAAAGAACGAAGGTGATCACCACTATCACCTGAGGGAAGTATTAGAAGTTTTGAAGGAGGAAAAGTTCTATGCAAAATTCTCTAAATGCGTGTTCTGGCTCAGGGAAGCTCAATTACTAGGTCATGTCATAAACCCAAACGGCATTATGGTGGATCCTTCAAAAATTGAAACAGTAAAAGGTTGGAACATCCCGAAAACGCTAACAGAGATACGAAGTTTTCTGGGATTGGCAGGATACTATCGGAGATTCATTCAGGATTTCTCAAGAATAGCTTCGCCGCTAACAAAGATGACACGTAAGGAAGTAAAGTATGAATGAGGTCCAACCCATAACAACGCATTCGAAGAATTGAAGGCACGACTAACCCAAGCTCCAATCTTGACCTTGCCTGAGGGAAACGAAGACTTGGTAGTCTACTTTGACGCTTCGGGTCAACGATTGGGTTGTGTACTTATGCAACGAGGAAAGGTAATTGCTTATGCCTCGCGACAGTTAAAGATTCGGAAGTTAACTACCCGACTCACGACCTAGAGTTGGCGGCGGTAGTTTTCGCATTAAAGATATGGAGGCACTATTTGTACGGAGTTAAATGCACCATTTACTCCGACCACAAGAGCCTGAAGTACTTTTTCGAGCAAAAGGAATTAAACATGAGACAAAGAAGGTGGTTAGAGCTACTGAAAGACTACGACTGCGAAATATTGTACCATCAAGGCAAGGCAAATGTAGTGGCTGACGCCTTAAGCAGGAAAGAAGAATCAACACCAATTCAAATCAAAGCATGTCAGTTGATTATAACACCGGATATAATGAATGAAATAGCGAAAGCACAGGAAGAAGCATTGTTGGAGAGGAATGTGAAACGGGAAAGAATAGTAGGGCAACAGGGTAATCTGGAAACCAACGTGTATGGTGTACGAACTCGATGTGGCCGGATGTGGATACCTAAGATTGGTGAACTTACGGCCAAGATCCTTGATGAGGCCCATAAGTCTCGCTACTCTATCCACCCCGGGACGAACAAAATGTACCAAGATCTAAAGAAAGAATACCGGTGGCCTGGCATGAAGAAGGACGTGACCGAATATGTGGGCAAGTGCCTAACTTGTTCTCTGGTTAAAGCCGAACACCAGAAACCATGCGGTAAAATGCAACCTTTGACGATACCGGAATGGAAGTGGAAAGAAATCACAATGGACTTCATTACCAAGCTACCGCGAACAGCTAAAGGCAATGATACCATTTGGGTGATCGTCGACCGCTTGACGAAAAGTGCTCACTTCTTACCAATACGCGAGGCTTCTTCGTCTGAGAAGTTAGCAGAAATATTCATCAAGGAAATCGTAAGCAGACATGGTATGCCATTAACGATCATGTCAGACAGGGACACTCGATTCACATCAAGGTTTTGGAAGAAATTCAACGAATCAATTGGCACTAGGCTAAACATCAGCACAGCTTACCACCCTCAAACCGATGGTCAATCGGAAAGGACCATTCAGACCTTGGAGGACATTCTCCGGGCCTGTATCATTGATTTCGGTGGTAGCTGGGACAGCCATTTGCCCTTGGCATAATTTTCATATAATAACATCTATCACTCAACCATTGGCATACCGCCATTTGATATGTTGTATGGAAGAAGATGTAGAACCCCGGTCTGTTAGGGAGAAATTGGACAGAAAGACTTTTCCAGTCTCGAAGTGGTCAAAGCTACTTCAGAGAAGTTTGACCATATAAAAGCTAGAATGAAAGTCGCTAAAGACATATAGAAATCATACGCAAATAAGAGAAGAAGAGATTTAGAGTTTCAAGTTGGGGACATGGTACTACTGAAAGTGTCACCGTAGAAAGGAATCATCCGATTCAGAAGACGTGGCAAATTAAGTCCAAGGTTTTTCGGACCTTTCAAAATCGTAGCAAGAGTTGGTCAGGTTGCTTACAGACTCGACCTACCCATTCACCCTACATTCCACGTATCGCACTTACGCAAGTGCCTTGCTGATGATAATGCTCACATACCCTATGACGAAATCGAAGTGGATAACAGTTTGAACTATATAGAAGAACCAATAGCTATTCCCGACCGAGCCGAGAAACGACTACGAAATAAGTCGATTCCTTTAGTCAAAATACAATGGAAACACATGAAATGGTCCGAAGCCACTTGGGAGAAGGAAGACGAGATGAAAGGACTGTATCCAAAGTTGTTTAACTTGTAGCGGGTTTCTAGGACGAAACCTCTATAAGGAGGATAGACTTGTAACGTCCCGAATAAATAGAAAACAAATAAAAGAAAAACAACGTGGGCTTGGCCAAGGTTCGGCCCATAGGCCTGAAATATGAAGGGAAACCTTCTAATCAGCAGCCACCAACCCTTCCCCATCATTTCCTTCATTTTCGCAAACTTAGAGATAGAAAGGAGAGCACGGGTTTAGAAAGAGAAAGCTCGGGTTTCAGCTCAAAAGCTCAGAATTCGACCGTCATCATCATAGCAACACAAAGAAACGAAGATCAGACTCAGAGAGGTAAGCTTCTTTGCTAGATTTGAGTTTTTATAAAGTTACGAGTTTCGAATAAAATGGCTAAAAGTGCGGGTTTTTACGTATGAAACTTGAAACAAACCACATATTTGGGTTCATGGAAGAAAATGAAACATTTCGAACGTAAAAAGTTGAGAGCTTGATCAACTTGAAATCGGAGACCAGATCTAGGGTTTCTGGTTGGGGAAGAAGACTGATGCATCGAAACTACTAGTTTCGATATGGGTAAATCCATCGAAACTACCTAGTTTCGATATATGCAGACCCACCGAAACTACTAAGATTTTACATAAGTTACTTATCGAAACTACCATAGTTTCGATATAAACCCATGACCCGAAACTACTAAGATTTTACATAAGTTACTTATCGAAACTACCATAGTTTCGATATAAACCCATGACCTAAAACTACTAAGATTTTACATAAGTTACTTATCGAAACTACCATAGTTTCGATATAAACCCATGACCCGAAACTAACATAGTTTCGATATGATTCATCCATCGAAACTATTGGGTTCAAGCATAGTAATGTCTAGTATTAACTAGGAGCACTACCTTATGTGTATGACTTCATTATACAGATTGTGAGTGACCTTAGTGACGCTCAGTAACCGGCTAAGTGTATTAAAGAAACCACTCATCAGGTGAGTTCTATGTGCCCCCTACATGTTACGTGCAAATGATTTTAAATGATTTTGGGGCTGAAGTGTATACATGATATGAATGAATTTTATGTTATGTGTTATATGACAATGTATGATAGTTATATGTATGACAAATATGTTTATGAACAAAGAAACATAGCAAGTATGTTATGAATTTTGAATGAAAGTATGATATAACACAAAAGTATGAAATCGTGCTTTATATATATACTATATACTACATGTTATGAATATATGTGAATGTTATGGACGCTTCGATGCTAACGGCTACTACGGTAGACGGACGACCATGTGACTATCATGCAACCGGGACATATACGTTCCTTCATCAACTAGGACGCATGAAAGGCAATCAATGGATGGTCGAAGCAAATGTCTTATCAATGATTAGTAAAACGGTTGCATGAATAATAGTTCGCATGGGAAACGTATTCCTTCGGGCAGATGGGTGAAAGGACGGACTACGACGGTAGACATGGTAGACGGACGGCCAAAGGTTGCCGGACGGTAATGAAGGACGGACTACTTCGATAGACACTGTATGAATTACGGCCTACGACGGTAGGACGGAGCGTCTGTCTTTGTGACTTACGCAATCAATGACGGATTGATCACCCCTATGTGTATGACCAATGAATATTCAATGTATGCGTATGCACCTACTTGCGTGTATAGTCAATGTATGTTCACTGAAACAATGTTGTAAGTGTATATATATATATATATATATATATATATATATATATATATATATATATATATATGAACCAATGATACGAATGAATGACTAACGTTATACCTAATGCTTTAAACTAGAACTCACCATCGTTAGCTGACTTTTAGTATACATTTCAGGTAACAAGAGGAAGGGTCGTGCGAAGGCGTGATGGCTATTCGGCATGAGACTGGCATCCTATTATAATTTATGTTAAGACAATGTTTATGTTTTAAATGTTAAGCCTTCCGCTGTTATGTACTTGAATGATGAATGCTTCCGTTGCGTCTTGAATATTTTAAATTTTATAATTCGTTATCATTGGCTATGTTTATTAGTAAATCCAACGAGTGGGGTTTTCCTGAAAAAGGGGCCTTACATTATCGAGATCGAAAGAATTGTTTTTGATTATTGGGATTGTTTGGATCCATTCTTTTAGAGGTATTTGAAAAGAGCAGATTAGATGTGTAAAAAATTGAAGTTTAAAAATGGTATTTACAAGCGGTAATTTTTTTTATTATTTTAAACTAAAACCTTTTTTTTAAATTAGCCGTTACGCAATGGCTATATGGGTCTAACGGTCTAAAAATTAGTAGTTACACAATGGCTGATATCCCCCGCACAATTGTAAATAGTGTGGCGCCGCGAGAAGGGGGTCGATGTTGCTGCAGTGTGCCACTGTCCATCTCATCATCGCCGATGTATGCAAAATACCCATATCACATACCCTTGTACATTACAAAGTATGCTAACCAACCACCTATAGATTCTTCTATTAATGTTTGTTAGGGTACAAGAGATGTAGTCTTAATTACTAATTAACAAACATTATTGAAAGGGTGTGACTACGGGTATATTTTCATTTAAGAAAATGACGTCCTGTGTGTATTGTTAATAAAGAAAATGTACTTATAAAGTTAAGAAAATAGAGAAAAAAGAATTTGAAGAATATACGCTTGAGGAATGAGGAATCTTTCCAATGGACGTATTATGTTACAACTCAAATGGTAGAACTCATCCCAAAATACTAGTCTGATGGGAGAGTGAGTCATTTGAGTATAAATCACACATTTGTTGCCAATACAACCGATATGGGACAAGTCCCATACCTTGCAATGGTTTCAGTCCATACCAATCGACCCTTCTTAAGTGTCAACATCCTCGTTGGTCACGGCTGGCTTCCTCCAGGCCACCACTCCAAGTTTGGCTCTGATACCAATGTTACAACCCAAATGGTAGAACTCATCCCAAAAGACTAGTCTGATTGGAAAGGGAGTCATTTGAGTTATAAATCACACATTTGTTACCCATACAACCGATGTGGGACAAGTCTCATACCTTGCAATGGTTTCAGTCCATAACATATTACGAACTCAATAAAGAGAAGAAGAACGAGAAGAATATCATACAAAGCTGATTAAAATCATGAAGAGTGAGTTTTTCTATAACGGCAAACACACATCTATCTAATCTTACTCCTAATTCTACATAAATGTCATCCACTATAGAACTCGAACCCTCAACCTTATGGGGAGGGACACTACTATATATATAATACTAGTTTAGAACATGTGTGATACACATGAGGTGAAAAATATCAATACATAAAACTTTTAAATCTTTATGTATATATTTTACAAGTGTAAAAATGTATTATATATACTAAAAATAGAAAAATATCAATACATAAAACTTTTAAATATTTATGTATATATTTTACAGGTGTTTGGGATTACTTATTAAAACTACTTATTAACTTTTATAAGTTAAAAAGGTGTTTGGTAAATGTGACTTTTACTACTCCTTTTAACTTCTTAAAGGGGGGAAAAGGAGTTTTTGAGAAGTAGGGGGAACTTACTTTTCAAAACTCCTTATAACTGTTTTGTAAAAGTCAATAAGGAGATTAAAATAAGTAATCCCAAACATGCCCTAAGGATAAAAAACAAAATTCAAAATATGTAAAAGTATTTAAGTTTGTATGAAATACATCGTTACATTTTTAATGTTGATTTTAATGAATTTTTATAGATTTAAGTTTGTATTAACATATGTAACAACACGTATGCTGAATTATTATAGTTTTTGGATCATTTTTAAATATTCAAGTTTGTTTTAACAAATGTAACAACACGTATGCTGCTATCACGTTTAAAATAGTAGTTTTTTTAAAAAAGAATTTAATTTTCATTCTTAATTACTAGTTTTTTAATTAAAAAAATAAATAATATAATTTAAAAAGTATGAGAGAGAATATATGATGGATGTTTATAGAAAACTCCTCTTCGTGAGAAAACTCGCAAAAACTGACCCAAACAAACTCTGATTGAACTTATTCCCGCGGCGTTAGAACCGACTCGTCAAACTCGATCTAAAGCCTAATGTTAAACCCTAAAGCTAAACCCTAAAAACTAAACCCCACCCCCAAACACCTAAAACCCCCACCCCTAAACACCTAAAACCCCCACCCCTAAAAAACCTACCCCCCCACCCGACCCCTAAAAACCTAAACGTCGAGCCGGTTCCACCGCCGCCAAAATGAGTTCATTCGGAGTTCGTTTGGGTCAGTTTTCTCAAGTTTTCTCACGAACAAAGAGTTTTATATATAGGGAGATGTTCAAATAAGAAGTGCTTTTTCGCTAAAAAACCTAAAAAATGACAAAAAACCTTAAGAAACGATATCAAACGAACTCCGATTGAGCTCATTTCAGCGGCGTTGGAACCGTCTTGTGAACTCTACCATCTTAGTTTTAGGGTTTAGCTTTTAAGGTTTAGATTTTAGGGTTGAATTTTAGGGTTTTAGCCTTAGGGTTGAATTTTAGGGTTTTAGCCTTAAGGTTGAATTTTAGGGTTTAGGTGGGTGGGGGTGGGTTTAGGTTTTTTTGGGGTGGGGGGGGGGGTTAGGTTTTTGTGGGGGGTGGTTTTAGGCTTTTCGGGGTGGGGTTGGAGGGGGGTTTAGGTTTTTGGGGGTGCGGGTGGAAGGGGGTTTAGGTTTTGGGGGCGGATTAGGGTTTGATGAGACGGTTCAAACGCCGCTTGAATGAGCTCAATTGGAGTTCGTTTGACCCATTTCTTAGCGTTTTTTTGTGAAAAACCACTTATTAGTGGAATCTTCCCCTATATGTATATAGGGTTAGGATCTTTTGAGAACTCGTAAATACTTGAAAACTCGCGAGAACTCGTAAAAAAACCAATTAAAACCGTTTTTTTTCACTACCTTTATTATTAAAATAAAACATAAAAAATTATTTATCTCTCCAATTAATTCATATCTTCTCTTTTATTTATTCTTAAAAAATTTTACACACATGCGTAAAAGGTAAACACTTACACATGTGCAAGTGGTAAACTTACACATGTATAGATTTTTTTTAATATATGAATACGTGTAAATTTACATATATAAATTTATTTTTTTATGTTGTATTCTAATAATAAATGTAGTAAAAAAAAAAAATAGTTTTGGTTGGGTTTTTGACGAGTTCTCGCGAGTTCTCAAAATATTTAGGAGTTCTCAAATGATCCATTCCCTATATATATATATATATATATATAGGGGAGGGATCAAGAGAAAACCACAAAGTTAGGCGAAAACCGAGAAAACCACTAAAAGCCAATCAAATAATTTATAAATTTTTTATTTTTTTAATTTATTTGTAAGTGTATTTATATAATATGAAACAATTTACCAAAAAAATATTTTACGCATTATGTTTTACGTATACGTAACCGACATTTTTTTGTTTTCTGTTTACGTATACGTAACACTATGTGTTACGTATACGTAATCCAATACTTAAATGATTTTCTAGTAAAAATGTGTAATATTACATTAATATTCTTATAAATAAATAAAAATAAATATTAGTATATGATTGGTTAAAATTGGTTTTCTTAGTGGTTTTCTTGGTTTTCGTCTAACTATGTTGTTTTCTCTGGACCCTCCCTATATATATATATATATATATATATATATATATATATATACTATATAATAAATAAAGGTTTCTATTGCCACGTGTCGCCTCCATATTCATTCTCACCATTTTTTTCCCGCCTCTCTCTCTTATTTAATGCATTTCCATATTTTAATAATAATAATTTTTAAATAAAATTATAATTATACTAATAAAACACATTTATTTTTAATTATCCTTTATTATAAGAAACTTTAAAATTTATTTATGTAACTTTTATTTCAATCAAATAGTAATGAAAGTTAAATTATATTTCTGAAACCCAATTATATATATTAATTTTTACATATTTTGAGTTTGTATCTATCCTTAGTATATATGTAATATATTTTTAAAATGTAAAATATATACATAAAGATTTAAAAATTTTATATATTGATGTGTTTCACCCCATGTGTAAACACGGGATCTAAACTAGTATATATATATATAGGGAAAGTATAAAATGAAACCCCACTTGAGTTGAGAAAACCCTATTTAACTTATATATATATATATATTTAAATGTAAGTTTTATATCCATTTTCGTCACTTTTTTTTTAAAAAAAAGCGCCGATTTTTTTTTTAAATCTTGAAAAATTGAAAAAAAATCCCGTTTTTGGAAAAAAAAAAATATATGTAATTTCAGCGTGTTACATATGTAACTCAGGTTGTTACATATGTAAATTTTTTATAATTTTTTTTAAATGGATCGGTGTTTTTAAAACTCTTTATAAAAAAAAGTCTTGAAATTATATATAGAAGCTACCATAAAAATCATTTTAATTTTTGATAAGGTTTTCACGGGTTTTCATAACTCAAGCGGGTTTGAATTATAACCTAACCATATATATATATATATAAATCAACACACATAAGTTATATATGGTTGTGTAATCAGTTATAGTGTGCATATTTATGTAATTTTTATATGTGATTATCGCGTGACCGGATTTTCCCCTTGTTAGAAGTGTTTATCGGTTCGGTTTTGAAATTTTTTTAGGCCTACCCGAAAACAAAACCAAACAAAATTGGAATAGTGTCTAACCAAACCAGATTCAAATGAATAAACCGATTTAAAAAAAATCGGTTTCCCGATAACCGAACCGAAAATCCAATTCACAATTCAGATACATTTAAACTAACATATAATTATTTGGTTAAATTGATTACATATATTGTTATTCAGTTAAATATATAGTTATTCGATTAAATCAGTTAAACAAATAAACATATTTCAAAAAAATGTATATCTGATAACCGAACTGAAAGCCGAATTCACAATTCGGGTACGGTTAGGAACCGAACTGAAACTGAATTCACAATTCTGATACAGTTAGGAACCGAACTGAAACCAAATTCACAATTCGGTTCGATTTCGGTTGCGGGTAAGATTCGGTTTATGTTTTTTTCACACCCTTGCCATCGCCCAATGACACGTATTACGTCCTGGTGGGTTCGTAGTATAAAACCCTATAGCTCGCCTAATTCAACAATATTATTACTCGTAAAACTTATTTTCTAAATTGGAAAAACTAGAAACAATAGTGACATTCTCGTATCCTATTTCATGAACAGCAACCACTTGATTAAAGTGATTCAAACGCCACAAACATCTTTCTCTTATGTGTAGATATATATGTAAACTTTTTTATCTTATATATGCAATATGAAAAATGAAAAGCAATAGTTGCAATTACTACAAACATGTTATTTTAACATACATAACCCAGAAATACAACCTTACTCTATTAAGTGGAGATATATTTATAAGCTAATAAAGTTTGGTTTTTAACTAATATAACTAATAAAGTCATGTTATTATTAAACAACTTGTTTAGAACCCGTGTAATACACACGAGGTGAATAATATCAATATATAAAATTTTTAAATATTTATGTATATATATTTTACAGTTGTAAAAATGTATTATATATATTAATAATAAAAAATAAAATTCAAAATATGTAAAAATTAATATATAATTGAGTTTCGAAAATACGTTAATTACTATTTAATATAATATGACTTTCATTAAATATTTGATTGAAAATAAAAGTTACATAATTAGATTTCAATGTTTTTATAATAAGGGATAATTTAAAATAAATGTGTTTTATTAGTATAATTAGTATTTTTTTATAATATATTATTATTAAAAGTTACGCATGTGTATTTAATAAGAGAGAGAGAGTCGAGGAAAAAATGACGAGAATGAACATGAAGGCGACACGTGACATGGAAAACCTTTATGTATTACACGGGCTGAATAAATATAATGTCGTATACTTAGTAATAAAAAAATTATGTTTTAAAAACCCGTGTATTACACGAGTTGAATAAAATTTTACGTGACAATTATAAATTATGTTAAGTTAATTTTTAAAACATTTTTTTAGCTGAGTATTAACTTTTTTTTATGTAACTGATAAATGTTAACTCATATTAAACTTTAGAAACCCGGTGTATTACACGTATTAAATAAATACAATGTTATATATATACTTAGTAATAAAGATTTACATATTACATATTAATGAAAAACGTTTTATAAAAAATTTATAAAAGTCATTATTATTTAATAGGAGAGAGAAAAAATAATTTAAGAAATTTGTATAATTAATAGCAGAGAGAGGCGGGAAAATAAACTTGAGGATGCATGAGAAAGTGACAAGTGGCAAATCAAAACCTTTATTTATTATATAGTATATAGATTATAGATTGAGCTCTATTTTAACTAGTTTTATACCCGTCCCAGTCCGGGTAACTCAATGTACTTTAAAAAAAACTATAAAATTGTATTTCTTTATTTTGTCTCTTACATTCGTATTCCAAAATAACAATTTAAAATTCAAATTACATATAGCAGTCAAACGGTATCATCGTTTGCCACTAAAGGCACATTATAAAAACCTTCTATATACTAAACAAAAAAAAACTTAACCAAAATGTTCAAAGAAAAAAAAAAACTTAACCAAAATGTTCACAAAAGATATAGCTATGAAACTCCATGGAAACATAAACGGTACCAACCATGCTCTCTATGAATCCCTAAGTGAAAGGAAGTCACTGCATATGATAAAAGAAGTTATAACTTAGAACACTAATGATAAGAGAATTTCATCTGAATTGTTATAATTTCAAATTAGGTGACAAAAACCAGTAAAACACCCCAAATCAGGTATGTAAGATACGTTTTAAACACCTCAAAAAGTTAATGAAACCTAGTTAAGACTATATAAAAGGCATTAAGGTACATACAACAATTTATGCCAAAATCCAAGCATTCCTGAATCCTGGAGCTACATTCGTTGCTGCTGCTAATCTTTGAAACTTGATGGAACCTTCATCCTCCAACTCAGCACAAATTGACAGGTCAGTATTGTAAACAACAAAACCTCAATACTGTAAATACCAATTTTCCATCAAATGAAGATGCCGATAACTCGTCCATAACAAATAATAACCAAAAATCTAGAAAATAAACAAAATTTGCAAAGATATGTGGGAATTAGAAAATAAACGTAATTGACTCCTAAAAATGAGTAAATACAACCTATGACTCAGACTCGCTAAACTACTACTTGACCCAATTAAAAAGCATAAAAATAAACATGTTAAAAAAAACTGCTACAACCCACTTGACCCATATGCATGACCCATCCACATAAAAACAAAGCTCCACTAACCCGAACCCGGAGCCAACGACCCAAACTCATAATCCGTCAAGATTGACCTAAGAAAGTAGTATTCGTATAGCGACGAAAGTAATGCAAGTTAACAACATAAACTACTTACTTGACTTGTCCATTATGACCTGTAATCGTCTCTGCAACACTGCAGCCACAAAAAGGAAGATGGAGCACATTCCAAACATGATTAGGGAATGCATTCACCTTCAGTTTCAAAAACACAACCAAAATATTGTTAGGCATCAAAAGCTAAAGAATGTTGATCTTAAGTTTCAATTACATATATTGTAGAGGATGATACAGACAAATATACCTGCCTACTAAATTGAATAGAAAAGCAAGCAATTTTAGTATTTTTGGTTGAAATATTGAAATACTGTTAATTAAGGTTGGCATTTGGAGTTCATTTCAAATACAAAATATAACTTGTAGGGTCATATTAGATCAACATTTCCCTCAGTTGTAATCAAATATGGGAAGATCAATTTGTCAAAAAATGTAGTAACCTGCATGTTAAATAATTGTTGATTAATGTAAGATAAAACTTGAGCAAAATAATGCAATTACAATAATGCCACTATAAAACTAAAACTTATGTTGAAAACATATAAAAACATTTGATACCAAATCATATGTTCATCAATGTTATTATTTGATACGCATTCAAACTTGAGCTTTCCAGCATATATATCAATAACTTGCTTCACTAACTATAAGATAAATCAAACGCATAATTGAATTGAACTACCTCTCTTTTTAAACTCTCTTCTCTCGCACAATAAGCTCCGCTTGTCTGCAAATTCTCAGGAAATAAACTTTTGACTATATCATCCATGGGGAACTGCAGGAGGAAACCACTATAAATAAATAAGTAGATAAGAAGCTGATCGAGCTAAGTTTCTGTTTCTTTCAATAAAAATAATAATGAAACATAAATGATAATTATTAATGGGATTTGAGAGAATGAAGAGTTGGGCTAGTGTTTACCTCGCCGGAATCGCCATCCTTCCCTACCTCAGAAGGCTCAACCTTCACCGGATTTTCCGTCTTCGGCTTCTTGTTTCTTCCGGACATGGCCCGACGTTATTCTTCAGATGAGAGGCGGTGAAGTTCCTCATCGAAGAAGCATCGTACTCTTACTCGTCGTCGTCAACAACCTCCTCGAATTCATCGGAGTCAGCGCCGCCGCCTGCACGGATGCTCTCGAGATCGTTGTTGGAGTAAGCGCGCCATTACTAGTGTCGGAGAAGGGTGGCGCGTGGTCTTCAGGCGGGCTGAGCCTCCGTGCGTGGATGGAGGAGGTGGCGGAAGTGGAGGCGGAGTGTGACGGCGACGGAGACTGTGAGCTGCAATTCTCTCTCTCCAATTCTTTCACATCATCCGAGTAGCCGGGCAACACCGCCCCCATCACCATGGGTTCCTTGACCGGATAGATTGGCCAAGTAATTTTACTCGAGCCATTTGTTGTGTGTGTTGATTCCAACGGCTATAATGCCGTTAAAGATAAAAAAAAATTATTTTTTACAAACTCTATATATATCTCACTTTCTCCTTTAAAACAAATCACTTTTTTCCATCTATATATTTTTGTAAAACTCCAATTTTTTAACCAAATGTTTTCATCCGATTCTAGCATTCTTGGTTTGCCTTTGGGATTATCCGATTCTAGTGGTTTTGATGGACCCTCCAACCAAAGAAGTAGTAGACGATGTTGTAATTAATGAATTGCGGGATCAAGAGACACACTTTAGACTACGATATGATCTTGTTGAACATTTTGCTACACTACCGGAGTGGGCCAGCAGCGATTCGGAAGACGATTATGTTTAATTTCTCGTTTTTTTTATTTGTAACTTGTTATTGTATTTTGTTATTTTTAGTTGTCTTTTGTATTTTTAATTAATAAAAAAAATATGTTTTTTATTTAAATGTTTATTTTTTTTTAAAAAAAAAGTTGGTTAGTAAATGAGTAAATAAGTAGGGTGTTTTCAATGAAATATGAGTAAATGAGTAGTTTTGAGGTGTCAGAATTTTATTAAATAGTTTTGATGAATAAATGAATAATTGGGTTAATGACCCGTTCACCCTCATTCTTTGTCCCTGCTGATTAGGGTTTGAGAGAAAAGTTGAAGTAGGGTGGTAGTGGGGAGAAACCACCGGTGGTGGTGGAGGGGTTAATTAACCTCTGAAAAACTCGATCCATGTGCCTGCAGTTAATTAACTTCTCTGAAAAAGGAGAAATCATCCATCCGTGTGATATCTGATAAAAAAGGTAACCGCCATTTTTAAGGACTTAAACGGTCCAGATTGATTTAAGGGGTGGTTGAGGGGACTTTATACGGTTACGATTTCATTTCAAGAAACACAAATCACGGTTAACTCACCGTGGTCTATTATTTATACAATTCTCATTTTCTTTTTAGACTAAGATGATTTATAAAACGGTGAAAAAATCTTCACGGGCAAAAAATAAGTAAAGAACGCGATCAAACTATAATAATAAATGTAAAACTCATGATAAGTAGTTACTTTTAAAAGATATCATTAATTGATAAATATTTTATATATTTAATTATATGTATTGAAAACTGAACATGTGAAAAAGGGGTAAAATACGAAACAAGACACAAACATACCCACAAAAGTGTCAACATGGAAAATGTGCTGAGTGTCGTGGGTGATACGGAGAAGACGAAAATCAAGATTGTTGGAGTTTAACATGACAAACGAGTGGGGATCCCTCCCCTCGGGAACTTGTATTGTCTGGCCGTCAACTGCCATCAACCTTATTTTCCACTTCTTTAAAGTAATGATATGTGTGTCGTTTCCTTATTTAATATCAAGGTCCGTAAATAAACCGAACGTTCAGCGAATAGTTTGAAACAAAGTTTATTTATGTTCGTTAAATAAATGAACGAACATGAATAAGAAAATTTCGTTCATTTTTATAGCTGAAAGAATATAAACAAATGTCGTGTTCATTCATTTATATTTGTAAATGTTCGGTAATGTATTCATTTATATTCGTTTATGTTCGTTCATGTCGTTCATGTTCGTTAAAGGTTTTATATTTTATCAATTAAAAATATTTGTTAATTGTATTTATGATAATTATGTCAAGTATCTGGAGATAATTATGTTAATTATCAAGTACTTCATATATATTTTTTTATGGATTTTGTGTAATGTTAATCTGAGATGAAAATGCTGATTTTATTCTAAAATAAGTTTGTGTTTGTTTGCATTCTTTATGTTCATTTACGTTCACTACATAGAATTATCGAACAAACTCGCACGAACAGGTTCATTTCCTGAATGAACTAACGCGAATAGAAAATCTCATTCGGTTATGTGTTTGTAAACAGTTCATGAACGGAAAATTTCCTTAATGAACGAGCACGAACAGGACCTTCTTCCTTTCCGTTCGGTTCATTTACATCCTTGGATAAATGGTTTAAATTGGATGGCCATCGCCATTAAAAAAATGGTTTACATATTTTATGTTAATTATCTAAATTTTGACGTATTTCCAGATATATATTCTAGATATATAAATCATTTCATCTTTTATTAAAACAAACTTTTAGAAGTATATACGTCATTTATCCAAGGATGTAAATGGTTTAAACCAACTGTGGTGGGCTGCCCTGGATATTCTAGGTGTTGACCTGGAGAAACCCAATTATCCTAGAATATTTAGGTGTTGCCGTTAAAAAAAATATAATAACATATAAAATCATTTAAAATTATTAAAAAAAAACGAGTTAACTCATCAAGTCACGAGCTCATTATATTCATGTTCAATATGAGCCAAATACGAACTCAACTTTCTACTTGTATTGAAATACTAAAATACGTATCATCATTTCCTTCTATTCCTCACAACGCTTTATCATTTGGGAAAATTCCCATAATGAGCATTGTTATCATTGGTTTCCAAAAAATAAACAAAGAAAAGTCAACTCCCCCAAAATAAGTATAATTTTTCGCCGAGATACTACCAAAACTCGGCGACTTCGCCGATGTCACGTGTCTTGGCCCTTTAACGTACACGTGTCATTTTTTGCCGAAATAAGTCCAAAACTTGGCGTTTCGCCTAGATTGCGTTCTAGGCGTTTTCGCCTACTTATGAACAAATCCAGACGTTTTCGCCTAGTTATGAACAAAACTCGGCGAAACGCCTAGTTATGAACAAAACTCGGCGAAAACATGTTTTGGCGATTTTGTTGAGTTTTTAAAATTTTCTATCGAAAATGACACGTGTAAGTTAAAAGACGAAGACACGTGAACTCGGCGAAGTTGCCGAATTTAGGTAGTATCTCGGCGAAAATCCATGTTCATTTTAGGGTAGTTGACTTGTTTTGTTTGTTTTTGAGAAAAACTTTTCAAAAATGTTCATTCTAGGAATTTTCCCTTATAATTTTGTGTAAAAACTTTTACTTTAGATTTCATTACCTAAAAAACTAAGTATATCTAGCCATATTACAAGAAATTATCGGTAATTATCTATTTCCCATTATCATAAACTTCCTAAAATGGGAACGAAGGAAAACTAAGTTTTGTGTTTTATGTAATTTGCCTTCAAATAATTCAAGAATGTGGTATAAAATTGATGAATAACGTTGGTGACCAAATTAAATGATGTAGGTAGCAAATCTTCTGGAGGTAACAACATTGTATCATGTGCGGTAATTTGGATATTTGGCCCATACCGTTTATGACGGTTAGAGTTAAGACAGTCTTTTATTATTATCATGAAAATGTTGTTTCCAAGAGGAACACAGAAGAGTAGGTCATGCTCTCTTGTCTCCCCAACAACAAACTGATCTAGGATCGAAGTCGTAGTTCATATTTATATAGACAGAAGCTAACACATATAGTCTACAAATACATGATTATAAATATATAATCTCACTTCAAGTAATTTGTAATTGATACATAGGAGGATTTTGGTATATTCAATCAAATGTTGGAAAGTCAAATAAACTCTAGATTTATTTTTGAACATGATCAAGGGAATCAATGTATTAGAATAGAATTTTTTTCATATATGGAGACTTACGAGTTTTGAATTTGGTTTCTAGGTGGATATTGAAAAAGATTTGGTTTACGGAGAGTTTGCACTTTGCAACTCTAACAAGCGAACTCAAGAAATTCTGACAAAGGACTAGTCAACTCCTCTGGCGTGGCAAGCGTAATGGTTGGATCTGCTGGTCAACCTAGTGGATTCCTTGTTATGTCACGTCATAACTTTCACATGAATGTGTAAGCTTTAAACCCGTGGTAGCTAGTCCTCTACCCCAAGAAATAGACTCACCTTAAACTCGAGTCCTTGCCATGTGCGCGGATGTTGGTAGAATTTCTCGAGTCCGCACGTTAAGGTAATGAGCTCCCCATAAACCAAATCTTTTTCAAATTCCACCCAAAAAAACCAAATTTAAAATTCTAAGTCCCCTATATATACGCAAAAAAATCATTAGAGTACTACCAATTAGTTAGCAACAAAAAAGAGAGTACACTCAGGATCGAAAAAATACGAAAAAAAAAACACACACATGTAGTGTTAATAGAATTTATACCTAAACAATATAACTATTATATTCTTGTTTGTTGAAAGAAACAACTTCAAAATTGAAAACTCGATTAACTATTAACTTGAGATTATGCTTATGAAGGGATAAAAACCTATTATGTCTAAAAACTTGCATGAAAATTGAATATTAATTGTTCAACTTAAGAGCACGTGAAAAAATATATACAATCGACTCACTGGAATGGAAAGAGAAAGAAAAAGAAACCCAATGAAGTAGAGATCAATGGCAACATGACGTCTAGAAATGCTAAAAATGAACAAAATCAAATAATCATCATGACCACTTACTCTCCTTATTCAGAAACAATCGAACAATAAATGAGTTACAGCTAACAGTAGATTATGAAGCTGGCCTCTCAGATAGGGGTGTTCAAAACCGGATATCCGAAATTTCGGATAGTAAACCGGATATCCGAATTCAAAAAAAAAATTCTATCAAATCATCCAACCAAACAACATCACAAATTCATAAAGCCTGTAACCAAACACTCCAAAACACCAAATAAAAACCCATCTCCATTTTAGATACTCATTAGAACAAATCAAAGCATCAAACCCTAATACATGACCAGAACACTACAACGATGGATCAATCTTGACACTATGTAATAACTCTGATTTACCTTTCAATCGGAGAAGAACAGAGCACTACAACACAGATGCGTCACAGTCGAGCAGGAACGTAGGCGCTCGGGACACAGGCGGTAGCCTGCTTGGTGACGTCGGAGGAGCCTGCTCGGGGACGTCGGAGGAGCTAGCGGCAGTTGGCAGGTGGAGATGAGCAGGTGGTGGGCTGGACGGCTGGTGTCGAACTGATTTTGGAAGGCAGGAGGAAGGACTCAAAGGAATTTATGAGATTTTTAGGGTTTTTAGAACATGGAAGGCCTTTTATATTTAAGTTTAATAAAATAAATAAATAATTAAAAAAATACAAAATTTAATATTTCGGATATCGGATATCCGAAATATCCGAAAATTTTCAAAATTAATATCCGAATCCGAATTTTCGGATATCTGAATTTTCGGATAATTCGGATTCAGAATTTCGGATAATTCGGGTTCGGTTTCGGTTTCGGATTCGGATTTTTTTGAACACCCCTACTCTCAGATGTCCTTAAACAATCCAGAAAACACCAGTTCAGATCTGTTGAAAAAGATCTGACCATATTGCACTCTAAGCTAGTTCAAACTATACGTACGGCCAGTGACGAAGCTTGAAAAAAAACGCGGGGGGCGCGATTTTTTTTTCCTATCAGGAGGGCCGGAACTTAATACCTATAAAATTTTCGGCCAAATACGTATAAATTAACACTTCTAAGCGAAAAATCGAGAAGGGTTGAAGGGTGGGCCCTCACTAAGATGCGCCTCTGCGGCATACGGCACATGCTATAGGATCATGCCTATTGGTGACATGTTGTAAGAGTACGTACTTGGATAATTATACGTGGTCACGTTCTTTTATTAATTAGCTTAATTAGTGACATTTGTATTTTAACTATCGACTAATAAATAATATATTATGAATATAGCATGATGATAACGATAACGATAACTATTATGCATTTACATTATTACATGCATGTTTTTTTTTTTAACGACAATTTGGATCACTGACGGGCCACTGACCCACCCGATCATCTCCACCTCTTTCAGAAGGAAACTCACTATATGTGGAAAAAACCTCTGGCCCAACCTGGATCCCTCTTTTTTTCTGTCACATGAATGTTAATATCATTTTATTTACGATTTAAATTAAAGTCCAAGCTAGTGTTAAACACCATGTTATAAAGTGTAAATAATCTTCGATTAATGGGATATAAATATATGTGATAGGGCGACACTTTGTTCATAAAATCATAATGGTACACGAATTGCAATACACACACATGAGTGTGTGTGTGTGTGTGGATTTGTGTATACATCGCACATACAAACGTAAAAAGTGAAGTTACTTTATGGTGCAAGGTTAGATCGAGTTGATTATAAAAATGTCTAAATTCAAGGAGCCATATAAACCCATGTGTTGCCACAACATACATAAGGACAAGCAAATATATACAGATACATTCCTCGTTTAAATTTAAATATAATAAAACAAATCGACAAGCTCTTACATTCTTGCATCACACCTTCTCTTTAACTTTTTTTTCGAACGAAAAAAAAAACTCAATAACTAGAAAATAATTACCACAAAGCTTTCTGGTGGAGTGGTATCCCCATGACTTTTCAATCGGAAGTTCGAGTATCGCTTGAGACAAATTGTTCCAGGTTGAGCCAGGGGGTTTTCCCAGTTGTTGGTTTCCTCCTAGCTAGGTGGGTCCCGGGTTTGAGTCTGTTGCGGTTACAACCCATTGGTAAAGACATCCATGACTCACAGAAACACTCGGGCTGCTCCCGAAGGGAGTAGGGGTTTAAGAAAGTCGTCTTTAAAAAAAAACTCTTTTAACTAGAAAATGAATTATCAACAATATTTTTGTATGAAATGTAATTTCTTTATTTTTCTACAATGTATATAAATAATTAATCATGTGAGGTAACGATAATTAATAGTATAGTACGTGTGCTAAGAACTGCAATATATGTCTTGTTATAGGTTTTCATGTAACAATTCTCTCTCTCATATATACACACACATATAAGTTTTCTCATTAAGAATTAAATATATATTGAGAATAACTTTAACACTATAGTTTCTAATAATATATTTATTGATATTTACTTGTGTTTACCGGTAAATACATGGTGAATATCGTGTAAAATTTTTTTTATCAAACATACACATCTAAAGTGTAAAAGTAATTACCTTTTAGTACTTGAATATTTGAAGTACTACTTAAAACTACTTATGCGTGTTGCTTTCGTATCGTTACTTAAAACTGGTTTTATATTAAACGTTTTCGTGTGTATATATATATGTATGGATATTGAGACACGTAACTCCTCCCTCTTTCCCTTGTTGGGAGAAGTTTATGGAATTGGTCCCTTGCAATTTTTTTTTGGAGCAAAGTGATATAAAAAGAAGAAAACCAAGAGAGGGAAAAGGGGACCATTCCATATCTTCTGTCATTTCCATTTCCATCTTCATACCTTGCATTTTCTTCAAAGCAAACATCTTTTGTTTCTTCAATATCTATTTCCCATTTAATGCTTTGATTTTCCATCTTATTACAAGCATCACCTAATTAATTCATCACCTTCACACACAAAAATATTTTGTTTGCTTGTTGATAATATTAATGATCTTCTCTATTAATTAATGATGTCAAGAATGTTACTCATGTCATCATCATGTGTTCTTGTTTTTCTTCTGTGTCTTTCACATGAGTGTAATGGTAGACATCTTAGTACCATTGATGATCATGCCATCAAGGTTAGTTTAATTTGGTCAACACTAATTTCTTCTTCTACTTTGATACTTAATTCTCTTTTTCTTAACCTTATTTATGAACTTTTTAATTTAGGGTTTGGAGAATGATCAGCTCACAGTTCATGATAACCTCGAACGGACTTCAAAAGTGAAGAATCAGACGAATAACTTTGATGATCACAAGGACCATTACAAGCCAACAGATTGTGGATCAAAGAACCAAAAAGACATGACCAAAGACCTTGTTCATCGTCATCAACGTCAACATGATCCTAAGTCTATCACTTTTCATGTTCCACTGAAAAACAAACGGCTCCATCAGCAACCTGGTTTTAATCTCGACTATTCACCACCGAAGACCCACCCACCTAGTCACAACTAAGATCAATAGTTGCAGGCTTTCATGTTACTTTCATTATAAGAAAGTAAAAGAGAGTGAGTTATCTTCTGTTTAATATTTATGCATGTTCTATTTAGTCTTTTTAGGGTTTGAGTGAGCCTCATGACTCCTAAAGGCCATGTCCATGATCAATACTATCTTTCCTACAAGATCATATTGTCATAAAATTTTTCAAAAAGACAAAAAGGATGAGAGTGCAATATAAGTATGTTAAGGGCTACCTAGGTCCTGTTTAAATGTACATGGAATATATGAGTTTTGGAGAAATTTTGAACAAATTACTATATGATTTTATGAATCTTGAGTTGTTTCTTCTACTTTTTATATTATTTTTTTTATAGGCATGAGAACTATATATATTTGGGATAATTCACTCGGTATATCACAAATGCATGTATAACTTAAAACCTTTATTGGTGTGGTGGATTGGTAAGCGTTTTGAGTCTCTCTAGTCTCTACATGTTCGAATCTCCATCTTTCACAGGTTTTCTGTTCTTAACCTCCTTGAAGGTCACGTGTTTGGCGCAAACTATCTTTTATCTGATCCTATTGGTTAGCATGACCGATAATGGGTTCTCACTGTCACAAAACAAATTTACAACTTGAATTCACGAACCTTACGTTTTAGAAACACGTAATGAATTTTAACAAGGTTGTGGATCATTGTTATTTCATATTAATTAGTTTAAAAAGTTTGTCAATTTCCCTAAATATAGCATTTTCCCAATTTACAGTCATTGTTTCTTTCTTCCTACCAGCATATTTCTTGTACTGAAATCAACCGATCAGTGATTCAAGCAAACACGCATAAGATATATATGGAATTAGTTGTTTTAGACAAAAATGGATTAGTATATGGTTACTTAATACTTATCTATCTTAAACCCCATTAATCTTTTTGCATGAAACTCAAAGTTATAAATTAATAAAGTCTTAGAACAAAAGAGTATGCATTACTTAATTTTTTTAAGAAAGTAAAAATAAAGAAAACTCGCTCACATTTTAAAATTCTATGATACAATGATAGTTGTTTTAGACAAAAATGGAGTAGTATATGGTTACTTAATACTTATCTATCTTAAACCCCATTAATCTTTTTGCTTGAAACTCAAAGTTATAAATTAATAAACTCTTAGAACAAAAGAGGATGCATTACTTAACTTTTTTAAGAAAGTAAAAATAAAGAAAACTCGCTCACATTTTAAAATTCTATGATACAATGATAGTTGCTATTAATGATCTATTCATGATAACAGTGAATCAATTGATATACGGGTATGATTGCTAAAAAACAAATTAGGAAATAATTAATTATATGTTTGTATACATATGTGTGTACGTAGGAACGTATGCATAGATATATACATGTATGGATGCATACACGCATGTATGTACGTGTGTGTATGTATGTATGTATGTATGAACACATGTATGTACGTTTTGCAGTTCAATATATGAAGTATATGAATTATTATGTAGTACTATAGAATAAAGATAATAATCATCACATAATTGTCTTCTAATACATATAATTAAATAAAAAATGCTTATTCATGTTATAATATTTCCTTTATTATATACTTATTACTTTATTAAAAAATATTTTAAATTATCATACAAAATTTCTCTAATAACTCTAAAATATTGATGTTCTTTTATAAACTTTACAAACTATCTAAAACCTTCTTAATAATAATATTATACCACCCGTCAGAGACTGACTTGTCTTTGCCCCAACTTATTTGGGTCTCCAATTTTGAAGTCCATTTTTATGTTACATTTAAGTATGTCATTTTTATTTCTAAGGCTCAAACTTTTAAGCCCATTAGGTTCATTTTAAGCACTTTTATATTAAATAAAATTATCAAAGAACTATTTCAAACGATCCAAGTCTCGACATTAAAGTACGTGTAAATTTCGATCATGTGGTTTCTCGAAATTCCACTTTTCATCCCTAGGTTTGATAAGTTACGGATATCGTCCTTACTGTTCACTCAAGTTGTCACATTTTTGCCCCTCTGACAACTTATAAGTAAACAGTAGAGACGATATCAACAATTTGTAAAACTTCATCCGTGTAATTTACTCTTAAAGTAATATATGGGCTCCTTTTTTAGGTTGCTAGTTACATATTTATTGGTTATTATTTCATGATGTTCAAAATTTATGTATCTAGATAGAGAAAACATGAATATGAATATGAATTGTGATTTGCTACAAGTGTTTTTTATGTATTTTCCTAATACTTATAAGTGTTTTCTTAGTATTGATGATCTTTTTTACACATATATAAACTTAAAGTGTTTAAACCTCTATTAATTTGTTTTGGTTTTATTTATTTTTTTAAATTTAACAGCAAAACTTAACGTCCGTCCATGCCAAGGATCACCCGTGTTACAATTTGGCAAACTAATGGACCATACATATCGTTTCTAGAACTTGATGACCAAACTTGCAATATGTGCAAACCACAGGGACCATCCGTCTAATTAACTGTTTCATTTATTTATTTTTCAATAATATCTCGTACTAAAGGTTTGCCTGTTTCTCTACAAAATGTGAAATAATTTGTTTTCTATAAAACGGACTGGATTGTCTTTGGCCCAAAATAATTGGGCTATTTTGGCCTACCAAAGTACCAAACTATATATTGGTGGGCTGAGCCAAAACATTTATACAATATTTTACAAACTTTGTGAAGCAACACAAGTGACCAATAAATCAGCCCCTTTAAAGGTTGATTTTTTATAATAAGTTGTTGGATTTCTATAATTTGATGATTTAATTGAATTGTATTCGTGTCAAATTTCAAGTAATTTGTTACTTCGTATAGAGGGTTGAATTCAGACACGATGAATATTTTGTTAAAATAAAACGGGTTAAATTGATTTCAAAGGTCTATTTAAATGTTTACAACTTCTTAGATCAATTTTTTTAAAAGAAAATAAATTGTTATTATAGTTATACATTATATTCACAAATTATTTGTCATCGAACAATGCATGGTTTATAAGTTCATATGAGTGTATTTTAAGTAGTTGATATTGATGTTCTACCGTAAAGAAATCATGTCAATGTTTTAATGTTATATATGTATGAAAATTATTAAATACTCCTTCTTATTATTAATAATTAATTAATTATGATTAGCGAAAGGATAAAAAAACTACATGTGAAAATTTGAATTAAAGTTTTCTTTAATTATACAAACACCATTAGCCCTAAAATCCCATAACTCTATATCATAGCCTTGCCAATGTGTTATATTAATTATATGATATTTACTCGTTCATATGTTTCATTTTATGCGATTGTGAAATATGTGATTTAGTTGTCGTTCATGTATGTGTGACCTACATGAACCACACTTAATACTCTCAAATACATTTTCCAGTAGCTCCAACGTACTGTCACATGAGCTCCATATTTGTCTGATCCCGTCAACCGTCTAGTTTCCTACATTTATAATGATCGAGTGAAGTATCCATATTATAAGCAACTCTCTGAGTCAAGATATTGCGTATTCCACGAAGATAATAATCTCTTGGTCCTCCAATAATCGACATGTTATTTCTAGGTTTAGTGTTGCAGCCAAATATAGAGTCGTTGTCGCCAATGATTTTGCTAAACAACTTGCATTCATATGTTCTTTGCTTTTTCGTACCATCATAGTTTTTAGTTATATTGTAATGCAGTTTATATACCTTCTAGAGTACAACATCAATAAACTAAACATGTTGATAATTTGGTTTATATCTTATAAAGAAACATGTTGCATTCCGTAGTAGTGTTCCATATTCCCTCATACCATCTAGTTGTTAGCATAATTAGACAAAGAATTACACTAAATTGATATTCGTTAAATGTTTACACATTTACTATTAGACTGTGTATAATGGTGGGGTGAGAGGAGGGGCATGGTGCCACCTCACCCACCACGAGCGTGAAACCGTGCAGGACCCGGGTGGGTGGGGGCGTGAGAGTAGGGGCGTGGTGGTGTTCACGAGCGTGAGCCAGGTCTTGGGTGCCAAATTTTGACCGTTGGAACTTGGAAATCAAAAGAGAATCGTTGGCTCTGGGTTAAAACAAAAAAAAGGATTTAAAAAAAAAAAATTTAACCTATATATACTATATATTAACAACCAACTTTTTTACATAAAAATACAATCTTTCTTCTTCTCCTCTCTATTTTTTTTTAAATTACAAAAATGCTTCCATGGCAATTTGTAAACAACTCGAAACACCCGAACCGCTCGAACAACCCGAACCGCCCGAACCACCTGATGTGGGGGTACGTTCCACAACCCCCAGTTCCGAACCCATTGTTGACGTTTACGAATTGAAGTCATTACCCGACTTCAAATCCTTCTACACCCGAATTTTTATCCGACTATATACAAGACTTTGTAACCTCACAACTGTCACCCGACTTTGTACCCGAGACCCAATCGTCACCCGACATTGTACCTGAGACTCAACCGTCACCACAAACAAAAAAAAAGAACTCATAAAAGGAAAACCACTACTTCTACACCCGAAGCGGGTACGGTTAAAGGGCGTTCCGAAAAGTGGTCGCCGGATGAGGAGCTAGCTTTGGTGAAAGCGTGGATCAATATGTCGGAGGATCCAATAATTGGTAATTTTTATAAACGTATTATTATTTTTTGTAATGTTTTTTTTATTATTAAATGTTATGTTATTTAATTTTTATACATTTTTAATTTGTGATAAAAAAAAATGTTAAATCTTGTATAATGTATATTTATATATATAATAATTATACTGTATAACTGATTTTTCTACTTTTCTGATTTTTTTATTATTTTTAATTTGTAATTTTAGATCTGGTGGACATGAGATTGTGTTTCACGTTGATGTCTACTCATCTTGCATGGGAAAAACTTTTACACAATAAGTTTTGATGTCATCATAAAGAAGAAAAGGTGGTTTTGTCTTGGCAATGTTTCTTTGCTTTAGTGGTTTTAGAGTATTCAAACCTTTTCCCCTCCTTTAAAGTTGGTTTTCATTGCTTAAGGTTGTTGGCTATTGCCTTGAGAACACAGAAAAGAACATGTCTTTTATGAAAGAAACACTAGTGTCATATGGCAATTGATCGAAGTCGATTTCATAATCATTTACATGCATCATTTGTATCGTTTAAATCTAAAAAAATAGACAGATCGACTAAATAACTTGATATCGATTTAAAATGATGTGTGGTAGGATATCAGACCTCACGTGAGAACGACTAAATTTGTATCCGGGTGGTATACGATATTGAGCACAAGATCGACTTCTTAATATTATTAGAGTAACTAATCATTTGAATATGTAAAGAAATGTAGAAGAAGTAAGGAGGAAGGATTTAGGGTTCACTTTTTCCACTTGATAGGAGGATTTGGTTTCACTCATCACATGGAGGGAAAGTGAAAGCGATAAACAAAAACAAATCCAAATTATGATTTCATTAAACAATTGATTAAGACACATTGCATGTCGGTCTCCACTTCCACTACAAAATCAATCTTGTCTACAAATCTAAACCAATAATCACACATGACACATCTTTCTCCCTTTAATCATGTCAACTTTATTTTTTTTGAACGGCAAGAATTATATTAAAAAAAACCTCATTAGTAAGAACTATAGAGGACGAAACACAACCCAATACAAGACACTGCTCATTACAAAAGACTCACAAAAGCAGGTACAATACTTCAAGAAAAAAAAATAACCACAAGGGTCAAAATAAAAAGGAGATCCAGAATAAACGAAACACGATCTCCTATGGACCGACCCGACCACCCACTGCACTATACCACAAGTGCTAAGCGATCTACCCGACATCCGATATCTTCAAACTCCCGCACGATCTATGAATATCCGTCCCATTTATGTTACTTTTTGGATTCTTAATAATTTTATAGGTATGTAACTTTAAAAAGTTCAAATCAGACGTTTATTTATATATATTATTATTACATGATTTAATTGGAGTTAATTTTCGTATATAAGGTTAGTGTAGTGGGTTTGGGATTAAAGAATTCAGATTATATTTTTTAAATTAACTAATTAACTTGTTATTGTCTCATTCTATGCATGTTAGGTCTAGAGAAAGTGACAATATTTAAACCAGTTTACAAACACCCATAAGACATTCAAACAATAATGGGGCAGTAGTTTATTTCAAGTTGCATAAAGACAAATAACAAAAACATTGGATAATTTTAACATTTTCTTCAACATATGATCAATTATTTTGTGGCGGTGTTGTGCGGCGGAGACGGTGGTGCATGTGGTGTTGACAACGATGGCGATGTTTGAGGTGGCATGTCGATTGAGGGACGACGTTATTGAGGAGACATAACAGGTGGCGCTAGCTTACAATAAAATGTATATATTGACTTTGATTTTTCTGTATATAATTCTCATTGTTTTTAATTTCAAATAAAGAAATGCTTTTATTATTTTAATGGTTTTCTTAATTAAGATAAAAATCAGAATGTACATTGAATAAATGAACTGTTTCAATCAAGCACCGGATATGTAAGACATGTATAACTTAAGGAACAAACTACAAAACCTTAAAGACCATAAAATTGGGTTATGTCTAAACCGAACCTACTAACAATTACATAACCGAGTCGCTTGTGTACTACTCAAAATTGGCAAGTTAAAGTTTGAATCGAGTTAAACCTAAATGAGCCTAACACAAACTCAAGCCTAAATAAGAACTCATTTAATAAACAAACTTAAGCCCGAGCTTCACATGCTGAACTTGATTAGGCTTGTAGCCCACCACCAGAACCATCTATTTCGATTAAGGGACAGGAGACCCCCCTCCCCTCTAATTAAGTTCATGGTGTCACGATCATTTCCAGAGGTGTAATCAAGCTTATATCATGAATTGAAATTGTTATTGAGGTAGTGATAAATAATCTAAACGCTTTTTATGGAGTTTCTTAATAATAGGACTATTATCGTTTCCTTATAAATCTCCATCATTGTTGTAATTTTATCTAAATATAGTTTGTATATCTATACTATATAATAAATAAAGGTTTTGATGGACACTTGTCACTCTCCTATGCATCATCAACTTTTTTTTTTCCGTCTCTCCCTCCTATTAATTATATTAATTTCTTTAAATGTTTTTATAATTTTTTGTTTCCCGCCTCTCTCTCCTATTAAATAATAATAATTTTTATAATTCTTTTTGTAAAACGTTTTTTTCTTTTAAAAAAATAGGTTTGTCCATAAAACATTTTTATAAATTGAACATTTCTTTCATTATTTTTATAAAATATTTTAAAAAAATAACTATATAACATTTCTTTAATTTGTATTAAAAAACTATGTAATATGTCATAAATATATAATATGTAAATCTTTATTACTAAATATATATAACAATGCATTTATTTAACTCATACAATTCATCGAGTTTCTAAAGTTTAATATGAATTTACACTTATCAGTTACATAAAAAAAATTAATACTTAGCTGAAAAAAGTGTTTTAAAAATTAATTTAACATAAATTATAACTGTCACGTAATATTTTATTCAACCCGTGTAATACACGAGTTTTTAAAGACATATTTTTTTATTACGAAGTATATAATATTTCATTTATTCAACCCATGTAATATACGTGTTTTTAAAGACATAATTTTTTTATTATTAAATATATAACATTACATTTATTCAACACGTGTAATACACAGGATTCTAACCTAGTGGTATTATATATCATGGAATGAAATCAAAAGGGATCAAGGATTCAAATTCTATTATGGTATCAAGAGTCATAATCTCTCTCCCTTTGATTTCTTTTTTCTATCCTAATCGCTAATTAGGATTCTTCTACAGCCGCCTTCGGCAATCATCAATCTCCCCATCACTTTTCATTTCTTCATCAACTCTCTTTTAAACTCTCTAATGGAAAATAAGCTACACCATGTTGTTACCGTCTCCAACATCAAGAACTTCATGCCCATTACTTTGAAGATGGAAACTAGCCAATACTCACCTTGAGCAAGACTCTTTATAATCCATAGCAGAGCATTCCAGGTCTAGGACCGTCTCGCACCCAGACCGGTCGCCTCCATCTCATCATCCAGGAAAGACAAAGAAGACCCTAAAGTCAATGCACCACAACATGATGATTCTTGGGATCACATTGATGTCATAGTCCTTCAATGGATTTATGACACCATCTCCAATGATCTACTCCACACAATTCTGCAACCGGATACCACAGCGGCCCAAGCATGGAATGCACTAGCAAATATAATCCAAGACAATCGCAATTCTCGTGCAATTTACCTCGAACACAAGTTTTCAAACACTCGTCTTGATAATTTCACCAATGTTTCTGCATATTGTCAAGCACTGAAGGTACTTTATGATCAACTTGCCAATGTTAATGCATTCAAAACCAATCAACATTTACTCTTGCAATTAATTGTCAGATTAAACGAGCAATATGAAGGTGTCACCGTGCTTCTCTAACACACATCCCCTCCCCATAGTTTTATGACACAAGGTCTAAGCTAATCCTTGAAGAAACACGAAAATCCAATCAGGAAATGGCTGCCGCCGCCACAACCGCTTCCGTCTTACATGTCGCTACCAATTCGAAAGCTAACCCAGATTTGCAATCTACTCAATCTAAAAAACCAGATTTTCAGCCTCACAGAACTTACTAGAGCCAACCGGATCAACTCATATACAGGGGGACAGGGACTAGACTGGTTACCAAGTCACATGACTTATTGGATAATTGGAATGCGCAACCCCTCATTAAGAACTAAATACTAAAATTAACGTATTCATGTTTCTTTAAGAAATAAGTACTAAAATTAATGTATTCATGTTTCTTTAGTAATAAAATGGAAGGCCTCCCAGGTAAGGTTACCGTAACTCTCAATCTATTGGAAAGCTAGAATGACGAGACACGCTAACCCCTGCAAGACTGGAATAAAGACATTTTGACTACAACATACTTTAAATAAATACTTATCCCACGTCAAGCCTTAAACTCCATGGCTCCAGCTAAGATTCCTACGCAAGTCAAGACAAAAGGAAAGAAGAATTATCGACATAAAACACAAGCTTCATCTAAGACTCAAAATGCCTTGCTTTTTTACCCGGTCCCAACCAACCAAAGTTTAAACCTTTTACCAGCTAGGCCTAGTATAGTATCAAAAACTTGTATTAAGACGTACAACTTTGAATAAATGCTAAAACAACTTGCATTGATTGAAATGACTGAAAATCAAGTACTCGTGTCCAAAAAGGAAGATCATAGTAAAAAACAACCAAGAAACATAAACACATCATTTTACTAAATTAAAATATTAAATTACATCAAGTTTTATCTTCACCCAAGTGATACAAGAAGACTAGCTAATAATGACCATAGATATGAATACACTAACACTTGTTGATATAAGTGTCACGAAATGAAAACAAGTAATCAAACCAAAAACAAGTGTAGTGATTATGAAATGCTTATTGATCTTAAGTAAAATGACTATCTCTCTCTCTCTCTTTGTTACTCTTCATGGAAGAGACTTGCAGGAACTCTATCAAGTTGTTGCTTCTGAAATGAGCAGGCAAAGGCCTCTATTAATAGGCTAATCCGGAGGGGAGGCACGACCGTGTCTCCGTACGCACGATCGTGCGTACTTCTGTCCGTGTGAATCACTTTTGTATAACAAGAAGCTTTTTGTGCGTACTTCTGTCCGTGTGAATCACTTTTGTATAACAAGAAGCTTTTTCTGGTAGATTCCGAAAAGATGCACGAGCATGCCTCATGTTGACCGTGTGTTGACTGTCTTCTAGAATCTTCCTACAGGTTCTGAATGACTCCAATGGGAGGCACGGTCATGTCTCGCCTCTGACTTTCACAGATATTAACTTTTTCCTTGACTTTTTCTTCCTTTTAGTACGTGGAGCCAAATAACCAGCAATTATCTCAAACGAACTGTAACATCCCGAGTTTTAGAGCACGAGAGAATTCACGAGGAATTAAAACTTAAATAAAAAGAAAGGAAGTGGGCTTGGGCCGAGGTGAATGGGCCGAAAGGGGAAGGGTTTGGGCCCTTATAGGCCTCAAGAACAACCCAAAAGCCCCATTTCCATCCTCATTTCCAGATTTTAGAGAGAGAGGAGAGAGAGAGTCTAGAGAGAGAAAGTCCCGGTTTTTGGATTAGAGCCTCAAGGATCGTTAGCAAGAGTCTCGTGGGTGTTTAGCAACGAAAAAGAAGTGATTACAGGTAACCGATTCTCCTAGATCTGAGTTTTAGTTTGTTTTTGGGTTTTTCGGGTTTTGGGTGAAAATGTTATGTTTGAACGGATGAAACTGAAAGATAAGCATAGATTTGAGTTCCTTAATGGAAAACGAACGTTTTGGATGCAAACAGGTTCGGGATCTTGAAGTGATCAGACCCGAATGCGAAAGTTAGGGTTTTTCGCCAAGAACAGGTCGTGCGCACTTGCTAAGTGCGCACCGAGCAGGTCCTGCGCACCTGCTAAGTGCGCAGGAAGAGGAACCTGCGCACTTGCTAAGTTCGCAGGGAGGGAAGCCTACGCACTTGCTAAGTGCGCAGGAAGAGGGACCTGCGCACTTGCTAAGTGCGCAGGAAGCAGTGTCTGCGCACTTGCTAAGTACGCAGGCATCAGGACTGATTAAGTAAAGTCAGTATGTTAGAGTGGTTAAACCGTTTAGCGTCGAGTTAAGTCTGATAAGTATCAAATTGCTATGATTGTTCAGATTGTGTGAGATCCAGTAGACCGTTGCAGCTTAGATACCAGGTGAGTTCTAATCCCCTTTTTGCCTTCTTTAGGGGTGGTGTGCATACTTAGTGTAAAGCGTTTATTATATTTTATATATTATAAACTGAAGTGAAAAGCTATGTTTAGTGTAAAGTTTAAAAGAGGCAAAAGTATGTTTTCAGTAAAGTAAGATATATCATTTGGCAAGCGTTTACTATATTTTCATATACATAAACAAAGGCATGATATATGTGCTAGTATGTTTTCAGTAAAGTAAGATATATCATTTGGCAAGCGTTTACTATATTTTCATATACATAAACAAAGGCATGATATATATGATAAGCTATGTTTCAGAAAGTAAGATGTATTTTATGATAAGCTATGTTTCAGAAAGTAAGATGTATTTTATGATAAGCTATGTTTCAGAAAGTAAGATGTATTTTATGATAAGCTATGTTTCAGTAAAAGCAAAGATATATCATTTGGCAAACGTTTACTATATTTTTATATACATAAACAAAGGCATGATATATGTGTTAAGATATATTTCAGTAAAAGCAAAAATATATCATTTGGCAAGCGTTTACTATATTTTTATATACATAAACAAAGGCATGATATATGTGTTAAGATATATTTCAGTAAAAGCAAAGATATATCATTTGGCAAGCGTTTACTATATTTTTATATACATAAACAAAGGCATGATATATGTTAAGTTATGAACAAGATTTACAGAAAGTTTTATGAACAGTAAAGTGAACAGTTTTCCTTCGAGAATATGTACCAGCTATAAAGGTCCTTGGGACAGATGTTACTTGTACAAGATGTCAGATATGGGTTCTACCCATTAGTAAGAACCTTTGGGTTCGTTAACGGTTGTACAACTGGGATGAGTGACGGCGGTTGCTCAGGAGGTCCACGCAACCTCCCCTTAGCGGTAATGTCGGTTCATGGACGTTAGCCATGGGGGCATTGACCAGGTACTCGTCGGTTCATGGACGTTAGCCATGGGGGCGGTACAGTAGTAACAAAAGGAATTGACGGTTAAGCGGTAATGTCGGTTCATGGACGTTAGCCATGGGGGCATTGACCAGGTACTCGTCGGTTCATGGACGTTAGCCATGGGGGCGGTACAGTGGTGACAAGGAATTGACGGTTAAGCGGTAGTGTTGGTTCATGGACGTTAGCCATGGGGGCATTGACCAGGTACTTGTCGGTTCATGGATGTAAGCCATGAGGGCAGTACAGTAAAGAGGAATTGACGGTTTATTATACGTTTTAAACTGTTTGAAAAGTAAAGTATGTAAAGTTTAGCCATATGGGCAGTATAAATATGTTTTAGTAAATCTTTTGTATAATTGATTTAAAGTAAACGTTAGAACTCACTCAGCGTTGCTGATTTTTAGTATGCATATCAGTTAAGTGCAGGTTTAGTTGATGGATGTAGATGCTTGGCTTAGAGAGAAGAATTACCCGAAGATCAGCATCTGGCATCCTGTTTATGTTTCTTTTGTTTATGTGGATTAAGACAAGTTTCAGTTGTATTTGACAAGTTATGTTTAAGACATGTATGTTTCCGCTGTGTATGTTGAAGTTTTAATTCGTTTCCGATGTGTTAATGAATGTCTTATGTTTAAAGTGCTATGTGTTGATGAGTAAATCCAATAAGTGAGGTCTCCCGGGTTTGGGGCCTCACACGAACCGATTTAGGTCTAATTCTAGTGCGATTGCTCAGAAATCAACCAAATATGTGGGTGATTATGCATGTAAAATATGTATAATTGATAACGCATCAACCGCTAAACAAACCGACTTGAGATAACTAGAACGCAAGGAAAAGACCGGAAGGAAAAGAGGGTGAGTTCATATTAATATTTCAAAACTAGGATATATGCTAAAGATATGGCTTTATATGATAATTATATATATATATATATATATATATATATATATATATATATATATATATTGCATTGTTCATATAAATAACAATTCAAATTGTTTATAAACGTATAAACGGTACCGGTTGCAATGACCTACGTAATTTTACTAGTCTTTGATTACGTAAAACTGAAGTACGGTGTGTACAAATGGTTAAGCCTATAGGGAACAAATATGGGACGAGCAAAATATGATATATGAAATACAAAGAGCTCATAAATAATCAAGTTATGCTTCGTCTGTTTTATTACTATGTTTGTTACTAGACTCACTAGTGTAAACTGACATGTTTTTAAGTGTGTATCCCATATGGTTGTTAAAGAAGGATCAACATGAAAGGCACAAGGTTGAGAGACTTATAAAGAATTGGAAGACTTGCTTTTGAAATCTATATCTAACTCTTATGATTTTACCTAAATGAAGACAAGATGTTATTTTTCTTCGCTTAGGTAATGTACTCTTTAGTTAGAGTTAATTGCACGGATGGCCCCTATGGTTAACACTTTTTGCTAGGTTGGCCCCAAGCGTGTTGAATTACAAGGTTGATCCTAACAATTTATGAATTTGTAACATAGATAGCCTTCGCATGGACGGGGTCTAATTCCTCCGTAAATGGTCACACGAACATCCCACTTGATGGGTAATTTGGTAATTTCGTTGCCACACCCTGGCACCGTTCTTCGCCGAATCTCGAATCTCCGCCACGAACCTTTCCCAAATTTCACACCTATTTAAATCTTTCGATTCTTCAACCGAAAACCGTCTCAGTTTTGCTCAAACACAAAATTTTAAAGTATTTGATTCGTTTTGTTACTGATTCTTGCTAAAACATGGTGCCAAATAATGGGTTCGATTCAGAATTTGCTCTTCTTGAACTTATACACCATCACTTATTAGATAATTTGGTCATAAACTCCGGCAATAGTCTCCTGCCAATGAGCTGTCAGGGCAATAACTTGTTTCCTTACGTTACTGACACTTGGGGTGAATTACCCTTGCAACAGAATGATGCCGATGACATGCTGATAACACTGTTTCTTCTCGAAGCGTTAGACTTTGAGTGTCAGTCGTTTCCAGAGAGGACCACGTCGGAAAAACACTACCATTGTTAAATCCGAGCGAGAGATTCTTGTGGGTTCGTCGGGAATTTCGAGTTATCATATGGCTGGAATTGACGAGGTTACGCAACAATGGGGGAAAATTACAGAGGTGTGCGACGACGGCCATGAGGTATGATCGCGGTGGAGATTCGGGATCCAACGAAGAACGGTGCCAGGGTGTGGCAATAAAATTACCAAATTACCCATCACATGGGATGCTGGTGTGACTCTTTAAAGGAGGAATTAGACGTCTGTCCATGCCAAGGGCCATACATGTTACAAATTCAGAAAATGTTAGGGCCAACCTTATAATTTAGCATGCTTGGGGGTCAACCATGCAAAAAGTGTCAATCACAGGGGTCATCCGTGTAACTAACTCCTTTAACTATTTAGTGATGAAAATTTTATGCTTTGTTGTGTGAGTTCAGTATTAATCGGCACGCTAAGCCTCGCTTAATCAGGGTATGATTGATAAACCGTGAGATCTTCTTGGCACATCCATCTTACAACCTATTAGCATGGCCCAACTCAAGGGATACGCCATTCTATCTAAGAATCCAGTCTACGAGTTTTAGTGCTAATTTTAATTTTATAACTTTATAATATCCGTAAGTAATGGATTATTGGTGGATGTAGTCGGCATTCTAGCATCTTGCTAGTATTGTTTTACATAATTTTTCGCATTTGAAGAAAAAAGACCAAGGTGATCTACACTTTCTTTATTTTGAGCTTAGTCATATCATGACTAATGTGATCTACACCTCCATTCTCGGCAACATTCTTATTCTTATTAGTTGGTCAAGTGATCATTCTATATATTACAATTTAATACACTATGAAACTACTACTAAACAAGTGATTCCACATACGCAATCATTTAACAATGCTGCCAATATCAGTGCTAAACATGGAATTACCAAAAACTAGTAACTTCTTGCCATGAACCAAAATACCATGCTAAACGTGGCTCAAATTAACAACCCTTTTGGCTTATTTTTGATTCATTTGTTGTTCATACTAAAATTGTCATAAAATGATATATTTGTCATTTTAAAATCCATTTTAAGAAAGTACGTTTACTCACCTGGCTATGATGTCTATATGCTTTTGAAGCTTTATTACAATCCACTACTTGAAGGCCTATACGTCATTGCATAATTTCATGAATTGCCAAATGACAAAGCAATAGCTATCGGTAATCAAGTCTTATACCTTATTGTAAAACAGTATCTCATAACCAGTCTAATACCCGCGAGAATCCATTGGGTAATTACCCGTCAGGTATTAGGTATACCCGTGGATATCATGCATAATCGTTAGTTTGTTAAAAAGTAACCGTTGGGATTTCAAATTACATTTTTTCTTCCCATTTTAATTTTTATATAATTTTATGTTTTTAGCAACTACAACAAATTAAAATATGATAAATTATATATATTAACTCATCACCATAAAGTGTTTGAAATGTGTAAACTTCATAATGGTATAAATCCTAAAAGATAATTTCATAGTTCTTAGCATACAAATATAAATAATATTATTATATACTATACATATCCTAAAAGAAAAGTCATAATAAAGCTACTAAAATAAAGTATTACTAAATAACAGTTTAGGGAAAATCAAAATAGATTTTTTTCGAGTATGTGGTTCAGGTTATAAACAGATATTTGCATTATCTGTATCCGGTGAAGAAGATTGAAAAGCGACAACGTACTTGTGTAATCACTAATCAACCCTATGAAAGGATTAACTTAAATCTTAACCAATATATTATCCCCTAAATGACCCGAATGGCTTAAAACACCTTGACAAAGCAACGAGTTTTGCTAGTTGATCAGTTTTCCATAACCATGCAAATTTTTAATTTTGTTAACTTCTGTTAGCAAAATAAACAAAACCAAATTTAATGTTTCTTAGTATCTGAGATTTTATGACTTGTGAGCAGAGATGTTATATTTAGGGTTACTAGGTTTAGGAAAGTAATTATGAGGGGAACAAATTATGATTTGTTAAGATTAATATAAATGCCGGTTATCGTTATAATTTATGCAATAGCTTCTAGAACTAGTAATTGTTTTATCGACTTTGTTCCCAGTTGGGTTACATCCATAAAACCTAGACATGGTTCATAAAGTCAAATCTAATAGACTCGAATATTACTTTTTGGCTCAAGTGTTGTTCTTAAGCCAAAATGTAATAATATGTATTTTTCACTTACCATATGTATAGCAAGTTTTTTATCCTATCAGGTGTTGCATAAGTGAAATTGCCATTCTTAAAGTTGTAATCCATATATAATGATTGTCTACTTACTAACCGGAAATACTTATCATTTGAGAGAATTTTCAATATGATTCAGTTTTCTTAATCTTCTCGTCATCTCATTCTTTAAACAATATATATCCTAACTAACATCAACAAAACTTATGTCAAATTTGATGATCTTGCATACAATTTTCTACTATAGGTTTTGACGGTCATTACTTATGCTTCAACTTATTGCTGGTCATTAACTCGCTTCAACATTTAGCGCAAATGGCACTTTCAACCCTCAAATCACATGATTTTTAACGCTATTACCTTCACTTCCAATGATGATTAGAAAATAACTTATTCAACATCGTCATAGTTTTATGGAACGACCCTTGTGGCCTACAGTAGAGGTGCACAAAAAAACCGGTTTTTTTTTAATCCGGTCCAAACCGAAAAACCGGTTTGGACCAAACCGGTTCGGGTTACCCAAAAACCGTCGGTTTGAAACCGGTTTGATGCTTTCTGGATGAGATCGAGTTAGAGACCGGTTCAAACAAACCGGTTTAAACCGGTTTTCGAGCTGGGCAAAAAAAGAGCCGTTGGGGTCGATTTTAGCCCTTTTTTTGGCTCCATTTGCACCCTTAAAACACTATAAATAGGTGGGGGGTGTTTAGGGTTGATCACACCTCTCTTTACACTCTCTAATCTCTAAAACCGCTCTTTAAACCCGTCAAAAACGCTCTCTAAACTCTAAAAAAAAAGCATGGCAAGTTTTGGTGTTGGTAGTTCCTCAAACGAAGTTACCGTTGTGGAAATTCGAGCAACAACGAGAAATCCGGAAATTTTGTGCAATTACGATATATGTTTGTTGTCAAACGGGAAGGAACGTGCTGGGTTCAAGATGTGTGGTGCGTTTTTGGGGAAAGATTCAAACACTAGTTTGAAAATGCATATGGAAAAATCTTGCCCGTCGTTAAAGGGAATTCCAAGTGAAGGTCAAGCCTCCATGACAAGCGAAGGAGGAATTTGGAACTTTGATCCAAATACTGTTCGAGATCGAATGGCGAGGTTAGTGATTCAAGAAGGATTGTCGTTCAACCACTTTGACAATCCGCGCTTGACAAAGATGATTCAAGAGACACTCCAACCACGTTATCATCAAGTAAGTCGCACAACCCTTAGACGAGATTGTATAAAAATGTGGAAAAAAGCAAAAAAAAGAATTAATTTTGGGTTTTAAAAATTTGCAAACCGGTGTAAACTTAACCACCGATGTTTGGTCGGCTCCACATGGTATACCCGATTCGTACCTTTGCGTTACCGCACATTGGGTTGATCCCAATACGTGACAAATGATGAAGCGTACAATCGCTTTTGACTTGTTTGAATATCCACACACCGGCGAAAATTTATTTTATATATTGGATGATGTTATTAACGAATTTAAATTACAAAATAAACTTTTTTCAATGTCTTTTGATAATGCATCTAATAATACAAATGCGGTTCAAAAACTAAAAATTAAATATAAACCGGTTTGCAACGGCGTTTTTTTCCATAGTCGATGTGTCGCACACATCATTAGCTTGGCGGTGCAAGCCGGGCTTGCAATTGAAGAGGTTTCAAACTTAACATATACTTTTATACAAATGCTTAAAGATATTTTTAGTAACAAAAAAAGATACCATGATTATATTAAATTTTGTCGTGATACGAATAATCTTTGCTTAGGTCCGAATTGGGACGTCGAGACAAGATGGAACTCGACTTATACTATGTTTTATAGCGCTTTACGACAAAGAGAAACTTTAGAACTATTTCATGATATGCTTGCCTCAAAACCTCGTCGTAAAATTCTAAAGTTTCCTTCTACAAATTGGGACATTTTAAAAGACGTAACCGAATTGCTTGAAGTTTTCAAAACCGCCACCACTTTTTTATCCGGTGTTTATTATCCCACAAGTCCATTAACACTAAAACAAATATATTTAATGGCTAACAAGTTGTATGAACTTGAAAATAAAAGCACTCTTTTTACAAAAATGATTGAACCGATGAAAGAAAAATTAGTGAAATATTTTAAATAAATGTCTCCCGTTATAACTTGCGCCGCCGCGTTAAACCCTACCATAAATGTTTACGGGGTTGAAACTTTGATTGATAGAATTACTTACGCTTTCAATTTGGATAGCGAAGACATCCATTTTGCACAAGTTACAAAAACACATTTTAACAAATGTTTACAAGATTTATTTGATGTTTATTTACATAAATATGGTACAACTCCGACTCCACATGAAACAATGTGTACATCATCAAGTGGTAGCTCGAGAGATGTTAATTTGAATTTATATAACGAAATTTTAAATGAATTTAGTAAACGGGCTCGAGGTACCACCCCGAGTAGCGAACTCGGAAGGTATATTGGCACAAACTTTTTAGCGTTTATGCTTCCTACCGTTTTTGAGGATTTTGATATTTTGGCATGGTGGAAAAAAAACGAAGCTTCGTTTCCGATTCTTTCCGCCATGGCCCATGATGTACTAACCGTCCAAGCTTCCACGGTAGCTTCGGAATCTGCGTTTTCTTTTAGTGGCAGGGTATTATCGATACGAAGGACTAGACTCACACCCCTAGCGATGGAAATGTGCATTTGCTTGAAGGACCATTTGGATGCGATGGATAGGATACAAGACCAAACTTCTCTCGAAGACGAAATTCAAGTCGAAGAAACCATACACAACAACGAGATTGATCTTGGAATATCCGAACCAGTCACCGATGAAGAACTAGCCGAAGATGCAAGGCTACGAAGCTCTAGTTCCGAAGACAACGCACAAGAATAATCAATCAATATTCCAAAACATAAAACGTTGAACTTAATGTTTTATATTTGTTATATTTTTGTAATGTTTTACAATTTTATAAATTTATCTTGTCATGTTTTTTAATTTCTGAACTTTCCAAATATTAATAAACGTTGAACTTTAAGTATTAATGTTGCTATACTTTTTTTTGGATTTAATATTAAAAATTTAAAATTTATTTGAATTTTCTTTTTTAATAAAAACCGGTTAGGGCAAACCGGTTTAAAACCAACCCTAACCGGTTTGACCGGTTTGACATTTCCCATTACTAAAACCGGTTTAACCCGAACCGGTTTGGGTCCAAACCGGTTTTGACTTTTCGTTAACCAAACCGGTTCGGGTCGGGTTGAACCGGTTTGGGTTAAAAAACCGATTTGTGCACCTCTAGCCTACGGTATGTACTTTTGGCAAGTATAGTACTATGTAATGAGTTGTTTTCCATGTTTAAATCTTCAAATGGTTAAGTAATAAATGACATACATTTCATAACGTAATACTATTTGATGTGTTCGGTGTGATTAAAAGTTGTAAAAATAGTATCATACTCATAATAATGTTCATCCAACCAATGATATGTACACCTTGGATTTAGGAAATCCATTCTCATTATCTCCTGATATTTCTCTGTATTGCTATTATTATTTCATTTTAATTTATTTAATTGTACTTATTTCATTATAAAGTAGTTGAAGATTTTTTTGTGTTAGTCTATATTTCATACTAATAAAACACTAGCTTAAACTACCACATGTAAACTAATTAGCCTTTATAGAATTTTATATTATCACGTCTAATAATGATTAATAAATTAGTTTTGAATTTATTTCTTACATTAATGTTATAGCATTAGACCATGAGATATGGTCATCCCCGTGAGGATATCGTAGGTGGGGGTAGTGTTCCTGCTCATCAAGTCATGATATTTCATTGAAGGGACCCATAATGTATACACCTTGAAATTAGGAATAGGTGTTTGGGATTACTTTTGGAATCTTTTTTTGACTTTTAAAGAAGTCATTTCTAAAAGTAAGTAGCTTCTTACTTTTGGATTTTAATTTATCATCTCACATTTTACACCTCCTTTTAAATTACTCAAACAACCTTTTAACTTATTAACTTTTTAGAAAAGTTAATAAGGAGGTTCCAAAAGTAATTCAAACATGCCCGAAATCCATTCTCATTGTATCCTTATTTCTATGTATTCCTATTGTTATCTCATTTTAATTGTATTTATTTCGTTATAAAGTGGTTGAATTTTTTTTTTATGGTGTCGATATTCCATACTAATATAACACTAGCTTAAACTACCACATGTAAACTAATTAGCCTTTATAGAATTTTAAATTGTCACGCCTAATAATGATTGATAAATTAGTTTTGAATTTATTACTTATATTAATACCATAGCATTAGACCATGTAAATGGTTATCCCGCCATACCACATAGAGGGGTTGGGGGGGGGGGGGGGGACATCACTACTTGAGGTCAATGTAACAACTTGCATCTGAAGCATTTGTACTGTTATCGTTGGACTCAGATGTCTTTATCCGTTTCGAAGGTTGAGTTACTCGAATCATTTCATGCATCGTCGTCTAATCCGGAGAACGCCTTACAACATCCCAAGCCACCATATGGCCAAAAAAAGGTATTGGTTAGTAGTCGTCTTTAAAATATCGGTATCACTCTTGCCACTTCTCCAGTGACTTCTAGAGGTTTCGTCATCCTTCGAAATATTGATTCAAACATGTGCCAAAATTGCATCCTCGATTGTAGTCTATGGTTGAGTGTGTGCCCGGACCGATATGTGTAGTAGCAGCGACGGTTTTTCATAGCTCTTAACCAGTTGAGATGGTTTCGGCTGGGTTTCAGGGACAATTTCGGATATTATATTTTTACATGTTTCTAAAGGTATATATATAATACTATGTTAGAAATCCTGTGTATTACACGGGTTGAATAAATGCAATGTTATATTATATACTTAGTAATAAAGATTTACATATTATATATTTATAACATATTTTTAATACAAATTCTAGAAACGTTATATAATTATTTTTTAAAAATATTTTATAAAAATAATAAAAGAAATGTTCAATTTATAAAAATGTTTTATGAACAAAACTATTTTTTTTAAACTAAAAAATGTTTTATAAAATTCATTATTATGTAATAGGGGAGAGAGACGGGAAACAAAAAATTATAAAAACAATTAAGGAAATTTGTATTGTTAATAGGAGAAAGAGGCGGGAAAAAATGTTAAGAATGCATAAAAGAGTGACAAATGTTATATCAAAACCTTTTATTTATTATATAGTATAGATTTTTAGTTTTGCTTAGGTATATGTGATATTTTTTAAGATTATAATGGTATATATGAAATTGCCCCAAATATAAATAATATTGAAACTTAAGTAAGTAACTTTTCTTGTTTAATGTAAAATCGATGGAACTTAATTATTATCTTGTTATTAAACATTTTACAAGTTTTGAATGAAAAACGCATCCTGAAATATGAAAACAAAAATGTGGTATATTATAAATTTGTAACTATATGAACATGTTATTAAACTAAAAATATGACAATATTTTATATTTTAATAAACAATAAAATAATATCATAAATATTTTTTAAAATTCAGAAAAAAATATTGGAAGAGAGGAGAGAGAGAGAGTGGATGAAGGGAACTAGACTACTTTTTTATGTTGCACGCATCCATCCATGCCAGAGAACACTGTTTACAAACACAACCCAAAAATAAAACCACATCCTCCATCCATCCATCATCTCACAAGCACCAAAAAAAACAAAATCTCTCACCCCAAATGTTTTTCTTCATAAACTTTTGATTTTACATGCATTTATCAATCTTTTAGATTTCAAAATCTGTTTTTGTTCTATTATTATCTTCAAGAAGGGGATGCCCTTACCCTTTGAATTTCAGGGGAAGGGGGTGGTGGTGTTGGACAATCAACAACACGCAGGTTTTCTTGTACCTTATGCAAATCCAGTTGTACATTTGCAAGATTTGGTGAACAAGAAGAGGAGGTACATCAACGAACCAACTTCTGTCCTGGATAACATCACCACCAGCCCAAGCCCACCTGCTTCCACTTCCACCCTGTCTTCTTCTCACGGCAGCGCTGACACAGCCGGCGTGGCGGCGCTCTCTTCCAAATGGCCACCGTCGGAGAATCAAGAAACCAGCACCTCCAATGTGGGACTTCTTGACCTCCACCACTTTCAACCACCGCCGCCGCTTGAAATCACCACCGGAAACGAGAAATGCGGCGGGATGGACGACTGGGAAAACGGAGACTCCGGCCAAGACCATGCCATGCTCCGGTGGATCATGGGGGATGTTGAAGACCCATCCATGGGTTTAAACAAAATGCTTCAAGCCACCGCCGCCGGAGTCACCGGAGATCCGGCGGACTTCGAGTTTAACGGCGGGTTTGGTGTAGTTGATCAAGGTTTTACATCTCTTGCCGGAATCGGAAACTTACCCACAAACCCTCAAATCCCACCGGCGCCGGCGATGTTCAACACCCACCACCACCACCATCAAAATCAAATCTTTTCACCATTAAACGACACCCAAATGCTCCCATTTGACATAAAACCAAATCTTTTCAACCCCCACCTCATCCCACCCCAACACCAAAGGTACAACCCAGAAAGCATAGAGTACAACCCTCCAATACACAAAAACCCGTTTCCTGATCTGGGTCCAAACCCACTTCAATTCCTTCAAAAATCCCCATCCATGAAGAAGAACACACCAATTACCATCAACCATCATCAGCAACAGCAGCAAGGGATCATTGACCAGCTTTTCAAAGCAGCAGATCTGATCCAATCGGGGACCGATCCGATACTCGCGCAAGGGATATTGGCGCGGCTCAATCATCAGCTTTCACCAGTCGGTAAGCCTTTCGAAAGGGCTGCTTTTTATTTCAAAGAAGCCCTTCAATTACTCACACATTCAATCCTCAACAATATTAATCCCCAAATTACCCCCACTGGTTCACCTTTCACTTTAATCTTCAAAATCGGCGCTTACAAGTCATTCTCAGAGATTTCCCCTTTCCTCCAATTCGCCAATTTCACTTGCAACCAAGCATTACTCGAATCCCTCAACGGGTTTGACCAAATTCACGTCATTGATTTTGACCTCGGCTACGGTGGTCAATGGGCTTCTCTTATGCAAGAGCTCGCGTTACGTAACGACGGCGTATCGTACTTCAAAATCACCGCCTTTGTATCCCCTTCAACTCATGACCAGCTCGAATTAGCGTTGACCCGTGAGAATTTAATCCATTTCGCTAGTGAAATCAACGTGGGGTTTGACTTGGAAATAGTCAGCATTGATGTTCTTGCTTCTAATTCATGGTCTTTACCCTTTCATGTAACTGATAACGAAGCCATTGCAGTGAATCTTCCAATTCACGTGTTTTCGAATCACCAGACTCAAATTCCATCGGTTCTTCGATTCGTTAAAAGTTTAAGGCCGAAAATCGTGGTGTCGGTTGACCGGGGGTGTGATCGAACCGACCTTCCGCTTTCGAATCATGTGATACACGCGCTGCAGTCATACTCAAACTTGCTCGAGTCGCTGGAGGCGGTCAACGTGAACGTTGACTCGTTGCAGAAGATCGAGCGTTTCTTGGTCCAGCCTGCGGTTGAGAAGATCGTTTTGGGGCGGTTTCTTTTCCCCGAAAAGACTCCACATTGGCGAAATATGTTCCTGTCAGCTGGGTTTTCGCCGTTGTTGTTTAGTAACTTTACTGAGAGTCAAGCGGAATGTTTGGTGAAAAGGACTCCTGTTCGCGAGTTTCATGTCGAGAAGAGGCAGTCGTTGCTCGTTCTCTGCTGGCAGCGTCGGGAGCTCGTGTCGGTGTCCGCTTGGAAGTGTTGAAAGGTGTCGATTAACGGAAGGTGTTGTGTTTGTGTTGCGGGTTTATGGTCGGAGAAAGAAGGTGATATGGTAGGTAATGTTGTTAGTACTTGATATGGTTATATGAATGTGTTGCTGTTAATGATGTTTTTTGGGCCATTTGTGGCAGCTAAAACGTTAATCTTGGGTTTAATTATGTTTAGGTTATGTCTTTCGTTGTAATCTTTGTAGCAAAACCGAAAGCAATTTCGAATTGTGAAAAAGAAACTATTTCGTAACCGTTCTGCAGTTCGAGATGAGTTGTGTGATGTGAAGTTATAAAATCAACGCTTGTCACCTTTTTGCCGGTTGAACCGACGTTAAGGGTTGTGTTTATGGGTTGGCCTGTAGATACATAAACCCGAACATGACACTTGTATTTACAGGTTCATACAAACACAACTTTTTAACATGGTATATTAATAGTCTTTCTTTTGAACGGCAGTTACGTTTAAACTATATAAAGTTATAAATTTACATTAAAGGATATAAATGTGGATAAAGCAATTAAGTTTAAACTATAAAATTTGACTTTCATTTTCTTTTAAACTTTGATATAAAGTATCTAACCCGTCTTAAATTATGATATAAAACATATTAAGGTTTATAAAAATAAACGGTTTAAATAGGTTAACGTGTAAACATGCTAAGTTAATCATGATGTTAACCCATTTAACTAAACTGATCCAAACTTGTTTACGACAAGACAAATTTTTTATCATATTTGTATTGTTTTTCACACGTGTCAAATTCTTCTATATTGTTAGCCCAATTTTTTATTTTTACTTTTCTTGTATTTATTTTTTATATTTTTCATTTTTTGTTTAATAAACTATTATCCTTCTAGACTCCCTCCTTTGGGTTCATTTTTTTTTTTGGAGGGGGGGGGGCTCGAGTGAGATTAAAAAGATACAATGTGTGGCTTGGGATTGTGTAGCATCGTCAAAGAAAAATGGTGGTCTTGGGCTCTGTAAGCTCAAAAACATTAACACAACTTTGTTATTTAAATGGGGTTGGAGGTTCAAAACGGAAAAAGACAATCTTTGGATTAAAGTCATCATTGCGCTTCACTCAAACAGGAACAATTGGGACTTTCTTCCTGCGAAAAAAACTCTAAGAGGTGTGTGGTGTAATATGGTTAAAGTGGTCAATAGGCTGGTGGATGAGGGGCGGTCTCTTCGTCATTTCATGAAAGGAGAGGTTAGGGATGGCAACGGCATTAGCTTCTGGTTGGATCCGTGGATAGTAAACGAGCCTCTTAGGGACCAGTTCTCGAATCTGTTTTGGTTGGATGGTCAAAAAAAGTGCACAGTGAGCGATAGGTGTCCAGGGTTGGGAGCCGATGTTCCGGGTTCATGGCAATGGAGTTCGCAGCCAGCTAGTAGGGTGGAGAGATCAGAATGGATCGGGCTACGTCTTTTACTTTCTTCGGTTTCTCTTTCCGATACGAAGGATGGCTGGGGTTGGTTGGGGGACCCTTCGGGTGAGTTCAGTGTTGGGTCTGTCAAAAAGATTATTTGACAGTGGGATTGACTTTAGTAATAATTATGTTATGAATTGGTGTAAGTGGATCCCGGCTAAATGTAATACCTTCGCTTGGCGCGCGGAGTTGGACAAAATCCCTACTATTGCGGCCCTTAGGTGTCACACCCCGGCCGACGGCGGATTAAACGCCGGGGCTGACACGGTTGTTCAAAAGCTCATGATCATCTAATTAATGCGAAGATATTTATTATTCCATATTAAATAACCCATTACAAAACAATGAAACGACAAAAGTTAACATGACATATATTTTCAGTTTAATTTCTAGGTCCAAGTCCTACGTGAGCAGCAAGGACCTTAAGCAGGAGCACCTGAAACATGCGAGTAAAAGTCAACTACAAGTAGTTGGTGAGCAACATAGGTTTTGACACCAATACCAAAGTTTAGATAAAGTTTACGATTCAAAAGATTCTAATACAGATCTAAAGCATATCTAATAACACATAAGGCTCCAAGCGTACAGTTCAACCCTGGTAAATGAAATATAGCTGCCACAATCCCACGGATTGCCGTTTTGATAAAAGGGTTAGATAACACCCGAAGTTTTATAGTTCACATGGGGAGATACACCCATGACAATAGTTCACATCCAACATGGGGAGATACACCCATGATGATGGTTCACACCAACAACAACCCGCCAAGGTTATGTGGTAAGTTTAGTTTAGTTTCGGTTTCCCCTATAAATGATCATGTTAGGTACTGCCTTAGGCTTGCAACACAAGTTAATGAACGTACTGGCATGCATTCATGCAATGGTCACCAAATAGTTAAAGATATAAAGCATGTAGATCATAGCAAAGAATCAAGTTAAAGAATCGTGTAGATAAGATAGTTAATGCATGTTTCACCCCAAAACAAAAGCAGTAAAAAGGGGCTATGAATACTCACATGAATGAGGAGCTAAAGATGATTGAGTTCGATAAGTTGGATGGATATTGTGAGGAATACTCACAACAAACCTACAAGATAGATTTGGATTCTAGGATTGAGATAGGTTGTACTAGATAATAAGATTTGAGATTGAAGATAAGTTTGTATAAGTTTTGTATTTTAAAAGATTATTTAAGGTTGCTAGACATAATATGTATAATAGTTGGAGTATTCGAGATGACACGATTTATATATTTAGATTAAGGTATTTATAAATAGGTTGATAAAACAAAAATATGGATAATCCTATCAAGACTTTATAGAATAATTAGATTTTAATTGAATGAAAGAGATTTTGTATAATTATTTATTTAAAAAAATAATCATTTAATTATTTAAATAATTATCCTTTGTCAAAATAATTATCTTTATGTTTAAAAGATTTTAATAATGCTTAATAATAACATTATTAATTTATAAGATAGATAAGTAAATTCGTCTAAACAATATATTTATTTAGAAATACAAAGTTTCATGGTTTCAAATAAAAAGAAGATTAATAAACTTTTGAGAATTGATTTAATTGAATTTCTAAATATTTAGATTATATATAAAAGTTTAAAAGTAACCTAAAATAAGTAAAAGTAATTTTATAAATTTTAGATTTTATGGTTTTATGATTTTAGAATTTTATATAATTTTATTTAGAATTTTTGAAATTTTAAAATGTAGAAAAGAAGGTTTTAAAAAGGAAAACAGGAAATTTCGAACCCCTGGGATTCGAACCGGCGACCTCACCCGGGCCGCACACACGGGCGCCTTAACCATCAGACCATGGCTTATGCCTTGGTCTAGAACTGGCTTGTTTTAAACATAAACCCTAGCTCCCGTATCACCTTCTTCCCCAAACCAACCGGAACCCTAGCCAACCAATTCTCTCAATCCGGCTAATAACCGGCCTTGATTTCATGGGGCTTTTGATCCCCTAGTTCCTACGGTTCGATTGATGTAACTTCTACCTCATTTAATTGTGTAAATCGTGAGACCGATCGAGCAAAAGTCGCGACGAGTTCTCCGACTGGTCTGAGCTCCGGCGATGGTTTACGAAGATTTTAAAGTCGTAGGAAGCTTGTGGTGCCTGTCGTCGATGGTTTGGATTAACTATTTATAGGAAATTTAGGCGAAATCGAATCGATCGAGTAACCATCATTGAAGAAGGCTACGGTTTACTGGTTCGTTCGTTTTCCGATCATAATCGTCCAATTAACGAGGGGAGATGGGTCGATTAGCCTTTGCGAGCGTTTTGCCGTTTTTGGATTCGATTGATATTACCTCAGTCGCGAGATCGACGTCTTGGTTTCAAAGCCGGCTTCCAACAGAATCAAACTCGGATCGATTTGAGAGAAGGAAGAAAGTTTCGGTATTTGCAACATAGTCCCTGACGTTTCCCTTGTTAACATTTTATGCATAAAATTAACTTTAGATTTGGTTTAAGGTTTCAGAATTTGCAAATTAGGTCCCCAGACTTTCAAAGCTTTATTATTTTATGTAAAAAGTTATGTTTTTTTATTTAAGTTTAAGTTTCAATGTTTTATAAAACAAACCCTAAGTTTTTTTTTATAAAGTTTAATTAGGCTTGTAAATTTATAAATCTTTAAAATTAATATAAGTTATTTAATAAAAGTAATAAATTTATTTTAAATTATAACTCAAATTAATTATTTAAATTAATTACATTTTTAATTATAATTTCTTATTTTTCTCAAATGACTTTATTACTTAATAATTATACTTTAATATTTTTGTAATTTGTTTATAATTTGTATTAACATTTTTATAAATGTATATGTTTATTTATTAAAATAATAATAAATGTAATTGTGTTAAATCATGGAATTAAATATGAGCATATAAAAGAATTCAAATATATTTCCAAAATTAAATAGGTTACAATGCCGGACAAGTTAAAATTAGGTCAGAAATTCCTCGGGGATTACAGTCTCCCCTACTTTAGGAGATTTCGTCCCGAAATTTCACTACGAGGAGGGTCCTGGGAATAGATGAGGGTACTTGGCCTTCATTTGAGCCTTACGTTCCCAAGTAACTCAGGACCACGTTTGGATTCCCATCGAACCTTCACAATTGGAATTCGGCTTCGCTTGAGCTGCCTAACCTCCCGATCCATGATTTCCACGGGTTTCTCCACGAAGTGCATTGACTCGTCAATGTGCACTTCGTCGAGCGGTATCTGGAGATTCTCGTCAGCCAAGCACTTCTTTAAGTTTGAGATATGAAAGGTGGGATGAATGTTACTAAGCTCTTCTGGTAGATCCAACTTGTAGGCTACCTTCCCAATTCGTTCCAGGATTTTAAAAGGGCCTACAAATCTCAGTGCAAGCTTCCCCTTCTTTCCAAAACGGACTACTCCTTTCCAAGGGGATACCTTGAGAAGGACTAGATCACCGACTTGAAATTCTAAGGGTTTTCGACGTTTGTCAGCGTAGCTCTTTTGTCGACTCCTTGCAACCAGAAGGTTGTCTCGGATTTGCAAGATCTTGTCAAAGGTTTCTTGGATGAGTTCGGGGCCAGTAATTTGTGATTCCCCAATCTCCGTCCAACAGATAGGAGAGCGGCACTTGCGACCATAAAGTGCTTCAAAAGGAGCCATGTCAATGCTCGTGTGATAGCTGTTATTATACGAGAACTCGACTAAGGGTAGGTGCAAGTCCCAATTACCCTTGAAGTCAATGACACAAGCTCTAAGCATGTCTTCGAGAGTTTGAATCGTTCGTTCGGACTGACCATCAGTTTGCGGATGGTAAGCCGTACTAAGATTCAACTGAGTGCCCAAAGCTGATTGTAAGGATTTCCATAAACGAGAAGTAAATCGTCCGTCACGATCAGAGATGATGTTGAGAGGTACGCCGTGTCGACTACCAATCTCATCAATGTAGATTCGAGCCAATTTCTCAACTCGGTAGTCTTCACGGATAGGCAGAAAATGGGTAGATTTTGTCAAACGGTCAATGATCACCCATATGCTATCATGACCACGGGACGTGTGCGGGAGCTTGGTTATGAAGTCCATGGCAATACACTCCCACTTCCACACCGGTATCTCGGGTTGTTCAAGCAAACCTGATAGACGCTGGTGCTCGGCCTTAACCTTCAAACAAGTAAGGCACTTGGACACGTACAGAGCAATGTCCTTTTTCATACCAGGCCACCAGTATTGAGTACGAAGATCCTTGTACATTTTGTCTGCACCCGGATGGATAGAATAACGAGTCTTGTGAGCCTCGTTCATAACAAAGGTACGGAGATTATCACGGTCAGGGATCCAAATGCGGTTTAGAAAGTAGAGTAACCCATTGGGTTTGGTCTCAAGTTGGAGTTCTGCACCGCATGACATTTCGTTGTACATGTTCCCTTTCGTAACCGAGAGAGGTTGTGCTTCCAGGATACGAGTTTGAATATCATTTTGGATACGAATACTATGGATCTTGATAGGTTCTTTACGACTAAGGGCATCGGCCACGACATTCGCCTTACCAGGATGATAATGAATGTTGCAGTCGTAGTCGTTTAAGAGTTCAACCCAACGCCTTTGCCTCATGTTGAGTTCTTTCTGATTGAAGATATGCTGGAGACTCTTATGGTCGGTGAAAATCTCACATTTAGTACCATATAAGTAGTGTCTCCAAATTTTGAGAGCGAATACGACCGCACCCAGCTCAAGATCATGCGTCGTATAATTTTTCTCATGGATCTTGAGTTACCGAGACGCATAAGCTATCACTTTGCCTCGTTGCATAAGAACACAACCGAGACCTAAGTGAGAAGCGTCACAGTAGACGACAAAGTCTTCATTTCCGTCAGGAAGAGTTAAGATAGGGGCTTCGCACAATTTTTGTTTTAGGGTCTGGAAGGCTTCCTCTTGCTTTGGTCCCCACTCGTAGGGCTTGCCTTTGTGTGTTAAGGCAGTGAGTGGCACCGCAATTTTGGAAAAGTTGGCTATGAAACGACGATAATAGCCAGCTAAGCCAAGAAAAGAGCGGACTTCGGTAGGGGTCTTTGGAGTTTGCCAGTTCTTCACTGCTTCAATCTTAGCAGGATCCACGTGAATACCCTTCTCGTTGACTATGTGTCCCAAGAATTGGACCTCTTTAAGCCAAAATTCACACTTGGAGAACTTAGCGTATAGTTGCTCCTTCTTCAAGAGATCCAAAACTAAACGCAGGTGTTTCTCGTGCTCTGCTTTTGATTTGGAATAGATTAAGATATCGTCAATGAAGACGATCACGAACTTGTCCAAATACGGCTTACACACGCGGTTCATAAGATCCATGAATACCGCGGGTGCGTTGGTTAGACCAAAGGGCATAACCATAATTCATAATGGTCGTATCTTGTACGAAAGGCTGTCTTCGGAATATCGGATTCGAGGACTCGCAACTGGTGGTAACAAGAACGAAGATCAATCTTTGAGAAATAAGTCGAGCCTGGAAGTTGATTAAATAAATCATCAATCCTCGGAAGTGGATAACGGTTCTTCACAGTGAGCTTGTTGAGCTCCCGGTAGTCGATTCACATCCGGAATGAACCATCCTTCTTCTTGACAAATAGTACGGGTGCTCCCCAAGGAGAGACACTAGGACGGATAAATCCTTTGTCAGAAAGTTCCCGAAGTTGGCTTGCGAGTTCTTGCATTTCTGACGGTGCAAGACGATAAGGAGACTTTGCTACAGGATTTGCCCCAGGCACTAGATCAATACGGAATTCGACTTGACGTACTGGAGGAAGACCAGGTAAGTCTTTGGGGAAAGTCTTGAATGATCGGAATGTCTTGAATTTCTTCCCCCTTGTCCTTCTTTTCCACAATGTGTGCCAGGAAGGATACGTACTTCTTTCGTAAATACTCTCGGGCCATGGTGCAAGGCACGAGTTTGAGTCCACTATTAGGCTTTTCACTAAGGACTTGTAGCGTGCCGCAAAAGTCAGACACGAATGATAGTAGTGACTCTAGTTTGAAGGGGATTGAGGAGAAAATTATCGGAGGAATGTTTGAGTTTCCGAAGGTGGAATGCATCATTTAAGGTGAGGATTTGATGATTAAAATTTGTTTAAGATGTAGTCTAATGTGCTCGAGAAATGTTACTAAATAACAGGTTTCACAAACATCGGTCAAGGTCAAAATAACATAAAACTTTACGTGATACGAATAACGTTACTACTGACAATATAATAGGAACACTTATATATAGGAAGTACCAGCGGCGTATCCACCATGCCCTTATCATATTACATTAGTCCCGTTATTATATATCAAGATAGGTTTTATGTCATGACAAGATTCACCATATTTTCCATGCGTTGACTTTTATAATTACGTGTGCACCCGTAATTACTCAATTCATCGTATGGTCCGTATAGATCATCCCATTGTGTGGGTAAAGAGGGGATACAAAATTACTTAACACATATTGTTTTCACGTATGGGCTGCTAATAAATGACTGTGTTCCTAGATAGTAAGGTCAATCAGAAGTTAAAGAACATAACTTAGAGTTTCACGGTTTCCTCGTGTTGGAACAAGGATATGTCAAACCCTGAGTAGCCTAAAAGTTTGTAGTGTGCATTGGGGCGGATTGGTACCATTACCACCACCACCACCAGTGGCACTCCCATTGCTGTTGTTGTTGTTGTTAGCCTGAGTGAGTTGATTTACCAACCGAGTCAGGAGTGCAGCAAGGTCGTCGTTGTTTGGCACGACGAGGAGGCATTCCTCAAAGGTATGAATAGAGAGTTCATAAGATACAAATCATGATCAGGAGTTTGTAAATAAGTTGCAAGTTAATGGATTTAAACATGGATGGTACCCTAGGGGGTACATTGACTTGGCAAGGCTCTGTGGGTTCATTTTAATGTTTGAGAAGTCATGCTTTAGCCTATAAGTGGACACTCATCCCAAGAATTCCCAGGAAAGCATAACTGGTCCATCGGTTGATTTGGATTTATACGAAATGCTTTCCTAGACAGAATTCCCAGAATACAGGCATCCACCCTTCCGGATTGCACAAGTCCCCATTCGTTAGTTAGAACCCACATACCTTCGGGAGTTTAGTTTGGATTAGACCTTTCAGTCTAAGAATATAGTTCACTTGTAGTTCACGTAGTTGCATCAGGTAGCTAGAAATAGATAGATAAGCATAGCATAGAGAGGAGTTCCTAAAGAAATACACGAGTTAAACTCATGTTTGGGACTCCTAGGTTATAGTCTAGGTCATGTGTCTAATAACCTAATTCCCTATAACCATGGCTCTGATATCAATCTGTCACACCCCGGCCGGCGACGGATTAAACGCCGGGGCTGACACGGTTGTTCAAAAGCTCATGATCATCTAATTAATGCGAAGATATTTATTATTCCATATTAAATAACCCGTTACAAAACAATGAAACGACAAAAGTTAACATGACATATATTTTTAGTTTAATTTCTAGGTCCAAGTCCTACGTGAGCAGCAAGGACCTTAAGCAGGAGCACCTGAAACATGCGAGTAAAAGTCAACTACAAGTAGTTGGTGAGCAACATAGGTTTTGACACCAATACCAAAGTTTAGATAAAGTTTACGATTCAAAAGATTCTAATACAGATCTAAAGCATATCTAATAACACATAAGGCTCCAAGCGTACAGTTCAACCCTGGTAAATGAAATATAGCTGCCACAATCCCACGGATTGCCGTTTTGATAAAAGGGTTAGATAACACCCGAAGTTTTATAGTTCACATGGGGAGATACACCCATGACAATAGTTCACATCCAACATGGGAAGATACACCCATGATGATGGTTCACACCAACAACAACCCGCCAAGGTTATGTGGTAAGTTTAGTTTAGTTTCGGTTTCCCCTATAAATGATCATGTTAGGTACTGCCTTAGGCTTGCAACACAAGTTAATGAACGTACTGGCATGCATTCATGCAATGGTCACCAAATAGTTAAAGATATAAAGCATGTAGATCATAGCAAAGAATCAAGTTAAAGAATCGTGTAGATAAGATAGTTAATGCATGTTTCACCCCAAAACAAAAGCAGTAAAAAGGGGCTATGAATACTCACATGAATGAGGAGCTAAAGATGATTGAGTTCGATAAGTTGGATGGATATTGTGAGGAATACTCACAACAAACCTACAAGATAGATTTGGATTCTAGGATTGAGATAGGTTGTACTAGATAATAAGATTTGAGATTGAAGATAAGTTTGTATAAGTTTTGTATTTTAAAAGATTATTTAAGGTTGCTAGACATAATATGTATAATAGTTGGAGTATTCGAGATGACACGATTTATATATTTAGATTAAGGTATTTATAAATAGGTTGATAAAACAAAAACATGGATAATCCTATCAAGACTTTATAGAATAATTAGATTTTAATTGAATGAAAGAGATTTTGTATAATTATTTATTTAAAAAAATAATCATTTAATTATTTAAATAATTATCCTTTGTCAAAATAATTATCTTTATGTTTAAAAGATTTTAATAATGCTTAATAATAACATTATTAATTTATAAGATAGATAAGTAAATTCGTCTAAACAATATATTTATTTAGAAATACAAAGTTTCATGGTTTCAAATAAAAAGAAGATTAATAAACTTTTGAGAATTGATTTAATTGAATTTCTAAATATTTAGATTATATATAAAAGTTTAAAAGTAACCTAAAATAAGTAAAAGTAATTTTATAAATTTTAGATTTTATGGTTTTATGATTTTAGAATTTTATATAATTTTATTTAGAATTTTTGAAATTTTAAAATGTAGAAAAGAAGGTTTTAAAAAGGAAAACAGGAAATTTCCAACCCCTGGGATTCGAACCGGCGACCTCACCCGGGCCGCACACACGGGCGCCTTAACCATCAGACCAGGGCTTATTGTCACACCCCGCCAAGGCGGAAACGCGAGGCGCAACGTTCATGGTTTCCAAAGCATATGATTACCGCAAACATATACATGATAAATGGATACATTAACAAGTTTAATGTTTTACATTACAAAACATAATCTGAGTTTACAAAAATTTAAGATTTCACAAATATGACTCAACTCAATGAGTTATACAAGGGAAATCCTCCTTGAGTAGTATCCATCGTGCATGCATGTAATCTATATTGCTAACCTTGAAATCACGTTCAGTTACCTGAAAAACATACTTAAAATCGTCAACACGAGGTTGGTGAGTTCACAGGTTTAATCAAATAGTTCTTTGAAAAATTCAATTGTTCGTAAATAGTTTCAGTTGTATGTGATAAATAGAATAAGAATTGTTGACCCATTTGTAAACTAGCTAGGAATACAAATAATATGTTCATACATGGGGCGTAACCAAACCTTGACATGTGTACACGCCCCTAATTTCGTTATTCAGTTCTATGCGGCCATAAATCCTCCAGATTGTGGTTAGCGCGACTAACCATGACCGGGAGACGTCACTCTCCATAGTACTATTCATAGGACCCTAGGCTACAGTTAATGGTTACTATGTTGTTCCAGGGGACTTTCGCGGCCTCCATTGTGTTGTTCTCATCCCATGTAAACATAAAAGTCGTGTCTTATTCTCTTGTTATCCCATAAAATAGTTGAAGTATGTTTTTCCCCCAAATATTAGAAAGCAGTAAAAAGAAAGGGGCCGTGAAACTCACCTTGTGTTTGTGTATATACTTGTAATAATATTTGTTGTAGTCAACCTTGACTGTTTGTACCCTAGATACCAAGGGTAAATTGTTGTTAAGACCAACGTCTTAATTGTAAATTGTTCACCGACCTTGTAAATCTGATTATGTTTGTTTAAATATCGTTTTAGTTTTCCAACACATGTTTTGTTATAAAATAGTTTTGAGTTACTGCCCAACTGGGACTGTTGTACAGGTGTCGAAACTTCTTAGTTTCGATTGGGCATATGTGTGTCGAAACTACTTAGTTTCGATGGAGTGGTCAGGAGTCGAAACAACCTAGTTTCGATTGAGTAAAAGGTATCGAAACTCCTAGTTTCGATTGAGAAACAGGTATCGAAACTCCTAGTTTCGACTGAGAAACAGGTATCGAAACTCCTAGTTTCGACTGAGAAACAGGTATCGAAACTCCTAGTTTCGACTGAGAAACAGGTATCGAAACTCCTAGTTTCGACTGAGAAACAGGTATCGAAACTCCTAGTTTCGACTGAGAAACAGGTATCGAAACTCCTAGTTTCGACTGAGAAACAGGTATCGAAACTCCTAGTTTCGATTACTGGACTTCTGTTTTGACAGAATCAGTCCGGCATATTTTGATGTTTTAAACTTGAATTCGACACACTCTTCTTGTTATCTTTCTTGCGTTTAAATAAGATGTAAGTTTAGTTACGGTTTTAAAGAACATAATATGAAAAATATCGAGTTTTTACCTTAAAAACAGTGATGAAGATGATGAGAGAAAACAGAGAATGGTCTCGAATCTTCTGTTGAACTTTCTTTAGAAACACTTGAAATCTTCTTAAAACACTAGATTGTGGTGGATTTTTACCTTAAAACTTGGCTTCGATTTTTGAAGAGAAATGAGAAGATTTTCGTACGAAAATGAGAGAGATAAAAGGTTTGTGAGAGTTTTGAGTGAAAGGGTATGGGTTATATCTGAAAATATGGTAAAATGGGACGTGAGAATGGGGATGGTTTCCCCTGCACTTCGGCCGAGAAGTCAAGGGTGGGTTAGGGGGTTTGGGTTATAATAATAAAACAATTAGATTTTTGGTATTAATATCAATTAGAGTTTTAAAAGGGGTAGTTTAATTCGGTTTATTTTCCCCACGGTATTATAATTTTATTCTAAATATAATTTATGGTTCCACGTAAAGTTTGTGTAAATAATATATATATATATATATGTATATATATTTTTCTGGTTATTTATTTCAACCAATAGTGTTCGAATTAAGTCGGGTTATAAGTGTATGTGAACCGGTAATTCCCAGAATTACCAAAAATATAAAATGAGACAATGTTCGGTTTTTGTTAGACCTTCATGTCCTTGTTTGTGAAATTAAGTAAATCACAAAAATGATTATAATGTAAACTCGTTTATTGTAATGTAAACTTGTTCATAATGTGTACGGATATTGACCTGAAATGTCGGGTGTCACATTCTCCCCTTGTTAAAAGAATTTCGTCCCGAAATTCAATTCGTGTCCTCTTGAACTGGTGTATCCTTAAACAAGGATGGGTATTTTGTTTTCATTTGGTCCTCTCGTTCCCATGTATACTCAGGACCACGCTTTGAGTTCCAACGTACTTTAATCAGTTTGATCCGACTACGTCTCAGCTTTTGAACCTTCAAATCTGAAATCTCAATCGGTTCCTCGATGAAATGAAGTTTATCGTCAATATGAATCTCGTCAGACGGTATAATTAGTGTCTCGTCTGATAAACACTTCTTGAGATTTGATACATGAAACGTATCATGTATATTGTTTAGTTCTTGTGGTAGCTTGAGTTTGTAAGCTACAGGGCCAACCCTAGCCAGTATTTCGAACGGACCAACGTATCTAGGGTTGAGCTTACCACGGTTACCAAACCTTGCAACGCCTTTCCATGGTGAGACTTTTAACATTACTCGGTCGCCAATTTGAAATTCTAATGGTTTTCGTCTGTTATCAGCGTAGCTCTTTTGTCTATCCCTGGCCGCTTTTAGACGGTCCTTAATTTTGAAGATCTTATCAGTGGTTTCCTGGACAATCTCAGGGCCTGTCAAATGTTTTTCACCAACTTCCGCCCAACATAGCGGTGAGCGGCATTTACGACCATATAAAGCTTCAAACGGTGTTGCTTTAATGCTCGTATGGTAGCTGTTATTATAGGAAAACTCAGCTAATGGTAAATGAGTATCCCAATTTCCTCCGAAATCAATTACACATGCACGGAGCATATCTTCTAATGTTTGAATGGTCCTTTCGCTTTGACCATCTGTTTGTGGGTGATATGCCGTGCTCATGTCAAGACGTGTGCCCATTGCTTCTTGTAATGATTTCCAGATTCTAGACACGAATCTGCTATCTCTATCCGAGATAATAGAAATTGGCACTCCATGCCTAGCCACAATTTCCTTGATATAAAGCTTTGCAAGTTTCTCGGTTTTGTCAGTTTCTTTCATTGGCAGAAAGTGAGCAGATTTTGTTAATCGGTCGACAATAACCCATATGGTATCATAACCACTGGAAGTCCTGGGTAATTTTGTGATGAAATCCATAGAAATTTGTTCCCATTTCCATTGGGGAATTTCAGGTTGCTGTAGTAAACCAGACGGTTTCTGATGTTCGGCTTTTACTTTTGAGCACGTTAGGCATTTACTGACATATGTGGCAATATCTCCTTTCATATTGGGCCACCAATATAATTCTTTTAGATCCTTATACATCTTATCTGAACCTGGGTGAATGGAGTACCTGGACTTGTGGGCTTCGTCCATAACTAACTCCCGTAAGTTACCAAAACGTGTCACCCAAATTCTATTCATGAAGTATAAAGTGTCATCTGACTTTGGCTCCAATTGCTTTATCATTCCTTGTAAAGCTTCATTCTGAATGTTTTCTTCTTTGATTGCCTCATGTTGTGCCATCCGAATTTGAGTAGTAAGATTCGTATGAATTGTCAATCCTAAGGCACGAACACGAAGAGTTTTAACTCGTTCTTTGCGACTTAAAGCGTCCGCTACGACATTGGCTTTCCCGGGATGGTACTTGATATCACAATCATAATCGTTTAGTAGTTCTACCCAACGACGTTGTCTCATGTTAAGTTCCTTTTGATCAAAGATATGCTGGAGACTCTTGTGATCAGTAAAGATAGTACATCTTGCACCGTAAAGGTAATGTCTCCAAATTTTGAGTGCAAACACAACTGCACCCAATTCCAAGTCGTGGGTCGTATAATTCTTTTCGTGCACTTTTAGTTGTCGTGAGGCATATGCGATGACTTTGTCTCTTTGCATTAACACACAACCCAGTCCTTGGTGTGATGCATCGCAGTATACGACAAAATTGTCGATTCCCTCAGGAAGGGATAGAATTGGTGCACTACACAGCTTCTGCTTTAGTATTTGAAAAGCTGACTCTTGCTTGTCATTCCAATCATACTTATTTTCTTTCTGGGTTAATTTGGTTAAAGGCAGGGCTATTTTTGAAAAATTCTCGATGAATCGTCTGTAATAGCCGGCCAAACCTAAAAATTGACGTACTTCTGTCGGAGTCTTTGGTGCTTCCCAGTTTTTGATCGCTTCAATTTTAGATGGATCAACGTGAATTCCTTCCTTGTTGATGACATGTCCAAGAAAATGCAATTCTTGGATCCAAAACTCACACTTAGAGAATTTAGCGTAAAGTTTCTCGTTTCTGAGTAGTTCTAAGATTAATTTAAGATGATGTTCATGATCCTCCTTGGTTCGTGAATATATTAATATGTCATCGATAAACACAATCACGAATTTATCCAAGTATGGTTTGCACACGCGGTTCATGAGATCCATGAAAACAGCTGGTGCGTTTGTCAAACCAAATGGCATAACTAGGAATTCGTAGTGACCATAACGAGTCCTAAATGCTGTCTTTGGTACATCTTCTTCTTGGATTCTTAGTTGATGATACCCTGACCGTAGATCGATCTTAGAGTAGAAGCTAGAACCTTGTAGTTGATCGAACAAATCATCTATTCGAGGTAGTGGGTATCGGTTTTTGATTGTAAGCTTGTTTAATTCTCGGTAATCTATACACATCCTAAAGGTTCCATCCTTTTTCTTTACGAATAAGACCGGAGCTCCCCAAGGTGAGAAACTCGCTCTTATGAAACCTTTATCAAGCAACTCTTGAAGTTGATTTGATAATTCCTGCATTTCAGAAGGTGCTAATCGATATGGTGATCGCGCAACCGGGGCGGCTCCTGGTACCAAATCGATTCGAAATTCGACTTGCCTAGGTGGTGGTAAACCAGGTAAGTCTTCAGGAAAAACTTCAGGATATTCCTTAACGATTGGTATATCCTCAAGTCGACGTTCCTCGGGTTTCTTCTCGACGACGTGAGCCAGGAATAAGTAATAGCCTTTGCGTAGGTACTTACGAGTTTTCATGCAGTTTATCATCCTTAACGCTACTCCACTCTTCTCACCTTGAATCGAAAGAACTTCTCCGTTTGGGAGTGGAATTTGGACAATCTTCTCAAAACAAACAATCTCTGCATGATTCTTTGACAACCAATCCATGCCAATAACAACGTCAAAGCTTCCTAAGTCAACAGGTAACAGATCTATACTAAATGTGTGATTTTTAAGATATAAGGTACAACCTTGAATGACCTCTCCGGTATTAATTAATTTTCCGTTCGCTAATTCAATTGTATACTTTTGTTCTAGTTTGCTGGGCTTAATACCGAGTAGGGACTTAAAGTCATTTGACACAAAACTCAAATCAGCACCCGTATCGAAAAGTATAGAGGCATAGTGATTATTTATCGGGAACGTACCAGTGACAATGTTTGGATCTTGTCGTGCGTCACCAGCTCCCATCACAAATGCTCTTCCACGGGCCTGATTGTCGTTTCAGTTCTTCAACTTTGGACAGTCTTTTCTGAAGTGCTTTGGATCTCCACACTCAAAGCATCCTTGATTCATCCTTTCTATTCCTGGGTTGACTTTTCCTGCTACTTGATTTATCTTGTTAGGGTTCGTATTACTCCTACAGTTATGGGCCAGGTGCCCATACTTTTTACACTTCCCACATTGGATACACTTTTCGCTGTGATGATATCCACACTTGTCACACCTCGGTAATGTTCCAAGATATACATTTTGTCCCACAGTGTTGGCGACAAAGGCTTTCGTAGTTTCAGGTCTCTTGTAAATTTGATTCTTGTTTTGGTTAATTGGTTTTCCAAACCATTTCCTCTTTTCCCCAGACCTTCCTTCCTCGGTCTCCTTCTTCTTAAACAAACCATCACGTACAACATTATCCCTTAGTTTGAAAGCCAGAGTTATGGCGCTCTTGGCATCCATAGGGTTCGATGAAGTCACCAGACCTCGGATTTGAGGTGCGAGACCCCACAAGTATCTTTCAACCTTCTTGTATTCTGGGGTAACCATGTGTGGAACCAAGATTGCTAACTCATTGAATCGGTCAGTGTAGCCAGCAACATCATCTCCTGTCATTTGTAAATTCCACATTTCAGATTCGATCTTTTGCAACTCATTTCGAGGACAGTATTCCTCGATCATCATGGCTTTTAAGTCTTCCCATGACAACTCATATGATGTCTGCCTTCCCAAAGTCTTTACTTGTGAATTCCACCAGGTTAAAGCTTTATCAGTGAGTGAGCATGTAGAATACTTCACCATGCAGTCAGCGGTGCATTCACTAATATCAATCACCGATTCCATCTTCTCTATCCATCTCATTAGTCCAACTGCACCCTCGGTGCCATTGAAGTTACGGGGTTTGCAAGACAGAAAGGTCTTGTAGGAGCACTTTCTAATTGGAGCATCTGTAGAATTACAAGTCATAACGTCATTAATTCGAATCATGACTATATGTTATGGCTTATTTATTTTATTACCTCCGGAACCTCCAGCTGTACCGCTACCTCCTGCACCTCCGGAACCTCCAGCTGTACCGCTACCTCCTACACCTCCTCCATTATTTCGATTGGCTTCATACTACTCCATGGCAGCAGCTACTCGTTGTGCTATGAGTTGTTCCACATTTGGGGAAATCGCCTCGTTGTTGTCACCAGTAGTGTTACGGGTTGTCCTACGCTTAGGTGCCATGACGTTCTTTCTAACATATCAATTAAAAAGAAACAACATTATATGACAATAATGATAGCTCATGACATAAGGATACAACAACGTCAAGTGTAAACAGCCATTATCACAACATAAACCATTACATACATAGTCAAAACATTCATAGCACATTGTTCCAAAAGACAAGGATACAAAAGAGATGGGTTCACATGACCTCATCAGTACTAAAGTTTTAAACTACTTAATGTACTACGGGCACAACCCGCCCGTAATAGGTTTAAAAGAAGAAGTGAGAGTACAATCCAATCATCATGGCAAGTCCTGCCATGACAAAACTAGCTCTCGCCACAAATTCTGCAGCCAACGTCCTTTCTTCCAGAGCCTCCACCATGTCTCGGACCGCAACTGTGAACTGCCAGTCCATGTCAGCTCTCAACTCTAGATAGTTAGTGGCATCCTGTATGTTTCGGGTGCGGTCATCTAGAGTCTGAACTCGAGATCCGAGTCCTTGACGAAGTCGCGTGGCTGCATCCCCCTGTGCCCGGATGTCATCTAGGAGATCATCAAGACGCTCCTCATGCGTACGAACGCGAGCTACCAAGGTAGGCACAGTGAGCTCTATGGCTTCCCCAGTGTGGGGTAGGGGTGTTGGGGAGTTAGAAGACTCTCCAAGCTCAAAGGTAGATGGAATGCTCTCCATCTCCCTCCAACGTGCCAGGGTACGAGGCATCCAACGGATGGTTCCCACAGTAGGGTGGTAGCAGGGTCTTTGCCTAGGTGGTTCTTCACCAGCCACCAAGTCTTCTGGGTCACGGGCTGCTAGATTCCTTTTGCGTGGAATTCGAACCTTCTTCCTAGCGCTTTGCACCTTAACTGGTCCTCCGCTTTTCTTTCGGTAGACGATAGGCGGTTTTCCCAAGGCGACTTTAGGTGGTGTGGAGCTACGGGTTTGTACTTGATTTTTGGGACATGAGGCGGAAAATTCCTCATTTGATTCAGTGTCAGAGACGGGATCAGAATGTGAATGTGACGACATGCTTGTGACTACAATATCCATATGACAAAATGACTGGTCATGCAATGCTTATGCTATGAAAACGTTTTAGTGAGTCATTTAGATTATAGACTAGGTTCCAATTTAGATTCCTAGTTCACTATAATCAATGGCTCTGATACCAGTTCTGTCACACCCCGCCAAGGCGGAAACGCGAGGCGCAACGTTCATGGTTTCCAAAGCATATGATTACCGCAAACACATACATGATAAATGGATACATTAACAAGTTTAATGTTTTACATTACAAAACATAATCTGAGTTTACAAAAATTTAAGATTTCACAAATATGACTCAACTCAATGAGTTATACAAGGGAAATCCTCCTTGAGTAGTATCCATCGTGCATGCATGTAATCTATATTGCTAACCTTGAAATCACGTTCAGTTACCTGAAAAACATACTTAAAATCGTCAACACGAGGTTGGTGAGTTCACAGGTTTAATCAAATAGTTCTTTGAAAAATTCAATTGTTCGTAAATAGTTTCAGTTGTATGTGATAAATAGAATAAGAATTGTTGACCCATTTGTAAACTAGCTAGGAATACAAATAATATGTTCATACATGGGGCATAACCAAACCTTGACATGTGTACACGCCCCTAATTTCGTTATTCAGTTCTATGCGGCCATAAATCCTCCAGATTGTGGTTAGCGCGACTAACCATGACCGGGAGACGTCACTCTCCATAGTACTATTCATAGGACCCTAGGCTACAGTTAATGGTTACTATGTTGTTCCAGGGGACTTTCGCGGCCTCCATTGTGTTGTTCTCATCCCATGTAAACATAAAAGTCGTGTCTTATTCTCTTGTTATCCCATAAAATAGTTGAAGTATGTTTTTCCCCCAAATATTAGAAAGCAGTAAAAAGAAAGGGGCCGTGAAACTCACCTTGTGTTTGTGTATATACTTGTAATAATATTTGTTGTAGTCAACCTTGACTGTTTGTACCCTAGATACCAAGGGTAAATTGTTGTTAAGACCAACGTCTTAATTGTAAATTGTTCACCGACCTTGTAAATCTGATTATGTTTGTTTAAATATCGTTTTAGTTTTCCAACACATGTTTTGTTATAAAATAGTTTTGAGTTACTGCCCAACTGGGACTGTTGTACAGGTGTCGAAACTTCTTAGTTTCGATTGGGCATATGTGTGTCGAAACTACTTAGTTTCGATGGAGTGGTCAGGAGTCGAAACAACCTAGTTTCGATTGAGTAAAAGGTATCGAAACTCCTAGTTTCGATTGAGAAACAGGTATCGAAACTCCTAGTTTCGACTGAGAAACAGGTATCGAAACTCCTAGTTTCGACTGAGAAACAGGTATCGAAACTCCTAGTTTCGACTGAGAAACAGGTATCGAAACTCCTAGTTTCGACTGAGAAACAGGTATCGAAACTCCTAGTTTCGACTGAGAAACAGGTATCGAAACTCCTAGTTTCGACTGAGAAACAGGTATCGAAACTCCTAGTTTCGATTACTGGACTTCTGTTTTGACAGAATCAGTCCGGCATATTTTGATGTTTTAAACTTGAATTCGACACACTCTTCTTGTTATCTTTCTTGCGTTTAAATAAGATGTAAGTTTAGTTACGGTTTTAAAGAACATAATATGAAAAATATCGAGTTTTTACCTTAAAAACAGTGATGAAGATGATGAGAGAAAACAGAGAATGGTCTCGAATCTTCTGTTGAACTTTCTTTAGAAACACTTGAAATCTTCTTAAAACACTAGATTGTGGTGGATTTTTACCTTAAAACTTGGCTTCGATTTTTGAAGAGAAATGAGAAGATTTTCGTACGAAAATGAGAGAGATAAAAGGTTTGTGAGAGTTTTGAGTGAAAGGGTATGGGTTATATCTGAAACTATGGTAAAATGGGACGTGAGAATGGGGATGGTTTCCCCTGCACTTCGGCCGAGAAGTCAAGGGTGGGTTAGGGGGTTTGGGTTATAATAATAAAACAATTAGATTTTTGGTATTAATATCAATTAGAGTTTTAAAAGGGGTAGTTTAATTCGGTTTATTTTCCCCACGGTATTATAATTTTATTCTAAATATAATTTATGGTTCCACGTAAAGTTTGTGTAAATAATATATATATATATATGTATATATATTTTTCTGGTTATTTATTTCAACCAATAGTGTTCGAATTAAGTCGGGTTATAAGTGTATGTGAACCGGTAATTCCCAGAATTACCAAAAATATAAAATGAGACAATGTTCGGTTTTTGTTAGACCTTCATGTCCTTGTTTGTGAAATTAAGTAAATCACAAAAATGATTATAATGTAAACTCGTTTATTGTAATGTAAACTTGTTCATAATGTGTACGGATATTGACCTGAAATGTCGGGTGTCACACTTATGCCTTGGTCTAGAACTGGCTTGTTTTAAACATAAACCCTAGCTCCCGTATCACCTTCTTCCCCAAACCAACCGGAACCCTAGCCAACCAATTCTCTCAATCCGGCTAATAACCGGCCTTGATTTCATGGGGCTTTTGATCCCCTAGTTCCTACGGTTCGATTGATGTAACTTCTACCTCATTTAATTGTGTAAATCGTGAGACCGATCGAGCAAAAGTCGCGACGAGTTCTCCGACTGGTCTGAGCTCCGACGATGGTTTACGAAGATTTTAAAGTCGTAGGAAGCTTGTGGTACCTGTCGTCGATGATTTGGATTAACTATTTATAGGAAATTTAGGCGAAATCGAATCGATCGAGTAACCATCATTGAAGAAGGCTACGGTTTACTGGTTCGTTCGTTTTCCGATCATAATCGTCCAATTAAAGAGGGGAGATGGGTCGATTAGCCTTCGCGAGTGTTTTGCCGTTTTTGGATTCGATTGATATTACCTCAGTCGCGAGATCGACGTCTTGGTTTCAAAGCCGGCTTCCGCCAGAATCATACTCGGATCGATTTGAGAGAAGGAAGAAAGTTTCGGTATTTGCAACATAGTCCCTGACGTTTCCCTTGTTAACATTTTATGCATAAAATTAACTTTAGATTTGGTTTAAGGTTTCAGAATTTGCAAATTAGGTCCCCAGACTTTCAAAGCTTTATTATTTTATGTAAAAAGTTATGTTTTTTTATTTAAGTTTAAGTTTCAATGTTTTATAAAACAAACCCTAAGTTTTTTTTTATAAAGTTTAATTAGGCTTGTAAATTTATAAATCTTTAAAATTAATATAAGTTATTTAATAAAAGTAATAAATTTATTTTAAATTATAACTCAAATTAATTATTTAAATTAATTACATTTTTAATTATAATTTCTTATTTTTCTCAAATGACTTTATTACTTAATAATTATACTTTAATATTTTTGTAATTTGTTTATAATTTGTATTAACATTTTTATAAATGTATATGTTTATTTATTAAAATAATAATAAATGTAATTGTGTTAAATCATGGAATTAAATATGAGCATATAAAAGAATTCAAATATATTTCCAAAATTAAATAGGTTACAATGCCGGACAAGTTAAAATTAGGTCAGAAATTCCTCGGGGATTACATTAGGAGAAGGAATGTGGAGGTTAGTGAAGCCGCTTGTTTGTTATACGGGGCTGGAGATGAGTCGGTCGACCATCTCTTCTCTTATTATATTGTTGCCACTGTCATTTGGCAAAAGTTGAGCAGATGGTGCCGTGTTCTGAATATTTTTTTCTTTTTCATTTAGATCTCTTGGAGCTTCATAATTTTTGTGGGTTAAAGAAGGTGGAAAAGGTAGCGTTTCACGGTATTGTCATGATTACTTGCTGGAGTATATGGAAAGCGAGGAATAAGCTTAGATTCAAGAACAAGGAGGTAAAGATTGAAGACATTTTTAGCGAAGTTAAATCGATTGGGTATTTGTGGTTTAAAAGTAGGTCGAAAATTAAGTAGACTTCTTGGGGTGATTGGTGTAAATTTGTAATTATGTGGTTGTTTGTTGTTTGTGACTACCTCGGTTTTGCAAGACAGTGTTGTTTGTGTTTTTTAATGAAGTTAGCCTTTTAAAAAAAACGTTCTCGGGTGATTTTGAATCTAAAGTTTGTGGAAAAGCAAAACTCTTAAAGATGGGGTCCATTAGTTTTTTTCCTTATTTATTTATTTATTTATTTTAACTGTTATAAAATTTAAGTTGTATTTACAAAACTAATATTTATATATGATCTTGTAAAAGGTTTGTAAACTTATATTTATAAATAATCTTATGAAAATTAAAAATATATTATTTTATAACAATAAAATTTAAGTTACTTTAAAAAAATTGATAAAATTTAAGAACTCCATATTAACTTAAAAATTGAAAATTTTCTTCTAATAAAATTTAAGTTATTTTTGACATGTTTACAACTTTATTACAACTCGTCAACTTTTTTGACTCATTTAGATAAATAGGTTAAACCGGTGTCTTCGGGTTACATGGTTGTAAGTATATGTGGGTTAAGGTTGTTATCTTTGACATAACTAAATATATAGCTCGTGTTTATGTTCGGGCTTTAAACGAGTGCGGTTTATGGTTACTGTCTTTCAAAATTTTAATTTTTTTCCTTAAGTATATAATATTTAGAAGTATTTTATACAATATATAAATAGACTAAATAATATTTTTCATTCGCAATTATGTTATATTTATTTATACGATATTACATATTAAATTTATTATTAAAAAGTACATAAAGTGGTTACAGAAATAATTGTAAAGTAAATGATTTGAAAATGTAAGAAGATTTCTGGATGTGGATTTCTTGTGAAAAGTTTATGGAATGGTTTTTGAGTATTGTTGATGTATCAAATGTGATGCAAGTTTTTGAGTTTCTCCAATGTTTATCGGATGTTGGAGGATATCATATGCATTAAATATGGTGTTTTTAAGCTCTAATTAGTTTATTAATTAAGCACTAATTTTAATGACACTTCTAATCATATCACATGCAACTTTTCTTATTGGACCTAACAAATACTTGTTTATCCTCTCTCTTTTCTAAAATAATAATTTATATTATAATGTTTGGATATGAACTACTTTATTTTTAAAAGATAGTTATAATCTAATTTAAGAAACCTTAAATATGTTTAATGATTTTAGATATTGAGAAAATTCATTTCATACTTAAAAAGTCAAATATGAATTATTCAAATTTTAATATACTCGTAAAAACCACAAAATCAAATGATTTAGATCATGTTCTCTCATCCAAGGCGGGGTTATTGTTTATTTATTAATGGGCACTTTGTTTTATACTTTTATGTGAGTTTTAGTAGGAAGGGCATACCTGTAATCTTCCCTCAATTTTGTCCCTCAGGTTATATGGAAAATAAAATATTGATAACATGATAAAATTGTTCTATTTTAGTTTGCTTAGTATAGGGTTTTTATCAAGTTTTGAATTTATAGTCATGTAACTTTTACACTCAACATTTAACATATGATATTACTAGCTTTGATGTTGTTTCATATGTTTTATTATTTTTTATTTTACAAATAAATAAAACTTTTTTCTTAAATCATATGTTATTTTGATTTACATAAAACCCTTATAGTTGGATATTTTGCTCCATATGCAACATAGAACATGATATTTTTTCTTGATAAAAAAATGATTTGCTATCCAAAAAGGGTCTGCGACACATCTTTTTGCTCGTTTATATTCTATTTCGATGTAATTTTTAATGGTTCTAATCTACTTTGGGAAGTGATTTTTATACGTATAAAATATTATTTTAGAAGTATAAAGTATATGTTATTAAAAGTAATATTATTATCGTGCATGTGGTTATTATACTTGAGGTATAAACAACTTTTTTAGATATACAAGTTACTTCTTTTTGTATACAACATGAACTAATTGAAATAAATATAAACAGTGATAACTGCAAGAGATAAAACATATACCTAAGAAAAGTAATAAAATCAAAATAACTATGATAATAGATGATAAAAAGTAAATTAATTAGTAAGTAAAGTAAAAAATTCATTTATAAGTTCATATTTTATTTTTCCAAAAAAAAAGAAATTATGGTTGATTGTTCTTTAAGGTTGTTGATTGAAATAAAAAAGGTTAAAAGGACGTGTAAGTCTTTTAATTATTGATAGTTTTAATAGTTTATTTCTGATTAAGACAGACTGACAAGCTTTATATCATCTTTAGTTTACTTCCTACCTAATTCAATCACCCCTCCTTTAATTGCTTATTATAATAGTTTTTAGATTAAAATAGTATACATTACTAGTTTACTACTTTATTTGTTTAATATGATTTATTGAATTTATTTGATGTTCTGATTAACATTCATACAATTTTTTTTAACGGCAACAATATATATATAGGGGTGGATTTAAAAGAAAATCAATAGTTAGGTGAAAATCAAGAAAATCACTAAAAAAAATCAATTTTAATCAATAATACAATAATATTTATTTTTTATTTTATTTTTATTTTTTTATAAGAGTGTCAATATAATATTACAAATTTTTACCAAAAAATCATTTAAATATTGGCTTACGTATACGTAACCCATAGTGTTACGTATACGTAAACAGAAAACAAAAAAAATTCAAAAAAATTGTGGTTACATATACGTAACACATAGTATTACACATTGTTTTAGTGGTTTTCTCGGTTTTCGCCTAACTTTGTAGTTTTCTCTTGATTCCTCCCCTATATATATAGGATTAGGTTCAGGTAAAAAATATTTTAATTGTAAGAAGGGTGAGAAGGATTTAGGGCCATTAGATTAAATTGTAGAAAATATTTAATGGTTGAGATTATATTGTAGGAGAAAAAGTTGTTGGAAGGGTATTTTGGTATTGGCCACTTTTGTTGACTTTTTATCAAGTCCCCCCCCCCCCTCATTTTTAAACGTTCATAACTTTTACATACGACATTATTTTTTCAAAAAATTTACACCATAAAAACGAACGTTTTTTTATCTTTAAAACGAGTATAGTGTCGTTATACACAAAAACGATTTTTTTTTACGTTTTTCAGCTCATTGTGTAATTAGTCAGGTTAATGTGTAATACAAGTTCAATATGTAATACAAGTTTATTGTGTAATACAAGTTCAATGTGTAATACAAGTTCATTGTGTAATACAAGTTCATTGTGTAATACCACGTCTGGTCATTGTGTAATACAAGTTCATTGTGTTATATGTCTTTATCATTGTGTTTTACGTTTTTCAGCTCATTGTGTAGTTAGTCAGGTCATTGTGTAATACAAGTTCATCGTGTAATACAAGTTTATTGTGTAATACAAGTTCATTGTGTAATTAGTCAGGTCACTGTGTAATACAAGTTCATTGTGTAATACAAGTTCATTGTGTTATACAAGTTCAATGTGTAATACAAGTTCATTGTGTTATATATATTTATCATTGTGTTTTACGTTTTTCAGCTCATTGTGTAGTTAGTCAAGTCATTGTGTATTACAAGTTCATCGTGTAATACAAGTTCATTGTGTAATACAAGTTCATTGTGTAATACAAGTTCATTGTGTAATACCATGTCTGGTCACTATGTAATATATGGTCATTGTGTAATACAAGTTCATTGTGTAATTAGTCAAGTCATTGTGTAATACAAGTTTATTGTGTAATACAAATTCATTGTGTTATACAAGTTCAATGTGTAATACAAGTTCATTGTGTTATATGTATTTATCATTGTGTTTTACGTTTTCCAGCTCATTATGTAGTTAGTCAGGTCATTGTGTAATACAAGTTCATTGTGTAATACCACGTCTGGTCATTGTGTAATATCTGGTCATTGTGTAATACGAGTTCATTGTGTAATACAAGTTCATTGTGTAATTAGTCGAGTCTTTGTGTAATACAAATTCATTGTGTAATACAAGTTCATTGTGTAATACAAGTTCATTGTGTTATACAAGTTCAATGTGTAATACAAGTTCATTATGTTATATGTATTTATCATTGTGTTTTACGTTTTCCAGCTCATTGTGTAGTTAGTCAGGTCATTGTGTAATACAAGTTCATTGTGTAATACAAGTTCATTGTGTAATACAAGTTCATTGTGTAATATCACGTCTGGTCATTGTGTAATACAAGGTCATTGTGTAATTAGTCAAGTCATTGTGTAATACAAGTTCATTGTGTAATTAGTCAGGTCATTGTGTAATACAAGTTCATTGTGTCAAATATTTTTCATCATTGTGTTATATGTTTTCATCATTGTGTTTTACGTTTTCCAGCTCATTGTGTAATTCGCTCATTATTGTGTAATTCGCTCAAATATGTCATGTCATTATGTAATATGCTCATTGTGTAATATTACTTCATTGTGTAATATCAGGTCTGATCATTGTGTAATATCAGACCTTGTCTTACACATTGATCTGGTGTATTACACATTGACCTCGTGTATTACACACTGACCTTGTATATTACACATTGACCTGATATATTACACATTGACCATTATGCCCTCCCTTTAAAAACAATAAAATGACACATGTCAAACTTAGAATCATTCTTACCCTTCTTATTTTTAAAACCCTTTTTACTATAACCTAACCCTATGATAACCAATATTTTATGTGATAATCGTGAACACAAGTATGAAAATAAGGAGTATTACATATATATATAACACTTAGTATGACATTTACGTGACACATAGTGTGACGTATATGTAACACTATGCTAACAGAAAACAAAATGATAATTGTTACATATATGTAACTCTATGTTATGGTTTTCATTTGGTCTCTACCCCTATATATTTATATACATAGTGGGAGGATCAAATAAAAATTAGTTTTTCGCTAAAAAATCTAAGAAATGATAAAAATCTTAAGAAACGATATCAAACGAACTCCGATTGAGCTAATTTCAGCAGCGTTGTAACCGTCTCGTCGAACTCTACCATCTTAGCTTTTAGGGTTTAGCTTTTAAGGTTTAGATTTTACATTTGAATTTTAGGGTTTTAGCCTTTTGGTTTAGACTTAGGGTTTAGGTTTTAGGGTTTTTTTTTTTGTGGGGGTGGGTGGTTTAGGTTTTTGGGGGTGGGTTTAGGTTTTTGAAGGGTGTGGGTGGTGGTTTTAGGCTTTTCAGGGTAGGGTTGGAGGGGGTTTAGTTTTTTGGGGGTGCGGATGGAGGGGGGTTTAGGTTTTTGGGTCCGGGTTAGGGTTCGATGAGACGGTTCCAACGCCGCTGGAATGAGTACAATCAGAGTTCGTTTGACCCACTTCTTAGGATTTTTTAGCGAAAAACCACTTTTTAATGTAACCGTCCCCTATATACATATACATATTATAAGTTATAAATTATGTGATTTGACTGGAAGTGATTATCACATAAAATATTAGTTATCCTTAGATCTATACCATAAATATATATATTAAGAAGTAAGTGACACGGCAAGAAGCTAGAAACAACAAAGTAAAGAGTTACATAGGAAAGTTTGAATAATTAAAATTATACCATTAACTAAAATCCAAATAATTTAATCCTTTCCTTATTTTAACCCAAACAAAAGTGTTAGGACATAATCTCTCCACAAAATCTTGATTTGGATAGATAAATGCTCTTAAACATCTTATCATTGCACAGCTTCCAAATGAACCAAATAGTGACCAAAAACTGAATAGTCGTTTTGGTTGAGATGGAGTGAGTCGATGACACCGGTAGCTTCAAAAGTTCTTCCACGGTGACAACATTTGGGTATGGTAGGTTGCATCATACTATAACCTGGTTCCAGATTTGCTTTGAAAAAGAACAAGAGATAAGTAGAAGTAATTTTGCTCGAATGAGGACGCGTCATCAAGCTTTTGTTTTAATGAACCGACCCTGTAGTCTCCTGATGTATCACCGAGCCATCACCAACAATATTTGTCATTGGTTGTGTTGACATCGGACAACAAAGTGCAACAACTATTTGTAGGAAGGTGAGTTCATTTTTATTAAAAAATACTAATAAAATAAATAATGACGGTACTCTCATTATCGGTGTGAAATAAACTAATAAAATACCATGTACAACAAACGAACGAACAAATAATCTAAAAATACAAATTTATATAATAAACTTGAACCGAACCAGGAGTCTTCAACATGTTGATCAACTTCGTTCTTGACAAGAGTCTTCAACAGATTAAGTCTTCAACTTCGTCCTTGACTTTAACAATGAACAAACCAAATTGTTAATGGTTGTGGCTGAGGATTCATGTTCAACACAGATCCCTTAAAATAGATTTCTAATCTGCCCTAAGAGAACCCGTCTGTCTCCAAAGGTACAACATCCTAAGTAGTGCCACTGCCAAAGATGCTCACACCCGAGGTTTCATTAGGTGAAATAGTGTTTTCAAAATTAAGAAAAGAAAATATGAAGTTGATGATGTGATGGAAGAAATTTGTGAGAGTTATCCTCTCTAGTGGGTTGCTTGACCCTCATTTTCTATGTAGATTTCATCTCCTTTTGAAAAATGAATCAAAAGGTTCAATTTATACTCATACGAAACTCAATATTTAATCTTTTTTATTTAAACAAAATTATGACAAATTTATTAATTAAAAGAAAACATGTGATTTATGATATGTTAATGTCAATTTAAATAAAATTATGAGCCATAATTAAAACCTTCATGTTGATTCATAAAAGTGATTTAAGAGTAAAAAACAAAACATCCATATTATTTTATGACAAAGATTTGTTAGCATTAATCAAGAAGATGCAACAATTTCCTACTAGAATCACCCAAGTTTAACAATATTCATTCAAATCATTCAACTTCGAGCATCGATTTCTCATTCATCTTAGCTCTTTTTGGATACGGTTTGGTTCGTTGCGAAATTCTCACATAATAGAACACGGTTTTCAGTAAATTTGGTTATTTGCAATTACATATAATTTATGTCCAAAATTAGTGAAATACCATATTTTCACTTCCAACAATCCCCCACATGAATGGAGATCGATTCAAAACACACAAAGTTCCCAATGATACCTCGACAGTTGAATTCTTGCATATGATAGGTAGGTGTAACTCTTTGAATTAGCAATATTCATTCTAACCACTCAACTTCGAGCATCGATATCTCATTCATCTAAGCTCTGTTTTGGACACGGTTTGATTCGACGTGAAATTCTCACATAATAGAATACAAACCCATTAAATAATAACTATATTAATGGCAGTTAAATATAATTATTTGTGTCAAAAATTAGTGAAATACATATTTTCACTAAATATATCCAACAATCCCACACATGAATGGAGATCGATTAAAAACACACAAAGTTCCCAACGATACCTCGACAGTTGAATTCTTGCATATGATAGGTAGGTGTAACTATTTAAACCTTCCATTTTGAAGCATACTTAGCTTATTAGCTGTCAGTAGAACTTGTTGTCTTTGAACTGATGGCTATTTGTATAAACAACAATATACGTTCAGACAAGACTCTTCCTAGTCGGACACATCTCCTCACTTTCGTGTCCATTATGGTCCTGGAACACTTGCTTGGTTATGTGAAAGCTCTAGGAATTGTGCACACCGTAATTTCATTCGAAGCGATCCCACTTCTCTTTCACATAGGTGATTTATCTCAAATCATTAAAAGCATTTTGGTTAACATGATTTACACAAATCATTAACCAGGCATTATGCTTAGCCTCATAATAATGTCACTAATTGTTATAGGAATAGACTGTGAAGTATTTAAACTACCTTTAGAATTTAGGGGATATATATCAACATATGTATATGCTCCCATAGTGACCACCCTTAGATATATGAGTCAGTTTTCCTATTGAACCTAGATCTTGGGACCTCCAGTTAACTAGGTTAGGTTTCCTTCACATATCCTTTTTCATGGGTTGTAATCTCATTCCACAACTCGGTCTCTATCAACCCTCGGGTTGTTGGATCCAAAACCATTATTCATGACTTCGTCAAGTCAATACAGATAATTGCAGTTGAGATGAGTTATTGTAATGTGTTCTTAACTCGCAAGTTAATATTTCCTATTGTCAACATCTAAGACTATAACCTCATGTCTCAACCTGAATCTTGTTATAATGTTTGCCTTTGGAGAATACAATTCTTATTTCAAGGCGAAGGCATTTACATTATGCCTTTGGTATGTTATATCAAACATCTAGCAAGGTTCTAAGTCTAACTAATTAGCATATGAGTCTTGCAACTAGATACATTATATAGAATCCTTATGACCTTTGTGTACTCCACTCGATCACATGTTTGCAATATCAATTTGGATTACCAAAAATCTTTATTGCCAAACTTTCCCAGTTCAAAGGCAAGTCACCCACACATTTAAGTGTTATTTGATAACATCCAGGCGGGGTAATAAAAGGTTCTCCCTTTCTATACGGGTTTGAGAAAACTTCTCACCTAACCATTTGGACATAACCTAAAAGGTTGTTTCTTAATGACCTTCTCCCTCAACATTTTCTTGCAATTTGATCAATCTTCACTTATGATGACATTTAGTCATCCATGATGAGATAACAAAGATATACATTTTTGTATCAATGAGTTCATCAATGTCTCAACCTAGATTACATTGGCTCACAAGAGCTTTTGAGATAACCAAAGCAAAGCATGCCTAAGTTTAAACTTCCAACACATACTAGTGTTTTAGCTAAACTATTATAAGTTTGTTATCAAGCCATCACGCACTTAGAAAGATTCTAAGTTACTATCTAAGATAAACCTAGAAAGTGAATTATCCTCGTTAAACTTGAGAAACTAGATAACATCATTTGCAATGATCTAGTTAATTAAGATATTCATAAGTTATATCAGTCTGATTATACTGAATGAAAAACCTCCTTCAACTTTGTCTATACACAAATTCATTCTTGTGTCTAATTATATTTTGAATGTTTATAGTTAATTATTCTCCACGAGGAAACATAATTAACAAGTTTTAGTTTAGTATGTTTTAGACTACAATACTCTGGCATATGAAAAAAAGATGTGTCATTCTGATTCATCATAGCCTTAAGAATATCACATAATAGAACGCAAACTCATTAAATAATAACTATATTAATTAGTTGGGGGGGGGGGGGGTTGGGCTGCTGACATCAATGAACCGCGGGGCGACATAACTAACAAGTATTCGAACCCGTGAGAAGGCGCAGACCGGCTGGAATGCTGGCCACCTTGGTTTAATATCTGCAACAAAAGGTGTGTATATATATATAAACGTGAAAATTTCAAAAAGAAAAACCATACATTACCCACTTGTATCATATGCGATGGAAGTTGTACGGTTCATAACAACGATTTTAACTATATATATTATTGTTATATAAAAAGACAATAAATACGAACTTTTTAACGAGCAAAACCGAACACCATTTAGTCAGAGGCGCCTCCGAGATTTCAAATGCTCAGCGCGACTATAGATAAAAGCCCCTCAAAAACCCCTCAAAAACCATCAAAATATATATTTTATATATAATATATAAAATATAATTTTATATAATATATATATATATATATATATATAAATTTATAGTTTTTTTATAAAATATAATTTTATATATATATAATATATATATAGGGGATGGATATTTAAGAAGTGAAAAAAGTATAGGAAGTGTAGTAAGCCACCAATAAATGACATGTGTCCAAAGAGGGGACCAAGGGGGATGGGTGTGTTTTTGCACTAGATTGTACAAACTATATAAAAACATCATAAAAAACGACGTACAAATACCATAAAAACGTCATAAATTAAAAAAAAAATCATAAAAAAACATTTAAACTGGACATTTTATGGTGTTTTTGAAGTGAACGTGCTATGGTGTTTTTAGAACTGGGCAGGTTTTTGGTGTTTTTGAACCGGAGGAATTTATGATATTTTTAAAAGAGTTTTTTTCATCTGGAAAAGAAAAACACCATAATTAAAACACATAAAACCATTATGGTAATGGCGTCCAGAAATGCGTTTTCTATTTTCTGCTTGATCGCGTACGAGCTCCTGCAACTCTCACATTCATAGAGCCGAGCACCAAAGATAACGATTCCTCGGAGATGTTAGAGAATCTGAAAAACGCATTTTCTGTTTTCTACACAATCACAGTTCAAAACACACCATAAAGTTGCCTAGTTTAAAAACACCATAATACACCCAATTCAAAAACACTATAAAATAAGACACCATAAAGAAAACACCTAAAACCATAATGGTAATTTCATAAAAAAAACACCATAAAACGCATTTTCTGTTTTCTGCACAATCACAGTTCAAAACACACCATAAAGTTGCCCAGTTTATAAACACCATAACACGCCCAGTTTCACATACATTTTTTCTGTTTTTCCGCACGATCGGTGATAAAATACACTAGAAAACTCCATGAAAAAGAGCTTGCACAGTTCAAAACACACCATAAAGTTGCACAGTTTAAAAAACACCATAAAACATATTTTTTGTTTTCTTTACAATCACAGTTCAAAACACACCATAAAGTTGCCCAGTTTAAAAACACCATAACACGCCCAGTTTCACTTGCGTTTTTCTGTTTTCCGCACGATCGGTTATTAAAAACAGCAGAAAACTCTAAGAAAAAGACACCATGAAAAAAACGTCATGAAAAAACGCAGTGATTTCAGTCTGATTTTTTTTTGTGTTTTCCGCACCAACCGTTTTGTTTGACTGCAGCCCGGTTTCAACGATTTCAGTCTGATTTTTTTTTGTTTCGTTTGACTTTTGTCAAGTTTGTTTGAATTGTTGTTCATTTTTTTGTGTTCTAGTTTATTTATTAGATTTTGTATTCTGATTATCAAAATTGCATCCTGATTTCAGCACTTTTAGCCTGATCTCTTTCAGAAAATCCATCGTTTGGCTCAATTGCATCTCGATCTCCATCAGGTTTGCTTGAATTTTTGTTAGAATTCATGTGTTCTACTTTTGTTTGATTTCTTGTGTTACTAGATTTTGAATTCTGGTTTGCTTCCAAAAATGCTATAAGAGCTTCACGATTCATTTAACTATTTAAGATAAGTCAGTTTGTTACATTAATTTTGTTTTGTTTATTATTATAACAATTGTCATAGTACTATTGAATTTTTTTTTATATATAAATTTCTACTTTAAAATTGCAATTTTTACTTGTCGCACAAAGCCTTCAAAATATACGGACCGACCCTGATGATATGTTAATATATTCGGGTAAATGTGTTTGGGTAATTGGACATGTATCATCTAATCCCATACCCATCCTAAACACGTAAAATTTTAAAATAATCTTATACCCGATCTCGTATCTAACTCCTCATCCTATTATCTGTCCCGAATATTTCAGCTTTCAGGTTTATTTTTTATCGGATTTGCTTTTTACCAATCTTATCCATTTTTCAGATGGGAGGAAGTGTTACTTTAATTAATTTAAGAATTAGTTTGTTATAATCATCCCAAAGCTGGCATGGTCAAAGGGTCAAGTTCTTATACAACAAAATTCAGATGACAACGACAACAGATCAACCTTAAAAGCCAACTTGTGTTGGAGAGTGGGACCAACTTAAGGTGTTGTCATCATCATAGGGATCCTACCACGTGTATGGCCTGATGTGTTCATCCTTGCGGGTACACCATACCTACCATAGCCTTTTGAATATCAGATTCCAAACATCTACGGATGCTAGTGGCCCATCCCTGCCTCACCACAATCTTTTATGTGGGGTGCCATAACAGACAATCCTTGTCCTTTCATTTCAAAATCGCAAATGGAATGTTACTCATAATTTACAATTAGACCCTTCAGAAATTATTTAATTTCCATTTTAGTCATCCAACTTTATCTCACTTGAAGTTGGTTTCTTTTTGAACTAGTAGTTTGGACCATCCGTTCAAGTTAAAAGCAAAAAAGAACTTACTAAAAAAATATTAATATCGTGAAAATTAATTGTAACCTAAGTTATGCCACGGTTACCATCTTCAATACCTCACAAGAAGAGACATCGAATGATTCTAATTTATTGATAATGTTCATTGGAGCTTTATTGATAATCCACTCACTAGTACCGGTGTAACAAGTGTGACGCGATAAATAACTAAAAAACAATCAATTATCTCTTTTCACCGTTCAACACGACACCTAATTTAACCAACAAGACCACTCAAATATATTGAAGGTAGTAGTACATCATGGAAACAGTTGAGGACGCATGTCAAATTCAGTAAACTAAATATAAATCATAAATGTAAACCCCTGAAAAAAAAACTATCTATATTAATAAGCATATATGACCAAAAAATAAATACATAAAATTCCATTTTTTTGTTGTTGTACTTTTTATGTTTTTGCAACCAAAACCAATTGATTGAGTTCAATTCTAAACACATAACATTCAAACATTTTGGATAAAAAGAACCAAGAACACATGTTAATTTAAATGTATGTTTTGGTCATATAAACCAAACATGCAATGCCCAAGGATGGGAATATGTGGGGTATGATCAATTAATGTGAAAAGTAACCCTTTCTTTCTGTCCAACTTTGTCCCATTGTGAAACTTTGAGAATTAAATTCATCCACACAGTCTTGAGTTTCAAAATTCTTTAATCCCCACAATAATAAATGCATTGAACCCCACAAAGACTCATTCATGATGGATGGTTCGTACAATGCCTTTGCTTTCAATTATCCAATCGTGTTATCTATATGTGCGGATGTTTCTCTCATGATTCAATATATTTATGTTAGAATTTTGGAGTCGATAAAAGAAGAGTCGTTTTTTTTTAAGTTTAGGGCTAATTGTAACAACTTGTTTTTGGAAGATTGGGTGGAGTTTAATGTTTCCGGTATGCTGTAAGTCGTTTTCCTTTTCTGTTTGTTTTCTCAGCTTTTTGCTGGTCCTTTATATTTATATATAAAGTGGTTGTTGTTCAAAAAAAAATTAATATATATATATGAGAAAATACACCGAATGGTTTCTAGTTTGTGAAGCGAACGCCTTAAACAATGTAAAACTACGCCCCGGCTAGGGTTGACGTGTCACTTACATAAAAATCAGATATTATTCCATTAATACTTAAAACGTTAAAACAATTTCAAAGGAGTACGAAATATCTTTCACTACATTTATAAAAAGAAAACTTCAAACACTCAAGCACTTTTTCACCTCCCGTCCCATGTGATCTTGATAACATAACGCACACAAAAACAACAAAACAAAAGTACGTCTGAGTATATAATTATACCAAGTGGGTGGATAACAAAATAACATAACCATGAAACGTGTAAACTTATCATCATATAAACTTGTATCATGTAATCATATAACACTCTCATGACTTGTAATTTCTATAACATATCAACTTGGGTAACAAATATTCATTATTAACTTGCAAATGAAAATATCAAAATAGCAAACCATCGAAAAGTTATCACAATACTAAAGATGCCTAATAACATGGTTGAAACGATATCTCTTTCTAAGATTGGTACATACATCTCTGGACATACTTTCATACACATATACTTATTGAGACAATGTATCATTTCCTTGGGATCAGTCCCCAGACATAACATAACGTACAAACATATTGAGACGATGCATCCTTTCCTTAGGATCGGATCAATACGGCTCGATACACGAAACATACATTCCTCAAAACAATTGGGAAATATATATCCCTCAAAACATATAACAAAACATCAAATCATAACTAGTCAACACACTTTGTAAGGGTCCAAAAAAACGTTTCAGCCATAATAGCATTCAAAATTAATATTGCATTCAAGAGCATATCAAATCATAATATCAATAAGAAACAAAGTTATCTGTACTATAAAAATATATAATAGGTTATACGTACCTTAAACGCGTTGTTTCGAACTTAAGTAACTAACGTTTTCTTGTATATTACAAAATCGATTTTTTGAGACGGTGGGAAAAAACATTAGGCCATATTCCGGTATTTTTTTTAATAAATGTTTTTTGGAGCGGTTTTCTAAAACCGGCCATAAAACCACCTAAAAAATTAACCCATTTTTAGAGGCGCTGTTTTTTGAAGCGGTTTGAACCGCCCCTAAAAACTGTTTTCACCACCTCAAAAAAATCGTTTTGTATTATCATAGTAACCGGAATATTGAATGAGATTTGCTCCACCGATTACAGAACGTCCATATTTCGGTACAACATCATTGATGTGGAGAAATGGGTTACTAAACTTTAATTTGATTGTTGGATGGTCTGTTGTCGGGTCGTAGCGGCGGTGAGGGTCGTAATTAGTAAAGTCGCTCGTGGTAGTATTTACGAGAGATGAAGCTCGGGCTCGAGTTCGTCTTGCACAATCAAGATCGATATGTGAAGCTCGGGTTCGAGCTAGAGCTCGTTTGGGACAAAAACTGTTTCAGGTCGAGTGGTAGCCCCATGACTTTCCAAATGAGAGGTCATGGGTTCGAGTGTCGCTTGGGACAAAAATTGTTCCATGTTAAGTCAGTGGGTTTTCCCAATTGTGTTGTGGGTTTCCTTCTGGGTGATGTGGGGTGAGGTTCGAACCGGGGTGGGGACTCTGGGCCCGATTAAGATAACAAAGTACCTCACTCGCTAGATCAGCTGTTGTCCAAAAAAAGTGGTAATTTTTATAATTTCTTTTACATTAGAAGTTGAATCTATACTATATAATAAATAAAGTTTTTTTTATGTCACGTGTGTTCTCTATATTCATTTTTTTCCACTTCTCTCTCCTATTAAATACGCATTTATCTTTTAATAATATATTTTTAAAGAAAATACTAATTATACTAATAAAACATATTTATTTTAAATTATCCCTTATTATAAGAAATTTTGAAATCTAATTATGTAATTTCTATTTTCAATCAAATAGTAATGAAAGTCAAATTAAATTAAATAGTAAATAACGTATTTTCGAAACCAATTATATATTAATTTTTACATATTTTGAATTTTGTTTTCCATCCTTAGTATATGTAATACATTTTTATATCTGTAAAATATATATAAATATTTAAGAATTTTATGTATTGATATTTTTTTATCCCGTGTGTATTACACGGGGTCTAAGCTAGGATTTAATAAATCTGTGACTTCTGAAATTTTGGTGTAATTAATTCTAGTGATTTAAGCAATGAAAATCTTAGAGAATATAAGCAATGAAAATCTTAAATCTAGTGATTTTCTTTCTTTTCTTCTTTGAAATGAAGCCCAGATGACGCATTGGTTTGCTAATTAACTATGAATCGAACACAACCATCAATGTACCAAAACTATGGATAGTGTATAAGGAAAGAAGATATCAATAAAATTTTGTAACTTATTTATCATATTTTATATACTACTCTTTAATCTAGGGATATAAACGGATCGAGTCGAGCTAAACCCGAATTTTGTTTGTTTAACTTAAAAGAACCTCTTTGAAATGTTATTTTTAAAGCTCGAGCCAGGCTTGTTGTCAGTTCTTCATACTTCTCAGCTCGTTTATTATTTATCTATTTTAGTTATATACATTTATAATTATTTTTTTATATACATTTATAATTATTATATAACATAATATATGTTATTTAATTATTTTTATTGTAATCTTACATGTATGATAATTATTATGTAAATATATATTAAATACAAATTATATAAATTATATAAATAATAAGCTCGCGAGCCTAGTCAAGATCGATGTGTGAAGCTCGGGCACGAGATCGTTTATAAAAGGAGCTCCAATATAAGCTCGGGCTTGGATGAAGCTAATTTAAGCTCGACTTGATTCGAATATTAGTGAGACGATCTCAAGTAGCTCACGAGTGTCTCGACTCGTTTACACCTCTACACTTTTCTGTATATCAATAGAATTCTATAAAAAAATCACTCGTTATCCCCAACTTCTTTATGTGTCACTTTAGAGGTGCACAAACCGGTTTTTTTCGGGAACCGGATCCGGATCGGATCCAGACCGGTTCCGTCAACGATGGTCAACAACCGGATCCAATGGAACCGGTTCCGGATCGGATCCGGTTAAGAGAGTGGAGACTTGGAACCTATTGGGACCGGACCGGATTTATGGAACCGGACCGGACAAAAAAAACCGGTTCCACCGGATTTTTTTTTTTTTTTAAATTAAAAAAAATTAACAAAGATACACTATAAAATACATGTTTTATTTATTTTGTAGCTTTTTTTAAGTGATTTAACAATAGTTCGTAAAAAAAAATACAAAAAACATAATTCAATCAAAAAAAATATATTATTTATTATATTTTCAATCTTCTTCGTCGTAGTCTTCGTAACATCGGTTTTCATTCTTCTTCGCTTGAGATACGTTGGGCTTCATCATAAGCTTGTTCTTCGTTCGAAAGTGGATTCGCCGCCCCTTGTTCTACTTCGAATTCATGTATTTCTTGTTCATTGTCAAGCTCGCCTTCTAGTTTTGCAACATGTTGTACACGTTCGGCGGCATCCAAATGGTCCTTCAAGCAAATACACATCTCAATAGATTCCGGTATAAGCCTCGTTCTTCGAATAGATAAAACCCTGCCACTAAGAGAAAAAGCAGATTCCGAAGCTACCGTAGAAGCTTGGACGGTTAGTAGGTCACGGGCCATTGCGGCTAGAACGGGATATTGGGATTCCCTTCCTTGCCACCAACTCAAGATATCAAAGTTTTCAAACTCTTCGGATCTTAGAGTTGAAATAAAGTCGGTTGCTTGATATCTCCCAAACTCGCTACTTGGTGTGGTTCCACGAGCTCGTTTAGTATTTTCGTTTCTTAAAGTGTTAAATAAATTTAGCATCGGGTTCCTTGAACTACTAGAACTTGAACCCGAACCCACTGATTGACGTATGTTTGATGGATCACCACTTCCACCATATTTGCGTAAATAATAATCAAACATGTTATTAAAAGCCGAATTGAAATCCCTTATTGTCTTTGATTCAAAATTTGGGTCTTCCTCGAACATATTTAAATCATCCGATATTGATCCAATTAATGTTTCAACACCGGTTACATTAATCGTTGGGTTTAAGGTGGCCGAACATGTAACAACGGCCGGCATTTCCGAAAAATATTTTTTTAAATTTAGCTTTCATAGGTTTTACCATTTTTTCAAAAATAGGGCCGTGATATTCAAACTCTTTTAATTTATTACATATTAAGTATAATTGTTGAAGTATTAACGAATATGTGGGATAATAAACTCCCGATAAACATGTAGTTGCATTTTTAAAAACCTCAAGCAAATTAGTTAGTTTCTCCATCATATCCCAACTTACATATTAAGTATAATTGTTGAAGTATTAGCGGTTTTTTTTTTGCGTAAAGTGAGCGTTTTTTTTGCGTAAAGTGAGCGTTTTTTTGCGTTTTGAGAGCTTTTTGAGTTTTGAGAGCTAGAATGTTGTGGTGAACTAACCCATACACCCAATACCTATTTATCCTAAGTTTCAAGCCTTGAAAACCAAAAAAAAACAAAAAAACGGCTATATAGCTGTTTTTTTCTTCCAACGGCTATAACCGATTCCGAACCGGTTCCATTTTGTCCGATTTTTATCCGGTCCGTCAAAAAAACCAGAAACGGTTCTGGATCCGCCGGTTCTCACAAAATCCGGTCCGGTCTCAAAAAACCGGTTCTAGACGGATCCGATTTCGGATAATCCATCGGATCGGATTCGGTTCCGGTTCTTTTGAGCACCTCTATGTCACTTTAGCAACACACATCATTTATCCATTGGAGAAATATTAATGCATCATACATAAATACGCATCATGCTCTATTTATTTATACTATTAGAAGTCTGTTGCTTGTTTAATTACAAACAAAATGTTCAATAAACTTTCTATTATATATAGTCACACTTACATGCTCATTAAGTCTTTAAGAGAAAAAGGTAACATGTCTAAACTAAGAGTATAATGTATACCCTTATGGGTGGGAACCGTGAGGGGCTTCACGGCGTGAGTGGGGTCACGAACACCGCCCCCTATGGCGTGAGGGGGTTTGTGTGAGGGGATTCACGGAAGAAACCCTTGGGGTGAGGGGAAGAGGGTGAGGTGGCAGTGTGTGATTGGCTGAAAGGTGACGTGAGGGGGCTCACATAGGTGAAACACCGCCCCACCTCTTGCGTGAGGGGGCTCACTTGGGACCACCGTAAGGGTATACTTCATACCCTAAGTCACATAGTTGCTCCAATTTACATGAAACATTAAATAATTAATATTAGTGATTTAAGCAATGACTATACTTTCATCTTATTTTCATATCTATATACTTCAACAAAAGAGTTCTTATGTTGGACAAACAAAAGGATCCTGTCTAGACTGTTTTCAAACACAATTTCAACCATTTATTTAAGAGATAAATGCAAAGTTTGATCAATGTGGTTCAAGAACAAAGGGGATTTTAACATCTTATACAAAAAGCAAATATATGTATATTGAAGAGTCGTTTTCTCAAACAAACATTAGGAATAACTTTAAACCTAAAGTAAGATATGAAAGCCTTCAATGTCTCCCAGCTCAAACCTCTCTTTTTGGCCATTCCTTTGTATGTTTCTATCATTCTATGACACCAATGATCAACGATTAAGGAACAAAGTTCACTCATTTGTTTCTATGTTTGTTTGTTTCTTTTTTTTACCCTTTTCATCCACTCAGGAATCACTCAACCATACTTGCCGGTAAATTTATGCAAAAGCTAACATGTAAATACAAATTAAAACCGGGTTACGGTTTTGTGTTTAGTAACTTGTAGAGATTAGGGTTTTTTGTATCAATATCGACTCTAGTCAGTATTATCAATATCTCTGGATAGTTAAGATGACCAAGAAGGAAGAAAAAAAAACCTAAATTGCATCAATTTAGATTAATTAAAGTAACTGAATATCACGGAGTTATCATTTCAACTTTCTGTGCGACACTTGGACGCTTGCTAAGATCGGTCTTTTACTGAATTATGACAACGATTCGAAGTGAATCTATATATAAAGGCACGCAAGATTACGTAAATCAAAGATTTCTTTGCATTTATATATAAAGAGAACTTTACTAGGAAGCTTTACATGATTTTTTGTAATACTTTACAAGTATCTAACATTTTTATGTGGAAATATTTAAGATACTTCTAAGAAAACATCTAACAGATTTCTACGGAGGTGTATATATAAAGAATTTTCCAAGCATTTCCAAGGCCACTCTTCACCATCTTTTTAAATGACTTTTTCTTCAAGTTGTAAGGCCCTAAACCCGGGAGGCTTCACTGGTTGGATTTACTCATAAAGATATTTATTAATTACTGAATTTAATTAAAACAATCAAACATAGCGGAAGCGTACATCATTCAGTTACATAAATAACGAAAGTCTTAAACATTCAAAACATTATCTTAACATTAAACAAGTTGATAGGATGTCAGTCTTGAGCCATGTAGCCTTCATGCATTTGCTCGTTCCTTTCTTTTGCTATCTGAAGTGCATATTAAAAGTCAGATAACGTTGATGAGTTCTAGTTTAAAACAATTAGGTATAAATATCGTTTCTTTATACGTATGTATATGTATATAAATTAAGATTTCATTTTGAGTCATTTAACATTCATTGGTCATACACATATATCAGCCCGTCATTACGTATGTCACAAAGACAAACGTTTCATCCTATCATCGTAGTCCATCATTCGTACCTTCCTACCGAAGTAGTCCGTAATTCATTCGTACCGTCCATATACCTACGTAGCCGTCCGTGATTCATACCGTCCTACCGTCATAGTCCGTAATTTGCCTGTTTGCCCTAAGGCACCCGTTTCCCATTTGAACTATTTATGTAGTCGTGCTTCGTATAAAGGCCTCCGTCTACCATAGTAGCCGTATTTAGTCTACCTTTTTAGACTTTATCATTCCGTATACATAGATAGTTGTATGGTCGTCCGTTTACCGTAGTAGTTGTTGTCATCGTACCGTCATACCGAGGTAGTCTGTAATTTCTTCCTTAACGTTAGTACATTTATAACATACAATATATATATATATATATATATATATATATATATATATATATATATATATATATATAAAGCAATCCCTCATTCATTTAACGTTAAGTCATACATTCGTTTCATTCATCATAAACATTCCTTCATCGTTTCGTATTCTTCATTCTCATTTATATAACATGTAGTCGTATTATCATTTATCTCATTCATTTATCTTGCACGTATACAATTCAGCCCCAAAACGTTTAAAATCATTGACACGTAACACATATGGGGCACATAGAACCTCACCTGATGAGTAGGTTCCTGATATACTATCACTGATCAATAGGCGTCTCTAGGTGTCACACACAATCTGTATAAGTAATTCAAACAAGATGAGGTAATACACCAAACCGACACTAGGCGTTTTCATCTACTTGTAAACTGCCGGACTTAGACAAGTTCGCCCCCTTCAGGACCAGACGAACTTGATAGGTTCGTTTCATTACCCATGAGTAAAACTAATAAGTTCGCTTTAATCATATTTAAGTGGGCTTGTTATGTTCGATATAATAGTGCCAAGCGAACATGATAGGTTCGCTACCATGGTACCAGGCGAACATGATAGATCGCTACAATGGTGTTAGAACGAACATGATAGTTCGCTACCTCGGCATCAGGCGAACTTGCTAAGTTCGTCTGAACTGAGCCTTCTTCCCCAAACAAACCCTAGGAATTTCGGCTAAGGTTCATCTCGATCAAGATTTGAACTTTTTTACGTCCAAAATGTTCCATTTTCATTCCTAAGCTCAGATCTATTGTTTATTTTAAGTTTCATACATAAAAATGGTGCCTTTTATACGATTTAAACCCAAAGCCCTAAAAACTATAAAACACAGATTTGGAAAAAGATTGTTACCTTATGAGGTCCGGTTCTTGTTGCTTAACGCTATACTGTTGGTTCCCGATGATTTCCGAGCTTTTGGATCGATTTCCTCTCTCTCTAATATCACACGTGAGTGTCTCTCTCTCTCTCTCTCTCTCTCTCTCTCTCTCTCTCTCTCTCTCTCTCTCTCTCTCTCTCTCTCTCTCTCTCTCTCTCTCTCTCTCTCTCTCTCTCTCTCTCTCTCTCTCTCTCTCTCTCTCTCTCTCTCTCTCTCTCTCTCTCTCTCTCTCTCTCTCTCTCTCTCTCAGCTTGCAAAAATGAAGGTGGAGAAAGGGGTGGGGGCTATCCATATGCTTATATAGGTGGGCTTCCCGGCCCCCAGGCCCGTGTTGCGCAAAGGCCAAGCCTAGTCTTCTTTGTTCGTCTTTCGTTTATTACACATTTAGTCCTTTTTATTGCGTTTATTATTTTCGGGATGTTACACAAGTGCAGTCCAGAAACTTGTAGATCTAGAACATAACATTCTAGGTTTTAACCGGGTTGTGACATAAACCTTTTTAAAGTATCCTACATATTTGAAGTTTAAATTTTACCCTGAATAGGAGTGTAATAACTTGGCATATATGTATACGTGTAAAATGATCTCATATGATTTTGGGATCTTTCTAGAATAGCCTAAACATGCAAATGTCATGTGCATGTTTTTAGATCAAACTGGTTTGGGGTGTTTGGGGAAAGTTTAATTTTCTTGTTGGTTGAAAAGTCTGGTCTGCCAAATGGGTCATGAACAAAGGAAAAGAAAGTGAAAATAAAGAAAAAAAATGGTTGGTAACCTTTCTTTTTATTTACTTTATTTTCTGATAAATGAAAAGAAGCTTTTTCTTCACTCTTCCCGGGAAAAAACACAACGACAAATGCAAATTGTAGGTATTCATTTTCTACGCACCTCACAAAAATGTGTTGATATATTATATTGTACCAACTTATATATAATAATTGTATAATTGTGAACAAATTAATTTTGTAACTTCTATAAGGTGTTAAAAGAATATTTTTTCTATTATATCCTACTGATTTATCATTTCAACATAAAAATAAAATAAAAAAAGCATCTACGAACACAGAAACTAATAAATCTTCAAAAACTTGTTCGTTTATCTAACATGTTAATAACGTTCAAAAGCTACCATACAAACTTTCCCAAGCGATTATATTAATCCCATAAATTTTCTTACGTTTTCATATCATCACTTACTTTAATTTTATAGTTATTTCTAATAGGCACTTTATTTATTTTAATAACTAATTTAGTATTTAATATACCATAAATAAATATAATATAGTTAAGAATAAAAAGTATTACTTAATATATTTAAATATTGTATAACTAAAGAGAAATTTAAAAAGACAATAAACCTAACTTGTACACATTTAAAACTCGAACACCAACCATATATTTATTGGTGTCAGAGATAGCAATCATAACTCTTACACACATAAAACCATGTAACAGGAACACGACTGGTTTAACCTATTTATCTAAACGACTCAAAAGGGTGAACCAGTTGTAATTGAGTTGTAACGTGTTAATCATTGTAATTGAGTTGTAACGTGTTAATCATAACTTAAATTTTATTAAAACAATTTATCAACTTTTTATTAATATAGAGTTCTTAATTTTATCAAAAATTTGTAAACATAACTTAAATTTTATTGTTTTAAATTAATATATTTATTTTTATAAAGTTATAATAAGTTTACGTATTTATAATTACAAATTAGATTAAAAGAGAACGTGAACAGCGGCGATTTCATTCACAATTTGACACATAATATTTTTTTCCTCCTTTTTACATTTTTATTTTCAACTCTTATACTATATATAATATATACACTTTTAGCCCGTTTCATTTTCTATTAATTTCGTTTTTTTTTAATAACTTTCATTCGTTAACTTTTTTTTTCAAAATACGGAGGGCGCGGCTGTTTTTAAATTTTTTTTATGAACGTTCCGATATAATTTTTTTGGAAGCGGGGTTGTATTCAAAATCGAGTTTTTTTCTATCATTGCCTATAGCGAGTGCCGTTACCGTTGTGGTACCGTGACGAGCCGAACCTATTTTTAGCGAACAACATCATTGTCGGTATTGGTATTATCGATATTTGTTTTTATGGTTTTCGATAAACCGAACGGGTATTTTGTTTTATTTTTTCATTTTTTATTATTTAGCTTTATATTTCTCTTTTATTAACATTATTTTTACCGTTGCGCCTACGTTTTCATTTAATTTTTATTAACGATTGACCCCACCCGCCACGAAACGCATGTATAACCATCTAGTTTTATTAAGTTATAATAAGTTTACATGTTTATAATAATTTTAGGCTAGTGTCACCAGACAGTGTCATCAGGCACATGATCAGTGTCGCCAGAACTTGCGTTCTGGGCTTTGTGTCAGTGGACGCTAGTGTCGTCAATCATTGGTAGACCTCTGGATCCTCACCTTTCTTATCCGACTAGTATCGCATCGGAAGACAATGTCGTGGATCTAGAACAAAAGTTCAGGGGTAACGAAAAAAAAATTGACCGTACTTTCATGTAAATGAAACAAAAAAAAATTGACAGTACTTTCATGTAAACAACATTTTTTTACCGTACTTTTATGTAAATGAAACAAAAAAAAATTTGACCGTACTTTCATGTAAACAATTTTTTTTTTACGGTAACATGCTACTGGCGAAGCGGACTAGCGGAGGCGGAGGACTGGGGTTTAGCGAAGGAGGTGCCGGGTTTCATCAACGTCATTGTTATCATCATCTTGAAATTTTCTTTAAAAAATTTGTCAAGAAGAACTTGTTTTTTCATCTTCCAAGAACTAAGTTTCAAACCCTTAATTTTATAACAAACAAAACAAAATCAAATCTCCTAATTTTTCATCTTTCAAGAACCAAGTTTCAAACCCCTAATTTTATAACAAATAAAAAAAACGATTTTTTTACATATTTTCCCCTATTAAACTTCTAAATTACATATATCCCCAACCCCTAACTTTAATTACATATTTCCTCAATTAACTTAAAATTACCTAATTGGCCCTCACAAATATTTAGGAAGGGGATATATGTAAATAATACTTTAATTGATTTATTAATGGTAAAATGGTAATAAAATAATTTATTTTAAATGAATTGGATAAATATGTGATATATAGGTTTTAGGAAGGGGAAATATGTAATTAAATTTTAGGGTTAGGAAAATATGTAATAAGAGAATTTAGGAAGAGGATATATGTAAATGCCCTTAAAAAAAATCAAATCCCCTAATTTTCAAGAACCAACTAACAATTACAAATTACAATTATTCATTCAAGTAAGTTAGACTAACAATTACAAATTATAACAAGTAATAGTGACATAATGTAATACCTTTCTTCTTGGCGGAGGCGGATTGGCGGTGGCGGAGACAGACAGCTGGCGGAGGGGCGGCGCCGAGCGGTGGTTTCTCAGCTCAGGTCGAGCAGCTGCAGTCAGTCGGTCTCTGTCTCTCGCTCTCTTATCAGGTCGAGCAACGGGTTTGAGAAATGAGAATTGGGTTTGAGAGACTTTGAGATATAAGCCATTTGGACTTGTTAAAGCCCAAAAGCACAAATATTTTAACAATATCTCAAAACCTTTAATAAAATGTGGGGACTTTTTATAAAGTATTAGGTTTTTAATAAAATTTTGGACTTTTTATTAAGTGTTGAGCTTTTAAAAAAAAATTGAGCGGTAACGTAATTTTTGCTCAGGGGTAACTAGATACATAAAACCGTAAAAAAAATATTTGCACTGCGCGTAAAAAGTTGAGAGGTAGCGCGGGCTACCCCTGGCCCTAGGGTAGGTCCGCCTCTGTTGCCACATGCACTGGACATCAAACAGACCCTGTTTTCGATCCAAGTTCATAATTTTGTACGTTCAAAACGTTTATCTAGCTTCCATTAAGCTAGATTTAGGCTTTATATGGCCATTAACACGTAAAAAACCCAATCTTTGAGATAAAAACCCTAGTTTTACCCTAAAACTCATTTAAACTAAAAATCAGAGATTTTAGGTTCGATACATAACTCAAAAACTGTAGTTCTTCATGGATTCTTCTTCTATGTCGATGGAGAAACAGGTTGGAAGCAATCTTAGAGTAAGTGGTGATGATTCTTTAATTTCTCTCTCTAGAATTCTCCCGTGTCTCTCCCTAGATGAATTTTGTATAAAACTTGGTAATGAGGCTGATCAAAAGTGGGCTAGGATTTAAGGGAGGGGTTCCCATGTTTGGCCCTTGCCCGATTTTAATCCCTTCGTCTTTCTTTTCTTTCTTTCCCGCCCCAAAGTAAAACGTCACATTTTTGGGATGTTACATAAAGTCTAAGTGAACTTTCTTTTTGCTTTATTATCTTCCTCGCCTTCTATCTATCTTTAGTTTATTTAGTTTAAAAATACAAAAAATATCAAATCATTTACTTTAATCGGCTAGACAGTGAAATGTTTAGTATCATGAGCTCTTGTGTCCACGGATCGATACTCGATTCTTACCTAAAGCTATATTACTAGACGATAGGTACAGCGTACACTTGCCTATTGAGTGTGTAGTTTAGTACTAAGGTGATAATTGTTTCTAGTTTAACCCAAGTGTGTGGAAAATCTTTAGTAAATTTTTATATACACTTTGCACACATGAGTGTGTGTGAAGTGAGTTGTGTGTTGATGAATGGGATAACTAAGGTAGAATTAATGTTGTAATTGTGAGTTATGTGAATAGGTTATATTAGTTAGTTGGTGTAAATGAAATTGTATAGATAACTTTACATGAATTTGTTTTATGTAAAGAAGTTTATATAAGGAATTCCATATGAATAAGCCAATATAATTGTATTGACATGGATGAGCTTATATAACCATATCTATGTAACTTAGTTGCCATGAGAGTGGGTTGTGTGTGATCAGTGGTATGAGCTAAAAAGTGGTTTTAACAAAAGTGTGGGTAGAAATATTTAAAGCTTTTAAAAAATGTTGAGCAAAGGACTATGGGGAAATATGTTGACTAGTGTATGAGTGTGCGAGTCCACGTTGGTGGCAAATCAGTGAGTCTCACGTTGATAATGTGTGTCAGATTCAACTATATCCAATACTCGTATGTAGCTAACATTTAATTTTGTAACGTGTGAGTTATAAATATTGTGGTGTGATGTGGTGTGAGTGAGTTACGTGTCGTATAGTGTGAGTAACTATTTAATGTGGTGTGTATGGTGGTTATTGTGAGCTGAGGTGGGTGTGATTATCTACAACTAAATCGTTCAATAAAGTGTGTTTTAAAAGCTTAAATGATGTTTTGATAATAAGGTAGGTTTTGAAAGGTATAGACTCAACAACGAAAACTAACATGTTGTAGTACGTATTTCAGGGTTAGTTAAGATGGGTTGTAGCATGGCATCTTCCGCTTATCTGGAAAGGATTGTTGACATCTTATGGTAGTAAAATGTGTTTTAGAAAGGGTTTAAACCATATAAAATGTGAGTTTTGTAAAGTCCTTCACCGTGTGTTGTGAGTAAATCCAACTAAAGTCAGTCACATTCGTTTTGGGGTGTGACATTTTCCTCCTTACCATTTATTTTACTCTTGTAATTATGATGATATTTTAACCGTTACAAAATCAGTTACATTTATTAATTTTGCCAACCCGTGCAACCATGTATTCTGATAACTAATTTTATTCTTGAAAAGAATGTATAATACAAACCTTATGCATTGTATAAATTGATAATAGTTTCTTAGCTCAAGATTTACTCTGAAAAAAGTACTAATCTTTTTCCTCATAGAAGAGAGCATCAAGGCATCTTCTACCAGCATTATAGAGAAACCATAATAAAGCAAGACACTTTTTTACAAGCCCTAGAGAAAAACCACCCCTCTATGAAAAGTATAATTATAATCAACTTTTTGGGTTTGGTAGTGTGGGGTGGTGTGGGGTGGGGTGGGGTGAGGTAGGATAGGGGTGGGGGTTTACTACTTTTGTCATGAAGAAGCCTCCAAAGAGTCTGGGGATTATGGGGCGCAATTTAGATCATTAAAATCTGAAGACCAAGATTTGCTTGTAGGCTTTTTGCCTTGCAAAAAGATATACTGTCTAGCTCCCATCTCTACATCTTTAAAACTTAATTAAGATGGATTATCCTTGAGGTGAAATCATGGTTCAAAACTACTTTCTTTTGTATATACTCCAAGAACTAATCTTTTTATGTTAAACATGCAATCATAAACAAGACTATGGTAACTTTGTGTACCGACGCGCTTTTTTGCTTCTTACGTTACTATAATAGATCTAAGTTCACCTTGATAGTGTTCAAAAATAATGGTTATGTTCTTCATAATTAGATAATTAAAAAGGTAAATCGTTTAACTAATCATTTAAAAAAATAAGGGAATTGGCATGAGAGACATTATTCATCGACCTAAAAAAGCAAATCTAGCAAACAGATATTGAAAAGTTACAAAATTAAAATAAATATTAATAAAAAATTAAGAAAATTATGATGGAATTTTAAATAAAATAGATGGATGAATTATGTGTTGTAATTTTTTATTAAACAATTGATATGATTAGTCTTTATTGGAAGATGGTGTTTGCATGCATGGAAGTAGGGAAAAGGAAGAAAAGTTGAGGTGAAAAGGAGTCGATATCTACATGGGTGTGCGCGTTCACCAAAAGGTTTTGGGGTTTGAATTTAAAGTAATATTTTTCAAATATATTTCTTTCTTGAAATGATAAAAATGATAAAATAAAATCACATAAGAAACGAACATGGTTTGCTATATTCCTTGTATGTTTCATGTTATTTCTAGTTTTAGGTATTGTCGTCTTATATATCCATCCATCAATCAAGCTAATTATTTTTCATCTCATATTTGGCACGAGGTCCACATATGAATTAGTTAATTAATCTTTTACATCTTTGAAACACGTTACAACACTACAAGAATACAAGAAATACAACCTATCTCAACGAGAGTTATTGCGAGGACATAGTGTTCTCGGTATAGGGCATGTTATAGACTAAATCTGACGACATATGGGCACTATCTCGACGGCACATGTCCTCGAGATAAGGTCAAAATCTTATAGTGCAATGATTTTTATTAATAATATTGAGTTTTGAAGTTGTTCTAGATTAACAAAGTGTGAAACGTAAATGAGTTTATTAGTAAAAAGTTGTTATAAAATGTTTGAATCAATCATCATACTTGAAATATATATAAAAGAGTTACATCACCGTTATAGATTACATATCTTGAATCGCTTACACAACCTTCTTAGGGAACCATGAATTTTCAAAAAATATGTAAATCCATGTAAAATGTTTGTGAATCATTATGTCTGAAACACCTTTTATTTTTACAGTTTTCTACCACAAACTTTTTTTTTCTTAAAAAGTATATTCATCAATTTACTTTCGATACGTTTTACAGAATATCACTATATATGTTTGAAAAATGGGTGAAAAATGAGTTTTTTCATCAAGTTGGAAGAATGATTTTTGTCAACTTTTGACAAAAATAAATATATGTAACTGATGTTAATATATTTATTTCTTTTAGAGTTTGTGTTCTACTATGTGAGAGTTTTGCTATGAATCAACCGCGTCTAAAACGAAGTTAAGCTGAATGAGATATCGATGATCGAAGTTGTGTGTTTAAAATTATGGAAGTGGCAAACATTGGGAAGAAAAGTGGGGATACTTGTCTTACATAGGTGGGAAGATAAAATTTGGAGCGGTATATTAGTGGCAGCCTACTGAGGATATTGTTTTTTTTAAGGCAAACACAAGTATTTTTAAAGGTGGTGCGAAGTTGCTACCGATAACGTCACCAGTTTTGGGTTCCAGAGTTGCTACTGAGCTAGTTCAGGTCTGGTTGGTACCAAGGTCCGAGTAGCTACCGAATTTAGTGGTTAGTACCGAGACTCTCGCATCACCGAGAGCCGCTGAGAGCCGCCTTTGTATTTTTGAAGGCGGGTATGAAGTTGTTACCGACCATTTCATCAGTTGTGGGTTCCAGAGGTGCTTCCGAGCTTGGTAAGGTCTGGTTGGTACCGAGGTCCAAGTGGCTACTGACCTCAGTGGTTGGTACCGAGGTCCAAGTTGATATCGAACCGTTAACCAAAACCGAACCGAAAACCGACGAAACAAAACCGAAATTAACCGAAAACCGATTAACCAAAATCCGAATTAACCGAAGATCGGTTATCGGTTTTTTTTGTACCCTCGGTTAACCGAAATTAACCGAACCATCCATATTTTCATATATTTCTAGCTTTTATACCTTCATTTCATGTATTTCATGTTTTATACCTCCATTTCATGTATTTATACATCCATTTCATGCATTTATACCTCCATTTCATGTATTGCTAAGCAAAAATTATAACCGAACTTTGGTTTTGGTTCTTAACCAAAATTAATAGAACCGAACCGAAAATCAACAAATTAACCGAATAAACCGAACCGATTAACCGAAAACCAATCGGTTAATAAAATAGATTAACCGACAACTTCGGTTTCGGTTTTGGTTAAGGCTAATAACCGAACTGAACCGTGCACACCCCTACTTAGTAGTTAGTGTCAAGGTTCAAGTTGCTACCGACCTCAGTAGTTGGCACTGAAGTTCATATACCGACCTCAGTGGTTCGTGCCAATGTCTAAGTTACTACCAACCTCAGTAGTTGGTACTGGCGTTCAGAAGTTCCTACCGACCACAGGATTTGCTACCGCTCCTGGGTTATTTCCACTAAGTAGTTCCTACCGATCAGTTGCCATTGAGTCGCTACTACTGTTGAGCTGAAACAGAAGATCAGTTTTGATCTAAGAAATTAAATAGAATAAAATGCATTGAAGACGTTCAAGGCAGTTTATTTTTTATTTAATTCTTAATGAAGTTGTTTCGATATTGGTTTCAGTATAAATACTAAGGGATCCTTAGTAGTCGACACACCAAAATTCACAAACACACAGAGTTCTTTCCAGCAATTCTCTGATCTTTCCAGCAATTCTCTGATCTTTCCTTTTGTTCGTTTCGGGTGCTAGTCTTCTCCAACAGTACACACCGCTTCAGATGTTGTACCTTGAAAAACAAACGAGTTCTTTTGGATACTCAAAATTTGAATGCGAAGACTCAACCACCACCTTCTTCATCTCATGTTCTTGTAATTTTACTTTATTTCAGTTATAAAAAATTCCGTTTACTGTTTTATTTCCTTTCCAATATTGTGTTTGATTTTACAAAATATTTTTATATTATCTTACGAACAGCCTTCTATAGATTAAAGACTTTGGTAATGAGGGGAGGCAAAAAAAGATAATTTTGTAATTTACTTTTTTCTTGCATTTCAAATCCCTTGACAAGTTTACAACCAAACACTTTAAAAATTTCACCATAATTAAATTCAAGTTTTCAAATTTCGATCCTTTTAATTGATTCCAGTTACTTAAATAGCAACACTCTATAGGTGATATATAATGGTATTCATATAACTAATTTTTACTCAAAAAAAATAAGTTGTTTTTCTTAAACAATAAATAATAATTGAATTAAGTTCAAATGATTAAAGTACATTATAACATTATGTAAACTAGACTAACTAAAAAAAGAAGTTATGTAGCAAAAGAACATATTATAAAAAGTATTATTTTACACTAATCTAGTATGTATAAACATAATTGCAATATTTTGATGTAAAATTTGCAATTTTTTTAATAATGTGATGATGTAAAATATTTTGGATCTACTCGGAATGTGCTTAAAACATATGAGTAATATGTACTCAATCTTGTTGAGTAAGGGTGAGGGGCACCTTAATCACCCAACAATTTTACTAAACAAACTGCCTAATAGAATTTTGTCACCTTAAAACTACTCAAACTACTCATTTACTCATATTTCATTGGAAACACCTACTCACTCAACCAAAACTACTCACACACTCACTTCTCACACCCGAGTAAATATACTCAAATTTGGTTCACACTTTACTCGGCCCAAACAACTCGGATGGATTGGGGGCGGTGTACCCCCTTTACTCGGGCTCTTCTCTCCTACTCGGCCATGCCCGAGTAGGGCGCCCCTTTCACCCTAAAAAAGAACAAAAGTAATAAATTGAAGGGTGATACTCAAAATGTAAATCCATGATTCAATTTCAATGCAAGCATCCAATATTCACATTAAATTCTTTTATGACGGATAACCTAGGTTTTCACATAAACTTGTTTCATTGTTTTATATAAAAACTATCTATACTATATAATAAATAAAGGTTTTTCTATGTTACGTGTCACCTTCACATTCATTCTCATCATTTTTTCCCGTCTCTCTCTCTTATTAAATGCACATTCAATGTTTTAACCATGATATATATATTTAAGGAAAATATTAATTATATTAATAAAACACATTTATTTTAAATTATTCCTTATAAAACTTTGAAATCTAATTATATAACTTTTATTTTCAATCAGATAATAAATGAAAATTAAATTTTATTAAATAATACTTAATGTATTTTTGAAACACAATTATATATTAGTTTTTATATATTTTGAGTTTTGTTTTTTATCATTAGTATATGATATATATTTTTACACCTGTAAAATATACACATAAATATTTAAAATTTTTATTTATTGATATTTCACCTGTGTGTATACACGGGATCTAAACTAGTAAACAAATAAGAGTAACTTATATTAGATGGCAAATTGAAATAATTATACACATATTAAACAACCAAATTAAACATAAGAAAATTAAATAATTTACATATTGAAAATAATTATAGATGTTGAAGTGGAATTTTTGCTTTGTATGTTCGTTGTTATAACAATTATAGATGAATAATTTAAAGTAAAACACTATATAGTTAATTTGGACCAGTTTAAAATTAATCTTTAGAAATTAATTTCTACTTTTTATGTGGATTAATTAATAACTATGCGAACTAAGATATAAAAATATAAAGACCTTGATATGGTAAATAATGTTACACCAAACTTGATGTAAAATTATACAATAAACATTGTTTCACCATAATTATTTTCATCGTGTTTATAGAATATTTATACTAAATTTTTACGTCATTTTAATATTTTAATGTATATGTTGATTTTAATTTCAATACGGACGACATCAACAAATATATGTGTGATTTAGATTAAAGTGAACTAGTGAACTTGAAAACAACGCTTTCTATCCTGACCACTTATTTTAATATAATTCCAAAAATACCCCCAAAAAGTAAGCACTCATATGTCCATCAATATCAAGGGACACCTAGTAGTCACCCAAAACCCTAAACATAAAAAATAGTACATTAAAAGAATATTTAACAATCAAAATGACTAAAAATAATTTTTGCAAATTTTAGCCACGAGAACCTGTTACTGGAAAAATTACAGGATCTTGTCAATACACAGCTAATCAATGGCGCTGATTAGGTTGGTCATATGACCTTCAAGAGGTTAATCCGCGAAACAAGCTAAAGAAGAATTTGAAATGAATAAGTTTTGCATTTGAAGTGATGACCATTTTGAAATTAAAAAGTTACTTAAAACAGAAATTTGGTTATACTAAACTCGATTGTATAACCAAATTTTTACAACTTAAACTCGTGTAAAATGAAAGCCCAACACTATACTTGTTCCTTGGGCCATGATAAATCCAAAAACAATATGACCCAAGTCACCCAACAATGGCCCAGGCAACAAGCAAAATTAACATTCATTTCTTTTGACAGATCTTTAAGCTATTATTAATTAAAAAAATTAAGCAATATTAAAACAAAAGTTACCATGTAACCGGATGCAGTCATTTATTAGCATTTCTGTCTAAACTTAAATTTAAATAGTATACGGTTTTTTACTTGCCTTTCACGAGCAGACAGCTGTCATCTTTAGCAACATCATGTGTTGTGTATAGTTGAGAAATTGGGTGAACTCAGACTCCATAAAGGGGCAGTAAATTGCGGACAAAGGCGTAAGCTAGGGCACCCGTAAAAATGTAACTATCCACTCTGTCCAGTATTCCACCTGCACAAGATATCATGCACAAATCTAACATTATATGCAAAAATTGTGATACATATAACATAATTTTCATAGAGATGAGAGAATGGCGCGAAAAAATGGTTAAGTGTAAATGTAAAAAGGTAATTTTCAAAGAGAGGACCGCGTACAAGATAAGTGTAGCAGGAATTAAAAAATGTATCATATGTTATTGCATTATATATAGAAGGCTAAAAATCATTAGAAAAAGAAAAAGAAGTAACCTAATCTCACAAGAATGGGAGACAAAAACCATGTTTATGCACATGGCCAGTCATTCCTTTGGTCAAAGCAGATTCATTGAACCCATAAACATGTCCTAACAGAAACACCCTTTTTGTTTTTACTCATAATATAGTCAGAAAAGATCATATACATTAAATAAACAGATATGTGAGAAAAAAACAATTACCATGACCGGGTATGAGGGATCCTGAATCTTTTACGCCAGCATCTCTCTTGATCATTGATTCAAGAAGGTCGCCAAAAAGGGAGGCAAAAAAGTTCAGCAAACCAAAACCAATTGTGCTGATGAAAAGAAACAAAGATGTTAGCAACCATTGCTAGAAATTGATGATACATGTAAAAAGATTATTAATAAAAAAAATACAGGACACTAATTATTTATAAAAATACTTTTTTGACCAAGGATTGTTCCAGATCAGTCCACACGGACTTATTCTGACCCATACCCATAAAACGTAGATTGACTCAGTACCCAGCCTGTCTGCCCCGCCCTTTTAACAAGTCTAGCTGAAAGTACCTGAGCATAGATGTGGGCCAAGAAAAGATCTTTGACAACAATACAGAAGTGGCTATGCATCCTGCTAAGCCTGCAATAGCTCCCTCTAATGTTTTCTTGGGACTAATACTAGTAAGTGGTATCCTACCAAACGCCTGCATTGGAAGTGAAATGTTAGTAAAAAACATAAAGTTAATTTTTTTAAGAAAAAGAAGTTGATATAATTTTACCTTTCCACCAGCGAAAGCAAATGTATCTGCTGCAATTATGCTGCTGATAGATATCAATGTTGCTACAAGACCAACCGTCCAATGAGCTTGCCCACCTAAAAGTATAGGCCATGTAGCTCCCACTCCTCTTGAAGATACAATATTGGATTAGTAAGCTTGTGACACAGTTTTGTATGTCTTTTTATTCTTACCATATTACTCTTGTATCTATTATGATTACCTATTTCTTGGTACATGTAGTTCTTATATGCTTTATGTATGCCTTACGAATTTAGATTTACAGACTAATATGCATGCTGCTCTCTATGGTACGAACTTCTAGGTCTTGTTCTATATATGCTTTTGATACCGGATATTTGCTATTTATTGCATGCATGTTTTGTATTTCTTCCGAGTCGGGGATCTCTATGGGTGCAGCCTCTCTACCCCTTGGGATAGAGGTAAAGTTTGCCCTCATCTCACCCTCCCCAGCCCTACTCTTTGAGTGGGATTTATTGCTGGGTATGTTTGTTTGTTTGTTTGTTTGCTGGCCGCCTAAACCATCTTTTTATTTATTTACTTTTAATATTTTCTTGGAACCCATCCATGTTTTGTGAACAGTAAATGCTCATGTTCAAGCACTGTATTTGTATAAATCATATGCATAATGAAACAAAAATACTGTATTTTATGGCATCTAATGAACCAAATAAACTGCTAAATGAAGTTTAGGAAAATTTCCAACATTGTAAGTTGATAAGCATAAGGACCTAAAAACTTACCAGTATTTAAGGCAGGTGCTAGCAATCGACATCTAAGCTTAACCCAGAAAGAAGGAAGATATCCGCAATAAAACAGGCCAAATATTGTACTGCTGAGCTGAGAAAAACGAGGATTTCCTCTTTGTAACAGTAATGCCATAGCAACGACAAAAGCTGCTGATGCTACAGAAACATCTATTTGACCTTTGTATCTGAAACCAAAGAAAATAGAAACATATTGATTTCCACGTTCGGGATCTTGAACTTAATTCTGTTATTAGCACCTACCTGTGTTGTCAAAAGCCCTCCAGGCGAGCGCCTAGGCGCAAATTTAAAGCCCAGCCCAGCCCAGCTATAGCGCCTGGAGGTGACCAAGGCACAGATCTGAGCTTTTTTTGCAAAGGCTAGCTCAGGCGAGGGCTTTTTGTCAGGCGCCAAATCAACCAAGGCGTGGGCTTTATTCATTCAGGCGCAATCCAGTAATTAATTTCGTTTTTTTTTTTTTTTTTTTGAATATTTTTTAGTCTTTCACGGGTGGCTGACCCTAGAAAAAATAGGGACTACCAAATTAATTCCAAATCAACGATCTTTTGTATATATATACACACCATTGAAGGTTACAGAATAACAAACTGAAGTTTTAAGAAGCAAGAAATGGTATTACTTTTGATTATCTATTACTTTTATCTTTTGGTACTAATTATAATAGTTTTTTTTAATATTAGTGGTGTGGTATTAGTTTTCAATGTATAATATACTTTTTTTTCCCTCTATATGCGCCTTTTTTATCTCAGGCCCTCGCTTTTTTTGCGCCTAGCGCCTAGGCCCGAAGCAGTGCCTATGCGCCTTGAGTGCGCCTATGCGCCTATCGCATTTGACAACACAAGCACCTACATATGCAAGCATAGCAGGAGCAGCGTTGAACCTTTGGAACAATAATTCATACTTTATCATATTCCAAAAAAAACTAATAAATGCATTTCACATGAGCTTTGTGAATCAATTTATGAGAGATTAGGAAGTATTTTGCAGATCTTACAGAGTGAATAAAGGCATAAAAGCACAGATAACAGAGCAAACTCGGGACACGTAACGGGGAGGAGGAGTCATTCCAGAAGCAATTCCACGGCTTCTAACCAACTCAAAGTATTCTCTTGTACCAGCAAAAATAACGGCAGCTAAAGCCACAGAGAATACCCACCCTCCAGTTAGTACCACTCCCCCAGCAGTAATTCCAATTCCAAATCCAGATACAACCCTTTTTAACAACTGGCTCGATTTTTGCTGTTGCTCTAAATCTGCATCTGTTTTTGATGAACCATGGGCTTTGATAACCTACACATAAGCATTCTGAGTGTCGCTAATGACTAAAACTGGAATTCATCACAGAAAAGAACAAAGCATGGCAAATACGCTAGTTATGCACGTAAATGAAAAAGAGATCTTTCTGTGCTATTTCATAGTTAATAACGGTGTTCCACAGTTAATGCATCATATATTAGTTCAACAATTAAGTGATTCTTAGTTCATTTACTCTCTTCGTTCCCAAAATCTAAACATGAATATCCTGGTTTTATAACTTATAAGCCAGCTTTGCCATAAATTCATTAAACCCTAAATTCTTAACTAGTCATAACAAACCAAAGAGATCCCCTAAGGTTGTAAAGCAGCAATAACTACTTCATTTCATAAATTAGCATTTAATTTTTTTGCTAAATCGGCCTTAGAATCCGATTTTAAACGAAGAGCGTACACAAATTTAGATCAATTTTGGATGTAATCCCACTGTAAATCCAGATATAATCATAATATCAATCCAAGGTCATTTAAATGACTGGTTAGGCCAAAATTCAATAGGTAATCCACACTAATTCACATTCAATGGTCCCATGGTATATATTTTGTTCCCCCTAATTAAAGTTCTACAAACAATGCAACGAAACCAGCACTTAGAAGTTAAATTCAGCTTCTAGATATTAATTAACAACAAAAATCAATTATGTAACTTCTTCTCTTACCTCGATAGGATCCTCATCGTCAATCAGGTTCAAATCAGCTCTCGCCACCAGCGTCCGGGTGAAATTTTTGGGTGAGTTGTAATGAATTCCAAATCTACCTTTGCGAATTTGCAAATATCCTCTCCCTTTAGATGGCCAGCATGAAATTAGGGTTTTAGAAGGAGAACGACGAAAATGGCAATCGCAAGTGGAAGAAGTGACTGAAATCGGGAGGAATTCGGTGGTGTTAGTACCGCGTGGTGCGTCGAAATTGACGTGATACGACGGAGAAGCCATTAAGGATGAAGAGGTAATGATCTGGAGAGTAGTTAATCCATATCTGAAGCTTTCGTGATTCCGATTTTAACAAGAGGGAGTTGTAATTGGGATTGGGGATGACGATAGCGGCGATGAGTGACATCCCGAATTTTGGGTCTTTAAAAAGCGTTATTTATTTTATTTTATAGATTTTTGTACTTGGTGCTAAGTGTTCATCGATTCGTTTAAACGTTTGTTCGGTTTATTTGATTTAGTTTATTCGGTTTTGATTTTTTTTAACTCTTATCTATTAACCTAATCAAACCGAATTGGAAATTTTTTTAACAGAACCGAATAAACCGATTCAAAAGAAAAGTATATCCGAATAAACCGGATTCAACCGAATAAATCGAATAAACTGAATTGTATTGGAAATATATCTAACCGAATAAACCGAATTAAAAAAAGGTATATCCGTTAACCGAACCGAAAACTGAATTCGCAATTCGGATACGGTTAATAACCGAACTGAAAACCAAATTCACGTTTCGGTTCGGTTTTTTTGTTACGGATACGATTCGGTTTTCGATTTTTTTGGACACCCCAACTTGGTGCCGTGAATATATTTTAATTGTATAAAACATATTAATATACCATCAGAAGTGATAAATATTGATTCTTAACACCATATATTTAGAACGAGTATCATTCCCCGTGCGTTGCGACGGAAACACGACTCAAAGTAAACACAACGGCGCATTAAACTGTGAAAAAAATCAATGTATACAAAACTTACGATAAGCGAGGGCGTTGATAAATGGAAAAAATAAAATAAGAAAGAATTAAAGAAAACATGGGTGGGTTCTAAAGACACCAACGCTTTTAACCAATTGGCCACTATGAATTTATTTCAAATCTTCTTCCCCATCTTTTTTTGTTTCTGTTGATAGAATTTAGTTTTTCTTCCTCATCTTTTTTGAAAGTTTGATATAAAATTCTAAAAAAAACGGATTGAAGGTGAGATAGGAGAGAGTGAGGATTTATCTTTTTTGAAAGTTTGATATAAAATTCTAAAAAAAAACGGATTGAAGGTGAGATAGGAGAGAGTGAGGATTTTTAGGATAGCAGCTTCTAAAACTAATGCGTTTTAATTTATCTGATTTGCCCTTTTTCTCCTTATAACCTCCTTCAATTTGTATTTAATTACCTAATTGTCATTGATCATATCAACCATTGATCTAATAGATCAATAGTTCAGATTGAGTGTTTTTGGATTTCATATAAAATTGAGTTTTTAGCTGAAACTTATGCATTTAATGTTTGTACCTTATAAATTATATAATTTTTATTCTAATTTTAAATGGCTTAACAAGTCGGCATGTTTACTTAAAGAGGTTAAACATGTTAACCCAAAACGGACCGTTTAATCAAACGGGTTAGAAATGACAACTCAAAACATGATTTTCTTCTTACCACGTTAAAAGTTACCTCATACAAACATAAGTTACCTTTTTTTAACATCACCACAAACATGAACCAAATGGTCCAACAAAACTTAACCATACAGCACAATAACAAAATAACTGATGCTTATAGTTATTTTAAGGGGCAAACCAAATAACATTCTACAAGTTGTTACAACCAATATACTGTCTCAAAATCTAAAATTAAACGCCATCAGACACAACAAATCTATACTATATAATAAATAAAGCTTTTTTCATGTCACGTGTCGCCTCCATATTCATTCTCATCATTTTTTCCCGCATCTCTCTCTTATTAAATACACCTCTATCTTTTAATAATAACATATTTTAAAAAAAACTATTAATTGACTAATAAAACACATTTATTTTAAATTATTCTATATTATAAGAAACTTTGAAATCTATAACTTTTGATTTCAATCAAATAGTAAATGAAAGTCAAATTACATTAAATAGTAATTAACGTATTTTCGAAACCCAATTATATATTAATTTTTACATATTTTGAATTTTGTTTTCTATCATTATTATATATAATACGTTTTTACACCTGTAAAATATATAAATAAAGATTTAATAATTTTATGTATTGATATTTTCTATCCCGTGTGTTTTACACGGGTTCTAAGCTAGTCAGTGTGAAATGAAGGTCAATAAGGAGGAATACTTGAATGAAAACCATCTACCTATACACAACCACTAACCAACAGAGAGAGCCAAATCCAACAAAGTAAGAAAAGCATCAAAAGTTCCTTAAATGACCCGAATAAGGAAGTTAGCAACAATAAGAATTTTCAGAAAAAAGAATCCAAGTATAAGATCAACTGTACTTTTATTCTGTTCCAACTCAAACAGAAAAATAAAAACTTGTTAATTAGCATATGATAAGTGATTGATTGGCAATAAACTTGAAAATATTATTAGAAGTTGATTTCTTATTCTACTGTTGAGCATACCCTAGTTAGAGGTGCACAAATCGGTTTTTTAACCCAAACCGGTTCAACCCGACCCGAAACGGTTTGGTCAACGAAAAGTCAAAACCGGTTTGACCATAAACCGGTTCGGGTTAAACCGGTTTCATATATGAAAAATGGCTAACTGGTCAAAGCGGTTAGGGTTGGTTACAAACCGGTTTAAACCTGTTTTTATTAAAAAAAATTAGTTTTCTATTTACATGTCACGAGCAAGCCATTGTCAAGCTCATTCCACCGAACCCATTGTTGCTGTCAAATGCCGTCGCCGTCGAGCCGTACACGACCACTATTACCGGAGACATCATATAGCCGTCTACCCGACCTAGCTTTTCTCTCTCTCTCTCTCTCTCGTCGGCTACAAATCGGTGTAGTAGCTTACGGTAACGAGGCGGTGGTCTGTTGCGACTCAGAAATAGGGTACGATCAGATCGACGAGGTGGTGCTGTTTGGCGTCGGTTTACAAGAGATGAAGGGAGGAGAAACCATAAAATGGTGGTGCCTGGTTGCCGATCGACGAGGGAGAGACAAGAAGCAAGTGGCGGCTGGGATTGTAAGAAACGGAAATTTTGGTTTGATAAATATTTCGTCTTGGTCCCTAATGTTTAAAGAAATTACATTGTTGGCTTTAGTTTTAATTACTATTTTTTGGCAAACGGTTCAAACCGGTTTAAAAACCGGTTTTCCAAACCAGTTCAAAAAAACCGGTCCCCAACCCGGTCTGTTCCAAAATGCTTCAAACCGGTTTAAAACCGCCGGTTTTGCGCTAACCCGAACCGGTTTGGTCCAAACCGGTTTAACCCAAACCGGTTTGCCGGTTTGAACCGGGTTAAAAAAAACCGGTTTTTTTGTGCACCTCTACCCCTAGTCCCTAACTAGGCCCGGCTCAATGGGTTCGGGCCCAACATATATGGATCCTAACCCACCTATCTCCTACCCATTGTAGGCACTCTCTTCCCTAATCACTCCTACCAAGAGATCTTCTTTTACATTACATGCTCATAATAGATATACTGATTATGTGGGCTGACTTGAACAAGGTGTGTTCATTGATGTTTACAGGCTTAATAACGAATTGGAGAAGATGAAGTGTGACTGGTTCATCTCCTACACTGCTTAACCGGTGTGAATAACCTCTCGGTGAATCTTTATAGCAACATATACCAAAGGGTCATATATAAATTCCTAGAATGTAGCAAATTATCTCAGAAATCAAAGAACAACTCATCCTTTTATATCCATGTATTTCTGGATGCATCTAAAGTAAAATCTGATTAAACTCATGTCGCAGTCACATTTAACATAAACACTCATAGCAACCAAATATACCAATATTGCCCTTTTTGCGCAGCGGAAACTCATAGTTTTGTTTTTGGTTGACTGGTTTGAGAATTCATGGAATCCACTCATCCTTAGGGGGCGTTTGGTTCGTGGAATTCAAGAGAATTGGAATTGAAAAAGTTTCTGTCAAAAATCTTGTTTGATTTGTTTTTTATGGAAATGGAATTGGAAAACATTCCACCAAATTCCATCAATCAAGGGAATTTAAGAATCCTTCCCATTTGTGATGGAATTTTAAACTTTCCAATGAAATGTTTCATGATTACCAAAATACCCTCATGTTTCCATTCTTCTCCCTCATACATATATTTATAAACTCTGTGAAGATCTAACCTAAAATCAAAGTGGTAACAAAATTTCAATTAAAAATCTTCCCTGTGAATAACTACCAGAAATCAAAGTGATAACAAAATTGAAAATTGAAATACCAACATGATTCACAATTCAACAACTATGTGTGGTTTGTAAGTCGTAACCCTATAAATAAAAAAGAAGAAGATTGCAAAGAAAACTCCATCTATCACTTCTAAATATTAATTGCATAATTCAATAACTATGTGTACTTCGTAACCTCCATAAACTATTTCTAAATATTAATTGAAACCTCCATCGATTGGATTGGTGAATATAAATTCGACGATCGTTTCATTCTAGAATTTATCAATGGAAATCATATTTGTTGAAGCTCCATCTTCATCAATAGTTCTAGAATAGTTTCATTCCATAATCGATCGGAAGAATCATGTTTGTTGAAACTCCATCTTCTTAGTCGTTTCATTCCAAAATCAATTAACAGTAATCAATTGAATTGTCCTTAGAACAGAAACATATCTTACCATGGAGCTTCATCATAAATCGACCGACTCCATAAATTGATGCAACTTCATCATAAATCTCAATTTTAGAGGGTTGTATGGTCTTCAATTCACAGCTTCAACGGTATATCGTAATGGAGCTCATGAGGTGAAAACGACGATGAAGTGAGAATGATTCCCATTTAAAGGGTAATTATGTCATTTAATCTTTTTTACATTCTAATTCCCTTATTAACTTTACCAACCAAACAGTTTGTGACTTTTCATAGGAATTAATTCTAATTCTTTAGCATTCCAATTCCTTCACAAACATTTTACGAACCAAACGACCCCTTAAATTCTCCATCCATTCACAACCAAATCCCTCAAGACGATGGTATTTGAAGTCCGGGACAAGAGTATATTGGATTCATTAGGAGTGTCTAGCCTCCAATTTCATTAACACATTTTGGGAAGCTCCCTGACGAGGAGCACATGTAATATTAATTGGTACGGGAGGTGGAATGTTACATCATATACATGTTACAAATTTATTTTGATTTTTATTTATTTATTATTTTGTTTTCTATGTTGTATCATGCTAAATAAATTCAAGGAAAATAGTGAATTGATTTGCCATCCACCCTTCAAGACAATCCACAGAATGTATCCGTTGATTCCTCGTTCCCTCTCCTCCCGCTCCCATCGCTTCATCGTTTCCAACATCCGACCATCACTCATCCTCCAATTTCACACTTCAGAATCTAAAAACGCCACAAAACCCTTACCCCCCATCTCATTTTCCGATCATCAAACCCCTAAAACACCAAACCCACGTCATGTAGAACCCATAGTCAACCAGACCACGATCCTAGAAACCTTAGCATGTTACGACAACGACTGGAAACGCGCAATGGAGTTCTTCAACTGGGTCAAATCTGAGCACGGGTTCAAACACACCACCGAGACATACAATCACATGATTGACATACTGGGTAAGTTTTTCGAATTCGATCTTGCATTGCAACTGCTCGACGAAATGCCTGAGAGAAGCCACACCACATTTCGTGTAATGTTCAAGCGGTATGCTTCAGCACACCTTGTTCAAGAAGCACTAGATACTTACAATAAGCTGGGAGAGTTCAATTTGAAAGATGAAACATCTTTCTTGAATCTTGTCGATGCATTGTGTGAATATAAACATGTGATTGAAGCAGAAGAGTTATGTTTAGGAAAAGATAATATTGCAAATTTTAAGATGGGTACTAAAGTGTATAATATGATTCTTCGCGGATGGTTTAAGATGAGATGGTGGGGAAAGTGTAGAGAGTTTTGGGAACAAATGGATAAAGATGGGATTAGTAAAGATTTGTATTCGTATGCGATATATATGGATGTTCAAAGCAAGAGTGGGAAGCCATGGAAGGCGGTGAAGTTGTATAAAGAGATGAAGAAGAAAGGTATTAAATTGGATGTGGTGGCATACAACACTGTTATTCAAGCGATTGGTGTTTCGGAAGGTGTTGATGTGGCGGTCCATCTTGGTCGTGAGATGCTCGAATTGGGTTGTGAACCGAATGTTGTGACTTACAATATAATCATCAAGTTGTTGTGTGAGAATTTGAGGGTCAAGGAGGCATACAAGGTGCTTGATAAAATGTCTAAGAGAAGGTGTGCACCCAATGTCATCACTTATCATTGCATTTTCAGGTGCTTGGAAAAGCCTAATGAGATTCTCGCACTCCTTGATAGGATGATTGATAGTGGTGTGTGTCCGACTCTAGACACGTATGTAATGCTTATAAGGAAATTTGGGAGATGGGGTTTTCTTCGGCCTGTTTTTATAGTTTGGAAAAAGATGGAAGATCATGGTTTGAGTCCGAACGAGTTTGCTTATAATGCTTTGATTGATGCGTTGGTGGAAAAGGATATGATTGATATGGCTAGGAAGTATGATGAAGAGATGTTGGCGAAAGGGCTCTCAGCTAAGTTGAGACCAGAGCTAGTGAAGGGAGAATGTGATGATTGATGAGCCTTTACAAGCTTGGAAACACATGTATACTTACTGTCTATATAAAGCTCCAAAACTCGACAAGAATTTCGCGGGTCATCATGCACATGCGCACATACAAGCTTAGTGTGCCCAGTGTCTTGTTCACGAGCTTCATAGCAATCAATGTAGATTTTTTATCGTGGTATGATGTGTCATAACTGTCATCGAAGAAACCTTATCATTTGATATAGCTAGATAAATTAAAAGTTATGATGTGTCATAACTGTCATCGAAGAAACCTTATCATTGATTGCTATTAAGCTATAGATTCTCTACTTTCTTTAGTTTCTTAATCAAGGGCTAAAAATATTTTGTTAATTCATTATTATGTGATGGTTCTTAATTAAACTAAAAAACCAAAATAAAATTAGCTCTCTTTTAACACTTTCCAAAAGTTCATTGTCATTAAAGTTGCAATTATTTAGTACTAGTTAAGTGTCTTTTTCTTCTGTTAATCAATATACAACTTCCAAGCCCACTGCATTTGTTTATGTGATTGCATCTTACTCATGAAACTGTTCTCAAAAAGAAAAGTATCATGAAATTATCAAAATAAAATACCTAGATTCAAATCAAAGAGTAAAGCATCATCATACATCTAGCCATAAAAACAACACCAAAAGATTAAATCTTTAAACTAATCAGATCCAAAAACCCACAAGTCAAAAACATTCTCTCACTGGGCCGGTTCCACTTCCTTCGGGTCAACCTCCTCTGTCTTAATCTCGGGCTCCACTTGATCTTCGGTCTTGCTCTCGGGCTCCACTTGATCATCAGTCTTGCTCTCGGGCTCCACCTGATCTTTGGTCTTGTTCTCAGGCCCCACTTGATCTTCGGTCTTGCTCTCGGGATCCACTTGATCTTCATTCTTGCTCTCAGGCTCCACTTCATCTTCAGTCTTGTTCTCTGGTTTCACTTCATCTTCAGTCTTAGATTCAGGTTCATTCACCTGGTTTTCAACCGCCTCTTGGGTCATACCATGGGTTTCCAAACCCAGCGGGCCTTGTACTAGCGCTGGTGCTGGTGCTGGTGCCAAGCCATGTGGGAAAAAGGGAGGCCCAGTTTGAGGTAAAAACGGTTGCAGCATTTGAAGAAGGGCTTGTTGATCAAGTCCTCCTGCTCCATATGGATAAGATGTTGAAGCATTGTGAGCAAGAGCTTGAAGAAGTGCAGGAAGCAATGCTGCTTCTAATGCTGGAAAAAGTGCTTGTAAAGCCGCTTGTCCCAATGCTGCTTGAGCCTGTTGTTCCTGAAACCTTTGAAAATTAAAAATATGTCTTCTCCCTTTCAAATGATTGTCAAAAGCAGGCGCTGATTCGCATTTCACATCACAAAGTTCACAAATAAAAGGTACGATTTCCTTCGGTTTCTTTTCAGGTTCAGCAGATGTCCGTTCTTCGTCTCTCATTTTTCTTTTTAAACCATTTCTATCTTGTTCTTCAAACTGTGCGGAATGACTTTCAAGTTTGACTTCTGCTCTCTCAATCCCAGGAGCTATTTGAATTTCATGTGTTTTGCCTGCAAGTCTCTGTAATTCTTCTTGTATTTCCATGTTCTTTTTATGTTTTTTACCGTTCTTATGATTTTCAAGAACCTCATGAGTGTTGCAGTCAACTCGACAAAGTTCACACCATGCCAGAAACTGAGGTTTCGGCTCAGTCTTGACCCTATTAATCCCACCACGTCCTCCGCCGCCGCCACGTCCTGGGAAAGGCGAAGGACCACCTCTAAAGCCTCGACCTCCGCCTCGACCACCACCTCGACCAGAACCACCACCTCTGCTAGAACTGCCGCCTCGACCACCGCCTCTACTAGAACCGCCACCCCGACCGCCGCCTCTGCTAAAACTGCCGCCCCGACCCCCACCTCTGCCAGAACCACCATATGAACCACCTTGCACATTCTGCAAATGATACATCATAAAGATTGCAAGAACACAACTCTTAAGCATGTGTAGAAACGTTAAGGGTATAAACATAAAAGATAAACTTCAACAAGGATGTAAACGTAAAAGAAGATCATACATCTCAAGCACAACAATTATCAATAGCATAAAACAAGAGGCGTAACACCCCAAGCCCAAATATACAGACTAGCCCAATAACTTCTAAATTAAGTTAAAACAACGATGAAAGTTATTAATAGCATACAATTAGACCTTATAAGATTTAAGATTTTCAAGCTTCACATCTTCTATCCTAGTGTTGTAATTTGTAAATAGTAAATACCAGTAGGAAAAAAGAAACTTACTATACAATTTCTAAACGGTAGATTTGGGCTTTAGAATCGAGATGTGTGCGTTAATGCACACACCCTCTCTTAATATAGAGCAACATTGACTTTTGAGGTCAAGCAAACTACATTTCAAATGCAAAAAGATCTGGGTTCTTTAACGGGTATAACACGAAAAATTTTATATTTCGCTTGGTATTTTTACAAAGTCTGATGTATTTATAACGTCAAAGGAACATATCAGTTTCAATGTTGAAATGTAGTAGCACTACCTTGAAAGTCAAACTGTATCCCTTTTAGGGGATAACAGGAGTAAATAGTAATTTCTGTCATTACCGTAAAGCTATACTTTTCACATTTCTATGCCCGGGATTTGAAGAACTAAGAACCAACTCGTGAATATGCCATATTATTCAAGAAGATCTGCCTCCCATCAATAAAGAAACTGCTGCAAGAAGCTATGAGAAAATTATAGATTTCCAATGGCACCCTTTATGGTAAAGATCGTTGGATGATTGTCTAGATCGAGAAATTTTAATGCCCCATTGACCCTAGCTGAATGGCACATGCAACTAACAAGGCCATACAGTCAATGTTTAGCAGTACAGGTGGCAAAATGGGCGGGTTGGATAACGGGTCAAACGAATACTTTTCGGATTTTACCCGTTAGAGATTAAAAAAGAATAGCAACCCGATTCGACCCACTTATAAGTAAATGGGTCAAAATTGCCACCTCTTTGCAGTAATGAATAGGGTCAAAATGACCATAAGGTTGGCCCAGCGGACTAGAATTGAAGAAAGAAGATGTAATAGTTGCCTGCAAGAACTACAAAGCAACCATAACAATACAAATTGGCTCGGGATTCTGACAAGTTTTTAATGACGGAGCCATCAATTTTTGTAGTTAACAGAGATTTTATAGATTTTATATTAGTTTTATTATTATTGTTATTATTATAATATATACAAATTAAACGCTTTTTGTTTCCCTCAAAAATGAATCCATAATCAATTTGTAAATTTTGACCCCCTTAGACTTTCGGGCTCCGGTATTGTACGAAATCCACATCCCCATTTCCCCTGAACTATTCTACAAAATGAGAAATATCAAGTATAATTTCCAATAGTCAAAACCTGCAAAATCTTCAATAAGACCGGATGCTTGTGGCTAATCATTTCTGCAGATGGGAAAAACAACTTTTAAGCACAAGTAGTATTCCAGTTCCTCAAGCTTCAACCAAAGCCATTCCAATGGCTGGTTGAACTCAAGCTTGAGCCACTGAGAATATTTGTTATAATGCCCGGGCATATAGTTGTGCAACTCAGCTGCAGCCTGATAGTTCACGGATTTATACTATTCCTTTAAAATCTTTGAATAGAGAACTATTTACTATTTATCAGATAATATGGAGGTTTCCCACTAAAAATGTAGATACATGATCTTAAAAAATACTAAAGTTATAAACCAAAACTCTATTTAATCAAAAGTTCAATAATAAAAGTAATGTAAAATCCTATTACTTGTAGCTCATCTGCCTACTTATCCTACTGATAACAAGATGATGAAATGAGAAAATCCAAGGAAGAGACAAAGTAATAGAATGGTCAATTACATTCCAATATCATGTTTGGTTGGTCATAAGAACTGACAAGATCATTTTAGAATGGTGTTTGGAAAACACTAAAAACACACCTGAAATAAAATAAAGTGGTAAAAAAATGGCCTTTAAGTAATATAAATTATGATTCAAAGTGGACATATATTTCAGATAGTCAAAAGTATTCTTTCAGATTATAGCAGTCTACGTTTTCTCTAAATGTAAACAAGCAGGTCATATTGTCACAACTATTAAAGAAAGCATTTCCAGTTCCACAAGCATACAATAATCACAAGCTAAACATTATCTACATGCCAATAAATACACACACAGGTATACGCATTCTTTTTCCAAACAAACTTCTTGCTATGGTACGAAAAGAGTTCTTGTGTCCATGATTCTTTTCTCTCAAGTCTCAACATATTAAAAGGCATGCATTCATAGTTCCAGAAATCCAAGTTTCCACTCATTAATAAAGGGGGTGTTTGGATAATTGGACATGCATCAATATTGACTGTTATGACTTGAGCTATCAGTGTTTGAAAAAATACATTTGGGGATGCAGATAAGGAGTAGCAAAAAGAAACTGATTATTAAGTTAAACATAAAACTACGGAACCATCCCTAACTTTTTAAAAACGGATTATCTAATTCAAATTCCTCAAGCTGCAACAATGACTTTAAAATCTCACATCCAAACACCCCCTTATTACAAGAACCACAACTACACAAACCACTATCGATTCGCGAAACAACTATACAAACCACTACCGTTTCGCATTTGTGTAGCCCATAACTCTCATCTTAAGGTAGCATTTTAGTTACTTCATCAAATCCCATATAACTTAAAAGTTAACAAGAATTAATCAAACAATGTAGAGATAATTACACAAACAACCAAATTCATCAATCACCCAATTTCGAAACCCTAATTCCTAAAATTCACCAGTCAGTCAGTGACAAATTATTATTCAATTAACAAAAAAAAATAAAGGTTACCGGAGGGTACACAGGAGGAGGCCCATAATCACCAGGCTGCCCCTGCTGCGTCTGCGGCTGCCACTGCGGTTGAACCTGATGCCCCATACTCGCATCAGGATAACTCAACTGCTGCGGCTGCTGTTGATACTGCGGGTAGTAATAACTAGCGTCGGTCTGGTAATGAGGTTGAGGTTGACCGTACGCTTGCTGGTAAGCAGCAATCTGATTAGGATCGGTCTGCACCGGAACACCAGGCGGATGAATCGGAGCGTTCTCTTGTTCCGGTTGCTGCTGAGAAACTTGTTCAGCATAAACAGGATTAGGGTTAGGGTTAGGGTATTGTTGAGACGGATCGTATTGTTGCTGCGTATAATAGGCGTAATGTTGTTGAGATGGATCGTAATGTTGTTGAGATGGATCGTATTGGTGTTGAGAGGGGTCATATTGCTGTTGAGATGGATCGTATTGTTGTTGAGTGTAGAGATAAGGATCTTGAGTTTGTGGTTGTGGTGGTGGTTGAGGTTGGGATGAAGGTGGAGGGGGGTAGGTTAGGGTTTGAGCTTGAGGTTGAGCGGCGTAGGGATCCATGGTGTTTGGTAATTCGGCCAAGGGTGAATGAACGAACAGGTTCAAGTTTGCCGATTTATGACTCCAGATGAGACGATATCTAGAGTACCACTTTTAATGCGTAGCATACAATATTTCTACATAAGCCCAATGGATCGCTCCGTAAACAAAATCGAAATGAGCCCATATGAAAGCTTTTCAAAAACAAAAAATATATGATATTTAATGTTCTTGTAATTTCTTTACACAAAATACTTTTCTAGGTAAATTTTAAAAGCGTTGGTCATTTGGTGCAATGGCAGCCTCAAAACTTCTTATAGTAGAGGTCTTGGGTTCGAATTCTGGCAACAGCAAAAAAGGGGTCTGTGGCCAGGTCAGAGGGTTTACCCAGTTGGGGGTTCCTCCTGTGGTGGGATGCCCTGGATGTTCTAGGTGTTGCCCAGGGGAAACCCAATTATCCTACAATATCTAGGTGTTGCCGTTAAAAAAAAGTTAAATTTTAAAGAAAATCAAAATACTTATTAATTTATTGGACCATTTCTAAAATATATAATTACTAATAAATTTATAATTTTTTTAAATATGTTAGTTAACACCTCTAGAATGTGGCCAAAGAGGTTGTGGTGTAATGGTTGAGGTGATGCCTGAAGTCCCAAGGGACCCGGGTTCAATCACTGCCACCACCATTAATTTCTGCGGCATCGCAAATGAGGCCTTTAAGGCTGATGCACCAGGGTTTTACCTACGCCGATCCAGGGTTTGAGCCTCGGCTCTCCCTCAAGCTCGGAAGGGGCCGTATTGGGTGGGGTTTTTCCTTGAAAGCTCTCCAACTCTGGCGCCAAGTGGGCCCGGTTAAGACAACATATTGGCCGGAGTTGGACGAGTCTCTCCCATGTGACGGAGGGTGCGACGTCACACATTCAATGTTCGCCTTTAAAAAAAACCTCCAGAATGTGTTATTGGGTTAATCGATCCCCCTAAACGACAAAATAATAATAATAATAATAATAATAACTTGATTGGGTTAATCGAGCCCCCTCTAAAATGTGTTATCTATACTATATAATAAATAAAGGTATTTCATGTCACGTTTTGTCTCCATATTCATTATCATCATTTTTTTTCCGCCTCTCTCTCTCTCTTATTAAATACACCCCTATCTTCTAATAATAATAATACTATATTTTTAAAGAAAAAATACAAATCGATATCTATACTTCTATATTATATATTAAATAAAGGTTTTTTCATGTCACGTGTCGCCTCCATATTTATTCATATCATTTTTTTTCGCATCTCTCTTATTAAATATATCTCTATGTTTTAATAATAGTAATATATTTTTAAAGAAAATACTAATATTTATATTAATAAATCTCCTGACATATTTTGACGAATATATGAGTTAACAGATTATATTATATTTCACGAGTTCATTCAACCCGTGTAAAACACGAGTTTTTAAAAAATAATATTTTTATTACTTAATATATAATATTATATTTATTCAACCCGTGTAATACACAGGATTCTAACCTAGTTGGGTTATAAAAGCTTTATTATATTATTGTGCCCGCTCTAGAACATATAATTACTAATAAATTTATAATTTTTTAGCATGTTAATCGACACTCGATAATTAAACGATAAAAAAATTACCCTCCGAAATTTTGGGCCTGGTGTTGGAACTAAATGTCCAATACACAACATATGACAACATTAATTATTTATTATATTTTATGAAGTGATAAAAAATATATAACATGTAAATAAATAAATATTTATTTATGACGTGAAACCAATAACCAAAGTCATATATATCACTTTTGCAACGTAGTTACGTTTGTAACATAATGTTTTATAAGTTTATAAATCATTCTAAAGAGAAAGAGAATTTTAATTATCTAAATAAGGACTTAGTTTATATTATTATCCAATGGTTATAAGCTTCCCATCCCCTCTCCTATATCTCCATGTCACTTTTTGTTTAGCCTCCACCTCACGTTTTCTTTTTACGTGGGTTTATATGTCATTTTGGTGTATGTTTTTGTCTTGTCCAATCAGCATCAAGATGCTTTAATTTTCGGCTGCTGTTAAGAAACTATAGAAGGGACTTGACAATACATAGCGGCTTATGATCTCTTTTGAAAAAAAAAACCATGAAGTTTTTAAATGGTATGTAAATAAACGAAACTCAAGCTATGGTATAAGCTACGGGGTCAAGCGACCCCGTAGATTTTCGTTTTTAAATGGTATGTAAATAAACGAAACTCGAGTGATCCAATATGTTTCTTTCTAAAATGACCTCACAAAATAATTGCGTAAGAGAAACAAAAAAAAGAAATGTGGTTTATTGGTTAAGTCCGTGTGGTTGTAGAGAAACTACCCGGTTCAAATCTCATTATTTCGTTTTTCTGTATTTTTTTTCTTTCAGGTTGGGCTTTGTTAGACCGACCCCTCATCTCTTGCTGCGTATTTCTTTTTCTTACTCCTTGTGAAGCCACAAAAAACTGTGATGTAGTAAATTCCCGTGGGAATGGTATTGCTTCGTGTGACAATCCAGACTTTTTAGTCTAACTCCGTTAACTAATTCAATTAAATATTAACTTAGTTAATCTAACTCAAACTCCAGGGATTGTTTTTGTCATTATTCCAACCCAAACTACTTGGACTAATTATGTAATTAACCTAAACTCAGTTCTAATTGACTTTAAAAGTCAAAATTCAATGTTTTTGTTTCTGTTGACTTTTGAAAGTCAACTGACCAAGTTCTTAACGCAATACAAACCACAAGGACCAAATCTGTTATTATCTAAACCTCATTACACTTGAAACTACAGGGACTGATTGTGCAAATAACCAAATTCCAATCTATTGACTTCTCAAAGTCAAAATCAAATAGTTTTTCTTCCTGTTGACTTTTGGAGTCAAACCCGCAACCACATTCAATCCAATTCAAGCTCTACGATCGTTTTCTGTTTGAATTTGTAACTGTTTTGCACATCAAGGTCATTAACGATCGTTATTACAGCTTTAATCATCCATCATTGCATGAATTAAACCCAATTATGGGTAATTATGTCGAAACCGTCGACCGACATCAAGTGTTCATCAAATTCGAACGATCCGGTCATTATTCTCACAAGCAAACACCCTACACACCTCTCAGAAGCTATCCCACACACCAATTCGATCAGAATCGAAGCCGGAGCCATCAGGGAACGAGCATGCAAAGTCGGAACCGGGTTTTGGTCGTACGCTATCAATCCACACTCCATTCTGGTAACCAATCGCATCCATATCTTCTTTTTCATTCCTAGATTGAAAGCCCTATGCTAATTGGGGTGTACATTGTAACATCCCGAAAACTTACGCATTTATTATTTGAACTAGCGGGTGACCTAAGTCTCTTGTAAATGAGACCGTTTACGAGGGTTTCACGTAAAACCCTACTCATAGAAATATAGAGACTCGATTAGCCGACATAGGAGCGGTTTGGAGTCACTTTGTTTAAAATAAAAGTAGAAGGACCCGGGTGGAACTTGAGGTGGTTTAAATACCACCTAACGAAAAACCCTAAGCCATTTTTGGCTAGGACTTGTGACGGCAAGGGCAGGGACAGAAAAGGGAATCCGGCAAAGGGAAGGAGAGGACGGAGGCGGCCCCATGGTGGTCCAACGATGGTGGCAAGCAAGGGGAGGACGTCACGCGTAAGGTAAACCTCTAACTTACTCGTTTATTATCTTTGTGTACCTATGAACCCGATTAGGGTTTTGGTCGGGTGCTCGACCGTGAGCGGTGGAGGGTCCTGAGAAGGTGTTGGTCGTGAGTCAGTGATCGTAGACGATGGTGAGGTGCGTAACGGTGATGGCCGGTTAGGGAAGGTTGGGATGGCGAGTGACGCGGAGCCGACTACGCCGACGTTGATGGCGGATGGCGGTAGTAACCGGAATGGAGATGGTGGTAGCTACGGGGGATAGCCGGAGAAGACAGAGGAGACAACGGTGGCACTCGGTGGCCACGGGAGCCGGCTGTGGTGGTGCTACACGGAGGTGGACGGCGAGGTGACGAGGTAGTGGTTCTCCCACGAGAAGAGGAACTCGATTTGGGTTAGGGCTAGACAAGAAGGACGATGGCAGACACGAGGGTGGAGTACGAGACTTTTACGTGCATGGCTTGCATGTGAGTATAAGACCCGGTCCGTGTATGCGTGCTCACGTGAGGTCATAGTTTGTTTGGACACAAGCATGCATGCACGCATGCGGGCTCCTGAACGGGTCAAGGGTAACCCGAATCGAGTAGACACTCAGATTAGGGTTTATGCATGGGTGAAAGGATGTGCGAGTAAGACGAGTATCGGGAATAATTATACTTTTACGTAATTGACACATGTCTAGGGCATACTTTGACTGTGTGATCTTACGTGGATAGGTTCGAGTTTCGTGTTAAGAGATCGTTGCAGTTTAAGAGTTGGATCTTCGCAACCGGTGAGTTTCTAATCCCACTCTTTAAATGATTCTAATGTTTTGGGGCTATCGTACATACTTTCAAGACGTGTTTTATTACAGTAATTGTGTAACGAGCTTCGGGGTCTAACCCGATGAGTTTACGAAGTTAATTATTTAAATATGGGCTAAGGGACTAGATGTTACCCTTGATACGTGTAGGTTAAAGGTGGGTGTATGGTCCCGGATCGTATAGTGACCTAACAGGGGTGAGTCGGGATTGTAGTAAACGGGTCGTACGGGTACGGCTAGGAAGTGTCGCAGGGTGTGCATGTGCGTGGTGTATGCTTAAATAATGAGATATAGTAGTAGTATGTGTGTTGCTATATTAGCAGTGTATTGTGTTACGAGTTAGTCGGGGTGAGTCGGGATATAAGCTAAATGCTTACGAATATGTGTAGGATATCTTATCCTAGTCCTATGTGTGAAGTGTAGGTGCAGTTAATGAATCATGTATGTAGAGTATATTATTATGTGATTAAACATGTGTTGTGTGTATTGTGTCGTTGTCCTTGTGACATGGCGGGTATTGTGTTTGCATTTTTGTCATTATGGCACAGCAAACGAGATTGTGGAGGACTATGTCCTTCGAGAGGTCACCAAAGGTGACGATGTCCAACAGGACAGTGATGAGCTCGGAGTGTGTCGAACGCCCCGACGAGGGTAACCCTAAAGAGGGTGCAACGAAGAGGTATGTGTTTGTGTGCTTATATGTTTGTGTTAAATTGCATACAAGCGTTGAGTTATATTATTTGTGCATGAGATAGTATTATTGTGGTGAGTCGAGTTAGATTGACTGTTGTGTTAGGTTTATGACGTGGTGCTTACAACTGTTATGTCAGTTGATTTATAAGAGCCTTGGTCAAGGCTGAGTAAGTTGATGTTTAGGGATTGGTTATGTTAACCAAGTGTCGAGTTAATACGTGTACTCGAGTATGAGTTATTTGTGTAGGTAAGTTCGACCTATGTCGATGAGACTGCGGGATTATTATTATTATGGGATGATTCTTGGGTAATGAACTATTATGGGATATCGTGTGATAACAAGAGTTATCTATTTGTTAATGAATTTATGGACCTATTTTATAAGGACCGTGGGTCCTGAGGAAAGCTCAAATAACTATTGAGACGAGTTGGCTTTTAATTAAACTAAACTATTAGAACTCACTCAGCGTAGCTGACTTTGTATGTACGATAGATTGTTTTGGAGGTAAGCGTTGCGTTGGCGTATCTTGGCTTGGGAGCGGTGCTACTCGGATTTGGTGTGCAAGCATTCGTGAGGTAACTTAATGACGTTAAATAGTAATTAATGTTTTTAGAAAGACTTCCGATGTAGTTTAATATTTTCAAGAGAATAATCCGTTATGAGAACCAACAGTAGGGTGCCCGGTTTAGGGCCTTACATACATTGTCAAATTCAACTCAAACCGATCCTAGGGTTCATCAGGTTTTTCAGTGTAATCGAGATCTACCCTAGACTCAATCAAAATTCAATTAATCCATATGAATAGCTTCGCAATTGACCACTCTTTGAAAGCCCTATGGTTTCAACAGATTTCATTATAAAAATTGTTCGATTTGATTTTGTGTTCTTATTCTAGGGTTTCGGAATTTCAAACGAGTAATAAACGGTTTTAAACTCAACGATTTTACAATTAAACTTATACACAGATTCGCTAATGCTCGATTAACAAAAGACCTATACTTACGGAATTTCAAATGTGTAGATGATACGTTTCTCACCTACTATAGTGTTAAATGCTTTGACTATTATGGAATATTCGGGATATACACCATCGACAAGACAATACCATCGGGTTATACGCTGTTTCACTAAGATGAAAAGAAGAGTCTGTCGCGGTTCCATTTATTATATCGTCAAAGATAAGTAACTCATCCAATACGTTAATATCATTGTTGGATTCGGCAACACCAAATAATGCATTCCAAATACACAAGTCAGCAGATGCCATAGCCTCAAGCACTGTGGAAGGATGTGAATGATCACCACGCCTAAATTGACCTACCACGTATTAGGGAAATTTTGTCACTCCCAATACGTGCAATCGATGCTAACGAGCATCCCTCGAAAGTCGTGTCTAGCTTCATGTGCCTCGTATAATGCTTGAATGTCACTCGGCGTCAGTCTTTGAAAGGGCCCAAACCGGGTGCATCTCATAGTTGGCACAAAACATAATAAACATAGTTCTTAAACTGGAAAATAGAATCTGTTACAGCGGAAGTCTTTAATTCAAAACATTCATAATCCAAATCAATAAAACATTGTTTGAAACATAAACTGTCGGGAATGGAAATGTCAGTCTTCAGCACAGCAACCCGATATCCATGCTATCCAGCCCTCACGACTCCTTTACTCATTCCTTCCTCTTACTCTCACTACCTGTCATACATACTACAAGTCAGCTAACGCTGGTGAGTTATATCTTTACTTTAAACTAAAAACTTTCTTTTGGTAGCTTAATTTGTAAAAATAAAATAAGCTTTTCTTTATCTATCTTTAAACACTTTAACTTTTCTTTAAAACTTTACAACGTCGCGATTATAAAACTGTTCCATTTATATCTTTCTTTACAACTTTACTTATGAGGAAACCCGTTAAGGTGCCCTCCTTTACTCTTTGCAACTTTACTTTTCACTTGTACAGGACAAGTGACTATAGCAAACTTTAACTATCACTTTTGGATCAGTGTCCAAGGATAAGATCCTTTTTCTCGCTTACACCTCAGGGTAAGACTTTTACTTTGTTGTGCCCACACCTCAGGGTGGGACTTTCTACTTTGCTTGCCCACACCTCGGGGTGAGACTTCTACTTTGCTTGCATGTAGGACTTTTTACTTTGCAACTACTATGCAATTATACTACGTCACATAATATAATGCCATTGAAACACATAACACATAGACAAATAACACATATTAACACATAAGCATATAATATGACATCTGTCACTGTCACTGTCACTGTCAAGCTACACCGAAGTACGACTTATTTATCATTGTTTACTTTAACTCTTTACTTTCTTTAAAACTCGTTTCAAATATAGTACTTTACTACTTAACACTTTCCCTTTCCTTTTTATAAAAATATATAATTCTTATAAAAACATAATTTGACTTTCAAAAAACTATCTCTTTAACAGTATGCATGCCAACCCAAAACTGTTTAGAAAAAGGGCAATAAGAATTCACCTGACTTCTACGAGGTTTATCCCACTTAGCAAGGAAACTTCAAGCTAGGTGAGATGCTAACAAATCTGTCAAGGGTCACGAATGGAACAAGGTTACAACCTATATGTTTCACCTGAAAACTTCATGTCCGAAATCTTTTTCGGTCGAAATCTTTTTCGGTCGAGAAAACTAACCAGTTAAAAATGTCTCTTACCTGGTAACTATTTCGTTTGAAAACATTTGTTCAAAAACCTTTTCATTCGAAATCTTCCGCCCGAGAACTATTTCGTTCGAAAACATCTGTCTGAAAAACTTTTCGGACGAGCAATAGTTTTCGGACCATTCATCGAGTTTTCGGACGATTCAACTGTTCTTGATCAAATTCTTCAATTTTGATCCAAGCTTTGATCTTTTTACGTCCAAAACCTATATCTAGCTTCCATGAAGCTAGATATCTACTTTTTAGAGCAATTCCAACGTAAAAATCCTGACTTTGATTGAAAAACCCATATAAAACCCTAAACCCACTTTAAATTCTAAAAATCGATTATGGGATCTAGTTGGTACGTGTTATTGCTTGATTCATTCTTCTTCGATCCTCTGTAATGCGTAGCAATGATCTCGGGCTCGAACGAGGAGGTCTCGGGTGAGCTATGAAGCTCTCTCTCTACTCTCTCTCTAGACTAAGATGGCGAAGATGGTGAACGAGGGAGTGGAGGGTTGGTTTGGGTTTTACTCCCTTCCTCCCCTTGCGTTATCCCCAGCCCTGCCCAAGGCCTCCACCCGCGAGCACGTTAATCTTTTCATTCTTTCGTTTATTTGTTCCCGTACTCTTTATTATTTTGTCGTTAATTCGGGATGTTACAGTCTTCTTAAATATCTTCTGCCATACAAAGTAATTATAGTTTTACTTAATTTGTAAATGCAGAACCTCATAGTTTGCTCGAACATCTTGAAGTATTCGTCGAACGAATCAGGCACGATTCCGTATCGCATTTACCGAATAGCCGTCGTACCCTTTTGTAAAGCGCTAAAACCAATTCGACCTCTCGCATCATACCCTTGTCGGAACCACGGGTTCGCTCTCTCCACATCTTCAACTATTCTCAATAATAGTGGTTGGTATATTCGAAAACGACGCCTAAACACATCATCCGGATATGTAAGTTCCACTTCTTTAAAATAGTCCTCAACTAGCATCGTATGAGCATGTAACCGTTTGCGGTTGATTGCAGCTTTTCGGGTTCGTGGCAGCGCTTGTGGTTGTTGTACCAAAGCTTGGGCTGCGGCTACAACGTTTTTTTAAAAAAATCTCGTCCCCGGCGTCAGAGTCGGATGATGATGACGACGACGACAAAGACATTGTTAAAAATCTATAGATGAGATTGTTTTGGTGTGAAAAAATAATAAAATGTTGAGCTATATTTATAGTGGTGTTAGCTTTAATTTTTTTTTATTGTTTATTTTATTTTAAAATGTCATAAGACCGTTCGACAATGGTCATAATCTCCTTTCACGCTCGTTAACAAGCTTGGGTCCTCCTCCATTAATGTCCCTAACTCCCCGGCCGGAGTGGTGTGTAACGCCTGTTAAGGGCCACGTTGACACTAACACCAAGGGGCGTTATGGTATTGATCGACCTTAAAAACAAAGTTAATAACTAGTGAAGTTTATAACCAAAATCAAACCAAAATCAAGTAGACTAATGCTCTGTTTTAGTCTAAACAGTAAAGACAAAGTCAAACCAAAATCAAGTACACAAATCAAAACATGAAGTCAAAATTAGAATTCTCCATTAATTACATGTCTTTAAATAAAGCTGTAAGAGTTGAATTGAAACTAAAAGAGTTTCTATTTTTCTTCAATTTGATCTTTCCATTAATGAAGTTTGCCAAATTCACCATCAGAAACCTCAATTTGACTAATTTCATGTTAATCATCATCATCATCGTCGTTGTCACTTGGTGCAGGAAGATTAAGATCAAACAGACTAATGCTCTGTTTTACAACCTGTTTAGAGGTAACATGTGATCTCTTATGGCCACCGAGAGCTTGGCCGGAAGCAAACACTTTGAAACACACATGGCATTCATGAATTTTATCTTCAATTGAGACATTCAGCGTTTGCTGATTGCTGTGTTGGTGAAATCGGTGATTCAGTTTGACTTTTTTGTGACTTGCAATGTGTCCGCCTAGCGCTTGATATGATCGGAAAATTCTGTTACACGTTTCGCATCTGTAACCGTTTCTCGCCGGAGTTCGTTTCACTTTCATAATCTCCTGATCCGATTCCGATTCCGATTCATCGTCAATTTCTTCTTCTTCTTCATCGGTATTCCATTTATCTCTTGATAACATGATTAAACAGTAGGCAACAGCTTCTTCCGGCGAAGTATCGGAGATTGAACTCACCGGCTCCGGCGACAGCAATTGAATTTCATTAAATTGTTGTTGATCACCGAACCACGAGCTTTCCGGTCTCCGAATCCGTTTCGATCGTTTCCGGACGGTAGCGTAGGTTTTGATTTCTTCCGACGATGAAAAACACGGCGACGGGGACGGCGAGTGAGGCGGTGGTTTAGGTTTGGGATTGACGTAGAGATTAAGCATGTGAGATCTCATATGGCCGCCTAAAGCTCTGCCATTTGCAAAGGTTTCTAAGCAGAGCTTACACTTGTGTTTCTGCATTTTTACAGTTTCTCTCACTAAAAGTATAGCTTTCTCTCACTAAAAGTATGTGTGTGTGTGGGTGGGTGTGTGGGTGGGGGGGGGGGGGGGGGTTATGGGTTTGTATGAAGTTTAAGTAAAGAGTGTGTGTTGAAACTTCAAAGAGTAGGTGACAAGCATTCCTTTACCAAGAGTAATATACAAAAGTAATTAAAATAATAATGGCATTCATTATGAATTTAATAGTGTATTTTGATTTTTAAAATAATAAATGTGTTTTTTATTACTGTTTACTTCGTTTTAAACGAGTGCTTAGTAGAAAAAATAAACGTGGATGTGACGGTTAATCGACCGTCTTAGAGTTTCATTGGTCAGACCGGTTAATATAAAAATTAAAATAGTATATAGATACAAAATATATAAATGTTTTTTGTTTTATGTAAATTTTAAATTTTAATGACATATAAAGGTTTAAATAAATAAAATATATAACTTAAAATAGTAAATTAATCAGAAAATGAGATTTTGAAATAAAAAATACAAAAAATAAAATAAAAAAACCGGTCCTACCACCCAGTCCGGTTCACCAGCCTGAAGAGATTGGTTCAATAAAAATGGTATAACTACACACAACTGGACCAGTTATGTGTCCGGTTCCGGTCCGACCGGCAGGTTCGGTCCAGTTCTAAAAACATTGGACCTCAAGGGGTCATTCTGATACTTACGCAAACCGACTTCTAGCGACATTCAAAAAATATACAAACATCATGAGGAGGTGCATGGGCTACCCGGCATGCTTGGTAGCCTAGATTGTATGCATTGGGAGTGGAGTAATTGCCCAAATGCATGGCGCGAGCAATATATGCGAGGTGACCATCCGGCTCCAACAATTATGTTCGAGGCTATCGCATCACAAGATATTTGGGTTTGTCATGCTTTCTTTGGTGTTGCAGGTTCAAACAACGAAATAAATGTGTTTAACCAATCCCCACTATTCAACACCTTGGTTAATGGAACCGCAGCCGATAGTTCTTTTGATCTTAGATGTACAAGATACAAGCACGGGTATTATCTCGTTGATGGTATTTATCCCGAATGAGCTACTTTTGTGAAATCGTTTTCATGGCCGGAAGATGAACCTAGAAAATATTTCAAACGCCGACAAGAATCGGCAAGAAAAGACATTGAACGTGCTTTTGGTGTACTAAAACAAAGATTTCAAATAGTGAAAAATCCGGCATGTGCGTGGAAGCTCGAAAGAATAAGGCGTGTAATGTACACTTGCATCATTCTACATAACATGATCATTGAAGATGATGGTCAGACAATTTGCGAGTTCAACGAAGAAGAATTTGAAATGACACTTGGATTAGAGGAAGTTAGCGAGGCCCAACAAAGTGTAAACGAACAATATAAACGCAACCGTGATATACACAACAATTTTCGTCAAGATTTGGTGCTTCATCTCGACTCGGGCAACAATTAAAGTATATTTTTGTTATTAAGTTTTTAATGTATTTTAATTATTAATGTATTTTTCTTTTTTTTTATTATTAATGTTATTTTCTTTTTTTATTATTATTTTCTTTTTAAATTATTAAAACAAATTAATATTAAACTAGAAAAAGAAAATGACGTGACAGTGTGGAAATGTGAAAAACAGTGGGTACTCCCCTTGGTCTAACATATGTCTACCGCTCTTATTTGTTTCTTAAACATTATCAGTTTATAGAGAGACTTAAATATTTACTATCATTAGCTTTTAGTACATGTTTTCAAATCTAAAATAAATTTTGTAGACTTAAAAACGTAAAAAATTAACTGCTCACAACTATTATTATTGATTATGTTATTTTTTATTTTAATTCAATTCGATAACAACCCCAAATTAGGGAAAAATATAAATGGCTAGAGAATTTACCACGTTAAGGTTGAAATTAAAACTTATAAAAACTTATCATTGCAAATCCCAATAAACAATTACGGCAATTACAATAAAGTGGCAGGTAAACGTGTAACAAACTGTGCCGCAAATCCCTTTTAGATAACAAAACCGATCCTACTAAAAACAAAGCTTTGGGTCTTATGGGCCGAAAAATTACCATGCATGACCCGCTGAACCCTGTTAAGTAATTCTATAGCCTTCGGGGCTAGGAAATTAAATGTATCAAAAGCAAAAGGGATAAACACGAGTTGAAATATCATTTCATTAATTCTTAGTTTTTATAGTGGTTTATAAATTGCAATCCTTTCCGTATTTCACAATTAAAATTTTAATTTTGAAAACTATCTCCATCTCAATCTAGAGGTGCACAAACCGGATTTTTTTCGGATCCAGATCGGATCCGTCAAACGTGGTCAACAACCGAACACATTGGAATCGGTTCCGGATCGGATCCGATTAAAGGAGTGGAGAGTTGGAACCTATTGGGACCGGACCGGATATATGGAACCGGACCGGACAAAAAAAACCGGTTCCACCGGATTTAAAAAAAACTTTTTTTTTAAATTAACAAAGATACACTATAAAATACGTGTTTTATTTATTTTTTTAAGTGATTTAACAATAGTTCGTACAAAAAAATTACAAAAAACATAATTGAATCATAAAATATATATTATTTATTATGACTCATTATTCGTCGTCTACTCGCCTTAGTTTTCGTAATATCGGTTTTCAATCTTTTTCGCTTGAGATACGTTGGGCTTCATCATAAGCTTGTTCTTCGTCAGAAAGTGGATTCGCCGCCCCTTGTTCTACTTCGAATTCGTGTATTTCTTATTCAATGTCAAGCTCGCCTTCTAGTTTTGCAACATGTTGTACACGTTCGGCGGCATCCAAATGATCCTTCAAGCAAATACACATCTCCATAGATTCCGGTGTAAGTCTCGTTCTTCGAATAAATAAAACCATGCCACTAAGAGAAAAAGCAGACCCCGAAGCTACCGTGGAAGCTTGGACGGTTAGTAGGTCACGGGCTATTGCGGCTAGAACGGGATATTGGGATTCCCTTCCTTGCCACCAACTCAAGATAACAAAGTTTTCAAACTCTTCGGATCTTAGAGTTGAAATAAAGTTTCGGTTGCTTGATATCTCCCAATCTCGCTACTTGGTGTGCTTCCACGAGCTCGTTTAGTATTTTCGTTTCTTAAAGCGTTAAATAAATTTAGCATCGGGTTCCTTGAACTGCTAGAGCTTGAACCCGAACCCATTGATTCACGTATGTTTGATGGATCACCATTTCCATCATATTTGCGTAAATAATAATCAAACATATTATTAAAAGCCGAATTGAAATCTCTTATTGCCTTTGATTCAAAATTTGGGTCTTACTCGAACATATTTAAATCGTCTGATATTGATCCAATTAATGTTTCAACACCGGTTACATTAATCGTTAGGTTTAAGGCGGCCGAACATGTAACAAGGGCCGGCATTTTCGAAAAATATTTTTAAAATTTAGCTTTCATAAGTATTACCATTTTTTCAAAAATAGTGTCGTGATATTCAAACTCTTTTAATTTATTACATATTAAGTATAATTGTTGAAGTATTAACGAAGACGTGAGACAATAAACTCCCGATAAACATGTAGTTGCATTTTTAAAACCTCAAGCAAATTAGTTAGTTTCTCAATCGTATCCCAACTTATATTATCAATTTTTTGTGAACAACGTTTCTTTTGAACAAGTTCATCATGATAATGTTTTAAAGTAACTCTTTGCAGATTCAAACATTTTCCATGTTGAGTTCCATCTAGTAGGTATGTCCCAATTCGGACCTAAAAAGATGGAATCCGTTTGTTGGCACCAGTTTCTATAGTTTATATATCTTTTTTTGCTTGTGGTAAAAACTTCCCATAATATCACTTTAAAATTTTCTTTCACTTCTCTTATTTCTTAGACATTTAGACCGTCTTGCACAACCAAGTTAATGATGTGTGCAACACATCGACTATGAAAGAAAAACACCGTTACAAGGCGGTTCATATTTTATTTTTAATTTTTCCACCGCGTTTGTGTTATTTGAAGCGTTATCAAAAGATATTGAAAATATTTTTTGTTGAATTTTATAAGTTTGAATTACCGAGTCTAAAATATAAAATAAGTTTTCACCGGTATGTGGATATCCAAAATAATCAAACGCAATCGTACGCTTCACCATTTGCCAAGGCTCGGGTTGAACCCAATGTGCGGTAACGCAAAGGTACGATTCGGGTAAACCATGTGGAGCGGACCAAACGTCCGTTAAGTTAATGGGGGTATTTAAATTTTCAAAACCTAAAATTATTTCTTTTTTAGCTTTTTTCCACATTTTTAAACAACCTCTTCTCAAAGTAGAACGACTTACATTTGTGTAACTCGGTTGAAGCGTCTCTTTTATCATCCTCGTCAACCGCGGGTTATCAAAGTGAGCAAAAGACAATCATTCTTGAATAACGAAATGTGTCATTCTCTCACGAACCCTCTCGACATTGTATTACCAAACTCCTCCATCCCTACCAATTTGAGTTTGATCTTCACCTTGAGTGTGTTTTGCGTGACTACCAATATGTTTCCTAAAAGTGTTATTTCCTGCAGCACCCAAAATTTTACCACAACGTTTGCAACGAGCCTTTTGCGAACCGTTCGACATTTCACATAAATAAAAAAAAGCCCATATCTCTTAGTTTCGGGAGCAAAGAAGTACTCTCACCACCGTGGCATCGCTAGTAGAACCACCAACCGAATTTTGAGTGCTTGCGGAAGCCATGAGAGTGTTTTTTTTTGCGTATAAGTGGGCGTTTTTTGCGTTTTGAGAGCGTTTTTGAGTTTTAAAAGCTAGAATATTGTTGTGAACTAACCCATACCCCCCCAATACCTATTTATACTTAGTTTCAAGCCTCAAACACAAAAAAAATACAAAAAAAAAACGTCCATATAACGGCTATATAGCCGTTTTTTTTTCCCCAACGGCTAGAACCGGTTCCAAAATGTCCGAAAAAACTCGGTCCCAAAGTGTCTGATTTTTATCCGGTTCGCAAAAAACCCACTAACTGGTTCTGGATCCACCGGTTCTGAAAATGCCCGGACCGGTTCCAAATTGTCCGGTTCTAGCCGGATCCATTTTCAGATAATCATTCGGATCCGGATCCTTTGTGCACCTCTATCTCAATCTCAATCTCAATCTCAATCTCAATCTCAATCTCAATCTTACCGCTCTTTATTATTCAATATACCGATGATCATTGGCCCATATGAGTTGACTAAGGGCTTAAAATGAATTTATAACAAATATTTTGGTTTGTAGGTTTTCATAACTAATCCGTTTTGGTTATAAATGGTTTAGTTAATTAGGTTATTAAAAAATATGGTTTCATTAATTTGGTTAACCATCATATAGTCCGTTTTTATCCTTTTTATTTCTTTATTACGAATATCAACGGATAATTAATTTACTTTGTTAATAAGGATGGGGAGTAATCTTTCTTATCTCTAACATTCTCTCATCCACATCATTCGTTTTTTTCATTTCATCCCTAAACCATTTACTTTTTTAATAAGGGTGGGGAGTTGCATTTTACAATTTATAGTGAAGAAACAGAAAGTTGGATTAATTTTGGGGTGTTTATCTATTCAGTTTTCAGGGTTATTCAGTTTGAGTTATTTGGTTTTGGATATTATTCGATCTAGTGATGAGGTCGATACCGAAAATATCGATACCGAATTTTTGAAGAAGTGGGTACCGAATATTGTACCGAATCTATCGTTACGGTACCGGTTCGCCCGACACTTGCTACAAAATGCTCATCTCTAGATGGTACCAGTACCAAAAATACCAATACTGATTTTCTGAAAAAATGGGTACCGAATCTATCGGTACGGTATTGGTACCGATACTCGGTACAAAATGCACATCCCTAATTCGATCGTAACACAAAACCGAGCCAAATTCATTGATGTTCAAACCCAATAATCGAATAAGAAGTCGGTTCGGTTCTGAATCGAATAAACCGAATTGATTTTTTTAACTAAAATATAATTTTTTAAAGACAATTTATTATTTTAACTTGTTTAATTTTTATTATAATCCACTAGTATCATATAGATATAAGTTAATTTGGTATAACTTTTTTATTAAGTAAATAGTTTAACTAATTTGAAGTATTGTACAAAAAATAATTATGTTGGTATAAAAAATCTTGGGTTGGATTTTGAAACAAGCGGTTGAGAAAAAACCTTTGAGGTTTAATCGGTTAATATAGGTTATTCGGTAATAACTGAATTCAGAATTTGTAGAGTCGAAAACCGAATTGGTTATTCAGTTTCGATTTCAAACGAACCATATACAAATACAATTTGTTTTTTTGGTTTCAAACTTGTTTGGTTTTTGGTTTAATGAATGATAAGGATGGAGGAGGCACCCATGGCATGGCTTGAAGCCACACACGAACCAATAGAGTGGTGACATCTCACTTGAAGCCTCAAGAAGCCATGGCAAGCCTTGGAGGTGGGTGCCTATTTAAGCCCCACTAATGAAGCCACACCCACCAATGCTCTCCAACGGTCACATTACAACCACCAAAACACTACGTTCCAAGGCCGCATATTGAAGCCCCACTATGGCGTAGAGAGGGTGGCGGCGGCGTTGCCATTGAAGCCCCTTGAAGCCCCACTACGACGTAATGGATGCCCCTTCCATCCTAAGATCCTATAGTAAGTAGTTCACTTTTGGCACTAAATGGTTTTGCCTTTTTGACTTAATGGTGTCAAAACTTTATTGTGAAAAGAAGTAAAGGCAAAAAGTCAAACTTTTCAACTTCGCAAGTAATCGTTCGGTCAACTATTCGGTTCAACTTTATTTCCCTTCACATAAATTCAAGCTTTTATTTATCGACTTAAAATCTATTTAAATAAAGAGATTCAAACAAAAGACAAAATCAAATATAAGAAAATGACTATAATTTGTGTTTGTATTTTTGATGATTAACCATTTGTGATGGATTCATGAGTGAGAACAAATTCTAGGCCATACTAGCCACTACACATGGATGTGGTTAGTCTTTGCTTTGAAGATATAGGTCTTAAGAAGCAATGGTATTCTTTAAGAAAAGAATGAAAAAAGCATCTTTTTTACTTGTCCACATTCTCACACTTTTCTTCAACTTATGTTTATTGTTAAAGATTGCAATGTCAACTTATTCCTGCAAACAAATTATTATTTTCTATAGTTTTTTTATTGATAGGTTGTTGAACCGATAATATATAGGAAATATTCCACTCAATAATAATAGACTTAATTTAGTGTTTCAGTAAAGTTACTCACATTTTTTTCTAACGGAACCACTCAACTTTCAATATTGTTTCATTGTTGTGAATTTTTTTTTTATAAATCATTAGTTTTTTTTAATTTAATGGCATAAATGAAACATATGTGAAAATTGGTTAATATTTACTCATTATTTTTTCTCAAGTTTAATTTGAAGTAGGAGATAATTGTGAATAAAACCTACTAACTAATAACCAAGTTTTATAATTATTTCATTTAAGTCAAAATAAAATCAATATATATATATATATATATATATATTCTGTTTAAGCACTTGTTTTAAAATTTTGAACATATATAAAAAAAGTCTAAACAATGAAATAATAAATCAAACTTGAGTGTTTTTATAGTTAAAAATAGGTATGGGTGACTTTATTAGAACAATATTGATGTTTGATTATTATTTGTAACATCCCAAACTCCTAAATGTAAGTTGGGACACATGTCGGTTAAGAAACGTGACCTAAGAACTTAACCGGGTGCGAAACGGGAAGACTATTCGCCCGGAAATAGCCCAAAACTTCGCATAAGCATATCTCGGGCTAGAAATGGGTTACGGGAGCCATAATATATGAAAAGGGGGTGTTTCGACGAGAAGAATCTGAAAATGAGGTATGTCGGACCGTTATCTGACATGTGTTCCCGAAGAAATTCAAGAGGCTTTGACAGGTGTTTTGATGACTCAGCACCCACGTCAAACCGATATGCTTTACACGTCGGTCCGACATCCATATGTCGGACCGATATGATTTACACGTCGGTCCGATATGGGGATGTCGGACCGATATGAATTACACGTCGGTCCGATATGTGCTGCATAAGCAAAAAAAGAGGTTTTGACGCGTGTCACCGACTTCAGCCGAAGTCGGACAGACTTGGCAAGACATGTCGGTCCGACATGGGTCCCATTTCAGCCTATAAATAGATATCATGAGCCGTAAGTCTTAAAACACAACACACACAAACACCACAACACACACAAACACTCTGAGAAGGATTAGAAGACCCGGTGCGACGCGTTTAAGTGCGAGTGCGGTACGTTGCGAGTGCGATTTGGATCCGAAGATACGTTTAAGCGAGGAACAAGCGTAGTAAACGACCCGAAACTATCGTAAGTACACTAGACCTGTACCTTAAATAAATGTTTATATGAATTATATGATTATGTGTTATGTGCTATGTGTGGAACTAAGGTACAGGGTAATGAGGATTAGTCTAAACACCATGAATAATGGAGTAGCCACGACGTATCCAAGGGGTGGTGGATACGCCGCTAGTACTTCCTATATATAAATCTCTTGGTACTTCGTGGTAAAACCATTATGAATGTTTAGGGGTATAGAGTAAAGGATAATAATAAAAATATAGTAAACGAACGGGAGATCTTCCGACCAGTATGTAGTTATCTGATAAGCGGAATGTTCTTTCTAAGGAAAGAGTGGTGTATAAATCTCTCCTAGACCCGTCACTCTTTCCTGGGAACATCTCAGTTGGAGGTACTACTCTAGAAGGATAATCACCCCAGTTCACAATATATGATAAGTATGAATAAGAGAAGGCTTAATTCTAAATAAAAGAATATATGTGATGTATTATAGGGGTGGTGGGTACGCCGCTGTTACACCCTATATATAAACCTCTTTAATACATCATAGAGATGCTTTTACGAGGAATTAGGACAAGAATGAGATAAAAGCATGAGGAAGTCATGCTATCAAATAAATTATGAGGAACGCTTAATCTTAAGCAACGAAGTATTCATGAGGTGTTAAAGGGGTGGTGGATACGTCGTTGGTACTTCCTATATATAAACCTTTTCAACATAACATGACGAAACCTTTGTAAAGGATGAGCAAGATTTAAGATAAAAGCATAAAGAGATCATGCTACTAAAATTAAATGGGAAAGCTTAATTCTAAGTAAATGAGTATTCATGGGACCTTAAAGGGGTGATGGATACGCCGCTGGTACTTCATATATATAAACCTTTTTAACGTAATATGGAGAAACCTTTATAAGGAATGAATATGAAAGTATGACAAAAGGTCATGCTATATGTGCGAATATGCAATGTGTGTTAAATGTGAATATGTGAATGCATGATAAACGATCATGCTGTATGTGTAAATATGAATGTGTGATGGAAACGAGTCGAAGTATTAAAATAGAATAACGAAGTACTCATGAAGTATTAAAGGGGTGATGGATACACCGCTGGTACTTCCTATATATAAACCTCTTTAGTGCATTATGGGAAAACCGTTAGAAAGTTTTAAGGTGAGGACTGGTTGGGAATACATTGCGAGGTTGTGAGTCTATGATACTCAAGGTCCCAATGAAAAGAGATGTCCAGCCTACGGGGCGGGTCTCAATAAGAAATAAGTATGGAAGAGATGTCCAGCCTACGGGGCGGGTCTCAGATAAAAACTCGGACCAGAGGTACGTCCGAAGATGGTCGCGAGGGGGTTAGTACACCCATTAAAATATACGAATAACGTGACCGGAGGTACGTCCGGAGATGGTCACGGGGGCGTCAAGAGCCTGGAAAACTTGAGCAATAATAAGAACCTAAAGGGTTCACAATAAAATGAACGATGCAGTGTACTTACTTAGCGTAAGCTAATCCAAAAACGTTTTCCAAACACTGCAGGTTAAGAGCACGAATGAGGCTTCCTAAGGACGTGGCTGATCGGAGTTGAAGAATCCATATGTTATATGATATAATATTTAATGCAAAAACAATATTATAATAAAATATACCTTTATCACTTTAGTGATAAGGTTTGAAAAAAATCTGTGACCATTTTTCGCATTAAACTCTAATAAAATAATATAGTAAAAATAGGGTGTTTCATTATTTCATGATATATATATATATATGGTTAGGTTATGGTAAAAAAGGTTTTAAAAATAAGAAGGGTAAGAAGGATTCTGGGCTTGACATGTCTCCTTTTATTGTTTTTAAATGGAGGGCATAATGGTCATTGTGTAATAACACAATAATGGTCTTTTTATGTGTAATGATCATACCTGATATTACACAATGACCTGACATATTTGAGCGAATTACACAATAATGAGCAAATTACACAATGAGTTGGAAAACGTAAAACACAATGATGAATACATATAACACAATGATGAAAAATATTTGACAAAATGAGCATATTACACAATGAGCAAATTACACAATAATGTTGTTTTTGTATATAACGACATTATACTCGTTTTAAAGATAAAAAAATGCTCGTTTTCGTCATTGTGTTTTACGTTTTAGATAATTTCGTGTTATTTTTGACATTACACAATAACCATACCTGACATTATTGTGTAATTTGCTCATTTTGTCAAATATTTTTCATCATTGTGTTATATGTATTCATCATTGTGTTTTACGTTTTCCAGCTCATTGTGTAATTTGCTCATTTTGTCAAATATTTTTCATTAATGTGTTATATGTATTCATCATTGTGTTTTAAGTTTTCCTGTAATTTGCTCATTATTGTGTAATTTGCTCATTTTGTCAAATATTTTTCATCATTGTGTTATATGTATTAATCATTGTGTTTTACATTTTTCAGCTCATTGTGTAATTTGCTCATTTTGTCAAATATTTTTCATCATTATGTTATATGTATTACACAATGACCAGACCTGACATTTCACAATGATCAGACCTGACATTACACAATGACGAACAAATTACACAATGAGCTGGAAAACGTAAATTTTTTTTACGTTTTTGTATATAACGAGAATATACTCGTTTTAAAGATAAAAAACGCTCATTTTTATGGTGTAATTTTTTTAAAAAAATAATGTCGTATGTAAAAGTTATGAACGTTTAAAAAAAGAGTGGTAGGAATTGATAAAAAGTCAACAAAAATGGCAATGACTAAAATACCCTTTTAACAACTTTTTCTCCTACAGTTTGATCTCAACCATTAAATCCTTTCTACAATTTGATATAATGGCCCTAAATCCTTCTCACGCTTCTTATTTTAAAAACCTTTTTTATTTGAACCTACCCCTATATATATCTATACATTATAATAAATCAAGGTTTTTAGGGGACACGTGTCCGGTTTCTAGAGCATGTACGTTCCTTTTTCCCGCCTAAAGTCACTTATCCGACAACCTTACTTCGCGGGTCATATAACCCGCCTTGGTCCAAAAATCTATACCCGGATACTTAAACTTCATTTTCTCCATTTTTAGGGTTTCAGCTTCTCCTCCACTATCTGCTTCGCCGCTACACCTCCGTATCCCGAAAATCGCCGTTGCACATCCGTCTTCTTTAGTTCGCCGCTGCACTGTCTACGTAAGTTACTTTCTAATATCCTCTTCTTCCCTTTTTCTCTTCTCCTCCTCCTCCATCGCCGCCGAGTCTTCCATGCCTCTTTCTTCCGCCAATAGGTACGGTTCAATGGATAGTATGAGTTTCATTAATGATTTTGTTACTTTGTTTTGGATTCCTTCCCTTTTATTTACTCGATTCTCCTATTTTGAAGAAAGCATCGTAGGTTATTTTTAAGAAAGCATCGTAGGTTATTTTTGCAGAGCAGATTGATTACGATCATAAGGAGGAGCAAATCCATCAATCAGATAAGGTCGTCATTTTTTGTCATCTCATGCCGGTTTGATAAATGTTTATAGTCGATTTACTCTGGATAGTTTTCAAGTTACAAGAATGTTACTAATTCCACCGCCAGAATCTGTTTAATCCCTGGCTTTCGAGCCTTGCACAATTACTACAAGGTATTGTTCAATTATAATGAGTTGCATATACTTATTTACGATCCCTAACTCTTGATTATATTTATGATGATGTTGCCTGATAGTTGTTGATATCGAAATCGTCTGTTTGCTTTCTCAATCATGAGATGCGTCTTTAGTTTGTGTTTAACATTAGAATTGAGAACGTTTTGTTTTAGGTGAATTGGGTTTCTTCTGGTGCCTTTGAATTTTACGGTTGGTCTTTGAATGGTTTGTTTTAGTTGGGTTTTGATTTAGTGATTCTAGGGTTCCAACAGGTTTGCATGACAGGTTGTTTGGATTTCATGATTTTAGTGTTCACATTGGGAGTTTGTTTTTTCTTGGCTATGAAACCATGGTGTTGCTAGGTTTTCTTCCCAATTCCACACCTTGACGTCAGCAAAGGTGATGATGCGAATGAAGTTGATTCTTATGAAGAAGATTATTACAGCGGCGATGCGATATACATCGATGATGCTAGGTATGAGTTTTTGCATAACGATTCTGATGATTCTGGTGTTGTGTTAGTTAGTCAGCAACAGGTGAATTCAACTTCTGGATATATGCATTAGTTTTGTGTCGTTTCTATATTGTCTTTTGATTGTTTGGAGAATTTGGTGTTTCTCTTTCATTTTAGTATTTGAATTTGTATTTTCTCCTAATTGTATCATTTATGTTGGGAAATTGTTCTGGATTTGGATGCAAAGATGGCATTTATAATCAAATAATTTGATAATCTATTAATCAGTTGCTTACGATCAGAGATAATTAGCCAATTAGGTAATTCTGCATTTATATCCATGTTGGATTATTTTGACTCTAATTAATTAGAAAATTAGAACAATAATCATTTTCACTCTAATTAATTAGTGTGTTATTTTTACCTGTGGTTGAATGACAGAACTAGAACAATTTGATGATTATTTTGGAAATTTTGAATTAACAAATTGATCTTCAGTAACCGAGGTTTAAAAAAATCGTACCAATTAAACATAGCACCATCATTAATATACTACAAGTTGCTTATCAAGAACACCATAACAATGAAAGCAACATGGAATGAAAAGACTATTTTCCAGATCCATTGTCATTATGATTTTCTAATTTTTTTTTGCCAAAAATGACATGAGTTTTACATTACTATAATTACTAATTTTAGGATTATAATTTTTGTCACACCCTTAAAATCCAACTACGGAGTTTTACTGCGAGGCGCGTGACAAACCAGGATCTCATTCATTAGTTACATGAAATGACTCTATATGAGTTCAATAAAACCATTAAATAGTCAAAGTATGTAATGTGGAAGCGAAAAGGTTTAACAAAATCCACGCGTAAAACTAGGCGTCCAAACCATGCAGTTTAAATAAATAAAGTAAGTAAATAAAATAAGTTCAGTGTTTGAAAATGATGGGACTCCATGCATGTCCTATGCTCGTGCTCAATACCTTAGCAACCTGAGAAAAACATGCTAAAAAGTGTCAACACAAAGGTTGGTGAGTTCATTAAGTTGTAAGTAAATAACAGTTTGATGTTTGCCAAATAGTGTAAATAATGTATACCCATAGATAGCTAGTCTATGTCATGCTACTACAAGTGTTCGAAACCAAAGCTGACTGTTTGTGTTTGTTTGCCTTCCGCCGTGTCTACCGAACAATGGCAAATGTCTAGGTCAATATTACACCCGTTCGACCTCCAGTCGAGTTAGCGCGACTAACGCGGGTGGGGCTTGTCAAAACCCAGTAGTACTATTCAAGATTACCTAGCTATGTTCCAATACTAACGGTTCGAGAATGTAAGGACTTATGTGGTATGTTTTCACTTTAGTAAGCAAGCGATAATACAATAATACAAGATCCAAAATGTTTGCGAGCATGTTTTCTCCCCCAAAAAGGAAAGTAAGTAAAAGAAAGGGGTAGTGAAACTCACCTTAGTATGCGTGCAGATGAAAGCTAAGTAAAAACAGTTGGACCTCTAACTGCCACCTAAAACCATAGGTCTATAAGTGTGTGTTCGTGTAGGTTGACATGAACCCTTAGTATCCAAACAATTCCATTGTTTAAGTGTTTAGAAAAGATTTACAAGTTTGACTCAAGTTTGACCCGACGACCTGTTGGTGACCCGTTAGTGATATAATGTTTGATTTGAATACTAAAACATAGTACACAAGTAATTCAAGTTGCATGCTACACAACTCATAACTATCTTAGCATAACAAGTTATGTCTACACAATGCACGATCATACTTCAATTAAAGTTTCCAAGTATAGTAAGTTATGAATATCATGCCTATTCTGAGATATCTAACACGTTACAACATGTTATTATATCCTAACTATCATGTAGCTATCATTAAACCATATCATACATGTCTAAATAGCAGTCTATGAACACTTTTGACAATTAAAGTTGCCTCTTTTAGAAAGTTTGCAAAACCGAGCTAGGTATTAAAATCTAATCTCATAAATCACTTATACATGAATCAAGTAGTACATAAACATCATCATATCATCCTAATCATGTCTAGTATGTAAGACAGAATTCACAAAAAGTTTCCTTTATAAGCAAGTTATGATTTCTAGCTTTGTTCATGTGATTCAAAGCACCAAATCAATTGCATACAACCTAACTAGCATGATTATAACCATAATTATTTCAACAAGGGGATGATGTGACATCCGGCATTTTCAGGTCAATCCTACAACATCACATAATCAAAAAGTTCCTTCTTTTAACAAGTTATGAACCATATGAAACTAGGGTTTACCAAATAACAACATATTCATCAAATAAATGTAAAACAATGTTAAAGTTAACAACTTTATTGTAAAAACTCATGTTTGGATGAACTAGGGTTTCAATAAAAATTCTAGAAATCAAAAAGTGATGAAATCAAATGAAATAACTTACGTAGTAGTGTTAGGAGTGCCTAGGGGAGTCCGAATACACTTCCAATTGCAAGATTGAAGACCAAATAGAGGGTGCTTTGCTTGCTTTTTGGTTTCGACAATGGAGGGGAAGGGGAGGGGGATCGCGATGGCAATAAGAGGCAAGGGGTGTTAGGGTTTTTTTTTTTTTTTTATAAAATTATACATATAAATGCATGCATGGGTTTTAAAATGGGTTATGGATAGTTCATGGGTTATCTAGAGGATCCATGAGTTATTTTAAAACAAGTTTCACTAATGAAAATTAAAACCCTCCACTATTATTTTTATAAAAACTCCATCTCTATAAAAATAACTAATACAATTAATTTCTGATAAATCTACGCGATATCACGAAAGTTCACATAATTCACAGAAAGATCACTTAGCACGTAAAGTCACATAATTAACATTAAAATAATTGTTCGCAATTATTTTTATTGGTTCACCAACGTTCCATGTTAGACTCGTGTGCAATCCGGTAATTCTACGTGTTTGTGCGAACTGACACATCTAACTAATCCTAATTAAATGTAATGCATGAGTGAATGTTCGAGATAACTGAGTTTGTATAAATAAATGTTTGAGATAACGATGTTTGTGTTAACGGAGTTAACCTGAAAATGCCGGATGTCACATCATCCCCTTGTTGAAATAATGTTCGTCCCGAAAATTAAGCAAAGTCGCTAGTTGTCTGAAACAAAAAGTTTGGATTGTCACAATTTTGACCTAGATCTAGGTAGCAAACTTATCTGAGAAGATGTTAGTTTACAGTTGGTTGTAAATTTGGAGATTGTTGTTTGAGTGTGAAATGGTTGTAATTTGGATGTGTTTTTTCTTCTGTAATGCGCATACGAGTGCCCAACTCGCACCAATATAATTTTTGCTTTGTTTTGAAGTTGAGAAGAGGAATTTGTTTTGAAGGTTTTTTACTTATACACTAGAGGATGGCACCAAGTCTAAGGACCATTTAATATCAACTGCAGCTTGTGTTGAAGGCGTAACTCAGGATGCATGTGATGATGCTTGCAACACATGACTTGAAGCGCTCTCTGAAATTGATCCTGCCAAGGTACATTTTTGGGATAGCCTTTCTTTCAACAAGCAACATTCTCTTCTACTAAGTGATTAAGTGGTTATAGTTTTATTGTTGCAGGTTACAAGTTGCAAGCATGCCTTTCATCTTCAATGCATTCTTGAGTGGTAATTTAAATGGAATTCTACTTTACCTTCTAAGTAAGAAGCCTTTAGTTGAAATGCTATAGGCTATAACAAAACTAAAACTACTATGTAGTCCATGTTGATGATAGTTGGTTTGTAAGTTATGCATGATTTGTGGTAAAAAAAAGTACAAAAGAAAACGGTTTCCGGATTGTACGAGTCACAATGGTCGAGTCGGACAACTTGACCCGCAAACACTTTTTCGTTATTATAAATCATTATTGCGTTGTAATGTTTACTTTCTATGAGTATAGGGAGATATTGATTGATCATGTGAAAATGGGTCATTTGGGACTTAGAGTTGTACTACATTACTAACGTGTCAAACGGGTAAAACAAAAGGTTCCAGATTCTTCGAATAAGCTTGATTGTGTAAGAATGTTTAGTTATTAGTTTGAGAGTAATTAGGGTTTGACATTTTGCAGTCATAACTCCTAGACAGGTAACATCAGGGTTATGGGCTCGCCGGGTCAAGGCGTTGTAGCTACTAAACATCATACGGTTGCAGCCACTGATGGTGCCGAGTTCTTCACCTGGTAATTTTTTTCCTTTTTGATACAATTTGGCTTTTTAATATCTTTTGATATATAATATTTTCTAAAATTATGAATATACTACAATATGAATTTTATTCACAATCTTGTTGTGTCAACACGGGTTCTCTGTTGTATCGTGTGATGTATAACCCACTGGGTATGGGGATAATTAAGGAGTCTCATTATAAGAACATCATAATGAGACTTCCAGAGTACGAGACTGCTATTAAACATTGTGGTGATTTTTTTTCCTATATCTTAAGAACCATGTCTTATGTTGTTGTTTTTACGGTTAATTGTGTTATATTATGTTTTTTTTTCTTAGGTACTGATGAAACAACAACTTCAATGGGTGCATACATGGCTTGCAACACCATTTTTAGCTCAATTAAATCTATTGCTGGAAATATCAATGTAAAAAGATCTGATCTCAAATCCTATTTAGTCAAACAATATTTGAACATATTTAAGATAATCAACTTGTGATATTTTGTAGCACTATGACATTAGAAAGTAGTGTGAGGGCAGCTTGTGCAATGAATTTTCAGACATAGAGAATCTCCTTAGCAAGAAATCTGTTAAATATGCCCTTGGAGTCGGAGACAAAATCACGTACAACAATGATTCTTAAAAAATAATGAAAATTGATTGCTAAGAGTAAAAACAAAATCATGTGTTCTATAGTAATCTACCAAGGATGATTAACTGTCCCAGAAGCAATATATAATTCATTCACATACAAATCAATTGATTGTGGGTGAGGTTATCAATGGCGATTATTAATCGGTAAACGTGTTATAGAAGCCAAGATAATCTTCGGAACTACTATTGGTACTCGAACATTTATTCCAAAAATTAATTTGTTACCGTCAGACAAAAAGATCCATTCCAGAGAAGACAATTTCTACTGTCTGTGTGTTTTGCAATGACGATTAATAAAAGTCAAGGACAACTATTATCGAGAGTTTGTTTGTATTTAAAAGAACCGGTTTTCACCCTCGGACAGTTGTATGTAGTGCTATCAAGAGTAAAGAGTAGATATGGAGTAAAATTACTAATATTGGATAGAGATTGTAAAGTTACTAATCAAACAACACATGTTGTACATAAGGAAATATTTAGAGATTTATGAAAAAAAAAATTAGGTTTTTTTGAACACCAACACCTAGATATTTTAGGATAATTGGGTTTCTCCGGGACAACACCTGGAACATCTAGGGGAGCCCACCCAGGAGGAACCCCAACTGGGTAAACCCCCTGACCTGGTCACAAACCATTTTTTTTGTTGTGCCCCGGATTTGAACCCAATACCTTCACTACAGGGAAGGCTTGGGGCTATAATTGCACAAACGGTCAACGGTAAAAAACAAAAATTAGTTTTGCGAATGTATTTGTTATTTCATTTTTTTCCCTATGTAAATAAAATTTTTTATTTTATTTATGAAATTGTTTTAGACAATTATGAATTATATATGTTTATTTTCATAAACCGTGTAGTACACATGTACTAACCTAGTGTGTGTATATATATATATATATATATATATATATATATATATATATATATATATAAATGAGCCATATTGTTTTTGAACAATTTTTACACTTACATATCACATAACTTTGCACTTGCAAGAATTTGAACATACACCACTAGACAACTAGGTCATGGGCTGAACGGTGTATTTAAATAATTAGAACTTTCTAGATGCAATATTAAATTATTACTTTAACATATAATAAAGTTTTGGTAATCACATAAACCTTAAAGTCATCAAGGGACATTCTGGTGGTTAAGTAGTGTACTCCACAACAAAAAAGGTTGGGGGGTTTAAACCATGCAATGTGCAAGTTAGATTATGCACGTAGTGCATGCATGATGAGGGTGGGAGGGGGGGGAGGTGCTGGTGGCTCGTGAACGGGCGTAGAACACGACCCTTTAAAGCGTGATTCCGAGCGTGGGGCGCTGGCCTGATGTAACATCTCAAAATCCAATAATAATGAAAGTAAAAGGACTAGAACGGTAATTACAACAAAACCCTAGGATCAAAATTGAAAATAAGGAAAAGGAGATGGTAGCGCTCTGCTATAAGGTTACACGCGTCAGTTTTCACCCGTTAGTCACCTGCCACGTGTCATTCCCCCACTGATTGCTTTATGTCTACGTAGCAGACCGTTAAGGGCCCGGTAGCTGTCCGCTACGCCACAATAAGGACAAATCAATGAGGAAGCGACGTGTGGCAAGCTGACTCGCTGAAGCAAGGTCGGTAGCGGACCGCTACTGACCAGCTTAGCGGTCCGCTACGTAGGGAGCAAGGAAGGCGGTCGACTATGGAGGCGGTAGCAGTTTGCTACCCACCTCTTATCGATCCGCTACGGATCCCAAATCAGCTTATATAAGAATGAGCTATGGGAGCTCATTCAACACATAAACACACCTCCATAAGCACACACATACGTTCCAAAGTTGAAATATCCGACTTGATCTATGAGAGTGATTAGGCCACTTTTCGTCCGTAGTACATAGTAGATAGTCCAAAGGTAAGGTTCTGCCCACTATTTATGATTGGGTTATTTACCACTAAGATAGGTGTGTTTACCTAAATAATAGCAATATGATTTTGGACCTTGAGTCAAGTGATTGTGTCATTACTTGTAGCCAAGTAAAGATACCGCTGTAGAGATACTGCCAAAGGTGAGTTTTATGATGCCTACTAGTAAATATTTTACTATTTTGGGTTGATGTGCATGCTGAAAGGTTTTACGTGAGTTCCATGAAACCCACTTTTAAACTATTTTAAATATTTTGGGCTAATGGACATGGTGAAAGATTTTTTACATGAATATTACGAGACCCTTGTTTTAAATACTTTTTAAAATGTTTTGGGCCAGTATGCATGTTGAAAGATTTATGTCTGGAATTAAGTCTTTGTTTATAAACATTGCCTTGTATTCAGAAGAAAGATTGTAAGATTGTTTAAATTGATTTGAAACAAAAGAAAGATTTTGGTCTTTGACACGTAAAATGTTTTTGAGAAGAAAGAATTTTGGCATGATTTGCCATAGCAGAGGTCAGAAAGAATGTTTTCGCCGTGAGGGCCTAGAAAGAAAGATTTTGGCCATATTGGCACATAACCAATATAATGTCTTGCAATTTGCTATGATTAACAAGCCTGCTATATCCCGGTGAGGGATGAATAGACATAATGACGAGTGGCGAAGCTTGAAGAAAAACGCAGGGGGGTCGGGATTTTTTTCTATCGGGGGGGACGGAACTATAAAATTTTCGACCGAATACGTATAAAGTAACACTACTGAGCAAAAAATCGGCCGAATACGTATAAATTAACACTACTGAGCGAAAGATCGAGGGGGGGGGCTCACTTAGCTTCGCCCATGATAATGACTGTACAATTGACAGAGATAAGTGGTGACGACCACTTAGAGACACATGACCTCAGAGCACAGTCCTTGGTAATTTGGTAGGAATTGCAATGATAATTATTATAAGTGGTGCAGAAGTCCATGTCTAAACATGTCATTAAATCATTTTGTTTGGAAAGAGAGACATAAAATGTTTATGTAAAACTTAGAACTCATCATCATTAGCTGACGCATTTTAGCATGTATATCAGGAAATATTGTAGCTTATTGCAGTTAAAGTAAGGAACAAGAATAGAGACATCGTAGCAAGGCTATCCGGTAAGAGGCGACTGGCATAGAGATTAGTTGTACGAACGATGTATTTTCTTTAGTTTGTACAAACATCGTTTTAATGAAATGAAAATTAGAGTTTCCGCTGCACATGATCTATGTGTTACTATATGTTCATGAGTAAATCCAACATGTGACGTCATTTCGGGCCAAGCCGGGATGTGGAGGTATAGCCATCGACCTAATGTTACATTAATTACTTTATCAAAAACAGTATGACCCAAGTCACCCAACAAGGCAACAAGCAAAATTAACATCCATTTCTTTGACAGATCTTTAAGCTATTATTAATTAAAAAAATTAAGCAATATTAAAACAAAAGTTACCATGTAACCGGATGCAGTCATTTATTAGCATTTCTGTCTAAACTAAAGGGGCTGTTTAGCAAAATATGAACCACTAAGTGCTGAACCATTTAGAGCTCTGAATGCTTCAGCATGGTTTTTGAGCTGAACCATTAAGAGGCTGACAAAATCCGAAACAAACACCCCTACCTCTGACCGATTCAGATATAGCCTCTTAATGGAATCATTAAGAGGCTATCAAACATCCCCTAAGTGAGACTCGAACCCATGACCTTCACATTGGAAGGCCATGGGGGTGTCTCCTCTCAAACCAATTGATCTGGGGCTCATTGGCGACAAAGTGGTAAGCTAGGGCACCCGTAAAAATGTAATTATCCACTCTGTTCAGTATTCAACCATGACTGGGTATGGGGTGGGCAGAATTACCTGGACAGAGTGGTTAAAAAATCCTCTTTTATTTATCTAATTGTCCTGTTTTTCTTGGCTGGCTAGCTATTTGCTAGTAGGTACATTTAATAAAATTCGGCCGTTCAAGAAAAAAAAATTACTTTATCAAAACACAAAATTTTATACGAATCCCGACATAATACGAACCGAAAAATCATGTTAGAAATTTTAACCTGAAACATGACATGATTTTTTATAGGTTCACGAACATGAACCACTTAACAGAAAATTGTATTTTATTTTATTTTTTTGCACAGTAATAGTTGAAAATTATAAAAGCTACAACAACAAAATACAATGTATATAAAATAGTCACGTTTAAGCTATAAAAACGGATTTCATATTTCTTTTTACCTTTTACATTTTGGCATAAAATACCAAATGGGTTTAAATTATAACATAAAAAATATTAGAAAAAATCTTATAAAAATAAACGGGTTAAATGGGTCAACCCACGAAAAAAATCTTATAACATAAAACTTATTTTATTCTTTTTAATTTGAGTATAGTCTTGCTATACTTTTAATATAAAAAAACCGACTTTTTTTTTAAGAAAATGTGGATGTGTTGTGCGTATAACATGCGTGATTATTCGTATAACATGCATGATTATCACCAAACGTTATTATTTCATATAACATGCGTTATTATCATTTTAAAACATGCGTTATTATTATTCTAGAACAAAACATTATTGTTATTATTCATATAACATGCGTTATTATCATTTTGAAAACATGCATTATTATAAAACATGTGTTGTTATTATATAATTTGCGTTATTATTATTACGCGGATGCGTTTACCCCTCGCCCCAAGGACACGTGTTGCATCCTGGTGGCTTCGTACCTTTGCACGTTGTACAATAACCGGCCTCTATATATGTGTGTATAGAAAAATAACTTTTTGACATGGTATTTCAACCGTTGATTACAACCATGCGTCAACCATTTTACAATGATGGGTAAAAAAAAAGCATGGGTTAAATTATGACAATATGCAAGGCATGTCAAAAACACATTACCATATGTTTGTAAAGGACCACTGTCAAAACACAGTAACTCTGGAACTTTGATGCTCGATTGTAAAGGGTCAACGTCAAAACACATGGCTGTAAAGGATTAACATAACACACATGTTTGTAAAGGGTTAACGTAATTGTACGTCAAACAATGCTGCTGATAAAGATTTCTGTGAAAAAACCTAGACAAATTAACCGTATATGATAGCGTGTCAAAGAGTACCATTGATCTTATAAAGGACTAACTTGAAAGCACTTAGACGAATCATCTTTTATAACGAGTCAAGCAGTACCACTAACCTTAAATGGTCATATGAAAAACATTTAATAGATCTATCATATAAAACATAACAATGTATCTAACTCAGTATAACGGTACGGTACCTCAAAGTTTTTAAGGTTTCATTCTCTACTCTGATTAGTTTCTTACACACATGTATATGTATCGGTAGATTTAACTCATTCTCAAAATATTTCTTTCCACCATTGCTAATAAACCTAAAAACAAACCTGATGGTTCCTACCCGGTTCATATTATTCAGTTTTACACCGGTTCTAGAACCGGACCCGAACCGGTAAAAAACCGGCCAAAAACCACTCAAACCAGAAAAAACCTGGTAAACAACCCGAACCGGAGCTGGAACCGATTCCACCTCTACCCGGTTTCACTCTCTACTCGGCCATTCCCTACCTGGTTTGGAACCGAAACCTGTTTTGAAAAAAAAAACCTCCAGGCTCAACGACATCATTCTAATTTCTAAGCAAATAGTTCCACAAAATGTCAAACCAATTGGTACAGTATCAGACTATCAGAGCACTTCATAGGCCCTAATAAAGGTCCATCGGACGCCGTTTGGGCTTTTCTAGAATCCACTAATAAAAGTTCCATCGTACAAGTGACAACCCAAGTTTAAGGTTATTTATATTTTTATATTCAAATTTGGTACCTTTTTAAAAAAAAAATTCTAACACAAAAAATTTCATATTTATACAAAACCCTCTTTACATATAAATTTCAGATTAAATAAAAAAATAAAAGTTTGATAAGAAGCATACAACATGATTTGGGAGTATTTGTCTTACTAATTTAATGGCTAATATTAGGGTAGATGATGACAAAATTGTAGCTAATAAGAAGTTGGGATGACCGAATGAAAATAAAATAGACTTAAATGTTATTTTTTTTTAAATATATAGTTTGATCAATTTTTTTAAACTCATATAGCTTTTATATATTATGTTATATTTTTTAGAGTTAAATACGGTTTTAGTCTATGTGGTTTGATACAAATAATCATTTTAGTTTAAAAGTTAAAATTTGCCTTTTTTAGTCCAATATTTCAGTTTTGTATCAAATATAGTCCGATCCACTAACTCCATTCAAAATTTTCTGTTAACTCTTTTAAAAAGACAAAAATACCCATATTATTATTATTATTATTATTATAAAAACTAAACAAAAAAACCCTAAATGCACACACAATTCTCTCTGCTCTCTCATTACCCCCGCCACCACCTGCCAAACCACCATCGCCGGCCGACCGCCACCGCCGAACACCACCTTCGCCGGGCTAGACCACCACCGTTGAGCACCAGCTCCGCCTCTCTCTACTGCCTTCATCTCTGACCGAATCGATTTGATCAGATTTGGGGTTAATTTGGGAGCGATGGCGCCCTTTTTGGAATCGTAGGGGTGGGATTTGGCATCGATTCAGACACAAATCAATGGAATTTAGGAGCGACGACCGCCACTGCTTGATTTGAGGTCGATTGTGGCGATTTGCAGGTAACTCTTGTATTTCCGGCAAGGTAAGCTTCAGGCGGAGGTTTGGTAGCGTCGGCAACCACCACCGCCTGGGTGAATCGACTGGGTTCACCACCACCCAGATGCGTTCACCACGATCGCCGGAGAAAGAACATAGGCCGGAGATGGTAACTCGCCGGCGGTTACAACGAATTGGCACCATCGGTGGAATCCTCAGCCTTTTCTGGTCAAATCTATGGGTTTATATTAGGTATCATTAAACTTTTTTCCAAGTGAAAATGGGTTTTGATTTATGTATCTCTGGACCACCACCTCGACTATAATTTTGCAAATTTGATTTTGATTTAGGTGTTTAAATTTCATTGATTTTGATAGGAGAGATGGGGGTTGCTTAGTCACTGAAAATTGACTTGGGTTGAAGGGTCTATACGGGTAGTTGGGTCGCCGGAGTTCTGCCGGAAAAACAAACTTGTCGGACTAATGTTGAAGAAGATGGGGCTTGTTTGGTGCTGGTATTGATTCATAAGAAAGGTTTTGTAGTAACCATTTTGGGCAGGGGCATTATGGTCTTTTTATAAAAACTTAACTGAAAAATTTAACGGTGTTAGTGGACCGGACTGTAATCGATACAAAACTGAAACTATTGGACTAAAAAAGGCAACTTTAAACTTTTGGACTAAAATGGTTATTTATGTTCAACGACAGGGACTAAATCCGTATTTAACTCTATTTTTTAATAAAATAAACCATAAAATAGAGATTTTTATTATCTTTAGTTTGAGTATGTTATTATTAAAAATAAAAAAAAAAATGTTTTTTTTAATATTGATGCAGGTGATTATAACGGTGCGTCTTAACTAATTACAATGGTGCGTCAGAGTTGTCAAAATATGTGATACACACGGAAACACGATTCAAATAGCTCAATAAGGGAATGATTATATTCAAATGATTTGAACCGAACGATTCGACTATAAGGTTTAAGCTTACAAGTTTTAAGCTAAAAATTATCAACCAACGAACAAAGCACCACCGACGTTAATTTATACCATCAGCTAAGATAAATTAAGAAACTAAATCACCACAAAAATAATGATAAATGTTTCAAATAAATAAAGAGATATAGCAACTCGGTAATTCTTCTTTATGCTTCTCATTTTCAAACTTCAACCTGCAACCATTCGGCCCAAATGGTCTTCCTGCATGAGCCCAGTGTCTCCCATGAGCCCAATCACACGAACACGTAAATACCCGGATCAAAAGGCAGCTAAACTCTAAGGCTATAATTAAGCCCATAGATAGAGGTGTACAAATCGGTTTTTTTAACCCAAACCGGTTCAACCCGAACCGAACCAGTTTGGTCAACAAAAAGTCAAAACCGGTTTGGTCCTAAACCGGTTCGAGTTAAACCGGTTTGGGAGGTGAAAAATGACTAACTGGTCAAACCGGTTAGGGTTGGTTACAAACCGGTTTGCCCTATAAACCGGTTTAAATCGGTTTTTATTTAAAAAAAAAATTCAACTAAATTTTATATTTTTAATATAAAATCAAAATTTTTTTTTAACAAATATAAAACATAAAGTTCAACGTTTATTAATATTTGGAAAGTTCGGAATTTAAAAAACATGACAAGATAAAATTATAAAATTCTAAAACATTACAAATGACAATATATATTTTTATTTTTTGGAATATTGATTGATTATTCTTGTGCGTTGTCTTCGGAACTGGAGCTTCGTAGCCTTGCATCTTAAGCTAGTTCTTCATCGGTGACTGGTTCAGATATTCCAAGATCAACCTCGTTGTTGTGTATTATTTCTTCTGCTTGAATTTCGTCTTCGAGAGAAGTTTGGTCTTGTATCCTATCCATCGCATCCAAATGGTCTTTCAAGCAAATGCACATTTCCATCGATAGGGGGGTGAGTCTAGTCCTTCGTATCGATAAGACCCTGCCACTAAAAGAAAACGCAGATTCCGAAGCTACCGTGGAAGCTTGGACGGTTAGTACATCACGGGCCATGGCGGAAAGAATCGGAAACGAAGCTTCGTTTTTTTTCCACCAAGCCAAAATATCAAACTCCTCAAAAACGGTAGGAGGCATAAACGCTAAAAAGTTTGTGCTAATATACCTTCCGAGTTCGCTACTCGGGATGGTACCTCGAGCCCGTTTACTAAATTCATTTAACATTTCGTTATATAAATTCAAATTAACATCTCTCGAGCTACCACTTGATGATGTACCCATTGTATCATGTGGAGTCGGAGTTGTACCATATTTATGTAAATAAACATCAAATAAATCTTGTAAACATTTGTTAAAATATGTTTTTGTGACTTGTGCAAAATGGATGTCTTCACTATCCAAATTCAAAGCGTAAGTAATTATATCAATTAAAGTTTCAACCCCGTAAACATTTATGGTAGGGTTTAACGCGGCGGCACAAGTTATAACGTGAGCCATTTCTTTAAAATAGTTCACTAATTTTTCTTTCATCGTCAAAATTAATTCTTTTTTTGCTTTTTTCCACATTTTTATACAATCTCGTCTAAGGGTTGTGCGACTTACTTGATGATAACGTGGTTGGAGTGTCTCTTGAATCATCCTTGTCAAACGCGGATTGTCAAAGTTGTTGAACGACAATCCTTCTTGAATCACTAACCTCGCCATTCGATCTCTAACAATATTTGGATCAAAGTTCCAAATTCCTCCTTCGCTTGTCATCGAGGCTCGACCTTCACTTGGAATTCCCTTCAAGGACGGGCAAGATTTTTCCATATGCGTTTTCAAACTAGTGTTTGAATCTTTCCCCAAAAACGCACCACACATCTTGCACCGAGCACGTTCCTTCCCGTTTGACAACAAACATAGATCGTAATTACACCAAATTGCCGGATTTCTCGTTGTTGCTCGAATTTCCACAACGGTAACTTCGTTTGAGGAACCACCAACACCAAAACTTGTCATGCTTTTTTTTTTAGAGTTTAGAGTGCGTTTTTGAGCGGTTTTAGAGATTAGAGAGTGTAAAGAGATATGTGATCAACCCTAAACACCCCCACCTATTTATAGTGTTTTAAGAGTGCAAATGGGGCCAAAAAACGGCTAAAATCGACCCCAACGGCTATATAGCCGTTCCCCAATGGCTATAATTTTTAGCGACCAAACCGATTAAACCGGTTTAAAAACCGGTTTTCCGAACCGGTTCACACAAACCGGTCACCTTCAGAATGTTTCAAACCGGCGGTTTTGGCTTAACCCGAACCGGTTTGCTCCAATCCGGTTTATCCCAAACCGGTTTGCCGGTTTGGACTGGGTAAAAAAAAACCGGTTTTTTTGTGCACCACTACCATAGATACTTCTACATCAATATAAAGCATGAACGAATTGTGAGAATATAATTATGCAGCCAAACCATTACAATGAAGCGTCTAAAATCACTCGTAACTTAACATCATATACCCTAACATTAGTTTGTTGAAACTTGAAACTGGTTCCGAATATGAGAATGTTTTAAAATATAAAAACATATATTGTGAACACTTTGTATAAGACTAACATATAATGGATAACATTATATTTTAAAGAAACTTAAGTCATCAATTATTCTCTTTAAACTAAAGTTCAATACATTTTATATATTTTTTTTATAAAAATAAAAAGATAACTTTTATAATATCGTACGTGTTGTTTAGCGTTTCCTACCTCCTATCACAACTAATACAAATGAAAAGTTAAAAGACGATTCCCCACCAAGATAAGCACTACACCTAGCTAATCATGATTGAATTAATATTTAATTCATCTTCTCTTTTCAAAATTAAGAAATTAAAACAAATGATGCAAAGATTAAATATTTTTAGGTAGAAATGGGCTTAAAATTAAATAAAGTTTCGAATTAGGTGTGTATAAAGGTAATTAATTTTGTAAAACTTGTTCATCTCTTTAACGAAACTTCCTCTATATCTCTTAGTAAGGAGTAAAATTGATACATGTAAGGGTTTTTTTATAAGGTAACTAAAAATTATGGAACTTTCTACATGTTGTCATCAGAAACTCATTACATACATGATACATAGAACACATTTCGCAAGTAAATGAAAGTATACGATGGATTAGTGACGGATCCAGACTTTTTTTAACCGGGTGCAAAAAATGGGTCGTGTTAAAACACTCGTTGAACAAAAATGAGAAAAACACAAAACACTTATAAATAAGTTGACCAATCAGACAACAAAACACATCAATTGTTAACTTAATTTAATTAGTTATAATTAATACCTTAAATGAAATAACTCTAGGGATGTTTAAAATTCAAATAAAACTAAAATGTTTAAGTTGTACATTTATTTAAATTAAAGAGGATGAATGTGAAATTTGCAACTTGTTTTCAATATTTTACCATGATTTTCTTCGAGTGTCCTCTATATTGACAATAGTACCATCAAATTTTCAAAGTATTACCATGAAAAGACAATAGTGTCCCCATAAAAAGACAATAGTGCTCTAAGTTCTCTAAATTAAGCTAAAAAATATATATTTTTTCTATTTTTTACAAAGAACGTAGGTCGATTACAGGGTGTCTTTCCATCACCTCTTGAAACATTGGATCCACCGATGCGATGGGTAGACGTAACCCTAGACATATTAGTACACACAAAGAGGCAACAAAAGTAATAGAAAGTTTGCATGATGGTGAACATTGGGTTATATATATATCCGTTATAGGGAAATTTTAGACACACCGTCTACATTTTTGAAGTATACCTGCCCTAACCGTCACGTATAGGGCTAAATGTGGCGTTTAGGGCACCAAATGTCACGTATAGGGCAATCCATCACTCTTATCCACCAGACTTTGAAATCAGCGCGCCAGAGAATGTCGGGATGTGTTGGTGAGTTTTTTTAGGGTTGAGTTGGGTTTTAAGGTTGTGGTGGTGTATATGTCACATATAGGGCAATCCGTCATCTCTTACTTATTTTTTTTAATTTAGTTTTTTGTTTTTATCACGTTAAAAGTTTGTAAAAATCGGTAGTTATAGTTTTTAAAATCCGGTCACCTCGATTATCGGTTTGAGATGTAAAAGTGAATAACGACCTATTTTTTTTAATTTAGTTTTTTGTTTTTATCACGTTAAGAGTTTGTAAAAATCGGTAGTTCTAGTTTTTAAAATCCGGTCATCTCGATTATCAGTTTGAGATATAAAAAATGAATAATGACTTATCTTTTGGTTTTTTTGTTTTTATCACGTTAAAAGTTTGTAAAAATCGGTAGTTATAGTTTTTAAAATCCGATCACATCTTTTTTTTATTATAAAACTAGTTTTTGTTTTGATTTTCGTCGGTTTGAGATATAAAACTATGAGTTTTTTTCGCGTGTTAAACTACTCGTAAATAAAATCACATATATAAACATCATATACAACCATTACAAACAACCAAACAAACACAACCAAACAAACACAACAAAACCATATACATCCATTACAAACAACCAAACAAACACAATCAAATAAAACTACATAGATAAATACAATGAGTTTGTACATATAAAACAAAAAGTACAACTCTATCTAAACAATATATCTACTCCTCCATCTCGTCATCACCCTCCGCATCGGACCCACCCGCACCGGACGTGCTAGCATCGTCGTGGCCCAACCGCCGGGGTGGTGGTCTCAACAACGGCCTACCGGCGGCCCTATACTCCGCGGTCGTGTGGTCGATGAGCCACTGCAGCATCTCCTCGGTGAGCGTGACCCGTGCTTGCGTATCCCGAATCATATCCAGTGTGGCAGCAGGCAACCGCACGACATGGTACACGCGCCGAGGATGCTGCGGCGGCACCGGCTCGGCCTCCGGCTCGACCGCTGGCTGAACCAGCTCATCCCCCCCGCCGGCCAACTCCTCAACCTTCTCAATCTGGACCTCGTGCGCAGCCAGTGCGTCTGGGTCCACCAACGGCTTGGGCACCCAGGCCTCCAACACGTCATATCTCCTCACCAAACGCTACTGGCTGTTCGGAAACCTCCGGTAGATCCTCACCGCAGCCGTAGGGAGCTCTGCTATCGCATGAGCGTATCCCAGGCCTCAGGCGATCTGCGACACGATGTTGTCACCGGCCAACGCCCCTCGTGACTGCCTGTGATAGTAACCGGCAAAGTAATCCGCCAGACCACGAGCGAGGTGGCAGGGTGTTGTGTGAGCAGACACCGAAGATAGAAGAGGTCTATGGCGGTGACCCTATCGACGCCCTTGCCACGTCCAGCGATGGACGTGGGGATCAGCCGGTGCATGTAACGATCAAGAGGGTCTCGTATGTGAGAGACCCTTCTATCGGCCCCAAACGCATGGTCACGAATCGCAGGCCACCAAACCCGGTGTGCGTCATCTGCCCCCATATAGATAGCCGTGGTGTAGATCGGATCCCGAGTCTCCTCCTTGGTATAGAGGTTGCAGACAACAGCATACCGTCTAAGGGACATACGATGCATAACCCCGAACATGCGAAAAATAACCTCCGCGTCCACCCGTCCCTCCGCAATTCCAGTCTCGTCCAGCTCTGGCAATCCCGGTGTAACCTCTCAACCAGATCAATTTCCCCGGCGGACATCTTCCTAAGCTGCGCGTGGCCCTCCTCAAAGACAACAGGATCGTGGTTGTGTGTCTCGTTTGTCACGTCTAACCTCCAACTATTACTCTTTCCGATGTACCTCCCTATGAGCTTAAAGGGACATTATTTTTTTTGCTCCCAGTACGCTTGACTGTGCCCCTGCATTTAGGTTCCCCACCATGATTGCATTCGAGTTCCACATCTTTTTTCCTTGACCGACTGACCACAATGACGCACCCATGCTCGCGTCCTCTCTTCTTAGCCCAATCCACCAAATCATCACGAGAATTAAAATACTGAAAGAGTTACAAGGTTAGACTTAAAACGTAGTTCATAAAACAAATAAATAAACAATTTAAATGAATGAAAGAGATGTTATCATACTTTGTCTGTTTTATATGAAACTGTCGCCTTGCGTATGCGATCATCGTCCAATGCATTCTCCGCATCCCCATCGTTTCCTTTCAAATGAACGGAAGAGTCACTGTCATCTGTGTCATTCCTATGGAAACTATCCGACACGTGTGTAGGTTCTGGTTGTGACCGACATGAAAGATGTACGTAATCCGGTTCTGGTTGTGACCGGCATTAGAGATGTACGTAATCCGGTTCTGGTTGTGACCGACATGAGAGATGTACGTAATCTGGTTCTGGTTGTGACCGGTACGAGAGATGTACGTAATCCGGTTCTGGTTGTGACCGGTATGAGAGATGTCCATAATCCGGTTCTGGTTGTGCCGGTGCGACCCTTGACCGTAATCCGTCGGTCCAAATAGTGACATGTACGCCTCTTGACTGTAATTCGGTAATGGTTGCTGCTGAGATGACTCTTGACCGTATGTATTAAACGGGTTGGTCCCCCCCCCCCCCCACACGAAGGGTGACTCCCGAATACGAAATACTCCTGAAAACGTAATGGTTAGATATTTTGGATAAACACGTAAACCGATTAGATATACCCGGTTAGATACCCGACATAAAATATGAAATAATGCTTTAGTATATTTTAATTAACCTTTTATGGATATTATTTAAATAGTTAGGTATTTGATTATACGTACTCCAGACTTTGCACACCCCTAAGTTTACCCGTCCCAGTAGAACCCTTAATAAAATAAAGACTTGTTAAACCTGGTTCAGATCTTCGAAGGTTGGCTCCTCATTCAAATCTGGAAGCTTCAACTTCTGATAAGGATCTCCCGAACTCGACATCGGTGTCAGGCGTGAAACAAAAAAACAACGGTGTCCCAACAGCAAATAACCATAACCAAGAACTCAAACACTCACTTTCGTCTATACTTTCTGTTCTTTTTAATTATGGTGAAGATGGTAGTGTCGGGTTTGTGTAGGATGGTGGGTTTAGTGTGATGAGAGTGAGTGGTGAGAGTTGTGTTAATATATGTTGAATCTACATACCTAACCGTCACGTATAGGTCCAACCGTGACAGTTAGGTTAGGTGCCCGACAACACTGTCAACGTTAACTTTCTGTCAAAACAACTTGTTCTTAACCGTCACGTATTGGCCTATATGTGACAGGTAGGGTTCCCTTTTTGCAGACTGCACAACCTCGTATCAACCTCGTATCATCAGTGTCCTTTTTTATTCCCGGGACTCACGAGAGACATACTGTCATGTTTAGGCCACAACGTGACTTTTTGGGTCACAACCGTCACTTGTAGACCTATACGTGACGGCTAGGTTAGGTGTGAAAAAAACACAGCGGTGTCCCCAGCACAACCACCGTTATATTATTAAAGGATTAACAACGAAATATAACCCAATATTAGTGACCAAAAAGTGTTGATGTAGTGACAAAATATCAATGTGCTAGCAACTGAATGCAACCCATCGTGATGAAATAAAATATAGCAACAAACAAATAGTAGTGTATTAGCAATCAAATATAATCCATCATAAACCTGTGAATTACGCTAGTCTTGTGACAGGTTAGCAATTGAAAATGAATAAATATAGTATTATCTAAAAAAATAGAATAGCGGCAAGATGATTAGCGTCATTATAATATATGCCGTTTCAAAAAAAATAAAATAAATAAATAATATCTCTGGTAATTCAATTAAAAACTTTCTTGTTTTAAAGATATTTTAATTACAAGAAATAAGTATCCAATTGCCATTTCTTTATTGCGTACTCTTAACTTTTAGTTAACAAAAAATTAATTTTTTTTAACTAATACGATATGATGTGTCATTAAATAAAAAAAGGATATAACTATTATTTGTAGAAGCCAAATTATGAGAGAGAAAAAAAAAAAGAAAACGTTTTATTTTTTATTTTATTGCCAAATTGTCTAAACTTTTTAATTTGAAGACCAAAAAATTGGTATTTAAAGGTTTACTTGCTAATCTAAACAACAAACTAAAGCTTAGCCTGTAAGGATGACTCGATGGTAAACTAGACTCCTCGTCGATCAATAACCGGGTATTTGTTCATGGTGGGATCTGGTGTTGTGGCTTGGTGTAGTAAGAGGCAACCTACAGTTTCACTATCCACAACCGAAGCCGAGTATCGGGTTAGCTATGACAACTCAAGAATGTGTGTGGCTAGTACAATTGTTGAAAGACTTGAATTAGGAGGTAACTACTAAAGTGACGATTTTTTTGTGACAATTCTCTTCGATAAAGCTGGCTAAAAAATCCATATTCCATGCAAGGACAAAGCATATAGAAGTTTTATTATCATTGTATCAGGGAAAAAATGTTAAAAGGTGAGATCGATTTAAAGTATGTTGCTACTAATAGTGAGAAGTTGCAAATATGTTTACTAAACCATTACCGAGTGATCAGAAGTCGTTGAAGTTTAGTGAATATTTAAGCATGGTGGAAGCAAGTGTTGAGAGTGGGTATTAAACAAGTACAACACTTGTAAACGTGAACTGGAAAGCTCTTACAACTAGATTAGTATTAGATTGTTTTTATCAGTCCATGTTTATCTATTTAGTAGTGTTTGAATTTTGATTTAGTAACTTGGAGAACAAGGTAGAGTCGTATAAATAGGGATTCAGTTTTCTTTCTTGAGTATCAATAAAAAGAGTCACACATAAGTTGCAAACCATAAGAGTGTGCGCGCCAGATTCAATATCGAAGTCTAGTTCGTGTGCAGGTTGAAGTCTACTTGGTTTAATAGACAGAGTATTATTAAGATCACATGAGTTTTCTGATAACGTGTTCAAAAACGGAAAATAAAAAACTATGTTGAATTATATGTTATATTAAAGGAATAATATTTGTTTGTTTGTGAGGACATATGAATCCTCCATATGATAAATTACTAATCAACGTCTCCTAACAAAATAACATGTCACTCAAGAAGGGGAAGGGAAGAAGTAGGGGGATATGGGACATAAGCATGATTTAAGAACAATTACATTTAAATATGTAGATTATGGAATCAAATTAAGATCATAACTTCATTTTTGGTCGGCTAACAAACACACATATAAATATAAATAAGAACTATTATAAATCATATATATTAAATCAGTTTAGGACATTAATTTATTTTCACATTTGCAAGATTAGCTACTCTTCATATTTAACTTGTCCGTTAAAATCTACGTATTACAAAAAAGTCAAAAAAATATATATATATAAAAGAAAAAAACGTTAAAAAAGGTTTTTATGGCATTAGTTGATAAGGAGTTAGTAGGTGAAGCGACACTTGTTATTTAATACGCAGGGAGGCTACTGCATACATATAAGTATATAACTTATTTTAAGGTTATTTATTTACAAAAAGAATTTGATAAGTGAACCCGGTGATTGACTTAGCTCCCGTATTTGTGCAAGGTCCAGGGAGGGCCAGATCGCTTGACGATCTGATGTACACAGCCTTATCATATATTTTATACAAAAGACTGTTTCCACAGCTTGACACATAATCTTAACGTCAGAAAGCAACAACCTATAATACTCACCCTCAAATTTAGGTAAATATCATCAATTCAGGTATGTTAACTTATAAAACTACAAATAAGATGATTGACTTTTATTTTTCTAAATGGGCAAACTAATAAAAAAAAGTGATCATGGCCACAAATGCACCATCCAGCGCATGAAATCCATGCATACATGCCATTCGACGCTCACATACTCCAAAAAGTCATTTTTTTTGCGTTTAATCTATTTTTATAAACTAACACTATCAAACCTGCATATGGTAGGATTCGAACATTCACCGGTTGATGAAGAAAATATATCATTTATTAGGGGAATACATCATTTACCACCAGGATGTCTCCGTAAAGACTCCAAAAGTCATCTAATTAAATCGTGACACGTCATCTATTTTGTTTTATCCTTTTGAAAAAAATCTGTTTTGTTTTATGTTCTCAACCAAAAAAATGTAACATTAGGAACTTTTTTAAACATGTTTATCTCTAGAGTTTATTACACAGATAGTCCCTGTGGTTTGTGAAAAATAACAGTTTTGGGTACTAAAGGTTTCAAATTGCAAGTATGGGTATTATGTTTCGATTTTGTTACAATATTGGGTATTAAGACTAACGGATGTTAAAGTTTCTGTTAAGTTTAAGTAAAATGACTAAAATAGTCTTTTAGAGGGCTATTTTTGTAACTTACTCAAATAATACTTGACAAGGTTATTTATATTAAGTTATTAACTACAAGGACTATTTGTATAATTATCTCAAACATAAACAACTAGTTAAAACCCCACAACCGGTTAAAACCCCCCAAAAACACTACCACCGGCCATGGCCTCCTCCTCCCAACCACCACCGCTGATCGCCTCCCTTCACTCCACAAACTGGTTAGAACCCCAAATTCACCGATGGTGGATCAAAACTCCCCAAAACTCATATCGATGGCGGATCAAAACCCCAAAACTATTTTAACCACCACCCCCTCCCCAAAAAAACTTTAACTTGAACTCACCACACCATTGTGCAACCGGGTCTTGTACATCATTGTGTTGGTTGTGGTGGGTCTGGTGCTTGGTGCAAGAGGGTGTAGTGGTGGGTGGGTTGCCGACAGTGGTGGTTGGGTGGTGTCCGACGTCTGGTGTTATTTAAGGGCGGTGGTGGTTGTGAAGATATTCTTTAATCTCCATAGTCCGAAATCATTCTTTCCATCAAACTTCCTAATATTAAACTTCGTCGATACCATCGTTTACTAAGGGTGTACATGGGTCGGTTTGGGTTGGTTTTGGGGTAAAACCAAAACCGAAAGTTCGGTTTTTGGTTTTTTTAAAACCGTTCGGTTTCGGTTTTTTAGGTTTTTGGTTTTCGGTTTTGACAATGGTTTCGGTTCGGTTTCGGTTTTAAAACCGATTGTGCTTGAATTTTTTTGGGTAAAAGAAAAATGGCCCAAAATAATGAAATTGGGTTTTAAATTTTAGGCCTAAATTTTTTTTATTAACTAACACATATTTTGGCCTAATTATTTTGGGCTACAAAAATTATTAGTTTTCTTAAAAGAATACTCAACATAAAAAATAAACTTTATAATTTATAAATTCAATAAATATAAATAATAACCTACTATTAATTTAAATACGTGTAAAACAAATATGTATACACTTTTAACATACAAGCACACAACACAATATAATATATATTATGAAACGTGCATACAGACAATATATAATTGTATACGTTCGATTTGGTTCGGTTTTCAAAAAATACAAAACCGAAACCAAACCGTAATTTTCGGTTTTCAAAAAATACAAAACCAAAACCGTCGGTTTTAGTTTGGGTCGATTTTTTCGGTGCGGTTTTTTCGGTTATTTCGGTTTCGATTCGATTATTTCGGTTTTTTGCACACCCCTATCGTTTACTTAATTGATTCGGCAATCGATATTTTTCTCTGTACTCGAGCACAAGGCTCTAATACCAATTGTTGTTCAAACACCAGAGAAATCAAAGTACCAAACGATTGCAAATTGCTTTATTGAATCTTACCAAATGATTACAAGAACAAGATGATTGAAATTAAAAACGAATTACAACTGTGATTGAAAGAATTAAGCCCTAAATCTGATTTCCTCCCTCTTTGTAGCTAACTAACAATAATATTTTCATTAACAGCTGATCCAACCTCCAACTATCCAGTAATGACAGTTTACACATTCTAACTATCCAGAAATGACAAACAGTCATATTAACTTCCCAGTTAACTTTGACTTTACTTTCTTTATATCTTTGAATTTATTTGACTTTACCAAATAACAAGATGGATTAGGAAGAGATAAAAAAATCTGACGTAACTCAAGGATGAGAGGGAAGCGGTATTTCCTTGAGTCCTCCATCCTTAAAGTTAGACCGAGGAGATTTTTCTTAAGTTTTTAGCATCATGAAAAATAAATTATTTCTTACAAATATAATCGTTTTCTCGTCCACCTTTTAATAGTTGACCCTCACTTGATAGTCACATTATGGAACAAATCTGAAAACAGTTTTCAGACATTCGAAAACATCAATTTCGTAGTAAATCTCAAGTAAACTCCACTTCAAGCAATATATAAATAAATACCCAAGATTTTCTTGCTAGCTATTTTTATACAAATATGCTATATATATATACTACATAAAAATTACAAACATTAAATAGACAGTATAGCTAATTTACAACGTAATTCGTGTTATTCGATCGAATCCTCTCTCTTCTGTTTGTTGAGATTTAAGTTCTTCAGCGCATCGTAAAGTCTTCTCAATATGGTAACCACCACCTATGCTCACTTCTCTTTCTAAATGACAACAATAGCTCTCAAAAACACTCAAATTCACATGCATTTTGAAATTCATCAAGAACAGAAAATCAAGCTCCAAACTGTTCATTTCTTTTGTTGTTATTCCACCAACTCTTGCAAAATATGAATTTCTATAGTTCCTGCAATTATAAAAACAATCATTACTTATATACCCCACATAAATGCCACTAATTTTGTCTTAAAGTTAATAGTTTTTAATTAAACGTCAAATATGTTACTGCTAGTTATATTAAAGATTCCATTTATAAACAAAGTTTTATTTTTCCTTTTTGTTTGGGACAAAAGTGCAGCAAAATAATTGAGATCTACCAAACTAAAAGCATCAACATTAATTATATATTTTTAGATATACAAACTTTGAATCTTTTTAGACAAAAATATAAATCCTAACAACCATATAAATATTAGTTTTCTAATAAATTTCAACTAAAGGTTCTTGATTGAAATTACACCAATTATTACTTCAAAATAAATAACAAATTTTTTACAAGTTAAAATGATTTTTTTAATATTATTTTTTATTAAACAATTATTGAAAAGATCAAATAAACCTATAAGTTGATAAGTAAAAACAGAAAAACTTACATGTCTTCAACATATTTAGAAGCCACCATTATAGTTGTAATAAGAAGTCTATGAACATTCCCAGTGGCGGATCCAGGAATTTTTTTCAGGGGGTTCACTGTTTTTAGATGATCCAATTTCATAGGGCCGGACATAAAATTTTTCGGTTCGGTTCGATTGGTCGGGTCGGGCAGGGGCGGCTCAACCATTTTTGGAGGCCTAAAACGAAGAAAAAAACATGAAAATTATGCTTAAAATGTTCACAAAATCAACTAATTTGTATTTAAGAGTCATCTACTCATTTGTTTCTATCAATTTTTTACCTCTAATCATATGAATGCTCAAGAACACACATTTAGTTTAAGAAAGAGTTCTTAGTTTTATAGCTTCACAACCGGATCAAGCGAGCTGCAGTGGGCCGTGGGGTGGGCAGCGTCGTCAGGGGGTTCACCCTATAATATTTTAGGGGGTTCACCCCAGTTTTTTTACCTACCGTTACACTAAAATTTCGAAACTCGGGGGGTTCCTGTGCACCCCCGCTTCACTATTACATCCGCCCCTGAACATTCCTGCCAGTTATTCTGAACTCCGGCTGCGATCGGCAAAACCGATCGATATACACATACGCCACCACGTACACCGACGGTCCGGCTTTGGTGTACTTAAATATCCGTTCAAGATACGACTGTATTGTCATGTCCGGTGTTTCATGGCAATCAAAAATCCTAACTTTTGACACATACTTTCTACCAATTCTTTCATTTCTAACCAAAGTTCTTTGTATTAAAGAAGCAAGAACCGAGATGACCAATGGGGTGTTTGAATCATTCTGGTATGTGTATGCATACACATCGTTTCTAAGCTTTCTTGGAGATATAGCCATTGCGTAAATGAAAAGGGTTTGGAGGGATTGAAGAGTGGGTGTGTTTGGTGTGAATTTGTTTGAATTGGAAGGAGATTAATGGATATTTATATGCATAGAAAGTTGGTGTATATACATATATTGAGAGATAGAGAAGGGGGAAGAACTTGACAAATGGAAGGTAGAAGGAAGGAGGGTGATTTGAGGTTTTATAAAAGTTTGTGTCTTCTTCATTGTAAGGATAAAGTACAGACAGGCCAGCTATTAATATCATTATTTTTTAGAACAACCCTAAAATATGAGTTTGTCTTTATATGTTAAGTTTTATGTACGGATTTAATTTTAAATTATTGATTTTGATTTATACGTTGTTGATCAATTCTTGTAACATGATAATGGAAAATAATAATCTAAAATACACCTATTAAGTTAACCGATGACAGGGAAGACATCATGATCTCTGATATGGATCGGGTTCCCATTTAGGGTGTACGATTATAATGACTAAGGTGTGTTCTTGAGAACCCACGGTTTTATGAGAGAGAGAGGAACGAAATACTTAGTGGTGATGGAATTATTGATTAGTCTATTCCCTCTAATTAACTCTCTATTTATATGTACACCCAAGTTGAAACCCATTAATGACTCATTAAGAGTAATTAGGCCCATCAACTAATTACTAGTCATAGGTTAATAAATAAATAATTTGATCATTTAATAATTAGATAAATGATTATAAGAGCCACATATTAAAACCGTGTCTTACATTCTCTCACTTGGCTGAGTAATCATTTATTATGAGCATTAGTAAGTTTGCAGATTTAATACTCATTTTAGTTTTAAACCAAAACTGTAGCATAGAAATACAGTTATTGAATCAGTATCCAACTCAAGAACCCCATTAATCATACTGCAATCCCAATTTAAGACTTAAGTAAACTTAGGATCAAATTGACAAATAAGCCTTTTAACGTTGATTTGTATAGTTACCGTCTATACGTCTTTAGGCATGCAAAATGTATTTAGAGACAAACAAATTCAAATAACTAAGGAAATTTGTAACATCCCAAAAATAAAACGACAGTTATAATGACGGGATAAACGAATGAGGCATGACGGACCGGGCCGAATGGGCCGGCGGGCTAGAAGCCCTATAAATAGACTGAGTCACCACCCTTTCTCTCATTTGCAACTTCTAGAGAGAGAAACCGCAGAGAGAGAAAGTTTGCGGATCGACCCGAGATTGAAGAAGTGTGTTGCTCCATAGCTCGTGAGAGGATCCTCCGAATCAGAAGCTCGATACAGGTAACGATCCAACCTAAATCTGAGTTTTTGTTCGTTTTTGGGTTTGTCGGGTTTTGGACGAAAATGTGACGTTTTTACGGATGGAACTCGAAGAAAAACATATATTTGAGTTCCTTAATGAATAGCAAACGTTTTGGATGTAAACAAGTTCGGGATCTTGACGAGATCAGACCCGAATGCGAAAGTTAGGGTTTTTCGGAGAAACAGACCCTGCGTACTTATCAAGTACGCAGGAAGAGGATTCTGCGTACTTATCAAGTACGCATGAAGAGGGTCCTGCGTACTTATCAAGTACGCATGGAGAGGTTCCTGCGTACTTATCAAGTAAGCATGAAGCAAAGTTTGCGCACTTATTAAGTACGCAAGAGCAAGGCCCTGCGCACCTGCTAAGTGCGCAGGCATCAGGCTGTTTAGGTAAAGTCAGTATGTTTAGAAGGTTAAACCGTTAGAGTCGGGATTAGGTCTGATGCGTATTTAACTACTCAATACAGATTGTACGTGACGTTGTTGGGCCTTTGTTTAGGACAACCAAGACTAGCTTATCAGGTGAGTTCTAGAAGCCCTCTTTTAAATGTTTTATATAATGTTTTCGGGCTGGTGTGCATACATACGAAATGATGTTTTACGAAACGATGTTTATGAAATTATGTTTACGAAATGATGCTTATGAAACTATGTTTACGAAATGAAATGATTTGGAATGAACGATTTATGGAAAGAATGTTTTATGAATGGAATGTTTACGAACGAAATGTTTATAAAGAAATGGTTTAAACTGAAGGTAAAGGGTTTTGAAAATGAATGAAAGGTTTTATGAAAAGAAAAGAAAGGGCAAAGGTTTTAAAGAAATCATTACAAATCTAATCTGTCGAATGAATGGAATTGACGAATGAAGTCTGGGAAGGTAATTCCCAGCCTTGTGGTAGATTATGGACAGCGAGCCATAGTTGCCATAAGAACAACAGGGGCAGTGTCTTGGTGGCCTGCCAATGGTTAAGATGTTGTACAACTGGTATGGGAGTAACGATGGTTACTCAGGGGTTCGTGACCCTATGTAAGGTTAAATTATGATCCGACGGTGTTATGGCCGTGAGCCATAGCCGTCGATGGAAGTTGTCAGTTTATGGACATGAGAGCCATAGGGGCAACTGAATGGGTATTGTCGGTCCTCGTGCAGTTAAGCCTTGGGGGCAATACAAAAGGGAATTGACGGAATGTATTGTATTGTCGGTCTTCATGCTGTTAAGCCTTAGGGGCAATACAATACTAAATGACGGGACGAATGGTAACACAGATTTAGATAGTAATGTATGACTTAAATGAATGTTAAATGTTTTAAATGAACGATCCATTCAACGGTGTTTATGATGATGATAAAATGTTTGAATGTTTTGAATGATGAACGAAAGGCCCTGTTTTCTTATACGTGATGTTGAACCCTAATGAATGTTTTGAATGATGAACCATTTCTTAAATCGAATGAAAAACTGGAACTCACCAGCGTAGCTGACTTTTTAGTATGCACATTCAGGTTAAGGCAGGTTATGAGGATGGAAGGTGATGCTTGGCCAGCGAGATGAGTACCCGGCTGATCATGAAGACTGGCATCCCGTTATGTTTTAGTTACGATGTATTTATGTTTTAGACAATGTTTACGCTTCCGCATGTTGAACAATGTAATGGTTATGTTTAATGAAGTATTTTCCGCTGCGTTATTTGATATTCAAGTTTAAGAACTGTTTGTGAATAAGTAAATCCAACAAGTGAGGCCTCCCGGGTTTGGGGCCTTACAAAATTTTATTAATAAACGTAAGTACAATTATGCTTCTAAATAAGGTCTTTAGAAAAACCCATTTTCGAAACATGTTCTTCGAAAACTTTAGGTGGGAGACCTTTAGTCATCGGATCAGCAAGCATAACTTTAGTACTTGTATACTCAATACAAAGATTATTTTCCTTAACTCGCTCACATACGAACAAGTACTTTGTATCAAGATATAATCCAACTCTTGTAGAACTGTTACTGTTCGATAAACTAACGGCAGCTGAGTTATCACAATAAAGCTTCAATGGTCTAGAAATGGAATTAACTATTTTGAGTCCAGTGATCAGATGCTTTAGCAGTATTCCATGACAGGTTGCGTTATACACAACTATGTATTCTACCATCATAGTGGATGTTGTTGTCAACTGTTTCTTATGACTCTTCCATGAGATAGGTCCGCCGGCTAACATAAAGATATACCCCGAAGTGTATTTCTTGTCATCTTTGCACTTAGAAAAGTTAGAATCAGAATAACCAACCACTTCAAAATTATCACTTCTCCTATATGTCAGTTTATAATCTTTCGTCCCTTGCAGATATCGAAGTACTTTCTTAGCTGCTTTCCAGTGATCAAGGCCAGGATTAGTCTGATAACGGCCTAGCATTCCAGCAATATAAGCGATATCGGGACGAGTACAGACTTGAGCATACATAACGCTCCTAACTACTGATGCATAAGGTATCATTCTCATTTGCTTCTTCTCAACCTCTGTTTTCGGACATTAGAAAGAAGCAAAAACATATCCCTTAACTACTGGAGCTATAGAAGGAGAGCAGTGTTGCATATTGTAACGTGTGAGGACCCGTTCAATATAGGCTTTCTGAGATAATCCCAAAATTCCCTTAGATCTATCTCGGTGTATTTCGATGCCTATAACATAAGAAGCCTCTCCGAGATCCTTCATGTCGAAGTTATGCGAAAGTAAACGCTTCGACTCATGCAACATGTCTAAACTATTGCTTGCCAATAGAATGTCATCTTCGTAAAGGACAAGTATAGTAAAGTTACTCCCACTCATCTTGAGGTAGGTGCATTGATCCACTTGAATCTTAAGGAAACCCTGTTTCTTCATGACTTCATCAAACTTTAGGTACTATTGACGTGATGCCTGCTTCAACCCGTATATGGATTTCTTCAACTTACAGACTAAATGTTTCTGACCTTCAGGTTGAAAGCCTTCAGGCTGTTTCATAAACACATCTTCATTCAAGTCGTCATTGAGGAAAGCGGTTTTGACGTCCATCTGATGTAGGTCTAAGTCAAAATGAGCTACTAGGGCCATGACGGTCCTTAATGAATCCTTTCGAGAGACAGGAGAAAAGGTCTCTTGATAGTCGATTCCTTCTTTCTGAGTGAAACCCTTTGCAACCAATCTCACTTTATAGCGTTAAATGTTTTCATTCGGATCTAGTTTAGTTTTGAAGACCCATTTACATCCTACGGTTTAGCACCATTAGGTAATTCAACTAAATCCCAAACATTATTTTTCTTCATGGAGTCAAGCTCGTCAATCATAGCTTTGTTCCATTCATAAGACTGATCACTGCTAATGGCTTCATGATAAGAAGTAGGATCGATAAACTTTTCGGCATCAATTTCAGCTTCAGTCAGGTAGGTAACATAATCATCAAAGTTAGTAGGCCTTTTGGACCTAGACGGCCTACTGAGTTGATTATCGGGTTCGACATTATCATCATGTCGGTCGTTGATGTGCCTTTATTCTCTGGTATAAATGGAGTAGCATTAAGATCTGAGTGAGGAGGAGGTGGTGCAGTGACATGCGGTGCAGCGTCGTGTACAAGAGGAGTAATCGGAGGTATGGTAAGCGACGAATCTCTCCCCCGCGTCTTGTACTTCTTCTAAATCTGGATAAAGATTTTTACTGCTACCACTGACCTTAAAATCCTCAAGGAATTTGGCTTGCTTGGTACAATATGAGTGACGTGAGAAGAACAGTAGAATCTATAACCCTTTGAGTGATTGGGATAACCGATGAAGTAACAAGTGACTGTTTTCATGTCAAGTTTCTTTAAGAAATGTTTATAGAGTTTAGCTTCGGCAAGACAGCCCCATACTTTCATATATCTTAGACTCGGTTTCCTTCCTGTCCAGAATTCATAAGGAGTTTTAGGGACAGATTTGGAAGGAACTCTATTGAGTATATGAACGGCTGCTTTTAAGACCTCGGTCTAGAGGAATGAGGTAAAACCTGAGTTAGCTAACATACTACGTACCATGTTCATTAGGGTCCTGTTTCTTCTCTCAGCAACACCATTCTGCTGAGGAGTACCGGGCATGGTGTACTGGTTCACGATCCCCTGGCCCTTACAAAAATCATAAAATGGACCAGGAGCCTAACCCACATCAGTATGTCTACCATTATATTCACCTCCTCTATCTGATCTCACAACTTTTATTTGAAGATCAAGTTGTTTTTCAATTTCAGTTTTATAATCTTTAAAAGTTGCAAGTGATTCAGATTTTTCTTGAATAAGATACAAGTACATATAACGAGAATAATCATCGATAAAAGTTATAAATGAAGTATGTCCAGTTATTTCAGCGATGGGGTAGGGGCCACTAATGTCGGTGTGAATGAGTTCTAATAAATTAGAGCTCCCAGTGGCACCTTTCTTATTTGTTGCTGTTATTTTACCTTTAAGGCATTTGACACATGTTCGAAAATCATTGAAATCGAGAGATGGTAACACTTTATCCTTCATTAGTAGAGATAAGCGTTCTCGTGAAATGTGGCCTAAGCGTTGATGCCACAACATGGATGAAGTTTCTAAGTCTCGTTTTCATTTAGTCTTTGTTAAGTTTTCATTAATATTATATGATAGCAAAGACTTGGAAAATTCATCATCTAGTTCTAATCTATAGAGACCACCATCTAGATAACCACGTCCTAACACTTGAGAATTTAACATAATAGAAAGTTTGCCATGACCATGAGAACAAACAAAACCGTCAATGTCTAACTTTGGTCCTGATACTAGATTCTGAGTAATCTCAAGAATATATAAGGTATCATAAAGTTTAATACATAAACCAGTTTTCATTATTAATTGTAAGGTTCCCACAGCTTCGACAACTAGTTCTTCTCCATTTCTCATTTTAAGTGTTCTTCGGTTTCTTTCCAGCTTTTGGATTGTAAGGAGTTGGTTACATAAACCATAGAACCAGAATCAAACTACCATGTATTAGTTGGAACATTTAAATTATAGGACTCAAGTATCATATAAAGATTATTATCTCTCTTGCCTAGCCACTCCTTAAAATCTGGGCAGTCTTTCTGCCTATGTCCCGCCTTGCGGTAGAACTTGTAGTGAGACTTCCCTTTGAAATTCTTAGAGCTGGAAGCACCACTAGCATCTTGTTTCTAGACCTTAGAAGATTCCTTCTTACGGAAATTGCCCCTCATCTTCTTTGAATCAACGGTCATGATATAAGCAACACCCGGTTTCTCTAGCTTTAGACGCTCTTCTTCTTGGACGAGCATTGCAATCAACTCATTCATCATCCACTTATCTTTCTGTGTGTTGTAGTTGATCTTGAAGGCTTCAAAAGATTTAGGAAGAGAGGTCATGATAAAGTGCACTAGGAAACCGTCACTGATCTCCATGTCTAATCCTTTGAGCTTATGGGACATGTCATTCATCATCATGATGTGCTCACGAATACGCTAATACCGTAATATTTTGTAGTCACCAGCTTCAGAATTAGTGTGCTAGCATGCGACTTAGAAGTCCCCTTGAACTGATCCTCCACAGAAGCCAGATAAGTCTTAGCATCTTTAGAATCTGGTATAGCTCCTCTGATGATCGGACTGATGGAGTTCTTCATTAGGACAAGAGCCATGCAGTTACACCTCATCCATTTCTCATTCACTATGATTTCTTGAGCAGTGCTTTTGTCAGTGAGATCAGCAGGTGCAGGCTTGTCGAGTGCATGGTCAAATTCCATCAAGCCGAGAGACAACATTAGTGAATCTTTCTAAGCAGAGAAGTTCGTACCATTCAAAGTTTCGATTCCCAAGTTAGGGGTTGCAGTGGATTATATACAAGAAAAATAAGATACTAATTGCTAAAGAAGAACTTAGAGTGTCTATGGGGTAACTTAGACTAAGGCAGGCGGAAATAAGGACCATTATATTAATGAAGCTGTGATAAAAGTCTATTATAATCACCAAAATAATAGATTAATTAGGTTCTACTTAAATAACGGGCGTTCACTTTGGTTAATGACCAATTGTTTAAGCATTAGGAACATATTCATAGTGAGTATGTGCAGTAAGAATGTAACACATCACCTTTGGGCAGAAGTGAAACATTTGTTTAGTATGCACATAATTAGCTTCGCGAAAACCAAATGTGACACATCATCAAACATTTATTTATATTAGGCGAAGTAGTGCTTAATTAGACTTAAATAACTTTACAAGCGTAACACATCACCTTTGGGCAGAAGTGAAACTTTATGTGTTATTTAAGTTAATCATGTTTTCTAATTTAATATCATGACATGCACTAAGTTATAATGTTTAATTAAGCTTAAATAAGTTTACACATGCATCACATCACCTTTGGGCAGAAGTGAAGCTTTTAGGTGTTATTCAAGTAAGTTTTTAAGGTTTTGAAAAACATTTAAGTTTAAGGTTTATCAAAACTAAAGCATTCATTAATAGCAAACCTACCTGTTAGCGCGGATCGAAATTTGGGCACATATAAGGCTAGGTTCACGGCTAAGTGAAAGTTCACGGCTCTATAAGGGTTCACGGCTCTATGAGGGTTCATGATTTCAGAAAAGGGTTCATGGTTCAGGTGAGAGTTCATAGTTCATTAAGGGTTCATGACTCAGTTGAGGGTTCATGGTTCAACAAAAGGTTCATGGCTCCTATAAGGTTCACGGTTCCATTTTCATAAACCATGAACTGTAAACCGTGAACATTAAGACCTGTGAACTCAGAATACCCGAAGACATAATCCATTAACCTTAAACCGTGAGTGTCTAAACTGTAAAAAATGAACCTGATAAGGAGTGTGAAAATTAAAGGGATTTTGATTGTATTTTTGATTTCGAAAATCTTTTAGGTTTAAGTATATCCAAGTTTCTTTATTTAAAATAATAAAAAATAATATTTTAATTTGAAACTTGGAGATAAAGTAACAAGATTTTAGAAAACACAATCAAAATCATAATTTATCCCAAATTAAGGGGATTTACATCGAAAATAATGATGAACACGAAGAACAGTTTATGAACATCATATAAACTGTTCTTCAAAACTATCAGATTTAAGACTGGAATCGAAATCTTGAAACATAATTCTTAACAGATTTCGAAAACTTTAATAGATCTCGATTTTAGGAGATCAAAAAACGTGATATATAAACAAAACAAAAAACCGTGAACATGATAAGAACGATTTTCTTATGGTTTTAACTGAATTTTTGTTCTCCGATTTTAATTCCAATTTAGGGAATGAAACAAAAATTGATTAATCAACATCTGCTCTAATAGCACATGTTGATCAATTCTTGTAACATGATAATGGAAAACAATAATCTAAAACATACATGTTAAGTTAACCGATGACAGGGAAGACATCATGATCTCTGATCTGGATCGGGTTCCCGTTTAGGGTGTACGATTATGATGGCTAAGGTGTTCTTGAGAACTCACGGTTTTATGAGAGAGAGAGGGACGAAATACTTAGTGGTGATGGAATTATCGATTAGTCTATTCCCACTAATTAACTCTCTATTTATATGTACACCCAAGGGGAAACCCATTAATGGCCTATTAAGAGTAATTAGGCCCATCAACTAATTACTAGCCATAGGTTAATAAATAAATAAATAATTTGATCATTTAATAATTAGATAAATGATTATAACAGCCACATATTAAAACCGTGTCTTAGATATGTTTCATTTATTTATTTATAGGTTTTGAGAATCGTATTAGAATAGCTAATTATGAGTTATTATATGTTTTTATGGAGCCATATGTAAGATCAGAATTTGAAATGTTATAACCAAAGATTCATATATATGATTTAGCTTTGAATTGGTAAGGTTTATAGGCACTCTACTGTAAATATTTACTTTTCTCCTTATACTGTACTATTATATATACGTGAGCAATACAGAAACCTTAATTGCGGGATTTCCACAAAACATAACATGGTATCGAGTAGGCCTTCTCACACATGAGAATTTTTTCGGCCCTTTCGAATCGTCGATCGCTTTCTCTTCCGCCGTCGTCGCTCAACCTTCACTCGCCGTTCAAGTTACCGCAGACCGCGATTTCGCGATCGAAGACCGTTGTCGCCGCCAGTTGATTAGGTTTTCTTCACGTATCACATACATATGAACCGTACAACGCCGCATAAGTTCCGTACTTGCCCTTCTCAGCCGCAACCGCTGTCTCCACCGACCACCCGGTTACCCGCAACACGCGTTCTAGTTCCGGTCTCAGTCTCATTTTTGGCAGAACCTTCTGCCCACGGTGAACCCGTTCTTATTCTCTGATTTTTTGTTTACCTCTATTTTTTGTTTTCCTTATTATTATGTCTATTTCTTGTACCCATCCAATACCATGTCACTCTCTGCCCCGTCCCTTGTTTACAGTACAATGAATGTCTATCAACAATTTGGTTTCAAACTAGCTATTGATGGTGTGATCGGCACACTTTAGGTACACTTTATTTCATATTAATTATAATATAAATACATTAATATTAGTACAAAATATATTATTTGAAAACGCGTTAAATTGGGACCAACAAACAAAAATGATCAAATTATTATTTATATATATTATTATTGTGAGTCTTGATTAAAATAAACAAATATAGTTATTTGGAAAGAAAAAAAAAGATGTTAGTAAAGGAAAAGAGAGAATTAAGTTAGTAAAGGAATTTAGTGGGCTAATTGGGCTGGTGATTAGATCTTCAGGTTAAGAAGAAATCAGACGGCCCAATGGAAGTAAAAGGGCCGGTTCACGCACATGGGCTTTTGGTGGACTGTTCGTGGACGAAAGAAAGAATAAAAGAAAACTTTTCCAGGGAAGAGCCTTGCTGCATTATTTTTAATAATTAATATATAATTAAGATAAATTCATTTTTAATTTTTTTATACGTTTAATTAAATTAACGAGTATGAATAAACTCATTTATACATTTTTATTTGTACATAAATAATATAAATTAAATATGTTTAATAATATATTTTTATTTAAACGGAACAAATGAATATTATGTATATTTTAACTTTAATTTTTTTTTCTGTTAGGCTGTTTGCTAGTATTTTTATACTTTTCTATATATGTGTGTTTTCATTTTCTTTATGTTCGTTTATCTGTTAAATGTAAATGAACTAACACGAAAGTAAAAGTTTTCTTTATGTTCATTTAAATGTTTGTATTTGTTCTAAGGGTAAGTAAATAACCGAATTAACCAAATTAACCGAACCGAACAAATAACCGATGGTTTGGTTAACCCATAACCCGATTAACTGAAATTTGCGGTTCGGTTTCGGTTTTGGTGTTTGACATAACCGAACCAAATACCGTTCATGTTTGATCAAACTTAAAAGAATAAATACAAACAAATACCCCGTTCATGTTTGATCAGTTCATTTTCAAAATTCGTTCGAGAGGCTGCCAGACCAGTAAACCGCGATCAAATCTTTTCCCATGTTCTCCATATCTATGTCTTCTGACATTGTGAATTTTTTTTGAACGGCTAACACAAAGACCTGTGGATGTTACTGGTAAAATTTCCCTCGTCAGAACCCATTAAATTAGATGTTAGTGGGTTTTCATATGATAATCTTGGTGGTGACTAATAACCGAAAACATAGAATAATTACTTAAAATAACTATTTTAGAACCGAACCAGTCAGTCAGATTAGAAACCGACTATATAACTAATCCGATTGAGATGTTTTTTAGTTCAACACGATTATCAAAACATCGCTTAAAAGTGAAACATGAAGCCAAAGTCCAAAAACAAAAGGGACCTGTTTCATACTTTCATGATTCATCCATCTGAATTCAAAGCCCATATGACACGTGATAAGGTGATATCATCAAGAAAGCCTCAACTGACTTTAAAAGGCTTGGGGCCATCGACCCGGCCCAATACGAAACGGCTTATATTTTCTCCTCCGTACAAATGATGATCATAAAAAAATATATAGGTTGGAGTTAAGAGTCATGATCATCAAAAAATATATATGGGTGGAGAGTTGGGTGTAGTGATAAAGAAGTAGGAGTTGGAGTGATGATCTCACCTCAACCATAGGTCGTGGGTTTGAGTCTTGGAGGCGGTAGATTCATCCCTGATTCAGGAGCGTCTCTACAATACAAGCAAACAATACAAGCAAACTAAAGCAACCGTTTTAGGCCTTCAAATTTTAAGGACTCAAGGTTGAAAAAACTAGTTTAATATATAATTCTAAGTTGAAAATATATGTGATAATCCACCAAGTTTTGTGTTATTAAAGAGAAATAAGAATAGATAATAAAATCATTGAATGCTTATATTTATGGAGATGCTGTAATAGCATTCGGCATAAATATTAATACTATACGTTTTGATGCTCTATAAAATTACATTTTAAAAACTTTTATATATTTAAAAAACTTTTACAAAATGTTTTAATTTCAAAGTTCACTTTAAACCCTAAAATATGTTGAGTCTCCCTTGCTTGGATTATCATACATTTACCAACAGGAGCCACTCGTGTGGAGTGGGTTCCACGGTAAGGTTTTTATATGAAAACAAAATACTAACCATTGATGATGAATGACACTTTTGTAATAATAAAAGGAAAACTTGAAGATTAATTAATTGTGGTAATGAGTAGAATGAGAAATTATTTTAAAAACCAATTAATTAAGGGGACTACTAACCACACACGGGAATTGCTAAATGGACTTGGCCATATACGCATCGTATAGGGCAATACGATGCGTATAGCCCTTCACAATTTCCCATGCCTGACATCCTCGTACAACCTGGTCATTCAAACCTCGTATACGCATCGTATAGGTCAATACGATGCGTATAGCGTACGAGGTACTTTCTGCTACTAGTCAACCATCACATCGCTATACGCCACGTATAGATCTATACGGAGCGTATAGCGATGTGATGTTGACTAGTTGCAGAAAGTACCTCGTACGCTATACGCATCGTATTGAACTATACGATGCGTATACGAGGTTTGACCAGGTTTGACCCGAATCCTATACGCACCGTATTGCCCTATACGATGCGTATAGGGGCCAAATTTTGTGTATTTAACCATGCAAAATTCTCATTCGAACGTATCGTTCAAAAAAATTTCAAACAATCTCTCAAAAATTATAAACATGTCTTGGTGGTGGGATGGTAACTACGGTTTTCAGGTATATTCTAACGAGTCGCTGGAAAACAACCCGCAAAGTTCTGGCGTTCAAGAGGTGAACTGGGAGGAGGTCTCGTCCGACGTTTATTCTAATCAACGGGTAAGGCTTCCAGATTTGAACGAGCCACTGAGCAATCCCGAGTTCGTATACGGTGAACCGTCTTACCTTACACAACCCACGAACGACTTCGTATACGGTGAAGTCTCCTCCCCGACACAACAAACTAACAACTTCGTGTGCGGTGAAGTCTCTTACCCGACACAACAAACCGACGACTCCAAAGACGAAGAACAAAACCATCAAAATGTGTCGTATAAAACTGACCAGAATTTTCAGTCTCGTGAACAGTTGGTGGATTGGGCTATGCGGAGAGGACGTGAGAATGGTTACGTCCTTGTCACCCGACGATCGAGGAGAAAAGGCGACGATCCGACGGAACCGTTTATCAAGGTGTGGCTTGTGTGTGACCGTCACGGCGAACGTGCGTCTACTGCCACGGTTAGACGTGCCGGTAGCAAAAAAATAGGTTGTCCCTTTAAATTGGAAGGAGAGTATCAAGAAAATACTGGTGATTGGAAATTAACGGTGAAGGATGACAGTCATAACCACGATCCTAGTCAACATCTTGTGGCGCACTCGTTTGCAAGGAGACTGTGTCAGTCGGAACAACTTTTGGTGGGGAAGTTGTACTCGCAAAACATGTTGCCACGAAACATTCTGGCAACTATAAGGGAACAAAACCCAGAGAGTAGTTGCATTAAAAAGGACATTTATAATGCTATACAAAAGATAAAAAACGAAACGAGAGTCGGTGAAACTCCAATACAGATTCTGGAAAACCTGCTTTCTTCTAAAAAATACGTCTACTATACTCGAGAAGATCCTGTCACAAATAGTGTGGAGGAGATATTCTTTGTTCATCCGAAATCGTACGAGATGTGGCGTGCTTTCCCGCACGTGTTGATGATCGACGCGACCTACAAAACAAACATGTATAAACTTCCATTTGTCCAAGTGGTCGGTGTGACCTCCACACACCAGTCGTTTTGCGTCGCTCATGCATTTATATCAAAAGAACGGGAGGAAAACTTCGTCTGGGTGCTACTTCAAATAAAAGCAATGTTGCAAAAGTGTATGGAGCCGCGTGTGATAGTAACAGATAGGGACAAAGCTCTTATGAACGCGTGTGATAAAATATTTCCGGGCTGTTCCAAGAACCTATGTCGGTGGCACATACACGAGAATATCGCAAAACATTGCAGGGCATCATTTACAGACGAAGACTGGAAAAATTTCAAGTATTCATGGTCGGTATTATGTGAGTCTCCCACGCCAGATATATACCAGTACAACTTCAACCGGCTTTACGAACGTCTGTATGCAGCCAAACGAGGAAGTAAGTTTTAAATATTAAATATTTAATATTTTCAGTATTTAAATATTTAATATTCAATATTAAATATTTTCAGTATTTAAATATTTATGCAGCCATCTAGGGTTTCCATTGATTACGGGGAAAGATGCGGTTAACAATATAAAATGTTTTAAGGATTCGATACCGTCTGTGTTTCATCCGTACATTTCACATATACAGGATGTAAATCCAGACGGTAACTGTGGTTTTCGATCGGTAGCTTTGGGCTTAGGGTTAAATGAAAACCGGTGGCTCTTTATCCGACAACAACTTCTAAATGAGATGGACAATAAAGAGGAATGGTGGAGAACTGTTTTTGACAGAGTCGCCTTTCAAGAGTATGATAGGCTACGTCACACAATAGATTGGCAGTATGTGAAAGCCGCACCAGTTAGTCGTTGGATGTCGATGCCATACACAGGACTCCTAATTGCTCAAAGATTTGGGGTGATTGTTCATCTTTTAAGCATCAACGGTAATCAAACATTTTTTCCATTGTGGTTTGGTCCTAACGTTCACGCTCAACATCAAGTCGTATCGTTAGTTCACGTCAACAATGATCATTTCATCCACGTCAAGTTAGACGGAGAATTTCCGATTCCTACGCCGAATGCACTTTGGAATTTGCACCGAAATGATGATGCAGCAAAATGGGAAAATATATACAATGATCGTATTGAACGATTTAAGAAAATAATGGCTACTAATAGATCTAGATTTCCACAATATTTCACGAATCTCGGATGATATTTGTTTAAAATTGTATTGTAACTATTTTTGAATTAATTTTATGGTTATTTTAAATATTTTTATTTAATTATAGCTGATTATAATTAAACTACTAATACGTGTGATTAATTTTAATTAAATATAATTATAATTAATTTTTATTCAATATTCTATACGCCACGTATAGTCCAATACGTAGCGTATAGAATATAAATCAGAGGGAATTCAAAATTTTGACATATACGACACGTATTGATCAATACGTGGCGTATAGAATACCAAACGTTGCTGAAGATACGACACGTATTGATCTATACGTGGCGTATAGACTTTTGTTATATCAGTTTTGCCTCACGTACTGACCCAAACGAACCAAACAAACAAACACAAAGCCATACGCTACCCGCTCGTTGATTTGGATTGTGGCCTCAAAAAAACTTTGTAAAGGTACGTGTCTCAACCCACGATCATTAATGTTAGGTTTTAATTGAATATTAGCGGGTAAAACTGGGTAGATTAGCGATTTTTAGGTCTGAACTTAAGGGCTATACGCTACGTATAGGGCTATACGTGGCGTATAGTTCGTCCTAGGAAGACGATGAAGCCATACGCCACGTATAAATCTATACGCTGCGTATGGCTTGGTTTACTCGGTCACTAGCCTGCGTATGGTCTTAACTGGTCGCGTATGGCTTGGTTTACCCGGCAACTCGCCCGCGTATGGCTTAATTGGCCTGCGTATGGCTTATTTTGCCCGGCAACCGCCTATACGCCACGTATAAGCCTATACGTGGCGTATAGGTTTTTAAAAAATTAATAATTATTTATTATTTAAAATTAAAAACAATATATTATTATTATTTATTATTTAAAATTAAAAACAATATATTATTATTATTTATTATTTAAAATTAAAAACAATATAATATTATTATTTATTATTTAAAATTAAAAACAATATATTATTATTATTTATTATTTAAAATTAAAAACAATATATTATTATTATTTATTATTTAAAATTAAAAACAATATTATATTATTATTTATAATTTAAAATTTAAACAATATTATATTATTATTTATTATTTAAAATTTAAACAATATTATATTATTATTTAAATTAAAAAATTAAAAACAATTAATTATTATCAGATATGGCGGATCATAATGATATTGAGATGGATCAGCTAGACGATCTTGCGCACTACCCATTTCTGGATTTTCCGCCCGATACGGAGGCTTTTTCCCGTTGCCAGAAGCTCCGGGAGGTGCAGATGGGTCCAGGTACGGCGGTGGATTGGGCCCTCCTCGAGGAGGTGCAAGAGGCCGAGCGAGCCAGGGCCATCATCGGCGAGGACACGCCATGGTCGCGTCTTTTTGACCTTTCTTTTGCGGAGACATACCGAGAGCTGGTCGTCGAGTTTCTTTCGACGTTCATCTACTCAGAGACTGGGCTGCAGCCTCTACCCGGAGAGGCGCCGGATATTGACCCGGATCGTATTTCTTTTTCTATTTTTGGGGTCGTTTACCGTCAGACCCTCAGTCAGTGGGCCGTCACGACGGGCTTATACTACGAGCCTGAGACGGTGACGCCGCTTTTCACCGAGGCGGTGACAGAGGTGGACAAGGAGGAACTCCTTGTTTTTTGGGGCTTGATTTCAGATAGTCCTTGGTTGGGTACCAAGGGGAGGGTCTCGGGTATTAGAGACCCTTTGTATAGATATCTGCACCGGCTTATTTCGACGTCGATCGCACCGCGTCTGAAAAGCCGTGAGTGGTGCACTGATAGAGATCTTTTCTTCCTTTTCTGCCTGCTTACTGGGAGGCGGTGCGACCTGTCCACTAGCATGGCGCTTTATTTTGCTTCTGCCTATATGCGACAGAAGCGCGGACTTTTATATGGCGGTGCTTTCATCACACATATCATGCGGTCGGTCTTACCATTTGACCAGCATGAGCCTGCGATGTTACCGGCCATTCCCCCTGTCCGATTAGACCGTCGCACGGCGAGCGGCATGCGCATCACGCACCGATTCCCGCAGGGCCTTCGGTTCGTAGGGGCCGTCCAGGACCAGGTTTGGGTCCCGGTGCCGTTGCCGCAGATGCCTGGACAGGGGGACCCGCATATGCCTCAGCCGCTACAGGGTATAGCGATTGAGGACGAGCCGCCACACGTCGAGCAGGTCCACGAGCATCCGCCACAGCATCCCCGACACGTACGTCGGTCTGTTAGGCTGGATAGGGCTACCCAGGCAGTGCTTGATGGCCTTGTTGCCGACTCACGACGACAGGGTCGTCAACTCGATCGCATGGAGGACCTGATGATGTGGGCGGTTGGACAGCTCGTGAATCAGTCACGAGCCGCCGGCATCGAGCCACCCCCACTACCACCGCCACGTCATTATCCGGACGACCCCGTTCAGGGTGAGGGCGGGGCGGGTCAGGGTGACGCCGGAGCCGGTCAGGGTGACGGCGGAGACGGTTAGATTTAGTTCTTTTATTTGTATTTTGTTTCTTTCGTTGTTATGTATGTAAAACATTTTGATGTATATATTTAATTTTTTGATGTAATGTATATAATGTTTAGTTTATTTGTTTGGTTGTAATGTTTAATATTATGTTTGGTTGTAATGTTTAATATTTTGTTTGATTGTAATGTTTAATATTTTGTTTGGTTTGTAATGTTTAATATTTTGCTTGGTTATACTTTAAAAATTTAACAAATGTTTAAAAAAAATAAAATATACAAATGTTTATATAAATTAAAATAAAAATAAACAAAATATAAATAAATAAAAAAATATAATTAAATAAAAAATACCTATACGTGGCGTATAGGTCAATACGCCACGTATAGGATTCATAAACTCCAAATCTTCCAACTTTTGAAGCAAAAATATAACCCGTGCCTCATACGCTGCGTATAGGTCAATACGCCACGTATTGGACCAGCCGCCAGACAGAGAATGACACGTGGCATTCTGTTGGCAGTGACTGAATTCTATACGCCCTCGTATTGCCCTATACGAGGGCGTATAGATCGGCGGCGGGTCCAATTAGCAATATTCCGTGTGTGGTTAGAAAAAGCCTTAATTAATCCCAAATATTTCTCTTTCTCTTCTTTTTCTCCTATCTCAGGTATTTCCTTTCCTATGTCATAATTCTTAACAAAATCAAACACCAAACTACACCATTTTTATGTTTAATGGATGAATCTATACAAAAAAAAACATAAAAGTATACGGCATGATGAACACGTTAATCTACATATATGGAAACTTGTGTCAACAAAAACAAAATACGAGGAACAAGAATCGAGTTACATATATGTAGCTTATGCGTGTTACATATATGAAACCTCAAAATTTTAATGGAAAACAAAAAAGAAACTGAAGAAGATTAATGAGGAGTTGTCACATATGTGTAACATTATGTGTTACGTATATGTAACACTATCTATTTGAACATATGACAAAAGAAAATTCGAAGCATATGAATGAGGAGTAGTTATATGTACGTAACACTATGTGCTGTATACTTGCTAGAACGTATCTATATATTGTTCTGCCACGCGTCAAACTCAAACTCAATGCCAACTCAAACTCAATGCCTATTCCCATTCAAAAAGATCTATATCAAGCATCTGATGCATCATCCAACTTTATTAATCTTCAATGGTTGTGAATAAGATGCTATACTTATAAAAAGAAACTATTTTCTTGGGTTTACCGCAACTTGCCACGCGGTAGCGGTACTCTTCATTCTAACATGTGTTTATTATATATATATATATATACACATATAATTAAGTTGGAAAATAAAAAAAAATAACCAATGTACCGGGAAATTCAGTAACACCAAGACCATAAGAAAAAAATCAGTTTTACAGTCATCTAAAAGTATGGTAGTTCAATAAAACACATCCTCAAACGTCCAAGAAACGACCATTTAGGAGAAACTTTATTCCCACTGGAACCTAAATGAATTTCAAATATAACAAATTACATAACTAATCAAAATCTTGATTATAAGCCAAAAAGATTAGTAATAAAACCCAATCTTTTTTGTCAGTTTAACTGCTAATGTGTCCTAGTTCCAAAACCTTAACATAATAAACTAAATGCAAATTAGAAATCACCAAAAAAGAGATTTGTTACTACATGATAACCCCATGCTCTAACAAGTTAATTTACCAAATGATCATCACCAGTAGATCGACGACAAACCCTCATTTTAGTAATCAAAGGTGGAGATCTTCCATATACAAATTATGAACCTTAGCTTCTTTATGCATATATTGTCACATACAAAGATCAAAGTATCAAACATTAGAAACTCATCTTGATCTCATAAATCTTTGCCCTGATTTCAAATTTCAAGATTTTTGTGATTTTAGTAATCTCCTTTTAATATAAATCGCACTTGTGGACAAAATTTTGACTTTATTTTCGAACCTGTAAAATATTTTTAAATTTAACTAACGTTTGTTAGAACGTATCTACCATTGTCACACTCAAACTCAATGTATATTCCCATTCAAAAAATATCTATATCAAGCATCTGATACAACATCCAACTTTATTAATCTTTAATGATTATGAATAAGATGCTATACAAATAAAAAGATAATAGTGTCGGTTTGATCATATGAGATTTAAATGAATAAAATTAAACTTGTACCATGGTCCATGGTTTATACTTCTCCAAGAAGGTATGATACGGAGGAGGATTTTTTGTGAGACTATAATTTTCATACATATAGGCCAAATATTATCAACCAAATGGTTCAACCAGCGAACCGATTCCGAATCAAATAATACCTTTAGAAAACCAAAAGGGGATTGATCATTTGATACATTTAAGTTTTTAGGGTTAAAGATTCAACTATTAAACTTGATCACGATTAATAAACTAATTGTTAATGCATATTAGCAATTTACTGAATTAATTATCTATATCTAAACTTTACGTTTCAATCTTTATTGATGCAATCGTTAGAGCTTTTTGTATAAAGATTTGGTAAAGTAGTCAGGTTTAGAATATTAACCCCTTTTTTTATTAGCTTGACTTTTTTTCTAGGGGTGTAAACTAGTCGAGCCGAGCCCGAGCCCGAGCTCGACTAGGCTCGAGCTTGGCTCAATTCGAACTCTATTTTAAAGCTCGGGCTCGACTCGTGTGTAGTTTTTCAAGCTCGAGCTTGGCTCGGCTCGTTTATTATTTATTAATTAATTTATATATGTTTATAATTATTTTTATATAAATTTTATTATAATTTTTATATATAACATAATATATATTATTTAGTTATATATAACAAAATTTTTATGTGTGTAAAATAATTGATATTGAATTGTATTTATAGTGTTATTGTATGTAAAAAATGGTGTAAAAAGGGTTATAGCCGTTTGGCAACGGTCGGAACCGGTTTCTACCCGGAACCGGAACTGACCCGATTCTGTATTCTAACCTACCCGGTTCCATATGGATACGGTCCATCCACCCTCAAACCGGTTCCGGTTCGGACCCGGTTATTCAGTGGAACCGGTCCTAATTGGACGCGTTCTAGCCAAGAACCGGTTCGTACCCGGGTCCGACCCAAAACCCGATTTGTGCATCTCTAGTTATTATGTTATAAATATATATTTAATATATTAATTAAAAAATTATATAAATAGGGCTCGTTTAGGCTCGCGAACCGGCTCGAGCTCGATAAGTGAAGCTCGGGCTTGTTTATTAAACAAGCTTATTTTTAGGCTCGAGCTCGTTTAAGCTCGGCTCGATTCGAGTTTTTAGCGAGCCGATCTCAAGTAGCTCGCGAGCCGGCTTGACTCGTTTACACCCCTAATTTTTTCTTCAAATATATAAATGTAAATAAGAGGCATGTTAATTTAATATGAGTAAAGTGTTATTTTCGTCCCTATGGTTTGTCCATTTTAGTCACTTTTATTAAATAACTTTTTTTAGCTTTTTCGTCCCTGACATTTCAAAATCTAGTCATTTTTCATTCACATGACTAACTCCGTCTATATTTTAACGTTAAATCACGAACAATTTGGTCTTTTCAAAAATCATTCTTGAATGCCATAGAGAGTAGAAGGCAGTTCAAAAGACCAAATTGCTCTTGGTTTAACGTTAAAATGTAGACGGAGTTAGTCAGGTGGATGAAAATGGCTAGATTTTGAAAAGTCATGGACGAAAAAGTTAAAAAAAAGTTTTTGGGTTAAAGTGGCTAAAATGACCAAATCATAGGGACGAAAATGACACTTTACTCTTTTAATATGAATAGTTAATTTTACAAACGTTTTGTTTTTCTGTTATAACTTTTAAAATATTGTGTTTTCGTACACTTTGAATATATCGCTGCAACGTGCTTATTTTTATCTACGTTTCGATATAAGTTTTATTTCAAACCGAGCCGGTCTACGTTTCGACGTAAATTTTATTCAAAACTGAGACGGGTCAAATATAATATATTTTTACTTCTTTTATTTTTTTAATACATTTTCTTCTCAACGTTCATTTTTACAACCACATGAATTTTTCTTGATCGACATAAATTTTATTCAAAACTGAACCGGGTCAAATATAATATATTTATACTTCTTTTTTTTAAATACGCTTTTGTGTTTTTTACACTCATTTTTATGCTTACGTGACTTTTCCTGATTTCCGAATGTATTGTTACGACATGCTTTTTTTATCTGCGTTTTAATGTTATATATATATATATATATATATATGAAAGGAACCTTACATGTAATTAAACCTAATACTTATTTAAACTTTTTTATCTTGTCAGAATTGCGCAAGTGAACACCTCCTAGTTATTTTCATTCATCATCCAAACAACTTAATTATCTACTCAACATTTATTCATTCCACTTCATCAAACCAGTCATCATTCATCATCAAGTTACAACTGAATGAGAAATCACGACCCAAAGATGTATCGATAGTCATGGATGCTAAAAAGTTAAAACGAGGTTAATTGCACATCACCAAAATGATTTCACACCACACGTGTTTCGGAGGTGTATATATCACCTGCCGATATAGTTATATACAAGATATAGTTTTTAAAAAAAGAATTGATTTATACATCAACAAAAGTGATGTATAAATCAATTTTATTTCTTAGCACCACGTTAATTCTTTGGAAATGGGCCACATGGTTGATTTTGCATTTGTTGATACAAAGCTGCCATCCTACTATAAGACTCCATGTTTGGTGGCTACAAGAAATGTACAAATTTCGATGCGTCATGTACAAGTTTCAATGCATGATTTATATGTTACTAAAACAATAAGGTGGAATGCAAATATGGTGTTACCTGATTCCGGGGAGCTAGAAAAGCAGGCATGGGAGCTACGGGCATTGTATTGGTGTTGACGACTTGATCGGTGGCTTGGTTGTTCCAAGAAGGCATGAAAGCGGAGGGGTGAAACCGCGGTTGAATGTTTCCCATCCCCATCCCCATTCCCATAGAGTTCATCATATACTTCTGGAATTGTAGTTGTTGTTGCATTACTAAAGACATCATCATCGGTGACATGTTCATCATATTCGTCGTGTGAACTTGTAGTTGTAGTTGTTTTATGTGCTCTATTACTTCATCTAGCATTGACGCTTTATCTGTCTACAAAATCAAATACTATGAGTCAACACGCATATATACATGTATGCATATAGATATGTTTTAGTATCCAAACTTTAGCCGACTAATCCATGATATCCGAGTAACTGTGAGATTGCAGGTGAATCCTACATCGTTATCTTATATCCATACAAGAGACACTGGTAATTAATTACAACTCAAATAATGGCTATGGGGGAGGAGAACTCCATACTTAAACGTGTTTTGGGAGGGTATTAATCCATAGAATGAGTTAACTCCTGTGAAATCACCACCCTTGCAACAAAAAACAAAGTCTTAAGCTCCTTGTGAGCAAACAGAACAATAATGGTTGGTATGGGGGGCCGAATGTTGTGAATGATATCAGAGTCATTCTTGTTTAGTTTTGTCTAGGACGTAGACAAAACTCATGGATTACGATGAGTCTTAAGGTGATGATTGTGACACCTTAGCTGGAATATTGGGTGTTTGTTCTGTCCATATGAAAAATACTAGGCCAAAAGGAATGTCCCGCGTTAAATACCAACAACGTGTTTTGGGTGCAATAATTGTGAATGAGAAAAAAAAAACTCAATGCTAAGTTGGAGGTAATTCAAGGATTGTTGACTTCTTTGCAAGTCTCCACCCAGACAAATAAAAACAAGAGTTAAGTACACGGATGGTTCCTGTGTATGTCCAAATTTTGGATTTGGTCTTTAAGTTTGAAAAATTACACTAACAGTCCAAAATTATGCATAAACGTAACATGTTTGGTCCCTGTAGTGGATAACAATTAACTTTTCTGTTAAATATTTTGAAAATGACCAAAATACCACTCGATTAAAAAAACCTATACTTATACCCCTAGTTCTTAGGCGGCAACACCACATTAAAAAAAACTTATTTTTAAGTTTTTTTTTAATCTAGAGGTATTTTGGTCATTTTCAAAATATTTAATATAAAAGTCAATTGTCATACACTCTAGGGACCAAACATATTATTTTTATACATAATTTGAGACTGACAGTGTGATTTTACAAAGTTAGGGATCAAATCCGAAATTTGATTATAACACAGAGACTATCTGTGTACTTTAACTCTAAAAACAAATTTGTGAGTTCTTTATAAACAAAGCAAATAATATTTGTTGGTATGAGATAACATGTTACCGTAACACATTATCATATAAGATAGAGATACGCACGATTGTGTCTAATAGTTTGGCAAATAAACTAGTACCTTGCTCGAGTTCGGAACCAACTTCTGTAGCGTCTTCAATTTCTGGTTAATCTTGTCTCTTCTTTTCTAATAAATTTATAATACAAAATTACATAATATATAAAAGGATAATATTTGTTGGTATAAATAGAATAAAAATAAAGCATTTTAGGTAGATTGAAATTGATATGATAAATAAGATGTGTACCCGTTCGGATAGATTATGAATAGCAGCCGTCCTTCTGCGTTTATTTAACATCGACGATTTCCCTTTTTCCTTTTTCTTTTCGGTTACGGCTTTCGTCTCCCGCTTTTAAATTTGAATAAGAAAAACAACCAATCATAAACCACTTATTTTACTCAACGACACGTACCAAAAGACAACAAAAACACTTAAGTTACCTGGGTTCTACGATGACAAGCGGTGTGATCGGGAAACGTTGAATTCGAGCAGTCTCTGCCGGAGCTAGTATTAGTATTTTCCGGGGACCCCGTTGAAGTAGACGTCAATCGTCGACCACCCAAATCACCGGTGTACGCATCAGGGGTTACGAAAGTCCCACTCACGCTCATATCCCTGCCGCTGCTCCAGTTGTACGCCTCACTCGTTGTACCACGTGTCACCCTGGGATCCATAAACGGGTTACCACTACATGAACTGGCGCGTGTTGAACAACCCGCTTCACGAGTGCTCTTAATTGAGCGTTGGGCCTGAGCAGATCCGTCGCTGGTTCTGTTGTTGGAGTTGGGCACCAGGGCGTCGGAGGTCATAGTGGTCGATTGGTTATTTAAATTGACGGTGACAGTTGGGTTGTTGTAGTGCATCCACCGGACTAGTTCGTTGTCGTTAAACGTTGTATCGGTTTTGCAGTAGGGTTGGAGTGTTGCTTGGTTGACTAAAGCCTCGAGAGTCTCGGCCGCGCGTGGTTGGTCCCACGAGGTTATGGGTTGGGATTTGGTTGGCACGCGCCGCGAACCAAGTTCGTGCAACGCGAGCTGACCATTTTCCCATGTTATTTCCGCCACTTCACAATCTAATCTGCAAATTCGAAGAAAAATCATTTTGTAGAAACTTTTATGTTGACTCTCTGACAAAGAAAAAAAGTCTCACTATTGTCCAAAAAGTCAGGAATCAATGATAAAAATCCATACAACACAACACTTGCTCAAAACAACTTCAATGAAATTAAAATCTAAATTAGAACCGAAACGGTCCGTTTTGTAAAAGTTATGAGCCGAATCGCCAACTACGACTTTCAATACAACAAACCAAACAGACCAGGTTGATTGTGTCTACTAGGAGTCTAGGAAATCGAGACAAGCCAAAATGGTTCATTTTGATAGTTTAGACTTGGTTCTTAATAAATTTTTTTATAGATCATAAGTTTGTATTATAATATAGAAATTAATAAAAAAGGTTCATGAATAATGATATGTATAAATGTATATTTCAAAATTGGATTTTTTTTTAATAAAAAAGATACACGGTTGGTTTCAAGTTCAAAACCGTAAACTGAACTGTAATCCCAATTTCAAGCCGTGAATCGGACTATGTAACTACAAAATAGCCGATTTCCTTAGTTCTAAATAGTTGGATCGGTTCTAACGGTTTATGAAAATCTTTAAAAAAATAAGTTTAATATGAAAGGAGACATTGTTAATATACATGTAAAAGGATATAAAGAAGTAAACATACAAAATCATAAATGTGATGAGATAAAGAAATTAAGAGAGAATACTTGTAAATGTCGTGATTTGGATTGACGTCTTCCAAATCCCAGTTTGGTACACGCTGATTCATAATTTCTTGAAAAGAGTGGTTCTTCAATTCTTGAGATCGATATGTATTTGGATATATACAAGTTTATTGTACATATATGTAAAAAGTAAAGCTTATATGGTAGCTAAAAATCAAAGATGAAATAAACCTTTGATATTCGTTTGAATGGGTCGGGTCCTACATGAGATGTATGCATGTATGGTGCACATATATATCTATCTTCTATAAAACAAAGAGGATGGAATAACGAGGAATTTGCATTTTGTGGTGTAGTTTGCATGTTTATATATATGGACTAGAGTTGAGATGACCTTAATAGGGCCACTCGGAAATTGAGATATCTTCAATCTCTTGGAATATTTATTATACCTTATCCGACCCATATTTATTTTTATTTATTTATTTTTTTGAATTTGAACACAAACAAATGTTTACTTTTAAATAAGTACTACATATTTAAATCATTACCTTTACTAATTGTAATTAATGGCGGAACTTGAACAATTAAGTTTGACAACGAAAAGATTACACATAAAAAGACCATATTTTTTTCACCAAATAAAGACAAAAAATCCAAAAAAAAAACTAGGTTTTACACATAAACGACAAAAGAAGAATAATTACAACCCAATCCGACGACCCTTAAGGTCTTTAAATTCATCAATTATTGATTCCGAATCAAAGTTTTTAGCAATTTCTCTTTCTATGAAAATAAGTTTAGGCTTTTATCTAAATCGACAGGGGACCAAACACTATAACTAATACGAAATAAATCTAATGTACCAAAACCTGTACATTATGTTTCACCCATGATTGCTACCAACCTTGTAAACCATGCTTCTAATCTAATTACTTTATAAACTTATATTACATCTTATCAAAAAGGAGAAATGAGAGCATACTATACAGAGAGAATTTCATATATATTTTTATAAAAATATGTAAATATCATATATACCTAACTAAAATTAAAAATATTATATATATCTAATTTAAATGATTTATTATTTTATAATCATTCTACCCCTATCCACTATATGATTTTTATAACTTAATTATTTAGTTTTATCGCACAAGTTCCATTACCAGTTCGATCGCGTTTTTGTTCTAAATCGATTCAGAAGGCATCGACCCATCTCGTTTTTTGTTCCATTGCTACTTCGATCTTGATTCTCAAACCCGATTCAGAAGGCGACGATTTGATCTTGTTTTTGTTCCAAATCGATTTAGAAAGCATCGATTCCATCTTTTTTTGTTCCACTGCTAGTTCGATCGTGAGAAAAATAAATATAATATTTTGAGAAAACTATTGTTTGTGGGTAAATACATTTTAAAGTTAAAAATGCGTAAATATTAAATTTTAAAAGTTACAAATGAGTAAATATAAAATTTTAAAGTTTTAGAAAAATAAGGGTAAAATGGTCATTTCTTAAATTATTTTTAATAAAATGGATATATATGATATTTTTACATGTTTGTAAGGGTAAATATGATATTTGTAGTTTTGGTTGGGTATATATGATATTTTTCAAGTTTGGTAGGGGTATATATGAAATCGCCCTTACTATATATATATATATATACACACACACAAGTTTAATTCATAACCACTTTTTTAGAACCAGTTTAAATAATTGTGTAATTAAATAAAAATTAAAAGGATTTAATAAAAAAGTAGTAGGAGTAATAAAAATATTAATCTAACACTTGGTTCCAATTATCTCTTTTATTTTAAATACTCTACGCCGTATCTTATTCTCTAAGATATTCAAGCTACATTTCACAATCAAATATTCTGCAAATTTATATAGTTGTGTTTTTACCTAAGGACTCAAATCTCCATAGAAAGTCTCAATGAATTTTACATAGCCATGTGTTTAGTGAAGAAAACCCAAATTTTCATATAAAAAGTCACACATCTATATGCAACCACATTTTATATAGTCGGGTACCTTAAGGTTCAGTTTAAAATATTTTATTATCAAAATGTTTTCGTTTTGGTTTTTAAGTCGAGTCTTCTATATATTCATTGAGCTTTGCTAATGTGTTTATAGGCCCGAACAGTGAAGAAAGAATATAGAGCGTGGGTTTGATATACATAAGATATATAAAAGCTTGACTTCTGTAAGCACTTATGTAACGAGTTCAAAATCCGGTTGATGATGAAGTTGATGATGATTCAGTACCCTTGGAACCGATCACTCGGAAAGAAGCATTGCAAGCGGCAACAACTCTTCACAACTTTTTGTTGCAATACGAGAATACAATGCCTCAACTCTTAAGTGTAATTGAGAGATTTAAAGATGAACTCAATATAGATTTGAAGTTCACAAAAAAACAAGTGACTATAGATTCATTTTTTACTTGAAAATCCTAGAATTTTGGAATATTTTAGTAATTATTAATTTATAGTTTCGTTGTGACCAATATATTTACATTGAGATTTCAAAAAAATTATTATCTTATTATTTTATCGATTGGGGTCCAATTTTATACTGGTCCCAAGTTGGGACCAGACAAATTATTAATTTTATAGAGGTTATTAATTTATTGAGTATTAAATTATAGAGGTTCTACTGTACATAAGATATATAAAAGCTTGAGTTCTGTAAGCACTTATCTAACGAGTAACGAGTTCCTTTTAGACCTTGCCATTGTTACAACTTGAACCCTGCTTTGGATATTTAGATTATTGTTGTGAACAATAACTAGGTGTATACTCAGTGTTGTAAAAATCGCGTCTAAGCGTCGATTAATCGCTAGGCGTCAATTAATCGCTAGGCGGTCACACGAGGAGTAATTTTGGCCTAGTTGCTCCAGAAATCGCTGGGCGGTCCAAATCGGGCTTAGGTGGCCAGATTCCGGCGAAAATTCCAGCAAAAACTTGAAATTTTCGGCCAAATTCCGGCGAAAACCTTGGATTTTCCAGCCAAACCCTTCAAATTCCGGCCAAATATGTGTATAAATATTTAAAAATGAACATTTTTATAAAAATTACATATAAAAATGTGTATATATATATAAAAACTGAAAATTACATATAAAAATTTCAATCCGATTAATCCCGCCTAGGGCTAGGCCCCATCCCACCGCCCGCCTAGCGTCTAGCGATTTTTACAACCATGTGTATACTTAAAGCCTTTAAAAAGTCTAAATAGTTGGGTTGTTGTAAACTTAAATCCCTTAAAAGCCTTCCGCTATGTAACTATTTTTTGTAATTTTAGGACTGTTCTTATGAAATAAAGGATCAAATCACTCATCGAGTGCATTGAGTCTTTGTATTATGGGATCGACCTACTAAACAACATATCGGCAAAGTTGGCTATTACAAAATTTGGTATGATTTAATTGATAAAATGTCACCTAAATGGCTAAATATATATATATATATATATATATATATATATATATATATATATATATATATATATATATCTTCCTGATAAAATAATATTAAATAACTGTTTAAAAGCTTTTTATACTAGAGATGACATAGCCAAAGTTAAACTCCACATATTAGGGAAAATGGATCATTGTTAATTAAGAAATCTCTTTTCTAAAGTTATTTGTAAGGCCCTAAACGCGAGGGCCTCACGTGTAGGATTTATTCGTTCACAAACAGTTCTTAAACTTCAAATAACTTATAGCAGCGGAAAAAACGTCGGGTAACTTCTCGAGTAGCCAAGCAACATCCATTCAGCATTCCTCTATCCTTAACCTGACATGCATGCTAAAAGTCAATTAACGCCGGTGAGTTCAAGTTTTTCGTTCGTTTTAAAAAAAATGGTTTACCGATCATTCATTCATTAGAGTTTTATCATTCATAATTAAAATGGGGCTTAACATTCATTTTCCATTCATACATACGTTCAAACATTCATTCATAAAACATTTACCATTCCATTCAAGTCATGCAATAAATATCTAAATCTGTTTTACCGTCCATTCCGACATTTAGTATTGCATCGCCCCTAAGGCTGTCATGCACGGAGACCAATAATACAATACCTTCCGTCCATTACATATTGAACTACCCTAAGGCTTAACTGCACGAAGACCGACAATACAATATCATTCCTTTCCATTCATTTATCACCCTCACGACCCACAAGCCCTAGAGTGATTCCATTCTCGGGTCATGTTGACCCTGAGTGACCGTCGTCACCTTTCTATTCCATTCAAGTCATACAATAAATATCTAAATCTGTTTTACCGTCCATTCCGACATTTAGTATTATATCGCCCCTAAGGCTATCATGCACGGAGACCGACAATACAATACCTTCCGTCCATTACATATTGAACTACCCATAAGGCTTAACTGCACGAAGACCGACATTGCAATATCATTCCTTTCCATTCATTTATCACCCTTAGGACCCACAAGCCCTAGAGTGATTCCATTCTCGGGTCTGAGTGACCGTCATCACCTTTCCATTGCCAGTTGTACAACCGTAATACCATTGATAGACCACATAGGCACTACCTATGTTACACTTATGGCAACTATGGCTCGTTGTCCATAATCTACCATAAGGCTAGGAACTACATTCCCAGACTTCATTCGTCAATTCCATTCATTCGACGGATTAGATTTGTAATGATTTCTTTAAAACATTTTCCCGTTTTCTTTTCGTAAAACATTTCATTCGTTTATAAAACCCTTTCCGTTCATTACCGAAACCATCTCTTTATAAACATTCCTTTTCGTAAACATTCCATTTCATAAACATTCATTTCACAACATTTCTTGTTTCAAACATCATTCCTTTAGAAAACATTCTTTTAGTAAACATTTCATTTGGCAATCATTTCATAAACAATTCATAAGTATGCATGTCACCCCAGAAACAAGTAAATAGGGAATCTTGACTCACATGTCTTTAAGGAACTAGTCTCACTCAGCAATGAACTTTGGGTTAGGCGAAAAAGTTAGTCAATCTAAGTAAACATATCACAAATGAGATATGTCACTACACGTTCATCTAAGGCATTTTGGTCGAAAACTTTCCTTGGCCGAAAACCTTTTCGGTCGAAATTTTTTTCGACCGAAAACCATTTTGTTCGAAACGTTGTCATCCGAAAACTATATCGTCCGAAAACTCCTTTGTCCGAGTTGGCTTTTCGTTCGAAAACACGGTTTCTATTTCGACCGAAATACTTTTAGGTCAAAAAGTCATTTTCAGTCCATTCATGGACTTTTCGGACGATTCATACTGTTCTTGGCTAAATCCATCTTTTTTTATCCAAATTCCCAACTTTTTACGTCCAAACTGTTTGGTTACTTCCCATGAAGCTAAATCCATGATTTTTAGGCTTAGTGATACGTAAAAATCAGAGCTTTTTGGATTAAATTCATTTACCCACTTAAACCCCAAAAACCCTAAAACAGATATTTAGACGAGGTTTGTACCTCAAATCAGCCCGTTTCTTCCGCAAAGCTTTGAGTAATCAACGGAGAAGGAGAATGGAATGATCTGAAGGCAAAACCGTCACTTTCTCTCTAGATGCATTGGTGAAGATTGTAAGGCCCCAAAATGGGCACCCTACAGTTGGGTCACATCACAGTGTTTTTTTTTTAAAAACACTTATCTCTTTGTAAAAACATTTAGCGAAAGTCTTAACTCAAAATAGTATTCATATTTTAAAATCATTAGTTTTATTTACCTTACCGTACGAATGCATACACACCGACCCGAGTAGCCGCTAAGATACATCATCACATGAACTCACCTGCAAAACAATCTAGCGTACATACAAAATCAGCTACGCTGAGTGAGTTCTAACAGTTTATCTTAAAAAGAAACCTTCTCGTTACAAACCTCATTTTATTTAAAACTCAGACCTTCACTTCAGTTAAAAACTAGTTCCCCAATCATATCGGTAACCCATGTTACCTAAAACATTCCAACTCCCCTAAGGGTCCCACAAACCCTGACTCAACCCATAACCATAACCCGTAAGTCTCATCGATATGGATTGAACTTACCAAACCACCAACCGGTGACCTACCACCCATATCAACTTGAAGACCGATTAACTCAACCGACTCCTAGGCATAGACCTGACTAGCCCTAGACAAGACTCTCACAAGGTCTACTAATATCCACGTCGTAAACACGACATCATGACCATAAATATTAGGCACACAAGCTAATATTATTATCACACTAATGCCTCAACAATAAGGCCAAACAAGATTAAACATAACACAAATTACCCACTTGAGACATACCTGTCTCATGAACATCACCCTCGTCAGGGTTATCCCCGTCGGGATATTCGTATCACCTCCAAGAACCCCCTTTCGGGTCTCAAAATTTCCCTCACAGGGCCACATAAAACAGTGACACCCATCATCCATGATGACTACCTCGTCATCCGCATGTTGACTACTACGTCTCCCACATGGTGACAATGTCTGAAGGACCGAATCCTTCTCATCATCGTTGACCGTATACATAGACAACAATGCAAGCACACAACAACAAATTATACACACATGACACTACATGGACATACACTACCACCCACCCTCATTACACGGATCACTTACATGTGTAACCTAACACATACCCTAGACGTACCCTCATAACATATAGAAACAACCTCTCCCTTATCCCAAAAGTCGTTACTCAACACGCCAGTGTCATACCGACACCTAACCCACACAACCAAGGGATTGTCCCTTAGATTTAATTAAATAGATATAGTTAACTCGTAAAGCTTGACATGTTTAACACATTTCTCATAACATGTTCATTTGCACGATAAAAAATGTAGGTATGTATGATAGCCCCAAAAACAGTTAAAAACAAGGGGTTTAGAAACTCACCGGTTGCGAAGATCAAATCCTTGCTCTGCAACCCGCTCGTCCACGCACGAAACCGAACTTGTCAAACGTATGATCCAAAGAACAGATTACGTTTTAAATGTATGTCAAAAACATACAAATAACATCTTGTCAAACAAATCCCGATTATAATTCCACCCGACTCCTCGAAACTCTAGCTTCGCAACACATGAATCGGTTCATCCTTGACCCGCTTAGAACCTGCGTACCCGAACCGGGTCTCCATGCATGCACATAGACGTGGCCATGCAAAACCTTAGCAAGTCGCTCGAGTCCACCACTGTTCATCACCATGTAATACCTTCACCGTTACTTCTGCCGAGTCCATGGTTATCGTCGAGCCAACACCGCCTGGAACCACCGTGGTCGTCGTGGTTATACACCACCAAGAGCCACCAATCACCACTCGTTTCCTCCCCGTCAGCCATCTCCAACGCCGTGACGCCACCGTCGGGTCAGCGGCTATCGCCGCCATCGCCTTCTGCCGTATCCGGGTACCACCGTCTCCGTCACCTGCACCGGTGAGGACACCATCTCCCCTATCTCTCTTATCGACTGTCGTCCCCCACGCTAATCGGGTCACCCTTGTGCCTCCCTCTTGCCGCCTGCCACCGTCGCGCACCATCACCAAACGTCTCTAGCCACATGATGCAACCCGTAGTCACTGCCATCATCGTCCACGGCCACCATCGACCGTCCCAATACTACTGATATCCATTACCACCGAAACAACCACCCTACTCGAAACCGTAATCATAATCTCATGCAAAACAATTGTAAAAAACGTAAACGTACGTAAAAGGGATTACCTCAATGTGTAACGGAATTGTATGATCGGATCACCACCTCAGAACCCACTGTCACCGGTTTCTCCTTTCGCGGCTCCTTCCTGTCGTCGCACAGAAGCCCCTAGGCCGAATATGGCCTAGGGTTTTAGCATAAAGGGTTTTAATACTTTAAAAGTTCTATCTAGGTCCCTCATATTTCGTTTAGCGTGTTCGTAGTCCAAGTTATTCGTAAAGGGTTAACATGGTCTTTTAAATTCTCGTCAAATCAAGTCTCTCGTAACAATTTATATAAACCATGTCCTTTATTAGATGTTCAGATTACCCATTAACTATTTGATTTTCGGGATGTTACAAAGATGAAGATGAAATGGAAGGTTAGAGAGGAAGACTAATGTTCATATCTCCCCCTGTTCGCGCTTCATCAGCTCGGCCCAAGCCCGTTTACTTTCCTTCCGCATCTCGACCCGATCTCCCCTCGATCTCCATTTTATTTCCCGAACTCCGTTTTATTTCTCATTTATTTTTGGGATGTTACATTATTACAGACTTTTTTTTAACATCTAAATTTTTATATAAATCGACTAGTAAGTAACCCAATTTATCTTAACTTTATGATACCTATTAGCAAACCATAAATAAGAATGATTAACCATAGAATTGAAAATTGTATCTCGTGTCTGCCTATTCTTCTCTAAAACAATATCATTTCAGAAACGTAAAATCACCCACCAAGCCGTCATGAATATAACCTCTACCAACCCCTTCACTTTAGACAACGATGCAGATTCCAGCAAAGACACGATGTCGCAGGGAATTTTTGAATTCGGAAACCTCAAGTCAAGCCATCTAGCAATCTCATTCCAAGTCCTCTCTGCAATATCACACTCCCCAAACAAATGACCTAACGATTCTGACTACAACGAACAAAACGAGCATAGAACCGAAGGGATATCCAACCCATGATTGACCAAATTAAGTATAGTTGGAAGACGATCCAACAAAGTCCGTCACGAAAGAATATTAACCTTCCTAGCAATGCACCGGTACTATCTCTATGGCTCAGCACCATCCGGGAAAAGGAAATTGTCAATGTATTTTCAAACCGTCCTAACCTAGAAATCTTCTTCAATATCCATTTCCCATATCCATCTATCCGGAATTTCATTAAGTCGAATCCGATTAAGAGCACGGATTAAATCATTAAGGAGTGATGCCTCCACCCCACCTCTCACCAATCGTCGACAATTCCACAACCAATCATCAATATTCCTTCGCTCTTTAACAAGACATTCTTTATCAATTTCAAGATTATATAACATTGGAAACCGATAATGTAACGGAGTGTTTCCCGCCCAACAAGCTTTCCAAAATAAAGTAGATTCCCCTTTACCAACCCTCTTCCTTAAACTAGAAAACGAAATAAAACCTTTCTCATGAAGATTCAAAATAATTAAAGACTTGATGTCTCATAAAAAGTCATCCAACATTCTTGATTTTATCAGTGTTGTCAAAATCATATATGATAAGCAACTCTCATAGGCTAAACCGAACACTACTCATGCCATCAGTGCATTTACAAGTTAATAAATTGGGCTAAAATGATCCAATAAGTTTAAAACGAACCATGCAACATTCAGTAACGTTTAAGTAATTATTCAAAAACTTGATTTATAAACATTATTACTTATAAGTAAAACCACTTAATTAGACTTATTTAAATAAACCATTCCTATTTTGCTTATTCAAGAATTATAACATTTAAAATAAATTAGATGAATAAAACACCATTTTATGTTTTCTGTTTTTATAAAGGTTTCTAATTATATTTATTGGATTTATTAAAATTAATTTAGGATTTATAACAATGGTTTTTATGAATTTTAAATTTTTATACCCAAAAGTTTAGAAAAGGTTGGTGCTGAAAAACGTATAAAACCACTGGACCAGAGGGCTTCTAGTGTTATATGTCTATTTCACAAAACTGATACGCAAGGACAAAGGGAAAAACGAATTTGGGCCAAACAAACTCAAGAGAAAAAGGTGTGGGACTAGTCTCGAACCTGCGACCTTTTAAGAGAGAGCTAAGTGTCCGAACCAAGTGATCAGGGCTTCATGCCTTGATAGGATACTGAAATGGATTACTTTTAACTCCCAAAACCAACCCGTCTCCTTCCCCATTATGAAGTCCGTAACCCTAGCCCTAAATTGGTCGTGGTATCGCATTGTTCGACAACGGAAGCATAGGGCTTTTGTTCAGGACGGTGAAACTAGAGGGTTGATGATCATAATACCTGAGATGGTTGAGGAGCGATCGAGGACGGATTGCGGGCAGGTCCGGCGTCCCCCTGCTGCAAATCGCGTTTATTGAGAGTTTCAAAAGTTCAAATGGGGAGATTAGAAGGTGCTATGCACATTTAATTAGTCTGATTTCAACCAAACGTCGTCTTGAATTAGGTTCGCGATTGAAACGTCTTCGGAATGAATTTCCGATTTAAAACCATTAAATTGGTGTAATTGGGTAATCATACACGTTTGATGCAGTCGTTACAACGTCTAGTCATAATCTCAACGAGTTATTGCGCAGCTTGTTGCCCGTCTACCTGCCATTAGTTTGTAATTTTGGTACTTCTTGCCGTTAATCTCAATAGGTTCGGTTCTAAAAAAAAAAATTTATAATAGAAAGAACTTTCAATTTAATAGAGTTACAAAATGGTTTATTTAATATAACCAAGAGTATATATATAATTACATACTTATTCATAAAATAATTGTATGTATGTATTTAAAAGGATGTAAATATGATTTAAGCTCGTAACTTTTATTTATATGTTCTTAAAAGTTGTATGATTGCTTTATTTAGTGAAATCAAACATATATATATATATATATACACACACTTATCGTAACATAATATTTACTTATATATATATATACATATATATATATATATACATAGATAAACATTTTTAAAATGCGTTACGACGAAATAGTATGCAATGTAAGGTTGAGGAATTGAGTATATATATTTATATATATATAGGGGTATGTTCTTTTGAGAACCAACAATATGTTAAGAACCGTGAGAACCGCATTAACTCTTCCTCTATTTATAATATAAATTGACTAGAATTCATGTACATTTCAATATGTTTAAGGTTTGGTTTTAAAAGACCTCGAATTTATGGTCGTTTTTTTTAAATGCATATATGCACTCACACTATATGCACAAATGAATGCATATATGCATATTTTTATACTTTTCTTAAAAAAAATTAAGGAGAGATGAGATAAACTCAAACTAAGAGTGAGAAGAGATAAATAGAACATTGTTGTTGAATTTTACTTTTTTCACTAAAGCGATATGTACACGTTTTGTGCGGTTCTTTCGGTTCTCAACATATGGTTGGTTCTCAAAAGAACATGCCCATATATATATATATATATATATATATATATATATATATAAATTTAAAATGATAGTTTTTGTGACATAAGGTGTTTGACCAAACATGAGATTGAAATAAATTGTTATTATTGTAAAAAGAAAATAAAGTAAATAAAAAAAAATATGGCCGGAAAATCATAGATGTTACAGTATCCTCAAGTTGAGTGAATTTCGTCTCGAAATTCAACTGTTGGAGTTTACTGAACCAGGAAAGAGATGTGAGTTTGGATTCTCAACGAGCTTTGATTATCGGTCTGAGGAGTATAGTTGATGACAAGGTTCAGGTCACGGTCTCGTGTCAGGCACGTATGGTGGCAGAGGATTTAGTTTGAGGGGAATTAAGGAGGAAATTGTCCTAGACTGATTTTGGACTCAAATGATGGGATGCATCACTTGTAACAAGGGTGATGGGAATTTGAAGACCTAAACTTGTTTAGGAAATAATCTAACATGTTCGTGTAATGTCACTGGATAAGGATTTCACAACTATTGGTCAAGGTCAAAGTAATAGTAAACCCTACGTGATACGGATAACGTCACCTCTGACAATATGACAGGCGCGCTTATATACATGGGATGTACCAACGGTGTATCCACTATGCCCTTATCATATCCCATTAGTTTCGTTACTGTACGTCACCATAGGTTTTATGTCATTACCCATGACAGAATTTACTATGCTTTCCATGCGCTGACTTTTATAATTACGTGTGCTTATAGTTTGACAAGGGTTGGATATGTTAAGTAGACACCATGCATGCCCTAGTGTGCACCTGCTTAACGTCCTGAGAAAACATGTAAGAAAACATGTCAACACTAGGTTGGTGAGTTCACAGGTTTCAAGTATGTAAATAAAGCGTTTACCAGATTATGTACATTCAATATGTGTATCAATAGATAGCTAACCTATGTTCATGTCTTACTAAAGCGCTCGCAACCGAAGCTGACTGATGTGTTTGTTTGCCTCCCGCCAGGTCTATCAACCCTAGCAAAAATCTTTTAACAAGGAACTCCAGTAAATCCCCCTCCCATACCCACGTATGATCGAAACCAGTCCCAAAACCCTCCGATTCGATCGCGATTGGCAAAACAAGTTTTTATCGAGGGTTGGCGAATTTGTGGTTGAAGTTAATTGTAAAATTATTGAGTTTCCAGTTGTTAATTTCTGTTTTAAAAAGTCGAACCCTAGGTTATGAACATAGAATCAAATTGATCAAATCCGATAATAAAACTTGTTGAAACCATGGGGCTTTTAATAATTAGAACATTGCGAATCTATCCCTGTGGTTTAATTGGATTGAAATGGTGATTGGATTGGGGTTCGATCAAACCGAAAACGTATGAACCCTAGGTTCTGGATCTTGAAGAATTTGATGTTATGAGATCAAATTAACATAAGGCTTTTAATGAGTAAATGTTTGCGAATCTGCCCGTATGATTTAATTTCATTTTAGTTAAGTCTAGGATCAAAACCCTCAAATCGAATAAGAATGAACCCTAGATTACGGTTTGAGTTCAATTCGATGTTGTAAGCTTTCAGAAGGTTAGGGCTTTCATTCAGAGGATAGAAACGAAGCTAGTGGTGCGTTTAGTTATCTGATTTAGTGTCGAATTGATGGAGATCGTCTAGAACACAGCCTCGCCTGCGTGGGTTAGTCTCCGACAACTACAGCTTCGTCTCCGACCAAAATGGATGGTGTAACAAGTTCTGTGGGACTCGATTTAGATGCGCAGGTGATCAATTTCAATATGAATGATTGAATTGATGCGAATTGGTGAGTAAAAGGGACGAGTTCGACGGTTACTACTTGATTACCCATAATTGGGTTTGATTACGAATCAATGTTTGTGTTTAATGTGTTAGTGATGATCGTAAATGGTTTAATTGTGTGTAATCGTTACAATCTTAACAGAAAACGGTTATGGGAAAAAGAATTTGGGTTAAAGTTGCGAGTTTTACTTTTAGAAGTCAAAAAATTGAGTTTAAGGTAATGGCAGAACTAGTCCCCGAGGTTTTAGGTGTAATTGAGTTTGGATATTGATAGATTTAGTCCCTGAGGTTTGTGATGAGGTTAAATAGGTTAGTATTTAACTGGATTTGCTAACGGGATTAGCCATAAATAGCCGGATGTCACATCATCCCCTAGTTGAAAGAATTTTCATCCCGAAAATTAAAATAAAAAGAAAAATTTTTGTGTGTCACATCCACGTCTTATTATCAATAAGGACATTAAACTCATCGGGCATGGTCTGTTACTAATCCGGTTTAGAAAGGGCTTCAGTGGGGTTGTGTGAGAGTGGGGTAATGGATATGGTTGTATGCAGGTTAAATGAGCTTTTTGGTTTAGACATCCCGACCATGTTGCGGGTTGAAATAGACCCGTTTTTAAATATTTGAGAAATTTTCAATTTTGGTGTTGGAGAATTTATGTTCTAGGTAGACGGCTCTTGAGTTGCAGTTATCCAAAAAAAATTGGATAAAACGTTCCAAGCTTTGTGGCATTGGAATTGGGTTGAAGGATTGTCTGGAGGAGATCATTTGAGATAGTTCCATAAATCCATTGGAGTACAATGGCATCAATACGTGGCTACATTTCATCCTTTGGTTTATTGGTTTCTTTGCTTTAGTCGGAAGAGGAAGAAGTCGATGGGGTAGAGGGAGGAGGAGGTATGATGTGATCAATTATCCTAAAATCTTGGTAGTTAATCTTGGATAGATCAGTCCAAGATGAATATTGTATGTTCTCCATCTCGAGAGTAATGAGAATGAATTTACGGATGTTGGTTATGGTGACTATGGGATGTAGTTTATCCATTAGAAGTGATAGAAGTAGATAGTAGTAGGATGGGGGGAAGACTGTAAGACTCACTATTATTATGTGGCCATTATTATCATTTATTTATTATTGATCATTGACTTAAATACCCCTATAACTAATTGGTAATTATTCGATGGACATAACTACCCTTACTGCCATAAATAGGGTTTCCCCTTGGGTGTATAAATAGAGATCATTAAGCAGAGATTAAAGGTTGTTGAAGCCCACATAACTCACGAATTCTCTCTAGAATTCGTAACCTTCTCTGTCTCTCTAAACCGTGATAATCATCTCACCTTAGCCATCCTTACGGTACATCCTAAACGGGAACCCGATCATAATCAAGATCATGACGCCTTCCCTCTCTAATGTTACTTGATTACTAGGTAAACATTTATTATTAATCTTGTTTTCTATTATCATATAAAAAAACTGATCAACAAAGACTTGTCGATCAAAAGATTATTATCAGAGGAAGAGGATGAAGGAGGCGGAAGGCTGATCTACGGCGACTAGGGTTAGGGTCGACCGGTTTTACGTAAAAAGAATAAACGTGAAAAAATAGGTTATGAGAGAGTGTTCTGATACCATTGAGGAATCTAAAAAACATGATTGTGATATTAATATTTACCGCCTCTATTTATAATACAACTAGATTAGAACACGTGTCTACACACGGGATGCAAAAAATCAATACATAAAATTCTCAAATTTTTATGTATATATATCAATACATAAAATATCAATAGAGTTCCTTCAAATCTATCCCTAAAACTCCTTATGAACTCTGGACAGGAAGGAAACCGAGTCTAAGATATACGAAAGTATGGGGATGTCTCGCCGAAGTTAAACTCTATAATCCTTTCTTAAAGAAACTTGACATGAAAACGGTAATTTGTTACTTTATCGGTTATCCCGATCACTCAAAGGGTTATAGATTCTACTGTCCTTCTCACGTCACTCGTATTAAAGAAACCAAGCATGCTGAGTTCCTTGAGGATTTTAAGGTCAGTGGGAGCAGTGAAAATCCTTATCATGATTTACAAGAAGTATAAGACGCGGGGGGGGGGGGGGATTCACCGCTTACTTTACCTCCGATTACTCCTCTTGTACACGACGTTGCACCGCACGTCACTGCACCACCTCCTATACACACAGAACTTAATGCTACTCCGTTTATACCTGAGAATGAAGGCACATCAAATTACCGACATGAAGACAATACCGAACCCGATAATCTACTCAGGAGGTCGTCTAGGTCCAAAAGGCCTACTAATTTTGATGATTATGTTACCTATGTCACACCCCGGCCGGCGGCGGATTATACGTCGGGGCTGACACGGTTGTTCATAAGCACATGATCATCTATTAACAAGTGATAATATTATTTCATCATGATTAAAGCATCCGTTACAAATAGAAATGAAAAACAAAGAGTTCAAACATGACATAAGTTGAATTTAATCTTTAATAAAGCTAGGTCCTAAGTGATCAAGTAGTGTCCTCAAACTGGTGCACCTGAAACATGTGAGTAATGTCAACTACAAGTAGTTGGTGAGATACATAGGTTTTGACACCAAAAAAGAGTTAAGTATAGTTTACAATTCAATATGTTCAAAGCATGTCTAAAGCATATATGTGAAAACATACAAGGTTCCAAGCGTACAATTCAAGCCTGATAATAGAAAACTAGATACGCAATCCCACTGATTGCCATTTTGAAAAAGGGAGCAAGCGGATACTCCAAGTTATAGTTGATACCCAACAAAACCCGCCAAGGTCTTGTGGTAAGTTATAGGTTCAGTTTCCCATATAAATGATCATGTTAGGTACTACCTTAGGCTTGGGCTGCAAGTTAATGAATGTACTGGCATGAAACACATGCAATGGTCACCAAGTAGTTCAAATATAAAGCATAAAGATCAAGCACAAGAACATAGATATTGAATTGTTTAAATAGATAAAGTTGATAACATGTTTCACCCCAAAAGCAAAAACAGTAAAAAGGGGCTATGTAAACTCACTTGATTTGAAGCTAAGGATGGTATGAATTAGTATGGATGAATAGGTTTCGTGAGGGTTTTCTCACAAACAACCTACACAGATAATTGTACTCTAGAGTTTAAAGTATGATAAATAAGATAAGAAAATTCTAAGGTTTTAGGGTTTGATAGGGTTTGGGTTGAAGATGGACTTGCTTTGTAGGGAATATAAGTTCTTGACTTACTATGGAAATAATGGTAATAAAAATAGTTTGTAAAATTAATTTAGTTAATAATTTAATTCATGAAATTATTTTAAAGATAATAAATGAATTCTTGAAACATAGTAAATTTAAAATGATGCATATGGATTTATTCATAAGGTAAATAGATTATGAATTGGGATATGTTTTTAAATAAATAAGTTTTATGTAAATAAAGTTTTTATTTAGGTTACAAATCAATGTAACTAAAATAATTGATTATTAATAAATGTAATATAATGATGAGTTAATCCTATTAATAAATGTAATAAAATTGGTTAGTTAGTCTATTAATAATTTCATTAACAATGAATCATAAAAGACTAAATAGAATTTAATGGGTAAATAATTATTTAAAATAGTTATTTGAGTATTTATATGTTTAAAAGCATTTTAAATATTTATTCTTAAAAATTATTTATAAACTTGATGGGATGTTAAAAATATCTTAATTATTTTAATTAAAATTGGTGTTATAAAGTTAACAATATGTAAATGATACATAATTAATTTGCCTAAACAATTTATTTCCATTATGAATATAGAATGTTTTATAATATGTTTTTAATTAAAACAAAGTAAATTAACATTATTTTATAAATTCAGTTTTTATAAAACCTTGAGATTATATTTACAGAATTTATAAAATTTAAATTGGAATTTTTTGAATGTGAAATAATGGTTTAAAATAATAAAGGAAAATGATTCGGATTAAAAACGGGTGGCCGGGACTCGAACCCGCGCCCCTTTCTGGGTCACACGCATACCAACAAACTAACCATCAGACCAGGGCATGAAGCCATGTCTGATTTGGTTTTGCTTTGGTTAAAAGACTCAAGCCCAAAGTCATCTTCTTCCCTGTATGAACCCGTAACCCTAACCCATTCAATACTCACAATTGAGCAGATGATCGAACCCGAAACCAAGGGGCTTCTGATCCTCGTATCAATACGAACCTAAAGACACTAAAATTACGTGTAATTGTTATGAGAATTGGGAGAACGACTGAATGAACAGGAGCGAGCTTTTCCGGCTACAAATCGGGTTCCAGAGGTGGCATGTGATGAAATTTCGAGTGTAGGGAGTTTGTAGTGTGTCTTGCTAATGCCTACGAGTCCCTATTTATAGTGGATTCCGACTACATTAATTTATTGCTTGAATGCTCGTTAGTGGGATGGTCGGTTACGAGTTCACCCATGATTAGCTAATCAAAACTCAATTAACTTCGCATAATGAGTCGATTAGTGAGTTTAATTGCATAGTCGTTTTCAGATTCGAGAGAAAATATCCAGATTGTGAGTTTGGGATTAACCGGGTGAGAACCGGTGGTAGAGGGTCTCGAACCCGCAACTGGATTGGGAAAAGGGAGGTTTGGGAATTGGCAAAACAGGTCCTTGGGGTTTAAAAGCTTTATCATTTTATGTTTAAAGTTTGTTTTAATTTGAGAATCAAGTTTCAAAAATTACACAACAACCCTGGACTTTTATAAAAATAAAATCTTTAAATCTTATAAATTTTTATAACATCTAATAATTTAATATGGTATAATTAAATGTTATAAATGAGAGGAGAAAAAAAAGATGTAACTTACTAAATAGAATTTACTTCTATTTAGAAATTATTTTATTGGTAATTAATTAATATAATTCTAATAACCCTAGTTTTATTTAGAAAATTTAATGAGCATGTATGTAGACTTTTGAAATAACTCTATATGTATATATATCTACGTTGATATTTATTTCCTTGAACTTTAAACCTTTAATTTCATAACTCTTTACCCTAATATTTGTTATTTTTGAAACAAATTAAGTGTATGTATGTAGGTGTACTTATGAAATGTAATAGATAAATAGGATAACCTTCTTTGGAATGAATAGATGAAATCATATAATAATGAAATTACAAGTGCCGGAAAAGTAAAAATATAGGCCGGAATTTTCCTGGGGATTACAATCTCCCCTACTTTAGGAAATTTCGTCCCGAAATTGATTAGGAGAAGGGTCTAAGAACAGAGGTGTGTGTTAGGATTCTCAACTAGTTTTGCTAGTCGGTTCAAGGAGTATAGTTGATAAAAAGGTTCTGGTCTGGTTATCGTGTCAGGTTTGGATGATGGTAGTGGATCTTAAGTGAAATTTAAGGAGAAAGATTGCCCTAGAATAATTTTAGACTCAAATGATGAGACGCATCACTTGAAATGAGGGTAATGGGCATTTTAAGATCTAAACCCGTTTAAGGTATAGTCTAAGATGTTCGAGTAATGATGATGGGTAAGGATTTCACAACTATTGGTCAAGGTTAAAGTAATAGGAAACCCGACGTGAATACGGACAACGTTACTCTTGTTAATATGATTTGAGCACTTATATATATAGGAAGTGCCAACGGTGTACCCGTCATGCCCTTATCATATCACATTAGTTTCGTTACTGTAAATCAAGATAGGTTTTATGTCATCACACTCGACATAATTCACTATGTTTTCCATACGCTGATTTTTATAATTACGTGTGCACCCGTAATTACTCAGATCGTCGTATGGTCCGTATAGATCATTCTATTGCGTGTGGATACAGAGGTGGGGGAAACACCCAAAAACATTTAGTTTATTATTGTTTTCGTGCATGAATTGCTAATAAGTAATTGTGTGTATAGATGGTAAAGTCAATCAGGGAGTAATGACTAACAAGGTGGCACAACCCCATACATGGGTGTCCTAAGTAGATGTATACTCTCTAGGTTACCCATAAAGTTTATAGCTCTCTCGTGTTTGAACAAGAATACATCAAACCTCGAGTAACTCAAAGTTTATAGCTTCCTCGTGTTTGAACAAGAATACGTCAAACCCCGAGTAGCTCAAAGTTTATAGCTATCAAGTTTCATGGATAAAGTGAACGATCATGCCTCATATATGTAGTGGGCAAATAAATTGCAAACAAGGTAAACAATCTAGTTTCGTGTGTAATGTAAACACTCAAGTTTCATGTATAGCGTAAATAATCTAGTATTATGTATATTGTAAATAACCAAGTATCATGTATCATGTGAACAATCTAGTATCGTGCATATTGCAAGTAATCAAGTTCCATCTATAATGTGATCAATCTAGTATCATGTACATTGTAAGTAATCAAGTTATATCTATAATATGATCAATCTAGTTTCATGTATATTGCAAGTGATCAAGTTTCATGTATAATGTAAATAATCATGTATTTTGTATACAACCAAGTTTCATGTATAACGTGAACAATCAAGTTGCGTCGATAATGTAACCAATTTAGTCTCAAGTATATTATGAACGTTCGTATGTAAATAGTTGAACCTCATGAGAAATGTAAACTATCGAATCTTGTCGGTGATCGAGTGCTGCGGACAAGCGTGTTGTAGGTAGTTGGTTTCAAGTTTTCAATTTTTGTTGAGGTTTATATGGGTGGTTAACGCCTACGTGAAATGATTCATGTTTTCGAAGTGGCTAGTAAGTTCATACATTTTCGAAGGTGCAAGGTGATGAGAAAGATTTACAGGTATTTAGAATAATACGCACACGAGTATCTGATTTGAGCTTTTTGTTTGTAAATGACAAGTAATTGAAATTCATCCTTGTTTGTAAATTAATAATTGAAAGTAACAGATTGAATAACTAGGTAACTGGGTAAATAAAACCTTTTTATTTATTTAACTTTCATAAAGACAATGTTGCAAAAGAAAATAATGGCCAAACTATTTTGTAATCAGGCCAAGAATTTAAGAGGTCGTAACGAAATAATTAATCGATTCATAATTAATTATTAACTAAGATAATGTGATAAATGTTTTTATAAATCAATTTGCATTAAGTACATTCACAAGAATAAGGGGTTTGTAAATAATTTATAATAAGATTTATAAATCAAGTGTTTGATAAAAGGTTTGGTTTGAACAAAATAACTACGTTAGTCAAGTCAGAAAATAGCAAAATGATTAGTTTACAAATAAGGTTTAAATGTCAATCATTAAGGAGAGTTAAAATAGCATTCATATTTGGGTACTGGACATATGGGTTTCAGTTTTTATTTTTAAGGAAACGCGAAATGGAATATCCGGCTAACGTCACAGATACTTCTTCACCAGAAAGTAGATGAGCACTAAGACGACATGTTGTGGTCATTCGTTATTGCAAACCGGGTTTCAACCCTAATTATTTCCGTATGTGCATCAAGTATTCCCTGATCTCTATTCCTTGTCTTAGAAACTTTGCGGTCCTTACGTATAGGTGAGCGGTATCAGCTTGAACTCCTAAGGCACTGGTAGGTTCCTTGTATATTGTCATGCTCCTGGATCTGGATGGTATAGGTTAGGTGCTAAATAAGGGTCTCTCGGAGGTGATTCAGGTGCTCGGATTCTCAAGTCTGCTCCTAAGCCAATCTGTTCTGCAGTCAAACATGGATCTGGCAGCTAGTCATACCGATGACCGGTTGTCTAATGATGAGGACCCAAAGTCTTCCTCTTGTGTTGACTCTGCTTCGGGTTGATTCTCAGGGGAGTAGGGAGGGTAAGAGACCATGCTTAGCACGAAAAGTTCGTAACTTTAATGGTAAATTGTTAAGTTCAAAGGTGCATGAGTTTAAAATTTGACCAATCATAACACCGAGTTCTTGTAATAATATATCATGAGTAACACTTGACCTATAAGTAGTGTACCCATGAAAAGGATTCCCAGGAAAGAGAGGTGGGTCACAAAGGACACACTAAAGTACTCAGTCTTTCCTTAGTCAGAATCTTTCATGGAGTTACACCCACTCTTCCAGCCATCATGTACAAGTGACATTATTATTTGAACTCATGGTTATGGTGAGAATTGTTAGGGATTGTGTCTTGTGGTTCAAGGGTGTGCTTCACCTCTTCAAGCAGCTTCCTTTCCTTGGATGGTAAGGTCTAAGGGTTGAAATCCTTTGCAAATGACAATAAGGGTGATAGAATTTCTAAGGCATAAGGATGAAGAGGTATAGTTGACTTAAATATGATCAAGTGTAAGGATCAAATAGGAGGTTTAGACTTGTGTGTCATATTATAATAATTAAGCGAATGATGTTTGGGTTGCATTCATTTGAGGCATAACCCAATGAATACTGTGACAAATCAAAGTGATTTGAGTTCTTATACTTTCAAGAAGACATGCTTTAGCCTATAGATGAACACTCACTTCGGGAATTCCCAGGAAAGCATACGGATCCTTCGGTTGATTTGGATTTATATGAAATGCTTTCCTAGACAGAAGACCCAAAGTACAGACATTCACCCTTCCGGATTGCACATGTTCTCTACTAATTTTCAGAACCCAAAACTTTGACGGGATTTGAAAACTTTATTGTATGTCAAAACTTAGAATAGCATTTAGTGATATCAAATAGGTATTGTGCAAACAGTTCAAATAGTGTAGCAAATAAGGTATCACATGAGTAGCGGTTTTTTTTTTTGTAAACATGTAGGTTATCAAGTAATATAGCACATAAGATAATTCATGTAATGCACTAGATAATATGTAGAATAATTACGCCAAGGTACCCTAAGGTTATAGACTATAGACTAAGAATATGTTCCAAGTAATCCATGTAGTTTCAAATAGTTTCATGTAGTTCTTAGATTGTTGTAGTTCATGTAGGCAGAAGTAGATAGATGTGGATAAGTAAGTGTATAAATGAGTATAGAGTGGAGTTCCTAATAAAAGACACGAGCTAAACTCATGTTTGGGGACTCCTAGGTTATAGTCTAGGTCATGTGTGTCTAATAACCTAATTCCCTATAACCACGGCTCTGATACCAATCTGTCACACCCTGGCCGGCGGCGGATTATACGCCGGGGCTGACACGGTTGTTCATAAGCACATGATCATCTATTAACAAGTGATAATATTATTTCATCATGATTAAAGCATCCGTTACAAATAGAAATGAAAAACAAAGAGTTCAAACATGACATAAGTTGAATTTAATCTTTAATAAAGCTAGGTCCTAAGTAATCAAGTAGTGTCCTCAAACTGGTGCACCTGAAACATGTGAGTAAATGTCAACTACAAGTAGTTGGTGAGATACATAGGTTTTGACACCAAAAAAGAGTTAAGTATAGTTTACAATTCAATATGTTCAAAGCATGTCTAAAGCATATATGTGAAAACATACAAGGTTCCAAGCGTACAATTCAAGCATGATAATAGAAAACTAGATACGCAATCCCACTGATTGCCATTTTGAAAAAGGGAGCAAGCGGATACTCCAAGTTATAGTTGATACCCAACAAAACCCGCCAAGGTCTTGTGGTAAGTTATAGGTTCAGTTTCCCATATAAATGATCATGTTAGGTACTACCTTAGGCTTGGGCTGCAAGTTAATGAATGTACTGGCATGAAACACATGCAATGGTCACCAAGTAGTTCAAATATAAAGCATAAAGATCAAGCACAAGAACATAGATATTGAATTGTTTAAATAGATAAAGTTGATAACATGTTTCACCCCAAAAGCAAAAACAGTAAAAAGGGGCTATGTAAACTCACTTGATTTGAAGCTAAGGATGGTATGAATTAGTATGGATGAATAGGTTTCGTGAGGGTTTTCTCACAAACAACCTACACAGATAATTGTACTCTAGAGTTTAAAGTATGATAAATAAGATAAGAAAATTCTAAGGTTTTAGGGTTTGATAGGGTTTGGGTTGAAGATGGACTTGTTTGTAGGGAATATAAGTTCTTGACTTACTATGGAAATAATGGTAATAAAAACAGTTTGTAAAATTAATTTAGTTAATAATTTAATTCATGAAATTATTTTAAAGATAATAAATGAATTCTTGAAACATAGTAAATTTAAAATGATGCATATGGATTTATTCATAAGGTAAATAGATTATGAATTGTGATATGTTTTTAAATAAAAAAGTTTTATGTAAATAAAGTTTTTATTTAGATTACAAATCAATGTAACTAAAATAATTGATTATTAATAAATGTAATAGAATGATGAGTTAATCCTATTAATAAATGTAATAAAATTGGTTAGTTAGTCTATTAATAATTTCATTAACAATGAATCATAAAAGACTAAATAGAATTTAATGGGTAAATAATTATTTAAAATAGTTATTTGAGTATTTATATGTTTAAAAGCATTTTAAATATTTATTCTTAAAAATTATTTATAAACTTGATGGGATGTTAAAAATATCTTAATTATTTTAATTAAAATTGGTGTTATAAAGTTAACAATATGTAAATGATACATAATTAATTTGCCTAAACAATTTATTTCCATTATGAATATAGAATGTTTTATAATATGTTTTTAATCAAAACAAAGTAAATTAACATTATTTTATAAATTCAGTTTTTTTAAAACCTTGAGATTATATTTACAGAATTTATAAAATTTAAATTGGAATTTTTTGAATGTGAAATAATGGTTTAAAATAATAAAGGAAAATGATTCAGATTAAAAACGGGTGGCCGGGACTCGAACCCGCGCCCCTTTCTGGGTCACACGCATACCAACAAACTAACCATCAGACCAGGGCATGAAGCCATGTCTGATTTGGTTTTGCTTTGGTTAAAAGACTCAAGCCCAAAGTCATCTTCTTCCCTGTATGAACCCGTAACCCTAACCCATTCAATACTCACAATTGAGCAGATGATCGAACCCGAAACCAAGGGGCTTCTGATCCTCGTATCAATACGAACCTAAAGACACTAAAATTACCTGTAATTGTTATGAGAATTGGGAGAACGACTGAATGAACAGGAGCGAGCTTTTCCGGCTACAAATCGGGTTCCAGAGGTGGCATGCGATGAAATTTCGAGTGTAGGGAGTTTGTAGTGTGTCTTGCTAATGCCTACAAGTCCCTATTTATAGTGGATTCCGACTACATTAATTGATTGCTTGAATGCTCGTTAGTGGGATGGTCGGTTACGAGTTCACCCATGATTAGCTAATCAAAACTCAATTAACTTCGCATAATGAGTCGATTAGTGAGTTTAATTGCATAGTCGTTTTTAGTTTCGAGAGAAAATATCCAGATTGTGAGTTTGGGATTAACCGGGTGAGAACCGGTGGTAGAGGGTCTCGAACCCGCAACTGGATTGGGAAAAGGGAGGTTTGGGAATTGGCAAAACAGGTCCTTAGGGTTTAAAAGCTTTATCATTTTATGTTTAAAGTTTGTTTTAATTTGAGAATCAAGTTTCAAAAATTACACAACAACCCTGGACTTTTATAAAAATAAAATCTTTAAATCTTATAAATTTTTATAACATCTAATAATTTAATATGGTATAATTAAATGTTATAAATGAGAGGAGAAAAAAAAAAGATGTAACTTACTAAATAGAATTTACTTCTATTTAGAAATTATTTTATTGGTAATTAATTAATATAATTCTAATAACCCTAGTTTTATTTAGAAAATTTAATGAGCATGTATGTAGACTTTTGAAATAACTCTATATGTATATATATCTACGTTGATATTTATTTCCTTGAACTTTAAACCTTTAATTTCATAACTCTTTACCCTAATATTTGTTATTTTTTAAACAAATTAAGTGTATGTATGTAGGTGTACTTATGAAATGTAATAGATAAATAGGATAACCTTCTTTGGAATGAATAGATGAAATCATATAATAATGAAATTACAAGTGCCGGAAAAGTAAAAATATAGGCCGGAATTTTCCTGGGGATTACAACCTACCTGACTGAAGCTGAAATGGATGCCGGAAAGTTTACCGATCCTACTTCTTATCATGAAGCCATGCAGTGATTAGTCTTCTGAATGGAATAAAGCTATGATTGACTAGCTTGACTCCATGAAGAAAAATGTTGTATAGGATTTAGTTGAATTGCCCAACGACGTTAAACCCGTAGGATGTAAATGGGTCTTCAAAACTAAACTAGATCCAAATGAAAACATTGAACGCTATAAAGCGAGATTGGTTGCGAAGGGTTTCACTCAGAAAAATGGAATCGACTATCAAGAGACCTTTTCTCATGTTTCTCAAAAGGATTCTTTAAGGATCGTGATGGCCATAGTAGCTCACTTTAATCTTGAGCTACATTAGATGGACATCAAAACCGCTTTCCTCAACGACGACTTGAATGAAGACGTGTTCATGAGACAGCCTGAAGGCTTTAAACCTGAAGGTCAAGAACATTTAGTCTGTAAGTTGAAGAAATCCATATACGGGTTGAAGCAGGCATTGCGTCCCTAAAGTTTGATGAAACCATGAAGAAACAAGATTTCATTAAGAACCAAGTGGATCAATGCACATACCTCAAGATGGGTGGGAGCAACTTTAGTATACTTGTCCTTTACGTAGATGACATTCTATTGGCAAGTAATAGATTCGACATGTTGCATGAGTCGAAGCGTTTAGTCTCGCGTAATTCGACATGAAGGATCTCGAAGAGGCTTCTTATGTTATTGGCATCGAAATACACCGAGATATAGTCAATGGGATCTTATATTTATCTCAAAAGGCTTACATTGAGCGTGTCCTCACGCGTTATAACATGCAGCACTGCTCTCCTTCTGTAGCTCCAGTAGTTAAAGGAGATGTTTTCAGTTCATTCCAATGTCCCGAAACAGAGGTTGAAGAGGAGCAAATGAGAATGATACCTTATGCATCATTTGTTGGAAGCCTAATGTGTGCTCAAGTTTATACTCATCCAGATATCGCTTATATTGTTGGAATGCTAGGCCGTTATCAGACTAATCCTGGTCTTGATCATTGGAAAGCAGCTAAATGCAAAGATGATAAGAAAGTGCTTCGATATCTGAAAGGGACGAAAGACTATAAACTGACCTATAGAAGAAGTGATAATTTGGAAGTGGTTGGTTATTCTGATTCTGACTTTGCTTAACGCAAAGATGACAAGAAATCCACTTCGGGGTATATCTTTATGTTAGCCGGCGGACCTATCTCATGGAAGAGTCATAAGCAACGGTTGACTACAACATCCACTATGATGGCAGAATACATCATTGTTTATAATGCGACCTGTCATGGCATGTTGCTAAAGAATCTTATCACTTGACTCAAAGTAGTTAATTCCATATCTAGACCATTGAAGATTTACTGTGATAACTCTGCTGCCGTTAGTTTCTCGAACAGTAATAGTTCGACTGGAGCTGGATTATATCTTGATACAAAGTACTTGTTCGTTGGTGAGCGAGTTGAGGAAAACAATCTTTGTATTGAGTATATAAGTACTAAAGTTATGCTTGCGGATCCGATGACTAAAGGTCTCCCTCCTAAAGTATTCAAAGAACATGTTTCGAAGATGGGCTTTTCTAAAGACCTTGTTTAGTAGCATAATGTACTTACTTATGTTTAATATAAAATTTTCCTCAGTTATTTGAATTTGTTTCTCTCTTAATATGTCTATGCATGCCTAAAGACATATAGACAGTAATTATACAAATCAACGTTAAAGGCTTAATTATCAATTTGATCCTAAGTTCACTTAAGTTTTTAATTTGTGATTGTAGTATGATTAACGGGGGTCTTGAGTTTGATGTTAATTCTATGATTGTATTTCTTTAGTACAGTTTCAGTTTAGAACCAAAATGAGTATTAACATCCGACCAGACTTACTAATGCTCATCATAAATGATCACTCAGTCAATTGGGAGAATGTAAGACTCACTATTATTATGTGGCTATTGTTATCATTTATTTATTATTGATCATTGATTTAAATACCCTTATGACTAATTGGTAATTATTCGATGGACATAACTACTCTTACTGCCATAAATAGGGTTTCCCCTTGGGTGTATAAATAGAGATCATTAAGCTGAGATTAAAGGTTGTTGAACACCACATAACTCACGAATTCTCTCTAGAATTCGTAACCTTCTTTGTCTCTCTAAACCGTGAGAATCATCTCACCTTAGCCATCCTTACGGTACATCCTTACGGTACATCCTAAACGAGAACCCGATCATAATCAAGATCATGACGTCTTCCCTCTCCAGTGTTACTTGATTACCAGGTAAACATTTATTATTAATCTTGTTTTCCATTATCATATTAAAAAACTGATCAACAAAGACTTGTCGATCAAAAGATTATTATCAGAGGAAGAGGATGAAGGAGGCAGAAGGCTGATCTGCGACTAGGGTTAGGGTCGACCGGTTTTGCGTAAAAAGAATAAACGTGAAAAAATAGGTTATGAGAGAGTGTTCTCATACCATAGAGGAATCTGAAAAACATGCTTGTGATATTAATATTTACCGCCTCTATTTATAATACAACTAGCTTAGAACATGTGTCTACACACGGGATGAAAAATATCAATACATAAAATTCTTAAATTTTTATGTATATATTTTACAGATGTAAAAATGTATTACATATACTAAGGATATAAAACAAAATTCAAAATATGTAAAAATTAATATATGATTGGGTTTTGAAAATACATTAATTACTATTTAATGTAATTTGACTTTCATTTACTATTTGATTGAAAATAAAAGTTAAATAATTAGATTTCAGAGTTTCTTATGATAAGGGATAATTTAAAATAAATGTGTTTTATTAGTATAATTAGTATTTTATTTAAAAATATATTATTATTAAAAGATATAGGTGTATTTAATAAGAGAGGGAGGCGGGAAAAAATTGATGAGAATGAATATAAAGACGACACGTGGTATGAAAAAACCTTTATTTATTATATAGTATAGATTTACCTAACTTATCTGTGAAAGAGATTACAACAATTAATGAAAATAATATGCTAAATAATGTTTATCTCTATATCTTCTATTACAATCGTAACGAAATTATTATCGCTTTTATATACATTGAATCTTGTGCATATCAATTTTTTTTATCGGCTAACACACACGCTCTCTACACTACACCTAAAATCATAACACTTGCACTCCGCACGATTTGAAACCACAACCGTTTAATTAGGGAGTACACCACTTTAAAACCATTTTTTTAATTTACTTCTATATATAAATTGTTGATAGAAGTTATAAACTGCAAATAGAAACTACAAACTGTGATGAAATTACAATAAACGTAATAGAAGCCACCGACCAATCTCCCCCTCAACTTTATATAAATGATAAAAGTCACCTTCAACTTTGTAAAATGTTATTTTGACCCTCTTAAGTTTATGAAGTTTGGAGTTTACCCCTGTAGTATATATAATCTAATTTTTACTTGATAATTTTCGCGTTTGTTGTTTATTTTTTTTTCTTGACGTCCCGGTATAATTTTTTTTTTAAATTGGAGTCGTATTCAAAATAGTATATTTTTTAGGTATCTTAGTTTATATCGACTGATGGTGACATGCTGACACTATAAAGAATGAGACCGACACCGACTGAAAAGCATCGGTACCGTTATCTAATTGTCTTACCTACTCGTTGTAACTTCATACGTTTTATTTATGTATTTAAGTACGATTCTTTTTGTGCTTAGCCACGTTAAGATCCGCCTCCCGCAGCGCAACCCGTGGCAAAATTTATTTAACCACGTTTCTTTTTATACTTAGCTATGTTAATGACATCGCCTAAACTGTTTAAGGTCTGTTTCGTGCCGCGGAGCGCAATGCAAATTTTCTAGTAACAATTAATATAAAATTAATTAGCAGTTTAAAATAAATCATAAAAAACAATCTCTTAGAACAATAAGACTATGGGGAGTACCCCCGTGAAAGAGGGCATGGAGGTGAGGTGGCACCGCGGCTAGCGTGGAACACCACGCCCCCCTGGCGTGGTATTCTCCACGGCGTTGAGAGGTGCTTTGTGACCGTTTCTGGCTTTGTGACCGTTGCCCAATGACTCTTTTGTATTTTTATTTTTTTCAAATTTAATCACCTACATATATATACATTTTACAAATCAATATTTTTATATAAACCAAACTACAATTCTCTTCAAACCATCAATTTTTTAGTAAAGATATGGACCCGAACAATCTCAACCAACCGAACAATCCCAATCAACCGAACACCAATCCGTTTTGGATGCCTCCGCCGCCTCCCGGTCAATACTTTCAAGGCGGCTCCCCACAATTCGGTTTTTTGAACTATCAACTATAACAACCATTCTCTCCTTTTTTTTTCTCAACAACAACCTTCACCATCACCCAATCCACAACAAGATTACTCCCCTTTATTCGAGAACGAAATCGAAGTCGTTCCCGAAACCCAAACCGGTCGTTCCCGAAACCCAAACCGGTCCCGAAACCCAAACCGAACCCGAGGTCGTTCCCGAAACCCAAACCGGATCATCTCACAAAAAGAAATAGGTCCATCTACCGGACCTCGAAAGTGGACACGCGACGAGAAAGAGACGTTATGTAATATCCTAGATTTTTCGATGTATCATTCTTCCTTTTTATCGTATTGTAATCCTATCTTTCCGTTGTAACCCGTCCATTTGAATTCTATGAACGTATATTTTCATAAATTCTTGCACGTATCATTCATTTAAAATCTTTAAAATTTATCAAGTTCATTTTCTTAAATAATAAATTAAATTGTTTTTTTAAGAAAATTCAAATATACTTAAAACAAAGGTATAAATATATATCTAATGTATGTATATATATCTTATAAATAAAAATGTTAATTCCTAAAACTTTATAAGCTTATAGTTATTCTTATATTAATAAATTAATTAAAAAACTTATAAACATTAAATACTTGAAACTTGCAAAAATTATAAACTTAGAAATTATCTTATAAAATTTTAAAAAAATAAGAGATAAAAACTTATAGAAACTTAGTTGAATTTTATAAAAATAAAACATATTTTTATAAAGTCCAGGGACTAAACAGTCTTATTTGAAACTTATTTTAAAAATTGAAAATCATATTTTAACATGAAATGATAAAACTCATAAACTTCAGGACCGAATGTGCAATTTGGCCAAACTCTAGAATTCGAAATCAGTCTCAGGCTCGACCCCCGCTTACACCGGTTTTCACCTCCGATTTACCTAAAACGCGTTTCCGGCCGAATTGAATGCATCTCGAGCCTCCCCTCAAGCATGCGACCCAAACCCAAGGTGTATCAATGCTCGAACTAAATTCTAACACCGCGTAAATTCAAATTCGAACTCGTTTTACTAGCCCAAAAACTTCCCAACGGTACAAGCATTAATCGATGAAATTGGCTATAAATACCAACTGAAACACCTAGACGACATCACCCCTTAACTCTCTGAAACTCCAATTCCTTCAATTTGTACCCACATTTGCTCGTTTGATTCTTGGACAGCCGACCCTGAAGCTCGAACCTGTTCTCCCTCAATTCATTATCAATATAGGTAATTCTCGTGGCCCAAACTTTCGTTTTCATTCGTAAATCAGAAGCCCTCTGTCAATTTACACAGACAGAGGGTTAATCGAGTCGTATTTAAGGGATTTGGATTCTAGGGTTCATCAGGAAATTGGGAGTGATTTGAGATTGTGTTTATCATTTACTTTTCCGCGTTATAACCCAGCGAGGCCCGTAGCCGGGTGGTTAGTTCGTGTGTGTGTGACTTGGGTGGCCCGGGTTTGAATCCGGCCAACCCGAGTTTTGCCCTTTTATTTTTTTAGCTTTTTTTAAAACAGTTTTAAATCTTGTAAATATTTTTATAAAGTCTGTTACACATTTATAAACTTAGAATCAATTTTATTTACACTTTTATATTCTGAGACATTTTTAATTAAATAAAACTTAGTTAAAACTTATAAAAAATTTAATCTTTAATATTAGTTTTAAATTCTTAAAAACTATAAAAGATACTTTTAAACTTTATAAAACGTATACTTTCCACATAAATTATTTTTATAAAATCAGAAACTTTAATTTATTATTTATTTTTTGAATTAAAGGAATTCTTTTTGTTTTAATCTTTAATTTAAATTTATAAACTTTTAATTATTCAGAAAACTTATGTAATTTTTATAAAATCAGAAAAGATTTATAAAACTTATATATCATTTGGAAAACAGAAAATTTACAAACATATGCATTTTATAAAATTTATATTCATTTAACTAAAGGCTTATTTGTTTATTTAAATTAAAAACAAGAGAAATAAAAACACTTTATTTATTTTCAGAATGTTTATAAATTTATAAACTTTATAAAATAAAACAGAAACTTTAAAATATTTATAAACTTATAATTTAAAACATAAACTTTATTTAATTACTTATAAACTTATAATTTAAAGGAAACTTTATTTAACACTTTATAAACTTATGGTCTCATTTAAACTTTAAACATTTATAAACTTATAATTAAATCATAATCTTTATTTAAGATATTTATTAACATTTAATTTAAAAGAAACTTTGTGTAACATTTTATAAACTTATGCTTGCATATGATTTATTTAAACTTTCAAATACATCTTAAATATTATTTAATTACAAGTTATTTTTGTAAAATAAATACATTATGCTTACACACTCTAATAAATCTTAAATGATTTATATTAATTATTTTAATTAGATAACGTAATTATTCTCAAATACTTTTTTAATAATTATTATCTATCCTTATTAGTCATTTATTCTTTTACTTAATTAACATTTATTCTTATTTATAATTACTTAGAAAACTAACTTAAATTATTTTTACCTATCATGTGTAATTTAAATAATTATTGTAATTTATAATTATTTTAAACTACAAACTTAATAAACCTTGATAGTTCAAGACTTGTAATATCTATTTAAAACCCTATTTAGAGGTTTGATTAAACTTTATAAAAACCTATTCAACACAATCATTCTCGTCTCCTATTGAAACCCTAGTTAATCTTAGAATCCTAGATCCTTTGCCATAGACTTTTAGGATCAAAACTTTAAACTTTAGACTTTGTTATTTTGGCTTGTTGTGAGGTTATTCTTCCTCGAAGCTTTGCTACACTTAATCTTGTTGGACATTCTTTCATCATTCTAAGTGAGTATACTTAGCCCCTTTTTGTTTTGTTTTTTGTTTATAAACTTGGGGTGGAACATGTATAAAACTTTTAGACTTATACAATTCATGCACAACTATGTCTATATGCTTTTCTTTGTGTTTTGTGCTTTTGAGACTTGCATGCTTAAATTAAACTTAACTCTAGCATACTCATTAACTTTGATCGAGCCTACAGTGACAATACTAGATCTATTGTATTTGACCAATCCACCTAGTTTGATTGACCCTTCGGGGGGAGCCCATGGTGATTGTTATTGGACCTATACTTTTAAGGGTAGCATGTGGGTTATGTGTAACATCCGTGACTTTTGCGTGTAATGTTTTATTTATTTATTAATTTTAAAACATTGTAACATGATATTTCAACCTTATTAAAACACATTTCTTTTTTTTTTGTTATAACAAATACGATTCAAACGTGTAACGATCCGGTATTTTGAGTTTTCAGATTTTAAACTTTTATTCTAGATTTTCTTTATATATATATATATATATAATGTAAAATTAAATAAATTAATTATAAACTTTAAGTTTTATGAAAATGAAAATTTATTTTTATAAAAGAAAAATAATAGCAATGAAATAAATAATATATATATATATAAACAAGTTTTATAAAAATGTTAACTTATTAAAAGAGAAAAAAAAAAGAACTTTCATTTGAACCCCTTCTATAACAATTTAACCCCCACCTTATCCCATTTGAACCCCCCTTCCACCTCTTTGAACCCTAGAACTAGTTTTTTTTACCCAATTTTGACTCTAGAAAGTCAACCCACATCAAATCATCCACCAATCAATGTAAATTCGGATTGAAATCCTTCCAAAAACGTTTCCCTAACTCTGGTGGTCTTGATAGAGCGTAAAATTGGTTAATTTTTAAGGTAATTAAAAGTTTTAAATTTTTTTTTTGATATTCAGGATCGTGGGTTTCAAAACCCACACATCAAACCCTTAAAACCCGCAAATCGCGGGTAATTAGAGGATGTAACGCGTGTTTGCTTGTCCTATATATATATTTCCTTTCGTTTACTACACAAATTCGAGCCTCAAACACATCCTTTTCCTTCCTCTCGATCACGATCAAGCTCAGAGAACGAACCTCCTGTTTTCACCTCTAAGCAAGCCAATTTCAGGTATTCCAATTGATTTCAGTTCGTTTTTACACCACCATGTTAAGACCTATAGTTTTGGTTTTGATCTGTGGGAGATTCTTGTTGATTTGGGAATTAGGGTTTCCATTTGAATGAATTGGGGAAGATGATGGATCAGACCAGTGGGTTAATACTATTGTTTTTCTGTTTTTCAAACATAAATTGAGCTGGTCCAGTTGGTTGATGCTTGGCATTAGAACCACGGGGTCTCAGGTTCGAGTCCCCAGGTCAGCGAAACCATTTTTTTTTTTTTGTTTTTTCAGTTTGAGCTCTTTTGGTTGGGGTTGTTTTCCTGTTCTTCCGAATATATATCCATATTTCTACAAGTATTGTATCATAAACATTATTATTTTATGTATATGTATATTTAGACGTATAAAGCTATAATTAGATTACAATCACGATTATTCTTTTATAAACCGATGTACTCTGTAAAAACCTAAATAGCTTTTATATAACTTTACTTATATAAAAACGTTTAGAACACATTTTATACTCGTAAATTAATAATTAATTTTGGATTAATTGTTAAACCTACGACTCTATTTAAACCATTCTTTTAACACCTACTTTTCATTAGAATACCATTCTATTTATTTTTATTAGGATGAAAACCTAATAAAACACATTTTAATTATATAGTTATTTTAAACAAAACATTTATTTGGATTACAAATTTTATCTAGAATACAAAAGTGAATATTTTAAACCCAGTACTTTATATAAAAAAAATTACAATCTTTTACACGATCTATTTTTAATATAAAAAAAACAGTATTTCATGCCTTTAAATTTAATAATTAATTATGGCTTAATTAATTATTTAATTGGAACGTTACATTTCAAAATTTGGTTTAATTACTTAATCAATATTCTTAACACCTATTTTATACACAAATCAAACTAAAATAAATAGGAGGATTTATTTATTTATGACGTTAAATTATTTATGCACTTGAACTAGTTATTTACCCTCTTATATTTTATTCATTAATTAAACTATACAAACAACTGAAAAATTATTCATTTACTAATACAAATACATACACTTATACATATACCCAAATTGTCAAAACAAATGAAACCACATATTCTTTGACATAGGATCTCACAACCATCTTTTGAAGCTCAAACAATTATACACTCACTCAACAAAGCCCTCACCCAATTCCATTGTACATTAGAACTCTCTATGGCCATTTGTGCATATCATTGATACACTTATATAAATTCAATCATAGGTTAACCTTGTGGTTAGCTAATCACTCGTGCAACATCTTACCCGTGTGATCTACAAGATACTTTTTACAAGTGAGTATTACATAGCCCCTTTACTCTTTTACACTTTTTGGGGTGAATCATGAATTTTATACAAACAATGGCTTACATTTACACAAACTACACAAACACAAATCCTCTTTACATTCATGTGTGCAAATTTGAGCTTTATGTTTGAGTGCTAGGTGTGTTTACTTTTGTGTGCAATTTATGTGCAATCATTAACTATTTAAGCCGACGGTTAACAATGATAGATCTATTGAGTCTGACAAACCCACCCAGATTGGGGTGATTATTACCGACAACACAATTTTGCATGCTAGTTACAAAGGTTTGATTGTACTTTGGTTACACAACAGCTGCTCTCCATAAATGCCTTATTTTATCATGTTATGTAAGGATTTGTTTATTCATAATCTATATGCTATCTATATACAAACTTGTGTATGCTCACCAACTTTTTAGTTGACCTTATTTTATTCATGTTTCATGTGTTAATGTGTGAGTTGATCAAGTTATGCTACACTTAAGTTTGGACTTAGTTAAATTTAAACAAAGAATATTATGTATTTCATTTACATACTTGTTTTAATTTGGTTATGTTTGATTTGTTTGGAATGAAATTTGGATGATTAATATATTGCAATCTAGTCAACCTCGTGCTCATGAACAGTCTACATGTCCCGCCCCGACGTTTCCGTCGTCGATTGGGGTGTGACGTTATGCCTAAACTTGGTTGGAAGGGTTGAGGTGCATAATGTTTAAACTTGTATGTTCTCACACTTATACCTTAGATGCATGTACATAGTGAATTGTAAAACTTTCAAAGACTTTGTTAAACCATGTCAAAACCTTTGTATCTGATGTTAGGATAAATAACCCCGTTTTATATGTCTTTTTGTGTGCGTCTTAGTTGTTTTAGTATGTATTCTTGTTCGATTTTAAGTGTGTTTGTGGTTGTGTCTTCCTCTCAGGTTTTATGTGCAAAATGAGCGAGAAACGGATGAGAAGCAGTCGGATGCGAAGCACGAGATATTAAAAAGTCAAAAAGTCAATTTCCTGGATTTTATGGTCTTTGCGTGGGCTTCAGTTTGCGCGACACGCGAAGAAGTAGAGAGGCGCCCCGACTGTTTTGTCCTTCGCGCCACGCGAAGGACTTGGGCAAGGAAGTTCGCCCCACGCGAAGGACTTAGGCAAGGAAGTTCGCAACACGCGAAGGATTGTTTTTACGGGAAAATTAATCTAAATCAGGTTTTAATCCTTAGCAGTCCCCATTATCATCTATCTCCGATTCCAGCCGTTCCACTACTCCAAGAAGGCGATTTCCACCATTGTTAGGTCGATTGTTCTTAATCTTTGATGATTGTAAGTCCTAGTACATTAGTTTTGATTATTGTCATGAGTATGAGTAGCTAAATCACCCGTGGTCTTCTCCGGGTCTAGGGTTTTGTTGAACACTTGTTATTTTCTGGAATGATTAGTCTTGGTTTGTAATCTTGATTGGTATGTTAAACCTTATGATTTCATTTATTGATTAAATGCTTTAAACAACTATGGTTGATTTCGAATTGTTGTTCAAGCCTCGTTAGTCTCAGGTTTCTTTACATCAGGGATATTTTGGGGGTTTTGAATGGTAGTTGGTTAATCTAAGTTGGTTATGTGAGAATATGTTTTCTTTACAACGTGTTCTTCCATTATCATTGAATTCAATTAAATCGTTGATTATGTCTATGTAATCGCTTGCTAATTATCCAGAAGTGACTTGTGTTTGTATACCTGAACCCCGGAGAGGACTACTCCTCTCATTACTGTTTAATCCAAATCCAAATCAGTGCTTAATATTTTCTGTCTTTCATCAATTGTAACAAAGTGACACTTTCCACAAAATTCTCGTGGATACGATACTCTACTTACCCTTACTAGTTAAGGTGTTTAAGGATTGTTTTTGATCGACCAAACGACATCGATCAAAATGGCGCCGTTGCCGGGGAGTTAGTGCGCTTAGTGTTAATTTGTTATTGTTTGCTACAACTCACAAAATCAAAAACTTATTATTTACTTTTCTTGTCCTATTTTTGTTTTGTTCAGAATTACACGGAGCTTTCTTGTTTGTGTTGTGCCGGTGATTCGTCAGTTGTATGCATCATACAAGGTACTCCAAGAAATCATCTCCATTGTTTTTTGATCCAGAAATTGAGAAGACTACTAGGCAAAACAGGGTTTTTCACAAAACTAACAAAGTAGTGTCTTCTCCAACTCAAATGGAGAATAAACAGGATCTTAGGAAACAATCTGATCTGCCTCCTACAGGTCAGTTACCACCAGAATAGCAGCCCACCTCGGGTATGTTCTCATCATCTGTTCCCCCGCCTAGGACAGATGAAAACCTCAACCAATCCACTAGCTAAATCCCACCATTACCAAGCTTTGGCCAACCTCTACCACAAGTAAGCCAACCTTTTGACTTCAAACCCGAATCTCATTATTCTTCACCATATGTGAGAATAGTGCCAGATACCATTCCACCAACCTCACAACCACCCATGACAAAACCTTCCACATTTCGTACAACCCCTCCACCGGGCATTCATCCATACACTTCAGGTTTAGACTATGAGGATGAAGCAGATTGGTTTGATGATAAGTATGAGGGGTATGAGGATGATGCTATTGAGTTTGACAGAAGAGACAGACAGAGGGTTAGGGTGCTAGCATACAGAAAGCATGATACAGGTGTTCGGTTTGAAATGACTAATGAACATCAGTTTGATCAGAGGCTTCCACAACCTCCAGTTCAGCAAGACATTCCAGCACCAATCCCACCACAGCAGCAGCCTGTAAACAGGCTAAGAAGACCTGGTCCTAGGAATGCTATTCCTCCTGTTGATAATCCGGGAGGCATTCCAAGGAGATATGACAGAGACCCTGTTAGAGGGACTGAGAGCCACTTCAGACCTTCCATTGCCTACAATCCATCTCCATTTGTTATTCCATAACAACATGGGAGGTCATTTGAAGTTCGTTCCCAGGAAATTCAGAATTTGCCTAAGTATCATGGTCTGGGAACAGAAGAGCCTTACTTGCATCTGAGTGCCTATGATGCTAGGTGCAATACCATTGGGGGATAGGGATTCACACCAGATGAAGTGAAGTTGGGGTTGTTCCAATTCACCCTAGAAGACAAGGCTCAACAGTGGTTTCATTCCTTGCCTTCTGCTTCTATTTACACATGGGGTGATATGCAACAACAGTTCCTAGATGAGTTCTATACTAATCAGAGGACTAGTGATGCTAGAAAGAACATCAGAAATTTCCAACAACAAGCTGGGGAATTATTTCATGAGGCTTTCCTTCGGTTCAAGATGTTGATCAAGAACTGTCCACACCATGGTCTGCAAATGTGGGATATGTTGAATGCCTTCCATGAGGGCTTGACAGATGATGATACCCGGGACCTCAACTCTATTTCTAATGGTACATTTGGTACTAACTTTGAGGATGAAAACTGGGACTATTTAGAGAAAATGGCACGAACTTCTAAGAGAAAAGATCAATCTTCAAGAAGGGCAAGACATTCAGTAGTGACAGCAGTTGGGAGTCCTAGCTCTGAAGCAAACAAGTTAGAAAAGTTAGAGAAGCAGGTGGCCAATATGGGAACCGGGGGTCAACAGTATGAGGTATGTGATCAGTGTGGGGAGTTAGGGCATAATGGTGCTAGTTGCATAGGACGCTATGAGGATGTGAATTATGTGCAAGGGGGTGGCAGGAACTACGACATGAACTCCAACACCTACCACCCAGGTCTTAGAAATCATCCCAACTTCTGGTATGGAGATGCCTCCAATCAAGCAAACCCCAATTTTCAAGGTAGTGGTCAAAGAAGTCAACAACCATTCCCACCCCGAAACCAAAACTATAATCAAAGTAACAATCAAAGGGGATATCAAAGGGGGAATGAGCAGGGAGGATCATTTGGATCCGCTAACCAGGCTAGTGAGAATGCAGTGATGGATATGCTGAAATCTATCCAACAGGACTTGCAAAAGAAGAATCAAGCTGATGAGGTGCGTGACAAAGCCGTGCAAGTTTTGACCATTCAAATGGGGCAGTTTGCCACTGAAATAGCTGAATTGAGGAAGAGTAGTGGCAAGCTTCCAAGTGATACAGTGACCAATCCATCTCATCACACCTTGGGGAGCATAAACATGAAGAACAGCCACATGGGCAAGGTTAGTACTCTTCGAAGTGGTAAGACTTATGATAACAAGGTTGCGCCTCCACTAACCTTTGTTGATGGTGTGGTGGAGGACATCGATGAACATGAGATCAGTGATGATGAACCCGAACCGATTCCGGTTACACGGGTTTCTTTTCCAAGTAAAAAATGAAACACCTTTTCCTAAAACATCATCTACTGTTAACAATGGGGGAGTGGTGCCTCCAAGGGTGCCATTCCCTGCTTCTTTAGCGAATGCAGGCAAGCAGGTGGCAGTCAAGAAGAGAGGTCCTCAACAGGAGGAGATCTGGGAGCTTTTCAAACAGGTAAAAATTAATATACATCTCCTTGATGCAATTAAATAGATATCGGTCTATGCGAAGTATTTGAAAGACTTGTGCACTCAGAAAAGGCATAATAAAATTCCTGAAAAGCTTGATCTGAATGCAAGAGTTAGTGCAATTTTGACTAGTGCTCTTCCACCTAAAATCCAAGACCCAGGAGCGCCCATAATTTCTATACAAGTGGGTGATTTTAAAATGAGCAAGACGCTATTGGATCTTGGAGCAAGTGTGAGCATCCTTCCTGGGATTTTGTATGACCAGTATGCCTTTGGTCCACTGCGTAGAGCCAATACTACTGTGGTATTGGCTGACTTGACCCCTAAACTCCCAAGAGGGATTGTTCGTGATGTGATAGTGAAAGTAGATCAATTTTACTATCCGGTGGATTTCTTGGTTCTTGACTATGTGTAATCTTAAAAGGTTACTCAACCAAATGTCATTTTGGGTCGACCCTTTTTAGCCACATCCCACTCTTTGATTGATTGTCGCATAGGCACAGTTGATATGACTTTTGGAAATAGAAGGGTCCGTTTAAATATCTTTTCAAGTGAATCTAACCCTATGCCCAGTGATGAATGCATTATGGAAGACATCAGTGAAGGATGCAATCCTCACTCTAAGGATGAGTCCACAGAGGAGTGTTTTGTGTGTGACAGGGTTGAACAGGAACTGGAGCTTGATCTGCAAGAGGAAGAGAAAGTGGAAGCTTTAGTTGTGAGAGATGGTAGACCTCCATGGACTCATCATGTGGAGAGTTTACCAACAGAGATTTATTCGGGGCTGAAACCATCACTTGTCAGCCCCACAAAAGTAGAGTTGAAGGACCTCCCCAAAAACCTAAAATATGTATTTTTAGGCAAGGATGAGACTCTACCTGTCATCATTGCATCCAACTTGGATGAGGAGCAAGAGGAGGCACTACTGAAGGTGCTTCAGGATCACAAAGCTGCAATTGGATGGACCATTACTGACTTAAAGGGTGTTAGTCCATCCATTGTGATGCACAAGATTATCACAGACTCAGATGCAAGACCTTCACGGGATACACAACGCAGATTAAATCCCAACGTGCGTGAGGTTGTCAAGAAAGAGGTCTTGAAGTGGGTGGACGTGGGGATCATCTATCCCATTTCTAACAGTCCATGGGTGAGTCCAACCCAAACATCCAAGAAAGCAGGTATACAGGTAGTGACAGGTAATAATGGTGAGCAAATTGCCACTCGGTCGGTAACCGGGTGGCTTGTGTGTATCGATTTCAGGAAACTGAATGCTGCCACATCAAAGGATCACTTTCCTTTGCCATTTATTGACCAAATCATTGAGAATCTATCAGATCAGAAATTTTACTGCTTTCTAGATGGTTATTCAGGGTATAACCAAATAGTCATCCATCCTGATGATCAGGAAAAGACCACCTTCACATGCCCTTATGGTGCCTTTGCCTTCCGGCGGATGCCATTTGGGTTGTGTAACGCCCCGACCACCTTTCAAAGGTGTATGATGAGTATTTTCTCAGACATGGTCGGGGAGTCACTTAAGGTCTTTATGGATGACTTTTCAGTTTTTGGCTTATCGTTTGAATTGTGTTTAAATGAATTATCTAAGGTTTTACAACGATGTGTAGAAACTAATTTGGTTTTAAGCTGGGAAAAGAGCCATTTTATGGTTCAAGAGGGTATTGTGTTGGTTCATGTGGTGTCAAGTCGGGGGATCGAGGTAGATAGGGCTAAAATCAGTGTTATTTCAACATTACCTCCCCCGATAAATGTCAAGGGTGTGCGCTCTTTTCTAGGGCATGCCGGGTTTTACCGTCAGTTTATTAAGGGATTTAGTGTCATCACAAAACCTTTATGTAACTTACTTCTCAAAGATGTGCCTTTTGAATTTGATAAAGAATGTTTCACTGCTTTTAATGTCTTAAAAGATCAATTGGTACAAGCCTTAATTTTGCAATCACCGGATTGGAATCTTCCTTTTGAAATAATGTGCGATGCTAGTGATTATGCAGTTGGGGCTGTTTTGGGTCAAAGGGTAGACAAGAAACCTGTTGTCATTTATTATGCAAGCAAGACCCTCTTTGGGTCTCAATTGAATTACACCACAACAGAGAAGGAGTTGCTTGCAGTTGTCTATGCCTTAGATAAGTTTAGGTCCTATATTTAGGGTAGTAAAGTAATTGTTTACTCTGATCATGCAGCAGTTCGTTATTTAGTGGCAAAGAAGGATGCCAAGCCAAGGTTAATCAGGTGGGTCCTTCTGTTGGAGGAATTCAGTTTGGAAATCAAGGACAAGAAAGGCTATGAGAACTCTATGGCTGACCATCTGTCATGAATTCAGAGGGAAGAGGAGGATGTCACCCCCAATATAAATGAGCAATTCCCTGATGAGTGTTTAATGTATATTTCTTCTTTAGATCCTTGATATGCAGGTGTTGCTAATTATTTGGTTACAGGTACTAAGAAGAAGAGGAACCATTTCTTGACAAAGGTCAACCAGTACATCTAGGATAAACCGGACTTGTTCAAGGTGGGAGCAGACCAACTCATCAGATGCTGCATTCTTGAATCGGAGATCCCAGCAGTGTTGGAACTTGCACATGCATCTACATGTGGCGGCCATTTTAGTGGCCAAAAAACTGGGCATCGAATCTTATCTTGCGGGCTATTTTGGCCCACTATTTTTAAAGATGCTTTTGAGTTTGCTAGAACTTGTACAAATTGCCAAAAGATGGGCAGTATTACTAAGAGGAATGAGATGCCCATGCAATCAATCCTCGTTGTTGACATCTTTGACGTATTGGGAATTGATTTCATGGGCCCATTCCCAAATTCATTTGGAAATTTGTACATATTGGTGGCAGTTGACTATGTGTCAAAATGGGTTGAAGCAATTGCCACCAAGACCAATGACCATAGCGTAGTTTGCAAATTTGTGCAATTAAATATTTTTTTCTAGATTTGGGCTTCCCCGTGTGATCATAAGTGATGGGGGATCCCACTTTAAGAATTTTCATTTTGGCAAACTTCTGAAACGCTATGGTGTAGACCACCGGATTGCCACTCCATACCATCCACAAACAAGTGGGCAAGTGGAAGTGTCCAATAGGCAAATCAAAGAGATTTTACAGAAAACAGTACGAACCGACCGCAAGGATTGGTCAAACAAACTAAATGATGCCTTGTGGGCATACCGTACTACATATAAAACACCTATTGGCACTACTCCATACTGGTTGGTCTACGGGAAGGGATGTCACTTACCTATGGAATTGGCTCATCGAGCGTTATGGGCTATAAAAATGTTAATCTTGATTATGATGCTGCATGTAAGCAAAGACAACTGTGCCTGAGTGAGTTGGAAGAGTTGAGAGATGATGCATATGAAAGTGCCTCGGCTTACAAGGATAAAATGAAGATGGTGCACGATGCAAAGATCCGGTTGAAAACCTTTGCAATTGGGCAAAAGGTGTGGTTATTCAACTCAAGGTTGAAACTCTTTCCTAGCAAACTGAAGAGCAAGTGGACGGGTCTATATTTAGTGACCAAGGTGGGTCATTCAGGTGATGTAGAGATTGAGGATTTTGAGGACCATTTGAGACAAACGGTGAATGGCCACCGTCTAAAGCCGTACTTAGAGCCCAATGACATCAATGGTCCAGATAAGCAAGTCGAGGTATTATTCGTGAGCACTCTAGAAGATGGAGACACGTAGCTAGCATCAGGTACACCGCGTCTGGCTGAAGACGTTAAACTTAGCGCTCTTAGGAGGCAGCCTTAGGTACGTTTGTCTGATTGTCTAATTTAGTTATATGAACTTTGTGGGTGTGTCCCTAGAAACCCTCACGAGACTAAACTCGTCCTCTCAAGCTACTGAGAGGTTTAAAAGGCTTGATGCATACACTAAATGCATCTGTGATGCCTACGAAAGTGAGTTAGGACTTTATTGCTTTGTTTTTCTGCACGTGACCAAGTGTGGGGAAGCCTTTGGGGTGTTTGAGGCTCATATAAGTGCAATTGAGGGCAATGCACAAGTTCTTGGGGGGTAGGGAACCATGTGTAGAGTTATGTAAATTTTGAAGTTTTTCGGTATGTTTTTGGAGTTTTTCTAAGTTTTGCAGGTGTTCATGTCGATTTTGGAAAGAAAAATGATGGGGAATCACGTTCTAGGTATGTAAGAACATAAATCATGTGTTGGAACAAGTTTTGGGAAAAGTTGAAAATTTTGAGTTTTAGAGGTTGAAAATTTTTATAAGGCAAAAACTCAATTTTCGGTCTAAACTTTCTGTCACCGCATGGTCTTCGCGCCACGCGAAGATCCCAGCCCAATTCTTCGCGACACGCGAGGGAATTGGTTGACCCGTTAGAATTTCGGATCTTCGCGCCACAGGCCCCCTCTTTCACAACACGTGAAAAATATAATAAAAAAAAATTATGCGTCTGTCTTATCTTTTCTCTTTAATAGAGTCTTGTTGTCGAGTCGATATGATGCTTGTGGTGTGCTGTGAGCTTTATTTTGCAGATTTGGAATTAATTGCCCGTACTCAATCTCCATTCGGGTGGTGATTTCCAACTTTTGCTTGATTCTTGTACAAAGCAGCCCGCTTGCATCTGTGGAGCATGATCACGAATGAAATGCTATACGATCGCATATCCAGCTAAGTTTTTAATTTTGTAGTTTTCTTTTTGATTTCCGTTTCTCTTCCTACATTGAGGGCAATGTAAAGTTTAAGTATGGGGAGGGAGACTTTAGTCTAGGTTGATAGTTTGAGTCATAAAACTTGTACTTAAAAAAATAAAAAATTTAAATTAAAATTTTTTTCAAAAATGGCGTTGGATTAGAACTTGTGCAGTTATATGGGAAATGATAGGTACAATTGGAAATGTGCTTGTGTGAGATTGAATATATTAAATAATAGAAAGCGCGACTGATTTGTAATGTTTTGGTAGGCCCAACCGACTTAAAGAGTTTAAACATCCTGATAGTGTTTCTATGCTTAATTGAATAATTAATTTAGGATATCGTGTGGGTTCTCATCTTAGGGGTGCCGGTAATGTCGAAACTGTCAATATAGGGTGATAGGTACCTCTATAAGCAAGAGTTTATAAGTTTTTAAAATCTTTTGGCATATCGCTTTCTTTCTATGAAAATAAATTCGAAAGTTGGTGGCGCCCGCATTCCATACATCTACCATTGCATGAGCTTGAATTAAGTAAGTTGAAAGCTTGAGTTTGCCTACGTGTTACCCTCCGAGTTACAAGCTTGGTTGAAACGCCCATGGGCAGACTCTTGTGATCAATCATAGATGACTGATTTGACTTATGTGTTACCTTCTAGGATAGTGACCTCGTTGAAACGCCTCTAAGTTGAGTTATGTACTTCATGACTAAAAACTAAAGCCTATGTGTTCCCCTCTGGGATGGCGACTTGGAGGATACACCACTGGGTGAGGTTTATTCATACATCATTAATAAAAGCTCATCATTCATTCATTGATCCATAATTCACTGATTATTAAAACTTATAGATTAGTGTTTATAGTGGTGGGAAAATCTATATGGTTTAACCCGTGCCTTGATATACTTTGAGATGGGATTAGGCTGAGTCGTAATTTTCTGAGTGTGAGACCCATAGATAGATTGATTGCTTGGTAATAGATATCATTTTAGATCACAGAATTGGGGGCTCGATAGGTCGGTTGTTGGGTCTAGTCGGACAGAAATACCGATTTCTACAGTTAGCGCATTAGTATATTTAAACTGTTAAATGACTAAGAATGTGAAAGCAGGTTCCGATTATGATCCCATTGCATGATTCTTTTTCGGGACGCAAAAGTGTAAGTGTGGGGATGTGATGTAAGGATAAATAACCCCGGTTTATATGTCGTTTTGTGTGCGTCTTAGTTGTTTTAGTATGTATTCTTGTTCGGTTTTATGTGTGTTTGTGGTTGTGTCTTCCTCTCAGGTTTCATGTGCTAAATGAGCGAGAAACGGATGAGAAGCAGTCGGATGCGAAGCACGAGAGATTAAAAAGTCAATTTCCTGGATTTTATGGTCTTCACGACACTGGGCTTCATTATGCGCGACACGAGAAGAAGTTGAGAGGCACCCCGACTGTTTTGTCCTTCGCGCCACGCGAAGGACTTGGACAAGGAAGTTCGTGCCACGCGAAGGACTTGGGCAAGGAAGTTCGCGACACGTGAAGGATTGTTTTTACGGGAAAATTAATCTAAATCAGGTTTTAATCCTTAGCAGCCCCCATTATCATCTATCTCCGATTCCAGCCGTTCCACTACTCCAAGAAGGCGATTTCCACCATTGTTAGGTCGATTGTTGTTAATCTTTGATGATTGTAAGTCCTAGTACATTAGTTTTGATTATTGTCATGAGTATGAGTAGCTAAATCACCCGTGGTCTTCTCCGGGTCTAGGGTTTTGTTGAACACTTGTTATTTTTTGGAATGATTAGTCTTGGTTTGTAATCTTGATTGGTATGTTAAACCTTATTATTTCATTTATTGATTGAATGCTTTAAACAACTTTGGTTGATTTTGAATTGTTGTTCAAGCCTCGTTAGTCTCAGGTTTCTTTACATCAGGGATATTTTGGGGGTTTTGAATGGTAGTTGGTTAATATAAGTTGGTTATGTGCGAATAGGTTTTCTTTACAACGTGTTCTTCCATTATCACTGAATTCAATTGAACCGTTGATTATGTCTATGTAATCACTTGCTAATTATCCAGAAGAGACTTGTGTTTGCATACCTGAACCCCGGAGAGGACTACTCCTCTCATTACTGTTTAAATCCAAATCCAAATCAGTGCTTAATATTTTCTGTCTTTCATCAATTGTAACAAAGTGACACTTTCCACAAACTTCTCGTGGATACGATACTCTACTTACCCTTACTAGTTAAGGTGTTTAAGGATTGTTTTTGACCGTCCAAACGACATCGATCAGTATCTCGCCAACTATTTTTAGTTGGCAGTTTACTTAACATGTTTCAGGTGCCCAAGTATGAGGCTTTCTTGTGATCATATAGGATGCTTTGGACTTAGAGAATTTACCAAATTTAAATCTTGTATTCTTGTTTTGTTTGTTGAACTATGTGTTTCTATTCCTTGTATTGAACCTTGAAAGTTATTAATGAAATATCTCAATTTTAATAGTCAACCTAGTCCTTATGAACAACCCCGTCCGCCCCAACGAATAATCCGTCGTCGGTTGGGGTGTGACACGTTAGCAAAATCGTGGATATATCCGAGGATCAAATAGTCAGAAACGCTCAAACAGGTCAATATATGTGGGAACGAATTTACAAACGTTCCTCACTAAAATGAATCGTGGAGAATACCGCTCACTAGACACGATAACTTCAAAGTGGAAGGAGATACGTACAAAAAGGGCGAAGTTTTGCGTTATACATAATAACCAAATCAATAACCGCAAAAGTGGCGAAAACGATGACGATATCTTGAACGCTTATTTACAAAAATATCTAGAGGTGGAAAAACAAGATTTCAAGTTTTTACATTACTAGGAAGTTGTAAAGAATTGTTCACAATGACATAAAGTGCCGGAGATGATTCGACCCAAATCGACCGGGTCAAAAAGAAAGTCGTCCGATCGGGAAGGGACACCGACTAGAGGATCGGAAGCATGGTGTTTCATCAATATCAATGAAGTTTCCGAAGAAAATGAGGAGAATGAACTACCACGTCCAATCGGGAGGGACAAAGCAAAACAAAAAAAAAAGAGAAAGTTACTTTATCCTCGACTACGGACGAAAAACTAGATAAAGTGTTGGTGAAGATAGAGAGTTTTACCGGCATATACGACGCCGTTGAAAATAAAAAATCAAACTTCGGAAGGAAGCCAACGAACAGGAGGATCTAAAGTTGTTGACGTTGAATACCCAACACTTTTCTAGTGAACATCTCGAAAACTTCCTAGCTTTACAAGCAAAGATTCGTGCACGACTTATGAGGCAATAATTTATTAGTTTTTTTTTATTTTTTTGTTATTTTAAATGTAATGGTTTGTAGTTTTTTAAATGTAACTAGAAAATGAGCCACGCGCTCCGCAGTGGTAGTCGTCCGCGCCACGCGGTAGGAGGCGGATCTTAAACGCCTGAGACGGTGGTATTAACGTGGCTAAACACAAAAAGAAACGTGGTTAAGTACATAGAAGAAACGTATAAAGTTACGGCAAATCGGTTGTGGAGATCGAAAGATCGATAAAAAAAGTTACATAACGGAATCGATGTTTTTCAGTAGGTTTCGGTCTCGTTCTTCACGGTACCAGTACGTTACCGTCAGTCGATATGACCCACAACACCTAAAAAATACCCCACATTTAATACGACTCCATTTTTAATAAAATTTATACCGGGACGTCAAGAAAAAAAATAATTAACGAACGAATGTTATTATATATACTACAACATTCGTTCGTTTACGCGTTCATTAAATATTTTTTATATTTTTATATATTTTGATTTTTATTAAACTCGAGGGTGTCAAAATGACATTTTACAAAGTCGGGGTAAGTTATGCTATTTCAAAAAGTCAAAGGGTGAGAATTACATTTTTCAAAAAGTAAATGGGTGACAATAACATTTTTCAAAAAGTGACCGACACTTAGGATTAAGTGTTCTAATGTTTATTAGTTTTTTAAATGTAATGTTTATTAGTTTTTATGTTATTTTTTTTTATTTAAATTATTATATAAAATTAATTAAATTAGAAAAAGAAAATGACGTGACGGTGTGGAAATGTGGAACCATTTCTCTCAAATTAGGAGAGTTTCTCTCAAATTAAGAGAGTGTGGAAAAGCTGTGAAATCTGATATGACGCTTACGTGGAGGAGTGTGGAAATGTGGAAAAGTGTGGGTACTCCCCATCTATACTATATAATAAATAATAAATAAAACTTTTGATGGGACACTTATCACTCTCTCATGCATCCTAAACTTTTTTTTTCTCACCTCTCTCTCCTATTAATTATACAAATTTATTTAATTGTTTTTATAATTTTTTATTTCCCGCCTCTCTCTCCTATTAAATAATAATGATTTCTATAACTCTTTTTATAAAACGTTTTTCATAAATATGTAATATGTAAATTTTTATTACTAAGTATCTATACTATATAATAAATAAACGTTTCTCAATGCCACGTGTCGTCTCCATATTCATCCTTATAAGATTTTTCCCGCTTCTCTCTTATAATAAATACACTTCCATATTTCAATAATAATATATTTTTAAACAAATTATTAATCTATACTAATAAAACATATTTATTTTAAATTATCTCTTAATTTAAGAAACTTTGAAATTTATTTATGTAACTTTTGTTTTTAACTAAATAGTGATGTAAGTCAAATTATATTAAATATAAATTAATGTATTCAAATCGTGTAATACTGTAATATACGGGTTTTTAAAAGTATAAACTTTTTATTACTAAGTATATAACATTACATTTTATTAACCCGTGTAACACACGTTTTTTTTAAATACAAATTTTTTGTTACTAAATATATAATATTAAATTTTATCAACTCGTGTAATACACAGGATTTTAACCTAGTATATATATATATATAACATTGCATTTATTCAACCCGTGTAATATCATTAACATTTATATATAAAAAAATAATACTCAGCTAAAAAAATATTTTAAAAATTAACTTAACAAAAATTATAAATGTCACGTAATATTTTATTCAACTCGTGTAATACATGGGTTTTTCAAGACATAATTTTTTTTATTACTAAATATATAACATTACATTTATTTAACGCATGTAATACACGGGATTCTAACATAATCTATACTATATAATAAATAAAGGTTTAATAGGACATTTGTCACTCTAATGTTCACTCTCAACATTTTTTCCCGCCTCTCTCTCCTATTAATTATACAAATTTCTTTCCATTTTTTAAATTTTTTTTTTTTCGTCTCTCTCTCCTATTAAACAATTATGATTTCTATAATTATTTTTATAAAACGTTTTTTATTTAGAAAATATGTTTGTTCATAAAATATTTTTATAAATTGAACATTTCTTTCATTCCTATTATAAAATATTATAAAAAATAAATACTTCACCAATAACATCCAACATACAAATATTCATAGAAACAACTAATTTACAACAAGTTATCTTTCTTCAACCCGTGTAATACATGAGATTCTAACATAATAGCCTAATATATAAAGCTTGGTGACATCATTGTTGATTGTCGTGACATTATTTCACTTTTGAGGTTTTGGGTCGTAAAAGTGAGACTGCGAGCAGATAAATATCTAAACATTCTCTCTTAATACCTTTTTTTTCTTTTTAATACAAAGTATAATATAATTTTAATTTTTGTTGTTTTAATAATTTTTTTTAACGGCCAACGAATACTAGGGTAAACCCAATGACGAAAGGCCACTCACGTCCGCTAACGCAGACAGCGCTGGTGACCCGGCATGCAGTGGCGGAGCTTGAAAAACTAAGAAGCGGGGGCTGAAAGTCACGAGACCAAATTTCTTTTCCTATCGCTATATTTCGGGTCGGGCCAAACAAATCAATAATAAATAACTTTAATATAAAATAATCTATTATAATGCGAGAGAAAAATGGTAAATACCTGAAAGAAAATTACAACTCAGCCCGACGACTTTTAATATTTTTGAATTCATCGATTATGGATTCCGAATCAAACTTATCAGCAAATTCTTTTTCTATGTAAATCACCAAGCTATTCGCGAGATACTCGTCTGCCATCTTATTGCGAAGCCGATTCTTGAATATTTTCATTGCTGAAAATCCTCTTTCTGTTGTTGCAGTAGAAACTGTAAGTGTCAAGATTAGTCGAACCACTCTATCAATCAAATAATAATTTTCACGTTTCTTTTCTCTTGTTCATCATCAATTCTTTTAAAAAAAGAACTAATAGTTAAATTTTTCAACTTTCCCATAATATGCCTAACAAAAAAAACAATAATCATAATCGATTCATCAATTCATTATTCATCATCAATCAATTTGTTGCTCATCATTAATCAATAATCCTTATGAATGCAAGAAATCAATAATCATTCATAATCAAGAAATTAACAAGAATATAGCAAGAATACTAATACTTAACAAGAATACAATTAAATAATGCAAGAAAGCAAGAAATTAGGGCTTGATTCAAGAATGCAAGAAATCAAAAAATTAGGGCTAGACTAGTATTCAACACCTGTGAGCGGAGCAGCAAGAAGCGGCGATTGGTGGTGGAGAGTAGCGCCAGAGCGACGGCGACTGGCGGCAAGCGGCGGCGGCGAATGGAGGCGACTAGGCGAGCAGCGATTTGGGGCAGGGCGGTGGCGAACTGATATGGAGGAGGAATGGTCGATTGTTTTTTTTATGGAAAATTAAGCTAGGTTAAAAATAATTTTGAAATTTTCATCCCCCCCCCCTTAAACTTACACTTTTATTTTTAAAATGAACAATCTATTTTTATATCGAATTTTTTCATTCCCCCCCCTCCCCCAAACTTATCGAATCAACCTTAACAGAGCAAGAATTCTTTAGGGAAAAAAATAAGCGGGGCCGGCTCTATACGTAAAAAAAATTTCGAACGAAAACGGAAAAATTAACCCTACTAACGGAAAAAAGGCAGAGGCCAGGGCCTTCCCTGGCCCTTTAATAGCTTCGCCCATGCCGGCCTGCCCACCATTACAGGGGAAATCCCCACCCATAAGTCCACTGTGGAAAAACCCCTGACCAACCTGAGCATATGGCATCAAGTGAGACTCGAACCCATGATCTCCACATTAAAAGATAATAGGGGTGTCTCATTCCAAACCAGTTGATCTGAGACTCATTGTCTGTTGTTTTAATAATTAATGAATTAATCATAATTAACTATTATTATTTGTTCATCAAAACTTTAAGTAAAAGACAACACAACCAATTATCCAACAGTTAGCTCAGAAACAGAAAGCATCGGAAATCGAGATTATTTCTTTTGGAATCATGCGGAGATTCGGTGGTTAGTGTCAATGTTAGAACGCGACATGTGGCGGAGTTTATATGAGCCTTGTTGAGCCACGTCGGGAGCAACCTCCACCACGCATAATACTTGCCTTTACAAATCACCTCGGCCACCGTGTCTGCTAAACCCCGTCGCCACTCTTGGTTTGGAACTAAATTTAGAGGTGCACAAAAAAATCGGTTTTCGGTTCCTACCCGTTCTCTACTCGATTGTACCCGGTGGTTTCTATCCGGTTCCAAGATTTTTATGGTCGACCGGTTCCTACCCGGTTCTAGCCATTAAACATGTTTTATAAAAAACTTTTTTAACGGTAATATGACCGTTGGAGGCGAAATTTGACCTTTTTTTTGTAATTTAACCTCCCTAAATTAGTATAAATAGATGTTAAATGAATTGGTTGAGTACCCAACTTGAAAACGCAAAACCAAGCAAAAAAAAGTAAAACATACTCGTTTTACTCTCATTCCCGACTTTTTACTCTCAATGGCTCACTTACAATCACAATTATCTTTTGCTCAATCGCCAACTGTTGTTCGGGTGATTACGCATACTAGGAATCAAGAAATTTGGTGCAATTGAGATTTGGTTTGGTTGAGTTGAGTGACGGGTCTCAAAAGGCTCGTTGCAAGTTTTGTGTTATTTTTTTGAGAAAAGAATCAAATTCAAGTTTAAAGAAGCACATTATTCATAAAATTTGCAAGGCATTGAAGGCGACGACATATGACTCCGAACAAACCCAATTGGGTAGTGACAGTCAAATATTTCATTACGACATAAATATGGTTCAAGATCGAATGGCGAAGTTTGTGATTCAAGAAGCTTTTCCATTTGACTACTTCGACAACCCTCGGTTGACAAACATGATTCGGTAGACCCTTCAACCTTGTTACACACACGTAAGTCGTACTACACTTGGACGTTATTGTTTAAAAATGTAGAGAAATGCAAAAAAAAATTTAATTGTAATTTTTGAAAATTTAAAAACCGGTGTGAACTTAACTAGTGATGTTTGGTCGGCTTCACATGGTTTACCCGAATCGTACCTTAACGTCACCGCTCATTGGGTATATCCCAATTCTTGGCAAATGATGAAACGTACGATTGCGTTTGAACTTTTTCCGTATCCACATATCGGAGAAGATTTGTTTCAAATTTTAGATTATGTAATAACAACCTTTAAAATAGAAAATAAAATATTTTCAATGGCATTCGATAACGCATCAAACAATACTAGCGCGGTTGAAAATTTAAGAATAAAATATACACGATTTGCAACGGCGCATTTTTCCCCACTCGATGTGTTGCACATATTATTAATTTGGTTGTGTGTAAGACGGGCTCTCCGATGAACACGTTGGCGTGTTCAAAACCGGGTTTAGATTTATGTTACAAGACGTTTTTAAAAAAAATAGGAAAACATATACCGATTATAAAAAAAACTTTGAAAGGATACGGAAAGGGTTTTCTTAGGACCTAATTAAGATGTACTTACTCGGTGGAATTCGACATATCAAATGTTTGATTCGGCGTTACGACAAAAAGATACTTTAAAATCCTTTCATGATAGTTTTTCGGAAAGTGGTCGAACCGAACCGTTTCTGGATTTGTATTGGGGAAGTATTAAAAGTCTAACCGAATTTCTTGACGTTTTCAAAACCTCAACTACAAAATTATCGAGGGTTTATTATCCGACTAGTAATTTAGTGCTTTCGGAGTTATATTTAATGGCTTTAAGTTAAAAAAATGAAAATAAAAATAGTATGTTTGCACAAATGATAGCACCAATGAAACAAAAATTTTAAAAATATTTCAAAGAACTACCACCCGTTTTTACTTGTGTCGCCGCTTTAAACCCGATTTTAAACGTTACGGGGGTTGAATGTTTGATAGACAAAATAATGGACAATTTGGATTTGCACGAAGAAGAACCGTATTTTTCCAAAGAAACAAAAAATATTTTAAAATATAAACTTCAATCAATGTATGATTTTTATTTACTAAGATATGGGTCCGACATAAACGTATCAACGTCAAGGCCATCGATTTGAAGTAGCTCATTTGTTAGGGACCCGGTGGTGGCTTGATTAAATACCGTTCGAAATGAGACAGTTAAACAACAAAGGGGTAACACCCCATCAAGCGAGCACGGGAGATATAGTGGATCAGATTTTAATTTAGGGGTGTCAATTCCTAACATGACCCGAAACACGACACGAAAATAATCAGGTTTTGGGTTGGTCATTTCAACCCGTTTTAAAAAAAGGGTCGGGGTCGGGTTTACCCGTTTAATAAAAGGGTCGGGTTCGGGTTTACCCGTTTAATAAACGGGTCGGGTTCGGGTTGACCCATTTAAAAATGGGTTGACCCGTTTAGGTTACATTTTTTTTTTACCATTATAGAAACGACTGTTCAATTACTTTTGTATTTAGTGTTTACCATAAAGGAACTGAATTATACCAAATGTTTTCTCTTTTTCCTTTCTAGAGATAATTATTCACTTAATTTTCGGTTTACCTTAAATGAATTAGATTTTGGATTTAGTAGTTTATGATTTTGATTTAGATAAATGGGTTAAACGGATCAGGTTCAAGTTGACCCGAATTTAAGTGTATCCAGGTCAAGGTTGAAATTTTATACACGAATAAGAATATGGGTCAGGTTTGGGTTGCATAATTCAACATGTTAACCCGCAAACCCGCAACCAGCCAATCTGCCAACCCGACACGATTGACACCCCTAGATTTTATTTCCACTATGTCTGTCGAAGATTATCACAATTTTGATATTTTGGCTTGGTGGAAAGAAAAGGAATCTTAATTTCCGATTCTATCCGCTATGGCCCGTGATTTACTAACCGTCCAAGCTTCTACGTTAGCTTCGGAATCTGCATTTTCTTTTAGTGGCAGGGTTTTATCCTTACAAAGAACAAGACTCACGCCGGAGTCAGTAAAGATGTGCATTTGCTTAAAGGATTACTTGGACGTTATCGATCGTGTACAAGACCAAACAAACCTCGAAAAAGAAATAATACTTGAAAAAAGTACACGACGAAGAGGTGGATGATGGACTATCTTCCGGCATATCTGACGAAGAACTCGCCTACAATGCATCAGTTCGTTCGCAATAGTTTCGGGCAGCCGAAGATGACGAGTAAAAATAAAACGATGAAGACGACGAATAAAATAAAAATAAAAAGATTGTGTTTAATATTATATTTCTTTAGTTATATAACCATTAAAAGTAAATAAAAATTGCATTTTATGTAGGTAATAACATTTGTAACATCCCGTATTTTGAAAGCATGAGATCGGGCAAAGTATTTACATTTAATCGTGGAAGGGGAATGAAGTAGGCCACAGGCCTTGGGCTTGGGGCGCATGGGTCGAGAAGGGATTTGGGCTCCTTAAAAACCATGAAATCAACCCATCACCCCTCATTTGCAACATTTCCATGGAATTTTAGAGAGAGAATGAGGGAGAGAACCTAGAGAGAGAAAGTTCTGGTTTTCATTCTCAAGCCTCAAAGATCGTTAGTGTGAGTCTCTGTAACATTTAGCAGCTTAGAGGAAGCGTTTTCAAGCCTCAAAGAAAGTTCTGGTTTTCATTCTCAAGCCTAATAGTTTCCCCTGGATCTAAGTTTTTATGTTCAAGTAGATTTTTATGGTTTCATGGAGTTTTTTTAAAGGTCGGATTTTTACGTGTAAAAAGAGGTTTTAAACTTGGATCTAGCTTCATGGTTAAGATTAGAACGTTTTGGAACGTAAAAGTTATGATTTTGGACTGAAAAACGGGTCTGAATAGTTATGGTGTTATTAAGCCAACACCTGAGTGTCGCTACCTGTAAGTAGCATGACACAAATCCTGAACGTAAGTTCAGGCGACTCTCTAGAGTATCATCCGACTCTCTAGAGTATCGACCGACTATGTCAGCCGACTCTCCAGTGTCTCAGCTGACACTAGCAAGTTTAACCGATTTTATGTAGGTATTCATACAGATCACGTAGCACTCGTGTAGCCCGAGCTTTTAGTTTTAGTAGACAGTGTATCAGGTGAGTTCTAATCCCCTTTTTGCCTGCTTTAGGGGTGGTGTGTATACTTAGTGTAAAGTGTTTATTACATATTTTATATTAATAAACAAGGTAAAAAGCTATGTTCTAGTGTAAAGTTTAAAAGAGGCATATGTACGTTTTGAGCAAAGTATACAAGTATTTATGGCAAGTGTTTACTATATTTTCATATACATAAACAAATGCATAATATACATGTAAGTATTTTAAAGTAAAGCAAGATATATCTTCATGGCAAACGTTTACTATATTTTGATATACATAAACAATGGGATGATATATGTGTTAATCTATATTTTAGTAAAAGAAAAGATATTTATGACAAGCGTTTACTATATTTTTATATACATAAACAAATGCATAATACATGTTAAAGTTATGATCAAGTTTAAGAAAGTTGTATGAACTGTAAGTGAATAGTTTTTCTAAGGGAAAGTGTACCAGCTTGTTAAGGTCCTTGGGACAGATGTTACTTGTACAAGATGTCAGATATGAGTTAAGCCCATTAGTAAGAACCTCTTGGTTCGTTAACTGTTGCACAACTGGAATGAGTGACGACGGTTGCCAGGGAGGTCCACACAACCTCCCCTTAGCGTAAAGCGGTATTGTCGATTCATGGTCGTTGATCATGGGGCCATTAACTAGGGTATTGTTGGTTCATGGACGTGAGCCATGGGAGCATTGACCAGGTACTCGTCGGTTCATGGACGTGAGCCATGAGGGCAGTACAATAGTGACAAGGGAATTTATGGAGAAGTTGTATTGTCGGTTCATGGCCGTTGGCCATGGGGGCATTGACCAGGTACTTGTCGGTTCATGGACGTGAGCCATGAGGGGCAGTAAAGTATAAAGGAATTGACGGTTATTACATTTTTTGAACTGTTTTGAAAAGTAAAGTATGTAAAGTTTTGTTTTATTGGCAGTATATATGTATTAATAAATCTTTTTGTAAAATTGATTTAATGTAAATGTTAGAACTCACTCAGCGTTGCTGATTTTTAGTATGCACATCAGTTAAGTGTAGGTGGCTGTAGATGGATGAGGATGTTTAGCTTAGCGAGAAGAGTTAACCGAATATCAGAATCTGGCATCCCGTTTAGGTTTATGTTTCAAGTCCATGTTGTTTAAGACAAGTTTCAGTTTGTATTTGACAAGTTATGTTAGACATGTTATGCTTCTGCTGTTATGTTAAAGTTTCAATCGTTTCCGTTGCGATGCGCTGAATGTTTTATGTTTAAGTGTTATGTGTTGTTGAGTAAATCCAATAAGTGAGGCATCTCGGGTTTGGGGCCTTACAAGTTGGTATTAGAGCCATAGTTTGAGAGATTTGGACATCCCCGGTGTCCAGACTTAAACTGGGAATGGGACCAAGTAGCGGATGCCAGTAGGGGTAACTCGAAGCCAAAGCATCTGAAGCGTATAGTAAGTAAAGTTTTCTTTCCCTGTTTAGAGTGTCAAGATAAGAATATAGGCTTTAGTGGAATTATGAAAGTGAATAATTAGAAAACGAGAAGTGATGTAATGGTTAATTGCAGATGGCCTGTGTATATTAACATCTTACCTTACTTATTATGTTCTACCTATTCCAAAGCATGATGAAATTAAATTCTTTTGTTCCATATTTTTCAGTTGAGAAATGGCTACACGTGGAGGTAGAAGAGGAGGACGACGACGATGTGTTGGTGGACGTACCGGTCGTTGTGGTAGGGCAAATGTGCATCAGGAGCACGAGATTTAGGGGAGTGTTCATAAGACTCATACCGATACGGCAGTCAATCAGCCTAATGCTGAGCATGTGTCAGAAGCTGATCAGATATTTGAGTTCGAACCGGCAGTGCTGGCAGCTCTCGGCCGTGAATTTACCCGAATGATGAGGGACACCTTGTAAGCCGTGCTGGCCGAAGCCTTGAGGAAAGCCAACGAGAACCCCAGTGCAATCCCAGACACTGAAGGACCTGTGGTGCTTCCAGCTATGGGAGGACCAAATCTGGTGGAGAATTTTGCATCGCCTGCTCGCGGCTGCGACTACAAAACGTTTCGGGGTTGTGATCCACCCGTGCTTACTGGGAAGAAAGAAGCAGCATATACTTTATACTGGATTAACGGCATGGAGTCTACCATTCGCTTAAGTGAATGCCGACCGGATCAAGCGGTCATGTTTGCTGCAAAATCATTGAAGGGAGAAGCGGCGCATTGGTGGGAGACCGTGAAACAGGCCAAGGGTGACCAAGCGGTCAGATTGATGAGGTGGTGTTAAGACATGTTTTGTAACTGCTGATAAAATTCTGTGTAAGTTCTTAGATAGGCGAACTTAACAAGTTCGCCTAAGCATCTTAAGGAGCGAACTTATTAAGTTCGCCTATGGTGCTGTGGGCATTTGTGTTTCCCTATAAATAGGTGTTTGCAAGTCTTAGAGATTAGACCTTAGAGAACAGAGTCAAGAACAGATATGAGAGTCAGAGCTTGTAATCAGTGTTTGTGAGTGAAACACAAAGCGTTTATTTACCTCATGTTGTTGATTGATTTACACGTTGCACGTTGATCATGCATTCCGCACGTTAACACCGTGTCGTACCGCGAGTCTAGAAGATCCGTCACACCCCAAGGGACCTACAATTGGTATCAGAGCTTTTGCTCTCGATTAGCAGCAGATTCGTGGTGTTTTCGTGTACAATCAACATCAAATTTCAGAGATTTTGAAGAGTTTTTCATCTTTTTAGTGTTATTGACAAAAATGGAATATTTTTGATCATTTTGAATTGATTTTGGATTTGTTTGAAGAATTTGATCCGATAGAAGTGTTCCTAATCAGTTCATACACATTCCTACAGTTCAGATTTGTCCAATTTAATCATATACATCAGAAATCATGATTTTCAGAGGTCTGAGTTCGTGTTTTAGTTTTTCCTGAGTTTCAGCTGTTGCAGGCGAACTTGATCATTCAGTTACAGGTGAACTTATTTAGGCAAACTTACCAAGTTCGCTCAGTGTAGTTCAGGAGAACTTATCAAGTTCGCTCAGGAAGTTTCAGGCGAACTTAGTAAGTTCGCTTAAGGATAAAAAAGAGTTATTTGGCGGGAAATTTTTTTCTAGGGGACCTTTATATGAGTGTTTCGAGCTGTTTTTGAGAAGATTGTAATTTTGGAATTTTCGTTCACCAAAATTCAGATTTTTGGATGGAAAATTTTTTCGGATATTTTCACAATATTTTCAAAATGTCAAATTCTTGTGATGATAATGAGATTGGAACACAGCCACCGAGGCTTTCGTGTATCTCAGATTAATCTAGCTGGAAAGTCCGGTTTGAACAGTTCGTATCAGATACTGATCAAAGTTTTTGGATACCCATCTTGGAAGGATATGTGCATCCTACTTATTCGTTCATGGGTCAAAATGCTCCTTTACCATTGACAGCTCTTTCTAAAGTACAAAAGCAGAAGTGTGATCAAGAGATAAAGACGGGTGCAACTTTACAAATGTCTTTACCAAAAGAAATCTTACATAGTTTCGGGAAGTGTCCAATTTCAAGAGATCTATGGGAAGCATTGAAGGAAAAGTGTCCAATTCTTCTGTAGAATTAAGTGGTAGTGAAAGTGTTCATTTTGGTGAAAGCACACTCAGTGTACAGAAAGTGATGGGATGACTGAAGAAAGCTTCCAGACAGTTGAAAATGCTATGAGTGAATCAGAAATTGATGTAAAGCCTGTCAATGTTGATCAAAAGAGTGAAGCTGATGATGACGTATTCATGGCTCCTTGTGAATCTTCTACAGAAGTAACAGTTGAGGTAGTTTCTAACTCTGAAACTTTTTGTTCTAACTGTGTTTATGTGAAGGACAAAATGATGAGGGTTATGGATGACAACATCAATCTCATTTGTGATATGAAATCGATGCACACGGTAAATCAGAAATTAAAGGATAATGAGAATGTGTGTATTGAAAGGATTGAATCATTGAAGAGAGACATCAATTCAATGACATTGAAGATAAAAGAGCAGGCATATCATCTGGATATGGCTTATGCAGAGATTGAGAAAATAAATATTGATCTTGCTGATAAATATAAAGAACTTGCTAAATCTAAAGCAGAGGTGATCAGACTGCACAGAAAGTTAGAAAGCTTTGGAAATTCATCATTCTTACTGGGATATTATAATAATAATACTGAAGAGGGAAAGGAAACTAATGGTATTGGTTATGTTCCTCCACCATTCAACGAAAACTATTCTGTGGCACCTGAGATTGTAAAAGATGAGGATTTAGATCCTAAGACCGTGTTGAAGGTGAATCCAGTCACAGGTGAAGATATGGTATATGATGATGAGAGTGATAATGAATATTTTGATGAAGCTAAGGTAGAGGGGATACCGAAAGAGGTTAAGCAAAAAGAATCAAAGGATGTGAAGTAGAACCAAGAAGGTGTTGATTCTAAATCACCTGGAAATTATACATTTGGATGTTCCTCAAATTCAGGGAGAGTTTCATATGTCAGAGATTATAAGGAAAGGCGTACATGTTTTCATTGCAGTGAGATGGGACACATTGTGGTGAATTGTCCTTACAAAAATAAAGAGAAGAGGCATGTATTTCCTGAGAAGATGAAGCCTGAATCAAAACCTGTTACAAAATATGTAGTTCCTGAGAAAATAAAGCCAAAAGAAGTTCATGTAGGAGAATCTTCTTCAAGTGCATCTTGTCGCGTGAAGGTTCCCTATATGAGAGAATATCGTGAGACGAGATCTTGCTTTTACTGTGGTCTTGTGGGTCACATTAAGATCAATTATCCTCACAATTCCAAAGGTAACCAACACGTTACTCCAGAAAAGGTAAGAACTCCTGGTAAGCCTTTCGTTAAACCAAATGTGGTTAAACCTCGTGATACACCGAAGGGTAATTCAAAATCCGAGGTTAGGCTTTCTAGACCTCAAAGACGGAGGAGAAACAGAAGATTGAGAAAACTTTTAGAACATCAAGAGTTTTCACAATCAAAACAATTTTCAAATGACAGAGAATGTTCAAACACTTCACATTTTAAGCAAAAAGAACTTAAAGAACAAAAGTATGTTTGGAAATCTAAAGTTTCTGTTTCTGACTCGTCGGAGCAATCACCAAAAATTGATGAGAGATTCGACTATGAATGGAATGAAGTCTTTTATTTTGATACAGATGGACAACCCATGTCTACCATGGCTCGGGTCCCAATTTCAAATTAATGTTTCTTGTTAAGTGTGCAGGATTAACCAAGAGGGACTGTTAATACCATTTGGGTTGTTAATAGTGGTTGTTTAGAGCACATGACAGGGAATGGCATCTGCAAGGAGCAAAGAGTTGTTTGATAATTGATAAGTCTATTTGATTCAACGACTTGATGCTCAGGGGGAGAATATGTCACACACAATGTTTGTTTTTGAAATATGTTGACCAAGTCCAAAAGACAACCTGAAATTTAGGATGACGATGGTGAGCATAAAGTCGTTGATGCAACCTTTTGACAAGTTGAGGGGGAGTCTACAGGACAAGGGGAGTACAGTATTGTGTTGGTGACAAAAGGAAAAGGCATTCGAGTACATTGGTTTGCGTTTTTGATTGATTGAAATGTTTTATCCTGAGTAACCAAGTAAATGTTTTTCTTAAAATGTTTTCATGGAAGTTTTATTTTCTTTCAAAAAGTTTTAGAAAATCCAAACAAATTGAAAAATCTTAAAATTGACATCATTTGAGCATGAGAAGAAATGATAGCACATCAACAGATTTTCAGTCACACATGATCATAGATTGACTGGTTGGTTATTTGTGTTTATTCAATATATCTGAATTATATATGTTTTGATCTAAAATTCAGAGACTGCACAAATAGGAAATGATAGTATTGTGTATGCATATAATTTAGCTTGTCAATAGGCTAAAAGCGTCTTTGAACCATTAGTAGTGTGAAAACATAATTGCATATGTTACAACTGTGATTTGAACCCATTTTATGTCTGGGTGTGTGTGTTGCAATTATACTATCAGATAAAGAATATTAGCTTTTAATAAGGATTATCCTATGAGACCAGTTTCGGGTTATGTCCTTAGCACAATTTTTTCAGTTCACTTCACTGCCCATGCCCCAAAAAACATGCAATGTGATGTTGAACTAAGATATGTTTCTAACATCTGTTGGAACATATACTAGCCCTTGGATCATATTGATACTCTATCTTTACTGATTCCATTGAATTTATAATTCAGATAATAGTTGGATCCACGTACCTGAATCTTATGATTCCTCATATATAAACCAAGACATTGAATCATTCGATTATGAATCTCATTGATTCCTATACAGTAAAATCTTGTATGTCTTGAGATAGTTGCAATTATTTTTCTTTGGCATACTAGTGGGGTACATGTATTTCATACTTAAATGGTACCTTAACTCACAAGAAAGTGGGAATGAGATGCTTTTAGTTTCAAATCTTATAATATTGACAATCTAAATTTGTGTGTCATAGCCTGATCTTGTTTTCTTTGAATGTTTATCGCGTATCATTACATGCAATATATGAAAGTCTGAAAAATAGAGACTTGAAAGAATGGCATAGGATACCAAATTATCATGATATACAGATTGTTTATCCAAGATGTGTGATTGATACATCATGTATATTGATATGATCTCCTTGCTCATGGTGTTCAACAAAAATATATGCTTTATTGTTTTACAGTTTATTTCATTTCAGTTTGTACAGAGAAAAACCAAAAAAATTTGTGGTTCTTGTGTTTGAAAAACCAAAAAGATTTTATTTTCCAGCTTCAATGGAATCTTAATTGTTGGTTACTTGGTTGTTCTTCTTTGCAAAAACTGATAATTACAGACAGAAGTTGACAAGGGGTCATTTTCCCAAGTTTTCTTCTAGAAGGAAAGAGAGAGTGTGCAGATAAACAAGACGAAGACTACAATATGTTTTATGATGATAATGAAGACCGGTGTAACGAACCAAATTTCGGGTTTCATCCTATAATATACTTATTATATTGTAAGATGGTGTAAATAAATAAAATGGAAGTTTGAGGGTATTATGTTGTAAGTTAAGGTTTTGACTAACTTATGGTAAAAAAGAGGTCAAAACTGAAGTTGAGGGACCATTTGTGTAAATCAGCCAAAGCTGATTTATTTGGTTGGTGTTTGTAGCGCAGAACACACACATGAGTGTGTGTTCTTGCGATTTTTGCTCAAGGAGAAGAAGAGGAAGACTCAAACTCAAAATCAAGGAATTACATGTGAAATTAGTGGGATTTGAGTTGTTCATCTTCATCTAGACTTCATGTAAGTATCAATTCTTCTTCAAAACCTCCATTGATTCATGTTCTTTGTGGGTTTTTTTGTAAAAATCAAGTTAAGGGCTGAATTGGTGGTTGATTATGGTTAGTAACTTGTTTAAAGTTAAAACCTAGCTTGATTAGTGTTAAATAGAGGTTAATAACACCCTTTTAACACATAATCCAAGAATCATAAAATTAGGGTTCTTGATAACCTAATTTGGGGGGTTTTATAATTGGAAGTGTTCAAATGGTGAATTGAGTATGTATAAGTGTTTATAGTGTAATATAAACACACTTTCAAGCATAAAACTCAATTGAATTGGTGAATCATGAATTGATTAAATTATGGAAATTGGGCGAAATCCTTAACCAAAATGGGTAGAATCGGTTTAGTAGTGGTTAAAAGCTTGTATGGAGCTTAATAAACCAAGGTTGGATGATAGTAATGATCATAAGATCTGGGGTGGGTGTCAAACCTTAAATTGATGATTTTATAGGAGTTTACTAAATTACTAAACAAGTGGATTGTTTAGGTGATCAAGGTATGAAGTGGCTAGCTTAGAAGAATAATTGGAATCTTCATTGGCAAAGGTAGGTGCTTTGCACTTACTTAGTATTAGATATGTAGTCTACGTGTAAGTAGTTTATGTGGTATGCTATTTACATGTTGTTAATGTGTTTGACTGTGTGGTATAAAGTCAATGCTTAATTGTTATGGTAGAACTTGTATGTTTGACTCAATGTGGAAATTTAGTCAAGCTAAACCATTGATGTGTAATAATGTGTGTAAATTGGCTTAAGTGATAACTAGCCAAACTATATTTAACTAATGTGGTTAAATGGAATAAAAGACTCAAGGTAGTTAGAGTCATCTAATTGGTGAAACGTGGAATGCGGTTTTAAATTGACTTAATTTGTTGTTGAGTCGACCCGTTAGTGTAAAACGGTAATTTTGATTGAATACATGAAGTGTGGATGCTTCATGGAGGAATTATGAATAAGTCAATCCATTGTGGATAATGGTGGAATTGGTGTAAATTGACTTTAGTTAGTATAGGGTCAAACAAATATATTGATTTGGTATAATTAGACTATGTGGTTAATAGTCAAACTTGAATGTGCACATGTGGTAAATAGATGTATTTAGACTATGTGGTTAATAGTCAAACATGAATGCACAAATGTGGTTAAATGGTGTAAATGACTCAATGTGATCAAGAGTCAACTAAAATGTAGAATGTAGTAACATTAGACTAGAATTGACTTGATTTGGTAAAAGTCAACCGTTTGTGCTAAAACGGTAAATTGGTTGATTACATGAAGTGTGGATACTTCATGGAGGTGTTTACGTGAAGTCAAATACTTCACGGGTGGTAGTGAGGTCAAGTACGTCACGGGTGAAGTGAAGTCAAATACTTCACGGGTGACATGAAGTGTGGATACTTCATGGGTCGGCATAGAGTCAAATACTCCATGCGAGAAAGCAAGTGGTGGTTCTCGCAATAGACGTGGATATGTCAATTTGATGAATGGTGAAACGTTAGGACTTGTATGGGTCAATACACGTCTAAGTTATAAGTCTTTGTATGCCTAAACAATTAAATGATTGAACTTGAAGTCAAACACTTCAAGGGTAAAATACGAGTGATAACTAACAAATATATGTTAGAACATGTGGGTGATCATATATGTAGTTTAAACATGAGTTTATGATTGTTAATAGCCTAAATATGCAAACGGGTCAGTCGACGGGGGGGTTGCATAGGCTGAAAATCAATTTTGGGGTATGTTTGAGCTGCTGCCAGCGCATCACAGGCCCGGGCAGCGCCTCATACGCCCGGAGCGTATGATACGCCCATTTGGGTCTGGTAGACGCTGGGGTTTTCGGGTTTTTGAGGTTTTGGTCTATCGTTGTTGTAGGGACTTGTGGTAGGTCCCTAGGGTTACTTATCTTTACTAACCATGTTCAAAATGATGTTTTGAATGTAGGGAAAGCTCCGGAGTGATCTCGGGTCTCGCATCATGTGGATTGGATTCTCGTGGTCATGTTTTGTAATTGGTTTTGTATCTATTCTCGTATGGAGTCTTTACAAACTATTTGGGATTATCACAAGTTGTGGATAACTTGTTGTGATCTTTGTTTAAACTAAATTGTGGAAATCATGTTATTTTAATTCGTGTTTGTAAATCTTAACGTGTGGATACGTTATATTTTGTTTGGGACCTAACTTCCGCGTTGTTTTAAAAGGTTTAAATTGGGTTGGATTTTTGAGTGTTACAACTGGTGACAATCTTCTGAAGCTGTTGTCAAGGGGGAGTCTGTTGGAGTCTGTTGGAGCAAATTCTGGTGACAACAAGCTTGAAAATTCTATGTCTTAGTCTTAGAGTCTTTGACTTGTAATTGATAGAATTGTTAGCAACAGTTAAGGGGGAGTCTGTTAGGACATGTTTTGTAACTGTTGATAAAATTCTGTGTAAGTTCTTAAATAGGCGAATTTAACAAGTTCGCCTAAGCATCTTAAGGAGCGAACTTATTAAGTTCGCCTATGTTCAAGAGTGGAGAATTCATTATTATGTTCAAGAGTTGCCTCCGAAGGTCCGTACCTTTGTCAAAGCCAACACACCGAGTACCTTTGAGTCGGTGGTTGTTCTGAGCGGTGTGGTGTATGATGACATCGCCTCTGTTGAAGTCATCCCTGAAGTACCCAAGAAACAAATTGTAAAGCGGACTGGTAAGGACCTCCAAGGTCCTGGTGAGAGGAGAGTAAGGGTAGAAGCTGAGGGTTTATGTGGCAAGTGTAGGAAGAGACACAGAGGTGAATGTAGAGCTGGTCAGGTAGGATGCTTTAGGTGTGGCAAGTTCGGACACCAATTACGCGACTGTCTAGATAAGCCGATATGCCACAACTGTGGGGAGCAGGGACACGTAAGCTGGGATTGTAGAAAGCCCAAAGAACTAGAAGCAGGGGGATCCGGAAAGGGAAGGGGTGCAGAGAAGGAACCCTTCATCAACAAGGCCAAAGCAAGGTGTCTACCAGATGACTCAGTAAGGTACGTTTCAAGCTCTTATTTATGCTATGGCAAGTTCATATTATGTTTACTTACCTGAGTAGTTAGCCTCATTAGTTTAGATGCCTTAGAATTAGAGGTTGACCCGGTTAAACTCTCAGTGGTAGATAATCACAATGGCCTTCATGACCAAGTTGCCTTGCATAGCTACGGTTTATGCCACCCATTCTGTGATTTGCTATCAGTATAACTTATGGCAGGTTTCGAGGACGAAACCTGTTATAAGGAGGGTAGACTTGTAACATCATGTATTTCGAAAGCATGAGATCGGGCACGGGATTTACATTTAATCGTGGAAGGGAAATGAAGTAGGCCTTGGGCTTGGGCGCATGGGCCGAGAAGAGGGGATTTGGGCTCCTTAAAAACCCTGAAATCAACCCATCACCCCTTATTTGCAACATTTCCATACAATTTTAGAGAGAGAACCTAGAGAGAGAAATTCCCGGTTTTCATTCTCAAGCCTCAAAGATCGTTGGTGTGAGCCTCCGGAGCGTTTAGCAGCTTAGAAGAAGCGTTTTCAGGTAATAGTTTCCCCTAGATATGAGTTTTTATGTTCAAGTGGGTTTTTAGGGTTTCATGGAGTTTTTAACGTAAAGGTCGTCTTTTTACGTGTAAAAAGAGGTTTTAAACTTGGATCTAGCTTCATGGTTAAGATTAGAACGTTTTGAAACGTAAAAGTTATGATTTTGGACTGAAAAACGGGTCTGAATAGTTATGGTGTTCTTGAGCCGACACTTGAGTGTCGCTACCTGCAAGTAGCGACACTCAGTGAAGAAGATGAAGTGAGAATCGGCCAAGGAGAATCGGCCAAGAGATAATCGGCCCTTATAGCATGACACAAGTCCTGAACGCAAGTTCAGGCGACTCTCTAGAGTATCAGCCGACTCTCTAGAGTATCACTAGAGTATCAGCCGACTCTTGAGAGTATCGGCCGACTCTGTCAGCCGACTCTCCAATGTCTCATCCGACACTAGCAATTTTAACCGATTTCATATATGTATTCGTACAGATCACGTTGCACTCGTGTAGCCCGAGCTTTTAGTTTCGGTAAACAGTGTATCATGTGAGTTCTAATCCCCTTTTTGTCTGCTTTAGGGGTGGTGTGCATACTTAGTGTTACGTGTTTATTACATATTTTATATTAATAAACAAGGTGAAAAACTATGTTCTAGTGTAAAGTTTAAAAGAGACAATTGTACGTTTTGAGCAAAGTATACAGGTATTTATGAAAAACGTTTACTATATTTTCATATACATAAACAAAGGCATAATATACGTGTAAGTATTTTAAAATAAAGCAAGCTATATCTTCATGGCAAGCGTTTACTATATTTTGATATACATAAACAAAGGCATGATATATGTGTTAAGCTATATTTCAGTAAAAGCAAAGGTATTTATGGCAAACATTTACTATATTTTTATATACATAAACAAAGGCATAATACATGTTAAAGTTATGATTAAGTTAAAGAAAGTTGTATGAACTGTAAGTGAATAGTTTTTCTACTGGAAAGTGTACCAGCTTGTTAAGGTACTTGGGACAGATGTAACTTGTACAAGATGTCGGATATGGGTTAAGCCCATTAGTAAGAACCTCTAGGTTTGTTAACGGGTGTACAACTAGAATGAATGACGGTGTAAAGCGGTATTGTCGGTTCATGGTCGTTGATCATGGGGGCATTAACCAGGGTATTGTCGGTTCATGGACGTGAGCCATGGGGGCATTGAGCAGGTACTCGTCGGTTCATGGACATAAGCCATGAGGGCGGTATAGTAGTGACAAGGGAATTGACGGATAAGCGATATTGTCGGTTCATGGCCGTTGGCCATGGGGGCATTGACTAGGTACTTGTCGGTTCATGGACGTGAGCCATAAGGGCAGTACAGTATAAATGAATTGACGGTTATTGCGTTTTTTGAACTGTTTTGAAAAATAAAGTATGTAAAGTTTTGTCTTATTGGCAGTATATATGTATTAGTAAATCTTTTGTAAAATTGATTTAATGTAAATGTTTGCTGATTTTTAGTATACACATCAGTTAAGTGTAGGTGGCTGTAGATGGATGAGGATGTTTGGCTTAGCGAGAAGAGTTACCCGAAGATCAGCATGTGACATCCCGTTTAGGTTTATGTTTCAAGTCCATGTTGTTTAAGACAAGTTTCAGTTTGTATTTGACAAGTTATGTTAGACATGTTATGCTTCCGTTGTTATGTTAAAGTTTCAATCGTTTCCGCTACGATGCATTGAATGTTTTATGTTTAAGTGCTATGTGTTGTTGAGTAAATCCAATAAGTGAGGCCTCCCGGGTTTGGGGCCTTACAACATTGTTCTAAGATACCCAATTAATTTTATGTCGGTCCGATGATAATCTTTGCCTAAATGTATCGACAACAGGCTTCCAGTGCTTTACAAGATTCATATTAGTCCCCACTTGTAGCCCTAAATATTTAAAAGGAAAGGTACCTATTTTGCAATGTAAAATAGCAGCCATTTCTTGCTTACGGGTATCATCCACCCCAATTCCGAACAGGTTACTCTTGGAAAGGTTTACCCTCAGCCCAGAAGCAAGATAGAAACACCGAAGAATTCTATTCAGATTGAGGGCATTAGCCAATGACCACTCGCCAATAAAGACCACATCATCGGCAAATAGAAAATGGGATAGAGTTGGTCCCGAAGCACATGAGATTCCCTGAAAAGGGCCAATAGAGCATGCTTTCTTGATGATACCTGAAAGCGTCTCCATAGCAATAATGAATAAGAATGGGGACAGTGTGTCACCTTGTCTCAGACCCCATTTGCACGAGAACTCTTGAGTAGGGGATCCGTTTACTAGAACAGAGGCATGAGCACTGGAAAGGATTGCAAGGATCCAAGATCTCCATTTAAATGGAAAATTCATCTGGTACAAAATAGATAAACAGAAACTCCCAATTCAACGAGTCAATGCCATATCTATATCTACCTTAAAAAGCATCTTGGACTTCTTACATTTTTTAGTCAAGAGATGAGTTCGTTGAGGATAAGGGGACCGTCCAAGATGCTTCTATTAGATAAAAAAGCAGATTGCTCTTCAGAGATAAGCCCTTGGATAACCGTCTTTAAACGATTAACCACCACCTTAGAGATGACCTTATTAATGCACCCGATGAGGCTAATTGGCCGAAAATCCTCAGGGCCAACCGGATCTTTAAGTTTAGGAATTAAAGCCAAAAAGGAAGATGAGCAGCCTGAACTAATTGAGGCATTTTGGAAGAATTCCTCAAAAATCTTGACAAAATCATTTTGCAACCCATTCCAACATCCTTTTATAAATCTGAAGTTGAATCCATCAGGGCCTGGTGCCCTATCACCCGCGCAGTCCCATATGGCGTTCTTAATTTCCAAGAGAGAGAAGGGTGAGACAATGGTATCAGCCTCCACTTGAGGCAAGCAGGATAAGTTCGGACATGTTATGGTGGGTCTAAAATCCTTTGGTTCTTTGAACTTCTCCGAGAAGAAAGCAAAAGCTGCATCTTTAATTAAAGGGGGAGAAGTAACCCAAGTACCATTAATTAAAAACCCATTTATTCTGTTATTACCTGTATTCATGTTTACTATCCCATGAAAATAACTTAGTATTTTCGTCACCATCGGCCGCCCATCTCACCCTGGATTTCTGTTGAATGTCCATATGCTTAAGTCGATCCGCCTCCAAAATAAACCTTTTATATTCAGCCCTGTAGTCTAATTCAAGGATAGAAAGGGGGCGGGTTTCAACAGCTAAACCAAGAGACTCCAATAAAGCCAACTTTTCAGAATACAACCCATTCTTAATCGCCTTATAGTTTGAAACCCAGTCCTTCACACGAACCTTTAGCCATTTTAGTTTAGTCTCTAGGCCCAAATCAGCAGGTCCAGAGAATCTGAATGACCTGCATAAACTGTTAATAAACTCCTGCAGCCCTGGTAATTCCAGCCAAGAGTTAAAAACTCTGAACGGAATAGGCCCAAAATCCGAAGGGATGTTAGACAGTGGTCAGAGGCTAAATTAGAGAAAGCCATAAGAGAGGCCGAAGGCCAAGTGTTCAAAAAAGTTTGACAGACCAACACCCTGTCTAATTTGCTGAGTTTCAGGCCATTGTCCGAGTAGTAGGTAAACTTTCTACCGCCCATATTGTATTCATATAAGTCAGCAGAGGAAATAAAATCATTGAAATACTGGGCAATGGCAACAATAAACTCAGAATTTACTCTCTCTTCAGGGCACCAGACATCATTAAAGTCGCCCAAAAAAATCCGTAACCCGGGATGAGAACTTTTCAGACCCACCAAGGTTGACCATAGCGACCTTCTAGCAATAGGATCGTTTTGGGCGTAGACATTTACAGTGTTCAATAGCTCACCCGACATGGTTAAATACCCAGAAACCATCAAAAAATTACGATTTTTTATGGTACAAACTTTTCTAAAAACAGAGGGATTCCAAAAAGATAAGTGGCCACCCCATCGACCCACTGCATCTACAACTTCAAATTCAAAAATAGAACGGCCCCAAAACTTGTTGAAACAGAAACTATTTTACCTCCAGGTTTAGATTCATGAACAACCAAGAAATGAGCACCATGTGTTGTTTTTAACCCTCGTAGATTAACGAAGATATAATTCACTGATTGTACACCTTCACCAGAGATAATCGTTCTGACCTGATCCTTGAACTCGTTTGCCTGGATTCCAACACCAACACCCACCTTAATAGTTTCCTCAATCTCCAGCTGGAGCTCATCCTCGTCTGAATGAGCGTTAGAATTGTTGGTCCGGTTACAACTAGCGGGGGTAGTAACCTGGTCGCCGGAGTTAGGTAAGGGGGGTGTTGATTGTACGATCGGTATGTGGGGATCAATAGGTACATGGGTTGCCCTTTGACCCCGGTTTGATCTGGGTTTTGATTAGGCGGTGATGGGCTTCTTCGGAACCTGGGTCGCTTCCTAGATTGAGACCTTGGGCCAGGCCCAATATCCGAAATTAGCCCAATAGAAAAGGATAATCCAGGTTTATTATAGAGAAGATTCAAAGGAATCTGCCACGTGAGAGTTAAGATTGGAGGCTGTAAGGTCCCAAAAGCCGTAAAACCCTACTTGTTGGCACATTAGACAAGCATAATAGTTTTAGGCGTTAAAGAGTCTCACAAAATAATAATAATTTAAAATTCAACCAATAGATATAATTCTAAGTAAATCACCACGAGAAACAAATCGATGGTCATTAGGTGTCTCCATCTGCGTCTGTAGTGGATAAGCACCGTCGACCGGTATTTAAACCTTTAAAATCGACGATCGAGGTATGAGTTAACAGACCAGAAATCAGTAATGAGAAATATATAATCTAATCAATGTTTTTAAACCCGGATCGGACGGGAACCGGTACCTCCGGCGGTCCGGTTGCATGCTGTGAGATCGTTTTACAAAAAACCGGGTTGTTCTTACGATTAACCGCTCGGACCGTGAACCGGGGCTCTAATTTGCTTTCTTTTTTTTTTACTTTTTGAGTTTTTTTAACAAATAAATAATGACAAAAACAACCAATTGTCATTAAACTTTCATGTATACAGCTCCTAAACACAAGGTATACAAACCAATTGCCATTAAACTTCAGTGTTTGTAGCTCGTACATAATTTATGTTTTTATTGGCTAATGAACTTGGGAAGCAAATTGTTTATACGTACATAATGTACCTATTTATCTTTGCTAATTTATGTTTCTGATGCAAAAGGTATATAATTTATGTTTCTGATACAAAAGGTATATAATTTATGTTTCTACTTCTTATGAATATTTATATTATTTATTACGTCATCCGGTCCAACCGGTCCGACCAATGAACCTATAATGCGTCCGGTTCGTTATCCGGTCCGGTTGTGAAAAGATTGAATCTAATTGGAGGTTCAAATTCAACACCACAAAAAAAAACTAAATGTAAAAATATGTGTTAGATTACTTAATAAAAATGTATGTATACTTTTGGTGATTATATTATTCTGTAACTTAATAAATAAATTGTAACTCCAAACTTTCTAATGGTAATACTTAATTTAACTTAAAGTGTTATTTTAGAAAACAATTAGTGAGTAATTAGTATATATCTTGGCATGCGAAATAAAAACAAGTCCCAGTCGCGGGACAATAAGAAACAAATCCGATAACACGATTGGAACGACTTGAATCTAATTTAGAATCGTAACGTAATTGTAGGAGTTAGTGTTCTGTTGATGAAGATTTAGTATTCATGTTTTTGCTATTATGTTTACGAGTTAAGGTATGATAATCTGATCTATTCTATTAGAAGTAAAGGATCACTCTGCAATCTCTGTTTTACATTTTAAAATTCTTTGACAAAATGTTTAACCTTATGCGCTCATTATGGTTAAATTATTCCAATATGATTTTGTATCTGCGTATATCTGATACATGATCTGTCTATCTTGTTTGTGTTATTATTTGGCTTACACTAGGAAATAGTTTTCTTATTCGTTACAATCCTTGTATGATTATGTATGATGTATAATTAGATTTGTTTAACTAGGTGCTTTTCAGGGATTAGATCTTGCTATACTTATTCATATTATTAAATGATCATTGATTAGGCTTACTTGATTATTAGAGATATTTTACTTTACATTAATTGTTCTAAATTGTATTATATGATCTGTAATCTAAAATTTTGATACCCGAGCACACTTTCTATGGGGGTTCCATAGACTAATTGTGGCATCGATGACTTGGCACCATATGTGGTGGAGTGATTAGACCATGACGTATCTACTTATCTATACATCTGTGTGCTCGGAGAGGCACTTAGCCATATCAATTAAGATGCATATGGACTCGTCCTATTATATATTTGCATCTGGTGGATGGTGAATGTATGCCAATACCCCATCGCACACGTCTAATACTTAGGGACTGCAGCTCTATGTACACCATGGTTACTATTTTACTTCAGATATCAATTATCTGGCTCATTGGGTATTTTTGTTAATCTGAGTGTGCTAATATGTCTAATCTAAAATATATTAATATGAAATCTGTTAATCGGTGTGACCCGTAAATCTGTAATCTGACATTTAAAGTTTATTTTATGAAAACCCGCTAATCTGATATGCTAATATGAAATCTGAATCTGGTAATGTTAATTTGCTATTCTGTTAATATGTTACATTATGTTATGTTATTATATGTATGTATTCATGTTCATATATCGTAGCAGTTGTATTCATTGCGATAATTGTGTCAGCTACTTTTTATCAGTTCACTAAGCTTCGCTTAGCCGCATTCTTTCTTCACGGTAGGTATGCAGGGGAATCACGGGAATGCGTGAAGAGAGTCAAGAACAAGCTAGGAAGTGAAGGGACAAGAAACTAGTAAGGCTTTTAGCAGTTATTTTTACGACGTTTAGTATACTTATTTCTAACTTATGTAAGAATATCAACTTTGGTTATAATTAACTCTGCCTTTATTGTTACCTCTAATTTACGGTATTATGTGACAAGTCAGTACTAAACCAGGTGAGGTGTTACAAATTATTTAAAATGTTCAATTTTGCCAGCATTTGAATCATGAAATGTTAGAATTATACTAATTTGCATACAATTTCAAGTCGAAAATGATTCTTAACGAACATATTTTTTCAACGAGATATTTATTCCTCTACAAGTTTTTGGACCATTTTATCTATAACTTGTTGAAATGTATATCTTTTTCAGCACTGTTCTAACAAAAGTTCCCTCATTTTAGAATCTAACGTAGTGTTTGGTATACATGAATAAATAGTAAAATGGAATGAGTCATTACGTTGGAATGAAATAAAACATGTTTGGTAACCATATAGGAATGGAATTGACCATTACATAAGGATTGTGATTCATTTCCTTCTAATAATTTTCATTCCTTGGGGAAGAGTTTTTTTCATTCCTTCAAGGAATGGAATAGTTTTGTTTAATTAATTACTCAAACCATGACTCAAACCATGGCCCGACCCATGCCTCGACCCACGACCCGACTCATTACCTGAACCGTGACTTGACCCATGACCCGATCCATGACCCGATCCATGACCATACCCACGCCAAGACCCATGACCCGAACCATGACCTGAACCATGACCAGTCGCTTGACCCGACCCATGCCCTCCTGACCCATGACCCGAACCATAGCACGTCCCATGACCCGAACCATGGCCCCGCACATGGTCCGACCCATGACCTGAACCATGACCCGAACCATGACCACCTCCTAACCAATGACCCGAACCATAGCACATCCCATGACCCAAACCATGGCCATGCCCATGGTCCGGCCCATGACCCGAACTATGTCCCGCCCCATGACCCAAACCATGACCCAGCCCATGACCCGACCCACGACTCGAACCATGGCCAGACCCATGACCTGAGCCATGGCCCGACCCATGAACCAAACCATGACCCTTCCCGTGACCCATCTCATGCCCTAACCCATGGCCCAAACCATGACCCGACCCATGCCCCGAATCATGACCCAACCAATTCCTTGGCCCATAACCCGAACCATGACACGACCGATGACCCCAACCATGGCCATTCCCATGACCCGTCTCATGCCCCAACTCATGGCTCAAACCATGACCCGACCCATGCCCCGAACCATGACCAGACCCATGCCCTGGCCCATAACCCGAACCATGATAAGTCCGATGGCCCGAATCATGGCCCGAACCGTGGCCATCCGGGCCCATGACACAACCCATAAAATTGTTTAGTTAAAAATATTTTATTTTTTACAAAATATTTTGTAGTCTACCAAACAGCACGAAGTAATGATTCATTTCATTCCAATTGGGTAACCAAACAAGACAATTGAATGATAATGATCAATTTCTTTCATTTGTCCATTCCATTCACTCATCCATTCCATTCCCTCGTCATTCCATTACCTCATACCAAACAGACCCTAACTTTTATTACAATTTCTTGGTTCATATATATCAAACACATCACACACTTAAGAATACACATCTTCAACTCCATCATAATCCTCAGCGTTACCACTATTATTGTCACAACTCAAACAATAAAAAAACAAAAGAAATTAAGATTTTATTAAAGACAACATTTTTGTTTAAAAGCTTTGAAGATCCCAAGTCGAATCTGTCATTTCATTGATCCGTAAAAGCTATCTGTCATTTCATTGATCCGTAAAAGCTAGTAGGAGCTTTCATCTTTTTCGCCGTCCAAAAATAAACAAGAAAATAATAATAATACACATTACACGTGTTAAAACCTGAATGGTCGCTGCTTTTTAATATAGTTAAACTCCTGACGTAACACCCGGTCAATAAGATATTTTTAAAGCATATAATCTAATTAAAGTTAGGGATAATGATTGGTCACAAGTTTTACTTAAATCATTCTCATACCCAATTATAAAACGGTATACCATATCTAGTCTTAAATCCGTTGCTAATACTCATCAGGTTCGTGGGGTATACCCGTGGTTCTATACCCGTTTATAGTCGTATGTGATTAAAATTACCCACTAGAATGCACAACACCAAAAACCTAAAACTCATTTTAAAACCGACTTAAAATATCAAATACTCAATTACACTAGTAACAATTCTATATTTTTAATAATTTCAAGTTTCTAACAACCTCAACATGCTTACTTATTAAATTCTTTAGGATTGTATAATCTATATCTATACTTTCTAATAAATAAAGGTTTTGATGGGACACTTGTCACTCTCCTGTGCATTCTTAGCCTTTTTTTCCCGCATCTCTCTCCTATTAATTATACAATTTTTTCTTTAATTGTTTTTATAATTTTTTTGTTTCCCGCCTCACTCTCCTGTGCATTCTTAGCACTTATTCAACCCGTGTCATACACCGGGCTTTTAACCTAGTGCGTTAATATATTCAATTCATATGCAGGTAAACTGATTTGAGGAATTGGACGAGTAATACCTAATACTATACCAATCCCAAACCCGTAAAAGTATCTAAAACCAACCAATCTCAAACCCGTAAAAGCATCTAAAACTAATCTCATGTTGGACAATTGGATCAAAATTACTCAAAAGACAGCAGCGATTTTTGTGGGAAAACACACTCACGAATCTTAATTTTTATTAAATCAAAACCACACTAATTAAACTCTAACAATAACCCTCTTTTATACTAATCCTAACCTTAATTACTAAGAAATCTCAGCCAATCACAGCTCCATCACAGCTGGAATGACAGCTCATTCACAAACACTCAAAACCTTATATAAAACTAAATCAATCTATCTTTAGACTCATTACAATTTCCTCCCTGAACTTTCACATATAAACCACATTAGGATTAAAAACTCACAATCACCCCATTAATCCTAATGTGGGATGTCTTTGTCTACAGTAGAGGCGATCCAACATCCTCACGAACCAAGTTGGCTACCTCATGCTTTGGCTTTTGGACATTCCCCCCGTAAAATGACCAAACTCTTCACACCGAAAACACTTGAACAGCAACTAAAATCTATCTTTGCCTTGCGTCTCACATAGCCCTCCAAGCAAATCACTTGCTTTCTCTTTTCTGCACATTCTTTGTCAATAACTGAATCACTCAGGTCCTCACTGCCCATCGCTGCCTCACACAGGAATCGCCTTCTGTTCTGTCTCACACAAAATCCAATCTGCCTCGCACAGCATCTGTTCTGCCTCGCACAGAACCCACTAAACCTCTGTTTCACACAGATTCTTTCTCATATCACACAGTCGATAACCCTGTCTCGCACAGGTTTGCCCTTCACTATGCAGATCCGTCTCTCACATAAATTACTGCTCTTGATCGCATCCCACTATCAGAACCTGAGTCGCTCAGGTCTTCGTCTTCAGGGATTGACTCGCACAATCCAATCAGCCTTGATTGAATCACATAATCAATCTGCTCCGGTCGTATCTCACGACCTAAATCTATCTCACACAGACCTTCTGGTAGCTTTTACAGCCCTTCGATTGAAACCTCGCAGTAGCCTTCACAATTCGATCTATCACAGATCGGATTTCAGCAGCCTTCAATCGGTCACAGCCCTTCACAATCGACCAGCAGCTTTTCACAGTCGACCAACAACCCTTTTGCGGTCGACCAGCAGCCCTCAATCGATCAATGCCTTTTGCAGCCCAAAGAAAAAAATTGTTGACCCCTTTTTCCTTCTTTTCATACCGCCAACCAGCAGCCCTCAACGGCGACTCACCTGCTGTTATCTGCTATGGCAGCCCTTGGTTACTCCCCCCTTCGAAAGTCGACTCTCAAAACCTCGCTCTGATACCAATTGTTGGACAATTGGATCGAAATTACTCAAAAGACGGCAGCGATTTTTGTGGGAAAATACACCCACGACTCTTAATTTTTATTAAATCAAAACCACATTGATTAAACTCTAACAATGACCCTCTTTTATACAAATCCTAACCTTAATTACTAAGAAATCACAGCTCAATCGCAGCTAGAATGACAGCTCATTCACAAACACTCAATATACCTTAAATAAAACTAAATCAATCTATCTTTAGACTCATTACGATTCCCCCCCCCCCTCCCCCCGAACTTTCACATATAAACCACATTAGGATTAAAAACTCACATCTCATACCTGAATATATTTGAGGTTTAAAGTTTTCCCATCTCGTTCAGGTTCTTTTGCCACCCCAGACTAAAATCAGAGAGGGTTAGATTATCAAAATCCCCTCAAGACTCAGTTATTTTGGTGCCTGCATCAAGAACTAGAAGATATTGGAAGTGAAGAACAGACACGCTAAAGGATATTATTCCACCAACATTAAACAAAAGCATTGCTGTGACTTGTAAATCTGTAAGAAAATACAAACTACATGAAAGAAACTAAAAAGAGTTGTCAAGATTTTAATTAAAATAACAAAATGAAACTAGATAAAGAAAGTATAGCGACCTGTAATACACTTGTTCTCTAAATCCTAAGAAGACTACTGTTTGTGGGAAAATTAGAGCAAGTATACTCTGTGTTGTGACCATAACAAAAAGAAAAAGATCAAATCTTGAAGCTTCTTCCACCTTTCTGCCATACTCCAGTGCCCTCAAGACCTGATGACAGAATAGACTTGGAATCCGGGCGCCATTTTAACTCTTTAAGAAGAGAAAAAAGGGTCGCTAATTCAGGCGACATAGCACTGTCCTTTATGTTGTTACAAGAAACTACTTTAAGTCTTTTAAGTTCTTTCCATGAAAGAACTACAGGGTCAAAACCATCCATTGTAAGTAATGAACATCCTTCCAAAGACAGAGACGTCACTCGCCTAAAAACCATGTCAAAAAAAAGTCAGTCTTAAGTAATTTAACCCATACCATTATGTTTTGTTAGATATAAAAGAATCCATCATCGACTTTTAATGGATTTTCACTCGCATATTTAGACATAAAGATTTATAAATCAACATTTTGTTCCATTGGTTTTCATCCTATTGACCAGCTAGAGAAGTCAACAAGTATCAACTTGTAACTGACTTAAAATGATAAGGGTAGTAAAAAATACGCTCTACAAACAAAAAATTATAATTTCTTTGAGAAGAGATTCTGACTTTAGAAGACACGTTGTACATTTGTAACCAATTTGACAAATAATAGTCCACTGTCATCACTTTCAAGGAATCACAAAAGGACTTCAACTTATAAATTAGTGGCCGAAAGAAAATAAATTCCACATTCCAAGAACATCTAGCTTTAGAGCAGAGCACATGAACGAATGCAAGTTTAATTTTAGTTTCATTGCTTCGTAATCTAGAAACCAAAACACATTATTCCACCACATTTTACTTTATCATATGAGTAGATACGAGTGCTAAACACAATATGCAGCAGTTTGAAAAGAATGAGATCATGGGCATACCTACAAATACTTGCAGCACTGAATGAGTTGTTATCCAAGCCCCAACAATCCTCAAAAACCAACTCCCGGACAGCTTGACACACCAAAAACAATGCTCCCAGTCCCTGCTTATCTCTCAACTGACACCTTTCCAAATGCAATTCTTCAAGGGTAGGGCAAGAACCTAAATGCTCATTAGGCCCGGGATTTGGATCAATAAACTTGCAAGATTGAAACTTTAAAGTCTTCAAATTCGTGCAATAGGACAAAGCAGCTAACCACCCACCTTCTAACCTATGGTCACAAAGGGTCAATTCTTCCATCATTTGACAACATTGCCCAATCGCTTTGATCCCGTCATAACTCCCTTCACAACCAACAAGCTCAAGCTTTAACAACCTCGGACACACTTGAGCCAAAATAGTCAACCCAATATCCGATATCACAGAATCATACAACTCATTAACAGAACCAATGAGCTTCAAAATCTGCAAATTCCTAAAACCTGCAAGCCCTTTCAAATCCAAATCTGTACAGGAACATAACTCTAATTCCTGCAAAGCTAAACACTCATTCGCAACAGATACCAACCCTTCCATGCTTACACCTAGCAGCACAAGCCTGCGTAAATTAGGGCAACCTTGAGCCAGAATCCGAACCCCTCTATCAACCATCCGAGTACCCAAAAAATCAGGCTTCCAAATAAACTCATTATTCGATATAAACGAATTAACATGAATCGACACGAACTTATTACTGAAACATATACCCGAATTACGCGGGGATATTATGCAAGCTTGAACAATATCAACATCTATAAGATTTGGAAAACGAAGAGCCAATCGCCCGGTATCTAAAAAATCCCAATCCAATAATCTCAATGATTTCACTAAACCACCGCTAATCCTCAACCACCGCTTACAAACTAAACAGCTGGAAATTAGCTGGCATTTTGTAAGATTGGAGAGTATAACAGTCAAAATTTGATCGGAAATCAAAGAGGTGTAATCTGGAGCTACCGAATTGGGACTATTTGTAACTGGGGTTAGGGTTTCATCAGGTTCGGAAGGGGGGGTGTTTGAATTGGAAAGAGAATTAAACCTCATTTTGATAATCTCATTCTGGAGAGCTGGTTAATCGTTGCTTCAATGGCGATGAAGGTATGTATGACCTGGATTTGGTGGAGGTTAGGGTTAGGGTTTGGAAACTTTATTGCCGCATTTGGCCTTCTGAATCTTCAAGATTGGACATGCAATTGTTGAAGCCTGCTTATGAATTTGATTTTAAAAAACTCAAAAAGTGATTTGAAGCTCTCGATTATCTGAAATTTGTCTTACTTTCTTTCTTTTGTGTGTGTGTTTAGTTTTTCTCGTGAGTGGATCAGATTCGTGGGACGCACAAATTTTCTTGTGTGATGCAAAAATAATTAATTAAAGGGGTCAGAAGTTTAGAAGGTGGTGAGGTCACTCATGGAAAAAAATATAAATTGTTTGAAATTTTGTATATTACAAACTATTTTAATTATTAAAAGATTATAATTGATAATAAACTATATTTTTCATTATCGGTACATTAAGATTTTATATTTTAAGACTGTTCAAAAAATATGTCATATTGTATAGATAAAATTAATTATTCACAAGTGTTTGGATTCGTGTTTTAAAAGTGATTATTGTGAGTTTAGAATCAAATAAAGTTGTTAACTAATGGATATGAACAATAATCAATTTTTTTATAAAACGATATAGTTTCTACACTATTTTTAAATTCATTTGGGTGCAGAGAAAAAGAAGGAAAACAAATATTTAATGAAAATTAATTGATAAAATTAGGGGAGTAATATTATGAATCAAATGGATTGATTGTAAGGAGGAGAGAGAGGCGGGAACACTCAAAAATAGGTGCACAGAAAAAGGACACGTGACATAATAGTTAATTATTTATTATAATAAGGATTCATGTGGTTAATGATATAATAGTTATCCATAATTAGATTTATATTAAAATTTTAAAAATATATTCTTTTAATATCATTAGTTAACAGGAAAGAGAGACGGGAAAAGTATGTTGATGATGCACCAGAAAATAACACGTGTCCTCTAAAGATTTTTATTTATAAGTATAAAGATATGTTATTTACTTTAAAAATAATAAAAATGTTGGTTTTTTATTAACCAGTGTTGAAAGATCTATTAATTAAATATAAAATGATTGTTATACTACTTCACTTAAAAACAAAAAAATATATATATAACTCCCCCAAGAATCGCTTATTCTTCGTCATACCCCACCCCCCTGTCAGACACTTGCGTACTTGAACAACTCAGCAACAGGCTTAATTAACAAAATGAAGGAACTTCTCCCCAACTGTGACATTATAATCTCCAAAGACCGGCAACTTTCGCATGTTTCACCATCATCATCCAACCCCCCCCCCCCCCTCTTCTGTCAACCCCATCCACTCAAAGACCCTTCACCGATTCTTTTTCACAACCCCCCACATAGGCACCTTTCTTTTTCCCCACCCTGTTGTATAGTTCTTGAACCGATAATTATGGAGTGCTATGTACAAATTAATAAATTAACCGGTGTCATCTTTTTCACACAAATATCACAGTTGTCATAATTTCACTATTACGTTTTGAGATTTTTAGTTAAGTATTGAATGTAACACATAAGAAAGATCAAAAAACATGTTATTATGTAACTAAGTTGCGTCAGGTTGACAGTTACAACAAGATTGGGGTTTTCAGAATGTCAAGTGCTAGCTGATGGAGGGGGTCCTCGATGCTCTCGGTGGTCGGTCAAATATAACACGATGTGAAAATACTTGCAACATAAAAACACCTCAAGACTATTCATGTAATTTATATTAAAAGTAATTGTCCAATTGACTTAAACTTTGATTAGCATATAATTAATAGTTACAAAACTTCATCTTATTATTTAGAGTTAACTGCAATTTGCATCCTTGTGATTTAGGTCTGCTGACACGTTGCAACCCCGTTTAAAACAAAGTGCAATTTAACCCCCGATGGTAAACTTTCTCTTTCTTTTTGCGTCCCTCCGTCAAAAATCCATCCATTCCTCCGTCCATTTATGTCGCAAAAGTCTGTTTTACCCTTGTTGCCTTTATATCAGACATGTGAGCCCTAATTTCATTAACTTCGTCTTCCCCAACGGTGCTAATTGGAACCGTTATCAAAAAATCAAGCCACAATGTCCCAATACTCTTCATCGTCATCTTCGAAATCGAGGTCACAGAGGTACGAAGTATCGGGTTTGGTATGCCCTTCTCCATAACGGCAGAATGGATGGATAAAACAGACTTTTGCGACATAAATGGACGAAGAAATGGACGGATATTTTACGCAGGGACGCAAAAAGAAAGAGAAAGTTTACTTTCGGGGGTTAAATTGCACTTTGTTTTAAACAAGGTTGCATCGTATCAGCAGGCCTAAACCACAGGGTGCAAATTGCAGTTAACTCTATTATTTATTTGTCTAATTGTTTAAAATCCGTTTCAAAATTTTCATTTTTAAGCCAAAAAAAAAATTATATGTATGTTCTCCGGTGTCTGTTGGCTTATTTACCACGTGGCGAGGAGTGATTTGTGCACATGAAGTGGCTACCACGATAACTTATATTTACGATTATTATTGCTGATAATATACAATCACTAGCTTAGCCTAGTGGCAAAGGTGTATACCCAATACTTCACTAAAATGGGGAGATCTTGGGTTCAAGTCTCACTTGTGACAAAAAAAAAGGAGGTCCAGGTTGGGCGGGGTTTTCTCACCTATGGTGGGTTTCCTCCTAAAGGATATTGAGATGATCGGGTGGGTCAGTGATCCAAATTGCCCTTCAAAAAAAAATTGTTGCTGATAATATAGAGTAAATTACACAAATTGTCCTTTAATTATACTAGAAATTACACTGTGTGTCCTTTGACTTCAATAAGTACACCACATGTCCTTTTTTTACATACTTTTATATAACCTATGTCCTTTACACTAACCGGTGTTATCTTTTTCTGTGAAATATACACATGTGCATTGCACATGAGGGTAAAATAGTCATTTTACCAAAAAAGGACGATTTATGTAATTAATTACTAAAACATAAAACCCCTTCTCTCTCATCTCAACCCTTATCTCATCTAAACCAACATCTCCACTCAAATCAATTGCTGATAATCGCCACATTTAATCTGCTTCTTTGATTAGGTTTGTTCTTGAATCAAGATACACCAACTCAGATTCGATTAGGGCTTTTGTTCACATATGAGGTTGGAACGAGGTGGAGGGGACGATCAAAAAGAGAGAGGAAGATTGGGTGCTCACAGGGTAAAAAAAACCCACCATTGAACGATGGTGGGGGTGCTGGTGGGTGGATGCCGGAGAGGTGGCTGAAGAATGGGGATTACACTCTCATCATCCAACAGGTGGCGTGGGGTAAGGCGATTCCCCTCCAGCTGCAGCTTCCTTCGAATGCTCGCCCTCATCTCTCCGACGAAGAGAATCGAGCATCTCCTCTAGAGAACTCCAACAGGTGGTGTGGGGTAAGGTGATTCCCCTGCAGCTACAACATATTTACACTCTTCAATTGAATCCAAAACCCTAAATTAACGATGGTTGAAAAACTCTTTAAACCGTAATTTCCAATCCAGATCATTAGGTCAAAATTAAACCACCAAAAACACTAATTCCGCAAACCGATTCGAAAAGTTAATCCTCAAACCCTGAAGATTCCCCTTGATTTCTCGGATTTGATGAGAGAAATTAGGTTTCGATGGTGGCTCGTCTTTCTACTGTTGAAATACACAAATTACAATACGACGACGATGATTGATCGGTGAATTTTGTCCCCAAAATTGAACGATTGATTGATGGATGGCAGGGAAACAAAAATAGGAGTTGAAAACGAAGCTTTAAGAAAAGAAAAAGATGTATTTTTCAAGAACGTAGCCGCCGCCGTCTGGACCTGCAACTGTCACCAAGACCACCGCCTTGGGTCTCACTGTCGGAAGGACCACCACCGACACCGTTTTCCTTATGTTGCCGTCGTGAGTCGCCGGGGGTGAAGCCGGCTGAGGGTGGTGGTCGGCCTCTCCTCTCAATTTTCTGCTCTTTTGTGACTTTGTAATTTGGTATTTTGTGTTTTTGAAAGAAAAAAAGGAAATGACTATTTTACCCATCATGTGAGAGGCACGTGATGGGATTTAACGGTGGAAATGGATGGATGTTAGTGTAAAGGACATAGGGTGTATAAAAGTATGTAAGAAAAGCACATATTGTGTACTTATTTAATTCAAAGGACACAGAGTATAATTTATAGTATAAATAAAGGACAATCTCTGTAATTTACTATAATATATATTTACATTAATGCCGTAACTAAAATCAAAACGAAGCTTAGATATTTTTTATTTTGATATTTCTCGATCCGATCTTCGAACACAGGGAGATCCAAATCGCTACAAATTTTCTCGACACGCACAGGTTCGATCGATTCGAATTTTAGATGATTGTTCATTTTTTTAAGCTGTTTAATTCTGTTTTAGTATATTTGTTGATAGCAATTTGTACCGAATTTCATATCTGTTTCTGATTAATTTGAATCTGTGTTGATTTGATTTAGATCTGATCCTCAGATCTACCTTTTCATTTCTGTTTTCTTCAAGTTGTGTGCTTATTCGAATTATGTTGTTTATTGTATGTTACGATCGATTTGATTTTGGTTAGCTTTAGAATATACATTTGAAAGTGAAAGTAGATAATTAATTAAATAGAAATTTGGCAGGTAGGAATAATTTGAAATTTTCATTGAAGAAAAAGTTGGATGGTTTCTCTCTTAATCCTGTTAAAACTCTTTACCTTTTGAGAAATTAAACAGTTTTTTACTAAATCATTCTCTTATAACATGTGAGTTTTTTTTATAAAACTTTGGCTTAAATTATAAAAACATGTTCATTTTAAGTGATCATAAACTTAATTTATACACACATCACTTATCTTTAAATTTGGATCATGAATACCCAAACACAGTAGGCTTTTTATTGACTTGAGAAATCGAAATTCAACTTGTTTGACGTAGGTTTGATTCTTAAAAATTCTTTCAGTAACCATTTCTATGCGATTATTATTTGATAATCTGTCAAAAGCTTAAAACTGTTTTTCATATATACTGTAATATTTTTCTAGTTTGAAAGCATAATCTTTCATTCAAGGAATCAAAAAGCGTGATCATGGTCTGCATTTGATATTGTATGCAAGTTAGATATATATTAAGATCATCTGTTCTGCATGTACAGAAATGGCTTTGAATGGAGCAGCTCCACCACGAGGAAGTGCAGCAGCCACTGCCGCCAACTTGCGAAGGAGGAAGACTGGCGGCAGGTGGAACAGCCGGAAACATGCTCCAGTTTTACACTGATGATGCCCCTGGACTGAAAATCTCTCCAAATGTTGTTCTTGTTATGAGCATTGGCTTCATTGCTTTTGTTGCTGTTCTTCATGTCATGGGTAAGCTTTACTTTGTGAGGAGAGAGGCTTAAGAATCTTTTCTACTCCATGAATTTATATAAACTCAATCACTAGTTTATTAAAATCTTTTAGTTACTTTGTACTTTTTAATCGGTTAAATCATGAGAGGTTTTATTTTATCTTTTTTACTTCTTAAATCATTTGTTAACATGAAGAACTCTTTATTAATTATTTGACATGTTGTAATAGTTCATACGGATTGATTCATTTAGAAGTTGTAATTGTAATCTTTAATTCCAATTGGAGCGAGTATTGAGTACCAATAAACAGAATTTGTGATGTTTGATTGGTTTATTGTAAAGTTTAAAGATATCAGGAACAAATATGCTTCCAAAACCAAACTTGAAAACCTCATAATGAGGAACAAGTGTTCAAAATAATGCACATTAACTAGTAATTACTTGACTCCAAAATTTATTTTTAAAATTGTTTTTATTTTGCAGATATTTTTTATTGTTTCAAGAAATAATTTATTAATAACAGAGAAAAAACTAGTTTTTGTGTCATTAAGCAAAAAAACATACATTTTAACGGAAGACATGCAACCATGCAATCAGGATATGTGTAGTGAAGGCGTGAACCGGGAGGGTGTGAGCCACCTGGCCCTTTCACAGGCGTGGAACAACCCCTCCCGGGGCGTGAAAGTGGGTGTGGGAGGGCTTTCACGGGCAGGGCGTGAATGCAACAATTACTCATGCAATTAGAATAGAACAACTAATAACTTCTTTTTCTTTTTTTTTAATTAAATATTTAGTTTAGATTTAATTTGGTTTTTCTCAAATATCTCATGCTCGGTACTTATTTAAAAAAAATGAAATACGCGGGCTTGTTTATTTTATTTTTCTGAACATTCAGGTATAAATTTTAACAAAAACGGAGTCGTTTTCAATAAAACTATTTTTCGTCACGTCAGTGGTTTTTTAACGTATTTTGATCGACATTTTAAATGATAAGTAATTATTTTAAAAAATAAATATCAATTGTTTATAAATATTAACAAAATGAAATAAAAAAATTCACAAATTAATGTTGAGCGTGAAACCATTACGTAGCTTAGTGATTCTGTCAAGTGATTGTCCCTGTACTGATGTGACAATGACGTAGCGGGGCGTGAAACCACTACGGATGGCCTCATAACTATTAAGTGAAACCATGTTTATCTTGTGTAAGATCTTTGCTAGCGAAGAATCTTGCATATGTATCTGATCTTAAGACCATTGGGTATGGTTAGTGATTGTGAGCCAAAAGTGGTTGTCACGTAAGCATCACGACACTCACTTATGGTTAGTGAGTGCGATTTTTTTTTTATTATTAATTAATTTCAGACAATTAATTAAAAACATAATAAAACGCTTACGAGACAGCATTGTTTTCATTAAAATTTATATCGAGATGTTCGGAAAAAAATAAACAAAACTGTGTATTTTGTTTTTTTTAATTTAACGAACACAATTTATTTACGAAAGATCAAATTAATCGTTAAATAAATTTTACAATAACAAAATTATTGAAATCAATTGCACATATGAGTGATTGAGCATTTGATTTCTTTCAAAACTTCCTCACACACTCACGCGTGACTGAGTCACATCACGCGATTGTCTATCATCATAAACTTTAAATCTTTTATAGTTAAATCTTGAAAGAGACTGGCCTATGAAATTTAAGTACAATCTTGAAAGAGACTGGCATTTAAGAATAATCTTGTGATCTTATAACAAATTATTACTTCATGGGAGAAAGAAGGATCAAGCATGATAAGGACACTAAAAGCAATTATAACATGTTTTGATAAATAAACATGTGGTTACTAAAACACAAATATTTAAACACTGGAATTGAGTTTTTTTTATTTATATCTAACATATGTGGTTGTAAAATGATGTAACGGATAATATTGTAAGGCCATCAGGCTTCTCTTCAAGAGGTTTTCCTATAAAAGATTTCCTCCCTTCACATGACTAGGAGTTAGCTGTTGAAAGAAAAAGATAATATTGTAATCAATTACAACTAATTATAGATTTGATTGGTTCTGAAAATTTTACATCAGAAGTTTTATACTTACATGCATTTAAAACTTGATTTGGTACGGACACTTAATGTAAGAAACTGCTAGTATATCGGGAATAAGCTCAAAAGGTTCATACAAGTTGTGTTCTTGAGGTTAAAGAAAAGATTTGTTAGTCCACACATAACCCCATCATCAGCAAGCTTCCCCCCGATTTCAAAGAAATATCAACAAACTAAATAAAAATACCCTAAAGATAGCATCATTTATCCCAAATGTCTACAAGCGAGTTATTGACCCAATCGGCGGTAATTATTAGTTAATTGTCTAGAAAAAAAACCAACAAAAGATCCTAGGGCTAGTGCATGGTATCAGATATCCCTCCAGCAACCACACCGTCATCCACGGGCTTAGGCCCTCCACACGATCTTGAAACTGATTCAAACAGTTTCTCAATCTCAGGAGCACACCTTGTGAAAGATCTGCTCCAGAAGTTGTACCTTGGATTCTGCTCATTCATAAATACAACACGTTACCACTATCAATCAATCAATCTTTACATACATTATAAGTTAAAGCTGTGGCATTTAGGTTTATTGATTACCTTGATAAGCTCAATGAAGGTGATTAGAAGGCCCCATGGGTGGGGTCGGTTAACAATCAACCGCTCCAGTAGAACTCTGGTAATCTGCTCTTGAATGGCTTCCTGCATGCATACAGGTGACACATTAAGTATACGTGAGTGTTATGTTTGAAAGAAGCACCAAAGTCGACCACTAATGACTCACCTGGTTTGACTCAGAAAACAAGTAAAGAAGGATGAATGAAAAGTAATGTGTGTGGTTATTGGGATAACGTAATTGGTTAGCAACCGCGTTCAAAAACAGGTAACGTCCTTCAGTCTCCAGCTCCAATATTAGTGTTTGGAAAATGTCCAAAGCAGCACCGACCAAGAAGATGGCAAGCGATGCGTTGCTTGCCATTGATTGTCCATGAGGAGTTCTTGCCTGCAACTGCAGGATGGCCTGCATCCATTATTATAACATCTTTTTTGTCAAATCATGAAAAGGTTATATTCAAGGAACTAGAGATGCTCCAAAATCCATAGACATGAGGTAGTTAGTTAAACACACCTGCATTCCAACATAAAGAACAAGGGAGTTCATCAAAGGCACATTGTATCGTGTTCCTGCCCTTGCAGCCTCACTTGGAGAAAGAAGCAGTTTCTGCTTTAAATCTGAAAGAAATGAAGTCCCTTGTGGCCTCGTCTGTACAGATTATTAAAGTTATTTCAAAAACAAACAAACAAACACGCATACATGTACTCATTCATTGCTACTTATACAAAAACTCTGCGGTTAATCAGGGTCGGTGTTTATCCTTTCCACCTACCCAATTCCTAGATGCCAAAGAGCTTTTGGGATTTTCATCTTTTACAATTATTAGGAAACAGAACTCCATACCTTGAGATACTCATCCACGTCGCTTTTCATTTGCTTGGCCTTCAAGGCAGCATCAACCTCTGACAGAATGCGAGGTGATTGACTAATCTCGACTAGCAGATCAATCTGAAAAAAAGAACAAGATTGAATGGATATAGATAATGAGAGCTAAGTTCATACTTAAATGTGGCAATAAATTGGTTAAATCGGGTCATGTTTTATCTTTGGCGGGTCAATATGCTAAGAATTAAACCAAGCCATCTGATACTTAAGCAAATGTACATAGCATCCTAAATTGTTTCATTAAGAAAGGTTAAAATATTATGCAATGATATCTTTGTAACTATACTTCGACACGTTATTTATTCATAAATTCAAAAAAAATGTGTTTTTGGGCCAGGGCAACTGGAGCAAGCTCATTTTGTCCAGGCCATTCAGCATCTTAAAATCATACATAACTAAGAAATAACAGACCTTCAAGTTGGGGGTGGAAGGGTCAGGTAGCCTCATGTTGCGTGGAAATGCACTAAGTACTATATTTCGCATCTGAATGCAGCTTGGAGGAATGATATCACAGAAACTGAAATGATAATCACAAAGAAACTCCGGGAAATCGTGAAGTAACACTAAAAGCACTCTCAGTGTGCCTTTGTACAGAAAACGAACCTGGGAACAATAAAAAAATAAATAAAGAAGCAACATAAAAGATAAGATGAAAAAGTCTGCTAAGATAAGTAAAGTAAGATAGAAGTTATGAGTAGAGAAGGTACAAACCGGCTCGCCAAGTTCAGCGTTCCTCAAGAAAGGCTCCATGAACTGGAACAAGTCTACCAGCAAACGTTGGAAATATGGCCACCCCTTCTGACCATTCCCGCTCAACAGTTTTGGCATGAAACTTCTGTGGCTTACTAGCTCAAGCCATACAAAGCTGGAAAAGGACCATTTCTCCCCACGTTATCACACACACAACGTATCAAAAGAATAAGGTCTTTGGTATAATCTAAAAAATCATTTACATTTACTAACCTGAATGCAGGCACTTTCAAAGGCTGTAGGGCGTGAAAAGAAGTTGCTAGAGCTGTCAAAACCTGTAAGATCACAAGGAAATTAATAAAGTGACCTAGAAGATAACTAAGATTAAAGTGTTAATAAGTTAAATAGAAAAATGAAATTACCTGAAAGTTTGCACCTTCAAAGACTGGATCAAGGGTACCAAGGTCAAGCAGCCAATCAATGAATAACCTAAAATAAGGCCTAGGGTTGAATAACGTTTTCTTCTCTTCTGCATCTTTTTGAATGAATCTCACTGTCACTGCTAACACCTGCATCACAGAATGTGGATTAACATACAGTAATCATATGCGACTAGCTGAAAATCACAAGAAAAAAATCAGGTTAAGATTAAAATCTCAAACCTTCGACAGAAGTGACATATTGCCTAATCCATGGTCAGCAGAGGAGAACTAACCATACAAAAAAATGCAGTGTATTGAGAAAATAATCTCAGAGGGCATATACAAATTAAAGGCTGACATCAGACAATGGGCCCTACCTTCAGTATCGAAAAGACAAGTGAGGCATACATATCAATGGCAAGGAAAGATAACGCCTGTGTTTGTTGATGAGATTGGACAGCACCCTCAGAAGATATACAGTGTGATACAGCAATATCCTGATAAAATTAGATGAAGATAAACACAAAGTTTTCTTAAAGTATAACTAGAAATAGCTTAAATATTTGTGTGTCCATGTGCATGAAATTTAATAAATACCAGAAGACGGCGAAAAAAGCGATCTGATGTATCATCGGCTTTCAAAAGGCCATTTTGTTGCAGTTGTAGGACAAAACGAGCAGTCAGTTGATCATTCACACCAGGGAGTTCATATATCTTGTACCATTCAGCAAATAGCAGAGAGACCTGGAGACAAATAGAACTACTTAGTTGCCAATGTCAAGTCAAGGAGATTAATAATCAAAAGTTAGTAAACAGCTTTATATACCTGCTCTTGGAAAGCAGCAGGATCGGGTTCAGAAGATTCCAGAACACTGGCGTCATCCCTGCTTGCTACAGGATGATTAGCCACCTGTTCCAAAAAAACAAAAAAATCATGATCTGAAAATGTTTCCTAGCAACAGCAACAAGAACAACAGGTATGAAGTAACCTTTTTGTCCTTTTGTTGTCTGTTGAAGTCATCCTTCCCGGCTGCAAGGCCAGCTGCAGGGTTTCTAGCAATTTCAACAAGTTGTTGAAGCGCCTCAGGAGCATCAGGCCTTGTTGCAAGCTACAGGTGATTTTTTATATCAGAATGCTTTATTTAATCAAGTAAAAATGAATTTAATTTTTCAAGAGTTGGATCATACCTTAGCCAACACATCAACAACATTATGAAGTTCAGATATCACTCTGGCATCACTAGACACCAATGTTTGGATGAGAGAGATTGCAAATTCAGTTGCCACCTCTGCTTATCATATAAAAATTAGGTTTTTTATCTATCAGAATGTACCCTAATGAAAATATAATATAGTTTGCACATACTGTTCTTTCCGGCATCAAGAAGCTTAGCTATATGAATATTATACTCAGCAAGATTCAGCAACTCTCTGCGAATTAAGCCAATAGTAATATCCTTGTTAAATTTCCTATCTTCATCAGAATATATTACCTGCAAGAACACAATTTGAGCAAATTAATAAAGAAATCCACTGAAATAACAAATCATTGTAGCAAATGAATGAAGAAAAGAAGAAACGAAACGTACCCAACTAGTGAGTTGATTGAACACAAGTTTGCTGACATCACGAATGGCAGCTAACATGGCAAGATGAGCACCAACATGAGAGGCATTTCCTGCGTTTTCATATAAACCTTGGAAGACCTATGAAATGGGTTCAATGCAATGTCAAAAGCTGTTTGGTAACAAGTATAAGCATCAAATAGTGGTAAACAAACATACCCAGTAAAGTCCCACTCATACACTACGGTCTACGGAGGGTGAGATGAGGACAGACCTCACCTCTAATAGTAGTATCAAATAGTAGTAAAGCATCAAACAGTAGTAATGAATATAAATACCTTCTGAGCCACAGCCAACGCTGCCTCATCCCGACTAATGCATCTAAGAATCACCCCAGGAACCTCGCCAATAATAGCCTGAAAACAACCTCTTTCAGAATTGTTTTGCAAATCCAAATGTTTTATAAAGATAACATCTTTAATGGTGAATATGAAGAGACATTACCTGAATTTCAGCTTCTTTAGCATCCTTTGCTATCAGCGATTCCAGCTGAAACAAAATTTAATAGGTCTGGTAAGATCTACAACAATATTTTGGAAGTAAACAAGAATAAAAGGAATAAGAAGTGAACCTCCTCTGAGATAAACTGGTATTTGTCAACTGCGTCTTTGGTAGTCAATGAAGGTTCTGCAGTGGTACTTGTAATGCGATCTGAAGCTGAAGGTGAAGGCAAAGGCTGTGCATATACTCCCGGGTCCTAACAATTAATAGAAACCATCTTAAGCAATGCAAACTCACAGTCTGAAACTCACGCTAATTAAATTTACTAACCTTGGAAACAGTGGACGCTTCTGGAATGTGCAGTTCAGGAGCTGATACTGAAGAAAATGAAGATAGAGCAGCTTCATTCTCAAAGTTGGGTGGACCCATACCACCACCCATAGCGCTATGTACCGAGGAACCACTGGAAATCAAAAGAAAAAATATAAAATTGAGGAGAAAAAAGAAGACAGAACATGAGTATAATATAGAAAGGAAACCCTTCAACCAATCACACCTAAGAAGTTTCACTGAACTAGGCTCCATATCTTCAGTGTCCAAGGAGTGTGCTACAGCATTGATACCAGATGAGAAAATGTCAGGGTTCATTTGACCTGAAACTGAACCTGAACCAGAACCGTAACCCCGGTGTAGAGCACCACTCCCTGGTGGAGCCGAAGGGCCAAGGGGTACAGCACTTGAAGTTTGATTGGATTGATTCTGCCATGGTAATCGAACAAAATCCTGCACAAAAGAAAAAAAAAACGAAAAATAATTAATATAAAATTTTATACCGAATGATAAATCAATGGTGGAAAGAGATGATACCTCATAAACCCGCTGTTGAGAATGGGATAGCCGGCCAGGTTTAGGACGCAGGACTTCTGGTAAAACACCTACATGACCTTGTGTATATAGACTCGTATCAAAATAGGCCCCTTCTCTATGCTTCCTTCTTATCGAAAGTTGAGGTGCAAGTTCACTATCTATTGTTTGTACAGCCTGCATGCAAGGAAATAAATATATCAATAAATAATTAAATATGCTCAAATGAAGGATGTGATTAGACAAATCAAACCTTTTCGGTTGCAGCCTGTTCAATAAATGCACAGCCCAAGTCAAGGTTATCATTAGTAACAAGTTGAACTGCATGTTCAAGCAGTTCAGTTGCAATATTCAAATTCAGACCCTGAAGATTGTTTCTTAGCTGACTTGATATTGAACCACGAAGAGGTTCCTAATAACAGAGATAAGACCAAGATCAGTGTTAATTACATAGTAATATAGGGTTATACTAAGTAAGTAAACCAAAAATATGAATAAAAAATATTAACAAGAAACCTTGCATGTGACGTGAGCTAGACTTCCAGCCAAACTTGCAACCATCAGGTGAGCTGCACTATGTATACGGCTCTCATCCGACTCCATAGCGTAGTCCTGCCATTGTATGAGAAAATGTAAACATTATAAGCATTAATTTAACATTAACACACAATGAACATCATGGGCCAGCATAATGTCACCTTTAAGACAAGTTCCTTTGTTGTTTGAGTTGCTATAGAAACACTACGCTGAACAATGCTAGAAACTATTTCTTTGATAGCCAGTTCCATGGTATATCCAAGCACACTGTAAAACAAACAATTAATTGTGTCAACCAAGCAATATTTAGTTTACTAATCACATATAGGTGACAACATGGGTGAGCCAGGCAACAGGTCAAACACACTTTTAAGTTTTATTCTGTAAATAATTTCATGTACTTAGATGATTACTAAAACTATATTACCGCTGGAAAGGCACATGCAGACCCAGAGCTTGGAGCTTAGGGTTGATAATAACTTGTTGGTCCATACTTGATGATGGTAGCTGCAAAGACGACCAACATTTAGGTGGAGATGCAACTATACAAGACAAACAAAATAAAAAGACCTCTACACACCTGACCAACTGAAAAGGGCAATTGTGCTTGTAGAAGTCCTTGAGCAGATGGAAGCTTATCAGATAAGCCTAAAGCTGCCATCTTCTCGTCCTCACTTAAAGTAACAGCAGGAATATGGTGTGGTGCAGCATACTATCCATTAAAAGAAATTAGCACCATCAAACCCAACCGTGATTGCAAAAAAAATATAAATAAAAATAAAACTTTGAATGCATTTTGAGAAACATGAAAAGATAAAACAAAATAATAACCTGGGATAATATACGTGAATAACCACTAGAATGAGATGAACTACCAACTTCAACTGGTAATTCAACTTGATTTAGAGTAGATATCATATTAGATTTCACTTCCCCTACTATTGGTTGCTGAGCTGACCCAACATCTTTGTTAGAAAAATCAGGGTTTCCTTCAACTTCCCTCACTTTGTCAATAAGATGGGATGATGGGGTTACTTCCTTCAAATCCACATTAAGATTCTTAAACAACACCTGAAACACAACAAATAGGAAAAAAGTTACTAGTGCTTCTAATTAGTTTACTTAACAGCTGCCTCCATATAAAGGATACATACGGCTCTGTGTGTGTGCACATACCTCAATTTCAAACTTGAGATTCATTTTGAGATTAGGCATTGCATAGATTTCAGCAAGTAATGCAAGAACTCCCATGGTCCAAGGATTAGGTGGTTGATATGCTAGACTGTTTGAACATGACTCTAATATCTACACCATTATAAAAAAGAAGTTAATATCTCACCATCCTTTGATCAGAGGAAAAAAAAGATCAAACTAATCAATGTGTGTACCTTAGAGGTAAATGGAATCACTGCAATCATTAAACCTTTTTCATATGCCTACAAATATAGAAAGTAAACTTAGTTGCTTATCCTCAAACAATCAAGGTCAGCATTCATGAAGATTATGTATAAAAACCTCAATAATTAAAGCCTTTGGATCAATCTGAGTAGCACGCAGAACATGGTTTCTACCAATTGTGATCTTTCCTAGCCAGCCTCCAAGATTCTTCAGCAATGAACGTTCTTCTGAACTGGATTTTATTAGTTCTGATCCTAGAAGAACCTGTTGCGTTACCATATAAAATTATGAACTCCAACAATTCGCATTTGATCACCGTTAAAAAAGGAAACCAAAGAATAATTTAGTAAATAATACTTTGCCATTCTCATAGGTAGCTTGAACAATCTCTTTGTTTAGAGGTTTTGAGTTGGCTTTCTCAAGGAACTTCAAGTACAAGTCATGAAAATTTGGTTCAATGCTCGCTCTGTCAACAAGATCAATATGCCACTCAGGAGTCAGAAAAAATAGCAACTTATTAAGTAGAAGAAAGCAAACATATAACATGTAGAATAAAGCAATGACAACCACCAAACAAGCTACGAATAACTCATTCATGTTCCATGAAATACGATCATTTGGTTAGTTTGAAGGTTTCCACTGTTAGATTTAATCCTGAAACGGGTCGGTTTCGAAATAAAGTGAAAGTTGAAGGGAAATTCGGAAAGAGTTTAAATTAGTATTTGAATTTGAGTCAAATAGTTTAGGTTTTATATTTATCGCTTATTTGTTTTAGTATATAATTAAAAGTGGTGTTTGAGTAGGATTAGGAGACTTGTTTAGTAAGGTTTATTTTAGTATAAATAGATGAGTTAGGGCCTAGGGGTCATTGTAAGTGTGTCAAGAATTATAATAAACAGAAAGAGCCGATCGTGGTTTAGATCAAATTTTGTGTTCGTGTTCTTGGGCCTGATTTCCAACATCCACAAATTTACCAAAAATCATATTACCACAAGATGAATTCAGTTAGTGTTGTAGGTTCTCACCTTTTCATGACCATGTACTGAGCAAACCAAGCATAGTATTGTTCTTTCAAAACTTCTGTGAATTCCCTTGCTTTAGCTTCAATGTTGGCAGCTGATAAATTATTGATAATAAAAGAAATCTTATCCTGAGTTTCAGATGGCGGGGCCTGTATATGAGATGCATATTAGAGGAGCAAATAAGCAGAAAAATCTTAGAGCTTATATTTTACTATGGAAACAATTTATTACATGATGAGTATAAATATGTTTATGACAAATAAATCCCATCTGAACAAGTTAATCAATTTATGAAGGGAAACATGATCTTGCAAATTTACAATTGAAATTCCTCTTAACGAAAATAATTTCTGAAGTCATTCACCAGTACTCACAGCGTGATGACTATTGTCACTAATAGGCATATTCATTTACGAATCCTAGAAAATGAATGACCAGAAAGAGGCTGAAGGTACAAACATACCTCTATGGGAGTTTCTCTGCGTTCAGCAGCGGCAACAAGTGTTTCAATATTCAAAGCAGAACCAAACCCTGTATTGCGTACTATATGTCAAAGCACTGTAAAACACATCTATTGCAGTACATGAATGTGCAGGTAAAGGCTTAGAAAGAACTTGAAAACTTACTTGCTGAAGTAACAGCTCGAGAAGGACGAGCAAAAGCAGGAGTGGAAGCCAATGTTGCTGAAGAACTAACTACACTATGTGGCTGCATTTAACCATCAAGAATTGAGAACTGATTATAAAGAAAATTGAGTGAAACAAACATCTTTTATAGAAGTTACAGTGTGTTGGTTACCTTAGGGATATTAACAGGATCGTTTGGGGGAGCAACTAAGGCTTGTCCTGCGGTAGTTAAGTTTGGCTTCATATATGAGGAAGTTACAGAGGCTCTGTGTCTCTCATCTAAATAACTCTGGTTCCTCTGCTGAAGCTGAATCGGAGAAGATATTTGTGAAGCAAGCTGCGTACCACCCGATCCAATTAATGGGAAAGATGAGCCCGCCACCTACAAGAAAAACCAATTTGTAAAACTTCATAACATATATCAATCTACAATACCCAAAGTAAATTTGAATCACCAGCACCAACAAACAAGGTATTGGAATTCAACGACGTCAAAAGAGGTAGGCACTAGGCACAAAAACAATAAAGATGTACCTCAACATTTGGTTGTGGAATAGGATTATGGTGTTGTTCAGCAGCAGGATTGTATGCTGCTGCATCTGAATCTGGGTGGCCTGATGAATTTCTAGCAAGAGCCCTTTCAATGAAAGCAACAAGCTCGGGATGAGTGCCACGTAGATGTGATATTTGTAAGATATGTTGGCAGTACTGTGGCCATTCAATCAGACGATCCACAAACTTCTCCAGAGCCTTTGTACCAAAAACGAACATCTGCATACAACAAACATTTTGCATCGTTAATTAAAACAAATGTTTTTGCAGTTCGGAGCAACGCAACACCATCACCAGATATTAGTACTCACTTTGGAATCCGCAGGTTTACGCAATGCGTCCAAAATAGCTCGTAAGGCAATACCAAGTGTCAGATGGGTCACCAGTTGATTCTTAATAAGCAATCCTGCAATTTTCAATATAAAGATAGAGAAAGAAAAATAATATCGTTATATCAAATTAGAATCAGAAATATCAACTTAAAGTTTAAATCAAAGTGATATCAAACTAAGGCCTTACCAAAGAGAGCTGCAGCGAGTTTAAGTTGTCTGTCAGGGTATTTGTTGAAAAACTTGTACTCTTCAAACAGATTCGCAATCATGCACTCAAATATGGATTGTTCCCTGGGAGGTTGCATGGAAGCAAAACATAAGTACTCAATCAAACATATATGTAAGAACCATTTTCAATTGACATTTTACTAGGTAATTCCAATAAATCATCCTGTGTACATTTATAAATTGTGATAAGAACTTCATTTCATACACAGAAATATCAGGGCAGTTCAAGAACTAAGCAACAGACGGTTGTATCTTTAGTTAAATACATTAGTAGTACAAAAGCCATCAGTAACCATTTCCACTATAGTTCCCTTTAAGAATTACAAACTTAAACACAAAACTAGTGTACTCGAAGCCAAAGACTTTTTACACCTTGATGATACCCAAGGTTTGTAACACTATAAATACATACTACTGTTCAATAAAAAGAGAGAGAAATGGTATTAGTAATATCCAAAAATATATGAATAAAGATGAAACCTTCTTTCAGAGGATTCCCTGAATCGGGCTAGCATTTGAATCATTGCATCAACCGTCAACTGAGCAGAGAACATTTGATGGAAATAAGAGTTGGCCTCTGTCTCTATATCGTCTGCATATACTTCAGGTGTTGATGATTCAGGACCGCCATTGTTCCTCATCCTTGAACCGTTGTTTGGAAACTTCAAATTTAATCTTTCCATCTCCTTAGGAAGTTGGTTAGATGAGAGCAAGTCTGTATGTGCTTGAAGAACCTACAAAAAGCAAAAGAATTTAGCAATGTGTGGGTAAGTAATAATGAAATTTGAAAAATACAAAACCATTTGGCAGGTAAAACCTTTGAGAACACGGGAATTGTCTCCATATAAGAACTCCATATGCTTCCAGAATTATGCAAACGATTTGAAGATTCCTGAGCGCCAAACTCCACTTCCTTCAGGAATCGGAGGCACTCCTAAAATGGTAACAAACTCATACATCAATATCATCTTAAATCTCATCTAAACCATGCATGAGAGAATATAAGATAAAAAGATACCAGAAAATACAACACTCCTTATCATTTACCTCAAAGAAAGTATCTCTGTAAGTACTTAAATTTGAGCTCAACCACTTCTCTAGATCTAAAAGTTCTTTCCTAGAAGCCAAGGCAGCCAGCCTAATACCCAAAAACATAGGTACCATATCCAATACAGGAGATATAATCTGTGACAAAGAAAGTTATCTCAAATAGTGGAAATCAAAATTAGGAATTTCTAGGAGAAAAAGGAAGCATTAAAAGAGATTAAAACTAGTTTTGACCTTTAACTCCTGGCATAAATCCAAGACCCTTGTGATGTTTTCTGAATCCACGTGTAGCGCATCACTTAATGCTCTCAACAAAAAGGGCGGGTTAACATGCCAAAGATGGAGCAGAACGCCACCCATAGAAGGATCTTTAAGTATCACAGGAACAACAGCCAAAGAAACTTCATGTTGAAGGAGATTATATGATGTCTGCATATTTTGAAGCTAAAATCAACAGAAGCAACTAAATAAAAAAGCATAAACATAAACTACTCAACAATGTGAAAAGACAATACATTAACATGAGCCATCCCGTATAGCAACAATTCAGGGCAATGTTTAAGAGGATACTCAAGCAGTGATCGAACAGATTTGGCAAGGCCTTTTTCAGCTAGCTGGCACAAGACCTCCAAAAGGTCAAGGCATAACCATGCATGATTTGTATGACCAGATTGAAACTTTTGACTATTGATAGCATCAACATTTGCCTGCAAGAATACATGTAAATACTTGGATTCATCATTCATAATATACGCATTCACACGCAAATGTCCATACCAATTGTCTTTTGGAGTGAGTAAACATGAACATTTCAGGTGGTACAGAAACGGCATACTTTAGAAAAGACAACTGCCCCTCGGTGTTTCTCCAAACATTGCCACAAACAGCAGCCAGTGGAAAGGGATCCTTCATTGTCATCAGTAGAATATAAGCTTCAACTCCATAATAGATAGATTAGAAAATACAAAAAACAAGAATTAAAACCTGAGATGCGTGTTTGTAGCAAGAAATCAGTAGTGAAAATGCTGCCTCGTCTGGGACATAGAAACCCTCATGATCAAGGTTCTCAATTACAGCGGTCCAGCTGATTCCAGGAGCCTGTTTTTTTTCATATTAGTATTAGTAAATATGCAAATTGTATCAACATATTCTTGGAAAACAGAAAACAAAAATATGGAACTAACAAGCTGCTTAATTGATTCTATAAGGACATCAGTGTTCCAAGAGTTCGGTGAGGACATATCAGACGGAGTCCCTCTACCAAGAGCAGAATAAAATGTGTAAAATGCATTTTCATGGTCCTGAAGACCAGCATCAGATCGGATAACTGTCCCAAGTATCCTAGCGACAGTTACTTCAGTTAGAGGTGAGAATGAAGATAGCAAATCTTTGCAAAGTGACACGTCTAATGTGCACTTATAGCCCAATTCTTTCAACATATCAGCCATGTTCATCTCCCTCTCCATTTCTGCTAGGATAGCATCAAATTCATTCTCACTGCCTTCATTGAGAAAATCCATATTCCTGAAAATTTCAAATTAAAAAAAAAAGAAGGAATCAATTAATTAAAATCTTCAATTAAATAAACATCTTGCCCAAGCAACAAAAATCATTATCCATGTTCACCTCAATAACTTGGAGTCTTGTAGTTCATCTGAAAGGAAAGGAGCTAATATAAACCCTGAATCTTCATCAAACTGAACCAGAGATAACAACTGCATAAACGAATCCACATGTTTAGAAAGGACTTCAGACTTGTTAAGAAACAGCAATACATCCTGAACATAGTCAGCAGTCTGCAGAGAGGCATGGGTAGCACACAACTCCTCAATCTGCCTCATACAGAAATTTCTTCCTGCAAACAGCAACATAATTATCATACGTGCATAAGCATAGAGCATTAAGAAAAATACGGAACAATAAGAAAGCTCACCAGCCATTCTGATGTCATTATTTTCTGAATCTGTCAAAGCAAGGCCAAATCCAAGTTTCTCATATGCTGATAAATGTAAAGCAACAGAAAAATTATCCAGGAATTCCTCAGTGATTGCTGTTGGCCTTACTGCCATAGAGAATACAGTACTAAACTGCGGCTTTTCCAACAATTTTCTGATAATTGAAGCCACTACAGGTTCCAGATGAGTACTTTTCAAGTCCTTTTCATAAACATTAAAGTGGTCCAGGCAGGTCTCCAGAAGCAGAATGCTTCCCTCAGTTCCATAATCAACATACTGCACAAGATGCCACAATGTCAACAAGAAGAACCCATTAAATGCATACAGTTACATTCTCTAAATAAGACATTAAATAACACAAGTAAGAAATACTAGCTAATCTTTCATGTGCTTTTATGGACGGGTGAGATTTCTTCGTTTGACTGCTTCTTTCTTTGATATAACCATCAATTAAAATGTTAGTAAAAAGAAAATGATTATAATATCCTCATATTCTCATTATAAATGTTATTTTTGCTTACAGCATTACACATGCATTAGAAGCCTGTTTTAATTCTTCAGGAAGGGGATGTAGGCCTTCACATTTATGATCATGCTTCGTAACTTGTAAGATTTATCATTGTGTACAACTTTTCTAGTGGATGATGCATAGAGGCTAGAGCTACCCCTTAGTGGCCTAAAGTTCACTGGTCGTAGCTATGGAAAGAGGCTATTACAAGCCAACCAATAAATAAAAGGCTTTCATCCTCAAAACTGAAAGCAAAGCTAGAGACCTTGGTGGGACATATGCATTGAGAAGGTTGTGTGCAAATATTGCTTCTGGAATGTTATGTCCACATGATGTGATCATATAGACATGCATTTTCTTTAGGTTTCAGACTCCAAAGGGGGGCCTCATTAATCCTAAGCAGTTTGATTAACACATAAATATCTAAGTCAACAAAATTATCAAGTTGACCACGAGTGGACCATTCATCCTGACAAGAATGTTAAATATCCAAATCCCCATTCCAGATGTAATTAGGTCACCCTTCGGCTACCACATCCAAAACAATACTCATTCTAATTACAATCAAATGGGCCAATTAAACACCTAGGGTTTGCACTTTCAAGTAGATCGCTCGCCAAAAAAACAAACAGATACAAATAAATCGAATATCTTCATATTTCTAAAGAAGAAGAGTGCGTATTGTACCTGAGAGAGTTCGCGAAGAACGGAGTCGGAATTGGATTCGTTCAAGCTTTCGAACAACAGACGAATTTCAGTCGTTAATCTTTGCGCCAGCGGAATCATGGTGAAATTAGTTAACCGGATGATTTATTAATCGTTTGATTAACAAGAAGAACTAGGGTTTCGAAATCAGAGCGAGGGAAAATCGGGGATTTTCTAGGAGTACAAGATATACCTGTGAAGGCAAAGGGGGTGAAATTTTGTGGGCTGTTGCAAAAGCTTATAAAGGGGGTGTTTGGGATTATCTATTATTTTCTACTTTTGACTTCTTACAAAAGTAATAATTTTTTACTTTTCAAAAACAACTTTTCATCCCTTATAAAACTAACTTTTTCATCAATTATCCAAACAAACTTTTAACTTATTACCTTTTTGAAAAAGGTAATAAAAGGTAATAAGTTAATAAGTTGTTTGAAAAGTAATCCCAAACACCCCCAAAATACAGTGGATTCCGGTGAATGAATTTTCACCCTCGTTCTTTCATGACTTGACAGCCAGGTCACAATTTTTTTCTCACTAAACTTATCATTTAATCGACATTTTAGATCTTCTTTGAATATAAACTAGTAAATAGTTACCGCGTTTTACGGCAGGTCGGTAACTCGCGATAATATGTATTTCACGTGTTACGGCAGGGTGTTAAAATTTGTAATGTTTGATTTTAACGACCTGTACACTCCTTTTCACCCCGTAAAAAAATTTGAAACGTCGATAAAAATAAGCACGTTGAAACGGCAATTCCGGAATTTTATAAAACAACGTATTTTAAAGGTTGTAATAGAAAACAAAAAAACTACTAAACGAAATCTTTAAGCAGCTTCGATTGATTGTACACTCATGCTTCGATCACTTGTACATTAAAACGAAAACATGTTTTTGAATAAAATTTAGATCGATGCGTAGATAAAAACCAAATGGTGCGTCGCCAACTTTTACCGAGTGTTTCAAACACTTGTAAACATAGATAAAATAAGCAATTCGTAACGGTATATTTGGTGTGTATGAAAATACAATTTTTTAATAGTTATATTAATGAGGGTGTTTTTAATATATTATACTTTATACCGGAAGTCAGTATCACGAGAATTTTTTACTGAAAAAAATTAGATTTCCTGATTTTTGACATTCGTATTTTTATTACGAAGGTTTCTTTAAGCTATTTTAATTATTTGATAACAAATCAAATGTTAGATTTATTCAATTGAAAAAAGCTTTATTGAAATATGATTGAAGATGTTAATTTAGTTGTGGTATTTAGGTTGGGCGGAGTCACGGAGCACATTTCCCGCATGGTTCGGTACCTTTAGGTACCTAGTGGGAACACCGTCCCACCTATGTAGGTACCGAAAGAATTCATCCTTTTCGGCATTTATATCCCGATGACTTCCTGATCTTTTAATGAAGCATAATTACCTTTTTACTCTTAATTAATTGAGTTCAAACTTGTGAGGTTTTTTTTATATTTTATACTTTCTTTTCAATTTATATTTTTAATTAACTATGACTCTTTATTAAAGTAAATAGGATCAAACTATCATCTCTACTTATTTTAAGTTATAGTATGAGTAATATTGTATTAGTCATTCAGTTTTAAAGTGTAAAAGCATTTTTGTAAAATCTTTGATATCTAGTTTTTCATAAATGGCTTAAACCATATTTGAAATTTTGAGAATATGGTATCATAATCGATGATTTAGCTTCTTCACAAAGTCATAATCACTCGGAATCACACCCATCTTTCTCAATTAAGTATTAACTTACAAAAGCAGAGAATCTTGAAATTTGCTCAGTCAAGCATTCACCTCACATGTTCAGACATATCATATTGCTTTTGAATCATATCTCTTCGACTTTCTTTTATATATTCATCGTCTTCAACCCTTTAACACAGTGCATCCCACAATGATTTTGCAGTCTTGTATTGATCAAAGTTGTAAATATATATATATATATATATATATATATAGGGGTGGGTTCCAAAGAAAACCAATAGTTAGGTGAAAACCGAGAAAACCACTAAAAAAACCAATTTTAACCAATAATATAATAATATTTATTTTTTATTTTTTATTTTTTATAAGAGTATCAATGTAATATTACAAATTTTTACCAAAAAATAATTTAAATATTGGCTTACATATACGTAACCCATAGTGTTACGTATACGTAAACAGAAAACAAAAAAATTCAAAAAAATTGCGGTTACGTATACGTAACTCATAGTATTACACATTGTTTTAGTGGTTTTCGCCTAACTTTGTGGTTTTCTCTTGATCCCTCCCCTATAAATATATATATATATATATATATATATTCATGAGAAGAGCCTTTGTGATTGCCCCATATGTTTTGTAATCTCCATCAATAAGCTTTCTGTCATCGTCATTATACTTTGATGGATCGGTGTTTAGAACAACACAGTCTACACCAGTTATTATAGGCTTTACGAGGACCATGGATAATGGATTACCAAAGATTATAGTCAGTATAGTAAAAGAATGGTTCCATTCTATTCTTCTAGTTTGAAAACACTACAACAATATCACCCTATCCCGACGATTTTTTTTGACCCTATAGCGACGACTTATCGTCGGTATAGGCTATACCGACGACATGTCTTCGGTATAGATGTCGTCGGTATTGCCTCGTCCCAATAGGTCAAAGATGTCGTCGGCATAGATCGACCTATGCCGACGACATGTCGTCGCCATGGGGTTTAATTAAATAATTCAAAAAGAAATTCTATATCGATGACATGTCGTCGGTATAGCTTCTGGACTTATCCGGACGACAAGTCGTCAGGAAAGACTCAACCTATACCGACGACATGTCGTCGGTATAGGCTATTATCAATTTTTTTTAAAATTTGAAAATAACATATACCGACGACATGTCGTTGGCATAGGCTATTTTCAATTTTAATTAAAAAAAAATTGAAAATAACCTATACCGACGACATGTCGTCGGCATAGGTTTTTCTATATTTTTTTTATTTTTATTAAATTTTTAAAATTTTCCAGAAATATTTAATTTCTAATTACCAAAACCTGCAAATCAGATAATTCAAACCATTCAAAAATTGAAATCCGAAACATATTGTTCGATACAAAAACCTGTTCAACACACAAATCAAATATTCAAACATAAAGTTGTCTGACACACAAACATAAAAATTGTTTAAACATTCAACAAATAACACCGACAACCAAGCCAAAGGCACAGCAACTTCAAGCTAATTATCGTCGCTACTAGATCAGCGTTCCCACATTCGACGCATTTCAGCCATTTGTCGTTGCATTTCAAGCATTTGTTGATTATGCACACGACGTTCTTCATCTCGTTGGGCTTCGCGTCGTTGTTGATCTTGGACTTGTTGTTGAAGTTGAGTTATACGCTCATCCACTTCTTGCCAATGTGGTTATGGAGGGGGTACTGAACAAATCTGGTGTGGGATTACTCACCACACGACCGACACCCCGGATATGGCCATGCCGATGACCCAATGCACGCTCCATGCATGCAATCTCATCGACAGCAGACGAGTCACCACCAGACTCAGCAGAGGATCTTGTATACTCCTCTTGGATTCGGTCCTGCATTAAACAATGTAATAAACAATCAGTTGACTATTTTACTAAAATTCGACAGCATAACTGCTGTAAAATGGATAATCATCATGTTAAACTATAAGTTATAAACGACCTAAATTCACAAATTCCAATCAACCAACACTAATAACAACAAACACTAATAATACTAGCAAAAATATTCAACAATTGGGCTCGAGTTGGATGTTCTAAGTCTATTAAAGCATGTTTGAGTCATTTTGACCCGTTTAAAGTTACAGTTGGATGTTTTAAGTTTATTAAAGTGTGTTTGGGTCATTTTGACCCGTTTAAAGTTAAAGCTGGATATTTTAAGTCTCTAAAAGTGTGTTTGAGTCATTTTGACCCGTTTTAAGTTACAGTTGGATGTTCTAAGTCTAGTAACTCTAACAACAAAATCATTTGACTTACATAATCTGATGATGCATTCGTGTTGGCCCAACCAGTCCCTTCTTTATAATGGGTCGATTTAAACACATCAATTGGGGCGGTACCCTGTGAAAAACAAAAAGAATATCACTAAGAATTAATAAGCATGTTTATATAATACTAACAATTGTATTTTCATACCTCCATGTGTCGGCGCTGGGCGTATGATTTGCTGCCATGGTAACTTGGGTAACGTTGTTTTGATCGGTTTTGTTTGTTCTTCGTCGATCGGTTTTTATAGCTCGCATCTAAAAACAGCTCATTAATCAAAGTCTCCCAAGTTTCTTGATCAACATCTTCTGGTGGATTATTCATCGCCGCCTCCACATCATCGTATCCCCCATTCTCCACGAAGTGAACTTTCAACACGTTCTTGTGATCTTTATACGCCCTCTGACACTAGGCGGTGATTCCGAGTTCAACGTCTCGCCACTTATCAAACGGAAAGTAATTATATATGTAATAGTTATGAAATTGTAAGTAATTATAAAACATCTATACTTACTATAAGAGTGAGATATACGACCCATTTCTTCTCAATTGGAACCTTAGCCCAATTAGGATAATATGGCGGAACAACCTTTTCAACCTCCAACGAGATAGCACGGATAAAATCTGTAGCATTGGGACCCACAAACTTGTACCCCCCGGCATGAAGTTCTACATCAATGGGAAGAGGCTTCCTCCCATTTTGCTCAAATTTCTTATACAATTTTAGGTTTTTGCCTTTAGATCGTCTTTTTTAGGAGGAACTACCTACATTGACACATGACATTCAAAAGTTAGGCAATTATAAAGACATCTATTAAACTATAACAAGTAACTTACCACCAGATCCAGTCGCACAACCCGAGTCGAAGTGATACGGACCACCATCTCCACCGTATGATTACGCCATTGTTGTCATTTTTCCTACAACAAAATTTATTAGTAAGCACAAATAATTATTAATTAACAAAGACAAATAGTACATTTTTAATATACATTCAATCAGAATAATCACTAAAATAACGTGTGTCAACAACATCATCATCTTCTTCATCGTCGTCATTTAGTTCGTCTTAATCATCTGAATTGTATGCATCTTCTTCATCTTCTTCATCATCATTAATAAAACTTTTATCGAGATCAATCGAGGCAACATGACTTGGGTCACCACCCTCATTTAAAGTTGTACGCATAGGCAAGTAGCCTAAGTCGACAACCAAGATACAAAAAAATGATTGAGTTTCTGTGAGGCCCCTTTCCTGAAAGGCCTCACTTATTGGTTTTACTCATCAACACATAGCACTTTAAACATAAGACATACATTACACAGCGGAAACGATTTAAATCTCTACATATGCAGCGGAAAACATAACATGTCTAAACATAACTTGTCAAATACAACTGAAACAATAACATAGACAGGATGCCAGACTCTGGTCTTCGGGTAACTCTTCTCGCCAAGCCAAGCATCCACTTCCATCTACTGCCACCTACACTTAACTGATATGCATACTAAAAATCAGCAACGCTGAGTGAGTTCTAACGTTTACTTTAAATCAATTTTACAAAAGATTTACTAAAACACATATACTACCAATAAGGCTAAACTTAACACACTTTACTTTTCAAACATATATACTGCCATTAAGGCTAAACTTAACACACTTTACTTTTCAAACAGTTTAAAACGTATAATAAACCGTCAATTCCTCTTTACTGTACTGCCCTCATGGCTTACATCCATGAACCGACAAGTACCTGGTCAATGCCCCCATGATCAACGACCGTGAACCGACAATACCGCTTATCCGTCAATTCCTTGTCACTACTGTACCGCCCCCATGGCTTTCATCCATGAACCGACGAGTACCTGGTCAATGCCCCCATGATCAACGACCATGAACCGACAATACCGCTTATCCGTCAATTCCTTGTCACTACTGTACCGCCCCCATGGATTCATCCATGAACCGACGAGTACCTGGTCAATGCCCCCATGGATTCATCCATGAACCGACAATACCCTGGTCAATGCCCCCATGGCTCACGTCCATGAACCGACAATACCGCTTAACGCTAAGGGGAGGTTGCGTGGACCTCCCGAGCAACCGCCGTCACTCATCCCAGTTGTACAACCGTTAACGAACCACAAAGGTTCTTACTAATGGGTAGAACCCATATCTGACATCTTGTACAAGTAACATCTGTCCCAAGGACCTTTATAGCTGGTACATATTCCCGAAGGAAAACTGTTCACTTTACTGTTCACTTTACTGTTCATAAATCTTTCTGTAAATCTTGTTCATAACTTAACATATATCATGCCTTTGTTTATGTATATAAAAATATAGTAAACGCTTGCCAAATGATATATCTTTGCTTTTACTGAAACATAGCTTATCATAAAATACATCTTACTTTCTGAAACATAGCTTATCATATATATCATGCCTTTGTTTATGTATATGAAAATATAGTAAACGCTTGCCAAATGATATATCTTTGCTTTTACTGAAACATAGCTTATCATAAAATACATCTTACTTTCTGAAACATAGCTTATCATAATATACATCTTACTTTCTGAAACATAGCTTATCATATATATCATGCCTTTGTTTATGTATATGAAAATATAGTAAACGCTTGCCAAATGATATATCTTACTTTACTGAAAAACATACTTTTGCCTCTTTTAAACCTTTCACTAAAACATGGCTTTTCTCTTCAGTTTATAATATATAAAATATAATAAACACTTTACACTAAGTATGCACACCACCCCTAAAGAAGGCAAAAAGGGGATTAGAACTCACCTCTTATCTTAGCTGGAATGGTCTACTGGATCTCACTCAATCTGAACAATCATAACAGTTGACACATATCAGACCTAATCCCGACTCTAACGGTTTACTCGTTCTGTTACAGGTGAATACACTGACTTCACTTACTGATGCAGACCTATCGAAACTACTTAGTTTCGACAGGTGCAGGCCCATCGAAACTTCTAGTTTCGATACCTGCAGGCCGCTCGAAACTTCTAGTTTCGATACCTGCAGAACTCAGCTATCTTCCCCGTGAAAAACCCTAACTTTCGCAATGCAGGTCCGACCTGGTCAAGATCCGGACTTTTTACATTCAAAACGTTTGTTTTTCGTTTAAGAACTCAAATCTATGCTTTTCTTTCAGTTTCATCTGTAAAAACGTTCCCGTTTCACCCAAAACCCGAAAAACCCAAAAATGAACTAAAACTCAGATCTAGGAGAATCGGTTACCTGTAATCACTTCCTTTTCGTTGCTAAACACTCGCGAGACTCTTGCTAACGATCCTTGAAGCTCTAGTCCGAAAACCGGGACTTTCTCTCTCTAGGCTCTCTCTCGCTTTCTCTCTCTAGAATTCCGAAAATGGTGTTGCAAATGAGGGTTTGGGGCTGGTCTTGAGACTTATAAGGGCCCAAACCCTTGTCCCTTTCGGCCCATACACCCCGGCCCAAGCCCGCTTCCCTTTTCTTATATAAGTTTTTAATTTTTCGTGAATTCTTTCGCACTCTAAAACTCGGGATGTTACAAGTCTACCCTCCTTACAATAGGTTTCGTCCTCGAAACCTGCCATAAGCTAATCTGATAGCAAATCACAGAATGGGTGGCATAAACCGTAGCTATGCAAGGCAGCTTGGTCATGAAGGCCATTGTGATTAACTACCGCTGAGGATCTAATCCGGGTAATATCTAGTTCTAAGGCTCCTAAGCTGATGGGGCTAACCAATCATTCAAACTTGGTTTGTGCTAGCTCCACCGTGGCGGCCTGTACGCCCACCACGTCTAGCCATTTCTAACTGAAAGATAGAGAACAAAAGATTTAATTTCACCATGCTAGGGAATATGTAGAACACAATAAGTAAGGTAAGATGTTAATATACACTGGCCATCTGTAATTAACCATTACATCACATCTTGTTTTCTATTTATTCGCTTTCATGGTTCCACTAAAGCCTCTATTCTTATCTTGACACTCTAAAGGTAAACTTTACTTACTATACGCTTCTGATGCTTTGGCTTGAGTTACCCGTACTGGCATCCGCTAATTGTCCCATTCTCAGTTTAAGTCTGGACATCGGGGATGTCCAAATCTCTCAAACTATGGCTCTGATACCAACTTGTGAGGCCCCTTTCCTGAAAGGCCTCACTTATTGGTTTTACTCATCAACACATAGCACTTTAAACATAAGACATACATTACACAGCGGAAACGATTTAAATCTCTACATATGCAGCGGAAAACATAACATGTCTAAACATAACTTGTCAAATACAACTGAAACAATAACATAGACAGGATGCCAGACTCTGGTCTTCGGGTAACTCTTCTCGCCAAGCCAAGCATCCACTTCCATCTACTGCCACCTACACTTAACTGATATGCATACTAAAAATCAGCAACGCTGAGTGAGTTCTAACGTTTACTTTAAATCAATTTTACAAAAGATTTACTAAAACACATATACTGCCAATAAGGCTAAACTTAACACACTTTACTTTTCAAACATATATACTGCCATTAAGGCTAAACTTAACACACTTTACTTTTCAAACAGTTTAAAACGTATAATAAACCGTCAATTCCTCTTTACTGTACTGCCCTCATGGCTTACATCCATGAACCGACAAGTACCTGGTCAATGCCCCCATGATCAACGACCATGAACCGACAATACCGCTTATCCGTCAATTCCTTGTCACTACTGTACCGCCCCCATGGCTTTCATCCATGAACCGACGAGTACCTGGTCAATGCCCCCATGATCAACGACCATGAACCGACAATACCGCTTATCCGTCAATTCCTTGTCACTACTGTACCGCCCCCATGGATTCATCCATGAACCGACGAGTACCTGGTCAATGCCCCCATGGATTCATCCATGAACCGACAATACCCTGGTCAATGCCCCCATGGCTCACGTCCATGAACCGACAATACCGCTTAACGCTAAGGGGAGGTTGCGTGGACCTCCCGAGCAACCGCCGTCACTCATCCCAGTTGTACAACCGTTAACGAACCACAAAGGTTCTTACTAATGGGTAGAACCCATATCTGACATCTTGTACAAGTAACATCTGTCCCAAGGACCTTTATAGCTGGTACATATTCCCGAAGGAAAACTGTTCACTTTACTGTTCATAAATCTTTCTGTAAATCTTGTTCATAACTTAACATATATCATGCCTTTGTTTATGTATATAAAAATATAGTAAACGCTTGCCAAATGATATATCTTTGCTTTTACTGAAACATAGCTTATCATAAAATACATCTTACTTTCTGAAACATAGCTTATCATATATATCATGCCTTTGTTTATGTATATGAAAATATAGTAAACGCTTGCCAAATGATATATCTTTGCTTTTACTGAAACATAGCTTATCATAAAATACATCTTACTTTCTGAAACATAGCTTATCATAATATACATCTTACTTTCTGAAACATAGCTTATCATATATATCATGCCTTTGTTTATGTATATGAAAATATAGTAAACGCTTGCCAAATGATATATCTTACTTTACTGAAAAACATACTTTTGCCTCTTTTAAACCTTTCACTAAAACATGGCTTTTCTCTTCAGTTTATAATATATAAAATATAATAAACACTTTACACTAAGTATGCACACCACCCCTAAAGAAGGCAAAAAGGGGATTAGAACTCACCTCTTATCTTAGCTGGAATGGTCTACTGGATCTCACTCAATCTGAACAATCATAACAGTTGACACATATCAGACCTAATCCCGACTCTAACGGTTTACTCGTTCTGTTACAGGTGAATACACTGACTTCACTTACTGATGCAGACCTATCGAAACTACTTAGTTTCGACAGGTGCAGGCCCATCGAAACTTCTAGTTTCGATACCTGCAGGCCGCTCGAAACTTCTAGTTTCGATACCTGCAGGCCGCTCGAAACTTCTAGTTTCGATACCTGCAGGCCGCTCGAAACTTCTAGTTTCGATACCTGCAGAACTCAGCTATCTTCCCCGTGAAAAACCCTAACTTTCGCAATGCAGGTCCGACCTGGTCAAGATCCGGACTTTTTACATTCAAAACGTTTGTTTTTCGTTTAAGAACTCAAATCTATGCTTTTCTTTCAGTTTCATCTGTAAAAACGTTCCCGTTTCACCCAAAACCCGAAAAACCCAAAAATGAACTAAAACTCAGATCTAGGAGAATCGGTTACCTGTAATCACTTCCTTTTCGTTGCTAAACACTCGCGAGACTCTTGCTAACGATCCTTGAAGCTCTAGTCCGAAAACCGGGACTTTCTCTCTCTAGGCTCTCTCTCGCTTTCTCTCTCTAGAATTCCGAAAATGGTGTTGCAAATGAGGGTTTGGGGCTGGTCTTGAGACTTATAAGGGCCCAAACCCTTGTCCCTTTCGGCCCATACACCCCGGCCCAAGCCCGCTTCCCTTTTCTTATATAAGTTTTTAATTTTTCGTGAATTCTTTCGCACTCTAAAACTCGGGATGTTACAGTTTCCCGTGTAATAGATTGACTATCAACATGGGGAATTAGAGTTTGGTCACCACCTACGTGACTTGATTCACCACCTTCGCATCCGGTGTCGACAACCAAAGTATAATCATTTGATTGAGTTTAGTTATTGGAGGAGTTGGTGTTGTTTTTGGGGTAAAAAGTGATGCTATCTCCGCCACAAGAGGATGTTGTTCACCATGATAAATCCAGTTCTGATATGATTGTAGAAACCCACGGTCATGTATGTGGCCATATATCGTGTTCAAATCCTGTCGACACGCATTACAACAACGTCTACACGGGCAAAACGCTCTACCTCGACCGTCGACATGGTTCTTGGCCGTCTCTATAAAGTTGCGAAGACCGCTTAAGAAAGCCAGAGAATTCCGATTTCCCAGTGTAACCCAGCATTTATCAATTGCCATATCTAGTGTCATATCTATTGTGTTATAAGCATACACATATACTTGCATGTAATAAATGATATAAACGAATGTATGTGATTTGATCAGTACTCTAAGGCGGTGGATTCTAACCCACTTTTTGAATATTCTATCTCATATGTATACATTTTAACGAGTTGACTATTTAAGAAAAAATCAGCAGCATTTCACCTTAACTCCCCAAGTATGCAGATAAACCGCAAACTCGAAGGAGTAAGAAGAAATATCTACCAATTTTTTCTTAAATGTCAACCCGTTAAAATATATACATATCCTAAATAAGATAGAATATTCAAAAAGCAGTCCCAAAGGGGACAATCCAAAATTTATCTCTATCAGATAAATTTCGGACGGGTATATTCTAAAGAGTTATCCTAAATAAACATACTAGTGTACACAACATGAGACGTACATAAAGGTATAAAAGTCGGGATGCGTACCTTAAAAAAATTCAATGAAACACAAATAAGATGTTATTCACACCTCTCCAACCGCAATGAGTTCCGAACTTGCAACAAAATTAAATAAAGTTACATATACATACAAAGATATATACATACATTCACAATTACATAAATACATACACAATTATATACATACAAATCATACAATTACATAATCATACATACGAACATACATACAAATATACATACAAATTTTATACAAACACACATAAATAAATGCCCAAATTCTAAAATTACATATACAAACACAATTACATACATAAAAATACATACATACACGTATATACATACATAGCCTTTACAAACATATATAAACAAAATACTCAAATTCCCAAATTACATACATAAACACAATTCTTCTATAAATGCCCAAATTCCCAAATTTCATCTATATACATACATATTATATACAAACATACATATATAAATGCCCAAATTCTTCTATAAATGCCCAAATTCTCAAATTTCATCTAAACCTAATTTCACATCTAAACTTAATTTCATCATAAAATTACATAAATATTTATAAAATCATACATCTAAACCATATATACATACATACAAATAAACACAAACATATACATACAAACATACATCTAAACATAATTTGTAGAAAAACATACATCTAAACCAAATTTATAGAAAAATTACTAACCACGTTTGCAAATTAGCTTCCTCTAAGCTTGAAATCCTTAAAAAATGGTTAAATCTTCAAACACCTAACAAAAACCAAAAAAATTAAGCAAAAAACACCAAAATGTTGATTTTCTTGTTAAGATTGAACAATATATGTTAACTCACCTCAAAACCGAAGAGATTGGTGAATATTGCTCCACAAAAATACCCAAAAAAACTTGAAATCGCCGGAGTGAGAGAGATGGAGGCGTTTTGGGTTTTTTTGGTCGAAATGGGAAGCAGAAGGCTGTATTCTGTGTTAATTCGCGCTGAGACCTATACCGACGACATGTCGTCGGTATAGGCTTCGTAGGGTTTTGACCAGTCAATAAAGTAAAAAAGCCTATATAGGCCATTTTATAATTTTTTTAATTTAACAAAAAAAATTTTTTTGACCGACGAAAACATTATTATATTAAAAAAACAAAAATTAAATCAAAATAACCCTATGTCGTCGGTATAGGTTTTCCCCAATAATTCATTGGGCACCATTTCCCCCCCCATCTGGCTCAACCCTATACCGACGACATGTCGTCGGTATAGGGTGTCCCTGTCAAAATTTTGGTTTTGACCTATACCGACGACATGTCGTCGGTACAGGGTGACATATGCCGACGACAATTGTCGTCGGTATAGGCGTCGTCGGCACAGGGTCTTTCTTGTAGTGAAAATTAGCAACTTATTAAAGTTTTGGTGGTATATTTCCTGTACTAGTCTCATTATCGAAGTTGAATTGAGCCATGCTTGAAATATTAAACACTTGTACAAATTCCAGAAGCACTTTTGTCCTTCAAACAGTAAACTTTTGCCTGGATCCAAAAACTTTCGGCGAGATAACTTTAAACCAAAACTTTCATCCAGAGAATTTTCAACTAAAACTTTCGTCTGAAAGTTTAAAATACAGTGTTTCATAAAAAATTCGTCCGAAAAATAATACGTTCGTCCGAAAGTATTGAAGAACAATAAAAAACTTTCGCCCGACAGTGAAAGTTTCACCCAAATCAGTAAAACTTTGGCCAACTTCTGAAATCTTCCAAAGGCAGAAAAACGCTCAATTCTCGATCAAATCAAGTGAAAAACTTGATTATCATCATCTTTTACTTGCTAAAAACCACCTTTAATCTTCAATTAACTCAGTAATCACGTTGTTAATCATCCTTTTGCACACACATAACTTCACCTAATCTTCGAATCTTGATTCAAAACTTGATCAAAAGTCAAATCTAAAACCATAAATGAATTCATGAGATCATTTTGTCAAACCTAAAACCATAAATGAATTCGTTACATCATTCTATCAAATTCTTCACGTTTTGAATGCTATTTGATGGGATAAACAGCTTCAAGACTCTGATACCAAATTGTAGGCTTCTGAACTCAGATCTCGATGCAATCTTGTATCAAACTGATTGAACGGACTAAATTGATTGGCGGAAACAGTCAATTGATGTAAACTAGACATTCAAACAACAAACTGAAGCAAAAGAAATGAAGAACATTATTTGAATTTCACTAAAAAAGATAGTTACACATAAACCCTAGCGATTACATATAGTTCTGGAATGTTCACTCTTAAGTTCTAATTACAAGTGTACGAAGCCGAAAGAACAACATACAACTCCACCACAACTGTCAAGAATGGAGACGAGATTATGATGGTCGCGGTAGTGGAAGTGCACGAGAGAGTGCTCCTCAATGAAGAGAAGGTACACCCCAACCTTTACCATAATAACTCTAAAAATATCGACACAAGGATGGTGAGTTGACATGTGGGTACTGTACGGGAACATCACCCCACCCCATGCGGTATAAGGATGGGTGGGATGATCAAGTTGAGCATACCGTGTGAACTCATGGTTGATGTACCACCAAACTAGCTCAATGAACAACCCAAAAAATTAAAGGATGAGAGAGAAGAGAAAGATAAAAAGCCAAAAATGTAATTGAAGTCAAGATTTACGGTCCTAAATTCAAATTCACAAAACCTTAGGGGCCATTTTGCCATTTTCTCACTATCTTCAGAAATAAAAGACTCATAACACCACCTTATCTATCTTCTTCCGCCAATGTGGGACTAGCCCACTTGGTAGAGGCTCTTGACTCTTAGATTGAAGGTAATGGGTTCAAACCCAGGCATTGAGTGAATTATTTGATGTAATTTAGAAGTAGGTGTTATGTACCCGGTCAATCTATCCATCCACCTCCACGTCTTTCATGCATAATTAGTTTGAGATTGTGTTGCACGTTTTTCTAAGTAGTGGGTTAGTGTTCTTTTAGTTATTTTTAAGTAGTGGGTTAGTAGTCTAGTTTAAGTTTAGTTCTCTTTTATTTGTAAGCCTATAAAAGGCTATTTGATTTGGGTATGAAGTATGAATGAAAATGATTTGAGTCTATAATCTCTTTAAATTGCTTCTGGTCTTTTTTAATTCCCTTCTAGTTATCAAAAATCCGATTGGTACATATCAATTAGATTGTTATGTACCCGGTCAATCTATCCATCCACCTCCACGTCTTTCATGCATAATTAGTTTGAGATTGTGCTGCACGTTTTTCTAAGTAGTGGATTAGTGTTCTTTTAGTTATTTTTAAGTAGTGGGTTAGTAGTCTAGTTTAATTTTATTTCTCTTTTATTTGTAAGGCTATTTGATTTGGGTATGAAGTATGAATGAAAATGATTTAATTCTATAATCTCTCTAAATTGTTTCTGGTCTTCTTTAATCCCCTTCTAGTTATCAAAAATTCGATTGGTACATATCAGTAGGAGTTAGGGCTGTCCAAAATACTCGACGCTCGAAACTCGCTCGAACTCGTTCAAAAAATGCTCGGAAATATGCTCGTTCGAATTCGGCTCGGTTTGTAAACGAACCGAGCACGAGAAAAGGTACGCTCGCTCGTTGCTCGTTCGGTTTGGCTCGAATTAATTTTTAATTTATATATATATATATATATATATAGTTAATGAATTAATATTTTATACATTTATAAATAACTCTTTTAGTCCAATCCATTATGGAATCTCTTATAGTGAATCAAGAGTATCTCAACTTAAAACTTAAAAAGAAAGAAAAAACTCTTTAGTAATTACGTTACTTCACTAGTTCACCTTCAGAGCTCTCTCCTCAATTCAAGTCTCAAACTGTCTCTGCCTTAAAATCCCTAACCCTAATCGGTCGCCGCCCTCACGAGCAGCCTTTGCGGCTCTGAGATTCAAGTCTCAAATCGTCTCCCTCTTGGCCAGTCGATCAGCCTTTGCGGCTCACGATCAGCGACGCCGAGCGACGAGCAGCTTTTGCGGCTCTCCAATTCGAAAGGCACACTTCGCTGCTCGCTCGAAAAATTAATGCTCGAATAATGCTCGTTTGATTTTCCGCTCGGTTGTAAACGAGCCGATCGGCTCGGTTCGGTTTGTAAACGAACCAAGCACGAGCAAAGGTCCGCTCGGTTCGGTTCATGAACAACCCTAGTAGGAGTATGGTAGATTTGACGTTAAAAAAAAATCTATCTTCTTCCACCGTAGCCATGACTGCCTCTCTTACCTCCTCTCTCTCCTCAATCTTTTTTAATTTCATAATTCTAATTTAAATCAAGATTAAGGGGATGAATATTGTAAATAATCTTGGTTTGTTCACATAAGACTCAGGTGATCCAAGAAAAAAAGGGTCCCTGTTTTTTGAGTTGTTTTTAGTTGGTTTTTGTTTAGTTTAAAAGTTTCTATTTGGTATTGTTTTATTTACAGTATGAAGTCTTTATTTAGGTGTGTTTATGTTTAGATGGAAACGTTTAAATAAGGAAAAAAGTTTCATAGATAGGACAAGAATGGCTTGGGGATTAACTTTTGTTTTAGCATAAAAAGAAATGTTTTCATTATAAATAAAAGAAAAGAGTTGTGGTAGGTATTTACCACAAAAATCATTGTGTACGTGTTTGTTTTGCTCTCTGATTTTCAGCACAATCGAAGTTTTAAAATTACTAATTGTTTTGCTCTCTGAATTATGTAGAAATTAGTTTTAATAGCTTAATATTTTATTAGAGTAAATATGTCACAAAATGTAAATATCAACTTATTCATTGGTTCGCTAGGAGCTCATAACTTAAAATACCAACTGTAGTCTTTTTAAAGTTTTTTTTAATTGGCAGAGGCGAAATTCAATCCCGGCTGATTTACTTGTAAACGATAAATTCAGGTTATATTTTCTCTCTAAGACGTCAAAAGTCTCCCATAGTGTATATTTAATATATAAATCCTCCTAATTCATGTTTTAGCATCATTATAATAATATAATATTTGTAATCATATTATTTATAAAAAAAACCCGACCCATTTGACCCGTCATCTACCTACCATTTTCACCTCTAGACAAGGTGAACTTACGAGATGAAAAATCTTTTTACCAAAGATATTTTGATTTTTAGGTGTCACAACTTGCATCTCAAGCTAAACGAGGAAGAAGTGTTCTTGGTAATTAAAAAGTTTTCTATAAAGGGTTTTCTCATGGGGAGGTCATGGGTTCGAATTCTGACGAGGGGAATTTTGCTAGTACCTTCCACAGTACTAGGCGTTAGCCGTTGAAAAAAAAAAGTAAAGAGGCTAATGGTCATTTTGCATTAATTTAATAACTTATTTTTACGTTTGTTAGTGAAAAGAACTAAATGTAATGGTCAAACCTAATTTTGAAAAAAAACAAAACCGCAAAGACTATTTGTTTAGTTATCTAATATTTTTATCTATTTCATTAATATCCACTGGAAACAAAATTGGCTGCTTGGTCATGCACCCATTTTGTCTACAACATCTTGGGTTTGAAGTGAATGTAAAGGTGTTGTTGGATGGGGTTTGGTGTATTTAGGAGTTTACTACGGGTATAGGTTTGATACACACCTCACAAAATAAACCCACTTATCTTACTTTGGGTCGATATGGGTTTTTTATAATGACAAGTTAGGTTATTTTTTTTTTGAACGGCAACAATGAGATTACTCAAAGAAAGCTACCGGGAAACCAACAAAAACCCCAAAACAAGCAACAAAAGGAAACCAAAGACAACTAAGAACCCCACGAAGGCAACAAAACTAACCGAGGAAGCCAAAGGAGACACAAAAACCCCACCAGGCCAGAACCTTACTAGACCCCCAAGAGAGGGTTACAAACCCAATTACCCCAAATAAAATTACAATTCTGGGGTTTATAATTTCTTTGTTTTTTTTTATCATTTTTTAAAAAACGGGTACATTCTGACCCGTGTTTATTTTTGTTAAAACACCGTACCAAAATGATAATTATTTAAAATGACACGTTCCGACTTGAACCCGTTCTCCCGCCTACATGTTTTGCAAGGTATAGTTTGATATCATATTTGTGATTGTTTGAAAATTAATCTTGTTGTGTCGTGTCACTAATAGGTGATATTGATCGTGTTAAACGTGTCGTGTACACGTTTATAAACAGGTTCGTGTTTGATGAAAATGACATGATTAGTTAATCGTGTTGTGTTCTGTTTAGCACCCGTGTAAATCGTGTCTTGTCGTGTCCGTCCTGTTTAACACGTTTAGACCTGTTTTCCCAGCCCTAATTATACAACACTTATATACCTAATATAATTTTTTTGCATTTGTAATATGTTATGCATTAAATTATTTTCATAGCATAGAACATCTATCCTATATAATTAAAGAATAAAACTTCCTGCCACTTGTCAATCATACAGCCAACCTCATAAAATGGGTTAAAAAAACCCATTTACTGACTATGCGGGTATACACGCGGGTCTTTAACCCGGGAACAGCACAACCCGTTTATGAACCCTTGTATTCCTTCATAACCCGGATATTCATTATCTCTAAAATTCCCCACCGACGAACAAACCCTAACCTTCTCTTCGCCGCACACCTTCATTCCCGTATCTGTTCTAAAGATTCAAAGTATGTTTTTATAACCCGACCCGCTCATTCTGTTTCATCACGATTGTATTCTAACCCTAATTCTAACGCCACATTTTTCACATCTGGACTTCTCTACTCAATCTCATCATACCGATTCGATCTGCATAATTGTTGGATCCTTTCAAAGTCGCATATGTTTCAATCGATTTCGTCATGTATGTTTATTCCAATCAATTTCACTGTTTAATGTTTCAATCAATCGATTTCGTCGCGTAATCCTTTTGAATCTGTTGATAAATTAGGCGTAGATGGAGTCGAGTAGAGTCGATTTCGTCTGATTTGAGGATTATGACCTTCTGATCGGAGATGGAGTCGAGTAGAGTGAAACCGTCTTCGTTGTCGGAGATGGTGACGGAAGTAGATTATTCGGTGAAGAATTCAAAGTTTTTGGCTTTGAATGCGATTGCAAATTTTTGAAACATATCGGATATTTGTCGGGGTTTAGAGAAAGCTGCTGCTCCGAATTCCATTTGGATGTTTTTCTGCTATGGGTGAGTTCTTGATTTTTTGTGCTTAACAATTTTGTATTTGGTAGAGTTGGTTTGGATTATGTATACAGATTCTGATTTCAGAGGAGAATATGCAAAATAATCGGACCAAAACTGATGCATATTTGGGTTCCTAATTGTTAACACAATCAGATTAAATGGGTTTTTTTGCAATTGTAATGAAAATTGATTTGTGCAATTGTTAAAATATTGAAAACAGATTTATGCAACTTGTGCAATTGAAAACGTCTCATCCGCAACACTATCTACCGTCAAACATGTATACATCAAATACATATGTATATGTACTGTTTCTCTGTTTTGTAGTGGTGTAAAGATGGTCAATCAACTACATATAGCATCAGCAGTAGTCTTGGGAGACAACTCTGCATTGACAGTAATCTTGGGAGACAAGTTCAACTTATGTATTGACAGTGAGCTGTCCAAGTTTTTATGGCCGAGTTGACTCGGTAGATTCAGCAATGCTCACAAGATCTGTTGTCCAGGAGTGCTTTGGATTTGGAGCAGTGACCATCTACATAGAAATAAAAAAAACATCCATAAATCAAGGTATGTATTTTTAGAATTCAGCCCCTAAAAACTTGAGCTTTATACTCATAAATCAAGAAGAGAAAAGGATAAAGCATTTGCAAAAATAAAAGGAGCATACTATAATGACCGATTTGCAAAAACCAATGTGTCAGATGTCATGTTGCAAAAAATGTATTTTTTCTGTATCATGAAGTCATATAAGTGGGGTTTTATGTTTTAGAAGTACACTTTTGACGACTTTCTACCATTTGATCCTTTTCCTTTTAAGCTGTTTTTAAAAAAAATTCCTTTCAAGTTAACTTTTATCTGAATCGCTAAGTAGTTCACGAGGTACATACTGTGAACATTAAGTGAAATTTAAGGGTCGTCTATTCATAGCCAGTTTGAATTGACGCTTTCTCAAAAGTAGTTAATTTCTTTATCCTGCAACAATTACAATTTATGTTGGTCAACAGGATAGACCTCCTTTAGCGTAAACAGTAGCAACTGGAGTTGCGGTTTCTGTTGGTCAACATGATAGGCCTCCTTCAGAGTCAAGGGTAGCAACTAGAGTTGCAATTTCTGTTGGTCAACATGGAATTTCTGCACTGGAAAATGAAGGCTTGAAGAGTAGATATGAAGGTAATTATTGTGATAAAGAAATTCTAGGTGGGACAGGGCAGTCCAGTACAATGTAGCAGCAGATAAAGGAAGTGAAGAGTCATGACATCCCTTCAAAGAATCTACCATTAGGTTGGAAAAAAAAGCTATGGATTATTTATGCCAAGTCTGTGTGTCATCGTTACTAGAGGAGGCATAATACAAAGCAGTTGTTAGCTGTGTAGGTAGTGGCAGTGGCATAATTAGGAATAGCATGCAACATAACAATATCACAAATTTGGGGGAGTCTTCTGCATAATTAATGACTAAAACAAATACAACTTCTCCACCTAGACAGGTATAGAGAAAAATTTTAGAATGTAAGAATTTGTTTTCATCTTTAAAGTTTAATTACTGTAAATATTCTTGCCTGAAAACAATATTTATGAATATTTATTAGTTATTACCTCAAAAATACTTTTGGTTGCATTACTAGAACCAAGGCATCACCACGTGTGTGTGTGTGTGTATATATACATAGGGTAGACATCAATTTTGAACCACCTCTTCATGTTCAAACAACTTCAATGGACCCTTACCTATTGACTTGGGAGAATTGACTTCTTTAGAGCAAATGTAAGTATATCTTGTAATCTACATACATCAATTCTTCATCTCAAGTGATAAATCCGTTGATTCGTGTATTTGTTATTAAGATTTCATTATATATGTTGTTGGTTAATTAGGTACATAGACGACAATGGAGTCAGAGGGCCGATTCCTCAAGAATTATCACACTTGAATTTCCTTCACGCTGTGTAATTTAGTGCTTCCATAAAAATTTGTTGATAATTTATTTTAGTATGAAAAATTGTATGTTTTTATAAAAAAATCCACAACCGGTGGGCATCAGACAACAGTTTTACCTTCCTGAGTTTTTGAGATCTTTTACAAATCTAACAACATTGTAAGCCTGATTATTATGTATTTATTTTGATTATAAAAATTCAGTTTCATGGTAATGGATGTTTGTTAGTGTTCTTCAGGAGACCTGAAGGAGCAGCTCTTGAAGGCCTGAAGCTAGCAGTTATGCTGCTTTGACTAAACTAGAGAACCTGTAAGATCATTCACTAATTTTGTAAATTAATCGATATTTAAAGCATTAAGCCGCTCATATGTTAATTAATCCAATATATTTGTTCATATCTTTTTTCATATAGGCGAGTTGGTGATCTGAGTGGTGAAGATTCGACCCTTGATTTCCTGGTTGGGTAACGGGTCAATACAGGTTTGGGTCTCCTGAAGAACACTAACAAACATATCTTTTTCCATATTTTTTATGTCAAATTTTCTAGCAGGTTCTTTGTTTCACACGGGTTTTAAACTAATTCCAATTGAAGTTCATATATTACAATGTGATGACAGAAAAATAATAGAGTTTATTTATGATTATAATACATGCATTAGAGAACAAGTGGAATTATTAAGTATTTTTCTTTGGAATAAACTGAAAAGGTCAAACAAGGCATCTTTGTAGATTTAATGGGTTAACTCGATTTTGGTCTGATTTAGTTTGGTTCCAAACGGTGATATAGATAATAACTTGATTCACTAATTAAAAATATCTTCATTTACCCCATATGATTTATTTGACCCTATTATGCTTGAAATCTTCATTTTTTGCTTTCAAGATTCAATTCATGTGTTTCTCATTCTTATGGCACTAAAACATCACAAGTAGAACATAAACATAAAATGTATAAGGATGGGTTGGATGAGTAATGTGTCAAAACAAGTAATTTTATGCTATGGGTTGGAGTTGGGTTTGGGTTAGGTCAACCCACTAACACACTTTTCTGCTTATTATGCAATGGGTTGGGGTTGGGTTAGTGTGTAATTCTAAAATATTTTTGGTTTTTTAAAGATAAAACATGACACCAAAAAAAAACCTTTTCTTTTGTATATGATTCTGCAGGTGTTAGCAAAGATGATTTGGTATTTATGATGTCTCTATTTGTAAAATCAGATGTTTTCATCCCTGGAAAGTCTAGCTGTTCATTCATTACACATTTTGTATGTGTATATACCAAGTGAATGTATATTTGTACTTAGAATAGCTCATTTCTCTATACTTATTTTGTTAACTCATATGGGGTTGTATTTCGTAATCATATTTAATACATTCTTAAGAAAATATAAGTTTAATATGTGAAGTATGACCAGAATCCACTTCTTGAGGCACTCAGTTTTTACTTATGGACAACTTTATATGGCACTTGCAGAGTTAAAAACAGAGACGGGTTAAGACTTTTAATCTTAGATAAGGATGAAAAAAATACAAATAAAACAACCAACGTTGTATACAAAGAAATTTTTTAACAGGTTTATGAATTATTTCAGTTTTTTTGTCATTTTGTATTTTGTTGTTTATTCACCCCGTGTAATACACGGGTTCCACGGGTTCTAACACTAGTATATAATACAAAACTATATTTGATACATAAGAAATTACAGACAACCGATGTTTATAAAAGTTACAAGTTTGATACATAAATTACAATTGGTGTTAAATAGTGTTAACACTTTCATAATTTCTTTATCTTTCTACAGCTTCAATTAAAGAAAATCGGTTCCTGAACCGGTAAGAAATCCGGGTTTTACTATCATACACAGGGGTGCATGTTCTTACAGGGCCTATCACGTGGGAAGTCATCATTCCGGTAGTTGTACATTTAAGTAACCCAAAAAAAGGAAATCGCTTTTGATTAATTTATTCAGAAAATCAACAAAAATAGATAATAATCAGCACAGAAAAAGTCAAATTTCTCAAACTATTTTCTAATCGGTGATCGGATATGTGAGATTAAAACCGTCACGATGCCGACGCGTGTTATAGATGGCGTCAACAAACCTCATAGTTGTTACGGTTATGGTGGTCGTGGTGTCCGCCGCCGTAGATCTGGTATTCAGACGAAGGTGACTGTTGTTGTTGGCCAAGCATCACCTCCTTTTGCCTCCGGAGCTCCATTACTTTCCGGTGAGAGTTGGAATGCTGAGTCAGCACAAACGTCGGACTGGCCGCCGGTCGATACTCCGGCACCAGCCTCCCTGACTTATACCTCACGCCACATGCGTTACACAGCGTCTTCGGCCCTAGCGGTCCGGTTCTCCACTGCGGCGTCTTCTCCGATGCGCAGTGCGTGCATCGACGGACTAAATCAGCCTCCGATTTACTATCGGAAGATGAAGACGTTGGCGATGAGTACGTTTCTAACTTCACCGACGTTTTTTCGGAGATCCTAACGGTAGGTAACGGCGTAGTTGATGTCCAGCTAGTATTGTTCGTAGGCGCTCTGGTTCTCCTACTCCTGGATCGGCTATGGAATGATGTATTATCCGGTTGGTAGTTTATAGTTCCGACCACGTTATTCGCCGGAAAATCACTGAACGAATCGTGCACAAAGTTCGACAGCCATTCGAGCTCCGCCACGTCATTACTCTAACAACAAAATTATGCGTAACAGAAATGAGTTACCAAATTTCACTAATATTTTTTATTATTTTGATATTTTCAACTAAAAATGCTGAGTATGGAGTACTTACAGGGACACAGAGGCCGTCGGTGAAGTCCGTGGAGTGGTGGTGGTAGTCGGTAGCAACGCCATTATAATTGTTGTTACCTCCGTATTGGAAATGGTAGCCATTGGCGGTGGATGAGGATGTAATGTTGTGATGCTGATGGAGTATGTCAGTGGCGGAGGCGCAGATTGCGTCGCTGTGGTCATCGGAAAAGTCGAGTAGCTCGTCAACGCCGGAGAAATCCTGGCCGGACGACGATATTCCGTAAATATCCATCTCTCCTCCTATTAGTTGATAATAAAGAATATTAAATTTGAACTGTTGAGTAGTGCGGAGGGCTGATGGACCGGAGTAACGGCGTCACCGGTAGTGACGGCAGACGGCGGAGGAAGAGGATGGAGTGAGAGAGGGAGGTGGGACGGGGGTTGATATAGTACGTAGGTTTGGGATGTAGGGTGGGGACCGGGGAGCAATGGAACGTGGGTAGAGTGACCATGCAATGTGAGCGCTTTCTACTTCTTCCATCACATTTCCCCTTCTTTTATCTTACACAGACTTACCAAAACTTAAGAAAAGTGAAAAACGTGCGAAGCCACCCGAATGTGACACATATGCTTGTGATAAGGGGTAATTCCGTCTACGCATAATTTACGTACAAAGTTAAATAATCACGTATAAAAAATTACGCAACACATATAATAATAACGCAACCTATGTTTATAATTAAGCAACCTATTTATAATCACGCATGTTATACGCAAATCATATCAACATTTTTTTAGAAAAAAATGATTTTTTATAATAAAAATTTAACAAGACTAATACTCAAAATAAAGAGAATTAAATGTTATATTTTATGGTATAGCTTTTTTTAAATAATGTCATATAAAAAATTAAAGAACTTAAAAAAAGTCAACAATGGTACACTATTCCAAACTTATCTCTCCAAACTCGTTTCACATATAAAAATATGTTGACGTGATATCCTCTTCATCTTAACCCAATGACCCCAAATACTTCAATAAAACCCATTTGTATTTAACCTTTCTTTTTTTTTTAAACAATTTTGTCTCAACTCTCATTGGAAAAAAGATATATAATTATAGATGTTTAGTGTTTTTTTTTTATATTTTCATGGTTGATGTTTCTTCTATATAGTTTTAAGTATATAGATTATCCGAAATGTGAATCGAAAATTCTAGTTATCTTAAACTTCAAATTTGAATATCGGTTATGGAAATTCAGATATAAAAAGACAAGTTTTAGATATCCGGTTTTAAATTCTTTTACTTTTCTAGAGTAAATGTAGTAAACTAGGGGAACACCCAATGCAGTAACTCATGGTAATAATGATAAAATGGGAGCGTTAAGGTTTACAATGTTAAAACTAAACCATGTAAAAATAATAAAAATATAAATTTTATAAAAAAGTGAGAAAACCCAAATGAAAAAAAATAACCATTTAAAAACAAAAAAAACTCACCCCCAAGGTCCAAACCCTAGTGGATGAGGTGAGAGTGGAGGAACTTCAAAGACGGCGCCACCACTAGACAAAGAGGAGTATTTTGTTTTTTTCCTCACTACAAGTATTATAACCCTAGTACATTTTGAATTGGAATGTACAGTGCTTTTGACCCATTGGTCCACGTGCTCTTTTTTTTTTTAATTTATGTTTTCACCCCTTCTACTTATATATAATATACCATTTTAATCCGTTTGATTTTCTATTAATATCGTTTTTCTATAACAGTTTCGTTCGTTAATTTATTAAAAAAATGAAATGCGCGGCTCAATTTAGTTTTTTTTTTTTTGTGAATGTTCCGGTATAATTTCTTTAAACGGAGTTGTATATAAAATCGAATTTTTTTTTTCGTATCGTAGGCTATAGCGAGCGATGTTAACGTTTCGTAACCGTGACAAACCCAACCGCTTATGAGCTAACAACATTGTTGCCAGTGTTTTTGTATTATTGTAACCGATATCGATTCTCGCTTTTATGGTTTTTGACAAACCAAACCAACGTCATGCAGGAAAAAACGATCACGCTCCCGCCGCGAAGCGCGGATACAATTACTAGTTTTATACAACAAAAATTCAGTCTTAAGACAAAAAAAAATTAAAATTAAAATACACCCAATGTAAAGACGCCATGTGGACAAACCGCCAAAGAGGACCAATGAAATGAATTTACTGTTAACGCCTCTAGTGCTTTGTATATAGTCGTAGAATAAATTAAGGGAGAAAGTAATAATGAAATATATATAAGTTTTAATACTCTTTTATTAAAGTTATTGATATCATATATATTCACCTTTTATTCAAATTCTACTGACACTCAATTATCAATGTCGGTGGTCAATAGGATTCATTCATCTTTTATCCCTTTTATCTATTTAAATATTATGTTCTCACAATTATTCTCAAGTAATTGCTGGTGGGTTTGGTTAAATGCTGTCTTTCAGCACAGAAACGCCGGTACGAAACCTACGCCACCTTCTATTTTTTCTTTACGTTTTTTGCTTTCATTTTTTTCCTTTTAATTTTTTTATATTTATTTTGTTCCTTTTACTTTCTTTTTGTTTTTTCGTATGATTTTATTTTGTTTCTTTAATTTTTTTTTTACTTTTTTTATATTTTTTCTTTTAAATTACTTTTTTGTTTTGTTTATAAAAATTATTTTATTTTCTTTGTTACTAACATCTTTAACGAATTAAGTCCTTTTTAATCCGCAGCGTACAAAGCATAATACTATTTTCCATCTATAAAAATTATTTTATTTTCTTTGTTACTAACATTTTTAACGAATTAAGTCCTTTTTAATTCGTAACGTACGAGGCATAATACTATTTTCCATCTATATTTTGATATCCAGAACCGAGCAGTCACAACTTCGTACTTTTTTTAATGTACTTAACCACGTTAATATCACCGCCGCGATACGCGTAATGAATTTCGCAAACGTGCCGCATCGCGCGCCGTCTTGCAAGATTTTTAATCTCGAGTTTGATTCCTTTTTTAAAAACATCAAAACTTGATTTTGATTGAGTGGTTATAACTTTGATTGTTAAACACTTTCGTTGTGTAAGTTGCAGGTTCGAAACCTGCAAACAACTTTTTTTTTCCTTTAATAATTCTTATTTTTTTAGTTTTGATTGCTTTCTTTTTATTACTTTTTTCTATCTATTGTTTAATACTTATTTTTTTGTTTTTTTCCTTTTCCTTTTCCTTTTTTTTATTCTTCATACGTTAATATCACCGTCTCAACTGTTTAAGTTCCGCCTTCCGCCGTGGAGCGCGGGGCAACGTTTCTAGTTCTATTTAAATTAAAGATGACAAGTTCTTTATTTTTAATAATACACTAAAACTCATTATTTTACTAAAGAATCATTTTGAAATCAAGTTTTTAAATAAAAAGCGTCAAAAAAGTGAAAGTCGCAAGAATTGCAATATGGGGACAATCGACCGTAGATCACTGTGGACCGATCGACAATGTGTTTTGTTGGGATATGGTCCGGAAACAAGACCGGACATATCCCAGAACCCAAGTCCGAACAAACACCTACAAAGATATAGTAACCTAAGGCCGGGCCTATAAACCCAAAAGCCGAGCTTTAGTTAAAGACCCGGTAGATGGGCGAGACCCGGACATGTTCAAGAGAAAGAGACAAAGAGCTAACGGTAAAAAGAAGACAAGAATCCACATGTCAAAGTACGAACCAATAAATAGAGGAGACCTGACAATACATAAACCATTACTAACAACCTTAAACAATAGCTCAGACATTACATATCCAGGCCAATAAGACAAAGATACGCTCCAGGCTAAAGACAAATAATCATCAGGTATAAATACCCCCATCAAACCCAATGTAATGTTCATGTTCTCATTCATTCCTCACACTTACTCCATATTCATTCACACACTATACTTACTCTCACACCGGAGGCTGGTCACAGCGACACCCCCCGGGGTCCTCACTGTGACGAGACTAACGATGTTCTTGTTTTGCTAGGTCAAGCTCAGTATAACCCTTCTGGAGATTCTCGGTAGCGTTCAGCCAAGGAAATTCGGGTGGAAGTACTAGCCGAGCCATCCACGACAGAGAAGAACGTCGAGGCGATAGAAACAAAAGAAGAAAGAACGTGGATGTCCCTTCTACTAGATTTCCTAAATAAAGGAATCCTTCCACCAGACTAGAAGGAGGCACGGAAGGTACAATGCAAAGCCCTTAATTATGCATTAGAAGATGAAAAATTATACCGGAAGTCCTACCTAGGCCCTATGCTGAAATGCGTGGACCTAGATGAAGCCAACTATGTGATCAGAGAATTGCACGAAGGCATCTATAGTATGCACTCGGGACCAAAGGCGGTAGTAGCACGGGCAATGAGAGTCGGATACTATTGGCCCGGGATGTACAAAACAGTGGTGGACGAGATCCAAATGTGTGATAACTACCAAAGACATTCTCCGGTAAGCTGCCACCCTTGCATGAATTTAATCTCGGTAACCTCCGCATGGCCTTTCTTTAAGTGGGCCATAGACATTGTAGGACCCTTCCCGGAAACGACGGGAAGGGTGAAATTCCTTATTGTAGCGATCGACTACTTTACCAAGTGGATCGAGGCAAAACCACTAGCAACAATCACAGGACAGCAAGTGCAACATTTCGTATGGGAAAACATAGTTTGCAGATTTGGAATACCAAAAGAGATGGTGAGTGACAACGGAAGGCAGTTTGCAGAAAGTCCGTTCAAAAGCTGGTGTGCCGAATTGCAGGTAACACAGGTGTTCTCTTCTGTTAAACACCCTCAGTCCAACGGCCAAGTGGAGCGGGCCAACAGGAGCATTGTGGAAGGGATAAAAAACCACCTCGAACCTAAGAGCCACAGCTGGGTGGAAGAAATCCCACATGTACTCTGGGCTCACCGCACCACACCAATGACCAACCACGGAGAAACGTCGTTCAGCTTAACATACGGAACTGAAACAATGATCACAACGGAAATAGGATTGCCCAGCCGGCGAACCCGGGTAGAAGAAAAAGGAAATGAAAAAGACCTAAGGTTCCACTTAAACCTGCTGAAGAGCGCCGAGAAATGGCTATCGCCAGAGAAACAAGATACAAGAAGAAGGTGGAAAAATACTACAACAGCCGCGTTAGAGGAAAGAGTTTTAAGCCCAGAGAGTTAGTATTGCGGGACAATGAAGCGAGCCAACAAGAAGACACCGGTAAGCTGGGACCCAGGTGGGAAGGCCCCTACCAAGTAATCGAAGCAAACACCAGGGGATCGTATAAGTTGGCTAGGCCGGATGACACACCTATACCCCGTACTTGGCATGGAATGCAGCTAAAGAAATACTTCATGTAAGAACGAGCACCCCAGCCAATGTCATTTCCAGTCTACTTACAATGGCTTGAAGCCTTATCTAATGAAATTTGTGTTTTTTCTTAAAAACATCACATGCCAAAAGATTAGGACAAACGAATTCGTAAGGCTATCCGGCCGGATCACCCTCGGACAAGTCACTGAAAGTAACTTACGCCCCCTGCCAAGGGCATAAGACTCAATAAAAAGTAAAAAAGGCTATTCGGCCGGATCACCCTCGGACAAGTCACTGAAAGTAACTTATTCCCCTTGCCAAGGGCATAAGACTCAATAAAAAATAAAAAGGCTATCCGGCCAGATCACCCCCGGACAAGTCACTAAAAATAACTTATGCCCCTTGCCAAGGGCATTAGACTCAATAAAAAATAAAAAGCCAATCCAGTTGGATCACCCTCGGACCACCCCTGAGCAAACCGCTACATAACTTATACCTCTTGCCAAGGGTATAAAGTTCAATAAAAAAACATAAAAGCCATCAGGCCGGACTAAATAAAGACAAACACGCAAAAGACTAAAAGGTGAGATCCAAAAACAAATACATTCATAAATTAAATTACAAGTCCAAAAGCCTAAAGAAATATACGGAGGCGCGGCACTGGAAGAAGGAGTAGCGGCACCGGTAAAAACAACCTTCAGGACGTTAAGAGAAGCTTCAGTTAAGCTGGCCAACCGGGTCACCAAGGAATGGTTGGAGGTTTGCAGAATTGTAGTGCTATCATGGAGCCTTTGAAAGGCGTCCGAATCATATCCCTCCATAGACTCCAACGGGACATGTGCCTTACTTACCGCATACCCCGCCACCAACCCTTCCTGAAAACCTACAGCCTTGGCAACCTTGTTAACAACACCTACCAATAAAAGCCATTATCGGCTACCTCTAAGACGCTCATAAAAGAGCCGAAAACCGGTACCGATAAGCCAGTCACGCTCAAAAGACAAACGATGGTTCTCTAGAACCAAAGTTTCCTTCTGAGCTGACACAGCAGCGAGATCCGCCTTAAGTCCATCTCTTTCTGCCACTAGAGCATTCCTCTCCAAAGACCAAGCATCCTCATTATCAGCCAGTAAGGTTTCCAGGTGCTGCTTGTCTTCATCCAGACGGGCCAACTGGGCCTTTAACCCTCTCTCACCCTTCTACAAAAGGTACGATGTAAACGGGAAATAAAACCTAAAAGAAACAAGGAAATATACAAGAAATATACAAGGGAAAATCACCTCCAAGGATCGGATATCACCACGGACATGATCTAAGTCCACCTGCAAAAGATTCATTTCGGAGGACGTCTTGACACACTCCGATTCCTTATCCGACACTTGATAAGATAAGCCAGAAATCTCTTCCCGGAGACGGACAATCTCGGCCTCCTGAAGCTTAGAGCCCTGAATGATAGAGTCCACTTTCTGGAGCTCAACCTTAGATCCCTCTAATTCCAATTCCATCCTTTGTAGTTGCCGCCCCTTTTCCTCCAATTCCTCCAGGAGGGCACGCTTCTCCACCATTACCTTTTTCAGGTAAACACCAAAATCATTGTGTCGGGATAAAAGAGCATGGTATCGGCCCTCAAAATAAAGCATCCTATGATGCATCTCAATAGAGCGAGACATCTGGTTGGCCATGTAAAAACTGTGATCCCGACTAAACTGGGCAGTGGTAAGACCCCTGTTAAAAACCCTCTCCCCGTAAGGGAGGACATGTTCTAGAAGGTCGTGACTCACTTCAGACGAATCAAGTACATCACTTGTGGCCAACGACCAGTTGGGAAAAAAGTTGCGGCTTGATCCTCCTCGGATAAAATAGGGATCTCATCTCCATAACCTAGCTCGTAAGGAAAATGATCATCAAAGGGACGTAAGCTAGAACCCTCACCCCCGGGAACATGGGGAGAGGGGGGGAGGCACCCCGGGGAGGAGGAAAAAGGTCGGTAATCCGATCAACAGGGGAATCAACAGGCAGGTCAGGTTGCATCGGAAAAGAACGGAGAGGAAGGACGGTCGAAGGTGGGGCAGTGGTAATCAAAGGTTCGATAATGGCCAGAGAATGAGAGGGAGGATTAAATATCACCCGTATGTTGGGACGTTTCGGGGATGACCCACTGGAAGACTCCTCGATCTTCCTCTTGCCCCGATGAACCAGGAGCACCTCCTCATTCTCGTCTTCCGACTCCAGGGGACTAATAGTGATCCCCTGAGCGGAAGAAACACCGTGAGCCGACGAAGCTTGAACAGGGCTAGATACAGCCCCAGGAACGACATCAACAGTCTTCCAGGTGACACCGAGGTCACCTTCCATTACAATATCCAACAAATCCACCTCTGTAAAAGAAAAAAACAGAGTTAAACCTCGATAAAAAAAGAAAAAAAGAGAGACAGTCAAACAAAAATAATTTTCCCCCGCTCACCAACACCATTACGAACATGGACGGGATGGAGAAGAGGCGTATCCCAATTTTAATTAACACCAGTTAGGACTAGGACTGGCTCATCAAAAACAACAATGGAAGAAGAACGAGAAGTCAACAACCCATCCTCGTAAGTACCCTTAACAGGAGTAGGATCTTCAATGGGAGTACTAATGTCCCGACGAGACAGGGTAACAGAGAGGAAATAAGAAGAAACATAAAAGAAGTGGTCTTTCCAATTATTTAGAGAAGGAAGTAAGAGGATAACGACAGTTAGCAAACTCAAAACTCTTGGTATATAAAGTTATCATCCCATCCGGAGCAACGACAGTCTGAACATGAACAGGTAGTGTAGGATTTAATCCTTGGGGAATATTGTATTTTTCACAAAAAAAACCTTAAGTTCCTGAGCGGATAGAACGGACGGAGTCATACCAAGATTATGACGCTCACCCATGACTTCTCACGAAAAACAGAAAAGAAAAGAGGAAGGAAAGTCAAAAGAAAAACAAAAGAGAAACAAACGCACCTGGCTCCATAAGACGGGGAAGGACGATGAAGGTTGAGTGAAGAAAACCAGGAGGAAAGAGAAGGGGCAGAGCGAATGTCTGGAAGAAAAAGAGGCGTAAAAAAGAAAGGATGAGAAGATTACAATAGTAATAAAGGGAAAAAGTAAGTCGGTTAAAAAGTAATTTGAATTTCAAACGTTGGAAAGGGACAGATGGTCAACACTTGGCGGATCCCCTCCTCAGAAGCCATTGGATATTTGAGTCTAAAAAGAACTCAAGTACCTAATAATACAACTGTCTTCCACCCACAACTCAACAGACACTTCAGATCCTCAAAGGTAAAGAAAAGAAAATTAGTCTATCACCTGCTCCGGCATGACCAAAGCAACTAATAGACTAGGGGGACTTGTTGGGATATGGTCCGGAAAGAAGACCGGAATATCCCAGAACCCAAGTCCGGACAAACACTTACAAATATATAGTAACCTAAGGCCGGGCCTATAAACCCAAAAGTCGGGCTTTAGTTAAAGACCTGACAGATGGGCGAGACCCGGACATGTTCATAAGAAAGAGACAAAGAGCTAACGGTAAAAAGGAGACAAGAATCCACATGTCAAAGTACGAACCAATAAATAGAGGAGACCCGACAATGCATAAACCATTACTAACAACCTTAAACAATGGCTCAGGCATTACATATCCAGACCAATAAGACAAAGATACACTCCAGGGTAAAGACAAATAATCATCAGATATAAATACCCCATCAAACCCAAGGTAATGTTCATGTTCTCATTTATTCCTCACACTTACTCCATATTCATTCACACCCTATACTTACTCACGCAGGAGGCTGGTCACAGCGACACCCCCCGGGGTCCTCACTGTGACGAGACTAACGGTGTTCTTGTTTTGCTAGGTCAAGCTCAGTATAACCCTTCTGGAGACTCTAGGAGAACCTGACCATCCGAAGATCCTGGAGTTTACATGTTTACTTTTGGTCTTTGAAAACCGGTTTCATATAAATTCAAGACTTTGACCTCACTTACACCCCATCTTTTGAAGATCCAGAAACTAATGTTCATATTCTCTCAAGTCTCAATTAATGTTTACGCTCATATCTCTCTTCAATTTGCAAGATAAAAGAAAGATCAAGGTTAAAAGGTACAGGAAAGGAGTATATCCACTATAAACTTTATTATCAAAACACTTTTATGTATTTCTAAGTATTAATTTTTTTTAAAGGTAAATTTATTTATTCATGTGTGAGTGGTAATTGAACCCATGACCTTCTTAAACCTTGGTATTCCAGAATGATTTTCCTTTACTATTAAGTGTTGATCACTATCGAGTTCGTGAGAAGAGGAAAGATGATCATTACCTAGACTAGTAAGAAGAAAAAGAGGTGACTACATCCTTAAAATTAAGAAGCTAGTAGTTATTCTTTCCACGTAACAATGAAAAAGTTGCCGTGGTCTCTACGCTCTTAGAGAAACCTTTGTGCTCAGTGATCCCTACCAGGACGATAGTAAAGAACAAACTATATATTGGTTGAAGACCAATGAATGGACGTAAAATGAATTTGTTAATATCCACCTGAACCATATACGTATGTGTCATCTCTTCCCTGATCTCTTACAAACTTCCAAATCTTGTATTTTGGAAATGATCTCCAAACTGTTTCAAAAAAGCAATTGCATGATCGACGAAATAATATGTTTAATACAAACGTTTGCAAGCAAAGGTTATTCGAATGTAAACATAAAATCTATATCGCGAAATGTTTACAACAAAATTTGTTTGAATCAAAGCTTAAACTGTTATGAGATAAAACTTGTTTGAATCAAAATTGTTATGCATAACATGTATGAAAGTAAAATTCCTTTTTTTAATTTTAATTTCAAAAACGTCGGTTTAAGTGTCTTTTTCTTCTTTTTTACATACGAGGATGGTGTCGAGTTGATCGTGCGATCTTTTTCAACATATTTTTCGTTATGATGTTGTCGTTGAAGCTCGGAAAACAAACCTCGATGTCCCGTCCTTTTAAGATAAAAAAAATAGATAAATCACGTGACCGACATCATTGAATCACGTGATGGGTGAAAGATAGGGGTTGATGATCCCAATGCACAAACAAACAAGTCACGTGCACCCTCATGTGCTCACTTGTTGATTACAGCTTTTCTGATGGATTATATTTTTAATCATCATTAATCCCAACAATTTTTTTTTATTGTTATTCTTTCTTCACTAATAATTACATTGATCCAAGTAATAGTAGCAAGTGCCAAGTAGCAACACGTTTTTAATCTAAAAATACAATGTGTGTTCGTATAGAATTTTATGTTTGAGATACAGAATAGTAAAACAAATTTTAACGTTTCGTATAAAATTTATATCCGCTCATAAATAAAATTATGTGGAAAGTAGTAGAGACTTTTACCTTTTTAGTGTACTCATTATCCGAATATAAAAAAACGAAACAATAGTAATAATAATAAAAGCAAAAATAAAATAAAAAAGAAAAAAAGAAGTGAAAGTACATATGGCAAGTGATGTGTGGTTTGGTACTATTTATCATCATCCATTTTTAATAAGTTATATGTAATATTCATAGCCTTTGCTAGGATATATTTAGCCAATTACAAGTATATCCACACGACTCTCACTCCAAACAGATTTGACTCCGACTAGTCATCTTCTCCTCATTATAGCAAAAGTTTGTGGGTTTTAATGTATTGCTAGAATGGAGGATTTGAGAGATTATTGCTTAGTTCTCGAGCTTGATGATGTGAATTTGATTTTATAAATATTAGTATTTGATGTGGCTTCCTTTCTACAAAGGGTTTACGGTGGTGACAGAGGTATCTACTCGATTTTATAGTTGAATTTGATGTGAATTCAGTGATCTCCAAATGGCCAACGGGTTCGTCGGTGATGCTGGTGACAGTGATAACGACAACGGTACCTGTCAACAACATAGTAGAATAGCGTTGATGGGGGTGTATATTCTTTAATTAAAGGATAAAAATGATTATTTCATATTTATTTAACATTAATTTTTAAGGTGTTAAAAGAAAAAATGTTATACAATTGCAAATACTTAAGACTAAATTCATAATTTCATAAAAGGTTAAGAAACTATTATAATAAAAACATCATATGTAACTTACTTGCTTACAAATAATTGAGGTTAAATTCATAATATCATAAAGGTTAAAAAACTACTATAATAAAAGCATATTGTATAACTTATTTGCTTGTTATGCGTACTATTAATTTGGTTTGAACAGGTTGTAGATGTATCATATTTCATCGTCTTTAAAACAGTTTTAGCATGTTTTTACTTTATTAAAATGTCTAAAATAACAATTTAATGTTTCTATAATTTTCATGCTTCGTTGCTTAAACATTTTCACTATTAAAATGTCTAAAATAATAAAATAAAACTTCTCTATAGTTTTTATGTAATTTATTCTTTTATGTAAAATAGTAACTTTTTTTTTTAATTACGAAACCAAAATACCGGATATAATAACATTTTCTTGAATTATTTTTCTGGGAAATAAAAAGCATTCATACGAGATTGCTTAAACTATAAGAAACTAAAACTATATATCTATTTTATGTAATAATTTTCCTTTTTGTGCATATAACAAAAAAAAAATGCGGAACATGTGCGATAATAAATAACCTGTAAATATATAATCATTCGTATAACTTTCATCTTATCGTGATTGATTCAATAAAAATGGGAAAAAACGAGCTATTGTAATTCATTGTCAAGTTAATGTACTTTTTTAAGCCCCACCATAACCTAACTCCGTGTTATAAATTATTATTCTAATTTTAAACAACTCTCTTACTAATCTAAATAAATTTTTAATGACGACTAAACGTGGTAAAAGATCAATAATAGTAAAAACATTTATTATTATTATTATTATTATTAAATTAAGTCATTGGCAGAAAGTGATATAGTTGATATTACCATATTTTAACACATAAAATTGATATCTACTAAACCTTAAAAGGCGAGGTAACTTAGTAATAAAGTGTCCATCGTGATATATTCACACTTTCACTCCGGTATTTTTAAGGGTTGAATTTTATCGCGGAGCTTCTGGTGCTCGGCCTTAACCTACAAACAAGTTAGACACTTGCTTAAATAGGATGTTACATCATTCTTCAGGCCCGACCATTAATAATATTTCTTATGGTTTTGATACATTTTTGTGCTGCCTGGATGTATAGAATAACGAGACTTATGGGCTTATTCGAGAATCTTAGTCCAAAGCTCGTCTTCCTTGGGTATCCAGATTCGGCCAAACCTAGTCCACAAACCAAGGGTGTTAACCTCAAGTGACTCTTGTTGACCTACCATTCTTTCCTTCTTCACATTCTCCGGTTTAAGCGCTTCAACTTGTGCCTTTTCAATTTCGGCCATGAGATCAGGCCTCACCACCAGTTGACATGCTTTCACTGATAAGAGTTGGTCTCACCTTTCGGCTTAGAGCATCAGCCACATGCTCGCCTTCCCCGGGTGGTACAATATTTTACAATCGTAATCCTTCAACAACTCCAACAATCGTCTTTGCCATTGTGAGGCCTGATCCCCAAGTTGATCAAACCGCATGTTTGACCCCCAAATTTTAAATATTGTAAACTTAGCCCAAACTTTTGTGACATGATTGCGCGTTTAGCTCCTAACGTTACTATCAGTTAGTTTTTAATAAAAAATTAGCCAATTTGCCATCCGCGTAACTTACGATTGTAAACTTAACTCTAAAAATGAGTTAGAATCAGTGAAACTCTGTAAAAATCAGTAAAAAATTAGTGATTTTTACTATTTTTATTGATTTTTTAAACTTATTTCTACTGATTTTAACTTATTTTAGGGTTAAGTTTGCAATCGTAAGTCATGCGGATGGCACCGAAAACCGAATCGTATACTCACCGTATTGTGAATTTGTTTTCGGTTTGGTTCCTAACAACTAGGTTTTCCCCCGCGCTTTGCGGCGGGAGTTCGATTGTTATCTTTACTTATCTCATTTACAGGACAAAACTTACGTTGAAACGCTGACTCGCTATAGCCTATAATACAAAAAAAAAACCAGTTTTAATACAAATCAATTTTCAAACGTTGCCGAAAAACCTTTTTAAAACCGCGCATTGTGGCAGGAAGGTTAAAACCTGTAACCTTCCGATTTGATGACCCAACAAAAAAAGTAACGTTAAATCATTAAAAAGAACCCAAAACTAAAAACATAATTAGTTTTTCACATAAATTTATTAAAAAAAAAGATAGAAACGTGTCTCCCGAGTAATTGAGGTTAAAAAAAACACCTTCCCGAAACACTATATTTATAATAAGTTGGAACTGGATTTTTTTGACTTAAAGATTTTTCTTAATTCTTTGATATGAGCTTCTCAACCATATATGTTGCATCTTTACAATGGTCTGGGCACCTTCTTCCTCCACACTAATTCCAAATTGATTCATGTCCCATCAGAATCTCAACCTGTGTTCAAAAATTAGATTATTATTTCAATATCATAGTTTCTATAACCATATTTAACACATTTAGTACTGACTAAACTTATTAAAAAAAGAGCGCAATCACAAAGTGTAAACCAACTTGACCAGACCCGTTTTAATTCCTACTAAAACATAATCGTTTGGACTGAACCTGAGATGACCTTTTCTTGGCCAAAGCAAATTCAAGATCTTTTTAAAGCGCACCGCTTTGGCCTTACCTGTTTTGAATCGTTAAGTAACCTGACCTGACCCACCGTAATATTAATTTACCTGTTAAATATATCAATTTTAAATCATGCCTAAAACTTTCTTCACCAAAAGAAATTGAGATCTTTTTAAAACGACCGATTTTTATCTCACATGTTACCTAAGCTGACCCGAACCGCCATAATATTAATTAACCTCTTAAAGGTACCAAATTTAATTCCTGATTAAAACTTTTTATAAAAAACAAAATCGAGATATTTTTCAACCGTTAGGTAACCTAACCCGACGTTAAAATGACTGTGACAGTGGAGGTAATACAAATGTCAAGGAAAAGTGAAAAGGTAAATGCGCATAAGAAGAAAATCTCTTAACTTAAGTTGCAAACGAATCTATTGTTGCAAGCTAGTAGACATTGGTGGCAAAAGTGGATATGAATATGTAAACAAAGGACGACAACCTACAAACCCAAAACATCCAATGAAGCCACAATGAAAATACTCTATTAAACGCTAAAAAAATAAGCACATAATACACACAACTTTGGCTTTACATTGTAACCCTTTTTGTTCAGGTTGCAAGGGGGTTAGTATTAATTATAAAAATCTTAACAAACAGTTAAATCCCACATTGCAAAAAATGATTGAGCCTCTACTAAGTTTTTGGTTTGGTCGAGGTTGCGTTGCGCCTCACGTGATGAAATATTACTTTTTTATCTAAGGCCATCCATAGTGGTTTCACTAAAAAGTGAACCACAATGATATGCCTACCACTCAAAGAAGTGATGCGGGGATGGACGCGAGGTCAGGTTTTCTTGGCTCAAGTTATACGTAATTATATTAAAACTTAGATAGAAAAAACATAAAACCTAGGCATGAAAATAACCGTCTTTTAATAATAAAATTGGTATTCCAAATAAATAGAGAAGCTTACCTTGCGAAGCTTTCCAAATGATTGCACATTGTTTACTCTTCTTTGCATCTGAACATGTGAATTGCAGTCAATTGAGTAGATTTTATCATAGTTTAAAAGTAGCATAAAGTTAAAAGAAATTAAAGGGATAATTAAGCAAGCGCATAATTAGAAAAACTATATAAGTTTGAGTCAATAAATAACACTTATGTGGACAAACAGGTGAGTAGCAAACCACCAAGCCAATAGCCCATTTTTGTATTAAAACAGGTTTAATACATATTTATCATCCAAATAGTTCTTAATATTTGTAAAAAAAATAAGCATATGCAAAAGACGTGGTTTGGTGTTGGAAAATACGTTCACCATAAATGTCAGTGCAATACCACACATACTCCATTATGCTAATGCAGAAAAATGCAAGATAGTCAAATCGTGAGGTCTGATGTCAAACGGCCATACTTTAAATTGCAAATAACAAACTGAACTAATCTTTTCTTCTTTTTGGTATTTGGTAGATAGCTTAGGTAGTTACAATGGTTGCATGAATTTTTTTTACACTAAATTTGAACTTGAAATCAAGAAAATCTTACATAAAAAATCCAAGCCTATTGTAGACAACATGATACAAATCAAAAACATATTGTAGTATTTGCAATACCAAAATTTCAGTGTTGGCAATACCAAAGTAACCATTTTCAGTGACGCACATACAGATCGCAGAACATCAAATCGCATATGTATTCTTTAGATCATACAAACAAAAATCGACATACAAATTGAAGAACATGAATACATATTTTATTCAACAAAAATACGGCAAAAATATTTACATATTTCAACTTGAAAGTTCTACACTGATATTACATATTTTTAACTATTTTAGTTTTAACAACTTTTAAGTTTTTCAAAATTTTCAAGCCTTCTGTTTCTACTACACTCTAAAAGGGGATACACTAAAAACTTATTTTAATTGATACATCAAGTATGCCAACGTTATTCTGTTTATAATGTTATGTTGCAATTATTTTGGTTTTACTTGCTATACATTTAATATTTAATAATTAAGCAAAAACTTTATGCAAGCTCATCCAAGTGCATACCTTATTATCTTGACCTTGAGCGGGTCTTGGGATTCGCTCAGATTCAATATCATATTTCAAAACTCTAAAGCACTCGAGTCGTTCTTCTAAGAAAATTCCATGCGTACGCACCGAAGCAGAACAATCCCAAGCTAGCAGAAGATATTTTAGAAATAAGTAAGCACTCAAAAACATCGTAAAAATCTAATTATAAATTCATAACGAATTAGAAAGGGTTTAGACAACAACCAACAGGGCTTGAATCATCCTCGAAATTAGCCAACCAGAGAACACGTCCTCTTTGTTGGAAATTTAGAAGTTCTTCCCTGAAAGTAGGATCACCCTCCCTTAGTGTCCTATGGATAAGTATCAATGTCTTTAATGCCACCTGAATTGAAACCAAAATGTTAAGAAACAAAAGACTTAAGAAGCCATTTTAATCCTAAACTGTGTGAACAAATGACACTCATCATTTGATTCTTCTAAAACTAAAATGTTGATTCGAAATCAAAATAAGAATACGATGAGCATCTTGATGCACTTGTGACAAAATTCAATAATTACAAATAGTTTTTAACCTTTTTGAATATCAATATGACTATGAGAAAGACAATTAATACATGCTCTTGTTAGTCCATCAGGCTCTAAATTCTGAGCATTTGCAGTTAGATTAGAGAGTTCTAAGTTCCACAAAAGTTCACATACTTGCTGTATGGTTAATATATTAATAAGATTTCATCAATGATCAAACCCTAATTTCACATCTATCAACACCAACAAAAGAAACTTTAAAACAACATTAAACAGTACCGTCCAATTTCAAGTCTTGGCTAATCACACATCAATCAGCAACAAATCCAAGTTCATCAACACAGGTGTATCACCGGATGAGGGAGGCGCAGAAACCATAAGAATTTAGCGGTCCTCAACTACCGCCACCACACCGCCGCCGCCTAGGGTTCCGGGGAGGCAAAAATCAGTCGACAAAAGTCGTTTGATTTGGGCAAACAAACCCTAACTATCACCCCTATTCAAGAACCCGGCAGCTATCACCCCTATTCAAGAACCCGGCAGCGACGATCGGTAATGGCGGCTGTCAAAGAACTCAGAAGAAGACAGAGAGACAAACGACAAAAATCATTTGATTTTCCCCTAATCGGGAACCCATAGAAACACCACCACCACACCACCGCCACCTAGGGTTCAAAAGAACGCAGAGAAAAGGAGAGAGAGAGGTTGAGGGACAAGTCACCAACTGACGAACAGAGGATCGGCCGACCAAAGACCGGCCAAGGGGACGAAGATCGAAGGCAGAAGACTGCACCCACTCTTTCTCCTTCGTCTGTGTGTCTTCAGAAGTAACATCGGAGGACAAAGAGAGAGAGAGAAGGAGATGGCACATTTATCATTGGTACCTACGCATCAGCGGTTGTATCAAAAGCTGATAGGCTTGCACGTTACTATTCATCCAGTTGGCAATTGTTTAGTCTGTAATATCCAAATTGTGATATTGGTTTTCGGTTCGGTTAACGGATATATATTTTTTTGGAATTGGTTTAAACAGAATAAGTGATAACTATATATGTAATTAGTAATATGTTTAGGGACTTAGTGTTTAAATTAACCTATATATGATAATATACGTATGAGAGTTTCTCTGCTACCCCACTCTCCTCTCGTCACCGCCTCTAAAACCCTCAAATCCCTCCTCTTGTCGCCGTCTCACCAAGAAACCAAAATTAGACGAAAATGTTATTCGGTTGAAAACAGTTGAACTTAGTTTGTTTGGTTTTTTTAACCGAAACCAAACCGAATTGAATTCCGTTCGTTTAAACAAATTCTCAATACGGTTCGGTTCGGATAACGAATAGACCTAAAGAATTAAAAACCAAATAAACCGAACCGCGTTGAATACTCCTAATCATCACTTTTAGTTATTTTTTTCAATCATTAACTAGTCGTAGGAACGACTTAACCTTTTTCTGGAGCAAGGCCTTTTTTGTAATTTATTTTACTTAGGTTTCTAACACGTGAGAATACGGTAACACATTTTTATATAAACGATTTCTACAAGACATACAATTGCACATATTAGAGTTGAAGTGAGTTTTAATGAAAAGAAAATCATTCAAAGTATACTGATTCTTTATTCTTTTTGTAGAAACCTACAAATCAAATAAAGTTAAACCCTAAATATAGCCCTTCAAGCTTCAACTTATCTTTTTTTCAATCGACTCCCCTTACAAGTCGAATAGGTGAAAACGACGTGAAATTAGAAAAAAAAAATGACCTAATGGAGTAATGGGTTGATTTATATTTGTTCTTCCTTGGGTTTTTTTAGCTCCACCCCGTTGGGCTCAATATCAGAAAAATATAATCCAAGTCCTTCAAAGTTAACATTATTATCTATAGGAAGAAGCAAATAAATATAATGTCTTTAAATATTATAAACTAGGTTAGAAACTCATGTATTATACGTGTTGAATAAATCCAACTTGTTGTAAATCTATAGTTTCTATGGAGACTTGTATGTTGGATGTCATCAGCCATTGGTGAAATAAAAAATAATAAAGATTTAAAATTTATAAATAACAAATAATGAAGATTTAAGAATTTAAAATTATATTTTGATATAAGATATAATTAAAATCTTCTAAAGATTTAGTAAATTTTAATAAAATATTAGAATAAATTTTAGATATTTAATCATTTAAAACCATTATTATTTAATAGGAAAGAGGCGGGAAACAAAAATCTAGACTTCACCAGAAGTAAACATGTAATAATCAAGTTACTTATTTATAGCATTTCTTGATATCGATCTTTGAGTCTTGGCAGGGGCGGAACTACGGGAGGGTCCAGGGGGTCACTGGACCCTCCGGCCGGCGAAATTCTGTTATAACCGGAGTACTCAACCTAAATGTTTTCTTGTATTTTGACCTTATCGATCGTCACCGGTAGAGTGTTAAAGTTCAAAAGGAAAGGTGAGTTTTTCGAATATTTTCTAGGCCACACGGCGGGGCAGCGCCTTCTATGAAATATGCAGAGGAGAATATGAAGGGGATGATGACGACGATGGTAGTATAAGCTATAAGTAGAGACTTGTTAATATGGGTTTTCAAGAAAAAATTCAGCTTTATCTTATAAAAAGATGTAAAAATCTAATATTTTATTGGCTTACTTTATATGCGGAGACAGCACGTTAATGCCTCATCCCTTTTCAAATTAAACTATCATGTTTACTTTTATTTTATTTTGAATTTGTTTTTTCTGTTGTTATTATTTTAATTGTATATTTATGAATCTTTGTTTTCGATTTCTGATGTTATTATATATTATTGAAGCGTTTGATTAACTTATTATATATCACTTAATTAATTTATTTATTTATTATCTTATTTAATTTATAATTTATTAGTTTGTGTAATCTTTTTGCATAATTGTTTTTACTATATATTTATACGTAAAATTATAAAAAATTTAAATCAAGCATCAAGGTCTCAAATATTCGTTAAATATCAATAAAGTAACAATAAGAGAAGTCAAGAAAATTTTGAAATATTAAAAGATGATATTCTTGGTGATTTGGTCTTACGTAAACCATTTAATGATTTTTCGGTTAGTATTCAAGATGAAATAAGAAGACGATACTTATCTCACCGTTGTCAGCCTAAAGTCAAATTTCCATGATGAAAGACGTTATCACAAAATCATTATTGTGGTAACTAAGAGATGTTTTTACAAATATTGAAAATGAAACAATTTATAAAGGTTTTAAAGTATGGGATCTTGAAACTTACTGTTACAATTGATTTATCGATCGATAAAAAAATGTAATTGATGTACGCTAACAAATGTAAAGTAATTCTATTGCGACCCTCCTACTAAAAGTTTCTGGTTCCGCCACTGAGTCTTGGAAAATAAATAAATTATTAGACATTGTTTGCTATTAGAGTAACAACTCATACAGGTTATGAAACAAGTGAGTTGAGATGTAGTTAATTTGCACAAAGGAATTTAGAATTATGGTAACGAGGCACAAGAAACCATTCAATTGGAGTCAACCAATTCACATGTGCCAATATGTTGAACCGTGCTTAGAAATAGTTAGTATACAAGGGCAAACTCATAGACGCCCGCATGCGCGCAGACTCCAAGGGGTGTCGGGTCAACTTTAGGCCTGACGTATGTATCCTTACCCTACGTTAATAATAATTAAGATGTATTGTATGTAAATGTAACATGCAGCGGCAGAGGTACTAAGCTGACATCGGGGTCAACCTACACCATTCTTTTTTACGGGTTATGTAGAACGTATAACCATGAATTTTCGAATGACCCCAATTTTTTTTTAAGCTTGACACTTTTGATTTTATAAAAAAAGAAATTGACCCTAATTAAAAAAAATAACTCAATAAAAAAATTGTTTCGTATGTTAGTTGTTTTTTTAATTGGGTAGGCTAAAAATAAATAAATTATTTTAATATGAGTAGACCAAAAATAATTAACCATTTGATAAGCCTCAAAATAAATATCCATTTAAAGAAGCCATATGTCCATAACCCATTTACCAAAATACTCAATTTCTTATTTTCCCAAATCCCAACTTGTTTAACCTAAAAAAACACTGGTCCAAGAAAAGGGAGAGCGAGTGAAGGAATAAGGTGTAGACCTGGACACACGTTTTCGTTTGTCGATTTTTCTGTTGTTTTTTTTTGCTACTACCGCTATCGTGACCCTATCGATTTTTTTGACTTCCTAGCGGCTGAAATAAGAAGAATCGGTCCCTTGGCCCCTTTCCATCCAAGTCCAACATGAGTCAAGAATGTAATTGATAGTTTTCAGATCATCAAAACTCGTAGAGAACAACTATAAAATGTATTTTTTATATTTCAAATGTTATTTAATTTTTATTGTGTGTTTTTTTCAATAACAATGCATTTTTATCATAGTATTGTTTTTTATTATGTGACTTGACCTGAAAATTATGAAGTCGGGTTGTTAGAAATCTAACACCGAAAAATACCAACCCATAGGAAGTTTTAACAAGACATTATATACTTAGTACAATAATCAACTCTAGCATCCAAACACATAACTTAGAGCATCGATATCTCATTTATATTAGCTTCGTTTTAGACATGGATTGGTTCGTTGTGAAACTATCATATAGTAGACTACAAACCCAATATATAATAATTATACTAACAATAATTACATATAGTTATTTGTGTCTAAAGTTAGTGAAATGTTATAATTTCACTATTTTTCAACAATCATCCACATAGGATAGGTAGTTGCTAACTTTAAACCTTTCTTTGTAAAAATGCACGTAGTCTCCAAACTGTTAGTGGACTTGATGTTACTGAACTAACCGTTGTATAAAGTATACGACAATACACGTTTACACAAGACTCCTCATAGCCGAGCACATCCACTTGTTATCGTGTCCATTATGGCCTTGGAACTCTAGCATGGTTTTGTGAGTGCTGTAGGAATTGCGCACCCAACAATTCCATTCGAAGCGGCCTCACCTCTCTCTCTCTCACTCACATATGTGACTTATCCTAAATCATTAAAAACATTAAGATTATCGTGATTTTCACAAATCATTAACCATCCCATGCTTAACCTCACCTCAATGACACTAATTGGAATGGACTAAGAAGTATACTAACTCCCTTTATAGATTTGTAGTTTGGGATACTCCTGTAACACCCTAGGCAAATCCCACATCGGCCTTGGACAGGAGAGATTCTTGGTTCATAAGGAATGCCCCGCCTCTAATATAACAACGCGTTTTGGGGCTTAATGTTAGTGGATGAGAGGAGAACTCCACAGTTAAGCGTGCTCGGGTGGGAGTAATCCAGGGATGGGTGACCCCCTGGGAAGTTTTCACCCGGGCAACCAAAAACAAATCCGTGAGCTCTTAGTGGGCAAATCGGACAATATTGTTGGTATGAGGGGCCGGATGTTACAAATGGTATCAGAGCCACTCCTGTGCCGTTCGGGATGGTGGGGCAAACCTCATCGAGTATGGTGAGTCCCCGGGGGTGTTCAGAGGGACACCTTAGGCAAATCCCACATCTCTGATTGGGATGGTGGGGCAAACCTCATCGAGGACGATGAGTCCAAAGGGGGGGTGTTTGTAACACCCTAGGCAAATCCCACATCGGCCTTGGACAGGAGAGATTCTTGGTTCATAAGGAATGCCCCGCCTCTAATATAACAACGCGTTTTGGGGCTTAATGTTAGTGGATGAGAGGAGAACTCCACAGTTAAGCGTGCTCGGGTGGGAGTAATCCAGGGATGGGTGACCCCCTGGGAAGTTTTCACCCGGGCAACCAAAAACAAATCCGTGAGCTCTTAGTGGGCAAATCGGACAATATTGTTGGTATGAGGGGCCGGATGTTACAACTCCCCCACGATGACCTCCCTTAGGTTATATGAGTTAGTTGTCCTATTAAACTAGATATGGGGCATCCATCAACTAGGTTAGGTTTTTCGCATATTCCCTCCTCATTGGTCTTTAGTCTTATTCTACAATTGATCTCTTATCAACCCTCGCCATGCTGGATCCAAAACTTATCTCTAACTTCATCAAGTCAACAAAGATAAATATGCAATTAAGACAAGTTGTTATGATGTTTTCTTAACAAGTTAACCTTGCTTATTTCCAACTTCTAAGATTATAACCTCATGTCTTAACATGAATGTTTATCTTTGAGTGATACAATTTTCGTTTCTAAGCGAACACGTCTCCATTATGCCTTTGATATGCTATATTAGACATCTAACTAGATTCTGAATCAATCCGATTGGCATCCGAGTCTTATAACTAGATAGACTCCTTATGACCTTTATCTACTACAGCCAGTCATGTGTTTGCAATATTAGTTTGGATTACCAAAATCCTTATTCCCAAACTTTCCAGATTCAGATGCAAACTTAAGTGGCATTGGATAAAGTTCATCCAACATCCAGATAGGATAGAGAAAGGTTCTCTCTTTCTACACAGGTTTGAGAAAGATTCTCAAATGTCATTTCTACAAACTCTAAAAGGTTGTTTTTTAAATGGCTCCCCCTACTCTTCTTTCTCTTATCGAAAAATGACTAGGCTCTAACAACATAAAGAGTTTGTTTTTTATTTACTTTCCTCATTATTTCTTTTTCTAAAAAAACACAATTTGTATGACTTTGTATCCCAATAGTTTCTTTAATCACTTTGTAGTAAAAAGTAACCATAACTATACTTTATGAACGATTTTGGTAATTGATAAATGTTTTACAAAAGGTGGTAACAACCGTGGTAGAACAATTGGTCCAAGCCCCAACTTGTGCCTCAACTAATTGTGTGCCTTGTGCGAAGCTTACACACAATTTTATAGTTTGGTTCTAATCCGTGTTGTTAACCGAATAAAAAATTTTATAGTTTGGTTCTAATCCGTGTTGTTAACCGAATAAAAATGTGGAGTTTTATAGCTTAAGAAATATAAATATAAAACGACGTTTCAAATTTAGAAAAGATTAAACTAAACATATGGCTACGTTAACCGAATAAATTTTTTTGTTTTCTATTCGGTTACACTTCATGTATATAGTTACAACTGAAAATTTCAAAACATTAATTTTTTAAAAGAAATGCTACACTTACAGAGTTGAAATATAATAAATCTTTCATAAGCATCCCTTGTGTTGTTTGGCTCCATGTCGACGTGAAGTAGACTCTATTAGTCTATTAGTCGTCTGGTCACCTTTTTCTATACGGTTGTTGAACTGGGGCCCATTTGTGGATTTGGGCTGGTTGCACTTTAATAATTTTCCACTAAACTTTAATGGCCAACGAAATGTACCATGGGCTTTACACTCATAATTGGTGACCTCGTGGGCCCATTGTCAGATTTGAAAGGGAATTTAATCATATTCTTTTCTATTCCTAGGAATATGATTCAACATTTTTAAGTATATTAAAATGCCTTAATACTTAAAAAAAGCTAATAATTTATTTTATTAGATTTTTTTTATAAATATTTATATGTTGCATGTCGATCAAGAGTACATGGCGGCAACTTTTATGAATTATCATGGCAATGAATGTGATCATAATCATTCATGTAAGTTGGATGGGGACAACTGGGAAATGAGTTTACCTGATTTGTATATTGTTAATGTTTTGAATAGGATCTTTAAAACTGGAATCAAATCCGCTTTTAATATATAAACAATAATACTTTCAATATATGGACCAGTTTTCCTAGTAAGCAGTAATGAGAATGTGACACGTATACGTGTGAGAGACTGAGTGTTTCATGGACGAGGGATATTTGTGTCCATTTATGTATGCCTGTTTTTGGCACACATAGCCTCATCATGTAAAATAGGATAATTGTAATGTGGTTAGCGTAATCAAAAAACCATTTCAGACTTGCGCATACATCCACACTATATGAATTTATTAGACACAAGCCTGCACAATGTAAAACATTATAACCGTACCGTGTAAACTAGATAATCCAACCGTGTATCGAGCCGTGCATTAAAACTTTTAAAACTTATTTTTTTTAAGTATAAAATACTATACTCATTAAAGAGAATTAAATTCTCGATTGTATGATATATTGTTTTACCTATTTTAAAAAGCTTTTTCGATTTAACATATCATCCAACTTAGCTATTCAACCATTTTACGATCCCTAAATGCCAAGTAAAACAGATGTATGATTGTACCTTGGATTGATGAAGATATCCTTCCCCACATTTTATTTGCTTTTCGTTACTATTATTATAATATTTTTTTTAAACTTTATTAAATGTAATGCAATTGGCCTTCTGGTACAATAACACGGGGGTGATGGTAAGGGCTTGGGATCTTTGAGGTCTCAGGTTCAAACCTGGTTCAAGAGGAGTTTTTCCCACAATGGTGAGTTTCCTCCTTGATGGTGTTCCTGGGTGAGTCAGGCCTGTGGCGTCAAAATCAGTATGGACGGTTGATATCCCGTATCAGGAAGACTCACTCGGGTATTGGGGGCAGTACCAAACGCCGTTAAAAAATGTAATCCTAATTAATGCTTCATTCACATTAAACCATAAATCAATAATTATTGATTTTTTTTAACAGCAAATCTACCATACTTCTACTCCTAAATTACACCAAATAATTCATCCAATGTCTGGGTTATGAACCCAGTACCTCCCATCTAAGAGACAAGAGCCTCTACCAAATGGGCTAGTCCCACATTTGCAATAATTATTGGTTTAAAAGTACAACAATGAGTCGGGTTTCAAGCTATTGCTTTTTAACAACTTTTTACTACCAAAGGACTTCTAGCCCAATGGTATTCGAGTGTGTACATAGTGCCGTCCCTCCCCATAAGGGTTCAAGTCCCATGGTGGACATTGATATAGATTTAATAATAGAATTAGATGGGTGGGTGTGTGTTTGTTGTTAAAAAAAATTAATCTTTTTACTCTTTAATACCACCTAAACCTACACTTTTAAACTCACACCACTTTTATGGGTAACAATCACCAACGCTATTAGGCCACAACCCCATATTGTTTTATCATTTATGTCTTAAATATATGAAATTTGAAGCAAGACTTGTTGTCATCTAGATCACATCAAAACCTTCTTTTTTGCTATAAAGCTTGGTAACTTATAAAACAACATACCCCTGAAGAGGAATTGGTTCTTGAAATCGATTGACATGAGAATAAGAATAAACACCAAAAACATGTATGTGAGAGCTAGTGGAAGAAAAAGCTAATAAGTATAAATAAAGCAAGACTGATCAATGGTTCTCACTATCAAATTCTTATAAATTTATAGGTTGCTAGTTCTGAATTTTTAAGGTTGCTTTCTATAAATGGCTTTAGATTTATGGTATCTTTTAGGTTTAGGAACACCATTGGTATTCAGAGCATACACATAACTAGTGTCTAACCCTAGTAAAAAGATCAATTATGTATGTAAACCTATAACATTTTTTTTTGTTTAGCACACATATATGAACTAGTAAATAACCCTTCTAATATTACTTAATTTTCCTACAAATATTTTGTTTTATTTTATTTTTTTTACATATAAAACGCTAAGAGGTTTTTGGAGCCGGGATCCCTTTGGGAGCAGCCTCTTTATCTCTTGAAGTAGAGGAAAGACTTACCCTCATCCCTGGGCCGTCCATGAGATTTCGGGTGCCATGATCGACTTAAAAAATTGGGCTCCTAAAAATCTAAAATATAAAGTTATATATATGAGAAAAAAAATTCATTAATATGATTAAATGTTTTTTTTTTGTGAAATAATAAATTAGGGTTTATAAAAATATTAATACTCTCATTTATGAAAGGTAGTTAAGTTTTTTTAGTAAACTTATTTATTTAGAAAAATAAGAAAAATGGGGGAAGTTTTTAAAATGAAAGTTGAGGGATCTAATTGTAATTTCTCAAAGTTCAAGGGGTAGAATGGCAAACTAGTTTTAAAGCTCTTCTTCCCCAACCCTTGCTGCACATTTTCTCGACAGACTTGAATCACGCACGCTGTTATGAAATGGCAATCCCCTCATTTTGGGACCCCGAAAATACATGCCCTGAGCGGTCGTCTAACCCGCACCTGCTCAGAGCCGGTCTTGCCTTATCCCACCCTCTTCAAACCCTGTCAATAACGTTGATATGAACGGAATTTTACTGGGTATATTGTTGTATTTGTTACATATGAAATAAAGAAACTGGAAATAAATAAATAATAATTTTAGAGGGACTAACAATAGTATTGTGGCATACCATGTTCGGCCATTGTGTTCCCTAAAGAAAAACAGGCATTGTGTTAACTTTAGCCGAATTCTATGCTTATAAAGCTATACCCCAAAACACACGTCATGTGCCTAGTTACACTTATACCCCTTGTACTTTGTCTCGTTATCCCCACCTTGCCTCATCCATCTATTTCTTTTTCAAATATTTTACAACCCTTCACGACACCCCTTAGGCCCTTACCCTCCACTACACCGTCGAGTCGATGGTGTAGACGCCCATTCCGGCCGGTCACATGCACCCCTTCACCCACATTTATTTTTACATGCCCTATGAGAGTGCTACTTTGGTTTATTTTCTAAATACAATATTCTTAACGGTTACCATCTTTCTATTGTGAAAATGTTACATTTAAAAAAATGTTAGAAAAGGTGTGAAGATGTTATTACAGTAAGAAACTGTTCTCACACGGACACATGTATATAATGTCGGAGTTCTTAGCTTCAAAAGTTACGTTCAGAAGAAAACATTCAGAGGACACATGTATTTTGTTGGTATTCGGAACACAGCAAACACGAATCAGACTAAAGAAATGAAAGACTTTTATGGATCAGAAGGCTCTTGTATTCAATAAAGTTTATGAGTGCATGCTTTTACATGGAGAACAATAACTTTAAATAGGAAAGGAAATAACGTAAAAAACTCAACAACCCTAAAGACTTGCTCAGCCTAACAATACCGACGTTAGACATTTATTCAAAAACATAAAGTAAATAACTCCACGTGAGCATGACTTATTCAAGAGCCTCTGACCCAGTTTGAATCATTCTTCATCATCATCCCTTGATTCAAACTCCATCACTCCCATCTTGTGCCTAAAGTAGATAAACTTTTCTCTAGTCACTGCCTTCGTTAGTACATCTGCAAGCTGGCTATGAGTGCTGCAGTACTCCAAAATGACTTGTTTCTGACTAACCATTTCTCTTATAATTGAATGTGTTTGGACTGACTATGCATAATGGGATTCTTGGACAGATTAATAGTTGATTTGTTGTCACAGAAAATTACCGTTGGCTCCTCTTGCTTAAACCCAAGATCCTCCAGAATTCTTCTTAGCCAAATAGCTTCACAAGTTGCTCCTGTAGCAGAGATATATTCAGCCTCAGTGCTGGATAAAGCAACTGTATGTTATTTTTTTCGAACTCCACGCAACCACTCCACTTCCAAGGTGAGAGACTTTTTCTATCATCCACACAACCTGCCCAATCACTATCACTATAGCCTGTCAACTTGATCTCTTGAGATTTCTTGTACCATATTCCAAAACCTTGTTGTGTTTGCAACATATCTTAGGATCCTTCTAGCTGCTCCAAGGTGTAACTTAGGCGGTTTTTACATGAATCTGGAAATCACACTTACAGAATGAGCCAAGTCTAGCCTGGTGTGAGTTAAATAAATGAGTCCACCCACCAAGCTTCTGTAACTTTCCTCATTAGCTTTAGCTGCTTCATCATCAAGTATCAGCTTCTCATTGCAGTTCATGGGAGTGTATTCTTCCTTACAGTTTGCCATACCAAACCTGTTTAAAATAATCTGAGCATACCTCTCTTGGCACAAGTGGATCCTGAATTTAGTCTGCCTTACTTCCAGTCCCAAGAAGTACTTAAGGAGACCCATGTCTGTCATTTCAAACATTTGCTTCATTCCATTCTTGAACTCACTGATCATGTTATCACACGAGGATGTACAAATGATATCATCCACATATAGACAAACATAAATGACATCATTTGCACTGTTTCGTTTGACATATAGGGTAGGTTAATTGTGACTTCGCTTGTAACCATGCTCCACAAAGTACCCATCAATCTTTGCATACCAGGCTCGAGGAGCCTGTTTAGAACCATATAATGCCTTGTTTAGCTTGTAGACCAGATCAGCCTTTCCTCGAACAATGAACCCTTCTGGTTGCTCTACATATATCTCCTCTGTCAAGTCCCCATTTAAGAAGGCAGACTTCACGTCCAGTTGATGAACGTTCCACCTCATTTGAGCTGCAACGGCCAAAACAACTCTAATGGTTTCAAACCGAGCAACAGGAGCGAAAGTCTCCTGAAAGTCAATACCATGTTGCTGTGAGTAACCTTTTGCAACCAGCCTGGCTTTGTACCGAATCACTTCACCATTTGAACCAAGTTTGGTCTTGAACAACCATTTGACACCAACTACATTTCTTTCGGTGGAAGAGTTACAAGCTGCTATGTCTTATTTTTTTTTAATTGCCTCCAATTCTGCCCGCGTTGCATCTTGCCATTCTTTATATTTTGCATCTTGATCATAGGTGGTGGGGTCATCAATTTTAAGTGCAAATTGACAGGACATCATTTCACCTTCCTCGTCTGACAGCCCTTCTCCACTTTGATAGCCTTTGAGCCAAGAAGGTGGCTTGGATACTCTTTTTAAGGGCCCTGGTTCACTAGTAATAGGTATAGGTGGTGGTACTTGTTGGGTGCTGTCACTGCAAATGAGGGATTAGAACTTTGTGGTGTAGGAGGGTTAGTAGTAGGTTCAAGGTTTGGACTGTTGGATAAAGGTTCTGACTCAATAGGGAATGTGTCTACAAAGGAGTAGGCTTTTTTTTGCATTGTCTTGGTCAGTCTTCCATGACCATTTAGAATCCTCAATAAAGACAACATCTCTCTGGGTAGAAAACTTCTTAGTTTCAGGGTTATATAGACGGTAGCCCTTACTTTGGGTTGAGTATCCAATGAAAATATTTTTTTTAGACTTGTCTAATTTTTTTCTATGTTGAGAAAGTATTAATCCATAGGCCACACAACCAAAATTTTTCATATGAGTAACAGTGGGTTTCTTACCGGTCCAAGCTTCAAGTGGAGTTTTGTTGACAAGGGCTTTGGTAGATGATCGGTTAATAGCATACACAGACGTGGCAACTGCTTCTGCCCATAAACAGTTTGGGAGTTTCCGTTCCATGAGCATGCTCCTGGTTAGATTCATAACTGTGTGATTCTTTCTTTCAACCACCCCATTGTGCTGAGGGGTGTAAGGTATAGTGAGCTCTCTTCTAATCCCGGCCTGTTCACAGTATGAGTCGAATTCATGTGAACAAAACTCACATTCTTTTTCAACCATTGCTTTAAATAGTTTGAACTTTACAAAAGCATCAAACTTATTGGCCAGGAAGAAAACCCAACACATTCTGGTTAGATCATCAATAAATAACAGATAATACAAACTGTTACCTAGACTTGGGACTTGCATGGGGCCACACAAATCAGTGTGAGTCAGTTCCAATTTGGTCTTTGCACGCCACGAGCTAGATTGAAATGGGTTCCTTGCTTGTTTCCCCATGATGCATGCCTCACATGTTACGACAATATTTATTTTTGGTAGACCCAGCACCATCTCTTTCTCATACAATTGCTTCAACCCATCAAAGTGAAGGTGACCATATCTGCAATGCCACCGAAGTGCTTCAGCATCTTGTTTGTTGAGGGTCACCTCTTGAACAGTGGCCATGCATGTTGCATCAAGAACGAACATATTATTACTTGACACAGTGATTTCCATCAGCTTTTTTCCAGATTATTTGTCTTTGATCATACACTTGTCATCATCAAAGTGGATTGCATAGCCTTTATTCATGAGTTGCCCAACACTTAGTAGGTTGTATTCAAGTTTAGGAGCATAGTAGACATTGTCTAACAGCTTGAAAACATTACCACCCGTGTGAATCTTGACAATTCCTTTCCCTTATACTGTAATTCGTTTTTTGTCACCCAATCGGACATCAACTTTAAATGACTCATCCAGTGACGCAAAACTGTCTTTTGAGCCTGTCATGTGGTTAGAGCAACCAGAATATATGAACCATAAGCGATTAGTGTTACCAGATTGACAAGTGTTGGTCATAAGCATGAAGTGGTCCTTAGAGACTAGTTCTGCAAGTAACAAGTGTTGTTCATCAGCTTCTCCTGGTTCACCATTGTCTTCATTCTCAGCTACATTCACTTGAGCTTCATCGTTATACCAACAGTCCTTCTTTAAATGACCAATTTTTTTATAGCAACAGCATTGCGGAACCTTGCTTCTATCAAGCACTCCTCTTCCTCGTCATGTTCCTCTACCTCTGAATAGGGCACGACCACGTCCTCTCCCACATTGTGCTTTGTTTTGTTCTTGAAACACCTGTAAGGCTTGCTCATCAGAGTGATCTGCAACCTTATTTGTTTATTTAGGAGTGGCTCTACCGTTGATTCTTTATTCTTGGGACTACAGCAGACCCATAAGTTTGACAGGTGTAATTATGGACAGATCAAACATTACCTCAACAGATGGGGTAACGTAGTCAAACTTAGGAGATAAACTCCTAAGGATTTTTTCAACAACCTTTTGGTCAGAAAGGTCTTCTCCATACGATCTTTGCTGTCCAACATTGTTCATGACCCGGGAGAAATAGTAGCCTACTACTTCATCATCCTTCATGGTGAGATTTTCAAATGCACGTTTTAGTCCCTGCAATTTAACAGATTGTACCTAGGAACCGCCTTGAAATTCAAATTGCAGAGTCTCCCAAGTGTCATTAGCAGTTTCAGCAACAGCAATACGTGAGAAAAGGCTGTCATGTACCCCCTGCTGAATGATAGTCATGGCTTGGGCATCCTTCTTCTTCGCCTGTCGGTTGTCTTGTGCTCCATCACCAATAGCTGTCATACCCAGGTAAACCACATCCCACAGTTCTCGTGACCTCAAAATGGTTTTCCTACGAAGACTCCAGTGTTCATAGCCTTCCCCTTTGAACACTGGAATAGCAGGGGTATTAGGGTTTGTAGAAGACGAACTTTCAGCCATTTTTTGTGAAAAAGAGAGTACGATAAGAGACCTATGCTCTGATACCACAATGTTGGTATTCGGAACACAGCAAACACGAATTAGACTAAAGAAATGAAAGACTTTTATGGATCAGAAGGCTCTTGTATTCAATAAAGTTTATGAGTGCATGCTTTTACATGGAGAACAATAACAACTTTAAATAGGAAAGTAAATGACGTAAAAAACTCAACAACCCTAAAGACTTGCTCAGCCTAACAATACTGACGTTAGACATTTATTCAAAAACATAAAGTAAATAACTCCACGTGAGCATGACTTGTTCAAGAGCCTCTGACCCAGTTTGAATCTTTCTTCATCATATTTTACCTTTTTCTAGCGATTTGGAATCAACTATTAATTCAAAAAAAAAAAAGAACATTACAATATCTAAAAATAAAAAATTTACATAAAATAAATAAAAATAAATACAATTATTACAATTCCACAATCACACGCGGGTATATATACCCGATTGCACTACTTGTTAGGAGTACCCGCCACCCTTGCGGCTGTGTAGCCGAGAAACCCGAACTACCTGATTACCTGAGAGGTGCCCCTTGTACCCTAATTATTTAACTATTTTGATGTCAATTAATCAAGTCAAGTCGGGATAAAATAAAGTTCGATTTTTATAATAAATTATTGGGAATGGTGAAACATAACGAAGAACGAAGCTAACCAAGAAGTCTGTTATTTTGAAATTATTATTTTTTTTTATAAAAAATACGTTATTTTAGAAAGGTATAAGGATTTTAATATATAAAATTAGTTTAATAAATTTTTTTCATGTACCTTTTATATATTGAAGAACTTTAATACATCAAATTAATTATAATATTTTTTTATAAAAAATAAAAAGAAAATATATTAGTTTTTTTACGGTATTAATCCTAAATTATAGGACCAGCACTATATACCCTTTTTGGGTCTTGCGTTGACTCCTCAGTGGGCCACGTAACATTTTCAAAGCCCACAATTTTTTTTGTTTGATTAGATTTAATTTCTAGAATTTATTTCATTAAGTTAAGTTAATCTAAAAATAACTAAATTGCATTATTTTTATTTTTTAATGAAATTCAATTAATTTGATTAAATAAACTTATTAAATTATGAATAATACTTTTGAGAAGATCTTTGTTTAATCGGTAGCATTTTAGTAATATTTGATTGCAGTGGCGGACCCAGAAATTTTTTTCATGAGGGTCGAAATTTTTGGGGTCGGTTTACTAGTGATATATAATGTGCATATAACACTAATTTTTTTCAGTGGGGGGCGATCTGGGGGCTATTTCAAAATTTTATAAGAAACGATCGGTATTTTAACACGTATATAACACTAAAAAAAATTCATTAAAGTGCGGGCCATGTTTGATTGTGAAGTGGTTTCTTTGGAAGTAATTTGTTTGTTCATCACATAAAATGATAAATAGGTTTCTAACCTTATTCATTGGTTATAAATATAAGAATATGGTAAAATAAATACTTTAAAAATAAATAGTATACGGAGCCACGGAGGTATTTGTAAATAATACAATAATACGATAAATCGACACGATGCAAAGAAAATAACGACTTCAATACATGGTAATAATTAAGCATTTAATTTTTGCAAGTGTTTGTGTTAAGATTCTAAACACGAGGGTAATTAAATAGGAAAAATCTTGACTTGGTGTGATATGATGTGGGGGGGACCCCACCAAAATAATCATGTTAGACCCACAAAATTTACAAAATGTACATTAACTTTTAGACCACAACAAAATAAACATATAAAAAAACCAATTAGAAGACGTCACCTTTACCTTACTGGCTAAAACGGCTAATGTTTAGCTGGCTCAACAATCTTTGAAAAGCACAAGAGAGTCTAAAAAATAACCAATCACAAACTACCATGTATTAAAGTCGACTACACAACAGTCGCCTCCCTCCTAAACTTAGCCTACAAAACAAAGCCCAATCACAAACTACCATGTATTAAAGTCGACACACAACAGTCGCCTCCCTCCTAAACTTGGCCTACAAAACAAAGTCCAATCACAAACTGCCATGCAGCTTGGTTGCTAGGATTAAGCTGGCTGAGCCTTTATCTCGGCTGTAGTTCAGCCGGCCCACAATAGCCGGCTATCTTAGCCGACTAGCCAACTACCTTAGCTAACAAAATCCAAATTACTTTTATTTTTATTTTTAATTATAAAATATAAAACTATATGTTGTTTGCTTTAAATATAATATAAAAATCATATAAATTAAAATTAAAAGTTACTTAAAATTAAAAACTACATAAACTAAAAATTAAAATTAAACAAACTAAATATTAAACTTACATAAATTTAAAATAATCATTTGCAAATGTAGGCATCTTCTCGTACTGGTTTTCGCCATAGCCAACTATTCATTTTCCCGGTATCAGCATTTAACTTATCTCTTACAAAATACAAGTTAATCCAACGAACTCCATTAATTCCAATGTATAAAGTTAACCTATCAATATCTTCCCCAGTCCTCACTAAATAGTGGAATTAATCCCATATCTAGATTATTGAAAGAGGTGTTAAAGTAACCATAGAATGGTGAGAGTAACCCTGTATCCAAACCATGGTATTAAGGTCCAGATGAGAGATCTTAAACTCATGAATCTTTCGGAAGTCCACGAAAGTTAAAAGTATAAATAAAAATAAAATAAAAACTTTAAATTTATTTTATAACTTTCAAGTGATGAAACGTGGCTTATTTTCTAGCCTTACCTTTTATTTTATTAAATAGATTGAAATATTTCTAAGTGAAATAAAGTTATACATAAAATTTAGAATAAACTATCATTTTCGTCCCTATGTTTTCGTCATTTTTGTCAGTTTCATTCAAAAAGTTTATTTTTCTCATGTTTATCCTCGTAGTTTATAAAACTTGCCATTTTTATCTAACTGTTTAACTTAATCCATATTTTAACGTTAAATTAGGGGTATTTGTGTCTCTTTATATAGTTTTCTAAAATATATATAAAAAATATATTGATGGAGTTAAGTGATTTGACACAATTACCTCTCATTTATGTTAAAATATGGACGGAGTTAAGTGATTAGATGAAAATGACAACTTTTGTAAACCACAAGGATATAGAGAAGAAAACTAAATTTTTTTGATGAAACTAACAAAAAGGCTAAACCACAGGGACGAAAATGACAGTTTACTCTAAAATTTATAAGTAATAATATTTTAATTTATGCTTTTACTCGTTACTTATAAACTAGGTTTTACCCCTCCTCTCGTTGCGGCGGGGTATTCTCATGCGTATACAATGGAATACCCCGATTCAATACATTTATTTTACCTATACACACTCCTACTTTCCTTTTATTAACATCCTAAACTGGTAATACACAATAGCAAACATAGAGGTTCATTTGAATAGGGCAATAAACTAACAACATTAGATAGTAACGATGTCGCAAAACATTAGTTCATTCAAACATTTTTGATCTGATATCTTCCATCCAAGGGTATTGTAAATTAGCTTTAGCATTGTTAAACGAAATCAAAACTTTTTATTATCATAAAGATATGCACAAAGTAACCAAACACACTTTAAATGATCTTTGTAATCAAAACACACTCTAAAAGGGTCCAAACAACCTAAAAACCCTTTAAATGATCTTAATGATCAAAACACACTTTAAAAGGGTCAAAATAACCCAAAAACCCATTCAAAATTTTAGAGTAAATTACATTTTACGTCCTTTATATATTGACTAGATTTCAATATACGTAATTAAACTAAGAAAATTACAGAATTTGTCCTTTATGTTTAGAAAACATTGCACGTTATGTCATTTGCACTAACGACCGTTAATTTCAGCCGTTATGTCCTGTCACGTGCCACCCATGTGAGGGTAAAATGGTCATTTCACCTTTCGAGGGACTATTTGTGTAAATAACTTGATGAGTTAACAGCTGAAATTAACGGTTGTTAGTGCAAAGAACGTAACGTGCAATGCTTTCTAAACATAAAGGGCAAACTCTGTAATTTCTTTAGTTTAAGGACGTATACTGAAATTTGGTCAATACATAAAAGACGTAAAATGTAATTTACTCTTTTAATAATTATAAATAATACAATACAGTTACACATAAATAATCACAATATAATAAATTCCAGATACTAAAAATTATAAACAATACAATACAGTTACACTAAACACGCATAATATATACGAATACAATTATAGTTTACCCTCACATTTATGCGTAAATTATAGTGATCAGAAATTCCATAGTGGGTGGGGTAGCAAGAACAAGAAGGACATTAATCTTTGTTTTCTAATGTAAATGAGAAAACATGAAAAACGAATAAGGTCGTGCCAAAAAAGATGGCAAATAGTGGTCATCATTTTTCGTGTTTTAATCCCAACTTCGTACTTCCCTTGACAATAGTATAAAATAGGGAGGTTTGGGAAGGGGGCGGAGGAAAGTAGTAGACATCAAACGTAAAATACTTATAAATACAATTTTTTTGATCTCGGGTTTTGATTTTGTGTGAAGAGGTGAGACGATGATGTTGCGTTGATATTTATAGAGATTTTTATGAGAGAGTGATTTGGGTTTATAATTTTAAATTAAATTTAAAAAGAACTTGAGTTGGTTTGGATTGTGCCTGTCGATTCCTAGTCGGTTAAGCAGTCTGGCGGACTTTGAATGGACTGAAGGAAGATTCCTCGCTGAACTCTAGACGTGTAGTTGAGGTAGGCTAAGTTAGCCGACTAGCTTATGGTGATTAGAGCCACCCACTAAGATGTAGCCGGGATGAAGCTGTGTCAACGCTTTGACAGCAAGGACGCGTGACACATTTTCATTCGTTTTGGAGTTGCCGACTAGGTTTTACCGTAAGGGATTGAGCCGACTAGTGTCTAGCCGACATGGATAGATGTAACGATCTTGGCGGTTCTTTTTGTGGACCCAATTGTTCGTTTCAATGATTACCGTGCAGGCTGAAATGTAGCTAGCTTAGCCGGCTAAGGTTGTGTGGCAGTTTTTGATTAGTTCCTTTTGGATATATTTAGTTTTTAAAATACAAAAAGTCAATATACATTTTGAAAAAACCTTTAGATCAACATGTTTATTTTGATGATTTTCCCTTATGTGTGAATACATACACACGTTACAAACACGCATCACGTCGTGATCTAGAAGGCGTAGTCTCATTTTATTTTTCCTGTTTGTCTTCTTCATCGGCACATGGAGGTTTTTATGAAAGGAAAACACAACAGAATAGTAACCAAGTTTCAAAAGTGTTCCAATTAGGTCACTCACCATAGTATATCCGATGGTGTATACCGTGTAAAATGCGTATTGAGTGAACTAATGGAAACACTTTTGAAACTTGGTTACTATTCTACAAAGTTACCCATTTTATGTATGCGTAAGTTGGTTCTTATTGGTTTTAGCTTAATTCACAATATTTTAGCGTCTTTCTGATCATGCCTACAAAGTCGAAAATGATATCAATACAACATGTATTGAAGATAAATAAGCGGATAATCGTGAACTTTAATTAATAAAATAATCTGTATGTACTTATTAGGAAATATGAGTATTATGGATAAAAAAGTCGTGAAAATTAAGAATAAACATGTGCATGTGTGCACGTGTTTATTTGTGTGTTTAATTGGTTTTCTGAAAACACTTTAATAATAATAATAATAATAAAACAAATTGGTTTTTAATAATTTAAACTATAACTCATTGGTTGATAATAAAAATAACAGTTTGGCTGGTGATAATCTCAACTTTCACTTTTGTTGTTAATAGCAGTCTCGGTAGCATAATCATCATAGATTTACACTCGATTTCGATCAAAATGACGATTTTAAATGAAATGTAGAAACATACATGTGAAATCAAGTGAGAATTGATGGTAAATCGAGTGTAAATATATGATGATTATGCTATTGGGAGTGCCATTAACAACAAAAATGAAAGTTGAGATTATCATCAGCCAAACTGTTACTTTGAATTATTACCAGCCAATGAGTTATAGTTTAGATTATTAAAAACCAATTTGCCTAATAATAATAATAATAAGAGTAAACTACAGTTTTCGTCCCTGAGTTTTGAACAAAGCATCAAGTTTCGTCCACCTATAACACATTTGATCCCCGATGTTTGATGTTTTAACACTTTGCGTCCCTAATTCTTAACTCTATTAAAATTTCTGTTAATTTTTATGTAAAATTATTGATATACCCCTTATTCTTCAAACATCAGAATCAGCAAAATGTATTTAGTTTGGTTATATGGGTATAATAATCAGCCATCTAGTTGTAAGAGCATATGGCATATTAAACAATCATAAAATCATCAATGGTATAATCAAACCCATAGACATTGATCAAACTTCTTACGGCACATAAACATGTTCTCTCACACCATTCTTTCTAAATTCCTAATGTTGCCAGATAGTTAAAAAAATAAAATAAAAAGGTGAATTCTTGAAGCAGCAACTAAGCTAACCTCTTTGAAAATCAAGCATTGTTGTCCTTATCGTTGAGTCCAACACCGGAAATGTTCACCTCTCGAGGAGCCGTACGACGGCGCGTCCTAGAAGGAAGAATGTTATCTAAATCGACCTCCCGCCAGTGGATCATCGGAGAGATCATCATCACCGTCAGATTCGCTGGCGTCGCCGTCTTCATCGGAAGAATCGTCGTCTTCAGACTCTTCAATCATCTTTCCTTTATCTTTATCATCCTTCATTATCCCTTTCCCCTTTCGATCAATTCCGTTGGAATGTTCAACTTCGTCATCGTCATCGTCGTCGTCTTCATCCTCCGAATCGACCTCCTCTTCTCCTTCGTCTTCTTCGATTTCGTCTTTGTTCTGGTTTTCGTTTATAGTTTTGTCTTCGAAGGCGGCGGGAGCTTCGTTATCTGGCCGGGGTTTCTTTGTGGAGTCATCATCAAGGGTTTGGGACGTCTGCTTTCGCTTGTGAGGCAGGACATGGCTTCCTTCAAAGTTCAAACCCCCAACCCCTCATCTCTATTTAGGGCTTTTCATCTACTCTTGTACTCTTGATACAGGCTTCAGACTTTACAGTAAACTAGTTGAATTCTACCCGCGCTATGCTCGGGTTCTGTTTGTGAATAGTGGGATACAAAGGTTTTTTGTTTACCAAAGTTTTGTTTCTAACTTCCCTTGGTTTAAATTACATCTAGAATAGTGAGATACATAATTTCCCTTTTTTAGAGGGCAACTGCATAATATTTATACATAAGGTGCAGTGACATTGTAATACATACAAAAGAGTTAGTCTAAAGGTTAGCCTTATACAAAAGCTTTAACCTTAATTTCCTTTTTTTAGAGCCAGCTGCATAATATCTACACAAAATGTGCAGTGGCATTGTAATACATACAAGAGAGTTAGTCTAAAGGATCGGCCTTGTTTTCAAAGTGTAGGCTGCCTTGATGCATGTTATGGCAAAAGCGGCTTTCTTAGGGGCTTTGTTTTTGTGTAGCCTTTGTTAGTCTCCCTTTTTCGACTTCTTGGGAGTAGCAGATCCATCATCTGCATATAATAGCGCATATTGAGTTTGGTTGCATTTAGGTGTTGTATGTAAATTAGCGTGCTGTTTTGTAAACCTGTTGTTGAGAAGTCGAGCCTTTTAACTGCTGTTGGGTTTTGTTTTATTCTTGCTTTGCTTTTAGGTTGTTGACTTCCTACTGGCGGATTGGTTGGGATTACTGTAGTGGGTGGGGTTGCTTGTACGTCGACTTCGCTCACCCTGTTAACCGTTCCTCGTACTGTCCCTGAGTGATGATCTTTTTGTGCCTGAATGTGAAATTTCATCGTTTTTCCTTTCAGAGCCTGTATAGGTGCTGGCAGCGCGAGTGATCGTTTACATGCGTCTGTCGTCCGCAATTCGGAGCATTCAATTCCAGTCATGTACCTTACTGCATCATCGAAGATCGTCACTTTTATTTCTGCAGTTTCATCCGCAATAATGGCACTAATGCGGTACCTGTGTTTTTGGTTTAGTCAGTGCAAGCAAGTTTTTTTCGCCGTAATATGTGATATGTATTAAAAGAAATTCAAAATGACTCCATAACATTAAAGTGTATTTTGCTGTAATATCTGCCAGCATTAAAGATTTAAAGGCTTACAAAAAGCTTATTAAATTTCCCCAACATAAGCTTAACATCCACCTGCCCATGATTATGTAAAAACTGGTTGATTTCAAATTCATTTTAATGCTATCAGGTGGTTAAAAATAGCCATTGGCATGATCACCTATTTATAAACTTCTAACTTGTTTTGCTAAAAGAAAAGAATAAATCACAACTGTTATTAACATCTATTTAAAATATACTTAATATATTAATTATTTTTAAAAAATAGAAAATCTGAATAGACTAATCAAAACAATTCACATGCTTGTATGTCATTGATTTGTGTAAGTACAACGAAATTTGAATTTGTGTGTGTGTTTGTTTGTAGTAATAACTTACATATGCTTTGGACTCCGGTATTTTCCATCAGTTGGACACCACCATTCCTCTCCGCATACATAGATAGTGTTGGAGCATTTGGGGCACGCGATGAAGCACCAATCTATAGTAGGAATAATCTCTTTGATGGTGGCATTACAGGGGAATGCCTTGCCCTGCAGTAAATATACATTTATAGATGTTTAAGTGGAATTTTATAAGTTTTAGCGACACATGTATAAGTTGGTAATATTTTTTAGCAAAATATTATAGTTTCTTATGTTAAGGTGATTTGCTTACCGCTAAATCCTTTTTCTCCTTCTGAATTATGGTGGACATGGTATACGCGAGCTCTCTGTTAACTGCAGACGAAGTGCTTGATGTGGTTTGTTCTGTTGCAGTCGTAGTGTCGTCAATACCTCTGTCAATGCATGTATTGCCATGCGTATGTCATGTGTCTTTTGTAAAGTGTTGTAAGCAGTGTATGCAGAAAGTTAGGCTTTTTTTATTTGACCTGTTCAGAAAACCTTCTATTGCTGCATCTTTTGGATTGATGAATGTGAAGGTTCCAAAAGTTGATTTTAGTTGTAGCCGACCTGTTTAGTGGTTATTAGTGTGCGCAACAACAGGTTATATAGTCTCTGAATAACGAAGTCTATGAACCTGTATTTACCTAAAAAAGAAGTGACTTTCATGGCTGTGACAGCCAGGATAGTTGGATGTGGCGAGTTTTCAATCGCTTCTCTGTCGAACCGTTCATTGGATGTTGCAACCTCCTCCCATAGAGTGACTTGAATATCTTGGTTGCTGAATGGTAATATCAATTGCATTGTTGTTAGTTTTGTGGAAGACATGTTATGTTTTGTAAAATAATTTATCATGTATCAAACACTTTAAAAAAACCAACAGTGCCAATTTGTTTTTAAAAGTATTAGACATGTTATGTTCAGGGTAGACAACAATTTATTTTATTTTTTTCTGTTTCTATTTGATATCGAGACCTTCAAGTTTTAATGTTCATTGAGTTTTTTTAAGTTCATTTAGATTATAATTTTAGTATTATTTAAGATGGTTTGATTGAAAAAGGGGAAGAATTCTAGTGAGCATACCTGGCATCCATTAGAGTTAGAACTACATACGGGCTGCCATCTTTTTTGGTTTTGTCTTCAATTCCTCGTAGTATCCCAAAGTAGTCTGGTCACGTTGACATTTTATTAGTTTTTTGACTCATTCGATGCAGCAATAGAAAATGCATATACAAATAACCTGTTGAAACATTTTCATCGTCGCATAATGTGTCGAGTGTTGTCCGATCACAAAAGTTGAAGTATTGTCGAGGAAATTCATCTGTGTTTGTTATGGGAATTATAGAACTCGCTGCTCCTATCCTCATATTGACAGGGTGTGGTAAAGCATTCACATGCCTGTTGGGCTCTGAACAGGCGTAAGCTTCAATACGATAACAATTGCCAATTTCGATGCTTGATTCAATGAAATGCTGATCCTTCCTGCCGTGTGCTATTGCTTGTATTCCATCTCCCTGAAAACAGTAAAAATATGAAAATAGTACAACTATCAGCTAATGTCGCTATGAATGGACTAAGTGTGTAAATATAATTTATGTTGCATTAAGGGAAGTTATTTTTCTTTAGTGATGGGAATTCTTACGCATCGGTCTACAAATACGTAGCACGTGTCACATATTTTGAAACGCGGCTGCCACTTCCGTAGAGCGCGGATTTCCACCGGCAGGCCGAGAGCCCCAATTCGTAGAGCAGAAAGCTTTTCAATCTCCATATGCTACAACCTGTTGAAAATAAAAATAATATAGATTATAATGTAACTAACGCGGAATATTTTTCATGGTTTTTTTGTGAAAAAGTGTAAGGCTTATAAGAAGCCTACTATAGACAGAGGCAACCGTAACCTGATGAGATTCAATTTCGCGCAGGAAATCAGAAAACACAATGTTCATGGTAGTGTTGGGCTCGTTACAATGGTCAGTTTTTATTAGTATTTTTAATGCAGTAGGTGATGTTGCTCTAGATAGTGCAACATATAACTGTCCATGACCGAAAATAGGCCCAGGCAAGTATATTCCTATCTTATTTAAAGACTGTCCTTGGCTTTTGTTGATAGTCATAGCAAAACATTTTTTAACAGGAAATTGTCGCCTAGTAAACACAAAAGGTAGTTCCTTATTATTATGAACGAAATTAATTCTAGGAATGTAAACTCGGTGACCAATTGATGTACCAGTGATAATGTGGGCCTCGATTACTTTAGGTAGCAGTTGTGAAACTAAGAGCCTAGTGCCGTTACACAAACCTGATTTCTGATCTATGTTTCGTAGGAGCATGATAGGGGTATTTCTTTTCAAGGTCAAACGATGTTGTGGAATGCCACTGAAGTTCAAAAGATTTAGATATTCTGGGGGATACATAGCATCAGTTACACTACCATTTCGACAATGGGGAACCATTGAATCGGTGCTAAAATAAGTTATAGTTTCACCAGGACACAAATCATGTACTAATTCATTAATTTCATCAACATTTTCATTTTTTGGACAAATTATTGCCCTGTTAGCAATATTACTCGCTGTAGGATTCCTGAGAATTGTTTTATCGTATATAAAGTCTATTAAATCAGTCATTGAAGACTCTGTGGGTTGGATTATATACTGAGATGGGATTTCAATAACTTTGACGTCAGCATGACTCTTATGAACTGGTGCGCCTATTTTGCCATCACCAACATCTAACAGCCATCTTGAAAAAGATGCCACTGTTTCTGGACAAGTGATTTCTTCATTAGAATGCAGCAGACGCATGTTTTGTGTCAGCTTATAAACCTGGAAATGACGCCAAAGATAGGATCTACAGATGCACGAAGAGATGATTTCGTTCTTGGACGCTTTCGGCTTGACGGGCAGTGTTTGCCTAAAATCACCTCCTAATAAAACTGACTTTCCGCCAAACGGCAGTGTTTGATTGTTGGTGAGGTCCTTTAGAGTCTTGTCTAACGATTCGAAACATCTACGGTCACTCATAGGAGCTTCGTCCCAAATTATCAGCGATGTTTCCAAAAGAAGTTGTGACAACTGTGTATTCTTTTTCACATGGCAGACAGAGTCGTCAGTCAGTTCTAGTGGAATTTTGAAGCGCGAGTGTGCTGTTCTTCCCGCTGGTAATAGCAAGGATGCTATGCCAGAGGCAGCAACTGCAAGAACTATTTTGCCTTGAGATCTAAGAGCAGTAATTATCGTCTTCCATAAAAAGGTCTTGCCTGTGCCGCCGTGACCGTATACAAACAGGAGAAGCTGTGTATTTGTGTTTAATGAGCTCAAAACGTGATCATAGATAACCAATTGTTCTGGGTGCAATGCAGAATGCAAAGAAAGGTGTTCAGCAGCTAACGCATCCCTGTCATAGGATTTCTCTTCAAGCAACAGGCGATTCCTTAGAGCCGAAAGCATAGAGCCAGTCGGTGAAGGCAATCCAAATTCTGCAAGGGAATGGGAGCTGGAATTGATAGACATCAACAACTCAAGTTCGTACAGAATATAATGACGTAGATCATTGTTGTTCACAGCAATAGAAGGCGCAGAAGACGCATGTGACATATTATACGCTATATCATCTCCCATTTTTGGCCAGTGCTCTTCCCATAAGCCTAAAGGATTTGAAACCCCGCAAAAAATGAGCATGTGAACAAATAAGGAACGTAACTCGGATGAAGTTGCCCATTGGGAGGCCTCAATTAACGTCTCTGACCATTCCTTGTCGTCACCTATCAAGCCTAACTTTTCGCACGCCGCTCGAAATGTCGGGTAGACAATTCCAGACACGGTGCGAATGTCTAGATAGGAGCGACAGCCTGTTTGGTGATTCAACAGTAACCTGAGGTAAAACAGTTCTCCGCATGTCGGGTGCACATAGGTTAACCTGCTAATAGATGCAAGTTTATTTGCCCTTCGAATCCAGATTTTACCTGATCCGTCCCATCTGTATTTGGACAGGTAGTCTATATAGCGTAAGTGTAAGCCTGTTTCTTCTGGTGTGGCATCACCCTGCATTTCCAACTGATTATTTTTAAGCCATTCTGTTAGAGTTGTTTTGCCAACTCCAGGATTGCTGACAACATTGACTAATTTGTGTGAATCTTTGAAAGTTATATTCTGCATTCCTTCAAGATGTACAGCGAGAACCTGGACAGCCGGATTTCTACTATGAATTGGGAAATTTAGAATACGCCAAGCTGCTTCGTGAGGACACACGAAACGACCATCAACAAAATCGGTGACTTCATCAACGACATCACTTGAAACGGCAGAACCAGTTGTAGAAGGTCTGTCTGAATTTTTAATCGTGAATCGAATCCTGTCCACCCCTTTTGAGATATATTTGAACAAATACTTTATAAGCATACTCCACCCACAATATTCGACGTTTATGTGCGCATCAAAATGCAAGCAAAGATCTTTGTTGTATGGAACAACATAGCCATTATCAAGAGGAACCCCACCTTTAATAAACTCGTGTCCATTTGCTGGTCTCTTATAATGAACACGACCAGCTTTATCGAATCGCGTTACTGGTTCATATGGCTTTGGGAAGGTCTTCGAACATTTGCCATCAACCATGCAGGGAGCGTTCATCTTAGGTATACCACATGGGCCATGTAACATTGAGTCGGTAATGATTCTAAAAAGTATAGGGTCGACAGATGGATCAGGCAATTCAGCAGTAATGTACCGATCAACCTCTTCAGCATTGCGAATGCTGTCGGACGCAGACACCCATAATAAAGTATGGCAATGCGGAAGACCCCTCTTTTGGAACTCTATAGTATAAAGATCTAAGGAAAATAATGATAAGCGATCAGACATGAACTATGTTAAGTTTACCTGGAACAAAAAGAAAGCTAGGAATTCAAGTACCTGCTGTAACTTTTCCAAAGGGTTTCGCGTCTTTCAGATACTTGATGAAGAATTCAACTTTAAGTTGGAAAACCCTAGCTATAACGTCAGGCCTATCCTGTGGGCTCACGCAGCCTACACGCTGCATTTCCCGTTTAATTTCAGGCCATTTTACATTGCACGTGAAAGTGATGAAATACTGAGGATTGCCATGGACTCTACAAATTGCTAAGGCGTCCTGGTAATGTTTGTACATATACCTTGGCCCACCGGTGAAAGAGGCAGGCAAAATTATGCGTTTGCCTATGTGATAACCTTCAGTGTCACCCTTAGACAGTGCATCATGTATACCCCCGAGGAACTCTGACCGAAGAGTATTTTGATTGGAACGAATGTAGGCCAAACGACAATGTTCAATACAAATGTAAGCGTCGACTAAAAATTGTTGTAGAAGTCGGCCTGCTTTTAGCAAATGCGTATAGACACCATCACGCTCATGAATTTGATAAAAATAAAACATATTCATTGTTAGACTGCGATCACATCGACCAACATTACCATTCAAACGTAGTTCTGGCGACCAACCTTGCTCGGCACGCGGAAACAAAAGCGGATATTGCAGTGGCATATATGATGGATGAAGTTTGCTAACTCTATGCGGTGTGCCATCCTTGCTACGGATGACGACATCGAAATCTTCAGAAGTGGAATCTTCGTCACAAACAATGGCGCCCAACGAACCTACTGCAGGGGCATCATAACATCTTTGGCTTCGCCGACTATAAAGTTTTATCGCAAATTCTGGCACATTTGGTTGCGAGCAAAGCTCTCTTGCACCCTTCAAAAGGCGCACGTATTCATTAACTTCGTATAACATAGAGGCAAGAGTAGAAACAACATTCGTAGAAAGTTGATCTCGAGTACTGCCAGAAAATAGACTAAGTCTACTCGACACATCATCATCCCCATCAAACACATACATCTGAAGAAATCTAGGAGGTTGTCCAGGTGCTGGACATAACGAACCCAACCAGTGAGAAACCTGGCCTGACACTTTGAACACAAAAGGGCCGCCACCTTGGTTTATTGTTTCATCAACTTGAGCGCCGAAGGACGTCATTGAAAACATAGAATTGTATGCACGAACATTTCTTAAGAAAACATTATCCTGGAAAAGATGCCTTAAGGCTTGTGGTGGCTCAACAGGATAATCGATGGACACCTTTCCACCTTTGCAACAGACAGAATACTTCGGGCGAACACCGAGGGGATAGGACATCAGGCGCTCGGCAAACCAAAAGAAAGCACCACAGTATTCACAAACGCTAGTGCAATCACCTAAATCAAAATACACAGGAGAAGTCAGAGAGATTTCATTAGGAGCTGAGAGCCTGGAGGATGAACTTTCAGCAGTAACACCAGAACAAACTTCAGGCTGAAGTAGACGTGTGCGTTTGGCGAAACATAAAAGCGAAGCGCGATGAGACAATTGTCTGTGGCTTTGTCGCCCAGTAGAACCAGAAGAATAGGAGGCGTCACACCGAGGAAGTAGAACACGGGTCCTTTTTTTACCTGAATTCTGAAGAGACGACATGATATTAAAGTCGCCAGAAAGCATATACATGCATACGAACACCATACTGATGAACACCACCCCAATCAAATAATAATAACAAAGCAAGCTGAAATAGAAACTTCATACTGATGAACACCAATAAAGAAAAGCAAATAAACATAGGTTATTGAGAAAAACCTGCATACAATCGAAAAGATAGGAAGCGCCAACTTAGATATTAATTGCACAGAAGCCGGGTTGAATCAGAATAGAACTCCTGCAAACATAACACGATCAGAGACTAACATATAACTGTAGAAAGAAAGCGCAACAAATTTTTAAAATAAACGTGTAAGTTTAAAATCAGTAGCTAGCAATTCATACGCGTGATGGACAAACCTCCTCTGAAAGTACAACAAAGCGTCCACTTTTTACCTCTTAATTTATGGGTCATGATATACGAACACCACCCCAATCAAACGCTATTGCACCTGCCACATCAAACGTTCTGTTAAATAAGACACTTGGATAGAATTTCAATGGAATCATTAAAATCCACAAAACACATGCATATGTCTAAACACATAATCACTAAATCACATATACATTACAATATATGATTGAAACAGAAGACAAACCTCAATTATCTTCAAAGCCCACTTGATGGATTCATTATTAAACATACCATATTGATACACAAACGAAGTAAACTGTTTAAGCTATCTAGGCATAGTTCAGCAAACACATTCGTTATTAGACCTTCTTTTAAGCATTCAGCTATGTAGTAATTAAGCTTAAACACAATAACCCCATGGGTCTTAGAGTTGTTATCACTTACGAATAAAAACAGCTCTAAATAGCAAAAAAAATAAAAATAAGAACAGGCCTTAAAGTTCATATAACAATGGGTCTCAGAGTTCTTATCACCCCTAAACAGCAATGGGTCTTAGAATTGTTATCACTTACCAATCCCTAAACAGGCAAAAAAACTAAGAACAAGCCTTAAAAAAATAAGAACAGACCTTAAAGTTCATATAACAATGGGTCTCAGAGCTCTTATTAGCCCCAAACAGTAATACAATTTGTTCCGGACAAATAAAAATAGCCTAGTTGTAATCATAAATCTTAAGAAATTGACCTTTTATGGCTAAATCTGATTCCTTGATTGCAATGGCCTACAAAGGATCAAGATTATGTCTTATATAACTATATCATTAAAAAAAAAATAACCCACTAACCATCTTTTTGACTTTTGCGGTCAAAAAAAGAAGGATAATGCCTACATGCATGTCATGTATTATGTATGTATCTAAGAAGGATAATGCCTACATACATGTCATGTATTATGTATGTATCTTTTGCTAATAACTCGATGGGTCTTAAAGTTGTTATCACTTACCAATCCCTAAACAGGCAACTAAGTTTGATCTTTGTATCTCTTCTATAATGATGTACTGATGTTAACTCATCCATAACAAATTGGTAATGAGAATCAAATGTGCACACAAATGTAACAGACTTGAAATGGAAGCAGGGATTTTGTAGGCAAAAGTGGTCATAACCAAATGCATAACCAAATTGACCATAATCAAATGCCTCTAAAAAAATCAGATTGCCAAAAACACTGCATAATTAACAATGACCAAATTGAGATTCTTTAACCTAAATATCTAGACCAAACCGAGATTCATTAACTTGCATACCTAGACCACATTGTAATTCACTAACAATGACCAAATTACCAAAAAATTGCATAAACACCATAACAAAAACTGCATACACCATTAACCTGCGTATTTAGACCATTACCAAAAGTATTGGGATAAGCTGCATATCACAGAATTTAGACAATATATCAACCAAAATATACATAATTGCATACCATAGAAATATTTGTTATCACCTACAAACACCCAAACAGTAAAAAAAAAGAAAAAAGAATAAGAATAGGCCTTAAAGTTCATAAAACAATGGGTCTTAGAGTTCTTATTTTTTTATGGTTCACTGAATAAGAACAACCCTAAATAGCAAAAAAAAAAAACAGCTTGAATCCGGCGACATCGCCGGAGGCTGACCTGTGAGAATCAGCCTTGACCGAGGGTTTATTTTTGATGGTTCTTAAAAAACAACAAAAAAAGGAAAAAAAAGCTTGAATGCTGACCTATGAGCAGAACAGGCCTAAACAGTCCAAAAAAACAGAAGAAAAAAACAGCTTGAACGGTGACCTGTGAGAAGAAGGCTTGACCGAGGCTTTGATTTCACGAACGATTAATGCAGGCTTCACCCCATTTTAGCAAAGAGATCGATGTTTAGGGTTTGAGGAGTGAGAGGAATGAGGGTGAGAAGAAGGCTTGACCGAGGGTTTGATTTCACGAACGATTGATGCAGGCTTCACCCCATTCTAGCAAAGAGATCGATGTTTAGGGTTTGAGGAGTGAGAGGAATGAGAGCGTCGTGGATAGGGTGAAGAGCAGGGGGTGAAGTAGATGTAATGGGTGAAATCAAAGTAATATAAACAATCACAAACACTATTCATTTGGTTGACAAATAAATATATAGAGTAATTTGGCAAATTGGATATGAATTAAGGGTATATCAGTAATTTTATATAAAAACTAACAGAAATTTTAACGGAGTTAAGAACCAGGGACGCAAAGTGTTAAAACATCAAACGTCGGGGATCAAATGTGTTACAGGTGGACGAAACCTGATGTTTTGTTCAAATCTCAGGGACGAAAACTACAGTTTACTCTAATAATAATTAGTCTCAAGTAGCCATCATAGTAGAAAGGTGTCTTGCCTCTATTCAAGAGGTTAAGGGTTCAAATTCTTGTATGTATAGGTTGTTTATATGAGTAGATTATGAGTTATTTAAAAGAAAATAATTAGAAAATAAATGAAATTTCACAAAAACTTGAAACCTATTCCCATATCATTTAGACTGATTAACTCTACAATATTTGCAGTTTTATAAATTCTAACAAAATAACATATTTAACAATTAAAGAAAAACATCCCAAACTTAACTGTATTTTTCTTAACAACCCCCCCCCCAGATATTTTAGGATAAATATATTATAGTCGGCGTCGTGGCATCCTCTAGGATTTTAACCCTCAATCTTTTGGTTATAAGGTATACCACTTAACCATCAGGATGTTTCGTTGAAAACCACAGACTTAACTGCATTAGAGAAAATAAAATTTTGTTTAAATTATACAGATTTATTTAGGGTAAAAAACCACTTCCAAAGCGGCCTGGTGGTAAGGAGACCCAGGTTCAATCCCCACAGGCTTTACTTTGGGAGTGGCCAACCCACGTCGATGATCGGGGAATGCAAGGTCAGTGGTCTGAGCAAAAAAGCGATTGTGGGGTAGAGATAGCAGTTCGAACCCCACACCTTGACCTTGGTTGAGAACCGTGATCTGATTGCCCCCTGCGATATTCTTGGGCGTGGGTATCGCAGGCTGGTTAGTCCGAAAAACTCGTTTTATTTAGGGTAAATTATCTTATATCCTGATTATGAAATCAAAACCATGTGTGTGGTGTTGGTTTTTGCAAGTTGTGATCCCTCCCTCCTAGGTCAAAGGGGACACAAATAACGCAATTAATTGTAACCTTTTTAGATTCTCATTAACCAAAACTTTCTTCATTACATGTCTACACCAATGGATATAATCGTCATTTTGATCCAATGGATAACAGATTCGAACTCACTACCTCTGAGTTATAAACCAAAGCTTAAACCACTACACCAGTTGTTGAACTTTGTATAGGGGTTCACCCTTTAATTTATTAGGGGTTCACCCAAGTTTTTTACATACCGTTCTACTAAAATTTTAAAACTTGAGGGTTTCCTGTGAACCCCCTCAGCTCTTACTAAGTCTGCCCCTGGTCGACATCGACCTGTTCAACCCCACTCCCCCACGCCTACGCTTAATTTCCATACACACGTATACATCTATATCTATATATCTAATATATATACATACATATATATATATATATACAAACACCGACTCATTCCATATTCTCTCTCTCTCTCTAAGATTAAATGGTGGATGTTGAAAGAGTGTGTTGTATGTGTGGTGACGTCGGTTTCCCTGACAAGATCTTCCGATGTATCCAGTTCCACCACCGATTCCAACACGAGTACGTCTCCGGCCACCCTCCGTCACCACCATCTCTCTTTCTCTCTCTCACACACACATAACACACGGCCGTTTTATGTTCTCCAACTACCATGTTTTGTTTCATATATATTCATGCTATTCTCTCCAGCTTTAGGTTAATTATACATGAAAGAATTATAATACTTTTTTATTATCTAAGACACGCACAAGTTTATTCTTTTAAACATGAATGTAGAATTTTTTCTTGTTTAAGGTGGTTTAGAATTATAAACATGTTTTCTAGGTGTTTTTTGAAATCATTTTTGTTTCTAGGTGGGTGATCAGTAATGGCTTTCGGGCGTGTAGCTAAGTTGGTTTAAGGGTAGAGTGATTTGCACCCTTTATAAAGAATAGGTCTGGTGCTCAATCCTTGTGGTTGACACCCCCATCGCCTTGCCACTGAGTGAGCCTAATTTGCCTCTCACGTGTTGGGTCTGGGGTGGTCTGACGTGGGCCTATTAGCGTGTTCGGCATCACACGTTTTGCATCCTTTTAAAGATGATGTTATGAATATTTTATTGTTATTTTGCATGGTTCGCATCGTCTAGTTGAACTGACGGATTACCCGCATCAACTAGTGAAGGAGCCGATAAGCTAGAAACAAAAATGATTTCGAAAAACACCTAAAAACCATGTTTAAATATAATTCTTAATCCTCAAATTTATCCCCATAAATCTTGTGAAAAAGTTGCAATTTACTATTACTACAAACACCACCTAGCTCCACCATGTAATTATTTATTATTTAATCATAATTTATAATATTAATTCTTTTAGTTCTCCATGAATAAGTTGTTATATTAATCTTTTAGGTACTGTAGCAACTACTATACGGAATCATCGGAGCCGCCGGAGGTCTGTGATTGGTGCCAAGCTGAGGTGATCCAAACAGCCAAATCCGGTGGTTCTTCAAAGAAATCAAACTCAAAAACCGACGGTAACCGTTCAGAATATTCCGGTTCCAAGATCAAACGTGAAGAGGGTTCGGAGAAAGGCAAGTCATGGTCTTCCGCCGGAGCTCCGTCCCCAAAAACCACTACTCGAAGGTACAAGCTACTTAAAGATGTCATGTGTTGAATAAAGATTAATGGAGTATCGTTTGGTGTCAAAGGTGAGATCTTTATGGAATTTAATGTTCCAGACTGTAATTATTGGTTTGACTTGAGGGTAAAATGGGAACAAAGTATTATGTACAAAGAATGAAGGGTTTTTTTTTTAATTGTAAATAAGTTTCCAAATATTCAAGTTTCGTTTAAAAGTAAACACGTGAGTTTCATGTTGGCCGGAATGATCTTTTAAAAAAAGTTGCATGACATGCATCGTTGGATCATTATTAAGGTATGTGGCCAAATGATACTAGCGATGTTAATAAACATTAAAACCGAACAAACCTTCTAAGCTGTAGCAAGTTAGCCGGTTTAATCGGTTGAGATTTATACATGGGCGGCTCAACATATTTTGTGGCATAAAACGAACATAAAAAAAATGGTTTTTTTATGAAAGTTTTCTAAATATATAAAAATTACTAAAATGTAATCTTATGGAGCGTGAAAACGTATAATATTAACACAAAAGTTGATAGATTATCATTTCTCTCTAAAAACACAAAAGTTGATAAATTATCACATATATTTTTACGTTAAAATATAGATTGAAGTAGTTTCTTGAATTTTTAGGGCCCTTAAAATTTGGGGGCCTAAAACGGCTGCTTTAGTTGCTTGTACTGTAGAGCCACCCCTGGATTCATATGATTTGGTTCACGGTTTAGTTTTTACGGATTGCCGGTTTTAACAATTCAGTCCGGTTTAAAATTTGGAACCGGCTATTTAACCTTATTTATTTATATATATCTTTTCATTTTTGGAAGATGTAGTTATGTACATGTATAATAATCTTGAACCATCTTTATTATTTTAAATTTTTTACTATAAAATGGATGATATAAAAAAGTCAAAGCGGTCAAAGTTGACCCGTTAAACCGACAAATCTGGATCGTCTGGCAACCAACCAACCTGGCCGGTCTAGTTTGTGATTTTCCAAAATCGTAATTAGCGGTTCGGAAACTTCGTCAAAACGTGTCAGATCGGCCCGTGAACACCTTTTATGATCCACGTACCATTTTGGTTATGTTTTAAATTTTTTTATGAAAATAATAAATAAAGAATTAATTTATAGTTTTCGGCAATTTTATAAACAAAAGACGTACGTCTCAATAAACATGGTTCCGGATTCTAGAATTTCAACGACACTACATGTTTTATAAAAATGCAACTTGTCCTTTTTAGGAAGTTTTCACGTGAAGCATTCATATTTGTCTACTAGCGACCTAGTAAATTAAAGGGAAAATTATCAAAATAAACATTTGATTTTTAGCATACGCTTCATATACATCACCTCTGTGGTCCAACCAGAACACGCTACATCAGCTTGAAACCCATAAAATTATAAAGGGACTCACTTTTTGACCAAATCAGAGTTTGACATGTGTCACTTATAGACTAATAAAATTATTTTGAACCAAGTATATTGATATTAGATCCTCCGAATCTAAGTAGAGTAATAAAATAGCTGTTAGGGTTATAATTTTGTGCACATAGAAATAGAACTAGTGGCCGGTTTTGGCTCAATCATAGTGGCAGAATTCCACTAAGTTCATGTTGTAATGAAGTTTAAGTTTTTTTTTAAACGGTAAAAGAGTTTTATTAAAACAAAAACCTAGCAAGAAACTAAATTTAATAGTATAAGTACTTTGAATAAAAAAGTTTGTAATTGTTAAGATATTTTAATTTTAATGAATAATTTTCTTAGGGAAATAATTCTCAAATTGTTCTTTTGTGGTTGATATTCTTCATTCAACGTGTCAAATATTATTGCCACGTTTTATTCAACTAGATATTTTGAGTATTGCACATTTCTATATTTTTATTTTGGATATGTACCGAGATTATCGTAACCCGCGTGTTTACATCGTATTAAATCATTAAAAAATTAACTGTCTTTAAAACTTTATATAAAAAAACAAAATATTTGCACATCACGAATTAAAAACTTATATAGAAAACAAAACCATAAGTTAACATATACACGTTGATAATGATAAAAAAACTTAACTTATATAACTTGTTTTATAAATTATTTAAAAAAGGAAAAAATACAGTAAGAAAGACGAAAAAGAAAGGAAAAAGAAACTTGCTTGGCGCCACATCTCCATTCGTCTTCCTAACCCCACGGATGGTTGTAGAGGCGCTGCATTTGCGCAAACGTCCGAGGAAAACTTAACATCTCACTTGTCCATTGCGTTCGTTGCACCTCCATTGTGGATGGTCTAACAGTGATGTACCAAGAGACTCATGGCAGCTTTATTTTCTTTTGATGACAAAGTATTTGAAGGATTATAACATATTTATGTAACAAGTTGAATTCGAGTTACTTCCACTTAATTCAGTTGCATTAAAATTTTCAGCTTCGATTGGAGACCCAATAAACAAAAACATTTTCGAGTCTGAATCACTTCATCAAGATAGATATTATGAATTTACGAGGTGTGTAACGAGTCAACATAGTTAGTAACCAAACTGAGAGTGTTGAGCGCCTCAGGATTAGGACTCCAGGGCGAAATATTTACTTCTATGGGGAGTAAAATTTGCTAGTTAGGTTTATTATAACATCTTTCTCATAATTAAAAGATATGATCTGATTAGGTTTTCTACATTATTATTTTCGTTACATTCTTATATATAGTTAATTAATACTATATAATATGTTATTAGGTTTTTATTATTCATGTTATCAACTATCAATCTTCAATAATGATCGACAAGAACGATCATTATCGAGAGCATTGTCGTTGTCAGTGAGCACTAGATTAGATAGCATGTTTTTGAGCTCAGGTAATTGGACCTATTCTAGCCCACTTATAACATTGCAAGTCAAAGCCCGTTTAAATGAGAGCTTCCCATCAACCCAATATATTCTATCAACGTAGTTCGGAATTTTTAACTGTTTTAAGGTTGAAGAAGACATCCTACTACACTAACAATTTAGAAAAAACAAATAGTTTCTCTTTTGGTTGCGGAATTTGAACAATTAAATTGGGGTGCAAAAAATATTACACATAAAAAAACCAAAGTTTTTAGGCTTTTTGTCTGGATTAGGAGGGGCCCAAACACTATAACTAATATGAAAAAAACACCAAAAATTTTGGGCTTTTTATGATATTGACTTTATTATTATTATTATTATTATTATTATTATTTTATCATGCTTTTTTATTAATATTATTATTATTATTTTGATTATAATTTATGTTATTATTATTATTACTATTATTTTTCTGTTTTTTCATATTTTCGGACGATAGGCACGAAAAAAAATATGGAATGACAGATTAAACACTAATTTTCATAATAATTTACATAGCTACCACGTGTTGGTGCAAAACATGTGCCAATATTTTTTTTCACCATATATAATTTTTATAATTATGTCACGTCAGTACATTTCAGTATAGAGCGTTACAATATATATATATATATATATATATATACAGGATTAGGTTCAGGTAAAAAAAATTATAATTTTAAGAAGGGTGAGAAGGATTTAGAGCAATTAGATCAAATTGTAAAAAATATTTAATGTTTGAGATTAAATTGTAGGAGAAAAAGTTGTTGGAAGGGTATTTTAGTCTTGGCCACTTTTGTTGACTTTTTATCAAGTTCCCCTCTCATTTTTAAACGTTCATAACTTTTGCATACGACATTATTTTTTCAAAAAAATTACACCATAAAAACGAGCGTTTTTTATCTTTAAAACGAGTATAGTGTCGTTACAAACAAAAAAGAAAAAAAAATTACGTTTTCCAGCTCATTGTGTAATACAAGTTCATTGTGTAATACAAGTTTAATGTGTAATACAAGTTCATTGTGTTAAATGTATTTATCATTGTGTTTTACGTTTTTCAACTCGTTGTTAAATTAGTCAGGTTATTGTGTAATACAAGTTCATTGTGTTATATGTATTTATCGTTGTGTTTTACGTTTTTCAGCTCATTGTGTAATTAGTCAGCTCATTGTGTAATTAGTCAGGTCATTGTGTAATACAAGTTCATCGTGTAATACAAGATCATTGTGTAATATAAGTTCATTGTGTAATAAAAGTTCAATGTGTAATACAAGTTCATTGTGTTATATGTATTTATCATTGTGTTTTATGTTTTTCAGCTCATTGTGTAATTAGTCAGGTCATTGTGTAATACAAGTTCATCGTGTAATACAAGTTCATTGTGTAATACAAGTTCATTGTGTAATACCACGTCTGGTCATTGTGTAATTAGTCAGGTCATTGTGTAATACAAGTTCCCTGTGTAATACAAGTTAATTGTGTAATACAAGTTCACTGTGTAATACAAGTTCATTGTGTTATATGTATTTATCATTGTGTTTTACGTTTTTCAGCTCATTGTGTAATTAGTCAGGTCATCGTGTAATACAAGTTCATTTTGTAATACAATTTTATTGTGTAATACCACGTCTGGTCATTGTGTAATTAGTCAGGTCATTGGGTAATACAAGTTCATTGTGTAATACAAGTTTAATGTGTAATACAAGATCATTGTGTTATATGTATTTATCATTGTGCTTTACGTTTTTTGGCTCATTGTGTAATACAAGTTCATCGTGTAATACAAGTTCATTGTGTAATACAAGTTCATTGTGTAATACCACGTCTGGTCATTGTGTAATATCTGGTCATTGTGTAATTAGTCAGGTCATTGTGTAATACAAGTTAATTTTGTAATACAAGTTTATTGTGTAATACAAGTTCAATGTGTAATACAAGTTCATCATGTAATACAAGTTCATCATGTAATACAAGTTCATTGTGTAATACAAGTTTATTGTGTAATACCACGTCTGGTCATTGTGTAATACAAGTTTATTGTGTAATACAAGTTCATTGTGTAATTAGTCAAGTCATTGTGTAATACAAGTTCATTGTGTAATTAGTCAGGTCATTGTGTAATACAAGTTCATTGTGTCAAATATTTTTCATCATTGTGTTATATGTTTTCATCATTGTGTTATATGTTTTCATCATTGTGTTTTATGTTTTTCAGCTCATTGTGTAATTCGCTCAAATATGTCAGGTTATTGTGTAATATGCTCATTGTGTAATATCAGTTCATTGTGTAATATCAGGTCTGATCATTGTGTAATATCAGACCTTGTATTACACATTGACCAGGTGTATTACACAATGACCTGATGTATTACACATTGACCTGGTGTATTACACATTGACCTGTTATATTACACATTGACCATTATGCCCTCCCTTTAAAAACAATAAATGACACATGTCAAGCTTAGAATCCTTCTTACCCTTCTTATTTTTAAAACCCTTTTTACTATAACCTAACCCTATATATACATAATACATAATGAAAAATAAAAACCCTAAGCTATTACAACTTTGAGCCATCAAAGTGGGCCAAAACCATAAGAACTAATCTGTTACAACTTTGAGCGATCAAATGGGCCAAAACCATAAGAACCAAAACTGAAACAATCATAAAACAGGGTCTGGCCAGATTTACATATTTATCACAATCAAACAGTCCGGGCAATCTTTTGGTCAAATAAACAAAAATAAAAAATTTAATAAAAAAAATATAAAAAAATTGCCCTAAAAATAACCTAGATCAGAAACTTTAAACGAGTTAAAGTTTGTGATCTACAACCGGTTAAAAGACCGAATCCGATTCGTATGTCGTAATCAAGTCTCTGATACCACTGTTGGGTTTCGCAGTGGTGATCAGTTAAATTATTTATAAAAAACAGTTGATAATAATTATAGTTTATTATTAATTAAATTGTAATTAATAAACGCAACGGAATAAAAACACAGATTCAACACAAAACGAAAACCCGACAGGATCTAGATTACAAACCATACGAACACGGAATAAAAAGATAATCTACCAATGAGATTAAGTATACCTCAGTGGTTAATAAATAACCGATCGAGACACTAGGGTACAACGAACCGAAGCTAGACACGAACCAATAATGCGGGAATGGGGCGGCGCCGGTCGGTGGCCGATCACTTTGGTGGGCCTTATTAATAAGGTGATTTCAAAAGTCCTTGCTAATAGATTTAAGAAGGTGGTGGGTTCGGTGATCTCGGATAACCAATCGGCGTTTCTTAAAGGTAGATTTATCTTGGACGAGCCTCTTATTGCTAATGAGGTTTTGTCTTGGATAAAAAAATCTAATAGGAAAGCCCTCTTGTTCAAAATTGATTTCGAAAAAGCCTATCATAATGTGAATTGAATTTTTTTGATGTCTATTATGTCTCAAATGGGCTTCCCACATCGGTGGTGCTCGTGGATTCTTGGTATTCTATCATCGGCTCGTTCTTCAGTTCTAGTTAACGGATCCCCCACTTTCGAGTTTCAATGCCATAAAGGCATGAGACAAGGGGACTGGATTTCCCCCTTTCTCTTTCTTATTGTTATGGAGGTGTTCTCGGGGATGCTTAATAAAGCTTGTGATGTCGGGGCGTTCAACGGTCTCTAAATGCCCAATGATGGGCCTATGCGTTCCCACCTTTTATATGCGAATGATGCAATTATCATTGGAGAATGGTCCCGTTTCAATCAAGAATGTGGTAAGGATTTTAAGATGTTTTTATTTATGCTCGGGTTTAAATATTAATCTTAGCAAATCGCATCTCTTCGGATTGGGGGTTGACATGGAAGAGGTGGATAGTGTGGTCTCTTTGATTCATTGTAAATCTGGGTCGATGCCATTTTCTTATCTTGGGCTTAAAGTTATTGCTAATATGAATAGAATCTCCAATTGAGGTTCTGTCTTGGATGTTTTCAGATCCCGGCTCTCCTTATGGAAATCCTCCACTCTCTCCATTGGAGGTCGGGTTATTCTTATTAAATCGGTTCTCGAAAGCCTTCCGATCTATTATCTTTCCTTATACAAAGCCCCGGTCAAGGTTATTAACGATTTGGAAGCGTTAATTAAAAGATTTCTTTGGGGTGGTAACGCGGAAGCTAATAAAGTCCATTGGGTGGCCTGGGACCGAGTTTCCTCGCCTAAGTGCGCGGGTGGTCTCGGTCTTACTAAGCTTAATGAGATCAACATGGCCCTTCTTGCCAAATGAATGTGGAGCTTTTATAACGATCCTCAAAACCTTTGGACGAAGGTGATTGGAGCGTTCCATCATAATAGGAAACATTGGGCGACTCTTCCGATCAATTCCTCTATCTCGGGTGCCTGGAAGAATTTGGTCAGCCTTTGCTCTAAAAAAGTTATTTCTAGTACGCCTCTTTCTCATTTCTTTAACGGTATTGTGGGAAACGGTATGTCCATCCGCTTTTGGTTAGACCCGTGGCTTTGCAACATCCTTTTAAAAGAGGTTTTCCCGAGTTTATTTAGAATCGAAAAAGAGAAAAGGTGCAGCATCAAGGACAGATTCAATGTTGCTGACATGAATTTTATGGGTTCTTGGAACTAGAGCCGCTCCCCGGGGTCAGAAGAAGAGCTTGTTGAATGGAATCGATGTATCTCTTTTCTTGATTCGGTCCGTTTGTCTGATGGCCCGGATAAGTGGTTCTGGTTGGGAGTGGATCTGGGATTTTTTCTATTGGTTCGGTTAAAAGTCTCCTTCACAATAACCAGCCTTCCAGCCATTGTTGATTTGTTTCTCTATGAAATGGTGCAAGTGGGTCCCCCTTAAATGTAATATTTTGATGTGGAGGGTTGAATCGAATCGTATTTCGACTGTCGATGCGCTTATCAAGAGGAACATCTATGTGGGTGATCAATTCTGTGTGCTTTGTGAAAGTGAAGTGGAGTCGGCCACCCATCTGTTTTCTTCATGTTCGGCTGCTTCCGTTATTTAGCACTATATCAGCTCTTGGTGCCGTGTTCATCCTATCTTCGCTTTCGATATTCGGGATATTCTGGAGCTCCATATGCACATTGGGGTAGAAGAACAAGTTAAAGATATTTTTCATGGTATTGTCATAGTCGCGTGTTGGTGTGTTTGGAGAGCCAGAAATGAGAAGCGGTTCGATCAAAAGCCGGTCAGAATAGAAGAGATTATTCACAACATCAAGTCCTTAGGTTTTTTATGGCTTAGAAATAGATCGAAGTAAAAGTCTATTAGTTGGTTGGATTGGTGTAAATTTAAAGTGATGTAAGTGTCCGTTTATTGTCCTGTTTTTGGTCGCCCATGTTTTTTGTTGGCGTACCTTGTGAATAAATTTTGCCTTTCAAATATATATATATATATATATATATATATATATATATATATATATATATATATATATATATATATATATATATATATATATCAAACGGAATGTGTGCAAAGAAAGCGTGTAGCAGATTGTTACAGATAATTTTGTTAAAATATTTTATAACAAATAAAATAAATATTGAACGTAATTTAAAAAAAAATATTAATAAATGTGTGCTTGTTTTTTAGCAATTAATTGAGAAACACAACCAAGGTTTGTGTGTAGTAGACCAATTCAGCCTTTTGATGATATTATTAGCGGGGAGGGGCCAACAACCTGAGACAACAGCAAATGGATTCATTATGTCGTGGGCTCCCACCCACCTATATCACATACCCTTCTTTTCATATAGATTTAGATCATCTAGTATACTACGGTAACTAAGCCTTTAGTGAAGGAAAAAGTGATTCTCATATGGCGTCACGTCATCTCCATCAAGTATTACACCATCCTCACTTGATAAGGGAAATAACCAAATGAGTGTGGGTGATGTGAGCATTAAATGCAATTTCTAATTTAATATTCATTTAAATAATAAAATTACATTAAAAAAATGACACAAATAAAAATTATATTAAAAAAGACAAATAAAAATTCAAATAATAAAAATAAAAAATCGTAAATAAAAGTTACATAAAAATTCAAATAATATAAATAAAACTACTTGATTCCATATTTTTCCTTGATCTGGTTTTGTTTATTCTCGAGAAAAGGCTCGTCGGGGGCCAATGATGTGATCAAGGTTGAGGGCGAGAATTTTCATCTTTCTTTTTCTCTCTTTCAATTAAACTTCTCTCTTTCTCTCACGTTAAATTATTTCATTTGTTCAACCATTTTTTGGCCGATGTCGACGTGAGTGGGAACCGAGCCGGATCCCGAGCCCGATGCTCGGGCCTTTGCTTTTTTCTTTCCGATCGGACGTTGTATGCCGTCCTCGTCATCCAATACATCTCGGTTGAGATCATACATAAATCTTCCGTTGGACACGGTCGGACTAGCATCAATGTCCGTCGAGGATCGTTTCTTTAACGATCCGTCTCCGCTTGGATTGACGTACAATGTTTGCCGTTTCGACGATTTCCTTAATAGTTCCCAAGTCGCTATTGGAGCTTGGGCTCCTCAGTCGTCTTGATAGCGGGACGTTGCTTGCATTAAAACGTCGGTATCACTACAATCGCTTTTTCGGCTTCTATCACATTGTTGGTAGATGCCATTGAACTTTAAGACCTTTCGGTTTATACGAGTCAATTTAGAACTCAATTGGTCCATAGTTCGATACTCGGGGTGTACGGCCAATAAGGCTTCAAATTTTGTAGCAATACGTTTCCATAACGTTCTTTTGTTTTGAGCGTTACCTAAAAAAAAATATATATAATTAATATTAATTTGAATAAAGAAGTAATAAAAATAAATACAATTATATTTTAAATACTGATAATGGGATCCTCCGAGATGTCGATAAACGCCCTAGCCAAGTTTAACTCTTCGTCCGAATCTCACTTCTTTGTAACCCGTGAGGCTGTTTTTGTTACAAGATTTTTCTTTTTGCCTCAAGATTTTTCTTTTTGCCTTTACTTTTGTTACGCACGGGTTGCGTTTCCTCAATGTCTTATTTTTCATCCTCCGGTACTTCTTGAGTTTCCGAAACAAAATCCGGATCTTGTGAGTATCCTACAAGCATATTGGGCATAGTAGGCATGTTTGGGACATGCCCGGGTGATCTGAACGGGTTTTGGTTGAAATGTTGTGGTTGGGTGAACGCGTTGGGGTTTGTCGGAGACCGCAAGTTGAACGTGTTTTGTTGCGACGCGTAAAGAAGCCAAAACATGTTCGGATCGTTAAGATTCATGGATTGGTGTAGAGAGGAAAGTGAGATTTTTTATAGAGAGTAGAGTAAGTTTTTTTTATAAAAAAGAAAGTAAGATTTTTTGAGTGTGGAATATATTGGGTAAAATGGTTATTTATAGTGGTTTATTTGGTTTTTTTTTAATTGGGTTTGTTACCGTTCAACGGTAACATATGTTAAAGAAACTAGCCGTTCAACGTTCACATTTGCTTCTCCCTTCCCGTGAAGATTCTCACGCAACACCCTCACCCACCCCCTCATGCCATCAAGGGGGTGGTGTTGCCTCCTCCTTCACGCCGAGAAGGATGCTCACGAGACCCATACCACATGATCTTAGTGGATGCGAACCCAACATGTAATCTCTATATATTCGAGACATGTAATGAGACGAATATCTGGTTATGTGATTAGTTTTAAAATTTTCATAGTGTGGTATTGAACGATTCCTGAATTATTTATCCAAATCATACATATATGTTTACTCGAACTGTGGCCATAAATATTTTTCTTTTATTTTCTTTTGTCTTTAGATAATAAAGTAATCTACTAACCTGTTGACTTTTTAGTTTTAAGATTTCTAAATCCTTATGTAATAAAATTATATAACGGGTATACCCAACGGATAACGATTAATCGAGTACATGACGGGTATGAGACCAGTATGGCAAACGGTATAGTACTGAGATTACTAATACTTGTACCATTGTCATTCCTACTTCAGCTCGAACCTCATATAAAAATAAATACATATATAAAATAATAAATTAGCATTTAATGAAAAAATCAAATTTAAACTCAAGTTATAAATTTAAAATAATAATAATAATAATAATAACAACAACATCATGTATATAAAACTCTAAAAGCATTTGATAGTAAATGTGAAAATTTGCCCTATTATCTAAAACTAGCGTACACAAGTCAGCATTTAAATATAAACTTTCAGATGATCTGAACGGGTGATCTGAACGGGTTTTGGTTGAAAGGTTGTGGTTGGGTGAACGCGTTGGGGTTTGTCGGAGACCGCAAGTTGAACGCGTTTTGTTGCGACGCGTAATGAAGCCAAAACATGTTCGGATCGTTAAGATTCATGGCTTGGTGTAGAGAGGAAAGTGAGATTTTTTTATAAAAAGGAAAGTGAGATTTTTTGAGTGTGGAATATATTGGGTAAAATGGTTATTTATAGTGGTTTTTTTTGTTTTTTTTTAATTGGGTTTGTTACCGTTCAACGGTAACATATGTTAAAGAAACTAGCCGTTCAACGTTCACATTTGCTTCTCCCTTCCCGTGAAGATTCTCACGCAACACCCTCACCCACCCCCTCATGCCATAAGGGGGTGGTGTTGCCTCCTCCTTCACGCCGAGAAGGATGCTCACGAGACCCATACCACATGATCTTAGTGGATGCGAACCCAACATGTAATCTCTATATATTCGAGACATGTAATGAGACGAATATCTGGTTATGTGATTAGTTTTAAAATTTTCATAGTGTGGTATTGAACGATTCCTGAATTATTTATCCAAATCATACATATATGTTTACTCGAACTGTGGCCATAAATATTTTTCTTTTATTTTCTTTTGTCTTTAGATAATAAAGTAATCTACTAACCTGTCGACTTTTTAGTTTTAAGATTTCTAAATCCTTATGTAATAAAATTATATAACGGGTATACCTGACGGATAACGATTAATCGAGTACATGACGGGTATGAGACCAGTATGGCAAACGGTATAGTACTGAGATTACTAATACTTGTACCATTGTCATTCCTACTTCAGCTCGAACCTCATATGAAAATAAACACATATATAAAATAATAAATTAGCATTTAATGAAAAAATCAAATTTAAACTCAAGTTATAAATTTAAAATAATAATAACAACATCATCATGTATATAAAACTCTAAAAGCATTTGATAGTAAATGTGAAAATTTGCCCTATTATCTAAAACTAGCGTACACAAGTCAGCATTTAAATATAAACTATATATATATATATATATATATATATATATATATATAGGGTTAGGTTATAGTAAAAAGGGTTTTAAAAATAAGAAGGGTAAGAAGGCTTTTAAGCTTGACATGTGTCATTTTATTGTTTTTAAAGGGAGGGCATAATGGTCAATGTGTAATATAGCAGGTCAATGTGTAATATAGCAGGTCAATGTGTAATACACCAGGTCAATGTGTAATACAAGGTCTGATATTACACAATGATCAGACTTGATATTACACAATGAAGTGATATTACACAATGAGCATATTACACAATGACCTGACATATTTGAGCGAATTACACAATAATCTAGAAAACGTAAAACACAATGATGAAAAATATTTGAAACAATGAACTTGTATTACACAATGAACTTATATTACACCATGACTTGACTAATTACATAATGAACTTGTATTACACAATAACCAGACGTGGTATTACACAATAAACTTGTATTACACTATGAACTTGTATTACACGATAAACTTGTAATACACAATGACCTGACTAACTACACAATGAGCTGGAAAACGTAAAACACAACGATAAATACATATAACACAATGAACTTGTATTACACATTGAACTTGTATTACACAATGAACTTGTATTACACAATGAACTTGTATTATACAATGACTTGACTAATTACACAATGAACTTGTATTACACAATGACCAGATATTACACAATGACCAGACGTGGTATTACACAATGAACTTGTATTACACAATGACCTGACTAATTACACAATGAGCTGAAAAACATAAAACACAATGATAAATACATATGACACAATGAACTTGTATTACACATTGAACTTGTATAACACAATGAACTTGTATTACACAATGACTTGACTAATTACACAATGAACTTGTATTACACAATGACCAGACGTGGTATTACACAATGAACTTGTATTACACAATGAACTTGCAATACACAATGACCTGACTAACTACACAATGAGCTGGAAAACGTAAAACACAATGATAAATACATATAACACAATGAAATTGTATTACACATTGAACTTGTATTACACATTGAACTTGTATTACACAATGAACTTATATTACACAGTGACCTGACTAATTACACAATGACCTGACTAATTACACAATGAACTTGTATTACACAATAACCAGACGTGATATTACACAATGAACTTGTATTACATAATGAACTTTTATTACACGATTGTATTACACAATGACCTTACTAACTACACAATGAGTTGGAAAACGTAAAACACAATGATAAATACATATAGCACAATGAACTTGTATTACACAATGACCAGACGTGGTATTACACAATGAACTTGTATTACACATTGAACTTGTATTACACAATGAACTTGTATTACACAATGACCAGACGTGGTATTACACAATGAACTTGTATTACACATTGAACTTGTATTACACAATGAACTTGTATTACACAATGACCAGACGTGGTATTACACAATGAACTTGTATTACACATTGAACTTGTATTACACAATGACCAAACGTGGTATTACACAATGAACTTGTATTACATAATGAACTTGTATTACACAATGACCAGACATGGTATTACACAATGAACTTGTATTACACATTGAACTTGTATTACACAATGAACTTGTATTACACAATGACCAAACGTGGTATTACACAATGAACTTGTATTACACAATGAACTTGTATTACACGATGAACTTGTATTTACACAATGACCTGACTAACTACACAATGAGCTGGAAAACGTAAAACACAATGATAAATACATATAGCACAATGAACTTGTATTACACAATGACCAGACGTGGTATTAGCACAATGAACTTGTATTACACATTGAACTTGTATTACACAATGAACTTGTATTACACATTGACCTGACTAATTAAACAATAAGCTGAAAAAAGTAAAAAAAAATCGTTTTTGTTTATAACGACATTATACTCGTTTTAAAGATAAAAAAATGCTCGTTTTTATGGTGTAATTTTTTTGAAAAAATAATGTCGTATGTAAAAGTTATGAACGTTTAAAAATGAGGGGGGAACTTAATAAAAAGTCAACAAAAGTGGCCAAGACAAAAATATCCTTCCAACAATTTTTTCTCCTACAATTTAATCTCAACCATTAAATATTTTCTACAATTTAATCTATTGGCCCTAAATCCTTCTCACCCTTCTTACAATTAAAATACTTTTTACCTGAACCTAATCATATATATATATATATATATATATATATATATATATATATATATATTTCTTTTATAACTTTAAAAAAAATATGATATTTTAAAAAATTTCAAACATATTGTTGCGACATGCTTATTTTTATCGGAACGACCGAGGTGTGACTTATAATATACAAGTGATCGAAGCACAAATGTACACGTCATCAAAGATACTTCAATGTTTCGTTTTTTACCCTTAAAATATGATTTTTTTATTTAAATTCTGAATTCGCCGTTGCGACGTGTTTCTACGTGGACGTTAACTTTAATCGAAACACAAATGTACATGTCATAAGAGGCGCTTAACGATTTCGTTTTTTTATATAAAGGGACTCCGTATACCCTTCTCATTTTATAAAATTCTGAATAGAACGTCGCAACTTTTTTCATTTTATCTACATTTCCACATAAATTTTTATTCTAAACCGAGTGTTATAAATTTCCTCCCGCGTCAACGCCCCTACCGCAACGTTCAAGTTTACTTCTGTTAGTTTAACCATACTAGTCACTCTATCTCCGGTTTGTATTGATTTGGTTTTTGGCCGACAAAGAAAATTTTCAGATGCATTACTATTTATATCGATATGTAGCATACTAAAAACATTCTAATTATTAGATGTCTTTAGTACGAACAAAAGAAAACATAGTAACATGGCTCCATTTGCATGTGTGTTCTTAGGGTTATATTCGTTAATCCTTGAATGAATCATACTTTTCTTATAGAGTAAATTACTCTTATATTAATGTTGCTTTGAAAATATCGGTTTTATCATTCGTGGTTTTATTTCTTGTTATTTCAGTTCTTGACATTAACTCTTTTATATATTGCTGTTAAACAGGGCCGGCCCTGGGGTAGGCCGAACCAGGCTGTCGGCCAGGGCCCGTTTTTTTCAGGGGCCTAAAATTTTTACGGGCCTGTATATATATATATATATATATATAAAATTTTAAATACCGGTTTTATATATTGAGTCTTTTTTATAAAAACTTAAAATATATTGGGTCTTTTTTTATAATGGTTGGACTTTTTAATCTTTATAATGGTTGGACCCTCTTTTATAATGGTTGGACCCTTTTGTTTATTGCATGACTATTGAGTCATTTAAAAAAAAATTCTATGTCTATTGGTTGGGCCCTCTTTAAACTTATAATAGACTTTTTATTGTTTTTGTTTATTACAAACTATATTTTTTCTATTTTTATTACTATAACGTTAATTGTCGTTTAACAAAAAATTAGTTTATATATTTTGTTCGTAGGGGCATTTTTTTCCTGCTCGGCCGAGACACTTAAATCCTCAGTACCGGCCATGATGTTAAATGAAAGAATGTAACCATCATTTTACCTTAAGTGCATGTTAATATGTAAAATGTACAGGTTCTCAATGCAAAAAGTAAATAAGTGAAATATTTTAATACCCTCCCCTTCTTCCCTTTACCCGTTCCCCGTTTGTTCATGGCTAGAAGAAAATATGGCCAGAGAATCAAGTTCAACAATCTAGCGACTAAAAGTCTTCGATGGGCAAGTAACCAAAGCATGCATTGTAACATCTGATCTCTCATACCATTAATATTGTGTCCTTTGCCCACCAGGAGCTAGGGGTGTGTAAAAAAACCGAAAACCAAATCGTATCCGTATCCGAAAAAACTGAACCGAATTGCGAATTCGGTTTTCGGTTCGGTTCCTAACCGTATCCGAATTGAGAATTCGGTTTGCGGTTCAGATAACGGTTAGACAAAATTTTTTAATTCGGTTTGTTCGATTAACCGTTTTAACCGAATAAATAATAAATAATTAAATAAATATATATATATATATATATATATATTTATACTTTTAGTCCAATAATTCAAGTCCACCACAAAGTTTCAAGCCCTTACTCAACTCTTGGTTTTAGAATATGTTAAAAATATGTGTTGTTTGAATTTATGTTGTTGTCCGGAACACAAACATGAAAAAATAAATTAGGCAAAAATGTTATTTGGTTGAATTCGATTCATTTGGTTTTTAACCGAAACCGAATCGAATTGAATTCGGTTAGATTCGGTTCGGTTAGACAGATTTCCAATTCGGTTTTCGGTTAGACCTAAAAAAAATATGGAAACCGAACAAATCGAAAACCGAATCGATGAACACCCCTACCAGGAGCTCACAAATTTGTTTTTGGTTGCCCGAGTGAACACTTCCCAGGATGTCACCCATCCTAGTACTACTCTCATCTAAGCACGCTTAACCGTGGGGCGTTCTCCTCTCATCCACAGCCAGTGCGCACAAACACATTATTGGTATTTGAGGTGGATAATTCTTTATGAACCCAGCATCTCTCCTGTCCACTGTCGATGTAGGCTTTGCCTAGGGTGTTACAAACACCCCCCTTTTGGACTCATCGTCCTCGATGAGGTTTGCTCCCTCATGAACACCCACGGGGACTCATCATACTCAATGAGGTTTGCCCTACCATCCCGAACGACACATGAGTGACTCTGATACCATTTGTAACATCCGGCCCATCATACCACCAATATTGTCTTCTTTGCTCATTAGGAACTCACGGATTTGTTTTGGCTGCCCGGGTGAACACTTCCAAGGAGGTCACCAATCATAGTACTGGTCTCACCTTAGCATGCTTAACTGTGGAGTTCTCTTCTCATCTACAGCCAATACGCACAAAACACGCTGTTGGTATTTGAGGTAGATAATTCCTTATAAACCCAACATCTCTCATGTTCACGGTTGATATGGTATTTGCCTCTAGGGTGTTACATGCATTGATCCAAAAACATCACCACATGACATAAAGACATAAAGTAAAATACAGAATCTACGTCGATAATGTCGTTAAAGGTGGTTTGAACCTAAAGACGATTGCAACAAGCTCTCCAAACAAGATAACGTGACGTTTTTTTTATTTTTGTTCGTATCACAAAATTACAATGTAAATCGATGTGTAATTTAACGTGTTAATTACCTGTTATTGAAAGATATGTGTTACACTAATATAGACGTTAAATATTTAATTTTTTTAACAAAACCATGTATTGAATAAAAATATTATATATTTTTAGGTTTCTAATTATTATCTTTTTAATAAAATAATTTTGACACGTGAAAATATAAAAATAAATACATGAAAAGAGAAAGCAAGTGCCAACCTTTTTATTCGTATTTTTGTTAGAAAGAACTATACTCAGAAATAATATTATGCTTTTAAACATATTCATATTCCACTTTTCATTTTCCATCGTTCGGACATGACTGTATTATAATACAAACTAGATGGTTATAGCCGCGCTCCGCCGCGGGTGCCGGGTTTATCGTTAATAAAATTTAAATAAAACATAGGTACAACGGTAAAAATAATGTTAATATAAAAGAAACATAAAACTAAATAATAAAAATAAAAAAATTACCGGTTCAGGTTGTCGAAAACCATAAAAGCGAATACTGATACGGGTTCCGATAATACCAATACCATTGATGATGTTGTTCGCTCATTATAGGTTCGGCTCGTCACTGTACCACAACAGTAACAACACTCGTTATACACAACGATTCAAAAAAACTTCATTTTTTAATACAACTCCATTTTCAAAAAAAAAATATCGGAACATTGACAAAAAAAACTAAAAACAGTCGCGCACTCCGTATTCTGAAAAAAAATTAATGAACGAAAATTATTAAGGGGAAACAAAATTAATAGAAAATAAAACAGGCTAAAAACGTATATTATATATAGTATAAGGGTTAAAAATAAAAATATAAAAAAAAAAGTTTATGTGTCAGATGTTGAATGGAAGAGTAAGTATTCAAAGTGACGCTCCTTTAATCTAATTTATAATATCTTTTTTGAGGAAATTTTAAGAAAATGGTAAACTGTAACACATTATTATGGAGTAAATTAAAAAACTAGATATAATATATTTATATAGTCATGTTAATTAATTAACATAATAGTGTAGTCATTCTAACCTATGTATCACTACTTATTACATGAATCGTCTACTTAAATTCTTAACGTACATGAAACTCCTCTTGGGTGTCATCTTTTTATTGTGTATCATCAATAAACATAGGTTTTGATGATTATTTTAATTCATACGCAAATATGACTCACTTATTCCCTGTAAATATATTTTGTATGAGTATTCTTATTTAATGCATGAAATTTAGATATATATCTATAAACCAATTCATCACTTTTTAAACACATATCAATATGAGTTGGTGGAGTTCTATTGATTAAAGTAAATCCACCATACCAATGATCTTTAAAATCACAAGATCAGTTGTTTCTGGTTGATTGGTTGATTGGTAAGATCAATCATGTAAGTGGTGTTATCTAACATTATCAACCTATCAAAAGGTCAAAACAAGACAAATGGCACTTCATTATCACAGGTTTTTCGCTCACTAGTGTTAATTTATACGTATTCGGTCGATTTTTCGCTCAATAGTGTTAATTTATATGTATTCGGGTGAAAATTTTATAGTTCTGGCACCCCATGATAGGAAAAAAAATCCCGACCCCCCCGGGGGTTTTCTTCAAGCTTCGCCACTGATGACAGTTGACGAAAAATGGTTGCTCATACATATAGTTTGTTGCTTGTTTAAAAATAGTCGGTTCTTCTTCCCCTTTTTAAATAATTTAAAGTTGTGTCTTCAAAGTCTAGCTACGTGCCTTTTAATGGTTTTTACCACTTCATTAAATGAACATAGCAAATATTAGCCAGAAAAGGAGGCCAAACATATGCATAAATTGGCTAACAACTCATTTCAACCCGCATTCATCACGGTTTGTGAATTTTTAACATTTTATATTGTCGATTATGTGCTTTACGTGTTCAACTTTTGCTAGATATTATTTTTGTTTTCATCTTGTTAATCTTGGACAGGTATTAACAATACAATGTTACATTGGTAGTCTACTATGCTTGTTTGTAATGCATATTTTTTTGATAGAGAGTGACATTAGGGGTTGAGGCCAGAAATAATCACTATACTACTAACTATTAAGGGTTTTATCTTGTCAAAGTTGCTTACTTATGGACTTCTTCCCTCCAACGTATCTTTCTTGTGGTAAAACTTGCAATACATAAAGTCATATTGTGCTACCAATGTTGCTACGCACGAATATGGTTTCGTTTCGGGTATGAGCTCTTCAAATGTTGCTCTATTAGGGCATAAAATGGATACGTGATAGAAAGTGAATATGTAATCATATTATATCGTAACTCCTGTCTATATATTTAATTTCTTTTTTGAAAGACAAATTTCTTTATTTTCATAGGAGTGAGACTTGAATCCATAACCTTCGCAAACCTTAGTGTCTTTAGAGGATTTTTCTCTACCACTGGGCCACCAACCCCAATGCTGTCTATAACTCAACAAAAATTACTATCACGTTACCGTAAACGTGTAAAATATTATATGTATGAATATAAAGATTAAAACAGTGAGGTGATATTAAAAAAAGTTGCATGTGAAGTAGCATCGGCGAAGCGAGCACTAGTTGATGAGCGGTCACAATCATGCAAACTGGTTTCATTATCTTCACATGGAACGGTCACTGATTTTATCTCTATACAAAAGCTATTCCATTTATCCTATTGCTCCTGTCTTTTATTAAACTTTTCTTCTATTCTTTCTCTAAAAAAGTTTATATTATTAATTATTACTAATATTAAAATAATAAGGTTAAACATGTATACAGTACCACAGTCCTAAGTATACTACATATCTAAAGATTGTATGATCACTTTAAAAAAATTAAAAGGTAATTATAATGATTACACAGGCGAGGAATGGCAAGTTCTTTAGTTTTAAAAAATATGACTAAAGAAGGTAAATATTGGACTAAAGTAATTAATTTTTTTTCATTATATATATATATTTTTTAAACTGTAGATTTTCTTTTTTAAATTACAAATAATTTTAAATATTTAAGTAATGAAAACAACCAAAAAGGGCTACCAACTTTATACTTTAAATAAGCAATTGTTAAGAATTAACAGATGAAACTAATTGATTTAATCCATCATTAGTTAATCTAATTATATTTTTTTTTAAAAACCGGAGAACCAAATGTTTCACATGTGAAAAATTCATAAAAAAAATTCACTTTTACATGTGAAAAACTCGTAAAAAACTCATTTTTATGTAATTGTTAAGTTAAAAATTTATAATTTTTAAAATATTTTGCAGGACGGTAACACCGCCCCCTCCATCGGCAAGTCTACGACAAGAAGGGATCATGAACGACAAGACACCCTCCCCTCTCGTGTGTGTGTGTGTGTGTGTAGGGGGAGTTTCAAATAAAAAATAGTTTTTCGTTAAGAAATGACAAAAATCTTAAGAAACGATATCAAACGAACTCCGATTGAGCTCATTTCAGCAGCGTTGAAACCGTCTCGTCGAACTCTACCATCTTAGCTTTTAGGGTTTAGCTTTTAAGGTTTAGATTTAACGTTTGAATTTTAGGGTTTTAGCCTTATGGTTTAGCGGTTTAGCTTTTAGGGTTTAGATTTTGTGGTTTAGGTTTTTTTGGGGGTGGGGGGTTTAAGGTTTTTTTTTTTTTTGGGGGGGAGTGGGGTGGAGTGGGGGGGTTTAGGTTTTTGGGGGGTGGTGATTTTAGGCTTTTCGGGGTGGGGTTGGAGGGGGGTTTAGGTTTTTGGGGGTGCGGGTGGGGGGTTTAGGTTTTTGGGTCCGGGTTAGGGTTCGATGAGACGGTTCCAACGCCGCTGGAATGAGCTCAATCGGAGTTTGTTTGACCCACTTCTTAGGATTTTTTAGCGAAAAACCACTTATTAGTTGAACCGTCCCCTGTATATATATATATATATATATATGTCGAATCGGATTATAAAAAATATTCATGGTTGCTTTGTGGCAAAGCAAAGATCTTGTAGCATTATTTTAAAGAATATGAAGGTAAAATATCTAAAATAATTGCTTCTCTTTTTCAAACACAAACTGAAACTCAGCTTTTCCTTTTTGCAGCACTTACACCCCCAGCCACCCATTCCTCAACCTCTCTCTCTCATCTTCCTTCTTTTTATATACTCTTTAATCTCCCACTCATCTTTCTCACCAAACCCTCCTCTCCAAATGGAAGCTGCTTGGAGACCTTCCTCCACTGCAGGTGATGACACCGGGGGACACAACAGTAATTTCACAAACCCTGCATGGGATATCTGGGACATCGGTACACGTTATGATCCCAGAGTAACCGAGGCGCGTGTAGTCCACGCGCTTCTCTTCAACAACACCACCTTCCACCACCGCATGCCGGACCCACACATGATGTGTTTGAAGCTTGGGAAAAGACACTACTGCGAGCGTCACGTGACGGCGGCAGAATCATCAACCGCCACTAAAAGAGGCAAACCACAGTACCCGTACTATGTGACTGATACTAGTACTACTAGAGTGGTGCCAATATGCCTGGTGGAGGGGTGCCACGTGGCGCTTGGTAACGCTAAAGAGTACTATAAGAAGCATAAGGTGTGTGAAGTCCATTCAAAGGCTCCCAATGTTGTGGTGTTGGGGCTTCACCAACGGTTCTGTCAGCAGTGTAGCAGGTTTATATATTTAATTACCATTAAACATTTTAATTAAATTATATATGACATCTTAAAAGATAAAAAGTATAAAAAAATTTATTAAATTAATGTTTTTAAAAGGACTCTCACAAAAGTATTATTTTAGAAGCAGAATTAGTGGGTGTGTTGGGTGTGAGTCAGTCGTTCTAAAAAGCTGACGTTTGTACAGGTTTCACGTGGTGACGGAGTTTGATGAAGCCAAGAGGAGTTGTCGAAGACGGTTAAAAGGACATAATCAACGAAGAAGGAAGGGGACCCGTTCGATGACGGAGCGACGGCTTGGACCACCGTCACAGTCGCAGCCAGGATGTGCTCGCTCTCTTCTGTCATCTCCGGAAACCGAAGCCTTGAATTTTTCGGGTGACTTGTCGTCAAGATGCAGCGCCGCGCTTTATGAATTAATTGCGGCCAACAGAGCAACTTCTGTTTCCAGGCATTTCTTGAATCAAAATACATTTCATCAAGCGGAAGCCAACACCCAAATATGGGACCGATTCGGTCATATGACCACGACACCTGACCTGAAGCAAGCTCCGACGTTGGAATTTGGGCGTTTGTCGATGAAGGAGAGGGTTAAAGATCCAGAAGAGTGGACCGATTATAGTTGGTCCTCCTTTGGGGGCGCCAATGTTGTTTAGAATGTCGGTACGGCAAAAAGTATTTGAGTTTGTCTGTTATTCTAAATGGAACTCCAAAAATAAATAATATGGTTGTTGATGAAAGTAATAAAAATGTTTTATGGGACTTGATAAGTAACTGTAATTTCATGTACAAACAATCATGACATGATAATTGCACTTTTTGATTAAAAGGGTGTGCTTGTAAAAAAGCATTTGTAATTGGGCCATGCCACGGCCCAAAACCTTAGTTTTTTTTAACAACCATAAGCATCCTGATATAAAAGCCAACAGGTAATTAACAAAGAAACCTCAATTACAGACACCAAACAAACAACCGTAAAAGCGAGTTACACCCACAACAAACAAGACTATTACATAGAACTTACAATTGAACTATCTTACACCTCGCAGGGATCTTGGACCCATTTCTCCCAACTGCCATTTTGGGCCTTCCCTCTCATCATCAACCATTTAAATGACATGATTTTTATGTCATCGACCATATTGTCCACCTGTCTTCTAGCATTCGAGAATATCCAACTATTTCTTGTTATCCAGATCACCCAAAAGGTACAGTACGTTATCAAAGTTCTTACCTTTTTTATCTTGCCACAACCGGTAGCTTGATGAATTTTGTCCGCCATTTCTTTCACTGTTCCAATGCCCGACAGATCCGTAGACATCCAGTTGAAGACCCGATTCCACGTTTCCTTTGCCACTGGACAACGTATGAAAAGATGGTTTTCGTCTTCAATCTCTAGACGGCATAAGGCACAGATAACGGAAGGAATATTAACTCCCCTAACTATTAGGGACGAAGCCACGGGGATACGATACTGGAATAAACGCCACAGAAAACATCTAACTTTGATGGGGACACATTTGATTCATTTTACCTCCTGTCTTGAGTATGTGAGGTGGGTTTTTTCCAACCAATTTCTACATGAACCGGTAGAGAATTGACCCGTCTGATCCCCTTGCCAATGCCATTTATCCGGGTAGTTGCTGAAACGGTAGTTCCTAACCCAAATCGGCTACTTCGTCTGCCCTTTTCGTTGCAACCCAAAACCTTAGTAATCATCACTTCATATATATATATTATCATTTTTATTATAATTATATAAAATAATAACTATAATGTAATTATATATTTATTATATTACATAAAAACTAAGATGTTTATAAAATAAGACTTGTAAGCCTACTCAAGCTTGATATATAAGTTGAGACCCAAGCTCATTTATTAATGAGTTTTAATTTATACTTAAGTTTCAGTTCAAGCTCATTTAAACTCAACTTAATTCAAACTTATAATAAGATCTTGATTACCTCAGTCTAGAGTTGCACAAACAAACCGGATCCGGATCCGAAAGATAATCCGAAACCGGATCCGAGCCTAACTGGATAAATTGGAACCGGACCGGATATTGTAGGATCCGCCGGATCCGTAACCGGTTCCAAGGTTTTCAGCAAACAAAACCAAACAAAAAAGAACCGGTTCCCAATCGGACAAAATGGAACCGGTTCTAGTCGACTTGTTTACACCCTTACTCTCACGTTCTCCATCAAATTGTAATATTAAATACAATTTAAAATAAAAAGTATGAATAATGCTCTACCAAAATATATCCATATTATTTTTCCATATAGTAGTTTTAAGTCACAGAGATGTAGATAGAGAGGGTAAGATGGCACGAAAAAGCTACAAACTGAGCAAAACAATCTCATTACATATAATTCTAGAGGACGCACCATAATGTTGTCAGCTCAAGTCATTAATCACGATTAGGGAGATCGTTAAATTCAACATCGCAATTGCTTAAATCACAAAAAAGCAAAACAATCTCCTTTGTAGAATCTACCCAAAAGAGATGTAGTGATTATATTTGCAAGGATAGACTTAGATCCACCAAATTAAGAACAATATGCTGCTACTGCTAGTCAAGTTCTATTGTAGTTGCCTCGTTCAACACCATCTGCCATCAAAAAATGATTTTTATGTAAAATCATCATAAATTATTCACAAATTACAAAACAATAAGATCTCAATGCACAAAAAAAGAGAAAATTGATGAGAAATAGCAATATAATGATCTTAATGAAAAGTCTGTTTATACCCCACTTCAAAGATTTACAACAGACCCTAATCCACAAAATTGAATCTTGATAAGATAAACAAAAGAAAGAATTTTTTTTTGACAGATTGTACCACTGAATTTGTAAGAATAATTAGTGGGAATTTGAGATCCTTAACCATAATAGAGGTCCTACTGTACAAAAAATATATTTGGTAAGGAAAATCAACAGAAAAATGCTGATGGAGGATGACTACAGCCTACAGGTGGCAAAACAGTTGGGTTGGGAACGGCTCAAAAGGAAGGGGCCATTTTAAAGAAAAACGAGGTCAAAGGGGTCCGATTGAGCCGCTAGTTTTTTCACTTTCTTTTGAATTGTGTAATAACATATATATTTGTTGCAACTGAAAAACTAATCATATAATTTCTAAAAATAATAATCCTTAGCATCAGGAGTAATAAATAAATATAATGATGAAATGGGTATTAAATGATTACAACCTCTACCAAAATCAGTTCATCCAAAAACTTAGATTGTTTTTAAAGTTTTCAGAGTACAATTCCGGTGATCACATTTAATACTTAATTATACATAAAACTCAAAAGAAATTCAAAATGTGTTAGAATGCCAGGCCAACCCCACCCGACCTGTTTAACCTACAAAAATAGAGAATGTTAAAATTTTGCTAATACGAACCCGTTTAGATATCTCGTTTCATCCAAACAAAAGCAAGAGGTTAACAAGAAAGCCCGCATTGACCTGGTGTTGCCCGTTTGGGTGAAAAATTGTTAATTGCCCCTTCAAATTATGACTAATTAACAGGAAATAATTCAGAAAATTTAACCCAATAAAAGAGTCTAAAAGAGGGACTTGTTACTAGAAAAGTACCTGTGATATGCATTCTTTAAAGCTACTACTAGCTGTTGCATGCAAACCTCTTTCTGCAAGCTCATAATACAATGTTAAGCCCTCAGGCCCATTAGTTTTATCCTTCTGCAAATATCTACAACAAAACAAGATACAATAAGAAAGTAAGTTCCTTTTGCAAAATTAAAATAATACTTATTCCAACTACATTTAATTATTAATACCTTTGCTGAACAAGTGTTTCCACTGCCTGTTTTGTGCTCCCAAAGTCGGTATTTTTCTCATCATCCTGGGACAAACCTAATCGCCCTAAATGGTGCCAAAGACTTTCTACATTCCATACCATTAAAAAATAATAATATTAACTCAAACAAGAAGTTTTATTACACTAAATGTTTTCTTGAAACATAAATCATGGTTTACATGAAGCAGTAATGATAACTTCAGTAATTTTGCCTCCAGCAAGACTAACGATGCCAATAACAACAAATGCAAATCCAGTTAAATGAGATTTTGTAGCATCTTCAATGTGTTTTCTGTAGACTCCAGGATCTAGCTGACTGGTTATAATGTATGATTTGGAATCTGCAGAACCTGAAAAGCAGAAACTATTTCATAATCTTTGAACAGAATATGAAAATGCTGTTATGAAAAAACTATAAGCAGGATTGATGGTAGTTGCTCACTTTGTGAAGAACGGGCCTGATTAGTTGATGAAGGACGAACCCGTTGCAGCTCCTTCATATCATATCCAAAAATGGTTGAGAGCTTTGTAGTAGCCTTGTTGAGAACAAGAGATGGAAGTGATCGGTTGTGATAGTTTTTTGTGATTAGCTGAGTTAGCTCGTCTCTCTTGATTGGGCATCCAGAATTTTGGTGTGTTTTAAAAAGGATATAACGTATAACTTCTGCAACAAGTTTGTCACCTTCCTGGACACGAAAATATCTAAAACTTTCAGAATTAACGAAAATGTTTGCATGTATTAAAAAAGATGTTTTAGGGACAGGTTGACCTCTTGAGAAATGCCGAACTGGGAGAAATTTGGTTCTGCGGTTTCCATCCTGAAGGTAAAGACATGGCATATAAGCTTGTAACAATCCAAAACCCAACGCAATTAATTGTTAATAACGATACAAAAAGCATGCTGATACAAGATAATTGAAAGAGGAGGTTTTTCTTGTACTTCAATGCTCTTTAGGGGGTTGTTTGGATGAATTAACATGTAATTTTGTGAGAATATATCACATTTCGATACAAACCTTCATCATAGCTTTACAGATCATTTGTATCACCCTATACAAGATATTGAATTCGAAAATTTTATTCGAATATGATTCGAATCGAATTTCAGGTTGTGGGCTTGTGCTCCATATTATTTCCAGCCCGTTTTTTCTTTTGATGAACCCACGACTCACAACGTGAGTTGTTTTACCTTTTTTTTCATAAAATAATTCAACTCACATTAATGTCTTTTACCAACAGCAACATGCATGAGACACAAAATAGATATGCTTGTTGAGTAGATTTCAGATTTGACTTGATCACATATGTGTCCTTCGAATATAAATTTCTATTTTTATTAAAACGAATGGAAATCATTTATTTTATAACAATATTGATGCATTTAGAACATAATTAATATAAAATAATGTATATTGATGTATTTAGAACATAATTAATATGAAACTAGTTCTTTTAACCAGGGGCGGATCCACGTTAAGGTCAGTGGGGGGAAAGGCACCCCCTCAAAGTTGGTCATCAAGTGTTAATTTTTAACCACATAAAACTAGGCACCTTTCAGTTTATCGAGAGGGCACCTGCATATTCCCTAGTCGGCAATGGAGAAATCAAAATTTACCCTGGTGGAGAATTCAAAATTTCAGTTGCAGAGACTCAACCCTTCAAATTTGAAAAAGAAGGTTGAAATTGGTGTGAGAGATGAAGACACCGGGTGCATGAGAGAGAGAAAAGTAAGAACAGTTTTGAATTTTGAGGGTAGAATTGATCGGACAGTAATATGAATTAATTGATTTTAATAGTTTTTTTCAAAAAAATTAATTGATTTCAATAAATTGTATCCATTTCCTTAGTTTTATTATTTTTTAAATTCCTTTTATTACGAAATTTTCACCGTAATAGGCATAAATATTATTTTAAAATCTTTTAAATTGTTGGATCATTTATTACGCATTTTTGTTTACTTTTTATGATTTACTAATTGTGTTTAAAGTTTAAGAATTATAAGTTTGTTTAAATAAATCATTTAAATCGGTTATTTAAAGTTTTAGGTTATTTTATATTTAGTATTTTGTATCCTTTTCTATTTTTTACTTTTTACTAGACCCGACCCGTTTTTACCTAACCCGTTCATTTTTTTTACCTTATTCAATTTGTGCACCCACTCACGTAAATTCCTGGATCCGCCACTGCTTTTAACCTTCGCTTCGCGACGGGAGTTTGATCGTTTTTCTCCTGTGACACGCGGTTGGTCGTTATCGGTTCGACTGTCCGAAACGCACATCACATCCACTATTTCCTTTTTGTATTTTATTATTTTAATATAATTTAAAAATTACCTGTTCGGGTCGTCGAAAACCATAAAAACGAATACAAATACGGGTTACGATAATACCAATACTGACAATGATGTTGTTCGCTTATAATAGGTTATGCTCGTCACGGTACCACAACGGTTACGGCACTCAATATAGGCAACGATATAAAAAAACTCGATTTTGAATACAACTCCGTTTTAAAAAAAAATTATATCGGAACGTTGACAAAAAAAAAACTAAAAACATCCGCGTTCTCCGTATTATGGAAAAAGTTAACGAACGAAAGTTATTAAAGGAAAACGAAATTAATAGAAAATGAAACGGGTTAAAAATGTAAATTATATATAACACAAGGGTTGAAAATGAAAATATTAAAAAAAAATACGTGACAAAATACTATTGGGTGTGGCACTATTCACGTACGTTGATGTTTAAACTTAGTTTCTAATAATGTATATCTAAAATGCACCGATCATATACCTCATTTGGTTGTGATCCTCGTGCTGCGATAGTGATTTCCGTCTCTACCAGATTCCAATAATCCTTGGAACGGAGTAAGTTTTTCTTCGTCATACGCCAATTGTCTCGGTGGCCATCAAACCGTGGCATTGCAGGTTGCATAAAATTGTCCTAAGAACTCATAGCTCTGTTATAAGATATTGAGAATAAGAAATAAAAACAAAGCCTTTTCCAAGGATTTTCAGCGGTTAATTAGAGTTGTAACAAATACTTCACATTTACTTTAGCTATTTTAATATTTTTACATGTTGAATATATGATTTTTTTAAGAAAATAAGATATTAATATAATCAAAAGGCAAAACACAAAGCAAAGCAAACATGTCTTAAAAAAACTATTAGCCATCATAGCATGATAGAGAATCGAGTCGAAACTCTACTTGACTGAGAACCCTCACTTGATCTGCCCCCATTCGATCAAGTTTGTTACTAAAAGCAACCTATGAACCTCGTATCTTCTCATTTGTCTGTCAACAATAATCGATTGACTTTGCACACCACCAACACTACAGAGAACAAGGATTGCACCATCAATTGTGAAATCCACGTGACCAAGAGTATCAATCATATAATCTGCAATAGTATAACTTCTTCTGTTAATTCAAGCCAAAAGTTAGGTTATCCAAACAGAACAAGCGAGATTTATCAAAGTTACAAAAGCATAGAGAAAAAACATTAATCGAAGATTCATAAATTAACTTTCACAAGTTAGAGGGAATTGTTCCAGTCTTCTTCGAATTAGTGTATCAATAGAACAGTAAAACTAGTAACTTGGAAATGTAACCATTTAACTGTGTCAGTATGATATAGTATCAGGCTTTTACTCCTTATATGTTCACATCATCTATATTAATTTACACTTTTAATATTTAGTATATCTAAATGAACTTAGTGTTCGTGTCTTGGCCTGTCCTTACCGTTCAGGTGTTGCCTTTCTTCCTAAATGGGAGATTTAATCTTTGGGGTAGAATTAAGAAAAACACTAAACTTGAAGGGCTTAATTATAAATTGAATAAAATCAACCGTGAGTTGGAAGGATAACACGTAGCTTCTTTTATCAAAATAAAAAAAGGGAAAACATGTGTGTGGGATACAATCGACGAACAACAATTAGAATTGGGAATTTTGATTGCTGAAGTAAAATTAAAGTTGGAATCAAGGAGTCTTCGTCTACAATCATCTTCAATTCCATAAAACAAGTGGTAAGTCTTCCTTCAACCTAGAAATCTTGAAGTTAATATGAGTATTTGATGAAGGTATTATATAATCTAGGAATCATATCTAATATTGTAATATATAATGGAAAGATCTTATGTTGATGGGGTTATGTAAATAAGAATGGTTAGGATCATAACAAAAGGAAGTTAGGAGATGTTAAATTGAAAAATGCATATAAGGTGTTTGATAAAATGCCTCAATAAGTTTAAACGAATATAACGGGTTGAAGGAAGACTTAAATCACAAAGTTGAAATGTTATTTTGTTGAAAGTTGTATATCACTAATGAATAGATGTCGATAGATACGCAAGTTGCCATATGGACTATTTAGTTGTAAATGAATTTGATAATGTTGTCAATTGTATATAACTTATTAACTTCTTGTGTTGTATGTAGATCATTTGACTCAAGAAATAATCACACACTGCACGTTGATTAAGAGCTTCGCGTTACTAATAAAATAATACGATCATTGCGTGTTGGTTTTAAAAGAGTTGCTCGTGTGAACGGTGTATTTTGAATTCCAAGAATAAAGTAAGTTCTTCTATTCGATAATCCCGTGGCATAAACCTTTATAATAGTTGTTAACGGTCACAAGGTTTGTATTGTGAACTAGTTGAACGTTGCAAACACTAGTAGAAAGTTGTACAAAAGCCATAAGAATGTTGTATGATTTATATTGGAATAGAATCACCCGTCACTATAATGATACATGCTATATGTTCAATAACCAATAGTGAATAGTTGTAAATGGAGTCACAAGTTGTCAAATAACCCATTAGGTTGCTAGTATTACCAAATATGTTTTTAATTACCCCCATAAATTTGCAAATGAGATTCCAAGTTAATGTGTGATCAATTTAATCATTAAAGGGTTCAAAATTGTTGTGGTTTGAATAAATCCTCTGTGTATATGAATAGATCATATGATTTATGCAATAAGATTAATAAGGGTTCCCATTATTACCATATTACATCTTAGGTAAACAAGTTTCAGTTCACATATCACATTGTCATTCATTATAAACATAGTATCAATCATCAACTACATATTACATTATTACTACAGAACATATGTGATGATGATAATTGATAAAAGTTATACATACGTTAACCACTTGTTGATGTTACCATCCATTTTCCAGCCTTGAAATCATGTCTATGGCATCATCAGACACCAAACATAGGATTTTAATTTGCATTGGCGACATCCATGGGTACATAACCAAGCTCCAAAACCTGTGGTCGAATCTTGAAACCTTAATCCCACCCCCCGATTTCCAGCATGCCCGCATCGTATTCCTCGGTGACTACTGTGACCGTGGACCTGATACTCGCAAAGTCTTGGATTTCCTGATTGAGCTTCCCTCAAAATACCCAAAACAATCACATGTCTTCCTGGCTGGAAACCATGACTTCGCTTTCGCAGCATTTGTGGGAGCCATCCCGCCGCCCCCGGATGGGTCAGAGTTTTGTGATACCTGGGAGGAGTTTAAGGCAAGCGAAGAGAGAGAAGGGTGGTATAAGGATTATGGGTATGAAAAGATGCATTTGCAAGGGAGGAGATGGGCTGGGAAGATCACTGTGAAATTTAATGCTGCAAAAGGGACCGAGTATAAGGGTTCCATTTATGATGCCGGACCCACTTTCGAATCTTATGGGGTTCCTCATGGCTCCCCTGGTATAGTATATTCTTTCATTTCCCTTTATATTATGAATAATTATTCACTTTTCAATTGTTAGTTCCAAAAGTGAGTATGTACCGGTTAATATGTTGGTTGGTTGTTTGTGCAGATTTGATGAAAGCAGTCCCTGATGAACACAAGAAGTTTCTTGCAGATTTGGTGTGGATCCATGAAGAGGTCAGATTTCCCTTGATCATTACAAGAACAGGATTAGGGGTGTACACGAAACGAGCCGAGCCCGAGCTCGACTAGGCTCTAGCTCAGCTCATTTAACTTAAAGAGAGCTCGAGCTCGGCTCGTGAGTAGTTGTTCAAGCTCGAGCTCGACTCGTTTATTATTTATTAATTAATTTATATATATATTTATAATTATTTTTATATATTTTTTATTATAAATATAATATATAACATACTATATATTATTTAGTTATTTTTATCATAATTTTATATATACTAATTATTATTATATAAATATACAATTAATGTATTAAATAAAAAGTATATAAATAACAGGTTCGTATAGGCTTGTGAGCCAGCTTGAGCTCAATAAGTGAAGCTCAGGCTCGGACTCGTTTATTAAACAAGCTTATTTTTAGGCTCAGGCTCGAGCTCATTTAAGCTCGGCTTGATTCGAGCTTTTAGCGAGCCGATCTCGAGTAGCCCACGCGCCGGCTTGGCTCGTTTACATTCCTAAACAAGATAGATAGATGATGTAATGTGACAACTTTTGTTTAGGATAATGTGGGCATAGAGACTGAAAAAGGAGTGGAATTCTGTAAGCTAATAGCGGTTCATGGTGGTTTGGAGAGAGGGAAAGATATTGGAGAGCAGATTAAATATTTGAAAGCCAAGGATACGAGGATTCCTAAAGTGGAGCCTCTCAGCGGGAGAAAGAGCGTTTGGGACATCCCTCAGGTTAAACTCTCTTCAACATTTAAAGTTATAATCCGTTTTGATATCCAAACATAAACACCTTCTTTCACTGGAAAACGAACAGGAACTGAGCAAAACGCCCACGATTGTGGCGAGTGGTCACCATGGAAAGCTCCATGTGGATGGTCTTAGGCTGATTATTGATGAAGGCGGTGGACTCCCACAAAATCCAGTGGCTGCAATTGTTCTGCCTTCAAAGACTATTGTCCGCGACACTGATAAAAACTAATCGTTAACACAATGTTTACTCGTCAAGTCATAGTTTTGAACACTTTTATATCCCTTGCGGCAGATTGATTGGGTTAATCCGTTAGACAATGTTACTCAGTTCTGTTATTGTCTGTAAGGAAAAGATAATATCCTCGCAGATTTCCTGTCCAGACCAAAGGATTACAAACCAAAGTCCTATAAATAAAGGAGATTCAGGCAATTCAGCACCGCCACACCCAGCACCCCCCATATCTTACCAGCATTATTCATGATGGATAATACCATACCTTCCAGCTCCTCCTCAGATACAGAACCACTCCACCAAAAATTCAAAGACAATAACCTCCCAGAAGAAATCATTGAAGTAATTGCAGATCAAGCTCTGAAAGAAAGATCCGTCCTAAACTACAAGACGTTTCTTACCATCACTCTGAAGAACCATGGTCTATTCATGAAGGGTCTACTATTCCACCCTGATTATCCCTTCATGAACGTCTTCCATATTAAAGACTTGTATAGTTTACCGAAAGAAGCTTTATGCTTTTTCTGGTATCTTTTTGAGTCTCATACAATCGCCATGTCCTTCAATGCTACAAAATTACTCTCATATCTCGTTTACTGTCAGTGTGAGAACCTACCTAAAGAGAAGAAAAACACCTTCACTTTACTCAAATGGTTCCTCACACCCCATCAATGGACTGTACAGATTACATCCTCCAGCAAAAAATGTGGTGTCGTAATGTTTAGAAGGCCAGGATGCTACATCCCACCAGCAGCCATCAAAAAAGGACAACAGTCAGCGGTCCTCCATGCTCCGTGTTGTTTCATTCATGACTGGTCAAACATTAAACTCTCAAATCTTTCATGCAAGGTCTGGTTCCCAAAAGAATGGATGGATATTCGTATATGCTTAGCTCAGGCAAACGGCGTGCGACCAGAAACCATACCTATAAATGTCTTAAAAGACACAAATGCTTGGGAAAACGATCACCCATATTCAAAAACATGGGACACGGTTCTAAGAGAATATGAAAGCACACATATGCTTAACCATGTCTAAAGACAGTGAAGATGAGTATGAGGATTACCATAGCAATCATGATCCATATGAGGATGATTTGTCACATCCTCATTCCCGTTGGAAATAAAAAGAATGTTTTAATTATTAATAATGTATTAATAGTGTGCTAAATGTGTGCTTAAAAATAAAGATTTAATCACTCTTAAAGTGATGTAAGCGCTTAGGTCATGTTTTTTGTATTTTTGTTTTGTATGATTGTGTGTGATGTCATGGATGATGTAATTGGTACCTTTTCCTTGCCTAAGGAAGGCTCCCCCTTTGTTTGTGGATCATCCTTGGAAAGAAATAAAATCTTTTTCTATATCTCTTTAGCCTCTCTCTAGTTTCTCTCTCTAAAAATCCTTTGAGTCTTTTCCTTTTCTTCTTTATTTTACGGAGTCTTTGGGTCCTCTCAAGTCTAGAGATCCTAGTTCTTGAGGTTTTTAGGTCCTCTCAAGCCAAGAAAGCCTTGGATTTGAGGTTCTTACCGGTCTTTTATAGATCAGCCATGTTGTTAGTCAAAATATTAAAATTTTCCTTCTATGATTTGTATACTCTCAGCTATAGTACATTAATATATATGATATAATTTACATCCCATCTGGTTAACAAATGGAATTTACGTGTTCATGGGTCGCGATTACCCATGACGAATAGTGCATACTAGTTATCGCTCGTCATACGCTTTTCACCCATATTGACACCCTCATGAAAGTTTTTGGACTCACCCACCCATGAGGGTCCCCAAGTAGCGAACTCAGAAGGTATATTGAAACGGATTTTTTTTATCCCCCAATGGCTTCTAATGAACTTGAAAATTTTGATATTTTGACTTGTTGGAAAGAAAAGGAATCCTGGTTTTCGATTCAAGTCGCCAAACTGTCCAACCTTCTACAATAGCTTTGGAATTCGTTTTTTTTAGTGGCAGCGTTTTATCCATACGAAGAACAAGAGTCACTCCCGTGGCGATGGGACGGTACATTTGCTTGAAAGATCATCTGGACGCGATGGAACGGATACAACATATTACAAGACTTGAAGACAAAATTCAAGTTGAAGAAGAAATACCCGAGGAAGATGTGGATGTAGGAAGGTCGTTTCCACTTTCCGATTAAGAACTCGCTTACGAGGAAACTAGGGGTGTCAATCGTGTCGGGTTTGCGGGGTTAATAAGTGAGTATGACTGTGACAAATTGTAACACAATGTTTAAAATAATAACATTAATACAACTACCTCTATGAATATTGAAATCAAAATCATAAACTACGAAACCCAAAATCTAATTCATTTATGGTAATCGAATAACTAAATAGTCATCTCTGGAATGAAAAAAAAGAAAAGTTTTGGTATAAAACAATTCTTTTATAGTAAACACTAAATACAAAAGTAACTAAATAGTCGTTTCTAGAAAAAAAATGATTTAACCTAAACGGGTTAACGTGTCAACCCGTCTTTAAATGGGTCGACCCGAAATGACGCTTCTTTTTAAAACGGGTTAAAATGGGCAACCCAAAACCTGATTACTTTCATGACATGTTCGGGTCGTGTCAGGAATTGCCACCCTCAGATGAAACACAACGCAATAGTTCGAATAATGCTTAATACACTAAAGAACACGACGACGATTAAACATCATGTATTCACAATTTTTATCTTTTTTAGTTAATTTATGTTTTTGTAATTTCTAAAATAAAAAAATAAATAAAATATGAACTATATTTCACTTATTTTATATATTTAATTTTTATTAATTTAAAAATATATTTTTTTTATTAGAAATTGGTTTGAAGACGAACCAGTCCCGAACCGAACCCAACTGGTTTGTACCCTGACGACTTATTTAGTTTCGAACTTGTTAAAGATGAAATACGCTTGCGATTTCAAGATTCACCATCACTTCAGTAATTATAGGCACATAAGATATTCACATACTTGGCTTAAGCAAATACCACAAGAATCCAAGAACTTACAACTTGAAACTGTGAGAGACAAGTCCTAGACTATACTTTATGTCAACCCAAGTATAGATACTTGGCATGTGTAATAGGTTACCAAATCGAATATATTCTATGAGGATTTATTCGCTTATACAAAATCACTGACCACATTTCGGTCTTAACAAATAACAAGCAATTCTCATTCAACACAAGGGATCAAATATATCCTAGGAAAAAAAATTGTTTCAAAATCATGACGAGCCAATGCGATTGATTATTCGGCAGTCTTAGGTTTATGAGCATTGATCAATTGTGTTTGCACATCAGCAGAAACAGGGGAATGTTCTTTGTATTCCATGGTAAATTCACCCTTCCCCTGAATAATATAAGACCCAAGCTTAAGTAGATGAGCATCTATGTTTAGAGCAAAATGGTGCAATATTTGCAACCCATTACTGTAAAGATAATTTTTCAACTAACCTGTGTCATGGAACGAAGAGAAGTTGAGTATCCGAACATATTGTTCAGTGGAACCTGAAAGTCAAAAACCAAAAAGTTATGTTATAAACAAGATAATTAATGGGCTATAATTTGTGGTTAATATTTCATATGAGGTTGCAAGTTAAGATGGGGCATGGGTTACTTACAAGGGCGTTAATTACAGAATCGTCTCCTTCCTGGTCGTTCCCAACGATTATACCTTTTCTCCTGTAAAATTATATGGTTAAAGAAACTTATGCTTTAATGACAAAAATACCATGATAAGAAAGGGAAATATTGTTTTACCTGTTTAAGTCCCCAGCAACAGTGCCCTGGAATTCTGTTGGCACTTTCAATTCTACCAACATCACAGGTTCCAATATTACAGGTTTGCATTTTGCATAACACTGTTTCATCAAGTCACAAAATTAATCTCTCTACAGTCATAAAACTAACATTTTTAATAAATAAAAACAGAACAATTTGCAAGAATGGGCGATTTTGGGAAGGAAAAAAATGCATAAGTACAACGGTAGTTTTTTATTTTCACAATAATAATAGTAAGTTTGCAACAAAAAAAGGCCAAGTGTAACGGTTTTAAAATCTTCCCACAACTAAATTAACTAACATATAGATAAGGAAATTTGGAAATAAGAAAGACCTGTCTAAAAGCATATATTGAAGCTAATCTGAAAGCAAGTTCACTAGAATCCACAGCATGAGATGCACCATCTGTTAGAACAATGCGAATATTTTCAACTGGGAATCCAATCAAAGAACCCCTGCACATGCAAACAAAATCAGTCTTGAAATATTTGAACAATAATAAATATAGTTAACAAAACAGTAATCCAAAGAAAGATTTTTTTTTTTAAAAAAGGTCAGATACTTACGAATTAGCAGCCTCCCTGAAACCCTTCTCAATATGTGGAATAAAACTGGAGGGTATAGCTTGTCCTATCATCATATTCTCAAATTCAAACTTGGTCTCTGATCCTGCTGGAAGTGGTTCCATATACCTGTTAATTATTTAAACACCCGTTATTTAAAAAAAAAAGGAAGTTGGACTGATAATGTAAGATTAAAATTTTAAAATATATATGAAGTAAAAAACGTTACCCGCACACCCTTCCATATTGACCTTGACCTCCACTTTGTTTTTTATGTAAATAATCAAATTCTGCACGTTGTGTAATTGTCTCTCTGAAGTTGACACGAGGTTTTCCAACAGTTGCATCAACCTTCGAATAAGTAGATAGATGAATAAAACGGTGCTATTTAACTAATTAAATAAATGATTTTTCAACTAAAATAAAAAAATGTACCTTATATTCCCTCTTTATGCGCTCCACATAAACTTCCAAATGCAACTCTCCCATTCCAGATATGATTGTCTGTGCAAGAAAGCATCTATATGAGTAATGACACAACAAACAAATTCAAAAAGAAAACATCTAAATAAATGTTACCTGACCACTCTCGGGGTCTAATCCAACACGGAATGTAGGATCCTCTCTTTGAAACCGGTTTAAAGCTTTTGAGAACTGAAAATGTAAATAAATAATATTAAAAACATACATAATAAAAATAAGCACACTTGGTGTTAATTTGATGGGAATACATACTTGTTTTCCAGAATCTTTTGAAACTGGTGAAACTGCTAATGAAACAACTGGTTCTGGAACATTCATAGAAGTCATGGTGTATTTAACGGATCCATCTGTAAAAGTATCTCCTGATGCACAATCTAAACCAAATACTGCTACAATTTGACCCGCGTGAGCTTCTTGAATGTCCTAAGTATTACCAGAAGAGACGAGAAATAAATCAAAAAGATAATCATAATTATATTTAAAAAGGACTGAATTTAAATAATCTATACCTCCATCGAATCTGAATGCATCCGGCCTAGTTTAGACACCTGTGACAAATTTTATGTAAAAATAAACACGGTGTAGACTAATAAACGTCATTTTAAGATCTAAAACTCACTTTAATTTTCTTCCCTGTGTTGATATTTGTTATAAAATCACCTTTCCTGAGTACACCTTCATAGACTCTTCATTAAAATGAAATGACATTAGTCATTTCAGGAATAAACAAACATAAAACTTGACCACGTGGCATTTAAATGAGCATATACCTTAAATAAGTCAACTGACCAAACTGGCGTTCTTCAAGTTTAAAAGCCAAAGCAACCATATGTCCAGATGGCGTTCCAGATAACTTAACCTGTCAATACTCCAATTGATGCAAAAAAAAAATTAGTTACATATTAGGGTTATTGAAATATATAGAAGAAAGAACGTGAAGAAAAAAATTCTTTCATATAACTGGATACCTTCTCTTCCTTCTTCGACTGGTCAAGGGCAAAATTGTCAACTTCAAGTGGACAAGGCAAATAACAAAGAACACCATCAAGAAGCGGTTGTACTCCCTAAATAAGAAAAAAAAGAAGAAAAGATAACAGTTAGTCAATAGCGGTGCATGTTTTTTAAAAATACAATTTCAAGACACATTTACTTGGAAATCCAGATTAGAGATGAGGATTTTCAGCAGTTAACTGGAGTTGTATACATGTCAACAAATACTGCATATTTACTTTAGCTATTTTAATAATTTTACATGCTGAAAATATGATTTTTTTAAGAAAAGAAGATATTAATGAAATCAAAAGGCAAAACACAAAGCAAAGCATAGTTACCTTGTTCTTAAATGCACTACCCATAAATACTGGTATAAATTTCCTTGCTATAGTTGCTCGACGAATAGCAGCCTGCTCAACAACAAACCATATAATTACGACAATTATATTAATCAACGTGAAACGTTTTTGTCCAAAAAAAATCAAACTTTATAACTAGCGTGTATCATATGATTACATTAACCGATGATAATAAGGACTTTTGAATAAAAAAATTCTTGGAGATTTTAGGCATAAAAATGCACTATAGGGACCCATTTCCTTTCAAGCTAAAATTTTATTAAACCCGTTTGACCTGTCAAGGGAATCAACTAATTAATAAGTAAACCGATCAAAACCACCAACTTTAATCCAGCATACCTCAAGATCAGCAGATGATATAGGTTCATCACTGAGGAATAATTCAGCAAGTTGATCATCAACATCAGAGACTGCTTCAATTAATTCTCGTCGCTTTTCTGAAACCATTGCTTGCATATTAGCAGGAATTTCTTCAGTTACAACTTTTTCACTGCCAAAAATACAAGCAACATTGTTATCACCATTTGAAGTAGTAAAAATCTTCTTTCGTATATAGTTTGTCACCAGATTAAAGCTTAGAAAACAAACCCGCTAGAACCATGAAAATAATACGCCTTTAGTTGCACAAGATCCACAAGACCCTGAAACTCCTCCTCCAACCCAATTGGAATTTGCACTGCAGCACTGTGATGTCGAAGCTTTTTCCTTGCCTTAAAGATAATGAAAATAAACAACATGCAAACATCATCAGAAGATACTCTTTTATGTCAAGAAAACATGTCTTAAAGAACTTGAGAACTATTAGCCATCATAGCATGATAGAAAATTTGGGATGAGAAACTATACCTGATTGAGAACCCTCCATGGATCTGCCCCCATTCGATCAAGTTTGTTAATAAAAGCAACCCTAGGAACCTCATATCTTCTCATTTGTCTATCAACAGTAATAGATTGACTTTGCACACCACCAACACTACAGAGAACAAGGATTGCACCATCAAGAACACGCAAAGCTCTTTCAACTTCAATTGTGAAGTCCACGTGACCAGGAGTATCAATTATATTAATCTGCAACAATACAAGCTCTTCTGTTAATTCAAACCAAAGTTAAGTTATCCAGACCGAACAAATGAGAGTGATCAAAGTTGCAAACCATAAGAACAAAGCATTAATTAAAGATTAATCAAAACTAATCAATTAACTTTCACAAGTTAGAGGGAATCGTTCCAGTCTTCTTCGGATTAATGTATCAATAGAACAATAAAACTAATAACTTGGAAATGTAACTATGTAAGTATGTAACTGTATCACAATGATATAGCATCAGGCTTTTACTCCTCATATGTTCAAATCATCTAAATTAATTTACACTTTTAATATTTAGTATATTAAAATGAACTTAGTGTTCGTGTCTTGGCCCGTCCTTACCATTCAGTTGTTGCCTTTCTTCCTAGGTGTCCTGTTGGTGCAAGTTATTTTTTTGTAGGTGGTTGTTGATCCTTTTTCTTCCCTTTTCCACTCACCTTTGTTCTCTTTTATCTTTCCCTTATACTTTTGATATATGCTGTATGCTACTATTAATATATATTGTATGCTACTGGTAAAAAAAACAGGAACTGTTTGTAGCGAGGGTCTCTTTAGAAGCAGCCTCTCTATCCCTTGGGATGGAGGTAAAGCTTGCCGCCATCTCACCCTCCTCAGACTGGTAGACTCTACTCCCTGAGTGGGACTTTTACTGCGTATGTTTGTTCGCTATAATTAAATGAACTATTTATTACTATGTTGTCAAAAGCCCGCAACGCGTGCGCCTAGGCTCCCAGGCGCAACCTTGTCTTTCAAAAGCCCCATTTTCAGGCCAAGTTCAGGCCAAATTCCGGCTAAAAATCTTCTGAATAGGTCTGAAACAATTACACTAACCCTAAAGAAGCCTAGAATCAACCTAAAACAGCCTAAACTAGCCCAATAAAAAATGGTATTTTTATATTATGCGCCTTGCTTAAAAAAGCCCTTGCTTTTTAAGCGCCTTGCACCTAGGCTCCCGGCGAGGCCTATGCGCCTTGACAACATAGATTTATTCTTTTACTTAAGTGCAAACTAACCCCCTGCTGAGTCTATAAAGCATTAGATGACAACTCAACTATCTAGTCCCACCCGCATAACAATTCTATAAAACAGCTAATAAAGTACCAGATACAAAATGACCTCAATTTCCTGAAAAAATAGCAAACCCAGAACTTTTAAGTCTTTGATTTTTACTCCCATCATTTATGAAACCGACCAATTCTATACTACAAATCTATTAAGAATAATGGGAAAATAAGAAGAAAGAAAGCACACTTGAATGAAACTACTCTTTCAACTGATAACAAGTGACACACATTGTATACAAAATATAAGGTTGTAAAATCATACTGCTTAAATTTTCACATCATGAACAACACATCACTATTGCTTCAAAACTCATTTACATTTGCCACGTCATCTTTCAGTTAGTGAATCCTAGAAAAACTACCTGATAATCAGTAGAATGATCTTCAAAACTACTAACAATTAAAAACAGAAATGAAACTACCTGATAATCTTTCCAAGTGCAATAAGTAGCTGCAGACTGAATAGTAATCCCTTTCTCTCGCTCCAACTCCATCGAATCCATCTTCGCGCCAACGCCATCTTTCCCTCTAACCTCATGAATCTCATGAATCCTTCCGGTGTAAAACAAAACCCTCTCCGTAAGCGTCGTTTTGCCTGAATCAATATGAGCCGATATTCCTATATTTCTTACCTTATCCATCGATTCCTTCCACCACGGCTCCTTATCATCCTTCGCTCTCAGGGATGGTGCGGCGGAGTAGTGGCAGTGGAGATGGAGGAGAGCGGTGATTGGTGATGGCGGTGCAATCGGCGATGTTGATGATGGATAGATGGATGAACGCAGGGTGTAGAGTAGACGCGTCGTGGAGGATCGAGATCGAGCCATGATGTTAGGGTTTAGATTGGCGCCGTGATAAACCCTACTGGTTGAAGATCGGAAGATGAACGCGGCGGCGTCAGTTTCTAACTAAAAGAACTTGAATAAAAGAATAGAGTAAACTATCATTTTCGTCCCTGAGGTTTGATCAAAATTATCACTTTCATCCAATAGTTTGATTTCTAGCATGTGGATCCTTGTGGTTTTAAAATTTTGCCATTTTCGTCCAATAAGTTAACTCCATCTTTTTTCTCCGTTAAATGAGGGCTAATTCAGTCATTTTACATCTTTGTTTTAATTTTTCATTTTTTAATTCCATTTCAATCTCCCTCCCCATTAAAACCTTAACCATCGACAATTTGGGGGAAAAAAGGCAGTCATTCTTCATCAATCATCCCTCACCATTGAGTCGTTCTTCATCAACATCTTCAAGAAAAAATGGTGCTCTGCTCCTCTTGTGGATCGCGAACTATTATTCGCACATCATGGACATCCTTGAACCCTGGTCGGCGGTTTTATTGCTGCAATAGGCAGGTACTCATTCGGGCCTGTTTATTACAAATTTTTTGATTTTTTATGAATTCAAGCCTATTAATTACAAAGTGAATTGATTACAAAGCAATTCAGGCCTGCCAATTTGGACTTCTTTTTTTTTATCTAATTCAAAGTGAATTAATTACAGGGAAGGAGTTGTGGGTTTGTAGGTTGGGCTAACACTCCAATGTGCCAGAGAGCTGTTGAAGTCATACCAGGCCTGTTGAAATCCATTAACAAACATGAAGAAGTAGCTAAAACTATGACAATGGAGAGTAGAAGACATGAAAAACTAGCTAACTCTATAGCAATGGAGAATAAAAGATTAAAGTTTTTTTTATGTTTTAGCTGGGTGTTGTTCATATTGTATTTCCTTTTTCATTGATTAAAACTCATGTACCAAGTATTATGTTAATGAATGAAGGTGTTTTGATCAGTTAATTTATGTTTTTGCTGTATTTGAATGGTCAAACTTTGTATGTTTTTGTTGCACTTTGAACAGTTAATGGATGTTTATGCTGCACTTGAAGCTGCACTATAAAATGGTCAAGCTACAGCAGTACAAAATGGTTAAACTTTGTGTATGTTTTTGGCAGCACTTGATACCAAACATATTACCAAAATAGAATTGCAAACATAATTACATAGTCTAACTTTTTAGTACAGAATGGAATACCAAACAGAATTACCAAAACAGAATTCCAAACATATTACCAAAACATAATTCCAAGCATATTACCAAAACAGAATTCTAAACATATTACCAAAACATAATTCCAAACATATTACCAAAACAGAATTCTAAACATATTACCAAAATAGTCAGACCCAAAACATAACAGTCATAATCAAAACATAACAGTCAGACCCACCCAACCCATTGTCAATTTCTAATGTTGTGTCCTTTCTTCTTGCCCCTTGCAAGTTCTACTGTTGTGTCATTTCTTCTTGCACTTGTCACAGGTTACAGTGTTACCCTTCCTTGACATCTTCCCACTGGTAGAAATGGTCTGACTTAACTCCCTTACCTCCTCAGCAGACTTCTTCCTCTTTTTCTTTGGTCTACCAACCTGTTTGTGATGCTTTGGAGCAATCAATGTAGTTGGGCATGAGGAAGGTGTCCACAAGTCCCTGCCATTGATTGGGTTTATGATATGGGCATAGACCTTTTTCCAAGTTTCTAACCAATAACATGGATCAACCCATTTCTCTACAATACCATCATCAAGTCCATGCGTAGCCATATTCCAAATACATGCCACTGCATGCCTACATGGCATGCCAGTCAATTCCCATTTCATACATGAGCAAGTCCTTTGGTCAACATCAACAGTTTTCTGATCTTGTGCAGGACCACTAACTTGATACTTTGACACATCACACCAAATGACAGTGTATTCTGAGGCATCACTTTTAACTTTTTCAAATATTTTGGTAACAGTTGGGGTTAAAGGTCCTTGACACTTTGAAATCATTTTGTGAACCAGAACAATCCTTTTCATGAGGTACTCCCTAATGAACTCTAGACAAGTAATGATAGGCTCGTCCCTTCCATCTACCAGCTGCCTATTGAAAACCTCACATAAGTTGTTTAACAACACATCACATTTTGACCTACCTACATTAATGAATCAAGTATAGTCAGTAACTAAATCATATGTTATGTCTGGAAACGTGCTAAATTCTCCCCCATGGTGGAATTCCACTGTAAACAAGTCAGGATTGTTGCCTGAAAAGTGTAAAATACAAACATTAATACATATTCATTATCCAACAAAACATGAAGAAATAGTAATCGACCAACCATAAACGAGGCCTGGATCGAATTCTTTATGACGTTCCCAAAGAGTCCACATTTCATCACCCATTGCCGTTTACTTTTCCTCGAAGGTTTTCACAGGGATGAAGTTTTTGATTGACTCACGTATGTGTGAGAATGAATCATCGATGGTTAGGGTTTTAATGGGGAGGGAGATTGAAATGGAATTAAAAAATGAAAAATTAAAACAAAGATGTAAAATGACTGAATTAGCCCTTATTTAACGGAGAAAAAAGATGGAGTTAACTTATTGGACGAAAATGGCAAAATTTTAAAACCACAAGGATCCACATGCTAGAAATCAAACTATTGGATGAAAGTGGCAATTTTGATCAAACCACAAGGACGAAAATGGCAGTTTACTCAAAAGAATATAAATTACTTCCAAAAATTATCTGAAAATCTGTTGTATTTTATTATTATTACTGGTTAATGTTCTTCTGAAAATCTGTTGTATTTTATTATTATTACTAAAATGATAAATTAAAAGAACTTGAATAAAAGAATATAAATTACTTCCAAAAATTATTTAGGTCTTCTTAGTGGTCAATTAGAAGTTTGGAATCATGTTTTGATTTTTAATTTTTATTACTACTCGTTTTCATAAATAAACGTTCAGTTATTGAAAAAGACAGTTTAGTTATTTCAATTAACCGTCGGTTTTGAATGTGTGTCAATTCAGGGTCGTTTCAGTTAATAAATCTAATTATATTTTGTATGAAATAAAAAAATAGAAAATGAAGAGTAAATAATATGCTTGTAAAAACTTAAAACAAAAGTTTTACGATAAAAAAGTAAAACAAAATATAGAGCTTGGTTTAAATGACGATTCAGTTAACTCCATTATTTATATAACCAAACCATAAAATCGATCATCTAGAAAGCCATAACCACATCATAAATTTCTTACTTGTTCAATGATTTTGTTCATTTTTTCCTTAAATTGTTCGATTATTCACAAGTGATTAATTAAACTGCAACAATTAAAGTATATAATTTCATCTAAAGTAATCAAATTAGAGATAAATAATTAAATATATTAATCTGAGCTGTAATTTATTTTTATTACACCGACTGTGTAACACTAAAGAAGCTAAAATAAAAATAGATAATACAGACGGAACAATACAAAATACAAAAGTGTATAAAAAATTATTTTAACACATTACTCAATTCATCCGTGCTTCAACCTGTTCATTTTAACACATCTAATAACATTTTAAAGTATATAGTTATTTAAGTGATTAAATTGATAATTTTTGTAAGAAATAATAAACTATTTTAAAAATATATTGAAATCATTTATAATTTTCTCAAATTATACATTATACATTATATAATGTATTTAAAGAAGATGGAGGGAGAAGTAACAAATGTGAAATTACAAAGTTGCCCTTGATATTATTTTAAAAAGACTGAATTGACACGTCTCTCTTGTTCTTTTCTTCCCCGCTGCCACTCATTTCGTGCGTGTAAAGTAGGCATCTGTTCCTTTTCATTCTTTTCAAAACACACAAATACAGAGATACAGAAAACAATCGTTTCTATTTAAAAACGTTTATATTTAGAAAAAAAGGCTCAAAATACTTTACATAAGTAGACCGGTACAATACATGTCATATGTTATTACATAGAACATAAACTAATAAACGTATTATTCACATACTCAAATACTTAAGCAACAAGAAAAGGCTTGATCTATCAAATTACTTGCCATTTAGTATTTTAGTGACTAGAAAGCAACTCCAAAAGTTTTATATGACAAGGGTAACACTTATCGCATTGGCTATCAAATTATTTGCCATTTAGCGACTAGAAAGTAACTACATAAGTTTTATATGACGAGGGTAACACTTATCGCGACAGCCAAAACTTTGGGCCCGTCAGTTCTTGATCAGCAGCAGAACCCTTCTTAGCCAGGTTTTGGATACGTGAAGAGAATTCTTCAGCCTGATTAAAATTATCACAAGATTAACGCATTATTAAGAAAGTTAATTCTGCAATTAGGAAGACGGTTTCCTATGTCTTATTTAGATGCCGTTTTGGAAAGAAAATAAAATGAACCCTTTTTGACCCGTTATACATCCCGTCCATTTTGCCACTTGTGTTCAGATTGAAACAGGTAATTGCTGAAATTTGACCATTTGATTTTCAACCAAGGTTAATTAAAGAAAGTGAATAAAACCAGAAGGAACATACTAACCTTTTCATCGATCCACGTTAACGAGCTTAGTTGATTGTTAAGGATCCGAACAACAACATCTAGTGGGGTCATACCATCAGTTACTTGAAGTTCTTCACCCTAAATGTGACACATACATATCAACATCAACCCACAGATATGTTACAGAACCCTATAAGAATTTAATGGTTCAATTTGACATTCTGTAAATATTAGAAGGGTATATTAGATGTTTGACTAATGGTCAAAGCACTTTATCTGATCAAACATCGCATGTATTTTGGCTAAATTAAAACCTCAATAAAAATTCACCTGATTGGTATTAAAAGTCTGAATAACAGATTTAATCTGTTCTGTCATCTGTTCCATTTCTTTCTCAATGAATTCAGCCTGCTCATACCTGAAATTAAGCAAAAAAAAAAAGAGTAGAAAACTCAGTAGTGAGTGCAGTTTGGTTTTCTGAAAAACACATGCATGCATCAGTAGACAATATATAATAATATAAAATTGAGATTTATAATAAAGATTAAGTAATGTTCCCACTTCATAAACATTGAAAAAATAACAGTTCTAATTAATGTTCATTAATAAGACATTCTAGCTTAGCTGTTGATTCCTTTTTGTTGCAACTGTTATAAATTGTCTCAATATTCTCTTTTCTTCTTTGTATTCTAGGCTTTCTAGCTACTTACATTGTATCTCTGGTTGAAGTTGCTTCATCATCAAGAAGTAGACCGTGCTCATCTTTGTATATTCGTTCAGCTTCTTCTTCCACACTTTGTAAAGACTTGTCAACCTAAAAATTGTACCAAGTGACAATAACTGTCAGTAAAAATGCCTAATTTACCCTATAATGTATATCAAATCAAACCTAACATTATAATCAACCTCTCTTAACCCTATTTATAGAATTAGGTAATTGAGGAAACAACAGAATTACCTAATTTCAAATATCCTGATCCGTTCAACTCACAATTTCGTTTGCCATCAAATCGTCAATACATGCCTTTTTTTCCATAGGCAAGGTGAGTTGTTCTTAAATAGAATATAAGCAATAAAGCCAACCGATTCAAACTTAAAGCATGCAGTTCTATGATCCAATTATCCAAATATAACGAATATATGATAGAAAGTTAAAAACTTGTTAAAATACCTCTTGTTGATGAGTCTCAATCAGCTCCAGCTGTCTCTCAAGGTTTGATTGGGTCTCAACAACTTTTGCAACTTCTGTCTGTATAATAAGCAGTTTAGAACGAATGCGAGGCAGCAACAAAGACAAAGATGTCTTCAATATACATGTGAGAGAACTTGTGACGTCAAATGACCATTAGAAAAGCTCAAAAGAATTAGAGTAAATGCGACTCACCTCAAGTTTAAGAAGAACATCCCGGTTCTGCAAGATTTTTCTGTCCCATTCAGCTATTGCATTGGCTTGCTTCCTGAACTTGCTAGTTTGCTCCTGGAGCTCAACATTCCACTCCTTGATGATCTTTAAAGAAAGACCAAAATGGAAAAAGAATCAGATGGTGTCTTGTTTTGATGAACTAAACTGCAATAAGATACAGAGATAATAAGCAGTTTGTATGGATACCTCCTCAACAGTCTTTCCAGCAGGGGCGGATCTACGTGGAGCCCAGGGGTACCTTCAGGTACCCCTCAACTTTCGACGCGTAGTGGGAATTTTCGACGCGCAGCGGAATTTTTTTTTTTTTTTTACCGTTTTATGTATCCAGATACCCCTGAACGAAATTTTAGATACCCCTGGATTTTTTTCCTAGATCCGCCACTGCTTTCCAGTAATTTCAGATGGTAACTTTGGAGCAGAGGCGACAGCTGTGCTGACACTTGTAGTCGTCCTAGTGGCAAAATCACATGGAGCCTCAGATCAGAAATGATGTACAGCAGATGGATCTTAGAAACAATAACATGTGACACTGAAGAAATTGGTAATTATACTTTAACGTCAACATGGCTTAACAAAAGAACTCTTTATAGATTGTAGATTTGTTGGCCTGTAAAACGATCAGAGCCTTTTTTTCTTATATCTCTAGAATAGATACGAGGTCATTATATATTATGGTAAAAAGAACTTCATCGCCAATATTTTTTCAATATCATACTTGAAAACCAATAATAAAACTATATATTGAGATTATACTGATGACTGACCCACTACTCGAAGATACAACAAGAGCAGATGATGTTTCAGCAGTAGTGGTTATAACAGTTGAAGTGGTAGTTGCGGAAGCAGGGACGCCTACAAAGAGATTTTAGACGCAAAACATAAGAGTTAGAACTAAAGATGGTGAATTAAAATGAGCCAAATAGGAATCTAGGTGTCATCAATAATACTGAATTTCCAAACTATGAAAACAAATTGCATATGTACTGATGCTAAATTAGACTATTAACAATACAGAATCATAAACTTTAATCCTATCAATTCAAGTAACAAATTTAGGAGCCTACAAATTAGTGTTATATGAATCTATGCACGAATAGATGTAACATACAACATAAAGGAAACTACATTAACTGATGATTAATACAAACCAGTGGAAGTAGAGGTTGCAGAACCACTAGTGGTCGAATTTCCGAATGCTGAACTTGTAGAAAATGAAAACGAAGGCGCAGAAGTAGATTGAGTTGTAATTGGACTTGAGATTGAGATTAAGCTTGATGATGACGGTGTAGAAGATGCAAAAGCGTATCCGAAGGAAGAAGATGATGATGAAGGCGTTCCAAATGGTGATGAACTACTAGGGTTTGAGGATGATGAAAATGAAGATGAAGACGGTTCGAGTGAGAACGGAGACGATGATGATGATGATGAGGTTGAAGGATTTGTGTTGAAGGAGAAGCCCGCCATTGTTGAGGCTTATCTCTCGCTCGCTCTCTACGTAAAATCGAATTGAATTTCGAATGGGGACGACGAGGGTTTATGGGCTCTGATACAATTTGGGTCCCAACTCAATACTACGACGTCTAACGTAATTCTATTTTTGGACGCGTATATGCTTTTTGATAAATTGGTGCAGTTCTTGACCAAATGATTATAGGTTTAAATCTTATAAAGTCTAAGCGTGATGATTTTAGATATAGAGTAGAGATCGTGTGTGTTTTCTGATAAAAAAATTAAAACTTATTTGTTTTTGTTTTCTCTTAAAATTATCCAATTAACAATTTTAAGAGTGACTTCGTAATACTTTAATTTAACAGTAATTACACGTGATTTAAAGAATCACCGAGAGTATTTACAAATTATAAAACCTATATCAACTAAATATGTTGAAACATTCACATCTATTTGTGTGGCTAGGCTTGCCTATGAAACTCTAGTCCCAAACATAGGCTTTTTGAAAGCACCAACGGTACAAGTATAATTGTTCAGAAACTCATTCGAAATTGTTTGCATGAGCATTTAAATATTTTAATAAGAGTTTAAACAAACTGAGACACTCGTTACTTATTCAAGATCAGTTTTCTAAAAACTAGAATTAAGTCAAGCTTACACGAACTCGTGCGTATATTGATGCTCATCTAATAAATGAGTTCGAGTACGAGCTTCACATATCGAACTTGACTAGGCTCACGAGTCTAAACGAGCATTTTATTTATGTATTTTTTATTTAATATATTAAATATATATTTACATAATATTTATTATTGTATATAAAATTATGATAAAATAATTTAAATATATTATGTTATGTATATAAATTATATATAAATTATAATTATAAATATATAAATAAAATAACTAATAAAAAATAAACGAGTTTGAGTTTGAAAAACTACTCACAGGCTGAGATCGAGCTTTAAAAATAAACGAGCCGAACTCGATTTCGAGTTCTCTTAAATAAAATGAGATAAGCTCGAACTCGACTCGACTCGTTTAGACCCTTTAATTTATGTACCTTATATATATATATATACTAGCTTAGAACCCGTGTCTACACACGGGGTGAAAAATATCAATACACAAAATTCTTAAATATTTATGTATATATTAATAAAATTACGTTAATTACTATTTAATGTAATTTAATTTTATTTACTATTTAATTGAAAATAAAAGTTACATAATTAGATTTCAAAGTTTTTATAATAAAGGATATTTTAAAATAAATGTGTTTTATTAGTATAATTAGTATTCTCTTTAAAGATATATTATTATTAAAAGATGGAAGTGTATTTAATAAGAGAGAGGCGGGAAAAAAATGATTAGAATGAATGTGTAAGCGACACGTGGCATGAAAAAACCTTTATTTAACATCCCTAAAATAAATAAACGAAAGTAAAAAGGAAATAAAGATCGGGACTAACATCACAAGGCGAAAAAGGAACATGGGGGTTTGGCCTTGGGCCGGCCCATGGGCCGAGATCAAGAGGGAAAAACCCCTCATATCAGCGCCCTCACCTCATTTCCCTCATTTGCGCAAGGCTGGAGAGAGAAAGAGAGAGCTCGGGTCTAGAGAGAGAAGGCTTGAGGTCAAGCTCAAAGTCTCGAGGATTGTTGCTCACCATCTCTGGAACATATAGAAACAAGAATGAAGCAAAAACAGGTAACCATCTTGCCAAATATGAGTTTTTATAACTTTTTGATTTTCGGGTTAAAAATCAAGTAAAGGTTCACTTTTTACGTATGATATTCAAAATAGACCACATATTCGTGTTCATGGATGAAAAAGAAAAGTTTTGAACGTAAAAAGTTCAAGGCTTGATCGATTAGAAATAATTGGCTAGATATAAGGATTCTGGTTGGGGAAGAAGACTGATGCATCGAAGCTACTAGTTTCGATATAGGCGAATCCATCGAAACTAACTAGTTTCGATATATGCAGACCCATCGAAACTACTTAGTTTCGATATAAACCCCTGACCCGAAACTACTAAGATTTTACATAAGTTACTTATCGAAACTACCATAGTTTCGATATAAACCCATGACCCGAAACTACTAAGATTTTACATAAGTTACTTACCGAAACTTCCATAGTTTCGATATAGACCCTAACTCGAAACTACCATAGTTTCGATATAAACCCATGACCCGAAACTACCATAGTTTCGATGTGATTCATCCATCGAAACTACTGGGTTCAAGCATAGTAATGTCTAGTATTATCTAGGAGCAATACCTTATGTGTATGACTTCATTATACAGATTGTGAATGACATTAGTGGCGCTCAGTAACCCGCTAAGTGTATTTCAGAAACCACTCATCAGGTGAGTTCTACGTGCCCCTATGTGTTACGTGCAAATGATTTTAAATGTTTTGGGGCTAGAGGGTATACATGATATGAATGAATGTTATGTTGTGTGCTACATGAAAATACATGTTGAATATAAGTACGACAAGTATGTTTTTAAATAAAGAAATGAAAGCATGACATAACACGTAAGAATGAAATCTTGCTTTATATCTATGTATATATTACTTGCCAAGTATGAAAAGAATGACACAATGTATAAGAATGAAATATTGCTTTATATCTATGTATCTATTGCTTGCTAAGTATGAAAAGAATGACACAATGTGTAAGAATGAAATCTTGCTTTATATCTATGTATATATTGCTTGACAAGTATGAAAAGAATAACATAACATGTAAGAATGAAATCTTGCTTTATATCCATGTATATATTGCTTGCCAAGTATAAGTAAACGTTATGGACGCATCGATGATAACGGCTACTTCGGTAGACGGATGACCACGTGACTATTTTGCAACCGGGACAAGTACGTTCCTTCATCAGCTAGGACGCACGAAAGGCATTAATGGACAGTCGAAGCAATTACCTTATTATGATAAGTAGAACGGTTGCATAAATAATAGTCGCATGGGAAACGGATGCCTTAGGGCAGACGGGCGAATATGACGGACTACGACGGTAAAGACGGACGGCCGAAGGTTTGCCGGACGGTTTTAGATATGACGGACGGTTTCTAGTGCCGGACGGTTAAGTAAATGGGCTACGACGGTAGTTCGAGAACGTTTGTCTTTGTGACTTACTTAAGCAAAGTAACGGGTTGATCACCCATATGTGTATGACCAACGATTGTGCACTAAGAACTAAGCATGTATGTATTTATATACATACTCATTACGAATGTTATAAGAAATAAGTAAAGTAAAGAAAAAGAATATATATATATATATATATTATGATAAGTTTATATCTGATTGTTTTAAACTAGAACTCACCAGCGTTAGCTGACTTTTAGTATGCACTTCATGTAGAAAGAAGAAGGGGCGTGCTAAGGCGTGACAGCTACTCGGCACAATTGACATCCCAATTACTTGAGTTTATGTTAATACAATGCTTATGTTTAAATGTTAAGACTTCCGCTGCTACGTTATGTATTTGACTTATTGTACGCTTCCGCTATGTTGAATGATTTTACTTAAAAAGTTCAGTATAGATGACTATGTTTATAAGTAAATCCAACAAGTGAGGTCTCCCGGAAAAGAGGCCTTACACTTTATTTATTATATAGTATAGATATAGATCTATACTACTATATAATAGAGATTAGAAGGATAGAAATGTAATTTATTCAAAAATTAAGACACCTTGTACCTTTTTTATTGCATAATGTACACATTGACGAAGCCTCAGATGTGTACAATTACCTTCTAACCCCTATTTACCTTCTAAACCCTATTATTACCATTTAACACATTCCATTAAAGCTTAGATAAAAGGTATTAGGTGAGTGAATATGTGTTTTTACCACCTCTTTTATCATTCTTTACTCATCCTCTAATAAATTTAAATAACTAATAAATTTAAATAACTTTGAAAAAGATAATATAAAGAAAGATATAAATTTCAATTAATATCAATAATAATTATCAACAGTCAACATAACTTCAATTAATATCAACGTGACTGATAATTCGAAAAATGAAATGTTGGCTTCTTTTGAAGCGAATTTCTTTTTAGGGGGTGTTTGGGATTACTTTTCAAAACAACTTATTAACTTATTATCTTTTGAAATAAGGTAATAAGTTATAAGTTTGTTTGGTAAATTCAAAATAAGATGGAAGATGTGAGAAAGAGAAGTCAAAATCCAAAAGTAAGAAATTCTTACTTTTGAAAATGACTTTTGAAAAAGTAATAAGTAGCTCAAATAAGTAATCCCAAACACCCCCTTAATATATCAAAACATTATTTTAATCCCGTTCTAAAAAAAGGTTATTTTATAAATTCTCACGCAACCAGTAATCAATTCTCAGACTCCGGCCATTGTTACCCTCCTTCTCGTCGGCCATGATTCGCTCTCCTGTGGTTAATTCTCCGGCAGCTACACTTAATTCCCCTGTGCGTTTCATCTCTCGCCACCAGCACTTCATGATTGTAACTGACCACGGCTTTAAACACCCAATCAATGTTTGCCTGCGTCGCCATAAAGCTCCCCTTCAACGCCATTTTTTTGATTCCGCACCCCCTCTCTAGACAACCATCGCAGGTAAATTTCTGATTCAGTTTCTCTATTTGGATCTTTGTATTTTGAATTGATCAGTTTCTTCTATTTGGTTGTTATATCTCTGTAATTGGGTTTTAGGTAACTTTCTTATTCAGTTTCTTCTATTTGGTTGTATATGTTGGTCTTCTAGGTTACCCTTTGTATTTTGTCAGAAATTTATTCTTCAATTTTCCATGGAGTCTGTTGACTCTGTGTTTTTAAAGTAGTTTAATTGAAGTCTTGTGGTGACTTAGAATAATTGAAGAGTGTATAAATGAAAACTGCAGCTGGTGTTTGATAAAAAAATTCACTTATAAAGTGAAAAGGTTTTGGTAGTTTAGTGATTTTTAATAGAATAGTATGGCAAAGTTCAAAACTTATAAAAGAAGTTATGGGACATTTCTAAAGTGCATGGGAAATTGAATAGAAATTAGAAAGGTTTACACAGGGGAAGGTTCCGCTAAGAAGTGATTTTTAGCTAAGAAACGTTAAGAAGTGGGTCAAACGAACTCCGATTGAGCTCATTCGAGCGGCGTTGGAACCGTCTCATCGAACTCTAATCCGGACCCAAAAACCTAAACCCCCCTCCACCCGCACCCCCAAAAATCTAAACCCCCCCCCCCCCGAAAAGCCTAAAACCACCACCCCCACCCCCCAAAAACCTAAACCCCCCCACCCCACCACCCCCCCCCCCCCAAAAAAAAAAAAACCTAAACCCACCCCCACCCACCCCCAAAAACCTAAACCCCCACCCCCCAAAAAAAACCTAAACCCTAAAAGCTAAACCCTAAGGCTAAAATCCTAAAATTCAACGCTAAGATCTAAACCCTAAAAGCTAAGATGGTAGAGTTCGACGATACGGTTCCAACGCCGCTGGAATCCGAGTTCGTTTGATATCGTTTCTTAATGTTTTTGTCACTTCTTAGAGTTCTTAGCCGAAAACAACTTCTTATTTGATCCTCCCCCGGTTTACATAAGGGCATCATAGTTAATTCCACAAGTGTATGCATACTATGAAAATAACATTAAAAATAATGAAATAAATTCAATTACCATGGTTATGAGATGTATGCCATTTTTTCTACAACATCAGATAGTTTATCAATCAAAAATATTTGTTACTGAGTCGGATTATGAGTTCCTTCTTTTGGTTTCATACAGTCACAAAATCATACAAGTTCGTCACAGGAGCATACAAGTGGGTCGCATGAGTATACAACTAGGACGGGATTTCTGCTTTGTAAGGTGCCGTTCTCAAATTTCTACCTAATATGTTATGTTTATTTTTGAATTTGTTTTAATAATTTCATCACATGTGGTTATCTTTAATATATAACAAAATAACATAATAAATCATACACTGCTACTGCTACTGCTGCTGCTTATGTAGTAATTGAAAGTGGCATCCATGGCATCTTACTATTATTTTTTGATTCGGTTTGTAATGAGGGTAGGAGATTTAAAGGGTTTAAAGATTATTTACAGAACACAATTTTACAGCTCAAAAAACTTGATAGATAAGATGTTATGTTGCCATGACAAAAGCTTTATGTGATCTAAAAAGTTAACACATCAATGTGACTGATACTACATAACATAACTGTGAAAGAAATTATTTTGTTTTTCCTGTTCATGCTCAAAGATGTATTTCCATCCTTTGTGAAGTTTATTCTTCTACTTATAAGTTATAACATCACTGTGCTTCATAACTTGAAACATAAATCTCTTCACAACTTTTACAAATCAGTAAGAAAAAACACCATAAAGAAATGCATCAACTTGTGCAGCAAATTAATGTTTTCCCCTTACTTTTGTTAACATCATTCCCGTTCTTTGTTGGTTATAAGAAATTGAGAATAATCAAAGCCTAGAGAATTAATTAATATTTAAGATTGATGAGTTTTTAGTTGGAATGCCAAAATGTGTCTATGAGCACCACGCCACCACCCCCTAATCTTCCACAGATTGTGATTAACATTTAAGATTGATGAGTTTTTTTGTTGTAATGCCAAAATGTGTCTATGAGCACCACGCTACCACCCCCTAATCTTCCAAAGATTGTGAGTTCTAAGGTCTAATGCATGTAAACATATCAAAACTACTCTAGAAATAAACACGAATCGATGATGGGCGACATAAACATGATTCGATGACTGTATATATTAGACATTATTATTAGACTACCCTATTTAGATAGCCAGTTGAAGTAGAGCTCCTGCCTTCATGTTATAATATCTATTAAGCTAAAGATGTATTATATTTCTGAAGTTAAATTCTAAAAACCTAATATTCAAACTTGATAGGGAGTTATAAATTGGACATCTATAGGGTAAAATACTATAAGCAACAAATTATATTCATCAATTAACGCATTTAAAACCTTTTACTCTTCAAAACTATATACTAAAATAATTTTGAATCTTAGCTTGTAGAAAACTACTGAGTACTTGTTGGTTGTGGTGGATTAAACGGTGAAAGATTTGAGATTTTGATTTACTGATATGTACTTTTCCAGTCAGCAACCATCTAACTGACCATCACCTAAGTTTATTTTGTCACTTGAAAATGGATGCATTATTCAACTAAGATTTGGCTATGTTTGAGTTATCTAAAACAGTTTTAGAAATTACATGTGCCAATTACACTCCATAGAGCTTTTTCAAATTTCAACTTGGCTTTATAGCTGCACCACACAGCATGAGTACAATGATAAGGCTGTATTTTCAGAAATATGACATGTTTAGAACTCAATAACTGCAAATACCAAAGTGTGGTTCATATTTGTAACTATTTCAAGACAATAAGTTTTTGTTTAACAAACACATCACTAAATCAACAATGTGAACTTTAGGTGCTCTTTGTAGCTCTAATAACAACATTTTCACTGTTTCTGTTTGCTGGGCTGCCTCGTTTTTTATCACTATTTTTATTAGAAGGTTTCATGAGATGTGCTCCATCAAATATATCTTTTTAAATAGTAAAGTAGAAATTTGCTTACTTGGGTGAACGAGGCAAGATAATGGTCAAGGCTATTGAGTAATATTAATATTAAGTGAGCTAATAACATCTTTTCTGACTTCTTTTGTAGCATAAAAGCCATTGTGACTAATTTATCATGAGCTGAAATCAAATTGCATAAAAGCCATTGTGACTAATTTATCATGAGCTGAAATCAAATTGCCTATGTTTATGCACTACTTTTTCATTCTGCTGACAAGCTGTTTGAGAGAGGGAACTAGAGCTCTTCTAAATAAACTTTAATAAGATGGAAGGTACGGTTTAATTTGGTCACCTTATAATTTTGAAGACGCCTTTTCAAACATTATGCTTTAGAAACTTTAATTTTTGGTACTTCCAACTTCATGAGCTTTTCCTTCATGTCAGTTAGATTTTTCAAACTATTAACTAGACTCATATTGATTTGCATACTAATAATAATAATAATAATAATCTCTACTCCTTATAAAACATATTAGCTGGGTATGACCGTCCTTTCACACATATTTTAAGACGCCGGAGAACAAGGGTTTTAAGATTCCGTTCCGTTCAAACGTCGGGTTTCCCGTTAGCCGGCTACGCTCCATATGTGTAACCGATAGCGCCATAAACGCTTCATAACTGCCCACACCATGAAAGGCAGTCTAAATGGATTAGAGGCCCATATCTGGTTAGCATTTTGGGGTTCACGATTTAGTCATACAACAAGTTTATTATTGTAACTTTTGTCGAACTCAATAATTTATTTGGGATTCATAAATTGTTGATTTTTTACGTGTAATAATCGCATATAATTTATATCTTGTGTAGGAGTAGATGGCTAAAACGAAGCATACGAGATCGGTACGACGGGGAGCTCTGGCTAGAAGGAATACAAATCGACAAGTCAAGCCAACGACTCCTGTAAATGGAACCGACAGTGGAATGGGGATAGTGTTGGCACTTACTCAGCCGAGTGTGACAGGAGCTTCGGTTAGCGACATGCAGCGTGGCTATGAGTGGAAAGACCGGATAGAAAAGAAGGGGGTGTCAGCAGTACATGATTTCCCTCCAGGTTGTGGACCTCCATGGTTAACAGATCGACCCCTTAAGGGAGTTATGCCTCAAGATGACTCAATGAATGACCCAAGATCCGACGAGGAGGAACCAGACGAGGACACACCAGATGCACTTGGTGTGGTCTAGCAGGGATTTTGCAAGCATCGTTTGATGATTATTTGCTTTGATAATTGCCACGGATCTGCCGTTGTGACTGTTTAGACGATTACATTATGGGATTCTTACGTCAGTTTTAGATTATTTGATTGAGGCATTGATTTTTGAGTTTTACCGCATGATGGTTTGAGCATACTAACCGTGTCCGTACATTTAGAGCCATGATACAGAAAAATGTCATGTACGCATCTCGGGTAAAGTTGGTTCAACTAAAACATTTTCTCATCTTGTTTGTGTAGTGTGTGACTTTTGAAGTTAAAATACATTGTAAGCCATATTAGTACGTCGAAACATGCAACTTTAGCAATCATAGACACTAACCCATGTGTTGTAAAACTAAATTCCTTCATAAACTAACGAAACCCAAGTACAAACAAGAAATTTTAACCCTCCGTCGCAAAGCGCGTGTTACCCACTAGTATTTAATTAATGATATTATTACTGAAAATTAAGAATAGAAGTAAATGAATTTAAAGTTGAATATTGAGTGGCATTGGCATTGGAAGAGAGACCAGTGGCGGATCCAGGAAAATTTCGAAGGGGGTTCACCCTATAATAATTTAGGGGGTTCACCCCAGTTTTTTTACCTACCGTTACACTAAAATTTCAAAACTCGGGGGGTTCCTGTGCACCCCCCCGCTTCACTTAAGTCCGCCACTGAGAGAGACCCAATGTTGGCCAATGGAATTGAGGAGCTGGAGCAATGCTTGGAACTTTTAAAACATGCGGCTTTATCAAACAAAAATGATAATTGGGTATGGGTAGGTAACTCGAACGGTGGCTTCTCAGTTAAATCGGCAAAGGAGATGCTTGCCAGAAACGTCAATTTGGATTTCGTCTTTGATTGGAACAAATGGCTCCCTTTAAAAGTTAATGTCTTTGGTTGGCGGGTGGAACTTGATCGACTTTTGACTTTCGAGGCATTGGAGAGGAGAAAATTAAATTTAAGCTCCACTTCGTGTCCCTTGTGTGGTGAAGTCGCGGAGTCGGTTGATCACATTTTCACCTCTTGTTATGTCTATACTATAATTTGGAAAAAAAAAGGTTAGTAATAGGTGCAAAATACTCCCATATATGCCTTCACAATCCGAGACTTATTGGTGCAACATAGAGACATCACCTCCAATGATTTAATCAATAGAATGGTTCAGTCGGTTATCCTCTTGTCGTGTTGGTGTATTTGGAGCGCCCGAAACGATTACATGTTCTCAAATAAAGCCATCTCCATCATGCACATTTTTGAGAAAATCAAGTCACTTTGTTTCTTGTAGGTAAAAGAGCAGGTCCAAGCTATCAAGTTTGGAATGGTCACATTGATATAATTTTAAATTTTGACACTTATAGTGTAGTTTCATTTAGGTGTAATAGCTACTCTGATCTCCACCTTAATTTTTTTTTTTTAAGTTTGAAACTGTCATATGTGATTTACAAGAAGATCTATGCTTGTTTCTTGAGAGTAGAGGGGAATCTAATCTATATATTGGATTCTGGACAACATAATCTGATTGGGCCATTGTCACTTGGGCGTTAATATGGATTCTGGACAACATAATCTGATTGGGCCATTGTCACTTGGGCGTTAATATGACTTTATCTGTTGTTCCGTACCATATATATTTTAGTCGTGTTTGTAACATAATAGAACGAATTATAATAATTATTATTATCTAAATATCTGAAACAAGTTTATTTATTGATTTTAAAATATATGTAGATGGCATATGATTATTTGTTGTTATCTTTAGTGTTGATTTTGATTCATTTGTTTTTTTTTGAAAGACAGAATTTATTAATAACATTAACAAGCTAGAAGATCTAGCAAATGGTACAGGAGAACAAACAGAACAAATGAAACAGAATGAGTCAGCCGAGTAAAAGATTAAAACAGCCCAGCACCCATTACAGTTTGAAGGAAACTCCATTCTCCCAGCTTTGAACCCCGATCGTCCTCCTATTTTTCGTCGATAAATAGCTTGTACATTTGAGGTCTTCAAAAAGCCACCGAAGAGATGCTCGTTTGCCCCCAAAGACAACCCCGTTCCTTATTTTTCAAATACCCCAAACCGCCGATAGGACCACAACTTGGAAAGCTTTTCGTTTACTAGGAGCCACCATAGCGGCTTTATAAAGGTCCAAAATATCTCTAATGGAAAATACGAAAATAGGAGGGGTTTTACACCAAGTGCTAATAAATCCCCAAAGCATGGTGGTGTAATAACAGGATGTAAACAAGTGCTCAGCAAACTCCACATTATGTGAACAAAGGGGACAACCAACCAGGGGAATATTCACCTTCCTTCTAGTTAAAGCTAGCCTTGAGGGAATTCTATCAAATTCCGCGCGCCATGCGAAAATGTTAACTTTCAAGGGAACCGAACTGCACCAATTCAGAATGTAGCCATCGGGTGTGCTTGAGGCCGGATTAAGTAATTCACACATGGATTTGACCGAGAAGACGCCCATGTCGTTTGGTTTCCAACTCCAACCCCCATCCTTCTCTTCCACCAAGTCTTTGAAGTTTATGTTTAGGTTGCTGAAGTGATCCTCCAGTTTTTTAATGTTACCCCACACAGTTGCCATGCCCTTCCTTCCAAGGATGCATGCTGCTCCCTTAGCATGCCTGTGGATGCTACTTATCACCCCTTTCCATACACAGTTTCCATCCGAGATGAACCGCCACCATCATTTTGCTAGAAGGCTAAGATTAAAAGCTTTAAGGGACCCTAGGTCCAAACCCCCTTTGTCCTTTGGGGCACATATCTTTTCCCATTTTACCCAGTTTATCCGCCTTGAGACCCCGTTTCCCCCCATAGGAAATTTCTTCTAATTTTCTCTAGCGTATTAATCACCATGACCGGGGCTTTGTACAAGGAGGAAAAAAAACACCGGCAAACTATTAAGGACTGATTTTAGCATTACCACCCTCCCCCTATAGATAGGTTCCTTGCTTTCTAAACCGAAAGCCGGGCTTCAAATACGTCAATTACCGGCCGCCAATTTTTAGAGAGGTTCATATTTGCTCCGACTTTGAGCCCCACATACGGAAAAGGGAGTTGCCCCCTTTGACAATTAGCGATCCTTGCCATCTCACCCACACTGTTGTCGATTTCGTTTATACCATACAAACCGCACTTGTTCAGATTAATCGCCAGACCGGATGCTAGGTAGAAACACCTGAGCAACCGGATCAGATTCTGAAAATTCGGTTTTGACCACTCCCCAAGTATTATTACGTCATCAGCAAACAGAAAATGGGATATGGTTGGCCCGTCATTTGGCAATTTTATGCCTTTGAATGTCCCGATGACCCTTGCCCTCTCCAACATCCAGTTGAGTGAATTTTTTGGTCCATTTGTAATTGCTAATTTTACACCTTATCTATAAAATTCTGCAATCAACTTCTTTAGCCTAAATTAGGGGGATTGTTTTACTCGATCTACAAGTATATATATCATGAATTTCCTTTATTATTTGTACCAAGGATGATCCTTGTTCACTTTTAATCTCCACAACCATTTTGATAACAAAGCTACATTAGCATCTTTTATTTTTCCAACACCTAAGCCGCCTCTTTCTTTAGAACCAAACTATCTTCTCCCATGCTATCCGGTGAATGTTTGACCTTGCAATATCATTAACCAATAGAAATTCATCATTTTTTAGATTAAGTTCTATAACCTTTTTTATGTAGTTTTTAATCATTAAATAGGAGGACCCGCATGTTGCGGCGGCTTCCGAGCGATAGTGCTAACTTTTACACACGTTTGTTGCGATGTGTTAAACCGCGGAAGAAATTAACGTCCTCGAAAGCTTATAAAATAAAGCCAAAACCTTTAGGTAAATTCACCATACACGAGAAGAGCGTATAAGATTTATGGTTATAAATTAAAACTCAATAAAATGTTTTTGCATGAAAGCCTTTAAAACCGGCCAAGGGGCGGGGCTGTGGGTTTTGAACCCGCGTCACCTGCTTAAGCGTAAACCACGGAGACCATTGCGCCAAAAGTATGCAACAAAATGATTGTACATTATGCTTATCCACTTGTAAATTTTGAACAGTAAAACACTCTCACGTACAAACTTTGCCATTTATTAAAACCGGCACATTGCAGTGCGTTAAGCGGCTTCGAAACATTTATTTATATATATATATATATATAAAAGTTAAACCGTAAAGTTATAAAAAAAAGGAAAAAAATACAAAAAAAAAAAAAAAATCATGGGAGGGACAGGGTTTAGAACCCGTGTCATGCGAGTTGGGAGCTAGCGCACATAACAGTTGGGATAATGCCCATGTTGGTTATTCCATCATCCATATACCTTTATTTACATAAGAAAATTGTGAAAAAAGAAAAACAAAAAAGGAAAACATGCAGTGACCACTTGTACCAAAAGCTTACCAAAATGTAAACACTGAACGGTTATTTTCCTGAGTGCGCCAACATTTAGGTTTTAATATCTAATAAATTTTCTTTTATCTTATTTAAACATTTATGAAAAGGATATTTTTTTTAACAAGAAAGTTAGCTAAGCCAAACTAACAAACATCAAATCATCACTATTATATATAACAATACTAATGAAATAATAATATTAAACCAACTTGAAAATGTGGATACCTAGAAAGCTGACTTGTTTTCGACGACAAATTTAGTCAGAAAGTTTTCGTTGAAAACGGTTGATTCTAACAATTTAGAACAAAAAAAGGTTTGTCAGAAAAATGCTGCTTGAAAAAAATTTCCCACAAATTTCCAATAAAATATATTTCTAGCAAATTTACTAAGAAAATTGTTGTTGAGTTTTTTCGCAAAGTTCCGACTATTTTCCGACTACAACATGTTCGACCAATTTCCGACGGAAGACGGAACCCATTTTCAACAAAGAATTTTTCCGACCTATGTTTTTGTGATCCACAAAGGTTTGACATATGTATTATATATCTAATCAAAATTTGGAAGTCACTTATGACTATATCCATCAAAATTCATTATAGAAAATTATAAAAGTTTAAAATATTTATCCTAAACTTAAAGTCAAATGCACTTCCGTATTCGTAGCTTCAAAAGTTCTACATGACCGTTAACTTAGTTACAAAAGAAAAGGTCAGAAAAAACGTGGCATACAAAAAATACAATGAATATACAGAAATCAACAATAACCTTTAAAAAATTAAAAATAAAATAATAAATCGAACCCAAAACACAGTATGAAATATATAAAAATAAATAATATATTGATTTAAATAGTCAAATAACCTAAAACAATAATAAGAGAGTGAACAGGCCAGAGAACATGATCAGATGAAAGAAGAGTTAACTTCTATCTTTTAGCTATAAACTTATCTTAACTAGTGTTATAGAGTAAATGATTGAAATTAATTGTTAGAAAACAGTGGAGGTTATTAACTAATAATAAAAATGAATTAATATTAATTATCATGTAAAATTATGTGCCGCTTAGTTGGTAGCACTGGTAAGAGCCAAATACTCTTTGGAGAAGAATATGATTCAAATCTTGATATAAGGTAGATTATGAATTGGTGTACTTTAGGAGTAGGGGTAGATTAGTGTGTGAGTCACCGCTCTAAAAAATGTAAAATTATGTTTTATTATAATCGAAGATCGCTACGGGCAGGCTGATCAACATTAGCCATATCCCTCAAATCCAGTCTCCTGTTAAAAACTTTAAAATAACTTGTTTAAAATAACCCATTGTCTTAAGTTTGCATATTACAATTATGTATTTACAAGTAATTAATCAATAATATTGTAATAACTAAAGATGAGAAAAGAATATTCACTTAATTTGTGTAATTAGTGTTTTGGACAAGTTCCACTTATGCTCGAAGTCCAATTATAATTTTTGGTTCTAGTAGTGGTTGTTGAAATGTAGCTATAGTCATTAGGTCAGCAAAAATGTGACACGATAAGAAACAGTGTATCAAATAATCAACAACCTTGCCTTTCGAAAAAAAAAATAATCAACAACCTTTGAAAAAAAGTTAATTATAACATTAATTACGGAATTAGAATAATACAACTTCCCTCATCAACCACGTCTTTTTTTTTATATATACCCTTCTCGTCTTGTGTCACAATACAACGACTTCAGAAAAAAAACAAACATTACCTGAAACAAGTCTTCCCCTTAGATCCTCTCTCTCTCTCTCTCTCTCTCACACACACACACACACAAATCATGGGTTTTCTAGCACAACCTAAGATTCCTGTGATTAACATGGTAGATATGAAGCAAAAGACAGGTTTTTGGGTTTCTGCATGCAATGAAGTGAGGCATGCACTTGAAGAGTATGGTTGCTTTTTGGTTGTTTGTGATGGGATAACTGAAGAAGTCAATAAGGAAATATTTGATGCCTTAAAAACCCTATTTGATCTTCCCATGGAAACAAAAGTGAAAAACACTTCGGATAAGGCTTACCATGGCTACGTAGGGAAAATCCCTTTTCTTCCACTCTTGGAAAGCCTGGGAATTGAGAATGCTACAAATGTTCATGGAGTTAATAGCTTCACAAACATCATGTGGCCCTCTGGGAATGACAGTTTTTGGTAATTATATATTAGGTCATTTATTGAATATTTACATAGCACACACCTAAAATGCATGTTTTAATTGGAGATTTTTTTTGTTACGTTTTACAAACCACTCAAAGTTTTTAGGTGGGTTTCGAAGTTTTCATGGTTTTCTAGGTAACCCGCTAGTTAAACTAGAGGATGTGAACAGTGAAAGTGAATAGGACAAGTGAACATCAATTTTGTTAATTTTGTTTTAGTCACTTTTACTGTTTACATCCGCTAGTTTAACTTGGGGATCACCACCTGCATTATTTACATCCGCTAGTTCAACTAGCGGAAATGAAAACTTCAAAAATTACCAAAAACCATGAGTGGTTTGCAAAAACAACTGTAATCAAAATTTTCGTAGTTAATTAGAAGCACCATTTGTCGATTTACATGCCTATTATATAAACTTTTTTTTGTCGCAATAGCTAGTTATTATTTTTAAAATATTTGTTAGTTCATAAAATACAATATGCACAAGGTTGTGAAATCTCAACTCAACTAACGTAATAGACGAATTGTCAAAGTTTATTAGTTTTTAATACATAAAATGTTGTTATCGTGTGATTTATAATGCCTAATTGTGTATATATGGTGCTTTCTGCACAGGTGGTTTTAGAATTTTGTCAATGATCTATTCATAAAAAAATAATATCAACATTATCTCCATTGTATTATGCAATGTTTTTAGAACCGGACCGGACAACGAACCGGACGTCTTAGAGGTTCACTGGTCGGACCGGATTCAAGAACCGGATGACGCAATAAATAATATAAATATTCATAAAAATATATAGAAAAATATAAAAATTCCAAATACTACATATACAACCATTTAAACAATTTTGAGTCAAGGACGAGGGTTGTAGGTCTGTATGAATTTTAATTCTTTTGAATCTTCAATTTTAATTTTGATTAGGGTTTTGGAGGACCTGTGGCAGCGTATAAGTTAAAAGGAAAGAGTCAAATTGAGTTAAAATTGTAAATAGAATTAAGTATGAGGACTATAGGATAAAAAAGATAAAAAAAAAAATAAAATTTAAAAAAAAAAAAATTAAACTACCCGGTTCGACCACTGGTTCGCGGTTCGACCGCTGAACCGCCCGGTTCAACCAGCAAACGGTCTCAGAGCATGTAACCGGACCGGTGAAGGTCCCGGTTCCCGATCCGACCGGTCCGGTCCGGTTTTCAAAATATGTTGTACTCAACCCGAGAAGAAATTGAGATGGATGCACAAAAATAAATAACAAATTAAATTTGATTTTAATGAATGAATTAACCTTAGTTCTCCATTTTGGTAAGACACTAATCCTTTGTTTTGGTTCTCTCAACAGTAAAATTATTCATTCCTATGCAAAACTAGTTTCTGAAATTGAAGAAACAGTGAGGAAGATGGTGTTTGAAAGCTATGGAGTGCAGAAGTACCTTGAATCCTATAATGAATCTGTGACATATCTTCTTAGAGTTATGAAATACCGAACGCCAATAGCTAAGGAGACTAAAATGGGTTCCATATCTCACACAGACAAGTCCTTCATATCTATACTCAGCCAAAATCAAGTGAAAGGATTAGAGGTTAAAACAAAGGACAACAATTGGATTCCTGTGGAATACCCTCCCTTTTCTTTTTTGGTCATGGCAGGTGATGCATTCAAGGTAAGCATACTATCCATCATGTGTACGATCAAAGAGTGAATTTTTTTTGGAGAAATGGTGGAGTTAGTAAAAGTAATTTAGTTTGTGGGAGATTTTTGAAACTTTTTTGGTTTATGGGGAGTCCGAGCGGACTCTGACTTTTCAAATTTGGGTCCAAAATTTAGAATCCGCTTGTGGAGGAGCGGACTTCCCATAAACTAAAAAAGTCAGAAAAATCATCCACAAGCCAAATCACTTTTGCTAACTCCACCGTTTCTCCAAAAACTTCTCAAAGAGTACAAAAGCGTACTTATAACAAGTTTTATGAATTTATAATAGGCATGGAGTAACGACCGCGTTCACTCCCCTTATCATCGAGTAGTCATGGAAGGGCAAGAAAATAGATACTCAATAGGGTTATTTACATACCACAAAGGGATCATAACAGTACCAGAAGAGCTAGTTGATGATGAACACTTGAGAAAATTCAAATCATTTGATCATTTCGGATATCTTGACTTCTATGACAAAGACTCACTCTTTGAGAAAGAATACTGCCACATTAAATCATTTTGTGGGGTGTGATATATCAGCTTAATTTTCTATTGAAGGACGTTTCAAAGTGTTTGTTAGCTTTATCTAGTAATAAATCTTGTGGATCTGAATGTTTGTTTTGTACAAAATGTCTAAATTATCAAGATAAATGATAATGACACGAGACGGGTCCCCGCTATCAACGTTTTGCAAAAATGATAATTGATCGACGTGGGAAGAGTTTGAATTAAATTATTCAAGTAATAAATTGAGTTCTACTGTTAGTGATGATCACATTAACATGGAGTCAGACCTTAAAATATCTAAGTTGTATTGTATTTATTATTTCTTAAAAAAATTATTAAATAGATGAATTCTATTCTCTTAGGATTATACACACACCATCATAATAGATCAACCAATCAGGAAGTCAGGAAATTAAGTACTATTTTAAGGCCCAGAGGATACATGATTTTTTTAAGCAAAAACACTTATGATCAATTCAGACCCATCAGAAATAAATTTTCAGTTTAAAACAAGAGCTTCAACATTTAAATGATGGGCATATAACCCATAGTTAACATGAACTTCACGTTTGTACTCTGCAGTGATAGAAGTTGTTCCTATTTATGACCCACAAGTTGGAAACAAATCATTGGGGAGGAGAGTGATATAGCCATATAGGCTGTAAGTTGAAACCTTAAATATATTAATGTTGGTGATTTTAGTGTAATTGTAGACATTTTTTTTGGATTTGCTTAAAACAAAATAGGAAATTAGAATACACATTGGTATGAGTTATGAAGTGTGGAGTACACATTCAATTAAAATTATTCTAATTTATTGCTCTTAGGAACTTCCAAGGGGCGGAGCCCCTAGACCATGGGGGTATTGTCCCTAACAAGGTCAAAGGGGCTAAGCCCCTGGCTGTTGCTTCGGATTTGTCTCATTGATGAAAAATTTCTGGAAAATGATGACCGGTTGGAACTCATCATTAGTAGCAGTCGCAAACGATCAACACTGGGAACTAACCCGCAATGTCACTCGTTCAATAGCTAATGTCAGCAACAACCGATGATCAATGGTAAGTTACCACTGATGGTTTTTTTTCCTGATGTAACTGTTAGCTACCGACAATTATAACTTTCATCAATTGCACTCTTTTATAAATAGTTGCAGTGTTTCACCCTAATCATTGTGATGGCCATGGTTCAATCCCTATATAAACGGATTCACAAAAGAACATCTCATTCTTCCAGAGCACTTTCTGTTTTATCCGATTATTGATTTCGTATACGTACACTTAAAATACTTTAGTCTGAAAGTGATCTCTAACACGATTCTGAAAACTATCTAGGAAATACGAAATACAAAACCTATGATTAACCTTGGTTAAGAAATAAACAAACATATTGATATTATTACCATGGTGATTAAATATTAAAATTTAATTCCAATTACAACTATTTAAATTCTATACATTGATTTTGTTTTATTTATTTATTAAAATGAGTTTTGCACATAAATATGTAAAAATTGTTTGCATATATATAAGTGAAAAAAAAAGAAAAAGAAAAAGAAAAATCACATGTATAGTTACAGAAAAGAAGATAGTTAAAGGTGGGGAAGTGTAAAACTTGTTCTTACCTAAGAATAAGTATACTAATTGTGGTACCTAAAAACTCTTTGATTTGTACCCTAAGGCTCAATCCAAAACACAAATTTAATTATCTTTTTGAAAAATCATTCCGAGCATATACCTAACCCAAAAAACTGGTCAAGGATCCCAAAACCATTTTCTAATATTCTTTAAAAGCATAAATTGTGAATCCAACTCTTAGTGCATTATACCTTTTACTATCGACATTCATGTTTTCAAGACCCAATCAATGAAGGATGTAATCTTGATTTCACATGTGAAAGGGTTAAATGGTTAAACCAAGAAAGAAATGGGTTAAAGAATAAGATCGAGTTGGTGACCAGATATACAAGAAAGAAGTGATAGAGATCGGCTAGAGATAGGAGAGCCGACAATCTAAAGAAAGTCAACACAAGTTTTGGTTTGTAATTGTTTATTTAGTAAGGTTATCAAGTTGTTTAGAGTTCTTATTAATAGGAATTAGAAGTCTAGTAGGAGTATTGTTTGGCAAGGAATTGTGTTAGTATAAATAGAGGGTTAAGGAGTAATTGTAAAGTGTGGATTTCATTCTTAATAAAATCAAAAGAGTAATGGGAGTTTCCCATAAAATATCGGTGTATTTTAGTGTGATTGATATCGATATGGGCTAAACAGGGTATTAGAGTTAGCAAAGAAGAAGGACTGAAGTCATCGAGGTGAGACGACCAAGAAAAAGGAACAATCAAAGATTATGAGCATGCCTTTTTTTGGATTTGTAGGAGCAGTAATCGAAGGCTAGAAGACTTGATTACCTTGTTCTTTAGATGTTGATCATACCAAGTAGAAGAGGGCCAAAAGTTTGTAACTAGACTGGAACAATTCCAGCCGTGAAGACGTGAAGAAAGAGACCACCAAGGAAGCCGATCGTATCTGTGAGAGATTGATCAAGGATCTGTGTGAAATAGACTCGCGTGGAAGAACTGATCGATACTGTGAAAGATTGATCAATGAATTCAGAAGCCAAGGCGATCAAGAAGCTGTGAAATTTGGTCATGTGAAACGATAAAGATCGAAGTGAGAAGCATCGTGTGAGACGATCAAAAGGAATAGTTGTGCAAGAAAATGAACAAGAAGCAATCAAATGAAGTTTTGTTAAGTTAATGCACAAAAGAAAAAAAAGGAAGAAACTCCCTTCTTGTGAGGCGACTGTAGAGAAGACCGAAGCGAGAAGAAGCCACCTGCATGGAGGCAAGTAACGAGCAAGAGGCCGATTAGCTTATGAGAACCAATTGGAAGAACGGTACCTGTGTGGGCCGAAGCAAGAGACCAATTAACTCGCGGGAGGCGATCGGAAGAGCCTTTGTGGTGGAAAAGGAACCCGAGTGATTCAGGTTGTCTGAATATAACCTGTGTGGCTCAAAGTGAAGTGGTTAGTTCGATTGAGATTAGACCAACCGAAGGAAGAACTTATCGAGAGCTGAAAGAATAAATGTGATACGAGGACAAAACCTAAGTGGTTCAAAGATAAGTTGATATGTGTGTCTCAGGTCAAACTGAAGCGATTAGTTTGAGAGGCAAAGCAGAAGAAGCAAGCTGCGATGAGCAAAAGAAAAAAAAAAGGAGGAGCTTTTTGTTGCCTTCTGAGAAGGAAAATAGAAGCAAGGGAAAAAGGAGAATTAATTAGGCACACAATTTTTTTGGGTCTGTTCAACAAAGAAGGAAAAGGAAAAATGCAATAGTTTTCGAGGCAGTGTAAGCAACATGACCAGACCTCTGTGGTTAAATCAGTGTACAGAGTAAAGAAATCATACGCGAGCAACAAGAATTAAGAGATGACAGAAACGGGTTTATTGAGAATGACCAAGTTGATGGTGGCCCTATGTATGTATAAGTGACAAAACAAGGAGTTCAAGTCGAGAAGAGAAACAAGTTGCAAGTATGATGGGCCTGATCAGGTTGATGATTCCTGTTGTCGGGTGCAAGAAGTCAAGTTTTGTTAATGAGTCGGTGGACCAAAGACGGGTGTTACTTTGTATCCAAGATCTCGGGGGTTACAGTTCAAGATTAAGGGGGAGAATAAAGGATGTAATCTTGATTTCACATATGAAAAGGCTAAATGGTTAAACCAAGAAAGAAAAGGGTTAAAGAATAAGAGTTGGTGATCAAGATATATAAGAAAAAAGTGACAGAGATCGGCTGGAGATAGAGGCTAAAGATATGAGAGCAGATAATTTAAAGAAAAGTCGAGATATATTTTGGTTTGTAATTGTTTATTTAGTTTGGTTATCAAGTTGTTTAGAGTTGCTTAGTAGTAGGAATTAAAAGTCTAGAGGAGTCTTGTTTACCATGGAGTTATGTTCGTATAAATAGAGGGTTATTGAGTCATTGTAAAATGTGGTTTTCGTTCTTAATAAAATGAAAAGAGTCATGGGAAGTTTCTCACAAAATATCAGTGTAATGTCGTGTGATTGACGTCGATCTGGACCAACAACCAATACCCCCTTTTACAAAACTAAGCAATATCACCGGAAATCACCACATTTACATCTAATAAAATGCTGTATTCTTATTGGATTCACGACGATAGGATTAAAGAAGGTAACGGTTAGGTTCGACTTTCTAACATGGCGACAATGATGGTGGTTCTTGATGAAATTTGTGGCGGTGAAGACGGTGCATGTCGCATGGAGGGAGCATGACGACGATGGTGGTCAATGGTGAAGGGTGATTCAGTGCTTCTTAAGTAGAAAGTTCATTTTAGTTACTCATATCAATTTTATTAAATGTACACTACACATTACATCCGCTCCGGCTTTCAAGTTCTACAACAACTCATTTTAGTTAGATTTTGAATCCAATTTATATGACATGTTTGTTTTTTAGAAAATATTTTATCTACATGCATGTTTATATTTAGAGGCACATGTGTATATTTGTATATATAATGTTATTGTGTAAATTGATTAAATTCACATTACATGCACATGATAATCAAAACAGAAACATAATAGATGAACTTGATCAATTTTTAGGTTTACTGTTCTTTTAAACACCCTTAACTATATATAAAGCTACTAGACCTTTGCCTTACTAATCAGAAATATATACCTAGCTAATTGCTTTTTTAATATATTGATTTTTTGTAACCAGATAATCTAATATGTAAATCTTCTGTTGTAGTTTAATGTCCATCTTATGTAAGGTAATTAATAATGTAAGGACAATAGTCATGACCCGGAATATGAGGGTGTGACACAAGTTGACAAAACATGGTGTCTATTTTATGTTAGTAAACAATCTATTGATACTAAAATACTAAATTTCTTGCCAACAATAAATAGAAAATCATTTCTGAAATTATTCAAGTTTGTTGCCTTCAAGTCACTCCATGACTTTTGATTACAAATTAAATATATTAATAATGTTGAACATCTCAAAGTCAGTCCAAAGCTTCATGCTCCTTGAATGTAGATTAATAGAAGTTTGTCAGCAGCATGTTATTTAATTCATTAATTTTCTAAATACTTGCCCCTTGAAACTCGTATATTTCAACTTTTAGTTAAACATAAACAATTTAAAGGTTATATTTAACGAATTAATTAATCTCTCCAAATTTCATCCACTTGAAACGTTTTACTAGACAATATTTTACACATATAATCTATACTATATAATAAATAAAGGTTTTTATTGTCACGTGTCGCCACCATATTATTCTCACCATTTTTTTCCGTCTCTCTCTCTTATTAAATACAACTCTATCTTTTAATAATAATATATTTTAAAAAAATACTAATTATACTAACAAAACACATTTATTTTAAATTATCCCTTATTATAACAAACTTTGAAATCCAATTATGTAACTTTCATTTTCAATCAAATAGTAAATGAAAGTCAAATTAAATTAAATATTAATTAACGTATTTTCGAAACCCAATTATATATTAATTTTTACATATTTTGAATTTTGTTTTCTATACTTAGTATATATAATACATTTTTATACCTGTAAAATATATACATAAAGATTTAAGAATTTTATGTACTGATATTTTTCATTCCGTGTGTAGACACGGGTTCTAAGCTAGTAAACGTATAAAAAAAGACTAAGTGTATACATAAGTAATAAAAAAATATTTCTAGATATAGTTATAATATAACTTTTGTAGTTATCTAATTAACTTCAAGCTCAATTCAATCATTGATTATTAATATTCAATTGAATTAAAATTTTTTTTTTTAAAAGGCAAATTTCTTTAATCCTGTGGGAGTGTAACTTGAACCCATGATCTCCTCAATCATTAGTGTTCCAAGAGGATTTTCCTCTACCATTAGTCCACCAACCCTAATGACTATTGAATTTTAATTAAAATAGAAATTTAACACCATTTTACTCTCTCACCACCTCTTATCCGCACCATATCGAATGCCAGGCACATTCATGTAAACTGAGACAAAGTCTTGCGAAAATTTATGATTTTCATTGATTGAACTCAAAAAATTACAACTGACATGAGCTATATATGTATACTACACAACAAAGACAACCCCTAACTAACTTAACTAACTCTGTTAAATACAATGTGAATCTCATGCGTAGCATCATTGTCTCGTGCACATCGTGAGTTGGTCGTGCACACCTAGTTGTACGCACCATCACTTGGCACATGCGGACGTCACGTGTACCTATGTGATATGCACCAACACCTCCTCAAGGTGGAGGTGTAAACAACCCAACATGGAAATCAGATCCGCGTGTTAATGGTCAGCAAGACTCTGGGTAAATAAATCGACGAGTTGATCTGTAGTACGATTATGAGTCAATAGAATTAAAATGACAATCCAACTCAATATGCTTAGTGCATTCGTGAAAAAACTGGATTTTTAGCAAAAGGAATAGCAGCTTGACCATCACATTTGAGAGGAATAAGAGTGAGACCACGAACATGAAACTCATACAACAAACAAGTTAACCAAGAATAGCAACTTGACTATTACATTTGAGAGAAATGATGGGTTGTTTCTTGAACTACCGAGTTCACTCTCCTTATCATCGAGTAGTAGTCACGGAAGGCATGAAAATAGGTGATGATGAACACTTGAGAAAATTCAAATCATTTGATCATTTTGGATATTTTGACTTCTATGACAAAGACTCACTCTTTGAGCAAGAATACTTCCACATTAAATCATTTTGTGGGGTGTGATATATCAGTTTTTCTATCGAAGGACTTTTCAAAATGTTTGTTAGCTTGTTATCTAGTCATAAATCTTGTGGATCTGAATGTTTGTTTTGTACAAAATGTCTAAGTTATCAAGATAAATGATAATGACACGAGACGGGTCCCCGCTATCAACGTTTTGCAAAAAATGATAATTTATGAAACTTCACGTTTGTACTGTGCAGTGATAGAGGTTAGTCCAATGACCACAAGTTGGAAACGAATCATTGGGGAGATAGTGACATAGGCTGTTCTAGATTCTATAGTACGACAAGAACATATTGAAGCTTTAATATAACTAACCTTAGTTAAGAGAAAACTTCAGTATAGTTAACCTTAGTTAAGAGGATATTGATTTTCTCTCACATTTATTAAAATGCGTACGCTTTGTGATGGTGTTTGCACGTATACATATGTAAAAATTAGTTGCATAACATAGGTGCGACAAAAGACTTCACACATATAGTTTACGAAAACAGAATTTGACCTCACCTAAAAATACGTAGACTAATTGTGACATCAATCTAGTTTTAGCATCAGAAACTACATATATACTGTAGGGTATAATCTTGATTGGGTCAAGTCGGGTTACGGGTCAATAGGTATGGTCAGCAGGTTGTTAATTTAGACACATGTTTTTAGTGTTTTAATTAGAGAGTCAAAGTAGTGGTTTAGTGGGGTAAGTGCTCTTCCTTATCTTTAGGTGGAAGGGTTTATTTTCTATTTATGCACGTTTTGTCAGAATGAATAAAAGTGTGTAGAAAGTAAGAGTTTAGAGCAGTAAAATTATTCTCTAAACATTAGTCTGATCCAACATTTTGTATCAGAGCCCTAGGCTCACACTGGGGGGTTCGCAGGAAGCAAGTGCAGCACTGATTCCATGTAATCAGACCGTGAGAACGAAAGCAAGCAGCAAGGGAATCGATTGATGAAATCCAGTCGATCAGTAGCAAGTTGAAGCAAGACGCAACAAGGTAAAGCAAGAGGCGCTAAGAGAAGGCAATATACATTTTGCAACAAAAGTAGATTCTTGAAGATGGTCACCTAACAGCACTTATGTTTGGGGGGGGGGTTGGATCCATGTGAATCCAAGTCAAATATTTCCAACAATATGTTTATTTTAGAGTGAGCGAATTAAAGTCGATATACATTTTGCAACACAAGTTGATTTTGTAGGAAATGTGAGTCACTTTTTATTAATATAATAATAAAATAATAAAAACGATACACACGTTATACAAGAAAAATAAACGAGTACAAAACCGTATACGAAACCAAATGAAAAAGATAAAATAAATACAAAATTTATACAATTCTAACCGTAGTCTTCCAGAAGTTCGAGTCTTCGGCTACAAAACGAACAAACTAATCTGTAGCGGTGTTTGAGGATTCGTGTATAACACGGGTCCCTTATAACAGATGTTGCGCATCCTCTTAGACGAACGTATTTGTCTCCCAGGATACAACAACTGCAACAATACGTGAACAGCTAGAGATGTCCACGCGCCTAAAGTATCACCTGGTACACTATGTGTTTAGAAGTTGTAGAAAAAGTTGAAGTTAGTGATGGTGGAAGAAGTAGAGAATGCTTCTCGCTAAAGTGTTGCAAGACTTTTTTCTTTTCTATGTAGGTTTTCTTCGATTCAACATGGAAAAACACAACAAAAGCTTCATATTTGTACTCATACCATAACTCCATATTTATTTATTTTATTTAAACTAATTATTATCATTTTATGAGTTGAAAGAAAATATTCATTTTATTCTTGAAATGTTAATGTTAAAATAAATAGAATTAAGAGTCATAATCAACATAATCAAAACCTTCATATTGATTTATGAATTAGATTTATGAGTAAAAACCAAAATAACAATCTTCTTTATGACAAAAATTTGTTAGCATTTAAGTAAAAGGATGCAACCAATAGACTAGAGTCATCCAAGTTCCACATTTTCCATTCCAATCACTCAACTTTGAGTATCTCATTCATTTTAGTTCCGTTTTGGACACCATTTGTTTCGTTTGTGAAATTCTCACAAAATAGAACACAAACTCACAAAATAATAATTATATTAATCACAATTATATATAATTATATGTGGGGCTAGCCCATTTGGTAGAGACATATGCCTCTTAGATTGGAGGTCTCAGGTTCAAACCTGGACAATGGAGTAGTTTAGGATTATTGGTGTAAAAGTAGAGTAGAAGTAACGTTTGTCGTTATATATATATATATATATATATATATATATATATATATATATATATATATATATATATATATAGGGGTATGTTCTTTTGAGAACCAACAATATGTTAAGAACCGTGAGAACCGCATTAACTCTTCCTCTATTTATAATATAAATTGACTAGAATTCATCTACATTTCAATATGTTTAAGGTTTGGTTTTAAAAGACCTCGAATTTATAGTCGTTTTTTTAAATGCATATATGCACTCACACTAGATGCACAAATGAATGCATATATGCATATTTTTGTACTTTTCTTAAAAAAATTCAGGAGAGAGGAGATAAACTCAAACTAAGAGTGGGAAGAGATAAATAAAACATTGTTGTTGAATTTTACTTTTTTCACTAAAGCGATATGTACACGTTTTGTGCGGTTCTTTCGGTTCTCAACATATGGTTGGTTCTCAAAAGAACATGCCCCTATATATATATATATATATATATATATATATATATAATTATATGTATCCAAAGATGGGAACAACTCATTTTCACAATTTTTCCAACAGATTCAAAGGTGATTTTCCCAAACAAAGCCAATTGTCAAGAAAATTTGACCCTTATGATCATTGTTGTTTACGGTTCTATCTTGTTGATTATAACAAGGCTGAACAGCCGAACATGATGAACATATTCACTATATGTTTTATTGATATAGCTGTTTTTATCTCATTTCTTTCTTTAATTGCATTTCTTTTGAACGGCCATCTTCATGATTTATCGTATGTTCTAATCATCGAAATCTCAAACGCGTATGCTGTCACCTGTATTAATCGTTGGGCTCGGTATCTAGATCGAATAAAGTTGAGACGACGTGAACAACAATCACAACTCTTAGTGAGTGGTATATCCGTTTTCTTGTTCTCTAGCAATGTCATATTAGAAGTTAAACATAAATAACAAAGTCATTGTAGTTGTCTAAAAGCTATATATAAACTCATTCTCAAACAGGAACATTATAACAGATAATACAAAAAACTGTTATTTGTTTAGGCAATGGCTGCTATCAGCTCCTCTACAAGTCTTATGCTGCTAGTGCCACTAGTCTTAATTCTAGCCATTTCAAGCACAACACGCGCTAATGACCCTGATATCTTGACCGACTTCATCACTCCAAATGCGACTACGGTGGATGCCCGTTTCTTCACCTACAGTGGACTCAGTGGGTTCTACAATCCAAACCCGAAAAACTTCACAGTCATCAAAGCTTCAATGAACGAGTTCCCAGCTTTAAACGGTCAAAGCGTGTCCTATGCCGTGCTCCAGTTCCCACCAGCTGGTGTGAACCCCCCTCATACTCACCCTCGTGCGGCTGAATTATTGGTGGTGTTGATGGGTACACTTGAAGTTGGATTTGTTGATACCACGAACGTATTGTATAACCAAACGCTCCAAGAGGGTGACATGTTTGTGTTTCCAAAAGGACTTGTTCATTTTCAGTATAACAGGAACCATAATCAATCTGCGATTGCGATTTCTGCATTTGGAAGTGCGAATGCTGGCTTGCTTTCAGTGCCAAAGTCTGTTTTCACTACTGGTATTGATGATAATGTGCTGGCAATGTCGTTCAAAACCGATGTTCCAACTGTTCAGAAAATTGAGCTAGGACTTAAGAATTAGGTGTTTGATTTATACTGTTTTGTTGATCCTAGTGGTGTGACTTGAAGGATGTAATTTTGAAAATAAAAAAATGGCGGTATGTACCATAAACCAGCTGCATTTTGATAACCAGTTAATAATATGAATTGATGAGTCTTGTTGCCCAATGGTGACCACCTTGTCTGTTATTAAGCAAATGGATCATGTTCCACATCATTTTAGTTTTACTTATTACCTATTTTTTTCCAAACATTTGGTTAGAAAAGAAAGTAGTAAATATTCTAGTATTTTGGTTGAGAAATTGAATGTCTAGGAGCTGCTAACGTGGTGAAAGGCACCGGAACTTGGCCGTAGGGTTGTTTAGTGTTCGAATCGGGCTCGACATACTTGAAATTTATTCTATTCGAATTGAAAATCACAGATTCGAAATCTGATTCGAATTCAAATATCGAATTCGTGATCTTTTATTCGATTCGACTTGAAATTTGAATTTAAACTACACATATGTTTATATTATTTTTTATATATACTTAATTAGTTATATATACATGAAAATTGAGCTTCTAACTTCGGTTGTCTAATTTAACAGAGACTAAGATCCAAACCAGCAATTATCCATCTACCCAAGTATCCAACCCAAATCCAAACAAATACCTAAAATTTAAATCCATGGTATCATTTAGAATTTGGAACAACCTTTCTCAAGTTGAACAACCTTCATCTCCATCGTCCCTAACATCGTTGAAGTATGAAACTCTAATACTATTTAACAACCACCACCGTCCCTCGTTGTCGACACTCCATCATCGCCCGTCATTATCGGCAGTCCATCCTCATGGACTTGTTATCGACAGTCCACCCTCGCGGCCTCGTTATCAAGAGTCCACCTTCGCGTCCTCGTTATCGAGAGTCCACTATTTGTTCCAGTTTTCTTCATCGATTTGGATGTTGCCACTTAGACACTTTATTTTGATTTTTTTTTTCATTCTACTAGGTTGAAATTGTATTTTCCATGTTAAAATTTATATTTTGGTCATTTGACATTTGAATTTGAATGTTTCAAGTTTGCACGAATTTTGAAAATAGAATTAGATTAAATTATTAGTTTTTGTTAAATTCGAACCGTCAATTGATCGAACCTCTAATTTCTGATTTTTAGAATTTGTCAATTCCTATTCTTTCCCTCTATATAGAGATGGGCAAAAAAACCGGTTTGAATTTTCAAACCGGTATTAACCCGAAAACCGGTTCGCCATAAACCGGTTAAAACCCGAAGAAAACCGGCGGTTACAAACCGGTTTGACCTTTCCTGATGCCGACCGGGTTAGGGACCGGTTCCTCTGAACCGGTTTTTTTGCTGAAAAAAAAATAGCCGTTACTCAACGGATTTATAGCCGTTAGAGTCGAATTTGGCATTTTTTTAGCCCCATTTTGTAGAAACAAAGACTGGTGGCTACAAAATTCTCTAAGTACAAATGTCTCTGATCTCAGAGTTTGCTGCTGACCAACAAACTGCTGCGGACAAGCTTATCTGCAGCGGATACTTGGTCTCCTGCTGAAGAACAAATCTGATGCGGATAGCCTTATCTGCTGAAGACCAAAGTTGCTGCTGAAAAGCTTTTCAGCAGCACCAACACTTGATGCTGCTGACAGACAAATCATCAGCAGCTTTGGATGGTTACATCTTGCTGTTGATCCTCATCTTTGCTGCTGACAGCCGTGTGCCTTGAAGACTAATCGTTGCAGCTGACTATCCATGCCAAGCGTCACTGACAACTTTCTGCAAAAGCAACTGACACACTCAAAGCAGAAGGAACCTCAATGGTGCAACCAATGACAGACAACAATGCTCTTCTCCAAGCATGCAAGTAATAATGCACAAAGAAGACGTTTCAATAAAGTTAACTAGTTTTAGACTAAACGTGTAATAGTTAGCTATATACAACAGATCAACGGTCTGTGTTAGATCTGATCCTTAGAATCAAGGGTCTGTCTTGATTCTAAGTGAGTATAAATACTGTGTATACACTTCATTGTAAGTGTGCTTTTTTGATTGAGTTCTCATTTGTAATCGTTTATTTGCAAAAGCTTAATACAACAGTGTTCTTAAAAGTATTCTTTCTGTTTACTCGATTATACTTGTGTAGTTGTTATTGTTTCCGCCAATTTCAACTAAGAACAGAACCATCTTGTACTTTCACGATCCTACAAGTGGTATCAGAGCTTTGGCTCAGATTAAACAAACTCACACTTGTTTAATCACTTCTGGTTCTATTCTAAACTCTCTCCCTCATCAAGTCACCAAAAACAAAGATGGCACAGAGCAATGGATTCGAAGACATCGGCAGCATCAACCGACCACCAAGATTGGTATCTGGGGAAGACTACGACATGTGGAAAAATCGCATGGAAAGCTTTTTCTGTTATCAGGAGTACGGAATGTGAAAATTCATCAGGGATGGACCCTACACTCCCATGGTGGCCTCTGCTGACTCTGGAGGACCACCAGTTCCAAAGGAGCCCTCCAAGTACTCAAAAGAGGACATAAAGAAGATGGAGGTGGACTTCAAGGCACTAAGAGCTATCCAAATGTGCCTTCAAAATGAAGTTTTTCATAACTTCAGAAGTTACAAAACTGCTAAAGAGCTCTGGGAGGCTCTTGAGAAGATGTTTGCTGGCTCAGAGGAAGTCAAAGAAAACAGAAGAGACATCCTGAAGCAGCAATACGAAAACTTCGTCTGGAAGGAAGGTGAGTCTCTAACTGTTTTATATAACAGATATACTTATCTTGTAGGTGGGTTGTAGTGCTTAAAAGTGAAGTTGGAGAATGAAGACATTCTTAAGAAATTCATCAGATCTCTACCTAGTTGCTGGACACTCTACACAGTGTCCATCAGAAGAACTGAGAATCTGAAGACTCTTCAGATGACTGAGCTATTCGGTATGCTCAAAACCTATGAATTAGAGATGATTCAGGCCAAGGAAAGGAGCTCAAGCTACCAAACAGCTTCAACATCCACCACCACCTCTTCTGCTTTTCACTCTGACCACTCAAGTCCTAGCACTAGCAACTACTATCCTCCCATAGTCACACATCCTCAAACTCCTACCTCTAAATCAAAAACCTCACCATTTCTTCTTAAAGCTCCTCCTCAAGCCTCAACCTCTGCTGCTTTTGTTTCTAAAAACTCAAGCAAAATGTCCTTTATCAAGGAGGATTTGGAATGTTTCCATCCAGATGATCTAGAAGAAATGGATATACAGCACTCATATGCCATGCTCTCTCTAAGAGCAAAAAGGTTCTACTCTAGAACCAGAACACCCATTCCAAGCAACAACTCCAACACCAGAGTTGGCTTGGATAAAAACAAATTGAGATGCTACAACTGTAACCAACTAGGTCATTTTGCTAGAGAATGCAAGGCACTTAGGGTAAACCCAACTGATGATCAAACAAGACAAGCTCACCAAGCCCAACCTAGACAACAACAGCAACAAGCTACTCCTCTAGCTCAAACTGCAGCTTGTGCAGCTGTTGGAACTTCTGAATTTGACTGGAGCTTTCAGTATGAAGATCTTCCTACCAACAATCAAGCCCTTATGGCAGACACAACTGAGATACCGCCTCAGGTATATGAACATCTATGTTCCCAAGCCTCCATTGATAAGGTTTTAGGCTATAGAAAGCATAATCAAAACCTCATAGATCAAAATGAAGAGTTTCATCAAATGAAATCTGAATTCAAAAAGGTCGAAGACAGTTACAAAGAAAAAATTAACTGCCTAAAGAAAGAGATTTCATCACTAAAACATGAACAAACCAATTTTAAAACTCAGATTGATGATCTACTGGCCAGATTAAAAGCTACCAGAGCAGAATTGGCAGAACAGAAAGTTCATGTTGACAAATATGAATTTGCATCCAAAAAGCTGCAAAGACTTTTGGATGCTCAAATTCATGAAAAGGTAAAAACTGGTCTGGGGTATCATGCTGAACAATATCAAGCCGTTGCACCTCCTGCTGACTACGTTGCCATCCATGAACCAAGCTTCAATCTTGCAAATCTTGATATGGCCAACAGAAATCTTGATCCTTCTAAGGATGAACCTTTGGTACAAGAATGCACTACCTCATCAGAGTCAGAATCAACTTGCTCAAACTCCACCGAAACAAGTGAAGCTTCATCTTCTCTTGCCCCTCAAGTTATTCTGACTAAAGATGAAGTCCCCATTATTCATTCAGCACCAGTACCAGCCATTTCAGTACCAGTTCCTACACCATTCAAACAAATCAAAATTAGCTATCCTCCAGAAGGTAGGAAGCTAAATATTGAAAAGGGTCAGTCCTCAACTTCAACCCAACCAAGGAAGGTGTTTGACGTATGTCATGCGCCTGGAGAGAGAGTTCCATATGTTCAAAAGACATTGGAGGAAGCCATCTTTTAGCATAACAAAGCTCACCCCTGGAACTTCAAAGACCTTTTCAAAAGAAAGGACTATGTTTACCTTTCAAGGGACAAACTAGCCAAATCATGCTTTGTCTGTGGAAAATACAACCACACTGCCAGCACTTGCTTCTACTACCTTCAGCAGCAAAGAAACCTCAAGCAACATGCTTTTGAGAAGACAAAGAAGAACAAACAGGTAAGAAGGTTTGAAGCCAAGATAACTCAATTCAGAAACTCTCTTTCTCCACCAAGGGAGAAGTTGTCAAAACCTCAACAATCTTGCATCATCTGTGGTGAATCAGACCACTTTGCTGCAAATTGTAAGTTTAACCCTTTCAATCAGATTCTTCCTCCAACCCCAATTATACAAAAGCCTATCAGTAAGGTGAAGAAGGATAGGCATATGTCTGTTCTTAAACCTTCAGCAGCCAACAAAACTGTTGCTGATCGAGTAAAGCCCAAGCAACCAAAAGGAAAGCCTTCAGCAGCAACAAAGTCTGCAGCTGCTCAAGTAAAACCATCAGCAGCAACAAAATCTGTTGTTGATAAGCCAAAGTCCTCAGATGCAGCTTCTGTTGTTAAAAAGGTAAAGAGAGCTGGAAAACCACCAACTCAACAATGGAAGGCAAAGAAACCACCAAGCATCATCATTGGTTCAGTTGAATGCGTCTATCCTTTGATGTAAATGTGTCTGTCCTTTGTTGTAAATAAAAGTTATAAGTCAACAGTATTTTTGTCCTTCAGCTGCTGACAGGTTTAATCTTCAGCAGCAAAAGATTTGCAGCTGACTGCTTTAAGTTATCAGCAGGAATAGGTTCCCAGCGGATTTCTTTAAGACTGTCAGCAGCAACATCCTTGTTGCGGATTATTAAATCCATTAGCAGCAGATGAGTTTGCTGCTGACAGACTTAACCTTCCGCAGCAACAAAGGTTGCAGCGGACATGCTTATTCATTCACAGCAACCAAGTTTGCTGATGATGGATAAATTTAAGTCCAAATTAACTTTTACACGCTGTAAAAATTAACGTCAGTCTTTACCATGACTGCCTCGGTGTATTACAGCTGTAACAATAAAAAGTAAATAAGGTTGTACTGTACAAGTCATTTTGCTTTTTCTCTCCTCTGCCGTTATAAAAAAAATCACATTTCCTTACCACCTCTTCACCTTCATTTTCACCCTAACCTCACATCACTTTCTCTCAAGTCCCCACCATAGTCAAGCCCTTCATCTTTAAAACATTCAAAGCCTCACATATTCTAACCTTCCCTCCAAATCAAACAACAATGGCAGACATCAATAACCCTGATGATAAGTTCTCCCCATACCACAACCTTACAGCATATCTTACCAAAGGAAAGAAATCCGAAGGATTTAATGATATGATCGATTTCTTATGTCGATCAAAAATCTACTTTGCCCTCACAACCAACCCTACCATATATATCCCTCATATGGAGGATTTTTGGAGTACCGCCGTCTACTCAACCGAACAGGGGATTCCCCAAATTAAAGCCAAAGTAGACGGCAAGGATATCACCATCTTGGAAGCCACACTCAGAAAACATCTTAAGCTTCAAGATGAGGGAGCAGCCATCGCATACTCGAAGGACGAATACATGAGGACCTTTGTATCCATTGGATACACTGGAAATCAGACCGAGTATACGATCGAGAAGGCGCTGATGGGCCCTCCATGGAAGTATCTTTGCCACACTCTTCTCCAATGCATATCCCAGAAGAGGAGTGGATGGCATCATGTGAGCTTCGCACTTGCCTCCGCCTTCCATGGTATGGTCACTAACCAAGGCTTCAACTTTGCACACCTCATCTTTGAGAGTTTGAGATATAACCTTCAAGAGGGTGCAAAGCAACAATTTTTTATGTACCCAAGATTCTTGCAGGAAGTTTTCAATCAAGAACTAAAAGAACTTTCAAAACCTGCAAGAATCTACATCATGTTGGGGCATAAAAATAATATTTTTCAAAGCATGAGAACTGTTTCCAAAAGGTTCTCAGGGGTCAATGTTCCATTGTTATCTACAATGCTGAACATACAGAGTACCCCGGGTGACAGTTCAGCAATCTCAGCTGATACTGATCTCACACCCTCCACCTCACATCCTGAACAACAGTCTGCTTCTACCAATCGAACCCCTGTGCATACTACTAAGGATGCACATGCATAAAAATTACTTACACCTCTTTTGGATGTTATCGTTCAACCGGAACACAGGGCCCCGGTTGCAACAACATATAGTAGAAAAAGGGGCAAGAGAACTCCTTCTTCTCTTGCCTCCAAGGCCCAAACCCAACCTAACAGCCCTTACTCAGAATCACAACATTCTGGTGAGAATATCATAAGGGACAGCCATATTATTAGGGAGACTCCTTTGGATGTCTCTCTATTAGGATTAGGATCACTTCCCGAATCCATAGAACAGCCCCCTGAGCTTTTTCTTTCTCTTCTGAACTTAAGTGTCAAGGAACCTGATCAAGATGATGTACCTTCTCCAACTACCACTATCTCGGAGGTACCAATTGATCTTGCTTCAAACACACCCATCCCAAGTTCTTCTACCCTGAAGGTCCACTCTAGGAGTTATGAAAGAGTGGATGTGGAAGAGGCTGTCACTACTGCTGGTCCATCAAATGCCCAGGAGGACAGTGACAACTTTGCTAAGACCTCAACCACGGAAACTCAAAGTGAGGATGTTTCCTTGGAAACTCCCCTCACTGAGAGGAATCCCAGGTGCCAAGAAACCATGGGTGATGGGGATGAAGAGGCCAGGCCTAAGGCCCCATCTGGATCCAAGGATTCCACAACTGTGGATGAGGACAGACTGAAACTTCATAACTTGGAATTGACGGCCAGGGTGGCTATGCTAGAGGTTGAAGTGTCTAAACTTATACACCAAGTCTCTATGCATGAAGCCCATCAATGCCCAACTGTACCTACTCCCTCCCTTGTATCAGTGGGCACCCAAACTGAAGCTTATTTGTCCACTGATGCAACCAAAAAGGGGGAGATGGTCCCAATGGATGAAGACTCAGACAGTCTTGACGACTGGATTCAAGAGCAGGCTGTATTTCAAAGCACACTTTTCAAGCCAGCTTTTGTACAGGTTCATGACTTGCCAGCTTCATATAACGAAGAAGAAGAGACATCTGAAGACTGGAAGTTAGTCGTCAGGGCTGTTGATGAGATGCTAAATGATGCTGACGACACAGAACAAACATATACATCTTTCAGCATCATTCCTGAAGCAGCAGCCATCATAAGTCACTCCACTGCCCCCCAATTTCCACTGACTTCAACACAGCTAGAGTTTGATATAATACTGGCTTGGGGGTATGATGGAAAGTCTAAGAGGTTCTGGATTGGTTGGGAGTTTAGCGGAGTAGAAGAGCTAAACTGGGACTTTCTCAACGGCATCCAAGTCCTTCACCTATACCATCTACAATGCATCAACAACTCAACGGACCTCTCAGCAGAACTTGCCATTGGCAGGTTCTATGACTTGATGGAGGATAATCTACCCAACTTTCAAAGACTAATACAAGTAGCAAAAAGGGTAGCCTATCCTGAATCTTCAACAGCAGCAGAAAGAAGACTGTCTCCTAGAAGACTTGAAATAATAAGGAGCAGTCTTCTCACTGAAGAAGAAGTTCTGTGCTGGAGAAGATTCCTGTACAATAAAATGGTCAGGGATGTCGAAGTGCAAGGATGGACAAGCACTGACTCCCATGACTTCACCTTCTTCCTGAGCAATGGATCTTCTCTAACAGTCAACATCAAGGAGATCTTGCTCCTACCTTCAGCCTTCTTGCACAAGGTCCTTGAGCTCAGATCACTCATCTTCAATGTCAACTCCTTAGAAAGCCAAGAAATAATCAAGGTCATCAAGGCTTCTCTGTACAAGGAGGAATCTGGATCTGACTCAGACCTATCCTTTCTTTCTTCTCCAACAGTCAGACTGAACGCAGAAGAAGAATCAAAAAGAAGAGAAGAGGAAAAGATGAAAGAGGCATGGAAGGAGGTGACAGGTATGGAATGGGAAGAAGATGAAGTCAGTTCCCCTACCTTATCCATTCCCCAAATTGCCAATGAAGCTGAAGCTGAGATTCCAACAGTAGCACCATCATCTGCTGTTGTGATCAGTGAAGCCAAAGCAGAGGCATCCAACAAAGATAAGGGAAAGGGAATTCTGACCAAAGAAGAAGAAGAGAGGTTGCAAAGAGAAAAGAAAGAGAAAGAAGAAAGAAGAAGAAGAAAAGAAGAGGAGATGGCTGAAACAAAGAAAGCTCAAGATATAATCACAGCCATTCTCCTCAGAGAACAACAAATCCAGATGTATGCAAAATAGCTGGATGAGCTCAAACTAAAGATTCCTACAGTTTATCAGATTGAAGAAGATGAAGCTCTTGCTCTTCAACTGCAGGAACAATTTGACAAGGAAAAAGAAGAACTAGAGAAGAAGAAGAAGGAAGAGGCTAAGTTCAGAATAGCTGATTCTAAACTAGCCAAAGAAATGAGAGAGGAGTGGGTAAAGGCTCTAGTTTCTCAAGGTGAAGATGCAGACTACCTTGAGAAACTATCAAACAAAGAAATTTACAGAGCCTTCATGGGTCAGCAGGGTTAGTTGGCAAAGAAGAAGAAGGCTGAAGAAGAAGAAAAGGCCAAACAAAAGTCCAAAAAGACCATTGCCATTAATAAAAGGACCCATGAAGAAAGGAAGGTCATGATTGACTTCCTTAAGTCTAGAGGAGAGAGTGGAAAGAGGCTAGGCCCCATGAATTTCATGAACCTGCAAGCCCTCTATTTTAAAGTAAAGAAGGATGAGGAAGAAAGATTGGAGAAGAATGGCTCCAAGAAAAGGGTAAACATTCAAGAAGAAGAAAGGAAATCAAAGAAACCCAAGCATTCTCTCTCACCCAACACTTCCTCAATCCAACAACCTTCCACTCTCCTTCCTAGACCTCCCTCCTCTCCTCTCTCAAAGTCCAAATCCTCACACCTATCTCCTACTAATCAACAACCTCCCAAAAAGAAAGACAAACCCACTTCCAAACCAGAAGACTCAAGACAAATAATCAGATGGTCATACAACCCTCAAGACCAATGGTTTGAAGTGTTTAGGGGGAGGACAAAACCTAAAAGATCAATCTATATATCTGTTGATGAGATACTATAGCTTCCAGATTCTGATCTAATAAGAATGATGGAGCTGGGTGAATCCTATGAGCCTGAGAATGAAGGTGGGAGACATCTATTGCTGGCAATCAGACATTACTTCAACCCCAACAAAGATGAAATCATTGATGCCAAACCTCTTCAATCTCACTCTCCATTCATCAGCTGGTCCTACAATGCTGAGAAGAACGAATTCACTCTGACAGATGTTAAAGGAAAGAAGATAAAATGTTCAAGCAAAGCTATCTTCAAAATGGCAAGCAAAGACATCAAGACTCTATCTGAGCTTCCTCTTAACAATCCCAGCATGGACCAGAGAGGATATGAGGTTGAAAGGATAGTCAGCAACATGCAAAAGCTTCAGCAACAAAGGCAGTAAGAGAATTTTGGTAGCATCAGTCTAGGGGGAGTTTATAGAAACAAAGACTGGTGGCTACAAAATTCTCTAAGTACAAATGCCTCTGATCTCAGAGTTTGCTGCTGACCAACAAACTGCTGCGGACAAGCTTATCTGCAGCGGATACTTGGTCTCCTGCTGAAGAACAAATCTGATGCGGATAGCCTTATCTGCTGAAGACCAAAGTTGCTGCTGAAAAGCTTTTCAGCAGCACCAACACTTGATGCTGCTGACAGACAAATCATCAGCAGCTTTGGATGGTTACATCTTGCTGCTGATCCTCATCTTTGCTGCTGACAGCCGTGTGCCTTGAAGACTAATCGTTGCAGCTGACTATCCATGCCAAGCGTCACTGACAACTTTCTGCAAAAGCAACTTACACACTCAAAGCAGAAGGAACCTCAATGGTGCAACCAATGACAGACAACAATGCTCTTCTCCAAGCATGCAAGTAATAATGCACAAAGAAGACGTTTCAATAAAATTAACTAGTTTTAGACTAAACGTGTAATAGTTAGCTATATACAACAGATCAACGGTCTGTGTTAGATCTGATCCTTAGAATCAAGGGTCTGTCTTGATTCTAAGTGAGTATAAATACTGTGTATACACTTCATTGTAAGTGTGCTTTTTTGATTGAGTTCTCATTTGTAATCGTTTATTTGCAAAAGCTTAATACAACAGTGTTCTTAAAAGTATTCTTTCTGTTTACTCGATTATACTTGTGTAGTTGTTATTGTTTCCGCCAATTTCAACTAAGAACAGAACCATCTTGTACTTTCACGATCCTACACATTTGCACTCTTAAAACACTATAAATAGGTGGGGGTGTTTAGGGTTGATCACATCTCTCTTTACACTCTCTAATCTCTAAAACCGCTCTTTAACCGCTCAAAAACGCTCTCTAACCTCTCTCAAAGAAAATAACCATGTCAAGTGCTGGTGCTTCCTCAAACGAAGTTAGCGTTGTGGAAATTCGACCAACAACGAGAAATCTGGCAATTTGGTGCAATTACGATTTATGTTTGTTGTCAAACGGGAAGGAACGTGCTCGGTGCAAGATGTGTAGTGCGTTTTTGGGGAAAGATTCAAACACTAGTTTGAAAACGCATATGGAAAAATCTTGCCCGCCCTTGAAGAGAATTCCAAGTGAAGGTCAAGCCTCGATGACAAGCGAAGGAGGAATTTGGAACTTTGATCCAAATATTATTCGAGATCGAATGGCGAGGTTAGTGATTCAAGAAGGATTGCCGTTCAACCACTTTGACAATCCACGCTTAACAATGATGATTCAAGAGACACTCCAACCACGTTATCATCAAGTAAGTCGCATCACCCTTAGACGAGATTGTATAAAAATATGGAAAAAAGCAAAAAAAGATTTAACTTTGGGTTTTGAAAATTTGGAAACCGGTGTAAACTTAACCACCGATGTTTGGTCGGCTCCACATGGTATACCAGATTCGTACCTTTACGTTACCGCGCATTGGGTTGATCCCAAAACGTGGCAAATGATGAAGCGTACAATCGCGTTTGACTTATTTGAATATCCACACACCGGCGAAAATTTATTTTTATATTAGATGGTGTTATAACCGAATTTAAATTACAAAATAAACATTTTTCAATGTCTTTTGATAATGCATCTAATAACACAAATGCGGTTCAAAAATTAAAAATTAAATATAAACTGGTTTACAACGTCGTTTTTTTCCATAGTCGATGTGTCGCACACATCATTAACTTGGCAGTGCAAGCCGGACTTGCAATTGAAGATGTTTCAAACTTAACATATGTTTTTCGACTAATGCTTAAAGATATTTTTAGTAACAAAAAAGATACTATGATTATATTAGATTTTGTCGTGAAACGAATAATCTTTGCTTAGGTCCGAATTGGGACGTCGAGACAAGATGGAACTCGACTTATAATATGTTTTATAGCGTTTTACGACAAAGAGAAACTTTAGAAATATTTCATGAAATGCTTGCCTCAAAACCTCGTCATAAAATTCTAAAGTTTCCGTCTACGAGTTGGGACATTTTAAAAGACGTAACTGAATTGCTTGAAGTTTTCAAAACCGGCACCACTTTTTTATCCGGTGTTTATTATCTGACAAGTCCATTAACTCTAAAACAAATATATTTAATGGCTAACAAGTTGTATGAACTTGAAAATAAAAGCACTATTTTTACAAAAATGATAGAACCGATAAAAGAAAAATTAGTAAAATATTTTAAAGAAATGCCTCCCATTATAACTTGTGCCGCCGCGTTAAAACCTACCGTAAATGTTTTCGGGGTTGAAACGTTGATTGATAGAATTACTTGCGCTTTGAATTTGGATAGTTAAGACATCCATTTTGCACAAGGCACAAAAACATATTTTAACAAATGTTTACAAGATTTATTTGATGTTTATTTACATAAATATGGTACAACTCCGACTGCACATGATACAATGGGTACATCATCAAGTGGTAGCTCGAGAGATGTTAATTTGAATTTATATAACCAAATGTTAAATGGATTTTGTAAACGGGCTCAAGGTACCACCCCGAGTAGCGAACTCGGAAGGTATATTGGCACAAACTTTTTAGCGTTTATGCCACCTACCATTTTTAAGGAGTTTGATATTTTGGCTTGGTGGAAAAAAAAACGAAGCTTCGTTTCCGATTTTTCCGCCATGGCCCGTGATGTACTAACCGTCCAAGCTTCCACGGTAGCTTCGGAATCTGCATTTTCTTTTAGTGGCAGGGTCTTATCGATACGAAGGATTAGACTCACCCCCCTAGCGATGGAAATGTGCATTTGTTTGAAGGACCATTTGGATGCGATGGATAGGATACAAGACCAAACTTCTCTCGAAGACGAAATTCAAGCCGAAGAAATCATACACAACGAGGTTGATCTTGGAATATCCGAACCAGTCACCGTTGAAGAACTAGCCGAAGATGCAAGGTTACGAATCTCCAGTTCCGAAGACAACGCACAAAAATAATCAATCAATATTTCAAAAAATAAAAATATATATTGTCATTTGTAATGTTTTACAATTTTATAATTTTATCTTGTCATGTTTTTTAATTTCTGAACTTTCCAAATATTAATAAACGTTGCACTTTATGTTTTATATTTGTTATATTTTTTTATTAAAAAATATCGAATTTATTTAAATTTATTCGATTTTTTTAATTAAAACCAGTTTAACACACAAACCGGTTTCAACCCGACCCTAACCGGTTTAATAGGTTAGGGATTTCCTTGCCTCCAAACCGGGTTGACCCGAACCGCTTTAGGGCCAAACTGGTTTTGACTTTCCGTTAACCAAACCGGTTCGGGTCGGGTTCGAACCGGTTCGGATTAAAAAACCGTTTTGTGCAATAGCTCCATTTCCTTGTTCATAATCGTAATTCTGGAAGTTTTAAACTTTCAAGGGCTTGGAGTTGGGCCGTTTCCTGTTCGGCCTTGGCCATTGGGTGCCTTCAATAAAGATCCTTGGGCCTTAAGAAATTACCCAACGTATTGAAATGGGCTGATAGATTTAGAAACCATCTACGTCATATTGGGTTGAATAATTACTCTTAATATTATTAATTATTAGTTTGTTTTTTATTAGTGAACAATAATTTACTAATAAATAATAACATTCATATACGTGGTAGCAGATTTTTTTATATACAGTTATGAAAGTTTTTAATTTCTAATATTTTTTTATTTTAATCTTTATAATTAATATTTTACTGGCTTTTAGTAACGAATCAAACCGAATTTACTTTTGTGTTTCTTAACGTTCAATTTTACAAAGACGTTTGATATTAAAAATCGAGTCACCATAACTTCATATTCTTCTCTTTATGTACAAGTCGTTACAACTGTATATATATTCGATGTCAATTTTTTTTACGGTTCAACGGCCCTGTCACAACTCACGTGATGGGTTTACGTAAAGCTTGCTATTTTATTTACATTTTGATGTCTGGAAATAATTCGTCACAACGAACCAAACTGATACCGACCGAATTCCCATCGATTAGCATAGGGAATCCAACTGTTTAAATAAGAATTACAAGCATGGAAGAGAATTCACTAGCTTCTCCATAAAAATCGCATCATCATTGCATGGTCATGATTTTATGAATAACTGTAAAATTCTAAAAAACAAATACCATGTAGAAGAGCATCTCTTGCGTAATCATCAGTACCCAACTTTGGAAAAATTGGCTTGAAGTTTAAAATTTGGCAATTTCATTTTCAATTAAGCATATGTATAAACTTTTCGAATTTAATTTCTTTGTTTTAAAATATTCAAATACACGCAACCAATATAATTGTTTATAATAAAAATAAAAAGGGTTTAATATTTATTTTTGAAATGAATATATAAGTGTTATTATTCAGTTTATTATTAGTTTAATTATGCGTAAAAGTTAGCTAATTAGATAATTATATCTTCTAGAACTGAGTAAATAATTAGAGATTATATGTCAATTTGTTGCATAAATTATATCTTGCAGTACAAGTAATTATAAAATTGTTATACATAGAAATTAGAATACTGCTTAAAAGGTTTAGAAAACTATAAAGGACATCTAAGGTTCCGACCTCATGAAAATCTTTCATGTGATTCTTCACCTCATAAAAACCCTTGATCTCGCTCTTGAAAGCGTCACCATTCTGTTACGGATAGAAAAAATGCACTGCCGATGAAGAAACCACGTAATACTGATAGATAAAGTTTGCTACTGATTGTACAATGTTGTTGCGGTTAGATCAAGTCTAGTATGCATGGTCATCTGCTGTTGATGAACATTTTCTAACTGACAGTACGATCCGAAGGTGTATTATGATTGGTGTTGAGTTAGTGCGCACACCAATATCACATATGGACACTATTTCATCAGAAGATCTATAGCCTTTTGTAGCAGTATTTGTCTTGTATTTTGTATCCAGCAGCAGTGTAGTGTAAGGCCCCAGACCCGGGAGGCCTCACTTATTGGATTTACTCACCAACACATAGCACTTAAACATAAGACATACAATATCACAGCGGAAACGATTTAAAATCTCAACATACGCAGCGGAAACATAACATGTCTAAACAACTGAAACTTGTCAAATACAATTGAAACTTGTCTTAATCAACATAATCAAAAGAATCATAAACAGGATGCCAGATGCTGATCTTCGGGTAACTCTTCTCGCTAATCCAAGCATCCACTTCCATCTACTGCCACCTACATTTAACTGATGTGCATACTAAAAATCAGCAACACTGAGTGAGTTCTAACGTTAACTTTAAATCGATTATACAAAAGATTTACTAAAACATATATATTGCCAATAAGGCTAAACTTAACACACTTTGCTTTTCAAACAGTTTAAAACGTATAATAAACCGTCAATTCCTCTTTACTGTACTGCCCTCATGGCTTACATCCATGAACCGACAAGTACCTGGTCAATGCCCTCATGATCAACGACCATGAACCGACAATACCGCTTATCCGTCAATTCCTTGTCACTACTGTACCGCCCCCATGGTCAACGACCATGAACCGACGAGTACCTGGTCAATGCCCCCATGATCAACAACCATGAACCGACAATACCGCTTAACACTACGGGGAGGTTGCGTGGACCTCCCGAGCAACTGCCGTCACTCATCCCAGTTGTACAACCGTTAGCGAACCCAAAGGTTCTTACTAATGGGTAGAACCCATATATGACATCTTGTACAAGTAACATCTGTCCCAAGGACCTTTATAGCTGATACACATTCCCGAAGGAAAACTGTTCACTTTACTGTTCATAAACTTTCTGTAAATCTTGTTCATAACTTAACATGTATTATGCCTTTGTTTATGTATATAAAAATATAGTAAACGCTTGCCATAAATACCTTTGCTTTTACTGAAATATATCTTAACACATATATCATGCCTTTGTTTATGTATATAAATATAGTAAACGTTTGCCAAATGATATACCTTGCTTACTTGAAAACATACTAGCACTTATATTATGCCTTTGTTTATGTATATGAAAAATATAATAAACGCTTGCCAATAATATAATCATACTTTACTAAAATGTACTTTTGCCTCTTTTAAACTTTTCACTAAAACATAGCTTTTCCCTTCAGTTTATAATATATAAAATATAATAAACGCTTTACACTAAGTATGCACACCACCCCTAAAGAAGGCAAAAAAGGGATTAGAACTCACCTGGTATCTTAACTGCAATGGTCTACTGGATCTCACACAATCTGGACAATCATAACAATTGACACGTATCAGACTTAACTCAACGCTAAATGGTTTCACCATTTCTGTCTAGGCGAACATACTGACTTCACTAATCCAGCTATATAAACCCATAGACCTGATGCTTGCGCACTTGGCAAGTGCGCAGAGCCTTGTTGTTGCGTACTTGATAAGTACGCAGACTTTGCTTCTTGCGTACTTGATAAATACGCAGTACCTGCTTCATGCGTACTTGATAAGTACGCAGGATCCTCTTCTTGCGTACTTGGTAAGTACGCAGGATCAGCTTCATGCGTACTTGATAAGTACGCACGAACTGCTTTCTCGCAAAAACCCTAACTTTCGCATCTGGGTCTGATCACGTCAAGATCCCGAACTTGTTTACATTCAAAACGTTTGCTTTTCATTAAGGAACTTAAATCTATGTTTTTCCTTCAGTTTAATCCGTAAAAACGTTACATTTTCCTCCAAAACCCGAAAAACCCAAAAAACGAACAAAAACTCAGATCTAGGAGAATCGGTTACCTGTAAACGCTTCTTCTTCACAGCTAATCGTTCCAGATACGTATGCCTACGGTCCTATGAGCTCAGATTCGAAAACCAGGACTTTCTCTCTCTAGACTCTCTCTCACTTTCTCTCTCTAGAAATCCGGGAATGAGGTTGGGAGTGAGGGTTTTCGGCTGATTTTGAGGCTTATAAGGGGCCCAAACCCTTGCCCTTTCGGCCCGTATACCCCGGCCCAAGCCCGCTTCCCTTCTTTTCTTATTTAAGTTTTTAATTCTCGTGAATTATTTCGCGCTCTAAAACTCAGGCTGTTACATGTAGTTTCATGTTTAGCAATGTAACTTAGATCAACGGTATGTGTTGTATCTAAACCCTAGAATCAATGGTATGTATTGATTCTAGGGAAGCCGCCTCATGCATGAAACGGCTAGTAGAACTCTTATATATGTATTAGGTTTCTCATATGTATTAGGTTTCTCATTGTAAACTTATGCGTTCTTGCACTCTTGTAACCTTTGAAAGATTAATACATTAGATATATATATATATATATATATATATATATATTATTGTTATATATATAGCAATTTCCGTTGTTGGTATGAAAAGTGCTTTTATATATACAAATATATATATATATATATATATATGGGAGGGTTCCAGAGAAAACCAATAGTTAGGCGAAAACCAAGAAAACCAACATTTGACCATTGATTAAAATTGATCAATGGATGATATTAATTAGTGGCAAATCTTTAAATATCAAATAGATAATGGATCTAATTAAATGATATAGGGATATTGTAAGGCCCCTTTCCCGAGAGACCTCACTCGTTAGATTTACTCATAAACATAGTCATCAAACACTGAACTTATAATTAATTCATTCAAACGTAGCGGAAGCGTACATCATTCAGTTACATAAACAACGGAAGTCTTAACATATAAAAGAAACATTCTTTTAACACATAAGCAATTAAACAGAATGTCAGTCTTGCGTCAGGTAGCCATCATGCCATTGCCCGTCCTTTCTTCTTATTACCTGAAGTACATACTAAAAGTCAGCTAACGCTGGTGAGTTCTAGTTTAAAGCAATTAGGTATATCTTTAGTCATTCATTGGTTCCATAAGTATATATACATATATATCTTTATTTTCCTTGAACATACATTGACTATACACATAAGTACTGTAACGTTCACTATTCTCCGAGTATTGTATTTTTCTTTTTCAATAATGACATTTTGCGTTTCGATCATGTTTATATATTCCGCATTTATATATATAAATACACAATTCATTTTTATAAAATGATTAAAAATAATCAAAATTTTTATAAAAATATATATATATATATATATATATATATATATATATATATATATATATATATATATAAACTATCTTGGAATTTGACTCAATGTTGACCACAAATCAAGAAAAATAGTTCAATTTGTACTTCTCGAAGTCAAACAACCTAAGAACACATGAAATTGACCCGTTTGACTTTCAAAAGTCAAACAGGGCCGAATTCGTGCAATCCAAGCCCGGAAACGAGTCCAATTGAGTCCAGTGAGTTCCATATCACGCATAAACAACGACTTGATCCAATCCAGACCCATTAAACATACAAATTCGAATTTTGAACTCAGTTGACTTTTTAGTCAAACCGAGATAAAATTTATCAAAATCAAGAGGGTTTAAACCAAATTGAATTCCCGAAATTGAGCTCCAGTCGATCGCGAGTGTACCTGGACCATTATCCAGACCTAATCCAACTCCAATTCGTCGAATTATGCCTAACTAACCTCGCGATTATCACGGTCCAAATTTTAAAATCAAATTGAGAGTTTGAGATAATATTTATCAAATTAAACCATTCATACGCATTCTCATACCCACATACGAACTCCCTGAGACTTCATTCGCACCTCATTGCACGTCTGGAGCCCGATCGATCCTCAAGAACAGTCGAACCAAAGTCGTACTCGTCCACACTCGTTACACAACCAAAACACGTAAGTATTATGTCATTCGATTCGTCTCGTCATGCCATTCGAAAGCCCTCTGCCAATTCGTAATGGCAGAGGGTATCAAACCCAATTGGAAAACTAGGGTTTATACGATTCGATTTGGGGTTGGGATTATGTTTTTTTGCGTATTTATGTTTTTCGTTTCATTACATACCAGCGAAACCACCTGGTCCGGCCGGTAAGCCACTGCACCGCCGAACCAGGTGGCGTGGGTTCGAAACCCACAAGCCACAGCGGCCAGATGTTTCCTTTTTGCGCGTGGCCCGACCGAAACCGGTTCTCCTCTTCCGTGTTAATAGCTAATGGACCGAGATTAATTCTCGAATAGCACCTCTGGTCCAGCGGTAAACAACAAGTCTCACACAGGAACCACCCGGGTTCGAGCCGGGTGGCCCTGTTTTATTTTTTGAGCGACTTTACAACTCGAAAAATTTTATAAAAAATATTTTTATAACCCTTGAAACATTTAGAACAGAATGTAACTGGAATCGCCAATTTTCGATATAAACTCAATTTATTTCAAATTTCTTTGTTTAAAAATTGTATATTAATTATTTAAAAAAAAAACAAAGTTTAATTTTATTTATTTATTTAAAGTAAATAAATTTCCCATTAAAATAGTGACTTCATAAAATATATCTTTTTTTTATCCAAACTTATAAAGTTTATAACTGTATTTTAGAAATAAACAAATACTTGTTTTTATGATAAATGAATAAATAAATTTATTAAAATACTAAAACATTTAAATGTATATTTTTACTCATAAATATTATTTTACACATTTTTATAAGTAAATAAATGATGTGAAAAAATTATTTATTTAATTTATATTTAAATATAATTTCCACACTATTTTCTAACTAAATAAATAAGTAATAATTAATTAATTTATTTAGTTATTCCAAATCAACATTTATTTCAATCATTTTTAAACTATTTATTTTAAATCTTTTAATTTATACAACACCCGTTTTAAATACAAATTCACAAACACAACTCGTCGTACACACGTCCAATTCCATCCTATACTTAGACCTAGACTATTATACACACTAATTAATTCAATATACATTACACACTAGGTTAACGTGGTGAGTTCCAAGGACCACTTTGCTACCTAGTTTCACATACTAGCTACACCCTTGAATCAGGTGAGTTTTACATAGCCCCTTTTTCACTGTTTTTATATTTTGGGGTGAAACATGATCACAATTTACAATGATTTACAGAAACTACACAATACAAATCCACTTTACAATTTGTGTGCAATTTGAGCTTTATGTTTGAGTGCTAGGTGTGTTAACTACTTATTTGCAATTACATGTACAATCATTAACTAATCAAGCCGACGGTTAACAATGATAGATCTATTGAGTCTAACAAACCCACCCAGATTGGGGTGATTGTTACCGACAACACAATTTTGCATGCTAGTTACAAATGTTTGATTGTACTTTTGGTTACACAATAGTTGCTCCCCATAATTGCCTTATTAATCATGACTTGTATGGATTTGTTTACACACGACACTTTGATGCTATTTAGAGTCAAAACCTATGTATGCTCATCAACTATTTATAGTTGACCCTCTTATTTTATCATGTTTCAGGTACTAACTCTTGAGATCATTTACAAGATGCTACACATAGGATTGAGGACTTAGTTAAATAATGAATCGAACATTTATAGTGTACCTTATTTTTCCTTTTGTATAATTGTACATGTTTTTGTTGAACAAGTGTTACAAAAATTTGGATTCAATTAATATATAAAACTTTAGTTTGACCATGTGCTATTGAACAGTCTACATGTCCCGCCCCGACGTATTCCGCCGTCGGTTGGGGTGTGACAGATTGGTATCAGAGCCTTGGTTATAGGGAATTAGGTTATTAGACACTCTTGACCTAGACTATAACCGTAGGACACCCATACTATGCCATGCTATTACGTGCTATATGATTATTTCTTAGATGAATAATTTTACATGTTATGCTAAATAATTACATCATATGATACATTACTTAATAGTCTATGTGTCACATTACCTGCCAACTTTTGCCCCCCATTCATTTCTACCTATTTGATTTATTTAAAGTGCTATCTTAAGTTTTCCACACACACTCATACCTACTTAGTTCTTCGGTCACCCTTAATCTCACACACAAAATATCACCACCTCTTGTGAACAAAGACTTAAACTATCGGACCTAATTGGGCCTAATGTCCATTAATAATAAACAAGAAGCCCATTCACCCTCCAAGAAGAATAAGCCCACTCACCCTCCAAGAAGAATAAGCCCACTACAATAAATAAACCTCACTTTTGGGCCTCAAAGCCCAGTCCACAACAATCCTCATCATTACCATGAGCCCAACAATGGTATTATTAATACATGATGGCTGGGAGAGTGTGTAGACCTATGGGGAATCCTGGCTAAGGAAAGATATGGTACTTAAGTGTGTCTTATTGACCCACCCCTCTTTCCTGGGAATTATCCTCAGGGATACATTACTTATAGGTCAAGTGTATTTCTAAAATACTATCGTGAAGGTTCGGTGTTATGACTAGTCAAACTCTAAAACCTATAAGCACTCCTATGTCTAACCCGCAATTTTTCATTATCACTTACAACCTTTTTATTGTTTCCTGCTAGACATGGACTCCTACCCTCCTCCCTCCCCGGTATACCATCCCGAAACAGAATCTGATTGGGAAGAAGACACTGAGACACCAGTATATCGGTCACCAACACCCCCAACTGCTAGGCCAAGGTTTGATGTAAGGGCGAACTGGATTAAGAACGCTGGCCCGAGACTTCAACCACCTGGATCACCCGCACCCAGAAACCAGTATCAGACACCTCATCCTTACAATCAGTTACCACCTCCACTAAGAGATCCATACCTAATGCCCGACCCGTACCTTCCTAACCCTTGGGTAAGGCATACCATGGCACCCCCTGGTGTTATGGGAATTCCAACCAATGACCTCCATCATTATGTAAGAACTTCAGAATTTGAGCGGCAAATGATAGAGCAAGGGATAATGCACGACTTGCAAGGACAAAGAATTGATAGCCTAACAAACCAATTGGGATACCAAAAGGAGTTAATCTCCATCCTCGAAAAAGAAATACTGAAGCATCGCACGGAGACAGCTAGAGCTGAATCCAGGTCGGCTACCCGAATGACCATAGCGGTACTCATCTTGGCGATTATCTTCTTCCTAGTGGAAAACTACCAGGGACGTTAATCGAAGATTTCTATTTATTATCTTTAAATTTTCGATTTAAGGACCATTTCCCTATGTTTTGAATAATGTTTAACATTTCAGCCTTTAATCGATTTCATATGTTTCAACTCTAAGGTTTTAATTGTTGATTTGACCCATGGAATATGAATTTTTCTATCAGAAAAAAAAAATTAGTATCAACATCTTCATTCAAATACGATTTAGTACACTACCAATAATCTCCTTCATAAACAAATCATACTATTATGTGACTCAAGCAAAACCTCGTTATCTTGTTTAAACAAAACGTTTACCAAACTTTTAGATAGTATCAAAAATATAAATTTTCTACAAAACTTTTCATCCGATAAGGAAAGTTAGTACAATCAATTTTATAAAAATATTATTTCAAATTGATAAATAATTATGATTTTTCTGCATTAAAGTAAATATTTCTAAACTTGGCTAAATAATATGCGACTACTTGTTTAGCCAATGGTTCCACTTAAAAATATTCTCTTATTAATAATTAAAATTTTAAATTAAAAGATTTTCCTATAAGTTATCTATTTATTAGATTATTTAACTCAAAAGTTTTCATTACTTTATATATCTACGACCAAGAACGATTTACAATTTCCTATTTTCAAACAAAGATCAATTATTGGTAAACACATTTCCCTTAGTGTTTTCAGAACCTCCTCGTTACCTTTCACTTGCCGCTTCAAGAAACGATCCATACCACACAGACACTAACTACCACCTTTTTCACGAACACCAAACAACACGCTTCTCCGCAACACTTAACCACATACAAAACTCGTTAGTACACGTCACACTCGGAATTCAATAATATACGTATGCACACTCACAATACACACAACACGATCACACTATACATGAAACTCAGTTACTTGCAATATACCCAATACTACACTGATTACATGATACGTAAAATTTGATTACTTGCAATACACGTTCTAGTGGATTGATTATGCAATACATGAAACGTAGTCGTTTGTGAAATACACATACTAAAATAATCACACAATACAAAAAAAAAATCGTTGTTTGATACATAATACTTGATTGTCCACGTTGAACATGTAACTCATTTGGTTACAAGATACACAATATTACATTTCTGACATTACACATGAAAGATTGTTGGTTTACAAATACGTGGTACTAAGTTGTTAACACCATACGTGGAATTTGTGGCTCGCAATACACATGATGCTGCATTACTTACAATACAAGTTTAGTTGATTTTACAAGATACATGATGCCAAGTTGTTTACGTTACACCTATTTGATTACTAGCTACGTGCCGTTAGATCATATATGAGACTTGTGTGTTACAATATCCGCGAAACTAAGTCTACTTACAATTGTTACAAATGATTGAGCACATTATACATGAAGCATGGTCATACACTTTGTTCACCAAACTTGAAAACCATAACTCATTGAAGCTACTCGGTGTTTGACGTATTCTTTTTCAAACGCGAGGAAGCTGAAACGCTTTAAAACAACTCGGTGTTTGACGTATTCTTGTCCAAACACGAGTAAACTATGGAACTTTAGGTTATACTGCCTTATTTTTCTTTAGTTGCGACCTAAACTGTCTTATCTAGGGACATAGTTACTTATTAGCAACTCACATGTGAAAACAATAGATATGGACTAGATGAATTGTACCCCCTTTTACCCACACACAACGGAAGGATCTATAAGGACCATGTGATAATTCGAGTAATTACGGGTGCACACGGAATTATAAGAATCAGCGCATGGAAAACATAGTGAATTTTGTCGTGTGTTGTGACCTAAAACTTATCATGATATGTAACAACGAAACTGATGTGATATGACAAGGGCATGGTGGATACGCCGATGGTACTTCCTATATATAAGTGTTCTGTCATATTATCAGAAGTAGCGTTGTTCGTGTCACGTGAAGTTTTGATCTAGACCAATGACTGTGAAATATTGACAATTCTTGAACATGTTAGACTACATCTTAAACAAAACCTAATTATCAAGTTCCCATCAAATCCATTCCAAGTAATGCATCTCACCTTTAGGATTCAAAATACCATTCAACAGTTCATTGCAAAACTTAATTCATCGTCAACATTCATACCTGACCTCGAGTATCAAAATCCTAAATCTTGCCACCAGTTATACTCCTTGAACCAACCGTCATAACATGTTGAGAATCCAAACCCTCACCTCTTTTCGGTTCAGTAACCTCCACTAGTTAAATTTCGGGACGAAATTTCCTTAACAAGGGGAGACTGTAACGTTCACTATTCTCCGAGTATTGTATTTTTCTTTTTCAATAATGACATTTTGCGTTTCGATCTTGTTTATATATTCCGCATTTATATATATAAATACACAATTCATTTTTATAAAATGATTAAAAATAATCAAAATTTTTATAAAATATATATATATATATATATAAACTATCTTGGAATTTGACTCAATGTTGACCACAAATCAAGAAAAATAGTTCAATTTGTACTTCTCAAAGTCAAACAACCCAAGAACACATGAAATTGACCCGTTTGACTTTCAAAAGTCAAACAGGGCCGAATTCGTGCAATCCAAGCCCGAAAACGAGTCCAATTGAGTCCAGTGAGTTCCATCTCACGCATAAACAACGACTTGATCCAATCCAGACCCATTAAACATACAAATTCGAATTTTGAACTCAGTTGACTTTTTAGTCAAACCGAGATAAAATTTATCAAAATCAAGAGGGTTTAAACCAAATTGAATTCCCGAAATTGAGTTCCAGTCGATCGCGAGTGTACCTGGACCATTATCCAAACCTAATCCAACTCCAATTCGTCGAATTATGCCTAACTAACCTCGCGATTATCACGGTCCAAATTTTAAAATCAAATTGAGAGTTTGAGATAATATTTATCAAATTAAACCATTCATACGCATTCTCATACCCACATACGAACTCCCTGAAACTTCATTCGCACCTCATTGCACGTCTGGAGCCCGATCGATCCTCAAGAACAGTCGAACCAAAGTCGTACTTGTCCACACTCGTTAAACAACCAAAACACGTAAGTATTATGTCATTCGATTCGTCTCGTCATGCCATTCGAAAGCCCTCTGCCAATTCGTAATGGCAGAGGGTATCAAACCTAATTGGAAAACTAGGGTTTATACGATTCGATTTGGGGTTGGGATTATGTTTTTTTGCGTATTTATGTTTTTCGTTTCATTACATACCAGCGAAACCACCTGGTCCGGCCGGTAAGCCACTGCACCGCCGAACCAGGTGGCGTGGGTTCGAAACCCACAAGCCACAGCGGCCGGATGTTTCCTTTTTGCGCGTGGCCCGACCGAAACCGGTTCTCCTCTTCCGTGTTAATAGCTAATGGACCGAGATTAATTCGCGAATAGCACCTCTGGTCCAGCGGTAAACAACAAGTCTCACACAGGAACCACCCGGGTTCGAGCCGGGTGGCCCTGTTTTATTTTTTGAGCGACTTTTATAACTCGAAAAATTTTATAAAAAATATTTTTATAAACCTTGAAACATTTAGAAAAATTGTATATTAATTATTTTAAAAAAAAAACAAAGTTTAATTTTATTTATTTATTTAAAGTAAATAAATTTCCCAATAAATTAGTGACTTCATAAAATATATCTTTTTTTTTATCCAAACTTATAAAGTTTATAACTGTATTTTAGAAATAAACAAATACTTGTTTTTATGATAAATGAATAAATAAATTTATTAAAATACTAAAACATTTAAATGTATATTTTTACACATAAATATTATTTTACACATTTTTATAAGTAAATAAATGATGTGAAAAAATTATTTATTTAATTTATATTTAAATATAATTTCCACACTATTTTCTAACTAAATAAATAAGTAATAATTAATTAATTTATTTAGTTATTCCAAATCAACATTTATTTCAATCTTTTTTAAACTATTTATTTTAAATCTTTTAATTTATACAACACCCGTTTTAAATACAAATTCACAAACACAACTCGTCGTACACACGTCCAATTCCATCATATACTTAGACCTAGACTATTATACACACTAATTAATTCAATATACATTACACACTAGGTTAACGTGGTGAGTTCCAAGGACCACTTTGCTACCTAGTTTCACATACTAGCTACACCCTTGAATCAGGTGAGTTTTACATAGCCCCTTTTTCACTGTTTTTATATTTTGGGGTGAAACATGATCACAATTTACAATGATTTACAAAAACTACACAATACAAATCCACTTTACAATTTGTGTGCAATTTGAGCTTTATGTTTGAGTGCTAGGTGTGTTAACTACTTATTTGCAATTACATGTACAATCATTAACTAATCAAGCCGACGGTTAACAATGATAGATCTATTGAGTCTAACAAACCCACCCAGATTGGGGTGATTGTTACCGACAACACAATTTTGCATGCTAGTTACAAATGTTTGATTGTACTTTTGGTTACACAATAGTTGCTCCCCATAATTGCCTTATTAATCATGACTTGTATGGATTTGTTTACACACGACACTTTGATGCTATTTAGAGTCAAAACCTATGTATGCTCACCAACTATTTATAGTTGACCCTCTCATTTTATCATGTTTCAGGTACTAACTCTTGAGATCATTTACAAGATGCTACACATAGGATTGAGGACTTAGTTAAATAATGAATCGAACATTTATAGTGTACCTTATTTTTCCTTTTGTATAATTGTACATGTTTTTGTTGAACAAGTGTTACAAAAATTTGGATTCAATTAATATATAAAACTTTAGTTTGACCATGTGCTATTGAACAGTCTACATGTCCCGCCCCGACGTATTCCGCCTTCGGTTGGGGTGTGACAGATTGGTATCAGAGCCTTGGTTATAGGGAATTAGGTTATTAGACACTCTTGACCTAGACTATAACCGTAGGACACCCATACTATGCCATGCTATTACATGCTATATGATTATTTCTTAGGTGAATAATTTTACATGTTATGCTAAATAGTTACATCATATGATACATTACTTAATAGTCTATGTGTCACATTACCTGCCAACTTTTGCCCCCCATTCATTTCTACCTATTTGATTTATTTAAAATGTTATCTTAAGTTTTCCACACACACTCATACCTACTTAGTTCTTCATGCACCCTTAATCTCACACACAAAATATCACCACCTCTTGTGAACAAAGACTTAAACTATCGGACCTAATTGGGCCTAATGTCCATTAATAATAAACAAGAAGCCCATTCACTCTCCAAGAAGAATAAGCCCACTCACCCTCCAAGAAGAATAAGCCCACTCACCCCGAACGTGTACAACATGTTTCAAAACTAGAAGGCGAGCTTGACATTGAACAAGAAATACATGAATTCGAAGTAGAACAATGGGCGGCGAATCCACTTTCTGACGAAGAACAAGCTTATGATGAAGCCCAACGTATCTCAAGCGAAGAAGATTGAAAACCGATGTTACGAAGACTAAGACGAGTAGACGACGAATAACGAGTCATAATAAATAATATATATTTTGTGATTAAATTTTTTTTTTGTACGAACTATTGTTAAATCACTTAAAAAAATATAAAAAATAAATAAAACATGTATTTTATAGTGTATCTTTGTTAATTTTATAAAAAAAAAGATTTTTTTTATAGAAAAAATCCGGTGGAACCGGTTTTTTTTTGTCCGGTCCGGTTCCATATATCCGGTCCGGTCCCAACAGGTTCCAACTCTCCACTCCCTTAACCGGATCCGATCCGGAACCGGTTCCAATGTGTCCGGTTGTTGACCAAGTTTGACGGATCCGGTCCGGATCCGGAAAAAACCGGTTTGTGCACCTCTAGTTCTTGGTGATGAATTTTCAAAGTAGGATTTGGCTTCCAAACGTATTTTTACTGGATTTGGTATACAATAATATTAGGATCCGGAGAGTTTGAGCCCCCAACTCTTAAAACTCTATTAATAGATTTAATGTAAGTTTAATACATGAAAATTGGGAAAAATACCTATGAGTATTAGAAAAATCTGGAATTTGGAAAATAGTTAGTATATTATAAATTATGACTCCTGTTCAAATTTAGTGAAAATTGAAGTTGTTTAAGTAGGTGTTTGGTATTTAGGAAGTTTAAACAACTGAATTTGGGATCATATACTTTTGGACAAATTCTGGACTTGAAACATTGAATGAAATCTCATATGGACCTAAAACTAATATGGTAAAATTTTAGTGAAGTTTTGATAAGTTTAACTATTTTTCCCGAATTAGTTGAATTTTAACAATAAAATATACGTAATAAATAATCTAGATATTGAAAAAATATGAAAATTGGTCAAAAATTTTTATTTATATTTATTATCAATTGTTATAAGTTTTAAACTGTAACTTTATGTCTTAGTATGGTTTTGAAATTATGATCCATTAAAATTTTATAAAAAGTTACGATTTTTGGAAATTTTTGTATAAAATTGTTTTTATACAAGTTTTGTGGGATTTTGGACAGAAGTATGATCATACTAAAAACATGAAATTGGAATTTTAAATTGGGTGCTAAAATCACACTAAAACCCTAATTTCGGACGAATTGGATTTTTAAACCGTAAACCAAACTTTACGCGTGTAACCGCGTTTTTGGTCAAACGAAACCGTGACTTTAGATTTTATCATATATGACTTTATAACTACTGATATTCATTAATAAAATCTAAAACTTAGGGTTTCAAAGTCACGAATTTATATAAAAGCTGGTTTTTACCACTTTGAGCGGTTCGTACGTGTATGCACGGGTTTTTCGGTATGCAATAGGTTGCATAGTCAATTTTGAGTAGTAAGCTCGGTTTTATACTTTAGGCGTCCTAAATGCTATTTTTCGTGTATACTTGGTTAGTAGGACTCGGTTAGGACACCTGTTTTTGCGGCTCCTGTGGATTTAGCCGTACCTTAGTAGCATTGAGTTGCTAGCCACACCTTGCATGCATTTGGCTGCTGACCTTTGATAGAATTTGGTTGTTAACCGTACTTTGCGGTTTTTGTTGACTATGTCACACTTATCACCGACGTTATTCAGGTGAGTTTCACGACCCCACTTTTCATTTTTACTGTTTTACGGGGGAAAAGTTGTTTCACACACTACACGTTGTTACTTGGGTTTACCAATGAATGTATTAAGTCCTCACTTTAACACAATCAATTAGCTTGGATAGCCGATGAGAATTATGGATAGTACTATTTGGGTTGACACCCCCGCCCAGGGTTGGTCGCACCAACCACATTTGTAGTTTCATTTGGGCGCATAATTAGCCATAGTAGGTGTTCACATTCGACATCTGGATACAGGGGCAACAACTAGTGTGACGGTTTTGATTGTGGCTCAGGGCAATAAATTCTTAACACGTATACTTGTTTATCTGCGGATTGTTACTATTACATTTTGAAATTTATTTACTTACTTTTTCTTATCGAGTCGCAAAACCTGCGTACTCACCAACTATTTTTATAGTTTGACCCGTTTTCGAAACATGCTTTTCAGGTAAACAGTTATGGGGATAACGAGCTCTAAAGGGCTTGCTTTTATGAAGAATTATTATTGGGTGCCTTTGGTTGTAGTCAGGAATTTTAGACACTTTGTATTGATTCAGGATTTTCCATGTATTTGTACTTTCGATAGAGGCTTGTAGTATGGTTCAATGTAATGCACAATTTTCTTTTTAAGTTTTCTCTTGTACTTGTGTTCAATGCGATATACCGGTCTCACTCCGTGTTCTCGCCTTCGGCGGGGTGTGACAAAATCCGTCTGAAATTTTCGACACATTTGCGGCAAAACAAATTATTTAATTTTCTATATAATTAAATACAAATAAATAATAATTAAAATTTTAAATTAAAAAATAAAATCCGTCGGAAATGTGTCGGAAATTTCCGACACATTTGCGACAAACTATTTCATTTAAATCAAATTAGAAAAAAAAAGTAGATAATTAGGTTAATAATTATAAGCATAATAATTATTCTAATAATTACATTTAGAAATTGCGTCGGAAAATCGTCGGAAATTCCGACACAATCTTTTTGTCGCAATTTTGTTGAGGATGTTTTCAAGAAACTGAAAATCACCAAGGTCTCTTTGTATTATTGTTTTTGCAGGTTATTGTTTTTGCAACTGTAATTGGTTTTGTATTATCTGTTGTTTGCTTTTTATCATTTTTATTCATTTTGATGTTAAGCCTTATAACCAATTATTATGTGAATTGAAGAATTTTCAGACGTGACGGAAGGATTTCGCCGGAATCATGTCCTAGGGTCAATGGGGGTACTCAGGCAAGTCCAATTTCGCATTTTCAGCCAACTTGAGTTCATTTATTTTCATTGTATTTGAGAAATTGAAATTGATTGATTTAATTATCTTCACATATTCGTCTTGGTGAAGCTGTTTCTTTCTGATTTTATTGTTATTCATTGTGTTTCATTGTGAAAATTGAAAAAAATGAAAACTTAATTTGATTTGCTCATGTTACTGGTTTTATGCTGATGCTAAGGTGCCTAAGTTGCAATAATTAGCTTAAAGTTAGTTATGATTTATCATCTTGGTAATGAGATTTGGAAAGCAAGAATTTGTTTTCATTATTTTCACCTTAAATAACCAGAAGACTTTGCCTTTACAGCAGGAACTGAGTTTTGCAATTTCATGTTCAATGTAACATTAAGATTTTTTATTCAGACTATCTAATGTGTGTTTGCCTTTTCTTTAGGTTCTAAGGGAATTGCTGTTTGTGATTACTGCATTTGGTGGTGTGATTTTTAGTGTGCCTTTGCTATCTAGCATAAACCCCGACCTAGAAACGCTGTAACAAACCCTCACCCCCATTTTGTGTTGCTAATGATGATTTTATTTTTAGTGAATTTTGGCTTCGAGTGTTTGATTTAGGTTTTTCGTTTAACAGTGATTTTAAAGCTTCAAAGATCCTACAAAGCTCAAAACCAAAAAGGTAAATCTTTCTGCCAAAGCAATCTGAATGTGTGATTATGAGTTTGTAATTGGAAATTAGAATTTACATAAGCATTCTTGATGATTTAGGGTTTGGATGACCCGTTAAGGTGTGTTTTTGGTTCTTAAACCAAATTAAAGTGTGGTTACACCGACCCATGCCAAAAATTACCTGTTTTAATTTCTACCCTGCCCGCCCTATTTGCACACTGTTTCATGAATTCGGAAATTGAATCAACCAATTACGTTATTACATGTAGATAGATATATGATCTAAATTAGATTGTGGAAGTAGAAATTTGTTAAAGCAATGACCAGTCTTTATTTGTGTGAATGCGGTGTGTTTCGGTCTGAAGACCCATTAAGGTGTGTTTTTGTTGTAATGACCCGTTAAGGTGTGTTTTTGTTGTAATGACCCGTTAAGGTGTGTTTTTGGTTCTTAAACCAAATTAAATTGTGGTTACACTGTTTCGGTCTAAAGACTCTTTAAAGTGTGTTTTCATTGTAATTTGTCTATTTGTGCAGAAAAAAAAAAGTTTGAAGAGGGAATTGAATATCCATGTTCCAGCTGCAGATGTAAAGCTTAATCTATTAAAGGAAATAGCGAAAGGTTTACTACTGCATCTGAAACTGAATTGCTTAAGCCACATGAAGATTTGTTGGTTAGCAATTTTTCTTTATTGGTTTTGTTCAATAATCATTTAACATGCTAATGAAACTTTTTTTTTTCTGTAACGAGCTTTAACTTAGATGTTAATGGCACTTACATTTTTTTTCCTGTTATTACCTTTATTAGTACTGCACATAGTTACCTAATACGCGGTTCGCTTCGGTACGGTTACGCGGTTCGGGTACGCAATTTGCTAGAGTTAACGTCTTCGGTACGGAGGGGGTAGGTTCATTTCGGTACGAACCGGCACGGTGTACCATGTAGTTCGGTTCGATGTACCCGAATAAAACATAAGTTCAAATAGAATATAATATTTGCCAAATTTCAAATAATAACATAACTTCAAAATTCAAATACCATTTAATCCAAAATCCAAAATAGAAAAAAAAAACACAAACAAAAACATAAACATAACAATTCTAAATTCCTAATCAAGTCGTTGCCTTTTTCCTTTTCCGTTGTTAACGCCTTCCTCTTCAAGATCTTCCCAAACCATCTCTTCCAATCGAGCACCTTGTGTGTTACTAACATGGGTCTCGCTATCACCTCCTTCGTTCTTTCTTTTGCCAAAAGCCATATCAGAAATTGGTGATGAATCGGTGATGAATCGGTGATGAAATTGGTAGAGGAGAAGAAAATTACTGAGATTGAAGTAGAATCGGTGAAGTATATGGTTAGTGAGGAACGTAATTATACTAATTTCAGACCTAATTTCAGACATTAGGTACTTGGAAGTTGGAATCGTAGGTGAATTACGGCTGTTCATGACCAAAATCGCGAACCCTAAATTTCTACAACCAGCGAATTCATGACCAAAATCGCGAATTTGATAGTGTTCGGTACGATTGGAATTAGAATTAGGTACAGCGAATTACAGGTAAATGGTTCGCCGTACCTTATCGATTTGGTACGTCGTACCATAGCGAATTGGATCGAAATGATTTTCGATTTGGTACAACGCGAACCAATTCGTGGATCGCGGCTCACAGAGCGAATTCGGTAACTATGGTACTGCACATATTATTTTTTGGCTTTAACATGGTGTAAAGGTTGCGGTTTATGTTTTTTTCTTTTTAAATGAAATTTTTTTTTCAAATGACTCCTGAAGTTAGGATTAGTAACGTCTAAATAAAGTAGTGTCATATACACTTATTTATTACCACATGACTATCTACATATGAAGAGATCAATGAAACTACTGTGTGCATTCATCACTACGTTAACATCGTATTATTTTTTTTTTTGAATTTGGGTTTTACTCTGCAGGTTTGTTGGTTCGTATCTCCCGCTTGGTAAACTATACATTAGTTGTTGCGGGTCATTCATGTTGTATGCAGGGTGGTTTATATGTGCTTTGCTTTTTTTTTTACCTTTAATTATTTTTAGCTTTTGTTTGGTTGTGTGTTTGACAATTTGTGAGTTTGAATTAAATTTTGAAAATGATAGAAAAAAGTTTCATATTGATTTTAACAGCTTAAAACAGTAACAGATGCTTAGGTTCTGGTCAAGTTTGGAGTGAACCCAATTTGATTTATTTTCTGCTTTTCTAATTACAATGCCAAATCAACATTTCGGAAGTCAAGAATAATCATATTTAAAAAAACATCCAAACACTCCCAAATGATAACATTGTTACATTTAATTTTGTCACAACTCATGTTCATTAACTTGACTAGGACCGAATGAAACAATATAAAACAACACTATAACAACAATATTTTATATGTTTTAAAATTAAAACCTTTGATCTCTAGCAAGTATAATGTCATGTACATTTCACCTTTCTATGATCTATTTATCTTACCGTTTACACTAAACCTAAAACACCGTTGACGCTCACAGTCTTTCTAACATACGAGCACAACAAAAACAAGAGATGGTTGAAGAGCTGCTGCATGTTGTCTGTAGGTTTTTGAGAAGTTTAGCAAACCTATGCTTGGTAGGAAAGAGTTGTTCAAGAATGCTCTTAGAAAAGCAGCATATGCATGGAAGTTGATCAATTATCTTCGTCTAACTGGTAAGGTTTACTTTAAGCATGCAAAATGCTAAATTCCAAATAGATCTCTTTTAATTTCAGCCTGCGTAAATCCATTCGCATTTCCTCGATCATACTTTTTTGATATAGAAACGTAAGATACAAACTGCTACTGTTCTATACACATAACAATCTAGTTGTACCGCGTAGGCAAACTCCTGATGGAAACTTTATGAACTTATGCAGGTACTCATTTGATGAATTGCACACTGCGTCTAGGCGTTGATGACTTCTAAAACGGAAAGCTTTGAAAGTCGACATGGCTAGACTGTAAGAACAATGACCAACACGGAGCCCTCCCCTGACAATGATGAATACGCGCCAGTGATTTCTCTCCAAAAAATGTTTTTTATCTCCATTTGTTAGGTATTTATCCAAGTATTTTTTTTAATTGAAATGATGTACTGATACATAGATATTAATTTTTTTGATTTAATTTTTATGAAGTTTCAAAACGTTAATTTTGACGGTTTAGAGCGCCGTAACGCGCGCGGGTATAACACTAGTCGGCTTTTAAAGAAAGTAAGATAAAATAGTTTCTTTAACCAATCATTTCATTTTTAATATTTGAAAAACTAAGTCGACAAAAGATTAAATACACTATCTGACACGCTAAAATCATACAAACTCTTTTTGTTAGAAGATTTTGTACCATAACATATAAACTCATAATAACTATAATATTATATTTAGGGCCTTCGATATATTCACTCATGTGAGAATTTTTACATCCTTTCCCACAAGAGGGGTGGTGTTCTCACGCCCTCACACCACTCAACCCCCCCCCCCCCGCTAATCCAATGGGATTGCTCTTGGCATCTTTCTTGACCCCTCCCTTTCACGTCAAGAAGGGGGCAGTGTTTCACGTCCCTCTCACGGGGGTATACCGGATACCCTCAGATAGTTAGATATAACTTCATATCATAACACACCAGTATAGTGACGAGTAAAAAAATATATATAAGATATTATTATTAAAATAACTAACTATTTTATATTTTCTAAACAAAATAATTTTAAAATTTGTAATTAAGTAATTAGATAAATTTATTCAAGTTTTAACCGATGTCACTCATGCAATTCATTTCTCTCAGTTTTACTTATTTAATTCCTTAAAAAGATAATACAAAACAAATTAACTATTTTTTTTTATTAAATTCAGTATATGTGTCACCTTTTTTTTGTATATGATAAGATTATTCTCATGTATCAACATCTTGATGACAAAAAAGTTTTGTAATTATATATTTTGCCAAATGACATTTCTGTCAATGATTGGACTTTCATGTGTCCATTTTGATATTGGTATACGTAAATCAGAGGTGTCTCCTTCTTGGGCACTCTTCAAATGCACGTTATATCCTCATGTGTGACCAGTAAGAATTGTCAAACGAATTATTAACATATAAACTAAACACGTATATTAAATAGAAATTTATATTTAGGGGGTGTTTGGGATTACTTATTTACTCTACTTATTAACTTATTAACTTATATAAGTTAATAAGGTGTTTGGGAAAGCTACTTATTTAGCCTACTTATACCATTTTTCAAGAAGTAAGTCCATCCTTACTTATTACTTATAACTTATTAACTTATAGCATAAGTCAATAAGTAGTTTTCAAAGAAAATCCCAAAATTTTTGAGAAGTTACAAATTGTGACTTATGACTTATGACTTATTACCTTTTTGAATAAGTCATAAGGAGGTTCAAATAAGTAATCCCAAACACAGCCTTAACTTATGACGTACGTAAAAACCTTGTATCCTTTGGACTAGAAAAAAAGGTTTATTACATGTAAATATAATGGCATATACTTTTAGTAAAAGTTTATTTTATGATACATATTTCAAAATCAATATTTTAGAATTTATACTTCTAAAAGAATTAGTATCAAAATAATTGAAGAGTTGAGATGCTAACGTCCCATATATCACATCCAGTCTTAATTAAAGAAAATGTAATCATAATTTACTAATAATTTAGATACAATGTTGATTTTTTAAATGTGGCACATCACACAAGCAATCAACTTGCAACTTGCAAACAATCAACCCTTTAATAAAACACAACACTAAAAAATATTTTTTCTTTTTTAACGGCTAGGTAATTTATTAAAATATCACAGCATTAACAACGAGCTAGGTAGTGATTTTCACATCAAAATTAAAATTACATCAATCCTTCCAATCTATGTAATTAAATCTCACCCTGTTTTTTATCCAAACATATGAGTTCGCCTTGATCTGTTCCAAAATCTGTTTTGCCTTCTTATTAAAGTTGTTGAAAACTCTGTCATTACGAGCTCTCCAATTAAACCATCAAGTGACCAAAATGATGCTTTGTCGCATTTTCTTATACGCCTTGGATCCATGTGTTACCTCATTAAATTTTAATCTGTTCTTTATTGAGTCACGTATTTTCACATTCATACTGCACCAAGCCTTCGCCAAATTCCATACCTCATCAGCAAATTTGCAAGAAACGCCTCCCCACAAACATCACATACCATAGTTGGAAGAATCACGTTCCTTCTTGCCAATGCCATCTTTGTTGGGATACTATCAAGACCTGCTCTCCAGACAAAGAAATTTATTTTCTTAGGAATCCATTTTATCTAGCGGAATAACACGTTATCATGAGAAAACATCGCATATTAGACTAACTTTTTAATCGAGTGGGCTGAGAAGCATCCCGATGAGTCCCCATCCCAAACCCACCGGTCTGACCCACCGTTTAATCCACACTGACTTATTTCAGAAAAACATATATCAGCAACTAATGTATTTCTTCATTAGATGATAGAGACCTTGACCATAATCCATTTAGTTATGTATCGAGAAGACCAATCAATAACATGTCCGCCACCATGTGGTGTTTCCGTTTTTCCAGCTTGAATAATTCTCGGCATAAATCTTTTAGTTTGCCACAACCCAACCATTTATCACTCCAAAAAAGTGTGGCCTTACCATCCCCCACTGTTGATTTTATCATATCTGTCGAATCAATGTTATAAAGTTTCAAATCATCACAAACCTTAGCAATGGATTTCCAAACACCGAGGTTAATTTCTTTAACGGATAGGTGTCGTTAATACCTCTTCCGCTATGAATACTTTTGGTACAATAGACCCATAACGCATACGGTTTTGTCTTTAACCTCCATAACCATTTGGTCAATAGAGCTAAGTTCATAGCTTTAATACTCCCAAATCCTAAACTATCAATGTCGCCTAGGCAATGTCGTAAGCCACACTATCAGTGTCGCCAGAACTCGCGTTTTGGACTTAGTGTCGCTCACCTAGTGCCACCACATGGTTGTGGCGACACTCTTAGTGTTGCCTACTACTCGTGTTGCTTAACACCCTTCTCCCCCGATTAGTGTCGCTACATGAACAAAAAACAGTCCCGTTTTTTATCCAAGTTTGTAACTTTAATGTACAAATCGTTTATCTAGCTTCCATGAAGCTAGATTTAGGCATTGTTCATCATATTACACGTAAAAACTTGATCTTTGAGATGAAAACCTTAGTTTTACACCAAAAACTCGTTTTAAACAGAAAATAGATATTCGGGTTCGATACTTACCTCAAAGACAACGTTTCTTCATGTATTCTCGATCTCTAACAATGGAGAAGGGTATTGGAGCAGATCTTGAGCAAAATAATGAAGTTTCTTACACTTTCTCTCTCCATAATACTCTCTCTCTCTCTCTCTCTCAACGATTTTGGTTGTAAGGATGGAATGGTGGCTGATACTAGAAGGAGCTAGGGTTTATCTCTTCCTCCTTACAATTTTCGGCCCAAACCCACCTAGTCTTAGGCCACCATCTCATGTTTCTTCTTCTTGGCACAAAACACACGTGTCAGGATTTTACGGATGTTACATGAAGAAACAAAAACAATAAAAAAGACGTCAATTACAAAAATGTTTCATTTGAGGAAAAGTAATTAATTGTTCAAATTTTTACTAAGTTATAAATGAACAAAAAACGGGTCGACGTAAAACACGACCCAATCACGACACGATTTTAAGTGGGTCTGACATGACATGACACGACACGAATAAGTATATAAGTTTGGTTAGAATTGAATTCAGTCTGTCAACCTGAAACGCGTCAACCAAACACGATTGTAACTCCATATATGAGTTATTTACCATGAGACCTTTCCAAGATTAAAATTTTATAGTATCATGAAACTTGAAAAACTATAGTATTACAGTTTCTATAACTTTTTATAATTACATCAAAACCTATTATACTAAGCAATATAAAATTGAATAGTTTATTTATTTTATCAAAATCGGAAGGTGTTTGGTAAAAAAGAAATCTACAAATCGTCTCACATAAATAAATTCAAAATTTTGGGGTTGTTATGGTGGTTCAATTTTACAGGGTGTGTAACTTGTATATATGGTATTTTTGAAGGGTTAGTCACTAATTTGAATAAAGAGATCTTTTAATCACTCGTAAATATGCCAAAGAAACGGCTCTTCATGAGCTCCAGCCTCCAACTGCCATGGAGCAGGATAGAAAAGGAAACTATCGCTTCGATCGGTGTTTTTGGGAGAAAGATCAGGTAGGTCGAAAAATGTATCATCGTCTTCGAATGATGTCGAATTGATTGATTCTTGGGTGTTATCTGATGATAGAGTTGTCGATGATTGAGAAAGAGAAAGAGTGGTTTGGCTTGGTTTCTCGTCTTCATATCCGCCACAAGTGGTGGCAGCCTTGGTGGCAGCTTCTCGGATGTCCTTTGGTGAAGTGGTGGTTGGTTGTGGAAGTAGATGTGCTAATTCAGGAAAATTAAGATATGCTGAGTGACCTTTTATGGCTATAGCCGCTACATCATGGGCTCGGGCCGCCATCTCAGCAGTTGGGAATGTTCCGAGCCATATCCTAGATTTCTTACGTGGCTCACGGATTTCGGACACCCATTTGCCCCAACTCCTCATTCGTACACCGCGATACATTGGACAACTACTGTCACTGCCACCGCCACCATCACCATTTTCTTTTTGTTTCTTTTGTTCGTTACCATTTTTTCCCTTTTGAGATCTTTTCGGGCCTTTTTTAGGTTTGCTTTCATTTTCACCACATGTTATGATCTGGGCGGTGGTGGTGGCAGTGGAGGTGAACGAATTAACTGAGGAGCAACCATCGATGACAGTGGTGGCGGCGGTAGTGGTAGAGGTGGAGGAGGAGGAGGAGGAGGAAGTGGTGGTGGTGGTAGAGGAAGATGGGAAATGGGTGACTTGAGATTTAATCTCCATGTTGACTTGCTCCATTTCTATGAGCAAAGAGGTATATTTATGGTATTTATGCATTGATACCTTCAAGAAAAATAACATGACTCAATGATACATATAAATAGAAAACTACGTGGTTTTATTAATACATTCTTTTCTTATTTTTTTCATTTTTCATCTTTTTAATAATTTTATAATAAAAAAGTGTTGTAGTCTTGTTGGTTGAATAAAGAAAAAGAAAAGGCCAAAACAAGAAAGGGAATATGGGGGCCATGATATAGAAGGAAGAGACTGCCCAACAGTGCATCAAATTCGTTATTATGCATTTGGCCTCTTTTTCTTTATACATATGCTTTTGATTTTATAGTTGTTATAGTTGTTGTAGTTGGATACTTTATATATATCTTGTATTAAAGTTCTATTTTCACTTTCAGTTGGATACTTTAATTTATCTTTTATTTGTTGTATAAAAATATGTTTTATATTTAAAAGAATATAATACATCTTCTCATTTGTTTTTAGAAAATTTTTAACAAAAATTTGGTTTTTTACCCCATGGTGTTTATACTTAATTAATTTTAATATATTTAATACCTGATGGTAGTAATATCAACAATATGTCATGTCAAACTATAGTTTTCGAAAATTATATAGTAATAGTTTATCTTATGAATTTCATACTACTCATATCAGTTGTTAACGGTTTTACAATTGCACTTTTAACTTCAATATTTTTTCACAAAAGATTAAATAAACAATATATTCTTACAAATAATAATATAATAATAAATGGTAAACCAAAGTTTTGCCACAAAACCTTTGTGACAATTACTAATAGGAAAATAATTAATTTTGATCCCGAAGCTTAATATTGTAGCATCATTTAAAACCTCTTAAAAAAACGAAGTAAACTTTTTATACTATAAAGGAACTTTTCTTATTTATTCTTATACAATTTAATAGCAGTTTTTTTTTCTTGTAGTTAAAAGACCTTAAATTTTTTTTTAATAAAAAGATGCATTTCATTAAAACTTGAGGAACTTTTACATCGAAATAGAAGGCAAACGGCTAACAAGTTGCGCTCTTTTTGGATAGCAAAACTAAGTCTTTTAAAAACTATATTCATAGATGTTGGGGTTATAACATTATCATACATGACCCGTTGGACTTGGTTAAATAGCTCCACAAAACAAGACTTATACCTGTAATATAGGTAAAGTTTGTAAGAACAAGACTTATACCTTTTAACAATTTTTCTATGAAGAAAAGGGAATAAACAAACTAATTTCAAGATAATAAATAATTTATTTAATATATAGAACAAAATTGGCCAATCAATAAAAAGACAAGGCCATAATAGCTTGACCCGAAACCATGCCATTTCTGCCATTTAACATATTTGGTTGCTCAAAGTTCAAGCATGAGTTCATACTCTTCTATATGTACACAAGTAATATATTATATTTGATTCTAGAAAAAAGTAATATTATATATATATAATATATATATGTGTGTGTAAAATTTGGATTATATACAAAGTTTTTATTCTATAAAGTGTAGGAACTAACCTGCAACATTGATCTTAATTACTATATCTGATACAGGAGCATCCGTGGATTTTAATACATGCTACAGGTCAATGGATTGGGTATTCACTAAGTGAGTAAGTGGGTCTTTTGAACCGGGTATTGGATCATTAGATTGTTTGGGCTCGCGGGAGGAGATATTTGGACCGAAGGGCTCGTGGATCGGATGGGGGATTGGAGAAGATGTTGGATAATGTCAAAGATTATCATTATCTTTTATTTATTTTTGTTTATTTGAATTTAAAATTGTATAGATTTAGTTTACTTAGTTTATCCGAATTGTATTATATATTAGGATGTTAGATTATATTGTAATTATGTTTTGTTGATTATTGAATATTGTAAAGCTTCAAGCTTTCTTTCACCGAATTATCGGTTGAAATCCATTGATTAACTCGATTGTGTTTGAGCCATTTGAATCATGCCTCCGCATGCATCAATATCAATGATCATTAATATTGAGACGGTGATAAAATCATAAATGAAGTTGTAAATGAGGCAAGCCACTCGTAAATTACTCGAGATCGTTCTGCTAAAAGCTCGAATCGAGCCCGAGCTTCACTTACCAAGCTCGGGCTGGCTCGCAAGCCAAAGCAAGCCTATTATTTATATAGTTTTTATTTAATATAATAAATATATGTTTATATAATAACTACTATATATACAACTATGATAAAAATAACTAAATAATATATGTGATGTAAAGATTGCTTTTCACAATTATGATAACGAGATGACCGTCACAATTACAAACTAATGGCAGGTAGACGGGCAACAAGCTGCGCCGCTACCCCCTTCTGAATAGCAAATCCTACTATACTAAACACAAAGTTCCCCCCATAAATATATGTGGTGTTACTGCTGACCACCCGCTGAACCCGCTTAAGGAACCGCACCGCATCAGGGGCGAGAGCGCCAAAGGTGTCAAAGGCAAACAGTACGAACACGTGCTGATTCACGAGGCAAGCTTTTTCGTGCTTAGCTACTTTACCCGCCTCTGCCTTGTTTATCGCCTGACCCACCTTAAACCCATGGTCCCTTATCCCAACTAGGGGGGACACACCTGTCAAATCAACACATGCGTGTTTCCCTCATTCCCATCCAAAAACAAGAATGTCAGCGGGCCGAAGGGTTGATCTCCCATCTAATGGTTATATATACAAATTATACTTAAGTTATGTATAAAAAATAATTAAAAATGTAAATTAATTAATTAACAAATAATAAACAAATGAACTCGAGCTTGAAAAATTGCTCACGAGCCGAGCTCAAGTTTTAAAAATAGAGACCGAGCTCGAGTCTAATCGAGCTCGGGATCGGCCCGGGTCATTTACACCCATAATCGTAAATAATAGGTCACAAATGGGTGGAAGTGTAAAAAAGAATTAGCCACCATTGTTTTTTTTTAAACCTAGTTACATAACTTTTTTAAAACTCAAATTACTTTTATATACTTAATTATTTAAAAATAAAATATACCATGTGATCGAGTGGTCCTATGTCAATCTAAAACAAAGTAAAACTAAAGACTTAACTACCTTTAACGAGTAATGGTTAGTAAGCTTGTCTCCACAGGTAATTGGTAAGATTATCTAGATTAATTTACTATTAAATTGAAAATTGGATTTTGGATTTAATTTGAAACACGATTGCAAAAGCAACAAACTTTGATTATGGATTAAAAACAATTAGAGAAAAGCAATCACTTCCGAGATTCAAGTTTAAGAGATTCACAAAAGGTTTAATTTACTTCGAAAAAAATCACATAAATATGATCTTGTAAAATAATTGATTAAAATGATAAAAGAAGATAAGCTTTTAACGGCTTGCTCGTGCAAACAGTTACCAATCTATAATTTCCAAACAAGACACACAACTAATGAATTCACAATGCAAGAAAACCAAAAACTAATGGCAATGCACCAATGAATAAACAAGAACAAATCTTTTAAATCAATCAAACAAAAACAATTGAATCCGTTTGGCTTAAGACGCCAATCAAAAACTCAATCCAATTCGAAGTTAAACTATCCCTAATGCTTCACTCACCAGGAACTATCCACTCAAAAACGATCATGAATGAATTAGCCACGCATCATCATCATTATAGCTTCAAAAGTTGATTCGGAGGTTGCAATCTTGAATGGAATGATGTACCGAATGATTAAGAACCCTAAAAATTGCCTCATTGCCTCTGGAATTCGTCCAAAATAAGTTAAAAAATCCCGAAATCCTAAGAATCATGGCTTAAATATAGCAAAAATCCAAAAATCCATAAATTCCCGGTCGTCGGCGTATGGAACGTCGATCCTGGGTATGCCGACCAAAATCATAATACGCCCAATTGCTTCTGCATACGGTGGTGAAACGTCCAAGTGAAAACGCTGCTCGACGTATTGTACGCCCATGACAAAATATTTTTGTCTTGCTTCTTTTCCTTCTCTAACTCAACGTGATGTTCGAATGTGCGTCTCACATCCTCAAACATGCCTTAGTATGTCACACCCCCACCGATGGCGGAATTTATGCGAGGGGTGACGAATTGAAATCATCACAATGATTAAAAGAAATACTATTAAATTAACCGAATAATTGCATTACATTGTTTTAAAAACACACAACCAAACAAAATAGATAAACAAATAGTCTTTATTAAACTTTATAAATAGCTAAATCTCCTAGAGCCAAGTCTCGAAGTCCTAGCGTGACTGTAACAGCAACCTAGTTATTAGTACCTGAAAAACATGCTAAAATATGTCAGCTATAAAGCCGGTGAAAACATAGGTTTAACTAATTACATAGTATAGATAATGAAGATTTTTGCAATGCATAAACAAGATTCAATAACAAGTAAACAAACTTTTATACATCGATTCAACCAAACCTAATGACAAGATTGGGTTCCCATAGAATTGATATAGCATGAATAACAAGTTTTGTAGTTTCTGTATATCTAGTCTCAAGTTGATATCGTATCTCGTCAACTCAAGAACTAGATCGGCATGTCAGGCCCATAGATCTATGACTTACTCCCGTTGGCTTATCCCAAGTTAATGGTTGTAGAGTGTGTATAAAACCGTTTAAGTTTACAAGTATAGAAAGTTGTTATTGAAATTGAAAAGGTAGTATTTGAGTTTGATATAGTTTGTACAACCTTTGATATACGAGCATGTTTTCCACCCCAAAGATAAAAAGTAAAAGGGGCTATTTATCTCACCTTGCAAATGAAAGGGTTGAACTCGAACTTGTAGTAACTTGGATCGAATGCCTTAACGACTCCCTAAGTTAAGTTTCTTACGTTAGAAACAAGTTAAGGATAGTCGAGGGGTTGACAATGTAATTAGTTGAAAGTGGTTGTTGTACACTAGAGTGGTTATCATTCCAGAGTAGTACCTCCAACATAAAAGTTCCCAGGAAAGAGTTGGTTGGATCGGAACCCTGTCTTTTCCTAGCCAGAACTTTAATGTTTGTTAGATAACTACATACTGGTTTGAAAGTTACCCTATTTGTATACTTGACCAAGTTTAGGGTATGTTTGGTAAGTTTGGAAAGTATAAGGGCTAAAGTGAAAATATAAGTTTAGTACAGATAGAAATGAAATAAGTTAATTATTAGAGGGGTTTAATTTGAAGATAAGGAGTTTTAGTAAAAACATGATTTTTGAAATTGAAAGGAACAAGAAAGATCAAAACCAAGTTTTTAAATAAAAGTTTGAACAAGTTTAATTAAAATAGGGCCTTTGATCTTCGATAGCTCTATGATTATAACATAAACATGCTAGGAAATCATAGATCTAGCTAGTTATGAGGAATTTTTGAAAAGAAAAGTATGTACAAGCAAGAACATAAGAAGAACTTACTTAGAATGGAAGGATTTAAGCTAGAATCTTCCAAAAGATGAGAAGAACAACCTTTAGTTGCTAGAGAGCCCTAGAGGATTGTTGAGGTGTGAAGAATGAATGAGGTTTAAGGCTCTATTTATAGGGTTGGTTTGAGAGGAAAAAGGGGAAAATTTGGTTAGATTTTTTTATATTAGGATAACAAAGGTGATAAACATAGGTTTATAAATCTTAGAATTTTTTATAAAACTTTTGAATAATGGATATAGGGTTAGTTCACGAAATTTTGAGGATATGGATGATAGGATTGAGTTCAAAATTAGTTAGTTAATGGATGGAATGGATTAGGATAGGATTTAAGAATAAAAATAATGGTTTTAATTCATTTTGGATAAGTTTAAAGGAATTAATTGATTTTATTAATTTAAATAATAAATAATAATATATAAACTTAAAATTTCGAAAATTATATTAATAATAATGATATATGATTGAATTTACAAAAATTAACCAGATTTCGAAGACGTTACAAAAGAAACCCTGAAATTTACGTATGTGTAACTTTTACCCTTGAAATTATATTTTAGTCAAACGAAGTTACAAACTTGAACTGTTTTTATTAGATTAGATTCTAAGGCATCCAAAGCTACTATAAGTAGCAAGTTTAAGAATGAATACCAGAATCAGATATAGAATCAAAATATAATGCGCAAGTCGTTCTATGCGCAATAGAATACTCGCTTTAGACTAGACTTGGAAATTTGAAATGAAATGATATCACAAGTGATATGAAGCATAAAAATGTTCATTGTATAATAAATCAATCAAGGTTACAAGGTAGGATTATAGGATCAGGCATAAAAATCAGGGATGTCACAGTCTCTCCTAGTTAAGAGTATTTCGTCCCGAAATTCAACTAGTAGAGTTTGTGCCATCCTGAAATAGATGAGGGTATTTGAGTTTCATCTGGTCTTCACGTTCCCAGGTGAACTCAGGACCACGCTTAGAATTCCAACGAACTTTAACAATTGGAATATGGCTTCGCTTCAGTTTCTTGATGTCACGATCCATAATATCAGTAGGTTCTTCAACGAAGTGCAGTTGGTTATCGATGCGGATCTCATCCAAAGGAATGTGCAAAGTGTCATCAGCTAGACACTTCTTCAGATTAGACACATGAAAAGTGTCATGGATAGAGTTAAGTTGTTGCGGTAGCTGAAGTTTGTAGGCTACTGGACCAATCCTTTCCAGGATCTTGAATGGTCCAACATACCTAGGAGCTAGTTTACCCTTTTTCCCGAATCGGACAATTCCTTTCCAAGGGGAAACTTTAAGTAGAACACGATCACCAATCTGGAATTCAAGAGGTTTTCTTCTATTGTTTGCATAACTCTTCTGACGATCTCTTGCGGCTTTAAGTCTATCTTGAATTTGAAATACTTTATCTGAAGTCTCTTGAATAAGTTCCGGACCAGTTATCTGACTGTCTCCGATTTCAGTCCAACAAACAGGGGTGCGACATTTTCTTCCGTATAAGGCCTCAAATGGTGCACACTGAATGTTGGTGTGATAACTGTTATTGTACGAGAACTCTATCAGAGGTAAGTGATTATCCCAACTTCCACCAAAGTCGATGACACAGGCTCGTAGCATGTCCTCAAGAGTTTGTATGGTTTGTTCGCTTTGGCCATCAGTCTGAGGGTGATAAGCCGTGCTAAGATCCACACGTGTTCCTAAGGATTTCTATAAAGATTTCCAGAACCTGGACGTAAACCGACTGTCTCAGTCAGAGATGATGGATAGTGGAACACCATGACGAGCTACAATTTCATTGATATAGATCTTGGATAACCTCTCCATTTTATAGTCTTCTCGGATCGGTAGAAAGTGAGTGGATTTAGTCAGGCGATCGACTATGACCCAAATTGAGTCATGCCCACCGGAGGTTTTAGGAAGCTTAGTAATGAAATCCATGGAAATCTGATCCCATTTCCATTGAGGGATTTCGGGTTGCTGGAGTAGGCCTGATGGTTTTTGGTGCTCAACTTTGACTTTTTGACAGGTCAAACATCTTCCAACATACAGCGCTATGTCTTTCTTCATTCCAGACCACCAATAAAATTTCCTCAGATCTAAGTACATCTTATCGGAACCTGGATGAATAGAATAGTGAGACTTATGAGCTTCATTTAGGATAAGTTCTCGGAGATTATCAAAATTAGGAACCCACATCCGACCCATGAAGTAAAGAATTTCATCGGTCTTGGACTCCAATTGATGTTCAGCAATACTTGCCAATTCATCCTTTAGATCCGTCCTGACAAGTGCTTTCCTTTGGGCTAGAAGGATTTGGGCTTTGAGACTAGTATGTATAATCATTCCCATCGCACGAGTGTGTGAGGGTTTGATTCTTTCCTTTCCGCTGAGAGCGTCGTCTACTACGTTAGCTTTACCCGGGTGATAGCGAATCTCGCAATCATAGTCATTTAGTAGTTCCACCCAACGCCTCTGTCTCATATTTAACTCCTTCTGATCGAATATGTGTTGTAAGCTTTTATGATCGGTGTAGATAACACATTTCGTACCGTATAAGTAATGTCTCCAGATCTTTAAAGCAAACACTACAGCACCTAGCTCAAGATCATGAGTAGTGTAGTTCTTTTCATGGATCTTAAGCTGTCTCGATGCGCATGCAATGACCTTTTCTCGTTGCATAAGGACACAACCTAGGCCTTGGTTGGATGCGTCACAGTACACAACAAAGTCCTCGTTTCCATCTGGTAAAGTCAGAATGGGTGCATCTGATCGGTGTCGAAGGGACCGGTCAAAGATAAAGAATTAGAGTGTCCTAATCACCTTAAACTAGTTAGGGTAAGAAGGGTGTCGAACCACGAAGAGTTTGTGGTCGGTGCTTAACTTCAATTGACAAAGTGATTTATGAAGTTGCAATGGGTCTTTCTGACCAAACACAAGCAATGGTTTAGGTGAAACTTATCAAACTCAACAAGCAATGGTAATCAACTAGCAAAACGATCACAAGTAATCAAGTAGAAAATAAACGGTTTAAGTTGTAAACAATAATTAAAAAGGAATCACACCCGGGTTTCAAGTTCACAAGTAATTAGGGATTATCACACCAACATATGAGTTCAAACAATCGAATGGTTATCCAAATCAAATTAACCAAATCTAACCAAGAACATCAACATTCATACATCATCGGCAAATAGTGTAAAACAATATTCACGAATGAAATCGAGACAAATGTATGCAATATAGAATTAGATTAATCAATAGATTCAACACAAATCAAAGTTCATAGCAATTATCCTCTAACGGGGTCAATGGTGCAAGAATTTATCGACTCCCGTGAGTTCATAACCATACTAAACACAAAGATTCAAGTGTTTCAAACCAAACGATTACAAGAATTGTTTCTCAAAGCTAGCACATGATAAACCCTAAAAACTTACGAACAATCCACCCGGGAATGATTACCGGTGGATTAGCCGCTCATGGTTGTGGAATTCATCTTCGATTCTTCAATAATTCGGTATCAATCTTCCAAATCGATCTTGGAATGGTGTTTTCTCCCTCCAATCGCCACAAGAACTGTTGTAAAAATGGTGATCTCGAATTTGGGGAAGAAACCCCCACTTAAACTCTCAAAATCGGCAGTTTCCCGAAAATCCGCGTCAAAATAACGTAACCAGCGTAAGCCTACGCTGGGATGGCGTAAGCTTACGTTGCCACACTAGAAGCTGCTGTGAAAGAAATGTTCAGGCGTAGGCCTACGCTGGGCGGCGTAAGCTTACGCCAGGTGGCGTAGGCTTACGCCATGTCCTGAGTTTCTGCCCCGTTTTCTCCGTGTCTCTTCCGACTCTTGCATCTCTCACCTAATATCTTCCAAAATCATACTTTAAGCTTTCAACACCTGCACATGCATAGCTACACAAAACTTTTGTATTCCACATGTTAATTTACATAAATATAACATGTTACACCTTTTAATGCATAAAACTTTGGTCGCTTATCACATCCACACACTTGAGTTTTGCTTGCCCTCAAGCAAAGTCTTTTGCTTCAAATCCACATTACAAATTCTCAAACAATTGTTTTAACTCAACATAAGTTAAGGTCCAAGGTCATGCCAGATTCATAAGAATTATACTCTCAAAATATTTACAATCCAACAAATAATTTATGACTTTTTAAACAAAAGGAAACACTTGAACGAGCTTAACTCATATCCAGTTATGGCTTTGAATGCACACACCCCTCACAATCAATCACTCCACTCGGTTTCATATATGGGCTAGCGATGATGTGCTAGTATTTTTCACTCGAAACCAAACAATGAACCACATTATTATAGGCTTGCATATTGATCACATCTCCACCTACTAACACAACTAAAACGCACAAATCAAAAGGTCTTTTAAGGGTTGTAATGTAGGCTAGGGTTACGGGTATGGATAAAGATTTTTAAAGTGGCTAAAGGTGAGTGGAATTCAACTAATGAAACTACAAATCAATCCTAAAACTTTCAAATCTCTACTATGGGTATAAATGACCCATCAACACTAAAATTCTTATTTCTTCAAACTATCAAATGAAACTTGGGTTAAATTGTCCCAATAACATCTTTTATTATAATTCAAACTAATACTCAAAACCTTTGGGCACATGTTGACCCAATACTATTTTTGTATTTCTTTTTCATTCATTTTTTTTTTGCAATTGCAACCGCAACTTCAATAATCTAAGTTAATTGAATTCCAACTCACGGGTTTAAAAAGAAAAGGCTAAAAAAAGTGAATGGGCTAATGTTATGGGTTTTGTCAACAGAAAAGGTATAGGCTCAGAGTGGGCATCTAGTGGATATTAACGGGTAAGGGTATAAAAATGGCTAAAAATAAAAAGGTTTCTCCTAATGCCTTTATCATTTTTGTGCAATTAATTGGTTCAAGGTCTCAACATGTATCAATAATATGCAAGTTCTAAAATGTGAAACAAAGTGGCTAAACACTCAAGTAAGAGAATATTTATATCAATTTGGCTCAAAATCTCACAACATGGTGGAAAATAGGTTACCGACATGTGCATGCAAACCGTCACCTTCAATTTTGTTACTCCCAAATCCAACATTTCCAATTATTTTTATTTATTTATTTATTTTTTTTTATTTGTTGAAAAAAAAACTTAATCAAGTAACTTAATGAATTAACCATGACCAAAGACCTCTACCAAACACTTTATAAAACAATTATTCAAAAATTTGTATGGTTTCCAAAATTTCCCACATCCCCACACTTGAAGTTTACATTGTCCCAATGTAAATAGTTATGAAATATAAATGTGCGGTTAGTGGGTGCAAAGATATCCAATACCCAATATCTCCAAATATCCAACTCAAAGATTTCCATAACCATAAGCATCAACCCAAGCATCACCCAAGACAAACACAAAACAAAATAACAACTAACCTAAAACACACAAAGCACACCAAAACAATTAAATAAAATAGTTCAAATTTTTGCAAGAAATAAATAAAAGTAAAAGTACGTGGACTTGTTCGACATGCTCACAACATCAGGCAACGCTGTCCTGACTGTTATGTTCCTCCTCATCATCATCTTCCTCCTCATCATCATCGGCATCATCATTGCCTGGCTTGTAAGGCCAGTATGTTTCCGGCCTAGCATCATATGGCTCCTGCTGTAACGGTTGACCAAAAACTGACTCATATAATGATCGAGTCATATCTCTCATATTATTTAGACCTCCTTGGGCCGCTCCACTCGCGCCTTGCCCACTTGCATCTGATGTTGGGTACGGCGCCACCCACTCAGAATGATGACTCTGTGGGTAGCGCTGGTATGTATCGCCCATGTCATAAGGATTCAAAGACTCCCAATCAGTAGGGGCTGGATGCGAAGAATATGGTACGCCCTGATGGTAATCATTGTAGTGGCGCACTTCTTCATTGTCCCTAAAATTTCTGTTTATCTCCTCCTCTTGGGCCCACATCATCCCCCTTCTAAATCTCCTATCTTCCTCCAGGTTATGTGTTTGCCTATAAAACATTATACGCGAGGCCTCCTCCTAATTAGGATAACTTGTCGGGCGAGCCTGCTCTATTAGTTCCGTGAAGGATTGACTGTAATCAGCACCATACCCAAATCCGTGCTCGAATCCATAACTTGCGCCACTTGTCCCTATATTTGGTCCTGTGGGATTAATCTCTTCATCTTCCAAGTTCATTTCTTCCTCCTCCGACACATCACTTCTCAATTCCTCTAAAAACCTCGCAGTGGTGGTATCAGTCAACACATGAGTTCTTGCTGTCAACTCATATCTCCAACTTCCTTGTTGCAAAGACTTTAAGGTGTAAGGTTTATGCTTTATTTTTAATACCGCCGGTCTTCGTGGTAAAACCTTTGCCCATTTAAGAAACTTTGATAACAACCGAAAATGAGGAATAACCATCCTCTCTCTTTCTTCACGTGACTCCCAAATATTCCACATGATCAAATGTTTAGATGACATAATTGGGGAACCCGTCAATAGCGCATGTAGAACCATAACTTCATAGAAACGCACCTTGGTCTTATCCCCCGTTCTCGGGACCACGTTCAATGTTACAAATATCAGCAACAACTTGGGAAGTGGCTTCAACATATCTCTTCTCAATACCAATCGGAAAACATCACAATCTTCTTCCACCGCAAAAAGTGTTCTTATCATGTTTTCCCACATTGTCTCCTGGATCACGTGAGCCTTCAACTTATCATCAGAAATATATTCATAAGGTTCATTATTTTCTGCTCCAGAGTCAAAGTGGGCAATCTTGTCAATATTTTGAAATGACAGGTCTGCTTGTTTCCCATTCACTGTACCCCTCAAAATTGTCGTTTGGGGCGGGTTATTTCCTTCAATTCGCTGAAGGGTCGCCATCCACTCCAGAATTGCTTCACCATACACATCATCAATTCCATCATAATGGAAAGCAAGACTCTCTTCCCAACCAAGCCGTCGAAAACAGTTAACAACTCCATATCTCTCGAAATCCGGCTCATGGATCTGCTTTTCACATGCAAATAATGATTCAAATCCACCAGCCGGGTTTTTCACCTTGTCCATATATAAATCCTTCTGCTGCGAATATGGGAAAGATGATAATCTCACCGGTTTCTTCCATATTGTGGGTCCAAATTCCTCTTCAGACTCATGGGCACTCTCTTCTTCACTGCTTTCGTGCAGAACAACAGTGTTTCATGCCCTCTTTGACCTACTCCGTGATGATGACTCACCCACTTTTTCTTTACCCTTGTGAGACTCTTTCGTTCTGACCATTGTTCCTACAATTTCACCAAGCACACATAAATCAAAGAATTCACCAAGAATCGAACTTGTAACAATTCTTCATTAATATTGCTAATTGAATTCACTCCATATTAACTTTTTATCATGTGAAAACATAATTTCTGCTATTTTCATCAAAACAAGTTTACATGTTGTTTTAAAATTTCAAAATTTCTTCCAAAATCTTAATCAAGTTCTATTCAATTAGTCAACAACATAATTATTTCCAATGCTTCAACAATGGCTTCACTCAAGCCATGAATTCTAACTTAAATCATCCCTCCCAAAGTACACAACAACACAACTACAATGTAACCTCAATTCTAATTCGAAAATACACCTTCAAATAACCAATAATTGTAATACAAACGTACCTTTTGGGTTTAGATGATGATATCTCAAAGAGTGACGGTTGTTCCTTCCACTACACACAAAAGCACCAAAAATTTCGAAACCCTAAATTTCGGGTCTCTCGAATATGGTTGATTCGTTGAATTTCGCATGGTAGGTTTTACTCCTCTTGCAAAGTTATGCAAAAACCCTCAATTAATTTCTGATTTTTGATGGAAGGATGGTGGATTAAGGAAGAAGAAGATTAAGAAGAATGGGGGTTTTTAGAGAAGAAGATGAAAGAGAAGGGATGGAAGGAAGGTGATAATGAAGAAAGAGGGGAGGGAAAAACGTTTTATTTTTTTTTTTTTTTTTTTCGGACTTACCTGCTGTCGGACGACGTATCCAGGCAAAATCCCGTTCCAGCGTAGGCTTACGCTGAGGGGGCGTAGCCTTACGCTGCTCTTCTGATGGTTCTGTTTGCAAAACTCCTTCGACGTAGGCTTACGCTGAGGGGGCGTAGCCTTACGCTGCTCCTCTGATGGTTCTGTTTGCAAAACTCCTTCGGCGTAGTCTTACGCTGTACCGGCGTAGGATTACACTGGCCATGTTTTTGGTCCTTTTTCCGCCTCCCCACTTGAATATGTTTCGTCCCTGAAACGCCCACATTCGCTGTAATCGCATACTCTCACATTCCTTCGATTCTTGCACAAATTAAACACAAAAAACAACACTTAAAATTAGGTAAAAGAAGAAAAATACTAAAACATAATTTAAGTAAAAACATCACGCAAGCCGGGTTGCCTCCCGGTTAGCGCTAAGTTTATTGTCCTCAGCCCGACACTCCTTCATGTTGTTACTCATGCTCGTTCGTCACCAAGCTCAGTAAGAATGCTTCTACTTGGTTTGTCGGCCCATTGATCTCGTTGAGTTCGAGATATGGCTTCAATCGGTGACCATTCACAACTTGCCTCAAGTGATCCTCAAAATCTTCAATCTCTATATCTCCATAGTTGTCAACTCGTGTGATTAAAAATGGTCCCGTCCACTTGCTTTTCAACTTCCCTGGAAAGAATTTCAACCTTGAATTGTAAAGCCACACTCTTTGGCCCACTTCAAACTCTTTCTTCCTAAGCTTGGCATCATGAACCGCCTTCATCTTGTCCTTGTAAGCGGATGCACAATCATATGCCTCATTCCTCAATTCTTCCAACTCATTTAGACTTAGCTTCCTTTCCTTTCCTGCAACATCATAATCCACATTAACCTCTTTGATAGCCCAAAATGCCCGGTGAGCTAACTCTACCGGTAAGTGACAATCTTTTCTATAAACCAACCGGTACGGGGTCGTGCTAATAGGGGTTTTATAAGCCGTTCGGTAAGCCCATAAAGCATCGGTCAATTTGGTTGACCAATCCTTTCGGTCCGCCCGGACGGTTTTTTGTAAAATATCTTTTATTTGCCTATTAGACACCTCCACTTGTCCGCTTGTTTGGGGATGGTAGGGAGTTGCTATTCGATGATCCACGCCATACCGTTTTAGTAATTTGCCAAATTTAAAGTTTTTGAAATGAGATCCCCCATCACTTATAATGACACGGGGGATACCAAATCTCGAAAAGATGTTTGTTTGGACAAAGTTACACACAACGGTATGGTCGTTCGTCTTAGTGGCTATCGCTTCGACCCATTTAGATACATAGTCGACCGCCACCAAGATATACAAATTGCCAAAAGAGTTTGGGAAGGGTCCCATGAAATCAATTCCCCAAACATCAAAGATGTCAAGGACGAGAATCGGGTTCATGGGCATTTCGTCTCTTTTGGAGACGCTCCCTAACTGTTGACATTTGATGCAATGTTTCGCAAACTCAAACGCATCCTTAAACAGAGTTGGCCAGTAAAGACCACATGAAAGAATTTTGTGTCCTATCTTTTGGCCACTGAAATGGCCTCCACATGCATAAGAGTGCCCATGTGCTAGCACACTTGGAATTTCCTCATTTGGCACACATCGTCTAATCATTTGATCCGTTCCCACTTTAAACAAATCCGGTTCTTCCCAAATGTATTGCTTTACTTGGGACAGAAAATGGGCTTTCTTCTTCTTTACCCAATGACTCGGGATTGCACCTGTTGCCAAAAAATTTATAATATTAGCAAACCAAGATATAGATGAAACAGACATAATATGCTCATCAGGGAATGATTCATTTATCGCTATCGTGGACTCTTCATCATCAACCATGATCCTTGATAAGTGGTCGGCTACCACATTCTCACTCCCCTTTTTATCACGGATCTCCACATCAAATTCTTGCAACAACAAGATGCACCTTATGAGTCTTGGTTTAGCATCCTTTTTCTCCATGAGGTACCTGACAGCACTGTGATCAGAATAGATAATAATTTTGCTTCCCCATATATAGGACCTAAACTTGTCTAACGCATATACTACTGCGAGTAATTCTTTTTCGGTTGTGGTATAATTCAATTGAGCATCCGAAAGAGTTTTACTTGCATAATATATGGCAACGGGTTTCTTCTCAACCCGTTGTCCCAACACGGCTCCAACTGCATAGTCACTAGCATCACACATGATTTCAAAAGGAAGTGACCAATTTGGCGATTGTAAGATTGAGGCATCCACCAATTTTTGTTTCAAAATGTTAAAAGCATGGATACATTCATCATCAAAAACAAACGGTGCATCTTTTAAAAGTAAGTTACATAATGGTTTCGTTATTGAGCTAAAACCCTTAATAAACCTCCTATAAAACCCCGCATGCCCCAAAAATGATCTAATGCCTTTAACATTCGTGGGATGAGGTAAAGTAGATATAACTTGAACTTTCGCATGGTCTACCTCAATCCCACGACTCGAAATCACATGACCCAACACTATTCCTTCTTGGACCATAAAATGACTCTTTTCCCAACTCAAGACCAAATTGGTTTCAACACAACTTTTTAAAACTTTTTCCAACTGGTTCAAACATGAATCAAAAGATGTACTAAAAATGGAAAAATCATCCATAAAAATCTCTAAAGACTCCCCCACCATATATGAAAAGATACTCATCATACACCTTTGGAAGGTGGCGGGGGCATTACATAGTCCAAACGGCATTCGCCTAAATGCAAAAGTGCCATATGGACAAGTAAATGTTGTCTTATGTTGATCCTCGAGATGTATAGCAATTTGATTATAACCCGAATAGCCATCAAGAAAACAGTAATATTTCTGACCTGTGAGTTTTTCCACAATTTGATCAATGAACGGCAATGGGAAATGATCTTTTGAAGTAGCTGCATTTAATTTCCTGTAATCAATACAAATCCGCCACCCGGTTACCGGCCGAGTGGCTACTTCCTCACCTGAGTCGTTCTTGACGACTTGAATACCCGCCTTTTTGGGCATAGTTTGCGTTGGACTCACCCATGTACTATCAGAAATTGGGTAAACGATGCCGGCATCCAACCACTTGAGAACTTCCTTCTTCACGACTTCCCGCATATTTTGATTTAACCGCCTTTGTGCATCGTGAGATGGTGCAACGACTTGATCTGTAACAATCTTGTGCATAACAATCGATGGACTAATACCCTTCAAATCCGCAATACTCCATCTAATTGCCGCCTTATGAGCGGCTAACACCTTCATCAAAGCCTCCTCTTGTTCCTTTGTCAAATCTGATGCAATGATCACCGGGAGAGTGTCGTTTTCTCCTACAAAAGCATACTTGAGGTTCTTTGGCAAATCCTTCAACTCGACCTTTGGGGGTTGCTCCAAAGATGGCTTCAACTTTGTGTCAATGTGTTCGGGCAAGCTTTCCACTTGGTGAGTCCACGGTGGTCTCCCATCCTTAATTTCCATTGCTTCAACCCTCTTTTCTTCTTCTTCTTCGAGTTCCTTGCTTGTCTCAACCTGTAACCTGTCACATGAAAAGCATGTCTCTGTGGTGCCATCCTCGTTTACAATAACATCGCAAAGAGGAATGTACCCGTCAACAATGTCCGCCATAAAGCATTCATCGTTGACCAGAGAGTTAGAGATATGTGAAAAAAAATTTAATCTCAACTTTCGGTTCCCAAATGTCATGTCAACCGTTCCACTTCGGCAATTAATTTGGGCATTTGTGGTTTCCAGAAATGGCCGACCAAGGATAACCGTAGGTTGTTTTGTTCTATCGGAAGAGACATAATCCAACACTAGAAAGTCCACTGGGAAATAAAAATCTTCCACCTTCACAATAACATCAGTCAATATTCCTCGGGGAAGCTTAGGAGTTAAGTCGGCCAAAACCACGGTAGTGTCGGCCTTCCTAAGAGGGCCAAAATCATATTGGTCATAAAGGCTCCCCGGAAGAATACTAACTCTAGCTCCAAGATCTAGGAGTGCCCTTTTTATTTTGAAATCACTTACTTGAATAGATATAATAGACGCCCCCGGATCTTGTAGCTTAGGTGGAAGAGCACCCGATAGAATAGCATTCACATTAGCGGTTACATCAAGTTTCTTTGGGAATTTATGATTCCGCTTTTGTGTACACAATTCTTTCAAGTACTTTGCGTAAGCTGGAATTTGTTTAATGGCATCCAAAAGGGGTATGTTAATTTTAACCTGTCTAAACATCTCCCACATTTCTTCTTGTTGTGGTCCTCTTTTATTTACCATTTTTGCTTTAAATGGTTCAACTAATGCCTCTGGGTAAGGAACGGAACCACCCGTCATATCCTTTCCTTTAGCAATAGGTGACTCATCTCTAAGAACCGGTTTAATTTTTTCAAGATTTTAAGTAATTAGTTTTTTATCATTAACAAATTCCACTTCGCCTTCACTTTCCTCACCCTCAATAACATCCTCCACCACCCCTTCAACCAATTGTGGTGGAGACTCAACTTTATTATCGATAACCTTACCATTACGAAGAACCGTAACTTTACTTACATTTGCATTGGTTGAACTCGACCCTTGATGTTGCGGGTTTAATGTAGTGTTACTCGGTAGCCTCCCCCCAACTTGCTTTAACAAATATATTTCTTCGGCCATTTGCTCAACTTGTCTTTCCAATGCCACAAAAGACTTGTCTCTCACTTCATTCTCCTTCTTTGATTCTTTCATCATCTCTAGTAGTGCATCCAACTTTGAATTAACCGCATCATCACCCCCTGATGACCCATTTTGTTGTTGATGATCTTGATTGTAATTCCTTGGGGGGTAATTTGTGTTCCGGTTATTGTTATAAGAGTTTCTTTGATAACCACCCGAATTATAGTTCCCTTGTTGACGCGGTTGATATGAGGTTGATGAGGTGTTTTGATTCACACCTTGAAAGTTGGGGTTCATTTGGTTTGCCGCGTTCCCATACTTGAAGTTAGGATGGTTTCTCAACCCCGGATGATAGGTGTTTGAGTTCATGTCATATTGCTTCCTCCCACCATACACTTGATTCACCTCTTCTTGTCTCACTTCTTGAAATGGGCATTCCATTGTTTTGTGGCCTAAATCTCCACAATCTTCACAAACGTCGAATCGAGCTTTTACTCCCGCTACTTCTTTCTTTTCGCCTTTCCTCAACAATGCCAATTCTCTCTCCATAGATGCCAACCTCTCTTTTGTTTCATAATCCGGGACGGACTTAGAAATCGGGTGTTTAGTTCTTCGACTAGCCGATGCCTCGGATTTAGAGTTTTGGCTCATCCTTTCTAAGAAATCCCAATCATCTTCTTCGGGATTAGACAACAATGTCCCATTACTTGTGGACTTCAAGTACTTCCTCTCCTCTTGAGTCAAACCATCCACAAAGCACTTCACTAGTTCCCACAACTCAATTTGATGGTGGGGACATTTCCTCAACAACTCTATGAAACGGGTAAAAGCTTCATGTAAAGGTTCACCTGTTTGTTGTTGAAAAGTCCGAATCTCAATTCGGGAGTCATCCGTCTTTGCAACCGAGTAATATTCGTCCAAGAAAACTTGTTGCATTTCATCCCATGTGTGGATGCTATTAGCCGGCAATGTGATGAACCATTGCTTTGCTCTATCTTTGAGGGAAAACTGAAAAAGTCGGAGTATGACCTCATTTTGGTCAAAGTTTTCATCCCCAATAATGCTACAAATGGCGGCAAACTCGGCTAGATGAGTGTATGGCTCTTCGGTTACCATGCCATGAAAATGGGGAAGGACGTTGATGTAATTCGGTCTTGACTAGAACCTCCTCATTCCCGGAATTGGTGGAACAATTGGAGAAGCATTCTCTGAAATAGCCGGTCAAAAATGACCATTAACTCCACCCCATAGGGGCTACCGGTTGTCTTCGGTTTTCATTATTGTAGCCCCCATTAAATCTCCTCCCTTCTTGTCTAGGAGGATAAACAGGTCTATCGGGTCTACCCGTTCGACCCATTGGTTGTCTCGGTCTTTGGTGAACATAATTCACCTCTTCTTCCTCTTCAAAACCTTGCCCCTCATTGTATTCTCCATATTGGCTCCGCTCACCATCTTCGTACTCGTAATCTCCAAACCCATTACCATTCCCAACCTCTTCATTATCATCATACCCAAAGTCTTCACCATCGTCATCCCCCCAACCATCGTCCTCATTGTCGTTTCTTGGTTGAGCTCCAAAGACATTTCCCGGAGGGGTTTGATTTTGTTGTGATCCCCTTCTTCCTTGGTACGTGGGATTGGTACGGATGTTAACGGGTCGGTTATGTTGAATTGGACCCGACCCACGGGGTAGGTTGTTATTGATAGGTATAGATGGGGTTTGGGTTCGGTGAGGTGGAGTTGGTGGGCGGTTAGGGATAGGGCCTCTGTTTGGAGTTGGGCCACGGTTTCTCATGCTAGATCCAGAATGACTGCTTCGACCATCCATAGATGACGGTTCCGATGAAATAGGTTGTAGATTTTGTTGTTGGGTTCGGTTTTGCCTTGCTATATTCTCAATTTCTGGTTCAAAAACAAGCGGTGAAGTCCTCCCGGATGAACGGGTACGCATGCACTAATCTGTCACCTGCACACACAAACAAACACCACGCGTAACACAAAAATAGAAGAAGATTAACCAAACAAAACAAGTAACAAATAATAAGTAAACAAGTAATCACACAAATCAACTAGAATAAAACACCAAGCGCACACACTCCCCGGCAGCGGCGCCAAAATTTGATCGGTGTCGAAGGTACCGGTCAAAGATAAAGAATTAGAGTGTCCTAATCACCTTAAACTAGTTAGGGTAAGAAGGGTGTCGAACCACGAAGAGTTTGTGGTCGGTGCTTAACTTCAATTGACAAAGTGATTTATGAAGTTGCAATGGGTCTTTCTGACCAAACACAAGCAATGGTTTAGGTGAAACTTATCAAACTCAACAAGCAATGGTAATCAACTAGCAAAACGATCACAAGTAATCAAGTAGAAAATAAACGGTTTAAGTTGTAAACAATAATTAAAAAGGAATCACACCCGGGTTTCAAGTTCACAAGTAATTAGGGATTATCACACCAACATATTCAAACAATCGAATGGTTATCCAAATCAAATTAACCAAATCTAACCAAGAACATCAACATTCATACATCATCGGCAAATAGTGTAAAACAATATTCACGAATGAAATCGAGACAAATGTATGCAATATAGAATTAGATTAATCAATAGATTCAACACAAATCAAAGTTCATAGCAATTATCATCTAACAGGGTCAATGGTGCAAGAATTTATCGACTCCCGTGAGTTCATAACCATACTAAACACAAAGATTCAAGTGTTTCAAACCAAACGATTACAAGAATTGTTTCTCAAAGCTAGCACATGATAAAACCCTAAAAACTTACAAACAATCCACCCGGGAATGATTACCGGTGGATTAGCCGCTCATGGTTGTGGAATTCATCTTCGATTCTTCAATAATTCGGTATCAATCTTCCAAATCGATCTTGGAATGGTGTTTTCTCCCTCCAATCGCCCCAAGAACTGTTGTAAAAATGGTGATCTCGAATTTGGGGAAGAAACCCCCACTTAAACTCTCAAAATCGGCAGTTTCCCAAAAATATTCGTCAAAATAACGTAACCAGCGTAAGCCTACGCTGGGATGGCATAAGCTTACGCTGCCACACTAGAAGCTGCTGTGAAAGAAATGTTCAGGCGTAGGCCTACGCTGGGCGGCGTAGGCTTACGCCAGGTCCTGAGTTTCTGCCCCGTTTTCTCCGTGTCTCTTCCGACTCTTGCATCTCTCACCTAATATCTTCCAAAATCATACTTTAAGCTTTCAACACCTGCACATGCATAGCTACACAAAACTTTTGTATTCCACATGTTAATTTACATAAATATAACATGTTACACCTTTTAATGCATAAAACTTTGGTCGCTTATCAGCATCACATAACTTCTGCTTAAGCAACTGGAACGCATCTTCCTGTTTTGGTCCCCAGTCAAAAGTATGGTTTTTCTGAGTCAGAGTAGTGAGTGGCAAGGCAATTCTCGAAAAGTTCGAGATGAACCTTCGATAGTACCCCGCTAGACCCAGAAATGAGCGAACCTCTGAGTGAGTCTTTGGTGCATTCCAGTTCTTGACTGCTTCAATCTTGGCAGGGTCAACATGGATACCCTTGTCATTGATCACATGACCTAAGAATTGAACTTCACTAAGCCAAAACTCACACTTAGAGAACTTAGCATAGAGTTGCTCTTTCTTTAGAAGCTCAAGGATAAGTTTGAGGTGTTTCTCATGATCGGTCTTGGTTCGGGAATAGATCAAGATGTCATCTATGAAAACAATGACAAACTTATCTAGGTAAGGTCGACAAACACAGTTCATGAGGTCCATGAATATCGCGGGTGCATTGGTTAGTCCAAATGACATAACTACGAACTCATAGTGTCCATAGCGGGTTTGAAAGACGGTTTTGGGTATGTCTTCTTCATTCACTAGAAGTTGATGATAACCAGAGCGTAGATCAATCTTTGAAAAACAGGCGGCTCCTTGTAATTGATCAAACAAATCATCAATCCTCGGTAGTGGATATCGATTCTTGACGGTTAGTTTGTTGAGCTCTCTATAGTCAATGCACATCCGAAAGGATCCGTCTTTCTTCTTGACAAATAAAATCGGAGCTCCCCGAGGTGAGAAACTCGGTCAGACAAATCCCTTGTCTAATAATTCTTGAAGCTGACTAGATAGCTCCTTCATTTCTGATGGGGCTAAGCGGTAAGGGGATTTGGCAACAGGTGTTGCACCAGGTACAAGGTCAATCCGGAACTCGACTTGTCGGGTAGGAGGTAGTCCGGGCAAATCATCGGGAAAGACCTCCGGGTAGTCTTTAATGATAGGGACATTTTGCAATTTCTTTCCTTGAGTCTTCTTTTCCATAACGTGGGCTAAGAATGCCATAGTAGTGGGTTTTCTCAGCAAGCTACGGGCTTACATAGATGAAATGATCTTTAAGTTCTTCCCAGACCTCTCTCCATGGATAGTCAAAGTATCTCCAGATTTAAGGGGAATACGGACTAGTTTCTCAACACAAATCATCTCAGCATGGTTGGTGGATAGCCAATCCATTCCTACCACTATGTCAAAGCTTCCAAGTTGGATAGGGATAAGATCGATTGAAAACGGATGATCGTCAAGTGTTAAAGTACAACCTCGGAAAATAGTATTGGCATGTATTAGATCTCCATTAGCTAACTCAACAGAATAAGTAGTATCTAGTTTAACAAAGTTAGAGCTAAGCAAAGATTCAAACTCGGTTGAGACAAAACTTTTGTCGGCTCCGGAGTCGAATAGGATAGAAGCATAGTGTTGATTGATGAGAAACGTACCCGTAACAACATTTGGATCCTGACGAGCTTCGGTTGCTCCAATAGCAAAAACTCGTCCATTAGCAGTTGGGTTGTTGGCATTGTTTGGATGCAGCTTAGGACAACGATTCCGGAAATGACTTGGGTCACCACATTCATAGCAAGCTCAAACAGTGTTATTTACGGCAGTAGCAGCAGTGGTGGCTGCCACAAGAGTATTGTTGTTAGCCGTGGCAGCTGGAGCTTTGCGAGTCTGGAATACGTGACCAAGTCGGCCGTAGTTAGTACACTTGCGGCACTCTCCGAAGTGATGAAAAGGGCATTTAGGACACTTAGGCATATTCCCGGTATATGGCTTCTTCACATAGGCCTGAGGAGCAGGAGCAGCTTGGTTTACCGGTGTAGCAGGAGTTACCATAGCAAACCCTTTGGCAGTCTTTTGTTTCTTGTTATAGTTACGGTCAGGCTTCTTGCTTTCACCATTCACCTTCTTAGAACCCTTCCTAACCAGAGTTCCCGACTTAACCAGATCGTCGGTGATAGTAGCAGACAATAGGATTGCTGCCTCCAAAGTAGTGGGTGAACCAGATAAGGTAGGGATTCGGACTAGAGGGCTCAAACCAGTAATGTACCGGTCAATCTGTCTGCTAACCGGTGTAACCATATGTGGCACTAGAATACTGAGCTCATGAAAACGCTCGGTGTAGGCTGCATGCTCACCACCATCCATCTCATGGTTCCAAAACTCAATCTCTATCTTCTTGAGTTCATTACTCGGGCAAAATTCCCTAATGAGCAACTCCTTAAACTCATTCCAAGGCAAGGCTAGAGCTACGTTTCTTCCCCTGGCCCTGATTTGGGCATTCCACCAAGTAAGAGCCCGTTTCTGAAATGTGCTTGCGGCAAACTTCACTTTCAGATTTTCTGGACTCTCAGCCATGTCCAGAGCAGATTCAACTTTTTCAATCCATTGGAGCAGCCCAGTTGCTCCTTCAGTACCATTATAATCAGCGGGCTTGGAGTTGGTGAACTTCTTATAGTGGTCAGTGTTGTTATTATCGGCTCTAGAACCGTCAGTGTTACGTAGTGAGTTACTGACTTGGGTAACCATTTCAGGAAGGACATCCCTTAGTTGTCGAGTGATGATAGCAGCAATCTCATTGATCTCAGTAGTGTCACGACGAGGAGGCATTCTACAAGATAGAGTATAGCTAGATAAGTTGATAAACGATAGATAGAGTCGCAAGATAATCAAAATAGGAATTTTATTCATAATCAAGTTGTTTAATTACAAATAAGGAAAGATAAAGACATAAGCACATATAACCACTTAATGTCCTGAATTGAAAATAAAAAGAATTAATTGACTAATCAAAACTCTAGATCTGCATGGTAGATGGTAGGAGAGTGTGTTTTAGCCTATAAGCGATACTCACACCAAGATTTCCCAGGAAAGAGTGACAGGTCCAAAGGGATTTATGCGTCACGCCTTTCCTAAACAGAGCCCTTCGTGTACAGGTACCCACTCTTCCAGATTACGCATTGTCCTTCGATCCACCAATTAGATCCTTGGTCTCGAAGAGAGTGATTTAGGAATCGTCTCAGTTCCGTCTTCTATGTCTCGGATGATCGAAGACTTGGTAGTTCCAGCTCTACTCTCCTTAGGTTCCACCGGTCGTGTAAAGCGTACGTTCTCCGGGCGATAACGACTAGTTGCGTCAGACCGCAGCTCCGGGTTATTCATGTCTCGAGCTTCTTGTGTCCACTTGATTGAGCTTGGAGTTGATATACTTTTCCTTGTTAGGTCGATGAAGTTATCCATGGTTAGAAGAAGGGAGGTTAGAGATAAGTTAAACACATAAGGTTAGACACAAAGAAAAATTAACTTCTTAATAGGGAAATTCTAGGGTTATAGACTAGGTTTATTCTAAAGCAACCTAATTCTCTATAACCATGGCTCTGATACCAATCTGTCACACCCCCACCGATGGCGGAATTTATGCGAGGGGTGACGAATTGAAATCATCACAATGATTAAAAGAAATACTATTAAATTAACCGAATAATTGCATTACATTGTTTTAAAAACACACAACCAAACAAAATAGATAAACAAATAGTCTTTATTAAACTTTATAAATAGCTAAATCTCCTAGAGCCAAGTCTTGAAGTCCTAGCGTGACTGTAACAGCAACCTAGTTATTAGTACCTGAAAAACATGCTAAAATATGTCAGCTATAAAGCCGGTGAAAACATAGGTTTAAGTAATTACATAGTATAGATAATGAAGATTTTTGCAATTCATAAACAAGATTCAATAACAAGTAAACAAACTTTTATACATCGATTCAACCAAACCTAATGACAAGATTGGGTTCCCATAGAATTGATATAGCATAAATAACAAGTTTTGCGGTTTCTGTATATCTAGTCTCAAGTTGATATCGTATCTCGTCAACTCAAGAACTAGATCGGCATGTCAGGCCCATAGATCTATGACTTACTCCCGTTGACTTATCCCAAGTTAATGGTTGTAGAGTGTGTATAAAACCGTTTAAGTTTACAAGTATAGAAAGTTGTTATTGAAATTGAAAAGGTAGTGTTTGAGTTTGATATAGTTTGTACAACCTTTTATATACGAGCATGTTTTCCACCCCAAAGATAAAAAGTAAAAGGGGCTATGTATCTCACCTTGCAAATGAAAGGGTTGAACTCGAACTTGTAGTAACTTGGATCGAATGCCTTAACGACTCCCTAAGTTAAGTTTGTTACGTTAGAAACAAGTTAAGGATAGTCGAGGGGTTGACAATGTAATTAGTTGAAAGTGGTTGTTGTACACTAGAGTGGTTATCATTCCAGAGTAGTACCTCCAACATAAAAGTTCCCAGGAAAGAGTTGGTTGGATCGGAACCCCATCTTTTCCTAGCCAGAACTTTAATGTTTGTCAGATAACTACATACTGGTTTGAAAGTTACCCTATTTGTATACTTGACCAAGTTTAGGGTTTGTTTGGTAAGTTTGGAAAGTATAAGGGCTAAAGTGAAACTATAAGTTTAGTAAAGATAGAAATGAAATAAGTTAATTATTAGAGGGGTTTAATTTGAAGATAAGGAGTTTTAGTAAAAACATGATTTTTGAAATTGAAAGGAACAAGAAAGATCAAAACCAAGTTTTTAAATAAAAGTTTGAACAAGTTTAATTAAAATATGGCATTTGATCTTCGATAGCTCTATGATTATAACATAAACATGCTAGGGAATCATAGATCTAGCTAGTTATGAGGAATTTTTAAAAAGAAAAGTATGAACAAGCAAGAACATAAGAAGAACTTACTTAGAATGGAAGGATTTAAGCTAGAATCTTCCAAAAGATGAGAAGAACAACCTTTAGTTGCTAGAGTGCCCTAGAGGATTGTTGAGGTGTGAAGAATGAATGAGGTTTAAGGCTCTATTTATAGGGTGGGTTTGAGAGGAAAAAGGGGGAAAGTTGGTTAGGTTTTTTTTATTAGTATAACAAAGGTGATAAACATAGGTTTATAAATCTTAGAATTTTTTTATAAAACTTTTGAATAATGGATATAGGGGTTAGTTCACGAAATTTTGAGGATATGGATGATAGGATTGAGTTCAAAATTAGTTAGTTAATGGATGGAATGGATTAGGATATGATTTAAGAATAAAAATAATGGTTTTAATTCATTTTGGATAAGTTTAAAGGAATTAATTGATTTTATTAATTTAAATAATAATATATAAACTTAAAATTTCGAAAATTATATTAATAATAATGATATATGATTGAATTTACAAAAATTAACCAGATTTCGAAGACGTTACAAAAGAAACTCTGAAATTTACGTATGTGTAACTTTTACCCTTGAAATTATATTTTAGTCAAACGAAGTTACAAACTTGAACTGTTTTTATTAGATTAGAGTCTAAGGCATCCAAAGCTACTATAAGTAGCAAGATTAAGAATGAATACCAGAATCAGATATAGAATCAAAATATAATACGCAAGCCGTTCTATGCGCAATATAATACTCGTTTTAGACTAGACTTGGAAATTTGAAATGATATGATATCACAAGTGATATGAAGCATAAAAATGTTCATTGTATAATAAATCAATCAAGGTTACAAGGTAGGATTATAGGATCAGGCATAAAAATTAGGGATGTCACATAGTACCTCTTCAATTTTCTTTAATTCATACATTCTTTAACATTAACCTGCAATTAACACAACTACACCAAGTCATGGCATTCCACACTCAGTTATCACATAAAAACACCATATTAAGCATAATTTTCTTCAATTCATACATTCTTTAGCATTAACCTGCAATTAACATAACTGCCCCGACATCTCAACCAGATTCTTCACCATTTGTTTCTTCAACAATTCCAGATCTTCAACATGTCAATCTATTTCTTCTACTACAATCACTTCATTATTGTTCACAAGATTTTGCGGCTCGTCAACAAAGTAATAATGGTATGACTGGGAAGTGGTAATGGTACGACGGCAACATAAGCTTCAGCATCAGATTACATGGAGTAGAGAAAAGAGGAGGTGGTTTTGGTGGTGGTGAAGCTGACAGGAGGAGAAGTGGCCGGAGAATAGGAGGATGAAAGATGTGGGTGGGGGCTCATGGAGATAAAAATGTATTTATACTAGGGTTTTGTGAGACTGATTTTTTAGAATGGTTTTAGTCAAAACCGTTCCAAAAAAAAATGCTAAAACCGCTTCAAAAAATGTGATTTTTGGAGGCGGTTTTTGTTTTTGAGTTTGTTTGTTATGTCGTTTTTTCTTAAAATCGCTCCAAAAATGATTTTTAGACACTATAAAAGAAGGTTTCTGTACTAGTGTTTCTTTTTTTTTTTAACCACTATATTTTACCTAAGTTAATTGATATACAATATTTTTAAAACTAACCCGGGTCAACAACGTAATATTTCTTTAAATTCCAGATATAATAAAGTTTCGAATATTATCACGTCGGCCCGCGCGTTGCGTCAACTAGTTCTACATATTACTCGTCTTAACTAAAAAAATTTATATATCTTAACTTTTTGATTAAACAATTATTATTCAAGACAATTAATACAAAAATAAAACATACTACTTCTCTTATTCTAGACATAGATGCTAGGTTTGACCTAGATGGTTTTTTTTTTAATTTAATGTTTAAACCATGTATTGGAAAACAAATTAAGAAAAGGTGTATATTATTATGTTCCTCTTTATCAATCTATAATGATTACTGGTAGGTGAATATACATTTCAAAAAACAAAATCTTTCTTCATATTGATCACGTAGAAAAATAAAATAAAATTCAGAAGAATGGAAATTTCAAAAGAAATTAAAATTGTCTTATATGACGGCAAAATAGAACTCTAATCACCAAGTCATATCAATTCGTTATCAAAAGTAACAAAATAAACAAAAAAATATTTATAAATCGACTTAAAAAAAAAGAATGATGACTATTTTACTGTCTTAATCATGTGAATTCAATTTCATTTTAAAACTATATAAAGTGTCACTAATAATTGTGGCGGTATCAAGTGTCACCTGACACTCCTCTTGTATCACCTGATTATATGTATATATATGTCTCAAAAGGCTATAATTAAACGATCTGTATTTATAATTCAAATTTGATAAACAATATATAAAATTCGACACATAATGTGTCTGAATAGAAGGTGTGGTCGTGAAGTCATGTTACCGTGGCTTGTTTCATAGGATGAAGACAAATGATGCAACCTCCCACACTTAGATTATTCATTTCATTTGTTGTCCCAGTGCTTATTTTTTATCATGTCTTTTTTCTCAAAATTTCCAAAATTCATAATTATTTATTTGAAAAACTCAATTATATCATTAAACTAAAATAATTGTTTTAGCACTAGCGTTTCTACTTTCTACATAAATTGTTTCGTAAAGATTTGAAACGATTAATACCAAATTAGGGTTTGTAGTCTAGAGGTATTATGGTGTGTAGTAAAGGACGTTAGTATAGGTTTAGGAGTAGATTTAGAAAATGTTTGATTTAGCCGTTCGAAAAAAAATAATAAAATATTTTCTTATTAGTTGATATTAATTGAATATGTTATTCTTTAAATATAAACTCTTGTTGGATAGTGTCAAATGTGAATAATAAAGCTTAATGTAGGTTTAACAAAACTATACCTATTACTATTACTAAAACTAAAAATGGTCTTTGTGTGAAAACATTAACGAAGAATCGTCGTTTCTTATGGTCTTTTCGTTTCTCAAAGTTAACCTGTTCACACCTCTGAATATCTGGTGTCAAATCGTCACATTTTCTTCTTATTTTTCCTATCATATAGAGTTGGCTCTCTCTGGCATTAGTTGTACAAGTTCTTTTATCATAATTAAATACTCCTTTTTAATTATAAATGATGGATTAATTTTGTGTAAAGATTTTCTAAAGGAAAATACTTGTTGTTCTTAAAAAACATAAAAGCCGTATTTCTTTTAAAACCGTTAAAAGCCCTATTAACATGACTGATTTGGGTGTTATGTACACTGAATGTGTTGAAGTTTGCATATGATGATTCAAGAGACATGGTCACATGTATGTGGGACCCAATAAACTCCTAACACGTGGCCAATATTGACAATCTTGCTGGCCAACAAGCCCATTGGATTCATTTTTTATTATTTTTTTATTTTAATATTTTCACAAAAGGTTAAACCTAGACAATGGAGATTTCAGTAAAAGGAGCCTCGTTATGTTTCTCTATATGTCATGATGAACTCATATTTCGTCTAATTAATTTACAAATATGTATTTTTTATCGAAAAGTATTTAAGATATTTTGGTGTTAATAAAATATATTAATGAATTACAGCTTATCTTAAACGTTTAAGTTAAAAATAAAATAAAAATAAAAATTGTTTTTGTATCATAAAGTATATGAATTCATTTAGAAATTCGATAATGTCTAGGGCTATAAAATATACAAATAAATGTTTAATTTCTGGCTGTTGTTTATATTCAAAGGGTCAAACAGTTAAAAAAAATACATATAAAAATAGTTGAATGATCAAAAGTCATCGAAAATATAATCAAATGCTTATTTTAAATTTGACTTTTAGAAATTATTATCTAATAGTATAGTTTTATATTTGTATTTAAGACATTGGAACATCAAGTATAATGCTTAAACCTAGAAAGAATCAGCAAAAATAAGGAGGCAACTTTATATATCTTATATCTATCTTTAAACTTGTAAGATCTTTTATTTTATTAAAACTATGTTTTAAATGTGTTGCATATAATACATTAAAAACTTATATCTTAAATTAAGTATGATATTTTATAAATATAAAAGGAGTTATATACGAAGTCCCCATTGTAAAATTCAAACCATTGCAGAAGACTGGATTCGGATTGGACCAAAACAAAAGGTTGTTTGTGGGGCTGAACCCAAATCAGGAGGCATAAATGAGTGTCGGGCCTTGTTTTGGGCTTTTCTGTTAATGTTCACTTGAATACTAGTTGTTCCAATGAAGAATAAACAAAAACCGAATAGGCTAAGGCGACGAGTAAAATAAAAATAAAAATATATAAATTGTGTTTTTTTAGTGAATCTATATATTTTTTAACTGTAAACTTTTAAAAATAAATAAAAAACTAATTTTAAGTTGTTTATTATATTTATTTAAAAAGCAAAAAAATTAACCCTATCCGATTCTACCCGGTTTTTGGACCCGAGCTCGTTCCTACCCGACCCTAACCGGGTACACATGGGTACGAGTTTAAGTTTACACTACCCGACCCGGTTCCACCTCTACTTGGTTCCACTCTCTACCTAATCACACCGTACCTGGTTTGTGCACCTCTACTAATTACCAACCCAACCCAACATAACATATTTCTTTTATTAAATAAACATATATTACGCTTATTTTTTATTCTGTTAAAAGTTATTAGAAATACAAAAAAATATTTAATTTAAATATAAAAATAAAAAAAATAGATAAAAAAAATATTTACATTCGTGAAATGGAACTTGATTGGGAATTAAAAAGAACAAAAAGTTTTTATAGCATTGAGCATACAGATAATCTTTCGAGTCTCCAAGATCCAAATAAGAGTTTGGATACGAATGATCAATGGTAGAAAATATGAAATCGAACATGTTAGGAATAGAGAATCGTGACTCGTGACGGATATGAAAGTATATCACTATTATACACTATAAATATAGAGAAAAAAAATTAAGAATTTTGATATTTTGTTATATATATTTTTTAATCAGAGAATAATATTTTTTTAGTAAATAAGTTTTATATAAAAATAATCTAACGAACCAATAGAATAATGTCAGGTGACAAAGATAATAATAATTTTTTTAATAAATTCTAACTTTTTCAACGACCGACTAGAATATTTGGTTGGGGATGGGTATGTTCTAAGTAACATCCTTTTTTAAAAAGTAGAGGCCCACAAAACCAGATTAGGTCAAACAGGATCAACCCAAACCGGTTCGAAATAGAAATCGGTTTATAAGGAAAAGAAAACTGATTTGGCTTTGAAACCTCTTATAATCCGGTTTGATCAGTTTTAACCGGGTTATACGGATATATTATCAAGGCGATTTCAAACTGACGGATATGATCAGATCAGGATCAGTTCCATAAACCGGTTTCGGATCAGATACCGGTCTTAGATCCCAAACCATTTAAATGTGGACTAATATGAAATCGAAACGAACTCAAACACAGCTTCCACTTGATAATATACAAGTATGTAACTAATTAATATTATATATAATATTTACCCAAATACGTTGACTTGGAAGTTGAACAAAAGAGAGTATCGAAGACTCTATGGACCCACCCTTGATGGGGTTATGGAAAAACATCCTAGATTCTAAAACACGTTTAACAATCAAACAGAACACACAAGTATAAATACCTCCAACAAGACAAAATAAGAGCAAGTGCTTCTTAAGCAGTCGCTGGCAGGTCTTTTACGGAACTTAACGGAAACTGCAAGGAAGCAACGTGAACAGTACCGTTCATTCACTTATAAGAATCAGCATTCTTCTACCGGCACACAGACGACGGCAATCAACCATGGATTCCGTACAAAACGTGGTGGTGATGCGCCACGGTGACCGGATTGATAACTTTGAGCCTCTCTGGACTGAGAAGGCTGCTAGACCTTGGGATCCGCCGTTGGTGATAGACGGCAAGGTTAGGGCATTTGGTACCGGTAAGAAGTTCAACAACTTAAATTTTCCGATCCATCGTGTGTTTGTATCACCGTTTCTCCGGTGCCTTCAGACCGCGTCTGAAGTCATCCATGCGCTTTGCGCCATTGAAGATTGTGTGGCTCACATGAGTTCTGCAGATGGCGTCTCCATTGATCGTTCTAAACTAAAGGTCGATAATATGCTGATTAGTTTTACTTATAGTTTGATCATGTTATTGCTTGATTCACGAATTTTTTGCTTTTATAGGAGCGTAGGAAAATGGTTTTGGTTTTCTGGATGAAATTTGAATTTAAAATGGTTTCTAGGTAATCCGCTCGTTAAGGTAGCATATTTAAGAATTTCAGGCAGAACCTGCTGAGGTGGCAAGAGGTTGATGGGACTGACCACTAAATCCGCTGGTCAAAGAAGCTGATTTATTTTTCTTTCTCATAGTGATTCACATGTGATATTGTGCTTGTCACGTGAATGGAGTAATGTATTCGGCAGAAATTCTTGAATCCGCTACCTCAACGAGCAGATTATCTAGAAACCGTTTTGAATTCAAATTTCACTCAAAAACCAAAATCATATAACAAATCACTGATATATTGGCATGTTGCAGGTGTCTGTTGACTATGGACTATGTGAAATGCTGAACAAGCGAGCCATACGGGCTCAAGCCGTCCCTAAAGATGGGGACTTTGCGTTTAATATTTCAGAATGTGAAGCAGTTCTACCCGAAGGGACGGTTGATTCAACTGTAGAACGAGTTTACGAAGAGGTTATTAGTTATAAAACCACAAATCTTTAGTTAATCACTTTCAATCTAGAATATAATTAGTTAAATGTTGGTTTTATGATTAACTTTATCAGCTGCCAAAGTGGGAAGAGTCAATTGAGGGTGCTAGAGACAGGTACAAGAACATCATCAAGATCCTTGCTGATAAGTACCCTACCGAAAACTTGTTGCTTGTTACACACGGTAAATCTTTGTTTCTCATTTTCTTGATATTCATGTTTTATACCATGATGTCATTTCATAAGGAAACGGATCGAAATGGCTATTATATCAAACCTTTTTACATGGTATATCTAAATAGAGGGAAGTTCATTTCAAAACAAGGAAATTCTCCGAGAACAGATGGAACAAATTAAACTAAATCGTTTAATTTTTTAATCAATGGTAAAAAAAAATTAAATTTTATACTTCTTACATACAAATATGTATGTTTATGGGTACATAAAAAACCATTAAACTACTTTTGTAATATGTTTTTATATATTTAAAAGTTTCCTACACATGTGTAGGTAAAAAAAACCTACATGTGTAGGTATGTATATAAACGGAATTGGTTCATATTTTTTTGTTTGAATTTAATGAAAAATGAATAAAATTACATTTATATCATTTTCTTATACTTAAAAATTTTTAAGATTGAAAAAATGAATGATTCGTTTTGTTCTGTGTTTTCTTGCAATATTAAGTTTTCTGAATTGAACCCTCCCCGATCTAAATATCCATGAGCCAAATTTTGAAAAACTAAAATTGAGTGTCTAATTATGAAATAGACTTCACAAATAAACTCATAAATGACTCAAATAAAAGAATCCCGTGTTTTATATAGAAATGAAGAAAGAAGAATCAAAATTGCCAAAATTAGGGGAAAACCGCCAGTATCAAAATTGGGGCTCTAGATCACGGAATTTGGGTATGTTAGTTAGGACAAAATGCCTATGGTCTTTTGCCACATGATCTGGCTAGTTGAGACATTTTCGTTCATTACCTATGGGCCATGTAACTCTAACGTAGCCTAAGTCATGCCCTTTTAAAGTTTGACCATTTTCTAGCTTGGTTGCCTATATCCACCCGCTACAAGTATGAGTGTGCTAACTTCTCACGCAAGCTTAGATTTTCATATCATGCCACATTTGGAAAATAAATCTAATTTACTTGACGCAGGTGAAGGTGTAGGGGTTTCCGTCACGGCATACACACCAGATAACTTGACAGTGTACGATGTAAAATACTGTGCGTATTCAATACTACAGAGAACAGTCAAAGAAAACGGATCATTTGCAGCTGGAGAATTCAAGGTGTGTTTAAATCAAGGGGATAATGGTATTTTTACTAGGCCCAGTAGCCCAGCAACTGATCAGATCGTCAAGGAACCCGAACCACCAGCGTCTTAATGAGTCGTTTGCACTTTCGGGTCATGTTTCAACAAAAAAAGTTCAGTGGTTTTTAGTTTGGTGTAATTTATTGAAAATTGTTGTGTGGTGATTATGATTTATGACAAGTGTATTTTGAGTCAATCTTATATCCTATTTGAACTAATAAGACGTATGGTTATTGATAGTGTGTGAATCTCATTGGAAAACATCAAAATCGAATTTAAACCATGCTCAGTATGGCATTTGGTTTCATTTACACACGTAAAACCAATTCTCGATAATTAAGTCTAGTCAATACCGAATTTCTCTCTTTTACTACAATCAAATAATTTCACATGTGAAAATCTAGGATTGAATCACCAGCCATAGTCTAATCTTTTTGGGACCGTATGATCACTATACGATGATCTGAAATCACTAACTAATGACACAAGATTTTGAAAGAATTAGTAGTAAAACAAACAGGCTAGTGGGTCAAACTGGGTTTAGGTATTTTAGCTACTTGCATTGCAGCTCTAAAAATCAAATATGGGAGAGTTAGTTCTGGGTGTTTAGTTTAAGGAACTTTTTGATGGAACTAATATGTCAAAAAATAATGGAATTTGAAAGAAGTAGAAATTGAATGAATTGATGTGCCAAGTTAAATGGTTTGATGAAATTTATCGAAATACGTTAAAACAAATGTAATATGTGATGAAAATAATTATGTTTTAGTTTATATCTCTTTGAATAAACTAAAACATGGCCTCAAATTTTAGCTTCCATGGAGTCATTATAGTAACAAAGAGGTCACAAATGGTCCTTCAATTCCATTTAATTAAACTTTGGCCACCAAACTTATATTTACACATTTGGTCCTAGTTTTGATAATTTATGACACTTTAGTCTAGTTTTCATAAAAATAAAAATGGACACATTCTAACATGTCACAAATTGAAATTTATCATTATAGTAAACATATTACACCGAAATTTGAAATGTTACAATTACTAACCAATATGCTAGACAACAGTATGTGTATCGTGTGAAATTCTTGTCTTAGACAGCAACAACATTTGACAACTGATCTCTCAAGAACAACACTGAAAACTTTGCAATCACGTATTTTATGGTAATAGCAAGTTTTTGATAAGGCCAAGTGATTATGAATTTCATGATGTTATGACCCTTTATTATGGTCACAATGATGCATATGATGACAAAACCAAACCATGTAAACCATTCTGGTAAAAGTAGACAGAATGCTAAATATGGAGAAAGTATTCCTGTAAATATAAATATGACTTTGAAAATGATTGTTTTCAAACCCTTGTGATGTATATCATCTTTTTGAGAGAACACCGATAGTAATGTAACAAAATTCATGACTAATGTTGCTAAGCAAAATGCCATGTGTATCTTGTTTTCTTGGGTTGATTTAGTCATCTGAACACTAGTTCCCACCAATATTGCCATGATTCCCACAAAAATGCCATACAATGCCACGTCCAACGACCTGAAACAGTTGTTATAGCTAATTAGTATCCCATGTAAGCATTGGCGGACCCAGAAAATTTTTTCATGGGGTCGGAAATTTTTGGGGTCAGTTGACAAGCGATGTATAACACGTATATTGTTGAAAATTTAGTGAAAATGGGTTTTTCACTAACTTTGATGAATGAGATTTCGATTCTCAAGTTTAGTGGTTGGATTGAAAATTTTGAAACTTGGTGATTCAATTGGGAACTTGTTGCATATTTTGAGTAAATATGTAACATTTTGTCATGAATCATTAAGAGACTTTTTGGTTTCTCTCTAATTTAAATGTGTGTTTATTACTTTTAAATTGGTGTAATAACTAGTTTTAATATGCACCTTTTTGTTTATCACTTAATTTAATGTATAGAGTTTTGATCAACATTTTGTGATAAAAAAAAATGAACATCTTGTTTATTTTTAGTAGAGGAAAAAATAGTAGCAAAATTTTTTACACACTTTAGAGAAATGAGAGAACATCTTGGTCTTACAACGCTCTATAGAATTGAGAGATAATTTTTCTCTAATTTTTCACCATCTCATACTTCATCTTTTTTTTACATTTTCTAAATACATAATTACCCGGTGATACCTCGGGTGCGTGGACATCTCCGGCAATACACGTACTCTCGTTTTAAGATTGTAGGAATACTTCATCTGTTTTAAGATTGTATTTTCGGAGATGTCCAAGATGTTCTCTCATTTCTTTAAAGTGTACGAAAAAGATGAAGTATGAGATGTCCACGCACCCGAGGTATCACCGGGTAATTATGTATTTAGAAAATGTAAGAAAAAAATGAAGTATGAGATGGTGAAAAATTAGAGAGAACTTATCTCTCAATTCTATAGAGCTTTGTAAGACCAAGATGTTCTCTCATTTCTCTAAAGTGTGTAAAAAATTTTGCTACTATTTTTTCCTCTACTAAAAATAAACAAGATGTTCATTTTTTTATCACAAAATGGAGATCAAAACTCCATACATTGAATCAAGTGATAAACAAAAAGGTGCATATTAAAACTAGTCATTACATCAATTTAAAAGTAATAATCACACATTTAAATTAGATAGAAACCAAAAAGTCTCTTAATGATTCATGACAAAATATGTTACATATTTACTCAAAATATGCAACAAGTTTCCAATTGAATCACCAAGTTTCAAATTTTTCAATCCAACCACTAAACTTGAGGATCGAAATCTCTTTCATCAAAGTTAGTGAAAAACCTATTTTCACTAAATTTTCAACATATTTAACACTAAAAAAATTTCATTGGGGGTAATCGGGGGCATCTTTCAAAATTTTATGGGACGGTCGTGATTTTAACGTGTATATAACCCTTTTTTTTTTATGGAGGGCGGCTGCCCCCCATGCCTCTTAAGTAGGTCCGAGAATGCTATGTAAGAAAGATTTCCCCTAACGTTCAAATGACATTGTTTTAGTTTAAGGGAGATCATATATTTAAGAGAAATAATGAGAAAAAGAAAGTTCTTAGAAATAAACTTTCAATAACATTTTATCGTGCTACCTTATCTTTTGTAATTATATAATTGCACTATTTCATCCGCCATAAAATAATATTTTGTTCCTGATTTTAGGATTCTACTATTAATGCAAGTTTTAGTTAGTTAAATGTTAATTTTACATTTTTGAAATGCAAAAAGTACTAGAAACGTAAAATATTGTTTTGTGACGAGCGATATTAAAGGCAACATGGGAAGCTAGTAAATTATTTTATTTTGTTTTCCAAATAATGAATTTGATATTGGGGATAACATATATAGAACTTAGCTATGTTTTTAGAAACTAACCAGAAATCGAACCGGTTATTTTACCGGTCAACTGGTCGGACCAGATTTAAAACCAGGTTACGTCATAAATATTATAAAAGTGTACTATATATACATTTATAATTTAAATAAAATATGAAAATACTTTGTATTTTTGTATAGCTTTTTGTAATTTAAAGACTTGAACAAATAGAACATGAAGCTTGAAGTATGAAGTAATCAGTGAATGAGATTTTGAAGAAAAACAAAAGTTAAAATTCGGTTTGGCCAATCCGATCCAGTCCAACCGGTTTAAATGGAAACCCATTCGCCAGTTAGACACCCGGTTCTCACTCTGACCGTCCGGTCCGGTCATGAAAGCATTGGAATTCATAACTGAATTCACATGGGCATATATTTCTTAGAACTTTAAAGATGAAGCAAATACATATAACTAATCTTCCATTTTATCTTCTCATTCCTGGTGGTCAGAAAGTGTGTGTATGCGTTTGTGGGGTGTTAGATTATTAGTAGTATATCTGACTTTGACTATGCACCGGCCCTAGAGGAGTAGTGATCACAGAATGCACTTGAATTAATTAAGACATCACACATACTCATTTCATGTGAGACGAAAGTGAAGGGATGTGGCTGGGGGGTAGTATTAGCAGTGGTTTAAGAAGAGAAAGAAAACCTGTCATTGTGGGCAAAAGGATCCATGTCGATTCTGCTAATATTTGATTCCTCTGTTGCTTCCGAATTACTACCCGTAGAAGCAATAGATAAAGGGGTGATATGAGGAAGAAGAGGATGTTCCATAGAGCTGAATCTTCTCACCTAAAGTTGTTATTGACGTCATTTAATTTTCATTATCTTGTCGATAGTGCTAATTACATATATTTTGTCTTATTATATCACCACAAAAGTTCAAGATGAAGTAATATCCCATGTACCTAAAAGTAGTGATCTTTATCTTATGAAATTATTTTAGTTAATTGGGATTTATTAAAACCAAAAAAAAAAATTGGTTAAAGTTTTTAAACAACGAATCAAGTTAGGAGTACGAGACTAATCAGATTTCAAGCACCTAGGAACCTCAAGCCCCCTTGGCTGGGTTCAAGTCATTAGCGTACCCACATGATTAGGGTCATGAAAAAAAAATTTGTTTGTCATATGTACGATCTAATCATGAGTGACCCCATGAAATTTCTTTTTGACCAAAACAACACCTAAAAAAATTGATATAAAACTTTAGAATTTTACAAATATAAACGTATTAATTATAAACTAATTAACAAATATAAACTTATTATAAGTTAATTGGTTAATTGGGCATACCCGTTAATGAGCTTTATAAACAATTAACCTCACTAGGCCACCAACAATTTAACCAAATAACCTTTTACATCCCTTATAAACATATAACTGGTCTTGTCATACATTTCTCATCTTCATCGAACGTGATTAAGTGAAACGGAAATAATCGACTATCGACTGAGAAGTGCTCCACCCCCCCCTCTCCAAACCTAATTGAAAATCACATGCCACTACCGTTTGCGTGAGTCATGTTGTATGTTATAGGTTGCCCCTCCACTCTCTCGACCCGACAAAGAAAATCTCTTTTACTAAACATCTGAACATTGAAAATTTTCCGACACCCATAAAAAAGTTTCTGCGTCCGCCACTGGTTTAAGGGGCAGCACCCCAGGTGGGGTCCAAGGAGATGAGCCCCTAGTGCAGGTCTCGCTGCCGGTCAGCGGACGCAAAAATTCGATTTCCATAGCCCAGAGTTTTGAGTCTTAGTTTGGGACCGAATCATTGCTTTACCAATTATCGGTAATAAAATTATTAAATTTCTTGCTTCAATAAGATTTGCATCTTTGCAAAACTGAAATTTTGGTTATGCTTCATTTCACATGCGTTAATAGGTGATACTAAATTATTTAGGTAAAAACGGAATCACGTCAAACGTCTCTCAGAGCGTATTTAAAATGTATAAAACTTAATGATAAAGATCTTCGTTTTTGTGCACCAGGGAAGTTTCAAAGTAATTCATAGAGTTCAGTTCATGTAATTTGAGTCAATTTCATGTAAATGCCCACATCAGTTGTTGGCTCAAGCATATGAATAACAACATAACAATATTATTGTTGTATTCCTCATGACATAAATGTTATGGACTGAACCATTACAAAGTATGTGAGTTGTTTTATATCGGTTGTATAGGCAACAAATGTGAAGTTTATAGCCCAAATGGCTCTTTCACCCATCAGACTAGTCTTTTGGGTTGAGTTTTCTTGTTTGGTTTGTAACATTGGTATTAGAGCCAAACTCGGAGTGGTGGCCTGGAGGAAACCAGTCGTGACCAACGAGGATGTTGGCTCTTAAGGAGGGTTGAATTATCCACTGAAACCATCGCAAGATATTAGACTTGTCCCACATCAGTTGTATGAGCAACAATTGTGGGGTTTATAACCCAAATGACTCCCTCACACATCATATTAGTCTTTTCGGTTAAGTTTCTTGTTTGGTTTGTAATAATACGTCAATAATAAGTTTTACGAATTATCTAATTAATTTCCACAATCACATTACTTACATTATCTTTTACATAAATAACCAACAACAACATCGATTTATGAGAATGTGGAGATCAAATTGCTTTGTCTCTAAGATCAGTTTGATTAAAATTAGAATTAATAACAAAGATGGTCCCTGAAGTGGATGTCAGTTAAAAGTTCAGTTAATTTTTAAAAAAAATGACAATGTTACCCTTGTATTACAAAAAAAAACAAATACTATTAAGTATTATTGGGACCCACCGAAAGATAAAAAGAAAAAAAAACTATACTAATTAACCAAAAAAGTGAGACCCACCAAACCTAGTTTATCTTCTTCTTCAACCTAGAACACCCATCCCCATCTCCGGTCATTAATTCCGACGATTCAAATTCCGGCACACCACCCTGTTGTTCGACCATAAAACCACAAAACACAGCTTTAACTCCAACCTTGTTGTAGGAACCCGTTTGTATAAAATAATAAAAACAATTTCACTAATTCTAATTACACTACTGAAAATAAATAAAGCAGTAAATTACAGAATAAATAGAAATTACAAAAAATGGGGAAGAAACATAGATTTGTGGCTGAGGATTCGTATTCAATACGAGTCCCTTAAAACAAATTTCGAGTCTTCCAAGAGAATTCGTTTGTTTCTCAGGGTACAGCAGTCGAAGCAGTATGTATTGTCGGGGAGGAACTATCACCTGAAAGAATACCTTGAGAGAGAAGAGTGTGAGGAACAGAAGCTTGCTAGTCTGTGTATCGGAATGTCTTGGTGTTTATGGTGTGTCTTCAAGCAATGAGCACCTTGGTATTTATAGGGGAAACAAAGACGAAACACTTCAAAAGAATTAAAGCGAAAATAATTTGCATTAAACGTCTTCAATGCATTTTATTATGTTTTAATTCTTCAACTTGTAACTGACTTCTGTTTCAAGATTCTGTGTAACAGAAGCTGTGGAACTGAACTTGTTACTCAGTAGTCACTGGTCATGCTAAACAGATTTCCTCCTCCTGAGTAGAATGGCCTTCCTGAGTGAGCTAGTCATGCTGGCCAGATTTACTCTTCTGGAGTAGACTTGGCTCTCCTTAGTAAACTTGGTCATTGACCAGATTTACTCTACCGAAGTAGAATTGACTCTTATGAGTAAACTTCGATATGCTGACCAGATTTACTCCTGAGTAAGCCACATGGCCTCACACCAGCCTTCAAAAATACTAAGGCGGGTCTCAAGCGGCTCGCGTGCCAAGTGCGCCATCAAAACGCCATATTACACCCACGCCACGCGCGTGTGCGAGTCCAGGTGCTTCGCCCCATATAGGGTCCAGGTCCCACTAGTGTTTACTTTAAAAGAAACAAACTTCTTAGGAGGCTCCCATAATATACCACTTCAAGATTGGTCCCCGCACCTATTTAGGACAACTTTCCACACTTTTTCCTTCCAATTTTCGCAACTTTACACAGCCATAAACACCCAACTTTAAGCATCGATATCTCATCATCTTAGATCCATTTTGGATGCGGTTTTGTTCGTTGCGAAGCCCTCAAAACATATAACACAAAACCAAAAAAAAATATACGCAAAACTACATCGGTTGCATATATTTATTTCTGTCCAAAGTTGAAAAAAGTCATTTTTGTAACTTAGTGAAAACACATGTTTTCACCCAAAATTTCCAACACTTGTATCACCGTCCTCCCCAGTCCCCTCCCACAAATCTGGCAACACCCGCAACCACCTCCGGTAACCACCATCGCCTGTAACGACCTAAAATACCTGACTAGATTTGAGAACTCACAACTAACGACCTGAAACGCCTGACCCGATGCACTTATTTCTACCTTACATATTTGGAAACCCGCCGCCACCACTTCCGGTGACTGTCGTCTCCTGAAACGACCTGGAATGACTGGACAAATCTGAGAAGTCACCACAAATCGACACCCATACCTCATCTCCTCACCCACTCACGTTTTTCCGGCCACATTAGTTTCGATCTTTGGAGGCGACCGTTTCATCAGTTTAGGGCATTGCATGAGCAAGGGTTGTTGGTGTGTGCTTGGTGGTCCATCGAAACTGAAAATCGTTTAAGCAAGTAATAAAATCCTCTTTATGGTTATTCTGAAGTTCAATTGAAATTCATTAGCTATTCTAAACTTCCTTGATACACTTCTTCGCATAATCACCAAATTTCGGTTAATCAAATGAGTGACTCAAAACTTTTTTTCATCAAATTTCACATCTATAAGTCTCTTTTAAGAACTGAATCTTTTGAGAAACTAGATAAAATTATTAGAAAGGCATACTAGTAGTTACTGTTAGCATAATAAGTCTGTTATGGGCTTTAGCCCATTTAGCTTCATATTTAATGTTTGCTTTCTTTTCATTTGTAAGCTAATCTTCACTTGAATAATATTGAGTCTCCATCTTTTCTCTGTACATGTCCATTTGTTAACATGGTATCAGAGCTGAATCGATTCATGCTTGATTGAAGATTTTTGTTGTCGCTTCCGCTCCGTTGTTGATTCGTTCATTGTTTGGTTTGTTCGTTGTTGAAGGGTAGAGCTCGGATTACCTCAAGTTTGCGGTTTTGAAGTTTGCCAACCAGGTATCAAAGTTACAGATTTCGTTTTATTTGAACTGAATTGTGTGTTTGGAAGAGCTTCTGGACAGATTGACAGATTTGGACCTTGTTTCTGTCACGATTTTCGAAGTTTGCGGTATTCAAGTTTGCGGTATTCGAAGTTTGCGGTTACCTCAAGTTTGTGGTATTCGAAGTTTGCGGTTACCTCAAGTTTGCGGTATTCGAAGTTTGCGGTATTACGAAGTTTGCGGTATTACGAAGTTTGCGGTATTCGAAGTTTGCGGTATTCCAAAGTTTGCAGTATTCCAAAGTTTGCGGTATTTGAAGTTTGCGGTTATTCTCTTGTCGTTATGTTTTGATAATATGGCTGGAAAAGATGACTCTCTTCAGTCTATTAGTACTCGTCTGGATGGTAAAAACTACGCCTACTGGAGTTACGTAATGAAAAACTTTCTTCAAGGGAAAAATATGTGGGGTTATGTCACCGGTACTAAGGGAAAACCTACTGATAAGTCTAAGACTGTTAAATATGTCTTAGCTCTCGATACATGGGAAACGGATAACTCTAAAGTTATCACTTGGATCAACAACTCTGTAGGTCAGTCCATTGGTAATCAGTTGGCTAAATATGATACAGCTAAGGAGGTTTGGGATCATTTGGAAAGGATGTATACTCAGTCTAATTTTGCCAAGCAGTATCAGTTAGAGTTTGATATCCGTGCTCTTCAACAGAATGAGATGAGCATTCAAGACTTCTATGGAGCTATGACGGATTTATGGGGTCAATTGGCACTTACAGAATCTGCAGAAGTGAAGGTGTTTAAACCTTATATTGATCGAAAGGAGGAACAACGTTTGGTACAATTCTTGATGGCATTACGTTCAGATTTTGAAGGACTCCGTGGAACAATTCTTCATCGTTACCCTCTTCCAACAGTTGATTTAGTTGTTCACGAGTTGATTGCAGAGGAAACTCGGTTAAAATCTCAGGTTGATAAAGGTCCTAAAGTAACTAGTACTCAAGCTGTGTTTGCCGTTCCTCCTAACCAGTCTAGGCAAGGTGCTAAATTTGCTTTTGATGAATGTGCATTCTGTAAAGGGAAAAATCATTGGAAGTCTCAATGTCCGTTATTACTTAGCTGAAAGAATTCTAACTTGCAGAAGCTTCCACAACAGAACAGATCAGGTGGACATTTTCCGTCTCGCTCGTCCACTTCTGCTGGTTCATCTGGTCCATCTTCATGGACATTTAAACCACCTCAGTTTACTGCTGCTGCTACACCACCATCTGTAGAAACTTCTAAACCACCATCTGCTCTGGATCCGCAGGTTTTTGAACAGTTCAGATAGTTTCTTGCCGCCAACCCTACCGCTATGTCTGCTGCGGGACTGTCTTCATCTTGTACCTCAGGTATTTCGTCATCATTATGGATTTTGGATTCTGGTGCCTCACATCATATGTCTCCCTATCTGTCTTCTTTTCTTTCTTTATCTCCTGTTTCTCCAGTTTCTGTCATGTCTGCTAGTGCTACTACATCTATTTCAGTAGAAGGTGTTGGCTTTGTGTCTACCCCACATGTGTCTCTCAATGATGTCTATTATATTTCGAAGCTTGCCTTAAATCTTGCTTAGGTCAGTCAGTTGTGTAAGTCTGGAATTTGGGTTTTCTTTTATGACTCTGTTTGTGTTGTGTTGGATCAACACACTCAGAGGGTGATTAGGATCGGCCGTAGGGTGGGAGATTTATATGTCCTAGAAGAACTCAAAGTGCTTGCACCTGGTGTTGCTGCCTTAAGTGTTGATTTATCTTCTTTTCGTTTAAGTACTTTGTCATCTGAATTTATATTTGGCATTCTCGTTTGGGACATGTGTCCGTATCTCGTTTAAAATTTTTGGTTTCTTCAGGCGTTTTGGGTCAGTTGCAAACTTGTGATATTTCTGATTGTAGTGGTTGTAAACTTGCCAAATTTTCTGCTTTACCTTTTGACAAAAGTATTTCTCATTCTGTTGCACCATTTGATATTGTTCATTCTGATGTGTGGGGACCATCACCAGTATCCACTAAGGGTGGTTCACGTTATTATGTTTCCTTTATCGATGATTACACTCGTTATACCTGGTTGTACCTTATGAAACGTAGATCTGAGTTCTTTGACATTTATAAAACATTTAGGGCTTATGTTCAAACGCAGCATTCGGTTGTGATAAAGTGCTTCAGGTGTGACTTAGGGGGTGAATACACCTCTAATGATTTTACTCGGTTGCTTGCATCAGATGGTACCATACACCAATCGTTTTGTACTGACACACCTCAACAGAATGGTGTTGCTGAAAGGAAACATCGCCATCTTATGGAAACCGCTCGTTCATTCCTTTTATCTGCTGAGGTACCTAGTGTCTTTTGGGGAGAAGCACTCCTGATCGCCCAACCTGTGATTAATAGGATCCTTACTTCTCACAATGATGGGATGTCTCCGTTTGAAAGTATTTTCGGTGAACGCCCAGATTATGGTGAGTTACGGGTTTTTGGATGTACTTGCTTTGCTCTCCGTCCTCATGTTGAACGAGACAAGTTGACAAATAAGTCAGCCTTATGTGTATCCTTAGGCTATGCCAGTGGTCCCAAAGGATATGGCAGGGGAGAGAAAGGATATCGTTGTTTTGATCCTGTAAGTCAGAAGCTATATGTATCAAGACATGTTACATTTCTTGAACATATTCCCTTCTATTCGATTCCAGATAAGTCACATGATGTAACAAAGTCAGATCTTCATAACATTGATCCTTTTGCTAGCAACGTTGATGTCTCAACCTCTGATGTTCCAGATTCGTCTGTTGATTCTAATATGCATGCTTCAGATACGTTTGTTGCACATGATGTGCCAGATCATGAACCTTCCACGCCATCCTGTACTAATGTTGATCCTCCGCCAGTTGAAACTAGAAATTTTCCACCTCCGAGAAAGTCTACTCGTGAATGTAAGTCTACTCAACTACCAGACTTTGCATACTCTGCTTACTCTGCTTCCTTTAGTTCATTTATCGCAAGCATTCATCATCTGTCTGAACCAGAATCATATAGAGAGGCTGTCTCTAACCCTCTATGGCAAAATGCTATGGCTGAAGAGCTCACCGCTCTTCATCAGACCCACACCTAGGATTTGGTTCCACTACCACCAAGTAAACATAAGGTTGGTTGTCGTTAGGTGTATAAGATTAAGACAAAGTCTGATGGCTCTGTTGAACGATACAAGACCAGACTTGTGGCAAAAGGATATTCGCAAACGTATGGTATGGATTATGAGAAGACCTTTGCCCCTGTGGCAAAAATGACAACAGTTCGTACTTTAATAGTTGTTGCGTCCGTTCGTCGGTGGAAGATCTGTCAAATGGATGTTAAAAATGCCTTTCTGAATGGTGATCTTCATGAGGAGGTTTACATGACTCCACCCTCGGGAATAGCTCATCAGCCTGGTGAAGTTTGTCGTCTTCGAAAAGCTCTATATGGGCTCAAACATGCTCCTCGTGCCTGGTTTGAAAAATTCTCTACAGTCATCACTTCTCTTTGTTTTCTTCCTAGCAATCATGATTCAACATTATTTGTTCGATGTATGAATGTTGGACGCATTCTCTTGTCTTTATATGTGGATGATATGATTATTACAGGCGATGATTATGATGGCACTGAATCTTTGAAACGTGACTTGGCTCACCGTTTTGCTATGAAAGATTTGGGATTATTACGGTATTTTTTGGGGATTGAGGTAGCTCAATCTAAAAAGGAATATCTTCTCTCTCAGACGAAGTATATTTCTGATCTGTTTCAACGTGCGAGACTCTCTGATAACATAATTGCAGACACTCCTCTTGAAACCAACGCACGTTACTCTCCCACTGATGGTGTTCCTCTATCTGATCTAAGCCTATATCGTACCATTGTAGGCAGTTTGGTTTATCTTACAGTTACTCGCCCTGATATCGCTCATGATGTTCATGTGGTTAGCCAGTTTGTTACCGCTCCTACTTCTGTTCACTAGGGAGCTGTTCTTCGTATTTTGAGATATCTTCGTGGCACTCAGTTTCAAAGTCTTATGTTCCTCTCTACATCTTCTCTGGAATTGCGTGCATATAGTGATGCTGATTGGGATAGTGATCCTAATGATCGTAAAACCACTACTGGATTCTGCATTTTCCTTGGTGATTCCTTAATCTCATGGAAAAGCAAGAAACAAGATGTTGTTTCTAGGTCCTCCACTGAGGCTGAATATCGTGCTATGGCTGTGACTACATGTAAAATTGTTTGGTTATGATGGCTTCTGTCAGATATGGGGGTTGTCATTTCCTCGCCTACCCCATTACATTGTGATAATCAAAGTTCTATGCGGATCGCCAAGAACTCTGTCTTTCATGAACGGACAAAACATATTGAGATATATTGTCATTTTACTTGTCATCATCTTTAACTCGGGATCATCTCACTTCCTTTTGTTCCATCAGCCTTGCAAATTGCAGATATTTTCACCAAGGCTCAATCGGCATCTCGGTTTCGTTTTTTGTGTGACAAACTCTCAATGTTTATTTCTGTTGCATTGTGAGTTTGAGGGAGGATGTTAGCATAATTAGTCTGATATGGACGTTAGCCCATTTAGTTTCCTATTTAATGTTTGCTTTCTTTTCATTTGTAAGTTAATCTTCACTTGAATAATATTGAGTCTCCATCTTTTCTCAATACATATTCATTTGTTAATAGTTACTTGCCCATAACATATGAAATTTATATGATTCGACTAACAAAATTATTTATTTTGGGGCATAAATAACTGTATTCTTAGTACCTTAGAATAAATTTTAATTTCAAACTCCGCCTTCTCATTCTGGAACTTCTCACTTTGTTCTAGACACTTCTCAGCTTCTGCTTTCAGTTTCTCATTTGACTTTGTTTTCATGACAACTTCCTCCTGTTTTATTACAAGAAAAAAATAACATTAACGGATGGGGTAAATTGACAAAGAAATATTAGCTAACCGGAAAAAAAATGAGTGTCTCCGGATTTTGGTCGGAGATGAAACGTCAAGGTTACCTAAGGGGGTTATTGAGTTCTAATCACTGATTAACCCACAAATAAAGGAAAAACTAGGTGATAAGACTCGCCGGAGATGGTGGTGAAGTGGAGAGACGAGACTCGCCGAGAATAAGGGGGAGGGAGGGGCCGGGTGGGTGGGTGGCATGGTTGATGGGGGTGGAGTGAAGAGGTGGTGGGGTCCACTTCCTTAGTCTTTTTATATTTTTTTTAATCTTAAGGGGCATTTAGGTCATTTCACATGTCATTAACAAAGTAATTTAACGTCCATTCAATTCAGGGGTCAAATTTGTTATGTTCGTAGATACTATTGGACTGAACCTGTAGCTTACCAATCCTAGTGGCCATAAGTGAAATCAGTGTAAATAACAGAGACCATCTGTGTAATTAATTCTTAAAATTAAGTCATTAAAATCTCTCCATAACTCAAAAACATGCAGCCATGTCGTATCTGGTAAACCTGAAGTTGTTGATCTTGAAGTTCTCCAAGAAAAGAGAGTTTAGACTAATTAGAGGATCATCATCTGTTGTCTACCTGATTTTAATCAAAAATCTTGCAGCTTCCATAGTTGATAAAACTCATTCAAGTGATAATGCGTCTTTGTGTCCGGCTTTTGTTATATTGAAATTATACTATAAGGACTATAAAATAATACAACTCTAGGGACTGAATTTGTTATTTTACAGAAGCTTGGGGCAGAAAGAGCCAAAGAAAAGAAACACCAGACTCCAGCCAGTCTAACCTCAAGGCTCATACACAACACCACGTTGATCATTAGACCTACACATTAAGCAGTCCAATTGTTAACCCCAAATCCAAATCCAAATCCAAATCCAAATGCATACCAACCCAGTTACCCGGTCCAGTTCCATGTAAAGTAATTTTTTTCATCAAAGATTGATTTGGGTCAATTGTTTTATAGTTTTTAACTTTTTATCCCTTAAACATATAAAATAAAATTAAAAAACATAACGATCGAGCTCTCAGTTTATTTTCTTTCTTCATATATGACAGATTCCTTCTGGGGTTTACAACTTAATTTCTAATTATGTATAAACCATAACACTTTACTATGCAATTTGTTTAAGAAACAGTCATTTTTTTTTCGTTTATACATATGCATTTTCTATAAAATTGTGAGTGGATGTGGAGTGCGACCTTAGGCAAATCTCATATTGTTATGTTTTGTAAACGGGAGAGATGTTGGGTTTATAAGGAATGCCCTGCCTCAAATATCACAACGCGTTTTGGCGGAATCAGGCAAAGTTGCTAAACACGATAAAGCTTGTTTAGAGAACCAACACGTGTTTATCCCTTTTGCTTTTGATACTTTTGGGTTCCTAGCACCGGAGGCAGTGGAATTCCTAAACAGGGTTCAACGAGTCGTGCATAGTAATATTTCGGCCTCTAAGACCCAAAAATTTGTTTTTAGTAGGATCGGTTTTGTTATTCAAAAGGGGGTTGCAGCGCAACTTGTTGCCCGTTTACCTGCCACTGTATTGTAATCGTCCTATTTTAATTCTAGTTTAATTATGAAAAAAAAATGTTATTGGATAAGAGGAGAACTCCACAGTTAAACGTGCTCGGGTGGGAGTAATCCAGGATGGGTGACCCCCTACGAAGTTTTCACCCAGGCAACCAAAAACAAATCTGTGAGCTCTTAGGGGGCAAAACGGACAATATTGTTGGTACGAGAGGTCGGATGTTACAGCGAGACTACCAAAGTTTATCATTGATCACTTGATAAGGACGAAATAGTTGTTCCCGGTTATTAACATTGTTGCTACCAAAATCCGTACCCATGGGCGGATTCATTATTATTTGGCAGGGTGGAGAGGCACTCACTCAACATGCATTTGGAAGTTAAAAATATAAATATCAATTTCAATTTTATATTAAGGCCTTCTTATTTTACAACTAGGCTCCCTTTCATTTAGTGTTTAGTTAAAAATGTAGAATACTACTTCCTATTTTACATCAAGGCCCCTTTCTATTTTACATCAAGGCCCCATTCTTTCAATGTTTATTTAAAAATATAGAAGGCAACTTCCCAATTTACCTCCAGGTCTCTTACATTTTACATCAAGCCCCCGTTTCTTTCAAAATTTTAAAATGATAGTCCATTACTACTCTAAAAAATATTGCTATTCTTTTAACACCACATGCATTGTTTTATTTTTTATAATGAGATAAGTTTCTCTAGAAATGATGACGAAATGACAAGATGTATTTATGAATCATTGGTGCTCTTAAGTGATCTTTGACATCATTATTATGTTTTTGTTTCTTATAAAACGCTTAAATGTATATGGTCGAAACCCTTAAAAATTTCATTACTAGAAATCAGATAATTAAGCTACACATTTCATTAGAGGTGGCAAAACTAGCAGGCTTCAAACCGACAATTTAATATAATTCTTTTGACCTGACCCATTATGGCTTGACTCGTTCTAGCCTGACCCATTTTTGGCATCCACTGAAGAAAAAACTTGGATCCGCCACTGTTCGTACATTTGTGTCTAGTAGCCTGATTATCAGAAAATAAGGGGGTCAGTCCAGTGAAGGTGATGTCCAACTCTTTTAAAAGCCACCTCATCCATAAGATTTCGCTGACTGTGGAAGCCATGGACCGATATTCTGCTTCGGCGGAGGAACGAGAAACAATCGATTGTCTCTTTGTTTTCCAAGAAACTAGTGCTCCACCTTGGAGAAGTAAATTAATATCATGATCGTGATTTTCTAGTGTACGGACCCAAGCCAGTCAAAATCACTGTAGGCGGTAAGATTGTAGCCTCTTTCTCATGGAATAAAAATATATGGTCTCGGTGTCCCTTTGGAAATGAGAAGCTAAACTCACTCACCCGCACGGTTTGGCCGGATCAGTAGATTTAAACATTTCGGATGTTTATCAATTCGGTTTAATGGTTTAACAAATTAAACACAAAATTATCTAAATCATTAGTTTGTATTAAATTTTATAAAAATAAAGACTATTTAATAGTTTATCCAAATTAAACTTTAAACCGTGAACCAAACCATTAAATTAACGAACCATCAAAATAGATCGTGTAAATCTCAAACCAAATATGTTTCAATTTAAACGATTATGTGACAAACTTAAACAAAATCATCTTAATGCGTAAAAAATATATAAATTGAGAAACCTTGTATTTTGTGGCTCTTTATGATGACGTGGTAAAAGTTGTTGTCTGGAAGCTTCCAGATCGCCTGTTCATGCACTCTCTCGAAAAAACTCACCGATCCTTCTTGATAATGGAATACTCTAGAAATCTCCTCGACTCCCATATATATAAACCAAACAAACCCATCATTAACCCACGACTTGAATTCACACATTCGCACCATATTACCTACATAAATACATTCTCTTATTTTCCAATCTCCGATTCAACTCACGACCAAAAATGGCGATGACGAAGCCAAAGACAACAACCTTTTTGGTGTTAACAGCAATGGCGTTCTTTATGATCGGTTTTCCCAGGAAAACGAATGCTCTAATTCCTTACAACAGACCTCTATGGGACATGAAGATTCCTTCCGAAGACCCATTCAAGATCCTGGAACAAAACCCGCTCAACATCCCTAAAAACCTCGACACTATCAACCTGGCACGTGCCGATTGGAAGGAGACTCCGGGACATCACGTGATCTCCCTGGATGTCCCCGGAATGAAGAGAGAGGACATAAAGATCGAGGTGGAAGAGAACAGGGTGTTGAAAGTGAGCGGAGAGAGGAAGGCGGAAGAGGAAGCCGAGGGAGATAAGTGGCACAGGGCGGAGAGGACAAGTGGGGTGTTCTGGAGGCAGTTCAGGTTGCCGGCGAGCGCAGACATGGAGAAGATAACGGCACATCTTGAAGATGGTGTGTTGAAGATCAAGGTGCCGAAGGTGGCTCAGGTGAAGAAACAATCGAAGGTTATTGACATTGTGGGGCAAGGGAGCTCCGGTGAAGATATCAAAGCAACAAAGGCAGCTGCTTGAATAGTTGAATTTCAACATAATATTGTGATGTTTCATGTTTGTGGTTGTTTTGGGTTTTGAGTTTTTAAGGTTTATGTTGCATTATAAAAAGATAGTACTTAATAATATGCACTAAATGATTGTAAATCGTTATAATTAATATAAATAAAAATTTTCATAAATATTACACATTCTAACAATCTGAATCTAAAATATTTGTAACTACTAAATGGAAACAACTATTAGAATTCTACCGTGCGACATGGTGTAAATTTGTTTGGTTCGTTATGATACCGTTATGGAAGTGACACTCGCTATAGCAAACGAAGGAAAAAAACTTAAAAAATAAATTCGTTATATGATGCCGGATATCGGTAAGTGTTTTACGTCGATTGAAAATCCAAACAAAGAATACCGGTATTGGTTGGTCAACGGTCCCGGACTTTTGGCACAAGCCGATTAAAAAAATTATGGGTTGAGGAGTTGCGTCCTAGGCTGATGATACCGATAGCATGGAAGTGAGCCATAATCTTCAAGAAAACCGATTAAAAAACTATAAGAACCGGTTCAGAAAACCGGTTCAAACCGGTTTTTTTGCTGAAAAAAATAGCCGTTACTCAACGGATTTATAGCCGTTAGAGTCGAAGGTACATTGGCACAAACTTTTTAGCGTTTATGCCTACTACCGTTTTTGAGGAGTTTGATATTTTGGCTTGTTGGAAAAAAATGAAGCTTCGTTTCCGATTCTTTCCGCCATGGCCCGTGATGTACTACCCGTCCAAGCTTCCACGGTAGCTTCGGAATCTGCGTTTTCTTTTAGTGGCAGGGTCTTATCGATACGAAGGACTAGACTCACCCCCCTAGCGATGGAAATGTGCATTTGCTTGAAGGACCATTTGGATGCGATGGATAGTATACAAGACCAAACTTCTCTCGAAGACGAAATTCAAGCCGAAGAAATCATACACAACAACGAAGTTGATCTTGGAATATCCGAACCAGTCACCGATGAAGAACTAGCCGAAGATGCAAGGCTACGAAGCTCCAATTCCGAAGACAACGCACAACAATAATCATTCAATATTCAAAAAATAAAAATATATATTGTCATTTGTAATGTTTTACAATTTTATAATTTTATCTTGTCATGTTTTTTAATTTCCGAACTTTTCAAATATTAAAAAACATTGCACTTTATGTTTTATATTTGATATATTTTTTTTATTTTTTATTAAAAATATCGAATTTATTTGAATTTATTCGATTTTTTTAATTAAAACCGGTTTAACACACAAACCGGTTTCAACCTGACCCTAACCGGTTTAATAGGTTAGGGATTTCCTTGCCTCCAAACCGGGTTAACCCGAACCGGTTTAGGGCCAAACTGGTTTTGACTTTCCGTTAACCAAACCGGTTCAGGTTAAAAAACCGTTTTATGCACCTCTATATATAGATAAAGAGGTTATCTAGACCATGATTTATCTAATAAATAATTCGGATCAAGTGTGTTACTATATTTTTTTTTGAACGAATAACAAACAGAGAATTGCCTAGGTATTTCGTACGGGGTGACCTATTGGCAAAAGGCCACCCCCAACTGTGCCAATCCAGCCGTACGGAGCCCTTAAGCGCCCCAAGTTATCTCCAGTTTCGGGGAAGACCCACCCGCCCGAAAGCCCACTGGTGGTAAAACCCGGACGCCCTCGGGATTGAACCGGAGATCACAAAGATCCCGATCTTCCTTCATTGCCCCTCCTAAAGTGATGCATGTGAGGATAAAAAATCTAGGCTTCCTATCACTGTATCACATTAAAAGTTGCTCGTTACTATACTAAACTTACATCGCTTGACATGACATGTTTGATGTATGGTCAATTGGTCATCATGAGTGAGTAAAGCAAAGACAAATCATAGGGGAAAATCACGAGATTAGCCCTTTGACTAACTTCATTTATCAAAATAGTGATTGACCCAATAAATTACCAAAAAATTTGACTTATAGAAGCTTGATAGATACATTATTGGAAAATATCGCCATCGACGATATATTATGACAAAATATCGCCAGAAAAAAGAAAATATCGTCACTTTAAAAGAAAATATCGCCATTTCAAGAGAAAATATCTCCCTTTTATTTTACTATATACACTTTGTCTTTCTCTTTATTTAACTTTTACCCCTTAAACTTTTGTCTTTTTAACATTTGTATTTTTTGTTTTTACCCATACATATATGACATAAATTATATATATATATATATATATGACAGAAATTTAATTAAGAATAATAAACTAATTTCATGCATAAATATAAATCAATTCCACGCCAAAAAATTAAAATTAATTAATTTAGTAAATATTAATCAATTCAATGCTAAAAAGTTTAAAATTAATTAATTAAATTAATAAATTTAACTCAATTCCATGCCAAAAAAAATTAAAATTAATAAATACAAATCAGTCCATGCCAAAAAATTAAAATTAATTAACTAAATTAATAAATATAAATCAATTCAATGCTAAAAAATTTAAAATTAATTAAATAAATCAATAAATATAAATCAATTCCATGTCGAAAATTTTAAAATTAATAAATATAAATCAACGTGGTCGTGGGTTCGAGTCCCACGGATGGCGCCAGCCCTTCTAGCTCAGTTGGTAGAGCACGTGGCTTTTAACCACGCGGTCGTGGGTTCGAGCCCCACGGATGACGCCAATAAAGAGTCCCAAAATCTCAACACGCGGTCGTGGGTTCGAGTCCCACGGATGGCGCCAGTAAAGCCAATTCGATTACTATTTCTTAGATATTGTTCTTAAGAATGAATACAATTATCTCAAGATGCTCCAAAACTTATGAGTTCGTTACTATTTATAGACTATCTCCATTGGTCGAGAGTCCTCTTTCTTTCATCATGCAAGTCCCCTTTTTAGCTCGAGTGGGCCCCATTCCTTGTAACCGTAAGTTTGTTAAATCAGAATTCCTATTTTGTCCTTGAAAATGGAAACTGTTATTATTATATCTTGTCAAATTCCATGCCAAAAAAGTTTCAAAATTAAAATAATAAAGTCCATAAAATTATTAAACTGTATCCATAAATTGATAAAATATTAAATTGTATCAATTTAAATATCATTTAGCATTAAACTTTAAATATCTCCTATTTATAGTTTTCTAAAATTGATAAAATCTTTAAATTGTATCAATTTATAGTTTTCTAAAATTTGTGATTTCATTCAAATATATCGCTAAATGGCGATACTTTGTTGTTTTTTTTTTTTTTGAAAAGTTAAAATTATTACAACTTATTGTTCGTAAAGTATTTAAAAACTTGAAATTATGAACTAAACATTAAGTAACTACTTGAACAGTAAGGTACACCACTTCCTGCTTTTTGTACAACTTTTTTTTTAACAAATAAGCAGACAATTTTTTTATTCCACGTCACATCTAGTAAGACACTAGATGAGAATAAAACTTACTTTCCGTTCACCAAATTACACCATCAAAGCTTTCACGCCAACAAATACCAAGATTCTATCCTTAAATCCAAGATTTTAGCTCGTAATTTCAAGTTTAGAAAAGTAGCCTCATGCACTTCCTTCACAATCTTTTATCCAGAAAACTGACCTCCCCTGAAAATTTTGTTGTTCCGGTGCACTCATAGTAGCCACATTGTCGTAAATATTACACAAAATAAAGCTTTCTTCTTCCTATTTGGTAACGCCATGTCTTTTGTTTGGATAATCAGCTCCTTGACCGAACTGCAATTGGTTACTTGCTGCAGCCCCACCCATCTTCCAATTGCCCACCATACTGATTTTGTAACCAAGCAAGACACCAAGATGTGATCCGCTGATTCGTCCGCAATCCCACAGAGCGGACATCTACTATCTCCGGTGTTGGTTCCGCGTTTAGCTAATTGATCTTTCGTAGGGATTCTACCGTCTATGGCTCTCCAAACGAAAGTGTTTGCTTTGGGGACTGCCCAATTGCACCATTGCATTACCGAGTTCCCTTGGATTGGATTAGCCGCCTTATCTAGCTCATCTCTGACTACTTTCACCGTGAATTCCGCCTCCCCATCTCCCTTCCAAATCCATGAATCCTCATGATCTTTAAGGTTGTAATTCATGATCATATTTAGGAGTTCCTCAGCTTTCCTCTTTGTTTCCTGCTCTTGTGGTAATATGACCCAATTCCAGTCTCATACTCTCGTTTCACTGCACCTTGTATAATGATGGATGGAAGCGGCCACCAATTCATTTTATCATTAAAATGATGGATAACTCTTTACCTAATCATTCCTTCTTCCCACCAATTCATTTTATCATTAAAAAAACTTTATTGACATATGTTCAAAAGAGTAGCGAGCCATTAGGGCCTTTTTTTATAGTTTTGTTGACCAACAAGAATTGGTCTGCCTTTTATTTTATGGAAAATTCCCAAAATGAACACTCTACTTTTCATTTTCTTCAAAATAAACATGCCAAAATTGCCAGAATTTTCATCAAATGGGTCGAAATCGTCGACATTGATTTCGCCAGAACTGATTGATTTTTCATTGGAAAATTGATTGTTTTCGCCGAAAACAAACGTCTAATTTCACCGGAATCTCAGTCGGCGTTTCACCGGAACCTCGTCGGCGTTTCGCCAGAATCTGTAAATTTTGACGGATTTTCGTACACGTAACTAGTCTCTGAGTTATTCATGTGTCCCGACGAATTCACACTCTGGTTGAATGTTTCAATGAATTTGTCATATTTATTTAGTGAAAATTCAAACATTTAATTTAATAAGGATGTTGAAAACTCAAATGTTCATTTTAGGATTTTTTTTTCCTCTTTGTTTTAAGTATTTAACCCCTGAATGAAATCCCTAATTCCGTAGGAAACATCATGTAATTACTAGACTTGATAAGGGCAAAATGGGTACATGGAAACGTTTGTGCCCTGCAAATACCACCACCTCACCCATCTTCTCTGTTTATCTGTTCTTCTACTGGTCTTTTCACTTAAAAACCTCTGAATCGTTCCTCATACTCTCTCCTTCTATTTGATCTGATTTCTGTTTTTTCCTTTATCAAATCTATAACTTTCGATTGATACAATCTGTTCATCAGTTGTTTTCATTATCTGCTGATTTATTTATGATTTTTGATTGATATTTAATTTGAATCTGTTGGAATGACAAAGCTTTTGATCGGTCCGTGATAGATTGTTAGGGTTTAGGTGGAAAGAGTGTGAAACAAATGGCTTCATCAGTACCAGCAAAATCTCAACCGCTTCACAACTTCTCGTTACCGCATCTAATATGGAAGAACCACCGGACCGGCCGCAACAGAGAGACTCCGTCGTCATCGTCGCCACATCGATCTCCGTCTACTCCATTGCGTGAACCTCCGCCTCCGCCGCCGACTTCTCATGCTCATATTCATCATCCTCATCTGCGGCAGTCATCTCCGTCGTACGTTTCACGGCGGCCGTCGCCTCTGCACAAGCAACCTCCGCGAGATTCGGAGTCGGAATCCGAACCACGTCGCGCCGTTCCGATCGGAAAACAAAGCGGAAGAATAATTTCTGAACAATCAACAAAATCGATTGATGTTAATAAAGGAAACAGATCGAATAAGATCCGTATTCGTATCCCGAACACCGGCAACATAAAGCATGACGCCGCCGTGATCGAGGAAAACGTCGTACCGTTTTCAGCAGCCGAAGAAGAAGAATCGTTACCGAAGACTTGGAATCTGAGGCCTAGAAGGCCGTCGATGAACCACAAGCAATTGACCGGAGGCTTACAGGAGAAGAGAAATTTTCTTAATAATCCTGATAAAGAATCATTCGAAATGAAAAATAACAATCAAACCAATCTGATAACGTCAAAGAAGCAGAAATTCTCGATCGCACTTTCGCGTGACGAAATCGAAGAGGATATATTTTCATTGACCGGATTAAAACCTTCTCGCCGGCCAAAAAAGAGACCAAAGTCTGTTCAGAAACAACTTGATGTAAGTTTTCCGTCTCCCTCATCTTCTCAATTTCTTCACATATCAGTTTCTGTACATAATTGATTTTCTAATTCTGCAGACACTGTTTCCTGGTTTATGGTTGGGTTCCATAACAGCTGATTCATACAAAGTATCTGAACCTCATCTAAAGGTATAAATTGATTAATATATTATTTTGTGATGTGTGCTTTGAAGAATTGAATTGAAACTTACTCTCTGCAGGGTTAGATTTAGATCGGGCTTCGAGCAGATGAGGGTTGTTCTTTGATTGTTTTTTGGTAGAAGATCAAAGATTTACGCCTCCTAGATACTTTTCTTGAAGTTTTTTTCTAAGGTATTGAAGAACCTAACTTGTATAGATGAGTGTGAGAATAATCAATCCATCTTCTTGTTATGGTTTATTTATCTATCTTTTGATGAGCATAATGAATTAACAAAATAGCTTGTTTTTGTGAATTTTACAACCAGTAGTGAATGTACATTTGATGTATGGATGGTTTGGTTCAACCTAGATCATACTTAGAGTAGAAGTAAATTTCTTTTTGAGTCCACGTGGTTTGCTCAAAAAATCGCTTTGATTCAAATAGTTTTAATTGGACTTTTTGAGTACTCGTGGTTTTATTTTCGTTTCAATTAAAGTTAGACCTCTAATATCGTTAGAAAGATTCTGTTAAGTTATTGTAAATTGACTAATATACGTAAAAATAATATTAAAACTATATAAAATATCTTCCATCCCCTACCTTACAAACCCTAAACACAAACCATCCACCCCTATCTCTGAACGCCAAGCGCCACCGCCAGTCCGCCACCTTTGAACGCCACCCCTGTCGGTTTCCTCGTAGTCGACTCCTTGCAAGGCGGCTAGCATTTCAAGACCCACCCCACCCCTACCCCCCTCTCTCCCTTTCTGCTCTCTCTTTCCCCTCCCAAGACCTACCCCCTTAACCCTAGCTCCTTACACCTCTGTCTCATTTCAAATTATCGAACGCAGAGTCAATTTTGGAGTCCCAATTCGAAGGCAGACGAGGTAGGTCGGCAGGTGAGGTAGGGTTCACGGCAAACATGGGTAGGGTTCACAGCATCCAGGTCCGCGATGAGTTAGGGTTCACGGCGCTTTTCCGGTGACGGGTTAGGTGGCGGCAAGGGTTAATTTTGGAGTCCTAATTCGAAGGCAGATGAGGTAGGTCGGCCGGTGATGTAGGATTCTCGGCATCCAGTCCGGTGACGGGTTTGGTGGCTGCAAGGGTTTAGATCCCCTTGGGTGAGATAAAGATTACAGAGGAACGGTGGTGGGTGGTGGTCGTTAATCTTTTATCTTGTTGGTGATGGTCCTCCAACTACCTGCTGGAAAAACTAGAACAGTGGCGGTGATGGTAGTCCAAGAACCATAAGTACAGAACGATGGTGGTGGAGCTGAAGATCACAGGTTTTTGGTTGGGAACGGTTGGGCGTTAATCTCGTGATCTTGAATGGTGCCAGTCAGAGAGAGAGAGAACATAGAGAGGGGTAGGGGTGGGTTACATTTATGTAGTTTATATTTATTTTAATTTTTTGTTAGTGGGGGTATAGGATTTTTACTTCTGTACCCAAGCGAGCAACAATATGTTATTTTGTTTCTTGCAACTCTAACCGATAAGGCATGGGTTATATGGTCTTATATTTGTTTGTCATGTATATTGGTGGTCAAAGAAAGTGTAAACGTCATTAAAGAAGTTCTCACCGAGAACGACGAAATTTGGGCTTACCTGCGTCGGTGGTTATTTGGTCATCCGTCGGTGAAAGTCTCTTTATTCTCGTGTAGGCTATTCGTTGATGTTCCGTTGGTAGGGATATCAATGGATTATTTTGATTTTTATGATCTTTTTTCTTCTTTTTTTTTCGGTTACTATCCGTCGCCGTGAACAATCATTTGTTAAACTCGGTTTTCTAGTAATGTTCGGCACCGTAAAATAAACTAAAACTAGAGTTGATGCGCTAAACTAAAACCAGCTAGAGTTGATCCACTAAACTTCATTTTTTAACAGACTAAACTACATTATTGTCGTTTTTTTATTTTAAATAATACCCGAACATAAATATATTCTTCTTGTATAAAATTAAAAAAATGAGAGTTCTGTTGCATCTTGACCTTAAAATAAAAAAGGGGTTACATCATCAAGCTTTGCCGCTGTCAACAGATTCAGAAATTTGTCTAATGTGTGTTGGCACCTCTTTATTTGTGAGTGTGACGTCCATACTTATCATGCATCAAAAAGCTCTACTATATGCTAAGTTTATTGTATTTTCAGTTTTAACTTTGTGTTGATGTTGGTGTTCATATTCATTAATGTATCTTAATGATAGAACCAAGGAATTATCATGACGTTGCAACATTTTATTTTATACTTCTAAAATAACATCGTTTTTGTTATTATTATTAGTATTAACTAGTAATAGGACCCCGCGTTGAGGGGGGGGGGGTTTAAACCGTGAAAAATTATTGGTGAAACGCCGTCGCGATCCCGCGCTTTGATAACATACGTAACTTTGAATAAAAAAACGAAACATGGACGTCGAAACCGTAACAAACCCATGCATTATAGCAAGACCGTTGATAATATTCGAAGCTTTATATTAAGAAACGAAAACGTTAAAAAAAAGTAACGTCGGAACGTTGATAAAAATAAGCACGTCGCAACAGAAAAAAAGATCAAATAGTTAAAAATATTAACGTATAATATTTTAAAAGTTGTAGGAAGAAAAGAAAAGAAACTGTAAAAAAATCAAAATCTTGAATTAGTTTTGACGGCTTTTTCGTTTTTGCTTCGATCATTTGTACATAATACCCGCACAACTCCGCTTTAAGTGAAAGTTACATTGAAACGTAGATAAAAATAAACACGTGGCAACGATATATTCAAAGTTCTATAAAACATTAAATTTTAAAAGTTAAAAGAGAAAAATAAAAATATTAACGTATAATATGTATGCGATCTGACAGATTGCAAAGTACCCAGAAATTATAATTGCAGAAATTCGTTTGTGTTATTAATTACTTGTTCTTGTTGATTCGATTGTTGGTTTCTTGATATGGATGTGCAATAGATGATCCCTGTGGTTCTACATTGATATCAGAGCGCAAGGCTCAATCGATCCAATCATCTGTTGCAATCCAATCAAGAAATCGCTTACGTTTCTAATCAGATTTCAATTTTCGATTTTCTTCACTCAACCAAGAAATCAATTTCGTTTTATCAGATTAGTTTTAATCTGAAGTCAATTGAATGGGCCGTTCATCACAGGTTTGAGATTTCTGTCTTAGTCCTAGGGGTGTTCAAAAAAATCCGAATCCGAAACCGAACCCGAATTATCCGAAAATCCGAATCCGAATTATCCGAAAATTCGGATATCCGAAATTTCGGATATCCGAAATTCGGATATCCGAATTTTCGGATTCGGATTCGGATAGTGATTTTCGAATATTTCGGATAGTTCGGATATCCGAATATCCGAAATATTATATTTATATATTTTTTTTAATTATTTTTATTATTTAAAAATAAGAAAATTTGAATCAAAACCCGATATATTATATTTATATATTTTTATATGTATATTTTCTAATGTTTTTTAAGATTTTTAATTGTTTTTGTAATTTTAAAATATTTTTTTTATATATTTTTTTATTTTTTTTATATTTTCGGATATCCGTTTCACTATCCGAATATCCGAAATTTCGGATACGGATTCGGATAGTAAAATTTACTATCCGAAATTTTCGGATATCCGAAATTCGGATATCCAAAATTTCGGATATCCGGTTTTGAACACCCCTACTTAGTCCAACTGGTTAGAGACCGATTTGTTTTGTTGAAGAGAAAGGGTCTGTTTTGGTGATCGCAAAAGAAAGGAGATGGAACAAGTGGTTCTGTTAGCGAGGCAGTCATGGAACAAAGTCGGTGTTTGCGTGTGTGTTGTTGTGTAAGGCCCCAAACCTGGGAGGCCTCACTTATTGGTTTTACTCATCAACACATAGAACTTAAGCATAAGACTTTCAATAACACAGCGAAAACGTTTTAACACTTCAACATACGCAGCGGAAAATACATGACACGTCTAAACATAACTTGTCAAAATACAAACTAAAACTTCTCTTTAAAACATAATAAACTTTAAACATAAACGGGATGCCAGACTCTGATCTTCAGGGTAACTCCTCAAGCCAGCCAAGCATCCAAACTGCCACCTACACTTACCTGATATGCATACTAAAAGTCAGCTAATGCTGAGTGAATTCTAAAGTCTACATAAAACATCTTTACATATATTAAGGAGAAGGTTTTGCTTGTACATGTCTTTACAACCAATTGGTAAAATCTTTGCATTTAATATCTTTTAACTTTTATTACTGTCCGTATTGTCCCAATGGTTTAAGTTCAAAGGTCGACGAATAAGGAGAGTTAACACGACGCGTCACCGTGATATTTGTAACAGCCCTGACTAGCGTCAAGATACTGCTACCATACCGTTAATTCTATTATCACTTCTTAAGCACAAAGCTCACTTAGGCACTAAGCCTACCTCGGGCACTGAGCCCATCTAAGGCACTAAGTCCCACTTAGGCACTGAGCCCTTCTGGGGCACTGAGCCCACCTCAGGCACTGAGCCCTTCTTAGGCACTGAGCCTACCTCAGGCACTGAGCCCTCCTTAGGCACTGAGCCCATGACTGACTCTCTATTGGTATTCATTCTCGAAGGAAAAACATTTCTCTTTACTAATTACTTTCTTTAAAATCTCATCTTCATTCTTTTGAAAATATCTTTGTTATTAACAAACCTTTCCTAAGCATCATTCTTTACATAAAACATTTCGTTTGTCTCTTTTAAACATTTATGTAAATCATGACTTTCGTCATCGTTTATTAATATAAAATATGTAATAAACACACTGTTCACTAAGTATGCACATCACCCCAAAAGTAGGCAAGAAAGGGGATTAGAACTCACCTGGTATCTTAGCTGGAATGGTCTACCGGATCTCACACAATTTGAACAATCATAACAATTTGACACGTATTAGACTTAACTTGACACTAAGCGGTTTCACCATTTATGGCTAGGCGAACTTAAGGCTAAGTTCGCCTCTTTCTATCCTGGCGAACATACTGACTTCACTAACCAGCTATATATACCCATAGACCTGATGCCTGCGCACTTAGCAAGTGCGGAGGGCCTTGTTCTTGCGTACTTATCAAGTACGCAGACTTTGTTCTTGCGTACTTATCAAGTGCGCAGACTTTGTTCTTGCGTACTTATCAAGTACGCAGGACATGCTTGCGGACGGTCTTCTTCCCCACAAAACCCTAACTTTCGCATGCAGACCCGACCTCGTCAAGATCCGAACCTTTTACGTTCAAAACTTGTGTTTTCTAACCGAGATTCTAGATCTATACTTTATTTTCATTTTCAAACGTAAAAATCTAACATTTACCCGATTTTATTTCAAAACCCAACACGGTATGAAAAACTCAGATCTAGGAGGGATCCTTACATGAAATCGCTTCCCATCCTATTCTTGCTAGGTTTTAATTTTCTTGTTAACTATTACTGGTCTAAAACTCGGGATGTTACAAGTTTGCCCTCCTTACAACAGGTTTCGTCCTCGAAACCTGCAATAAACTATACCGATAGGAAATCACAGAATGGGTGGCATAAACCGTAGCTGTGCGGGGTAGCTTGGTCATGAAAGCCATTGTGAAAACCTATCATAGAGGGTCTAGAACGATTCCTCCTTCGGTTATGCGTGGTCTAATCGTGGGACAGTTTCTAGTTTTGAGACATCTAGGCTAACTAGGATGGTTAAAAGTTTCTAACGGTACACGTGTTCTACTTACACTAGAACTACATTGGAAGTACAGAAAAATTAAATAGTAAGGAGAAGGGATACGTACCCGACCTGGCGTCAAGCTTTCTCTCTATCATCCTTATCGGTCACCTGGTATATTCTTACCTTTGCTGCGGCCTTCGGTTTCCTACATTCCCCACCATAATGCCCCTTCTCGCCGCAGTTATAACATATACGCATGTCTGGGAAATCGCGAGAGAGGTGGCCTTGCTTGCCACACTTATAACATCCCATCGATCCTAAGTTGCATTCACCCCCATGCTTCTTTCCACACTTACCGCACGTCCCCTCGGTGTCTACCCTTGCTCTTGCCTCACTGGGACCCTGGAGGTCTCCGCCAGGTCTTTTGACCGTCTGCTTCTTTGGTTCCTCAGGGATGACTTCGGTGGAGGCTATGTCATCATACACAACACCACTCAGAACGACCACCGACTCAAAAGTACTTGGTGTGTTGGTCTTGACAAATGTACGGATCTTCGGAGGCAATCCTTGGACATAGTAGTGAATCCTCCTGTCCTCGGTTGTCACCAGATGGGGCACGAGTCGTGCCAACTCATTGTACTTGGAGGTGTATTGCCGGTGAGTCATGAGTCCGGCTTGCAGAGTCAAGAATTCCCTTTCCACCTTGTGCACCTCGTTCATAGGACAAAACTTTTCAATTACCAACGCTTTCCGGTCATTCCATCTCATCAATCCGACCGCTTGGTCACCCTTAGCCTGCTTCACAGTTTCCCACCAGTGTGCTGCTTCCCCCTTTAATGACTTTGAAGCGAATATGACTGCTTGCTTCGGTCGACATTCACTAAGACGAATGGTCGACTCCATGCCGTTAATCCAATCCAAGGTATCTGCTGCTTCTTTCTCCCCAGTAAGCACGGGTGGATCACAACCCCAAAACGCCTTGTAGTCGCAGCCGCGAGCAGGCGGTGCAACATTCTCTACAAGATTTGGTCATCCCATTGTTGGAAGCACCACAGGCTCTTCAGTTGTGTTGGGGTTCTCCTTGGCCTTCCTGAAGGCTTCGTTTAGTATGGTCGGTAAGGTTTCCTTCAGCAGTCGGATAAATTCACGGCTAAGAGCTGCTTGCACAGCCGGCTCGAACTCGAATGTCTGATCATCTCCTGCCGCATGCTCAACATTGTGCTGACTGACTACCGTCTCAGTATGGGTAGTGTGAACACTCTCCTCAATCTCTTGGTTGGTTCTAGCTCCACCGCGGCAGCCTGTAAGTCCACCACGTCTATCTCCTCCACCTCCTCTTGTTCATCCACGTCTAGCCATTTCTAATTGGAAGATAGAGAACAAAAGGATTTAATTTCATCATGCTAGGGAATATGTAGAACACAATAAGTAAGGTAAGATGTTGATATACACTGGCCATCTTCAACTAACCATTACATTACTTCTTGTTTTCTATTTATTCGCTTTCATGATTCCACTAAAGCCTCTATTCTTATCTTGACACTCTAAAACAAGGAAAGAAACTTTACTTACTATACACTTCTGTTGCTTTGTCTTGAGTTACCCGTTACTGGCATCCGCTACTTGGTCCCATTCTCAGTTTAAGTCTGGATATCGTGGATGTCCAAATCTCTCAAACTATGGCTCTGATACCAACTTGTAAGGCCCCAAACCCGGGAGGCCTCACTTATTGATTTTACTCATCAACACATAGAACTTAAGCATAAGACTTTCAATAACACAACGGAAACGTTTTAACACTTCAACATACGCAACAGAAAATACATGACACGTCTAAACATAACTTGTCAAAATACAAACTAAAACTTCTCTTTAAAACATAATAAACTTTAAACATAAACGGGATGCCAGACTCTGATCTTCAGGGTAACTCCTCAAGCTAGCCAAGCATCCAAACTGCCACCTACACTTACCTGATATGCATACTAAAAGTCAGCTAATGCTGAGTGAATTCTAAAGTCTACATAAAACATCTTAACATATATTAAGGAGAAGGTTTTGCTTGTACATGTCTTTACAACCAATTGGTAAAATCTTTGCATATAATATCTTTTAACTTTTATTACCGTCCGTATTGTCCCAATGGTTCAAGTTCAAAGGTCGACGAATAAGGAGAGTTAACACGATGCGTCACCGTGATATTTGTAACAGCCCTGACTAGCGTCAAGATACTGCTACCATACCATTAATTCTATTTATCACTTCTTAGGCACAAAGCTCACTTAGGCACTAAGCCTTACTTAAGCCTACCTCGGGCACTGAGCCCATCTCAGGCACTAAGCCCCACTTAGTCACTGAGCCCTTCTTAGGCACTGAGCCTACCTCAGGCACTGAGCCCTCCTTAGGCACTGAGCCCATGACTGACTCTCTACTGGTATTCATTCTCGAAGGAAAAACATTTCTCTTTACTAATTACTTTCTTTAAAATCTCATCTTCGTTCTTCTGAAAATATCTTTGTTATGAACAAACATTTCCTAAGCATCATTCTTTACATAAAACATTTCGTTTGCCTTGTCACACCCCCAAATTCCACTAACGGAGTTTTACCGTTAGGAATGTGGCACACCAGGATCTTAGTCATTAGTTATATCAAACAACACTATATGGGACTTGAAATGTCATAACATAAAAGTTCAGAGTTAATACGGAAGCGTTTAAACAAGATAATTACTGTGCAAAACAAATGCGCTCAAGATTAATTTAATAAGAGCAAGTGAATTGTCTCAAATGTTTGCATACGAATGAAATGACAGTAGGACTCCATACATGCCCTAGATGTGCAACATGTGCCTTAGCGACCTGAGAAACATGTAAGAAAAAGTGTCAACACGAGGTTGGTGAGTTCACAGGTTTCAAGTTTGCAATAAGAGAGTGTTTTTCAGATTATGTACATTCAATATGCATATTTATAGATAGCTAGCCTATGTTCATGTCTTACTAAAACGCTCGCAACCGAAGCTGACAGTGTTTGTTTGTTTGCCTCCAGCCAGGTCTATCAACTCTGACTAATGTGTTAAGTTCAATATTTCACCCGCTCGACCTCCAATCGAGTTAGCGCGACTAACGCGGGTGGGGTTTGTCAAACCAAGTAGTACTACCAAAATTACCTCACTAATTCCATATTAACGGTCCGAAGTGTGTGAGGACTTTCATGATAGTGTGTTACGCTTAGTCTCAACAGTGATATCATATGAAGTACCATAATCAAAATAGTGTGCGTCATGTTTTCTTCCCTAACGGGAAAACATGTAAAATGATGTTTGTTTGCGCACCTGTTTCTCCCCCACGGGAAAACAAGTAAAAGTATGATGTTTTGTGTACATGTTTCTCCCCCAACAGAAAAACGAGTAAAAAGGGGTCGTGAAACTCACATGCGTTGCGTAGTAGGTAGTATCACACAAGTATGAGATTTAGAACCTCAAGTGTTAGCATGCACGGCTTACGTATGCCCTAGAATTATAAACACATAAGTTAGGGACATATGAGATTTGTAACGACACGGAATACTAGAACGTCTTAACACATTCTAAGGATCAATAAGTAGGCGAACGTGTCTACGGGAAAATAGATTTGTCTTAATATAATAATTAAGGTAAATGCGTTACGTGTCGAACGTTAATAACGAATAATAAATAAATAAATTCGTACGTTAGAGTCGTTTACAAAAGTTAGAAAAATAATATAATTTAATATATTATTTTTAGGTTTGTAGGATTAACCAAATAATCATTTGTGTGGAAAATAATAAATATATTATTTTTAATCGAGTATATAAACGTGGGTAAATAATATAACAATTATATTATTAATTAGTTTAAAACGTCCCACGAGATAATTTAAACGAGGTGAAATAATATAAATTATATATTAATTTATAACATGAGTCACGGGTTGAAAATAATATAATTATATTATTTTATACGAAGTTATGGTTTGAAAATAATATAAATATATTATTTTTAAAAGTGGGAATAATAATAAAATATGTTATAAAACCAAACCCGAGCCTACGTGTTGTTTTCCGGGCTAAAACACTTTAATATAATATTATAATAGCAAAGGTGTAAGTTTTATATTAAAAGTAAATATTTGAAAATGTTTTAAAACAAAACAGGGGGTGGAGGGCTCGAACCCGGGTCTCCCCCCTCCCCCCACAACCTAACACCTTAACCAACCCCCCCGCTAGGGTAATCGCATACAGAACCGTTTCCAAAAGGTTTTAACACCAAGGTCCAGTGGGTTCTTCCCTATACGAGTCGTGTTGGGTATAGAAATGAGACTGATGCTGTCAATAGAAACTACAGTATCGAAACTAGTAGTTTCGATTGAACATTTGTTCAATCGAAACTACCTAGTTTCGATGCCTGTTTTTCAGGCCTGTTTGGCAGGTGGCTTGGAAAACAAGGCACATGAAGCCTCCTATATATAGTAGAATACCCATTAGGAGTGAGTGTGTCTGTAGAGGGAATCACCACACTCACTCCTAATGGGTATTCTACTATATATAGGAGGCTTCATGTGCCTTGTGTTTCCAAGCCACCTGCCAAACAGGCCTGAAAAACAGGCATCGAAACTAGGTAGTTTCGATTGAACAAAAGTTCAACCGAAACTACTAGTTTCGATACTGTAGTTTCTATTGACAGCATCAGTCTCATTTCTATACCCAACAATCTCCCCCTAGACTGATGCTATCAAATCTTGTCCGACTCTGTCTTTCGTCTTCATAGAATGACTGAAGATCCAATGCCTTTCGTTATGATTCTCCCCCTAAAGTGTAGACCCTCCTATCTTGTAGGCAAATGATAAAGGTTTGAATCCCAAGTATTTAGCAGTAAATAACCATCTTTCTACAAGGATTCTTGACATTCTCGAACACTTGATCAACTTTTGCCTTCTCCCCCCCTAAAAAAATGTCAATTTCAAGCAAAGGCTCATTTTGTCTTGCATCTTCATAACTCTGTTGATAATTTGAAGTCTTTCGTGGTAATTCTCCCCCTGAAGTGTAGACCCTCCTATTTCTAGGCAAAAGATAAGGGATCGAATCACCATGTAATCAACAACTAATGATCCGGTTTGTCACAAGTATGCTTGACTTTGTTACCCGCTGCCCAAACTTGAACTTTTATCAAAGGAATTACGGCTGAATCAGGCAGAACATCGTGTATATTGCCGAAGAAACGAAATTTTCGAAAACCCGAAAAAGGTTGTCTCCAAGTTTTCTTCCAAAACTCCCCTCCTTCTATGCAATATCCTGTTAAAAAATTTATCCAAGAAAATTTCCAAAAAAACTCTTTTTTTTTTGGAAAGTACTTGGACAGTTCTGCCTGTAGTTTCGATAAGCTCTACTTCAGTCGAAACAAGGCTAGTTTCAATAGAGACAGTATCGAAACAAGAAGTTTCGATAGAGAGATTCTTCAATCGAAACTAGTAGTTTCGATAGGAGATTCTTCAACCGAAACTAGTAGTTTCGATACCCTCTAGTTTCGATAGCCTAGTTTCGACAGCCTAGTTTCGATGTCTTCTACTTCTGATTTAGGGCAACACCAGTAGTTTCGATAGAAAATGTTCAGCCGCCACATAGTTTCGATTGACCATCTTCAACCTTCAGCTACTTCAATACCCCTAATCCAGGTCTGAAAAATGCTTCAAAAGCTTACATCTTCAGATTTTGAAAGTGAAAATGTAGAACAACATGCACGAACCTGCTACACATCGATTTCTTCAAGTTTAATGTCTCAATGGCGGGTTTTTCTTGATTTTGAGCAGATTCGAGAGCAATAAGAGCCACCATGGCTCTGATACCACTTGTAGGTCCTGAGCAGAACTGTAGACACAGATCTGCGAAGAAATTCTTCAGACAGTCCGGATCGAGAGGCGGAATCTCTGGATCCGGTATCACTCTCGAATCAGAAATGGTAGAGACGGGTGCGGGAATCACATACACGAACAGAAACATATGAAAATGAAAAGAACATATAATTGAAAGCATAAAACGTATGATTCTTTGATTGATATGAAAATTAAAAGGCTCATCATACACTAACAATTAGTCTCACCCAGGGTGAGCTCCCCCTGGGGTGGTGATTCCTTCTACAGACACACTCACTCCTAATGGGTATTCTACTATATATAGGAGGCTTCATGTGCCTTGTTTTCCAAGCCACCTGCCAAACAGGCTTGAAAAACAGGCATCGAAACTAGGTAGTTTCGATTGAACAAATGTTCAACCGAAACTACTAGTTTTGATTGAACAAAAGTTCAACCGAAACTACTAGTTTCAATACTGTAGTTTCTATTGACAGCATCAGTCTCATTTCTATACCTAACAAGCCGAAACCCAAAACCACCCCTGGATTCCTTTGGTTTCGACTTCGATCGAACAAAAATGTTTAGGGGTTTCGTTAATCGGAGTATTGCGACCCTACAGGTGTAATTAATTGCAAAACCAACAAGTTTAGATCGGTTAAATACTCGTTTGAAATCCTGAAAACCCTAGGTTCTAACATGAATTCGATTCGGTTAAATTTGATAAGATTAAGGGTCGGGATCATAGGGCTTTTGTTGAGTTGATGATTGCGAGTCTAACCCTGTGATTCCATTGCATTGAGGTTGAGTATAGGGTTGAGTTCGATTAAACCGTTTAGATGATGAACCCTAGATTTGGTACATGACCAATTCGATTATATAAACCTGAATTGGTTTAGGGCTTTTGTTATCGGAGTGAAAACGAAAGTGTGGATGTGATTGGTTACCTTATTTGGTGTCGAAACGACAGAGATCGGCTAGACCACAGTTCTGGCTTTGACGGGTTGGTTCTCGGTGTCTGTTGCTGTGTCTCCGACGTATTTGATGTGTGCAAATGCATGAAAGAGGTTCGAACAAGTTGCGCAGAGGGTTTGATTGTGAAATGGTTATCGGATTTGCTTGAATTCGATGGTCATTGTCGCGAGCTCGACGGTTACGGCTTTAAGGGTCTTAATTGGATTAATTCGTACTCAATGATCATGTTAATTGTTGCAATGATGATCGATAATGCCATTAACACACATTAAAGTTACGAATTGAAACGGATTTGGAGTATTGATCTTGAATTTGGATCAAAGGGGTCGAGTTTGACTTTCAAAAGTCAAGGAGATTGAGTTTGGGTTTATTACAGAATTAGTCCTTGTAATCTAAGTGTATAGGTTTGAGATTTTGATAGATTTGGTCCTTAGGGTTTGAATTGAGTTAAGAAACATGGTTGTTTGACTTTCCAAAGTCAACAAGAATTCAAACATTCTGATTTTGACTTTTAAAGTCAACAGGAATTAGGTTTGGACTAATGACATAACTAGTCCCTGCAGTTTTCATGTGTTTAAGTTTGAATATATGCAGAAATAATCCTTAGGGTTTGTGATGAGGTTAAGTAAGTTAGGTTTTTAACAGAATTTGGTTAACGGAGTTAACCTGGAAAGTCCGGATTGTCACATGCCTCTTTTTAACATTTCTGTAAATCATGACTTTCGTCATCGTTTATTAATATAAAATATGTAATAAACACACTGTTCACTAAGTATGCACATCACCCCAAAAGTAGGCAAGAAAGGGGATTAGAACTCACCTGGTATCTTAGCTGGAATGGTCTACCGGATCTCACACAATCTGAACAATTATAACAATTTGACACGTATCAGACTTAACTTGACACTAAGCGGTTTCACCATTTCTGGCTAGGCGAACTTAAGGCTAAGTTCGCCTTTTTCTATCCTGGCGAACATACTGACTTCACTAACCAGCTATATATACCCATAGACCTGATGCTTGAGCATTTAGCAAGTGCGCAGGGCCTTGTTCTTGCGTACTTATCAAGTACGCAGACTTTGTTCTTGCGTACTTATCAAGTACGCAGACTTTGCTCTTGTGTACTTATCAAGTACGCAGACTTTTCTCTTGCGTACTTATCAAGTACGCAGGCTTTGTTCTTGCGTATTTATCAAGTACATAGGACATGCTTGCGGGCGGTCTTCTTCCCCACAAAACCCTAACTTTCACATGCAGATCCGACCTCGTCAAGATCCGAACTTTTTAGAGAAGTCAAGGTCAAAAAAAATTGTGAATTATTTGTTGTTGTTTCAATTAGTGAAGTGCGTTACGGTTGCGTACCGGAGATTGTTACGGATCATATACAAGTTCGGAAGAAGGCCATGCGTGTTCGTGTGTGTATGGCAGATCCAAGAGGGATAGAGAGGCCATGATTGAAAGCAATATTGAGTCAAGAGGACTACGAGGAGATTGCTAGAGAAAGGAACACGTTGGATTCAAATAAACTTGTAGACGGATTCGGAGAAGAGATGAGAGCATGATAAACAACAACAAAGAAGACACGGAACAAGAACAATGGAGATATGGAGAAGGTTCAAACGTGGGTTAACAATTAGGAGGGTGAATGTTAGAAATAATTGTTACCCAAGTTTGAAAAGTTAACGAGTCAAAAGTGAATTTAGTTTAAAGTTGTGTATTTAGAGTCTATTATGTATTAGTGTTAAGTTAGAAGGGTCCAATATGTAAATAGGAACCCTAGAAACCGTATGTTTAGAAGGATGCATCGGTTCATGAAAAGTCACGATGGTTCAATGTGTATATTATGTATGCGATCTGACAGATTGCAAAGTACCCAGAAATTATAATTACAGAAATTCGTTTGTGTTATTAATTACTTATTCTTATTGATTCGATTGTTGGTTTATTGATATGGATGTGCAATAGATAATCCCTGTGGTTCTACATTCTGTACTTAGAATATTTTGCTTTCTTCTTCTTTTCGTATACCTTTTTTTATGTTTCATCCCACCTACTTTTCTTATTAGCATATAAAATAATTACAAGCGTCACAAGGGTTAAAACGAGGCTCAATCTATTACAAGTTTGACACGTGAGTGTCGAAAATCATAATGAGGTATTTTAACCTTATGAGTGTTGAATTTCCATCAATTTTTTTAAAATTGAATGAAAAATATGTTATTTTTAATAATAACTTGTTTTTCTTAGTATAACATAACAATTTTATTTAGAGATGGCAAAAGAAAACCCAAATGAAACCTGAAACTGGTAACGTGACGGGTGTTTAAGTTCGAAACACAGTATGTGATTAGTTTTATTAATTTTCACGAGTTTGGGACATATATGATATTAAGTGATATCCGCCTGATTATCCAAACTTGTCTACCTGCATCGAAACCCGAATATATAAACATTTTATATACAATTAAAAAAGTATAACAAATACTATGTTGAAATTGTTGACGAATATATAAACAATTTACATAGAATTAAAAAATTATAACAAATACTATGTTGAAATTGTTGACGAATATATACATATATTACATAATCTTAAAAAGTATAATAATTCTTGATGAAATTTTTTACGCTTGAAAAAATAACTATAGAATTATTAGACGTATAGTTGAATGTTTAACATTTTAAGTGTGTTTTTGATACACTACAAGAAAAAGGGTCGAATCCTACGAAAATTTCCAACGCATAAAAGTTCATCGCAAATTCCGACACATTTGCGACGCATTTTCCACGACATAAAAATAAAAAAAAGTTCATCAGAAATGTGTCAGAAATTTCTGATACATTTGCAGAAAAAATGTTAATTTATTATTTTCATATCAATAATTATCATAATAATAATAATAATAAATAAAACAAATTGCGTCAGAAATTTCCGATAAATTTATGACAAAACGTTATTTTATTACTTTTATAACAATAATTATCATAGTAACAATAATATTACCGATAATAATAATAATAAAAATAGAAAATAAAACAAATTTCATTGGAAATATGTCGGAAATTTTCGATACATTTGCGTCAAAATTTATTTGATATATCAATAACTAGGTTAGAAACCCGTGTAATTCACGGGTTAAATAAAGGAAATATTAAATAGTTAGTAATAATCAGAAATAATTGAGAAATAAAACATTAAATAAAGTAATTACTAATAAAGAAAATATTAAATAATTTAGATAAAATAAACATGAAAAAAGAATCTTAGACTCACAAAATTAGTGTGTTAAATATGACTAAAAAATTATATTATTCTGATTATATTATAGTAATCTTAATATAATTATTTTGCATGAAATATAAACCGGTCTGACTTCTCATTTTAGACTACTTTTATTTAATTTTCAACCGTTTGACCCGGGTAGAGATAAAACTTAACCCAAATCGACCCGTTCATAAGAAAGTAGGTCGAATTTGTCACATCTACAAAACATATGCAAAGAGCTAAAATAAATCATAATATAAACTTACTTCAAGTGCCACTAAGGTGTATATATTACTCGGTATAGTATTTAAAATCCTAGCAAGCCATTTCCAACCGTGAGATCTAACAAATTATAACAAATATTAGATTTATGAATTTGTAAATATATGATTAAAAGTTTTTGATTTGGATCCTATCTAGTTATAAAATTGTTTTCAATTTGTAGGATTAATAAAAATATGATTAAATAATTTAATTAATGATAAACATAATTTTAAATTTAAAAGATAAAAATTGAAACAAATAATTAATTAGTTGTCTAAAATAGTTAAATTGATTATTAATATGAGAGAGAGGCGAAAAAATAAGAATGGGGAGGTCTATAAATGTGACAAGTGTCCTTCTAGATTTTTATTTATTAGATAGTATAGATAGATATAGATTTATGACATATTACATAGTTTTTAATACAAATTCTAGAAACATTATATCGTTACTTTTTAAAAATGTTTTATAAAAAGAATGAAAGAAATGTTCAATTTTCAATAATGTTTTATGAATAAACCTTTTAAAAAACGTTTTATAAAAAGAATTATATAAATCATTATCATTTAATAGGAGAGAGAGAGACAGAAAACATAAAAAAGATATAAAACACAATTAAAGAAATTTATATAATTAATAGTAGAGATAGGCGAGGAAAAAAGGCTAAGGATACATGAAACAGTGCAAGTGTCCCATCAAAACCTTATATTTATTAGATAGTATAGATAAGCATAATAACAAAACATTATTATTATTACAAGTAAGATAATTATTAACATTATTATTATTATTTTTTATTATTATTGTTATTATTATTATTTTTTTATTATTGTTATTATTATGAGTATTATTATTAATTAACTTTATTATTAATAAACATTAATGGTTAATTAGAGTTATTGATGTTCAATCAGGATGTAACAGGTACTTTAGTATTTATACTTTCAACTGAGTTTAATGCGGAAAAATCAAGCCCTAATTTTTTTTTCTATATAATACTTTATAATTAACTAGCAAACCATTGAAACATTTACAACTTTACAAATGTATAAGAACTAGTATTTTTATCCCACGCTACGCGGCGGGGGAGCTTGGTCTTTTTTCCTCCGCATTACACGGCAGAAGTTTGGTAATCATACAAGCGAACACCGATACCAGATACGATAATACCACAACACTACTAACAATGTTGTTTGCTTATAAGCGATTGAGTTTGTCATGGCATCGTGACGGTCATTTCGGTCGCTATAGCGTACGACACAAAAATATACTCGATTTTGAATACAACTCCGTTTTAAAAAAATTATTCCGGAACGTTCTAAAAAAAAGCCTCGCGTTACATTTTTTTAAAAAAAGGTAACGAACGAAATTTATTAGAAAATTAATCGGGTTGCAGCGGGACAAATGCATGTTGTTGCGGTGTCACTGAGTTGGTCTAGTATATAAAGAAAATGTATAAATTCAGATCAAGAAAATTTTACGTCATTATAAAAATAAACGTTAAAAAACATGAAAGCGTATTTAAAAAAAAGTAAATATCATATTTGACCAGTCATTGTATTAAATTTAGATAAATGACAAAAGAAATAAAGTATTAACAATTATTATTAATTCCTAATTTAGATTGATTTATTTAAACAATAAAAACATTAATTTATAACACTTTTACATATTAATTTTATTTATTTTTAATATAAAATTACTTAAAATATAAAAATTAAGTAAATAGTATTAAAATTCAAGTGGTTTAATAGTTTAAAATAAGTCTAAGTAATTTGATAGAAGAATAGTAAAACTTAGTTTGTTTGTTATCGTACATAATCTCGTATATTTAATCAATTTAGCAGGTTATGTCATCAAATATATATACTTTTAAATGAAGGAAAACGTATAACAGAGGAAAGTCATTTCAAGTGTCAAAGGCATTATTGTCAAACTTTTAATATTCGTTTTTATTATTTATATTTTGAAAGGAGAGGTCCGGTTCCCACGGTATTTTTAAAGGTGAAAAGTGGATATTAAATTATAAAAACAAATATAAATTGATGAAATGAAAGAAATCAACACACACGTGTCCTTTTCATTTTTACATGTAGCACAGAAAATGACAAAAGTAAATGTGCATTAAGTGCTTGTACATTATGCAAGAAGTCTTTTCATTAAATACAAGCTAGTTGGTTTTCTCATAATGTTATATATGTTTTTATATTACCAATGATTTTAAAGAATTCCTTATAATAAGCCGATCGAAACATACCCCTCAATTTGAATTTTTTTAAGGTTACAAGAAGAAGCCCGTTTATGGCATCGGAAATCTGCCGGCTGCGATTTGGACACATTCTTTTATACGTTAATTAAAACCATCAATCCCCATGAACACATCGATCATACCGAAAGATTTATAAAAACCTCGTGATATACGATCCCAACCAAAACAATATTGATGTCATGAGTCATGACCATTCTTATAAATCTCCCAACCCTTCCTTCTTTTCCAAAATTTTGAAACTTTTCACAATGAAGAGCCCTCACGTCTCCCCTGAACCACTCCCGTTCCTCACGGACCGAACAGATAATCCATCATCTCGTTCCACCGCCTCCGGCAAGACCGGAAAAGTTTCCGGTCATTTCATGTACAAAAAAAAGCACTCTAGTAGTTTAACTAAAGAAAACCTTGAGCAATTCAATAATAGTGCTGAAGAGAAGAGGTACCCCATCAGTCCTTATTACAAAGGGCTCCTCTTTACCGAAAAAGTTCTGGGTACAAGTTCCGAAGCTGAGATTACAAATCCTCTAACACCTGACTTCCAGAACTTGAGCGCGCCTAGTCCATACTACAAAGGGCTCCTCTTTACGGAAAAAGTTCTGGGTACAAGTTCGGAAGCAGAGAGTACAAATCCTGTACCACATGACTTCCAGAACACTTGTAGTCCTTACTACAGAGGACTACTGTACCAAGCTACAAGCCCGGATCGCGAGAGTGTTGTGAGTTCGAGCTTGAAGACGAGTTTGTCTGTTAAGATGCTCGAATTGAGTGCTGGTTGTTTCACGTTTAGAGCAAAAGATGAGAAACCACCCACAATGGTGAAGGTTTACTCTACAGAAAATTCAAATCAGGAGTCCTTGAGGGAGAGAGGATCAGAGCCAGCATCACCACAGTTATCACCACCTTTGCCGCCACAATCACCGTCATCACCACCACCAGCGCTACAACCATCCCGCGACGAAAGGGTAGTTGTAAACGAGGAAGATACTGTTAAACCACAGGATGAAAAGAAGTATAAATGGGCAGATAAATACCGACCTGATACACTTAAGGATTTCATCTGTAACAAAGACAAAGCAACCGAACTGCAAAAAACGGTAAGATTTTATATGAATATTTAAAAAAAACGAACCGAAAGGAACTAAAGAAGAAAATTTTAAGGGAAAATTCCCAAAATAAACTTGAAAGTGTAAGTTGAAATGTAATCAGACTATTTTGGCAAAGCTCGAGATAATAATCCGACTATTTCGACGAAACTCAAGATAATAATCCGGCTATTTCGCCGGAATTCACACTTTTGGTAAGTGTTTTGTGATTTATCCATGTGTCCTGGCGAACATGCACTCTTTGGTAAATGTTTTGGCTTTTCATTTTAGGGAAGTTGAAAAGTCAATGAGGACCTTTGATTGGTAATGTGTTTAGTTTCGGAATTTTCTCAAATTTTAATTGTTTTGGTTGTGTAGATAAAAGATGATGAATGTCGTCACTTCATATTTGAAGGACAAGCAGGTGTCGGTAAGCGGACAATGATTTGGGCTTTACTTAGTGATGCATACGGACAAGACAAAGTTCAGGTAATACAATCTTATGACAACGATGTAAGATAACAACCGGCTAATTAATCTGTTGAGTGATAAATTTGATTTATTGTTTTGAACGTTCACAACAAATATATATAATCCTCGTTGCAATTTTCATGCATGGGAAGGAAATACTTTCTCAACCTCATGATCAAAACCACAAAGTTCGATCATCATTAAACAGTTTTTTAAGGGGAAAATCACCGATCTACACATGTTGACCACCAAAATCATCAAATTAGACATTTACTTTCAACCCCGCTAAAAGCTGGGCAAATCCTAGGCGCAGGCTAAGCCGGCTATTACATGTATCTTGATTTGTTTGACTGTTTTCGTAGACCTGCTGTACTTTTCAAGACTTTTAATTGCTGGCTAGGATTTAGCGTCCTTAGCTGGCGGTGTAAAACCAATGTTTATTTTGGTGATTTTCTTGTTCAGCATGTCTAGCTTTGGTGATTTTCCCCTTTTAAGATGAATTAAACTAATGATGACAAAGGGCAGATCAGTAATTATGCAAGAACTTACGTACCAACGAATAGAAACATTACAATTTTTTACGGGAAGGAAAGCTTGTTTACTTACAGATGATGACATGCTTTCTGCAGGCAAGAGACCAGTGCAAGACATTTAACTTGAAGGTATACTTGTTACTGCCATAAGGACATTCTTCTTTCTGGTATAATAGTACCGCTACTCTTGCATATACATATAGAATGATCAAGAAATCGATGAAAATGATTATTGCAAGTCAAAAGCTAGCAAAAGAACATGATTATGACCATTAGATATATGTATATATGTGTGTATATATATATACTGGAAGATTTATTAACTTTATTGTAAAATTTACAAAATGTTGCTCCAGAAAATACACCGAATCTGAAAGAATATGGCCTATCAATAATAATAAAAGATGATAGAATATTCTTAAACTAATATCATTTACTATGCCAGGAGAAGCCTTGGCTTCATTGTATCATTTCCTTTTACCACTGTAAGTATTTAAGAAACAGACTGCAGGGACTGTTAGCTGCTGTAAAATTTTGTGATTCGTATTGCGTACTTCAAATGAAATGACTTACAGGAACTTAAAAAGCACAAGAAAACAAAACAAACAAACATATGTATGCTAATTAAACATGTGTGTGTTTGTGTGTATAATTATATGTATGTTAATTGAGAAAGAGAAAGTAAGCGAACTCGGGATTTTTTCCTACCGGGGTTAGTTTTATTCGGTGTTTAGATGTCTATGAACTCGACGTCTAAATTTTCGGTTTGAGTCGGGTCGGGACACTTAAATTAGATAACTTGCATTACAACCGGTAAAACTAAGAGCTACAATGAGGCTTTCGGGTAATCATGACCACGAAAAAGCAATGCACTGTTGAATAACTGTTTAAAAAGAACAAATGAAGTACTTACTCGAATTCCATACTCTTTTATTTTACTTTTCACTATGTCGAATAACATGTATAGATTGATCTTTCTTAAGTAAGTCAAAAAATCCCATGGTCGGCGTTCAAAATTCTAGTCACGGAAAAACCATAATATTACGTTACATATAGAAAAAAAACAAAAAACAAAAAAACTCAGGTATATAGTATGTAGATTCACAGGTACTCAACAATCAATCATTATCAAGAACAAGATGAAGATGTGATTAACCCTAAGAGTCTTTCATTGATCGATCATGAACCGATAGTTTGATACATACGTACAATGGGTTTTATAACCTTAAAGTGAAACAACGCGACGTTTCAAAGAATCGTCAGTTTCTAATATCAAATATGTACGCAATGACCCCTAAACTTACTAGTATTACATGATTGACACCTAAACATACTTTAGGCTAATTACACTTGTGACCCGTTAAACTTTGATATGACAATTAAGACTAACAATCACCCCCCTAATTGTTAATCTAAGTTTAAGCCTTCAACTTGAACTTGAAATCCTTTCGTACATGCTCCTTGCTTGATCTAACCACATAGGTTTTGGTACTTGCTTCTGGCCCACTTGCTAACCAGTTCTTCTGACCCACTTGCTAATCAGATTCTTGCTTACTCCTGACCCACTTGCTAATCAGGTTCTGACCCACTTGTTAATCATATATTTCTTGCTTGCTCCTGACCCACTTGCTAATCAGGCTCTGACCCACTTGTTAATCAGATATTTCTTGCTTGCTCCTGACCCACTTGCTAATCAGGTTCTGACCTACTTTCTAATCAGATATTCCTTGTTTGCTCCTGACACACTTGCTAATCAGGTTCTGACACACTTGCTAATCATATATTTCTTGCTTATTCCTGACCCACTTGCTAATCAGGTTCTTGCTTAACCTGTTGTAACTTGCTTTGACCAAAAATTTTGGTCTATACTTGCAATTTGAATCACAATGATTTTGACTTGCTATTTGAACCAAAAGATGGTTCTACTTGCTATTTGAACCTAAAAGATTTAGAACTTGCTATGAATCTTAAAGATTCAGTTTTTTTGACTTGCTTTGAATCACCAAGATTCGGTTTAACTTGCTATGAACCACAATGGTTCGTTTTTTACTTGCTATATGAACCAGGGTTTCGGTTTGCCACACAGGTCTTAACTTGCTTGCGTTTGCCACACGGGACTTTCTTGCTCGCTTTGAAACAATAAGGTTTCTCTTACTTGCTATTAGAACCAAAAATGGTTCGATCTTGCTCGCTATGGGAACCACAAAAGGGTTCGACCAACCACAAGGGTTCGGGTTTTCTTGCTCGCTATACTTTCTTGCTTGCTTTGTTCTTTCCCCACTTTGTTTTGTATTTTCTTATTCTAAGTCACATGCTTTCTCATTTTCTTAATAAAAAACATACAAAACAAATATTGATACTTTTACTTTCTCTAATCAATCAAAAGATTCTAATACTACTTCCCAAATCAAAAACTTGCAGTAAGTAATAAAAGAAATACTTTATCTCATATGAATTTCTGAATGATGGAGTTTTGCAACCCTTTAACCTTTCTGACTTTCAATTTCTGGATTTCAAAATTTTCAATCTTCAAAACATAAATTATGCAATAAATATGGACGACTACTTATCTAGGCAGGGGAATTGATAACAGCCTTCCATGATGTCATTATTCCTCAATCCCTTGAATCTCTACTGCAATTCTGTTTTCTTTTTAAATCTACCGCTCAATCCCTTTTCTGCTTCTAATAAAGTCATGCCCAGGTTTCCTCTTTTCTGCCTTTGATTGAACACTGTCTTCAATTGATAGACCAAACTTGGATCGTTTTTTTTTCTTTTGATTGGTCGCAAACTTAATTGATATAATCAATTTCAATTTGCCGCCTCTATTAGACCGATTTCGCCTGCTTTTTTGCTTTCAATTTGCGGCCAGCAATTCAAATAAAACACACTTCTGGTTCACTGCTTCTTGATTCACCGACCAGTCCCTTTCTTTACTTCACCCCTGATTTGTTCAAATTCTTACTGCCTTCTTACTTTTGATCGCCAAATGCTTTCTAAATAGCCATGAATCTGCGCTCTTCTTCCCTCTTCACCGTCATTTGCTCTTGATCCTTCTTAACCATGGCGCAATGATACCAATGTAGATTCACTGGTACTCAACAATCAATCATTATCAAGAACAAGATGAAGATCCTAAGAGGCTTTCATTGATCGATCATGAACCGATAGTTTGATACATACGTACAATGGGTTTTATAATCCTAAAGTGAAACAACGCGACATTTCAAAGAATCGTCAGTTTCTAATATCAAATGTGTACGCAATGACCCCTACACTTACTAGTATTACATAGTTGACACCTAAACATACTTTAGGCTAATTACACTTGTGAACCGTTAAACTTGGATATGACAATTAAGGCTAACATAGTAGGTCCATCCATGGAGAGAGATATATGTCCGTGAGTGTGTTGATTAGTTACAAATTTCAATATATCACCCTAACTTGGTAGGTTTGCATATTTCAGGGGGAAGAAGTAAGCAGTATCAATGTAAACGTGAAGGAATCTTATCAACATGTAGAAGTTAACATGTCTGATCTAAAAGGATTCGAGAAGCATGTCATAGTAGAACTTATCAAAGAGGCAAATATGTTAACCAACAAAACCCGATGCAGCAAGGACAATTGTAGAGGTATGGTGCGGTTCAAATGATAACCAATTTTTGTGTGATAACCACTCTCAAACATAGTGTTATTTATATGTAACAATTATCATTCTGTTAGTGTTACATATACGTCACACTATGTGTCACGTATATGTAACATTAGTGTGACGTATATGTAACATTATGTGGTACGTACATGTAAGGCTCCTCATTTCCGTATTTAGGTTCAAGATATATGTAAAGACTTTTTTAACAATTAAAAGAAAAAACAATTTATAAATTATGTGGTTGTTTTAGAGTGATTATCATGGTTATCACATAAAAAACCAGTTATCATTTGAACCCTTCCCTGTAGAGGTATGCATATTATTAATCTCCACCTGTAACTAATTAAATAAACAAAAATAAGGCACAATGTAAGCAAGCGATTATTTACCTCAAAATCATCAAGTGCAGCCATCATTCTACATGAAGCAGACAAGCTATCAACAGATGCACTGCTTTATATAAGATGGGTTATAGAGCGGTATAAGGGATGTCATAAAGTCTTCTTTTGTTGCCAAGATGCTTCAAAGTTACAGCACCTTATGAACATCTGCAAATTGATCCATTTCCGGCCGCCTTCTAATAAAGAGGTGATCGTTTGATACTTTGTTTTAAACTGTGTACAATTCATCATCCAATCTATTGCTAGTTGTTTCTAGATTGTTGAAGTCCTGGAACTCATAGCAAGGGAAGAGAAAATAGAATTGCCAAGGCAGTTAGCTGAAAGAATAGCCATCAATTCCATGAATAATTTGCGGCAAGCCATTCGCTCCTTTGAAGCTAGCTGGCATCATAAGTACTGTTTCATTCTGTTTATACAAAGACATACACAAATGTATAGTATGCACATCTATGCATATAACCTTGGACATACATATGCATGTGTGTATCATCAAGATTCTTTAGTAGCATAGCCTATCAAAGTTTCCAAACTTGCTCAACTTCTTTGAATTCCATCTTACCTGTGTTTTGTGTTTCTTGATGATCTATCTGCAGCTCACATCTGGTAGGAGATCAGATAATCTTGACTGGGTGGGAAGATGATATTGCAGATATTGCCAAAAGTATAGTAGAAAAGCAAAGCCCCAAACAGTAAGCTATTAAATTACAAATATTTACACACAGTCACATGTATATTTATGGATGAAAACAAAGCTGGTTACCTGAAATATTAGAGGTTGGGATAAAGCTGGCTACCTCTTTATACAATCTAACAATTTTGGGTCAATTATATATCTTGACAGGCTATTTGAAATTCGTCAGAAACTTCAAAATCTGATTGACCACAGTGTACCACCTGAGTTTATATTTGAAGTAAGATTGATTAAAGATACACCATATATATGTATGATTCTTAGTCATGTAAAAACTCTCTAATGCTTCTTGCAGACTCTAGAAGTTGAACTGAAGAAGAATGTTGACGAGCCGATGCACAAGCAGATTGAAAAGACGTATAAGGAATATACTGTAAGAACTCGATCGGTGTCGTTTAACTAAATGTGATTGGAATGGAAGCATGGCATACGTATACATGACCGTTTACATGTTCTATTCAGGGTAAGGGTTCTGAAAGATTTTCTAATGATGAGAGGAAAAAGCTTATCCAACAATTCATGAACATCGAAGGTAAATCAACAAGATCACTATTTATTCCTGATTATAAAAATTATGTAGGAGGTGTATGTATCTGTGTTTTGAAAGTGATTACTATGACCTACAATTATAGTCAGATAATTAGTTGGTTCCTTCAAGGAACGACTCAACCTTTTTCGAGGTCTAAAGTAAATCCTAAAAGTGAGTCTTTTCACCATAAAAGTAATTATTTTGCTTACAATCCTAAAAATGACTTACGATCATCACTGGATTTAATACAAGGATAAACATTAAACAAACTTGTAATCACATCGGAAGCTCAATATTCTTTTGTACGGCGATATTTGTACTTACAAACTATTGAGAACATTAAGACAAGTGAAATCTAGAAAAATTCACACAGATGCTATAATTAGTCTTGATCGCCACTCATGGCAAGAAGTAAAGCTAAATATCACTGTCACTCACAATCACCGGATCCTTAATCCCAAAAAATAATATCTTTTGGTGGCCCCTAACCTAAATTTTGGGGGCATAAAACGATGGCTTTTATTCTAAAACAGTAGAGATGCCCCTAGTTCCTCCAATATTCTACCTTTCCTATAAAGCTTATTACCAATATCAATGTCTGTGATTTTTTGGTCTTTTACATGATTAACATATGGCTTTTTGTGTGTTTTTCCAGAATTCATAGCAAAATTTATGAGCTGCTACAAAAATCATCTGGCTAAGCAGGCAGTACAAGACATGACTGAATCTGAAGATCAACCACTACAAATGTCTGATCCAACATCAACAAACAAGTAGAATACAACTTACATGTTGTGCTGCATTTCTAGCGAAAGCTAAACAATTAAACTACAGAATAAAATGGCAACTGGGAATGCCACATGATACTGTTCTTTGTGAGCTAAATCCTTGCATAGCTGCAAGTAAAACAAGCACTATCTGCCACAGAAGGAAACGTTTTCATAATTTTTATTTTCTTTTTCATGCAAGCCAATAAAATAAATCCTATCTTCTGATGTGAACCTTATAATAAGTATGTGCTTTTGACGTTGTTTTGAATAACCATTGGGCCATAATCTTGTTGATTTTAAGGTTTATTAACTGAAATGGATGGGAGCTCCCTTATGGTGGTCTTAATTAACAAGCCTGACTGATGTTTTGTTTTACTCGGCTGCTGAATGAAAAATCATGCTGCCTGCTGTTTTATGGATTGATGTCTAAAGCATTTCATGAGAGTAATGATGCTATCGGATAGCTCGTAGATATAATCAAATTATATTAATCAAATAATTTTAATTTACGTCAATAAAAACTAGTTTTATACCCGTCCGGTGGCCGGGTTGTTTAGTGTCATAACATCATAACTATCTTTCTTTACATTCTAAACAAAAACAATATTTGTTTATCAATTTTAAAGATTTTCTACAATGATTGCTTAATCTTCTTTTTATGTCACCAAATTGCCTTGTTTCTTCACCATTGTAGTCTTCTCCATCTCCACAACCGCTGCTTCCACCGTCTATCATTGACTGGATCTTCTAGTTGTAAATGCAGTCATCTTCTGACTGACACCTGAGTCATCAAGTAAAGAAGGAAAAGTTATTTTTCAGCTTAAAAGATCTTTGTTTGACTATTTTAAGGTCAAATTAGAGTCTTTATACATGAAATCTCACATAAAATAATTAGGTTTAAGCTAAACTTTAATAATTATATCAACTTAATAATATACCAAAATTAAAATTGTTAAACTTCGTGTTCATATTTTTAGTTTGACAAAGATCATGTTGAATTTCTAAAATTCAAAGTTGACCCTTTATGTGTTCACGAAAATAAAATTGAATTTCTCATAACATACATGATTTTGTCTTGTAGTTATTGATTGGTTCTAACTTCTAAGTGCAATATATTATGTAAAAATAAGGTAACATGTAATTAATTAATTTATTTTCAGGTGACAGATCATTGCCATTCCCACTTTTTCTAGTCGATGAGAAAAGTCTCTTCTTGTTGGACCTGAACAATTTAAATCTCATGCTCATAATCATTATAAAAGAGGTGGTTAAAAATGTGGCTGCTTGGGTACAGGTCGGAACGGTTTCTGGTAAAAATGGATAACTTCTAATACGGGTTGAAACAAATTGGGCCAGTTTGGGTGGCCCTTAAAGATTCACTTTTCCCTCTTTTTTACTAAAATCTTATTAATATAAAATATATTAAAAATGATTATAAAAACTAAATTATTAAAATACTAATCTAATTTTAATGAATAAAGAAATATAAGATGTTGTAAGCATTAAATGAAATACATTTCTAGTCTCTTTTAACCCATTCTCATGGTATAAAGTTTATCATATGGGAGACTATATATTTGTCAATTGTACATTAGACATTGTTCACTAACCTTCTAAAGTTGATATCTAAGTAATGTGGCACAAACTCGGATCCGACTTCTGAATGGATTTAAGTCGACCACCTGTTAGTTAAAAGTATACATTGATATATCTCCACATTATCATAAGTGTGAAATTTTAAACCATGATCTATTTCCTTAAAGAAAAAATTCATCATACCAGAATTTGCAACTCAGCAGTCCTGGCGTTGAATCCTTGCATAAAGTCATAATGTTTACTCCCTTAGACCCCAACGTTGGACCAACCTGTGGCGCTGGTGTCGCTTTCCTTGCTTCTAACTCCAACTTAATTAATCTGGTCACTGTACAAACACAAGTAAAAAAACACACACACACACACATATTATACCAAAGTTCGTGTAAAAAACTTTGATTTAAAGAAGAAATTGAGTACCTTTTTGGTTTTGCCACAAGGTTTAGGAAGAGCCATGGCTTTAAATGCAAGAGGTCTGGGGATTGTAGAGCATAATTGCTTCTGATTGCAACAATATTGTGTCAGCAAGTATAATACTGGATAAGATTTTAATTAACAAAACTAATTTGAGAAAGAAAGTGAGTACTTTTGGTTGTATCTTTGCTCAAATCCCTCATTCTTTCCTGCATTTGATGCAACAGTTTCAACATCACCCTGCACAAATAGTTTTAAGCTATAGTATGTGCATATCTGATAATAAAAAAGTCAGCAACCTTAAGCTTTCATCCAATCTATGTTTTCCCATAGAAAGTCTTTGAATCTCTACCTATAATAGAGTAACACCATCCTCCATCTCTTCGGGTTTGGAAGCATCAAGGCCCCTAAACAATTAATTAAAAAAAATCATGTGAAATACAATTGTTAACTAATGTAGCATGTGGTGTCAAAGCTGTAACATGCAATAATTACAAAGAAAAAACTTGTTTCCAGCAGATTCTGTTCTTGAGCTTCTTTTCAATAAGATAAATGCCTTCAAGGACATTTGTTATATCATATATTTGCCTCTTCTGAACATCTATAATGAACTATTTTTAAAATAGAGATTGCAGATAAAATGATTCGAAAGAAATAGTGAGTGGGTTCACGTCTAGTCATAACCTGTTTCTGGCCCCTAAACAATTAATTAAAAAATCATGTGAAATACAATTGTAAACGAATCAAAATGAATTAGTTTTGGTGTGAATCAGGTCGAGTTTGTTAAATAGGAACTAAAGATAATATTTCTAAAGCGAAACACTAACAAATTGGGAGCATGTATAGATTTAATCATTGACGCCTAATGTACTTAATTAATCTGCATGCTTGATGGTAGTTGCAGTAACATTCACATGCCATAACCATATTCAAAGGGGAATGAATTCATTAAAATCATTTAGACATTTAGTCAACACACAATGACATAATCCTCTAAATTTTTATATAAACTACAATCCAAACTTTCAATGGAATTACAGTCATACCTCATAAATGGTTCTAGAGTGCATATAGTCATGACAAAGATCATATACTTACACGCGTAGATGTAAAAGAAACTACCTGTGTGTCGCTTTCGCATGTTTTTAAGGCTAATCCTAGTCGTGCTATTATTCTTAGCCGTTCTCGAACTTCGGTTACCTTTTTCTGAAAAAAGAAAAAAAAGATGTAGAAGATAAAAATACTAATAAAGCATGACAAAAAGACTGGACCTTAGCACCTCTCTAAAGCCGTTAAAACTTACAATTGCATGGTAATTGATAAAGTTTTTGTGACACCATTTTTAAGATTTATTAGACTGAAGAATCCCGTGTGTACATTTAAGAATGTCACATGATCACCCTGTAAAATAAAAAAGGTAATTGGTATATGAACATTAGAGGTAGAGAAAAGTTAAAAGAAAAAAAATACAAAACAATTTGCTAAAGGAAATTATCATGCAGCCTAACCATCTAATGGTCATCACTAATAGTGTATGTTTGCAGTTTGATATTTTACCAGCTAAATACAATTAAATTTGCCACAAATGTAAACTGAAATTTGACATACTAATTACAAACCAAAAGCTAACAGAAGGCTCCTGAATCAGCGCAGAGAGTCTGCCATGAAAAAAATATTAGGCGGGACTTACCATGGGTAAATGTAGAGATGAGAGTGAAATATTGCTGGTCATGCAGCGGGTAAATGTAGATATGGGAGTGAAATGTTGCTGGTCATACAGCTTGAGCTTTTGTCGATGGCAACTCCATTTGAAGTAAGTGGTTTAGGTAGTGTACGTGCATTTGACATTGAAGCAGTAAGAAAACCATTACTTGTAAATTTATGAGGATCTATATTCATGTGACATTTTCTTGATCTTTTTTTTTGAACCTGTTCCAAAATAAATATATTAAAAAACAGCATTCTGAATGTGATGTTCATGATTAGCAATATATTAAAACTTATTAAATATGCTGCTTGTTATGACCTTCCTATCACTTTATAGTCTCATTATCAAAGGAGTGCAGAAACATGGCACCACTGGCTGTATGACACCAGCTGATCTGATTGATTTTCTCCATTTGGAAGATGAGGCGACGTGGGAGGAATGATCGGAGAGAACCGCTTCAAAAAGTGATTAACACGGCTCAGATCAAAAGTATGTTTGATCGCACGGCTAGGGGTGATCAGGGGGATAAACCGCTAGAAAACGGTTTGCATTAACACGGACATGATTACTCCTGTTTTGATCGGACGGTCCACGGTTGGAAAGGAAGAATAACTGCTATTCGGCGTCAATTATATAGAGAAATATTATATTTGACCGGGCTTTGTTTTGAACAAAATTTATATCAAAACGTATATAAAAATATGCATGTTGTAACGGCATATTTAGAATTTTATAAACATTATACTTTAAAAGGTATAAGAGAAAAACAAAATATGAGTAAAAATAATTATATTATTAAAATATATAAAATATTGAAATAGAAAACAAGTCTTGAATTTGGCTGTAGGCGTTTACGCCATTGATGGCCACAACACAATTCATATATCCTCCCTCCAAACTTGTAAAATTGCATATTTCCTCAAAACACAAGTTTTTAATGCATAATGTATAATGCTCTTGAAGCATGATTTGAAGAAATATGCAATTTTACAAGTTTAGAGGAGGATATATACATTTGCCCCTTATTAAAAATATTTAAGTTATTATATCTTTAAAGTTTTTTTTCTCATTCCTCTTCAAAATAAAAATAAAAAAGAAGAAAACTTTAAAATAAAATAAAAAAAAGTGAAGTCGCAGTTGAGAAGTGAGATTTGATTAATTACTAAAAAAGAAACAAAGTCAAGTCGCACTTGGCAAATGCGATTTGACTATGGTTGAGACAAGTGGCGGCTTGTAGATTATTAAATCTTTCATTTGTAACGACGTTTTTACAATTTCACTTACGTGTCGAGAGTGTATGAATCATTTTTTGTGCTTTATGGGATATATTCACCTCTTTCGTACATGTATAATTTAGGGAATTTAGTTGGTCAAACTCACATTTTAAGGAATTTGAATATTCATATGTATATTCTGGGAATTTTCCCTTTTCCTTTTTGGTAATAGTATTTTATCAATTCTATCTGGTTTGTATGCTTTAGGTGCTAGTACGTTTAAGGTCGGTCTGGGTTCAATTCTTTTCCAGAGAACGTCCAATTGGAATTAGTTTTGCCCAACGCTCCCTCCTTTTCAAGTCCAAGAATCGGTAAACAAATAAATTTGTGAATAACTCTCACGTGTTTATTAATCAGAAAATATAACTCAAAAACTGATTACAAAGATACCATAACTCGGTATTTATAGGCTACTCATCTAAACCTATTTGACTTGTATTCAAATCGCAACTTATCATTATCTAACTAACTTGCTAGATCCTAATACAATTTGAATTGCAGCATCTAGATAAACCAACTTGTTTATCTACAGGTAACCCACCGACTTGTGGGATAAGCTACTCGCATGTAGCTTGGGCCGGCCCAACTCCAACCAAACTATTGAAGTCGGAATAAGCCCAACACCTTTTTGGTTTGGTTGGTTCAATAATATTTTATTTACGAAAGACTAAAAGTGAATTATCAATATAGGTTCAATGATAGGGAACATTAACGGACCAGTGAGGAAGTTTGTTACTTGTGGTTAGATATATAAATTTGTGTCGACTATCAAAATTTTACTTAGATGACACCCAAATAAATAGGTGGCTAATCGAATGTTCATAATTTATAAAAAGTGACAACAATACAGTAAAAACCGTTGAAGAGAACTTAAAATTTGAAATACACTCACGCGAATTGTTCATTTTTTGACTAATGAAATGACAAAGTTAAAGAATCTAGACTTCTTGTTACTTTGATGCTGGGCCACATGCTTCCCGTACTTCTGAAACAGCTTGTCGATTATGGATTTTCCGAAATGAGAAACCAACATGGGTTCTGTACCAGCTCTCACCATTTTTGCTGTGTTTTCCCCGTGGGTTTGGCTGGCCTCGTCTAAAGCCTTCATATCTTTGTAGTCTGTGTCTTGTGGATCCCAGTTGACTTGAAAAGTAGTCAAGCATTCAAAAGAAAATATTCCTTCGTTTTCGATAATATTCCTAACTTCATCCTCACATGGATAATAAACTGGGACATTGAACGAGATAATATCCGATTCTTGAACCAGCCCCTGTGGTATTTGTTAAATCATACGGGTTTAGTCGCTGAAGAAAATTGGAATAACTAAATGCTCAAAAAGAATTCTTGTATAGTTAGAGTTTTCATTAAATATACCTCTTTGGCCATGTCAAGGAGTGATTGCGCAAGTACCTCCCACAAAGGAGAACAACCATCATCACTAGTGGGATCAACAACACTCCGCCCGACAAATGTTAAAACCATGCGGCCACCACATACAATTTCCTCAGAGCGCATTTGTAAAAACTTTGTGAAGTCGGTTTTGAATTTCTTCCCATACGCCTGGAACACATTTGGAGGACTTGTTTTTGTTATGTATATATTTAATGCGTTACTTTCAAGGCCTTCGGGTACCTATCAAATATGGAACATGCTCCAGTTTATCATTGATAAGCATTTGTAATAAATATATATATAGACTAATTAATAGATGGTGTTCGATTGACCTATAAAGCAAACCTGAGAAAGCCAATGGAGACTATAAGAGGAGTGAACAAGATGTAAACTTTGGTTCGGAAAAAGTCTACCATAGAAAGAACCAGGTACTGCTGAAACAAAACAAGGGCTGGAATTTTCTTCCTTCTCCTTCCTAAGTTTTGCATAAAAATCCGGTAACAATTTGAAAAGGGTATTGAAATCATTTCCAAAAAGATCATTTAAGCATACTTCGAATTGTGGTGGTTTACAGTTATTTTCTTTACACGCCTCAATGACTATACGGATTATGTTAGATGCAACCAATAGTGTATTTTTACCAGAGGAGCATCCCAAATCTGCTATCTTGAAACACTGACTGGAGAATGAATCATGACTACTCATACTTTTGATTGTATGCTTTAGAACGGGTAGTGCTTTTTGTATCACAGTTTCCTGGAGAGAGAATATGAACACATCACTTTAGACAACATCATTGTGATTAACTAATTGAGAGTGAGTAATCTCATATAAAAAAGCTGAACAAGAACTAATAGAGTTGACACTGTTGGAGATTATGTTCAATTAATATCCAAGTGGTTCAACAAGTTGTAGTTGTTGCAAGTTTTGACTATTTCATTTAAAGTTGGAGGACTAAAGTGTCATTTGTTCAAAGATGAAGTTTGTAGCTGAGTTTGCACTACTAGTGAAATTACAGGGGTTAATAGTGTTAATCTGAATCTTAGGCTGTTACTTCAGCTAATTAGTTTGTTAAAACCAGAGGTTAGGTTTCCGGTTGTATTCATTCTGTTCATTCTAATTCCTTTTCAATCTTGTATTCGTTTTGCTCAATTTCAATAAGAAATCGTTTGGTTGGTTTGAATCTATTCTTCTTTACGTTCAATTTGGTTTTACTTTGGTGTTAATGCTAGAACAATTCCGCAATACCATTAACAGACACGTTAGTGAGCTTCATTGTGGCTTGACATTTCTAAAACGCTTGTTTCGATTTCAAAGGCTATACGGTAAATTCATGCACTGCACCACTTTTTGATCCAAAACATAAAAATCCTTTTTTTGATTCTGGATTGCAAATATCTGAACTCAAATTTAGCTTAATTTCTAGTTTTTGATTTTATATAATTTGCTTCTTCAAGTGCATCCTTTTAAATAGGGCTAGCAATTCCAGACCTGTTTAAGAAATGATTAAATCTATACTATATAATAAATAAAGGTTTTTTAGTGCCACGTGTCGCCTTCATATTCATTCTCATCATTTTTTTCCCGCCTCTCTCTCTTATTTAATGCACTATTATATTTTAATATATACTATATAATAAAGGAAAACGATAGAGGACACGTGTCACTCTCTGGTTACTCCCCACTTTTATTTTCTCGCATCTTTCTCCTATTAAATATTAGATTTTTTGTTTCTCTCTTCTAATAAATAATAATATCAAATAATAATCTTTATACTAATAAATAAAATTCTATGAACAAGTGTTAATTTCTGGTTAATTTGTATCATTTTTTCTCATCTCTCCCTATCGTATTGATTAATGATATTAAAAAAATTATTTTTTTATTTTTAATATAAATCTAATTACAGATACTTATTATTTAATTATAAATAGTTCAACCGATTTAATATATTGGTTTATTCAACCCGTGTATTATACAGGTTTTTAAAAATATAAAATTTTTATTACTAAGTATATAACATTTTATTTATTCAACTTGTGTAATACACGGGGTTTTAACCTAGTATGTGTAATAAAAAGTACACTATGTAATTTTATATTTTTTAAAAATAAGTAAAACCAGGAGGCTAGGCTTTTTAAAAATAAGTAAAACTATGTAATTAAACCTGTTTTTAATAAAAAAAAGTACAAAATGACCAAAACACCAAAAGATAAGAATGATAAAAGATATTTTTAAAAATATGACATCATTGATAATTGTTAAATTTCAATTATATTTGATTGACCAATACAATTTTAGAAAAAGAAGAGATATTTTGCGATATTAAACTAATATATAACATGTGTGTAATCACCTAGAGAGTACAAGATCTCACCTGAAGTAACGAGTTACTGGCATAGCTCGATTCTCCGTCGCCAGGATTCATGTGGAGGTTGTTTACTTTATCCATGGCCATTTCTCCTTATCCTTTCTTCTACTGGGATATGGACTTGCTTTTATTGATTCAGAATTCCAGCTTTCCACAAATGAAAAAATTATTGAATTATCCCCCATGAGAAAGTATTAATAATAATAATAAAAGTTAATTACTGGTAACTGTGCTATGCTCATCTTTCGTCCATGATCCCGAAGTATCAGAAATTACATGGGTGGTCCTTACTGTTCACTCAACGGTAAAACTGGTAGTCCTTAACGTAGATGGGCGTTAGTTTTTGGCGTTAAAATTTTTTTAAATGACCAAAATACCTTTTATTATTTAAAAAATAAAAAATGTATATTAAAATTAAGAGATATGGGCTCCAAATATTTTATATATATATTTCAATGGGGAGGGTTCAATGGGGAACCCCAAAAAAAGGGAAACAAATGAACCATTCTCAACTACACATTTCAAATAAGAAAAAAAATAAGTTAAAAGCTAAATTCTAAATGCTAAAAGTTAAACCATAAAAGTTAAATGCTAAAAGCTAAAACGTAAAGCTAAATGCTAAACGCTAAAAGCTAAACCGTAAAAGATGGACGTTAAAGCTAAACGCTAAATGCTAAACTGTAAAAGCTAAACGCTAAAAACTAAACCGTAAAAGCTAAATGCTAAAAACTAAAAACTAAATCCTAAAAGCTAAATCTAAAAGCTAAATCGTAAAGCTAAATGGTAAACATTGAAATCTAAACCGTAAAGGTAAACGTTAAAGCTAAACCCTAAAAGCTAAAATTTAAACGCAAAAAAGTAAAAGCTAAACTCTAAAAACTAAACCTTAAAGCAAAACCATAGAAACTAAGCCTAAAGCAAAAAAGTAAAATATAAAAATTTTGGACGGTAACGGCCCGTCACCCACGTTAACGGTCCGTTACGGGTGGCGCACGCACCCAATGATGACGTGCCACGTGTCCGGTGACTAATGGGCGTCATCTGACGCGTGAAAACCCTATGACGAACCGTCAAGCCCGGTAACGGTCCGTGACGCCGCAAAACAACTAAAGCATGACACGCGTCAGATGACTAACAGTCGAGATATGACGCGTGGCAAACCCATGACGAACTGTCACGCCCTATAACGGTCTGTCACGCCGTAATTTAACCAGAAGCTGACGCGTGTCAGCTGACTCGCAAACCCTAGCTTGGTGACGGACCGTCACCATACGTAACGGTCTGTTACGACCTGGCGATGACGGACCGTTACCCGCCATAACGGTCTGTCACAGCCGCCAAAACTTTCTATAAATAGAAACCCAAACTCAGTTGTGTTCTACCATTCAAAACTCGAAATCCAGAGCAAATTAAGCTATTACCACACCTCTAATACGTTCCCGCTTGTACGTTTAAGTTCCAGAGTTATCGGTTGAGCCAGAGAAGTCCCGAGGAGCTAGGAAACCCTCATTTGGAGAAACCAAGTTAGGAAGATAAGAGGAGGCGTTGTCCGATAAGAATCATCATCTTAGAGACTTCCTAAGACGAGACTCTGAAAAGGTGAATACTTGTATTTTTATAAAATGTGTTTTAAAACCATAAACAGCTTTGAATTATTGTCTGACTCGAATGAAATAATAAAACCATTGGCCTCATTCCATATGATGCTCTCAACTGTTAGAAGCCATGGAGCCAGTTACAAATCCAAATACTTAACTATTATCCGTATATTCTCAAGCTTGACACCAATATCTTGAAGTTCACTGATCAATCTTATATATTTGTTGTATTGATCAGTCAAACATTCTTCTGCTGCCTGTTTAAACTTTTGATATCTTTGCATTAACGTTTTATGACATCCAGGATTTTTTTTTATTTTACTAGCAACGTTACTTAATTTTCGGGACGAAAATTCTTTCAACTAGAGGATGATGTGACACCCGGCTATTTAGTGTTAACTCCGTTAACACAAATCCCGTTACCTCACAACTCAGTTAACTCAGTTACAAACCTCAAGGACTATATCTGTCATAATCTCAAACCTATACACATGAAACTTTAGGGACTAATGCTATAATTACCCTAAACTCAATTGTTTGACTTCTGAAAGTCAAAATTGAGCATTCTTAACTCAAATTCAATCCGTAAACCCTAAATTTGTTTGAATTCTTGTCGGTTATGCAAGGCATTGATGATCTCGATCATGTTCGAACTGTTTCTAAGCATTATTGGGTGTTAATGATTGCAAATTAATCCTATTAATCATCTAAAACCCGTAACCGTCGACCCCTTGACAAACACCATCGAATTCAAGCAAATTCGTTTATCATTATGCAATCAATCACTCTGCGCACATCATTCGCACTCCTCTGAACCTTTTGCACAATCCATTTCCGCCGGAGACGCAGTCGGAGTCACCGGAGACCAAGCCCTTCGAAGTCGGAACCCCATTTAGTCGAGCACCATCAATTCGAACTCGAATCATGTAATTGAAACCTCCCGCACATTCGTCTTAGTCTGTTGATTGAAAGCCCTAACCCAAATGAGGCTTATATCATCGAATCGAACATGAACCGATTCTAGGGTCATCACATTTTGGGTTTAATCGAACCCTAACCTAGACTCATTCTCAATTCAATTAATTTATATGGTTAGATTCGCAATCCATTGCCTGTTAAAAGCCCCATGAATCCAACCTCTAATCTCATCAGTTTTAACCGAATTGATTTCACATTCAAAAACTAGGGTTTCAGTATTTCAAACGAGCAATTAACGACCTTAAACGCAATGATTTTTGCAATTAAACACACCAACAGGATCGCAATACATTGTTTAATGAAACCCCTAAACCTCTGTTGCAAATCGCGATCGAAATCGATGGTTTGGAGGGTGGGTTTGAATCGGATCTAATGGGTAGAAGAACGCTGAGACACTGAGTGTTAAAACCAATCTGAATGGGTCTTGTACGCGACACCCTAGCGGGCGGAGTTGGTTAATTCTTGGGGCTGTTGTGGGAGAGACCCGGGTTCGAGTCCCTCCACCCCCATCTTTATTTTTAAGCAACTTTTTAAGTTTTATTTTTAAATAAAATCAATCCCTATGTTATTATAATAATATATTAATATGATTTGACACCGGAAAACACCTGTGTGCTCGGGATTAAATTCCTTATTTTTAATTAAAAATAATATATTTATTGTTATTACTACTTAGATAATTAATTATATTATCATTTAAACATTTATTTTGTTCACACAAAAACACACGGACCATTATTTTATATTATTATCTCGTGTTTGGTAGTGTTTTTCACGTACCACATCTGTGTTAGATACCGAACTAGGATTCTCTAATCCCAATGACTAAATGTCTATTCGTTATTCATAAGCATATTTAGGACATTCGATCTTTCCGTATCGTCGTCACAAAATCCTACGCAGTAAACAATTACGTCTTTAAGAAGATCGAGTGACTAAAAACAATAATCTAACAAAAAATGGCGTAACCCGCACAAAATTTGTAAGACTCGGTTTCAACAACCTATACATATTCACCCGCGGAAAAAAAATTACGTCAAACGCTGAGAAAAATAGTCATGTCGAAACAACAAATCTGTAATTGTATAAAACATCATATTTTAAAGGTCGTAAGAAGGGAAAAAACTGTTAAAAAAAAGAAAATTTGAAATAGTTTTGACAGCTTGTACACTCGTACTTCGATGACTTGTCGAAAGAAAACTCGGTTTTGAATTAAATTTATATCAGAACCTAGATAAATAAAAAATTAAGGAATTAAAAATAATAAAAAAAACAGGATAGAAGACAAAACTTGGTGGCCTATTTGAATGTTTATGAAAACTACAGCCTCAATTTATGATATTAGCGGACTTCAAAATTTTAATATATGGATTTCAAAATCTTTATGCACGTTGACTCTTTTCTTATCTTGTTTTTGAACAGTTTTTTTGGATCACTGACGGACTACAAGTCCATCCGATTATCTCCATTACTTGATTACGAAACCCTAGGGCTCTAGGCTGGCACGTCTACAAAGGGAAGCTCGTACACCAGTCCGTCCCCACCAGTCCTGAACCTGAGACAACCCTTAGAAGGAAACCCACATTATGTGAGAAAACTCACTAACCCAACCTTATAATTTAACAAACAATGTTAGGTTTTTTTTATAATCTTTATAAACACAATCTTGTAAATAAATAAAATTTCTCCTTTATATGTGAAAACAAATGCTAAATTAAGTTTTATAAACTTTTAAAAAGCAAATATGAACTAGAAGCTAATAAAGGAGTTTTGAACCCCTCTATTTACCTTTAAACCCCCCATCTTTAATTTTGAACCATTCTCTTTTAATTCTTAAACCCTGGATTTAGAACAAGACCCAAGTTTGACTTCTAGGAAGTCAACAGGGGACCAAATCGACCTAATAGGTCCAAATTCGGATGTTTAAACCTGCAATAATCATGCATACACACTACCACAACAGTTACGAATAATCATGATGACCCAATTTATTCAAATTCAAAGATTGGAACCCAAATCGTCTCGAAACCGTCATATGTCATAAACCAAATTAATAGATGTAATCTGGACGAAATTGGAACGTATAAACAGGTCTAGCATGATCACGACACCCATCTAACACTTTCCCAACCAACATAAATCATTTGCCACTGAATTCATCGCTCGAAATCGTCCTTTTTCCTCCAAACCATCGCGATTTTCGGATGTACATAGGAACCCATTTTTTTCATCCAACTGATCCGAATTTCAGGTATTGATTCAACCTCCCATGCTCGATTTCTATTCATGTTCGAAACCCCTTTAATTCGGGTATTGGATTTGTGGGATTCTGGAAGCTAGAACATTTGGGGAAGGGCTTACCAGTCTGGTTGTTTAAAAGACAGAACGCATCATGCCCGGATCAACTGGTTAAAGCCTTATCCCCTCTAGCGAAGGTCACAGGTTTGAGGCCGATTTTTGGGATTAATTCCTTTTTGCCATTTTTAATACATAATTTTATGTTTTAAAACCCTAATGTAATTTTTATAAATCAAATAATGCCATTCTGTAATTTTTATAAAAACAGAAAATATAAATTAATAGTTTAACTATTTTATTTTATTAAAAACACATTAAACCACTTGTAAATTCTTAAATAGATAATGTAAATAATTTGTTTAGACAAATTAATTATGTTATTTTATTTATAAATTAATAACGTTTATTACACAAATTATAATTAAGTGTCTAAACATTATTAAATTCTTTTAAACTTATACATAATTATTGTGGCAAGGATAATTATTTAAAACTTTTAAACTTATAAAAATACTTAAATAATTATTTTAAATAAATGATTATACAAGTTTAATTAATTTTATTTAAAGTCTATAGCTCTTTTATAATTTATTTAAATAAAAGAGATTATTTAATAGTTTAATTAATCATTTTATTTACATAAAATAAATTAATTAAACATTTTCCATTCCATAATTTATTTATAAAGTATTTTTAGAATGATTATATAAATAAATACAAATGTATTAACTTATTCCATTCTATGACTTCATTTATAAATTATCTTTAAAATAATTATACAAATAAATTTAAACCTAATTACTATTAGAAATCTTAATAAACTCTAATTTGTTATATAAACTACTTTATCACTATTTCAAATACTTATGATAAACATACATAACCTTGAAAACTTGTACAAAACCCACATTAATCCATTCGCTCGTTAGGATTCCTTATTTCATTTTATTCAAATCATTAATACACTTATACCATCAGACTTAGGTTGACCTTGTGAATTGCTTGAACTTTTGTGCAACGAACATCATACTTGTGTGACAAACAAAGCTTCATATTGCAAGGTGAGTTTACATAGCCCCTTTTTCCTTTTTATACTTTTGGGGTGAAAATGTTTACATTACTATACATACGCAATTCAATACCTATGTTCTCATACAAAAGTCTTTATGCTTTATGTCTTAATTTACTTGGTGACCATACATGTGTTCATGTCTAGTACAATCATTAACTTGCACGGCAGGCCTAAGGTAGTATCTAACATGATCATTTATAGAGGAATCTGATTCATTACTTAAGACAAACCTTGGTGGGTTAGTGTATACATTTTGGTACTTCACGCAGTCCGGGGGACTGTGCATAAATATTACACGGTTTGATTGTACACTTTGGAACCTCGTGTGTTTTCACATTTATGCTTTAGACATGCTTTGAACATATTGAATTGTAAACTTTACTTAACTTTGTTTGGTGTCAAAACCTATGTTACTCACCAACTACTTGTAGTTGACATTTACTCACATGTTTCAGGTGCACCCGTATGAGGACCATGCTTGATCACTTAGGGCTATGGACTTAGTTTTAATGAATTTAAACTTTGATTACATTATGTATCATTTGAACAATATGTTGTGATTTTCCTTGAAACGGATACTTAAATTGATGTATAAATATTACAACGCATTTAATAGTTGATCATGTGCTTTTGAACAACCGCATCAGCCCCGGCGTATAATCCGCCGCCGGCCGGGGTGTGACAGATTGGTATCAAAGACATGGTTATAAGGAATTAGGTTATTAGGAACCAATGACCTAGTCTATAACCTTATGATACCCTTGTGTGAATATCCTATATTTTATCATAGGTATCACATTGTATGATACAATACATGTTATTTTATGTGCTACGTTACTTGATAGTTTACATGTTTAGACAAATGCTATTCATGTAATATCTTATTGTCACACTGTTTGATTAGTCCACATGTTACCTGTTTAATTCTAGTAAATGACATCTTAAGCTTTACCATACACTTATTTATATCTAAGACTTTATACACTTTCATACCTAATGTCTATTAAAATTTTAAAATCCTGTCAAAGTTTTGGGTTCTGAAAATTAGTAGAGAACATGTGCAATCCGGAAGGGTGAATGCCTGTACTTTGGGTCTTCTGTCTAGGAAAGCATTTCATATAAATCCAAATCAACCGAAGGATCCGTATGCTTTCCTGGGAATTCTCGAAGTGAGTGTTCACCTATAGGCTAAAGCATGTCTTCTTGAAAATATATGAACTCAAGTCACTTTGATTTGTCACAACATCCATTGGGTTATGTCCCAAATGAATGCAATACAAACATCATTCATTTGATTATTACAATTTGGTACACATGTCTAAACCTCCTTATCTGGTTCTTATACTTAATGCTATTTAAGTTTCTATACCCCTTCGTCCTTATGCCTTGAAAATAATATCATCCTTATCATCACTTGTAAAAAATCTAATCCTTTAGACCTTACCATTCGAGGAAAGGAAGCTTCTAGATAAAGCACATCCTTGAGCCACAAGACACAATCCCTAACAATTCTTACCATAATCATGAGTTCAAATAATAATGTTAATAGTACATGATGGCTGGAAGAGTGGGTGTAAGTCCATGAAAGATTCTGACTAAGGAAAGGCTGAGTACTTAAAGTGTGTCCCTTGTGACCCATCTCTCTTTCTTGGGAATTCTCTTCGTGGAAACACTACTTTTAGGTCAAGTGTTACTCCCAACATACTATTATGAGAACTCAGTATCACGATTAGTCAATTTTAAACCCATACACACCTTTGTACTTGGCACTTACCATTGCATTATCACTTACGACCTTTCCGTACTAGTCATGGCCTCTTACCCCCCACTCCCCAGAGTATCATCCCAAAATAAGGTCAGTACATGAGTAAGACCGTGGATCCCCATCAACAGACAACCAGTCACGGGCACAACTAGCTGCTAGATCCATGTTTGATCGCATGACAGATTGGCTTAGGAGCACAAGCATGAGACTCCGAGCATCTGAATCACCTTCTTCGAGAGACCCTTATCTAGCACCTAACATATACCATCCAGACCCAGGACCAAGACAAGTCATGAAACTTACCAGTGCAATAGGAGTTCCAGCTGATACCGCTCACCTATATGTGAGGACCGCAGAGTTTCTGAGACAAGGAATGGAGCAGGGAATAAGGCACGACCTGCCAATTCAACGAATAGATAGCCTATTGGGCCACGCACGGTACGAGGAAAATTTGATTGTAAATCTTGGAACCCGCATAGACATGATGGAAGGAGACCAGGAAATACTTGATGCATGTACGGAAATGGCTAGAGCTGAAGCCCGGTTTGCAATACGAATAACCACAACGATGTTCGTCTTGGTGCTCATCTGCTTCCTAGTGGAAAACTACCTGAGATGTTAGCCGGATATTCTATTTCTCGTTTTCTTAAAAATTTAAATTGAAACCCATATCCTGTACCCCAAATATAAATGTTATTATTTTTTGCTCGCCTTAATGGTTGACATCTAAACCTCCTTTGTAAACTAATTATTTTGTTCAAACAAAACCTTTATCGAACCCTTGGGTTATAGATTTTATCTAGATTATAAATTATTTACAAATCCCTTTACCATGTAAAGAAACTTAATACCCGTCTAGTACAAATTGTTTTATAAAAAAATAAAAAATATTTTGTTCTTTTAATTCAATAATGACTTGATTAATTATTTCCTTACGACTTTTATTTTGTTAAACTAATTATTATTTAAATCTTGGCTTAATTATTAAATAATAAGGCCATTATTTTCTTTTGAAACATCTTCTTTATGATAATTAAAATAAATAAATAAAATATTTTTATTTATTTATCTAATTATCCATCCACTCAATTTATTATTTTCACTTATTTATTAATTTACAAACAATAGTAAAATTTCAATTACTTGTTTATTTACAAACAAAAAACACAAATTAGTTATTCATGTACACATTATTCTGATTTCCTGCAAAACCTTCTCACTGTCTTGCACCTTCAGAAATGTATGAGCTTACTAGTCACTTCAAGTAGATAAATCATTTCGCGTAGGCGTTAGCCACCCATATAAACCTCAACAAAATTGAAAAACTTAAAACCCAACTACCTACATGATACATGAACGTCAAGCAACACGCTTGTCTGCAAAACTCGATCACCTACGAAATTAGATAGTTTACATTACCCATGAGATTCAATTATTTACATATGAACGTTCACAATATACATGAAACTTGGTTGTTTGCAAAATACATGTCACTAGATTGTTCTCATTATGCATGAAACTTGGTTGTTTGTAAAATACATGATACTAGATTGTTCTCATAAAACTTGGTTGCTTCATGATACTAGATTGTTCACGATTATACATGAAACTTGGTAGTATACAATATATATGATACTAAATTATTTACACTATACATGAAACTTGGGGTGTTTTCATTATACGCGAAACTAGATTGTTTACATTGTTGCAATTGATTATCCACATTATACATAGGAGATGATTATTCACTTTATCCATGAAAGTTGATAGCTATAAACTTTGAGCTATTCGGGGTTTGACGTATATTTGTTCAAACATGAGGAAACTATAAACTTTGAACTACTCGGGGTTTGCCGTATTCTTGTTCAAACACGAGGGAGTTATAAACTTTGTGGGTAAACTTGAGAATTATGCCCTCCGTTTGGGATAACCATGGGGTTGTGCCACATTGTTATTCTTTGATTGATTACATTATCTATGGATATAGCTATTTGTTAGCAACACATAAGTGAAAACAATAGTTATGAATTTAGTGATCTTGTGTCCCCTCTGTACCCACACACAATAGAATGATCTATACGAACCATACGACAATTTGAGTAATTACGGGTGCACATGTAATTATAAAAGCCAGCGCATGGAAAACATAGTGAATTCTGTCGTGTGTGATGACATAAAACCTATCGTGATATATAGTAACGAAACTGATGCGATATGATAAGGGCATGGTTGATACGCCGATGGTACATCCTATATATAAGTATTTCTGTCATATTGTCAAAAGTAGCGTTGTTAGAGTCACGTAAAGTTTTATACTATTCTGACCTTGACCTATGCTTGTGAAATCTTTTATTCAGTGACATTTCTTGAACATACTAGACTACATCCTAAACAAGTTTTAACATCACATTCTAATCATTTCCATCCCAAGTGATGCATCCCATCTCTGAAGTCCAAATTTTGCTTCGACGGTTTTCTCCTTAATTCTCTTCAAACTAAATCCACTACCACGTTCATGCCTGAAACAATGACCTGACCTGATCTTGAGTATCAGACCTGAACCTTGCCATCAACTATACTCCTCAAACCAACAATCAAAGCTCATTGAGAATCCAAACTCATATCTCTTTCCCGATTCAGTAGCCTCCAACAAGAGAATTTCGGGACAAAATTCCCTCAACTTGGGGAGACTGTAACATCTATGATTTTCTGGCCAGATTTTTATTTTTATTTATTTTTTATTATTTTATTTATACAATAATAACATTTTTATTTCATTTTAGTGCAATACATCGTATCACGTGAACCATATTTACAAGTGTTTCAAATTCTAGATTTCATTCAAACAAATTCATATTTTAGCTATAGAATATATATATATATATATATATATATAACATATGTTCATATCCACATATATGTGTTTGATTAGGTTTATTAAACCAAAATGTAACACATGGATTCTAATCATGTAACCTCAACCGTTTATATATATATATATATATATATATATATATGGGACGTATCAAATGAAAACCCTGTCTTATTGTGTAAACCATTAAACCCAATGTAGGCCACACATTCATTTGTTAATATTTTAATATGTGGTTGTGATTAATTCTGCATTTTTAATATATTTAATAAAAAAACATGTGGCTTAGATTAAAGATGAGGGTAAAAAGGTAATTTCATATTTTTCTTTTTACAAAATAATGAATATTTTAATTTCCTCTTTCTCTCTCTCTCTAAAACAGATTAAAAAAAGTGATATACAAATACATGTAAAATCAGTTTACACATGTTTAATGAATCAAATACATGTGTAAAAACATATACAAAAGGAGATGGAACCCATAATCAAATGGTAGATAAAAAATTTAAAAGTGATCATTTGAAGTAATCAACTTGTTCGTAGCCTGCAAAAAAAAAACATTTATGTTAATTTATTACATTCTTAAATTCATGTTCTTTAAAGTTTACACGTGTAGTAACCCGAAAATGCATAAGAGTCGCTTCAAATCTGGATTTTCCAGGTTTACATAGAAGTCAATTCAAATATGGGTTAAGAAAACATTTAACCAGGTTTACACAAGCGTAAATTCAGTTTACACAAGCGTAAATTCAGTTTACACATGTGTAGTAACCAAAAAATACACGAGTCAATTCAAATCTGGGTTTTTCAAATCTATATAAAAACTCATTTTTGAGATCTGAATTAAAAACCAAAAACCCAAACCAAAATCAAAACACAAACAAAACCCTACCTTGATGTCAATCGCCGGTCTCCTACTGTGTGAAAATTACATAGAAGCAGAAACGATTCAATACGGAAAAACACCCAGTTCAGGGCTAAGAACACCCGGTTTATACGTGTGTAAAAATCAAATACACATGTGTAAAACCCACATCTAAACATCAATGGCATTAAAAAAAAAATACAAAACCATTATGTGTAAAAAGAACATTAAAACATGACTTTAACTCTCTCTAGGTCTGGTTACACTTGTGTAAATTCAATCACATACACACGTGTAAATTCCGTTTACACACGTGTAAATTCAGTTTACACATCTATAAAATTTTAAAATTTAACAAACTGAGTAGATGTAGACACAGAAGACACAAATTCAAAGATTCACATAAGTTTATCATCACTAAACAAGAACTAAAAACTCAACAAAGTTGAAAGTATAAAAAAAAGGCGTGTAAGAAAGCAGTTGGTAGTACCTAATTTATTTCAGAGAGATGCTATTTGATCATAATCATGTGTATCTTTTTTTTTCCTTTGACACCAGCTCATGTTTATCCTTCTTGTGCAGTATTTATTGTTACTTGTAAAACCCATATACCACCAACAACTGCAAATCTCGAAAGATGTAAAAATAATTGAAATAATTAGTGTAAATACAAATGAAATTAGTGTATCTTCTTAGATAAAAAAAACCCTGTGTAAAATTAATTTACATATATACACACAAATCTATTAATATTAGATCGAAATACACAAATCTATTAATATTAGATCGAAATACACAAATCTATTAATATTACATTCAAATACATTAATATCTTTACAAATAATTACATTTCCTGTAATAATGAGAGGAAAAAACATATATGGGAGGAAAAACCATATACACAAATCAGGAAAACAAATTTACATCCAAATACACAAGTGTAAAATCAAAATACACAAATGTAAAAACAAAATACACAAGTGTAAAATCAAAATACACAAGTGTACATTCAAAATACACAGAGACAACTTCCAAACCTATCAGAATTGATCGCCTACACATTTTTGTGGGCCATTGCTGAACGGGATAAACCTACAACAGAGACTTTTTCTGGTCAAACAAGGTATTTTTCAACTTCAATTGATATAAATTCAATTTTTTGGAAAAAAAAAAGTTTGCCAAGTAAATTTAGCATTATACCAATCAATGTAGTATAAAAATGGGTGATGCAAAATTAAAACAAATGCATAACAATTTCAAATTTAAAAAGTGATAATGATAATGTCTGAATTCAAAAATTAAAACATCTGCTCTTTTCTAAACCTTCAAAATTCATAAACACAGAAGGTAGAATTTAAAATCACATTAATGTTTGAATTCAAAATTCATCTGCAAATACACCTAATGATAATGTCATAAAAATGTGGAACAATTTTTAAAACCTAAATGTACAAATATTTAAAATTGATTATAAAAGTTTGTGTTTACATACCTGGGGATGTGGGTAAAGACGCATAGACTAGTTTTTGCATCGTATAAATGATTTTGTAATATAGCAGCAGAGTTTGCGGGTGAAACCGCCGGAGAGAGTTTCAGATCTCGAAGCCGAACAAAGGATAATACACCCAACAACAGAGTTCATACGAGTAGCAGTAGCGGTAGCATCACGGTGGCTGCAGGCGATCTTCTTCGGCCGGTACCACACGTTTCAGATCTACGATGGGTGGTGACGGCGCCGGTGGGTGGTGATGGCGACGGTGGTTGGTGATGGGTTTCAGATCTAAAAAAAGTAAGCTCGAAAAAACTGGTACTTGTGTGTAGAGAGAGATGAGCAGCCGGTGGTGTGGTTCTTCATCATCACCATCAGAAGGCCAGATCTAGTAGAGAGAAGATGAGGTTGTTTAGAGAGAGAAAAGATGGAGGCTGCATTTTTAGAGAGAGAAAGGGGTAAGATGCGTTTGAAGAAGCAGAGATAATAGCTAGGTTTTTAAAGAGTGGAAAATGACACATATACCCTTCCAGCTTAAAAATAAAACAAAAAACAAAAAAAAAATATGTGGCTAAGAATGGGTTTAAGGGTTTACACAATAAGACATCGAAATACACAAATCTATTAATATTACATTCAAATACATTAATATCTTTACAAATAATTACATTTCCTGTAATAATGAGAGGAAAAAACATATATGGGAGGAAAAACCATATACACAAATCAGGAAAACAAATTTACATCCAAATACACAAGTGTAAAATCAAAATACACAAATGTAAAAACAAAATACACAAGTGTAAAATCAAAATACACAAGTGTACATTCAAAATACACATAGACAACTTCCAAACCTATCAGAATTGATCGCCTACACATTTTTGTGGGCCATTGCTGAACGGGATAAACCTACAACAGAGACTTTTTCTGGTCAAACAAGGTATTTTTCAACTTCAATTGATATAAATTCAATTTTTTGGAAAAAAAAAAGTTTGCCAAGTAAATTTAGCATTATACCAATCAATGTAGTATAAAAATGGGTGATGCAAAATTAAAACAAATGCATAACAATTTCAAATTTAAAAAGTGATAATGATAATGTCTGAATTCAAAAATTAAAACATCTGCTCTTTTCTAAACCTTCAAAATTCATAAACACAGAAGGTAGAATTTAAAATCACATTAATGTTTGAATTCAAAATTCATCTGCAAATACACCTAATGATAATGTCATAAAAATGTGGAACAATTTTTAAAACCTAAATGTACAAATATTTAAAATTGATTATAAAAGTTTGTGTTTACATACCTGGGGATGTGGGTAAAGACGCATAGACTAGTTTTTGCATCGTATAAATGATTTTGTAATATAGCAGCAGAGTTTGCGGGTGAAACCGCCGGAGAGAGTTTCAGATCTCGAAGCCGAACAAAGGATAATACACCCAACAACAGAGTTCATACGAGTAGCAGTAGCGGTAGCATCACGGTGGCTGCAGGCGATCTTCTTCGGCCGGTACCACACGTTTCAGATCTACGATGGGTGGTGACGGCGCCGGTGGGTGGTGATGGCGACGGTGGTTGGTGATGGGTTTCAGATCTAAAAAAAGTAAGCTCGAAAAAACTGGTACTTGTGTGTAGAGAGAGATGAGCAGCCGGTGGTGTGGTTCTTCATCATCACCATCAGAAGGCCAGATCTAGTAGAGAGAAGATGAGGTTGTTTAGAGAGAGAAAAGATGGAGGCTGCATTTTTAGAGAGAGAAAGGGGTAAGATGCGTTTGAAGAAGCAGAGATAATAGCTAGGTTTTTAAAGAGTGGAAAATGACACATATACCCTTCCAGCTTAAAAATAAAACAAAAAACAAAAAAAAAATATGTGGCTAAGAATGGGTTTAAGGGTTTACACAATAAGACATCGAAATACACAAATCTATTAATATTACATTCAAATACATTAATATCTTTACAAATAATTACATTTCCTGTAATAATGAGAGGAAAAAACATATATGGGAGGAAAAACCATATACACAAATCAGGAAAACAAATTTACATCCAAATACACAAGTGTAAAATCAAAATACACAAATGTAAAAACAAAATACACAAGTGTAAAATCAAAATACACAAGTGTACATTCAAAATACACATAGACAACTTCCAAACCTATCAGAATTGATCGCCTACACATTTTTGTGGGCCATTGCTGAACGGGATAAACCTACAACAGAGACTTTTTCTGGTCAAACAAGGTATTTTTCAACTTCAATTGATATAAATTCAATTTTTTGGAAAAAAAAAAAGTTTGCCAAGTAAATTTAGCATCATACCAATCAATGTAGTATAAAAATGGGTGATGCAAAATTAAAACAAATGCATAACAATTTCAAATTTAAAAAGTGATAATGATAATGTCTGAATTCAAAAATTAAAACATCTGCTCTTTTCTAAACCTTCAAAATTCATAAACACAGAAGGTAGAATTTAAAATCACATTAATGTTTGAATTCAAAATTCATCTGCAAATACACCTAATGATAATGTCATAAAAATGTGGAACAATTTTTAAAACCTAAATGTACAAATATTTAAAATTGATTATAAAAGTTTGTGTTTACATACATGGGGATGTGGGTAAAGACGCATAGACTAGTTTTTGCATCGTATAAATGATTTTGTAATATAGCAGCAGAGTTTGCGGGTGAAACCGCCGGAGAGAGTTTCAGATCTCGAAGCCGAACAAAGGATAATACACCCAACAACAGAGTTCATACGAGTAGCAGTAGCGGTAGCATCACGGTGGCTGCAGGCGATCTTCTTCGGCCGGTACCACACGTTTCAGATCTACGATGGGTGGTGACGGCGCCGGTGGGTGGTGATGGCGACGGTGGTTGGTGATGGGTTTCAGATCTAAAAAAAGTAAGCTCGAAAAAACTGGTACTTGTGTGTAGAGAGAGATGAGCAGCCGGTGGTGTGGTTCTTCATCATCACCATCAGAAGGCCAGATCTAGTAGAGAGAAGATGAGGTTGTTTAGAGAGAGAAAAGATGGAGGCTGCATTTTTAGAGAGAGAAAGGGGTAAGATGCGTTTGAAGAAGCAGAGATAATAGCTAGGTTTTTAAAGAGTGGAAAATGACACATATACCCTTCCAGCTTAAAAATAAAATAAAAAACAAAAAAAAAATATGTGGCTAAGAATGGGTTTAAGGGTTTACACAATAAGACATCGAAATACACAAATCTATTAATATTACATTCAAATACATTAATATCTTTACAAATAATTACATTTCCTGTAATAATGAGAGGAAAAAACATATATGGGAGGAAAAACCATATACACAAATCAGGAAAACAAATTTACATCCAAATACACAAGTGTAAAATCAAAATACACAAATGTAAAAACAAAATACACAAGTGTAAAATCAAAATACACAAGTGTACATTCAAAATACACATAGACAACTTCCAAACCTATCAGAATTGATCGCCTACACATTTTTGTGGGCCATTGCTGAACGGGATAAACCTACAACAGAGACTTTTTCCGGTCAAACAAGGTATTTTTCAACTTCAATTGATATAAATTCAATTTTTTGGAAAAAAAAAAAGTTTGCCAAGTAAATTTAGCATTATACCAATCAATGTAGTATAAAAATGGGTGATGCAAAATTAAAACAAATGCATAACAATTTCAAATTTAAAAAGTGATAATGATAATGTCTGAATTCAAAAATTAAAACATCTGCTCTTTTCTAAACCTTCAAAATTCATAAACACAGAAGGTAGAATTTAAAATCACATTAATGTTTGAATTCAAAATTCATCTGCAAATACACCTAATGATAATGTCATAAAAATGTGAAACAATTTTTAAAACCTAAATGTACAAATATTTAAAATTGATTATAAAGGTCTGTGTTTACATACCTGGGGATGTGGGTAAAGACGCATAGACTAGTTTTTGCATCGTATAAATGATTTTGTAATATAGCAGCAGAGTTTGCGGGTGAAACCGCCGGAGAGAGTTTCAGATCTCGAAGCCGAACAAAGGATAATACACCCAACAACAGAGTTCATACGAGTAGCAGTAGCGGTAGCATCACGGTGGCTGCAGGCGATCTTCTTCGGCCGGTACCACACGTTTTCAGATCTACGATGGGTGGTGACGGCGCCGGTGGGTGGTGATGGCGACGGTGGTTGGTGATGGGTTTCAGATCTAAAAAAAGTAAGCTCGAAAAAACTGGTACTTGTGTGTAGAGAGAGATGAGCAGCCGGTGGTGTGGTTCTTCATCATCACCATCAGAAGGCCAGATCTAGTAGAGAGAAGATGAGGTTGTTTAGAGAGAGAAAAGATGGAGGCTGCATTTTTAGAGAGAGAAAGGGGTAAGATGCGTTTGAAGAAGCAGAGATAATAGCTAGGTTTTTAAAGAGTGGAAAATGACACATATACCCTTCCAGCTTAAAAATAAAACAAAAAACAAAAAAAAAATATGTGGCTAAGAATGGGTTTAAGGGTTTACACAATAAGACAGGGTTTTCATTTGATACGTCCCCTATATATATATATATATATATATATATATATATATATATATATATATATATATATATATATATATATATATATATATATATGGATGTGTATTTATAAATAAATATTTTGTTATAATAGGTATATATTTAAATAAAACATATGAGTGTTAACCATGTAATCACATCGTTTCATATATATACATATTTACTTATAAATATATGTAGATTTGATCATATTAGATGAGCTATTTATAATCTACAACTTTATAAGAAAATATAGAGTTTTTCACATTATAAAAAAAATTGTAATTTAACAAAAAAATGTTAGGTTTTTTTTTATAAACTTTATAAAGACAATCTTGTAAATAAATAAAATTTCTCTTTTATATGTAAAAACAAATGCTAAATTAAGTTTTATAAACTTTTTGAAAAGCAAATATGAACTAGAAGCTGATAAAGGAGTTTTGAACCCCCTCTATTTACCTTTGAACCTCCATCTTTAATTTTGAACCCCCATCTTTAATTTTGAACCCTTCCCTTTTAATTCTTAAACCCTGGATTTAGAACATGACCCAAGTTTGACTTCTAGGAAGTCAACAGGGGACCAAATCGACCTAATCGATCCAAATTCAGATGTTTAAACCAGCAATAATCATGCATACACACTACCACAACAGTTAAGAATAATCATAATGACCCAATTTACTCTAATTCAAGGATTGGAACCCAAATCGTCCTGAAACCGTCATATGTCATAAACCAAATTAATAGATGTAATCTGGACGAAATTGGAACGTATAAAAGGTCTAGCATGATCGCGACACCCATCTAACACTTTCCCAACCAACACAAATCATTTGCCACTGAATTCATCGCTCGAAATCGTCCTTTTTCCTCCAGACCATCGCGATTTCCGAATGTACACAGGAACCCATTTTTTCATCCAACTGATCCGAATTTCAGGCATTGATTCAACCTCCCATGCTCGATTTCTATTCGTTTTCGAAACTCCTTTGATTCGGGTATTGGATTTGTGGGATTCTGGAAGCTAGGGTTTCAAATCGCACATTTGGGGAAGAAGGGCTTACGAGTGTGGTTGTTTAAAAGACAACACGTCTGACTTTGGACATGGAATCATGCCCAGATCGACTAGTTAAAGCCTTATCCCCCTCTAACGAAGGTTACGGGTTCGAGGCTTGTAGAGCCCGATTTTTGAGATTATTTACTTTTTGCCATTTTTAATACATAATTTTATGTTTTAAAACCCTAGTGTAATTTTTATAAATCAAATAATGTCATTCTGTAATTTTTATAAAAACAGAAAATATAAATTAATATTTTAACTATTTTATTTTATTAAAAACACATTAAACCACTTGTAAATTCTTAAATAAATAATGTAAATAATTTGTTTAGGCAAATTAATTACGTTATTTTTTTATAAATTAATAACGTTTATTACACAAATTATAATTAAGTGTCTAAACATTATTAAATTCTTTTAAACCTATAAATAATTATTGTGTCAAGGATAATTATTTAAAACTTTTAAACTTATAAAAATACTTAAATAGATATTTTAAATAAATGATTATACAAGTTCAATTAATTTTATTTAAAGTCTATAGCTCTTTTATAATTTATTTAAATAAAAGAGATTATTTAATAGTTTAATTAATTATTTTATTTACATAAAATAAATTAATTAAACCATTTCCATTCCATAATTTATTTATAAAGTATTTTTAGAGTGATTATATAAATAAATTCAAATGTATTAACTTATTCCATTCCATGGCTTCATTTATAAATTATCTTTTGAATAATTATATAAATAAATTTAAACCTAATTACTATTAGAAATCTTAATAAATTGTAATTTGTTATATAAACTACTTTATCATTAATTCAAATACTTATGATAAACATACATAACCTTGAAAACTTGTACAAAACCCACATCAATCCCTTCGCGCGTTAGGATTTCTTATTTCATTTTGTTCAAATCATTAATACCCTTATAACATCAGACTTCGGTTGACCTTGTGAATTGCTTGAACTTTTGTGCAACGAACATCATACTTGTGTGACAAACAAAGCTTCATATTGCAAGGTGAGTTTATATAGCCTATTTTTTTCTTTTTATACTTTTGGGGTGAAACGTGTTTACATTACTATACATACACAATTCAATACCTATGTTCTCATACAAAAGTCTTTATGTTTTATGTCTTAAACTACTTGGTGACCATACATGTGTTCATCTTGGTTTTAAAAATCGCGAGTACTCGCGAGTAACTCGCAACTTGACCTGGGGCGCCAGCTTCTACGAGTCTTGTCACACAAGTCGGACGCAGTACAAGACTCGCGCGAGTTGGTCGATTATAGAGGAATCGTGAAGCAATACAATAGGTCGATTTATGTACATGACTCAGTTATAGTGGGCTGGTGCTGTTTTTAATATAGTAGGCTTATTATTTTGGTGAATAAAGGCCCCATAGGTCCCGATAGATCCAATAGATCTGCTGGAGTGAATGGCGGTAAAATCAGGCGGTAAAATTGGGATGTACTTTAGCCAATTCTTACCCTAATTCTCCTTTGGCGGTAAAATCAGAGGGGTTCCAAGCTGCGATTCTCCCTCTCCTCCACTCCACAGCCGAATTGCAAAAGGTGATTCTCCTTTTCATGTTTTTTTTCTGATTCTCTCTTCTGATCTTCTGTACTGTTCTTTTTTTTTTCTTTTCATGTTGTAAAGTTTGTTCTAAAACAATAGTTTATCTTAAGCAAGTAGTTTCTCTTAAATGCCATGTTCTTCTAAAACAGTTGTTCTGATCTTCTGTTCCTGGCCTGTCTGGTGTTGTGTTCTTGTACATATTACATGTTTTTTTTTCTTGATTCTCTCTTCTGATCTTCTGTAGTTCTGTTGCATGTTCATGTTTTTTTTTCTTATTATGTTTTTTATGTGTGGTGTTGTGTTCTTGTACAGATTACAAATGTTATTAAATTTAATTCAGTTCTTGTGTTCAATTTGACATGAAAAGTCAAACAATATTTTAAATGCTTAATTTATTAAACAGTAGTTTGTTTGACTTGTATGTATCATGTGTAGTGTTCAGTTAAATGGCTACTAATGGTGGTGAAGGTGCTCAAGCAAGTAAGGTTGACCCGAGTAGAAAATATGGTACACAAGACCCGACAAACAAAAATCGTTGGAATTGCAAGTTTTGTGGAAAACCATCATCTGGTGGGGTATACCGGCTGAAGCAACACTTAGTTGGTGGATTTAAGGATGTTTTAGCATGTGGTAAGTGTCCCGAACATGTACGACAAGAGATGAAGGACTATATGTTGAAAAAAGCTAAGTCTAAACAAGCATATGACCCCATGGTTGATGACACTGATTTTGGTGACGAAGAGGAAGAAGAATGTGTGGTAACAAAGGTTAAGAAGTCAAGTGGTTCGAGCCAAGCACCTGCACCAAAAAAGCCAAGGCAAATAGGGATTGCAGATATGTATTTTACTCAAAATCCAGCATCCATACTAAAAGGTAGGAAATGTGAGAAAGGAGGAAGACAACAAACGATAAATGAAATATGTAAAAAAGAATTGAGGACCAAAGTTTGCAGGGAGATAGGTCGGTGGTTCTACGATGTGGGTATTCCTTTTCACGCGGCCACCTATGATAGCTTTCAAATTATGTTGGAAGCTGTGGCACAGTTTGGTCCGGGATTTCAAGCACCAACTATGCATGAATTGAGGGTGCCTTTACTTACCAAAGAAGTAGAAGACACCACGTTGGAGATGGATAATCACAAAAAAGAATGGGCTGTCAAAGGATGTTCAATTTTATCAGATGGATGGCGTGATTCCACGGTTCAAAAAGATATTGTTAATTTTTTAGTCAATTCTCCAAAAGGGTCGGTATTTATGATGTCAATGGATGTATCAGAGATTACAAAAGATGCTCAGAGTTTGTTGGCGATGCTTGAAGATATGGTTGATGTAGTTGGGGAGGAGAATGTAGTGCAGGTGGTGACGGATAATGCATCTAATTATAAATTGGCAGGTAAGTAACTTATAACAAAGCATGATGATATTTAATATTATAGACTTATGTTTGTATGATGTTAATTTTCTTCTATTGTTCTTCATAGGTACGTACTTGGAATCTTCAAGAAAGCATTTGTATTGGACACCATGTGCAGCTCATTGTATTGATCTCATGTTAGAGGATATAGGAAAGATTACAAAGATCAAGGATTGTTTGAAAAACGCAATGTTTGCGAATGGCTATATATACAATCATACTAGACTTGTGAACATGATGAGAAGATTCACAAATCAAAGAAATTTGCATAGGCCCGCGATTACTCGTTTTGCAACATCGTTCATCACCCTTGCACAAGCAAAAGAATAATTTGCGAAGGATGATCGTGTCTGATGAGTGGAAGAATAGCAAGTGGGCAAAGGAAGTGGGTGGGAAGAAAGTAGAATCTACATTTCTTCAAAAAAGATTTTGGAGAAACATTGTATATGCTCTCAAATGTTAAAGTCCTTAGGATTGTTGATGGAGATAAGAAGCCAGTCATGGGGTACATATATGAAGCTATGAAAAGGGCTAAGGACGCCATTACAACTATTTTCTTGAACAGAAAAGATGAGTATAAAAAAACATTTGAGATCATTGACAAAAGATGGGAATGTCAGCTTCATAGGCCTTTACATGCTGCGGGTTTTTTTTTTAATCCTGAGTTCTATTATGACAATATAGAGAAAGCAAAGTCTGGACCGGTTATAAGAGGTATGATTGCATGCATTGGAAGATTGGTTGCTGATATAAAAACTCAAGACATAATAAGTAGCCAGTTGGATTTATATCAAGAGGCAGGTGGTCTTTTTGGCAATCCAATGGCTATACGACAAAGAAAAACAAGATCTCCATGTAAAAAAACAACTTTATTTTATGATTTCCAATTTATTTAAAGACAACTCATAGATTTTCATCTGTTAATAGCGGTTTGGTGGGATAGCTTTGGATGCTATACTCCAGAGTTGCAAAAGTTTGCCATTCGGATTCTTAGTCTCACATGTAGTGCCACGGGGTGTGAGAGAAATTGGAGTGTCTTCCAACAAGTAAGTTGACTTTATTATTTCTAGTTATTATTTAGTTAATTTTTTTCTAGTATTTATTTATTTAAAATTTAATATTTTTACAGCTTCATACCAAGAGAAGAAACCGATTGGCACAAAAACGATTAAACGACTTGGTGTATGTAAAGTTTAATCGTGGATTGAAACAACGATATGAAAGAAGGAACACCACCGATCCTATACTTCTAAAAGAAATTGATGAAAGTAATGAGTGGGTCATTGGTATTATGGATAGTGATGAGGATGAAGATAATTCAAAGTTTGTGTTTGAAGATGATGGATTGACATGGCGTGCTGTTGACAAGGCTTCTGGGGCATCCGAACCGATTTATTCAACAAGATCAAATGCCCAGCAATCCAAAGGAAAGGGTGTTTCTTCTTCCACCACCCCTACTCCTATGACTTACTCTAGAAAAACACAATCTAGAAGATTGCATGAATTGATTGATGAATTTGATAAAGATGATGAAAAGATGGAAGAGGACATTGGCGTGAGTGGAGATGAGGGGGAAGATGTGGTACTTGGAATTGATGTTGATGATGATGGAGATAGTGAAGAAAGCGACTAGTTTAAGCGTTTAGCCATATTGCTATTTAGCATAGTTGCAAACACTTAAGCAACCTTCTTTTGAATATTTATTCCTACTTAGTACTATATTATTGTTAGTTTCTTGTTCGTTCGGTTGGTTTTTCCTACTTAAGGTGATATATATCTATATTATGGTGTTTTAGATGTTTATATTAATGTGTTTTAGGTGTTATAAGTGCTTTATATATAATTTATAGATTTATTTTAAACATGTGCACTTCGCGTACGAAAATCGGTTCGCTTTTGCGCTTCGGATTTTGACCTCGTCGCTTCGATGCGCTTCTCGCTTTTTAAAACCAAGGTGTTCATGTCTTGTACAATCATTAACTTGTGCGGCAGGCCTAAGGTAGTATCTAACATGATCATTTATAGGGGAATCCGATTCATTACTTAACACGAACCTTGACGGGTTAGTGTATACATTTTGGTACTTCACGCAGTCCGGGGGACTGTGTATACATATTACATGGTTTGATTGTACACTTTGGAACCTCGTGTGTTTTCACATTTATGCTTTAGACATGCTTTGAACATATTGAATTGTAAACTTTACTTAACTTTGTTTGGTGTCAAAACCTATGTTACTCACCAACTACTTGTAGTTGACATTTACTCACATGTTTCAGGTGCACCCGTATGAGAACCATGCTTAATCACTTAGGGCTATAAACTTAGTTTTAATGAATTTAAACTTTGAGTACGTTATGTTTCATTTGAACAATATGTTGTGATTTTTCTTGTAATGGATACTTAAATTGATGAATAAATATTACAACGCATTTAATAGTTGATCATGTGCTTTTGAACAACCGCGTCAGGCATGGCGTATAATCCGCCGCCGGCCGGGGTGTGACAACCTCAACCACTTGGGCTGAAGATTATTGGCATCTCTTTTCTTATCTCTTTCCCATTCTCGTAGACACACATAACACATAAGAGCACCTTCAACGCAAGGTTGGAGGGTGCATCCGGTTTGAAGTGGACAAGGAAGCGGAATTGAGATAAAGATGAAGTAAAAGAGGGTGTATATGAAAGTAAATATCTATTATAACAATACAATATTATTCGTATTAAAAAAGTAAGAAAAATAGGCCATAATAACAAAATTCGTATAAGAAAAGACATCTCAATCACTAAGCCAATTTGTACATTGCCTTTTGAGTCTTATATTTTAGAGTTGTAAATATGTTGAGTTTTTAAGAATTATCTAGAGATCAAAATTTTAATTTTGTACCATTACGTTGGATGGGGTATTTTAAACATGATTTATTATATTGGTTTAACATGCAAATATTTTTTTTTATTGTATTCAGTTTAAATCGTTATCAAATCTGTGTTTACTAAAACTGATCAGAATTAACAATAATATAAATCAGTTGGAAAAAAAATTGATGTTTATCATATAAAGTTTTTAGTAATAAAATTAAAACAAATAAAATGAAAAGTAAATTTATGAGAACACCATGTATAGTTAAAACATCGTTCTCATCAAATAATCACTAGCCCCGATATCAAATAACAAACATAGCCACATGGCCACATGGCCACATGTAGTATATATGTGGGGACACCACTTTGCACTTTAAATTATTGTTGGTTTGAATATATTTAGCTATTTATATGATCTCGTTTGCTGCATTTTATTTAGCACATCTTGTTGTAAGTTAGTGTTCTAGAAGTATATGACACATTGCTTATTAGGGATGATCATCGTACGTCGTACGTGCCTCTCGAGTTTAGTAAGCAATCAAACACACTGATCAATTACTCAATTAGGTACCAAATGGTCTTTGTCTTGGCGGTACCCCGGTGACTTCTAAATGGGAGGTCGCCGGTTTGAATCCCGGCCACAGCAAAAAAATGGTATGTGGTCATGTCAGGGGGTTTACCCAGTTGGGGGTTTCTCCTGAGGTGGGCTGCCCTGAATATTCTAGGTGTTGTCCCGGGGAAACCCAATTATCCTAAAATATCGGGGTGTTGCCGTTAAAAAACAATTATTATTCAATTAGGTTTCAATCACATGAAATTCTAATAAAGAATGACCATGATTATAACCTTAATGTGTCATTCCATTCCATATCATAAGAGAGTACATTGATTAACTATGTTAATATGAAATTCAAGATATATTCTCTTAAAATAAATCAAGTTTCTTAAAAAAATAAGTTTTAATATCTTATTCGTTGTCTAAAAATAGGGGTTTATAGTAATTAATTTGGGCTTATATATGTGACTATAATAAATTATTTTTTTTAAATGCAACCTAAACTGATCTTTTTTAAACGGACTCTATGTATAATTATAAAATAAGTTTTAAAAGATATAATAGAGCTCATGTTTTAAAAAAAGTCAAAAATATAATAAAGCTATAATGCATTTTCAAATTATATGTCACTGTAACTGGATTATATAAAAGCAAAATTGTTAGGAGTTCTGATTGACATAGGCACCCTTAAACTATCCCTTTTCACAGCCCACCCTCTTTCATTAAAAAACTAATTTATTTCTCTTTTACCTATCCAACCCAACTAAACCCAAATTTTCATACCCATTAGTTAGTAACATAACCCAAACCAATTTTATTAAATAAATGTAATTTATGATTATTTTTTATTCTATAAAAATTATTAAAAATATTAAAAATAATTATTTTATTTAGAATTAATAAGATGAATCACGGATGGTCAATATTTATTTGATATGAAAAGCTACATTTTTGTTTTAAAGATATCTGTTTTTAATAAAATTTATATCGGGATATTAAAAAAAAAATACTAAACAAGACTATGTATTTAGATTTTTTTAAGAGTTAAATATTAAAATTTATTAAAGAAAAATCAAATTAAATATGAAGTTAATTGTTAGAAAGAAAAAAAAAGAAAGAAAATCAAATGAAGAACATGTTAAATCTGGGATATCAAAAATACCGATACACTAGACTAGGGTTTGATCACAAACGATCGACTATTTTTATTACTTAAAAACTGAGAGTTACAATGCATAAGCAAAGAGAAAACTAAACTATTTATAACCCTACTAACTTGGAGAACACGACACCTTCAAGATAAACATAAAACAATTACATAGAATTATACTGTAACAATAAAACCTATATTGTTATTATTATTCCATGTTAATCTCCTTCAACCACGCCTTTGGAGATTACCGTACCACTATTGTATTTTTCATACTATTTGTTTTATCCTTCAAGTTGATATTGTTACTGCTTTCACACTCCGTCTCAATATCAACTTTCTTCCTACCCATGCTTGAAGAAAATTCCAACACATTGATCTTTGACAAGATCTTTGTTAACACATTTGCCACCTGCAACTTTTATCTGCATACACTAACTCAATTTCTCCATTTAACACCTTCTCTCGTACGAAGTAATAATGCACTTCTATATGTTTGATCCGTGCATGAAACGTTGGATTCTCAACAAGTTGGATCACGGATTTATTGTCACAAAATAACTTCACTTTGTACTCAATTTTCTGGCCCGGTTCTTCAATCAATCAGACCAACAAATCAAGCTCTTGAGCTGCCATTGCCGGGCCTTTGTATTCTGCCTCGGTTGTTGATAGGGACAATGTAGGTTGGCGTTTACTACACAAAGACACCATACTATCACAACAAAGAATGCGTATCCAGTAGTTGATCTTCTACCAATCAGATCACCTGCATAATCTACACGCAAAAGCCTTTCAGCTCGACTTTAGACTCCTTCTTGAACTCTATGTACTCCAAGTCTGATGGAACCTTTAACATATCTTAGGACTCGACAGGATGCAAACAAGTGGGGGGTGTCGAGGTTGCAATGTCTACTCAATACTCCAACTCAGAAAGCAATGTCTAATCTTGTTAGCGTTAGGTATACAAGACTACATATAATCTGTCGGTACTCGGTTGAGTTTTCGAGCTCATTACCGTCTCCCAGGTACAGCTTCACATTCTCATCCATTGGCTTTTTACTGCTTTGAACTCGATATACCAAATCTTTGTTGCAGTCGAGAGTTTACTTTCTTTGATGCAAAATCAGGCTCGTGTTACTATTCTCGATTTCTAATCCCAAAAAAGGTGACCCAAACGCCCCAAATATTTAGTTTAAAAACGAGTACTCAGGTTGCTTCGAAGTTGATCAGTTTCACCATTAATTCCAATAACCGGATATAAGCAGGTCATCTACATATACTAGGGCCACTGCAACTTTCATTCCAGACCTTTCTCGACCACGTTTCTCTTCCCCCGTGTGCAACATTCTCCACCGTTGCATCAATCTTGCTCGGATCAGTCGCCATCCAATGAATCGACTTCGCTTTGATACCACTTGTCATGGAGTTACTTATTTGACTCACGTGCGGCTTTTAGTAACCAACTAAGATCAGTCTTTGACCTGACTATGTAGCGATTCAAAAGCGATAAGATGCGAACAAACAAGATCGTAATCAAACCAACTTGTATTGATTGAAAAATAACTAAAACCAGAGTTAACAAAATGTCTCACAATCACATTACAACAACCCTTAATACACAAGTCTAGTGAGTTAACCAATTACACAAGTCTACCAAATACATGCATACATACATTCCAAAAACTATAATCTTATAAGTTCATAAGCAAAAACTAAAACCAAAGTTTACCAAATGTCATACAGTCACACTACATACCAAATATAATGTATTACTAAAATCAAGTACCAAAATTAAAATCAAGTAGCAAAACAAAATTAAGTACCAAATGGAATGGCAGTGGGACGATGGTGTAGCGGTGGTGGTGAAGTGGTGTAGGGACAGTGGCGGCGTCGTACAGCGAGAGAGGAGAGGGAGAAGGAGAGGGAAAAGAAATTGGTTTTAAGAGGGAAATTAGTTTGGGCAGCTAGTTGTGGGGTTTTGCTCTAACTCTACCGATGGAAGTGTCGACGGATATTCCATCGATAATAGGAAGTTTTTGACAAAGTTACTGACGAATCTATTATTTTTATTTTTATTATAAAATATTATTATTTAAAACACTCATCGGAGACTGCGTCGGAAATCCACCAGTAATTAGCAAGCGTCATCTATCGGTAATCACCGACGGAATACTCTACATCATCCAAAAATCCTAAATTCACTACAGAGTTTGTTACATCACATGAATTTGACGTAATACAACATCATTTTTAAATCATACAAATAAATTATGAGATCGCCAATCCTAGTAAACCCGATAACCATGATCTGCCATATATACTTAAGAGAATTGGTGCTTAAAATTAAGTTACACTAAGTGTGTGTATATGTATATTTCTAGATCTTACAAACGAATTACCTTACATTTTCAGATCTTATAAAAAATGTGTTATATTTGTAGACCTTATAAACAAATTACGTTACATTTCTGGATATTACACATTCCTTGATCTCTATAGGTGTGCACATGTGTGTGTCAATGACTCGACGTAGACAACACATATAATAATAAACAAAACGTAAAAGAATATAGATTACCTGAAATAATAAATATACTCCCGCGTTCCTCTACATTCTAAGAACAACAATTCAAATCTGAACAGTTGAGCCCATGACAGATAACAGTGTATTTGAATTCTGAGACCACCAATTCAACAAACCCGCTAACAATGATATGCCATATTAACTCTACCCAAAGACCACGTCCTAACAACGACCTACTATATTTGAAATACACAGAGGTTGTCATTTTAAGACTTGAGAAACTCGAGAGCTACCATCCTCGCTATTTATAGAAAGTATTACGGATTGGAATGTTTGCTTTTTGTTGCCATTTTTAGAAGGCATTACCGACGGTTGGTCGGAAAACCTAGCTAGAGTGGCCTACACCTATAAACGCATGAAAGAAATCATGGTGGGAATCTTAACAAAATCTAATCCTACAGTTTCCGACGAATTACCAGAAAACGTTAGTAGACAAACGTTAGCATGCCGATAAGAGTTATTAGCTTTATTTACCGACGGCTTATCCGTTCGCCTGGAAATTACCAACGGATTCCACCAAACTCCAAAAAATTAAATGAAAAGCTAGATTTTTGGTGGATTTTGGTGGAAGATTTCCGACGGGTATTTATGTCGATGATATTCATGTTTTAATAGTGTAAGATTTATTGCATCATTTTCTAAAATATTGATGTCATTACAATATAGAATCCAAACATAAAATCTAACGAAGGGTGTTTGAATATATATTTTGAAATAATTACTAGAATATAAACTTGGAATAATAGTTTTAGCAAACCCTTTTATCATATAGTAAAAAAGAAATTACATGTTTAACTTCTTTTAAAACTAATTTTAAGGATTTTTCTTTGTTTAAAGAAGACGTCCAACATATTTTATTGTTTTGTCTCTTGATCATATATTAAATAATTAAAATCACTCAGTCATTTAAATATACTAGTCAGAAACCCACGCGATGCGGCGATGTCGACATTTTACGGCATTTAAATCTCAAGGTATTCTCATGTAAGGTTATGCTTTCCATTTCATGTCACCACAACAATATCACTCTATACCGACGACGTTTTTTGACCCTACAGTATACCGACGACTTATCGTCGGGATAGCGTATACCGACGACATATCGTCGGGATAAGTGTCGTCGGGATTGAGTCGTACCAATAGCCCAAGATTGTCGTCGGGATAGGTGTCGTCGGGATAGGTCAGCCTATACCGACGACTTGTCGTCGCTATAGGGTTTAATTAAAAAATTCAAAAAGAAACCCTATACCGACGACATGTCGTCGGTATAGAGCAAGCTCTGTACGGACGACTTGTCGTCGGCATAGAGTCAACCTATACCGACGACATGTCGTCGGTAAAGGTTTTTTTTATTTTTTTTAATAATTTTTAAAAAAAGCCTATCCCGACGATTATAGGTCTTTCTGTTTTTTTTATATTTTTTAATTTTTAATATTTTTTCAGAAATATTAAATTTCTAAAAACAGAAACCTGCAAATAATTATATATAAACCATACAAACATTCAAATATCCGAAACATATAAATTGTTCGACACCACAACTTGTTCGATAAACTAAACACTCAAAACAAAACAAATATGCAAATTGTTCAAGACAACCCAACAACTACAAAGGCTCAACGACTCCAAGCTAGTTATCATCGCTACTAGTTCGGCGCTCCCACATTCGACGCATTTCATCCATTTGTCGTTGCATTTCAAGCATTTGTTGATTATGCACACGACGTTCTTCCTCTACTTGTTGATTTTGCAGTCGCTGTTCTTCCTCTCGTTGGGCATCGCATTGTTGTTGTTCTTGAAATTGTTGTTGTTGTTCTTGAAATTGTTGTTGAAGACTAGCCACACGCTGATCAACGTCTTGCCAATGTGGTTGTGGAGAGGGAGTACCGAACACATCCGGTGTGGGATAACTCACCACACGACCAACACCCCGAATATGGCCACGCCGATGACCCAATGCACGCTCCATGCATGCAAACTCATCGACAGCGGATGAGTCACTACCAGATTCAGCAGAGGATCTTGTATACTCCTCTTGGATTCGGTTCTGCATTAAACAATGTAATAAGCAATCACTTTACTATTTTACTAAAATTCGACAGCATAACTGCTGTAAAATGGATAACCAACCTTTTAAACTATAGGTCATAGACGACCCAAATTCACAAATTACAATCAACCAACACTAATAACAACAAATACTATTAATACTAGAAAACATATTCAACAATTGGCCTCGAGTTGGATGTTCTAAGTCTATTAAAATGTGTTTGGGTCATTTTGACCCGTTTAAAGTTACAGTTAGACGTTCCAAGTATATTAAAGTGTGTTTGGGTCATTTTGACCCGTTAAAGTCAAACTTGGATATTTTAACAACAAAATCATTTAACTTACATAATCTGTTGATGCACTATCGTTGACCCATCCCGTCCCTTCTTTATAATGGGTCGATCTGAGCACGTCAATAGGGCCGGTCCCCTGTGAAAAACAAAAATAATATCACTAGAATTAATAAGCATGTTTGTATAATAATAACAACTATATTTCATACTTCCATGTGTCGGCGTTGGGCGTATGATTTGTTGCCATGTAAACTTGGGTAGCGTTGTTTTGCTCGGTTTTGTTTGTTCTTCTCCGAGCGGTTTTTATAGCCCGCACTTAAAAACAGCTGATTAATCAAAATATCCCAAGTTTATTGATCAACATCTTTTGGTGGATTACTTCTCGCCGCCTCCACATAATATCTTAACCACTTCCTCATTTGCTTCATACATGTCTTTCACATCTACTGATCGTGCACAAATTTTTTGAAAGAATGTGCAAACGTCAATGATTGTTGTTGAAACATTTTTGTGCAGACCCGCTCGTACCCCTATTGGCAGCAATCGTTGCATTAGGATGTGATAATCATGGGACTTTAACCCAATTATATTTGAATCATTGGGAAGTACCTTATTTTTGAAATTCGATCCAAATCCATCGGGCAGTCTTACTCCTCGAATAAACTGACAAAAGCGTTCTCGATCACTGGGTGTGAAAGAGTAAGGAGCTTGTGGTTGGTAAAACTTGTTGTTTTTTTGTGTTAGCCATAGGTTATGCCGAATACCCATACTTTCCAAGTCTTTGCGGGCTTTGTGTGTGTCTTTTGATTTATCGTTCATCAACAAAGTACCCAATAAACTCTCACACACATTTTTCTCCACGTGCATAACATCAAGATTGTGTTTTAAAAGAAGAGAAGACCAATAATCCAGCTCAAAGAAGATACTTCGTTTAGTCCAATTCAACTCTGATGCAAGGCGCTTTCGTTTTATCCCTCCATGCATTGGATGTTTTCCCGGGACACGATCCGGGAGACTTTTTAGTTGTTCTAATATTTGAGCATTACTCAATCGTCGGGGAGGATGTCTTGTCTCTTTCTTGCCATCAAACGACAGATCGTTCCTCCACTTATGCTTTTTAGGCAAGAATCTTCTGTGTCCAATAAAAACTATCTTATTCGTTATAGCGCACGAAGGTGTGTCAATGTTACACATAGGGCATGCTTTATAACCTTGACCACTCCATCCAGACAAGCTACTACGAGCAGGATAATTATTGATAGTCCATAACAGTGCGGCATGCATCCTAAATACAGTTTTGGTTGATGCATCTCTCACCTGGACTCCTTCAGCCCATAACATTTTCAACTCATCAACCAAAGGCCTTAAGAAAACATCAATGTCTTTACTAGGTGATTTAGGCCCGAGAATTAGCAAGGTTAACATGAAAGAAGACTCTTTCATACATAACCACGGTGGTGTATTATATGTTGTTAACACTACCGGCCACATACTGTAAGTCTGACTCATGTTACCGAACGGATTAAAACCATCGGCAGCCAAACCTAAGCGGACATTCCTTGGTTCTTTAGCAAAATCCGGATATCTCTCATCAAATTCTTGCCATTCCTTCCCATCAACCGGATGTCGCATCATACCATCCGTTGAGCGTCCACTATTATGCCAGATCATATCTTGTGCCGTTAATCTTGAACTATACCTTCGTCGAAGCCGTGAAGTTAAAGGAAAGTAGCGCAGCACTTTCTGTGATACTTTCTTCCCCTTTGTGTTTTTGTCAACCTATCTACTCTCATTACAAACCGGACAGTTTTGCATTGATTCATTCTCCTTCCAAAACAGTGCACAATCATTAATGCAAGCATGGATAGACTGATATCCTAACCCAATCTTACTCAGTTTCTTCTTAGCTTCATAATGTGACGCTGGAACGTGATTTTCCTTCGGCAATGCAGTTTGTAGAAGCTCTAACAGTTGGTCAAACGAACAATTCGTCCATTTGTTGATAACTTTGATATGCATCAATTTGGCTATGAAGTTTAGGGAAGACATTTGACTACAACCGGGGTATAACTCCTTATTTAGCTCCTCAAACAACGCATCAAACTCTGGGTCTAAACCAGTTCCATCTTCATCTATATTATCCCCGTTTGTATTTTGCTCTGCCATCACATCATCTATGGCATCAAACATCTCATTATTTGTTGTTGTAATTATTGGAGGAGTTGATGTTGTTCTTGGGGCAAAAAGAGATGCTATCTCTGCCGCACGAGGATGCTGTTCACCGTGATAAATCCAATTCTGATATGATTGTAGAAACCCACGGTCATGTATGTGGCCATATATCGTGTTCAAATCTTGTCGACACGCATTACAACAACGTCTAGACGGGCAAAACGCTCTACCCCGACCGTCGACATGGTTCTTGGCCGTCTCTATAAAGTTGCGAAGACCGCTTAAGAATGTCGGAGAATTCCGATTTCCCAGTGTACCCCAGCTTTTATCAATTGTCATATCTAGTGTCATAAGCATACACATATACGTGCATGTAATAAATGATATAAATGAATATATATGATTTGATCGGTACTCTAAGGCGGTGGATCCTGACCCACTTTTTGAATATTCTATCTCATATGTATTCATTTTATCGAGTTGACTATTTAAGAAAAATCAGCAGCATTTCCCCTTAACTCCCCAAGTATGCAAATAAACCGCAAACTCGAAGGAGTAAGGAGAAATAGCTACCAATTTTATCTTAAATGTCAACCCGTTAAAATGTATACATATCCTAAATGAGATAGAATATTCAAAAAGCAGTCCCAAAGGGGACAATCCAAAATTTATCCATATTAGATAAATTTTGGACGGGTATATTCTAAAGGGTTATCCTAAATAAACATACTAGTGTACACAATATGAGACATGACATACATAAACAAAGACGTACATAAATGACATTAGGGGTGTAAGCCTTTTTCTTATTTATTTTATAAAATTATAAAATATATATTTTTTAATATATAAGTAATAGTATTTATAAAACATACATCCAAATTCCCAAATTTCATCTAAACCTAATTCACATCTAAATCTAATTTCATAAATTTTTATAAAATCATACATCTAACTCATTATAAAATATATATTTTTTTAATATATAAGTAATAGTATTTATAAAATTATAATAAACGAGCCGTTTACACCCTAAATGAAATAAAAAATTAACTACACAAAGGCATAAAAGTCGGAATACGTACCTTAAATAAATTCAATGAAACACAAATATGATGTTATTCACACCTCGTCAACCGCAATGAGTTCCGAACTTACAACAAAATTAAATAAAGTTACATATACATACAAACATATATACATACATCCACAAATCATACAATTACATAAACATACATACAAATACATACAAACATACATACAAACATACATACACATATACATATATATTATATACAAACATACATAAATAAATGTCCAAATTCTCAAATTACATATATAAACACAATTCCATACATAAAAATACATACAAACACACATACACATATATACATACATATTATATACATACATAAATAAATGCCAAAATTCTCAAATTACATACATAAACACAATTCCATACATAAACATACATACACATACACAAACACAAACAATTGTCAAACAATTAGCTTCAAATAGTTTGAAATCCTCAAACAATTGTCAAATAATAAATGCCCAAATTTCTAAATTTTTATCTAAACCTAATTTAATCCCAAATTTTCATCTAGACAATATACATACAAACATACATCCAAATTCTCAAATTTCATCTAAACCTAATTCACATCTAAACCTAATTTCATAATAAAATTTCATAAATATTTATAAAATCATACATCTAAATCATATATACATACATACAAAATAAACACAACAATATACATACAAACATAATCTAAATATAATTTATAAAAAAATTACTAACCAAGTTTGCAAATATCTTCGAATAGCTTGAAATCCTCAAACAATTGTCAAAGCTTCAAACACCTAACAAAAAAACAAAGAAATTAACCAAAAAACCCAAAAATTTTGATTTTATTGTCAAAATTGAAACATATATGTTAACTAACCTTAAAAACCGAGAGATTAGTGAAAATTGCTCCACAAAACACACCAAAACCTCGAAATCGTCACAGAGAGAAAATGAGAGAATTTTGAGAGTTTTTGGGTGAAAATGGGAAGCAGAAAGCTGTCTTCTGTGTTAATTCATGCTGAGCCCTATCCCGACGACATGTCGTAGGTATAGGCTCTAAAGTCGGCGCAATAGGCCCCTGTGCCGACGACATGTCGTCGGTACAGGTCTTCGTTTGTTTTGACAGGTCAATAAAGTAAATGACCTATACCGACGACATGTCGTCGGTATAGATTTTTCCCAAAATTGTTTTTAATTAAAAAAAAACCCATCGACGAAAAGCTATTAAATAAAAGAAAAAGCAAAAATAAAATGGAATTTAACCTATACCGACGACATGTCGTCGGTATAGGTTTTCCCCAATTTTTCATTGAGCGCCATGTTTTCCCTCCATCCGGCTCAACCCTGTGTCGACGACATGTCGTCGGTATAGGGTCTCCCTTCTCATATTTTGGGATTAGCCTATACCGACGACATGTCGTCGGCACAGGGTGACCTATGCCGACGACAAGTGTCGTCGGTATAGGGTCCGTCGGCATATGGTCATTTTCTTGTAGTGTGTAAGGTATTTCTCCATGCATATTTTTACGGCATTTTTTAGATTTTTTTTAACGGCAACACCTAGATATTCTAGGATAATTGGGTTTCCCCGGAGCAACACCTAGAACATCTAGGGCAGCCCACCCCAGAAGGAACCCCCAACTTAGTAAACCCCTGACCTGTCCACAAACCTCTTTTTTGCTTTGGCCAGGATTCGAACCCAAGACCTCCACTATGAGAAGTCTTGGGGCTACCATTGCACCAAATGGCTAACGGTGACATTTTTTTAGATAACGTGAAAGAGAGAGGAAGGAGATTTGGCTATTGTGTTAGAGAGAGGGGGAAGATGTGTTTTTACTAAAAACGTCCAAAAATAGATTATGTGAAAGATGAAGAAGAGAGGAGACCTTTGGAGAACGTCTTTGAGTTGTTTTTTTTTTTTACCGTAAGAGGGCAATTCTAGAGAAGGATGAATATGTTTTCAAAATTTATACTCTGATCTCTAAAAAAAATAAAAGGGTCTGCTATATATACATACATCACTGACAATCTAATCCTATATATTTTTTAAACAGTTGTTTGAGGATGCACCGAACGACCGTATGATAGGGGTTTGCGCCATATTCCTCTATTTGTAAACGACTGTTTGAGGATTTGTCAAACAACCGTTTAAAGATTAGAGTTTACGTCATAAACCCTGCCTTTAAACGCGCTATTTGAGTTTTTCGTCGAAAGGCGGTTTGAGGGTGGTGTAGGTTAGTAGGACAAAAAAATTTTAATTCTCTCTCTCATGTAATAAAAAAAGAATCCTTATGTGTGTTCTCCTTTTTTAAAACCTAAATTTCCTCCACCCCATCATACTTTATTATTCTTCTCTGTACCTCTATTTTTCAACTTCTACAAACATGACTACCAACTCTACTTCTTCTCTCCATCTCCAACAAACTCTCCAAAACCGCCCTGATCTCCACCTCCAAATCCATCAAGACTCCGAAGATGATACCAACCAAACCACCCCTGGCTCCGGTGATGGCAGCGGCCGCCGCCCTCGTGGCCGTCCTCCTGGTTCCAAGAACAAACCCAAACCACCAGTCATCATCACCCGAGAAAGCGCCAACACCCTCCGAGCTCACATCCTTGAAATCAGCAACGGCTGCGACGTTTTCGAATCCGTTGCTGATTACGCCAGGAAACGCCAACGTGGGATTTGCATAGTCAGCGGTACCGGTACGGTAAACAACGTTACTCTCCGGCAACCGGCTGCGGCTGGATCTGTTCTCACGCTTCATGGCCGGTTTGAGATACTTTCACTATCGGGATCTTTTTTACCTCCTCCGGCTCCACCAGGAGCCACCAGTTTAACCATTTATTTAGCGGGTGGACAAGGACAGGTTGTTGGTGGGAATGTTGTCGGTGCTCTTGTGGCTTCTGGACCGGTGATTGTCATAGCTGCTTCTTTCACAAATGTTGCGTATGAGAGGCTACCGTTAGATGAAGATGAAGCAGCCGCAAGTAGCGGCGGAGGTGGTGGAAACGGTGACGGGGATGGTGGCCGCGCTAGTCACCCCTTTCCAGACCCATCATCCATGGGTTTACCTTTCTTTAACCTACCACTCAATATGCCAAACGTTCAGTTACCAGTTGACGGTGGTGGTTGGTCTGGTAACCCAGCAAGCCGGCCACCTTTCTGATTAGAAAAGGCCAGATTATAAAACCTAAGACCAATGGATCATCATTCATCAATTACCAACATTTATCATGATCAGTTCTTCAATTTTCCTTTTGTTCCACTTAAATAGGGTTTCATTAATTAGGTTTTCATTTTGTTGATCCAGTTGTAGTTTAGTTTTTTAAATTTGTGAATTAAGATTTAAGATCGGAACATCTTAATTAGTCTGTGTTTGTGTTTGTGATCAAAATATTTTGATTTTTTTAAAAATCAAGTTTTGCTGCAAGTGCCATGAATATTAAACTAATTAATCTTCTTTCTTGGGGTTGATGAGCTTCTTTATTTATAGTATAAAAATGTTTAAAGATGGTCACATATAATTAAATTACTTGTATAAACTTTGCTTTTTACTCCTGTGGTTTGATTTGTTTAACCATTTTAGTATAAATTTATTTTTTTTAATATATCAACCCTTAAGGTTTTATTTTTTAACCATTTCAATCAATGACACTAACCCTGCTAACTTTTCTGTTAATTATAAAGTATTTTAGTCATTTTATTTCTAAGTGAACTAGTTTAACCTTTACATTCCAATAAAAAAAATTTAGGCTTTTTCATAAAAACTTTTTTTCTACTTTTTTAAAAACGTTTTTTTTTACTTTTTTAAAATCATTTTTTTAGTTTTTTTATACGTAAAAACGTCTTTTTAAACCTTTTTAAAAACATTTTTTAACTTTTCTAAAAAGAGTAATTTTTTCTCATAAAAAAAGGTTTTAAAAACATTTTTTTAGTTTTTTTTATAAAAATATTTTTTAGCTTTTTCATAAAATGTTCTTTTAATTATTTTTTAGCTTTTTCGTAAAATAGTATAAAAATGTTTAAAGATGGTCACATATAATTAAATTACAATGATAGAATGACGTTTTTACATAATAACATAATATTTTATAGTTAAATCAATGTGTAGTTATCAGTTTTTTTGGAATCAAATGTATATTTTATTGATTATAGAGTTTAATCAATCAATTTTGACTTTTAACAATTAGAAAAAAAAACACTTTAATTAAATTATGGAAGAAAGAGAAAATCACAAGAATTCAAAATTCATAGGTTTATTTAATATAATATTATGATTTTATATAATTATAACAAACTGTCAATAGGTTTTTGAAAATCCATTTTGGAGTCTTCTTATTTTGTTAATTAAATCCATATTCTTCCAAAAACCAGTCCAAAATTTTAAAACCAATAAACACTGAGGCTCCCTAGAAAGTTATTTCGGAACCCTAGCAGATCTAAGATTGATTCCACAAAAGAAAGGATTCCACAATATTTTTATTATATTTTTCCAAATCACCTCGAATGTTGATATTTTAGTGAACTTCCATATATATGTTGGTTACGTTTAATGTTCTTGACTAAATAAAAAAATTAAAAACCTATTTTTTATATTATTTTTTATGTTTTTTTAAGCAGACTCCATTCTGGGTTTGTTTATTAGTTCGTTGCTGAATTCGATGGATAAACATGTGTGTTCTCGGGGATAATAATCTGTGCATGTGAAGATCTAGCCTTTTCCTGAATAGATGCTCCTGTCTTTTAATTTTTTTATTAAACAATGAATTAAAAATGAATAAAATTTAAATACTTACAACTCCAAGAGTCTCCATTAAATGTGCTTATTATATACATCACTATCTCCATTATTATTATTATATGTAGGGTTTAAAATTTGAGAAGTGTTTAAAATTTGACAAGTGTTAGAGATCGACTCGAAAATTAACTTACTTAAGATTAACTAAATTAGTTCGTTGCCGAAAGGAGAGACCCTGGTCTCTCGCGCTACGCGAGGAAGTAAAAAAAATAAAATAAAAATAAATTGGGAAATGCTTTCGCGCGTTTAAATGTTTATTTTAACCGGTGTTTTAAAAGTAGGGTGTTACAGTTCATATGGATGTCATATATGATGAATTATAGTTATGCCCATAAGGTGTTTGATGAAATGCTTAAACTAAATAAATGAAAGAAAATTGTATATTTTGCAATGTTTACTTGATTTACATGGTTTGCTAGTAATAAGAGTTATTAGCGGACATAAGTTTATGGTAAATGTAAATGGTGAATTGGAATGATATATATATATATATATATATATATATATATATCAAAATGCCTTTTTGAGTTGATCACCTATTCGAGTCATTTGGGTGTATAGTTTAACATGGTTTGGTTAGCAACTATAACCATCACAATGTTGTTAATTGTTCGTTTAAAGTAAAGTGTCATATGTTGAAATGATAATAATGACCCGTAGTTTACGGTTAAACTAAGTTGGGTGTTAACTGGTCAAATGGGTGGGGATAACCCAATTATTAGAGTGAGTGATATTAATGACCAAGAACACATATTATGAGATGGGTGATTAATACTTATGTATTTGGGGAAATGAATAGCCCCTTTATGTGTTCTAATGATTTGCAAGTTTGACTTGTTGTCAAAGTAGGAATGACATGGATTGGAAGACAACGGGTCAAACGGGATGGAAAGAACTACAACACTCCTACGGGCGAAGGTGAGTAACTCGTATTGTGTTTGGTGGAACTAGTGGGTTGTAACTAGTTTTATACTATGTAAATTATTGACTTTAAATTATTATGGTTAAGGTGGTTTAATACAAACTATTGAATATGGTTTGACATAATAATAATGTATTGTTTTGACGGTGTTTTGGGGGTTTAAACCTATAAATATAGAGTGCAAAATGATAATGGGTCGTGTGACCCAAGTGCTGAAAATTCAGCACATTTCTAGATTTTTACCGGTTTTCAAATATTCATAGTAAATTAACCGAGTATCCGTTCGGGCGTATTTTATATCGACGGAAAGCCTTATGAGTCTACTTTGCTTAGATTTTTAGTTTGAAATGAAATACCAATGTAAGTGTGGGGGGGGGGATACTGAGTTAATAAAGTTGATCAAATCTGTTTGAAACAGAAACTTGTAGTATTTACATAATTATTTAAAATTAATCAAGAACTCGTTGGATGTGATTATTTTATATCGTTGTAATTCTCAAGGTGTCTTTATTAATTACATGAGTTGAAATGAGAGATATCTTAATTTGGGGTGTGTATACTAAGTTAATGAGTCATAGATGTTGTGAACCGTATGTGCAAATACATGTGTTTCACTGTGTGGTGCTTGTGAATGAATAACACATTTTTTTTATTAATATGTTAGCGTCAGTATTTGTCGATATGTGGAGGGATTACATTAAAGTGATAATCGTGTATATGGTTGTGTGTATCACGACATATGAACGGGGTGAAATGGCGATTTATTATTATGGTGTAAATTAACCTATTAACTGTGTGCTTTGTAGTGTTTTTCTATTCCAAATTAACAGGACTACTTGGAGGTAAAATGACCTAATGTCGAGGTCGGATGATGGGGGAAACGGAGATGTGCAAAATTGAGCCTTAACCCGCTAAGGGAGTTGCATTTCGGGGATGAAGTGTGATATACTTCGATTAATATATATATATATATATATATATATATTCTTGATTATAATTGAAGAACCAAGTAAACGAAACCTGAGTCCTCACTTAGCTTCAGCTAATCAATTATGGTGGTAATGTGTAGGTATGACGAGTTGATGATTCATTATAATGGCCAAGACATGTGGATTAAGCGGACAGTCCTGAATTGTACATCATACTAGGAGAACGACTCAAGGGGAACCGGTGAAATAAAAAGGGTGGCTTAAACCGGCGACCTAAAAAGATAAGTGAAATTATAAGTCATTCATATTTAATCCGGTTGAGTAGTATCCATATAAATATATATGTATAAAGGTGGTCATGGATGTATTACTATAGAAATGTATAAACTTATGATTGTAACTAATGGTCTAGTAATTTCTTATGACAGATTAATACAGTGAAAGGCATGGGTGATCAAGTGTTGCAAGCGGGTCAACGGGAGGAGAATTGGGGTGATCGAGTTCTTTATTCTCATAGTTACCCTAACTATGTAGTCTTTTATATGTTGGTGTTTGGAGTTTAACTCCTTTTGTTTTATTCAAATGATTGGATGTCGATAGATATTTTGGGTCAATTTCATTTTAGTACGTGGTTGTTTAAACAGGATTTGTTTTGTAAAAGGGTGTTTATTTTACGAGCGGGTCATATCAAAATTTTGTAAGAAAACTCGTGTGTGTCAAGTGTGCATGTCGAGTTGTATTTTGGTGTCAAAATATATGGAAGTAATACTTTTTAATGAGTATACTTTTGAAAAATATGGGCCTATTTTCCGCAAGATATTTAAAATAATGTTTTAAATTTTCGGGTGTTACAACTTGGTTTCAGAGCCGTAGACTGAGGGATTTGAATACATGGTGGTATTCAAACTCAACCTTTGTGCCCTTGATGGGGGGGAACGTTGACCCGAGACTTGATCATGCAGCCGAAGACACGAGGTTAGTAAAATTTCTATGGTTATCGGTTATTTATTTTAATATATATATATATATATATCAACAAGTGATTAGAGCCTTATGGCCAATGGGTGGTGCATGGGGGATGAAATGGGATTTTAATGTCCCTTGCAATGGAAGTTGATATATTAAGGGAAGTTTGATGCTATGAACATTGACGGATATGAAACTGAAATGCTTTGCTTTTAACACGGTTTGGTGATAATAAGAACACCTATGTATAGTGTGATGATTGGTATGTTCTTAGTATTGTCATGATTGTGTTGAAAGTATTGAAAAGTAAGTGGGCATATCCTACTAATGATGTTAAATTTTGTGGTGACAGGAAAATGTGAAACAACAGGATGCAGATAAGCGGCCATTGAATGGGATTGTCACGAGTGTGTAACATTTGGCTGCTGATATGGTGATATTACGGGTGACCGGTTGTAAGTGTCACGGTGGTGACCATCCGGACTGATCATCTGTGGGCGATACTACAGGCTGATCACCTGTAGGGGGATACTTATGAGTCACATGGGTGTATTGTGATCTTAGTAGTGGTGGTAAATATAGGGGTCACATGGGTGTATTGTGACCCCAATTATGAACTGGAAGAACCAAAAGGGTGTATTGTGACCATAGCAATGAAGAAGTATCATGCTACATAATGGTGAAATAACATCAGGGTTAATTTAGAGACGAAGAACTTTAAAGTTAGAGGGACGGGGGTCCCGAGAGGTGTTTAGGCGGCAACCCTAGGGAATTGGAGATGGTGATCTCCAGACATAAGGGTGGAATTGCAAGTAAGTTAATGTGACGTTTTGGATTTTCGTTCTCGTACTTGTATTAAAACTATCATGTAATCATTCTCTATTTTAATAAAGTGTAAGAACTTATTTAGTTTTTATATAAATAGGTATTTTATGTTATGGATTTAATTTAATAAGAATTTTATAATTTAAAAAAAAAACTAATATAAAAATTTTATATAAAAATTCTACATTTGAAAAGTTGCATATTTAACGAAATAACATATTTATAACTTTTATAAATTATTATTTATAATAATAATAATAAAACAAAGTTTATAAAAAAAAAAAAATTTTAATTAATTTGATTTAAAAGAAATTAAATTAATTTATTTAAATAAAAGTTCAGGGGTTACTTTGTAAATAAAGAAACTGAAAGGATTTAAAACTAAAATCGTTTGAGGGGCTGTTTCTAGTCAAATGTAACTACAGGGACCCATTCAGTAATTATTTTAAGGTTTATTTCGTATTAAACCAAACTCCAGGGACTAAAACTGTCAATGCTCAAATCGTTTATCCGGTCACCCCCTTCATTGGTCCGGCGGGTAAAGGGATTTTCCGGCGACGCCCGACAGGGCTGTTCCCTGCACCTCAACACCCGATAAAAGCTGCTCTGGCTTCGTATCTCCCACGCGAACCATACCCCTCGACCAATTTGTCTCCCAAACATAAGGATCGACTGATCATGTTGGTGGCCGAAAAACCCACGTTCGAATTCACGCCCGACAGACCACCTCCACGCATGTTGAGTGTCTGGTTAGCTTCGCCTCGTCCAGACCAATGTCGGGACGTGCCCAATTGCACGTTCTATCATAGAATTCGAGCTCGCCTATAAATGACCATGGTCGGCCCTGCACGAACTGGTTACCCTCTTTCCACTCGCTCTCACTCCAAATTGAGAATTCCATCACTTTCGTCGTCCCTGAAGGAAGCTGTGACCAAGGATTCAGAAGCTAATTCCATCTAAAAGTTCGATTTCAGCTTTGGACTTTTTCGGACAAAAGACTTCTGCTGCCAGGCCTGCTTCGACTTGGTTCGAGTCTCAAATCAATTCCCCTATCTTCTATTAATCCCTGGTAAACGATTCAACTCGAAATCACGGCAATCGCACGAGAATTATCGGGCAAACCCAGTGTCCTCGGACACGGTTTGCCGGTCACCGAGGTCCAGCGACCTGGTTTGCCCTTGTGTATTTAATTTATCCGCTACACACATAACCAGCGATGGGCAGTAGCCCGGCTGGTTATGCGTGTGTGTGTTTAAGGCGGAGGTCGCGGGTTCGATCCCGGTTGGCCTTTTGCCCAATTTTTTTTATTTCTGTTTTATTTTATTTATTTATTTTAACTTATTTAATATTTATTGTATGCAATAAAAACTAGAATGAGTCGGTTTACTCGTTCGGTTATTTTGAAATCGATTAAAACAACTTTTATATATATATATATATATATATGTATATATATATATACCATCCCATTTTTTATATATAAACCTTGTAATATTTTTATAAACTTATTAAAATAAATTTCAATATATAAAATGTCCCATTTTTTTTATAACTCTTGCAATTTTTTTTATAAACTTGTTAAAAATAAAATTTAATATATAAAATGTCCTATTTTTATAAAATAATAAACCTTGTGATATTCTTAATAAACTTGTTAAACATAATGATTAATTATTTAAAAACATAATACTTTAACAAAAATATATATATAGTTTCATATAAGTTAAAGTTTTTACAAAATCATTATCATTTTTCTACCACATTATATACAAATAAATATTAAGGCTATTATTATAAAACTTATACTCATTTAAATACGAATACATATGAACATACAATAATACCCATTTATCTACATAGGGTTTCATCGTGCTTAGGTTTCAACGCCTTTATCACCCACACTCGTGGATTATCGTATCCGCTAGCCAGGTGAGTTACATAGCCCCTATTTTACATCTTTACATACTTTGGGGTGAAACATTATTTCATGCTACTCAATCAAATTGTTTATACGTGTTATACATGAGACTATATGCTTATTCTTTGGATGTACATACATTTAAACACAAGACAACCAACTGTAATATTGATAGATCTATTGTGCCTGACCAGCCCACCCGGTTAGGGTGTTTATTACTGCATACTCGGATATAACCGCGTGTTATATTCAAACATACCGGATATAGTGGGTAACTATATTCAAGCATACCGGACTTAGCTGTTGTGCTCTGTTCAAGTGCGTCAAACTCGGTTTGAATTGTGATTAAATAAATGATACATCATATACTATGTTTAACAAGATAAACAATGAGTTACAAAAACGATTTACACTACTATTTACCGGATTTACTAAACATATGTACTCACCAACTTTTTAGTTGACACTTGATTTAAATAATGTTTCAGGTTTGGATATGTGACTGCTTGCCGAAGATCTCTCCACTTAGGAACTATGGACCTAGTTAAATAAATTAATGTTTTGAACTAGACTAGGTTATTTGAAATGTATTGTATTTGGAACTTGTTGTCTTTAAATTTAATTAATGAATTATGCAACCTTTAGTTATCATGTGCTTTTGAACAATCATTCCATTGTCCGCCTCGATGATTCCACCATCGGTCGGGGTGTGACAGTTAATCTTACTTTATTACTATTATACATTCAGTTTTGTATTGAATTTGTAGTACAAAATGGATTAGGGATTTCAAAGGGGTAAAATTTAACAAGGGTGTAGATTGTTAAGTTAAATAAAGGAGTGATATGGTCTTAATGAACTAAATAAAAATGGTGTGGTGGTCTATTGACTAATATGATGTAAAATGAAATGCTAAAAGCATAATATATAAAATAAAAAGGGTGCTATAATCATTCACAGTGAATGCGTGTATGTTAAGGGATATAAACACGAATACATGATATGATTCAGGGTTTGTTTTAATAACAAAATAGATGACTATTAAAAAGGGGTAAAGTGTTCCCACACTTAGTAAATAGTTGTTTGTTTCTTACACATAAATGGTATATATGTTATGTGTTCGGGTGTTTTGTTGTCTCCTAAATTGGTGTGGTTGACTTATGTGGTTAATAGTCAAAATAAAATGTGGTATATGGTAAATTGGTGTAGTTGACTTATGTGGTTAAAAGTCAAACTAAAATGTGGTATGTGGTAAATTGGTGTAGTTGACTTACGTGGTTAAAAGTCAAACTAAAATGTGGTATGTGGTAAATTGGTGTAGTTGACTTATGTGGTTAACAGTCAAACTAAAATGTGGTAAATTGGTGTAGTTGACTTATGTGGTTAACAGTCAAACTAAAATGTGGTATGTGGTAAATTGATGTAGTTAACTTATGTGGTTAACAGTCAAACTAAAATGTGGTATGTGGTAAATTGGTGTAGTTGACTTATGCGGTATATAGTCAAACTAAAATATAGAATATAGTAAATCAGCGTAAACTGACTTAAAACGGCATAAAGTTAAACCGTTGTGGAATAATGGTAAACTGGTGGATTGGGCAAATACTTGAAGTTAAAACACTTCATGGGGGATAAATGAAGTCAAATACTTCACGATTGACATGAAGTCAAATACTTCATGAGTGGACATGGAGTCACATGCTCCATGTTGAAAAGCGAGTTGTGGTTCTCCCATTAGGCGTGTCTAAATGATCAATTGGTTGTTGGTAGATTAATAGGACTTGTATAGTGTATATACTTGTCTAAATGTAGGTCGTCGTACATAAGTACAAAGGGGATGGTAGGGCTTGGAGTTAAATATTTCATGGGTGTTTTGAACTTAGAACTTCTAAATAAATATTGGGATGGTTGAGATCTTGAATCTCATGGATTACCATTTGTTTATGCTAATTGGGTGATTAAGGTTTTGAACTTTAAGGGGGGGTTTGGTAAATGCAATGAGATCACAAAATCAAAAAGGATGTAATTAGCTTGGGACCTTGAGTCTCGATGGGTGTATTGAGGCTAAAGCCCTAGTACTTCAATAATGTGGATATGAAGTCTTGAACTTCAAGGAAACTATTTGTAAGTACCTAAATATTGGGAAATTCCTGATGAGGGAGGTAACTACATATTGTGGATATGCCTTTTACGGATTCTCAACTTGACGTAGATTTCGGGTGGGTATGTTTGGGAATTATAAACGAAGTTTTTCAAAAATGTATGTACTTTCTTTATTTTTTTTTACTAGAAACATCACATGGTAACGATGAGGAATCATTAGTGCTAAGTGTTGACTATTCCATATCACAAGTGAAATAGTAAACACATAGACCTAGTGTGATTTTGATGTAGCCATGCTTATATGGATAGTAATAAAGAATGAGGAGATGGGATTTGTATTCACCATGGGATCATTGAATCCCAATAGAGGTGATTGATATGGGGAGAGGAAAAAAAGCCTTAAATTGACGCTATGGTGTGAATTACATATATTTCAATGTATGAGGATGAAGATAAAAAGTTATTAATCCTATGCGGTGTTGTGGTAACAACTTTTATATATACATATGGGTGCTAAAAAATTGATGAAGCTAAAAGTTGAGACATGAGGATTGCACGAGTATTGTGCAACAAAAGATGAAACGACCTTGGATGGATTTCTACACGATAATGCATGTAAGAGGTTTTAATTATGAAATCCATATTGTTAATACTCCTTTGGGGCTGGGTGATAAAAAGGGTTAAATTTAACTCTTTGGATAAGTATGGTGAGTAAATAAATCGGGATAGGTGAACAAATAAATGAGGTTATGCCTTATTGTAGAAGGTAATTAGGTTTCGGGGACGAAACCATTTTAAGGGGGGTAGATTTGTAACATCCTGGTTTTCATATGAATTAAGGGATATTTTTAATAAATATCTATCATCAGGGTGAGATTATTTTGATAAAAATAGTTTTAAGTAAATACTATAAAAATGACATTTATAAAGATGTTAAAGGTCGGGAAATGATATTTGAAAATTTAATTATCAAGGTTTTCATCCAACTTAAAAGTTAGGGGTTTGTTATTTAAAACATGAGAGTTATGAGTGCTCTTATTTATACTACAACTTTAAGGACTAAACTTGATTAAACCAAAAGTAGTGGTAATAAGGTGAAATGACAAATTAAAAGGAAAAAAAAAACAGAACGTGATTTTAGGGGTGGTGACGTCGACAGAAGAAACACAAGGGGAAGGGGCGATTTCATCCATGCAAATCACGAATTGGGGAGATTAAAGCTCAATTCTATCTTCCCTTCTCGATTTCTAAGGCTCTGGTATGTGATTTTTCTATGTTTTGATGGTGAAACTCAAGAATTAGGATTTCACATGATTCATGGTTCAAACTTCAAATTTTGGGGTAATGTTGGATGATTTGTGTGTAGAACACCTAATTGATGTGTTAAAATGATTTATTGAAGTTATTGAGTTTGAGATTCATATTGCATGTATGGTTGGACTACTAATTTGGTAAATTAGTAGGGTGGGATGGAAATCTTGTGTAGTTACTGAGTGAATCTGAATAGGATTTTCATAATCTAAAATAATGGTGATCTTGTTCAAATAACTTAAAAGATGGTACACTTGGGGGATTGTAAATAAATTAGACATATTTTATGATAAAAGGGAGTATGAGAGTTCATATGGATGTCATATATGGTGAATTATAGTTATGCCCACAAGGTGTTTGATGAAATGCTTAAACCAAATAAATGGAAGAAAATTGTATGTTTTGCAATGTTTACTTGATTTACATGGTTTGCTAGTAATAAGAGTTATTAGCGGACTTAAGTTTATGGTAAATGTAAATGGTGAATTGGAATGAAATATATATATATATATATATATGTATATATATATATATATATATATATATATATATATAAAATCAAAATTCCTCTTTGAGTTGATCACCTATTCGGGTCATTTGGGTGTATGGTTTAACATGGTTTGGTTAACAACTATAACCATCACAATGTTGTTAATTGTTCGTTTAAAGTAAGGTGTCATATGTTGAAATGATAATAATGACCCATAGCTTACGGTTAAACTAAGTTGGGCGTTAACTGGTCAAATGGGTGGGGATAACCCAATTATTAGAATGAGTGATATTAATGACCAAGAACACATATTATGAGATGGGTGATTAATACTTATGTATTTGGGGGAAATGAATAGCCCCTTTATGTGTTCTAATAATTTGCAAGTTTGACTTGTTGTCAAAGTAGGAATGGCATGGATTGGAAGACAACGGGTCAAACGGGATGGAAAGAACTACAACACTCCTACGGGCGAAGGTGAGTGACTCGTATTGTGTTTGGTGGAACTAGTGGGTTGTAACTAGTTTTATACTATGTAAATTATTGACTTTAAATTCTTATGGTTAAGGTGGTTTAATACAAATTATTGAATATGGTTTGACATAACAATAATGTATTGTTTTGACGGTGTTTTGGGGGTTTAAACCTATAAAGAGAGAGTGCAAAATGATAATGGGTCGTGTGACCCAAGTGCTGAAAATTCAGCAGATTTCCATATTTTTACCGGTTTTCAAATATTCATAGTAAATTAACCGAGTATCCGTTCGGGGCGTATTTTATATCGACGGAAAGCCTTATGAGTCTACTTTGCTTAGATTTTTAGTTTGAAATGAAATACTAATGTAAGTGGGGGGAAATACAGAGTTAATACAACTGATTAAATCTATTTGAAACAGAAACTTGTAGTATTTGCATAATTATTTAAAATTAATCAAGAACCCGATGGTTGTGATTATTTTAAATCGTTGTAACTCTCAAGGTGTCTTTATTAATTACATGAGTTGAAATGAGAGATATCTTGATTTGGGGTGTGTATACTAAGTTAAGGAGTCATAAATGTTGTGAACCGTATGTGCAAATACACGTGTTTCACTGTGTGGTGCTTGTGAATGAATAACACTTTTTTTATTAATATGTTAGCGTCAGTATTTGTCGAAATGTGGTGGGATTACATTAAAGTGATAATCGTGTATATGGTTGTGTGTATCACGACATATGAACGGGGTGAAATGGCAATTTATTATTATGGTGTAAATTAACTTATTAACGGTGTGCTTTGTAGTGTTTTGCTATTCCAAATTAACAGGACTACTTGGAGGTAAAATGACCTAATGTCGAGGTCGGATGATGGGGGGAAACGGAGATGTGTAAAATTGAGCCTTAACCCGTTAAGGGAGTTGCATTTCGGGGATGGAGTGTGATATACTTCATATATATATATATATATATATATATATATATATATATATATATATATATATTTTGAATTATAATTGAGGAACCAAGTAAACGAAACTTGAGTCCTCACTTAGCTTCGGCTAATCCATTATGGTGGTAATGTGTAGGTATGACGAGTTGATGATTCATTATAATGGCCAAGACATGTGGATTAAGCGGACAGTCCTGGATTGTACATCATACTTGGAGAACGACTCGAGGAAATTATTCGAGGGGAACCGGTGAAATAAAAAGGGTGGCTTAAATCGGAGACCTAAAAAGATAAGTGAAATTATAAGTCGTTAATATTTAATCCGGTTGAGTAGCATCCATATAAATATATATGTATAAAGGTGGTCATGGATGTATTACCGTAGAAATGTATAAACTTATGATTGTGACTAATGGTCTAGTGATGTCTTATGACAGATTAATACGGTGAAAGGCATGGGTGATCAAGTGTTGCGAGCGGGTCAACGGGAGGAGAATTGGGGTGATCGAGTTCTTTATTCGCATAGTTACCCTAACTATGTAGTCTTTTATATGTTGGTGTTTGGAGTTTAACTCCTTTTGTTTTATTCAAATGATTGGATGTCAATAGATAATTTGGGTCAAGTTCATTTTAGTACGTGGTTGTTTAAACATGTTTTGTTTCGTAAAGGGTGTTTATTTTACGAGCGGGTCATGTCGAAATTTTGTAAGAAAACTCGTGTGTGTCAAGTGTGCATGTCGAGTTGTATTTTGTTGTCAAAATATATGGAGGTAATACTTTTTGATGAGTATACTTTTGAAAAATATGGGTGTTACACGTATCAACCGCAGAGAAGGCTGCACAAGCAAAGGAAGACGAGTGCCACCATGTCATAATGACCAAACAAGAAAATTTTGTTGAACGTGTTGCTAACATCACATCAGACCAAGGGGTTGAAGTGGTTTATGATTCTGTTGGAAAAGACACCTTTGAGGTATTTTTGGCTATTTCGTCGCCTTTTTAATTGCATCAAGTGAATGATCATAATCAGATTGAAGTTTGAACACCACTTTTCATTGATGTTTCAGGGGTCATTTGCCTGCTTAAAAACCCGAGGACACATGGTTAGTTTTGGGCAGTCATCTGGCACACCAGAACCCCTACCGTTATCAGCACGCAGCAAAATCCTTATTCTTGACCAGGCCTTCTCTCATGCAATACACTACCAAACGAGACGAGTTACTTGAAACTGCTGGTGAGGTGTTTGCCAACATTTCAAATGGGTTTTTACGGGTTCGGGTTAACCACAAATATCCTCTGTCTCAAGTGGCTCAAGCCCATTTGGACATCAAAAACCAAAAGACCACAGGGTCTTATGGCATTTTTTAACAATTTCTCTGTAGTTTTTTGGATGATAATTAACTTGCATCCTGATTTTGGCCATTATTGTGCAGGTTCTTGGATTTTGGCATCCCCCCGTCTACTATGCCGATGAGTTTTCTTCCTCTCCTTTTTAACAGGCATGGTGCATTATTCTCAGTTATACTGTTCAACTCAAGATGAAATGGATCAAGAAAGGGGATCTCATAATTTGTTTAAATTTTTCTAGAGATCTCTTTATTAGATTATTGTATATTTTGTTTAGAAATTTATGAATTTGTATAGTAGTTTGAATATATATTAATTTATGAGATTTGTATTTGAATATTTCTTGGAATTTAAATAGATTTATAAAGAATTTTAAAAAAGGTTTTTTTCAATTATGAATCGGATTTGCGACACAAAATGGTCGCAAAATAAGGCGGTAGCAAATCCGTGGCAACTGAAGCGGTCGCAAATCGGTCGCAAAAGAAAACAGTGGCAAATCGGTGGCAACTGAAGCGTTGGCAAATCAGTGGCAAATTGAAGCGGTTGTAAATCGGTGGCAACTAAAGTGGTCGCAAAGCGGTGGCAAAAGAAAGCGGTCGCAAAATTTGCGACGGTTTTTATCATCGCAAATTCGGTCGCAAAATGTAGTAGCTGTCGCAATTCGGTAGCAACAGGGCAATTTCGGTCGCAACATAGCAATTGCGACCGAAAATGCGGTCGCAAATGCTCAGTTTTCTAGTAGTGTATTCGATCTTGTTGAGTTGTGTATATGCTCCTTTTAAATGGAATATAATTTAGTATTTATTCTCTTATAGAACTTCCATTTTTCACATATGTGCTATTTTTTTCCGGGAAAATGATATTTAAAGATATGAATCTTCAAGAGATTCAAACTGAACTTACAATTCCAAATGAAGATTTCATTGATTGATAAGATGCAACATTTTTTTTTTCTTTTGAATGGCTGAAGAATTTTTTTAAAACCCCATACTAGAAGAAGCTTGAAAAAAGGTAAATTTCATCGCCTTAGGATTTGATCTCCAAGTTTCCCAAGAGATTGGGAGCTTTAGAATCATGTTGAAGAGATAGATATGAAACCGTTTTAGTTTCTGCAAGTATTGTCAACTAGGTAGCCTTTGAATTCCTTTGATGACATATAACCTAATGGGAGACTTGAAATGCATTTTTGGTTGGTAGTAATTCGTGAGAGTTTAATGGAATTATAATTTAAATTCCATTCTTTTGTATGTTTGGTCGGCTAAGATCTGAATTTGGAATTAATTCCAACCAAATCTTTCAGTTGATGGATTTTAGAATCCCTCAACTTTTCAAAAGAAAGCTCATAAATGTTTATAATGTACGTAATAACCCTCGTTGTTTTTCATTTTTTTAAAGAAATTTGAGTTTGAATCTTTGTTTTATATTTTGTTAATATTAAGAATTAATGTTGTCATATTAGGTATTTTTACATTCTAATTGGAAACAAGTTTTACATTTAAACAAGTATTAGTAACTTGAAATGGATGAGTTTAAATAATCTAAACACGACACGGGTCAATACGGATTAGATAATGAATAATGATATATGTTGAATTTAATTCATGATGTAGAAAAATATAATGATGGTACATGGAATCAAATAAGTTGTATGATGTTAATCAATAATACAAGAAAACTAATTGAGTTAAAATGACCCTTATGTGTGCAATGTGAATTATGTTAAGGTTTTTGATAAATTGACACGATGTGAGTTGACTTCAGGAAGTCAACAGGTTGGTGAAATAAGATCAAGAAAAGACCGATCTACGAGCAAAAGTGAGTGGTTTTTACATTCTAAATTATGAAATTATACATTGATTGTAATATACTTAATGAGTAATATGACAGTGAGTAACTCATGAATGTTCCATAATAGTTGTAGTTGTCAAAATTGATAAAGTTGTATGATGGCTAATGTTGAGAATGAATTGTTATTAAGAGCAAGTATTTCATAAGTCAAACCTTGGAATCATAGATAAGACTTTAAATGTAGAAAGATAAATGTCGGATGATCGTGTATGATTTATGACTTTAATCGTTCTCTTAGTAATGAAGTTGACTCATAAATAAGTGGTTTAGATTATATGTATAAAGGGGATGTGTTGGTAAAGCTACAAAAAGGTTTTTAAAAAAAGGTATGTTGCTAAATAATCTAATTGTTTGCAGATTTCATCATCAAGGTATGTGTTTACTTAGATTCTTGTTTTTGTTCGGGTTGATTAATATTTGCATTGGATGTTAAATTAGACTATAAAGTTGTTGCGTGGAAAGGTTGAAACGCAACCTGGATGTTTGCAGAGCATAAGTTACTGGCATGGCTATGTTCTGTCTAGATGATTGAAGAGTAGAAGTTACTGACATGACCATGTTAAGTCTGATCACAATCATGTTCTGTCTAAACACAAACATGTTCTGTTTGGACACAACCATGTCAAAATGTAAAAAAAAAGTTCTAGTTAATTTGTTCGATCTTGCTTGTTCGTTAAATACAAGATCTTATATATTACTAGTACTAACTTGTAGTGTTGAAACATCTTACGTGTAGCTCACGGAAGATATGAGTCGATTTGGAGGTCGAGAAGTCAGTGTTTGATGAATAAGATCTCGGAGTGATTCTTGGATGATACATCTCGTAAAACACAAACGAATATATGGGTTGGAGATCACGGCCTAGGGAAGAAGCATGAACACCGCCATGTGGAGTTTAACTCTTTTGTCAAATGTCATTGGTTATAGTATCTTATATTTCTAATAAACAACATAGCTACGTATGTTACGACGTTTGTTGTTTAGGAATATGTTATAGAAATGGTTTTCAAACTAGATTTCATTAGTTTAACTTGTTGTAAATTTAAGGTGTCGTACATTAATCTGATAACAAAAGTAAACTTTATGACGTTCATGTATAAAGAAATATTTTGGACCTATTTTCCGCATAAATAAATAAATAATTGACGTGGAGTCTGTAAAAATTCGGGTGTTTCAAGTTTGTATCAGAACACTAGTTTGAGAGATTTAAGTAGTTAGTGAATACTTAAACTCAAACCTAAGATGCTCTTGATATTAGGTGGTGTTCAATCCGAGGCACGATCACGAGGTTAAGGTATGAGTTTAGTTATTCTATTCAAAATCAGTCTTATCGAATTTGTTAAAAAGTACTTGAATGAAGTTACATAAGTCCGTATGACTGATAACTCAAGTGAATATGTTGAATACGTTATGAATTTGTATTGCTACCATTGATTGAATTGATTATGCAAATGGTAGTTTAAGGTGTTGATCAGTTCTTGAAACATGATAATGGAAAACACATAATAATAAATCATACATGATAAGCTAACCGCTGAGAGGGAAGACTTCATGATCTCTGATCTGGATCGGGTTCCCGTTTAGGGTGTACGGTTAGAATGGTATTAGGTAAGATAGTAAGCTCACGGTTATGGAGAGAGAGAGGGACGAGTTTAGTGGTGATAGTAATTGAATAATCATTATTCAATTCCATCTAATTAACTCTCTATTTATATGTACACCCACGGAGAAACCCATTAAGGGTCCATTAAGAGTAATTAGGCCCATCAACTAATTACTAGACATAGGTTAATAAATAAATAAATAAAACATTTGATCATTTAATAATAAGATAAATGATTATAAGAGCCACACAATAAATCATGTCTTACATTCTCCCACTTGGCTGAGTAATCATTTATTATGAGCATTAGTAAGTCTGCAAAGATTTAATACTCATTTTAGTTCTAAACTGTAACTAAAGCAGAGAAATACAGTCATTGAATCAGTATTCAACTCAAGACCCCCATTAATCATACTATAGCACAAATTTAAAACTTAAGTAAACTTTATGATCAAATTGATAAATAAGTCCTTTAACGTTGATTTGTATAGTTAGTTGTCTATATGTCATTAGGCATGCATGAACATATTTAGAGACAAACAAATTCAAGTGAGGAAATTTTAATAATTAGTCATTCATAGTACGATATGCAATTATGTATGGTCATTAGTAAAACCTCATCTTTATTATAAGCGCTTACAAAAGACTTATGGGTGGTAGACCTTTAGCTATTTGGATCCATTAGCATATCATGAATGTATTCGATACAAAGATTAAGTTTCCTCAACTTGTTCATAATTCATAAGTGAACAATAATTTTGTATCGAAATTTAATGCAGCTCCGCTCGAACTGTTACTGTTAGAGAAGCAAGGGTAGCTGACTTATCACAATAAGTCTTCGATATGATATTTATGTGGAGTTATTAAATTATGAATCTACTGATAAATTTTCCAACAACATTTAGTGACAATTATGTTGTGATCAGCAACATATTATGTCATTGAAACTTAGGTTGTTGTTAACCGTTTCTTATGACTCCTCCATGAGATAGGTCTGTCTACTGACATAAGGATATACCCAGAAATTGACATTTTGTTACCTTTGAATACAACAAAGTTAGAATAAGAGTAGTCAATTGTTTTAAGTTCTCACTTCTTCTTTAAATTATAGCCTCTCGTTTCTTAAAGATATTGTAATATTCCGTTAGATGCTTCACAGTAATCTAGACTAGTTTAGTGTTCAGCAAAGTGAGCAATATCTAAACGAGTATAGATTTTAACCTTCATAAGGCTTCTAATTAATGAAGCATAAGGAAATAATTTTCACCTATCATATTAGCCTCTAAAGGAGAACAATTTAAATGTTACATGTGCAAGGATCCGCTTAGTGTAAAGCTTATGGGATAAAACTAATGTCCCGTTGGATCTATCTCAGTGTATTTTGATACTTGTCACGTAAGAAGTATCTCCGAGATCCATCATGTCAAAATATGAGTAATCAATGCTTTGACTCATGTAACATATACTTGTCAAAAGAATGTTATCTATATAAGGACAAGTTTACATTAATTTCTCCCACTCATCTTGAGGTAGGTGTACAAATTCACTTTGTTGTTGATGAAGAGAGTTGCACTATGATTTCAATCAACCCATATGTGGATTTCATTGACTTACATAATAAGTGTTCTTAACCTTCAATTTAGAACTTTCAGGTTATTTTATGAACATGTAGGTCAATGTTAGGGAAAGTTGTTTTAATGTCCATCTAATGTAGCTTTAAGTTATTATAGGCTACTAGAACAGTAATGATCCTCAAAGAAATCTTTGTAAAACAGGTAAGAAAATTCTTTAATAATTTATTCCTTCTTGAGTATAACCTTTAGCAATCAATCGTGCGTTTCCATTCGGATTTTGTTTAGTTATGAACACCCTTTAGGTAATTCAACCAAATCCTAAATGTTTCTAATTCATGGAGTCAGGCTTGCTAATAATAGCTTTATTCCATTTATAAGATTGATTGATGCTAATGACTTAATTAGAAGAAGTAGGATCGGTAAACTTTCCAGCATCCATTTCAAATTCAGTCAGGTAGGATACATAATCATCAAAGTTAGTAGGCCTTTTAGACCTAGATGACCTCCTGAGTTGATTATTGGGTTTATTAGGAGTTTCAAGTTTATATATTAGCTCTTGGTTAGGTGCTTTCATTTTCAGGTATCTTAGGATCAACATTAGTTTCTAAGTGTGTAGGAGTTGATGCATTATGGTGTACAAGAGGTGTATTCGGAGTTAAATTTAACGAGTCTCCCCCCCCCGCCTTTTGTACTCCTGGAAAGTCATGGTTAGGACTTTTACGATGTTTATGTTATGTTAATTCAGCATGCTTAGGGTCAATATTGTATCTAACATTTGAAGACCAATAGATTCTAATAGAGAAACAACTTAACGATGTTTATGTTAGTTTCTTTTGTTGAGGATTACTTTAATTTTGGAAAGAAATCTAGGTTTGCCCACATATTAGCATCTATGAGACTTTGTTAGGAGTAGTACTAGATTCTAAGGAGACAAGTTGTGATGGAGCAGTGTCGTGTACTGATGTAGGGTTTAATAACCCGTGTTTATTCATCACTTTGTGTGTATTTTAGTTGATTTAGTGTGTATCTTTGTTCGGTTTTATGTATGTTTGTGGTTTTGTCTACCTCTCAGGTTTTATGTGCTAAATGAGCGGGAAACGGAAGCGAAGCAGTCGGCTGCGAAGCTCGGGCATAAAAAGGTCAAAAAGTCAAATTTGCTGGATTTCTGGTCTTCGCGCCATGCGAAGACCTGGTGGACATAGTTCGCGACACGCAAGAACTCCAGAGGCGCCCCGACTAGTTTGTTCTTCGTGCCACGCGAAGAACTGAACTACCATGTTCGCGACACGCGAAGATTCTATTTTACGGGAAAAATTAACCTAAATCAGGTTTTCACCATGGGCAGCCCCCATTCGGATTTCTCTCGACCACAGCCGTTCCAAAGATCCAAGAAAGCGATTTCTACCATATTTGGGTCGATTGTTCTTAATCTTTTATGATTGTAAGTCCTAGTACATTAGATTTGATTATTGTTATGAGTATGAGTGACCAAATCTCTTGTAGTCCTCTTTGGGTCTAGGGTTTTGTGAACACTTGTGAATTCTTGTATGATTAGCTTGGTTTGTAATCTTGACTGGCATGTTAAGCCATATGATTTCATTTATTGATTGAATGCTTTAAACTTCATTGATTGATTTTGAATTGTTATTCAAGTCTCAATAGTCTCGAGTCCCTTTACACCGGGGATAACTTGGGGGTTAGATTATATTTGGTTTATCATTGATGGTTGTGTGAGAACAAGTTTTATTTACAACAGGTTCTCACATTATAACTGAATTCAATTGAACCGTATGATTATGACTATGTAATTGCTTGCTAATTTTCTTGAAGGAACTTGTGTTTGCATACCCGAACCCCGGAGAGGATTGCCTCTCTTATTATTGTTTTAAACCCAAATCCAATTTAGTTGCTATTGTTTTCTATCTTTGAATCTTGTAACAAAGTGACATTTTCAGCCTACTCCTCGTGGATACGATACTCTACTTACCCTTACTAGTTAAGGTATTTAAGCATTGTTTTTTATTGACCAAACGACATCGATCAAAATGGTACCGCTGCCGGGGAGTTAGTGCGCTTAGTGTTAATTTGTTATTGTTTGCTACAACTCACAAAATCAAATTTCTTATTTACATTTCTTGTCTTGTTATTTTTGTTTTGTTCAGTATTACACGGGGTGTTCTTGTTTGTGTTGTGCAGGTGATTCTTCAGTTGTATGCATCATACAAGGTACTCCAACAAATCATCTCCTTTGCTCTTTGATCTAGAAATTGAGAAGACTGCCAGACAAAACAGGGTATTTCATAGAACCAACAGGGTTATGTCTTCTCTAGCTCACATGGAGAACAAACCGGATCATGGGAAGCAATCTGATCTGCCTCCTACAGGTCAATTACCACTAGAGCAACAAGCCACCTCAGGCATGTTTTCATCATCTGTTCCTCCACCTAGGACAGATGACAACCTCAACCCATCCACCAGTCAATTTCCACCTTTTCCACCATTTGGCCAACCTTTGCCACAAGTGAGCCAACCCTTTGATTTCAGACCCGAATCTCACAATTCTTCACCATATGTGAGGATAGTGACAGATCCCCTACCACCACCAACTTCACAACCACCTATGACAAATCCATCTATATTCCATTCCACACCACCACCGGGTTTCCATCCATACACCTCATGTCTAGATTATGAAGATGAGGCCGATGGTTTTGATAATGAATATGGGGAGTATGAAGATGATAATCATGATCTTGACAGAAGGGAGACACAGAGGGTTAGGAGGCCATTTTATAGGAGACAGGATACATGTGTTCGGTTTGAAAGGCCGAATAAGCATCAGTTAGATCAGAGGTTGCCACAGCAACCACCTCAGCATGATATTCCTGCACCAATCCCACCACCACAGCAGCCTGTGAACAGGCCAAGAAGACCGGGTCCTAGAAATGCCAATCCTCCTGTTGACAATCCAGGAGGCTGTAACATCCTAAAATGGCGAGAAATAAAGTTAGCGAGTTCAAGCGGGCCGAAGTCAGGCCGGGTCGGTCGCGAACAGGGCTTGGGGAGGTCTCCCCTATAAATAGCCCAAGGCCCTCACTTCTCCTCTTTGCAAATTCTAGAGAGAGAAAACCCGTAGAGAGAGAAAGTGTCGGAATCGCACAAGATTGCACCAGCTCGTGTCTCCTGCACTCGTGAAGGAAACCTCCAAATCAGAATCCTCATCCAGGTAACCATTCGAGCTAAAATTGAGATTTTTGCTTAAGTTGGGTTTCCGGGTAAAAATAGGACGTTTTTACGGATGAAACTTGAGAATAAGCTTAGGTTTAGTATCTGGAATGAAAACCGGTTGTTTTGAGCAAAGAAAGTTGAAGTTTTGACATAATCAAACTCGAATGCGTGAATTTCGGGACTGTTTGGGAAGATGACTGCTGGTGCAGGCGAACTTAGCAAGTTCGCCTGTCAAGTTCACTTGGTGGAGGCGAACTTATCAAGTTCGCCTGATTATGTTCGCCTGGCCAAAGGTAAGCGAACTTATTATGTTCGCCTAAGTTAAGTTCGCCTAGGCCAGAGGAAGTGAACTTAGCATTAAGTTCGCCTATATCAGCTGAGTAAAAGTGTGAATTGAGGTTAGGTTTGATATATGTGTTTTGTAACCAATTCAGGTCACGTGTGACGCTCGTTGGGTCGTAGTTAGGACAGATCTGAGTCTAGCCTATCAGGTGAGTTCTAGAAGCCCTCTTTTAAATGTTTTATATAATGTTTTCGGGCTGGTGTGCATACATATGAAATGTTGTTTTATAAAATGATGTTTATGAAACTATGTTTACGAAATGAAATGATTTGGAATGAACGGTTTATGGAAAGAAAGTTTTATGAACGGAATGTTTACGAACGGATGTTTATAAAGAAATGGTTTAAAGTAAAGGTAAAGGGGTTTCGAAAGTGAAGGAAAGGTTTTGTGAAAAGAAAAGAAAAAGGGCAAAGGTTTTAAAGAAGTCATTACAAATTTAATCTGTCGAATGAATGGAATTGACGAATGAAGTCTGGGGATGAGATTCCCAGCCTTGTGGTAGATTATGGACAGCGAGCCATAGTTACCATAAGAACAACAGGGGCAGTGTCTTAGTGTCCTGCCAATGGTTTGATGTTGTACAACTGGTATGGAGTAACGACGGTTACTCAAGGGTTAACGTGACCCTACGTCAGGTTAAATTATGATCCGACAGTGTTATGGCTGAGAGTCATAGCCGTCGATGGAAGGTGTCGGTCTATGGCTGAGAGCCATAGCCTTCAATGGAGGTTGTCGGTCTATGGCTGAGAGCCATAGGGGCAACTGAATGGGTATTGTCGGTCCTCGTGCAGTTAGCCTTGGGGGCAATACCAAAAAGGGAATTGACGGAATGTTGTGGCAACGACGGTGATACGTAACGGTTGTCCACGACATGCAGGGTTCCTTCGGGGACACAGAGACGCGTAAAGAAAGATACAGATTTTAGATAGTAATGTATGACTTAAATGAATGTTAAATGTTTTAAACAAATGATCCGTTCAATATGTTTAAATGTTGGAAGGTTTATGAATGAAAGGCCCTGTTTTCTTATACGTGATGTTAAACCCTAATGAATGTTTTGAATGATGAACCATTTTCTAAATCAAACGAAAACTAGAACTCACCAGCGTAGCTGACTTTTTAGTGTGCACATTCAGGTTAAGGCATGTTATGAGGATGGACGGTGATGCTTGGCTAGCGAGAGGAGTTACCCGACTGACTATGAAGACTGGCATCCCGTTATGTTTTAGTTATGATGTATTTATGTTTTAAATAATGTTTACGCTTCCGCATGTATGAACAATGATGACGTTATGTTTGAATGAAATTTTCCGCTGCGTTATTTGATATTCATGTTTAAGAACTGTTTGTGAATGAGTAAATCCAACAAGTGAGGCCTCCCGGGTTTGGGGCCTTACAGAGGCATTCCAAGGAGACATGTTAGGGGCCCTATTAGGGGGATTGAGAGCCACTTCAGACCATCCATTGCTTACAATCCATCTCCATTTGTTATTACACAACAACATGGAAGGTCCTTTGAAGTGCGTTCCCAGGCAATTCAAAATTTGCCTAAGTATCATGGTCAAGGAACAGAAGAGCCATACTTGCATCTGAGTGCTTATGATGCCATGTGAAACACCATTGGGGGACAGGGATTCACACCTGATGATGTGAAGTTGGTATTGTTCCAATTCACCCTAGAAGACAAGGCTCAACAGTGGTTTCATTCTCTGCCTTCTGCTTCTATCTATACTTGGGGTGATATGCAACAACAGTTCTTAGATGAGTTCTACACCAATCAAAGAACTAGTGATGCCAGGAAGAACATCATAAACTTCCAACAACAGTCTGGGGAGTTATTCCATGAATCTTTCCTTAGGTTCAAGATGTTGATAAAGAATTGCCCACACCATGGTTTGCAAATGTGGGAGATGTTGAATGCCTTCTATGAAGGCTTGACTGATGATGATGCCAATGGCCTCAATTCTATCTCTAATGGTACATTTGGTACAAATTTTGAGGATGTTGACTGGGATTACTTAGAGATGATGGTTGTGACATCCAAGAGGAAAGCCCAATCTTCAAGACGGACAAGGCATTCGGTGGTTAGAGCAGTTGACAGCCCTAGCTCTGAGGCGAACAGGTTAGAGAAGCTAGAGAAGCAGGTTGCCAACATGGGTATTGGGGGTCAACAATATGAGGTATGTGACCAATGTGGTGAGCTAGGGCATAATGGTGCTAGTTGCACAGGTACGTATGAGGATGTGAATTACGTGCAAAGTGGCGGTAGGAACTATGACATGACATCCCAATTTCAGGTATGGGGATGCCTCAAATCAAGCTAACCCCAACTTCAAAGGTAGTAGTCAAAGAGCTCAACAACCATTTCCACCCTGAAATCCAAATTATAATCAAAGCAATAACCAAAGGGGATACCAAAAGGGGAATGAGCAGGGAGGATCATCTGGATCCTCTAATCAGAGTAATGAGGAGGTTATGTTGGGTCTCTTGAAGTCTATCCAACAGGACTTGCAAAAGAAGAACCAAGCCGATGATGTGCGGGATAAAGCCATACAGGTCATGAGCACTCAAATGGGGCAGTTTGCCACTGAGATAGCCGAACTGAAGAAGAGTAGTGGCAAGCTTCCAAGTGATACAGTGACCAATCCATCCCACCACACTTCGGAGAACAGAAACATGAAGAATAGCCATGTGGGCAAGGTTAGTACTCTCCGAAGTGGTAATACTTATGATAACAAGGTCACCACCCTTTGTTGATGGTGTGGTGGAGGACATTGACGAGCAGGATGTCAGTGATGATGAACCCGAACCGATTCCGGTTACATGGGTTGCTTTTCTAAATCCAAAAGAACCACCTTTTCCTAAAACATCATCTATTGTTGACAATGGGGGAGTGGTGCCTCCAAGGGTATCATTCCCTGCTTCTTTAGTGAGTGCAGGTAAACAGGTGGCGGTCAAGAAGCGAGGTCCACAACAGGAGGAAATCTGGGAGCTTTTCAAGCAGGTAAAAATTAATATACCGCTTCTTGATGCAATTAAACAGATACCGGTTTATGCTAAATACTTTAAAGACTTGTGCACTCAGAAAAGGCATCACAAAATTCCAGAAAAGCTTGACCTGAATGCACGAGTTAGTGCAATTTTGACTGGTTCTCTTCCACCTAAACTCCAAGATCCAGGAGCGCCCATAATTTCTATACAAGTGGGTGATTTCAAAATGAGCAAAGCGCTATTGGATCTTAGAGCTAGTGTGAGCATCCATCCTAGGAGTTTGTATAACCAATATGACTTTGGTCCTCTACGACGAGCTAATACCACCGTGATGTTGGCAGATTTGACCCCTAAACTCCCAAGAGGGATTGTTCGTGATGTGATAGTGAAAGTGGATCAATTCTACTATCCGATGGATTTCTTGGTTCTTGACTAAGTGCAATCAGAAAAGGTCATTGAACCAACTGTCATTTTGGGTCGACCCTTCTTAGCCACATCCCACTCTTTGATTGACTGTCGCTTAGGCACAGTTGATATGACATTTGGCAATAGAAGGGTCCATTTAAATATTTTTTTCAGGTGAATCTAACCCTCTGCCCAGTGATGAATGCTTTATGGCAGACATCATTGAAGGATGCTATCCTCATTCTGAGGATGAATCCATAGAGGAGTGTTTTGTTTGTGACAGGTTTAAGTAGGAACTTGAGCTTGACTTGGAGGAGGAGGAGGAGGAGGAAAAGCTTGTTGAAGCTTTAGCTGTGAAGGATGGTAGACCTCCATGGACACATCATGTGGAAAGCCTGCCATCAGAGATTGACTCGGGGTTACAACCATCACTTGTTAGCCCCCGAAGGTAGAGTTGAAAGACCTCCCCAAAAACCTAAAGTATGCATTTCTGGGGGAGAGTGAGACTCTACCTGTCATCATTGTATCCAACTTGGATGAAGAACAGGAGGAGGCACTACTGAAGGTGCTCAAGGATTACTAGGCTGCAATTGGTTGGACCATTGCAGATTTGAAGGGTGTTAGTCCCTCCATTGTGATGCACAAGATCATCACAGATACAGATGCAAGACCTTCACGAGATACACAACGCTGATTGAATCCCAACATGCGGGAGGTTGTCAAGAAGGAGGTCTTGAAGTGGTTGGACATCGGGATCATTTATCCCATTTCTGACAGTCCATGGGTAAGTCCAACCCAAACAGTGCCCAAGAAAGCAGGAATCCAGGTAATAACAGGTGATGATGGTGAGCAAATTGCCACTCGGCCGATAACCTGGTGGCGTGTGTGTATTGATTACAGGAAACTGAACGCTGCCACGTCAAAGGATCACTTTCCTTTACCATTCATTGACCAAATCATAGAAAAGTTATCAGGTCAGAAGTTTTACTGCTTTCTAGATGGTTTCTCAGGTTATAACCAAATAGCCATCCATCCTGATGATCAGGAAAAGACCACATTCACATGCCCTTATGGTACCTTTGCCTTCCGGCGGATGCCATTTGGGTTGTGCAACGCCCCGGCCACCTTTCAAAGGTGTATGATGAGTATTTTCTCGGACATGGTCGGGGAGTCGCTTGAGGTCTTTATGGATGACTTTTCAGTTTTTGGCTCATCGTTTGAATTGTGTTTAACGGATTTATCTAAAGTTTTGCAATGATGTGTAGAAACTAATTTGGTCTTAAGTTGGGAAAAGAGTCATTTCATGGTTCAAGAGGGTATTGTTTTGGGTCATGTTGTTACGAGTCGGGGGATTGAGGTAGACAAAGCTAAAATTAGTGTTATTTCAACATTACCTCCCCTGATGAATGTCAAGGGTGTGCGCTCTTTTCTAGGGCATGCCGGGTTTTACCGTAGGTTTATTAAGGGATTTAGTTTCATCACAAAACCTTTATGCAACTTACTTCTTAAGGATGTGCCTTTTGAATTCGATAAAGATTGTTTAAATGTTTTTCATGTTTAAAAGATCAATTGGTACAAGCCCCTATTTTGCAATCACCTGATTGGAACCTTCCTTTTGAAATAATGTGTGATGCGAGTGATTATGCAGTTGGGGCTGTTTTGGGTCAAAAGGTAGATAAAAGACATGTTGTCATTTACTATGCAAGCAAGACCCTCTCTGGTGCTCAATTGAATTACACCACAACAGAGAAGGAGTTGCTTGCAGTTGTCTATGCCTTAGACAAATTGCGGTCTTATATTTGGGGTAGCAAAGTAGTTGTGTATTCTGATCATGCAGCTGTCCGATATTTGATGGCAAAGAAGGAAGCCAAGCCTAGGTTGATCAGGTGGGTTCTTTTGTTGCAGGAATTTGATCTGGAGATCCGAGACAAGAAGGGATGTGAGAACTTCGTGGCTAACCACTTGTCACGGATCCAAAGGGGAGAGGAGGATGTCACTCCTAAGATAAACGAGTGGTTCCCTGATGAGTGTTTAATGTCCATTACATCTTCTGATCCTTTGTATGCAGGTATTGCTAACTATTTAGTTACAGGTACTATTCCTGAAGATTAGAACAAGAAGAAGAAGAAGAACAAATTCCTGACCAAGGTCAACCAGTACATCTGGGATGAACCGGATTTGTTCAAAGTGGGAGCGGACCAACTCATCAGGCGTTGCATTCCTGAATCAGAGATCCCAACAGTTTTAGAGCTTGCACATGCGTCTGCGTGTGGTGGCCATTTTAGTAGCTAGAAAACAGGGCATAGGATCTTATCTTGCGGGTTATTTTGGCCCACTATCTTTAAGAATGCCTTTGAATTTGCTAAAACCTGTACAAACTGTCAAAAGATGGGTAGCATCACAAAGAGGAATGAGATGCCCATGCAACCAATCCTCATTGTTGATATTTTTTATGTTTGGGGGATTGATTTCATGGGCCCATTCCCAAATTCATTTGGGCATTTGTACATCTTGGTAGCAGTTGACTATGTGTCAAAATGGGTCGAAGCAATTGCCACCGAGACCAATAACCATAGCATGGTTTGCAAATTTGTGCAATCAAACATATTTTCTAGATTTGGGCTTCCCCGTGTGATCATCAGTTATGGGGGATCCCACTTTAAGAATTTTCATTTTGGCAAACTTCTGAAACGCTATGGTATAGACCATCGGATTGCCACACCTTATCATCCACAAACAAGTGGGCAAGTGGAGATGTCCAATAGGCAAATCAAGGAAATTTTGCAGAAAACAGTACGGTCTGACCGCAAGGATTGGTCAAACAAACTAAATGACGCCTTGTGGGCATACCGTACTGCTTACAAAACACCTATTGGCACTACTCCCTACCGGTTGGTCTATGGGAAGGGATGTCACTTACCTGTTGAGTTGGCTCATCGAGCATTATGGGCTATTAAGAATGTTAATCTTGATTATGATGATGCAGGTAAGTAAAGACAACTGTGTTTGAGTGAGTTGGAAGAATTAAGGGATGATGCATACGAGAGTGCCTCGGCCTACAAGGACAAGATGAAGAAGGTGCACGATGCAAAGATTCGGTTGAAAACCTTGCAATTGGGCAAAAGGAATGGTTGTTCAACTCCATATTGAAGCTCTTCTCGGGTAAGTTAAAAACAAGTGGACCGGTCCTTACTTGGTGACCAAAGTGGGTCACTCGGGTGACATTGTGATAGAGGACTTTGAAGACCATTTGAGGCAATCAGTGAATGGCCATCGTTTAAAGCCGTATTTAGAGCCTAATGACATCAATGGTTCGGATAAGCAGGTTGAGGTGTTGTTCTTGAGCGTTCTAAAGGATGGAGACACGTAACCAATCTCAGGTACACCGTGTCTGACTGAAGACGTTAAACTTAGCGCTCTTAGGAGGCAACCTAAGTTTTACATGTATTTAGTTTGTTTTTGTGCAATTGACCAAGTGTGGGGAAGTCTCTGGGGGGTTTTGGATTCATATATGTGCAATTGAGGGCAATGCACAAACACTTGGGGGGTAGACAACCATTTGTGGAGCTTTGTAAATTTTGATGTTTTGCGGTATGTTTTGTAGTTTTCTAAGAATTTGTAGGTTTTCGTGTCGATTTTGGCAAGAATAATGATGGGGAATCACGTTCCAGGTATGTAAGAACATTATTCATGTGTTGGAACAAGTTTTGGAGATGGTTGAAAATTTTGGGTTTTAAAAAAGTTGAAAATTTTTCTAAGGCAAAAACTCATTTTTTTTATCCAAACTTTCTGTCACCACGGGGTCTTCGCGCCACGCGAAGATCCCTGCCTAATTCTTCGCGACACGCGAAGGTGTGGTAGTCCGGTCAGAATTTGGGGTCTTCACGCCATGCGAAGATCCAAGTCCCATCTCTCGCGACACGTGAAAAAAAAATTGTTTTTCATTTTGTTTTTACTTCTTGTCTTTTATTTTATTCGAGTCTTGTCTTTGAGTCGATTTGATGCTTGTGGGTGTGCTTTGAGCTTAGTTTTGAAGATTTGGAATTATTTGCCCGTACTCAATCTCCATTCGGGTGATGATTTCCAACTTCCGCTTGACTCTTGTACAAGGCTGCCCGCTTGCATCTGTGGAGCACGATCACGAATGAAATGCTATATGATCGCATATCCAACTAAGTTTTTAATTTTTGTATTTGTCTTTTAGTGTTTGTTTCTGTTCCTACATTGAGGGCAATGTCGTGTTTAAGTGTGGGGAGGGAGACTGTCGTCTAAGTTGTCATTGAGTCTGTATAGTTAAAAATTTTGAAAATTCATAAAAATAAAAATAAAAAAATTTCAAAATGTCCTTGGATTAGAATCTGTGTAGTTAAATGGAAAATGATAGGTACAGTTGGAACTGCGCTCATGCGTGATTGAATTATATAATAAATAATAGAAAGCGCGTCTGATTTGTAATGTTTTGGTAGGCCCAACCGACTTAAAGAGCTTAAACATCCTGATAGTGTTTCTATGCTTAATTGAACAATTAATTCAGGATGTCTTATGGGTTCGCATCTTAGGAGTGTCGGTAAGGTTGAAACAGTCAATATAGGGTGATAGGTACCTCTATAAGCAATAAATTATAAGTTTTTGAAATCTTTTGGCACACCTCTTTCTTTTTAGGAAAATAAATCCGAGAGCTGGTGGCGCCCGCATTCCATAATCCATTATTTGTGAGCTTTAATTAATTGAGTTGAGAGCTTAGGTTTTGCCTACGTGTTACCTTCTGGGATGGTGACCTGGTTGATACACCCATGGGTGGGACTTAAGTAATCAACATCTGGATATCTAAGTTAGGTTTATGTGTTTCCCTCCGGGATGGAGACTTGAAGGATACACCACTAAACCGAAGCTTATGTGTTTCATTGCTAAAAACTGCAGCCTATGTGTCACACGTCGAGTTCCAGCTTGATTGAAACACCACTTGGTTAGGTTTATTCATAAAACGTAATGAAAGCTCACATCATTCATCTATTGATCCATATTTCATCTGATTTTAAAAACTTATGAATTAGTGCTTATAGTGGTGGGGGAAATCTATATGGTTTAACCCGTGCCTAAACATGACCTTGAGATGGGATTAGACTGAACTGTAGCTTTCTGAGTATGGTACCCATAGATAGACTGTTGGCTTGGTAATAGATATCATTTTAGATCACAGAATTGGGGGCTCGATAGGTCGGTTGTTAGGTTTAATCGGATAGAAATATCAATTGTTACAGTTAGTGCCTGATTATATTTGAAATGATTAAATGAATGAGAAGTTGAGAGTAGGTTCCAATTATGATTCCAATGTATAATTCTTTTTCGGGACGCAAAAGAGTAAGTGTGGGGATGTGATGTAGGGTTTAATAACCCGTGTTTATTCATCACTTTGTGTGCGTTTTAGTTGTTTTAGCGTGTATCTTTTTTTTTGGTTTTATGTGTGTTTGTGGTTGTGTCTACCTCTCAGGTTTTATGTGCTAAATGAGCGGGAAAAGGAAGCGAAGCAGTCAAATGCGAAGCTCGGGGATGAAAAAGGTCAAAAAGTCAAATTTGCTCGCGAAGACCCGATGGACATAGTTCGCGACACACGAAGAACTCCAGAGGCGCCCCGACTAGTTTGTTCATCGCGCCATGCGAAGAACTGAACTACCATGTTCGCGACACGCGAAGATTCTATTTTACGGGAAAAATTAACCTAAATCAGGTTTTCACCATGGGCAGCCCCCATTCGGATTTCTCTCGACCACAGTCGTTCCAAAGCTCCAAGAAGGCGATTTCTACCATATTTGGGTCGATTGTTCTTAATATTTCATGATTGTAAGTCCTAGTACATTAGATTTGATTATTGTTATGAGTATGAGTGGCTAAATCTCTTGTAGTCCTCTTTGGGTCTAGGGTTTTGTGAACACTTTTTAATTCTTGTATAATTAGCTTGGTTTTTAATCTTGATTGGCATGTTAAGCCATATGATTTCATTTATTGATTGAATGCTTTAAACTTCATTGATTGATTTTGAATTATTGTTCAAGTCTCAATAGTCTCGGGTCCCTTTACACCGGGATAACTTGGGGCTTGGATTATAGTTGGTTTATCATTGATGGTTGTGTGAGAACAAGTGTTATTTACAACGGGTTCTCACATTATCACTGAATTCAATTGAACCGTATGATTATGTCTATGTAATTGCTTGCTAATTGTCTTAAAGGAACTTGTGTTTGCATACCCGAACCCTGGAGAGGATTACCTCTCTTATTATTGTTTTAAACCCAAATCCCATTTAGTTGCTATTGTTTTCTGTCTTTGAATCTAACAAAGTGACACTTTCCACATACTCCTCGTGGATACGATACTCTACTTACCCTTACTAGTTAAGGTGTTTAAGCATTGTTTTTGATTAACCAAACGACATCGATCATGTACAAGAGGTGTAGTTTGAGGTAAGACCAATTTGTCACTCCCTCACCTCTTGCAACTTTCGCAAGCTATAATTAGGATACTCGGTGCTCCCACTGATCTTTGAGGTCTCTAGGAACTACATATGACAAGTTTCAATGATGCGCGTGACGTGGAAACCTTTCATATATTTTAGACTTGATATCCTTATCGTCCAAAATTTCATAAGAAATTTTATAGACAAATTTAGAAGGAATTCCATTAAGTATATATGAATTGATATCTTTAAAGCTTTGGGCTGTAGGAAACAGATTAGATACAAGTAAATATTCTTCTAAATGATGAATGAATTATGTCCGAATATTTCATTTGGGATAACTTCTAATGGACCCTCATTTATTCCCTTAGCCATTTGATATTTAGGGCGTTTAACACATGATTTAAAGTCACTAAGAATGAGATTTGGTAACAATTCATCCTGCATTCACCTGGTCATGATTTCTCATACAATTTGGTCTTAATGGATGAAGTGCATAGGTCTCATTTATCTTTTGTTAAATTTTCATTTTCATGATAACAAAAGTTGTGAAAGTTTATTGTATCAGCTAGTTCTATGTCATAAAGGTTTCTATCCAGATAATGATAACCAATAATATGAGAGTTTAAGTTAATGGTGGCTTTGTTTTGGCCATGCAAACCTTATAACTGTCAAAGTGTAGCTTTATTATTGATACTAAATTTCGAGTATTTTCCAGAATATGTAAGGTGTCATAAAGCTTAATACAAAGATCAATTATTTCATGGTTCTATGTAGCATTAACATTTAAATCCACCACTAACTTCTCATCTTAATTATTAGTTGAATTCTTATAAGGAAACGTATAGAACTAGACTCAACGCATCATGTGTTGATAGGAATATTAATATTAGCGGACTCAAAAATCATTAATTAGTAACTTACCTTTTCTTAGCCAGCTAGTCCCTTGGCTTATGGATGGTCTCATTGCTTATGCCTAATATAATGACATAGTTTTGCAGTGAGACTCCTCCTTGAGGAACTTAGAGCTGGAAGTAGTACTTGTATTTTGTTTCTGGACCTTAGAGCTATCCTCTCTATAGTAACTTTTCTTCCTCCTTTTAGCTTTAGTGGTAGTGAGGTGAATAACATCCGGTTTTTCAGTTTTAGGCTTTCCTTTTCCTGTACGTATGTTGCTATCAATACACTCATTTTCCTTTGGTACTTTTGAGTGTTATAGTTGATTTTTTAAGGCAACTAATCGTACTAGTGGAAGAAAAAAAAATATGTACGCACTGAAAAACTTCACTGATTTCTATGTATAAGCCCTTAGTTTATGGGTCATGTCAGTGTATATGATGATGTGTTCACAGATGTCACTTAACCTTTTATTTAGAATTAGAATGTTGGCATGCGTCTTAGAAATTATTTTGATTCTTCCATTTTCACAGAGAATACATTAGTCTTAGGAAATGTTGGATCTAAAGTAGCTCCCATGATAGCAATAATGAAAGGAGTTCTTGATTACCATAAGAGACATTGTGTTTGACTTATCCTATTTCTTATGCTCTAGTTTTCTTCTGTAGTGCTTTGATCAGAAAGAGCAGCATGAATGTCATCTCTTAAGGGATAATCAAGACTCAATAAGAGCAAATATTTATGGAAATCTTAATCAAACAAAAATCATCTTAGAAACTATTGTGAAAATAAGGTACAAATAACTAAATAAGAACTTAGAGTGATCTATGGGGTAATAATCTAAGGCAGGCAGAAATAATAAATTAAATAAGGTTCTACTTAAGAACAATTATATTATGAAGATGTGATAAAATCTATTATAACACCAAACTAATAGATTAATTAGGTTCTACTTAAACAATGTAACACATCACCTTTGGGCAGAAGTGAGACATTTGTTTGGTATTAGGAACAATTTAATAGTGAGTATTTGCAGTAAGAATGTAACACATCACCTTTGGGCAGAAGTGAAACATTTGTTTAGAATGCATATAATTAGGTTCGCGAAACACAAATGTAACACATCACCTTTGGGCAGAAGTAGAAACATTCATGTATTTCAGGCGAACTAGTGCTTAATTAGACTTAAATAACTTTACGAGTGTGACTCATCACCTTTGGGCAGAAGTGAAACTTTAGGTGTTATTTAAGTTAATCATGTTTTCTAATTTAATATCATGACATGCACTAAGTTATAATGCTTAATTAAGCTTGAACAAGTTTACACATGCATCACATCACCTTTGGGCAGAAGTGAAGCTATTAGGTGTTATTCAAGTAAGTTTTTAAGGTTTTGAAAACATTTAACTTTAAGGTTTAACAAAACTAAAACTAAAGCATCCATTAATAGCAAACCCCCTGTTAGCGCGGATCAAACTTTTTTTTAGGCACATAAGTAAAGCTAGGTTCACGGTTCCATAAGGGTTCACGACTCAGGTGAGGGGTTCACGACTTAGGTGAGGGTTCACGGCTCATTAAGGGTTCACTGCTAAAGTGAGGGTTCACGGTTCATTAAAGGTTCACGACTAAAGTGAGGGTTCACGGCTAAAGTGAGAGTTCACGGTTCATTAAGGGTTCACGGCTAAGGTAAGGGTTCACAGTTCAACAAAAGGTTCACGGCTCATGGAAGGTTCACGGTTCATTATCACAAACCGTGAACTGTAAAATAACCCATGAACTTAAACCGTAAACTCAAACTGTGAACTTGAACACCCGTGAACATAGAGACCCGTGAACTATGAACTGTAAACTTATAATCCGTAAACCTTACCCGTGAAACATAGACCGTGAAGACCAAAAAACGTGAAACAAAATCGTGAAGATTGATCCTGATAAGGCAGTGCGAAAATAAAGGGATTTAATTGTATTTTGATTTCGAAAATCTCTTATTATTAAGTATATCCAAGTTTCTTTATTTAAAATAATAAAATAATATTTTAATTCGAAATCTTGGAGATAAAGTTACAAGATTTTTAGGAAACACAATCAAAATTCAGTTTTAATCCAAAATAAGGGATTTTTCTTCAGTTTTAGGATGAAACTATCAAGAACGGTTTAAAGAACATAAGAAAACGTTATTGATCATTAAGGATCTAGATATTTAGGAGATCAAAAAACGTGTTATATTAACAAAAAAACAAAAACCGTGAAGCTGTAAGCACGATTTTTCATACGGTTTTAATCAAAACATGTTTTTCGATTTTAATTCTAGTTTAGGGAATTAAATAAGAACTGATTAACCAACATACGCTCTGATACCACATGTTGATCAATTCTTGAAACATGATAATGGAAAACAAATAATAATAAATCATACCTGATAAGCTAACCGCTGAGAGGGAAGACTTCATGATCTCTGATCTGGATCGGGTTCCCGTTTAGGGTGTACGGTTAGAATGGTATTAGGTAAGATAGTAAGCTCACGGTTATGGAAAGAGAGAGGGACAAGTTTAGTGGTGATAGTAATTGAATAATCATTATTCAATTCCGTCTAATTAACTCTCTATTTATATGTACACCCAAGGGGAAATCCATTAAGGGCACATTAAGAGTAATTAGGCCCATCAACTAATTACTAGCCATAGGTTAATAAATAAATAAAATATTTGATCATTTAATAATAAGATAAATAATTATAAGAGCCACACAATAAATCGTGTCTTACATAAGGGTGATGCAAGTGCAAGAATACAGTACGTGAGCATTAATTAGCCTTCAAGAAAGAACAAAGAGGATTAATCAAAGCGAAACTTAGCTTCAGAACGTAGGTTTCTTGATTCCGTATGATCTCCTAGATAGCTTTCTAAATTGTGTGTATTTGCTTTCGGATTGAAGTATTTTGCCAGTAGATGGAATCTTCAATCGGATGAGACAAAAACTGTTTCCCAATAAAGAGATGTGATTTTCTAATAAAAATGAAGTTGTAATATGTTATTGTTAACATATCAATTAAATCCCTTTATATAAGGGACAAACCATCACATTGATTAGGGTGAAATGTTGTAAGTTTTCATAAAAGGGTATGATAGTTGACAGTTATAATCACCTGTAAACATGAAAAACATTTTTTTTCTAGACCCCCACTAAGAGCATTACCCCTTGGACCCCATCAGGGGGCAGCCCCCGACTATCCCGCTAGGGCGGTGCCCCCTTGGAACCCCCATGGTGCTTAGAGGTTCCATAGTGCTTAATATTAGTATATTTTTTATTGAGCGTGCATTCCGCACCTCCTAACTCAAGTCAATATATATTCTAATATATTCGTTGTTCTTAAGTGAATCCAATTATACTAAAATGACTTTGATGACACTAAAATCATCAATAAAAAGTTGCACTCGAGACTAACTCTTAAAGTTAACGTAGTGGCTGTGAACTTTAAACTTCAACATAATAGTCCTTCACCTTTCCAGAATTATACACACAACCTTTTAAGTTTTACTCTTAACATTTAATCCTAAAAATGAACAATTTACGTAGGATATGCTATTTATTATTTATTGATGTCTTAATTGATATAGTTTAACACTAAGTAAGGGTACAAGGGACACAACCCTAAGTGTCTAATGTGATTCCACCAATAAGAAAGTGACAAATCATTTTTACCCAAATCTCTTACAAACTACCTTATTTGGTAGGGGCACAACCCAAAGTACCCTAAATAAACCCAAACTTAATTTTCTCAGCTTATAGGCTTGTCCACCACAGGTACTTATACATGAAACAACTACCCGCAATGCTTGCGGCGGTGTATCCGCATTACCCGAGCAACCCGAATCCACTACCCGAGCTACGCCCCTTGTACCCTAACAAATATTTTCCAATCTTATTCAAATGAATGGTCTATTTGGATCGGCGTGCCAACATTTTATTTTTAATATTCGAGTTTAGGATACGTGTACATGTAAACTTGAGTTTAAACATTTTATATAACTCAAATAACAATAAATGTATATAGTTGAATAATTTTTCAACATATAAAATAGAAAAGTACATAACCTTTTATATAAAAATATGTAATACCTCCCTAGAGTCAGTTATGTCTCCTCTATTGGATAGTCAAATTGACACCATGCTAAGCATGTTCACATACCACGAGAGCGAGATCAACTACCATCGGCTGTAAAAATTATATAAAGTAAGATATTAAGCATTTATTCTAAATTATTATGCATGTACTCATAATAATAATAAAAAACACTCTAATAATCACCATATGCCTCTCAAGATTAAATTTTTTAGGCTAAAACACCACATCATAAATCTCTATTAATACAAGCTCGAACTCAGCACGTGAGTAATGTTACAGACTCATGCTCGAGCTCGAACTCGAAAGTTTGATAAATGTTACTAGTGGTAATAGAATGTTAAGATATCTAACTTGGAGGACCAAAGCTTACTTTTTCTAAAACTTATTTCCATTCTTCGATTTTCCTTCCAATCTCTCCCAACACCAGTTGAATACCTAAGATCGTCGTTATCAGCAGCAGCAGCAGCGATGTCGATAGGATTTGGCAAAAACGATTTCATTTCTTGCTGCGGAAGCAACAAATTTGCGGAAGAAATGGTCGCCGACGGACCTTTTGCTACTTACGACGAAGCTGTTGTTGCAGCCAAGAACATCTGGTTCAATAAGGTCTGTATTTCTGTGAGAATTCAATTAGATTGAATTTCGAATTTGATGAATTTCGTGACCACAGGTTGATGTTCATGGCTGGCTTGAAGCATTCGCCGCTCATCCCCAAATAGGACAAAATCCTGCTTCAGCTGCAAACAAAAGCTCCACAAGTGCTCAGTTACCTCCTTCTTTCTCTCTCGATCAATCGATTGATATGATTTTTGCTTGCTTGATCATCTCAAAATTTGCACTGATTAAAAATTCACTGATATAATTTACTGTGTTAACATATGGCATAATACAATTTAGATAGATCATGAAGTTGTTCAGATTTCATCAAGCAGATTGCATATCTTTCTGTATATGCCGACTAATTGTTGTTGCTTTGTCTGTTTGTAGGTGGAGCCAAGGGGAGCAGTCCACTGCTCTAGCCACTGCAACTGATTCTAGCCTACAAGTATTCATCTTAACACTAAAACTGAAATGTGTTATATTAATGAGAATTATTCAGATGTGTGATTTGTCAAGTGAGATGCAAATTATGTTGTATTTCAATTTCAACTACAATAACCTGCTTTATTGTCTTTGTTTAAACATTCACATCATAGTTGTCAAAGCGCATAGGCCTCGCCCGGAGTCTAGTGGCAAAGCGCAAAAAAAACGAGGCGCATAGTATAAAAATACCATTTTAGGAGGCTTGTTTAGGCTAGTTTAGGCTTTTTTTAGGTTGATTCCAGGCTTAATTAGGGGTTTTAGACAAGTTCAAACAATTTCAGACAATTTTTTGGCAAGAACTTGGCCGGAAAACGTGCCTGGTAGCCTGAAACTGCGCCTGTCCAGGCGAGGCGCCTTCTCTGCGCTGCGCTTCTGCGCCTAGGCGCGTGCCTCACGCGCTTTTGACGACATAGATTCACATTTCACAGTTCTTGAATATAACAAAGTACATTGATATTTTGGACTGTTACATATGTTTGAATTGGAGTTCTCTTTGCAGGAATTATACGAGTGGAATTCTCGATATAGGCAAAAGTTTGGATTTGTGTTCCTGATATGTGCATCTGGAAGGAGTACTCCTGAAATATTATCTGAGTTGAAGGTAATCTTGACATGTGCATTATATTTTCTATCGTGTGGTAAGAAGTGGAAAAATGAAGATGTCATGAGAACAAATGAAGTTATGCTACATATTGACTGATGTTATGCTACTCGTGTAGAGACGTTTTTCAAACAGGCCAATTGTTGAATTTGAGAATGCCGCCCAAGAACAAATGAAAATAACAGAATTACGTCTTCATAAGCTTTTCTTGAATATAGAAGTTTCTGCTTCAGCTCAGGCTCAGTCCACTGCAAGCGATGTCACCAAAGCAGAAGGTAATTTTTAATTTGTTTATCTGGCCGAGTTTTAGACAACCAATGTGTTAAATATAATTATGAAACGGTATTGTTACAATAATAATCTGAATCTTTGATTAAAACAATTTAGGTGTTTGTGTGCATAAAGAATAGACTTTGGCAACTTTTTTATATGACCCGTTTGAAATAAAATACGTCCCGAATTGACCAATTTATAAGTAAATGGGTTGAAATTCACCACCTTTTACACTTTGGGACTTGTAGAACTCACATATCATGCCATAGAAGCAAAGTAATCCCTCTGTCTCAAAAAGTTGCAGTAATCTCCATGTTATGGCTAACTTTTGGACGAAAATACCTATTTCTCTGTTGTAATCAGTACAAAATTATAAAAATATGAAGTTTGGTCCATAATTCTCCCTATTTTGTCATTATTAAAGGGTATTAAGAAATTTGAATATCGTCGAACTTTTATCAAACTATGTGCAGAGTGAAATGCTGTAGTTATCTTCGACATAAAGAGTATTATAACCAAATTAAAGAAGAATTTAAAGATGCTACATTAAAAAACAAGAAAAAGGAACATAGGCTAATTTTTCCTATTTTGCTGGTCTATATTATGTTGAGGTAAATGCATCACACCCACCAAACATTCAAGTAGAGGTGGTAGTTTCCATCAATTTAATTGAAAAAAAAAGTCAATTTGGGTAGTATTTGTTCCATAACAGGTAAAATTTAAAAAAGGAACTAATAATGAAACTGGTCGAACAAGTTAATCAGGTCAAAAGCATCTACTTGTTATCTTAAAAAAAATGTGTTTAACGTGTTCTTGAATGCTTACAACATCCAGAATCGTTTTATTTAAAAAGAAATTTGTTATTTTCTAATGATATAGTTTTTTAAATATATTTAATACATGTTTTGATCAACCCCCCCTGTTTTGCCACCTTGATATTCAAGGTTGATAAGGTGATGTGATAATGTGACAGGATGAAACTAGATAGGTTATATTAGTTAGGATTAGATAGATTATATTAGTTAGGATTTATTATGTAGAAAACATTTAGTGTAGTTGTTTATTATAAGTAGGAGTTATGATTATATTAGGTCTCCTTTGTAATTAACCTCGGTGTACTCCTATAAGTAGTTGATTAATAATACACAATACTTTACTTGGCTTTCATTATTCTGTAGAAACGATAAAGCAAATAAACAAAATAAAAGTTGGGACCTACTATCATATCATATTTACCGTAAACATATGTTTATCCTTCCCATTGACGTTGATCATTTTAATGTAGAAGGTCGGATTAACATTTTGGGAGGGCATCTAACTGCTCCATCAGTAACTACACGGGTTCGCCCACCCATCACAACCCATATACTAGATGTAGCCCGTGGGTGTCCTGCAGCTGGGATCGAAGTCCACTTAGAAATGTACAATGCCAAACAGCCCGGACCAGTGTTTGGTGACTCGGATAAAGACAAGTGGATATTGCAAGGTTCATCAACTACAGACAAAGACGGTAGAAGCAGTCAGTTGATGGAAATAGTCAATGATTTGAGCCCAGGTGTATACCGAATAAGTTTCAACACGGGCAAATACAACCCAAATGGTTTCTTCCCGTTTGTATCCATTGTCTTTGAGGTCAAAGAATCTCAAAAAATGGAGCATTTTCATGTTCCTTTGTTGCTTTCTCCTTTTTCATTCTCGACCTACAGGGGCAGCTAGGTATCGATTCGGGCTATCATAAATTATTAACACTTGTGAGGAGAATTAGACCCAAGTTTCTATTACTCTATTTCTGTAAGTTATTTGTGACCGATGTTGAAATGCTGTGAACCTATTACTGGTGTTCATTGGGTTAAGCCGGGCTGGACTAAATCGAACCATAACCAAGATATACAAAGTAAAGGAACAAATAAAATGGACAGATTTAAACCAGGGGTGTTCATGGTTTGGTTCACCCGGTTTTTATAAAAATTCTTAGGCCAAATCGTTAATTATGGTTTCAGGGATAAACAAACTAAACCGGCTGGGTTGGGTGGATTTGCCGAACCGACGGGTTTTACCGGTTTGACAGCTTGAACGTTTTTTTTTCAAAATGATTATTATGTATTAAAATGATAAAGATGGCTCGTTATTATAATACATATACATAACATATTTAAAATTAATACTATAGTTATCAAAAGCGAGTGCCTTGTGCTCTTAGGCGCAATTTTAAGGCGAGACTTTATAAATGCGCCTTAACTTTAAGGCGAACGCCTTGTGAAGCTAACGAAGATTTTGGTACTTTACTTTGTAGGTTATTCAAATTTTGGATTTATATTTGAATCTTTGACTATTTTAGAACTTTTTGTACTAATTAGATGATATTAAATGTTATATAATAGATTTTGTTTATTTTATTTGAAGAATAGTATTATTTTTAAGTATAGATTCCTTTCATTTAAGTGCGCTTCTTTTTTCTCAGGCCCTCGCTTTTTTTGCGCCTAGGCCCCAGGCGAGGCCTATGCGCCTTGAGTGCGCCTAGCGCCTTTGATAACTATGATTAATACATATACATGACTACATATTTAAAAATAAAGGTTAAAGCCATCAAACCGCAAAAACTAAATCGTTAATCAAACCGTTTGGAACTTAATCCAACCAACTTGTTTCGGTTTGGATGGTTCTATTGATTTTAACAGGTTCATGAACACCCTTAATTTAAACATGGCCGGTTTGGTCTTGCAGTTTCAGTTTTATATACATCTTCTCTAGACCAACAGTATGGCTCTTCAATTGTGCCTGAAACCAAAACCGGTTCAAAATTGATTGTGCCCGGTTTAGACCAGTTTAAGCCTGGTTCAAATCCGAATGTTTTTTTAATGATTTAAAAAAACATGAAATAAATTTGTTTTTCTAGGCCAAGTTGGCACGAGCACTAGAAGTAGCTCAGGAGGTAAGACTGATACGCGAAGCTGAAGTTGCAATGGGTCTGCATACCGAGCTAAGCTCACAAGCGACCACATGAACGCCACTGGTTATGGTAGCAGTGGCCTAAACAATCGACATGTTGCCTATCATGCTCATGCAAGCCAACATGGCACCTATGCCAGTGCCACCGCACGTTATTCAGGTGGCACATACACCACATCGCCAGGCCATGACAGCCGGAAGATGGCCATACATCACAAGTATTTTTAGGTAACTAAGTCGTTTCGTTTTTCAGGTTAGATTTTGATGTTATGACTAGGAATTGTTTCAACGGTGTATTGAGAAACCAAAATGAGATTGGATCTAATCTAATATATGCAATATGTTTGGTTTTGAGGTCATAAAATTTAGTCTTGGCTCAAAATAGCTCAAACGAGCTGGCTGTTTATGGTTATATCATATGTAAGGGTGAGCAGAAAAACCAGTTAAAGCGGATAATTAATCGGGAAAAGCAAACAAAAATGACTAAACCAATTGAGAAACTAGTGGTTCGAGCCAAAATGGCTTATAAAAAAAAGAATATTTAATATTTAGTGGTGATAAAAAAAAATGAAAATTATATATCGCTAGAATAATCGTTATGTTCTATAATATTTAAGAGTTATTTGAAATTAGATATTCTACTCTTTAATATATTCATATCAATTATAAATAATATGAATAGCCAAGAATTCAAATAGTTTATAGCAAAGATTCTAACAGTATAAAGCCGAGCCAAGGTATCTACGTAATTTTAAATTATAATTGGTTTCCAACTACCGCTTCTGTGTCTTATGTGTTCTTAATAGTTCACACTCTTGGGAATTCCTAGTCCCCGCGGCATGCAAGGCATGGGGCGGCTATGAGGAATTGTTGATTTGGAGTGCAAGTCAAGCAACAATAATATATTAATTCACTAGGTTAAAACCCATGTGTTACATGGGTTGAATAAATATAGCTTGTTATAAAACATCATTTTTTATGGAGATTTGTAAATTCTAAAAATGTTATATAGTTATTTTTTAAAAATGTTTTATAAAAATAATGAAGAAATGTTCAAATTATAAAAATGTTTTATGAACAAACCTATTTTTTTTAAATAAAAAGGGTTTTATAAAAGTAATTATAGAAATCATTATTATTTAATAGGAGAGAGAGGCGAAAAACAAAAATTATAAAAAATTAAAGAAATTTGTATAATTAATAGGAGAAAGAGACGGGAAAAAATTGTTAAGGATGCACCTTAGCACATGTGAGTGACAAGTGTTCTATCAAAACCTTTATTTGTTATATAGTGTAAATTAGTGGATAATTATCTAGATTTTGATATGTATTAGATTATTATCATGTAATTAATTAATAGCAATCCTATTTGTAGTCTAACAAGTTAGGTTAGTTATATATATATATATCATGTAGGGTATTATGAATTGTAATCTCAAGTTTTGAGCAAGTTTCTTAAGTAATAAGATCTTTTGGGTGTTAGCCAATTTGATTGTGTGTTTACCTGTTACCAATTATAACTTTAATTGGTATCAGAGCCTCAAGACTGAAAAAGAAGACCTGATGAGTTAGAAACAGCCCTACGTCCAGAAGAAAAGGCTGCTTCCGAAGAACTCGCTGCAGCAAGTAAAGCCATCTGATCGAGCCAAGGATCGGGTAGCAATCTGATATGCTCCGGCCGTGAAAAAGGGCTGGATAGATCCGAACCATCTATGCCTCAGACCTACTCCCATAGGAAGAAGAAGAACACGATGGTAGACGATGAAGTACCACCACCGCCGGCGACGAAAGTAACTAGCCCATCCTCGTTTCTGTGCCAGATGCTGACGGCAACCAATTACACAATATGGGCTATCCATATGAAAGTCATATTGAACGTACATGGTGTATGGGAATCAATCGAACCTGGAAACAAGGATGCAAAGAAGAACAATGTAGCGACAACCCTGTTGTTTCAATCGATTCCCGAAGAGCAGATCCTTCAAGTGGGTAACCTTAACACGACAAGGGAGATGTGGGTAGCAATCAAAACACGACATCTTGGTGCTGACCGTGTAAAGGAAGCAAGACTCCAGACCCTGATGAGTGAATTCGAAAGCTTAAAGATGAAAGAAATCGAAATGATTGATGAGTACGCCGGAAAGCTCTCTTCAATCTCATCTAGAGCCGCTTCACTCGGAGACACTGTTGAAGAATCAAGAATGGTCAAGAAGTTCTTATCAAACCTTCCAATACGTTTTATTCACATTGTTGCCTCATTAGAGCAACTCTTGGACCTTAAAACAATTGGGTTTGATGATGTAGTCGGACGCTTGAAAGCCTATGAAGAACGGGTCAAGGAAGAAGATATTAAAGCAGAAAGTCAAAATAAACTATTATTCTCAAAGTCTGAACCATCAACTAGTCGCGAGACACGAGTAAGGGAAGAGGAAGACGGTCCAACAACTCAAGGGGTCGTGGTCATGGCCGCGGAAGGGATAACACCTAAGACCGTGGTCACTGGGACTCCTCCAAAGGTCGTGATGATCAAAGACACAAAGGAAAAGAAAGAGACCTCTCGCACATCAAGTGTTACCGATGCGATAAGTTCGGGCACTTCGTTTCAAGGTGTCTGGAACGATTTAAAGACCAAGAGGCAAATCTGAACCGTACGGAAGAGAAGACTCGAGTGGACACATCATTCTTCATGTTAGAAGGAATTCAAGAAACCGTTTATCTAAACGAAAACAAAGTAATCCCAAAGAAGTATGAAACTGACTCCAACGAAGCCGACATATGGTACTTAGACAATGGAGCCAACAACCATATGACGGGAAACCGTGAAAGCTTTGTAGAATTGAACGAGCGAATAATCAGACGAGTAAGGTCCAGCGATGGCTCATGTGTTACAATCAAAGGAAAAGGTTCAATTCTTTTTTAAGGAAAAAGTGGAGAACAAAAATTAATGATCGATATCTACTATATTCCGGATCTCCGGAGTAATGTGATAAGTTTGGGGCAAGCAACCGAGTCGGGTTGTGACGTTCGTATGAAGGGAAGTTTTCAAACCATGCATGATAGCAGCGGAACGCTATTGATGAAGGTCACGAGGAACGTAAATCGGCTCTATAAAATAAAACTCAATGCTGTGAGTCCAACTTGTCTACAAACAAAAGTCGATGAGGTATCATGGCTGTGGCATGCTCGCCTTGGTTACATAAGCTTCGGGTCGGTAAACACGATGCACAAGTTGGTTAAAGGAGTCCCACTCATTAATCAACAGAATCAAATGTGTGAGGCATGTATGGTTGGGAAGCAAACAAGGCACTCATTCCCGAAACAAGCAAAGTTTAGAGCCTCAAAGATACTCGAGCTAGTTCACGGAGATCTTTGCGGGCCAATATCTCCACCCACTTTGCCAGGTAACATATACATCTTGGTACTTATTGATGATTACTCACGATACATGTGGTCTTTTCTTTTGAAGAATAAAAGTGACACATTTGAGTTCATCAAACGGTTTAAAGTCAAGATCGAAAAACAAACCGAGAAAGCGATCAAGACGTTACACACGGATAGGGGTGGTGAATTCACCTCTAAGGAGTTCAGCCAATTCTGTGAACAAGAAGGAGTGGCACAAATGTTGACGGCTCCATACGCACCTCAACAAAATGGTACGGTGGAACGTCGAAACCGAACTTTGTTATAGATGACAAGGTCTATTATGAAGGCAAGGTAGGTTCCGAATTACTTATGGGGACAAGCAGTATGTCATGCAACCTATATAATTAACTGAACTCCTACACGAGCATTGGTCAGAGAAACCCCGTATGAGAAGTTCAAGGGGGAGAAACCAAATCTTGAACATCTCAAAATATTCGGGTGCATAGCTTTTGGAAGAGTAGTTTCAAAGCACCTGAAGAAACTGGATAGTAGGTCGAACCTATTGGTTTACCTAGGATCAGAAGAAGGTTCAGCTGGGTATCGCCTATATAACCCGCGTGAACAAAAAATGTCTTAAGTGTGTATGTTGATTTTGACGAAACGAAGGGTGGAACTGGGAAAACTTAAAGGGATTCACTTCAAGTGATCAGGACAATCCGGGCATGTTCACTATGAAATGGGGTGAAACAGTAGACATGGGAATGGGCCTAATCACTCCTACACAAACCAAACCTGATGGAACCAATACAAGCAGCCCAGAAAGTAGTCAAGAATCTCTCAGTCGAAGCCCAAGCCCACGATCCAGCAGCCAAGAAAATGGAAGCTCCAGCAGCCCTGCGTCACAAGCTGCTGGAGCAGCGTCTGTTAACTCCGAAGCAGATTTAGAAGACCAACATATTCCAAACGAAGGGCTGATCAACATGAGCCTCGGTCTTACCAACAAAGCTGAATGACTATGAGTTAAACACAATCATAATCTGTGAAGAGTTAATGTTGGCATTTAACGATGAACCGAAAAACTTCTATGAAGCAAAGAACAAACCAGAATGGCTGCGTGCAATGAAGGTTGAACTAGACTCTATTGAAAAGAACAACAGATGGAAGTTAACAACCCTACCCAAAGGCGTTAGACCCATAGGGTTGAAATGGGTATTCAAGGTCAAAAGAAACGCTGACGGAACAGTTAACAAACACAAAGAAAGGTTGGTTGCTAAGAGTTATGTGCAACAGCCTGATATAGATTTTGATGAGGTTTTCGCACCGGTAACTCATCTCGAGACAATACGACTTCTGATTGCTCTCGCAGCGGGGTAAAGTATGGAGAATTCATCACTTGGATGTAAAGACCGCGTTCCTTCACGGTGAGTTAAAAGAGGAAGTCCACGTCTCTCAACCGGAGGGATACATGAAACCTAATGAAGAAAATAAAGTATACAAGTTAACAAAAGTTTTATATGGCCTAAGGCAGGCTCCGAGGGCATGGAATTTAAAGCTAGATGGCATCCTAAAAGGCATGGGTTTCAAACGGTGTTTACAAGAGAACGCGGTGTATCGAAAGATGCTTAACTCACATTTTTTAATAGTTGTAGTCTATGTCGACGACCTATTTGTAACAGGTTCAGATCTGAGATTGATAACCGAGTTCAAGAAAAACATGGCACTAAGGTTCGAGATGTCTGATCTTGGAGAATTGACGTACTACCTAGGCATTGAAGTCTCACAAACAGCTGATAATATAAAGATAAAACAAGAAGGGTATGCCTCGAAAATATTGAGATAAGCTGGAATGATAAACTCCAACCCAACTCAATGTCCGATGGAAACGGGATTGAAGTTATCAAAGGCAGAAGATGAGCCGGAAGTAAACGCCACTGATTATATGAAAGTAGTGGGCTGTTTACGCTACCTCCTCCACACGCGTCCGGATTTGTCATATTCGGTAGGGGTGGTGAGCCGGAACATGCAATCTCCAAGAGAGTCTCATGCAGCCGCCATCAAGCATATTCTATGTTATCTTCGGGGAACGACATCCCTTGGGATAAGGTATGAACGAAGCAACAACCTAAAGTTAGTGGGTTACAGTGATAGTAGCCACAATGTTGATAAAGATGACGGACGAAGCACCACCGGTCACATTTTCTACCTAAGGTCATCACCTATTACGTGGTGTTCCCAAAAAACAAGCTACCGTGGCCTTATCCTCGTGTGAAGCAGAATTCATGGCAGCAACCGGAGCGGTATGCCAAGCAATTTGGCTAAGAGAGCTCCTTTGTAACGAACCAAAATCCGGGTTTCGTTATAAATAAATAACTATTCTAATAAATATTATGGTGAAAATAATATTTTATAAATAAGTTGAAACAAGTGGGTTTCAAGTTAGTAATGGGGTTATATTAGTTTTTAACTAATTTGGCATGAAAGTGGATGAATTAGAAGTTAAGGGGCTGAAAGTGTAAATATGGAAAATCTGCCATATTTGACTAAATTAAAGTCAAAATTCATATTTTCATTATTTTGGGTGTTGAAGCTCTCAAGAGAAAAGTGGAGAAAAAGGGTTTTGAAGCAAAATCGTGCATTTGAAGCTTGAATTGTGGAGGTTTTGGCTTGCACATCACCTTCCTAACATCAAGTAAGTGATAATCTTCCATTTGATTTCACCATTGATGTGTTCTTGGTGGGTTTTGGGTGAAATCCGAAATTTATGATGCATGTGGTTAATTAGTGTTAGTTTGTTGATAATCTAGCTAAACTAAAGGTAAAGAACGGTGATTAGCATCCTAGAACCCTTTGATTATGATTATGAGATGTTAGGGTTCATATGGAGAAATTTGGGGGTGTTTGGATTATGATGATAGAATGTTGAATTAATGATCGTTAAGTGTTTGTATGATATTAGACACTTGAACAAACACCAATTTAACCTAATAATAATTATTGAATGAAAAATTAGTGTTAATGTAAGGATAATAAAACTCAAGTAGGTGATTTTGGGATGAAAGAGGGTGTTTGGATATGAGTATAACTCAAACGGGTCAGTTTGGGTTAGAAATGGGAAATTGGGTTGTGAAACCACTTAAAATGTGATTTTGATATATGTTAGATTACTAAACTAGATGAATGTGTTTAGTTAATCAAATTGCAAAATGTGAAGTGGAATCGGGACCTTCAAATCCACAAGGTAAGTGCTTTTGCACTTACTTAGTAATTGATAAAAAAAATGGGTTATATGCAATGTTGTATGCATAATGTGTTAAGTTGCATAATGTGTCATGTGATATGAATGTGTATAGAGGTGTACGAATAAGTGAATGAATGTAGGTATAGTTTTAAAACTATAATGGATATGTAGATATGGAGTTATGGTCTAAGTACCTTAATGGATACGTGGATATGAAGTTATGATCTAAGAATCATAATGGAAATGTGGTGATGAAGTTATGGCCTATGTGCCAATGTGGAAGTGGAAATGCGTTAATTGTGAATGTTAATTGAAAAGAATGAAACTTGTAAGGTGATATGCAAGTGATATGCAGTATAATTGTAAATTGGGTGGAAACAGGTCAAATGGGTGAATGGGTGAAAACAAGTAGATTTTACTTGTTTATTATGTTTTATCTTCATTACTAATGGTGATATATGTGGTGTTATGTAGGAAAAGCTCCGATGTAGTCAAAGTCAAGTCAAAGGCATTTGGCGGGATTCTCGTATGCGTATATGTGTTTTGGTGATTTATTAGAAATCTCTTAAATGGATGTAAATTGGATTCACAATTGTGTTTTTGGTGTATGTATATGATGTTGAAATATTTTTGGTCAAAACCCAAGTGTTGGAAGGTTTTGGTGTCTAGTTGAAATGAAAAAGTTGGAAAATTGGTTAAGTGTTGAAAACTGCAGAAGCCTGGAAACTTTATGTGAAAACAGGTCCCTCGCGGTACGCGAGAAACCAGGTTGGGGTCTCTCGCACCTGGTTTCCGACTGACTTTCTGAGACTCTCTCGCGGTACGCGAGAGGAAGGGACCTGGTATCTCGCAGTACGTGAGGACCTATAAAAAAATAAAAAAAATCCTTGCGATAAATGCTTCCGCGGGTTTAAAAGTTTCTTCAAACCGGTTTTTGAGTTAAGGGTGTTACAACTTGGTATCAATTTGTAACGAACCAAAATCCCGGTTTCGTTATAAATAAATAAATTTTATAATAAATATTATGGTGAAAATAATATTTTAGAAATAAGTTGAAACTAGTGGGTTTCAAGTTAGTAATGGGGTTATATTAGTTTTTAACTAATTTGGCTTGAAAGTGGATGAATTAGAAATTGAGGGGCTGAAAGTGTAAATATGGTAAATCTTCCATATATGACTAAATTAACGTCAAAATTCAGATTTTCATTATTTTGAGTGTTGAAGCTCTCAAGAGAAAAGTGGAGAAAAAGGGTTTTGAAGCAAAATCGTGCATTTGAAGCTTGAATTGTGGAGGTTTTGGCTTGCACATCACCTTCCTAACATCAAGTAAGTGATAATCTTCCATTTGATTTCACCATTGATGTGTTCTTGGTGGGTTTTGGGTGAAATCCGAAATTTATGATGCATGTGGTTAATTAGTGTTAGTTTGTTGATAATCTAGCTAAACTAAAGGTAAAGAACGGTGATTAGCATCCTAGAACCCTTTGATTATGATTATGAGATGTTAGGGTTCATATGGAGAAATTTGGGGGTGTTTGGATTATGATGATAGAATGTTGAATTAATGATCGTTAAGTTTTTGTATGATGTTAGACACTTGAACAAACACCAATTTAACCTAATAATAATTATTGAATGAAAAATTAGTGTTAATGTAAGGATAATGAAACTCAAGTAGGTGAGTTTGGGGTGAAAGAGGGTGTTTGGATATGAGTATAACTCAAACGGGTCAGTTTGGGTTGGAAATGGAAAATTGGGTTGTGAAACCAATTAAAATGTGATTTTGATGTATGTTAGATTACTAAACTAGATGAATGTGTTTAGGTAATCAAATTGCAAAACGTGAAGTGGAATCGGGACCTTTAAATCCACAAGGTAAGTGCTTTTGCACTTACTTAGTAATTGATAAAAAAAAATGGGTTATATGCAATGTTGTATGCATAATGTGTTAAGTTGCATAATGTGTCGTGTGATATGAATGTGTATAGAGGTGTACGAATAAGTGAATGAATGTAGTTATAGTTTTAATACTATAATGGATATGTGGATATGGAGTTATGGTCTAAGTACCATAATGGATACGTGGATATGAAGTTGTGATCTAAGAATCATAATGGAAATGTGGTGATGAAGTTATGGCATATGTGCCAAGGTGGAAGTGGAAATGCGTTAATTGTGAATGTTAATTGAAAAGAATGAAACTTGTAAGGTGATATGCAAGTGATATGTAGTATAATGGCAAATTGTGTGGAAACGGGTCAAATGGGTGAAAACAAGTAGATTTTACTTGTTTATTATGTTTTATCTTCATTACTAATGGTGATATATGTGGTGTTATGTAGGAAAAGCTCCGATGTAGTCAAAGTCAAGTCAAAGGCATTTGGCGGGATTCTCGTATGCGTATATGTGTTTTGGTGATTTATTAGAAATCTCTTAAATGGATGTAAATTGGATTCACAATTGTGTTTTTGGTGTATGTATATGATGTTGAAATATTTTTGGTCAAAACCCAAGTGTTGGGAGGTTTTGGTGTCTAGTTGAAATGAAAAAGTTGGAAAATTGGTTAAGTGTTGAAAACTGCAGAAGCCTGGAAACTTTATGTGAAAACAGGTCCCTCGCGGTACGCGAGAAACCAGGTTGGGTTCTCTCGCGGTACGCGAGAGACCTGGTTTCCGACTGACTTTCTGAGACTCCCTCGCGGTACGAGAGAGGAAGGGACCTGGTATCTCGCAGTACGCGAGGACCTATAAAAAATTTGCTTGGGATAAATGCTTCTGCGCGTTTAAAAGTTTATTCAAACCGGTTTTTGAGTTAAGGGTATTACAACTTGGTTTCAGAGCAATGGTTTGAGGGATTTGGTGTGTGAGGCACCAAACTCAAACCGGATGCTCATGATATGAGGGAATGGTACGAGAATCCATAAAGGACTTGACTAAGACTCGGAGCTTACGGAAAAGAAAGGTTAGTAATGTTATGATTAATGGTGTTAAGTATGGTGTATATGTATGATTGAATGATAAAGTGTTATGTGTGCCGAAACTTTTTTTGTTATTTACTATATGAATATGATAATTTTAATTGGGCATAACGTATTATTAAACATGTCTGGCCAATATGATTAATGAGACGACATGTACAAGGATCTTTATGATAACCATATGACAATGAACATTTGCAAAGATTAGATGAAGGTAATTATATATGTATGCATGAATATAGGTAGATATATATATATATATATATATATATATATATACTTAATACATAAGAGTGTAAGTGTGATGGATACCTTAGGTATTGAAAGTGTAAGGATGTTAAGGTGTTTTTGTTCTAATTCTCAGCTAAGAGATGACATAGACGATGCGAATAGAGAACCGTTGGATCCAAGATTCCAAGAGTTGATAAAGAAAGAAGTGGCCTAGGCTTTTGAGCAAGCCACAACTCTGTTGATGGAAGAAACGAGAGGGGCTATTAAGCTTACTCTCAAGAGGTATCGAAAGAGAAAGAGAAGGAACCTAAAGGTTGTACTCTTAAGGAGTTCATGGTAATCAACTAAAGGAGTATAATGGGCAAATGGACCCGATCCTTAGCCACAGGTGGGTGGTGGATATAGAATCCAACTTTGAAACGACTAAATGTAAGCCCGAAGACAGGGTGATGTTTAGTGTGCCACTGTTGACTGGGAGGGCAAAGGAATGGTTGTTGAATCTCCGAAAGGAGAGGGGTGATTTGGGTGTGACCTCCATGACTTGGGAGGAGTTTAAGGCGGCTTTTCTGAAATACCACTGCCCACAAGCCGCAGTTAACAGGATGACTGAGGAGTTTCTTCTCATGAGGCAAACGATAGAGTCGATTGATGAGTTGGCAGGGACTTTCTTTGATCGCGCCCGCGGTTTTCATGGATCTTATGAACCGGGTGTGTAGACCGTTCCTCGACCGTTCGGTCATTGTGTTTATTGACGATCTTCTCATTTACTCAAGGAGCGAGTTTGAGATTCCTGAAGTTCTTCAAAGGGAAAATATTTATGCAAAATTTTCTAAGTGTGCATTTTGGTTGCGCGAAATCCAATTCTTGGGTCATGTGATTAATGAGAAAGGGATTACTGTCGAACCATCCAAGATAGTGGCGGTTAAAGATTGGTCATCGCCGAAAACGCATTCGGAAATTAGAAGTTTCTTGGAGTTGGCGGGTTATTATCGGCGGTTTATTGAAAACCTCTCTCGGATTGCTTTGCCGATGACGAAGTTGACGCGTAAAGAGACTAAGTTTGTATGGGGTTCCGAGCAATAATCTGCCTTTCAACTCTTGAAAGAAAAGTTGACTAAGGCGCCCGTTTTATCCTTGCCGGACGGGACCGAAGATTTTGTGGTGTATTCGGATGCCTCGCATTCGGGGTTGGGGTGTGTTTTGATGCAAAGGGGGAAAGTGATTGCCTACGCGTCTAGGCAATTGAAGACTCGCGAGGTGAATTACCCTACCCATGATTTAGAGCTTGCGACCGTGGTGTTCGCACTAAATATTTGGAGGCATTATTTGTATGGGGCTAAATGTACGATATACACGGATCACAAAAGTCTCAAGTACTTCTTTGACCAAAAGGACCTCAACATGAGGCAAAGGCGGTGGCTTGAATTGGTCAATGACTATGATTGTGATATACTTTATCATCCGGGTAAAGCAAATGTGGTGGCGGATGCTCTTAGTCAGAAAACGAGCCATACACCTATCAAGGTGAAGTCATTTAAGATGACAATTTTATCATCTCTTATTGATGAAATCTGGGAGGCTCAAGTGTTAGCACTTGGTGGTGATTTGAAGAAGGAACAGATGTTTGCTTATGTTGATAAGCTTGGGAAAAATATCATGGGTTTAAATACATGTTTTGACAACTATTTTAGACGAGGCGCATAAATCCAAGTATTCTATCCATCCGGGGACCACAAAGATGTTTTATGATTTGAGATGTCATTTTTGGTGGCAGGGCATGAGGCGTGATATTGTTAAGTATGTGGAGAGGTGTCTCACATGCTTAAGGGTAAATGCGGAACATCAAAATCCGTATGGAAAGCTTCAACCACTTGAAATACCGCTTTGGAAATGGGAGAACATAACCATGGATTTGATCACTAAACTACCAAGGACTCGAAAGGGTTATGATGCGATATGGGTAGTAGTGGATCGGTTGACAAAGAGTGCACATTTCCTTCCTATTAAGGAATTGTATTCATCGGATAGATTGGCGGAAATGTATATGAAGGAAAATGTGTCATGTCATGGTGTGCCTGTGTCGATTATATCGGATCGTGATACGAGATTTACTTCTTGTTTTTTGTAACATCCCAAAATGTCGAGAAATAAAGTTTACGAGTTCAAGCGGGCCGAAGTCGGGCCGGGTCAGCCGCGAACCGGGCTTGGGGAGGTCTCCCCTATAAATAGCCAAGGTCACCACATGTTTCTCTCATTTGCAATTCTAGAGAGAGAAAAACCGTAGAGAGAGAAAAAGTGTCGGAATCGCACAAGATTGCAACCGCTCGTGTCTCTTGCACTCGTGAGAAGAACCTCCGGATCAGAATCTCGATACAGGTAAGGATCTTGCCTAAATCTGAGTTTTTGTTCAGATTTTCGGGTTTTGGCTAAAAAGGCAACGATTTTGCGGATGGAACTTAAAAATGAGCTTAGGTATAGCATCTAGAATGAAAACCGAACGTTTTGATCTAAGAAAAGTTGAGATACTGACTCGATCAGACTCGCATGCAAAAGCTTCGGATTTTTGGGAAGACAATCTGTGCAGACCCCATCGAAACTACTAGTTTCGATACTACTAGTTTTGATATGTGCAGGTCCATCGAAACTACAAGTTTCGATATGTGCAGGTCCATCGAAACTACCTAGTTTCGATATGTGCAGACTCCATCGAAACTACCTAGTTTCGATATGTGCAGACTCCATCGAAACTACCTAGTTTCGATATGTGCAGACATCAGAACTGATTAAGTGAAGTCAGTATGTTTAGAAGGGTTAAACCGTTAAAGTCGGTATTGGTCTTATTTGTATTTAACTAATCCATTCAGATCGGAAGTGAAGTTGTTGGACCTTTGTTTAGGACAACCGAGACTAGCTTATAAGGTGAGTTCTAGAAGCCCTCTTTTAAATGTTTTAATAATGTTTTTGGGCTGGTGTGCACACGTGATGATTTTATAAAACGATGTTATGAAACGATGTTTATGAAGGATGTATGTAACGTTTTATAAAATGATGTTTATGAAGGATGTTTTAGAAGGAAGGTTTATGAAGGAAGTGTTTATGAAATATTTTGCCAAAAGAAGTTTACGAAGTGTTTTAACGAATGAGAATGTTTTTAATAAAACGTACGAATGCTTTAACTGAAGTTTTTGAAGTAAAAGAAGCGAAGGTTTACGAAAGTCACAAACGAACGAATCTGCCAATATTCCTTAGGGAATGAAGGTTAAGGGATGGGAAGTATGTTATGGGCCTTTACCTTTTAGGGGCCTCTGTGGCTGGCCAACTGTTGTACAACTGGGGCGATGACGGTCGTCAAGGGGATTATCGTGATCCTTGAAGTTGGTACGATTTACCTTACGGGGTAGTCGTGCTTGAAGTTTGGTACTTGCGCCCGACGGGGCGCAGTGCTTGAAGTTTGGTACGCGCTATCCTTTGGGACGCCGTGCTTGAAGGGTTGGATTACCTAAGTATCGGGCCCTAGGAGTTCCTCACCCGAAGGACAGTACGGTGATGATGGGCCTAGTGGTGGTGATCCTTAGGTTATTCAACCAGTATGTAACGTTTGGATTTGACGGTTACGAGAAGGCGCAGATTCGATATGTTCGTTGACTTATGAAGTGTTATGTTTGTTATTGCATTATTTTACGTACGCTTTTTATTAAATGAAGTATGAAGTGATGTTTTTGGCAATTTATTTGAAGTTAAGGTTTTATGTTAAAACTAGAACTCACCAGCGTAGCTGACGTTTTTAGTGTGCACATTCAGGTTAAGACAGGTTATGAGGATGGACGGCGATGCTTGGCAAGCGAAAAGAGTTACCCGGCTGATCATGAAGACTGGCATCCCGTTATGTTTAGTTATGATGTAAATATGTTTTAAACTATGTTTACGCTTCCGCATGTATGAACAAGTTTTAATTATGATGAATGAATGAAGTTTTCCGCTGCGTTATTTGATATTTATGTTTAAGAACTGTCTGTGAATGAGTAAATCCAACAAGTGGGGCCTCCCGGGTTTGGGGCCTTTGAAGTTGGTATCAGAGCAATAGTTTGAGAGATTCGGACACTCCTAGTGTCTGAACTTAAACTGTGAATGGGACCAAAAGCGGATGCCAGTACGGGTAACTCGAGCCACAGCATCATGTATGAAGGTAGTATACATAATTACGTATATAGTATGCCTTAGAAAGGGTTAGGTAAGGACTTGTGTTCTGATGAAATCACAAAGGTGGTCAAATAGAAATCGAAAGGTAGTGTAATGGTTAATTATAGATGGCCAGTGTATATTAACATCTTACAGTACTTATTGAATTTTATTTGTTAACTAGCGTGATGACATTGGATTTCTTGTCTTATAGAACAAAATGGCGAGGAGAGGAAATGGAAGGCGTGGTGGCCGTACCGGTGGTCGTACCGGCGGTCGAAATGGTGGGCGTGGCAGGATCCCCGCGCGCCAAGAGTATAGTGAAGAAGGAAGTGTTCACACTGAACCGGCGGTTAGTGTGCATGGAGCTGAGCAGACACAGGTTGAAGAACAACCTTTCACTTTTGAACCAGAAGTGAGAGCAGCCATAGCTAGAGAGTTTACATAATTGATGAAGACTTCTCTGCCAGGACTGTTGGCAGAAGCATTGAAGCAGGTCAATGCGGCGGGCGGGTCTAGTGCGGCAATTGGTGCTCAGAACAATGAGACCGACAACGCACCGCCTGCTCGCGGATGCGACTATAAGTCCTTTAAGGCATGTGACCCACCGGTCCTCACTGGAAAGAAAGACGCGGTGGCTACATTTGACTGGGTGATCCGTATGGAAGCTGCCATTCGTCTGAGCGAGTGTCGAACGGATCAAGTTGTAAAATTTGCTGCTAACTCCTTGAGGGAGGAAGCATCCCATTGGTGGGAAGGTATACGTCAGGCAAAAGGGAGCGAGATTGTGGATGCGATGGTGTGGGCTGACTTGAAAACTTTGGTGATAAAGAATTTCTGCCCAAGGAACGAGATTGAGAAGGTAGAGAGGGAATTTCTGGGTTTGAAGGCCGGGAGCATGACGCACCGGCAGTACACAACCCGATTTAATGAACTGGCATGTCTGGTGCCACATCTTGTCACGACGGAGGAAAGAAAGATTTCATGTTACATTCAAGGGTTGCCGGACCAGGTCCGCACCTATGTCAAGGCAAACGCCCCTACTACCTATGATTCGGTAGTAGAACTGAGCGGCGTAGTATTTGATGATCTGGCGCTGAATGTTGTTGCCATTGAAGAACCTAAGAAGAAGTTGAGTTTTCCCGCTAAACGATCGGGTGGGAAGTTGTTTGGGGCTCGGGACAAGCAGGCCAGGGTAGGCGAGATGACAGTCTGTGGGAAATGTGGGGTAAGACACGCAGGCGAATGTCGATTAGGATCGAATCTGTGCTTTAAATGCGGCAAGACCGGACATTACTCCCGCGAATGCCCGCAAGGCTACAAATGCTACAATTGTGGGGAAAGTGGTCATATGAGTCGGGAATGCACCAAGCCCAGGATGGGGGAAACCGGGAAGGGAAAAGGCCCGGAAAAGAAGGGAGAGGGATCTCGTGCGAAGACGCGGGCGTACGCACTGACGCAGGATCAGGCTAGGAAGGATCCCGATGTGGCGTCAGGTACATTCATCCTTGACAACACTTTGGTTTCTGTGTTATTTGATTCGGGTGCCAGTAAGAGTTTTATATCTGCGAGTTTTTATAAACGCGTGAAGTACACTATCAGTAAGTTAGAAAGGGCCTTTAGCGTAGAAACCGCTGAGGGTAGAACTGCAATAGTAACCGATGTAGTTGACAACTCCACAATAAAGATAGAAGGTCATAGATTCCCTGTCAGATTGTTCGTTATGGTTTTGGGAGGGTTCGATGTTGTGTTGGGTATGGATTGGCTAACTTCCAATGAAGCGCAAATTATATGTAAACGAAAGATAATCCAACTCAAGGCTCCGGATGGTAGCAAAGTCGAGGTTTTTGGAGATCGTGACGCCCAGATGCCAAACGTCATCTCAATGATTAAGGCAACAAATTACTTGAGGCGCGGATCGAGGCTTATCTGGTGTATGTGATTGACAAGTGTAAGGAAGTGAAGGAACTAGACGATGTACCCGTGGTACGCGAGTACCCGGAGGTGTTTCCAGAGGATTTGCCTGGGATACCACCCGATAGAGAAATTGAGTTCCGAATTGACTTAGTACCAGATGCCCAGCCCGTGGCTAAGGCTCCATATCGACTAGCACCAGTGGAGATGAAGGAACTTATGGTTCAACTAGACGAGTTACTTGAGAAAGGATTTATTCAACCGAGCATCTCGCCGTGGGGTGCTCCGGTGTTGTTTGTAAAGAAGAAAGATGGTTCGATGAGAATGTGTATCGATTATCGCGAGTTGAATAAACGAACGGTGAAGAACAAGTACCCTTTACCGAGGATCGATGACCTGTTTGACCAATTACAAGGCGCAAGTTGGTTCTCGAAAATCGACCTTCGGTCCGGGTACCATCAGTTGAAGGTGAGGGATGAAGACATACCGAAAACTGCATTTCGCACGCGTTATGGACATTTTGAGTTCCGCGTAATGTCTTTCGGATTGACGAACGCCCCCGCAGTGTTCATGGATTTAATGAATAGGGTGTGTCGACCGATGCTGGATCGATCGGTAATCGTGTTCATCGATGATATCCTTATCTACTCCAAGAATGAGGGTGATCACGCGTGTCACTTGAAGGAAGTATTGGAAGCTCTGAAGAATGAGAAGTTGTATGCTAAGTTCTCCAAATGTGCGTTCTGGCTTAGGGAAGTCCAGTTCCTAGGTCACGTTATTGGCCCGAACGGCATTATGGTTGACCCAGCAAAGATAGTAACGGTAAGTGAATGTGACATTCCTAAGACGCCAACTGAAATCCGCAGTTTCTTAGGATTGGCAGGCTACTATCGGAGATTCATTCAGGATTTCTCGAAAATAGCTTCGCCATTAACAAAGTTGACTCGGAAGGAAGTAAAGTACGAATGGGGTTCGACCCAGGATGAGGCGTTTAAGGAATTGAAAGAGAAGCTAACACAAGCTCCAGTCTTGGCCCTTCCCGAGGGCAGTGAAGATTTGGTGGTATACTCTGACGCTTCGGGTCAGGGATTGGGGTGTGTGTTGATGCAGCGTGGTAGAGGGATTGCATATGCGTCGCGGCAGTTGAAAGTTCACGAAGTCAACTATCCGACTCACGATTTGGAACTTGCTGCTGTCGTATTTGCATTAAAAATCTGGAGGCACTACCTGTACGGGGTAAAGTTTACTGTTTACTCCGACCACAAAAGTTTGAAGTACTTCTTCGAACAAAAAGAGCTTAATATGAGGCAGAGGAGATGGTTGGAACTCCTGAAGGACTATGACTGTGAAATAATGTACCATCCTGGAAAGGCAAACGTGGTGGCTGACGCTCTAAGCCGAAAGGATGTGCCTACTCCTATTAGAGTGAAAGCTTGCCAGTTGGTGGTAACATCGGATGTGATGAGCGAGATCGAAAAAGCTCAAGATGAGGCACTTAAAGAAGAAAACATAAAGAAGGAAAGGATGGTTGGCCAACAAGACAAGTTGGAATATAACACCCTTGGTGTTAGAACACGTTATGGACGGGTATGGATACCTATGGGTGGCGAGCTTAGAACCAAAATCTTGGATGAGGCTCATAAGTCTCGTTACTCTATCCATCCCGGTACCAACAAAATGTACCAAGACCTGAAGAAGGACTACTGGTGGCCTGGAATGAAATGTGATGTAACGAAGTATGTAAGCAAGTGCTTGACTTGCTCGCAAGTAAAGGCTGAACACCAGAAACCGTATGGAAAGATTCAACCACTTGATATACCAGAATGGAAGTGGGAACACATTACCATGGACTTCATAACCAAGCTACCTCGCACAGCTAAAGGTCATGACACCATTTGGGTAATTGTGGACCGATTAACAAAGAGTGCTCATTTCCTACCTATTCGCGAGACGTTCTCGTCGGAAAGGTTAGCGGAAGTATTTATTAACGAAGTAGTAGCACGGCATGGGATGCCTTTGACGATAGTATCCGACCGGGACACACGATTCACATAGAGGTTCTAGAAAAGATTTCACGAAGCGATGGGCACGAGGCTTAATATCAGCACAGCATACCACCCGCAAACGGATGGTCAGTCTGAAAGGACCATTCAGACATTGGAGGATATGCTCCGTGCTTGTATTATCGACTTCGGTGGCAGTTGGGACAGTCATCTGCCGTTAGCCGAATTCTCCTACAACAATAGTCATCACATGACTATAGGCATGCCGCCTTACGAAATGTTGTATGGTAGAAGATGCAGGACCCCGGTTTGTTGGGGTGAGATTGGACAGAAGGGGTTAGGAAGTCTGGAAGTCATAAAAGAAACGTCGGAAAGGTTTGATCAAATCAAAGCTCGAATGAAGGCCGCACAAGATCGCCAGAAATCCTATGCGGATAGACGACGAAGGCCTATCGAGTTTGATGTTGGGGACAGAGTAATGTTGAAAGTGTCGCCCTGGAAGGGAATCATACGATTCAGGAAGAGAGGAAAGTTAAGTCCGAGGTTTGTCGGACCGTTCAGGATAATGGCACGGGTTGGGGAAGTCGCTTATCGGTTGGAGTTGCCTGATGAGTTAAGTGGGATTCATCCTACCTTCCATGTATCACACTTGCGAAAGTGTTTGGCGGATGAATCGGCTCACGTACCACTTACTGACATCGAGGTCGACAACAGCCTTAATTACATCGAAGAACCCGTGGCTATCTTAGACCGAAAGGAGAAGCGTTTGCGTAATAAAGTTATTCCATTGGTTAAAGTCCAATGGAGGCACCGAAAGGGATCAGAGACTACATGGGAAACGGAGGCGGAAATGAGGGAGTCGTACCCTCAATTATTTGACTTGTGATAGGTTTCGGGGACGAAACCTATTATAAGGGGGGTAGACTTGTAACATCCCAAAATGTCGAGAAATAAAGTTTACGAGTTCAAGCGGGCCGAAGTCGGGCCGGGTCAGCCGCGAACCGGGCTTGGGGAGGTCTCCCCTATAAATAGCCAAGGTCACCACATGTTTCTCTCATTTGCAATTCTAGAGAGAGAAAAACCGTAGAGAGAGAAAAATTGTCGGAATCGCACAAGATTGCAACCGCTCGTGTCTCTTGCACTCGTGAGAAGAACCTCCGGATCAGAATCTCGATACAGGTAAGGATCTTGCCTAAATCTGAGTTTTTGTTCGTTTTTGGGATTTTCGGGTTTTGGCTAAAAAGGCAACGATTTTGCGGATGAAACTTAAAAATGAGCTTAGGTATAGCATCTAGAATGAAAACCGAACGTTTTGATCTAAGAAAAGTTGAGATACTGACTCGATCAGACTCGCATGCAAAAGCTTCGGATTTTTGGGAAGACAATCTGTGCAGACCCCATCGAAACTACTAGTTTCGATACTACTAGTTTCGATATGTGCAGGTCCATCGAAACTACAAGTTTCGATATGTGCAGGTCCATCGAAACTACAAGTTTCGATATGTGCAGGTCCATCGAAACTACAAGTTTCGACATGTGCAGGTCCATCGAAACTACCTAGTTTCGATATGTGCAGACTCCATCGAAACTACCTAGTTTCGATATGTGCAGACATCAGAACTGATTAAGTGAAGTCAGTATGTTTAGAAGGGTTAAACCGTTAAAGTCGGTATTGGTCTTATGTGTATTTAACTAATCCATTCAGATCGGAAGTGAAGTTGTTGGACCTTTGTTTAGGACAACCGAGACTAGCTTATAAGGTGAGTTCTAGAAGCCCTCTTTTAAATGTTTTAATAATGTTTTTGGGCTGGTGTGCACACGTGATGATTTTATAAAACGATGTTATGAAACGATGTTTATGAAGGATGTATGTAACGTTTTATAAAATGATGTTTATGAAGGATGTTTTAGAAGGAAGGTTTATGAAGGAAGTGTTTATGAAATATTTTGCCAAAAGAAGTTTACGAAGTGTTTTAACGAATGAGAATGTTTTTAATAAAACGTACGAATGCTTTAACTGAAGTTTTTGAAGTAAAAGAAGCGAAGGTTTACGAAAGTCACAAACGAACGAATCTGCCAATATTCCTTAGGGAATGAAGGTTAAGGGATGGGAAGTATGTTATGGGCCTTTACCTTTTAGGGGCCTCTGTGGCTGGCCAACTGTTGTACAACTGGGGCGATGACGGTCGTCAAGGGGATTATCGTGATCCTTGAAGTTGGTACGATTTACCTTACGGGGTAGTCGTGCTTGAAGTTTGGTACTTGCGCCCGACGGGGCGCAGTGCTTGAAGTTTGGTACGCGCTATCCTTTGGGACGCCGTGCTTGAAGGGTTGGATTACCTAAGTATCGGGCCCTAGGAGTTCCTCACCCGAAGGACAGTACGGTGATGATGGGCCTAGTGGTGGTGATCCTTAGGTTATTCAACCAGTATGTAACGTTTGGATTTGACGGTTACGAGAAGGCGCAGATTCGATATGTTCGTTGACTTATGAAGTGTTATGTTTGTTATTGCATTATTTTACGTACGCTTTTTATTAAATGAAGTATGAAGTGATGTTTTTGGCAATTTATTTGAAGTTAAGGTTTTATGTTAAAACTAGAACTCACCAGCGTAGCTGACGTTTTTAGTGTGCACATTCAGGTTAAGACAGGTTATGAGGATGGACGGCGATGCTTGGCAAGCGAAAAGAGTTACCCGGCTGATCATGAAGACTGGCATCCCGTTATGTTTAGTTATGATGTAAATATGTTTTAAACTATGTTTACGCTTCCGCATGTATGAACAAGTTTTAATTATGATGAATGAATGAAGTTTTCCGCTGCGTTATTTGATATTTATGTTTAAGAACTGTCTGTGAATGAGTAAATCCAACAAGTGGGGCCTCCCGGGTTTGGGGCCTTTGAAGTTGGTATCAGAGAAATAGTTTGAGAGATTCGGACACTCCTAGTGTCTGAACTTAAACTGTGAATGGGACCGAAAGCGGATGCCAGTACGGGTAACTCGAGCCACAGCATCAGAAATGTGGTGATGAAGTTATGACCTGTGCGCCAAGGTGGAAGTGGAAATGCGTTAATTGTGAATGTTAATTGAAAATAATGAAACTTGTAAGGTGGCATGCAAGTGATATGTAGTATAATGGCAAATTGGGTGAAAACGGATCAAATGGGTGAAAACAAGTATATTTTACTTGTTTATTTTATTTTATCTTCATTACTAATGGTGATATATGTGGTGTTATGTAGGAAAAGCTTCGATGTACTTAAAGTCAAGTCAAAGGCATTTTGCGGGATTCTCGTTTGCGTATATGTGTTTTGGTGATTTATTAGAAATCCCTTAAATGTATGTAAATTGGATTCACAATTGTGTTTTTGGTGTATGTATTTGATGTTGAAATGTTTTTGGTCAAAACCCAAGTGTTGGGAGGTTTTGGTGTCTAGTTGAAATGAAAAAGTTGGAAAATTGGTTAAGTGTTGAAACCTGCAGAAGCCTGGAAACTTTCTGTGAAAACAGGTCCCTCGCGGTACGCGAGAGAGCTGGTTTCCGGCTGACTTTCTGAGACTCCCTCGCGGTACGCGAGAGGGAGGGACCTGGTCTCTCGCGGTACGCGAGGACCTATAAAAAAAATTCCTTGGGATAAATGTTTCCGCGCGTTTAAAAGTTTATTCAAACCGGTTTTTGAGTTAAGGGTGTTACATCCTTGTAGAATTGACGGGGTGGGAAAAGAAAAAGGTTCTGATTTGGGTCGATAATAAGTCGGCAATAGCCCTAACGAAGAACCTCGTATTCCACGGTAGGAGTAAGCACATACACACTCGATATCATTTCATCCGAGAGTGTGTAGAGAATGAACAAGTGGTGGTGGAGCATGTTTCTGGTGATGAGTAGAAAGCAGACCCGTTGACTAAAGCATTAGCAAGAGCCAAGTTTAAAGAGATGCGAGATCTACTTGGTGTTGAAGTTCTCCCATATACGACTCAGAAATTCCGGTGGTGAATATTGGGAATTCCTAGTACCCGCGGCATGCAAGGCATGGGGAGGCTATGAGGAATTGTTGACTTGGAGTGCAAGTCAAGCAACGATAATATATTAATTGATTAGTGGATAATTATCTAGATTCTGATATGTATTAGATTATTATCATGTAATTAATTAATAGCAATCATATTTGTAGTGTAACAAGTTAGGTTAGCTATATATATATACCGTGTAGGGTATTATGGATTGTGATCTCAAGTTTTGAGCAAGTTTCTTGAGTAATAAGATCTTTTGGGTGTTAGCCAATTTGATTGTGTGTTTACCTGTTACCAGTTATAACTTTACACACTTCACAAGTTAATGCAAATAAATTATTTAGCAAAGAACGTATTTACTGATCATTTATATTAGAATCTAACAACTAGATATTTTGATTTTGAGAGTATAAGTATACTTATTAATAAATTTGTTAATTGAAGTATGCAAGTAACTAAAATATTATGAAATTATCTTACGTTTACTCGTTAAATTGAAAACGGCATAAATTTTGATCCATCTATTTAGTACTTACTCACACGATGACACAAGGATGATGTTTCCGGGCATAAAATATATAGAACTCAAATAATTCCAAGGGTAAATTGTGTAATTGTAATTAGATCAGGGGCGGAACTGATATAGCCATACATTTTTATAATTTATAATCAACTCTACTATGCTCATCTTGCATAGGGCATGCAGAGTGGGAGTCCATAAAAGCACTCCCGGGTCCGGTGAAATGTTTTCCCGGATGGGAACACCACCCCCACCCCGAATTTTGGGTTGTTCTTTTTTTGTATCAAATCCAGTGGAAATTCACCGACTCTCACTGATCCTAACCTCTTGACTTGTACTTTATGCAGTAAAACTTGTATATATGGTAATGTGGGGAAAATTGGAAGGTAGCCCAAAAAAATTGGGAAAATTGGAAGAATGATGAGGTGCGCTCATGTGGCATTCGGGGGAAGTGGGAAAATCGAGCCGCCGCAAGGCACGGACATAACCCGCTAATATCTTATTAAAGTGTAAGGTGATAAATAGTATCACCACCACAAACCAATTGACATGTGTACTTTCACTTTCTTTTCTTTTTTGTTTTTAATTTTGTTTTATTATTATTTTTATTGTTTCGTTTTTTCAGATTCAGACGATGTGCACATTAAAAAATATATAAATCCCTACTACCTTCCACATAATTTTACTTAGGAGTGGATATAAATTTTATTCAAACCCGATACAGGTCAATATTTGGTTTTTTCTTTTATAACTTTGGGTATATAATTTATAAAATTATAAATATATCGTTGCGACATTCTTATTTCTTCCTATGTTTCTATATGAACTTTATTCAATACCAAGATGCTGTAACAGGCGGGCACCGCTAATATCTTATTAAAAGTGCAAGCTAATGAACACAGTAACTTGAGCGAATCAGCATTTGATACGTGGCGACGTTTGGTTGGTTTTTTTTTCAACCTTCTCATTTAGTTTAAACTTAGGCGCTTTAGAACTTAACATCAAAAGGAAGCTTGGTCCAGTGGTATGCGTGCAGTTGGGTCACTAAACAGGCGCGGTGCACGGTTCATACCACTTTAAGCGTGGTTCAACCTGCATCTTTTAATTGTTTATATAGATATATAAACATGACTAAAGTAATAACATTTTTTCTGCCAAACTTTTGAAAAAAACGTCATGAAATGAATATGGCTTCCTAGGCCGAGTTGGCACGAGCACAAGAAATACCTCATGAGGCAAGACTAATACACGAAGCTGAAGTTGTAATTGATTACGTATGCACATGGAAGAATACATCCAACACAAGGCTAAGCTCACAAGAGAAGAGACCATAAGAACACCACTAGTTAAACAAGTCAACATGGCACTTATGGCGGCGCCACTACTCGTTATTAGAGTGTGAGATATAGTGTCAGTTGGCTCTTTCAAGTGAGAGTACCTTTTTTGACACCTAGGCGCCACATTATATTGGTGTATCACTCACTTGGCTCTCACATGGCAAGGGGTATACCTATGTGAGGGATACCCAAGTGGGTATTAAATGCATCAATTTAAAATAAATTCAAATTTCATTAAAATAATAAATTAAATAAAACTTTAAATAAAAAAAACTTAAAATAATTTCTCTATTTTTTTTTCCAATCATTTCTCTTTTTTTGAGTCACGTTAAATTGACGCATTTCCTCGATCATTTATCTCGATGTGTGTCGGAACGGAACGGGAGCCCGATGCTTGGGCTTGGGCTTTAGCTTTTTTCTTCCCGATCGGCCGTACTATTACGTCCTCCTCATCTGTGTCCTCTAAGTTGATATCATACCTAGATCACCCATCGGATGCGGCGGGACTACCGCTCATGTCGTTTGAGGATCTTTTTTTGACGATCTGGGTCCGCTCTTTTTTATGTAAATTTGTTTCCATTTCGGGGAATTCCTTAAAAGTTCCCAAATTCTAATTGGAGCCGTGCCTCCAACATCGTCTTGAAAACGAAAAAAAATAAAAGTGTTAAAAAGGTAACATAAAAGTATTAATTTTACCAATGATGGGATCCTCGGATACGTCCACAAACGCTTTAGCCAACTTCAACTCCTCCTCCATATCCCACTTTTTAGTGACTCGTATAGAAGTCGATTCTTTAACGAACTTTTTCTTTCGGCTTTTTCGAGAAGGTCCGGGTTGCGTTTCGTCAACGTTTTCTTCGGATTGTGGTGCGGGTTGAGTTTCAGGAACAACGTCCGGCTCGGACAAGTTTATCGGTTGGCCTTGTGGTTGTGGAACATAACCCCCCGAGCCAAACGGGTTTTGGTTGAAGGGAAGCGGCTGGCCACGAATTTGGAAGGCGTTTTGTTGATTGGCGTATTATTGAAACCACCACATCGGGTCATTAGGATTCATGGTTTTTTTTAAAGTGAAGATTGTTTTAGAAATGGTTGTGTATAAAAAGTTGGTTTAAATGGGTTATTTATAGGATAAAAAAATAAATTAAAGGTTTTTTTTATTTACAACGGTAATATTTTTAATTTAAATATAGTCGTTGAACGGTCAAATGGAGAAATCATCTGTGAGATTCTTCACGGGAAGCCACTCACGCCCCCTTCACGCGAGAGGGGGGTGGTGTGCTAGTCTTGCTCACGGCGTGAGGGTATACCTCATGGCCTTAATGTAACACATACACCACATCACCGGTCCATGATAGCCGAAAGATGATCATACATCACAACAAGTATTTGTAGTTAAGTTGTTTAGCTTTTTAAGGTTAGATCTTGTTGTTATGGCTAGGAGTTTTGTCACAAAACTCTAAATGAGATTGGATATAGTCTAATATACACAATATGTTTGGTTTTGAGATCATACAATTTAATTAGTTTTGGCTCAAAATAATCTCATATAAGTTGTTGTTTATGGTTGTAAGGGTGAGCACAAAAATCAAATAAGTGAACCAGAACAAAAAAAAAACCCGAATAATGTAAGAAACTTACGATTCGCTTATGGTTAAGTTTCGTGGTTCGATTATGGTTATATATGTTTAACAACTAAAATAATCAAACCATACCACCATAAAACTTCATCTTTATAATTTTTTTTTATAAATAGTATATTATAGTTAGACAAATCTTGTTATAATTTTTCATGAACAATAGATAGATGACCCCCTCCTCATTCATAAACTAACAAGCTTGTTTTTACAAGACCAGATTGAATATATAAACTGAAATAACCGAAACCGCTTCCCCTTATAACTGAAAAATCAACCAACCGATTATAAAATCTAAAACTAATAAACTAGTCAGAGGTTTGATTTTTACCGATTAGTGCTAAGCCTAGTATATAGAATTATATGGGTTGACATCCGCTAGAAATCATCGGTAGCCTATGACCTTGTGGTATAATGGCATTAGTTATTCATCTCATAAAAACGGTATGGATTCAAATCCTATAAGTAGATGTTATGTGGTATTTAGAAGTAAAAAATTACTATTAAAAAAAATCATCGATGACATCCTCAAACCCTTCCTCACGATTAGAGGTACACAAATCGGGTTGAAAACCTAACTTGAACCGGGTTGAAACCGGATCGGGTCTTGGTTAACAAAAAATGAATTGGTCTGGTCGGGTCGGGTCTGGAGGGGTTTGACCGGGTTGAAACCGACTTGATGGGGGTTTGACCGGGTCGGGTCGGGATGAAACCGGGTTGGCTCTGCATCTGGTTGAACCCGAACCGGGTTGGCTGTGTATCTGGTTGAACCCGAACAGGGTTGGATGTGCACCTCTACTCTCGATCGTCCGTTTTGCCTACTTTTATCCATCGATGTCTACTAGGGCCCACCTGCGATTCGGCTGATTCCCGTGTACCCCATCAGGAAAAGCCCAGCCCATTACCGATCCGATCCGATCCGATAATGATTTGCTTTTCTACAAGTTGTTCTAATCTACTAACCATCCTCTTGTTCTTGCGACTCTCGGTTCATCTTAATGGCGCCAACAAATCAGGTTTCCTTTCTTCATATTCGCTTTATTTGATTGATTTATAATGAAATCGCGCACTGTTATTTACTTGATTTTACTTTCAACATCTTAAACTGTTAGAATTTACACCCAGACTGCTTCTCTATCATTTTAATCGCATTATAGAGTGTTTAGATTGCTTTGATTAAACTATATATGTTAATTTCTTGTGTGTTAAGTGTCAGCAGAACTAAACCCTAATTCCAGTCGACTGATTTTCCCCTTTTTGTTCTTTTTTTGAGGAAATGATCAAGGGATTGAGTTTAATTTACTGTAGATGGTCATAAATTCCAGCATGCTGATTTAAGTATTTAACTAACTTTCTGATATTTTAAAACTAATTGTAGTGTCTTTTTTTGTTTTTTATTTTATTTTATTTGTTTATTTATTTATTATTATTATTATTATTATTATTATTATTATTATTATTTTTGCATTTGGTAATGCTAAGAACAATGGTTCAAAAAAGGAACCTCTCTTTGTTTGGTGGATAAAAGGGTTCTGTTTTGGATTGCTTGCTTAAATCTCAGATTTTGTAATCATTTTACTCTTGAATCAAAGTAAATATACTTCAGCAATAATTTTGATTCTGTAACGAAAATCAAATAATCATGACACAGAAGTTTATTCACGAAAGTAGCCGAAAACAGCAAAATAACTAATTTGCAGCAGAAGTGGGTTAAAAACATCATATATGCACAAAAATGACAATAAACAATGCAAAACAACTTAAAAACAGCTTATATGCATTAGGAATCATAAAATAGAAAGAAAAAAGTCAGAGAATATGTCCTTGTAGCTTGACCAGATTGAAGAAGTCAGAATTAGAATTGGAAAACCACTGATACGCACACACCCCCATGTAGGATTAGAACATAATATCAATATCCTGCAAGTTATGTTGGTTATTAGTGTAATCAACATATTTTAATGTAACTGGATTTGCCAAAAAAAAATAAAAAATCAAAGGAATTCAAGTAAAGTTGTGATACAAGTTAGGAGATATCGATTACATGCTTGTAAAATTAACTGAATTCTGATTCTTGAAATATGGCATACCTTATATAGGTGAGCATAGGTAGTGTTGGCCAAATTTTGTGGTCAGCATAAACCTTTTATAGTTCAGCACCAAAATATGTTAGACGATCAACATTGGACAAATTTGTTGGTCACATGTGTTGGATAACACGTCAATGTATACATGTGTTAATGTATGCATGCGTTTGGTAGTTATGGAATGGTCAATGTAATCTTTCTATGGTCAGACATGTTTACAGTAACCCTTATGCCCAGATGTTCAGAACTGATTTAACTTCAATAAAACAGTTATAACTGTCACAAATGATAGTTATGTCGGTTATAACTACTTCCCCCACCGAAAGCGGAAAGGTGCCATATTTTCTGTTAAAAATATGTAGCTAACGTTTCATGAACAATTACAATGTTTCATGAAAAGGTGTTTTGGTTAAGTGTATTTATAATACTAATTTTTGGTCTTGGATGTATTATCTTAGAGTGTTAAAAAGAGATACATGACACACAGAATTCAATCAGAACATACAAGTTTTATTTGGGTTAAGTTATTGCCTTATACTCAAGTGTTAGTTTCCTATGTTATCCCAAAGCTGATTTCATCCATTTATTAGCTAGTACTTGATCTTTCTTCATTTGGCAGGTATTGATAAAAGAGAGCTCAAATGTGAGGACCATCATATTGAACAGGCCTAAGCAACTAAATGCGCTTTCACTAGAAATGGTAAGACATGAAATATATTGTTTCCATCAAACGTCATACGTACCTTTGAAGTATTATAACTTTTTATGCAACTAAATGGAAAAGGTTAACGTATCATTCATATCTTTGTAGATATCCCGGCTCTCGGAAGTTTTTCATTTGTATGAGGAGGATCCAAATGTCAAGTTGATTATTATGAAGGTACTCTTCATTCCATAATATGAAAACCAAGTTAAATTCTTTTCATATTATTGGCAGATGACTTGTAGGAATGTGGGTGTAGGGTGAAGGAAGGGCTTTCTGTGCTGGTGGTGATGTTTCAGCTGTTGTTAATGATATTAATAAAGGTAAATACCTTTGTTGACATTCACATTAGTAGTATTTGCAACTTGTTGTAATGACTTTGAATTTTATATGGTATTTTGTTGTTTATCTTTTTTCTTTTTCTTTTTTTGTATCAGGTAGCTGGAAACTAGGAGCAAATTTTTTCTCCAAAGAATTTGCATTGAATTATTTTCTGGCAACTTACACCAAACCCCAGGTAACAGCTCTCAGAACTGATGATGTCTTTATACCAGAAAATTTGTTCATTGACTGCAAAATTCATATTTATGCATTGTTGCTTATGATATGTATGATAACCTTTATGTTAACTTGAAATCATACTTGAAGGTATCACTCCTTAGAGGAATTGTAATGGGAGGTGGTGCTGGCGTTTCAATACATGGTAGATTTCGAGTTGTTACAGATAATACGGTATCCCTCTTGCCGTGTGTGTGTGTGTGCGTGTGTATATATTCCATAATATTGATACTTTTTCTAAAAACCACATTTTTTTTTCAAGGTTAACAAATTTGATAGTATCATTTTGCAGGTTTTTGCAATGCCAGAAACTGCATTAGGGTTATTCCCAGATGTAGGTGCCTCTTATTACTTATCAAGACTACATGGATTCTTTGGTAATTCCAATTTGATTTACTCTTATCCTTTCTTACATTATGCAATAAAATATGATCTTTGTGAAAGAACTTGTTTAAGGTCCATGAATGATATTTATTACGGGGACATGAACAAATATATTGTATGTTCCTGTTTTTCACATACCAAATATGTCTATAGATATTTCATATTTCTCTTTATTTACTTCATTCACATGATAATAATCAAGTCTTTCAGCTTCCCTTTTCCTGGTTTTATTATATTAATAGGCTTAGTGTTTTTGTGTTATATACGGCGATACCTAATTTAGTGAAGTACAGAAATAATGTAAACTAGATGTTGATGGTTGGAGGTTATCATAATCACACATTGGGGAAATTGTCTATCTAAAAATGATACAGCAACATTTGCATTATGCTAGTTTTCTGAGAATTTGTTTTATGCTAATTAGGTAAATATCACATATCTGCAACATTTTGGGTGCTGATAATTCATAGGCAATTCAAGTTTTAACGCTGCATGCTATTTTTTAACTTTAAGTTCATATTCTGGCAGGAGAATATGTGGGTCTTACAGGTGCTAGGCTGGATGGTGCTGAAATGCTTGCATGTGGTCTTGCAACCCACTTTGTCCCGTTAGAGGTACATTCCATTTTAATTTTCAAGATTTATTTCTCCTTTTTTACCTTAGAAAAATTATGTCGAGCAGGTAAATGTTTTTGACATCATTTGTTCAAATCCACGCGGTTCACAATAACTTATGAGTTCAAATTTATGTCATTTTCTTCATCTCTAGAGCTCAAATATGTTACTAATGCCCAACTGACATGCATGTATTCTATCTATGAACAGAAATTATCCTTATTAGAAGACGCATTATGCAAAGCAAATTCGGGTGATCCAAAAATTATCAGCAATATTATAAACAAATTCTCGAACAAAAACCCTAAGTTGAAAGAAAAGAGTCAATACTTTCGGTATATTTTACTCATATTTTTGTATGACTTTTCTTTTGTAACTGCCATTCTTGACTTCAGTTTTGCTACACTTTGCTGCAGGTTGAAAACAATTGACAGGTGTTTCTCTCGGAGAACTGTTGAAGAAATTATCTCTGCACTTGTAAGTTCCATCAACATGAAATGTACCCGTTTTCTGCATTTTTGGCATGAATTACGTTTTTGTCCTTTCATAAAATCTGTTATTCTATAATCACATTGAAAATCATAGTATTAGACTTTGGCATATAATTCAAGTAAAAATGTTTGTCTATTTGTCAAAACTATAAAATCCCGTATTTTCAATCTTCAAGAAACTAATGAAAGTATTATATGCTTTTTTTTTCAAATGGATATTTTATTTACTATTTTTGTACCTTTGTTTTTTGCTAGGAGAAAGAGGCTGATAAAAACATGGATGATTGGATCTCATGGACTATTCAATCCTTAAAGAAAGCATCACCAACAAGTCTCAAAATTTCTCTTCGCTCTGTAAATATTCAATGCCCCCTTGATATTAAATAGTGTTCATTTACAACTCCAAGCGCGCAATCTTTATACAATTTTCTTGATTTGTAAAGCTATATTGCTTATGATGTGCAGATTAGAGAAGGGAGACTACAAGGTGTTGGTCAGTGTCTTACCCGTGAATACCGTATGGTTTGTACCGTCATGCGAGGAGAATTTAGCAGGGATTTCTTTGAGGTATCAATTTGCTACTTTTTTTATTCCATAAAAATGTCAATGTTTGACCAGTTTTAAGATAAGTATTATACTATCAACCATATGTCCTAAATATCCTTGACAAAATACAAGATTTACTCTGTCTAATGCAGGGATGTAGAGCTTTGCTGCTTGACAAGGATAAAAATCCAAAGGTAAAAGATAGTTTTGGAAAACCGGGTAGGGTAAACGGTCAAAACTGGTTCGGGTCAAAGTTGATTCGGATATGGTTGGACCTACTTGCAAGCATTTTCTATCTTCTTTTTAATTTTATAAGTATTTAATGTTTTAAATACGTTTACAAAACTATATTATTGTGCGTGATAATAATCTTACCTATTCTAAAATAAATAATGTGAATTAGAAGGTTTTATGCATTTGAATACATTTTAAATTACTTTCAGTCGGTTACCAATCGTTCCATTTGACATGTGTTCCTTTTTAGTTTATTTTTTTATCTTACAATATCACACGATCCAAATCGACCCATTTGGGTGGAAAATCGTTACCTCTAGTGATATCTATTGACTCTTTGGATTTCTTATTTTAGTGGAAACCTTCAAAACTCGAGCTCGTCAGCAACGATATGGTTGACCGTTACTTTGCAGCATTAGATGATAAAGATTGGGAAGACCTCAAACTCCCTGCTAGATCAAACTTACCTTCATACGCCATTTCTAAGCTCTGAGGTGGTAAACCATCTAGATTGTGATGATTAATGTCAAAAGAATAATCAGGCATACTACATATGTTGTTATCTATGTCGGTTGTTGAAGATCTACTTGTAAGTTCCAAAGAATTTAAATAATTATATTTGCGGTTTTTAATGATGACAATTGAAAACATGAAACGTTCTTGTGAAGATACAAGGCTACGGTCAGTTTAAAACATAATATTTTTTACAATGTGATCGGGTCTTTGAATTGGTGAAATGGTCTATTCAATGAAGGGGTTCATTGTCTGTGCTATTGATTCTCCACTCTTTTTTGCTTCATCATTTAGGTTTTTTTTTCATATTTATATTTTAATTTATCTTTTTACTTATTATAACACTCTTTTTTTGTATTTTAGTATTATAACATCTAAGTGTAAGGCATCAAACCGGGCACCTTACAGTTGGATCTCATCACTGGATATTCTCTTTAAAATTACTCATTTATTATACAATTATACAGCGAAAGTCTTTCTCAAAAATAGTTTTATCTTTTGAACTTGTTATTGTTTTTAATCATACCTTACGAATGCCTGCACACCGATTAGAGTAGCACCGCTCCCAATCCAAGATACGTCGTCACCTGACCCACTTGCAAAACAATCTAACGTACATACAAAGTCAACTATGCTGTGAGTTCTAATAGTTTGTTTTAAGTAGTAACCATTACCTTACAAAATCATTTATATAGACTCAGGACCCCCGGTCCTTTATAAAACGGTTTGTTGTTTATTAACACATAGGTAACCCATCTTACCGACCCATTCCCCAACATGGTCCATCACCCGACTCATCCACACCCAAAGCCCAGTAAGTCTCACCGACGTGGTTCGAGCTTACCACAATACTAACTCATAATCTAACACACGTATCAACCCGAAGTCTGGTTAACACAACCCAACACTTAATCATAAACCCGACTAGCCCTAACAATGACACTCACAAAAAGGGCTTACACACAATAGTCGTAGACATGACCTCATTCTCACACAACAAAGTAAATCAATTGCTTAAATATTGTAGCAAAAACATCACGACACACAACTATTAATAAACACTCGTATGTAGATAAATTACATATATGCACACAAACACATACCTCGTCATAACTACCCTCGTCAGGGTTTTCATCATACTCCGAGCTCATCACCGTCCCCCTGGACATCGTCACTCTTGGTGACTTCCCGAAGGACCTCGTCCTCCACATCATTACCCGTCGTGTCACAAGGACAACGACACAATACACACAACATCAAGCACATCAACATACTAGCAATTACATGACTCGTTAACTAAGCATACACCACACTCGTATTCTTAGGATAACACATCCTATGTATACTCATAAACGTCTAACTCATTTCCCGACTCACCCCGACTAACTCATGACCCGACACACACAAATCATCATAGCTCTTGCCCAAACCTACTAATAACCCCACGTACACCCTTAGTTTAATTAACCCGTAAAACACTCCTTGTTAAATCATAACTCGTAACACGTTTGTTTAATATCATGAAACACGCGAGTATGTACGATAGCCCCAAAACAGTAAAAACATTTAAAGAGGGGATTAGAAACTCACTGGTTATGTTGAGCCTCAGTCCTTGCTCTGCAGCTCGCCCGTTCACGCTTGTAACCCAAACATGTCAAACGTCCGATCACGTGATCAAACACGTTCTAAGCATACGTTGCATACGCATGAATAATTATAAATAAATTCCGACACCCGGTCTCAACGGCCCGCCAATCCATCCTCATGAAACCCTAGTTTCACGTCTGCACCCGAACCGAACCGTCCATGACTCGTGTAGAAACTGAATGCTCGAATCGGGTTTTATGCATGCATGCACGTGTGCCATGCAACACCCTAATTACCAAAACATCGCCATGCAAACCCTAGCTTGCCCCGAGTCATATCCGAGCTCGTCCATGCAAGAGTAAATCCTAGCAATGCGAAACGTATGAACTCGCGTCGAGTTCCCATGCATGCGTGTCATGCAAAAACTCTAGTCGAATCCACCGTCGTTGTCGTACGAGTCCACCTAGTACCATCCCCATCGTCTTCGTCTTCCTCATCGTGCACCATCATCCCATCACCAATGCTCCCTTCGTCCTTGCCACCTTATAACGCTAACCGGCCACCACCGAGCACCTCCACCATGTGCTATCATCGTCTTCGTCGCCGGCAAGACCTAGTCGGCTTTCTGCCACGACTCCTCCGTTTCACGCCACTGCAGCGTCACCATGGTTGCCAAACACAACCGCTTCCCGCCACCGGCTCTGCCGGGTCCGTCGTCTCCGGCTCCACCCGAGGTCACCACCTCAGCCGTCGCTATCCGCCCCTTAAGGCGCCACCCTTTCCAATCCGTCGCCTTTACCTTACCTGCATGCTACCACCTATAGCATCCGTCGCCACCGCTTGCCGCCCCTGTAGCCATCTCCGTTTACCGCCTCCATCACTACAGTCGGTAGTCACCACCACCCTCGCTGTCGTCACAGGAATTGGAGCCCAAAACCCTAATCGGAACCTTTAAACAAGATTTGATAACCAGAAATACGAACGAGAATTACCGTAGCGAAGTTCGAAAGCCGTTGATGCAGCCCCGTCGTCGAACCACCTCCGTCTACCTTGTCCGGCGTCCTCCTCTCTCTCGCGTTTTTCTCCCTGTGCCGTCACAAACACACCTAGGCCGAATGGCCTAGGGTTTGTGTTAAGGTTGATATTTAAACCTTCTCGGTTTACATCCGGGTCCCCGAGCTTCGGCTAACCGGGTCTTTTTAATTCCATGAATAGGGTTTTACGTGACACTCCTTACAATCCACGTCATTTAAAAGAGACTATATTTTACTCATCGACCCGACCCGTTAGTCTACGAAATTCCGGGATTTTACACTAAGTTCTTATACTTATTTACCATTATATAATACAATACTTCACTATAGGGAGTAAAGTAGTAAACGATTGAAGCTTAATATCCAAATTTTTTCCAGCTCAAGCTTATCCTGTTTATTATTTATTATTTATTTATTTATTTTGTTTTTATATATATATAATTATTTTTGTATATATATTTATAATTATAACTATATATATAACATGATAAATATTATTTAGTTATTTTTATACTAATTGTATATATAATTATTTTTATTATGTAATATATATTTATATTAAATAAAAAATATATATTTATATAAATAATAGGCTTATTTAAACTCATGAGTGTAGTTGGGCTTGGTATATAAAGCTCAGGTTATGAATCATTTATCTATTTTAGTCTACGGGTAAAAAATCTAATTGATACAGTAAGCTCTGTAAAGATCAATTAGCGAGGTTTTGGTTGATACAATAAGAATTGCCTACTTATGTGATGAGGTGAGATGAACGTTAGGAATCCACTTATGTAGTGAAGTCGATCCACTAATGTATTGAGGAGCGGTGCGTGATCATATTCCTAAAGATGGTGAGTCTTTCCTTTCTAAAGTCTTTTTTTTAATTTTATATAATATAAATTTCTATTTGATATGAAATTGAGATAGTTACCTTACAGAAATTCTAATGATAAGAAAAACGTCTATGTTTTATTCTTTTGAATGTGTGAGAAAAGATAAAACTAAAATAAACCGGATTTTCAATCCAAAGTATTGTAGATAGCAATAAAATCGACATGGGAGTCTTTCCTTTCTGAAGTCTTTTGTTAACTTGAACAAGGGGATAGATCGGTTGCAAATGAACAAATGGAGCAAGTTCAAATCGATATAACATGAAACCTATTAGTCGGAAAGTACTGTAGATAGCAATAAAAGTCCAAAAGTATTGTAGATAGCAACAAAAGTTCACGAACCGCCTAATACATTGACAAGTAGGCTTACTTATATGTTTAAGCTCATTTAAGTTGGCCCGATTCAAACATTTAAGGCGAGGAGGTCATGAATGATGAACTCGTTTAAATCTATGTCTGTAACTTATTATAATACTCTACCATCCGAGATTAATCATTAGCATTTTTTTCATTTGAAATATCTTAAAATATATCTAATTTCATTAGTATGCTTGTTATGATTTATGTTCACATTATATAATATAAATGTATGCGTGTGGAGCCACATTATTCATAAACTAGTAATCCGTGGTTTCCATATTCATATATTGATCATTGTTTTTTATATTTTATTTGTGAATAAAACTTTCGGTTGGTAGGTTTACTGTTTAATATCATCTGTTTTGTATCCTAGGATATAAAATATTCATATTCATTAAATAATATAACGAAGAGTTGCATAACCAGGTATATACGACTGTTCAAACATCAAACATTGGTTTGGATTTTATATGCCTCATGGTTGCCATATTCTACTAAAATTGACATGCCACTTGAGTCGCATGATGATGCTTTTATATTATCATATTCGCGACACCTAACGGAAAGAATCATGAGCTTTAAGATAACACGATACATAAATGAATTTTCAAATTTTTTCGTTCGTATTTCATGTAACTAATTTTGGATCAAAATTAAATACGAGTCTGGCAGCTTACTATAGAACAAGGAAAACTTTGTAAATTATAATGTATTATTGATAAACTATTTATAAACTACATAAAGATAATTATAAAGTAAGTTAATCTAATCATAACTTCTAATATATTATGATAAACATAATCACAATAAATCTTATCTATATATAACAATAACTAATATAATATATCTAACATAACTAATATATTCTTAACTAACTAATGTGTTCTATATTTACTTTATATTACAACATGACTTTTCTTCTACGAGCTCATGATATCATTAATCAAATATTTTGCTTTCTTCTACTCATTTTGTTCTGTTAGCACAAAAACCATCATCTACTTCGTATTTCTTCCCTTTAGTTCGATATATCATATAAGATGTGATATATAATATATATTACCCTTAAACTAGCTAGCGGTCTAGTGGTATGATGTTTACCTTCTACAAAAGTGGTGTGAATTTAAATCCTTACAAGTGAAAGATTAGGTGGTATTTAGGTGTAAAAAAATAGTTGCTAAAAAAAAGATATATAATATTAAAGTGTTCTAATGAATTAGGACATTCTTATAAAATTGTATAAAAATACCCATAAATAGATATTTAATATTATTTTTTAAGGAAAAAGGAACATATCAGAAGTGTTCTAAGTTTAACTAACATTATAAATAGTCTTACCTAACTAGCAAATGCCTACTTTTTATTTATTTGCATAAACGTTTTGTATGTGATATATATATATATATATATATATATATATATATATATATATATATATATATATATGGTGCGGTTATAATGAAAACCCTAACTTACATATGTAATTTTTTTTAAAATAGGTAAAATCATTTTTTGATTTTGGGGATAGATTCTATATCTAATTTAATCACTTTGCTAAAAAAACAAAAAGAAGCCTAGAGGATTTTTATTTTTTTTTAAATAGTTATTTGAAAACTTACATATGTAAAAAGTGACGTATTGCTTATGTAAGCATAAAAAACACAAATTTTTTTATTTTTTACATGTTTTTTATTTTCATTACCCTTCGGCCTTTTTTTTGCGACTAGCCCTTTTTTTATACAAATAATCAATCCCAATTTTTTTTTAAAAAAATTGTAATTTTTTTCAAAGGGTTTCTTCAACTCAAAGGGGTTTTCATTTTAACCTTTTCCTATATATATATATATATATATATATTTTATTTTTTTTTGTTTGTCATCATTTTGATAACTCAAGCAATAAAGTTGACCAAAAAAATAGGATATATAATTCCGAGAAAAAGAAGATATAAGTTACGTTTTAGAATTTTTGTATGAAGGATAAGAAATCTTGAATATTTATGGCCTTACAAAGAAACAGACTAATTCAGTGGCTGTCTGCAAATTGAATTTTAGATGTTCTTTTATATGTACATATACAAGTTAATAACCTTTTAAAAACTATCAAAAAGTGTAATAAATTTTGTAGTTCTATATTCGGAGTTACATGCATGAATGGATGCTATCTTGACATGAAAATTGAATAGCATGAAAGGATGATACGATGGAATTGAAAGAATGAAATAGCATGAACGGATGCTAAAATAATGATGATTAATGAGCTCAACTCAATATGACATGGGTTAGGTGAAGACTTTACAAGTTAAATAAGCAAGAGCGGGAGCGAACCATGACAAGATGACCTAGTGGTAAGTCACCTGAAAGATCTTCCAAGATACCAGGGTGACCTAGTGGTAAGTCACCTGAAAGATCTTCCAAGATACCAGGGCCGGCTCAATCATATTGGTGACGTAAAGCGAACTAAAAATTTAAGACCCCTTTCATCAAAGATCATGTCATAAATCCTCCTACTTTATCCGGGCTTGGGACCGGCAATAATAAACTAAAAAGTTTATATTTGGCGGAGTTAAAAAAATTTCTCGTTTTTTTAAATAATTTTGTACTTGTATAAAATGTTTAGATTAAGTTTATTTTTTTATCTTTTTTAGAAGCAAACTCTTTAATAAAATTTTCTAAATCAATTTCTTCTAACAATTCATTTTCAATTGACAAAATAGCTAACTCATTTAATCGTTCTTGTGACATAATAAATCTTAAATAATTGTTTAACAATTTTAATTTGGAAAAACTTTTTCTGCGAAAGCAACCGTTACAGGAATAGTTAACACAATTAACTCTACATGCAATATAAGTATTTGGAAAAGAATTAAACTTTTTAATATAATTAAGTATATTAATAACTGTGTCGCATTCTAAATGTATAACATGTCTTAAAATTTTTAGTTCTTGAAATAAATCTAGACCATCGATATCTAAGCTAGCATCATGTTTTAAAAATTTTTCAAGATTCAATATAATGTTGTTTTAAACTGTTATCATTGAATGATTTTAATTTTTTTATGCTAAATAGAATACCAAAAATACTATCAAACTTTTTAAATTGATCAAATCTACTTTTAATTGAAGAAATAGCTTGATCTACTATATATAAAAAGTAATCAGATTTAAATAAATTAAAAGGAGTTTTTATATAAAAAAAATAAAAATTGAGACCCTTAGAATTTGGTGGCCCAAAGATAGGGTTTTACTTGCTTTACCCAAAGGTTGCCACTGCAAGATACCCGGGGTTCAAACCTTCCCTAGGTAAACCGTAAACATCTTGGATAACCATCACCGTTAAAAAAAATAAGCACGAACGGGTGTAAGTGTAAGTTTAATTAAATTCTATGATGAAACATCTACATTTATTGCTAAGCTAATATGTTATACACTGCTACTTGAATTTAATTTTTCAGCCATGTCTTATAAAGGATAATGATAAGGATGCTTGTGAAACACACACCTATGTGTTTACATTTTACATAGTCATGTAACTTTCTGTGAAAATAATATACCTTTGAGGTAACAAAACAAACAGCTTTGTAAGATTAAATCTTAGGGTACAAGGAGCGTCACTCGGGTACACCTCTCGGGTAGTTCGGTAGTGTGGGTACAGCACCGCAAGGGTGGTGGGTATACTTCTCGGGTAGTTCAATCGGGTATAGGTACCCGCTTGTGAGATTGTGAATACTCGTTGTGAAGAGCCATTGGATTTGGTTATGGTGCTTTGTGATTTGGGTAAAAAATCATGGTGTTGTATTACTAAAATGTTGAATGCTTTTCTACCATAAGTCAAATAATCTAAGTGTCATAAGAGATTCTAATAATATATCTTTATACTAATAAATAAAAATCGTACAAGGACATGTGTCACTTTCTAATGCATCATCGGCATGTTTTTCTCGTATTTCTCTCATATTAAATAATGATATTAAAATAACATATTTTTAAATATTTAATATAAATCTCATTATGAATACTTATTATTTAGTTATGGATATTTATTGTATCATTAACCAAAATTTAATATTAATTAACATTTATCAATTACATAAAAAAAATTAATACTCAGTTGAAAAAAAATGTTTTAAAAATTAACTTAACAGAATTTATAACTGTCACGTCAAAGTATATTTTCTTAAAGACATATTTTGACGAGTTTATGTGTTAACAAATTACATTATAATTTACTTAACCCATTTAATACACGGGTTTTTAAAAACATAAATTTTTATTGCTAAGTATATAACATTACATTTATTCAACCCGTGAAATACACGGGATTCTAACCTAGCTAATGTTATATATCATAATAAAATATAGATATTTGAATTTTAATATACAAATGAATAAGTCGGTTTTTATACAAAGTCATTTTTTTATGCGAAGCGTACGAAGTCATCAGAAATCGTCACATGCATCTTAAGTGAGGGGCATGTGTGTCTGTATAATTAGGCACCATAATACGTACCATATGTATATAATTATGCTCCATAACTATGCACCATACACTATTAAACTACCGAGCATCACTAACGGTGGATTCCGTCGGTGATAGTGATGACTAAGGACTATTCACCGGTGATACTTCGTCGGACAAACCATCGTGGGTAATAGGATTTTCGTCGGTGATACTCCATCGGCAAAATGTGCACACATAACGGAGTATTTAAATTCCAAGACCAACAATTCCAACAAAACCCACTAACAACGATCTGTCATATTAACTCTTTACACGGACCGCGCCCAAACAAAGATTTGTCATACTTGATGAGGGACTCGACGCTTACTATCTTGGCTATTTATAGAAAGTTTAGTGATTAACGTTTGGTTTTTTTTGTCATTTTTAGAAAAACCAGATTGCTTCTATTTATAGAAGGTTTTACCGAATGATTTTTGACGGAAGATCTCTTAGTAAGGGATCCACACCGACAAACGACTAAAAAATCTTGGTAGGAATCTTATCAAAAATCCTATCTGCAAAATTCAGATGGATATTCCGTCGGAAAACCTTTTCAAACAAACGAATGAGAATCTTTTCTAGAAAAGTCTGCGTGTGGTAACTATTAAACTTTAATTCACCGACAGATTACCAACGGCTAGTCAATCAATCGGGATTTACCGTCAGATCACTAATGGGGTCCACCAAAATCCAAAAAGATCATTAAATAACTAGATTTTGATTGATGTATATTTCCGACGAATTGATCCATCGGTGATACTCGTGTTTTCTAGTAGTGATATGTATTTATAATTATCCATCATACGTTAATAGTTATGCTATATACATAACAATTGCGTACATGTGTATATAATTACGCATCATTATTATTTGTAAACTTTTTTCCCTTTCACTCATTTAATTTATAACTTCTTATTATTTACGATTTTATGATTGTCTCTGTCTTAACCATTTGAAATACTATGATCTACACTTAAAACACACTTTCCACACCTCCCCACAAATTTAACTTTTTAATCGAATGTGTCGTTGAATAAATGTGCTTACATATTCCATTGTTTTACAAACTCAAATCTAATCTCCCCTCGGTTTTAGTTTGTAGGTCAACGAACCAAGACTAAGTTACAGTCACATCCGTTCACCTATTTTGGACATTCATTCCTCACCCTATAGTTTCTTTAATAATTATACAAAGAGTACTGCAAGTAACCTCCATGCATGGCAGCATATACACGAATCGAAATTTATAAATTTTAACTGCTTAAACTCCCTAATCGTTAAATACTAGAAATTAAGCCCGGCGGGTTTGCGAACTTCGTTACATGCGTTGCGGCAGTAACACTAACGTGACTAAGTACATAAAAGAAACGTATAAAGTTGTCGTGACTCGGTTCTGGAGATCGAGAAATAGATAAATTGCGGCGCGAATATGAGTTAACATTGAAACGACAAATTCGTTAAAGAAGTTAGTAACAAAGTAAAAACAAAATAGAAATATAAAACATAAACTTTTACAAATGAATATAAAAAAAGTAAAAGAAAAAAAAACTAAAAAACCCGGTTTGTCACACCCTAGACTCAAACACGCGTCGTCGAGTTTAGTAGGGTTATTGTAGAAAAATAAAATTAGTAAAACAGTAATGAGTTAAAAACGTATATTATACATATTACAGATGTAAAGTTGGGAGTTTAGAAATTTGAATAATAAGTTAAAATCATATATTATATATATTACAGGTGTAAACTTGAGAGTTTAGAAATTTGAGGGGTACTTAAGAAATTTAAGGGGTATATTTGAATTTTTAGAAAGTTTAAAGGTATCATTTGAAAATGTATAAACTTAAAGGGTGTATATAAAAAAAAATTCTATTGGTAGCCGACACTTAGATTTTTAAGGTTAGTAAATTTTCCTTTAGCCAATGTGGGGCTATCCCACTTGGTAGAGACATATGCCTCTTTGTTGAAAGGTCTCAGATTTAAACATGAGCAATAAAGTAGTTTAAGATTATTGATGTAAAAATAGAGTAGGAGTAACGTTTACCGTTAAAAAAAATTCCTTCATAAACACACTCCAACAAAAAGCGGCCAATTGAAAATGATGTTAAAAAAAATGTGGAACTCAAATAATTCCAAGGGTAAATTGTGTAATTGTAATTAGATCAGGGGCGAAACTGATATAACCACACATTTTTATAATTTATAATTTCCAAAAAAAATCAACTCTACCATGTTCTTGTTGCTTACATGATCTGCACTGTTACACGCATCTTTTATTACTCTCAATCTCGGTATTTGACTTTGATTTTTCCTTCATTTGACTTTTCACAACTCTCCCACTTGTATTTCTTCATGATATTATATATATGTAGAGAGAGAGATAGCAAATGGAGATGGAGAGATCAAATCTTGATTCAGAAATGGAGTTTCCTCAAGATTTCAGATGCCCTATATCCATGGAGCTCATGAAAGAACCGGTCATCATCTCGACCGGGGTCACATACGAGCGAAAAAACATCGAAAAATGGTTCTTTGGCTACAAGAAGAAGACTTGTCCAGCCACAATGCAAAACATAGAAAATTTCAGTGTTACCCCTAACCATACCCTCAAAAGACTCATTCTTGTATGGCAAAATAGTCATTCACCATCTTCATCTTCTTCATCATCGCCTTTGCCATCCTACAAGCGCGATGAAATGGTGTCATTGCTCAAAGTCCTCGGCTCGAGTCCATTCAAGGTAAACTCTCTAAAGAAACTTAAAGAAATCATTGAATTAGGAGATGAGATGAAGCTTGATTTCATAATATTAGGAGGGTTGGATGTGCTTTTTAATTTAATTGTTCAAATACTAGTCGATTGTTCGGATTTCATGGTGTTTAGAGCTTGTGAGGAGGCTTTCGGGGTCCTTCAACATCTCCCTATATCGGAACAAGATGATGGTAAAGTGATTGAGTTATTGTCAAAACCTGAATGCATGAAATCAATGTCAATTATCCTTCAAAGGGGAAGTAAGGATGCTAGGGTTTACACAATAACAATTCTTAAGAAACTAGCAAAATCGGATTTTGATTGGACGGTTATTGTGAATGAACAAGGGATTGGTATGTTTAAATCCATGTTGGAGCTTGCATCAGATGAGATCTCAATGAAGGCAAGTTCATCTGCTTTGCAAGTGTTGATAAAGATCCTAGATTCATCGAAGAAAAGCCGGTCAAGGGCCATAGAGGCGGGTGCAATGTGTACATTGATCGAGCTACTACCCGACTCTAACCGATCCAAGTGTGAAAAGATATTACAAATAATTAAATTATTGTGCGAATGCGCGGATGGACGTGTGGCATTCATCGAACACCGCCTAGGGATTGGTGCGGTATCGAAGAAGTTGTTTAATGTATCTGAGATGACTTCAAAGCTATGTGTAAAGATTTTCTCGTTAATATGTAGTTTTCATCCGACCGAGAAGGTTTTGGAGGAGATGATGATCTACGGGGCGGTTAAGAAACTCGTGGTGCTGTTGCATATGAGTGGACCGTCGTCGATGAAGAACAAAGTGTTGGACATGTTCAAAAAGCATGGTAATTTATGGAGTCGATACCCTTGTTTTCCTAGCGAGTTGAAGGAATACTTGTGTTTACATGGTCGTTAAAAAGGGGGAGAAAATTACATTGATCATAAGTATAACCCTAGTTTATTAATTTACATAACATGTAACAGTTTGTGGAAAAAAATTATGAACTTTTAGAATATATATATATATACAAAACATTTGTTTGATTTCAATTACTGTTTTAATTATTTGTTCTTTTCATATGGGTTTAATTAAACCATCTTGAGTATTGTAATGTATGATTTTGTTCACGGATGTTATATATCATGAGTTTAATGTATGATACAAAAATATTAGGGTTTTCCCGACCATTGTTGTTTGTATAAGCCTTAAAGTTTTCACGAAAAATAACTAAGTAATTACATGATCGATCACATCATATGAAAAATGATTACGCTAGTGTAGGGGCATAACAAAGGGGTCCGTTGGCCCGTCATCAGGGTTCGTATGAGGTTTTCTTAATAAATATATAAGTTTAACCCTTAGTTTTAGTCGATAAAGTTACGAAAATCCGGTCCAAATACTGAAAAATGAAATAAGATATACTATTTTTGTTTCCGTTATGGTTTCTTACTTTCTATAAAAATAATGAAGCGGGGGCTCTTAATTAAAAGCATATGGGGTTTATATTTTGTTCACATGAAGTGCATGGAGAGTTATTATTCTGGTGAGAGTAGTTGGATTGCGACCCAAAAAGATGGCAGCCGATCGGGACCATATGGCTCCACCAACTTTAACCAATAGTCAGTAGTGGATCTAGTTGACCGATCCAAATTAAAAACTCATGTTCAATCTATGAGCGCCCAACTTTTGATAATATATAGTTCATGATGGTGAGACACCAAATAAAATAGTCAAAATGTGACGGTTGATTCATAAAATATAAAAATAATATAAAGTTTGTCTATGCTATAACGTGTAATTTATTATAAAACTAGGTGGTTATACCCGTGCTTCGTGGCGGCGCGGGTGTCGGGTCGATCGTTAATAAAATTTAAATGAAAAAGTAGGCGTAATGGTAAAAATAATGTTAATAAAAAAGGAAAAAATAAATAAATATTACCGGTTCGGGTAGTCAAAAACCATAAAACCGAGTACAGAGACCGGTTCCGATAATAGCAATACCAATAATGATGTTATTCGCTCATAATATGTTCGACATGTCACAGTACCATAACGGTAACAACACTAGCTATAGGCTTCAATACCAAAGGAAAAGTAAAGCATCCCAGACTAATAATTTTTTAACAAGTTTTAATTCAAATCAAATATGATCAGACCGGTTTAAACCATACCTATTTTAACCCGACTTGACCTTGACAGGCTTAAAGAAAAGTAAAGCATCTTGTTTGAGGTTTTGTTTTAAATTTATACAATATTAAATTATGACACAGAGAATATTACTTTTAAAAATATAAAAGGACTTTAATTTACAAATAGATTACAATTCTAACAGTTTTATTCTATTGTTTTTTTTTTAATTCTTGAATTTTATAATAATCATGTAAAGACATAGTAAATCAAATTATTCCATCAAATAAAATTTATTACATCAACTACAAATACAAAAATTGTTTTTGGTTTTTTATTTAGTATAAAATTTTAATCACTTGTTGGAAAATATCTAAAAATGTATATTTAACCATGAATATTTCGTAAACGTTATTAGTTTATACATAGATTCTTAGGCTTATTCATAAATAAGCATTTTAAAACTACCATACATTAAAATTGATATCCGGTTTAAACCAAACTAGTATAAAATTAGTGATACCCGTTATTATTGCTAATGAAAAATAAAAGTATTTCCAACATAAAGTTACAAAAATTATTTAGAATCAACTAGAAAAAAAAATGCATAACAACAAATTAAGTACGAAATTTAACAGGGGCAACCCTGAAGGTGTGTCGGATGGTCAACCACTCAGGGTCCAATACTTTACGCTCTAAGGCTTCTCACCACTCCTCCTCTAGCCTCACATTAATATGCTCATCTATTGAAAGTAAATATGTACTTTTTCAGCATTCATGTGTAGAAAATCTACTAGATGTGCAAGTAAACTCCATAAGTCCATAACATAAAGGTAATTTTATATTTGTTACGGAGTAAATAAATCATATATATCTTGGTAGCATCATATATATAACATAGATGTTGTCGACACTAGTTTTTAATTTAATTTGTATGTTGCTATCAAGAAATATTATTTTTCTTCAATGGTGTAAATAATTCGAGCGGTTTGTGAGTTATTCGAGATTTGCTCGTAAATAGCTTGAATCGAGCCGAGTTTTTAAACCTAAATCAGATTAAGCTTGTTTAGTAGACTAGCTTGAACTCAAGTGTCATATAATGTGGTTTGTGAAAACAAGATTCTCATTCAAGTGTAAATGAAGTACAAGAGATGATATATAAATAGAAGTTGAAATCTAACAAACTAGTAACAAAAATTAAGCTAACAATTCTTAAGCTGTCTTACTAGACAAGTTCGCACACCTGCACAGTAGCGAACTTAACATGCTTCATCCAACGGAACACCAACATATACCGAGCTTGGCTAGGCTCACAAGTCTATTATCTTTAAAAGTACAACATATTAAAAACTATGATATAAGATTATGACAAAAATACTAAATAATATATATTATGTTATACATAAATTTATAATTATACATATATAAAAAAAAATAATCACATGTATATAAATATAATAACTAATAAACAATAAACTAGTCACGCCAGACCTTGAAAATTTTCTAACAAGCTCGACTCGACTCAATTTATAGCATTGCTTCCTTGTTATTATAATATTGGTAAAAAAAATTAAAATATTAATTAAATTTATAACAATAGACTTATCTAACCGTTAGTATTATAATTAATAAATTATGATATAACTTTTAGACAATTCGACATAGTCAATCGTAGTTGAGTCATGATCTAGATCCGAGCCTTTTACGTAACCCGACGTTCAAATCATTAACAATAATATAAAATAAAATCCACCTTCATTAGAATCGGTATTATATAAGGAAGATTATAATTGATTAGTTGACTTAATTGCCAAAAAAATATAAGTTTTATTTTTTGAACATTAAAAATTGATTAAGATGATGTTAATTTGAGTAGAAACGAGCCGGTAGCTCACATGGAACTTAATTTGTCAACGAAACTATTCACTTTTCAACTATTTTAGCAGGTCAACAAATTAATGTTCCAATATAATATGTAAATGATTTCATTTGTATTCAAATTAAAATAGTGAATAACTCACATAATTGTATATTATTTCATAGCAATATCATTACGAGAGGTGAATACAGGACACAACACGAACATAACACGAAATTCAGAGATTTAGATCCACTTTGAACGGATTTAAGTTAGTTTCTGTCGGAACCCGTGAACACGTTTATCGAAACGAGTCAAGCCTGTTTACTTTTATAGGTTTTTAAATGTGTTTTATGTCTTAGCTTAAACAGGCTAAGCATTTTGTGCCAGAATTTAAAAGTCAAAACGGAAATGCAAATTAGCTTGTATAGTTTAAACATAATTGTTCTATACATACTTGTATTTATTTTTTAAATTTGTAATTCAGGGTATTATTAATATACTTAAAGAAGAAAGATAAAATAAATTATATGTTCGTGTAAAATTCCCCGTGCCAATCAACCCACAAACACTACCCTTTCAACAGCTCCTAATACTATCATTTAGTTTCATATACCAACATAAATGATCAATGGATGGGTAAGAAATTAGAATGAATAATTTTAGAGCAGATCAAAACCGATCAGGTCAAACCGGTCCACTAAATGTGATTTGAAAAGAGCGCTGCTAAAGAGATCTCATTCCTTAAAAGTGTATACCAGCATGTCTGTCATATAATACGGGCCTATAATGGGTGGAAAATGGTCATACAAAACGTATGACTTTGTTAATGGTCACAGTAGCCATTTCAGTGTCAGTCAAACACATAATACGGGCCGTATGATTTGGCAACGACCGGTTGTATGACCATTTTCGCCCTATCATTTTAGTCGTATGACCACTGGTCAGGGCCGGTCCTGAGGATTTAAGTGCCTCGGCCGAGCTGGAAGAAAAAGGCCGCTACGAATAAAATATATAAACTAATTTTTTTTTAAACGACAATTAATGTTATAAAAATAAACATAGAAAAAATATAGTATATAATAAACAAAAACAACAAAAAATCTATTATAAGTTTAAATAGGGCTCAACCAATAAACATAGAATTTTTTTTTTAAATGACTCAATGGTCATGGAATAAACAAAAGGGTCCAACCATTATAAAAGAAATGGCCCAATAATTTTTTAAGTTTTATAAAAAGGACTCAAAATATAAAACCGGTTTAAAATTTTATAAATATATATATATATGTATATATATATGTATATATATATATGTATATATATATATGTATATATATATATGTATATACAGGACCCGTAAAAATTTTAGGCCCCCGAAAAAAACGGGCTCTGGCCGGCGGCCAAGCTCGGCCTACCCCTGGGCCGGCCCTGCCACTGGTGTCTGGATAATATATGCATGGTGTTCTTTACCATAACCCTATTCGAATCCATTCGAGTTTTTCAACTCCTTCCCATTTGACACATCAATAAAAATAAATAAATAAATAAAAACTCATTTGTATGTAAATGATCTAAAAGTGACACATCATAGGAACAAGATTGCCAAAACAAAAGGCATCATAATTTACGTCTGTTTTCTTAATCATTTTCTTGAAATCTATCCAACTGAGGCCAATTCTAGACATAAATGAAGCAATATCCCTCCTAACAAACCCCTTGCATTTTTTATGGTTAAACGGATAGACCTTTAGTGTCTGAGTGATTGTACATATGACACTGATATCAACTTTATGGCGTATGTGTGGATCTGGCGTAATGTTCAGGATTAGGCCCAGTCGCTCAGGCAAGGTCCGGCTCATTAAGCCTAAGGCGGACCACGCCCTCTCCTATACAAGGAGGCAAGGAGCCCTCTCCTAGTCTCCTCTATATCTAGGAACCTCTTCGCCCTCTTTCTCATCTATCCTCCCTATAGACACTTCTCTTATATGTTACAAGTTTATATACTTGTGATACATACATATATACTGACTTGACCGTTGGAGGGTGTCCCTGAGGCTATAGCCTCGGGACCCTTGGGTTTTTCTCTGTGTTGCAGGTCCATCATAAGCTCGGAAAAAGCTAGATCCGGTCCACACTACTCCAATATACCCTAACGATGCTTCAACACAACTCACTCGTGTACATTTCCTTTTAATAATTCTTTAGTCTGCCCCGAATTCTGGGCAGGTTTTTCAGGGGTAAGTATTTATAGACAATGAGATAGCAATCAGTGATTCCAATTTCTCTTTTAGCCATACAATGGCAACTCCTGAATCATTTTACAAAAAGATTCAAAAGAAAAAGCATCATAATCAGGGGAAACATGATAACATCATTTGAGTTTATTTTCTTGAGATCTTTTCAACTGAGGCCAGCTTCTTTAGGAGTCTTTGCAACAATAGAAAGCGCGTACAAACCAGACTCAAGTTCATCAGTCAATGCAGCATAAACCATACGGTGTCGCTTCACAAGATTCTGCCCATCAAACTTATCTGAAACAACCTTCACATTGAAATGAGTTTCACTGGCATTGTCTTTAACAGCAGCATGACCCGCGTGCTGATACGATACATCTTCCACTTCCAAAACCTTGGCTTCTAGAACCGCTTGAAGCTTTGACTTGATCCTGCTTGCCCTTGTTAGCAGCACATTTGCCCCTCTTGAACCCATGGATTATTATTGTCTGCCCAATAAGTTTGATGTTAAAAAATTGAAAACACATAAAGGTATATTGTATTATTAATAAACTATATATAAGAATACAATGAGGATAATTACAAAGAAAACCTAATCAAATCATATCTCTTGATTATAGTAAAAATGTTAATATATTACAATAGTGGCAATATCTCCTGATCACATTCAACGCAGCAGATACAAGTGCAATATGCAGTTCTCATAGTTCTCAAAATATTATTGGTTCTAAAATATATTGGAAATCAGTCCCAAGAACACGAACGCATAATTTGATCTCAACAAAAGATCGACTCTTTTATTATAATTCTTGACACATTTACAATGATCCCTAACCCATCTATTTATACTAAAATAAACCTTGCTAATCAAGTCTTCTAATCCTACTCAAATACTTAAAGATAATACCAAACAATAAATAAATAAATAAATACTTCCTACTTATCTACTAACTTTGCAATCCTACCTTGAATACAACTCATAGTCTCGGGCTTTAACAAGAACTTGAGTTTATCCAACCATTTAATTAAACTTGAAATATACTACTACCGTGATCAATCTTGCAACCAAAAATACCCCAAAATACCTCTTGGACTATTAGACTATGACAAGATTGACCCAATAAAATAAACATCTTTCCGCTACAACAAACCCTAACTAATATATTCTATCTAATATGATACCGGTTACAATAAAACTGATTATATGACATTAGAGCAAACTTACTGGTATAAAAGCATATCCAAACACCCACTGTAATTAATATTATGCCATATTCAAATTCTTTTCAGATTAGGGATTAAATGATTTTCTCATCATGAAAATTGTGGATTTATGTGCCCAAAATAAACAATTAAAACATAAATCTTTGGAAACCACCAAAACCCTAGTAGCAAAATACCCAAAACCTAAAAAAATCAGAGGTATACAGATAGCTTCTAATAATCAACTCATAAAAACCAAATCTTTAAAATAATTATAATAAAAATCATTCCTGATTCAAATTTATACTGAACCAAAACTACAATTTATACAATTAGCAAACAAAATCAATCGAGTAAACACAATCGATCCATTGGAAGACTTTAATATTCAAGAATTAATAAAAATTACCGGATAAAAACTCAGATTAAGAAAGGAGAAGTTGTGTCTTGTGTCGTCTCTCGTCGCCTGTTTGTGTGTTTTTCTGTGTGTTTTAGCGGAGGTGGTGTGGTGATGATATGAAGATGAAAATGGGACATTTTGCAAAGCCCAAATGTGATTAAATGTAATTGGGTTGCTACCAGCCCATTTGGGTATTGGGCTGACCTTTTTGGTAAATTTGTATAACGTTTTTGACTTTTTGGTTGTGTTTAACTCAGATATTTTAATTTATAATTTTTTTTATTTTTTTTTTAGAATTTACAAATAATTAATGTATCGATTATGCTCATTTCATTTTCTTGTTCATGCTAATTTATCAACGTGGGATAATTATATTTCATTATTCTATTGTTTTACGTGATTTATGTATGTTTATCAACTTTTTAGATGTGAAATTTGTTCATATCTAGAGATTGGTTATGACATATTTTTATTTGTTATAAATAAGCTTGTGATTGTAACAGAGCTCATTTGCTTCTATAAGTGATGAAATTCCTATTATACGAGATTTTGCCTTGTCAACTTCGTCTAATGCGAACACTACATAACTATAGAAACAAGCATAGGGAGTATTAGCGTTGAGTTGATACTTATGGAGTTATTGTTATATCCGCATATTTGAAACCAGTTTGTTCGCGTTGTATCATTATCGTGTTTCATCTAAGTTGTCAAGTCTAACAATTTGTACACATATTTTGTACAAGTCCATGAATTCTCTTATGGCTAGTGTCACAATGGCCTTGAAATTAAGATTTGTACTAGGAGAATAATATGGTATAGAACGGATCATATGTTATGTTTTCTTTATATACTGATAATCCACCATCTTGTGATGGGTTTGGCATGTGTTGTAGGTTATAATCGTCAATTCACACCATATCCACCACCGTATTTGTCCTTGGATAGTTTTGAATTTAGGGTTGTATGATATTTAAAATTTCCAAATTATATCATATTAATATTGTGTTCTCGTTATTAGAGGAGGAAAAAGAAAATGTAAAATAGTAATATTTTTTGGCGTTTTAAGTTCGAAAAGAAAATGAAAGGTTAATGTTATAATCTTTTTTTTTTCTTTCTCTCACAATTAATGAGAAACGATTGCAAACTTGCAAAGCTCGAATCTATACAATCATAATTAGTTCCCAAATTTTTTTAACGGATTTTTATTCATTAAACAAAGTCAGCGGGGAACCGGACAAAATACCATACATATCACCATTTGTATATTCCAACAAAGTGTCAAAACTATATACTCCAAAGCCATGGCAAGGCTTGCATTTAACGGCAAAATCTAACGATATTTTTTAAACATTTTTTCTATATAAATTAACAAGTAACTATATAGTGTTTCTTATTTGATCTGAGTCTTCATAAAAACAAACATGCTTTTATGAAATTTATAAAACGCAATTCCCTGTAAAGAAAACTCATGTAACCTCTACAAATTTATAGCCCATTTGAATTCAATAATATGTTGAATTCGGTATAAACTATTCTCTCATGAAGTATTGCATAGAAACATGTCGTGTAGTCTTTCTTTTATAGTTTCTAAATTTTAATAACTAAATTCTAAATGAATATATGGTTGATTGATGATTCTGTAAGTAAGATCAAAATTTCTAATTTTATTGTGATACTGCGTAAAAAATAAAACCAAGTATACAAAAGGTTTCAAAAAAAATCGTATTACCATTAATTTAAAAAAGATCAAATTCTAATTTAGTTTTATTCAAGCTAGATGACCTAATATGACGTAATAAAACTTCCACTATAATTGTGTGACGAAAATACATCTATAATAATATGTATAGAGTGGTGATTGATACACATCAAGTAAATATAATGGTCAATATTCAAAATGCATTTAAAGGGAAACGAGTGAATGGTCGTTATCATTGACATTTGACAATGCAAGTTAGGGAGACAGAGACGAAAAACGCCAGGAGAGGAGGGTCCTTGACATCATGGTTGAGAGTTAGGGGTTTCATCAACGATCACGAGTTGGATGAACGAATATTAGATTTATATGAAACATACATATAATGCATTAGTTAAAATTTAAATATGTGGTCCTCAAATAGAGATCCTGGTAGTGGTCAACCCAAAACTAAAAGATTAGAGCTTCAAATCATGCTGTAATATATTTATTCTAGAAAATCTAGAATTACAGTTAAAAAAGTTAAAATTTAAATTTCTAGTTTTGTGAAAAGAATTTTTTGATTTTGTATAATTATTAATTTATTAAACATCAATGGGGTGGGGGGTTGATGGCCTAGTTTTAAAGGAAAATATTTTAAAAACATCAAGTTTTAAATAGGTTATGAGTTTAAGTGTCACTCTCATATGAATTAAGAAATTTATCTTTTAAAAAAATATAACTATTTAAACATAGTTTTATGTCAAAAGTGTTGATAATTATTCACAAAATTTAGTACGAATGAATAGCAAATTAATAGTAGAATCGTGGGAGAACCAAACAAACATAGGAATATGTGACGTTAAAGACCATTAAATAATAATAATTATAGATGTGGCCCCTGCCGACTTCTTCACAGCCTTAGGGGAAGCTGTCGGGTAGGGTTCCCCCCCCCCTGCTAGTAATGTCCGCCCTTCATCTAATCTACCACGCGTCTATTTCTTATTGGCCACTCACTTTCTCCACACGCCCACAACTACAACTTCTCTCCGGGCCCCGCACCTCACATCTCCACACGCTTTTCTACACGTGTAATGATTTCATGAATTATTTATATTTTTTACCCTAAAACATGCGAGATGTGTATTTTGTAATATTTTCGTAACCGGACCGGACAACGAACCGAACGTCTTAGAGGTCGGACCGGTCGGACCGGATTTAAGAACCGGATAACGCAATAAATAATACAAATATTCATAAAAATATGTAGAAAAATATAAAAATTCCAAATACTACATATACAACCATTTAAACAATTTTGAGTCAAGGACGAGGGTTGTAGGTCTGTAGGAATTCGGGTTATTCGGGTTGAGATTTTTTTTGTTGAAACCACAATCCGAACCGAACCGTATTTGAGGAAACCTAATCCGAACCTAAAATCACATTGTAATTCGGTTTGAACCTAGCAACCCGAATTAGCATAAAAAAAACTTTTTTTTTCTTTCTTTTGGGTAGCCATAACTTATTCGGTTTAAACAACACAACATATTAAAAAAGTCTAAACAAAAACATATCTTCATCAAATAATGTTTTATAATTCATATATAGGTATTGGTTATTGATATAAATTAATTGAGTTAACTATAAAATATAGATTAAAATAGTGGTATAACTTAATTCAGGTTTTTCGGTTCAAACCGAATTCAAAATCTTGAAAACTAAACCAAACCAAATTACATACTCGGTTTTCGGTTTGAACCAAACCGAAAACCAAATATGTAATTCGGTTTGGTTTTAAACTGTTTTGGTTTCGATTCGGTTATCGGTTTAATCGGTTTGAAACCAAATATTGAACACCCCTACTCAATCATGTACGATTAACTATGGACTTATCCTCTCATCCATATTCAATGCGCCAAAAAACATAGGTTATATTTGACGTGTGGCATTCATTATGGGCTAGCATCTCTCATAAGGTTAGAACAGAATAACGTGTGATTCACCTTAGATGTCACAAACACCTTCCCCACAAAATACTCCCTCCCCTTTTACCATCCTATCTATTTGCATTTCCTTTGCCATCCGTTCACCATCTCCGTTAGCCGATTTCGTCATCTTTATCGACCAACTCCTAACCAGTTTTTCAATTCCTCTGTCTTCATCGTTCATTCATCGCATTACTTTTTACACTTATTCTCCACACTTCTTCGTTTTTTGATTTTAGGGTATGTACCTTGGATGATGATGAAGAAGAAACATGATCACCACTTCAATGTGATTTTTCAGTAACGAACCTATACATACTTGCCCGATTTCGTGTTTCATATTGTTTCCATTTTTTAATTTCGTATTTCTTGTTCTTCATCGACACGGGAAAGGTTTCTTGAAGTGAAGAACCAAAGAAAAGTGGATGAAGAAGGGACAAGATGATGGTATTTTGGTGATCCTTAAACATTCCTTTTAAAAGTTTAAAATTCCATTACGTGGGGAAAGACTTTTAAATTCCATTGATTGATAAAATTTAATGAACTTTCTTATATTTTTTTTTGGGAACGGCAGGAATATATTAGAAAAAGAAAACCGGAACTAACAGGAAGGTAGACCCAAAAAACACAACACCGAGTACGTCACAAAATGAAATAAAGTTATAGCAATGAGTCCAATCTAAATTAACCGCGTTGATCTATTTTTGATCCATAAGAAGCTAGTTGCTTTAATACCCTCCATGGTTCTCCTAATGCAAACATCTTTGTTGTTTAGCCTCTTATCATTATTAGCCCTCCAAATACTCTAAAAAATCACTAGAAAAATCCCAAGAAGAATTCTTTGTTTCTTGTCATTTCTCAAAACCAAGAAAGGAAGCTCCAAAAGATCTTCCAAACACAATTAGGAATAGTTGCCAATTTGACTACACTTGAACTTGCCCTCACATATTTTTATCAAATCACAATGAAGTAAAATATGGTTCAAGTCATTGATGCTATGAACACAAATCGGACATAAATCCGCACCAATAAAGTTAACACCTCTCTTAGAAATAGCTACGAGAGTAGGAAGACATCCATAGAAGCTCTCCACTCAAAAAAAGTTTATCTTAATCGGAAGTTCGGAACCCAAGAATCCCATTTATACAAATTAAAAGGAGCCACATCCAAACTTCCCTCTAATTTGGTATGAAGATCTTTAGTAGAAATAAACTTTTTTTTAGACGTAAATATTCACGATAATGATTTAATCAATAGACTTATCTAATTTTTTTTGGTAAATATGTTAATGATTAAATTTTCAATTAAGTTGCAATTTCAACTCAAAATAAGTGTGTTAAACAAACGCCGCGTAAAGTTGAAACCCGTGTGCCTCCGTACTCATAAGGACATCACCAGTCACCAATACGCCGGTTATTATCCCCGGAAAAGTGCAAATTAGGTCAGATCTATCAATGCATAACATAAAACCGTAGATCTAAAATATTTGATAACGGAATCGCCATAGAAATCCAGAAAATCAGATTACAACTTCAGGAAAACGTTGCGGAACAACAATAGAAGAAATTACAACGAAGATTTCTCTAAATGTTGCAAAAAGAGAGATCCGATCAAAAGTATTTACAGTCGCCGACGATAACGTTTTCAGACGGCCGAAAGAGATCATGCCGTTCGCTAATCGATTGCTAATTTTTAGACATAAAAGCTACGACGCTTCAGCCAGTGGCGGAAGGTTGAGATCTATTGCGATGCGCTGCGGTGCCGGTGTAGGCGACAGTTTCAGATCAACAATAGACGATGAATTTGAGTCATCACTCTGCGCAACGCTAAGAGATTGCCGGAAAATAGCGGCGGATCGGTCGTAGCCGATGTTGTGGTGAACTTGAACTTGACCGGAGAGGAAGATGCCGTCGTAATAAAACATCTGGTTCGACTGCGGCGAGAAAAATCCGGTCACCGGAGGATACTGGAACATGTTCTTCTGGTGGAACGGAAACTGAACGGCAGACGGAGCCGGGACAGCGTAAGAGAGGTTGAGATCTAACGACGGCACAACCGATTCCGTCTCTTGATTCGTCGACTCAACGGTACTACCCTGACTCGTACTCTGATGACTCACTAAACTCGCTTTTTTAAACAACTCATCATCCTGCACCTTCAACAAACAATTTTCATCATACACAGGAAAATTAGTCTTCGCCTTAGCACCACGAAACTCACGCGCCGCCGCGTCATACGCCCTTGCAGCAGCCTCCGCCGTGTCAAACGTCCCTAGCCACACACGGCTTTTTTTGCCGGGATCACGAATCTCGGCGGCGTACCTCCCCCACGGCCTCTTCCGTACGCCCCTAAAATGCGGCTCTTTCTTTTGCAACCCTAAACCACAGCTGCCGTTAACTTTAACGGCCATCGGCGCTGTATCTTTAGGTGACATGATATGATAATAATAATAATATAAAAAAACTTGACGGCAGTTTAGGGAGAAAGAAGAAGTGATAGGCTGATTATATAGGATGAATGGGGGAGAACGAGTCAACGGAAGGAGCGTAAATGGGGCAGCCGCCCATGAAGGCGAGGGTTACGTGGCATGGCGGCATCGTGTTTTATACTTATTATTATATAGTTTTAGTTTTAAGCCGTTCAAAAAAAATATATATAGTTTTAGTTTTAGTTTTAGTTTATACGTGTAGTATTGCTGTCTGAAACGGCTGAAATGAAGGAATTACGTAACGCGTTCTGGGGATTCTGTTACCCACGCGCTATTGTTCGTTAAAGTGATTCATTAGAGAGATTCCGTTGCCCACGCGCTATCCGTTTCTAAAATGATATCTTTCTGATGAATTATACACAGGTTTAATTGTATTTTTTGTAAAAGAACTATGAATTATTGTTAAAAAATAAAATAATAATTATATTTGATTAAATTAATATAAACATATTTGTCTTGGGGGCATTTTGGTAGTAAAACAATGTACTACTTAACCGAATGATTGGGGGTTTAAATTTTGTGAAATGCATTTGTGGTGATTTTAGTATAGAAAATGGTTCTAAAGCTTCTCATATTTTTCGCTTATTCAATACAGGGATACAACGCGTATATATATACATAGAAGGGAAAGCTAAAATAAGAAAACATGTGAATTACTGCTACATTATCTCTTATACATAAGGCAAAATTTTGACCAAATATACCCGGTCAAAAGTGGGACCGGTCTCTTTACTTCCCTTAAGTTGGTGCATTTAGGTTTCGAATTCCCAACTTGTCTAATACTGAACGAAGTTGCTGTGAGCCAAGGGCCTTGGTAAGTAGGTTGGTTATTTGAGTTTTGGTGTCGATGTAGATCGGTTCAATCTCTTTCGATTCTACCCTTTCTCTAACGAAATAGCAATCCATCTCCACATGTTTTGTTCATTCAAGAAACACCGGGTTATTAGTTACGTGTCTAGCCAATTGGTTATCGCAAAACAAAGGTGTTGGGCCATTTATACTTACTTCGAAACCCTGTTCATAATCGTCTGGAATAGGGACAACCGAGCTAATCCGAGTCACAATAAGCTGTGAGATTAATTCCATTGTTCTTTGGAAAGAGTATAGCCTGTCTCGGTGTGGTCTTAAGGTAATGAAGCACACTCTAATTGCTGTCTCCATATGGTTTTGCCTCGGGTATCCAACAAATTGGCGCAAAATGTTGACAGAATAAGCCACGTCGGGTTTAGTTGCTTGAAGATAAAGAAGCATTCCCACCATTCTATACTGACTTGCATCAACAGGAACTTCTTCATCTCCCTTATCAAGTTTTAATTTTTGCTCCCTTCGGAACATGCTAGACCGACAACCGTGGAGACCACTATCTTCCAAGATATCCAACGTATACTTCATTTGACTTAGCACCAAACCTTCCCGAGTTCGAGAAACTTCAATACGTAAGAAATATTATAGAGTTCCAAGATCTGTAATGCTAAATTTTTATCCAAATGTGACTTTGTTTGATGTATTTTCTCCAAACTATTACCGATGATAATCACTTCGTCCACGTATATAAGTTTCGCTTCACTTATGTCTCCCCTTTTATGAATAAACAAAGAACGATTGCCATGTGATTGTTTGAAGTCAAACTCGAGTAACGCAACCGTGAATTTGTGGTACTAGCTCTCAGAGAGGCATGTTATAGCCCGTATAACGACTTTCTGAGTCTGCAAACCCTAGTCTCGTCTTTCCTTGCGAACCCATGTGGTATTTTCATATACACTTATTCTTCCAAGTTTCTTTGCAAGAATGCATTGTTCACGTCAAGTTAGTGTATTATCCGGTCTCTTTTGACGGCAATGGCTAGAAGTGTACGAACTGTGACAATCTTTGCAACCGGTGCAAACGTGTCATAGAAATCCACGGCTTCCATTTTAGTGAAACCTTTTGCAACAAGGCGCACCTTGTATTGCCCCACCTCTCTATTCGGTTTGTATTTAATCTTGTAGACCTATTTAGAGTCTATAGCCCCTTTTTCCTTAGGTAAGTGCTCGAGGGTCCAAGTGCCATTTCGTTCTAGAGCTTAGATTTCAGTTTTCATATCTTCCTTCCATTTGCCATCCTGTAATGCTGGGCTGAGACATTTTGACTCATCATTCGAGTTGATGGCCGCTAAAAATGCTATATGAGAATTTGAAAATTTATCATAAGAAACAAAATGAGGAAGAGTGTACCGGTGTAACACTGGTCAAATTTAATTCCCAATTCTAGCAAGAAATAAAACCCATGGGTTGGATATGTAAATAGCTCAAAGTTCAAGAATCAAAACGTCAAAAATTTGGGATTTTGAGGCGGTAACCGACCAACACCGCCTATAACGGCCTGTTACGGCCTGAGGAAGGAATTGACCAGATGATGCCACGTGTCCGGGTGACTCATGATGATGAAGTGACGCGTGTAACCCTATAAAGAACCGTCATCCCCGGTAATGGTCTGTCATGGCACCATAACGGATCGCCACGACCTCGTGCCGGTCTATCACGTCGCAATTTGGCCGAAGTAACCAGAAGGTGCCACGTGTAATGCTGACTCTAAACCCTAAAGCGGTGACGGACTGTCGCCCACCATAACGATCCGTCATGGAGTGGCGAGATGGACCGTCACCCCCCCCCCCCCCTTAACGGTCTGTCACAGAGCCAATTTTAGCCTATAAATTGAATCCAAAGCTTGTTCACTTCTACACATCATTCAAACGACTTTCCACTTCTGTTACGTACCGTTCTCCCGAGGAAAATATACGATTGTCGTTTAAGTGCTGCACTATTGGCAGAAACGCTAGAGAAAGCAGGATAAGGCGCTAGAGCTATAGTCCCACACTTCTATGCAAGCCTCAACCTTAGTCGTTGCTATCTTTTATTCAGGTGAATATGTTTATTGCTTTTCAAACTCTTGAAAATGTTTACGTTTACGAAAATGGAAATGCAAGTATAAAATATTTTAATGCATAAAGGATTTTACGGAAAAAACATTCAGGTTATAAATATAAGTAAAACTTGATCAAGTGATACACGTGTTACGGGTGCAATTCCCATAACAGGGCTGGTATTTGGCTGTAATGTGGTGTAAGACGGAAGGTTCCGTGTGACCACGCATGTAATGTAAGACTGTGACTCGAGTTCTAGCAACCATATTACATAACGAAATACCGGTGTATATTGTGGTTGTACACTCAGATGAAATACATTTGTTGGATGTGTAGATCGGACCCGTATTATTTTTATTATTGTTATTGCCAAAACGATTTTGTGTCCAATGTCCTGATAAATATATTCACCAGCGTTCCCGCTGACGTTTCATTTTCGAAAATGTTTTCAGGTAATCAATAAGATATATAGATTATCGAGAGTAGTCCTAAGGGATAGCCTCGTGGACAAATGTAAATATGTTTTTGATAGGGTTATGTGCTGAAAGGATTCCGACTCCCTAGGCACAGAAGATAGGTCTGCAGGATATAAGTTAAGAAGATGTGTCTCAGGATGGCGATTTTCTAGACACATGATACTCCCGTGATATGCAAAAGGATAGGTGCTGAAAGGATAAACTCCCTAGATACCTTGTTCTAAAAAACTTGGTATTGAAACGATAAACTCCCTAGGCACAGACCAAACTACCTTGTGGCTCAAAATAAAACCTGAGGTTATGCAGGATATGTTGTAAATGGTTCGAACCATGTTTTGTAATCAAAGGCGTACTTTCCCCCAACTCTCGGGTTGGGAATTTATGTAAAAGATTGATCCAAACGAATTTTCGCTGCAAAACCATCTGATTTATCCATAATGGATAAAATAAAATTTATTGGAGATCCCAATCTGGTCGCACGCCCGGTGTGTCATGAAACTGGGGTGTGACAACCGCCAAGGCTCCTTGATTGGTTGCGGTTTGCGAGTTGTCTACCGAAGTTGGAAGCTTGACACCATAGTCATCAAGATGTTTCGGTCGTGTCCTGTTTCTGTTTCCTCTGATTTCTTCAGCCGGTGGCGACGGCGTGGCTCCAAATTTGTTTCATTTGTGAAGTCTTGCATGTTGCCATGCGTGGGGCTTTCTTGCATGGATTCTTCAAAGTGTGAGTCTGTGATGTTTTTCATGTTATCATGCGTTGGGTTTTCTTGCGTGGTTCGTTCAAAAACTTGCCCAATATCACTTGTAGTGAGAGTCTCCTCATTTATAACTTCTTGATTGGCTATTGTCTCATGAGTGGAATCTAATTTACACTCTTCATTTTGAATGGGTGTATCTTTCCCAAGTCTTGTCTCTGTATTATATGGAAATCAAAAGACTTCTTCTTTGTTATCTTCTTTCATCTCGGCGTGACCGAAAGGAAATCTGTCTTCTACAAAGTTAACGTCCCTTGACAGTACCATTTTGTTTTGTTGTATGTCGTAGACTTTATATCTTTTTGTTCCTTGTGGGTACCTCATAAAGATCCCCAGTCCCCCTCTCACTTCTAACTTGTCACCCTTGGTTTCTATGTTTCTGTAGCAGGCCAAACAGCCATAATTATTTACAGTGTAACTGATTTCTAAAAGTAAGTGATAATTATTTAAAGAATAAATGATAATAATAACTATTCTAAGATTAAAATAGTTATTTGGAATAAATAATTTTCACTTAAAGGGTATATAATTGTTAAGGATAAACAATTATTTACAAGGAGAACTTGTTTATCTTAGCAATATAAATCATTAAGGATTGGTTTAAGTATTAAACATTTTCTTTACACACTAAAGTGAAATAAATAATAAGTATTTATAAGTGTGTAAAATGTTTAAATAGAATTTCTCATAAAGTTTATATTTTTAAATATAAGTTTATAAATGATTAAGAAATAAATAATGTATAATTATTTCTCTTTTTCAAATTTGTATATTGATTATAAGTCTTTAAAGTTTAAATAAAATTTTAGTTTATAATGTTTCCTTCAAATGGTAAGTTTATAAGTGTAAGTATTTAATTTAAAGTTTATGTTTTAAAAGTATAAATTTATAAATGTTTTAAAGTCTTTATAAAGGTCATAGGTTTACAAGAGTTTAGAAAATAATTAAAGCATATTTATTTTCTCACGTTTTATATAAACAATAGGTTTATGTTTATATAAATTTTATAAAGTGTGTAAATTTATAAATAAATTTTATAAACTTTTCTGAGTTTAAAAGTTTATAAGTTAAATTAATGATTTGGATAAAAGAATCCTTTTTAATTTAGAATACAAATAATAACTTCTGTGAAATTATGAGTTTTATAAAGGTTTTAAAAGTATTTTTATAGATTTTATGGATTTAAAACCAAAATTAAAGATTTAGTTAATTATAGGTTTAACTAAGTTTTATTTAATTAAAAATGTTCCCGAATGTAAAAGTGTAAAAAAAAACCGGATTTAAGTTTACAAAAGTTTTATAGATTTTATAAAAATAAGTAGAAGTATAAAAACTAGATGAAAAGTATAAAAAAAATTGGAATAACAAAACTGGGGGCTGACCGGATCGAACTCGGGTCACTGCCGGGTGGCTAACACACACTCGCACACCAACCAGCCCGACTACGGGTTTGTTGGTTTATAACACAGAAAATAAATTTTTAAACAGTTTCTCAAATCGACCCAAATCCCATATGAACCCTAGGTTTCTAATCCCGTAATTACACATCGAATTGCCCTTTGTTATTGGTTGTAAACAGAGGGCTTTCGATCTATGGATTGTAACGATCGTAATGGGCACAAGAATTACCTGAATCGGTGTTGATTTGAGTGAGAACGGCCTGGGCATGAAGTTGACTGTCAAGGGACTGAATTCGACGATGCAGCTTCGAGTTGAAGAAATTGAGAGTAATGGGAGTATCAGTGGTGTATCGTTGATGTGTAGCATCTGGTATTTATAACCGGTTTCGCGATTTAATGCCGAATTAGGTGGGAAGTTCGCGAACGGCTCCATCGAATTAATTTGCGGCTCACGCGGCGCTAGGCTCGAAATTTGGCATTGATGGATGTTGGGTTTCGGTCGCATGCGGGAGGCGAACCCGAGGTTCAACGAATCCGGACGGAAGATCGTGATTTCACGAAAATAGATGAGAAACGGTGAGGCGGGGTGGGTCGAACCCACGACCGGTTCTGAGACCGGAAGTTTGAACAAATGGCAAAACAGGCCCTTGGAGTTTCACTGTTGTAACATTTCATGTTTAAAAGTACATTCTAGTTTAAAACACGTTTGAATATTGACAGTTTTAGTCTCCGGACTTTTTATAAAAACAATTATGTTTTATTTATAAAAACTAAGCAAGTCTTATAAGTTTTTATTTCTTTTATTATTTTATTAAATAATTTCTAGGATTTATGATTTGTAAGTTTAAATGTTTTAGAAATATGTTTATAAATTATTTATATAATTATAACTCATATGTTTTAAGAATTTTAATAATATCTTGTTTAATAAAGATAAAAAAAAATAATAAACATATATATATATATATATATATGAATGTTTTCCTTAAATTCATATTAAATAAAAAAATTTACTATTTAAGGAAATAAGAATTAAAGTTTAAAATAACACGGTAAGCGTTTTAGGAAAAGGTACATCGAAAAATCCGGGGCATTACAACATCTTCATCCTCATTCGTATAATTTAACTAAAAATCATCATTACATAAATTTATCTCTAAATTTTGTTTATCTTCTAAAACCTTGTATCTCATTAACCATCTCTATCCGTATATTCTTTTTTTATTATGACTTTCTCTTTTTTACATTTACAATAATAACTACTAATTATATCGTCTTGTTCTCTCTTTTTTGTAATATTGATTTTTAAAGTCAATTGTTTTGTGTGGCGAGCCTCCATGGAAAAGATCCCCTTGAAACCAGCTTTAGCTAGGCGAGGGGTGGTCCTCGACTCTCTCGGGTGCTCTCTATGTAATGAGGATTCCAAACCGGTAAGTCATATTTTTGTGACCTGCCCATTTGCTTTGCGTTTAGAATGGCGTTAACTTTTGGTGTAAGCTCGATTCTCTCAATCAGTCAATTGTGACTCTATAAAGTATATGGATAACTTCATACAATAGTAACCAAGTTTTTCAAGTGTTCTAATTAAGTAACTCAAAGTTTTTTTATCCCTTTAAATTCACTCAACTTTTTGTAAATGTTCCAATCCTATGTAATATTTTTATAAATGTTTAAATATTTTAAAATTGAATGAGATAAATGAAACATATATGAATATTGTTTACTATTTAGCAATTGTTTTTTTCTAATTCGACATAAATATAACAATTTTGAAACTTGTTTATTATTTGATGAATTTTTTTTCTTCACTGTTACCTCTAATTTTAAGTTAATTAGAATAAATTTTTTTATTTATTAATAACTAATATTCATATATATTTTAAGTGCTGTTTTTATTTTATTTTTGTCATTAAAAAAATCAAACATATTTTTCTCAGAGCAACTATGTGAAAAAAAAAACATGATCGATCCTTAAAAGTTGTTAGACTTGTCCTTGCAGAAGGTCGCATTTTTGTTAACGTTGACGATTAATTGCTAAATTTTAGACTTATCCTTAAATTTAGAATTAATTTATAATTATGATTTGATTGGAGGTGTGGGCAAATGGTGAGTGGGTGCAGAGGGAAGCACGTGTCGGATAACAACAGGACAACAGGAGACTGCGGTATGGGGCCTACCACCCCCACCCATGTCCAAATCCCACCGTACACGCCACCTTCCTCTACTTTACGTCTCCATGTAGGAAAAGCCAAAACTCCATTCTACCATTTTTAATATTTAATAATAATTATATACTAATGGTCGTTTGGTCCGGTGTAGCTCGGGAGCTCTCAATATTTGAGAGGTCACTGGTATGAATCAGGGGGGATTTTCGGTGACAGGTTTCCTCCGGGGGGGCGCGGTCACCTTATTCTTCAGGTGGATTTCGATTCGCTTTACATTTCAAAAAAATTTTAAAAAATAATTGTATATTTAAACGTACTTTTTACTATTTTTTTGTATAAAATACGTGATGCATATCTTGACCTTACATATACATTTGGTTAATGATCTTTTAAATTAACAAAATTTAGGTTTTTATCACAAAGTACCCAGGTCTTACTTTTTTTTTTGATAAATTTCTTGAGCTCCCCGGAACTTAAACCCGAGAACTTGATGTTAAGAGGCTTTGCTCCTTACCATTGGGCCACAATCTCCAATGGCTTTGACCCGGTTCTTACCGGAAGCAACATCTCTGTCCATCTGATGAAGTTAAGGCATACCCTCATCTCACTCTTTTCAGATCCTATTCTCTCTAAGCATGATATTACTGGGTTTGTTTGTTGTAAAAAAAGAAAACTAGTTTTTATAAATAAAGTCAAAAATTGAACTAGTTTACATAAAATAACTTATTTTAGATTAAAGTTTAATTTCAACAAGTCATAAGTGTGAGCCTTTAAAAACTTTTAGGTATAATCATAATACACTTTTAACAAAAAAAAAACATATATATAATGAAAGAGTTATAATATTAAACCACTCTACACGTGGTCAAACGTTTCCTTATCAAATCAGTGGTCCAACGTGCTTATATTGTTTCTAATTTTTATTAGAAAAAGTTATAAAACTGTCCATTTCTTCTAGAAATTATGAATTTTGTTTTAAACTTTATTAAGTGCTCTTTTACTCTATGCTTAATGTTTATTTTTTCTAAATATTTTCGTTCACACTATCTTTTTTTTTAATCGACACTCTGATATTGAAGTCAAAGAAAGAAAAAAGAAACATAATGAATGCAAACCCAAATTATTTTAATCATAATTTTCATATGTATATTTGTCTATCATCTTTACACGTTAAACTCAAACTCATATAAACAAAAGACGTGTTTAGTTTCATGTTCTTTACAACCGAATTCATAACTTTTGCTAAAAACTATGTAAGATAAAAAAAAATATTATTACTTGTTACATTTACAATCTACTCAAAACGTGTTTATGATATTTGAGACATTAAATTCGTTATAACCCAATATTTTTCATGTAAACAAAACATAACAATGTAGAATTCGCTTAAGGTCTTGCTCCAAGTTCAAAAATCTTGTCCTTATTTTGCAAGGTTTTTACCTTGCATCTGGGCTGGAAATTAACGTAGGAAAGTGCAGCCTCATGAGGGTAAATGTGTCGGATTCAAGCGTTTTAGAGACCACCTCAAACATCGGATGTAAGGTGGGTACTATCCCTTTTTCTTATATTGGTTTAGTGGTGGGGGCAAATATGAATTTGGTTAAAAGTTGGAGGCCCGTCATAGATACTTTTGAGGCTAGATAATCTGTTTGGAAGGCAAAGAATCTCTCTATCGGTGGTCGTGTGGTTTTAATTAGGTCGGTCCTTGATAGTCTCCCGGTTTATTACTTCTCGTTATTCAAAGCTCCCGATAAAGTGATAAATGTCTTGGAAAGGATCAGAAGAAACTTCCTTTGGGGTAGTGCCGGAAACACTCGTAAGATTAATTGGGTTTGTTGGGATAAAGTTTGCACTCCAAAGTCGGTTGGGGGGTTGGGGTTAGGGTCCCTAACAAATCTGAATCTTAGACTTATCGTAAATGGTGGTGGAGATATAAAACCAAAACCCATGTACTTTGGAAGGAGGTTATTCTTTGTATCCACAATCATCACCGTGTCAGCCCCTTCATTCCCGAAAGACGGGATTTATTAAAAGGATAGAATTTTCTTTGATCAACTGAAGGTAGACTTAGCAACTATGTTTGTGGAAAAGGATGGCAAATGGCTATGGAGTGGTGATAGTCAAGGAGTTTTTACGGTCAAGTCGATGCACAAGTTACTTTCCAACCTTAATCTCCCAACAGTTAATTACGTGATAAATTGGAGTAAATGGGTCCCCCATGAGGTTAACAACTTTTTTGTGGCGGACTGAGCTGGATAGGATCCCCACTATGTCGGCTCTAATTAGAAGGCAAGTTTCCCTAAACTCGGTTCTTTGTCCTCTCTGCCTTCATTGCCCAGAAGCATCTATTTATTTCATGTTCGTATGCTGATGTGTTATGGGCATTCATTAGTTCGTGGTGTCAACTACCACCTATTTATGCTTTTTCAATCCGGGATCTTTTGGACTTGTTTAAAACTGCTTCGGCTATTCCAAAAAGAAGCAATGATATTCAGACCATTGTTCACACGGCTATATGGAGTCTCCGGAAACTCAGAAATGGAGTTGTCTTTGGTAATAGGTGGGCTTCGATTAAGTAACTCTTCGAATACCTCAAAAGTACAAGCTTTTTTTGGGTAAGGAATATATCGGATATTAGGGCCATTGATTGGAAAAATTGGAGTGAATTCAAGATATAATGCTTGGTCTTTCTTGTTTGTTTTTCCTTTTGTTGTAATTTCCTAGCTCCTGATGGTGCGTTTTTTTCGTTAATAAAATTCTGCCTTCCAAAAAAAAACGTGATTATCAAACCATTAGCAATCATCAAAACTAACTTCAAAAGTAAACAAATATATCTAAATTAAAGACTAACACAAACTTAAAAACATCAACTTCTTATCATCAATACACCATCATCATGAGTCGTGATTTAGTAGTATTTACGTTGGTTTGTTCGGGATTGAGCAAGTAGACTAGGCTGACAAGTATAAGTATTAAAATATTATGGGCTTGTCATCGGCTAAACGAACGAAAAAATTAAATTTGTATAATATTAATAATGATTTAAAAATCAAATAAGTTTTAAAATAATATTTAAGGAACGTATATAAATGAACATAAATGAACGTAAAATGAACGAAATAAGCAAACGTAAATGATCGTTCACGAATGAGATATTTGTTTATGTTCATTCATTAAATTAAATTTACAACTTTTTTTATTAATGTTTGTTTATAAAAAAATGAACTATTCACGAACAACTCACATGTTATTCGGTTTGTTTACGTGCCTGCAGAGCTAACCAAGCCATCATACAATACGTATAATAAGACAGGTAAGCTGGTGAGTGGTGTTTGTATAATACGGTGATTTAAAAAATAAATAAAACAAAGTAATTGAGTGTAGATGAGAAATTGGTGGGTGATTTGGTCCACCTAATAAAGCGTCAGTTGTAGACGGCAGCCACCACCTGACAGCTCTACTGGCCGCCAGACAGCCTGCCCACTCTCCTATAAATTATTAGATATTATTACACTAGTTTAAAAAAAATATTAATACATAAAATTATTAAATATTTATATATATATATATATATATATTTACATGTGTAAAAATAGAATATATATATTAAGAATATAAAACAAAATTCAAAATATATAAAAATTAATATATAATTAGGTTTTAAAAATACATTAATTACTATTTAAAATAATTTGACTTTCATTTACTATATATTTGAAAATAAAAGTTACATAATTAGATGTCAAAGTTTCTTATAATAAGAGATAGTTAAAAATAAATGTGTTTTATTAGCATAATTAGTATATTTTCTTTAAAAATATATTATTATTAAAATATAGATGTGTATTAATTAAGAGAGAGAAACAGAAAAAAATGATGAGAATAAATGTGGAAACGACACATGACATGGAAAAAACTTTATTTATTATATAGTATACAAATATAGATGTTTTTCCAAAATATGGATAAAATATTCGATAATATAAAAAAACTGCCTATCTAGATCATGTAACCTGCTATGCTGCTGAACTATTCATACTCGTTAGTGTTTAATAGGTAAATCTAATTAAAATACATGATTTAGGTTTTTATTAAATAACATATATTTTAAATACAACATATTATATGAAAGTCATATTTATGTACACCAGGTTCTTCTGTAGTTGTAGTACTGTAGGGGTGTGAAAAAAAACAGAAATCCAACTCGTATCCGTAACCGAAAAAACTTGAACCGAATTATGAATTCAGTTTTCGGTTCGGTTATTAACCGTATCTGAATTGCGAATTCGGTTTTCGGTTCGGTTAACTGATATACCTTATTTTTTAACTCGGTTTGTTTGGTTAGACATATTTCCAATACGGTTCGGTTTATTCGGTTGAATTGGTTTATTTGGATATACTTTTTTTTTAAATCGGTTTATTCGGTTCGGTTAGAAAAATTTCCAATTCAGTTCGGTTAGATAACGGATAATGGTTAAAAAATCAAAACTGAATAAACCAAATCGAATAAATCGAACAAACCGTTAACCGAATCGATAAACAACCTTAAGTAGTACTTTAAGTAGTAGGCAACTTTTTTTTATGTTGGATAAAGATGAATGTTCACATCTCATATACAATCGACAAACAGGAATATTATATCAATAAACAAACCGCTCGTGTATTGTTAAAAAATAAATTTTCATAGATCATTTTTTGTTTATTATAATAAATTAGTTTAGAACCCGTGTACTAAACAAGGGGTGAATATTATCAATATATAAAATTCTTAAATCTTTAATTATATATTTTACAGGTGTAAAAATATATTATATATACTAAGTATAGAAAACAAATTTCAAAATATGTAAAAATTAATATATAATTGAGTTTCAAAAATACGGTAATTACTATTTAATATAATTTGACTTTCATTTATTATTTGATTGAAAATAAAAGTTACGGAACTAGATTTCAAAATTTTTTTATAATAAGTGATAATTTAAAATAAATATGTTTTATTAGTATAATTAGTATTTTCTTTAAAAATATATTATTATTAAACGATAAAAGGTGTATTTAAAAAAAGAGAGAAGCGGGAAAAAATGATGAGAATGAATATGAATGCGACACTTGGCATGAAAAACCTTTATTTATTATATATATATATTCAATTCTAAAATGTTTATCAAGTTTATATAACACACCAAACGTAAAACACGCGGAAGCTTAAAACAAATCCCAGGAAATATTTTTTTTTTTTTTTTTTTTTTTTTTTTTTTACTCCTCGCGTACCGCGAGACATACTAGCCACCTCCCTCGCGTACCGCGAGGGAGTCCCAAAAACAAGCCGGAACCCAGGTCTCTCGCGTACCGCGAGAGATTTCCCTGCAAGCTCTCGCGTACCGCGAGGAGACCCCTCGAAGCATCTCCGAAACCCTTGTCCCTCGCGTACCGCGAGAGAACCTATCCCGGTTCTTCGCGTACCGCGAGGAATCAGATTTCCAGAGAGTTTCAGTTTCCTGCAAAATTTATACTTAGCCAAATTTCCAACTTTTTCACTACTACAAGACATCTAAAAATTCCCAATACTTGGGTTTTGACCCAAGACACATCAACAACATGTAAATACACTAAAACACCATTTGTGTATCAAATTTAATCCATAAAAAGGATTTCTAAATACCATCAAAATACAAAATACGCATACGAGAATCCGCCAACGCCTTGGACTTGACTTGGACTACATCGGAGCTTTTCCTACAACCACATAAACATATCACCATTAGTAATGAAGATAAAACATAACAAACAAGTAAATTCTACTTGTTTCCACCCATTCCCCCATTTGACCCGTTTCCACCAAATTTTAACATTTGGCTACATAACACTTGTATTTCACCTACAAGTTTCATTCTTTTCATTTATCATTCATATTAACACATTTCCTTTTCCATTATGGCACATAGGCCATAATCTCATTTCCATTATAACACATGATCATAACTCACCCATTTGACCCATTTGACCCGTTTGCACCCATTTGGTCAATTAAAGTTTTCATACACATACTTTTCACATACAAGTTTCTTTCATCATTTCATTACCACATTTCCATTTCCATTATGGCACGTAGGCCATAACTTCATATCCATTTAGGATACGAGATCATACTCCATAACCAATCTATCCATTATGGTACTTGGACCATAACTCCATATTCATCTATCCATTATGGTACTTGGACCATAACTCCATATTCATCTATCCATTATGGTACTTAGACCATAACTCCATTTCCACTATGATTCTTTGACCATAGCCTCCTTTCCACTATGATTCTTAGACCATAGCCTCCTTTCCACTATGATTCTTAGACCATAGCCTCCTTTCCACTATGATTCTTAGACCATAGCCTCCCTTTCCACTATGATTCTTAGACCATAGATTCACCACGTTTTCATTGTAGTATTATGACTATAACTACCTTCATTCATTTTGCACATATCCATTATAGTATTTCAACTATAACTACATTCATTCATTTGCACATAACCATTATAGTATTACAACTATAACTACATTCATTCATTTGCACATAACCATTATAGTATTACAACTATAACTACATTCATTCATTTGCACATAACCATTATAGTATTACAACTATAACTACATTCATTCATTTGCACATAACCATTATAGTATTACAACTATAACTACATTCATTCATTTGCACATAACCATTATAGTATTACAACTATAACTACATTCATTCATTTCAGCATTATAGGATGCACACATAACACAAATACCTCCATTTATCATCATTACTAAGTAAGTGCAAAGGCACTTACCTTTCGGGTTAGAAGATCCCGCATCCACCATCTCGACTCACAATTTGATTACCTAAACATATACACCTAGTTTAGTAATCTAACATTCATCAAATCACATTATAATTGGGTTCACAACCCAATTTCCCCTTTTTAACCCAAATTGACCCGTTTGGGTTATCCTCATAACCAAACACCCTCTTTCACCACAAACTCACCCACTTGAGTTTCATTATCTTAATCTTAACACTAATTTTTCTTTCAAAAATTATTATTAAGTTAATTTGGTGTTTGTTCAAGTGTCTAACATCTTAAAAACACTTAATCTTCATTAATTCATCATTTATCATCATGATCCAAACACCCCCAATTTCCACCATATGAACCCTAACTTTTCAAAATCATAATCAAAGGGTTCTAGGATGTTAATCACTACTCTTTACCTTTAGTTTAGCTAGATTATCAATAATCTAACACCATTTCATCACATGCATACAAAATTTCGGTTTTCTTTCAAAACCCATCAAGAACACATCTAAAGTGAGATCAAAAGGATGATTAACACTTACTTGATGTTAGGAAAGTGTTGTGTGAGCCAAAACCTTCTTAAAACAAGCCTAAAATGCACGATTTAGCTTCAAAATCGTTTTTCTCCTTTTCTCCTTCTTCCCCAAGGAAGAAAATGAGACCAATTTTGACTTTTTACTAGTCAATATGGCAGATTTGCCATGTTACACTTTTAGTCCCTCAACTTTTCATTTCACCCATTTCATTCTAAAGTTAGTTAAAACTAACATAACCCCACTACAAACTTGAAACCCACTTGTTTCAACTTATTTCTAAAATATTATTTTCACCATAATATTAATTAGAAATATTTATTTATTTGAAAACGAAACCCGGATTTTGGTTCGTTACAAATCACCTCCCCTTATTTGGGTTTCGTCCCCGAAACCCGTCTTCACATAAAAAGGTTCGGATAGTATTTGAGCATCTCTTCCTCGGTTTCCCAAGTCAATTCCGCCCCCTTTCTATGCTTCCATCGAACCAACACTTGGCTAATCTCTTTATTACGTAACCGTTTCACTTTCCTATCCAAGATTGCCACCGGTTCCTCAACATAAATCAACATTCCATCGATCCCTATATCATCCAAGAGAACAAAAGTAGACTCATCCGCTAAACATTTTCGCAAATGGGACACGTGAAACGTGTTATGAAGTCTACTTAGTCCCTCCGGTAGCTCCAAACGATAAGCTACCGCACCCACCCTTGCAATAACCTTAAACTGCCCAATAAAACGTGGACTTAGCTTCCCCTGTTTCCTAAACCGTATCACCCCTTTCCAAGGAGAGACTTTCAAAAGCACAAAGTCCCCCACTTGAAACTCAATCGCCCGCTTCCTATTATCCGCATAGGACTTCTGGCGATCTTGCGCCGCCTTCAAGCGAGCCTTAATTTGGTCAATACTAACATTAGTTTCCTTGACCGCCTCCACATTACCAAGCTCCCGTTGACCAATTTCACCCCAGCACACGGGTGTTCGACACTTTCTCCCATACAATGCCTCAAAAGGCGGCATACCAAAACTAGAACGGTAACTATTGTTATAAGAGAATTCCGCCAACGGTAAATGGTCGTCCCAACTACCACCAAAATCCAAAGCACACGCTCACAACATAATCCTCGAGCGTTTGAATCGCACGCTCGCTTTGTCCATCCGTTTGTGGATGATAAGCGGTGCTAAGGCTCAACCTCGTCCCCATGTCCTCATGGAATTTCTTCCAAAAACGAGAAGTGAATCTCGTATCCTGGTCCGATATGATCGACACCGGCACCCCATGGCGTGACACAATTTCTTTCACATATAATTCTGCCAATCTATCCGATGAGTATGTTTCCTTTATAGGTAGGAAATATGCACTCTTCGTCAACCGATCCACTACTACCCATATCGCATCATAACCCTTTCGGGTCTTTGGTAGTTTAGTGATCAAATCCTTAGCTATATTCTCCCATTTCCAAAGCGGTATTTCAAGCGGTTGAAGCTTTTCATACGGCTTTTGGTGCTCCGCCTTCACCCTTAAGCATGTGAGACACCTCTCAACATACTTAACAACATCACGCCTCATACCCGGCCACCAAAAATGACACCTCAATTCATAAAACATCTTTATGGCCCCCGGATGGATAGAATGTTTGGATTTATGCGCTTCATATAAAATAGTTGTCAAAACACTTGACAACCTAGGAATCCAAATCCTATCAAAGCATGTCTTTAACCCCGAATTATTTTCCCCAAGCTTGTCAACATAAGAACCACCCGTTCCATCTTCAAATCACCCTAAAAAGCTAACACTTTAGCCTCTAGAATTTCGTCAATAAGGGATGATGATATCGTCATCAAGAATGACTTCACTTTAATGTGGTAACTTTACCTGCCCTCATTACTCCCCCAAGGTTATCTCCGTCTTTAATGGTTTATTCGACAGTGATACGCAGTTGTCTACTTTTGCATCAATTAGTTCGCCCACTATCTAAGATAGTCACTGTTTCATTTAGACAAGCCGTTTATCATTTATCTCATCATCGCCATATGAAATAACATCAGTTCCATCCTCCAAACGTTTTCGTGTCTGGTCACGCAAAATGTATTATGGAGTCCACTCGTTTCATCTGAGAAGTTCCCAAACATTAATCTATCCACCAATAAAGTCCCCATGTTGGACAACCCAACGATACGTGAACCTATCCTCCCATGATCTCCAACCCGAAACACCACTTTTCAAAGGAAAACTTTTATGACGTCAAGTTTCCACTTGAATTTCAACACTCCTAACCATGGGATACTTGGATTTTTGAACCACCTTATACGAGTAGTCAACACATTTGACAGCTAAGGAAATCCAAGTTCAAATCCCACGTCACCCATCTCTTAAATGGAAATTTCAAAACTACCTCACTAATCCACCCATTGAGACTCAAGGTCTCAAGTTAATATCTCTTTGGATTCGAAGATCCCAACACCCACAATTACACCCCTTGAAGCTCGAGTCTTCAACTCAACCATTCTTAATTAATAAAGTATGCGACCTCATCAAGTAAGGATACGACAACTTCCTCACTTAAATCCTCTTTCACAACACTGAAAGGAAAATTTTCTAACCGCGTACCAAACACCCTAAGTATCTCCATTGACTTAATCATAAGTCATCCTTTGAGATTTAAGGATCTAAATCACCGAATCCACTTTTGAAGTTCGAAGACTTCGCTTTCAAACACCGCTTGTGAAGTCCAAAAGACTTCCAACGTCACTTATGAAGTTCTAAGACTTCAATCACCATTAATGTACACATTCCACCTATGTACATTTTAACATTTAACCCTTGACCATAAAGTCCACAAACCGCGAGACCTTTAGTCAAGTTTATCCTACCACCGACTGTCAGTGCCAAAACGCACTCTTCCATTTTCTTTTTCCACCGAAAAGTTTATGTACTTTTAGAACAAGCACATGGGTGCAATGACCCTTATCAAATCCCCTTTCTTAACTGGAATACTAAGTATCCCTTTATATCTCTGGTTGATGTCAATGGCACAAGCCATGTGTACACACCAATTCGTATGCCTCGTGTTTCACTGTCTCTAATGAGAACAGATTAACATGTCACCCCTTTATCATACTTGACTGTGATATGGTTACTAAGTAACCAAACACCCCTTTCACAATCATCGGATCAAAATCCATCAATTCTCCATCACGACCCGAAGTCAACTCATCGCAAGTAATGCACCTTCTTTCAATCACAATGGATTGCTTCAATGCCAATACCATTATAGTGATTCATTACTGATTAATCAAAGATTAATTCTCTCACCCTTTAACTCCTTTGGTTCGCACACCACGAATCCCCTTAAGAAAACAAGGTTTTCCTTCCGCTTCGGTTCGCCAACCGATATACTTTCCGCTCCCAAGGCTTCATACGGTTCCTCCCAAGGATAGCCTCAAGGATCCCTATTTCCTCGAAGGAAGATCGAAACAACATGATAGAAAGCTCTAGCCATCCTCCGCTAGATTGATGCATTCTATTTCTCCCATCCTAATCCATGATCCTCACCACCCACGAGGTGATACACGTCTAGACTCTAACATACCTGAGTCCTTAAGATGACTTCCATCCACCATTTCTTCTACTTACACATGTGCCCTTTAGTCTCCCCGACCAAATTTTAACTAAGTTATAGATATTCTACCTACTTATAGGTCTTTAATCTACCCACTTGTTAAGGCACTAAATCTTATCTATGCGTATATGTATTACCCCCTTTTAATCATTCATAAACATACATACACATATAATCACCTTCACCTAATCCTTGCAAATGTTCATTGTCATATGGTTATCATAAAGACCCTTGCACATCCCGTCTTATTAAACATATTGGCCAGACATGTTTAATAACACGTTATGCCCAATTGCAATTATCATATTCATATAACAAATCACAAAACAAGTTTCGGCACACATAACACATTGTCATTCAATCGTCCATATACATATACACCATATGTGACAATCATTAATCATAACATTACTAACCTTTCAATTCCGAAAGCTCCGAGTCTTAGTCAAGTCCTCCATGGATTCTCGTATCAATTTCCCCATATCAAGAGCATCCGGTTTGAGTTTAGTGCCTCGCGCACCAATTCCCTCAAACCATTGCTCTGATACCAATTTATAACACACCAAACGTAAAACACGCGGAAGCTTAAAACAAATCCCAGGAAATATTTTTTTTTTTTTTTTTTTTTTTTTTTTTTTTACTCCTCGCGTACCGCGAGACATACTAGCCACCTCCCTCGCGTACCGCGAGGGAGTCCCAAAAACAAGCCGGAACCCAGGTCTCTCGCGTACCGCGAGAGATTTCCCTGCAAGCTCTCGCGTACCGCGAGGAGACCCCTCGAAGCATCTCCGAAACCCTTGTCCCTCGCGTACCGCGAGAGAACCTATCCCGGTTCTTCGCGTACCGCGAGGAATCAGATTTCCAGAGAGTTTCAGTTTCCTGCAAAATTTATACTTAGCCAAATTTCCAACTTTTTCACTACTACAAGACATCCAAAAATTCCCAATACTTGGGTTTTGACCCAAGACACATCAACAACATGTAAATACACTAAAACACCATTTGTGTATCAAATTTAATCCATAAAAAGGATTTCTAAATACCATCAAAATACAAAATACGCATACGAGAATCCGCCAACGCCTTGGACTTGACTTGGACTACATCGGAGCTTTTCCTACAACCACATAAACATATCACCATTAGTAATGAAGATAAAACATAACAAACAAGTAAATTCTACTTGTTTCCACCCATTCCCCCATTTGACCCGTTTCCACCAAATTTTAACATTTGGCTACATAACACTTGTATTTCACCTACAAGTTTCATTCTTTTCATTTATCATTCATATTAACACATTTCCTTTTCCATTATGGCACATAGGCCATAATCTCATTTCCATTATAACACATGATCATAACTCACCCATTTGACCCATTTGACCCGTTTGCACCCATTTGGTCAATTAAAGTTTTCATACACATACTTTTCACATACAAGTTTCTTTCATCATTTCATTACCACATTTCCATTTCCATTATGGCACGTAGGCCATAACTTCATATCCATTTAGGATACGAGATCATACTCCATAACCAATCTATCCATTATGGTACTTGGACCATAACTCCATATTCATCTATCCATTATGGTACTTGGACCATAACTCCATATTCATCTATCCATTATGGTACTTAGACCATAACTCCATTTCCACTATGATTCTTTGACCATAGCCTCCTTTCCACTATGATTCTTAGACCATAGCCTCCTTTCCACTATGATTCTTAGACCATAGCCTCCTTTCCACTATGATTCTTAGACCATAGCCTCCCTTTCCACTATGATTCTTAGACCATAGATTCACCACGTTTTCATTGTAGTATTATGACTATAACTACCTTCATTCATTTTGCACATATCCATTATAGTATTTCAACTATAACTACATTCATTCATTTGCACATAACCATTATAGTATTACAACTATAACTACATTCATTCATTTGCACATAACCATTATAGTATTACAACTATAACTACATTCATTCATTTGCACATAACCATTATAGTATTACAACTATAACTACATTCATTCATTTGCACATAACCATTATAGTATTACAACTATAACTACATTCATTCATTTGCACATAACCATTATAGTATTACAACTATAACTACATTCATTCATTTCAGCATTATAGGATGCACACATAACACAAATACCTTCATTTATCATCATTACTAAGTAAGTGCAAAGGCACTTACCTTTCGGGTTAGAAGATCCCGCATCCACCATCTCGACTCACAATTTGATTACCTAAACATATACACCTAGTTTAGTAATCTAACATTCATCAAATCACATTATAATTGGGTTCACAACCCAATTTCCCCTTTTTAACCCAAATTGACCCGTTTGGGTTATCCTCATAACCAAACACCCTCTTTCACCACAAACTCACCCACTTGAGTTTCATTATCTTAATCTTAACACTAATTTTTCTTTCAAAAATTATTATTAAGTTAATTTGGTGTTTGTTCAAGTGTCTAACATCTTAAAAACACTTAATCTTCATTAATTCATCATTTATCATCATGATCCAAACACCCCCAATTTCCACCATATGAACCCTAACTTTTCAAAATCATAATCAAAGGGTTCTAGGATGTTAATCACTACTCTTTACCTTTAGTTTAGCTAGATTATCAATAATCTAACACCATTTCATCACATGCATACAAAATTTCGGTTTTCTTTCAAAACCCATCAAGAACACATCTAAAGTGAGATCAAAAGGATGATTAACACTTACTTGATGTTAGGAAAGTGTTGTGTGAGCCAAAACCTTCTTAAAACAAGCCTAAAATGCACGATTTAGCTTCAAAATCGTTTTTCTCCTTTTCTCCTTCTTCCAAGAACGACCCAAGGAAGAAAATGAGACCAATTTTGACTTTTTACTAGTCAATATGGCAGATTTGCCATGTTACACTTTTAGTCCCTCAACTTTTCATTTCACCCATTTCATTCTAAAGTTAGTTAAAACTAACATAACCCCACTACAAACTTGAAACCCACTTGTTTCAACTTATTTCTAAAATATTATTTTCACCATAATATTAATTAGAAATATTTATTTATTTGAAAACGAAACCCGGATTTTGGTTCGTTACAGTTTACCATTTATATCCTTCTAACACACTTCGCCAATTGAATAGTTTTATTGTTTTAAAACCAACTGAACTTAAAAATGGGTAAAAACTAAAGTACAACTATTATACAATGTATTAATTATAATACCCTACAATGTATGAATTATGCTGTTACATGTGTGAACATTGTTGAAACAACAAATCTGTCATGTCTGATTCTTGTTGTCGGGTTAGACCGTATGTTGCATTCCAAATCTGAAGATCAGTTACAAAATGTGAGAAACCGTAAAATGGTGACCAACGCATAAGCCCCTCTCATGACGTGGTTGCTCGTCCATTGAAAATGAGGGGATGCGGTCGGATCAATCCCCATGGACCGAACATACGCAGCTGAATCCCATAAGTTAAGCCTATTCCGCGGGTAATGTCATCAAACGCTTATTTTGAGACGCATAGAGTACTGAAATAAAGCATGACATGATATTCTAATTATTCCTTAAAGAATGAGAATGATGCATCCTCTATTCACATGCTTGAGTATTGTAGTCTAAAGCATGCTAGACTAATATTTATTAATTATGATGCTACGAGAAGACAACTTAACTACAAACATTCAAAATTTACTTAGATACAAGAAGGAATTTGTCTATGGACAAAGTTAAATGATTATCTTAATTCAATACTAGGAGACTAGTATAACTTATTAAAAACTTGATTAACTATATCATTGAAAATGATGCTATCTAGTTTAACAAGGTGAACTCATACTGACTTAAAATCATTCTAAATATATGATTGTGTCGTCATAAATGAAGTTTGATCAAGTAGCAAGAAATGTGAGGAAGAAGACATTTAAGAAACAACTCTTTAGGGTATGTAGATTTGGTTGTGTGAGAAGTTTTCTCGAGCCCATATAGAAAGGCAAAACCTTTCTTCACTCCATTTGGAGGTTATCCAATAACACTTAAACGTGGGAGTGACTTGCATTTAAATGTGAATGTTTGGCAATAAGGATTTTCGTAATCCAAATTGATATTGCAAACACGTGACTGAGTGAAGTACACAAAGGTGATAAGGAGTCTATCTAGTTGCAAGACTCGTATGCAAATTGGTTACATTCAGAATTTTGCTTGATATTTGTTATAACATACCAAAGACATAAATTACAACTCATCTCAATTGAAATTATATGAATTGACTTGACGGAGTCATATATAATGGTTTGGATCAATGTTTTAAATACCGGTTTAAATCGGTCGGTAATACCGGTTGAACCGGATTTCGGTCACTGGTCTGGTAAGTTTGAGCCCGGTAAATTGGAAAAACGGTTTGTAAGTTGTACCGTCGGTATTACCGGTTATACCGGTTTTAAGTTTGAACTTTAAAACAAACAAAAATTGTTCAGTTCCTTAAAAAAAGTTAACGACCCTGTTTAGAAAAAAAATTTGTGTAACCATCATCCTTCTGCTTGCGGTTAAATAACTGCTCGGTTATCTAAGGCCCATTTTAGAAAGAAAAAAATTATGCACACTTTTAAAAAAAAAACTTTGTTGGAAATTGAGTGTGTTTGGATTATTTTCTGATTATTGATTAACTTTAGATTATTTTTTATTATTAAATCATGTACTTTTAAATTATTTTTTGAGTTGAAGTTGTATTTTTATGTAATTGTAGTGTTAACTAGTCAAACCGGTTAAACCATTTCTGAGCCCAACCAGGTAAGGTTTAAAAATCTGTTTTTAAAACATTGGTTTGGATTCAACAACCCGATGGTTGATGAGAAATTGAGTTGTGAAAATTAGACTGAAGCCCATGAAAGATGTTGTATGAAGTAAAACCTATCTTAGTTAACTGGAGATCTCAAGATCTAAGTTCAATAGGACAACCTAATTGTATATCTAAGGGTGGTCAAAGTTGATATATAAGCTAATATATATATATGTATATATATGTTTAAATATATCCTCCTAAATTGTAAAAGAGAGTTTAATCACTTCCTAGTCCATACCTATAATAAAAGTGACATGTTATGTGTGATATCTCTGAAGAAAAAAATAAAAAATAAAAAAAATAAAATAAAAGATATTCCTTTCTTTTAAAATAGCATAAATAAATTATGTATTTTCTTTAAAATTAACACAAAGGAATTTTGTATTTTTTTTATTTTTATAAAAGATTTTGCAAGAAACCATTTAAAGTTATGTTTAAAACTAATAATGTTGTGTAAATGAGAAACTATTTATTTTTAGCATTATTTAATATCGCATTTTCTACTTTAAAACACAAGAATTACAAAATAGATTTTATAAAACCTTTAAAACTTATTCAAACGTTTTGTTAACAAATTATATCTTTCTTAACTTATTTTTACTTTTAGAATTATATTGTTATTTTAACTCTTAACTTATTATTAAAACCCTATAATATTAACTTATCTATTTTCAATCCTTATTAAGTACACAACTGCACTTTAGTCCTTATCTTTTCCCAAACTTACGAGACACGTCCTAAACTCGGTTAAAGTGTACAAATAGAGTAAACTTCAAACTTGTATGTAGCTATCTGACAAATAGTAAGGTTCTGGCTAGGAAAGACGGGGTTCTGATCCGGCCAACTCTTTCCTGGGAACTTTGCTGTTGGAGGTACTACTCTAGTACGATAACCACTCTAGTATACGATGACTACTTTCCTCTAATTACAAAACAACCCCTCATCTTTCCACGATCCTGTAAACTAACTCAAACTCGAACTTATTTAGGCATCTTCTAAACCAAGTTACTTCAGCAATCAAGATCAATCCCACCTGCTGCAAGGTGAGTTCATAGCCCCTTTTTGCTTTCTATTTTGGGGGTGGAAAACATGCTCTTATATCAAAACTGAAACCAAGTCTTGAGTCAAAACTATACTTTGAATTCAATAACAAACTTCTAATTCTAGTAACATTAAACTGATTTATACATGTTGCAAATGTCATTTTTACTACAAAGTCTCTCTTATTTCTAAAACTACACAACCATTAACTTCGGGGAAGCCTCGGGAGTACGTAAATAGATCTATTGGCCTGACTAGCCAATTCAGTTCTCGGGTTGATGCATGCCAATCAATTCCGAGCGTCCTTCAAGTTGTGGATTCTGATCAACTTGGAAGGAGCTGGGTGTTCAGAAACTGCATTCTTGACACTTATACTATAGTCTAACACCCTGACAAGGTGTTGGGCGGGAGAGCTATCAATCACTAGGGTTGGTTGTGAACTCATGTATGATAGTTTAAATTACTTGGAATTTGAAACTTGTTTATGATTGTTTCTGGTTACCTATTGTATTATATCTATCAAATCCTATGTTCTCACCAACTTTTTAGTTGACCTATTTTAGCATGTTTTTCAGGTAATGGAAACTAGTTTGCTGTCGTGCTCACGCTAGGATTCAAGGATAAGGCTTAGTGGACCTAGCATAGACTTAAATTGAAAATGAAACTATTTGGTTATTTTCTTTATTTGAATTAAACTTGATGTAATGACTATCGGTTTTTCAATAAATTCCTTAGTACTTTCTTTATTCCATGTGTAATGATTCAATTTCGTCGCCCCTCGTGTTTCCGCCTTGGCGGGGGTGTGACATTATGAGGTTAAGCATAATGTGGTTTATGATTTCTGTAAATCATGATAACCTTAATGCTTTTAATGATGTGAGATAAATCACCTATGTGAGAAGATAAGTTGGGTCGCTTCGAATGAAATTGTGAGGTGCGCAATTCCTAGAGCTTTCACAGAACCAGGCTAGTGTTTCAGGACCATAATGGACATGATAATGAGGGGACGTGCCCGACTACAAAAAGTCTTGTGTGAACGCATATTGTCGTTTATACAAATAGTCGTTGGTTTAAAGACATTGTGTCTACCAAACAACTAGTAAACTAAGTATGCTTCACAAGGGAAGCTTCAAATGGAAACATACCTGTCCTATGCAAGATTCAACTGTCGAGGGGTTGATAGGCTTCCTACGAGTGCTAATATTAGCCACAATGTAAGGCCCCAAACCCGGGAGACTTCACTTATTGGATTTACTCATCAACACATAGCACTTAAACATAAGGCATTCAACACATGCAACAGAAACTATTTGAACTTTAACATACGCAACGGAAATACATAACATGTCTAAACATAACTTGTCTGATACGAATTGAAACTTGTCTTAAACAACTGATACATAAACGAAACATAACGGGACGCCAGGTGCTGATTTTCGGGTAACTCATTTTGCCAAGCCAAGCATCCACATCCATCTACAGCCACCTACACTAAACTAATGTGCATACTAAAAATCAGCAACGCTGAGTGAGTTCTAACGTTTACTTCAAGTCAATTATATAAAAGATTTACTATTACGTACATACTGCCCTTAAGGCCAAAACTTTACATATTTTACCTTTCAAAAACAGTTTAAGACATATAATAAACCGTCAATTCCTTTACCCTGTACCGTCCTCATGGCTTACACCATGAACCGACGGGTACCTGGTCAATGTCGTCATGGCTAGCACCATGAACTGAAAATACCGCTTAACTGTCAATTCACTTGTCATTACTGTACCGCCCTCGTGGCTTACACCATGAACCGACGAGTACCCTGTCAATGCCCTCATGGCTTACACCATGAACCGACAATACCGCTAAGGGGAGTTGCGTGATTCTCCCGAGCAACCGCCGTCACTCATACCAATTGTACAACCGTTAGCGAACCCAAAGGTTCTTACTAATGGGTAGAACCCATATCTGACATCTTGTACAAGTAACATCTGTCCCAAATACCTTACAACTGGTATACCTTCCCGTAGGAAATCTATTCACTTTCTGTTCATACAACTCTCTTTAACTTGATCATAACTTTAACATGTATTATGCCTTTGTTTATGTATATGAAAATATAGTTAACGCTTGCCAATAATACCTTTACTTTTACTGAAATATAGCTCAACACATATATCATGCTTTTGTTTATGTATATTAAAATATACTAAACGCTTGCCATAAGATATATCTTTGCTTTACTTGAAAATGCTAATACGTATATTATGCCTTTGTTTATGTGTGTGAAAATATAGTAAACGCTTGACATAAATACCTTCGCTTTTACTGAAATATAGCTCAACACATATATCATGCTTTTGTTTATGTATAATAAAATATAGTAAACGCTTGCCCAATGATATATCTTGCTTTTACTGAAAACATACTAGCACGTATATTATGTATTTGTTTATGTATATGAAAATATAGTAAACGTTGGCATAATATAGCTATACTTTACTCAAAACGTACATTTACCTCTTTTAAATTTTTCACTAAAACATAGTTTTTCACTTTGTTTATTAATATAAAATATGTAATAAACACTTTACACTAAGTATGCACACCACCCCTAAAGCAGACAAAAAGGGGATTAGAACTCACTTGATATTCTGTCTACTGAAACTAAAAGCTCGTGCTACACGAGTGCTACGTGACCTGTGCGTATACAATACATAAAATTGGTTAAACTTGCAAGTGTCGGCTGTTACACCGGACGGTCGGCAGAGACAGTCGGCCGAAACTCCTAAGAGTCGGTTGATGCTTTCTCAAGAGTCGTCCGACACTCTCTCAAGAATCGGCTGACACTCTCGAGTGTCGCCTAAACTTGCGTTCAAGCCGATTCTCTCTCGGCCGATTCTCCCTGACCGACTCTTTCTACCCTTCTTCTTCTTCTTCGTTGAGTGTTGCTACTTGCAGGTAGCGACACTCAAGAGTCGGCTCAAGAACCCTAATTCCAAATCAAACTTGTTTTAGATCCAAAATCATAATTTTTTACGTTCAAAACATTTCTCCAACTCCCATGAAGAAAGATCTATACTTTTCATGTGTTTTTATACGTAAAAATCCGACCTTTAAGTTAAAAACTCCATGAAACCCTAAAAAACCCATTTTGAATAAAAACTTATATCTGATCTAGTTTTCACCTCTAATCCGCTTGTTTCTTCACCAAAGCTTTGTGAAATCTCTGGAGAAGAAGAATGGATCGATCTTTGGGCAAAACCGACACCTTCTCTCTATAATCTCTCTCCCTCTCTCTATAGAACTTGTGAATGGTAAAAATGATTGAAATGAAGGTGAAGAGGATGAAGTTGGGTTTTTATGGAGCCCAACTCACTCTCCAAAGCCTGACCAAGCCTAAGCCCAAGGCCCACCTCCTTTCACCTTCCTTGTTCTTTGTAAATCCTGTGCCCGATCTTTCGAATTTCGGGATGTTACACACAGAGATATTAATATACCGTTCATTATGTGCCCTTTTTTGTTCTAAAGAGAGGTTGAAGTGAAGGAACATCTTTTTGGAGATTATGGGGTTGTTTCTTCAACTTGGAGATCGATTATGTGTTGGTTAGGGGTTTCGGATCCGGATGTCATGAGAACGGATGGTTTTTAGCCTGGTTCGATGTGATGGTTATGCACAAAACATAATAACAGCTAATTGGAGCGATAGTGTTTACATCATGGTGGGTAATTTGGAAGCATAGAATTGAAGCGGTTTTTAAAGCTAATGACTTGAAGTCGGATCTTATATACGATTTTATCATTTTCTTTTCTTTTAATTGGATGGTTAGTCGAAATAGCAAATGTAAGATAGGATGGACCGAGTGGTTCCAGGACCCCTTGTTATTCTTGTTGATTATGATTAACATGATACCATTTAAATAAATAAATCACATTATTAGAAATATTAGTGATAAAAATCAACCAAATTATAAGAGTTGATTATCGAAATTGTTAAGGATTAGAAATACAAAGGAAATAATTAGAACTATTTAAAAGTAAATAACTTAAAAAGTTAATTGCATAAATGGTCAATGTGGTTTAATCAAATTGCATGTTTATCCCTCGGGTTTTAAAAACTGCAAACTTAGCCCAAACTTTTGTGACATTGTTGCGTCTTTAACCCCTGACGTTAACACTATTTAGTTTTAAACGGAAAATTAGCCCAATTGCTATCCACGTGACTTACGATTGCAAAATAAACCTTATAAATGAGTTAAAATCAGTAAAAAAAATTGTGATTTTTACGATATTTTATTTATTTATTTAATGATTTTTAATGATTTTGACTAATTTTGACTCATTTTTAGGGTTAAGTTTGCAATCGTAAGTCACATGGATGGCACATGGGCTAATTTTCCGTTAAAAACTAATTTGTGTTAGTCACGGGCTAAAGGCGCAACTAGGTAATAAAAATTGGGGTAAGTTTGCAATTTATAAAACCTGAGGGCTAAACATGCAATTTGATCAAATCACAGAGATCATTTAAGCAATTAACTCTAACTTAAATTTAAATTATTTGCCCAAAATCTTATAAAAATATTATATTTATTAAAATAGACTGAGAATTTAGTTACGTTGATAGCAGTGACGTTTGAAATTTTGATTGTATTTACTACGGGTGTTCATTGTTTCGCGGCTGGTTTTTTCGTTTAAATTTCTGTTGGTCGGTTTAAAAAATTTCAAATTATAGTGAACGGTTTGGTTTACGGTTTATACCGAAAACCGGTCGTATAAAACCGGACAAGACCAAAAAATTAGTATATATTTATTTTTTAAGATATTTTATATTATGTATAACTAATTAATTATTTTGAGCATTTAAACTTAATTCAATTAAAATTTAAAAATAGCATAGTGAACCGGTGGGTAACACCAAATCAAACTTAACACTAACATATACAGATTCTTTGTTCCATAGTAAAAACATATATACTCATAATTTTTGTTCTATAGTTAAGTTCTATTTGAAAACATATATACTTTGTATTTTTTGTTATATATATATATATATATATGTTATGTGTGAACATATGTTGGGTTGCTTTATTATTATACAGTAGTTTTTGGACAACAATTTTTGGATATGTTTTTTTTACAACAAATGCATATAGATTAAGGTTTGTTAAGATCACAATTATATTAGTTAAAATCTCTCAAATATGAGATAATTTTACATGTGGACAAGGATAGAAAGGAACTCTTTGAAAAGAAACAAAATGTTGAATGTGTTGATTAAAAAAATGTTTTGAAACCATGAAACCAAACCGTATTTTTTTTTATATATTCCATGTCTTATTTTGGACAACTTGTATAAAGGCCCAATGAGCCTAAACCGTGAAACTAAACCAGAACCAAACCGTTAGCAACGGTTCGGTTTGGTTTTAAATTTCAACGGTTCGGTTTCGATTTTCGATAGTCAAAAATCATTATTAACGGTTTGACTTAAAAACCGGACCGTGAACACCCCTAGTATTTACGGGTACACCTATCATGCTATGCTCTTTTTCATCATTTTAAAATTTTGTATAATTGTGTAGGGATGTTATTGTTGAAACCAAATCAACCATTTAAACCGAAAGCAAGTCGGGAGTTTTGGTTGGTTTGTTATCCAAATGATCTGTATTTACCATTTTACAGTTTATAAGTTTGGTCCGTTATAAAACTTGGAACTGACTTTGGAAACCGAACCGGCTGTTTAATATTTATTATTTATATATATGTATATTATTTTAATTTTAAGAATCCATGGTTATATATCCGTATTATAATCACGAACAATTATTTTGATTCTAAAAATTTAACCACAAAATAATAACTTTTATAAAATAAAAAAAAATCGAGTTAAACCGCCGATTAATCAAAACATTTCCGTAAAACCATCAAACCAGTAGCCAGTTCAATATACCCATCCAACCAGACCGGTTTAGTTAGCGGTTCGGCCAAAATGTTTTGTCAGAATCAACCCCGAATGTCGAACATAACTCTTGAGGCGGTGAACACAAATGATTAAACGAAGGACCGATAATGTCAACATTGAGTAGATTAGGTCCTTATAGAACAATTAAAAATACAAAGTGCAATAGTTTAGGGACTTAACAGCAACTTGCGGCCTGTTTGAAGTAAACGCTTTTATGAGTACCTGACAAGAAAACATATCTAGTCATGGGACCACAAATCGATACGTGTCGAGGGCAAAAGTAGGCGTCACTCACGGCGGTCCTACGACTTTGTGGTTCGCTTGCTTTTGTCTTGTTGTGGCGCAAACATCGGCGACGGTTGCCTTTTGGTCCTCTTGTTAGGGTGCAGCCCCCTTTACCCTCCACAATTCCTTCCAAATTAACGGCGCCGTTAATTTTATATGCCTTTTAAATGAATCCAATATATGTGACAAATATTACGACAACGCCCCAGTACTTTTATGTAATTATTATTAAAATATCAATATATTATTTTGTATCAAAACAAGTCAGTAAAGAATAAGTCATCAGTTTGATAGAAACCTATTTTTTCTTTTTTCTTTTTTCTTTTTATAATAATCTGGGGTGTAAATCGTGTCGGTTTTATAACTTAAAATCGTGTCATAGACATTAACTCTAATCCGCACGCACTTAAAATCGTGTTGTTTTCAGGTTGAACTGTAGTACATTTGTGAATATGAGTAATGTCTGGTGACTTAATACCAATTTAAATAAACTCCAACTCAAATAAGTTTATTTTTGTAATTAGTATTTTTTTTAATTACTTTTACTAATATCTTATTACTAATTTACAAGCTTGGGTTTATAACCTTATATGTTTAGCTCGGAATTAGAGGAACGTGATAGAAAGGATTGTAGAATGGGAAGATGAGAATGGGTATAATTGAAGTAATAAACTTCAATAATGAAAACAAATTTCATTTCTAAAAGTGAACAATCAAACAAATCCGAGCCATTTAATCTTTTGATTGATGGTTCATATTTTTTTTTGGCTTACACACTGATACGCATATATACCCTAATTTATTTACATAAAAGAACTATCAAACTAATTTGATCATATATTTATTAATTTTGTATACATGTATAAGTTATATATATATAAACAAACAATCAACCGTACTTATTCATATTCTTTTATTATGTACCATTTATGTACATATAACAAACAACTAAACTATTTTATTCATATTTTTTTATTAATTTTTTTCAAGATGGAGAAACGTGAACTAATAGCATATGTTTTTTTCTCTTTTAATGACTCATTATCTCATCTTAGTTTTAAAAAAAGTTATCACTAGCAAATGAGACGGTGTCGTATTTTTCTTTCTTATATATAAAATAACTAATATTATATTGTATAAGCCTATAGTATATAAAAGTTAAAGATAAAAAAATAAATAAAAGAATAAGACTGAATTTAAAACTTTTTTGTACACTGTTCATTGATGGGATTTGCTAATGGGTGCACCTTTTTAACTTTATTTTTAGTGATTGTTGTCTAAATTCAAAACAAACTCTATGTAGGTGAGTTGATTCCACACATGTTTTCCATAATCAAGATTTTAGGAACGAACCTTGCTTTTGCTTTTTTCCATTTCTTTATTACTCTACCTTTTGCATCTCTCCTTTTCACAATGTCCTTATAAATAAATATATTCATAACCATTATTTAAGACTTTCTTTTACGTCTAAAAAATAACTTTTTTGAAAGACAAATTTCTTAATTATTGTGAGAATATGACTTAAATGCATGACCTACTCAAACTTTGTTGTTCAAAAAGGATTACGTCTGAAATTTAATTTGATACGTAAAAATGCAAGCAATCCTTCAAGTGGGCCAAAGGTGGACTAAAAAAGATAATTAGATGGCTAAAACAGCAAAAAATATCTAAAAATAAACGTCTAAAATTTTGATCAACTTACATGTTTTCGGGATTAAAGAATAAACCAAACAAATATGTAACAACTCATTTCACATCAATATATAAAGAGTGTATGTTTCATAAAAACAAAGGGCCCAGATACCTCTTTCATTCATGTATGATCATTGTGAGATCAAAATTTTTGTTTCTAATCTTGGAATCTTAATCCGATGAATCGGATACTATAATTAGACCAAAAACGTTTCATTTTATAGTTGGGAACTGTCACAACAATTAGTTGAAACAACAAACGGTTTGTGCAGGAGAGTCAATTGATGGTTAAAACTGTTGACAGTCGTTCGGTTACCATAGATAGCAACCTGGTTAGTATATGAATTCTTACAGTAGTAACTTAGTTAACGTTGGTTATTGGTTTCTATCAGCAGTGCCTTAGTTACTCTTAATCGCCCAAGTTGCTGTTGATCGCCAAGTCTCTTGTGATTATAGTTGTTGCTAATAAGTTCCCACTGCTTACTTCTTACTAATGATGAGTTACTGCAGATAGAGCAACAAACCATCCAGACCCCTACCAGGGGTGTTGCCCCCTGAACTCTCGCCTAGGATTTTTTCCTTGAACGTCACTCTTAAAACCTCGGACTCATCAATGCCAGAAATCACAACAGTTTTCTGCAAACATGTACTCAACATATCCTAACTCGTATCAATGTTTATTATGATTTCTCATAGTATTAAGTAACTCTCAACTAACTAAAATCACTTGATGATACTAAATAAAAGACAAATTTAAACATCATATAAGTTAAAATTCTGAGCATAAGGTCAATATCTAAGGTGTTACATTCGATATCAAAAGTCTATGGGTAGTAAATGCAACCACACACAAGGTAAAAAAAATACAAAGGCGCCTCTTAAACGACGACGCGAGTGTGTGAAGTGGAAAGTGCGCCTTCAAATCAACGCGTCCATCACCCAAGCCAAGTGTGCGCGGGGCGGGTTAGGGTGTTTCGCATCTCTTAAGATCCTCACTAATGTTCGACTTACAGAAAACAAATATACTTGAGAAGGCTCTCCACAAAAAAACATGTCATCCTACCTATGTGGGACAGGTTTTATCACTTTTCTTCTTAAAAAAAAAGTTTCAATATTGTTGGCTTTCACAACTTCAAACACCTAACTTCAATTATCGATATCTCATTTATTTTGACCCGTTTTGGACGCGGTTTGTTTCTTTGCGAAATTCTCACATAATAGAACACAAACCTTGAAACAAATGAGTATATTAATCATTATACATATAGTTATTTCTGTTTTAGTAAAAATATCATTTTAAAACTTAGTAAAAAGGCACTATTTTCAAGGATAAAAATTCCGTAACAGATTTTGTAATACTTTATCCACAAATATGTAAAGAAAAAATATTAAACACTTTGTCAATAACTTTTATAAATAACTAATTATATATTAAAACTTAAGTGGGTGTAGTGTTATGGAAATTATAACTTTTCAGTTTCCACATTCTTTTCCTTTAGAATTTGATGATAAATAATGCTTAAGTATAAACTTGCAAAATTATTTACTCAAACACAAAACTATCTTTATTAACTTATTATTATTATTTTTTTTTTGTGTGTAAAACTTTTGAAAAGACCATTCAACTGTGATCTAGCGTCATTCTTACATTTCGTCGGTGCATATGTTCATCAAAAAGATTCTTCCATATTTAATAATTTTGAAAAGACCATTCACCTTAAATTACATTTTCTGAATTTTTACCATCACAAAAACTTTAATATAATATCTCATATTTTAATTAAATTAAATAAATAAAATATAAATCATTTTAATCTATATTTATAATAACCGAGTGTGTAACTTTAATATAAAACATCATCTTAAAACAAAGATAAAATCTAGAAAAAAAAAGTACATAAAAAGATAATAACCGATGAAATATACTGAATTGAAGTTTTTGAAGTTAATTAACAAATCATACGACTTTCATTAACCATTTTAATACTAAAAACCGGTCGGGTGAGGGGTTGGGATCTAGTGGTAAAAAGAAAATCCCACAACCAACAGGTTATCGGTTCAAAAACCTTGGCCAAGACAAAATAAAAAAAAATACTAAAAATCGGTCGAATACCATTATGGAAGAGTAAACAGGGTCAGGGTGAATGAGGGGACCGGTCCAGTGGCGATTCGAGTCAAAGCGGGGCCTAGGACGCAACAAGCACTTGTCTCCTGCACATGGAACACTTACGTCATTTCTGTACTATCCACGTGGCCACACCTGAGACACACGATTTAAACCTCAACACTCAATTCAATTACGTCAGAATTTTAGCCAAAAATTTGCAAACTTATCATATAAATCCAAAAACCTTAATATTTCATTTAATGTCATTATTATATTTTTGTGTGGGGTTGGAGTGTAGTGGTAAGAGAAAAGTCTAATAACCAAAAGGTTGTGGGTTCTAACCTTATCCAAGACATAAAAAAAAAAAATAGAATAAAAATTTGCTGTCTAAAAAAAATAAAAAAATGTCATTATTATTTTTAACATTAAATATATTATATTAACATAATTTAAATTTTATCTCATTAAGTTATCTTAGATGTTTTATTTATAAAAACATAGATGAGTCGTGGTTAAAAGTTAGTACTAAAAGATTTAACGTAAGAAAACTTTTGCATTTCTTGGAAAATATAGTACACTGTATTTTATATTTATTTTTAGTAATTTGTGAAATGAACTTTTTTTTTTTAAATGGGAAAATGGATGCAAAATTATTTTTGTAATGACAAGTAAATGTTTATAAAACTTAAAATTTAGCTTCGAAGGCGATGCGATGACAACCTAGAAGCTGAACCCGTTTCGAAATAGAATTTTGTTCGGAGATTTCCTTAAGTTTTATTATATTTATCTTTTGGTTGGTTCTATCCATTGGAAGTTGTTATTTATCTCTCTATCTATCTTAAATTGAACTCATATAAATATTCATTTTGGCAATAAATGAATGGATGATTAGTTTTTTATTAATTAATTTTATCTCATGCCTTTTGAGTTTGAAGCTTAACAAGAATCTCACCATTTGATTGCTTACGAATCTGAGTCATTTAGTATCAGAGTCAAGTTATCAAATGGACTTGGAGGAGGATGACCTCTTGTTCGTAGAACCGTCGACCGAGGCAACGGCGGAGGTGATCCCGACCCACGGGATCTTAAGATCAAACGGCTCCTATATCTTAAATTAAAAAAGGAGATGGCAAGTACTAGAGAATAAAACCAACTAAAAGATAAAAAAAGAGAAATATATTGAAACTTAAAATTCAAATTCGTAGAAAATCTTAAAAAAAAGGATAATATTCAATCTGGATCTTGTTCTAGAACATGTTCCGCTTCTGGGTATTCAAGATATTCCGCCTATGGATCCTATTTGATTGCTTACGAATCTGCAACAAAAAGGTCGATGAAATTTTGGCTAATAATCATATATACATATGACATATTTTAGTAGAAAATAAATTATATTAATATAAAGCAGTTTAAATATTTTGTATGAAAGTTGTAATCTAAAATTATTTTGACAAAACTTTGGATTTAATAATCTTTTTTCAAAAGTTAGTATTTAATAAAGTGAGGTTATTTAACGAAAAAACTTTTTTTTGTTGAAACCAATAAGAAAATGATATGGTTCTTTTGCTTCTTTTTTTTTCAAAAAGAACAAAACACAAATAACTTGAGTAAACGTTTTCAGAAGTACGAAAAAGAAAGCCAAAAATGGTTACTAATTCAACCTTATTTGTGAATAATGAAAATTGTTTATTCTCCAATACATCACCAAATTCGTTTAAGATGATTTTAATATTAATCTATTATATTATCAAAATATAAAATAAAATAAAAAAGGTTATAGACACCGCAATCAAGTACATCCAATTAGCAACTGACACACACAACCCATATTACGTCACCTTCGCCCTACTCTACCTGTACTCTCCCTGCCTTTCTAGCTCTATGGCAAAATTCCAAAAATATTTAATTTAGTTTTACAATTTCACCAAATTTGTATACCATCTAATTCCAAAAACCAAAGGTATTTAAAAAAAAAAGCAGTGAACTACCGGTAGGACAAAATGGTAAGAGAACTCTGCTAATGAGTGGTAACAGGTAAATGATTAGCGAGACATGAATAAGTTAGTACAAATCCTCTTGAAATTAATTATACGCTTCGTAACTAAACTATATGCCAACACGGCACTAAAGAAAAATTCTGGCTAAATCAAACAAAAGTATAGAAAAAGCTAAGTTTTGAAGATAAAAAACTTAAGGCAACTCTATACACTTTCTAAAAGTCCACAACCTTTTTCTCACATATACAAAGATTTTTATCCCTGATCTTGTAGATAGAGCTAATTTTGCCTAATTCGTTCATCACAAATTACTTTGGGTCTACCTATTCTCCTTCTCCGCTGTGATGGTTTTCATTGTTCTAGCTAGCGCCGTCAGCCGTCAATCTCTACTCTCTACTATTTTCCAAGATGCAAGCTCTCCCATTTTTTTCCGAACACTTCATTTCTTATCTAATTCAACATCATGTTTCCACACATCTATCCCAACATCCTTATCTTTGCTACCTATAGATTTCACGCTTGTTGCTTCTTCATGGCCCAACAATCGGAACCGCGTAACATAGCTGGTAAAATTGCTACTCTATAAAATTTCCATTATAATCTTGTTGTGAGCCTTCTGTCACACAATATTCTTAATACGGTGGGCTACATCAATGCCTGTGTACCTATCACTCTATACAAACGGTTCTAAATACTTGAAATTGGTTGTATGCATAACATGTTGGCCTTCAATGCTGATTTGGGTATCATCCTTGTCGATAACGCCACTGAAGTTACGTGAAAGGTACATAAGATGTACAATCAGATGTACATAAGCTATAAAAAAACACAAGTTTGTAATTCTCGTACACCCGTGATAACTAAATTCAATCTTCACGCCACCCATTTTCTTCTATTGTTCTTGTCATTCCTTTATTCCGGTTGTATAATTTGTTTTTTCTTTCATACAGTAATTTAATCATACAGTAATTTAATTTTAAATTATTTTGTTTATTAAGAAAGCATCTCTTACGATCGATAACTTTATACAAAAAGTTAATATTAACATTGATGAATTCATTTTAGGTAATTAGGATCACTTCAGTCCAAAAAGAATAATCTTATTTTTTGCTTCGGAGAAAACAAGGGGAAACACTTTGACCCGAAAACGATTCGTTTAAATTACTAATAGGATTACCCCTGTCAAAATTAACCAACGCACCGGTTCAAACCAACTGATTATATGGTGTTTCGTAAAAAGTAAAAACAATGTGATGATTTACTGGTTATAAAAACATAGTTTTAACCCATTTTTGGGTGACATGCTTAACAAGATACACATATACTTGTGTTATTATTTTTATATTATGAACTAGGTTAAATTCCCGTGTATTACACGGGCTGAATAAATACAATATTATATATTAAGTAATAAAAAATATATTTTTTGAAAGCTCGTGTTTTAAATGAGTTGAACAAACCCGTGTAATACAATATAATCTTAACACATATACTTGTCAAAATATGTTGAGAGATTTATTTATTAATATAATAAATATAATATATATTGGTATTTTTTTTAAATATATTATTATTAAAAATAAAAATGTATTTAATAAGAGAGAGACGAAAAAAAGATGATGAAAATGAATGTGAAAATGACATGTGACATAGAAAACCTTTATTTATTATATAGCATAGATTATAGAGGCATATCCGTACAAACAAATCAATAAATATTAAAAATAAAATGAATACGGTTGTGTCGTTGGTGGTGGTTTTATTAGTCGGCCGGATACGTAAGCGAGTGACTAAAGACTTCGAGTGGGAAAAGTCACGTGACGCTACTTTGACAAGTCATATCAGGCGGCGGCTCCTCCCGCATGGGATGGTCCCTCCCACTCACCTAATTCTTTTTTTATAAAATAATATATTTGTTCAATTAATTACATGATTTATTCAAATAATTGATAAATAATTTATTTAATAATTTCAAAATAAATAATTTAGTAGTACCCCTTTTTTCCACATAAATTAATAATATTTCAAGGAAAATATAATATTGTAACTTCTAACTTGTGAAATAGGTTTAACTATTACGAGTCTCGAAGAGAATTTTTAACGCATGAAACCTTTTGTAATTATTTTGTTTAAAAATATCTGTTATTTTTAAAATAAAATACTTTCTAATAATATCGATCAATTTTAATTTTTGGGTCGATCCATTTCAAATCCATATAGACAAGAACAATAGAAGTCCTTTGTTTCTGTAGGGAGAGGCTCTAATACCGTATATGTTGATGTTTGTGGAAATCTTTAATTAGGGTTTATGTATATTTTTCACTGTATAAATAATTACAAGTGACACCCTATATTAATACAAAATACTATAATATTACCTTAGACTTTTTAATATCATTAATGAAATTCTTAACCTTTTTATGTTGTATAACTTTTATTGTTGAAGTATTGATAACATTTAAATAAATATAAAAAGCAGACAGAATTTTAATTATGGATAAATAGTGTGTTTGGTGACGTTACTATGATTATCCAGTGACTAAAAGATATTAGAGCACCAATCCAATCTTACTGAAACTTTCAGTCTAATCTCCTTTTGACCTTTGTGATAAAGTATTTGTGTCACAACAGGTTTTAGTGACGACTTTCTTATCGACTGTTTTCAAAACTACAGTAGACAAGACCTAATTTACTGACTCATTTCTACCTTTACTAACTCTTCCGTTATAAAAACTGTTACAGTATTATAACTTGACAAAATACTTATTATACAACCTTTTCATTTGTTTACTATTTAGGGTGAAGGGGGCACCCTCGGGTATGCCCCATCGGGTTCAGCGGGTACACCACCGCCAACCCCACGGGTAACGTTACGGGTAGCTTGATGCGGGTATATGTACCCGTGAGTGAGGGTTTAAAAGTAGCCGTTGGCAAACTTATTTAATTCAAAATAAATTCTTTAAGGTATTAAGGTTGTGCCTCTAACACTTTAGGTATTAGCGTAGTATTTGGGAAAAAGTGAGGTGGTGCTCACTCATTGGGTATTTTTGTTATGGTACTTTTTGAATGAGAGTTATGCCCACTTCACCCTTAGACTTTTCACACGTCTTGCTGGCCAAACTCAAACTCGAATAACGAAATTGGATTTAATAATCCATTGAAGAAAGAGGTTTAGGACTAGTAGTAAGTTTCAAAAGTCTCTTTTTGTGTTGCTTCTCGAGAGGACGTTAGAAAGGGTGAAGACAATTGATTGAAGATCGCCAATGGTATGGTATTTGGCTTTGATGGGACTTGCTTAAAGGTTAACCACTAATAACTATAGGTAGGGGTGTTGATTATTCGAATCGCACTCAAATAACCTGAAATTCGTTTCGAATCAAATTCGAATTTCGGGTTATTCGATTCGAATAATTATTCGATTTGAATAAATATGTCGAATTTGAATATCTGTTATCCGAACCTATTCGAATAACCCGAATAACATATATATATATATATATATATATATATATTATAATATAATAATTAGACTTGTAACTTGTTTAATTGTTTTGGGCTTGTATTATTAGGGCCAAATCAAAAAAAGAAAAACATAATCTCTAATTCCCTATCACTCACCATCCATCATCTTAATCTAGAACTCGGGAGTTGTAAGTCTTTTTATGTTAATTTTACAATTATGTATGTGGTAGATTGTTAAAAGTTTAGTAAAATAATGATTTAGTTTTTTTATAATATTTAATTTTTTTCCTTATTCGAATAGACCCGAATTCGACTCGTATTCGAATCGGTTTATTTGAATATTAGTCAAATTCGAATCGAATTCGAATACAGTTTTCAAAACTTCAAATTAGAATAACCCAATTCGAATAGCTCGAAATTCGACTTGATCGGGATAACTTTATATAATGGTAACCAAATTTTTTAAAAGGCTTGTTAAAGTCACTCAAAGGTTTTAATTACTCTAAAGTCACTCAACTTTGATTAAGTATTACAATCTTGTATAATTTTTTTATAGATGATAAAAAAAATTGAGGAACATGTAACATACATAAATCTTGATTAGTATTTATTGATTATCTTTTCAAATTAACTTGAAATATGAGTTAGTTGTGAAGAAAAAAAATCAATTAATAATAACCAAGTATCATAATTTTTCAGTTTAAATCAAATTTGAAAAACAATACTATATACTAAACATAAAATTTTAAAAATTTTAGCATTTTTAAATAAATATACAGTACTAGGACACTCAATAAAAGTTGAGTGACTATATACGAACTCCTGCTAATGTTTTTCATGCACTACGTATAAAAATATATTTAATTTATGTGGGAGTGGGATTTGAACTCATAATCTACTCAATGTTGGTGTTCCTAGAGGATTTTTCTCTATTACTAGGCCACCAACCCTAATAACCAACGTGTCATTATATTAACATTTGATTTTAAATCCTCAATTATTTCTCACTAAACAATTAAAAATATATTTAAGTCCACAAACACTCACATCACCAAACAAAACCACCGATAACTAGAAACACCATTCAAACCTCACGTAAGCATCGCATCATAGAAATAAACGGTCAAGATCTTACAGGTCCCCACCTCTTCCGGGCTTTCTGCCGTCTATTCGACGACTACTACACATCTTATTTTATTACTGAATATTTTTAAATTAATAAATCATAAACATATTTAGGGCTTATTGAGTAAGACACTATGTGTTGTATTTATTATTTATTTTAAGTTTATATAAAAGTATCTTAAATGAATTATCATAATTTATAAACCTTTTAAATTAATGTAAATAAACTATGTTCAATGAAAAATACTAGTATAAAATATACGTAAATGTTTATACACTTTTGAATATTTTATTAACACTAAAACAAAATATTTTATAACGTGTAAGGTTGTTTACAATTTAGAGGTGTTAAATAAATCATGTTTATAGGTCAACATGTCATTCTTGACACAAAGCTGAAATATTTATACGAACATGAAAATCATGTCAGATTCATGAACGTGGGCACGGCTCGTGTAATTCTAGTTTAACAAAAACACAACCCGTTTAACTTACTTTATTTTAATTTGCATACTAATTCACTAAAGTTATATACCTATATTAGAAAACATAAATTACTATTACATCATAACTAGAGATACCATACCGATATATTCGGTACCGGTACCCACTTTTACATAAATTTGGTACCGGTACGGTACGGTACGGTACCGTTACCTATAGAGATGAACATTTTGTAACAAATACCGGTACCGAACCGATAAATTCGGAACTGGTACCCAATTTTTCACAAATTCGGTACCAGTATTTTCGGTACCGGTACCGGTATGATACCGATATCATCCCTAATCATAGCCTACCATTCATGTCTCGATTTGAACCCAGACTACTTTTGTATGGGGTAATCACTAATGGCATTAGATCAGAAGACTATGCACAAATGATTATTGATTCAAATCATGTAGAACGTAAGCGTGATTATTTTAAGAGTATAACAGGGTAGGACAGAAAGTGTGTTTTCGCTAATAAAAAATTTTTTAGTTATAATTATCTGGAAAAGTACTTTTAAAACACATACAAACGACGCTTGTTACATCTTAAGATTATTTACTTTTGTTTAGTTATCCATCTTTTTGCCACATATATATTCAACGGCCCCCTCTCCCATCCCTACCCCTCTCTCAACCTTTTCTCTCTCTACAAAACTTTCATCGTCTTCTCATGGCGTCACCGGCACACTACAGGGGCGTAAGGAAGAGGCCATGGGGTCGTTACGCAGCCGAGATACGTGACCCATGGAAGAAAACTCGTGTATGGCTAGGCACCTTTGACACACCTGAAGAAGCCGCGTTAGCCTACGACGGCGCCGCACGTTCTCTCCGTGGGCCCAAAGCGAAGACCAACTTCCCATCCCCGCCGCCGTCTCCGCCGTCTTTGTCGTTTGACCTTAACCACTTCCCGTCCAACCTCATTCAACAACAACATCAACATATCAGGTGGGTCGCTGCACCACCGAGCCGGCAAGTGTTGGTTCGAACGGACTTGGAGTTGGTTCATAGTGGCGTGGTTAGAGATCGTCACGTCGTTGTGATGAATAATGGTGGTGGGTCTGGTGGGCGTGCGGTGGAGGAGGGTTGTTCGGATGGGAAAGCGGCGGGGTTTTTTGGGATTGTGAGACGTGGGTTGGGTATAGATTTGAACGAGCCTCCACCCATTTGGCTGTGAGGTGTATTGTACTATTGTAGGCCTTTTTTTATCCTCCGTACGACGGCGTTTCATCACTTTTTTTTTAATGTTTTTTTATAATTTTTTTAGTGTATGAGACATCAAGCTCTTTGTTAATATGAAATTTGATTGGTGTTTAAGCCACAAGTGCATTTTTGGGGTAATTTAGTATTTGTGTTGCAAGCATTTATGATTATTTGTTTGTACTTTGTAGAGTATAGTTTTATTTTATGCTTATTTTACATATTAATTAAATATTCTAAAAGTAAAGTCAACAGACTAGTGTGGTGACCGGTATCAACCAATGAGAGGTATGCATTGCTTTTCTTGGTCATCCGTGACGGTTAATGGCATCCGTGACGGTTAATGGGGACAAACGCTCAAGGATGTAGATTGTGAGAGGGGAGGAGGGAAAGAGGGTGTGCGTCCGTGCAGTTCGTCTTGGTGGCGCCATTGACTTGATCCGTAAGAGCATCCATTGGAGATGTTAGGCAAACAACCGTCTAAGTAAATCAAAATTTTTGTACACCCTACTTGATGTAAAAATATATATCGGTTGTCGTATTTAATTATAAATTTCGAGGATAGGATATTTTTGATTCCTTGCTCGACTTACCAGATTTAAATATAACATGAGTGGCATTGATTACGAATAGTTTTCATACGCATTCAAATATTGAATACTTGTATAGTTGTATGTTTAAGACTACTAATTTTAACATTGTTTGAATAACATGGCTCATGCACATAGGACGTCATTTAAATATAAAACTGAGTTATCATCGTATTTTAAGGTGTCCGTCTTTTTAATCTTTGAAGCTTGAAATCGGTTTTGGATGAGGATTTTTAAAAGAAATTAGCTAAGAACACAAGTGAAGGATTTTACTCTGCCTCGTTCTTTCAATTTCTGGTTCAACCAAAAGTGGTGACGACTCCCTAGAAAACGCGTATGCATATAACAAACCTCTTGAGAACTCGTGCGATATTTTTTAAACTTTTATACTTGTATTAATGAAAAAAATTAAGATCCATTTATGAAAATAAGAGAGCTTAATAACAATCAAGTTCTTATTTAATCATGATAATTTATAATTACTGGGCATATTGACACCAATTTTGTTTGCATCTTTAATCTTGAAAGCTTGTTATTCTATAATAGTGTAGACTGTAGATGTGAATGTGATGTCAAAATATAACTATTAAAATGATTAGTTATTGGCCTATTGGGTGTATTATTATTTATTAATACTGGGCTGTTTTAATTTAGAGGAAGTTTGTTAAATGGGTTAAATTAGAGGCTGATCACATTCGTATGTAGAGATGCACAAATCGGATTTTTTTTTAACCGGATCCGGATCGGATTAGTCAACGTTGGTCAAGGACCGGATTCGGTGGAACCGGTTCCGGATCGGATCCGGTTTTGGGGTGTGAGCTTTGGAACCTATTGGAACCTTTTATCCGGTTTTATCCGATTTTGTCCGGATTTTTTGTGTCCGATTTTTGTCCGGTTCCAAATTTGTCCGATTTTTATCCGGTCCCTTGGAAAACCATATAACCGGTTCCAGATCCGGCTGTTCCAAAAATATCCGATCCGGTTCCAAAAAATCCGGTTAAAAAAAAACCGATTTCGGATAATCAATCGGATCGGATCCGGATCCGGTTATAATGCCCGCCTCTATTCGTATGTTCTATTTTCCATTTGCTGTGGGAGATCATTTTAGGTAATAGGGTGTATTGCGTATGGTTGTTGTAGTGAATTAATTGAAGCGTGTTCGAGTTTGACTCGTCAAAGAAAACTTGAGTCTGACTCGTGAATAATTTATAAAGTTAAGCTCGATTCATTTAGTATTTATTAATCATCTTTCTGTATTTGTATAATTAAACTATATATAATTATAATTATGTACATAATGATGTATATATTTTATTTTTCTATCATAATTATATACAATAATAATATTTATATGTAATTATATATAATATTACTAGGTTAGATTCCCGTGTACTACACGAGTTGAAAAATAAAAATAACAAAATTCATAAAATTATAAGAATTTATCAAGACTGAATTACGTATAAGTAACGACTTTAAGTAATAAATCAATAACATAAAAATGAAAAAAAAATTTAATTATAATTCATAAATTTCCATAATTTGAAAGTTAAGTATTCCAAATGATGTTTCCATACTATTGAAAATTTTAGAAACATTATATAGTTTTTTTAAAATATTTTATAAAAAGAATGAAAGAATTAATGTTCAATTTATAAAAATGTTTTATAAACAAATCTATTTTTTTTTAATAAAAACTTGTTATAAAAAGAACTATATAAATCATTATTATTTAACATGAGAAAGAGGCGGAAAACAAAAAAAATATAAAAAAACAATTAAAGAAAACTTGTATAATTAATATGAGAGAGATGCGAAAAAAAAAAAAGATAATGATGCATAAAAGAGTGACAAGTGTCTTATCAAAACCTTTATTTATTATATAATATAGATACCCTAGAAATACAAACAACATTGAAAAAAAAACCCACCTCTCATTACAAAACAATTCAAATTGACGAAGAGACCACTTCAGCTTCAATCAATAATTTCAGCTGCCTTGCAAAAAAGAAAATAGTAGAAACATTTTTAGTAGGGTCAAAATTATTCTAACGTAAATATTTTTAAATATATAAAACAAAACTCATATTGTGTCACATCTAATTTTCATTTGAATGTGGCAAGCTTGTCATAAAGATATTGGAACACATTGACATATTCATCCCAAGATATGTGTTCGAACTGCAAGATAGTTCATTGATAAAGTGCAGTGCAGTGCATGTGCAAGAATAATGAACTAGCTATAAGAATATGAAGTTTAGCCGCTTCAAGAAGCTTTGGACTTGAGCTTTGATATATTCTTTGAAGGATTAGGGCACATACTAGTAAAACATTGTGTCAAGTGGATTTATGATCTGTAAACGTATGTGTGTATTATCTACATGTATTTAAATGGATAACATGGATTCAATCTATTGTGACACCTTATTATTCTAATATTTGTATCGAGTAATATACAACGTGAAAATTCAATCCATAGAATATTTTCACCTATACATACGTTTGTGTATATGTGAGGATGGTTAAGTTAATCATGGATATCACTAGAATGGGGGAGGAATGTTGGTAGTTTTAGTGTTATTGGATTAACTTGTCGATCGAGGAAATAATGTTAAGTGTTTAATCGAGTTGGGTGATGCGGGAGTGCGGGCTCGTTTAACCTTAGTATTATTTGATTGTGTAAATTGTTTGGGCTTCTTTAAATTGTTTTGTTAATGGGCTTATACTCATTTTAAACAAATGTGGTATTAGGCTTATTAAGCCTGATTAGAAATGGCCTGGAACAAAAATCCACGTATGATATAATTTCAATCAAATTGGGAAAGTGTATAAATATATGTTGGCCCATTCTCAGACGGTTTTTACCTTTCATCGATCGAAAGAAAATCACAGAGACTACACAAATCGGAAATTACATGCAATTTACACAATTACACTAGTGGGTCGGTAACTTATTAAATTAGTCTTTGCCGAAGGTTAGTAATATTTTTTAAATGTTGGTCTATATTACTATATAGTATAGCTAGCTTAGATCCTGTGTATTACGCACGGGTGAAAAATATCAATATATAAAATTCTTAAATCTTTATGTATATATGTTACATGTGTAAAAATGTATTACATATATTACGGATAAAACACAAAATTCAAAACATGTAAAAATTAATATATAATTGGTTTCGAAAATACGATAATTACTATTCATTTATGATTTGATTGAAAATAAAGTTATATAATTAAATTTCTTATAATAAGAGATAATTTAAAATAAATGTGTTTTATTAGTATAATTAGTATTTTCTTCAAAAATATATTATTATTAAAAGATGAAAGTGGATTTAATAAAAGAGAGAGGCGAAAAAAAATGATAAGAAAAAATATGAAGCTGACACGTGACATGAAAAAACATTTATTTATTATATAGTATAGATTTGCAACCTTTATAAATAGTGTTTATACGATACATATTTTGACACATGGACAACAAGTTATATCCACCTCCCCCGTGTTCTATTATTATTATTATTTTAAACTTTTATTATTGTTATTATTATTCGGTTTTTTCAAATTCATAGATAAACACACCCTAATAATAAAAGCCCCCACTATGTATCCACGATCAATTTGAAACAAATAAACATACCAGATAATAAACCACTTAAGAGTAGTGTACACCATGGGTGAGATAGGGGTAAGACTTACCTTAATCCTAAAGGATACAAGGGCCGCTTGCAAAGAGACCTTCAACTCTAAAAAGTCTCATCTATTTTTTTAAATACGTACAATTAAGGGTTTTTTAAATAATACCAAGCTACCCTATATTGTTAATAAACCCACGCTAAATTAGGCCCACCAAGTATACAAATAGATCTTGAGATTCATTATGAACCCTCAGGGTTGGCAAAAAATTAAAACTTAAAAGGCACAAAGATGCAAAGGTCAAAATTTAGAACCACATATATACATAGAAAGTGGATTTTGTAAACTCATATTTATGTATCGGACTAGATGATGATATTTTGAACAACGTTCTAATTTGTTTTATAATTATGAAATTAAGTAATTCCAAACATAAAAAAGTCCAGAGAAAACACAAAAGGTGACTAATTAACTTGTACATATACATAGTGTTTTACATTTGAACTTTTTTATAATACGAGTATTTAACTTCAATAATTTTATAATAAATAACACTTAAATTAACGATTTTAATTATAACACTTCGAATGATAATTTGATTATTTTAGCTTTTGTATGGTTGTTTCGTTATTCAAGAACTTAGAATAGTGAAATTGGTTAAATTCTTTTTTGATTTTTCTGATATTTCAAGCGAAAATTGGGTTGTGTTTCAAAATCACATTTAAAGAATAACAACACTAACTATAAATTTTAACTGTCTAAGACAGACGGGGATCCTTGGTCCCCGAAACTCAATAATTATTAAATAATCAAATAACTGAAAAAAAAAGACGAAAACCACGTATAAAAAGTAGGGACTTAAAGAGTCATAAACCCAAAATCCATTCTTAACCCAATGCCCCTGTTAAATTGGCCACAAAAGTAATATCAATGTACCATTTAATTATGACAATGTCTTAGGACTTTTTACACTTCTCCTCAATTTTAGTTAGGTATGTACATAATGTTACAAAAACAGTATACACATATTTATTTATATATTTGTACTTATATTTATGAAGCATACGTCAAAGAGGTTGTGGTGTAGTGGTTGAGCTAAGGCCCGGAGTCCTAAGAGACCGGGTTCGATCCCTGCCACCATTGATTTCTGCGGCATCACAAATGAGGCCTACCTCTTAGGCTGATGCACCAGGGTTTTACCCACACCGATCCAAGGTTCGAGCCTCGGCTCTCCCTCAAGCCCGGAAGAGCCGTATTGGGTGGGGTTTTTCCTTGAAAGCTCTCCAACTCTAACACCAAGTGGGTCCGGTTAAGACAACATATTGGCCGGAGTTGGACGAGTCTCTCCCATGTGATGGGAGGTGCGACGTCACAACATTCAATGTTCGTCTTTTAAAAAAAAAATTATGAAACATAATCTTGATATGTGTGACACCCGACATTTCCAAAACATCATCCGTACACAACTTTAACGTGTTTCCTGAATCACTCGAAATCATGCTTTTAAACGATAAAAGTCTAGCGAACATAATGCATCGATCGTTTCATACTGTAATAATTATAAGAATTGCCGGTTCATGCGGATGAAAAATCTGTATAACACAATCGATGGCAATTAATTATTACAACGGAAAAATAATTAGAGTTATATTCTAAATAAACGATCATGTTCTGAAGACTAAGTCCTTAATATATATTATATGAAAATTCTTGTAAAAACATTTCTAGAATTATCGTTGTAAATTATTCTCTTAGGATGCGTATAAATGTGAGCGAACATAGTTACAACTAAAAATATACGTAAACTTGAACTCCTTTATTCAAGTTCGTAATCGCGTCTATACTAAGAGAAAATATATATATATATATGTGTGTATATGTATATATATATATTATAATGACAACTTCAAGGTTCATATATATATATTAAAACGAGTATTAATTGCGGGTAGTACACCGCATTTGATCCAACCACCTCTCCATCATCATATTTTCTTAACTCACACTCCACTCAATGTCATGATGATGATGACTTTGTTGAAGTCCTCACTCCAAACATCACATCATAATGATGATGATTATGTCTAGATGTAGACTCCACTCCACTTAATATTTATATATATAAAACATCCCGCACAACCCGAACGTTGGTGATTAATCTTAAATGACCAGTACAGAAATTAGAGACTAAAATGTGTGATCATATGTGCAGATGATAAACGATATGAAGTAAAAACACTAGTATATATATATATACAAAAGATCATAATGCGTCTCTGTTAGATTTTTATTGCGTCACTAGTACGAATATAATTTTCAATTATAACTATATTTAGTAACACAAAATTAGTCAACACTTGAGTCCAGCTAAAAGTCACAACTTAATATGTATATATATATACCTCAACATAAAATAACGGTCCACCGACTTGAACATCTAACTCGCACAATGAAATATCAACATAACAAATTATCATTTAAACCTTTACCACCTTTTTCTCCTACCTCAGTTTCGGTCAATCAAGGAATAACTAGACCATTCGTTTACCATGGAACCATGAATTAGATGTACAACTAAACTAATGATGATGAATGATGAAAGATTGGAGAAACCCACAAGCAAAACCAACCCACCCATCCCTCCATCCCATCTTCACGGCACCATCATTGCCACTACCATACCAATCACACTTTTCTTCTTCCACACTCTACCCCAACTCCATACATTACCATGATGACTAATTATTAATACCAAGATCATACACTATCCAACTAGTATATATAGGACTATATTGATGAAGAACAAGAGTTTCCTCTTGTTCTCTCCTCATTTCGGCACACCCAAACACACACTTACACACACATTTCTCAAGGGTAAACATCAAGGAATCAAGGAGAATCCACACCCATGGGAGGATCTAAGGAGCTTCAAGGAAGAAGAGTAGGAGAATTCGAGCAAGGGATCAAGAACTATCATCCATTTCTACACTAAAAATCGTCATTTGTGGTATGGAATACTACAACACTTTACACACTTGAATCTTTGATATTAAAGTGCAAGTTCATCTCTAAATACAAGAGTTTTTTACTTTAATCTAAAAACAAATGTGAACTAAACAAAGTGTTGGACTCGTTGGAACTAAAAATGGTAAAAGTATATACATAGGTGTCGATTTGCATACATATGTGCTAGTATGCTTTGTTTTGGTGGATTGTGTGTCAAGAATCAATTGATGTTCATAAAATTATGCAAATATTACTATACAAACATATATACATATATATATATGTTGAATCATGGAAATAAATGAAAACTAAAAACAGGACAACTTGTATGTCTATATGTGTATAAATCGTATACATGGGTATGATTAACTTTTAGAATTTAAATGATAAATACAACTATATACAATTTATGGAAATATGGAAATCATAATAAATAAATCTAGAGTTAAGCTCATAACATAGAAATATGGATATATATATATGTATGTAATATGTTGATATGGATTGAGACTTGGTAGACAACGTTTTGATAAATGATTAATTATGTCTTGAATATTAAAAAGACATGATTTGATTAAACATGAAATAATAGTTTATGAAAAAGGAAGACGTTTTGAAAAGAATCAAATTGCTCTTAAATATATTATTGTTTCAAATCAAGCGAAATAAAAGATGTAACTTTGGTTGGATTATTTTATTAACGAGACATTAAGCCGGTAAATAAATATTTGATACGACGAAGACCGGAATAATATATATATTATGGGTACACATATTGTGTACTATTATTCGTGAACAATATGTGCTATTATTTGGAAATAATACGTGGTAATTATTTGTCCATATTATATGCTAACATTAAGCCATAACACAAAAGGTTCGTGTCTAGGAACACATAAGTAACAAAATGATAATCACCAACGGGTCGTAATACAAAATACCTTTTTAAAAAATAAACACATCCTGGACCGGATGACCTTAAGCGGATGAACAAATTGCACTTGAGACATTAGGACTTAACACTTATATACCCTTTGTGTTTAGGGTTTGTATAGTCAAGTATTTCTTGAACAATTACTGTGCTAGGGTTTCATCGGACACCAGGTGAGTTCACGACCCCCTTTTAGCTTTTAATGCTTTGTAAACATTGGGGGAGAAACATACTTATACAACACATTTGCTTACGTATTTGAAAGCATGAAAAATAAATGTTTGATACATTTGAGAAACATGAAACACATTTACAAACACTTTCATATGGTAACAAGAGAATAAGACCCGACCTTATGTTTGCATGAGTTTACGAACAAAGAGCTCGCTAAAGTCCCCTGGAACAATTTAGTAGCCATTAACTGTAGCCTAGGGTCCTATGAATAGTACTATGGGGAGTGACGTCCCCCGGTCATGGTTAGTCGCGCTAACCGCAATCTGGAGGATTTATGGCCGCATAGCATCTGATAACAAATGAGAGGGGCAAATGAACAATTGTCATGGTTTGGTTACGCCTCATGTATGAACATTTATTTATACTCCTAGCTAGTTTACAAATTGGGTCAACATCACTTGTTTTGTTTATCATATACAATTGGAACAATTTACAAACACTTGGGACAATTTACAAACAATTGGAACAATTTACAAACACTTGGGACAATTTACAAACAATTGGAACAATTTACGAACACATGGATTTACAAGAACTATTTGATTTAAACACATGAAACCACTACTCGTTTTGGTTAACGATCTTATCATTAAAGAGGGCTTAACACGGGTTTAAACTCATTTCATGACTGATAAGTCATCACTTGTTTTCATTGGGGAAAACGACTCACTTTATGACTAAGAAGTCATCACATGTTTTCGAGGAAAACGGTTCTATATTAAGCCCATAAACACATTTTTAAGGTTTACGGAAAAACGGTTTTATAGTACGGCCATGTATACGATATCAGTGTTTTCAAGGAAAACTAATTTACAATGAACCAACTAAACCTGTGAATTCACCAACCTTTGTGTTGACACTTTCAAGTATATTTCTCGGGTAACCTTTAGCCTTTGAGCGGTTGGAATAGGCTAGCTATGTTGGAACAATTCCTAGTAACCGGACGGGCATAGATTATCAAGTCTCAAGTCGACCATTGAACAAGAGGGACTTAGATCATTGTATTTATTTAGTCTTAGTAATCGTATATGTAATCAAGTATTAGAAATCACTATTACAACTTTCGCTATCGTGTAATGAACCAATCGTTGCAACATGTATTTATTTATTAAGTAAATAAATTTGGGTGTGTGACAATATGACACAAATCATAGCTTAATGTAACATGTCAAATATTTGGAGATCACATATACTTAATTGTGCTGAATCACTTTAGCTTTACCGATTACTCTTGCCTTTTTTTGTTTTGAAGCGAGCCTTAACGATGAAGCAAAGTTGTTTAACAGAACCATGTATTATCAGTCGGGAGTTGAGACCACTCCCCTGATGAGTCCATGACAAGACAAAACCAATGACTCATATCAATAACAAAACAGAATAGCCGACTCTCACGTAATCGAGGACGTCTCACACAGCGTAAGTAGACAAACCCGTCACAATAGTCATCCTTTTATATATATATTTAAAAAATATATAATTATACTAATAAAAAAATAAATATTAAAGTATCCTTTAATATATTTAAAAAATATATAATTATACTAATAAAACACATTTATTTTAAATTATCCCTTATTATAAAAAACTTTGAAATCTAATTATGTAACTTTTATTTTCAATCAAATATTAATGAAAGTCAAATTACATTAAATAGTAATTATCGTATTTTTGAAATCCAATTATATATTAATTTTTACATATTTTAAAATTTTATTTTTTATCCTTAGTATATGTAATACATTTTTACACCTTTAAAATATACACATAAAGATTTAAGAATTTTATGTATTGATATTTTTCACCCCGTGTGTAGTACACGGGTTCTAAGCTATTTCACCCCGTGTGTAGTATATTTTCGAAAGCCAATTATATATTAATTTTTACATATTTTAAAATTTTGTTTTTTATCCTTATTATATGTAATACATTTTTACACCAGTAAAATATACACATAAAGATTTAAGAATTTTATGTATTGATATTTTTCACCCTATGTGTAGTACACCGGTTCTAAGCTATTTTACTTAATAAATAAAATCTTAGGGGACACGTGACATAATTCTAGAGCCCCTGCATTTATATTTTCTCGTCTAAACCATTCCAGTCTATTATTTTAGGCAAGTAAATTATTTCTTATAATTCAATATCGTAATAAATTTATATTCCATCATCATTATTTAATATTTGATTAATGTCAACATAATAAAACAAAACATTTATTGTATTTTTTTTAAATCAGTAATGAACATAAGATTTAGATTGTCATTTTCTTTCACAAAATCTAATAAAATTAAGTTATCTGCTAACTATGATGCTCTAAAATCTAATAATAATTTATCAACATATAAAATATATATTTTTTCATGATTCAGCTCGTGTAATCACGGGAATCTAACCTAGCTATACATATATAAAGGTTTAAATACAAATGGTTTTATTGTACAAAGTCTACGAACAGTTTTGGGCTTTTGATCAAGAAAAATTAAGTGTTGAGTTGATATAGTAATATTCAGTTTTTTATTCAACCCGTGTAATATACGGGTTTCTAACCTAGTTTTACATATAATAAGATAATAATCAAAATATAATACTTTTAATTTTAAAATGTATTAAGCTGAAAACTTAATTAATAAACGTAGAACGAGTTGATTTGGGAACTGTTGGCCATTTGGTGTAATGATAGCCCCAAGACTTCCCATAGTGGAGGTCTTGGGTTCGAATCCTAGCAACAGCAAAAAAGGGGTCTGTGGCCAGGCAAGGGGTTCCTCCTGTGGTGGGTTGCGCTGGATGTTCTGGGTGTTGCCTCGGGAAAACCCAATTATCCTAGAATATCTAAGTGTTGTCGTTCAAAAAAGACTAAATTACAATTTTTGTCCTTTATGTTTTCCAAAATTAAGGAATGGGTCCTTTAAAACTTTTACTTTCGCTCACTATCCTTTATTTGAATAGTTCTCTCATTTCTTGTCCTTTTGACTAACTGAAGTTAAATATTTCTGTTAAGTCAAGGGCATTATTGTCTTTTAGCCCTAAAGAACAATTCTTGTAATGTAAAGTTAACTGAAGTTAAAGGTTTCTTTAAAATTTTATTAATTAATTAAGCAACTTATTTATTTTATAAAAATAGTTTTTTTTTTATATTTTTATAATTTGTTTATTTTCTTTTTTTCTTAAGCTATTTACTTTTATAATTTTATAATTATTATATTTCTTTATACTATTTTTTATATATTAGAGAGTTAGTATGAGTTTAAAGTTTCTTTTATAATCATACACTTAACCTTGAGACCTTGTTTTTAGTCGAGCAAATGTTTAATTAATACTCATTTGTTCATAAGCTATTTTTAACCCAATAGGTTTTAACTAAGAAATTTGTTAATTAATGAAACATGGTAAACTAGTTCGATATAAATGTATTATTTGTATTGGTTAAAATATAATTAAATCCCAAATTAAAGAGTGAATCAAACCGGTGAATCGTTGGTTTTCGGTTGTCAAGGTCGGGCATTAGGGTCGTTCAAACCGTCTCTAACTTTCTAGGATTTTACCTAAAACTGTCATGTAAAAGAAATCCGTTAGAAGGGGTTCTACAGACAACCCGGTGATAGATAAGTTGGTATTCGTAAACTTGTAAATGAACTAAACAAGTACAAACTGAACATATTTGTTTCGTTCGTTTAACTTTAACCAATCAAACGATCGAACACGAACAAACAATAAAATTTTAAAGAAACGAAAATAAAGGAAATTAAATAAAAAATATATATCTTTATAAAATAAATAAGTTGGTTAATTAATTAATAAAATTTCAAGATTGAGTGTATGATTACAAAATAAACTTTAAACTTATACTAACTTTCTAATATAAAATAATTAGTATAAAAAATATAATAATTGTAAAATGATAAAATTAAATAGCTTAATAAAAAAGAAAATAAATAAATTATAAAAATATAAAAAAATATATTTTTACAAAACAAATAAATTGCTTAATTAATTAATAAAATTTTAAAATAAAAGTGAGAAAAGTATATTACTTATTCAAACAAACGAAAATAAATAAATTAAATAAAATATATATATCTTTATAAAATAATAAGTAGGTTAATTAATTAATAAAAATTTAAATAAAATATATAAAATAAAAGTGATAAAAAGAATAAATGAAGAATAAAAGAAAAAGAAAGAAAAGAAAAAAAAGTAAAGTAAACTTTACATTACAAGAATTATCTTTTAAGACTAAAAGACAATAATGCCCTTCACTTAACATAAATATTTAACTACAGTTAGTTAAAAGGACAATAAATGAGAGAACTTTTCAAATAAAGGACAATAAGTGAAACTAAAAGTTTTAAATAATCCATTCCATAATTTTAAAAAACATAAAGCACAAAAGTTGTAATTTAGTCTTAAAAAAAAGAGTAAACTTCAGTTTTCGTCCCTGAGGTTTGAACCAAACTTCAAGTTTCATCCCCCTGTAACACATATCATCCCTGACGTTTTATGCTTTAACAGTTTTCGTCCCTGGTCCTAAACTCCGTTAAAATTTCTGTTAATTTTTATATGAAATTACTAATATACCCTCTTCTTCTCATATCAATTTCATCACATTTGACTCAAAAAAAAAATAAAAATTTAAACAGCAAATGAAACACTTGAATTATTGTACAAGAACAAGTTTCCCTGTTCCGTTACCTTCACCCAAAACCTCTCCGTCAAAGTTAACGTCCTATGGCGCAACAACCACAAGCTCTCCGTCACTAAACGACACCGTCGCAAGCTCCAGTAGCGTAGAAGGCGGAAGCCGGAACCACCAAACGTCAAGCTCTAGCTCGTTAACCGGATAAACAAAATCATTAACAACTCGCGTTCCCCATACGAAGACTTTAGTAATGTCGGGACAGATCTCGACTGTGTGAGCAGCGGTATCGGCGCCGATGTCCTCGTCGGTATCGACTACAAATTTGAGCGATTCAGATGTTTCGTGGATGGAAACATCGGCGTCGGAGTAGAAAGGTAGTTCGAGGACCTGGGCGAAGATGTGAGGGAGTCGCCGGAGCTTCTTTTGACGGCAATTGACTTCGGCAGCGTTTGATTAAGAATCGAAATCGTAGCATATTGTGATGTTTCTCCTGTTAGGTGTCGCATGGTCCTTCATGGTGCGTTAGGGCAACTGGAAACCCTAGGTGGAAAATTGGGCATTTCTTGGGGAATTTGTTGTAGATGGAGATGCAAATCGCTTTGTGTTGATGGGGGGTGTTAACGACGGCGGCGTTAGTGGTGGTGGTGTGAGTTGCCAGGACTGTGGAAACCAGGCCAAGAAAGATTGTCCTCACATGAGGTGTAGAACTTGTTGCGAGAGCAGAGGGTTTCAGTGTTAAACGCACGTGGGTTCCGGCAGCTAAACGCTGGGAGAGACAACAGTATCTCGCTGCCACCCACCAAGATCACAACCGCCGGCATCTTGTTCCAAACACTGAAAGGTCAAGATCATGATAACGCCGAGGTGGTGGTGGTGGGTTAATGATGAAGAAGAAGATGTAGCTAAGTGCATATTAGTAAATTCATTTAAAAACTAACTGAAATTTTAACGGTGTTAAGGACCAGGGACGGAAACTGTTAAAATATAAAACGTCAGGGATGATTTGTGTTACAGGGGGACGAAACCTGAATTTTTTTTTAAACCTCATGGACGAAAACGAAACTTTACTAAAAAAAAAAAAAAAAAGGAAGGTTGATTTGGGAACCCACCGAACTAAACTCACCTTGTAAACGCTTCTCATTGAATTTCCATCAAACCCTCTCCCCAAGTCTCGACCACCGCACAGGGTTTCTGCCAAAACTTGGTCGCAATTTTTCAGCCTCGAAAATGCCTACCTCCTCCACCGTTCCTCCGACAGCCGCGGCGGTCAAAAATCGATCTCCAACCGCATCGGACTCTGAAGAATACGAGTACGAGGAAATAGAAATAGAGGAAGAGATAGAAGTTGAAGAAGAAGTCTCCGACGATGAAGAAGAAGAAGTCTCCGACGATGAAGAAGAAGAATTCGAAGAAGTAGAAGTAGAAGTAGAAGTAGAAGTAGAAGAAGAAGTAGAAGAAGAAGTAGAAGTAGAAGACGATGAAGAACGAGAGCAGGAGAAAGAAAAAGGGAGCGGAGAAGATGTACCGCGGTCAATCGAAGACCTAGACGATGTAAAAAGTGAGCATCTCTTCTATTTCTGTTATCCTTTTGATTAATTATCCGTTTGAGCTATGATATTGCATACGATTTATATTTTGTGAACAATGCCTGTTACTGTGTCATTTTTATGTGATTATCCTGATTTTGGCATTCTAGGGTTTTATGACATGCCAATTGATAATGCATGAACGCTCATTTAGGTCACATGCTCATTTGTTTATGAATTAGTGCAAGTGTAGTTAATTAGTTATAAGTTTATCACAGAACCATCTGTTTCAACAAGAGCTACACTTTATCTTGGAAAGTCAAATAGTCATATTCCAGATCTGAAATGTCAAATTAGAAAAATTTGGAAAGAGTATTGATCATGTCAATTTTGTAACAAGTTTAAAAGATGTTAATGTTCTATCAAACAGAAAATGTTGTTTATTTAGTTATATAATACATATCAGATTTCGATATACTACATTTGACATCAAGAAGTGTAGCTCTTTAAATCGTATGTTTAAAGATATTTCTGTTATGTTTGTGTTCAATTTAAGCTTATATTATGTCTAAATGTTGGAATGTGGTTGACTAGTGAACTTAGTTATACATGCTTATATATGTATATTTACTCCCACAAGAGTGGAGAACAAGTATTTCTTAAGTGTCGTAGTGGTGAGGGTTACAAGAACCTGTATGATTAGGAATGAAACTAAGTGGCCCTAGATATTTAGGTTTCTCATGGATCCTTTATACTGGTCATAACCCTTGGTATGCATTGTATAGAACAATCTAAGTAAAGAAGTATGAAGTGAAGGGACTGTTAGTTTATTTTGGTGGTTTTTTTGAGGAAAGGCCAAAGCTTGTACCTATTTCATGTGAAGCAATTAAAAATGATGGAAAGGCTTTAATCTATCTATAAGGGTTACTAATAGACCATCATTTGTTCTTATCCTATTTTTTGTTGGATAGTGGAAGGGCTGTAAGTGTCGAATCTATGAGATTAGATATACAATGTTGATTTCACTGTCATTTATGAAAAGTTTTGCAAACCTCTCTGATTTGGCATGAACCGCACACAAGGAAAACAAAGTGTATTATATAACATCAAATTTTGGATTGAGACGTATAAATGTATAATCCCCAATTAAGAGACATAGACAAAGTAAAGAAGTTTATCAGATAATTGGGATTTGGGAACGGTTCTTCTCAAGGGAAGTTTGTAAAAGAAATGAATATAAATTATGTGCATGCTATTTATAAATAGAAACCAAACCTGCAACAATGACTCCAATCTGATTTAATGCTCAAAGAAGAAAACAGAAGGAAATAAAAGAGACAAGAAAAATATAAGGCTCTATAAATCTATGTTGTCAAGGCACGCGCCTAGGCGCAGAAGCGCAAGTTTAGTGCCTGGTGGAGACATAGGCGCGATTTGGGTTTTTCTTGTAAAAGCGAGCTCAGGCGAGCGCCTAGGCGCGTTTTCCGGCCAAACTCCGACCGGATTCTGGCTAAAAGTCACTGGAACTTGTCTAAAACCCCTAATCAAGCCAGGAATCAATTTATAAAAAACACTAAACTAGCCCTAAACAAGCATAAAACAAGTTTAAAACCCCTAAAAATGGTATTCTTATACTATGCGCCTAGCTTAAAAAAAGCCCTTGCTTTTTTTGCGCCTTGTGACTCGGCTCCAGGCTCAGCCTTTGCTTCTTGAGTGCACCTATGCGCCTTGACAACTATGCTATAAATTTGAGTATCCGTTTCAACTGAAGTAATGACTCAATTGGGTATTGGCTGTGCAATCAGTTATCTATGTCTTAATCAAAGCGATCCAGTATACATGGTTGGTTCTGAAAGTATTTTTAGCTATGCCCAAGTATAAGATCTGATAAAATTGCGACCACCGCACAGGGTTTCTGCCAAAACTTGGTCGCAATTTTTCAGCCTCGAAAATGCCTACCTCCTCCGCCGTTCCTCCGACGGCCGCGGCGGTCAAAGATCGATCTCCAACCGCATCGGGCTCTGAAGAATACGAGTACGAGGAAATAGAAATAGAGGAAGAGATAGAAGTTGAAGAAGAAGTCTCCGACGATGAAGAAGAAGATTTTGAAGAAGTAGAAGTAGAAGTAGAAGAAGAAATAGAAGAAGAAGTAGAAGACGATGAAGAACGAGAGCAGGAGAAAGAAAAAGGGAGCGGAGAAGATGTACCGCGGTCAATCGAAGACCTAGACGATGTAAAAAGTGAGCATCTCTTCTATTTCTGTTATCCTTTTGATTAATTATCCGTTTGAGCTATGATATTGCATACGATTTATATTTTGTGAACAATGCCTGTTACTGTGTCATTTTTATGTGATTTTCCCGATTTTGGCATTCTAGGGTTTTATGACATGCCAATTGATAATGCATGAATGCTCATTTTGGTCACATGCTCATTTGTTTATGAATTAGTGCAAGTGTAGTTAATTAGTTATAAGTTTATCACAGAACCATCTGTTTCAACAAGAGCTACACTTTATCTTGGAAAGTCAAATAGTCATCTTCCAGATCTGAAATGTCAAATTAGAAAAATTTGGAAAGAGTATTGATCATGTCAATTTTGTAACAAGTTTAAAAGATGTTAATGTTCTATCAAACAGAGAATGTTGTTTATTTAGTTATATAATACATATCAGATTTCGATATACTACATTTGACATCAAGAAGTGTAGCTCTTTAAATCGTATGTTTAAAGATATTTCTGTTATGTTTGTGTTCAATTTAAGCTTATATTATGTCTAAATGTTGGAATGTGGTTGACTAGTGAACTTAGTTATACATGCTTATATATGTATATTTACTCCCATAAGAGTGGAGAACAAGTATTTCTTTAGTGTCGTAGTGGTGAGTGTTACAAGAACCTGTATGATTAGGAATGAAACTAAGTGGCCCTAGATATTTAGGTTTCTCATGGATCCTTTATACTGGTCATAACCCTTGGTATGCATTGTAGAGAACAATCTAAGTATGAAGTGAAGGGACTGTTAGTTTATTTTGGTGGTTTTTTTGAGGAAAGGCTAAAGCTTGTACCTATTTCAAGTGAAGCAATTAAAAATGATGGAAAGGCTTTAATCTATCTATAAGGGTTACTAATAGACCATCATTTGTTCTTATCCTATTTTTTGTTGGATAGTGGAAGGGCTGTAAGTGTCGAATCTATGAGATTAGATATACAATGTTGATTTCACTGTCATTTATGAAAAGTTTTGCAAACCTCTCTGATTTGGCATGAACCGCACACAAGGAAAACAAAGTGTATTATATAACATCAAATTTTGGATTGAGACGTATAAATGTATAATCCCCAATTAAGAGACATAGACAAAGTAAAGAAGTTTATCAGATAATTGGGATTTGGGAACGGTTCTTCTCAAGGGAAGTTTGTAAAAGAAATGAATATAAATTATGGGCATGCTATTTATAATTAGAAACCAAACCTGCAACAATGACTCCAATCTGATTTAATGCTCAAAGAAGAAACAGAAGGAAATAAAAGTGACAAGAAAAATATAAGGCTCTATAAATCTATGTTGTCAAGGCACGCGCCTAGGCGCAGAAGCGCAAGTTTAGTGCCTGGTGGAGACATAGGCGCGATTTGGGTTTTTCTTGTAAAAGCGAGCTCAGGCGAGCGCCTAGGCGCGTTTTCCGGCCAAATTCCGACCGGATTCTGGCTAAAAGTCACTGGAACTTGTCTAAAACCCCTAATCAAGCCTGGAATCAATTTATAAAAACACTAAACTAGCCCTAAACAAGCGTAAAACAAGTTTAAAACCCCTAAAAATTGTATTCTTATACTATGCGCCTAGCTTAAAAAAGCCCTTGCTTTTTTTGCGCCTTGCGACTCGGCTCTAGGCTCAGCCTTTGCTTCTTGAGTGCACCTATGCGCCTTGACAACCATGCTATAAATTTGAGTATCCGTTTCAACTGAAGTAATGACTCAATTGGGTATTGGCTCTTTAATCAGTTATCTATGTCTTAATCAAAGCGATCCAGTATACATGGTTGGTTCTGGAAGTATTTTTAGCTATGCCCAAGTATAAGATCTGATAAAATTTAACTTGGCTAAAAGTAGCTGAAGCAACCAACAGAACCTTAGTTTATCAGGACAATTAATGACACAAATGCATTACAAGGTTTAAGGGGGGAAGCCAACAAATTGAAATACATGTGGATAAAAAGTGATATGAGGACATGTAAATAAGCATTATGAAAGTGTACCATTATTTGGCATCACTAAGTAATGACCATTTTATTTAATAAAGCTAAAAAACACCTACGTTAACTCATTGAAAACCTGATAGCATTAAAAGCTTGGGTTACATCCCAGTATATAATAAAGTTACTAAAAGAATCTAATTAACTTATGCTTCTAATATCAAAGTTAATATTACTGAATACTAGTTATAGTATCCATAGTAGTCAAAGGTGCACGAGGCACACAAAAGTTCGATTCGAATTCTCCGTGTAACTCTTGTCACATTGGAAAGTCGTCGAAACTACATTTGTCTCCTTCAAACTTTAGTACTTGTATTTTGGATTTGGTTTTTGTGATGTTTGGGGTCCAGCCCCCCATTTCTTCTTGTGATGGACATAATTATTTTTTACTTTGTGTTGACCATTTTTCATGATATATGTGGATTTTTCCTTTGAAACAAAAATATGATGTATATGCTATTTTTAAACAATTCCTTGCTATGGTTGAACGGCAACTTCAAACCAAACTAAAATCCGTCCAAACCGATTGTGGTGTAGAATTCAGGAATCTTTCTAATTTTTTCACTCCACTCGGGATTATCCATCGCCGCTCATGCCCCCACACTAGTGAGCAAAATGGTTTAGTTGAACAGCGTCATAGACATGTGGTTGAAACTGGTCTAACACTACTTGCCCAATCAACCGTTCCTTCTCGTTTTTGGTACTTTGCCTACGATACAACTGTTTATCTAATAAACCATATGCCATCACGCACCTCCTCAAACATCTCCCCTTTTGAACATATTTTTCATCGCAAACCTCATCTCTCTTTTCTAAGAGTTTTTTGATGTTAATGTTATCCCCACATTCGTCCATATAACAGGCACAAAATGGATTTTCGTTCCATGCCTTGTGTGTTTCTCGGGTATAGTCCCGCTCATCATGGATATCGATGCCTCGACCCGACATCCGATTACATCTACATTGCTCACCATGTTCGTTTTAATGAGCAACACTTTCCATTCCAACAACCCTCTACCTTATCACCTACACCTTCCTCACAGGACCCTTACGTGTCCAGTTACCCTTCCCCTCCTCTTCATCCCGTTCCTTCAACTTCGTATGCTAATTCTCCTCCTAATTCACCACCCTCCACCTCCCGTCCCTCCCCTACTCCACCTAGTACACCACTTGCTACTGCTCCTATCCAGACCGAACCACCCTCCACCGCCTTTAAAACCTACAGCCGTCCCCAAAGCCCTTTCCACCTGAACCAGCCCCCACCTTTATCTACTTAGCCCCTTCCCCTACTGCTCCTCCTCCTTGGACCCGACCCACCAATCTAAACCAAAACCCAAAATTGACTGTTCCTTTCAATCAATCTGCTCATCGTATTACTACTACCTCTTTTGACTCTGAACCCACAACCTTTGCTATTGCCAACAAATCTCCTCAGTGGCGTATGAGGAATATGCAACCCTTTCACAGAACAAAATTTGGTCTCTCGTTCCGCCTGTTTCTAACACCAATGTAGTAGACTGCAAGTGGGTATACAAATTGAAACGAGATCAAACATGAGCCATTAAACGTTACAAAGCACGCCTAGTGGCCAAGGGATTTAATCAATAACAGGGGGTTGATTACCATGAGACCTTTAGTCCCGTTGTAAAGCCTACTACCATGCTTACTATTCTGTCTCTTGCCGTGACACAACGGTGGCCACTACGCCAATTGGATGTTCAAAATGCCTTCCTAAACGGTGAACTGAATGAGGCGGTTTATTTGCGTCAACCGCAAGGCTTTATTGATCCTCAAAAACCGAATCTTGTGTGTCTACTTCACAAAGCATTGTATGGCCTTAAGCAAGCTCCCCGCGCCTGGTTTCACCGCTTATCTGGTGCTTTACAGTCTCTTGGTTTCAACGAATCCAAAACAGATCCTTCCTTCTTTATTTATTCCTCACGGGGAACCTTATTATATATGTGGGTTTATGTTGATGACATAATTTTGACAGGCGATAATCCTCTCATGATTGATCAAATTACTAAAAGTCTGAGTCAAACATTTGCTGTTAAGGATTTGGGTCCCTTTTCATACTTTTTGGGCATTGAGGTTGTTTTGAAAGGGTCGGATTTGCTTTTATCTCAAAAGAAATACACAATGGAACTGCTTCAAAGAGTCGACCTCTCATGCCAAATCGGTTACATCCCCGATTACCTCCACTGCAAACTTGTCTTCGATACCGTCAAGTGGTCGGTGCCCTTCAATATGTCACCTTATCTCGCCCGGACATCACCTTCCCGGTAAACAAAGTTTGCCAGTTCATGCATTCTCCGACTGACAACCACAGGTCTGCTGTTAAACGGATTCTTTGGTATCTTCAAGGCACATCAGATTATGGTCTTCTCCTCAAACAAGCTTCTGGCTCTACTCTTCATGCCTACACTGATGCTCATTCTTCATCTTTACATATCTTCTCGGATGCTGACTGGCTGGTTGCCCAGATGACCGTCGATCCACCAAGGGATTTGCCATCTAGCTTGGTTCCAACCTTATCTCCTGGTCAGCCAGAAAACAACGCACCGTCTCTCGGTTATCCACAGAATCCGAGTACAAAGCTTTAGCTGACACGGTAGCTGAACTCACCTGGCTTGAAGCCCTCCTATGTGAACTAAAGGTTTCTTTGACGTCAGCCCTTGTATTATGGTGTGATAACTTAGGGGTTACGTATTTGTCAGCAAATCCTGTTTTCCATGCTCGTACAAAACATGTGGAGGTTGACTTCCATTTTGTCAGAGGAAGGTTGCCGAAGGAAAGCTATCGGTACAATTCTTTTCTACCAATGACCAAATTGCTGACATCTTTACCAAGCCATCATCTTCATAACGATTTGCTCATCTACGGTCCAAGCTACAGGTCACTTCCTGGCCTTAGCTTGCGGGGGAATATTAGACAATTAGACAATAAATGACATAATCTAGTAGTAGATGGGTTAAATGTATAATAATGTATTCTATATATATCATATGTAATCAACGTATTATGTAACATACAACCACAATTGCATTACCAAGTTTATCTGGATCATTGTTTCCTTAGGTTTCTCAATAACAAACTTCACTAGACACCATGTGTATTGACAAGTTGCCTTGTGAATTCATTCGAAAGTAACATCTTTGCTACTTTCAGTTTCACTTGTTAAGTGCCTAATTAACCAAACACCATCGTCTTGTATATAGAATAATTTTCCAAAGGTACATTTCTATCATACTTTCTCTTGCTAGCTACAAGAAATTGAGATACATTAAGCATTATATCACTTTCAATGGGCTCAGGTTGATAAACCTCCATAATCTGATCATAAAGTGCCAAAAGAACCAAATTGATGAAGTGATGTTGAAGCATATTGTTGGAGAAGTATGCTCAAGTTACCATTGAGAAATTTGTTGGATGAGAAGGCTTACTAAGCTTTAATACCCACAAGAACTCTTTCTTCCCAATTATCAGGGTGGACTAAAGTTCTAAGTTCAAGTCTTTTGGCCAACATGAAGGACTTACCGAGCTTTCATGCTACTATGGGCTAACTAAATTGGTTAATTTGAGTAGGCTTCATTGATGTATGCTCACCTTGCGTAGTCTGAACTTGGAGTTTGGTTGCCCTCTCCTTTCATTCCAATTGTGATCTTCCAAGTTTAGCAGGCCACTTTGAGCATAATGAAATTAATAAATGAAGGTTATTTTTTCTCATTTGCTCAACTACTTTCAAATCTACCTTTTCTTGGAGTGACCAATGACAACAAAGCTGGAACTATAAGGGTGATAACAGGATTTGGCTTCAAGGAATGTTATGGGTTGGGCGAACTAGAAACCATGTACCCTATATGTGAATCGATTTAATGTATAACTGGTGGCATATTGATGAGACAAACACGCTTTATATCTCTATACAAAAAGGGTGCATAGAGAAACTAGTTTTTTTGCTTCGATATGGATGTGCTTGCTAAAGAACATACAGGCTGATATGCAATTAATTTATGCTCTTTAGTGAGTTGTTTTAGTTGACAAGATTAAACAATACATGAATCTACTGGTATCTCAAGGTCTTAGACTAAGTTGAATTAAATGAAGTACATGAAGTGCAGCTTTTGACAATGTTATGAAAGCAGGTGGTGTAAACATGTGCAGACATGAAGGCTTGTAGGAAATGTGACCTGTGCTATTTTAGGTACGAATTAGACAAGTATGGAGACATTGATGAATATTTTAATGATATGATTAGATTTGCATGGTGAGTTGTTTTGGAAATTTCAACTTTCAAGAGTCTTAAATTATTAAAACTCCCATTGATGTTGAAGTTTAAGTTTTGTAGGATGGTAATTAGATCTGTTTAGGTTGGAGCATATGGTAGGATGTGATTTATGTAATGGGCTTCACTTTGTAGTTACCATTGGTTTTCTTTTTGTGCATGTCTTACTCATAGATATGCTGTTTTATTATGTTTTGGCTTAACACATCACTGGGGGAAAATACATTATCATTAGGAAATAGTATGACTGTTGTTGGAGATCATGAACTTGGAATCTGATTGCTGATAATAGATATACTATGGACCCTTGCAGGGAAAGAAAAAATCATATCCGATGGTGAGAAAACTTCTCAACGTGATGGTGGAATCATGGCTGCTGAGACTACTAATCCTATCAACGAATCCAGTAAACAAGTCACCGTTGGAGATTCAGTTGATGATTCTGACAAAGTTCCATGTTCTGAGGAACAAACTACACAGATGAACACAAAGGATGTGAATGATGCACATGTAAAGGAACCCAGGTGCACTTGTGTTTTGGTACCTGAAAATCTTTGAGTATCAGTTAACTGATATGTTGACTTTTTAGTTGCTTTAGTTTGTCCAGAATCAGGTACTAATATCTTTTAGGTTTTCTCAGATTGGATGTTGATATTCCCCTGATAAAACCTCGAAGTTTGTCACCTGCAATGGAAATTAATGAAGGAAACAAACGCCCAGCTCTTGTTTGTGATTTCTTTGCAAAAGGTTGGTGCATTAAGGGAACTTCTTGTAGGTTTCGTCATATAAAAGACCCACCTATAAATGTTGTTGACCAACAAAACGAGCCTCAGAAAAGTCAACCTCAGGATGAAGGTAATTCATATTTTTTTGGGAAAAAGTCTAAATGAGGACACCTGCGACTTTTTTTATAAATATTTACAAGTCCTTGTTGCCACATCAGGTGTAAAAGAAGGCACAGAAAGATCCAATCCGGCAACTTCTGGAACTGCACCAACCCTCAAAGCCTGTTCTTCTGAATTTAAGCCCGGTTCACAGAAAGATAATCCTAATCGTGTAACAAATCCTCCAGTTAATGAATCTTTAAGCAACTCGTTCATGGGCCCAAACTACAATAAAAGCAATTGGGCTTCTAATGCACCAAAAATGGAAGAATTTGGTGGTAAAGGATACCGCTTTGGGCTTCATAATCACAACTATAACTCAAGTTATCATGGTATGGTTTGGCCCAGGGCTTCAACTTCTTTAAGTTCATCATCTTGGAAGTCTGATTCAAAAATTTCTGGTTATGATTGGGAGCCATCAAAGCCATTTAGGTCAAGGTTTCTTATTTCTCAAGGAATACCAATTCCAGATATCCAATATGATCCAATTCATATCCAATATGATCCAATTCGGGATAGTATTGAGCAACCAACACCAACAAAAATTGGTGATAAGCTATCCAAATTATCATCTTCCAGTCGCGTGCCATCAATTTCTGGCACACATTCGCCTTTACAAGAGAAATTAAAAACAGATAATGGATCTGATAAATTCTCTATTGGCAGTCATGTAAATGGCAATGATAATGATACTGATATGGATGTGGATAGTAATGAAATTGCTGATACCAAACAGGCAGATACAAAAAGTGAAAGTAAAGGCAAAAAACTTATTGGGGATGTAATACAAGCAAGTGAAGTACATGTTAGTAGTCACCATTCTCTTCGAGAAAACGATGGTGGGCCCACAAAAGAAGTTAGTAACTATAAACTAGATTTTGATGCAGAAGGGGATATGCATAGAGAATCTAAATCCCTTAGACATTTTCGTGCTGCTTTGATAGACTTTGTGAAAGAATTAGTGAGGCCATCATGGCGTGATGGCAAATTGAGCAAAGATGCTCATAAAATGATTGTTAAAAAGGCTGTTGATAAGGTTCTCACCAGTTTACCACCAGAGCACATTCCGAATATCCAAGAATCTATCGACACGTATCTTACCTCATCACAGCCAAAACTCACGAAACTTGTTGAGGTGCGTATTTCTCACTATGTGTATTCAGGAACCCTGGGGTATATAAAAATATTAGATAATGACCGTTAGGTACTTTTGATTGCAGGGATATATTGAAAAGTATGGAAAATTGTGACATCCTTCCTTGTTCACGAACTTGTCAGATGCTGTGAGTTTCTATGGAAATCTCCCCTTTTGTGTCTATGGAGAAACTGTTGGTTTCAAATTTTCAAATGTGGCTTATGTGTATTTTTTTCGTTAAACCTGTCCTGGAAGTTTAAGCACATCAGTCATATATTTGGCCATGTTAAGGTGTTTTCGGTGATATTGATTTTGCTACTTTTAACCATTATATGTTGGTTTAATTTAGATGGATTTGGAATGTGGATCCCCAGTAACAGCCATAAGGGTGTTATGAATAATAAAAATAGAGTTTGAATATGTAGAATAGTTTCTTACAAATAGGTAGTTATGTTGAGAGCGATAAGTTGTTTATATTGATTATTAAAGTGGGTTTGATACCGTTTATGTCAAGACCTCATGCCTTATGATGACTTGCCAAAGGAGGATGACGTTTTTTACATAAGTTTACAAAGATGGATGGTTCTAACGGTTGTCACTCTAAGACTTCAGCCTTCATCTCATGAAGTCATCCTTATTTGCATGAAGTTGACCTGTCTTCAATCTTCTTTATAAGTAATGGAGAAGTTTTAAACCAAGAAGTTTGCCGCTAAGTCTTTTGAGAAACTAAGAATTCCTACCTTATCTTTGTCATGATGAAGTGAAAAGAATTGAAGATGGTAACATGACATCACCTTCGACATCGAGATCTTTTAACGACGATGCCTCCATCTTCAAGTAAGTGTTAAATGAGTATCTGCGGCTAATCATGATTTAGATTTTGCTCAGTGAATAACATCAATTGATCTTCATCATCATGCTAATTCTATGGCAAAATTAGTTTCATATCTAACAAGCAAGTATATGAAAGTATATGAAAATTATTTAAGAGGTGGATGTTATCGAATGAAAAGAGATCTAATGCTCTCATCTTCTTTAGGTTTTCATACTTCATTTGCTTCTTGTTTAGTTCTTTAGTTCCATTTGTTCAAGCTTTAGTGTTGAGCAATGGTGATTCACTAAATGTTGGGGTTGGGTATCACGACTAACCAGATAGATTCTTGTTCTTGAACAACATGACTTGATAAAGGTCCCTGTAGCAACAACAAACTAGCTAATCACTTGATAACCCGATAAGCGAACCCATAATTACCTGCTGTAAAACCCTTGCTGATGGTAACAGACTGCTGAAGTCACCTTCTGATCTCTACTTACCTGATTGTGATATGATTGACAACAATTGTTCTTCTTTACTCTGATCGCAACCACCTGATCTGGGCCGCTAATTGCCGATCCAGAGGATTGGCTGTTGCTTGGCTTGATGTGCAAGTCAAGGTTGGATCACAATTATGGTGCTCTTTTCTTGCCCCAGCGATCTGCTAATCTGATCAGAGCCTCCTAGCTGTTGGTTCGAATTGTTTAACAACAACAACAACAAGAACCTGACAAGTAACAGAAACGTCAATGATATGCTAATTTGCTGCTGATCGACTTCTGTAAATTGGCTACCGCCTCTAATCGAATATGATTCGTGGGATGATATTCAAGTTGTTAGGGATTGGTATCACGGCTGTTAAAATCTCTGGAACTTTTCTGTTTGACCTTTTCAGGTCAAACCCGACTGAATCTGGTCAAACCTTGTTTTTGGTCCTCGATCCTCCTGATCAAACCAAAGAAACACAACAAACCACTGTTGTTGACGTAAGTTCTCCTGCAATAGTTGATCGGTGGGGGAAGCATCAACAAATAGCGATGGTGACTTTGTGGTGGTTTGCGCAAACAACAAACGAACACTCACACACAAATCGCCAAACAGTAAAAAGCAGAAAATAGAACATGTGATTTTATATGGTTCAGTCTAAACTGACCTACATCCACAACTGCATTGTTAGGAATCAAGTGGCGCAACGGAACCAACACACACGACGCACAAATGATTTTTTATGCAGAAAATATAAAGTAAAAGCAAGAACACGACAATATAACGTGGTTCGGATTCAGTGTGAATTCTACGTCCACAGGCTGCAACTAGGTATTTTTATTATGCTAAGACAAAAGATTACAATTACAATCATGGGGTATAAATAGATAAATAACTAGGGTTTGTAACTTAGGCCCCAAGAAAACATTCATGGATCAAAACATGCCCAAAGTCTTCTAAGGTCTCACCAAGCCCAACATGCACCAGCAAGTCGATTTTATTATCTGAGTTGTTTGACAATTTACAATTTACAATTACAATGGAGAGATGTATTATAATGAGAGGAAAGAATAAAACCAATCAATTTATTATATGATCTTCCTGCCTAAATTAATTGATGTTCCTGCCTAAATTAAATGACTGCAATAAAATAAAATCCTTTCCTTATGTGGCTGGCAACCCTAGGGCGGCTACCAAACAAACTCAACAACCAAACAATCTTCCACTTGGAGGCTGATCACATCAACTGTGCTTCATCTCTGTAATTCTGTAATCTCTATTGAACTAGTGCGGCATCTTCACACCAATTAACCTTGAAGGCCAGTTGAAGCCAAGGTTTAAAAGAACGGAATCGCGCCTCGAGGAGTTTTCCCTTCGCCTCACGAGGCGTAAGCCCGAGGCCGAATTAAAAAATAAATATAAAATTATATATCTTATAAAAAATAAAATACTAAATGTTTGAAATTAATATAAATATATACATAATATATATTTAGTCCAAGTTAAAGTTAGTCATCCAATTTATAAACCAACTTACTTAGTCCATTTAGTTATTTATATATAAACCCATTTTAAATGGCCCATTTATCAACCCATCTTAGAATTTAACCTAAATATTGTAGTGTTATCAAAAGTTCTAAACCTACAGCCTTTCCTCAAATCAACAGCCGCTCCTCAAATCAACAGTGGCTCTCTCACTCTCTCCATTCTTCATCAGGTTTAGCTCTCTCACTCTCTCCATTCTTCATCAGTACTGAACTTCGATCTCTTTCTCCGACCACCGTACAACCACCATGCTTCTGTCACCTACTATTGTCTGCTTGCAATATCTACTTTGTTTTCTTGAATCTCAAGTCGTAGAACAAAATTTGCCCTAAAGTAAAAAACGTACCGCCTCATCCTTTCGAACCGCCTCATACGTTTTTCGAACCGACTCGGAGCTAGAGGCGTACGTATCAAAATCCCAACTGAGGCGTCGCCTCAGATACGATTTTCTACCGAGGCTTGCCTCGAGGCGTACGCCTCGATCGTTTTTTTAAACCATGGTTGAAGCTACACACAACTTCAACTTATCCAACGTCACGACCTTTGTAAACATGTCTGTCGGGGACATTGTTAGAACCCAAGTTCTATTCTTTTCTAGTGACCCAATCTCTTCTCTCGTAGCCCGCTCCCACTATAACGAATCCTTTAACTGACGACTTCTGAAGAACCATGGGGTTCTTCAGTTACTTTACCCGCTCTCTTGACCCATTGACCTCTACTAGATCCCCATTGAACTCTACCAGATCTCCTGACCTATTGATCTCTACTGATCTATCATCTTTAGTTGTCTTCAACCACAACTTGTTCCTTTCTTGTGTATTCTTTCTAAACCACTGAAATCGCTTTAGGTGTCTTCCTTGACATATATTGATCAATGAAGGTGCAATATGACCTTGAATTAGATGTTGTCTTTCATCTTTTGACAAGACGAACTGTTGTATATACCGTGACCGGAAGCCCCATGCAGAAATCATGCCCATGCTCACATCTAACTGGCTCAACTATCCCATGTTTATTTTCTAATTTTTAATTCAAGTCATGCATTTTTAATTGCCCACGTTTTTGTATTTGTAATTTTAGTTATTTAGTAGTGGTAGGAGAACACGGAGGTAATGTTAGTTATTTTAGAAACTAAAATTCTTATAATTGCTTTACTTAAAGCTCGATGGAATGTAAAAGAAGGGCAGAAAGTTTTATGTTAAAGAATGAATTGTGTTGATTTATCTCATTTTGTGAGTTAAATTGATTGTCTTTGCTAGCTCAACTGTGGCACGTTGGGTGGTGTTGTTAGACACGATTTCTGAACCGAAGTGGTGAATCTGTATCTCCGGTTCGATATCGCAACCCTACCTTTTGTTTTGGTGGTGAATCTGTATCCGAAACGAGCCGTAGTTCTATCCCGTCCTATCCGTTTATGTTTGAAATCAATTTTTACCAGTTATCCCACTCTGATTGCCTATCATTTGGTATTGTTGGGTTCGTGCTTTTGGGGAGGCACATGTCAAGGGCAGCCGACCCTAGCCCGGTTGCTAAGCCTAATTCAGTTTGGGCCTAATTGGGTTTACTTGGGGATTAAGTTTCCTAACCCTAGATTAGTCTCTCTATATATTGATCTCTTGTACTTGTAATTTGTATCACCTCTAATAAAGAATATCCTAATTGCCACCCGTGGACGTAGGTCAGTTTAGACCGAACCACGTTAAACCCCGTGGTCATTACTGCTTTCGTGTGTGTGTTCGTGTTTAATCCCAACAACTGGTATCAGAGCTTAGGCTCGAGATCAGATCACACAAACAGGTGACTGTTTGCCGTCGCCATATTAGGGTTCCGCTGCTACAGTAACGCCACCGCTACAGTACCGTGAACAGTAAAACGCAGATCTGCCCCGAAAGTTGCTGTTGACCGTGCCAGTCAACTCTGGTCAACGTTAACCAGTCAACAGAAAGTTAAACTGTCACAACCCCGGGCTACCCCTGCCCGGGCGTTGCGAGATAATGCTGGTATCTGAATGAGGTCCCATAAATTTGGACAGCGGAAGTCTTTGTTTTACTTGATGCCTTTTTGTAATGAAATGTAATGTAAATAACCTCAAGGGTTAATTCTGTACTTTTTGTCAAAACTTGGGATCCACGTCCCTTTTCATTTCATGATAATAGATCTTCAAAAGTCTATTATATAATGTACAGTGATTGAAATAATTTACATAATACAAGCCATTCAAAATGTCTAGGATCTACGTCCGTTCCAACATTTGGTCTTGTATTAGTCTGCCACAGGGATTTTGATATGCCTAAAGATCTTGTCTTTACTGCATCACCCTGAATTTAATGATTTCTTTCATTACCTGTGAAAAACGTTTTGAAAATGAACATCAGCATAAAGCCGGTGAATCACATTTAACTGACACGAAAATGATTTCTAACATAAACCAAATTAAAGCCTTTAAGCACGTTTTCTTTGACGATAAATCTACACATTCAGCAGTCTTTTTCACCTGAAGTATATACCACCTACATACACCGGGTCTCTGCCATGGGGTCAACTGGCTGAGCTCTATGTCTCAGACTGATAGCCTATTCCCAGGGTCGTGATGCTAAGAACCTTGTTCTTAGTCTTACATGATCTGCTAAGGAACCATATCCTCAGTCTTATGATATCCCCTTACATGATCTGTACCCAGCCACGGAAGGGGATTTCACCCTCCTCATGTATACCATTTGATCAAATCTACGTATGCTTATGGCCTGAATGCTATCACGTAGATTACCCTTATGATTAAAGCATTTAATTTGTTTCATGCCGTTTTCGTAAATAAAATGGTTTTCTTGTTTGAAAAGCGTTAAATGTGTTCACCTTGATTTTGATGGCTGGTAGGGTTGTAGGCTTCGGAATTTGAGCAGAACCTCGATACGTTTCTTCCTAGGGAAGACACGATTAACGAGAATATATATGAGAGAATATATATATATATAATTGCGGTTATATATATATGAATAGTTTTAACGATACCTACTTTGCGGGATTTGGACAGAACTACGGCTTGAGTTGGGTGTCGTAGGATTCTTGAACAACGCTTCGGGACGTTGTGGAGTTTTGAGAGATCGGGTTTGTGTGAAACGAATGTTTGGAAACTGTACAGAATTTCAATCCCGTTGAAGGCCTTTTATAGGCTGATTTTCCAGTCCCTCGCGTACCGCGAGGCCGGCCAAGGAAATCCCTCGCGTACCGCGAGAGGATGAGGTATCACGAACGGTGCTGAGTCAGCATGACACGTGGCGGCTGGTGGCAAGGGTGAATGACACGTGTTTTCTGGCCCTGACGCGTGTACTATTCCCTCGCGTACCGCGAGGCTTGGTTGGGAATCTTCTCGCGTACCGCGAGAAGGTGTAAATCTGGCGTATAAGCAGTCCCCTCGCGTACCGCGAGGTTTTGTCAAAATCTCCCTCGCGTACCGCGAGGGAGTGAAATTTTGAATTTTTCTTTTCTTTTTATTTTGGGTGTTACATCCTCCCCTCCTTTAGAATAATCTCGTCCTCGAGATTCATTGAAAGAGATGTGGATACTTTTTGCGCATTTCTGACTCAAGTTCCCAGGTATATTCTGGGCCACGTCTGGAATCCCATCTTATTTTGACCAACACCAATTGTTTCCGTTTAAGCTTTTTGATTTGTCGGTCTTCAATTTGTAACGGTCGTTCAATGAATTTGAGCTTTTCATTTACTTCCACATCTTGTAAAGGCATAAGCAAGGATTCATCAGCTAAACACTTACGTAGGTTTGATACATGGAATATATCGTGTACCCCACCCATCTCTACTGGTAGTTCAAGCTGATAGGCAACAGATCCGATTCGTTTAATGATTTTGAAAGGTCCAACAAAACGTGGACTTAACTTTCCTTTCTTTCCGAAACGAATAACACCTTTCCAAGGTGAAACTTTTAATAACACCTTGTCACCGAATTGGAATTCTAACGGCTTTCTTCGTTTATCTGCATAACTTTTCTGTCGATCTTGAGCCGCTTTTAAACGTTCACGTATTTGTAATACTTTATCAGTGGTTTCTTGGACTATCTCTGGTCCTGATAACTGATTTTCTCCGATATCTGACCAACATACAGGCGTTCGACATTTTCTTCCGTATAATGCTTCAAATGGTGCGGCCTGAATACTTGTGTGATAACTATTGTTGTAGGAAAATTCCATTAGAGGTAAATGATCATCCCAATTACCTCCAAAGTCTATCACACAGGCTCGGAGCATATCTTCTAGGGTTTGTATAGTTCTTTCGCTCTGCCCATCAGTTTGTGGATGATAAGCAGTGCTAAGATTCAATCGAGTTCCTAGAGCTGTTTGAAAACTTTGCCAGAATCGAGATGTGAAGCGACTATCTCTATCTGACACTATGGATAGAGGCACACCATGTAACGTTACAATTTTATTAACGTAAATTTGCGCCATTTTGTCCATACTCATGGTGTCCTTGATAGATAGAAAGTGAGCTGATTTGGTTAAACGGTCAATGATAACCCAGATTGCATTATTTCCACGAGTGGTTCGAGGAAGTTTTGTAATAAAGTCCATAGTTATCAGTTCCCATTTCCAAACTGGTAATTCTAACTGTTGCAATAATCCAGCTGGCTTTTGGTGTTCGGCTTTGACTTTGGAACAAGTCAAACATTTTGCTACGTAGATAGCAATGTTCTTTTTCATACCAATCCACCAGTAACTTTCTTTGAGGTTTTTGTACATTTTATCACTTCCTGGGTGCATGGTGTATTTGGACTTGTGTGCTTCTTCGAGGATTCGCTCTCGAAGATCACCTGTAACTGGTACCCAAATACGTTTATTCATGCGAAGGATATTATCTTCACCTTTGATCAGTAAGTCAAGCATTCCTTTCATTCCTTCTTTTTCAAAGTTACCTTCCTTCAAAGCTAATTCTTGTACCTCTTTTAACTGACTTACAAGATCAATTTGTAGTTCAAGTCTGAGAGAACGTACTCTCTTTGGCTTGACGTTTTCTTTTCGGCTCAAGGCATCTGCTACTACATTTGCCTTTCCTTCATGATAACAAATTTCACAATCATAATCATTCAGGATTTCCATCCATCTTCTTTGTCTCATATTTAACTCTTTCTGGCTAAATATGTACTTGAGACTTTTATGATCAGTGTAGATTGTGAACTTAACCCCATAGAGATAGTGTCGCCATAACTTTAAAGCAAAGATTATAGCGCCCAATTCTAGATCGTGGGTTGAGTAGTTTTTCTCATGAATTTTCAACTGACGAGATGCATAAGCAATGACTTTCTTGCGTTGCATTAATACGCAACCTAAACCAGTATGTGAGGCGTCGCAGTAAACTACGAAGTCTTCAATACCATCTGGTAAAGATAGAATAGGTGCGTTTGTCAGTTTTTGTTTCAAAGTTTCAAAAGATTCAGATTGTTTGGGTCCCCATTCGTATTTTACAGATTTCCGAGTTAGGGATGTGAGTGGGATTGCTATACGAGAAAAATTTTGAATGAACCGGCGGTAATATCCCGTTAATCCCAGAAAACTACGAATTTCGGTGGGTGACTTGGGAATTTCCCATTTGGATATAGCTTCAATTTTGGAAGGATCTACTTGAATTCCGTTCACGTTGATGACATGACCAAGAAATTGTACTTCCGTTAACCAAAATTCGCATTTGGAAAACTTAGCATATAATTTCTCTTTTCGAAGAAGTTCAAGTATGGTTCGAAGATGAGTTTCGTGTTCAACTTGGGTTTTGGAATAAATAAGTATGTCATCAATAAAAACTATGACAAACTTATCCAAGTAAGGTTTGCAGACACGATTCATCATGTCCATGAATGCGGCAGGAGCATTTGTAAGTCCAAATGGCATAACCGTGAACTCGAAATGTCCATACCGTGTTCGAAATGCAGTTTTTGAGATATCGTTATCATGCACTTTCAACTGATGATAACCTGAACGAAGATCGATCTTTGAAAAATGACAAGCTCCTTGGAGTTGATCGAATAAATCGTCAATCCGTGGAAGCGGGTATCGGTTTTTGATGGTAACTTTATTCAGTTCCCGATAATCAATACACATGCGCATTGATCCGTCTTTCTTCTTAACAAAGAGAATTGGAGCTCCCCAGGGTGAAGAACTTGGTTGGATAAAACCTTTCTCAAGAAGTTCATCCAATTGTTTCTTGAGTTCTGCCATTTCTGTGGGTGCCAGTCTGTACGGGGATTTGGCAATTGGAGTTGCACCAGGTACAAGGTTGATTCGAAATTCTACCTCTCGTTCTGGTGGTAATCCAGGCAGTTCTTCAGGAAAAACGTCTGGAAATTCAGATACTACATGTACTGATTCTATCTTCTTCTCCTTTTCCAAGGCAGTAATTGATACCAGACATGCCAGATATCCTTTTCTTAAGCACTTGGTTGCTTTAAGTATGGAGATTATCTGGATAGGTTTTGTGGGTTTATCACCTTGGATAGTTAGAGTTTTGTTTGTTGGTGTAACGAGTTTTACAACTTGTTGATTACAAAGGATTTCGGCTTGGTTATTGGATAACCAATCCATCCCCAAAACAATGTCAAAGCCAGTTATTGACATTGGTAACAATTGTACTGGGATAGTGAAACCAGCCAATGTAATGTAACAATTGTTCAGTGATTGGGATATTTTTATCAAATCACCGTTCGCTGTTTCTACTTCATATGTTTCAGCTAAGGGACTTAAAGGTTTATTTAATAGATTACAAAAATTATAATCTATAAAACTCCGGTTCGCACCCGAGTCAAATAAGACCTTAGCATAAACATTATTAAGAAGAAATGTACCGGTAATTACGTCCGGCGTTCTCTCAGCTTGGTTAGCATTCATGACAAAAGCTCGTACGGTCTTTTTGTTTTCTGGAGTGATCTTGGCTCCTGATCCTCCAGCTCTTCCGGTCCTTGCAAACTTAGGGCAATTAGTGCTGATGTGCCCCAGCTCTCCACAACTAAAACAAGTTATTCCCTTTTTCTTGAAGCAATTCTCAGTAGAGTGACCTGAGACCTTGCAATAATTACAGAATGGAGTTTCAAAAACACACTTTCCACTATGCCTGCGTCCGCATGTTTTGCATGATGGATTGTTAAATGGTAACCCCTTTTGCCCAAAGTTCTTGCTAAATCTTTTGGCCTCGGGTTTTGATTTTATAGAGGATTCGACTTTCTTCTTTTCCTCTATATTTCTGATTAGTCCAGCCGTCATGGTACCGGTCAATTCTACGGTGGACTCAATGGTTTTTGGTGAGACAACCTTCACCAAATCACGGATCTCTGGAACTAAGCCATAAATATATCGAGTTATGAGAACTGATTCAGGTTTAGCCAGGTGAGGTGCCAAACGGGCATATTCAAAAAATTTGGTAGTATACTCTCGATCATTGGTACCCACCATTCGGTGCTCCAGAAATTTTCTTTCAGCTTGTTCTTTTTCAGTCTTGGGGCAAAATTTCTTTTTCACCTTTGCCCGAAATTCTTTCCAATCCATGGCATTGGTCTTTCTCCTCCCTTTGGCAGAAATGATTGAATTCCACCATTCCAACGCTTCATTTTTGAAGGAGTTTGAAGCATACAGTACTTGATCTTTCTTAGCACACTTGCTAATTGCTATTACTGACTCCATCTTCTCTAGCCAGTGAAGAGTAGCAATACCGCCTTCGGTGCCCTTAAATTCATAAGGTTTACAGTCCTGAAAGGTTTTGTAAGAACACTCCTTGTGTTTATACCTTTTTGTTTCATTTTCTTCTTCTGAGCTCTCACTGCTTAGATTTAACGATTCTTCAGATTCAGAATACTTATTGCTTGATGTTCTGGATCTTTTCGAGGTTTGAGGTTTACGAGAGCTTGCTACTTGCTCTGTGTGGGTTTTCGAAGGGTTTTCCATTCTTTTTGAAGGAAGAGTTACGTGGCTTGGAGTTTTGATGTTTTCTTGTACTTCCTTTATTATGGCAGGAAGCATTTCTTTAATGCTTTGTTTGACCAGTTGTTGCAATTCTGGTTGTTGAGTAGCTATTTCAGCATTATTATTAATTTCTTTTCCTTTTTCCTTGGTAATGTAGGTAGCTGGACCGCTATTGTTATTTTGTTGAGACATCTAAGAATACAAGACAAGAATTTGGGTCAAAATTTGAAGTTTATTATCGCTTAAACTTCATCTATTTGTTACAAATACAGAAATATAGATATGTATCTATATCACTTAAAGTTAGCTAATTATACAAATACTATCATTAACTTTAATCGAGAAGCACATCTCCCAAATCTTGATAGAATCTCCCCAGGGTCTCGGTCATAGCACCCTTCTGGATCAACTGATCTGCCACCCATTGTTCTGTGTACTTCCTGTCTTCCTGGGCTAGTTCGTAGTCAAATATAGTTTGTTCGTTTTTAACTACGACTTGTCTGGTGAAGTACAGTTCAGCACGTAGATCGTCAGCCTCTCTAAGAGCACGATCGAGGTGTTCATCAATTGATTTTGGCAGTTCATCATGGTATCCATAACAAGGAGGTGGTTCCCTGTGTCCCATCCTAAGATCGTGATATGCTGAGTTAACAGACCACACGACTTTTCCGTCGGTTGCATACTGACGTCCATCGGAGGGATCTACATAGAAGAAAGGTTCCTTGAAAACGGGATGTTCTGGAATAGGATCAAAGAAATACTTTCCACCACTGCCTTCACAAACGGCAGCCTTGTCGGATTCAGAAATCGAATGTGGAGTTTCTTCACTTGGACTGGGTGGATGTTCTTGAATTGTTCTGGTAGGGTATACTATGTCTAACGATTGAGGTAGTGGCATAGATGTCATAACAGGACGTAAAGATTCTCTTGAATCTTCCATTTCCACTGAATACTCTGATTCTTCCCTCAGAGGTTCAAGCCTTGCTTGAGTCTGCTCCACTTGTTCTGCGACCATTCTGTTCCAATTCTCCGGGGTCGGCAGGTAGTGGATATAATCGTCATATCTTGGTACTACTTGATTAGATGATTCTCTAGGGAAGTAGTTTGGGTAATTATAAGGATAATAGTATGGATCTGACATACTGCAATTCATTGGTTATGTTAAAGGCATCTTCCTATCGTTTGTTCAGTAGGCACAACTATTGGTTAAAGCCTAGATACAATCATATAAGTATCTAGTTTTGCTAAAACCCTTGAATGTGGCTCTGATACCAACCTGTCACAACCCCGGGCTACCCCTGCCCGGGCGTTGCGAGATAATGCTGGTATCTGAATGAGGTCCCATAAATTTGGACAGCGGAAGTCTTTTTTTTTACTTGATGCCTTTTTGTAATGAAATGTAATGTAAATAACCTCAAGGGTTAATTCTGTACTTTTTGTCAAAACTTGGGATCCACGTCCCTTTTCATTTCATGATAATAGATCTTCAAAAGTCTATTATATAATGTACAGTGATTGAAATAATTTACATAATACAAGCCATTCAAAATGTCTAGGATCTACGTCCGTTCCAACATTTGGTCTTGTATTAGTCTGCCACAGGGATTTTGATATGCCTAAAGATCTTGTCTTTACTGCATCACCCTGAATTTAATGATTTCTTTCATTACCTGTGAAAAACGTTTTGAAAATGAACATCAGCATAAAGCCGGTGAATCACATTTAACTGACACGAAAATGATTTCTAACATAAACCAAATTAAAGCCTTTAAGCACGTTTTCTTTGACGATAAATCTACACATTCAGCAGTCTTTTTCACCTGAAGTATATACCACCTACATACACCGGGTCTCTGCCATGGGGTCAACTGGCTGAGCTCTATGTCTCAGACTGATAGCCTATTCCCAGGGTCGTGATGCTAAGAACCTTGTTCTTAGTCTTACATGATCTGCTAAGGAACCATATCCTCAGTCTTATGATATCCCCTTACATGATCTGTACCCAGCCACGGAAGGGGATTTCACCCTCCTCATGTATACCATTTGATCAAATCTACGTATGCTTATGGCCTGAATGCTATCACGTAGATTACCCTTATGATTAAAGCATTTAATTTGTTTCATGCCGTTTTCGTAAATAAAATGGTTTTCTTGTTTGAAAAGCGTTAAATGTGTTCACCTTGATTTTGATGGCTGGTAGGGTTGTAGGCTTCGGAATTTGAGCAGAACCTCGATACGTTTCTTCCTAGGGAAGACACGATTAACGAGAATATATATGAGAGAATATATATATATAATTGCGGTTATATATATATGAATAGTTTTAACGATACCTACTTTGCGGGATTTGGACAGAACTACGGCTTGAGTTGGGTGTCGTAGGATTCTTGAACAGCGCTTCGGGACGTTGTGGAGTTTTGAGAGATCGGGTTTGTGTGAAACGAATGTTTGGAAACTGTACAGAATTTCAATCCCGTTGAAGGCCTTTTATAGGCTGATTTTCCAGTCCCTCGCGTACCGCGAGGCCGGCCAAGGAAATCCCTCGCGTACCGCGAGAGTATGAGGTATCACGAACGGTGCTGAGTCAGCATGACACGTGGCGGCCGGTGGCAAGGGTGAATGACACGTGTTTTCTGGCCCTGACGCGTGTACTATTCCCTCGCGTACCGCGAGGCTTGGTTGGGAATCTTCTCGCGTACCGCGAGAAGGTGTAAATCTGGCGTATAAGCAGTCCCCTCGCGTACCGCGAGGTTTTGTCAAAATCTCCCTCGCGTACCGCGAGGGAGTGAAATTTTGAATTTTTCTTTTCTTTTTATTTTGGGTGTTACATAAACAGCAGTTTGCTGTTTCGTTTTTTGATTTTTTTTTGGGGTTCGCGTAGAGATCAGTTTGACCAAGTTTGACCAGCGTGTTTCAGAAAGCCGTTTGTGAAGATCAGAGAAACGAGACCATAGACCGGTGATCGTTAATCAGGTGCTATTGTTTCAAGTTTATTTCAGTTCTGGTTTTGTTTATTCGATTCAGTTTCTTTTAGTCGTGTCATTGTGTTTATCATGGCAGAAGATGGGAAGGTGCAGATTGAAAAGTTTAACGGTGTGGATTTTAGCCGGTGGAAAATGCAGATTGAGGCATTACTGGTTCAGAAAGATCTAGATGTTGTGTTATCAGGGGTTAGACCAGAAAATTTGGATCCAGCAGATTGGGAATCAAAAGACAGGAAAGCTAGGGCAGTCATCACATTGGCGTTGTCAAAGAATGTGGCATTCAACATCATGAAGGAAACCACAGCCTGTGGAATGATGTTAGCCCTATTTAACATGTACGAGAAACCTTCGACTGCTAATAAGGTTTTTCTGATTCGAGAGCTGGTGAATACAAGGATGAGAGAAGGAAGTTTAGTTACAGAACACATAAACAAGTTGAATTCGATTTTGTCCAGACTTGCGTCAGTGGGTATCAAATTCGAAGATGAAGTTCAAGCTTTGCTGTTGTTATCTTCTTTGCCAGACAGTTGGTCTGGAACTGTTACAGCAATTTCCAGTTCAGGGGGTACCAACGGATTTACTTTTGAGGGGATTCGTGATCTTATTCTGAGCGAGAACGTCAGAAGGAGAAGTTCTGGTGATCTTATTCTGAGCGAGAACGTCAGAAGGAGAAGTTCTGGTGAATCATTGAGTGAATTACTGAATGTTGGTAGAGGAAGAAAGAATAACAAAAGTAGTGAGAGCAGGAGGAGGAGTCAGTCTAGGACTCGTAACGATATAACTTGTTGGAACTGTAAGGAAGTAGGACACTTCAGAAATCAGTGTCCATGTGTTAAGAAAGAGGATGATAGAAAGGAGGTGAATCGGCTTGTAGTAGAGGACTCACTGGTTTGTTGCGTAGAGGATGCTATAGATTCATGGGTGATGGATTCTGGTGCTTCATTCCATGCTACCCACAGCAGTGAAGCAATGAAGAATCTGAAAGAAGGGGATTTTGGGAAGGTAAGACTGGCGAACGATGATGTTCTTGAGGTTACGGGCATGGGTGACATAGATTTGAAGACTTCAACCGGTTCATGGACTTTGAAGGATGTCAGGGTAATTCCAAGTTTGAAGAAAAGGTTAATTTCTGTCGGACAGTTGGATGAAAAAGGACACGAAGTTAAGTTTGGGAACGGTCAATGGAAAGTGGTTAAAGGTAATCTTGTCATGGCTCGAGGAAGAAAGAGGGGTTCGCTTTATATGGTCAGTATACCGTCTGAGGGAAAATTTATCCCGATTCAGAAAGAAAACAAAGTCCGGTTCACAGAATCTCGTGGGCAGAAGAGGGTTTGCTTTGCAAGTGAGCAACCCAGAGTCAGTGAAAATTCAGGATGAACGAGTTCGGAAGGTTAAACGACAGTGGGAGCATAGATCGTGTTTCAGTTACAACTCCAGTGCTACAGTGGGTTAAGAAGACCAGCATTCCGACTGGAAAAGTCTCTCCAGTGAATTACTTGCCTATGATGGAGAGTGTGGGTTCTCAGGATGTTTCAGAAGTCAGCAGTGTAACGGGTTCATTACAGTGGGAGCAGGCAGGGACGGAGAACGAGTCACTGGTTGTGACTGATGAGTTGAACCTCAGGGGAGCTTCAACGGGCCTTCAGGTTAATTGATGAGAAGGCGGTGGTAACGAGGAGCATAAAGTTCCGTTGACAGATTACAGAAGTACATTTGAGAGAGCAGACGAAAGCATTCTAGGCCTCCGAGTGAGAGATTGTTGGGTTCGTAGGCCTTTTGGGCAGGCACAGGTCAAGGGCAGCCGGCCCTAGCCCGGTTGCTAAGCCTAATTCAGTTTGGGCCTAATTGGGTTTACTTGGGGATTAAGTTTTCTAACCCTAGATTTGTCTCTATATATATTGATCTCTTGTACTTGTAATTTGTATCACCTCTAATAAAGAATATCCTAGTTGCCACCTGTGGACGTAGGTCAGTTTAGACCGAACCACGTTAAACCCCGTGGTCATTACTGCTTTCGTGTGTGTGTTCGTGTGTGGTCGTGTTTAATCCCAACAGGTATCAGAGTTGAAACCGACCCGTTTCGACTCATAGTTTTCCATTTGATCCATCCTCCTCGTTATCTTACCAAACACAACCCTGAGTTGACCGTTCTCCTAGCCGCCATGGTGCCGAACAAGCAGGAGATGGCATTAAAGTTGAAGTCCATACAAGAGCAGCCAAATGAACTAAGTCGTATGATTCTTGGGAATGAACCACTTAAGTTCCGAACCACGAAGACGAAACTAGAGCTCCCCAGGTATGTCCTTGATTTCCATGCAAACTTAAAGGTTCAAGCAACTGTTGCTACCCCTTCCAAGATCCCACGCCAATGTTCTCAAAGGAAATGTGATTCGGAACCAAAATTGAAATTCATGCAAGACCAACCTTCAAATTTTGTTAACATCCCTTCTGAATTCCAACCTACTGTTATGGCCGAATCCCACATCCCAAACCCTCATTTCAAGGCTGAAATTTTCAACTACATCCCGCCCCAAATAGTCCCGTTTAGAAAATCAACAAATCAAGACCAAACCATGTTCTATAGTTCATCCTCCAGCTCTGCATTTGCTGTGTTCAAAACATTTGGGAAACCCGGTTCGACATTACATGACGATGGACCTCGATACGATGAAGACGAAATAAAACCCGATGAAGAAAGTGCTTGATTGTGAGACGAGCACTTGGTGGAACTACCGATCAAGAGGTTGAATCACCTGTTAGCGGTGAACCAGAATCAGAATCAGTAGTGAAGAGTACAACCTCTGTAGACCAACAAGTCGTTAACATCAACACCCTACACAAAACGGTCAGAAACAAAATCATACAAACGCATGAACAGGTCAAGCAACGGGTCGACAAAAGGTGTCATGATGTTCATTTAGAGCCTTTAAATTCACGACAAGAGCATGCTAGTATATATGGGGTAGATTTTAGTAGTGGTAGGAGAACATGGAGGTAATGGTTAGTTATTTTAGAAACTAAAATTCTTGTAATTGCTTTACTTAAAGCTCGATGGAATGAAAAAGAAGGGCAGAGAGTTTTATGTTAAAGAATGAATTGTGTTGATTTATCTCATTTTGTGAGTTAAATTGATTGTCTTTGCTAGCTCAACTGTGGTACGTTGGGTGGTGTTATTAGACATGATTTCTGAACCGAAGTGGTGATTTTGTATCTCCAGTTCGATATCGCAACCCTACCGTTTGTTTCGGTGGTGAATCTGTATCCGTAACGAGCCGTAGTTCTATCCCGTCCTATCCGTTTCTGTTTGAAATCAATTTTTACCTGTTGTCCTACTCTGATTGCCTATCACGAACACTCGTGGATATCCTACTCAATTTTTACCCGTTATCCTACTCTACTAACGAACTTTGAACAAAACGGATGTCAGCTTGCACCAAGAATGTGATTTTATTCAAAACCAAATGTATGAAATTCTTCATACACAAGAATAACTTTACACCCCCGCCCCTTTTTTTTTCTTTTTCTAAAGTGTGTTGTCGGTTGTTCCACTATCACTTTTGATCATATCGTAACGATGAACACTATATCTATATATGCATTTAGGGTTGGACAACATCTAACGGGTGTTCATCAACTGAGGTCCAACAATAGGCTTTTGGTGCTTGCTTAACTTAGCCTTTTGAGCAGGTAGACATTTTCTTCTTCACCTTGTATCTTGAAATCCTTTGGTTGCTCTACATATATCTCCTCCTATATTAGGTCGTTTAGAAAGGTTGACTTTACATCCAACTCAACATACCTTCCAACCCTTTTGTGTAGATATTGCTAGTAAAAGTGCCAGAATAATAAACTCCATAAATTTGGCTTGACTGATCCTTGTATTTGTTGGAGTTTTTCTGCATTGAGCTTTGTTTTGAACACCCGTTTGACACCGTTGACATTTCTTCCTTCAGGTCTTTCAACTAACTTCAAAGTTTTGTTCTCTTCTATGATGAATAACTCCTCCTGCATTGCTTTCTTCCACTTTACACCATTAATAGGTTCTTCATGGTTAAATGGTTCATGCATTGCCAATCACATCTTGCACAGACGACAGAAAGCAACCTTGTACCTCTGACTGAAGGAGCATCTATCAACTCATCTTCTAATTCATTTGTTGCGTTGTCGCTAAAAAGCACCCGTGGTTCTTTATTTTTCTGGTCTTCATTGATACATACATTTATGCTTATCCTCTTCTTTTTTGTTTGGAGGATGGTAAACCCAGTAGCCTCTAGAAACGGAACCATAATCCACGAAGATGCCCGGAGCTTGTCAAGTTTGACCTGAGGCATATGAACAAAACATACACAACCAATACATAAAAGAAAACTTAGGAAGATTTACAACCATACCATGCTTCAAAAGGAGTTTTATTCTCCAAAGCATAAAAAGGCTCGCCCGACGCGTGTGCTTAGGTGGCGCCTCATGCAAATCAGGGTTAAAATTGGGGTATGTAGGAGGGTGATATGTAAAAACAATAAAAGGGGTGAAGAGATTACGAATGGTTTACTTGATAAAAAGGCGTGCTTGATGCACGATGCACACGGGGCGATTAGGAAAGGAGGTGGCACTTCATGCACATCTGGGCCAAAATTGGGTGTGTAGAAGGTTGACATGCAAAAACAACCAAAGGGATGAAGAGATTATGAATGGTTTACTTGGTAAAAAGGCTAATATGTAAAACAAATGAGACAAATGCAGCTTTTGGTTGTACATAAAGCTTATTTGGTGTACGTGAATCCCTCGCCTCGCGCCTCAACTTTTCGGACCTAAACACCTTGGAGCGCCTCACGCTTTTTTAAACCAAGCTGGTAGCCGGTTTGTATGAATTATGTTGTGTTCTTGCAACTCCTTATCTTGCAAAACGCATCTTGCTATCTCCATTATCGACATGTTCCTTTTTTTTGCTTACTCCATTTTGTTGTGAAGAAAATGGAATAGTAATCTCATATTCGATGCCAGCTTCTTTGCAAAACATATTGATTTTTGCTGATGTATATTCTTTTCAATTATCGGACCTCAACACTTGAATTCTGCAACCACTTTGATTATCAATCACTTTCTGAATTTCCAGAAAACACCAATTCTCTCTGACTTGAATTTCATGAAGAAAATCCATCACGTTCTTGTAATATCGTTAACGAAAATAATGTGATAAATGTTGCCTTGCAATGACGGTCTACTTTGAGGTTCTGCAACATCCGAGTGTACAAGTTACCATTTTTTTGTAGCTAGCCAAGATGATTTGTGGAATGACAACCTTTTTTGTTTTCTGAAATGACAAGATGAACATTTCGGCATCTTCTGGTCTAGCTTTGGAAGACCTCTCGTAATCTCAGCTTTTTATTTTTGTTTTCATCGTTCTTTGAAGATGACAGTGCCCGGGCATCATATTTTGTAATGCTGAGTAGAAAGCCATTGGCACTTCTTATTTTGGGTCATAAGTAGGCTTTTACCCCTCATTCTAACCTTTCTTTCCGGTTGGATCATACACACTACAACCAAATTCGTCGAACTGTAGTTTAAATCTGTTCTCTAGTAGCTGTTGAACACTTGATAAATTCTGATCAGTTTCTGGTACATAAAGAACATCTGAGATTGTTTTTGTACCTGAAGCTGTGATGGCAATGGTCCCAATTCCTTTGACTGGAGATAGTCCATATTTCTTTTGTTGATTTGAGGGACGTTATCCTTGTGAATATGGTTATTGATGAAACTGCAGCAAACAGAATTGAATTCACCTTTGACATAATCCTTGTGAAAATGCATGTTGACTCTAAATTCACACGAAATGACACAAAACTTGCCTTATTTTTAAATAGCAGTGTTACGGATGTCAACAAAAAAATGTTAAACAAAAATATCGCCCTTTGATGCCCTAAAAACACATGAACTAAGGGATCCCACCCCATATAGCAACGTGGATTACACTGCATATATCACCGTATAACATGGATAAAACTGCGAAATTTTACCCTAAACTATCAACCAATGCGTGTAGAATGAAGATTTCAATCATGCAACTACAATTATAGGCAAGATATACGAATCAACTCGAAATAAAATGTGAAAACCTTAGCATAATCCGTATATGCAGCTGTACATTTACTAATCTTAAATTAGAACCCTGTCTAATTTAGATTAGTGGTGTCTTGAACTATAATAGGACAAATAATATGCGAATAATATATCACTAAAACAAAACTCAACTACAATTTTCTTATTTACTGCGCTTTTCCAGCAGTATGCACCCTTAGAAATATGGTTTTGAGTTAATTTAAAGGAATATATCAGAAAATCTTGCATATGAAAAGATCTATAAAACTGCTAGTCATATCTAAAAACATTTTAAAATGAACATAAGGAAATCAGTAGGATTAAAGGATTTCAGAAGGCTATAGCAACCCCATTTTCAGTTATTATGAGTTTTATGATGAAATATGGTTTTTATAGAATAGTGGAAATACATGGTTTTTCTTTGCTTGTTGTGTCTCCCTTAATTCAGAAATTTCTCTAGTTAGGAGGCTTTGGGATTTTGAACTATTTGTGGGCAAATATGCAGGCTAAATTCTTGGTTTATATCTTTATATTAATAATAGTATGTTTACATTTTCTCTTAAAACACCCTATGAGTTCATGTACCTGATGGTTTATTACCAAAACCAACATTTATTCTTTACCCAGAATTAGCTTGCAGATTAAGGCATTGTAGACCACATGTTTTTTTAAAGATAAGTAAGGATTGGCTCTTTTTATGTATGCATCTAACAATACATCTATATATCTGATATTTTATTCTTTTTTTTGTTGACTTCAAAACTTGAAACAAATTTATAAAAACTTAAATTGGAGGATATATAACTGTTCATAAATAATCTGTCTTTGTGATGTTCAAAATTCCAATTCTTATTAATGGAAATGTATTATTCTAATATGGTTCAGTATTGTTTGTATTTGCCTTGTATGTTTATTAATAACCTGTCTTTATGTTGTTGGACTTAATCTTTGTTGTTCAACATGTTCAAGGGGGTGTTTTGGAAGTATTTGGAAAGTTTGAGTGTGTTTCTTGGAAGGCTGCGATAGTTGCTACTTGCTAGAGTCTCAAAAGTCTGGATCGCAAGTTTTTAGTAGATAAAATAGGAGTCTTTTATTTGGTATTTTATTTTAGTTTGGTATGTTTTGGTTTATGTTATAGTCTAATATTAGGTAAGTTTATTTTAGAGGTTATGTAACTTGGAGGCTAAGTTAGGGTTAGAATCTTTGAGTCTATTTAAAGGGTCATATGTACACAAGTTTTTTTGAATTAAAAAAAAAGAGAATGGATTATACGTAGAATTCCTGGGCTTCATATGTTGTATCATCTTTCATGCCTTCAACATCTGAGCCTCCATTATATGACTTTGACTTTTTAGTTTATATAAAACATTGTAATAAATGCATAAACTGCTGCAGTCTCTCGCTTCCTGCATTGACTAGTACCTTGTGCTCCCTTTACGTGCTCTGTAATATTTACGCTTTATGCTTAAACCACAGATGAACCCTAATTTTGCACTTTTTAATGGCCTAATGAGGAATCATTGCACAGATTAATAGTATCTGTATACTGCAAAATTGATGCAAATGTTGGGATATGGTTGGTCTTTTTCTGTTGATACGGTGGCAGAAGTTGACAGGGCCAGGCTCAGGATCAGATTACTGTTCTTAATTGCATACAAGGCCAGCAGATGACCATTCAGGTATGTAACCTACAATAAATTTAAGATTATATTAGCAGAAGCGCTTTGGACCCATTTACTTACGAACGGTTCGATTCAGGTTAGATTTTTTTTTATCTCTAACAGGTTAAAATGGTAAAACAAAAATAATTATCTATAGAGGAAACATGCCTAACTGGTCAAACGGGTTGAAAGTACATGTTTATTTTGTACAATCTATTATATCGTTTGCCTTGATAAATCACGTTGTTATTGAAATAATATAAATATATAGTATTTGTAATCATATGCATCACTATTTATGTAAACAAAATTTTGATTATTTTTGCGACTAAGTGTTTTGGGTCAATCCATGTTTTAATCCATTACCCAACCTGCACGAACCACCCATTTTTGCCACCGGTAGATTATATGATAATATATGTATGTGACTATGTGTACATACTGGCAGAAGCATGTCTTTAATCTTTATGCACTTTCTTGTTTTCTATTAATTGTTATATCTGAAATCTGTATTCAAGGTTGACTTTCTAACAAAATGTAGTGACATTTTTCACACCATGCTAATTTGAATTGGAAAAATATTTGATTGGTACAGAAACAACGGTCCGACCCAAGGAAACCGGCCTGTAGGGGTGTGCATGGAATGGTTTGGGTTGGTTTTGGGCTCAAACCAAACCAAAACCGAAATTTTGGTTTTTACACATGGGTTCAGTTTAGTTAGGGCCGGTTTTGGTTTTACATTTGGGCTTGAAATGTTTGGACCTAAAATAAATTGACCCAAATTAATTAATTTAGGCCTAAATTTTTTTTGGGTTTTATTACACTGTAGGGACACTTGTTAATTTTTTGGGTCAATTCCAGGTTTGGTTGCGAAGTTCGGTTAGGTCAAGGATGAAACTAGTATAACCAAAACCGAACTGTAATTTTTAGTTTAAAAGAAAACCGAACCGTCAATTAAGTTTGGGTTGGTTGTTTCTATTTCAGTTCAATCTCAACTGTAATGTTCTTTTTGGTCATGCCCATAATCCTTTTTTTTTCCAGTTGATTTCGACACCTTTTCATGATGGTGGAAGCTCGATGAAAGCGATGCTATAAAATATGGTAGCTTGAAGGTAAGGCTATAAAGGTATCGAATATAGATCTTGTAGATATTCTATTTACCAAAAAGGTCTCGTCTTGTTGCATTATCGGCTAAGTGGTTGTGAGTTCAAGTTTTTGAGGTAACCTTGAGAACCTTTTACTGGAAAACTCATTGAACCCACCAGCACCTTGCTAACCAACAAAATCAAACAAATCACGAGCACAAGCTCGACAGATGAAACTTATCACTGCACCACCCCTTAAATGTTTGTGAGTTCAAGTTCTAACAAAGACGATGGTCATTTAGCGAAAACACTACATACATATAACATACAACGAGGAAGAAAAATGTTGTACTAGGATCATCGTGTTCGTTTTTTTATTAACAAATTTTTATGTTTATTCAAAACCTTTACTACGTGTGGTCATTATTGGGGCTCACACACCAAACGATGTCGCTTTCGCTAAAGCAAGGTGATGCAATAGTAAACACTTGATTCGCTCCAACAAAAGTTTTAGGTCGAATCCAATAGTAAGCACTTGATTTGCTCCAACAAAAGTTTTAGGTCGAATTCAGTTTCTTCAAGTTTTTTGTGTCTTAAGAAAGTTATGTTTCACATGGTCCTATTAGTTAGCATAGGATTTGTGAGGTCATGTGAGTTTTTCGATAATTTATTCTTACCGTAAGAAAGGCTTAGAAGTAGAAGCATATATGAAATAGTCTATTGGTCTTCAAGTTATGTGCTCTTATTTTAATATTTAGAAAGAACTATACGGATATTCCATGTAGAATGTTCATGTTGTAGTTTTGGTCCCTAAGTTTGAGAAATTACGAGGTTATTCTAACTCTTTACGATTACATATGGTCCTTGATGCTAAGATTTTTTTTTAAATAAACAAACAAACAACCATGTTCAGTTTAATCACACCAATAGTAAACGTATTGGTAGGGTCTGGAGAGGGTGAGATGTAGACAAACTATACTTCTATACCAGAGGATAGAGAAGTTACTTCTAGGGAGACCCTCTGCTTCAAAATTCATAGATGGACATGAAAAGTATATTAGAATTATCGAGTTCTTCACTTAGGATCTAAACAAAAGACAACAAAATGGTCTAATAGTATAGTATAAATAAGCTATCACTAACAGTAAATGGTGAAAAAGTAAAATTATTACATGTAACATCATATAAACACGAAGTCAAGAAGAAGATAACATGCATAGGCCATCACAAGTCTAAATAGAACTAACCCTCTAAGATAAAACTAAGACACATTGAAAAGTCCTTAACTTTAATCCTACACCTCAATGAAGTCCTATCATCGACCATGTCCTCAAAGAGGTGCAAGTCTAACAAATCATGCTTAATCCGCTCATCCCAAGTTAGTTTGGGTCTGCATCTAGTCCTCCTCCCCTCTACAACGAGGGATTCTACTGTTCTAACATGCGTCGTTATCTGTCTCCTCTTCACATTCCTAAACCATCTCAATCTCCCCTCACTTATCTTATCCAATATACTAGGCACCCCTAATCTTTATCGAAAAACCTCATTTCTTATCCGGTCTAGCCTTGTGTGCTTACACATCCACCTCAACATCCTCATCTCTGTTACCTCCAGTATGTGTCTTTTTGATGGCCACACTCTGTTCCGTATAATATAGTCGGTCTAACTGCAATCTTATAAACTTTGCCCTTTAATTTAGTTGGGAACTTCCTGTTGCACTATACGCCCGAGGCTGCTTTCCACTAACACCAGGCGGCTTGGACGCGGTGGGCTACGTCACTATCTATGTCCCTATCTTCCTGTACAAACGAACCTAAATACTTAAGCAACCTTAGAAACCCGGAGTAATTAAGGAAATTAAAGTTAATATAGGAGAAGACGAAGACGAAACCCTCGATTGAAGGCTTTGTTGAGTTCCTGTTTGGTGATTCTGTGCTAATTCAATCAAGTCCCATGGGTTCTAGGGGGAGGGGACACGTTGTCTTAGCATAACTTTTTAAGGTCGTCCACTTCAAGGGTCAAATGCGTCTCCCGTCAAAGAATAGTAGAGACAGATAGTGTAATAAGTCAAACTTAGAGACCAGAACCGTAATATGAATATACTAGAGAGACCAAGGGTGTCCTTACAATTATATGGGATAAAGGAAGGGCTTGTGTAATAACTCAAGCTTGCTATAGCCGTCTGACGTTTTTTTAAGGCTTAGGCGACAAACTTAAAAGGCTTAGCCGACAAACTTAAAAGGCTTAGCCAGCAAACTTAAAAGGCTTAGCCGGCTAATTTTCGGAGTCTTAGCCTGCTAATAGACGGCTATAGCCGGCTAAAGGGATTAGACGACTATAGCCGGCTAAGCCTGCCACGTGTCGTTTGTTTATTGGTTCGTACTCTGACAAATGGAATGTTGGCACGGAAATTTTAGCCGTCTAGCTTAGCCGCCTTTAGCCGGCTCGTAAGACCAATGTCCATGAAATAGTAGGCTAAATAAGGATATCCATTTTTAAGAATTTTCCTGGTCAAATGTCCATTTTCGTATTTTTCCCTTAATTTTAAGATAGAAAATAGTTTAGGGGATACTTTTGAAAAGCTTCAAACTAGGTCGCAGAAAATGAAAGTAGACATATACTTCTGGGCAGGCATTGTAACTATGATAACACGTGTGACGTGTATAGTGATCAAGATACTATTACTCGGGCCGCCTCTTCCTAGTATATATCCTTATCCACAATGATTTACTTAGTTCCACTCTCCTTTTCTTTATTTCCACACTCAAATAATTCAAATTTGTTTTCTAGTGAACATGGTTGGAAAAATCGCTAGGCGCTAGTCGGGCGGTGGGATGAGGCCTATGTCTAGGCGGGATTAATCAGATTGGAATTTTTATATGTAATTTTGGTTCAAATCCTACATAGTACAAGTAATGATTTTAGGAGTACAATTGATGTAGAGTAAAGAGTGTGTTTGCTGGTTAAAAAAAAACTAAATAAAGTGTAAATGAGCTATTTAATCGAGACCGATTAGTTAAAAATTCAAATTAAATCGAGTTTAAACTAGAGCTTGAGTTTACAGCTTATTTAACAAACGAACAAGCGTGTGAACTTTACATTTGGCGCTTGACTAGGCTTACGAGATATACGAGTCTATCATTTTATTTATTGTATTAAATGTATATTATATATTAATACTTTTTATATATAAAATTATAAATATATAAATAAAATAATTAATAAATAATAAACGAGTCAACCTCGAGTTTAAAAGACCATTAACAAGTCAAGCTTGAGTTTTAAAAATAAGGCCGAAATCGAGCTTCAATCCGACTCGACCCAAGTCATAGTAGGACAGTAAATAATTTAAAGAAAGGTGGTTGAGGCCTGAAAAAAGCTAACCAGAGTTTAAAAGATAACCATAGATGAGTTTAGAGGCAGTCAGATATTTTATCACTAGCCCTCTATATATTGCCACTGAACTAGCTTCAACCTTCACAGATCAAACAGCCATGTGGGATGAAGTTGTCGCCGGACCTGAGCCCGATCACGACCTTGGCAAGCTCCGGAAAGTCTCTACCATGACCGAGAAAGGTACTCATAAACATCGATATTCTATCACTAATAATTTGTTTATCAATATTCTGTTTGAAATTGTGTAGGAGAAGGAAGCAGTAGTAAGTTCCAGAAGTCTCTATCGATGCCCAAGAGTCCAACCACACCGGTAACTCCGACCACTCCGTCGCCTACGGCGGCGCGTAAGGAGAACGTGTGGAGGAGTGTGTTTAATCCCGGTAGTAACTTAGCTACCAAAGGCGTTGGATCCAACTACTTTGATAAACCTAGCTCCGCCGGATCTCCAACTGTTTATGACTGGTAATTAATAAAATAATATTTCAAGTATTTGATCTGATCATAATTTATGTGTAATAATTATAATTTAATAATTTTGTTATTTACGCAGGCTGTACAGTGGGGAAACAAGGAGCAAGCATCGTTAAGCTGCTAAACTCACAGGCGGGTGATTGTAAATATGCAGCTCTCCCTTTTGTTGATTGCCACGTGTTGTATGGTTATAATGAGTATTTGAAGTTGGTTTTTGTTTTTAAAGAAGAGTGTATGCTCATCTGATAAGCCTTGTGTAGGCGGTTGGATTGATGATATGGACGGTTGGATAAGAGGTAGTACTATATCTATGTAATGGGTTCATGTGAAGCTTGACTAGTGGTGTTTAATAATTTTTGTATATATTATTATAAAATAATCTGAATTATTATTAATATTATCTTTTGTTGATCCGTTGGTAATTATGTGTTGATTTGAGGAAAAATAATAATTTAGATTTTGGAGGTGACCCACGATAGCAATGCCTAATATTGAATAATTATCTGTGTGGACTAATTTGTCATTTAAGATTTGAAGACTGAAAAGAATGGAGATAGATATCACAAAAGTAGTTCATATCGACATTACAATATAACAGAAGATTAATTTACTTGCGTATTAGAAACCCTTTTATTAGATTGGTTGGTTGAATAAGGTAGATATTCTAAACATATTAGAGTTTTCATATCAGAATTAGTATATATATCATATTCTTCAATTATAAGAGGAAAAATAAGATTTAAGTTAATCCATAAAATTATAAGAAAATGAACATTAGACTCTTAAATATATTAATTGCTAAATAATTTTTTTTAAATTATAAGGATAAGAAATGAGATGTGAGGTTTTTAAAAAATGAATAATTTTTTATAGAATTATGATTTTTAGTTAAATTATAAAGATAAGAACAAAAAATCTGATACGAATACTCTCAATAGGTTGAATGGAGGTAAAGTATTAAATAGTTGGTAATAAGTGGACTAAATAAAGGAGAATGGTGATAAGAAAAATTAAATGTTTAAAAATATTAAATAAGGGAGATGGGTTGATAAAAAAATATTAAATAGTCAAGCAAAAAAAAACGCGAAAAAGAACCTTGACGACTTATAAAATTATGACATGTGATGTAATCAGTTATTTATTTATTAGGTATAGACTTTTATAGCATATAATACTTAAAACGTATATTAAAACGTATATATTTGATCACGTATAATTATTGAATCTTATCAAAATATGAAGAGTAAAGGTCCGAATTTCTCCTCAAGCAACCCACCAAGCATGACCCAATCTGATTAAGGGGAGGGAACCATTTTCAGTTACGACACTTGTCACAAGATCAAGGGAAATATTCCGTCCTCACCAATCAGAATGAAAGATCGCAAATCATGACATATGCTTCCTTAGTGTGGCCTTTGACATGGGAAAATGGAGGTGATGAAACCCTAACCTAGGTATTATTAGTAGGTAATGATGAGGTAATATCCATTCCTTTCTATTCTCATTACACTTATATATGCACTTCAACATCTCCACACCCTTATCGTCATAGACAAATACTTATTCTTATACCCGAGGGGGGGCTAAAACTATATGTTTTCTTTCTAACTAGAATGACTAAGTAACTAAAATAATACGACAGAGTACTATGTATACTAAAGTGATTATTTTTAGTCTTTTCCCTAAACGCCTCTTTCTATCAAGGAAAAAGGTATTACAAACAAAAATCGTAAGCTATCGGTGTTCATTATATTGTTAATTTAATAAAGTGAAAACAGTTATTAGACGCTATCAACCTAACAAAAGTCGAAAATGTAACACAAGATGTACAACGTAAAATGTTCAAAAAGTATAAGTCACATGGTGGTTGAATTGAAATGTTGTCATTTTGTCATCATGGTGACATTTTGCAATTTGAGGACAAAGTTCTGGTTTGTCATCTACACTATATCTGCTCTCTCTTTATGATATAGTTGTTAAGGCATTAGAAGAACAAGAAGACTTAACCCTCTATAAATGTTGTTAAGGAGACGATGCTCTTTAGATTTATTAAAAGGAAAACTGGATGAAGACCCGCCTTTTCTCACTAGTGTCAACACGAGTTATGCTCCCATCTTTTGATAATGTGATAACGTTGTATAATACTACCCGCATGATTGATCTTACAAATGAACAATGAACATCAATTGATTTTGTAATTCTAAAGACCTTCGATATGTTTGGATCACCGTCATGAATAAAATACCACAAATGCATAACAATCTCTCTTTATATGTGTTTAAATGAATAATATATTAGTGATACTCGTTATCTAAACTTTATGTCTAACAACGAACTCTAAGTATGATGTTTTCATTTCCACATCAAACATGCAAGAAAAACCGATCCAAACGAGTCCATGTCGCATATGTATTGAACTTTATCAACCAACAGTAAATTTGTTGATGATACGCAAGCGATACTCCATCAACGTGATTTTTAGCTGGCATTAATTGAAATAATGTTGAATACGCGACCATATATTCATGTATCTCATTAACTATAGGCATAATTATCCTAGAAAATGGTTACTTTCCTTATTTTCTTTGATTTGTATCCTTACTACATGACAGTAGACCTGATAATCTTGACCCAAAGTAGGGGAAATGGATTGGTTTAGGTAAATAATTTTTGTATTTTGGGTTTAATTGGGAAACACCATAACATAGAATTAGTTGAAATGGGTAACACTTTAACATATTTTGGGTCAAGACGAGTCGCCTAAAAACTATGTAAATTTACAATGGGTTCAAACAGGTAACAACGGGTCAATGACATGTTTGGCGAGAAAATCACTTAAGATTACCCCCGCCACCACCACCCACCGCCTCTTGCACCACCACGACGCCACCGTCACCGACAGCCGTCGCCGCAACGCCACCACTAGCCGCGGAAAAAAATATATCAGATTTTGGTACTTTTCTTTACTAAGACGACCCATTTCAACCCGAGCCACTTTTTGGTTACAACCCATTCTGATCCGAAGCAAATTGATACTTTTTAAAAAACGACCCGTTTTAACCCGAACTCATTTTGGTCATAACCCGTTACCCAACCCAACCCAGCCCGCCCGTTTTGCCAGCCTTACTACATGGCATTTATGGTGTACCCTTTTATTAATAACCACTGCACTGTAATATAGATAGATACCTAATGTAATAGTTAATGTGCTACAAAAGAACCAAACATTAGTTAAGCTCCAGCATGATTTATATCCACAAAATTCTCACATACCATACAACTCTTCCCAGGTTAGAGTCAGCCAGCTCTTTCAAAATGACCTTATGAGCCAAGTGACTTCTTCCTGTAGGCTATAGTCTGGGGAAAATAACACTAGATTAGAAACCGAGGGGTCGGGCCGAGTCAACCTACCACCACCTTTTCCTCACTTTTTAAATTTACACGTAACTAATGTTTTAAAATAACAATTTTAACTAAATAAAACAGTATACAGGGTTATTAGTAAAGTTTAAAATTTTAGTTGTTTGACATAAAATATAACCCTCAGTAAATGGGTCAAAGACTACCCGGACTATGGTGGCAACAGACCTTGGTGCACTAAATGCAAATTTGAGTTTATGTGTGCGTTAACTTATTATTTGATTAAAGAGGAGAGCTTACCAGATGGTTTTGACTGGAAATTTTGGCAACATCTGACATGATTTGATGGTCTTCTAACAGTTGCAGTTCATCGGTCAAAGGATTTATAACAACTGTTTGAGATTGTTCATCAGCTAAAACACTAGAAAAGCTTAAAGGAACGATGTCATAACACCCCCCCTTCACTACCAACAACTCAATCTCATCAGCTCTCAAACCATTTTCAGCAGCAACATACTGATTACAAATGCGCATCACCAAACCAACATCAGTACCAGTTAGATGGAAAAGAAAAATAAAGAAAAACAGAAAATATATTCTACCTGGCAGATATTAGTAGTCGACATGGTCGGCTTGCAGCAAACATACAAATTATGCAAATTGAGTATATTTTGCTCATACAAAGATACGAGCTTGAAATTGATATCTACCTGGAAAATAACATAAAGAGAACCGCATTTAGTAAATTACTACTACATGTAGAAAAACTCCATATTGGACTTTTGCATTTCAAATGTGTCGCTTTTAATCTTCAAAGCCAAGAAAAGATTATTTCACTTTGTTGAACAAATAAGAAATTAAAATTTACCTCATCATTTTGTGGTAACTTTTGGAGATGCTGAATCAGCTTGGACTGCTGACTGTTCCTTGCACTCTTCCCAGCACTACTTTGACCACCATAGCGTGTATGACTCCTCATACCGCCACGACCCCAGGCTAAAATTTCTGGGCTGCCAACAAGCCCAACAGATCCACCAACTGTTTTTCTAGAACCTTCTGGTTTACTGTCACCACATCCTCCATTTGCACCACTTGATGATGGCAATGAAGACGACCCTCCTGACCATCTCTTGTATTGTATGGGTGGTTTCACTTCTGTAGAGGGCTCAAGCTCATCTGCAGAAGATGAATATTTTCCTGCATTACCATTATCGGCATCAACCTCATTGTCAGAATCTTGAGGTTCAGGAGACCTTTGACGTTTTCTTCCCCTGAGATTTCGGGTATTCAGCTGTGATCTTCTAATATATGCAGTCTCTGTAGCTTTAGCATTTGCCCGCCTTTTTCCAAGTGCTTCTAACTGGCGGCGAGAAGTTTGGGCAATCGATGCTTGGATCTGTAAACATCACTCAAAATAATAATAGTAAAATAATAAGAATGAATCTAAGAGATCTAAATAACAATACTCGAAATAATGTAATTTAATATCGAATTCACCTGTTTATTCCGAGCTTTTTCATCATCAGAAAAGGCCAATTCCTTTGTTCCGGTAAAAAAACATGGACAGTTTAAATGTTTAATATAATAGAATAAATAATATTATTTCATCACAATGGACGAATTGCTAAAAGTGTACCTCTGCCTCATATTTATCAATGTCAGGGTACAACAATGCAATCAGGGTATCAAAATTAGGGTCATCCCTCAAGGAACGACGGCTTGCACAATGAGCACGACAAGCAGGGCATTCGTTGTTCCTGTTGCATGTTGGTCAAAAAAAGTCAAAGATCATAAAGACCAAGTTGACTTATGTTATCCAAACATTTTAATACATACCCGAGTCTCATTGATTTGTCTATGCACTCTCGACAAAACCTGTGAAGGCATTCCATAACTTTTCTGGTCTTCCGAATTATACCTATATGGAAAAACCAGCATAAAACTATGATTTTAACATAAATATCCAAGCAGACAAAAATAATTTAGTTCTAATAACCTTTTTTAAGGAGGTTCAAATGTTTTAGATGATTGTGCATCTTTATTTCATGTCATGTGATAAGAAGTATTTTTCTAAATGCAACACATTATTACATCACATGGTAGAACTTCTGCTGCTATACTCTTTAGGGACCAACATATGGTATAACCAAGACTAAATTATGTCTATGAATAACATATTTATTGTATTTTCATATTTTAGTTTTCGAGTAATTAACATATCCTCTATAGCCCGACAATATCACAATATACTCCCGAACCTTATTCATCTGTAGTGAGATATCCATATTATAATTTAGTGAAATTTAAAACTGGAAATAATACCTAAACAAATTGGGCATTGCACGTCTTTGCGAACTTCAGCCAATTTTACACAGACGAACCTGCAAACAGAATAAATAACTAAGTAACATGAATCTGTATACCCTTCCCAGATATGACACTTTAAACAATCTGTTGCGACTGTATCTGCTAACACACATCAACTATATGCTTCTCAAATAACTCAATCAGGTTTAAGTACTATAATTCTAATATTGTTCTTTAATCGATCATATCTGTGATAAACAATTACGACAGTGAAAAGCATATGTGCATGTTGACATATGTGCATACCACTATATCAAATATATACAAGAAAACACTTCTCTTATACTTCAATCATTTTAAAAGTCAAAGATGAATGTGACCAGGAACAAAGGGAATTATGCAAATTAGTTACTTGATTATCAACAGGAAACAATAATAAATTAGACAAAAAGCCCGTGTTTCCACTCCATACTGCACCTTTACAGAATCCTTCACCAGCTTAGTATACATTTTTTGATAAGAAAATGAGACTGAGCAAGGACTAAAATGAACTAGAAGCAGACTGTAAGAGTGGTAGGTACAAAAAGTGTGGATTTTTATAATTACTAATATTTTCTGCAAAAGTAGTCAAAAAAGTTTCATCTCTTATCCTTGAAAAGAGCCTTTATCCTACCTAAGGGTATGAAATGTGGACTGAGAACTTATAACCCACGGTTCCTTGCAGAAGTAATGAAGTTGAGGCTTTAATTGCCAGGAATTTCAGCATTTATAAGTACTTATCGTTACTATTACTTTTCATTACCCAATTACAATATAGGCCATATTATCAGATTGTATGATAGAAAAGTTTCATGACAGGAAATGTGACAGGGTAGACAAGGGAAAAATGGAGAGATGGTTTGCTGGCTTGCCTACTTAAAGAGTCATAGTATTCTACCAAAAAGGAAAAATTATAATGCTCACATTTTTTCCAATATAAATACCTCATTTCTTAAGCAAACTCAGACTTCAGAGAGAAATATATTACAAGATTCAGATTAAATAAGGATTTTACAACTATTAGTACAATATTATCTTTCTCCATGTAAAGTTCTACAGCATTATGCCACATTCATATATGTTTATTTTTACCTTTCTATGATTTTAAATATGGTTATCCATACGGGAATTCTTTAAGAAAAAGAGCTGTCTACAGACTACACATTATGCCATGTTCATAAATGGTGGTTATATGGTTTAGACCTCTTTAACCAATGTTTGCAGAGAGTGTTTACAGAAAGCAAGCATAACTCTTTTTTGCATTCCATATAGAAGATTTCAGAAGGAGTAAAAGTACAGAACATAATTTATACAAGGAGTTTTTTTAGAAGTGTGCTAGAAGAAATTGTTAGTCGTATGAACATAAAGTTTGGTCCTTTAGGGTTGAGGTGACTTTTTCTCAAAAGAAAACGCTTACATTAGTATTCTACCTCTGAAGAGAGCATAATAACAGAACCCCTGATGACCAAATATACTGTTACTAAAAACGAAAGGCATTTTAAGGGCATTAATGCAGTATATGGTTATGGCTAAAAACATCTCCTTTTCAACATCCACTAGTTGCATATGCTGTATACGAATATAATATTTGAATCATATGAACCACTATACTTCATTTAATAACATAGAAAAAGTCTAACTTGGAAAGTTCATCAATCATTTGGAAAACTTCAAATAGTTTATGTTGTTAAATAATTCTTGAAAAGTACTGGCTTTCCAAATTTAAAACTGATGCAAATCTATGGTGTCCCACGCAATACAAACAATATTCACATTCACAAATTACATGTTTGGTTTTAAACAGTGTGAGGCGCTCTGAAGCGTTTAGGCACTGAAAGCCGAGGCACGAGGCAAAAGCTTCACGTACGCGAGGCGTTGCTCTATATGCAAGTGAGCAACCAAATAATTTTTTTGTACAACCAAAAGTTGCGTCTCTATCATCTCTTTTACATACCAACCTTCTTCATCAAGATGAACCAAACCATTCATAACCTCTTCATCCTTTTGGTAATTTTTACATATCAGCCTCCTCCAGACCCTAACTTTGACCAATTTTGACTCACATGTGAAAGAAGCACCGCCTCCAGACCCTGAGGCGTTTTTCCGGCCCCCTCGTGTGCCTCGGGCTCTTTTTTCAAAACCAAAATTACATGTATATCAGAGGAAATTCAGTGGTTCCCATATATGTATTTAAAAAAAATTTCTCAACCAGAACTCTTTGTAAACACAAGTTACAACTGAAAATAAAATATTCCATCTGCAGTCTGCTCATAAATTATGTTCTGACCTTGATGCCAAACATGATACTTTTCAGATCCAAAGTAATTTGTATTCAGTCAAAGAACTTGCAACTACTATTTAGAAAAAACAGGATCCCATTCCCAACCAATTGCCTCAGCTCAGCCAAAAACACCAAAAGTCACATAAAACAAAATATGAATTTAAAATTGCGTTTGGAATAGCAACGAGAGGGATTACTATTACTACTAGATTTCCTTACACTATCCTTGACGTTCTGACATCCAACAACTACACTACTAGATGTAAGCAGATCCAAACAGACAAATAAGCAGTTAGCCAATTCAATTACTCAAATCAATAAGCATGCAGATCTTCAATCACAAATCACCACAGAATAGTAAAAAAACACGCTAAGCAGATCAAAAATCGCAACTCGTAACATAGCATAAACACAACACAAACGCAAACAGAAACATAGGGCAAGTTATCTGTATGTATAGGTATAGGTAGGTAGAGAGAGAGATAGAGAACACACTCGTCTTCGTCGCTGCAACTAGAGGAGGAAGGGCTTTCATCATCATCCGACTCCGCTGATTAAAAAAAACGAAAAATCAAGTAATCAACACGAATGTGGAACGGTAAATCACGTAATTCGAACGTACATCTACGATAATTTGAAAAACTTTATAAACAAACCTTGTTCCTCTTGTTTTACGTTTTCTTCTTCAGATTCTTTGGAAACATTCTGATTATTACGTTGCAGCTCAACATCATCCTCATCTTCAGACACAGAATCGTTCGAACGGTTTTGAGCAGGCATTGAATCCAGTCGCCGCCGGTAAAGCCAACGAACGATGTTACGCGGTGAGAGAGAAAGTGTGTGTGTGTGTTGCCGAATTAGTTTTCTGTATTGCAATCACAGTTTTGGAGGTATTTTACAAGTTATACCCTTGACTTACGTGTTGAATGAGAGACACGCATGCATTTCTCAGGGGTATTGTGGTACTTTTCAACGGACAATTATTACTTATACGAGACATATGTTACCAATGTGTTTATTTCTGGTGTATAGGACAAATTTTTTATATTTATCGGTGCTTAAAAAAACACACTGTCGGAGCCAACATGAATAAGGTAGCTCACTGGAAACCGGTTATTGATGCCTTTGAATCTCGCCTAGCAGCCTGGAAGGCGTGCTCCCTGTCCATTGGAGGCCGCATCACTCTCATTAAGAATGTCATGGAAAGTTTACCAACTTACTACTTTTCATTGTACAAAGCCCCCGTCAAAGTTATTTCAAGGTTAGAATCCATCCGTAGCAACTTTCTTTGGGGTGGGTCCTCTTCAACATCGAAGATCCACTGGGTAGCTTGGGAAAATGTTACACAACCTCTAGAACTTGGTGGTCTTGGCATTGGAGCTCTTAAAATCATCAACTTAGCCTTATTATCCAAGTGGGCTTGGAGACTCAAAGTGGGCAGGCAAAAGCTTTGGTGTAAAGTCATCGACTCATTGCATCACTCCAAAGCAAATCGGGCTTTCATTCCCTGCAAATCTGGATCGTCCGGGGTTTGGCCGTCGATTGTAAAATGTATCTCAAAGAAAATTTTCTCCGGCAATTTCTTTCATAGCTTTCTTAGAGCTAAGGCTGGGAATGGTCGGTCCATTCGCTTTTGGCAGGATGTTTGGCTGTCCTCAAAACCCCTTTGTGATCTGTTCCCCAGATGCTTTTCTCTTGCATCCAACAAATTTGCTCTTGTGGCCGATTTCTACGTTCCCGATGCATCTCCTCCTGCCTGGGCGTGGTCCTGGAGTCATGCTCCAAATGACCATTCAGAACTGCAGGAATTTGCGGAATTATCATCTCTCCTGTCCAATGTTCGCTTATCCGAAATGGGGGATAATTGGTCATGGTCGGCTGACAAATCTGGTTCCTTCTCGGTGGCCTCTGCTAAGCTTCTTTTGGCTCCTTCTCATGAGGCTGGGCCGGAGCTTCCAAAATTTTCTTGGAACAAAGGGGTCCCTTTGAAATGTAATGTGCTTCTTTGGCGGGCAAACATGGAAAGACTTCAAACATTGAAAAACTTAAGGAAAAGACATATTCAGGTAAGCGACATCTTTTGTCCTCTTTGCAGCCATGGCATTGAATCTGCAACTCATACATTCACTGCATGTTATATTTCCTCCGGGGTCTGGCAAGGATTATCGTCTTGGTTGAAAATTCCTCCCATTTATGCCTTCTCAATCTCGGACCTTACTTCTATGCACAACTCTATAGAAGTCTCACCTGCGAAAAGAAAGTACATTCAGGGGATAATCACGACTGCATGTTGGGTCATATGGAGAGCCAGGAACGACAAAGTTTTTTCGGGGTTGATCCCGAGGATTGAAAACATCATTGCCGAGATCCAGTCATTAGCATATCTGTGGATAAAAAGTAGATCAAAGAGCTCGGAATTCTCTTGGAAAGACTGGATAAATTTTTCTGTAACTTAGCATGTAGATTCAGTTTTTAGCTTTTTCCCTTTTCCGGTTGTTCTGTTTTTGCCTTTGCTTCTTTCTTTGGCGTTTTGTTTATTGAAGTTTGCTGTTCAAAAAAAAATATATATATTTAAAATCATGTAATCCATACATATTTCAAAACTAGCACAAGTATCCGCGCTAGTGGTGGATCTACAACAAAAATTTAGGGGTAACGAATTTTTTTTTATCGTACTTTCATGTAAATGAAACAAAAAAAAGATTTAACGGTACTTTCATGTAAATGAATAAAAAAAATGTTTAACCGTAATTTCAAAAAAAAAAAGAAATAAAGATTTAATTGGTGAGTGAATAGCAGCACTGTAGTGTAATTTTACTGTCAAAGTATGGGATGTCTTGTACATCGGCAACATATTCAATTTTGTTGTTAGGGAATTCAAGCAATGCTAAATTTAGTTTAGAGAAATCATTTGTTGTTATAGCTTTTTCAAAATTATGAGTGTGTTGTATATTGTGTAGTCATTATCAAATTATCGTTACCAGTGGCGGAGCTTGAAAATTTTCGCGGGGGGTCAGAAATTTTTTTATCATAGTTCCATTGACTTTTAGCCACCAAGATCATTTGACCGCCATTGACTCTAATGAACAGTTGACTTTTGCAATTTAAAAGGAAATTGAAAAACAATATTTAACTCAACTGATCTCCTAGTTGTAAAAGAGCCTTATTAAACATATATTTAGCCATCGTAACAACCGAATTTGAACTTTCAAAACAAGATGGTCCCATTTACAGTTTCAGAAACAACTTTGACATGTTTATCACCAAAACAACATAACATCTGACGTTACATTTAGAAATCCAAGATTTGACATGAATACCCAACCATAGTATCGCCATTCATTCATTTACATCAAAACATTATATACAAGTCCTCTCGAAGAGGCTAAGTCGAAACACAAGCAAAACATGTCAGATAAACCACTTGAGAATCCAATCCCGAATGACTTGAGTCCCGAGGCTAGACCGAAGCTTTACCTACACCCAAAACACCCCACAACATTGGATTAGTAGTGATATGCATGCTATAGGAGAACCCCCAAATCATAATCCCAAATGCCAACTTCTATGTTTTGGGCGTAGGGTAGGGCGTAAGACAGAAGCCTAGGGTGTAGGCTACGCCCTTTCCTGTGCAGAATTGGTTTTGACTGATTTCCAACCATTCTAACCCACTAACCTCAATCCCTTTTGAGTTTTAAGCTACAATCTAACCCCAATATCATTCATACAACACCCATGTATATCCCCCATGGTTACTTTGTCCCCATTTATCGGTTTAGGTTCGGGTCGTCGGGTTCGGTTCGCGAACCTATTTATTTGCCCACCTCTCCTCCTGGTCCTGGACTCCTGGGTAGAACTGCTTTGGGCCGTTTAGTGTGATCTTTCGTTTTCATTAAATGGAACACATGTCGGCTACTTGGGTCAAGTAAAATTTCTAGAAACCATATTTGTTGATGGCCCAAAAATAATGAACCCAACGTGCTAAAGCTTGATATAAGATTCGGCCTTAAAGATGTTTGCCGGTGGGCCCAGCTCACTACCACTTATATTTTCTCCTATTAAATCACAATATTTAGTACTTGATTTTTACTCACTTTAAAAATAAGTGTAAGTTGACCGTATTAATGAATATATACTTTTTAATGAAAAGAAATTTGTGATTATCACACCGTGTCGTGAAAGTTGTAAAACATTATGTTATCTAATATGTATTATTCATAGAGGCTTTGCACAAGTTTATATGTGATTATACTTAAACTGGGGTTGACAATTCTTAATAAAAAAATGAAAACTACTTAAACTTTGTATCAAGTGATTTTTCAATGCGAAGGGTATGGAATATCCAAGGCGCGATACATGTATTTTTGGGTGATGGTATGTGTCCGTTAAATAACAAGTGGTTTTAAACACATCGTCATAATGATTTGGATGCATGAATATAATCGTACAGTTTGTTCAGACGTTAGACCTGGGCAACTTGGACGCACCGTTGTACGCTAGGTGTATTCTTGTAATTGGTTTAAATGCATTGTAATAGGACAATTTAGACGCACCGTTGTAATGAACTTATAAGAGCATCTGTAGCGCGAGAGAGGCTCACGAACCCCTCCATGCCAGCCTGCTAGAAAACTGCACCACAGACCACCACCGTTCTCGCTCCTCCCCCACGGACAACGACCCATTTCTCTCTCCTCCCTCTCTCACAAAAACCACATTCATCTCCTGCAGACCACCATATTTCTCTTTCCTCGCCACGTCTGCAGCGTGCATCCCTCTCCCTTCCACATCTATCATCCATCTATGGTAAAATAACCCGACTACAGATGCTCTAAGCATCGTTATAGTTAAAAAGTGTCAACATTTTAAAAAATTCTTGTTTTTAAAAGCATAGTAATATTATACTCAAATTAAAGATAACAAAATTCACAATTTTATGATATAGTTTTTTTTAATAATAAAATATATACAAGTTATTTAAGTTTAAAAAATTTATAAAATTAAATGTGAATAAAAAAAAAGTCAAGAATGAAGTCTAGTTCATTTTTACCCCTTGATTTTTAATAATGTTGTTATTGCATCAATATTAACTATTAAAATAACGAGACGGAGAACTCATATCACTTCTTTCGTTTAGTACAAAAAAGTTGCTTTTTATTTGTTCTGGACTCTCTATGTGCATGCACGTGTCACAAAATTGGGTTACATAAAGTTTTTACATCTATTTCACAAAATTGGGTTACATAAAGTTTTTACAAATGTGTATGCTATGTATATAAAAAACCATCAAACTATTTTGCTTTAATGCTTTTTTTTTTTTTAATTTTTAACAGTTTATCTACATATGACTTATACATGTAGTAGGTTCTTCTATATATAGACAAATTTTGTCTATATGCATATATTTTTTATTTTCCGACGAGATAGAATAAACATTACATTTCACCTATTTTCTTATATTTTAAAATTTTGTAAGATTAAAAAATAAACGATTTGTTTTGTTCTATGTATTCTCGCAATATATAGTGTTATGAATAGATCTCTCCCCTAACCATTTAACGGGTCATTAGTCCCCTCTATAATAATTAATAAGATCTTAAAAAGATTTTCGAAACTAACTAATTAACGTTAATATTTATTAATAAAATAAACAAATAATTTGCGACAAGAAGAATTGCAGTAGGGACAGAGAACAATAAAGAAGCAGAAGAGTCCCAAAGGAAGAGGCCACATGTGAACAAAATGATGATGGAATCTACGTTTGAAATTAAATCATATTTTCAACAATTAAATAAATATATCACCTTAAGAACTTTTAATTGTCTCCTTTAGTCTTCCATTATATTTATTTTAAAAGGTTTTAAATACAAAGTATTGTTATGGTGCGAAGATACGAAAGATTATAAACCATTAATCTAGAAATTTAAAGGTTAAGATGAAGGATGTGCCTAGTCAACTTGTTTTTAAGTGTGGAAATAGTCTGAAAGAGTAAAATTGGAATAGCCTACATTTGTTAACTTTTTCAACTTCTCACATTTTTTTAAAACACGTATAACTTTTTTATACGAAATTATTTAAAAAAAGTATACCATAAAATCGAACATTTTATTCTCTTTAATTTGAGTATAGTTTTGCTATACTTTTATTTTAAAAAAAAAATCGTCTTTTAAAAAAAAATGTCAATGTGTTGTGCGTATAAATGCGTGATTATGGTCATGCATTATTATAAAACATGCGTGATTATGATTATGCGTTATTATAAAACATGTGTGATTATATGTATAACATGCGTGATTATTGCCATGTGTTACTATATAACATACTTGATTATGGTAATGCGTTATTATAAAACATGCGTTATCATTTTAAACATGCGTTATTATAAAAACATGCGTTATTATTATGACACGGAAACATTTACCCCTCGCCCACTGAACATGTGTCGTATGCTAGTGCCTTCGTACGCTAAAATCCCTTTGTACAATAACCGGCCTCATATTTATTTTCTTATAAATATTTAAAACATATAATCAAATTATAAACTCTTGTCATTCTTTCAAGGATTGTTAGGTTTCGCTACTGGTTGTGTGTTGCTCTCTTTCTTTTTTAGTTATTGTATATTTTATGAAATATATTTGATGAAAAAATATTTAAAAGATGATCTTATTGGACTTTAGCGACGGAGAGGGTAGTTAACCGACTTTTTTTATTTTTTGTTTTTTTATTTTTGAAAAGCAATACCTCATTTTAGGTCACATAAACTACTTTTAATAATTTACACCAATCTGTCATAGACGGGATTCAAACATTTGACTTCAAATGAGAGTTTCACCACTTTAACTCCAAATAACTTTAACATTGGACTCAACCGACTTTTTTATGAATGTGTTAAATCAAACACTTCTATTATGCTAAGACATTATAAACAAGTCGGGCCCTACAATAAATATATTATTTCACATGTTTTTTAACATAATTTTTAAAAAAATGTTTAAATTTTATAAAGTTTTTTTTCTACACCTACTCTACTCCTAAAATCACTACACATGCACTTTGTAGATTTGAACTAACTATTTTTTTTTGAAATGTAACTTTCTTAAACCCTACTTCATTCGGGAGCAGCCCGGGTGATTCCTGTGAGTCATGCATGTCTTTCCCTATGAGTTATAACCGCATGGACTCGAACCCCGTACCGACTCAAGAAGAAATCACTATGTGGAAAACTGCTTGACCACCAGGGCAGAACCCTAACGGCAACTAACAACTATTTGGTTTGGAAATACACCACTTTACCACCAAGATTTCCTTTTAAGGACTTAAATTTTATAAAGTTGAGTACACTTATAAATATATATAAGATAACTATATTTATACAACAACAACAATCATATTTTCAATAAAAGTCCCACCAATAGTAAACCTATTGTTAAGGTATGAGGATATTTATAAGAACAATATCATATGAAGTATGAAAAATGAAACTAAATGTCTGTTTGGTTGGCAGAAATTAATGAAATTTTAATGGAATTGAAATTTAAATTTCATTCATCGACATATTTAGTTGACTAAGAGAATGAAATTGAATTTTGAATTAATTCCAACTAAATCCCTCAACTAATGGAATTCGAAATCCCTCCTCATTTCAATTGAATTCAGAATCCCCCATCATTTTAAGGAGTGATTTTGTCTTTTAGGTATTTTTACATTACAATTCTGTTAACAAATATGCTAACCAAACACATTATGGATTTCAAAGAAATCGTTTAAATTCCAAATCCGATTCCAATTCAAATTTCAATTATAACAAATTCTGTGAATCACACGCCCCTTAATTTTCATACTTCAAAAGTAGTAGAAAAATATACGTCTATAAGAGTGTATAAACAAAAAAATTTCTACACTTAAAATGTAAAAAATAGGTTTATTGCTATTTGTTTTCTTCCGTTTCTTTACATAAAGAAATAATTTTAAGTGTAGACACGTACGGTTTAATATTATACTTTTTTTATAAGTTTGAACATTTTTATAAACCGTATACCAAAAATTATTATAATTTATATCTTTCCTCTCACTTATGATATATATAATCATCTTATACACATTTATAAATACAAACAAAATATAAAAGTTTCACTTTAAAAAAGTTATTTAAGATAAAAATGATAGAACAAATTCTAGTGCTGACATATCTACTAAAAAAATATACATTAGAATATGTGTTGGCATAAAAAATTTTCCTATAATTTTTACTTTAAAGTGATACCGGTTTTTATATGCATAATATTGAGATAAATTTGTGATATACACAAAAGGATATATAAAAGGTAGGACCACGATTGTACCAGGGAAGCAACATAATCTTGATTGAACTATGACCAAAGATGACAATGATTTTGAACAAATTGTGTGGGAAATCTGTTTGTACAGATATTGTAAATTTTATTATGTGGTAATATGGTATCTCTTCTAGAGGGAACACTATTTAAATTTTAAATCTTAATAAAAATTAATTTACCATTTTAACTAAGTTATTTTTTATTATATAAGATAAATCTGGTACACAATTGTTATTAAAAAAACCCATTTAGTTAAATTAAAATATTATATAAAAATAGTTAAATCACTAAAAAAGTTTTAAAATTTAAGGTTTTAATGTAGGGAACAAAAGAAAAAAAAAATCAACATCAAGACCGAAAGGGCCCATATTTTTGTAGGGTGTACCAAACTTCCCACTTAATATGTGTACAGCTTATATAATGTACGTGATCAAATATAAAGTCTACCAAATATGAATACACTTAATGTCAAAAAAAATAAAAAAGTAAAATCCTTTTCCAAGGCTAGTTATTTGTATGTATGCATGCATGTATGTATGTGCTTATATAAATGCTTGAAATTTGGTACAATTAACGTGGGGTTTAGGTTGGGTTCCTTTCATGGACTCAATCTTGCTATATCTATGTCCTTTGAAAGGTCCCACCCTCAATATATATTGAAAAATGATAAATCTTGATTCAAAATCCATTATTAATGATTTTAGTGCCATCAATATTATCTTACTATATTTGAATTTGCTTAATACCAACGGGAAAAAGTAAACATTGATATGAGTTAAGAGGTGTGAGATGTATGCTCATTCAAGACTATTCTTATTTTGTGCACCAACGAACCTATAGGTTCAAGGGGTTGCCTCCCTTGGTGGGGTTTGAGGGCAAAGCCCAGGCGGGGTCCAAGGTGATAAGATCGTGGTAGAAACATTTTTTGAACTTTATTGAAATACCATTGGAACTTGCTTCAGATTTATATAATTGATAAAAAGTTACATGGAAATGACCATCAGTGGAAACTAATTATCGGTACTAAGTTGCTACTGATCATTACTGGTAACCGTAGTCAACAACAACTTAACCAACTAGTGGCAAGTATGATCAGTAAAATTAGTGGCAACTTGGCCATCAGTGGTACCGATGGTCAGTGGCAATTGGTCATCAACTACTACTAAAGAAGGTTTTTCCTGATAAAATTTCCATTAATGTAACTGTCTAATGCCAATTGAAACGTTTTGATGGTCAGTCTCCTATATAAGAATGTCTTTGGTCTATTTTTGGGTACGTTGTTTCATAATATATTATGCTATTCGTCCTTGTTTTCTCTGTGAATTATCCGACTGAATTTTCGTTAGTACCAACGAAATATTTCAATCGAAAAGTGACCTCAACATGATTCATATAGATATCCAGACCATTACGAAATACAAAACATCTAATATTGAAGCTTTCTCCCCACAACACACGCATCAACAACAAATACAATACACACATGTAATTGTTGAAATCAATAAGTCTCCCTTCATGTATAGGAAGGAGAATGTGGGTTGGACGAGACCCGATGAGCCGACCCTTATTAAGGCCTACAATCAGATGTCGAGCCCGATACGATGGATAAGTTATCAACCATGAACCATCATGTTTGACTTGAGAAGTGGGCTTGGGATAGTTTCACAATGTATTTTTTATTTTTTATATAAAACAAGGTTTCGTTATTAATAAATTATCCATTTTTTTAATGATAAATAGTAAATACTCGTACATATATATAGACTAGAACTTATAACCTTTAGAAAACATTTATTTATCGATTGGCGAAAATCCTGTTAGTAACTACCCAAATCTGTTATGAAAAGATGAATCACTTCAAGCTAAAATGGTCCTCGATCCACTATGTTCCAATCTTACCACTTGCTTCGTCATGTCCCGTTCTATTGGAAGGTTCACTATCCACACACACATATAATATATATAATATATACACAAACGTCTATATATATGTATATGTGCATGCGAACATACATCCACACACATCTGAATGACACTTATAGGTCAACCATGTATAGTGGGTTATGGCAGATTTTTGTAATTTACTTGCTAGAAAACAAATGAAAATGTCATTTTAATAATATAAATTGAGAAGAATAAACGTCAATTTAAATAGATTTTATAAAAAATTAGGACAGAGTGCAAATATTTTCTTATACATGACTTAAAAATCATCTTAAAATTTGTTGATTATTGCTTCATGGGTTCTTTCAGTTAATATCTTAGTTTTTCTGAATTATTTTACTTATATTTCTCCGTTTAGTTTGCTTTGTTTGCACATTAAACCGGCTTGCAACTATATTATATTAACTTAACTAGCTTAGACCCCGTGTATTACACACGGGTGAAAAATATCATACATAAAATTTTAAAATCTTTATATATATTTTTTACAGGTGTAAAAATATATTACATATACTAAGGATAAAAACAAAATTTAAAATATGTAAAAATTAATATATAATTGGATTTTGAAAATACGTTAATTATTATTTAAAATAATTTGACTTTCATTATTACTTGATTGAAAATAAAGTTAAATAATTAGATTTTAAAGTTTTTTATGATAAAAGATAATTTAAATAAATGTATTTTATTAGTATAATTAGTATTTTTTAAATATATTGTTATTATTAAAAGATGAAAATGTATTTAATAGGAGAGAGGGGCGGGAAAAAAATGATGAGGGTGAATATGGAGACGACATGTGGCAAGAAAAACCTTTATTTATTAGATAGTATAGACTAGGTTAGATTTTCGTGTATTAAACTGAATCATGAAAAAATTCAATAAATAAATATCTTATATGTTAATAAATTATTATTAGACTTTAGAGGGCTGTTAACAGATGATTTAATTTTATTAGATTTTGTGAAAAAAAATGTCAATCTAAATCATATTTTCATTACTGATTTAAAAAAAAGATACAACAAATATTTGGTTTTATTATGTTAATATTAATCAAATATTAAATAATGATGGAATATAAATTTGTTATATAATATTGAATTATAAGAAATAATGTAGTTGCCTAAAATAATGGGCTAGAATGGTTTAGGTGAGAAAATATAAATGGATAGGCACTAGAATTACGCCACGTATCCCCTAGAATTTTATTTATTAAGTAGTATAAATAATATCGTTGGCCACTTGGTGCAATGGTAGCCTCAAGATTTCCCACAATAGAGGTTTTGGGTTCGAGTCTCACCTGGAGCAATTATTTGGGTTGAGTCAGGGAGTTTTCCCAGTTATGGGTTTCCTCATGAGTTGGGGGTTATCCGAATTGGTGGGGTAGTTTGGCCCGATTTAGATAACATCTATCTTCCAAAAGGATACTGATGTCTACTTTAAAAAAAAAGTAGCATAAATAATAGATAATAGATTTATATGTGTGTGTGTGTGGCGTATGAGATTGTTTTAATATAAATAAAACACTTATATAGTAACAATTCATAATATTCTAAAAAATAAAAAAATTAACACCTCTAAATCTTATGAACTATAATGAATTAGTTAAATTTAATTATAAATAATGTATTTAAAAAAGAAAGTTATTGGTCAATAAAAAGTTATCATACATTTAATATTTAAAATTTAAAATCATAAGAAATATGGAAACGTTAAAATGATATTTAATTAATTTAGGAGTTTAAAAAAAATAAATTAAAATAGATTATTGAAAATGTTTTGGCAAGAAAACAAATATCTAGAGTCTCTAGACTCTAGAATGATAACACATGATATGTTAAAACCTTTACTTATTATAATTGATCAATAGATATTTTGTTGATGCTTCATTTGATATCATGTATTGTGTGTTTTAATCTCTTAACTAGAATCCTCATTATTTAATCTATTATGTGTGACAATTTATAAATAACCCCTTTCAACAATAATAGTTTTTATAATTACATTTTGTCTATATAACAATTAACACCTACGATAATCTAAACCAGCGTGTTTGTTGAAAGTTGAAACCAGCCATTCTTAAGTTCGCAATTATTACTTTATTTAATTACATAATTTCTAGGCCTATAAAAATTCATAAAAAAACTAATTTAGTTTGCTTAGTTTAAGATTCACCCAAAGTCGAAAGAAATATATCTGATATTATTATTATATCAATCAATCAATACCATACCTAATAAACTACCACCAAAAAGCTATCGCTAGGTCGGGGGAGGATAGGATGTAGGTAAATTACCCCTATCCAAGATTATATTGAGCTTATTTTCTGAGAGACTCTCAACTCCAAAAACCTTCTCATAACTGAAAAAGCGTATTAATATCATATAGTTCATCTGAATCTACACATCAAACAACAAAAGCTTTAAAAAAATAATTTTAAATAGGTTATCAGTAGCAGAAACGGTAAAAAGTGTAAGTAATGAGAAAATATTTTAAATCTATTAAATCTATATGATATTATTATATATAGTTTTTAAATCAATTAAACACTTTAACTGAATATTATTACCCCAAATTCTATGGAGGTGTTAATTCGAATAATACCATAAGTAATTTATGGGTGTGAATTCACTATTAACCCTTTCTATCCGATCTCAAGTCTTATCCTCCTCTAGCATGATCTATTTTCAGTTTCATTCAACATGTAATGTAACACTTTATCATTCGAAGATAATTATGTATTTGACCCTTTCAATTGCATATCAATATATACTTAATCACTAAATATTTTTATTAATACCATTGAGGATAGGGCCGTAAACGAGCCGAGCCAGACTTGGCTCGAGCTTGAAATGAGTCAGCTCGGTTCGGCTCGATTTTTTTTTCAAGCTGAAAAGTTGAGCTCGAGCCAGCCCGTGGCTCGTCTCGAGCCAGCTCGTAACTCGTCGAGCTAGCTCGTATTTTTTACGCATTAATATATATAAACAAAAAAAATATATATATTTTATTCCCAGTTTGAAGTTTTGTGGTCTTCAAAAAACTAAATAGCTTGAAGGGACAATACATAAAAGACAAAAAAAAATACTCAACCCAAAACTTATAAAGTAGGGAGTAAATACAACTGTAAATAAAGTAACATTTTAATCCAAAACTTAGAATCCTTGAAAACAAATGAAGTTAAAAATCAAAACATCAGACTTCAAGTATAACGTATATATAATAGTTATTTAGACAAGCCCACGAGCCGAGCCACGAGTCGAGCCACTAGCTCGAGCTCGGCTTAGCTTTTTTCGAGCCGAGCTTTTTCCGAGCGAACTTCAAGCGAGCCACGAGCTTTTTGAACAACCCTAATTGAGGATAATGAATATAATTCTTTACAATTTATTTGAACAATAATTTTTTACTCATAAATACAATCTAACCTTCATTTGAATGATTTGAACCCACACCACTTTTATGGGAGCAATCACCAATGTCACTAGTTTTCAAAATTGGACCGGACGTCGAACCGGTCTCCTTACCGGTCCACTGGTCGGACCGGATTTAAGAACCGGACGACGTCATAAATATTATAAAACTAAATCAATCCAAACAACCATTAATCCTTCAAAAACCACCAACAAGTCAATTCCAATAATCTTAAACTAACAATTAGCTACGAAATATAAATCCAAAAGACTTGAAAGATATATATATATATATATATATTATCCAGCCTGTCCGACCACCGGGTTTCCGGTCCGACCAACAGGTCGCTGCAGGACCATTTCAACACACATAACAGGATCGGTCAAGCCTCCAGTTCCCGGTCAGACCGGCCGGTCCGGTCCAGGTTTCAAAACACTGCTAGGCCATAAGGCTGTGGACATATAATTCTTTACTTAATTAAAAGGAAATTTACTCTGAACAATAAAACCAATAAGTTGTAATGGATAATGAGCACTTTAAGTAACGTAACATCTTTAATTATAACAGATCCACAATGATGTTAATTTTTCAATATTACTAGAAGTCTTCAATACATTAACAATTAACATTAACATTAACAATTAACAATTAACAAAAAGCTTTAAAGGATAACTTATTAAAAATAGTAAACTTTTCTTTTCTTTCACTTTTGCCACTTAAGTTATTTTATTTGAAGATGAGGGAGTTCTTCCCCCAATTTGATCAAATGACAAAACTCACACCAAACTTTGTAAAATAAAGCTTTAAAGGACAACTTATTAAGAATAATAAACTTTTTTTTCTTTCACTTTTGCCACTTAAGTTTTTTTATTTGAAGATGAGGGAGTTCTTCCCCCAATTTGATCAAATGACAAAACTCACTCCAAACTTTGTAAAATTCTCAAGTTTTTAAAGTTTTGAGTTTACCCCTTGTAGTATATATAATCTGATTTTTCCTTATTAACTTTCGCATTTGTTTATTTTCTTTCTTGACGTCCCGGTATAATTTTTTTTTAAAACGGAGTCGTATTCAAAATAGCGTACTGTTTAGGTATCGTGGGTTACATTGACTAACGATAACATGCTGGTACCATGAAGAATAAGACCGACACCGACTGAAAAACATTGTTATCTTACTGTCTTTTATCTATGCTTCGATCTCCACAACCGACTCACCGTAACTTTATACGTTTATTTTATGTATTTAACTGCGATTCTTTTTGTGTTTAGCCACGTTAATATCACTGCCTCGATCGTTTAAGGTCCCACTCTCGCCGCGGAGCGGAGGGCAAAATTTATTTAACCACGTTTCTTTTTGTACTTAGCTACGTCAATGTCATCGCCTCAACCGTTAAAGTTCCGCTTCTTGCCGCGGAGCGGAGGGCAAAAATTCTAGTTCATGTTTAAAGGACACAATAATGAACATTATATATATTGGATAGGTGATAGGTCTTACATGTGCTTAAAACAATCAAGATTGCAATTATGAAATTAATGATTGTCTTTTTTTTTATCTATTTATAAAAAATGTTAGTTTATTTGGTGCATGTCCAATAGATAATTACTAAAAACCAGTTATAGAATTTGCTTAAACAACTTTTACTAAAAATGTTAGTTTACAGGAAAACAGATTAAATAGATTGAACAATAAAAAAATAAAAAAGAATCTTAAAGTCTATTAATAGATGTTTATCTTATAACTAAATCTATTTATGACAAAAAGTTTGTGTAACACCTATTCAATACTAAAATGATTCACAAAACCGTTTTCCACAAAAGATGCACAGGACCTAATTGATATTCTTTTGTCAACTTCCATTCCCTTTCTATATAATTTGTGTGCAAAAACTTAATTCACGATTCATAAACTAGGGGGTTCACCTGATCGTGCGTTGCGACGGGACTTCGCATGTGCATGGGACTAAAATTTAACCTTCATACGCGCATCAAGTTTCATCTTTCATGTATACACTTCTTTAACGCAACTATTCAACTATTTATATTTGTCTATTTTCTTGGCATGGTAAAAAATGATAATAATAATTGTTGGAAAAAAAAAACAAAATCGCAACAAAAAGTAAGCCGGGGAGGGGGGGGGGGGGGAGCTCGGAATTGAACGCGGGTTGCCTGGGACAAGGGGAGGCGCGCAATCTACTGTGCTGGAAGCCTCAACTGGTTCTAATCTTAACCAAATAAGAGAAAACCAAAAAAATAAAAGAAAAGATGTGGTGAAATCACTTTCATGATAACAATGGTAAAAAATGTTCATTATGTAAAGTATACTAAAGCGTAAATCTCTATGTATAGAGAATTATAATAGCTCTTTAAATTCTCTCTTTTAAGAAAATGATAGAGAATGGGATAGAGGGATGTTTTTTTTATGATTTTTCTAAAATTTTCTCTAAAATATAAAAATGAGGTAGGGATACGATGGGAATGCTATAAGTAGATCACTACCTAGTAGCTAGTAGCTAGTAAGGACATTGTTTCATTTAAAAAATAATTATTACAATTTATTATTTTTTAACTAATTAAAGAGTTAAATGCTAAAATAATTCAAATTATTTAATGGTGTAGGGGTCTTCAATTCTTTTCTTCTTCCAATTACGAAGTAGCTTTTAATTAAATTATATTGAGCAAATATTTTGAAAAGACGTGTTTTAAAATCTTAAAAAAAAACCAGAAAGCAAAACTTTTTAATGTTTGGACATATTATTTATGTAGCTTATTTACACTAAAGCATTCACAGCAGGTTCTTTATATTTTTATGAGTGTGTTTTATATATTTTATGAAATGTTTTAAAGTGGTTATAAGTGTAGGAGAGAGAAAATGTATAATTTTTTTATATATTTGTGAAAACATTGTTCACATGTATAATTTTTTAAATATTTTTTTAAAGTGATTGTGAGTAGAGAAGAGAGAAAATGTAATGATAAAGATATAAAAAATATTATTTAATTAAAAGGGAGAGAGAAATGATAGTGATTTTTAGTGTAATTATAAGGATAAGAATAAAGAAGCTACTGGGAATGCTATAAACAAATTTTTTAAACCGGTAGAACAATGCTTAATTTTAAGCCATAAGTACTTATAAATATAAATATGCAATCTCAACCATCTTTAATTAAATCCTAAATACAGTTTCAATTATAAAAAGGTAAATATTAATATCTATATCTATACTCTATAATAAATAAAGGTTTTGGTGGAACACTTGTTACTCTCCTATACATTCTCAATCTTTTTTTTTCGCATCTCTCTTCTATTAATTATACAAATTTCTTTAATTGTTTTTACAATTTTTTGTTTCACGTCTCTCTCTCGTATTAAATAATAATGATTTATATAATTTTTTTTATAAAAAGTTTTTTATTTTAAAAAAAATAGGTTTGTTCATAAAACATTTTTATAAATTGAACATTTCTTTCATTTTTTTATAAAATATTTTAAAAAAATAAGTATATAACGTTTTTTAGAATTTGTATTAAAAAACTATGTAATATGTCATAAATAAGTAATATGTAAATCTTTATTACTAAGTAAATAAATATAGCATTGTATTTATTCAACCCGTGTAAATGTAGTTAAAGTTATACCTATGTGACATCTATTTTGGTATTCATTTTAGATTTGGGTATATAAAATAATAATAACAATAATAATAATACATATATAATAAAACAACCCCGTTGCTGCATATTCACATATTACTATTCACTTTGTCAAAACAAATTGTAAAAGTTGTTTAAGCACATTCTATAACTGGTTTAAATATATTAATTTTAAAGCTACAATTTGCCCCTTTATGAGGTTGCAATATGACCCATTCAGCTTTAAATTGGGTTAGCATTTAAACCCTAAACAAATATACCGGTACAACGTGTTTGTTTTTATCTATGTTTCGGTGTAAATTTTATTCAAAACCGAGTTTGCGCGATAATGTACAAGTTATCGATGCACAAATGTACAAGTCATCAATGTAACACCCAGATTTTTAAACCCACTTTTAAGGTCAGAAGGTAGAAAACAGATATAAAGTAAACTAATTTTTTATTTTGTGAAATAATTTGTTACTTGTTATAATATCACTTTAAAATTATAAAATTTATTTTTTTAACATATATAGATAAAATGATTACAAGACACCGGCCTATTGTCAACCTCATTATGGCTTCATATTTTCGGGTGTTAGATGCATGTAAACATATGAGACCATGTCTTATACCTCCACCAAAGGGTGTGGGGGTGCTGGCATCATTGACATTGAGTCGGATAAATCTTGCTTAGTCCGGGAGTGGTGTTGAATGCAGGAAAATACTATAACTGTTGCTTGGTTTTGGAAACGAAATCTTTCTTCCTTTTGAATTGCAGAAACTCAACTCTTGCTGTTTAATACTTAATCAATTGAAGTTGGGTGACGGGTCGGATAAGTGGGTTTGGACCGGTTCTTCGGATGGAAATTTCTCAGTCAGATCGATAAGGTTTATGTTCGCAAAACAAAGGGTACAGGTTCCGGAGCAACCATTCAACTGGAATAATTGGCTTCCGCTCAAAGTAAACATATTTGGTTACAGGACCAAGGCTGAAAGGATACCAACTAAAACGGCGATCAAACGAAAAAATATTCATACCGCCTCACTCGAGTGCGTTTTCTGTGGGGAGGTGGACGAGACGGTGGACCATATCTTCACCGCATGCTAAGTTGCCACCCTTGTATGACAAAAGGTTTTATCATGGTGTAAATTACCCCCTATCTATGCCTTTATTGTCAATGACTTATTGCATATTCATGTGAGCGGGGGGTTTAGTGATCCAAAAAAATGGGTTTTGCAATCTATCATTCTCCTAGCATGTTGGGCAATCTAGAAAGCAAGGAACAAATTGTTTTTCGAGAACCAGCCGGTTTTGGTTGAAAAAATCATTGAAGAAATAAAGATTCTTGGCTTCTTATGGATAAAAAAAAGGCTAAAATTTGCACTTTGGGTTGCAAAGATTGGTGTTTATTTAGAATGTAGATTTTAGTGTACTAGCTTTTTCCATGTTTTTTTTTGTTTTCTTGTTCTTTTTTTGGTTGTATTTTGCTAGCCACTGGCTTGTTTTTCTAGATTATAAAAGTTGCTTTTAAAAAAAATGAGGAACTTCTTGGGCGCCACAAAATTCAACTAGTGCAGGGGTATAGCACGCTTAAGGGGGGAAGAACATCGACCATTTATTGGAGCGTTGGAAAATGGTCAAAACTAAAAAAAAAAAATGTTTTAAGTAAAAAATTAAAATTTGAATTTTCAGAGTAAAGAAAAGGTATATTTAAATTTTAAACATGAGAACTAATGATAACACGGTAGTTGTCCTTGTGAATCTAGACCCTTAAATCACGTGAAATTAATTTAATTATGCTTTAGTTAACTGGAAAACCACCTCCTCCAAGGTTAATCCTACTCTTTGTCTTTTTACTCTTGTTTCCATGCATGAATCCAATTTCTTAAAAAGAATACAACTTAAATTAAGAGTGCATCAAACTAGTATAGTGGCTTGTAAATAAATCAAATGTTTGACGAACCGTTCGGCGGGAAGCTTATTTAAGTTCGTTTACTTAATAAACAAATGAACATACACAAAACTTTTTGTTTGTCCATTAAACGAATAAACATGAAACATGTCGTGTTTTTTCATTTATATTCATGAATGTTCATTTATTAATTTATTTATGTTTGTTTATATTTGTTTATTTAGGTTCAATTACCTTTGTTAGATTTTGATGTTTTAGAATGTATATATATTTTTAGGTTTAATTTGATTTTTCAGAAAGTATATATGTAGGTTTTGATTTTTCAGAAAGTATAGAGTATGTTAATTTCTATTTTGATTTTTCTATTTAGGTCATCACTTGGTGGATGTTGTTAACAACCCCTTAAGATGAAACATAAGGAACCCCACAACTGGGTAAACCCCCTGACTTGGTCACAGTCCCTTTTTTTACTGTGGCCAGGATTCGAACCCAAAACATTCACTATGGGGCTACCATTGCACCAAATGGCCAATGGTAATTTCTAATGTGTTAATTTGTGTTTGTTATGTTAGTTCATTTATGTTCGTTTAGGTTCATAAATCATTCATTTATAATATTAATGAAAGAAGAGAAACAAACAACACACGTTCATTTTCTTAATGAACAAATACAAACAAGAAAATCAGCTCGTTTAGTTGTTCGTGTTAGTTTGCTTTTTCGGTTAAAGTTAAACGGTCGAAGACACGTTCACGTTGTTGGTTCGTTTACGGTTCATTTACAAACCCAGGAGTCATAAAGCTCAATACTAATAAGGTCTATAATAAATATAAAGAGCGTACACCTTTTCTCTCCTTAATTCAATACTATACAAATGGGCACATGCGACCAAAAAAACGTCGCAAATTTAGCGACCGATTTGCGATTAGAATCACAACGGTCACAAAATTTGCAACCGCCACCAATCCGATCTTAAAATTTTACAACCGCTACTTATAATCCGGTCATAAAATTTACGCCTGCTTAAATATGATCGAAAATTTGCGATCACTTAATTTTGGTCCCGTAATGGTTGCATAAAGTTAAAAAAAAAGTACGTTGACTAAAAAATAAATTTTAATGTTGGCAGCAAACTTGTCGCAATTATGAAAAAATAAAAATAAAATTGGTCACAAATCGTTCACAAAATTTACGAGTGTTTAAATGTGGTCACACACGATCACAAAAAAATAGGAAAAATAACATAGAATTATAAATTAAATATATGTCATGAATCGGTCAAAATAATTTAAATGTACGATACAATAGTTTTCATGTGTAAATAGATAATATTTAAGAAAATTGCATGTACGATAAAATAATTTTTGCCTCACATAATGTATAAATAGATAATACTTAAGAAAATCACATGTACGATATATAATAACTTTCATGAGTAAATAGGTAATATTTAAGAAAAATTACACGTACGATACAATAATTTTGGCTTCACATAAATGAACAAAATTAAAGGTTAATTATAAACATGTAAAAATTAGATGACAACATAAGCAAATTTTTCACACTTTTAGGTGAAATATCTTTTTATCAATTTTTCACACTTAAGAGAAGAGAAGTACTTTTGACGGCCACTCTCCACAAAAAAAAATAAAAAAATACATGTTATCTTTTAGAAAGCAACTTGAAGAATGGACTTTTAGATTACTTTTAACTTGCATTTATAGTTATTTTATTTATTTTATCGGTTATTTTATAAAACTGATCATCTCTATATCTAAACCAAACTCACAACTAATTAAAAAGGTTTATGCCCATGGCCTTGTAGTATGTTATTCTCATAAAAGTGGTGTGGATTTAATTTATATGATATTTAGCAATAAAAAATTGCTGTTAAAAAAATTAAAAAAGTTACATGTAATTTACCAGTTCAAAATAACATATTGAGAAAGAATCGGAAAAACCCTAATTCAAAAGTTTCAAAGTTTATAAAAATAACATTTTGTTTGAATCTTTTTCTGAGTATTTTATTCACGATGAGAATTTTCAAGAACAGTCCTAACGAGTGGCCACAGGTTCCCTCACTGTCTCAATTATTAAGTCTTTTAGATAACAAAACATGACCCATGTCTTTTGTTTTCTAGCATTTGGAAGGAGTATCTATCTCCATCTTCTTGTTTGTTTTTCATCTTCTTCTACACCTTCACAAACCAAAAACAAAAACACCGCACATTTCTTTCCTGTTTTGTTTACAATTTTCTCAACATTTCTAGCATTCGATTGGTCACAAGTATGAGTTGATGGCTTCTGGAATTCGTGTTATGGAGAAACCAATTCAGATTCAACATCATCAACAACAACAACAAAAATCACATGAAGCATTAAAGTGCCCGCGATGTGATTCGTCGAACACCAAATTTTGTTACTACAACAACTACAGTTTGTCGCAGCCAAGACATTTCTGTAAAGCTTGTAAAAGGTACTGGACCCGAGGCGGTACCTTGAGGAACGTCCATGTGGGTGGTGGCTGCAGGAAGAACAAAAGAGTCAAAAGACCAGTCACAAGTACCGGTCTTATTGCAGCCACCACCCAATCACCGATTAGTTCTCAAAGAAACCCTAACGCTAATACTAATCTTGATCAGAGTCCGATCCCATCTTCCACCACTTCAAATGGTAACAACAATCTTCATCTCAACTCTTTGTTATACGAGTTATTGCCTCAAAACCCTAATTATCCTAGATTTGATTCTAGGGTTTCTAACGTAAATGAAACCCCTGTTTCCGGGTATGATCTTCTTCAACCTCATATGAATGCATCCGGATTAGTGTTTTCGTCTTCGGGCACAGGAGGTTCACTCATGGCTAATCATGGTCACAATCCAAATTTAACCTTTTCTAGCTTCAACTCATCCATGTACACCGGTGGTTCAACTTCTAACTCCACTAGTGCTCCTACCATAGCCTCTCTCTTGGCTTCAAGCCTTAATCAACAAGAAAGATTCATGGGTTTTGCAGCCTACGATGGCGGTTCGATTGTTAAAGATCTGAAAATGGGAGGAACACAAAACATGATGGAATGGAATGCTAACAACTTTCATGACCAAAATAAGAATGATCAAATTGAAGCTGTTGTTTATTCTGATCCAAATTCTATTTTATGGGATAGTGAAGGGGGTGGTGGCTGGCTTGATCCCACTAATAACATTGGTTCTTCTGTTCCTTCCTTGATCTAATCCCAAACACCTCACAAAATTTAATATCTTCCGGTTTCTGATCTGTTTTCGCTTGATCACCTAGCTTGTTTTTCGGTTAACTTTTGTCTGTTTAATTAGTTAAGTTAGCATAGTAAAAATTCATGTCAAAGCATCGATGGGAGGGGATTGGATCGGAGCGATCATGTCAGCTAGCAAAAGTAGATTTCAGCCTTTTTAATTTTACATGAACAAGGCTGGAAAATAAATTAAAAGATCGGTTTCGCGCTGAGAGGAACCTCGGATCCTCTTCATCTCATCAACCCAAGTTCATCTATCATCAAGAATGCAAGAATTTACCAAAGAATTTGGGTTCAATACTTTCTTCTACCTTTTCTTGTATATACAAGTATTATGCATTATATAAATTAGGGTTTGTGGTGGTTTTCTGATCATGAGGTGGGTATTTTGCAATAGTTTTTGTTTTTTTTATTTTGTGGATTAATAGGGAAAGAATGGGGGTATATTGGCATAGCAGAGAGTGGGATATGTTGAATTTTTAATCTTACATTGTAAGGTAATTAGTTGTTTGAATTTTATCTAGCTTGTTCATTGTGTCATCTTTTTTGTTGTACACTCAACATTTATGGTTTTTGATTAATATGATAGTATTATTCTTCTATTATTAACTCTAATTCATATCAGCAGCATTAAATCGGTATAATACATATATATCATAAAATAATTATACAAATTTAATGTGAGATATTTTTTTTTCTTACAGAAAGAAAATCTATCTGAGTATCTATATCTAATAATAAGTAATTGGTCGCTTTATGTGTGAGTCAAAATTCTTTTTCTCACTTATTTTTTTTCATTACTAACTATTTAATTAATATTTCTTTGTACGTTAACTATTTAATATTTTTTTACTAACTATTTAATATTTTATTTATAATCCGATCTCAAATCTTCTTTTTATTAACTATTTAATATTTCTTTATAATTCTTAAATCTTTTTTATTTTTCTTCATTGCTAACTATTTAATATTTCCTTTATTAATTCCTAAATCTTCATTATTATTTAATATTTTATAATTCTTAAATCTTCTTCAATAACCGGCCATTTAATATTTCCTTTATTCAACTCTGGTAAAACACCGGTTTCTAATCTAGTATATATATAATATATAATCATATATGTGTTGTATTCGGAATTTAATGTGAACAAAATTTTCTAATTAAAAGTAATGACGGTTGACACATCTAATGTGTTTATATGAGTTAATTACCAGGAATCTTGAAACCTGGGAACATGTCTCAGTTGAACTTTATGAGATTCTTTAAACTGTGTCTTGGAATGTGGAGCACAAGTATGATGCATTTCAGCTTTGGGTCATGTTCCATGCAATAAGTTGGTAAAACAAATTCATATATACAGTAATATAAAGTAGATATGGTTTTGAGTTTATTTTTCTGAAATGAAAGTTTATAAAAAGTTTTCTTGAGTTCATGTACACAAAGGTCCAATGTTAGATGACACAAAGAACTTTTTTATGTGTAATATATATTTGTATCTTGCGTTGAGTGACACGGATTTACTGTAACTTTTTAAGAGTAACCGATGAAAAATTCTTCGGTCTACATGCATGTATATATATGTCATAATAGTTAAATTTGAACCACTTTAATTAGCTTATAACGTGTGTGACACATTGCAATTCTCTACATAAAATCCACAAAACTTTAGGGAAAAAAATTAACTTATCTTTTCTTTTAATCGATATGGTGATGTTGTACAAGTCCTTGTGGTCCAAGTCTACCTTCTTAAATCTGCTCATGTGCACCCCAATGAGCTCTCTTTCTTAAAGCTGTTATTTCACGTGACTACTTCCACTCATTTCGAAAAACTTTAATCTATTTAGTATTTATTTAACCTCTTAATTAATATTATATAATAAGATTATATCATTAGATAAAATCTAAATACTTTTTAATCTCTTCCTGGTGTCGTCATGAATCATGATTTTGTTATTAGAAAATGTGTTATTAGCATTTATTTTTACACTTTTTAAGGGCATCTTTCGGTGCCCACCTTAATTATATATTTGACTTTGGCTTATTTTCTATCACTTAAAACAACTTTTACAAATGTAACAATATAATATAATGATTTGCATATTATTTACTGATATTTACATAATAGTTAATTATATATCAATTTAGCATAGAAAAAGGTTTACCTTTATGCGCATGCATGTCTTGTATGTGATGCTTTAGCTTTTGTGAACAGAATGATGAAGATCAAACATATGTGTACCGAAGGTACATGATCATTTTATTTTTAAAACCATTTTGTGCACAACATATTAAATTTAAATTTTGGAGATTGTTTGGTACGTACAAATACTTGAATTTGTAATGTTTATGTTATCCATTTGTTTGCTGTTTTACTTATCATATATCTTAAATATTTAACAATATAAGATAATATGAATGACCATTATCTTGAAGCTAGAGAATGTAACTTAGAGGTTTTCTTGCATTTATCGTCCAAACTCATCATGCTGTAGTTTATTAGAAGTCTAATCGTTATAATGACTAGAGTTTTCCAGGCAAAATTCAGAACTGATACATGTCATCAATATAGAATGCTGAAGCAAGAACATATAATCAACCAAGTAAGAAAAAAAACATAGGTGACAATAACCCACAAACAAATCCGCTATAACTGGAGAAAAAATACAATGAGCCTTCGATGTTACAAGTCCCCGAAAAGATTATAGAGAAGTACAATTAAGAAATTCTTGCAAAACACTCACCCTCTTGAGAAAAATAAAAATATGGATGATCAATGGAGTTAAGTTGGTATAGTTTTTGATAGCTAGAAATGAAATATTTAAACAGATAAAAAGAAGGAAAAAAAAACACCCTACTATATATCTATATATGAACAAGAGCCAATTATATCAAAATAGCAACATAACAACATCATTTAAAAATGTAACAACACCTTAATTTTCGTAAATTAACATAACATTTTAGACCCAATACATGGTTTTTACTTCTGTGATGCCCCAATAACATAGTGTACCCAAAAACAAGCCACAACGGCCCTATCATCTTGGGAGGTCGAGTTTACGGGCACCACCAGAGATGCATGTCAAGGCTTATGGCTTCGAGGACTACATAGTGAAATTACCATACAGCTGATTCAAACTGTGGTTCTACATGTTGATAACAAATCTTCCATTGCCCTTTATGAAGAACCCGGTATTTTATGGTCGAAGCAAGCATATAAATACAAGATATCACTGTATACGTGAATGCATCAAGAATGGTGAAGTTAAAGTTGAGCATATTTCCGGTGATTATAACGAGAATCAAATACTAGATAACATAAATAAACAAAATTCTCCAGGGTCACTTGACCCGATACTAACAGCGGCTCATGTGATCGACACGTCTTGTTATTTTATCTTTGTTTAACTTATTAAATCTTAACTAGTTGTATAATTTTGAAATATAGTTAAGATAATAAGCAAAACCATGAAATAGTTGCAATAACTTTTATTTCATAACCAATGTATATTTATTTTGGAAGGCATATTTTAAAGGATGAGATAATTACAGTACATTTTTAATTCTTATATAGAAAAACATGGTCACCTAAGGAATGACTTTTAACATTTTTTACTTTAATTATTTACAAAATTTGTAGTTAAGGAAAACTGGATTGTTATATAGCATACAATTTTTTATCATATAAAGAATAACTTATAATTTAAAAATGAAATGCTACAGAAAAAAGAAACTGAACCTTTAACATAAAAAAAGAAAAATGGAAAAGAACAATCACCGAATGAGTGCCAAGACTCTTACACAAGATAGGAATTACGTGAAAGAGTTATTTGAGAAAAACCAAATTAAATAAAAAAATATTTAATTAAGAAAGAGAAAAAAATATGTGTTGTCACTATCTGATTGGGTATTACTTGTGTAGCTTTTGCCCCTCTAATGTGATTATGTCCATGCCCCAAAGGGCTTACGCCCTACAGAGGCGGTGTTCCGCGCCCCGCGCTTTTGCCACGGTGGTTCACGCCTGGTTTCACGCCTCCGCTACGGAGGGCTTTACACTGATTGTAATTATGCGGTTAAGTGCACCAAAATATTAAGGTCGATCAATAAAGGTTAATTGGACCAATATGTAACTAGCTAGATACATTTTGTAATTTCGTGTATATAACGTACAAAAGTTTTATCTTTAAATGTACCCTCTCGTTTTATGTAATGATTGAAAACTAAAAATTGTTTGCGCATCACTGATAACTTGAACAAAAATATACTGAACGTGACACCTATTATAGTTGTGTGTATAATAAATCAAAAGTAAAGAATTTATAAAAAAAAATAAAAAATTATTGATTGTATTAATAATGATAAGAATTCCAGCTTTATTTAGAAAAACCCTTAAAAGCTAAAAAAGTTAAAAAAATAAAAACAAATAACCGATTACCTTTCTTCAAGTCGATCTAATACATAAAACGGTAAAAGCCTCAAGTTCGTTACATTAAGAAAAAGGTAAAACGGTTTATCTAGTTGGGGGCTTCCTCCTGTGGTGGGCTGCCCTGGATGTTCTAGGTGTTGCCCCGGGGAAACCGAATTATCCTAAAATATCTAGGTGTTGCCGTTCAAAAAAAAGTATATTTAGTATGCTAAACATATCTGAACATGTATTCGGTTAACTGTAGATAAAACTTGCACTACAACATAAATGTGACAGCAAAAACCGTAGACTTTGCGACAGTCTTGGGCGTTAAAAAACATCATCGCTAACCAGATTTCGAGACGGTATTGCTTAGCGACAGAAGAGTCATCAACACAAATTATGACTATTGTGTTCTTTCGCAATTTCACACCTTGCTAAATCCATCACAACTTAGTCACTACATTGTTTTACCGCTAAACTGTCGCAAGTACCCGTTTGATTGACAGGAATTTATGGTAATTCAATTTGAAGTTATATAAATATTAACAATTTGAACAAATACCAGCTTGGGTAATTTTATCAAACCTTTGGAAGCCATTAATTGCATTTTAGACATTTTATCAAACAGCTGGTGGACGTTATCTAACATGGCTGAATCGCAATAAACAAGCACTTAACTGATAGTTGCTGAAATCTGATTGCCATTTAGCAACTCTTCAACGGAATCAGTAATTCAAACAAGTGAGCTTTGAGGCGGTGATTGAACAAAAAATGTGATGACGGTGGAAGAAAAATATTGAATAAATTGCATAAAAATAAAAAAGCACCAACAGGATATGAACCTGACGTGAATCGAACACGCAACCTTCTGATCTGGAGTCAGACGCGCTACCATTGCGCCACAGATCCTGATGTTTTAATAATCCGTGATATCCTTTTATGTTTAACCGACAAACACGAAGATCTAAACAAATTGACATTTATTATTTGTTTTACTTTATTAAGGAAATAACTTTCTTCTTGTTTGTTTATATTAGTTCATTTAAAACTGTAAATAAACAGTTTATATACAATAATATATAGCTTTTGTATACATAAATTTACTTGTGTAGAGATGTGCAAAAAGGAATTCAGATGCAGCCTTTAATTTGTAGATGAGATTAACAAGTTGAAATAAATTATTTGTATAGGTTTGAAAAATAGACGAGTATTTGTTCCTTTTAATTAGTTCTTTTACAAGTTCGACCCAACAAGTGATGTGGTTCCAACGATTAATATCGTTGGCCTAAGAAAATAGAAGAAACCTTGAAGAAATTTAGAGAGATAATTAGATCAATTCATTTCATTCATATCCTCAAACATAATAAGTTGGCTACTATATATTACCATAAAAACACACTACGTACCCACTATCTTACTTATTGACCCACTACTCCATAATATTTAGGAGTTTGACAACTAGATTAAAAAGGACTCGGCCTAACTCAACTGAAAGTAAAAGACTTTACTTTCAATTGGCTTCAATACCTCCTTTTCCTCGTCCTTTTTCTCAACATTGATTTCTTCTTTCTCATCCTTCTTGTCAACAACGATTCCTTCTTCCTCATCCTCTTCTTGTATACTCAGGTCGTCGTAGCTCTTCACGCTTCTCAAGGTAATGGCACACACGTGGTGCTTTAGGTTATTCTCGGGTTGTGCGGATAATTTACCTTGAGACTCTATCTTGCTTACTGAACTAGCAAGTTGAGCCATTTGTTGCTCTAAGTTCTTAATGCTAGCCTTTGTCTCTTGTTGGAATGCTTGAGTGCTGGCAGCTAAGCTTTTTACAATGTCTTCCAAGGACATTCCCGGGCTACCAGATGGTTGTTGTGCGGGTGGTTGTTGTTGGCGAGGCTGGAAATTCTGATATTGTGGAGGAGGTCTTTGTTGGTAGGTCTTTGTTGGTAGTTCATGTTGGGAGGATGTCCCCAATTCGGATTACCTCGAGGTTATTCATATTGTTTTGAGTTTTGTCCCGAGTAGCCTCCTATTGCTTGAGCTTGTTCTACATCTTCTTGAAGTGTGTGACACATATCTGTGGGGTGTCCATTATGCAAACATATTCCACAAGCTCGAGGTTTTGGCTCAACACCCTTATCTTTAGTAAGTTGCATGACAACTTTTGTTAATTCTGCAAGTTGATTTTCAATGTGAGGGGTGCTCTCTTCTTTGACTCCCTGTGGAGTATCAACATACCATTCTTCTTCTTCTTATGAGGAGTGTTTCGTGTCTTCCACTATAGATGTGATCAAGGCTCTAATTTGGGTTGGAGTTTTATCGAGTAAAGCTCCTCCGCTTGAGGAATTTAACAAACGCCTCTCCAATGGTGCTAGCCCTTCACAAAAGTACTGAAGGAGTTGGTGCTCGGATATGCCATGTTGTGGACATCGAGCACACAACTTATTGAATCTCTCCCAATAAGTGTGTAAAGCTTCTCTTTTTGCTTGCTTGATCCTAATGATCTCTTTACGAAGGATTGAGGCTTTCACTGCTGGGAAGTATTTGTTAAGGAACAGCTTCGCAAGATCATTCCAAGTGGTTACCGACACCGGTGGTAAGTAATAGAGCCACTCTTTTGCCAAGTCTTAGAGAGTAAAGGGGAATGCCCTTAATTTGATTTGATATTTAGTAACGTTGTGCGGCTTCATTCCGGAACACACAACATGAAACTCCATAAGGAACTTATGAGGAACTTATGAAGGTCTTCGTTTGCTTGGCCTCGAAAGAAGGGTAATAGGTGAATGAGCCCAGACTTGAGTTCGAAGTTCTCCATGGCAGGGTAGTTGATACAAAGTGGTTGTTGAGTGACATTGTGTGTCACCCATTGTCTAAGGGTTTGATCGGTTGCCATTGTGATTGTGAGAGTCGGAGCTCCGGTTATCTCTTCTTCTAGAACGGGTTCACGTGAGTTTGATTCTTGGATGGTTGGTGTGGTGCGCCTGTACTAAAAGATCTTGGCATAAAACGGTTACATTTTTTGTATCCCCGAAAACGGCGCCAATTTGACGGGTGTCGAATCCACCAAATAAATTAATAAAATGTGAACCTACTAGTGTGAATGGAAGTAAGGTTCGTGTCCTCAGGGATACAGATTAACAGGATTATACCAAAATATTTTAAGTGTAGATACGGTTGTTACTAAAATAAAACGAGGGCGGGTTTTAATTATGAAACCTAATAATAAAAACATTAATTAAATTGTTGAGCGAATTCAAATATTAAAAGATAATTCCAACACAAATGTATTTTCTTAGCTTGACTCGACTTACGATCATTAACAATTATGGTCCAATGACCCTTTATTTAAATGGTTTGTATCAATACTAGACGTCGCGCCGTTCGGACATCCACTCCATCTAATGTCTAACCAAGCGCAGTTCGTCGGTTAGAGCCAACCCGCTACTCTAAGTTCACGCCGTTCGGACCTTAATGTGCGGGTTGCGGTGATAGAAGTATCGATTAGAATTAAACACACACGTCGTTCGGAATGTTTAACTAGATTGTATGATTTCCATAACGAGATCGAATTCATAGACAAACGCGAACCGTTATTGTTTTCATAAAAGATTCCAGATTTGAGACCAATAAATCACATAAACAAACCAATAAAAAATTAGATCTCATAATCGTCTCACACAAGTTTCGAATCAAACCAAAAAAATAAACCCTAGTGTTGAAATTAAAATACTAGCCGGACACGAGGGCTAGATCAATCAAACCGAAAATAAATAAACGTAAACTGAAAATAACTTACGAAACTTGAAACAATTAATTCTTCTTGAAGTTCATAAACCAAAACCAAAACCAAAAAGATTGCTTTTTCTTGTTCTTGCGGCCGTCGAAGCACCAGGAAGCATATTTCTATCCATATAATATATAAATATATATTAAATATAAATTTATATTATATCATTAATTCAAATATCTAGCTCACAATAGTAGGAAATTTGGTATATCTCTTCATAAGTTCAACACGGCCATTTCAATTTTTCTGCATAACCTTGAAACGACCGTTTCAAGGTTCTGTCCAAAATTCTCTTTCACCTCAAAATTCAAGTTTTTAACCTTCAAGACTCCTTCTAACTCTCTTCAATCTTCTTTGTTATCTATCGCAACCGCTCCACACCTACAAAAACATTAAAAACTATCCAAAGTAGATTCCGTTCCAACAAAACAAGTGTTGCACAAAATGATGAAATGTGGATATGATAAATGCATGAAATGTAATAAAAATGGATCATAAAATTGTGATAAAACATGCCTAAATATGCAACTAACACACTTAAAGATGATGCATTTCTCATTGACTCGTGTATGTTATAGATAGACGTACAATATTTTGCTAGATACATAAAAAATTGTTGATAAATCTTTATTAAATTTAGTTTTTAAATTGTCTTGATAACTATGGGTCATGATCGTTTAAATCCAAAATAGAAAAATAGGGTAAAAAACACCACAGCGGCTAGAATAACGGATACATTAACATTAACAGCTAGTTTTTTTAACGTTATAAACCACCGGGTTTGAAACTGGCAAACCAGATCGGGTTGTATCAAACCGGTTTCTCATAGTCGAACCAGATCAGATCTGGTTTCAAACTGGCGTCCAAAAAAACAAAACCTAAACTAAACTCACGGGTTGGATCGGATTCCAGAACGGGTTGGGTTGGATTGGATTCCAAAACAGGTCGAGTCAAACCGATTCACGAATTGGGTCAGGTTTTTTTCTCGTTCAAACTCTACCTAGATCTGCTCTACTCTAGCCCTCTCAAATAGTAGTTCTTATTGGCCGAACTTTGTAATTTATATTACGGATTTCATTTTCAAAGTATCCAAAATTCTTGAGTTATATACTTATAAAAGAAAAAAAAAAGAGAAGCGAAAAAATCTATCAAGGGGACATTGGAGGCCTGGAGGGTAACCCACCAAATTGACAATCCAATACGCTTTTTATAAGGGATAATTCCCGAGATGAACATTTTATCTATTTTTTTCCTAAAAAGAATATTTAATTTTTAACTTTCACAAAATAAACATGTTAAAATCGTCAGATTATTCACTAGATCCGATGAAATCTTCGACTAACGCGTACGTGCATTTCTTTTCTTTTCTTTTTCCCATTTTTCGCGGGATTATTTCGAAATTAGAACGAAAACGCCGGATTAGTTTGAAATTAGAAAGAAAACGCCGGATTTTTTTTTATAAATTAGAACAAAACGCCGGATTATTTTTAAGTTAGAACGAAAACGCCGGATTATCATTTTAAAATTAGAACGAAAAAATACACTTTTTGGTGAACACACGTTACTGGACGATTTCGCCGGATTTAGTGAAATTTTGAAGAAAAAAAATATGAGTAGAATGTTTATTTTGGGAATTTTCCCTTTCTATAAACCAAATTTATTTTCGAAAAGAGAAATTGTATTTTGGAAAATAATACGATTAGAATAATAAAATTTCACTAGTTAGTAAGGGTGGAGGGGTTCGAGCTCGGATTCCCACGGTTTCTCGGCAACACCGCCGCAACACCAAGGGGTTCACGGGTTATGAGCCAGCGGGTACTTTTCACGGTTTCACGAACCCGTGTGTTTATGTGTAGTAATTGACCGTTGAAATGAAAATAAAAAAAATTCAAATCTAGCCGTTACATAGTCGTTGGGTTTTTTTTTAAAAAGTCCTCCTATAAAATACCACTCTTTTTATCTCAATATTCACATCAAAAATTCCTCCTATATTCACTATATATCTACTTTTTTTCTTGCAACAACATGAAATGCACTCTCTTTTTTTTCCAGTCATCTTCTAGTAGTTCCGACTTTAGCTCGTTTGAATTTCTAATCCAAATTATCGTCGCTCCAACCGAACTTGAAGATACGGTAGATACGACACATACAAAAAAATACATGTGCACCATGATTGTTTCAAGGCTCACAAGGTTCTTATGAAAGATTACTTTGTCGATAATCCAAAATACGACGCCGAGATGTTTAGAAATAGATTTCGGATGTCGAAGGATTTATTTCTAAAGATTATTGGGGATATACGGGATAATTTTGAATGGTTTCAAGAAGTTCTTGACGCGAGGATGAAAGAAAGTTTCACTCCATTACAGAAATGCACCTCAACGATTCGTCAACTCGTTTCCTGTAATGTTCCTAACGATTACGATGAATATTTAGCTATGTCTGCTCGGACCTCACGTGAATGCATAGAATATTTTATATGGTAAAGAATATTTGTGTGCACCCACTAGCCATGACATTGCTCTTTTGTACAATGCACATGAAAGTAGACATGGCATTCCAGGAATGCTCTGTATCATTGACTGTACGCATTGGGTTTTGAGAAATTGCCCAACTCGTTTGCGAGGCCCACATCACCGAGGTGATCACCAATACCCAACGATCATGCTCGAAGCGGTAGCGTCACATGATTTATGGTTCTAGCATGCGTACTTTGGGGTTGTCGGTTCTAACAACGACATCTATGTTTTCAATCAATCTCCTCTTTTTACTAACGAGATGCATGGAACCGCTCCTAGGTGTCCATTTCATGTTAACGGTCGACAATACAAGCGTGGTTATTACCTAGCCGATGGGATTTACCCTGATTGGTCAACTTTTTTCAAATCATATTCTTATCCCACCGACGTCAAGGAAAAAAATTTAAAAGGTGCAAGAGTCATCAAGAAAAGATGTTGAACGAGCTTTTGATGTTTTAAAATCTAAATTGGATATTATTCAACGGCTGGCCCGTGCGATGAAGCGCGATAAGATACATAATTAGATGTATGCATGCCTTATACTACACAATATGTTTTTAAAAGATGACGGGAATGTCATATCATCGGTGTACATTCCCGATCATCCGACTGATGCAGTGATTGACGATAATATAATTACCGAGTTACGGGATCAAAAATACACATTTTAGACTTAAATTTGATCTTTTGAAACACATTACTACAAATTTGGATATCACGATTTCGGACGAGTATGTATTTATTTTTTAATCTTAATTATAACTTGAATTTATTTTATTTTTAATGAAAATTATGCTTAATGTTTTTTATTTATCTTTTAAGTTTTTAATTAAAAAAAAGACTAAATTTTTAATTAAAAAAAGACTAGGATAGCTGGGGGTTCTCAACCCACGTGTTTAGGGTACTTAGGGTTACAAATGACGTGACATGACATATATTAATCGGTTAATTCGTAGAGTAATTACGATCAACTTGTAAAAGCCAATTAAATAATTAGCTATTATATTATTTATGAAATATGTTCTAAAATATATTCCACGTAATATATATATATATATATATTGTATATTTATATATTCTACGATTCATAACTTAGTAAAAACAAGATTGAAAAACCAACCCAATAAAATGGGACAAAACAACAAAGAAGCTAGTAATCCTTCTTCTCATGATCAAGATTCATCTTCATCTGCCACCTTTTTCGGTTTCCTGGCCCGATCATCCCCCCAACCACCATCACCACCACCATCATCATCATCATCGGATGATGACGTCCCAACAACACTCTCCTTAATCTTCTGCGAAGTCTCTTTCGCCGCGTCCCACGCGCCAGCCACCGTCTGCTTTGTCTTCTCAGCCACCGCTCCAGCAGCATCCATGGTTTTATCCTTAGCTGCCTTAGCCATCTCCTCGGCTTTGCTCCTTCCTTCTTCGGCTTTATCAGCCGCCTTGCTTGCAGTCTCTTGAGCGCTTTCTTTCATGTCACGGCTCTTCTCTTTCGCTTTCTCTTTCATCTCACCGGCTTTATCCGCGGCTCTTCCCGCCATGTCGTTCGCTTTGTCTTTCACCTCACCGGCTTTATCGGCGGCTCTTCCGGCCATGTCGTTTGCTTTGTCTTTTGATATATCCTTTATTTCTCCGGCACCTTCTTTCATCGTGTCTTTACCTTCTTCCATTTTGTTTCTCGCATGCTCCGACGACTTCCCGCCGGAGTAGCTGATTGCTTCGTCTCTGTTGTATGGATTGTTGGTCTCTTCACTTGCATGTTTTCCCTGAAAACAAAAAGACCACCAAAAGGTTTAAAAAACCGAGTCGGTCACAAATCTGTCAAAAAAAAATTACAAACGCAAAAACGGTCACTGAATTTTTTCACAAAATAGAACACAAAAATTACACCCGTCGTAAAATAGGATTACTGTAAATCGCTAAATTTGGTCCCAAAACGGTCCCAAAATAGGATTACACACAAAAAAACATACTTTTTGTCCGTCACAAAATAGAATGCAAAAATTACAACCGTCTAAATTTGATCACAAAACAGTCGCATAGGATTACCGTAAAATCTGTCGCTAAATTTGGACGCAAAATAGGATTACCAATCTCTAAATTTGGTTGCAAAACGGTCGCAAAATAGGATTACGCATATTTTTGTCACCGCATTTTCTGTGACGAATCGGTCGCAAAAGGTTATTTGCGACAGAAATTGCGGTCACAGATACCCAATTTCTAGTAGTGTTAATCAGATTTAATAAAAATTAATATTGATTGCATGGTGATTGTACCTGAGAATGTTTGGAGGCGGATGTGAAGCAAACCCTAGAAGCTTTTTGCGGGAAAGAGAGAGAAGTGAAATGAGGAATGTTTGTTTTAGAGATGTTGAAGATTGCAGTTCTTGTGAAATGAATCGCTGCCATTGGTAGTTAACGGACCTTTGATTCTGCAGTTGTGTTTGTGCTTGTTTTTACGTGTGATTATCTTTGTTACGTTGGTGATGGGGGTGCTGGGGAGGCTTTGATTATAAGGTGGAAGAGGGGAAGGTGGCAGCTTGAATGTGTATACACGTGTTGAAGACTGTGATACGTGTAGGAGAAAGGTGGTAGGGTTTTTATAACTTTTATTATCCCACTTATCCTTTCGTTTTTCAAACCCTCTAGCCTGAAGACAAAATTTCCTATAAAAAATCAGATTTTTCTATTTTGAACAGCAATTTTTTAAAATTTAAAAGAACATGGGAGACTACGTAAAACCCATCACTTAAATTACATATAACATTACTATACGTGGACGAAAAGATATAAGTAAATGAAATTAAGTGACTACCACTACAAGAATCTTGACGCCTTTTTGCGACGACATTTCGTCACAAAAAAGGTCTTTTCGACGACATATCGTCGCTATATGTTTCGTCGGCAAAGGTCCATAATGTCGTCGTAAAAGCGTCGTCGCAAAAGGGTTTTTCCAAAATCCTTTTACATATTAAAAATAAATGTAAATTAAATAAAATTTGAACTTTGTGCGACAACATGTCGTCGCAACAGGGGGTATTTTTTTATTTGAAATTAATAATAAATTAAAATTATGAAAAGCCTTGGTGTTTGTTTAAAAAAAAATTAAAATCCTTTTTATTCTATTGCGACGACGACACCATGTGATGCAGCGTAGGTCACCATACCTTTAATATAGGATCAAAACGGGTCAAGCGGTTCGTGATCATATTACTAATATACATATATACAAATACATACATACATAATACAACATATTTACATACATACAAACACATACATAATACATAAACATATATACATACATACATACATAAACATAAACATATATACATACATACATAAATATATATACATACATACAAAATACATTTAAATTAAAAAATAAAAACCTATATAAGCATACATATTTATACAAACCTATACATACATATACATTTATATAAAAATAATTGCAAACCTATATATCTATATATATTTACACATATACAAATGCATACATAGTACATTTATATAAAAAAAAAGAAATGCAAACCTATATATTTATATATATTTACACAAACCTAAACATACATATATATACATACACATTTCGGGTCAAAACGAGTAAACGGTTCGTGTTCCTATACATACATACACATTACACATATACAAATATATACATAATACATTTAAAATAAAAATATTTACAAATCTATATATTCATATATATTTACACAAACCTATATATACATACATATACATGTATACACATTTAGGATCAAAACGGGTCAAGCGGTTTGTGATCATATTACTAACATACATACATACATACAAATACATACATACATAATACAATAACATATTCATATACATACACACATACACAACATATATACATACACATATATAAATACATACATAATACATTTTGCATTTTTAAATTTAAACCTAAATATGCATATATATTAACACTAACCGATACATAAATATAACATACATACATAGATACACATATACAATTTTATACTCACCTCTACATACAAACATACATATATACATACAAATTTCTTTATACATACCTCTATATACAAATATACCTCTAAATATACAAACCTATACATACATACACATATACAAATACATAAATACACATAAACAAATAAATTAACCTAAAAATTTATAACATATATACATACATACACACATACATAATACATAAACACATACATTCATTTTTATACAACCCTATATATACATTAATTTTTATACAACCCTATATATACAAACATAATATATACATATGCATTCATTTTCCCCCAAATTTCTTCAAAAACTACAAGATTAACTAAATTAAACTTTAATTAAAAACTTACCATCAAATTTCTTCTTCAAATAGCTAAAGAGACGACATGTCGTCGAGATAAACCCGGGAGGTAGTCCAAATTGCAAAAATCACATACAAATTGTGTTATAAAAAATGTATCACTAATTTTGGGAAAAATATATAAAAAAATACCTTTGAAAACGATGTGCCGTCTGAAACTCTCACTCTAGTTTTCAAAACCCTTAAAAAATCACCTACATACAATTTCAATTAGTATATGCCATTAATTAGGGGGGAAACACTCAAAAAAATAAAACAAAATCCATACCCATTGGACAAAATCACTAGTGGTGGTGGTGGAGCTAGAACACATTCTTTGATACAATTTTATACTCACCTCTACTTACAAACATACGTATATACATACAAATTTCTTTATACATACCTCTATATACAAACATACCTCTAAATACACAAACATATACATACATACACATATACAAATACATAAAGTATTTTTAATTTTATTTAATTTTAATTAATTTCTTATCTTTATTTATCCTCAAAAAAAATACCCTTTTGCGACGACATGTCGCAATTGGGTTTTCATGTGACCGCCAAAGTTCTTGTGAGCGCCAAAGTTCCCGTCCATACTAGTCCCGACGATAAGTCGTCGTGTTTGGCCACCTATGCCGGTGACTTAAGTCGTCGGGAAAGGTCTCGTCATAACATGGTGAAATTCTTGTAGTTACAGGACATCATTGAAATACCCATCAAATCAAGAAATAAAATAAAGAAACGAACAACAAGGACTAACCCTAAAACACAAACCTGATTTGATCGATCGACTCTAAATATTTACATAGACATCGTATTTATACAACATGAAACATGTGTTGCAACGTTTCAAGGAAACGTCGTCACCTCTAACACTAAATACAGTTTCTAACTTTGATTTGTTACACTATGACCGTTTGACTAATTACAAATACATAAGATTATGAGGTATACTCTCACTTGGATCTCCCAAGTGAGAGTACCCTTTTTGACACCTAGGCGCCACATCATATTGGTGTATCACTCACTTGGCTCTCACATGGCAAGGGGTATACCCATGTAAGGGATACCCAAGTTAGTATTAAATGTATCAATTTAAAATAAATTCAAATTTCATTAAAATAATAAATAAAAAGAACATTAAATAAAAAAAAACTTAAAATAAAGAAAACATTAAATAAAAAGTACATAAATTTTAAAAAACTAGTCTGCAATCCCATATTTTGCCTTGATAGCGTTTTGTTTTCTCTCGAAAAAGGCTCGCCTGGCCCAGTGAAAGCGATCAAGGTCGAGTGCGAGAATATTCATCTCATATTTTTCTTTTTTCCAATCATTTCTCTCTTTTTAAGTCACGTTAAATTGACGCATTTTTTCCAATCATTTCTCTCCTCCGTATCCCATATTTTAGTGGCTCGTGTAGAAGTCGATTCTTTAACGACCTTTTTCTTTTGGATTTTCCGAGAAGGTCCGGGTTGCGTTTCGTCAACGTTTTCTTCGGATTGTGGTGCGAGTTGAGTTTCAGGAACAACGTCCGGCTCGGACAAGTTTATCGGTTGGCCTTGTGGTTAGCCAAACGGGTTTTGGTTGAAGGGAAGCGGTTAGCCATGAATTTGGAAGGCGTTTTGTTGATTGACGTATTGTTGAAACCACCACATCGGGTCATTAGGATTCATAGCTTTTTTTTTTTAAATATAAGAGTGAAGATTGTTTTAGAAATGATATTGTATAAAACGTTGGTTTAAATGGGTTATTTATAGGGTAAAAAAAATAAATTAATGGTTTTTTTTTTAATTTACAACGATAATATTTTTAATTTAAATATAGCCGTTGAACGGTCAAATGGAAAAAACAGCCGTGAGATTCTTCACGGGAAGCCACTCACCCCTTTCACGCGAGAGGGGGTGGTGTGCTAGTCTTGGTCACGGCGTGAGGGGTCTCACGCAAAGCCTCGCGTGAGGGTATACCTCATTGCCTAATAGACACCAAACTAGACTTTATATCCAAACTTGTATTAATATTTCATGGGCAATATTAATTGTTGTCACTTTTATAATTATATTATTTTATATCTTTCTTGCATTATTATTATCATATAATAGACTATTTTGATGGTTTTTTTTATAAATAGTCCTCTTTTCTAGCTTCTTCAGATGAGAGCTGGGGTTCAAATTTGTTGCACTTAGGGGTTCATCATCATTCCCATTGGTGAGAAAATGATAACTCTAGCTATGTCAGGTAGGATTCCGCAGACAGTACAGATTTTACTGAAACTCTCAATTTGGGGTGGAGAGAAACCCACTTTCTCGCTATTGAGGGTGGAGAATCATCCACTTTTAAATTTTATACTTTTTACACATATTAATATATAAAAAACAAATAGATAATATATTTAACATATTTAAAATGCAGAATTAATAAACTACAAAATTTATATTCTTAAAAATAAAAAAATAATATTTATAACATACTTAAAATAAGTTTTATACTTGGTCATCCATCGTCCCGGCAAGCGTCCTATTCCTTGATTTGAATTTTTTTTCTGGATTTTGATTTTTTTTTTGCGTGAAGGGCGTCGTTGCAGGACGACATAGGGATGGTGAGTTGTCATGTGGGTGCCGTACGGGAACACCGCCCCACCCCATGTGGGTGCCGTACGTGAACTCATGGTTGATATACCACCAAACCAGCTTAATGTACAACCCAAAAAGTTAAGGATGAAAGGAACCAGAAAGATAAAAAAACCAGAAAAGTAATTAAAGGCGAGATTTAGAGTCATAAATTCAAATTCACAAAACCTTAGGGGCCATTTTCTCACTATCTTTAGAAATAAAAGACTCGTAAGACCAGTGCGTTTGGGAAAGTGAAGAAAGATAAAATTAGAGATGGGTTTGAAGAGAGAGTTGTTCAGGACCTCAGGTGAGTCATTTTCCCCAATTTGGGGTTTTGAGGTACATTTTGACTTTTTGAGTCAAAGCTAATGTTTAGTTACACTGTTTTGATTTGAAAGTTTTTATTTAAATTTATGAAATTGGGTTGATTAATTTAGTCTGTAATGCAAATAGACAAATGCAGAGTTGCAACTAAATATCATCATTGATTAATTTATTTTGGATAAAGTATTTTATTTGCGTCATACGGCTAGTGAAAAATTGTCATACGGGTCGTATGACATGTTATACTGACACATCACACTGGCCATAATGTATTATACGGCCATATGAGTGGTGTTCGTCCAAATCATAAAGGAACACACACCACTGACAAAGCCATACGGCCTATACTGACACATCACACTGGCCATATTGTATTATACGTGGCCAAATGGTGTACGTGTCCTAGCACCCCTTTATTTTGCGCATGATGACGGCATATACCAAACTAACAGCATACGAGCCGACACTAATCTGGAATAGGCTCGTGATGACTCTTGAACTGATCACTAGTTTTCAATTCAAGAGCTATACACTACATTATTTTCAATCTTTAAAACAGATTTTAATTTGATTGTTGATTAACCGGCTAATGCTGCAGGTAAGGAGGGTGACGAAAGTGGGAAGCAATTGCATTTTAGGGCGGTGGTGGTGGGTGACAAGAAAGGCCAAATTGGTGTAGCTAAAGAGGTCGTTGCTGAAGGAATATAATCACGGTTCCCATGACCAAATATTTAACCTTTCCTCACAGGTATCACATTCTTGCAGCAGTTATAGAATTTTATTGATTAATTGCTTGACCATAATAATAACGGCACAGGTCTGATGGAGACTATGGTGCAGCTGCTAAGACCAGCATCTCCAGGTACAGGTGTGATCGCAGGTGGTGCAGTTAGAATCATGCTGGAAATGGCGGGTGTTGAAAATCGGAAGCAACAATGCGCTTAACAATGCTAGAGCAACTGTTGTGGCGGTCCAACAAATGAGACAGTTTAGTGAAGTCGCTCGTGAGCTTGGAATCCCCATGGACGAACTCTGGAAATGATCAAAAAACAATCTGTGATTCTTTTTTAGTCAATGTTATTATTCATGTATTCCAGTTTAGTTTTTACTTCACATAGATGAGGATGGAAGATATCTTGTTTTCAATTTATGCCCACAAATATATAAATTTTAATTCCAAATAGAATAATGAAAGTACATTTTATAGCTAGAGATATCCTGGTGTTACTTAAGGGTCTTTTTTCTAACTTTTTTCAGATAAAGATCGAGCTATGAAGGCTTACTTCCATCTCGCGCCCTGCAAAGTGTGTAGTTAACAAATCGGTACAAACTTTTGCAATCAATTGTGTTCTACAGTTCCACTCTAATTTTACAGAATGAGCCTCACATATGCCTAGTGACCAACACGCGCTACCAGTCCCTCCCCCTTTTTGAAAAAAAAAAGTCTCATTCATGTGCATTTTTCCATGTGGTCAAGCATAAAAATTGCAGCCTTAGAAAGGGGCAAAACACAAGTGTTAAAAGTAAAGTTTTGATGTTAAAGGTTAACTTTTCAACATGCAAATGAATAAACATTATGAACTTTTCATGAAACATTTGCATAATTCGCAACAAACTAAGTTGGGAGTTAAATGTGACATAATTATGTCAGGAAACTGAACAGATAAGACTCACAAGCAATCGCAACACAAGGTGAAAAACTATGAGGCGCTGAGAATAACTTAAAAATAATTATAGTACCCAAGCAACCGTACCGGTATCATGATTTCAAATGTACCTCAAATCAAGTACCACACGAATCCAGGATCTGGGGATGTTAAGGCTATGTTTGAACTCGTGATACAGAATTCACCACACGAATCCTTACACAGGGCAGCCTCAATTCAGGATTAGATACAGATTCACCACTAGTCTCTCAATGAGGTTCCAAAGAACACCGTCTACTATGCCAACAGTAAACTAGCAATGGAAAAAGAAAAGTTTACAAAGATGCAAACTGAAATTGGTGTAAATATTCTCTGCCTTCTTTCATTGATTTGCTCCAATAAATTGAGAATTACAAACTAGGAAAATAAACTGTAAATAAGGAATGACTCTAATTGAGGTTCACCACCTTTAACCACTTATTACAACCAGAAAGGAAACGAAAATCAAGGGTAAAAACACCTCGATCAATTTTATTGCAATCGAAATAAAAGGAAAAATTGTAGAAATAAAAAGGAAGGTGGTTGACTTGTTCAAATAATGAAACGGGTTATGGAGCGGTTCGAATGAAGCTGACCCAGGTGGCAGGTGGGTCGAATGAAGCTAGGTCGTTACTTGGAAAATGACCGTTGTGTGGGTCGTTATTTTTCAAATGACCGTTGGTTGTGGAACGGGTACTCTCCTCGACATCATCCGCCCCGTCTTTGAGAAAGTTTGACCTCAAACTTGGAAGCTCATCAGCTGGATCGAAATAGGGATGCAGATCGGCCACATTAAATGTGGCGGACACGCCATACGTGTTGGATTTTATGGACCGACCCGATGGACAACGCGGCTGACCGAGCTATGACCCGTAAAAGTTACACCTAGGGCAACGAACATTTAAATCCACTTAACCCGCTTAACTGGTAATTACGAACTATTAGCGAGACGATATATTTTATATATATTCGTTACACGGGATTTATTATTTATACATGTTTATAAATAATAATTTATATTTATTTGTTTTAATCTTTTATTAAAACAAATTAAATGGTTTTGGACTTTAATATTAACTATTGGGTTTAGCCCCGGTATGGTTTTTATTAAGTTAAAAGTATTAGAGTAATTAATATATATATATATATATATATATTAAAATCTAATTGGGGAATTGAAAAAAAACGCAGCCGCCGTTTTATTTTCCCTTTTGATCGAGGAAAGACAAAAACAAAAGGAGGGTTTTTGCCTCGCGACTTTCGGTCACCAAACCAGCCGCTGCCTGCCCGTTTTCGGCCAGCCTCGGCGCTTTCTGTCTCTCGCGTTTTGGTTCGTGATCTAGCATCGGTTCGTTGTACCTCGGTGTCTCGAGCGGTTATTTATTAACCACTAAGGTATAATTAATCTTATCAGTAGATTAATTGTTTTTCTGTTGTGTTTGCGTGTTCAAAACAGATCCTGTTCGGTTTTTCAGTGCTGTTAAATAGGTTATGATTTTATTTTCCGCTGCGTATTTATTAATTAACTGAATTAATTAATTTCTCTGTCAAAACCCGTTTTTACAAAAGTCAAACTGATCACCATTGAACCCCAACAGTGGTATCAGAGCCTGGGTTATAACACGCAAATCAGAACCGGTCTGGTTTCACCAGTTAGATTAATCACAAACTTTAACTATCTTGAAGTTTCTGATCTGATCTGTTTTTTAGGGCAATTTTTTTATTTAATAATTTGGTCGATTTTTTATTTTATTTGACCAAATATATTACCCGTATGTGATTGTGTTGAATATGTAAATCTAGCCCGACCCATGTGATTGAGTTGTTTGTGTTTGTTATTCAGTTTTTGGTTTAATGGTTTTGGCCCACTTTTGATGGCTCAAAGTTATAATAGAATAAGCTTTTTAATTTTATGTAATTTTGTATTTTTATGTAATGTAATAAAAACCCGAAGACAAATCTGAAGACGCAACAGGAATCATGGAGTCAGTGGGAGTCATCCGAGACGACTAGATGCACGGAAGTCCATACTTGTGGTTGTTTTAATTTTGTGGACCCCGTGACCCGTTTGGTCTTGCTAACTGGCTCTAGCAAGATCAAACAAACTTGGCCCTAAAAGATTTACATATTTATTTGCTTTATAGTTGCTTTTTTTTATAACTTAATTTTATAATAAACCAACCAAACGCCAAACGTTTTAAAAGGAGTTTTAAAATGTCACAATCTGTCACCACAAGTTCTAATTTTACAACTTGTAGAATTTTATAAAAATTAACAACTAACTTGTTTTATAAAATAAATAACCACTAAAGTTTTGCAATTTAAACTAAATTTAATTTCAAAACTTATAACTTAATAGTTTTCAACTATTAACTTTAACTGGTTATTCAAGTCGCGACAAACTTAGTTTTAATAGGTTATTTAAAATTAAGTGTCCTGAGAGATGAAAGGGTTCATCAAATTTGTCATGACTTTAAATAGTAAAACTGGCTTTTACAACACACGTATGATTTAATCATTCGTTGTGTTTGACCCTATTCGGTAAACACTAAAATTGGAACCTATATTTAAAACCAATGGTCTATGCCATCCTATTATAAGGAACACTTGGAGCATAAAACGAAACATCGGTGTTTGGAGCCACAGCACCGCACTGGATGCGTAGTTTATCCTTCCAAGGTGCAAGGGTTTCGTTGACACAACGACTATTACTTTTCTCTCTTGTTACATGCCCCAACTGTCAAGAGATTAAAAGGGGCATAGATAAGGCTAAACGTATCAATGCATAGACATGTCTTGTCTTAGCGGCCTCATACACGAGAGTTGTGCATCTTTCCACAATTGAAACTAATTGTCAGTCTTGTTACCCACTTACTAATGTTGTATGCCACAGCTACAATTAGTGACTGATTTAGCTAGATTCTCACTCCTTATTTTAATTTCTGTAATTGGGTCATAAATTAATAAGGATTTTTCACTTTCTTTATACTAATTTATTTTCTTTACTTATCTTGACAGATGTCTACTGAAAATAATAATACTAATAACTCTTTCGCTCTCAAGTCTATCCTTTAGAATGAAAAGCTAGATAACACCAACTTTCTCTCGTGGCAGTGCAATCTGAGAATAGTTCTCAAGATAGGCAAGAAGCTCTATGTTCTCGATGCACCAGTCCCTGAGGCACCCGATGGTAACACGGCTGCCGCTCGTAAGGCCTGGGAAAAACAAAGAGATGATGCCACTGAGGTGGCCTGCCTTATGCTAGCCTGCATGTCCCGTGAGCTCCAAAAGAGCATGGAGGACCTGGATGCCTTTGACATGATTGAGCAACTTAAGGGCATGTTCATGAAACAAACCCGACAAGAACTCTATGAAACCATGTCTCAGCTCATTCGCTGCACGATGCAAGAGGGCACGCCTGTTAGTACTCATGTACTTAAGATGAAAGGGTACATCGACCAGATGAACAAACTTGGATATCCCATGAAGGATGACATGGCTACTGATTTCATCTTAAACTCTCTCCCAAGCTCCTATGCTCAATTCGTAATGAATTTCAACATGAATGGCTTGGAGAAGACAGTGGGCGAGCTACATGGTATGCTCAAAACGGCCAAGATGAATATCCAAGGAAAGAAAAATCAAGTTCTGATGGTCAGATCTGCTGGTGTTAAAAAGCCTAACCCCAAGAAAAGAGGTTTTAATAGCAAAGGCAAGAAGAAGGTTAATGTTGCTGCCAAGCCTGCCACCAACAATAACAATAAAGCTTCAAAAGCACCCCCTCCTGAGGAGCGCCAATGCTTTGAATGCAACAAAATGGGGCACTGGAAACGTAACTGTCCTGAATATCTAGCCAAGCTGAAGCTGCAGAGGGCCAGTGGTGAGGGCACCTCTTCAGGTATTCTCATTTATGTTATTGAAATTTTTACTGTTTCTAGCAACACATGGGTATTTGATACCGGATGTGGATACCACATCATTAATGTCTTGCAGGAGCCTAAAAGTTGGAGGAAGCTGAAACAAAGCGACATGGAGCTCATCGTTGGTGATGGGAAAAGAGTACCAGTTCTTGCAACTGGAACATATCATCTCTCATGTCCTTCTGGCCTTGTGGTTGTTTTGAACAATTGTTTGTTTGCACCTGGTTTAACCAGAAACATTATTTCAGTTTCTTTATTGTTTGAACAAGGATTTAAGTACGTTTTTAATGGTATTGCTATTTCTGCCTACTTAAATGATATCTTTTATTTTGAGGCTAAATCTCAAAACGGTATTTATGAGATTGACGTTCAAACTGACAATAACATATATAATATTTCTAAACGTATCAAATCTGGCATTAATGATACTTTTCTATGGCATTGTCGACTTGGCCACATAAGCAAGGCACGCATTAAAAGACTCCAATCCGAGGGAATTCTTGAACCTAGCGGACATGACTTATTTGATAATTGCGAGTCTTGTTTAGCTGGCAAACTCACAAAGGACCCCTTCACCCATGTTAGTGAACGAGCCAAGGATCTGCTAGGCCTTATACACACTGATGTGTGTGGCCCTTTCAGAACCATGTCTAGAAATCATGAAAGATACTTCGTTTCATTTATTGACTATTATAGTCGATATGCTTATGTCTATCTTATGAAACACAAGCATGAAACATTCAAAAAGTTCAAAGAGTTTCAAAACGAAGTAGAGAAACAACTCAATAAATCTATCAAGACACTTCGATCAGATCGAGGTGGCGAGTATCTCAGCTTAGAATTTCTTAATCGTCTGAAGGAGCACGGAATTATTTCTCTGCCCACTCCTTCTGGCACACCCCAACTTAATGGCGTGAGCGAGAGGAGAAATCGAACCCTACTTAATATGGTTCGATCGATGATGTGTAGAACTAACTTGCCTCACTCCTTCTGGAGTTATGCTCTTATGACCGTCGCCCGCCTTGTAAATCTGGCACCGACTAAGAAGTTGGACAAAACCCCATATGAGATATGGCACGGGTCTAAACCTAATTTGTCTTACCTTAGAGTATGGGGATGTGATGCATATGTCACCAGCGATTCTGATGACAAGCTCGATCCCAGAGGCGAAAAAGTTGTTTTCGTCGGTTACTACAACAAAAGCGGATATTATTTCTATCATCCTGATGCAAACATTGTTTCCATCAAAAGGAAAGGACGCTTTCTCGAGGAAGATCTTCTAAATCGAGGAACCGGAAATAATATTATGGATCTTGAAGAAATTCGAGAAACACAAACAACCGCTGAGGAAGTCGGAGCATCTGATCAACAAGAAGTTGTTGCTGACGAATCAGACATAAACACAAGCGTTCGCAGAAGTAGCAGGTCTCGTAAAGAACCTAATAGATACCTATGGCATCTTGAAGCTTCCAAAGTCCTGTTAGTAGCTGAATCAAATGACGAACCTACAAACTACAAATCTGCTATCTCAGATCCTGAATCCGAGAAATGGCTTGAAGCCATGAACGCCGAGATGCAATCTATGCGTGATAATCAGGTCTGGGACTTGATTGAGCTACCCCCCGGTTCTCGGGCAATAGGGAGCAAATGGATTTTCAAAAGAAAAAACGATATGCATGGTAATATACAAACCTATAAAGCATGGCTAGTTGCAAAGGGTTTCACTCAAACTTAAGGTATTGACTATGATGAAACTTTCTCACCCGTTGCTATGATCAAATCGATCAGGATACTGCTTGCCATAGCCGTGTACCATTATTACGAGATATGGTAAATGGATGTCAAAACCGCTTTTCTTAATGGACATCTCTCTGAAGATGTCTATATGGTTCAGCCTGACGGTTTTGTTGATCCAAAGTATCCTAGTAGGGTCTGCAAACTGAATAAGTCCATTTATGGACTTAAACAGGCATCTCGAAGCTAGAATCTTCATTTTGATCAGAAAATCAAAGAATTTGGTTTTGTCAAGAATGAAGATGAGCCTTGTGTTTACAGAAAGGCTAGTGGGAGCACTATATCATTTCTCATCTTGTATGTGGATGATATACTGATCATTGGAAACAACATCCCTGTGCTTGACAAAGTCAAACAATGGTTAGGATCTTGTTTTGCAATGAAAGATCTTGGAGAAGCAGCTTACATTCTAGGAATCAAGATCTACAAGGATAGATCTAAGCGGCTTCTAGGGCTAAGTCAGAGTACTTACATAGACAAAATGATGACACGCTTTAGGATGGAAAACTCCAAGAAAGGAGGTGTTCCGATGACTAAAGGCACTGTGTCGAACAAATCGCAATCTCCTTCCATGGACATTGAACTTAAGGAAATGGAAGCAATTCCATATGCCTCAGCGATTGGTTCTATCATGTATGCTATGTCGTGCACTAGACCTGACATCTCGTATACTTTAAGCATGACTAGTCGTTTTCAGCAAAGTCCTGGCATTGCCCATTGGACTGCAGTCAAGAACATCCTAAGATACTTAAGAAGGACCAAAGACATGTTCTTAATATTTGGAGGAGTAAAAGAGGAGATCACTGTACGGTGTTACACTGATGCTAGCTTTCAAACTGACCGAGATGACTCTCGCTCGCAGTCGGGTTTCGTATTCACTCTTAATGGAGGAGCTGTTTCATGGAAAAGCTCCAAGCAGAGTGTAGTGGCGGATTCAACCACCGAATCTGAGTATATAGCCGCATCAGATGCTGCTAAGGAAGCTGCTTGGATGAAGAAATTCATTACTGACCTCGTTGTGGTTCCGAGTATTCGCCAACCAATCGAGATACTTTGTGATAACACAGGTGCTAAGCTCAAGCCAAAGAGCCCAGATCTCATCACAAAGCCAAGCACATTCAAAGGAAGTTCCACTATATACGGGAAATTATGGAACATGGAGACGTCGTGATAAGCAAAATAGACACAGATCAAAACCTAGCGGACCCGTTCACTAAGCCAATGACTTAGGAAAAGCATGATCAGCACAGAAATGCTATCGGTCTTAGTTTTGCTAGCGATATGTTTTGATTTAGTATTTTGAATGTGCGAACATTTAAACAGTAGTACTTTTGAATTCTTTTGGTTTACTGATTTAAATGTAATTCTGAATTCTTATAACTGTGTTCGATTTTAATACGTTTAATCCATGAATCTTGTATTCTTAATTATCCGTAGTCGATCAGAATCGTGGGAACGACTCTGAATTAAGACTATTCTGAACTTGGACTCAAGTAGTTGACTTCCAACTCCACAGATCTCATCTTGGATGACGTTGGATGTAACTCGTTTCAAATCATCTTCATGGATTTTAATCATAAGATTTTTTTTGATATTGGTATACTCATTTAGTATCCTCTGACTTAAGATGCATACTAGAACTTTCGTTTACCAAGGACTGTTCTTTAATCACTGTCAACCGCTGTCGCGTAACTGCCAGTCATAAAGGCATTTGTTAGGAACAGATCTGAAGTTCAGTGGGAGTTGTATGTAGTCAATAAGAGATTCTGTACTCTTACATTATATGTAACAGATAAGCATCGTGGCGCCCTCGTTGATTCAAACTGGTGAAGTGTAAGGCCTTACCCAAACTTACTGTGTGTTTGATTGGACCACTTTGATTCTTGATCGAGAACAATAATAATTGAACGCCATATGAGAATGAACTACATCCATGTCTCATTGATTCAATTGATGTTTTATACGGAAATGATGAATGACAACTATTGACATAAGTCTATTGTCTTGTTTTAGTTAGCTGTTACTAACACCGAGATATTTGGTTAATGACTTTAAAGAACCTTGTTAGGGACAACCATGTGCAGCTAGAGCGCCGCTGACTGTTTGCGTTGATTTATCGTGGATCGTCCAAGTGGGAGATTGTTGGATTTTATGGACCGACCCGATGGACAACGCGGCTGACCGAGCTATGACCCGTAAGAGTTACACCTAGGGCAACGAACATTTAAATCCACTTAACCCGGTTAACTGGTAATTACGAACTATTAGCGAGACGATATATTTTATATATATTCGTTACACGGGATTTATTATTTATACATGTTTATAAATAATAATTTATATTTATTTGTTTTAATCTTTTATTAAAACAAACTAAATGGTTTTTGGACTTTAATATTAACTATTGGGTTTAGGCCCGATATGGTTTTTATTAGGTTAAAAGGATTAGAGTAATTAATATATATATATATATATATATATATATATATATTAAAATCTAATTAGGGAATTGAAAAAAAAGGCAGCCGCCGTTTTATTTTCCCTTTTGATCGAGGAAAGACAAAAACAAAAAGAGGGTTTTTGACTCGCGACTTCCGGCCACCAAACCAGCCGCTGCCTGCTTGTTTCCGGCCAGCCTTGGCGTTTTCTGTCTCTCGCGTTTTGGTTCGTGATCTAGCATCGGTTCGTTGTACCTCGGTGTCTCGAACGGTTATTTATTAACCATTAAGGTATAATTAATCTTATCAGTATATTAATTGTTTTTCTGTTGTGTTTGCGTGTTCATAACCAGATCCTGTTCGATTTGTCAGTGCTGTTAAATAGGTTATGCTTTTATTTTCCGCTGCGTATTTATTAATTAACTGAATTAATTAATTTCTCTGTCAAAACCCGTTTTTACAAAAGTCAAACTGATCACCACTGAACCACGACAATACGTTCCTGGCAAATCGACCTTATAAGCGTTGGCATTAATCTTTTCGAGAATATTAAATGGACCATCGGATCGGGGGCTAAGTTTAGAGCGTCTCTTGGTGGGAAACCGTTCCTTACGACGATGGATCCAAACTAAATCACCTGGCTAAAATTGAATATTCTTGCGTCTTTTATCCACTCGGTTTTTAACCTGCTCATTCATTTTTGCAATCCGCTTGGTCACCTGCTCATGTAATTGTTTGATCTCCTGTGCTCGACTCCCGGCCTCCTTACTAAATTTGTTGGTGGTATCTAGAGTTATCAGATCGATGGGAGCCACAGGATTGAGACCATAAACGATTTCAAAGGGGCTGTGACCTGTCGTTTTGTGAGGAGCCCGATTGTAGGCAAATTCGGCATGTGGTAACATGTCCTCCCACTGTCGAATGTTCTTCTGCACAAGAGCTCTTAATAGAGTTCCCAATGTTCGATTTGTCACCTCGGTTTGACCATCTGTTTGGGAGTGACTAGAAGTACTGAACTTGAGTTTGGTGCCCATCTTCTTCCACAATGTGATCCAAAAGTGGCTAAGAAACTTAACATCTCGATCGCTAACCATCGACTTGGGAATACCGTGTAGTCTCACAATTTCTTTGAAGTATAACACAGCGGTCTGGACGGCATCATTCGATGTGTTGCATGGTACAAAATGGGCCATTTTGGAAAACTGGTCAACTACTACCATGATCGAATCTTTGCTCCGCGGGGTTCGAGGCAATCCGGTAATAAAATCGAGACTTACATCTTCCCAAGGGGCTGCAGGTATGGGTAGAGGTAAATACAATCCTTGTGGCAGAGAATGGGTTTTTGCTTGCTGACACGTAAGACACCGTTTCAAAAGGTGATCAACGTCATGTTGAAGTCGGGGCCAATAAAAATACCCGCTCACTAGGGATGCGGTCTTTTCAATGCCAAAATGCCCTGCCAATCCTCCTTCATGTAACTCGCGAATGAGCGTTTCCCGAAGGCTAGTTTTTGGAATGCACAATCTGTTTCCTTTGAATAAGAAACCATCTACAATTTGAAAAGTATCAACAGGATGGTTAGTACATTGGTTAAACAGAACACAAAAATCTGGGTCGGTTATGTATTCTTCTTTAAGGGACTCGAATCCGACTAGCCGAGGGGTCAACGAGGACAATAAGAGATGTTTACGAGAAAGAGCATCCGCTCCCTTGTTCAAACTGCCCGATTTATGTTTGATTATAAAATTGAAGGCTTGTAGGAATTCGACCAATTTAGCATGCCTCGGTTGTAGTTTATGTTGCCCCTGAATAAATTTCAACGCCTCGTGATCCGAATGTAGAATGAACTCTTTTGAAATAAGATAATGTTGCCAATGACATAAGGCCCGGACTAGGGCGTAAAATTCCCTGTCGTAGGTTGAATAACGTCTTTTGGCTTCATCAAGCTTCTCGCTGAAGTAGGCTGTGGGGCGGCCTCGTTGTGAGAGAATCGCTCCGATGCCGACACCGGATGTATCACATTCAACCTCAAAAACTTCATTAAAACATGGTAAGGCGAGAACGGGGGTGCTGGTCAGTCTCTCCTTTAGTTCTTCAAAAGCGGCTTGTGCTTGCTCATTCCATTCAAATTGCTTGACTTTTGTTAACTCAGTCATGGGTGCAATAATAGTACTGAAGTTTTTGACAAACCCGCGATAGAAAGAGGCTAATCCATGGAAACTTCTAATCTGTTGTATCGATGTAGGCGTCGGCCTATCGATGTAGGCGTCGGCCTATCGATGTAGGCGTCGGCCAATCTTTGATGGCTTGAACTTTCCTACTATCGACAGCAATTCCTACCCCCGACACTATGTAACCGAGAAACGATACTTGACCAGCAAAGAATTCACATTTGTCCAAGTTCCCATATAATTTATAACGGGAAAGAACTTCAAACACTTGCAGCAAATGTTCGACATGCTCTGCGTTGCTTCGACTATAGACTAGAATATCATCGAAATAAACGACAACGAACTTACCCAGAAAAGGCTTCAACGTCTGGTTCATTAACCTCATGAAGGTACTAGGGTGTTAGAAAGGCCGAAAGGCATCACGAGCCACTCGTATAATCCTTCTTTCGTTTTGAAAGCCGTTTTCCATTCGTCTCATTCACAAATGCGGATCTGATGATAGCCACTCCGAAGATCAATCTTAGAGAACACCACTGATCCATATAGCTCATCCAATAGATCACTAACCTTGGGATCGGAAACCGATATTTGATGGTAATTTTATTAATGGCCCGACTATCAACACACATCCGACATTCACCGTTTGTCTTCGGAACTAGCAACGTGGGCACAGCACATGGACTTAAGGATTCTCGAATCAGTCCTTTAGATAGAAACTCGTCAACTTGCTTACGAATCTTTGTGGTTTCTTGAGGGTTGGATCGGGTTTATTAGATAAAATGGCACCAGGGATCAAATCAATTTTATGTTGGATATCTCGTAAAGGTGGAAGTCCAGAGGGAATGTCTGTTGGGAAAACATGGGAGAAAATATCAAGTAATGGTTGGACCAAAGGATGCTGGACGTTAGGGGAGACCTCATCATCATCTAAGCCAAGCAAGATTAGTTCTTTGGCAGGGGCAAACTCGTGTAGTTCTGATTTGATGAGGGTGCTAATGGGTAGAGGTCGGACATCAGTTGCTTTTAGCGGGATAGGGGTTAAAACAATTCGGTGGTTCTGGTGTGTGAAGGCATAGGTGTTTTTATACTCATCATGTAAGACTCGATGATCAAATAACCAAGGCCTTCCTAGCAATACATGGCATGCATCCATGGGTATTACATCACACCATAACTGGTCCCTATACTTGTTTCCGATGCTGAAAGATAACAGGACCCAGTGAGAGACATGGATTTCTTTTCCTTGATTTAACCAATGAATGACATAAGGAGACGGGTGAGATTCCATGGCCAGGTTCAGTTTAGTCACCATTATTTGGGAGGCTACATTTGTATAACTACCTCCGTCAATAATTAGTGAACAAACCTTTTGTCCTATGGTGCACCGGGTATGAAAGATTGCCTCTCGCTGCAAATTTTTCTTTTGGGACAGCCGTGCTATTGAGGGCCCGTCACATGACTAAACATTCCCCTTCATCAGGTCCAAGGAAGTTGATATCGTCCTAGACTAGCAATTCATCATTGTGTTCCTTACCATCAAAGTAATCTTTTCCTGTAAGTTCGAAATCAGCGAGTATGACTAACCTTTTATTAGGGCACTTGGATGCTATGTGTCCAAGTCCTTGACACCGGAAGCATCGGCGAGGATTCTTCGGGCCGGTTGGATTGGCTTCAGCGGGAGGGTTTGTTTTGGGAACAAAAGGAGCAGTAGGTTTTAAGGCGGACAAAGGTTTAGTGTTTAGGCCTGGTTTGTTAAACGTTCGGTTGACCTCAGTTCTTGCCTTTGCTTTCTGTTGATTGTCGACTTTATGTGCCAGTATTGTGAGTTCTTCCAAAGTAGAATAGGGTTGTAGCTCAACAACGTGGGCAATTCGTGGTTCTAACCCACCCAGATAACGGACGAGTGTTTGTGGGTCATCCTCGGGTAAATCACATTTCATTATTAGGTGTTCGAAGTCTCTTGAGTACTCTTCTGCCGAGTGCGAACTTTGTTTTAGTGAGTGCAGTTCTGAACTTGGAGATGGTAAAAGGGTAGGAACTTTTGTTTCAACAACTTCTTCATTTTTTGCCACGAACGAACCTTTTCTTTACCCATCCTTTCACGCTTAGAACACGTGTTAGCCCACCACGTGGATGCGTATTTTCTCAACTTTAAAACAACGATCTTTACCTTGTTCTCTTCGGTTGTCTGCTTGTAGTCGAACACCCGCTCGACGGTTCGAAGCCATTCCACGAACTCGTCAGGGTCAAGCCTTCCATCATACGATGGAATATCTACCTTGATGTCGGATGAGGGCCATGTTCTCTGCCCATCCCGACGGTTATTCACAGATTCCCGATCACTGTCAGTATCTTCATCTTCACTTGTTCGCCGTTCACGTCGTCACCCTCCCATAAGGGATATCTTGTTGATCTGGTCTTGCATTGCCTTAAGTTGCTGGGTCATCTCCTTCTTATCGGCTTCAAGTGTTTCTAGGGCGTTCTTCAAATCAGCGGTACTTCGGGTATCCATTGATAAAACAAAAACGATATGTTAGGGTGTGGAATAGATGAAATGTAACATCCCGAAAATAGTAACTAAGTAAATAATAATACGATGGAGATTTAAACGTTATAAAACGAAATAAGAACGGATGGGCTTGGGCTCGGCTCCAACGGGCCAAGGGAAGCCCAGGTATAAAAGGGGCAAGGCAGCCCACTAGCTCATTTCACCTTTATTTTCACCATCTTAGAGAGAGAAAGGGAGCTCGGGTCTAGAGAGAGAAAGTCGACGGACCGTCACGAAATTAGAGGAGCACGTTACAACTGAGCTCGTGCGCAAAACCTCCGAATCAGAACTTCAATCCAGGTAATGATTCAACCATAATCTGAGTTTTTGTTCATATTGGGGTTTCTCGAGTTTTAGCTAAATAGATGAGGTTTTTACGGATGAAACTTGATAATAAGCTTAGAAATAGCATCTAGAATGAAAACCGCACGTTTTGATCAAAGAAAATTGTAAGATTGGCATGATCGGGTTTGCATGCAAGAACTTCGGATTTTTGGTGCAAGAACTTTGGATTTTTGGTCCAAGAACCAGGTACTGCGTACTTACCAAGTACGCAGGAGGAAGTCCCTGCGTACTTACCAAGTACGCAGGAGGAAGTCCCTGCGTACTTACCAAGTACGCAGGAGGAAGACTCATGCGCACTTGCCAAGTGCGCATGAGCAAGTCCCTGCGCACTTACTAAGTGCGCAGGCAGCAGACAGCAGGCAGCAGGTTGGTTAAGTAAAGTCAGTAAGTTTAGAATGATTAAACCATTAGAGTCGGGGTTGGGTCTAATGTGTATTTAACTACCTAATCCAGATCGGAAGTGACGCTGTTGGACCTTTGTTTAGGATAACCTAGAGTAGCTCATCAGGTGAGTTCTATGTGCCCCCTTCTATGTTATGTGCAAACCTTATTAAATGATTTGGGGCTGAAATGTATACACTAAATGAATAAATGATATGAACGATAATGTAATCATACGTGATATACTAATATATATGTTATATATATATATACAGAAATGAATTAGGCACAAAGAATGAATCGTATGATTATATAGAATGAATGAAAGAACAACACAATGTGTAAGAATGAAATCTTGCTTTATATCCATGTATATATTGCTTGCTATGAATGAATAAACGTTATGAAAGGAACAATGATAACGGCTACCTCGGTAGACGGGCGACCACTCGACTATTATGCAGCCAGAAATGAAAGTCTAGAAAGGTAGACTAAACAGGCCACTACGGTGGAGTAAGTCCCGAAATCGATGTACGGCTGTATAATTAGTTCGGGTGGGAGACGGATACCTTAGGGCAGTCAGACAAATATGACGGACTACGACGGTAGGACGGTTGTAAGTATGACGGACTACTTCGGTAGGACGGTTGTAAGATAATGACGGACTACTTCGGTAGGACGGTTGTAAGATAATGACGGACTACTTTGGTAGGACGGTTGTAAGATAATGACGGACGGACACTAGTTGCCGGACGGTTGTAAGAATGGCGGACCATGACGATGGACCGTGGCATTTGTCTTGGTGACATTCGCAAACAAATGACGGGTTGATCACTCTGAAGTGTATTACCCAAGAATGTAAAGAAAAGAAAAGAAAAGGTGAATGCATATGTATATGTAATCACAAAAATAAAGAAGAAAGAGAAGCAAACGTTATGAAAATAAATGAGACCAATGATGTGAATATATATCTATATGTATTTGCGAAGAATGATAAATGAGAAGCAATTCAAGTCAATGTGTACTTATATAAACGTATATATATAATTATGCATACTTATAAAGAAAAGAATGTTTATACCTAATTGCATTAAACTAGAACTCACCAGCGTTAGCTGACTTTTAGTATACATTTCAAGTTCAGAAACGAAGGGTCGTGCGAAGGCGTGAAGGTTACCCGGCACGAGACTGACATCCCACTTTTATTTATGTTAAGACAATGTTATGTTTCAATTTTTAAGACTTCCGCTGCTATGTTATGTTATTGAATGATGTATGCTTCCATTGTGTTTGAATGTTTTTAATTAAAAGTTCAGTGATCAATGACTATGTTTATGAGTAAATCCAACAAGTGAGGTTACCCGGGAAAGGGGACTTACAAGTTGGTATCAGAGTCAGACATCCCTAAATGTCTGGACTCAAACTGATTATGGGACCAACGCACGGATGTCAGTATGGGTAACCAACGCCAACGCCAGCACGGTAAGTAAGTAATAAAGTTAATGCTCTTGCATAAGAATAGATACCATAACTTAGAACAAATAGATGTTAATGCCATGACTGATTTGAAGAGTTTTGAACCCGAAAAGCAATGTAAATTAATAATCACAAACCGGTCACTGTAATTAAGAATTTGCCTTGCTCGTACTGTTCCAAACTATGATCTGAAGAAATGACATTGATGTATTCCCTTTCTAACTATCAGGAAACTAAGAACTATGGCTGGTGGAGGAAGGACAGGACGCCGAGGCGGTCGCACTGGCCGAGTAGGTAGACCTCCGTTGAACCAAAGATTTGAAGAAGAAGAAAGTGTGTACGCAGAACACACCGAAAGTGTGCACGAAACAGAAGTGACCCCAACTAGGGACGACAATCCAGGGCCTATACAGTTGGAACCTGAAGTCAGGGATGCTATTGCCCGTGAAGTTGTGCTCACTTTGAAGAAGGTATTGCCTGATCTACTATCCGAGGCAATAAAGAAAAGTAAAGAGGAGGATGAAGGAGACAAGGAAGAGAAAGTATATGATAGTGATGAGGATGAAATAAAGATAGGATCGAGCAACCGTGGGTGTACTTACAAAGGCTTTAAGGACGGAGACCCACCCAAGTTCGATGGGAGCAAGGATTCAGTGGTAACGCTTGAATGGATTGAGAGGATGAATGCTGTAATCAACATCAGCGAGTGTCGACCAGACCAGGCTGTTAAATACGTTGCTCATTCTTTCACCAACGAAGCACTAAGTTGGTGGAGGAATATTCAGAGAACTAAGTCACCAAATGCTATAAACAGAATGACATGGGACGACTTGAAGAAGCTGATCATCCAAAAGTTCTGTCCACAGAACGAAATTGATCGAGTGGAAAATGAATTCCTAAACCTTAAGGCTGGAAACAAGACGCACCGCCAGTATACTTCGAGATTCAATGAGCTAGCTCAACTAGTACCCCACCTGGTAGAAACTGAAGACCGTTTGATCAAGTATTATGTTAAGGGGTTGCCACAACGAGTCCGTGTTCATATAAAAGCTAACCTACCCTCGACCTTCGAGTCGGTAGTGAATCTGAGCGGAATCGTCTACGACGACTACGCCAATGAGGACCCAGCACCTGAGACACAAAAGAGAAAATGGGAGAACCCGCCTAGGGGCACTACGAAAAGGAATGTAAACACTGGAGTTAAGAAGTCAAGAACAGATGATTATAAAACCTGCAAGAAGTGTGGAAAGCAACATCTTGGCGAGTGCCGAATCGGCACCACCATCTGCTATAGATGTGGGAAGGCGGGGCACTATGCTCGTGACTGCTTAAGAGACACTAAATGCCAAGGATGTGGACTGTTTGGTCACCTGACTAGGGATTGCAGGAAAACCAGACAATCCGGTTCGGGAAAGGAAAAGGAAGCTGAAAAGGAACAGCCAAGGGCTAGGACTCGAGCCTATGCACTGACTGAGGAAGAAGCAAGAGGAAACCCTGATGTTGTGTCAGGTACGTTTCTAGTAAATGATGAAAATGCTGCCATTTTATTTGACTCTGGTGCTAGTAAAAGTTTTATATCAAATGCATTTAGTCGTAAATTGGATTGTACAGTCAACACCATAGTAAAGGCCTTTAGCGTACAAACTACCGTTGGTAAAAATTCGGCAGTATTCCAAGTAACAGAGGATTGTATCATAGAAATAGAGGGTCATAAGTTTCCTTCTAGATTATTCCTTCTCACCTTAGGAGGATTCGATATAGTATTGGGTATGGATTGGTTAGCTGCCAACGAAGCTCAAATCATATGTAAACGTAAGAGGATACACCTCAAAGCTCCTAGCGGATGTCCAATTACGGTTTATGGGGATTGGAATTGCACGATGCCGAACGTCATCTCGATGATGAAGGCCGAAAGTTACATGAGGCGCGGCTGTGAAGCTTATCTGGCGTATGTTATTGACGATAGAATGAAAACGAAAGAGCTCAAGGATGTACCCGTGGTGTGCAGCTTTCCGGAAGTATTCCCTGAGGATCTACCTGGGTTGCCACCCGATCGGGAAATAGAATTTCAGATTGACTTACTGCCAGGAGCTGAGCCCGTTGCCAAAGCCCCCTACCGATTGGCTCCGTCAGAAATGAAAGAATTGATGTCTCAACTAGAGGAACTAACAGAAAAAGGATTTATTAGACCGAGCATCTCACCATGGGGCGCTCCGGTACTATTTGTAAAGAAGAAGGACGGCAGCATGCGCATGTGCATTGACTACCGTGAACTGAACAAGAGGACAGTAAAGAACAAATACCCGCTGCCTAGAATAGATGACCTTTTTGATCAACTGCAAGGTGCGAGTTGGTTCTCAAAGATCGATCTTAGGTCGGGTTACCATCAGTTGAAAGTAAGAGAGGAAGACGTACCAAAGACCGCGTTTCGCATGCGTTATGGGCATTGTGAGTTTCTTGTGATGTCCTTCGGATTGACTAACGCACCAGCAGCGTTCATGGATTTGATGAATAGAGTGTGTCGACCAATGTTGGATCGATCAGTGATAGTTTTTATAGACGACATACTGGTATATTCGAAAAGCGAGGGTGATCACCACTGTCACCTAAGAGAAGTTCTAGAAGTGCTAAAGCAGGAAAGGTTGTACGCAAAATTCTCCAAATGTGCGTTCTGGCTTAGGGAAGTCCAATTCCTAGGTCATGTAATAAACCCAAACGACATTATGGTGGATCCTGCAAAGATCGAGACAGTAAAGGAATGGAACGTCCCAAAGACACCAACAGAGATACGAAGTTTTCTGAGATTGGCAGGCTACTATCGAAGGTTCATTCAAGATTTCTCAAGGATAGCCTCGCCACTAACTAAACTGACACGGAAGGAAGTGAAATATGAATGGGGTCAAACCCAAAACAACGCGTTTGAGGAACTTAAGGCACGATTAACCCAAGCTCCAGTCTTAACTCTACCTGAGGGAAATGAAGACTTGGTAGTTTACTCTGACGCTTCGGGGCAGGGTTTGGGTTGTGTACTTATGCAACGAGGAAAGGTAATTGCTTATGCCTCACGACAACTAAAGATTCACGAGGTTAACTACCCAACGCAGGATCTAGAGTTAGCAGCAGTGGTTTTCGCATTGAAAATATGGAGGCACTACTTGTATGGAGTTAAATGCACCATCTACTCCGATCACAAAAGCTTGAAATATTTTTTTGAACAAAAGGAACTAAACATGAGGCAGAGAAGGTGGTTAGAGCTACTGAAAGACTATGACTGTGAAATATTGTACCATCCAGGCAAGGCAAACGTAGTGGCCGACGCTTTAAGTAGAAAGGAAGAATCGGCACCTGTCCGAATCAAAGCGTGTCAGCTAATAATAACGCCAGATTTGATGGGCGAAATATCAAAGGCACAAGATGAAGCACTACTAGGAAGAAATATAAAACGGGAAAGAATAGTAGGACAACAAGGGAGCTTAAGTGCAAATACATACGGTGTACGAACTAGGTTTGGCCGGATGTGGATACCTAAGATTGGCGGGCTTAGAGCCAAAATACTCGATGAGGCCCATAAGTCTCGTTATTCTATCCACCCCGGGACAAACAAAATGTATCAAGACTTGAAGAAAGAGTACTGGTGGCCTGGCATGAAGAATGATGTGACTGAATACGTGAGCAACTGCTTAACGTGTTCACTAGTTAAGGCCGAGCACCAGAAACCATGCGGTAAAATGCAACCTTTACCTATACCGGAATGGAAGTGGGAAGAGATCACAATGGACTTCATTACCAAGCTACCGCGAACAGTTAAAGGCAATGATACCATTTGGGTGATCGTCGACCGTTTGACGAAAAGTGCTCACTTCTTGCCAATACGTGAGTCTTCTTCGTCAGAAAGACTAGCAGAAGTATTTATCAAGGAGATTGTGAGCAGAGATGGTATGCCGCTGTCAATTGTGTCCGACAGAGATACTAGATTCACATCAAGGTTTTGGAAGAAATTCAATGAAGCAATGGGCACTAGACTGAACATCAGCACCGCTTACCACCCTCAAACCGATGGACAATCGGAAAGGACCATTCAGACCTTGGAGGACATGCTCCGGGCCTGTATCATTGACTTCGGTGGGAGTTGGGACAGCCATCTACCATTGGCAGAATTTTCATATAACAACAGCTATCACACAACTATTGGCATGCCGCCATTTGAAATGTTGTATGGAAGGAAATGTAGGACCCCAGTTTGTTGGGGGGAAATTGGACAGAAGGATTTTGCAAGTCTCGAAGTGGTCAAAGCTACTTCCGAGAAATTTGATAAAATCAAGGCTCGAATGAAAGCCGCAAATGACAGACAGAAATCATACGCGGACAAGAGAAGAAGGGATTTAGAGTTTCAAGTAGGGGACATGGTACTGTTGAAAGTATCACCGTGGAAAGGAATCATTCGGTTCAGAAAATGAGGCAAACTAAGTCCAAGGTTTGTCGGACCTTTCAAGATTCTAGCAAGAGTGGGTCAAGTTGCTTACAGACTCGACCTACCCGTAGAGCTTAGTGGAATCCACCCTACGTTCCACGTGTCGCACTTACGCAAGTGCCTAGCTGACGACACGGCTCACATACCTTACGACGAGATCGAGGTGGATAACAGTTTGAATTATGTAGAGGAACCAATAGCAATTCTTGATCGGGCTGAGAAACGACTACGCAATAAGTCGATTCAGCTAGTCAAAATACAATGGAAGCACAGAAAAGGATCAGAAGCCACATGGGAAAAAGAAGACGAGATGAGGGGACTATACCCTCAATTGTTTGACGTATAAACAGTTTCGAGGACGAAACCTCTTTAAGGAGGGTAGACTTGTAACATCCCGAAAATAGTAACTAAGTAAATAATAATACGATGGAGATTTAAACGTTATAAAACGAAATAAGGACGGATGGGCTTGGGCTCGGCTCCAACGGGCCGAGGGAAGCCCAGGTATAAAAGGGGCAAGGCAGCCCACTAGCTCATTTCACCTTCATTTTCACCATCTTAGAGAGAGAAAGGGAGCTCGGGTCTAGAGAGAGAAAGTCGACGGACCGTCACGAGATTAGAGGAGCACGTTACAACTGAGCTCGTGAGCAAAACCTCCGAATCAGAACTTCAATCCAGGTAATGATTCAACCATTATCTGAGTTTTTGTTCATGTTGGGGTTTCTCGAGTTTTAGCTAAATAGATGAGGTTTTTACGGATGAAACTTGATAATAAGCTTAGAAATAGCATCTAGAATGAAAACCGCACGTTTTGATCAAAGAAAATTGTAAGATTGGCATGATCGGGTTTGCATGCAAGAACTTCGGATTTTTGGTCCAAGAACCAGGTACTGCGTACTTACCAAGTGCGCAGGAAGGAATTCATGCGTACTTACCAAGTACGCAGGAGGAAGTCCCTGCGTACTTACCAAGTACGCAGGAGGAAGACTCCTGCGCACTTGCCAAGTGCGCATGAGCAAGTCCCTGCGCACTTACTAAGTGCGCAGGCAGCAGACAGCAGGCAGCAGGTTGGTTAAGTAAAGTTAGTAAGTTTAGAATGATTAAACCATTAGAGTCGGGGTTGGGTCTAATGTGTATTTAACTACCTAATCCAGATTGGAAGTGACGCTGTTGGACCTTTGTTTAGGACAACCTAGAGTAGCTCATCAGGTGAGTTCTATGTACCCCCTTCTATGTTATGTGCAAACCTTATTAAATGATTTGGGGCTGAAATGTATACACTAAATGAATAAATGATATGAACGCTAATGTAATCATACGTGATATACTAATATATATGTTATATATATATATATATATATATATACAGAAATGAATTAGGCACAAAGAATGAATCGTATGATTATATAGAATGAATGAAAGAACAACACAATGTGTAAGAATGAAATCTTGCTTTATATCCATGTATATATTGCTTGCTATGAATGAATAAACGTTATGAAAGGAACAATGATAACGGCTACCTCGGTAGACGGGCGACCACTCGACTATTATGCAGCCAGAAATGAAAGTCTAGAAAGGTAGACTAAACAGGCCACTATGGTGGAGTAAGTCCCGAAATCGATGTACGGCTGTATAATTAGTTCGGGTGGGAGACGGATACCTTAGGGCAGTCAGACAAATATGACGGACTACGACGGTAGGACGGTTGTAAGTATGACGGACTACTTCGGTAGGACGGTTGTAAGATAATGACGGACTACTTCGGTAGGACGGTTGTAAGATAATGACGGACTACTTTGGTAGGACGATTGTAAGATAATGACTGACGGACGGACACTAGTTGCCGGACGGTTGTAAGAATGGCGGACCATGACGATGGACCGTGGCATTTGTCTTGGTGACATTCGCAAACAAATGACGGGTTGATCACTCTGAAGTGTATTACCCAAGAATGTAAAGAAAAGAAAAGAAAAAGTGAATGCATATGTATATGTAATCACAAAAATAAAGAAGAAAGAGAAGCAAACGTTATGAAAATAAATGAGACCAATGATGTGAATATATATCTATATGTATTTGCGAAGAATGATAAATGAGAAGCAATTCAAGTCAATGTGTACTTATATAAACATATATATATATATATATAATTATGCATACTTATAAAGAAAATAATGTTTATACCTAATTGCATTAAACTAGAACTCACCAGCGTTAGCTGACTTTTAGTATACATTTCAGGTTCAGAAAGGAAGGGTCGTGCGAAGGCGTGAAGGTTACCCGGCACGAGACTGACATCCCACTTTTATTTATGTTAAGACAATGTTATGTTTCAATTTTTAAGACTTCCGCTGCTATGTTGTGTTATTGAATGATGTATGCTTCCGCTGTGTTTGAATGTTTTTAATTAAAAGTTCAGTGATCAATAACTATGTTTATGAGTAAATCCAACAAGTGAGGTTACCCGGGAAAGGGGCCTTACATGAAAGTTGGTAGCAAGCGAGCCTAAGCTCTGGTACCAGATGTTGTAGAATTACTCTACAAATCTAGGATCTGGGATGTTAAGGCTATGTTTGAACTCGTGATACAGAATTCACCATACGAATCCTTACACAGGGCAGCCTCAATTCAGGATTAGATACAGATTCACCACTAGTCTTTCAGTGAGGTTTCAAAGAACACCGTCTACTATGCCAACAGTAAACTAGCAATGGAAAAAAGAAAAGTTTACAAAGATGCAAACTGAAATTGGTGTAAATATTCTCTGCCTTCTTTCATTGATTTGCTCCAATAAATAGAGAATTACAAACTAGGAAAATAAACTGTAAATAAGGAATGACTCTAATTGAGGTTCACCACCTTTAACCACTTATTACAACCAGAAAGGAAACGAAAATCAAGGGTAAAAACACCTCGATCAATTTTATTGCAATCGAAATAAAAGGAAAAATTGTAGAAATAAAAAGGGAAAACTATTTAATTTTATGTAATAAATGACACTTAACAGAAAATATGTAATAAATGAACTTAGGAAGAGGATATATGTAAATGACCCTTTTTTAAATGCTTACAAATGGGAAAACTATTTAATTGTATAGACACTTAACGAAAAAATTTAACATTCATCCAGTACAAGAACCAAACTTGTTACGTTTTAATGAACTGCTACATTAAATATGTAATTTTTAAAAGTTAGAGACTAAAAACCGTAATTTTAACAAATGAGATGGACTAACACATGAAATTTTTCAATATCACTTGCCCCATTCTTTGCTTATAGAGTTTAGGTCTTTCAAGGACACTACTAGACGTGGACTTAAAATGTGAATGTTTGCTTTAGGTGGGTGGGGGTCATTCGGCCTCATTTGTTTTCTAAATGCCAGAGTGCCGTGTAAAATTCTTAATTGTACCCGTCTTGATTTTGTTATTGGGCCTCCTAAATAGTTAGATCCTTTGGTTATGCTTTTAATATATAACTTATTATTTTTAAAAAGTTGATTGTTTACTTTTTAGAGTAAACTGCACTTTTCGTCCCTGAGATTTGCTAGTCTTAACAGTTTTGTCCCTATACTTTTAGTTAACCCTAGCAAGTCACAGGGACGAAAACTACAGTTTACTCAATACAAAAGAGGAGAAAAGACGAAAATACCCCTCACGTGGGGGGAACTAACGGGATTTTGGACATACGTCAAGAGTAAGGATGGTAAGTGTTAAGAATTTAAACATTAGGGACTAAAACATTCACATGGACAAAAACTGTTAAGACTAGCAAACCTCAGGGACGAAAAATACAGTTTACTCTTACTATTATATAATTGATATACTTCCTCTCATATAATTGATCTATCTTTTATTTTTGTTTCACATCCACTATTAATCGGTCTTGCCCAATCATTTGTGTTAGTCACATTATGTTTGTTATATTTTAAATGTTTATATAATATAGACATATATGTACTTTTATTTATACAACACAGGTTATAAATAAGATCCGTATTGTATCACATTTTCAAAGCATTGTCAAATAAATTGTTTGTTTTATATCATCATTCATTAACTTGGTCGATGGATCATTTGGTTGTTAATCGGTTACAAAACCGAGAGATCGGTTTGTTTAAACCCAAGAAAAGAGCCACTTAAGACCAAAATCAATCCACTGTGAAGAACAAAAGTGATACTTTAGCCCGGTTGTATTTTAGGACAAGACTAAACTAAGCAGATTTATGCTCACTCCTAAGATATGAGGACCCTAAACTTCAGCTCTTTTTTTATATAGTCGACCAATCCTGGTATCAAGACACAACATGCCGATCATTCAATGCTGCTACTAGGTGGGTGGATGGTAGGTACTAAGGTTTTAAGCCTTTCGAGGTTGATACCAATTGAGAGGTTGGTTACGTTGGTAGGCACCACGGAAAAGGTTGGCTTTCAAGATTGCTACTCGACGACAATAATATGTGGTGTACTTTTATGTTCGTGGCTTTTAGCATCCCAAGTTTTGTGAGATAAACCAATATACTTAAAGTGATTGTGGAAGTGATTGAAACAATTGTATGACAGAAGCATCTAAGATATGAAGTGATATTGGCACGTTGAAGATATTGGTAAGATATGAAGCATCTAATGAGAGTTTAAAGTTGTAAGTTACCACCGACTTCAAATATGATTATAAAACTAGGCATGAAGTTATTAGGTTAATCCACAACTTTTAATTATGGGTGTTCTATAGATTGTATCATAGAACAATCCGTTTGGTGTATAATGAGTGCTAGACTTGTGCATCTTTAGTTTTGCGGTACCGATAATGGTCGTGTAATTTTTAGTTTATATTAATTTCTTTAGAAAACGGTGAATACACACCCATCTAATCATATGTCTAAATCTACACCATTGTCCACCACGGGCACTCGAACCCTCAACTTTATAGGGATGGACGTCCAGTGGCGGAGCCAAAAAAGTTTTCCATTGGGGTCCCTATTCTTCGATGCTCGAATTTCTAACAAGCCTACATAAGATTTTTTAGACGGGTTCGGTTCGTTTGATCGGGTCGGATCGGGTCGTTCACATCATCACTGGAAAACAAATAGTAAAATTATAATGCCATTATAAAATTTCAAGTTTGGATTCAAATTTCAACTCTAAACAACAAATAACAATCAACATTCCACATATTATGATGTTAAACAAGAAAAAATGGAAACCAACCTTGTTGCATAATCAATGTTTGGGGGTTAAATTTAATTGCATAAACGATGTTTGGGGGTTCTCGGTTTGCCCAGGTTCGCAAATCGCAAGTATGAACGTCACTAGTGTCTTTCCTAAAGTATCGATTGGTTTTTTTTCTTAGAATTGGGTTTAAATTAAAAAAAATTGGGTATCTGAGTTAATGGTTATAAACACGTTGACTTACTAAATTGAGTTAATTTAAAATTTATTTTTAAGCTCATTAGAATGGATAATTGAATATGTCTAATTTGTTTGAGCCTACTCAAATAAAAGTATAATTCGAGTTTAACATTTTTATTTTTAAACAAAATAAACTACTAAACTATTAAATAATTTTTTTATTTAGTTCAAAGCTTATAAATTTTTTTTTCAAGCTTTGAGGTCAAATATATTTTTTAAATCAATGGGGTCAACTCGAAAAAAGAATAAGGCCGAACAGTAATCGCGTAACGTACCCACTATATATACATTTAATATTCACCGGGGTCGGTTGACCCCAACCCCACCATGGTGCCTCCGCCATTATGGATGCCACTATGTACACACGTGGATACCATTAAGCTACAAGCACCTTGATCTAAGTTTATAGTACGTGACGTCTCATTTTAAGTGATAGGAGTTTGTAATTGAGAAATGCATTCTTTTAATGTTTTTAGCATTGTAAGTTATTAGTTGTTTGATCTATTCTTTTCAAACTATCGTCAATACATGTATGTATTTAGAAAAAAATGATTTATAGGTCTAAACTGGTATATCTAAAAATAGGGGTATGTTCTTTTGAGAACCAACAATATGTTAAGAATCGTGAGAACCGCATTAACTCTTCCTCTATTTATAATATAAATTGACTAGAATTCATATACATTTCAATATGTTTAAGGTTTGGTTTTAAAAGACCTCGAATTTATAGTCGTTTTTTTAAATGCATATATGCACTCACACTATATGCACAAATGAATGCATATATGCATATTTTTATACTTTTCTTAAAAAAATTCAGGAGAGAGAAGATAAACTCAAACTAAGAGTGGGAAGAGATAAATAAAACATTGTTATTGAATTTTACTTTTTTCACTAAAGCGATATGTACACGTTTTGTGCGGTTCTTTCGATTCTCAACATATGATTGGTTCTCAAAAGAACATGCCTCATCTAAAAATAAATCTAAGTTTATTATATATAGATGTAACAAAAAGAAAGTATATAAATTGAAAATAAAGATATAATAAATTACATATCATATCAAAAAGGGGTGAAGCCTCCATGATTTTCCATGCTAGAAATTAAAGTAAAGCAATCCAAAAAAGCATCCGTGACTTTGTTATCCCTTGCTAACGTATTTCCAACTTATTTCTTCATAAACTTTCTACTCCCCTCCCCTATTTTTTTTGTCTTTTATAGAAAACTATTTTGTTTTTATTTCTTTTTAAAAAATATAGGGATAAATCGCCCAAAAAAAGGAAAAAAAAAATAAAAAAATACTCGACTCAACTTATAATGAAAGAAATTACTCAAAAACTAATTAGTGCACTTTTATACGTTGTCAATTATTTTTTTAATTTTTTTTATTAATCACATGTTTAAATCCTTATAACCTTATTAAATGCGACATTTGATATAGTCAATTTGATATGACATCTCATATATTATTAATATGAATTTGATGTAATTGTATTTTCAGTCAAATATATAGTGCTCATTTGTTTTTTTTTGTTTTTTTTCTTGTTTTTTTTTAACGGTGTGGGCTTAACTGGCACGTCCTATCAGGGGAGGCTCGTATATCAGTGTACTCATACAACCCACAAGGAATTCAAATATGCAGAAGGTGTTACTAGTTTTTATATAGTGCTCATTTGTTAATCCTTGTTCAAATAAATTATAAATATATATTGATTATTTATTTAAAAAAAACTTTTATTAGTAATATCATATTTTATTTATTTATTGATATAATACACTTAAATCATGTGATGTCTTGGTTATGGAATTTAAAACACACATTTGTGCTGTCACAACAATAAAAAAATAAATAAAAAGTACCCATGACAAGAAAATATTAGAAAAAAAGGTTGGTTTATACATTTATAAGATAATCTTATTTTATTTATATATATATATTTTCAATGAAAGCAGAATATATCAATCTTACTAATGTTTTCTTACAACATTAGTGAACATAGAATGATCCCAAGCTACTAACAAATTATTATGCTTCCCACTTTACCTATATAATCGGTTTAAACAACATATATTAAATAGCATTAAGTAAGATATGTTAATTTAGCATTGAATCTAGACTAAAACATCTAAAATAGGTTTTAAAATACTTATATGGATACTTTATAATATGAAAGTAATATTAATTTATTTTATAGTTTTTAAAAAATTGTTTTTATATTTAAGATAACTTAAAATAAGTTGAATATTTTCTAGATCACAAGCAAGTGAAGCACATAGTGGACACTTTTGTCTTGGCATCTCCTTCGTCATCAAAAAGTCAAGATTCGACCATCATTGATTCCTTTCTCAAGTGACAGCTCTCTCTTTTTTCACACATTCCAACCCAACCAGTTATATTAATTTATTGAGTAAACTGTCATTTTCGTCCCTGTGGTTTGGTCAAAATTGTCACTTTCATCTAATAGTTTGTTTTTTTGTATCTGGGTCCTCATGGTTTTAAAATATTGCCATTTTCATCCTCATGGTTTTAAAATATTGCCACTTTCATCCAGTCAGCTAACACCGTCCGTTTTTCTCAGTTAAATGAGGGGTATTTCAGTCCTTTTACTTATTTGTTTTATTTTTTCATCTTTTTTACTCTCACTTTTTAATCATCCCCAATTTAACCTCTAATTTAATCATCCACCTGCTGGCCTTCTTCCTCTTTTCCTGACCAGTTTCCGACGAGCACCACTGGAACATCTCCGTCGCTTGTTTCTATGATTAAAAAGTGAGAGTAAAAAAGATGAAGAAATAAAATAAATATGTAAAAGGACTGAAATACCCCTCATTTAATTGAGAAAAACGGACGGTGTTAGCTGACTGGATGAAAGTGGCAATATTTTAAAACCACGAGGATGAAAATGGCAATATTTTAAAACCACGAGGACCCAGATACAAAAAAACAAACTATTGGATGAAAGTGGCAATTTTGACCAAACCACAGGGACGAAAATGACAGTTTACTCTAATTTATTTTAATAAATTTGACTTTTAATGTTCCTAATTATACTTTAATCTATACCATTTTAATTAACTAGGGTTGATCGCTCACTGGCCGGATACAAAGTCTTTTGTAGCGTGTAGATTTGGAGTTCTTGGGTTCAAGTCGTACTCGAGTAAAAAAAAATTGCGGTCTAAAAAAAAATTTAGTACAAGTATTTATTTTTTTCATTTTCTATTCATCGAAGAGTATCATAATTTTTAGGCAAATTAGATTATAATAAATTAAACTATAACCCATATGTCGATAAGGCTATTTGTAATACTCTACGCCCCAGGTGTGGATGAAACCCATGTGGCAAGCCACTAGCCGTCGTCTTATTTTGAATCGGGGCAACACTCTGACCACACTCACAAACCAGGGGCAACAACCCCACGCCCCTGCCACATCACTCATGCCCCTCCAACCACGGCTCCACTACACAGCCTAATAATTGACAATTTAATCGATGATACTTCTAAATTTCGTTTTCGTTGTCAACGGTAGTATTACATTAAAGATTTACACTTGGTTTCCACTCGTTTCGCTCAAAAATGAAGATTATGAACGAATTAGGGAAGCATACAAGCAAAATCAAGTGAAAATCAAGTGCAAATAGAATATAAATGGATGATAATTATATTACTCATATTGCTATTAACAACAAAGGTGAAAAATTAGGGGTTTCATTGATCGAATTATTAATATAAATTATTATCAACCTACGGTTTGAATTATTAAAATCAATTTTGACTATTTTGAAATATAAGTAGTATAAAGTTTTATTTTAATGGAATAAAATCAAAATATAATATAATTTGCTACTGTATAGTGTATACTATAATATTACTCTATATTTTAATCATTGTTACATAATTAAAGACAGTTTTTGCGGAGCATATTTGGTAGAGTATAAAGTAAACTTGATGATGTAAAACTTGTCTGTTTCTATTTATTTTAACTTTAATTTTTAAGTTAATAAACACATTGAAAAAAGTAGAATAAAACATGTATTATTATTTATTTACGTTTCTACTAAATGTTATTTTGGTCATTCAAGACCTCATTGTCCATTTAAAGTAAAATCCAGTGAAAAATTATATTTATTAATAAATGACTGCGGTTAAAACTAATTTACAATAAAAGATAATAAAAATCATTACTCAAGAAGAAGTTGAAGAGCCTGAAAGCCTTGGTGAAGTCAGTGGAAACAATGGTAACAATTGGGGTTCAACTTCCCTCCTCGGAGTAGTCGCCGGCGACGGATGTAAATAAAACCCTTTCTCCGCTATTGCTTTTTCTTCCGCCCCAACGTCCAAATTCGGGCTGCCGTCCGTCAACGGCGACCTGTTAAACGGGTCGGATATAAGAGGTGTGACCGGACTAAGCGCCAGCGACGGGAAATCAAGCAGACTCGGCGAGAGAATCTCCGGCGGGTTAGAGTTCCGGGGAGAGCCGGAGAAACCACCGGCGTTTGTGAATCCGGGAACCAACGGGCTAATCTTGAAGTTCTTCAGGCTGGTCCTCCGCTCGTAGAGCTTCGAGGGCTTTTTGTTGGGAGCAGTTTTCATGGGAGGGATTGGGTTTCTTGCCGGCGGTTCGGGTCGGCCGGCGGCGGAGGCGTGTTTGACTGTTTCGGATGACCCGGTTAGCATTTGGACTACTTTTTTGAACGAGGTGGTGTCGGCTTGAACGAAGGTTGTTGGGTACGGGTTGTTGGGATCGGAGATGGTGACGGGAGTTGGCGGCGGAGATGGGTGGTGGTTGGTGGTGGTGTAGCAGCTGTGGGAAGCCGTAGAATTCTCCATTTTAGGAGAAAGAAAAATATCTAGGAGAGAGAGAGGACGAATGAAATGCAAAGAAGACAGAAAAGACTATATATTGTTTATGTATGCAACCCTTAATTTATTCCTTACACCAGTTTACGACATGTGTACTAAACAAGGTGAAAAAATATTAATATATAAAATTCTTAATTTTTTATATATGTCTTATAGATAGAATTTTTTTTACATATACTAATAATAGAAAACAAAATCTAAAAATATGTAAAAACTAATATATAATTCGGTTTCAAAAATAAATTAATTACTATTCAATGTAATTTAACTATAATTTATTATTTGATTGAAAACATAAGCTATGTTTTTTAAGTTTATTGAAAATTACAGGTTATGTTCTTTGGCTTCAAAAATGACACTACATGTCTGGCTGGCATCGATTTTAACCGGTTCTTGCCCTTTTTTGACATGTGAATCATCAATTTGGTTTACAGAAATCAATAATTTGACACCTAATGAAGTTCTTGATTATCTCTTCTACTTTTGAGAATCAAACCTAACTTGAAATCGATGGTTTCTTGAATTTGCTTAGCATCATCAAGCCTTTGATCTCTACACAAAATAAAAACCAAATTGTAATGTGTTTTTGGTCATTTTGTACACACAACAGATCATGAGAACTGTGTACAACCACCCAAAAAGATTAAGATTTAAGAATCTACCATTTATTTATTATTATTATTATTTTTATTTTTGAAAGAAACCATTTATTTACTTTCATCTCCTTAACACATGTTAAGGACCCATTATAAAAAAAATAAAAAAAAATACTTAATCTTTCATTATTAAGGAGAAACACATGTTCAGGACCCATAATAAAAACCAAAAACAAATAGATTTAGAGAAATTATAAAAAGTAAATAAATCTAATTATTCTTAAAAGAATATTATAAATTAAAGTTGATATAACCGATAGGAACCCGTTATTTATACACACGTGTTATTTTGACACATAATAATTACGTCGCATACAGGTCGTATTGTACATTACGACCCGTATGCTCTGTAAATTTTTTTATTTTTGTACCATACGACCAATATAGTATAATACGGGTTGGGTACATACGGGTCGTATTGTATCATACGACCCTTATGCTCTATAACTTTTTAATTAGAGTAAACTCCGGTTTTAGTCCCTGTAGTTTGCACCAATTCCCTATTTTAGTCCAATAGTTTAAATTTCTCTTTTTTAGTCAATGTGGTTTCATTTTTGTTACAATTAAAGCCAGGTGGCTAACACCGTTTAATTTTTTGTTAAGTTTTTTATAAAAAGACAAAAATACTCTTACGGCCACCACCACTATCTTCATCTTCATAAAACCCTAAAATAACAATAACCTCCACCTCCACCTCCACCTTCATCTTCACCACCACCACCACACCCCCACTACCGCCACCCCCACTAAACCGCCACTGCCACCCTCCACCACCACCGTTAATCAGATCTGAAAACCCACAACCACCGTTAATCAGATCTAAAAACACACCACCACCCTCAGCCACGTTTTTCCGGCCACACGCACAGGTGGAGGCCCAAATCAGATCTGAAAACCCACACAAACAGCCCTCTCAGCTCCTCCTCCCCCTAACCCCTTCCTTCATCATCTTCACGAAAAAGAGAAACCATCGCACATGTGGAGGCCCAAATCGGCTTGGATGTGTTGGTTCTGGTCAGGAGATGTGGCCACACGCACAGGTGAATACCCAAATCAGAGATATTCTATGGAATACAATGAGGGTGGAGGTGGTGGGGGTGTGGTGTGGTGGTGTGGTGGTGGTTGTGAAGATGAAGGTGAAGGTGGAGGTGGAGATTATTGTTATTTTAGGGGTTTATGAAGATGAAGACAGTGGTGATGGGCCATAAGGGTATTTTTGTCTTTTCATAAAAAACTTAACAGGAAATCAAACGTGTTAGCCATCTGACTTTAATTGGAACAAAAATGAAACCACAGTAACTAAAAAAGAGAAATTTAAACTATTGAACTAAAATAAGAAATTGGTGCAAACCACAGGGACTAAAACCGGAGTTTACTCTTTTAATTATATGACCTGTATTCCTCTAGAAGCCCCCAGAGGAATACGACATGTATTGTACAATATGACTAGCCACATACAAGTCGTATGGTATAATACAACATGTAGGGGACATGAATGACTAACGTCAATTGTTAGAACTTTTGTCGTTTAACTAAATGAAATACGAGCTATGTGATACAATACGACCCATATTAGGCCGTGCCGGCTTAACACTTTTAATTATTAAGTTTGAGCTTAGGGCCACAAAAAAATTTGGGGCTCCAATAAGAAAAAACATTTTATACATATAGATATATTTATTTCAGGATATGAATGTATAATCTAACTGGATGAGTTCGTTTTACCCTTCTTCCTTTAATACTAAAGGTCATGTGTTTGAGACCCAATTTTATCTTTTTCTATCTTTTCTTTCTTTCTTTTAGATTCAGTACATTTGCTTCAATGCAGTAACTAATTTAATTAATATGATTAGCCCAATACAATAACTAGTTTAATTATTTAAACTCTTTTTAAACTAATATAATTTATAAATCATACTTCATTTAAATTAACAAATTTAAACATTAAATAAAATAAAGTGTGAAAATAATTTTAGAATATATATTTTTAATACTTTTTAATATATTTAATTAAGTTCGTTTTTTGTCTATATGATTTGATATTTTAACCATTTTGGTCCAAAATATGAATTTTTGTCATATTTGTTATGGTGGTTTGGCCATTTATATTTAGATAATTTTTATCGTTTCAAAGAATTTTCCGACATATTTTACGATTTATAAACCTATACAATAATAAATAGCCGACTTATTTCAAGATTTTAAATAAATGTTTGTGTATTTGAGACTTGGTTGATTACCTTATTAGTTGCTTAGTTGATTACATTATTAGTTGCTGATTCCAAACCTATAATTTAGAAAAGGGCCCCGAGTTTTTTATTCGCCTTGTGCCACCAAAATTATTGAGCCGCCCCTAATATCAGGTTTATGTGTATATAACACTTTCATGTATACTTATAACATACCCCAATCAGTATAGGAAGTGACTAAAAAAATTTTAAAAAAGTTAAAGTTTATGAACATTAGGGATTTTTGTATGAGTGGAAATAACTCGCATAAAAAGTTCAAATAATGACCACAAATACAAAATTTTAAACCGAAAAAATAAAATTAACTTTTGTTTTATAATTTACATGTAAAAGGATAAAAAACCACGTAAATTCACTATATTCATTTTTTTTTGGTCTTGTTTAGCTCAGCTTAATGAAATATAAATAATCTTTTATTATTAAAATTATAATTTTGTTAAATACATCTTAAAATGTGATTTATACGCTAATAAATTACATTGTTACTTTAAAAAGCCCGACTACCTCACATGAGTTGTGTTGGGTAAAATAATATTTCAATGAAATGACTTTTGTGGGTTCAAAGTGGATCTATTCCCCTACAGATCGCACGCGCAAATTAGGAACGTGTGACCTACCGTGCTACATGGTGACGTTGAGCATAATTGGGTCTCGTCTTACACGCGCTTTTGGAGAGAGTGGTTAATAGTGAGTAGAAAAAGGCCAACTCGTGACCAAGATGATTGGTTAATCCCTAGGAATTTCAGCCACCGAGATCTGAAGGTGGTTCGGAGTTGGGGCCAGGTTTAAGACAAAGTCAAACAATGTTCCTTTTTTATTCTTGACTTTAGTAATATTAAATTACAAGGGGCTTTTTTTATTTAATAAAAGGCAGATTATATTTTAATAATTTAAAATATGATATATTGGCTGATAATAATTTATGATATTAGTTTGATCGGTTACGGTCTTAACCTTCACTTTTATTGTCAATAGCAATCTCGGTAACATAATCATCATAAATTTACATTTCATTTACACTTGTTATCAATTTGGTCGTTGACAGTCATAACTTTTACTTTTGTTGTTAACAGTAGTCTCAATAATATAAGCATCATAAATTTACGTTCTATTTACACTTGATTTCACTTGTACATTTCCCCATTACACTTAAAATCTTTATTTTAAGCTAAAACAAGTGTAAATAGAGCGTAACTTTATAATAATTATGTTACTGGAACTACTATATTGACAACATAAGTTAAAGTTAGAAGTGTCATATGCCAAATTAATAGTACAAATTATTATCGGTCAATATCACATAATTTAAATTATTAAAATTCAATTTGCCTTAATAAAATTGCAATATATTATATATCAAATATTTATTTCCATACAACAATATTTTGTTAAAAGATAACCAAACTTTAGTTTTATATAATAATAATAATATTATAATTTTATACCTAAGTAGATAACATGTCAAATATATATATATATATATATATATATATATGACTATATGTTAGTAGGTTGGAAACTCGTGTACTACACGGGTAGAATAATAAAAACGACACGTTTTTTTACTTATTGTCAAGCAATATATCGACACGTGATTTTTTTTAATCATTTCAACTTTTAGGATAACGTATACTATTAGTTATTTTATATTTTTAGTCATTTTCAAATACGAACCGTCATCATTATCATTACTTAAGATTTGACAAGACAAAATGAGGCATATATGAAACGTGTGGGTAACTGGGTATATGGAAGAGTTCAGGTAACAACCATAATTTTATTACGAACTACTAAAATCAATCTAGATACTTTTGTAATAAACTAGTAAAATGTTCGCGCGCCGTAACTATTAACGTGTCTTGGGGCCTTTACGAGCCTTCAACTTGTGTGACATCTTCATCTCTAACATCGATCTGTTTTGAGCTCAAAAAAGAAACACACATACACACCGAAAACAAATCTAGACATTCACTTACAACCCAAATATACAACGAAACCTCTCACCTTCATTGGAAAAACAAAGCCGAAGGAACATCCACGAATGATTAGTCCCACAAACACAATACCCATCTGGGAACCACTTTTCTAAGGCCACAAATATGCTTCTACGGTCAAGACATGTGAGAATGGTCCAAATGAAACTTTGAAAACAATGGATGATTTTTTATAAAAACAAATGGCTCATGAAAATGAAGTGGGAATAGGAGCCACTATAGCTGTGAACATCTTCAATTAACTGAGGACGAAAGATGAGAACAGGGTAAACGAGCCGACTCAAGCCCAAGCTCGACTCATTTAAAATGATAATTTGAAATCGAGCGTATCTCGTTTCAAACTTTGTTTTTAAAGCTCGAGCTCGGTTCGTTTTATTTATTTTTCTTATATACATTTATAACTAATTTATATATAAAAATAATGTAATATATTAAATAAAAAATTATATAAATAACAGGCCCGTTCAGGCTCGCGAGCCTAATCAAACTCGATATGTGAAGCTTGGGTTCGGACTCATTTACTGAATGAGCTACAATGTAGGTTCGTTTAAGATCGGATTGATTTGGGGATTTTGCAAGCCGGTCTCAAGTAGGTCAGTAGCTGTTCTACTCGTTTAATACCCTAGATGAGAATACAACTGATGAGGTTTAGTCGTTTAGACATTGACAAGTGCCGCTAGGACGAGAAGCATCCAGGTAAATTGACCAAGGAGAATAGGTCAGCCTTGATAAAACAAAAACAAAAGGGTCGAGGATAAAGATGAAAATATTCGAAGTGTTATATGTGGACCTCAGGATCACAAGCCTAAACCTGCCGACCAGAGGTGGCTTCAAACGGAAATATAAAACGTTTATGATTATTACATGTAATATGCTTCAAAAACTTATATCTATCAATTATAATAAATAAAGGTTTTGAGGTATCACGTGTCATCTATTGTGGCCTGATCTAAGCACAACCAGACATGTAATCGATTAAGGTGTAATCATCTAGGTATCTATTGTTTTACGGGAATGAATTCAATTAAGAACTCAGAACAATACAGAAAAGGGATGAGAAGAAGAAGATACAGATTGAGATGGGAAGAAGAACAATCAACAGTCTAACAATCTTTCATAAACCCCTGCTCTCGATCCCCCTGCTTGCTTATATCCAGCGACCGCCCCACAATTGTGTTCACTTGTTGGGCTTCTTGAACTAGACTGCAAGGTTGGGCCCACTGTGGTAGTATTTGGGTTAGTCCACAAGTACGGTTCATAACATCATCATTCTAGAGCCTATAGATTTTTTTTATCGCCTAAACATTTTCCAATTATCTATTTTAATTTATTTTTTTAAAACTCCAAAATTGATTAAATATCATTTAAACGTTTCCATATTTCTTATAATTTTAAATTTTAAACATTAAAGGTAGGATAACTTTTGGTTGACCAATATCTTCCTTTTTTACATACATTATATATAATTAAGTTTAATTAATTCATTATAATTCATAAGATTTAGATGTGTTAATTTTTTTATTTTTTGAAAGATTATGAATTGTTACTATATACATGTTTTATTTATGTTATAAACAGTTCCATACGCTTGCACATACACATATTTAACTAATTCATTATAATTGTTACAAAAATCTAGACTTCACCATTAGTCGACATGTTGTAGATAAAATTAATCATTTATTATTATAATTTTTTTTATTATATTCTTTTCATGATTCGGCTCCCGTAATACACGGGAATCTAACCTAGTTTGTTATATTTAAAAATGACCCATAAAAAGGCATAGTCATACCTAACGCAATCCATTGGATAAACAAGCCCGATAGGCCCACTTTAGTCTCAGATTTGGGTTTGGTGATCACCGAGCTGGATTAGGGTTGGTCTAGATCGTAGCACCGGTTTATGCATCTTGTAATACTTCGCTACTTCAAATGTTTTCTTTTTTATGTAATATAACGTTTTTTTACGTGATAAATTACTTTTCATGTACTTGTGGTAATAAAAAACATTATTTAAAAGCAAAAGATTCAAATTTAATAATTTAAGGAACACAATCTTTTTAAGCGGGTTAACAACGAAATCTAAATAAACATTGCATTTCTTTATTTTTACCCGCTTAAATTATCATATGTTGAACGCTAAGTTGATTATATATAATAAGCATATTGGATATTAATAATCTAAACTATGATCCATTAACAGATAATAATTCATACTAACAATTTGACCGGTAACAATCATAACTTTCACTTTCGTTTTCCAGTAGCATAATCATATAGATTTACACTCGATTTATACATGATTTCTCTTACAATGATGATTATGAACGAAATAAAGAAGCATACAAGCGAAATCGAATTGAAATCAAGAGTAAATCGAGTGTAAATCTGTGATTATTATGCACTTAAGATTGTTCTTGAAAACCAAAGTGAAAGTTAGTACTGTCACCGGTCAAATTGATAGTATAAATTATTATCGGCCAATAGGTTATAATTTGGCTTATTAAAATCCAATCTGTCTATATAATAAAACACAAATTTCATAAAATAATAATAATAAACAATTTCTATTTTTCTACTTTCTGGTGATTAATAGAACATACATGTCTTATCCTTCTATAGTTTTTGTTCATATTACTCACCACCTTTTAACATATATTAGACTTATGTGTTATACAAACATCGCACCATCAACGATAATGATGTGGCACGGGTGATGTGTCAAAGTGTGGCGGATGGTAGGGGAGAAAGAGAAGAAAGTGTGGTGAATATTCATTGTTGAAAGAGGAGAAAGAGGAGGGGTGTGGTGTTGCAAGGGTCGCCGCTGGGGACAGAATACACATATATAGCTTGTGAAAGCTATATGTGTGCGTGTAGACTGTGGATGTTACATATATGTATCATGTTCTATATATGTATCTTATAGGGATACATATATGTAACTTGGCCAATGAGTTTCAAAATTGCTTGATTCGCATTTAGCCGACTAAATCTTAAGAACATGGTTATATGATTGAGCGACAAATATGATGCTTGTAGAATTGCATCATCACTTTGACCATGATGTTACAATGTTGAATAAGAACTGAGAATAAAAGATAGAGAATAATAAATGGGAATGAAAGATGGAGGAAAACTTTTATTTGTTGAAGCCAAACCATCGATCATCAAAAACAATGATCACTATGTCGATCATGTTAAATAAATCAATCCATGTAAATTTTCCATTTTTCTAAGTAATATTCCATCATACAAGTTGCACATTTGTCACTCGTGAGTTACATATATGTATTTTATGCGAGTCACTCATATGTAGTTCATGCATGTTACATATATGTAGCTCAACCGTGTTCTTCAGTTCAACAACTTTCGTGCTCATCCATTATTCAATTCAACCTTGTTATTCATGTCTGCTGTAACAACAAGAATTACGTGTATACATAACTAAAATTCTTGTGTTATGATTGTTCTTTGTATTCATCGTATGAAAATTGATTATTTACCTTAGTAAATCGAGCACCAATCAATATGAACCAAAATGAAATAAAAACAACGACCTTGTATATCGAGTAGCAATCAATCTAAAAAAAACAACCTTGATTTGTTCCGATAATAACATAGGAACATCATAATTAATCGAGTTGTGTTGAAATCCATGTACTAAATTGTTTTGGGTGGATTAGGGTTCTTGTGTTCTTAGCCGTCACCTCGCTGTGTCTGCGAACCTTGTATACAATTTATTTCGTGTTTTTCTCATGATCTTTTGATTCATCGTGTGTGTGAGAGAGAGAAAGAGAGGAATTCATGAAATTTAAATTAAAAAGTATAATTACAAAAAATAGTGGGGTGACCATTTACTGAAATGATCTTTAAATACAATATAAAAAATTCTAAATGATCCGATTCGTTGGAATTGGTTTTCTCATAACTCTAGAGTGGAATGACGAATGTAGATATTAGCATGGCGGCCCTAAATGAGATATTAGCAAGGCGGCCCTAAATGAGTATATGATCATATACGAGATATTATTATTTTTAAAATTATATAGACCCATCATTGGCAAAGTGGAATGGCGGATGTAGATATTAGCAAGGCGGCCCTAAATGAGTATATGATCATATACGAGAAGAAAGGTTTCTCCCACTTGTCGTCATGTGAGGTTGTGAGAAACCATTCCAAATGAGAACCCGTTCCGTTGATGAATTCGTAGTTTGAAGGCAAATCTCAAAAAGAACAAAAACATCTGAGTTGAGAAATTTAACAAGCTCAACGGATGGTTTAACAAGCAAAATTCCCGACTTTAACGAGCTCGACGTGGATACCACACTGACAAGGCCGCCACGGAAAGGGAAGAAAGCGGTCGAGTCGTCTAGCCAAGGGAAGGATAGTTTGGTAGATATCGTCACCAAGTACAAAATAATAAAAGAGCAAGAAAAAGAAGGAAACATATTTCTTCGGCAAATGGTGGCGGAAACAAAAATAAAAAGAGACGAAACGGCGATGAGTATGACGCTGGAAGAGAAAAACAACGATTTCAAAACATTTATGGAGCCGCATGAAAATGTACCCGAAGTGTACTTGACAATTTTACTACAACGTATACAGGAAGTCACGGAGAAGTGGAGTTGGCCTTGGACTTTTAGGTTTTTTTTTTAATTTTAAGTTTTTTAATGTATTTTACTTTTAATTATTGTAATTGTGTTTTTTTTAATTAATGAAAATTTTGCTTTATTTGATTTGTTTATTTAATTTTAATTAATAAAAATATTATGGTAGTGCGTTCAACTAGGAGAGCCCCCTCCGCTGTGGGTTCAATTGGGTTGAATTGACTTCAAATGATGTGACAAATTATGATTGGATGGTGGAGAGGGTTCAAGTTGGTTCAACTAGGAACATCCTTCCACCCTTATAGGTGATCATTGCGGTTATAAATTATAATACTATTTTTTTGAACGACTATTTGGATAACTGACGGGCCACTAACCTACCCGATCATCTCCACTTTTCTTAGAAGGAAACAAATCATAGGTGAGAAAACCCCCAACTTGGATCCTTTTTTTATCACAAGTGAGACTTGAACTCAAGACCTCCTTAATTTAGTGAAGTCTTGGGTATACACCTTTGTCACTAGGTTAAACTAGTGATGGTAAATTATAATATTGTTATACTATCTTTTTTACGAGTCGTATACTATTGTGTCCAAAGAAATTTTCGGGTTGGAACGTGGAACCTTGAGGACATTTCAAATATATATAAGAGCCTTAAAAAGACCAAAGGCATGATCTCAGTGATATATCTTCTAAGAATGGTTTGTGGGTCATGTAAAATATTTATAACCTCATGTGGGTACGTGTGAAAATATCTATGATTCTATTTTTCAAGCGTGTGAAAATATTTATAACCTCATGTGGGCATGAATGATGGAATAGATGAGATTACCATCTTCTAAATTGTTGTATACAGTTAATTTACAAAAAAAAGTTAATTAATAGACCATAAATACTAGTTATGAGTCATTTCACAATATACCTAAAAACCTAAAGGGATTTTCGACTAAATCATATAGCTTGAGGGGTTATTATTATTGATCGATATAAAAATCTAAAGGGGTTATTATTATTAAAGTACTAAATCATATAGTTTGAGGGGTTATTACACTGTTATTTAAAGCACATGAGAGTGAATAGTGTAAACAGGGTTGTACAAAATTTGTTGCCTCATGTACAAGTGTATGTTACGCGTTTCTTCTTCTTCTTTCCCCTTTTCACACCAGACAAACAAACCAGCGATTCCCTGTTACCCGTTTTTTCTTCTTCTTTCCCCTTTTCACACCAAATACCCAAACCAGCGATTCCCTCTCCCCGTTCTTCGCCAACAGCAGTACAAGCGGCGGCGATTATGGAGGATGTGATGAAGAACTCGCCGGCGGCCACGGAAGGTGTGGTTATCCGGAGGCGGTTACAGCTGATAATGTATAACAAGATGTTCGGAATCGTGTTCTATAGGCGATTTGAATGGCGTTGAGTGGTGGAAGGGGTCGATTGGCACAGAGCTTCGAGTATAACTACGGCAATTTCATCCCGATTCTGAGGCCATTTTTGAGAAATTACCTGGTATATTGACGTTATCTATTAGCAGTTCCTTTTTAGTTTTCCTTTTTGTACTTCCTCATTGAACTATTACTTCAGCTTCAAATTCTAGGGTTTGTTTTATGATGATGACGATGATGCATGCTCTATTTCTTGAATTTTTTAAAACCCCAATTATGTAAACATATGTGATAACCATCTCTTTTGGATAAATTTTGTTCTCAGGCTTATTATATGACAAGGTACTCTGTTATGAAGTGAATCTTTCACTGCCTATATGGATCCTTCCTGTGATCTATCGTTTTGTAACTGAACTTATGGTTGTGTACAGGTGGTTGTCGTCATTTTTAATGTGTACAGGTGGTTGTCATCATTTTGTAACTGAACTTATGGTTTTCTGTATTGCAATTTAGGGTTTGGGGGTAGATATTATAGCCAAAATGCAAGCATGGAAAAGGAACATGTAACTGATGTAGGTTGGTTGGATTCTTACGAAGAGGTTTTATTTAGCTAAGAAGAGGTTTCTCAAGATTCATGATGTATTGAAGAGAATGCCTAAAATGAACCCCAAAGGTATACATGTTCTTATATATATTTAGTTTAGGTTTTTGTGAGTGTGGTTTGAATTTAGTTGTGTCGCAGCTGTGAATCTCAGGTATGTATGTTAATAAGAACCTTAGATTGGGTAGCATACAAGTTTTCGGATCTGACAATAACTATGCTTTGGGGCATTACTCTTCTAGCTTACAAAATTTGATCTATGATCAAGAGAGTAAATGAGGTATATCTTGAATTTGTTCTGATACTTTTGAACTCTCCTAGATGTGTTGATCAGGTATGTTAATCAGGTGTTAAGTAGTTTGATTCGGGTTAATTGACCTTTGATTGTTTGAAGGTATACCCGATAAATGATCTGAAATGTAATTCGAATTTTCAGATTCAGGTTACTCGGTTATGAAAATCAATACAACTAAATTAGCAAGAATCTTAGGCCACATTTACAATAACAGATTCTTTCGCAGTGATCAAAGTATTGAAGCACTAACTTATTTTACTTTGTTATAACAAAACAGGGCAGAGAGTTGATTAATTTGTTAGTCTTCCTGATTCAGAAAATGATCTTTAAGCTTATTTATGTTTGACATAGGGACATGATGACATTGCTTTTTGGCCCGACTGGCACTGGGAAATCAGCATTGCTTTTTGCTCTTGCAAGGACACTTGACATGAGATTGAAGGTATCTATGTAATTTATTTTCTTTTGAAATTTTTCTATCTGCAAAATTACAAGCTTGGGCTGGTTCATCTCTCCCCACTGCTCTAGGCGCTGACCATATGACAATTGTAACTTTAGATAGAGAGCAGATCACTGCTCATATAATAAGTGGATAACTTATTAATCTGTTTTTGATGATTTCAACAAGAAAACATAACACAATTTACAAACAGGATAGTTAGATTTAACGAATTTTATGAATCATGACGAGGAAAATCGGCGGACGCATGGGCCTGAATCGGAGGGCGTCGAAGCAACTCTTAGTCAGCGTGGAAGTAGGTAGCGCCGGGGAAGTAGTCAGTTGTTTTCTAATTGAAAAGGTAAAATGAGTTTTTTATTTATTTAAAACTTTTTTCCGTGTAATTAAAGTAAAAAAAAAGGTAAATTTTATTTTAACTGTTTGTTCCTACAAAAACAAGATTTAAAAAAAAATCAATAAAACATCCTAATAATCCTAAAGATTTGAGTCTTGAGACATCAAAGACTCACTTGGATGAATGGTTTATTAAGATGGCCAAGATTGGATGTTGCTTGGCATCCTTCTTGGCCAAGCATCATCGTTTGCGGGTTAATAAGGCGTAAGGCATCAACCACAGCCTTTCCTTTCACAACTTTTGCGTAAGATTTTGATAAGAAAAGTGGGTTAGATTGTTAATTGGTAACATGCAGTGGCCATTTGAATCCATGATCACTTTTTTTTGTTTCTGCTTTATTTTGATGAGTAATGTTTTAGTTGTGGGTTTTTTTTCCAAACTTTCTGTGTGAAAATGATAGTCATCACAACCTGCTACTATTGTCAGTCGGTATGTATTGCATCTCTTCTTTTAGTGCCTTTTATTTTAGTTTTCAGCTTAGTTTTATGTAGATGGGGTTAAATGTTTTTGTGGTGTTGAAATTTCCATTCACAATTACCTTTGAAGACTAAGATCAGATTCACAGTAGTATTTGAATAAGGCTGCAAATTTAATTCCATAATTTGAATGCTACCATTACAATTTACCCACTCTGATCATTACATACCTGACTTGAAACACATTTATAATTATGAGCCATTTGATTCGGTTTTCATTAACGACATGTTCGTTTATTTCAAACTGTAAGACGTGTAACTTACGTATAAAACAAAGAATTTATTGCGTTTATGCTGTATTTAAAATTAGAATTCTAATTCACAGATTACCTTTGAAGTTAGATGATTTGAACAAATCTGCAAATATATTTGGCACTATTTGAATGTTACCGTTACAGTTTGCCCGCTGAAATCATTGCCCTGCAACGCAGGCGACTAACAACACGAGTGGATATTTGTTCGCGTTACTGAAAAGGTTAATTGCTACTCAGGTAACTTCGTCATATAATTCCATCCTTATTTTTGATGCATTCTTATTTTTAAGCCATACTCCCCGTGCTATTTTGCAGTTCGAAGAGGACTAATAGAAGATCATCAACGGGTGGGTAATGTAGCTATAAATGTTGCAAGTTTTCCACACGATTTGATCGTTACTGCTATGCCATTTTTATAAATATGTATACACTATTGCTTTTAAATAAAAATATATCATTATGTTAGTGTTTAACAGATACTTTAACATGTTTCCAATCACCTACAGGTTTGCTGAAATGCAAGACCACATGATATCTGTCATTGTTCCCAAACACGCTCCAGTACCAATTGAAGTACGTGTTATAGATTCAATGTTAATCAACAACACCGGGAGATGCCATTCAAACAACATTCCATCGATCGGACAAACACTTCTTTGAAACAAAAATAACATTGATGTCATGCTGTCGAATCGACAATAATGAATAAAATGACATACAAATTAGAATGCTTTGATCTTATTAGTGAATGAGGATGTGAGTACCTATTGTCTGTTGATGTAACATGAATTCATCATTATATAATTCTGATGCAGCCAATGAGCTGGTGGTGGAGTGGTAAGGGAGAGACCTGGTGTTCCTTGTGACCCAGGTTCAATCCCTGCCCTCCCCATTAATTTATGCGGCATTCAAATGAGGCCTAGCTCTTAAGGCTGATGCACCTGGGTTTTCCCCACGCCGATCCAGGGTTTGAGCTTCGGCTCCCCCTCAAGCCCGGAAGGGGCCGTATTTGAGTGGGATTTTTCCTTGGATGCTCTCCAACTCTGACGCCAAGTGGGCCTGGTTAAGACAACATACTGGCCGGAGTTGGACGAGACTCCCATGTGACGGGGGGTTGCGACGTCAAAACATTCAATGTTCGCCGTTCAAAAAAAAATATATAATTCTGATGCAATCTCTTTGGGTTGCCATACCAAGTGCCAGAACCGTATCCACACTATAATGAATCAGACCGATACCAACCGATTACCTGCCACAACGCGCGGGGGAGTATTACTAGTTATTATTAAAGTACAAAAAATATATAAATAAAATTAGAATAAAATTTTTTACAATACAACTGATGAACCAAAGCCTCTTTTTCCCGATTAAGACAACATATTGGCCGGAGTTGGACGAGTCTCTCCCATATGACGGGAGGATGTGACGTCACAACATTCAATGTTCGCCGTTAAAAAAAAACTAATTACTTCTTTTAATTTGTTACCATTCAAAATAAAGTTCCTATCATTCAAAAAGCCTAAATTCCAATGATGACATTGCCTTTCTAGTCAAACAAGAGAAAAACCATTCCACACACACATAATCTTGTTTTCTTCTATTCCTTTAGAAAACATTTTTGGAAAATTTAATTGTCACACAACTTTTAGAATATATGTTTTAAAAAAGAATTAAAATGTTAATATCATGAGAAAAGATTTTGTGTGGGAAAAGTGAAATATTTTGTGATTACTTTTTCTTTGTATGTGTAAATTTAGGAATGGTAATTGGGAATGTTTGGGGAGCGGTGGCACATTGATTAACCATCATGGTTTTACCCACTCCCATGTCTACATTTGTCGAGACACCACCCTTCTTTACTTTCCCACCACCTTAAATTTATTGCCCTTTCTTTCTCACCACCACTTTAAATTTATCTTTCGCGTTATGGAGACGTAAAGCGTGATTGGTGTTAAAGTGTGTAAATAAATCCAATTATTAATTTGTAGCTATTTTCTCATGGGTTTGTTAAAAATTTGAAATTACGGTTAATAAACAAGCTTGAGTCATAGTTTCATACTTCACTACTTTAAACCATATTTTAACTTATATAATATAATAATATTTGTATAATATAATATATAGTTACAGAATAAATATTACTATACTTGTAATTATAATATTACAAATTAAGTATATATAACTATATAAACAAAAGCAGTTGAACTAAAAACAGTGAAAAAAAAGAGTTGAGACTGTTCTTTTAACATTACTCACAAAATGAGTTAGAGCTTTTAACATTAGGCACGAGCTAATTTCAAGCTTTTTTGAGTTAAACGAGCATGCGTCGAACTTAGTCAGGCTCAGGCTCTGGCTCAGTTCAACTTATTAAAACACCTAATTAGGGTAAAAAAACCAATTTTTTTTATTATTGTTTGAAGGAAATAACATGTAGAGTGTACTTATGTTAAGTTTTTGATGTATGGTTATTTTAGTTGCTTTAAAAAAAGTAGGTCCAGATGTTTGAATGGATCCTATGTAGACCTTGATTCAAAAAATTTACTTATTTTTTTATTTTTTTTATTTTATTTTTTACTTGATAATTTAGAATGGTTAATTCTAACAAAAACATAAATTCGATAATTACTTTTTGAGTAAATTTCATGTTTGGCCCCTGTGGTTTGGCTTATTTAATCATTTTAGTCCAAAAAGTAATATTTTAACATATCAATCTCTGAGGTTTGTTTTTTTTTTAACCATTTCAGCCCATGACACTAACCTTGTTAACTTTTTCTGTTAAATATAGTGACATTTTAGTCATTTTATTTCTAAGTGAACTAGTTAACCTTTTCAGTCCAATAAAAATTTTTTTAGGCTTTTTCATAAAAAAAAATTTCTAATTTTTAAAAAACGTTTTTTTTTACTTTTTTAAAGGGTTAAATAGATCAAACCACTGGGGTCAAAAACGAAATTTACTCTTATTTTTTTTTAATCTTAAAAATCTTAATGTTTCTTTATAAAGATAAATAAAGCTAGTTGAAAAGAAACACAATTATGACGAATTCAAGTATTCAACTAATCTTGGTTGAAAAGTAGATTTATTTAATACGTGTTACCAAACACTACATATCAAAAGCACATCTTCCATCATCAAACATCTAAATCCCAAACATAATTATTAAAAAAAAGAGAGATAAATCTAATTAACCCTTAACATCCTTAATCAACTAATCATAACAACCTTTTAAATCCTTAACTTCTAACACTTGACTAAATCAAGCCTCAATAGTTTCACGTGGGCAAATTGTTTTCTTAGAGGCTTCATACGCGAACGGACCGACGGTGAAGACATCAAAGGGCAGTGGTGGCAATGGTAGCTTGGACCCAACTGGTTTGGGGGTCGGGATTAGGATGGCACCCTTGACTCCATAGTGTAGGTTGGTGGGGTGGTTGCATGTAGCCTTTGGTGATGATAGCAATGTGACCTTGCACTTGTGGGTACCAAATGTGGTCAATGTCTTTGGTGGCATGATGAAGAAGAAGCCATTCTTATCGGTTGTACCTTTGACCTTCAATGGGTACTTGGTGTTGTTGCATGTTAAGAGTACTTGAGCTCCTGCAAGTTACCTTTCACACGTTAATGGGTTGTACTTTGATGGAACCATGATGTTAAGATGAGTTGTAAAATATGCATTATAATTGGTACACAAGGGTCATATTTCATGCATTAGCATGTTGTACCAAGATTTTTTTTAATACAGCTAAATCTACACCAATATCCAATACTGTTAAATTTACTCACGATATACTTGTCGTATATACAATGTTTTCATAATTGACTGTCATTGGATGGGAGTCTTACTGGTCGGAACAGTTTAAAAAAAACCGTCATTAATAATTCAAAAATTTTAAAAAATAATAATAATTCGAAACAAAATTCAAAATCCGGTCCAAACATTCAGTCTGGTTTGCTTGTTCAACTAGTTATACCCGTGACCACGCGGTTTAAATATATTCAAACTGGACTAGTTATGTAGCCGGTCCTACAAGCCAGTCTGGTCCCGTTCTAAAAAAGTGCTTGTAAATCACACATTTTAATCCGTACACATCGGTCAAATTTCATGCATTAGTATGTTGACCATAATAATTTGGACCTATTTAATATACAAGAACTCATTTTATTTACGGCTAATTAGGTAAATGTCCTCTAGAGACATCCTGAGAGTGAGCCACTCTATTCAAGAGGTTGAGGGTTAAACTTAAAATCATGCACATGTGTTTAATAAGAGTAGATTAGGAGTCAATCTAAATTTCTTTTTTAATTAGGTACATTTAGTTTTTCTAATGGAACTGATAAGGTTGCTGATTTGTGACCTTGAGGTCACGGGTTCAAGCTATGAAAACAGCCTCTTACACAAAGTACAAAGTGTAGGGTAACGCTGCGTAAATCAAATTACGAAACGATCCGGCCCCTCCCCGGACCTTGCGCAAATACAGGACTCCCTTTTAAATTTTCTAATGCTTTAATATATAGTTAAGGTGGCAATTTAAAACCAATATTATAAACTAAATAGTAGTAAAAGCTTATACCCTGTAGTGGAGTGGCAGCCAAGAGTGTATCAATCCCCCTGTACTTGCAAGCTTTGCAGTAAACCATACCCCGGATTGCAACCTGCCTCCGAACCGGAAGTGGTGTGTGAACCGGTGGGTGAACAGGGGCCTTGGTTGGTGGGTGAACCGGGGCCTTGGTTGGTGGGTGAACCGGGGCTACACTTGGTGGGTGAACCGGAGCCTTCGTTGGTGGGTGAACCGGAGCCTTCGTTGGTGGGTGAACCGGAGCCTTGGTTGGAGGGTGAACCGGAGCCTTGGTTGGTGGGTGAACCGGAGCCTTGGTTGGTGGGTGAACCGGAGCCTTGGTTGGAGGGTGAACCGGAGCCTTGGTTGGAGGGTGAACCGGAGCCACACTTGGTGGGTGAGCCGTTGGGGGAACAGCAGGTTTGTTGTGGTGACCACCAGGACGCTTGTGGTGGTGGTGGTGGGGTGCTGGAGCTCCGACCGGTGGGTACGACGGAGCGTGGTGGGGAGCCTGTGTCCAGATCACACGATCTAGATCAATGCCGCCACCAAAGACATTGATTATGAAGCAAGAGCTAAGAACCAATGTTGAGAGCAAGTTGACCCTGAAACCCATTTTGGTTTCAGTGTGTGTTTTAGGTGTTGTGTGTGAACTAGAAAGGAAGGAGTGCAGGGGATGGTGATAATGGTGTTGGTGGGGTGACTTATATAGTACCAGCGTCGCCGGAGGTGTGTATTGTATGGGACCCATCTTGCTGAATTTACTGAGATTAAAAAATAAACATAGAAGTTAGTGGGCCTAAATAAGGTAAGTGTAAACTCTAGGGACTAAATGTTAGCATATGCTGTTTTTAAGGGGTGAATAAACATATATGTTTAGAACCGAGCTACCACATAGCTTTTAAAATATAAAGTTTTATAAAATTCGAGAATTGCCGTTTCATCGTGTTATTTTTATCGGTGTTTCAACATGATTCAATATAAACATCAATTTGTATAATGAGGATTGGTTTTTTAATTACAAATAAACTACTTTATTCATATAATCACCAATTATTAATAATAACCAATAGGGACGTTATCATGAAATGCTAATTTACTTTATGGTTTTCACACTATCTTACATGTTCATCCGTTCATCAATCATCATCGGAACCCTCACACCCTCCTTCACGGGCGTCATCTAAATTCTAATATTAGCATCTGAATGACGGGAACAATTTTTGTCATCAATTTAGAAAAGCAATCTTCTTTGTTCACAATTAAAGTTATAAATATGTGGACTTTGTAACTCTATTTTATCTAAGATTTGCTTAGAACCAATGTTTTCATAATCAGGTAAGTTAGTGAATTGTTTTCATAACCTAACTGATAACATCGACAATTCCCGGTTTAACAGGTGAGACCGGCGGATCTGAATTGGTTTTCAAAACATGGATTAAACTATTTCAAAGCATTAAATCGAGTGTCACCTATATATCATGAGTAGTTGGTGTGAAGTAACTAATAATTAGTGACATGTAGAAATAAAATGTAGAGAAGGACTATTTTAGCGGGTATCCAACTTTAAAATGTGTTATTTGTAAAATTTGAATTAATACTTGATTTTGTTATTTGTTAATTTAAATAAAAATGTTTAACTAGTTTATAATCAATCTTTAAGTAACTACAAAAGTAAAAGAAAATATTTATAAAGTTTATTTGTTTTGTATATTTTGTACTATGTTTAATTATGTGATGCTTATTTATCGAGTTTATAAAATTTAAATTACATACTATGTGGAAAATATGATAATATGTTACTCTAATTTATAGATTTTTAAATAATGTAATATATTTAAATACAAATTATTATATTTATTTTTTTATATTAAAAATATAGTTTATTAAAATAAATAATTTGATTATAAAATATTAGTGTAGAAAGTGGTACCCATTTAAATGTAAATATAATATTAAGGACAAATGTTTTCTTGTATAACGAATGATATTTAAAAACTAACATGACGTGATGTAAGAACAAATCTAATATAAAGACACAAGTCTATAAAAATCTGATCAAACTATATTATTCAACTTCTACACCAAAAGTGATAACCAAACCCACCTCTCCTTTCTTTTCATTACAATTTTGTTTTGGTTTTTATATATTTTAAATTGGTAAAAGTTTACAAATTTATGCTACACTTTTAAACAATTTAGGTAATATTCATAATTTTTTAAAGACTTGGTTATAAAACAATGACAACAATTTAAAAGTCAAATTACATCTTTAATTCTTGGATTATTGGATTTTAATAATCCAACATTTTATCAATTGGTCAATAATAATCCCAACTGAGAATATTATTACCACCAGTCCCTACTTTCAAACTATTTTCTTACATTGGACCCCCCGTTAAAAAAACTTAACGCCGTTAGATTTTATATGACGTGGACATCTGCAAACCGCCGAAAAGTCGAGCCAAGCTAGCAGTGGTCTCGTGGTGGGTTTTGAAATTTGGGTCTGGTGGTGTTTAATTGGTCTCGTTTTTCCGGCAAGTCAAAACAGAGACAACGGTGGTGTTTAACGAGAGCAGTTAAACACCACCAGGGCCAATTTCAAAACCAACCACGAGATCACTGCTAGCTTGGCTCGACTTTCCGACGGTTTGCAGATGTCCATGTCATAAAAAAATCTAACGGCGTTAAGTTTTTTTAACGGGGGGTCCAATGTAAGAAAATAGTTTGAAAGTAGGGACTGGTGGTAAGAATATTATCAGTTGAGATTATTATTGACCGACCGGTAAAATGTGGGATTATTAAAATCCAATAATCCTTAATTCTTTATCCTTAAATATTTTAGATGATTTATTTGCTATAAATTTGAAAGAAAAAAAATAGTAATTTGAGAAGAATCGGAGCGGGATGGGTTATCTTGAGTCATTAATTGTTATTTGAAGAAGCATGAAGTTATGGCGGGATTCTTGGTATTGATTCTTTTTTCACATGCTTCGCATTAATCGTTTCTTTCTCTGCTTTCAAAATTTTATTTCAATAATGATAATAGTAATTAAGGGAGGTGGGAGTGGTATCTTCTCAACCAAACTATCCTCCCAAATTACACCAATTATAATATGTCATCTCAATTAGAACCGCCTCTCGGTTTAGAAACTTTTTTGGAATCAATTGTATTTTTATGTAAATAATAGAGGAGAAAGAATGTATTTTTTGTGTATTGAGTAAAATGTTTGGGTATGTATTTATAGAGGTAAATTTATTAAATTAATTTTTTTTATTTTAACGGGCATATGACCGTTCAACGGTCTCTTCCAACGGCTAGCTTCCAACATTTCGACGGGTTCCAAAAGCCGCCCACCCTACCCGCTGAACCCTCCATGGATGCGGCGGTGTACCCGCCAAGCCGCTGGGTACCCGCAAGCGAACCCACTACCACTCACACCTCCCTAATAACCTCTTAAAGTATTTAAAAAATATATATGGTTACTTCAATAAAAATATTTAAACTTTTTTATTTAGAAAAAAAGTAAATTTTAAGTTTTAATATACTTTGAGTGTAAATAGTTTGAGAGTAAATCACATAAATCTTCTGAATTATTGATTTTATTGTCATTTATTTTAAGAGGTATTTACATATATCCCCTTATTAAGTTTCTTTATTACATATTTACCCAACCCTAAAATTTAATTACATATTTCCCCTTTCTAAAACCTATATATTACATATTTATCCAATTTATTTAAAATAAATTATTTTATTACCATTTTACCTTTAATGAACCAATTAAAATACTATTTACATATATCACTTCCTAAATATTTGTGAGGGGCAATTGGGTAAATTTAAGTTAATTGTGAAATATGTAATTAAAGTTAGGGGTTGGGGATATATGTAATTTAGAAGTTTAATAGGAAGAATTATGTAAAAAACCTTATTTTAACTCCGGTTTATTTCTTGAAGGTCTACATTTATAGTGACACATACAATACAAAAACAATTTTAAATAAATAATTGTGATGACGAGAGAGATAATTATAGAAGAGGTTATGCGAGTATATAACAACATTATGTATCACGTTTAAAACAATAGTGACAAGTGTTTATGGTTATCAAAATCTCTAAGTACTGATTTTGTATTGAAGGTGTTTCTACATTTACATACTTTCATATATATAAGACACACCTTCTACCTATCTAAATAACAACCAACTATAAGACTTATTTATTATTAATAATCATAGATGATAATTAAAATAAATAATATACTTAACGATTTTTATTTTCCATGTTAGATAGATAACAATTAAACAAATACATTAAGCATGATATATAGGGATATGAAACAAAAATAAATTACTTAAAAATGAAAATATTTAAGTGATGTTACATCAAATTTGGGCGTTAATATTAAAGTTTTTAAATTTTAACAAGACACCAGAGTGGATGGATTTTGGATGGCTAATTAGATAGGTGACACGTGTCCAGATATTACTCTCAGACCTCTCTCCATTCCCTTCATTTTTTATGTGTCAAAATAGAATTTATAGATGGATAATTAGATATAATATTATCATCATATAATAAAGATTTATGATCATTTCTCATATAATAAACCAAAAATATAAGTTAAGAAGGTTCCTGGGATTTAACTAATCTGAGGATCACGTGACAGCCAATTATGGCTCACGTGATTGTTAACAAAAGTCATCTAACTAACAGAAAAACCATAAAATCATGCATCGAAAGTGCAAAACAATTCTTTCGAAATAAATCTAGATTAAAATTGTAATATTTTAGTATATATCACTTTCAGACAATAAATAATGTACTAAAACTTCAACGAGAAGCAAGACAAGTTGAGAGAAATAAGGAGGTAAAACTGATCTGAGTTATAAAAACTTCAAAAAAATTTAAAAATCAAGGACAGAAAAGTCTACAAAAAACTGGAAGCTGGCAGATGTCATATAACAAGGGTGTTTCTATACGGACGCCACGTGCAAAGAGGTGTGCACGCCCTGTCACGTCACTCCTTTCAACTTTTAAACGGGTGTTTAGGTTTTGGCCATTCTATTTAAACAAGCGTATAGCTCCAGGTGAGGCCATGTAAAGGGGCTTTTAGCCCGGACGATTCATTTTGAAAGGGTGTTCAGCTTGACGAATCACTGTAAACAGCTGTATAGCATAGGGTGTTCAATCGAATCGAATCGGTTTATTCAAATTTGGAATTTTGAAAACTGGATTTGAATTCGAATAAGAATCGCTTAAACCGATTCGAATAAGCTTATTCAAATTCGAATAAACCGAATTAGAAAAAAATTACAAATATTCAGATTTTTAACTATATTTCTAAAAATTTGAAGCACAGTAGCCCATAAAAAACTTATATAGAAGGTCATTAAACTTGAAGCCATACCCAAAAGCTAATTTTAAATAAGAATATTAAATATTAAAAAAATATAAATTATATATGATACAAATTCGGGTTATTCGAATTGGGGATTTTTAAATTTGAATTCGAATTATTTATTCGAATCGAATAACCTGAAATTCAAAATCGAAGTTTTTATTCGAATTTGATTCGAATCAAATTTTGGGTTATTTGAATAATGAACACCCCTAGTATAGTGGACTAGTTGGTGTTTCTTAAGTCTCTCCCTAAAAAAATTAACCCAAATTGGTATTGTTTAAGTACATAACTCGAAACCAATCTCATTAATGCAAGTATAAAACATGAAATTAGAAAAACTATATTAAAACAGGAAAAGATATAAATAAAAGACGGGCCCAAAAACGCTCCTTAAACGGTCCTGGTGGAGCGTGTTTATAAAGTGGTCAAGGCCTAGTCCCGGCCCAAAATCGGTCAAAGGCAAGTTGGAATTTTTTTATTGCATTTTGTTTGAAACTAGTTAATTTCACCCTCGCGCAACCTCGGGGTAGCGTGTTGCGGTGGAGATGTTAAAATTTGTAGGGCTCAGTTTCGACGACATGTACACTAGTATTCATTACGTGAAAAAAATTCACGTTGAAACACAATTAAAAATAAGCAATTCGAAACAGCAAATCCGGAAGTTTATAGAACATTATATTTTAAAGGTCGTAAGAGGAAAAAAAAAACGAAACCTTGGGACAGCTTCGACGGCTTGTACATTCGTGCTTCGTCGACTTACTTTGTAAATCTTGGGGTGGTATACTTTGTAAATTATAGGTACCGTTTGAATAAAACAAGATTTCAATCTCAAGGGGCTTCTTTGCAATTTTTAAAAAATATAATGGAAAAAATCCGAATTTCTTAAGCATATACGTGGATCCAAACCAACAGATTACTACCGTCAAATAGAAACGTGCCACGTGGAATATATCATCCTATATAGCCACTATATATGTAACCAGTTTTCCAAAATTAATCTCACTGCCGAAATAGTAATAATAATAATAATAAGTTTTCTAAGGTTGTGAGGTTGGTCCACGGCTACTCCGATGAGCCACCGTATCCTGTCGTCAAATCACAATTACGATACCAGTCGCAACCCACGTGATCAACAGCCCGTGCAATTGTGCAGCTCAATCTTCGGCTTCCTTGAGGAACAAGCAACCGTGTTATCGTATGACATTCAACAAGATGTAGAAGATGACGACGAGTGTGAAGACCCTGAAGATATCGAAGATAAGATTAAATTTTGGGAGACCCAACACCAAAATTTACATGTAAGTTTCCTTCAATTAATTCGAATTTTCAATTTTGGTCGAGTCTGTAAAAACCTGGGCATTTTTTCAAAGGTCATTATTATAAACAAAAGCGGAACTAGATTTTTTTTTTGTGAGGTGGAAAAAACTGGTTCTTTAAGGTAGGATTGAATTATGTATATAAAAAAAGTTAGGCCGTGTTTTTATAAAATCTTGAAACCATGGTTTTAGCTACGGTTAACAAGTTCATTTTATTAATTTTCCGACAGACAACCTTATTTAGGACGACGAGTTTGGAATCAAAAATCCGAAATATAACGAAAGAAGTACTTGGGGAAGTTGAGATGGCCGAGAATGTATGCTCTTGCCCAAGACCGGTTGCCGGTGGTTGCCGGAGTTGCCGGATGAGAGAAATTTGTAGCCGCCTGCAAAAGTCCGGTTATGATTCGGCTATTTGCAAGTCCAAATGGAAGAACTCATTAGATTTTCCCTCGGGTAATAAAAAGATTTTATTGCATGATGTCCCTTTGTGAGAGGTTTTGGGTTCTAGTCGCGTCGTGAACAAGTGGTGTAGATTTAGGAGTAGATTTAGAGTGTGTGCGAGTTTGTTGTTAAAAAAAATAAATTAAAATATTTTTTTTTCATTTCCCTTCAATGCAAACCACAAATACATTTTTGTTTCATTTTCCACATGTGTTTTAAAATAAAAAAAATCAAAGTAGTCATTTTCAAAATTTAATTCCATTTTCGAATATTCCATTTACGTATTTTGGTACTTCTAAGAATATCTCCTTTCGTCACATGATTTAGTAAATATGATAGTTTGTAACTTTAAAGAGTGATATATAAAATTAACCTATTTTTAATTATTGTGATTTAGGAGAGCACACATTTTTGGACGTTATCGATAGCTCTAACCACAAAAACGACCCGGTGCGGGTGATAATTGAGTTAGAGTTACGCGGCCAATTCGAGATGAAGAAAGGGAGCAAGGAGTACAACAGTCTTGTATGCAAATTGCCCGATATATTTGTGGGAAAATGCGACAGACTACAAAATATAATCAAGATATTAAGTATTGCCGCGAAAGAATGCATGAGGGAAAAGAAAATGCATTTGGGGCCATGGAGAAAGCAACGATACATGCAAGCAAAGTGGCTTCGAGTCACCGAAAGGTCTACAGTCACGACCAAGATCAAGCCATTAGCAGAAGACGAGTGTTCTACCCGACCAGCCAGAGTTAGAACGTCAATGCTAACTATGGATCTTATTGACGATTTGCCGAACATGTCTTGTTTTTATGGTCACACTGTTGAAGTTTTGTAGAATGTAGGTACTATTAGTGAAACCTTGTTACACTTTTATTAATTATCATTTATAAATCTTAATCGTCCCCTAAATTAATAATAAACTTATTTAAGATTAAAATTATTTTCAATTAGTGTTTAACATGTGTGACACAAGATAGACAGACTTTAATATAAAAGGTATTTTATAAATTACCAAATTGTTTGAAATTGAGAAATGTATGTATCGAAAGTAAAATTAATTTCGCACTCATCGGTCACACACACATATATATATACTAGATTAGAAACCCCGTGTATTACACGGGTTGAATAAATGCAATGTTATATACTTAGTAATAAAAATTTACATATTACATATTTATAACATATTACAAAGTTTTTTAATACAAATTTTAGAAACGTTATATAGTTATTTTTTAAAAATGTTTTATAAAAAGAATGAACGAAATATTAAATTTCTAAAAATATTTTATGAACAAACCTATTTTTTTAAATAAAAAATGTTTTATAAAAAGAATTATAGAAATCATTATTATTTAATAGGAGAGAGAAACGAGAAACAAAAAATTATAAAAAACAATTAAAGAAAAATTTGTATAATTAATAAAAGAGAGAGACGGGAAAAAAAAGGATGAAGATGCATAGCAGAGTGACAAATGTCCCCCCAAAACCTTTATTTATTATATACTAGGTTAAAAGCCATGGATTACATGGGTTGAATAAATATAACTTCTTATAAAACATCAGTTTTTATGAAGATTTGTAAATTCTAAATATGTTATATAATTATTTTTTTAAAATGTTTTATAAAAAGAATGAAGGAGTGTTCAAATTAAAAACAATGTTTTATGAAAAAACCTATTTTTAAAAAATAAAAAACGTTTTATAAAAATCATTATTATTTAATAGGAGAGAGAGGTGAGAAACAAAAATTATAAAAAAAGTTAAAAAAAAATTGTGTAATTAATAGGAGAGAGAGGCGGGAAAAAAAAAGTTGAGGATGCATGTGTGAATGACAAGTGTCCTTCTAAAACTTTTATTTATTATATAACTAGCTTAGAACCTGTGTATTACACAGGGTGAAAAATATCAATACATAAAATTCTTAAATCTTTATATATATATCTTATAGGTGGAAAAATATATTACATATACTAACAATAGAAAAAATAAAAAAATATGTAAAAATTAACAGGGCCGGTCCTGAGGATTTAAGTGCCTCGGCCGAGCCGGAAAAAAAGGCCCCTACGAACAAAATATATAAACTAATTTTTTTTAAACGACGATTAACGTTATAGAAATAAATATAGAAAAAATATAGTATTTAATAAACAAAAACAATAAAAAGTCTATTATAAGTTTAAAGAGGGTCCAACCAATAAACATAGAATTTTTTTTTTAAAATTAAATGACTCAATAGTCATGGAATAAATAAAAGGGCCCAACCATTATAAAAGAGGGCCCAACCATTATAAAGATTAAAAAGACTCAATCATTATAAAAAAGGCCTAATCTATTTTCAAGTTTTATAAAAATGACCCAGTATATAAAACCGGTATTTAAAATTTTATAATATATATATATATATATATATATATATATATATATATATATATATATACAAGCCCCGTAAAAATTTTAAGCCCTAAAAAAAAACGGGCCCTGGCCGGCTGCCCGGCTCGGCCTACCCCAGGGCCTGCACTGAAAATTAATATATAGTTGAGTTTAAAAATACATTAAATATTATTCAATGTAATTTGACTTTAATTTACAATTTGATTGAAAACATAAGTTAAATAATTAAATTTCAAAGTTTCCTATAATATGAGATAATTTTAAATAAATATGTTTTATTAGTATAATTAATAATTTGTTTAAAGATATTATTATTGAAATTATGGAAATGCATTTATTATGAGAGAGAGGCGGGAAATTTTTTATGAGGATGAATATGAAGACGACACGTGGCATTGGGAAACCTTTATTTATTATATAGTATAGATATATATATATATATATATATATATATATATAGGGGAATTATACATCTTAAACCCACTTTCAATGATGAAACCTATTAAACCCAATATGTGGCTACAATCTTGCCACATGCACTCCTCCTCCCCACCTCTCCAAGGGCATAATGCTCTTTTACTTTAAAACCCCAGCCATCAAGATTTGACATATTTTTCATCATTCCCCATATCAATCCTTTTTTTTTTTCCATATTCCCATACGATTTCTTCACCCCACTATTTCTCTTCCCCGTTTTCTTTCTTTCAAGCTTTTACCCTTCATCCTTTAATGGCTTCCCATTAATGGGTTCACCATTAACTTCATCTACTTTAATGCAATCCAAAGTCACTAAAAATCACAAATCTGGACAACCCCAAGTGGCAATGACGGATTTGACGAATAAAGTTGTGGTGCTTGACTCATGGCTTACCTCTCTGTTACAACTGCAAACCAAGGCTAATATTAGTGGAGACAAGTTTTGGGTTATTTGATGTTTGGGAAGACATCGGTTCCTTTATAATGACAAGAAAACAGGAAGTAAGTTGTCATTTATGTTTGTTATTCTTAAAAGTTCCAACCAATTTCTAGCTTTAAATTTATTTTTATTAATTTATGTTATGTAGTTATATAAATCTAGTAGGTGAAAATGAACTAATAAATGGTTTAATAATACATTTTTAATCATTTCATGTATCATGGTTTTTAGATTTTGATATAACATAAACTCAAGCTCATTCAACATCTTATAATTAGTTTTTTTTTATTGATTGCAGATGGATAAAACTTTAAAGTCTAGGACTTTGGTGTTTAAAGAACATGGCTGCCCTTTGTCAACCAAATCATAAACGAATCGCCCAAATCATAACCCTTGAGATAAGAGAGAAAGAGTTTGGTAGTAAGAGAAAGATAATATGATGCTTGGTTATACAAGAAACGAAGACACAATTGTAATGGATTTTATGTGTGAGTTTTTATGTTTCCTAATAGCTACATATGTAACATTTGCTAGTTACATAATGTAATGTTCAAACAATAAATAGAACCCAATCAGAAATATTTGTACTATGCAGCTCTTTTTGTTTGTCCCCATGTATCTGATGTACAATGAAATTTCCTCTTTTTTAACCATGACCATGTTTATGTATCTCTACCTGCTTGCGTTACACGTTTGATTTGTTATTAGCTAGCTTGTTCTTACCTGGTTACATATTTAACATAATTATATTGTTACTTGTGATTGTCAACCATCTTACCAAGCTTAGCAAAAGTTGAGATTCTGATCATCTACAAGAAAAAAATTTATCAACCAAAAAGATCTCGTATTTAAAAAACTGGAATTTAAAAAATGTCATGTTTAAAAAAAACTTAAATTTAAAAAATGTCATGTAACAATCCTAGTTACATGTGTTAAAAAACTAAAATTATAAAAATGTCATGTTTAACTGATCAAGATACCAACACATGTGGACTATTTATTTTTTATTAAGTTACATATGCGTATCAAGCTAGTTACATATTTGTAACATTGTAATTACATATGTAACAATCAAAAAGACATTACATCACCAAAAACATATATAGTCGAAGCAGGACGTGCTATAACATGACAGGAAATACAACAAAAATGTATATAATTTTTTAAATGCAATGTATACAAGTGAAATAGATATACCTTATAGGAACATGTGTCATTAATGTAAAATTAAATTTAAAAGCAAATTTTATGTATGTACATGTTACACATACTTAAAAATATACACATCTACAAAGAAAAAACACATAAATGTTACATATGTAAATAACAATGCAACATATTTAACTAGGCATGTTACACAAGCAACTACCGAAATATTAAATATGTAGATAACAATGTTCTATTATGTAATGTGATGTTACATATGTAACTAGGATGTTACACAAACAACTACCGAAATATTACATATATAGATAACAATGCTACATTATGTAATGCGATGTCATATATGAACTTTCATCAAACACATGAACACTTCTCTAAAAATGACCTAATTAAACTACTTAAAACACACACAAAACATCCCACCAATTAGCTACTTAAAAATTACATAATAAAAATCTTACAAATCTTTTGATAAAGTCAATAAAACATTTGTATTTTTAGTCATGTCAATTTACAAATCATACACATTCTCACTGTTCCATCATTACTTTTTAAACCTAACATTTTCTCTTTATATTCTCTCTTTTTCATCATTACTTTTGACTAATTGATTGATTTAATTGTTTGATTATTTATTTATTTATTTTTTATATATACGACTCACCCAAAAACATATGTAGTCAAAACGAGACGTGCTATAAAACAAATTACTCATATAAAAATATCATGTCATAAACTAGTTCTAGTGAATCAAGAAATTAAAAAAAAATCAACCTTTTTTTTATTAAGTTACATATTCGTAACAATACAATTTTATTTGTGTAACACGCTATTTACGTATGTGTAACATGCTAATTACATGTGTTACCACTATGATTTTTACATATATATGTTATCCTATTAATTACATATATGCCTCCACATGTTACATATTTGTAACATAATAATTACATATTTAACATTTCAAAGTTAAACATGAAAAATTACATGTTAAATAAAAAAAAACATTATCTTCTTAAGTAAATTAACATTATCGATCAAAAACTAGAATAAACATTTCATAGTGTCCCTTTCTTTGTCAAATAAACCACACCACCATCCTCGAATCATCCTTTTAGATTAATCAGCTTAAAAAGATATAAAACTGCACGAGTAAAATATACATGTAGCTACAACCCTTTATTGAAAAATAGTTATATGAATCAATTTATGAGTATTTTTAAACAGAAATGTATAATGATAAATGAGTGTTCAGTTGCGATGCCATTCCTTCTACTTCCCTTAATTTTCTTTTTGGTTTTTGAGCATTCTTCTTCTTTCCCTTCTTTTATTTTTTATCCCTTTTCTCCTCTGTTTTTTGTTTGCTTTTAGAACTCTCACCCTTTAAAACCTTCATTTCTCTGTTTTTATAAATTCAAATGATGTCAGCCCTTATTTATACATGTAACTCATAAGATATCCATCATTTTTCCAAAATTAACCTTTTTCCTAAGTTCATTGTTTTAAAATTATATCAAAACCCCATCTAGAGTAACCAAAAACTTAAAACAGATGAATATACTGAATCAAGTTTTACTTTTCGAAAGAATCTACAATGATAGAAAAAGTTTTTTTACCTTCGTAATGACTTCTTCAGTTTTCCATCCATTTTTTCAAAAAAATCTTTCTCGTCTTTCTTCCGTGATGTCTGTTAGAAAAGATTTTGAATGATAATCAACAGACTTCCATTCCTTTTTTTCGTCTTTCTTTCGTGATATCTCTTACAAGTGATTTTGAAGGATTTTTTCATCTATTTTCTTCTTGGACTTGAGGTTTTTTGAGAGTGAAATGTTGAAGATGTGGTGTTGATGAATGATTCAAATTTTGAATTCTAAAGGTTTTTTGGGAGTGAAATGTTAATGGTTTGATTTGATGGAGTAGGGATGGTGGTGAAATGATAGTAGTAGCCTGAACATATAGATATGACACTTCCCAAGTTAAAATCAGAGAAAAAAGAAAATACCTAAACTACCCTTTTGTAACTTTTATGCATTTATCTATTTTCTATTAATTTTTAAATAACCAAGCTTTAATCTCCATCATTGATCACCACTATTGATAAAAAATCATCTATGGCTACCTTTGGGTTTAATGGGTTTAATCACTTAAAGTGAGTTTAATATATATCCTTCCCCTATATATATACACATATATAATATATATATATATATAATATATAATATATATATATATATAGAGAGGGGATTGATCATTTGAGAACTCCTAAATACTGCGAGAACTCACGAGAACTTAATAAAAAACCAATCAAGACTATTTTTTTTACAACATTTATTTATTAGAACACAACATAAACAAATGAATCTATATATGTAAATTTACATGTATTCGTATATTAAAAAAATGTACATGTGTGTAAATTTACTATTTATACATGTGTAAATTTTTACCATTTACATATGTGTACAAATTTTTTTAAGAATAATTTAGAGATGAGAGATAGATTAATTGGAAAGATAAATTATTTTTTATGTTGTATATTAATAATAAAGATAGTAAAAACAAATGGTTTTGTTTGTTTTAATACAAGTTTTTGTGGTTCTCAAGTATTTATGTATGTATGATAACTTTTTTTTCACATATTTGTTAAATAAATCTCACATGAATGAGAATTGCATGGACCAACATTAATTTCATAGTCACTATGTATTTATAAATATCTTATTAATTCATAGATTTAAATTAAATAATGTCGGAAACGTAATGCCATCGTTTTCAAACCGTCCACTCCTTACTGGGACATTTGATTTTATTTTTAACTAGTATTATGGGCCTAGCGTTGCAGCGGGGGCGATAACCGTGAAAAAAATTAACGTTTAGATGGTGTCACGAACTCGCATGTTGAAGTAGACGTTGATAACATACGTAACTTTATGTAAAAAAACAAAACTTGGATGTTGCTAATAACATTCAAAACTTTATATAAAAAAGACGAAACACCACGTTACAGTGGTAGCGTAAAACCATGAAAAGAAAAAAAACACCCAATATTGGTATATTTGAAGATGAGCATTGAACGCTTTAAAAAACGGAACAGTTTAAAAAAGCGTTTAAAACAACCGGTCGACTTAAAAATGATATTACGAAAATTCATTTCGAAACACCACGTTATAGTGGTAGCGTAAAACCATGAAAAGAAAAAAAAAACACGTCATATTGGTATATTTGGAGATGAGCGTTGAACGTTTTAAAAAAACGGAACGGTTTAAAAAAACGTTTAAAACAACCAGTGGACTTAAAAATGATATTACGAAAATTCATGTCGAGCCGTATATAAAAATAGGCATTTCACAACGTCAAACTCGAAATTTTATAAAATATCATATTTTAAAAGTTGTAAGAGAAAAGTAAAAAAAAACTATGAAAAAATAGAAACCTTAAAGCAGTATTGACGACTCGTTCGTTTATGATTTGATGACTTGTACATTATTACACGCAACTCCGTTTTGAATGAAATTTATATCAAAACGTAGATAAAAATACGTGCGTCGCAACAATATATTCGAAACTTAAAGGGGAAAAAATAATTTTAAAATTAATTACAATAATAAAATACGCGATCGACAAAAACATGAATTTAGGTGTTAGAAAAAAAAATTATGCATAGAAGGGTTGTACCCTATGCATATTTGATGTGAGTTTTGGTTTTTAAGGTTTTACTAATATTAGCAAGTATAATTCCAACTAAATTAAAAATTTTATTTAGAAACAACAATGTTATCATATATTTGGTTTTTAAATAACACGAAAAACAATTTTTAAATTCAACATAAAATCTACCTTTGGTTTAAACAGAAATATTTAATAATTCACATATTTAAAAAACCAAAGGCAATTTGAATTTATTTTTTTTACCTCGATCCAATCATAAACATCACCATTTTGATACATGGAAGGATGTTGATAGACAAGGAAATGTATGGATATGTACAATTTAAAAAGATTCCAAGAAAAATGATAAATATAAAATCTAGATATTTATATTGGTTTTTCTAGAGCCGTTACTTTGCTAGATGACACAAAGAATATTATATATTTTGTATTTTGAAATGATATTTTTTTATTTTACTGCCTACTAGAGATTAGTTTTCACTATTTGTCATACTATTAATCAAAAATAAATCAGACGAATAACAAAACATTTAAGCTTAAACTATAAAGAAGTATACTTTATTTATTATTTAACTAGGTTAGAATCTCGTGTTAAATAAATGTAATGTTATATATACTTAGAAATAAAAAAATATGTCTTTAAAATCTCGTGTCCCTCCTATGATTTTTATTTATTAGTATAAATATATATTCCAAGATGCAATTAACTTTTTATTACTCCACTATTAAATTAATTTTTTATTTTTATATGTAATTAAAAATGGAACTATAATAATAAGTTTTGTTGCTAATTGCGTAGACTATTGGCAATGGAGAATATTGTCAAAAAATTTCAATCACATTTTTTAATTATTTATTTATTATTTTTTTATAATATTTATTCATATTTTAAATTTTCCGTACATAGAGGAAAATTTTAGCAGGTTGTTACAATTAGCCAGTTTAATTCAAATTCATTTATGTGATTGGTTATCAATTAATTTGCTATTTAAGTCGATAAAACTTTCAAATATATATTGTATAAAAAAAGAAAAAATGTTAAAGGAATGGTTTAGGCGGGAAAAGTAGCCAGAGGAAGCGTAGAATAGTGACATTTGGCAACCGTACTTACTCTTTTATTAGGTAGTATAGATAGATTAAAATACGGGTCACAACTTAAAAAATTAAAAAAATAAGTTCATAAAATCTGTACACCAGCATGTGGCTAAGGTCTAATATCAAGACTTATTATAAAACTCATGATAAATTATAGAAAGTTAACATTTTTTAAGTCGTTTCTAAATCACAATTTTAATACCATAGATACCTTTTGATAATTCACAAAATCACTTAATAATACAAGGTTGGTTAACAGTTTCTGAATTTGTAACATGGATGACCCTTGGCATGGAAGAACGTCTAATTCCTCCGTTAAATGGTAACAAGAGCATCCCACGTGATGGGTAATTTGGTAATTTCATTACCCAGCCTAAACAGAGTTGTCATCAGTTAGTCACTTCGTAAGCTTCCCGCTTTGAGTTATCGTCTTCTTCAACCTCAATCGTATCTTAGGGCAGTGAATCTTCTCCAAATCCTCTAACTGAGCTAACCAAAACCTCCTATTTTAGCCATCGCAAATGGTAGAAGTCAGTATGCATTGAAAAATTAGATATCCGACCAGTGATTTCGATTTTCAGCCAAACAAGGTTTATGGTACGTTTTTTTGAAATTATTTCTTATTTTCTACATGCAATTATTCAGAAGAGTCGATTATTGAGTTTTTAGTAGTTTGTTTAACATGAGTATCAAATTTTCTTTTCTTTTGGTTGATCGGCAGAATTGTACTCCAATCTGTTCTCGTTTAAGGTTCATTTTGGTTGTTAAGCAGAATTGTACCCCAATTTATGACTGTTTTTGGAAATTGATAACTGTTTGTACGAAGTGATCTCTGCTTTTTTTATTTTTTTACTTTTTGTTTTTTAAACTGTCCCTGTTTTTTAGAAATTTGTTAACTATTTTAACCACATGTTGACTGCTTCAATTCTAGGGAATTATTCAGCACTGGTTATTGTCTTTCCAGCATCAAAACATAAATTCCGTCTCAAACATATCCACCAGAATATGAAGTTACGTTGGAGGGATTCAAAGATTTCTTATGAAGCCGTGCCACATAAATTATAGGTTCATAATTACAGAAATGGTCCAACTAAATTAAAAATTTTATTTAGAAATAACAGTGTTATCATATATTTGGTTTTTAAATAACACGAAAATCAATTCTAAATTCAACATAAAATCTACTTTTGGTTTAAACAGAAATATTTAATAATTTAAATACTTAAAAAACCAATGGCAATTTTAAAATTATTATTTTTATCTCGATCAATCATAAACATTACGTTTAAATGAGGTTTGTAATCATTTTGATACATGGAAGGGTTGATAAGACAAGGAAATGTATGGATTATGTACAATTCAAAAAGATTCCAAGAAAGTGATGAATCTAGATATTTATATTAGTTTTTCTAGAGCCTTCAAACAAGTTACTAATCTTTTGTTTATTGCTAGATGACACAAAGAATAATATATATTTTGTAACAATCACTAGTTTAGTCTAGTGATAAAGTTGTATACCCGAGACTTTACTAAAATGAGGAGGTTTTGGGTTCAAGTCCCACTTGTGACAAAAAAAAGGGTCCAGGTTGAGACAGTGGGTTTTCTCACATGTGGTGGGTTTCCTCCTGAAGGAGATGAAGATGATCGGGTGTGTCAGTGGCCCGTCAGTGATCCAAATTGCCGTTAAAAAAATATAATATATATATATTGTATTTTTAAATTATATTCTTTATTTTACTACCTACTAGAGACTAGTTTTCACTATTTGTCACACCATTAATCAAAATAAACCAGAAGAATAACAAAACATTTAAGCTTAAACTATAAGGAAGTATACTTTATTTATTATTTAGAGTTAAATACGGTTTTAGTCACTGAGGTTTGACTAAAATAACCATTTTAGTCCAAAAGTTTAAATTTGCCTTTTTTAGTCTAATAGTTTTATTTTCGTATCAATTTTAGTCCAATAAGTTCATAAAATTTGTACACAAGCCAATGGCTAAGGTCTAATATCAAGGCTTAAAAACTCACTATAAATTATAGAAAGTTAACATTTTTTTTAAAATTTGTTAAATCACAATTTTAATACCACAGTCATCTTTTGATGATTAACAAATTAATCACTTAATAATACTAAAGTTACTAAAATTTACGATACATGAAATCATGAAGTGCAACTTAAGCACTATGTTGTTTTTCATTCACCCGAAATCAACAATTCGGTCTTATCATTTGAAGCTTAATAACTAATGTCGTACATAAAAGTAGATTCTCATATTGTATAAATTTTGAGTCACGTTATTGTTATTATAATTTTTATTTGTTTCTATCATCTTATCAATTATGACAACCAATCGTGTTCTTAAAATAAACATCATGATAATTACACCGAACGGGTCCATAACTATAACCTCTACATCAATCATTATAACTATTCATCGTCACATTAATATCAATGAAAAAACCAACACTTATTGGTATGGCTCCATTATTTTTATTTATAAATCACATTATTTTTCTAATAAACAAAACACATAATCAATTTAGAATAACTAATAAATATTTCATCATTTTCAAAATTTAAAAGTATCTATGTGTAGAAAAGGTTTATACTGTATGTTAGTAATAACAACTAAATTTGGAAGATAGCTTAAAGAAAACAGAAGATTTAGGAAACAAAATTTATCATATATATTTGTGCAAACCATGAATAATCGAATCATATATAATCAAGAATAATAAACCATGGCATGCATCCAAAGAAAAAAGTTATGTTATTTTTCATCAAGTTAAATATGCGTGTGTGTGTGTGTATATATATATATATATATATATATATATATATATATATATATATATATATATAGGGGTATGTTCTTTTGAGAAGCAACAATATATTAAGAACCGTGAGAACCGCATTAACTCTTACTCTATTTATACTATAAATTTACTAGAAAGCATGTACATTTCAATATGTTTAAGGTTTGGTTTTAAAAGACCTCGAATTTATAGTCGTTTTTTTAAATGCATATATGCACTCACACTAAAGCAACAAATGAATGCATATATGCATATTTTTATACTTTTCTTAAAAAAATTAGGAGAGAGGAGATAAACTCAAACTAAGAATGGAAAAAGATAAATAAAACATTGTTGTTGAATTTTACTTTTTTTCACTAAAGCGATATGTACACGTTTTGTGTGGTTCTTTCGGTTCTCAACATATAATTGGTTCTCAAAAGAACATGTCCCTATATATATATATATATATATATATATATATATATTATAATTTCTTTATAGTGAAAAAAATAAATTCTACAATCCATTAAATTGCTTAGGGTGGAGGGGTTGGAACCCCTTCAACCCTAAGTAGAGGTGCACAAAAAAAACCGTTTGGAAATCCAAACCGGTTCAAAACCGTTACCCGAACCGGACGCAAACTGGTTTACCCTAAACTGGTTCCTAACATATTCAAACCGCCAGTTATAGACTGGTTTACCCATTTAGCACGCTGAACCGGTTCAAGACCGGTTCACCAAACCGGTTTTTCTTGACCATTTAAACCGGTTTTTCGCTGAAAAAAAAATATTTATAGCCGTTAGTGACCTTTTTTGGTTTTTTTCCACCCATTTTAACCCCAAATCACATTATAAATATGTAGTGGGTGTTTTGCTTAAATCACACATCTCAAACCTGCTCTCTAAACACTCTAATATAAAAAAACACTCAAAAACGCTCAAAATAACTATGGCTGATTCAAGCTTTGGTGTTTCCTCTTCCGAAGTTACCGTTGTGAGAATCATACCAACAACGAGAAACCCCGCAATTTGGTTAAACTACGATCTATGTGAGTTGTCTAACGGGATGGAACGTGCAAAAAAGATTCAAACTCTAGTTTGAAAACTCATATGAAAAAATCTTGCCCGACTTTGAAGAAAAATCCGGGTGAGGGTCAAGCATCTATGACAACCGAGGGAGGAATTTGGAACTTTGATCCAAATATTGTTCGAGATAGAATGTCGAAGTTAGTGATTCAAAAAGGTTTGTCGTTCATCCACTTCGACAACCTGCACGTGACGAGGATGATTCAAGAAACTCTTCAACCGCGTTATCATCAAGTAAGTTGCACTACTCTTTAGATGAGATTGTTTAAAAATGTGGAAAAAATAAAAAACAAATTAATTTTAGGTTTTGAAAAATTAGAAACCGGTGTGAACTTAACCACCGATGTTTGGTCGGCTCCACATGGTATTCCCGATTCGTATCTTTGCGTTACAGCTCATTGGGTTGATCCCAATACGTGGCAAATGATGAAGCGTATAATCGCGTTTGATTTGTTTGAATATCCGCGCACCGATGAAAATTTATTTTATATTTTAGATGGTGTGATAACCGATTTTAAATTACAAAATAAATTTTTTTCAATATCTTTTGATAATGCCTCAAATAATACGAATGCGCTTCAAAAACTAATATTAAAATATAAACCGATTTGCAACGGCGCTTTTTTTCATAGTCGATGTTTTGCACACATCATCAACTTGGTCGTGCAATACGGACTTGCGGTTGAACCCGTTTTTGATTTAACTAATGTTTTTCGAGTCATGCTTAAAGACGTTTTTAGTAGTAGCAAAAGAAGATATCATGAATATATTAAACTTTGTCGTGATATGGGTTTTATTTGCTTAGGTCCCAATTGGGACCTCTCGACAAGATGGAATTGAACTCATAAAATGTTTCATAGTGTTATACGTCAAAGATCAACTTCAGAAATTTTTCATGAAACGCTTTCCTCAAAACCGCGTCGTAAAATTCAAAAATTTCCGTCTACGAGTTGGTACATTCTTGAAAATATAACCGAATTACTCGAAGTTTTTAAAACCGCCACCACTTTTTTATCCGGGGTTTATTACCCCACAAGTCCTTTGGCTCTTAAACAAATATTTATAATGTGTAACAAATTAGCCGAGCTTGAAAATAAAAATCCTTTTTTTACGAGCATGATAAAACCGATGAAAGCTAAATTTGTTAAATATTTTAAAGATATGCCTCCCGTTATAACTTGTGCCGCCGCGTTAAACCCTACAATTAATATTTTCGGTGTTGAAACTTTGATTGATAAAATAACTTACGATTTGGATTTGGATTGTGAACAGTTTAATTTTGCAACTATAGCAAAAACATATTTTAACAAATGTTTGCAAGATTTGTTTGATATTTATTTAACTAAATATGGTACAACACCAACCCCACATGATACGATGGGTGTGGGTGTGGGCGTGGGCGCATCAAGTAGTAGCTCGAGGAATGTTAGCTTAAATTTATATAACGAAATGAGAAATGAATTTAGTAAATGGGCTCGAGGTACCACCCTGAGTAGCGAACTCGGAAGGTATATTGGAACCAACTTTTTATCATTTATGAGTCTGGATGTTTTTAAGAACTTTGATATTTTGGCTTGGTGGAAAGGAAACGAAGTTACTTTTCCTATTTTTTCCACCATGGCCCGTGATGTACTAACCGTCCAAGATTCCACGGTAGCTTCGGAATCCGCCTTTTCTTTTAGTGGCAGAGTTTTATCGATACGAAGAACTAGACTCACTCCCGTGGCAATGAAAATGTGCATTTGCTTGAAAGACAATTTGGATGCGGTAGAAAGGATACAAGATACAAGTTCGCTTGAAGACGAAATTCAAGTCGAAGAATTCATACACGAAACCGAGATCAACCAAGGATTGGCGAACCCCCTTACGGATGCAGAACTCGCCGAAGATGAAAAACTAAGAGGCTCCACTTGTAACTCCGATCATTCCGAGAATGACGGCGAATAATAAACAAAAAAAACTCCAAAAAATAAAAAATATATTTTCCATTATCTCGTATTTTCGAAATATCTAGTTTTATTTTGTAATGTTTTATGATTTCCGAACTTCTACAAGATAAATAAACGTTTAACTTTATGTATTTAGTTGTAAAAGATTTATTTTTTAATTTATTTCAATTTTTTACAAAAAAACCGGTTTAGTAACCCGAACCGGTCGGGAACCGAACTGAACCGGTTAGATAGGTTTTGGATTTCATGCTTTTGCACACCGGTTTAACCCGAACCAGTTTTTGTCAAAACCGGTTTTGCCTTGTCGTTTACCAAACCGGTTCGGGCCGGTTTTGAACCGGTTCGGTTAAAAAAACCGTTTTGTGCACCTCTAACCCTAAGTACCCTAAGGTTTATCCAATCAAAACACGCTACGTAATGACACGTCATTTTTACCCTAAACTACCCGAATGTGTTGCGGTGGTGAACCCGAACCTAGACTTGCTTTTCAACCAATCAGGGACTATCTCGTTTGTTTTCTTCGGCTTAAATCCACGGCTTCGCGAACCCGTTCCCCTAACCCGTGAGGTTTGCGGCGGTACGTGTTCCCCTCTTACCCGTGTGAACCCGAGCTCCACCCCATCCACCCTTAGTAAATGATATATACTAATCCTATGAGTTAGATATGTCATGAGTTGGCATTTTCTATTGAAATGAATACCATTTATATCGCGTCAATACAATTAATATTCGCCTTAATTGTGTATTGAATGTTAAACATTTTATATAGTACGTTCTTCTGGTCTTGACCAACAACGGTCAAAACGTTGGTGCCCACATGTAGTTGATAGTTACCCATGATCATGTCTTCCTAGTTCAACATCTCAAATACCATCATGCGTTTCTAAAAGAACAAATCCCTTGAGTTTACGGTCTCTCCGAGATTTCGTGCTAATAAAATGTTACAAAAGTAAATAATAGTAGGAGAAAAGCTTAAAAGTAAGTAACAATGTAAGTGTTAAATTATCACATATCGTTTATACTTTATAGACTAAAAAGAGAAACAATTTATATATAATTGTTATCCATTTTTTCTAAATATGCTTTACTAATTTACAAACTGAATGTGGCCGATTACGTTAGTCACTTGATACAAGTTTTCGTCATAGTGCCACACAACCTAGCTGGGTTTAGGAGTGTAAACAAGTCAAGCCGACTCGTGAGCTACTCAGGATCGACTTGCTAAAATATCGAATTAAGCCGAGCTTATACGAGGCTCGAGCCTAGAAATAAGCTTGTTTAATAAACGAGTTCGAGCTGGCTCGCGAACATAAACGAGCCTATTATTTATATAGTTTTTATTTAATATATTAAATATATATGTATATAATAATTAGTATATATACAATTATGATAAAAATAACTAAATAATATATTTTATGTTATATATAAAAATTATCAATCTACTTAAAAACAAAGGTCGGTGGAAATAGTAAATGGCAAACTCTCTTCCTTCAACTTTGGAAAATGGCAAACTCTCTCCCCCAACTTTGGAAAATGGCAAACTCTCTCCCCCAACTTTGGCAAATGGCAAACTCTTCCCACAAGTTTGGCAAATGGTAAAATACCCTTAAACTTTGTAAAATGTCACTTTAACCCACTCAAGTTTCTAAAGTTTATAGTTTACTCCCTGTAATATATATAATCTAATATCTTCCTCAATAACTTTCGTTCGTTAATTATTATTTTTCTTGACGTCCCGGTGTTAATAACGGAGTTGTATTCAAAATAGAGTATTTTTTAGGTATCGTGAGTTATTTCGACTGACGGTCACATGTTGTTACCGTGAAGAATGACACCGACTGCAAAACATCGGTACATTATATAACTGTCTTTTATCTATGTTTCGATCTCCACAGCTGAGTCATCATAACTTCATATGTTTCTTTATGTATTTAACCACGTTTTTTTCTTAGCAACGTTAATGTCACCGCCTCAACCGTTTAAGGTCCGTCTCCCGCCGCGGAGCGCGAGGCAAAATTTATCGTTATAATAAAAATAAAGATATAAATTATTTAATAAAACAACAAACGAGCCGAGCTCGAGCTTGAAAAACTACTCACGAACTGAGCTTGAGCTTTACAAATAGAGCTCGAAACGAGCAAAGCTAAGCTCTTTGTAAGTTAAATAGGTCAAGCTTAGCCTCAGCTCGGCTCATTTACACCCCTAGTGGGGTTTGATGTGGCAAGCGATGGATGTCACCGTGTGTGGTTGAATCATCGCTCCGTGAGGAAAAACAACAAAAAACCAAAGAATTGAACGAGCAGCGGGCTACGCGAACACCACGCCTCACTTGTATACCGGACGGCGTAATTAATCACTAAAATATGATGCCTTGGTGAACACGTTACATATAAAATAGTTTTAGCACTCTATAAAAAAGAATAAAAGTAAATAACTTTAAATTAACCCTAAACCTTTTTGGACGGAAAAAAAAAAGTTAAATTGACAAGAAGAAGTTGACATGAGATTAATGAATCATAAAATAACAGAAAAAGCTTAAAAAAATGGTCTAATGGAACTCTGTCCATTCTTCATCTTCTCTATTTCTCCACAACCATACTGTTACTTCTCCTTCCACATTTCCATAACAACAACCTAAATTGCTTCATCAAAATCTGAAATCAAACCACGTGAAAAACTCCATCTCCTCTAGATCTACACAACAATATATTCGAAATTTATAAGAGAGAAAAATAATTTTAAAATTAATTATAATAATAAAATACTCGATCGACAAAAAACATGAATTTAGGTGTTAGAAAAAAATAATAATTTATGCATAGAAGGGTTGTACCCTATGCATATTTGATGTGAGTTTTGGTTTTTAAGGTTTTACTAATATTAGCAAGTATAATTCCAACTAAATTAAAAATTTTATTTAGAAACAACAATGTTATCATATATTTGGTTTTTAAATAACACGAAAAACAATTCTAAATTCAACATAAAATCTACCTTTGGTTTAAACAGAAATATTTAATAATTCACATATTTAAAAAACCAAAGGCAATTTAAATTTTTTTTTTTACCTCGATCCAATCATAAACATCACCATTTTGATACATGGAAGGATGTTGGTAGACAAGGAAATGTATGGATATGTACAATTTAAAAAGATTCCAAGAAAAATGATAAATATAAAATCTAGATATTTATATTGGTTTTTCTAGAGCCGTTACTTTGCTAGATGACACAAAGAATATTATATAATTTGTATTTTGAAATGATATTTTTTTTATTTTACTGCCTACTAGAGATTAGTTTTCACTATTTGTCATACTATTAAGAGTTAACTACGTTGATAGTCCCTATGGTTTGTTAAAAGTAACAAGTTCAGGTACTAATGGTTTAAAGTAGCAAGTTTGGGTACTAACTTTCATTTTTGTAACACTATTAGATACTAAGACTAACGTTCGTTAACCTTTTTGTTAAGTTTAGGTAAAATGACCAAATTACCCTTTAATTACTTAAGAGACCATTTGTATAACTAACTCTATTTTATGATAGGGATCATTTGTGTAATTTCCATAAAATATTAAATAAATAAACTTAAATCTAAATCATATTCCTCACACATAATCACACAAATGTCCAGTTCAAATCCACGCCCACTCATCTCTTTCTCCACCATCGTCGTTGTGTAAGCCCTCAATTTTGAATGTCTGGGTTATGTGATCAAACACAAGACGTTAATTGCTACTGCACCTTCGACCTTACCCCTTTGCCACTAGAACTCACCATTTCAAAATCTCTCATGATTTGGCATTCAGTTCAAACAGAGAACAAATTAGCTTCACATACCTTGAAATCTTGCAATCGGTGGCTTTATATATGCAATTGTAGTCAACAATTTGGATACAACTCTGCAAATTTGAGAGAATAATGAGAACCATCATCGTTTGATAACCCAAAGAGTGTGTGACTCGATGGTGTAGTCACGAAAATTGTTTGCAAAGAAAGTGTGGTCACGACAAAGGTTGTGCGATTCGATGGTTTAGTGGTTCACCAAGAGGCTGTGTGATTCGAGTAATGGGGAGAGAGAGTCACGAGATGGTGAGAACGAGGGGGGTTTGGGGATGGAGAGAGGAAGTCGATTATAAGATGGTGAAAGGAATACGACACAGGAGATAGGTCTCAATCGCTGGAGTTCTTTCACGGGCGGTGGCCGAAAATAAATGGGATAGGGAGAGGCTACTGTTGCGGTGGTGGATGAGGTGTTTTTAGATCAAATGAGGAAGATGGGAGAACAAGGAAAGGGGTGGCTTTTAAATAAATGGTCACTGTTAATAATAACAGTTACATAGGTAGTCCCTGTTGAAAATAGTCAAAGGGTAAAAAAGTTATTTAACTCCAACTTAACAAAAAATTTAACGAATGTTAGTCTTAGTACCTAATAGTGTTACAAAAATGAAAGTAGTACCTAAACTTGCTATTTCAAACCATTAGTACCTGAACTTGTTACTTTTGACAAACCACAGGGACTATCCATGTAATTAACTCTACTATTAATAAAAAATAAATCAGATGAATAACAAAACATTTAAGCTTAAACTATAAAGAAGTATACTTTATTTATTATTTAACTAGGTTAGAATCTCGTGTTGAATAAATGTAATGTTATATATACTTAGAAATAAAAAAAATATGTCTTTAAAATCTCGTGTCCCTCCTAAGATTTTTATTTATTAGTATAAATATATATTCCAAGATGCAATTAACTTTTTATTACTCCACTATTAAATTAATTTTTTATTTTTATATGTAATTAAAAATGGAACTATAATAATAAGTTTTGTTGCTATTTGCGTAGACTATTGGCAATGGAGAATATTGTCAAAAAATTTCAATCACATTTTTTAATTATTTATTTATTATTTTTTTATAATATTTATTCAAATTTTAAATTTTCCGTACAGAGGAAAATTTTAACAGGTTGTTACAATTAGCCAGTTTAATTCAAATTCATTTATGTGATTGGTTATCAATTAATTTGCTATTTAAGTCAATGAAACTTTCAAATATATATTGTATAAAAAAAGAAAAAAATTGTTAAAGGAATGGTTTAGGCGGGAAAAGTAGCCAGAGAAGGCGTAGAATAGTGACATGTGGCAACCGTACTTACTCTTTTATTAGGTAGTATAAATAGATTAAAATACGAGTCGCAACTTAAAAAATTAAAAAAATAAGTTCATAAAATCTGTACACCGGCCTGTGCCTAAGGTCTAATATCAAGACTTATTATAAAACTCATGATAAATTATAGAAAGTTAACATTTTTAAGTCGTTTCTAAATCACAATTTTAATACCATAGATACCTTTTGATAATTCACAAAATCACTTAATAATACTAAAGTTACTAAAGTTTATGATACATTAAATCCTGATCAATCCAACTTAAGTATTATGTTGTTTTCCATTAACCTGAATCAACAATTCGGTCTTGAAGCTTAATAAGGTTTTCTTTAACTAATGTCGTACATAAAAATAGATTCCCATCTTCTATAAACTTTTGAGTCATGTTTTTATAATTTATATTTGTTTCCATTGTCTTATTAATTAGGGCGACCAATTATATTCTTAAAATAAACATCATAATAATTACACCGAGCGGGTCCATAACCATGACCTCTACATTGATCATTATAACTACTCATCGTCACATTCGCATCAAAGAATAAATCAACACTTATCGGCATGGCTTTAGTATTTTTTTTTATAAAGAGTTAGTTACACCGATGGCCCTTGTGGTTGACACTTTTGGAAAGGTTGGCCCTCAAGCGCGCTAAATTACAAGGTTGGTTAACAGTTTCTGAATTTGTAACATGGATGACCCTTGGCATGGACGAACGTCTAATTCCTCCGTTAAATAGTAACAAGAGCATCCCACGTGATGGGTAATTTGGTAATTTCATTGCCCAGCCTAAACAGAGTTGTCATCAGTTAGTCACTACGTAAGCTTCCCGCTTTGAGTTATCGTCTTCTTCAACCTCAATCGTATCTTAGGGCAGTGAATCTTCTCCAAATCCTCTAACTGAGCTAACCAAAACATCCTATTTTAGCCATCGCAAACGGTAGAGGTCAGTATGCATTGAAAAATCGAGATATCCGACTAGTGATTTCGATTTTCAGCCAAACAAGGTTTATGGTACGTTTTTTTGCTACTTTTTAAAAATTATTTCTTATTTTCTACATGCAATTATTCAGAAGAGTCGATTATTGAGCTTTTAGTAGTTTGTTTAACATGAGTATCAAATTTTCTTTTCTTTTGGTTGATCGGCAGAATTGTACTCCAATCTGTTTTTCGTTTAAGGTTCATTTTTGTTGTTCAGCAGAATTGTACCCCAATTTATGACTGTTTTTGGAAATTGATAACTGTTTGTACGAAGTGATCTCTGCTTTTTTTATATTTTTTACTTTTTTTTTTTAAACAGTCCCTGTTTTTTAGAAATTTGTTAAACTATTTTAACCACATGTTGACTGCTTCAATTATAGGGAATTATTCAGCACTAGTTATTGTCTTTCCAGCATCAAAACATAAATTCCGTCTCAAACATATCCACCAGAATATGAAGTTACGTTGGAGGGGTAAGGGATTCAAAGATTTCTTATGAAGCCGTGCCACATCAACAATAGATAAATTATAGGTTCATAATTACAGAAATGGTCCAACTAAATTAAAATTTTTATTTAGAAATAACAGTGTTATCATATATTTGGTTTTTAAATAACAAGAAATTCAATTCTAAATTCAACATAAAATCTACTTTTGGTTTAAACAGAAATATTTAATAATTTAAATACTTAAAAAACCAAAGGCAATTTTAAAATTATTTTTTTTATCTCGATCAATCATAAACATTACGTTTAAATGAGGTTTGTAATCATTTTGATACATGGAAGGGTTGATAAGACAAGGAAATGTATGGATTATATGTACAATTCAAAAAGATTCCAAGAAAGTGATGAATCTAGATATTTATATTAGTTTTTCTAGAGCCTTCAAACAAGTTACTAATCTTTTGTTTATTGCTAGATGACACCACAAAGAATAGTATATATTTTGTAACAATCACTAGTTTAGTCTAGTGATAAAGTTGTATATCCAAGACTTTACTAAAATGAGGAGGTTTTGAGTTCAAATCCCACTTGTGACAAAAAAGGGGTCCAGGTTGAGACAGTGGGTTTTCTCACATGTGGTGGGTTTCCTCCTGAAGGAGATGAAGATGATCGGGTGTGTCAGTGGCCCGTCAGTGATCCAAATTACCGTTAAAAAAATATAATATATATATATATATTGTATTTTTAAATGATATTTTTTATTTTACTACCTACTAGAGACTAGTTTTCACTATTTGTCACACCATTAATCAAAATAAACCAGAAGAATAACAAAACATTTAAGCTTAAACTATAAGGAAGTATACTTTATTTATTATTTAGAGTTAAATACGGTTTTAGTCCCTGAGGTTTGACTAAAATAACAATTTTAGTTCAAAAGTTTAAATTTGTTTTTTTAGTCTAATAGTTTCATTTTCATATCAATTTTAGTCCGATAAGTTTATAAAATTTGTACACAAGCCAATGGCTAAGGTCTAATATCAAGGCTTAAGAACTCACTATAAATTATAGAAAGTTATAATTTTTTTTTTAAATCTGTTAAATCACAATTTTAATACCATAGTCATCTTGTGATAATTAACAAATTAATCACTTAATAATACTAAAGTTACTAAAATTTACGATACATGAAATCATGAAGTCCAACTTAAGCACTATGTTGTTTTTCATTCACCCGAAATCAACAATTCGGTCTTGTCATTTGAAGCTTAATAACTAATGTCGTACATAAAAGTAGATTCTCATATTGTATAAATTTTGAGTCACGTTATTGTTATTATAATTTTTATTTGTTTCTATCATCTTATCAATTATGACAACCAATCGTGTTCTTAAAATATATATTTGTGCAAACCATGAATAATCTTTTAAAAGTATCTATGTGTAGAAAAGGTTTATACTGTATGTTAGTAATAACAACTAAATTTGGAAGATAGCTTAAAGAAAACAGAAGATTTAGGAAACAAAATTTATCATATATATTTGTGCAAACCATGAATAATCGAATCATATATAATCAAGAATAATAAACCATTAATAATCATGGCATGCATCCAAAGAAAAAAATTATGTTATTTTTCATCAAGTTAAATATGCGTGTGTGTATATATATATATTATAATTTCTTTATAGTGAAAAACAATAAATTCTACAATCCATTAAATAGCTTAGGGTGGAGGGGTTGGAACCCCTTCAACAACCCTAAGTAGAGGTGCACAAAAAAAACCGTTTGGAAATCGAAACCGGTTCAAAACCGTTACCCGAACCGGACGCAAACCGGTTTACCCTAAACTGGTTCCTAACATATTCAAACCGCCGGTTCTAGACCGGTTTACCCATTTAGCACGCTGAACCGGTTCAAGACCGGTTTTTCAAGTCCGGTTCACCAAACCGGTTTCTCTTGACCAGTTTAAACCGGTTTTTCGCTGAAAAAAAATATTTATACCCGTTAGTGACCTTTTTTGGTTTTTTTCCACCCATTTTAACCCCAAATGACATTATAAATATGTAGTGAGTGTTTTGCTTAAATCACACATCTCAAACCCGCTCTCTAAACACTCTAATATAAAAAAAACACTAAAAAACGCTCAAAATAACTATGGCCGATTCAAGCTTTGGTGTTTCCTCTTTCGAAGTTACCGTTGTGAGAATCATACCAACAACGAGAAACCCCGCAATTTGGTTAAACTACGATCTATGTGAGTTGTCTAACGGGATGGAACGTGCAAAAAGGATTCAAACTCAAAAGGATTCAAACTCTAGTTTGAAAACTCATATGGAAAATCTTGTCCGACTTTGAAGAAAAATCCGGGTGAGGGTCAAGCATCTATAACAACCGAGGGAGGAATTTGAAACTTTGATCCAAATATTGTTCGAGATAGAATGTCGAAGTTAGTGATTCAAGAAGGTTTTACGTTCATCCACTTCGACAACCTGCGCGTGACGAGGATGATTCAAGAAACACTTCAACCGCGTTATCATCAAGTAAGTTGCACTACTCTTTAGATGGGATTGTTTAAAAATGTGAAAAAAAGCAAAAAATGAATTAATTTTAGGTTTTGAAAAATTGGAAACCGGTGTGAACTTAACCACCGATGTTTGGTCGGCTCCACATGGTATTCCCGATTCGTATCTTTGAGTTACCGCTCATTGGGTTGATCCCAATACGTGGCAAATGATGAAGCGTATAATCGCGTTTGATTTGTTTGAATATCCGCGCACCGATGAAAATTTATTTTATATTTTAGATGGTGTGATAACCGATTTTAAATTACAAAATAATTTTTTTTCAATATTTGTTGATAATGCCTCAAATAATACGAATGCGCTTCAAAAACTAATATTAAAATATAAATCGATTTGCAACGGCGCTTTTTTCCATAGTCGATGTGTTGCACACATCATTAACTTGGCCGTGCAAGACGGGCTTGCGTTTGAACCCGTTTTTGATTTAACTAATGCTTTTCGAGTCATGCTTAAAGACGTTTTTAGTAGTAGCAAAAGAAGATATCATGAATATATAAACTTTGTCGTGATATGGGTTTTATTTGCTTAGGTCCCAATTGGGACCTCCCGACAAGATGGAATTGAACTCATAAAATGTTTCATAGTGCTATACGTCAAAGACCAACTTTAGAAATTTTTCATGAAATGCTTTTATCAAAACCGCGTCGTAAAATTCAAAAAATTCCGCCTACGAGCTGGTACATTCTTGAAAATATAACCGAATTGCTTGAAGTTTTCAAAACCGCCACCACTTTTTTATCCGGGGTTTATTACCCCACAAGTCCTTCGGCTCTTAAACAAATATTTCTAATGTGTAACAAATTAGCCGAGCTTGAAAATAAAAATCCTCTTTTTACGAGCATGATAAAACCGATGAAAGCTAAATTTGTTAAATATTTTAAAGATATGTCTCCCGTTATAACTTGTGCCGCCGCGTTAAACCTTACAATTAATGTTTTCGGTGTTGAAACTTTGATTGATAAAATAACTTACGATTTGGATTTGGATTGTGAACAATTTAATTTTGCAACTGTAGCAAAAAATATTTTAACAAATGTTTGCAAGATTTGTTTGATATTTATTTAACTAAATATGGTACAACACCAACCCCATATGATACGATGGGTGTGGGCGTGGGCGCATCAAGTAGTAGCTCGAGGAATGTTAACTTAAATTTATATAACGAAATGAGAAATGAATTTAGTAAATGGGCTCGAGGTACCACCCCGAGTAGCGAACCCGGAACGTATATTGGAACAAACTTTTTATCATTTATGAGTCCGGATGTTTTTGAGAACTTTGATATTTTGGCTTGGTGGAAAGGAAACGAAGTTACTTTTCCTATTCTTTCTACCATGGCCCGTGATGTACTAACCGTCCAAGCTTCCACGGTAGCTTCGGAATCCGCCTTTTCTTTTAGTGACAGGGTTTTATCGATACGAAGAACTAGACTCTCTCCCGTGGCAATGAAAATGTGCATTTGCTTGAAAGACAATTGGATGCAGTAGAAAGGACACAAGATACAAGTTCGCTTGAAGACGAAATTCAAGTCGAAGAATTCATACACGAAACCGAGATCAATCAAGGATTGGCGAACACTCTTACGGATGAAGAACTCGCCGAAGATGAAAAACTAAGAGGCTCCACTTGTAACTCCGATCATTCCGAGCATGACGGCGAAGAATAAACAAAAAAAACTCCAAAAAATAAAAATATATTTTTCATTTTCTCGTATTTTCGAATTATCTAGTTTTATTTTGTAATGTTTTATGATTTCCGAACTTCTACAAGATGAATAAACGTTTAACTTTATATATTTAGTTGTAAAAGATTTATTTTTTAATTTATTTCAATTTTTTACAAAAAAACCGGTTTAGTAACCCGAACCGGTCGGGAACTGAACTGAACCGGTTAGATAGGTTTTGGATTTCATGCTTTTGCACACCGGTTTAACCCGAACCGGTTTTGGTCAAAACCGGTTTTGCCTTCTTGTTGACCAAACTGGTTCGTGCCGGTTTTGAACCGGTTCGGTTAAAAAACCGTTCTGTGCACCTCTAACCCTAAGTACCCTAAGGTTTATCCAATCAAAACACGCTATGTAATGACACGTCATTTTTACCCTAAACTACCCGAATGGGTTGCGGTGGTGAACCCGAACCCAGACTTGCTTTTCAACCAATCAGGGACTATCTCGTTTATTTTCTTTGGCTTAAATCCACGGCTTCGCGAACCCGTTCTCCTAACCCGTGAGGTTTGCGGCGGTACATGTTCCCCTCTTACCCGTATGAATCCGAGCTCCACCCCGTCCACCCTTAGTAAATGATATATACTAATCCTATGAGTTAGATATGTCATGAGTTGGCATTTTCTATTGAAATGAATACCATTTATATCGCGTCAATACAATTAATATTCGCCTTAATTGTGTATTGAATGTTAAACATTTTATATAGTACGTTCTTCTGGTCTTGAGCAATAACGGTCAAAACGTTGGTGCCCACATGTAGTTGATAGTTACCCATGATCATGTCTTCCTAGTTCAACATCTCAAATACCATCATGCGTTTCTAAAAGAACAAATCCCTTGAGTTTACGGTCTCTCCGAGATTTCGTGCTAATAAAATGTTACGAAAGTAACTAATAGTAGGAGAAAAGCTTAAAAGTAAGTAACAATGTAAGTGTTAAATTATCACATATCGTTTATACTTTATAGACTAAAAAGAGAAACAATTTATATATAATTGTTATCCATTTTTTCTAAATATGCTTTACTAATTTACAAACTGAATGTGGCCGATTACGTTAGTCACTTGATACAAGTTTTCGTCATAGTGCCACACAACCTAGCTGGGTTTAGGAGTGTAAACAAGTCAAGCCGACTCGTGAGCTACTCAAGATCGGCTTGCTAAAATATCGAATTAAGCCGAGCTTATACGAGGCTCGAGCCTAGAAATAAGCTTGTTTAATAAACGAGCTCGAGCTTCACTTATCAAGTCGAGCTGGCTCGCGAGCATAAACGAGCTTATTATTTTTATAATTTTTATTTAATATATTAAATATATATGTATATAATAATTAGTATATATACAATTATGATAAAAATAACTAAATAATATATTTTATGTTATATATAAAAATTATTAATCTACTTAAAAACAAAGGTCGGTGGAAATAGTAAATGGCAAACTCTCTTCCTTCAACTTTGAAAAATGGCAAACTCTCTCCCCCAACTTTGAAAATGGCAAACTCTCTCCCCCAACTTTGGCAAATGGCAAACTCTCCCCATAAGTTTGGAAAAAGGTAAAAATACCCCTAAACTTTGTAAAATATCACTTTAACCCACTTAAGTTTCTAAAGTTTATAGTTTACTCCCTGTAATATATATAATCTAATATCTTCCTCAATAACTTTCGTTCGTTAATTATTTTTTTCTTGTCGTCCCGGTGTTAATAACGAAGGGTCATAACTTCATATGTTTATTTATGTATTTAATCACGTTTTTTTCTTAGCCACGTTAATGTTACCGCCTCAACCGTTTAAGGTCCGCCTCCCGCCGCGGAGCGCGAGGCAAAATTTATCGTTATAATAAAAATAAAGATATAAATTAATTAATAAAACAACAAACGAGCCGAGCTCGAGCTTGAAAAACTACTTACGAACCGAGCTTGAGCTGTACAAATAGAGCTCGAAACGAGCAAAGCTCGAGCTCTTTGTAAGTTAAAAAGATCAAGCTTAGCCTCAGCTCGGCTCATTTACACCCTTAATGGGGTTTGATGTGGCAAGCGATGGATGTCCCCGTGTGTGGTTGAATCATCGCTCCGTCAGGAAAAACAACAACAAACCAAAGAATTGAACTAGCAGCGGGCTATGCGAACACCACGCCTCACTTGTGACGCACCGAGAGCCGCAACGTGCGTGAAATGTATACCGGACGACGTAATTAATCACTAAAATATGATGCCTTGGTGAACACGTTACATATAAAATAGTTTTAGCACTCTATAAAAAAGAATAAAAGTAAATAACTTTAAATTAACCCTAAACCTTTTTGGACGAAAAAAAAAAGTTAAATTGACAAGAAGAAGTTTTTTTTTTGGGAAGCCGAACATTAAATGTTGTGACGTCACACCCCCTGTCATATGGGAGAGACTCGTCCAACTCTGGTCAATATGTTGTCTTAACCGGGTCCATTTGGCGTCAGAGTTGGAGAGTTTTCAAGAAAAACCCCACCCAATACGGCTCCTTTCGGGCTTGAGGGAGAGCCGAGGCTCAAACCCTGGATCGACGTGGGTAAAACATGATGCATCATCCTAAAAGGCCTCATTTGCGATGACACAGAAATTAATGATGATGACAGGAATTAAACCAGGATCCCTTGATACTTCATGCATCACCTCAATTATTACACCAGAACACATTTGACAACAACAAGAAGTTGACATGAGATTAATGAATCATAAAATAACAGAAAAAGCTTAAAAAAATGGTCTAATGGAACTCTGTCCATTCTTCATCTTCTCTATTTCTCCACAACCATACTGTTACTTCTCCTTCCACATTTCCATAACAACCACCTAAATTGCTTCATCAAAATCTGAAATCAAACCACGTGAAAAACTCCATCTCCTCTACATCTACACAACAAAATTCAACGCTGCTGATGAGGTAATGTCTGTTTCCTTTCATCGCATCGAATCTCGAAAAACTGTGAATAAAAATGACCAATAGTTCAGTGGACGCACGATCATCGAGAGTTGGGAGTTTAGGTTCGTTAGCCGTACGATCATCAAGTAATGGTAGTTTACAACAAAATCAAGTCGGATTAGGGTTAGGGTTACAGCAACAAATGAATCAATTAATTTCGCCAGTTGTTTCGTCTAAAAAGGCTTCCAAGATGTTTGTTAATAAAGAGAAGGATAATGCGTTCATTTGGATCTTCAAATTTGTACCTCGAAAGAAGGTTGGAATGCTGATGTTGTCTATTGCTTCCTTTGCAGCTATGTTATGGATACTTTATATTGCCAAAGGTCTGGTTTTCACTTTTTGTTTCCCCCAAATTGATATATAATATTGCTCAATTTCATAGGTTTTGTAATTCATTTTGTTTGATTTGATCTCAATGTAATTGATCAGTGTTCATTAGCAGTTGTTCATAACCTAAATTTGTTGGTATTATGTTTATAGCTCAATTTAGGGAGTGTTTGGATGCTAATTACCTACCTATCCGTAGCTTTAATCGATTTGATTACCTTTTTGTGTAGTTAACTGATTTTGACCATTCAAGTTACATTAATCAGTTTGAAAACGCAAATCGGAACACCTTTTAGTTTTCTAGGTCTTTGTTCATGATTCATTTTTTGGGGATTTTTGGTGCATTTCTTTTTTTTAGAACGGCATGTCGGTTAGGATGTCGCTAACCCCACCTAGCCCAGGGTTCAAGTCCTGCCACAGAGGATGTTCCTGAAATTATGAAGTGCACCTTGTGAGGATTGAACCTGAGACCTTCACAGGAAGAAAACCTTATGGTAAAACCCCCTGACCACCAGACCAAAGGCCTGATGGCTGTGCATTTCTTTTAATTCTAGCTCAATTTAGTTTATCGATATCTGCAGCATTGTTTTGGTAATGTTGAAGTTATTATTGATTACTATTTTTTAATGTTTAAAGCATTTTATTGGATTGTAACTTAAGTTAGATTGTGAGTTCTATTGCCAACATCCTTTATCATCTTTACGACAATTTTGTTGAGTAAGGATGGATTAATCATATGGGCAGTTAGGTTGATTAGAGCATTTTTATAATACCTTTATGTTTGTTAACAAATAATAGATCAGTAAATACAATGTTGATAAATCTGTATATTTTCTTATCTATAATTAGTTCCTCTTCGGGCAATTTTGAAGGTGAAATTAACCAGAAGAACAACACTTCATCTATAAGATTTTCTGGATTTTCACCAAGTATTGATGAAAGAAGAGATCAGGAGTTAAATTCTGCTTTAATGAACGAGCGAATGAAGATCACATTATATGATGATAGGAGAGTTGTATCCCACCCACCACCACCACCACCCACTGCCGCCCTCACTCCTCCACCACCTGCTTATTTCACAGGGTACGTCCTTCCTCCCGGAAATCCTTGTGAGACCTTCAAACTGCCACCTCCACCAGCAGACAAGAAAAAAACTGGCCCTCGCCGTAAGCTCAAATCACTATAATTCAGTTTTAGTTTTCTTTTTTAATCTTGAAAATTTATATTTGTACTATCTTTCATCTTGTGATTTTTTATGTTTTAGCGTGTCCGGTGTGTTTCCTCCCTGTGGAAGATGCTATTGCATTAATGCCAAAATTACCATCATTTTCTCCGGTGCTTCATAATCTAACTTACATTCATGATGAGAGTTGAATTAAAAGTGAATTTGGTGGGTCGGATTTTGGTGGATATCCTTCTTTAAAGCAGAGATATGAATCGTACGATATAAGAGAATCTATGGATGTGCATTGTGGGTATGATTACAATTTTCTATAGATTCACTGGTCATTTAGAGGGTGTTTGGATGTGAATTTTGAAACTGGTTATGTAATACTGAATAATAAGATACATATAATCAGTTTAATAAAACCAGTTGTAGAATATAGTTTTTGGATGTGCTTCTCCTTCTTGAAGTTGTAATAATCACATAATCAAACTTTGAGTGTTTGACAAGTTATGCTTACCTAAAGAAATAATTGATGAAATGACCAAAAAGGACAGTTTGTGAAAAAAGAGACGATTTTAGGTTAATTTGTTACAACTGGTATGAAACTAATTATTTGCTAAATCCAAACACTCCTTAATTAGGAATTGTTTTAATTTGTATCCGTTTTATCATCACTAATCAATTTTATGTTGGTGCACAATTACACTAAAAGCTTTGTCAGAGGAGATAGGCCCGGACGCAAGTCAGGATTTGATATTAACGATTCAGATCTTTTTCAGATGGATCAGTGTCATGGAGTGGTGGTTGCATCTGCAATATTTGGTATTTTTCTATATCATTATCCTACATATTTACACATGTACTTATAAACACACACACATACACACTTTTGAATCATGGGTATTTCTAATAATTTAAGTTTTACAGGAGCTTATGATTTGATTCAAGAACCAGCGAATATCAGCAAAACTGCAAAGCAAAATGTCTGTTTTTTCATGTTTATTGATGAAGAAACAGAAAAATTTATGAGGAATTCACGTAATTTGGATGATAGCAAGAAGATAGGCTTGTGGAAAGTTGTTGTTATCTACAATTTGCCATACACAGACCCAAGGCGCAATGGCAAGGTAAAATAAACTATTTTAAATAGAACTTTTTATACATTCACTTTGTTTTTTGCAACATTTGACCAAAGACAATTGAAAATAAGTGTTGACTATCAGTTGCATAGCAAAAATAGTTTCAATTCTGACAACATATTGGGAATGTTTTGGATCATTTTTTCTTGTTTTTTTAACGAGGTTACATTTATGGCAGGTTCCAAAACTTTTATCACATAGGCTTTTTCCCAATGCTCGGTATTCTATATGGTTGGATGGGAAACTTAAGCTTGTTGTTGACCCTTATCAAATTCTTGAAAGGTATTATCTTCTAATGCAAAGTTATAATGTTTTTTTTAGAAAAAAAACAAGAAAGTATAGTCTTATTGCTTTCAGGTTTTTGTGGAGAGAGAATGCCAGTTTTGCAATTTCAAGGCATTATAAGCGTTTTGACGTGTTTCTAGAAGCCGAAGCTAATAAGGTGGCTGCAAAGTATGATAATGCCTCCATTGACTTCCAGATTGACTTTTATAAAAAGGAGGGTTTAACCCCCTATTCTTCAGCCAAGCTTCCTATCAGAAGTGGTAGGACATTTTATCTATTTTAAAAAAAATCAATTTAATATTTAGACCATGTATGGATATGCGTATGAACTATGCGATAACCAGTTTCAAGTATTTGGTGAAACTGTTTATGATTTTGATTATTTAGGGTCAAAACAGAAATGGAGAATTATCTGATTCTGATTCTTTAATATGGTTGCATTGTTTCAGATGTTCCTGAAGGTTGTGTGGTTATAAGAGAGCACGTTCCAATATCCAACCTTTTTACATGTCTATGGTTCAATGAAGTTGACCGGTTTACTTCAAGGGATCAAGTTAGCTTTTCCACGGTACGGGACAAGATTAGGTCAAAGACTAATTGGACTGTTAACATGTTTTGGGACTGTGAAAGACGCAATTTTGTACTTCAGGTATTTGAGTTATCACTATTCTTGGCTCTTTGTTTCTTAAATATGCATGTTGACTTTTAAAGTCAAAACTGATTATTTCTAAATGCCAAATTGATATGGATTGTATTTCAAATTTGACATTAACATGTTTCCATTCAAAGAATTTTTAATTAAGTTCAATTTAACTGGTAAATTTTTTACAAAGCTCAAGAAATTCATACCAATTTTGAGTCTTGAAATCCATCCAGTTGACCCTGAAAGTCAAAACACTCCATACATATGGCTTATGCTGATTACCCCCCTCTCCCTAAACAGGGATACCATAGAGATGTTCTGGAGCATTGGGCCCCACCGCCACCGATTCCCAGTACACCTGTCATTTTCAATTCTCAGTCTGCCGTCATCATCGATAAACCGCCAAAAAATTCTACAGAATCCGATGCAAGTAATTCAAAAAAGACACCATCAAAAAGACACTGAAGAGATAAAAGGTCGAGTTCGAGGGGACACAGAAAGATTGCTGCTGGCTCAAGAAACACCATTACTTGAAGTTGAAGAAATTGAATGTAAGCAAAAGGAATCATTCTTAACATCATTTTTTAGAAAATTCATTTTTTGGCTAGATTTGTTGGGCGTTGAGTATATGTTTTCTTTACTTCACTTAGATTTGTTGGTTACCCAATTTTTTTTGTTGTATATACAATTTTGACAAATTATAATAATCTGTTTATTATACATTTTTTCCTGCTATTTTGTTGTAGTAGAGAAGTAAATTAAGGGGTTGATTTGTTAAATAAAAATATCAAAAGAAAATAGTTATTGATTTGACAAGTTTAAAGAGGAACTACAAGAAGTAAAAATAGTGAGGATGCCGGAATTGTGTACCTTTAACCTCACACTTAAACAATATGTTTGATGTTAAACGGATTTCATCTATTTTTAGTTTTATGATTTGATGAACATGCATCGTTTTTCTCTCCGTATACCATTTCCGTAAATTGAAAGTAAACCGTAAACGAAAAAACGAGAACAAGAAATGAACTAATGAAGGTGAGATCTAGGAAGTGTCAACATTTGACATGTTTTTTAGTGAGAAATAAAAGTTTGATGTTCAATGTGCTCGAATCAGAAACTTCAGGGTTACTTTTGCAAAATTAAACAAAAAACTTTGACTTTTTTATAATTGACTTCAATCTATAAATAGTTAAAAGTTGCGTCCTTATAGTCCAACACAATGTACAAAGGTCAAAATTAAGGCCATTGGATTTCTTACAGTAAATTACAGAAACCGAAATTACGTTTACTTTTAAACCGAATACCGTATAGATCATGGTCGGTCGGTACCAGGATAGATACGGTAACCGCAAATTACCGTATCGAAATCATGTAAAAACAAATACGGAAATACCTGTATCATTACTATTGGTGTTCCATCAGGACCAATATGAAATCCCGGTATTCGCTTTACATCTAACAGTAAAAAACGGTTGAAGTTGCATTATATTTAGTGAGAGAAAATCCTCTGCCTATACGTATAGAGAGAGAAACAGGCATATAGATTTAGAAAGAGGATGTAAGATTTAGCTACACGCAAATCTGGGGGTTTCAATGGAGAAACCATCTGGTTCGGTTAATTTTGTCAAATCTGGAATTAGGGTTTCATTTCCCCCTTTCAATTTCCTTCAACTCGTTCTAATTTTCACTCTTTCCATCACGAAATCAACCTCAATTCCGTACTCCAAATACTGTAATGGCGTGGTTGAAGAATATCAATCAACAGAAACCCGATTTCCGGTGGAGAATTTTCTCCGGCTAGATAAGGCGGTGTATAGCTTAGGGTTTGAAAACCCCCAATTCAATTTCAACCCCGTCTCCTCTCAAATCGCATCGTTTTCCACTCTGAAAGCTTACGAGACGAAATCGAAGGTGATTGTGAAAGTTAATGCTGTTCTTAACCTAGTTGGCCCGGACATTATTGATTATTTTTCCGGCGATGTTCACCGGCGGGGATTACGGCTTGTTAAGGTCCGGCCACCACGGTTTGAGCCACGTAGGAACGTCGGAGCTGAGTTCAGGCTGTCAGGGTTTTGGAATTCGAATTCAGGGAACATATGTATGGTAGGTTCAGGATCTGTAAGTTCTTTACATTCTGTGAATGTTGTTTTCAAGTTTAATTATCCTAATTCTTCTGTTTTAGATACTAGTTTGATTAATGGTACTTTGGAGAGTATAACACCTGAGGGTACTGCTACTTATTTTAAACCGATATCGATTTTGGGTGTTTCGCGTATGGAGTATAATTTCACTTACATCAGTAAAGAGATTGAAAATGGTGGTTTTAGTGTTTATGATGGTATGGAAAGTGTTTCTCTAACACTTAATGGGCGCGGGATATGTTCGATCATAACATGGGGGCTTAGGTTCGAATTGGATTATGATAACTATGATTGTAAGGATGTGTCTTGTAGTTTTGGGGCCGTGGGCAATGAGATTTTGCCGCGGTTTATGTCAATTAAGGTTGTTGATTGTTTGGAGGATGGAAAAGTGAGGTACATTTTGCAGTTTTCGAACTCGACTTATGGTAAAGGTTTGTCGTTTTACCCGCTTACTGCTTTGGTTGCGGAAGGGGAGTGGGATGAGAAGAAGAAGCGTGTTGCGTTAGTTGCATGCCAACTGTTTGATAAAAAGGGTCTTAGAGGCTGTTCGATTAGGTTAGCTTTTTGTTTCCCATCAACTCTAAGTTTGAAACATAGGAGTAGTATTGTTGGGAAGATGTGGAGTACAGAAACCAAGAGTCTTGGTAATGTTTCGTTTTACAGTCCTGCAAATGTTAACTCGAGAATCAAAGGGACTTCGTACGAGTATTCAGAATATGAAAAGGTTCAAGATTTGTGCAGAGAGAATCTTGATAGTAAAGGGAGAAAAGGGACCTACCCGGATGAGAAATCACCAAACTTGAGATTCGACATGATGGTTAGAAACAAGAAAGGTCAAATGGCGTATGGTTATGCATCTCCATTGTATATACGTGACACATTTTACTCGCCTTTTGAAAATCAATGGAACCATAGTTCAACAAGCGGGTACATCAACGTTAGTTATGTGATAAGCTTCACGACGCGTGGTGAATTTGACTTTGGTGGTAAAATTCCTAGATCAAAAATGGTGGAAATTTCTGCAGAAGGTGTGTATAATACCAAAAATGGTGTTATATGTATGATAGGTTGTAAGCATATGCCATATGAGAAGTTCCAAAAGAAAAGATCATTAGATTGTGAACTCGCGATCAATATTAACTTCTCGCCATTGAACTCAAAAGATGAGGGGATGATTCGCGGGAATATTAAAAGCACTCGTGAGAAACCTGACCCGCTTTACTTTGAACCTATTGACTTCGGTTCTAGCTCAATAACCAAAATCCAAGCAAGAGAATTAATATGGAGGATGGATGTTGAGATAACCATGGTTCTAATCTCCAACACGCTTGCTTGCATTTTCATCGGGTTGCAGTTGTTTCATGTCAAAAAGAATCCCGATATGCTTCCTTTCATATCTGTTGTCATGTTGGTTGTTCTCACTTTAGCTCATATGATCCCCTTACTGCTCAACTTCGAAGCCATTTTTATGGTAAACCGGAAACAAAACGTGTTTCTTGGCACCGATCAATGGCTAGAAGTTAACGAGGTTTTGGTTCGAGTCATTACTATGATTGCGTTCCTTCTACAGTTTCGTTTACTGCAGCTTACTTGGTCTTCAAGAAAAGGTCACGAAAGCCAGAAAACCCTCTGGGTTTCCGATAAAAAGGTTCTTTATATGTCATCTCCATTATACATTGCAGTTGGTCTCATCGCTTGGTTTGCACACTCGCTAAAAAACACTCACACGAAAACACGGTTTCAGTTAGCATCCGAGAATGTAACCTTTTGGGGTGCACTCAAATCATATACCGGTTTAGTTCTTGATACATTCTTGATACCTCAAATTATGTTTAACATATTATGCGACTCACACTGGACGGTTCTTGCTCCTTCGTTTTACATCGGGTCGACCATGGTTCGTTTGTTGCCTCATGTATATGATCTATACAGAACACATAGTTCTACCTGGTTTTATGACAAGATATTCGCGAATCCTGGGATGGATTATTATTCAACTATGTGGGATGTTGTTATATGTTGCGTCGGGATGCTTTGTGTTCTTATGATTTACGTGCAACAAAGATTCAGCGGACGATCCGTGTTGCCAAAGAGGTTTAGAGACGAAATTTTGTACCAGAAAGTTCCTGTTGTTATTCAAGAACAGCAAATTTTCTAACAGATTTTGGCTTTAATGTTTATGATTTTGCTTTATATGTACACTTAGCTGTGAAAACAGCAGTTTAATAGATCAAAATTCAATTCATTACATTTTGAGATGATTATATGCAGTAATCAAATAAACAATATGTACGTACAAATTGAACTGAAAGATCCATCTACTGCTGCAAAAAAATTGACCCCTTGATAGGGGTCAAAAGTCTCAAGAAACAATGATAAAAAGACCTTCCCGAGCTGCCCAGTTTCTTCATGGCGTCCAAGGGCGTGAAGGTCATTTTGCATAAACCTGAATCCTGAAAATAATCGATAAAACACGACCCAAATCAACTCATTTATTTACTCCGCTAATGAATTAGAAGTGACGCCTTTAAAAAGGATAAATATATAACCTTGATATCACGACTCCGTGTTAATTTTCTTCCCAGTGAGAATCCTGGAGATCTGAAGCCCTCGACTAAACGCTTCATTAAACAAAATCCTGGTTTGCATCGCTTGAAACCCGGGCATCCACGACAAAAACGCAAGGGGGGCCAAAACAAACAACCCGATCAACAAATCATAAAGGCGAGCCAGTGACACAACTGTATCCCAAACAATCGAGCTTTCAAGAAAAGGTCTTAAAACCTGTGCAATCGATATAAACCCCCACCCGGTTGGAATAAATGCCAACACGCTCGAGAACAAATCCAAAACCGTTAACTTTGTAAAGTTCAACAACATCATAGTCACCAGAACGACTGCAAACGTCACCAGAAGTTGCACCAGCCTGTATTTGAGGTGTTCTTTTGCTGCATATTTGTCTTGAGCATACGCGATCACAATGTAAACCGACACAACAGCAATCACGAAAACCCACGAGATCAAGCACACGACAATACTCGTGCTGTTGTTTGCTATCTTCAGATGGTACACGACTCCGTATTGGAAAAAGAAGAACCTTAAATCGAGAATTATTTCCAGTAATTTCCCCGTAAGTGATCTTGCTCCTCGTACCACCATGTTTCCCAGCTTACATCAGCTTTCGCGAACGACCCGCCACTGTAAAATAACCATCTCACGAACTCATTAAAGTCGTAGACCGTTTTCAACCAATCAAAACCCGAGGGGTTAAAAACAAACGGGCCCATGGTCCATGAAACGACAAGAAACCAACTCGAGATGTTTAGAATTATGTAAATGAAATTACTTATAGCTAACAGGGTGTTCGAGGCATATACAGTTAAGATCACACCGAGCTCGATTGCCTTCACAAAATGGCTTCGCGCGTATAAACGATAGCACTCGGCGAAACTTTTATGTTCCACAACAAACCCACGTCCCGTGGCTCGGTACTTGGCTCCACCATGAAGAATGGTTCGACCGAAGTAGTGGCCACGGGTCCCCATTGAGAATGTGAAGAAAATCGAGGCGAGTTGTAGCTGCATTGTCACATAATCCCACACAGCAGATAGAAACCCGTGTTCTATTGTGTTCTCTACTATCATCGGGAGGGCTGTGAAAACCCCGATCTGAACCACGAATTGTTGGTTCAGGACTGCACCGAATGCTTTGTTGTTCCGGCTGTTGTCCAAGGCTGCACCCTCGACCCCACTCAATGTGAGATATAGCCGGCCCCATAGAAACGTGTAAACCATCACAACCATGATCATTGTGTTGTAATAGAACCCGACTGTCGTGTAAAAGAACGACAACATACGAAAGAAGTCGAGTCGGTGTCCTAACCGGTACACGTCCCGACTCAAAACCTGTTCACCATTTCCCGAAGCAACTTTTGCTTCAAACATCGAGATCTGATTCAACCCGACATCTCGACCTTTCCCAACTTGAATATACTCATGATGTGTCACGTTCCCGCCACGTAAAGTACAATTAAAACCCGCGAATATGTCTTCACTGATGTTGATTACCTTAGAAGCCTTACTAATTCCGCCCCTTGTCAGGAACCAGAAACGATCAAAAACATCGGGGTGACCGTAATGCATTCGAACTTTTAAAGGGTTTGCGAGCACCCGTTGACCAAGTGTCACGAAGCTCATTTCTTGAGTTGACATGAACCACGCGAGTGATGAAACCGAACCTGTGAATATGTTTTCACGAACACCAAGAATGGTCGGTTTTCGGATCCCGTGATTGAGCTTGAATTCTTCCAAAAGGTTTCGCATTTTTAACGCCTCCTCAAAGGAATTATCTTGGTTCATGTCGATTGTTTGAAGTGCATCGCCACGAGTGAAAATAATCGCGTGGTTTTGGTTCTCGGGTTTTCCTTCACCGAGCTTCATCGGGCCCGGTAATTTGATCCTGTAAATCTCTTCTTCTCGCTTTAATTGCTCGTTATACTTAACAAGAACTGAGCAATACTCGACCTCCCCTCGACCCAAATGAACTTCATCTACATACGCAACCCGAAGCGCCTCGTTATCTTTCATCAAATTTGCAATATCTACGTCTTGCGACTCCCCTTTTTGTTTCTGTGACCCGTAAATCTGACACGCAACAACATACGTGAACTTCATCATCACCGCACCAAACTCGTTCACAGCTCGGTTTTGGTGTAAATTTCTTGAACCCCAGAGAGCCGTTGATCCTTGCTTCATTTCCATCTCAGAAGCAGAATCAAGATACGCGAGAATTTTAAGGGCTCGATAATAATACATCATTCCACGAACCGTTCTTGACAATGTTTGACCACGATATGATGCCCAAAACCGAAGCTCTTGAGATCTTGTGGTAAAAATCTCTTCATCATTTTTCATCCCGTCTCTGCGCATCCGTTCCATAAAATTCTCCCACTCGTCTTCATATATCTTCTGCAAGTAAAACAATGTTGAGATCCCGTCATCATTCGGTTTTCTCAGCCCTTCCTTTTTGTACAAAACATCCTCGTCATAATACGGTGTCAAAACGCTAAACGCCATCATTTTCTCAACTTGTGGAGCCCGTGGGATATTCATAAAGACAGAGTTGCTAAAGAACGCAATCCGTCTCCGGGCCTCGATGTTCTTCGGGACATTCCGCATTGAGTCCCGAGAACTCAAAATCGTATTTAACCTCCGTAGCTGCCGATGGAAGAACGCATCATCGGGTTTTGGAAACTGAACTTTATTCAAGAAAAGCAATCGATCTTCAGTTGTAGCCGGGTTTCGTGGGGCTAGACCTTCTTGCATCAATTGACTCACGGGTTTCTTAGATTTCGGTAGCTCTTTAATCATAAGCTCGTAAAGGGATTGCAAAACAAATATTAATTTGTCCATGTCTTGAACCGGTGACATCAGAATTTCAACTAGATTAATCAACTTGGCATGGATACGAGGAAGTGTTTGACATTTGTACACTTCTGTAAACTTCCCTTGCCCGACGAAATGATCAATTTCCATAAATAAATTTGTAACGATTGCGTGTTCTTCAGATGTACTTTGAACAATATCGCGTAGCAAATACCGAATGCTGCAATACGCTTCAATAACCGCACACCGTCTGTACTCACTGTTACAAATCCTGAACCAGATCCATCGATCAGGTGCACTCGCGAGCTCACTCGCCTGGTTCAGTGCAAGAAGCAGCTCATTACCCAGCAGAACACACGGCCACCGGACCACCATAATATCCCAACAATTCTGCGGCAACTCAAGCAGCTCCACCTCCCGGTCACTGATCAAATCTTCCTCCCTCATTGTAAATATAATTTCATTCCAAATTAAAGCAAACTGTCTCGCATCAACCTGACTTGATTCCAGTTTCTTAAGAGGTTGACCAAGCCCATAACGAAGTTTGAACCGACGAATCGCGTTACGCAACTTCTGAACAAGGCTATCTTTTGCAACCAATGTTAGATCCTCGGGAATTATGTTAAACTGTAACGCACTAGCGAAAAACTGAAACCGCAATCTGAGCTGCTCGATGTTCCGAATCTCACCCAAATGTGAAAACAAACCGATAACCGATCCAACGAAAGCCGAGAAAACCGTATACCATAACTGAATATCAACCATGTACATCAAAACAACAGGAACCCATATAAGAACAACAGCCAGTCGGTTCGAGTTGCCAAAAAACGCATGCCAATTATAATCGATTCCTCTGAGGCTTAATAATGCTTTCGTGGGTGCAACGAGCGGTTTAATTTGCAGAAAATAACTAAACGAAAACTTTGACAGTAATATGATTACCCAAAAGATTGTATACCTGATGTTATCAACTAACCCTTCGCGTAAGCCTCGTCCCACATAGAGACGCGAATGAAACCACCATGTTAACATGTCAAACAGTACAAAATCTGTGTTCTCAATGAAGTTTCTGACCCATGGTACAACGAAAAGGATCAAAGCAAGCAACTCGGGGATGATAAAAACCAACCCCGATTTCAAGAACACAATAATCTTATCATTTGCAGCATCCGACCACAGCCCGTCCGAATTCTTCTGAACCCAAATCAGAACGTAGAACACGATGAACACGATAGCCCACGTTAACGACACCATGCTTTTCATAACCATCCGAAACAGTACCAATTTCGTGTCTCGCGACACCAAACTGTACTGCGTCCCGGCATCCAGAATCGTTTGAACGAATCGTAGACCCGCCCATGTAATGAAAACCGTAAGCAACTCAACTTGAACATCCCGATCACTAATCGCATCCCACGGATACTCTGTTTCCCGCCAAGCCACAATCATGGAAGCTTGGAAGAACAAGATTAACAACACCCATAACCGATCGAAGTTTCGGAAAACATTCCAAAACGTCCGTTGCTCCACAAAACCCGTTTTCCCAACACGATTTGTAGCTTTCGGATCATCTATGAAGAAATTGCTTGAAAGATCCAACGGCCACTTGAGTTTCTTGAAGCATTTTCGACTCCAGAAGAACTCGTTTATGTCATCGTAATTTCTCCAAGCACTATGCGGGGCTGTTCCATTCCGGCTTCTTGCGACTTCTGTTTTGATTGTTTTGTAAATCGGTGTGATTACTTTGTTTAAGAACGCGTTTTCGCCAGAGATTGTCGGGTTAAACGGACGGCCGGTGTTGACGTCGGTGTCTCCGGAGAGAACTTGGTTTAACTCCATGGTTTGATGATGATAAATATAGCAAATACATTCCGGTGTGAACCGGAGGTTTCCGGCTTCACCCCAGATTAAGAGGTACATAGCGACATATAAAAGCTCCCGGCGTTGGGTGTCAGGGTTTTGCCGGAAGAGTGGGAGGCGAACCTGTGATTTCTTGCGGAGGTAAGAGCACCATGACTCGTAGTTACGGAGGAGCTTCCTGCGGAAGTGATTGAGGACTTTCGGGTCGAGGTTGTCGGCGATGGCCGGCGGCGGGGAGAGGCGCATTTGGGCGTTGGCGAGATGGAGGACGAGATGCTCTCGTTGATTCCGAACGTTGTCGTTTTGAAACCCGAAAAACGCACCAAGCCAGTCCATAAGGTCCATCCCGTCTCGCCATTCCCAGAACGGCGGCCGCCGGAGATCCCCGACGGCGACTATGAATCGGGATTATGTTATAAGGCTCCTCATGCCTCGGCGCAGACGGCGGCGCGTGTGGATCAGTACGGCCGCGCGTGGGTGCTGGTCTTTGCCTTAAATTCATTTCATTGGAATCGTAACGAGTTTCCCGATCTGGTTATCGTCTCAAAAACACCCTGCAACACCGAATTAACCATTTATTTCAAGCAAATAGATACAGAAACCCTAAAATCAACAATTCTCCAAGCAAAACCCTAATTACATCCCCAATAAACACATTGTAACAAAAGATAGATACAGAATCAGTGTAAGTATAGATACAGAATCAGTATAAGTAGTATATCCACACAGAATAAAGAAGAGGATCGTACCTTTAGGTTAGGCGATTGAATTTTTCCTTTTCTGGGTTTTGATTAGTGGTGGTAGGGTTTTTTGTAAGTCAGAAGAATAATGGCACGTTGTGTGTTTTTTGAATCAGAAAGACATTTTGAAATGCGAAAAGGGAAAGTGAGTAAAAGACAAATGTTGTAACAGATATGTCACGTGCACTGCACAATCTCATCTCATGTATTATTGTTTAGATTCTCGTATACTATTGTTAAGATGGCGGCCGTTTCGGTGGATGGTGGCGTTGTGGGTTGTATAATTTTTTAAAGTTGTAAAATGGAGTACAATAAATTTTTTAAATTCTAAATAATGCTCATCATCTTTATCATTCTCTATTCTACCAGGAATTATAAAAATAGGGTTAGCTTCAAATGAAAACTAATAAATACTTGAAAACTCGTCAAAAAACCAATTAAAATTATTTTTTTCACTATCTTTATTATTAAAATATAACATAAAAAATAATTTATCTTTTCAATTAATTCATCTATTCTCTCTAAATTATCCTTAAAAAAATTTATATACATGTGTAAATGGTAAACTTATACAAGTGTATATATTTTTTTTTAATATATGAAGACATGTAAATTTACATATATAAATTTATTTTTTATGTAAAAATAAAAAAAAAATGGTTTCGATTGGATTTTTGACGAGTTATCAAAATATTTATGAGTTTTCAAATGATCCATTCCCTATAAAAATAAAGTGTATAATTCAGTGATAAATATCGTATTAAACTTGACATTTGTAACTTTTTTAGTTTCAAGTTTTTCACTTTTTCGTGAGTTATTAAAGTTAGAAAAAGTTAGCATTTATCAGGATTCTAACTTTTTAAACGTCAAAACAATATAAAATTAAAAATACATTAATAACCGTCTCCTTTAAATTTGTAACGTTTTGCACAAAGAAACGAAAAAACCATAGTTTTCGGTATTGAGCAATTCATATTGGTGTGGGTGAGTCTATGTTTAATTCAAAGAAGTATGTACAGTCTATGTTTAATTCAAACATTATTTTTAATTTACAAAAATGATTTTTATCGAATACACACGTAAAAGTGTACACATCGTGTACGTAATATAGCTAAGGTAAGAACCACGTATTTATACTCTGGACACTAAGTAGCTCCTAATACTTAACAATTATCAATATCTAGTTAAATGTCTAAGCTTTTGAGAATTTATGACTGAAAAAAGAGAAATACTACAGTAATTAATATGGATAAAAGTTGTATCATATAGATGACCAATCCGTTTGACCAATGGTTGAATAACTATTTTGAATGATTGAAACTATAAAGGTAGTTCTTTAAAAAGCTAGTCTATCGCCAGAGTTACCTATACAAGTCGGCTATCCAAAGCTTAACGCTGGGTACCTCATGACCTACTACAATGAAAGTAAACTACCACTTTACTCGATTGGCTAGAGTGGAATACTACCCCGCCAAGGACTTGAAATCATATGATAAAAAAGAATGATAGTGCTCTAGAATCACACTAACACTTTTAGATCAAAAAGAAGTTTCTTGTAGTACTTACTTATAACTTAGAATCTCCAAGACATACTAAGAAACAATATCACTCGTCATAAGTTTTTACTGCCAACTCATGAATGCAAAGGAAACCCCAACAGACTCTTAAACCCTTTTATTCGTATTTATTTATCAAGTAGCAATTTACCATACCAACAATTCACTAGACTTATCTTGCACTCGCCAGAGTACCAGTTCTCATATTATATACCGAGTACTACAACCTAATAATGAAGAATATTAATCCTAAAGAGCATGCATTCACTTTAGAACCAAAATTACCAGACAGATCAAAGATTTTATGAATAATTGCGAACACAACCATACATCATAAGAGTATTTATAAGAAATTATTCAATTCAGAAAACCTTCATTATCTTAATCAAACAATCAAATCATCCATGATCAAAATTCATCTAAACCTATATGACACAAAATTGTTTAGCTACTCATATCATTCAATAGACAAACAATCAGAATTAAAGACATGAACAATCATAAATAAGAATAGTAGAACCGGTTAAAGGCTCCGGTCTTCAAATCTTCACACCAAACACAATCCTCACTCTGAATGTTATGATCTTAGTCTTCAAAGGCTTCCTCCTCTCTCTCAAAACCGTCTAACAGTGGGTTAGAGGTTAAATGTGGTATATATTTTCTGTCCTCCCTAAGCTTTGGCAATCATGTGTGTTATCTATGCATTGGTTAGGGCTTTTGCGATCACCGACGTACGACTCATACAAAACCATACAGCCGTACGGTCTTCAATGTCGGCTACAAACCTGGAACTCTGATAAGTGTACGACCTGTATAGAATCATATGACAGTATAGTTCTTCGAATTCTGCACTTTTCTTCCAAGTCCCTCTTCTTCTATATCTACCTAGATCTCTCTCAAACTTCATCAAATTCACCAAGTAAACCCGTAAATTCACTGACAATGCAACACATATAATATAAATACACACAGAACATATAGTTTAATATTAGGGAAAACTTCAGAGAATAGTAATCAAGTTTCTCATCTATTCCATTTAAATCACTCAAACTTTTTTTGTCTCATTTTAGTTATTCAAGTTTTTCATCTGTTCTATTTTAGTCACTCAAATTTTTTTTGTCTTATTGTAGTCACTCAAGTGTCAAATGTTGTTCCAGTCTTGCGCAATTATGAAGTTAACATGTTACTTTTTTTTATTTTATTTTATGAATATGGTGAAAATGTTGGTTTACTCTTTTTGGATTTCATTTTCACCATATCCATAAAATGAAATCCAAAAAAAAGTAACCCATAATATGGTAATTTCGCAAGACTGGAACAACATGTGAAACTTGAATGACTAAAATGAGACAAAAAAAATTGAGTGACTAAAATGGAACAGATGAAAAACTTGAGTGACTAAAATGAGACAAAAAAATATTTGAATGACTAAAATAGAATATATGAAAAACTTGATTACTATTATATAAAGTTACCCTTAATATTATTTTTTTTATTAAAAATCACATTTCTTTAATGCATGACTACGCATATTGATTATGGTTTGTTGGCAAAATCTTTAGCCATTCACTATTCTATTAGGAGGATCTCCATTTTTTTATATCCATGTTAGGCTTGTTTAAAAACCTCATGGCACGGAGCTCGCTCTAAAAAATTTAAAAAAAGTTCGCTCAAATTGGCTTGGTTTGAAACCGATCCGAACCAAACTGACTCAGTTTGTAAATGAGACGAGTTCGAGCTAAGGGTGGCTTGCTCGTTAACTCGGCTCAGTTTGGCTCAAATTGTTTTACTTTATTACTTTATTATTTACACACATATATATATATATATATAGAGAGAGAGAGAGAGAGAGAAAGTGAGAGACAAGGAGAGATAACTTTCGGATACTAATGAACTTATATTTTAATCGATTGAACTTGATTTGAACTTATTATGTTTTATGTTGAAATTATTTTTTATCCGGTTGAACTTTTTATTATTTATGTTGCACTTGTTTTCGGTATATGTTATGAACTATTGAATAACAATTTAAACTATTGAACTTGATATGTGTTTATTAAATTTCCTTTTTAAAACCAAGCCAAACAGAGCTGAGCCGAGCTTGAGCTCAAAACTTCAGCTCAGTTTAAATTCGACCCGAGCTCGAGCTTGCCCTGACTCGGCCCAGCTCATGATCAGCCCTATTCCGTATTATTGTTCAGAAGGTTGTCGTTTCGGTGCACTTGCATGCATTGTATCCCTTACAAAATCTAATAGTTCTTTAAGAGAAAATCATTCAATTCTAGTCATGTGTTATATAATAAATTCACTTAAGTGTATATTGAATTAGTATCAACAAATTGCTACTGAAGGAACATGTGAGGATGATACACGAATGAAAAGCTTATACATGACTACGAGTTGCGTAACACCGACTTCCGACTTTTAGTATATATAATGATAAGGAAGTCTAATATGCTAGTAAACGCATGTATGATATAAGCTTTATATAAGCAATTTAGATCATGAGGTATGTTAAATGTGGATGTAACCTCCTAAATGGGTCTAAGCACTAGAGTTTAGCCCAAGCTTAGCAGGCCCATAGGAAAGGCCCATTATTGTTAAGTCTTGCCTCCTCTATAAATAGAGGGGTCACCTCCATAATCAGGTGGAACTCTCTTTCTAGCTCACACTCTCTCCACACACACTTTTATGAGGCCCCGACTGACTTGAGCGTCGGAGTGCTCTCGGAGCTACGGCTCCCGAGCCCTCTAACGAGCATTTCCCTGTGATTGCAGATCTGAGAGGAATCACCCGACTCCACCGACGATTTGAGATGTGGCTGTCTTCTCCTTCTCGTTGAAGCTTCTTGCCCTAAACCCACTATGGCCGGAAGCTGCTTCTTCAATGGCGTCATCCGTGGGACCGACGACAGTTCCATCCCGTTTTTCTCCATCCCCAGATCTGTGTTTCTGATGATCTACAAGCATTTCTTGGATCATCGCCTCTAGATCCGTGGCTAAATGCACCATTCTGGGGTTAGCAACCGTCAGACCTCCACCCCTCTAGTTCGTGTGGATCTGGGCTTTTTCAAGTCATATACGTGTTCGCTAGACCTCTTACCTTTAGATCTGTATTCTTGGCTCCCCGGGGTGATCTTTAATCCCCAAGTCTAGATAAGTGCAGCAGAAGGAAATACAACCATTAATAGGAGGGGTACAACTGCTTAATGTACATGTGTATGGGACATTATTAGGCTGTTGCGTGGCCATCTTTTGGCATTAGGGCATAACAACCAATACATTCTATAAATATGCTTTACTCACACGCATATGAGAAAACGCATTAAAAAAGACGTCAAGATGGAGCGTCCGACTTCAGCGTATTCATTACTAGCATGATTTAGTCACTGATTCAAAAGCCTACGCAGATCCAGACCACTTTCGCCGTACGATAAACGGCGGGCCAATTTCACCCTCGCGGAGGGTGTCATAGCTTGCACGGGTCCTGTTTATCCTTGAGAACTTGTCAAAAAACGAGAACTCATAAATACTCGAGAACTCATAAATACTTGAGAACTCGTCAAAAAACCAATTAAAACCATTTTTTTGTTTTCACTATCTTTATTATTAAAATATAACATAAAAAATGATTTATCTCTTTAACTAATTCATCCATTCTCTCTAAATTATCCTTAAAAAAATTATATATATGTGTAAATGGTAAACACTTACACATGTGTAAGTGGTAAACTTACACAAGTGTATATTTTGTTAATATATGAATACATTTAAATTTACATATATAAATTAATTTTTTTATGTTGTATTCTAACAATAAAAATAGTAAAAAAAAAAATGGTTTTGATTGGTGTGATAGCTTGCACGGGTCCTGTTTATCCTTGTCAGAGCATCGTTCAAGGCCGGTGGAGGTTTACTTTGTTCCAGCGGGTATAACTTGAGATTAAGTGGAAGTTTATTTTGTTCCGATAGGTGTTATTTGAGACCGGTGAAGTGAATTTCTTTGTCGCGCCTCCACCAGCATACTCTCTTTACCACGCCACCTCTGGCGGGTAATTCTCTTGGCAGGGCCAGCTCCGACAGGTGATCATCTTGGAATCACTACCACCGGCGGATGTTTTCTGAACTGCGCTTCACCCTAACGGGTCTCCAGTCTAATCGTATTTCGTCGTGGCGGGTTCTCACATATATCTTAACCCGCCGGAGCAATACATTCATCCGCTGCAGACCTAATTTAGATATGGTGACGTATAGATAGTTTCGGCAATTCGCCGGTGTTCCTTGAGGCCGGAGGATACTTCTCATGATTGGCGGATGCCTATTTTTCCCAAGACTAAGGTTCTGCTGTCATCCTTCACCATGCTTGATTCAACACTTCTGGGACCAAAATTTTCAAGTGTTCATATCAGAAATTTTTTCCAAGTGGTTCACTGTTTTTAGATGCTCCAATTTCATAGGGCCGGACAAAAAATATTTCAGGTCGGTTCGATGGTTCGGGTCGGGTTTTTTGTATGTATGAGAATCTTGTTCTTGATTAGGTTTTTTTGTTAGTATGAGAATTTTGTTCTAATATTTTTCAGGTTATTAATGCTTACATTTTTATTGATTCTAAACCAAATTTGATGTATTTCTTGTTCATTTTTAGTGGAATTGAGATTGGGGTGTGGTTTCTTTTACTTTGATGCCAATAAACCTTACCATATGTCGGCCACATGTTTGTGTAATAATTCTAGGCGAATATTCGAGGGCATATGTCTTCTGAATCCGCCTATATAAGTTTGTGTTTTTTGTTTTTGAGAGCATGGAAGCATATACACTTCACTCTCAAATACCTGTAACAAAACTCTAAGTGTGCAAGAAGCAAGCAGTGTGCTATAAGTATTGTTTAAAGGTGTGTCCCTGCAAAAGGAACTTAGAGACTTATCCTTATGCTCAGCAATACCTATACCAGGGTATTATGAGAAAACAGGAAAAAGGTAGACCAAATAAGAGACTACAGGACGACAGCCAGAATAATGCACAACAACCTTAACAGATCTATTAGAAACAGATTCGGAGAAAGTTACAGAAGAAGTCTTGAATCAGAATTAGATCCAGAACAACAACTAGAAGTTTCAAGCACTTTTCAGTTTTTGTAGTTCTTCCTACAATGAAACTAAAACCAGTCTGAATTTGTTAATGCAATGAAGAACCAATTGAAGAATATCCTATGGATGTATTTGTTTAAGTCCATTTGATTATTAGATTTTGTAATCATATCGTACCTGCCATAGAACTGGAGAAAGTGCGGCTGCAACAGGAGCCGATGGTGCAGAAGGAGTTTGTGTGCTCATAATATATTGCTCAGGTGCTGCATATATGAAAAAAGTTAGAATATTTAGGCTTCAAGAATTGTGTAAAACATTTAAAAGAAACTCTTTCGGGATATAATTGATCCCTATTGAGTGAAGACAGTCTAGTGCAAACAAGAGTTGCCTGAGAATAGTTTGAATGATTTTATTCTCTCTTTCTAATCCTTTTGGCAAATCTTGCACCTCCCCCAGAATCATTGATTCAACCAGCAAACATTTTTTTGCAGGAAATATGTATTGAAATTGGATCGATTTAGGCTAAAAGTCCCAACAAAGTCAAATTAACATCTAAAATCTAAATCAACATTTAAATTAACATCTAAATTAACATCTAAATTAACATTCAAATTAACATCTAAATTAACCCTAAATTTTCTTTTTCAAACAAGTAAACAACAAACAAGAGGGAATAAAAAGTAAAATAACCTGTGCGTTGTGGTGGAGAGACTGGCGGCAGCGCAGCGGTGCGGTGGGCCGGTGGCGGCAGGGGAGCAGCGGAAGGTAGAGTTGGAGGAGGCTGCGACCTGTTGCTTTGCGCCCTTTGCTTCTTTCCCTAATTCAGTAATCGTTTTTTTTTCTTTGTTATACATGCTAATTTAGCCCAACAAAACAAGAAGCTGCTGAAGACCCCTGAAGGCCCATAGAAAATCTGGTTAAAAAAAGGTTTTAAAAAATGTTAGTAAATGGATTAGAAACCACAACCTCCATGTTATAAAGCAAAGCCTGAACCACTACACCACTTGTTGAACTTTGTAAGGGGGTTCACCATATAATTTTTTAAGGGTTCACCCCAGTTTTTTTTACCTAGCGTTACACTAAAATTTCGAAACTTGGGGGTTCCTGTGAACCCCCGACATACGTAAGTCCGCCCCTGTTCATATCCCTCGCGCGGTCCATGCTCCTCCGACACGCAGCTAGCATATTTTAATGAATATTCCTCACTTTGGCGGATCATCATCCTAACCATGCCACACCTTCGCGGGACTCAATCCTGCCCCTCCGCGCGCCTGAGACCAGTCAGGGTCGATGACCGCTGCGCTAACAACCTTGTCTGATTGTTAATATAGGCTGGCGTCACCCGCAGCGGCTTTATGCAAACTAAAACACACCCGCCAGGTTCCTCTGTATGTCCTTCGCTGGATGGTCCTTACCTCAAAACAGGCGTGTGACTTACTAGACGGTCCTTAGTACCGAACCACCTCCGAATAACGTTTATTATATGCCACGACGGAAGGCTTCATCATGCCCTGACGGGCTTATTACTTCTTGATCCTTATTGTATGGCAGCAGGTTTCCTTAATATGAGATTTCAACCAGAAACGGGTCATGTTGTGTTTGTCTTTATTCAATATCCAGATAGTAAAGCTTGACACGATATTGCTGAATTATTATTTGGATTTCTTGGGTGAGGCGGGTCCTACTCGTCCAGCGCGTTTCAAAGGGATTTTGCAATTCATATCAGTTTCTGCAACCACTAAAAGGGTCAGAAGCTCACATGCATGCATGGTAATATGGTGGGTCAATTAAGTTATATACGCTGGAGAAGCCCTATCCCGCGCCTAACTCGCGCCGGAGAAAACCCTATCCCGCGCCTAACCTGCGTCAGAGAAACCAAACCTCACGCTACTTGTCGGGAGTATTATCCAAGCCGATGCTACTTGCGGGAGTGTTGTCCAAGCCTATAAACACTGGTGTCTGATAAGCGACCAAAGTTTTATGCATTAAATGGTGTAACATGTTATATTTATGTAAATTAACATGTGGAATACAAAAGTTTTGTGTAGTTATGCATGTGCAGGTGTTGAGAGCTTAAAGTATGATTTTGGAAGATATTAGGTGAGAGATGCAAAATTCAGAAGAGACACGGAGAAAACGGGGCAGAAACTCAGGACCTGGCGTAAGCCTACGCCACCCAGCGTAAGCTTACGCCGCCCAGCGTAGGCCTACGCCTGAACATTTCTTTCACAGCAGCTTCTAGTGTGGCGGCGTAAGCTTACGCCAACCCAGCGTAGGCTTACGCTGGTTATGTTTTCTCGACGCGAATTTTCGGGAAACAGCCGATTTTGGTGTTTAATTGGGGGTTTCTTCCTCAAATTCGAAATCATCTTTGGCTACACACTTCTTGGGCGATTTTGGGCGATTGGAGGCTAGGAAACACCATTCCAAGATCGATTGTGAAGATTGATATCGAATCATCGAATAATCGAAGATGAATTCCACAACCATGAGCGGCTAATCCACCGGTAATCATTCCCGGGTGGATTGTTTGTAAGTTTTTAGGGTTTTATCATGTGCTAGCTTTGAGAAACAATTCTTGTAATCGTTTGGTTTGAAACACTTGAATCTTTGTGTTTAGTATGGTTATGAACTCACGGGAGTCGATAAATTCTTGCACCATTGACCCCGTTAGATGATAATTGCTATGAACTTTGATTTGTGTTGAATCTATTGATTAATCTAATTCTATATTGCATACATTTGTCTCGATTTCATTCGTGAATATTGTTTTACACTATTTGCCGATGATGTATGAATGTTGATGTTCTTGGTTAGATTTGGTTAATTTGATTTGAATAACCATTCGATTGTTTGAACTCATATGTTGGTGTGATAATCTCTAATTACTTGTGAACTTGAAACCCGGGTGTGATTCCTTTTTAATTATTGTTTACAACTTAAACCGTTTATTTTCTACTTGATTACTCGTGATCGTTTTGCTAGTTGATAACCATTGCTTGTTGGATTTGTTAATTTCACCTAAATCATTGCTTGTTTGTAGGCACTCGATATAAATAACCATAATATGTGTGTGTTTCAACCTTATATCTTTAGTCTTGTACGGTGTTAGCGATGTTTGACAGGGAGATCTAGAAAATAAAACTTGTACTTAGGATTGCTTGGGATGAGCGAATATCTTTACTCCAACTAACATTATTGATCCAAAACAATGTATGACTTTCATTGCATAAGGTACAAATCATTATAGCATAACTATTGCGGATAACATAACATGGTAAGATACAAAATCCCCACAAGAGGAACTTCAACAAATAGTAAAATGAAAACTTGTATATCTTGACTTCATATATCTTGCTTGTAACAAATTATAAGAGTGTATGAGAGTGATATAACTAAGCTTTAAAAGCAACCAAATTGAGAACATTGTTTAGGGAGTAAAGGACGAGCAAAAAGTAGATAATGACCGCTACAAAACCGGCGATTAAAGATGCCGTAACATGATGGCAAAATTTAGGAACTTGGCCACATATCGGTATCCAACCGGCATGTGAATTCCCTTCCTTCCCCAATTGCCCTATTCCAACCGCCGCTGAGAAGCTTGATATTAAAAACGACATTATGATCTACAAAACATACAAACAAACAAACTTTATGCACGATTATTAATCAAGTGGCTTTAAAACACGAAAGAAAAAAGTTTTAAGATACCATATCGAGAACAAGAACATGACGCCCCAACTTCCTTGGAGGAACAAAGAGCGCTCCCAAACTATAAACTGTCGTGATAATGCTCACGACAACAAAATACCTACACGACACGTTTTCAAGTCAACGCCATATGATAAACAATGGCATAACCATAAAGTTCCATTGCATGGAAAGTATATATACTTTTACATTCATTTTAACTTTATACATATGATTACAATGAACGATGATGTTAGATACCACTGCTGATACAAATTTTGGCCGGATGAAGGGTCAACAGACCCCACTAGTTCCACCCATGCCTACAAATGCTAATATTCACTAGATAATATAGCACACAAGTGTAAGATTTAAATTCATAACTTTTATGTGATTCAAGTAATCAAACTCATGTGGCTACCCTCCATTGACTTCTTTGATCTTTTGAGTTTCGTAACATCTTTAACAATCAAGATTAAGTTTTTATGAATACCCACAAGAAAAGAATTATATTGGATGGTTGGAATTTACTTACTTGAGTGTGGATGAGTTGTTATACTTGGCTTGAAAGGTCATGCCCAAGACTTTGGCTGAATCATGGCTAGTGACCATAAGAAGAGTGGCTACAAAAGTTGAGACCATGGCTATGACCCTTAGGCAGACAATTGGGATCCATTGAGTCTTGTTCATGGAGATCAAAACCACCCCAATTAAATCAAGAAGATTATAAGAGAGAGATCAGGAAAGAGAGAAGATTAAAATTTGACAAAGATTCATAAAAGATGCATGCATGTTTACTCATCTTTATAATAATCTTTGGTTAGTCCACTTTCTAGAGCTAAAACTGCTAAACACAGATGAACTTACAACTTTTGATGCTTAATGTACAAGTTCTTAAAGCAATATTATTCTGACTATTAGTGAATTTACCACCGAATAAGGTAGATGACAGGTAGGCAAGGTTGGTACGTGTGATGTTCTTTGGTGACCTAATAACTTGTTTAGTGCACACATATGATGCTGCTACCATGTGTTTTATGGAAGATATTAAAAGAATCTTATTATATAAAACTTGGTGTCATTTTATTTATGTATTTTTTTATAAAATGTATTAAATATACGAGTTTTAAATTCAGGATATTACCATTTTAAGGTTTAATCATTTACATAACATGTTATCTTTGTTGACTATTATGTTTAACGTGATATATTTTAGGACTGCATCACAACATATAAACTTGACACTTGGTTGAAATTCTGTATAGCGAACTACAACTATTATCTTTCAATGTATCGAACTTAAAATGTTTACTGTTTTATGTAATAGATGATCGATCTGGAAACGCAACTTTGACAAATGATCACTGTGAGTTAGTCTCAATAAAATTTGATCAATCCTTTTTTTTCTGTTAAATCACATCTAATTCTGAAACTGTAACCTAAGATCAAACATGGAGTTCGAACCGAGTAAGAAGCAAAACCTCATATACCAAAACTTAAAATCAAACCCAAAGCATTAGCAACAATAATAATATTTTTTTTAATAATTTAAAAACAAAAGTTATAAAAATAAATAAATGAACAGTTATCCTTTATTCACGTCACCTAATATATAAAATGGTAAAATTTATAGATTCGGTACATGAAAAGGTAAGTATTTTAATTAGTTGCTGCATATAAATACTACAACATGTTAAATCATCCTAATTATCAATTTATCATCCTAATTGATGTTAACTTTTATAATTAGTACTTCTATTATTGAAAAGTATCCGTTGAAATTAGAAAGGTTTAACACCTCTCAAATAATTATTTATTTCATTTATTAGTTCATTGGACTTTCTAACTAATAGATTTAGAAAGTTGCATAAGGTAATATCTACTTCCATTACATTCGCATTTCAGCAAATTAGTTATATTTTACCGACAATAACAAATTGTTTATAACTTACTTTACTCTAGGTAGTTTACTGACGTACTGTTTTTAAGTATTATTCTAAATCGGGGAAAATATAATAAATACTTTTTAATTTCATAAAAAGGGTAAATTTTCTAGACGAAATTGGAAAGCAACTTTATTATTACAATCTATTATTTTATAAATTAACTCATTACCCGCAATTGTAAGAATATGATATATATCTGGACCTAAAAATATAGTTGAGGACTCATAAATATACTTAGAGAACCATGACAACTCACGTAAAAAGTAGTCAAAATCATTTTTTTACTACCTTTATTATTAAAATATAACATAAAAATGATTTATCTTTTCAATTAATTCATCTCTCATCTCTAAATTATTTTTAAAGAATTGTGTACACAAGTGTAAATGGTAAACTTACACATGTGTATATTTTTTTAATATACGAATACATGTAAATTTACATATATAAATTTATTTTTTATGTTGTATTATAATAATAAATATAATAAAAAATAATTTTGATTGATTTTTTTTTCACGAGTTCTAGCAATATATAGAATATTTTAAAGTTATCAAATAATCATCCCATATAATACTCTAATAGTTTGCATGTTTTTTTTTTATAATAATTCATATTTCTGATAATGAAAAGAAGGACGATTACAATAAAGTAACAGGAAAACGGGTAACAAGTTACGCTAGAACCCCCTTACAAAAACAGATAACTACTTTTCTTTTGCCTTCCAAAAAAACTACTTTTCGTCAAAATAATATTAAAATAACTATATGAAATACGTGGCACAATTTACCCGTGGCATGGGAAATTTTGTGCAAGCTATGTGTATTTGATTTAGATGGGCTTATTCAACACTCACTAGTGGGACAGTTAAATGTCACTTCGAAAAAAATATGTAAATTGGGTAAAAATTAGTTACTTTCACCTAATTTTACTCACATGTTTTATATTCCGGATTATTTAGATATTGTAATACTGTATTACCAATTGGTGTATAACACAATGATTAATCCTATCTTGGTGTGTATATAATGGTATCTCTTCTTATGAGATTAAGGGTTTGAGTCCCACGATGAATAACGATGTAAATTTAAGAGTATGATTAAATAAGTGTGTGTTTGTCGTTCTAAAAAAATTAGATATTGTATTAATTGAGACAACGGTTAAAAAAACGCATTTTAGTAACTTCTAGATAAAATTCACTTGACTATTCATAAAAAATATAGGATTATACTTTCATTAATACCAAAAGGTAAAAAAAACATGTTACATCGAAAATCAAATTGATATAACAAAAATGAGGCCGTCTAGTCAGTTAGGGCATCTGAAATCGTATGTTCGTGAGCATCCCCTCTCTCCTTCACGTCATAGTTGCCATGCTTCTTCACATGGAACGTATCCTCTCTCTCCTCCATATGAATCTTCCCACCTTTTTCTATCTGTTCCCTCTCACAAAACCCAGTTTGTGTGAAAATACATTCAATACCTACTTATGTGATGTGGACGACTAAAGGATCGAGAGGGAGGATCGGTTGATCTCAATGGGAGGTTATGGAGGAGATTTAAATTTGAAGGGCTAAAAGAGACAATTAAATATTAGCTTGATAATGAAGTAATAGTTTGAATTTTGAATTGTTGTTTATCTTGGTGTCTTTCGATTCATAAGTAAAGTAGGTTTAGGATTGCTTAGTTTACAAGTAGTATATATATCCTAGTTAGTCTTTATTATTGTAATCTCTTTTTTTCTTCAAGTATTAATAAAATAGAGTCGAACGTGTTTAGTTCAAGTGTGTGTTCTTCGTTTATTTTCCTCTGATCTTCCATAGCAAGTTAACAACCGGTATCAGAGCGAATAACACGATCCTTAGGGCCGAAGTAAATGATCGAAGTAAGAAGGAGCAACCGATCCAGAAGAAGCCACTCAAGCAGCCGAAGAACAAGAAGTCAAGAACACCGAGAAGATCATGGCCGGGTTTCAAGTCGTAGGAGGAACTAAGAAGTTGAATCAGACCAACTACAAGGCGTGGAGTACTTGCATCAAGTCCTATCTTCAAGGGCAAGATCTGTGGCAAGTTACTAACTGCACGGAAGTCCGGCTACCCACAAATGACATCAACAGAGCAGTCGGAAAGTGGCAGGTAAAAGCGGGCCGGGCTATGTTCATTATCAAAACCACCTTCGAAGACGAACTCCTCGATCACGTACAAGAATTTGAGTATCCAAAGCAGGCATGGGATACTCTTGAGGCCTTATTCTCGATGAAAAACGATGCCCGTCTACAACTACTTGAAGGTGAATTAATGTCCACCTCTCAAGGAGAGCTTCTTATCCCACAGTACTTCCGTAATATCAAAACGATATGCCGTGAAATCAGTGATCTGGATGCACAATCACGGATCACTGAACCAAGGATGAAGCGTATTATCATCCATGGATTAAGGCCAGAATATAGAAGTTTTGTCATAGCCATTCAAGGCTGGCCAACCCAACCAAACTTAACTGAATTCGAGAACCTGTTGGCTGGTCAGGAAGCCTTAGCCAAGCAACTTGTTGGGGTAACAATAAAAGATAATGCCGAAGCCTTGTATGCTGGGAAGATGAAGGAGAAACCCCGACAGGGAAAAGGCCGGTACAGTGATAAGGAAAAACGTGGAACCTGGTAGAAAAAGAAGACTTCTGATAAGGAGGAGAAGCAAGAACCAAAGAAAGCCAATAAGTACGGGAAACGTTTTCCATTCAGTTGTCATAACTGTGGCGGGAAAGGACACATGGCCAAGGATTGTAGGCAACCACAACGGGAAGAAGGTAACAGCGCCGAAACAGAAAAAAAAAAGTAGGATGGGACGCTGAAGCCAACAGTGCATAGGTCAAGGACGTGCAAGCCTTCACGGTTACAGTGGAATCAAACAAGAACACCCTAGATGAATGGATAGTTGATTCCGGGTACTCTAACCACTTAACCGGAGACAGGCAGAAATTAACGAACCCGAAGAAGTACAATGGAAGTCGGGTGGTGGTGATCGCCGACAACTCAAGACACTACATCTCTAACATAGGAGATGTAACGTTTCCAGGAAAGAATGGCAGGAATGGCTTGACACTTGAAAGTGTATATCATGTGCCTGGAGTAAAGAAGAACCTACTCTCAGTCCCTCAAATGACTGAGACGAGGAAATACGTCTTATTCGGGCCAAACTACGTAAAAGTATTCGAGGAGTTTGAAACCAATTCAGTCCTAGTTCTGCAAGGACGAAAGAAGGAAGCCATTTACGTGCTTTCGGCAGAAGCCGCGTATGTCGAAAGAACCAGAAACCACAGCATCATTGACCTGTGGAATCTTCGTCTGGGTCACGTGGCATATGATAAAATTGATATCATGGCCAAAAAGAACGTAGTGGCTGGACTACCAAAATTAACAACCTCAAATAACTTAGTATGCGTCGGATGCCAATTTGGTAAAGCACACCAACAGGAGTTTGAGAGATCAAAGCAGAAAACAAAAGAACCTCTCGAGTTAGTCCACACAGATGTCTTCGGACCAGTAAAACAGAAATCATTATCTAGAATGGAGTACATGATCACATATATAGATGACTATTCAAGGTTCGTTTGGGTGGCATTCATGAAGGTTAAGTCAGAGACACTAACCAAATTCAAGGATTTTAAGCAAGGGGCAGAAAGGGCTACAAGTAACAAGGTAAAGATTCTAAGATCAGACAACGGAAGAGAGTACATATCGGCCGAGTTCAATCAATATCTTAAAAGTTGTGGAATTGGACGACAACTTACGTGTCCTAACACCCCACAACAAAACGGAGTTTCGAAACGCAAAAACCGACATTTAGCTGAGATATGTGGAAGTCTGATGCATGATAAGAATGTACCAGGGCGATTTTGGGCTGAAGCAATGAGCACATCAGCCTATGTGACTAACCGATTACCCCAACAAGGACTCGGCTACGTCACACCATACGAATTACTGTCCAATGGCAAGCCAAGTGTTAGCTATTTCAGAGTATTCGGGTGTGTCTGCTATGTATTTATACCTAGCTACCTGAGACACAAACTAGAGAAGAAGGCGGTACGATGCATCTTTATAGGCTATGACGAGCAAAGGAAAGGGTGGAAGTGTAGTGACCCTAACACATGTATAAGCTATGTATCCCGTAACATAGTGTTTAACGAAAACTCGTCTTGGTGGTCAGCTAATAAGGATAACTTGCCAGACTCAGACGAGCTAAAGGAGAGACTTGAAATAGCTAAAGTCAATTATAACCTAAACGAAGGCAACAGTGAGACAGAGGCAACTGACCACGCGAGTGGTGAATCTGTAGCCGGAAATGAGACTGCATCAAGGACTCATGAGGAAGCCACAAGTGAGCATCAAATAAATGCAGATGCTGGTGCTCAAACCCAGGAACCCAGAAGGTCAAACCGTCCCCATAAACCAAACCCTAGGTACGCAAACGTTACTCTAGTCGAAGAAAATGTTACCGAGCCAACTAACTTTAATGAAGCATGCAAACAACAAGAATGGATAATTGCCATGCAACAAGAGCTAGAAGCTTTGAAAGCAAACGAAACCTGGGAGTTGGTACCGAAGCCTGAAGGTGTAAAACCCGTCTCATGCAAATGGGTAAACAAGATTAAATGAAAGCCGGATGGAAGTGTTGACAGGTATAAAGCCCGTCTAGTGGCTCGAGGGTTTTCTCAAAAATATGGGCTAGACTACGATGAAACATTCAGCCCTGTGGCTAAGCTAACAACTGTCCGAGTTATCCTAGCCGTAGCAGCAAGCCGTGGATGGGATCTGGGTCAAATGAATGTAAACAATGCTTTCCTATATGGGGACTTAAACCATGTTATCTATATGGACCAACCCGTTGGGTACGAGGAAAAAGAAAATCTTACCTGTGTATGCAAGTTGAAAAAGGTACTATATGGGCTCAAGCAATCCCCGAGAGCTTGGTATGGGAAGATAGGAGAATTCCTTGAACATAACGGATACACAAGAACATCCTCGGATGCAAGTCTATTTGTTAAACGAAGAGGAGAGCAGGTCGCCTTAGTGTTAATATACGTAGATGACCTAATTATTACCGGGGATTGGGTGGAAGAGACCAAGCAATTGAAAGAAAATTTAAGTGTTCGTTTCAAAATTAAAGACTTGGGAAGCCTAAGTCACTTCTTGGGTTTAGAAGTGGAATACAAGCAAGATGTATTAGTGATGCATCAGAGAAAGTATGCAACAGAATTGATGTTCAGGTTCAACATGGCAGACTCGAAACCTACTACTACCCCAACTGATGTAAAACAAAAACTACTCGCAGACAAAGGGGCTGAATTGGAAAATCCCACTGAGTACCGATAGCTAATAGGAAGCCTAATTTATTTAACCCTGACTAGACCCGATTTAGCCTTCTCAGTGGGAGTTCTCAGCCGTTTCATGCAGAATCCATGGAGACCACACCTGTTTGCAGCAAAAAGGGTGCTGAGATACGTGAAGGAAACGTTTGATTACGGAGTAAAGTTTAAGAGGGAGAGTACAACAGAGCTTAAAGGCTTTTGTGACGCAGATTATGCCGAAGATCCAAACGGTAGACGCTCTACAACCGGGTACGTGTTCTTTGTTGGTGAGAGTGTAGTATCTTGGTGCAGCAAAAGGCAACCAATAGTTTCGTTGTCCACCACCGAAGCCGAATACCGTTCTATGGCAATGGCGGCCCAAGAACTCACGTGGTTAAGACGTCTAATGGAAGAAATAAATCAGAAAGTTCGATATAAGCCAAAGCTGTTATGTGATAATACGTCTGCAATAAAATTGGCAGAACTTTTCACGCACGAACAAAACACATAGAGGTACACTATCATTTTGTTCGGGAAAAAGTATTGAACGGGGAGATTGATCTTGAGTATGTTAACACAGAATCACAAGTGGCGGATGTCCTAACTAAAGGTTTGTCAAAGTGGAAATTAATCGAGTTTCGTTCAAGTTAGAATATGGGTAAAGTGGGTATTGAGAGGGAGTGTGAAAATACATTCAATACCTACTTATGTGATGTGGACGACTAAAGGATCGAGAGGGAGGTTCAGTTGATCTCAAGGGGAGGTTATGGAGGAGATCTAAATTAGAAGGGCTAAAAGAGACAATTAAAGATAAGCTTGATAATGAAGTAATAGTTGAATTGCTGTTTATCTTGGTGTCTTCCGATTCATAAGTAAAGTAGGATTAGGATTGCTTAGTTTACAAGTAGTATATATATCCTAGTTAGTCTTCATTATTGTAATCTCTTTTTTTCTTCAAGTATTAATAAAATAGAGTCGAACGTGTTTAGTTCAAGTGTGTGTTCTTCGTTTATTTTCCTCTGATCTTCCATACCAAGTTAACAGTTTCCTCTTTCATGGATCATCCTCATGAATGGATGTTAACTTTCCTTTCTCCTCGCCAGGTTTGCAGCATTCGCTCGTGTGTCCTCCATCTCTCTCACCCAAGCGTCCATCATATGCTAAAACCCGCCATTAGAGATGATCTTAATCTATATTCATGTGCAATCAAATCTTTTACTTGAATAATTGATTTTTAGGTTAAAATGTGATTATGACAGCCCGCCTGATTAAGGATTACATTTATCCCTAACTAATGTATAACTATGTGTTTACTGTTTAGTTTAAGTCAACCCAGTAGTTCAATCATTAATAATAGGGTCACCTAATTAACGTGATTTAGGTTTAAGATGCATAAACCTTTTATAAAGATATTTGATTTGATATTAAGTTAGAGTGCCTTTTTTCTCCAACACCATTCAAATAAGAATTGAATAATAGTAGTAGTAGTACTATAACAATAATACTAAAAAGATTAAGTGCTCGTTAGTCATTTTATAAAAAAAGCTATATATTGTTAGATCATTTAAAAAAACTGTTTCTATCTTTTTCTAAACAACAGTTTTTTTTATTTTTAAATGGCATCTACATGCACTCGTAGGATTTGAACCACACAGCTTTGTCTCTATCTAGTAATTAACCTTTTTTCTTATTTAATAATTACTTTTTACACTGTAATTTTATTATCGCCTATTTAAAATATTATATATATATATATTTCTTTATCCAGATATTTAAACAAGTATGATTTAGAAAATAAATTATTCTGATAAGTATGTAACTATTTTAAAGGAAAAAATTCTAATAGTAGTAAAGTGTTTTACTAAAGTCATTAAAAGTTTTTTTTTTCCAAAATCATTGAATTTTCATTAGTTATGATCTTGTATAACTTTTCATATAAATATTAAAAAAAGTAAGTTAAGTGAGGGAAATATCACGTACATGAATCTTGATTACTATTTGGTGGTTATATTTTTAAATTAACTTGAAATATGATGTAATTTTGAAGGAAAAAAATTACTAGATAATAACCTTATTTCAGTTTAAAACTATTCACAGCACTATTCTAATACTTGTAACATGTATAATTAGAAGCAACCATCAAAAATATATTTTTACGTTAGATACGTATAACTAAGACTTTTAAGTGTTGGTTAATGATTCGATTTACAAGATTTATATACTGACATTGCATGTTTAGTCATTTGAATATGTGCCGACTTGGTAACAAAATAAACAACTAATAACACTAGCTTAAATGTTTTTTTTTTAATAATTAGTGTCCTTTTAGCCGTCTTTGTTCATTATATCTCATTCACATGTATCAAACTTGAAATGTTATCAGTTTTTAAATAACCACCTTTAAAATCTAAATATTCTTTATAAAACCCTTAAACGGTTAATGGACCAACCCACTCAATAAACGGGTATAGTCGGGTCAACCACCAAACATGCATGTAACACCCGATAAGCATGTACATGACACATTTTAATAATGAACATTTTAAAATAAAAACATATAACATATTGAAAGTTATTACATTCAGAATAAATAAATGAAATCGATATTAATTTTTAACATATTATGAACATTTACTACTTTATTTTCAATATCCATCGTAAACATCCCACAAATAATATCATAAATATGCATATTAGATAAAAAAAAGTTTAAATTAAGAAATATATGATTTATGTTCAATTTATTCCTAAATAGAATATTTGAAGTTTGAGGTTTAAACATTTGTTAAAATATCACATTTAACAAGAACTAGAGTTGCATAAAACGTGTTTATTGGGCCAAACTTGATTGGTTTTAAAACCAGTTCGGTTTGAGTCAAAGAAAGCCAATATCTGTTTTGGAAAACCGTTTCGAAGGTTTTAATCCGGTTGGGTTCGGTTTTAACTGGTTTTAAGTTTTAACGGCATATTCTAATACCGATTTTAAATTGGTGGATCAAATCGGTTATGCACCGGTTTCTTTCAGACTGAAATAAATTTACGTGGGCTGGTCTGGAATGTATGAGTACAAAAATGGGCTTCATTGAATTCGGCCCACCATCAACCAACGGCCTGCACTATAATTATGGGTATGTATATAGAGAGGAGAGGGTTTAAAAAAACCCACATAGTCATGTCATCAGCATGTACTTGTAAGACGGCGGAGCTTGAACAAAAACGCAGAGGGGGCCGTGATTTTTTTTCCTATCAGGGAGGCCGGAACTATAAAATTTTCGGCCGAATATGTATATATTAACACTTCTGAGCGAAAAATCGGTGGGAGGGGGGGGCGGGACCCCCGGGCCCTCACTATTCTTCGCCCCTGTAAGATGAAAAAAATAAAAAAAATATATATGACAACATTTGATATACTTTACCAACTACATTAAAATAGTATATTAAATCAATGTATATTATACCGTTTGTCAAAATTCAAGCATCGGCTTAGGCTCTTATGCCAATTCTTGTAACATATCATTGTAAAGAAATTAAGATCAAAATCAAGACGAAGTTAGGGCTGAGCAAAATCGGGTAGCCCCGATCCATTCGGGTATACCGACCCGATAAGTACACAGTGATGCCATTTCACGTAACTTTATAGTTTATAGTAGTAGATTTTATTTGTAACTATCTAAGTAAGTAAAAGTGATTTAGATGTAAATGTAAATTTGTATTTACTAGCTCATTTTATACAATGGAGAATGTCCCAATATATATGATACACTAAACAAAAGGAATGTTCTATAATAATGACGAGGCCGAGTCACCTAGGGATCACACTAACAAACCATTAACAAATGTTAATTAACATAACTATAATAATTCTCTAACACTAAGCAAACACATAGACTTTTAAAATGGAATGCAAAAAATTTAAAGGCGAAAACACATATCTAAAAAACAAATAAAACAAGTGTTACCAAATTACTAAAGTCATGTTATATATGTTGTTAGCATATATATGCTAACACAAAAATGTCTCTTTTGATGATTATAAAAAATAATATGTAATTTAACATGTTCAAAATATGTTTATCTTAACATCTTAAGTATAGAACCACATTCAAAGGATCAAGAACAAAAATAAAAAGTCGGAACCTATATCGAGAGTCCCAACAGTAACCGGTTTTCGTTATTTACAAAATTAGTGCATTAAATGACAAAAAAAAAAGAACATTTTTGCACAAAGAGAGATGTGATTTCATTTTTTGAGCCCTTTCCTAAAAACAATCTAAAAAGTTTTGTAGACACAATATAAATCTTTTGTGTCTACAAAACTTTTTAGATAAGATTGTAAATGTGAAACATGATTTAACACTCGGGTATGGGATTGCGATTACCAATACCCGTCCCATTACCACCCCTACCTAAGAGTGAATTTGAGCTTGAATCACTCAACTTCAACCGACGTGACTCGTTCGTTTCAAAAACCTTCAAAATGTGTTTGATCATTTTCTATGTCAAATTTAAAGTTCGAAAATGACTTATGGAGGCATAATAGATCATTTGAAAATATAAACGACCGATTTGGTGAACCAGTTCACCAAATTACATTATGGTTAAAATCATTATTTTCTATCAAAATCCGCATTTCTTTCTGTTTTTTTAAACGGTGACACACACTATCTAATTCTACACCACCTAAATACCCATAATGAGGTTTAAACTTTGAACCCTCTCTTTCTATTAGTCCTTGAAATTTCATCAAAATAAATTCTCATGGTAATTTTAATTAGTGCAATCAATAAGTGATACTCATAATAAGTGATGTCATATACAATTCAATTTCTAAAAGTTCACAAATTAAGTCGGAAACACACATAATCTTCCTAAAATTGGAACTTGTTTGTAAGAAAACTCTAATCACTTGAAGATGGTAGAATTGAGTTTCAATTCCACCTTTGATTTGATGTATTTCCTATAGGTCGACACTATGCATGTAAACGAACACAACTAACACAAACGTGGTTTGTTCGTTTAACTTGTCCGAACAAATGACCGGACACGAACAATTAAACGAATGAGGTTTTCTTGTGCGTGCTAGTTATTAAGAAAATGAACTTGTTCATGTTCGTTCGTTAAAAGTAAACGAAAAACAAACATGAACAAACACAAATGAACAGAAACGGACATAGTTGAATGAACATAAAAAAATATAACTGAACAAACGCCAATTAAAAGTATAACATGAATATTCAAACTTTAAAGTCATCAAAAGTAACTTCAAAAGCTTACAAATACATCTAAATTAAAGTCTAAAACAAGCTCCAAAACACCATCTTCTAATCACCAATTCACCATCATAATGATGAGCGATTAAGTGGTGTTCTCGTTATGGATAAGAACACTCAAAGAGATTACAAGGAAAAATGAAACTTTTAATTCATTATATTTTGTTACAAACACAAGGGTTACAAAGAAAACTCTCTAATGGAAGACACTTTATACATAAAGATTTTTTCACACTTTTTTTTGACCCGATAATCCTCCTCCTTTTTGTTTCCTTTTATAACCTCTTTAATTTTTCCTTTGACGTCTTCCTTTATTAGGTATCATTATAAGACACTCTCCTTATCTTTGTTGTCTTCCTTGTCACCAACTTTATTTGTCTTCTTCAATTTACGCTAGACTCTTTCATTGAAACTTATAAACTTTAAGACTTATTTATAAGTCTTTGTCATGTTATAACATTGTCTTTAACTTAATTGGCATAGTAAATGCCATTTTTGTTTTTCATGAAACAATATTGTCAGAATATTAAAAGACTAAAAAGTCTTCATATCTATATTTTTCCATAGTATCGATCTTTAAAATCTTTTTAGTATTATCTAAACCATGAACAATATTGAGCAAATGGTATAGATTATTATGGCCTTACCATGGGCTAAACGATCGAAAAAATAAATTTGTATACTATTAGTAATAAATAAGAAAATCAAATAGGTTTTAAATTAATATTTAATTAACGTAAATGAACGACATGTTCCTTCGTTTAATTAAATGAACAATAATTCTTGGTAATATTCGATAAACGAACGTGAAAACTTTCTTGCGAACCGATTCATTTATATGTTTATCCATTCTCTTTTGAACTTTTTGCAAGCGCACTCCCTCCTAGGGCATTTTTATGATTACGTATTTTAAATTATTTATTGACTTTTGTAAAAAGTTATAAGGATTTTTAAAAATAAGTTCCCTCTTATTTCTCAAAAACTTCTTTTCCTCTAAGTAGCAAAAGTCACATTTCCCAAACACCTTTTTAACTTTTAAAAATTTATAAAAGTTATAACTAATCCCAAACAACCCCTAATTTTACTCCAGAATACTCGGCAGACTCTTACCGTCAGTGTGTGTTGTGTGAGACGATCGGTGGAGTGGAAATGACCGGAGAAGAAGACGGAGCTCCACCGCCGTCGCCCAAAAAGTTTAAGATGGAGTGGGAAGAAGAATCAACGAAAGATGAGGATCATTCTGAAAAAGAAGAAGAAGACGGGCCGCTATTGGACATGGTCGACTTTCCGCCTCCGTCAACATTACCTCCAACTCCTCCTCTTCCTTCTTCTCCTACAGGTAAATTCTCCCTTCGACTGTGATTTTAATTGTATCTGATTTGGAATTCATCCAATTCACATTCATGCCCTAATTCTAGACCTGCTTATCAAACACTTGAAAATTAGGGTGAGTGTTGTGTAGTTTTTTATTTAGCCTCAACAATCAGTTTTCTAGGGGAATTCAGATTCAAAATCACATAATCCTTTGAAGTTAACGACAGCTGAGTAATTTTAAATTCGGCCTCAATAATTTGCCCTAGAAATTCAGAATCAGAACTGGTTATGCCAAACATTACAAAAATGAGTACTGCATTTTGCACACATGTCTCTTTGTTCTTGTACTTGTCACTACTCGCTATTATCAGTATTTTTCTGTTTTTTAATACTTTTGGGTTTTTTTTTTGCTAATGTTTCGATTTCTATGCCACACTTTATGTTATCCGGATGCTACATTTTACCTGTCATCAAAAGGTTTTTGGATCGGGAGCAGCCTCTCTGTCTTCTAGGATAGAGGAAAGGCTTGCCCCCCATCCTACACTCCCCAACACTCCCCAGACCCTACAAATAGCTTTTTGCTATGAGTGGGATTTTACTGGGTACGTTTGTTTGTTTATTTTGCACACATGACAAAATATATTGGTATAGCTTGAGAATTTGCCAAATGTGGAAGTTGCAATCCATTCTTGTTTTCATCTGTTTTCTCATGGTGAGAGTTGTTTGTACTCAGTGTCATGCATAGTTGTCGATAGCGCTGGTAGCGGGCGCTATAGTGCGCTACCTAGCGAATCGGCAGGTGACCGCTAGTTCCATATAGCGACCCAATAGCGTTTTTTCTTTTTTTTTAATTATTTTTTTAATTTTTTACTTGATTAATATAAATAGGGTTGCTAATAACCCTAATATATGAAGATTTAGATGGTTATTGATTATAATTGCTACAAATCCTACAATAGTTGAATATAAAATATTTCTAAAAATTTCTAGCAGTGTATCGCTAAACGTGAAATAGCGCCCGCTATTTACCGCTATTCGCTACGTAGCGTATAGGTTGCTTGTCGCTATTTACCGCTATTCGCTATTGACAACTATGGTGTCATGGTCATTTTTCTGCAAACTTTTTATATCTGGTTTAGCCCACTCTCTTGGAGTTTTGGGTGTTATTTCTAAAAAAAATTAGGATTGTTCACCATTGAAGCTCAGATTTAGACATGGAACAACAAGACTCGGATGAAGATGATGGACCTCCGCCTGGATGGGATAATAAATATCAGCTACAAGAACAACAAGCAGAACAGCTTGTAACACTTGCAGTTGCCTCGACAATTTCTTCAGGTGAATCGTGCGGCCCTTCATCACTTTTCATTAATATTCCATTATGCATATTGCATTCATCTGTACTTTGGCGATGTATTAAAATGTTAATCTGATTCACATGTTATATGTAATCTACAAGAATATGTAGAGTTTATTTGAAAGTCTTACTTTAAAAGATATTATTATGAGAAGTTTAGTGTTTCTAAGTTTGACTTCATTTTTAAATATTGATAGTGTAATATTATTATTTGCACTTAGAATGTCTGAATTTTGTCAAGAGATGTTTTCATTTCGTTGTAGATTTTGAAGTGGACCCTTTATTTTTATATCAGATATACAGACAGATGATGTACAACAAGATGCAGACAATGAAGAAGGTGAACCACAATCACAGGCACATCCTTCTTTACCACCAGAAGTAGCTCCATCAGGTGAATCTTTTTGTCACTATCTTAGTACTTCAGATTCATTTCAAGGACTGATCATAACCTTTAATTGCTAGTTGTTGCTGGATTTAGAATTAGATCATGAAAAATCTCATATGCCTAATCATGATATACAATAGAGCTAACAATTTCAGCACATTTTCCTATGAATGCGTTGATTTTGGCTAATTTTTAATCTCAATGGGTCGAGTAAAACATTTAGCTAAAAAAGGGAACGGGTTGAAAGTCTAAGTGTATATTTAATGCGGGTATGCATACAACCACCAAAATTGCTTTATTCAAAGATTTAGATTATCATTATAATAATATTGTTTTTGTAATCATTTTGTAAAGTATTACTTGTATATTATTAATTATAATAGATGGACAAAAAGTGTCTTTGGGTCAACCCGGACCGGCCTATCCCATTTTGACCCTTTACGCAACTTTTCTAACACACCCATCTTGCTATCTTCAATATGCAAGAACTAATGTCTATGAAAATATATACTAGTGGAAGAACAAGACTCAGAAGATGATGGACCTCCACCAGGATGGGATTCCAAATGTCAGCCTGACCCAAAATTACAAGGAACTCCTCGATCAGGTCATATTGAGAACTCTTCTATTTAAATGGTTTCATTTTGGGCTTTTTTAAAGGTTAACTTATTAGTATATGATATTTCATATAAGGTAGTAAACATCTCTTCTTTTCTTTTTTTGTTGTTGCATTCAGCAACATTATTCTGCTGAGTTGTATGGGCACATGGAAACTCATGCAGGGTTCCATTTTCAGACCTAAAATTTTGAATTCAATAGTAAAACATTCTTTGGTTTTATCGTTACAAAGAGTTTTCATTTCAATAGCAAACCCATTGTTTACATATGCACAGAAGTTGCAAAAAGTGGAAAAGGTTTCACTGCAAGTTTTTTGTAAATAAACCCATAAAATACCCCGAACTATCAATAAAGGTTATGAAGAGATAAATTCGGTGTTTCAAACTACCCTTCGTTCTTAAAGATTGACTTGAGTAGTTGAGTGTAATATTATTCACTTGTGCTTAGCATGTGTAAGATTGTTGGAAAACATTGTCTTAATTTCCTTCTAGAAAATAAAGTGGGATCCTTTTATTAAAAAGGAGTTTTATGTAAATGAGGTAAGACGTGTCCTAACAAGTAAAAATATCAGATATGAAAATGGAGGATGTACTACAAGATGACCAGAATGAAGAAGGTCAACCAACACCAGAAGTTCCATCAGGTTAATCTTATTTGTTGATATTGTAACCTTTTATTGCTAATTGTTGGGATTTTGAATATGTTGATGATTATAATCGTAACAAGTTTCATGATATGTGATTATGTGAAAAATAATGTGTGAAAACACAGATTTACTAGTGGATCGAGAAGATTCTGGAGATGAAGGACCTCCACCTGGATGGGACTCCGAATGTCAGCCTGAACCCGAAGCACAAAAAACTCCTCAATCAGGTCAGCTCTGACTCTTTTATTTAATTAATTTCAGCTTCTTGCTTTTGATTTGCTTTTTTATAACTTGTTAATTTAAGTTGATTTCTCCCATTAACTAGATTCATCAGATATAAAGACGAATTATGCACAACAGGATGCCCGGAATGAAAATAGTCCCCAATCACAATCACAGTCACGTTCTAGCCCGGCACCAGAACTAGTTCCATCAGGTGAATCTTTTTGTTATTATTTTAATTTCTAATGATTTGACTTTTTTGTTATTATTTTATTAATTGAGATTTATATGTGAGGATCAGATATAAACGTGGAAGAACAAGACTCAGAAGACGATGGGCCTCCACCTGGATGGGATTCGAAATGTCAGCTCGAACCCAATTTACAAATGACATGTCCAACAACTCCTCCATCAGGTCAGTCATATAATTCTTTCAGTTGGTTAGTTTTTGTTCTCATATTTTCTCATTTTTGGCCAACTTGTCGACTTATTAGACTTTAAGATTGAGGAAGATAAAGAAGATGCAAGCCTGCCATCACCAATAGTTCAATCAGGCAAGTATTTTTTCTATTTCATTATTTTACATTTCACTTAGTTTTCTAAATGATGAAAACCTATCTGAATGCTGAATGTTAAATCATTAAAGCAGTTTGAAAAGAGAGCTTCATTATTTTACATTTCACTTAGTTTTCTAAATGATGAAAACCTATCTGAATGCTGAATGTTAAATCATTAAAGCAGTTTGAAAAGAGAGCTGTATGAATTGTCTAAGTGTATGTATTTGTCAATTTAAAACTTCTGAATAACTAATATGAACTAATAATGTAGTGATTATATTATTAACAATACTTTTATGTTAAACTAAAATATTCAGATCTTATTTCAATTCATAAAAGTGATTATATTATTAACAATACTTTTATATTAAACTAAAATATCTTTCGGAATAGTATCTTTAATTTCAATTCATTATTTGCGGCTGCATAGGCGCTCACATTTTCTTGGTGTAGAGATTGATGATAAGAAATAGTTCTTTGTAGCACATGCCATGTGGCATGGCAAGTATTGGATACTTTGAATTCTTGTGCATGATAGAAAAGAACTTAATATTGTTTGTGTTAGTATTGGTGGCAATTTCAATTAGCTTATGTGAAAGTTGGTTAAGTTGGGTTATATTTTATTGATAACAGGTCAAATGGATATAACAAAAAATCTAACTGAAAAAGAAATGCATCAAGCGGTTTAAAAAATTAGTGTTCACAGCTTCCAGTAAATCATTATTCATAAATTGGTAATTTTTCTTTAAAATAATAGCTTTTGTAATCATATTTTATATATTACTTACATCTGAAATTCAGGAAAATAATGATAAAGTAAGCGTTGGCTGGACAACCCAGCCTGGCTCAAATCATTTGTCGTTTCGATCCAAACCTTGTTGCCAGACCAGCCCAAATTTCCATCTATCTTTGTTAGTCAATGACAAGTTTAATTGGGCTTACTAGAGGCTCCAAATATTTAACCATAGTATCAACAAGATGCCTATTCTTCTCTTGATCATATTATTTGTATATTTACCTAACAGTTCTATGTGGTTCTCCATTTAAAAATGTTTTGTCGACTTAAACTTAGAGGTGACATGTGGACATGATAAGGTGCAGGAACGGGTCACGAACCAAATAATATCAAAACTATTGAAGAAAGCCCTCAACCACCTTCAATGCAGCAGTCCATTATTCCAGCCAAACCACAAATATCAGTTCCAAAACCACCAACGACAATGAATAATCCTGGTTAGTGTGATATAATTACTTTTCATTGGTCTTTTGGGTGTCAAATAACTTGTTTTTTTTAGAATTAATAAGAATGGCTCTAATATGTGGAGTAAAATGATTATTTCATGTAGCACTTGAATTCTTTTTCTCACTGAACACTTTTCGCATGATCATTAATCTAATAAGCGAGAAGTTGATGATCTTGACAAGAAATTTATGGCAAGAACAGAAGTATAAATGCTCATGGAATGAAATGAAATTTGCTGAATTATTTGAATAAATGAAACGCAACATTTCTTTAAATATTTGTGTATCATTTAATGCAGAAATGGGACAAATGGTGTGTGGTTCTTGTCGCCATTTGCTTAGCTATCCAAGAGGTGCTCGATATGTGGAGTGTGCTTGTTGTTTGGAAGAGAATTATGTTCTAGAAGGTCCATTTTCCTCTTTCTACTTAATAAATTAACTATTTTTTTCTTCTTTTCGGTTTTTATCTATTGCTTAATACCTTTTTATGTAGAACATATGAATTTGTGGGTTCTTGTTTTTTTTTATTTTGACACTAATATCATTTTGCAGAACATGAAGTAGGGCAAGTTGTATGTGGAGGTTGTAATGTGCTGCTTATGTATCCCCACGGGGCACCAAAAGTAAGATGTGCGAATTGCAGAACGGAAACAGAAATCGGAGTATGTTTTTATTTTTTTAGTTATTTTTAGATGTGGCAAAACAAGGTCGGGTGATGGGCCAAAACGGGTACTGTTTGAATTTTGGGTGTCCAAAATTTTACAACTTTTTATTGATAATTAGTATGTCAAGTATGATTTCAAAAGTTATATCTTTTTTCCATTATATCCTTATCAACCGATTCAAAAGTCAAAACTAAATGGGTCGAAATCGTCACCTCTAATTAATTTTGTGATCCTTCCATTCTACTACTATATACCATTAAAAATGTCTTTTAATGCTACTAAAAAACTTTTACCTACCATGTATGCGTGTAGGACCAAAATAGACGTCCGTCACTCTCTGTACACAAAAGGCGGGCCAGGCAGCATTTGAAGCGCGTGCAAGCAGGCTAATGTTACTTTTACCAACACAGTTCAAACGCTTCACCATGACAAGAATATCGAGTTCGAAGCATTTTTATAAAAAACTCGTACACTCCTACGATATAACAGCTTATAGGTCATCAGTCATGTGTTTGGTCATTTTTCGGCATTTGCGTATTCTAGATAAATGTAATGCGGAATGATGGACGTTTTAGATCAAACGAGTGTTGCGTATAATTTCTAACTGATCTGTTATTATATTAAGGCTGCTAAAAGAGCCTAGGCTCATGGTTTTTATGATCTTACCCTTTGAAATTGTCAAATAATGTAAATGTGAAATGTTGTTTCTAATCTGGTTCCTTTGGTCCAATATTTGGACTGAAATAAGAGAACGTATAATTCTAGATCTCGAAGGTAAAACACGTGCTACCATTCTCTCTAGAAGGTAAAACACGAGCTACGTCAACGTTGCGTTGTCGTGACAATCCCAACAGCTTATGAGCAAAGAACATTGTTGTCGGTTTTTTCGTATTATCGTAATCGATCACGGTTGTCACTTTTTTTATTTTCGACGAGCGGCACCGATAACGACCAGACTCATTCCGCGTAATAAGGGGAAAAACAACCACGCTCCCGCCGCGAAGCGCGGGTACAATGACTAGCTCTCTCTATTACTGATTTGACCGATGTACGTATCACGTGTTTAGTAATAAAATTGAGGAAATTATGAAAGTAACTATTTTTTAGATGTGTTATCTACTTTTTCTCGTGTATCAAACCGTGTTTCTGTTAGTACCAGAGCCGGTCCCGAGGATTCGAATGCCCTACACGAGCAAAAAAAAAAGGCACATAACGAAATATATAATTTTATAAAAGGCCCAATAAATTTTTTTTAAAGCCTCGAAAATTTTATATATATATATATATATATATATATAATTTTATTTTAAAAAAAAAAAATTTTGGACCCCTCGAAATGTTAGGCCCACTAAAATCGTGTTACCTGCAGACCCATTGGGCCGGCCCTGGTTAGTACAGATCAAAAGTCATGATACATGAGTTTAAGTTGCGTATTATCCTCACGTCATTTTCGTTAGAGTTTGGCGATCTTAGATGGAAAAAGTAATTCAATACGCTGGCTATTTAAGGCTAAAACATAATCATTTAATTACACACAAAGAGATTGTACCAAAGGTTTGTTAGCGAGTACGGTGGTATAAACATTTCAAAGGTTTTTAGAATCAGAAAATCAATATCTGTTCATGGATGATTATTAATGTATGGACCAACTATTCATGCGAGTAGTGGTATGCAACGTATTTAACTTATCAAAAGATGAGAGCATAATTGGTGTAGCTTCGTAGTGCATTATTTATGTCATCTAACATAAAAGGATGGGAGTTGGGACCTACGCCCAGTTTAGTGCTCATTTTATGAGGGTTGTGTCATCTAACCTTCTTTAACAACTTAACAACTACATCATATAGAGAGAGCAAAAATGGTGAGATTGATGGCCAAATGTTCTCATCATGTTGAACTTTGTCCAATCCAACCAACACACCTTTCTAATATTTTGTACGTCGTCAAAATTACGTTGAACATTTTATTGGAGTTCACACATTTTCATCCTTCACGCCTTTGGTCTAGTGTCCTTGTCCCATCCGTCTTCGTTCTTGAGGAGCTTCGGTTTGGTGACCTTCGTCCTAAGGAGCTTCGACATGGTGACCTTTGTCCTAAGGAGCTTCACATAGTGAGCTTCGTCCTGAGGAGCATTGGTTTGGTGACTTGCTATATACGTATCACTTGTAGTTGTAATTCCATTATGTTTAATTAAATTGTAATGGAATTTTCACGTAACCATCAAATAATAATAAAAGTTAAATACACAAATAATTCTGTTTGATTGGTCAAAGTAAAATATTGGAGCCTAAGTTTAAAAGGTGGTAAGTTTTGAATATCAATTATAATATATTTGGGGTATAATGCTAACTCTTGTTAACAAATTTATTAAGTTCACGTAAAATGATTATTTTACCTTATAGTTCTCAATAGTCATTTTATACAAATTTAACGTATTTTATAATTTTAAAAGTTAAATTTTAATCCACTCCTAAACTAAACAACTTACCCTTGCTTTGTTATCAATCAATGATTATTTGTTTTGACAAAAGTTTTTTTATCCTTTTTTTATTCCATCATTGATAATACTTGTACAGTTGTACGCAAATGAAAATACTATATCATAGTGTAAGTTATTTTTTCTATAAAATAATAAAAGAAATAAATAGACACAAGTCAAATATGTATTGCTTAATTAATAATGTCACATCTTTATAGGGCAGGCCCATTGATTATTTAGGGCATGTTTGGAATTTATTTTTAAACCTTTTTATTAATTTATTAACTTTTTCTAAAAAATTAATAAGTTAAAAGATTGTTTGGGTAATCCAAAATAAGATGTAAAATATGAGATGATAAGTTAAAATTCAAAAGTAAGAAACTTTTTACTTTTAGAAATGACTTCTCCAAAAGTTATAAGAAGATTTTAAAAGTAATCTCAAAACTCCCTTATACGATTTGCATAAGTATTATGTCCTTTGCATTAACCAAATGATTTTATGTTTAATAAATTATATATTTTGAACCGCTATTTTGTTTTATCCTAATATCACCAACTTCAACTATTTGGTAGTTGCCTAATTAGAGTCCATATGAATACAATTGAATGTTTGGTGACAATTACATATAATAGATTAAATGATAGCTAAGTTAAGTTGAACTGTTGTAATTCCGTTTAAATGCGGCCACGTCGTGCTATTTGTTTTTTTTCATTTTCACTTTTATATTATATATAATATACGCTTTTAACCCGTTTAATTTTTAATTAATTTCGTTTTTCTTTATTAACTTTCGACTTGTTAACTTTTTTCAAATAACAGATTGTGCGGACGTTTCTATTTTTATTTTTTTTGTCAATGTTCCGATATAAATTTATTTGAAAACGGAGTTTTATTCAAAATCGAGTTTTTTTTTGTATCGTACCCTATATCGAGTGCCGTTACCGTTGTGATACTACGACGAACTGAACATATTATGAACGAATTAGACGACCTGACACTCGCCACGAAGCGTGGGTATTCAACTAATTTTATTTAAAATGAAACTAATACTACAAAAAGCCAAACGTATTTATTAAAAGTATCTCATATAATATCTATACTCCTTTATGATAAATATTAGAGGGATACAAGGGTAAATTCACACAAATTTTAAGACGCCTATCTCCACTGAGTTTAAGACGCCAGAGCGGAGTTTGCTTTCTTCGATTCCGCCGGAGACTCTTCAGAGCCACAATCAATTACTGTGATTATACATTCATAACCGCCACCGCCATCAAAGTCGCATTCAATTAGTTTTTTGCTTTCTTCAATTCAATTCCTGTGATTACAAACGTTTCTTCAAAGCCACTTTCAATTCTTGTGATTACACCATGTCACACCCCACCTAGGGCGGAAACACGGGGTGCGGTTGAGTAGGTGATTAATCATAGCCTTTAGTCACAACAAACGACCTCTAAATGAAAATACATAATTCATAACCTATTAATTGTATTGTGCTGACAACATGGTCAAATAGTCACCCTAACGGTAACTTCAAAATATGACAAGTTTTACAATTATAGCCTAATAGTTTAGACAATAAAAGGAAAATTTCAAAAGCTAGAACATGCATGACGACTCCGGTGTCTTATTTCCTAGATGCAAACTTCTTGACCAATCGTCAATTACCTGAGAAATACATGCTAAAAAGTCAACATAAAGTTTGTGAGTTCACAGGTTTAAGTAAGCAGTAAATATGTTTCCTTTGGACTACTAGATTTCCCAGTGTGTAAAGCACTGTTGATCAAACAATACTTATGTATGTGCATTGTTACCATAAGCTACCATAACCGACACTTGACGTTTGTGTGTGAGAGCCCCGCCCAATGTTCTGTTATGAAACATTGTATGTGTGTGTATGGACAATATGCACCCATTTTGACCTCCAGTCAAGGTTAGCATGACTAACCACGGGTGGGGGTGTCAACCCTAATAGATCTATTCATGCGTTCCACGTCTGAATCAGCTAACGATTATAGTATTCCCGGAGACTTAGTACGACTGTTGCGTGCTCATGTAACAATAAGTTTGTGTACTCGTATCCAAATATGAGCTATGTGTTCTCCCCCGTGTGTTTAAAAATCATTTAAATCATAGTAAAAGTGGGGCCGTGAGACTCACCATATCAACTGAAGTGGTGAGTGATAAAGTATGTTGTGAGTCCAACGAGTGTCCGACCTATCCGTGCCCTAGATTAATTTAGACACCTTAGGTCCTATGTAGTTGTTTATGAAGTGGGTTGGTCACATGACCAATACCCGAAGTCTTGACCCTTGCCTTGTAATGACTTACAAGGGTCCGACCCGACCGCATTTGATGATACGACCTGTTGTTCAAGTTATTATATTTATTAAATTATTTAATAAATATTGTGTCTCAGTCACTTGTTTATCCAAAATCTTATTTAAATTGATTCTTATGATAAATATATTTAACATATATATTTATTAAAATAGTCGTTAATTAATAAATTGTGGTAAAATAATAACTATTTTATTTTAGTATTTTAGACTTATATGACTAAGTATTGCATGTAAATATATATATATATATATATATATATATAATTATTTCTTTATATATATATTTATTTAAATCGATGTAATTAAATTATCTAAAAATAGTTATTACATTAGTTTGTTTTTCCAACTCCATAATTTATATTTATATAAAATATATAGTTATTGATTTTCACAAAACTAGCATATATTATCATATTGAGATATGTTTATAAGAATAATTTTTATAGAAATTTCCTTTTTGCATGTAAAATCTTTTATTTTTATAATAATTATAGTTATCATTATTATTTGTTAATAATCCCATAAGTTATAAATTAAATATGTTTTAATGATACAAAAAGAAACCTAACCATCTATATCACCATCGCAATGGAAAATAGGGTTTTTAACCTACGGTTTATATTCGTCACTTTTTATATTATCAATTCGTCTTTTATATATTTAAAAATACGAACCGTTTTTATACGTTTTAAAACCCAGTATTTAAATTCTAATCTTGTTTTCAACCTATTATATCACCAAACATGATAACGTTAAAATAAATTAACCGAAAACTCACGTAATTGTCTGGAAAAGGTGACGGTGATTACGCGAGGTCCGGTTACTTCCCGTAACGTCCCGTACGACTCCGTAAGCTCCCGACACGACCCGTAAGCTTCTCGTAAACGTAACACGGTGACCGTAGATGAGAAACGGTGACCCGAAAGAACCGGTTTTCATCCGAAAGAACCCGTAAAGGGTGGCGGAGGGCTGTGATGGTGAAGGCGGTGTATCATGGTGGTCGTCGGGGACTGTCGGGGGCTGGGATGGGCTTAGAAGACTGGAACAGGGGCTGGGGAGGGCTGTGGTGAAGGTGGCGGATGATGAGGGTGTCGGGTCTGCTGCTGTTGTCGTGGAACTGAAGGGGAGGACCGGAGGAGCAAGGGGTGGTGGTTTACGGTGGTTGGAGGTGGTGGTGCTGTGGTGGAGCCGAGAAGCACAAAGGAGGGTGTGGTTGTTCTAGGTGAAGTGTGGTGGTGGTGGTGTAGCTTGTAGGTGAAACCGAGGAGTATGGAGGGGATGCAAGGTGGTGATTATGGTGGAGGGTGGTGGTTATGGTGAAGAAGGGTGATGTTGTTGCTGCTGAATGAAGCCGTGAAGGTGGTGGTGTGGGTGGGAAAGGTGGTGTCGGGTGAGAGAGGGAGCCGAAGGAGAGGAGAGGGAGAAAGATGTTTGCGGTGGTGGTGTGGTTTGAACTTGCGGTGCATGTATATATAGGTCCAAGAGTGGTTAAAATCCATGAGATGCTTGCAATGTCTTTGGGGTTTTGTCATTTGTGTCAACATGGAGACACTATTGTCTCATGTTGGGGGAGCACCAACACACAAGAAAATGTTTCACATTTCTGGCGGCTAGGTGTTTGGCCGTGAGAGAGGAGGTGGAGGGAGGGGAGGGGGGTGGGGGGGGGGGGTTAGTGGTGTTGTGGAGTGATACCCGCTTGTTTCTAGCCCGGTATAATACCCACGTGTCGTCTTTTTCATTTGGTGTAACGTGTCGGGAATGAGTCGGATAAACGATTAAGATAAGTTTGGTAGTTTGGATAAAATATGTGTTCGTTGACGTATGTTTAGATTTTATTTCTATCCGAGGGGGTATTCTTTATTCTTAGAAATAAGAGAAATGTTTCGAGATGTTTATATATTATTTGTAGTTTATCACCAACGCGATATGGGGTTCGTTGTGTCTCGTAAATCTCTAATATTTCCAGTGTAGGGGGTTAGACCTAATTAATTAAAATTAGTCTAATATGCGAAGTTTCGTGTAATTATAATTACACACCATGATAACCGCCAAAGCCAATTACTTCTTTCGCCGGAGACGTTTCGGCTTCGTGGTCGACCACGCCATTATAAAACCACCATTGAATCTTACCCTCATCTGTTTCCGCCCCCCTCTCCGGTCCACGATCGCAGGTACGGTTTCTTCTATTTGGTTTATTCAATTTCTTACATATGGCTGTTTTTGCAATTTTTCATTGTCCAGTGTGTTACCCTAGTTGATAGAAAAATTGCCCCACATTTGTTCTTAGATCACCTCTAAAATTGTTCATATGGATTTTATCTTTCAAATAGGGCTTTATTTGATTTTAGCTTTTGTTTCTATATTACTAACTAGCTTAGACCCCGTGTAATACATACGGGGTGAAAAATATCAATACATAAATTTTTTAAATTTTATTTATATATTTTACAATTATAAAAATATATTACTATACATATATTAAGGATAGAAAACAAAATTCAAAATATGTAAAAATAATATATAATTGGGTTTCGAAAATACGTCAATTACTATTTAATGTAATTTGACTTTCATTTTACTATTTGATTGAAAATTAAAATTACATAATTAGGTAAGTTTTTTATAATAAAGGATAATTTAAAATAAATGTGTTTTATTAGTATAATTACAAATTTATTAAAAGATATGGGTGCATTTAATAAGAGAGAGAGGCGGGAAAAAAATGATGAGATTGAATATGGTGGCGACACATGGCATACAAAAACCTTTATTTATTATATAGTATAGATTTATTATTTTCTACTTTATATTACAAATGCTTTAGTTTTTAAAGGACTTTGTTCCCATGATTCTTAGATCACCAGTTGAAATTTTTCATATGGATTTTACCTTGCTTGATATAAAAATTGCCCCACATATGTTCTTAGATCACCTGTCATTGTTCATATGTATTTTATCTTTCAAATAGGGCTTTATTTGATTTTGGCTTTTGTTTCTATATTACTAATTTATTAATGGGTCGACACCCTAAACCTTAAACCCTAAAATTAATGGGCCGGTGTCACGAAACCAAATATTATTTCTGTTTATATTATTTTTCTATTGGTTTTATTGTTTTTATTTTCTTGGTTTTGATGGAGGGTTACATATTGTGATATTGGCTTTCTGATATCTGTTTTTGTTGCGTGACAGGTCGGAAGATTCAACTGTCTTGGTCAGCTTGGCGTGTGGCAGTCTTTCAGGCATTGCTTCATCAACAGGTTAGTGATCGAGTCTATATGCACTATTATATGTTTTCACCAGTTTGATATAAAGTCTGTATTTTTACTTATTTCTTTTTTCCACGTACACAAGCTAACTTGGGAGATGTGAAAAAACAACTATAATATAAAATAATGATATTGATGTTGTTAAATTAAATAAGGTTTTTTAGAATCTTGCTGGGATAATTAACTTGGTTCTGAACTTCCGATTGACTAAGAAATTGATCGATTTTGGTTGTGTTTAATCTCAGACGGGTCATATTTGGTCAAATTTGGAAGTTTAGCTAAAAGGGGTCATACGAGTCAATGTCGGCCCATACTAATATAATCTATTTGAACCCGGCCTTGCAATAATGTTGGTACAAATGTTCTTTGATGGTTGATTAACATTTGCTCTGTGTTTTGATCATTGTTTTGATTTTATAATGTTTTCTGTTGTTGTTTGTTCTATAGTTACTACAGCTGATAATGGGAGAGGAGAATCATGGGAAAAATATAAGCACAAACTTGTTCATACGACTGGCAGGCGGTGGATTGGACTGCTGTCACACCCCGCCTAGGGCGGAAACACGGGGCGTGACGATCCACGATGTTCATAGCCTTTGATTACATTGAACGACTTCTAATAACATTAATAATCAAATATTCTAAGTTATTACAAGAAAACACAAATTGTTTCCAAGATATTACATGCCAAAGGTACCGTTCTTTAAATCCAAAGCATACGGTTTTCCATACAACAAGTTTGTCGGCTAAGACCTAGATGTCCCTTGGTTATACCGGGATGTCTCCAAAAATATGTTCTACGTGCGTGCATGTCCATGTATCATGATTCTAGTTACCTGAAAAAACAAGCTTAAAAAGTCAACATAAAGTTGGTGAGTTCACAAGTTTAGTTGAAATGCTTGATGTTGGACTACAAGATTTCTAGTTGTGTGTTGTTCACCTAAACAATCGCTGTATCATTTGGGTATTGTTCTCCCGAACCATTGAGGTACCAATGGTATGTTGTTCACCCGAACAATCGTTGTGTGTTGTTCATCCGAACACTCGTTGCATGTTGTTCATCCGAACAATCGTTGTATGTTGTTAATCCGAACAATTGTTGTGTGTTGTTGTAACATCCCAAAAATAAAACGACGGTTAAAATGATGAAATAAACGAACGAGGCATGTCGGGTCGGGTCGGATGGGCTAGAAGGGGAGCCTCCCCTATAAATAGCCAAGCTCACAACCCATTTCTCTCATTTGCAACTTCTAGAGAGAGAAACCGTAGAGAGAGAAAGTTGTCGGATCGACCCGAGATTTGAGAAGTGTGTTGCTCCATAACTCGTGAGAAGAACCTCCGGATCAGAAGCTCGATTCAGGTAACGATCCGACCTAAATCTGAGTTTTTGTTCGTTTTTGGGTTTTTCGGGTTTTGGGTGAAAATGTAAGGTTTGAACGGATGAAACTGAAAGATAATCAAGGATTTGAGTTCCTTAATGGAAAACGAACGTTTTGAATGCAACAGGTTCGGGATCTTGACACGATCAGACCCGAATGCGAAAGTTAGGGTTTTTCGCGAAGAACAGGTCGTGCGCACTTGCTAAGTGCGCACGGAGCAGGTCCTGCGCACTTGCTAAGTGCGCAGGAGGAGGGACCTGCGCACTTACTAAGTGCGCAGGAGGAAGGACCTGCGCACTTGCTAAGTGCGCAGGAAGCATGGTCTGCGCACTTGCTAAGTGCGCAGGCAGCAGGGTCTGCGCACTTGCCAAGTGCGCAGACATCAGAACTGATTAAGTGAAGTCAGTATGTTAGAATGGTTAAACCGTTAGAGTCGGGATTGGTCTGATGTGTATTTAACTAATCAATTCAGATCGGAAGTGACGTTGTTGGACCTTCGTTTAGGACAACCCATATTAGCGTATCAGGTGAGTTCTAGAAGCCCTCTTTTAAATGTTTTTATAAAATGTTTTCGGGCTGGTGTGTACACGTATGAAATGTTGTTTTATAAAATGATGTTTATGAAACTACGTTTACGAAAGGAAATGATTTGGAACGAAGGGTTTATGGAAAGAAAGTTTATGAACGAAATGTTTACGAACGAATGTTATAAAGAAATGGTTTAATGAAAAGGTAAAGGGTTTTGAAAGTGAAGGAAAGGTTTTATGAAAAGAAAACAAAAGGGGGCAAAGGTTTTAAAGAAGTCATTACAAATCTAATCTGTCGAATGAATGGAATTGACGAATGAAGTCTGGGAACGAGATTCCCAGCCTTGTGGTAGATTATGGACAGCGAGCCATAGTTGCCATAAGAACAACAGGGGTAGTGTCTTAGTGGCCTGCCAATGGTTTTGATGTTGTACAACTGGTAAGGGAGTAACGACGGTTACTCGGGTGATGACGATCATCCTAAGGGAAAGGGTAGCGGGAAATCAATGACGGCGATACGTAACGGTTGATTCCCAAAAGAAAGATGCGTGTTGGGCAATGACGGCGATACGTAACGGTTGACCCCACGTAGTATATGGTTGTGGCAATGACGGCGATACGTAGCGGTTGCCCACAACATTAACGGTTCCTCTGGGGACATAGAGACGCGTAACGATACAGATTTTAGATAATAATGTATGACTTAAATGAATGTTAATGTTTTAAACAAATGATCCGTTCAATGTGTTTAAATGTGCGAAGGTTTACGAATGAAAGACCCTGTTTTCTTATACGAATGTTAAACCCTACTGAATGTTTGAATGATGAACCATTTCTTAAAACGAACGAAAACTAGAACTCACCAGCGTAGCTGACGTTTTTAAGTGTACACATTCAGGTTAAGGCAGGTTATGAGGATGGACGGTGATGCTTGGCTAGAGATGAAGAGTTACCCGACTGCTTTTGAAGACTGGCATCCCGTTATGTTTAGTTATGATGTAATTATGTTTTAATCAATGTTTACGCTTCCGCATGTATGAACAACGATTAAGTTATGTTTAAATGAAATTTTTCGCTGCGTTATTTGATATTCATGTTTAAGAACTGTTTGTGAATGAGTAAATCCAACAAGTGAGGCCTCCCGGGTTTGGGGCCTTACAGTTGTTCACCCAAACAATCATTGTGTGTTGTTCACCCGAACAATCGTTGTATGTACTTGTGTCAAGTTGGTAAGTTGAGCAAGTTTTCTCCCCCCGTATGTTTAAAAACAATCTAAAAACAAGTAGTAAAACTGGGGCCGTGAGACTCACCTTATCTACGAGGTGATGAGTGATGATATATGTAGTAAGTCCAACAAGTATCCGACCTATCCGCGCCCTAAATTATTTAAGACACCTTAGGTCCTATGTAGTTGTTTAAATGTGGATTGGTCACCTGACCAATATCCCGAAGTCTCGACCCTTGCCTTGTAATTATCTACAATGGTCCGACCCAATCACCATTGGTGATATAACTTGTCGTTCAAGTTATTATATTTATTAAAGTCTCTTTAATAAATATTATGGTTCGGTCTCGTAGTTGTTAATATTTCGTTTTCGGTTACTGAACGGCTCAAACGAGCTGACGGGTTATACATGAGTTGTAATAAAGTTGTAAACGGTTTAAACATGCCGTAAGTGGTTTGCCAAGTTGAACTTATAAAATATTAAAAATCTTAATAGTTTTTTTTAACCAATTGTTGGGTCAACCCGTACTAGATCTATTTATTAAACCGGTTAGACATCTCATCCAAAACGATACATTTATTGAATGAGTTAGACTAGTCAACTAAAAATCAAATTATTTTTAAAAAAAAGTGGTGTTCACTCCAATCAAATTGTTGTGGGTTCAAATCCTGTGCAGTACAGGTATGATAATTTTAAAAGTAGAGTAAATCTAGAGTAAAGATCTAGAGTAAAGAGTGTGTTCGTCTGTAAAAAAATTGAACTATGTAATTATTAAGTGGCGTGAAATTATTTGGATTTTAGAAACATTAGTTTACGACTCATAATTTTGAAATCAATATTTTTCTGTTCATAGTTGCATCTAAAACTGTATAAAGATAAAACGTAAAAAAAGAGATCTTGAAATATTGACTTAGAAAAATATGAAACCTTTAGTTGGCACGTAATTTTGGAATACTAGTGTTTAAGCCTCGTTATTATTACTTTTTTTTAAAATAAGTTATATTAAGAAGAAAATTCTTGTTTATTCGATGAGTCGTTTTGATTATTAAAACAGAATATATTAAATAATATCAACTAAAGTTTATTTTATTCAATAATTTTTCTCAATCCTAAAAATACTCTGGTTTTACTCTTTTAAAGTTGTTTAATTATGAGAAAATCATCACACTAGTCATTTTTCTCGACGGGTTACACGTATATAGCAAAAGATTTATGTTTATAGCATACATGATCGTGTATCTACTTTCGCTCATGTAAAAGACCTAAATCTCATTGATATGTATGTTATGTCCTACGCGAATAAGTGTTCATGTATCTACATTCTATGAATAATACGCGAATTACATACTGTAAATTTTCGGTACTAAAACGGAGATAATTAATACTAATTAAATTTAAAGAATAGATATGGAAATATATTATATTTATTTAATGTAATTGTTACAACAACTGAATTTAATTAAAGGTAATATTTTTAGATATTTTTCTTTGATTTAAATATACTTTCATTGATTTTCTGTATAATAAATTGTTCGACATATGAGAACTGCATTACATAATGGTAAAACATCATTAGAGGGTTCTACTACCGAACATTACGTAACATATTATTTTCATCCTAACTTATCTTTATTATAGCTACACCTCCAAGTTTAACTACATCATTAGAGGGTTCTATTGTACTAGCTGTGCTATGATCTTCTTTTTTCTAAGTTGAAAACATTGCACAAGATCATTGGCGTGACTAATCTTACAAACCAACCACAAACAACAACAGAAAGTAAAATAGAACAACACAAGATTGTCGTGCATCAAATAGCCTAAATACACGAATATAACGGATACTATGCGAGAAAAAGTTGATACACGAGTGGTTATTAGCACACGACATATTTTTTTTATAGCGTTGATGAGAATAAAGTCGAATACATGTGAGAAAGTAGACACTCGATTAGGGGTGTAAACGAGTCGAGCCCGAGCCTGGAACTAATCGAGCTTGGCTCGTGGGATTATCCTGAAGCTCGAGCTCGGCTCTGTTCAAGCCTATAATTTTTGGATCGAGCTCGGCTCGTGGAGTGAAAATAAAGCTCGAGATCGGCTCGACTTCATTCAAGACTATAAAACGAGCAAAAGCTCGGTTCGAGCTCGGTTATAGAAAGCCTTAAACGAGCCAAAGTTCGTCTCGAGCTCGATTTGGGTGGTTAAATTGAATAATATATTAAATATATAAAAAAATAAAATAAAATTTTACTAGGCTTGTTAAGGCTCGCGAGCCTAAACGATCTTAGAAGGCAAAGCTCGAGCTTGGACTCGATAACAAAACGAGTCATATTTTAGGCTCGAGATTGGGCTCGGGCTCGTTAAGGCTCGGCTCGTTCGAGCTTTTTACCGATCCGATCACGGGTAGCTCTCGAGCCTGCTTGACTCGTTTACACCCCTATACTCGATCATGTGTTCACGTATTTTATGACTATAATCATAAATATTTTGTGACATAACCGTAAATATATAAAACATCCAGAAAATTTCTATTTAATTATTTAAAAACTTTTATAACCGATTAAAATTAAATGAAGTAAATAAAGCACATATGAAGTTATTAATTTCTTTTTTTTAACAGAATTTATCTTGTACTTTGCTCTTATCCTTAAAAAAGGTGGACTTGAAGGCAACCCCACTACAGAAAGCAAAAGTTGTTCGTGTCTATAAAACCCCAAAATCCCACCCATTCTTCCCTCAAGTCTCTATCTCCTCCCTCTTCTCCGCCGCCCGTCGCCGGCGAAGCTCTAATTTCCGATCAATCTCCAATTCGCCTACGAGAAGCTTCTTCATACATCCGGTAATTCCTCTGATTGCTACTTTCAGTTTGTTCATTAACAATTCTACTTGTTTACGTTGCTGTGAACGACGCTCTTCGCTATGAATTCATACGTAGTTTCAAATATTAGGTCGGATTTATATTCAATCGCGTAGAAAAATTGTCGGTGAATGTATCATGAGATGCCTTCGATTGAGTTCATTGCACTCAGCATAGCTTTATAAATTATAATTATAAAATTGAGATGAAAATGATCGTGTTAGTTCATAACTCGATTATATTGAGACGCTGTGACCTAATCTTATCAATCACTTGATTTGTAATTAGGAAAAAAAGTGTCGGTGCGTAGAAAATAAGCTATTTGCCCTAATTTGGTGTTAATTTAGGTATATTTGAGGCTAAGTTCATACTAGTATCTGTAATGATAAGCAGTTTAAAATATTTGAATTGTGTTTCACTTGCTGTGTGATACAAGAAATTGTTCTTGTGATGACTGATGACTGATGAGTGGTATCTTACCTTTGTAAAGATATTGCTGATGGAAGTTTGCAGGTCAAACACATAGATGTTGACCAAATTTAGGCTTGTAGAAGCATGATATTGTATCTATAGTCCTAGTCGTTTACGCTTGCTAGAGATTTGTGTCTGCTTTAGAGGCTCAGAGGCCATTATCTTTATCTTAAGTTCTAGTTATTATGTGGTTTTAAGCCATCCGTGTGAGCAATAGATAAAAGGTCTGTTGCATACATGGAAATTTTTCCAAGTTTGATTATTCTTTGGTAGAGAAAAATAGCAAAGAATACCATGGGCATTTGTTTTCATCTTTGAACAAAAGCAGTCAAAGTAAGACAGGTGAGCCATGACAATGTTGAAAAAGGAGGTGAAGTCAACTCACCGGCCGGTACCCGGGGGGGTGGGGGGGTGGGGTGGTAAATAAACTGATAATAGACCTGTTTTTTTCAAGCTCACTGGATTATTTTTTTTGGCGAAATGGGTCGTTTGTGGAGAGTGTTTTTCTTTCTTTTCCTTTTTTTGCTGTTTTCTCTTCTTTGGTAAATAAAGACCAGTGTTACGAATGTTGATATTTGATACGTAACCGGCTTTTTTTGCTTCGAAAATTTGTCCTGAAATTGCAAAAAAAAGTACTTGTTGTGCAGTTGATAGTGAAATTGCAAAACTAAACTACCTAGAGTAAAGTAATATGAGTTAGTATTATAATATGAGTTGATAATGAAATTGCAAAACTAAACTACCTAGTGGATGAGGAAAATCCTCTAAAACCACCACAAGAATAAAAGAAATTTGCCTTTAAAAAAAAAGTACTATTATCATTTATCCTAGATGTGGTAGTTGGATCCTGAAAAGAGAGGTCCCATGTAATTGAATGAAAAATTTGGTGGTTGGAATTATGTATCCACTTAATTATTGTTCTAGTTTGATGTACCTTTCAGTCTACAACATATGCTTTTATACATATTGATTTTAATCTCTTCAAATATGTTCTACCAGGAATAAACAAGCTTACAAGCAACAATCAAATTGGCAATGGAATTCGAAAACTATTTTCCAGACGAATTAAATCCGATTTCATCACCTGAAAAATCTTTACCCTGCTTTGACTGCAGTATCTGTCTTGACTTTGCTAAAGACCCTGTGGTCACCCTTTGTGGTCATCTATATTGCTGGCCTTGTATCTACAAATGGCTATCTTTTCAGACCGATTCGGATAATAATCCGTTATGTCCCGTATGTAAATCTGAAATATCGCACACTTCTGTGGTCCCGCTCTACGGGCGGGGCAAAACATTACCCGAAAACGAATCTGACACCAAAACATCAAATGCAGTTATCCCGCCTAGACCGCACGCGTCTCTCTTAACCACACCCAATCCCACCCGACGATTTGCTTATGGAAATTCTCATCGAACACCGTATGGAAGTTACAATTCTACCCCAAGAGTTTACAGTCGCGGAGTCGATGGTTATAATTCGAATGTATGGATGTATGGAGAGATGATTTATGCTCGGGTTTTCGGGAATTCGCAGAGGTTATACACATTTCCAAACTCATATCATCTAGCTGGAAGTAATAATCCCAGATTAAGAAGGCAAGAGATGCAGGTTCACAGATCTTTAAACAGATTAACTATATTCCTGTTCTGCTGCTTATTTTTGTGTCTTCTGCTGTTTTAGCTCTGGGGGCAGGTTAGTCATTTTACAAACTTTTTGTGCAGTTTTGTATGCTTGCTTACAGCATCATGTGTACATTTGAGATTTTATAATTATTATATATGGGCTTTGTACAAATGAAGTTTTGCCATTTTTCTTACATTATTTGTTTTATATCAATTGTTGAAAATTGAAATGAACTTTATTATTATTATCTGCTAAATTCTCATGATTTATTGAGAACTGTTTAATATATGATTTCACGAATAAACTTTTCATTTCTCAAACATGTTACATTTATTAAAAAATTAGTTTAGAAACAGTCAACCAAGTTTGACCGGGTTCGTCTACATGTGGGTAGTTGGTCGAGTTTGACTTTTTCAATTTTCAAGGTGTTTTTTGTTTTTTGTGTAATTGTATTTTATGGTTTTAGACACGTCACTTTCTCATATATTTATGTCATCATTTTCGTACCCTTAAATGACGTAAATACCCTCGAAATATAATATTTTTGTGGAAAGATTTATGGATTAAAAAAGAAAGCACCCATCCTGTGATAATGGGCGGGGTCATCTTCCATATCCTTGATAATTTCATTATTCTTGATATCATAAAAACGCCATTATATATTTTTATTTTAATTTTAAACGTAAAACTCGTTCCAATGCGATATTTATATATTGAAATATCTGAACTAAAGTTCGGTTAATAGCATAATTAATATGTATGTGAAGTCTATGTGAGCTTTTTTACAGACCTAAACATTACCTTGTAAATTTTGATGTTCCTTTTCCAAATAATAACACAATTTTGTTGATATTGTGGTAATATACCAAGTAATTTTAGTTTAAATTCGATGAATAAATATTACATTTAATATAAAATATCAAAGAAACTAATATATATACCAAAGATTGTGGGTTCAAATTTTAGGGTGGTAGATTTATTCTAGATTATCTAGATGTTGCACGTTTTATTCTAGATAATCTAGGTGTAAAAAAAAACTACTTTTATAGCCCATGGGTTTCTTCCATTCATTTCAACTTTCAAACAATATGGGTGGGAATGGGGGATGCGCATTCTCTCTTTTAAGTTTTAAAAGGGCCACCCACTTACATTATAGTAGGCATTGAAATATGTGCTCCTTAAATAAAATAAAATAAGTAAGAAGCACATAAATATATTATATATATATACAAAACACAACTTGGTACATGAATCGTCTACGAAAGCATCATTTAGCCCATTTACATCTCAATTAGAAAAAATATATATATATATATAACTAATACTTAACAAATTTATATTTTTTAGATAGGGACGTCTTTTATGAAACTATAAGAATGCCATATTTGACATTATTACATTCTCTGTGAAGATTGGTCTTGAAAATGTTTAAAAAGAAACATAGTTTTATAAAAACAACTTTTTAGTGAGTAAACATTTTAAACTAAATTAGTTTTATTATATCACTTGCATATTGAGTTGATCATTAGTATTTGAAATTCTTATGTTATAATCTTTTAAATTTTTATGCTATCGCATAATTCTTATGTTATCGAATATTTTATGAAATTTAAGTAAACAATTAACTTCATCAATATTAAATGGCTTATATTACGATTATTATTCTACTAAACAACATACAGAAGTAATATTATCTTCAAACAATTCAAATACAAAAGTTAGATACAATGTTTCATAACGTCCCGCCCCAACGCCCGGATAGCGTTAACTTGTTATATATGTATTATGTATCATATTCAAAAGAATACATACATATCTTTATTCGATTTTTATACTTCTCTACTTAAAACTAATTCTATATTAAACGATTGCCTATATATATCAACATATAACCACTAAATAACTATGACCTTTTTTTAACGGCGAACACACTCTTTACTGCAAACTTACTATACTCCTAAAATCATCACACATGTACTCTGTAGGATTTGAAACTAGAACTATTTGGTTGGATCGGGGACAAATAACTATGACCCTGATAAATAATTTTTAGCATTTGATTATTGTGCTCACGAAAGTAGGAGAATCACAATTAGTAAAGTGAAAGAAGTAATAGAGAAATATATCAATCATCCATTCATTTTTTTAACGAATACTATAAGCCCGGTCACCCGGGTAAACCCATTGGCGAAAGGTCACTCACACTCACGAACGCAGACAGCGCTGCTGACCCGGCCCGCCCACTATTCCAGAGGAAACCCACCACCCAAAGGCCCACGGTGGTAAAACCCCTGTCCCACCTGAACATATTGCACCAAGTGAGTATCGAACCCATGACCTCCATATTAAAAGACCATGGGATGCCTCCTCCCAAAACAATTGATCTAGGGCTCACCGATAACATCCATTCATTAACGATCTAAAAAGTAAAAGAGCAATTCATTTGACTTCTTATTATTAAATGGCTCTTCTCACACATACACGTTTTCCATCTTTATATATATATATATATGTGCGTATAAAATATTTTGTATAATGTCAACGAACATCACAACTTGAAGATGTATATCTCTACAAAATATGGAAAAATATTACGTTAGGCCTTCAAGTGTTGTATAAGGATTTGTTGAAATGTTATGTTAGGTCACATGTCAACCAACCTCTAGAAGAATAGGTATGTTAGGTAGAAATGTCCAAAATGTCACCAAACACTTTTTACGTTTTGGTAATGATTATGACAAAGAAAATGATAATATATCTTATTAATAAATGCAATTTAAATAAATGAATTGTCACATGGAAATTCCAACTTGCATGATTATAAATATATGTTGACAAAGACGTGTAGAAATGGATATTAGTTGATCAGTTTCTATACTACAACTCTACAAGTGGGAGTTCATATTAAATGGATCAAAATAAGTATACCTTGTTTAGCTAACAAACATAGCGTATGTATTTAATTTTTATAAATAATTAATATATTAAATATATTTACAAAAATAATCTCATTAGAATCATAGCCGGCCCTGAGCAGGTGCCAGGTGGGCGATTGGGCCCAAAGTTTTTAAAACTATATAAAATTTAAAAAGAAAACCTATAAGTTTTAAAACATAATAAAAAAAACCTATAAGTTTAGCTCAACTTAGCCCAAATAATTTACTAGTTTAGTAGTTTAGCCCAATTTAAATCTTAACCGATAAAAGTTACTAGTTTTAACCCAATAAACTTTTTATTTGGTTTTACTTTTAGGCTTTTAGCCCAATAACTCAATAAGATCTAAACCCAACTTCAAAATTCAAATAATTATTAAACCTAAAATAAGTTGCGGCAAATTAAAAAAAATACCATCAACGATTACACTTCAGAGACCGAGAGACGTGAAGGTTGAAACTTGACACAAAGGCTGGGACTTGCGACTTCAACTTGGCAGTGTCGACAACATTCAAGAATCAAGGCGGAGAACTCGGAAATTCGATTGATTAAATAAAACGGAGAAGTCAGTTATTCTTATTTTTTTGGTTTTTTACATATCTTCAATCCAATCAAACTCTTCATAGCTAGTTTAATATTTTATTAAATATGTTTATTTTGCAACCTATGGTTTGGTCCCGGGCTGAAATGGGTTGGATTTAAGACTTATTAATTGTCAGGTAAAATTAAGCTAATTACCTAATGACAGATATGATAAATGGATGTGGTGCCATGTGGTCAGTGTAATACATATTATTTGATTATAAAAGAAAATCCTAATGGTTTGTGGTTGTGAAGGTAAACCTAATGCAATTTAAATTAAAACACAAGATAAACTTAATTGATTTTAGAGATAATAAACTGTAGGTTTCGTGTTTTCAATTCCCTAGATAGCTTTCTGAATCTTGTATGAATTTCACTTTCAGTTTAAAGTGTTTCATGGGTACACGGACTCAATAATCGTGTTAATTATATATAATTCAAATGGTGAAGTTGGAGTGTTTAGTATATGATTTGTAATGTGCAACTTGTCTCTAAGTTGTTGCAAATAGTAAAAAGATCGGTCGATGGATGGACGGAACTTCAGGGGCTAAACGGAAGTCTTAGCGAAGATGAAGGGCGGTCGGTGCATTATTGGAGTCTCACCGGATAAAAGAAGCGTTCTCTCTTTTACGTAAAAAAACGAGATATTGTGCGTCATCGTCTTGCTTTCTCAAAACCCTAGACGTCTCTTTGAGTTCATGTGATTGACTTTATCTTGATACTAATTATGTTTGGTAATTATGTATGCTTTATTGATTTGTTTGTGAGTTGAGTCAAGAGTTTGGAGTTTTTGGCTAATAAACAATGTTTTAATTAGTAATGGATAGTGTTTCACAATTTTGAAAAATCGGATAAGACAGTAATTTCCAATTCCAAAAAACATGATGTTCTTCTATGTGAAAATTCGTATGAAAAAGATTATTGAAATTAGACCAATGATCCTTTATATAGGGGTCGAACTATCATAAAGAATCGTTGCAACTCTCCATGAAAATGTATGATACAATTAAGTAGTTCCATCTATGTAAAACATCAGCAAGAACTTTATCAGTGGTAACTATGTTGCTATCGATAACTTGCTTATAAGTAGTAACTATGTTGCTACCGATGGATTACCCATCATACTTGATGTTGTCCAAGTTTCTACTGATCTCCCATAGATTTGCTACTGATGATTAGTTCTAACTGATCATCATTTTCAAACATATTTCCGCCAGGGGCTCTACCCCTTGGACCCATCGAGGTGCTGCCTCGGACACCCGTGTGGTTTAGTAGTGCTTGGAATAGAATAGTCTTGACCGAGCATGCACTTCACACCTCATAACTCTGTATATTCTAACTTCTCATTTGGTATTAAATCAATCCAATTACACAAAATGACATTGATGACAATAAAATCAATAACATAAGTTGCGCTTATTTAAATTACAGACATGATCACATATAACAAATCAAATTAAACCCGTACACTAATAACTCTTTACAAACCCTAATGATGGATCTAGCATAATTGAGAGGTTCGTGATAATGTCTACTTGTATTTTATTTAATACGTAATGTAACACAAAAGAATAAAGAATACGATGTCACTTAAATCAGTTCTGTTTAGTATTTAATAGCAACAAATCCAATAACATATAAAACAACCAAACTATGTGGAATAAAGAATATGATGTCACTTAAATAGTGCGCCTTTTTTTTCTCGGGCGGACACCCTTGAGTGCGCCATCGACTACTACACAGTACACATATAAAAGATTTGAGGTTGATACCAACTCTCAACATCAATTTTCTTGAAAAATCAACACAGGCTCAGGGCGGCTAATGACAATGTTGGTATAGAGTGTGACCCGTATATTATTGCAGCAAAAGTGTATTTGGAGGCGGTTTTGGTTGAAAAATGTTCGGAAATACTAAACATTTTCAAGCACATCCAAATCTCAAGTTTATACCATGACCAACTTCAAGTACAAATACACACAATAGTCACAAACACCACATCAAGATTCAACAATCTGTCAAAATTTTAAAAAACTAATTTTCCACTAATAAAAAACTGATGTCTTACCTTTTACTCTGATAGGGTAGATGCAAGTTCACCATTGCTTTTAAGCTCGAAAATGATATCACATCCTCCAATCAACTCACCTTTATAATAAAGTTGTGGGAAAGTAGGCCAGTTGGAGAACGTTTTTAAGCCCTGTCGAACATCCTCGTCGCTCAAAATGTCAAAAGATCCAAACTTTATACCTTCCTCCTTAAGGGCATTTACGACTTTTGAGCTAAAACCGCATCTTGGGGCATCTGGGGTACCCTTCATAAAGAGAATAACGGGCGTGGAATTAACTAACTTCTTTAAACGGTCTTGGAGAGAAATGATTCCTTTTTCAACCAAGACTTTTTCAAGTTCTCCACTCTTTTGCATTTCCAAAACAATATCCGATCCACCAATGAGTTCGCTTGTTATGTAGAGTTGAGGGTAACTTGACCAGTTTGAGTAGACTTTTAGCCCTTGCCTTACTTCATCATCTGAGAGTATATCAAAAGTCTTGAAATCAACCTTTTCTTCTCTGAGAATCTCCACTACCTGAAGGATTATATAGATTGCTAAATCATTTTTTGTACCAAAAATACCCTTCTTGTTTTCGTCTATTTCAAAGAGAACTAGAAATATAATAAAGCAAGATGTTGTAAACTATCAACGGTCACGGGTAATTCATTTCCAGAGTGCAGGTTTTTTTTAAAGAAGAAAACTCGAAAAGCTTGCACTCTAAAAGATCGGTAAATGCCTAGAGAGACCACAGAACAACATAAACGTCAAAAATAGGCCAGTCAAACTTGCAGACATTTACACTAAATTTGGCCAAAATGTGTTGGAAATGGTAAAATGACCATTATACCCCTCAACTAAATTTCAAATAATAAACTTTTAAGTATAAGTTGAGGACTCATTTTCACCAAAGTTGTAAACTTGACTAAAACTATATTTTGACTTTTCAAAGTTAATATGATGCATAACATAATCCATACACAATGCCGTTACCCCTAATTTATATTCAAAAATTGCCTAATAATCAAAACAATTTCATTAAACGCTCTAGGATATAATCTTGGGACATAAATAAAAATCTCATCAAGTTATGCCAACAAAATCATAAATAAGGAGGCAAGAATCAATCACCTTTCGGCTGAAACCGCATCTAGGTTCATTTGGATTTCCCTTCATAAAAAGCATAACAGGAGCCGAGTTAATGAGACTTTCAAGACGGGAAGTCAAAGCCAAGCTCAACCCAGTGGAATTGGTAACTCCGGCCTGTTGACTATCAGGTCCCGCCACAGTTGACTTGCTGACATCATTATTTCCGACTCCGTGATCGGTAAAAGCTTGTTTCAATTCACCTCCCTCATGCATTGCAATTATAATATCAGACCCTCCAAGAAGCTCTCCGTTACAGTAGAGTTGAGGATAAGTGGGCCAGTTTGAGAATTTTTTTAATCCTTCACGAACCTCGTTGTCACTAAGGATATCAAAAGTAGCAAATTTAACATTTTCAGTTTTCAAGATTTCGACTGCTTTTTTACTAAATCCACATTCAGGTTCTTCAGGGGTTCCTTTCATGAACAGCATAATGGGGTGAGAACGGGTGAGTTTTTCAAGGCGGGTTTTCAGTGGATCGCTAATGTCAGCTGGCGCTGGTAGGTTAGTTTTCCCGCGTGATGAGTTGTCGATTTTAGCAAAATCTTGAATTGCTTCAAGAACCGAGGGTCCAGCTGCCATCCCTAGGCTCGCGGGTGCAGCCGGTTCACCAGCATGGATTGACCCCACAATTTTTGAAACTTTGTTTGTCAGCTCAGATGGATATGCGCCTTCCAATGTATCAACCGTCTTGCCATCCTATAAAAGAAATTTATAAGTTTCATAAAACTAGAAGACGTAATGCAGGCTCAAAATTTAGTATATAAATACATCCTTTAACTATACTTTATCATAAAAAGAAGTGTAAAAATTTATTTTTCCATTTTGAAATGTCCCAAAAATGATACATTTTTGCATGTTAGTAATCATCACAAAATATTGATAGCGCCAACTTGGTTCACAACATTCATTTATTTTGATATAACTGATTTCAAATATTTGAAATTTTCTATTAATATTGAAACAATTTCATTAACTTGGGGATGGAGGGATTAGTTGATTTATGAGCTACCTTCATTCGGTATTCCCTGCTTCAAGAATCTATTTTAAAGAAATCAATATTAAAATAAACAAGACAAATTTTGATGGTTTTCTTCCAAAGTTTGTGAATAAAAGAATTAAATAGCTTCACCTACCTTAAGGAAAACGAAGTAAGGCACAGCGGAAACTGAATATGCCTCGGAAATTTCTGGTTGTTCTTCAGCTTCAACCTACAATTTTTTTAGTAAGAAAAAAATCAATAGCATGCATGATACGATCATTAAACAAGAAAAATACAAAAGAAAAATAAATTTGTACCCCCTCCGACAAAATGAGCAAAAATACAAGTTCTCTCATAGAATCCCAAATTTTTTACAGCCCAAAGTAGACAACTTTTTATAAATTTGTAACTCGATGATTTGTGTATGAATAAAAGGTTACATCAAGAATGTCAGCTAACAAAAATTGGGTTCTTAAGTGACAATTGTATAAGTGAAATTGGAAAACAAACAGATTATTCTCAGTATTTAAAACCTGTGTCACTATGATCAAATTCTTTTTGCATGTTATTGATGCTAATTGAACTTGGTAATTGTATTGTTTGTGTTATTGTAGAACTAATTACAAGTAGATTATATAGAGTACATGAGACCTTCATATGATCTAACATAAAACCTTTTGTATGACCTCACATTAATTGTCTAATAATGCTAGAATTTCAAGCTTCTAGCTCAAATCAAGCGAGAACTGAAATAAAAAATATCAATATTATACTTCCAACACCGTCTCATTTATCATTTATAAAGAGAAGAAACTTCCCATATATAAATATTGCACAAAATTAGCCATAATATATAAAAAAAAGAAAAAAAAATGAATTATCATTCCATCCAACATATCAAACACATGCAGAAACTAGATTTCATGATACCCATCTTCCTTAACACCCAAATCCAAAATGCCTGCTGCTAATTTTGGTTCATTCCTGGATAAATTGTATATCATTCAAACTTTTCTACCACGGACAAGAAGAAATTTGTCATGAGAAAAACCCCAAAAACTGATGAGTAAATACATGATCAGATGATAAAACAAGACACACTTTAAGACCACAATTAACCAAAAATGCCTATAAATTATATATGAAGCCAAAAAAAATCCAAGGGTACCCATATATTATAGAAAGTTACTGAAACCAAACAAACACCAAAGTGAAAAAGAAGATTTGGAACAAAAAAAATTAAGCACACCAAGCACTTGATTGAGGAGAATTAACTTGTTTAAACCATTGGTTGGCTGTCACACAAATTATGTACGAGTAATTAATATTGATCACAAACAGTTCTCATCCAGAATGATCCATGCAAAGTATAATGTTTTAACTTCTCACTTCTGCAAGAATCATATGTTCATATATAACTACTCGATTAAAATGTTTAGCAGTTATATATGAACTGATTATAAACTTGTGTAACATAGTGACATGAAAAAGAAAAAAAACTGTTAAATAGGTACTACGAAGCGAAAATATCTCCAAAACTACTGATTAGGGAGATCATATATAAAATACAAACATACCCACATGAAAACTAGATCAAATACACACATAACCATTTAACTGAATCCTATATTCTATGAACTATGAGTGATAGTGACAAGGGGGCTGATTCAAATTGCCTAGCCGTTGGAAATGTTGGGGATCCCGCGGCCCAGCGGATCATGCTGCTCCATTTAGGTAGTGTTTCTGTATCCTAGATTCAATCTTAGACAGCCCTATGGTTCAAGGAGTGGTGTTTCTGTATCTCTTTTGATCCGTTGCCTATCCGTTTTTATTTTGAAACTCCATTTTCGATCCGTTGCTAACCGGATTTACAACAATGAGGCCAATAAAAACGTAAAAAACAATACCAACAGAACTGATGATGAATTACTTAGCAAATTCACGCATACCCAACTGAAAAAAACTTGCAAAACAAAACAAAAGTGTACCATGGGAATCATCAATAAGATTTGATCATGTCTGTAATCAACCAGGTCTAAAACTGTGATTATAAATGTTACAAACTATTTCTGTGATAAGTGAGAACCATGTTGGGACAAATCTATTTGTGGAAAACTAAGTTTTTTTCTGTTTGTGGACGATGTTTCTGGGATGGAGGGAGTATAAGAGTTTACTTACAAGATAAGGGTGATTAATCCCATTTGGAATGGGCTTTAACAATTAAATAGGATTTTGGTCCAACCCCAATAGTATATAAGCTTGGTTTAAAAAAGCGCTAGGCGAGGCGAGGCGTTTCGGTCCCAAAATCCGAGGCGCCACGCCTCAGGCGCGAGGCGAGGGCTTCACGTATGCGAGGCGCTAAAACTAAAATAAATAATAAAAAATATATTATGCATGACAAACTTCACTTCTTAATCATAAAAAACACAAAACATAGTTTTAATATCATATATTCACAATCACATATGGTAAAGTCACAGTAGTCTAAATAAATTAAAACATAGAAGCTTGTCCCACATCGGTTTGGGAACAAAATGAGGTGTTGTTTATAAGGTAAAGCCTTCACTACTCATTTGAAGCTTCATGATGTGTTTTACCACTAGTCCTACCCTCGCGCGGGGGGGGGGGGTGCGAAAAATTGGGTTTCGACTAGAACTCGTGCATACCCGCACGAATGCAGCTCCGAAAACCCGGGCCCGCGTGAGGCGATTTTTTGCACTCTCATTATTTCGGTTTTAAAACTGATGAGCCTCTACTCCTTAATGGATTTTGGTTATAAAACCAATCCATATGCTATCAGTTGCTGATTTTTTAAGCCAAGAACGGTCAGAAACACATGAAGCGGCGCCTCGCGCTCCAGGCTTAAAGCGGCGCTTCATAGCGCTTCTTGTTTATAGAGCGCCTCACAGTTTTGAGGCGTTTTGGTGAGCGCCTCGGGCGCCTCACGCTTTAAGCGTAGCCTCATGGCGCTTTTTTAAACCAAGTATATAAGAATATACAAGGTGTCATTAGGGTTTACAACTTTACATGAACTAGCTACAAATATACAAAATTCACCGAAAACAAAGCGAGAAAAAATGAGATTAAATTAAACAACTTTTAGTGCTAGCACATGTTTGTAAAGAACCAATTAACAATGTATCACTTAGTAATCCTATACTTGTTCTATCATTATATTACAAAGTGTTGCATCATTTTTGAGAAAAATATAAATATCAAACAGTCTATACTCCAACATAAATCTGTAAATAATGATCTTGACAGTGTTGCAGAACTATGACATGGATTCAACAAACATAAACACCAACTACCACTTCATTAGAAAAGAAAAAAAAAACCTAGTAAGCATGTGCACAACCTTGTAGTATGTTCTCCAAGGTCATATCATGTTACAACTTGTTTGAAATAAAAATTAGTAAGGAACCCAGAGATAACTAACACTCACGTTTCACCACCACCCAATTTAGAAAGCCATGTGCACAAACCCCATGAATGGGTTGTCTTCTCGAGCTTGATGCTCCACTATCGAAGTAGAAATAAGAGTCTTTCTCCCATCATGATAGAAGGAATGCTTTTATCGCTAGTCTGATGGTGAAGTACCAAAACTTGACGAGACAAACAACTTGATGTTTCCATTTCCTCAAAATTGATGCAACACTTTATTATCGAATGATACAGCAAGTTTGGAATAATTAAGTGATCATCTAGTTCTAACATCTTAACGATCTGATACGTTCTAGAATAGAGGAGTCTACGTGAGATTTAAAATCTCTTTAACATAATTAAGCACAACCAATGAACCAAACACTTGATCATATAGATTTAACCTTTTGAACCATTGGTTTTAGTTCTCTCTTGCAACCCAATAATCACACAAATTATGTGAAAGTAATTTAAGCCCTTCATAAACCCTTCTTGTCCAAAATAACCAATTCAAAGCATAATGCTTTAGCTTCTCATTGCAATAATCAATTGTTCATTTTCAAACCCAACTATAATGACTCCAAAAATTATTAACTCCTTGATTAAAATGTCTAGCAGCAATATATGAGCACAAAAATCCCCAAAAAAAAACATATAGGAAGAAAACTAAATCACTAATTAACATCCTATGAATCCAGTAAACATACTGGGTTGAAAATAACTTATATGATGAGATCAAAGTTAAAGACATACCCTTAAGAAATGAGCATGAGGGAAATCAGCAGAAAGATGAGCAAAAACTTGATCCATGTGCTTAGAAGCTTCACACCAAGAAGCCCAGAAGTGAATCATGACAGCTGACCCTTCTTTCACAAGATCATCAAACTCTTGTTTCGACTTCACATCTTTCACGGCCATTTTTCTTTACAAAAGGGAAATTAAATCGTAGACGACGAACGAGTGTTTTTGATGCCTTGGGGAGGAAGAGGGGAATTTCAATTTTTGGGAGAAGAAAACCTACCGGGGAAATATTATACGCTACTTTTTGGCACACAGAATCAAGATCGTCACTTTTATTTCCGGACGTTGATTGAAATTTTCACCGACCCACTTTACGGGTCGGGCTATCGTTTCTAATAAACTTTAGTTTTTCTTTAATAACTAAATATATTTATTTAATTAAGAGTAAACTTCACTTTTGTTATCTTTGCTTTGATCCAAATAATCAATGTTTTCATAACCGGATAGCTTATCGAACCGGTCACCTTAGAGGTTTATTGGTTTGACCGGAGTTAATAACCGGATGACGTAATAAATAATATAAAAATTAAATATATATATATATAAAAACTAAAATAATATATGAAAATACTATGTTTTGATGTAAATTTACAATATTTGAAAAAACTAAAATAATATTGAAAACTGAAAGGTTAGCGCTCAAAAGTGGAAACTGAAAAGTTAGTGCTGGAAAGTGGAAAATGAAAGGATAGGTTATCTAATTATCTAATTTAATTTTATATATTTAATCATATAAAATTATACAGTTTTGATAAATAGGTTATAAACAGGTTGTGTTAACATGTTAACCAGTTAACGCGATTAGTTAAACGGGTCTAATTGTGTCATAAGCGGGTTAGACCCGTTTAGACATGATTTTAATCGTGTCGACCCGTTTATGACCCATATCAGTTTAACTCAAACCCAAACCCGCTTAACTTCGTGTCGTGTTAGAAATTGCCAGCCCTATTTGTATCAAGTGTTGTAGTGCTTATGGGTGTAAAGATTGCCTAAAAATCAAATCGTTTGGAGAAAATTTCAATATATTTTATTAGAAAAGTTGAAAGCTTGAATCTTTGAAGAGATATGATGGGAATAGAAGACTAATAACAAAAAAGCAATCATCTTGACCATTAAATAGGTCCAGTTTTGATGCAATAAAACTTAAAGATTTACGGGTTCTTGGTTTTGCTTCGAACTAAAAGGTCAAAAAAGTAATCATCTTGACCATTACTAAAGATTTTTAGGTCACAAAAGATGTAACATCCGGCCCCTAATACCAACAAATATCATCCGGCTTTTGCCAACCAGGAGAGAGAGCTCACATATTTGTTTTTTTGTTACTCGAGTGGAAAGGAGGTCACCCATACTGAAACTTCCACCACCCAAACACGCTTAACCGAGAACTTAAATTGCATTAATGATATTTGACGTCAGACATTTCTTATGACACAAACGCATCCACTTAACTTCCTAACATGCTAACACCCTCATTAAGTTAACACCCTAACCCGAACAGAATCCCTTCAATAAACCAAACCTATTCACATCTACACCTAATAAATAAGTAACCGGTTACGCCACATATTACAATTCTGTTAGCCGTTCTTTTCCCTGCTTATTAATATTTCCTAATAAACATTGCTAACTATTTAATATTTTCTTTATTCGAACCAATAATTCATTGCTAAGTATTTAATATTTTCTTTATTCGAACCGTGTATTATATAATACAAAATCCAACAATTCACTCTATCAATTAGGGTTTATCAGACAAAAGGGGAGAAACAAACCTTTGGAGAGCTAAAATCAGAGTATAATATGTAGAGCAAATAGATAAGCAGTGGTATAAAAGACACAAGAAACCTCCATGTTCCTGATTCCATCTCCACCGGCCACCAAAGTTTGACCGGAAAAAAGAAGGAAGTTTTAGCCGGAAAGAATAAGAATGATCACAGTTGGTATTTTCAGGGAATCTGGATCATCTTTGAGTGCGTTACATTTTTATGGAAGAAAGTGAGCAATGGGAGATCAGTGTAGATTGTACAAGTGGTTCTAGGGTAGTGGCCAAGTGGGACCTGATCTTGCATTTTAAATGAAGAAAACAAAATGACAAAACAATATGCCTGTTTAACACTTTATGCTCTCATTTTTGTTTTTTCCCAGCATTAAAAATATATCTTTTATATTTTAGATCGTGTGACGGGCTGTTTGGTAAAGGTAAGGAGTGTTTGTTTCGTTGACAACGTTCATTTTACCTTTTAATGGTTCGACTGAAAAACCATGCTGAACCATTTAGACCTCTTAATTGTTCAGCACTTAATTGTTCAGCATTTGCCAAACAGCCCCTGAATATTTCAAATGAAGAAAACTTTAAGGGCCATTGGGGTTGGTGACCCAATGGTTGAGAAAAATCCTTTAAAAACACTAAGATTTAAAAAGATAATGAGTTCAAGTCTTCTCTCACATAAATAAAGAAATTTGTCTTTCAAAAAAAAACTTTAGGTTTAACTCATTAAGATGCTGATAGTGGTGGTGTTGTTTGATAGTGTTGAAACTCATTAAGAAATTTTTCTTAAAAGATTAAATATTGTTGTTTGATAGTGTTGAAACTTATATAATAAATATTATTATTAACTTGTTTTTTTTTATTTGAAATACGGCTTTCTTAAACCCCTACTTCCTTCGGGAGCAGCCCGGGTGTTTCTGTGAGTCATGCATGTCTTTCCCAATGGATTGTAACCGTAGCGGACTCAAACCCGGGACCCACGTAGGAGGAAACCCACAACTGTGAAAACCCCCTGGCTCAACCTAAAACAATTTGTCCCAAGCGAGACTCGAACCCATGACCTTCCATTTGAAAAGTCATAGGACTACCGCTCCACCAGAAAGCTTTGTTGTTATTATTAACTTGTTATCCACGACTTATATATAAAAAACATATAAAATCATTAAAATTAAAATTCAAAGAAGAAAAAAATAAGCTTACTCACCAAGCCATGGGTTGGCTCGAGCTAAGGATTGAACATGCTTGCTCAAGCCAGCTTGGCTCGTATTATTATTGACACAAGTTCGAGTTGATGTTAAAACAACTCGTATTTGCTTGAACTTGTGTACCGCTTTAATGAGTGAACCACCCAACCCTTGGAACATATCGGTATACAAGGTGGAGACTTGTTGTGGCTTCAAAAAGCAAAGACAGTAAACCCATGAAAGCTCAAGCCCTCATTAATGAACTAAAACTATTTGAAGCATCAAAACCAAAAACTTACCAAAACATTATAAAAAAAAATACATTTATACAAAAAAATGTATATTACAATAATACTTGCAGACAATTGTTTAAACCAATTTGATACTTAGACGAGGTGTAATAGGATTTTTATGTTCGAAATCCCTAAAAAGGTTAATCCACATACATGTATACCATGTCTTCTTTTATATTTTGTATATCCAAATCCTAAATATGAGAAGCAAAATATACAACTACACAAATAAATAAAACTGCAACCATTTAAACAACCTCACTCCAAAAGCACTTACACATCCGTTACAATTCTTGTTTTGCAAGACCTCTAGTGAACTAGATCACCTTCAAAACCGACCAGGTTCACCCAAGAAAAAAAAAGAGCAAATCACGACGACCACCAAGTCAGCATTGGTGGTCGTCGTAAACTCACTTTTATGAACACGAACAAATGAACCCGGTATTTATATATATTTTTTTTCGAGGTCAGAAACCCGCTATTTTCTACCTCAAATGAGAATCATAAGCATCAAAGGGCGAGTTCGGGGCAACAAGAGGGAGCTTCTCAATATACATGAAGAGTCTTTTAAGATTTCCCCAAGTTATTGCCGCCATATCCATCACTTCTTTTCTGTTAACATACACCCATAGCTCCGCGGGGTCGGTATTTTTAAGGCTGACACGACAAAACGGGCACGACAATGATCTTGTTCGCCTGTTATTTGTTCCAGAAGAATCTTCGGGTTTAGTAAAATTTAAAATTATGATAAACAAAATAATTATGTGTGGTAATTGTGTCGGATTGGCAGGTTGAATCAATGAACATGAAGGCGACCCGTACATTTATTTGTGTCAAAGGCATCAACCCTAACCCATACACACTTAAAATCGTGTAACCTAACATTGTCCACTTACCCATTTATCTAAACAAGGCCAAACGAGCTGACAAGATGTAAATGAATTGTAATCAAGTTGTAAACATGTTTAAAAGGGTCATAAATCAGTTGACAGGTCGTAATAAATAGGTTAAACGGGTTGGCAATATGACCTTACAAAAACAAATTTTAGTTCTTTTCTTCTAATCTTAAATAGGTTCACATGTCAACCCGTTAAATTAAACGGGCTAAACAACTCAACCAAACATGACCTGTTTAATTAAACACGTTAAACATATCAACCCGAAGACCACTTGTTAATTAAACGGGCTAGATCTGACAACCCAACACACAACCAGAGAGGAGAGCTATAGGAGCAAGACTGTGTTTGGACTGTACGCGTGCCGAAGGAAGATCGTGCCTATTTACGTGCAAACAATCCATATAGTAACTATTTTCGTGTCTTGTTTTAAGTCATGTCAGGAACTACCACCCCTATGGTAAATAGGTAAAAAACGTTTAACTTGCATTCAAATGTTTACAATATTCTAAACATGTATTATTGTTATTATTTTAACAATATTTTTTTATAATCATATTCAAATGGACTAGTGCTGGCAGGTTAGCCAACCTAATCTAACCCTTACTGATTTACCATGTTACCCAACCCACCTATTTCACCACAGGGTAGCCCACAATCTACATCATGAAATAAAACATATTTTCAGTTACTAGATTAATGCAGTATGATGTATGTACTGTACAACAATGAATGCGATACAGCGATGGATCAAGAATCATACCAGTCATTATAGCAATTGGAGCACATGGCATGGGTACATTTTGGTAGTACAAGTTTGTCATTAGCTTCCATGCAAATACCACATTCTTCTTCTGATTCAATATCAACATCTGAACGACGACTTTCATCATCATCAACATCATCAGCAGCAGCAGCGCCACCATCATCTTCAACATCTTGTTTTGAATATCTTTCATCACATATCTTCTTTTGCTTTCTATCTTCCGAATTGGTCACTCCACTTTGAAGTTGCATTAAAGATGGATATATAATACCTGTTTTCAATTTAGGTAATGTATATGGTTTTTAGCTATTTTTAACAAAAATAATTAAATGTCACTTGGACCGTACCATAAAATTCTCTAATGCTTGCCTTCCTTTCATGTGTCGACATCGTTGTGGTGCCATCAACATAAACCTGTATTGCATTAAACCAAGAAAGCCTTCAAATCACAAAGAAAGATATTACTGATATTCAAACGATAAATGATAATTATAAGTTGGTATCTACAATGAAGAAAGTATGGATTTTTGACCTTGTAAATTAGGATCCTCAACAATCCGAGAGCACCTGCCAGGTGGCAATCCGACCATTGAACAAAGAAAAGCAAGAACTGTGCAGCTGCACTGTAAGACATTCGCATTTGGACACACGCGCCATCATACTCTCTTTGTAATTCCGAGGCTCTGCAAGACATAAAGACAATTCAAGATTCAAAAAACCATATCACAAACATAAGTTTAGCCAACTAAATCCCAAGGTCATATTAGTCCTTTCACATTTTCATTTCATGAATCTATGAACAAATATTAGAAACAATTTGAATAAAAAAAGGTCAAAACAAAAGCATATGCCATCTTATTGATTTATGTGAATCCTTCATACTTTCGAAAAACTTTCGACCACTGTGATATAAAATACTAAGAATACTACAAACATATACCATATCATAACAAAATATCGAAATCCAAATCAATTTTTTACTTAAAATGTAACCAATTTAACCACAGAAGGTCAAAATGCACAGCTGCTGCCCTTTAAATGTCAAAGAAGTTGATCAAGCAGCAACCTAATCAGTTTGCAAACAACATGATATTATAGATCATTAATATATTATATATGATTGAAATAATGATTCAACCTTTTGAATATAACAATATATGAGGTTGTGAAAACCATACTTTTAGAAGATACTTTTAAACTGTATAACCTGTTTCTTGTTTTCATAAACAGAGGCCACAGGGAGTATTGAGGACCATATTTTATAATTATATGCAATAAAATTAAAAACCAAAATAAATTACCCACAAAAGATAAAAAGCCTTATCAGTATTAAGGTTTCTTGATTACCCACAAAAAGGCAGCACCTTTATCCAATTTAGAAACAATCAAATGACTAAAACATAAATTAAATCACAGATTAGAACAAACCCAGATCATGAATTGGTTTAAACCATCTAAAATCAAAAACCCACAAACAGATATCAAAATTCAACATAAATAATATAATAAGCAGAGGGAAATGGGTAAATTCTTACAGGGTATTAGCATGTTGAATATCTGCTTCAAGAACTTTGAGAGAATCTTTAAAAGATCTTCTCATTGAACCTACATACATCTCTGTAAACAAAAATTTCAGTGGTTCACCATCTACTGATTCTTGATTGATTGTTCTGTTTTTTATATATAAAATAAAATATAAACCCTAGAAAAATATATAGTTTATCGCTCTAGAAAGAGGACTTAAAACGGGAGTGTGCTTTTCTCTCTCTATCTTGATCACGAAAGCATCGAATCCGGGTAAGAAGACGAAGTTTGTCACTGTCAAGATGCCACGTGGAGGTGAGTATGGGCTAACACCTAGGGCCTTTGAAGATTTCTTGAAGGGTCGTTATTCAAAGTAGTATGGTAAATTGTGGCCAAATGCCTATCTCAGAATTTGGTTTTAGTAAAGACTAAAGACCCATCTAAAATAAATGTCACGTATCCGTGGTTTTAATCCGAAAAAGATTTATTAATTTTTTTTTGTATATTAATATTTAAAATTACAAATGTACATGTATATATATATTTTATTCTTTTAAGCAATTAAATTTAAAGTATGCCAATTTGTATTTAAATCTTTAAATTTTGACATAAAAAGTACGTAAATAGTTTAATTTATTATATAAAACACATTTTTAAAAATATATATAAAAAATAAGTAAATGAGTTAAACGAGTGAAGCCGCGTACCATAGACGACCTGATACCCACCGCAAAGCGCGGGTATTCAACTAGTTTCTATTATATAACACCATTTACTTTATAAAAATTTTATTCTTATTTATTTAACTTTACATTCATTTTTTATTTACAAATATTATATGACATTAATAATTAACTTATAAAAAAAAATTGTTTTCATTTCATACGTCTTCTAGAAAATTCCTGCTTCTGTTTACTTAGAATAAAATACTTTAAATACCCAAAAATATCCTTATTATTTTTTCTTGTCCCTCAGTCTATCCCGTTGACTTACTTTTTTCCGAGAATGTCCCCTTTAATACTGTCGTCCGACGGTGTTTGAAAAAAATCCGACGGCATTTGGTGTTTAAAAATTTGATGGTGTTTGAAAAAATTCTACGGTGTTATACCGTCGTACGACGGTGTTTGAAAAAAAATCCGGCGGTGTTATACTATCGTCCGACGGTGTTCGAAAAAAAAATTTACCTCAACAATTTTGTAAAAAATAAACTATTTTTTTTAAATAGTGATTTTATATAAATATAATGAGATCCTACCTCAACACTTTTGTAAAAGAAAAAGGAAAAAAAATACCGCTGGATCCGCCGTTATTTATAAACATACTTGCAATTTGGACACGTGATGGGCTGTGGTTAGCTGTGAACAGCGTCGGACGACCATGTTATATCGTCAGTTCCGACGGTACATGAGGGGACATTTTCGGAAAGGATTAGTAAAAGGGATAGATCGGGGGAAAAGAAATTTTAGTCTATTTGGCTCAGTTTTAAAAATGAAATTTAATAAACGTTGAAATACATATCAATTTCAATAGTTCATGTTACCGTTCCATTCAATACAATAGTTCAAAAAACATATACAAAAAATTTCAATATAAATAAAGTAAAAGTAAAGTAATTCGAGCTAAACCGAGCTGAGCTAATGAGCAAGCCACCCTTGGCTTGAACTCGGCTCGTTTACAAACCGTGTTAGCTCGGCTTGACTCGGTTTTAAACCGAGCCAATTTGTCGAGTGAGCTCCGAGCCACGGGTTTTTTGGACAACCCTAGTGTCCATGGCGCCAGCATGACTTCCTCCATTAAGAGCTCATTAGGGATGGTTTATTTCAAGACAAATAGAGGAATGAAATGATTTGTGCAAAATTATAACAGAAGCAGTCAAATTGAGACTGCTTGTGCTACTTTAAAGTATGCATCAAGACTCAAAAACTTAAAGTTCCAAATGGGAATACAACATAATGAGAAAAGAAAAGAAAAGAAAAGGAGACCGGGGTATAATGGTGAAGGTAATGGACAAATTCACAGTTGCATGTGAAGATTGAATAACTCGGGATTAGACTAGATACAGATAGAGAGGAAAAAGATGTCAATGGAATTCCTGTTTATATCTCACTGGGTCAACATTCTTTGTGTTTTCATTTTCATGATCATAGGGTTTGTATCACCTCATTACCACATGATCATGTCTGCCTTAGGTGTGTGGTTATTTGGAGTTTCTTATAACCAAAAGCTGGGAGTTATGCGGTTGCAGCATGTCTTAGATCCCTTGAAATCATTAACTTCCATGACTTATATTTCTTTTCTGGTCCCTCTAACCCTATAGGTATTCTAGTTGAGAGACTTTGTTTGAATATAGCTAAATGGCCTTTCCCATATCACTTTCAGTCAGTCCTTTTGGCCAGGGTTGATGAATCACGTGGTTTGGGGAGGGAGAGAGGAGAAGATCTTGTTGGAAGTTTAGGTATAAGTGTGAATGAATGTCTAAGTGGTAATAGCTTGTCCCACATCTGTTTGGGAACAAAATGAGGTGTTGTTTATAAGGTAAAACCTTCATTACTCATTTGAAGCTTCATGATGTGTTTTACCACATGTCCTACCCTCGCGCAGGTGTGCGAAAAATTGGGTTTCGACTAGAATTTCTTCAAACTCGTGTACCCTCACGAATGCAGCTCCGAAAACCCGGGACCGCGTGAGGCGATTTTTTGCACTCGTTTTCGTTTAGAGACTGTTGACCTTCATAACTGATCAGCTATGATCATTATTTCGGTTTTAAAACTGATCAGCTACTCCCATTATTACAGCTTAATGGTGATACATTATGGCCTTCTGGTTATAAAACTAGTCCTAGTGCCATCAGTAAAAACACACCTGATAATCCCAACTCTCTGCGCTACAGCATTGCTTACGTTTTTGTTTCAGGCAAGTGATCAAGTCCGGCAGCACACTGTGGCTGTTTCTATCCGGCGTACCCTGGGAACAGACCCGCGAATCTGTTTAAGGGAATTGTGTCAAACACAAGCCCGGCTCACTGTTTCTATTTACTTGTTTCGTTTTATTTTCTTTACAGGATTTCTAACAGATCTTGGTAGTACTCTTACTTTCTATGAGTGTCGGGAGTTTTCTTGTCATCTATGGTGTCTATGCTTTTCTCTATCTCCTTCATTTCTTTAGGTTTTTTATATTTTGCTGTGTATTTGTTGTTTATGACTTTTGGTTCATTATCAACCATAATGATTGATTATGTGGATCGAGAATGGAGCTTAGGATTTGTTATTGTGTTGGAGCTTAGCACAAGCTAGGGAGCCATAAGGATGGACCATGGGCTTTTTGACTATTACCTCCACACCAATATTTTGCATTCTTTTCAGATTTTTCAATGACTTAGTTTTATAAAATTTTGGTTATAAAAACTATGTGGGTTTCTATAAATAGTTTCAAAAGTGATTATTTTATTATTTATAAACTTCGACTTTGCAAAAGTCTCTGTATATATATTCATATCGTTGCTGGGCGGTCGATGCACATTCGAACTGTGACAATGACTGTAATTTCTTCCTTCCCTTTTCAATTTAGCCCGTCTTTAATTTGCACCATGGACGGTCAATTCACGAGTTTGGATGCATTATAAACACAATACTTTGGTTTTAGGTCAATATCATTCACGGTCAATCCATAACATCAACAGTGAGTTTTTGTTGTTGAAAGTATTTTGTTGATTAAAATATAAATATATATAAGTATTTTTAGATGAGATTTAACTCATATATTATTATTTTCATCATCAAAATAGAAAATTTATACTTTGCACAATATGTTATGCTCAAGAGGTCATGAAGTCAAATTGGGGTGATAAAAATCAAAATCAATGGTAAATTACAAAAATGTCCTTCCAAGTACATGAGTTCATATTACAAGTCTTAATAAGTTTCAAACAACCATGATATCAAAGTACTACAAACAATACATAATCTTACAAAAAAATGCTATAAACGTTTGATACTAAATCAAATTATTATTAAGAGTACCTGCTATACTCCGAAATTGCTTCAAAATCTCTGCATACGTCACAATCCCGACCAAGGTATAATCCTGTTGAACCACCCAAGCATAACTAACACGAAGTGCGATCATCTGAACCATAACCGCGATCAATGAGTTCCATGGATGGCAAACAATCGCCTCAGACCGCCTCCCAGGATAAAACCGCCCCACACAACCATTTTTAACAGACCCAAATTCTTCATCTGATGAGCAACACGAAGATGAAGATGAAGACAATGGGTTATAATAGTCATCCATAAGATCCAACATTGCAGTCAAGTTTCTCTCATGTAGCCTCATTTTAACCAAGTTGACCAAATCGTCTGATGGGCCAGAGTAGTCGATATAAGCCATGAGATCCCCGGCCGAGAGGGTAGCTATCGCTGCTGCAACGGTTTCGTCACAACAGGCAAGGGTAGAAGGGGAAATTTCACCTATTAAACGGTTATCTTTGTTAACAACTCCTATAGAGGTTTGCTCTAAAAGTGAGCATGAAATGAGGGGTAATGTAGTAATTGCAGGGTCATGGTAGTTGACTGTGAGCGTTGACTTTTCGATTATGTCTAAAGCTTCGATGGTGAATGTGGGTATAGGGGAGAAGATACCAATGGAGTTTAGGAGGAACCGAACCACGTCTTCTTGTGTTAACCAACAAAACTGTTGGTTTTTTCTTGAAATAGTGTATATTGGTATAACCAAGTTTTGAGCCCCTTCAAGTATGCAATCTATTGCCTCCAACAGACTGAAAAAAGAAAAAGAAAGTATTAAGATAATATAAATTAAAGATGGTGCTTATGGATGAAATCAACTGTGAACAGATAAATATTCTATAGGTGTAAACTAGTTAGAGTTCGAAATCATCTAAACTTAAACTCGGTTCGTTTAATTTAAGAGAGGCCGAAATGGGCCTCTAAAACTCATGTTCATGTTCGGCTCGTGAATAACTTTACAAGCTCGTGTTCTACTCTTTATTATTTATTAGTTATATTTATGTAGTTATTTAATTATTTTTTATATATAATTATAATTATATATGTAATATAATATATGTTAGAGTTAATTATACAAATAGTCTTTATATTTTGGTCCCGGTCACACCTTTGGTCTAAGTTTAAAAAGTTTGGATGTTTGAGTTTTGTGGCTTTAAGTTTATAACAAGATTGAGTTGTAGCATTAATTTCTGCTTTTTAGTCTATTAAATTTGTGTAGAGTGACTATTTTACCCTTTTTCAATTCTGATATACCTTTTATGTAATTAACTCAAAAAAATAAAAAACAAATATACAAACCAGATGGTCTGTTTTATAATCAACTAAAAAAAACAAAAAAAAACGAATATATTACCCTCCCCTCCTTCCTTTCCATTGTTGTTGTTTAAACTCTCCCCCGACTCCCACAAAGACTATTTGTGAAATTAACTCTATATATTATTATTATTTTATTGTATTAAGACGATATTTGTTATAACAATAAACAAAACAAAATTATTATAGGAAAATAATCTATTTTACATATTTAAACGAATCGTGAGACTTTTCTAGTATTAGTAGTGGCGAAACAAGAACTTTTAAGTTGTTGGGTCCTAATATAAAAATTTTATATTTTCTAATGTATATTAGTAATTCATCTCGGCCTCTTTTATTGTTACTTTTATTGATACTTAACATATTTGATAAAAATTGTTTGAGGTTATTTTTACCAAACTATCTTGTAAGGAAACATTTTTACATGATTAAAATTGTTATATAGTCATTTATATTTTAGAAAATAACAAAAAAGTTTATGATAGAAAGTTATATAAAGTAGTAAGTCTCAAATTATATAAAAGTAATAAATAATATAATATATAATCAACTACAAATAAATAAAATAAAATATCAAAATGAATGAAAAAAAAACCAAAATGGACATTTATCCGGTACTACGCCGACTAAACCTTTAAATTTAGCCGGCTTAGCTATCGCCTTTTTAATTTAGCCTGGACAAATATCATTTTGATATTTTTCCAAAAGTTAAATCAGGTAAAGAAAAAAATAAAATAAGTAAATAATGAAAGGCTCGTGGAGAGTTGTAGATTGTAATACTGAATACACCGGTAAACAACCTTTCTTAATTACATAGCATGTTTGCATGGTTAATTGTGTCATTTTTTTAAAATAAAACAAGGACTATTTTACTCTAAATATATATATATCTATCCAGACCACCACCCTCCACTGCCACCGGCACCACCCCACGCATGTCCGTTTATTCAACCAAAATTTTGGTTTTTAGGGAGTGGATACATGTAATTTTGATTTAGGGTTAGGTAAATATGTAATTAAATAGGTTTAGAAGGGGTTATATGCAATTGCCGCATTGTTATATGTTTTGGTGCCATTGTTTTTGTTGGTATCTATTCTGGAACACCTTATGAACCTAGTAACAAAAAAGAATGACTATTTTACCCTTTTTTAACTAATTTTTCTTGTATTATATACATTTTTTTTGGTTTATTTTATTTTATATTATATTTCGCTAATGAGTTTTTTTAATTTCCCAGAACTTTGTTCTTATATTGTTTGCATTTTTATTAATTTTTTTGTGCTTTTCTATTATTTTTTTCATCTATCTTTAGTCTACCCTTCTTTATCACTAGCTTTTGGACTAGAGCAAAAAAATAGACATAAATGTCGGCGTTGTTGTGAGTATGGATACCAACATGCAGAAATCCGGCATCTCAACATCAACAAGTAAAAGGGGACGGGAAGATAATACAAAAGCTTGTGAAAGTAACTAATCAAACTAGAGCAATTGATTATTTGGTACAATAATGGATCAAAACTTTGAAATTTGGTTTATGCATTTTAGAGATTGTGGATCATATATAATAATAATAATAAAAATAAAAGAGTACATTTCAACGGAACTAAAGAGTGAGTCACGTTAGAAGGGATAGATAACAAAACATTTTAAAAGAAATAAAACAAAATAATATGAATACACCGGTAAAAATAAAATAGTAGGTTGCGAAAGGTAGTGGGCCCCGGTTCTCAGAAAAAAGAAAAGAGTTAAATGATAAAATATTATGGGTTCTTTTTCAAAAAGGAAACTAAACCATCTTCTTCCTAATTTTAACAGAGTTGCGGAAAAACCTCGACCGTTTCCTCGTTGGCAAGAAAAACTCTGACCACGACATTTTTACTGTTCTTTCTTTCTTTTAACTATTTTATCTTCTACATAAGACGATTTAGATGGTCAAACTATAAAAGAGCCTCTTAATTTTTTGCAGCCCCTTGAAATATTGGGCCCTGAGCGGTCGCCCACCCGGCACACCCTCAGGGCCGGCCCTGATTGTTATTATATAATAACTTTTATTAGGTACTTATATAAATAACAAAATTGTTTAAACTCAGGACCATATGTAAAACTCATAAGATCGGTGTACGAAGTTTGAGCTAAAACTTATTTATTAAATGATCCTTATGTAAAACTTCGCTCGATTTAAGATTTTAATGAGTTTAGAGCATTCACAGTAGGTTCCTTATATTTATGTGAGTGAGTTCCTTATATTTTAAAGGGTGGTTTAAAGTGGTTGTGAGTGGAGGAGAGAGAAAATGTATAATTTTTTTGTATATTTGGGGGAAACACTATTCACCCGCATAATTTTTTAATATTTTTTTAAAATGGTTGTGAGTGGAGAAGAGAGAAAAGATAATGATAAAAGTATAAAAAATTATTATTTAATTGAAAAGTAGAGAGAAAAGATAGTGATTTTAGTGTAATTATGGGGATGGGGATAGGGGAGCTATTGTGAATGCTTTTACATCTCTAAATATCAAATTACACACCAAAGGGCCTGTAGTCTAACGGTATCATGGTGTATAATAATGACATTCTTCATAAGTAGTTTAGTGTTCTAGTCTAACAGCGAACATCGATGTAAATTTAGAAATATCTTTCTTGGTTTGAATTGTTCTAATCTAACAGTGAACACTCATGTAAATTTAGAAATATCTTTCTAAAAAAAGATCGTTTTTGGGTACGGAAAGCATTATAAGATTTGAACATTTATTAGAAACCGGCCCACACGGGAAAACCCACCTAACCCCTTCACTTTCTAATTTGAGTGATTTGTAGATCACAAAAGTTAGGTCACGTTTCACACATAACAACCCATGTTTTGACTTTGAATACTAATCACCTCATCTTTCTTACCTTCATGTATTAAAGATAATCAAGCTGATTAATTCATAAACAATTCCAGGTTTACTTAATCTATTTGACTAAACCAGTAATAAATTGAAAATTCAAAAACCTATATTTATTATAACCATAGTTCTTAGGCGGCACCATTACTTTTTTTTAACATATTTTCTTTATTTGTTTTCTGTTATAGGGGTATTTTGGTAATTTTTAAAATATTTAACAGAAAAATTAACCGGTAATCCATACCAAATCCAAAATTTGTAGTTACCAAAAAATTAGAACATTAATAAACTGAACTTAATCTGCAATAATTTAAAACGAACCTTGAATTGGGTTCCAAATGTCTAATTTGCCCTTTCACCTTCGGAATCACATCCAAAATGCTTGATTGAAGAGCATCCAAAGGATTGGACAGATTCTCCTCCTTACAGAGATAAACAATGACATCAACCATACAGATCTTCCCTACGCATCGACAACAACCGGTGTCGTGACAAACCGCTACAGAACAGGAGCGGTCACAGCTCCATACGCTTACATAGATCTCTCCTGATTTTTTCAGTGTAATCACGGCGTCGGCGACGGTAGCGGTGCTTGGCAACGACCTCAACGGCGGCTTTCCAAGGCACAAATCGGATATCTCGCTCGCGAAGAAGCTAATTGCCATACAATGGAGTTCGATTTGTGGTGGAGCGTTCAGCAGTATACGGAATATGCGTTTTTCTGCTCAAATGCCTTGAAACTTGTGGTATTTATAGGTGGAGGGAGAATCGCAGGAAATTCTGGACGATCCGTAAACTACGGCCCTTTATCATTTAGATATATGCAATTTCTACCATAAACTTTATTGGTGGCAATTTTGTAATTACTTTGTGGTGGCAATTTTGTAATTATTTTCAATGACGTAGTTGGGAATAGGCTTTTGTGTGACCAAAATACAACTTGGTTAGACTTTGTGATACCTAAATCTAATAGAGTGGTAATCCCAATATTGTATTATGTAAATAGAGAGTTATAATAAGGGGCAGATTTTTCTCAAGCCTAGTTGGAAAGAGGCCGACTCTTTAATTTTCTTTTAAAACTAAACTGAATAAAATTAGGCTCCTATGTGATTTATTGATAGGCCCCCTAATACAATACTCATTCCCTCCATCCCTTCGGTCTTCAATTTGCACCCCTACATCGACCGCCCGCATACCATACTGCAAAATCGAATTTCATGTTGGGTATGTGTTACTTTGAAAGTTCATTTTCTTGTTCATTTATTCTATACATGTATAAGTTATACCCGTTTTGTAGCTTATTGTTTAGTTAGCATATTCAGTTGGCATTGATTATTTACCTGATTAATTTACGGATATGCTAGCTTACCTGATTGATTAAGAGATTGGTTGCCTTATTTTGATTACTTGATTGAATGCGAGATTAGTTGACTCGTTTTGATGATTAGGAGACAATACCATGGTGCATGCTTTCCGTCGATGATATTTTGTTAATAGTAGAGGGTAAAATGAGGCTTAATGAAAAGCTAGAGGGATGGCGTGTAGCCTTAGAGGGCAAAGGTTTAAAGATAAGTCACTCTCAAATCAAGTACCTTTACTATAACTTCAGTGGTACAAACGATGAGGACACCCAAATCAGTATTGAAGGCATAGTTGTTTCGTAGACAACGAAGTTCAAGTGTGTAGGATCGTTTGTCAAGAGTGACGCGGACATAGACACTGATATAATCTATCGCGTCCAGGAAAGTTGGTGCAAATGGAGAGCAGCCACATTAGTATTGTATGACGAGGTTCTCAACAAGAGTAAAGGGAAAATTTTATAGGGTCGTAGTTCGACCGATTATTTTATACGGAACTGATTGTTGGGCCATTAAGAAGACACGAGCGTGAAAGATAGAGGTAGCAGAGATAAGGATGTTGAAGTGGATGTGTGGGCACAGAAGAATGGACCAAATAAGAAATGAAGTTTTTCGAGAGAAATTGGATATCAGATAGGATAATTGAGGGGAGACTAAGATGATTTAGGCATGTGAAGAGGAGACATATGCGTGGAAACCCTCACTATGGAGGGGAGGAGAAGTAGAGGCAGATCCAGACTGACTTGGGATGAGTGGATTAGGCAAAATTTGCTTGACCACCTCTCAGAGGACATGGTTAGGGGTAGGAGTTCTTGAAGGTGTCGTATTAGGGTTATGGACTTTTTGGTGAGTGTTTAGATTTATCTTGGATTTGTCTTAAGGCCTTAATTGTTCCTATATTTGTTTCCCTTAGTGCCGTGTAGGAGTATAAACCGTTTTAGGGGATGGTATATGTATTTGCATAGGATTTACTAATTCTTTTTTCTTATCTATCTACTCTTTTATCTGTATGTTAGCGGTAGTTTATTGTTTTTATCATTAGTATTGTTGTAGTATGGTTGATCACTCTATTTCTCTTACATGTATTTTATTCATCTGTACAACGAAAAAAATAGAAATAAATAGGGCCAAGCGTCTAAGCGGGAGCAACCTCTCTGCCTCAGGATAAAGATAAGGTTTGCTTCCATCACACCCTCCCCATACCCTACTAATAGTCTTGCTAAGTGTGGGATTATATTGAGTACATTTGTTTCTTTGTATTTTGATGTTTAGAAGATTGGTTAACTAATGATGTAATTGTAGTTCTACACATTCCTGCAAAGTTTATACAATTCTACATATTTCTACACAGTTTATTCAAGTTGAACTTGCTTAGCATGGTTTCAACAACATTTCTACACAATTTTAACAACAATTATGTATGTTTTTAACAGCAATTCTGCAGTGTTTTAACAACAATTATGCAGTGTTTTTAACAACAATTCTGCATATTTTAAGAGCAATTTTGCAGTGTTAACAGTAATTCTGCACCGTTTTTTTAGCATTTTTGCACTGTTTTTAACAACAATTCTAAGTATTCTTAACAACAGTTTTTCAGCATTTTAACAGCAATTCTGCAATGTTTTTAACACCAATTTTGCATATTTTCTAACAACAATTTTGCACTGTTTTTAACAACAAATATTGTTACTTAAAGTCGTGTCATAATATTGGGAGTTTGAGTTTTTTGGTTTTGAATGAATGTAATTTTTTAATCGACCCACTATCACCTAAACAATTAACCTTTCGTTCCTAATTCCTAATTGGCCAATACCTAAACCTAGCATGTTTATATTACTTACATTTTATTCGCCATTATAAACTAAGGACATAAAACGATATGAGCTTGGAACATAAAGATACTAATCTGGTTGTAATAAAAGGCAGGTTGGTCATTTTTTAAGTGAATTAGACTAGGAGCTACTTATGAGACACTTTCCCACGACGCACAATTTAAATGTCTTCTCCAACACTCGCACAAGAGGGTTGAAGCTTTAGATTGACTGATTGAGTCCTACTAAGTCCTAACTCACGAAGAAGATACCAAGTAACATTGTCGTTGTGTCTAAAAGAGCATTATATTCAGACTCAGATTGTAAACTTCATTTATATTTTATTCAGATTGTCCAATTATCTTTTATATAATAAAAATCGACATAACATACGCATAAGAAAAACTAAAATCTTTATTTAATCTAGTGATGTGGGTTATAAAATCACTATTTTTAAAAACTAAGGTATTTTCACAATTAGCTTTTTGTGGTTTAAGGATTCATATGGCACTTTCGGTCTAAAGACTAAACTATCCAATCTGACCAAAGAGGCATTGTCATAGCGCTAGCGGTACCCCGGTGACTTTTCATATGGGAGGTCGCCAGTTCGAGTCTGGCTCGCAGGGGGTTTTCTCATGTGGTTTTCCTCCTGGATTGGTGAGCCAGGTCACCACGTTCTGTTCTTGTGAAGGAAAGGTGATTTGTTTATTAAGGTGATCCCGGGTGACAGGGTGTTTGCTATTAAAAAAAACTATCCAATGTGGTTCCTTTCTAAATTGGGAGAGGAGGTAGGTACGCATGTACCATATCAGATTCGAATCTTGAATAATTATGAAGGGGATCATTCCTGTTATTTAAATCAGGGAGGTGTTTGTGTCACGTGAGTGATTCAAACTTTGGACCACTAAATTTATTTCGAGGGAATTACAAAAATGACCCCTCATTTATTACTTGATGTTTAAATAAATGCCTAAATGGTCGAATAGGGTCGGGGCTTTAATCCACCACTGACCTAGAACTACCCTAGTCAATTAGACACAACCTAGTCTTCATACATCAAACCTAACTAAACAAACCTAGAGCGTAACTTTACGATCATAGAAGTCTTTAGTGTTCTTTATAAAGACACATGTTATTTTTTTTATAAACTGAATAAAATTAAAAATAAACATAAAAATATACGAACTTGAGTGCCAAAATGGACCCTTCATGCACCGTACTTTTTAGAAAGAGATTTAGCACTCTGGTTGTTACAAAAGTAACCATATGTATGTGTGTGACGTTTTATATAAAGACATTGTTGTGTAAAGAATTTACAGCGAAAAGTTTCAAATATTAAAAACATAAAGTAAACTTTCATGACATTATGGCAGAGAAAGTTGATGTTTGTTAGAAATTTCTAAAATTTGTTAATGACTAAATTACATTAACTAACAAGTGATAGACTATGTCATAAAGACTCATTTAGATGAAAAGGTAATGATTTTAAATAAAAGACGATAATTTAGATGAAAAGGTAATGATTTTAAGTATAATCACATACGGCATTTGTCTTTAATCTTTATTAATTACAATGGTTGTCTTTTATGTAAGAGGTTTATAACATCTTACGCTCATTACTCAGATAGATGTTGGAATTCTTTTTTACTCTTTTAAAGACTATTTATGTAATTAACTTACACTTACATGTAAATAAAAGAGTAACTTTCGGTTTTAGTTTTTATGGTTTGTTCAAAATAACGTTTTGAGTTCAATAATTTCAATTTCAATTTTTGAGTCCTTATGATCTATCAGTTGCCTCAATCAAATCCAGATCTTTAACATCATTCAATTTTTCTCTTAAATTTTCATAAAAAGACAAACATATCTTTATTATTAAAACAACAAAATAAATATAAATCTAAATAAACCACACCCTCTCTCATCTCTTTATTATCATCTTCAACATCTCTCTCTACTAAAATAAAAAATAACCCCCACCCCCCCCCCCCCCCCCTCTTCCCATTCCCACTACATCTTCTTCATAAATACCGCATTCCCACTCCCTATTCTTCATAAATACCAAACTTTATCTTCTAGTTAAATTCAAGAAATCTGACCCCCAAATTAACTAATAAAAAACTACCACAATCGCCATACACAACCGTCGGTTCAAGAATTTAATAAATTCAGACCTTTTATTCTACAACGGACACAACTGTTAAACTTTTGCTTGATTTAAGGAATGATTTTTTTTTGTTAAACCCAGATGGTATCAAGAAAATAAAAAGGCGTACCCGGTGCTTGACTTAGCTCCCTCATTTACACAGGGTCCAGCTAATGTACGCAGCCTTACCTGACACTTTGTGCAGAAAACTGTTTCCTACGGCTTAAACCCATGACCTCAAGGTCATAAATCAACAACATTACCGGTTACTCAAAGACAAGAAATCATGATATCAAGAAAATTAGAAAATAATTGGCTAAATTGTTGTAATTAAACTTGTAAAACCCAGTTGAATTTAAAGGCCCAAGAAATTAAAAAAACCCACAAATCATTGGCAAACCAAACAAAACAGAAGGTTCTCTTGGATTTTCTCGTTCTGAATCTATTTCTTTAAATCCAAAATTCACAAATCATTACAAAAATTTCCAATTGGGTCAAAAGGGGAATGATGGAGTCGTTGAGGCTGAGATCATAGATCACAAAGTGGGTGAGTAGAAAGAAGAAGAAACAAATGTATGTGGGAGATTAGGTTAAAATATTTGTTTTTTTTTCTTTTTAATTTATTGTTTAATTGGATGGAAGTAAAAGGACGAAAATATGTATCGCGTATGACTGGATTTAACACCCATCCATCAAAAGGACGTATATTGTTACAAAACACTCATCCGTTAATTTAACGGATCCATCTAATGCACACCTCTGGCCAAGGCCCATTTTTTAAGGGGGTCTAAAATTTTATGTATCCATTTTTAAATAAAATTTTATATACATGTTTTATATATTGGGACTTTTTTATGAAAACTTAAAAATAGATTGGGCCCTTTTTATAATGGTTGAACCCTCTTTAATCTTTATAATGGTTGTGCCCTCTTTAATCTTTATAATTTAATGGTTGTGTCCGCTTTAATCTTTATAATATAATTTAATGGTTGAGCCCTATTTAATCTTTATAACGAAATTTTAGAGAGCATAAACTGCGAAGAGGTGATCAAAGAATTTGCTGACAAGAATGCTAAGAGAGCTTCGCGAATCATCGGTTAGCTATTACGGTAAGTCATGTAACATACTACATTTTTTCTATGTTTATTGTTATAACGTTAATCGTCGTTTAAAAAAATTTAGTTTATATATTTTGTTCGTAGGGGCTTTTTTTCCCGGCTCGACAGGGGCATTTAAATTATCAGGACCGGCCCTACTAATGCCCATCTATCAAAAGGACGCATACATAGTGTTACAAAGCTCTTTTAATAATAATAATAATATATTTTTAAAGAAAATACTAATTTTTATATTAATAAATCTCCTGACATATTTTGACGAGTATATGTGTTAAAAGATTATATTGTATTCCACGGATTTATTCAACCCATGTAAAACACGAGTTTTAAAAAAATAAATTTTTTATTACTTGATATATAATATTATATTTATTCAACCCGTGTAATACACGAGATTCTAACCTAGTGATAGAATTCATCACTTGTTAGTTAATGTAAATCACTTTATTAACAATGTTTGGGTTATAACATCTTTTAAGATGGCGAAAATAGAAGTCGACAATTAGTTGGAGGATGAGTTTTGTAATTGTATCTTTTTGGTTTTTACTTTTTCCTATAAAATAAATTTAAAGCAGCAAAAATATAAAGTATCTGACATTGAAAAATGTCGCTTTTGAATTCAACAAGGGTAGGTAGTAGTTTTTCTTTTTCAAGGAGAACTAAATTGGTTTTTTTAGCTTTATTATTATTACATGATATATTTTAATTCAGTATGAAATTGAATTCAATTGGACTCCGCACGTTGTTACGGACCTTAAAATCATACATTTTTTGATAAAATTTTAATTATTATTGAATTTTATTAGTTTATTTTTATATATATTTTTAATTTGCAACTTGCAAATTTTAGACATAATATAATTATTATTACTAGAATAACAACGATGAAAATAATAATAATAAAAAGAAGATACTTAAATTTATTGTCTTTATATTAAAGGCTCCGTCTATCGGGACACCCACAAAATCTATTTTGACACTTAATACGCTTAATATTGGTCAATATGAATATGGACCATATTTGTCAATATGAATATGGAGCGTATTGGTACAACATTAAACAATCAAAACTGGCAGATGTCAGTCCTGGTCTGGCGGCTTGTCTAATATGGAGTGTGCTTCGTATGGGGAAGAGGCTGATGCATATCAACCTTGTACGCAATCTGATATGCATCATATTGTCCAATATGATGCATATCAGCCTTATACGCAACCTGATATGCAACATATTGCCCAATACGATGCATATTAGGCTGATATGCATCAACCTCTTCCATATGAACCTCCAATATGCATCATATTAAGCAATATGATGCATATTATATTGGGTTTAAAAAAAAACATTAACTAGATTACCAAAAATACAAATTTAAAATTCAAAAAAATTGTAATTATTTTTTCAAATACTATTTTTTCAAAAAAAAATTCAAATTACAAAAAATAATCTTTTTAATTGATTACATATTAATTTAAATAACAAGTTTAAATTACAAATTAAATACATATTATTTTTTTTAAAACTATTTAGTAAATTAATTTAAAAAAGTTAGAAATTATATGAATGAAATGGTCGTCGTTGACAAATACAAGCGACACCACACGATAGGATATACAGACTTCGTATAGTCTAGTATAGTATCGTATAGGCATATAGGTGTAGTATAGTATCGTATCGTATTATATACTATACGTATACTATACTATATTAGACCATACGTTACTATACTATACGATAGTATACTATAACATACGATACGTATACTACACCTGTAGGACTATACGAAGCCTATACGGGACCTATACCATGGTATACGATACAATATGATACTGTACTGTACTATACGATACGATACAATACGATACGATATGATACGATACCATACCATACGATACCATACCATACCGTACCCTACCCTACCATACCATACTGTACCGTACGTATAGTATAGGTGTAGTATAGGTCCTGTATATGCCTAGTATATGATACGATACTATACTACACATATACTACATAAGTAGGCATATACGATACTATACTAGACTATACGAAGTCTGTATACCTCATATTGGGCAATATGATGCATATCAGATTGCGTATAAGGCTGATATACATCAACCTCTTCCTTATACGAAACAAACACACTCCAATATGCTCCATATTGACCAATATGGAGCGTATTGGACAAGCCGCTAGACCAAGACTGACAGCCGTTAGTTCTGGTTGTTTAACGTTGTACCAATATGCTCCATATTGACCAATATAGAGCATAACAGGTGTCAAAATAAGAAAATAAGTGTCTAAATATCAAGATCCATATTATATGTTTGATTATTTTATAGATATAGAATAATAGTCAAGCATGATGGTCAAATAGGAACCCCAAGAGTCCAAACATCAATTTTAGATCTTACCAATCATTTTTTCTTAACCTAAAATGATAAAATTGGGTTTCTATAAGAGACTTAGAGCATGTGTTATGCTCCCCCTCCCCCCACCGGGGTTAAGTTGGAGCATTGACGTCACGACGAACACCATGTCTTTTATGACGGTGCCGCTAGGTGGTGTCCCTGCGGGACGAAGGCCCCGATGCTTTTGTTACTTAGAGAGAGCAAAAAAGAGAGAGAAGGATGGAGAAGGGATCTAATCAACCTCTCACAATCAATCAAGAGTTAAAACATATTTACTAAATGACATTTGGTTCAATGGTACTCATGTGTATTGCATGGTGTCCCGTTTTCAAGAGCTTGTGAGTTCTAGTTTCGTCGTTGACAGGTGTAGATTTAAGAGTAGACTTAGAGTCTGTGAGTTTGTCGTTAAAAAAAAAAGTTAAAACATATATAGTTTTTTTCTTTATTCTTTATCATAAAAATAAAAAAATTTATTGTTATCTTATTTTATTTTGCTTTAAGTTATTTGTAAATCTAAATGAAGTTTATTAACATTTTAATAATTAATTATTTTATTTCTTTTGTTTATACTGCAACTATGATATATTACTTAATGTAATTAATTAATATATAGTATATAATAAATAAAAGTTTTTTAATGCCACGTGTCTTCATATTCATTCTTATCATTTTTTCCACGCCCCTCTCTCTTATTAAATACACATCTATATTTTAATAATAATAATATATTTTTAAAGAAAATACTAATTATACTAATAAAAAATATTTATTTTAAATTATCCCTTATTATAAGTGACGACGTATGATGAAAGGATCATACATAAGGGGCCTAAAAGAAAGAAATCAAAATTCTTAACCACCATGAGGGCCCACGAGAAGAAGGAACCAATAAGAAAGGGGCTGTCACTATCATACGGTTAGAGGAAAGAGAATGTAAAAATCTTATAAATAGAAGGTGATCTCATAGATGAAAGGGATCCAGAGCTTGTACTTGATTGAATTCGGAAATTATTATCAAGGTGGAGTTTTTACATCTTTTCATTGGCGCCATCCCGGTCGAACAATAGTTACAACGGTATCCTAAATTCAATCTTTGCTTGCAATGAATAACATACAATCAGATTATGAATCCGATGAGGAGAGAAATCACATTACAAACACAGGGGCACCAACAGGAGATTCACAATCTCAAGCTGGTATTCTTATGATTTCTTCGCTGAAGGAACGTCTGGCACAAGCTCAAAACCATCCAGCAGATGTGTTGCCAGCAGCAGCATCTCATCTTCACACTTTGCATACTAATATACCTGCCTCGTTGCCTTCGCAAGCGGTCTTTTCATCCCCCGTACCGCCTCTAATCCCAACTACCTTTCCCACCCAAGTTACCCGGGACCTCCCGCAACCTGCAATACCTCCCAGTTTCTCACATATCACTACATCTGGTATACCCATTTATAATCTGCCGCAACTCATTACAACCACTGCTAGAATACCTCCCTTTCCCGTTTCCAATACCCCGCTTGTTCCCGGATCCCTCCCTTACACCATGCCATTACTCGCAGGTAACGAATGGTGGATGGAACAACAACGCCGGGCCCGAATGGACGAGCAGTTTTTCGATCAAATTACTTTAAATAGTAATTAACGTATTTTTGAAACCCAATTATATATTAAGTTTTACATATTTTGAATTTTGTTTTCTATCCTTAGTATATGTAATACATTTTTACACCTGTAAATAATTTTATGTATTGATATTTTTCACCCCGTGTGTAGACACGGGTTTTAAGCTAGTTTATTCATATATAAAATATACATTCTTATTTATAAAATGAAATTTACACCTATTTTAATCACCTATAATGTCTAATGATATTTAATTACTCAGATAAGATTTCTACTACTTACTTGTTTATAACAATGTAATTATTTTTATTTATTTAAAGATATATTTTTGTTTTAAAATTAATAAATATTATTATTAGAACATACAAATATCATGTTATCTACACCGTATGTATAGGTAAAAGAAAAAGATTCTTCTGTTCTTATATTATTTTAACTTTAATAATATTTTAATACATGTGATTAGTTTTGGACGTATTTTATTTTTTTCTTATAACTTTTAATATATAATCTTTTATAAAATTTCGAGTGTGTCGTTGTGGCCAGCCAATTTTTATCTACGTTTCGATATAAATTTTATTCAAAACCGAGCTTTCGTTATAACGTACAAGTAATCAAAAGACGAACGTACAAACCATCGAAGATGCTTTAAAGTTTCGTTCTTTTTTCTTTCTTACAACCTTTAAATTGGGATTTGCCGTTTCCATGCGTTTTTTTATAAGCGTTTCGATGTGATTTTTTTCGGCATGAGTACGAGCGTATATGTCGTCGAAACCGAGTGTTACAAATTTATCGGATCTGGTACCGGTAATCTTTGTTTTGGTTCTCGATCAATGTAAACACTTGCTGATATCCTTTTGGGCATGTAACAACTTTGTTTTTTTTTCCTTTTCGTTTGCTATAGCGAGTGCCGGTTCCATACTTGTACCATAACGAACCGAACCGATACAGACGAGTGACTGTGTGTTACAAATTCTAACACTTAATACATATCGTCCGAACATCGGTGCCGACGTCGTTTTTTATCGGAATCGGTGCCGGTATTCTTTGTTTTGGTTTTCGATCGATGTAAAACATTTGTCGGTATCCTTTTGTACATGCAACGACTTTAGTTTTTTGTTTTTATCTTCCGTTTTATATTGCGAGTGTCAGTTCCATACTGGTATCGTAACGAATTGATACCGACCAAACTCCCGTCGGTAGCGTGGGGGAATCCAACTAGTTTATATTAAAAGTTAAAAGATGGTTGAAAGATAAATATAACATATAGTTTGAAAGAAAAGATGAATGATAGGTATAAGATACGGCCTAAAGGCAAAAATGTGTTATTATATTTAAGTAAATATAGTTAAATAATTACTTGCTAATAAAGTTATTTTTTTTTACCTTAAATTTATCAAAAAGTTTGCCTTAAGATTAAACAAAGGCAATGATGATCATAGCAGCAAACAAGGACATGATGTTAAATATAAATTTTGAGAGTATGTGAAAACATGAAAGGTATGATTTTTTTCATTTGTTTTTGTTTTTGGCACCGAGTACCCGTCATCAAAAAACATGAGCGACTTAACTATTTTGGAGGCCTAAAGTTAAGTAAAATTTTGGGTGCCTTTTTCAAAATATATTTTTTATTACTTAATATTCTAACACGTCCGAAAATTATGAAATTAAGTAATCGGATTTTGTGGGACGTTGTTGTAGCTAATTTAGGTGAACTTAAGAATACTTAATGTTATGTAATATTGGTATAACTAACTTAGGTGTCAATTTCGACTCATACAGTTATAAATATAATGTGTTAATTTTGGTTATATTTATCTCAACCAAATCAAATGGGTGAAACAAAAAATTAGATTAAAAAATGGTCAAATGGAGGTGTCTAGATGAACCTTATTGGCAACAAATTGTATGATTCTCAATTTTTATTTTTTATTCTCATTCTCAGATGATCAATTTGAAAAATCTAATATTATTGGTAATAAGATCGCTGACAGCAATCGATTTGAGATTTGTTTTCGTATGTCGCAAGGAACAGAATGATGAATTGATTAGTTTGATTACTGCAACTTGATAGTGCTTGAGGATTAAAAAAAAGGGCAAAAAAACAAATTTATAAAAAAAAGGTCCTACCGGGAGTCGAACCCAGGTCGCTGGATTCAAAGTCCAGAGTGCTAACCACTACACCATAGAACCACATTTGTTTTATTACTTATATTTATTTTATAAATTAAGAATAATAAATGAAAGAAAATGATATAAATTATTTTTCTAGAATATTATATGCACTATGAAATTATGAAGGATTACAAAATAGAATCAATTTCGAAAGTTTTAATGGGCAAAATCATATTTTTATAATATCTAGTAAGATTTGGAAGTTTATAAGTGGTAATTACAATGCTTAGTTATTCAAGAGAATTAGATTATTATTATTATATTAATGGTAAAATTTATAATAATTATTTATAAAATTAAATAAATAACAGAAATGTATACAAGCCCATTTGAAGATGTTATGTATCACATTATCACACTGCTCAATTTGCTACCTCATAGGATCATGGGATGTAGCATAAACAGGTTTCATTAGCCTTTGTTCAAAAATAAAAACCAGTGAATAAGATGAATGTGAAAACATTGCTGGAAGAATAATAAGCTAACTTCATGATGAACGTTTGCAGCCTTCAACGGTTCTTTAATCTTCGTGGCTTTAATCGTTGTTGTCAGAAAGAACAAAGGCTACAAATGTTGGTAGCTTATAGATCTGAATCCACGAATATCTGCAGTGTGTTCAAAAGGGTGTTATGAGAGCAATATAGAAGGCTTGGAAGGATGAAAAATGATGTATGTCAAGCTTGAAAAGAACATGAAACTGACATCTAGATCGGGTAACGGGTCATAAGTTTTTTTCTCCATGGTATCAAACACTGTAATACCAGTGATTTTCTGCACTCCAAGTTTGGCAGAGATCAGATTCTGCAAAAAAAAAGTGACCGCGAAATATTAGAATTCACACAAATATTGTGTAATACCAGTGTTTATTAACTTATTAATATTGTCTTATAATTGGTTATTATGCTTTAAACAAGGTATTTACCAGTTGAAACTCCAAGGATGCAAATGCCTCCACCCCAGGTAAATCCTGCAGGCACAAGTTAAATATGATTATTATACGAGTGTTATGAAACCATGGTTCTGTCTAAGATGGCATCCCTCATTATTATACTCCCCTGTTCGCCCTTATATTGTTTATATGGGGCCCTACTATAGATACACCAGGCGACATTATCATACGGGCTCTATAGATGGTGAAAGAAGGTTATACGGCCCGCATATCTGTCAGTGGTGTACGTCATCACATCAGTCGCTTCTATGTCAGTCAGAAAACTATACGGCCCGTATAGCTTTCTATCATACAGCCCGTATAGGATCTGGTGTCTGAATAGTAGGGCCTACAAGAATGCAGAAGGAAAAGTAAATATAAGTTATAACCTTAGGTAGTGTTTGGTATGCATGAATGGATTATGGAATGGAATGAGTCATTACATTGGAATGAAACAAAACATGTTTGTTAATCACATAGGAATATAATGGAGCATTACATAAGGAATGTGATTCTTTCCTTTTGAATGATTTTCATTCCTTGGGGGATGGGTGTTTTCTTTTCATTCCTTCAAAGAATGAAATGATTTTGTTTAATTAATGACCAAACCATGACCCGACCCATTAACCAGCCCATGACCGGACCCATGGCCCGACCCATGCCCTGAACCATGACCCGTCCCGTGATCCAACCCATGACCTGACCTGACCCATGACCCGACCATGACCCGACCCATGACTCGACCTGTGACCCGGACCCATGACCTTAACCATGACCCGTCCCATCACCCATTGCCCGAACTATGCCCCAAACCATGACCTGTGCCGTGACCCGACCCATGACTCGACCCATTCCCTGAAGTAATGATTTATTTCTTAAAATATTTTCCTGTCTACCAAACAGCACGAAGTAATGATTTATTTCATTCTCATAGGGTAACCAAACATGACAAGGGAATGGTAATAGTCAATTTTATTTCCCTTGTCCATTCCATTCCTTTGTTCATTCTAATACCTACAACCAAACAGACCCTTAGTCTCTGAGTCATCAAGATCATGAACCAATGCAAATGGATCTAGCATGAAACTACTATAGTCTAACTACGAAAAAAAATCACAAAGAAGAGCATACAATCGAACACTTATGACTAACCATCCTTTGAAGTCCACTAATCATAACCGCCTTTTCCTCTTTAGAATCACTGAGCGATAACCAAACTTCAAAAGGCCCCAACTTCTTTCCAGTCAAGTTTGTGAGGCTCAAGTGCACCTATGGAAGCATTAGATAGAGTTAGAGGTGCCAATTGTGATTCATCTGTGGTTAAACAGGTTGATTTCGGTTATACTTTGCGTCTTAACATGTTAAAAATCCAAAATATTAAAAAATGGCTAAAAGGAAAAAGGGTTGAACAGATCGAGCAGGTCAAAAGGGTTGAAACTCGAAAGTCACAGAAAATCAATTTAAAATGCATAAAACCTCCAAAATCGATTTATTTCAAAAGTTAGAATACGATTATAATAATATAGGTTATTAATACTATTAGAATACTAACAATCCAAGGAATCAAGCATGGACCTTTAGCAACCAAATTGAAGAGTTGAACTTTTGTTCTCTATGTTTACTCTCAAAAAATAAAAATGTAATTTTAATATCTCCACCAGAGATAAAAATTAGTTATAAAGTTATTCTGCAAATTCAATAATTAGACGTGCATACATATAACCTAGAAAAATAACACTTACCAGAAATGGTTTTTCTAAGATGATAACAGATGGCATTTTCACTGCTTTTAAATCAATCTCTTTCCGCGTGATGGGCTACACAAATGATGAAAACAGTAATCAAACGCCTAAGAGAACTCATAAGCAAATACATCATTTAAGAAACAGAAACATATAAAAACAAAATTTATAGTAAATATAATCATTTTGCAAAAGAAAGCTGTTCTGTTAAGATTGGGAAGAATTGGCTCACTTACATTGCCAACTATATATTGTGTTTGCAGGCGTCCGGATTCACCCAAATTCGTACGCCATGTTATCTGGAGCTTACCAAGAACATTACTCCCCTCAACTTTTGTAGGTGCAGATGACATTTTCAATGCATAAAGATAATTGTAAATCCCTCCTCCTGCTCTAATAAGAACGGGCGGTTTGAATATTTCTCTGTTACACCCGACAATATAATTTCAAATAATGACAGAAACCCGTCCAAAACTAAAACTTTGGTATTATTTAAGTAATTTATCGTCGCATCACCTAGTAAAACCACCCTTCTTTGAGTGGTGGACATCAGCTTTAAGTATCGTCGCACTCCACCGTGGAGCTGGCTCAAATTCGACTTGGTCCATAAATAGGTTTGATTTTGTATTATTTTCTAGGCAAGTCTCCAAATAAGTGGTGTCCTGAGGTATCATATGATATATAAATTCAAAAGTAGTATTATCATCCCATAATCAGGCTTTACAAAGAGATGGATATCATATGAAGAACTATAAAATCTAACCCACCTTCACAACACGGACCTGCACAAGAAAGAACATAAGTGATCAATATGTTTGAAACTGTAATTATACGCAACAAAATAACATTGTTACTGAATATAGGGCATACGCGATGCCTTATACAAATTTGTACCTTTGTCTTAACAGAAAGGGGATTTGAAACCATGAACTTGAAGTACTGTGGAAGATACTTGCGTTCAGCGTCACTGTCATAATACAGCGCAGTACAGACCAATCTGAATATTGTGAAGCATAAACAGAAACTAGAATATATAAGTCTTTGAAATAAAATGAAAGAGCAACTAAATACGAAATTATCCTTGGAATATATCATATACGACGTACGTGTGTGCACCAAGTTCCTTCACATCATGTTCAACGATGAAATCGTAGCGTCCTCCTGCTCTTATGCTTTCAACAGGTGATTTTGATGTATCTAAAAGCATTATTCTCTGCCTTTCCGTTTGTATTTCAGACTGCAGTCAATCAATCAGTTTTGTTACTTATTTAAGTACATGTTCTATTCTAAGTTAAAAGATGTAATACTGAACTAGAAATTGATTGGATTTAAATAGATTTAATCAAAATCAAAATAGAAATGAAGGAATTAACTGTCACCTTGATTATTATATCCCTCACATCAAAATTTGAGCTGTTGTTGATGCTTATGTAACTACAAAATGTTTCCCCAAGATATATTGCCCTACACAGAAAACACACAAAACCATATCTCACTATCTTAAAAAAATTCGTTCACAATTTTTTTCTGTCCCCAAAAATGAGTCATGTATGGTCTTGCGATTAGGGGGGTGTTTGGATGTGCATTTACAACGAATTCTATAATATTCATTATGAGTAGAACAATGTTGATATCTTTAGCAAAATCTATATAAGTTTTGCATTAGGCTGGTTAAATTAGCGCTATTGAAAAAGCTTGAAAAAAGCTCGCTCAAAAAGCTTGGCCAAGCCCGAGCCAAGGTAAGCTCGGGGCGTGGCTGGCTTGTTTAAGCTAAAGTCCAAATCTTTTAGCCAAATATATAAATTATAACATATTTCTTTTAGCCAAATATTCAAATATGGTCATTTTCTAATAAATATAAATATATGGAAGAATTAATCTGAATAAGTGAAAAGTTGCTAGCCCTAACTTCATTTTCTAATAAAAAATAACTATAAATATAGTGAAAAAATAAATATCAATATATTGAAAAATTGTAATTCTATGGGTGTGTTAAAAATATTATATTTTTTGTTTTTTATATATCAATATGTGTAGAAGATATAAAATTTAAAAAATAAACGAGTCGGCTCGACGAGTCACGAGCTAGCCGAGCCCAGCTCAGTATTTCAGCTCGTTTAAAAACCGAGCCTAGCCAGGCCCAAAACCAACCTTACTCGGCTCATCTAAACAGCCCTGGTTTAAATTAATCGAAATTCAAAAGGAGTAGTGCATGGTGATGAATATATTATTCTAACCCAAAGGACTGAGGAAGGACGAGGAGACCAGGGACGCCCATGGCATCTGAATCGTCACCGAGAATGAAGCGGTTGCGGTAGCTGAGATCGGCAGATGAGGAATCACCGGAGGCGGAATGAGATTGAAGGAGGTGGCGAGGGGCTGCAGAGGGACTGTCGAACAGATCCTCTCCGACGACGAGATCACAAGGATCGAATTGGAGAGGAGTTTCAACGTGGAACGTCGGACGGCATAGCCGCATTACCCTAAAGGCCAGCGAGTGTAACGACTGCGTACTGCTCATTTCGGAGACGATGGTTTGGACGAGGGTGAAACAAAATGGGAAGTTTAGGGGGTGAACTTGAGTATTTAAATACTACAGAGACTGATTGTGTAAATATTGTTTTTCAACTGCCAAATAACAACCTACAGGTTCTAAACAATGCGATGGATGATAGGTCGATCTCTACTTTCGGATCGGTGAATATGTCAAACTTTATATCTTTGACCAAAAACTTGAACTTGTAAAATAGTTGAACAATTATTAATTATTAAATCCTGCAAATTTTATAAAAAAAATTTAGTGATACCTTTATAACCAAATTTAAAAAGTTAGTTATTTTTTTTTAAAAGAGAAACGCTAAACGTAACCAGTTTTATAGAGAGAGAGCATGAAAACCTTTATTTATTATATAATATAGATTACATATTTGTAAAGATATACATTATATTTTTAGTTTTGGTTGGATATATATAATATAAGTTTATAGAAATTTACCCCTAAAGTTAGTTCCGCTTAGGTTTGTAGAAATAGGGGATTTTGAAAACTCACATGAGTTGAGAAAACATTGAAAACTCTTTCAAAAAACTTGTTTTTACATGTTTTCTTTTTAAATTGGTAATCATTCTAAACAACATTTATAAACTTTTCGTCAAAAAAATACAAAAAACGCCGAGCGGTTTTTTTTTTTAAAATGGACAAAAATCCCCGTTTTTTGTGTAAAAAAATCGTGTTACTTATGTAACACAACATGAACAAATGTTACATGTGTAAAACAACTAGGCAGAATTTTTATAAATTTTTTTTATAAAAATATCTGATCAGCGCTTTTTTGATTTTTTTTTTATAAAAAGTTTTCAATTTACATATAAAAGCTTTTCCAAAAAAAAAACCTTGTAACAATCCGTTTTTTAGAGAGTTTTCAATGTTTTCATAACTGGAGGGTTTTCATCCTATACATTACCTTTATATCAATTTACAAAGACTCATGTCAATTTCTCATGAGATCACAGTATAAGTTTTCTTTCCTTTTTCTCGCTAGTTTTCTTTTCCAATTTTCACCATTGAAGGACATTTTTTAAATCTATTTCTAGAAAGATTATGAAAAAAAGAGTAAATTACTATTTGAGTATCTTACGTTCGACCATTTTAACTAGTTGAGTCCCTTATGTTTAAAATCGTCGCTCTGAATCCTGACTTTTTATTTTTGCATCTGTATGAGTCCAAATGGCTAACGTCGTTAGATTTAATGGTTAACTTTTTCTGAAATGACCAAAATACCCCCAAAGACTCAAATGGTTAAAATACATTGTATATTATACCCCCTCTCTCACCACCACCACCACCACGACGACCACGACATTCAGCATCATCAGAACAGTCGCAAGTTCCATTAAGCCACCATCCCAACTTAACCACTTGCATATCCATAGCGGAGCTAGCTCCATTATTATTAAGTTCCATTAAGCCACCATCCTTGTTATATTTTCATAATCAAGAAACATACGTGAAATATATCTGTCGTAACAACTTACGGTATCGTAATCAACTTGATTGCCGATGCAATGGTCGAATCCTTTGTAGGGGGATACTGACGCCGCTAGCGGATTGGAGTAAATCTTAATCTGCTCAGTGCAATTTTCCATGAGGATGGCGGTGGAAGAAGTAACAACAACTGCAATCATCATAAACAAACAAAATCATAATTAATCAAATAGCAGATTTAAACCTGACAAACACTAAATTGATTATTTAAACCTTAATTAATCAAATAAGCAGATTCAGATTCACTGAATTCAAACCCTAGAAACTAATCTTCGCAATAATCATCAGATAAATATGAATCGAAGAGCATAAAGCTATGATTAATCGTAAAGAAAACGGGAGTGTATGAGCATACGCATCTCTTCGGGAGTGGAGAATTGACGACGACCAATTGGCTTGCCCTTAAACTTCCCTCACCCAATGCTTGATTAAGAGGAAGAACGAATCAAGATGTTGTGTAGTTTCAATCTATTTGATGTATGGGGAGAAAGAAAGAGAAAGGAAGGCCAACCAGTAACGCATCAGGATTAATTTTTTGGACCGGGAATTCACCGATTAAAAATGTGCTGTCAGAGGTGCAATTGCGGCTGTGGTTGTGACAGATGGATAAAATATATAACGTATTTTAACCATTTGAGTGCTATAGTGTATTTTGGTTATTTCATAAGAAAGTTAACTGTTAAATCTAATGACGTTAGACATTTAGACTTAAACAGATACAAAAATGAAAAGTCAGGGTTTTAACTAGTTAAAATTGTCAAACGTCAGGGACTCAAATAGTAATTTACTCTTAAAAAAATATATTTTATAGATTACAAAAGATCTTGTCAATTTCTCATAAGATTACAGTTTGAATTTTTTTTCCTTTTTCCCCGCTAGGTTTCTTTTCTAATTTTCACTATTTAAGGTCAACTTTTTATCTGTTTTTCACTTAGAGTATACGGTATACTCTCACCTGACTTTCCCAAGTAAGAGTATCTTTTTCCGCCACGTGTGCGCCACATCAGTTTGGTTGCTTCCTCACTTGGGTCTCATATGACAAAGAAAATACCCAAGTGAGGGATACTCAAGTGAGCATTAATGTCACACCCCAACCGAAGGCGGATTATACGTCGGGGCGGACGCGGTTGTTCAATAGCACAGGTTGACTATTAAAGTTTCAATATTTCATTAATAAATAGATTCAAAGGTTCAATACAAAGGAAATAACAAGTATACAACATTTATTTAATAAGTAGTCTAGGTCCAAAGCGTCCTATGTGATCACAAACAAGTCTCATGATGTAGAACCTGAAACATGTGAAAGAATCTGTCAACTACAAAATAGTTGGTGAGATACAAAGGTTTTGACACAGTTTAACAAGTATTTGAAAAGAATTACAATTCACTATGATTTATGCATTCTATAATGTAAGTACGAGAAACAAGCATGTTAGACATTGTGCATATCAACCCTCAAACCAAGTTTAGGCATAACCCGCAGGTTACCCTTATAAGTCTCAAGTTTAAAGTTTAATTCAGTAACAATCACCAAGGGCTCCCCCCGAAGGGTCAATCAATCAAGGTGGATTGGTCAAATGCAATAGATCTATCATTGTTACCATAGACTTGATCAAAGTTAATGAATATGCTAGTTTTAAGTTTAATAAGCATACAAGTCTCAAGTTTAACATAAGAATAAGCATCTAGTCATAGTTGTACAAGAATTGTATAAGTTTAATGTTTTTGAACATGTTTCACCCCAAAAGTATAGAAAGGAAAAGAGACTAAGTATACTCACTTGGATTTGGATGAAGAGTATCCGATAAGAGTAAGTTTGCAAGACTTGGAGAGAGAGAATATCCTCACAATAAGCCTAAGAATATAAGTCTAAAGTTTCAAGTATGATCTTATAAGTCTATGACAAGAATCTAAGATTTTAAGATTGACTAGGGTTTCAAATGGGAGACGGGGATGATTGTGTTTATAAAGTTTATATAAGTTTCTAAGTAGGGTTTCACAAGGTTTAAATAACAAAGTTTGATAGGTTTGTGGTTTAGAATAATTATTATTTAAAATAATTATTTAGAAACTTTATAATTATTAATTACTCAAGTTAGGAAATAATAATCCAAAATAGTTTTCTAAGTATCTTATGAATAATGTTGCACCTAATAAATGAAAGAATAAATAATTATCAAAGATTAATAATAATTATTTAAAGAATGAATATTTATTAAGGATTCATAGTAATTATTAAATAATTAATGACTAAGAATAATTATTTAATTAATAAATAACTACTAAGTGTTTATAATAATTATTTAAAGAATAAATAATTATTAAGATAATAACAATTAAATTGTTAAGGGTAAATAATTATTTAAACGAATATTTACTTTATTAAATAATCTATATAAAGTATTTAAGATTTATTAGGTATTTGTTTCACAAACTATCTTGTAAGATGTTTTAAAACGTGGTTATAAGCTTAGGTAAAGATGTGAAATTATAAGTTTTAACAAATATGTTAAATAGGACTTTTTATAACGTTTAACTTATAAATAATTTATAAGTTTTTAAATAAGGCTTCTTAAAGTATTTAGATAAAATTTACAAGTTTAAAATGTTAAAATTTCCATTTAGTTTTATAAGTTTATAAATTTAAATTAATGATTAGGATAAAGAATTCTTTTAATACAAATAACGTAAGTTTATTTTAAATAAATAATTTATGTGAAATTATAATTTTTATAAAAGTTTTAAAAAGTTTTTATAGTTTTTCTGAATTTAAAACCATAATTAAAGATTTAATTAATTATAGGTTTTAACTAAGTTTCTATTTAATTATAAATATTCCAGAAAGTAAAAGTGTAACTAAAAATTGTTTTTGAGTTTATATAATTTATAAAATTTATTAGAAATGTTAAATCTAATTGGAAACTATTAAAAAAACATAATATAGTGAAAACAGGGGCTAACCGGTTCGAACCCGGCCCCCTGCCCGGGTCTCACTCGCACACGCGCACACTAACCACCCGACTACGGGCTTCGTTAGTGTAATACCCGGAAACTTATTTGATAAACAACATTTCAAATCGTCCATGTTCCTCCGTGTGAGCCCTAGATCAAGAACCGCCAAATACGGATCGAATCACCCTCTGTTTATGCATTTAAACAGAGGGTTTTTGATCCTCACATGAAAACGAAGGTCTTGGATATAAGAATTACCTGAAACGATATCGGATCGAGCGAGAACGAGATGAATTTCAGGTCGGCTGTGACGGGAACAAAACCGCGAAATGTAGGTGTTGATCGACTGAATTGAGAGCTTAAGGAGTATGAGGATGATGTCGTTGAGGTGTATGAGTCGGTATTTATAGCCAATTTCCGTTATAAACACCCGTACCATTGAGACGATTTCGGTTGGGTAAACGCATTAAATTTTCGACCCACGCGGTGTTTAAAGTAGAAATCGGGCGTTGGAATGACTAGGGCTAGGGTCGCACGCCGAAGGCGAAACTCGAGGTTCACTGAATTTGGACGTTTACGCGGTTTTTGGGTAAAAAGGACGGGAACCGGTCGATGCGGGACTCGAACCCATGACTGGTTCTGAGTTTCGGAAGTTTGGAGTAATTACACGACATGTCCCTGTAGTTTCGAGGGTTTATCAGTTCGTGTATAAACTTAAGTTTTAGTTTAAACCCAGTTTGGAACAATGGCAGTTTTAGTCCCTTTACTTCACAATCATGAAATAAATGGGTTTCCTTTTTTTATAATATATATATATATATATATATATATATATTAGATAAGTATAAAAATAAAATCGGTTATATGCTTAAGTGATATAATTACAAACTTGTCAATTTTTGAGAATATATATATATATATATATATATATATATATATATATATATAAACTATTTATGTATTAATCTAACATTAATATTTATAGTTTTAAGGAAATAGTTTTAACACGAAATCGAGTTTAAATTTAGTAACACGTGTAAAAAAGGTAGGTCGGAAAATCTCGGATATTACAATTAAATACAACAATTATTTTAATATTATTTTTTTTAAAATAAAACATAAATTCAAATTTCATTAAAAACATAAAATAAAAATTACATAAATTAAAAAATAAACAAAAAAATAGTCCTCAAGCCCATATTTTGTCTTGATCTCGTTTTGTTTTTCTCGAATAAGGTTCGTCTGGACCCGTGGAAGCGATCAAGGTCGAGGGCGATAATATCCATCTCCTCTTATTCCTTTTTCCAATCATTCCCCTATTTTTGAGTCAAGTTAAATTGTCGCAGTTCCTCGATCTTTTGTTGAACGATGTCGATGTGTGTCGGAACGGAGCGGGGGCCCGATGCTTGGACTTTTGCATTTTTTCTTCCCGTTCGGTTGTACTATCGCGTCCTCCTCATCAGTTTCCTCTTCATTGATATCATACCTAGATCTTCCATCGGATGCGCCGGGACTATCGACCATTTCGGTCGAGGATCGTTTCTTTGACGACCCGGCTCCGATATTTTTGAGGTAAATTTGTTGCCATATCAAAAAATGTCACACCCCCAAATTTCACTAACGGAGTTTTACCGTTTGGCGTGTGACAAACTAGGATCTTAGTCATTAGTTACATCAAACGACACTATATGGGACTTAAAATGTCATAACATAAAAGTTCAGAGTTAAATGCGGAAGCGTAAACGTTAGAATGAAATAAAAAGTAATTACATGCAACAAACGTCAATTAATGTAAATAAGTAACACTGTTTAAAATGTTTGAAATGAATGATATGACAGTAGGACTCCATGCATGTCCTAAGTGTGCAACCTGTGCCAAAGCGACCTGAGAAACATGTAAGAAAAAGTGTCAACATGAGGTTGGTGAGTTCACAGGTTTGTATGTAAATAAATTGTTTGAGTGTTGCTGGATCCACATACGTAAGTCACACCTATTGCTAGCTAGACAATGTACAAGTTACTTTAAGCGCTCGCAACCGTAGACTGACAGTTTATGTTTGAATGCCTCCCACCAGGTCTATCAACCATGGTGCATGTTTTAGGTCAATATAACACCCGTTCGACCTCCAATCGAGTTAGCGCAACTAACGCGAGTGAGGTTTGTCAAACCCAGTATTACTACTCAACATACCTCGCTATTCTTCATATTTAAACGGTTCGATGTGAGGACTTTCATGATAGAGTTTACGCTTAAGTACACAAGTGGTAGTGAAATACTATGTGATCCATGTCCGTTTGTGCGTGTCTCTCCCTGGCTCGAAGACAAGTAACGGATGTCTGTTCGTACGCATTTTCTCCCCAACGGGAAAACAAGTAAAATGATATTCGTTTGTATGTATGTTTCTCCCCAACGGAAAAACAAGTAAAATACCGTTTGTGTGTATGCATGTTTCTCCCCAACGGGAAAACAAGTAAAATAATGTTTGTGAGTATGCATGTTTCTCCTCAACAGAAAAACAAGTAAAATGATGTTTGTGTGTAAGCATGTTTCTCCCCCAATAAGAAAACAAATAAAAAAGGGCCGTGAAACTCACCTTAGTTTGAGTAGTGGTTGGAGTACACAGGAAATAAGTTGGAACCACAAGTGTAAGCCTCAGACGACTTACGTATGCCCTAGAATTATAAACACATAAATTAGGGTCATATGGGGTTTTGTGACGACGACACAGAGGTTTGAACGTCTTAACGCATTCTAAGGATTTAAAAGTAGACGAACGCGTCTACGGAAATATATATTCCCTAATATAATAATTAAGGTAAATGTGTTACGTGTCGAACGTTAATAACAAATAACATTAAGTAAATAAATAAATTCGTGTGTTTGCCATTTAAAATGGTTAGGAAAATAATATAACTATATATATTATTTTTAAGTCGTATGATTAACAAAATAATCATTTGCATGGAAAAAATAATAAATATATTATTTTTATTCGATATAATAAACGTGAGTAAATAATATAAACAATTATATTATTAATTAGTTTAAAAACGTTACAAGAAATAATAAACGAGGCGAAATAATATAAAATATATATATTATTTCGTACTAGGAGTCAAGGGTTAAAAATAATATAAACATATTATTTCATACGAAGTCGGGGTTTGAAAATAATATAACTATATTATTTTAAAAGTGGAATTATTAATAATTATAAGTTATAAAATCAAACCCGAGCCTACGGGTTGTTTTCCGGGTTAAAACATTTTAATATATTATTATATTAACATAGGAAAAGGTTTATAATTAAATAATGTTTAGAAAATAATTAAAAACCAAAAACAGGGGAGGGAGACTCGAACCCGGGTCCCCTCCCTGTAATCACAAGTGTTTAGCCAGTTCAGCCCGCTAGGGTTTCGCAAGGATAACCGGATTTAAAAGGTTTTAATCATTAACTCTCCCGAGTTCTTCCCTTATACTTAGAACCGAATGAATCCAGTCCCAAAACAAACAAATCTGATCGCGAATGGTCAAGGAATCATGGGGGTTTTGTTAATCGAGTCATGACGAACCTGTAGTTAGGTTTAATTGCAAAGATAACAGGTTTGAGATGGTTTGATTTAAGAAAAACGGGTCGAAACCCTAGAATGAAGAACACATAATCAATTGGTAAAATCCGATGACAAATGATTTGATTAACATAGGGTTTTTATTAAACAGAGGATTGCGAGTCTGGTGATACAAGTTAATTGGATTTAAAACAGGTTTAAAGTAGGGTTCGATCAAACGGTAAAATTGTATGAACCCTAGAACTGGATTTCAGTCGAATCGGTGCTATGAGCCCAAATTGACATAGGGCTTTCAATCTAGGAGTAAAAATGAAGCTATAGGTGTAGGTGGTTACCAAAATGGATGATGAATTGCAGGTTTATGACCAAAGCTCGTTTCCGACTGTTGTGGGTTGATTCCCGGTGATCCTTGCCGCGTCTCCGGCGAACTTGGTGTGAGCAATTGTTTCAGTGGGGTCCGAATGTGGTGTGCTGGTGACAAATTGAAGGGATAATAGCCCGAAAGATCGAATTCGTTTGAAATGGAGTTATAGTGTCGACGGTTTCTACATAACTACCCATAATTGGGTTTAATTCGGCCAATAATGCAAATTAATACGATGATTATGGTCGTTAATGACATAATTCATATCCTAACAGTTTTAATTCGAACGGAAACGATCGTAGGGTCTTGAATTTGGATTAAAGCCGCAGATTTGACTTTCAAAAGTTAACTGAAATTGAATTTGGGCTAATTGCAGGTTTAGTCCCTGTAGTTTCATGTTCTTAAGATTAGAAATTGGAAGGAATAGTCCCTAGGGTTAGAATTTGGTTAATCAAGATTGTGGTTTGGTTAGTTTGACTTTTTAAAAGTCAACAGGAACACATAAATTTGAATTTTGACCTCAAAAGTCAACAGGGTTTGGGTTTAGACAAAAAACCACAAATAGTCCCTATGGTTTTTAGTTTAATAATTGACAGAACTAGTCCCTAGGGTTTAAGTTTGGTTAATTAAGTCAACTTTAACTGGTGTTAACCTGGAAAGTCCGAATTGTCACATCATCCCCTAGTTGAAAGAATTTTCGTCCCGAAAATTAATTTTTTTTCTAAGTGTCACAAAAAATTTCTCAAAAGTTCTCAAATTCTAATTGGAGTCATGCCTCCACCAACGTCTTGAAAACGGCCAATTGCTTGCAACAAAATATCAGTATCACTAACCCCCTCTTTCGGGCCCGCTCACATTCTTCATATATCCCGTTGAAAAGTACGACCTTTTTGTTTATATGAGTACATTTAGAACTCAATTGGTCATTTGTGCGGTAATCGGGGTCCACGTCCATCAAGATAAAATATTTTTCGACAACACGCTCTCATAACACGGTATTGCTTTGAGCGTTCCCTAAAGTAAATAATAAAAGTGTTAATTTTGTAAATAATAAAACTATTAGTTTTGTAAATAGTAAAACTATGAATTTTGTAAATAATAAAATTATTAATTTTGTAAATAAAAAAACTATTAAATTTTACCGATGATGGGATCCTCGGAGACGTCGACAAATGCCCTAGCCAACTTCAACTCCTTCTCTGTATCCCGATTCTTTGTGGCCCGTGTAGATGTCGATTCTTTAACTTGCTTCTTCTTTTTGCTTTTCTTTTTGGTAAGGACGGGTTGCGTTTTGACGACGTTTTCTTCGTCTGGTGGTGCTTAAGTTTCAGTAATAACGTCCGGGTCGGACAAATTTACCGGTTGGCCTTGTGGTTGTGGAACATAACCCGGTGAAGTAGTGAACCAAATGAGTTTTGGTTGAACGGAAGCGGTTGATTTTGCGGACGGATTTTGAACATGTTTTGTTGATTGGCGTAATGTTGAAACCACCACGTCGGGTCGTTTGGATTCATGGTTATTTTTTATTAAAACGAGATAGTAAAGATTGTTTTGATATTGGTGTGTATAAAAAATTGGGTTAATGGGTTATTTATAAGGTAAAAAAAGTAAAATAAAAGAATTCTTTTTTTTTAATTTGTAACGGTCATATTTATTAAATGCATTATCACCGTTCAACGGTAACAATTTCCCCCCATCCGCGTGAAGCCTCTCACGGCTACTCCCTCACCCCCTCCCACGTAAGAGGGGGCGGTGTTTCAACTCCCTTCACGTCGTGAAGGCCCTCACGGTGAGGATGCTGTGAGAGTATACATCATGCCCTTAGATCATATCCATCAGCACCTGGGAGCCCCCTGTGGCCTACGTGTTGCCGCCCTTTGGAAGGACAGGGTTGGAGTTTGGAGGTAACGCCTATATGCAAGGGCTTGTTCGGGAGAGAGGGGTGGGGCTAGGTTGGGTTTTTTTATTGCAAGTCAATTTAAATGTAATAATTAAATATAATAATAAAAATATATAATATTTTAACTTTGAAACAATATATAAGTATGTTTATAAGATTAGAAAGAAAATAAGCGTTTTGAATATGAGTGATGATATATATATATATATATATATATATATATATATATAGGGGAGAGTTCTAGAGAAAACCACAAGTTAGACGAAAACCGAGAAAACCATTAAAAAAACCAATTTTATCCAATCATATAATAATATTTTTTTTTCTGTTTTATTTTATTTTTATTTATTTATAAGAGTATCAATGTAATATTAAACATTTTTACCAAAAAACATTTTTACACATAGTGTTACGTATACGTAAACATAAAACAAAAAAATTGTGGTTACATATACGTAAATCAAAAAAACTGTTTTTGGATACGTATACGTAAATAAAAAAAATTGCCTAAAATGATGTGGTTTTCTCAGTTTTCGCCTAACTTTATGGTTTTCTCTTGATCCCTCCCCTATATATATATATATATATATATATATATATATATATATATATATATTTATAGGTGTTTTTAAGATTTATAATCAACTATTATCTTTCTATAAAATATAAAGTTTAGTTTTTTATCATACTAACTTTTCAGATTATTATATTAAAATATTTAATTTTAATAATAAACAAAAAAGATATTGAGGGTGAAAGAGGAGGATATTTCTAAAACGGCTTTCCATACTCGTTATTACCATTACGAATTAAATATTTTCACTCTATAAATATTGTTTTTCGTATTCGTTATGACCATTATGAGTTCATTTTTTCCGCTCAATAAATATTGTTAAGAGATCTTGTGTGAATTGAAGGTGTGAAAAAAGTTTGTTCGTTAACCAAACGTGAAGAGTTTATTAGATTTTATTGAAATTAAATATAAATGAGAGGTCGAAACATTTCAAATTTAATAAATTTTTTTGGAACAACAAATTTTCAAATTTCAGATTTTATTTTCACATCCAGAGAGGGGCAAAAAATCCAAATGTGACACCGTATGACCGTTTCTGCACACGTCACAATCGTACAACAATTAAAGACTTCAATAAATTGGAAGATTTGAGCTTGCATTCGCGGAAATTCTATCCCTCAATCAATCGATTTGATGGAATTCAACTACAACTGATATGTTCGTTTTAATTTCTGGTCTTCGTCGTTCATCGTTCCGTCATGCTCCGATCAGTTCATGCATAAAAGGTAAATTCTGATATCGTTTTACGATTCTTCTTATTGTTAATAAGTTATTCAAGTTAGAATTATGGATCTGAGCTTGAATTTGCTTCGAGGAGCTTGTTCGTGTCGAATTTCAGTGATGTGTGTTGATTTGTTATATGATTCTAGTGGTAGATGATTGAAACCTAGCTTAGATCTGAAAGGATTAAATTAAATAACTGTCTCAAATGCTTGTTTTGTGTTGGTTAATTAGATAGATAGCAGTAGATGAAAGTAAACCTAGGGTTTATTCAGCGGTCACAACTCACAGGATCGCTTTGATTCAGTTGAAACTATCAATTGTTGTTATAACTTATAATCATAAGAAGAGTATTGTTCAATTTGAATGAGTAAAGGAGAAAACAGTAGATGAAAGAGAAGTTATATTATTGGTTGCTGGCACTGTCAATTGTCACTGATTGAAATGCAGAAATTGTACAAAACTTGCTCTATACAATTGTTCTTACATCTTATCCACAAACATATTTAATAGAAGGAAAAACCTCAGAGATAATAGTAACAAAATCTGTTTTATTTTAGTCACTCAAGTTTCACTTGTTTTTTCAATCTTGCGTAATTACCGGGTTAACGTGTTACTTTTTTCGGATTTCATTTTATGGATTTGGTGAAAATGTTGATTTACACTTTTTGGATTTCATTTTTACCATATCCATACAATGAAATACAAAAAAAAGTCACCTGTAACATGATAATTGCGTAAGATTGAAACAACATGTGAAACTTGAGTGACTAAAATGAGACAAAAAAAATTTGAGTGACTAAAATAGAACAGATGAAAAACTTGGTTACTATTCTGTATAGTTATACCCCTAATAAAAAAGGTTTGAGTGAATGGTACACATATCCGTTTGTGAGATCCTTTGGATGGACAAACCAAGCCTAAGGCATCCATGACAAACCGCAGCAATGCTGCAGCCTTGCCACAAATGGCCCCCATTCTATAAAAACCTGCAAAAATGAGTGATTCTGAACAAAATGTGTCATGCACCATGGACAACAACCCTCCAGTGGCTCTTTATCTTGGTAAAAATTATGCTAGTGTATGGTTCTTAAATGCGAATGCCAATGCCCGTTATGTTTTCAATCTTTCATGGAGCAATTGAGTGGATTGTTTGTGTTTCTTAAAAAAAGGCTTAAGTTCAGATAACATCATCATTTTTACACCAACAATGAGCAATTTATCTGATGATGTTCTCTTTTATTGTACAAGTTTGAGCTTCGGATTGTAAATCAAACAGACATGATTTGCAGCTGCTTTGGTTCCTCGCGTGCACAAAAGGAAGAGACAAGTACTCATAGGGAACTGGAAGGTAGAATTTTAATAACCAAATTTATAATATATCATTTATAAGACTCCAATCATATGCGTTTATGCTTGCTCTTAGAAGTGTTACTTGTATGTCTTACAACCTATTGTAGTTTTTATGTTTCTAATGACCTTCACCTGTCTTTTGTATCTTTAGTTTTCTCAGGCTAAGCTTGGAATTTTTCTTCATTTTTAGTGGACTTTTATCAAACCATGTTAAGCTAACCTTAAGTTGTTGCACAGGACATTCTCTTGATAATTTAAGGAATTTTTCGTATAAAGAATTACAACTAGCAACATATAACTTTGATCGAAGCACCAAGATAGGGCGAGGAGGTTTTGGAGTGGTTTACAAGGTACTCATTCTTATTATATTTCTCCATAAATCGTTTATAATATTCTATTGTAAACTAGATGTGTCAATTTCAACTGGGTTATTTATGTATGAATTGATTTAGGCTATATTTTGTCTCTAAGAGGTCAAATGGATAATATAAAAATATTTAGAAGGAAACATGTCACAAGGGTCTTTAAGTTGTTTAAAGTGTTTTTTTTTTCTTGAAGTTATTAGACTGTTATTGTGATAATAAACCTTTTGTATTGCATTATGCAAAACTTTAGGGAATCCTCAAGGATGGGGAACAAGTAGCTGTAAAGACGCTTTCTGCTGAATCAAAGCAGGGGGTTCGTGAATTTTTAGCAGAAACTAATACTATATCAAATGTCAGACATCAAAACCTCGTTGAGTTGATCGGATGTTGCGTTGAAGGAACTCATCGTATTTTAGTCTACGAATTTTTAGAAAATAACAGCCTTGACCATGCACTCTTAAGTAAGCCTAGTAATATACTTCTAGACAAGGATTTACTCTTTTGTTTAGTGTTAAGTATGCTAATAATGTATTACAGGTAAAAGAAACAATATTACAGAGCTTGATTGGAAACAAAGATCTAAGATAGTCATTGGCACAGCACGAGGACTTGCATATCTTCATGAAGAACTCGAGCCACGTATTGTGCATAGAGATATTAAAGCTAGTAATATACTTCTGGACAAGGATTTCACGCCAAAAATTGGAGATTTTGGATTGGCTAGACTTTTCCCGGATAGCATCACTCATATAAGCACAAAACTAGCCGGAACAAAGTGAGTTGGTATCACTAATACCATATTCTTTTATGCACTTAAATTTCTTCAAATTGTTCAAAGCTGCTCATTTTTAATTCACACCAAATGATTCCTTATGAAAAGTTAAACATAACAGTTTACAAAGTCAAAACACTCTGAATAATCCAAGTTAGGGGCGGAATTCATCGTATTTTTTTTATAAAATCGAAGGCTTTTTTTAAGGAAAAAATTTGAGTTTGACCCCTTAGTTGTAGCCTGTAGAGAAAAAGACCAAAAAGTTCTGATTCCGCCCTAATCCAAGAAGACCGTGTTTCAAATGTTATCCCGGATAGTTTCTCTATTTTGTGATCTTTAGGAATGTATATTTCTTCTCACCACATGAAATTTGCTTGATGAAATTACGTTTTTACCCTCCAGAGGTTATTTGGCCCCTGAATATGCATTAGGTGGTCGGTTGACTTTGAAAGCCGACGTGTATAGCTTTGGGGTCCTCATACTTGAGACAATAAGCGGTAGAAGCAGTTCATCATCAAGCTGGAATACAACACAGAAAGTTCTGTTGGAATGGGTAAGTCTTTTCAAAACCATATTCTATACGTAACTTTTATAAAAGAAATATATACATATATATATATATATATATATATATATGTAACATATTTTCATGTTACACAGGCGTGGGAGCTCTATGAAGAGGGAAAACTTCTAGAACTCGTGGACCCTGAACTTAAAACATATCCGGAGGATGATGTTGTTAAGTACATAAAAGTGGCCCTTTTTTGTACTCAAGAAACCGCAAACCGAAGGCCAATGATGAGCCAAGTTGTCAGCATGCTGTCAAGAAACATTAGACTTAATGAAAAGGAACTGACACGGCCGAAAATTTTCCAAGATTCTAACGACAACAAGAAGGTATCTATTGCTTCCACGAGCCGTCAAATGAGCTCTTTCCCTACCACCATTACTCGAGTAATCCCCAGATGAACTCTCTCCACGACATTTATAATATAAGCCGAAGTTAGTTAAGACACGATAACTGGCTTAATATCTTTTGTCCAGCGGCTGATGTGGCAATGATAGACTGTTTCAACAACAAGAAGTCACACCCTTCCGTTTGGCCATGAAGGTGTCGGTGGTGGTTAGCATAGAGGTCGAAATTAGGCACTATAATTATTGTAAACATGTAAGAAAATATATACTAATAAAGATAAATTAGACACTATAATAATGTAAATGTAAAATTATATTACAAACTACGCGTAGTAACACAAAAAGTTACAAGATAGAATTAGAAGGCTTGTGGTGGAGGACGAATATGTATGTAGAAGGACAATTCAACTTATTTTTGAGTCTAAAGAGGAATTCAAATTATGAGTCTCGGGTGTATCAGTCGACTTCCGTTTCAAACTGCTCAATTGTTGAGTCTCGGGTGTATCTGTCGACTTCCATTTCGAACCGCAATTGTTGAGTCGTTTCAGGCACCACCGCCTATTTAAAGCATTGTCGAAAGATATTCCAATTCGAGATAAGAGTAAAGCCATGTGTTGTTCCGAACGATATCTTCCAAGCGAGATATTGAAAATATCGACATCGTTCATACCACTTTTGCGATGATTGTATTGATTGCTGTAAATATCACAAAACTTTGAAACCTTCGTTTTCATGCCACGAAACTTTGAAGTAAGTTGGTCGAGGGGGCGATACTCTTCACGACCCACAATTCGGGTTTGTGCGTTACCAACAATCGGATCCTCCGAAACGTCCACCCAAGTAGAGCCAACACCAATTCCTCATCGGGAATCCACTTTTGAGGGTTGGACGGTCCGACTTTCTTGAAATTCTTTTGTGATGGTTCGGGTTAGGTCTTGGGTAATCGGGTTGGCTTGGCATCATAGGTCGGTAGAATTATTGGTTCCACCCGCCAAACGGCAATTACGGTTGTGTAAAAATGAGTTTGAGTTATAGGTGACGGGTAGCGGAGATGGCATGTAGCACAGGTTGCGGTTGTTTGGATTATTTGCATTCTTTTTTTTTTCTTGAAAAGGTGGGAGATAATAAAGAATTAGAAGAATGTTTTTTTAGTTTTTAAAAGGTTAATAATGTATATATAAGTGAGTGAAATACATTGGTTTAAAAAAATAAAATAATAATAAAACTCTTTTTCACCGTTTTCAACGGTCATATGGGTTAATTTAAAACTTTTTTTTTTAAATCCGACTGGTGGAAGGGGGAGAGGGCAGTGAGGCCACTCATGCTTGTGCCCCAGTAACGTGAACCACGCTAGGGCGGCGCGGTGTTTCACTGTAACACTCTTAACTCAAAAACCGGTTTGAATAAACTTTTAAACGCACGTAAGCATTTATCTCAAGCAATTTTTTTTAGGTCCACGCGTACCGCGAGAGACCAGGTCCCTCCCTCTCGCGTAGCGCGAGGGAGTCTCAGAAAGTCAGCCGGAAACCAGGTCTCTCGCGTACCGCGACAGAACCCAACCTGGTTTCTCGCGTACCGCGAGGGACCTGTTTTCACAGAAAGTTTCCAGGCTTCTGCAGGTTTCAACACTTAACCAATTTTCCAACTTTTTTATTTCAACATAGTATACATACACCACAACATCACCAAAACATCAATTCTTGTCCCAAATTCACACCCCTTTCGAGGATTTCAATACACATCCCAAAATCAACCATTTACACATACGAGAATCCGCCGACGCCTTGGACTTGACTTGGACTACATCGTAGTTTTTCCTACATAACCACATAAACATATCACCATTAGTAATGAAGATAAAACATAACAAACAAGTAAAATCTACTTGTTTTCACCCATTCACCCATTTGACTCGTTTCCACCTAATTTGCCAATATACTACATATCACTTGCATATCACCTTACAAGTTTCATTCATTTCAAATAACATTCATAATTAACGCATTTCCACTTCCACTTTGGCACATAGGCCATAACTTCATCACCACATTTTCATTATGATTCTTAGATCATAACTTCATATCCACATATCCATTATGGTACTTAGACCATAACTCCATATCCACATATATATTATAGTATTAAAACTATAACTACATTCATTCACTTATTCGTACACCTCTATACACATTCATACCACATAACACATTATTCAACTTAACACATTATGCATACAACATTACATATAACACCATTTTTCATCAATTACTAAGTAAGTGCAAAAGCACTTACCTTGTGGATTTGAAGGTCCCGATTCCACTTCACGTTTTGCAATTTGATTACCTAAACACATTCATATAGTTTAGTAATCTAACATACATCAAAATCACATTTTAATTGGTTTCACAATCCAATTTCTCATTTCCAAGCCAAACTGACCCGTTTGAGTTATACTCATATCCAAACACCCTCTTTCACCCCAAACTCACCTACTTGAGTTTCGTTATCCTTACATTAACACTAATTTTTAATTCAACAATCATTATTAGGTTAAATTTGTGTTTGTTCAAGTGTCTAACATCATACAAACACTTAATCATCATTAATTCAACATTCTATCATCATAATCCAAACACCCCCAAATTCCTCCATATGAACTCTAACTTCTCATAATCATAATCAAAGGGTTCTAGGATGTTAATCACCATTCTTTACCTTTAGTTTAGCTAGATTATCAACAAATTAACACTAATTAACCACATGCATCATAAATTTCGGATTTCACCCAAAACCCACCAAGAACACATCAATGGTGAAATCAAATGGAAGATTATCACTTACTTGATGTTAGGAAGGTGATGTGCAAGCCAAAACCTTCACAAATCAAGCTTCAATTGCAAGATTTAGCTTCAAAACTCCTTTTCTCCCTTTTTTCTCTTGAGAGCATCGACACCCACAAAATCAAAATGCTGAATTTTGACTTCTAATTAGTCAAATATGGTAGATTTGCCTTATTTGCACTTTCAGTCCCTCAACTTCTATTTCATCCATTTTCATTTCAAAATTAGTTAAAAATAATATAACCCCATTACTAACTTGAAATCCACTTGTTTCAACTTATTTCTAAAATATTATTTTCACCATAATATTTATTAGAATATTTATTCATTTATAACGAAACCCGATTTTTGAGTTAAGGGTGTTACATTCACGCGTGGTTAAAGGCCCATGTCGGACCACGTCATGAGCCGTGGAAACCATGTCGGATGGTCTTAGATTTGTTATTTCACTTTGTGTGTTGATAACTTATTATTCTTTATAAAGAGAGTAATATAAATGATTTACCCACACCTACATAAAATTGTGATAATCTACATAATTACATTTAACCATTGATTACTAAAACATGTGAAAAACTTAGAAGCAAATTGTCATAGCCTAGAGCCAAGTGTGGAATCTATAAATGTGAATGATTTAAATGATAAGAATTAACTACATGATAATTCGGCCAAGTGTGGAATCTATAATTCGGCGACAGAGAAAGAGAGGATGAAGAAGACGAAGTAGAAAAGGCCGGTGGAACAAGGAGAGGCGGGTTGGGCGTTGCAAATGAGGGGTTAGAGTTATTATATTTTATTTCTTTTATAGTTAGTGAAATGAAAAATAAACCCACCTAAAAAAAATCTATATCTATAATAATATAATATATGTCTACATTAGCTAATTTATTGTTGGGTGTATTTATTTAAATATGTTATGAAGGTTAAGTTATTACTATTAAATCAAACTAGTTTTTGGAGACAAAAGACACAAAGGGTCCCACTTTGTCCCCTCCAAAGAGCCACCTTAGAAACATAAACATCAAAATCCCTTTAATCACTCCATGAATTGACATCAGTTTCAACATTCTCATCTCCTTTTCTATTCCTTTCCTACTACTTTTAATGATCTCATGTCTCTCAAATCATAACAAAAAATAAATAAAATAAAAATAAAAAACTAGGGTAACAGTATGAACATCTTTATAATCTCAAGCTGTTTATATCACAAAAATAAAACAAGCATTTTTGTATGCTAACTAAACATCAGTTTCATTTGTCACCTAGAATTGTTGTTGGCGCGACTCAACAACAACAGAATCTCTGAAAATGGAGGGCGTTTGGAAGGGCTATTGTGCCAGCATTTGTTCATTAGCGATGCTAGATGTTGAGGGCAGTGTTTTGGGATGTCGGGTCTGAGGCCACACGCAGCAATCCCAACAGCGGCTTGAACTGGTGAGAGCGCAGCATATGCCGCCTCCCCTGCCACCATCTCCCATACTACCATTCCAAAACTAAACACATTGCTCATCCACGTCTCTGTAACCGTTTCTGGGTCACCAGCAATGATCTGTGCATAAACAACAAGTCCTTCATCATGGGTCATATTCATACATACATACATTCATAGATGCCAATCCAATAATTCATGAATTTATTATATAACATAATGAATACATTTGGTACCAATTAATTTCAAAGGAAATGATGGGAGTGCTTCAATAAAGCCAAAAGTTAAGCAAGATAATAATGATAATGATAATAATAATAATAAGAATAAATAAATAAATAATAATAATAAAGTTGTATATTTGTAGTTCTCCAGACCCTACTGATAGCTTTGTTATTAGTGGGATTTTACTGGGTATGTTGTTGTATATTTGTAGTAATGCTAATAATGTGTTAAAAGACTGACCTCGGGAGCAAGCCAACGGTAGCCATCGGTTTCATATTCCATAGCCTCACCAGGACTCTTGCAAGCGGAAACGATACCCATATCCCCTAAACATGCATTCCCATTTTTATCCAACATAACCATCTGTGTATTAAGGTCTCTATACGCAACACCATGATCGTTCATGAACTTGATCCCTTCCGCCACATCAGTAGCAATTCGTATGATCTCTTTTGTTTGAATCTTTTTGTTCTTCACCGCTATTCGATCATGAACCGATCCACCCTCCATCAACTTATTCACAACGCATAAACCATGTACATCATCAATGCACACACCATAAAATTGCAAAATGTTCTTATGCCCACAAGTCATCAACTCTAGAAGATCTTGTCGGATCTCGAATTCATATGAATTTCCCTTTTCACACCCTTTTAGCTTCTCGATCCCCACCTTTTTACCTTTATAGGTTCCCTTAAAGATACCGACTCCAATCTGATCAATGAACTCTAGACTATCCGGATTTAATAACCATTTTTTGATCTCATCTGCCCCTGACTGAACTGTTTGCCACTCGTCAACCGATATTACAATCGAAGAACTTGATAAAGGTAGTTGAAGTTTCAAGTTTGATGAACTCCAAGTTAACCGCTCGACCCCTGAACTTTGCTCATTACAATCATCTTCGGTTTCTCCAATTTCCTTTCCTTGTGTACCCTCTTCTTGACATCCACAAAGCCCAAACGGGAGCTTCATAGAATTCGTCTTAGTCGGCTTCTTTAAAGCTGATCTCAATGCAAACTCAATTCGTGATTTAAACGTTTTCTCCTGCCCGGGCTGTACTGAAAGAAGAATGACCCCTAATGTGAACCCTTTTTTCTCAAAGATTTGTATCTTTTTGCAAGAAAACGCGCTATCAAGTGATCCTGACATGGCTGCCCATGAAAGCGATGAGTTAAAAGCAAAAGTGACTTCAACTTCATTATCTGAAACCTCTTGTATCATAATAGCTGGATGATCATCTATTGATGCTTGTTCTATCAATCTAACATGTAAAAATACATCCTTCATTTCGAATCCTGCTTGTGCATAACTGTCTCATCAATAACGTAAATTCAGCAAAACTCAACTTTATCATACTTTTCTAATGTTTAGAACTTCGGATTACTAGTACATCTACATTTATTATACAACTCATCTTCGGTAATTCTTACATGCATTTTGGTCAGAACCCGTTTTGACAAAAATCAACTTAGTTATTCTTTCTAATATTTAGAACTTCGGATTATTAGTACATCTACATATATTATACAACTTATCATCGGTAATTTCTTACATGCATTTTGGTCAGATCCCGTTTTGACCTAACGTGTTTTGGTTGGAACCCATTTTGATAAAAATCAACTTAATCATTCCAGAGGTGGCTCGACTATATAAAAAAATAAGCTGCTGCTTAGGGCCCATATTTAAGGGCCCCCAAATTTTTAGGATTTAACTTCGTTTAATTTTCAGATTTTGACAAGAAGAACAAAAAAACAGTATATCTGAAATAGTTTTCTTTTTACTAAAACTCAATCCAATGTGTGATCCTGCGACTTTAAGAAATTATATACAAAAAATGTGCATCATCATATTCCATGTGTTAGGATTCTAAGGTAAAAATATATCTTTTTTGAAAAAGGCCCGATTTATAATTCGCTCCGAGCCCTAAAAAAAGGTTGAGCCGAACGTGAATCATTCTTTTCTAGTGTTTAGAACTTTGGATTATTAGTACATCTACATATATTATAAACTCATCTATCGGTAATTTGTTACATCCGTTAGCCGACCCGATTTGGTTAGTTTCTAACTGAATAACAAGATACATATCAGTAACAAACTAGAGTATGATATTGTTATCAGATCCAACAAGATTAAACCCTAAGTGACAGACCTGAGAGGTAACGAATCGTAATGCTTTCGAATATTGGAAACGAGTTTCTCCGGGAGTTGACTTCCGGGATAAAGCTGAGTCAAATTCCTCACGACGCTTCCCCACACATGTTTCCGGATCCGGATCGGGTTGGAGTCTCGGGCCGGGTCGAGATTCAAGGTGTTCTTCAGAGAGGCAATGGCTTCGGAGACATTGCGACTGAGTTTCTGCAGCTTCTTCTGCATCGCAGAACTGTCTTTTAATGTGCCGGCGGCGGAAGCTAACGGGGAGGAGGAAGATGAAGAAGTGTCGACGGCGGCTGCGGCGGAGGACTCCGATCTGTCGGCGGTTCGCATTAGGCCTTGCTCCACCATGTCCTCGTCAGTGCTTGTACGGCTAGACCAGCATTCAAGAGCGGCTGCCATGGTTGCCCCAAATGTATGGAATTTAGCAAAACAAAAACAAATTTGTTAAATGGGGTCGGGATATTATGCAAGAAAGAGAAAGTGGATGTGAAAGTGAAGAGAGAGAAAGTTAGAAGATGTATAATTGTATATATGTATGATTATGAATTGAATTAAGATAATATTTTATCTCTAATATGGGGTATTATAAAAATAAGAGTAAATTACACAGAGTGTTCTTTATTTATACTATAAATTACACTATGTGTCCTTTGACTTATAAGTACATCACAGGTTCTTTTCTTACATACTTTTATACACTCTATGTCCTTTACACTAACTGATGTTAAGTTTTTCTGTTAAGTCTAGACATGTGCAAGACACATGAGGGTATAACGGTCTTTTTACCAACAAAAGGACTATTTATGTAATATCCCTTTATCATACACCCTTCTCTCCCTCAGTGACTCCCCTCCATCCACATCTTCAGACTTAAAAGACCTACCACCACCAGCCTGAAATCTCACCCATCGCCGCCTGAAATCGCAAAAAATTAGCACCGGTACCAATGTGTTTAGCTTTAACCAAAAAATTAGCACCGACACCAAAGTGTTCCAGCATCGCCGTTTCCCCTCCTCAATCGACCTTCAAGATGAGGTTCAAGTAGGTGTAAATTAAAGGGAAGTGTAGGTACTAGGTAATAGAGTGGAAATCAAGAAGAAACATGGAGTTCCAAACCCAAACAAGAAACCCCTTTCTTCGTTTGAAACCTACCTGAAAGCTCTGGAAGGTAGTTTGGAGATGCCAAAGAGAAAAGACAAATATTTTGGTTTCAGCAGGTGAAGGACAAAAATAAGATGGTGGAATCGATGGAGCTAAGGTGAGTGTTAATCTGACCAAGTTGGAAATACCAAAGGTAATCCCCCTTGAATTATGCCTGGGAAGTGATCTTAACCAGGTTAGATCGTTAATTCAGTTCTCAAAAACTACTCTCGAAAAACGTGTCCCCGAATCAGTTCTCGATGAACACTCCCGTTTTCTTTCATGGAATTATAAATAGCAATATTCGATCTAATCGGATAAGTGGTTTACGAATAAATCGAGTCTGGTGCTCGGAACCTACCAAAATTAAAAAAGAGATTCTTAAATTCTTTAGTTTAAAATTTAAAGAGCCGAATAAATCGAGTCTGGTGGTCTGAAGATGTGGATGGAGGAGAGTCAGTGAAGTGAGGGAGAGAAGGTGTGTGATTAAGGGAGCTTACATAAATAGTCCTTTTGTAGGTAAAAAGACTGTTATACTCTCATGTGCCTTGCACATGTCTAGACTTAACATAAAAACTTAACATCAGTTAGTGTAAAGGACATAGAGTGTATAAAAGTATGTAAGAAAAGTACATGTGGTGTACTTATTGAAGTCAAAGGACACTGAGTGTAATTTATAGTATAAATAAAGGACAATATGTGTAATTTACTCTAAAAATAATTAAATGGAAACAGGTCACAAGGGTCTTCCAAGTCTCCTTCAAACTATTAGATTCCTTGAGTAACTGCTATGGTTAGGTGATGGTTAGTTGTCTCTTGTTCAAGAGGTTATGGGTTTAAATCTTATAAGGTGAGTATTAGTTAAAAAGTGTTGCCCGTATAGTGGCGGAGCCAGAAATTATTTCCACTCGGGTCGCTTTTTTTCTATGTTCAAATTTCTAAATTACCGACTAAATTTTTTTTTGGGCTGGTTCGGTTTGTCGGGTTGGTCACATAATAAGATACGATACGATAATGAAAATGCATCGTCATTAGAAACCAAACGGAAAAAATACAATGTCATTAGAAATAAATAAAAAACATTAGATCCTATATTGTTCCTTACATGTTTAGATCTTTTGAAAACGATCCATTACATCTTCAACCGAAACTTTCTTAAAGAACTCTTTTTCAATTAAACAAATGCAAGAATCGTTCATATATTCATCACTCATTCGGTTACGCAAGTCCGTCTTCACATGCTTCATTGAAGAAAAACATTTCTCAACACTTGTCGTTGCAACCGATAAAACTAGTGATAACTTTAATAAACGATAGACCAACGGACTATCAATGTGTAACCTTGTTTCCACCATTTTTTTGCAAGATTAGATATACCATTTATGTTGGCAAACCTTGTATCTCCTTTCACATAGGCAATGTAGGTGACATATCTCATTCATAAGTTTGTCTTTTACCTCATGATTAAAATCATATGGATACATATCCGCCAACCTTAAAATCTTTTGTATACTAAAGTTACAAAAATTATCATTCGGGCTTAAAGTAGACATACACGTAAACAATACTGTGGTTACCTCGTTAAAACGATTGCCAAATTCTTGAATTTACATATCTAATATAGTGTTGAAATTACTAACCCCATAGTAATGACAAATGGTGATGTTAGTCTTTCTACTTCGATATTTCGAGTTAATGTACTCCTCTCCCGTGTTAACCGTTTCAATTTCATATTTTTGACAAAATGATGTGACATCTTCCAAAAGTGAACCCAAACCTTGAAGTCTATAATTTTGTAAGCATTCTATTTTTGTCGGATTACTATTTGAAGAGGAAGAAAGGGGATTTGATGACTTTCTTTTATAGAATAGTTCCATAACAGGGTTAACACCTAAAATCCAAGTAAAACTTTAATTATTCAAGTTTCAAGCATCAAGATTAAATATTCAACAATGAAGATTAAACATTAAATAATCAATACTAATTCATTAATCAAGAATTAATAATAAGTAATACCTAAAATTTTAAGTTTGAATTAAAAAAAATGGAAACTAACCTTGTTTTTTGTTCATAATTGTGGTTAGAGACTTGATATTGTTGATTTGTTGTTCAAACTATGAATCTTGAAGGAACTTAGAAAGCAGAAGGCGGCAATATTGACCGGCAGGAGGCAGGGAACTCAAAAATTGAAAAGGATGCAGGCAAACGGAAATCGGAATTCTAATAGTCCCTGCTTTGCGTGATTTTATTTTTTATTTTTTAATTTGGTTTAAGTAATTAATACTAAATAAATTATAAATAAGTTAGTTGGTTTTATAGTTAATTAAGTTATGGGCTTAAAGTTAATTAGGCTTATGGAGTTATGGGTTTAGAGTCAACTAACTTATAGGTTTAGAGTTAATTTACTTATGGACTTATTAAATAAATCTAACTTATGGTTTTAATTAATAGAATTAAAAAAAAAAGCATATTTTTTTAAGGTTCGGGGTCAAATATTTTTTTTTCAAAAACCAATGGGGTCGACGTCGAAAGAAGACTGGGGTCGCTCAGCATTCGGGTAATATACGTCTAATCAAAATTTGAAATTGGGTGGGGTCGGTTGACCCCAATTGGCTTAACATACCTCCGCCCCTGGTTGCATAGGCGTGACGTAGCGTTGTGTGTTTCTACATTCATACTCACTAAATGTGTGGTATGGTTAATGATTGTGAGTATACTGAGTGGAGTTTTTATTTTATTTTTTAATGTATTATATTAATTATTTTTAAACAATTGATATTAATTTTTTTAGTTTTAAATTATCATCCGAAATGTCGATCTAAACACGTGTCAAAACCACTTACAAGATCAAAAATATTTTTTTTTAAAATAACTGTTTTTGTTAAAATTTATATGGGAATGTTTAGAAAAAAAATAAGCAAACCCGTGTATTTCATTTTTTTAAGCTAACGAATAAAAGTTATTTGAGAAAAATCATATTAAATGTTAAATGAATTTTTATAAAAAAAACAAAAGAAAAGAAAAGGATATAGTAAGTTTGCTCATTAGTTGAAGAAAATAAAATGTAGAGGCTGCTCACGACTCCTCTCACGTTGTCAGTCACTATGGTGTGGTGCGGTGTTCCGCATCATGAATGGCCTACGTGACACTCTCACGCCCTTAGGGTCTGTTTGGTATAAGGTAATGGAATGAACGAGGGAATGAAATGGATAAGGGAAAGAAATGGATCATTACCATTCCATTGTCTCGTTTAGTTACCTTATGGGAATGAAATGAATCAGTACTTCGTGTTCTTTGGTAGACAGGAAAAAATATTTTATGAAAAATAAAATATTTTTAACTAATAAATTAATATTATAGGTCAGGTCTTGGGTCGGACCATGGTTCGGGACATGGGCCGGGCCATGGTTCGGGTCATGGGCTGGGTCATGGGTCAAGGCATGGATCGGGTCATGTTCGAGGCATGAATTGAGTCATGGTTCGAGTCATGGGTCGGGGCATGGGACGGGTCATGGGTCGGGGCATGGGACGGGCCATGGTTCGGGGCCTAAGTCCGAGCATGGGTCGGGTCATGGGAAGGGTCACGGGACGTGTCATGGTTCTGGTCATGGGTCAGGGCATGGATCGGGTCATGTTCGAGGCATGAATTGGGTCATGGTTCGGGCCATGGTTCGAGTCATGGGTCGCATGGGACGGGTCATGGTTCGGGGCATGGTGGGTCATGGTTCGGGCCATGGTTCGAGTCATGGGTCGCATGGGACGGGTCATGGTTCGGGTCATGGGTCGGGTCATGGTTCGGGGCGTGGGTCGGGTCATGGTTCGGGGCATGGGTTGGGTCATGGGTCGGGCCATGTTTCGAGTCATGGGTCGGGTCATGGTTCTAGTCATGGGTCGGGTCATGGGTCGGGCCATGATTCGAGTCATGGTTCCGGTTTTTAATTAAACAAAATCATTTCATTCCTTGAAGGAATGAAAAAAAAAACCACCCCTCCCCCAAGTAATAAAAATCATTATAACGGAAAGAATCACATTCCTTATGTAATGGTTTATTCCATTTCTATGTGATTACCAATTACCAAACATGTTTTTTTTTCATTCCAATGCAATGACTCATTCCATTCCATTCCATCATCCATTTATGCATACCAAACACTACATTAAATTGGTACAAAGACCTTGAGGTAATTGTTGTATTGATCGATTATTATTCACAAGAATTACAAGGTTTTTAATAGCCAATTACAGACAAAGTAAAAGAGGGAAACTAGCCTAGACTTTAGCCTTACACAATAACAATAACAATTTAAATATAAAAGATACAATTGAATTTGAATTTAAAGTTGTGTTGACTTTCCATGTTGACCTGATACGTGAGAATCCTTAATACGCCCCCGCCCGCAAGATAGAGGATTCAATGGAGACTCCAATCTTAGAGTGTAGACTTTGAAACGGACATCGAACCGGCGGTTTAGTTAGCACATCGGCAAGTTGATCGGCCGAGTGAACATGTAGGACGCGTAGTTTACCATCTGTCACTTTCTCGCGAACAAAGTGATCATCTAACACGACATGCTTCATACGCGAGTGGTTAACGGGATTAGCACATAAGTAGGTTGCTCCATTGTCACAAGAAAGAGTGAGAGATTGAGATAGCGATATACCAAGTTCAATCAACATATTTTGAACTCATGCTAGCTCGGTTGCAGCGTTAGCAAGAGCCTTATATTTTGCTTCTGTTGATGACCGAGAGACGGATTTTTCTAGTGAAGAGCGCCATGCAATTATATTTGAGCCAAGATATAAAATGTATGCAGTTGTAAAACGTCCACCATGTGATATACCACATCAATCAGAATCTGAGAACCCCTCAAGATCTAACTGTGACGCCAAGTTTAGAAATAAACCATGGCGAACGGTACCCTTAAGATACCGTAGTACCTGTTTTAGCGTTTGCCAATGGAGTTGTGTAGGGGAGTGCATAAACTGAGAGAGTTTGTTGACAGCAAACGAGACATCAGGATGAGTAAAGGCAAGATATTGAAGGGAACCGACTAATTGGCGGTAGGGTGTGGGATCAACACCAGGAGAGCCATCGGTAGGTGAGAGAGAGTCGGTAGAGCGGAGAGGTGTGGCTACATGCTTGGCACCATCCGTCTTAAATTGAGTGAGAAGGTTTTGGATGTGCCGGTGTTGTGAGAAGAGACCCGTAGAGGTTGGAATAACCTCTATACCAAGGAAATGATGTAACATTCCAAGGTCCTTTATGGAGAACAGTTGCGCTAAGGCATCAACAACTTGCTGTTAAAAGGAGTCATTATTGTTGGTTAAGATAATGTCGTCCACATAGACGAGAAAGTAGCAAGTAAGACCATTACGGTTATGGATAAAGAGCGATGGGTCGGCAAGAGACTTTATGAACCCGAGTTGGAGAAGAAAAGCAGTGAGCTCATTTACCAGGCACGAGGTGCCTGTTTTAGTCCATAGAGGGACTTGCGAAGTTTACAGATGTAGTTAGGCAAGTTGGGGTTGACATAACCCGGAGGTTGGATCATATTCATGAAGAGTACCATGCAAAAATGCATTGTTGACGTCGAGTTGGCGTAATGACCAATTATGAGACAAAGCAATGAAGAGAACAGTACGAATGGTGACCGGTTTTGTGGTTTCATACATGACATCCATTAAATTCAACTTGAATCCGAACCCAATTCAAAAACGAAAACAAATTCTTTTTTGTAAGATAACCAAATACATCATTATGTTCTGTTAACAGAAGCTCACCCCGCTGATATTACAATATACAAAACTATGTTAATAACTCGCTCTATAGTCTACGGGATGACTTGATGCGTCTCAGACTTGAATATCACAATAATTAGTTTCGTCCCATACTTGTCATTTCAGATTGTTAAAGCTGAAATAAAAAAATTAATATAAAAGTGCCATACATGCTGTATGTTCATAAAAGCAGGAAACGAAATTAATCATTTAAAGTGACAACACCATTGACATCAAAAACAAAACAAACAGCAATATCAAATTTGAAACAACCGGTTCTACCAAACACAGCAACATATTACAGTCAATTAATCCTCTGCATCCACACACAACCAAGAAAATTATACGATCATAGACGGAAAAACTATCCTAAAATCTTTTATATCAGAAAAGATTTTGTATTTAGGCGGCTGGCTGTTCAACTGGTGCAGCAGGAGCTTCAGCAGTACCGTTTGAGGCGGTACTAGTTTCATCTTTTCCATCCTTGGCAGCTGTTTTATCATCTTTTTCACCTTCCTTGCCGTCTTTGGTGGCGGCAGGTGGTGGTGGCGGTGGGACCATGTGGGCAGGTGGGGTGTGCTTTAGTTTCACCAAGATGTGACGCAGCCTTGATAGATCAGTGGGTTTTCCAGGCTTGGGTCCTTGAATCACTGTGATCGATGGTTTTTTGTCTTTATCTTTCTTTCCTCTTTTTTCTATGTTGGGAACCTCGCGAGGAATCAGCTCGGCTATTGCTTTCCAGTATTGTTTATCAGCTTCTTTGTGGAATGTTTCTTGCTTTGCTACATACATCTATTACAAACACAGAAAGTGATTTCTTAGTGTAAAACCATTCATGCATTGGCTGTTTGTACTGTACTACTCATGAAATGCAATAAAAGGTTTTGGACACAGTGAGCAATTTCAACCCATATATTTAAAAACAAGTCATCTGGTTATATTTTGATCTCTAGGTTCAAAAATTAATTTATTTTCTTGATAAGAAAGAAAAAGATATGAATATTTGAAAAATATAGCTCTTAGGGCTATGAATAACAACTAATTTATGATTTCTTTTTCAAAAAAGAAAGTTTATCAACCAATCCATAGTTATTAATTAGAGGTGTAAACGAGCCGAGTCACTCATGAAATATTCGAGAATCGAGACCGGCTCGCTAGAAGCTCGAATCGAGCCGAGCTTAAGCCCAAGCCTACATTAGAGCTCGTATAATAAACGATAATTAGTTTATGTTTATAAGCAGAAACAGAATATTAGTTTATTAGAAACAGCTTATTTTTTCCTAAGAAAAAAATTGTGTTTTGGTGACATGATATTTTGAGTTTAGAGAGGGTCCGAGGGATATATCATAATATATGAAATCCCCCCTAATTTTTTAAATCCACAAACAATGATCAGTTTTTAAACAAGCAATCTCAAATTACTTACTGAAAATTAATTATTTCACCCTTAAAAAAGCATATAAGCATAAGCACTTTTCTTCATCCATAGACTCAAAAGTATTTATCTGCTTATAAAAAGAACACAATAAGAAGAGAAGCTGCTTAGATATACCACAATCCCAAACACCCCCTAATAATAGCTTTCATAATCAAAAAATGACAAAATGCAATGTGTGGTCAACCAATCCGACCCAAGCCAAATTTACCCACTACCCAGTCTGCCTAACCCGCCAATTTTGCCACCTATAGACTTTTGAAGTTCAGTTAATGCATTGTGGAGAACAATTCTTGTTTCTTATGAAAAGGAATTACCTTCTCGCCTTCTCTGTTGGTGAGCTTGTTGGTTTCAATGCTTTTCATTCTCTTTTCATGGAAAGCTCGTATATACTCTTCACCTTCTTGAATGATTTGGCTTCTTAATTCCTTCTCTTTTATCTCCTTCTCCTCTAGTCGAATTGCATTCAGCCTGCACATAAAAGGTGATGTGTGCTAAAATTATATTTCTTGCCTAGTGAAAATCCAATCTTTAAAGCACAACATAGGTTTTAATAGAGATATTTTACTTATCACATGCTGTACATATCCTTTAGAAAAAAGTGGAAATACAATGGACTGAATTAATATCATCATGATCAACTTAAGAAGTTGCCAAGAAGAATTTTCCATTGCAATATTTATAGGAAATTCAAGAATTGGATGTATTCGTGATCTTCATTAAACGATTTACTAATGTTGTTATGAACTATTTTGAAACTTCTCATCTATTTATCAATTAGAACATCTTTAATATTCAATTGAGGAGGAAACTAAAATGGTGTAACTGGGGTTTAGTTAATTATTAGATATTAGAGAGAGTAGCTTTGGGTGTTGGGGCTACTTAGTTATTTGATCTCTTCGTTAAGGACAAGATGGTCTTCTAATAGTTTCTTGTTATATGAATAGTACCAAGGTTTCTTCAATTTATATAAAGAGATGTGATCCACATTCCACAATATTAATGATTAAAGGCATAGAAGATGATTCATGATTCAATTTAAGATACTTCCCTAAATACTTTCACCTAACTCTGTTGTGATGCTGAAGAGAACCAAAGCATTCTGCAACTCTGTGAGTATAACTTAACCAACTGTTTGTCGCCAAGCCAGATTAATAATCACCAAGACTTGTTAAAAATTTAGCTTAAACTATTTTTAACACCAAACCAGATTAATAATCACGAAAACTTATTAGAATCTAGGTCTCATACTTGCTTTATTTTCAACACCAATCTATTTTATGCAGTGTACAAATAAACATTACCCGATGATAAAAACAAAGATAACATATGAACTGTTGAATGTGTACTTTTGAACATTACTCTAATGCAGTGTCTTTTCAATCTTATATGAGTTATCTGTGACTTCTAGGCACTCAACATCATGCCTTGCGAAAGCACGCTACAAGCAACAACATTTACAGCCAATCAGTCATGTCTGCAAGTATGATCTGAACTTGAATCTAATTGATGAAAATCATGAAATCGTGTTGTTTGCATGATTTATACATCTTAATAAAGTATGTTGCAAGTAGTATAGCTCCATTTACAAGACATGAAGACCTTCCCAAAATTCTAGCCTTCTCCCATTTTCTTTAACCTACCATTATTCTATATGTAGTCTCTCACTTCCTATAAATCCAAATATTATAATTAAAGAGCAAAATTTCAAAATAGAAGATCAAGCTATATATATAGCCTTTAAATTTACAAAATATGCAAGTTTCTATAACATGTATATCAAGATCACCATACAGTTTTCACTATCTTGCAAAACATATTGAATCAGTTACTTAACGTAATAGTGCTATTATCACAATGAACCTATAATCCCCTCTGAATCTAAGTGGCATGAACACACATACTTCCTGTAAATCTTATTTTTTATATGATTCATTTGCCAAACCTAATAAAATGTAAAAGAGACGATACAACTATTAACTGCTTAAATAGCAACAAGGTTCGATGAATTCCAGAAGATTATTAAATCTCGCTTAAGCATGTTTGGCAACAGAGTTCTGATTAGATCTGGTTCAATTAATACTCTTAAGATCTACGATTAATCGGAAACAAAATTCAATAAAATCATTTTGAAAATGTCCAGATCCAGATAACTGAAGTCTGAAACCTAACCTCCTCCATTCGCGAAGTGCAAACCCTTCCTCTCGCATCTCACTAGGCGGCGGGAGCACCGGTCCATCAGAACTGAATATTCCATCAGCATCCTCTCCTAAATCATAACTCTGGTTTACACCGTTCGAAATCGGGATCGATGACGAATCAAAGGGTGAAGAGGTCTGAGGCGGCTGAGAGTACGGATCTGGATCCTGATGCGAACCGAATCCGTACGGATCTGGACTGTCTACAGATTCGTGAGAGACGTGTTCACCGTCGGCAGGGAATTGATACGACGGAGTATCGACGGTGGAGAAGTTGGAGTATGAATCGTTGTTGTCAAAGTAACCTTCATCAAATTGACCGGACGAACGAATCGTCGCCGATTCTTCGCCGTCGACGCTGAACGTATCGAACGACATCTCTCTATGAAGTCTCGTTTCTCTCTCTAGATTCTCTCTGTAAATCTCTGGCTTCTTAGCCTGTTTTCATGGCTGCCCCTTTTTATATTCCTTTCTCAGTTTTATTTTGTGTCCGTAAATTATCAAGATTATGATATTAGCCACTCCGGTGTTTGACTATTGGCCGAATTACGAAAATCACATATTTCTTTTTTACATATTTATACGATAGTGTTTGGTATGTATGAATGGCTGGTGAAATAGAATGGGTTATTGTGATGGAATGGAAAAAAAAACATGTTTGGTAGTCAAATAAGAATGGAATGAATCATTACATAAGAAATATGATTCCTACACTTTTAATAATTTTCATTCTTTAAGGTATGGTGTGTTTTTTAATTCCTTCAAAGAATGGAATGATTTTGTTTAATTAATGACCCGAACCATGGTCCGACCCATGACCCGACCCATGACCGACCCGTAACCCGAATCATGACCTGACCCATGAACCAACCCATGACCCGTCATGTGGCCCGACCCATGCTCGAACCCATGACACGACACATGAACCGACCCATGACCCGACACATGAACCGACCCATGTCCCGACAGGTGAACCGACCCATGACCCGACACATGAACCGACCCATGACCCGACCTATGCTCTAACTCATGACCCTTCCCATTAACCGACCAATGACTTGAACCGTGAATCGACACATGAACCGACCCATGACCCGACACATGAACCGACCCATGATCTGACACATGGCCCGACCTATGCCCTAACCCATGACCGAACCTTGACCCGATCCATGCCCTAACCCATGACTCGACCCATACCCTAACCCATGACCCGACCCATGCCCTAACCCTTGACCCGACACATGAACCAAATCATGACCCAACACATGAACCGACCAATGGCCCGAACCATGAACCGACCAATGCCCTGACCCATGACCCAACCCATGACCCGACTCTACCCGACTCATGCCCCGACCCATGACCCAGGTATTTTCTTGGAGTATTTTTGTCATTTTTAATGAATTGTATTACATTCATTCGTATTTTCATGTCTAGAAAACAACATGAAGTAATGATTCATTTCATTCCCATAGGTTAACCAAACAGGACAATGGAATGGAAATGATCTATTTCATTCCCTTGTCCATTCCACTCCTTCGTGCATTCCATTCCCTCGTCCATTCCATTACTCCATACCAAACAGACCCTAAGGGTGGTGGGAGTGGAATGCGGGTAGAAGGGTACCCGAGGTCGGGTAGGCGGGTACACCGCCGCAAGGGTGGCGGGTAGAGGGAGGCGGGTTTTAAAAGCCGATGAAAGGAGCTGAATATTGGACCGTTGAACGGTTAAAATAGTCGTTGGAAATTAAAAAAAAAATTTAAATAAATTTAACCCCTATAAATACATAACCAATTATCATACTCAATACACAAAAAAATACATTCTTTCTAAATATATCTCATACCATTTATATATAAACCATTTTTTTGTACCCACCCCCACCAAAAATATGGATCGTACGTTATACTTCCCGCCCGATTCATCGGATGATGCGCTCGACTTCGTGTTCGGCGGCGATAGTATGCAATTTCTATGTGATGTTGTCGCCCAAGTCGAAGAGGAAGACACAGCTACATCATCAAGGACATATGTACGTCGTGATCGTGAACAGACTCTACAGAATCTAATAAAATATTATTTCGACGAAAACCTAACACACGGAGAAGAGACGTTTCGAGATAGGTTTCGGATGTCGAAGAGGTTATTTTTAAAAATAGTTGGCGATGTAGAAGCTAGGTTTGAATATTTTCAAGAGGGAGAAGACGCTAGGAACAATAAGAGTTTCACGGCGTTACAAAATGCACATCGGCGATTAAACAACTCACAACCGGTAATCCTCCCGATGAATTCGATGATTATTTAAGTATGGCCAAGAGAACCTCAAGTGAATGCCTAGAGTATTTTGTAATGCCATAATACAGTTATACGGGGCAGAGTTGTTACGTAGACCGACAAGCCACGACATTACACTTTTGTACATCGCATATGAAGAAAAACATGGCATTCCGGGTATGGTCGGTAGCATCGACTGTACACATTTTGTTTGGAGAAATTGTCCGACCAGATTGTGGGGGCAATATATGAGAGACGATCACCAATACCCGACGATCATGTTAGAAGCGGTGGCTTCAAATGATTTGTGGTTTTGGCATGCGTTTTGTGGTATACCCCGGCTCTAACAATGATATCAATGTTCTCCAACAATCGCCACTTTTTACCAACGAGGAGCTTGGAACCGCACCTAAGTGTTCATTTGAAGTTAATGGTCGACTATACAAATGTGGATACTATCTTACGGACGGGATCTACCCTACTTGGTCTACGTTTGTTAAATCATTCTCATTTCCAACAATTCGTAAGGAAAAGGCATTCAAGAAGGTGCAAGAGTCGGCAAGAAAGGATGTCGAGCGAGCTTTCGGTGTATTAAAAGCGAAATGGGGTGTACTTCGTCGACCAAACCGGCATATTAAGTTGGCGAAGATTAGGAACGAGGTATATACGTGCATGATATTGCACAATATGATCTTAAAAGATGACGGAAATGCAATATCATCGGTCTATATAAGGGATCCTCCAGTCGAACCAATTATTGACGATAACGTCCTTTCGGAGTTGCACGATGTAGCAACATATATTAGACTTTGATTTGATCTTGTGGAACATGTTGTGAGAAACACCTCGAATTTGGACGAAGACGAAGACTAGACGATTTTTTTTTAAAATTAATTACTTTTTTATTGTCTTTTAATTTATTGTTATGTATTTTTAATTAATTAATTAAATTTTTAGTTTTTAAATTTGGTTATTAATTTGTTTTAGTTTAAAAAAAAAAGATGTGGATTGGAGGGTATCACTCCCACCATGTAGGGTACTTTGGCTAAATGAGGTGGCATCTTCTTATTGGTTTATTTTGAAAGGGTAGTTTGGGTTGTAGGGTTCCACTCCCACCACCCTAGACTCGTAGGACTTGTCAAATACCTTACTAACCAATTAGATCAGGTAATCTACACTTTGTGTCGAACATGTGGCCTTCAAGAGGTTATGAAGATTCGAACATGAGACCTCTCTAAGTGCTTACTATTGCACTGATTATCGTCGGCTACTACGAATTTGAATTTTATAATCTCCACCTATGCATTTGCTCTCACCCAAGCAATGAGTCAACGTGTTGAACTTCCTCAAGAACTATGTCTCCTTGTACCCATCATCCGCTTTCATTGTAAGCATCCTGTAAATTTCGTCACATTAAGTAAACTGGTTATTTTCTTCTTTTGGGTTTATTATTTTTGTTGTTAGTGGTGGTGTAGTTGCTAATTATGTTGTTTGTAACAATATCATATTTAAAGGCACTGTCTTGTTGTTGTTATTTTTGTTGTCTATTAATGCACATGCTTGACAAAAATAAACGCATATGATGATAATGTTAACTACAAATGATCATGTGTTCATAACTTATTCTCCCAATGTCATGCGCATAAAGACGTAAAAAAATAATAAAAGATCATTATAAAATAGTGCACATAAAGCATGGTCAACAACAGAATCGACGGTGAAACAAAAGTCGATCAACAAAGATAATTAGATGATTGACAAGGTCAAAGACCAAGTCAAATACAATAACTAGAGATTAAATCTAAAGAAATTAAAGATCACCCACAAGAAATAAATATAAAATACATGTTCGAAAGTTTCTAGAGATCACTTGCCAAAAAAGTGGTCAAAAGGTTGTAAAATACAAAAGAAATATTAGGAGATTGTTCAAGCTTGCCAATTTAAAGATTGAACCGACTTAAATAAATCTAGTCTACATTGAACCATTGTAGATACACCTCGAGCCTCATTCATAAATTGGAAACCTATTTGAGATGAGGAAACCCACGAAACTCATTCGTAACTTGTTTTTTTTTAGGGTGTTTTTATATAGAATTTCGTCACCAGAAATGCAAAAAAAAAAAAAAAAAAAAAAAACGCCGACTAATTTTTTTTTTAAATGTTGAAAAATTTAAAAAAAATCAGCTTTTTTATATATATGTCAGCATGTTACATATGTAACACAGGGACGTTACGTACGTAAAAATGTTTAAAAATTTTTTTATAAAAAAAACAACTCGGCGCTTTTTTGTTTTTTTTTTACCAAAAGTAATTAAATTAGATATAGAAACTATCCCAAAAATCAAAAAATGATTTTACCTATTTTTTAAATTGTTATATATGTAACACAGGGTTTCCATATTATCCACCCCCTATATATATATATATATTTTGAGAACTCATAAATACTTGAGAACTCGTGAGAACTCGTCAAAAAACTAATTAAAACCATTTTTTTGTTTCCACTACCTTTATTATTAAAATATAACATAAAAAATGATTTATCTCCAATTAACTCATCTTTTCTCTCTAAATTATTTTTAAAAAAAATTATACACATGTGTAGACTTTTTTTAATATATGAATAAATGTAAATTTACATATGTAAATTCATTTTTTATGTTGTATTATAATAATAAAGGTAGTAAAAACAAGAAAAATGGTTTTGATTGATTTTTTGACGAGTTCTCGTGAGTTCTCAAAATATTTAGGGGTTCTCAAATGATCCATTCCTTATATATATATATATATATATATATATATATATATATATATATATATATATATATATATATATATGTGTGTGTGTGTGTGTGTGTGTAATCATTTTTGTTATTAAGGTCAATCCCAATAGGATAATCATCAAAGATTTACACTTAATTTTTACTCGATTTCGTTCAGAATAATAATTAGAGTAAACTGGCATTTTCGTCCTTCTGGTTTTGCCAATTTTATCTAAAAAGTTTATTTTTCTCATGTGTATCTATGCGGTTTAAAAAAGTTGTCATTTAACTTTTTTTTATATATTTTAAACCACAAGTGAAAATGACAAGTTTTGTAAACCACAAGAATACACAGGAGAAAAATAAACTTTGTTGATGAAACTGGAAAAAATGACTAAACCATAGAGACGAAAATAATAGTTTACTAAATGAGAAAACGTACAAACGAAATCAAGTGTAAATTTTTTATGATTATACTACTGAGATTGTTTTTGACAACGTAAGTAAAAGTTAGAATTGTCATTACTTATTAGTCAATTTGCTAGTATTAGTTATTAGCTAGTGTGTCATTGTTTGAATCAGTAAAATCCAATTTACCTTTAAATAAAAATAATTACAATAATATTTATTTACATAATAAATCATAATTGATGTATTATAATATATTGTATTAAATACATACCTTTCTTTAGAAAGTAAGCGTAAGAGATCATACGTTCTGTTCCCTTTTCGTTGTAAACGGAAATTTCAAAAACAAATATTTATTTTATTTATGATAATATGTGAATCAAACCACATTTAACCAAAAAATCGTTTCTTTTAATAGAAATCAAGAATTGAATCAAATATTTTTTGCTCACCATTGTCTTTAAAGATCCACATGCATAAATGCAAAGCAAATTATACTCTTCCCAAAAAAAAAATTTACGTCGGGAAGCATGGCTTAAATAATCGAAATAAAAAACTCAGACCGCCGACGGCAGCAACTACAAATTACAAAGTTACAGTCATCATCATCTTTGGCACGACAGTTGCTTCCAAATGCCAAGCAACACCAAATCATCAATCACCCCAAATCAAGAAACTCAATCCTAGGTTCCAACATTGGCGGTTTTCCGCCTGCCCTGGAGGTAAAAAGAGTAACGGGGCAAGAAAAGCTCCAAGTCAAAGTCAGATACAAATTGCTTTTCTCCACATCTTTGTAACCGCGGATCCAAGTTCAAAGTCAACCAAATGGTCTTATAGCCCTGATGGTTTCATTCACAAGCGGGTATTTAACTTTGTTCAAACAAACCGATCATGGTAAAGCAGTTTGTTGTTAAGAATCCATTAACACTGTTGAAAATTTGTACCAAGAAGGAGATTCGTCAAGTTGTCAAGGAACGGGTGAAGCGTTCTTGGGGTATCTTGCTGAGGAAGGCATTCTTTGCAAGACTCTTGGGTACTCTGGTCTAAACCGTTTAGTTGGCATTCCTTGAAATGATCTGATTCATACATTAAACAAAATCAGTATATTTGTTAAATTGTGTCGGAAAGGAACATTAATTGTTTCATGTGAAGTGACCTTGGAGAAGGTTGACGTTTTTGAGGGTATTGCCCGATTCTTGCTTTCAAATTTACAAAAGCAGTTTCTGCAGCCTGAAAAGTATAGATAAAGAGGAGTAATTACTGGTTGGGTTTGCTTGTGAGCGGGTCGCTTTGGGCTATGTTTTATATATCTAACAAGTCAAATGGTAAAAAAAGATCCTTAAAACGAAACGGGTCAAAAGTAGCCCAGAGTGTATTTTTGAAGAGAGATGTACCTGCATCTTAGCTTCCTCCCAGGTTAATCCGACTCCCTTACCCCACACATCCCCATCTATTTCAACCTGGAAACATGACCCAAATACCAAATGAGAAAAAAGAAGTCCATAAATGAGTAAACGATCATATGGATCATAAACCAGGTGGTACCTGTGCATATAGCTCATTGTTCTGACCCATATTAGTTGAAACTTGAGGCTGAGGTTGAAAAGCCAAGTTTAAACCCTCCATCATGCACTGAATGAACGATTAGATATATGGTCAATCAATGTCCCAAAACCCTAAATACTGCGAATTGTATAGAACGTGATGACTAATGTTTTTTAAAAAATATAATGAGATCTTACTAATTCACTAAGTGCAGCGATTGATCCTTTTCTGGGAATCTCTAGCTTTGCTGGTCCAGATGTAGTTGAAAATGCCATAGATTCCTCCCTCAAATGCCCAAAATAATTTCCATCGTTTATAAACCTTCCATCGTCTCCTGATTTTTGACGAGATAAGTACTTATCTGCACCAACATTGCCTACAATGGTTAGAACCATTGTTGACACTTGATAATCAATATATCCTATGGCCAGACAAAACATCAATATATACAAGATATATTAAAACAAATTAGGGGCTGATATGTAGATTGGGGCTGGTTATGTGCGGTCAGTTCTTGGTCCATGATACGGGAAAAAATCGGTCCTTGGTTTGATCCGGTACCCATACAGTTTGGTTCTGGTCAAGTCCAGTTCAAAACCAGATTTTTCCTGTTTGGGGAATTGGCCTTATTTATAACTTACAAAAATTTACTAACAAAAAGTATACCTGCCAAATTCATAAGAGATGACTCAGCAGCTTGATGTTGAGCTTCCCTTCGGGTTCTTCCGGTTCCTTCACCGATTTTTTCTCCAGCAAACCATACCTGTAAAAGACGGTTGATTGTTCGACCAAAAATTAATGACTCAGAAATTGTCTCATAACAAACATCTTGAAGTTTAAAAAGGATTTTCAATACCTCAAAAGTGAACTGCAGTTCAATACTGGGGTACAGAGCCTGCCTGAACTCCGCCTGCATATGTAATTAATTTTAAAATAGTGACTTAGAGAACAAGAAGAAAAAGTTAACTCTCAAGAAGCTGGTCGGGTCACGCCACGCAGGTTGGGTAACGGTTCAAAAAGATCACTTCTAGTACTTACAGAATGGGCGGGTCAGGTTGGTTCACCCGTAAACGTTTTTGTCCATATTTGATATTTTTAAATAAATAATTAATGTGTTATTTACAAATACAAAAGCAATATTAAAGCATAGTCTAAATCAATAAATTAAACGCCGTAGGAGGTTGTATGCATTAAAACAGACTCTGGGCGACTTTCAGCCCGTTTAACCCATTTGACCGATTCCCATTTAAGATAAAACATAACGCAAATCAAATCACCCCGTGAGTAAATGGGCGAAATTGCCACTTCTAGATATACCATTTGAATATTATAATCTGCAAGCATAATGGATATTTACAACACATTTGGTAAACAGGGATTCATCATTCTAATACCTTGGTTCCGCATTTATTGGCAATAAAATGTAGATATTCAGCAGGAGACTCAGCAAAAGTATCATTGCCACCAATTTCAATATCCATATCTCTGTTGCTGGATGATGATTGACCCAAGGAATTTCCCTCCCCTTCAAAATACAATTCCATTATTTAAAAAAAAACCTATTTTCAAGTCCTGATACAATTATAATAATTATGCAAATTTCTAGAACCAACAATATATCAATTACAAGATCTAGAATCTTTCCCAACTTAGGGTGATTGCAAAGTTTTATTTTCTCCAAAGAGTAATTAATATCTGAAGCAATATGTTTGTCGGTTTCACCGTCTCTACTCCCTCATAAAGCATTTACCACCTCTTTTTTATGACCTCTTACAAACCAAGATTAAGGCTACATTACATGTACATCAATGCTACAACTGAAAATTGAATTACAATAAATACATTCCACAATTAAAGTAGTGAAAAAAATGAAACCTTTTCAACTTTGTGAGTTTATTCAGGAACCATTAGAAAAATATTGTTAAATTTTATTCAAAAATAGTGACCAAAATCGTATATGAAAACTGAACATTAAAAAAAAATTATATCTTCAAATTGGCCTAAAAAATTGTTTTTCCACACTAGGTATGATACTAGTAACAATAAATCTAAATGATATATGAATATGTTCTCTCTGCTTTCTTTTTACATTCAGGTAGGATTGCAACAACACTAGTTCCACTGATCAAATTTACAAATGGAAACTAAACATCTCTGCAACATATACTCCATTTCCACTAGAACCAAAAGAACTGTTGATATTTCATATTTTACATGCTGGCCAAAATATTAAAGCATTCACCTCTAAGAAAGTTGATCTTCTATTATGAGTCAAATAACAAACAATCATTCATGTACAAAACAAGTACAGCCCATTTTCAAGGGCAACATGTTTCCCTAATACCCTAACCATGTGAATTACTAGTCTTAAAAAAAATTATACAGTGCTAAACCTAAACTCAGATTAGAGAAACATTTAGCTTACCTTGAAACGGAGGGTAAAGAGGAGGTGAATGGCTTAACCTCAAGCTATCATCTCTTTGAAGAACCTGCAAATGTACATATGTATATATTCATATATATTTACAGCATAATAACTAAATGAATAAGAATAGTAGAAACATTATTTACCTCCTTAGGAAGCCTCTGATTTTCAAGAATTCTATCAGGCAATATAGAAGCTTCCACCTTATGTACAAAGGGTGGTGCAAGAAGAGTGTGCTTTTTGTCAATATGCATAGGTTCAGAATGTAAAGGAAATTCTTTAGGAGGTGGTGCTACTCGATTCAACTGTCTGGGACCCATATCTTCACCCACTGGGAACCACCCGCCACGTGGCTCGACCCGAGGAGCAGAAACTTGCATTGGAGGTGGTCTTACAGAAAATTGAGGTGGTTCAGTGGTGGTTTGATCTCTCATGTCCATACCATGTTGTAAAATGAGGAGTCTGCGTCTTGTATCAGGGTCTAGTTCAGATTCTGGCACCTCACCTTCTTCGCGTGCAGGTGAACTGTGTAAGCTTGTTTCTTGATGGCTCACTTGAGTTAATGGTTCAAGTACAGGTGGCAATTGCTTATTGGGGTATTGAACGACTGGCCCTGGAGGCACAACAAGCATTGATACAGGTGCAGGATTGTACTGGAAAGTTGACTTAAGCACTGGATCAAGTTTAGGCATCACTGGAGCTATGGTTGATGAAGCTATAGCCTCCTGGATGGTCACAGCGGTAAATGGTAAACACATAATTTTTTACTTGTGAAAAAAAAAATTGTTGCATCTAAAGAAAAGAATAGCATTGTGAAAAGATGAATTACCTTTAACCTTCTTTCTACTTCAACATCAGCCATTCCATCAAAACCAAGTGATTCTTTGTTACCATTTAAAGCAGAAACATCATCCTGGACAGTGAGCGGATTATACCACAACAGTTGCAAAATTGGAAGCCATAACTAAAAAAGGAAAGAAAAAAAAAGAAATGAATGGAACTTTGACTGTTTTCCGTAACTAACCTCAGAAATCAAATAGTTGCTCACATCTGGAGGCAAAATATCTTTGATTTCATCTTCATATGCAACTTCATTGATTCGTTGCAGAAGGCCATCATCAAAGTCTCTGTTCAAAGATAGAACTTGTTATGCCAAAAGAACCAACAGAAACAACTTCATAGCAAATATTTGATGTTAACGAAAAATTTAATAGTGTAGACAATGCAAAAACTCCAGTATATGTAATTCTGAAAATGAATGCACGCTTTCTTACTTGAAAAAACCACCTCTGACATTACAAGCAACATTTCTAGCAACACAGAGAATAGGAACAGCACTGTTTGCCTAAAAGCACAAAATTAACAAATGAATATAATAGCATAAGTAAGGACACACAATCCTCATTTTAAATTAAGAAAATAAATTATAAGATTAATGAGTGTAATTAGTTAATACTTCAGCTTGAGGAGCATAATATGGAGCAAAGGCAGGAACAACATGAACACGAGGCTGATCTCTCTCATCCCACACTTTCAAACGATCATCAATAACTAATGCCATATTGGGATGGCAGTTTCCATCTTGGAAAACATTAAAGAGTGATTTCTTCAACCCTGATAAATAAGAAATAAGTATAACCATAAATTGATCATATAGCAATTACATAATATAAGCAAAGAAACACAAACTAACCAGATTTCACACACACGATCCGGTTCAATAACTCTTTTATGGTTATTAGATTTGAATCTGGATCAAGAAGCCTCCACATTTCCAAAGCATAATCTCTCTCAGCCATTGTACAAACATAAACCTCAAAACGTTTTCGTCCTCTTGCTATCAAGTAGCTTCTAAGATCCTCCCATGCAGGTCTCAATCGCACAAGGACACTCGTATCACGAATCTTAAAAGCACAAAAAATTTAGACTATATACTTAATAAATAAATAGAAAACATTAAGATAATGTGTCCATACAATAAATTTATACCTGTGGGTTGATACGGGTAAGAATGATGTTTTTTTCCTGCAATCTTATAAGTGGGCGAACAAGGGTTTGATGATTATCTGACAAAGCAGGGACGACCTCAGACTGTGCTTTGATTATCTTGCCATTTTCAACAACTTGATCACTTTCTGCATATTGCTTTAATATATTTCTATCATCTTGATAACGTTTAATCTCAGACAGCATACCAGCAATGCGTTGTGGATCAACTTCACAGCTTACTTTCCTTTGTAAAGCTTCAATTCTATCCTCAAATGATCTCGAAGTATTGGCCACTATAAGAGTCTCATCAAGGTCAAATACAATGCCAAGACATCTTAGGTTTAGCATGACAAGACATGACTCATAAAGTCCCGGTGCAACACTAAATCCCCAAAAACATGGAAGTAAGTCGTTTCTTCTAGAATGCATGGCTACCAGGTGTAGCTCATCTCCACCAAGTGAGACAACCGCAGTCTGCATATGGGGACATAGTCAACGACAAATTCGGAAAGAAACAGAATCAACTATCAATAATGTCACTTAATGTACAAACTATTTAATGATGCACTTGTATAAATTTCAAGATACGCATAACTCATTACTTATAACAAGACAACAAAAATATTACACATTTATGTCGTAATAACTAATAAGATCACACACAATATGTGAAAAGAACATAAATGCAAATGACATATAAATGCTAGTAATTAATTATGGCGAGTTATATCAGGAAGTCAATAAAACCATGCTTGTGCTTTGAGTATACTCTGTATTGCAGCGTAGTATCAAGAAAATGGACTAAAAACCAATTCATGACGGCGGACTAAAGAAAAGAAAAAGAAACTGTTTTTCAAGAACATCCATACTTCTTTTATTTTGGAGTTTCTTTGTTCAACCTGACTCGATGAAAGATAAAACACGGCCGGATAATGTTTCTCCGGTAAACCAATTAAGAGTTTTCTTTAGACTGATAGCATAATCTGAAGAAAAAATTGTCCATCATGTTTCCCGTCCCACTACATGAAGTAAATTATAAAGCAAGAGCCTTAACAAAAATATAGTTTATTCTCCAGGACCAAATTATTCCAAGAATAAACCAGATTACAAGTGTATGTATTCCAACAGATTATTCAATCAAGAGTTCTCTCTGAAAGGTTCAAATTTGAGGCAAAACTGCAAGTTACAAGTCAAATCAGTCCTTTCAAGGATTATAAACTGGTTCTTAATTTGTATTTCTTAGAAGTTAATTCCCAGAACTGTTAATTATAACTTACAAGTCCGCTGAAAATTTATAAACTGGTTTTTCATTTGTCAATACATAAAAGACACCCTAACTTTATATGTTGAGTTCTTCATCTAGTCAATCCAAAGTAAAAAGGAATCAGGGAAAATTATGTTTATAATATTTGTTCAAAGTTCCAGATTTAGGTTTTCTTTAAGAGTCTCATCTTTGTCCAACAAAGTCCTCACAATAAAAAGTTTATAGATCAAATTAGGGTTTCAGTTCAGTGTAAAATTGAATTTCAATTTTAGTTTAAATTTAAATATATTGTTGTCTTCCATTTGTTAATCTGCTTATTCTGAGGTTGCGCAAATATACCTTGTTCTCCGTGAGACATGTGGAGTGCAAAATACTGAGTTGCGAGTTCGAGTTGACTGTGTTGACGCACTCCATTTTCAAGCAAACGCCGGTCGGTGGTGAAGTGATTGTGTGAAGAACAGCAAGTGGTGAGCACCTCTCACTTGGTGTGGAATAGTACGAAATCCTGATTTTGTCCTTCAATTTCTCTCTCATGTTCAGATTCATCAGATGAGGATTAAAATACACTTCAACATCACCGAGTACTCTTTCCCCATCATAAACAGCCACCACCGATTTATACATTATTCCTTCAAAAACAATTTTATTAAATAAATAAAGGAGAAATTATCAGAAATCCTTGACGATAATTTATCTCTGTTTTCCCCTTCGTCTTCTTCGATTTATTCTGGTTGTTGTTGTTCAGTGTACAGATTCAGATTCATATACATACAGATCAGTAATCAATCATCAAGTTTTTCCGTTCGATTGATTGGATTCATCTTATGCGTCTCAATTTATGCACAAAAAAACATGAAAAAATTATAACTGATCTTGATCCGTTGTTTGAAAAAGAAAAATTAGGGCGAGATTTCTTAGATCTGTAACGGAGACGAAGACGATGATGATGATGATGAATGATCGGTACGTCTAGCGAGTTTTAGATTTGGAATTTTAGATCTATTTGGGGGAAATTTAGATGGATATGATAACCGATGAACAAGAAACCCTAGATTAGATGCAGGTACGCGAAAGGTTCTCTGTGGAAAGCTATTGTGCAATGTACGTTTGATGTGTTGGGGGTGATGTCATATATAATGTGTGATCAGGGGTATGGAGGCGCAGGTTTAGGGTTAGCAATTTAAGGCCAGTTGCATACCCGCCGTTACTTTAGGTTAGCCTCCCTTCCTTCCAAAACTAAAAAATAAAAATAAAAATAAAAGGGCTAAGTTAGTGAAGTACACATAAATTGGAAACCTATTCTTGACATCTTTTATAATTTTTACAAATGCTTATTAAACTTGAAAGCTATCCATTTATCCTATGGCGTTGTATCACTTTAATCAAATCAGTTTCTTAATTCTCTTCCTACTTATTACTTCTCATTGTATCATGCTCTTATTCAAGTTATTGACAAACTAGATCAGATGCGAAGAACTTTCTTTTGCAAAGGAAGCTCGGGTAAATCAAAAATATGTTGGGTGTCATGGAACAAAGTGGTGAAGGCTAAAGAATATGATGGTCTAGGATTCGGCTCCCTCAAGGAAACTAACATCGCTACGCTCGCAAAGTGGTGGTGGAGATTCAAAGAAGAAAAACATGGGCTCTGAAAAAAGGTTATTTGGTCTATTCATCATAGTTCCAGATCTTGAAATTTTGTTCCTATTAAACGCTCACATCCGAGACCTTGGAAATCCATCCATAAGGTATCACAAGATTTATTTCAAGTAGGTATTGACCTAAATGCGGCAATCAGAGGAATTCCTGGAAGTGGCACGGATATACTTTTTTGACCGGACTTCTGGATTGATTCTGAACCTCTATCATCCAAGTTCCCCTGTTTATTTTCAATCAAATCTACAAAGCTATGCTCGGTGGCTAATCGAATTTAGAAAACCAATGGAGTTATAACACTTTTTCAATGGAAACGAGTCCCATCATCACCAGTTGAATTAAGTGAACTATCTCAACTATCCCTCCTCATTCAGTTTGTTTTACTCTCACCATCTAAAGAAAAGTGGTGTTGGTCCTTGGATAGCTCGGGGCTATTTTTAGTGAAAAGCATTAAGGAGAAGATTCAAACAATAATCTCGAGCCTCCGGAATTTAAATTTCCTTGAAATAATTAGGTTCTCTCAAAGATAAACTTCTTAGCTTGGAGAGCATATTTGGATCGCTTTTCCACCCGAGTATCATTGGAGGCTAGAAGGATCAATGTACAGTCTATATCGTGCATTTTTTTATGGTAATCATAATGAATTAATTGAACACATATTTATAGCTTACAATCTAGCCAAACAATGTGGGATATAAAATCACAACGGTGCAACATCCCTTCCTTCTTATTATTATTTTTTTAAGTTCGAGACTTATTACAAATGCATATGTTCACCCGAGGTTCTGTAATAAAGAAGAAGACAATCCAATCAGTCATCTTAACAGCCGGTTAACCTTGGCACGTTTTGAAGAAATAAAAATATTGAGTTTTCTATGGGGTGGAGATAGATCGAAATCCGTTACAATGTCTTGGGATCAATGGTGTTCATTCATCATAGATAGCATAGAGGGTCCTAGATAGCATTGTAGTTCTCTGTTGTATAATTACACAAGATGTCTTTTTTTTCATCTTTGCACACATTTAGTCCTTTTTTCACTAACTGAAGTTAATTGTTTCTCTTAAATCCAGTCATGTGCCTTACACATGAGGGCAATTTAGTCATTTTAACCCTAAAGGATATAAAATGTAATTTTGTGTAGAAATAAAATAATTAGATTTATTTTTATATACCACCTCTTCCTAGGCCCCACCCCCGCGTTAACCATAACCCCTCACCACACCACACCTGCAACACCACCGCCTGTCATCACCGCACCACCAAACCTTGATCTTTGTTCAATGGATTAAAATGAGGTCCTCGTTTTTTTTTTAATCAAAACTATGCACATGTCACAAAATTCATCAACTAATTTCTAGGCCCTGATATCTTACTTGTAATTCGAGTTAACCCTGTTTTCAAACCACAAATTCATCAGCGAATTTTACGTAACAATTTAAGTGCAAAACTACTGAATTTCGATTTACCCCTGTTTTCAAACCACAAATTCGCAAAAGTATTGAAGAGTACGTTAACAAACCTGCACCCTCAATTCTGGTTTCGCTTTCACTTATCTGAGTTCTCAATCTTCTTCACAAAAATCCCCGATGATCCAAAAGCTTATTCATTTAAAAGTACTAACCCAACTCTTGACGTTGATGAAGACAAAACATTTCAATCTGGGTGAGGTTGATGAATTCGCGTTTGTTCGATAATGTCACCACTAAATTAAACGTCTAAGATCGAGGGAAGAGTGTTGCTAACGACATGTACAACATCACTGTCACCGACTGTAACCCCTGCCACTAAAAAGTCCAAGATTTTACCTAAGGTAGGAACCACATGTAACGAACCAATTTTCATCCTTTGATTATAATATGATGTTTCTTATTATAAGGGTGTAAAATAAATTAATTAAAAGTAAATGGTTTGTTCTAAATATGCATTTTTAGACTTTTTGGATTAAAAGGAGCTAAAATTGAAGTATAAGGGAGTAGTGTGTAATTCTTTTATAAAAAACAAGCATCTGATGTTTGGGAAGGAGAAAATGGCGACACACACAAGGGGGGTGTGTGTGTTGCCATCGTGAAAAGCAAGAGGAAGAAAGGAGAGGAGCCAAGAACACCAAATCTAGAAGTTTTATGATGAAATCGGTTGCATTATATGTGTTCTTCCTCTAGCAAACAACATGTAAGTACCTCTTTCATCTCTAGAACCTCCTTTAATGGAGTTCTTGGTGGGTTTTTATGAAATCAAGCAATGGGGACTGAATCGGGGTGTTGTAGATGATTACTAACTTGATAAAAGTTAAAATCTAGCTTGATTAAGTTTGAGGGTGGTAGATAACATCATGTTAACATCAAATTTGATGATTCAAAAATTAGGGTTCTTAAGGGTGATTTAGGGGTTTTCTAATTGGGGGTCTTTATATGATGAATTGAAGTTTGGTAAGTGTCTATGGAGGTAATAGACACATGAATTGATAAGAAACCTCAATCAATTTGATAATTTGGAAATTAGGGTTCTTGAGAACCTAATTTGAGTGTTTTATAATTGGAGGTGTTTAAATGGTGAATTGAGTATGGATAAGTGTTTATGGTGTAATATAAACACATTTTCAAGTATAAAACTCAATTGAATTGATGAATTATGAATTGATGAAATTGTAATTTGGTGAAATCATTAACGTGCCAAAATGGGTGGAATTGACTTAGATGGATAAAAGCTTGTGTGAAGCTTAATAAACCTAGATTAGATGATGAGTGTGGATCATAAGATCTTGGGTGGGTGTTAAACTCCAATTAACTTATGTATTGGGGTAATTTTGATTACCAAAACATGTGGAATGTTTAGGTGATCAAGGCGTTAAAGATGTTAACTTTGAAGACCGATTGGAATCTTCATTAGCAAAGGTAAGTGCTTTGCACTTACTTAGTGGTAGATAAGTAGTGGTTACATGTAAGTAGATGTATTGTTATTTCTATTTATATGTTGTATGCTAATTTTGACTAATGTGGTAAATGGTCAAAGTAAAGTATGAATGTGGTAGGATTGGTTTAGTTGACATAATGAGGAAATTTGTCAAACTAATGAATGACATTTGGTAGAAGTGGTGTAGTTGGACTATGTGGGATAGAGTCAAACTAAACATGGTAAATTGGTGTAATTGTCTAGTGTGTCATATAGTCAAACTAAAATATAGAATGTAGTGATTTGTTGTAAAATGACTTAGTGTGGTATAAGTCAAACCATTTTGAAGAAGGGGTTCGTGGTGTGCGAGCCAAAGAAGTAAAATGGTGGGAGTTTATTCGTTTTTTAACAGGCGATACAACACTATTGGTATTGGCTTTAAAGCAATCCATTGTAATGGGCGGATGGAGTACTATTCACGGAGAGTCATCTCCGTTTTATGGCTGAGATTAAGTTGGTAGTTCTCCGTAGGGTTAAAGGCGTGAAGATAATGCAGTGTGGCGAATTCAAGAGACGTTCTTGAACTAGCTTGTCCACAAGCCGTTGTGGATCTTGCAATTGGGAGTTTTGTTCACGTACGTTAGACCGGTGGATTAATCAAGGGATTATGGGCATGTCGTATGACGGAGTGTAGTCTTGCCCAAATCTTGGAGTATCGGAAGGAATGAAGATAGATCGGCTTTCTCGATGCTATCAGATGACTTATTAGAGTGGATTCTCATACATGATGTACAACTCGGGTGGAGTTGATTATTATATGATGCAAGGAGATCAAATTCGGGAAACTAGTGGGGTGTGAGGAGGAGTTAATGGTGGCTTCAAGAAAGCCAAATATCCTAGCCGAGCTAGAAATCCCTTTGGGGAGGCAATACTTGTTGTTGCTATATGTGTGGAAGATATACATGTGGAATGATGTGACACACTACGCCATAGTGTTCTAGTCCTAATCATGTGTGCTATGGTGGTTGCATTTCAGGTCACGTTCGAAGTTAATGTCACGAGTTAAGGCACGCGAATGAAAGGGGCAGAAAATAGAAAGTTTAAGGTTGTCGAGCAGAACATTTCTAAACTACCAAAGACAGGACTGAAGTCTTTTAGTACTTTTGTCGGATGAGATTATATGTGAATAGGTGGATTCGGGGGTGATCAACATTGAGGGATTCATATTGTTGACAATTGTATGATTTATTAACTAAAACATCACATGGAATGGAGTCCTACGATTATAGTGGAAATTGTGTGGTTACTTAGTAACCGTATCAATGTCGCGTACGACTAAAGGGCGATGTGTCGACCCGTTCTCGCCTAAAGACGGTGAAACACATGGCGCAAGAATTGGTGTATGCCTGGCTTAGACCATTAACACCAACCAGAGCAATGGAATACTTGATGTTCTAGTTGTGAAGAAGTTCATAAGAGTTTTATACCCGAATGTCACTTCTTTGATATTCTTTGGTGTGCCATTTTGGCTTTGATGGAAATCCATTAGTGGATGAGGCGATGAATTCTAAAGATATATGTTAACTGGAAATGATTGAAGTAATCAAGGGTAAATGGTGTTTGAAGTCTTAGAACTTAACAACCGGTGATTGAAAAATGAAGTCTTCGAACTTCAAATAGGGATTGTAAGATTGAGATCCTTGAATCTCAAATGATGACTTACGCTAAAGTCGTTGGGATATCAGGGTATTGGATTATGAAAGAGGATTTGACTATGGCTTTTGACGTGTCATTCCATAAGAAGACTGTTGCCTTGTTGGTTGTCTTGGTGACTTGTGCATTAGACTCGATTATGTCTATGTGTAACGAGGCAGGAGCATCACATATTCTCCTAATCAGTTGTGAGCTGCACTGTAACAAATAAAAGAGAGAACTTGGATAAGGAACTGGTGAATCTATACGCAGGAAAGCGTTAGAAGGTTGAGTTGAAGTCCTCGAACTTTAACGGTTTTCTTGAAGTCTTTGAAATTCATGGGTGTTCTTGAAGTCCTTGAACTTCATAGGGTGATGAACGAGACTTATAAGTCTCATGATTGTTGTATGGCTGTTTTGGGGATTAACTTTTGGTGGTTGTGGATGAAAGAAGACACAAATTATTATGTGGTTAAAAGTGTCTCATTTGCCTACGGGTTAAGGCCGAATACCAAAAGGGAACTTACTCTTCCGAATGATCGGAGAACCTTGGTTCTAGAAGTGTGTGATACGTCATGGTACATCTGTACTTGTCGAGTCGGTTTGAGGTGTTAGTTCCTTCTTCGATTTGGAGGAAACCAGGTGACTAATTACCGTTAGTTGAAAAACGGTGTCATCTTAATTACCATTGAGTATCCATATGTCGATGATTTAATTACTAAGTGGTGAACGGTGTCGGATACCGTTTGGTTGGGTGGTATTGAATGTCGTGAATTAAGAATCATGGTGTGATTCAAGGCTCATCGTGACAGATCTTGTATTTTGAGGGCGATTGAAAAATCCACTCGAGGTGGATAAAAATCCTTAAGTGGATTTATGGAGGAGGTGTATTAACTCAAGTGTGAACTTTGTCAATATTAAAGTTTCCCTTAAAAAGGGGGTGTATCGAGTTTGAAAACGTGGGAGGCCAAGTCCAAGTTTTGTTGGACCATTCAGGCTTCACTTTGGTTTGTTAAGTGGTATGCCGTTAGGAGTTACTCGGGGGATTGTGTAGACTCCATGATACATTCCCTGTGGTTCATCCATGGGAATGTGTGGCAAGAGAAGTGGACGTTGCTTCTCATAGCGGTATTGAGGCGATAGATGATGGATGTTTCATCTAGAGAAACCGGTGGCTATCTTAGATAGAAAGGTGAAACGCTTGTGGTATAAGCGGATTAACCAAGTGTTAGTTCATCGGAATCATTAGATAATGGGCAGAAACTACTCGGAAATCTGAGGATAGATACTTGAGTGTTACCTTAATCTTTTGGTGGATCGGGTTTCGGGGACGAAACCCAAAGTTAGGGGGTGTGATTTGTAACGAACCAATTTTCATCCTTTGATTATAATATGTTGTTTCATATTATAAGGGTGTAAAATAAATCAATTAAAAGTAAAGGGTTTGTTCTAAATATGCATTTTTAGACGTTTTGGATTAAAAGGGGCTAAAATTGAAGTATAAGGGGGTAGTGTGTAATTGTTTTATAAAAAACAAGCATATGATGTTTGGGAAGGAGAAAATGGCGACACACGCAAGGTGTATGTGTGTTGCCATCGTGAAAAGCAAGAGGAGGAAAGGAGAGGAGCCAAGAACACCAAATCTAGAAGTTTTATGACGAAATCGGTTGCATTAGAGGTGTTCTTCCTCAAGCAAACAACATGTAAGTACCTCATTCATCCCTAGAACCTCCTTTAGTGGATTTCTTGGTGGGTTTTGATGAAATCAAGCAATGGGGGCTGGATTGGGTGTTGTAGATGATTACTAACTTGATAAAAGTTAAAGTCTAGCTTGATTAAGGTTGAGGGTGGTAGATAACATCGTGTTAACATCCAATTTGATGATTCAAGAATTAGGGTTCTTGAGGGTGATTTGGGGGTTTTCGAATTGGGGGTGTTTATGTGATGAATTGAAGGTTGGTAAGTGTCTATGGAGGTAATAGACACATGAATTGATAAGAAACCTCAATCAATTTGATGATTTGGAAATTAGGGTTCTTGAGAACCTAATTTAGGGTTTTTATAGTTTGACGTGTTTAAATGGTGAATTGAGTATGGATAAGTGTTTATGGTGTAATATAAACACATTTTCAAGTTTAAAACTCAATTGAAATGGTGAATTATGTATTGATGAATTTGTGAAAATTGGGTGAAATCCTTAACGGGTCAAAATGGGTGGAATTGACTTAGATGGATAAAAGCTTGTGTGAAGCTTAATAAACCTAGATTAGATGATGAGTGTGGATCATAAGATCTTGGGTGGGTGTTAAACTCCAATTAACTTGTGTATTGGGGTAAATTTGATTACTAAAACATGTGGAATGTTTAGGTGATCAAGGCGTTAAAGATGTTAGCTTTGAAAACCGATTGGAATCTTCATCGGGAAAGGTAAGTGTTTTGCACTTACTTAGTAGTAGATAAGCAGTCGTTACATGTAAGCAGGTGTATTGTTATTTCTATTTATATGTTGTATGTTGATTTTGACTCATGTGGTAAACGGTCAAAGTAAATTATGAATGTGGTAGGATTGTTGTAGTTGACATAATGAGGAAATTAGTCAAACTAATGAATGACATTTGGTAGAAGTGGTGTAGTTGAACTATGTGGGATATAGTCAAACTAAACGTAGTAAATTGGTGTAATTGACTAGTGTGACATATAGTCAAACTAAGATATAGAATGTGGTTATTTGTTGTAAAATGACTTAGTGTGGTATAAGTCAAACCATTTGTGGATAAATGGTGAAATTGTTATAAAATTGACTTAATGTGGTATAAGACAAACCATTGTGGATAATGGTGAAATATGTGTAATTAGACTATGTGATTATGGCCAAACTCGAATATGCAAATGTTGTAAATAGGTGTAATTAGACTATGTGATTAATAGTAAATCTTGAATGTGCAAATATGGTAGATATGTGTAATTAGAATACGTGGTTAATAGTCAAACTTGATTGTGCATATGTGGTTAAATGGTGTAAATTATTCAATACAGTCAAGAGTCAACTATTCAATACAGTCAAGAGTCAACTAAAATGTAGAATATGGTAACATTAGACTAAAATTGACTTAACATGGTTAAAGTCAACCGTTGGTGGTAAAACAGTTAATTGATTGATTACATGAAGTGTGGATACTTCATGGAGGTGTTTACGTGAAGTGTGGATACTTCACTAGTGGTAGTGAGGTCAAGTACTTCATGGGTGAAAGTGAAGTTAAATACTTCACGGGTGACATGAAGTGTGGATACTTCATTGGTCGGCATGCATGCCAAATACTCAATGCGAGAAAGCGAGTGGTGGTTCTCGCAATAGACATGTGGATATGTCAATTTGATGAAAGGTGAAACGTTAGGACTTGTATAGGTCAATACATGTCTAAGTTATAGGTCTTTGTTTGCCTAAACAATTAAATGATTGAACTTGAAGTCAAACACTTCAAGGGTAAAATACGAGTAGTGGTACTCGGATTTGGGGGTTGATAACTAACAAATTTATGTTACTATCACACCCCCAAATTTATTTACTTAATGAATAAATAAATAAATACATGTTGCAACGATTGGTTCATTACACGATAGCGGAAGCTGTAATAGTGATTTCTAAGACTTGAATACATACACAAATACTAAGACTAAGTAATACAATGATCTAAGTTCTTCTAGATCAACGACAGACTTGAGACCGGATAATCTATGTCCTTCCATATGGTAGGAATTTATCCAATTATAGTTAGCCTATTCCAGCCGCGCCATAGCTAAAGGTTACCTGAGAAACATACTTGAAAGTGTCAACACAAAGGTTGGTGAGTTCACAGAGTCTGTTCATTTAGTACAATTAGTTTTTCCCCGAAAATGTATACATAACTTAACCGTCATAAAAATAAGTAGTTTTCCTTTGAAAACATGTCCATAACTTTACTGTCATGAAATAAGTAGTTTTCCTTTGAAAACATGTCCATGACTTAACCGTCATAAAATAAATAATTTTTCTTTGAAAACATGTCCATGACTTAACCGTCATAAAATATGTAATTTTCCTTTGAAAACATGTCCATGACTTAACCGTCATAAAATATGTAGTTTTCCTTCGAAAACATGTCCATGACTTAACCGTCAAAAAATATGTAGTTTTCCTTCGAAAACATGCCCATGACTTTACCGTCATAAAATATGTAGTTTTCCTTCGAAAACATGTCCGTGATTTTACAGTCATAAAATATGTAGTTTTCCTTCGAAAACATGCCCATGACTTTACCGTCATGAAATAAGTAGTTTTCCCAATCAAATAGTTCTTGTAAATCCAATTGTTCGCAAATTGTTCTAAGTATACATATATGATAAACAGAACAAGTAATGTTGACCCATTTGTAGACTAGCTAGGAATACAAATAATATGTACATACATGAGGCATAACCAAACCATGACACAGGTGTTTTGCCCCTCGCTCATACCTCACGAGCAATGTTTGAAAACTATGCGGTCATTTGGCCAGAGGGACCCATGGGTTAGCGCGACTAACCATGACCGGGGGTGTCAATCCTAATAGTACTATCCATAGAATCCCAGGCTAACCTATAGCTAATGGTTATAAATATGATGGTCAGGGGACTTCCGGCGCTCTATATGTGTTAACTCATGCAAACATAAAGGTCGGGTCTTGTTCTCTTGTTATCATATGAAAATGTTTGTAAATGTGTTTCATGTTTTCTCAAATGTATCAAACATTTATTTTTCATGCTTTCAGATATTGTAAGTAATTATGTCACAAAAGTGAAACCAAAATGTTCGTATTGTCAAACATGTAAGCAAATATGTTCATATTTCCAAATATGTTATGTAAGTATGTTTCTCCCCCGATGTTTATAAAACATTAAAAAGCTAAAAGAGGGGCCGTGAACTCACCTTGAGTTTGTGTATGCTTGCAATGATATTTGTTCTAGTCAAACTTGACTATTCGTACCCTAATTACAAAAAGGGTAATTCGTGTTATGACCGAATGTCTCATATGCAAATTGTTCACCGACTTAGCAAATCTGATTGCTTTTGTTTAAATATCTTTTTAGTTTTTCAACGCTTGTTTCCTTATAAAATAGTTCTAAGTTACTGCCCCATGGGACTGATGAACAGGTATCGAAACTTTCTTAGTTTCGATTGAACAGAACAGATGTCGAAACTTCCTAGTTTCGATTGAGCAAAACAGGTATCGAAACTACCTAGTTTCGATTAAGTAATAGGTATCGAAACTACCTAGTTTCGATTGAGTAAACAGGTATCGAAACTACCTAGTTTCGGTTGATTAATAGGTATCGAAACTACCTAGTTTCGATTGAGCAAACAGGTATCGAAACTCCTAGTTTCGATTACTGAAATTTTAAATTGACAGAATCAGTTTCAAAACTTTATTCATACATATACACGTATATTCATGTTCTAAATCTTGAATTCGACACACTTTTCCGGTTATTTTACTTACGTTCGAATAAACTGTATGTTTAGCTACGGTTTTAAGAAAATAATATGGATAGTATCGAATTTTTACCTCTAGACAGAGATGATAATTTTTACGAGAAAAAGAAGATGATCTTGACTTCGCTTGGTTAGAAATCTTTGAGAAAATCCTTGAAACTCCTTAGAACACCTTCAAATGGAGGATTTGAGTCTTGAATATGGGTGAACACAAAAAAAAAAAAGATGAAAATGGTGGTGGTGTTATTGCCGTATGATAGAAAGAAAATAGATGAAGTGTGGGTTTGAATGGTAAGGTGATAGATATGATGGGAGATGAAAGTCTTTATCTAGCTTGGGAAGGAAAAGGGTATGGTACAAAAACTAAACAATTAGAATGTGGAAAAATGGAATGAGGGGTGGGTCCTCTTTGAGGCTCTCGGTCTAGAAAAAGAAAAAAAGGAAAAGGGTGGGGGTTGGTTAATTTATAAATTAAGTAGAATTAGGTGAAGATATTTTAGGTTGTTAGTTGTTTAAATCTCGGTTACGATAATAAACGGTAAATTAATTCGGTATAGGTTCTCAACGATATTATAAATTTATTAAGTTTATGGCTCGTTAACGAAAGATATTGAAATATTGGATTGTATAATTCGTTGAGGTGATTATTTGTAGGTATACGTACCTAAAGGTGACGCTACATGGTAACGTCTTCGAAAGGGTTCGATATTTTACTTTTACGTATATTATATGATTTAGTCTAAAAATTAAATTATTGTCCAATGTAGAGTTTATGTAATATATATGTATATATATTTTTCTGGTTATTTAATTTAACCACTAATGTTTGTATTTAGTCGGTTTATACGGGTACATGAACCGGTAACTCCTAGAATTACTAAAATATGAAATGAGACAATGTACGGCTTTTGATAGACTTTAATGTCCTTATTTATGTATTTAGGTGAATGACGAAAACTAATATAACATAAACTCGTTTATATCGTGTACGGATATTGACCTGAAATGTCGGGTGTCACATTCTCCCCATGTTAACAGAATTTCGTCCCGAAATTTCAATTCATGCCATCTTGAACTGGTGTATCCTTAAACAAGGAGGGGTATTTCGTTTTCATTTGATCTTCTCGTTCCCATGTATACTTAGGACCACATTTTGAGTTCCAACGTACTTTAAACAGTTTGATTTGACTACGCCTTGTTTTCTGAACCTTCCAATCTGAGACTTCAATGGGTTCCTCAACGAAGTGTAGCTTGTTATCTATGTGAATTTCATCAGGCGGTATAATTAATGTCTCGTCTGATAAGCACTTCTTGAGATTTGATACATGAAACGTATCATGTACATTGCTTAGATCTTGTGGTAACTTGAGCTTGTATGCTACAGGGCCAACCCTAGTCAAAATTTCAAATGGTTCAACGTACCTAGGGTTAAGCTTGCCATGGTTGCCAAATCTTGCAACTCCTTTCCAAGGTGAGACCTTTAACATGACTTTGTCTCCCACTTGGAATTTTAATGGCTTTTGTCTGTTGCTAGCACAACTCTCTTTCGTCTGTCTTGAGTGGCTTTCAGACGATCTTTTATTTCGACGATCTTGTCAGTGGTTTCCTAGCCAATATCAGGACCAGTCAAATGCTTTTCGCCAACCTCTGTCCAACATAGCGATGAGTGACACTTACAACCATACAAAGCCTCAACGGAGCGGCTTTAATGCTGGTATGGTAGTTGGTATTATATGAAAACTCAGCCAACGGCGGTGAGTATCCCTATTTCCTCTGAAATCGACTACACACGCACAGAGCACATCTTTTAAAGTTTGTATGGTCCTTTTACTTTGACCGTTCAATTGGGGATGATATGCAGTGCTCATGTAAAGGCGTGTGCCCAAGGCTTCTTGTACAGACTGCCAGGTTCTTGACATGAATCGACTGTCCCTTTTAGAGAAAATGGAAACTGGTATACCATGCTTAGCCTTAATTCCCTTAATATTTAGCCTTGCACGCTTCTTACTTTTATCTGTTTCCTTTATTGGTAGGGAATGCGCGGATTTCGTCAAACGACTGACGATTACCATATAATATCATAGTCGCTAGGTGTTCTGGGTGGATTTGTAATGAAATCCATGGAATTCTCTTCCCCTTCCCATTGATAAATATGAGTTTGTTGTGATCACTCAGGTGATTCCTACCATTCTACTTGTACTGCCAAGTATCTCCTAGCATAGATAGCTATTTCTTCTCTCATGTTTGGCCACATAATGGAGTTCCTCGGGGTCCTTATACGTTTCATTCGATTCTGGATGAACTTAGTACTTGGGCTTATGGACTTCATCCATAACCTCCCACATAGGCTATCGATACCTGGTACCCAAATTATATCTGTATCATCCAACTTAGGCTTCAATTGTTTGATTCCATTTACTTGGTAGTCGGTATTCGAAAGCAAAGCGAATACTTCCCCGACTAACGATATTAAACGTGCAAGAATCCCTTTTTTTGATTACCCTCAATATGGTAGGATTATGTGATGCTCATTCCTGGTAATGAAAGGAATGGTGCCTGCGAATCTTGAGCGTATGTTGACACATACTCTCTATTCGTCTACGCACTATAGGTCTTTATGAAAAAAAAGTTACTCGACGAGGTGTCCAAGTTTTTGTTGTATATTGGGTAGTAATGAAACAATATGAAAATGAAACTTTATGTTTGTCCCTCTTATGCTTTTCGAAAGCATTTTCTCGGACTAAGACTTTTCTCTTATTTCAGGTTTCATGTTTTCTAGGATTTTCCTCTCCATGTGCCTTCATGGAGCTAGGAATTGATGTTCCTTGGGAGCTCTTATTTGCGAACTTCGAGTCTAATAACCACTTTACCCCTTTGCTTGCACTACCTTTCGAGGAAGACTAGCCTTTGGGTTGTAGCGTCCTGATATGTAAACTCATGTCTTGACTACCATACCTTCAAAGTATGTAAGCCATACGAAGTTCGATGTTTGTTTGGAATATTCACATTCCGTCTAGCTGAGGGAATGAATAGTAATACTGTGAGAATGGTCTCATCGAATTAGTGCTTTCCCCAAAATGGGCTATGGGTTTGTCAACCCATTAAGTTGGCAGAAAGGGTTGATAGCCAACTATTAGTCATACAGTGTGTATGCACTCCCTTAGTGTTTGAATGGTACTTTGGTGACTTACCATTACGTATTCCACTCATTCAGGTTATAGCCTCAAAATCCTTAGCACAAGGATAAACTTGAGGTAATGAGTGTTGAACGTCGAGACTTTTGTATTCTAACTGAGTCTACTTCAAGAGATCATTTCTTAACAATAGATGCTCTAGAGCTTCCCAATTATAGAAAACTAGGAGTGAAAGATGCAATCACACCTCTCTTCTAGGCTAAATCTGGGATCCATCCATCAAGATGAACCTTTGGGAAGTGTGAGTACAAAAGAGTAATAAATTATTCTTCTCAACTCTTTGTGGACAGTGGCCTGTTGTGAATAGCTCGAGCTTACGCCCCTTATGCATATCATGAGCTAATGAGATTAGCATGAAATTCCGCATTTGGGACTCCTGTAAGAGTTTTGCATGTCGTTTTCCGGTTAGTGCGACAATAGTCGTTAGTCCACACTTAGGTTTCTTTGGCATTCGCTTGAGCATCAACCCCGGCTTATCTATTGCAGAGAGAATAGTCAGACTTAAAGGTATATTGAATGTCAATGGCTGCGAGAGCAATCCTGTTTGACCGACAATCTGAAATGTCCGATTTCCTACTTGTCTCATGTCGAGCTTCCACAATATCCATAGGTGCCATGTGTATGCGGGTCAGAATAATATCCTGCCCTATTACTGAAGTTAGTGCATAACACTCTTGGCGTAACTTTCAAGCAACTGTGAGATTGAACTGTATGATGGATCCTGAGATTACGCTATAATCTCCCACAATAGTTGTGCAATTACTGTAAGTGTTAGTTGTGGTAACGCTCAATTTGAAGCATCCCTGACAAGTAGAATCTCAAAGAATGAATGTGCGTCGTTCAGGATTTACTAAGGATTGGTTGAATTCAATTTGAATTTCTCTCGTTCCTCCAAAACTAGGAGAATGCTTTGTGAGCACCTAATTGAGAAGTCTGATTTGTTAAGATCCAATCCTTAATCAAGTGATTGAGAACATGGGTTGATCATTAGCTTAGACAGTAAGACTCACTAAAGTTCCCATGCACTGCAAATTATGATTACGTGTGCACCCGTAATGATAATTTGCCTTGCCTGATCCATATAGTGTTTCTTCTATCCCTAGCTTTTAATCAAAAGGGATTTGAAATAATCATTAGATTGCGTTTGCACATTTGTACAGGAGTGTGTATTGTTTTATCGGATTACTCTTAATTATGTGTACCAATACTCATGACTCTGCCGAATATGGCTGTTGTCGGATGAGGCTAATGGTAGAGAGTCACCACCAGTGTCTCTTAAAATAAAATGTGTATGGTGAAATTCAGGCACTATGTGTTGGGCAGAGATACTCAAATGAGTGTCGAGCAACTCCTGCTCCAAGTCTGTATATATGCATGGATCCACATGATCCTGATGTATGTCTGGGTCTCCTGACCCTTGGAGTTCTCTCCCATTTAGTCCTGCTTATTTACCTTTAATTCCCTTCTGTCTGGGCAATCAGGTCTGCCATATATCATGGCGAGAGTCTAGGCATCCGATCCGACAACTTATGAAGGAGAGTATTTATACCGTACATACGTTAGGAAGATAGTTGCCTCCATGGCTGGAGTAGTTGTGGTGCAGGTATAGGCACAGATTCTGGTACGGGTTCAACCTGTTGTGATACCAAGATCGGTAACTGACGATCACTGTCGTCGTAGTCCAAGCTCAGCTCGTAACTCGATCTTCTAAGGTTGCAGTATGCTGAGTACACGTTATTCTTGACTCGTAATCCGAACAGTAACATGTTGTAAGTGTTTATTATTTCCACATTGTTGTATGTGTTTAAGTGTTCATTACATGTGCCATGTAATTGTATGTGTAGCTAATGGTACCCTAGTGTAACTCCATACACTAATAGTCTACACAAATTGTTTGGCAACGGTTGGAATTCCTATACTCAAGTCTTGGGTTAGTGTGATGCAAGTCTTAGAAAATCTTGGTCCCTAAATGAGTCCGGTTAGAGCCTAGGTGTCACTAAGGAAACCTAATTCGCTAAAACCATTGCTCTGATACCAATCTATCACACCCCCAAATTTATTTACTTAATGAATAAATAAATAAATACAGGTTGCAACGATTGATTCATTACACGATAGCGGAAGCTGTAATAGTGATTTCTAAGACTTGAATACATACACAAATACAAAGACTAAGTAATACAATGATCTAAGTTCTTCTAGATCAACGACAGACTTGAGACCGTATAATCTATGTCCTTCCATCTGGTAGGAATTTATCCAATTATAGTTAGCCTATTCCAGCCGCGCCATAACTAAAGGTTACCTGAGAAACATACTTGAAAGTGTCAACACAAAGGTTGGTGAGTTCACAGAGTCTGTTCATTTAGTACAATTAGTTTTTCCCCGAAAATGTATACATAACTTAACCGTCATAAAAATAAGTAGTTTTCCTTTGAAAACATGTCCATGACTTTACCGTCATGAAATAAGTAGTTTTCCTTTGAAAACATGTCCATGACTTAACCGTCATAAAATAAATAATTTTTCTTTGAAAACATGTCCATGACTTAACCGTCATAAAATATGTAATTTTCCTTTGAAAACATGTCCATGACTTAACCGTCATAAAATATGTAGTTTTCCTTCGAAAACATGTCCATGACTTAACCGTCAAAAAATATGTAGTTTTCCTTCGAAAACATGCCCATGACTTTACCGTCATAAAATATGTAGTTTTCCTTCGAAAACATGTCCATGACTTTACCGTCATAAAATATGTAGTTTTCCTTCGAAAACATGCCCATGACTTTACCGTCATGAAATAAGTAGTTTTCCTAATCAAATAGTTCTTGTAAATCCAATTGTTCGCAAATTGTTCTAAGTATACATATATGATAAACAGAACAAGTAATGTTGACCCATTTGTAGACTAGCTAGGAATACAAATAATATGTACATACATGAGGCATAACCAAACCATGACACAGGTGTTTTGCCCCTCGCTCATACCTCACGAGCAATGTTTGAACACTATGCGGTCATTTGGCCAGAGGGACCCATGGGTTAGCGCGACTAACCATGACCGGGGGTGTCAATCCTAATAGTACTATCCATAGAATCCCAGGCTAACCTATAGCTAATGGTTATAAATATAATGGTCAGGGGACTTCCGGCGCTCTATATGTGTTAACTCATGCAAACATAAAGGTCGGGTCTTGTTCTCTTGTTATCATATGAAAATGTTTGTAAATGTGTTTCATGTTTTCTCAAATGTATCAAACATTTATTTTTCATGCTTTCAGATATTGTAAGTAATTGTGTCACAAAAGTGAAACCAAAATGTTCGTATTGTCAAACATGTAAGCAAATATGTTCATATTTTCAAATATGTTATGTAAGTATGTTTCTCCCCCGATGTTTATAAAACATTAAAAAGCTAAAAGAGGGGCCGTGAACTCACCTTGAGTTTGTGTATGCTTGCAATGATATTTGTTCTAGTCAAACTTGACTATTCGTACCCTAATTACAAAAAGGGTAATTCGTGTTATGACCGAATGTCTCATATGCAAATTGTTCACCGACTTAGCAAATCTGATTGCTTTTGTTTAAATATCTTTTTAGTTTTTCAACACTTGTTTCGTTATAAAATAGTTCTAAGTTACTGCCCCATGGGACTGATGAACAGGTATCGAAACTTTCTTAGTTTCGATTGAACAGAACAGATGTCGAAACTTCCTAGTTTCGATTGAGCAAAACAGGTATCGAAACTACCTAGTTTCGATTAAGTAATAGGTATCGAAACTACCTAGTTTCAATTGAGTAAACAGGTATCGAAACTACCTAGTTTCGATTGATTAATAGGTATCGAAACTACCTAGTTTCGATTGAGCAAACAGGTATCGAAACTCCTAGTTTCGATTACTGAAATTTTAAATTGACAGAATCAGTTTCAAAACTTTATTCATACATATACGCGTATATTCATGTTCTAAATCTTGAATTCGACACACTTTTCCGGTTATTTTACTTACGTTCGAATAAACTGTATGTTTAGCTACGGTTTTAAGAAAATAATATGGATAGTATCGAATTTTTACCTCTAGAAAAAGATGATAATTTTTGCGAGAAAAAGAAGATGATCTTGACTTCGCTTGGTTAGAAATCTTTGAGAAAATCCTTAAAACTCCTTAGAACACCTTCAAATGGAGGATTTGAGTCTTGAATATGGGTGAACACACAAAAAAAAAGATGAAAATGGTGGTGGTGTTATTGCCGTATGATAGAAAGAAAATAGATGAAGTGTGGGTTTGAATGGTAAGGTGATAGATATGATGGGAGATGAAAGTCTTTATCTAGCTTGGGAAGGAAAAGGGTATGGTACAAAAACTAAACAATTAGAATGTGGAAAAATGGAATGAGGGGTGGGTCCTCTTTGAGGCTCTCGGTCGAGAAAAAGAAAAAAAGGAAAAGGGTGGGGGTTGGTTAATTTATAAATTAAGTAGAATTAGGTGAAGATATTTTAGGTTGTTAGTTGTTTAAATCTCGGTTACGATAATAAACGGTAAATTAATTCGGTATAGGTTCTCAACGATATTATAAATTTATTAAGTTTATGGCTCGTTAACGAAAGATATTGAAATATTGGATTGTATAATTCGTTGAGGTGATTATTTGTAGGTATACGTACCTAAAGGTGACGCTACATGGTAACGTCTTCGAAAGGGTTCGATATTTTACTTTTACGTATATTATATGATTTAGTCTAAAAATTAAATTATTGTCCAACGTAGAGTTTATGTAATATATATGTATATATATTTTTCTGGTTATTTAATTTAACCACTAATGTTTGTATTTAGTCGGTTTATACGGGTACATGAACCGGTAACTCCTAGAATTACTAAAATATGAAATGAGACAATGTACGGCTTTTGATAGACTTTAATGTCCTTATTTATGTATTTAGGTGAATGACGAAAACTAATATAATATAAACTCGTTTATATCGTGTATGGATATTGACCTGAAATGTCGGGTGTCACACATACGCCCGAGGAGCATATCATACATCTGCAGCATATGATACGCCCAAATGAGTCTGGTAATTGCTGGAATTTTCATGGTTTTGGCCTGTCGTTGTTGTAGGGACTTGTGGTAGGTTTTGAGACCTAACTTCCGCGTGTTTTAAAATGTTTAAATTGGGTTGAATTTTTCGGGTGTTACACCATAGGGACTAAAAGTACAAATATACCAAAGATCAAGGATCAAAAAGTAGAAAACTTGAAAATCAGACGGTAACGGACCGTCACACGCGGTAACGGTCCGTTACGGGTGGAGCCCGCAGACAAGGATGACACGCCATGTGTCCAGTGACTAGTGAGCGTCGTCTGACGCGTGGAAACCCTATGCCGGACCGTCACGCCTAGTAACGGTCTGTCACACAGCAAAACAATCAGGGTGCGACACGTGTCCGTTGACTAATGGCGGAGGATTGACGCGTGGATCTTCGTAACGGATTGTCAAGCCCTGGTAACGGTCTGTCACGCCGCAATTCAACCGGAGCTTGACGCGTGTCCTATGAATGTACAAACCCTAATTTGGTGACGGACCGTCACCACCCGTAACAGTCCATCACGACCTTAGAAATTTGCCTATAAATAGGATTTCGAATTCATTCGTTTTCATCAACTCAAAACCGATATTTACTTCACAAACTTGTTCCAACCACTCCCGACGACCTCGGTTCAATCTCTGCTCGTTATAGTACCCGCATTAAGCAGAAAACGCTCGTAGAAGTGCATGAACTCTAGAGAAATCAAGTTAGGAAGCTAGAGCTGTAATTTCCAACTTAAAGGCTCATTCCCGGTTATTTTCCTACTACATTATCAAGGTGAATACTTTATCCCTTTACAAAACTTGTGTCAAACCTTTACGTTTATGAAAATGGCCAAATAAAGGTTAAAGAAATAATGCATAACGTTCTTCTACGAACAAAGCATTCAGGCCATATGTATACGTAAAACTTGCAAGGGATACACGGATCTCGGATGAATGTCCCAGATTACGGCTGGTACTTTCCTTATAACAATTTCGGAGGCGTAAACCTGGCCATTGTTATAAGGCATGATATCAGTGTATACAGTGGTGCATATGATGAGGAGAAAATGGTCTGCTGAATGTGTGGATTGAAAATATAAAGTTGAGATTATAAATTTAATACTAGTTTGTGCCAAATGATTTTAATGTCAAGATAATTGTATTCACCGGTATTCGCACTGACGTTTTATTTTTAAAAATGTTTTTAGATAATCAGTAAAATGTAAAGGAAAGGGATTACTGACAGACATGATCTGACCTATGAATGAAAAATGAGAAAAGATAACATGCATGTTGGATTCTCAGCCCTCATGCATAGGGAATCATAAAAAGATGAAAAAAGAATAGGACTAGAGGACTGATTAACCTTTGATAGTACTATTTATTGGTGGCTTGAACTTATTTATAAGACAAGAGATGTATTTGATTTCAAACACTATTTGTAATCAACTTGAAATGGGTATTTAAATCCCAAAGTTTATGAATATAAATACAAGACTTTTGTATTACAACTTAGTCTTGATATTTACAAAAGCAACCCACGAGGTTGAGATTAGATGAAACGATCAATGTGATAAAGATTTCCGGTGTGTTTTATAAAAAACTCTGAAATTAAAACAGGTACCAATCGAGCTCACACACGTTCATGGGTGCCTGAGGCGGGGTGTGACACCGACAACCACGAGGAGGAGATATGTGATGTTCGTATCACGAAAAGCCCCGATAAGAGATTGGATTCATCGTTAGAGAAATTGATCCTTGCTACAAGGAGATTCTCACATGTATCAGTATCTAACTCGAGTGTAAATTTTAACTATTTTTAAAATGGTGATAAAGGGTGGTGTCAGAGGGGTGGTTCATAGCATAATAGAAGGGTGCAAAATCAAGGTGAAGCTGAAGATCTGATCTTGTTGGCACAATTGTGTTTTTGTTCTATACTTAATTTCATTGATATTTAACAAATTTGACGTAAATATTCGGTATGATTCTTTTTGTAAAATAAATTTTGACGAAATGAATGATAACAAAATGTTGTTGCTTTTAATGTATTTTTAGAAATGATAGAAAAAAGAATTAAAATAATAAATAATTTAATAACTATTAAAGTAATAAATCATCCAATAATACGACATAATATAAAACCTAAATTTATCTGTAATCTAATAACTAATAAAACTAAAGAAATAGTGTAAATATATTTGCTTGTGTTGTCACGTCTCTCAGAGTGAATGGTGCATGCTCTAGTGCTCAGGAAAAGGTGGTTAAATAAAAGAAACATCACATATTTTAATATTACGTTTTAAGTTTAATGGTGACTATTCAATAGAATTGTTTTAAATTTAAAAAGCACACGAGTCCACAATCAAATTAGTTTTTTATATTTTACTTCATCATCTTCCTTATCCTATTCAAATACCAGGCTAAAACCATCAACGCAATAAAGATCACCACTGGTGTCACCAATAAAGATCTCAAACCTCACATGTAAGGGTGGTGGGGGCGCCCACGACTTGCCACCACGATGCCGTGCGGCTTCCACGACAACACCGCCGCCACCCCCACTATGACGTAGCATGGTTTCGTTTCACGGGTTCCCAATGACGTGCTTTAGGTGTGCAATCCGACCGTTTCTTGATCGTTAGGGTGTGAGGCTTGGATACCCCCACATCCGTGGCTTCGTGGGGTTTCTTGTGACTTTAAATGACGTGTCACACTCTCATTGGTGGGTGTGTGACTTTTTGAAGCTTTGTAGCTTGGGTGCCCCCTCACCCTATATCGGGGTTTTATTAGTTGAGAAGGGAACGTAAATTTTAGTTTATTATTACCGGGTAACATCATTAAATTGTGATTAATTAGAATGGAACGTCGCCTTTCCAAATGAAAGGTTATGGGTTCGAGTCTCGCTTGGGACAAATTGTTTCAAATTGAGCCAGTGAGTTTTCCCAGTTATAGGTTTCCTCCTAGGTGGGTCCCGGGTTTGAGTCCGCTGCGGTTATAACCCATTAAAAAAGACATGCATGACTTACAAGAATATCCAAGCTGTTTCTGAAAAAAGTAGAAGTTTAAAAAAGTTATATTTTAAAAAAATTAGAATGGAACGTAAATTCTAGCTTATGACACCTCAAACCCTAGACAAATTCAAAATTCAACCCATACCATGATACATAAACGACATCCGACGGCCAGGATCCGACCCAATACGCGCAAGATCCGACCCAACACACCCTCCGTGTAAAAACCTTCTAACGCTCCCCAATTGAGAGTTTTCAGCTCATATACCCACAGGGGATCTTCACTTCCTCAAACAAATCTCCAAGAATCCACCAAAAAACCCCAATTTCAAAAAAGGGGAAAAAAAACCCACATCTCGTTTTCCCCCAAATTCCACCTTTATCCCCTAATTTCACATGAGAGTTTCGAATTGAAAGAGAAAATGATCGTTAGGACCTATGGTCGCCGGAGCAGCAGCAACAGCCGAAGCAGCAACAGCAACAGTTTAAATTTCGACGACACCGACTCTTTATCTCAAGAAAGCCCTCAAGAATTAGAAACCACCAACGCCGATATTTTCAATTTCGCCTTCACATCTCAAGAATCAATCAAGAATCCCTACACTTTCGATTCTTTTGATTCCGACCCGTACAGCTTCGATTCGTCTGAGAATTCGCGTAAATTGGCCGTTCTACCCCCAAGATCGAAGAAACCGAATTGAACGAAAAGAAGAAGGACAAGAAGGGAAAGAAAGGGAAAAAACCTCTGGTGATGTTGACTGAAACGACGACGTTAATGGAGACACAAGAATTTGGGGAAATGATGGAGCATGTTGATGAGGTGGATTTTGCTTTAGATGGGTTGAGAAGAGGGCAACCCGTGCGGATTCGACGCTCGAGTTTGCTGTCTTTGTTGATGGTTTGTGGCACTTTGCAGCAGCGCAGACTGTTGAGAACACATGGGTAGTTAACAGTTATGATGTGGTGTTTGTAATTGGAAGCCTAATTAATATTGTGGTTAAGAGTTGTTAATCTTATTTGCAGGATGGCGAAAACTATTATTGATGCTGTATTGGGGCTTAATCTTGATGACACCCCTAGTAACCTGGCTGCTGCAGCTTTATTTTTTGTTTTGACAAATGATGTAAGTTGCTTCATTAGGGATAAAGTCCATAGTAGACATTGCATTTTTATGTAAGAAACGATACACGCGTTATTTTTCGGGGTGTTTGGATGTGCGTTTAAAGTGATTGTTTTATATATTTAAGGGGTGTTTGGATTTGCGTTTAAAGTGATTATCGCGCCTTGAAGTGATTCTGATTATAGTTTTCTGATTATGTATTGTCAAAATAATCAGATTTTTAGAAGCAGGTAATTGTTGAGATTAATGTAAACTTATATAAGTGTATAATCTTGGTAGCTCTTATTATCTGATCTTGATTCTTCAAGTCAAAATAATCACTTTTATAATGCACATCCAATTATCCAAACATCCCTGTAATGTAACTCTGACTTTGTATTTAATATTTTGTTATTTCTGTTATGGACTGACACTATGACATAATTTACGGAATTAAGTCTTTGTTATATAATCTTTATTTCATTTCAGGGCCAAGAAGATTACCTTTTGGATTCACCTAGTGCCATTCGGTTCTTGTTAAAACTATTGAAACCTGTAACTACAAGCGCTACTAAAAATAAAGTTTCAACCCTTGGTAGCAAACTTGTAGCCCTAAGCAAAGATGCTCCCATTTTTAATGATGGAAAGGGAGACGAATCGGCCTCTGTTGCTATTTTGCAAAAGGTTGAGGAAATTCTTGTGAGTTGCAAAGAATTGAAACAAAGAGGTGAAAGTGATAGTGACACAAACAGACCTGAATTGAATCCAAAATGGGTTGCTTTACTAACTATGGAGAAAGCTTGCTTGTCGACAGTTTCTCTTGAAGGTACTTGCATGATTTGGTTAGATTCTAGGTACGATATGCATAAGTAGATGTGGCAAAATAGGTGGCTCGGGTTGAGTGATGATGAACAATAAATCTTGCTTATTTTTTGTGGATTGTTATTGATTTTGAACTTTTGGTACTATTTTCATGATTCTAGTTGCTAATTCTGTTAGGTTTATTATTGTTAGTGGGATGGTACTATTTTTAAAAATTTTTCGTTTCTATTATATTTTTATTTTAGTATTATTGCGCCTTTTTCTTTGTCTGGGGCGTGCATGAGTGTGCATTTTGACTTTGACTACCTAGGGTTAGAACAGGTAATATTTTTGTATGAGTCAAAACAGGTCAGGTTGGGGTGACCTGGATCACTTTTTGTCAAAACATTTTTAGTGCGTCAATTGTGATTTACAAAAATTATAATGTCAGTGATTATCTGATTTTTTAATAAAATGATTTGGGAGGGTTTATGCATTAATTATACACTTTGGGCAGCTTTTGACCCGTTCCCTTTTGATGTAATCTTTTTGTTTGGCACATTTAACCCGTTAGAGATAAAACCTAGCCCGAATCAGCCCATTCATAAGTAAAACTGTTTATCAAAATGACAAACAAATATTTATCAGCCATGGAAACAGCCTCCTGCACAACGTGTAGGGTAAGGCTGCGTACATCAGATCGCGAAGCGATCGGGCCCCTCCCCGGCCCCTGTGCAAATACAGGAGCTAAGTCAAGCACCGGGTTCGCCCTTTTTTATCTCAGATTATTTGCTTTTTAATTGACTAAAGAAAAATTACTAAAGTTTAGCATATACTGATAATTGATTTTTATTTGTATTATTCTAGAGACAACTGGGACTGTTAGAAAGATGGGGGGCAACTTCAAGGAAAAACTAAGAGAGCATGGGGGACTTGATGCTGTTATTGACATCATAAGGGAATGTCATGGCGTTATGGAGGTATGCCCTTTTTGAAAAATAACCTCTATTTTTGGATAGAATTACCAATTTGCCCATTTGTTGAAATCACAATAGTTGATTAAACTGATTTGAGTCTGCAAGGTTCCCTTTGAAGGGTACTTTGGACATTTGACAAACAATTGAATTTTTCTAAAATGATTTAGAATTTCTTCTATTCTCAGATTTAATGTCTAATAACATTTGTTACATTTTTCTCTCTCAAAAAAGATTTCATATTTTGCGTTTTCTCCATCACAGTTTCTTTTTGATGAAATTGATTTGGGTCCACATGGTTTCCTTCATTGTTGAAGGGTATGCTGGACACTTGACAAATAGTCGAACATTTCCTCAAACACTAAACTGGTATCTTACGATCTCATAATTCTCTGCAGGGATGGTTAAAGCAGTATTCATCTCCGACCCCTGAGCCAAAAAATATTGTTAACCTAGAAAGCCCAATGCTTTTATTGAAGTGTTTGAAAATCATGGAAAATGCTACATTTCTTAGTAATGATAACCAGGTTACGCTTATAAGTACATTTCTTGTGTAAGAACTAAGAAGTCAAATTATGAAAATAAGTTGTTGTAATTTGAACTTACTATTTCACAATGCAGAGCCATTTGCTTGGAATAGAAGATGGTGATTTTGATTATCGTCATGTTTCTCAGTCTTCAACAAAACTTATTCTTAGTGTCATTAAAATTCTTTCGGGTATCGAATCTTTATTCAAATCTTGTGTTTTTTATTTTGTGATGAAACTAATTTATTTTGCTTATTGTTGTTCTTAATCTATTTTTCTGCCATTGGTTTCCACTTTCCAGGTGTTTCTCTACTAAAAAATTCTTCATTCAGTCCTGAAATTAGGAACGGAAATAGTCGTTCCAATGGGACTGTTCTGGCTGACGACAAAGGTATTCACAATAATTAACACCAATAAATAATTATGTATAAAGTTTGTTACACTGCTATTAAACTAACATTCCCATTTTTTTTTCATCCCCTTAAACACTTTTTATTAATACTTTATTATTTCTCGTGAATCTGATTTCATAAGTTTCAACAAAAAAATAATTTTATCCAAGAGACCAAAATTTTGTATTTTGTACTACAAATTGACACATTATTTGTACATAATATCTCAATAATTAAGTCTTTTGTTGACTGGAATGCAAGTTAGAGATACACGGGAAATCCATTTAGCAACTATGAGTAGTTGAGAAGTCAGAAAGTTATCCCAAATTCTTTTATTGTGCAATCAGTTTGGGTGACATTAAACTGTTTAAACCGTTTACTCATTTCCTTTTTAGCTATATTCTTCAAGTTTACCCATTTGACCAAAATGTTTGTGAAAAATGTACCAAGATGTTTGTGGGCCAACTTAACCTGACGGGTACCAAAGTGATCAGTTTTGACCCAAATTCATTTGACCTGTTGCCTGACCTGCTTATTTTCCATTTATAGTTTTCCTGTTTAGTCTTCGATTGACTTTATTTTATTTTTTAATCAGCAGTCGACAGCAATGAGATCATATGTATAAGTTCCTCAATAGAGAATTGCAGTATGGACCAGCTCCCTTCCCAGAAGACTTCTAATGCATCTAAAAAAAACCGAATTTCGTTTCAAAGTCAATCAGGTTCTTCAAAATCTGATCCTATTTCTCGGTTTAATAGTAGTTTGCTAAAGTCAGAACCAAAATCTTCAACTTCTAAAGCAAGCAGTGGTACATCGAGTGGCTCATTAACAAAAGTAGGTAAAAAAGCCGGGACTAGTCAACACACTAAGTTTGACTTTGAGGATAGTCAAGATCCTTTTGGCAGTGAGGACCCGTTTGCATTTGATGAAGAAGAAGATGAACCCACAAAGTGGGACGTATTGTCTGGGAAGAACAACTTGTCTCAAAGTCAAAAAAGCAGTTCAGCAGTTGAAGAAGACGGAGGCCAAGAGTCAAAGCTTGACTTAATGATGTTGAGCCAACAAGATTCGACCGATGTGGAACCCCATGATTCTCCTCAAGCTTCTTGTTCACATGTCAACGATGATGAAAAATTCGATCTTTTGGCTGATTGCCTTCTTGCAGCAGTGAAGGTAAAATTTCGACAATAATTATTTGACATTCTGAGTCAAAATCTAAGATTGGTCAACAGTTTGAACTGAATAAAAAGCCTCTTTACAGGTTTTGATGAACTTAACAAATGACAATTCTGTGGGGTGTCAACAAATTGCTGCATGTGGAGGATTGGAGACATTATGTGGTTTAATAGTTGGCCATTATCCATCATTCAATTCATATTTGCCCAATTTCGGTGATCAAAAAGACAAGTCTATCCTTGAGGAGGATAATGATAATAATAAGCGCCTTAATGATCAAGAATTGGATTTTCTTGTTGCTATACTTGGATTGCTTGTTAATTTGGTCGAGAAGGATGGGCACAACAGGTTATTTCTTTTCTTTTTTCTTTTTCTTACCATAAGTTAATTGAATTTTTTACCATACAAATTATTAACAAGGTATGGATTCTTTAACTTTTAAACTGGATTATCCTTTTATTACAAATAAAGTTGGTTTAATATAGTAGATAAATGATTTTAATATAAAGTTGTCTGGATTTTCTGCAGATCACGTCTTGCAGCTACCAGTATATCGATACCTAACTTAGGTGGTTTGGATTATGAAACTACAGAAGTAATTCCTCTACTCTGTTCGATATTTTTGGCAAATCAAGGGGCCGGTGAGGCAGCTGAAGAAGAAAGACAATCGGCTTGGGTGAGTAAACTTATATAGATACCTTGTGTGTGTTTGACCCTCCGCTGATTGATAGAAATTGTTGATTTTTAGCTAAATTACCAAAATGCCCTCGAGTCAAAAGAAAATTTATGTTTGGCATGCAGTCTATAGGAGCTATTAAGAGCTTTTTTGGTCTTTCTTTTTTCTGTTTGAAAAATAAACTCAGTGAAATTGATGTGTTTTAGCTAAATGACCAAGATACCCTTGATTGTTGTTTGTGCAGAACAATGAAGATCTTGTATCGGAGGGAGAGAAAGAGGCAGAAAAGACAATTGTGGAAGCGTATTCGGCTCTTCTTCTTGCATTTCTATCTACAGAAAGGTTGGTTGGTTTTTTAGTTATATATTACCGGTTAACTTTTGGTCTTATGGGAACATATGTTCTTTGACTTTTGACAGTAAAAGCATACGAAATGCCATTGCTGAATGTCTTCCAAACCGCAAGGTTTCTGTTCTTGTGCCTGTCTTGGAAAGATTTGTGGTATGCCCTTTTTACCCTTTTTAACACTCGTATCAAATTCAAAACCCGAAAACACACTTTTCTCTAATTTACAAAAATACCCTTTTGCCAGGACTTTCACATGTCGTTGAACATGATCTCAGAGGAGACTCATTCAATGGTGCTTGAGGTAATTGAATCATGTAGGATGCAATGAAAGTGGAAAAGTAATTGAATGATGTATGAAGAGCGGAACGATGGATGTTCATTGACGGACATCTTGTACAGCTTCAACTTCCTCTTTAAAGAGGAGTAAGATAGGTTCATGTTATAGTCTTTATTAACCACATTGACCACCATTACATATTTTCATATTTCTGGTCTAATATTCATTTTATGTGAGTTTTTTTTAGTAAGATGTGCTTTCACCATCTCGGTGGTGTTTGTGACCCTTGTAATATGGTTATGCACTTATGCTTGTATGAGTCGAGTTTAAGAGGAGTTTCTTTTAGTGCTCTATAGTAATGTAGCTTGTTAATCCCGCTTTCTTTTTACGACTTATGCATCACTGTTTCATGTAAAGTAAGCTCCTTCGCCTATGGCATGAATTACATAAAGTAGATCAAAATTTATTTGACAACGGAAGTTGAATGCTAGAAAACATAAAACGCAAGACACTAATGTGGATGTCGTGTAGCACACATGCGGCCCATAGTGAGAAAGGTGGTGCGTGTAGACTAGTCTTCACAACAAAAAAAAGTAAGAGTGAAATTAAAAAAAAATGTGATTATCATTTGTACCCTAACTAACCTAATAGAGTGAACTAGGGCTATGAACGAACATGAACAAGGTCTTGTTCATGTTCGTTCATTAACGAAATTTTCTGTTCATGAACACATAACCGAACAAGATTTCCTGTTCGTGTTCGTCCGATAAACGAACGTAAATGAACAGAAACGAACGCAAACAAACGTTCATAAACACAAAAGAACACAAATTCATTTGAGAATAAAATCAGTATATTCATCTCAAATTAGTATTACACGAAATCCACCAAAAATAAATATGAATACTTGACAATTGACATAATTATCTCGACATAACTATTATAAACACAAATAACAAATATTTTAAATGATAAAATATAAAATATAAAAACTTTTAAAGACCAAACGAACATAAACGAACACATTACCAAACGTTCACGAACATAAATGAACGAAAGTAAACTTTGTTCATGTTCGTTCATTTAACTAAACGAATGGAATTTCTTGTTCATGTTCGTTCATTTATTAAATGAACGAACATAAACGAACTTCCTGCCGAACGGTTCACGAACTGTTCGGTGAACGTTCGGTTCGTTTGCAGCCCTACAGTGAACTAATAACCATCTTTCACCAACTGCTCAAATCGCCCTGGGATTATGACCAGCTACTAGCTATGTTTATGGAGGAACGCCAGAATTAACTGGTTTAGCTTGTCTGGAAACTGTTCTTGAACAAAATGGCTCCCTTCTGACACATATTCTATCTCTAGATCTAACACAAACTGTTTAACCGTTCCATTCTTTATGAAGTTCTCCACTCCTGGAAACTTCAAGAAATAATCCTTCTCCCCAATGATCAGTAACATCGGATTCTTGATTACAGGATCTTCTATGTGGTATTCTTCTTCACTTGACCTATAACAACACAATTCACAAGAATAAACAAACAAAAATAGCAAGTAATATCTCATTCAGAGAGTAAGGTCTGGAGAGGGTGAGATGGGCAAGTCTTACCTCCATCAGGCTCAGCTTCAAAAAGTTCCATCTCTTCTTTCTTTATATATTTTTAGTATAAAAACTAGTAGCATAAAGCAAATATCACAATTCACAAGAAACCGAGTTCGAAAAACCTTAAATTGAATTTTTTTTAAGGAACTTGCTCAAATGGGTCAAACCATGTTCAAAGTTTGCTCCGATCAACCCAAACGATGAAAACACGCGTTTTGACCCATTACCCGTGTCCCCTCCATTTTGCAACTTCTAGTTTTCCGGGTCAGTGTATATTGTGTTTTTATCTACCTGTAAGGAACTCTAAGTGGATCAAGAAAACCAGATTTCTCGTATAGAGCCGCATAGGCTGAAAGATCATCGTCTGTGAACCAGGATGGTAAACGGGCAGACGGGGCCACTATATCCATAATCTCTTGGTCTTCATTAGCTATCGGGATTTCGCTTCTAGAAAACAAGATGTATATGTTTCGCAAGACGGTTTTCACATCAAGACGCCCAAAATCAGCTTCAGCTCTTCCAGGTTCCTTTCAGAAAGAAAATATTGGTCAACACCATTTTTCTTGAACCAAATTCCAATGTATGTTGTAATTTGTACCCTCCATCTGTTGATATAGAAACCTTCAGGCAGCTCTATGTGGTACGTACGGGATTTGAAGGGCCGATGCGGGACACCAAGCGATATAACTCCGGTTACCCGACTGGGGCATCGGAGCGATATGAGGAATGCTGGCCTAACGCCAAAATCTTTCGCCATAAAGGAAATCTACACGCAAATTATGTTTTTTTAGAACTGCCGCGATATCATAAAAAAGACCAGCAAGGCGCTAGACGAAAAACAACAAGTAAAAGATTTCCACAAAAAAGTTTATTTATTTATTTTTACAACCTAAATACAAATACAATGGTTTCCATAAAACAGTAACACGTGCCGACAAATTAAAGGATTAGTTTATGAACCTTATCAATGCCGAGTGAATCAAGGATTGCGAGAAGATCGTCGACGAGATCGGAAAATCCAACTTCCTCCGTCGCCGGAGATGGATCTGAGAGTCCGTAGCCTCGAAAATCGGGAGCGATAGCTCTGTAACCGGCATTGGCGACGCTGATCATCTGGTGACGCCAACTGTACCATATCTCCGGGAAACCGTGGAGAAACACCACCGCCGGTGATGATATGCTTCCGATCTCGGCTATGTGAAGCTTCAGTCCATTGACTTCCACGAACTTATGCACTATCCGGTCCATTGTTGCTTAAATTCCTCCCCGGCGATTCAAACAGGAAAAAGTCAACGGCGGCACGCGTCAGTTTGGTGACTCGAAAACAAGTAGAAGGATACATCGTTTTTAATAAATATTGGATCGTTTGAATTAATAACGAAATGTTATAAATATAATTGATTTAAAATATAACAGAGAGAAAATGAGAAGGTAACAATATTCTTGCAATAGAGAATTATTACAACTATCAGACACATCATATATATATACAATATAAGATAAAACCCTAAAGCCCATAATGTTGGGCTGAACTATAAAATAGTCTGTATTTATAACACCATCTCTCAGATATTTTATATTATATACTATCAACATTATATTACTGAATAATGTTGGCTCAGTTCTGCAGGAACTAAAATTAACTGATACTGTAGGATTAGTTACATTGGCTCATTAAAAACCTTACTAAGAAAACACAGTGAGACAAAACTTAGTTAAGGGAAAAAGAGTACAACGTGTATAATGCTCCCCCTCAATTTAACATATATCTTCCGGTCTTTGGAGTACAATCTTTTGTGGTAACTGATTAACTTGATCTTTATTGTAGTCTTGATTGATTTGAGTGATGCATTCTGCATGGTCTTCATATAGTGTTGCCGAGCTTCTTTTGATCAACTCTGGTCCGTGATAATGTCTACTTTGTTGATTGCCATGAAATTGTTGTACCTCCGTATGCAAATTTATATCAAGCTATGTGTAGTCTAATAGGTAACCTGCATCACCATAAACAATTGCTTGGGACTCCATATTTTTCTCGTAGAGCGATCCCTTGTCTCAAGTCCCGCAAAGATATCAACTTATCTTTTAATTCGCTTGATAATGATGCCTCGTTAAAAACCTTGCTAGGAAAACCCAGTGGGACAAAACCATAGCTAAGGGGAAAAAATGTAGAGCGTATTATATATAATTAACAGCATACTTCCAGATGATGTTAAATCGGTACTTCAGGACCTATAAGATAGACTTATGCTACTGGATCAGTTACATCGCCTTGTTAAAAACTTTACTAAGAAAAACCCAATGGGACAAAAACTTATTGAATGGAAAAAGAGTGCAACGTGCTAGATTAGAACTATATTTCGCTAACACATATAATTAAACATAATATCATGTCTTGTGATATACACGAGATGCAACGTGCTAGATTAGAACTATATTTTGCTAGTACTGTACTTCTGGACCAAGTACTTCTTCGCCCTTTTCTTGGGGGAAGTAAGGATATCTGTGTATGTTTAGCAGGCAGACAATTATGGGTGTGCTTAGCGGATAAACTTTGTCCATATTAGAATATGTTAACATCTTCTGGATGTAATTTGATTTATGGAAAAGTATATACTCGAACATCAGGTCGAGGAATAATTTAGCCGTGTCAAGGTCTTACATGGCTGATTTTATCAAACTTAGACCCCATTTTTTCAAAATATATACTGAGCCGATTGTACCATATACGACTAGTTTTCTTGAGACTATATAAAAATCTCTTGAGATTTATAACATACATCTAGGGGTACTTATTATAATGTTTCAGGCATTTCTAACCCTTTAGGGATTTCCATGTATATGTCACCTTCAATTTTTCCATACAAATATGTAGTGACAACATCTGTAAGTTTTCTGAAGTCCTTTTGAGATTGCGAGACCGATTAAACGTCTAAAGGTTATCGCATCCGCTACAGGGGAACACGCTTCCTCATAATCAAGTTCTGGGATTTGGAAAAAAACCTTAATGTTACAAGTCGTGCCTACATCGCATAATCTCATAATTTTCATTTCTTTTTATTTAAAGACACCCATTTATAACCTATTGGTTTGACGCTTATGGGTGTTCGGACTACAGGTCTGAAAACGTTTTTGCTTGTTAAGCTAATTTAATTCAGCCTTTTAGGCATCTTGCCATTTTAGTCAGTCATATCTGTGTATGTACTCTTACAGAGTCTTAGATACGTAATCTTTTTCTTCGATTACATCTATTGCTATAGCATATGCAAATATTTTATTAACACGTGTTTCATTTCGGTTCCATATTGTATTGTGTTGTACATAATTTATTGAGATCTCATATTTGTTTGATATATGAGTTTCTTCTGGAACTCCATTTTCTCTTCTGGGACATTATAATTTTCTTCTGGAATCTTATTAGTCTCTTCTAAGACATTTACCTCTTCTGTGGTTTTATCCCTTGTTTGTGTGATTTCGTTAATCTCTTATGGGATTTTATCAATAACCTCTTATAAGTTTTTGTGTGTAACCTCTTCTGGGGGTTAGACCAACTGTATTATTATGCTCTTTTTGTTCTCGTGGGTTTTTATGTTTGGAACCGATTTATTTCCCACATTTCCTGTATATGGCAATATTTCTATGATTACTTCAGTTTGAGCAGGTGAAGTTTATGCTGGTATATGTGACTTTGTCACTCTATTTGTGTGTGTGAATGCATCAGATAATTCATTTGCTAGTGTTTGCAAAAGCATGGAATATTAGACTTCAGACTCATATTAACCACTTCGGGGTTGATGATGATGCATTCGATTTTTTGTTTTTATGTATTATCAGTCTTTCCTTTCTTTATCCAATCTCCCCCTAAGACTGGGAATAATGTCTTATTTAGACAACATATTATGTTGTAAACATGTCCCATTTTGGTACATCATGATGGCGGTATTGGTACATAGATCGCACTATAAAAATATTTATTATTGAGACAAACTTAGTTCTCTTTCGGAGAACATTTGTACAGGGAGTATTTATGATCAACAGTTGGTTTTGAACTGATTAGTGCAACGGTATGCCCTCATGTAGAAGATGGCAATTCACATCTTTCCAATAACTTTCTAGCTATTAACTGTAATAATGTTATTAGTAATTTAGCTAAAACTTATATTTGAACATAATCTGCTGAATGTTCAATATTTATCTCTATAGACATACAATAAGCGGACAAATGCTACATATAAGATAGCTAAAAGGCTCACACGTAACCATATAGAGATGTGTCTCTTAAGATCTAAAATACTGAAAAATGGTCTACATGGAGATTAACATGCCCACATATGTCCTCTTGAATTCTTCCCAAATATAAGAGGGATTCTTTATAGGAGTTTGTTTTTAGAGAGCTTAAAGATTAATTTGCTGAGAGAACTCACTGCACATGATAAGTCTTCTGGTAGCAAAAATTTTAAATTGTTGAGAGGGCGCTTGTTGACACTTTTAATCATTCACCTCATCACGATGCTACCTCGATGACCTATTTGGTCATGATGTATAAAGATAGTATATTTGGCTAGTAACTTCTGGTTACTTATCACATTTGAATTTTGTTAAATATATTTTCTATAATATATTCTAGATGGTAACATCGCTAGTTTTCCAATATGGTCTTCTAGCCATATTTGTCATGTGTAATTTGAGATATTAGGTATCATTTTCGATCAAGCTTTCGTTGTAATAGCCGTCTAGCCAAAAGTAGTTGAAAACTTAGTAAGTTTCTTCAAGATTTACTAGAATATAAGACATATCTGGTACATGTAGGTAAAATGACACATACTTTTCTGGAGCATTCAATAAAGTTGCCAATACATGTAATAGTACCAACAAGCGTCTCTATTGGAGACAACTGATAAGAGTATTCTAATGATTTAGGATAATCTTAGTTGTGCAACTATGAAGCGGACATTTATCGACTGGTTGGTACTATAACTCTGCTGGAGTACTGTGTTATAGGTAAATAAGATGACCATGCTCTCCTGGAGCATTCAATAGTTACAAACACTGCTATCTACCCGATAATAATCATTGATGGCTAAACAACAATATCCAAATGAAGAGGTGATAACAGAGCTACAAGGGTGCCTTTAATAAGGATTGTTTCAATCTCTTTCTCATTTTCTTTTATTTGTTTTCTCATAGATGTCAACTAGGTGATATAGTTAGTCATTCTACTTTGTGGTAGATGTTTTCTAGCCCCCTTGTAAGATCTCCCCCTCAGTGGCTGACCCATGTTCTATCGGTTTAACACTAATGTAGGGTTTTTGATCATGAAACTCTCGCCTCCATTGTCCATGCGTATATCCTCTGCTGGGGCCACGTCCTCTTTCTCTCCTCTGTTCGTCTGAATGATTGTCACATTTGCTTCAGGAATGTGCTAGTATCGATAGTTGCTCCTGATGTTTTAAGTAGGATTTTTCTCCAAAGCTATAACACATGATATGAGCTAAGAGTATTTTGTGAAACTATATTCTCTGTACTACTGTGACAAGGAGTATCTTAAGAGTGTCAACATCGGTGATGTCTCAACATAGTTTTTAATTGGAGGTGATGTGGATAAGAGTGGTGTTGTACTCACTAACCGACTTAAAATCTCCATTCATATGTAGAGAAGTTTATAGCAAGCTTTTCGTATGAGGACCAACTGCCGGTGGTTGCGGAGAAAAAAAATCATGGCATTGACTTTCGCTTGGAGGGAAGTCTTGTTACAGTCAAAGAGTTTGGATTTTGGCATCTAGAGTTTATGAGTGGAAGTTGTGCCGAAGATGTCGAGTGCAACAAACTCGAGTTTGGAAAGTTTTGGCATTATGTCTATAAGGAAAGATTTATTGTACTTAAAAATGTACTTTTGTATACATCTGGCAGAACTTCGGGTTCTTGATAAATAGAACTCTATGTTCTTTGATGTACTTTTAGGTAATTGGTCATATATGCCGGGTTTTATTTATTTAACCAATACTAAAGATTTATATATGTAACAACTGATATAGATTTATTTAGTTACAATTCGACATATACTTTTTTTTGAAAGGCAAATTTCAATAGAAAGAACACAGCCACCCCAAGACAGGGCAGCAAAACAACACACCATTACATAATTACAAAATTTCGCCAATTCTCCCAAGAAATCGGCATAGACTTGGATCTACTATTATACCATAAGAACCCCCCGGAAACGATCTCACTCATAATATCGTCGACCTTAACCGGTTTCTGCTCAAACCTCAACCGATTCCTAGCTCGCCAAATGCTCCAACACTCGATGACAATAATACCATGAAGAATGTCCCTATCCTGCTTCTTAAAACCCACATGCCTATGGATCTCCACAAGGTATCTGAAGGAGAAAACAAAAAAATTTTGAACCTTACACCAAGTACTAACCTTATTCCAAATGATCGAGGCGATATGACAAGACGTGAAAAGATGATCCACCGTTTCATCTCCGAAGTCGCACATCGCACACGAAAAGGGACCAGTGTCAACTCCTCTCTTCCAAAGCGCATCCGAGGTAGGGATTCTCCCCATCTCAGCCAGCCAAGAAAAAATATTGCATTTCATAGGCACCCATTTACTCCACTCCATCACGTACCAGTTGGTAATGGGCGATTCACTATTAAAAGCATCTTTAACTATCCCAATCGAGAATTCCCCCACCGTTCCACCATTCCATGTCCACGAATCATCCCTGCCAGAGACCACCACTTGGATCATTAGGGACTCCAATCGAGTCACCTCCGAGAGTTCCAAGTAGAATCCGGACTTCTACTCCAATAAGCGCACAAGACTCCCCCTATACCTACCCTATCTTTTACCGAGCATCGTTTATCTACTTCCAATCTGAACAAAGCAGGGAATTCATCCTTCAGTTTCTTATCTCCGATCCACAAATACAACCAGAACATCACCCCGTCCCCTCTGCCGATGACGCCTTTAAAAAAACCTTCCAAAGGGACTCCTCCCACCACAGTTTTGACTACAATACTAATAATGTTACACCATACCCCTCCCAGATTCTTTCTCACCGGGAACATCTCCCACCCATTCCTTCGTGAGTGTAAAGCATTCACCACCTTTTTCCACAGAGCCGGGCCATCCGCTTTAAAACGCCAGCACCATTTGACCAAAAGAGCATAATTAACCTTCCTAAGACTATTAAGACCAAGACCTCCTTCCCGTTTAGAGGTAGCCACACGATCCCATGCCACCCAATGGATTTTTTTTGTATTACCGACGCCACCCCAAAGGAATTTTTTGATCTTAGCCTCCAAGTCATTTATGACTTTAACCGGGGCCTTATAAAAGGAAAGATAGTAAACTGGAAGGCTTTCCAGCACCGACTTAACCAAGGTAACTCTACCCCCAATTGAAATAAGAGATGCCTTCCAAAGAGCCAGACGTCTCTCAAAAACCTCATATACCGGTTTCCAATTCTTAACCCTGTTCATATTTGCCCCGACCACCAGCCCCAGATACTTGAAAGGGAGATCTTCCACTTTGCATCCAATAAAAGAGGCCATATTCACCACCTCTAAATTATCCACCCCAACCCCATAAAGATAAGACTTAGATAGATTAGTTTTAAGTCCAGAGCATAGGTAAAAGATCCTAAGAATCCTAACCACATTCAAGATGTTTTGGCCAGACCACTCCCCAAGAATGATCGCGTCATCGGCATAGAAGAGATGAGAAATTAGCGGACCTTCATTTGGTAACTTGATCCCGGCTAAGCACCCCACTTCACAGGCTTTAGAAATCATTTTGGACAGCGCCTCCATCACTATGGTAAACAAGAACGGGGACAAAGGGTCTCCTTGCCGCATACCTTTCTCGCATTGAAACTCGAAAGTGGGCGACCCATTTACTAAGACTGAAGACCGAGCTGACACCAAAATACCACGCACCCATTCCCGCCATTTACTAGGAAACGCCATTTGCTCCAAAATGGAAGTTACAAAATTCCAATTAACATTGTCATAAGCTTTTTCGAAGTCGATCTTTAAAATAAAAGCCTTCTTCTTCGCTTTCTTGAGCCAGTTAACAACCTCATTAATCACTAAAGGCCCGTCAAGGATGAACTTTCCTTTTATAAACGCCGATTGGGAGTCCGAAATGACCGAGCTCAAAACTTCCTTGAGGCGATTAGCAACAATTTTCGAAATAACCTTGTTGATGACTCCGACAAGATTTATAGGCCTATAATCTCCAAGAGAGGAAGCATCATGAGACTTCGGAATAAGGGTAATAAACGAGGAACTACATCCCCTATTAATCATCCTGTCTCTGAAAAAACAATCCATAATCTCTTTAAAGTCTTTTTCGAACTCCTGCCAGAAATATTTTGTGAACCTGAAGTTCAGACCGTCTGGCCAGGCGCCCTATCCCCACGACACCCAAACACCGCCTCCTTAATCTCAATTTCAGAAAACGGTTCAACCAGCAAGATTTTCCCCCCCCTCCTGTAGTTGATTCAAATTATTACATAACAAGCCCGGTCTCAATCTGTGCGACTCCTTAAATCTTTCCTTGAAAAAGGAGAACACCTCCTTTTTAATCTTAGAAGGCTTATCACACCACACCCCTCCGATAACCAGCCCTGGTATAGAGTTTACCACCTTCCTCTTATTAATAATAGTGTGGAAAAACTTTGAATTCTCGTCCCCTTCTAAAGCCCACCTCGTGCGAGATCGCTGCTTAAGCTCCAAATTCTTCTTTAAAGCAATATCCCGCAGCGATTTCTTACATTCCATCCACGACCATTCCTCTTCTTCCGTCAACTCCCTTTCATTTCTCACTCCCTCCAGCACCTCCAAATCCTTCATCGCAACAGATTCCTCCTCCCCAGTTCTTTTTAACATATTATCCCTCCAATTTCTCAAAAACTCACGGATATGGGCGAATTTCCTGTTCAAAGATATGTCTGGAGGGCCAGAGAAGGAAAAGGACCGAAGCGCATTTACCACCGCTTCTTCATAACCCGGTTGGCCAATCCAAGAGTTAAAGACCCTAAATGGGCGAGGCCCGAAATTAATCTTTAGTCGTAAGAGTAATTGGGCAATGATCCGAGTGCTTCGCGGGGAGAGCCCTGAGACACGCATCCGGCCATTTATTGAAAAAATTCCCGCACACCAACATTCTATCAATTTTACTCTTCTTCTTCCCATTGTCTCTACAGCAAGTATACTTCATACCTTTCATACTATACTCAAAAAGCCCATTTCTAAAAATAAAGGAATTGAAGTTCCTTGCACAAGAGGCTTTGAAATACGAATTCAGCCTCTCTTCCTGGGATCTAACCGAATTGAAATCCCCAAGGAGAATCCACATCCCCCCACCCCCACCCGTAATAACCGAACTTATCTCCTCCCAAAGCGATTGTTTCGCCCGGACTCCTTGCGGAGCATACACATTCAAAATATTTACCTCGGAGTTGTCCCCCTTCACTTTTCCTTTAATTAACAGAAAATTCCGGTTTTTAACACACCTAACAAAATCAAAGACCCCTGGATCCCACATACTCACCAAGCCTCCAGATTGACCAATGGAGCCCACATACTCCACCTGTAAAGGTTTATTACCCCATAAACTAGACACATCCCTCTCGGCGATCAGGACTCTTTTAGATTCCTGGATAGCTATAAAATCCACCCCACAACTATATTTAACTCCCCTTATCCAGTCGGCTTTCTCCCCGGACCCCAGCCCCCGAACATTAATAGAAAGAGAATTCATACTTGAAACACATTGTTACCTTCTTCCCGGATGGAATCCTGAACCAAGAGACGAAAATTGTTAAGGCTGACACCCAATAATTGACCAACTTCCACCGTGGCTTCCACTTCCTTATCTAAAGCCGAAGGAAACGCGGCTGCGTCAGTCGATAAAACTGCCCTACCATCCACCGGTTCCACACCAAAAGTTCCATCCTCACCTTTGCCAGGGATATCACTAGTGACGCCTTTGTTTAGATCGAAACTTAACACAGGCGAGATCCCCTCCGACCCTCCACCCGCATCTTCCGATCCTACCTCCACCTGCTGCTCGCAACATCCCACCTCTTTCTCAGCTGGACCTAAGCCCAACAATATATTTAGATCAAACGGATCGTCCTCTAACTCTTTCCTCTGCCGCTTCTTGGGCCTAACTGGCTCATGAGATGCAACTTTTTTTTGTGGGCCCGGCCCAAAACAAAAGAATTTCTTTTTATTTTTATATTACCAAAGTCAGAGCCACCACCGAAACCCGACATTTTACACTGTGGCCTACATTCTGACACCGCCGGCAAGCAGCCATCCTCCTCTACGCCAGTCGATTGATTTCCAGAAACTTCCTTCGAGGCACAAAACTCTCCATCTTCTAGACCGTCCTCCTCTCTGACCGCCTCTCCCTCTTCTACTAGAATTCCCACCGGAGAGGTAGCAACATTCAGGCAGTCAGGAATCCAGTCCCCCAACTCTTTCGAAATCCAAACTTTGAAGCATTTGCTCTTCCACTTGAGTGTCACCGACTCCTGAATCTTTACCCCATTACCAACAAGAACTCCGATACACGCCACCGATAGATCACATTCCTCCTCCAACAACGAAGGATTGTGCAGCACCTTCCCAAACAGAGAACCAATGGAGTCGAAAACATTGATGCTCATCAAGTGAAGAGACACACCAGTTATCTTAAGCCATGCGATTCTTTCGAACTGAAGGGACTGACCCTCCCAGAACTCTAGGAAATCAAACCACCTCTTCCATACATCCGACATCAACACACATCCTTCTGCCAACTCACGATTGGGAAAAGATAGAAGAACTGAGAGCCCTCCAAGAAATTTAACACCGATCTCTGATCCTCCAATATCATTGATAAACAATTGAAGATCCATTAAAGCTTTCAAACTGGAAGCTCTCCCCACTAATGATTTGGTTTGAAGCGAAGCAAACGCCATTGTCTCGTCTGTCACTTTGACAACCTTTTGCCCGGTCCCATCATTTTCGCCCCGATGTTTGCCCGAAAGACCTCCTTGATTAGTCAAAGCATCCTTGAAAGACCTCCCCCTTTCTGCCTGGCCCCGATCGACGAAACTAGGAATCTTCTGGTCATGAGGTTTTGGCATCCGCTGTTCCTCCTTCTCCCGTCTTTCGTTTTCCACTGCGAACCTCACTATATTGATTCTAAGCTTATTTCCCCCCATTTTTACCCCTTGGAGATGGCGCTCTAAATCCTTACCACTCTTGACATTCTTAAAACTTATAAAGCCAAATCTATTCCCTTCTTTGTCTTTCTTCCTTGTGATTTATACCCCTGCGACTTCCCCAAACTCCCCCAAAAATTCGGATACATCCCAAGGATTACATCCGTTTGGAAGGTTAGACACGTAGAATTTGATGAAATTCGCTTCAAAACTCCCCCTCCGACTACCACCGTCTTCCCTTCGTCTTCTTCTCCCGCCGCCGACTACCTTTGCGTCCATTAAAATACGCCCTTGAAAAAATAGCCTCCCTAATATTCTTGCTGATTAGAAAGTGGGTCTCTATGTGGATTAAAACCACGAGGAGAAGAATATGACTGGCCAGAAAAACCACAGAGTAAATGCATAAAATTTGAATTCATAATTGAATGACCATGGATTGGTTCATTAACTTTAATTATTCATCCCATTTAAGTGTAGGGTTTAATAAAATTCAAGTCAAAATGGAAGGGCTAACTTGTAACATTTGTTAAAACATGAAGGTTGTGTTTCTATCACTGGAGTTTACAGCCACGTCTTCAAAATCAAGGAGGAATTTTGAAAATTCAACTAAAGGTAACTAGGAATTTACCCGCCTCGCGTTGCGACGGCGTCGAATTTATACGGCAGTCATAAAAGGTTCGGCTCGTCACGGTAACACAACGGTAACGGAACTCGCTATAGACAACGATACAAAAAAAAACTCGTTTTGAATACAACTCAGTTTAAAAAAAATTATATCGGAACGTTGAAAAAAAACTAAAAACAGCCGCGCACTTCGTATTTTGAAAGAATTTAACGAAACAAAAGCTATTAAAGAAAAACGAAGTTAATAGAAAATGAATCGGATTAAAAACGTATATTATATATAATATAAGGGTAGAAAATGAAAATATAAAAAGAAAAAGAATTTGCTATGTCAAATGGATGGATTGTGTGGCTTTTTGAAACTCACAAAGTATAGTGCTCAAAACAAAAAGAAATCAAATTAAACTATTCAAAATCTAAAAATCTCGATCAAACCCTAATTCCTAAAAATCTCGATCAAACCTTAACTAGCTTTCTCTTCTGCCGGGTTTCTCTGTCAGTCGGAGCTTTCTCTTCTGTCCATCAGAGCTTTCTCTTCCGGCCGGAGATCCAGAGTTTTCTCCGTTTTTGCCTCTGATTACCTCTTCCCCTGTCAGTCGCATCTTCTTCTACCTCCTGCTGCTGCGACACACGTATAACTAGGGTTTTCAATTGGGTTTTTTCAGCCGGGTTTTCATTTCATGTTGTTATTCCGTGCGTTGGAGGCACTCCTTTTCCGAACAACCAGGTATGCTTTCTTCCTGACGGTTGATAAGGAACCTAGTTAAGGTTTAAAACATAAAAACCCTAGGATCGGCGGCTGGCAATTGAGAATTGGAGAAGGATAGGCTTGCTCTTTGGTCTTGTATCCCGAGATAGACACAAGAGTTTGAGGCTTCATATGGTTTTCAAAGGGAGTTTTGTTTATTTATTTTTCCATTAACTTGAGGATCGAATTTTGATTTAAAAATCTGAGAGCGCCTAGGGTTTGTTTGGGGAAGAAGATGAACTGCAGCCTCCTGTTTAAAAACGTTTTTTCTGGTTAAATAAATCACACGATTAGCAACGGATTGGTTAATTTCAAATTGGGATCTGCCACAGTTAGCGCACTCATGACGTAGCTCTTTCTTGGTGGGGTGTCTGGGAGGGTGAGCAACTGTAGGTTGCTTTCCTCTCCTTCGTTTCTTGGGTGGGTTGATACCTGGCCTCCTACTCACCTCGAGACGGCGGACTTGTTATCACTTCTTGGTTTTGTTTGTTTCCAATGGGCTCTGCCAAGGGTAGGAGCATGGCATCCAGTGCCTCTGAAGGGGATGTTGGCTCCACCTCGTACAATGGAGTGTGACTATGCCCCTTTAGGAATTTCCACGAGTGTAAAGACGGCAAGCCTGGGTCCTCTGGGTATAACAGATTGGTCGCGCATTTTCAGCAATTTCATTTTAAAGATGATCGTAAAGAATCCCTTCAGGATGCACTATCCAAAGATTTAGACTTGTTTTCGAATGTTGGGGAAACCCTGCGGGTTTTTGGATATTGGTTGTGTGGGAGGTGCATGAAGACACACGCACTTAGTAGGGGGTGTCATCATCCAGATGGTGTTTTCACGTTCTCTAGGAAATCCGGGTCTGATGAGGATTTTGTGTGGGGATCCCAAGGCCCCAAGATCCTGGGATGGCATTTGAGATTAGGACCCTGCAGGGAGTGATGGGAGATGTCGCTCTCCTTGAACGTGTTTTCTCCCTTCCGGTTTGAACTGTTAAGAGCATCCCCCCAAGCTGTCGTTTGGCATTTGCACAAGCTTTGACAGGTGCCATCCGTAAAGTAGTAGCTTCCCCTGGGACTGTTGAAAACTGTGTCAAACTCTTGCTCTTACCCCGTTGTACCCTTAAGGTGGTTAAGCCGTCTGCCAGGCAGGAGCGAAGGTCGGGTAATCGAAAGTCCTTGCATTGTGATAGTATTTTGCGGGCCTTAGCTATGTGGAAGGAGGGCTCTGGTTTTGAGGTTTTGGTCAATTCCCTCCTCGCCGATAGTGGAGAAGGGGTCGTGCGTGGGGGGGAGGCACACCGGGAGATAGCTGAGGAGGTTAGCCCCAACATCAAGCAATGTCTCAGGAAAGTGAGTGATGGTCACTTCAATGCTGCAGTTAAGGTGTTGTGTTCCAGTGGGGTTGCTCCCCGGGGGGAATCTACCATGCAAGCCCTTATCGACAAACATCCCTTCGCGCCGCCCCGAACCTCCCTTCAATTCCTCTTTCCCAACCTGCGTTATCCGTGGATGAAGACTGCGTTCACAGGTGTGTGAAATCTTTCCCGAAAGGGACATCTTGTGGGCGTGATGGCCTCCGGGCCCAACACCTGTTGGACGCTCTTAGCGGCGAGGGGTCGGCGACTGCCTCGGGACTGCTTACTGCCATCACTGAAGTGGTAAACCTTTGGCTAGGGGGGTTATGTTCTAGGGTGCTCCCGGATTTTGTTGCTTCGGCCCCCCTAACCCCTTTGTTGAAGCCTGATAATGGAATTCGCCCCATTGCTGTGGGGGCAATTTGGAGAAGATTGGTCTCCAAAGTAGCCATGAAGAAAGTTGGGAAAGAAGCTGTTACGTACTTGGGGGACTATCAATTTGGGGTGGGGGTCCCCAATGGTGCGGAGGCGGTGCTGCACAGCGCTAACAGGTTCCTTAATTCTTTTCATTCAGATGGCTCGCTGGCCATGCTTACGGTTGATTTTTCCAACGCTTTCAACTTAGTTGACCGTTCGGTTTTGCTTCGCGAGGTCCATCGCCAATGCCCCTCCATATTCCCGTGGGTTCAATTTCTGTATGCCCAGCCTGCTAGGCTATACGTGGGGAATGACTGCATCGGGGCATTCACGGGGGTCCAGCAGGGGGATCCCTTGGGACCTTTGCTTTTTGCCCTAGCCTTACACCCCTTAGTGCTTCAGGTGCAGGAAAACTGCAAACTCCCCTTCCATGCTTGGTACTTGGATGACGGGACGGTTATCGGGGACGCTGTTCAGGTTGCTAAAGCTCTTGACATCATCGGTTCGGAGGGTCCAGCCTTGGGGCTACGGCTTAATATTAGAAAAACTGAGGTATTTTGGCCGACATGCAACGGGGTGAAGGTCCGGCTAGGGCTTTTCCCCAGTGAGATTGGGAGGCCGGAGAGAGGTGTCAAACTGCTAGGAGGGGCAGTCAGCTGTGATGCCAGTTTTATTAGTGGTCTAACGGCTAACAGGGCAACGCGATCTGTTGACATCATGGGACACCTTCCCTTGTTGCGGGATCCTCAAAGCGAACTCCTCTTGCTTAGATCTTGTATGGGGGTTGCAAAGTTGCTATTTGGTTTGCGAACTTGCCAACCCCCCTTTGTGGATGATGCGGTTTCATGTTTTGATAAAGGTCTTCGAGAGGCAATAGAAGACATTGTCGTATGTGGGGGCCCTTTTTTTGGTGAACTCCAGTGGCGGATCGCGACCTTGCCGATGCGGCTAGGTGGGTTGGGCCTTCTGTCGGCCCGGGATGTGGCTGCCTATGCCTTTGTGGCTTCCAGGTCTCAATCTTGGGAGTTGCAGGACCACATCTTACGCAACAGTGGGGTTGCTACCACTGACCCGGATTATGCCAGCGCCCTGGATCGATTGCATGAATCTCTCCCTGATTTTGATCTCGGCGGTTTCTCTAACAAGGACACCGCCCCCAAAAAACCACAGAAAACTTTAGCGAATGCCCTTTGTTGTCGAATCGCACAAAGTTTGGGAGAAGATTTCCTTTTGTCCCCTCGCCAGAAAGCCGTCATTGAATGCTTACAGAGGCCTCACGCCCAAGATTTCTTAACTGTTATTCCTATTGAAGGTCTGGGTCAACTTATGTCAGCGGTGGAGTACCGGTCAATCCTTAAGTACCGTCTGATGATCCCCATGTTCCCGAATGATGAAACTTGCCCAGTCTGCCGTAAAGCATGCCTGGATAAATACGGGGAGCATGCATTACACTGTAGAGAGCTGCCGGGGTTTAAGTATCGCCATGATTTTGTTCGAGACGCGTTAATGGATATTCTCAAACGAGCAGGGATCTCGGCAAAGAAAGAGGCACCGGTTAATTTTCTTACGGACCCGGCGGAAGGGAGGTCCACCCTTTTGGTTGGGAGGGCGGGAAACATGCTTGTGTCGATCTCACAGGTGTATCCCCCTAGCTGGTGCGGGAAAATGGGTTTGTGGCGGGGCAAGCGGTTATGAAAGCAGAGTCAAAGAAGGTGGAAAAGCACGCGAAAGCTTGTGAGGATAATCAGCATGCCTTTGTCCCCCTGACGTTTGACACGTTTGGCACCTTGGCGCCGGAGGCGGTTCGGTTCTTGGCTAGAGTTCAGCGTGTGGTCCACAGCAACTTTACGACTCCTCAGGGGCGAGGCTTTGTTTTTAGTAGATTAGGGTTTTCCATTCAGAAGGGGATGTCGGCGCAGTTTGTTGCCCGTCTACCTGCTATCCTTATGTAATTTGTCTTGTTGATTGTCGAACCAAAAAATTACTACTAAAAAAAAAAAAATTGAAATATTTCTAAGGTTTATCAAACTAAACTATTCAATTCCTAAGGTTTATTAATAATAAAGAGAATTTTAAAGTACTTTATCCAAAATCAGCGTCTCCACATGGATTCACCAGAAAAGTAATATATTCGGTCAATTTGATTAAAGATTCACCAAAAACTTGAACCACGAAACACCTCTAATTCGTCTGTCATATCCATATTGAACCACGAACGAAACTTCTCGGACCCGGTGGTCGCTTTAAGGAGACTTAACAAGTACAGATCCAGAGAGGTAGTGAGATAGATGACGTCGGAAGAGAGGGTGTGATGCTGAGATTCCAGAGGCGCCGGTTTGCGGCTGAATACAATTTGTCGGAGCTGGGTTTTCGAGAGATCATTTTGGGGGTTGAATGGTCGCCAAAAGTACGCGATCGTTGTGGTGAGTGTGACAAACGGCGGATCACAAGTGGGGTGACGGTGAGTGACATCAGAGGTTCAATTTTTTTTTGTTTGGATAGTACCGAGTATGTCAGTTTCATCCGCCTTACAGTCATTTGAAGATCCACCAAAACAACGGTGGTTCACAGTACAAATCGTGTGGCTGTCTATATGGTAGCCTAAAGTGATCAAGATGCTCTCTATTGTCTAGGGCACCAACATCCCACCCAAGAATCAAAAACAAAACCCAGTTTTACGAAGCCAAATTTCTTAAAAAGGTGTAATTATATTTGCATATACAAGAACGAGATCGTAGTTGTTACCTGGAAAAATTGATGTTGGTGAATCTGAAACAGCGATTGGAAACACTTGTTCTTGGTGGCACTCGTTTGTTCACCGCAATAGCAGCAGCCTTGTCAATCAGATGGTTCAAGAGCTATCGTGCTGATGACGCAAAATATAACAGAGAGAAAATGAGAAGGGAACAATATTCTTGCATTAGCGAATTATCACAAGTATCAGATACATCATTTATATATACAGTATAAGATAAAACCCTAAAGTCCATAATGTTGGGTTGTGTCATAAAATAGTCTGTATTTATAACATGATTGTTGTTGGAAAATATTTTGTGAAAATAAAATTATACAAAATTGTATTATTTTTTTATTCAAGTTTGCTAGTTGAAACACCATGTTGAATTAGTCAAAATCCATTTAACATGTCTTTTAAGTTTTAGTCAAATACTTAAAAGTTTTGGTTAATGGTGAATGGGGTGTTACATCTCATGAGTTTATGGTGAATGTGATGTTTCAACTAATTTTCAAGTATAAATACCAAGGTGGTCTTGGTTGAAAAATACACCAAACAACACAATCTCTCTAGTGTTCTCTCCTTCTTTCTCCTTAAAGAATTCAAACAATTCTTTGATCATCTTCATCATTTTCTTTAAGGTACAATTCGGGTGCTAGAGCCTTCCCTGGCAGTACATACTGCTTAGGCCGTTGTACCCTGGGAAACAAAACGGGGAGAGACCCGGAATTTGTTTTAAGGGCCCCGTGTCAAACACGATCCTCAGTCAAAATTGGAATTATGTTCTTGTATTTTGTGATTTTTCAGTTGTATTGGTATTTATAATTTACTTGCTTTCCTAGATAGGTTTGATTCTTTGTATTGTAATCGTAATATTAAAAGTGTTTTATTTTTATACGCGAACGGATTCCTACAATTATCAATTTCATTGTAATTTATTATATGAGATACAGTTAACCTATATTCTCAATTAGCACATCATGTTAACTAAGCGGTGTATCTCATAACCAAAAGATTGGGCGTTAAAATTTTGCAAGGTGTAGATATGGTGTATTTATTATAGAAAATCTAGGTATTGTTTAAAAATAAGATATAACTAACCTATAGGAGGGAACATCAAATAGCACGTGTTACTGATATTGGATCCACCTCGCAATTAGGGGTGTTCATTTTACCCGAAACCTGAATACCGAACCCGACCCAAATTACCCGAACCCGAACAACCCGAACCCGTTTAAGATGGAACCCGAACCCGAAGATAGTATTCGGTTTGGTAATTGGGTTAAAAAAAGGTTAATCGGGTTAAACCGATTAACCCGAATAATAATAAAAATGTATTTTATTATTAATAGTTATTTGTAATCTTATCTCAATATACATCTAAACATTTTCAATGTTTATTTTATTTCACTTTTTTTTAATATATGATTGCAAACGGACGAGCGGACATGAAGGTGAAAATATGAAGAGTGAACACTGTTAATGAGTTTATTGGTTGATACGATTTGTATTTTTTTTAGTTTATACGATTGGTTGATACACTTTGGTTTTATGCTTATTTTATTTAATGTTTTTTTAGTTAATATACGTGTTTAGTGCATTGGATTGAACGAAAAATCATATTGAGAGTGTTTTTATTTGACATTTTGTGCTTATTATTTAATAAATATCATGTTAAGTTAAATAATAAGGTATGCGTTGCAACTTGTATTTAGAAACCCGAATACCGATTAACCCGACCCGAATAAACCCGAAACCGAATAACCCGAAACCATTTAACCCGAATCTTATTTGGGTCGGTAAACTGGTTGGATTCTTATAACAAAAAATCCGAATAACCCGAACCGAATAACCCGAAACCCGGTTAAAAAACCCAGAGAACACCCCTAAATCCAGTACATATTACTGAAGTTCAAAGAAATCTTGTACGAATCTCACAGCCACCACAGATCCGAACGAGGTCGCATCAATCTACCTTCATTCATGGTAGCAACGATTTTTTCATGCTTCTCATCACCGTCTTCGTCTACTTCCTCGTCTTCAAACCAAAAACAATCTATGGTTTTTTCCTGTTCAATTAACCACTCACATGGATCTCGTTGCCCGCTTCTTTTCTCTCTTGCCTACGGAGACATTCAGTTATACATTGTATTACACTTTCAGCAATCGAAACCCTAACCCTAATTGTTTATCAACTAACTGATTTACACTGCCTATGAATTGACTTGTTTTTTGTGTCTCTCATCAGGCAATACTTGATGCTTACAAGGATGAAATTGCAAACCCTAAGTATGCTTTTAAGGTTGGATCCCCTTTTCTTTTTGTGTGATCACGTTCACATAGAACTGCACACATTATTGTTTTGTTTTTGTTTATGGCAATGCTAGAATGGTTTTCCAGCAGTTGACAATTTTCTTTTAGAATTTAGTTACTGTGTTATTCAGCTATCTTGTATAAGCAGTAAGTTTAAAGTTTCAGATGTTGAAATTAAACTATGAAAGCTGAGAATTGTATTACATTTGAATAGCTAATATTTGACCACTATGAACAATGTCCATTTTTTGTGTAAAGATGAAGAAAATTACATATATTTAAAGAGTGAACAGATTGTTACTATTATTTCCTTTTTGTTTACAAGTTTATGGAGCCCTATGTGGTTCAAGAGTAGTCCTCACTTAAAGATGGATGATTTCAAGAGTGATAAATTGAATAGTTATGTGCAAATGTCTATTCCTCCTTTCTACAGCAGCAATCATGTCCTAAATTAATAGCAATGTTTCACTTTTTGGCGTATTTTCTTGCAAAACTCGCCTAGTTTCCCGTTGTGAATTTAAGAGGCAGTAATTTCGACCCGTTTATATACAAATTGGTTAATTTGGGTTATGTTATGTTTTATCTCTGATGGGTTACCGGTCAACGGGTTGAGCTGATTTTACTAAAAGTGAAACAGGTTGATTCGGTCAACAGGTTCCAAATATTCCGAATTGTATTCACAAGGATAAAACTTTCTAATTGCCTTATTGAGAGAAATCTTTAACTTGTTTTTGTAATTTACAGTTTTTATATTTTTATTTAAGAAATAGCAAAAAAAATGTTTGCGTGTCGGCTCATCCCGTACCAACTCTTTCTAGAAAAACCCTTCTTGACCCGTTACTCGACCACCCGTTTTATCACCTTTGGTTGTATCATTACAAACAAGTTTTTTTTTAATTGTTTTATCATTATTTTTACAAGATGTTTTGGGTGATGCAGTTGCTGCAAAGATAGAGACATACAAATACCAATTGGGAGAGTGGTGGAGCATTCAGTATTTTTATTTGTTTGCCAGATAATGTATGCATAAATCAATTTTATTATGCATATGAACTAAATCAAGATAAGATCTAGTAGCTTTGGTAGATGTGCTGGATTTGATCTCGTTTGTTAATATATTATACAAATAAGCTTTACGTTTATATAAACTGCTCTTTTAATTCACATAATAGTTAAAACATACCATATAAACAATTTTTTTCTTATTTTAACTACTATTTGTGCTGGATATATATATATATTTTTTTCTGATTGTACTAAATTTTTTCTGATTTTTTTTGTTTTCTGTGAGTGATTGACTCTACTGCCACTACAAGAAAAAGACCCTATGCCGACGGAACCTATCCCGACGACATTTGTCGTCGGCATAGGTCACCCTGTGCCGACGACATGTCGTCGGTATAGGTTAATCACAAATTTTGAGAAGTGAGAACCTATACCGACGACATGTCGTCGGCACAGGGTTGAGCCGTATGGAGGGAAAATTGGCGCCCGGTGAAAAATTGGGGAAAACCCTATACCGACGACATGTCGTCGGTATAGGGTTAAATTCTTTTTTTTTTTTGTTTTTTCTTTTATTAAAACGTTTTCGTCGGTGGGTTTTTTTTTTTAAATTAAAAACAATTTTGGGAAAACCCTATACCGACGACATGTCGTCGGTATAGGGCATTTACTTTATTGACCGGTCAAAACTCTAAGAAGACCTATACCGACGACATGTCGTCGGCACAGGATCCTATGGCGCCGATTATCTAGGCTATACCGACGACATGTCGTCGGTATAGGTCTCAGCGTCCCCTAACCCAGCAGCCAGGTTTCTGCCTCCCATTTTCACCCAAAAACGAAACAAAACTCTCTCATCTCTCTCTTTGGCGATTTCGCGTTTTTGAAGTGTTTTGTGGTGCAATTTTCACTAATCTCTCGGTTTTTAAGGTTAGTTAACATATATGTTTCAATTTTGACAATAAAATCAAAATTTTTGGGTATTTTGGTTAATTTCTTTGTTTTTGGTTAGGTGTTTGAAGATTTAACAAGTGTTTGAGGATTTCAAGCTATTTGAAGATATTTGCAAACTTGGTTAGTAATTTTTTTATAAATTATGTTTAGATTATGTTTCTATGTATATTGTTATGTTTATTTTGTATGTATGTATATATGATTTGGATGTATGATTTTATAAACATTTATGAAATTTTATTATGAAATTAGGTTTAGATGTGAATTAGGTTTAGATGAAATATGGGTATTTGGATGTATGTTTGTATGTATATTGTTGTGTTTATTTGTATGTATGTATATATGATTTAGATGTATGATTTTATAAATATTTATGAAATTTTATGATTAAATTAGGTTTAGATGAAAATTTGGGAAATTTGTATGGAATTGTATGGAATTGTGTTTATATATGTAATTTGGGAAATTTGGGCATTTATGTATGGAATTGTGTTTATATATGTAATTTGGGAATTTGACAATTGTTTATGTATGTTTGTAAAGGATATGTATGTATATTATGTTTATAAATATTTATTTGGCCATTTTTTTATGTATGTTTGTGTATATAATTTTAGAATTTGGGCATTATTTAGGTTAACTATTTAGAATATACGGCATTATGTAATTATGAGTGTATGTATATATCTTTGTATGTATATGTAACTTTATTTAATTTTGTTGCAAGTTCGGAACTCATTGCGGTTGGAGAGGTGTGAATAATATCTTATTTGTGTTTCATTGAATTTTTTTAAGGTACGCATCCCGACTTTTTTACCTTTATGTACGTATCATGTTGTGTACACTAGTATGTTTATTTAGGATAACTATTTAGAATATACCCGTCCGAAATTTATCTGATAGAGATAAATTTTGGATTGTCCCCTTTGGGACTGCTTTTTGAATATTCTATCTTATTTAGGATATGTATACATTTTAACGGGTTGACATTTAAGAAAAAAATTGGTAGCTATTTCTCTTTACTCCTTCGAGGTTGCGGTTTATCTGCATACTTGGGGAGTTAAGGGGAAATGCTGCTGATTTGTTCTTAAATAGTCAACTCGTTAAAATGTATACATATAAGATAGAATATTCGAAAAGTGGGTTAGGATCCACCGCCTTAGAGTACCGATCAAATCATATACATTAAATTATATAATTTATTACATGCATGTATATGTGTATGCTTATAACACAATAGATATGACACTAGATATGGCAATTGATAAAAGTTGGGTTACACTGGGAAATCGGAATTCTCCGGCTTTCTTAAGCGGTCTTCACAACTTTATAGAGACGGCCAAGAACCATGTTGACGGTCGAGGTAGAGCGTTTTGCCCGTGTAGACGTTGTTGTAATGCGTGTCGACAGGATTTGAAGACGATATATGGCCACATACATGACCGTGGGTTTCTACAATCATATCAGAATTGGATTTATCATGGTGAACAACATCCTCGTATGGCGGAGATAGCATCATTTTTTGCCCCAAGAACAACACCAACTCCTCCAATAACTATAACAACAAATAATGAGATGTTTGATGCCATAGATGATGTGATGGCAGAGCAAAATACAAACGAAGATAATATAGATGAAGATGGAACTGGTTTAGACCCAGAGTTTGATGCGTTGTTTGAGGAGCTAAATAAGGAGTTATACCCCGGTTGTAGTCAAATGTCTTCCCTAAACTTCATAGCCAAATTGATGCATATCAAAGTTATCAACAAATGGACGAATTGTTCGTTTGACCAACTGTTAGAGCTTCTACAAACTGCATTGCCAAAGGAAAATCACGTTCCAGCATCACACTATAAAGCTAAGAAGAAACTGAGTAAGATTGGGTTAGGATATCAGTCTATCCATGCTTGCATTAATGATTGTGCACTGTTTTGGAAGGAGAATGAATCAATGCAAAACTGTCCGGTTTGTAATGAGAGCAGATGGGTTGACAAAAACACAAAGGGGAAGAAAGTACCACAGAAAGTGTTGCGCTACTTTCCTTTAACTTCACGGCTTCGACGAAGGTATAGTTCAAGATTAACGGCAAAAGATATGATATGGCATAATACTGGACGCTCAACGGATGGTATGATGCGACATCCGGTTGATGGGAAGGAATGGCAAGAATTTGATGAAAGATATCCGGATTTTGCTAAAGAACCAAGGAATGTCCGCTTAGTTTTGGCTGCTGATGGTTTTAATCCGTTCGGTAACATGAGTCAGACTTACAGTATGTGGCCGGTAGTGTTAACAACATATAATACACCACCATGGTTATGTATGAAAGAGTCTTCTTTCATGTTAACCTTGCTAATTCCCGGACCTAAATCACCTAGTAAGGACATTGATATATTTTTAAGGCCTTTGGTTGATGAGTTGAAAATGTTGTGGGCTGAATGAGTACAGGTGAGAGATGCATCAACCAAAACTGTATTTAGGATGCATGCGGCACTGTTATGGACTATCAACGATTATCCTGCTCGTAGTAGCTTGTCTGGATGGAGTGGTCAAGGTTATAAAGCATGCCCTACGTGTAACATTGACACACCTTCGTGCGCTATAACGAATAAGATAGCTTTTGTTGGACACAGAAGATTCTTGCCTAGAAAGCATAAATGGAGGAACGATCTGTCGTTTGATGGCAAGAAAGAGACAAAACATCCTCCCCGACGATTGACTAATGCTCAAATATTAGAACAACTAAAAAATCTCCCAGATCGTGTCCCGGGGAAACATCCAATGCATGGAGGGATTAAAAGAAAGCGCCTTACATCAGAGTTGAATTGGACTAAACGAAGTATCTTCTTTGAGCTGGATTATTGGTCTTCTCTGCTTTTAAAACACAATCTTGATGTTATGCACGTGGAGAAAAATGTGTGTGAGAGTTTATTGGGTACTTTGTTGATGAACGATAAATCAAAAGACACACACAAAGCCCGCAAAGACTTGGAAAATATGGGTATTCGACATAACCTATGGCTAACACAAAAAAACAACAAGTTGTACCAACACAAGCTCCTTACTCTTTCACACCTAGTGATCGAGAACGCTTTTGTCAGTTTATTCGAGGAGTGAGACTGCCTGATGGATTTGGATCAAATTTCAAAAATAAGGTACTTCACAATGATTCAAATATAATTGGGTTAAAGTCCCATGATTATCACATCCTCATGCAAAGATTGCTGCCAATAGGGGTACGATCGGGTCTGAACAAAAATGTGTCATCAACAATCAATGACGTTTGCACATTCTTTCAAAAAATTTGTGCACGATCAGTAGATGTGAAAGACATGTATGAAGCAAATGAGGAAGTGGTTAAGATATTATGCAATTTGGAAATGATATATCCTCCAGCATTTTTTGACATAATGGTTCATCTCATTCTTCATTTACCTGAAGAAGCTATTCTTGGTGGCCCTGTGTATATGAGATGGATGTATCCTTTTGAAAGATACATGAAAAAGCTTAAAGCATATGTTAGAAACAAAGCCAAACCTGAAGGCTCAATTGCAGAGGGTTATGTTGCAGATGAAGCCTTGACATTCTGCTCTATGTATCTGGACGGTATGCAAACCAAATTTAACCGACCAGATAGAAATGCAGATGCTAGCATCCCTAAAAGGCAGTTTCAAGTGTTTTCTTCACAATGTCGACCAATATCGAAAAAGAAAATCAAGACGCTCTCTGAACATGCCAACAAATCATTACAATGGTTTGTGTTGAACAACTGCGATGAAATCAAAGACTACAAATCGTAAGTTTTTTTGTCCATCTACAAGTGAAACTATTATTATATTTTAATTTAATTCCACTAATTTGATTTTTATTTTGTCCATCTACCAGTGAATTTGTATCTAAATTTCCTGAACGCAATATGCAAACCGATTTTTCTTCATGGTTAAAATATGAAGCAAATGTATTTTCATCTTCATCTTCTACACCCGATAATAAAGAATTAAGGGCATTGGCACATGGTCCCTTGTACGCATATTCTTACACTGCTTGCATAGTAAATGGTGTTAGATTTGTGGTACAAAATCGTGATTCCAGACGCACTACTCAGGACAGTGGTGTGGTTACAATAGGAGAAGACGATACTCCATTTTATGGTCAACTAGAGGAGATCAAAGAGTTGAACTACATTGATGGTTACTCGGTTGTACTATTCCGTTGTAAATGGTTCGACACGAGAGGTAAAAGATTAATTAAGCAAAACAATACTATCATAATTGACATCGGCCGTGAATGGTATGTTGGCAAAGAATGGTATGATGATGTCCAATATATATTAGCCACACAGGCTAAACAAGTGTTCTATCTTCGAGACCCTTCTCGAACCACCGGTCAATGGAGGGTTGTTGAGGACGTTCACCATCGGAAGCTTTGGGATTATCCTAGTGTTGTTAATGATATAGATATATTGCACAACACTCAATCAAATGATTATACTTTGGTTGTCGACACCGGATGCGAAGGTGGTGAATCAAGTCCTGTTGCCCCGATTCCCCATGCAGATAGTCAAACTATTACACGGGAAACTCAATCATTTTTTGGTAACTTGGTTGTCGACTTAGGCTACTTGCCAATGCGTACAACTTTAAATGAGGGTGGTGAATCAAGTCATGTTGCCCCGATTGATCTTGATGAAAGTTTTATTAACGATGATGTAGAAGATGAAGAAGATGCATACAATTCAGATGAGGAAGATGAAATAAATGATGAAGAAGAAGAAGATGATGATGTTGACACACGTTATTGTAGTGATGATTCTGATTGAATGTATGTTAATAGATGTCTTTATATTTGTCTATGTTAAAAATGTAGTATTAATGTTTAATAGATGTCTTTATATTTGTCTATGTTAATTATTAATTATTTATGCTCACTAATTATTTTTGGTGTAGAAATTATGGCAACGATGGCGCAATCACACGGTGGTGATGGTGGAGACGATGGATATGGGGGTCCGTACAACTTAGAATCGGGTTGTGCGAGTGGTAAGTTACTTGTTAGTGTTTAATAGATGTCTTTATAATTGCCTAACTTTCATGTGTCAATATAGGTAGTGCCTCACAAAAGAGGCGTTCTAAAGGAAAAAACCTCAAATTATATAAGAAATTTGAGGAAAATGGGAGGAAGCCTCTTGACATTGATGTTGAACTTCATGGCGGTGGCTACAAGTTCGTGGGTCCTAATGCAACTGATTTTATACGTGCTATCTCTTTGGAGGTTGAGAAGGTTGTCCCGCCATATTATCCTAACTGGGCCAAGGTTCCAAATGAGAAGAAACAGGCAGTATATCCCACTCTATTAGTAAGTATAGATGTTTTATAATTACTTACAATTTCATAACTATTAGATTTTTTCTAATTACTTTCCACTTGTAGGAATATTTTAATCTGGACGCCTGAAGAAACACTGAAAAATGGCAAGGCGTTCAACTCGGAATCACCGCCGAGTGTCAAAGGGCTTATAAAGACCGCAAGGGAGAGATGAAAGTTCATTTCGACGAGAATGGGGGATACGATGATGTGGAGGCGGCGAGGAGTAATCCACCACAAGATGTTGATCAAGAAACTAGGGATATTTTGATTAATCAGCTGTTTTTAAGTGCGGGCTATAAAAACCGTTCGGAGAAGAACAAACAAAACCGAGCAAAACAACGCTACCCAAGTTTCCATGGCAGCAAATCATACGCCCAACGCCGACACATGGAGGTATGAAATACAGTTGTTATTATTATACAAACATGCTTATTAATTCTTAGTGATATTATTTTTGTTTTTCACAGGGGACCGGCCCTATTGACGTGTTCAGATCGACCCATTATAAAGAAGGGACGGACTGGGCCAATGATTTTGCATCAACAGATTATGTAAGTGAAATTATTTTTTTGTTAAAACATCCAAGTTTGACTTTAACGGGTCAAAATGACCAAAACACAATTTAATAGACTTAAAACAAAATACTTTAACTTAAACGGGTCAAAATGACCCAAACACACTTTAATATACTTGGAACATCCAACTGTAACTTTAAACGGGTCAAAATGACCCAAACACACTTTAATAGACTTAGTACATCCAACTCGAGGCCAATTGTTGAATATGTTTGCTAGTATTATTAGTATTTGTTGTTATTAGTGTTGGTTGATTGGAATTTGTGAATTTGGGTCGTCTATTACTTATAGTTTAAAAGGTTGGTTATCCATTTTACAGCAGTTATGCTGTCGAATTTTAGTAAAATAGTCAACTGATTGTTTATTACATTGTTTAATGCAGGACCGAATACAAGAGGAGTATACAATATCATCTGCTGAGTCTGGTGGTGACACATCCACTATTGATGAGTTTGCATGCATGGAGCGTGCCTTAGGTCATCGGCGTGGCCATATCCGGGGTGTTGGTCGTGTGGTGAGTAATCCCACACCGGATGTGTTCGGTACTCCCCCTCCACAACCACATTGGCAAGACGTTGATCAACGTGTGGCTAGTCTTCAACAACAATTCCAAGAACAACAACAACGCGAAGCCCAACGAGAGGAAGAACAACGATTGCAAAATCAACAACTAGAGGAAGAACGTCGTGTGCATAATCAACAAATGCTTGAAATGCAACGACAAATGGATCAAATGCTTCAAATGTGGGAGCGCTGAACTAGTAGTGATGATAACTAGCTTGGAGTTGTTGAGCCTTTGTAGTTGGTGTGGTGTTGTCTTGAACAATTTACATATTTTTGTGTTTTGAATGTTTGATTTGTCGGACAAGTTTGTGGGTCGAACAATTTGTATGCTTGTTTTACGTTTCGGATATTAGTTTTTATTGGATTTGAATGTTTGAATGGTTTATATATAATTATTTGCAGGTTTTTGTTTTTAGAAATTTAATATTTATGGAAAAATATTAAAAATTAAAAAAAAAAAAAAAAAACAGAAAGACCTATACCGACGACATGTCGTCGGGATAGGTCTTTTTTAAAAATTATTAAAAAAAATGAAAAAAACCTATACCGATGACATGTCGTCGGTATAGGTCTTTTTAAAATTTATTAAAAAAAATGAAAAAAACCCTATACCGACGACATGTCGTCGGTATAGAATTTCTTTTTGAATTATTTAATTAGAACCTATACCGACGACATGTCGTCGGTATAGAATTTCTTTTTGAATTATTTAATTAGACCCTATACCGACGACATGTCGTCGGTATAAGCTGACCTTTACCGACGACACCTATACCGACGACAATCTTGGGCTATTGGGACGAAGCAATCCCGACGACACCTATCCCGACGACAAGTCGTCGGTATAGCTTATGCCGACGACAAGTCGTCGCTACAGGGTCAAAAAAAGTCGTCGGTATAGGGTGAAATTGTCGTGCGAACTTGAAGTGCATCTCGATCTCTCTTCGAGTTCAAAGGGAATCGTTGAAGGTATGAGGATTAGTTGACAATTATTGATGGGTTCTTGGTTTGACAGGGTGTGGGTGTGGGTGTGGGTATAACTAAAAATACAAACTTTTGTACATATAGATCAGTGTTCGTGGCTTTCAAGAAATTTTATATGAATTTAACTATTCTTGTAGATGTGTTAGATTTTAATTTGCACCAAATTCACCAGTTAAAGCTGTTTCTTCCTAATTTTTAAACTAACACATTTTTGGTGTTCAATAATTGCATCACACAAAAAACAGTACAAAAAAAATATAGGTCATAAAAATACAGCATACAAATTCAGCACACAAAATTTAGCATACAAAAATATAACACACAAATTCAACATAGAAAAATACAGCATAGAAAAATTCACCACACAAGTTTCATGACAGAAAAATACAGCATACAAATTCAGTACAGAAAAATCCAGCACACCAATTCAGCACAGAAAAATACACACACAAATTCAGCACAGAAAAATACAGCACATAAATTCATGAATTTTTTTAAATCGCCGTTTTTATATAGCAACATTATACTCAAATTAAAGAGAAAAAAATGCTCGATTTTATGGTGTAATTTTAAAAAAAAAATAATGTCTTATGAAAAAAGTTATGAACGTTTTAAAAAAGTGGGGAAACTTAAAAAAAGTAAACAAAAGTGGTTATTTCTTAAATACCCTTTCACCCCTCTTTTTTCCTATACTTTGATTTTTACCCTTGATTATCAAATTTAATGGCCAAAATTACTTCTTAGTGTACTTAGACAAAATCCTCTTCTTAAGGGATCCTCCCTCTAACCTATATATATAGTTTATTTGGTGTTGGAGTTTGTGTATCGATTAGGTTTTCTTCTGTGAGTCACACTTGATCAGTAAAATAAATATACGTCTCTCTCTACACGGTCTTCTTAGATATAATTAACTCACAATTTATCATATTATTTAAACCGGTGTTAGAGTTTGTGTATTGATTAACTTTTCTTCTCCTTCTTATAATAGTTTGCTTTTAGCCTAGTTTCAGAACACATCATCAACATGAGATTCGAAACTCTGACAATCTTTTCTTGTATGTTCAATCAAACTATCCAATAGGTAAGTTTTATTTTAACTCATGATACTTATATGATCATAACTATATATGATATGTGAACTTATATTTATATTATCTTCATATATTCAAATGAATAGAAAAAGTTTAATCCTAAGAGATAATGTTGTATTCGAATATTTGAAATGTATAATATACTAAGATGGAAATCCAATCTTCAAGTCATTTCTATTTATGCATGAGTTTGTATTTCTTTTATGATTAAGTGAATCAAGGATTACAATGAAATAGGGGAGGAATGTTGTAATTTTAGCGTCATCAAACCATTTTGGTTAATCGGGATTTGTTTAAGACCAAATAAGAAATCATACTAAACATCGGCACAAGTTAGAAGGTGTTGAGTACACGCTTGTTCAAGACTATAGTGATTTCTAGCATTTGTAAACCTCGGGGGTTCTAGGGGACAAAACCCCCTAGCTGGCCAAAAGGGGTTCGAAGAAGGCGACGCCCCTTTGCGTGCAATGCCTTGGTGGGGTCCAAGGGAAAGCTTTGAATTGAAATCCAAATAAGAACATTTTTAATTAAAACCTTTAAACTTAACGGGTTACATTAGCCCGCCCATAATTTTTCATGGTATGTTCGTGTCATTTTCAAGTTTGTAATTGCGGGTTCTAGTTTTACCTTTGATTCACTTTTCCTATAAAAACAACATTTACTACACTTAAATTTTACATCTTGCAAAACAGAAAGTGAGTAATCTATACAGGGCCGGTCCCGAGAATCATCAAAACGTTTTGGGCCAAGGACATGTAAAAAAAAATTGGACCCTATAATATAAACTCAATAATCATATATAAAAAAAATATAATACGAGCTTATATATATATATATATTTTTTTTTTAAAAAAAAATTGGGCTATATATATAGATTTTTTATTTATTTATTGGTTTTGAGTTCAGATTTATAAACAATTGGACTTAGATTAAAAAAAACACATACATTTCTTTACACTCTTAAATATACCATATTTAACATCAAGATCCAAATGAAGCAAGTGAATAAGTAAGACTCTCACTTATCATTTTGTATTTGTGATCACTCGTATCCTAATGAGACATATTGCTCATCACTATCATCTTGGTAAGACATTTGATTTTGACTAGTCTTATTAGTCAAAAGTTGTGATAGTATCGGCTTAAAGATACGTTATTAGTGAACTAATAACCGTCTTTTAACAACTAATTAAACTGCCACATCGTGTACACGATAAATGAAACAACTCACGTAGGTAGCTTTGATATCAGTCATACACACATTATTCAAATGAAACGAACCCACGCCCATGGGATTATGATCAACAATGCTTACGGAGGAACGCGATTATCATCGGGTTTACCTTATCCGGAAACTGTTCTTGAACGAAATGGCTTCCTTCCGGCACATATTCTATCTCCAAATCCGAAGCAAAATGTTTAACCGTTCCACTCTTTATCAGATCTTCCACTCCTGGAAACTTCAAGAAATAATCCTTCTCCCCTACAATCAGTAACATTGGATTCTTGATTACATGATCTTCTATGTCGTACTCTTCTTCAATTGACCTATAAAGTACATAATTCACAAGAAACCAAATTAAGTGTGATTACAAAGATTTGATCACAAATAAAACAAACATACATGGTAAAATCCACTTTATTTGTAGGGTCTGTAGAGGGTGGGATGAGGGCAAACCGTTCCTTTATCCCAGAGGATAGAGAGGCCGCTCCTGCTAAGACCTCTGACTCCAGAAAAGAAAAAAAAACCGCGTGCAAGATACCGTAAAGTAAAAAGGATTTGATCAAAGTTAATGACACTTTTATGCCTTGATTGTGTTTTTAGTTACCTGTAGGGAACTTTGAGTGAGTTAAGAAAACCGGATTTCTGGTATAGAGTTCCGTAGGCGGAAAGATCCTCCTCTGTGAACCATGGAGGTAAAGGGGTAGATGGGTCGACGATATCCATAATCTCTTGGTTTTCCGTTGCAATTGGAAGCTCATATCCGGAAAACAAGATGTATATGTTTCGTACGACGGTTTTGGCATCAAGACGCCCAAAATCAGCTTCAGCTCTTCCAGGTTCCTACCAACAAACCGTCTTAGAATCGTAATGCAAGACCGACGTCATAGTGGGGAACCAGAGGGTTATCATAAGTTTATCTTTTCTACCGACTATAACTAAGGGTCCAACTCATTTTTTTTAAATAAAAATTTTCAACTTTTGTATAAAAAAATAGACAAGAATGGACCCTTTTAACCCTACTTTGGTTCCGACCCTGAGTAAGAACATAATGTAACAAATAAGTACCCTCCATCGGTTGATATAGAAACCTTCCGGCAGCTGTGTGAGGAACGTCGGGGGTCCAAGAGGCGTATGTGGTATTCCAAGTGATATAACTCCGGTTACCCTCGTGGGGTATCGGAGGGTGAAGAGATAAGCTGGTCTAGTCCCCGAATCTTTCGACACTATAAAAATCTACAAATGAATACTTGATTAACCAAGTTTCTAAACAAAATCAAACTACTTCTCAAAATTGACCATGTTTCAAGATGCTTAATAAAGACATTGTTTTTTCATAATAAAGTTTTGAATGTGGCTTTAAATAAAGTGCAATATATCTATTTAAAAGAACATACACAACAAATCATATGACTTTTACCAACGAATAGTTCCCTCAGTGAAGGTTATGCCCCTTAGTAATCGTCCATGAAGAAAATGGGCGTGTGCAAAGACATCACAGATGGACTGGTATTGCTGATTGATAACCGACAACTTTTTTTAACCGATATCATGGTGGCAATATTACCAATAGATTCGTGATGGATTAGCGAGATCGTTGATGATAGCTAATTTTTATTAAAAATAAAGAAATAATATGTTGCCAATTCTCGTAAATGAAAATAATACATTCCAAATAATAAAAAATATCATAAATACAAAAAAAAAAAATCAAAATTTGTTATAATATACAAAATATGTTTACACAATAAGGAATTATTTAGCTAAATAGGGGGGAGGGGGAGCCAAATATGATAGGTTTACAGTGATATACGCCATAGGTTTCCTAACTCGCACATTTTGAGGACACAAGTGAAACCCATTTTAGGGAATTCATAGACCTAGACATTCCGAGACCACTCCTTCCAGCATTAATCGACCACATATCCTGAAGATGTTGGGACCGAGTGACCATTTGCAAAACCGATTGGCATTCTCATTCTTCTACGGCACCAAATGTATGGCTAGTGGTGTATTCACAAGTGAACGTGAAAATAATGGAGTACTTCTACATGCTCAACTTCCCGTACTCCTTTCGTATACGTGTGACGAATTTTATTTCTAAGACCATCAACTCTAACAAAATAGTTTCCACCACATTGAAAGACATAGAGACACCATAAAATATATCGAGAATGAAGAATGTGAAAACCATGGAGTATTTATAAAGAACATTTCCAGCAGATCAACGTTTGCTAGAGGTTGTCGTTATTCTTTTCAACCGACAACAATGGAAAAGCGTGACAAAAATCTTATCCAGAATCTTATCTTCATAATTTTCGACGGCGACAGATTATCCGTTGCAAATCTCATCTTTATAAGTCGTATGTAACCACCAACGGATTAGATACGATTGTTAAAAATACACTTTCTTATTTTATATTTTCTTTTCGATTTTCTCATATCCCTCGATGACCAACGATGGAAAACGGATTAGATACCCCTGTTAAGAATTTTCTTTTTAATTTTGACTGAAGTGTCGCTGTAGTGATCACCGATTAAATAACAACTAATGTTTAAAAAATTATTTTTATTATAATTTTGGGATCTGACCGATCGGTGTGTGATCAATGACAAACAAGTAGTGCTAATTTTTTCGTCATTGAAAGTCAATTTTCTAGTAATGATAAGTTGATGAACTCTGCTGCAACATTTTGCCGGTGATTAATTTTTTCCTATAAAAAATACAACATTTACCACAGTTAGAAATTATGTCCTGCAAAACAAAGAAGTCAGAAGTTTATAATTCTAAAGTGATATTTACACTCTTACATATCCGATACTAGGTTAGAAACCTCGCGTATTACACGTGCTTAATAAATGCAGTGTTATATGCTTAGTAATAAAGATTTACATATTGCATAGTTTTTTAATACAATTTCTAGAAACGTTATATAGTTATTTTTTTAAAAAATCTTATAAAAAAATGAAATAAATGTTTAATTTATAAAAGTATTTTATGAACAATCCTATTTTTTTAAATAAAAAACGTTTTATAAAAATAATTATAGAAATCATTATTATTTAATAGGAGAGAGAGACGGAAAACAAAAAATTATAAAAATAATTAAAGAAAATTGTATAATTAATATGAGAGAGAGGCGAGAAAAAAATGGTAATTATACATAAGAGAGTGACAAGTGTCCCATCAAAATCTTTATTTATTATATAGTATACATGTAGATTTAAGATAAGATCCAAGAGAAACAAGTGAATATGTGAGATTGTGAGTTTTCATTGTAAATATTCATAAGCAACTATTTATATTGGTGGTCATTACTTTCGTAGTGAAATGCAACGCAACGGTGAACATTACCATCTTAGTGACACATATTTGATTATTAATATCCAGATTAATCATTACCGAGATTAGCGAGATGATGAGAGGTGATCATTATATTATTAGTGATATACATGTTGTGATAGTGATGTGATTTATCCACTTTAAGAGATGTTCTAGAGATGTTCTTAGTAAAGAAAACTCTTGATTGGATTTCAATGATCGAAGTAAGACGGATCTGTTAACAACTATATGAACCACTATACATTCGGTGCTGATTTTCATTTATATACACTTTTTGCAATTTTGATTGTTGGTACAAGAGTTCTTAACACAAACAAGAGAATATTGGAAACATCATATTCACCCGTTAGTTTTCTTACAATTCTCTTTTATATTGAAAAACCTTTGGAATTGAACGGTAACTTTTTTTTGAGGCTATAGCTGACGCCGTTACCATTGAGGTACCGTGAGAAATTCGACGCCGTCGCAACGCGAGGCGGGTAAAATTCCTAGTTGTGTTTTATAAACCTAAATAATATAGAAACAAACACCAACTATAATTGTAATCTAACTCAATTACAAGTGTCGGTGGACACTTTATGTAATTGACAGTTTCACCCCCAAACTTTGTGTAATTACAAAAATAGCCTTCAACTTTGTAATATATTACTTTGACGTCCTCAAATTTTTAAAGTTTCAAGTTCACCCACTGTAATATATATATATTTTGTTTTTCCTTAATAATTTTTGTTTGTTTGTTTAATTTTTTTTTCTTGACGTCCCAGTATAAAGTTTGTTAAAAACGGAGTCGTATTCAAAATAAAGTATTTTTTAGATATCGTGGGTTATGTCGGCTGACGGTAACGTGCTGGTACAGTGAAGAATGAGACCGACACCGACTGAAAAACATAGGTACCGTTATGTCACTGTCTTTTATCTATGTTTCGATCTCCACAAACGAATCGCCGTAACTTCATACGTTTTTTTATGTATTTAACCACGTTTCTTTTTGTGCTTAGCAACATTAATGGCACCGTATAAATCATTTAAGATTTGCCTCCCGCTGCAAAGCACGGGGCAAAAATTCTAGTTATGATTTTATTCTCTATTCCTAAATATTCAAATCAAATACAACATAAGTGAAACATTATGGTAGAATCTATATCCCTCCCATCCCTAGCACCACTCTATCTTACTCACATCAACTTTTTCAATTCCATCCTTAAACAATGAATGTCCATCTTCCCTTGCCATCCCTCAACTTTTTAAAAAATAAAAATTTAAAAATAAATAAAACTATTAAAAATAAATAAAGACTAGATTTCATTAATAAAAGAAGTTACAATACTAATACTTGATTAAATAAAAAAATAGTCGTTAATAGTGAGAATGCGGGTTCTTGAAATATGCCCCATGAGATCCGATCGTAGGACGTAATGGGTTTCTTGGCTATGCAATTCCCGATATGTATCCATGTTTACTTCTAATCCTTTTCTACGCTTCGAAGCTCATTTTCCTCAAAGGGGAAGAGCGCTCGCCCTTCATCCATTATAATCATATTATGTAGTATAACGCTAGCGTGTATTATTTTCCAAATCTTTCTAGTATGCATTGCTCGAGAAGGATTTTGAGTTATAGCCAAGCGACATTTGAGCACACCAAAAGCTCGTTCTACATCCTTCGTGTGTTGCGTTGAACCTTTTTTGTTTATCGGTGCCCAGATATGTGAATGATTTGACAAAAGTAGCCTTATTCGGGTATACCCTGTCGGCAAAATAATAAACATGCTTGTATTATTTTTCGTTAACTTCGAATGAATAGTTGGATGTGGTTCTATTTAATACATCGTTCAATAATGGTGATTGATTGAGGACGTTGATGTTATTGTTGTAGCCCACAACATCAGAAAATGCATGCCAAAAATATAAATCTTAAGAGGCTACCACTTCGAGCATAAACATAGGGTGCTCATGATCACCTCTCATAAAGTGTTCTCTCCATTTTGTTGGGCGATTCCTCCAAGACCGGTGTGTATAGGGAATCCGTGTCTGGATGTGCGTGTCGCGTACAAAATCTATATGTCACTCTGAGCCGGTTTGTGCAAATACTCTCATCCGTACATCTGAATAACACCGTCACAAAAATGTTCTAGACTTTCATGTGACGTTGTTGCAAACATCTTCAAGTACTCGTCACACGCGTCAGGACTGTCTCGTATGCTAGTTGACGTATTGTAGATGTGCACTTATATGACCTTTTACCTCTACCATCCCACCCTACTCTGAAATACAGGCATTCTCTTTCCATATCATTGACAAGTCGTACAAATAATTCTATTCACGTCTGGAACCTTGTATTGAACATATCAGCGTCATATACATGATACTTGGGGAAGTAATTTTCTATGAGACAGTCATGAGTAGTTACACGATCTCTATCTATATATGTTCTTGGACTTGCATCGCTTGAACTTGCCATCTTCAATAAAATAAGTAGGTTACGTTCGTCAAATGAACATTCGAAGACTCATCTGAGCTCGATGATGAAAAACATCAAAATTGTTGATGAATTCATTTTTGTATGAGAAAGGGGTGTGAAAAATAAAAGAATATGAAAAGATTGGACAGATTTTTATTGGTATATTTTTAGATTAGTTAATTTCTTTTTCCACGCCTGGAAAGGCTTGAACCACGCCGCACTGCAAGAGGGTGGGGCGGTGTGCCCGCTCCACGCCGCAAAGTCACGTGGACCGCACCATGCCGCCACATCTCCGCTCCACTGCCCTTAGGCTATTGGGGGCGTTCAACCCGATTGTAATCGAGTAGGTCATCGAATAAATGAGTAAAGGGGAACACCGCCCCTATTGACTCGAGTAGGGGCGGGTAAGGGTGATCGAGTAAGATGAACGGGTATATTTACTCGGAGATGGCCCTTCACCCACCTTCCAACCACCCAATACCCACTTGTACCTCATGTATTAAAAGTTGTACATATAAAAAATAAAGTTGGTGAGTAAATGAGTAGGGTGTTTCCAATAAAATCTGAGTAAATGAGTAGTTTTGAGGTGGCAAAATTCTAATGGACAATTTTGATGAGTAAATGAGTAATGGGGTTAATGGCCCCCAACACCCTTATACATGTGTGTAATTTTAAAATAATAACCTTATACTTAACAACTATATAAACGTGTGTATTATGCCTAATGTTGTTTTGTGTTCATGAAAAGAGAGGTGATCTATTCAAAAATTACTTATCTTCCTCCTTACTTGTTTCTAGCAAAGAATCAAACTGCCACATTGTACTAAACAAGACAATAAACGAAACAACTCCCATAGGTAGCTTCGGTATCAATCATGCATACATTATTCAAATGAAACGAACCTAAAGTTCCACCTTTAGGGTCTCCCGAGCCGACATGATAACTATCAACAATGCTTATGGAGGAACCCGATTATTAGCGGGTTTACCTTATCTGGAAACTGTTCTTGAACGAAGTGGCTTCCTTCGGGCACGTATTCTACCTCCAAATCGGATGCAAAGTGTTTAACCATTCCGCTCTTTATGAAATCTTCCATTCCTGGAAACTTCAAGAAATAATCCTTCTCCCCTACGACAAGTAACATCGGATTCTTGATTACAGGATCTTCTATGTCGTATTCTTCTTCAATTGACCTATAACAACATATACAATTCACAAGAAACCAAATTCATTACAAAGATTAGATCAAAGTTAATGATCGTGCTTTTAGTTACCTGTAAGGAACTTTGAGGGGATTAAGAAAACCGGATTTCTGGTATAGGGTTCCGTAGGCGGAAAGATCCTCCTCCGTGAACCATGGAGGTAAAGGGGTAGTTGGCTCGACGATATCCATAATCTCTTGGTTTTCCGTCGCAATTGGAATTTCATATCTGGAAAACAAGATGTATATGTTTCGTACCACGGTTTTTGCATCAAAACGCCCAAAATCAGCTTCGGCTCTTCCAGGTTCCTACCAACAAATTGTGTTAGAATCAAAATGCAAGACTGACAAGCAAGATTACAGTGGAGGAACCAGAGCTTGGCTTCAACTAGTTGAGTCTCAACTGACTATAACTAACAGGTCTAACTCATGTTTCTTTTAAAAAAAATCTCAACTTTTATATGAAAAATAGACAAATTACGGTGACAGGATGGTCAATGAACGCTCATGGCCCTCTCTTGGTTCCGCCACTAGCAAGAACATAGTGTAACACGTAATTAAGTACCCTCCATCGGTTGATATAGAAACCTTCCGGCAGCTCTGTGAGGAACCTCGGGGGTCCGAAAGGCGTGTGTGGTATTCCAAGTGATATAACTCCGGTTACCCTCGCGGGGTAGCGTAGAGTGAAGAGATAAGCTGGTCTAGCCCCGGAGTCCTTAGCGACGATAAAAATCTACAAAAGAAATTGTTACAGTCTAAGAGCTTAAATGGTGACAAGTCTTGTCACTAACAATCGTTTAAATTATTAGTTAATGTACCTTATCAATGCCGAGCGAATCAAGGATTGCGATAAGATCGTCGACGATATCGGAGAATCCAAATTTCTCGGTGTCCGGAGGTGGATCTGAGAGCCCGTAGCCTCTAGAATCGAGAGAGATAGCTCTGAAACCGGCTTCGGCGACGGCCATCATCTGGTGGCGCCAAGTGTACCATATTTCTGGGAAACCATGCACGAACACCACCACCGGTGATGACTCGTTGCCGACCTCAGCTATGTGAAGCTTCACTCCCTTGACATCCACAAATTTATGCACGATCTGATCCATTGCTGCCTGAATTCCTCTTGGACAAGTATTCAATGGTGATTTTAATTACCAACAAACACAAAATAATTGAGGGACAGGGAGGTCAATTTCATCACGTATTTTTTTTTTATTTGACAGATAGAACTGAATTCCTACTATGAAAAAACAGTGTTTTCATAACTAGATAGTAACCGGCCCGCCTTAGAAGTTCACTGGTCGAACCGGTTATACCGGATGTAATAATAAGATGAAGTCATAAATAATATAATAATTAAAAATATGTATATAGATACAAAATATAAAATATTTTTTATTTTGATGTGAATTTGTAATTTAAGAACCGAATTAAATCATAAATAATATAATAATTAAAAATATGTATGCGATGAAACCTAAGTAATGTTGTAGTGACATAAATTTAAATTCTTTATTAAACTTTTTTAACGGCTAGTTTGTGTACACACCTTGTAAATCTACTTTGAAATTTACGCCGATGTCTCATGAGACTAGGACCTTTGACCACTTGAAGATAAACATATTTATTTCATTTGATACACCGCTAAGCTACAAGTCCTTGATAAAACCTTAGTTAATATAGAATGAATCATGTTATATTTTGATTTGGTTTCAACTTATATGTTTAGACTTTACGGTTTGCTCACGAGTAACATATTTGCTCCTTAACACTACATGTTGCTACAAAACTTATCGTCTAGAGGATTAAGCTTCGGAGCAGTGCCGGATGATCAAGCTAAGTTGGAACTTATGGACTTGGACTTGGAAAGATGGACCGGATCTCCTGGACTTGAAGAGATGATCTGCAAAACAAGCAATACCGTGAGTCTCGCCACAAGTAGAAGGGGTTTCTCCTTGTGACCACCCTCCAGCGTGAAAGAGAAGAGCAAGAAGAATTTGTTTGGTGAAAGGCAAAGGAGAGAAAGAGAAGAAGTGAGTTCGGGTATTGAGGATGTGAGAGTGTGTTTTCTTTCGTTGATCAAGTGAGCTATTTATAATGGCTTCATGATTTGGAACATCTGGCCCATGGCTTTATTCCGGGTAACCTGCAATTGGCTTTACTTGCTCCCTCAGGCTTACTTAGACTGTCATGTCTTCTTTGGTGTTTAAGGAGCTTCATGTATTTGTCTCTATAGTTGACTGGTATGTCTGTTGTACGAGTTCCATACCTGACTACTTATATGTTGTATGTTAGTTCCACTAGTACACTCTTGTTTCAATAGTTGACTTGCCTCTAATGTAGCGATCGTATACTGGATCATTGTCTGTCGTAGGTCCAAGTCTCCCTAATTCCCTTGTTTTTATAGTTGACTCCTTATTTCTGGTACTCTTACCATATAGGTTAACCTGCTTGGTCAGAGGCCCATGTATGAGTTTTTGGCCTCTTATCATCTTGTCTTATTTTCCTCTGGTGTCGTTTCGTGGTGTCCAATGAGATTTCTTCCGCATGCCTGCGTGTCTTCTAGCCTTATGTTTCCTAATCATTTTTCCAAGTGTTTGATAAAAAAGTGATACAATTGTCTAACCCTTTAGGCCGTGACACCCTCCCAGCCGTGGCTGAGCCGTACCTTGAGCCGCGGCTTGAGTGTTCCGTCCCTTTTGTGCCTTCGTTGAAAACCTTTTCAATTGCTAACACTTTGTCGGTATTAAGAAAACCTTTCCAATTGCTAACACTTGTCGCCAACACTTTGTTGGAATGGGCTTCTTCCAAAGCCAAGCGATGGTCGGGGATGGGTACGCCTTTTGTGGCCGGGTCTCGTTATTCCTTTGTTTCCTTCATGCGACCTGGGTTACATGTATTACTTAATACCCATCTGTGGCCGTCCGCTTGTGCCACGGCTTGTTTGAGACAACCTTTCCGTCGGGACACGCACTGTGCCTCGGCTCGCTTTGTTCCTTTATGGGTTAATCACCTTCACTACATAACATTAATTTTCTTGTTAAGTTTTATTAAATTAATTATTTTACACTTAATGGTAAAAACGGAAAAAATATAAAATTCTCAAACACCCGACTTTTCTTCATCAATCACACCCCTTTCCTTTCCCATGCAACTGAAGTTCAACGTCGGTGACAGATCCAAGATTTTAGTGAATGGATAAAAACAGAATGAATAAAACGGGAGAAATATGTCAAAAATAAACTGATCAAAAGGAGGTTTCTAGTTATTTTCTGTTTACCCATTTGATACATTGGAAATAAATATAACTAAAGAAAGAAAAGAAACGGGCTACTAAACGCATTCTTTTTTAAGTTATTTTTTTCTAAACCCTACACGATATCTATCATTATCAGTGGCGTACCCATGTTATTAGTATGGGGGTCGGCCGACCCCATGAAAAAAAAATTGTTTGTTATCTGTACGGTCTAATCCCGACCGACCCCCATGAAATTTTGATACCGACTCCCATTAAATTTCTTTTTGACAAAACGATACCCAAAAAATTAATATAAAACTTTAAATTTTTATAAATATAAACGCATTAATTATTATAAATAATTAACAAATCTAAACTTATTATAAATTAATTGGTTAATTGGGCATACCCATTAATAAGCTTTATAAACAACTAACCCCACTAGGCCACTAACCATTTAACCAAATTACATTTTACCCTAAACATCTAATTACTTATGAACAATTAACCGGTCTTGTCATACATTCCCCGTTTTTATCGAACGTGATTAAGTAAAACGAAAACATGCGACTATCAACTGAGAAGTGTCCCCTCCAAACCTAATTAAAAATCACATGTAACTACCGTCTGTGTGAGTCAGGTTGTGTGTTAGAGGTTGCTCCTTCACTCTCTCGAATCTTGTACCAAAAGACCAAACAACACTAATTTAGGTATTTGTTAAACTTTTTCTTTAACAAATTAAGTATTTTTTTGAAATTTTACTCTAAATTTCACCTTTTTATTTGATTTTTTTGTCATATTATTTATTAGAATATTAGATTATCGACATCCAAAGACAAAAAAAAGTTCGATGACCTGAGTTTTGGCAAAAAAAAAAGTTTCAATGACCCGACCCGACAAAGAAAAACTCTTTTATTAAAAATATGAACACCGAAAATTTTCCGACACCCATAAAATAAATTTCTAGGTCCGTCACTGATCATTATCGTTGTTGCCTTACAGATTAAGGGAACTCCATACTCTGATTGCATATCAATATGAACCCATATTACCCCGTGTGATCGATGTAATGGCGGAGACACAAACACGTTTTTAGTTCATGGTAAAGTCAATACGCGACTATGTCATCCCGTAACTTGTGGCTATATGCGTAATTAATTACGGACGTGACTATATGGGTGTGTCACATCCTGAAAATGACTGCTTTCATGATTTCTATGTATGAATGATATATATTTTGAAAATTTATGTTTAAAAAAACTATTAAAAGTTATAAACAAATTTGGTAACAGTTTAAACAAAATTTAAGTTATAAAATGTAACGAACCAAAATCCGGGTTTCGTTTTCAAATAAATAAATAAATATTTAATAAATATTATGGTGAAAATAATATTTATGAAATAAGTTGAAACAAGTGGGTTTCAAGTTAGTAATGGGGTTACACTAGTTTTTAATTAGTTTTGGAATGAAGTGGGTGAAATGAAAGTTGAGGGACTAAATTTGTAAATATGGCAAATCTGCCATATTTGACTTGGTGAAGTCAAAATTGAGCTATTTTGTTGGTGTGGGTCGTTCATCTCAAGAGAGCAAAAAGAGAAATCGAGTTTGAAGCATAAATCGTGCAATCGAGGCTTGTTTTGTGAAGGTTTTGGCTCACACAACATCTTCATAACATCAAGTAAGTGATTCTCTTCCTCTTGATTTCACCATGAATGTGTTCTTGGTGGGTTTTGGGTGAAATCCGAAATTATGTATGCATGTGATGAAATGGTGTTAGATTATTGATAATCTAGCTAAACTAAAGTTAAAGAATGATGATTAACATCCTAGAACCCTTTGATTTTGGTTATGAGAAGTTAGGGTTCATATGGTGGAAATTGGGGGTGTTTGGATCATGATGCTAAAATGATGAATTAATGAAGATTAAGTGTTTTTAAGATGTTAGACACTTGAACAAACACCACATATACTTAATAATAATTTTTGAAAGAAAAATTAGTGTTAAGATTAAGATAATGAAACTCAAGTGGGTGAGTTTGTGGTGAAAGAGGGTGTTTGGTTATGAGGATAACCCAAACGGGTCAATTTGGGTTGGAAATGTGGAATTGAGTTGTGAACTCAATTGTAGTGGAATTTTGATGTATGATAGATTACTAAACTAGGTGAATTTGTTTAGGTGATCAAATTGCAAAGCTAGAAGGTGTTGCGGGATCTTCTAACTCAAAAGGTAAGTGCTTTGCACTTACTTAGTAATGATAGGTGGTGGTGTTGATCATGTTTGAATTTCATGATTTGTTATACCAATATCTTATATGTGTTTATTGGTATGTGGATGAATTTAGTTAATAAACCTATATGGTGTAAAAATTGACTTGTGTGGTAAAAGCCAAGTTTGTATGCATAATGTAGTTGACTATGTGGTATATGGTCAAACTACAATGTAGAATATGTTGAATTGGTGTAAATGACTATGTGGTATATAGTTAAGCTAAAATGTGGTATGTGATAAAGTATAGTAATTGACTTATGTGGTGTAAAGTCAAACTAAATGTGGTAATTTGAGGAAAGTGGCTTATGTGGAATATAAGTCAACCATTGTGGAAAAATGGTGAAGTCGGTGTAAATTGACTTATGCGGAATATAAGTCTAACCATTGTGGAAAAATGGTGAAGTCGGTGTAAATTGACTTATGCGGAATATAAGTCTAACCATTGTGAATTAATGGTGAGATTGGCGTATATGGACTTATGTGGTATATAAGTCAAACCATTGTGGAATAATGGTGAATGTGGTGTAATTGACTTATGTGGTATATAAGTCAAGTGTAAGGGACCTTAGTTGACCAATTGGGTGTGAACGGGTCAAATGGGTGAAAGGGATGAAAACAAGTTGTAAATACTTTTTTGTTAAGTCTAGCACATTACTATGGTAATATGTTAATGAAATGCTAATGTATGGAACCATAATTGACCAAATAGACGCAAGCGGGTCAAATGGGTTAAATAGGTGAAAAGGGTGAAAACAAGTTGTAAATACTTGTTTGATATGTTTATATCATTACTAATGGTGAAATATTATTGTGGTTATGCAGGGAAAGCTCCGAGGTAGGTCTATGTCAATGTTCAAGGGTGAAGGATTCTCGTATGCAATTTTTGTGTTTTTGAGGATTTATGTAAAATCCTTGTAAAGTGGTGTGTTTGACACTTGATTTATGTTTTGGTGAATATGTAATGTCATATGTTTGTTTTTGGTAAAAACCCATGTGTTGGGAAGGTTTGGTGTCAAACATTTTGGTAAAAGTTGTAAAAAGATGGAAATTTGGTTAAGTGTGAAAACTGCTGAAAAACTGCAGAAACTTTATGTGAAAAAGGGCTTCTCGCGGGCCGCGACTTGGTGGAACGTATGAGTCGCGGTACGCGACAGGTATAAAAAAAAAAAAAAAAAAAAAATTTCTTTGGTTTAAGTCTTCCGCGCGTTAAAGTTTTGTGCTTTTAAAAGTGGTGTGTTTCAACTTGGTATCAGAGCAATGGTTTGAGGGATTTGGTGTGGTGGCACCAAACTCAAACCGGATGCTCTTGATATGAGGGAAAATGATACGAGAATCCATGAAGGACTTGACTAAGACTCGGAGCTTGCGGAAATGAAAGGTTAGTAATGATTTGATAAAATGATAATATATATATATATGGTGTATGTATATATGTACGATGACTGTTGTTAAGATGTTATGTGTGCCGAAACTTGTTTTGTGACTTGTTATATGGAGATGGTAATTACAATTGGGCATGGCGTACTATTAAACATGTCTGGCCAATATATTTAATAAGACGAAATGTGCAAGAGACTTTATGATAACCATATAACAATGAACCTTTGCAAGGATTAGGTGAAGGTGGTTATATGTGTATGTATGTATGTATATGGATGATTAGATGGGGGTAATACATATACACATAGATAAGATATAGTGCCTTAACAAGTGGGTAGATTAAAGACCTATAAGTAGGTAGAACATCTACAACTTAGTTAAAAAAAAAAATTGGTCGGGGAGACTAAGGGGCACTTGTGTAAGAAAAAGAAATGGTGGATGAAAGTCATCTTAAGGACTCAAGTATGTTAGAGTCTAGACGTGTATCACCTCGTGGGTGGTGAAGAACATGGAATAGGTTGGGAGAAAAAGAATGCATCAATCTAGCGGAGAATGGCTAGAGCTTTCTATTATGTTGTATCAATCTTCCTTCAAGGAAGATAGGGCTCTTTGAGGTGATCCTTGGGAGGAACAGTGTGAAGCCTAGAGAGCGGGAAGAACTTCGGTTGGTGAACCGAAGTGGAAGGAAAACCTTGTTTTCACAAGAGGGTTCGTGGTGTGCGAACCAAAGGAGTTAAAGGGTGAGAGTTAATAGCTGATTAATTAACGATGAATCACTATGATGGTCTTATCTTTTGAAGCAATCCATTGTGATTGGTAGAGGGCGTATTACGCACGATGAGTCGACTCCGGGACGTGGCGGAGGATTGGTGAATTATTCCTCGTGAGGAGAAAGGCATAAGGGCGTGAAGGCACATGCATCGAGGGAATTCATGAGATGACGTTGAATTACCATCGATTACAAGCCATGGTGGGTGGCATAGTGGAAGAGTTCCTTCATGTGCAGTGGACAGCAGAGGTGATCAATAAGATTTCGGGCAAGTGTTTTATGACTGGTTGAAGTCGCTCGAATCTTGGAATCATCGAAGAAATGTAGATAGATCGGGTTTCTCGATGCTATCTGTTGACGTTATAAAGGGGATCCTTGCGTATAGGGTACAACTCAGGTGGAGTCAATTATTAAATGCGCAAGAAAAGGTTGAACACAGGAGATAAGTGGAAAACGAAGAGTAAATGAGAAGTGGCTTCGTGAAAGCCGAAACATTCTAGCTGAGCTAGAAACCCTTTATGGGAAGAAATGCCGGACATTGCTATATGTCCGGAGGATAACACAAATGGTGAGAAAATTTGAAATTTGCTTAGGCCTATGGGTCACGCATTTCTAATCACCATAGTCGTGACTGAAGCTTTTCGATCGTTGTGTTTGATGAAAGGCTAAGCAGATCGGTGGATTCGGGCGATCATCATTAAGGGTGTCATAATGTTGATGTTTACATGTTTTAATAACATGAGGTTGTGGATGAAACGATCACATGGATTTTGATCCGATGATTGTAAAAGAGGTGTTGGGTTACTTAGTAACCATATCATTGTCTAGTATGATAAAGGGGTGACGTGTTAATCTGTTCTCTTTAGAGACAGTGAAACACGAGGTATACGAACTGGTGTATATACATGGCTTGTGCCATTGACATCAACCGGGGATATAAAAGGGATACTTAGTATTCCAGTTGAGAAAGAGGATTTGATAAGGGTCATTGAACCTGTGTGCTTTGTTCTAAAGCACATAAACTTTTCGGTGGAAAAGGAAAATGGAAGAGTGCGTATTGTCACTGACAGTCGGTGGTAGGATAAAACTGACTAAAGGTCTCTCGGTATGTGGATTTTTTTTTGTCAAGGGGTAAATGTTAAAATGTACATTGTACGCAAACGGTGATATACATAGGTGAAATATGTATATAAAGGGGTGAAATGTACATAGGTGGAATGTGTACATAAATGGTGGTTGAAGTCCTAGAACTTCATAAATGATGTTGGAAGTCTTTTGGACTTCACAATCGGTGTTTAAAAGCGAAGTTTTCGAACTTCAAAGGTGGATTCGGTGATTGAGATCCTTAAATCTCAAAGGATGACTTATGATTAAGTCAATGGAGATACATAGGGTGTTTGGGTCACGGATAGGGATCTTCCTTCCAGTGTTGTAATAGAGGATTCAAGTAAGGAAGTTGTGGTATCCTTACTTGAGGAGGTCGCATGCTTTATCGGTTAAGAATGGGTGAGTTGAAGACTCGAGCTTCAAAGGGTGTTATGTATGGGCATTGGGATCCTCGAACCCCAAGAGGTATGAATTTGAGACCTTGAGTCTCAATGGGTTGATTGGTAAGGAAGTTTTGAAATTCCCATGTAAGAGGTGGGTGACGTGGGATTAGAACTTGGATTTCCTTAGTTGTCAAACGTGTTGACTACTCGTATAAAGTGGTTCAAAAATCCAAGTATCCCATGGTTAGGAGTGTTGAAATTCAAGTGGAAACTTGACGTTATAAAAGTTTTCCTTGAAATGAGTGGACTCCATAATACATTTTTACGTGACCATACATGAAAGCGTTAGGAGGATAGACCTGTTGTTATTTCATATGGTGAAGATGAGATAAATGATAAACGTTTCGTCTAAATGAATCAGTGACTATCTTAGATAGTGGGCGAACTAATTGGTGCCAAAAGTAGACAAACTGCATATCGTTGTCAAAGGAACCATTAAAGTCGGAAGATAACCTTAGGGGAGTAACGAGGGCGTATAGAGTTACTACATTAAAGTGAAGTCGTTCATGATGACAATTTCATCGTCTCTTATTGACGGAATTTGAGAGGCTCAAATGTTAGCACTTGGTGGTGACTTGAAGAAAGAGCGGATGGTTGCTTATGTTGATAAGCTTGGTGAAAATAGCATGGGCTTGAAGACATGCTTTGATAGGATTTGGATTCCTAGGTTGTCAAGTATTTTGACAACTATTTTGGATGAAGCGCATAAATCCAAATATTCTATCCATCCGGGGGCCACGAAGATGTTTTATGATTTGAGGTGTCATTTTTGGTGGCCGGGTATGAGGCGTGATATTGTTAGGTATGTGGAGAGGTGTCTCACATGCTTAAGGGTTAAGGCTGAGCATCAAAAGCCGTATGGAAAGCTGCAACCACTCGAAATACCGCTTTGGAAGTGGGAAAAATGTAACCATGGATTTGATCACTAAACTATCAAAGACTCGAAAGGGTTATGATGCGATATGGGTAGTAGTGGATCGGTTGACGAAGAGTACACATTTCCTTCCTATAAAGGAAACGTATTCTTCGGATAGATTGGCGGAAAAGTATGTGAAGGAAATTGTGTCACGTCATGGTGTGCCGGTATCGATTATATCGGATCGTGATACGGGATTTACTCCTCGTTTTTGGAAGAAATTCCATGAGGATATGGGGACTAGATTGAATCTTAGCACCGTTTATCATCCACAAACGGATGGTCAAAGCGAGCGAACGATTCAAACGCTCGAGGATATGTTGCGCGCGTGTGCTTTGGATTTTGGTGGTAGTTGGGACGACCATTTACCGTTGGCGGAATTCTCTTACAACAATAGTTACCATTCTAGTATTGGTATGCCGCCTTTTGAGGCATTGTATGGGAGAAAGTGTCGAACACCCGTGTGTTGGGGTGAGATTGGTCAACGAGAGCTTGGTAGTGTCGAAGTGGTCAAAGAAACTAATGATAGTATTGACCAAATTTAGAGCACGCTTGAAGGCGGCTCAAGATCGCCAAAAGTCCTATGCGGCTAATAGGAAGCGGGCGATTGAGTTTCAAGTGGGGGACTTTGTGCTTTTGAAAGTCTCTCCTTGGAAATGGGTGATACGGTTTAGGAAACAGGGGAAGTTAAGCCCACGTTTCATTGGACCGTTTAAAGTGATGGCAAGGGTGGGTGCGGTAGCTTATCGATTGGAGTTACCGGAGGGACTAAGTAGACTTCATAACACGTTCCATGTGTCTCATTTGCGAAAATGTTTAGCGGATGAATCTACTTTTGTTCCATTGGATGATATAGAAATTGATGAAAAGTTGAACTATGTGGAAGAACCAATGGCAATCTTAGATAGAAAAGTGAAGCGGTTGCGAAATAAAGAGATTAGCCAAGTGTTGGTTCGATGGGAGCATAGAAAGGGGGCGGAAATGACTTGGGAAACCGAGGAAGAAATGCTCAAATTCTACCCGAACCTTTTTATGTGAAGTCGGGTTTCGGGGACGAAACCCAAATAAGGGGAGGTGATTTGTAACGAACCAAAATCCGGGTTTCGTTTTCAAATAAATAAATAAATATTTAATAAATATTATGGTGAAAATAATATTTATGAAATAAGTTGAAACAAGTGGGTTTCAAGTTAGTAATGGGGTTACACTAGTTTTTAACTAGTTTTGGAATGAAGTGGGTGAAATGAAAGTTGAGGGACTAAATTTGTAAATATGACAAATCTGCCATATTTGACTTGGTGAAGTCAAAATTGAGCTATTTTGTTGGTGTGGGTCGTTCATCTCAAGAGAGCAAAAAGAGAAATCGAGTTTGAAGCATAAATCGTGCAATCGAGGCTTGTTTTGTGAAGGTTTTGGCTCACACAACATCTTCATAACATCAAGTAAGTGATTCTCTTCCTCTTGATTTCACCATGAATGTGTTCTTGGTGGGTTTTGGGTGAAATCCGAAATTATGTATGCATGTGATGAAATGGTGTTAGATTATTGATAATCTAGCTAAACTAAAGTTAAAGAATGATGATTAACATCCTAGAACCCTTTGATTTTGGTTATGAGAAGTTAGGGTTCATATGGTGGAAATTGGGGGTGTTTGGATCATGATGCTAAAATGATGAATTAATGAAGATTAAGTGTTTTTAAGATGTTAGACACTTGAACAAACACCACATATACTTAATAATAATTTTTGAAAGAAAAATTAGTGTTAAGATTAAGATAATGAAACTCAAGTGGGTGAGTTTGTGGTGAAAGAGGGTGTTTGGTTATGAGGATAACCCAAACGGGTCAATTTGGGTTGGAAATGTGGAATTGAGTTGTGAACTCAATTGTAGTGGAATTTTGATGTATGATAGATTACTAAACTAGGTGAATTTGTTTAGGTGATCAAATTGCAAAGCTAGAAGGTGTTGCGGGATCTTCTAACTCAAAAGGTAAGTGCTTTGCACTTACTTAGTAATGATAGGTGGTGGTGTTGATCATGTTTGAATTTCATGATTTGTTATACCAATATCTTATATGTGTTTATTGGTATGTGGATGAATTTAGTTAATAAACCTATATGGTGTAAAAATTGACTTGTGTGGTAAAAGCCAAGTTTGTATGCATAATGTAGTTGACTATGTGGTATATGGTCAAACTACAATGTAGAATATGTTGAATTGGTGTAAATGACTATGTGGTATATAGTTAAGCTAAAATGTGGTATGTGATAAAGTATAGTAATTGACTTATGTGGTGTAAAGTCAAACTAAATGTGGTAATTTGAGGAAAGTGGCTTATGTGGAATATAAGTCAACCATTGTGGAAAAATGGTGAAGTCGGTGTAAATTGACTTATGCGGAATATAAGTCTAACCATTGTGGAAAAATGGTGAAGTCGGTGTAAATTGACTTATGCGGAATATAAGTCTAACCATTGTGAATTAATGGTGAGATTGGCGTATATGGACTTATGTGGTATATAAGTCAAACCATTGTGGAATAATGGTGAATGTGGTGTAATTGACTTATGTGGTATATAAGTCAAGTGTAAGGGACCTTAGTTGACCAATTGGGTGTGAACGGGTCAAATGGGTGAAAGGGATGAAAACAAGTTGTAAATACTTTTTTGTTAAGTCTAGCACATTACTATGGTAATATGTTAATGAAATGCTAATGTATGGAACCATAATTGACCAAATAGACGCAAGCGGGTCAAATGGGTTAAATAGGTGAAAAGGGTGAAAACAAGTTGTAAATACTTGTTTGATATGTTTATATCATTACTAATGGTGAAATATTATTGTGGTTATGCAGGGAAAGCTCCGAGGTAGGTCTATGTCAATGTTCAAGGGTGAAGGATTCTCGTATGCAATTTTTGTGTTTTTGAGGATTTATGTAAAATCCTTGTAAAGTGGTGTGTTTGACACTTGATTTATGTTTTGGTGAATATGTAATGTCATATGTTTGTTTTTGGTAAAAACCCATGTGTTGGGAAGGTTTGGTGTCAAACATTTTGGTAAAAGTTGTAAAAAGATGGAAATTTGGTTAAGTGTGAAAACTGCTGAAAAACTGCAGAAACTTTATGTGAAAAAGGGCTTCTCGCGGGCCGCGACTTGGTGGAACGTATGAGTCGCGGTACGCGACAGGTATAAAAAAAAAAAAAAAAAAAAAAATTTCTTTGGTTTAAGTCTTCCGCGCGTTAAAGTTTTGTGCTTTTAAAAGTGGTGTGTTTCATAAAACAAGATCAATTTTTTTTTATACGTTTCACTCATTTATTACAACTCATTTACAACTATCATCTCGTTATGGCCTGTTTAACCCCTTTACAACTTGATTATAACTCATTCACAACCCGTCAACACACTTGAAGTTCTAATAAATGGGTTACACAAGTCATGTTCGGTCACACGATTTTAAGTATGCCCTGGTTAGAGTCGATGCATTTGACACGAATCAATATATTGGTTGTGTTTGGGTTCATCAGTTCAACTAGTGAACTTGACACAGTTGCCACTCTTAAGGCTATATGTCACATCAGCGCCACATCACACTCCATTCCACTCCCCTACACTTCATCAAGCAAATACTCCACTCCCTGCTTCCCAACTTTTTTAAATAAAATAATAATTTTCATGTTTTTATAAATATTAATATAACTAAAAAAATATATATATATTTAACATTACACATTAAAAAAACATTAATTCCAAAAAATTAACTACAATTACTTTTTAAAATAAAATAATAATTTTTATGTTTTTTAAAAATATTGATATAACTAAAATAAAAAAACAAAATATTTAACATTACATTACATTAAAAAACATAACTAAAAATTACATTTAAAAATCCAAAATATGATCCACTAAATCCGACTTAAGATTTCGATGAAATTCTACGTCATGAATTTGTTGATTGATTATTGCTTGTTATGCATCGTCAACTTCTTATTTTTCAATATCGGTTTCAACGTAGGTACAAATCGCCTTGTCTTTATCTTCTAGTATGTGACAACCCTGAATTAGGGTCCATAATCTTTTATAGTTGATTCACCGTGACCGGACTCGACCCATTAACGACCCAGTTGTAGGTCCAATACACGAACTTGATGTGTAACCTTACTTGCCGGAACCTTACTTGCCGGATCACTGGATGATTCGAGATGACGTGATATTAATACATAGTATTTACAGAGCCTCACAACGCATGGTTAAGTAATTTAACGCATTCATGTTTAATAACCGGTACACAACACGGTATATGATTATTAATATTAAATATTAATAATGATTATGAATATTTACTTCAGATGATTATTTAGAGATTAACGCGTGAGTTGTGCGACGTTTAACACGCGACTGCGACAAATACCTATGAGTAATTAATATCTTGTTATCTGTTATGTACTATTATTAGATATTAATATTGTTAGTTACACAGGCCGTCACGTGATTCCAAGAGTTCCCAAAAGAAGATGCGTCACTAAACGATTAACACGTCAATTAATCGAGTAATACTGGAAAGACGGCATAACGACTTCTAGGTCGACCAAGTATTAATATTTGACATTTACATTTATTTTAAAAGGTTACCGGACAATTTTGCGCAATATACGCGTACATCGAGAAGATCCGCGTAAAACATTCGTTAGTTAGCGATAACGTCTCGAGAAAATAACCAAATAGAATTACTGTAACGACTACTTGTTATAGTCAATCTTAATTAGTACCCACATTAAAAGTTATACGGAAATACGAGAAGATCCAACATAGAAACGAGACGAGACGGGTTCGTTACACGGGTTAAACGCATTAGAAACCCCTACTATAAAGGCATCTCTTTCTCTCAAGTCCTCTCATTCTCTCAAACCCTAGCACACCCAAACACCCACACTTGTGTGAACCAAGAGAGAGTAATCGGGAGGGGGGAGGAGGCCGGCCACCCTCCGGCGACACAGCAGTGGTGGTGGTGGTCTGTGACCACGAAAATGGAGACAACAGGACTAACGACGTAGCGGCGGTGGTGACGAGGCTCTGGAAGGGAGAGCAGAAGACGGTGAGGACGATGGCGGTGCAAAAAGTGTGACGGTGGTCGCGGGTCTAGTAGGATAAGACGACGACGACAGAGATGGAGGGAAACCACAAGGAGTGGAGACGGAGGACGACAGATCGGAGCAGATCCATTCAGATCCGGTGAACAAAGACGTGTCCGAGCCGGTAAAACGTCACTTTCAGCTTCCTACCTTAGTTTTCCGGCCAAGATCCGGCAAAACCCGGGTTTTCGGCCGCCACAGTTAGAGTTTCGACCAGAAATGTTTTTTCGGTGAGTTTATTTCTTTTTACGTGTCATTTCTTAGGGTAGATTTTCCATTTTAAGAGTTGGCCTAGTATTTAAGATTCCGACAAGTTTATCGGTTATAAGCGGATGTTTTGGTGGCCGGGTTTCATTCCTGTGTGTTTGTATGGACTCTTGGACAGGTTATGGTGAAGACGTGATGTCACCCAAATAGGCGGGACTTTTCGAGTCGTTCCCGACAGTCCCAGGTTTTGGTCAACAAAGGTCAACCGGTCAAACCATGGTCAACGGGTCGAGTCGATGTCGGGTGAAACAGTAAAACAACATCGGAATGTGTTAGTGGCGAGAAAACAAGTCGTGTGATATATGGGATTCGGTGACGGGTCACGATTGTGAACGAATACACGAACCAATGGGACTGGAAGGTATAAACGCACTTTAAAAAGTTTATTTATATAATTTCATTTAATCATTTGAAATATTAAAATAACGCGTGTGGGATAAACAAAACGAAACCGACTAACACGACATTAATATAAAGAGACTTTAGAGGCGTGTACGTATTTATTGTGTATATATATATATTATATAATAAATAAAGATTTTGGTTGTATTTTTTTCCGCCTCTCTCTCCTATTTAATGATGATATTATAAACTAATGCATTTTTTAAGTATTTAATATAAATCTATTTATGGATATTGTATAACCAAATAAAAGTTAATATAAATTAACATTTATCAATTACATAAAAAAGATTAACCAATTGAAAAAAAATGTTTTATAAATTAACTTAACGTAATTCATAATTGTCACGTCAAAGTACATTTTTTAAAAACATATTTTGGAAAGTGTATGTACTAACATATTATATTTTATTCAACACACATAATAAACGAGTTTATTCAACCCGTGTAATAACAAGTTTTAAAGAAATACAATTTTTATTTCTAAGCATATAACATTATATTCAAATTACTCGTGTATTACACGGGATTCTAAACTAGTATATATATATATGCATATTCTTTTATACGAGCCATGACATCAATTTGTGCTATTTATTGTTGACGATTTCGTTTGAAACCTTGTATTTGCATAATATACATTAACCTTATGAATAAATGGGTATTTTTTTATAACAAGTTGCATACAATATTGATAACGGGTTTATGTTGATATAGTTATATACATGTATACTTGCACTAGACGACAGCTATGTTTTGATATAAAACACCTATGTATAAATATATATATTTATCACAATAAGTTTGCAAAACTTAGTGTTCATACGCATACACAATTATCTTTTGGTATAAATTAATTAATTGTAAGTCGAGCAATGATTTTATTAAGTATATATATATATATACACACACACACCTATACAAATGAAATCTTATAAGTTTAAAACAAGACTTTCGAAATTAGTAAACCGATATTATTATTTACGGGAAACGAAATTACTATTATCACTAATGTTATAAATAATAATTTTATTTATATATAAATTTCGTGAAACACAACTATTATCGTTAATGGTATTATCTTTAGTACCGACACTAGCATTATATTTTTAAATATATCTGAACTAATATTACAACTTGAACTGACTCGCTAGAAAAGTTGTTATTACCATTTTGTAAAATATCCAACCTAGACTTAACGTGATAAACGTTGAGGAGACTGTTATAAACAGTTCTATTACAAATATCGTTTTATAAATAATACAAGCCTTATTAAAAGATCATATGTATTATTATATTTTTGCTCATAACCGGTATTCAAAGAGTAAGATAAGTATTTTATACTTGCATATTTTATTTCTTTTACTATGTACATATATATATATATATATATATATATATATATATATATGTATATGAATCAAACTTATATTTTTCGTCTTCCCGAATATATATTACTGACACGAGCGTTAATAGTTAGAACTTGAGAGACGTGATGGCGTTAGAACTTGAGAGACGTGATGGCGAGTCGTGCATCTAAACACAGAACATGTAGAACTACAACATGATTATACTTGTGCATTGAAAAGCATATTGACACGTTCGTATGGAACATAGGGTAGTCCATATATTCTATAGTGCCTACGTGTATCGTGGGACTCAAGTAGGATGTATACCAGCACTGTCACGTATTTGAGGAATATGGTTTTTATCGCAACATTATCAGGTGAGTTTCACAGCCCCTTTTTACTGTTTTATATATTTGGGGGAAAACATGTTAAATTCAAATGGTATGATAACTAGAAAACGAGAAACAAGCATCTGATTCCTTTGTATGCATGAGTTAACACTTAAAGGTCCTCGGTATTTCGAACTATAACCATTAGCTATAGACTTAGCTGAAGATCGATATGAATAGTACTATTCGGGTTGACACCTCCAATCATGGTTAGTCACGCTAACCCGACCAACATGGTCAAATGATTGCATATTATGTCTTGTTGTTCTCATTGTTTAAAGGTACAATGGGCTGGGACAAAATTCAAGAATTCGTTAAAGGTTTGGTTATAGGCTTGTGCATCACATAATTCGTTTGTGCTAGCTAGACATCGATGAATCAACCGCTAACTTGTTTTGTTTATCATATGCATAAAGTAAATTTCGAGCAAAAGGTTTTGCCAATGGTATATGTACCAATGGTTTTGACAGACAATTTCAAGAAAAGGGTTTTGCCAATGGTATATGTACCAATGGTTGCATCAGTCAATTCAAGAGAAGGGTTTTACCAATGGTATACGTATCAATGGTTTTGCTAGTAAATTTTGAGCAAAGGATTTTGCCAATAGTACCCGTACAAATAGTTTTGTCAATCAATTTCGTGCAAATGTTTTTTTGCCAAAGGATTTCGTACAAATGGTTTTTGCCAAACGATTTCGTACAAATGGTTTTGTCAATCGTATTCGTTTAAAACCTGTGAACTCACCAACATTGCGTTGACATTTTTGAGCATGTTTTTCAGGTAATTTATACGACAAGGTTGGAATAGGTTAAACACTTAGATTAAGCCCTTAGAAGATGAAGACGCAGAGTGTTCGACTTATTTAGAAGACTTTATTTAGCTTCCGCTATTGTGTAATGTTACCAATTGTTGCAACCATAATTTATTTATTTATTTATTAAGTGAATAAATTTGAGGGTGTGGCATAGTATCATATTGTGTAATATGATACAACCGTACATCACGTTTCTTAGTTTTTTGGTGTCCAAGCTCTTGCAGATTTAGATAATATCGGCACTATAGGACTAGTTTACTCGTTAGATGAAAATCCATCACCTTTGAGATATTTATAGTACATTCCTCTAAAAGGTCTTTTTTCGTACGAAGTGTACGCAATGGGTATATAATTACGCACCATGTTTTTTTTTTGTAATTACGTAACAAATATATATATATATATATATATATATATATACGAGATGGTTCTCCTAAGAAGTGCAATTTGGCTAAGAAACCTAAGAAACAATCTCATCCATTCAATTGGATGATCAATGGTAGATATTTAAGTGTAGGAAAAATAAGGGGTAGAGGGGCGTTCTTGGAAAACCCACAATTGTTGATTTTTTTCAAATTCCCTCACTTTTTTTTAAACGTACATAACTTTTTCATACGACCTTATTTTAAAAAAAAATACACCATAAAATCAAGCGTTTTTTTACCTTTAATTCGAGTATAGTATTGCTATATTTTTTGTAAAACCAAAATCGACACTTAATGAAATTGTGCTACTTTACGTGAATGTGCTGGTTTCTAGTAAAACAGCACAATTAACTGTGCTGCATGTGCTGCATTGTAAAACATCACAATTAACTGTGCTGTTTTATCATAAAACAACACCAAACACAACAACTAATTGTGCTGTTTTACTATAAAACAACACGGTTAATTGTGTAACTTGCTCTTCTTAGCTAACCAAGCACAAACAAAACCAGCACAACAAAACTAGTATATCAAACCAGCACAAAACAATATTTTGATGCATAAGCTTTTTGTTGCCTACCACTGAACCGTTTTGTTGGTGTATAGATGCTTTAATTTTTTATTTTTAAAGAATGCTACCAAATTAGCCACACAATAATTGACTAAAAGTAGCACAAATTAAAGAAACCAGCACATTTACATAAATTGTGTTGTTTTACAAGAAACCAGCAAATTTTTAATGTGCTAAATTGTGCTGTTTTACTAGAAACCAACACATTTACGTAAAGTAGCACAATTTCATTAAGTGTAGATTTTGTTTTTACAAAAAAAAAATATAGCAATACTATACTTAAATTAAAGTTAAAAAACGCTCGATTTTATGGTGTAATTTAAAAAAAATAATATTCTATGAAAAAGTTATGAACGATTTAAAAGAGTAGGTGAAGTTGAAAAAAGTCAATAAAAGTGGCTATTACTTAAATACTCTAGTTGAAAAAGTCAACAAAAGTGGTTATTACTTAAATACTCTAGTTGAAAAAAATCAACAAAAGTGGCTATTATTTAAATACTCTAGTTGAAAAAAGTCAACAAAATTGGCTATATTACTTGAATACTCTAGTTGAAAAAAGTCAACAAAAGTGGCTATTACTTAAACACTCTTCCACCTCTAGTTGAAAAAAAGTCAACAAAAGTGGCTATTACTTAAATACTCTAGTTGAAAAAAGTCAACAAAAGTGGCTATTACTTAAATATTTTAGTTAAAAAAAGTCAACAAAAGTGGCTATTATTTAAATACTCTAGTTGAAAAAAGTCAACAAAAGTTGCAATTACTTAAATACTCTAGTTGAAAAAAGTCAACAAAAGTGGCTATTACTTAAATACTCTTCCACCTCTTATTTTTCATACACTTAAATCTCTACCCTTGATCATTCAATTGAATGGATGAGATTGCTTCTTAGACTTATTAACCAAATTACACTTCTTATTTAATACTCCCCATATATATATATATAAAGCATAAGTATATATTAATAATAGTTATTATTATTATTATTATTATTAAAACACACAATTATGTATATAATTACGCATATATAACAATTTTTTTTAAGAAAAGTCAAATTAATAAAAAAATAATAATAAAATAATTAAATTAAAAATAATAAAATGCTCGTATAATATTTAAATATTAATAAAGTGTATAAAAATTATTTTCGTTTAAAAATGAAAAGCTAGATAAAAGTCAACAATTTGGTTTTTCCTTTTTTACGATTTCGGTTATTACTCATTCCGAGTTTTTTTAATAAATTTTTATTTTCTCGTCTTAGAATGGATTTGATTTAATAAGTATATGGATTCATTTGACAAGCAACAACGCTTTAAAGAGATGTTGCAGTGCAGTAATGGAGAGGAGATAATGACACTACGAGAGAACTATAGACAGGCAAAGAGGGAAGCTAAAAAGGCAATGAGTGAGGCAAAGAATTTTGCCTATGAAACGATGTATAGAAAACTAGACACCAAGGAAGGGGAGCATCATATGTTTAAGATTGTCAAAAATAGGGAGCGTAGGAGACAAGATCTTGGGGTCGTGAAGTTTATCAAGGAAGATGATGGAAGAGTTTTGGTAAAGGGACAAGACATCAAGCTGAGATGGCAAAACTATTTCTACACCCTTTTCAATAGTTGTAGACCAAGTCTAGCCATAACGGAGAATCCCACTACTCAATCCAGTCAACGAAATAATTGTTATTGTCGAAATATCACACAGGAAGAAGTGAGGAGTGCTCTTAAGAAGATGGGAAGAGCTAAGGCAGTCGGTCCAGACAACATACCCATTGAAGCGTGGAAGTGTATGGGAGAGGAAGGCGTTCAGTGGTTGACAAGACTGTTCAACAATATCTTCAAAACCGGGAAGATGCCAGATCAGTGGAGGCGTAGTGTCTTAGTACCCCTATATAAAAACAAAGGAGATGCTCAATGTTGTGCTAACTACAGGGGGATTAAGCTCCTATGTCATACAATGAAATTATGGGAAAGAGTTATAGATACAAGGATTAGACGACAAACCCAGGTTACAGCAAACCAATTTGGTTTCATGCCAGGCCGGTCCACTACGGAGGCGATACACATTTTAAGAAGATTAATGGAAAAGTACAGAGAGAAGAAACATGATTTACATATGGTGTTCATCGATCTTGAAAAGGCGTACGATAGTGTGCCTAGAAGATTGATCTGGGAAAGTCTGGAGGGAAGAGGGATCCCTAGTAAATATATTGAGGCAATTAGGGATATGTATCATGAGGCTAAGACATGCGTCCGAGCACCCGTGGGGGATACAGTCTTTTTTCCGGTGGAAGTGGGAGTTCACCAGGGGTCGGCACTAAGCCCCTTTCTCTTTGCAGTAGTTTTGGATGAGTTGTCAAAGTCAATTCAAGATGCAATTCCATGGTGCATGCTTTTTGCTGATGATATCGTGTTGATTGCAGAAAGTAAAGAGACATTGAACAACAGACTAGAGGAATGGAGAACAGTCTTAGAGCACAAAGGTTTGAAGATAAGCCGATCTAAAACCGAGTACCTTCACTGCAACTTTAGTGGTGCAAACGTCGACGAGGAGACCCAGATTTCTATTGAAGGTGGGGTTGTCCCTAAGACACTGAAGTTCAAGTATCTAGGATCTGTCATCTAGAGTAACGGGGACATCGACAATGATGTAGTCCATCGGGTGCAGGCTGGTTAGTGTAAATGGAGAGCGGCCTCAGGTGTTTTGTGTGACAAGAGGTTCCCAATAGGGTTAAAGGGTAAATTTTATAGGGTAGCAGTTCGCCCAGCGATGCTATATGGAACCGAGTGTTGGGCCATCAAGAAGACACAAGCTCGAAAAATGGATGTAGCTGAGATGAGGATGTTGAGGTGGATGTGTGGACACACAAGAAAGGACCGAATAAGAAATGAAGTTGTTCGGAAGAGATTGGGAGTCACATGTATCTCAGATAAGATAAGATAAGGAAGATTGAGATGGTTTGGACATGTCAAGAGGAGACAGAGCACAGATCCAGTGAGAACGGTGGAAACTCTCGTTGTAGAGGGGAAAAGGAGCAGGGGGAGACCGAAATTAACGTGGGATGAGAGGATTAGGCTTGATTTGCTAGATTTACACCTCTCAGAGGACATGATCAATGATAGGATTTCATGGAGACGTCGTATTAGGGTTTTAGGATGAGTGACCCGTTGTGTGGGAGAGTAAAGTTGTTTAGCAAAGATTTTGCGTATGTCTTGTTTCTTGTAGGTGTGTTGTGTTTCTTGTGACTAATATACTCTAGTCATACACTGCTAATTGTTAGATTACTGTTAGATTTATTTTACTTTATTACTCATTAATTTTATTTATATTTTTATCTTTTTCTTTCCTATGGAGCCGGGGGTCTAAACGGGAGCAGCCCCTCTATCCCTTGGGATAGGGGTAAGGTTTGTCATCATCACACCCTCCCCAGACCCTACTAATAGCGTTATCTATGTGTGAGATTATACTGGGTACGTTTGGTTTGGTTTGGTATGGATTCATTTGACACACTACTTACATATTTCAACTTTGTATTTGATCTGGCTGTAAAGCCATCCGTAGTGGTTTCACGCCCCGTCACGTCAGCGTCACATCAGCACAGGGGCAATCAATGCCCAAAATCTCTAAGGTGCGTAGTGGTTTCACGCCCCGCATTAATGAGTAAATTTTTTTATTTTATTTTGTTAATTTTTATAAACAATTAATATTTTTTTTAAAACAATCATTTATTAGTTGAAATGTCGATCCAAACATGTTAGAAAACCACTTACGTGATTTCAAAATAGCTTTTTTGAAAACAACTTCATTTTCATTAAAATTTATACCTGGATGTTCAGAAAAATAAAATAAATAAGTTCGTGTATTTCGTTTTTTTAAATAATTACCAAGCATTAGTTATTTGAGAAAAACCAAATTAAATACTAAACTAAATATTTAATTAAAAAAACAAAAAGAAATAGTGAGGTGTAAACTCTTGATTGGAAGGCATTTGCCCCTCTCCCCCGTGAATTGCCCCTCGCCCCCTCAATAACACCTCTTTCACTAAGTAGGGGGACGATGTTTATGCCCGTGAAAATGCCACTTGACTTCACGCTCTGTATTTCACGCTAGCATTACGAAAGTTCTAAATATATTAGAATTACAACAAAACAAATGAAATTAAAAGATTTTGGGAGCATGGATGGATGAAAATTATTTATTTTAGGTCCCACCAACTTGTAATGCATTAAAAGAAAGTAGGGCCTAAGGCCATGGTTTGAATTAAATGATGGCTGGCAATCCGGCATTAAATAAATTAAAAAGAAGGGCCTGCTATTTTGGACTTTGCTGCCTTTGGTCAATATGTGGCCATATATTAAAGTTGGGTTGTACTGGCTTTTCTCCCTTTGACCATGTGTAATGGTCCTTGAGCCGTGAGAAACGTTACTCCCCACACCCACCGAGCCACGGTTTTGTAAGCGGGGTGTGGCTCTTTTCAGCGTGAGCCCAACGACGAGCGTGAGGGCAAATATGAGAACGGAATAGGTCAATTATGATTTGACATGTCGCTATTTTTTATTGGGGTAACTTTGTAAAATAGTAACCAAGTTTCAAAAGTGTTTCAATTAGGTCACTCAATACGCATTTTACACGGTATACACCCTCGGGTATACTATGAAGAGTGGCCTAATTGGAACACTTTTGAAACTTGGTTAATATTCCGTGGTGTTTTCCCTTTTTTGTTAGAGTAAATTACAAATTATGTACTTTAACTTCGTAGAAAATTGCAGATTATGTACTTTGACTTCAAAAATTACACTGAATGTCCTTTTTTAAACCTTTGCACATTTTTAGTCCTTTCCACTAACTTCAGTTATCTTTTTCAGTTAAATCTAGTCATGTGCTTAGCACATAAGGATAATTTAGTCTTTCTACCTTTTAAATAAAAAATTAAAAAAGAAATTTAACCACCTCTCTTTGTACGATCACCGGTCACCACAAATCTCTTTTTGGATTACATGCTCTGCTAATAATGTACTAAAATCCCCGATTCAGTTTCTTCAAAATTTCACTCTTATTTCTCAATTGTTCAAACATGTTTGTCTATTAAGGCTTGATTTTATAGATCTGAATCCGAACCCGACATGAAATTGGTTCAAAAGGATTAAGAGAAATCTTATGGGGTCTGAATATGTAGCTCATCTTGTTCGTGTGTGCAACCTCCCGGAACCACCGTCGGCTTCAATCCTCATCTTTGTTGTTAATTAGTTCAGAGACGAATAGTCCTTTCCGATTGACTATTGTAATGATTCCACCACACTCGTGGCTTTCAGACACGAGTGGCAAGAAGAAACGACGCGGAGATGGTGGTGTTGCGTGAGGGTTTAGAGATAAAATTGTTGACCGGAATAAAAAGACCTAGATCCAGAAAAAGATCCTAACCTCTTTGTTTATCTTACGCATCATGAAATCCCATTCATCTTCCGGCACCAGATGCAGCAAACCATCGCTGCTGCCATTAACTCGAAGATGCAATCTAACAGAGGTCTCACCATCGTTTAGGTGTGGGGGTAGCCGAGTATAGTGGAATCACCAGAGATAAAGGTTGGCCGGATATGGTGGGCGCCACCACATGCGAATCGTCGGTTTCTTTGGCTGGGAGACGGAGGGAAGCTGGATGTAGAAGACGATGATGAGTTTGACCTAGAAATATCAATATTTACATATAAATACATATTTATTTACATATAAGCTTATATCTTTGAGTTAATTACATTAATAGTCCTTTAAAGAGTAAAAAGACGAAATTACCCTCACATGCATTGCATATGACTGAACTTAACAGAAAAGTTAACTCCGGTTAGTAGAAATGACTAAATGTGTGCAAAAGTTTCAAAAAAAGGACATACAGTGTAATTACTAAAGTCAAAGGACACAATCTGTAATTTACTATATAGTTAAAGGACATAATTTGTAATTTACTCTTTTTATTATAAGGTTTAATTTAAAACTTATTTTGTTTTTTTTTCAAATTTCTCACTCGTTATTAAAAACTTTTTAAACATAGTCTTTTTGATTGAAGGTTAGTTTAATTAATAATCAACCTTCAATCACCTTTTACCCTTCAATCAAAAAGCCATCATCAAATAGATAAAAAAAAGGGGTGAAAACAGATGTTGAACACTACATAGTTGACCAAATTCAAGTCAAAATTTGCTAAAAAAGGAATGGGCGGAAACAGAATAATCAACTAAAAAGCAAGAAATGTTTGGAACCAAATTAACTCTTGGTGCAACTGTGAAATTCCAAATACATCTTCAGTAAAGGAGCTTTTACAATATCCGTCTAACCTAGGTGTGGAGAAGCCAATCAAGAAAACAATCCATGCAATCATTTTGACTTCCTTATAGTGTCTATGGTTGGCAAGAAACAATAAAATCTTCAAAAATCGTAACACTCATGCATCAAAACTGATGGAAGAAATAAAGGTGAACTCATATCTTTGGATAAAAAACCGGGTAAATCTCAAACTCTAGATTGCTCGTATTGGTGTTCTTTGAGGTTGTAATATCTAATACGGTGTTGGGTGATAATGTATCATTTGCTTTTGACCTTCGGGTCCTTTTGTACTCCTTGAGGTTTCTAGCTTTTTGCTAGGCTGCTTTTTTTTTATATATATATTTTATCTTGCCCACCGTTAAAAAAAACCTAAAAAGCAGGAAACCAAAAAGAAACAAGCATAAATTGTATTTAACAAATCAATATCGTATGAATTCACCTTGAACTTATTCAAATACACCATGAACACTTGCTATAAATTCAGAGCTTGCTAGAAAACCAAAAGAGCATAGAGCTAACAAATCAATCAACATGGGTAGAGATTTAGGGCTAATAATAACCCTAAAAAACCAAATCAATCAACATAATTTATGACCAACTAGAATAGTAACAACAAGCATCATAATATCAAGTAAACTATAAATGTATGAGAATAATGCGGTATCAAAGTTTTGATTCTCATCATAATCCCCATTTGAATATATAGCTAATAGCTTATATTTCCACTCAAATGTCTAAACGGAGATTCTCATCTTATTATTGTTCCATCATCAATTATTGTTGTTCGTTTTATACCCCACTAAGCAATTCGCTTAATCTTCCTTTAGTTTTCTTTGTTGCGATTGAGAAAACCGAGTATGAGTTGATTAACTTGATCTGGGAATTGTTCGTGAACAAAATGACTACCTTGAGGCAAGTATATGATTTCCAGATTTGGCACATATTTCTTCACCTCCCCACTCTTGACATATTCCTCCATTCCTGGGAACTTGAACACGTAATCTTCTTCACCCATGATCAACAGTGCTGGAGCTTCGACTTTCAGATCATCCAGACCTTGTTGCGGATACGCAGAGTTATCTGCTAATGACCTGTAAGGAACTTGGAGTGGAGTTTGAAATCCAGACTTTTGATACAGATCTCCATATACTGCAAGGTCATCCTCTGTGAACCAAGAGGGTAGAGGGGTCGGTGTGTCCACTAAATCCATTATCTCTTGGTTTTCATTATTGGCTATTGGTATTTCACTTTTAGAAAACAAAATGTAAACGTTTCTCACAACTGTTTTAGCGTCAAACCGCCCAAAATCAGCTTCAGCTCTTCCAGTTTCCTAATCAAAATTTCAGTTCTATTGTTAATATTTTATATACACACACTTATTACAAAATAAAAAAGAATACCCGCCATCTTCGAATGTAGAAACCTTCAGGGAGAGCTAGATAACTCCGCTGAGAACCAGGGGGCATAAACGGCAGGCCAAGCGTTATTATACTTGCAACTTTTTGTGGATGAAAAAGTGCAAATAAGTAGCCAATGATTGCTCCAAAATCTTTACCAATCACAAACGCCTAAGAAAGACGACACATGAATATATGTAATGTATTTCTTAAGAACTTAGTACTACTTAAAGTTCAATACAAGATAGATTTAATCAAGAATTAGTTTTTAGTGGAGTTGTTATTTAAGTATATTCACAAATACATTAGGTTTAGGATTCGAACTTGTAATGGACAATATAATTCTTTTTAATTTCTTAACTTTGTCCCACACCTCCATTGTCTAATTCTTCCTTTCTCTACATCTTCCATTGTCCCACATCGGCTCCAGCATCAAGCACCGGCGAAACCAAGGGAGGATCCGGGTGGTCCCGTGCCCCTCCGGCTGACTAAAATTTTTTACTAGCTGGGACTTATAACTTTGTCATATTTTCATACTTTGACCCCTTAAACTTATGGTTGGTTGAGAACTTTAGATGAAAACATGGTAAAGTTTGTTTTACTGGAAAAAGTTTTACTGCCGGCAGCTGAGCAATTACGTATGCTTGAAGCTGGTTATTAATAGAGAGAAAAATAAAGAAGCCTCGTATTTATTGAATGAGTGAGTGGTAACATTTTAAAGGAGTCTCAGAAAGAAATGTAAAAATAAAAGAAAACTGAAAAGTGACTGCAAATGTAAAGAGTGTAAGGCTATATGTTATGAGTTAGTGAGTGTGAGCAAAAAGTGATATTGTGTAAGCGCCACGTAAACAGTGGGTATGGTCACACTTACACTCACATGTGTAATGGTGTTTGTGTGAATGTGAGACTTAATTAAAAAGAGATGGTGAGGTTTAGTATTGTGGTTGGTGGATTAGAATTTAAAAAAAAATCAAAAATTCTTTCCCTTGCCCCATGCTCGTGAGCAGCCTCTCTCACGCCCTAAGGGTGGGGGTGTTCCCTCTCGTGACGGACTGAAGTGGCAACTCACACCTCCTCCCTCACGCCTCATAACACATGGCCTAAAATGATAGTTGTCAAGGTCCTTTGCTTACTTTTTAAATTTTATTTATCAGTAAGTAAGTTAGTAAGAATGTCTAGTTTTTAGTTATTTGTATTTTATCAAATTTGATTATTTTATATGTCTAGTACTTTATTTACTTTTGTGCTTACTAATTTATTCGATTTTTCTGTTCTTTTTTAACTTGATATTCAATTAAGAAACATTTTTTATTACTTAGTAGCGTCTCTTTAAAAAAATATTTGGTATAAAAACTTAAACCAATATTTAAATTTTCATTAAATCTTTTAAATACCAATGAAATCAACATTAATTTAGGCAAAATAAGTTGAATTTCTAGAAAACTAAATTATTGGTAATCCTACTTCACCCAAACCGATTAATGATTATTCGACTAATACACGAGAGGAAATAGGAGCCGATACTTAACGAAACACTCTTGAGTCCTTGATGTACTGTGATAACTGGTAATTTACCACATAATTATTTAAATATAATTATACAAAAATTATGCTTATTAGACTAAATTTAATTAATTAGGTCTAACCCGGTTCAGTAGAGTCCAACCCACACACAAATACACAGGAAATATTAGAGATTTTCGAGACAAATCGAACCTCGTATCGCGTTGGTGATAAACTAGAAATATTTAAACATCTCGAAACGTTCTCCTATATTTTTTTAATAATAGAGAGTACTCACCCGGATAAAACCTAAACATATGACAACGGACTCTTGTTTTATCCAAACTACTAAACGTATATTATTTTATTATGCCCGACCCGTACCCTCCCAATCACGTAACGACTATTAAAATCGGGTTACATTTAGCGGGTATTATACCGAACTTGGACAAGCGGTACCACTCCACACCCTACCTATACCACCCCCTACCCCCCCCACGTGCCTAATTCCCACAACCCGTGCGCCACCCTACCTGTCGGCCGACCTACACACTATGGTCCTTGTCTTTTGTTTCCCATATGGAGACACTTATGTCTCATGAAGACATACATACCACCATGTATTACCCACATTGATTAGTATAAATAGCATGCAACCTCACAACACCAACACAACACAACTCAACCCACAACTCACACTCACCTTTTCTCTCCCTCTCGGCTCATCTCCCTCCCTTTGGGTTCTCGACGAGCAACAACAAGCAACCACCCCTTTTGCTATCTTCTTGGCACCAGCACCAGCACCACCACACCAAGCACTCCCCTTGCTCCTTCCTTCGGCTCTCTCTCTCACCCGACACCACCCTAGCCTTCACCTTTGCTCCCTCACAGCTTCACTAACAGCAGCAACAAGCCACAACCGAGCACCCTTCACCCTCCTCGGCAGCCCTTCCCGTCACCACCCTCATCACCCACGACCAAGCCACACCACCCCCTCCTCCCTTGTCCCTCTCGGATTCCACCACAGACCACAACACCACCACCGTAAACCACCATCTCCACCACCCGTTCCAGCCCCCTCGGCCCCGTCCCAGTCATAACAGCCCCCGACGACCACCGCCTCCACCAGTCACTGCCTCCGCCACCCATTACGGCTTCTTTCGGGACAAAAACCGGCTCTTTTGGGTCACCGTTTCTCACCTACGTTCACCGGGTTACGTATACGGGAAGCTTGTGGATCGTTTCGGAAGCTTACGGAGTAATACGGAACGTTACGAGAAGAAACCGGACCACGCGTAATTACCGTCACCTTCTCCCGACAATTTCGTGAGTTTTCGGTTCATTTATTTTAATGTTATTATAGTTGGTGATATAATAGGTTAAAACGGAATTAATATATAACACCGAGTTTTAAACGTATAAAAGACGGTTCGTATCCTTAAATATATACAAGACAATTTTTTAAACGTAAAAGAGAATGATTAAAAACTATAGACTGTAAACCCGAAGTATTATTATGGTTAAATATAAATCATAAATTTCATGTATAATAATAGGGTATTTTAACATGATAAAATGGTGATTTTATTATAATTGTTACTAAATAATAAAATCAAAGAAAGTGGACATGCAAAATGGTTTAATATGCAAAAGGTATTTATAAAATTATTTTTGTAAAATATACCTACATATACTTAAATATTAGTTTTGGTTACATGTATATTAATTTTAAGGGATATTAATAATTATATATTTATATATAGACACATATAAATATATTCGGTGAAGACAACTATTAATGAAATTTTGGAAAATAAAATAATATAACGATTATTTTACAACACATTATTTACACTCTATTATAATAAATATATGATCTATATTTATTTATCATAAGAAACCACTTAAACCAAACACAAGGTTTTGGACAAATAAAAGACTTAAGTTATAATATTTATTAAATGATTTAATAAATATAACTACCTGAACAACAAGTCGTATCACCAACGGCGATTGAGTCGGAACCTTGTAGATTATTACAAGACAAGGGTCGAGATCTCAGGGTATTGGTCAGGTGACCAAACCACACTTAAACAATCTCATAGGACCTAAGGTGTCTTAAATGAATTAGGGCACGAATAGGTCAGATGACTGTTGGACTTACTGCACATCTCAGCACTCATCACCTTGGTAGATAAGGTGAGTCTCACGGCCTCACTTTTACTTGTTTTAAATGATTTTTAAACATACGGGGGAGAATACATAGCTCACAGTTGGATACGGGTACATACACTGATTGTTGCATGAGTTCACACTGTCATACTAAGTCCCCGGGAATACTACAACCGTTAGCTGGTTCAGACGTGAAACGCATGAATAGATCTATTTGGGTTGACACCCCCACCCGTGGTTAGTCGTGCTAACCTAGACTGGAGGTCTAGGCGGGTGCATACTGTCCATTCTCACACTCACAATGTTGCATGACAGAACATTGGGCGAGGCATCATATCTGTACTTAGTCAAATGATGGGTACATCTCACACAAACGTCAAGTGTGGGTTATGGTAACAATGCACATACATAAGTATTGTTTGATTAACAATGCTAATCACACTGGGAAATCTCTTAGTCCAAATGAATCATATTTTACTGCTTACTTAAATCTGTGAACTCATCGACTTTATGTTGACATTTTAGCATGTATTTCTCAGGTAACTAGAATCATGGTGCATGGGCATGCACGCACGTAGAACATCTTATGGAGACATCCCGGAATAATCTAGGGACGTCTAGGTCTTAGCCGACAAACTTATTGTATGGAAAACCGTACGCTTTGGATGTTAAGTACGGTACCCTTGACATGTAATATCTTGGAAACAATTTGTGTTTCCTTGTAACAACTTAGAATCTTTGATTATGAATGTTATTAGCAGTCGTTCAATGTAATTAAAGGCTATGAATACCGTAGATCATCACGCCCTGTGTTTTCGCCCTAGGCAGGGTGTGACATGTACACATCTAAATGTAAAAAAAAGGTTATTATGACTCTCTGGTTAAAAGGTTTTGGTTCCGCTACTGCATCAACCAAAAATCTAGTCTTCTCCCCCTCTATAAAAATAACCCGTTTCTAATCCTTAAATTCCATCCTCACTAACCAGTACATCCTGTCCTGGTTTATGATTACCGGTTCAACCTGGTTCTAGGAAAACCCGGGAGGTTCGTTGGTGGCTCAAACAGACCAGTTATCCGGTCTTGTCTCATAAACACTTATCTGAACCTTCAAATAAAACGATTTAAAAGGTTTTATGCAATAAAAAATAACTTTAGGAACCATTTAGCCCGTTTGACCCATTCTCAGTTTTATATTTTATTTTCTTATTTGACCCATTTGAGATAAAAACTACGCGGCGCTGACAGCTGACTGCCTGACTTAACTCTCTAACTACGTTATTTGAGACTGAAAATCTAAAGATATGCATAAATATACCTTAGAAATGGCGAGAGAGTCCAGGATGGATGCAGTATCGTTAACCAAATCAACGAATGAGGTCTTCTCGGGTTCTAGAGGGATGTCGGATAGCCCGTATCCTCTGTAATCGGGTGCAATTGCTCTGAAACCGGCGTTTGCGACAGCAATCATTTGATGGCGCCAAGTGTACCATATCTCTGGAAATCCGTGTAGAAAAACCACCGCCGGCGATGAATCGGATCCGATCTCAGCTACGTGGAGCTTTAATCCGTTGGCTTGGACATAAGCATGCTTGATTTGATCCATTATTTCCGCAGAGTGTGAGTATTGTTGTAAGGTTTTCGTTTGGGGTTTTAAAAGGTGCGTTGACAGAAAATATGTTACCACTCACTAGCGATTTGATTTTCCGTTCAATAATGGCGTCCAAAATGATTACCAAATTTTAACTTTTTCCAACGTTCAAAATATAAATATATATAAAGCGTTTTAAAAAAACCAACTAAGAGCATGGGGTATATCGGTGTGATTATGGTGTGATGTGATAATAAAGTGCACGTCACTACCATCATTATCACACCACCCATCACTTGGCAAGGGGTATACTCGTGTGATTGTGATGGTGTGATAATTAAATGTTTAAGCCATTGATAATGAGAATAATAAAAAAAAACTATGTATTCGTTGAAGCCAAGGAATCACCCCGTGGTTATTCTCACGCCACACAATCACGCCACGAGGGGGCGGTGTTCCCTCAAGATCACGCCGTGATGAAGGTGTCCACCTCGGATCACGCCATGAAAAAGAATGGTATATCGGATGGCCTTAATAGCAAAAAGATAAAATAAAAATAAAAGAAACAGATCTTAAAAGTAACAATAAAAAAATGTTCTTTTTTAAAATAAAGATCTTCTTTTAGAAAAATCTCCTACTACTACTAGTTGCCGTCCGTCCCTACACACGCAAAGTTGGCATTTAATGAAAGCCAGCAATTTGATGGTGGTTTTTTGATAAAGAGATAAGTTTGTGATTAGATTTTTTTTTTTTTTTGAACAATTAATAAGTCAGATATATTATATATCATCAAGGCAAATTACATAAGGATAGCAGATAGACGGGCAACAAACTGCGTCGCCATCCCCTTTTGAATGGAAAACTCTAATCTACTAAAAACAAAGCCTCGCCCCTAAGGAGTCGTAAAGTTGTTGTGAACCACACGCTGAACTCTAGCCAAGAACCGAACCGCCTCCGGCGCCAAGGAGCCGAACGTGTCAAACGCCAGGGGGACAAAGGCATGCTGATTATCCTCACAAGCTTTCGCGTGCTTTTCCACCTTCTTTGACTCTGCTTTCATAACCGCTTGCCCCGCCACAAACCCATTTTCCCGCAACCCAGCTAGGGGGGATACACCTGTGAGATCGACACAAGCATGTTTCCCGCCCTCCCAACCAAAAACTAGCACGTCCGCCGGGCGTAGGGTGGACCTCCCTTCCGCCGGGTCCGTAAGAAAATTGACCGGTGCCTCTTTCTTTGCCGAGATCCCTGCTCGTCTAAGAATATCCATTAACGCGTCTCGAACAAAATCATGGCGATACTTAAACCCCGGCAGCTCTCTACAGTGTAACGCATGCTCCTCTTATTTATCCAGGCATGCTTTACGGCAGACTGGGCAAGTTTCATCATTCGGGAACATAGGGATCATCAGACGGTACTTAAGGATTGACCGGTACTCCACCGCTGACATACGTTGACCCAGACCTTCAATAGGAATAACAGTTAAGAAATCCTGGGCGTGAGGCCTCTGTAAGCATTCAATGACGGCTTTCTGGCGAGGGGACAAAAGGAAATCTTCTCTCAAACTTTGTGCGATTCAACAACAAAGGGCATTCGCCAAAGTTTTCTGTGGTTTTTTGGGGGCGGTGTCCTTGTTAGAGAAACCGCCGAGATCAAAATCAGGGAGAGATTCATGCAATCGATCCAGGGTGCTGGCATAATCCGGGTCAGTGGTAGCAACCCTACTGTTGCGTAAGATGTGGTCCTGCAACTCCCAAGATTGAGACCTGGAAGCCACAAAGGCATAGGCAGCCACATCCCGGGCCGACAGAAGGCCCAACCCACCTAGCCGCATCGGCAAGGTCGCGATCCGCCACTGGAGTTCACCAAAAAAAAGGGCCCCCACATACGACAATGTCTTCTATTGCCTCTCGAAGACCTTTATCAAAACATGAAACCGCATCATCCACAAAGGGGGGTTGGCAAGTTCGCAAACCAAATAGAAACTTTGCAACCCCCATACAAGATCTAAGTAAGAGGAATTCGCTTTGAGGATCCCGCAACAAGGGAAGGTGTCCCATGATGTCAACAGCTCGCGTTGCCCTATTAGCCGTTAGACCACTAATAAAACTGGCATCACAGCTGACTGCCCCTCCTAGCAGTTTGACACCTCTCTTCGGCCTCCCAATCTCACTGGGGAAAAGCCCTGGCCGGACCTTCACCCCGTTGCATGTCGGACAAAATACCTCATTTTTTTCTAATATTAAGTCGTAGCCCCAAGGCTTAACCCTCCGAACCGATGATGTCAAGAGCTTTAGCAACCTGAACAGCGTCCCCGATAACCGTCCCGTCATCCAAGTACCAAGCATGGAAGGGGAGTTTGCAGTTTTCCTGCACCTGAAGCAATAAGGGGTGTAAGGCTAGGGCAAAAAGCAAAGGTCCCAAGGGATCCCCCTGCTGGACCCCCGTGAATGCCCCTATGCGGTCATTCCCCACGTATAGCCTAGCAGGCTGGGCATACAGAAATTGAACCCACGGGAATATGGAGGGGCATTGGCGATGGACCTCGCGAAGCAAAACCGAACGGTCAACTAAGTTGAAAGCGTTGGAAAAATCAACCGTAAGCATGGCCAGCGAGCCATCTGAATGAAAAGAATTAAGGAACCTGTTAGTGCTGTGCAGCACCGCCTCCGCACCATTGGGGACCCCCACCCCAAATTGATAGTCCCCCAAGTATGTAACAGCTTCTTTCCCAACTTTCTTCATGGCTACTTTGGAGACCAATCTTCTCCAAATTACCCCCACAGCAATGGGGCGAATTCCATTATCAGGCTTCAACAAAGGGGTTAGGGGGGCCGAAGCAACAAAATCCGCAAGCACCCTAGGACATAACCCCCCTAGCCAAAGGTTTACCACTTCAGTGATGGCAGTAAGCAGTCCCGAGGCAGTCGCCGACCCCTCGCCGCTAAGAGCGTCCAACAGGTGTTGGGCCCGGAGGCCATCACGCCCACAAGATGTCCCTTTCGGGAAAGATTTCACACACCTGTGAACGCAGTCTTCATCCACGGATAACGCAGGTTGGGAAAGAGGAATTGAAGGGAGGTTCGGGGGCGGCGCGAAGGGATGTTTGTCGATAAGGAATTGAAGAGGAATTAGATGGAAACCCAATTACAAAATGGATACAGGGTCTGGTGGTTAAGCGCGTGTTCTTACACGGAGGTCGGCTTTTTTTTGTCAATGTGGGACTAGCTCATTTGGTAGAGGCTCTTGCCTCTTATATAGAAGGTCCTGTATTCAAACTCAGGCATGAGGTGAATTATTTGGTTTAATTTAAAAGTAGGAGTAGGTTAGATTTGCAGTTAAAAAAAATGGAAACCTACAATTAAGTTTTATATTATTGATGGGTTTCAAATATGTATCATTATAACTTTTGAATTCTTTTAAATTTTTTGATTATTTAGATCCTTTTTATCCTTTAAAATTAATGTAGTTTTTGTAACCAATTAAGTCATTAATTATTTATAAAAAAAATAATAATAATAAAAACTGAGCATTTGCCCACCTTTAACGATTAACAATTTTGTTTTAAATTTTAATTAGATGTAGCAAAGAACTTTTTCTAAGCGTTGCCTTTTAAACTATTATGTAGTACTGGTGCAAATTTCAGTTGCTTAAACCCATATGGCAGAGAACAAAGGAAAGCGATGAGCACATGGGAGATGGGCCTTTCTTGACACAAACAGAACAAGTGGGGGCTGCTATTGACCCTTTTAATGGAGCAAAAAACATAAGAGCATACCTTTGTTTCTTCACCATTTAAACAAACATTTATGGATCTATCTTAAGTGTTTTTTACTTTTTTGTTTTTCAATACAGTTGATTTATGATGGTTTTCAAAATTTCATTTTTTGTGATAGGGTTATGTCAGATAAGACCAAGTGTCAGTGGCGGATCTAGAACAAAAGTTTAGAGGTAACGAATTTTTTTTACCGTACTTTCATGTATATGAAAAAAAAAATTATACCGTACTTTCATGTAAACAATTTTTTTTGGCAATAACATCAGTAGCGGAGCTTGAAAAAAAACGTAACGTAGGGGGGCCGAGATTTTTTTCCCTGTCAAGGGGCCGGAACTATAAAATTTTCGGCCGAATACATATATATGTTACCGTAACATTCGACTGGCGAGGCGGACTGCAAAGGTGGAGGACTGGGGTTTGGCGGAGGCGGCGCCGGGTGGTGGTCTCAACTCAGGTCAAGCGGCTGGTCGAGTGGTCGATCTCTGACTCTCACAGTGTCACAGTTCTCGCTCTCTATCTTTCTTCTTGGCCGACCGCTTGGGTAAGTTGGATTTGAGAATCGAGACTTTGAGGTATTGAGTTTTAATAAAACATTTGGTCCGGCTAAAACACAAATGTTTTATTAAAAACCAATACCTCAAAACCTTTAATAAAATGTGGTGACTCTTTATAAAGTATTAGTTTTTTCTATAAAGTTTTGGACTTTTTATGAAGTGTTGAGTTTTTAAAAAAATTGAGAGGTAACGTATATTTTGCTCAGGGGTAACCGGATACATAAAATCGTAAAAAAAAACTTGCACTATGGGTAAAAGTTGAGGGATAGCGGGGGCTACCCATACCCTTAAGGTAGGTCCGCCCATGCCAAGTGTAGTGAGTTAACGTCCACTAACACATCAGCAAGAAAGGGCGCCAAACACCAAGGGTGGGGGCACGTGGCTTTAAAGTGCGTAAAGGGTTTGGGTTTGGGGCCTACTCACAATCAAACCAATCAAATCATCTACTCACATTTTTTATAAAAAATAAATTTGTTTTTAAGTAAACCACTACACACTTTTAAGGTTTATTTAGTTAAAATCTCATTGTTTACGAGACAGTGACGTGGCATGAAATTTTCTACTTTTAGTTAAACTATTACACATACTCTAATAATGTAACGACTATTGTGGATTATGCTAACTTGTTAATTAGTTTTATTGAACTGAGATAATTTGATCCATACTGATTTGATGACTTGATTCTCATAAATATTGAAATTAAATTCGTTTAATCCTCACCGTTTGTTTTACATCGAAATCATCTTTAAAGTTTAAAATATTCAACTTCCACAAAAGCATCTTTCTTAATTTAAAGGAAATTCTAATGGGACACGGAGATTTGTTATTTGGACACGTCGTCAAAGGCTATACGTCTCGTATAGGTCAATACGGGGCGTATAGCCCCGTACCTTAAAAACCAGACTTGCAAGTGTCAGTTCTGGTCTGGCGGCTGACCCTATACGACCCATATAGACCTATACGCCGCGTATAGACCTATACAACTCATATAGGTCTATACGCCACTTATTTTTTTCAAAATTGAGCAAATTTTGATTTGTATATGACGAGTATAGCACTATACGCAGAAGCCTATACGCCACATATAGGCCTATACGACCCCTATACGACCCCTATACGACCCATATATGTCTACACGTCACCTATTTTTTTCAAACATGAGCAAATTTTGATTTGTATATGGCGAGTATAGCCCTATACGCAGAAGCCTATACGCCTCATATAGGGCTATACGCCACCTATGAGATTTTTTTTCCAAACTTGGTCTTGTTATGTATAGAGCAAAGTGGAGTATATAGCTCTATACGCAAACAACAGGGCTATACGTAAAGTATATAGTCATACACTCTCTATACGCAGTCGATTGCTCTCTTGAAACAAGATTCGAACAATACCAACAATATAAAAAACTGTTTGGCTTTTTATTTCCTAAAAGGTTAAGGATACGATACTATACGATACTATATGATACTATACTATACTATACCATATCATACCATACCATACCATACTATACCATACCATATCATACGGTATCGTATCGTATACTATCGTATGGTATGGTATGGTATGGTATGGTATGGTATGGTATGGTATCGTATCGTATAGGATCGTATCGTATAGTATAGTATAATATCGTATAGTATCGTATCTTATAATATTATATAGTACAGTATATGGTATGGTATGGTATGGTATGGTATGGTATCGTATGGTATGGTATGGTTTGGTATGGTATGGTTTGGTATGGTATGGTATAGTATAGTATCGTATAATAGAGTATCGTATACTATAGTATAGTATAGTATCATATGGTATCGTATCGTATAGTATCGTGTCATTAACCTTTTAGGAAACAAAAAGCCAAATAGTTTTTCATATTGTTGGTATTGTTCGAATCTTGTTTTAAGAGAAGCAATCGACTGCGTATAGAGAGCGTATGGATATATACTCTGTGTATAGCCCTATTGTCTGCGTATAGAGCTATACTCCACATTGCTCTATACATAACAAGACCAAGTTTAGAAAAAAATCTCATAGGTGGTGTATAGGGGTCGTATAGGCCTATATGGGGCGTATAGGTTTCTGCGTATAGGGCTATACTCGCCATATACAAATCAAAATTTGCTCAAAGTTTGAAAAAAATAGGTGGCGTATAGACCTATATGGGTCGTATAGGGTCTTATAGGGGTCGTATAGGCCTATATGGTGCGTATAGGGTTCTGCGTATAAGGTTATACTCGTCATATACAAATCAACATTTGTTAAAGTTTGAAAAAATAGGTGGCGTATAGACCTATATGGGTCGTATAGGTCTATACGCGGCGTGTAGGCCTATATGGGTCGTATAGGGTATGCCGTCATACCAGAACTGACACCTTCAGGTCTGTTTTTTAAGATTAAAGGCTATACGCCCCGTATTGAGCTATACGAGACGTATAGCCTTTGTCGGCGTGTCCAAATAGCAAATTTCGTGTCCCGTTAGTAGGCGCTTAATTTAAAGATGCTTCATCCCTTTAAAAAATGAAAATGAAAGAAAAAAACTTATAAGATAAAAATATAAAATGTTTCTTTGTTTAAAAGAGTAATTAAAAAATAGTTTTTATTAAATAGAAAAAATATACTTTTAAAAGGCATTTTTATTAAACTTTTAAAAAAATATAAACTTTTAAAAGTCATTTTAGAAAACGAAATGTTTTATTAAATATAGTAAAAACGTTAATTTAAATATTATTACTATATATTAAATATTACTTTAATTATTTTTTAATATAATAATAATAACAATATAGAGTTTAAATGTTTTGTAACAATAGTATAATATATACATAACAAATAACTAACCGGTTACGACACGTGTCATAATTATGTGAGCTTAAGATTCTTTTTTTTTCCGTTTATTTTTTTCATTACAAACTATTAATATTTTCATACTAACTATTTAATATTTATTTTATTAATTTCTAAATCTTCATTACTATTTAATATTTCCTTTATAATCCTAAATTTTCATTACTAAATATTTAAATTTTTCTTTATTCAACCCGTGTAAAACACGGGTTTCTAGCCTAGTAATACAAATAAAAAAACATAACAAGATAAAACATGTGTAAACAAAGTTGCATTTAGGTTTTAGGAGTTGTTAACTAGTTCGGTTAAAAATCAAGAAAATGTTTATGTGTATATATTATTGACGGCGGTGAATGTAACAGTCGTCAAGATCAATCTCCACCTTGAATATGGCCAGAATTAAATTATGACCGTGCTAAGTAGACAGTTACACAATTCTCGGAGAGGGTTACCGACTGTCGGTTGATTTCACTTGGATTAAACACGTTCTCCATTCTCCACTCCTCACTCCCCACTGGCGACCATCGTTTCTCTCATACGTACGTAGCAGTTACACCATCGTTTCTTACGTAGCAGGAGGTGGTATGCAGTTGCAGGTATACCCAAATTCAAGCTAAGTTAAATAAGATATAGATGTTGAAACTAGTGTGTTAAAAATAGAACTTAAAAGGGTGAAATGGGTATTGATAAAGAAATCTTGAAGATATTTATAAGTATGGAGTCAAGATGCTTAGTAAGCTTTTTCTCTTAAGTTTTACTTTTACACCTACTTGAGCACTACCTCCTCCCCCCCGGGGGGGGGGGGGGGGGGGGTTTGCAAATTTCGACTCCTAACTTTTTCTAAGCCAATTCTTCAACATATTTGATTTATGAACTCAACAACTTTGTTCGTTGGATTCAGTAGCGTTCTCTAAAATGAGCATTGTTATAGTTGAAAGCTAGACGAATAAAACTATCTTACGCAATTAACCATGCTTATTACAATATTATTGTGTACTGTGTGCAGTTAATTAAACAACTAGAGAGTAAAACTCTCGTGTTCTATTAGCAAACACCTACCATATCTCGTTTATATTCCATAAAATGTTTAATATAGAAAAACCCGGTGTTATCTTGGACTATTAAGTTTATTTCTAAGAATAGAACTATTGTTCCAACTTTTCTATTTTATAATACACAAAGTTGAATAGTCACGAAATCAATTTTAAACTGACACTCTCACATGAACTTAACCAAACCGATTATACTCCTTCAACATGCTATGACTTGAATTTTGTTATATTTATATAGTATGTAACTAAAGAAAATGGTTCTGATGGTTTATTCACAGAACTTGTTTCTATCGATTACAATCAAGGAGCCTAAATAGGCAAAGCAATAAACAATAAAATGGAAATACTAAAAATAAGGAGATAACAATAGAAAGCAAATATTATGCAATCAGGAGTGATATACGGGGAGATATACGAGAGCGAATCATGCAATCCAATACTCCCCCTTAAGGTGGAGCGTGGAGATTTCACATGCCCAGCTTGACAAGTAGGAACTCGAGTTGTTTTGATCCCAATGCCTTGGTGAAGAGGTCGGCTATTTGCATTTTTGTGTCAATATAAAGTGGTTCAATCTCCTGTGACTCAACTCTTTTCTTGACAAAGTAGCAATCCATCTCCACGTGTTTTGTTCGCTCATGAAAAACGGGATTATTTGCGATATGCCGGGCTACCTGGTTATCACAATAAAGGGGTGTAGGACCGCATTGTTCAGCTTCTAGACCCTTTAGGAGCCACCGTATCCATAGAATTTCGCTAGTAGTGGTTGCCATTGCTCGATATTCCGCCCCAGCCGAAGAGCGAGATACAACTGACGGTTTCTTGGATTTCCAAGAAACGGGAGCTCCCCCTAAGAGTAGAAGGTATCCAGTTCGCGATCGCCGTGTGAAGGAACACCCTAACCAGCCGGCGTCGCAATAGGTTACCGAGTTCGTTCCTCCTTCTTTTGGGAAAAATATACCTTGTCCTGGTGTGGCCTTCAGGTACCGGAGGACTCTCATGGCTGCGTCAAGATGCCTTTGCTGAGGATCAGAAGACATTAACTGAGTTGGTAAGATCCGGTCTAGTGGCTTGAAGGTATAGCAACCTCCCAACCAATCGTCTGTATTTGTTGGCATCTATGCGGACGTCCTCACTATCCTTTTCGAGCCTTAGATTCTGTTCCATTGGAAAGGAGCATGGCTTGCATCCTAACATTCCACTGTCCTCCAAGATGTCAAGAGTGTACTTCCGTTGACTTAGTACCAAACCGTCTTTTGTACGCGCTGCTTCGATTCCAAGGAAATATTTTAGTGGACCAAGATCTTTAATACTAAATTTGTCTTCAAGGAAGGTCTTTGTTTCTTGTATTTTATCTTGGCCGTTTCCAGCTATAATTACGTCATCGACGTATATGAGGGCGAAGACAAATACTTTCTCCCTTTTGTAAGTGAAAAGCGAGTGGTCCGCAAATGATTGCTTAAAACCAAGTTGAAGTAAAACCGAAGTGAACTTTTGGTACCAGTTTCTCGAGGCCTGCTTTAGGCCGTATAATGATTTCCTCAACCTGCATACCTTCGTATCTCCCCCTTTATAGCCTTGTGGAATTCTCATGTATACTTTTTCGTTCAAATCCCCATGTAAGAAGGCATTATTCACGTCTAGTTGGTGAACAATCCATTCCTTCTTATTTGCAATGGCAAGTAAACTTCTCACAGTTACTAGCTTAGCCACCGGTGCGAACGTGTCGTGGTAGTCAACTCCTTCCATTTGTGTATAGCCCTTGGCAACAACTCTTGCCTTGCACCTTTCTATTTCACCATTCGGTTTATACTTTATTTTATAGACCCATTTCGAGTCTATAGTTCGTTTTCCATTAGGTAAATCTTCTATGGTCCAAGTTCCATTGTCTTCTAGAGCCTTTATCTCTCTTTTCATGGCATCCCTCCAATTTTGATCCTGCACAGCTTGTTTAAAATTTTTCGGCTCATCATTCAAACTGATGGCCACCAAAAAAGCCTTGTGTGAGTCAGAAAACTTATCATAAGAGACAAAGTTAGCAATGGGGAATACCGTTGAGGATTGTTGATCGGAGGCGAGATGTGCATGGTCTATGGATGGGGGAAGTTGGACATCATAGTCTTCGAGGTGTGCAGGCCTGGTTCTGTTTCGTTTTCCTCTAATCGGCCCAACAGTCTCATTTTGGACGTCAACTTCTTCCGGCCCAGTAACAGTTTCTGAAGTGTGTGGGCTTTCAGGGTCGGTATGGTGATTTACTGGACTGCTAGGGCCCGGGTCTTCAACTTCAACATGCTCATTGTTGGCGATGTGAGTGGCTGGGCCATCAGGGCCCAATTCTTCATTTGCTTCGATGGGAACAGTGGGCTCACTCTTTTCATCAAGATGATAGTTAAATATATCTTCCTCATGTTTATTCTCTTCAATTTTTGTAGTAAAGGGAAAAAACTTTTCTGCAAATATTACGTCTCTAGATATAATAATTTTGTTATGATTTGGGTCATAGATTTTATACCCCTTCGTACCACTTGGGTAGCCCATGAAAACGCCCGGCCTTCCCCTTATCTCAAATTTTTCACCTTTCGTCTCGATGTTTCGATAATATGCCATGCAACCTAGAACCCTCATGTGATCATAACAAGGTTTCTCACCATATAACACTTCGTAAGGAGTCTTGTTTTCAATGACCTTGGAAGGTAATCTATTTATGACATACGTTGCCGCTAAAATGCATTCACCCCAAAATCTCATTGGAAGGTTAGCCTCGTTTTTTATGCACGTGCCGTTCCGAGCAAGTGCCTATGCTTTCGCTCCACCACTCCATTTTGTTGTGGAGTGTGAGGGCATGTTGTCTCCAAAATAATTCCTTGGTCGGTATAGAAGCTTAACATTCAGTTTGAAGTGAACTTCCCACCGTTGTCACATCTTATTCTTTTAAAATTCTTTTCAAATTGTGTTTTAATCATCTTGTGAAAACCAATTAAGCATTCGCTTGCTTCAAATTTGTGCTTGAGAAGAAAAACCCATACGCCCCTGCTATAGTCATCAACTATTGTTAAAAAATAGTTTGCCTTTGAAAAGGAGGGCGTTCGATATTTACCCCATATATCGCAATGTAACAAGTCAAAACAAGCACTTGTTTTAGTTGTACTAGTGGGAAAAGGTTTTCTTGTTAATTTAGACTTAGCACAAGAATCACAAATATCACCATTGTTTTTAAAAGAAAAATTACTAAGGAAGTTTATTCGAGACAACTTTTTATCACCGTCATGTCCGAGCCTCTTATGCCACATTGCCTTTCTTTTATTTACAAGCATCCCCATTTGATATAGACCATCCTTGCACTTACCCGCTCCAATCAACCTCCTCGAACGCAAGCCCTGCATAACAAGGAATTCGGGAAAAAACGTTACGACGCAGTTTAAATCCTTTGAAAGCTTGCTAACAGACAAGAGATTGAATGTAAATTTTGGAACATGCAAGACTCCTTGCACTTTCGTTCCGTTTAGCAAGATTTAAATATATATATTTTTAATATTATTATTTAATAGTAGAGAGATGCGTGAAAAAACATGATGAGGATGCACCAGAAAGTAACACGTGTCCCCGTATAATTTTTATTTATTAGTATAAAGATATGTGTTATATTTATATATTTTCTTGTAATATGGAGGCGACACGTGGCATAGAAAACATTTATTTATTATATAGTATATATATATATATATATATATATATATATATACCTCTATCTTTTAATAATAATATATTTTTAAATAAAATAATAATCTTTATATTAATAAATCTCCTGACATATTTTGACGAGTGTATGTGTTAACATATTATATTGTATTCCACGGGTTTATTCAATCAGTGTAAAACACGAGTTTTTAAAAAACAAATTTTTATTACTTAATATATAATATTATATTTATTCAACTCGTGTAATACACATGATTTTAACCTAGTATATATATATATAGGATAAAGTTCAAGTAAAAAGGCTTTCTAAAATAAAAAATGTGAGAAGGATTTAGGGCCATTATATAAAATTGTAGAAAAGATTTAATGGTTGAGATCAAATTGTAGAAGAAAAAGTTGTTGGAAGGGTATTTTAGTCATGAGAATTTTTGTTGACTTTTTATCAAGTTCCCCCCTTTTTTTAAACGTTCATAACTTTTACATACGATATTATTTTTTAAAAAAAGTTACACCAAACGAGCGTTTTTTAATATTTAAAACGATTATAGTGTCATTATATACAAAAACGAAAAAAAATTACGTTTTTCAGCTCATTGTGTAATTTTGCTCGTCATTGTGTCTAATGTCAGGTCTGGTCATATTGGTCATTATGTCAAATATGTCAGGTCATTGTGTAATGTCAGGTCTGGTCATTGTGTCAAATATTTTTCATCATTGTGTTATATGTATTCATCATTGTGTTTTACGTTTTAGATAATTTTCGTGTTATTTTTGTCACTGATTTTTATTTATTATATATAACATAGCGATGAAAAATATTTGACACAATGACTTGACATTAGACACAATGATCAGAGTAATGTCAGGTCTAGTCATTGTGTAATGTCAAAAATAACATGAAACTATCTAAAACGTAAAACACAATGACGAAACGAACGTTTTTTTATCTTTAAAACGAGTACATTGTCGTTAAATACAAAAACGAAAAAAAAATACGTTTTTCAGCTAATTGAGTAATTTGCTCGTCATTGTGTCTAATGTCAGGTCTGGTCATATTGGTCATTGTTTCAAATATGTCAGGTAATTGTCTAATGTCAGGTCTGGTCATTGTGTCTAATGTCAGATCATTGTGTCAAAAAAATTTCATCACTATGTTATATATAATACATAAAAAACAATAACAAAAATGCACGAAATTATCCAAAACGTAAAACACAATGATGAATACATATAACACAATAATGAAAAATATTTACACAATGACCAGACCTGATATTACACAATGACCAGACCTGACATTACACAATAACCTGACATATTTGACATAATGACCAATATGCCCTACATTCAAAAACAATAAAAAGACACATGTCAAACCCATAATCCTTCTTACCCTTCTTATTTTTAAAATCATTTTTGTCATAACCTAACCCTATATATATAGGGTAGAGATCATATCAACACCCTCATTTCATTTAAAAACCCTAACACCCCTCCTAGCCAACCATTGTTTGACACCTATTAGATAACTTCTTCTTAACAAAAGGGTAGTATAGACAATTCACCATGAAATCCATTTTTCGATAATCTGATCCATCTGATGCATCTTTTGTAATTTAAAGCAAATTTTTCAATCTATATATGTACCTCCAAGCGAATGCTAAAAAACATCTTTCTTCCTCAAACCATCTATTCCTTTGTTCCTTCTCTTATGACATCCTTTGCTTTTTTTCTTTTTTTTTTGTTTCTACATTGGACGATTCTAGTCCCCAGTCGGTGGTGGATAACTCTCCAGATGAAGGTGATGGTTCTCCTTCTCCGACTCGAGTGAACCTCCATTAACTCGCTCTGGTGACGTCATCTTCGGTGAGGTTCTCGTTTGCAAGCAGATCCGGATCTCCGAACCGGTCGATGGTGGTGAATCCTCTAGATCAGGTCGTACGGAGGCAGAACGTTTTGAATCCTCGTAGATTTGCGATGACGAACTCACTTGTTCGAATCGGTACCGTCGAAGGAGGAGATCTGGTCAAAAGAGCTCTAGCGGCGTTGATCCGGTCGTCGTCGCATCAACAGAGTTGGAGATCAGCATTTGAGCCGAGACCTAACCGTCTGTCAATCATGTCCAAATCCTCTGGTTGTACGGTTATAGGTTTGGTAATTTTACATCTTACCTTTTCTACTTTAGATCTTCCTACCGGATTCTCATCGAGTATACTTACAAGTTTTGCAAATAATGAAATCAATAGCCCATTTAAAAAAAATAAAAATAAATGGATAGCAGTCCAATAAGAATCAATCAAATTAGTCCCCCTGGTTTTTCTTTTCTTCATAAATTCGTTACTAAGAAGAAGAGTTTTTTGAATCAATCTAATCCAGGTTCTTTTTTTATTGCATTTTTTATTCTTTTCTCGAGGAAGATGATTGTGATGTTTATTTACTTTTTTTGTTTGCAAATATGAAACAGGGTGTGAAATCAAGCTCAAATACAAGCATAAGCACTAGTAGGAGAGGTGGGTATGCTGTTATGGGGGTCAATTACTCTGATTATCAAATGACTTATACTTCTGTTAAACATACTTACACCTATGTAATCTAATACCTTGTACCCATTTTTTTTAATTACACCGATATATCAAATGGATTACACCTGTGTTAAGCATACTTACACCGATGTAATATAATACCTTGTACTCATATTTTTTTAATTACAATATTACACTAAGGTTACTATAAATAACATAGACTGATCTTGCACGTGGGACCCAGAGTGAAAGGTAGGAGTGAAAGGTGGGGTGGCAGGTGCTTGATTCAAGACCCTTGGAAAGTACCAAAATCAGTCTTTACATTTACTTTTTGATTTTAAAAGGACAGCCCAATTCAGATGTGTTATGACTATTATACCCATTTTCACAAAAGTTAAATATGAAAAAATTATTTAAATCAGCGTAATTTATAAGAACCGTAGGATCACAATGGGGGGAGATCATCATTGATTGTGGTGTAGTTTTAGAGTTTTTAAGTGAAAGATGAGTTTTGATAGGAACCACACCATATATATATATATATATATATATATATATATGGGGCGGTTATAATGAAAACCCTGACTTACATATGTAATTTTTTTTAAAATGGGTAAAATCATTTTTTTTTATTTTGGGGATAGATTCTATATCTAATTTAATCACTTTTTGTAAAAAAAAAAATACAAAAAAGCGCCGAGAGGTTTTTTTAAAAAAATAGTTTTTAAAAAACTTACATATGTAAAAAGTGACGTATTGCTTATGTAAGCAGGAAAAAACGCAATTTTTTTTTATTTTTACATGTTTTTTATTTTTTAAACCCTTCGGCGTTTTTTTATTTTTTTTTGCGACTAGCCATTTTTTTATACAAATAATCAATCCCAATTTTTTTTTAAAAAATTTCTAGTTTTTTTCATAGGGTTTCTAGGGTTTTCTCAACTTAAGTGGGTTTTCATTCTATACTGTGAAAGGTGAGTTTTGATAGAAACCACACCCTGTATACACTGTATATTTATGTATTTTAATGAAGTTTGAATCTGGATTGGGTGCTAAATGGCACACAATGTATCATCTGTGTGTACTGTTTTCATTGTAAGTGTACTGTTATTTATTTTTAAATCTTATTTGTTTGTTGTCTAACTTAGCTAACATTTTTTTTCTTAGGCACTGCATATAAAATGGATTATGTGCTGAATGACAGATAATGTATCAGCTTTCTTGTAATGTTTTCAAGATTGAATAAAATATATGAATACTAACCACAAGTACATACATTTGGAATCCTGAAGTCTACAGATGATAAAACAGTACTGTTACAATGCTTCATACTTACTACAACAGTACATGATTTTTAACATCAAATCCAGGTTTTTCTATTCGGTACATATAGTTATTAATGAATAACAATAGATGTAGTACATTAACATTTTGGGATACACTTGGAATCATTAGGTCAACAGAGGTTAAAACAGTACTATTACAAAGCATCATACTTATTAAAACAGTACATGATAAGAATACCAAAACATGCAGTACATTAACATGCTTGGATACAAAACTACATCAAAATTCCTGAATACAACAGATGTTATAACAGTACGGACAATATGCATCCTATTTATTAAAACAGTACATGAACAGACTACCAACACATGCAGTACAATAACATTCTTGGATACAAAACTACATCAAAGTGTTGAATACAACAAATGTTATAACAACACTTATATAAAGCATCATATTTTATTAAAACAGTACATGATAAGAATACCAACACATGCAGTACATTAACATTCTTGGATACAAAACTACATCAAAATTATTGAATATAACACATGCACTACATCAACATTCAACTATACAACCGTTAATGAATACCATTTTCACATGCATGTATTTTTTGAAATCAGTATTATGGTTAAAACCGAATCGTCGATGGAGATTAGTGAGAGAAATTAATCACACGTTTAATGTTTAACGTGTTTTAAGGAGAATTTAAAATTTAATTTGAGTAGAATCAATTACAAAAAATTTAGATTGCCCATAATAATGATTAATAATGATTGTAAATCAACATCAAACTTTTAAATAGATCTCAACCATTAATCAAGAAAATGGATGATTGAGATGTATTCCTAGGTTTTTAGACAAAAAACACTTTGTAGGGGAACCCTCTCTCTCTCTCTCTATATATATATATATATATATATAGATAGGGGAGGGTTATACTAAAAAGGACTTTTTTCCTAAGAAGCCTAAAAAGGAGATTTTATACATGGTGTTATTTCATTTTAGGTATGGTGTTTTTGTTTTATTTATGTGAACATATTTAAAAGTTAAAAAACACCATGCCTAAAATTTAAAACGTCATACTCTTTTTAGGAAAAAAGTCATTTTTAGTATAACTCAACTCTATATATATATAACTATATATAGTAATAAACATGTTATTAAATATGAAAATCTATCTTATATATTTATACATTGGGATCGGTGATGGTAGAGGAAAATCCTCTAGAAAACACCAAGGATTTAGGAGCTCATGGGTTCAAGTCCTACTTCGATAAGAATTAAGAAATTTGTCTTTAAAAAAAATCTTATATATTTATAAATTTAGTGTCTAAATGTGATTGGATGAAAAATAATTAGTTGAGGTTACATAATAAGAAAGCGGTTTATTGCACCTCACCTAACTTGACTACTTGAGGATGTGGCCCCTTTTCCATGGATTAACACGAATTAAGTAATAAATGCAACCAATAACTCTTCTATCTCTACCACTAAAGTACAAACCAGACATCTATCCCCCCACTTTTGTCGATCAAACCAACATTATTTCGGTTCCAAATAGTTCAAAAAGCACTCACCCATGACCCAATCCCATTTCTGACTGTTTGCCGCCAACAACCATGTTCATCTACAATCTCCTACCACCCACCTTCTCAACAAACCAAAATCCATGAACACAAAACCATGAATCACACAAAAAGATTATGTCTTCAGATAATAAACCAATGGGAAACAAGAAGAGATCTTTCTTTACTGTTTTATCCATTCTTTTGATTTTATTAATTTCTTTCAATGGAGCTTCAATCTTCTCCATTTATATACCTTACCCGGAAAATGTCGCCGGAGATTCAAGAAACTTGGTTTCCGTGTCATCATCGTTGGCAAACTTGATGTACACAGTTGAAGAAGAAAACCCATCTGTAATTTCGAATACCCAGTTGAAATTACAAGAAAACACGGCGGCCGGTGCCGGAGATTCTTCAAGATTCGTCTCTGTACCTTACCCTGAAAATGTTGCCGGAGATTCAAGAAACTCGGTTTCCGTGACATCGTCGTTGTCAAACTTGATGTATTCAGTTGGAGAAGAAAACCCATCTGTAGTTTCGAATACCCAGTTGAAATTACCCCAAAACACAATGGCCGGAGCTGGTGCCGGAGATTCTACAAGATTCATCTCTGTACCTTACTCAATGCACGATGAGCAACAGCAGCAGCCTGTGATTTCAAATACCCATTTGCCCCTTTTGCGTAAATCCCACAGCTTACCTCTTGAATCTGAAGATTTCCCGGTGAAAAATAAAAAAATCTTGGAGGTGTTGACTTTTATGGAGTCTTCCGACCAACTCCGGCGAGGGGAATTCCGGGCGAAAGTGAAGCAATTTTTCAGCAAGAATGAATCTTCATGTAAAGTTCGTTTCTTTATGACTTGGATTTCATCATTAAACTCCTTTAGTGAAAAAGAATTTCACTCAATTGAGACACTTTTCAGCATACACCCAAAAGGGTGTCTACTAATTGTTTCAAACTCCATGGATTCAAATCAAGGAAGACAGATCCTAAAACCCTTTTTGGAAAAAGGGTTTCGAGTAACCGCGATTTCGCCTGATTTAAAGTATTTGTTCAAGAAGACAATGGCAGAACCTTGGTTTGTGAAGTTAACTAGAGGTGATCTTGATGTTGGTTATGTCCCATTAGGGCAAAATTTATCGAATTTGCTTCGGCTTTGTTTGTTGTATAAATTCGGTGGTGTTTACATAGACACGGATGTTCTGGTATTGAAAAGCTTCTCCAAGTTAAAGAATTCAATCGGAGCACAAACATTGGATTTAGATTCAAAGAATTGGAGCCGGTTGAATAACGCAGTCATGGTGTTTGATAAAATGCATCCATTAGTTTACAAGTTTATTGAAGAATTTGCATTAACTTTCAATGGTAACAAATGGGGTCATAATGGTCCTTATTTGGTTTCACGGGTAGTTGCAAGGCTTCAAGGTCGGCCGGGGTATAACTTTACTATTCTACCCCCAATGGCATTTTATCCTGTGAATTGGAACAGGGTCAGGAATCTGTTTCGCGGGGCGAGAAATGAGACTGATGCGAAATGGTTAAGGGGTAAACTCAGGCAGATCCGAAGCCAGAGTTATGGTGTTCATCTTTGGAATAAGCAGAGTCGAAAACTTCGTATTGAAGAAGGAAGCATTGTGGGAAAGATCTTATCAAACCATTGTGTTTTCTGCAATTCGTCGACAAATAACATTGTGCGTATAGAATAGAATGCGAAAACGATTTGATTGTTTGTTATATATGTGGTTATGAATCAACTCAATTCGTTCCACCTTTAGATTAAAATAGAAATTTCAACAAGAAAAAGAAAATATTGAACAAAGATTCAAGTTTTTAGAGTTGTGTTTTGATTTGATCATGTTAGTATGATCATATAGTTAGAAGCAAAGTTTCTAGGAATCAAGATTTGGTTATTTGTTTGTGTTTAAGTTTTTCTGGAATATATTGTAACTTGTGGTTTATGCATTGGAAAACTTCTCATTGCCCATTTTGGGGATTGTATTTAGGGACTACTAACAAGACACCGGAAAATGCAATCCGGAACGGGCTCTATACGCATCGTATAGGGCAATACGATGCGTATTGCGCTTCACAAATTCTCATGTTAGACAACATCGTACTACCTGGTCATTCGAACCCTTATACGCATCGTATTGAGCCATACGATGCAGTTTAAGGTACGAGGTCACTTCTGACCAGTAGCAGAAGGTACCTTGTACCCTATACGCATCGTATTGGCCCATACGATGCGTATAGTGGTTGGAATGACCAGGTAGTACGATGTTTTCGGTTTGACCAGGATCCTACGATGCGTATAGGGGACAAATTTTGTGTATTTAAGCATGCTAACAAGTCCGAAGACCAGGAACAAACCCATGCAACCGTGTCGTATAAAACTGACCAGGTATAACATTACTTCATATATATACCTACAAATAGTTTGTTGGTTATTAACTGTTTCCGTACCGTTGTTGCAGAATTTTCAGTCTCGTGAAAACTTGGTAGATTGGGTTGTTCGCAGAGGACGTGATAATGGTTACGTCATTGTCACCCGACGATCTAGGAGAAAAGGAAACGACCCGTCGGCACCGGTTATCAAGGTGTGGCTTGTGTGTGACCGACACGGCGAACGTACGTCTAAGGCCACGATTAGACGTGCCGTGTAACATCCCGAATAAATAGAAAACAAATAAAAGAAAAGCAAGGTGGGCTTGGCCAAGGTTCGGCCCATAGGCCCGAAATATGAAGGGAAACCCTTCTAATCAGCAGCCACCAACCCTTCCCCCTCATTTCCACCGCATTCGCAAGTTTCTAGAGTGAGAGAGAGAGACCGACTCTAGAGAGAGAAACCGGGGAAAGAAGCTCAAAGGCTCGAAAATCGTTTGCCTACATCACAGCAACACATAGCAACGGAAATTGGACTCCAAGAGGTAAGCATCACCTCTAAATCTGAGTTTTTACACCTTTTGGGGTTCGGGTTTAAGTCGCATAAAGACATGTTTTTTACGTATAAAACTTGAAACAAATCACATATTTGTGCACATGAATGGAAAAGGAACGTTTTGAACGTAAAAAGTTCAAGGCTTGATCAACTAGAAATAATTGGCCAGATCTAGGGTTTCTGGTCGGGGAAGAAGACTTAAGCAGACCCATCGAAACTACCTAGTTTTGATAGAAACCCATGACCCGAAACTACTATAGTTTCGATATGATTCATCCCCCGAAACTACTGCGTTCAAAGCATAGTAATGTCTAGTGTTATCCAGGAGCACTACCTTATGTGTATGACTTCATTATACAGATTGTGAGTGACATTAGTGGCGCTCAGTAACCCGCTAAGTGTATTTCAGAAACCACTCATCAGGTGAGTTCTATGTGCCCCCTATGTGTTACGTGTAAATCATTTTAAATGTTTTTGGGGCTGAAGTGTATACATAATATGAATTAATGTTATGTTATGTGTTATATGACAATACATGCGCAATATAAGTATAACAAGTATGTTTATAAATAAAGAAATGAAAGCATGACATAACGTATAAGAAAGGAATCTTGTTTTATATCCATGTATACATTGCTTGCCAAGTATGAAAAGTATGACATAACGTATAAGAAAGAAATCTTGCTTTATATCCATGTATATATTGCTTGCCAAGTAAGAAAAGTATGACATAACGAATAAGAAAGAAATCTTGCTTTATATCCATGTATATATTGCTTGCCAAGTAGGAAAAGTATGACATACCATATAAGAAAGGAATCTTGCTTTATATCCATGTATATATTGCTTGCTAAGTATGAATGAACGTTATGGACGAAAACAATGATAACGGCTACTTCGGTAGACGGACGATCATTCGACTATTATGTAGCCAGAAATGAAAGTCTAGAAAGGTAGACTAAACTAAGGCTACTACGGTGGAGTAAATCGCTCAATCGATGCACAGCTGCATATATAGTTCGAGTGGGAAACGGATCCCTTAGGGCAGACGGGTGAATATGACGGACTACGACGGTAGGACGGTAAAGACGAACGGACGAAGGTTTGTCAGACGGTTTAAAGATATGACGAACGGTTTCTAGTGACAGACGGTTAAGTAAATGGGCTACGACGGTAGTTCGAGAACGTTTATCTTTGTGACTTACATAAGCAAAGTAACGGGTTGATCACCCATATGTGTATGACCAATGAATGTGCACCAAGTAATAAACATGTATGTATCTATATACGTACTCATTATGTATGTTTTATGAAAGAAGTAAAGTAAAGAAGGTACAAATAAGTATATACATATATATATATATATTTATCCTCATAAGAAAATGTTAATGTCTGATTGCTTTTAAACTATAACTCACCAGCGTTAGCTGACTTTTTGTATGCACTTCAAGTAGAAAGAAGAAGGGGCGTGCTAAGGCGTGACGGCTACTCGGCACAACTGATTAAATGTTAAGATTTCCCAATTACTTGGGTTTATGTTAAGGAAATGTTTATTTTTAAATGTTAAGATTTCCGCTGCTACGTTATGTATTTGACTTATTGTACGCTTCTGCTATGTTAAATGATTTTAATTTAAAAGTTCTGTATGGATGACTATGTTTATGAGTAAATCCAACAAGTGAGGTCTCACGGGAAAGGGGCCTTACAAGTTGGTATCAGAGCAATAGTTTGAGAGATTCAGACATCCCTAAATGTCTGGACTCAAGCTGATAATGGGACCAACGCACGGATGTCAGTCTGGGTAGCCAACGCCAACACAGTAAGTAAGTGATAAAGTTAATGCCTGTAGTTAGGGATAGATGCCTTAACTTAGAACGCTTAGATGTCAATGTCACTACTGATGTGAAGAGTTGTGAACCCGAAAAGCAAAGCAAATTATTAATCACAAACCGGTCACTGTAATTAAGAATTTACCTTGCTCGTACTGTTCCAAACTATGATCTGAAGGAATGAGATTGATGTATTCCCTTTACATATCAGAAAAATCTAGAAAACTATGGCTAGTAGAGGAAGAACTGCACGCCAAGGCGGCCATACGGGCCGAGTAGGTAGACCGCCATTAAACCAAAGACAAAAGGAAGAAGAAAGTGTGCACGTGAAACACACCGAGAGAGTGCATGACACTAATGTGACCCCACCGGGAGATGGCAATGAAGGGTCACTACGAATGGAACCCGAACTTTGGGATGCTATTGCCCGTGAGGTTGTACTGACACTGAAGAGCGTATTGCCTGGTCTGTTACCTGAGACACAGAAAAGGAAATGGAAAAACGTGTCTAAGGGAACTAGAAAGGGGAACTATACAACTGATGCTAAGAAGCCAAGAACTGAAGAATACGAAGCTTGTAAGAAATGTTTGAAGAAACACCAAGGCGAGTGCCTAGTTGGTTCCACCATCTGTTATAGGTGTGGGAAGGCGGGGCACTATTCTCGCGACTGTTTAAGAGACACTAAATGCCAAGGTTGTGGACTATTTGGACATCTGACCAAGAATTGCAGGAGAACCGGACAATATGGTTAAAAAAAAAGGAACAGGAACAACCAAAGGCTTGGACTCGGGCTTATGCCCTAACTGAGGAGGAGGCAAGAGGAAACCCTGATGTCGTGTCAGGTACGTTCCTAGTTAATGATGAACATGCGGCTATTTTATTTGATTCTGGTGCTAGTAAAAGCTTTATATCGAACAACTTCTGTCGCAAACTAGACTGCTCAATCGATACTATAGTGAAGGATTTTAGCGTAGAAACCGACGTTGGTAGAAACTCGGCAGTATTTCAAGTAACTGAAGATTGCATGATAGAAATAGAGGATCATAGATTTCCTTCTAGATTATTCCTTCTGACCTTAGGAGGATTCGATATAGTATTGGGCATGGATTGATTAGCTGTCAACGAAGCTCAAATCATATGTAAACGAAAGACGATACATCTCAAAGCCACTGACGACAGTCCGATTACGGTTTATGGTGATTGGAATTGCACGATGCCGAACGTCATCTCGATGATCAAGGCTGAAATTTACATGAGGAGCGGTTGCGAAACTTATCTGGCGTATGTTATTGACGATAGAAAGAAAACGAAAGAGCTCAAAGACGTGCCCGTGGTGTGCAACTTTCCAGAAGTGTTCCCAGAGGACCTACCTGGCCTACCGCCCGATCGGGAAATAGAATTCCAGATTGACTTACTGCCAGGGGCTCAGCCTGTTGCCAAAGCACCCTACCGATTGGCTCCGTCAGAAATGAAAGAATTAATGTCTCAACTTGAAGAATTGAGAGAGAAAGGATTTATCAGACCAAGCATCTCACCATGGGGCGCTCTGGTATTATTTATAAAGAAGAAAGAAGGAATTACGCGCATGTGCATCGACTACCATGAATTGAACAAACGAACAGTAAAGAACAAGTACCCACTCCCTAGAATAGACGATCTTTTTGATCCACTGCAAGGCGCGAGTTGGTTCTCAAAGATCGATCTTAGGTCGGGTTACCATCAATTGAAAGTAAGGGAGGGGGATGTACCAAAAACCGCGTTTCGCACGCGTTATGGGCATTATGAATTCCTTGTGATGTCCTTCGGACTAACCAACGCACCTGCAACATTTATGGATTTAATGAATAGGGTATGCCGACCAATGTTGGATCGGTCAGTAATAGTTTTCATAGATGACATTCTCATCTATTCAAAGAACGAAGGTGATCACCACTGTCACCTAAGGGAAGTTCTAGAGATTCTGAAGCATGAGAAGATGTAGGCAAAATTCTCCAAATGCGCGTTCTGGCTTAGGGAAGTCCAATTCCTAGGCCATGTCATAAACCCAAACGGCATTATGGTAGATCCTGTAAAGATCATAACAGTTAAAGAATGGAACATCCCAAAAACACCAACGGGGATACGAAGTTTTCTGGGATTGGGAGGCTACTATCGAAGATTCATTCAGGATTTCTCGAGGATACCCTCGCCCCTGACAAAGCTAACGCATAAGGAAGTAAAGTATGAATGGGGTCCAACCCAAAACAATGCGTTTGAAGAACTAAAGACACGATTAACCCAGGCTCCAGTCTTGACCTTACTTGAGGGAAACAAAGATTTGGTGGTTTACTCTGACGCTTCGGGTCAGGGATCGGGTTGTGTACTAATGCAACGAGGAAAAGTAATTGCTTATGCATCGCGGCAGTTAAAGATTCACGAGGCTAACTACCTGACTCATGACCTAGATTTGGCGGCGGTAGTTTTCGCATTAAAGATATGGAGGCACTATCTATACGGGGTTAAATGCACCATTTACTCCGATAACAAGAGCCTGAAGTACTTTTTCGAACAAAAAGGAATTAAACATGAGACAAAGAAGGTGGTTGGAACTACTAAAAGATTATGATTGTGAGATATTGTACCATCCAGGCAAAGCAAATGTAATGGCTGACGCCCTAAGAAGGAAGGAAGAGCCGACACTGATCCGGATCAAATCATGTTAGTTGATTATAACACTGGATCTGATGAATGAAATAGCAAAAGCGCAAGACGAAGCACTATTGGAAAGGAATGTGAAACGTGAAAGAATAGTGGGACAACGGAGTAATTTGGAGACCAATGCGTACGAGGTACGAACTCGTTTTGGCCGGATATGGATACCTAAGATTGGTGAACTTAGGGCCAAAATCCTTGATGGGGCCCATAAGTCTCGCTACTCTATCCACCCAGGGATGAACAAAATGTATCAAGACTTGAAGAAAGAATATTGGTGGCCTGGCATGAAGAACGATGTAACCGAATATGTAAGCAAGTGCCTAACTTGTTCACTAGTTAAGGCCAAGCACCAGACACCATGCGGTAAAATGCAACCCTTGCCGATACCGGATGAAAGTGGGAAGAGATACAATGGACTGCATTGCCAAGCTACCACGAACAGCTAAAGGCAATGATACCATTTGGGTGATCGTCGATCGCTTGACGAAAAGTGCTCACTTTTTACCAATACGTGAGGCTTCTTCATCTGAGAAACTAGCAGAGTTGTTCATCAACAAAATTGTGAGTAGACATGGTATGCAAGTGTCGATCATGTCCGACAGGGACACTCGATTCACGTCAATATTTTGGAAGAAATTCAATGAAGAAATGGGCACACGACTGAATATCAGCACCGCTTACCACCCCCAAACCGACGGTCAGTCAGAAAGGACCATTCAGACCTTGGAGGACATGCTCCGGGCCTGTATCATTGATTTCAGTGGGAGATGGGATAGCCACCTTCCCTTGGCAGAGTTTTCATATAACAACAGCTATCACTCAACAATCGGCATGCCGCCTTTTGAGATGCTGCATATTGAAAAAAAAATTTGGACAAAAAGACTTTGCAAGTATATCGAAGTGGTCAAAGCTACTTCCGAGAAATTCGACTAGATAAAAGCACGCATGTGTCACACCCCAGCCGGCGGCGGATTAAACGCCGGGGCTGACACGGTTGTTCAAAAGCTCATGATCATCTAATTAATGCGAAGATATTTATTAATCATATTAAATGATCCGTTACAAGAATAATGAAAAGACAAGATTTAACATAACATAAGTTCCAGTTTATTTTCTAGGTCCAAGTCCTACGTGAGCAGCAAGAGCCTTAAGCAGGAGCACCTGAAACATGCGAGTAAAAGTCAACTACAAGTAGTTGGTGAGCAACATAGGTTTTGACACCAATACCAAAGTTTAGATAAAGTTTACGATTCAAAAGATTCTAATACAGATCTAAAGCATATCTAATAACACATAAGGCTCCAAGCGTACAGTTCAACCCTGGTAAATGAAATATAGCTGCCACAATCCCACGGATTGCTGCTTTGATAAAAGGGTTAGATAACACCCGAAGTTTTATAGTTCACATGGGGAGATACACCCATGACAATAGTTCACATCCAACATGGGGAGATACACCCATGATGATGGTTCACACCAACAACAACCCGCCAAGGTTATGTGGTAAGTTTAGTTTAGTTTCGGTTTCCCCTATAAATGATCATGCTAGGTACTACCTTAGGCTTGCAACACAAGTTAATGAACGTACTGGCATGCATTCATGCAATGGTCACCAAATAGCTAAAGATATAAAGCATGTAGAACATAGCATAGAATCAAGTTAATGAATCGTGTAGATAAGATAGTTTAGTTAATGCATGTTTCACCCCAAAACAAAAGCAGTAAAAAGGGGGCTATGAAAACTCACTTGGATGCAGAGCTGAAGATGATTAGGTTTGATAAGTTGGATGGATTTTTGTGATATGTACTCACAACAAACCTACAAGATAGATTTGGATTCTAGGATTGAGATAGGTCGTACTAGATAATGGGGTTTGGGATTTGAAGATAAATTCGTTTAAGTTTTGAGATTAAAAGATTGTTTAAGGTTTGTTAAACACGATTTATATATTTTTGATTAAGGTATTTTATAATCAAACTGATAAAGTAATAACTAGGTAGTCCTACCAAAAGTTCATGGAATAACTATGTTTTAACTAAAATAGATTTTGAATAACTATTTATTTAAAAATAATTATTTAGATAATTATCATTTTGCCAAACTAATTATTATTATTTTTTTTGAGTTTAAAAGATTAATAATACTTATAAATGTTATTAATTTATAAGATTGATTTAATAAGTTCGTCTAAATAATATATTTATTTAGAAGTTTATATTTACAAAGTTTCATGGTCTCAAAAAAAAGAAAATTAATATACTTAAAAAAAATGAATTTAATTGAATTTCTAAACATTTAGTTAATATATAAAAGCTTAAAAGTAACCCAAAATAAACAAAAGTAATTTTTATAAATTTTAGATTTTATTGTTTTAAGGCTTTAGATTTTATATAAATTTTATTTATAATTTTTAAAAATTTTAAAATGTAAAAGGAATGCAAAAAAAATAAAAACAGAAAACTACCCCTCTGTGGGGATCGAACCGGCGACCTCAGCCGCCTCAACCCACACACACGCTTTAACCATTAGACCAGGGCATGATGCCTTGGTCTAATCCAGCTTCGATTATACTTAACCCACAAACCCAAATCGCTTTCTTCCCCAAGAACTGGCCGGAACCCTAGCCCACGAATTCGGGCAATCCGGCTAATAGCCGGGCCCGATTCCATAGGGCTTTCGATCCTCTAGTCCCAACGGTTCTATTGATGTATTACTTACCTTAGTTAGTTACGTAAATCGGGGGGGTCGACTGCGTGAAATTCGCGACGGCTTCTTCCACAATTCTGAGCTCTGGTCGACGGTTTGCGGTGGTTTGAGGTTGTAGAAGGTTCGAGGTGTTTGTCGTCGGTGGTCTTTGGCCGCTATTTATAGGCAATTTGGCCGTAGACGAAACGATTCGGGAGGTGGCTTTTAATGGGGGTCACGGTTTCTGATTGCTCGACTTCCTGGCCGTAATCGATCGATTAAATCCGGGAAGATGGATCGATTGGTTCTCACGAACCCATTACCGGCTTCGGTTTCGATTATCCCTACCTCAGTCGCGAGTTCTCTTGCTTGGTTCCAAAACCGGCTTCGGCCAGGTTCGAACTCAGGGTCGTTTAAGAACAAGGGGGAATTACAAATTGACGGAACAGGCCCCTGAGGTTTTAAACGTTTTCAGTTAGAGCTTAAAGTTAGTTTTAGTTTGAGTTAAAGTTTCAGAATTTGCAATCTAGGTCCTCAAAGTTTTAGGACTTTATTATTTCATGTAAAAAAATTTATGTTTTTATTTAGGTTTCAAAGTTTTATAAAGACAAACTTTAATTGGATTTGTAAATTCATAAGTCTTTGAAATTTATATAAGTTATTAAGTAAAACTAATAAGTTCAATTTAAATTATAATTAAAATTAATTATTATATTTCTAATTATGAAATTCTTATTTTTCTCACTAAATTTATTACTTAATAATTTTAATATTTTTTTTTGTAATAAGTTGTACTATTATAATCATAAATGTATATGTTTATTAAGATATTAATAATTTAAATCATGAAATTAAATATGAGTGTATAAAAGAATTCAAGAAATTTTATTGAACGGCATAAATGTATTCCCAACATTAAATAAGTTACAACGCCGGACAAGTTAAGATAAGGTCGGAAATTCCTCGGGGATTACAGCATGAATGCCGCAAAAGATCGAAAAAAATCATATGCAGACAAGAGAAGAAGAGATTTAGAGTTTCAAGTAGTGGACATGGTACTATTGAAAGTGTCACCCTAGAAAGGAATTATCCGATTCAGAAAACGTGGCAAATTAAGTCCAAGGTTTGTCGGACCTTTCAAAATCGTAGCAAGAGTTGGTAAGGTTGCTTACAGACTCGACTTACCCGATGAGCTCAGTGGAATTCACCCTACATTCCATGTATCGCACTTACGCAAGTGCCTTGCTGACGATACGGCTCACATACCCTATGATGAAATCGAAGTGGATAACAATTTGAACTATATAGAAGAACCAATAGCTATTCACGACCGAGCCGAGAAACGACTACGCAATAAGTCGATTCCTTTAGTCAAAATACCATGGAAGCACAGGAAAGGGTCCGAAGCTACTTGGGAGAAGGAAGACGAGATGAAAAGACTGTATCCGAAGTTGTTTAACTTGTAGCAGGTTTCGAGGACGAAACCTCAATAAGAAGGGTAGACTTGTAACATCCTGGATAAATAGAAAACAAATAAAAGAAAAGCAAGGTGGGATTGGCCAAGGTTCGGCCCATAGGCTCAAACTATGAAGGGAAACCCTTCTAATCAGCAGCCACCAACCCTTACCCCTCATTTCCACCACATTCGCAAGTTTCTAGAGAGAGAGAGAGAGAGACCGACTCTAGAGAGAGAAAGCGGGGAAAGAAGCTCAAAGGCTCGAGAATCGTTTGCCTACATCACAGCAACACATAGAAACGGAAACTGGACTCCAAGAGGTAAGCATCACCTCTTAATCTGAGTTTTTACACATTTTGGGGTTCGGGTTTAAGTCGCATAAAGACATGGTTTTTACGTATAAAACTTGAAACAAATCAAATATTTGTGCTCATGAATGAAAAAGGAACGTTTTGAACGTAAAAAGTTCAAGGCTTGATCAACTAGAAATAATGGGCCAGATCTAGGGTTTCTGGTTGGGGAAGAAGACTGACGCATCGAAACTACTAGTTTTGATATAGGCGAATCCATCGAAACTACCTAGTTTCTATATATGCAGACCCATTGAAACTACCTAGTTTCGATATAGACCCCTGGCCCGAAACTACTAAGATTTTACATAAGCTACTTATCGAAACTACCTAGTTTCGATATAAGCAGACCCATCAAAACTACCTAGTTTTGATAGAAACCTATGACCCGAAACTACTATAGTTTCGATATGATTCATCCCCCGAAACTACTAATATGTTACATAAGTTACTTATCGAAACTACCTAGTTTCGATATAAGCAAACCCATCAAAACTACCTAGTTTTGATAGAAACCCATGACCCGAAACTACTATAGTTTCGATATTATTCATCCCCCGAAACTACTGGGTTCAAAGCATAGTAATGTCTAGTGTTATCTAGGAGCACTACCTTATGTGTATGACTTCATTATACAGATTGTGAGTGACATTAGTGGCGCTCAGTAACCCGCTAAGTGTATTTCAGAAACCACTAATCAGGTGAGTTCTATGTTCCCCCTATGTGTTACGTGTAAATCATTTTAAATGTTTTTGGGGCTGAAGTGTATACATGATATGAATTAATGTTATGTTATGTGTTATATGACAATACATGTGGAATATAAGTATAACAAGTATGTTTATAAATAAAGAAATGAAAGCATGACATAACGTATAAGAAAGGAATCTTGCTTTTTATCCATGTATATATTGCTTGCCAAGAATGAAAAGTATGACATAACGTATAAGAAAGAAATCTTTCTTTATATCCATGTATATATTGCTTTCCAAGTATGAAAAGTATGACATAACGTATAAGAAAGAAATCTTGCTTTATATCCATGTATATATTGCTTACCAAGTATGAAAAGTATGACATAACGTATAAGAAAGGAATCTTGCTTTATGTCCATGTATATATTACTTGCTAAGTATGAATGAACGTTATGGACGGAAACGATGATAACGGCTACTTCGGTAGACGGACGACCATTCAACTATTATGCAACCAGAAATGAAAGTCTAGAAAGGTAGACTAAACTAAGGCCACTACGGTGGAGTAAGTCGCTCAATCGATGCACGGCTGCATAAATAGTTCAAGTGGGAAACGGATGCCTTAGGGCAGACGGGAGAATATGACGGACTACGACGGTAGGACGGTAAAGACGGACGGCCGAAGGTTTACCGGACGGTTTAAAGATATGACGGACGGTTTCTAGTGCCGGACGGTTAAGTAAATGGGCTACGATGGTAGTTCGAGAACGTTTGTCTTTGTGACTTACGTAAGCAAAGTAACGGGTTGATCACCCATATGTGTATGACCAACGAATGTGCACCAAGTAATAAACATGTATGTATCTATATACGTACTCATTATGTATGTTTTATGAAAGAAGTAAAGTAAAGAAGGTACAAATAAGTATATACATATATATATTTATCCTCATAAGAAAATGTTAATGTCTGATTGCTTTTAAACTAGAACTCACCAGCGTTAGCTGAGTTTTAGTTAGCACTTCAGGTAGAAAGAAGAAGGGGCGTGCTAAGGCGTGACGGCTACTCGGCACAACTGACATCCCAATTACTTGAGTTTATGTTAAGGCAATGTTTATGTTTAAATGTTAATATTTTCGCTGCTACGTTATGTATTTGACTTATTGTATGCTTCCGCTATGTTAAATGATTTTAATTTAAAAGTTTAGTATGAATGACTATGTTTATGAGTAAATCTAACAAGTGAGGTCTCCTGGGAAAGGGCCTTACATGCCGATAGCAAGAAAATAGGTTGTCCCTTTAAATTGGAAGGAGTCTACGACGAAAATACTGGTTATTGAAAGTTAACAGTTAAAGATGGGAGTCATAACCACGATCCTAGTCTACATCTTGAGGCGCACGCGTTTGTCAGGAAACTGTCTTAGTCAGAACAACTTTTGGTGGCGAAGCTGTATTCGCAAAACATACTACCACGTAATATTCTGGCAACCATAAGGCAGCAAAACCCAGAAAGTATGTGTATTAAAAATGACATTTATAATGCGATACAAAAGATAAAGAACGAAAAGAGTCGGTGAAAATCCAATGCAGGTTCTAGAGCACCTGCTTTCTTCTAAAGAGTACGTCTTCTATTCTCGGGAGGATCCCGCCACAAATGTCGTGGAGGAGGTATTCTTTGTTCATCCGAAATCGTACGAGATGTGGCGTGCGTTCCCGCACGTGTTGATGATCGACGCGACGTACAAAACAAACATGTATAGACTTCCATTTGTCCAAGTTGTCGGTGTGACCTCCACACACCAATCGTTCTGCGTCGCTCATGCATTTATATCTAAATAATAGGAGGAAAACTTCGTCTGGGTGCTACAGCAAATCAAAGGCATGTTGCAAAAGTGTATTGAGCCGCGTGTGATAGTAACCGACAGAGACAAAACTCTTATGAACGCGTGTGATAAAAAAATTCCCAAACACTTCCAAGTACCTATGCAGGTGGCACATACATGAGAATATCTCAAAACATTGCAAGGCATCGTTTACAGACGAACATTGGGAAAAATTCAAGTATTCATGGTCGATATTGTGTGAGTCTCCCACGCCAGATGTATACCAGTACAACTTCAACCGACTCTACGAACGACTGTATTCAGCTGGACGAAGAAGTAAGTTTTTATTTTTACCTTATACATATTGTTTATAATTTAAAATATTAACTGTTTACAATATACATATTATTTTTCCAGAAGTTATAGACTATGTGACCAAAAATTGGTTGGACCCGTATAAAGAAAAGTTTGTATCAGCCTGGTCCAACAGAAATCTCAATTTTGGTCAACGTACAACGAACCGAGTCGAGAGCCAGCATTCACTGCTCAAGAGCTATCTTAGAAATGCTAACAGCTCGCTGGATAGACTTGTTGGGTTTGTTGATGAAATTGTTACAGATCAGTATGTACAATTACAACATGGGTTTGGGATAAGCCTGATAAGAAAAATGGACAACCACGCAACTATTGTATTGTTTGATAACCTACACGGTAAAGTTTCAAATAAAGCTCTAGTTTTGTTAGAAAAAGAGTGGTATAACTTATCAACTTTACGGAAACAAAAGGCATCGTGTGGTTGCTAGCTTTTCAGTAGCTGTGGGTTGCCGTGTGCTTGTCGTCTGGCAAAGATCGAAGCTACAGGTCATAAATACCACCTTTTAAGATTTATCATGTTTTTTTTCTAATTCCAAACTGTTCTGAATATCTCGTTTTAATACAGGTAGCAGAATCCCGTTAGATGCGGTTGACGTCTTCCGGAGGAAGCTTGATTTAAAACCGTCGTTTGTCGAGGATGAAAATGTAGACGTGGATAAAGTACTTGGTCTTGTGAGAAACAAAATTATGTCACAACCCGATCCGGTAAAAAAAGTCTGTTGTCGAGAATCGCAGGGGTGGTCTTTCCCAGAAAAAACTAACAAGAAAGCGCCTGTGGTACAAGAAGATACTCGCGGTCGTCCAACTTTGAAAAAGCAACAACAAAGGAAACATGATGTCGCGAGAAACAACTCGTTCACATAATCACAACAAAGCAGGTTTGACCCAGCGAGACAAAGCTCGTATATTCCGTCACAGGACTCTCGACACTGTCGTTCAACGACTAGTAAAGGAATGCAACCACAAGATGATAACGGGTTTCCATTGATGATGGGGGAGGATGCAGTTAACAATATAAATTATTTTAAGGATTCTATTCCATCTCTGTTTCATCCATACATTTAACATATACAGGATATAATGCCCGACGGTAACTGTGGTTTTCGATCGGTAGCTGTGGGCTTAGGGTTAAATGAAAACCAGTGGCTTTTTATTCGACAACAACTTCTCCAGGAGATAGACGGTAAAGAAGATTAGTGGAGAACTGTTTTCGACAGAGTCGCCTTTCAAGAGTATGATAAGCTACGTCACACTATAGATTGGCAGAATGTGAAACCCGCACCCGTTGGATGTCGATGCCATACACAGGACTCTTAATTGCTCAAAGATTTGGCGTGATTGTTCACCTATTAAGCATCAACGGTAATCAAACCTTTTTTCCATTATGGTATGGTCCTGACCTTGACGCTCAACATCAAATCGTATCGTTCGTTCATGTCAACAATGCTCATTTCATCCACGTCAAGTTAGATGGAGATTATCCAATGCCCATACCGAATGCTCTTTGAACTTTGCACCGAAATGATGTTGCATCATAATAAGAAAATATATACAGCGATCGTATCGAACGGTTTAAGAAAATAATGGCAACTAATGCACAGAACTATACATAATATGTAACGAATGTCGGATAATGTAATTTAATAATAATTCTGTTAATAAAACATTTTATTATTAATTTCTAAAGTATTTATAAAACATTTTATTATTAATTTCTATAGTATTTATTTTAAAAATCAAATTTATTATTAATATTAAAAATATTAAAAAAAGAATTTAATTATTAAATTTTATAATTTTAAAAAAAACATTTGAAAGAAACATTTTAAAGTATTTATATTTAAAAAACATTTAAATAATTAAAAAAAACACACAAAAACAATATTATACGCCACATATAGGGCAATACGTGACGTATTGCCTTTAAAGGAAGGGAAACCCTGAAAATTTTAAATTTCAGATATTTTGAGTTAATACGCTGCGTATAGGCTACGTATTGTACTATACGAAGCGTATAGTTCTGATATATACTCAGAATTCCCTTCGTACATGACCAAACGCCCACCCATTTTTACACACAAACGCATACGAAGCCAAGCGTGATTGAGATTGTCGGGTCCAAAAACTTCTATTATACTCGTAAAGGTACGTAATCTAGACTCCCGGTCGATAATATAGCTTTAATTTTGATTATTAGCCATTAAATTTGCATAGAATTAGGTTTATATACACTGATATTGATGAACTATACGCAACGTATAGCCCTATACATGGTGTATAGTTCATCTGAGGAAGAAGATGAAACCATACGTCACGTATAGGCCTATACGTTGCGTATGGCTCAAGTTCTCGTTAACAGACATGCGTATGGTCTGCGGTTGCCGCGTATGGCTTGGGTTGCCCGATAACAGACCTGCGTATGGCGGGTCACGATGATGATATTGAAAAAAATATATTTTAATATTAATTTTTAAAATATTATATAAAAAACATTTTAATATTAATTTTTAAAATATTAAAAAAACAATTTATTTTTTATTTTATTATTTTCATATATGGCGGGTCACGATGATGATATTGATATGGTCGAGTTAGATGATCTTGCGCACTACCCGTATTTGCATTTTCCTCCCGACTCGGACGCTTTTGGCCGATGCCAGAAGTTACGGGAGGTGAGGATGGGGCCGGGGACGGCAGTTGACTGGGAGCTTCTCCAGGCGGAGCGGGCCAGGGGCATCATCGGCGAGGACACACCGTGGGACCGTCTGTTTGATCTTGCATACACGGATACCTACCGAGAGGTCGTCGTCGAGTTTCTTTCGACGTTCGTCTATTCAGAGGAGGGGCTGGCGCCTCTAGAGGGGGAGGAGCAGGCAGAGGAGCCGCTACATGTCTCTTTTCGTATTTTTGGGCACCTTTATCATCTGGCCCTCCGTCAGTGGGCCGTCGCGATGGGCTTGTATTTCGAGCCCGAGACGGTCACGCCCTTTTACACCGAGGCAGTGACGGAGGTGGACAAGTAGGATCTCCTTGTTTTTTGGGGTTTGATTTAAGATAGCCCTTAGTTGGGTACCAAGGGCAGGGTCTCGGGGATTAGAGACCCCCTCTATAGATATTTGCACCGGCTTATCTCGTTGTCGATCGCACCGCATCAGAAAAGCCGTGAGTGGTGCACTGATAGAGACCTCTTCTTTCTCTATTGCCTCCTTACTTGCACTCGGTGCGCCCTGTCCACATGCCTAGCGCTTTATTTTGCATCTGCCTATATTTGGGAAAAGCGCGGGCTTTTGAATGACGGCGCTTTCATCACTCATCTCACGCGTGTTCTTACACCGTGGAATGATCACGAGCATGATATGTTAGCGCCTATTCCCCTTGTCCGATTAGACCGACGCACGGCGAGCGGCATGCGCATCACGCACCGATTCCCGAGGATCGGCCTTCGGTTCGTAGGGGCCGTCCAGGACCAGGTTTGGGTCCCGGTGCCGTTGCCGTCGATGCTGGGACAGGGGGACCCGCCTATGCCTGACCCGCTATAGGGTGTGCCGCAACAGCAGCCACAGCCGCACGTCGAGGCCATTCACGACCAGCCGCCACAGCATCCCCGACACGCACGTCGGTCTGTTAGGCTGGATAGGGCCACCCAGGCATTGCTTGATGGACTTGTTGCCGACTCACGACGACTGGCTCATCATAGCGAGCGCATTGAGGACCTGGTGATGTGGGCGGTTGGTCGCCTCGTGGATCTGTCATGAGCCGCCAGCATCGAGCCACCACCACTACCACAGCCACGTCAGTATCCGGGCGACCCCAGTCAGGATGAGGGCGAGGCGGGTCAGGATGACGGCGGGGCGGGTCAGGCTTAATTGTTTTTATTTATATTTAGTTGTTTCTTCTGTTATGTATGTAAAAATATTTGGATGTATATATTTAATTTTTTGATGTATGTATATAATGTTTTGGTTATTTGTTTGTACTGTTTAATTTGTTTGTTTGTTTGTTTGTAATGATAAATTATAAATGTAAAAATATAATAAATGTTTAAAAAAGATAAAAATTATATAATTAGAAAAAAAATTAAAAAATATATAAATTAAAAAAAACATAAAAATTATATAAATTAAAAAAGATAAATATAACATAAATTAAAAAAAAAACCTATACGTGGCGTATAGACCAATACGCCACGTATAGGCTTATTAAACCCAAAATCTGCCAAGTTTTGAATCAAAAATATAACCTGTGACCCATACGTATCGTATAATGCAATGCGCTACGTATGAGTCTCAGCCGTCAGACAGGGAATGACACGTGACATTCTCTGTTAGTAAGATTAAACCATATACGCCTCATATTAACCTATACGAGGGTGTATAGGGTGCGACGTGTGCAATTAGTAATATTCCGTGTGCAATTACAATTCGCCTTTGTATTTATTATCTAGAACATCTTTTACTTAAATTGAATGATTTACACCATAAGAAAGTGAAATCACAAAATAGTCCTATTTTATTATTTTTTTTATTTTATACATGTTAGATATTTAAGAAGAATTTCGCACGTGATAATGACATATACAACATCTTGGTCCAGTAGTTATTTTACTTGCTTATATTAAAAAATGTTACACATAAATCAGATTCGTGTATCTCAAAAAAAATGTAACTCATGGTTTATTAACTATTATTGGACTAAAAAAATTGATATGCGATTAAAACTACATGTACGACTATAAAATCGTGTATATGATAGTTATATATTTTAAATTGTTTTGACATAACCTAAAGTATATAACCCTTTTAATTAAGTCAAAAGTAACCTAGACTTAAAACAACCCAAACAACATAAATCAAATCAAACGTAAACCCAGAAAACAAACAAAAATCTGAATGTCTTTTTCTTCCTACAAGGAGGTAAGCTTACAAGATATTATATATAAATTTTACTACATATGATATTTTATGCTTAAAAAACGAATGTATGACATTGGCTCTGTTGATAAATACAAATAACTACTTTCTTTTCTTGTCCGCGCTTCACTGCGGTAGTCTGGTCATTATCGGGGTCAGCTCGTATGGGTGGAGAAAACTTATGTCAAAACACTGACTCACTATAGTGTACGATAACAAAAAAAAAACTTGAATTTGAATATAAGTCCATTTTTAAAAAAAATTATACCTTAACGTGGACAAAAAATAAAGGAAACCGCACGTTCCGTTTAAAAAAAGTTAACGAATGAAAGTTAGCGAAGAAAAATTAAACTAATAGAAAACTAAATGGGTTAAAAACGTATATTATATATAATATGAGGGACTAAAACGATTCCCACTCGCAGCGCGGCGGGGACATGGTCGTTATCGGTTTGTCTCCTTTGCGGGGCTAAAACCAACGTACACTCGTTATAGCGTACGATAAAAAAATAATCGATTTTGAATACAACTTCGTTTTCAATCAAATTTATGCGGGAACGTTGACAAAAAAAACTAAAGAAAACCGCGCTTTTCGTTTTTTATAAAAAATTATAGAACGAAAGTTATTACAGAGAAACGAAATTATTAAAAAGTTAGATGGGTTAAAAACGTATATTATACAGGGTATGAGAGTTGAAAAAGAAAAAAAATAGACAACGTGGCACTCTCACATTGGGGAGTTACTCTTCACGTACGTTGTCAAATAAATAGGGTCTATAATATTGAATTCTGTAAATTAAAACATATAATTAATAAACGAATCAAATTCATATTAATAAACGAATCAAATTCATATTACAATATCCACTGTATCATGCATTGTAAAGCTGTACATGGTGCATCTGTAGTTGTACATTTGCTATAAGAGCAATGGGTATACATGTGTGATTTTGGTGTGGTGTGATAATAAATAGCACGCCACGTGGCGCCACATCACTACCTTTATTATCACACTATACATCACTTGGCAAGGGGTATACCCAAGTGATTATAGTGATATGATAATTAAATGTTTTTTTTTTAATTTTCATTTAAATAAAATAAAACATAATATTTCATTAATAAAAAAAATACATTAATTAAAATAACTAAAAATAAACATTACTAAAAAAATACAATAATCCAAACAACTAAAAAACATAACTAAAAAACTACGGGATACAATGACGTTTTTTGATCTTCTTTTGTTTTTTTTCGATCAAAAAACGTTGCGCGGTGGAGAGTGAATCAAGATCCATGCCAAGAATTTCGATCTCCTGTTTTGTTGTTTCCAATCCATCCTCTCTTCTTGGGCATTGTTAAATCTTGTCATTTGTTCGACCATTCCCTCGCCAATTTCATCGTGACGTGAAACCGAACCCAAGCCCGTTGATTGAGCTTTCTCTTTTTTCTTCCCTATCGGGCGGGGTATTTCTTCCACGTCTACCAGTGCATCTACGTTGAGATCGTAGAAAGATCTACCATCGGACGCCCCCGGACTAGCGTCGATGTCAGTTGATGTTCGTTTTTTGGACCAGTCGGTTCGGGTGGGGGCAACGTAAAGTGTTTGGCACTTTGGCGATTTCCTCAAAAGTTCCCAAAACATTATTGGTGCGTCGCCACCAACGTCGTCTTGAAACCGGACGGTTGCTCTCCCCAAAATATTGGTATCGCTCTCACCGCTTCTTCGGTCCCGCAAACATTCTTGGTAGATCCGATTGAACTTTACGACCTTCCCGTTTATATGAGTCCATTTTGAACTCAATTGGTCTAAAGTTCGGTAACCGAACGGTACGTTCATGAAAGATTCAATTTTTTCACAAACGCGAGTCCAGAACGCCTTTTTGGTTTGGGAGTTGCCTTCAAAAAAAATTAATTAAAATTAATAAACAAAAATAAAAATAATTAAAATTAAAAAATACAAAAAAAAATAATTATTTTTTACCGATTATTGGATCCTCCGAGACGTTTATAAACCCCTTAACCAACTCTAGTGGTTCGTCTTTGCCCCACTTCTTTTTGGTATTCGGTTTGGTTGATGTCTCTTGCGACACCTTCTTTTTTCCTTTTTTTTGGGAGACAGTTTGAGTATCGGCCACGATTTCTTGTGGCATTTCTTGAGTTTCCGGTACAAAGTCAAGTTGTGTACTCGGTTGGGACATTGGGGATTGGTAGTTAAACATTTGAAAGTTCGGGTTTGGTTGAAGTTAGGGTTGGGTTGGAAGTTCGAGTTTGGTTGAAAGTTTGGGTTTAGTTGAAAGTTTAAGTTTGGGTTTGGTTGAAAGTTAGGGTTGGGTGGAAAGTTAGGGTTCATTTGGTTGGCCATGACGCGTTATCACGAGCCGCGTATTGAGCACAAAAGTGTGGGTTCGGATCGTTACTCATTTTTTGTTATGGGTTGGGAAGATTAGAAATGAGTGTAGAAGATTAGTGAGTAGAAGGATAGAAAATTAGAAATAAGTGTAAATATTATGGAGTAAAATTGGGTATTTATAGTGAGTAAAAATAAATTTTATTAATTATTTTTTTTAAAAAGCCAAACGGTCGAAAATAATACCGTTCAACGGTATTATTTTGTTTGAAATGAATGGATTTCTCCCGTGAAAAAAAATCATGAGAAATGAAGACGCCGTGATAAATTTGGCGAGGGGGCGGTGTTGGTTAAAAATCACGCCGTGATTTTTGGGTCCACATAGGATCAGACCGTGATTGTGATTAGTATACCGGATGACCTAACTCAAATTCAAGCCAAGTTTGTTGTAAGTTCGAGTTTGCCTTGCTATGTGTTTCAAAGACATTTTTTGATGAGGAGCTGATATAGGGGTTAGCGAATTACTACCTAGACCAGCTAGACATGAAAAAACAGGACAGAAAGAGCCTAAACTTGAAATGGGCATACCTTGGGGTGTATTTAGAGTTACGAGACCCATAATCAGTGGACGGAAAGGTCTCAAAGAGCCGGATAACATGGCAAACATCGGTTTGGCCCAGCTGTCTGACACGGAATTCCATCATTAAGAACCCTATTTCGCCCATCAATTATTTTCCCCAAATTTCTCAATTTTCAACGGTTTCCTTTTTAAGTCCAAAATACGTGTATTTTTTATTAATGTAATCTGCGTGCTTTTTTTGTTTCAATTTTAGTTTAAATTGCTTGATTTGTAAATTAGAAAACTTGGCAATGCAGTCAAATTTAAAATTCGCATATATAAGAGCCCTCGTCTGACTGGGGCCTCCAGTTCTGAAAACATTGACTTTACGTTATATCTATACATTGTCATGGTTTTGACCATACCTGTGCTCTATTGATAACCGTGGACTAGAAGTTATACATCATGTCGGATGAGAGGTCATTGATGTTAAGGGGAAAACCTAACTTCAAGTTCAAGTGCATATTAGTTTTATGATTCAACTACCTTCTACGGTTAAAAACTTGGTGGCATAACACGAGCATGGTAAGTATGATTATTCTTTCTATTTTCAGTATAAAATGACAAAATAATTTTTATATAATATGATTTGATTACATACAATTATACTAATTGTTAAAGAGAAGTGTCACTGGCTTTTTGCGACCGACCAACACCCCCCCCCCTTTGAGAAAATGACAATATTCACCTTAAACTGTAAGGCCCCTTTTTCAGAAAACCTCGCTCGTTGGATTTACTCATAAACATAGCCAATGATACCGAATTATAACATTTAAAACATTCAAGACGCAACGGAAGCATTCATCATTTAAGTACATAACAACGGAAGTCTTAACATTTAAAACATAAACATTGTCTTAACATAAATTAAAATGGGATGTCAGTCTCATGCCGGATAGCCATCACGCCTTCGCACGACCCTTCCTCTTGTTACCTGAAATGTATACTAAAAGTCAGCTAACGTTGGTGAGTTCTAGTTTAAAGCATTAGGTATAACGTTAGTCATTCATTCGTATCATTGGTTCATATATATATATATATATATATATATATATATATATATATAGGGTTGGGTTCCAGAGAAAACCAATAGTTAGGCGAAAACCAAGAAAACCACTAAAAAACCAATTTTAACCAATAATAAAATAATATTTATTTTTTATTTTATTTTATTTTTATTTTTTTTATAAAAGTATCAATGTAATATTACAAATTTTTACCAAAAAATTGTTAAAATATTGGGTTACATATACGTAACCCATAGTGTTACGTATACGTAAACAGAAAACAAAAAAATTCAAAAAAATTGCGGTTACGTATATGTAACCTATAGTATTACTCATTATTTTAGTGGTTTTCTCAGTTTTCGCCTAACTTTGTGGTTTTCTCTTGATCCCTCCACTATATATATATATATATATATATATATATATATATATATATATATATATATATACAACATTGTTTCAGTGAACATACATTGACTATACACGCAAGTAGGTGCATATGCATACGTTGAACATTCATTAGCCATACACATAAGGGTGATCAACCCGTCATTGATTGCGTAAGTCACAAAGACATACGCTCCGTCCTACCGTCGTAGGCCGTAATTCATACCGTGTCTACCGAAGTAGTCCGTCCTTCATTACCGTCCGGCAACCTTTGGTCGTCCATCTACCGTCGTAGTCCGTCCTTTCGCCCGTCTGCCCGAAGGCATCCGTTTCCCATGCGAACTATTATTTATGCAACTGTTCTACTTATCATTGATAAGGCATTTGCTTCGACTGTCCATTGATTGCCTTTCATACGTCCTAGTTGATGAAGGAACATATAAGTCCCGGTTGCATGATAGTCACATGATCGTTCGTCTACCGTAGTAGCCGTTAGCATCGAAGCGTCCATAACATTCACATATATTCATAACATGCAGTATATAGTATATATATAAAGCACGATTTCATACTTTTGTGTTATATCATACTTTCATTCATAATTCATAACATACTTGCTATATTTCTTTGTTCATAAACATATATGTCATACATATAACTATCATGCATTGTCATATAACACATAACATAACATTCATTCATATCATGTATACACTTCAGCCCCAAAATCATTTAAAATCATTTGCACGTAACACGTAGGGGGCACATAGAACTCACCTGATGAGTGGTTTCTGTAATACACTTAGCCGGTTACTGAGCGTCACTAAGGTCACTCACAATCTGTATAACAAAGTCATACACATAAGGTAGTGCTCCTAGATAGTACTAGACATTACTATGCTTGAACCCAGTAGTTTCAATGGATGAATCACATCGAAACTATGGTAGTTTCGGGTCATGGGTTTATATCGAAACTATGGAAGTTTCGGGTCATGGGTTTATATCGAAACTATGGTAGTTTCGGTAAGTAACTTATGTAAAATCTTAGTAGTTTCGGGTTAGGGTCTATATCAAAACTAGGTAGTTTCGATGGATTCGCCTATATCGAAACTAGTAGTTTCGATGCATTAGTCTTCTTCCCCGACCAGAAACCCTAGATCTGGCCAATTATTTCTAGTTGATCAAGCCTTGAACTTTTTACGTTCAAAACGTTCCTTTTTTCATTCATGAGCACAAATATGTGATTTGTTTCAAGTTTTATATGTAAAAACCATGTCTTTATGCGACTTAAACCCGAACCCCAAAATGTGTAAAAACTCATATTTAGAGGTGATGCTTACCTATTGGAGTCCAGTTTCCGTTGTTATGTGTTGCTGTGATGTAGGCAAACGATTCTCGAGCCTTTGAGCTTCTTTCCTCGCTTTCTCTCTCTAGAGGTGGTCTCTCTCTCTCTCACTCTAGAAACTTGCGAATGTAGTGGAAATGAGGGGGAAGGGTTGGTGGCTGCTGATTAGAAGGGTTTCCCTTCATATTTCGGGCCCATGGGCCGAACCTTGGCCAAGATCACCTTGCTTTTCTTTTATTTGTTTTCTATTTATTCGGGATGTTACAAGTCTACCCTCCTTATTGAGGTTTCGTCCTCGAAACCTGCTACAAGTTAAACAACTTCGGATACAGTCCTTTCAACTCGTCTTCCTTCTCCCAAGTAGCTTCGGACCCTTTCATGTGCTTCCATTGTATTTTGACTAAAGGAATCGACTTATTGCGTAGTCATTTCTCGGCTCGGTCGAGAACAGCTATTGGCTCCTCTACATAGTTCAAACTGGTATCCTCTTCGATTTCGTCATAGGGTATGTGAGCCGTATCGTCAACAAGGCACTTGCGTAAGTGCAAAACATGGAATGTAGGGTGAATTCCACTGAGCTCATCGGGTAGGTCGAGTCTGTAAGCATCCTGACCAACTCTTGCTACGATTTTGAAAGGTCCGACAAACCTTGGACTTAATCTGTCACGTCTTCTGAATCGGATGATTCCTTTCCACGGTGACACTTTCAGTAGTACCATGTCCCCTACTTGAAACTCTAAATCTCTTCTTCTCTTATCTACGTATGATTTCTGTCTATCTTTAGCGGCTTTCATTCGAGCTTTTATCTAGTCAAACTTCTCTGACGTATCTTTGACCACTTCGAGACTGGCAAAGTCTTTCTATCCAATTTCTCCCCAACAGACCGGGGTTCTACATCTTCTTCCATACAACATCTCAAATGGCGGCATGCCAATGGTTGAGTGATAGCTGTTATTATATGAAAATTCTGCCAAGGGCAAATGGCTGTCCCAGCTACCACCGAAATCAATGATACAGGCCCGGAGCATGTCCTCCAAGGTCTGAATGGTCCTTTCTGATTGACCATTGGTTTGAGGATGGTAAGCTGTGCTGATGTTTAGCCTAGTGCCCATTGATTCGTTGAATTTCTTCCAAAAACTTGATGTGAATCGAGTGTCCCTGTCTGACACGATCTTTAATGGCATACCATGTCTGCTTACGATTTCCTTGATGAATATTTCTTCTAACTTCTCAGACGAAGAAGCCTCACATATTGGTAAGAAGTGAGCACTTTTCGTCAAGCGGTCAACGATCACCCAAATGGTATCATTGCCCTTAGTTGTTCGCGGTAGCTTGGTAATGAAGTCCATTGTGATCTCTTCCCACTTCCATTCCGGTATCGACAAAGGTTGCATTTTACCGCATGGTTTCTGGTGTTCGGCTTTAACCAGAGAACAAGTTAGGCACTTGCCCACATATTCGGTCACGTCGTTCTTCATGCCAGGCCACCAGTATTCTTTCTTTAGATCTTGATACATTTTGTTCGTCCCGGGGTGGATAGAGTAGCGAGACTTATGGGACTCATCAAGGATCTTGGCCGTAAGTTCACCAATATTAGGTATCCACATCCGGCCACACCGAGTTCGTACACCGTACACGTTGGTTTCCAGATTACCCTGTTGCCCTACTATTCTTTCTTGTTTCACATTCCTCTCCAACAATGCTTCTTCCTGTGCTTTCGCTATTTCATTCATTATATCCGGTTTAATAATCAACTGACATGCTTTGATTTGAATAGGTGTTGATTCTTCTTTCATGCTTAAGGCGTCAGCCACTACATTTGCCTTGCCTGGATGGTACCATATTTTGCAGTCGTAGTCTTTCAGTAGCTCTAACCACCTTCTTTGTCTCATGTTTAATTCCTTTTGCTCGAAAAAGTACTTCAGGCTCTTGTGGTCGGAGTAAATAGTGCATTTAACTCCGTACAAATAGTGCCTCCATATCTTTAATGCGAAAACTACCGTCGCCAACTCTAGATCGTGAGTCGGGTAGTTAACTTCGTGAATTTTTAACTATCACGAGGCATAAGCAATTACCTTTCCTCATTGCATAAGTACACAACCCAATCCTTGACCCGAAGCGTCAGAGTAGACTACCAAGTCTTCGTTTCCGTCAGGTAAGGTCAAGACTGGATCTTGGGTTAGTCGTGCCTTCAATTCTTCGAATGCGTTGTTTTGGGTTGGACCCCATTCATACTTTACTTCCTTACGTGTCATCTTTGTCAGCGGTGAGGCTATTCTCCAGAAATCCTGAATGAATCTCCAATAGTATCCTGCCAATCCTAGAAAACTTCGTATCTCTGTTGGCGTTTTCGGGATGTTCTAACCTTTTACTGTTTCGATTTTTGCAGGATCCACCATAATGTCGTTTGGGTTTATGACATGACCTAGGAATTGGACTTCCCTAAGCCAGAATGCGCATTTAGAGAATTTTGCATACAACTTTTCCTCCTTCAAAACTTCTAATACTTCCCTCAGGTGACAGTGGTGATCACCTTCGTTCTTTGAATAGATAAGGATGTCATCTATGAAGACTATTACTGACCGATCCAACATTGGTCGGCACACTCTATTTATTAGATCCATAAACGTTGCAGGTGCATTGGTTAGTCCGAAGGACATTACGAGGAACTCGTAATGTCTATAACGCGTGCGAAACACAGTTTTCGGTACATCCTCCTCTCTTACTTTCAATTGACGGTAACCCGACCTAAGATCGATCTTTGAGAACCAACTCGCACCTTGTAGTTGATCAAAAAGGTCGTCTATTCTAGGCAGTGGGTACTTGTTCTTTACCGTTCGTTTGTTCAATTCACGGCAGTCGATGCACATGCGCATGCTGCCGTCTTTCTTCTTTACAAATAATATCGGAGCACCCCATGGAGAGATGCTCGGTCGGATAAATCCTTTCTCTACCAATTCTTCAAGTTGAGTCATTAATTCTTTCATTTCTGACGGAGCCAATCGGTAGGGTGCTTTGGCAACGGGCTCAGCTCCTGGCAGTAAGTCAATCTGAAATTCTATTTCCCGATCGGGCGGCAAGCCAGGTATGTCCTCTGGGAACACTTCCGGAAAGTTTCACACCACGGGTACATCGTTCAGCTCTTCCATTTTCATTCTATCGTCAATAACATATGCCAGATAAGCTTCGCAACCGTGCCTCATGTAGCTTTCGGCCTTGATCATCGAGATGACATTTGGCATCATGTGATTCCGATCACCATAAACCGTAATCGGACTACCATCAGTGGCTTTGAGATATATCATCTTTCGTTTACATACAATTTGTGGTTCGTTGGCAGCTAACCAATCCATGCCCAACACTATGTCAAATCCTCCTAAGGTTAGAAGGTACAATTTAGACGGAAACTTATGACCCTCTATTTCTATCATGCAATCGTCAGTCATTCGGATGACTACTGAGTTTCTACGCTAAAAGCCATTACGAGGTTTGTGATTGTGCAGTCTAATCTGCGACTAAATGTGGTGGATATAAAGCTTTTACTAGCACCGGAGCCAAACAGAATAGCAGCATGTTCATTATTAACTAAGAACGTACCTAACACGACATCAGGGTTTCCTCTTGCTTCTTCCTCAGTTAAGGCATAGGCTCGGGTCCTAGCCTTAGGCTGTTCATGCTCTTTTTCCTTTCCCGAAACAGATGGTCCGGTCTTCCTGCAATCCTTAGTTGCATGCCCAAACACTCCACAGTTTTGGCACTTGGCATTACCCCTACAATCTTTCGAGTAGTGCCCAGCCTTCCCAACATTCACCGCGGTGTTGTTTCCTGCATTTCAGGCAATTTTTGCCCTCATCAATTCTCGGCTTCTTAGCCTCGGTTGTGACAACTCCCTTTCCAGTACCCTTAGACGGGTTTTCCCACCTCCTCTTATGTGTCTCAGGTGCCGGGTCCTCATTTGCATAGTCATCGTAGACGATCCCACTCAGATTTACTACCGACTCGTAGGTCGAGGGTAGGTTGGCTTTAACATGAACACGGACCCTTTGTGGCAGGCCCTTGACATAGTACTTAATCAATCGCTCTTCAGTCTCTACCAAATGAGGTAGCAGTTGAGCCAGCTCATTGAATCTAGAAGTGTACTGGCGATGAGTCTTGTTGCTAGCCTTGAAGTTCAGAAACTCATTCTCTACCCGATCTATCTCGTTCTAGGGACAGAACTTTTGGATTATCAGATTTTTCAGATCTTCCCACGTCATCCTTTTGAGAGCGTTTGGCGACTTAGTCCTTTGAATGTTCTTCCACCAACTCAGTGCCTCGTTGGTGAAAGAGTGAGCCACATACTTCACAGCCTGGTCAGATCGACACTCGCTTATGTTGATTACTCCGTTCATCATCTCAATCCTATCAAACGTAGCCACCGAATCCTTGTTCCTATCAAACTTGGGCAGGTATCCGTCCTTAAACCCCTTGTAGGTACACCCTCGGGTGTTCAGTACCACAGTGACCTCATCCCCATCACTATCATAAACTTTTTCCTCATGGTTCTTTTCTTCCTCTTCTTTGTTCTTCTTTAGTGCCTCAGATAACATATCAGGAAGTACTTCCTTCAGAGTTAGCACAACCTCACGGGCAATAGCATCCCTAACTTCGGGTTCCAGTCGTAGAGATCCTTCGTTGCCTTCACCCAGTGGAGTCACAGTAGTTTCGTGCACACTCTCAGTACGTTCTTCGTGCATGCTTTCCTCATCATTACGTCTTCGGTTCAATGGTGGTCTACCGACTCGGCTAGTGCGACCGCCTCGGCGTCCAGTCCCTCCTCTACGAGCCATAGTTTTCTAGATTTCCTGATAAGTAAAAGGGTATACATCAATGTCATTCCTTCAGATCATAGTTTTGAATAGTACGAGCAAGGTAAATTCTTAATTACAGTGACCGGTTTGTGATTAATAATTTGCTTTGCTTTTCGGGTTCGAAACTCTTCACATCAGTAGTGACAATGACATCTAATAGTTCTAAGTTAAGACATCTATTCCTATCTACAGGCATTAACTTTAGTACTTACTTAATGTGCTGGCGTCGGCGTTGGCTACCCAGACTAACATCCGTGCGTTGGTCCCATTATTAGCTTGAGTCCAGACATTTAGGGATGTCTGAATCTCTCAAACTATTGCTCTGATACCAACTTGTAAGGCCCCTATTTCAGGAAAATCTCACTCGTTGGATTTATTCATAAACATAGCCAATGATACCGAATTATAACATTTAAAACATTCAAGACGCAACGGAAGCATTCATCATTCAAGTACATAACAGCGAAAGTCTTAACATTTAAAACATAAACATTGTTTTAACATAAATTAAAATAGGATGTCAGTCTCATGCCAGATAGCCATCACGCCTTAGCACGACCCTTCCTCTTGTTACCTGAAATGTATACTAAAAGTCAGCTAACGCTGGTGAGTTCTAGTTTAAAGCATTAGGTATAACGTTAGTCATTCATTCGTATCATTGGTTCATATATATACACTTACAACATTGTTTCAGTGAACATACATTGACTATACTCGCAAGTAGGTGCATATGCATACGTTGAACATTCATTGGTCATACACATAAGGGTGATCAACCCGTCATTGATTGCGTAAGTCACAAAGACAGACGCTCCGTCCTACCGTCCTAGGCCGTAATTCATTTTGTGTCTACCGAAGTAGTCCGTCCTTCTATACCGTCCGGCAACCTTTGGTCGTCCGTCTACCGTGCCTACCGTCGTAGTCCGTCCTTTCGCCCGTCTGCCCCGAAGGCATCCGTTTCCCATGCGAACTATTATTTATGCAAGCGTTCTACTTATCATTGTTAAGGCATTTGCTTCGACCGTCCATTGATTGCCTTTCATACGTCTTAGTTGATGAAGGAACGCATAAGTCCCGATTGCATGATAGTCACATGGTCGTCCGTCTACCGTAGTAGCCGTTAGCATCGAAGCGTCCACAACATTCACATATATTCATAACATGCAGTATATAGTATATATATAAAGCACGATTTCATACTTTTGTGTTATATCATACTTTCATTCATAATTCATAACATACTTGCTATGTTTCTTTGTTCATAAACATATATGTCATACATATAACTATCATGCATTTTCATATAACACATAACATAACATTCATTCATATCATGTATACACTTCAGCCCCAAAATCATTTAAAATCATTTGCACGTAACACGTAGGGGGCACATAGAACCCATCTGAAGAGTGGTTTTTGTAATACACTTAGCCGGTTACTGAGCGTCACTAAGGTCACTCACAATATGTATAACAAAGTCATACACATAAGGTAGTGCTCCTAGATAGTACTAGACATTACTATGCTTGAACCCAGTAGTTTCGATGGTTGAATCACATCGAAACTATGGTAGTTTCGGGTCATGGGTTTATATCGAAACTATGGTAGTTTCGGTAAGTAACTTATGTAAAATCTTAGTAGTTTCGGGTTAGGGTCTATATCAAAACTAGGTAGTTTCGATGGATTCGCCTATATCGAAACTAGTAGTTTCGATGCATTAGTCTTCTTCTCCGACCAGAAACACTAGATCTGGCCAATTATTTCTAGTTGATTAAGCCTTGAACTTTTTACGTTCAAAACGTTCCTTTTCCATTCATGAGCACAAATATGTGATTTGTTTCAAGTTTTATACGTAAAAACCATGTCTTTATGCGACTTAAACCTGAACCCCAAAATGTATAAAAACTCATATTTAAAGGTGATGCTTACCTCATGGAGTCCAGTTTCCGTTGCTATGTGTTGCTGTGATGTAGGCAAACGATTCTCGAGCCTTTGAGCTTCTTTCCTCACTTTCTCTCTCTAGAGGCGGTCTCTCTCTCTCTCTCACTCTAGAAACTTGCGACTGTGGTCGAAATGAGGGGGAAGGGTTGGTGGCTGCTGATTAGAAGGGTTTCCATTCATATTTCGGGCCCATGGGCCGAACCTTGGTCAAACCCACCTTGCTTTTCTTTTATTTGTTTTCTATTTATTCGGGATGTTACCTAAACTTTGTAAACTAGAACTTTAACCCCCTCAAGTTTCTAAAGTTTCGTATTTACCTCAAGTGGTATATATAATCTGATTTTTTCTCAATAACTTTCGTTCGTTAGTTAATTTTTTTCTTGACATCCCAGTATAAATTTTGTTAAAACGGAGTCGTACTCAATGTAGAGTATTTTTTAGGTGTCATTGGTTATATCGATTAACGGTAACGTGCTGATACCGTAAACAGTGAGACGGACACCAACTGAAAAACATCGATTCCGTTATATAACTGTCTTTTATCTATGTTCCAATCTCCACAACCGAGTCGCCGTAAATTTATACGTTTCTTCTATGTACTTAACCACGTTTCTTTTTGTGTTTAGCTATGTTAATGTCACCGGCTCAACCGTTTAAGGTCCGCCTCTCGCCGCCATGGAGCGCGGGGCTAATTTTCTAGTTTATATTATTTAACAAAAAGAATATATATTTTTTTCTATTTTTTCATCTATATATTTAAAGATACAAATGACCAAACAAGATTCCATAATATAATTACTTTATATGCAAATCATCTTCCTTTATAAAAAGCATATATGAACATGATAATGGATAGACAGGTGAGTGAACCAAGCCTGGTTAGAAATGGGTCCTACAGTCCCCTCCCCTAGTCGGCTAGGCCCCCCACCCCACCCTCACGGAGCCCATGGGTCCGTGTGCACAATAGTTACGGCACATGATCCAATTGAATTCTCTTGTTTAGTCTTATATTGGATATTTGGATCACTAAAATGCATGATGTCCATTCAATTTTTTTGTTTGATTGAAATGTGTTTCTTTAATTGAACTCGATCGCATAATATAATCAAAAAAATTATTTAAAATTTGATACATATTTTAATTGTTTTCTTTTGGCATTTATTTATTGATTTTGTAATTTATCTCCTCTTTATGTTGATTTTTAGGCCTCCTTCCCATTCATTTCTCTTTTCCACATTTTGTGTTTGTAATTTCATTTTATTGTTATTTGTAAAAGGGAATTTACTTTGAAAATATGATGATTTGTACATAATTATATATTATTAACTTTTAAGTTTACCTTTTAATATAAATATAATAAACTTATAATATGTTACCATTTGCATCTGCTTATGTAATTTTTCTTGTTATATGTAAGTTCAGCCGTTTAGAAAAAAAAAATATATATATATATATATATATATATATATATATATATATGTTACCATTTGACGTAAACAATTTGCTTATTTTATTTCATACGTAAACACGTGACACTTTCTTTTAAGATACCTAGATTTCTTTTATGTTTTAGTGTATAACGTGTAATCCCAAATATTCGAATCACTTGTCTTTTATTCTTAATAGAATATGAGTTCTCATTTGTTAATGCATTGTAAACTGAGTTATTTTTGGATTAGTCTACTATAATTTCAGATTTTAGATAGTTATTTTTGGTAATAAAATGAGTTATTATTTATTATTTATTACTAAGTATATAATATTAAATTTATTAAACCCGTGTAATACACGAGATTCTAATATAGTAAAAGTAATTAAATAGACGAAATATACAAACTTAATTAGGTTTGATTTGTCCTAGTAAACTATTTAGGGATGAATATCATAATCAAAGTTAAACAATTAAACTAATTAATTTATATATTTGTAATTATTATTATTTTTTATATATATTGTTTACTTGTTTTATTCATAACTAAATGTAATAATAATATTTGTCATTAATAATATATCTATTTTATTAAATAAATTATTATATTTATATAAATAATAGACCTGTGAGCCTAGTTAAATACATACTCGTTCTAAATACAAATAAAAACACACTAAAAACTTATATTTAGAATTTAATTTCCAAAACTTAGCATAAAAACCATCTAAATAAACATCCCTATTCTATTAAAAGAATAAAATAATGTCACTTGTGAACACAATATTCATTATCACACTCATTCCCCCCCCTCACACCCACCAAAAAAAAACTACATTTACATCCTCCATATAATCCTTTCATATTTAGCGCTTTTTTTGGGAAAATTACATAAATAAATATTTTAACAAATCAATTTATCAATATTACCATTGGCTCATATTTTTTTTAATTATCATAAAAAATGAATATTTTTTTAAAAAAAATCAAAAATTAAAAAATAGGAGATTTTAAAAAAGTGAGTTTTTAAAGTTTTAGTATTAAAAAGAGAGTTTTTAAAATTTTATTATTAAAAAAAGAAAAATTTTAATTTTACATGTAAAATTTGAAAATACTACTTTTGTATTTTAAATAAATAAGTGTTAGAATGAAGTTTACTAATATTTTATTAGTAGTTTTTTAATTAAGTTTGATATTTATAAATAAAATTTTCATGTATTTTTTTGATATTTTGATTACTCTAATCCATATAATCTTAACATTTAATAAATAGAAAAATTACCAATATAATATCAAATTTGTATTAAAAAATGTGTTAGATACTTATCAATATAATTTTAACGTTACACCCCGTGTAACACACGGGTTTAAAGCTTTAAAAACCTGTGTATTATATGGTTTGACTAAAATATAAAGTAATTTGTTAACATGTATACTCATCAAAATATGTATTTAAAAATGTACTTTGACTTGACAGTTATAAATTTTGTTAAGTTAATTTTTTAAATATTTTTTTCAAATGGATATTAGTTTTTTTTATACAAATGATAAATGTTAATTCATATTAAATTTATTTGGTTAATGTTATAATAACTATCCATAATTAAATAATAAGTATTCATGATTAGCTTTATGTTATATATTTAAAAATATATATTTTTTAATATCATTGTTTAATAGAAGAGAGAGACAGAAAAAACATGATGAGGATGCACAATAAAGTGACATGTGTCCCAGGGTCGGTCCTGAGGATTTAAGTGTCCCGGCCGAGCAGGAAATAAATGTCAGTACGAACAAAATATATAAACTAATTTTTTTAAAACGACGATTAACGTTATAACAATAAACATAGAAAAAATATAGGATGTCATGACATACCGTAATAGCTAACCGAAGATTAACGTTATAGTAATAAACACAGTTCGACTCTTCGTTTCCTGCTTCTTCTGTTATTCAATTCGTCATTTTTTTAAACAGCCGATGGTTTCTAATGTCTTTATAAAGATTAGGGCTCAACCATTACATATTACATTATAAAGATTAAATGGATTACTGGATCTGGGCTCAACCATTACAACTTTTGTCCTTTATATTTTTCAAAATTATGGAATGGGTCCTTTAAAACTTTTACTTTCACTCACTGTCCTTTATTTGAAAAGTTATCTCATTTGTTGTCCTTTTGACTAACTGAAGTTAAATATTTCTATTAAGTCAAGGACATTATTGTCTTTTAGTCTTAAAGGACAATTCTTGTAATGTAAAGTTTACCTTCCTTTTTTTCTTTTCTTTCTTTTTTTCTTTTATTTTTCATTTATTCTTTTTATTACTTTTATTTTATAGATTTTATTTAAAATTTTATTAATTAACCAACTTATTTATTTTATAAAGATATATATTTTTTATTTAATTTATTTATTTTCATTTGTTTGAATAAGTAGTATACTTTTCTCACTTTTATTTTAAAATTTTCTTTAAAATTTTATTACTTAATTAAACAGATTATTTGTTTTATAAAAATAGATTTCTTTTTATATTTTCATAATTTATTTATTTTCTTTTTTATTAAGCTATTTAATTTTATCATTTTATAATTATTATATTTTTTTATATTGTTTATTATATATTATAGAGTTAGTAAAAGTTTAAAGTTTATTTTGTAATCATGCACTCAATCTTGAAATTTTATTAATTAATTAACCAACTTATTTATTTTATAAAGATATATATTTTTAATTTAATTTCCTTTATTCTCGTTTCTTTAAAATTTTATTATTTGTTCGTGTTCGATCATTTGTTTGGTTAAAGTTAAACGAACGAAACGAATATGTTCAGTTTGTATTTGTTAAGTTCATTTACAAGTCTACGAATACCGACTTAACCATCATAGGATTGTCTCTGGATACCCTTCTAACGGATTTCTTTTACGTGACAGTTTTAGGTAAAATTCTAGAAAGGTTAGAGCCGATTTGAACGGCCCCAATGCCCGACCTTGACAACCGAAAAGCAACGCTTCACCCGTTTGTTTCATTCTTTAATTTGGGATTTAATTATATTTTAACCAATACACATAATACATTTATATCAAACTAGTTTACCGTGTTTCACTAATTAACAAATTTCTTAGTTAAAACATATTGAGTTAAAAATAGGCTATGAACAAACTAGTATACATTAAACATTTGCTCGACTGAAAACAAGGTCTCAATGTTGAGTGTATGATTACAAAATAAACTTTAAACTTCTACTAACTCTCTGATATATAAAAAAAATAGTATAAATAAATATAATAATTGTAAAATGATAAAAGTAAATAGCTTAATAAAAAATAGAAAATAAATAAATTATAAAAATATAAAAAAATCCATTTTTATGAAATAAATAAGTTGCTTAATTAATTAATAAAATTTTAAAGAAACATTTAAAATAAAAGTGAGAAAAGTATATTACTTATTCAAACAAACAAAAATAAAAAAATAAAAAAATATATATCTTTATAAAATAAATAAGTTGGTTAATTAATTAATAAAAGGAGTAAATTACATAGATTGTCCTTTAATTATAGTAGAAATTACACTCTATGTCCTTTGACTTCAATAAGTACACCACAAGTCCTTTTTTATATACTTTTATACACTCTATGTCATTTGCACTAACTGATGTTAAGTTTTTCTATTAAGTCTAAACATGTGCATTGCACATGAGGGTAAAATGGTTATTTTACCCTTAAAAGGACAATTTATGTAATTTCCTACTTTTCTTCATAAAACCCTAACCCACCCACCCACCCACTTGTTCTCTCTATCTCTCTCTGCAAGAACACCACTCCCACCAATCCCTCATAAAATTGAGAATTCTCTGGCTACCCACAGCTGCTACACCACCACCAACCACCACCCATCGTCGCCGCCAACTCCCGTCACCATCTCCGATCCCAACAACCCATACCCAACAACCAGCCAACCCAACAACCATCTCCGACAGAAGAAGAGACGATCGGATACGCTGATGCTGCCATAAAGCTGGACGCACAGGGAACTGTAAGAGTTTCAAGTACACCAGCCGAGCCCAGCCACCGGAAGGTCGTGGTCTTCGGTTGTGACCGGACCTCCACTGTCGTCGGAGGTGTGGTTGTGAAAAATGGAACGGGGGAGAAATGAGAAATGAGAAATCGAGCGGAGGTGTGGCTGCCACTGTCGTCGGACCCCACCGAGCCCAGCCACCGGAAGGTCGTAGTCGTCGGTTGTGACCGGACCGCCGTCCCTTCGTCTCTCTCTTTCTCTCTCTAGCAACGAGTTAGGGTTTTTGGTTGGTGGAAGATGGAGGATGGGAGATAAAAGAGGATAAGGGTGGAGAAGATGGTGGTTGTTGGTGGTGTTGCTGTCGTGAGGGTGAAGAAGATGGTGGCTGTTGGGTGGTTGTGAACGGATCTGGTGGTGGTGGCTGCCGAAAAAGCTTGGTGGTGGTGGTGTTCTTGGTTTGGTTTAGAGAGAGAAAGAGTAGGAGTGATAAGACTCAAGATTTAATATTAATTAGGAATTTAAATATGCAGCTGAAATGACTATTTTACCCATCATTTGAGGGGCACATGATGGGATTTAACGGTGGAAATGGATGGAGGTTAGTGTAAAGGACATAGAGTGTATAAAAGTATATAAAAAAGGACCTGTGGTGTACTTATTAAAGTCAAAGGACATAGAGTGTAATTTTTACTATAATTAAAGGACAATCTGTGTAATTTACTATAATAAAAGTTTGAATAAAATCTATAAAATACAAGTGGTAAAAAGAATAAATGAAGAATAAAAGAAAAAGAAAGAAAAGAAAAAAATAAATTAAACTTTACATTAGAATTGTCCTTTAGGCCTAAAAGACAATAATACCCTTAACTTAACAGAAATATTTAACTCCAGTTAGTTAAAAGGACAATAAATGAGAGAACTTTTCAAATAAATGACAGTGAGTGAAATTAAAAGTTTTAAAGTAAAAAAGTTGTAATTTAGTCTAAAGATTAAATGGATTATAGATCAACCATTACATTATAAAGATTAAAAATGTCTCAACCATTATAAAAAGGATCCAATATGTTTTTAAGTTTTTATAAAAAGAAAGTCAAAATATATAAAACCAGTATATAAAATTTCATAAAAAAACATATATATAAAATTTTAGGCCCCCTAAAAAAATGGGTCATAGCCGGAGGTCGGGCTCGGCCTACCCCAGGGCCGGCCCTGACGTGTCCCCCTATGATTTTTATTTATTAGTGTAAAAATAAGTTTGTATTAAATTTTCTAAAATGATAAATACGATTCATGATTATTATTTATAATATATATCTAAATATGTTAGAAACTCGTTGTATTACACGATTTGAATAAATGCAATGTTATACTTAGTAATAAAAATTTATATATTATATATTTATGACATATTTTTTAGTTTTTTAATACAAATTCTAAAAACGTTATATAGTTATTTTTTAAAATGTTTTTCAAAAAGATTGAAAGAAATGCACAATTTATAAAAATGTTTTATGAATAAACTTATATTTTTTAAAACAAAAAACGTTTTATAAAAAAATATAGAAATCATTATTATTTAATAGGAGAGAAAATCGAGAAACAAATAATTATAAAAACAATTAAAAAAATTTGTATAATTAATAGGAGTGAGAGGCGGGGAAATGTAACATCCCGGAAACCGACGAGTTATTATTTCGGGTTAACGGGTAACCCGAGTCCTTGAAAAAAAAAACAAACATGGTTAGCAAAGTTTTCGTGTAAAGCTCGGATTGTCAAACGTATTGGACCCGGATGGTCGTTATTGTACAACTCAAGTTAAAAACGTGCGGTTAAGAATAAATAATGGACTCGGATGTAACTATAGGTTGCATAAAATCAATTATTGAGAAACCCTAAGCCATTGTTTTGGCTGGGACTTGCGCGACGGCAGAAAGAAGGCCGAGAGAGGGAGAGCCGCCGGAAAAAGGGAGGAGGAGAACGGTGGTCCGACGACGGCTTTCGAACGTAAACTCAATCCGTAGCCAAGTAAACTCCGTTTGTATTTTACGTGTTTCGTTAACGTTTTTAGTAGGATCTGAGTAGGGTTTTAGGCTGTGGTTGTGGTAAGCGACGGGAGAGAGGGATAGAGAGGTGGCCGACCATGGTGGTGATCACGAATGTTGAAGGAGGAGGCACGAGGATGGTAATGACGGGGGCTGGGGTGTGCGGCCGGGAGATGATGGCCGAGAAGGAGAGAAAAGAGAGAGGGATAGAGAAAGAGGAAGGTGACGACGAGGTGGTGGTGTCTGGGATCGCTGAAAACGAAGCAGACAGTGGTGGTGGTGTCCGGCAACACCCGAAGATGGCTGTGGTGGCGTACCATGATGGCGGACGGTGGGGTGACGGTGGTTCTACTGCTCCATCGTGATAAAAGGAACCGGCTAGGGTTTCTGCCTAGAATTTGGCGGGGACTTGAGAATGGAACGAGGTGACGGGTCATGACGGCGGAACCCGGCGAGAGGTACACGGTGGTGATACCCGGTGGTGGTGGTTTACGGGAACGACGAGGGAGAGAGCGTGATCGGGTTACACCCAATTAGGATTTGGTGAACCTAAGGTTGCATGGCAATGTTTGGACACACATGGGAGTCTCAGCTCATGTACGGGTGACTTATTAGATTAAGATTACACGTAACACGTGAACGTGCATGCATGCGGGTTCCAAACGGGTCCAGGGTAACCCGGTTTTGGCCAATACGTGGATTAAGGTTTTTGCATGGATGTAAGGGAGGTGCGGACGAGACGGGTGTCGGGACCATTTATACTTATACGTAATTGACACATGTCTAGGACGTACTCTGACTGTGTGACCTTACGTTGGCAGGTCCGGGTTCGCACGAGGAGACCGTTGCAGTACTAGAGTTGGGTCTACATATCCGGTGAGTTTCTAATCCCCTACTTTTAAATGTTTTACTGTTTTATAGGCTATCGTACATACTATTTTGAACGTGTTAAGGGTTTTGGGTTTATCCCAAAGTGTTTACGAATTTTAATATTCATTGATGAGTCGGGTGGTATATGGAGTGTCTATGAGATTATGTGAGCTAGGGCTGAAACAGTTATTGACGTGTGTCGTGTTATGAGTTAGTCGGGTTGAATCGGGGTATGAGTTAGCTATTCATGGGTTTAAGTAAGATGTGTTATCCGCAGTAAGTGTGTGTGGTGCATGCTTAGCTAACGGGTCGTGTAAATCCTAGTATGTTGTTATGTGTTATGAGTTAGTCGGGGTAGGTCGGGAGGTGAGCTAGACACTCATGAGTTTGTGTAGGATATATTATCCTGGGAAGGTGCGTGGGGTGCAGGTCTAGTTAACTAGCCATGTAAATGATGTGTGATGTTATGTGTTATATGTTGTTTTGTGTTTGCATCGTTGTCTTTGTGACACGGCAAACGGGATTATGGAGGACTAAGTCCTTCGGGAGGTCACCAAAGGTGACAATATTAAGCAGTTTAATGATGAGCTAGAGGTGTGTGGAACGCCCTGACGAGGGTGCAGTGATGAGGTATGTGTTTGTGTGCATATATATGTGTTTTAAATTGCATACAAGAGTTGAGTTATATTTATTGTGTATAAGGTGATATTGATGTGGTGAGTAGAGGTTATTAATGTGGTGTGTTGAGTCAAATTGACCGTTGAGTCAGGATGAGGACATTGTGTTACAACTGTTGTGTCAATTTGTTTGTGAGAGTCATGGTTAGGGTCGTGTAAGTCGGTGTCTAGAGGTTGGTTGAGATAATATGTGTGGTAAATTCTGAGTTATCAGAGTGGTAAGCTCGAACCATGTCGGAGGGACTCTCCGAGTCAAAATGTTAGGTTGAGTCTGCGGTGGTGAATCCTTTAGGATATTGTAAGATAACTGGGGTTATATACATGATGAAAATATTATAAAACTATTTTATAAGGACAGGAGGGTTTGGAGTGAAGATAAATACTTTTGTGACGAGTTGGTTTTTTTTTAAATTAAACTATTAGAACTCACTCAGCGTATCTGACTTTATGTGTACGTTAGATTGTGTTGCAGGTGAGCCTTGGGGTCGAAGTATCTTGGCTTGGAAGCAGTGCTACATTAATGTGGTGTGGGCATTCGTGAGGTAAAGTTAATAACGACACTAAATAGAAATTATTATTTTAGAAAGACTTCCGTTGTAGTTTTGATTTACTAAACGAGTATTTTAAAGGAAATTCCTAGTGATGAGAACCAATTATAGGGTGCCTAATTTTGGGCCTTACAAGTTGGTATAAGAGCCAGGTTTAAGAGAAAATCGGTGTTTTTACTAAAATAAAATACCTTAACTTAAACTGAAAATGGGACGAGGATGAAACGAATGCCACCACGAGTAACCGCAGGCCAAGAGGTACGTCTTCTGAGCTAAACATTAATTGTTAGAGTATTAATTGTATAATGTAACACTACGTAGAGTTGTGTGACATCATTAAGTGAAATGGTGTTTTGGAGTTGGGTATTGTGGAGTAGTACTAAGTGTAGGGGTGTTCAAAGTCGGATATCCGAAAATTTCGGATCGTGGTTTTCACTATCCGAATCCGAAATTTCGGATATCCGAAATTCGGATATCCGTAAATTCGGATACGGATTCGGATATTTAAACGGATATCTGAAATTTCTTGATTTTGTTCATTTTGGTCACAAATTTCCTAAATTATCGTCATCTAACAGTCAGGTAACTAGGGAAATACATAGAGACTGAGTAAAACTCTTCAAATGAGACACCATACTCTTGTTTACACTCACAAAGGTGAATTTCAAGTGGACTAAATATGTGAAATAATACAGAGAAAAGTCAGATACAACTTCTTACAGCTTTGAGCTTTGTCGCTTGACTCCCAGAACATAAAACACCAACCCAGTTGCAAGGATCTGAATCAAGAGCATTCCAATTTGATAAAACTAATAATGGGTCATCAAATATGGATTTTTCAGTTGTAGGAGGAAACAGGAAGTGAGGATAACCCAGTTGCGGTGGTCGTCGGCCGGTGGGAAGGTCGGAGTAGCGGTGGTGGTGGTCGTCAGACGGTGGTGCGATGGACGATGGATTTCAATTGTAGGAGGAAAAAGGAAGTGAGGAATGAGGATGAGGATGAGGATGAGGATGAGGATGAGGATTGAAGGGGCTGCTGGTTAAGTCTTAGTTAGGGTTTTCAAAAAAAAGAATTATTTTTGGTTTATAAAAAACTAATATAAATGTAAAATTTCGGATATTCGGATATCCGAACTATCCGAAAAATTTTAAAATCACTATCCAAATCCGAATTCGAACTTTCGGATATCCGACTTTTTGGATATTTCGGATTCAGAATTTCGGATAATTCGATTTTGGATTCGGATATTTTTGAACACCAACTATAGGGTGTCTGGTTTGGGGTCTTACAAGTTGGTATCAGAGCCAGGTTTAAGAGAAAATCGGTGTTTTTACTAAAATAAAATACCTTAACTTAAACTGAAAATGGAACGAGGGTGAAACGAATGCCATCACGAGTAACCGCAGGCCAAGAGGTACGTCTTTTGAGCTAAACATTAATTGTTAGAGTATTAATTGTGTAATGTAACACCACGTAGAGTTGTGTGACATCATTAAGTGAAATGGTGTTTTGTGAGTTGGGTATTGTGGATTAGTACTAACTGTAGGTATGTGAGACAGTTTGGTGTGTCGGCATAGCTTAGTGATTTTGTGTGTATGTGTGGTGTGAAATTGTGATAAATATGATGATTTTCTAGATTGTTATGTGGTGCTATGTGAGTTGTGTGGGATGCATGTACATCCGGGGTGTGGGAAAGGTAGAAAGCTAGTGTGAATATGATGGGGAAGGTTTAGAATCTGAGCAGTAATGTGGACCACCAATATGCATTTGATCACCGTGATTTGGCAGTCTATGATTACTCTTATATCCTGAAATTGTGCTCATAGTAATCACTCCAACATTCTATCTTGTGCATGTACTGATGGTGGTGACGATTAGGACGAGATGGATTAGGTGGGGAGGTCTTGCCAGGAGACTGACAGAGCGTCGGGCTAGACGTGTAGCTGCTGTTCGAAGGGTTATCATTGGGAGGAGACGGATCTTAGCACCAGTTCCATTGACAGTGGTCCCACCAGCGGTGGGGGATGAGTAGGAGCTACCAGCACATGAGGTGATTTTGGCACTCTCGACGCCTAATGCTCCAAGTACTACTAGGGCAACTGTGAGGGAAGGACTCAATAGATCCTTTTGCAGGAGAGGAAGGAACGCGTTTGCGGTGAGAAGCCAGCCCCCGGGGCACAATCCTGAACGGGAAACAAATGGCTGGAGGAGTCGGATAATGAGGAGCAGGTGGGAGATAACTTTGACATATTCAAAGATTAGAGCAGTGGGGATTGCCACAGGAGGATTAGAATGTTTTGGGGAGTAGTTGTTTTCATTCTTTTGTTACAAAACTGATTACGCTAGTTTTATTTCGATTATTTGATTGTGACTATGACATTGAGTTATACTGGGATGGTTCAAAACGTGATTTGTGATAGTTGCATTGTGATAGCATACTATTGTTGGGTAGTGTTAAATTGTCTGTGGTTATGTAAATGCCTTTTGAGCAATGTGAGCTCATATTAAATGTGATCTTTGCTGTGATAACTAGAGCGGGGTTGATTAGATGGTGTGAGTAGACTTATGTAGACATGAGTTTTGAATTTGTTTGTGTCTACGGTCTTGAGATAGTGTCACATATGTGTTAATGTCTAGGTGATGTTTGGAATGCAATTGGTGCGTTGCACCTTGTGGAAGTGTTCAAGACGGGGTCTTGTGGGAATTGGTAGCTATGTACCTTGTGTCTAGGTATAAATGTTCAGGACAGGATCCTGTGGGAAATTATGATATTTTATATCTTGTGTGTGCGAATGTTTAGGGTGATGTCTTGTGTCTAAGACTGAGTAGTGTGTCGGCTTGAAACATTGGTACGACCCGTATGGGTACGACCGGGTAGGCTCTGTGTAAGTATACGATGACGTGTGGCAGGGGCTACCGTTGTGATGAATAGAAAGTGGGGTTCAGGAGTGGTGTGTCGATAAATGACAAGGTCATATCGTATACATGTAGATTTGCTCAGTTTCTGTTGTGAGTGCACCTTGTGCGAGTTGGAGAGTTGGAGTGCTATGTTACTATATATATACCTTAAATATTATAGGTTTACCATTATGACTTGACGTTGTGTGTCCTAGTAATACACCTGTAGTCGTGCATAGGACGGATGGTCGGGTGCCCAAGTATAGTGTTTCTATCTTGACGATTTTCTCGACGATGATACATCAAGATGATGCGGTGAGTCTTGACGTCTTTCTAGACGATCAGTGAGGTGCTCTTATGAGATGCCTACATATATATCTCGGGAATTCGAAGCACGAAGCCGATGGGTGGAGTTTGTGAGAGTTGATGCTGAAGCGTTTGCGTAGACGCTTGACCAAAGACGTTTATGATATGGACGCGATGATGACGCTGAAGAATTCAGCAAGGAGTATTCGAGGTGACGAAAGGGTCTTCACGGAATACGTTCCATACGGAAATTCGGTTGATTTAAGATACAGGAACAAAGAAGATGACCTCTCTGAACGAGACAGCATGGAGCTGACGCTCATACTAGAACGGACTTCATGTTCATACTTGAAGGATGAGACGCGGTCGGTGATCGTGTGATAATGATAGAGAAACGACGAGGAAAGCGAGGTTCATTGGAGGTAAGTGCAGGAAAGGCAAGCTCATATGGAAAATGCCTACACTGGAAGACATATGACTGGTTTAGAGTGAGCTCCTTTGGAGCATTCAGGTGAAGCAAATAGTCGGCTGTTGAAACAGACCTGGCTGGGTAAGTGAGCTTTTAGGAAACGTCAGGTAAGGAAATGGATAAGTACCTCGAAAGAGGAACGTGCGATCGGAGAAACGAGAGAAGCTTCGCACAAGCTCCTGGAGATCATCCGAGGAGTACGGGTATAGTGCTCCTATGAGTTAGGCAGTAATGCCCAAGTTTTGATGAATCATCGCAGGATGGCGATTAGAGTATGAGGCGAGAAGGACACGAATGATCCTATTCTGGAAGACGAGACACCCTGCTTAGGGAGATAGCAGTCGTGGTGACGAGATTATCAAGACTATATGAGGAACGACGGAAAAGGTGCCGTGTATGAATTAAGAAAATGTGGCTAGTGAACGAGCCTTCTGTAGTGTTGTGCTACGTAATACTTGAGATAGTACTTATAACATGAGTAAGGATATCTAGTGCAGTGAGGCATTGATGATGCAATAACCATGAAACCTTCGCGAAAGGGTTAGTATTCGAGGCAACCTCGGATGTTACTTCCGGTAAATGCCAGATTAATGAAAGTTGAACAGACAGCTATGTAACGTGCTAGTTATGGATGCAAAGTGGGAATCGGGTTAAGAAGTAGGGTGTTGTTGAGTAATGATTGAAAAGACGAGAGACAAAGGAATGTGTAGGTGAAACCTACAAGCACCAAAGTTGAAAGCGGGCAAAGGAGAAGACTCCTTTGAACACCAATGGTGGTGGTCGTGTTGCAAAACTAAGTTATAGAGTCGTCATGTGCGGAGGTGAATGCGTGACAACAGATAGGTTTGGTGCACGAGTGTGAACCGAAGAATAAGTCATGTTGGTTAGTACCGACGCAGGATTCGAGGACGGATCCTCTCTTAAGGGGGGTAGACTTGTAACATCTCGGAAACTGACGAGTTATTATTTCAGGTTAACGGGTAACCCGAGTCCCTGAAAAAAAAACATGGTTAGGAAAGTTTTCGCGGAAAGCTCGAATTGTCAAACGTATTGGACCCGGATGGTCATTATTGTACAGTTCAAGTTAAAAACGTGCGGTTAAGAATAAACGAGGACCCGGATGTAACTATAGGTTGCATAAAATCAATTATTGAGAAACCCTAAGCTATTGTTTTGGCTAGGACTTGCGCGACGAAAGAAAGAAGGCCGAGAGAGGGAGAGCCGCCAGAAAAGGGAGGAGGAGCACGGTGTTCCGACGACGGCTTTCGAACGTAAACTCGATCCGTAGCCAAGGTAAACTTCGTTTGTATTTTACGTGTTTCGTTTAAGTTTTTAGCTGGAGCCGAGTAGGGTTTTCGGCTGTGGTTGTGGTGAGCGACGGGAGAGACGGAGAGAGAGGTGGACGACCATGGTGGTATCAAGAATGTTGAAGGAGGAGGCACGAGGATGGTGACGACGGGGGCTGGGGTGTGCGGCCAGGAGATGATAGCCGAGAAGGAGAGAAAATAGAGAGGGAAAGAGAAAAAAGGAAAGTGACGACGAGGTGGTGGTGTCTAGGATCGCTGGAAACAGTTATGGTGGCGTACCGCGACGGCGGACGGTGGGGTGACGGTGGTTCTACTTCTCCATCGTGAAAAAGGGAACCCACTAGGGTTTCTTGTGGCTAGAAGGTGGCGGGGACTCGATAATGGCACGAGGTGACGGGTCATGATGGCGGAACCCGGCGAGAGGTAAACGGTGGTGAAACCCGGTGGTGGTTTACGGGAACGACGAGGGAGAGAGCGGGATCGGATTACACCCAATTAGGATTTGGTGAACCTAGGGTTGCATGGCAAGGTTTGGACACGCATGGGAGCCTCAGCTCGTGTACGGGTGACTTATGAGATTAAGATTTCATGTAACACGTGAACGTGCATGCATGCGGGTTCCAGACAGATCCAGGGTAACCCGGTTTGGGCAGATACGTGGATTAAGGTTTTTGCATGGATGTAAGGGAGGTGTGGACGAGACGGGTGTCAGGACCATTTATACTTATACGTAATTGACACGTATCTAGGACGCACTCTGACTGTGAGACCTTACGTTGGCAGGTTCGGGTTCATACGAGGAAACCGTTGAAGTACTAGAGTTGGGTCTACATATCCGGTGAGTTTCTAATCCCCCTACTTTTAAACATTTTACTGTTTTTGGGGCTATCATACATACTTGCAAGAAGTGACTACTATTTTAAGTGCGTTAAGGGTTTTGGGTTTAACCCAAAGTGTTTACGAATTTTAATATTCATTGATGAGTCGGGTGGTCTATGGAGTGTCTATGAGATTATGTGAGCTAAGGGTGAAACAGTTATTGACGTGTGTCGTGTTATGAGTTAGTTAGGGTGAATCAGGGTATGAGTTAGCTATTCATGGGTTTAAGTAAGATGTGTTATCCGCATTAAGTGTGTGTGGTGCATGCTTAGCTAACGGGTCGTGTAAATGCTAGTATGTTTTTATGTGTTATGAGTTAGTCGGGGTAGGTCGGAGGTGAGCTAGACGCTCATGAGTTTGTGTAGGATATATTATCTTGGGAAGGTGTGTGGGGTGCAGGTCTATTTAACTAGTCATGTAAATGATATGTGATGTTATGTGTTATATGTTGTTTTGTGTTTGCATCGTTGTCTTTGTGACACGACAAACTGGATTGTGGAGTACTAAGTCCTTCGGGAGGTCACCAAAGGTGACAATATTGAGCAGGTTAATGATGAGCTCGAGGTGTGTGGAACGCCCTGACGATGGTGCAGTGATGAGGTATGTGTGTTGTGTGCATGTATATGTGTTTTAAATTGCATACAAGTGTTGAGTTATATTTACTGTGTATTAGATGATATTGATATGGTGAGTAGACGTTATTAATGTGGTGTGTAGAGTCAAATTGACCGTTGAGTCGGGATGAGGACATTGTGTTACAACTGTTGTGTCAGTTGGTTTTTTAGAGTCTTGGTTAGGGTTGTGTAAGTCGGTGTCTAGAGGTTGGTTGAGATAACCAGTGTGTGGTTAATATGTGTGGTAAATTCTGAGTTATCAAAGCGGTAAGCTCGATCCATGTCGGAGGGACTTACCGAGTCAAAATGGTGGGTTGAGTCTGGTGTGGTGAATCCTTTGGATATTGTAAGATAACAGGGGTTATATACATGATGAAAATTTTATAAAACTATTTTATAAGGACCGGAGTGTTTGGAGTGAAGATAAATACTTTTTGTGACGAGTTGGTTTTTATTTAAATTAAAATATTAGAACTCACTCAGCGTAGCTGACTTTGTGTGTACGTTAGATTGTGTTGTAGGTGAGCCTTGGGGTCGAAGTATCTTGGCTTGGGAGCGGTGCTACATTAATGTTGTGTGGGCATTCGTGAGCTAAAGTTAATAACGACATTAAATAGAAATTATTCTTTTAGAAAGACTTCCGTTGTAGTTTTGATTTACTAAACGAGTATTTTAAAGGAAATGCCTAGTGATGAGAACCAACTGTAGGGTGCCTGGTTTGGGGCCTTACAGGAAAAAAGGTTAAGAATGCACAAGAGGGTGAAAAATGTCTCACCAAAACTTTTATTCATTAGAGAGTATAGATGTAATTATGTTACGAATTAAAGCTCCAAAATTCACAAGGCATAACTAAAGGTAATGGACTGATTCATGGTATTTATCTATAATAAGAACTAGTTGGTACCACGCGCTCCGCGGCTGTTGTCGGGCCGATCGTTAATAAAATTTAAATGAAAATGTAGACGTAACGGTAAAAGTAATGTTAATAAAAAAGAAATATAAAATTAAATAATTAAAAAGGGAAAACCGAAAATAAAATATTACTGGTTCGGGTCGTCAAAAACCATAGAAGCGAATACTGTGACCGGTTCCGATAATAGAAAAACTTCGGCTCGTCACGGTACAATAACGGTAACGGCACTCGTAATAGGTTACGATTACATAAAAACTCGATTGTGAATACAAATTCGTTTTCAAAAAACGGGTTAAAAGCTATTATATATTGTATGAGGGGTGGAAATGAAAACAAAAAAAAAGTCACTGTAGCACAACAGTAACAACACTTCATATAGGCTACGATATAAAAAAACTCTATTTTTAATATAACTTCGTTTTAAAAAAAAATATATTGGAACGTTGACAAAAAAAACTAAAAACAATCACACACCCTGTTTAAAAAAAAGGTAACGAACGAAATTTATTAAAGGAAAACAAAATTATTAGAAAATTAAACGAGTTAAAAACGTATATTATATATAGTATAAGGGGTGAAAATGAAAATTAGCACTCGTCATAGGTTACGATAACATAAAAACTCGATTGTGAATACAAATTCGTTTTCAAAAAAATTTATATCATAACGTTGAAAAAAAGCCCAAAAAACATACGCGTACTCCGTTTTTTTTAAGTTAACGAACGAAAATTATTAAAGAAAAACGAAATTATTAGAAAATGAAACGGGTTAAAAGCGTATATTATATATAGTATGAGGGGTGGAAATGAAAATAAAAAAAAACGTCACTGTAGCACAACAGTAACGGTACTTGCTATGGCTACGATACCAAAAAAACTTTATTTTTAATACAACTCCGTTTTAAATTTTTTTTACCGAAACGTTAACAAAAAAAAACTAAAAACAGTCGAACACTCTGTTTAAAAAAAAGCTAACGAACGAAAGTTATTAAAGAAAAATAAAATTATTAGAAAATTAAACGGTTTGAAAGCGTATATTATATTATATATAGTACGAGGGGTGAAAATAAAAAAAACAAAAGCTACTATTCAAACATGTTCTACTTTAATCTAATTGGTAATTGATAATGATAATTAAATAATAATAAATATACAAACTGTTTACAACAAGTGGAGGTTTACCAAAGTACCAAACCGACCAAGATTGAATTCATATGCTCTAGTGTCGTTTTCAAAGAATTATTATGTTAACACATGGGGAAATTGGGGATTTTTCATCAAATTAGTCTCCACATTTAATTATGTCTATAATATTTAGTTTAATTTAATTTTATACATGAATATAGTAATAAAGGTGTGTGATAAACTTAAAATAGAGAATAGTTTTCAAAGTAGCTTAGAAAAAAAACTTAGAATAATCTAAATTAGGGAGAAGGTAATGAACATAAAACTGAGTTTGTATTTCTTAATTTTCAATAATAATTACATAGATTTATATAAAAAAAACATAAGTAAACTACCCTATTGAATATTACGTAATGCTACTACTACTAAATATTATTTAATATTTTTAACAATATGTGTTTTTAATTAGAGTATTATTATAAACTAGAAAATGAGACCCGCGCTTCGTGGCAGGAGGCGAACCTTAAACAGCTGAAGCAATGACATTAACGTTGCTAAACACAAAATAAACATGGTTAAAAACATAGAATAAACGTATAAAGTTACGACGAATCGGTTGTGAGCCCCACGCTCCGCGGTGGGAGGCTCTTGCGCCACACGGTGGGAGGCAGACCTTAAACGGCTGAGACGGTGAAGTTAACGTGACTAAACACAAAAAGAACCGTGGTTAAGTACATATACGTATAAAGTTACGGCGAATCGGTTGTGGAGATCGAAACATAGATAAAAAACAGTTATATAATGGAACCGATATTGATCACGTTCTACACGGTATCAGCACATTACCGTCAGTCGATATAACCTACGACATATAAAAAATACTCTACATTGAATACGACTCCGTTTTTAATGAAATTTATACCGGGATATCAAGAAAAAAAAATAATTAACGAACGAAAGTTATTATATATACTACATGGGGTAAACTCGAAACTTTAAAAACTTAAGAGGGTTAAAGTGACATTTTATAAAGTCGGGAGTGAGTTATGACATTTCAATAAACTAGGGGGTTAGAATTGAATTTTAAAAAACTTTTCCGACACTTACAATTAAGTTTAGTTATAATTAATCAGTTATTTACTTAAATAGCGTTAGTGACGATTATGTATTTTAATATTTATATTCAAAAACAAGATTTTACCAAAGACTTGGTTTTGCTATTCAAAAAGGGTTGGCGGCGCAGCTTGTTGCCCGTTTGTCTTCTATCTCTATGTAATTTCCCTTTGAGAGTTGTGTTTTGAGTCTTGAAATGGACAATTAAACTTGGCAAAGGCTTAATCCATTGTAAAGATGCAACCTACTTAAACACTCCATGAGAGTGTCTTTAAAGAAAGAGTCATTGCGAGTGAGCTAAAAAGAAAATCAAATAATCAAAACTATAGAGTTAAAATGTAGTTTTTGTCCATTGAGTCTGATCAAAAAAGTCACATTTCATCCAATTTTCAAACATTTAACACCTTGTGTTATCTATATTTTATTTTTTCTCACTTTTCGTCTCTAAAACACACGACCAGTAACTTTTCTGTTATCTGATACCCACGTGCCCATCATGTGAAGGGCATTTTTTCTCACATCAATTAGCAAGATGATCTTCTCGTTTGTCAAATTCAACCAATCAACTGCCACAACTTACAACAATGTACTTTCTGCTTTAAGAGAATCTTACCTTCTTTAGGTCCTCGAAAAAGGTTTCTTCCTGAATTTGAGACAGAACAAAGAAGGTTCTAGTGTTAACCGGTTATGGATTAGATTACCAGTTTGATAATCTGGAAGAGTGATTATGTAGTTATATGGCAACCTTTTGGTCCCATACTTTGGTCTCCAAGACTTGACAACCATTTTCTGTAATGCAACATATATAGATGTAGTATTTAATGTGAATTCACAGTAAAAACGTTATAAAACTTGTAATGCGGTAAATCAACAAAGCCTAAAGTGATTTCTCTTTCTCGAGAGGGCTTAGTTGATCCATGATTCAGGTTTCATCTTTTGATTTCTTTTCGTTCGTTTCGAAAAATATATCGATCAATTCCAATTCTTTCTTTTCCCATTTACTCTGCCTTTTCATTGGGATTGATTTTTGTTTGTATATCATTATTCTATTATCTATACCTTAAAAACATAGTGAAAGAATCAGTAAAAATATAATTAAAAAATCACTAAAAAGGGTAAATATTAAATTTTAAAGTTTTAAGCCGAATAAGGGCAGTCGTCATTTGTAAAGTATTTTTAAAAAAATAAATTAAAATGGATAAATATGGTATTTTAATAATAAAGAAAGGTATATTAATATTTTGAATTTGGTTTACAAGTATATATAAAATTCTTCCTAAGATTATAACAATAGTTTATCTATTTTCTTAGTTTTTAATGGAAGTAAAAAAGAAAATAAAATTTGGAAGATCTATAATTAAAGTTATTATTATTCAATATTTTTAATCAGTTATAAGTAAATAATTCCCCATGAAAATTTAGTTAAGTGAAAATGGAGACATTCCCTCACCCCACCTACAATTAGGGGCGTGTGATTCAATGAATCTATATCTATACTACTTAAAAATAAACACATCTCAACACCACATTTCACGACACAACTTTTTTTTCCCCTAAACCACTATCACCCATTTAACTAGCACGCGGATCCTATTTCTGATCCATACCCGTTTCTAGGTTAGGCAATTTCCTTTTGAGTACAAACCCTAATCTTCATCTCCTTCAATCTCTTACGACTCCTTCTCCCTTACGACTCTGTGAAACCCTAGAACAGATGCATACTTTGTTGTTCAGCCACATGCGATCTCGATCGAAGCTAGGGCTGGTGGTGGTACAAAGGTGATTAGGATCGAGAGTAACAATGATACAGCCATTGATCGGCAATATCAACGTCTCAACCCTCTTTCCCCTTTCTATATCTGCAAAATCGATTCAATTAATCGGATTTGCTGCTAGCGATTTGCAATTATCAACGAATCTCTATAAGTACGCATTCTCTTTCATCAGTTTACTGTTTTTTGTAGTCTTTTGCATTTGATTGTTAAATCCATCTTTTTGCTCGAGTTTAGTTCTAAATCATCCGCATTGTTCTCCCGTCTAGGGTTTTTACGGGTATTTATGCTTTATTCAAGTTCAGATCACTGAAAAGGATAATTTACCCGGCTTTACGATCTTGATCCTTGCTTTGAAACGATTCATATAAGCTGTGGGTCCTCAATTATATTTTTAGGGATTATTTTGATTTACATTTGATTATCATAATTTACTGATTTTGATTCCATTGCAGAACAAGGGTACAATGTTGCCCTACCAGAAAAATTGAAGACAAGTGGGATGTTTACAGGTACCGATTGCTATTTAGTTCATAGTCAAAGATTTCATTGCATCAAGTAACATTTGATTTTTTTTTTTGTAACAGATCTGCAGAATTAAAACTATGAGAACTGGGCAGAAGGCTCTCCATGATGTTTATTAAATGAATATGAAGGTGTACACAATAAGGGAATAGCTTTTGGAATGATCAAAAGTGATATATTGTTCTCAAACCAATTATGCAACTAACTAATTTCTTTGATGAACATACATATTTTAATTGGTGTAGCCACAGAAGAAGTAAGTACATCTGATGATGAAGAGCCACAAAAGAAAAAAAGTTGAAGGTAGTGTTGTAGAAACTCTAATTTTGAATCTTCAAAATGATGGAATTTTAGTGCTATATGTACTGTATTTATAAAGTTAATATTGCAGCCATCTGAGACAAAACCAGCTACTAAAGTTGAAGAGACAGCAGTTATTCTGATGAGAGTTCTGATGACTCTTTGAATATTAAAATTAAGCAACACTGAAACATGTCAAAAGTCACCTAATGTGTATTCACATTCTTATAATGTCCTAAATCATTTTAATAAAAGTTCTCTTATTATATAAAAAATTTATAGATGTTTTTGTTTATTTCAGGCATAAACATTGATTGAGCTTCACGGATTGAAGCAAAGAACCATACATCAATAAGGGAAATGAGTGAAGGCGTTAAAATCGTCAACACAAAAGTTGAAGACAAGAAGCCTATAAGTTTAAATGAGGCAAGTTTTAGGCAGCTAAAGTACCAGTTGAAAGCCTTATCTATAAAAAATAACATGATTACCAACAAAGATGAAATATTTAAAAGTAAAATCTGATTAATTTTTTTTATCTAATTCTCTGGTGTTATATTGTTGGTAAAAAAAATGAAACAAGACCTGCTTTATGAAATTGATTCTTTAATTTATTTTTCCTTAATTATCACCGAACATGCTGTTTTATCTTGAGGGAGATTCAAGCTATCATGAGATACCCATGTATTACATTGAATTTTCCCTGTTTCTCCAAAATTGTGGATTAAAATGCTTTATTGTTTGTTTGAATTGATTTGAATTCATGTGTATGGAGTTGATTTTCATTGTTATGCATAACTATTTAATTATTTAATGTGGGTATAAATTTATGATGCAAGTTCTATGGAATAAGATCAGTTTGAGAGAGATAGAGCTGTGTTTAGAAACCAATTCTTGGTGAAACACCTCAATGAAAAAATGGATACAAAATGATGGATTTAAGCACTTAATGACCAGAACGAGAAGGATATTAAGCAGCATGATATTAATTCTACTTTTTATGAATTTCCAAATGTATTTTTGCAGGTTTATGTGAAGTTATGTGATGTTTTAACCAATAATAACTGCAAAAATTACACAATTTATGTCTTCTAATACACCTATGTGTGTTTTGTTAATTCAATTATTTTTAGTACAATTTTGATGGGATATATGATTTGGTGAAGTTCATAAAACTGAAACAAGAAGCATGACTTTATGTTCCTCTACGGATCGGTCCTTACGTTTGTGCTGAATGAAATTTCTGGTAAACATCAAATCTCTCCATGTTTAGATCATAATATGCACTTAATATATGAAAAAAAAACTTAAGTATGTTATGTTTTAGATTCAGGGGATTCCATGTTTCGCTTAAAATATTGCATTATAGTTTTCCACCTTATTGTACAAGTAAATCGTAATTGGACACGGTGAGTAGAGTTTTTCATTATTTGTATATTTATTTTATTTTTTAAGCAATTTTCATTAGTTATTATGAAAATGACTCTTTTTTATATTTTGTAAGCAATTTGGTCGATTGATTGATGACCCATTCGACCCATTTAATTTATGTAAATGATTTGATTCCTTATGCAATTGACTATCTAGAAAGAAATTGTGTGCTCAACAAATAGAAAGAAAGATTGAGGTTTGCCTACAATAATTGGCCTTCTTTTCATTAAAGTTATAATCATTTAATATATGCTCTTTTAAGAATTAAAAGCAGAAACGGGTTAAATCTTTTAATCTTAGATATGAATGAAAAAATTATAAATAAAACATTCAACGTTATATATTAAGAAAAATTTACAGAGTTGTTAATTATTTTCATTAAATCTTTTTCATTTTATATTGTATCGTTTATTCAGCCTCCGTGTAATACACGGATTCTAACATTAGTTACTTAATAAACAAGTAAATTAGTAGGACACTTGTTAGCTTTCTATGTATCATCATTCTCATTTTTTCACCTCTCTCATATTAATAGTTAACTCCACTGTTATAGTCAACTAAATTAATTTATTTGTTTTAATTTTTGTCTACATACTTTTGAATTTAAAATTGTGTTTATTATCAGTTAAATTGTTCAATCATATTTTTATAAATTCTAAAAACTGAAAACAATTTTATAGTCATATAGGATCCAAATAAAAAATCTTTAATCATATATTTACATATTCACATTATTATATTTTGACGAGTGTATGTGTTAACAAATTTAAATTATATTTTATTCAACCTGTGTAATACACGGGTTTTTAAAGACATATTGTTTTATTACTAAGTATATAATATAATATTATATTTATTCAACCCGTGTAACACACGGGATTCTAACCTAGTGTTTTATAAAGAAATTGAAAAATAGAATTAGAATTTGAATAGAAGCTTTCACAACTTAAGAAGATGTTTGGTTAGAAAATTTATAAATAAAATTAAAATGTTAAAAAGATAAAAAGATAAAGTTACCCTTCATAATACATCCTTTCTTTTTTATCCTTAAAAATAAAAATCCAACCTCCATCTCCCGTTGATCACTGACACGACCAACGTCTCCATTAAAACGTCCTACACAATTGAAGCTTCAATAACCATCCCTAGTATATAAATTAAATCGAAACTTCTACAACCAATAATAATTTGTCTTTTCTATTTGTATGACCACGTTCGATTTTTGTTTTCCAGTTTATGGAACTCGATTTTCATCGGTTTCCATTGAAGCTTGAAATATCTGGAACTGATTTCTATTTCGTTTTCCTAGATTTTGTTTTCTAGAAGTCAAATTGTGTTTTACATGGAACTTGAATCTTGTTCGAAGCTACATCAAGGTTTCTGTTTTATATATTTTGATTTATGGAACTAGATTTGTGTTTTAATTTGGGTTTCGATTTTGATGATGTATGTTCATTCAAAGATGATGATCAGAATTTTTGGATTAGGATTTTGAGGGTGTTTTAGTAATCTTTAAACTTTTTAATGGAATGTTTACAATTCCAAATACGAAGGAAAGTGAATTCCATAGATCAAACGAAAATTTTTCAATTCAAATTCCTTAGATGACCAGACCAAACCAAACACAATATTGGATGGAATGTTTACCAATACGAGTTCTAATTCCAATTCCCATGAATTTCATGAAACAAACAGGACATTAGAAAAAGATTACAGTAAAAATACGCGGAGATGCTTATGATCCGGTTTAGCTAGTTTAAAAAAAATCATAACAAAATCACAACTATAGTTTTGGGAAACAGCGAACCAAACTAGATTGTTTTCTTTCAAAATTGTTAATTTGTATATCAAAATCATTAATCCACTAAATACTTGAAAATATTTACATATACAAAAAAATGTGGTCTTAATTAGTTACATATTTGAAAACGATTTGAATCGATTGTTTTATTCAAATTTGAATTATATATGTAATTTTGTTTATATATGTTAGAAACTCATATATTACACGGGTTGAATAAATCTAACTTATTGTAAACCAATAGTTTCTATGAAGATTTGTATGTTTGATATCATCAGTCATTGGTGAATAATAAATAATAAAGATTTAAGAATTATAAATAACAAATAATGAAGATTTAACTTAGGGGTGTAAAAAGCTCGAACGAGCCGAGCCTTAACGAGCCCGAGCCCGATCTCGAGCCTAAAATATGGCTCATTTAGTTATCGAGCCCGAGCTCGAGCTTTACCTTCTAAAATCGTTTAGGCTCGCGAGCCTTAACGAGCCTAGTAAAAAATTTATATATTTAATATATTATTCAATTTAATCCCCCAAATCTAGCTCGAGCCGAGCTTTGGCTCGTTTAAGGCTTCCTATAACCGAGCTCGAGCCGAGCTTTTGCTCGTTTAATAGTCTTGAATGAAATCGAGTCTTGCCGAGCCGATCTCGAGCTTGATTTTCACTCCACGAGCCGAGCTCGATCCAAAAATTATAGGCTCGAACCTAGCCGAGCTCGAGCTCGAGCTTTAGGATAATCCCAAGAGCCAAGCTCGATTAGTGTCAGGCTCAGGCTCAAGCTCGGCTCGGCTCGTTTACACCCCTCATTTAAGAATTGTAAATAACAAATAATGAAGATTTAAGAATTATAAAATTATATCGTTTCCATTATTCAACCCGTGAAGATTTAAAAATTATAAAATTGTACTTTAAAATAGGGTATAATTGCAATTTTCTTATGATTTAGTAAGTTTTAATAAAATATTAGAATAAATTTTAAATATATTTAATTTCTTAAAATCATTATTATTTAATAAAAGATAGAGACGGAAAATAAAAATCTAGTTTTCAACCAAAGTAAACACGTGACGGATAACATTATTTATTGTTACATATACAAAAATTGGCTCTTAACTTTGAGTTCTTAAATTGAATGGAGAGTAAAGACCCCAAACCCAATTAGCAACTACCCGTTTGTCATAATAATCTGACAATTAAATACCCAATTCCAAGTATCCAACCCAATAGTAATATACCTAAAATGTAAATCCCTAATAATTAGTATCAAGAAAAACGACCAATTGTTATCATTTGACTAGTTTAAATTAGTATTGTGGATTTACAATTTAGATTTTGGTACACTTTAATGTTTTTCTGAGTTACATAAACTTGTATTTTGAAAAAAGATTCAAGTTTGCATGAGTTTGAAAATATAATTAAATTAAATTATTATTTTTGACTGAATTATAGAATCAACTCGAATTTGATTCACATAAAATCGAATTTCGAATTTGACATGAATTAGAATATAATTCGAATTTGAATTCAACTTTAAAATTTCAAAACTCAAAAAACTTGATACTAGTAACTCAAGATTTGATTCATTGAATACCCTATTAAAAACTACATGATTGCATTGTGAATGCATTTATACTTCGCGTACTACTTTCAGACACAAAATAAAGGAAAAATATTATTGTGTTGAATTTTTTAAGAAAATTATTAAAAGATGTAAGAAAAGAAATAGGAAAAATTATGATGTAAATCACTAATATAACTTATGATAATTATCAAGAATTGGTAAGTTTTAGAATTAGTTATAAACTTGAAAAATATCATACATACCCAACAAAAACTAAAAATATCATATATACCATTATACAAACATGTAATAATATCATATATACCTATTTCATTAAAAATCATTTAAAAAATGGACCATTTTAACCTTATTTCTCTAAACTTTAATATTTCATATTCATCAATTTTTAACATTGAAATTTCATATTTACACATTTTCAATTTTAGAATTTTATATTTAACCATAAAAAAAAGTTTTCTCAAAATACTATTTTGATTTTTTCTCATTTTTTTATAATTTTACCAATTTTGTTTTATAGCATTAGCGTTTTGTAACTTTCTCTCAATTATTTCTTCTGAATGGGTTTGGAGAATCGCGATAGTCGCCATCATGAATAGAAGAACGAGTGATCTTTTACGTATTGGATAAAACTAAAAAATTAGGTTATAAAAAACATATAATAGATAAGGGTATAATGGTCATAAAATAACAAATTATTTAAATTAGGTATATATGATATTTTTAGTTTTTATTAAATATATATGATATTTACCGATGTTTGTAAGGATATATATAATATTATCCCTTAAAAATATTATTTTTGAGCGCATTGATTTCGAAAAATAGCTTTGACCGAATTCAAAGGAGGAAAAGATTGGCATATTTGAAAAATAGCCGTAAGTTAATAGTTTAATATTAACTAACAAACATTTGAGCAAGGGTTCTACAGTTGTAATTCGTGAGCGATCCACGTGGCAATACATTATTGGACCACACTGTTTGTATCGTTTTTATTTTTATTTTAGGTTAGGATGGATCTGGAGTGGAACTGTGATGGTTGTGACGGCTGCAATAATCGATTATTCATATGAACTGTTTAAATGAAGAAAACTAAATGCTCGGAGCCGTAATTTAAAACATAAAAAAACATTCCTTGATTGACCATGTAACGGTTTTTTATTGGTATTTGATATATAACAACCCTAGAACAACCCTAGAACAACATATTGGTGGTTATTAGGTATTAAATCGTCGGAACAACAAATAGCGGCGGAGGCGGCGGTCCGATCTTGCTGAAGCAGCGGCTGTCATGGTGGAAGGTTGGCCCGGATTGAACTGTGCTTTTTGAAGATACGGTCTCCAAATTTGAGAGGAGCAGCAAATGTGAAGAAATTAGGGTTTTCGGGTCCGTTTTAGGGTTTTCGATTGATTCCAAAGTCAGAGTAGATGTTGTTGAATTGGTGGTGGTGGTGAGACGCCAGCAGTGATGAGGCATCTGCTTCGACTCAATTCAAAGGAGAAATCGGAGGTATGGTGGATCTATGGTGGTGTTCTTGATGATGGTAAAGATGGTGAGATAAACAGTACAAAGGGAACTGGACATACGCGAATGTTTGGCATTTTTCCGACTCATGGAGGGTGACCGTGAGGGTTTTGAAATGGAAAATCATAGAATATTGGAAAGTGGTGCAAAAAACATGTATGGAAAGTGGAGTCTATTGGAAATTGAATTCTATTTTAACTTTTCAATCTTTTTTTTTTACGGCGAACATCGAATGTTGTGACGTCGCACCTTCCGTTACAAGGGAGAGACTCGTCTAACTTCGGTCAATATGTTGTCTTAACCGGACCCACTTGGCGTCAGAGTTGGAGAGCATCCAAGGAAATATCCCACCCAATACGGCCTCTTCCAGGCTTGAGGGAGAGCAGAGGCTCGAACCCTGGATCAGCATGGGTAAAACCCTGATGCATCAGCCTAAGAACTAGGCCTCATTTGCATGCCTCTGAACTTTGCAATCTTTTAACTTTTTATTTATTACGTTTTAGCTCTTTGAGTGGATCTTTAATTTTTTTGTATTTTAAAATTTTAAATTGCTTAGAGCATGTATATTTTTGTCAGTGAGTTCTGTAATGATAAAAGTATAAAAAATATTATTTAATTAAAAAGTAGAGATAAAAGATAATGTTTTTAGTGTAATTATAAGGATAAGGAACGAGCTGTAAATACTCTTATTATATTTTAATTAAAGAAAAAAAGGGGGGGAGCCCCACCGACATGATATAAATCTCATTTATAGCTAAATTTTAGTACGTAATCCTAAAAACCTTTGAAAAATACAAAAATATTTATATAAATAAATGGCGTCACACGTTCGAAAAGCGGTGTGTTTTTGCGCTTTGTGTCGTGTTCAAACCTTGGGGCTGGCTTTTTATGTAAATTTCTTTTTTTTCTTAATTTTTAATCCAGTTTTTTTATTCAACTTTTTCGATGTCTTATCGTTTGCATTTTGGTTCGGGCCCACGACCTCTCCGCGAAGCGCGGGGATCAAATTCTAGTTTTCAACAAATGTCATCGATTATATTTTGGTGTTATCTGTGAGGTACTTTTCTGTTTTAATGTAGTAATAACATTGAGCGGCAAAATGGCCGAAATTGCGGGCTTTTCCTATAATAATTTTATTTTTAATATTAACGAAATTAATTTTATGAATAATAAAAAATTACTAGCCTAAAGACTAAGTTCATATGTTTGGAATTTAGATTTAGCCTAAAAGAGTTTCGACAGTTTCTGGTTGAATGTTCGAACACGTTTGGCTAAAGGGATCATGAAGATCAAGTGACCATTCACGAATTGATTCAATTATTTTATAAATATAAAAAAATATTATAAATTATAATTTAAACTGACCGGGTATTTTATAATTTTAGATCAAAACTTAAAAATTAACAAAGAATTGAACATCATATTCTCTAGATTCGATGTAATTGTTTTATATACCCCTATACCTTTTGTTTTGGGTTTTATAACTTAGAGTAGTAAATATGTAAAAAAAACACGGGTTAACTGGGTATTATTTGTGTCAACCCATAAATACGTGTGTCGTGTTCGACTTCTTGTGTATGACATGATTTTCGCCTTTTCGGAGTTGTAACATGTTCGGATTCATGTAAAATATATGTATTCATATGTGGATTGACTCGTCAATTTGTGAACACGGCCCGTTCAACGAACTTAGTTTGGTGTAGATAGCCGAAAGCCAATAATAATTGGGCTAATATTATTAAAAAAATAAACAAAACAAATATATTTGCTTATTTTTCACGAAAAAAATCAATCAACTCAATTTTGTTATATTAAAGTATCAACTCAATTTTGATATATTAAAGTTTCTCAAATTACAAAAAAATACACGAAGAAAAGTTACTAAACTACTTTTTATATATTAAAATTCTTAAACTTGTTCAGAATGCACATGCTTTTTTTATTTTTTAAGGACTATTTTTTTAATAAAGTGACATTCAACATTTTTGTAAAAGAAAAGTTTTACTATCTTGTTTTGAATAATTTAAAAGATAACAATTCAATATTTTGAAAAGGATTTAAAAATATGTGCATTCTAAACAAGTTTAAGGATTTTAATATACAAAAATTAGGTTCATGACTTTTCGTGTATTTTTTATAAGTTGGAGAACTTTAATATAACAAAATTGAATAAGGACTTAAAAAAACGAAAAGTTATAATAATTTTTTTATGAAATTAATCATAATAATTATCCTCAGATCATTTGTTTAAGGCTTGGACCTCTTGAGAGCTTGGTTAAGTATCTCACTATCAAACAAAAACATTTTTCATGCCATTTTTCTTTACAAAGTACATCGATACCAATTTTCTTTTATAAGTTACTAGGTTAGAATCTCGTGTATTACACGGGTTAAATAAATATAATATTATATACTTAGTAATAAAAAAAATTATGTCTTTAAAATTCGTGTATTACACGGGTTGAATAAAATATAATGTAATCTGTTAACACATACACTCGTCAAAATGGAACAATGTGAATATATAAATACATGATTAAAGAGTTTTTATTTGGATCTTAGATGACTATAAAATTGTTTTCAGTTTATAAAATTCACAAAAATAAGATAAAACAATTTAATTGATGATAAACACAGTTTTTAATTTAAAAATCTATAGATCAAAATTGAGACAAATAATTAATTTAGTTGCCTAAATAAGAGAAGTTAATTATTAATAGGAGAGAGAAGTGAAAAAATAAGAATGTGGATGCCTAGAAATATGACAAGTGTCCCTCCCAAAACCTTGATTTATTAGTATGTATAGATTTATGACATATTACATAGTTTTTTAATACAAATTTTAGAAGCGTTATAAAGTTATTTTTTAAAAATGTTTTATAAAAAGAATGAAAGAAATGTTCAAATTATAAAAATGTTTTATGAACAAACCTATTTAAAAAAAATGTTTTATAAAAATAATTATAGAAATCATTATTATTTAATAGGAGAGAGAGGCGGAAAACAAAAATTATAAAAAACAATTTAAAGAAATTTGTATAATTAATAGGAGAGAGAGTCGGGAAAAATTTTTTGAGGGTGAACATAAGAATGACAAGTGTCTACCAAAACTTTTATTTATTATATAGTATAGATTTATGTTGTATTTACTACGGTTAATTCATTATTTTTCCATGTCAAGTTTATTCTTTATAAGTTTTACATGGGCTAGGTTTCTAGTGTTACATACAAAAACATATATCTTAAGTGTATTATAACTTAGAGTAAACTGTTATTTTTGTTCATGTGCTTTGGTCAAAATTGACACTTTCATCTAATAGTTTGTTTTCTCGCATCTTGGTCCTCGTAGTTTTAAAATCTCGCCACTTTCATCCAGTCAGTTAACACCATCCATTTTTCTCAGTTAAATGAGGGGTATTTCAGTCCTTTTACATATTTATTTTATTTCTTCATTTTTTACTCAGTTAAAACCCTAAAACCCCTCATCCCCACCGCCACCCCAAAAAAAAACCTAAACCCTAAAAGCTAAACCCTAAGTCTAAACCATAAGGCTAAAACCCTAAAATTCAAACGTAAAATCTAAACCTTAAAAGCTAAACCCTAAATGCTAAGATGGTAGAGTTCGACGAGACGGTTCCAACGCCGTTGAAATTAGCTCAATCGGAGTTCGTTTGATATCGTTTCATAAGGTTTTTGTCATTTCTTAGATTTATTAGCGAAAAACTACTTCTTATTTGAACCTCCCCCTATATATATATTACATATATTGTTACATATGCGTAGCAAACATTTGCATATTGTAAACATTTGCATCTACATATGTAACATTGTTATTTACATATGTTAACATTTCGCTAGTTGCATGTGTAACATGCCTAGTTACATATGTAAAATCGCATTACATAATCAAAATCCTTCATAAATCATATTACAATAAATAACCCACATTATATTTCAGTAAAAAAAACAACACATTAAAAAACCATAATAAAGGTACATGCCAATTTCGGGGAGCTTCTACTTCATAAATGATAATCCGATCAAAATAAAAAGATTAGAACGAGATATATTGCATGAATATTACATCGGGTTACGTATATGTAACATCACATTATACTATAAAAAAACGACCCAATTGCTTTCAACTAAAGAATTCCGGTGAGTAGGAACTGGGTGGCTGTGCTCACGGGTGTAGGTGATAATGAACATATCCGGGTCGGATCTATTTCGCTCCACTTGTTTTTTTGGCCAAACAACCATTTCAAGTACAATATCCTCTCTTCAACATTATTATAAAAACAAAGTCAGTTATTAATAATTAAATAACAAAAATTCAAGACATTGATTATATCCTAGATTAAGGCTAAAGGAATAAAAACTCACACATACAATTCGTATGTGTTACATATGTAACTCAAGTTAACTACCAAAATAACAAATAAAAATGATGTTGCAGATCCTTCACCCCATTACATCTATTTGCACCTCAATTTTCCAGATTTAGATATCTAGAGTTCTCTCTTTATCACCTTGATGACATTTCTATTTGCACCTCAATGATTTCTATTTGCACCTCAACGATTCTAGATACATGCATCAAAACGTGAAGCGAAGGAGAAGAAAAGCTCACACTATGGTTAGATCTAAGACCATAAACTTAAAAATCTTACCTTGTTCAAAACCCCAAAAACGACCTCCAACTCGGGTAGCCCGAAATCTGTCAAGGCTTGGTGGAAAATGATCCTCTAGGCTTCCTCTATCTAAATATGAGCTTAAAGCTCAAACTTGATGTGTATTCATCCTTGAAATCGAGCTTGAACTAATGGTGGGTTTTAGTTTCTCTCACTTCTTTCTCTCTCTATATAATCAATGTGAAAATTATATAGGGAAGAGAGATAAATAGAGAAATAGAGCATCACATCATTGAATGTCACCTCTATATGTGTGTGTAAGGAAATAGAAAGAGAAACAAATGTTAAGTGACTAAAATGCCCTTAATGGTTCAAAACAAATTAAGTGCAAAATGTAGACGTGAAGGAATATAGACCATGTAATGGGTTTGCATGATTTCTACAACTAGAAGGGTTTACAAATTATAGTTTCCCTATATATGTATATATGTGTGTGTATATATATATATATATATATATATATAGTGTGAGGTTTCGCTACAAAGTCAAAAAAGTGTAAAAAGTGGTTTAAGACTTTTTACACTTTTTTGACTTTGTACAATAACCCTCCCCTATATATATATGTATATATATATATGTATATATGTATATGTATATATAGGGGTGGATAATATGGAAACCATGTGTTACATATGTAACAATTTAAAAAATAGGTAAAATCATTTTTTTTTATTTTTGACATAGTTTCTATATCTAATTTAATCACTTTTGGTAAAAAAAAACGTCGAGTGATTTTTTTTATAAGATTTTTTAAACATTTTTTACGTACGTAACATCCTTGTGTTACATATGTAACATGCTGACATATATATAAAAAAGCTGATTTTTTAATTTTTCAACATTTTTAAAAAAAATTAGTCGGCGTTTTTTTTTGTTTTTTTTGCATTTCTGGTGACGAAATTCTATATAAAAACACCCTAAAAAAAGTTACGAATGAGTTTTGTGGGTTTCCTCATCTCAAGTGGGTTTCCAATTTATCTTTCCCCTATGTGTGTGTCACACTCCCGCCAAGGCGGAAACACGAGGGGCGACGAAATTGAATCATTACACATGGAATAAAGAAAGTACTAAGGAATTTATTGAAAAACCGATAGTCATTATATCAAGTTTAATTCAAATAAAGCAATTAACCAAATAGTTTCATTTTCAATTTAAGTCTATGCTAGGTCCACTAAGCCTTATCCTTGAATCCTAGCGTGAGCACGACAGCAAACTAGTTTCCATTACCTGAAAAACATGCTAAAATAGGTCAACTAAAAAGTTGGTGAGAACATAGGTTTTGATAGATATAATACAATAGATAACCAGAAACAATCATAAACAAGTTTCAAATTCCAAGTAATTTAAACTATCATACATGAGTTCACAACCAACCCTAGTGATCGATAGCTCTCCCGCCCAACACCTTGTCAGGGTGTTAGACTATACTATAAGTGTCAAGAATGCAGTTTCTGAACACCCAGCTCCTTCCAAGTTGATCAGAATCCACAACTTGAAGGACGCTCGGAATTGATTGGCATGCATCAACCCGAGAACTGAATGGGCTAGTCAGGCCAATAGATCTATTTACGTACTCCCGTGGCTTCCCCGAAGTTAATGGTTGTGTAGTTTTAGAAATAAGAGAGACTTTGTAGTAAAAATGACATTTGCAACATGTATAAATCAGTTTAATGTTACTAGAATTAGAAGTTTGTTATTGAATGCAAAGTATAGTTTTGACTCAAGACTTGGTTTCAATTTTGATATAAGAGCATGTTTTCCACCCCAAAATAGAAAGCAAAAAGGGGCTATGAACTCACCTTGCAGCAGGTGGGATTGATCTTGATTGCTGAAGTAACTTGGTTTAGAAGATGCCTAAATAAGTTCGAGTTTGAGTTAGTTAACAGAATCGTGGAAAGATGAGGGGTTGTTTTGTAATTAGAGGAAAGTAGTCATCGTATACCAGAGTGGTTATCATACTAGAGTAGTACCTCCAACAGCAAAGTTCCCAGGAAAGAGTTGGCCGGATCAGAACCCCGTCTTTCCTAGCCAGAACCTTACTGTTTGTCAGATAGCTACATACCAGTTTGAAAGTTACTCAATTCGTATAGTTTAACCGAGTTTAGGACACGTCTGGTAAGTTTAGGAAGTATAGGGGCTAAAGTGTAATTGTGCATTTAATAAGGATTGAAAATAGATGAGTTAAATATTAGAGGGTTTTATTAGGAATTAAAGAGTTATAATAAAATTCTAAATAAAGAAAATCAAGTTTGTAAATAAGACGTTTGAACAAGTTTTTAAAGAGTTTATAAAACATATTTTGTAATTCTTGTGTTTTAAAGAAGAAAACGAAGTTTTTAAATAATGTTTAATAATGTATATATAGTTTCTAGTTTAAATAACATTATTTGTTTTAAATAAAATACAAACTTAAACTTTTAAATGAACACACGATTACTCACGAATATTTTATAAAAATGTTACATAATTCTCTTATGTTATTTAAATAATACATACATTTTATTTGTACTAAAATCAATAAAATGTTTTACTCTTTATTCGTTTAGTGATAGTTTTTAAAAATACAATGATTTATTAAAAGTTAATTAATAAGGATCATAATACTAAATATATAAGTATTTATATAAATGTGTGTGTGTGAATGCAAAAAGAACAAAACAAAAAAAAGAAAGAAAAGAAAACAGCCACCCCAGGGCTCGAACCCGCGACCCTTGGGTTGTGTTGTTTGTGTGTGCAACTTAACCACCAAACCAAAGGACTATTTTGATTAATGTTTCAGAAGTAAAATAATATATCAACTTGTTTAAACTTCATCTCCTTCCCAAAGGCCAGATCGTGAACCAGAAGCATAAACCCTAAAATCGATTTTGTTTAAACCAGAACAGATCAGAAGATGCGATTGAAGGAAAACGAGTACCTTGAGTCGATATCACACGGATGGAAACCAAACGCCAACGATTTCGCGTCGAGGGGTACTTGCGTCGCCGGAACAGGAAGAAAAAGACGAATTTTTGTGGTGCAATCGACTGAGAATAGAGGTAATATTTATAGGGATGATTAGCTCCACCGTAAACGCGAGTTCGGTTGGAATTAGAAAGAGAATCGTGGGTTTTTGAAGCATGGGTTATCCACGATGCGGGTTTTAAATTTGGGTTTTAAACCTTCGAAATTGGTCACGATTTTGCACGCAAATCTCGTTCTTCTCGATGGATAACGCTAAAAATGAGTTTAGAAAGGATATTTCATCCCGAATTTTATGGATTTTGGTTGAATTTGGATAATTGGTTTTTTTTTTTTTTTTTTTTTGAGATGTCACAGAGTGTGTGTATATATATATATATATATATATGTGTGTGTGTGTATATATATGGAATGGATTATTTGAGAACTTCTAAATATTTTGAAAACTCGCGAGAACTTGTCAAAAAATCAATCAAAACCATTTTTTTTGTTTTTACTACCATTATTACTATAATACAATATAAAAAAATGAATTTATATATTTAAATTTACATGTATTCATATATTAAAAAATATATATACACATGTGTAAGTTTACTACTTACACATGTGTAAGTGTTTACCATTTATACATGTATATAAATTTTTTTAAGAATAATTTAGAAAGAAGAGATGTATTAATTGGATAGATAAATCATTTTTTATGTTGTATTTTAATAATAAAGGTAGTGAAAACAAAAAAAAATAGTTTTCATTGGTTTTTTGACGAGTTCTCAAAATAATAAAAGTTCTCATTTGAACCTAACCCTATATATATAGGGGAAGGTTCCACTAATAAGTGGTTTTTCGCTAAAAAACGCTAAGAAATGGATCAAACGAACTCCGATTGATCTCATTCCAGCGGCGTTGGAACCGTCTCATCAAACCCTAACCCGCCCCGAAAAACCTAAACCCCCCCAACACCCGCACCCCTAAAAATCTAAACCCCCCTCCAACCCCACCCTAAAAGGCCTAAAACCACCCCCCCCCCCCAATAAAACCTAAACCCACCCCCACCCCCACCCACCCCCAAAAACCTAAACCCCCCACCCCCCAAAAAACACTAAACCCTAAAAGCTAAACCCTAATGCTAAAACCTTAAAATTCAACCCTAAAATCTAAACCTTAAAAGTTAAACCCTAAAAGCTAAGATGATAGAGTTTGACGAGAAAGTTCCAATGCTCTGAAATTAGCTCAATCGGAGTTCGTTTGATATCGTTTCTTAAGATTTTTGTCATTTCTTAGGTTTTTTAACGGAAAACCACTTCTTATTTGAACCTTCCCCTATATATATATATATATAGAGAGAGAGAGAGAGTAAATTACTGTTTGCGTCCCTGTGGTTTATATTATTTAACACAATGCGTCCCTAACACGAAATTTTAACGCTTTGAGTACCTGTGGTATACAATCTGTGACACTCTGAGCCCCTGGGCCTAACTACATTAAATTCTTTCCGTTAAGTTTAGTTTCGACATGTTGCGGATAGTTAAGTTTTGCTGTTGATCTAGTTTCGGCAGGGGGTATCTGCGGATAGCCTTAACTAGATCAGTAGTAAAACTTAGTAGTTTCGGGTGAATATCACTAACCATCTTACCCCTATCGAAACTAAACTTAACGGGATTTTTTAACGAAGTTAGGCCCAGGGGCTCAGATTGTTACAGATTGTATACCACATGTACTCAAAGCGTTAAAAATTCGTGTTAGTGACGCATTGTGTTAAATTGTGTAAACCACAGGGACGCAAACGGTAATTTACTCATATATATATATATAGGGGGCGGTTATAATGAAAACTCTGACTTACATATGTAATTTTTTAAAAATGGGTAAAATCATTTTTTATTTATTTTGGAGATAGATTCTATATCTAATTTAATCACTTTTGGTAAAAAAAATCAAAAAAACGCCGAGAGGTTTTTTTTTAAATAGTTTTTTGAAAACTTACATATGTAAAAACTGACGTATTGCTTATGTAAGCAAGGAAAAGCGCAAATTTTTTTATTTTTTATTTTCAAAACCGTTCGGCTTTTTTTTAATTTTTTTTGTGACTAGACCTTTTTTTATACAAATAATCAATCCCAATTTTTTTTTTAAAAATTTGTAATTTTTTTCAAAGGGTTTTTTCAACTCAAGAGGGTTTTCATTTTACCCTTTCCGTATATATATATATTTATATATATATATATATATATATATATATATATATAGGGTTAGGTTTAAATAAAAAAGGTTTTTAAAATAAAAAGGGTGAGAATGATTTAGAGCTATTAGATCAAATTATAGATCAAATTGACAAGGGTTTAATGGTTATGATCAAATTGTATGAGAAAAAATTGTTAGTGGGTATTTTAGTAATGACCACTTTTGTTGACTTTTTATCAAGTCCCCCCCTTTTTTTAAATGTTCATAACTTTTACATACGACATTATCTTTAAAACGAGTATAGTGTCGTTATATACAAAAACGAAAAAAAAATTACGTTTCCAGCTCATTGTGTAATTTGCTCGTCATTGTGTCTAATGTCATGTAACATCCAGCCTCTCGTAACAAGAATATTGTCCGCTTTGCCCGTTAAGAGCTCACGGATTTGTTTTTTGTTGCCCGGGTGAAAACTTCCCGGGGGTCACCCATCCCTGGATTACTCTCACCCGAGCACGCTTAACTGTGGAGTTCTCCTCTCATCCACTACATTAAGCCCCAAAACGCGTTGTGGTATTTGAGGCGGAGCATTTTTTATGAACCCATCATCTCTCTCGTTGACAGAAAGAACAGAACGATATGTGATTTGCCTAAGATGTTACATGTCAGGTCATTGTGTATAATGTCAAGTCATTGTGTCAAATATTTTTCATCATTGTGTTTAATGTCAAATATTTTTCTAATGTCAGGTCATTGTGTTTAATGTTAGGTCATTGTGTCAAATATTTTCCATCAATTTGTTATATATAATACATAAAAAGCAGTAACAAAAATAACACGAAGTCATCTAAAACGTAAAACACAATGATAAATACATATAACGCAATGATGAAAAATATTTGACACAATGACCAGAAATGACATTAGACACCATAAAAACGATCGTTTTTTATCTTAAAAACGATCGTTTTTTATCTTTAAAACGAGTATAGTGTTGTTATATACAAAAAAATACGTTTTCCAGCTAATTGTGTAATTTGCTCGTCATTGTGCATAATGTCAGGTCATTGTGTCTAATGTCAAGTAATTGTGTCAAATATTTTTCATCTTTTAATGTTTTTGAAACAATAAAAGGATACATGTCAAGTCCACAATCTTTTTTACCCTTTTTATTTTTAAAACCATTTTTACCATATTCTAACCCTATATATATATATATATATATATATATATATATATATATATATATATATATATTCATATGGTCATATTTAAATAGTTTTATTGACTAGTATTATTTATACACACACATGGGCCGTGTGGATGGAATGAAGATTTTCACATGCAACACTTTACAGCCACATCCATGAAACACTATCAATGGTCTCAATTCCACCTTAGTCTTTAAGTAATCCAACACACAATACACACTATAGTTTTAAATAGTTTTATTGACTAGTATACATATATATATATAAACACACATATACATATATATGGTGTAAACTTGAGCTCGTCTAAACTCGAGCATAGCTGGTTTGACTTAACAAAGCTCAAACGTTAGTTGGGCTTATTTCGAGCTATATATCTAAAACTTGAGTGTGACCATGAATAATTTTTTAAGCTTACTAATTATTTAAATATTTTATTTATATACGTATATAATTATTTATATATTTTTAAAATTATATATATGATTTACTTGTTTTTATTTTAATTATATAAATAATCATATTTATTATATTAAATAAAGATGTTATATATTTATATAAATATAGGCTTGTAAGTCTAGTTAAACTCGGTATGCAAAACTCGGACTCGTTTATTCAAGTAGCTTCAATTTAAGCAAAGCTTGAGCTGAAGTCTAGTCAAACTCAAGTACGAGTGGCTCAGCTCCTTTACCCTTAGGCCATCCATAGTGGTTTCACGTTCCCCTCTTTCACGCCCTGTCACGTCACCGCCATATCAGCACAGGGGCAATCACTGCCCAGAATCACTAAGGTGCGTAGTGGTTTCACGCCCCAGATTTATTTTTTAATAATTAACTACATTTTTATTTTTAATAAATAAAAAAAATACATTCTTAAATAAATAAATAAAACTACTCTTTATTAAAAAACCACTTACGTGATGAAAAATAGTTTTTTTGAAAATAACTCCGTTTTCGTTAAAATTTATACATGAATGTTCAGAAAAATAAAATAAACAAGCCCGTATTTTTAAAATAATTACCGAGAATGAGTTATTTGAAAAAAATCAAATTAAAACTTAAACTAAATATTTAGTTAAAAAAAAGAAATTGAATAATAAGGTGGAATGATTTGATTGGTGGATGAATTGGATGAATTCCCCGTGAATGCCCTCACGCCCTCCCCAATAGCGCCCCTTTCACTATATAGGAGGGCGGTGTTCACAGACGTGAAACGATCCTTTTCATGATCTCACTACGGTTGGTCTTAATGTATATGCATGGATTATACACATGTGGTTACACACCTTTCTGATGGCTTTCTATCATCCTACATTTCCCATACATCTTTTATTTATATATATATATATATATATATATATATATATATATATGCATAATTACTACATAAATACCACATAGAGTGTCACACTCAGAATCACTGTGAAAGAGGTGAAATTTCATAGCCTTATAATCACGAATCAATCATCCTGTATTAGAAAGAACAAGACAGAGATGAATCCTAAAGATAAACTTGCATTAATCGATCAGAACCAACCGTTTGATTTCATGCATACAATGAGTTTTATAACCCTAATGTGAATCGTCGCCTTCATTCCTAAACGACGTATCTAATCGGTCCTAGTCAGTTTCTAACTTTGGGTTTATACATACACACCCCTTGACTCCTTACAAATACAAATTAGACTCTAAAATATACTTTACACTAATTACAATTCTGACCCGTTAAACTTGGATATGACAATTAGGCTAACAATCACCCCCCTAATTGTTAATCCAAGTTTAAATCTTCAACTTGAACTTGCTTCTTTCTTCTTGAACGAAAACGCAACGCTTGAAATCCTCTCGTACTTGCTTCTTACTTGCTTGATTGAATCACACAGGTTTTGGTTCTTGCTTGGTACTCGCCTCTGACCCACTTGCTAACCAGTTCTTCTGACCCACTTGCTAATCAGATTCTTGCTCGCTTTGCTCGTACCATACAAGACTTCTTGCTTGCTTTAAAACCCCTATGATTTGATCTTGCGCTTGCACTTGCTCTTGCTTGCTATATCCCAAGTTTTGTTGGTTTTCTTTCCTCTTTCTTTCATACTTGCACTTGCTTATTTTCTTTCTTTTCAATGGAATCATATAAATGAAACCAATCTTTCTTTCTCATGCTTCGATAACAATGGACCCAAAACAAACTTTATTTCTGTTTTTTTTTTTTCATGCCTTCTAATGATATCATGGACCATCAAACAATTCTCATATACATGCTTTCTTGCTCCTGATGCAGTCAACACCCACAGAACAAGTTCTTTCTTTCTGTTCCTTTCTGTCCGATCCATACCAACACAATTCATTCATGCCTTCGATGTCTGCATCACGTTCCACTGTAGCGTTTTTCGACGACTTTGCATTCTTCTTTCTTTCTCCAATTGAACGTTTCTGTATATATTGAGCCATTCTTAATTCCTTGCGAATTTGTACAGTAACTTTCAAATGCTTTCTTTTGGTTGGTTCCTCTCTTGGTCGTCCACTTCTGTTCCTTCTAATCTTCAATTCATGATCGTCTTGTTTCCTTTTCTTCACAGGCCTTCCTCCCAAGAACGTATCTTGTTCTGATACCACGACGTATCTAATCGGTTTAGTGGTTTAATTGTGAGTGGCGGCTCCAAGAAAAACAGGAAGCAAAGTTATTCTCGTTTAGGGGACACGGAACCGAGAAAAGGAACACCAATTTTGACTTTTTGATGGTTGGTCTTTGCGCAAGATCAAAGAAGCAGAAAGAAAATTTTTTGTTTCTGTTTGGGAAAAGGCAACGAGAAAAAAAAAAGCAATTGATTTTTGGTGTGTTTGGGTTTGCGTATAAGAAAGACATGACGTTTTGTTTTGGAAATAGCAACAGAAGAAACAAAGAAAGGCAAAGTTGACTTTTGATATTGTTTGTATTTGCTTAAGTTCAGAAAAGGCAGAAGGTAACCTTTTTTTTGTTTGGGATTAGTCGGTAAACAAAAAACAAACATCAATTGTTTGAGTGGATTGAAGTCATTGAGCAAGGAAGAAAACAACAGGTTAGAAATTTGATCCAAGGGAATTAAGATCAACGGCGGATAGGCGGGTTTGATTATCAACGACGGGTTTGATTATCAACGGCGGATAAGCGGGTTTGATTGTCAACGGCGGATAGGCGGGATTGACGGTCAACGGCGGATTGGCGGGATTGACGGTCAATGGCGGATTGGCGGGATTGATTAAAATCAGGAGATCAAAAGAAACCTGGCTCTGATACCAATTCATAACCTTATAATCACGAATCAATCATCATGTATTAGAAAGAACAAGACAGGGATGAACCCTAAAGATAAACTTGCATTAATCGATCAGAACCAACCGTTTGATTTCATGCGTACAATGAGTTTTATAACCCTAATGTGAATCGTCGCCTTCATTCCTAAACGACGTATCTAATCGGTCCTAGTCAATTTCTAACTTTGGGTTTATACATACACACCCCTTGACTCCTTACAAATACAAATTAGACTCTAAAATATACTTTACACTAATTACAATTCTGACCCGTTAAACTTGAATATGACAATTAGGCTAACAAAATTTAGAAATTGACTCCGGTTTTTATTCCGGCGAGAAAATTTTCTATTTTATATTTTATAATTTATATTAATGTTTATAATCCCTTTTATTAACATAAAAAAGTTGACGAAGGGTGACCAAATACGTCACTCCTTTCTTGACGTTGAAGAAGGATGACAAAAATCTCTCAACTTGGTCAGCTCATACATATACAAATACACACGTATCTATATTATATATTTATATTGTAAATCATTAAATATCTTTATGTTAAAATCTCTGTAAAACTAAATGTTCTAATTCTGCTTTGATAATTTACATTTAATCTAGGTTGTATCATACTCTTTTATCTATGTAATTAATTTGAAGTAGTGAATCGTAAGAACTATATGAATACTTATAAATAGTGCTAATTAATAAGATAACTTGAGAAAGAATAATATTAGATTATTCGATCTTATAACTGTCTTGTGCGTCAGAAATGTGTTATTCGATTTTCTTATTCTCTACTTAAAATTGGTTTTCTATTAACGATCTCGTATTAAAGTAAAGTACTATTGACTATACGTAGTTTTTTTCTCTATCATACATTTTCTATTATTTGCTTCCTTACATACATGTACACAAACTTTCATAAACATGCAAACATATACATAATTTTAATAGAGCTAGTGATGGTAAATTGACTTGAAAACAACCCACCTAAAATTGCACAAACCAACCTTCTTCATATCTAGACATCATATTAAACAAACACCCCTATTTTGACCTAATATACAAATAGCAAGAGAGATTCTTCACACAAACTCACTCCTCTATTCTCACCACCTTCCTATACATTCCCCCTACCCCACCCACCCTCACCCTCACCCCTTCCCCTTATATCCTCACATCTTACTTTGTTTTTTTCCCAAACCAATTAAATCAACTTCTTTTCCCATTCTCTTCCCTTCTACTCTCTTTTTGATCAAATTCCCACCTCAAATTTCAACATAACTACACAAAAATGGGGCTAAGTAGCAAGCAAGTTGCTAGTGATCATCTTGAGTTCAATTGGCCTCAAAACATGTTAACATCAGACAACATACAACAACCATCAAACCATCGATCAACGCCGATGAAAAAATCGCTACAAACGCAACAATCCGATCCTTTAAAGTGTCCAAGATGTGATTCAACAAACACAAAGTTTTGTTACTACAACAACTACAACAAAACTCAGCCGCGCCATTTTTGCAAAGCATGTAAGAGGCATTGGACCAAAGGTGGCACTCTTCGCAATGTCCCCGTTGGTGGAGGCCGGAAAAACAAGAGAATCAAACGCGCTAACACCACCACCGCCGCCACCACCACAACAACCACCACCCTGGATCACAATTTAGGGTTGAGTGATCAGAAATACATGTTCCCAGATGATAAAGGTTTGTTTTTTAAACCAGTTGATAGTGAATTCGAACAAGTTTCTTGGGATTTCAACGGTGGTTTGACCGGTGCCACCACCACTATGCAACAATCACATCATCAAATTTTAGGTTTTCCCATACACTCAAACTTAAGCTTCATCGACACAAACCCTATTCCCATCATTCCAACTTCTTTTTCACCTTTACTATCCGGTTTCAAAGATGATTCAACCCTCACAACAACAAGAATGATGATGCCAACTGCTTCACAACCATGGATGCAAGTTCCAACCACAAGCAATTTCTTGGAACCAAATTATTGGACCTGGAACGACACGGATTCGATGGTTCAAGGTGATCTGAACAAACCCTTTGATGATCCAGAAATGAAAGATTAAGTGGAGGTGAGATTGAGATTAAAATTAACCAAATTTAGATGATTTTAATTAATTTGTTCTAGGTTTTTTTTTTTGGGTTGGTAAGTAATGGGTGTATACTGTTAGTTGTTGAAGCTGTGGTTTCTTTTAGTATTTCAGCTTCTGGTTGATTTAATTATGTTCCTTTTGTGAATCTGTGTCATGAATTGATGAAAGAATATTTAATGTCAGTGGGGTTCCATATGAAGTTGTGAATAAAATAGGGAGGAAATTTGGAGTGATGTGCATGTGAAGAGACATTGGGGTCTTCTTACAGCTCAATGGGTTTGAGTTGATGTCAAGATGAGAAAGAATGATTCTTTTGTGTTTGCCCATATATAATTCAAATGGAATTTGTGGGAACTCTTTAATTTTATTTGTTATTTTGTTATAAATTAAATAACTTATATAAACCTATGAAAATAATATAAGAAAATTAATTCACCCGATTTTATGACTTCTTGGTTATTATATGATTTTCTTTTTGCAATGATATGTTGCAACATTTTCAGACCTTGGTTGAAAATAAATTTCTTTTTTTCTTACCAATATTTGGTGATATTGTTCAATATATGTTATTGTGTAGAACTTTATTTGCTTATTCATATTGTTGTTTTTACTCAGCGAATTACTAATTCAGTGACCCGTTATATTGATCCGGTTTTAAAAACTACGTTTAGTTTGTATTTCAGTTCGTGCACCTCATCTTCACTTGGGTAATGAAGTGAATTTTTCAATATAGTATGAACCGTCTCTGAGTTTTTTTTAATTCATGTGCCTCGTATATATATCTTCGTGTGTGTAGCGAAATGAGTTTTCAATTTTATGCTCATCAAGTAAGTAAAATTACGAACCACCCATCCATGGAATAGTTTTTTTAATTTTTCCTTAACCATGGAGTAGTTGTAACTAAACATTTGAAAGTAGAACGCGAAATGAACATGTCTAACACGACGAATTGATCTTCATGTGTGGCGATCTATATATTAACGAATATGTAACAAGCTATTTAGATATTACTGAAAAATAAGAGTGACAAGATTGAGTTGTTTGAATGAAAAACGCACTTTGGTGCACAAGAGAAGATGAGACGCGCTATTGAAGGACAAACTAGGTGAAGTTCTTACAACCGGATCAAAATCTTATTTCAATTAATTAATATAAAATATTATTTGAGTAAGGGTTTGTGCTAAACGTACCCTTCCCCGTATATTAAACGGTTGTTTAAAAAGTGGAACCTCTCTTAAATTGGGGTTTAAACCAGGGCATTTTTTTAAGTAGGCGTTTAAAATGTCTTTAAAGAGGAGCATTTTTTAATGAGCTTTTACTCATTTTTTTTATTAAAAATAAAAAATGAAACATCAATCAAATCAACGGAGGATGTATTTTCAGGGGGTACATTTAGTCTATCCCTTTGAGTAATTTCCGCTTTGTTTATTTAGTCGGTATCACTCATGTCTTATCATCTCAAGTGTCAATCGGCCATCCTTGTCTCTCAACTACTAGTTGCTTGAAAACGGGATTCAATTACAACGAAAGCGATAAGGCTAAATAGTGACATTTCACTAGTCTTGTTTGAGAATTTACAAGGATGAGTAACAAACATCAAATAGGATGTAATATGACATGATATTAAGTTTTGTAGTAAGTAGACCGAAATTGTTTGGCCAAGTAAACCATTTTTTTTGTTAATATAGTTGTTTAAAAAAAACTAGTTATAAAACAATACGAAACATAATTAGGAGAAATATGTTTTGGTTTTGTTATTTTTGAGTCTTTTGGTGATGGATACACTTGACTTGACTCGTTGAATAACCCTAACTACAACATTATATATACTCAGAAAATGATATCTTTCTTATTAAATCCTCCTGTTATGTATTTTTAAAATATATGAAACAATATCTATGTAACCAACACTAAATAAAAAACATAGTATATTAACAATTTGTTAAATAAAATATAAATATATACAAACAAATATTGGTCGGATATTTTGTCATTAGTTGTTCATGTGTACTTCTGCAGAGAAAATCATTGTTTTATTGTTAATTAATAAAAGTGTGGCACAATTAATTAATGGTTGTCATGTATGAGTAGCACACCATTATTGTATGCAAATCCCTCTTAATTAAGCTTGAAAAGAAAATTTCTAAAATGTAGTTAGTTTAAACTTTTAAGGAATTAAATTTTAGTTACAATATTTATAACAATAATTTAATTTTGATCTTTTCATGCTTAATGAAACTGAGGTTTCAAAACCATTCAAACATAATTGTCAATATTTTCTTAGAAAATTATAATTTCGTATAATATGATATATGATATATATATATATATATATATATATATATATATATATATATATATATATATAGGGTTAGGTTATAGTAAAAATGGTTTTAAAAATAAGAAGGGTAAGAAGGATTTTAAGCTTGACATGTGTCATTTTATTGTTTTTAAAGGGAGGACATAATGGTCAATGTGTAATATACCAGGTCAATATGTAATATACCAAGTCAATGTGTAATACAGGGTCTGATATTACACAATGATCAGACCTGATATTACACAATGAACTGATATTACACAATGAGCATATTACACAATGATCTGACATATTTGACCGAATTATACAATAATGAGTGAATTACACAATGAGCTGAAAAATGTAAAACACAATGATGAAAACATATAACACAATGATGAAAAATATTTGACACAATGAACTTGTATTACACAATGACCTAACTAATTACACAATGAACTTGTATTACACAATGAACTTGTATTACACAATGACCAGACGTGGTATTACACAATGAACTTGTATTACACAATGACCTGACTAACTACACAATGAGCTGGAAAACGTAAAACACAATGATAAATACATATACCACAATGAACTTGTATTACACATTGAACTTGTATAACACAATGAACTTGTATTACACAATGAACTTGTATTACACAATGACCTGACTAATTACACAATGAACTTGTATTACACAATGAACTTGTATTACACGATAAACTTGTATTACATAATGACCTGACTAACTACACAATGAGCTGGAAAACGTAAAACACAATGATAAATACATATAACACAATGAACTTGTATTACACAATGACCAGACGTGGTATTACACAATGAACTTATATTACACAATAACTTGACTAATTACACAATGAACTTGTATTACACGATGAACTTGTATTACACAATGGCCTGACTAACTACACAATGACCTGAAAAACGTAAAACACAATGATAAATACATATAACACAATGACCAGACGTGGTATTACACAATGAACTTGTATTACACAATGACCAGACGTGGTATTACACAATGAACCTGTATTACACATTGAACTTGTATTACACAATTAACTTGTATTACACATTGACCTGACTAATTACACAATGAGCTGGAAAACGTAAAAAATTCATTTTTGTTTATAACGACACTATACTCGTTTTAAAGATAAAAAAACGCTCGTTTTTATGGTGTAATTTTTTTGAAAAAATAATATCGTATGTAAAAGTTATGAACCTTTAAAAATGAGGGGGCGAACTTGATAAAAGTCAACAAAAGTGGCAAAGACTAAAATACTCTTCCAATAACTTTTTCTCCTCCAATTTAATCTCAACCATTAAATATTTTCTACAATTTGATCTAATTGTCCTAAATCCTTCTCACCCTTCTTACAATTAAAATCTTTTTTACCTGAACCTAATCCATATATATATATATATATATATATATATATATATATATATATATATATATATATATATATATATATATATATATATATACAGAGAGAGCATCAAGAGAAAACTCATTATTCATGAGAAAACTAGAAAACTATTACGTCCTTAATTTTAAAACCTTAATAACTTTTCCATACGTTATTATTTAAAAAAAAATACATCATAAAATCGAGCATTTTTTTATCTTTAATTTGAGTACAATATTGCTATATTAAAAATAAACTTTTTTAACGTGCCGAATTTATTCGATACTACATATATGTAGTATGATCATACTACATATATGCAGTATCATCATATGATCATACTACATATGTGTAGTATCATCATATTGCATATATGCAGTATCATCGTACTGCATATATGTAGTATCAAAAAATTCCGACACATTAATTTTTTTATTTTTTTATATAGCAATATTATACTCAAATTAAATATAAAAAAATGTTTAATTTATTGGTGTATTTTTTTTTTTTAAATGATAACGTATGAAAAAGTTATTAAACTTTAAAAAATAAAGGGGGGCTTTTTGGTTTTCTTATTAAAATAGGTTTTCTCATGAACCCAACCATATATATATATATATATATATATATATATATATATAATAAATAATAATAATAATAAAAGCCATAAGGATTACCATACAATAAAATATAAACTGAAGGCTATAAATAATAATCCTAAGCATAATGGAATGATTAGGATTCGATTTAGCCTCCTTGATGGAATTATATGAACATGTGCAACACATATTCTCCACTACAAAAAAGGAGAAAGGCATGTGAATGGTTGTGAGCCCACAACGTTTATTTAGGTAGTCAAATCTTTGTTCTCAAGTTTGCTCAAATCTTCATTAGAATTAAACATGTTTTTAATAAAATATTATTTCTGGTTGTTTAAACTTCAAATCAAGGGGATTCATGTATACTATTAAACAGACTTGAATTAGACAAATTTACTCTTTATAATAGAGTATTATGGGTTTAATAGCACCTAGCCTCCTATTATATCAAACTTTAAACCTTTTACTTTATAAAATTATACAGGACTCGATAATTATCATAAAACAAATATTATAGTCATAGACAGGGTAAACCTAAGATCAAGTGATGAGGGAAATGCCCTATTAAACTTTAGTGTAGAAAAAATTCAATTTCCTCAAATAATACGGTATATACTTATTTAATTTTATTAATAGAACTAAAAAAAGACATAATATTTCGATAATAATAATAATTATTATTAATATTATTTAGTTGCCATATATACTTATTTATATTTATTAGTAGAACTAAAAAAAGACATAGTATTTCAATAATAATAATATTAATAATTGTTATTTCTTACTTGCTAGATAACAGGGTACCAGGGCCATCTGTTATACATGGTGATGAGGTAGCGTGAAGGGGCTGAGCGGGAACACCGCGCCAGCCATGTGGTACCTCAATAGAAATCCCACGCGGGGTGACGTTACCCTCCCTCCCTCTATTAAAAATTTAATAAAAATGGTTAGAAAATGAAAGATGGATATAATATATGTTGAAAGATGAGGGTGAAAGATAGAGGATGATGGTGATACGGTGCTAAGGTAACACTAAATGATGAAAGATGAATGAGAGGTATACAACACATGGTCTAAGTGTTTGATTCCCTCCATTAGATGTCTTAGGTTTGAATCCAGCTTTACACTGGTTTTCAGCCTTTAACCCCTTTGAAGATCGCATGCTCAATGTAAAAGATGTTTTACCAGATCTGATGGGTCTCGTGAGTTTTCTTATAACGGATTGTTATAAATTAAAAAAAACACCACAATAAGTCATCAACATATCGTAGGGTAGTGAAGTATTGAGATTACTTGTTAATTAAGTAAATGTTTCTTTGCTAATAAAATAAATACACATCTTATTTTGAAAAATGTTTTCACAATAGTATTTTGTTGGCGAACAACTATTGTGCAATAAAAATAATATAACACTTCATTCAATCTTGATCGATTACTAAAATAAGTAGAGCTTGGCAGCTTGCAAATGTAGTGTGTCTGACACTACTATTAAATTAGAACATGACATGTCTAACAGACTACTGAATCAGAACGTGACACGTTTAACTAAACATGACATTTTCATAAACACTTGCAAGGTTATGTTTACTAAGCGAGTTAAACAATACACACATTTAACTCGATTACAGGTAACTAGGTCAATAACACAAATGACACGAAACAATATTTTTAACACGATTAAATATAATCGGTTCAATAACACGAATGACATGACACTTTAACACAGTTAGTAACACGATTCACTAAACAAGGTTAAGAAATAATAAGACATAACGAACACGATAAAGTAAAATCTACCAAAAGATACAATCTATATGTAATTATTTATAAAACGGCGTTTTGATGAACACGTCATAAACATACCGTGTCCATGTGTTAAAATATTAGACACGATCTAACGTGTTATGCGTGTCATAAACGGGTTAAACTTGTTTAGACAAGTCTTTAATCGTGTCATTAAGTAACGTGTCGACCCGTTTACCACAAACACTAACCTGTTTAACTTCGAGTTATGTTGTGTGTACAATCATGTCATAAATTGCCAACTTTAAAGAAACAGTCATAAGAAAAATGAGATGTCAAACACAAATTTTGGAACCCATGATACCATAAATCATAAATATAGACCTTGAAAATCAAACATCAAACATAAATCACCGTTGTCGACTGATTATAAGAGAAAAAAGAATAATAAAAAAAAGTAACCATTGTGATTGACAAGAAACCACTAATTTTGATTGTAAGACCAAGCTGACGCCTGACGTATTTATGCTTCTAATTCAATGGATCCAGACAATGAAAATAAGAGTAGTGTTATTATTTTAAGCATCACAACAATGCATTATTAGAATTAATCTAGGAAAATTAATTATATGCTTATTAGCAATGTTTTTAAACCCGGACCGGACCGGCCGGTCGGACCGGTCGGACCGGGAACCGTGACCTCCACCGGTCCAGTTACATGCTCTGAGACCGTTTGTTGGTTGAACCGGACGGTCCAAGCGATTCAGCGGTCGAACCACGAACCGATGGTCGAACCGGGTAGTTTAATTTTATTTTTATTTTTTTTTACTATTTCTTTTATCTTTTTTATCCTATAGTCCTCCTACTTACTTCTTCTTACAATTTTAACTCAATTTGGCTCTTTCCTTTTAACTTTTACGCTGCCACAGGTCCTCCAAAACCCTAATCAAAATTAAAATTGAAGATTCAAAAGAATTAAAAATCCTACAACCCTCGTCCTTGACTCAAAATTGTTTAAATTGTTGTATATGTAGTATTTGGAATTTTTTATATTTTTCTATATATTTTTATGAATATTTATATTATTTATTGTGTCATCCGGTTCTTGAATCCGGTCCGACCGATGAACCTCTAAGACGTCCTGTTCGTTGTCCGGTCCGGTTCTGAAAACATTGCTTATTAGAATTAATACATGAAATGATTATAATAGGCTACATAACCAAACTATATATAAAGAATAATATTACACTTAAGTACCTCTAGATATGAAAATTACAGAAGCATAACTATTCAATCAGTGATTCATTTGTGTCAAGGGCACGAAAAGTGTTATTATCAACATAACTTCGAAACCTTCCAAGTATACATGCAAATTTTCTAACGGTAAGTGTACCAAACGGAGCGGTAAGTTTTGAAAGATGATAAACTTATCATTCACCAAATTTCAGTCACACAAGATTCTCAACAATTTAACATGTTCAAAAGCAAAGAGGCTTTTGTAAACCTAAAGTGATGAATCGAAAAAAGACTGTTTCCCAGTAAAATACACTACAAAGCATATGAGCACACACCATATATATGTTTCTCCAACAGTAAATTTACACACCCCCAAATCAAAAATTAAGGATACAACCACCTAATTTGTCTCCTTTCTATAACCCTAGTGTGGCAAGAATGCGACTTCACGGTATCATCATGGTTCAAAACTCTTGGGCACTTGCCAAAACCCTAAAGGTTATTTATGTAAATTGAATTTAAAGTGGGTCAATCGATCCACTTTTCAGCCTCTCCATGCGTGCTTGAAGCCCGGATAGCGCCTTTTCATCCATGGGAAGGACACCACTGTGAACAGGATTGGGATTGACTGCACTAGCCTCATCTGCCAGTTGACCAGACTCATGGTCTTCATTACTAACATTCATGTGCATCATGGGCCTGTTCACGGGTTCAGGGTTCCCAGCGGAAGCTAGCTGGATGCTCTTCATCCTCTCTCTTATTGCATCTAGAGTCCCACTGCTAACTGCAAATCAGTAAACAAACCAACAAATATATAAACTAGTTTAAGTACAAATAACAAAAAAGAAAAAGATAATAAAAACAGTGCACTGATATTGTGGTAGATAGAAACCTCCAGATGGGAATCTGTCATTCATGTGGTCTTCTGATTGAACAGGGATCGGCCCTCTTGAGGCCATAACATTTGATGAGGACCTGTCATCTTCAGCATATGATGGTGGTAGACTGAAACTTGTGGGGTCAGTTTTAGTATTAACAGATTTTCCATCATTTAAAGAATTGGTATGTACAGGTGAAAGAGGTCCAAATTTTGGAGAAGAAAGGTTTAGGGCAGATGGTGGAGGTGTTGGCATAGGCACGCTGGATGTAGTTCTTCCAGCTGCTGCATTTTTTTCCATCTGATATTTAAGAACAAAAAATGTGAATAAATTGGAGAAAAGTAATGGAATATCTAAAAAGAAGTTATTCAGAAGAAAGTTATAGAGACCTGGGCTAAACCATCTCTAATGTATGTTCTGAAAGCTTCACTTGCATTTTGAAGTTGAGAAAATATGTCAACCTGACAAACAAGTAAAGGTTAAGTGACAAACTAATTCCACTTGCAAAACTAATATGTGAACAAATAAGAATATTGTTACCTTTGGATACAACTGAGTTATTCGGTATAGTTCATATAGACCAATGCTGCATGTTTGTTTGTCCCCAATTTTCTTGAATATTGCAGCCAGTTCTTGCTGTTAACACAATACAGAAGAATTTTAGAAGCAAGAAAGGGCAAACTAAAAGTGGCAATGTCAACCCATTTCTAAATCACTCATTGCAAAAAGAAAAATGAAAAAGAAAAAACTGGACTATTAACTAATAAATATAATCTTTTAATCCTTTATGGCATGAGTTTATTAAAAAAAAACTGGAATTTTTCGACAATGCTTGGTTGAACCCATCAGTTGTAGACAGAGAAATAAATAAAACTCACCTTCAATTGAGCATCTGCAGAATGTGTTGCAGGCATGGGATTATTGGCCATCGAGTCACCCCAATGTGTTTGGCCAGCAGGCCCAGTTGGTGTTAACATTCTTGCAGCAGCCAAAGTCTAACAATTTTCAAGCAGGAAACAGAATTAATACAAGCATACAAAATACACGCCTTTATCAAGTTATATATCAATCAGAATACCTGAAGATTAAGATCGATGTAAGCAAGTATTATAGGTTGAGGTTCCATGTCTATTGGAACCATAGAAAGATGGCCTTTTATTGCGGTCCCACGAAGTTTTACAAGCTCATGAAGAACCGTTTTCACCATGCGCAAAGGCTTGTCATCCGCTCCAGCTCTATAATGGGTTCATAGTAGCAAAAAATAAGAGTAAACTATAAAACTACAAATAAGCAACTCTAATAATTAGCAATTATAGTATCACAAAAGTAAATGCAAACCTTCTCCTGATTTCTTCCATCCCAAGTTCTTGCAGATATATATGAATGCTTTGGAGAATGCGATCAAGGTCAACCTCATAAATTGTACTTTGAAGAACCTGTATCAAATTGAAGTAAAAACAGTAAATATTCAAGAAAGATCAATGTGGGGAAGTTAAATAATATATCTAAAACTGACCTTTGTAAGTTTTATCAAGCATTTGACAACCAAATCCGAAAACTTCATATTTCTTGTAGCAAATGACTCATTTGTTGGTGGATATGGCCATCTATTAGGGTCCAGTGGTTTTAAAAGATTGATCAGTACCACAAATGATGATGTACGCTCAGCATTATCCTGAATTATACCAAAAAAAAAGTCAATATAATAAACAAACACAAATAAAAATATTAACCATGAGCATGAGTTCAGGTAACGGGCACAGGTTTACCAATATCTTAAGCATTAAAACATTTAAAGCTTTCAAAAGCTGACTGCCATCATCCATCCGGGGAACCCTTTCATCTAAAAGCCAGAGTAAAAGCTCTGTAATCAGATTGTCAAGTGTTCTCTGGTTGACAGCATGAGCAAGCCTTTTATTTTGAAATGTCTGCAAACAAAGGGACAGTCTTGCAACATAAGATATTCACTTAAAATGGTTATAATTTAATGTAATGACACTAAAGAATAGAAAATGATAAGTCACCTGCATGAGTGTGTTGAGAACATATTTACAAGACCTTGAAGATGCACCCATCAAGCTGAAGTCAAAAGTCTTTGCGACCTGGTAAATAAAAAAAGTTTACATGTAGTGGAGAATAAGTGGAAGAAAAAAGTTAAACCTAAATGGAGCAAGAAGTACCTTAGCTGCTAAACAAGAAACAAGTCTGTCAGCATCTTTGATTAGATCATCCATTAAACTGCCTTCAGGGTCATTGGTTGCAGCTGCCAATTCATGGCACACAACTTTCATACCTTCAACAGACTGCAAATGGACAATTTATCCCTTTCAGTAAAAACTTGTATGAATGCATAGCATTTAGTTGAAGAAAAAAAATAGCTCAAACCTGCTCAGGAGAGCCATATGTAATCACATCTAGAGCCTCATTCCAGTCTGTAGGGCCAACTACACCTCCAGATGGCCGTGCCATTGGATGTCTTTCCATCTGAGGTTCTGGGGGAGTATAAATATCCCTAAAACCAAGAAAGCAGATTAAATAATCAAAAGTTGTACTTTTTCACATCAGTATGGGATAAGGGGAAAAGAAAAAAAAAGTAAAACGAGAACAGAACAATTAAAAAAAGAATAGAAGGATGTGATTACCTGGTAAAAACTGCTCCAGATATGGATCGTGAAACTTCACCACTTTGCTCGGCAATGTCAGAACTGTACAAAAATAAGACAGAAAAACTAGTAATCGAAACATATATTCCAAGAGAACTATGATAAAGAAAGCATAAGCAAGATGCAAAGAATAGTAAAGTGAAACAAAAAGGTTGTGCTGATGTTTACCCATTTTCCCTAACAGAGCGCCTTAAAGCAGCTCTTGCTTCACCTGGCTTCCCCTCTTTTCGTTTTTCCATTTCTCGAGCCTATAAAAAAATAAGAGAAACAAAAAAGGGTTACAATAATAGATCAAAATGCTAGGAAAAAAATAAAGTTGCTTCTGCACGACAAACACGATCATTGCTGTGTCACATGTATTAGGGGGCAGTTATTTTTTTGTTTATTCCCCATATATAGTACCTGTAATTGTTACATTCAAATGGTACTAGGGTAGGGGTAACAATAATAATAATAATAATTATTATAAAAATAATTATTATTATGATAATAATAATAATAATAATTATAAAATTATAAAAATAATAATAAACAAGAATAAAAATCAGGAAAATAACATACCTTCCATTTGAATCTATCATCAAGCATGCTTCTTTGTGCTTCGGTCAGCTTCCCAACATATCTCCAGATGTCATCACCTTACATCAAAAAAACTAATCAGACACCCAGCAATAGTAAGTTCAAAATTTTCCAACAAAGGCTTTATAGGCCTGTCTAATATGCATGATACATATTGATCTTCTATTAATATAATCATTTTGATTTGCCAACGTCCAGACACAGAAATAAACCTTAAACCTCACCAAATATCTTATAACCGGTGGCAAGACAATTTAGAGCAGCTTTTCTAAGTTCACCATCTCGTTCTGCAGTTAAACTTGCAACAATTTGCAAGGATTTAAGCTGTCCACTTATCTGAAAAGACGTAACAGACATGAGCAACCTTCATCTATAAGCTCAACCACTAAGTTTAGGTGAGCATGTACCTCCGAGCCATTATTATCCAGCAAAAATCCAACAAGATCAGCACACTCAATTCTTGTCCTGTTATTTCTAGAACGCAGACCTTCCAAAATATAAGGGAAAGTTTTTGCAGCAGAATAGCTATGTATGATCTGCTTCATTAGTTCCCGAATTTTTTCTCTCAGTTTCTCAATGTTGTGACCAGTCTGCACAAATAGAGAAGTTGATAATATTAACAAATGTCACATCAACTAATGTTTTCGGCTTCAAAAACTAGGATCATGGATCAAGCTAACACTGCCATCTAACTTCAAATATATATATGTAAAAAAAAACTTTTACACATAAGATATTCATATAAAAAAGATAAACAAGAACATCCATAAGAAACTATATCTATAAAACATATGGTTGGGAAAACCTTCTCCACCAAGCAAGGAAGAAAGATGGAAGCTTCAGATTCATTCATGGTGTAGTTCTCATTTCTTAATGTGTCAAAGAGCTCTGGGAGGAATTCCAGCACCTAATTTAACAATGAATATAAGTTTTATACATTAAAATGCAAAACATAAATGATACAATGCAATGAAACAAGAGAACAAAAAAACCACCTTTAGTAAGCAAGACGTGTTGGATTCACAGAATCGCAAAACAAACCACTTTAACAGTATATCTATAACTTCAATCAACTCTTTGGCAATCGTCGGAAGTGCCCTCTGAAGCATCTCGATCCCATCAACTTGTTTTTTGAAATCTGTGCTTAAAAGCCGCCTGTGCAAATCCTCCCTGAAGTACTTCATCAAATCGTTCTGTTCAAAAAAAAATTACTTTTTTCAAAAGCTGGATTACAACCACAAGGTGTCATCAATTTTGAAAAAATAACCTCTAGATCCTGAATCTGCTCCAAACGCAGCTCTTCAAATTTAAACCTACGGACCACAATTCTCTCTCTTTCATCCTGCAAGCAGATAGGAAACAATATGCTTAGATATTCTAACTGTAGATAAATACATAAATGTATATGCAACTTAGAAGGATACCTTATTAGAGTCCCTGATATTTAGTAAAGCTTGTGACTGGATGTTAAGATCTTGAACAGACATTATCGGCTCTGGTTTTGAGCCCTTTGCTGAAACTGCTCTCTAGAACACAAAATTGAGACGATAATTAAATATCTATTTCAGAGATCAAAATGAAGAAAGTGAAGCAGTTATTATATCATACCGAAGATACAGATCTGCTTCCATGCTTTGATGCATGGCCATTTGATTTTCCCATCTTCGAAACTGTTTTAGGTGGTTGCCCAGTTGGGATTGTTCTTGTGTTGTCATATACTTCTGGAAATGCACCATGTGTTTTCAATCGTTCAAGAACAATTGCCAATGCAGGGCCTTGAATATCTCTTACATTCTTCATAACCTACAGTGAATGAGAACATTGGTTCAGAAAGAATATGGAACAGTAAAATAGATGAAGAATAAGAAAAGCAGTTCTACACACCATTTCTGGTCCACAAACTCTAACAATATCTCCAAAGCACACCTCTGCTGCTTTACGAACATCTGCTGATTTATCCTGATAAGCAGATATTACTTAATTTGCTGACTGAAATTTGTATATTGACAAATGACACAATTAATAATATTATTTATAAATATTAAATACCGTCATAGCAACAGCAACTGGTCTCAGTAACTGAATGGCATCAGGGAACTCGGCTAATCCTGTAAGTTGTTTGGACAACCAATCAAAAAGGTCCTTGCGTCCCTCCGCACCAAGTTTAGCGTCAGTCAAAGAAGCAGTAATATATGGTACCTACATATAACCATGAGCCACCAGTGACAAAATAATCTAGAATTGGATTGCACATAATTAGATATTAATGCAGCTCTAATTAGAAACTTTCAAGTAATTTTCAACTATTTTCCTATCCCAAGTTAGACCTTAGCTTCTATGACTTATTCACTTATTACCTTCTGTCAATACACATAAAAATAAACACCGCAACAGAATAGATAAAATAAGAAAACAGAAATATATAAAATATAAACACAGACCATCTTATCAAGATGAGTAGCAGCAACCCAAGAATCCAAAGTTGTCAAGGCACATTCTCTCATGTGCTTTTTATTGTCACCTAGGCATTTCACAACATCTGACAAAATTCCCTGCAAGAAAAGTCAAGGCATACTTATAATTGTTAAAATCCAATGGTTTATAAGGACCAAACTTATTTATAAATAGATGGAGATAGGTGTGTCTACTGGACCTTGCTGGACTTTTCTATGGCAGGTCCCATAGCAGATGCAAGGCCACTTATAGAGGTCAGAGTAGCCATGATTAAATTCTTGTTGCTGTCATATAACCTAGCTCTAAGAGCCCCAAACAATTCCACTGAAATAATGTCAAAAAGGTGTAAAAGATTTTTAAAAAAAATAGACGTCCATCTGGTGCATATAAATACTACAAAACAATTGAAGTCAAAAATGCAAAAAAAAATATATGTAATAATAAAATAATACCAGTTCCAGTAGGCTGAATACGCTTGTTAGCTTCTTCCACAATTTTACTTACTGCTTCAATAGATTCCAAACGAATCTGACCACAGCCAAAAACAATGTCAAAATGATTTTCCATGTTTTATTATTTAATAAAAGCATCATCACCTTCCAATCAGAACTCTCCAATCCTTTAAGAAGGGCTGGGGTTATCTTTGCACTAATATCCTCACGTGGCAAGCTATCCAAACCACCACCAGACACAGAAGATACAGAATCTGTTGCTTTAACAGTCTTTTTTGGGGCGGCAGCTGCACCCTGCAGGAGAAACACTTGAAATTTGAACACCCAAAACGTAGAAAAAAGCTAAAGGGATCTAGAACTCAACGTCTCAACCATACCTCAAAAGGATTTTTTTCACACTCTGCTTCTACTGCACTAAGAAGAGCAGGCTTGACATCTGACAAGAACCCTTTGATATCAGGGCCCACATATTTGTGCAAAGCACCAATAAGTTTAATGGTAGCATTTCTAGTAGCGGCAGCACTTGATTGTAAACCAGTATCTTTGCAGAAATCAATTACATCCTTTAATTTCAGATGTGTAACACCAAAATCTTCAACTGCAGAAACCATCCACAACAGGCCCTCACTAAGAACTTTAGGATTCTTGTGCTCTTTCATGATCTTGAACATCTACAAAAATGAGGGAAAGAATATGGAATACAACTTTAGTGTAAGAATAAAAGATAAAACGAAAATCATTTTCATAAAAAGATGAACTCAAAGAACATTAATCAAGACGATTGATTACACTTACTCTTTCAAAAATGAAACCTGGGCCCACTGCCTCAGAGAAAGTGGTTAGGCATTTCATAGCTTGGGCACGGGTCTTAATATCAGCAACCCTTTCACAAATACCTGTCAGCATGCAAAAACTATAAACATCAGATTTAAAACAAGTTAACAAAGCCACGCACTTTCATAAGAAGTATGTTTTGATGCATATGACAAGTTAATAATTTAACTTTACTGATGCAAATAATTACTAATCACAATCTATGTAATCCTTTTTACCTCCTATGCAAAGTACAACACATTTTTTGGGGAACTTTGACGCAGTAGAAGCTATATGGTTGACTACTTCAATAACCTGTTGCTGAACCTGCACATTTTTCTCAGTCCAACCAGGAACAGCACAGAGTAAACGGATTAATATCTCAACCGACTGGTCAAGTTCTTGGAGTGCTGCAACTTGTTCTTTGAGTGAGGTAATTGCTGCAGAAAAGACATAATTGTGGAAAACATATTGGTCAATGTCACACTCATTGGTAAATATGAAAAGTATCTCTAAATCAATTTTATCACTAGCAAAAAAAAATTAAAAGTCTATTCGCTACATGACTACGGATTTAGACAGATATTGAAAATACTAAACATGCACCGTTCTTGTTTCAAACTTATTTATCAATATTGTGGAATAAAAAACCTTCAAGACGCTCTTTCCATGCAGCACTTTTCAACTGCGTAATGATATCTTCTTGAATAAGAGACCCTATTCTACTTTCGATCTCTTCAAGGGTCATTTCAATCGGCTGCAATCAACAAACAAGATATGATATTTGATTAAAAAAAGACATATGCACGCATGTGTGCTTGCACAAGTAACTCACCTCAACATCTTCAGGTTCAACTTTTTTGGTTTGACTTGGTCCATCTGTTTTCTTGCCAACAGCTGTCTTTGCAGGACCAGCCTTCTTAGCAGTAGGCTTAAATAATGGTAAATAATATCAATACCAAGAAGAGGGATAAGATATTTCAAAGGTTAAACAAAAAGAACATGACAGGATATTGGTAAAGAAACTCACAGCCGCCGCAATAGGTTTCTTCCCGCTAAGCATGCTTGCTGCTGACCTTCTAGCAAAACCTCCATCAGAAGCCTGCAAAATTATATGGTGAAACTTTATCTTAGACTCTCATGAACACATTAGAATACTAACTTCATGAACATGTTACTCTGAGAATAAAACTAAATAGTATTAACACTAATATATGATAAAACAAACACACCTCCACAGATGATACAGTTCCACCAGATGATGGGACGGCTGCAAAAAGAAAAAAAAAGGTAACCCTCACAAATAGATGAGCGACTCTAGTTTAAAGAAATATATAAAAGATAATAAGCATCTTAAAACCTGAGCCTGCCCCGGTTGGAGCACCACCTCCAGAAACACCAATCATTTCAGACAGCTTCTTTCGTCTAACATCATCAAGTTTCTCCAATGACTTCTCCAAAGGCCTCATGCCAACCGACTAGAAAGAAAAACAGTAAAACAAAAATTAATATTAAAATAAAAAAATGTGTGGTAGCCAAAATATAAAAAGATGGTATACCTTGGCTATTGCTGCCAAGACTGAAAATGCAGCATCCCTAACTTCAGGTGTCCCGTCATTGAGACACTACAATAACCAAACAAGTTTTAATCAAATGTTCAGTAATCCATATTGAACTAGAAGTTAGCCAAATTCTTTTTAGAAATTAAAGCCAAATCAATTGTACAAAATCCTATATTATAACAGCAACAAATTCACTAACCTCCATGCAAATGGGGACATAGTCCTTGTGCACTTTAAGAATGACTGCCTTGTTGCTCGTTTCGATGCAATGTGTAACCCAATTTAATGTCAGTGAACGAACAAGTGGAACTTTATTTTTGACAGCTGCTTTAACATCTGTTATAAACCATTTTAGCTAGATATTATAGTGTTGATAGAATCACTATTAACAAGTCATTGATAAGAGAACAATGGCATACTGCTATAAATCAGTGTTGTAAAAATCGCGCCTAGGCGCCGATTAATCACTAGGCGCTCGGCTAAGGAGGAATTTTGACCTAGTCGGTCCAAAAATCGCTAGACGGTCCAAATCGCGCCTAGTCGGTCCTAGGCGGGCCTAGTCGGCCACATTCCGGCGAACATTCCGGCGAAAACCTTAAATTTCCGGCCAATTTCCGGCGAAAACCTGAAATTTCCGGCCAAATTCCGGCGAAAACCTTTGGTGTGGTTTAAAAATGAACATTTTTATAAAAATTACATATAAAAATGTGTGTATATATATAAAAATTCCAATCCGATTAATCCCGCCTAGGCCCCAATTAATCCCGCCTAGGCCCTACCCCACCGCCCGACTAGCGCCTAGCGATTTTTACAACAGTACTATAAATAAAATAACATAAAATGTTTGTGAATTATCCTTTAAACTTTTAAATTTAAAAGGTATAAACCCTACCTTCAACAATATCAGCAAGAGTCACACATCCAGCCTTGTGAACTGCTTGGAGAGTATTATTCAGTGCTTCTGTCATAGTAGGCTTTTTCTCTTTCAATTTTTCCTATAAAAAAACAAAAATTCTTGCATAAATTGGAAGTCAAAATTAACGATTGCGCAGGACAACACTAAATTAATAGATTATGGCTATCGTTGTAAATGATTTAAATAGACATTATTCAATGCAAGAAGGCTTATCCAGCAAAATATAATGAGACACTGATGTAAGAAGATATTATCTGCCACCACTAGTAGCTCTAAAAATCTAAAAACATGATAAAATGTACACTTACAAGTAAAACAGGCAGCATAAAGCGTGAACTTGCAGAAAAGTTAGTTCTTAACCCCAGTGCAAGATTGCCTATGGCTTGAACTGCTTCTACAGCAACAGCAATATTTACATCTGTAATAAGCTGCAAAGAGGAGCAATTGCACAAAGCAGATTTATAAAATCACTTCCCATAATACTAAATAATTAGGTGAATTTAGACGCATTAATAAATACCTTCTTAAGTGTACGGCAAATTTCTGAAAAATCTCCAGGAGCGATCCTCTTTGTTGATGCAAGCTTAGTCAACTCAGCAACAGCATCTTTCCTCTCAGACCACTTAGTAGCTTTCTGGAAAAAGGAGATACCAAAAATATGTCACTTATTTGAATATATAAACTAACAGCAGAAATAAAAACAAGGTTACTAATTCTGACAAAACAGAGATGAGAAGCACCGACCACTCCGTTCCAAAACCCTGACTTCTCTAAAGGTGTTAAGATATCAACGGGGTCAACGAGTTCATATTCATCTATTTCTTGAGGAACTGCCACACAAAATTTGTCAGTATAAACATACAAGCATAAAACATAATTAAAAATCAAATATGCAAGCCATAAGGTTAGCATCTACTGTTATACTTCATCCATCAGTAGAAACAGCCTTCTGTATGTGTTTTCAACATAATGTCCAGTCTAGCTACAAAAAAATGTGGTTTTATAGCCAACACCCTTTTAACCAAATATTATAAGCCAACCTCAAGATTTACATATATTTATCTTAACTATTCCTTATATTACTTTTGAGAATCCATCTATACACAGCTTAAAATAAGAAAACAATGTGTTTCTAGCTTTTGTGCTCTCATATAGAACCAACTACCATTGACCATTTATACATGTTCGTAAATCATATTCATAAATACTTTATAATAAACTGAATTAACATTTTCATCAACAAAAACAGAAAAAGGACCGTTTAAGCATAAAGGAGTTCCGATATATTCGTGCGCCAAAGACTTAAGAAATATGAGGTGAAATATTATATAAAATAGCCCGCGTTATTTTTCACCCAGACTCCAGTTCAAATGGAAGCAAACTTGGACACTCATTGCATGAGCATATATTTTAAACAAATATTAGTGAAGAAATATAGCAATTCATTCAAGTTGATGACATACTCTCAGCAGCAGATTCTTCAGAAGGACCAGAGCCCGAAGTCTCAGCTGCAACTTCCGGTTCTGGTTCCTTGTCTTGCTCAGATCTGGTAAGAGTCGGAAAAAATATTCATAACTATTATCTATATTGCTATAAAAAAATATACATTAATTACTGATTAATCAATAAACTAAGAAAAATGTGAGCAGAGTGCAACACAAAAGCCAATTATAAATAGGACTAAGAAGTCTAAAGGAGCCACAAACCTTATTTTTCGAGTAGGCTTAGCAGCCCCTGTAACGTTGACAAGCTCCGCCTCCAATTCTTTTTTCTTCAACAAGAAAATTAAAAAAAAAATAGATTTATAGACAGAACATTAACAAGAAGTGGAAGCAATAATAGATCATCACGGTACCATTGTATCCCGCATTTTCTCAAAGAGTATAGACTTAACAGGGTCTCTGCCAATCCAACGACAAAGCTCAAGGGTTAGCCCTTTAGAAGAAGCTCGAACATTTTGGTCTTGATGATCAAAAAGTTCTGGGAGCATCTTTAATATTCTCTTTGGTGGCACAATCTTCGAACCAAATTCACTGATTGTAAGCAGAAAAGATTTCAATGTTATAAATGGCAAATGAAAAAAGTAAGACAGGAACCTTATAAAATTAAAACCAAGATAAATCAATTGCAAACCTTAAGGCTTGAAACATGACATCTATAGCAGGAACAACAGCTTTCGCAACTTTGTTTTTTATTGCTTTTTCCATAGAATCCTATCAACAAACAATTCAATAAGAAGACTGGCATCATTCAGAGAACAAAAAAAACATGACTGTATAAAGAAACAAATAACACTAGAAAACTATGCACATTGTGAATGAGTTGAACGCAGCAATCATGGAAGCTGTGTAAAAGACACATATAGACTAATACATGATGCTACGAAAATGAGAAAAGCTAACCATAGTTACCTAATACGCGGTTCGCTCCGGTACGGGTACGCAGTTCGGGTACACAATTCGCTAGAGTTAACGTATTCGGTACGGAGGGGGGTAGGTTCATTTCGGTACGAACCGGTACGGTGTACCATGTAGTTCGGTTCGATGTACCCGAATGAAACATAGGTTCAAATACAATATAATACTTATTGTCAAATTCCAAATCAAAACATCAAATACAATTTATTGGGCTTAATAATAATGTAAAACGAGAGTGGGCTGGGCCACCACATCCAGAGAATTTATTCAACTAGAGAAAACCAATTTATTGAACTAGATCCAGAGAATTTAATAATAATGTGAAACTAGAGTGGGTTGGGCCACCACAAACAATTTATTGAACTAGATCCAGAGAAAACCCTAAAAGCTCTCGCTTAATCCAGTCGATCTAGAGAGAGAAAGGGTAATAATCCAAAATCGTGAACCAGGCAGCAATCGAACCACCGAATTCCTTTCCCAAAATCGCGAATTGGGGCAGCAATGGTACAACGATTTCATGCTATTGGATCGCCGAACCATGGTTGGAAGATCGCCGAACCAGGTAACTCGAATTCGCCATACCATAGCGATTTGGTAAGCTGCGAATTTCGTTTTGGTACATCACGATCCAATACGGGGATCGCGGGGGCTGAGCGAATTCGGTAACTATGATGCTAACGTCCTGCGAACTTTGAGATGCTATAGTGGAAAGTAATACTCTAGATGACACACAAACACTAAATCAAGCTTAATGTTGCACAAGTAACATTTGTGTTATACTTTTAAGACAAAAGTTCAGTTTCATTTATCAGACGGTTAATTTCAAAACAACATAAAACACACTTTTGATGATTTTAAAGCCATAATTAGTCACTGCATTGTTATACAATCACAGGGAGTTGTGAGATTAAGCTGTTCTATATTCTAGTACCAGGTAACAGTGTCTTTTAGTAGGATTGCAGACAAGAAAAATAAAATTTTGTCATGTGTTTGGGAAATGTGGTTGATATGTGAAAATATAAGGAAATAGAGAATGTAAGTTTAGTTTATGGTACTCATGAAAATATATGAACTGAGGCGATAGGTATTATAACAGACAAGAGTTCAAAAAACAATGCAATTGAGATTAAAAGACAAGAAAACGGAATCACATTAGCCAACCTAGTGGTTGCGTATGTAGTTTATCAATGCTATTAGTGCACACGCACTGACACCCCTTGCTAAAAGCTTAAAGTATCCATAGAAATTATAGGGAAAACATAAAAATACAAGTTCAAGGCATACCGATTAGCAAGAAGCTCTTTGTACAAGGTGCTCTTAATGATCATATAGGTACACAGATGGTAATCTTTAGAAAAAAAATCATGAGATTTATGTTTATGGTAACAAGAAACAAAGAGACAGGCCATGAAACAGTGGTTGTAAACACTTCCTTTAGAAATATCACTGTCACCTAATAATCTTTAGTGGACAAAAACCTAGTTTCATTACACTTTGCACTTGCTAGGAGTCGAAGTGGTAGACCGTATTTTGTGAAATCACGCCAGGAAGCGTGTAATAATACAGCATAAGAATCTTTAAAAAGGGGACTTTATCGCATGCAACAAGCTCTGTCCACATAAGCTAACCTACACGTTTAAAATATGCAAATGCAATATCTCAAGTCTCAACAAAAAAACATACCAAGAATACATCCACAGCTTCCAACTCCACCCAAAGCATAAACACAATCTGCGCCTTCTCCACCGTCTTTGGCCGCCCCGTAAGGCATTTTGCCACAACTGCATCGCAAACTTCCTTGGCAAACCTACACCAATACATAATCACATCTTCAGTTTCTAAAAACATAGAAGCAATAGACATTTAGATCTAGTCTGTTTGACTGCCTGAAGTATAGGCTACATAAAATCAATGTTGTCACACATTCACATACGTTCCTTATAAACATGTTGGACAGAAACATAACACCACAAAACCCAAGCTGCAATGGTACAATTATTCAACCAAAATATAACGTAGCGAATACAAGTTATCAAAACCACAAACGGAAACAAAAAGAGTAAAACCTTCCAGCATCAGCATCTGCCGCTTTTAAGTAAGCAATTAGGGCATCGAGTGCCTTATCTTGTACAGGCGCATTCGAATCTGCAACCGTCTTCTTAAAAAAATGTCCTGATCAAACACCACGAGAAAATAAAATCAACAAAAAATCAATATTCAACATACATTACACGGATCGAGAATAAAACCGACCGAACTTAGATCTACAATAACCAAAAAGTAGAAAATTAATTTTCAAAAAAAAATACGAAGAACAAAAAACCCTAGAAATGAAACAGACTAACCTAATTCACGGATGCGAGGATCTTTAGGATCCGTGATAGCGTCGCAGAGGGCGGCAAGGTCAATGTTGCCATCGTTACGAACCTTCCAGTTCTTATGCAACAATCGATCCTCCCACGGCAACTTCTTGGCCTCCTTCAACAACTTCTCATCTTCCGACATTATGTGGATGAATAATTACGTGCATATAGGTTATCGAATCGGAGTCTGTGAGTTGTAGTGTGCAGGGAAGTAGAAGAAGAAGAAAAGGAACGTCTCGGTGGTTGTTTAACCTCTTTCTTCTCTCAATTTGAAAAGGAGGAGATTAGAGAGAGAAGGAGGGGGGGAGATTTGATTTGGGGAATGTTGGGGGAGGGGTGAAATTTGAGTTTTAGGAATTGGGGGATGACGACGGTGTGTGTGTGTAGGGTCACGTTACAAGTATGTGCCCTGCCGTCCCCGGGTCTAGATTTGGAAATCCCAACATAAAACTGTTAGATTATTATTGCAATTAATTTCTTTTAAAAAGGTTATTGGAATTTATAAAATTATTTCAAATCTAAATTATGAAACTTCGATCTGTATTTCACTATGTTATCTTTGTAATCGACACCGGATTGTTATTAAACACCTTATTGTTTCTTGACTTTCGTATGCTCCAACGTGTGGTAAAAATAATAGATTGCATCAATTTCCTTCTAGTGTTGTTACCTGATAGAGACTTGTGGGACTCTAAAATGTCACGAAAAGAGAAAGCATATATATAGGAGATAACTTACACCACGAAGACATACCTTGCCAAACCGCACTTGCGATGAAGCAGGAAGATAACAAGTGATAGGTCGATTCTCGACTCTCCCCGCAACGCGAACAAGATAGCGAAGGAATAGAGATGTTCGTTCAAGATAGAGCTTCAAGTGTAGGTAGTCTCTCCGTCTCGGCTCTCCAACAAAAGATATTGACTTTTATCGGAATTCAATTATTATCAACACTCTTAATAGCAAGTGTTAGTGGCATTTGTCACCGACAACACCACCGCCTCCACTTTGTTAAATGGCCCTTAGCTTGGTAAAACGTTACTTTGACCACCTCAAGTTTTAAAGTTTTAAGTTCACCCCCTATACTATATATATATATATAATATGTTTTTTCTTAATAATTTTCGTTTGTTTGTTTAATTTTTTTTCTTAACGTCCCGGTATAATTTTTTTTTAAGACGCAGTCGTATTCAAAATAGAGTATTTTTGAGGTATCGTGAGTTATATCAACTAACGGTGACGTGTTGGTACCGTGAATAATGAGACCGACACCGACTGAAAAACATCGGTACCGTTATGTAACTGTCTTTTATCTATATTTCGATCTCCACAACCGAGTCGTCGTAACTTGAACGTTTCTTTTATGTATTTAACCACATTTCTTTTTTTGTTTAGCCACGTTAATGTCACCGTCTCAACCATTTAAGGTCCGCCTCCCGCAGCGGAGCACGAGGGCAAAATTTATTTAACCACTTTTTTTCTTAGCCACGTTAATGTCACCGACTCAACCGTTTTAAGTCCGTCTATCGCCGCGGAGCGCGGGGCAACATTTCTAGTTCCATAAAAAAGACATAAGAATTATAAAGATGTCACAACTCGACCAGGGGGCTAGGCGTGATGATCGAATACCAAAACAAAACACAGCGGAAATAACGTGAAATATATTTTATAAATGCTATGGGTCCAAATAAGTCAAAATATACATTCACAATAGTACATGTCATCTAAATACTAACTAAAAATAAAATAAAGTGACGAGTTCTATTTCCCATCATAGTTATCTCGGGTGAAGTCTATGGCTCGACATAAGTCTTCTAATGAGTCATCTATCTTCAAGCAAGCTCGTGTCTAAGTTGTTAGTTTCCATACTCGAGAAGGGTACCTGTATACATGCTTAAAAATATTGTGTCAACTAAAAAGTTGGTGAGTTCACGAGTTTAGGTAATAACGCATATGTATAGAGAATCAAAAAATGTATGGTGCAAAATTAAACAAGTTCACAATTAACCTTGTGCCCACAACCCGTGGACATCTAGAAATAATAATAATATACCCCTAACTCATACCCCTTATTGTTATGGGTTTAATTACTCATGCCTGCCAACATAAGTTTAAAACTGTTAAACGAATATACGTCACAAGATATATATTATCATTCAATGATTATCATTCCACGGGAGGTTGTCCCGGTTACGTCGGACCCATGGTGTGCGGGGGTTTCACCAGATAGTACTACCCATATATTCGCTGGCTCCAAATGAGTTAATGATTGTGTGCTAGAGATCGGGGATTCGTTACGGCAGCTAGAACGGCTTTATTTAATTATTACACCAAATATGTAAACGGTATCGAAGCATGTAATCACCCCAAAAGTTTAAGTAAAAGAGGGGAAAAGCACATGAACTCACCTGGTAATCTTGTATATGCCATATCAATATGCTAAAGTTGCGAGCTTGCTATCGTGTGTGTAGTCAACAGTACATATCCTAATTATAATGATGACATTAGAGTAATGTCATTAACCGTGTGGTTGAGCTCGACCGATTCGTTAAGGTGTTGGGTCGTTTGGTAAAAGTCTCGAGTTGTAAACCTCTATTTATTATTCTATTAGTTGTACTTATTAGTTTGATTAGAATGTCTGCCTTCTCATTATCATTCCATCAGTATATATAATAAAAAAATACAAGAGAAACCCTAATCTATCTTAGGAATGGATTACAATATATCTCTATGTAACAATATTGCCTAACAAATCTGTAATTGATATATACAATATATTTCGGCTAATAGTACTATAAAAACGTTGGTTTGAGTTAGTATTTGTGTATAATGGTAATACTTGTGTATATCTTCTATTATAAGTAGTAGAATAATGTTTCAACCTGAATTAAAGTAATACTAAGTATTATAATAATGGTTCGATTCAAATAAAGTAACACTAGGCATTAATTACTTACGTACGTATTTATATATATAATATATATGTATAAATAACTAATATATATACAAGTAGTTACATTTGTTTCGAAGATAATAATCAAAGTCTATAGTTACGCATATACATATGTTCAAAATATACTCGTATAATATAAATCATAAGGGTTGCAGAAACTATTTATGTTCGTCTAATACTAAAACATAATTATAGTGTTTAGTTTACAAATGTTAGTAATATCTAAGTTTGTATTTTCATAAAGCCACATAAAAATATATTTGTATCGAAAGTAAATGTGGGGTTTATAAAATGTTTGTACATGTGAATATACATAATGTATAAAGTATCATGTCAAATCTTGTTTTCGTTAACTAATGTTAAGTAAAATAAAATATGGTTAAGTAAGCATGTATGTATATGTAAGCAAAACAAGGTTATACATGTATATGTATATATGTGCATATATATCACTTACAAGTATGTTTGTGTTTGACTCGAACAATGTATGTTACTTATATAAATATGTTTTCCTTGAAATTAGGTGTTTATGGTTTATAATCATGCGTTTGGTTAATAATAAATGTAAAAGTAAGTGTAATAATATAACTATGTACCCAAGTAAAATATCAGTTTATAAAGTCATATAATAATAAATTTCAAGTAGTAATAATAACAAAGATAATAACACTTTTAGTAGTGGTGACGACTTAAATAATGTTAGTATTAGTAAATTCAAGTAATAATAATAAGAATGTGAATAATTATGATATTAGTATTATTTAAACAATGTATATCATGAACTTTAGTAATATCGGTAATGGTACTAATAAGTTTATAAGAAAAATTCAGTACTTAATACTATCATGTTACAAATTAATATTTAATGTTAAAAATCATGTTAGTGATAATCATAATAATATTTATAATAATAACTAATAAAAGTAATGGTAATAATAACGTATCTTTAGTAATTATAAAAGTAGTAATATTAATAATGGGTGTAACGGTTTTGATAAAGAAAGTGTCGATTTATAAGGTTTTACAATAAATACATTTTTAGTAATAATAATAACGATAAACATATTACTTTTAATAATAAAAACAAATTTTTTTATATAGTTATTATTTAGTTTTAAATAAATATTTATAGTACTTACTCTAAATATAAAAAAATAGTATAACTTCTTTTAATAATATTAGTAATAATAATATTAAAAACATTTGTAACATTAGTAATATTTGTTCTAAATATACTAGAAGTTTCAATAATTGTAAATAATATTTATAATCATGCTATTGATAACAAAGATCGTAACTTTTGTATCATTAATATGACTTAGCTTTGAATGAATATTTGTAGTACTTGTGACTAAATAAAATAACAATAATAAAAATACTACTCTAATAATAATAATAACAATAATAACAATAATAGTATATTTATATAAACATGAGATGATATGTTTTTAATTCATATATGTGGCAAATTTATAATTATATATATATATTAAGTTTTATATAATAAATAATCGTTTTTAGTTTATAACTAATATTTTTGATTATATAAATGTACTAATGATGGTTTTTATAATTTTAGTTGTACTAAATAATGTATTTTATAAGTGTATGTGTATATATATATATATTAGGGGTGGTAATCTTGACCCATTCTTCAAATAATGGGTTAATTTGGGTATAAAATCAATTGTATATGGGTCAATTTGGGTCATATTAGATTAGTCAACGGGTCAATTTGGGTCACCTCATATTAGTTGACGGGTCAATTTGGGTCATCTCATATTAGTTGACAGGTCAATTTGGTTCACCTAAAATTAGTCAACAGGTCAAAATGTATTATAAAACTTGTTAACTTAAAAATAATGCAAATGGGATAGCCTCCCCACCACCCACCGCCACCCACTCTACCGCCGCCTCGAAGCCACCACCCCCGCCGCCCACCACCACCACATCGGCGCCCCTCGCCACCTTTCTCCCGCTGCTGCAGCCTACCGCTGTACTCCTCCCCCACCGCTACCGCGCCACTAACACCACCCCTTCACACCACCACCACCATCACCCGACGTCCTCTTGCGTTCGACGCTTTGCCACCGCCACCACACGCATTCGCCGCCAACCATCCGCCACCGCCTGTTGCGGCGACCTACCCACCCCCACCCCCACCCCACCACGCCGCCATCGCCCGATCCTACCCACCACCCACCCCAACCACGCCACCAACCACACGCCGCAACCACCGTCGCCACCCACCCCACCCCTACCCCGGCCCCACCCCACCCTACCCCCACCCCACCTCCTTCCTCAGGCGGGTGGCGACGTAGTGGGGTGTGATGGGTGGGGGTGGGGGTGGGTAGGGGTGGGTGGGGTAGGGTGGGATAGTGGGTGGGGACGATCTTGCGATGGCGGCATGACGGGTGTGGTGGGTGGGGAAGGGGGTAGGGTAGGGTGGGGTGGGTGGGGGTGGGTGAGGGTAGGATGGGTGGCGACGATCTTGCGATGGCGGGGTGTGGTGGGTGGGTAAGGTAGGTGGGGTGAGGTAGGGTGGGTGTGGGTGGGGACGATCTTCCGATGGCGGCATGGCGGGGTGTGGTGGGCGGGGTAGGGTGGGGTAGGGTGGGTGGGGACGATCTTGCGATGGCGTGGGGTGGTGGGTGGGGAGGGTCGGGACGATCTTGCGATGGCGGCATAGATGGGTGTGGTGGGTGGGGAGGGGGTTAGGGTGGGGTGGGTGGGGTGGGGTAGTGTTGGGTGGAATGGGGTAGGGTGAGTGGGGGTTGGGTGTGGTGGGGGTAGGTGGGTGGCCGCGATCGGATGGCGGCGTGGTGGGGTGTGACGGGTGGGGGTGGAGTAGGGGTGGTGTGGGTGGCGGCGATGTCATTTGGACTCAAACCCAATTTATAGTTTTTTTTTAAACAACTCGTTTTGACCCGGACTAATTTTGCTCCAAATCCGTTTTGACCCGAAGTTATTTTGCTCCTAACCCATATTGACACGAACCCATTCTGACCCGAAAACGTTATGACCCGTGACCCAAATCCGCCCGACGCGCCCAGTTTGCCAGGCCTAATATATATATATAAATTTTATATCTTTCTTTTTGTTTGGACGGAGACCCGATTGTTTACAAATACTCGAACGAGATTCGGTTTTACATCTATATCCCGAGCGGTCGGGATCGACTCAGTTAAGCTCAACTAGTCTATTACACACGTTTACATACAAAACAAATACAATTTACAAAATAAAAGCTTAAAAACCTGGCGAGCGTTTATACCTCACTGCTCGTATGCAAACCCGCTCGTTTAAAGACCCGTTTAGAGAAACGTTGACCACCTTTGACCCGCATTTTCTGCTGTTGACCGACCTTGACCAGGGTTGACTTTCGATGACCCGAACAGTCCCGCCTACCCTGGTGACGTCCCGTCTTCACCATAACCTGTCAAAAATCCATATGAACACCTGGGAATGAAGACCCGGCCACCTAATCACCCGGTCTTGCCGGAAAAACTCGTCGGGAACGTTAAAAAGAACAACAACGCGAATAATGTATAGATCTATACTCGAGAGGACGTGAAAAAGGAAAAAGAAAACTGAATGGTGACTCATCTCGACCTCGTCGGAAAGACGAAGCCGGCCGGAAGACCCATCTTGGCCGGAACCCTAGTTCCTGCCACATCAGCCGTGGACGGGTTGGGGAGGCCACCGGTTGGCCGTTTCTTTCTCTACCTCTATACGCATCTCTCTCTCTCACTCCTGCATGTCTCCTTTTCTCTCTCTAGGGTTTTTTATAAGAACTAAAGGTGTAGGATGGGGAAGACTAAACTCACCATCACTGTGAGACAACCGCCGTTAGGTCGGCCGGAGGGGCCACCGGAGATGGTGCCGGCACCCTCCTCCTCCTGCTCTCTCTCACTACTTGCACCCATATGTGTATTTGTTATGTTTTAATATTTGAAAAGGAATGAGTAAATGAGAAAATAAATGAATCAGTTTTAGGAAAATTGATGATGACAAAATCTATCAAATTCCAAGCGAAGATTTCTTAGGTGATGTGGTATGAAATCAATTGTTTTTGATTTCCCCAGACTAATATCTTTAAAAATATTATTAAATTCTTAAAAGATCGGTCTTGGGTGAAGAAAAGAAAATAACAAAAACTAGAAGCGGTAACCGTACTGGTTTTGACATATCACGTATGCTTTAGAGTCTCCGTCATTTAAATTAAATCCGAATTTTAATTCTATAATTTTTATAATAATAAGATGCGTTAATAAATATAGTTTAAATATATATTCCGAGAAATCTCCGTTCCGACGCGTCGACACCGCATGTCTCATACGCGTTCGCCTACATAAACGTCTCGCGCTCCGTTTAAATGATATTATTAATAATGATAACTAATAAATTTAAATAATTATTTAATTTATTCACTTAGTCTCGCGGTCCTAAAATAGTCGGATGGCGCTCCTGTAACGCGTGTCTAACCGCAGATGCTCACATTAAATGTTTCGCGTCTCGAGATTAATTATTATTTTATAATTCCTATAAATATATATCGTGTCAATATATGTCATCTAAATATTTGTTTTGTATAAATTCCGTTTCGGCTGTTGTCTAAGCCGGTACATGTTGACAACGCGCGTGCCACACACGCTTGCTCAGACTAACGATTCGCTTCGATAATTTATATTATTTATTAATACTAATATTATTAAATATAATAATAAATAATTATATATTTTATTATGCTATTTCTAAAACAGTCGGTATCAATCTTGTACCGCGTGTTCACATGCGTCTGTTCCGGATAAAGCATGTCGCGTTCCACAAGTATTTATTAATTCTTAAATAGTAATAGTATTAATATTAATAATTTAATGCGATAGGTATAGAATACATACTTGTTTATATTATTTAGTTATACCGGATCTAACAAGACCCGTTGATGTCCACACCGGTGTTTGTCGCAGTAGCGCGTCGGATAACGGATATTAAGACGTACGAGTGTGTTAATCGTTCTAACAGTTCTCCGTGTAAACGGTTTAGGTCTTAATCATTATAAATTATATCGAATCATGAAATGATCCGTCAAACAATGTTTATTAGTTTGTTTTGGATTCGGTTCGTATATTAGGCATTTAGTTGGGCTGTTAATGGGCCGAGTTCGTTTATCTACATTTGAGTCAAGCCCAATGGGCCTAGTTCAGTTGTGTAAGCACAATGTGTTTACTGAGTTCTAAATGGTAGCACAAAGTGTTTGAATTTGCTATCCAGTAGTTCAAGTATCAAAATAGATAACACGTAATTAAATAAAAAAAATCAGGCCCTAAATTTAGGGTTGTTACAAAAGATGACCCATACCATCAATGGATTTCCTTATGGATTGAACTCTAAAACCCTTTTCGCTACGTCCAACCTACAAGTCTATGTTGTAGCTGATTTGACCCGTTTTTGCAATTGCTTTCCAAACACATGTAGCCGAGACCCTAATCGGGAAAGATGACCAATAATGAAGGTTATTACAATGATAATTATAATATTTGTAAATACTAATTTTTGTAATTATAAAGTAAAAAATAATAATGAAATGGAGACAAAAAAGATCTTTGATAATTAGGACAAAAAATGTTAATTACACAAAGATACTACTTATACGTGGTGCCACTTTTTATTGCATTAATTCATATTTAATATTGTATGAAGTTTTCCAATGTTTTTGAAGAAGCACGTGATTTTTAATACTTTTTTATTTTAAAAATAAAATAAAATTTAAACAATTTCACTTGGATTTTTGTATGAACATCGTCACCTTTAAAGACAAAGTGACGTGCCTTATTGTTTTTTGAGTCGAGTAACTTAGATAGCAAAATCATTTTATATAAAGTCGAATAGATCACTCCTAAAAGGTAATGTTCATTGTCTTCGAAATACACATTTTTTTTTGAAAAACTAGATTTATATACAATTTTTGAGAATCATGCATGGTTTAAAAAGTGTATGCTTCTTCCAATTGCTCTGTTCACCTTTGATTGACTGAATTTGGGGTGAGAAACCCAATGTTACAAGCCTAAATAGTGATGTTGAAAGTTCAATTTCATACACAAGAGGGTCCAAAATTTTGTTTACATATAGGAGGCGGTATATGTAAGCCTAATGTAACACATTAGTTGATCATATAACTCTTATGGTGACTTGGTGAGTGCGATCAAGCGCCTTAAATGGCTCATTGTTGTGCTGCAAGCATTTGTTCCCTATATATATACATGTCAACTAAAGTTCTTGTTTTTTTAAAAAATAATAAATACTACTGCACAGTGTCGGTTTGTATTTGTTGTGCGAGCTCTCTTGTTAAGTTTTCAGCACGATCATCGTGTCCCCCTGCAAATGAATAGACGCGAAATGCAAACTGGAATGCCTTCCAAAGGACTTTCCCTGAATTAGTTTTCCTCCCATTTCTTTTAGATGCACTTGCCAATTTTCTTTCCTGTTTGAATACAGAAAAAGAAACCATCAATTGAATATGATCATATCTCCATCATCAAATTAACTTATATCATACACTGATGTAGATATATTAGTTTTTATTGGATTTGAATTCGGATTTTATATCTCTATGTTATCTAAAACTTTGATGATGCTTAGATAAAAAATGCATTGATGCTGATGACAAATGTATATTAACTTTTGGTTAATTGCCAAAAAACTACTGAAAAATAATTCAAAATTGTAAAAATTAAACCATATTATTATATAATTACAAAATATGTAGTAATTTATTAACAATGCATTATACAAAAATAGATATCAAATATTTTCAGATGCACATATAACCATAGAAACTCAGATTACTTGTATTTTCATATATCCATACACAGCTCCATACATAGCCATACAATGAAGTAACAGGGTGTATTTGACTGTTGCCGTCACTTCGACCCCATTTACCTTTTAATGGGCTGGTTTGGTTATGCTTTATCTCTAACGTGTCAAGTGGAAGGCAAACTATAATATTTAACTAAAAAAGCACAAGAGATCGGTAAAAATCATCCATTTTTTTTCAAATGCATGAAATCTCCAAAATTGCTTTACTAGAAATGGTTTAAGTTATTTATTTTAATATTTGTTTTGTAATCATATATAACATAATTATTTGTAAACTTTAAAATCAGATTAAAACGTGTTTGGCATGTTTTGAATCGGCATTATACAATAACCTAATTTTGACATGTTACCAGACCCACCCATTTTGCCACCTCTACTTTTTATAACAGAATCTAGTAAATCTATAGTGTCAAATAAATTAGATCAATCATGAAATTGAAATTTAATCAACTTGGCCTCAAAAGAAAACAATCTCTCCCTTTCTTCATAGTGTATTAGGAAGACATTTGACAGAATTACCTTTAGTGCCAATTCCATACAGCTTGAGGAAACATCCACCATCAGTTCTTTGATTCTGGTAAGTATAGCAAAATCAAAATGAATGTTTTGGCTCTTAAATTTCTTGATTTCTTCATCCTTCGTTCGGTCTAATGTGTCCAATTCTCCTTTGATCTTGACGTGACATTGCTTATCTGTTAGTGATGGAAAAGGGAAATGGTCTGAGAGTATGATAAGTAGGTGGATGTTACCTTATTGAAATAATTCTCAATTCTATCAAGAAGTTGGTTTGCTGGTGGCTCTATATTCCAGTTTTGCAAATTAGTGGCTATTGCATCTAACTTAGAGTATAATGCTGCAGCCATTCTCAATCCTTCCAACTTCTTACTAGGAAAATCTTCAAACCTTGCCAGAACCTAGTCACCAATAAAGTTAAATTTGAAAATGTTTAGCTTTCAAAATTACATTAATATAATTAAATATAGTCATTGTATCATAAGAGTGTAGACCTGTGTTTCATCGGTTAGTTTCTCAAGATGAGATTCCACATATTTGTGGAAGTTTATGAGCTCATCCATGTCTGTTGTTTGGAAAGATATCAGGGCAGCTTTCACCTCTTTGATGGAATTTGAATAATTTTTAACATCCTCTTCGATTTGCTGAAAGTAGGATGATCTGAGAGTAAAAAAGTTAAAAATATAGGAAACAATAGAAGTTTATAAATGTGTAATCAATGTTTGGTTGAATTTACCTTTTTGTCATCTCTGCTAGTGCATCAGCCATTCCCTTTTTTTCACTACCACCAGAAGCAGCCCCAACTTTACTGTTTTTCTTTTGCAATGTTTTATTTTTGGTACCCGATCCTTCAACCTTTGCTTTGAGTTGGCGGTACAGGCATCCCATCTGAGATGATCGTCTTAATTTACTCACTGATTTACGCAGCAATCTGCCACCATTACCAGCAGCAGGGGGTGGTGGTGGAGCACCCCCTTTGACCTCTTGCACTGGTGGTGCTGGGACGGATCCACCTGATGAAGCAGTGGATGGTGGTGGTGGAGGAATGCTTCCACGTGCTGTGGGAGCTGTTGGAGGTGGTGGAGGTAATCCTACTGACACAGGCATGCCATTGCCTGACAACAAAGGAGGTGGTGGTGGTGGTGGTGGTGGCGGCGATGTTGCTACATTACTTGCGGTGAATGAGGGTGGTGGAGGTGACAGTGATGTTGTATTACGGGTTGAGGATGGTGGCGGGGGCGGCGGTGGAGGTGATGCTGATGTTGCATTACTTATTGTCATTGAGGGTGGAGGTGGAGGTGGAGGTGGCACTGGTATTCCAGTAACACCTTCTCCCACTGAGAGAAGTGGCGGAGGTGGTGGCGGTGGCGGTGGTGGTGGTGGTGGTGGTGGTGGTGGTGGGGGAGGAAGAATTCCTGGTGCTGTGGCCAATGATTCTGCTGTGTGGTTTGTGGCCATATTTGGTGAAGATATATCTTCTGTTTCCTTGGGAAGGGATTCTGGTGATGAAATCTCCAACTTCCCACATGGCTGCGGTTGACTGGCTTCTGAATCCAATAACTGTGGTGGCGACGACACTATTGCTGCTGAAATGGATGGCCTTTCAGAAGATGATGATGATGACCCTGCTTCCGGAATCAACTGTATATTCTCTGAATCTATAATTGATTTTAAAGATGATGATGGTAGTGAAATCTCCATTTGCACTCTTACATTACAATCAGGATTCCCATTTTTGTTCTTCCCTTCATCACCTTCAGCTACATGAGGGTCCATCTGGAATCACAACTCTTAATATCAATGACATTTAACTTCTCTACATCTTGAACTTGAGACAGCAGGGATGGAAAACTGGCAGGTTGGGTAATGGTGTCAGAACAGGTCAGGTTGACCCAAAAAAAAAGGTTTTGTCCAATTTATTTTTAGTAATTAATGAATGCCAAATATGATCCAAAAAAATATTATTCCAATAATAATCTGATATCAGACTCAAATAACTTAGGAGATTTTATGCATTTAAATACACACTATTTGATCCATTTCCTTTTAATGTACTTTTAGATTTTACCTATTTGACCTGTTAGAAATAAAACATAACCCGAATCAACCCGTTCATTAGTAAACGGGTCAGAATTGCCACATCTAGTTAAGAGAACAGGTAGAGAGAATGTAACTTATGAGCATGCCTTTGCAGATATGTTATTTGAAAACTTGTGGAGAACTGAAGTTGGTGAAGGTGCTTTGTCCGGATAAGACCTTGAAGAAGATTTCCCATTTGAACTAGAAGGTGAGTCTACATTGTCCTTCATTTCTTTACCATTATTCATATCCATTTTATTATAGCTTCTCTCCCGTGCCACATTAATTATGTCATCAAGCAAAGCCAATGCTATAATAAACCACAAGAACCATATTACAAGATGATTAACTTGAGTCTTGAGTCATATACATTGTAAAAGCATCAACTTACCATGCTTTTCCAAATCACAATTCGCTTCGTCATCTGTTTTGGATTTGACCATCCATTCATCATTATGCATCCATTGCTTCCCAAGAGACTTGATAGACGCACAAAGCTCATTTATTGCCTATTTGCAGAACTCATTCATTACTCTAAACCAAAACTTTGAAGTCAATAAAATCCACAATTATATTTTTACATCTAGAAAACCTTATCCATAGCTCCTTCTGAATCTGATACTGAAACACAATGCACAACATCCGGATGTAACTTATGCAGTTCTTTGACAGTGTGCTTCACCAACTGCATATAAACCAGAGAAACAGGTTGGATCAACAATTTCTAACACATTTTTCAAACAATCATACTTGAATGATTGAATCACTTGTCTCATTTTGGTCATCCAAATGAGTAAATCATACAAATAACCATACCTCAATAATGTTTGAAGAACCAATACAGGGAGGCAAATCAACCAACTCCCTAAAGCTCATGATCTTCTTTCGAAGCTCAGTCGTTCTGTCAGAGTAGTCAGCACGATACGACCTCTGCACCAGCGCAATTTCTGTTTCTCGAGCCTTTTTTGATGATTGAGACCTTTTACTATTCCTCGAAAGGTTTTTACTCGTCCCCGAGGTATGTTTTCCTTTCTTTCAGATCAATAACAAGTCAATCAGCCACGTTATTAATTTATTATACATCTATACTACTAATGCAAATCCTTTAACTCATTTGGGCTTTTCATCAAACACGTTATGTGCATTAGATCAGTAGCATGTAATCTATATCCAGCATTCAGCTTTTCTTGCTTATGAATCATACTAAATTACATTTAATCAGCAGGCATGATAAAAGAAACGTTGACTTGTCAAAGATTCAGAATTTTATAAAATCTTTAGAAGAAGAAGAAGATTACCCGAGATCGAGAAGGCTTCTTTTGAAAAAGACAGCCGAAACATGCCATCCCAAACGACTTATGCCGCATCGCAACAGAAATCGGTTACCCCTTTGGGTCAAATCATAGGGTTCAGTAGTACTTGGGTTGAACAAGAACCCTAATGGTTGAAAATTGAACAAATTAATGCAGAAAAATACCTAATTGAAAAGGAAACCAACATTCAAATTGAAACACATTATCGTGATTCGTGCGACCCTTTTTCTGGACTCTGTTCGTCGAATCGAAAGAGTCCAGAAAATTGAGAAGAATTTTCCAATTTTTATATATTTTGGATGTATTTTTAATAATAATAATGTAAAATGAAATGCCCTAATTAAAGTTCGCGCGTTTTGTGTTCTTGAGTTCCAAATCCAACCTCCGTGAAAAGAAAGAATGGAAGCTTGGTATTTATATGGTATGAATGCAATTACATAAATAGTCCCTAAACTAAATCTCTGTTTGCAAAAGTAGCCCCTTCAAATCTTTACTTTTGGCGTTTATTATTAAGATAATACAATTACCATCTTGGTGAAGAGTAATGTACACTTTTATTTACGCTTTGTACAACAGCCATCCTTGCTTCTCACGGTGTTCGATGTTGCTTCTTCATCAATTCGCTCTTTCTTATTTCTTCTTGCTTAATTTTCTTCTGCATAGATGTTTCTCTGCTAACATATTCAATGACGGTAATCTTCCTTACTTGGCTGCTTTATTACTTCCACGTCCATCAAGAAATACAAAGAGAGAGGCACCATTCAGAGAAGCAAGAAAGCCAGGAAGAGAGAGAGAAGGAGAAGGAGATCACCGTCGACAGCAACGGTGGTATTCTAGAGAGGCCATCGCAGAGGCGGTGGTGTCGTTTTGGAGACGGTTACTGGCGGGAAGCACGATACCGGCAATCGTCAAGATTCCGAACAGGTATGTGCCATTATCTTCCATTTCCACTGCCACTCTGGTTTGCTTCTTAATGGTATCGATTGTTGTGTTTTCCTAAACAGGGTTTCCACCGCCACTCTAATTTTTATGATATTTATGTCGCCTTATGGTTCTTAAATCTAGTCCGACCAGGTAAGACGACTGATTCGATGTCCAGTATCAATGCATATACCTTAAAATAATTGGTTGTAAATTTAACATACTTGTATATATGTTGATTACCTCTTATTGACAAGTAATAATTTAGACATGTGCATGATTCCAAAATATTGTTGTCCGCTAATTCTAAAATGAAAGATCTTGATGAGAGTTATTATGTAATTGACAAAGAAACACACCAAAATCGAAACATTGGGACACTAGAACTATCCCAAAAGGCTTATATAAGCGAATCTTTAAAGATTTAATATGCAATATTGCTCCTATTCTTATCAATGCCCTAAATCATAGGCGGAATTTGAACATATCAAACTCATACCATATGCTTTAGGAAGTTTGTTGTATGCCCAAGTATGCACTCGTCCCGATAATGAATACATAATGGCATGCTAGGCGTGTATCAATAAAAATCCAACCTAGATTAATGAAAAGTTGCTAAAAATATATTGCGGTATTTACAATGAACAGAGGGTTGCAAGTTGACTTCTAGGAGATCATATGATCTTGAACTCGTCAGTTATACCGATTCTGATTTTGCGAAGTTTAAAAAGTATAGCTAGAGATACATTTTCATGCTATCGAGAGGGTCAATTTCTTGGAAGAGTCATAAACAACAAATGACTATCACATTTATTATGATGGCAGAACATGTTACATGTTACAAAGCCACGCTTATAAAAACATGTTACATGCTCCTAAAGAAAACATATTAAGGACACAAAGTAGTAAATTCCATTTAGAGGCTGATGAGAATTTGTGTGATAACATCGTGGTTGTGAGATTTTCAAACAATAGCTCTAGGAGATCATATGATCTTAGACCATCCCTCGACACAAAGTAGGCGTGAGTGTGGAGAACCATAATGTTAATGTTAAGTATATCATCACAATGACATGTTAGTGTTAAGTCAACGAGGTTCTTTATCACAATCATCATGGTTTCATCTTCATCATCAAACCAGAACATCCTCTCAAGTAAAATTTAAACCAACGAACTAAAAAAACAAAATAATTCCCACCAACGTGTTTATTACAAATTAACAAAAACATACATTATAGATACACAAAAATTATTCCAAAAAAAGTATAAATACTCGTATCATCAACAAAAACCACCCAGTAGTATTATACACCAACTCACAACCACCAAGGCAAAACACAAATCAAGAACTCCATAATAACAATCGTCTTCGTGCCAGTAGGCTGTGTGTGAATTCTCCTTTATGTATAACTTTTTACATGCCCGTTGCCTTTGAATTGGTTTTCTTAAGTGGCTTCTTAGAACCAGAAGCAACTGCACTGGCTGCGGTTCTTTCAGCAATTCTCCTTTGTCGTTCAGCCGCTAGCTCTTCCACCCTCTTTCGAATCTCATCTTCCTGTTTCAATAAAAAAATAATTCATAAATACCTAAAAGGATTATAGTATCGATTTCATAAGAAGAAATCATGTGCTTTTCGCCCTTTGACTTAGGAAGACCTAAAGATTCAAGATCCTTGTGTAAAAGCCAAAAATATACATGAAAGATATTGTTTTTATGACAAGAAACTATATCTTTTTGTCCTTTGACTTTGAAAGGCCTAAATATACATGAAAAATACCATTTTTATAAAAAGAAACCGTATACTTTTCGCCCTTTGACTTTGAAAGGCCTAAAGATTCAAGATCCCAGTCGAAGAGCCGAAAATATACATGAAAATTATTGTTCTATAGCAAGAAATCATATACTCTTCGCCCTTTGACTTTGAAAGGCTAAATATTCAAGATCCCAGTCGAAGAGCCGAAAATATACATGAAAATTATTGTTCTATAGCAAGAAACCATATACTCTTCGCCCTTTGACTTTGAAAGGCTAAATATTCAAGATCCCAGTCGAAGAGCCGAAAATTTACAAGAAAATTATTGTTCTATAGCAAGACACATATACTCTTCGCCCTTTGACGTTGAAAGACCTAAAGATTCAAGATCCTAGTGTAACAACCAAAAATATCATGAAAGATTATGTTTTTATAACAAGAAACCATATAGTTTTTGTCTTTTTGTCCTTTGACTTTGAAAGGCCTGAATATACATGAAAAATATCATTTTTATAACAAGAAACCATATACTTTTTGCCCTTCGACCTTGAAAGGCCTAAAGATTCAAGAATCAAGATCCTAGTTAATAATCCAAAATATAAATGAAAAGTATCATTTTTATAACAAGAAAAGCATATGGTTTTCACACTTTGACATTGGAAGTCAAACTTGTATTGACAGTTAAAATAGCTATTCGATCTTTGAATAATTTGACACTAGTTAATTTTGAATTTACAATACTTAAAGTTACTTTATGATATAACTATTGGTTTCACTTTCAAGGTTAGACACTTCTGTATTAAATTTTAAAATTAAAAGTAACTTGTTTGGCATTCAAAGTCGAATCAAAACACTTCCATACCTGTTCTCTTTTGCTTTTGTGAGCCACCGACCGACTCACCAAAGGTAACCTCTTGTCAGTTGGGAGAGATCTTGACAATGGTCGAGGCTTTGCCACCTTTTTTGTTTTAGGTTTGACCGGAGATTCTTCGGTTTGATCTTTTGTCTCAACAGGAGCCGGCTTGGGTTCAGACTTTGTGAACTGAACCTCGGTCCCATAGTCTATTTCAGGGGTCCATGAGGACCTAACCGGTGGCTCGACCCCAGAATCACGTGAGACCATCAAATAGAGGTCATCTGGCTCATAGAACCCAGTTTTTGCCGCTTGGCTAGACTCATTGGCATCGGGCTTATCAATGCTCTCAACCATGCTAACATCTGTTGACCGCCATTGTGAATCATATTGAACTGTTGTTTGTGGTTGTACCATGAAAGAATCATCAATGGGTACAATCTTTTTGTTTGTTTCAGATGAAAAAACATCACCTTTCATTGAAACATAGTCATCACTAAATGTTGACTTTTCTATTTGACTTTCAGAATTCTTGACCCCAAACCAATCTCCATCCCTTTTGTTTCTAATCATTGAGGATTCGGATCCAAGATCCCGGAAATTCGTCCTCCCATCGGTTCCTTCACCATATCTGTGCGAAATTACCAAATCAGCATCCGAAGAATCTCTACCCTTCATCCTAAAAGTCTCACCATTTTCAAAATCTTGAGAGCTGAACTTTCTTGATTCTTCGACTCCATTTCTATCAGGAACCACAAACGAGTCGTTGGTTCTCGCTTTCGGTTGACTTTTCACATAACTTTCAGACCCCACATCCATAGCATCATTTCTGATTGTGAAATGTTCATCTTGAACATCATCTTTCAAGAGCAGATTTTGAAATGCATCCCAATTTTCATTCTGTTTTCCCGATTCATTATCCAAATCAGCGCCTTTTTTCTTCTTTTCGTGTGATTTTGATGACTTACTATGGTGTTTCACCAAAGATTCAAGAACACCATCAACTTCATCTTCAGCAGAATCATCACTACCTCCATCAGAATTCTTCCTATTGGAAGTGATATAATTAATGTTTCGGATAACAACCGTTTTTGAAGACTTCTTTTTGTTCTTTTTAGATGACTTTTCATGCTTCGAGACAGTACCCGCATCACTAACTGAATCAGATTCTTCATCTTCATTGCTATCATCTTCTTCTTCCTCTGAGGAATCAGGTAATGGAGACTTTGACTTCTTTTTTGAAGATGATCTATGATGTCGGCCATGACCAGAATCATCAGCATTTGCGGGCCAATTCATATGAGCTGGATAATATGGAGGCATACCGGAGTATGGATACGGGTAATGTGGACCTTGTGGGCCCGGAAAATTGTACATATACTGAGGAATCTGGTTTGGCCATGGCATCTGCATCGGGACATTTGAAGGAGTAGATGGTACCTGATCTGTGTTATCTACAACAAAAATCTCTATAAACCTTGTGTGTGGTCAAATAAGTAATAATTTAATCCCAAAATTCACATGAACAATTCAACTTATGTTGTTCAAAATTCAATAATCCATAATATTTTGTTTGGTTCAACAGGGGATCATTGTTTTTTCTTAAATCTAAAAGGGCCTATAAGAATCAAGTTTCTTGCATTGTCTTGTTTGACTATAAAAGTCAAAACAGTCGTATTCTTTGGAAAAAGAGGAGAAATTTTAAATTTTGGATTGTTAAAAACTTCTTAATTGATAATGTGTTCTTAGTTCATCCTGGTACCCTTGTTCTCTCTCAAAATCTAAGCAAAACTATTTTAATACAGAAGTCAAAGTATGCTGCTGGGATACTGGTCAAAAGGGTATAAGTCAAAACATACAGGGTTGACATGCCAACACCTCTCTTGTCATTTCTTTAAAATTTCATAAATGATTACCATATCAAATACTATTACATTAGTTATCCACTTTTCTTTTGTAAAGCAATTTAAGAGATTGTAAACATTTTATAATGGCATGAGTGACTTTTAAATGTTAGACATGTTATCCGTTCAGGCAAAACTTCTTAATTTAGCCCGTTATACACACACACACGCACAATCACATAAAAGGGTAAAATTACGTACTTTTTTCACCTTCTGAATTCATCTGCTCAAAGTTGAGATCGTTGTTTAGAGTTGAAGCATTACTTTCAGTTGCAATTAGTAATCCAGAGGTACCAGGGTAAGCTAGTTCTGTAGGAGGATATGCTGCCACTGCTGCTAATTCATCCATCCATAGACCATCATTGTGCTTCTTCTTGCATAAATCTTTGAATTCTATGCATGCTTCCCTGTATTAAACACAAATTTACTAATATAAATTATAAAGATCTAAACATCAAGATTTAAAAACAAAATTATTAAAGTTCTATTTTCCAAAGATGGGACCCACAAATTTCAAAAGAATGGAGCCTTCTTTATTCATCTATCACATCAACACCATGGGACCCAAAAATCAGGGAAAGTTAAACCTTGTAATATGATTGTATTAGAATGTAATTGTGTGTTTAGGGTTTACATAAAGAGGTGTTTATATAGAACACCATATTACAAGTCTAGTCCCTATACTATATCACTTAGTCTAATATTCCCCCGCAAACTAAGCCCGGGAGAGATTTAGGTTGAAAATATAAAAACATAAAACTAAAAAGATAGTTGGACTTCTCCTTCTCCACCATGCTTTCGCCCGTCACACACTTTTTTTTTTTTTCTTTTTACAGCAATGGTAAATGGGCTTGTGAGGCCCAGCCTCAAAGGCTCAATCGAAACTACATTAGGAAAACCCTAATTTTCTTCCGGCCATCACCACTTCGTCGTTCGCCGGAGTTCTTCAACAACTATGGGTTTGTTCCCCCCCCCTTTTTTTTACTCCCTTATTGTAGATCTCTATTTTTTTTATTTTTTTTATGCAACCCTCGAATAAACGGAACTGAAAGCATTGTGGCTTTCGCGAGCCGGAAAAACGACCACTGTTGTATAGTGGCGGCGACGGGGAGGAGTTAGGGTTTAGGGCGGCGACGGTGGTGTTTGTGGTGGCGGATAGGGTACCGCCGCTGTGGCGGCTAGGGTTCCGCCGCTGTGGCAGCTAGGGTTCCGCCGGTTGTTTGGCGACGGTGGTGTTTGTGGTGGCGGATAGGGTACCGCCGCTGTGGCGGCTAGGGTTCCGCCATAGGTGGAGGCGGCAGTGGTGGTTGACGGCGGCAGTAGGAGTGGATAGAGAAGACTAAGCTCGGTTGTTTGGTGGTGGGGGATCTGGTTATTGAACGATAAAAAAAAACTTGTAAAGAAAAGAGAGGTGTGGCGGAGCGGCGGCGGCCGCCCGCCGGAGATGTTTTCAGGTGGTTGTAACCTAGCTCTGATACCAAGTTAAACCTTGTAATATGATTGTATTAGAATGTAATTGTGTGTTTAGGGTTTACATAAAGAGGTGTTTATATAGAACACCATATTACAAGTCTAGTCCCTATACTATATCACTTAGTCTAATAGGGGAAGACATATGTGGTCTAGTGGGTATTAAAAAGCTACCCTAAATTTCTTTTCTATTGTATAAAACATATAAATACTTAATTTCCTGATTTTGCAAAGCTTGTTAAAATCATAATGTAAAAAGATATAAAAAAAATTAAAGATGTTTATGAAAATCTTGAGCTCTTAATGATGTCAAAAGTCAAAGTGCATCTCTTTCGTTCGGACCCATATTGTATACCTTAAACGTGAGGCTCCAAAATGATCAGCAAACGATATGAGATCGTTCATGTTTTCTGTTTCAAATCCAGCCACAAGTGCACGGTGATAAGCCATTGCTTGTTCTTTCCGAAGCATTGCTTTTCGAGTCTCCAATAACCGTTGAAGTTGAATCCTGGTGAAATGCAAATAACAAAACTCAACCTTAGTTGTATAGATACAAAAAAATCTTGACTAAATAATTCATAAGAAGGCTCAATTTACTTGGAATTTTCTTCTTGTACATCATCACCAGCTTCTCCAGCTTTGATCTATAACACAAGATATACATTAGATACCCACATATTTGAATCCCTATGTTTCAAAAACAGAGGTATAGTTGACTTTTAAGGTCAAGTTTAGGATATTAAAAGGATATGGTTGTGTTAAGAACTAAGAAGTACCTTGGAGGGATCAGTAGACTTCTTAGTGCTTCCATCAGATGATAAACTTCCAGCTAACAAATCAATATCAAGGTAAAACGACAAATAAACACCAAAAATAACACCTCACAAGTAGTTTCAAGAGTTGACTTTTTGACTTTTGAGCAATACCTTCGCCAGCATGTTCTTCACTGTCATTGTTATGGACAGAATTCTCGATTTGTGAAATTTCTCGTTCTAATCTTATAAACCTCTCAAGAACTTCAGGTGAGTTTATGAAGCGCACAAGCCTACAAAAATCAACCAATTGTCATCGTTATGACTTTTTGATGCCAAGATTCCCTTACTTTGTTATCATAAACATGTTGTTATGACTCATGGGTATTTAGTTGTTAGTAGTAAAAAATTATATATATATTTCCTTTTGTAAATCTTGCAAGCTTGTGAGTAGAAAAGGAATCTAGTAGGATAGTCACCTTTGCTTTCCAATCAGGCAAGCAATCGAAAAGGCTTCAATGAATAAAGCATTTCTTGTAATCAAAGTCTATTGGGGGTCATGGACCACTTGATTCTTATTTCTATACACTCTATCCATTGAACATTTTATACATATATCATATTGAAATAGAGGGACCCGTGATGCACCAAGGTTGTTTCAGTGACTTTATCTCACTAGATTCTTACTTTTATCTCACTTGTTCCATGCAACATTTTATTTATATACCAATTTGATATAGGGCCACTCCAAGGGTCCTTTAATAAAAGTTTAACATTTTAAGTTCAAAGTAGAGGTGTCAAAATGGTTTTTGGTAATGTTGGCCCAGGACACTTTTTGTCCAAATGGGTTAAAAACTTCATATATATAACTAGTGTGTCAAATATTATTAGAAAAACTATAAATCTTTTTTCGATAATAGCTTTCTGAATGAAATGACTTGGGAGGTTTTATGCATTAAAAATACACTTTGGTTGATTTCATATCTATTTGACCCTCTTGACCCCTTAAAGATTAAATACAACCCAAATTTACTAGCTCACAAGTAAAGGGGTCCAAAATTGACATCTCAATGTTAAAGCCATAAACTTTGAAACCTGTTTGCAGATTTTCTGGTTCTGTGACTATAAAGAAAGTCTTTTTACTGAATAGTTTCACTTCGATTTGGGAAGATGTCGTTTTTATGACATGAACCTTTTACTTTAACACTGTCTATTGTGGCTTAAGGACAACTTAAACTTTATATTATTCTTGGAGTGATGTGATATTTTATCCATTTATCAAATCTAGATGGATAGAACGAAACAAGATGAACAGTGAATTATACCTTTGGAATGTGGATTTGGTGAACCAAAAAGCACTAGTGTTTGGTGGACGAAGATTGATCGAATAACCCCCTTTTGAAATCTGATCTTTAAAGAATTTCAAGTGAGATATGAAAGGTTCCACTAATCCAGATGCTAATTTCTCTTTGTTTTTCCCAGAGAACAGCAAAAGATCACATCTTCAAGACAGTTCCAACAAGAACAAAGAAAACCCTAATTAGCATAATCAGAATCATACCCAAAATCTTCACAAACACACAAGACCAAATCTTTAAACATTTCAGATATCTTCAAAACATGGATCAATTGTTTTATTCTTGCCACTATATCTAGCCTATATTTTGCATTTTCACACAGAAAAGATGCAATCTTTAAAAATTGTAAAATCAAGAATAGAAAACCCAAATTATCAAATTTGGAATCAGACACAAAAAGGTCAAATCTTTATATAATGAAAACTCAAACCAGCAATTAAATCAGACACAAAAAACCAGGCCGTTCAACAAGAACAGAAACCCCAACTAGGTATAACCGAAATCAAACCAAAAGGAAAGAACACAATTTAGAGAAACCTAGTTGATAACAATGAGAACCCAATCAAACAATATGAAAATCAGCCCCCAAAACAGATCATGTCATATCATCTCACACATATTAGTGCACACAAACACAAACCCACACTCAGATTACAATCAATTTCTTGAATATGAACACAGAGAATACCAAAAAGGTCAAATCTTTTAGGAACTTAAACAACAACAAAGAAAACCCTATTCAGTATAATTGAAATCAAATCAAAAGATCAATCTTTTCAGAACAAGAACAGAGAAACCCAACTTAATATAACTGAAATCAGACCAAAAGGGAAGAAAAAATCAATCTTTTTCAGAAACCCATATAAATTTAGAGACTATAAGTACCTTGTTCTAGTTGGGGTAAGTTGAAACAGAGCATATTCAAGATGGGAGAGGGGATCCATACTGCAAAAGCCACACACAGAGATCTGAAGAATGGGTAGAAATTAAGAAGAATGAGTGTTCAATACATGTTGTGGAACATGGGGCTTGGGATCATGAACAGATCTGTGAAGATAGCAGTGTTTTTTAGGGGAAGGTAGCAAGCAAGACAGCAGGAAATGATGAGGTATTGCACATGCATAGGAGATGGGTAATGGGGAAAGAGAGTGAGATTGAAGATTATCACATGTGGGATCACACTCAACCACAATGTCCCCACCTCTCTTCCTTCTTGATGCTCTTATTGGAGATGAAAATAATGCACCAACTTGTTCATTGAGATGATGAATTAAAAAAACTTTTAGATTCTTTCAGCTCACAATTTTTCAGGATTAATTGGACCGTTGGATACATAATTAATTGATTGATTAACTAATTATTATATAATGAGAGGGTTAAGTGCACCGTTGTGAATGTGTATGAATAAACAAAAGGATTAGGTAAAAAGATTACTACTGCCCGGGAATACCTGCTGCCCTACCAAAGGCGGTTCTAGTCACTAACCCGTTGAAGTTAAGGCCAGAGCTTGGTATGAATTCTCTTCTTGTTACCCGATGGAGTGGAATATGATCGACTCCCTACGAGTTTGTTCCTAAATTCAGGCCTAACATGTTCTTCGTGGAATGTATATTTTGTAATTTTTGACATTTTGATGGTATTTTCATTAGAAGAGCTGTAATGTTCTGTATTGTATTTATCCAACTTCCAGCTGGTTTTTTCAATGAATAAAATCTCTGTCGTTAAAAAAATTAAAAAAATTACTAAAAGGTGAAAAATAAATATCAAACGATTTAATAGATTACTTAGAATATAAATACCATTGGCCATTTGATACAATGGTAGCCCAAGACTTCTCATAGCTATTAATCTTTGATAAACATGCAATGGTCTTGGGTTCGAATCCTGGCCACAGCAAAAAAAAGGGTCTGTGGTCAGGTCAGGGGGTTTACCCAGTTGGGGGTTCCTCCCGGGATGGGCTGCCCTAGATGTTCTAGGTGTTGCCCCGGGAAAACCCAATTATCCTAGAATATCTAGGTGTTGCCGTTCCAAAAAAAAACTTAGAATATAAATTATATTAAACATGATTGGTGATTTGGTTATTTATAATACAAGCCTTCATAAGTTTGATTGATGATTTGATTTAGTTGTCTAGTTAATATAATTACTTGTCATGTTGAACATTTATATATCATGTTTTTAATAACAACATGATGGATTTTCTTTAGAAATTCATTAGTCTGCTTTCTCTAACTCTTACACTTGTTTTTTGGTTGATTTCAAAAATTTAGACTTGTTCGTAACAGATTGGTCAGATTGGTCGCACATTTTCAGTAATTTCATTTTAAAGATGATCGTAAAAAATCCCTTCAGGATGCACTATCCAAAGATTTAGACTTGTTTTCGAATGTTGGGGAAACCCTGCGGGTTTTTGGATATTGGTTGTGTGGGAGGTGCATGAAGACACACGCACTTAGTAGGGGGTGTCATCATCCAGATGGTGTTTTCACGTTCTCTAAGAAATCCGGGTCTGATGAGGATTTTGTCGTGGGGATCCCAAGGCCCCAAGATCCTGGGATGGTATTTGAGATTAGGACCCCGCAGGGAGTGATGGGAGATGTCGCTCTCCTTGAACGTGTTTTCTCCCTTCCGGTTCGAACTGTTAAGAGCATCCCCCCAAGCTGTCGTTTCGCATTTGCACAAGCCTTGACAGGTGCCATCCGTAAAGTAGTAGCTTCCCCTGGGACTGTTGAAAGCTGGGTCAAACTCTTGCTCTTACCCCGTTGTACCCTTAAGGTGGTTAAGCCGTCTGCCAGGCAGGAGCGAAGGTCGGGTAATCGAAAGTCCTTGCAATGTGATAGTATTTTGCGGGCCTTAGCTATGTGGAAGGAGGGCTCTGGTTTTGAGGTTTTGGTCAATTCCTTCCTCGCCGATAGTGGAGAAGGGGTCGTGCGTGGGGGGAGGCACACCGGGAGATACCTGAGGAGGTTAGCCCCAACATCAAGCAATGTCTCAGGAAAGTGAGTGATGGTCACTTCACTGCTGCAGTTAAGGTGTTGTGTTCCAGTGGGGTTGCTCCCCGGGGGGGATCTACCATGCAAGCCCTTATCGACAAACATCCCTTCGCGCCGCCCCCGAACCTCCCTTCAACTCCTCTTTCCCAACCTGCGTTATCCGTGGATGAAGACTGCGTCCACAGGTGTGTGAAATCTTTCCCGAAAGGGACATCTTGTGGGCGTGATGGCCTCCGGGCCCAACACCTGTTGGACGCTCTTAGCGGCGAGGGGTCGGCGACTGCCTCGGGACTGCTTACTGCCATCACTGAAGTGGTAAACCTTTGGCTAGGGGGGCTATGTCCTAGGGTGCTCGCGGATTTTGTTGCTTCGGCCCCCCTAACCCCTTTGTTGAAGCCTGATAATGGAATTCGCCCCATTGCTGTGGGTGCAATTTGGAGAAGATTGGTCTCCAAAGTATCCATGAAGAAAGTTGGGAAAGAAGCTGTTAAGTACTTGGGGGACTATCAATTTGGGGTGGGGGTCCCCAATGGGGCGGAGGCGATGCTGCACAGCGCTAACAGGTTCCTTAATTCTTTTCATTCAGATGGCTCGCTGGCCATGCTTACGGTTGATTTTTCCAACGCTTTCAACTTAGTTGACCGTTCGGCTTTGCTTCGCGAGGTCCATCGCCAATGCCCCTCCATATTCCCGTGGGTTCAATTTCTGTATGCCCAGCCTGCTAGGCTATACGTGGGGAATGACCGCATCGGGGCATTCACGGGGGTCCAGCAGGGGGATCCCTTGGGACCTTTGCTTTTTGCCCTAGCCTTACACCCCTTAGTGCTTCAGGTGCAGGAAAACTGCAAACTCCCCTTCCATGCTTGGTACTTGGATGACGGGACGGTTATCGGGGACGCTGTTTAGGTTGCTAAAGCTCTTGACATCATCGGTTCGGAGGGTCCGGCCTTGGGGCTACGGCTTAATATTAGAAAAACTGAGGTATTTTGGCCGACATGTAACGGGGTGAAGGTCCGGCCAGGGCTTTTCCCCAGTGAGATTGGGAGACCGGAGAGAGGTGTCAAACTGCTAGGAGGGGCAGTCAGCTGTGATGCCAGTTTTATTAGTGGTCTAACGGCTAAGAGGGCAACGCGAGCTGTTGACATCATGGGACACCTTCCCTTGTTGCGGGATCCTCAAAGCGAACTCCTCTTGCTTAGATCTTGTATGGGGGTTGCAAAGTTGCTATTTGGTTTGCGAACTTGCCAACCCCCCTTTGTGGATGATGCGGTTTCATGTTTTGATAAAGGTCTTCGAGAGGCATTAGAAGACATTGTCGTATGTGGGGGCCCTTTTTTGGTGAACTACAGTGGCGGATCGCGACCTTGCCGATGCAGCTTGGTGGGTTGGGCCTTCTGTCGGCACGGGATGTGGCTGCCTATGCCTTTGTGGCTTCCAGGTCTCAATCTTGGGAGTTGCAGGACCACATCTTACGCAATAGTGGGGTTGCTACCACTGACCCGGATTATGCCAGCGCCTTGGATCGATTGCATGAATCTCTCCCTGATTTTGATCTCGGCGGTTTCTCTAACAAGGACACCGCCCCCAAAAAACCACAGAAAACTTTGGCGAATGCCCTTTGTTGTCGAATCGCACAAAGTTTGGGAGAAGATTTCCATTTGTCCCCCCGCCAGAAAGCCGTCATTGAATGCTTACAGAGGCCTCACGCTCAGGATTTCTTAACTGTTATTCCTATTGAAGGTCTGGGTCAACGTATGTCAGCGGTGGAGTACCGGTCAATCCTTAAGTACCGTATGATGATCCCCATGTTCCCGAATGATGAAACTTGCCCAGTCTGCCGTAAAGCATGCCTGGATAAATACGGGGAGCATGCGTTACACTGTAGAGAGCTGCCGGGGTTTAAGTATCGCCATGACTTTGTTCGAGACGCGTTAACGGATATTCTCAGACGAGCAGGGATCTCGGCAAAGAAAGAGGCACCGGTTAATTTTCTTACGGACCCGGCGGAAGGGAGGTCCACCCTACGCCCGGCGGACGTGCTAGTTTTTGGTTGGGAGGGCGGGAAACATGCTTGTGTCGATCTCACAGGTGTATCCCCCCTTGCTGGGTTGCGGGAAACTGGGTTTGTGGCGGGACAAGCGGTTATGAAAGCAGAGTCAAAGAAGGTGGAAAAGCACGCGAAAGCTTGTGAGGATAATCAGCATGCCTTTGTCCCCCTGGCGTTTGACACGTTCGGCTCCTTGGCGCCGGAGGCGGTTCGGTTCTTGGCTAGAGTTCAGCGTGTGGTCCACAGCAACTTTACGACTCCTCAGGGGCGAGGCTTTGTTTTTAGTAGATTAGGGTTTTCCATTCAGAAAGGGATGGCGACGCAGTTTGTTGCCCGTCTACCTGCTATCTTTATGTAATTTGCCTTGTTGTTTGGAATGAGAAATTCATTCATTTCACCAATAAAACTGTTTCTAATATGTGTTGATTTTTTTTTTCTTTTAAACGCTCGTGATGATAAACCAGTGAGCTCTAAATTGTGCAACGTTAAGTGTAACTAAAACGAGTAGACATACTTTAGAATATCAATCACTTGATTCTGCTAGAAACATTAGTGTCATCCTCTTTAATATATCCAAACGCATTATCGATAAAAACAAATAAACCACACACCAAAGTTTTGTGTAGTGAGAATTTCATCTGATTAGGCTTATGACAAAAGAAAGTTGGATTAAGTAGCCTAATCTAATTATATGGAGTCTGCTAACTTTATGCAAGTTCTCATTTACATATACTAAGCTTTCAAACTTACTTTTTAATGTTAGTGTTCATTTTTGTTATCTTTTAATGTAAATTGTTTTTTTTAATAGCAACTTTTTATACATAATACCACTTAACCTTGTAATTGTAAGGATTTAAACCCACACCAATTTTGTAGGGACAAACACCATACCACTTGATTATTAAGTACCGTTGGCCATTTGATGTAATGGTAGCCCCAAGACTTGGGTTCGAATCTTGGCAACAGCAAAAAAGGGGTCTGTGGACTGGTCAGGGGGTTTACCCAGTTGGGGGGTTCCTCCTGTGGTGGGCTGTCCTGGATGTTCTAGGTGTTGCCCCGGAGAAACTCAATTATCATAGAATATCTAGGTGTTGCCGTTAAAAAAAAAACTTGATTATTAGGTCATGGATTAATGTAAATTGTTACCTTTATAATTTTTTTTTCTTTTTTATATAAGTTTTTAGATCTTTGTATCTTCAGAGAAGATTTTATATTCAGCTTCGTGGTCTGGATAACTTTTTTTTAATGGCGTCAAAAAATATATATATATATATATATATATATATATATATATATATATATATATACTATATAATAAATAAAGATTTTCTAGTCACACGTGTCGCCTTTATATTCATTCTCACCATTTTTTTCCCGCCTCTCTCTCTCTTATTTAATGCACTTCCTTTTAATAATAATATATATTTAAAGAAAATAGTAATTATACTAATAAAACACATTTATTTTAAATTATCCGCTATTATAAGAAATTTTAAAATTTAATTATGTAACTTTTATTTCAATCAAATAATAAATAAAAGTCAAATTATATTAAATAGTAATTAACGTATTTTCGAAACCCAATTATATATTAACTTTTACATATTTTGAGTTTGTTTTTATCCTTAGTATATATAATGTATTTTTACACACGTAAAGTATATACATAAATATTTAAAAAAATTATATATTGATATTTTTCACCCCGTGTGTAAACACGGGATCTAAACTAGTATATATATATATATATATATATAAAAGACTAGCAAAGAGACAAGAGTAGTGAATACAATACAAGAAATTAGAGTAAAGGGCGTCTACATCAATCTAACCAACTCAAAATACATTTTTTTGCCTTATAATTTAACCAATTAAAGGAGGGTAGCTTGATGTCATCCACCACCTTTAACGGGGAGCAAGTGTCTGTTGTATATACAAACAAGGCGGAGACACTGGAAGCGTCGGTTTTCTAGAGTCAGGCTTCTCCACAGCCGTCGGAGGCGTTCGGTTCAGGAGCAGATGAACCATCCTAATACGCCTCTCTCTCATCTCTCTCTCTCACAGAAGAAGAATATGAGGTAAAGAAGGATGCGTGGGATAAAAAGGCTGACCACTTGTACATCATGCTTTTAAATTTGTATATCCCTGTTAATACTATTCATTCCCATGGTCTTTAAATAAGATGATAATGTGTTCATAGCCTTCCAAATCCACCAAAGCACCGTATAGACAAGCGTCAGGGTTAATTTGAGGCAAAAATTAGGCGTGATGTAACCAAATAATAAAGCTATCATATCCATCTGATTGAGCGTGGCAGCAAGTAAAGCGCCATTCCAAGAACATAACCAATCCCATATAGCTATCGAAAATTCACATCAGAAGAATAGATGATCAACACCATCTTCAGGCGCCTTGCAAAAAGGACATTGTGTAATGAACCTCAACTCCTCAACACCAAAAATTACCCAACAACGAAATTTTGTTTTGCAACATACGCCTCATAAAGCGGACTACTTTAGTCGGAACTCAATTAACCCATTTAAACTAACCATGATGACAGGTCTCGATAACTAGACCCATCATTTTTGTTCAAGAAGTTCCCTTCTATTCGAGAAAGCATTTTTTATTCTATTGTCAGTCTATCCTTTTTATGGTTCGGTAATAGAAATAGAAAGTTTGTTAATGGTTGGGAGAACTGAATAAAAAACTCGTTATTGTTCTTGTAATTGTGTTCTCACCCGACTAGTTTCTTGCTAGTAAGTGTTTCATAATATTCAGCCATTAAAAAAATGATATAGCCGAAGAAAATGGAATCCTCGATGTGTGATCTTGTCGAAATAAGGCGATCTCTCCGGAAAAGAAGACCAAATAAAGAGGATTGACTCCTAACCTTTTATAATAGGTTACTTTCATTTAATACTAATGATATTAGAGTGTTACATGAAATATAAGTTTAAAAGTTTATTACATAAAGTAACAATTAACGAAGTTAATTATGTTTTCATGTTCTTTTACCAAGCTATATCTATACTACCTAATAAACAACAAAACTAGGCGACACATGTCACTTTCTGGTGCATCATCATCATTTTTTCCCTTCTCTATCTCCTATTAAATAGTAAGAGTAAATTACCGTTTGCGTCCCTGTGGTATACACGATTTAATACAATGCGTCCCTAACACGAATTTTTAACGTTTTGAGTACATGTGGTATACAATCTGTAACACTCTGAGTCCCTGGACCTAACTTTGTTAAAAAAATCCGTTTAAATTCAGGTGAAATGACTTAACTCTGAGTCCCTGGACCTAACTCACCCGAAACTACCACATTCGTCCGAAACTACTAGGGACGCATTGTGTTAAATCGTGTAAACCACAGGGACGCAAACGATAATTTACTCTAAAATGAATGTTTTTGTGTTCTATTATTCTTTTGACTTTGTACTATAACATATCTTGACTTTGTCTTGTATTTGCAAGCATGAAAGTTTAACTCCTTCCTTGTCACTGATCATATCCACATTCTTCCTCACACAGCCCATGGAATTCAACTCCTTCCTCACACAAACTGTTATACAGTAAAAGTGTACAACGGACATTTCACCTAAATTTAAACGGAATTTTTTAATGAAGTTAGGTCCAGGGACTCAGAGTATTACAGATTGTATACCACAGGTACTCAAACCGTTAAAAATTCATGTTAGGGACGCATTGTGTTAAATCGTGTAAACCACAAGGACTCAAACGGTAATTAACTCAAACGGTAATATTGAAAGAATATATTTTAAATACTTAATATAAATCTAACTATGTATACTTATTATTTAATTATGGATAGTTATTATATCATTAACCATATTAACCATATGAATTAACATTTATTAATTACATAAAAAAAATAATACCAGTTAAAAAATGTTTTAAAAATTAACTTAACAGAATTTATAATTTTCACGTCAAAGTACATTTTTTAAAAACATATGTATGTGTTAATAGATTACATTGTATTTTATTCAACCCATATTGTACACAAGTTTTTAAAGACGTAAATTTTTTATTACTATATAACGTTACATTTATTCAACCCGTATAATACATGGGATTCTAACATAGTAATATGATATAAAATTAATAATTAACTAGTAGGTTAAACCCGCGTTTTGCGGCATGTCTAAATTTATATGAAAACGTAGACAAAATTAAACACGCCACGAATAATTTCTCGTTGCGGTTTACTATTGTCGTGATGGCATTGATTAAATTCGGTATCCCGTGCGAACAAAAAAACTAATGACGGGAATGTAAATAAAAGTAAACACGTAGCGAGTAATTTCTTGTTGCGGTTTACTGTCGAAGTGATGACGCTGATAACATTCGGAATTTTATTAAAAAAAATAAAACGTTGACGCTTTTTATACACACGATCATGTCCGCTGCATCCACTATCCTAAACGAAGAAGGATCATATTTTTGGATTTAGCGGATCATATTTTCGAACCATACGTACAAATGCATCTAAATCTTAAGTCGGATTTAGCGGATCAAAATTTTGAATTATAACTCTAAATTTTAGTTATGTTTTTTTAATGTAATGTAATGTTAAATAATTTGTTTTTTTATTTTGTTATATTAATATTTTTAAAAACATAAAATTATTATCTTATTTAGAAAAAGTAGGGAAACACGGAGTGAAGTATTTTCTTGATGGAGTGAAACAGTGGCGGACCGAGGAATTTTTTTCATGGGGGTCGGAGATATTGTGGGGTCGATCGTCAATAATTAAATATTAGTTCGAGTCACACAATAAAACGATAAAAACAAACAAAGTTATAAATGAACAATAATAATACGATATTTATCATTAGAAATGCATAATAAAAAAACAATATACCTATAATTGTTCTCTACGGGTTTTCATTTTTTGAAATCGAACCATTACATAAAAACTTTTCTTAGCAATTCTTTTAATAAAAGCTTTCAATATTCATACTCCTAAAATTGAAAAATTAAACCCAAATCAACAAACAAGTTTCACACTTTGACAAATCACTACTCAAATACACATATAACATATAAATTCAATTAACCTATAAATTAAATTAACACATAAATTCAATTAATACATAAATTCTATTCAATTTCTTACTTCTCTAGATAGAGTGAAATTGGACTAACCTGCTTACTAATCAAATACTCATGCCCACGATTTCAACTACACTTTCAGTTTTCAATTGCTTATAAATTAGGATTTGTTCAGTCGCTTAATTGCCTCCGTCGACCCTCACGGAGAAATCTTGTCAAATCAATGCCGCTATTCTTTTTTTCAATAGTTAATTAGGTTTAGAAAATTTTAATGGGTATTGGTTTTTTTATGTGTTTATGTGTTATTTTGGCCTATTTTGGTTAAAGATTATTGGGTTAAACTATTAAAAGTTTGGTTTAAGAGATTTATAAGATTTAATGAATTATGTGTCAATTGTTATAGGGTTAAATGTTTGGTTTAATTGGTTTTTGTTTATAAAATCTATAATCCTAAAAAAAGATTTATTGGGGTTCGGTGTAAAAAATTTATGGGGGTCGTTCAGAAATATATCATATATATAACAAACAAATTTTTTTTTCATGGGTGTCGCCAGATCCGCCCGCTTCCATGTAAATACGCCACTGGAGTGAAAGAGAATGAAATGGAGTGTGATGTAACATTGATGTTACATAAAGTGAAGAAAAACATGGAGGCGTGTACAACCCATAGCCTAATAAGTATGGGGTTACTTGTTTATTGTTTAAGGAAACAAAATAGTAGTATATCATGCTTCCCACCTTGGTGTAGTCCATAAGTGTCTTAACAACCTAGTTAATACATTCACACATGTATATCGCAACAATTATCTAAAGTTATAATAATATAATTACAAAAAGGTACTATGCCTACCATCACGAGTTTTCCTAGAGTCTTCTGTATTGCTGAATAAAAAGCCATATGTGCGAATCAATTAAAAATATATACTTAACTTAATAACCTTGAGCATATATTTAAAGTAGTATACTTAATTGCACAAATGGCCGTGGTTTGATCAAATTACACGTTTGGTCCCTAAGTTCTAAAAATTGCAAACTTAGCCAAAACGTTTGTAAGTTGGTTGCGCCTTTAGCCCCTGGCGTTAATACCAGTTCGTTTTTAACGGAAAAAATTCAAAAAAAAATGAAAAAATCACTAAAAAATATAAAAGTAAGTATTAGTAAAAATCATCGGTAAAAAACAGTAAACAAATCAGTAGAATTTTGACTCCCGAAGTGGTCAATGTGAATTTAAAGTCTAGTATGTCATATATTTGTAAAGTATAACAAATGAGTTACCAGATGCATTCACAAACACAAATAGAGTGACAAATTCACATATACCAGTATCATATTCTGCTCGAATTTACATAATCATATAAAGATTACCATACCAAGGAAATGTGAGAGATAAATCGGTTCCAAAGATAAAAGCCCACCGAAACGAACAGAGCATAATAATGCAGTTGGTCTAACCCATAATACAATAGTGCATTTATAGAAGAAATTAGTAAAACCTTAGAAGATGTATATGTCTGTGACGAGATTAATGAAATTCCATAAGGAAGTAGTAAAACCTTGTATGAGGATAGTGGAGTTATAGAAGAAAAAATAGTAAAACCTTAGAAGAGGATAATGTAGTTCTAGAAGAGACTAAGTACTAAACAAACGAGATCTTTATAAACTATGTACAGAACAATACAACATGGAACCTAAATGCAACACGTGTTAATTAAATATTCGCATATGTTATAGCAATAGATGTAAACGATGAAAAAGATTACGTAAATAAAACTCGTTAAGATTATGTACACGGAGACGCTTGACAAGCGAAACATTTTCAAACAGGTAATTCGAACACCCATAGACGTCAAACCGGTATATTATAAATGGATGTCTTTTATAATAAAAAAGAAACGAAAATTATGAGATTATGCGATATATGCACGACTTGTAACACAAGGGTTTTTCCTAAATCCCAATAGTTGGTTATGTGAAAACGTATTCCCTGCTAGTGGATGCGATAACCCTTAGATGTTTAATCAACCTCGCAATCTCAAAAGGACTTTAGAAGACTTACGAATGTTGTCACCGTATACTTGTATGAAAAAAATTGAAAGTGATATCGGTATGAAAATCCTTAAAGGATAAAAAAATTGTCCAATTCATTAAAATCAACACCTAGATATATGTGTGTTAAAAAACTCCAAAGAACTTATAAAACAATCTGGTGGTATGTGGTACAATCGACCCAATGAATATCTTTAATAAAAAGACGACACTCAGGATTCACCATAATGGCAATTTATGTTGATGATATAAACATCATCAGATCTCATTAAGATATAGAGAAAGTTGCTCAATTGTTAAAGAAATAATGTGAAATGAAAGTTCTTGGTATGGAAAAAATATAGGTACACTAAACTGATGAGCTTTATGTTGATGATATAAACATCATCATATATTCGGACAACCATATGTACGCTAAACGGACAAGCTTTATCCATATTGAAATATACTAACACCTTATAGATGTAGTTTGACTGATGGACAAATGTGTCATTGCACAAATACTCAAATTGTTAAAGAAAGAATGTAGAATGAAAGATCTTGGTACGACAAAATTATGTATCGGCCTTCAATTTGAGTATTTGTGCAATGGAAAATTTGTCCATCAGTCAAACTACATCTAGAAGATGTTAGTACGTTTCAATATGGATAAAGCTCATCCGTTTAGCGTACATATGGTTGTCCGAATGCTAGATCCATATAAGGATTCTCACCGCCCTCAAGAAGAGAGTGAAGAAGTACTTGGTTCAGAAGTATCGTACTTAAGCACGATTGGTGCCCTTATGTATCTCGCAAATAATACGAGACCTGATATTGCATTACCGGTACATGTACTAGCGAGATACAATGCGAATCCAACACGTAGACACTGGAATGGAATAACTCATATATTAAAGTATATTCACGGGACGCTAGACTTAGGTTTTTCCTACCAGAAAGAAAAACTCCCAACTTGTTGGGTATGCGAATGTTGGATATCTATCGAATACACATAAAGCACGTTCTTAGACATGTTACATATTCACATATGGTGGCACAACAAATTATTGGAAGTAGACAAAGCAAACACTTACAACAACATCATCAAATCATGTCGAATTAATATAACACTATATGATGCCGGTTGAGAATGTGTGTGGTTGAGATCAATAATTAATCACATACAAGAAGCATGTGGATTGAAACAAATCAAGAAGGACCCGACGATTATCAATAAAGACAATGCTGCTTGCATAGCTCGGATAAGAGAATACTACATCAAATGTAACAGAACAAAACACATTTCACCGAAAGTTTTATCAACAGTTGACTTGAAGAAAAAAGAGGAAATCTATGTTCGTTAAATTAAGTCAAGTGAAAATCTAGCTGACATGTTCACAAAATCTTAACATAGAAGCAGTTTCGAGCAACTATTACAGAAGATCGGGCTCTGCATATTAAAAGACAGTAGTTAAACTGAGTGAGAACATTATACACGTGTACTTTTTTTCCCTTGATTAAGTTTTGTCTCACTAAGTTTTCTTAGTAAAGATTTTAACGAGACAACATAACTGGTCCGGAAGTATCAGTTTATCTTATAGGTCCTTAAGTACTGATTTAACATCATTATGAAGTATGATGTTAATAATGTGTAATGAATAGTGATGTATAAATGAGGGGGAGTATTGTCAGTCAGATACACACGTGTCCCCTTTCGTTTCATCTCTAATTTTATAGTTTGTCAGTTATCTTTTTCCATGTATATATATACCTCAATAATGAATAATGGATAATACCTTTCGAGATGATTCTCTGTTTTATATCACTATTCAACTTCTATATATTTTGGTACCAGGTTAGAATCTCGTGTATTACACAGGTTGAATAAATGTAATGTTATATACTTAGTAATAAAAAAATTATGTCTTTAAAAGCCCGTGTATCACACGGGTTGAATAAAATATAATGCAGTCTGTTAACATATACACTCGTCAAAATGGAACAATATGAATATGTAAATACATGATTAAAGAGTTTTTATTTGGATCTTAGATAGCTATAAAATTGTTGTCAGTTTGTAGAATTCATAAAAATATGATAGAACAATTTAATTGATGATAAACACAGTTTTAAATTTAAAAATCTATAGATAAAAATTGAAACAAATAATTAACTTAGTTGTCTAAAATAGTGGAGTTAATTATTAATAGGAGAGATATGCGAAAAAATGAGAATGTGGATGCCTAAAAATATAACAAGTATCCCTCTCAAAACCTTGATTTATTAGTATGTATAGATATTATAATAAAGTACGATAACAATAAAAATAAAAGAACAGAATAAAAAATTAAAATCATTTAAATATATAATAAGAGATGACTAAATTAAAATTCCATTTAGGATAATAAAGAAACCAAAAAGAAAAGAAAAAAAAAAATTAACTTCAGACTTTCCTTATAATCCAATATAAACACAGTTTAACATAAAAAGTCGCATTTTGTTCACAACTTTTTTATATTGCTATTTTTTTATTTATTATATGTTTACACAGGTAAAGAGATCACACGTCATGTCATTATAGTTGCTGCTCCCTACAAAATAAAGTATTACCACACACACATGTATACATATATCATGTTAAATTAGTTTTTTTTTAACGGCAACACCTATATATTAGGAAAATTGAGTTTTTTTTATTAACACCTAGAACATTTAGGGCAGCTCATCCCAGGAGGAACCCCCAACTAGGTAAATCCACTGACCTGACCACAGATCCATTTTTTGCTGTGGCCAGGATTCAAACCCAAGACCTCCATTATGAAAAGTCTTGAGGCTACCATTGCACCAAAATAGCTAACTGTTGTTAAATTAGTTAATAGGAAATTAATTAATATTCATAGCAACTATAATTAATTAAAAAAAGAGTAAACTCCGATTTTAGTGTCAGTGTTTTGTTTATTGTTATCACAATTATCGTTCTATTAATGATTATATATATATATATAAGTTTAATTTTTTGAGGCCCATTTTTATAGCTCGCACAGGGCCCTCGAGTTCTCGGGGCCTACCCTGCCCAAAACCTATTATCTAAGAGGCAAAAGCCTCTAACAAGTGGGCTAGTCCCACATTGGCGATGTTTGCCTTCTATTAACCATGTTAAATTAGATCTACATAGAAAACCGGATATACACATATAACACCTAAGGGAGTCCTGTTAGTTTATCACGAGATGACTTTTATACAGCATGAATGTATTTTTTTTTAACGACGAATTTTATTTTTGAGTGGCAGTCGCATCTCCGACAAGTCGGAGACCCATCACCCTTCAATACTTGACCACTACGTTGTCTGAACCGGGCTCGCGGGTTTAGAGCGAGGGGTTAGGCGTTCACCGGGAAACCATGGAGCATGCTGCCCCTTGACAGCAGTTGCACCGCTACACGAGCCAAGACCCGCTAACGTAACGCACTCCGGACTAAAACCCGGGTTGGCTCGGGTTTGAACTTGCGTGGCTTCGTTCAATCCTTCATTGCCTTACCACTAGACGAAAGCCAGTGGTTACAGCATGAATGTATTTGATGAGAGATGTAGAATGGAATAAACTTAATTATTTAAAACTTAAATACCATAATCTATATCTATACTATATAATAAATAAATATTTTTTCATGACACGTGTCGCCTCCATATTCATTCTCATCATTTTTTCTCGTCTTTCTTTCTTATTAATACACCTCTATCTTTTAATAATAATATATTTTTAAAAAAAATACTAATTATACTAATAAAACACATTTATTTTAAATTATCCATTATTATAAGAAATTTTAAAATCTAATTATGTAACTTTTATTTTCAATCAAATATTAAATGAAAGTGAAATTATATTAAATAATAATTAACGTATTTTCGAAACCCAACTATATATTAAATTTTACCTATTTTGAATTTTGTTTTCTATCCTTAGTATATGTAATAGTAATACATTTTTACTTGTAAAGATTTAAAAATTTTATGTATTAATACTTTTCATCTTGTGTAAACTCGGGTTTTAAGCTTGTCAATAATAAAAGAAAAAGAAAAGAAAAAAGATAGGATTCAAATCTCCTTTTCAAAAGTAGGTAGCTGTAGATATTAGACCGTGATTACGGAATACAACCTTGATCCAGCTAGCTTTTCACTCTTAATTTGCCTTAGCTGGAGAATAGACCTCTCACCAGCTAGATTTTATTTTAAGTTTTTTAAAATAAAATTTATATAACAAGTATAATAATTATATATTTATACTTTATAATTGCATTAATTTATTTTATCAATTATAATAGTTTATCCGTATAGTTTTAAAAGATTTCTAAATGTGACTATGTCTTTGTAACCATCCACATTGAGTTCCCCACCATCACGTGAATCGAACGACTTACTAGACTTGAAAATTGCAGGATTTTGGTGAGGTCGTGAAGGGGAAAAACGATGGTGGCTCTATTTGAAAGTGTTAGAAATCACGAGAGAGGAAATAAGTAGTGTTGAAATAGCGAATGAAAAGAGCAGAATACCGCTCACTTGAAAGGCACGTGAGTGATACTTAACGAACTCCTTAACATGCATTACCCAATTGGATAGAAACGGTTAAAATCAGTAATGTGGGTGACTCCATGTGTTAAAAGTTTTGAATCGCACGAAAAATAATTTTGGTACCGAATTTCAGGTACGATTTTTGTAATTTACTATTATTATTATTATTATTATTATTATGATTATGATTATACAAGATGTAGATAAACTTTTATATAGCATAGTCAATAGTCAATGGTTTTCAAAGCACTGATACAATTCATTGATACATAAATAGCTTTTAAGAATCATTATTGTTTACTTTTTGAGCGACAAATATTAAAAATTTGATGAAATTTCTTTATCAACATCCAAATATATGAACTTGATTTTATTTATGTTAGTAATAAAAATGTTAAAATATTTATACTAATAAATAAAAGTTATACAGGAACACATAGTTTTTCTTGTCGCTTTCTTTTATTAAATAATGATATTAAAAAAATACGTTTTTAAATATTTAATATAAACGTAATTATGAATACTTATTGTTTAATTATAAATAATTATTATATCATTAATCAAATAAATTTAATATGAATACGCAGTTGAAAACAAATGTCATCAAAATAACTTAACAAAATTTATAACTGTCACGTCAAAGTACATTTTTACAAATGTATGTGTTAACATATTACATTATATTTTATTTAACCCGTGATTACACGGGTTTAAACTTTAAAATACTTAAATTTGTTATTACTAAGTATATACCATTACTTTTATTCAAACTGTGTAATACACGAGATTCTAATATAGTATGAGAACAAATTACAAAAATTCATAAAGTTTTAATCACTTGTTGGGTTGTAAAACAACTAGTAATTTGCCGTGACGCATTACGGTCGGCACAAGCGGTGACTCGTTAAGCAACGGACGCTAAACGTGTTCGAACAAAAACAAAAGAGGAAGCTAAACCGTTAAACAAATCAAAGTTTTCTAAAACCTAAAAAAAAGGACACAAAACCGCTACGAAACCTACAAAAAACTAAACAATTAAATAAGTAAAAGTCTTTCAAGAGCCACTCGCACGTAGCGTCACGTTAAAACACGCAATACATAAAAAAACATTTAATAGAACGTTGATAATTGTAACATCCCAAAAAAAATAAAACGACAGTTATAATAACGGAATAAACGAACGAGGCATGACGAGTCGGGTCGGATGGGTCAGCGGGCTATAAATAGCCTATGTCACCCCTTTTCTCTCATTTGCAACTTTTAGAGAGAGAACCGTAGAGAGAGAAAGTTGGCGGATCGACCCGAGACTTCAGCAAAGTGTTACTCCATAACTCGTGAAAAGAACCTCCGGATCAGAAACTCGATTCAGGTAACGATCCGACCTAAATCTGAGTTTTAGTTCGTTTTTTGGGTTTTTCGGGTTTTGGGTGAAAAGGTAAGGTTTGAACGGATGAAACTGAAAGATAATCGTGGATTTGAGTTCCTTAATGGAAAACGAATGTTTTGAATGCAACAGATTCGGGATCTTGACATGATCAGACCCGAATGCGAAAGTTAGGGTTTTTCGCGAAGAACAGGTCGTGCGCACTTGCTAAGTGCGCACGGAGCAGGTCCTGCGCACTTGCTAAGTGCGCAGGAGGAGGGACCTGCGCACTTGCTAAGTGCGCAGGAGGAGGGACCTGCGCACTTGCTAAGTGCGCATGAGGAGGGACCTGCGCACTTGATAAGTGCGCAGGAGGAGGGACCTGCGCACTTGCTAAGTGCGCAGGAGGAGGGACCTGCGCACTTGATAAGTGCGCAGGCGGCAGGGTCTGCGCACTTGATAAGTGCGCAGGCGGCAGGGTCTTCGCACTTGATAAGTGCGCAGGCGGCAGGGTCTGCGCACTTGATAAGTGCGCAGGCGGCAGGGTCTGCGCACTTGATAAGTGCGCAGGCGGCAGGGTCTGCGCACTTGATAAGTGCGCAGGCGGCAGGGTCTGCGCACTTGATAAGTGCGCAGGCGGCAGGGTCTGCACACTTGCCAAATGCGCAGACATCAGAACTGATTAAGTGAAGTCAGTATGTTAGAATGGTTAAACGTTAGAGTCGGGATTGGTCTGATGTGTATTTAACTAATCAATTCAGATCGGAAGTGACGTTGTTGGACCTTCGTTTAGGACAACCCATAATAGCGTATCAGGTGAGTTCTAGAGCCCTCTTTTAAATGTTTTGTTAAATGTTTTGGGCTGGTGTGCATACTTACTAAATGATGTTTTAACGAAATGATGTTTTAACGAAACGATGTTTACGAAAGGAAAGGTTATGAAGTGTTTTTGCCAAAAAGGTTTACGAATGTTTATGAACGGTTTAAATGACGAAGTGTTTAATGAAAAGGGAAAGAGGTAAAGGTTTAAAGAAGTCATTACAAATCTAATATGTCGAATGAATGGAATTGACAAATGAAGTCTGGGAATGTGATTCCCAGCCTTGTGGTAGATTATGGACAGCGAGCCATAGTTACCATAAGAACAACAGGGCAGTGTCTTGGTGGCCTGTCGATGGTTTTGATGTTGTACAACTGGTAAGGGAGTAACGACAGTTACTCGGGTGATGATGATCATCCTAAGTGAAAAGGGTAAAGGAAATCAATGACGGCGATACGTAACGGTTGATTTTCAAAGGAAAGATGCTTGTTGGGCAATGACGGCGATACGTAACGGTTGACCCCAAGCAATGAATGGTTGGGCAATGACGGCGATACGTAACGGTTGACCCCACGTAGTGTATGGTTGTGGCAATGACGGCGATACGTAACGGTTGCCCACAACACCAAAGGTTCCTTCGGGGACACTGTGACGCGTAAAGTAAGATACAGAATTAGATAACTATAATGTATGACTTAAATGAATGTTAAAAGTTTTAATGAACGATCCGTTTAAACGGTGTTTATGATTATGATGTTGATGATGATATGGGTACGAAACCTTTTTTTTAAAGATGTTAGATTATTACATGCTTTTGTGAAAGGTTTTACTAAACGAATGAATGATATGTTTTTGGCAAATGTTGATGTTAAAGTTTTTATGAAATGCTAGAACTCACCAGCGTAGCTGACTTTTTAGTATGCACATTCAGGTTAAGGCAGGTTATGAGGATGAACGGTGATGCTTGGCTAGCGAGAGGAGTTACCCGGCTGACTATGAAGACTGGCATCCCGTTATGTTTTAGTTATGATGTATTTATGTTTTAAACAATGTTTACGCTTTCGCATGTATGAACAATGATGACGTTATGTTTAAATGAAATTTTCCGCTGCGTTATTTGATATTCATGTTTAAGAATTGTTTGTGAATGAGTAAATCCAACAAGTGAGGCCTCCCGGGTTTGGGGCCTTACAAGTTGGTATCAGAGCAATAGTTTGAGAGATTCGGACACTCTCAGTGTCTGAACTTAAACTTTGAATGGGACCGAAAGCGGATGCCAGTACGGGTAACTCGAGCCACAACATCAGGTATGAAAAGTAGAGTATGTGTATGTAGTATGCCTTAGGAAAGGACTTGTGTTCTGATGGAATCACAAAGGTGGTCAAATAGAAATCGAAAGGTAGTGTAATGGTTAATTGCAGATGGCCAGTGTATATTAACATCTTACAGTACTTATTGAATTTTATTTGTTAACTAGCGTGATAACGTTGGATTCCTTGTCTTATAGAACGAAATGGCGAGGAGAGGGAACGGAAGGCGTGGTGGCCGTACCGGTGGTCGTACCGGCGGTCGAAATGATGGGCGTGGCAGGATTCCTGCGCGCCAAGAGCACAACGAAGAAGGAAGTGTTCACACTGAACCGACAGTTAGTGTGCATGGAACCGAACAGACACAAGTTGCAGAACAACCTTTCACTTTTGAACCAGAAGTGAGAGCAGCCATAGCTCGAGAGTTCTCCGAGTTGATGAAGAATTCTCTGCCAAGTCTGTTGGCTGAAGCATTAAAGAAAGTTAGTGGGGAAGGCGGATCGAGTGCGGCAACTGGTGCCCAGAACAACGAGACCGACAACGCACCGCCTGCTCGCGGATGCGACTATAAGTCCTTTAAGGCATGTGACCCGCCGGTCCTGACTGGGAAGAAGGATGCGGTGGCTACTTTTGATTGGGTAATACGTATGGAAGCCGCCATCCGTCTGAGCGAGTGTCGAGCTAATCAAGTAGTGAAGTTTGCTGCTAACTCCTTGAGGGAGGAAGCATCCCACTGGTGGGAAGGTGTACGTCAGGCTAAGGGGGATGAGGTTGTTGACTCGATGATGTGGGTGGTGATCAAGAATTTCTGCTCCAGGAACGAGATTGAGAAGGTAGAGAGGAAATTTCTGGGTTTGAAGGCAGGGAGCAACGGTATATTCGAAATTTTATAAAACATAAGATTTTAAAAGTTATATACGAAAATGTTTTCATCTAAATGGAATTTTCATCTAAACAGAATTTTATTTTATACAATTAATGATAACTTAGGTGGAGGGGGTGGAACCCCTTCAATTCCTAAGTGCCCTAAGGATTAGCCAATCAACATACGTCATGTCATGTCACATCATTTTTACCCTAAACACAATGGGTGGGGAACCCCTAACTACCCTAAACACGCCATGTCATGCCACATCAATCTCCGGCAAAGGCTTAAAACTAATGTTTTCAAACTCGGACGAGACCGGCCGGGCGGACCGGGAACCGGAGACTTGAACGGTCCGATTTAGTGTGTTGAAACGGGCCTACAGCGACCCGGCCGGTTGGGCCGGGAACCGGTGGTCGAACCGGAAAACTGGTATTAGCGCGTGGTTGGACCGGTGGTGGCTATTTTAAGAACTGGTTGTTGCCGGAGAAGAAGGGTTGTCGCCGGAGAAGAATGGCTGTCACCGGAGATTGATCTCAACATGAGTCAGCGAGATCTAGCGGAGTTGACGATTGTTAGTAGCGTACGAACTAAGAAGAAGCAGAAGTAGTGGGTCGATAGCAGTAGAGTGGCGTTAGAATGAGGAAGAAGAAGTGAGATTAGGGTTTTCTTTTAAAATGATTTTTTAGAACTAAGAAGAAGAAGAATCACTGAGATTAGGTTTTTGGGAAAAAGTAAAGAGTAATAAATAGAGAAATCCAAAGTTTTAAGTATTTTTTTATTATTTTTATAAAATTATAATTCTAATATTATTTCTCTTATATATTCTACTCCTTTTTTATATTTTTAAAACTAACATGAATATGTTTTTTTTCCTTTTTTTATATCTAAAAGTGAAAAGTAAGAAAATGTGTTTTTTTAAACATATTTTAGATGTATTTATTTATTATATTTTTTAAAATTGATTATAATATAATCCGGTTCTTAAATCCGGTCTGACCGATCCGACCGGTCCGACCAATGAACCGGTTCACTGTCCGGTCCAGTTTTAAAAACATTGCTTAAAACACAGGGGTTGTAGAACCCGTGAACTGAACTCAAGCATCCAACCCGACTCAACCCTAGTATGTTGCGGCAGTATAGCCGTGAACCCGACTCGACCCGAGCCCCCAATACGAGACCACCCCTTCCACCCTTAATATAAAATTGACACCGGAAAAGATGAAAATATTTAAATTGAAAGTTAAGGTGAATTGCTACAAGACACGTTGCAATTTTGAAAGAAATTTACAGAATAAATTTACAGGACAATTTAGATGCTCTAAGGACTGCCCAAAAGATTCCAAAACAACCCATACAATTCTGGACATACCGGGAGCATATGGAAGGACCAAGATCAGCCATGAAGTCTTTGGAAGAGCCTAGAAAGGGTTGGTACAATTCAACCCCAAAACATGTTGGATGGAAAATTCTAGATCAGCCCAAAAGCATCCTAAAATGCTAGATATTAGCATGGAACTTTCTAGGGCTTGTTTAGTGAAATTGTATAGAAAAGCCTATATAAGAAAGGCTCTAGAACCAGCCTTCACTAGTATAAATAGGTACATGTTGGCTCATTTTGAAAGGCACCCAAGCTTGTATCAATTAAAGCTTTGTAAACCATATCCCAAGCAATATAAAGTCGTATTTCTTGTATACTTGTAATCAAGTAAATACAAGCAACAACTCTTGCGCTCCTGCAAACAGTGGTGGATCTAGGAAAAAAATCCAGGGGTATCTAAAATTTCGTTCAGGGGTATCTGGATACATAAAACGGTAAAAAAAAAAAATTCCCGCTGCGCGTCGAAAATTCCCGCTGCGCGTCGAAAATTCCCACTGCGCGTCGAAAATTCCCACTACGCGTCGAAAGTTGAGGGGTACCAACAGGTACCCTTGCCCTAGGCGTAGATCCGCCCCTGCCTGCAAACCAACCTTTCGTTCAAGACTTTCGTTGCTTAACCAACCCTGGTTAAACCATCTTGGCTTACTTAGATCACACATCTAAGGCCTCACGCGAGTCTTCAAGATTACTTCGTGACAACGTGGTATCAGAGCAGAACAATTCATTTGGGATGGCTGATATGGAAAAGATTTGGGGCACAAACACTACTGTTGGAGACGAGAACCGTGGACGAGGTGAATCTCGCAAAGGCGGTGAAAAAGATCGAGACATGTCCAAAGACTTGGTGGCAAGCTTGGACAAACGCATTGAAGATGTAGAGACATCAATTGTTGATTATAATACCGACATCGAGGCATTGAAGGCAAAATTCGACATCCGCAGAGAGCATGTCAACGAATCATTGCAACTAGTAGAGCCCTTAGCAACGAGTTCCCCGAATTACAAGAAAATTTCAAAGTCACTCTCACAATAATGCGAAACGAAATGAAAGAAATGTTCATGAAGGATTTGGGTCAACTCAAAACCACCATGGAGAAGGAGCTTGCAAGCTGCCACGAGTGCTTCAAAGAGCTGCAAACAGAAGTTAGCACTCTCAAGAAGTCCATAACAAATGGAGGAGCTAGTGCAAGCAACAGTAATACTTCCACAAAGGTTAAAGTCCCCCAACCAACACTATTCGTTGGCAAACGAGAGGCGCGGGCTGTGAAAGACTTCCTTTGGGAATTCCAAAAATACTTTGAAAGCATAAACGTCATAGACGATGCAAAAAAGATCAAGACCGCACAACTTTACTTAAAGGACACGACCGCATTATGGTTGTGACGTAAGAACAAAGAAATCGAGCAAGTTAAGTGCACCATCTCTACTTGGGCTGATTTCGTAAAAGAAATCAACAGGAAATTTTATAAAATTAAATTACATATACCCCCTCTTTTATAAAATTACCCTTTTAACCTTACAGGAAATACGACTATTCTTATTCCATCGATCTCAACCCTAACCTTCTGATTCCCGCTTCTGATCGATTCCAACATCCATCGTCGCTTCTGATAGATTCCATAATCCAGTTAGGTATATATATAATTAATGAAGAGGATATACGTAAATAATATTTTGAACTAGTATATATGTAATTAATGAAGTTTTTAAGGGGTATATGCAATTGCCCATTTTTTTAAAGACTATACATTGCTTAGTTTTGAGGTCTTCTCCAAAAAGCGAATTGTTTCTTACCACTGGGCTACAACCCAAATGACGAGACCACAAGAGTGATGAGTGAGTAAGCATTTATAACTAAATTAATAGAAATTTTTTACTTAAAACCATCCATGTGTAATTTACTCTTATACCACTGAGCTACAACCCAAGTGACGAGACCACAAGAGTGATGAGTGAGCAAAAACACTTATAACTAAATTAAAAAATTATTAATAGAAACTTTTTTACTTAAAACCATCCATGTAATCTGCTCTTACACCACTAGGGTTGGTGGCCCAATGGTAGAAGCAAAGCCTCTTCGAACACCTAGATTTGGAGGTCTTGGGTTCAACTGAATCGGGTTATTGAATTTTGAAGATGGCTGCTTCATTTTATAGAGAGAAGAGAGCTGATGAATTCATCTTCTGATTGATGTGAGAGAGCTTTAAATGTTACAAGTAAAAGAAGAGGAAGGAAGAAAATTAAATATAATTGCTTAGCCTTGGTTTCGAACACATAACCCGTTAGATACAAGGCACAAGTAATTACTATCCGCTCTACAAATTTATTTGTTTAATCTCACAATCATAATGTATTTATCATAAGAAATTATATATATATTAAAAGGTAAGTTTTGATTGTGAGTGAGTATTACTGTAGAGAGTGTACATTCTTTAATGCCTTTGGTACAACTAGGTTTAAGCTGACTTTAATCACGTGTTTTTCATATGTGCATGCCTTACCCTTTTTGTGCCACGTTCCCCGTGCAGCTCTATTCCTTTCACCTTTTCACCCCTTCTCGCAAAGAATCTGCCTTTGATCTTTCCATTTTTTTCTTTGGTATGTTTCCATCAATCATCATATTTTTCTTCCTTTTTCGATTGAGTTCTCTAATCTATTGCAATTTGTTTTATTATTTGTATGTTGATTGAAATTTACTACTCAAAATTTACAAATGGGTAAGCTTAACGTAAAAGCATGTTGATGAATTCTTTTGTTATTATTATTATTTTTTTAATTTTCTCATATTCAACTTTGGTTTAAAAAGTTGTTGTAGGAAATGGAAACCAAATGATGGCTTTGGTGCAGTGGTCTCCGTGGTTTACGCTTAAACAAGCGATGCGGGTTCAAAACCCGTAGCCTCACCCCTTCGCTGGTCTTAAAGGCTTTCATGCCATTTTTTCTTTTAGTTTAGTTTACAACCATAAATCTTATACGTTGTTGTCGCGTTTTCTAGGACGTTAATTTCTTCCGTAGTTAAAGACGCCGCAACACACGTGTGTAAAAACTAGCACTATCGCTCGGAAGCCGCCGCAACACGCGGGGCCTTTTTCTAGTTCTATTTGAAATAGTAATATAAAATTTATTAATACATCATCGATTTAAGTTATCAAAATGTAAACCAATATTTTTAAAGTTTAAGAGAACCATTATTATAAATATGCAATTACAAATCTTATTATTAATGTTTTCAAAGTTGTTTATATTTGATTATTAACTTTTTTTATTCTATACATTTTCGTTTTTTTATATATTTTTAGTAATGTTTTTATTTTTATATTATTTATGACGTCATCTAGTTTTAAGGCCCAACCAGTGAACCTTTAAGACACCCAGTTTGATATTTGATCCGGTTTTAAAAACATTGGTGATGATTGACTCATTAAACATTTATAATTAAATTAATGAGTTATTTGCTTTTTTCGTGCCTATGGTTTGCTCAAAATAACCATTTCAGTCCAATAGTTTAAATCTTTTCAAAATCATACCTGATCTTCATTAATGTTTCAATCAACTCCACCACCTTGTTAGATCCATCAGCGTGCCTCTCACGTGAGGGGCAATTTTGTCATTTTATTTTTACACTCCACCCCTTAAAAATCAAAAACCCTGGTTTCATCGTTCTCACCCAAATCACTTTACCAAAATAAAAAACCCTAGGTGGCTCAACTACAGGGATTCACAATAGATTCAAGAATCAAGACCTAGAGTCAAAATCAAAGACGATGAAGCATATTGAAAGAGTTAATCACATACGAAACAATGAAAGGGTGATATGTTCTTGTGGCTCAACTAAAGGGATTCGCACCTCATAGACATCTTCAAATCCTCGAAGAAGATTTTACTGTTGCACCAGAAGTGTAAGTATTTTGTACTGTTTTTTTGTAATGACTCTGGTCTAATTTTTTCTACACAAGGATCAAATTATGGTTTTGTTGGTTGGTTTGATCCCCCCATGAGTCAAAGATTTGCAGAAATCATTCTGGGACTCTTGAGATCCATCAACAGGCATGAAGCCATGACAAGAACAAGTGGAACTCAAATTCAAAGGCTGAAGATTTTATTAGGTTTAAATTGGATGTTTTTTGTGTTGTATTTGATTTCAAAATGACCTCAGAGGTTGTAAAGGTCATTCCTATGTTATCATGTATTATCATTATGTTAATGAAATGAAATGCACTAAGTTACAATTTTTGTTGATGAAAAGCAGTGAGTTTCAATTGATAAGACCTGCATAAATTTAGGTTGTAACCATTCATATAATCTACACAACATTGGCACTAATAATTGACAAACATAAGCTGCAATAATTGACAAACACAAGTTGCAATAATTGACAAAAATTGGCTGCAAAATCAGATAGCCATAAAGCTGTAACAACAATTAACCATTTGCAATGCATAAGATAACCATTTGCAAGAAAATGATTCAACATAATTCTAAAGATAACTAAATTACATCCAAAAGACAGTAGTCAAACCAAGTTCAAAGTGTTAAGTCAAAAAACAACTACAAAATACAACCAGTACATGACTACTCAAAAGACAACCAAACACAAAAGACAATCAAACAGTTCTTCATGGTTGTGATATTGGATTTGATGTCTCCCCCTGCCCCTTACAAGACCTTTGGTTGTGACCCTTTTTTTTGCACTTTGTACATGTTACAGTGTTCCCAAACCTTGTCATTTTCCCATCTTTGACAAGTGGTTGACTCAACTCCTCAACACTTTTCTTTCTTTTTTCTTTGGCCACCCAACCTGTTTGTGATGCTTTGGAGGTTTAAGAGTGGTTGGGCATTGTGAAGGTGTCCAAAGATCTACACCATTGATTGGGTCAACTGTAGATGTATACACCTTCTTCCACGTGTCTAGCCAATAAATTTCTGAAACCCAAGACTCTGGCATGCCAACATCCATGCCATGTTGGGCCATATTCCATATGACAGCCACTGCATGCTTACATGGCATGGCAGTCAACTCCCACCTCATACATGAGCAAGTTTTCTGTTGAACATCCACTACACATTGATCTTGAGAAGGCCCACTCACTTGATATTTGCTCCTCCTGGTTGACGAAGCCACCACAGACTCAGAGCCATAGTTAGATGATAAAAGTTTTAACCTTTGATGGTGAAATCGTTAATGAAGCTCCATAACGAAGATGGCTTTGAGAGCGGGAAGATTGTTTAGGAAGCGGTAAAGTGATTTGGGTGAGAAGTGAGAACGATGAACTTGATGAAACCAGGGTTTTTTATTTTTAAGGGGTCAAATGACAAAATTGCCCCTCACGGGAGGGGCACACTGATGGATCTAACAAGGCGGTGGAGTTTATTGAAACGTTAATGAAAGACCAGGTATGATTTTGGAAAGATTTAAACTATTGGACTGAAATGGTTATCTTGAGCAAACCACAGGGACGAAAAAAGTAATTAACTCTAAAAGTAATTAACTCTAAATTAATAGGAATATTTTACCTTTTTTTAGAACGGAGGAATTTTTTACTTAGGGGGTGTTTGGGATTACTTTTGGAATCACCTCATGACTTTTGGAGAAGCCATTTCCAAAAGTAAGGAGCTCATAACTTTTGGATTTTAACTTATCATCTTACATTTTACACATCCTTTTGGATTACCCAAACAACCTTTTAACTTATTAACTTTTTAGAAAAGTTAATAAGAAGGTTCCAAAAATAATCCCAAACATGCCCTTAGAGCATCCGGTATGCTATGGGTTTCCACGACGTGATCCGACAAGGCGCACCCCATCACGCCGTGATGGAAGAAGAACACCGCCCCCTCGATGGTTTTCCACGACGTGATCCTCTTCCCGTGATTTTTTTCACGCGAATCATCCTCACTTTTCAATGAAATATATCCGTTGTACAACAGATATATTTCAAAGGATATATTTGTATTTAATAAAAAAGTTTTTTTTTTAAAATTTTCATTCTCTCCACCTATATAAACACCCCCTATATAACACAAAACCATAAATATTTTATCTCATCTTCTCTATACTACAAAAAAAATTATAAAATGTCTTCATCATCAAGCCGGGTAATGACGTTCGGAGTTATGGCATCGGCGGCGGATAGGTGGTGGCAAGAGGCGAAATCGACCTCAAGACCATTAAATAAATCATTAGTAATGTAATTTTTATTTTAGTAATGTAATTTTTTCTTTAGTAATGTAAATTTTTTTATTTATTAATGAAATATTATTTATTATGTTTTATTTTATTTTTATTAATAAAATATCATGCTTCATTTTATTTAAATGAAAATTAAAAAAATAACATTTAATTATCACACTATCACAATTACACGGGTATACCCCTTGCCAAGTGATTGATTGTGGGATAATGAGGATAGTGACGTGGCGTCACATGATGTACACTTTATTATCACACCATATAACAATCACACTTGTATACCCTATGCTTTTAAAACCATCTATGTAATCCTACTTTTATTTTGATATGTTTGACTTTGATTTGGTTCCCAAAAAAACCCTAACCTCTTAAGAGTATTCATAGCCCATTCCTTATAATTATGTGAGTGAGTTTTGTATATTTTATGGAGTGGTTTAAAGTGGTTGTGAGTGGAGGAGAGAGAAAAGATATATAAGGTTTGTGTAAATATAAAGATAAAAGTAGTGGTTTTTAGTATAATTATAAGGATAAAGAGAGAAAAATAGAGATAAAAGTTAGAAAATATAGCGTTTTTTAGTATAATTATAAGGATATTAAATATAAAGAACGGGCTGAGAATGCTCTGACGTGAATCGAAGAGAGAGAGAAAACAACACTCTCAATTTCAAATTCACGCTCCCTCCCATCCCAATCCTCACACTCCAATTCCAAATCCGCCATGGAAGAAAAGTGAGAAGGTAGGCGAAGATAGATTTGGCACAGTATACCGGTGCACTCTTCGGCCTGAAGAAACCCCAACCCGCAGTGGAGGGAGTCATCGCGTCGACGCCCTCCGTGAGTCCGGCATCCTTCAGGTGCTCTCTTTTTCCTAGGCTTTAAAGATACTTAACACGAAGACAAAACATCCATTACCTTGTAATTTCTGGATATCGCTGAATTTCTTCAGAACTGTGTCGAGATACTTAAACATAAGGTAAGGGATGGTTTTATCTTCGTGTTGAGTGTCTTTAAAGCCGAGGAAAAGAGAGCATCCGGACTCACGGAGGGCCGTCGACGCGATGCCTTCCTCCACTCCGGGTTGGGGTTTCTTCAAGACCTTGGTGTTCTTCACCGAAATCTAAAGCAAGAAAACTTGTTGGTTGATATAGGACGGGAGATTCTGAAGATCGCAGATCTAGGTTTTGCAAGGCCTTTTATTATTCCTGACTTACTGTTATACTGATAAGGTTCTATTATTCTTCATCTTGATTGCATGGTCACTCTTAGAATAATGTTTTGACTTGCATGTTGTTTCGTTTTGCTTACACAGCTCCAGAGGTTATGATGAGATTGGATTATTTCACTGGGCTCGACATGTGGTCTATTGTGTGTATTTTAAAATTTGTATATCTTTTGCTTTTTGTATAAGTGTGTCTTTGACTTTGGTTATTTCAGTTTTGAAATTGCATGATATCTAATGATCAAGATGTTTAGATTTGCTTCTTGATTTTAGTGTTACTTATCTGGATTTTACTTTTGCATAGCTGAGATGTCAACATGAAAAGTTTTGTTTGAGTGTAATGACGAGTTCAGGCAGACGCTATGTATATTCAATTTTTTCTATAACCTTATATGATCAAATGAAATGTTTTTCCCTATTAACATTCAAGTAGATGACATAAAGGTTTGGCCTTGGTTTTAAAAAACGTGGCATGAATCTATCTGTGTATATGAAAACCATCAAACCGATTAGAGATCATGAATGACTTGCATGTAAACTAGATTAGAGAGATACATCTTTTGGTTGCACATAAAGATTTCGTCTATCGCCTTGGTTTTTCAGACCTAAACACCTCAGACCGCATTACGATTTTTAAAACCAAGGTTATTGGGTGAAATGTTAACCAAAACTAACTAGACTAGTTGATAATTAGAATCTTAACAAATCGTCAAGTATTTGTTTGTTGTTGATTGTATATTTAAGGGTTGACCATTGCATCATTAGTGAATCTTTACATTAAAATTGTAGTTTTCTTGGGACACCACCTGAAGATATGTGGCCAGGGTGACCACCCTAGAGCACCGGAATGAAATGATTTCTCGGTGTTAATGTCAGGATTTGACATACGCTCTTACATCGTTGGGATCCGATGGCGTTGACATTCTATTGGTATAAACACATTGCTTTTGGTTGAGTAAATTTGATTTTGTTAAATGCTAATGTGTTAATTCCATGATTGACATTAGCATTTAACAAAATCAATTTTTTACTCAACCAAAGCAATGTTTTTATACCGATAAAAGGTCAACGCCATTGGGTCCCAATGATGGAAGAGTGTGTGTCAAATCCTGACGTTCACACTGGGAAAATATTTTATTCTAGTGCTCTAGAGTGGTCACCCTGGCCACATCTCTTTAGTTGGTGTCTCAAGAAAGTTGCAAATTTAATGTAAAGATCACTAATGATGCAATGGTCAACCTTTAAATATACAGTCAATAGCAAACAAATACTTGAGGTTATGTTGAGATTCTATATATCAACTCGTCTAGTTAGTTTTAGTTAACCCTTCCACCCAATAACCTTGGTTTTAAAAAGCGTAGTGCGCTCCGAGGTGTTTAGGTCTGGAAAACCAAGGCGAGAGACAAATTCTTTATGTACAACCAAAAGATGCATCTCTCTAATCTAGTTTACATGCAAACTATTCATGATCTCTAATCAATTTGATGGTTTTTATATACACATATTGATTAATGCCACACCTTTTAAAACCAAGGCCAAACCCTTATGTCATCTACTTGAATGTTAAAGGGAAAAACATTTCATTTGATCATATTAGGTTATAGAAAAACCTGAATATACATAGCAACTGCCCGAACTCGTCATTATCCTCAAACAAAACTTTTCCTGTTGACATCTCAGCAGTGCAAAATTACAATCTAGGTAAGTAACATTAAAATCAAGAAACAAATCTAAACATCCTGATCATTAGATATCATGTAATTTCAAAACTGAAATAACCAAAGTCATACACACACTTATGCAAAAGATATACAGATTTTAAAATACAGCCAATAGACCACATGTCATCCCATCATAACCTCCGGAGCCGTGTAGCAAAGCGAAACAAAATGCAAATCAAAACATCAATAACCAGATTCAAAGAGTGACCAGACATGCAATGTGTTCAAAAGATCCACCACTTTCCCATGTAAGGTGTAATTAATGTTCTTTAAATGATTAAGGTGTGTTTAAATTTATTTATTTTTATCATCTATGGATTTTATATTCTGTTTAACTATATAGCATACTAATGGCTTTTGGTTCTCTGCATGGTTTTGTGGCTCCTGATGACTATGAGACAACCCCCTTATTGAAGTTGTGGATTTTATCGCACAGAAGAGGCTGAGTTTGATTAAAATAACACGACACATTATCTCAAAGTGCCGATTTCAAATTTCTGCACCTCAGCTTGCTTCCTTGCTCATTAGAGGTCTCTGCCATTTTAAGTTCTCAACAGATGGTTTACATTCTTTGGAAAAAGCACAGCTCTCTTTTCACAGTCTAGGCTGGGCTCTATGCAGCCCAGATGCTTCTACTATTATTACTCTGCTTCAAGACTTCCACAATGTCAAACATCTTTCACTTAGCATTGAAATCATTCGGGTAAACTAAACATTTTCTATTCAATAAACTAAAATAGAGTTTTATTTTATATAATGTTCTTTCTTGTCTACAGCTTCTGAATTAGTCCGTGGAACTAATCTCACACCAACTTTCCCCGCTTGCTAACTTGAAGAATTTGAGGATTCTTCCAAAAATTTTGTGTTTCTTGAAGCACAAACACACAAGAGTTATTAACTTATTATGTCTATTGAAGTAAAAACTCTTTGCTAAGTAGTTCTCCAAAAGCCACCTTGACTGAGGTATTTACGCGTATGTTATATAATCATGAAACTTAACGCATTCCTTTGCTAAATGACATAATTACAGGTGCTGCGAGAGGAATGTTGTGCTGATCCAGACTCTATACAAGCAATTGTTAGTCTTTTCTATTCTTGATTCAGGTCCTCTTCTGGTGCAATGGTCTGCCACTTTTCTTATTTAATTTTTATGTTTAGAACCAAATTATGTTTAGAACTAAATTAAGTTTATCATGTTTGTTTTGAACCAAATTGTGTTTATTTTTGTTATGTTTAAAAACACACTGATAGGAACCCGGTAAAGGTTTACACCAGGAAGCGTAAACGGGTCGAACCATTTGCATCAGCGGAGCTTCAGCTGCTGTTCGGTTACTTATTTGACCCATTCAGTCAAGAGCAGTATTTTATTAGTGGCTGAGTGGGAGCAGTTTCATAACCCATTGGAGTAGTATTAATGGTTTGTTCTGTTCATTGTGTCAAGTTTTGTTATCAATATTTCTTTATAAACGGGTCGACCCATTTGGATCAGCAGAGCTTCAGCTGCTGTTCTGTTACTTATTTGACCCATTCAGTCAAGAGCAGTATTTTATTAGTGGCTGAGTGGGAGCAGTTACATAACCGGTAGGAGTAGTATTAATAGTTTGTTCTGTTCATTATTATTTTTTTGGTGTGTCGAGTTTTGTTATCAGTATTTCCTTGTAATAGGAGACTAGCCCCTCTCGAATTGAGCCGACTGTCGTTCCTGTTTTCAGTGAATTCAATCTGCAGTTTTCAGTATCTATCATGCTCATTAAGACCCAAAGATAAATACAGCTTTGATAAATACTAACATGCACCCGAATGATGTTGAAAAATAGTTAATTGTGACCCTAGTTAACCATCAAGCATGCCTAATTCCTAAATGGCTTTAAAACTCCAATTTCTCAAACCCATGTTGTAGATTTACCAGCAGAAAAAAATCATGGATTGATTCAGTTAGCCCATGGCAGAAGCAATTTGGTGCTATTGATACAATCACCAAAGCCATCTAACATAAAATACAAACTGGAACTCGTATTTTTGTTATATACCTGAAATCTAATATTTACAAAGAAAACCTTATTATTAAGTGAGACTTGGATCAACGTGTAACTATAATAACAGACAATAAAGTTTTCTATCAAGGCATATTAACTTAGCACACTAACAACAACCCGTAAGTTTGTATTTTTTTTGAAAGACGAATATTGAATGTTGTGACGTCGCACCCTCCCGTCACATGGGAGAGCCTCGTCCAACTCCGGTCAATATGTTGTCTTAACCGGGCCCACTTGGCGTCAGAGTTGGAGAGCTTTCAAGGAAAAACCCCACCCAATTCCGGGATTGAGGGAGAGCCGAGGCTCGAACCCTGGATTGGCGTGGGTAAAACCCTTGGTGCATCAGCCTAAGAGCTAGGCCTCATTTGCGATGCTGCGAAAATTAATGGTGGTGGCAGGGATCGAACCCGGGTCCCTTGGGACTCCGGGCCTTACCTCAACCACTACACCACAACCTCTTTGGCCCGTAAGTTCGTATTTATTTTTGTATTCTGTGACTTTTTATCAGGCTATAATATTTGATTCTAAAACTTATACATAAAGATTTGGTGTTTGGGTTTTTATGTCTGTGTTGTGATGGCATTTAAGAACAATGATGCGACATCTATGGAACTGCTGATTTCATCTTCGGTCATGCTTTTTTTGCAGTCGTTCAAAAATAACATTTTTGTTTGAAAACCGTTACCTGTACAACAAAACACAGGAATAGCTCAAGGAAGAACCGATATGTAAAAGTCTCAAAACAAGTATTAGTTACACGTAAAACGGGTGGGGGTTGGGTGTAGTGGTAAATATGTAGAGTTAGAGCGGTGAACTCACCCCAACCAAAAAAGTTGCGACAGATTATCCTGGATTATCTAAGTGTTGCATATTCTATCCTACATAATCTAGGTGGTGGTGTTAAAAAAAGTTACTTGTAAAATAATGAGATTAAACTTGACTCGGTTGACCAACGTTTAACAACACTTTAAAAACATAAAATTACAAGACTATTTTGCGGGTTTACTCAACAATTACAACAAGATGTTGAAGAATCAGAACTTTAAATTGAAGGAGAGCTTGAGAGTGGCGAAGTTGTAGAAACGATCTGAATGAAACCTAGATCGTACTATGCTCGATATATCATATGAAGGATGCACATCTAACCCTTGGTGTCTATCCAGACCCTTGTAATTGCAACACTCACATATCCAGCCCTCCTAAGTACTTAATTTTTTTAAACATCAATCTAATCTATCCCTAACTTTACACACATGGACACAGCTAGGCCAAAGACCCTTTGATTTCGAGTATTTAACTAACTAATAACATGGAACAGTAACCATCAACATTTTTAAGTTAGAATTGAATTGACTATTAACAATAACCATCAACATTTTAAGTATGTCGGGATTCAGATGGATGACATTTTTTAGGATATTTAGCACCAAGCACCACCCCAGCCAACTGCATTATTTCCATTGTTACTATACTTGTATCAGTTGATGTAACATACACATACTCTGGCACTTCATACATTAGCTAGGATTAGTACTATAGAGATAGACGCTCCATTCATTAGGAAGTACATAGATGGAAGGTGGGAGCAGCCATTGACTCCCGAGGCTGATGATGATACCATTTCCGGCTGATAGCTTATTTGATCAAAGATATAGTTGGATAATCAATTGATATTAGCATGAATCCATTCACATTCGAAGTCGACAATTAACCAATTTAGCGGAACCCAATTAACTGAACAGTTTATAGTCAAAATTAAACAAAAATAATTAGTTATAGGTTTGGTTTTAAACTATAACGGAACCAAATCGACTGATGATTAATGATGACTAGATAAAGAGGGCGGACCTTAGAGCAACTGGTAAGGTTGCTGCTTTGTTTTCCGTCCTTAGCCCCTACGTAAATACGAAAGCTAAGTCAAACATATTGTTCATGGTTTTTAGGTAAAGGGTATGAAAGAGGGAAACAAACAAGTTCCAAAAAGAGAGTTCAAAAATGTAAATAAGCATAACCTCAGGGGTCAGTTTCAAACCGCTGTTCATCTTCGATCCCTCAAAAGACGCTTGTTTGTAAAACCACTGTTCATCTTCGATCTATACAATCAAAATTGGAAAAATCCAACAAACTGAATGGGTCAGTATTCGATTATTTAGATGGATTTGAAGGCCAGAGCAGTAAACTGATGTCATTATTTTGGAGCGTCATCCGTCAATTAGCAGAGATTGAAGCCATGGTAACAAATTATCCCCTTTCTCATTTGTTCTTCGAGAAAATGTAATTACGGTCAAATCGCTGATTTAGTTAATATATACACCATATAATCGTATCCATTCATCGATATTGATATTTGATTTTAATAGGTCTTGTGATTCTCCTAATTTTTGAATCTAGGGTTTTTTGTTTTCGAAATCGATTTGGTGTTATTTACTAGGGTTTACTTAGAACGTTGGTAGTTGTACGTGATGCAGTGAGATTTGTACGTCTAAAGTTACGAGCTTGATGTGTTTTTAGACCATTTTGAAAGGCTATTATAAACAGTGGATTTGTTTTGTTTAGTTGGAAGAAAATTGTCAAAAGTGGATTAATTTTGTTTATATGCAGGCTACTTCAAAGAAGGTAATAACAAGCGAAGAGTGGGAGAAAAAGCTTAATGATGTTAAAATTCGAAAAGAAGACATGAACAAGTTGGTTATGAATTTTCTTGTCACTGAGGGATATGTTGATGCAGCAGAAAAGTTCCGAATGGAATCTGGCACCGAACGTATCCTTTGTAATGTTATTATGTTGATTTGAATATATATTTTTTTCTTCCCTTTCTTTGAATTTCCTTATAGATGATTAGCAGATATAGATCTTGCAACCATTACAGATCGTATGGCTGTTAAGAAAGCTGTACAGTCGGGGAACGTTGAAGATGCAATTGAGAAAGTTAATGATTTGAACCCTGAGGTTAGTTGCTTCTTTTACTCTGTGACACCAGCACGTAATCATTTTTCCGGCATGTCAAATGTCTTATACAAAACTCTGAACTCTATTGGTATGACTTTAACACCGCTTCATATATCCCATTGCCCGTTTTCTTCTTGTGGTGTTCAATTTCTACGATGCAACATTAAATTGTAGTGGGACACATAAAGTGGAGGAAGATGTTTTAGCTATTGAAACCTACTTTTTCTTCATCGTTAACTGTTATCGTGTTCTTTTCTTTCTTTTTTTAAATGTTAATGTGACACATATGTTTATGCAGATTCTAGATACAAATCCCCAGCTATTTTTTCATCTGCAGCAGCAAAGATTGATAGAACTGATTAGGAATGGGAAGGTTGAGGAGGCTTTGGAATTTGCTCAGGAGGAACTCGCCCCAAGGGGAGAGGAAAATGTAACTTCTAACTTTTTGTACTTTTTTTCATTAAAATTCTCACGGTTGCGCCAATCCCCCATGAAAAATGAAACATTTTTCTTTTTTATGTTTCAAGTTACAGTGAGCTATACAGGGGTATGTTATATATTTGACAAATGCCAACACTTTCTCAAACATCATATATTGTGTTTTGAGTATTTGCAGCGTAGAATGTCGAAAAATAACCTTTTCAAGTTTATTGGATTTTTTCCCCATTTTTTTAGGAAAGGGAACCTTAAAAACACAGTAAATATTGGTTTCATTGTTCATATCTTTGTCATGTGGGCTCCCATTTTCATTTTTTTAAGCAAGTAAAGAGGACTCTCTATCACCCTATATAAATGGAACCCACAAAATAGAAACGTTTTGTAATTATTTCTAAAGATAAGATCCCACCACTGCAGCAAAGCTTTCTAGAGGAGTTGGAGAGAACGGTTGCGCTGCTGGCTTTTGAAGATGTAAAGAATAGCCCTGTTGGAGATCTTTTAGACATATCACAACGTCTAAAAACCGCAAGTGAGGTCAATGCAGCAATCCTTACAAGTCAAAGCCATGAAAAAGGTTTATTCTTATCCAATTTTGAGTAAATCAACTTTTGGCAGTTTATATTAAAGTTCACATTTTTATTTAATTTGATCTGGTATGTTTTTCTTATGTCAAGCATAAGTTGCTAGAAGCTAGGGTTCATCATTCAAAGTTCAACATTCACCTAGTCAGCGCCGATGTTTATAGAAAAATTAACTGAATGCCACCAGGAGGACACTAGGACACTTTGACCTTATTTGAAAGCCCATGGGAGATACTATGATGGCTGAATGGGCTGGTCGGAACGGGTTGGGTAATTGGTTAAAACATGTAAATTCTTAGTGAAGGACAAATTGGTTGTTTTGACCATTCAACATTTTTTTTCTCTGAATTTCGTAAGTAACTAATATTAAATAGAGTAAATCACACTATCCTTGTGGTATTTCAAAACTTATTAAATTCTTCCTTCAGCAATTTTATTTAGATAATTAGTCCCTTGAAGAACTTTTTGCTCGCTTTTGGTCCCTGAAGTGGATGATGTGGGATTGGAGTATTGGACCCATGAAGCAGGGGCAAGTTTACCATTTTGTCCTTTTTCATTTTCTCAAATAATATGAAGAACACTATTTAAAAGAAATTTCAAAGAGAAACCTTGAAAAACTAAAACCAATCTTTTCTTGGAATCAGAACCTTGAAAACTATTTTCGAAATCAAACTTTTCTTTTTTCATCATCATTCGTGTTTCTTAATCTTTTTTTATCTTCTTCAAGAGACGAGGAAGAATGATTTGAATATTTTTTTTGCTTTTGGGTTTTCAAGGATTCTCTGAGTTTATGTACTTTTTAAAATGGACTTGATTTCGAGTTTTCCAGGTTTCTCTTTGGTTTTTTAATCTTGTTCTTCCTCTTCAAGAAGGTGATGTAGGAGGGTGAAACTGTAAATTTTTGTCTCACTAACTGCTCCAATTTGAGTCATCCACTTTATAGGTACCAAAAGGATGCAAAAAATCATTCTAGGGAGGATTTATGTAATTAAATTGTTTAGGGGTGAAAATATACGTTACTTTTGAAATAATTAAACAGTTTAGGGGTGAAAATATTCATTACTTTTGAAATACCACATGGATAATGAGTGTAATTTTCTCTATTAAATATGAAACAAAAACAACTTATATCCGATTCTTTTAACAAAACAGCTTAGGAGGTTATAAACAAGTATATTTTGGCAACTTTTATATCATTCAACCAATTTCTTTTTAACTAAATTTGAGTGTCACCCTTTTGGCCCTTTATCAGTAATTTAAAACCCAAATTTCCCCCTTATCAATATTCAATAATTCCCCTTTGTGAGATAAATGGGTTGAATTGCCACCTCTAAGAAATACTATCCTAATTTCTTGACGCGTAGATCTTGGTCTCTTGAGTGTAAATACTAAAAATCCATTTGTAACAGCCAGCATTATGTTAAACAGTAATCATAGACATACACAAGAACATACTTATTATTTGGAAATAGGGTCCACTTGTTGAACGTATTTTTCTTGAGTCCAGTTTCTTCATTGTTCACGCATACTTGTTTGTTAGTAAAAGAACATGAGATTTATAAAATTCTAAATTGGTAACTAAGCGATGCTGCTTCAAATGATTTTCTTATCTTGTAAAACAATCTGACTTTTCAAGGTTAGTAGATTAACTTTTTAAGTCTGTTATGGGTTCCTTTGATTATTTGGAGACGCTTGATTATCAATAATTCACCTTTGGATTATTTTGTTGCAAATTCATATCAGTTATTTCAGAACTTGGTTTATGTTGGCCTGTTGGGAAATGAAGCAAGTGGTGACAGAGTAAATAGTAGGGACAATTTGATCACTTCTTTTTTAAGCATAGGCGTTTTGGTCATTAGCGTTTTGTTTCCTTGACTGTGACAAAATTACCGGCAATATTCTTGCAAAATTTAACGAAACCAGTAATTGGGCGCCAGATGTGTGACTACACATGTTAAATTTGATCACAAAAACAATATATTCAAATAATATTTTTTTTGTTTAAAGCGGTTTAGGAGGTTGTATGCATCAAAAAAAACCCGTCTTACTTTTGACTCGTTCAACTCCTTTTCTTGTTAGCTTGATTATTAGATTTTGTTCATTTCACCGGTTGTAAATATAACCCAAATTGGTTTTTGATTTATATGATTATCAGACCCGAAGCTCCCAAGTTTGTTAAGAATGCTTTTATGGGCTCAAAATCAGCTTGATGAAAAGGCAGTTTATCCACGAATCACTGATCTTTTCACTGCTACTCTTGAAGATCCATCTGTTTAACTTCCATTACATGCCAAGTATTGGAACAGAAACCAACCCGGGTACGTATAGCTGTAATGTTTTCATCATGTGTTGCAATCTTGAAAATGCTTTAGTTATGCGGTTTTTGTGTTTTAGAATTAATATTTCAAGGATACCCTTCTGGCCTTCTCTTTGGGCTTCTCTTGTGAAATAAATTATGTTTGAATTCAGTTTTCGTATTTGGTTTTTGGTTATACGAACCTACGTCTTTCATATATAAACATACCATGACATGTGAGCACAATCTTATCACTCTCCTCCATCTCTATCTTAAACTAAACATGCAAATGAAAAATGATACAGAAATATATAGTGTTTCGGACCCCTTATATTGGTATTTCTTCGCGTGAGTCATACTTGGGTTCCACACCGTCCACATGAAATCGTACCGCCTAAATTTTTATGTCTTTATCTTGTAAATACTCACTTTGTTACGGGTTTAATAGTTAGAAGGATACCAAAGTAGAAGTGGGTACAGATGAGCGGAAGCCGGTCTGGACCGATCTGACTGGCAGGCCGGGACCGTGTCCGGTTCTTAGTTTCATATTTTGATCCATTTCCGGGTGTTGATCCGGTTTAAAACCTGCAAATACCCAAAATCTGCTGAAGCCCAATTGTCCATTAACTACCTCATGAAGTCATGTGTGATTAAATAATCTGTATGATTTTGGCCTATGTGTATTAGTTCCTTTTTTTGTTCATTATTTGGTTTATTTACATGACTTTCGTTGAAGCATCTAAGAATCGAACTGTAATTGCCCGCCATCATTCATTCTTCAATCTTCAATTCTTCATCATTCATCTAAGTCGGCGCTCCTAAAGTCATTAGGCGTATAACAGACAGTAATTTTGGTTGTGAGAGATTGATTCAAAGCATAAAATTATGCAATTGAGTGTGTGTAGTGTAGGATTAGATAAAAAGGGTGTACCCGTTGCTTTGACTTAGCTCTCGCATTTACGTAGGGTCTGTGACGGAGCCGATCTGATGTACGCCGCTTTTTTTCCTACACTTTGTGCAGTAAGCTGTTCTCACGGCTTGAACCCATATCTAATGTAGGATTAGATATGTTTGACAATCCTCATTCAGACTTGACAGGTTCACATGTGTTCTTGAGATTTTTTATTTATTAACTTAAAAGCATTGCTATGACTTAATTTGACCTATTTGATGAAACTTTACATATGATATGGTGCAAAGAGCTTAAAGTTTTCAGAAGGCTGTCGATTTATTTGAGATTAAAGATCCAAATTAAATAGGAAAAAGGACTATTACAAAATAGTGAAATCATAATGTGGTTGCTTACAGGCTACAGCCCATATTATATGTTGCAGCCCAAAACTGTTACCGCCCAGAAGTTTAAACCGGCCGGCACAAACTCGTAAGTCGTAACTGATTGGACAGATTATTTTATCTGAATCGGGACCAACTGACCATATAATGTTCTGATAATCGTTCTGCGTTTTTCCATCTTTCTAGTTTTCGGTCTGGTCCGGTTCGTGACTGCACCAAATCATAAACAGCCCTGGTAAGGTCTCGGTTTAAACATGCGGACTATCAATAGCAAATACCTTTTAGACTTAAAACCAGTATTCACATAACTGGACCGGTCCTATCAGTTAGACCGTCTACACGACCTGTCAAGTTTAGAGTGTTCTTGAACCGCCTTCATTTTGACCGCCATTTATGGTGCTGACTGGTCGATCGGCAAAACGGACTAGTGATTGAACCAGATTAATATTTATTTATTTCTCTCATTACATTCTCATTTATTGACATGATTCATATTTTGTTTATATCAAACTTCATATTAATATTATAATATCACACAAATAAAAAAAAGATAAAAGTTGTTTCACATTAATTATGTATATGTAGTTATCTTTTGTATCATTTACATAGTAATCCAGCTTTTAAAACAAGTTTAGACCAATGGACCATTAAAACGACTGGTTCAATGGCTCGTCAGCCCGGTCCGGTCTAGTAATAAAAACATTGGTTAAAACATTAAGCCACACCACATACTTTGATGACAAGTACATTTAGAGAATCTCCCTTTAAAACTTCAGTTAAATTGCCGGAAATCAATTATGGGAGTTCAAACCCACCACATACTTTGATAACAAGTACAATTTGATGATGATTATCACAACTCAATCCACACCATATGCACACATGACACATGATTTTGAACTAAAACTTTTCTATTAGATAGTTTAAGCTTGACCAAGGCTAAAAACCCACATTAACAACCTACTAAAACCAAATTAAAAGATCCTAATAAAACTAGAAATATCCTAACAAGACTACAAAGATCCGACCCGAATAACCTATTGCAAAAAAAATCACTAGAAAGATCCGACCCATATAACATAGACCCTTGTACTATTAACCGAATGTGATCCTTGTTGCTTTGGCAAGGGTAGTTTGGTACTTTGCTGCTCCACCACATGATGATGATGGAAGTTGCCATCATCAAAATTGAGAGCATAGCTTGAGGGATCATACTGAAAATTAAATTCTTTCTTTGGACCTCCATAAAGAGCAACAAGAATTGAATGTTTTTTGACTGCCTTTTTCATAGCTGCCCTCATTCTCCAAAACAAGCTTCTACATTGTTTCTTTGAGCATGTGTTCATCCACATCAATCTCCCAATAGCTCCCATTTCTAGAATCAATAAAAAAAAGAAACTTTTTTTTGTTTCTTTTATGAATCTTGATCACCACCCACTTCAAGAAACTTCAATGTGCACAAATTTCAAAATATGGCACAAAAGCAAAGAGATAGGGGTTTGCTACAAGAAACTTCAAATTTGGCAAATACTTAGAGAGAGATTATTTGGTGGAATACCCACTTCAAGTAACATAAAGTCTAGAGAGAGAGAGACATATTTATGTGCTAGAATACCTACTTGAACATTTCACAAATGAGAGAGAGATTTGGATGTTTGAATGCTCACTTCAAGAAACTAGATTGTTTTTTGGCCAAAACTAGATAGGGATTAGTGTGGTAGAATACCCATTTCAAGAATCTTTAAAAGTTGCATAATAATTCAAGATTTTATAATTCCCACTTCAAGATTTGCACATAGAATGAAAAATCACTATATGCTTGGATACCCATTTCAAAAACCCAATGCAGAAAAGAACAAAGACAAGTGGGGAGATGAGTTTGGTAGTATATCCATTTCAAGAATCTTTAAAAGTTGAATAAAGATTCAAGATTCTATCATTCCCAATCCAAAAACCCACAGAAATATGCAAAAAATAAAATAAAATTCAAATTGAAGGTTGCATAGAGTTCAAGAATCAAGATTCAACAATTCCATCTTGATGAAGTTTGAAAATTTAAGACAGGAAAAGTGAGGTGGTTAAAGATCTTTTGTACTTGGGTTAGATTGGGGGTTGACCAGTACAATGTATAAAGCAAAAAAGAAATCAATAAATACCATCTTATTTTTCAGAGACTGGTTTAGGTGTTTTATAGGGGAAGCTGTCCCACTTTGAGCTACAGTGTATTTCCCCCTTCCTTTCTATAAGCCAATATTTTCTTTTTTATGCTCTCGCTCTAAGCCCGCTCTAAGACGATGTGTAATGGTTTCACTAAAAACCGAAAAACGTCCCGTAACGTCACCGTCACGCAAGCAGGAGGACAATCACTAAACATAAGTAATAATATGTGTAATGGTTTCAATATCCATATATATACATATTATATGTGTATATGTAACATATACACATATACATATAAATAACATACACACAGCCTTCCCCATTTATGCCCAGGGCCGGCCCAGAGGGAGGGCGACAGTCCCGGGCCCGGTCTCCCCTAGGGCCCGAAGTTTTTAATTTTTTTAATATTATATATATATATTTATTTTTTTAATATTATATATATATATATGTTTATTTTTTTTTAATTTATATATATATATATAAGCGCAATTGTTTATAAATCTGAACAAAAAACCAAGAAATAAAATATATATATATATAAGCCCGTATTATGTTTTTTTTATATATGATTATTGAGTTTATATTATAGGACCCGATTTTTTTTTACATGTACGGTTTGAGGATTCTCAGGACCGGCCTTGTTTACGCCCCCAATATACCAAGGGGCGGTGTTCCACGCCCATTTACGGGCCAGGTGGATCACGTCACCGGGGTAAATTACTAGTTAACTTATTTATTTACAGCGTGTCATTAAAAGTTATTTAAACGTGTGTTTTTAGAGTGATAACTTGTAAATTACTATCCATACCATAAATATTTTGCAATTTATTTGCAATGATGTTTTATTTGTAAGTGAAAGAAAATCACTCAATAAGTCATTTCATTTTGTGTAGCAATAAAAGATCAACAACATTATTTCATTAACTGTTATTGTTAGTATGAACTATATTAGTAACCGAACTTATATATTTAATGGATTCTGATTCAAAGCACTTTTTTTTTCGCGCACACAATGTAAGAATCAAATAAAATGACTCTTTAAGACAAAAGAAAATGTAAAAGGTAATGTTTTACTGACCAGACCGAGAACCGACCTTCTGCGGGTTTGATTTGCTGGTTTTAACCACATTATGGTTGGATTTGGCGGTTCAAACGTTCGGATCGGTAACCTGATTCATGGGTTGGACCGGAATTCTTTTTAATTTTTTGAAAAAACTGTTCGGGTCATCTTTGTAGGTTTAGCGGGTGGGTCGGACGAGTTTTTTGGGTTCAACAGGAGGGTCGGATGGTTGGTTAACTAAAATAAATTGTTTTTTTGAGGTTGTAACGTTTAAAAATTAAAACCCTTGACCACATGGTTACAATTGCCTTAACTAGTTGGAATACTAATTTATTGATGTAAAAGGTATTGAAGTTTATAGATATATTATCATACTATCTATCATATTTAATAAAATTATATTATGATTAACTTTAAATATATAACAATAACAATAGAATACTCATATTTTCCTATACGTATATTAATTACAAAACTCATATTTTTTTATTCTGTTATAGAATGATAACAAAACATATATACTTTTTATATTTATTTCTAAACTAAGTTCTAGAATTTTTTTTTTCGTACTTTAAAATTATTAAATTAATTATGTTGTCACCCGGTTTTTAAATACGACTCGATTAGTACACCGATAAACCGACTGGTTTGACGCGTATTCTGATTTTGAAAAGTGAAAACATTAGTAAAATGTAATGTATCAATACTCCTTTTAGAATGTTTACGTGCATATCGTTATAGAAAAGTTCTTTTATGAAACTAAATATATATAAATTTTTTTTACCTTCTAACAGCTTGCTAGTTGGTATGGTTATACGTGCCGTTCAAAAAAATATAAAGAATATATATACATCTTCCTTTTTTGTTTTTATTGCCCCTCATTATTCTGTAATCCCATTCTGTCCCACTCTCAGGCACCTTTCACTTTCTATATTGTGGAGCCACTATCACATGGTGGTCCATTTTTATTTTTTTTACTTTTCTGCTCTTTTTAATTTAATGGGTTCTTTTTCTTTTGGTGGAAATTGATAAGATTGGCACGTGATAGAGATGGTTCATTCTCACACACCAACCTCTTTAAGTCTATGGCCTGTTCAACTTTGCCCATGTCAATAAATACTACTTGTTGTTTAAAAATAATAAAAAAATATTAATATTTTGAGACCCTTGTTTAAATATAAACTAGTTGGGTCAACCGGTCCGTTGCGCGAGTTTTGTTTATAAAAAGATTCACACTACGCGACGAAAGTTTAGTCGTTTCTTCCCTGCGATACGCAGTGTGATATTGGTCGTTATCGGTTCAGCTCATCGGAAACCATAAAAGCGAATAACAATAAAGCGAATACCGATACCGGTTCCGATAAACACCAATGCCGGCAACATTGATGTTCGGCTCATAGTCAGATCGGTTCTGTACCGTATCGCAATGGTAACCGCACTCGCTACGACTTGAGTTTGGTCATGATCGCTATCGGAAACCATAAAAGCGAATAATGATTCCGGTCCCAATAATTTTATTGCCGGCAGTGATGATGTTCACTCATAATCGGTTCGGTTCGGCACGGTACCGCAATGGTAGTCGCACTCGCTACGACTTGAGTTTGGTCGTTATCGCCTAGACTCGTCGAAAACCACAAAGGCGAATACCGATACCAATACTGGCAATGATATTTCTCGCTCATAATCTGTTCGGTTCATCACGGTAGGTCGGTACCGCAACGGTAAATAGCCCATGATACGGGAAAAATACTTGATTTCGAACAAAACTTAATCGCTTTTTAATACAAAATATTATATCTGGACGTTCACAAAAAAAACTAAAAACACTCGTGCATTCCATTTTTTTTATAAAAAGACAACGAACTAAAGCTATTAAAGAAAAATAAAATTATTAGAAAAACAAACGGGTTAAAAGCGTAAATTCCATATAGTATGAGGGTGAAAAAAACATAAAATTAGTGTCACTCACAAAGTTACACGCGCGGAATTTGATCGTTATCGGTTTGGCTAATTTGCAACAATGTCTGTCACTCCTGTGTAAAACCCTAAAACATACCCCATATATAAAAACGTGTAGCAGCGGCTGTCACCCTGTCGTAAAACCTTAAAACATACCCTGTCGTAATCATTCCACCGTAAAACTTGAAAATGTAGCGCAAAAAAATCCTGAACACAAATACAGACACAATAATTAGAAAAAACGAAAAAAAAAAGCTCAAAAAATTTAAAAAAATAAAACAAAAAACACCTAAGTCACTACATGACAAAAAAATTACTGTTCGTTTTATTCTTATTTAAATATAGATATAATAGACTATTTCATTTTTTTTACTTTTTGTGTCACATGGTTGATAAAAAAATATATAGTTGAACTTACTCGCAACAATTGGGCAATAAACATTTTCAACAATGGACTCTTTTTTTAACGGCAAATGAAATTTTATTAATAGCAAAAATTATAGTTAGTAAGGTGTAAAAGCAATACTTACAAGTTACAACACCAAAAAAAAATTTACTGATTAAGAATCGAATTTAAATTGAATTTACATCATTGTGTCCATTCTAACGAATGAGAACTCGACCTAAACTTAGCCTTGATAAACGTTTTTTGTTATTGAAAAGTGTCTTTTCGAGCTCTCCATATGCACCAACATACCGTAATATATTAACAAGTGTTCTGCCGATTCCGGGAGTTCGCCGCATAGTAGGCATAGAATCGAGCTTGTGTTTATACGATTCTTAGCTTCTCTAGTTGGTATTCTTTTCATTTCCGCTCTCCACCCAAAACACATTTCCCCGACCCACTTCTCCTTTTATGAGTCCTTGAATGTCTATATTTGATCGTGCGAGACCCATCCCTATTTTAGAGATGTTCTTCCATATACCTGTGATACTTGCCTTAAATTGAATCAAGTGCCAAGTTCGTGTGTTATGTTGAATAGCCCTTAACACGTTGCGCCATAAACTTTGATTGTCAGTTTTGAACCGCCACCACCATTTAGCTGATTTTAGTGAACCGATATGTATTCCACCCATGGTTTTTGGAGCCACTAGCCTCTCCCGTGCCATCCAATGACTCATAACCCCCCTAGAAACTTCCGTTTTATTCTTTTCAATGTTTCGGTTAGTTCAGTAGGAGCTTTATATAATGAGAAATAATAAACAAGAAGACTTCAATACATATTTGAGTAATGTTATGTGCCCACCAATGGATAAAGATTTTGCCTTCCAAGGTCAAAGTCGGGCTTCAAAAGTATCTATCAGCAATCTCCAATTCTTCACTAGGTTCATGTTAGCTCCTACTGTAATCCCAAGTAGTTGAATGGGAAGGTTCCTTTTTTTAAGTTCCACTCCACCATCTCTTCCTCACCCATGGAATTTTTCACGGAATCATGGAAATCCTCCATGGCCGTGGATCACTCTCAAGGGATGCGGTGTTCGAGGACCCAACGCCCGCCAGCTAGACTCCATGAGCCCACTACACGGAGTACTATGTTATACTCTAATTCAAATAATTATAAGTTAATTCTTTTTAAATATAATATATCTGTGTATGTTATTAAGTTTTGTTATAATAATATTAACTTTACATGTTTAATATCATCAAGTTACGTAAACATTAATATAGTATTTACGTATAAATGAATTTTTATTTTTACACTTTTCCCTCTATATTAGAGATAGAAATAGATTTACCTTTAATTGAAGTTGCTTTTATTTACAATTTATGTAATTTATACACAACAATATTTCCACGGGTATAGTTATCAAAGTTGATTTGCACACAACTTTCTTTAATCATATACACAACATATTTTTTACTTTTTTTTTCTAATATTTATTGATGCGGGTTTGGGTTCAATTACACTGGATGCTCCTGCATCATACTCACTGGGTTAAAAGAAAACTCGTCATCGAGTTTTCCGTAAGCTTGAAAACAAGAAACCGGACCAAAACCAGCCACCTTGATCGAAAGGAACATCAACCCGGTTCCTATTCATTACCATCATGACCGCCTAAACAGTTCAACTTCACGGTTCGTCTCGCCCGGCTCTGGACCCGTACCACCTACGTCTATTGGGTTGCTATGCACCTTTCTCCTCGTCTCCTTCTCCTCGTCTTCTAAAAAGACTTGTCCTCGAGTCTTGAGAACCTTGAAAATATTACCATCCCCGTGAATCAACTGAACACCATCATTACCAACCTCATTTTCCTGCAAAAAAAACAAACATATCAGATGAAAGCTTCGCATACTCATGATCAATATCGTCCGTTTCTCGCATGGACTCATCCTCTTGGATGATAACTCCTCTAAGAACCGTTTGCACAAACAAACATTCTTCTTCATCGAAATCAATCCCGTCTTCATCGAATATGGGTTTGTCTTCCGATAAGCACTCCTGGTCAGATTCATTATCATAGATCGGTTCGAGGAACCCAATAGACGTAGGTGGTACGGGTTGTATTTCAACCGAGGGTGGCAGAAAGGATGCTCCTCTTCCTCGTTCACATCGTCTCGGACGATGGTTCCCGATTCAGTTTCCTTAATGCGCCTCTCCCGTTGTAACTCAAGATCTCGGACTCGTTGGCGGAGCCGTTTGATCTCTAGTTGTATTTCAAGATCTCGGACCCGTTGTCGGAGTCGTTTGATCTTAAGATCCCGTGGGTCGGGATAGACTCCATCGCTGCCTCGGTCGGCGGTTCTGCAAGTATGTGACACCCAGTATTCTAGGCCAATACCTATAGGCATATTTGCATATTTTATATATTTTCTGAGATTTTATTTTGACAAAGTATTGTGAAGGAGCCTAACAAAGGAACCCATATCATATTTATTAATTTTTAATAATTACTAGGAAATAAACAATAATAACCCGCATTGAACGTTCGTTGGTGATTAACGAGATTTTATTCCAGTAAAAGTCTAGGGATACGTTTTAATATAAAAACGTATATATTGGTAACTAAACCTTAAAACATGGACATAAAATGTTGGTTGCATGGCCTTGAGTTATTTTATGTGTATACATATATAATATAGTTAAAGTAATAACTATGTCGGTATTCACTAGCAGGTTATTAAAGCTAGTCAAACTACACAAAATGTAGGACGTCTTAATAATTAAAGATATTAATGCGGGTATTAATTTCGGGTAATATACCGCGTCTAAATCAATCACATAATCATGGTGACTTTGTTTACACTTCACTCAAGTGTCATAGCAAGCAACCTCCAAGACGTCACATCATCATAATTATGATTAAGAATGCACTCTACTCAAGACGTCATATCGTTATTATTATGGAGTTTAACTATGACGACACCCGGCCGACGTTTCATTTAATAAATATATATAGAGAAATATATATATATATCCCGCAGGATACGAACGTTCGTGATAAATCCAAAAAATATATGTATATATATAATTTATAAATAACCAATACGATGTTTAGGAAATTCAAAATATATGTGCAATATATTTTGCGAAACAAATAATTAAAAGATTCGTAAACACTCGTAGGAATTTAAGACGAACAACCTTTATAATACCAACCATTAACCTATTTGAGGTATACACATTAGGTGATTCAAATACCGGCTCTCTTGATGGAATACCCACGTTATCCACCACAACACTCAAGACATCAAATCAAGTCTTTTCTTCTTGTTGCTTGCTTCACGCCACCACCCTCACCAACTCCATCATGAGTCTTTCACCAACTCTTCACTCAAAGGTCCTAATCTCATGATGATGATTTTGGTTGAATCCACACTCAAACTCTTTAATATAAAAGACCATAACCTAACACAAAATCAAGAGTTCTAAATCTCTATCTTGCTCTCTCTATCCCGGCTCACTCTAGGCACACACACACATTAGTTACTAGTGTTATACACTAGAATTCAAGAAGGAACCATCTCCATTTGGTGTTACAAGGAGCATTCAAGAGGAGATTGTAAGGGATTCAAGTTAGAAACCGAAGATAACACTCCTCAATCTCTAACTTTTTCCCTCTTTCTCGGTTCACATATAACACACACTTCTCATTTTTCCTTTAAAGAATCATTTATGTAAAAGCTCTATATCACCCATTTAAGGAGTTGTAAGAAGTTTTCAAGTGTTGATCTCAAGAATCCAAGCTAAGGAACTCAAGATCTTGCTCTTCCTCTCCATAAATCATCTAAGTTATTATTCTTCACCTAGCTTTGTCTAGTGGTATGAAACCGACACCACCCTTTTTTTCATCTTTATTTCTTGATTAAAGCTTGTTGTTCACTATCAAAACAAAGAGATTTGAGAAGTTAATGACTTATATAAAAGTTTAACTCTAATGGGTTAGAAACTAAAGTTTTGTAAATATATACATATATAAATGGCTGAAATCTTCCATGTGTATGTATATTCTTGTTGTTTGAACATATGATGATAAGTGTAGTTAATAAGCTAGAGATATGGTTAACACTTGACGAAAAATGAAGCATAGGTGCATATATATATATATATATGTGTGTGTGTGTGTGTGTGTATATATAAATCGTGATTTATATATATGAATGAGTGTGTTTGAAGTTTATTAACTAGGAAAAATTATTAAGTATAAGAGCATGTATAGATGTATAAAAATCATGGTTATACATGTATGTGGGTGATGATAAATTGTTAGCTTGGAAAGATCGATAAGTAACTACAAATATTAATAAAAAGCGAGACATGTATGTGTATGTGTAGGGTGGTAGTTTGTGACTTGAAACTTGTTGAGTATATAAATATATAGATATACATGAAACCGTAATATATGGAGGTACACCTTGAAGTGTGATCATGGAAATATTTTGTGAAGTGTTAAAGGATTTGAAATCATACATATATACGTGCTTATGATGTGATGATAGTTAGTATCCAAGATATACATGTGGTTGAATGTAAGGCCCCAAACCGGACATCCTACAGTTGGTTCTCATAATGGGTTGTTACCTTGAAAATACTCACTCTTCATATATTAAACTATAGCGGAAGTCTTTCTAAAAACTTTAATTACTATTTAATGTCATTAGTTTACCTTACGAATGCTTGCACACCAACCCGAATAGCACCGCTTCCAAGCCAAGATACGTCAACGCAACGCTTACCTACAAAACAATCTATCGCCCACACAAAGTCAGCTACGCTGAGTGAGTTCTAATAGTTTAGTTTAATTAAAAGCCAACTCGTCTCAAAAGTTATTTAAACTTTACTCAGGACCCACGGTCCTTATAAATTAGATCCACAATTCAGTAACCATTAGTTAACCCCTGGTATCACCCGATATCCCATTATAACTCATTTCCCATGAATCCTCCCATAATGATAATAATCCTGCAATCTCATCGACATAGGTCGAACCTACTACACTAATAACTCATGCTCATGTACACGTATTAACTCGACACTTGGTTAACACAACAAATCCCTAAACATCAACTTACTCAGCCTTAACCAAGGCTCTTACAAATCAACTGACATAACAGTCATAAACACTACATCACAATCCTGACACAACAGTCAATCTAACTCTACTCACCACATTAATACTATCTCATGCACAATAAACATAACCCAATGCTTGTATGCAATTTAACACAAATATATAAGCACACAAACACATACCTCATTACTGCACCCTCGTCAGGGCGTTCGACACACCCCGAGCTCATCACTGTCCTGTTGGACATCGTCACCTTTGGTGACCTCCCGAAGGACATAGTCCTCCACAATCCCGTTTTTCGTGTCATAATGACAACAATGCAAACACAATATCCACCGTGTTTAAAAAGAGGGGATTAGAAACTCACTGGATATGTCGAGTCCAAATCCTAGCTCTGCACCCCGAACACTAGCTCGAACCCCGAACCTGCCAAATGTATGATCACATGATCAGGACACGTTCTAAACATACGTTATATAACGTATAAATAAATAAACCCTAACACTCGGCCTTGAACACTCGTATCCCAGCTTCTCGAATCTCTTCTACGAGTACATGTGATTCGGATCGTCCTTGATCCGCTTAGAACTTGGATACTTGAGTCGGATCCTCATGCATGCATGTTTGAGTGCCATGCGAACACCCTAATAACCAAAACGTCTCCATGCAAGCCCTAGCTTCATGGAACGCGTGTACGCGAGTCGGGTTTCCATGCATGCACGTAAACCACGTCATGCAAAACCCTAGTCGAGTAAAACCCTAGCTGGTCTCGTTAACGTCTTCCATCTCTTCCACCATTCACCACCGTGCATGCCGTCTCCGTCTTCTTCACCGCGAAACCCTAACGGTTAACCCTTCCACTTTCGTCCCCATTGGACTCCACCCGAGCCCCTCCTCCTTGCCGGAAACGTCACCCTCATCGTGTCCGTCGTTTGCCACCGTAGAGCACCACCACAGTAGCCACGGGCAGCCGTCACCTCTTTCTTCCTCCCTTGGTCGGCGAGCACCAACCCTAGCGGGTCATCACCGTGCACGTCACCAATGATTCCCGTCCTTAGCACCACCTTCACCGAGCTCCACCGGACCACTATGATCGTTGTGGCCGGTTACACTTCCCTCTCATCCTTCTCATCGAGCACCAAACAACCTGGCATCCACCGTGTTCCATGCTTGCCGCCTGTCACCGCCGCGCACCATCCCCCAGCCGTTTCCGGCCGCCTGCTACAACCCGTAGCCCTCCCCTGAACATCACCTGCAGTCATAACCATATCCTCCGGCCAATTATGCTCTCAACGTTCCCAAACCCACACAACTATGCAAGAAAACGAGTATACGAGCATACATAAACAAAAACGAGGATTACCTCTATAGAGTTGTAGACCTTGCTGCCGGAAACCACCGTTTGCTCCCTCTCTTTCTTCCTTGTCGGCGTCTTTCTTTCCCTGTGTCGCTTCTCCGAGCCGTCGCACAAAACCAAGGCTAATCGGCCTAGGGTTTTCTTCTTACAAGATATTTAACCCTCCTTTATTTACATTCGAGCCCTCTCGTTTCCGTATCCTCTAATTTTGTTCCCAGGCTATGATTAAAAGACTAACTATGCCATCAAAATTCCTTAATTCCAATTTTACGTGAAGACCACATCCACCGTCTCGTTTACTAGAGATTTGGGTTGCCCGTTAGCCCAAATCATTAAGGGTAGATTTTCGGGATGTTACATCGAAATAATGACATATGCATGTTAAAGGTGTAGGTTCATAAAAGAGTTTATGAGCAATTGATATAAAGATGGTGAAACATATACGAGTTAAGAAATCCCTAATAACATGTGTATATATATATATATGTATTGTTGATTCATGAACATGTATAATCATGACAAGCACACATGTGGTAGTATAACAGTGTGAAAGTATATATGCATGAAATACATGTTGAAATGTGGATATATTTGTATGCATATATTGGCATAGATAAATGCATGTTGAATGTAAACAAATTAATAAATGTCGTTCGTTAAGCCGGGTGAACAACTTGTATTTAAGACGGGTAGTCTTAACAGCTTAGTACCCTTTGTGTGATTAGGGTACGGATATGCAGTAACTGTTAGCACATTGTTATTTGCTAGGATTTCATGAGACACAAGGTGAGTTCACAGCCCCCTTTTAGCTTTTTACTGTGTTGTAAACATCGGGGAAGAAACATACTTACTTGTAATATTTTGAAAACATAAAATACATTTACTTACACGTTTGACGACATGAACATTCTGGTATAACTCTTTATGAGTTTCACTGTCCCCTTTTTCTGGTTTTGAAATGTTTTGGGGAGGAAAACATATTTGTAATGATTTTCATATAATGAAAGAACAAAGACCAGACCGTATGTGTACATGGGGAACAATAGAGCGCTAAAAGTCCCCGGAACAACATTAACATTTTGTAACCATTAGCTATGGTCTTAGCCTGGGATTATATGAATAGTACTATTGGGGGTAACGCCCCCGGTCAAGGTTAATCGCGCTAACCGGGGGTCCATATGGACAACTGACCGCATATCGTCTTATTCTCGTGGTATAGCGAGGGAGGGGCATTCATTTGTCATGATTTGGTTACGGTATCATGTATTAACATATTATTATTTGTATTCCTAGCTAGTTTACAAATAGGGTCTGTCGGTCATTCATTCATGATTCAATGCATTGGGTATTTATAAAGGGTTTAATGGGTCGGTTAAGTACCCATGGTTCAATGCATTGGTTACTCATTTAAACTTATTTATGACGGTAATGACATGTGCATGTTTTTGGTTAAAACTACTTGTTTATGACGGGTAAGTCATGTATACGTTTCCAGAGAAAACTACTTATTTTATGACGGTTAAGTCATGTATACGTTTCCAGGGAAAACTGCTTATTTTATGACGGTTAAGTCATGGATACGTTTTCGGGGAAAAACTACTTATTTATGACGGTTAAGTCATGTATACGTTTTCGGGGAAAATTACTTATTATTTATGACGATTAAGTCATGTATAGTTTTTCGGAGAAAACTACTTACTTTATGACGGTAAAGTCATGTACATGTTTTCGGGAAAAACTACTAGCACTGAAATAACTAACTTTATGAACTCACCAACCCTTGTGTTGACACTTTCAAGTATGTTTCTCAGGTAACCCTTAGACATGACGCGGTTGGAATAGGCTATCTATAATTGGATCAATTCCTAGTAGCTGGAAGGACATAGATTATCAAGTCTCATGTCTGTCGTTGATCTAGAAGAACTTAGATCATTGTATTACTTAGTATTAGTATTTGTGTATGTATTCAAGTCTTAGAAATCACTATTACAGCTTCCGCAATCGTGTAATGAACCAATCGTTGCAACCTTTATTTATTTATTTATTAAGTAAATAAATTTGGGGATGTGACAAAGTAGGGCGTCCATCATCTCCACGGGCAGCCATTTGATAACCAAAAGCTCTGATACCAAATGATGCGGAACGGAAGCAATCAAATGGCTCAAGAAACAATGATTCAATCAAAAGTTTTAATCGAACCGAATGGTTCAAAGAAACCTCAAAGGTGTTCTTTACAATAATCAATAATTAAAAACTAACTAAACAATAATTCTTAGATCCCATTTTATAGTTGGGAATCATAAATCAAATAGGAAACTAAATAAAATATTAAGAAATTAAAATTCAAATAAATAAAAGATATTGAAGTGATCTCTTCAATAGCTATCTTTCATCCAACTTTAACGGGTCTTCCACGGGTACGAGTTTGGTACGGGTTTGGGTTCAATTACATTGGATGCTCCTGCATCATTTATACCCTTAATATATACATGAACGAGAAAAATAGATAATAAATATACAGGAGTAGACATATAAAAACTGATTATATGTGTATATGTTGTTTAGATACGGGAATTAAGTAAGGTTAGGTTAACTTGTCATAGTTTTTTAAAGTTATACAAAAAAAAAATATACGAGTAGTAATATATATGCGTACCTCTCCCGGTCTAACCGTCTTCATCAATATTTTCATGCGTCTTATTTTTTTTAGCAGACATTCTTCCATACATATGAATTAATTTTTAAAATTTATTAAATTATATAACATAAATAATATTAATCTAATTTTTTAATAAAAGAAATTAGGAGCTTGCAATAATTTAAACATATACATTTATATCATCTTAAAAATTGTCCATTCAAGATTGTCACATCTAGTGTTATCATTAGTTTTTATACATATTTACATATAAAATAATGTATTTTTCTTATCCTTTGTTTCTAAAGTAGAAAAGGGTTCATCGTTGCCATTTTATTCTTATACTTTCACTTTCACTCGAAAGTTGACATGTTTCCCCCCCATTATATTCGGTTTCTTTATGCTTGTTAAAGTTATTTGTACAAATATTCTCTGAAACATTTTCCCCTAAAGTTCTATCAGTTTTTTGGAAATATTTCTATAGATTTAATATTGCATATTATTTTGTCACAATGTGTTTGCTTCTTTCTCGCTAACACCACCGGGTATAGTTTCATATTCCACACTCCTCCACGGCTCCATACTGTCACATATCAGTTTTCACTAATTTTTCACACATCTCAATATTTGGGGGGATAGATTCCATATATCCACATTTAAATAATTTTTTTATGATAAAATCCATCAATATATGACCTTCCACATCCATGGAGATATCTACAAATTCCTTCCATGCCCGTGGACCACGATAGGGGGCGCAGTGTTTCACGGGTCCACAATGACTACATCATCTCCACGCCACCCCTCCACGGGGTATACCGAAAGGCCTAAGGGGATTTTGGGAATCAAATTTTTGTCTCATAAAGTCGCCATTTTGGATTTATTTATAAATAATTGATATGAGTTATATTATATATTTTTACAAGTAAAGTTAGTAAAAGTTAAAAGAAAAAAAAATAAATAGACATAAGACGAGTTAAATATGTCAAAGGTGTTTAAAGTTCATACAATGGTATAAATATAGTTACTATAAAAACATTATAATTAGAAACTAGAATTTTGCCCCATCATGCATTTCGTCATGATGCCAAATTTCAAAACACGTATACGAAAAACCTAAGTGTCCCATGCAAGACAAAAAAAATTTGACTAAATTCTTGATTAAATGCAAACAGTAAATAAAAAAAAAAAAGTAAATTGGAAAAGAAAAAAGAAAAAAGGAAAAAAAGACAAAAATCGGGAGGGGGCCGAGGGGGGATTCGAACCCAGGTCCCCAAGGGGAGGGGCAAGCGCGCTTAACCATCTCAACCAAAGGCCATCTTGGTTTCAGTTGTGTAGAAAATTGTAAATACCAAGAAAGAAAAATCGAAAATAAAAAAACTAACCAATAGCAAATTACCACGTGTTAGGGGCGGTCCAGTTGCAAGAAAGAACTGTTTCTAAGGGTTGTAATTTAAACTAGTATGTAATTTGCACTTCCTTAAACTAGTATGTAATGTGCACTTCCTTAAACACAATGACTTTTAGACCATGGTGTATACCCCGTGGAAAGTGACTATGAAGGTGGTCCACGAATGTGGAAAGAATTCGTGGAGATCCCCACCGGCGTGGAAGGTAGAATATGAAGGTTTTTTTATTTTATGATTTAAATGTGGAAATGTGTGAAAAAATTAGTGGAAACTGATTTGGCTTGATGTAGCAGTGTGGAATGGGTTTTCCATTTTACAAGCAACTAGGGCAAAATCACACAAACGATTTGGTTTTGAATAAACACAATTGACCTCTTGAAATTGTTAATATGAATTCCTAATTGGAGGCATCAATAATCATCACACATGGACAACTGTATGCTTTATGAATCAAGAACGACTAACAATCAAGATTTATCATCTCATCATGTCAATAATGCAAGAAAATCTCAACAATCGTGTGTTCATAACAATACTAACAACCAGTTGTATACAATTCCAATCAAAAGATTATAATATTTCAATGATTCAAACCAAATGTTGAATATAAAAACTCTAGGAAACTTACAAACCTTTCACCCGGGGATGATCTTGAGGAATTAGCCACTCATGGTTGGTGTTTGATCTTCACCAATATTGATTCCATTGATTCCAATGATTCCTTGACTATAGACGAATAGGAAAACCCCCCAAGACTCTCCAAGATCTCCAAAAATTCGTCAAAAAGATGATGTCTCTGAATCAGGAATGAAACCCCCATAATAATTCACAAGATTTGACCGTTTCATAAATTTTCGCCCATGTTGACTGAACCCGACGTCCAAGATACCAGTTTTGGCGTCTAGGACGCCACCTTGCTTTCTTCCATCTTCGTTTTAGCTCTAGGACGCCATGTTATGCTGCTTGACGACAAAAGGAAGCCATGTGGACGTGGACCGACGTCCTCGACACCAAAACTGGCATCCTAGACGCCCCCTATGGGTTTCTTGGCGCTTTTCTTCCGTCTTGATCCGTGTTCGCGCATAACCTTCCACGTGATGCTCCAAATACCTTCAAAACATGTCCTTTAACATATTTAGACTTGAAATTCATAAACATGCTTGAAGTACCATTCTTCTTGACCAAAATCAAATAAAAATACAAATATACATACTAAAATGAACAAAAGAAAACTCGACCATCACATATACGTAACAACTTCTCTCCCCTTCTTTTTGTTCAATAGTAGCAATTAAATAAATGATGTTTCATATATGTAACTTTTGTAGTTACATATTCATGAGCTACATTTTTTCTCATCGATTCCTTTAGATTTTCTTAATGAACGGATGAAAATAGTGATTTTTCTGGATTTTGATTTAAATGAACGATGAAAATGGTTATGAACCATGAGATCCGTAAGAGAACGAGAGGGCGAGGGCGAGGGCGAGGGCGAGAGAGAGAGATCAAAGATTGATTAATTGATTTAGAAAGTAATTTTTTATTCTATCATTTATCACAATTAATTGATACTAAAACTTGCCTTTTATTACACAAATGTCGTTAAATGATTAGATACATTGATCAAACATGATCAATGATTATCAATGATTAGTAATTTTGCTCCTAACCCGTTATAACCCGTGATCCAAACCCGTTCTACCCGTCCATTTTACGAGGCCTAATGAAATTATTGTAACATAACTATAAGGTTATTAATGCTAAAAAATAATAGTTGTTTTTTTCTGAAAAAATTCACATACACCAAACCAACTACAGTAATTCGGTTGACTGGTTTAATTAGGCTTTGATTGAAGATATGCATCCCTACTTTGTAGACCAATTGAAGACTATGGTTTGGTTCACATGGGGGCCATGCTGAGGCAAGGTACACTTCCTTAGTTCCTTTCCCACTGTGTTTGACCTAGAGCATGGCCCTAATGTACGGTAGATCTGATTGATATTGATATATCATTCAAATTCCAACCCTTCATAAACCAAAAAATATACATAAAATCTCGGGATTTTATGTAAAAAGATTGTTTGGTACTTGTAACCTTGTGTCAATGAGCTGTTGGTGGATTGTTAAGGGAGAGATCTGATGTTCCTTATGACCCAGGTTTAATATCTGTCTTCCCCAATAGTTTTTGCGGCATACAAATGAAGTCTAGCTCTTAGGCTGATGCACCTGGGTTTTACCCACGCTGATCCAGGGTTCGAGCCTCGGCTCTCCCTCAAGCCCGGAAGGGGCCGTATTGGGTGGGATTTTTCCTTGGATGCTCTCCAACTCTGACGCCAAGTGGGCCCGGTTAAGACAACATATTGGCCGGAGTTGGACGAGGCTCTCCCATGTGACGGGGGTGCGATGTCACAACATTCAATGTTCGCCGTTCAAAAAAAAAACTTGTAGCCTTGTAGGATTAATATTCGTTACGAAACACTTTTTTATAATTTTCAAAAGAATATGTTTACGTCAAGTATAATAAAAATCGGACTTGTTTATCAAGCATAATATATATAGACATGGAGAACAGATAACACGAATTATCTTAATAAAATAAACGCTTAAAAGTATCATTCAATTTCTAAACTGATGCAGTTTACATCGTAGTTTGAATTTTTTTTGTTTGTTACCTGAATTTTTTTTTCTTCAAACTATAATGTAAAGTGCACCATATGATAGAGAGGCCTCTTCCGCTAAGACCCTCTATTCTAAAAAGTATTTTTTTGAAAACCCAAAAACATATCTGAAACAAAAATTGAATACAAAAACATATTTGAACGCAAATGAAACAAAAAGGGGTACCTAACACCCAAACCAATTTTTTTTTAGGTAAAACTATTAAAATTAGTCTGTGATAATTTTAACATTTTTTTATAGGTTTTTTTATATATTTTCCCCTATTAAACTTCTAAATTACATATATCCCCGACCTCTAACTTTAATTATATATTTCACCAATTAACTTAAAAGTATCAAATTGCCCCTCACAAATATTTAGGAAGATGATATATGTAAATAATACTTTAATTGTTTTATTAAGGGTAAAATGGTAATAAAATAAGTTATTTTAAATGAATTAAATAAATATGTAATATATAGGTTTTAGGAAGAAGAAATATGTAATTAAATTTAGGTTTTAAATGCCTTTTTTTATAAATACCTAAATAGAACAGCAATACAAATATACAATTCATTTAAGAAAGGCCCAATGTAAAAGCAGGTGTTGGGCATTGACCAATTATTATTGTTTGGGCGTTTTTATAAATGAAAAGATAATCCATGTAAACATGAATGGCCCATGTCTGGTATAGTTCTCCTTGTAAGTAGAGTATAGGTGCTAAAATCTGGTTTTTGCCTCAAGCCGGTTCGGGTTAGAACCGGTTTAGTTAGGGTCAAACAAAGTCAAAACCGGTTTTTGGTAGGAACCGGTTTGGAGCGGGGAAAACCCAACCTGAAATTCTCTTGTGAATCGTGTTAAAATCATTTTCAGATTAAAATATTTCGTTGGTACTCACGAATATCAATTGGATAATTCGCAAAGAAAAACAATAACAGACATTAAGAATCTATTATGAAAATAGCACACCATAATGGCATAAAACATTTTAGAAAATGTACGTAAAACATACCAAAGATCTTCCTTATACAGGGGACGGACCATCATAATGTTCAGTTGCAGTTGGGGTTGGTGGTTATAATTGTCAATAGTACATTTACATGAGTGAAACCTCCATCACCAGTTACCACAGACGATCAAGTTGGGGTTGGTGGTTAACTGGTTATAACTCATTTATTATTGATGACCAGTTGCCACTCGTCACCAGTTACTACTGTTCGTACTTGCCACTGACAGACTAAGTTGTTGCTGACCACAATTATCACTGATGATCACTAGCAACTTACTACTGATAATAAGTTCTCACTAATGGTCATTTCCATGCAAATTTTCATCAGTCTTGCAAATCCGAAGCAACTTTCAAATGGTTCTATCCCTTAGACCCCGCCGTGAGCGTTGCCCCGAGCACCCACCAAAGGGGCGTTGCCCCCTTGAATTTTATTGCATGAAATAAGAATAATAATAAACGAGCATGTAATTTACACCTCCTAAGTCGTATTAATTTTATTTTTATTTCCATTTGGTTTTAACTAAATCCAATTATACTAAAATGATCTTGATGACACAAAAATCATCAAACATGTTAGAGGGCATGATCTTATAGATTGATAAAAACGAAACATGATACAAACTTAGGGGGTTTATGGGGTTTTTCTTGATTAGACACGTTTTCAAACGAATCTGTTATAAAACAGTTTAAACTAGGGGTGTTTGCTAACCGATTACCGACCCAAATAAGGTTCGGTTAATCGGTATTTGGTTATTCGGTGATCCGGTTAAACGGGTCGGTTTATTCGAGTGTGTGGGTTTAAAACTGGGCTGGTAATAAATGGGCTAGTGGACATAAAAAACATGGGCTCGTAATAATTGGGCTAGTAGACAAACAACATTCTTGCTGTACACCACAAACCACTTTGGGTTTAAACTTGGCTGGTAATATTGTTTCAAATATGGATTAAATTAGTGAATCAAATCCATGATGACATGATGCATACCTTTTCAATTTCTTCATTTTTTCCGCTAATTTTCATATGGGTGATTTCCAGAATCAAAATCACACAACTGAAATGATCAAAGAAAATTAGGGAAAGTACACTAATAACACAACCTTCAAACTAAGAAATCAAACAAACATCAAAGTCATATTAAAAAAAAACGAAAAGAAACCCTCATTCGCTTTCGTCTTTCTTAACGCTCATCTTCAAAACAACGTACCATTTTCTTAAATTCCGAATATATCTTTGCGACGTGTTTTTTTATCTACGTTTCGATATTTAACGCCAAGTTGCCACAACGCGAGGTCATCACCTACTAGTTACACTACAAATGTTATTCTTATTCTAACTACCTTAAAAACTAAGGTCGGTGGCCACTCACATGCCACCGACCAAAGTTTAACAATGCACCCTTAACTTGATCAATTTTCCTATTCGCCCCCTCAATTTTATAAGTTTTCAATTATACCCCTTAAGTTTTTAAAAATTCAAGTTTACCCCTGCACATAATTCTAAACTCTACCCCTTAAATTTCTAAACTCTCAAGTTTATCCCTCAAGTTTTTTTTTCTTAAATTTTTTTATATTCGTTTGTAAAAATTACTTTTTTTCTATTTTCGTTTTGTTTTTACTTTCTTACCGACTTCTTTCACGAATTTGTCTTTTCAATGTTAACTCATATTCACGCCGCAATTTATCTATTTTTCGATCTCCATGACGGAGTCGTGACAACTTCATACGTTTCTTTTATCTACTTAGTCACGTTATTGTTGTTGCCGCAATTCGCGTAACGAGGTTCGCAAACCCGCCGCGTCGCGTGCGCTTTAAATATGTACTTAAATACGTTAGTATCATCGTACGGTCCCGCTGCAACACGCGGGTCATATTTTCTAGTTTAAATTAATATCTAAAAACAAAAGGTACAAGCGCTTTATTTTTTGTCTTATCAATGCATTTACTTGTTGGCATTTAGTTGTATATTCCAATACCCCAATTAATAAGTAACATGGAGCTTGACCATCCATAAATGTGATCTTACTTGAATTCATCTACCAACCATCCCATTGGCATTGATCAATACACTTTGATAACAACTTCTCATCTTATTGTTAAAGTACTACTTTTAATGCATAATACACAAACACCGATCATTCTTTATATAGAAATGTCCTCGTCCTAATAACTTCTCCAACCATTATTGCTCTGGACTAGATCATCTTTGTTTGAATACAAAATCTAATTGCACCAAAACTGGAACAGATAATTATAACATAAAAACTAGAATCAAATTTATAAGACTCAACGTGTTGAAGATTCGACTCTCGAGTCAAGAATACTTCAAGAAGTTTTGTTGAAATATCTGCTAAAGACACATGTTCGAATCAAGTTAGTTATATAATTTATATTTTAGTTTTATTTTCATTCGTTTTGTAAACGGTGTTGTACTAGTGTATTTCGCACGAATAATAAGAGTATCGTTATTATTATTTTTAATAATAAAGTGACACACTTTGCTCCTCCATTTAAATGATTTTCAATCCACTGTGAAAATAACATCATGAGAATGTTAGGCAACAAACTAACAATTGTAATCTAAAAATTAAAATTGTTAAACTTAAATACAATGATGGGATAGATTTAAAAAAAAAATACTTCTACCTCTTTAATATTTCAAAAATTAAATAGTCATACTTGTTACGCTTAACGCGTGGGTTTACAACTACTCTTGCTTATCTTTCAAAGCGTACTAACAAGGGTGTTACATGTGTAAAAAGTGTGCACACGTTTTGCTACCACATTGGACAGAAGTCGAGGCACTCCCCTGATTAGAACGAGGGAGTGATGCCATAGTCAAATGTTGTGGGTGAACATATTTTCTCAGGGAGAGTAGTCGTTGCATGCCTGGAATGCTATATGTTATTGTTGAGCGCATGGGAAAGTGATTGTCACTCGCCTTAGAATAATGTGTTATTGTTGAGTATCCCTCTAAGCCAAATATGGAGTGATGTCAAAGGTCGTGCATGACTTGGTGACAGGAGGATGTCACGGCCAAAATATTTAGGGTTCGGGTTTACTCATAAATGTGTTTGATGATGTGTGGGTTCTTGGTCACTATTACGTATCTTTCGGAGTGATAATATACAAATTATCTAATATTAATATTTTAAATAACTTCATAACTGAAATTACATATTTGCCCATAACGGTTACACAAAATTACAATTCTTACCCGTTAGTAAACGTTAATTTTACAGAAAAATAAAACACTCCAAGGATACCAACGGGTTTTCAAGTGATTCATCCTTGTTTGTAGTACCATTTGTAAATCTGCGACTCTGTTCCTTTTCCCGACCCGACCGAAATTCGGGTCGCCGGACCCTTTCATGCAAATCGGACCCTACCCGACCCGGAGACTTCCCCGCCCCCCTACCCGACAAACTCCGTCCAATCTCATTCCTACTCCCACTACCGCCTCCCACCGCCGTACGTTTCGCCGGAGACCTCGAACGCGCCGCTGATACGTTGCCGGAACCCGCCCTCTGCCGGCGAGCCGAACCAAACCCGCTTTCACGACCATTTCTTTCCGCGACTAGCTTGACCCGACCCGGAGACTGTTCTATGCTTCTAACCGGTGATTTTCGGACAGGTTGAAACTCACCGGATACTTGATTCCGAGACTTCGCCGGCGATCTATTGATCACTTTCCGGCGATACACGTCATTGTCGTCGTCGTCGAATGTTGTCGTGGAGATATTTTCGCTCATCGTGCTATCGATCTCGGAGATATTTGGATCTTCAAGATACCTGGATGAGTTTGTTTTGGGATCATTTTCGATTTTTATGAACGGACTGAGAGTTGGTGTTTCTGAAAGAACTTCTTTTACCGTCTCGACGTCCACCGGCGGCGGAGCCCTGCTTGATGTTGATGAATGCTGGCGAATTTTAGAAGATGGTGGATGCTTATTGGTGCTGACACAACACCCCATTGTTTGTGGTGGTCGTTTGCGGCGGAGTTGCGGTGGTGGTGATTTCGCGGTAATTTGGGAGCGGCGACGGTGGTGGTGAAGATTTTGAGTAGGGGACAGGAAGGTAGGTGGAGAGATTTAGGTATGGAGAATGGTGTATTTATTGGCAGGAGGTACAAATGCAATGCATGGCACTTGCAACAAATTAATAAAACCATATTGGTTGAGTGACAAAAAAAGTTTGTATTTTAACGATATTATGATGTGTAGTAAACGTGTTACTGGTTGAAAGTTTCAGTGTCACGTTTGTGTAGATTTAACAGTAGTTTAGATAGTGTGTGTTAGGCTATGTGTAATGATTTTACTAAAAATGTCGCTGCTATGTAGACAAGAGTGAAACCACTGGCCAGAACCACTAAAGTGTATAATGGTTTACTATCTACATATACATATACATATACATATACACATACACATACACTAACACACACAACTCGCTCCATGCCCGTTGTTTGCCCCACACCATCGCCCAAAACGCCACATTAAAGCCGGAGGGGGCGGTGTTTAAGCCCAAATGGAAAAAAAGATTGGTGGGATAGACAATTTCTTAAAATGATCAAAATAAATAAATATTGTGTTAGTATTTTGTTATCATTTGCTATTATTAAATATTAATGAATACAAAAACTTAAAATTAGTTTTTATACCTTAAGTGCATGGATTAACATAGAGTTTTATAATTTTACTCTCTGTGAAATTTGTATGGATCACTAGTTGATAGGACGTGATTGGTAACGAGTCATAAATGGATGATGATATATTAAAACACTAGGTTAGAGACCCGTGTACTTCACTGATTGAATACAAATAATGAAATAAAGAGTATGCTTTAAATTATATATAAGAAAAAAAAACTTAAATGATAGACCAATAATAATATTGATAAGAAAAGAAAATTATTAAAATTTATAAATGTCCAAACACTTCTTTATACACAACATTTGATGTTCTACTGGTAATTTGACCATCTTTATCTAATATTAATAATTTTAAACCGCGTCTACTTGTAACTCTGGATAATGCAACATAAAGTTGACCATGTGTGAAAACTGGTTGTCTCAAAAACAAACCAACCTTGGATAGTGACTGTCCTTGACTCTTATTTATTGTCATTACAAAACATACAGCAAGTGGAAATTGCCTTCTTTGAAACTTGAAAGGAATTCTTTTGTCAGAAGGTGTCAAACTGAGCCTTGGAATAAAAGTACGACTTCCGATATTACTTCCGGATATGATCTCGGCTTCTATAACACGATTACCCAATGATATCACCTGTAGTCTAGTTCCATTACATAAACCACTTTTCTGGTCAATATTCCTTAGTAGCATAACCGGAACACCGACTTTTAACACTAACTTATGGTTTGACAAACCAGATAGTTTAAGACCATTTAGAACATCAGGTGAGTATAAAGCTTGATCAAAGTTGTCAGGAAGATACTCTGATTGACATATAGTATCTGAACTCAGATATTCTTTTTCATCTCCGGGAAACATGGATAACAAACGATCATTTATTTCTTGAACGACCTCGTTTGTCGGTGCCAATATTGCTCTTTCTTGAAAGAATTTTGGATTTCTTAGATTTTCCAAAAAAGAAGGATAAACAAAGTCAATTAAACTTGCAACAGGATCAAGTGAATTAGTTATGAGAAGATCGTCGGGTATATCAATAATTGCTTCCCCGTCATTCGAACCGCCAATACTTCCTTCTCCTAGATCCAAAAGCCATTTTGCAAATAACTTTGTTTGTTGAACATCAGATGATTCATTTCCAACACTTAGCCTCATGTTTTTTGATAATTGTAGGACCTTACATTTTACCCAAATGTAGGATGAACTTAAAGATGCATTGATAATGTCCTGTCTGCTTCCATTAGGAATAACAGGGAGAATTTGCCTGAAATCTCCTCCAAACACAATTACTTTTCCTCCAAATGGTAAATGTGAGTTGTTCATATTATCAGAGCTCAATATATCTCTCAAAGTCCTGTCCAGAGCTTCAAATGCATGCTTATGTATCATGGGTGCTTCATCCCAGATGATCAGTTTTGTTTTTTTTAACAAACATGCAACATCACTTTGAGGTTTGATATGACACAGAGAATCTTCAGTAAGATTCAAAGGAATTAGAAATCTTGAGTGCGCCGTCCTACCGCCGGTCAATAACAACGATGCAATTCCACTTGAAGCGACATTTAAAACTATCTCACCTTTGCATCTTATTGCAGCAGATAATGTCTTCCAAAAAAATGTTTTCCTTGTACCGCCATAACCATAAACAAAAAAGACACCTCATCTGTTATGTTGAATAGATCCCATGATATCATGATAAACCCTTCGCTGTTCATCTGTTAATGCCTTATGAAGATGATCAAACTCATTTTGTAGACTTAATCTATCATAAGCAAGCTCTTCATTAATAAAACGATTATTTGAAGAAGATATCAACTCGTCATTGGGGTAAGGCATCATTGAGAAGTTTCGAAGAGTAGAATTATTACGAAGTAAAATTTGTTCAATTTCAAACAAAGTCAAGCTCTTAATTTGATCTTCATTAAGAGTTAAATCTGAAAATGGAAATAATAAATTGTAAACTATAAAGAGGATAAATATTTAAATTAAAAACAAAAAAAAAATCTATATTAATAATTATAGAATTAAAAAAGTCAACATGTTCAAAATATTTAATATTATGCATTAGAACAATAATTTGGATAAATTGTTTATACCTGGAGACTTTAACAGAAGTCGTTGTTTATAAAGAATGCCATCCGACAAGTATTCCCATGTGTTTTGCCACACAAAATCTGGTCTAGACAAACTGTTAGACGTTAACATGGTTGCAAATAAAGCACGTAGATAATAACCAGAACCTGAATGGCTTGCCTCCTCAATGGCTTCGATATATTCCTTATCATCATCTAAAATGCCAAGCGCATAACATGCATCTCTAAAAGTAGGATATTGAATTCCATTTACCGTCAGAATGTCTTCAAATGATTTTGGACCTTTGACTTTGTTTAAGAGAATTCGTAGAAAATATGCTTCACCAAGCGAAGGAGACACTGAATGAATTCTACCAACTGAGAAGCCTCGTCGTCTGGGTTCTCAACAACGATCTTTTAATTTCCAAACAAATTGTGTAGGGAATTCAACATAAGTAAGATCGCGTCCATGTTCATAAGTCTCGTTACATTTCATCCAAGATAAGAACATTGAAGAAGCCACTGTAGGTTTGTTAAGGACACTATCAAGATCATCGTCTTCACAATATACGACCTGTTGCTGACCTGGTAGATGAAAAGGAAGCCTCATAACAGAAGGAGTCCTATAATGAACATCATATGCGAAAATCCTCCAAGATGCTTCACATGCTGACAGATATCTGCAATCATAATATTGTTTTATTTCATCTACAACATCATCATCATCAGCACATTCTTGGTTACTTTCTACAACTGCAACTGTAGCTCTATCTGGACCTTTATTAATATATTTAAATAAATACTTTATGGATCCACCCTGATTGCACCATTCGACATTGATATGAGCCTGATATCTTCTTAACAGCAATTTGTTATAGGCTACAACATTTCTGTTATCCAACTTCACACCCGATTTTTCAACAAACAATCCCGAATCTCGTCTTCTATACAGTGGAAAACCATCTGAATCTATAGATGTTTGATCAGAGAATTTCTTTGGGAAGTTTTTTGAACACTTGTTATCAATCATGCATGGGCAGTTCATATTATGACTACCGCAAGGTCCATGCATCATGAACTCACTTACAAGCGCATACAACTGAGGATCTTCACTTTTGTCTGGTATTTCAGCTGAAATAATGGGATCAATATGTTCTACGGTGGGAAGCTTGTGATCGGCGTGCATAAATAAACATATATGACTGTGAGGCAAACCACGCTTTTGAAACTCCACGGTATAAACAACTACAATCGTATTTTCAGAAAAAAAAAACCCATGATTAGTATTTTAAATTAAATATAATGTATACATAATAAAAAATCGTAAACCACAATAAATGTTGTATGAGATTGATGATGACATTATAAATAAAATATGTAAATGTTCAAATAGTAATAGTTAAAGTTACATACCTGCTTGAACTTTACCAAGTAATGAATTCTCCTTCAAGTCTTTAATCAATGCATCAAGCTTGATTTTAAACAATCTACATAATATATCAGGTCTGTCTTCAGGATTGACAGTGGTATCTTTAAGAAATCTTTTAATCTCAGGCCATTTTGGATTACATGTTACTGTAATGAAAAAGTCTGGATATCCAAACCATTTACAAAGAGACATGGCGTCTAGATAGTTTTGCATCATGTAACGCGCACCACCGGTAAAAGAAGACGGTAATATAACACGTTGTCCAAGGTTAGAGATATCTGTATTTCCTTGATTCTGTACATTACGCAGATTCTCAAAAGATTCACATCTGAGAACCTTTTGTTGTTTACGTATGAAAAATAGTCTCTCACTTTCAACCATTGTGTAAGCATCAACCAAAAACTGTTGAAAAAGCCTTCTTGAGTTAAGAATTAATGAGAAATTGTTAACCCGATCTTGAATTCTATAAGCGAAGAATTCTCTCATCGTACAGCTTTGGCGTTTGTTTTTGCTTATAGACGTAACATCTCTATGAGGGATGTCAACCTTGTAGCCATCATCACCATATGGAAAAAGCAGTGGATACTGAAGAGGAAGGTAAGATGGATGTAGTTCACTAATACGATGTAGACTTCCAGCTTGAGTCCTCACAATAATATCTCGACTCTCAAATGAATCTCCAATATCTCCAACAATTAAAGCGGCGACTTCAGATGACGTTGGTAGGTTATACATTCTTCCATCTTGCTGCCTTCTTCCTATCAGGCGCAACTTTAGGTCGGCTTGAGGATTTACATGTAAACAATCTCTTACAATCCTGTAACTTTTCACAAGCTCGTTGTTTGAATCTAACATAACCTTCAAATATTGTATAATTTCAATATCAAGGAGTTGAGAAGATGATGTAGATCCGTTTCTTAATTCACTGAACAAAATATTATAGTCTATATTAATAAACAAACATATAATCATAGCATCGTAATGAGGCAAATGAGTGTAAATAATAAGTGTGAAAACATACCCAAATACGCCCTGTCTATTAGAAACTTCATTCTCAGTATCATATATGTATAGCTGAGAGAACTTTGGTTTAGATCCATGTTCTGGAAGAAGACTTCCCATAGTATGGTAATTTTGACCACTCAATCTGAATATGTATGGAGCTCCACCTCTATTAATAGAGGAATCTATTTTGCCACCCATTGATGTAAATGAAAACATTGAATTGTAACGACGAATGTTTTTCATGAACATCTTGCTTTTAGAATCCAGAAGACAATAAAGATTTTGATAAATTGGCGGCGCTTCTTTGTATTTTGGAAGCTCAACCTTGGCATTACTACAACATAGGGAATAACTCGTTTTATTTTGAGCTTTATTTCCTCTAAACGCTTCATCTTTCCATAACTTTGAATGGCATTTTTCACATATAAAACTTTGATCTCCATGATCCAAGTAATCTGTTGAGATAGATGTTGATCAAACATAAGTATATACGTGTATAAGAATGCAATCGAAAAAAATAAAAGTGTTGAAGTGTTTCATTTTTATTACCTTTGGAGATTCCTACACATACGTTTTTAACAATTTCTTGTTCATCAACATCTTCATCTGATGTCAAGTCAACCATAGGAATCGGAGATATATTTGTACTTTTCCTTTTTAACTTATGTTTTCCTGATTGTAACATGGTCACTGTAGAATTTTCACCGAATGCCGAATTATTTGTATCACGTGGCATTCCATTGTTACGTATAGAAGAATGTCTAATATTTGATGAGGGTGTTGCAGTGCTTCTATTGTAATTATGCATATCTGAAAAAATGTTACACGTCTTAAGATTATAGAAAAATAAAATACAAAATGAGTGCGAGAAAATTTGAGACTTTAGTAAACGTCTATGTTGGTGCAACCAAAGTGATGTAGCCTTGTAATTTAAATCAATAAATAAGAAATAACATATTCTTATCGGTGGTTATGTCAGACAACGGACTCCTAAAGTTTAAATTTGGAGAAAAACAACGGAATCTTGTTTGTTGATGTGAAATAGAACTGTTGGTGTTGATGTTTTGTTGATGATGAGCAATACTTGTTGAAGGATTTGATGATATTAACTTCTTTTGACCATTTAGAAAAAGACCTATAGAATGATAATAAACAGTAAAAGAAGTTTGATAATAGTTAGTTGTTATCACTAATCTAAAAAACTTTGCAATAAAAACGTATAATAAATTCGATAAATCTTACAATTGATTGGATTTTCCGTGTTGTTAAAAATGTGTTCGCTAGATATAGGTTGGACATTTTGAAAATTGGTCGCATCCTTTAATTTTCTGGTATCCAAATATAATTTTCTGACTTTTCGTCTCTCTTTAGCGGCATTATGATCCATTTTGGTTTTTATTCCTGTAAGTCACTAACATTAGAATTTAACCAATATAGTTTTAAACATGGTTAATCCATCATAGAAGTGTAAACGTTTTCAGGGTATGTATATAGTATTATTTTAATATCAATTGAATTGTAATTATTGTTACATTTTATATTAATAAAACTTTTTACAAACATAACTTTTGTTCATATAATATGGAAACAGAACCATATTATTGTCTGTGGAGCAAATGAGCAATAACATTTATACATTTTAAAAAGTATGTACTATTGGTACATTTGATTGCATTTACATTGGTTGTTTTTGACATATATTGTAGTGATAAACGTAAGTACCACAAACACACCTACACTAATAATAATAATCGATTATTATTATTATTATTATTATTATAATTATAATAATAATAATAATAATAATAATACTAATGATAATAATAATAATAATAATAATACCAATATTGGGAATCTTTTATAAACAAACACACACACATATAGTAAAAATAATAATAATTTTTCTTAATATTCATAATCAATTTAGTAATAATGATAATTGATAATAATAATAACCCAGTCTCAAAAAATCCACATTCAAAATTGGATCGAAACAATACGTTGATTCTGAATTCTCATCAAAAGCAATTATCCCAATATTCACATACTCTGAATAACAGGGTATGTTTACAAAAAGTTCCTGTAGACCAAGCATTTGAAGTATAGAGAAATATGAAATGTAAGAAATAAGAGTTGATACCTTATATGTTATGAAGACCAGGATTCAAACAATAGAGGATGATGCTGAATTCGTAATTGAAAGTGAGACCAAAAGGCAGTTGAATTTTCGGATAAACGGGGTTGAATATGTGTTTTATGTTTAGAGATATTCTAAATCCCTGTGATATCTCGCATGGTCTTAAATATATTTTTGGTTAAAAACATTTATTTGGGTCAATTGCATCTTTTATAGTGATTGAAAGGATACTTAATCTAAATTGTTTCCTGATTCAATGATGCTATTTATGTAGCAAGCATCCTCTAAAAATGGAAGCGATCTTTAATAATCAAAGAAATTATGAATAATTATATATAATTTATTCTGTGGAGCATCATATCTGGCATTGAATCTAAGTTTCCTAAAATGAAATTAAGAAACGTAGAGGTGTAGTCTTAATGGTTGATATGTAATACAGTACCTTCAAAAGTCCAAACAGAAGAGATCAATTTGAACCAGAAATTTAGATTATATATTATTTAGAGATTAAAAATTAGAAAATCACATGACACATGCAAAGCCTTGTTCGTTCTATTTTAGTTTAACAAAACCTATTATTACTTGAACTTTGTAGATTAATGTGTGACCCGTAAAGAAAGTTCTGTCAAACTGTTTTTGATAATAAATATTAGCAGCATATGTTTAACTAAGATAGTATTAGATAATAAATTATGATAACAGATCCGGGTTTAATTTTTGTAGATAGATCCTTGCAGAAGCCATGTGTCAATGTTCATTTGAGTTGGTACAACAAAATTACTTTTACCTGCAGTTGCTTGAAAGGGAGGATGCAATGGAATAGTTTATCAGTGAAGTTGATGTCACTGAGGTGTTAGACCATCCAGGTTATCTCCATTATATATAATATTTGAATATTAAATTATATGTTTATTTGAATACATAACATGGCTTTACAGGTTTTCAAATTGTGCAGGCTTTGGTAAACATGCTATATGTATGGTTTTAAAAATTGTTAGTTGTGGCATTTCTGGCTGTTCACTTTCAAAAATAAGTGGTAAATACATATACAATTACAATGTATGATCCAAGCAAAGCATTCAATTTCTGGCTGTTCATTTTCACATGCAAGGACTACTTATAAAAATCAAAGCATTCAATTTTTGAGTCATCAATTAAAATTCAAACCAAAAATAAATGTTTTCAACAACCACCAAATTCCAACACAGAATAAAACTAAATGGAGAGTATTATAATAAAGTGACCATTAATAATGTTTTGAAGTAGGAAATATGTTTATTTCTCCAACTTTGGTATCAAGAGTTTTGGATTGCCATCTACTTTCGGAGCTTCCATCACATTCTTACGGGGCTTAGTTGAGGATTGAGCTGGGGATTCATCAAGATCATACACCTCCATAAAATTGCGCTTTAGGTCACAATGTGTGATTGTCTTTCTGGTCTTTTCATCTGCCAACGTACTCCTTCCGGTGCTTGGCATTCTTAGTGATAGCGGAGTCTCATTGTCATCGGTTACTGATAGAGTGCCCTGTTTAAAAAGGCATGAAAACCTTAGTATTCATAAATGTTCGTAGTGAAAATACAAAAATAGCTTACAATCCTTTCACAGTATGACATCACTTGATGAAATTAGATACACCTTCAAATTCACTGTTTCTTGAGATGTATCATTATCAGACCTTCCACTGATTGAGTATGACTGTGATGCCTACATTGTAAGTTGCCAGAAACGTGATTTATGGTTATTTATAATTACAATAATAATATGTTTGTGATTTATATTTATGTTTCCAAACAACAATATTAAAAACTTACATCTTCAATCCTATGCTTTTTTTCAAGAGTAGAGATGATGGTGGAATCATCAGTCATTCTAGAAATTGTATAGGACCTGTTAGCAGTGTTCATACATTGCAGATTATAGTTTGTGATGTCTATCTTAAACGCCATTTTTTGTTCCAATAAATCATCAAAAACGTCTGGATAATCTTTTTTGTTATGCCCCTATAAAATATAAACAGAATATCAATGATATGGATGGTTTTCAAATATGAATTATTATATAAATAATTGATTTTTTTTTTTAATTTTGGAAAAGTATACCTCCAGGGTGTTTTGTAGCAATTCATAAGCACTTTTGTTGAACTTTTTATTGGCTTCCTTGTCAAAAAGTGTCAAAGATAAGACTCCACAAGAATACCATCTTCCTTTTTTGATAGGTATTTCGCCATCTTATCAGCGTAAGTCCCCCATAAAGTAACAAAAATGCTACGACTCCTGTAATGAATAAAAAAGTTTAAAAAATTGATTATATATAATATATTATAAAATATATCTTATGTAAAAGGATACGCACTCTAGATCTTGTATCTGGAGGTTCATTTTGGAAGTTTGGTTTCCATTTCTTAATTTGAGTTTCTCAATGTCAAAATATGTATAAATGTAGCCGATGACATCTATAAAACCAAGAAATGAAGCGGTTAGTTTAAAAGATTTGTTAGTCTTACAAAATTTTGTTTGAAATAATCAGAAATGATAAAAAAAAACTGAAAATATATTAGTGACATACCAAGTGTTGAATTTTCTGGAATTGCATTTCGTCGAAGCAAGCAAATGAGAAACCATATATAGATCCAAGAAATTCATTGCATTTTGAAACAGCGGATTCAAAATTCAAAAACAGCCTATGTGGATGATCCACAATTTTGTAAGCTGACGAATTGTCACCTAAGGAGGGTTTTTTAATAAAAACACACGCTTTCTCTTCTAAAAACTTTTCAAGCTTACTGAAATATTTGTTCATTACTGTGGCTTGGATCTTAATACCCTGAACGAAAAAGAAGTTGAAATAATGTGCATGTATGTCAGAGTAGTATTATGTATTCAAATTAATTGTTTGAATTTATATGTACCTTCTCATCCATCAAAATCATGTGGATTGCACGAGTTTCCTCAACATTTCCCATTTCTAGTTGCCTCCACAATTTGATAATGCGGACCTTTAGATTATAGTTATCCTTTGAAACCTCAAGTTGGTCGAGATAAGTTATATTGGTTAGCTCCATTAAGCTGTAAAAATGCCTACATCAAAGTAAAATGGGAGGAGAGTAAGGAATTAAAAAACATCTTAATGGGTCATGATAATACATAAGGAAACAACCAAATTGGTTGGGATACAACAGTAATTATACAAACGAAAAATGGGCATCTCTTGTAAATGGGCACCTAGTTTGGCAGCAAATGTCATCCAAGTAATTGGTAAACATAATATCCACATTTTTGCAGATTAAAAAACTTTCAAATGCCCCAATTTGAACCAAAAAATACAGAACAATGAACTACGAAAATGAGAAAAAAAAACAAAATAATATCTAACTTCACTGTTTTTAGGAATTTTCAACCATTTTTATTAATTTTCGTTTGTAGGTAAATCATATGAAATTAGTAAGTTGCAGTTCATGTCCCATATGATTTACAAACCTGTTACCTACAGGAAGTAAAGGAAATGTTAAACTAATAATAGAACAACAATACTATACCTGGTATGTTATGATGAAAGGATTTGAAAGGCTTGAGCAGGAATAGGGTAATGACGACGAAGCAAACATGGGATGAAATTTATAAACGGTGTGGCATGTGGTGATAATCCTGTTCAATATGCAAAAGCCCTTTGATTTCTCCATCTAAAACACATGAGCGAGTAACAGATGCGGCGATTAAGATGAATTGAGAGAAAAATCCGGGTGAGTGTGTATGCGTAAGATTAGGGATCTATACGAGAGAAGAGAATTAGAAATTGAGATTTGAAAATCAATTGGGTTCCTAAAAGAACACAAATGTGTATGCGTGAAATTAGGGCTCCATACCTGTCGCTGCTTCACCTCCTTCAGCTGCTTCATCCAATCGTCGATGCACTTGATTTGGGATTTAATTTGAATGGTCCATTTGAATTGAAAGCCTTCCTAAAATAAGGGATATTTGAGTGGATGCAGACCAGGAAATGTTGAAGAGATTTTGACGATTTCATCTTTTTTGTTGATTGAATTTGTGGAGTTATGGTGAGTTGTACATAAAGAAGAGCTTGTGAGTTTTGGCGGGAAACTGTTGTGTTAGAATAGGTGAGAGTCTGCCACGTGGCACCCTAGATATTGGTTTATTAGGGTAGATGTGAAAGTGAGTTGGGACCACTACTATTGTCATTGTGTTTATTTTATTTTGTTTTGTCTTTATAAATAATTAATATACTAAACATAATTAGAAAATAAATTGTATTATCTTAAAATAATATAACAATTTTTTATATATTAGTTTATAAGGTTGTAACTATTTAGATAAGCATAATTATATTATGTTAACAAATTTTAAATTATACATTTTACATGTTGAATTTTAATATAACATATTTTTTGAAATTGCTAGCTCCTTTAATTGTTCATAGAATTTAACTTCACCATAGGTTGAGACCGAACACCTCATCTATACTATATAATAAATAAAGTTTTTCATGTCACGTGTCATATCCATATTCATTCTCATCATTTTTTTTTCGCCTCTTATTAAATATATCTCTATGTTTTAAAAATAATATATTTTTAAAGAAAATGTTAATTATACTAATAAAACACATTTATTTTAAATTATCCATTATTATAAGAAACTTTGAAATATAATTATGTAATTTTTTATTTTCAATCAAATAGTAAATGAAAGTCAAATTATATTAAATAGCAATTAACGTATTTTCAAAACCCAATTATATATTAATTTTTACATATTTTGAACTTTGTTTTCTATCTTTAATATATGTAATACATTTTTATACCTGTAAAATATATACATAAAGATTTAAAAATTTTATATATTGATATTTTTCACCTCGTGTGTAAACACGGGTTCTAAGCTAGTTAGAGAATAAGTAGACCATATGATGGATTTAAATTCTATGAACACCAATATGATAGTTTGATTTGGGTTTGTCTCAAAAAGTAAACCGGATGAATCGAAATTGGGGACTTATATTTATCATTTAATTTTGTATATATTTTTATATCTTTAGTATTAAATAATTATTAATTTGGTAAATAGAAAATACACACATTCTGATTTCTGAGTTCTGAGTAAACTGTTTTTTTTAACTTAAAAGCAAAATTTAAAATTATGTTTGTTGGGTCTAGGCCCAAAGATGTTTGTTGGGCCTCAACCGAAAACTATTGGTTTAACTGAAACCACGAGTAAAACACTAAAACCAACTCAAACCATTGAACCAAGATTGAATGGTTTTCGAATCTTGAAAAACGAACTTTTTTATACGATTTCAGTTTTATGCAAAATTGACTCAAAACGAACCATGCTTGCTGCATAGGCTCGTAAACGAACAAAACCTCCAGTGAAACGTTCAATGAACCGTTTGTGAACTGTTCGTGTATATTCATTTATTTAATATATGAAAAGGCATGAGAAAAAATAAACGAACGAGCATGAACACATGTCGTGATCTTTTGTTTACGTTCATAAACGTTTGTTTATGTATGTTTATTAGCGTTTGCTCGTTTACATATTCATTTAAATTTATTTGTTAGTTATTTATAATATTAGTTGGCCCATTATGCATCAAGTCATCACCCAATCAAATTTTTAGAACAAAGCCTTAGAAAATCAACTAACGAATGAACAAAATTTAAACTCCTTCGTTTTCTTCGTTTGTTTTCATTCTTTTATGTTTGTTCATTTACGTTCGCTTAGAATAATAACGAACGAACAGAAGCGAACACACACACGTACATTTTCTTAACAAATGAATATGAACAAGAAAATCTGTTCGTTCGGTTTAAGCGTTCTTATTCATTCATTTGTTTGATTAAAGTTCAATGAACGAACATGGACTAGCCTCGTTTGATTCATTTACATGTCTACTTGCTCAAGGATTGAATTGATAAACAAAACACGAACACACACACAATTTAGATGAACTTTTGTATTATTATATCTAGGAAACTGACTCAAAACTTAGATACAATAACCCTTATACATAAACCCTAATCATGGTTATGTATTTATAAGGTAATCCGAACTTGATCAACAAGAAAACAATTAAAAACCCTAATACACCCACAAGCCCATTAACATCTTTAAATGAAAACTCCACGGATCCATTGGGCCGGCCCCCCTCACCTACTCATGTGGGCCTAATAGGCCGGAAATTACCAAAACTTGCACACCTTAAATTTAAGAAACCTTAGGGCTGGTAAGTTTACTACACAACTTGGGTAATTTATTTGTAAGTTGTAAGGGTGATCACGTTTCAGTTCAATTCAATTGTACCTCATAACCGAAAGTTTCGGCTATTGGAAATGCCTAACCGATCGGTTCAATTAATTTTTTATTTCTGATAAACATACGAAATGGCTCGGTTATGGAATTACTAATGATTGACCACTAGACTTGATTTTTAAAATTGTTTTAATGAGTCCAGGTTTATTTGGGCTTCAACACAAATAAAAGATTTCAACTTAATATGTATTTGAGACTGAATCTTTGGTAAATGATAAGAAAAGATTTCAATAGATTCTTTCCCTTGGTTGTCAAATCTTAAAAGAAATAAACAATAGTCAGCTAGATTATTTGGTGGTCGGGTTTGAGTAATTTGGTGTGCACAATTCGATTAATTCGGTTTGTGGATGTTTGTAATTAATTCGGTTTTTTGACTTTTTTTTGTTTTTTTTTTTTCGAAAGGCCAACTTTATTAGAAACACCAACAACCCAGACATAGCTGGGAAAACAACACCAAAACAGAAAGAGACTAAATTACATAGTTACATGGATGTTGAAACTGACCCAGTCAGCCCAAGAAATACCTTTGAAACTAGATCTGTTTTTGACCCAAAGGAATCCGAGGACCTTAATATATTCAATGATCTTCTCCGTCTTGACAGATATGTTTGAAAATATGAAATCATTCCTATCTTTCCAAATGCACCAAATAGCTAATAAGATTATCCCATGGAAAACCTGCTCCGGAACCTCTAAGCAGAAAGATGATTGGAAGAGGACCAACAAATCCTGAATTGAGAAGGCAAAGATAGGCTGAACCTTACACCAACGACTGATGTGCTGCTAGACGATCGAAGCGATGTGACATGACCTTTTTTGGTTAACTGGTTTTTATGCTCACCCCTAGTAAATTCGTACTAATAATGTCATTTATTTTGAATTTTGATAAGTCATGTTAAATTTTTAAGTAATTTATCCTGTTCCGACGTACATGATAATAAATATGTACTTTGGGTTCTTAGACTTAGTTAGGTAAAGATTGTAAATCAAGGTTGTAAAAGAAACGGAAAAGCTTAAAAGCATTTTGTGAACTAATTATTAAACTTTTTTTTTCTAGAAAACTAGAATTTCTATCGATTATCTATTTTCACATTAATATATATATTTTTTTCATCATTGTATCTTAACAACTAGGTTAGAAACCTGATGTATTATACGGATTGAATAAATACAATATTATATACTTAGTAATAAAGATTTACATATTACATATTTATAACATATTACATAGTTTTTAATACAAATTCTAGAAACGTTATATTATTATTTTTTAAAATGTTTTATAAAAAGAATGAAATAAATGTTCAATTTATGAACAAACCTATTTTGTTTACAATAAAAAACGTTTTATAAAAATAATTATAGAAATTATTATTATTTAATATAAGAGAGAGGAGAAAAACAAAAAAATATAAAAATAATTAAAGAAATTTGTATAATTAATAGGAGAAAGAGACGAGAAAAAAAAGACTGAGTATGCATAAGAGAGTGACAAGTGTCCAATCAAAACATTTATTTATTAAAGGGTATAGATATAAATATAGATTATGATAATAATTAATTTATAATAAAACTCCATGTAAACAGTAAAAAAAATCCAATCAGAATTATTGTGGTGTAGCTTATAAAATTAGCTAATTTAGCCAAAACTTAATGATGAAGCGTTTGCTTTAAGAGATAAGATAAGTAAGAGTTGGGTAATCCCATCATCAATCCTCACATTTCACTCTCCACCTTCCTTTTGCCTTTTTGTTTATCGGATATCCGAATCAAATTTATTAAATATTTTATCTTATTATACTATAAATTTAATTTATCAAAAAGTATGTAGAAGAAACATGATAGGACTAGGGGCAGAACTAAGGGGTTAAGAGGTCAGCTGACCCTCGTCCACTACAATTCATTTGTTATTTTCTTCACAAAATCCAAGTTTATGTATGAAAAGCATAAGTTGGACTTAGTAGTTCTGCCTCTGTCATTGGATAAGAAAGACAAAAACCTTTATGATGATCTCGACCAATAAATTTAGGTTTCGTCACTGGATAAGAATTTTAATAGCTCGATGCTAATGATATACATGTAGGGCAGTAAACGAGCCAAGTACGAGCATGTTATTTATATAGTTTTTTTAATATCTTAATATCTATTTATATGATGATAATTAATATACATAAAATTATGATAAAAGCAACTAAATAATACATATTATGTTATATATAAAAACTGTACTAAAAATATATAAAAATAATTATATAAATGAGCCGAACTCGAGCTTGAAAAACTACTCGGGAGTCGAGCTCGAGCTCAAATCTCTATAAGTTGAAAAAAGGTCGAGCTCGAGCGGACTCGGCTCAACTCAAGTCACCTCAGCTTGTTTACACTCCTACATCCATGTCACACAATTAAATATGTAATGAAAACTTAAAAATAAAGAATTAAAATGTAATTAATGAAATTAATAAACAAGAAAAATAATCCGGAAGAACAAAAGTGATAAAAGCTAGAACCCACCTTCCACCACTTGAGCTACCTATCCAACGGTCTAATAATAGAAAAACAATTTAAAAAATATTCAAATTCAATAATATAAACAACCTCTGTTACACAAAGCTTCTCAAACATAGTAATCAAAATCCTAAAAAACAAGATAAACACCGTCTCCTTTCTTCCAATAAGCATTACCCACCTTTTAATTTCATTATTTTAGGGCTCATCTTGCATAAAAACAAAAGCTTTGTTCTGTGCATCTCGTGATCTTACTGCAACTCAGAACCCAAATTAACCACTAGGGTTTTGATTTTCTGCAAAGAATTTGTCCTACTTTTGACTCAATTTTGGGGGAACGTGCTGTTTACAGTTAGGCCCCTTCAAGATTTGCTTTTTATGAGTGCGTTTGTTCTGCTTTTTTGTCCATCTTTTTACTGCTTTACTTTCCAATTTCATCTTTTATGTTCACAATTTCAAATTTTATATCTAGGGTTTCATCTGGGTCAGTCAATCAGTGTGTGTTTTCTAACTTTCTTGATCTTAAGTTAATGATTGTTGGATTTTCTTGATTTTCTCTGAATAAATTCAACTAGTTTTTGTGGGCTTTTTATTCCTTTTTAGCTGTTAAATTAATTAGGGCATAAATTGATGATGGGTTATTCAAGATGGAATTTTTCCATGTTGAAAGTTGTGGTCTTGATGGCTATTTTATCTGCTCGGATTTGCTTTGGAGACACTGATCCACGGGATGGTAAGACTTTATTTTCATAATTCCTTTTTTTTTTCTTTCAATTTTGTGATTTATTTCATTTAAATCTGTTTGATTTTTTTTTTTGTTAAGTTTAGGGCTTGATAATTTATATTGTACTTGGTAATTTATATTAATTTAGTTGCAACTTCTGTAACTCCATAATTTCTGTTTTAATTTTTAAGACACATGCATAATTTATAAATATTTTCTTGGGTGAAATTTATATAATTTAATGTTTCATATCAAAACTGTTAAACACCTCCAATAATTGCAAAAAAGTTATTATGGTAGTGCATACTTTCTTTAAGTTTTTTGACCAATTGTAATACTAATAATATAAGAGGTTGTTTGGGATTGCATAAAGTTATTATGCAATCTGGAATAATTAAAATAAGATAATCAGTTGTAAGAAAACGGCTGCAGGAGATAAAGTTATAATATCCGAAGAATCTAATCAGATTTTTGAGTGTTTGAGACAAATTCTGATTATTTAAGGACTTAGCAAGAAAGGAACAGAAACTATGAATAATTAGTTTCGGATAAGCTACCTCAAACTGATACTTGACCTTAGAATCTTGTTATTTATTGAAAGTGTAAATCTTTCAGTGGTTTTTGAGATTCAAAGTTTTTATTATTTTTTTATTTCAGTCTTGGCAATAAATAGTCTATATGCGGCTCTAGGCTATCCGCCTCTTCCTGGATGGTTGGTGTCCGGGGGAGACCCTTGTGCGGAAGGTTGGCAAGGTGTTCAATGTGTTAACTCCAACATAACTGGCATGTATGTTACAAATTTTTTACCTAATCTAGATTTTTCAAATGTTCTTCATTAATATTTAACATGAGTTCTGATTTTGTGAATGTATATAGAATTCTTAACGGTGCTAATTTGGGAGGCGACTTGGGTGAGAATTTGGGAGCATTCGTTTCCATCATACAAATGTAAGTTGTTCCCACTTACCAATGCACTTCAATATTTTGTTTTGTCAAATTTTTTAAAAATTGTTCGTAGTAAATGTTTGAGTTTTTTGTTATATATTTTGTGTGCAGAGATCTCAGCAATAATCATATTGGAGGCCATATACCGTCAAACCTTCCACTTACCATCAAGATTTTGTATGTTTATTAATCCCCTCATCACATCAAAGTTGCAACACTTTCTTTTTGAATTTTTAAATAATTAGCTTTTCCAACCATTGTCCTGATTTTTGTTGCAAAAATGCAATTTACAAACCATTGTTCTTGTGAAAATGCAAAAACACACTACAACAACTTCTCAAAAGTTTTTTTTTTTTGATGAAACAACACCTTTTAGTTTGTTTTCCTATTAGAATGCTTTCAGGAAATCAGCTTACAGGGAGCATTCCTGACTCTCTTTCCTTGTTAGGCCAAATGACAGATTTGTAAGTATCCTGTTCAAATATCATGTTCATGTAGCTTTTGAGTTATATTTTCTAACAAATCTTTTATTTTTTCAGATCTTTGAACAACAACCACTTGACAGGAGTAATTCTAGATTCTTTTCAACAGCTTACACCATTAATAAATTTGTACGCCATCGTTTCTTTTATCCTCAATGTTTATGTGCATGTTTATGATTTTTTATATAAATTATACGTCTTGTTGCAGGGATTTGTCTGCTAACAATTTAAGTGGCCCGCTGCCTCCTTCCATGGCAAACTTGTCATCAATAACAACATTGTGAGCATATTTATATTCGGGCTTCACATAAAACAACACTGTATTCTAAGAAAAAGTCCAAATTTGACTTTTGAATCGGTGAATGTAACAAGAATTATTTATATCTAGAATATATAAGTTGCTATTTCTGAATATTTAAGAAATATTCAGATGACATTTTGTGAAAAAAAAAATCATGTCAAATGTTAGTTTGGAAAGTGCTTGGTTTGACTATTAAAAGTCAAGTCTGGGTCTTTTGGAACAAGGGGAGTAAATATTTTTGATGCTTTTAAATTTTTGCAGGCACATACAGGACAATCATCTTACTGGGGTTCTTGATGTGCTGCAAGATCTTCCGCTTATAACTTTGTAAATCTTCTTTCCTTTTTTCCATATAATTTTTTTCTTAAGATTATCTTTCGTTTTGTTTAAACTACGCGTTTTGCATTTAAAAATATGTAGCTTCTTGTGATGCAGGGATGTGGAAAATAATCTTTTCTCGGGGCCAATGCCTTCCAAATTAATGGCCATTCCAAATTTCAGGTGAAGTAAATAACTATAACCACCCTTAGATTTACATCATAAAACTTAATTTGTGCTCTAACATTCAAGTATGCAATGCAGAAGCGCCGGAAATCCCTTTAATACAACGATCATCCCTTCTCCGCCAGTCTCGTCCCCGTCACCATCATCATTTGGCCCATTACCACCGGAAATAGGCCCGGGAATTCAAGTATTCGGACAACCAACGCCAGGGCTGCCACCTTCTTCTGGAGGGCTAAAGTCTTTAACGAGTAAAAAAGTTGTGTGGGTTGCAATCGGTGGATTCTTGATTCTTATTGTACTCGCATTTGGACTTTGCTTTTATATGTCAAAATGCTGCAAAGAAAAGTCAACAGTCAAAGTTTCAAAGGACGGGCTAGCCAAGAACTCTATTCTTAACATCTTAAAACCATCCGGACATGGAGAAGATAGTAAGCACACACTTATTATTTCAATTTATGCTTTTCATTATTAACTCCACGTCTCCAATTATTCAAAAGATAGGATGTTCGACCTCAAAAGTCAAATTGTACTATTTTCATAGCGCGTACCCTTTTTACCAATGCAGGAAGTAAGATGACAAGGTCCTCATCAAAAGGCGAGAAAGTTGAAACGATTTCTAAGAGCAAGGAGGATCATGTGATAGACATGACAAAGGTTAATGCGAGTTCTTTTTCAACACGGTCCCTACCTCCCCAACCTTCTCCTCACGAAGGGGTCATTGTAAAACCGATTGCGGCTCCACCAACTACCTCCCACCGTACTTTGAGAACCTTAAACCCTGCAAAGTTTTTCTCAATTGCATCTCTTCAAGAGTACACAAATAGCTTCTCTCCAGAAAATCTTGTTGGAAGTGGCGTGCTTTCTACCGCATACAAAGCCGAGCTTCCCAACGGAAAGGTAAGATTTTATGAAATGATGCTGGTTTCATATAAGGTGGCAAAATGGTAATTTTTGTGTTTTATAATCTTAAGCTGCTTGCAATCAAGAAACTTGACAATGCAACGTCTCGGAAGTGGAGCGATGAACGCTTTATGGAGTTAGTGTCGAACGTGTCTAAACTTCGAAATGAAAATATAGTTGGACTCGAGGGTTACTGTCTTGAACATGGTCAAAGGCTTTTCGTCTATGAATATTGTGAAAACGGAACATTACATGAAGCTTTGCATTTAAATGATGAAATTCACGAAAAGCTTTCATGGAATTCTAGAGTACATGTGGCGCTTCAAATCGCAAGAGCCCTCGAGTAAGTATTAACTTGATATGTTATGATTTTAAATAGAGTTCATTGCCAACGAGTAGTTTTATGTTTTGTTTCTGTTAAGGTACTTGCACGAGGTTTGTCAACCGGCTGTTGTCCACCACAACTTAAAGTCAGCAAATATTCTTTTCGACAATGAGCTCAACGGGCGTGTTTCAGATTGTGGTTTGGCTCCGCTACTACCATCTAGCCATATTAGCCAGGTAACCAACCGTTTCCTATCTGTTGAGCCACATGGTTAATCTGTCTAGATAGGCATTGACACAACTTCCTTTTTATCAGTTGCAAGGTTCGGGATATGGTGCTCCAGAACTGGAGTCGGGAAGTTATACTTACCAGAGTGACGTTTACAGCTTTGGAGTCATTATGTTAGAACTTTTCACAGGCCGAAAACCTTTTGACAGGTTCTTCTTTATGTTCTCTTTTACATAAATTGAGTTATTTCTCTAAATCATCAGTGTATGTGCAGATATGGATTTAGACAAGAAAATTAAAACTATATACTTTTAAAAGTTAAATCTTAAATATATTGAAACCAACATGCATTCTAGTAAATTTATTTAATAAAAAAGTACAAGGGATATTCTCTCAGTTTTCAACGTATTATTGGTTCTGAAATGAATGCCTATTTGATTATGATAATGTTAAATTAGATAAAATTACACAAAAATATCATCTTTTATAATTTTTTTGGTAACAAGAAAATATTGACATTTATAAATATTCATCTTTTATAATTTTTTTGGTAACAAGAAAATATTGACTTTTATAGTTCAAGGCCAAGGGGAGAGCAGTTTCTGGTGAGGTGGGCGATTTCTCAGTTACATGATATAGAAGCGTTGTCAGGGATGGTCGATCCTTGTTTACGCGCTGCATGTTCTTCCAAGTCTTTATCTCGATTTGCAGATATTATTTCTCTCTGTGTTCAGGTTAGTGTCGTTGCTACCCGTTTAAGTAACACCTGATGACCAAAATTGAAACCATCATCTTATATGTAGTTATTTATTTGTTTCCTCTGTAGCCTGAACCAGAGTTTAGGCCACCGATGTCGGAAATTGTGCAAAGTCTGTTGCATATGATTCAAAGAAATCCTTGAACAGCATTTTAATCTAAATGGAATGTGCCAAAGATCATGTTGCAAGCGAGCAGCGCGACAAGATGGTAGCACAAAATGTTCTTTTTTCGTGTTGTATTAACCAAGTCCTTTAGTTTAGGCATGGATATGTTTCAATTTTGTTTGGTTATGTTGTTCAGTTTGTTTATTTAATGTTTTCTGGTGGTTTTGTAAATGTAAGTATTCATTTATATGTTAATTTTATTAAAAAAAATGATAGGAGGTGTGTTCAAAATTATATATCCAAAATTTTGAACACTTATTTTAATTATCCAGATATCTAGAATTTTAAATTTAAAATCCATATATTTTATATATCTAGTGATCTAAAACCAATACATTTGATGTCCCTAGTTCAAACTCAATGCTCAAACTTCTTTTTCCTTAAATAAAAGTTTATAAATCCAATAATGGTTATGCATCCGCTATCAGAGTTGAAGTTACTAATAGATGGTATCATATTAAATTGATAATAAAAATATATATATTTGGCTAAATATATGCTTTATAATTGATAAATTTAAGGTTATTTAGGGTTTGGAGATTAGACATAAGTATTATTATTATAAAAAAATAAAAATATATTTTTGGATATATGATTATCTTATTTTAAAAAAATCAGAATCGTACTACGAAGATCCAAAATTACAAATATCTGAATTACAACCAGAGTGAAATTATCGAGACACCACCCTCAAATTATCTGTATATCAGCCTCATTACAAGCCATATTACCTTTTTTCGTCTATAGTATCGGACGTATGAGTATTTTTTTTCCTCATACAGGCCGTATGATAGATACAATACGAGCCGTATTGTATTTTTCATTTATAATACGGGCTGTATGGATGTCTTGACTGATGTGACGTGTCTAAAACGCTATCAGCTTGACTAAGCATGATACAATCTGTGTTTGAAACAATAATTTTTAACTAACCCTAAATTTTAACATCAACTTTTATAATTATTAAAATTCTTTTGTAAAACAAATTTTACAGGAAAGATACAAAAGTAATCTGGCATCCTCTTCGTAAAAAAAGCGGAAAACCCTGTTCTTCCTGCTCGCACACCCAAAAGGTTAAAAAAAATAGCGAAATTTGGATTAGTTTGCAGATAAAATCAAAATTGAACTTCGAACGTTGATCCAAAGCTATCTTGGAGTACGCAATCTTGTCAATTATTCACCATCGGTAATCTTTATATACATCTTTCGCTGTTCTTCTCATGCCAATTTTCGCTTAATGTGATTAACTGTATGTTCCCTGTTATCTTACTGCGTGTTGTATTGAGTCTTCTTGGTGTTTTATTGCTTTCATGTACTAAATTCAAATTAATTGATTTAATCGTCTCTGAATTCCTTCGGTTTGTGTTTCGGAATTACCGGAATCGAGTTAATTGGTAATCTAGGGTTTTTTTTTATTGATTAAGATTGGGGAAAGGTTGTTTGACCTCGGTATTTGGCTTATGGTGATCAATTGCAGATTCTTATGTTTGTATACTGTGTGCTTGAGATGTACTAAGTTCAGTTTTCTCAATTTTGATTAAATCTGAATGTCTTAGTTTTGTGTTGAGTTAAGATGCTTCAAATTACTTGATAATCCAAGGCATTTGATTGATTTTATAGAAAATAATTTACATCACGGTATTTTGCTTAATTTGCTTAATTTGTATGTGCTTTCCTTTGCTATGTGGATCTCTTAGTACTGCATTTTGTTTATAATTTTTGACCGATTAACCTAGATTAACTTAGTCTGACGCTATCTCATTGCCTAAATTTGATATTTTCCTGTCTAAAAAACACCAAAAAAGGGTTGTTGATCGTTTTCTGTAAGTACTATATGCTGAATCTGTTTCAAAGAAGAAGCTCCCGTTTCTTAGTCAAAATATTTGCGTTTGACAGAAAACTCCAAAAATATTTTCTATTTTGTGTCTTTACAGGTTACAAATTTCCTTATCCTTGGTCTTGACCATGAGGTGCATAGATTTCATGTTTGGAGGTGTCCTTTTAATTTGATTTTTATTTATTTTATTTTTCTCTTATTTTTATTTTTTCCTTTTAAAAGTTCAATTTGCAAGTTTAGCCAGTCATAGGGCCCAATTGTGGGTAACTAGGAATATGTAATCATGTAAATGTTTGTTGTGCTCTGAAATCAGTTTCTGTTGCATTTTTATTTTTTGTTTGATTTTTTAAAGTTTCTTTCTTTGTTTCATGCACCATTCATGCAAGCAAATGCTCCTTGTTTTTTATTACACTGATGTTAGCTTCTGTTCCTCTAATTTTGGAAGGTGTCTAAACTTGATAGAAAGGTTATTGAATTCCTTATTAACTTCTGTAATTAGCAGTTTAATGTTGGATTTTACCTTAAGTTTTCTTGTTTGTTGTGGGGCGACTTTGTAATATACCACCATAAACCTTAAATATAATGCTGCATGTTTGAGCCATACAACACACATTTGCATTCGTTATTGTTTTCAACTGGGACAACTTAGATTTAACTAGTTTTTGTAATTTACACATTTATCCACTGTTTTTATACAGGTTGATCTAGACGCATGGTTTAGTACGAGAAACTTCTTTTCAGTTATATTTGATAATAATAATAATGGATCCTACACGGTCAAACTCTGGAACTATTGATGATATTGCTGGAATTCCTGATGATTTACGTTGCAAGAGATCAGATGGTAAACAATGGAGATGCCATGCAATGTCCATGCCGGACAAAACAGTATGCGAAAAACACTATATTCAGGCAAAGAAAAGAGCTGCAAATTCTGCAATGAGGGCCAGTCTTAAGAAAGCAAAAAGGAAACCTGTAGGTGAAAGTGACAGTTATTTAGAGAGTAAAAGTGATGATATGGATTCACCTCTTGTGGATTACCGAATTTCAGAAAAACAGAAAGAAAAGCTGTCAAAGAAACAACTTAGTTATTCACCTGAAACACCTTCATTTAAGAATTCATCTGTTCACATTTCTTCAAAATCAAATGATGATCTACAAAGAGATATGTATGAATCTGAAGAGACACCAAAGGCTTACAGGACACCATCTTCTGTTGCTGATTCATCAAAGAGCAGATCTGAGAAGATGCATAATGCCAGTGCTATGACTGTAAGTATAGTTGCAGAAACTTTTTTAGTGATAGTTATACAACATTTTTAAGAGGGGTTCAGACTTCAAATATATTCGGTTTCTAGTGTTTGTTAAATTGATTCCTTTTATGTGTATCTGATTATTTAGAAATAGTCGGTTTTGGATAATCATATATATACCAGCTGCAAGAAACTGATGATTTAAGGGAAACTCAGACCCTACTTTAAAAAAATTTCACTCACCTTTTCCATTATTTATTATTCTATTAGGAAAAAGATGATTGTCGAAATTATAAATGACAAATGTTTTTAAAAAAATTGTGTATAGTTAATTTACAAAAGATACTATCATAGTTGATATAAAAAATGTTATATTTTAAGTTTCATCAATATATAAGAACATTCTATTTGGTAATTTTTTTCTATTATTCACTTTAATATCCTCCTAAACCAATGCCTAAAAGTTCTCCTAATGGACACTTGACTTTAATCTATGCACTTAAAAAAGGGCTCACCTCTTCTCTCTCTCATAGATTAATGCCAAATGCCTTTTAGTAGGATTTTAGGCATAAGTTTAGCAGGATAAATCATTTCTCTTACTTAAATAATCAGGCTTTGCTGCACTCCAATAATTGATCTTTTGTTAAGTAACACATCAAACAACAAAAAACACATCCAAACATCATCTCCTGCAACATGTTCTATTACAACTGATAATCTGATTCTAGTTATTCAACATCACATCTTTACTTTCAAAACACATCCAAATAGACCCTAATTAGCTATCGCTACTTCATGACATCTTTATAGGAGAGAAACACAGCAAGATGAATTGAGTTGCAAAACTAATAAAGTATCTGCACAATATACAAACTTATCCAGAGATTATGCATTTGAATACAATTTCACTTGCTCGTTTTCAGGAAACTTCTGAAGGGAGTTCAGAATCATCTGAGGATACAGGTGGACAAATTTGTCATCAGTGCCGACGGGATGACACACAGAATATTATATGGTGCCTTAAATGTGATAGGAGAGGATATTGTGATAAATGTATTTCCACATGGTAAGATTGACTACATTAGAAAAACATTATTCTTTTTATCCACAATTTACTAAAATCTCCCCTGTTTTGCAGGTATCCTGACATTCCAGCTGACGAAATCCATAGAATTTGTCCTGCATGTCGAGGTTGCTGTAATTGCAAGATGTGCTTACGGGGTGATAATATGATAAAGGTAAATTATTTGTGGACAAATTCATAAAAAAAAAGGAAAATGATTAAATAATTCTTTCCCCTTTTTCGTAGCCTACATATGTAACTATTTGTATTATGTGCTCATCTGAAGAATGACCAGAATCCTTTCCGTCTTGTAGGGAAAAATACGGGAAATACCAGCCCAAGATAAATTAGAGCATCTATTTTGTCTTCTGTCTTCTGTGCTCCCTGTGATCAAACAGATCCACTTTGAGCAGTGCTCTGAATTAGAACTTGAAAGAAAGCTTCGAGGTATGATATGTTTAAAGATTAAAATCACATATGATGAGTCACTAAAATAATCTGGTTTATATTTGATTCAGGGAACAGAATAGACCTTCCGAGGACGAAATTAAATGCAGATGAGCAAATGTGCTGGTAATGTCACTATTATGTGCTCAAAATACATAATATTAAATCATATTTTAATAAATTTAAAATGTCGTGTGGCAGTGACTTCTGCAGAATACCGATTATTGATTATCACCGACACTGTGTGAAATGCTCATATGATATATGCCTTAGATGCTGCCAAGATGTAAGAAAAGCCTCAAAAGATGGTGGTGAACCAGATATGAGCAGAATTCAAAATGAAGATAAAAATATTCTTGAAAATCAAGAAAACCCATTAAGACAAAGAATGAGATTATCCAGTAAACTTTGTGATTGGAAAGCGAACACTGATGGCAGTGTTCCATGCCCTCCAAAACAACATGGTGGTTGTGGTAACTCACCTTTGATGTTAAAACGTATTTTTAAAATGAATTGGGTTGCAAAACTTGTGAAAAATGTCGATGAAATGGTTAGTGGGTGTAAAATGTATGACATCAGCTCCACAAATATAGATGGTTCAAGCAATTTCTTGTATGTTCCGTCCTGTGAAGATAGAAAAAGTGAAGGGATTTGTGAATTCAGAAAACATTGGATTAAAGGTGAACCTGTTATAGTTAAGGGGGTTTGTGATGAATCATCAATGCTAGGCTGGGATCCTATGGTGATGTGGAAAGGAATCCAAGAGACAACTGACGAAAGAATGAAGGAAGATAATAGAATTGTGAAAGCTGTAGACTGCTTTGACCGATCTGAGGTAGGTTTCAAACTTCTTAATCCAAATTATAGACTCGGTAGAGGTGGCAGTTTTGAGCGGTTTACTCATAAACAGGTCGTTTGGATGATATTGTCTCTCAGTCCTGTCAAATGGACAAGTTTTAAAAAAGTTAGCTAAAACTTAACAGGTTGAATGGTGAATGGAACGGGTTGAAAGTCGGCCAAAGTGTATTAATTTGCATAAAGCCTCCTAAATCGACTTATTTCAAACATCAGATTATCTTTGTAATAATATAACTAATCATATGCATTAAATATCTGTAAAACTCCAGAAAGGAAAAAAAAATAGTGCTTGCGGGTTGTCCTGACCTGGCCAGACCCATTTAACCCACGCTAAAAATGACCTGTTTTGGCCCAAACTTGTTCCCGACCTGTCTAACCTGCCATTTTTCCACCTTTAGTAGTCACTATCTTCTGTTATCTAGCGTTTTTGACATATATCTATTTTGCCTATATTTTGTACCAGATAGACATTGAACTTGGAGAATTTATCAGAGGATACTCTGAGGGCAGCATACGAGAAAATAATCAGCCACGGATGTTAGTTTTAAAAAACTGGCCTTCTCCCAGTGCCTCTGAAGAATTTTTATTATACCAGAGACCTGAATTTATTAGTAAACTACCTTTGCTCGAATATATTCATTCCAAGTGGGGTCTACTAAATCTTGCTGCAAAGTTACCTCATTACTCCCTTCAGAATGATGTAGGGCCTAAGATCTTGATTTCTTATGGAATGTATGATGAACTTGGTCAATGTGACTCAGTCAGCATGCTCCATTTCAATATGCGTGATGCGGTGAGTTTATTTATTTTCATTTTTCAACTTGCTCTGTTTTCTTTGCAACAATTATTTAGGTTTTGCCGCATCCTGATCTTTATGGTTTGTTTTTAAAATTGAGAAAGTGAATTTATTATTAACTCAGATATGGTGGTTTGGAAGTTGGAACAATAGCTAATGATTTGTAATGAAAAATAATTATTTTTATTTTTTCCTTTTAGATTATAGATGCATATATTTCAGTCCAGGTTAATGGTTAATTGGAGTTATGAATTCATTTGGCATGAAAATAGGTATACTTGTTAGTTCATACATGTGAAGTAAAGACCAAGCTACAAACAAATGCACCGAAATCACCAATTTCCGAACAAGATACGAAAAATGATGAGGAGATAAATATAGATTCAATTGAAGAAGATGCAACTGAAACACTAGGGCTCAATAATACTAATAATGAGAAAGCTCTTAAATGTGAAGATTTAAACACAATTTGTGAAGAGACCTTTACAAAGAGCCAACCAGGGGCAATTTGGGACATTTTTCGCCGTGAAGATGTTCCAAAGCTGATTGAGTATATGAGACTTCATTGGAATGAATTTGGTATCCCTGATGACATCATAATTGATTCTGTAAGTCCAATATCACATATTTGTATTAATTTGATGTTTTCCAATACAAGATATTGATCTGTTAAGCATGTTCTATGTATGTTAGGTACCACAACCTCTTCATGAAGGAATGATATTCTTGAACAGTCTCCATAAAAGGAGACTAAAGGAAGAATTTGGTAAGTTAAAGAGACGCTCATTTTAAAATTTTGAAGAATTTTTTTTGCTAAATCCTACATGTAAATATCTCACGCACTAGAAATTTGCCTCATGCTCTAGTTTGCTTTCTCATCATATTCGAATTGAAAAATGATATTTAGTTGTAGAATTTTTTGTCAATTCTTGGTCAGGTGTAGAGCCATGGTCAATTGAGCAGCATTTAGGGGTTGCTGTTTTTATCCCCACTGGATGTCCTTTTCAAGTGAGGAATCTTCAGGTGAGTTCAGTGCAATTAAAAAGATTAAACAAGATTAGGGGTGTTCACAGTTCAATTTTGATGGTTTTTAGGTCAAACCGTAACGGTTTTCATCTCTTAAATCAAAACCAAACTGTTACTGTGGTTTGAGCTTATTGGGCCTTCAAAATAGGTAACTTTTGGCACGGGTTGGGTTAACCCAAAACGTCTAAGACTATGTAACATTGTAACATATTAATTGGCATGTATTGATTTTTAGAGAAAGGAAAACTGTAAGTAAAAAGAGAATAATCTTACACAAGGAGAAAAACTTCTTAGGAGAAAACCTTCTGAGACTATGTAACATAAAATTGGTTTTGTTATATTACTAGGATTAAGTGAATGGTTTGGTTTTGTACGAGACGATTTTTAAACCAATCCACAAAGCAAACTGGTCAGTCCAGTTTGAGAAAGTAAAAAAAAAACGCCTGCAAAACCAAATTGATGACTTGTTCGGGCGGTTTCACCCATTTGAACGGCACCGTGAACACCCTAATAAAATTTGTGAAGTGTGTTTATTTTCGACAGGATCAATTTTCTTTTTATGCTGATTATATGTGTTATTGGCTACAAGATGTATTTTTCCTGTATTTGTTACTTTTCTCTTTTCCATGACTTACAATATAAATTCCTGTTTCCTATCTTTTTTGCAAGTAGTCATTAGTGCATAAGTTCCGTGAAGTTAGTTGTATAATTTGTAAGATTTAGTGCTTTCACTTATAGTCCACATTAGTTTTTTTATTTCATAACTTTTTTTTTTCATCTTTTACAGTCATCGGTTCAATTAGGCCTTGATTTTCTTTTCCCTGAAAGCTTATCAGAGGCTGTAAGATTAGCTGGAGAAATCCGTGAACTTCCTAATGACCATGATGCAAAGCTTCAAATGTTAGAGGTCAAACTTTCTTTCCAATAATGCCCTTGTGCTTTCATTCTCCTATTTCACTTATTTTCTTTTTATTTTTACTGACCTACTTTAATATCACCTTTTCTTTTAAATGTTTGTAGGCTGGCAAAATCTCTCTGTATGCAGCAAGTTCATCCATTAAAGAAGTTCAAAAATTGGTATTGGATCCAAAGTAAGACAGTTGGAATCTTTTTTTATTATCTTTATACTTCCTTTTTTTAAGGTTATACTTTTAGTGGTCTTTCATGTTTTACAGCACAATTTGTTCAATTTTTAATCAGAAATGAGTGCTTTTGCTTTACAGTTTAATTATGCCTGTATGGGCCTTATCACCTTTTCATAAAAGAGAATGATATTTTAGCTGAAGGAATATCCAAGAAACCCAATACTATACATTCACTTCTGTAACCAACATATGCTTTAGCTGTTATCATTTATTTCTTTTTCATTTGGAGGATCCCATCTTGACTTTATTTACACCATAAAATGGACCCACTAAAAGGAACTGCTGAATCTAAGGAAATGGCGAAAACGATGGAGCAATGTTTGATCTTTATCACATCCCAGTGACCCAATGCCAGTTAAAAATATTCTTGACTTTATTATTGTGCAACCATTTAATGCATCATTTGGAAATTAATCTTTGTGAGATTATATGGTATTCAACCCCTCAATGCATCATGAAAAAAGTTATTTGGTTATTATTTATGTAGCCCTAAGTTGTAAACAATTAGTGTGCCCTATGTGCTTACAATAATTATATTATCCAAATATCCAATATTGTCCAACTTTTTAAATAAAATGGTTTAGGAGGTTTCATGCATCAAGAATACTTTTGACCTGTTTCTTTCAAGCTAATTATTTTGATTTTACCCGTTTGACCCGTTAGAGTCTAGAGATGAAACATAACATGAATTGACCCATTCATAAATAAACGGGACAAAATTGTCACCTCTAATCAATTGCATTCAACATTGTTTTCCTTATTTTGGTCTGCAATTCATGAATGGTGATGTTCTGTTGCAGGTTTGGTGCAGAGCTCGCTTTTGAAGATCCAAACCTAACCAAATTGGTTTCGATGAATCTCGAGAAGATGACCAAACAACAGGTGGCTTGTGCTTGAACACACGGTTTCTGCGAGTGTAATCTAAATATATAACTATAAACTATATTCTTGCCTACTTTGACATGTTTTACAACAAGTCTTGTATTTATGTGATAGAAAAGATTTAACTATAGTCTATAGCATTTAGGAGCTTTGCTAAATTGAGACTAATTTATGAGTGAATTTCATTTTTGTGCGCCTCTAGGTTTAGGTGGTTTATATGTGCGTCGGATAGGCTTTAGAAAACTTTCTGCAATTACACTGGGAGCCTGGATTTTGACCCGAATCCACCGGTAGTTAGAGACTTAGAGGTACACAAACTAGAGTTGCTAAAAAAAACCGGTTTGAAAGTTGACCTGACCCGAAATGGAAACCGGTTTGAAACTGGTTCAAACCGCTGGTTTAACTATTTTTCAAGGGAACTGGTTTGGGACCGGTTTGAAACCGTTGCAAAAAAATCTAGCCGTTGTAGTGAATTTATGTTCTTTTAATTTTCAAACTTTAAAAAAAAAAACTCTTTTTGTTAATTTTTATGTGTTTAAATTTTTATAAATTAAAAAAAAACCCAGTAAACCTAACCCAACCGGTTTGGATAGGTTTGGGTTTTCCCCTCACTAAACCGGTTTGACATCAAACCGGTTTTGACAAATTGACCCAAACCAGTTTGGTTATTTGTGCACCTCTAACACAAACTACAATGACTGGGTGGGCCTCATTGGATTGGGCTTGGATTTGTATGTGCAATTAGACTATCTAAACCATAAACCCTATAAAGCTAGGTGATAAGAAAATTAGAAACAAGATAAATTCAAAAGTAAAAATATGAACCGAGAAAATTGGTAAGTAATGTATCAAATATTGAATTAATTAAAAGTGCTTTTAGATTGATGAATTAGGCTTGAATATAATTACTTGATTATAGTATCTCTATCTTTGCAATTTAACGCAAGTCCAAATCTTAAACTTTATTTTTGAACATTTAGTTTTATATAATAAGAAACTATTGAAAATTAAAAAAATCTATATAAAAAAATGGATGTGTGGATGTTAGTAGGGGTGTTAACGGGTCATGTTTGAGTTTTGGCGGGTCTGACCTGACACGAACCCAAAAATTTGACACAAACCCAAATATGACACCCAAAAATCGTGTCAGACATATGAACCTGAACACGATATGAATATTCGCATGTTGACACGAACACGACCTGTTTAACCGACTTTTATTATTTTTTTACATTTAATAGTTATAAATTATAACTAAAACAAAAAATGTATAAAACATTTATGGTAAAATTATAAAACTAGATATCAATTTTTGTGTTAATTTTGAATTTTGGCATAAAATACTTAAACATGACCTAAAACAAAATTTTAAGAAATAAATAAAAATAAATAAATGGGTTAAGTTGGTCAATCAACGTACCCGTCAGGTTGGTATCCCTGATGACATCATAATTGATTCATTTGGTCCTTGTGGTAACGTCAAATTGCAAGTTCAGTCATAAGGTTTCATTTGTTACATGTTCAGTCACATAGTTTGCAAGAATGTAACATGTAATAAATGAAACCTAGAGGTTGGACTTGTAATTTGGCCTTACCACACGACCAACCGTGCAATTAACTCTAAATGAATAAAAAATGTATATTTTATTAACTAAGTAACATGTTTTTGAACTCTGTTAGTTTTAATATTTTTTTATTATTTGTAAAATAATGAAATGAATTAGTCCATATCTTGTCATCATTCATAACAAGGTAAATATTGTGTACCCATATCAGATTTGGTATGTGGGTCTTATGTGTCTAAATAGACCTATGTGCTCCAATTCGTTGTCGGGTCTATTTCAACTGTTTGTGCAATCCATATGATCGGACTTTGGATCCGGCTGGGTGGCAACCAAATCATTACAATTTTGTCCATAAACAACTAGAAATGATGAATACAATTTTAAATGTTAAAATTTAAATACACATATTTCAAATTAAAAAAGTATTATCATCATTTTTTTAACGGTCAACGAATATTATAAGCCCGGTTACCCGGGTAAACCCATTGGCAAAAGGCCACCCACTCCTGCGAACACAGACAGCGCTGTTGACCCCGACCCGCCCACCATTCCAGGGGAAACCCACCACCCGAAGACCCACTGCGGAAAAACTCATGGCACACCTGAGCATATTGCACCAAGTGAGACTCGAACACATGACCTCCACATTAGAATGCCATGGAGTGCCTACTCACAAACCAATTGATCTGAGACTCATTAGCAGTATTATCATCATTTTATAGTTTTTATTTTGTGACAGGAAAAATAAGCCTCAAATGGATTATAAAATATAAAATATCAGCGGTTATTTATAGTTGGTGTATCGATGTTATAAAAGTGACGAATCACTCTTATACATTGATGTAATAAGTTTATAAGTTTTTGTATTATTTTAACGTACACATACATATTTTTGAGTAGTTACTAATCAGATTGGATAAAAATTATAATTCATTGATGTGTTACATCAATGCTATAAAAGTGATCATCAATGTTACAAAAGTGACAAGCCACTCCTTACCCGTCTAATATATAATGTTTATTAACCAGATTATTAAAACCTTAGGCTTTTTATAAATGTTGTTGGACCATGAGCATCATAGCATGAGATGGCTTTTGAAGACCACATGTGAGGAGTTTGATTTCAATAGTGGATTTAGATTCAATGTATGTTTGGTCGGTTAACAATATAAATGACGGAGGGTTTCAATAAATAACAAAATGTACTAAAGAAATAACATGAACATGATCTAGTACAAATGTATACAATATTTAATTAAATTAAAAAAATGTATGAGGTAGTTTATAAATGTATAAACTGATGATAAATATTTTATGGAATAAAAGTTATTTAACTAATGAATATGAATTATTTAAATTTAATCATACAAAATGCATTTTAAAATGTGGTTGTTTGTAGCTAGCTTCAGATGACATGTGTTTTGTGTTTATTTATTTGATTAAATAAAAGTAAAAAATGGAAAATTGGAAACTGAGGGCAAAGAGACAGGTTGTGCTTCCATGATCCCTTTCTAGAATAAGTATAACACCATTATTATAAAGTAATATTTAATATTTTTTAAAGTTATTAATAATTATTTTACTTAATAATAATATTTTTTTACTTATAATATTGCAAGGAGGTTTCTACTAGACAAAGGAAAGGAATATAAACAAGAAAGTAACATGTCTCTAGATTTTATGTTTTTATATGAAGCATATTCTTGTTTCAAAGATATATTTCAGATTAATAATAAAAAAGAAATTATTATTTAAGATATATAATTTCTAATTAATATAACATGTAATGTTAAATTGATGTACTTTTGTTTTGTAGTATGCATGTGAAGTTTTATTTTGGTATCATGAGTCATTTGCATAGAGACATGTTGTACATTAATTGTTTTTAGAGAATGTGAGTCAAGTTAGGATGTTAAACACGTTATCCTCAAACAACACCTGCCTAACAATTTTGTACAAAACTACACCACTCTTGTCATTTTTTCTAATTTGATGTTATCAAAACATATGCATACGAGTGATGGATTCATACATTTTCGTACGTGTGTCATTTTTTCGGATGTTTGAGGAACTTTTTATCGGGTCGGGTCATCAAAATTGACCAAATTCCAGTAACAATGTATACTTTAGGATAAAAGATACACGTGATAGAAATCATATAAACAATGTCTCGGTTCAAGTCATGCTAACAAGCTAAAACAACTTTAAAATCACACACTTTTCTTTTTTGGGCTTACCATCTCATCGTCTGAAAATATATGGTGTCGTTGTTTGAAAAAAAAACATTATCACTTGCCGGTCCGATAAAAAATATAAAATAGTTTTTTTCCAGTGTCACAATCAACTCTACATACATTAGCTCTTGCACACAACCACCTCTTTCATGCATCATTTAGATATGGGTCGTGGAAGACGTACTGTGGAGATGACATGACGGCGTGAAAGCGTGGAACACCACAGCCCTATTGCGTAGTCAACAGATGTGAAAGTTTTTCATGGAGTTCTCCACGGTTGTGAGAGGAAAATAATTTAAGTTTTTATTTTATTTTCTTATTCAATAATTAATTAAGCAACATAAATGATTTTGTCATTAATAATTTGTACTTCTTAACTTTTTCAAAAAAATATAAATGCACAATGTTGTTTGTTTTTTTATGAACGTTCCGGTATAAATTGCATTGAAAACCGAGTTGGTTTCAAAATATAGTATTTTTTTGTCTCGTATACGGCTTTGTATTTTATGTTTGCGTTTTTTTAAACAACTCGCATTGTAGTTTTTTAATTATCATTATGTAATTTTTTTTAACTATAATTGCAAATTGTTTAATTAAGTTACATTTATTATTATATTTTTTATTTACAAATTGTTAAAACATAAAACTATTAATATTAATTGTAATTAAATAATAAACGACGTGACAATGAAAAGAGTGTGAAAATGTGAAACAACGCCGGTGGAGATATGTGTAGGAACCCGTTCGTATAAAAGAATAAAAACACTTTATAAATACGATTACAATACATAAAGGGAAATAAAGCAGTAAATTATAGGTACTTTTACAACTGAAAAATTAGAAATTACAAGAACGAAGGTGAAGCATAAACGATAAAAAAGGTTAAGGATTCGTATTCAATACATGTCTCTTAAAACAAATGTCGAGTCTCCCAACAGAACTCGTTTGTTTCCCATGGTACAACAGGCGAAGCAGTATGTACTACCACGGAAGACTTAGCACCCGAAATAATACATTAAGTCTTAGAGAAGAAGGAGAGAAAGTTGTTGGAAAAAATTTGTTTGTTGTGTGTTAGAATTGCTCTCAATTCTAGCATGTCTTCAACTAAAGAGCACCTTAGTATTTATAATGAAACTAAACTCGAAACATCTGTAAGAGAATTAAAACGAAAATAAATTGCATTAAACGTCTTCAATACATTTTATTCTGTTTTATTTCTCCATATTGCAAGAGTTTTTTGTTTCAGCATTATTTTTAACAGTAGCCTCTACAGAGTAGACTGGTCATGCTGACAAGATTTGCTCTCCGGAGTAAACTGGTCATTCGAACCAGATTACTCCTCCGGACTAGATTTCCTCACCCGGAGTAGAGTGGTTCTACTCGTGACCAAGCCGAACCCTACCTATGTGGGACAAGTTTCTCACTTTTTTTCTCCAATTAAACACACAACTTTGGACGTGGTTTGGTTTGTTGCAAAGCCCCACAACATAGAACATAAACCCATAAAGAAATACACAAATGGATATCGTTTGTGTATATTTATTTCAGTCCAAATTTAGCAAAACCTCATTTTGCAACTTAGTGAAAAACTCATTTTTTTTTCACCTAACATTCCATCAATACGTAGAAAATCAGTGAAAACTGATGTGATGCTAATCTGACATTGTGGAGTGTGAAACCATGCCTGATGGCCTAAGTCCATACGTTTGCCTACACAAGATTTATTAAACAGAATGATGTTATATGTAATACGTCATTATCATGTATCATTAGTTCATTACAAAAAGTGAGATGGATTTATCAAGAACCTATAACAGAAACAACCACCTATAACAGAAACAACGTGGGACAAATACTTGCCACTAGCTTGTGTGGTTACAACAAGCCCATTTAATGTATTTACTTGTGTTTAAGATTTTTTTGATATATTAAAGGGTATTTACATGGAAAACCTATTTTGTTTTCTACTCCACATGCATCTCTGATTTTGTATTTAATATTTTAATGAATGAGCTACGATAAATAAAAATACAAAATGTTTATAACTACATCCACTTATTATATATTATTATGTGATAGTGATTTGTACACCATACATATTTGATATTTATAAACATATATGGTGTTGCACCATGTATATTAACAAGGTTATCTTATAGTTCTTTTTCTAATATAATATACACATCATCACTCGTACTAGGGATGTCAACTGTGCCGGTTCACATATTATACTGATAAACTCAAACACAAAATATATATTTATCTGTGTTAAAAAAATTAACCTCACATCAGACACACTTAAAATCATATAACACGAACACAATACCAATTTATTTATAATGGTTTGGTCATTTTAGCCACTTTCATCAAAAAACATTTTTTAGCTTTTTCGTCCCTGACTTTTCAAAATTAGCCATTTTCATCCACCTGACTAACTCCGTCTACGTTAAAATAAGAAGTAATTTGGTCTTTTCAAAAATCTTTCTTGAATGCCATAGAAAGTAGAAGACGGATGAAAAGACCAAATTGCCCCTAATTTAACGTTAAAATGTAGACGGAGTTAGTCAGGTGGATGAAAATAACTAGATTTTGAAAAGTTAGGAACGAAAAAACTAAAAAAAAGTTTTTGGATTAAAGTGGCTAAAATGACCAACCACATAGATGAAAATGACACTTTACTCAAAAAATAAAAATATTTTTTTAAAAAATAATAATAACTTTTAAAAAAAATAATTATCCTAACAAAGATTATCTAATATCCATGGAAAAATCCCTGCAAGACCAGACCACATGTTCCCATGTATGTAATTAGGAATTCAAACCGCATATTTACAAATCCAAGGGCAGTTTCGTCCAATCACAATTAAATTGCCCTCCATCGACAATCATGGTGTGATTGTGTGAAGACTCTTTTAAAGACTTTCTCTCTCTAACTTTCTCTCACACACACTACACGTTGTGCACGTCATCTAACAAACAAAAACTCGGCTCTGCTCTGCTCTCGAAAAAGCAACGATTCAATCTTTCGCCGGTGAATTCTGTACACAGGTTTTCTGATTCACGATTTGGCACTATACAAAGAATTTTCTGAATCTGTGTATATATATACATACAGTAATTGTGTGTATGTATTTACCTTCGTCTTCATTTCCATTTGTTTGACTGGTTGCTTCAAACGTCAGCACCGCACCGACACCGGAAAATCTCGCTGTTTTTCAATCGAGATTCAACTCTACGACTTCAGATGGCGAAACGAGGATATAAATTACGTATCCTTTTTGCTTTCTGCTGCGAATTTGTGATTTCTATTGCTGTATTTGTTTTGCCTGATTGTTACATGGATACCGGTGGTTAAGTCTGTTTACTCTCTCTCTCTCTCTCTCTATATATATATATATATATATATATCTCCTGTTGATGTCGGTAGAGAAGCCTAGTAGCTTAATTTGGTTGTTTCATGGCTATTTTATTTCCCTAACTTTTAGTAATTTTTTGATTTCACGCAAAGGATAGAATGAACTTACTATTTATGTTGATTAATTGCCTATTATTACTTTTTGAGAAGATTGGGGATGCATATAAATTCAAAACTGATAGCAATAGTATCTGATTTCTTTTTGTGCAAGGTTTCTTACAGTGGATTTAGAGATAAGAAATAAGATTTTAACAGTAGGTTTCTGCAAAGAAAACATTTTTTTTATAAAGAGTTATGTCCATATTTAAGGGACGCATTTGAACCTTTTTTTTTGTGGAAATGTAAATTTGAGTGTTTACATGTGTGCTAATTTGGGTTAAATAGGGTTGAAAGTGTTCAATGATGGTTGAAAGCTTGTTGACTACATTGTGTCTTATATTTCTTGACTTAATAAATATAGAGGAATTTGTAGCGCATTCGGCGAATGTGAATTGTTTAAAAATCGGGAAGAAGACACGCCGGAACTTCATTACAGGTGGTGATGATGAGAAAGTAAATCTTTGGTCAATTGGGAAACCAACCGCTACAACGGTCAGTAAATTTACTGTGAAGTTATAACAGTATTTTTTTTTTGCGTATAGATCATGCTTATTTTGTATATAAGTTAAGTACTAGAACACAGAACAAATTTGGCATACGGTTTCCTTCAAACAACTCAATTATAGGCAGTGGTAACTTAGTACAGGAATCTACCATTAGAACTATAATCATAATGTTACAAGTTACAACTTACAAGATAGCAATTATATGCATGTCTTAAGGTCTATTTGGCCTTCAATGAAATGAATTTATTTGGGAATCATGAAGTGAAGTTTGAAGACATTTTGTACATAGATATACGAGTTATATAACTAAAATATATCATGGCATTTTCCATTACATCCTTAGATTACACATAATTCATATAGGAATAGGATACAATATGGCTGAAATAGGACATTTCTTTCAATTTTTGTTCATAGGTATAGGATGACTTGTGAGCCTTTTAACAGTATGGTAGTTCTTTGTGGTGTGATGCAGAGTCTAAGTGGTCACACGAGTCCTATTGAGTCTGTAGCTTTTGACTCGACAGAAGTTTTAGTAGCTGCTGGAGCTTCTTCTGGGGTGATAAAACTTTGGGATCTTGAAGAAACAAAGGGTAAGTTGATTAATCGATTATTTCTTACGTGAGTTAATGTCATTAATTGCAATGAGTTGTATAATTACTTTTAGATGTAAGATATCATGTAAACACACAAACATGTGTGTGCATGTTGAAACTTGAAACATAATATTTTCTTCTTAACTCCTAACTCTTTCTTGCAATACAGTGGTTCGAACACTTAATGGACACCGATCCTATTGTACTGCTCTTGAATTTCATCCTTTCGGTGAGTTTTTTGCATCGGGTTCCATGGACACTAATTTAAAGATCTGGGATATTAGAAAGAAAGGGTGCATTCACACATATAAAGGACATAGAAGAGCAGTTAGTACTATCAGATTTAGTCCTGATGGTCGTTGGGTGGTATCAGGGGGACTTGATAATGTTGTAAAGGTATGATATGTCAGCCATGTCAGCATCAAGAATTATCATTCTGGTTAAGTTTTAACCGTTGCTTGTTGGACAGATATGGGACTTAACAGCTGGAAAGCTTTTACAGGAGTTCAAAGTTCATGAAGGGCATATTCGATCAATGGATTTTCATCCTCTTGAGTTCCTTCTAGCAACAGGTATGTTTTATTTTTGTTTTTCTACTTGATAATATTCTTTAATGTAAAAACTGTTGCTATAAACAAATAAAGAAGCAAGAAAAACAACATGATTACGTTACTTAACTAATCCATAACTTGTTCCAGGTTCTTCAGACAAAACTGTAAAATTTTGGGACTTGGAGACCTTTGAATTGATTGGATCAACTCGACCAGAGGTACCAGTTGTTTCATGCTCCCCTTATATTTGTTCATAATATACTTTTATATATGTCTTCCTTTGGGAGATAAATTCACATCATTTATTCTTAGTATTCTAGATATTCGTGTTCTTCAAGCAACAGCTCTCTTCTAATTTTTCAGGCAGCAGGCGTACGATCAGTTACCTTTCATCCAGATGGGAGGACTCTCTTTTGTGGGTTAGATGGCAGTTTAAAGGTATTAAACCTTTCAATTAAATTTATTTTTTTGCTTTCTAGAAAGATATGGTACACTTATATGCCTTCTGTTGAATTTAGGTATATTCATGGGAGCCTGTTATTTGTCATGATGCTCTTGATATGGGGTGGTCAACATTAGGTGACCTATGCATTGATGATGGGAAGCTTTTAGGATGTTCATATTATCAGAATTCTGTTGCGGTTTGGGTGGCAGACACTTCGGTAGTTATTCCATGATCTAAACTTCATATTATTATTATTATTATTATTTTCATAATCAATTATTATTGGTTACAGGTTACATTCTTTTGTTGTTTTAATCTTTTAAGTGTGTCATTTTTATTAATTTTTTTCTTCTTTGGTTTGTGAAGCTTATTGAATCACATGGGCATAGCATCTTAGCTGAGGAAAATACCATTGTGCATTCAAAATTAGACCTCCAACAAGATTTTAAAGAGAAAGTTGGGAGTCCCAGAAGGTCCACCATGTCAGCAGATGATGACACAAAGGATATAAAGAATATATATGTGGACAGTAAGTTGTTATTTAAGCTTCTTTCTTTTTTCTAATTTTCTTTAGTCTTTTGGTTATGTAGTTGTTAATCTTTTACTTACCAATTTATGCTGACAGCATGATGATGAGGTGCAAATAGGTAACCTGTAAGATTGTAATTTGTGGTTTCATGTCAAGCTGCAGGTATGACACCTGTTGCTTCAAGAAAATCAGGGTCTTTACCACCGGTTGTGAACCCACAAATCCATAAAGAGACTGATAATATGGCTACCCATAAACCAGTTCCCGCAGCCAAATTTATTTCTTCAAGAGAATTAAAGACCAATGAACAAGAAACCATTGCTGTATCACTTAAGCCATCTCATAGGAGAAGGCCATCAACTACCAAACAAGATATAGAAGGGATATCAGCAACTGTTGAATCTGGATTAAAAAGTGGATCAGATACTGCTACACTTGCAAACTTTCAAAAAAGGCTTGTAGCAGATGCTGCTGCTGCTATTGATTCTTCCAATGAGAATGCTTCAATCTCTACATGTGTCACAAAAGAGATTCAAAAGGCTTCATCCCCAGATACACTTCCACAGGAAAACCGTAATATTCTCACTTGTTAACCGTAGCTACTACATTGCCTTATTTTTTAGGGGTTTTTATGTAGAATACCAATGTACTTTCTTATTTGTCCCAAATGAGACAATTTACTAATTCTTATACCTCATTTGTCCCAATGGAACAATTTCTAATTTTGTCCCAAATGGGACAATTACTAACTTGTCCCAAATGGGATATTGCTTTACATTGGTGTTCAATGTACAAGACCCTATTTTTTATGAATTTCCATCCTATGGCATATCATCCACTGTGTCTGTTAATTTCAAAAGCTTGTTACTTTCAATTCAGATGTGGATGCGTGGCTCTGCGCTTCATTTTATTGCAATGGATACATTTGATGCTAAAACTTGCAATGGTTTTTATCATTTCAGGTGACAGGTCTGATGAATCAAACAAAGAGTTGAAACCTGTTAAATATGTTAATGGAGGTAGCTATCAAATTTTTCTGTGTGTTGCCCAAGTAAGCAATAATAGGGTTTTAGTTCTTAATTGTGCATCATTTCTTTCCATCATGCAGTGGCAGTTGTGCATGGAAGAACTCGCAGTCTAGTTGAGAGATTCGAAAAGAGAGAAAAACTAAATATCGATGAAACTCAAATCCCTGATCTAGCTGCTCAAGTTTCAACCAGCACAGATATACCTACCACAAGGGTAAATCAGTCATTTAAAGCAGTCCCTTGTGCAATACCTGAAGCTAAAACCCCCCAGATACCTGTAAAGACACTTGATGTGGTGGCTTCTGAAGAACCTGAAGCTAAAACACCCAAGATGTCCATAAGGGTAAATCAGTCATTTAATGCAGTCCCTTGTGCAACACCTGAAGCTAAAACCTCCCAGATGCCAGTAAAGACACCTGATGTGGTGGCTTCCGAAGAACCTAAAGCTAAAACACCCAAGATGTCCATAAAGGCAACTGATGTGGATAAAGTGATGCCGGTGCGAGTCACCGAAGCTAAAACATGCACCATGCCTGAAAAAACACCTGATGTGGTCTCTAACGTAGTAGTTGAGGCTAAGTCATCCCCGATGGTAACACAACCTAATGTGGGTCCGGACATAAAATCTGAGGAAGCTAGTTCCTCCCCTGTGAGACCTAGGACTGCCCCTAGTATGTTACTTCCTGAGAAAGGTAAGGTCTCGCCCGTGCAGAGATCTGTGAATTCTCGCCGTTTAATGCAAGAAAGAGTTAGACCGTCTCCAATGCTAGTTACACGAAGGTCTAATGCTTCCCCTCGCATGATACCTGAAAGAACAACTAAAACCTCACCTGTTGTGGTGGGCCCCAGACATGATACTCCCAATCGCATGATACCTAAAGCTAAATCATCTCCATTACTGGTAAGATTCTTATTTGGGCATAACATTCTTGTTGGCTTATGAAATTTTGGCATTTGAGTTTCAACTTATATGAAGTCTTTTGCTTCGCTAAAATGTGGAAGTTGTTTATAATGTTGGCAAGTGGCAGGATGATGGCCCGCAGACTACTGGGAGAGTTTTGATGTCTAAAAAAGATGATGATATTGTGGATGATTTGATGCAAAATCATGATGTGTTTGTAAGTAGCCTCCGGTCTCGCCTGACAAAACTCCAGGTATCTTCCAACTGATTCATGAATATTATTTTTATTACTTGCCAACAATGATTCATCTTTCTTAAGTTTCTTGTGTACCTTTTCAGAATTGTCCATATAACGTTACAGTTATTTATGAACCATGAATAAAGTTAAACTTTTGGGCTAAAATTTATCTAAAATAAAGTTATCGTGCCCTTTTAGGTGGTACGACATTTTTGGGTGCAAAATGACACGAGGGGGGCTATTAACGCGTTACGGAAGTTGCCAGATCATGCTGTGAGTTTTCATCGCTTAATTTTAGTAAAATTTGACCAGTTGAAATTTGACCTTCGGAAAGTTGACTGTCTTTTCAGGTTCAGGCAGATGTGGTCAAAGTTCTGATGGAAAGAATGGAGTCCCTCACACTAGATCACTTCTCTTCCTTGCTTCCTGTGCTTTTGGATTTATTGGATAGCAAAACTGAGCGGTAATGGGTTGTAAAGAAATTAAATCTTGGTTAAGGATTCTGAATAATAATTCCTATACTATCTGCCAACACAAAGTTACATCTAAAACTGAAACTAACAATGGGCTCACAAATCATGCAGGCATATAAGTGTATCGCTTGAACTGTTATTAAAGCTTGTGGCGGTCTTTGGGCCTGTAATCAGCTCAACAATTTCAGCACCGCCAACTGTGGGTGTTGATATTCATGCAGAAAAAAGGTTTGCTTTGTTAATTCCCATTGTTTTTTGGTTATGATTTTAGACACAAGTTAGTTGTAGTTCCACAAAACACCAACTTACAATCTGCTGAAACTTGATGACAGACTTGAATGCTGCAATGAATGTCACATTCAGCTTCAGAAGATCCACAAGGGTCTCCCTGATATTATAAGGTAAACATGCTTCTGATGTGGTTAGACTAAAATCTCATTTATCAAGTTCCTGATCCCAAATAAAAAAAATAAAAGAGGAAATATGAAAGGAAAGCAACTTCTCTGTTCATAAAATTGTCTAAATTGCTGATTTTATCTTTATAAATTTCATAAATAGTGATATTTTGCCAAACACTCAAAACATCATTACTATCTAATTATTACAACTTCACATAGTTGAAGCAAATCCAAGTACTAAATTAAAGATCATTATGTGATTGTGATCATCTGATATCACAATCACTTCTAAAATACAAATCTCATCCCATAAATGTGGCACATAAGAGAACTAACCAGGGTAAATTGTGTAAAAGGACGGTATCTAGGACTATGTTGTCAAAAGCGCGCGCCTAGTGCGCCTAGGCGCAGAAGCGCAACCAGACGCAAGGTTAGGGCATGGTGGAGAGGTAGGCGCAAATTGGGGCTTTTCTTTCAAAGGCGAGCTCAGGTGAGCGCCTAGGCGCGTTTTCCGGCCAAATTCCGGCTAAAAAGTCACCGGAACTTGCTAAAATTCGCCAGAAGCCTAGAACTTGTATAAAACCCCTAATCGCCCCTAATCAGGCCTGGAATCAACCTAAAAAAAGCCTGAACTAGCCCTAAACAAGCCTAAAACAAGTTTAAAACCCCTAAAAATGGTATTCTTATACTATGCGCCTAACTTAAAAAAGCCCTCGCTTTTTTTGCGTCTTACGACTAAGCTCCGGTCTCAGCCTTTGCGCCTTGACAACTATGATCTAGGCGTGTGAACGAGACGAGCTGAGCCGAGCCCTAGCTCGCCTAAGCTCGAGCTTTGCTCGTTTAACCTAAAAAGTTAGCTCGAGCTCGAGCTTGGCTAGTTTAGAGCTCTATTTCTAAAGCTTGAGCTCGGGCTCGGGGGTGTTTATTAATTATTTATTTATATACCTTTATAAATACTTTTGTATATATTTACAACTATAACTTTTATATATAACATAATACATATTATTTAATTATCATCATAATATTATATATAATAATTGTTATTATTATATATATATTTAATAAATTAAGTAAAATTATGTAAATAAAAGGCTCGTTTAGGCATGCGAGTCATTGCTCGAGCTCGATTCGAGTTTCTAATGATCCGATCTCGAGTAGCTTACGGGCACTTCTAATGGTATCTAAAATTCTTCACCTGATCTTTGTTTTGTAGGCGAGGTGGTTTGCCAGCAAGATGTGCTCAAGAACTAAATATCATTCTCCAAAAATCATGATCCCTTCCAAACACCTCACAGTTTTGTCTCTTGGATTTCTTTCATTTTACAATATCTTCGGGTCGGGGCTGCAGCTGAAGATGACGCCAGCCTGTAGATGATCGAAGGAAGCCAGTTTTATAATAGCATAGCTAATTGCGTTTGCTGAAAGTATCATAGCGCATGTAATCTTATGTGTAAATTGATGATGTAATTTGTATTCGTGAATAAAGATGTGTAGATGACCATGATATGTAAAGTAGAACAAATTTGAAACTAAATTCTATATTTTGAAAGAAAAATGTGTTATTTATAAAATTAAAGTTGAGAAAAATAGTTTTATAAGAAACACATAATAATAAATATATTCTTTAATACTCATATATTAACTCTTTTTATTGTCGATGCGGGCTACCAAATAGGGTATTTACGTTTTAGAGGGGAGGTCCCGGTTTAAACCTGAGAATGAACTAGTTTAGAATTATTGGTGTAAAAAGTAACATTTGTCGTAAAAAAAAAAGGAAAAAAAAGCTCTTTATTTTATTATTAAATAGATTTTTGAATTAGAAGCTTTAACTCGGGACGTGTGGCTGACGGTGTTAGAAAACGTGTCAATAAAATCATACTTGTAGCAATTTAACTGCTTGCTGAGATTTGGGCGGTGTAACGCCGTATGTTACACGTCGACGGAGGAAAACACATGCAAATACATTTCTCACCGGACGATTTCACACTTTGGAGTTTCTCAATCTCTCTAATATTGAGATCTCGCCGGAAAATCTCGTTACGATCGCCCGTGAGTTGTTTCTAGGCGGAATTCGTTTCACGTAGTTGCTTAAATTTTTGAAATTCTCAGAGGTCAGTATTTCTTCAGGTACCTTTCAATCTCCGATTAATAATACGTGATCGTTTATCTGCGTCGATTTATAATGTAATGTTGATTATAGGAAAACAACGTAACATTACCACTACGTTTGCCTCAAATTCCTCATATGATTTAATTGATTATCGCTATACTTTTTTCTCCGTTTGCAATTGGTGTATTGTGCATGTGTTTTGATGTACTGCAGGTGCAGGCAGGGAATTGTGTTCTGGCACACTCACAATTGGCATTTTTGCATGTTGAGTACATGACTAACTAGACAACAATGTATTCAATATCCTGGTTGTTAATAAGTTGATTTTATTCTTTCGAGCAATGGTAGCAACTACCCTAACCTCTAGGACTAGAAGGTTGATTTCTGATTAGGTCAAACTTACCTTTCTCGGATATGGAAAGTAATGACATAAGTCATAAGTGATGGTATTGTATATGTAATCTATTTCCGTTATCCATATGTGTAGACTGTGTAGTAATTCTAGATGATATTTCAAACTGCATGCGTGTAAACAGACAAGGCCAGTGTCTACAATCATCTATATACTATATAGACTTATCTCCAGATGAGCTTAATAGTTCCTTTGACAAATTTACCTGTGATGGATGCAGCTTGGTATGAAACAGTATACGACAAAAAGAGTTGTCTATGAGGAAGTTTATATCATGGGAATATTGTAAGGAAAAGACACATCCGTTATGATTGGGTAAGTTATTTGGTTATACTAGTCTATAGGTTGTTCCTTTGAAAAGTTTTGTTAATATATAACATTGGGATTGCTAGATGGATTCTAATCATGTAGATCCTTTATTAATGCAGGGACTTTGTCGATCCAGGAAGAAAACATTCATGGTAGTTATACGTACAATAATGTTGTATATTGCATACAGAACTACAAATTTTCAGTCTTCACGGACAGAGGTATTGCAATGCTAGTGGCACCTTCTTTAAGTGCAATTAAATTCAGCTTGCCGATCATTTGATGTTTGTTTTTGTAGAAATTGATTTGTTTTATATTAAGCTATAAGTAAAGTTCAGATAGTGGTTACTTTCTGAACCTTGTTGCAACTAAAAGGTAAATCAGAAAACAGCATCTGATTAATGTGCCAAAAAGGGAACTTTGGCATTCATTTCATAGATATTCAGTTACTATTGCCACAAAACTTTTGTGTTTTTAGAAGAATAGCATTATGTTCTTATAATACTACTCATTGTCCAACTGAAATTTATCATCTATCTGCTTTTATGTTTAGTAGGGTTCATTATGGCATGAAACTAATGTGTTTTCCTTGGTATTCTCTAGGTATTTCCATCATCTTACATAGGCTTGAAGGGCTTACCCTATGGTATTATTGAAGATAAATCCTACTTCGAATTAAAACCTATATGGTCAACAAGTAATTCAAAACTGAAGGTAATTGCCACAAGTCTGGTGCTATATGTAAATATTTACTTCACATTACATGAAAATCTGGTCATATCACATGTCAGGCTAATGGTTCGAGTTCTCATAACTTGCTGGCAATGCCTGTGGGTTTGAAACAGAAGCAGAACGTTAATACGATTGTTCAAAAGGTATGCAAGATAGTATAATAATATTCATAACTGAATGTATAGCTTTAAGTCATCACATGAACAATACTGAACCAGCATTAGTGTTTTCAGTTTCTTCAAGAAAATTTTACTGTTATTTTATTCCATTATGATGGGAAATTGGACGGATGGCGGGATCTCAAGTGGAGTAGAAAGGCCGTACATATTGTTGCTGATAACCAAACAAAGTGGTAAAGTTCACTTCTACTAACACACTTTTTTAGCATTATCATAGTCACATGTTGGAACTTCATGTAGAAACTAAAACACATAAATTATGAGTTTCTCGTGTGGTTGTTATATAGTGTTTTCTAATTACTGTATCTGATGGTGTTTCAGGTGGTTTGCAAAAAGGTTTTTACATCCGGCTGCTGTTTCCCTTTATGATTATGTATTCCTTTGGGATGAAGATCTAGGAGTGCAGCATTTTAACCCCAAAAGGTACAATTGATCACCTACTATTTTCCAATCATTTATACTCTCTGATACTTAAAGGTATTGTCAAATCCTTGATTATTCTCTTCCATTGATACAATATTTATAATACAAGAATATCCGACGTATTTTGGGATATGATTACAATCAAAGCCTATCTATAATTACAATAATAATATATATAATAGTTAACATATATATCGGTTAATATACCCCCGCAGTCGAAGCGGGAGGACACCGTAGGCTGAGACTGGAGCGAAAATCTTCAAAAAGTAGACGTGGTAGACTGATACAAACCCAGGTTGACGGGGTCGGGGTGGCCATTGGGCTAACCTGACTGGGTCGGCCCAGCTACTCAAAAGTGGCGGTAGTAGTTCCAGAGTAGTGGGGGGGGGGGGTTCTATTCAGTTTTGTAAATGCTTTAGCAGTCTAGAAATAGGGAGTCAAGAGTTTCAATTAGGGGTCTATGTTTATGTTAATCAATTTAGGTTTCTAACTTTGTAATCGGAGAACAGCCTTCTCGAACAGGGCACTATCTGTATTTTACTTTTCAATCAATCAAGCCGACAACTTTGGGTTCTATCATTGGTTCCATTGCTGGGAAATCCAAGAGAAGATGGATCAGAACACACAGGAGATTGTTGCTCAGTTATCGGCCATTGCAGCACGACTCGATGCTTTTTTTGTACACCTGAAGAACGATGTTGAAGTAATCAAGAGTTCGATATATGGAAGTCACAAACGTGGTAAGGAACCGAAGGATGACCCTGATAATCCACTGAGAATTCCGGTTAAAGGAGAGGATACCGGTGACAATTTCATAGCCGGAGTTGAAGAAATAATTCCTGAGAATTTTTCTCTTGAAATACATGGAGAAGAATTTACCAAAGAAAACCCAGGAGAAAATCAAGAGAAAGGGAACAGGCATGAAGTTTCGGACCAGGACGAACGGGATCGAATCCAATTTGCAGATGATGACCGAAACCTAAACCTGATAACACAGAGATCTCTCCAGCCCCCTTCAGATCGAAGCACTAGCAGCGGCGGCGACGGCTGTTCCATCTTACGCAGATCCGATCTCGATGACGATTGGATCTATCACCTTTATCACAGGTGGCCGGAGGGAGTAAGCGAGCAGGAGGAAGACGTCCTTGAGAGTCGAGCAGGGTAGCAATGTTATAAACTTGTTTAGCCCTAGTATGAAGACTATACGTGTGGCCAGGAACGTAATTTTCAAAGGGAAAATAAAATGGGCTTGGGATAAGACCCAAGAAACTAAGCCCTTTGTCATATCAAAATGGGCTGCCGTGCAAACACAGGTTTTAAACAAAAGAGTTAAAATCAGCCCTAGCAAGCCACCTAATGATCATATTTCTTTCCCCTTACTTGAGTCGTCAGGAGGTGAGTCTCACACATCCACCATGAGACTTCACGGTACCATAGGCTCCACGAAGGTGCTAATTTTGGTCGATAGTGGCTCCACTCATGACTTCATAGCTGAATCTCTCGTGCGCCAATTGAATCTGTCAACTCAGCTTGTAACACCCTTTGATGTTTTAGTACAACTATCAAACCTCGAAATCAAACAGGACTTTTACTCCTTTTCACTTGGTGGGGTAGATGCGGTACTAGGCATAAGGTGGCTGTCTTCAATGAACACTGCCCAAACCAATTGGAACGAGATGTTCCTGATCATCACCATCAATGGCCAAACCTACAAGCTAACCGGAGTATCTTTAGCACCTTCCAAGTCTGCCCCTTTGCAACAGCTCACAGCAACTACTGAAAACAGCCTCCTGAACATGCAACTTCAGCATGCCGTAACACACCATTTGGTTTTTGATACAGGTCAGCCAGGCTTCACTCGAACCACTTCCTCTCGACTTGAGGACAAGTCGTTTCTCCGGGCGGGAAGTATTGATACGAACCCAGGTTGACGGGGTCGGGGTGGCCATTGGGCTAACCTGACTGGGTCGGCCCAGTTCTTGGCCCGGCTACTCAAAAGTGGCGGGAGTAGTTCCAGAGTAGGGGGGGGGTGTTTCTATTCAGTTTTGTAACTGCTTTAGCAGTCTAGAAATAGGGAGTCAAGAGTTTCAATTAGGGGTCGATGTTTATGTTAATCAATTTAGGGTTTCTAACCTTGTAATTGGAGATCACCCTTCTCGAACAGGGCACTATCTGTATTTTACTTTTCAATCAATGAAGCCGACAACTTTGGGTTCTATCATAGACCTTTAGTGAAGATGTCTGCTAATTGATATCTGGAAGAGACATGGAGGACACGAATTCGACCTCGTTGAACCTTTTCTCGGTCATGTAGATAGTGCTTACATTATCACAGTAGACTAGTGAAGTGCGGGAGGGATGGTGATGAAGTTCCAGCAGAAGATTGCGTAACCAGCATAATTCGGCAACAACATTAGCTACTCCCCAATACTCGGCTTCTGCACTAGATCTGGAAACTGTCGATTGGCGTTTAGAGGACCACGAAACCAGATTGTCACCATAATATACCCCATAACCTGAGGTGGAGCACAATTTTAATTTACAGTTTTTATATATGCAGATATTTAAATATTGTTAAGGAAGAAGGGCTAGAGATATCTCAACCAGCTTTAGATTCAAAATCAACAGATATACATCATCGGATCACAGCACGGAGAAAAAGACTTAAGTTTCATAGGTGAATGAATTGGTTATTATCTGTTCATATGATATCTACCTCATTTGTTTTTGTACACTAATTAATAAACTTGCTTATATACAGAAGGATTTATGACCCAAAAAGTAGTGTGAACTGTTCAAAGGCTAGCAAGGGTCCACCATGTACCGGGTAAGTGGCATGTGTGCAATTTCTACATGGACTTGGGTAGCAAGTTCTTAAATTTGTTTTAAGCCATGCCTCATGAGAACCCTAAATCCCGTTTTAATTAAGCTTAAAGAACATGCATATGCACTTAATTAATTCACCACCCATGAAGAAACAATGGATGTTGTTCAATATTCAACAAACCGGAAAACGTAACTTGGGTAACTGCTAAGAAGATTCCGTGCAACTGTTGATAGTGTACAACTAGTAAACTCCTATGGTAAATTTATGTGGAGATGTTCTTTATGTTTGTTGCATTTTCAGATTTGTAGAAGGAATGGCTCCAGTGTTCTCCAGAGCTGCATGGCATTGTGCTTGGCATCTTATTCAGGTTACTTTTACAGTTTTACTAGTTCTGTTGGCACAACTTCAGTTTTGTAATGGTTATTATTGCTATTTTTTATTATTTAATCTTTATTTGTATGTTACCATTTCATGGACCATCTATAACTTTCTTCATGTACTTCCAGAATGACCTGGTACATGGATGGGGAATGGATATGAAACTCGGCTATTGTGCGCAAGTAAATTCTACATCCGGGTTGGGTAACAAGTTTAAACATCGAATGATCCATTGATATACCATGGACTAATCCTTTTTGCATATTTTAGGGGTCGAGAAATGTGGGAATTGTCGATTGTGAATATGTGTTGCATCAGGGAAAACAGACGTTAGGCGGGCCTTCTGCTAATAAGGTTTATTGCCGTTCTTATAATCGTTTATTTTATAATTGAAATTTCAAAAGCATATTGAACTTCATGTTAATGCACAAATAAACAATTTTGAAGTTTAAGCAATATGCTTTTTTGCATTTATATTTACATAATTTGTCTATTTTTGGCTTTTGCATAAAAATTATGGCTAGTGAATATTAAACCTTCAAGGGGGTGACACGGTGGTATACATCCTACCCCCTCTGAATCCAACTTCCTTTTGTTTCTGCCTTTAACAACTTGAAGGCGTCCTGCCCTGCGCTTTACCTGTTTCATTGGTTAGCAGGTTACTAGTGGGGCCCGTGAGGCTTTTGATAGCGGGTTCTCATGGTTAAAAACAATGAATATTATAAGGAAAAGGTCCACAAACACGCCAACTTCCATCTCCTCCCTTGGAACTTTTTTATAAAATTGTACAATCTTTATGGTGTGAACCTTAAAACTTTTAAAAAGAATATTAGTTAATTGTCTTCACAGCAAGTTAATTTCCCGGAGATCCACTATTATAAGTTAACCACGTTTAAATTCTTGTTGCAGACTTCAAATGAAGTCAGTTTAGCTAAGGTATTCCTCTTGTACTTTCTTCCAACTCCCTCCCCATTTTTCATTTTTTTTACCAGAGGTAGCAAAATGAATGAGTCGAGCCAGTTGTGTAATGGGTTGGATTTACCCATCAAGCTTCTTTCAACATTTATATACTGATTTTATAATAAATTGATGTTTTAAATATGATTACAAGAACTGTATTATTGAAAAGAATAATCTAATTAGAAATTTGCAAACATTTAAATACACTCGATGAAAAAAAGATTTTAAATCCAACCCACTTAACCGCTAAGAGATCAAGCATAACCCGAGGCGAACCTTTTTGGTAATTAAATTAAAATTATTAAATCTTATCATTACATTTGGATTTGCTTGTTTAATACGAGTACTTTATAATGCTCATGTTTTCATTGGTTCTAATGTTTTCTTCAGAGTCGCCGTGTTGTTGATACGCGAATTGAGGTAAGGCAACTTTTGTTCATATTGCACAACTATTGTTCAGATTCTTGCATACACCTCATGAATCTAACACTATAAAAGTTTTCAGTTCTTTTGTAGCACAAATAAAAAAAACTGTCTTTCTAACTGTCAAAACAACCATTATACTATAGACCTGCATAAGTCTGTGCTCGAGTGACATTTGACTTATTGACTAATCTCCCGATGGACGATTTGCGGGAGTTAAACATAGATCCGCGTGTCATAATGCTCGTTAAACTTTGTTTTGGTCATGATCGAGTTGCATTGCAAGTAAAATTTCAATGGTTACTTTTGCAGATAAGGAGGCAGTCAACATCAGAGCTTGAAATATTCAAACAACGATGGGAAAAGGCGGTGAAGGAGGACAAGGATTGGATTGATCCATTTTTCAGTAGAAAACCAATGCACAAATGATCACATCCACCTGTTCTCAACTTGTGAAATATGGTCATATGCAGTTTTGGTTCAGGTATATAATTTAGTATTACTTCAGATTTGTTAGGCAGTTCTAGTATGTCTTAAGGACCCATTTGACCACTTTCTTTTACTGCCTTTTCTTGGGTTTCCACAATCATTGGCCTATACTTTTGGGATAAAAAAATTCATGCACGGAAATAGGGGTGACATGGTCCGGCTAACAAACCGGTAACTACAGTGGCAAACCAATTCAAAGCTTCAAAATGTTTCAACGTTTTCTTTCTAATTGTTTGAATAATTAAATGTCAAATATGTGTTAGCCAAAGTTGATTAATTAGTGTTCTTCATGGTCTGGGAACAAAATCAACAAGGGTCTACAGATGATAGCTCGATTCTTTCGATGAACTCTCAGTTGTTTCGGGACATTAGGAGCTTTGATTTCGCCAAATTCCTCGAAGTTCAATGAACGTCTAAAAGCGGGATCCTTTTTAGGGGTGTGATCATCAAAATGCAACCTTTTTGCAATCAAAGCCTGCATTTTGCATGTCAAAATAAGTCTAGTAACATTTTTTTATTTTTTCAGATATAAATTATAATTTTATTTTTGTAAAATAAATAACTTACAACTTTTCGTATTGATTTAGATACATGAAAAAGCCTCTTTAAATCATCATGTTCCACTCCACACACAATCTTAACATAAAGAGTTAATTGCATAAATGGCCCTTGTGGTTAGATCAAATTGCAAGTTTGGCCCCTAGATTTTAAAAATTACAAACTTAGCCCAAACTTTTGTTACTTGCTTGCACCTTTAGCCCCTGACGTTAACACCAGTTAGTTTTTAATGGAAAATTAGCCCATGCGCCATCCACGCAACTTACGATTGCAAAATTAATCTAAAAAATGGGTTAAAATCAGTAAAAAATTAGTGATTTTTATGACTTTTTATTGATTTTTAATAATTTTTACTGATTTTAACTCATTTTTAGAGTTAAATTTGTAATCGTAAGTCACGTGGATGAAACATGGGCTAACTTTCCGTTAAAAACTAACTGGTGTTAACGTCAGGGGGCTAAAGGCGCAACCATGCCTTAAAAGTTTGGGCTAAATTTACAATTTTAAAACCTGGGGGTCAAACATGTAATTTGATCAAACCACGGGAGCCATTTATGCAATTAACTCTAAATTTAGGGTCAAAATCAGTAAAATTTCAAACCGAAACATTATAAGTACGAGTAAAAACGACCAAACTGCTTCTCAAACCACCCTTCTTTGCACATAATTATTGAAAGTTGCAACTCACCAAGATTTCTTGAGGTAAAGCTTCTTCAAGCAAAGACTTTGTTGATTCAGGAAAATTATTGCAACTGTATAGAGGTGTACAGAAAAACCGGTTTGGGGCGACAAACTGGTCCAACACATAGGTTTATAATAGATTTGTAAAAAAATTTTGGGGGTCGGTTCGTAACCCAACTGAGTCCGTTCATATGGTCAGATCGGTTTGGAACCCGACCTGATTCGGTTCTTATGGTCAGGTCGGTTTGGAACCCGACCCGAGTCGGTGCGGCAGGTCGAAACTGGTTTGTAACATTAGAAAAAAAAACTAGCCCTTTAATGTAGACGTTAGAATGGGTTTTTGACAGCTTTTTGCATATTTTTTTTCACCGTCCCCCTCCCTCCATGTTAGTATAAATAGTTATTGGTTGTATTGGTTGAATCACACCATTCTCTACTCTCTTAAATCTCAAGAACGCTCAATATTCTCAAATACATTCATAAAACGCTCTCAAAAATTCAAAATGGCTTCCGAAAGTGGACATTCTTCCGCCGAAGTTGGCTCCTCTACTAGCCTCACGGTTGTGAAAGTTGCTCCCATAATTAGGAACCCAGATATTTGGCAAGATTATGATTTGTGTGAGATGTCAAGCGGGCCGATGAAAGCTCGTTGCAAGTTGTGTGGTCACTTTTTTCAAAAAGATAATAACACAACTTTGAAAAACCACATAAACTGAAACTATTGTAGTATGTTGAAGGCTCAAGCGACGAGAAGTCAAACAAGTACGTCAAACGAAAGTAGTATTTGGGTTGACAACACTGATGCGGTTCGGGAGAGGAGGATACATTTTGTGATTCAAGAGATTTTGCCGTTCAAGCTCTTCGACAACGAGCGTTTGACTCGGCTTATTCAAGAAACGCTCCAAGGAGGATACGAGGACGAGGTACAAAGAGGAATGACGAACCCACTTACCGATGATGCAGCCGCTATCGACGATTACCTATGAGCCAACTCGAATTCCGGCGAGACTAAAAATAACGTATCGACCACTATGTATTTTTGTTTGTAACGTATTTCAATTTACATTTTTGTAATTTTTAAAATATTTAATAAAAACTTGAAGTTTATTTTGTTTTATTTGTACTTTATTAATTAAATTGAAATAATAAAAAAACATTTAAAAAAACCGGTTCAACCCGAACCGCTTTGGCCTCAACCCGGTTCAGGCCCAACCCAAACCGCATCGTATAGGGTCGACTCATTCCATTCCTTAAACAAGTTTGGGCCCGAACCGGTTTGGCTCTCAACCTGGTTTTGACCGTCTTTGACCAAACTGACTAGGTTCGTAACCCGAACCGGTTTGTACACCTCTAGCCCTAACCGCTAATCCACCCAAGTCCAATTCCCTCTCTTTGTGCCCTTGTCCGTGTAAGTAACTCTTATAACTACATGCACGTAAATTCATTATAATTCTCTGATCTATACAAATGTAACAAGAGAGGGAGTGCAAAATTAATTTGAGTAAACTGTAATTTGCGTCCCTGTGGTTTACCCCAATCTATTTGGGTCCTTACGTTTGAAATTTCGACCTCTGAGTCCTGTGATTTCTATTTTTCTTCTATTGAGTCCCTGAGACTAACGTCCGTTCTGTTAGTAAACAAGGGTACATTAGTCATTTTAGGGGCATTGAGGGGGGCAATTCGAACTTTTCACCTATTTGTTGCCAATTAGGTCCCTCCACCAATCCTTCATTACACTCTTCATCCCTCCCCTCATCTTCTCCAACCCGCCTCACCACCTCCCTCATCATCGGTCGGCCATCGCACCATCATCTTCTCCAACCCGCACTCTTCATCCCTCCTCCCTCATCTTCTCCAAACCAACTTCACCACCTCCCTCATCATCGGTCGGCCATCGCACCATCATCTTCTCCTACCCCACTTCACCACTGCCACTGTAGCACTGATCGCAACGCACAAGACAACGATGGTGTTTCCAATCCAAATTACGGCAACACTAGAGAACGATCATGTTGTAGCCGGAATGAGCATAACTGACACCATTTACCCACCTTGTGGTGCACTGCAAGGTGACCTTGAAGTTCCTGTTCCACTGGAAACTCCACTTTGAGTTTGAATGTGAGAGAGTAAGTTAGTGACGCCTAATATTTAGGGGTTTTTGGGTTAAAGATCAGTGTTTGTTTAGGGTTTTTTTGGTGATTAATTTTACCTCTAAATGTATGTATGTAATGATCTTACTTTGCCTCTGCTTTGATCGGGTTTGCAGGGGTTTGCATTTTACCCCTAAATGTATGTATGAAATGATCGGCTTTGCAAATTACAGATTGTGTTGTTTTCATGTTCATGGTGGCTTTGGGTTTGCAAATTGCAGATTGTGTTCATGGTGTCTTTGAGTTTGCATGCGGGATGTAACATTTGGGTTTGCATTTTACCCTTTTACATTTGCAGCCATGGTTGTAGAGAATTGCAGGCGTGATGGACTGGTTAAGAATGACACTTGCAACAAGCCTTCCATCACCAACCATTTCTTCATTGATGGACTGGTTAAGCTTCGGCTCAGGGAATGGTTAAATGCCATGTTCCCACTCGATATACATGTGGAAGAGGAAAACAGACGGTAGAAGATGAAGTAATGGAGGAAAAAAAATTGGGTATTATGATCCTTTAACTTGTTTACTAACAGAACATTAACGGACGTTAGACTCATGGACTCAATAGAATAAAAATAGAAACCACAGGGACTCAGATGTCAAAATTTCAAACGTAAGGACCCAATATGTAGATTGAGACAAATTACAGTTTACTCTATTTATAGTAAAGAACTTTTCTCTTGGTAATAAAAGCATGTGTAGCGGGTAACGCCTATGGCCTATGGGCTACCAGTTTATAAAACATGTTCAAGCCCCCAATCAAACAAAACACATGCAAAGAAATATTTATCATTGAAATAGACAGAAGAAACTCGTGTAAACAGTAACAGGTTTAAGAGTACAAGCATACGAACAAACTGCGAATTTTAGTTTTTTCAAGAACTTTATATTAAGATAACAAATAAAAGCTTCTAAATCGGTACTAGTATACCTCAACTAATACCGACCGACCAACACAAAATCGTCATCTTCAAGAACCTGCACATCTTTCTCTCCTATGAAATTTTCCCGCCCAATTTCCTTCACTATATTCACAAACTCCACTCTTTTGGCCAAAGGGAGGGGCACATATGGTAGCCGAAAGATGGGTCTTATGACCCCTAACTGAGCTAAAGCAGTGTTCAACCCAATTGGGTTTGGCTCACAAAAAAGCCAGTTCATCAAAGGCAAAAGCTTTTTATTAAGGGAAGGATTCTTGCCTTTAAATAACAGTCCCCGCATTAAGCCCGGAACCAAATTGCTAGTAACCGATATAACTCCTGTAGAACCATGATCCCACCTTGAGTCATGGCACTCGTCATCATTCCCGCTCCAAACGGTGACACCATTTTTGGTGTACTCTTTTACCCTGTCATGGCCCACACATTCCTTGATGCCTGCAAAGTTGGTGCTGTCGGCAATTGAGTGGATGACACGTGGCGGGATGTCTTGGCCCGTTCGGGATGGCACGTTGTAGATAATTGTGGGGCCCATTGGGAGCACACATTGGAAGTGAGCAACCATGCCTTCTAGTGAGGTTTTACCATAGTAAGGGTTGATGTGTAGGGCTGCATGCATTCCAACCGCAAATCCCTGCTCAGTTGCGTGCACTGCTTCTCGAGTTGAGTTACTTCCCGTGTTTCCAATAACCTGAGATACGATGGATTGGACAACATGTCAAAACGGTTCGTGTTGGATTGATCCACAAACACTGTCCATTTTTAAAAACTTTTGTACATGATCAATTTTGTTATATGTATCTACAGCCTACAAATCAATATCTGTTACAACAATGGTCTGATTTTAATAAGATAACAGTGTAGGAGGTTGTATACTCGCATGTAAAAAAAACAAGTTTTCCTTTTTAGCTAATTATTATTATTTAACCTACGAGATCCAATGAACATAAAACATAGGGGTGTACATGAGCCAAGCCACTTGCGAGCTACTCGAGATCGGCACATTAATAGCTTGAATCGAGCCGAGCTTAAACAAGCTCAAACCCACGTTCAATGCTTGTTTAATAAACGAGCCCGAGCTTTTTATACTGAGCTCGGCTAGGCTCGCGGCCTAAAAGAGCCTACTATTTATATAAATATAATAATTTTTATTCAATATAATAAATATATATTAGTAAAAATACTTATATATATATATATATATATAATTATGATAAAAATAACTATATAGATATTATGTTAAATATATAAAATATATAAAAATAATTATACGTGTATATATAAATAAAATAATTAATAAATTACAAATGAGCGGGCTCGAGCTTGAAAATTTTCTCACGAGCCGAGCTCGAGCTTTGAATATAGAGCTCAAAACTAGCCCAGCTCGAGCTTTGTTAAGTTAAACGAGCCAATATCGAGTTCAGCTCAACTTGTTTACACCCCTAATAAAAGACAAACCAATTTGACCCGTTCGTGAGTTCATGAGTAAAATTTGCCTGTGCCACAAGAATATATATGGAATAAATAATAGATTCAAATAATAGTAAGAGCGAGTGGTGATCCAATGACCTTAATTGAGGTGCCAAAGCAGTTGATGGTGTGACCAATAAGCATGATGTGTTCATCCCAACTCATCAATTGACCTTCACCAGTTGTCCCACCAACAATTACACCATCAGCTCCACCTTCAATTTGCATATTTACCAAGTCATCATAAGCCTCCAAATCAAACCTCCCATCAGGTAAGTAAGGAGTTTTAATGGCTGTTATTAACCGAAGTGACTTGATGTCATCCGTTGAGGTCCTGATAGCATAACAAGAAAATGAAGAACACAATACAAGAAAGGAAACAGAAAAAACAAAAATGAACATCTGTCAAAGCAAGCACACACTTTGTTCTAAAACTATGATAAGTATACGTAGTGCACAATCATACCTGTTCTTAACTTCAAAACTGCGCATCGGAAGGTGAAAATTGGGGATTATAGCTGAAGATGGTGCGGTCCATCTTGCACTTCTGAACAACATTAAACAGATGAACATATAGTTATCAGTGAACCTGATCATGTCTATAATTTAACATGAGAAACCAGGTCATGCCTCCATTTACAGTTAACAAGCGTTGTTTCAACGTCCAAACAAATAAAAACAAAACCATAGTTGAGTTGACCAAAGTCAAGAGCTTAACATATCACAGGTGCAACTTAAAGGTGAGCCTTTAGTAGCATTAAACAAAACATATGAAACCTAACAGCAGATTTCAAACTAAGTGACGTGATACAATAGTGATGTGATTCAATGTGATTCAATGTGACCAGAAACTAACCTAATGAAGTACCAATTTCTAAAAACAATAAATGTTACCATATGTCATGAACTCATGATGCTTTGCAGCCGATCAACATTCAACAGTCACATTCATTTTTACCTCATTTCCGAATAAATACTCAATGAACGTCTAATTGGCGGATTTAAGCGTTAACTAAACAATTAGCTATTTGTGGAATCGTGTAAAAACGAACGAACGATACCTATTGTGAGCACTTGTAGAATTTGGGCGTGCAAATTGGAAAACAGGGTCCTTCGCCCACGAACTATAGCTCTTGGAAGCGTAAATTTGTTGGTACGCCACTGACATCCTTCCAAAATCCAAAAAATAAAGAGGATCTGAATAAGATATGACTTTTATGTGGATGATAATCAAAACCTTTATTGTCGTCGAATTTCAATAGGTGTGCTAATGATGTCAGTCGTAATAGTTGTATTGGCGGTGGCGGTGGCGGTGCTGCTGTAGAGGATTTGTCCGACGATTTGGTGGAGCATGCCGGCGCTTTTAGACGATGAGTGAAACCCTAGAAAAAAGCTTGCGATAGGTGTACAAAAGTCGCTGTTTAAAAAAGTCGATTTGAAGAACCGCTTTTTATATGGCTGCAAGGGGTGGGGTCTGCTTCACCTCACGGGTAAGCTCGGGTTCACGGCAACATCATTGCTACTCTTGCGGGTAGTGGGTTCGACTTCACTTCACACCCGAGCAATTTAAGGTGCAGTTTCAATTTAAGGTGCAGTTTGAATGTTGGGTATGACTTGGATTCACGGGTTCAACGCATTGTGAGAGGGTAGTTTACGACAAAAATGGGCATGTCAAATTTCTTTTGGTTTAAGGCTATGGTACTTTCGGGTTGAAGGAGTTTCATCCCCTCCCCCTAAAAAGTATAAATTTAATATCTATAAAAATATAATCTGAAATAAGAAAATAGAATGCGTAGAATATTTTGTATTTCTCATTGAGATCGTATGTTTATTTATACACGGGGACTCTATCAATAAGAAATAAACTACAGACAAAATAGAAGAGAAAATTTGATATATATGCATTTATAACACTCCCCCTCATATGTATATATTACTACTCGTTATACATTATTAACAACATACTTCATGATTATGTTAACTCGGTACTTCGGGACCAAGAAAATACACTGATACTACTGGATCGGTTATGCTACCTCGTTAAAAACCTTACAAAGCAAACTTAGTGGGACAAAACATAGTTAAGGGAAAAAGAGTGCATCGTGTATAATGCTCCCCTCAAACTAGCTAATGTCTTTCAATCTGTGTAGCCCGATATGTTGTGATAGTTACTTGAAACTGCTTCTAGGTAGAGATTTCGTAAACATGCCAGCTAGATTTTCTCTGATGAACATCGATTTTCCCTTGTTTATGTAGGTCGTATGTTGAAAAGAACTTGGGTGAGATGTGCTTTGTTCGGTTACCCTTGATGTATCATTCTCTTATCTGAGTTATGCAAGCAACGTTGTCGTTATAGATAATCGTCGGCTCCTTCTTGATATGTTCTAAACCACGTGCTTCTTGTATATGATTGATCATCAATCTCAACCACACACATTCTCGACCAGCTTCATAGAGTGCAATCAGTTCAACATGATTTGATGATGTTGTAAGTGTCTGCTTTGTCGACCTCCAAGAAATTGTTTTGCCACCGTATGTGAATACGTAACATGTCTGAGATCGTGCTTTATGTGGATCTGATAGATATCCATCATCAACATACCCAACAAGTTGGGACTTTTTATCTTTCTAGTATAAGAGACCTAAGTCTCGTGTCCCACAAATATATCGAAACATGTGCTTTATTCCATTCCAATGTCTACGTGTTGGGTTTAACTGTATCTCGCTAGCACACACCGAGAATGCAATATCAGGTCTCTTGGTATTGCGAGATACATAAGAGCACCGGTCGCGCTTAAGTAAGGTACTTTTGGACCAAGTACTTCTTCGCATTCTTTTAAAAAAATGAGGTGAGTTTAAATCATGTAAGTATAAGTTAGGATGTATTTAAAAGTAAAAAATTGCTATTAAAAAAAACTAAAATGTTTAGAAATCCTTCACATGAGTGAGGAAAATTAAATTATATTGAATACGGAAAATTTTCCAATTTCATTTTTTTTCACTACCAATCAAATACAATTTTAGATAAAATGAAGTGTTGTTCAATTTTAATTTCATGAACCACTAGGTTAGAATCCCGTGTATTACGCGGGTTGAATAAAATACTACGTGATAATTATAAATTCTGTTAACTTAATTTTTAAAACATGTTTTTAAATGAGTATTAATTTTTTTTATGGAACTGATAAATGTTAATTTATATTAAACTTTAGAAACCTGGTGTATTACACGTATTAAATAAATGCAATGTTATATATACTTAATAATAAAGATTTACAAATTATATATTTATGAAAAGCGTTTTATAAAAAGAATTATAGAAATCATTATTATTTAATGGGAGAGAGAGGTGGGAAACAAAAAAATTATAAAAACAATTAAAGAAAATTTTCCAATTTCATTTTTTTTCACTACCAAACAAATACAATTTTAGATAAAATGAAGTGTTGTTCAATTTTAATTTCATGAACCACTAGGTTAGAATTCCATGTATTACGCGGGTTGAATAAAATACTACGTGATAATTATAAATTTTGTTAACTTAATTTTTAAAACATGTTTTTAAATGAGTATTAATTTTTTTTATATAACTGATAAGTGTTAATTCATATTAAACTTTAGAAACCTGGTGTATTACACGGGTTGAATAAATGCAGTGTTATATATACTTAGTAATAAAGATTTATAAATTATAAATTTATAAAAAACGTTTTATAAAAAGAATTTTAGAAGTCATCATTATTTAATAGGAGAGAGATGTGGAAAACATAAAATTATAAAAACAATTAAAGAAAATTGTATAATTAATAGAAGAGAGAGGCGGAAAAAAAATTGAGGATGTATGAGAGAGTGACAGGTATCCAATCAAAACATTTATTTATTATATAGTACTAGTTTAGAACCCGTGTAATACACACGGGGTGAAAAATATCAATATGGAAAATTCTTAAAACTTTATATATATATATATATATATATATATATTACAGGTTTAAAAATGTATTACATATACTAAGGAAAGAAAAAAAAAATTCAAAATATGTAAAAATTAATATATAATTGTGTTTCAAAAATACGTTAATTACTATTTAATATAATTTGACTTTCATTTACTATTTCATTGAAAATAAAAGTTACATAATCAGATTTCAAAGTTTCTTATAATAACAGATAATTTAAAATAAATGTGTTTTATTAGGGTAATTAGTACTGTAACATTTCTGATTTTCATCATGTAATCGTTTGATTTCAATAAACAAACACATTTCAGTTTCGATTCGTGTACAAACAAACTACGATGCAGTTACATATACAAACTATTCTATTACAATAACAAATTAAACAAAAACGCAATTATCTCACAAGCCCCGAGGACCAAAACTGACAAAACTCAAAAACTACAAAACTAGGCAAGCACGGTCGCGCCTAGGACTAGGCACGGTCGCACCTGCCGACCTAAGCACGGTCGCGCCTAAAGTAGGCGCGGTCGCGCTGATGAACCCACTTGACTCTGCAGAAGTCAAACCATACCATACCTTCTGATTTCGTGAAAATTAAAATAAAGAAAAGCCGGTCTTGCGCGTCAGACCATACTCGACTGAAATTCGTCTGAAACACGCATCAATTGTCGTCCAATTTGCACAATTAATTAATCCCATTCACACCACAACCGAGTCTCTCAAATTCGTCGATATAGAGCCAGTTGCACGCTTCCTACACCCTCATATACACCCACTCAATCTCTCAGAACTCTCACTCGACACTCATACAACCTCTGTCGTCCGATTGATCGCCGAGAAGCAAAGCCGTCGACCCGTAGCCGACTGCATTAAATTGCCCTATTATAACAAGTAAGTCGGCCCGATTGTTGAACAAAAAGTCGAAACTACACTTTTAGTCGAACTACCACTTAAACACGATGTAAATACAATTAAACTATATAGATAGCTTCGCAATCATCCACTAAACGAAAGCCCTAAGAATCCAGAAGCTATTAATATAAGAATCGATCGAATTGTGTCTGAAAAAAGCCCGACACGGTCGCGCTCATCCACGAGCGCGGTCGTGCCTGACCAAGCACAATCGTGCCCCAGGTGTGGCCCGGTCGTGCTTACCGAGCAAACAAGTCTTGATCAAAAACAAACACTAGACGCGGTCGTGCCAGATACGAGCACGGTCGTGCTCTATGTCCAGACCCTCTGTAGTGACTTCTGACTCGACCACGGGCGCGCTCAGACCACCATGGTCACGCCCGGCAACGAGCGCGGTCGTGCCCTACTTGAGCACGGTCGTGCTCCTTGACCAGAAATCAATTATTTTTCTGTTTTAAAGTCTATTTAACATATTTTAGCTAAAAATTTCAAAATGTAATTATAAAAATTATTTTATAAAATCCCAAGACCCGGGAATCATTTATAAACCAAATCCTTGATTTAGAAATTTAAAACGATTAATTCCCGATAGTTCGAAACCGATGAAATCGTGAGTTTATATAATCACCTTTATAAAACCATTTATACAAATATATATTTTGACTTAAACAAATATTATTTATTTAAATTTATATTTAAATAAATATAAATATATATCAGTTATTTAAATTTACATTTTAAAGAATATATATCACTACTATTTAAAATGTACTAAATAGATAAATAAAATTACTTATTTATTTATTTCAAACAAACCCTAAACGATCAAATCCATTTTTCGACATAAAAATAACACAAACAATGACACGCGTTATACATTTATCCAATAGGTCAAACGTAGCGACCTACAACACGCTTGGTATTTTTGTTGATCTGTGCAAACTACACGCTCCAACACAAGTGAGTTACATAGCCCCTCTTTTATTCTATTTACAAACTTTTGGGGTGGAACATGCGTTCTATTTACTATGTTTACAAACTACACAATATACAATTCCACCCTACAATCATGTGTTACAATTTTGAGCTTTGTGCTTGAGTACTAGGTGTGTAGACCAACACGCAGTTTGCTATTCACGTGCAATCATTAACTATTTTATAGCCTACAGTAAACAGTGATAGATCTATTGAGTCTGACAAACCCACCCAGGTAGGGTGACTGTTACTGCCAACACGCGTTTGTTTTGCATGCTAGTTACAAAGGTTTGATTGTACTACCAGGTCACACGATGGTATCTCTCCATAAATGCCTTAATTGCCATGTTTGTATGAATTGTATGCACACGACACTATATTCTATTACATGACACAAAAACCTATGTATTCTCACCAACTTTTTAGTTGACTTTGTTTTTAACCATGTTTCAGGTGACAATGTTTGAAGTGTTACAAGCTGCTACATATAGGATTTGGACCTAGCAATTAATCTAAACTATTTATATTTTGTAATCACTACATTTGGTTCTTGTATGTTATGAACTTGCTACGTGTAATGAAAATGAATGTTTAAATTATTCAAACTTTAGCAACCATGAGCTATGAACAGTCTGCACAGCTTCACGCCCCGACGTTTTCCGCCGTCGGTTGGGGTGTGACAGATTGGTATCAGAGCCTTGGTTATAGGGAATTAGGTTATTAGACACCATTGACCTAGACTATAACTTTAGGACACCCAACAATGTCATGCTACATGTTTTATGTGATACGTGCTATTTGCTATATGTCTCATGCTTTATGTGTTAGTTATTTGATACTTAAAATGTTTAGACTACATGACTTAATAAGCATACGTAAATAATAAATTAAATAAATCGTATCCATACCCGTATCCTAAGCCGCGTATCCTCCTTAACTGCTTCTGTGTCATCATCGCCATAACTTGTGGAAAAACTCATACTCGTAGACATTAGTCTATCAAAAATATTTTTATATACCCGTTAAGGTTTTAGACTCTGTTAATTATTAAAGGACATGTGCAATCTGGAAGGGTGACACCTGTATTCTGGGTTTTCTGTCTAGGAAAACATTTCATATAAATCCCAATCAACCGAGGGATCCGTATGCTTTCCTGGGAATTCCCGGGATGAGTGTTTACCTATAGGTTAAAGCACGTCTCCTTGAAAATTATATAAGTCTAATTAACCTTAATATGTCATTGTGTTCAAGTAGAAATGTGATTACTTGAAAACAATCCGAACTATGAAATAAATATGATATTTTTCCTCCTATCCTAAATTTCAACAGATTTTTATAAATTCTCACAACATTTTTGTATCATTCTCTTTTTATAGAATGCCTCCTCGTCGTAACATCAACCAGAACAACACCGACAACGCCAACGATAGCACCAACACCAATACCAGCAATGCCAACAACAATAATACCGACCTTGCTGCTCTCCTCACTCAGCTAGTAACTCAATTAACTCAAGCCAATAACAACAACAATGGAAACGCCAGTGGTAGTGCTAATACTGGTGGTGGCGGTGGTTCCAACCCGCCACATTGTACCTTCAAGCATTTCAACTCTTGCAATCCCCTGAAATTTTATGGTACCGAAGGAGCCACGGGACTCCTTCAATGGTTCGAAAATATTGAGGGCACCTTCCTCAATAGTGACTGTCCGGACAATCTGCGTGTTCGCCATGCCACTGGTGTCTTCCAAAAACGAGCACTAACCTGGTGGAATGGGGAGAAGAGGACAAGGGGAGTAGAAGTAGCAATGGCTCTGCCATGGGATGAGCTGAAAAGGATCATGACCGAGGAATTCTGTCCTCGAAATGAGATGAAGAAACTGGAAGCGAAATTTTGGGATCTTACCCAAGATAGCGGTGAAAGCTTGGCGTACACCAACCGTTTTCACGAACTGAGCATGCTGGTACCTCACATGGTTACACCTTTGTCTAGGTGTATTGAAAAATATATCGGTGGCCTACCGAGACAAATCCAGGACACTGTTCTGGGAAGAAATCCTGCAAACCTAGAAGATGCTATTCGTCTAGCTGCCACACTGACCGATAATCACGTTAAAGCAGGTACTCTTACCAAAAAGGGGGCCAAGAAAGTTTCTGACACCACAACTCCTCCTACTCATGTCAAAGAAGTTCAAAACGAACAGTATCGAAACACCAGGAAGAGAAAGGCGAAAAATTTTGCAGTAGTCACTCCGGCCGCCCCAATTAATCAAGTTGCACCCTTAGCTCAAAATCCAGCCAAGAAAGCTTATGGAGGTACCTACCCACTCTGCAACAACTGCAACTATCATCACCCACAAACTATCCCATGTCGCATTTGCAATCATTGTGGGAAACTTGGCCATACGACCAATATCTGCCGACAAAAGGCACTTACTACTCAAGCCAACCCGGTTAATCAACCCGGAGCTAATCAAGTGGTTCCAATCAATGCAAATGGACGGGCTTGCTTTGAATGTGGCAACCCGAACCACTTCCGAAACCAATATCCAAAACTTGTGAACAATAATCAGGGCGGAGCTCGTGGACGTGCTTTCAACATCAACGCCAATGAAGCTCAAGCCAACGATCATGTGGTCAACGGTACGTTTCTTGTAAATAAACAATTTGCATCTATACTATTCGATACCGGGGCCGATAAGAGTTTTGTGTCACTTAACTTTGAACCTTTACTTGCAAAAACACGATCCAAACTCGAGAAAACCTTCACCGTTGAAGTAGCGGATGGAAACTCCATCACTATTGACTCCATCATTCATGACTGCTCACTAGAACTCAATGGTCACACGTTTCCAGTCAACCTTATACCAATGCCGTTGGGAAGCTTTGACGTCATCATCGGCATGGATTGGTTATCTAAAAACCATGCCGAGGTCATGTGCTTTGAAAAGTACATCCGAGTACCTCTTCCATCGGGAGACATATTGAAAGTCTTTGGCGAGAAACCTTGCAAAGGACTCAAACTGATGTCATGCATAACTGCCCAGAAATACATTCGAAAGAAGTGCATGGTTTTCCTAGCTCATGTGATTCAAAAAGAAGACAAGGAGAGAAGAATAGAAGATATTCCCGTCATTCGAGAGTTTCCCGAAGTCTTTCCCGACGACTTACCCGGTCTTCCACCTGTTCGGGAAGTAAAGTTTCGAATCGATCTTATACCCGGAGCAAACCCTGTGGCTAAAGCTCCATACCGACTTGCACCTTCCGAATTGCAAGAACTTGCAAGTCAACTTCAAGAACTCGCTGACAAAGGTTTCATACGGCCAAGTCATTCACCGTGGGGTGCACCGGTCTTGTTTGTTAAAAAGAAGGATGGTTCATTCCGCATGTGTATTGACTATCGAGAGCTCAACAAGCTTACAATCAAAAACCGCTACCCATTACCTAGGATTGACGACCTCTTCGATCAACTCCAAGGTTCTACTTGTTTCTCGAAGATTGATCTTCGATCTGGTTATCACCAACTGCGTGTCCGAGAAGAAGATATTCCAAAGACCGCCTTCCGAACAAGATATGGTCATTATGAGTTCACGGTTATGCCTTTTGGGTTGACCAATGCACCTGCTGTCTTTATGGATCTCATGAACCGCATGTGCAAACCATACCTTGACAAATTCGTGATCGTTTTCATCGATGACATCTTGATCTATTCCAAGACTGAGGAAGAACATGAACAGCACCTTAGACTGATTTTGGATCTCCTGAGAACCGAACAATTATACGCCAAGTTATCCAAATGTGAATTCTGGCTAAAGGAGGTTCAATTTTTGGGTCATGTTGTCAATAAAAAGGGAATACATGTCGACCCTGCCAAGATCGAAGCTGTCAAGAATTGGAGTGCTCCTCAAACCCCTACCGAGGTTCGTTCGTTCCTTGGTTTAGCGGGTTATTACCGAAGATTCATTTCCAATTTCTCCAAGATTGTTGTTCCCCTCACCGCCTTGACTCATAAAGGTAAACCTTATGAATGGGGGCCGAAACAAGAAGAAGCTTTCCAAACTCTTAAACAGAAGTTATGTGATGCTCCTATTCTGACTCTTCCCGAAGGAAACGATGATCTAGTCGTCTACTGTGATGCCTCTAACCTAGGCCTTAGTTGTGTTCTCATGCAACGAGGCAAGGTAATCGCTTATGCATCGAGGCAACTCAAGATCCATGAAAAGAACTATACGACGCACGATCTGGAGCTAGGTGCAGTCATATTTGCCTTGAAGATTTGGAGACATTATCTATATGGCACGAAATGTGTGGTATTTACCGACCACAAAAGCCTCCAACACATCTTCAATCAAAAAGAACTCAACATGAGGCAATGACGTTGGGTTGAACTCCTCAATGATTACGATTGCGAGATTCGTTATCATCCCGGCAAGGCTAATGTTGTAGCCGATGCGCTGAGCCGTAAAGAACGCGTCATGCTCCAAAGTGTCAAGATTCATTCCGACATTCAAACCCGTATTCTAAAAGCTCAACACGTCTCGATTACCGAGGGCAATATGTATGAGGAAATGTCGTGCGGTGCTGAATTCCAACTAGAGACTAAAAACAATGGTTTGCTTTATTTCTTGGATCGTATTTGGGTTCCCAATCGCAATGATCTCCGGGAATTCCTCATGAATGAAGCACACAAGTCTCGGTATTCTATTCATCCCGGTGCGGATAAAATGTATCACAATCTTCGACCACAATATTGGTGGCCTGGTATGAAGAAAGACATTGCACTCTATGTTGCTAAATGTCTAACCTGCTCTAAAGTTAAAGCCGAGCATCAACGTCCTTCCGGTTTACTTGAACAACCGGAAATCCCCGTGTGGAAATGGGAAAATCTAGCCATGGACTTCATTACTAAACTCCCCCGTACTTCAAACGGCTATGATAGCATTTGGGTAATCATTGACCGTCTCACAAAGTCCGCACACTTCCTGCCCATCCGTGAAGACTATCGGGTTAAGAAATTGGCCCGAATCTATATTAACAAAATTGTGAGTCGACACGGTATACCTTTGAACATAATCTCCGACAGAGATGCTCGTTTCACTTCCAGATTTTGGCAATCTCAGCAAAAGGCACTTGGCACACGATTGGATTTAAGCACAGCCTACCATCCCCAAACTGATGGCCAGACTGAACGAACAATCCAAACCCTCGAAGACATGCTGAGAGCCTGTGTCATAGACTTTGGTGGCAATTGGGATTCACACTTATCACTTATTGAATTCTCCTACAATAACAGCTACCACACCAGCATCAACATGGCTCCATTCGAAGCTCTTTATGGTCGCAAATGCCGTTCTCCCATCTGTTGGAACGAGATTGGTGAAGCACAAATCACCGGTCCCGAGTTAATTCAGGAAACATCCGACAAAATCCTTCAAATCCGTGACAACATCCGAGTAGCGAGAAGTCGAAAAAAGAGCTATGCCGACAAGCGACGAAAACCCTTGGAATTCCAAGTGGGTGATCTTGTGCTTCTCAAAGTATCCCCTTGGAAGGGTGTGATCCGCTTTGGAAAGAAAGGCAAGCTAGCACCTCGTTACGTAGGCCCGTTCAAGATCCTTGAAAGAATCGGGAAAGTGGCTTACAAACTTGAGCTACCTCTAGCACTCAACAATGTTCATCCAACCTTCCACGTGTCCAACGAAGAAATGTCTTGCTGATGAGAACCTCCACATACCTCTTGACGACGTGCGCATTGATGAAACGATGCATTTCGTCGAGAAACCAGTGGAAATCATGGATCGTGAAATCAAGCAACTCAAGCGCAGCCGCATCCCTATAGTCAAAGTCCGTTGGGATTCAAAACGCGGTCCTGAGTTTACTTGGGAACGTGAAGACCAAATGCAACTCAAGTATCCTCACCTATTCACAAATTCTGCAACCTCAACTAGTTGAATTTCGGGACGAAATCCCCTCAACAAGGGGAGACTGTAACATTTCTGATTTTCATCATGTAATCGTTTGATTTCAATAAACAAACACATTTCAGTTTCGATTCGTGTATAAACAAACTACGATGCAGTTACATATACAAACTATTCTATTACAATAACAAATTAAACAAAAACGCAATTATCTCACAAGCCCCGAGGACCAAAACTGACAAAACTCAAAAACTACAAAACTAGGCAAGCACGGTCGCGCCTAGGACTAGGCACGGTCGCGCCTGCCGACCTAAGCACGGTCGCGCCTAAAGTAGGCGCGGTCGCGCTGATGAACCCACTTGACTCTGCAGAAGTCAAACCATACCATACCTTCTGATTTCGTGAAAATTAAAATAAAGAAAAGCCGGTCTTGCGCGTCAGACCATACTCGACTGAAATTCGTCTGAAACACGCATCAATTGTCGTCCAATTTGCACAATTAATTAATCCCATTCACACCACAACCGAGTCTCTCAAATTCGTCGATATAGAGCCAGTTGCACGCTTCCTACACCCTCATATACACCCACTCAATCTCTCAGAACTCTCACTCGACACTCATACAACCTCTGTCGTCCGATTGATCGCCGAGAAGCAAAGCCGTCGACCCGTAGACGACTGCATTAAATTGCCCTATTATAACAAGTAAGTAATACACCATTAGCTTCGTATCACCCTCTACTACGAAAGCCCTATGCCAATTCGTAGTAGAAACACTCAAATCGGCCCGATTGTTGAACAAAAAGTCGAAACTACACTTTTAGTCGAACTACCACTTAAACACGATGTAAATACAATTAAACTATATAGATAGCTTCGCAATCATCCACTAAACAAAAGCCCTAAGAATCCAGAAGCTATTAATATAAGAATCGATCGAATTGTGTCTGAAAAAGGCCTGACACGGTCGCGCTCATCCACGAGCGCGGTCGTGCCTGACCAAGCACAATCGTGCCCCAGGTGTGGCCCGGTCGTGCTTACCGAGCAAACAAGTCTTGATAAAAAACAAACACTAGACGCGGTCGTGCCAGATACGAGCACGGTCGTGCTCTATGTCCAGACCCTCTGTAGTGACTTCTGACTCGACCACGGGCGCGCTTAGACCACCACGGTCACGCCCGGCAACGAGCGCGGTCGTGCCCTACTTGAGCACGGTCGTGCTCCTTGACCAGAAATCAATTATTTTTCTGTTTTAAAGTCTATTTAACATATTTTAGCTAAAAATTTTAAAATGTAATTATAAAAATTATTTTATAAAATCCCAAGACCCGGGAATCATTTATAAACCAAATCCTTGATTTAGAAATTTAAAACGATTAATTCCCGATAGTTCGAAACCGATGAAATCGTGAGTTTATATAATCACCTTTATAAAACCATTTATACAAATATATATTTTGACTTAAACAAATATTATTTATTTAAATTTATATTTAAATAAATATAAATATATATCAGTTATTTAAATTTACATTTTAAAGAATATATATCACTACTATTTAAAATGTACTAAATAGATAAATAAAATTACTTATTTATTTATTTCAAACAAACCCTAAACGATCAAATCCATTTTTCGACATAAAAATAACACAAACAATGACACGCGTTATACACTTATCCAATAGGTCAAACGTAGCGACCTACAACACGCTTGGTATTTTTGTTGATCTGTGCAAACTACACGCTCCAACACAAGTGAGTTACATAGCCCCTCTTTTATTCTATTTACAAACTTTTGGGGTGGAACATGCGTTCTATTTACTATGTTTACAAACTACACAATATACAATTCCACCCTACAATCATGTGTTACAATTTTGAGCTTTGTGCTTGAGTACTAGGTGTGTAGACCAACACGCAGTTTGCTATTCACGTGCAATCATTAACTATTTTATAGCCTACAGTAAACAGTGATAGATCTATTGAGTCTGACAAACCCACCCAGGTAGGGTGACTGTTACTGCCAACACGCGTTTGTTTTGCATGCTAGTTACAAAGGTTTGATTGTACTACCAGGTCACACGATGGTATCTCTCCATAAATGCCTTAATTGCCATGTTTGTATGAATTGTATGCACACGACACTATATTCTATTACATGACACAAAAACCTATGTATTCTCACCAACTTTTTAGTTGACTTTGTTTTTAACCATGTTTCAGGTGACAATGTTTGAAGTGTTACAAGCTGCTACATATAGGATTTGGACCTAGCAATTAATCTAAACTATTTATATTTTGTAATCACTACATTTGGTTCTTGCATGTTATGAACTTGCTACGTGTAATGAAAATGAATGTTTAAATTATTCAAACTTTAGCAACCATGAGCTATGAACAGTCTGCACAGCTTCACGCCCCGACGTTTTCCGCCGTCGGTTGGGGTGTGACAAATACTTTCTTTAAAAAATATGTAACATCCTAAAAATGACGAGAAATAAAGTTAGCGAGTTCAAGCGGGCCGGGTCAGTCGCGAACCGGGCTTGGAGAGGTCTCCCCTATAAATAGCATAAGGCCCCTCACTTCTCCTCTTTGCCATTCTAGAGAGAGAAAACCGTAGAGAGAGAAAGTGTCGGAATCACACAAGATTGCACCAGATCGTGTCTCTTGCACTCGTGAAGAAAACCTCCAAATTAGAAGCTCGATTCAGGTAACGATCCGACCTAAATCTGAGTTTTTGTTCCTTTTTGGGTTTTTCGGGTTTTGGGTGAAAATAGGACGTTTTTACGGATGAAACTTGAGAATAAGCTTAGGTTTAGTATCTGGAATGAAAACCGGTTGTTTTGAGCAAAGAAAGTTGAAGTTTTGACATAACCGAACCCAAATCCGCGAATTTCGGGACTGTTTGGGAAGATGACTGATGGTGCAGGCGAACTTAGCAAGTTCGCCTGTCAAGTTCGCTTGGTGGAGGCGAACTTATCAAGTTCGCCTGATTATGTTCGCCTAGCAAGTTCGCTTGGCCAAGGGTAAGCGAACTTATTATGTTCGCCTGACAAGTTCGCTTGGCCAAGGGTAAGCGAACTTATTATGTTCGCCTGGCAAGTTCGCTTGGCCAAGGGTAAGCGAACTTATTATGTTCGCCTAAGTTAAGTTCGCCTGGCCAAAGGGTAAGCGAACTTATTAAGTTCGCCTAGGCCAGAGGAAGCGAACTTAGCATTAAGTTCGCCTATATCAACTGAGTAGAGTGTGAATCGAGGTTAGGTCTGATATATGTGTTTTGTAACCAATTCAGATCGGAAGTGACGTGGTTGGGCCTTTGATTAGGACAACCGAGACTAGCTTATAAGGTGAGTTCTAGAAGCCCTCTTTTAAATGTTTTAATAATGTTTTTGGGCTGGTGTGCATACGTAACGATGTAACGTTTTATAAAACGATGTTTATGAAGGTTGTATGTAACGTTTTATAAAATGATGTTTATGAAGGATGTTTTAGAAGGAAAGGTTATGAAGGAAGTGTTTATGAAATATTTTGCCAAAAGAAGTTTATGAAGTGTTTTAATGAATGAATGAATGTTTTTAATAAAACGTACGAATGCTTTAACTGAAGTTTTTGAAGTAAAAGAAGCGAAGGTTTATGAAAGTCACAAACGAACGAATCTGCCAATATTCCTTAGGGGATGAAGGTTAAGGGATGGGAAGTATGTTATGGGCCTTTACCTTTTAGGGGCCTTTGTGGCTGGCCAACTATTGTACAACTGGGGCGATGACGGTCGTCTAGGGGATTATCGTGATCCTTGAAGTTTGGTACGATTTACCTTACGGGGTAGTCGTGCTTGAAGTTTGGTACTTGTGTCCGACGGGGCGTAGTGCTTGAAGTTTGGTACGTGTCATCCTTGTGATGTCGTGCTTGAAGTAGTGTTGAATAAACTAAGTATCGGGCCCTAAGAGTTCTTCACCCGAAGGACAGTACGGTGATTGATGGGCCTAGTGGTGGTGATCTTTAGGTTATTCAGCCAGTATGTAACGTTTGGATTTGACGGTTATAAGAAGGCGCAGATTCGATATGTTCGTTGACTTATGTTTATGAAGTGTTATGTTTTGTTATTGCATTATTTTACGTACGCTTTTTATTAAATGAAGTATGAAGTTATGTTTTTGGCAAATTATTTGAAGTTAAGGTTTTATGTTAAAACTAGAACTCACCAGCGTAGCTGACTTTTTAGTGTGCACATTCAGGTTAAGGCAGGTTATGAGGATGGACGGTGATGCTTGGCTAGCGAGAGGAGTTACCCGACTGACTATGAAGACTGGCATTCCGTTTTGTTTAGTTATGATGTATTTATGTTTTAAACAATGTTTACGCTTCCGCATGTATGAACAATGATGACGTTATGTTTGAATGAAATTTTCCGCTGCGTTATTTGATATTCATGTTTAAGAACTGTTTGTGAATGAGTAAATCCAACAAGTGAGGCCTCCCGGGTTTGGGGCCTTACAAAATATATTATTATTAAAAGATAGAGATGTGTTTAATTAAAGTGAGAGGCGAGAAAAAATAATGAGAATGAATATGGAGGCGACACGTGGCATGAAAAAACATTTATTTATTAAATATATATATATATATATAGAAAAAATGAATATGTATATATTTTACAGGTGTAAAAATTTATTACATATACTAATGATATAAAACAAACTTCAAAATATATAAAAATTAATATATAAATGGGTTTCAAAAATACGTTAATTATTATTTAATATAATTTGACTTTCATTTACTATTCGATTGAAAATAAAAGTTAGATAATTAGATTTCCAAGTTTTTTATAATAAGTGATAATTTAAAATAAATGTGTTTATTAATATAATTAATATTTTCTTTAAAAATATATTATTATTAAAATATAGAGGTGTATTTAATAAGGGAGAAAGACGGAAAAAAATGATGAGAATGAATATGGATGCGACATGTGATATGAAAAACCTTCACTTATTATATAGTATAGATGTGAGGGTTTATAATAAAACTAGGTTAGAAACCCGGTGCATTACACGAGTTGAATAAATGTAATGTTATATATACTTAGTAATAAATATTTACATATTAAATATTTATAACATATTATATAGTTTTTTAATACAAATTATAGAAACGTTATATAGTTATTTTTTAAAAATGTTTATAAAAATGAAAGAAATGTTCAATTTATAAAAATGTTTTATAAACAAACCAATTTTTTTTAAATAAAAAACGTTTTATAAAAAGAACTATAGAGATCATTATTATTTTATAGTAGAAAGAGGCGGAAACAAAAAATTATAAAAATAATTCAAGAAATTTGTATAATTAATAGGAGAGATAGTCGGGGAAAAATGGTTGAGGATGCATAGGGGAATGACAAGTGTCCCATCAAAACCTTTATTATTAGAGACTAGCTTAGAACCCGTGTAATACACAAGGGGGGAAAAATATCAATACAAAAAATTCTTAAATATTTATGTATATATTTTACATGTGTAAAAATGTATATATACTAAGGTCATGGGGTATACCCATGTGAAAATTAATATATAATTGGGTTTCGAAAATACATTAATAACTATTTAATGTAATTTGACTTTCATTTACTATTTGATTGAAAATAAAAGTTACATAATTAAATTTCAAATTTCTTATAATAAAGGATAATTTAAAAATAAATGTGTTTTATTACTATAATTAGTATTTTTTTTAAAAATATATTATTATTATTATTATAAGATAGATTGTATTTAATAAGAGAGAGAGACGAAAAAAAATGATAAGAATGAATATGGAGACGACACGTGACATGAAAAACCTTTATTTATTATATAGTAGATATAGATATAGATTATAGATAATCCAGTGATCCTGTATTTTAAAGTTGGTGAATACAAAAAAAGGTCCATGTATCATATGTCAAACTATATTTTTTATTTTTTAGAAGCTTTTATACTAATGGTTTCTATCAAGATTTTCATTTTATATGTTATCAGGTTCAATTAATATATAATTTGTCGGCGCATTTTAAACATATTTTCTTTGTGTCATCATCATAGCTATTTATAAAAGCATATGAAAATAAAGAGAAGAAAGAGGTCAATATTGTTTTTTAAAGGCAAGTTGTTTTTTAATAATTCAAACTATGACTTATTGGCTGATAATAATACAAACTAACAGTTTTGCTGATGATAATCCTAACATTCACTTTTGTTGTTAATGGTAGTTTCAGTAGCATAATCATCATAAATTTTCATTTATTTTCGCTCAAAATGACGATTTTAAATAAAATGGAGAAACGTACAAGCGAAATCGAGTGTAAATATATGATGATTATACTACTGGGACTGTTATTGACAACAAAAGTGATAGTTGAGATTATCACCAGCCAAACTGTTAGTTTGGATTATTATCAGCCAATAAATCATAATTTGAATTATTAAAAACCAATTTATCTTTTTTAAATAATAATATACATATTCTAGAATGTTACTACGATGGATGGACAAAACAATGAAGGTACGTATCGTACAATCTCTCAAACATGTGAGTCGATGATTAATAGACCAAATAATATATGAGATAATTTCATGGCCTCCTACAGAGGTTTGTAACGTCATATTTATCTAACAAAATATTAAAATATTATGTTGATCAATTTTTGAACATGATAATGGAAAATAATAATATAATTGAATACCTGATAAGCTAACCGTAAAGAGGGAAGACGTCATGATCCGCTAGGAAGATCGGGTTCCAGTTTAGGGTGTACGGTTATGATGACTAAGGTGAGTTCGTGAGAACTCAGGGTTACGGGAGAGAGAGGGACGATTTAGTGGTGATAGTAATTGAATTATTCATTTGTCAATTCACTCTAATTATCTCTTTATTTATATGTACACCCAAGGGGAAACCCATTAATAACCCATCAGAGTAATTAGGCACATCAACTAATTACTAGTCATAAGTTAATAATAAATAAATCAATTGATCATTTAATAATTAGATAAATGATTATAAGAGTCACATATTAAAACCGTGTCTTACATATCAGATATATTCATTTTCTTATTTATGACATTATAAACATGAATTTTTAAGTTAGAATGAATATATTAAAAGCCTCGCCAGTCGCATGTTATCGTAAAAAAATTGTTTACATGAAAGTATGGTAATTTTTTTTTCATTTACATGAAAGTACGGTAAAAAAAATAATTTCATTACCCCTGAACTTTTGTTCTAGATCCGCCACTGCTTTTATTTCTTGTCTTTTTGACTACTACCTTCTTTTTTTTTATTTTTTTTATGGGTTGAATTCGTGTCATGAAGTAAACAATAGGAGGAGAAAAAGAATGCATACAACAAAACATTCCTTTAACTACGTTTGACCATTCATTTATGTTTTTTACAATAGTGAACCAAAATAGACTATACTAAGAGATTTTGGTTGCATATCTTAGAAACGGTTACACTATAAAACACATAGTTATAAATACAATACAAGTATGCGTTCTTACGTCATTTATTTGGCCTTATATGATATTGTATATTTAGTCTCCTGAATTTTGACAGATTTATTTTTAAGTCCCTGAACTTAAAAAAAGTTTTTTTTTTAATTTTCTAAGCATTTGCGTGCAATGTCGTTATGGATTTTTTTAACCCGTTACTTTTTTAAACGTTTTTGTTCTCTTTTTCAAATTTTGTACCTGTTAACTTTTTTGAACGACTATTACGGTTTCGTTTTTTTGTATAAACACTACAAAAGGCATGGTAAGAAGCAGTTATGCATAGAGTACAAGTACTCTATGCATGTTGCGTACGCCATCTATTTTGTCTTATTTGACATTTTAAATTTAAAACCTATGATAGATTTATTTTTAGGTCCCTAAACTAAAAAGATTTTTTTTTTAATTTTCTTTTAATAAATGACATGTCACATGCAAAATTGTAACAAAGTTGCGCGTGATAGCGTACAAGTTATCTAAGCACTTGAGTGCATCGTCGTTATGAATCTTTTTAAACGGTTTTGTTATCTTTTTCAAAAAATTTACTTGTTAACGACTTTGTTACGTTTTCGTTTTTTTTTTGTATAAACATTTTGGAATATTAGTAGCTATTTCATTGCAATGCGTGAGTTTTTGTAAATGTTTGTTTTTTTATAAACTCCCGACCCGAGTACGTTTATTTATTTAGTAAACGATAAATTTTTTAACGGTTTCGTTTTTCAATGGTTTTCTTTATAAGATTTCGAGGACGTTAATTTCTTCCTCCGTTTAACGCGCCGCAACGCACGTGGGCACAATTCTATTTGTATTTAAAAAATTGTTAAGTACACAGATGGTCCCTGTGTTATGTCCAAATTTTGAATTTGGTCAATAAGTTTGAAAAATTACAATAACAGTCCCAAATTATGCATAAATATAACATGTTTGCTCCTTGGAGTGGATGACAATTAGTTTTTCTGTTAATTATTTTGAAAATAACCAAAATACCCTTAGATTAAAAAATAAAAAAAATAAAAAAATAGAAATAAAAACAACCTATATTTATACCCATAAGTTCTCTGGTGGCACCACCACTTTTCTTTTAAAACCTATTTTTTTAATTTTTTTTTGTTTTTTAATCTAAGGGTATTTTGGTTATTTTTAAAATATTTGAAAGAAAAGTTAACTGACATTCTTTACATGGACTAAACATGTTACGTTTATGCATATTTTAGGACCGACAATAATTTTTCAAACTTAATTACCAAATCTAAAATTTAGTCATACCAAAGGGACTATCTTTAACTCTTCTAAAAACCAAATAACTCAAATCCATAAATAGTTTTTTTTTGAACGACAATTTGGATCACTGATGGGCCACTGACCTACCCGATCATCTCCACCTCCCTCAGGAGAAAACCCACCATAGGTGAGAAAACCACCTGACATAACCTGGACCCTTTTTTTTTGTCACAAGTGAAACTTGAACACAAGACGTCTCTATTTTATTGAATTCTTGGATATACACATTTACCACTATGCTAAGCCTAGCCCGTATCCATAAATAATTTAGGCACCACTTTGCAAGTATATCAAAAAGAAAAACAATAGAAGTGTAAAATTGAAAGCAAAAGGGAGAAGGTGCAACAAAAACAAGCGAGAAGTCGTCCATTGCAAACCGCCAACAATACCAACACAAACCCCGTATCTCTCTACTTATTTCACACAGGTTCTTCAAATCCTGCTCCAGATTCATCTTTTTGTTGTTTCCTTTCATCATTTACAATTCGACATCACTTATTTTGCTCTCTAATTTCTGTATCTAGAAATCGGTGTTGATGGCTGGCCGGTACGATCCAAATCCCTTCGACGAAGGGGATGCCGATGAAGTTAATCCTTTCTCTGTAAGTTACAACAACTACTATCTATTTGCTTGAGTATATGATTCGATTGCTAACTCCACACTGTTTTAACTTCAACTTAGGGTTTAATTTGTTAGTGTACTTGTTTAATCGGCGATTGATATTTTTTCGCGGTTGAATTTGATATTTGATTTTGTGATGTGGCTTTCGTTTATTGTGGATCTGGTTTATGCTCTAGTTTATGTTGCGTTGATAAGTTAGATCTCAACAACTTGCGTCGGTTACATTGGATCGCAATATATGCATATTTGAATGGAGATAATTTGTGAGATCGGCTCATCTGTTAGCCGCATAATAATAGTTTTGGCTTTCATACAATTTCTAGGGCTGTAGATAGTAAACTTCAGTTATATGAAGACTATGAAATAGAGAACAGATAAGGTGTATAAATTATAAAATATTATCCTTGCTGCCTAACTGCTGGATTAATATTCTTAAAATAATCGGATCTTCAAAGTTGTGGAAGAGTTCAAGTCCAGATTAGTTTCATAGGTTGTTCTTATTAGAAAGAAAGCTTTGATCTCTTTAAACTTTACGCATAAGTTAGTTCAGACGTGCACGTTAAAGAGCAACTCATCGCATCTGTTGTTTGTGTGTTACTCCGCCTTCAATAAGTTAGTTTTATTGAAAAATAATATATTCACATAAACAGGATCAAGGATCTGGTGGTAAAGGAACTGGTAAGACAAGTTATTCTGGAGGTTCATTCTACACAACAGTAAGTCTAACATCTTCTCCTTGTTTGTTCGTAGTACTTAATTACTTATTATGATTGTTATAAGTTACAACTTCTCTTGTGCTATATGATATTGTTGTTTTTGTTCAATCTGGATCATATATTCTTCCACAAGTTATCTTGTTTATTAGGTTTTTGTTTTTCTTGTGTAATTGTGAATGTGTTTTGCAGAGTGTTCCATCTGCTACAAACTCTCGACTAGTTCCCCTCCCTCATGAACCTGCAGACTTTTATGACAGGAGTGCCCCGGTTGACATTCCTCTTGATTCAGCTGCAGTAAGTTACTAAGTTCAGCTGTTGGATCTTCTTGTATTTGTTCTAGTGTTTTAAAAAACTTTAAACAAAGCTAGGCGGCTAAGTGGTCTTGTAAGCAGTTCATTGTAGCATGTGAAATATAGTTTTTTTAAGATTATATTTACGTGTGAAAATTGAATTATTGATACAATATTTTGTTATGACTACTCTTCTACATGCCTAATTTCAATGTTCCATCATTACAAATTACTTGGGAGGATCGGAATGATCACGTTGAGAAAGTTCAGTTGATGAGCACAAGTTAAGAGGAGACCTCTTAATTTCTCGAAATGTTTGGTTTGAAGATTAGTAGTCAACTGAAGCAACAGGAGGACACTTAACACATAGGCGCTAGATTAAGTGGGTTACTAATCTAAGTGATGGGCAGACGATTAATGCCAAATGCCCAATTAAACAATTCTAACTAGGGACTCGTGGAACACTGCTTCAATTTGTGAATAACTGCTACTTTTACTTCTTTTACTAACTACTCTTGCTTTCTATGAATGTTTTTGAAGGATTTGAAGAAGAAAGAAAAAGAGTTGCAAGCTAGGGAAGCTGATTTGAGGAAGAGAGAAGAGGTACTCCGTACTTCAGAAGATGAAGGCTTACACTTTCAAAGATTTTTTTTTTTTGATAGAGAAGTTATTTCCTGAAGGCCAAAATAACTGTTCTCTTGCAGAGTATGTTCAGTATGTAGTTTGATTCAGGCTCCGCAATCCACATTAAGTACTAAAGTATGTTGTTTGTGGGCTATAAATTTTGGATTTTCAAGATTTTTTTTTTCGTGATTTAATATACTAGTACTAATTAGATAATTGTTCCTTTGTCACTGAAATTTGATGTTACTTTATCTCTGTCTTTGTTTTGACTATGCTTTTCTCTTTAACGAAGGTCCCATTATGGTCTTTCTTACAAAGTATTTTTCATAATTTTTTTTAAATATTATACATTATGAAGTGACAAGTACTCTATCCAGTTTAACTTTAGGCTTCACTTCATTCTTTCTAAAATGTTACACGTAATTTTACAAAACTATATTGCCTTCTAGATTATTTCTTGGTTCAAGAACTAGTGGTATCATTCTGATCTTTGGGATTATGATCATCAACAAGGGTAGCTACAGTCTAAAATGTTTTGGCTTTTAAACTTGGATTCGTTAAGTTAAAGAAGCAAGTATAGTATTCGTTACTTATAATTTCTGCTATGTTAGTAACTAAGTTGCCTGTTTAAAGGATTTTTTCTTCTTCAAAAAGCTTTTAATTATTTGTTTGATGCTATGCAGATAGTGAAACGGAAAGAAGAGGCTGCTGCACGAGGTATGTTATGTTCCTTGTATTATTATGGTCCAGATTGTCGGCCCTTACTGATCTTTAAGCAAAAATAACCTTAAAAAATGGGCACAAAATGCGCCAATTTGATGTTAATTTTAGCAATGGACATGACTACTAACCAATTCCCTTGTTTTTTGCAGCTGGTATTGTTCTTGAGGAGAAAAATTGGCCACCATTTTTCCCTATCATTCACCATGATATTGCCAATGAGATCCCAATTCATCTACAGAAATTGCAATATGTTGCATTCACGACATACTTGGGTATGCTTTTATTTGTTCATCATTCGCCGGTATTTTTATTTCTACCTTCTCAAGATTTCTATTGCATCAATTAATGGACGTCTTCTCACACCGTCTTATCACACCATATCAATGGGACCCTCAAAGTATTGTTAAATGGCCATAATGAATTGAATCCAAGCTCTGTCTAATTCTAACTTTCAGGATTTGAAACAAAACCCACTCTAATAATTTTATAATTTACATATGTGATCAGGATTAGTACTCTGTCTTCTGTGGAATATCATAGCCACCACAACAGCTTGGATTAAAGGAGAAGGTTTGTGCAGATCAATTTTGTCTTTAACCTTAATTAATGATCTTAACGTCTGCTATGTATCTTGCATTTTTATAATTTTTTCCTTCTGCTAGACCCAAAGATCTGGTTTCTTTCTCTCATCTACTTCATAGCGGGAGTTCCACTTGCCTATGTGTTGTGGTACCGGCCTCTTTATCGTGCATTTAGGTAAAATCTCGTCTCTCCAAAACTTGAAGAATACTACTATATTTGTTGCTTCCTTTAGGAAATTTAAAGTTTGATTCTACAAGCAGTCTAACGAAAATGTTTGGCTAGTAATCAGTATAGAACAGTTTTCATTAATGACAATTAAGGGAAATACTTCGTAATAACAACATTAAGAAATTAAGAATATTTAATAAATTTAGCATGCAAATCTACGATAAAATCCGATGCTCATTTAACATTTCAATTTTGTGTCTGCCATAAGTATATCATCAAGAAATAAAAAAAGATAAATAGTGGATCATGTTTACTTCTTGCAAGGAGAAACTAAAACGGTAAACAAATGGAATTTTGTGTGGTTCAAATGTTCAATGGTTAGGTCAATGGGGACCCCTCTATAGAAGAAATAAAGATGTGATAATGGTATTTATTTAATGTGAATATCTAAAAGAAAATAAGTATAATGGTGACAAATGGAATTTACATTGGAAATTGTATCTCAGGAATGAAAGTGCGTTGAGGTTCAGTTGGTTCTTCCTATTTTACCTGGTAAGTTTTCCGTGTCACTGTCATACTATCTTGTATTGTTTATATGATGTTTTTATGGCTAACATGTCATTGTTTATGATGTTTATAGATTCATATAGGCTTCGTCATCTTTGCTGCAGTTGCCCCTCCCGTTGTTATTAAAGGAAAATCTCTTGCGTGAGTACCTCGTCCACCTCCACATTTTTTTATTTTCCTTTGTTAATTTCTTTTTTCTTTTACTTTATCGATGATTTGGCAGCACAGATGATTGCGGTTAGATGTGTGAATTGTTCATTTTGAATTGATTCAATATCGTCAATTTTTGTTTCAGCTTGACTAGGTTTCGTGGCTTAAATTAAATTGTTTTTACAACTTCAATTATCTCAGTAAATGAAGGTTTCTAATGCTCCATAAATCAGTATAATCTCGATGTGTTATAATAACATTACAAGACATGGGTTACTTCTATTTATTATAACCAAAATCCAAGTATTTTACTATTTTAGTAAACGAACGTTTCTAAGACCAATCTATTGACACTCAATTTAACACAAATGATTCTTCTCAGTTAATTTTCACTTAGCTCTCGGTTTAACATTTTTTCTGATTCCTTTTCCATAAACAGAGGGATTTTACCAGCAGTTGACCTTGTAGGCAAACACGCGTTGGTTGGGGTAAAGTTTTCTTGCAGTTTGTTGATTTTTGTTTTCTTTCTTATATTAAGTTATTGCTAATTAAGTTCTTTTTTGTTTTGTAGATTTTCTATTTTGTAGGATTCGGGTTATTCTGTCTCGAGTCTCTGCTCAGCATTTGGGTTATTCAGGTCCTTTTCTTATTTGCCTTTTCTAACCCAAATGAAATGCAATGTTTAACCGGATAAGTAGTTATAAGTATTCATGTATTATTATAACGTATAACCCCTAAAATTATGGAAATTTGAGTCGGTATGTTCACTTTTTTTTGGTTATAACATGGTCACTGAAGTTTCTAAAAACCTGCTATTATGATCATCTGCTAACCTGTTAAAGTGCTTATGTGGATGCTGACATGCCACATGCATGTCGCTTTATTTGCTGATTTTCTATTAATATAAATTAAAATAATAATCAGATAAAATTGCATAATCCACATCATCAACTTTAATTATATATGAAAGGCAAATCAGCAAATAAAATCATGCAGAGCGCCACGACACGCCACATCAGAGCAGGTTACTGACGGTTTTAGAAACTTCAGTGACCATGAAAAGTACACGTACCATTTTGGAACGAAATGAAAGTATGTTAGCTATGCGGTGACTTACCCTTAATAATATGAACAATCTGTAACCACACAACAATGGTAAAAGGGTAAAAATGAAATTCAGGCTATTTTCAGGTGATGTATTAGGATGGTATAGAGTTCAACATTATTTTTTTCTCATTATGCAGCAAGTATACATGTATTTCCGGGGAAGTGGTAAAGCAGCAGAATTGAGACGTGAAGTTGCCAGAGGTGCCGTACGGGCAGCAGTATGAGTGGGTGTTGCTATGATGAGCAGGGTTTATGAGGGGACCAACATGCACTACAGATCAAGACAGAACGGTTTTCTGTTCCTAGTAGCTCCGGGGAAACTTTGATGTTTTCTAAAAACCTTGTTATTCGCGGTGTTTTTAATTCGTTTAAAAGATTAAAGATGTGAAAATCTGGTAGTTAATCTCTGTAAATCTTGTGTTATATGATACTTTGATTGTTTTGATTTGCTTACAAGACATTTTATATTTGTTTATAATTTTTGCAAGAAGTGCAAGGTAATTGCAATATTTCTGGTTTTTGAATGAGTAAATTTCATAAAATAGCAATATAATTTGTTTGTTGGTCTAATCTGGTAATTGTATTCTTTTTAATCCGATTAGGCGATTAAAGTTTTTCGGTTATGTTCCTATTTTCAATTTCAAACAGTGAGCAGATGTCGTTTTCGGTAGTTGAGTATACGTTTCTGGTTGGAGTTTTTGAAATTGAAATCTGGATTCGTTGTCTCATAAGATTAGTAAATTAGTTAGTTACATATGACAATTTATGATATTCCGTTAAAATTTTGAAAAATAAGTCTTCTTCGCTGTTTTGCTATTTGTTAAATGAGTAATGATAAATTTATCAAAATAGATACACCATTATCCTGATATTGCCCTATACGAGACCCAATACGTGACAAAATATGGCTGTATTGGGTTATTTTGGATACGATACAACCGTATTGGGCAATACAGATGTAACTGATGTGATGTTTGCACACAGTCGGTTTGACTTTTGGGCTTTACGACCCGTATAGCCCCTATATAAGTCGTATAACTTGTGGGGGTGACGTACCCCTAACAATCCCCTATTTTAAAGATCAACCTAAAAAAAGATACTTACACGACGAAAAACTAAAAGTAACATTAATGGAGAAAATACATATAGACGATTTGTCATGGGTAAAACATTAAATGAATTAGACATATTTTTAGTTTGACGTTTTGAATCGACGGGTAATTTTTTTATTTATATTTTACTGTTTATCATGTTAATATTTAATACAATACAACTTAATTGAACTATGAATTTATAATAAAGGCAAAGTATATAAGAAAAGAGGGAGGGCATACTTTAATCCATTAAATTCAAGTACGACTGTAGATAATGGACCATTATATCTCACCACCAATAGCCCTTGCCTTTTACTATAGTCTATTTTTACCAAACTAAATTCATAAAATTGCTTTTCAAAAGTCAAAATGATGAACTAGAATGCAAGTCGGGGTCAATTATAAAACTGTTTCAATTCATATTTCATTCATGTAAATTATGTTTTATTATAATTTTAACATAGACAATGAGAAATTATCATTTCAGCTAAATTAAAACACGTCAAACGGTTTAAATGTGGTTATATTACATATAGCTTTTATAAAATTTAGTTATAAATACAGTAATAATAATATTTATAATCATTTTCAGTATATCACTTATGTATTAACTAATCTTTAGGTATTTGAGATATATTCTTAAAGGTATTTGTTTCTAGATCGATCTTTTTTTTAACGAAGAAGAAAAATAGATATTAAAACACAAAGAATATTGAGTAATATCTAGTAAAATCTCACTTATAACATAGCTATTAATAATATATATGGAGATGAGATTAGGGTAAATCTTACCTCTATCATAGTGTGATAGAGATGTACCAACACCCATAGGAACATCCGACTCAAGATAAAGTTAATTACCTTTTTCAGATATTGTCCTTTAGCCTAAAAAATGTCAGAGATCGTCATTTATGTTTACAAATCTTGCACGTTATGTCCTTTGACCCTAACCCAGTTAAATTTCACAGTTAAGTCTGGTCATGTGCAAGGCACATGAGGGTATTTTTGTTATTTTACCCATTTAATTAAAAAAACATATTAATTAAAATATCTCTCTCTTCTCTCTACCATCGCCGACACTATAAGAGCCCCGCCACCACTGTATGGCAGCGACCTCCCCGGTCTCCACCATCGCCACCACAGCTCCGCCATCACCAAATAAACACCATCAGAGAGGGAGAGTGATAGATTGAGAGGGATGGAGTGGTGCACCATCGTGAGTTTCAGGTGAAGATCTCGTTAACTAGATCCGTTCACACACCATAAAATCGAGGGAGGCGGTGGTTGAAGGTAGGGTGAAAGAGGGTGGCGGCTAGGGTTCCGCCGTGGCATGCGGCGGTGACGGCGAAGGGCTCAAGTTTAGGCTAACAAGAATGGTTGTGAGATGAAGATACTGACTGTGGCCTGATCCCGTTTAGGGCCTTTGGGGATGAACTTCTAGTTGTGGGTGGACAACGAGGACCCGAGGGTGAAGCCATTGTTCTTAACTCATGGAACCCTAACTCGGGTGTTAAAAATGGAGTCTTGGATTGGAAAGTTCTTGGGGCCAAGGAGCATGCTGGTGTCTTTGTTTACAACTGTGCTGTCATGGGCCAATTTTGCCCCTTTGTATTTCTTCGATCTCAGCCTCCTAACCCTAGATTTCTGCACATCACTCGATAAAAAGCTTGAAATCCGCCCATGACGGCGTTGGCGGCTGCGGCTACAGTGGTGGCGGTGGCTGTCTTGAACTAGGGATTGAGATGGTGTACCACGGTGGTGGTGGTGGTGGCTGTCTTGAACAAGAGAGAGAAAGAAGAGAGAGAGTGTGTGTTGTGTGAGAGAGATATAGATAGTGTGTTTTTAGGATTTTATATTTTATTTTATTTATATAAATGGGTAAAAAGACCAAAATACCCTCATGTGCCTTGCACATGACCATATACTTAACGAAAAAATTTAACTGGGTTAGGGGCAAATGACGTAGCGTGCAAGATTTCTAAACGTAAAGGATGATCTCTGACATTTTTTAGACTAAAGAACATACAGTGAAAAATGATATAAACATAAAGGACGATTTGTGTAATTTAAAAATCAAAATTATTAAAAAAACAAAATGTTCTTGGAGTAAGGATATATGGTCAAAAGAAAAGATCTAATAGTGTTCAAGGTGTATAAATCATTTCTTAGCAATATGGATGGCAATGAAACCCGAACTCGATGAGAAAACCCGAAACCTGAAACATTCGGGACGGGTATGGGGCCGGTAATCGGGTATGGAACCGTGTAACACCAGGCTAATTCCGAGGTCCTAATTTGCCAACTTTGAACCCTAGGGGTTGGAATTTGCCAAGTCCCCAAAATAAAAGGGTTGAAAATGAAATTTTTTGAAATCGGTCTGATAGCGGACCGCTACCATTCTTCTTAATGGTCCACTAAGGATGAAGGGTTGGGTGGCGGACCACCACCATATCAGTAATGGTCCGCTAGCAGCAATCTCTCGTGATGCCACGTGTCCGGTGACTCAGCCGGAGAATCTGACGCGTGTCACCGTGGCGGACCGCCACGCCCTCTGTAACGGTCCGCCAGCCGCCAACTGAGGTTTGGTCCAATCAAGAAGTGACATCTAGGGCTGACGCAGCACTTGGGCGGTAGCGGACCGCTACGCCCTATCCTAACGGTCCGCTACGGGTTGGAATTTGGCCCTATAAATAGATGTATCCGGCATCTCAAGTTTTGCACACACAAACTCACATCAGCCTTCCACACTTCTTGGAGCAGCCTCATACCTTGGTTTGCGTGGCATCGTTCCGGTAAAATATCCGACTTTCGCTTATTTTCGAATTCGTGCGTTAAGATACAAACTTGAATTAGAACTTGCTTTAAGGTTTACTCTAGCACTCAAAGACTACCCCTGAGATAAGCCAAGCTACTGTTATAGTGAATATGTTTATCTGTTTTTATCTTCAAAACTTTGAAAGTTTTACGTTTACAAAATGACAATACTTGTATTCAAAAGTTTGATGCATAAGGGCGTCTATGTAAAACATTCAGGCCATAAGTATACGTAAAACTTGATCAAGGGATACACCTTTTATGGGTGAAATTCCCATATTGGGGCTGGTAATTTGTCTGTAACTGGATGTTAGACGGGGTCTCAGTTAAGGGACATCGCGGTAAGTAAGTCTGCAAATGCAAGCAGTCCTTTTACAGAAATTATTGGTGTATACCGTGGTTGTACACTCAGATGAAATAGTTCTGCTGAATGATAGATTGTACCCATATTATAGTTAAATGTTTTGATACTGTATTTGCCAACTGAAACTGGTCATGATAATCATGTTCACCAGCGTTCGCGCTGACGTTTTATTTTCCAAAAATATTTTCAGGAAATCAATGATTATCTATAAGACTAGTCCTACGGGATAGTCTTGGGGATAAATGTGTACATAAAAGGATTTTGATAGGTGTAACATCCCGAGTTTTAGAGCACGAGAGAATTCACGAGGAATTAAAAACTTAAATAAAAAGAAAGGAAGCGGGCTTGGGCCGAGGTGAATGGGCCGAAAGGGGAAGGGTTTGGGCCCTTATAGGCCTCAAGAACAACCCAAAAGCCCCATTTCCATCCTCATTTCCGGATTCTAGAGAGAGAAAGTGAGAGAGAGTCTAGAGAGAGAAAGTCCCGGTTTTTGGATTGGAGCCTCAAGGATCGTTAGCAAGAGTCTCGTGGGTGTTTAGCAACGAAAAGGAAGTGATTACAGGTAACCGATTCTCCTAGATCTGAGTTTTAGTTCGTTTTTGGGTTTTTCGGGTTTTGGGTGAAAAGGTTATGTTTAATCGGATGAAACGGAAAGATAAGCATAGATTTGAGTTCCTTAATGGAAAACGAACGTTTTGAATGCAAACAGGTTCGGGATCTTGAAGTGATCAGACCCGAATGCGAAAGTTAGGGTTTTTCGCCAAGAACAGGTCGTGCGCACTTGCTAAGTGCGCACCGAGCAGGTCCTGCGCACTTGCTAAGTGCGCAGGAAGAGGAACCTGCGCACTTGCTAAGTGCGCAGGGAGGGAAGCCTGCGCACTTGCTAAGTGCGCAGGGAGGGAAGCCTGCGCACTTGCTAAGTGCGCAGGAAGAGGGACCTGCGCACTTGCTAAGTGCGCAGGAAGCAGTGTCTGCGCACTTGCTAAGTGCGCAGGCATCAGGACTGATTAAGTAAAGTCAGTATGTTAGAGTGGTTAAACCGTTTAGCGTCGAGTTAAGTCTGATAAGTATCAAATTGCTATGATGGTTCAGATTGTGTGAGATCCAGTAGACCGTTGCAGCTTAGATACCAGGTGAGTTCTAATCCCCTTTTTGCCTTCTTTAGGGGTGGTGTGCATACTTAGTGTAAAGCGTTTATTATATTTTATATATTATAAACTGAAGTGAAAAGCTATGTTTAGTGTAAAGTTTAAAAGAGGCAAAAGTATGTTTTCAGTTAAGTAAGATATATCATTTGGCAAGCGTTTACTATATTTTCATATACATAAACAAAGGCATGATATATGTGCTAGTATGTTTTCAGTAAAGTAAGATATATCATTTGGCAAGCGTTTACTATATTTTCATATACATAAACAAAGGCATGATATATATGATAAGCTATGTTTCAGAAAGTAAGATGTATTTTATGATAAGCTATGTTTCAGAAAGTAAGATGTATTTTATGATAAGCTATGTTTCAGTAAAAGCAAAGATATATCATTTGGCAAGCGTTTACTATATTTTTATATACATAAACAAAGGCATGATATATGTGTTAAGATATATTTCAGTAAAAGCAAAGATATATCATTTGGCAAGCGTTTACTATATTTTTATATACATAAACAAAGGCATGATATATGTTAAGTTATGAACAAGATTTACAGAAAGTTTTATGAACAGTAAAGTGAACAGTTTTCCTTCGGGAATATGTACCAGCTATAAAGGTCCTTGGGACAGATGTTACTTGTACAAGATGTCAGATATGGGTTCTACCCATTAGTAAGAACCTTTGGGTTCGTTAACGGTTGTACAACTGGGATGAGTGACGGCGGTTGCTCGGGAGGTCCACGCAACCTCCCCTTAGCGGTAATGTCGGTTCATGGATGTAAGCCATGGGGGCATTGACCAGGGTATTGTCGGTTCATGGATGTAAGCAATGGGGGCATTGACCAGGTACTCGTCGGTTCATGGACGTTAGCCATGGGGGCGGTACAGTAGTGACAAGGAATTGACGGATAAGCGGTATTGTCGGTTCATGGTCGTTGATCATGGGGGCATTGACCAGGTACTTGTCGGTTCATGGATGTAAGCCATGAGGGCAGTACAGTAAAGAGGAATTGACGGTTTATTATACGTTTTAAACTGTTTGAAAAGTAAAGTGTGTTAAGTTTAGCCTTAATGGCAGTATATATGTTTTGAAAAGTGTAGTATGTAAAGTTTTGCCTTAAGGGCAGTATGTATGTATGTAATAGTAAATCTTTTGTATAATTGATTTAAAGTAAACGTTAGAACTCACTCAGCGTTGCTGGTTTTTAGTATGCACATCAGTTAAGTGTAGGTGGCAGTAGATGGAAGTGGATGCTTGGCTTGGCGAGAAGAGTTACCCGAAGATCAGCATCTGGCATCCTGTTTATGTTTCTTTTGTTTATGTTGATTAAGGCAAGTTTCAGTTGTATTTGACAAGTTATGTTTAAGACATGTATTTTTCCGCTGTGTATGTTGAAGTTTTAATTCGTTTTCGCTGTGTTAATAAATGTCTTATGTTTAAAGTGCTATGTGTTGATGAGTAAATCCAATAAGTGAGGTCTCCCGGGTTTGGGGCCTCACAATAGGGTTATGTGCTGCTAGCATGGAGATAACTCTGCAAGAATGAAAACAAGAGGATATGTTAGGAAGATGTATTCCTAGACATGGATACTCCCTTGTTATGCACATGGTTAGGTTTCGGAAGGTAAAACCCTTAGATACCAATGCTGGTATAGCTTGGTATTGGACAGGGTTAACTCTCCATACACAGGCCAACTACCTTATGGCTCTAGTTTTACCCTGCTTATGCAGGTGACATGTAAATGGTCGTGGACCATTGTTTTTATGTACGGAAAAAGGGGTATTTAAATCCCCAGTGAAATGAAAAGATATTTATTTATCTCCGTATTTAGAAAATATACAATATCCCCGCAGGTTGAGATTTCTTACAAGTTCGATCCAAAAGTATTTCCGCTGCTAAACAAACTTTGATTTCATAAATAAAATAAGATTGGAGGTGCCAATCTGGTTGCACGCCCGGGGTGTCCTGAAACCGGGGTGTGACAAACCGCGTTTGGGATTACTTTTGAAATTTTTCGCCGGTTTGGGACGGTTATGAGATATGGTGATATACCCGTTTACTTGCCCCGATTACCCGATAACATATACCTGTTTACCCGATTTTAAACCTGACATAGTTTTCTTTTTTATTGATTTTAAGTATATATACCTTATTTTTATTAAGTATATATAATGTATTTATTTTAAATGTATATCATCGACATGATTTCCTTTCTTTTTTTTTATTTTAATTACAATTTTTATATATACCCGACGGGTTTTTGGTCGAGTATACCCAACGGGTATTTTTTACAAAGTAACGGGTTTACCCGAAACCTGCAGGCATACACGGTACCTGACGGGTAATTACCCGATAGAAACCCGACAAGTTTTGGGCCATGTATGAGACAAGCTTTTATAATCGAGTTTGGGGTTGGGATTACCTAAACCTAACCCATTGCCATCCCTACTTAGCAATAAGATATAAAAAGAAGAGTAAATTACAGAAATCATCCTTTATGTTTATACCATTTTTCACTGTATGTCCTTTTGTCCAAAAATTGTCAGAGATATTCGTTTATGTTTATAAATCTTGCACGTTATGTCCTTTGGCCCTAACCCAGTTAAATTTCTCAGTTAAGTCTGGTCATGTGCAAAGCACATGAGAGTACTTTTGTAATTTTACCTATTTAATTAAAAAATTGTTTATTAAAATATCTCTCTCTCTCTATCAACAAATGCTTCACTCGCCTCATCTTCTTCTCTGACGCCTGAAACCCACCCCCACACCAATCACTTGAAACCCGCCACTGCCCCCTTCATGTCCAACGACCCGGGTTACCCAGCGCCACTGCCCCCTCCTGATTTGGAAGTGTCCAAATTAAAGGATTTAATGGAGTTCGTAGGCCAAAACCACCGATTAAGTAACCTTATTTCAGCTTCCTTCTTCGATTAAGTCCAGCCCTAGTTCGTAGGTAGAAATTAATGGTCGTTCTGGTCTTGGAAGTAGAACGGATTCTTATTGCTCAACCTCCTTCTTCGATTAGGCTTTCAGAAGCCCATTTTGATGGTGGAAATTTGTGTTCCCGACTATTGCAGGTCAACCCGACGGAACCCTAACGCCGTACTTAGGGTTTCAATTTGATCATGGGAGAAGAATGGGAGTTGTGTGGCTGGAACGAAAGGGTAATGGAGGCGCCTGAGTTATGGGTTTAGGGTTTCTAAATTTCAATTTGATGGGTTTAGGGTTTCAATTTGAGGGTTGTGTTGTGGTGACCGGTTTAATCGGCCATGGTGGTGACGGGTTCAATCGGCCATGGTGGTGACGGGTTCAATCAGCCATGATGAGTGACAGTGGGGAAACTCAAAGAGGATACCTGATGATGAACGATGGAGGAGATGGTGGAGGGTGGTGGCAGTTGCAAGTGGTGGCTGTGTGTGGCGGTGGTTCTCGCTGGTGGAGGGTGGTGCAGGTGGAGCTTTTGTTGTTCATCTTTCGCGCTAGTAGTCGAAACGAGAGGGAAAATGTAACACCAAAAAATCTCATCTAAATTTAAACTTTTAAAACACAGCGGATTTAGGTCCCATAATATAATTTACATTCATTCATCACTTAGTTTAGAATCAACCGTTAAAGGTTTGTTACAAAACAGGTTTAACGAATCAAAAGTCAACTAGCATAGTTTGACTTAACCATAGTTAAACACGGACACAAATTCAAAAGACACCTTTCACTATTACCTAGATTCATACATACATATCCAAAAGGTTTAAACACTCCTAGAGAGAGTGAATCATCCAACGGTTGTACAAAAGTTCTTTCCAATGAGAATCCATGCCTTGAAGTATGACTCGGGACTACATCAGAGCTTTACCTACATAAAAATATTCAAACAAACGTACATTAGTAATGATAGGTACCCCCTAGGACCCTTTATAAGTTAAAGCCTCAACTAGGGTCCAATTTGTACTTTTCGGAAACATTTCAGTGCAAAACAATGAAGTTTCAGCGCATTATGCGCTGGCCAGCGCAAATTGCGCCCTAACGAGCGCAATTTGCGCCGCGTCCCCATCAGGTCTGCACTCTCCAAATTTCGTTTTAAGAGCATTTCGACCCTCCCGTATCGACCCTCGGACGTTTTGACAACCCCATATCAATATACCATCATTATAAACATTGTATGACGCCTTCTTAATACCACATAAGGATTCAAGCTAATCCACAACCGTCAAACACACTTAGATTTGAAGTTACTAACTAGTTATACCACAATTTTCAAAGTTTAATACTTCAATCATCAACACCTATGTGAGACTATTAGATCTCAAACTCCAAGTCTCTCATGTGTGATTCCTTTGATCACAATTGTATACCACTTTCGTGAAGTTCTTAAACTTCAAATACATCCTCCTTTATGAAGCTCATAATTTCAATGACTACAAGTGAGGTTCTTAGACCTCAATAACATTCTCTAACATACTAAAACGAACACAATATGCAATTTACACAAATCATACTTCATACTTAATAGGTGGAATTCGAAGATCTCAATACACACTTACTTGTGAAGTTCAAGACTTCAATCTCCTATTACCATACTATCATTAGCATACAAACACAATCATTCGATTTGTAATTAAACATACTATTTTCAATCAACAACAAGTAATTTACTTCTAACATTACTAAGTAAGTGTAAGACACTTACCTTGTGATTTAGATGATTTTGGTCTTGCTTCAATCTTACGCACACGATCACCTAAACAAGTGGTCTCCATATTAGTCTAAACATCTCAAGTGATATCAATTGAGATTTCAAACACACCCATATCATCAAACAATCAATATTCACATTTGACTAGGGTAGATAATCACAATCAGACCCATATTACCCTTCCAACATCCTCTTAACCCAAATGACCCGTTTAGAAAATTACCCAAGTTCCATCAAACTCTTAATTTACAAAACATCATAAAAATTGAGGCTTTATAGTCAATTAAGTGTCTGACAGCTTCCATAATACTTAACTAACCTCAATTTAACATCATAACATCATTAAATCAAAAATCCCTAAAATTCCCTTCAAGAACCCTAATTCTTGAATCCTTAAATTAGATGTTTAGATGATGTTATATGCTTTTCAACACTTCAATTTAAGCTGGATAATTAATTATCTATCATCAACTTTATCCAATTTCAACTTAATTCGGATTTCACCTAAAGACCCACCAAGAACACTTCAATGGTGAATCAAAAGTTAGGATGGAGGCTTACTTGATGATTAGAAGATGATGAGTAAATCAACACCTTCAATTTGCACATGCAACAACTTCATATTCGAGCTCAGCTCTTGTTTCTCCTTGTTCTTCCTTACAAAGCTCAAGAACACACACCTGATGTGTGTAAAATCGTAGCCCCCCTTTTTACAAAATCTGACTTTTCAAACTTTACAAAATAGCCCCTTGACTTCCATTTTTGACTAATTTCAACCAAACTACAAAAACTTAATGTTTGAAATAAACCTCCAACTTTCCATTTTGTTTATTTACATCTTTATAATATAATATGATTATATTATAATAATAATTCAAAAGTTGGTTCGTTACAGAAAAGAGGCGAGTGGTAAGGTAAATAACAGGGTGGTGATCTGTAATTAGGGTTAGGGTTTAGATGGTGAGGAGGAGGCGATGAGAATTCCTGCAGTCTGGCTTTATCTCTCTGGTGAATATTCATGTGACCACCAAGAGCTTGTGCAGACTTTTATTCTTTCTTGCAAAAGTTGCAGGTAAAGTTTCTCCGAGGCCGCCATGAAAACCCACAATCTTTATAATAAAAGATGAAGTTGGAAGTTTCCCATTTGCTTTTAAAGTTGTGATCCATTCAACTCCAGACGTACTTAAGTTCCTCCAAAAAGGTATTTGTATGTGTGTTTTTGAGAGACAGAAGTGAAGTATACAGGCAAGAAAATGTGGGGATGGGGGATAAATGTCACACCCCGACCGATGGCGGAATCATCGAGGCGGACATTAGAATGATTGTTCAAAAGCACATGATAACTAAAAGGTTTCATAATTCATTACTTAAATTTAAAGACAACAAGATCCAAATACAATACATTTCAAATAACCTAGTCTAGTTAAAAACATTGATTTATTTAACTAGGTCCATAGTTCCTTAAGTGGAGAAATCTTCAGCAAATAGTCATATATCCAAACCTGAAACATTATTTAAATCAAGTGTCAACTAAAAAGTTGGTGAGTACATAGGTTTAGTAATCCCGGTAAATAGTAGTGTAAATCGTTTTGCAACTCATTGTTTATCTTGTTAAACATAGTATATGATGTAACATTTATTTAATCACAATTCAAACCGAATTTGACGCGCTTGAACAGAGCACAACAGCTAAGTCCGGTATGTTTGAATATAGTTACCCACTATATCCGATATGATTGAATATAACACGCGGTTATATCCGAGTATGCAGTAATAAACACCCTAACCGGGTGGGCTGGTCAGTCACAATAGATCTATCAATATTACAGTTGGTTGTCTTGTGTTTAAATGTATGTACATCCAAAGAATAAGCATATAGTCTCATGTATAACATGTATAAACAATGTGAGTAGCATGTATAATGTTTCACCCCAAAACGTATAAAAATGTAAAATAGGGGCTATGTAACTCACCTTGCAAGCGGGTATTTTTCCACGCGTGTAGGTGATAAGTATGCGGAAGCCTAAGCAAGTTGATACCCTATGTAGATAAATGGGTATTATTGTATGCGTATAGGTGTGTATTTGTATTTAAATGTATATAGGCTTTAATATGATTTTCCTAAATATTTATTTGTATAAAGTATGGAAATAGAATGATAATGGTTTTTGTAAAACTTTAACTTATAAGGATATATATGTATTTTGTTTTAAACAAGTATTATTATATTTAATGTATTTATATAAAATAACAAATAAAAGAAAAGTCTTTATTTGACTAATTATGTTGATATTTAAAATTTATTTAAACAAGTTTATTGAAAATATTGCTAGGTTTATATAAAAAGATGAGACATTTTATATATTAAATGTATTTTATTAAGTTTATAAAAATGTTACAAGAGTTATAAAAAAATATAGGACATTTTATATATAAAAATGTATTTAAATAAGTTTATAAAATATTACAAGATTTATAAAAGTATGAGATATTTCATATATAAAAATGTATTTAAATAATATTACAAGATTTATAAAAATAGGATAGTTTATGGATTAAAAGATCGTTTAACCGGTTTCAAAATAAACGAACGAGTTAACCGACTCGTATTGGTTTTCATTGTGTACATATGGTATTAAAATATGGTGGGATAATTAAATAAACTAAATTATATTTTTAAAACAGAAAATAGAAAAAAAATGGGTTGGGCCGTAGGCCACCCGGATCGAACCCGCGACCTGTGACACAAACACACACACGCATAACCAGCCGGGCTACTGCCCATCGCTGGTTATGCGTGTGTCGTTTAATTGATATACACATATCCAGAATTGGTCGCTGGTCCTCGGCAACCGGCAAACCATGTCCGAGGACTTGGGTTTGCCCGGAAACTGTCGCGCGAATGCCTTGATTTTGATCCGAAAAGTTTACCAGGGATAAGTAGAGGACAGGGGAATCGATTTGAGACTTGAACCAAGTCGAAGCAGACCTGGCCGGCAGAAGTCTTTTGTCCGAAAAAGTCCAAAGCTAGAATCGAACTTTTAGATGGAATTAGCTTCTGAATCCTTGGTCACAGCTTCTTTCAGGGACGACGAAAGTGATGGAATTCTCAATTTGGAGTGAGAGTGTGCGGAAGGATGGTAACGAGTTCGTGCAGGGCCGACAATGGCTATTTATAGCCTAGCCTGATTCTTATGCTCAAACGTGCAATTGGACACATCCCGACTTAGTCTGGACGAGGAGAAACTAACCCGACATCCAACAGGCGTGGAGGTGACCTGTCGGGCACGAATTTGGACATGGGTATCTCGGCCACCAACAGGATTGGTCGATTCTTATGTTGGGGGAACAAATTTGTCGAGTGGTCTTGTTCGCGTGGGAGAGACGAAGCCAGAGAAAGCTTTATCGGGTGTTGAGGTGCAGAGAAACAGGCTGGTCGGGTGTCGCCGGAAAATCTTTTACCCGCCGGACCTTTGGAAGGGGTGACCGGATAAACGATTTTTGTTTTGACAGTTTTAGTCCCTGGAGTTTGGTTTAATACGAAATAAACCTTAAAATAATTACGGATGGGTCCCTGCAGTTTAACTTGACCAGAAACAGCCCTTCAAACAAATTTAGTTTTAAACCCTTTTTGTTTGTTTAATTACGAAACAACCTTTGAACTTTTATTTAACTAAATTAATTTAATTTCTTTTAAATCAAATTAATTTATAAGTTTTTATAAACTTATATTATTATTATTTTTATAAATAATAATTTTTATAAAAGTTATAAATCTTATTAAAATATGTTATTTTATTAGATATGCAACTTTTTAATTGTAGATTTTTATATAAATTTTTATATTAGTTTTAAAAAAATTATAAAATTCTAATTAATTTAAATTTATAATATAAAATACCTATTTGTATAAAAACCAAATAAAACTCCTACACTTTATTAAAATAGAGAATGATTACATGATAGTTCTAATACAAGTACGAGAAAGAAAATCCGAAACGTCACAGTCTCCCCAAGTTAGAGGAATTTCGCCCCGAAATTCAACTAATGGAGGCTACGAAAAGAGGTGTGGATACTTGGTCTTCATTTGGTCTTCACGTTCCCAAGTGAACTCGGGTCCACGTTTAGACTCCTAACGGACCTTGACAATGGGGATGCGGCTACGCTTGAGTTTCTTGACTTCTCGGTCCATGATTCCCACGGGTTTCTCAACAAAGTGCATTTTCTCGTCAATGCGCACTTCGTCAAGAGGGATGTGGAGATTCTCATCGGCTAAACACTTTTTCAAATTTGATACATGAAAGGTTGGATGAACGTTGCTGAGTTCCGAAGGAAGGTCGAGTTTGTAGGCCACTTTTCCTACCCTCTCGAGTATCTTGAATGGACCCACATATCGAGGTGCAAGTTTTCCATTCTTTCCAAATCGGACTACGCCTTTCTAAGGTGATACCTTTAGAAGAACCATATCTCCAACTTGAAATTCCAAGGGTTTTCGTCGTCTATCGGCATAGCTCTTTTGCCGACTCCTTGCTACCCGAATGTGGTCACGGATAAGAGAGACTTTATCGGAGGTCTCTTGGATAAGCTCGGGACCGGTGATTTGTGCTTCACCAATTTCGTTCCAACAAATCGGTGAACGACATTTCCGTCCATAAAGAGCCTCAAACAGTGCCATGTTAATACTTGTGTGGTAGCTGTTGTTGTAGGAAAATTCAATCAGTGGTAGGTGAGAATCCCAATTGCCACCAAAGTCAATGACACAAGCTCTAAGCATATCCTCAAGAGTTTGGATTGTTCACTCGGTTTGTCCATCCGTTTGAGGATGGTAAGCCGTACTTAAATCCAAACGAGTACCGAGTGCTGATTGTAATGATTGCCAAAATCGGGAAGTAAAACGCGAATCACGATCGGAGATGATGTTCAAAGGGATTCCGTGACGACTTACGATCTCATCAATGTAGATCCGAGCTAATTTCTCGACTCGATAGTCCTCACGAATAGGTAAGAAATGAGCACACTTTGTAAGTCGGTCGATAATAACCCAGATACTATCGTGCCCACTAGAAGTGCGTGGGAGTTTGGTGATGAAATCCATGGCAAGGTTCTCCCACTTCCATACGGGTATTTCAGGTTGTTCGAGGAGCCCGGAAGGCATTTGGTGTTCGGACTTTACTTTAGAACAAGTTAGGCATTTTACCACAAAGAGGGCAATATCCTTTTTCATGCCGGGCCACCAATATTGCTGACGGAGACCCATGTACATCTTATCAGCTCCGGGATGTACCGAATAACGAGTTTTGTGGGACTCGTTCATCAAAAATATACGAAGATCGTCGCGATCGGGAACCCAGATACGGTCCAAGTAATACAATAGACCGTTGGCCTTGGTTTCTAGCAAGAGTTCTACGCCACATGCCATCTCATGATACATATTTCCCTCGGTAACCGAGGTGTGTTGTGCCTTGAGAATACGGGCTTGGATATCATTATGAATACGAACACTATGAAGCATGATACGTTCTTTACGACTCAAAGCGTCGGCTACAACATTTGCTTTGCCGGGGTGGTAGCGAATCTCGCAGTCGTAGTCGTTAAGAAGTTCGACCCATCGTCGTTGCCTCATATTAAGCTCTTTTTGATTGAAAATATGTTGGAGACTTTTGTGGTCGGTGAAAACCACGCATTTGGTACCATATAAATAGTGTCTCCAAATTTTCAAGGCGAAAACGACAGCACCAAGCTCGTATAGTTCTTCTCATGAATTTTGAGTTGACGTGATGCATATGCAATTACTTGGCCACGTTGCATAAGGACACAACCAAGACCTTGGTTGGATGCATCACAATAAACGACAAAGTCGTCATTACCACTAGGAAGGGTTAGAATAGGAGCATTGCAGAGCTTGTGCTTTAGAGTTTGGAAAGCTTCTTCTTGTTTGGGTCCCCACTCGTAGTGCTTACATTTGTGAGTCAAGGCAGTGAGCGGGACCGCAATCTTGGAGAAATTTGAAATGAAACGACGGTAGTAACCTGCTAGTCCAAGAAATGAACGAATCTCGGTGGGAGTCTTAGGAGTACTCCAATTCTTTACCGCTTCGATCTTTGCCGGATCCACATGAATTCCCTTATCGTTGACTATGTGTCCCAAAAATTGAACCTCTTTTAGCCAGAATTCACACTTGGAGAACTTGGCGTATAGTTGTTCTTTCGTTAAGAGCTCTAGAATTAAACGAAGATGTTGTTCATGTTCCGCTTTCGTTTTAGAATAGATGAGAATGTCGTCAATGAAAACGATCACGAACTTGTCCAAATAAGGTTTGCATACACGGTTCTTGTGGTCCATGAAGACCGCAGGTGCATTAGTCAAACCGAATGGCATGACCATGAACTCGTAGTGACCGTACCTAGTCCGAAAGGCAGTCTTTGGAATGTCTTCATCGAGAACACGAAGTTGATGGTACCCGGAACGAAGGTCAATCTTGGAGAAACATGTTGAACCTTGAAGCTGATCGAAAAGATCGTCGATACGGGGTAAAGGATATCGGTTCTTAATTGTAAGTTTGTTGAGTTCACGATAATCAATGCACATTCGAAATGATCCATCCTTTTTCTTTACAAACAGCACGGGAGCACCCCAAGGTGAATGGCTCGGGCGGATGAATCCTTTGGATGAGAGTTCTTGTAATTGACTTGCAAGCTCTTGCATCTCGGAAGGTGCAAGACGGTAGGGGGCTTTTCCCATGGGAGTTGCCCCGGGCACAAGGTCGATACGAAACTCCACTTGCCTAGGGGGAGGAAGACCAGGTAAATCTTCGGGGAATACCTCGGGAAAATCTCGAATGATTGGAATGTCTTGCAATTTCTTACCCTTGTCTTTCGTGTCAACTATGTGGGCCAAGAAGGCAACGTACTTTTTCCGCAAATACTTTTGGGCCAATGTGCAAGACATGATTTGAAGACCACGGCATGGTTTTTCTCCGAACATAACTAACGTGTCGCCCGAAGAGAGAGGTATACGAATGCACTTTTCGTAGCAAATAACTTCGGCATGGTGCTTGGATAGCCAGTCCATGCCAATTATAATATCGAAGCTTCCCAATTGCATTGGAAGGAGATCAACAGAGAATTTATGATTATTAAGCTCGAGATTGCAGTCGCGGATAACAGAATTTATAGTAATAGCTTTTCCGTTTGCTATCTCCACGGAATAAGAATTGTCAAGTTTCGTTCTTTGTTTAGCAAGTCGAGATTCAAAGGTAAGAGATACAAAACTCCTATCGGCACCGGTATCAAATAAAACGGATGCATAATGATTATTTACGAGAAACGTACCGTTTATCACGTCATTGTTTGCTTGAGCCTCATTAGCGTTTATGTTAAATGCTCGTCCTTGAGGACCACCTTGATGATGAAGTTTCGGGCATCGGTCACGGAAATGGTTTGGATCTCCACATTCGTAACATGCCCGGCCATTGGGAGGTGCCGGATAGACGGGACGGTTGGCTGGAGCAGCTTGATGGACGGGAGGACGGGTACGGCAAGTAGTGATGTAACATCCCGAGTTTTAGAGCGCGAGAGAATTAACGAGGAATTAAAACTTAAATAAAAAGAAAGGGAGCGGGCTTGGGCCGGGGTGTATGGACCGAAAGGGGAAGGGTTTGGGCCCTTATAGGCCTCAAGAACAACCCAAAAGCCCCATTTCCATCCTCATTTCCGGATTCTAGAGAGAGAAAGTGAGAGAGAGTCTAGAGAGAGAAAGTCCCGGTTTTTGGATTAGAGCCTCAAGGATCGTTAGCAAGAGTCTCGTGGGTGTTTAGCAACGAAAAGGAAGTGATTACAGGTAACCGATTCTCCTAGATCTGAGTTTTAGTTCGTTTTTGGGCTTTTCGGGTTTTGGGTGAAAAGGTTATGTTTAATCAGATGAAACGGAAAGATAAGCATAGATTTGAGTTCCTTAATGGAAAACGAACGTTTTGAATGCAAACAGGTTCGGGATCTTGAAGTGATCAGACCCGAATGCGAAAGTTAGGGTTTTTCGCCAAGAACAGGTCATGCGCACTTGCTAAGTGCGCACCGAGCAGGTCCTGCGCACTTGCTAAGTGCGCAAGAAGAGGAACCTGCGCACTTGCTAAGTGCGCAGGGAGGGAAGCCTGCGCACTTGCTAAGTGCGCAGGAAGAGGGACCTGCGCACTTGCTAAGTGCGCAGGAAGCAGTGTCTTCGCACTTGCTAAGTGCGCAGGCATCAGGACTGATTAAGTAAAGTCAGTATGTTAGAGTGGTTAAACCGTTTAGCGTCGAGTTAAGTCTGATAAGTATCAAATTGCTATGATTGTTCAGATTGTGTGAGATCCAGTAGACCGTTGCAGCTTAGATACCAGGTGAGTTCTAATCTCCTTTTTGCCTTCTTTAGGGGTGGTGTGCATACTTAGTGTAAAGCGTTTATTATATTTTATATATTATAAACTGAAGTGAAAAGCTATGTTTAGTGTAAAGTTTAAAAGAGGCAAAAGTATGTTTTCAGTAAAGTAAGATATATCATTTGGCAAGCGTTTACTATATTTTCATATACATAAACAAAGGCATGATATATGTGCTAGTATGTTTTCAGTAAAGTAAGATATATCATTTGGCAAGCGTTTACTATATTTTCATATACATAAACAAAGGCATGATATATATGATAAGCTATGTTTCAGAAAGTAAGATGTATTTTATGATAAGCTATGTTTCAGAAAGTAAGATGTATTTTATGATAAGCTATGTTTCAGTAAAAGCAAAGATATATCATTTGGCAAGCGTTTACTATATTTTTATATACATAAACAAAGGCATGATATATGTGTTAAGATATATTTCAGTAAAAGCAAAGATATATCATTTGGCAAGCGTTTACTATATTTTTATAAACATAAACAAAGGCATGATATATGTTAAGTTATGAACAAGATTTACAGAAAGTTTTATGAACAATAAAGTGAACAGTTTTCCTTCGATAATATGTACCAGCTATAAAGGTCCTTGGGACAGATGTTACTTGTACAAGATGTCAGATATGAGTTCTACCCATTAGTAAGAACCTTTGGGTTCGTTAACGGTTGTACAACTGGGATGAGTGACGGCGGTTGCTCGGGAGGTCCACGCAACCTCCCCTTAGCGGTAATGTCGGTTCATGGACGTTAGCCATGGGGGCATTGACCACGTACTCGTCGGTTCATGGACGTTAGCCATGGGGGCGGTACAGTAGTAACTAAAGGAATTGACGGTTAAGCGGTAATGTCGGTTCATGGACGTTAGCCATGGGGGCATTGACTAGGTACTCGTCGGTTCATGGACGTTAGCCATGGGGGCGGTACAGTAGTGATAAGGAATTGACGGTTAAGCGGTAGTGTCGGTTCATGGACGTTAGCCATGGGGGCATTGACCAGGTACTTGTCGGTTCATGGATGTAAGCCATGAGGGCAGTACAGTAAAGAGGAATTGACGGTTTATTATACGTTTTAAACTGTTTGAAAAGTAAAGTATGTAAAGTTTAGCCATATGGGCAGTATAAATATGTTTTAGTAAATCTTTTGTATAATTGATTTAAAGTAAACGTTAGAACTCACTCAGCGTTGCTGATTTTTAGTATGCATATCAGTTAAGTGCAGGTTAGTTGACGGATGTGGATGCTTGGTTTAGAGAGAAGAGTTACCCGAAGATCAGTGTCTGGCATCCCGTTTATGTTTTATGTTATGTTTCTTTTGATTATGTTGATTAAGACAAGTTTCAGTTGTAATTGGCTAGTTATGTTTAGACATGTATGTTTCCGCTGCGTATGTTGAGATTTTAAAACGTTTCCGCTGTGTTAATGAATGTCTTATGTTTAAAAGTGCTATGTGTTGATGAGTAAATCCAATAAGTGAGGTCTCCCGGGTTTGGGGCCTCACAAGTTGGTATCAGAGCCATAGTTTGAGAGATTTGAACATCCTCGATGTTCAGACTTAAACTGAGAATGGGACAAGTAGCGGATGCCAGTAACGGGTAACTCAAGCCAAAGCACCAGAAGTGGATAGTGAGTAAAGTTTACCTTTTAGAGTGTCAAGATAAGAATAGAGGCTTTAGTGGAACCATGAAAGCGAATAAATAGAAAACGAGAAGTGATGTAATGGTTAAATGCAGATGGCCAGTGTATATTAACATCTTACCTTACTTATGGTGTTCTACATATTCCCTAGCATGATGAAATTAAATCTTTTGTTCTCTATCTTTCAGTTAGAAATGGCTAGACGTGGAGGAACTAGAGGAAGTGGAGGAGGAAGACGTGGTGGACGTACATGCCGCCGCGGTGGAACTAGCATAAATCAAATGATCGAGGGGAGTGTACACACTACCCATACTGACACAGAGGTTAGTCAGCACAATGTTGAGCATGCGGAAGGAGATGACCAGACGTTTGAGTTTGAACCAGTAGTACAAGCAGCTATTAGCCGCGAGTTTACCCGATTGCTGAAAGAAACCTTACCGGCTATACTAGACGAAGCGTTGAGGAAGGCTAAGGAAAACCCCAACGTAACCCCAGCCACTGAAGGGCCAGTGGTGCTTCCAGCCATGGGAGGACCAGTTCTGGTGGAGAATGTTGCACCGCCTACTCGCGGGTGCGATTACAAGGCATTTCGTGGGTGTGATCCCCCTGAGCTAACTGGGGAGAAAGAAGCGGCAGACACTTTAGATTGGATCAATGGCATGGAATCCACCATCAGCCTCAGTGATTGTCGACCGGATCAAGCGGTCAGGTTCGCAGCTAAGTCACTAAAGGGAGAGGCAGCACACTGGTGGGAGACTGTGAAACAAGCGAAGGGTGACCAAGCGGTCGAACTAATGAGGTGGAATGATCTGAAAGCGTTAGTAATTGAGAAGTTCTGTCCTAAGAACGAAGTCCACAAGGTGGAGAGAGAGTTCCTGACGTTGCAAGCCGGACTAATGACTCACAGACAATATACTTCCAAGTACAACGAACTGGCACGCCTGGTGCCTCATCTTGTAACCACAGAGGAGAGGAGGATTCACTATTATGTTCAAGGGTTGCCTCCAAAGATACGTACCTTTGTAAGGGCCAACACACCGAGTACCTTTGAGTCGGTGGTTGTTTTGAGCGGAGTTGTCTATGATGACATTGCCTCTGAAGTCATTTCTGAAGCACCTAAGAAACAAGCGGCTAAGCGGACTGGGGAGGAACTTCAGGGTCCTAGTGATAGGAGGTCAAGGTTAGAAGCAGAGGGTCTGTGTGGAAAGTGTGGGAAAAGGCACGGAGGAGAGTGCAGAGCTGGGCAAGCGGGTTGCTTTAAGTGTGGAAGGTTTGGACACCAATCACGTGACTGCACGGCGAAGCCTAAGTGCCACAACTGTGGGGAGCCAGGGCATTTGAGCAGAGATTGTAGAAAGCGCAAAGAGCCTGAAGCGGGAGGATCCGGAAAGGGTAAGGGTGCAGAGAAAGAACCTTACATCAACAAGGCCATAGCAAGGGTTTACCAGATGACTCAGTAAGGTACGTTGCAAACTCTTATTTGTGATATGCCAGGTTTATGTTATTATTTCCTTAAGTGATTAGTTAGCACCATCAGCTTAGAAGCCTTAGAGCTAGATATTATCCGGATTAGATCCTCAGTGGTAGTTAATCACAATGGCCTTCATGACCAAGCTGCCTTGCATAGCTACGGTTTATGCCACCCATTCTGTGATTTGCTATCAGTATAGCTTATGGCAGGTTTCGAGGACGAAACCTATTGTAAGGAGGGTAGACTTGTAACATCCCGAGTTTTAGAGCGCGAGAGAATTCACGAGGAATTAAAACTTAAATAAAAAGAAAGGGAGCGGGCTTGGGCCGGGGTGTATGGGCCGAAAGGGGAAGGGTTTGGGCCCTTATAGGCCTCAAGAACAACCCAAAAGCCCCATTTCCATCCTCATTTCCGGATTCTAGAGAGAGAAAGTGAGAGAGAGTCTAGAGAGAGAAAGTCCCGGTTTTTGGATTAGAGCCTCAAGGATCGTTAGCAAGAGTCTCGTGGGTGTTTAGCAACGAAAAGGAAGTGATTACAGGTAACCGATTCTCCTAGATCTGAGTTTTAGTTCGTTTTTGGGTTTTTTGGGTTTTGGGTGAAAAGGTTATGTTTAATCGGATGAAACGGAAAGATAAGCATAGATTTGAGTTCCTTAATGGAAAACGAACGTTTTGAATGCAAACAGGTTCAGGATCTTGAAGTGATCAGACCCGAATGCGAAAGTTAGGGTTTTTCGCCAAGAACAGGTCGTGCGCACTTGCTAAGTGCGCACCGAGCAGGTCCTGCGCACTTGCTAAGTGCGCAGGAAGAGGAACCTGCACACTTGCTAAGTGCGCAGGGAGGGAAGCCTGCGCACTTGCTAAGTGCGCAGGAAGAGGGACCTGCGCACTTGCTAAGTGCGCAGGAAGCAGTGTCTGCGCACTTGCTAAGTGCGCAGGCATCAGGACTGATTAAGTAAAGTCAGTATGTTAGAGTGGTTAAACCGTTTAGCGTCGAGTTAAGTCTGATAAGTATCAAATTGCTATGATTGTTCAGATTGTGTGAGATCCAGTAGACCGTTGCAGCTTAGATACCAGGTGAGTTCTAATCCCCTTTTTGCCTTTTTTAGGGGTGGTGTGCATACTTAGTGTAAAGCGTTTATTATATTTTATATATTATAAACTGAAGTGAAAAGCTATGTTTAGTGTAAAGTTTAAAAGAGGCAAAAGTATGTTTTCAGTAAAGTAAGATATATCATTTGGCAAGCGTTTACTATATTTTCATATACATAAACAAAGGCATGATATATGTGCTAGTATGTTTTCAGTAAAGTAAGATATATCATTTGGCAAGCGTTTACTATATTTTCATATACATAAACAAAGGCATGATATATATGATAAGCTATGTTTCAGAAAGTAAGATGTATTTTATGATAAGCTATGTTTCAGAAAGTAAGATGTATTTTATGATAAGCTATGTTTCAGAAAGTAAGATGTATTTTATGATAAGCTATGTTTCAGTAAAAGCAAAGATATATCATTTGGCAAGCGTTTACTATATTTTTATATACATAAACAAAGGCATGATATATGTGTTAAGATATATTTCAGTAAAAGCAAAGATATATCATTTGGCAAGCGTTTACTATATTTTTATATACATAAACAAAGACATGATATATGTTAAGTTATGAACAAGATTTACAGAAAGTTTTATGAACAGTAAAGTGAACAGTTTTCCTTCGGGAATATGTACCAGCTATAAAGGTCCTTGGGACAGATGTTACTTGTACAAGATGTCAGATATGGGTTCTACCCATTAGTAAGAACCTTTGGGTTCGTTAACGGTTGTATAACTGGGATGAGTGACGGCGGTTGCTCGGGAGGTCCACGCAACCTCCCCTTAGCGGTAATGTCGGTTCATGGACGTTAGCCATGGGGGCATTGACCACGTACTCGTCGGTTCATGGACGTTAGCCATGGGGGCGGTACAGTAGTAACAAAAGGAATTGACGGTTAAGCGGTAATGTCGGTTCATGGACGTTAGCCATGGGGGCATTGACTAGGTACTCGTCAGTTCATGGACGTTAGCCATGGGGGCGGTACAGTAGTGACAAGGAATTGACGGTTAAGCGGTAGTGTCGGTTCATGGACGTTAGCCATGGGGGCATTGACCAGGTACTTGTCGGTTCATGGATGTAAGCCATGAGGGCAGTACAGTAAAGAGGAATTGACGGTTTATTATACGTTTTAAACTGTTTGAAAAGTAAAGTATGTAAAGTTTAGCCATATGGGCAGTATAAATATGTTTTAGTAAATCTTTTGTATAATTGATTTAAAGTAAACGTTAGAACTCACTCAGCGTTGCTGATTTTTAGTATGCATATCAGTTAAGTGCAGGTTAGTTGACGGATGTGGATGCTTGGTTTAGAGAGAAGAGTTACCCGAAGATCAGTGTCTGGCATCCCGTTTATGTTTTATGTTATGTTTCTTTTGATTATGTTGATTAAGACAAGTTTCAGTTGTAATTGGCTAGTTATGTTTAGACATGTATGTTTCCGCTGCGTATGTTGAGATTTTAAAACGTTTCCGCTGTGTTAATGAATGTCTTATGTTTAAAAGTGCTATGTGTTGATGAGTAAATCCAATAAGTGAGGTCTCCCGGGTTTGGGGCCTCACAAGTTGGTATCAGAGCCATAGTTTGAGAGATTTGAACATCCTCGATGTTCAGACTTAAACTGAGAATGGGACAAGTAGCGGATGCCAGTAACGGGTAACTCAAGCCAAAGCACCAGAAGTGGATAGTGAGTAAAGTTTACCTTTTAGAGTGTCAAGATAAGAATAGAGGCTTTAGTGGAACCATGAAAGCGAATAAATAGAAAACGAGAAGTGATGTAATGGTTAAATGCAGATGGCCAGTGTATATTAACATCTTACCTTACTTATGGTGTTCTACATATTCCCTAGCATGATGAAATTAAATCTTTTGTTCTCTATCTTTCAGTTAGAAATGGCTAGACGTGGAGGAACTAGAGGAAGTGGAGGAGGAAGACGTGGTGGACGTACATGCCGCCGCGGTGGAACTAGCATAAATCAAATGATCGAGGGGAGTGTACACACTACCCATACTGACACAGAGGTTAGTCAGCACAATGTTGAGCATGCGGAAGGAGATGACCAGACGTTTGAGTTTGAACCAGTAGTACAAGCAGCTATTAGCCGCGAGTTTACCCGATTGCTGAAAGAAACCTTACCGGCTATACTAGACGAAGCGTTGAGGAAGGCTAAGGAAAATATAAATATAATTTAAATTATAAATTATATAAATATTTTCTTTTAATAAGTAAATTTTTATAAAATTTACTTATTTTTAGTTTAATTAAATCAATAATTTCATTGATTTAATTACAAAACAAAATTAGTGAAAATTAGTAAAAATGTCTAAAAGTTCCAGAAACTTAATATTTTGTTAAAAATATATAAATTAAGTTTATGTAATTTTTGTAAAATTTTTGGAATAGATTTACTAATTTTAAATAAATAATCCAAGTTTTAAATTTAGACTTTTAAATAATTAATTTTATAAACTCAGAAAGTTTTCTGTTTTTTATTTTATAAAACAGTAGAGAATTTTATTACAAAAATTTGGACTATTTATTTGTACATTTTCAAGTTGTAAATAAAAAGTTATGAATTTTTAAAGATTAAAGATTTAATTAATAAAAATAAAAAATAGGAAAATGTTGAAAAATGGGCGAACCGGCCAAAAGCCGGATCGAACCTGGGCTACTTGGCTCAGCGGCAGTGCACCTGACCGTTGGGCCAAGTGGCTAACCTGGTTATAAGTGCATTTGGGTTATATTTAACTCGGATCTTGGGTCCGGTTTGTGTTCGTTTAAGCCAAAAAGGTTCACGGCTGAGGGCCTTAGCCGGGCTCAAACCCATGACCTCTCGCTCGTAATACGCGCACCCGGCCATCTCGGCCAAGTGACTAACCCGTAAACAAACGGAGAGAGGTTCCTTTTACCAACGTTTTCGAATTTAAAATCCCAAATCCGTTTGAACGCAAGAACCCTAATCTGAGTTTGTTCGAATTCGACGAATCCGTATAATAGGAACTCAATTAACCATAGGGCTTTTGTTATACGTTCAATTCCGAGTTTAATGACGTATCAAATTACCTGTAAGATCAACTGATCGAAGTTCTGGACTCGATGTTCAGTTCGTCTGAACTGAGATTCCGAGAGAGAGAATTAGAGGGTGTTAGGAGTTGTGATTTGTTTCAAATGGACGAATTAGGTGTCGTCGAGGTTTCTATAACATCAATTCGTCAATCAATGCGTGAATTATTGAGTTTTGATTACGGGTTTAAGACGGTTTAAAGTTTTAGCCGTTTTCAACTGTTACGAGTTCAATTCCTCGAATTAACGAGTTCATCATACTCGTTTAATGATAATAAACGAATAGCAGTTACAAGTTTTCGAATTCGAATCCTTAAAACGCGTTTTCGAATAATCAGAACCCAAAACCGGGTTCCCCTTGTTTCGAACCCACGATCCCTTTTGGGTGGGTTTTAAAACAGAAAATTACAACTTTGGTCCCTAAGGTTTGTTAAGTTGACTCCGGTCAACTTAAACTTGAAAATAAGTTTGAGGAAAGGCAGTTTAGCCCTTGTAGTTAAGTTTTAACCAAAAACTAAGTTAGTTAGGTTATATAGGGTTTTTAGTTAATTAATTTGATATATTTGATATTTAAATGTATAAATTACATTTAAATTATAAAAGAATTGTTTATTTCTATAAAAATGATATAAAATGACATATTTTTATAAAACTTTATTTTAAAAATATTTATTTAATTAAACTTTATTTATTTGATTTATTTAGGAATAAATCTTATTATTTCTTAAAAATTCATAATAATTTTATAAAAATCATTTTTTTAATTTATATAATTTGTGTTTTAATTGAATAAGACACAATTAAGATTTTTTCCAAATTAATTAAGTACAATTTTTTTTTATTTTTTATTTTTACACTTAGATAATTTATGAGATTTATTTTATATAGTTTAGGGACTTTATTCAAATACCATGTATATTAGCCCTAATACATAGTTTGAGTAATTCATTTAAGAATTTTCACATATTATTAAATATGGATAATTAGGGTTTACAATAAATGCCAATTGGCCGGAAATTGTAAACGGAAAAAGTACAGATATTACAGTCTCCCCTACTTTAGGAAATTTCGTCCCGAAATTAAGTAGAGGAGTTTGTGAACAGGTGTGGGTACTTGGCCTTCATTTGATCTTCACGTTCCCAAGTGAACTCGGGTCCTCGTTTAGATTGCCAACGTACTTTCACAATCGGAATTCGGCTTCTTTTAAGTTGTTTGATCTCTCGATCCATGATTTCAATAGGCTTTTCCACGAAGTGCATCGACTCGTCAATGTGAACTTCGTCAAGAGGAACTTGGAGGTTTCCCTCGGCAAGACACTTCTTGAGGTTAGATACATGAAACGTGGGATGTACATTGCTAAGCTTGTCGGGTAATTCCAACTCGTAAGCAACTTTCCCGATACGTTTGATGATTTTGAAAGGTCCAACGTATCGCGGTGTGAATTTCCCTTTCTTCCCAAACCGGACAACGCCTTTCCAAGGTGATACCTTTAAAAGAACCATGTCACCAACTTGGAATTCAAGAGGTCTTCTACGAATATCAGCATTCTTCTTTTGTCTCTCCCGAGCCAAACGAAGATTGTCGCGAACTTGGATGATTCGATCAGTGGTGTCTTGGACTAGAGCGGAACCAGTGATTTGTGCTTCACCGACCTCATCCCAGCCAAGAGGAGAACGACAATGGCGACCATATAAAGCTTTGAAGGGTGCCATCTCGATACTAGCATGGTAGCTGTTGTTATACGAAAACTCAGCTAGTGGAAGATATTTGTCCCAATTGCCTCCAAAGTCAAGGACGCAAGCACGTAACATATCTTCAAGAGTTTGAATCGTTCTTTCCGTTTGACCATCAGTTTGGGGATGGTAAGCTGTACTCAAATTCAATTGAGTACCCATGAACGATTGTAGAGATCCCAAAAAACGGGAAGTGAAACGACTATCACGATCAGATATGATATTAAGAGGAACACCATGTAGACGAACGATCTCATCCAAATAAACTTGAGCCAACTTCTCAGCTCCCCAATCATCACGAATTGCGAGAAAAGCTGATTTCGTGAGTCGGTCCACGATTACCCAAATGTTATCAAATCCTCGAGGTGTTCTTGGAAGTTTGGTGATAAAATCCATGGAAATACACTCCCATTTCCACATTGGAATCTCGGGTTGTTCAAGCAAACCCGAAGGTCGTTGATGTTCAATCTTGACCTTAGAACAAGTAAGACATTTTGAAACGTACACGGCAACATCTTTCTTCATGCCGGGCCACCAATAGTGTTGGCGAAGGCCTTTGTACATTTTATCGGCTCCTGGGTGTATAGAATAACGAGTTTTGTGAGACTCGTCAAAAATTAAAGTACGAAGATCATCCCGATCAGGAACCCATAAGCGGTTTAAGAAGTGTAGCAACCCATTGGGTCGAGTCTCCAATTGTTTTTCAACTCCACAACCCAATTCTTTTTGCATGTTGCCCTCGGAAAGAACCGTTTGTTGAGCTTTAAGAATTTTGGTCTCGATATCCGATTTAATAAGAGCACAACATATGTTAGGATATTCTTTCCGACTTAACGCATCAGCCACCACGTTAGCTTTCCCTGGATGATATTTGATTTCGCAATCATAATCATTTAACAGTTCCATCCAACGACGTTGTCTCATGTTTAAGTCTTTTTGGTTGAATATATGTTGCAAACTCTTGTGATCGGTAAAGATTTCACATTTGGTTCCATAGAGATAATGTCTCCAAATTTTGAGAGCAAACACGACCGCACCAAGTTCGAGGTCGTGAGTGGTGTAGTTATCTTCATGAACCTTAAGTTGTCTTGAGGCATAAGCAATCACCTTACCCCTTTGCATGAGAACGCATCCAAGTCCTTGCTTTGAAGCATCACAGAAAACAACGAAGTCGTCGCTGCCATCGGGAAGAGATAGGACTGGAGCATGGCACAGTTTTTCTTTAAGAGTTTGGAACGCTTCTTCTTGCTCTTGTCCCCATTCAAAGATCCTACCCTTATGAGTTAGGGCAGTGAGAGGAACAGCAATCTTGGAAAAGTTAGAAATAAAGCGTCGATAATATCCTGCTAGTCCAAGAAAAGAACGGATTTCTGTTGGTGTTTTAGGAGCAATCCAATTCTTTACAGCTTCAATTTTAGCAGGATCAACATGAATCCCAGCCTCGTTAATAACATGACCTAGGAATTGGACTTCCTTTAGCCAGAATTCACATTTGGAGAATTTAGCATAAAGTTGTTCCTGTTTAAGAAGATCAAGTACTAAGCGAAGATGTTCTTCATGTTCTTGCTTAGATTTTGAGTAGATAAGAATATCGTCAATGAAGACAATGACGAATTTATCCAAATAAGGTCGACAAACACGATTCATCAAATCCATGAACACGGCAGGTGCGTTAGTCAAACCGAATGGCATGACAACAAACTCGTAGTGTCCATAGCGAGTTCTAAAAGCTGTTTTGGGAATGTCTTCCTCCTTAACACGTAGTTGGTGATAACCCGAACGAAGATCGATCTTTGAGAAAATAGAAGCTCCTTGGAGTTGATCAAATAAATCGTCAATCCTTGGAAGTGGGTATCGATTCTTGACAGTCAATTTGTTGAGTTCCCGATAGTCGATACACATCCTGAAAGATCCATCCTTCTTCTTGACGAATAAGACAGGTGCTCCCCATGGTGAGGAACTAGGACGTATGAATCCTTTATCAGAGAGTTCTTGAAGTTGACTAGCAAGTTCTTGCATTTCAGATGGTGCAAGACGATATGGTGCTCTTGCCACAGGAGTTGCACCAGGCACAAGGTCGATACGAAACTCGACTTGTCGTGTAGGGGCAATTCCCGGTAGGTCTTCCGGAAATACTTCAGCAAAGTCCTTAATCACAGGAATATCAGCCATAAGTTTACCCTTGTCCTTCTCTTTCACAACGTGAGCTAGAAAAGCTGGATAATTCTTGTTGAGGTACTTCTGAGCTTTTGTTATAGTCACCAGTTTTAAGCCTTTGGGTTGTTTCTCTCCATACACGTGTAGTACTTCACCAGACGGCAGAGGAATCTTTATGAATTTGTCGGCACAAACGATCTCAGCACGATGTTTGGATAACCAATCCATGCCGACGATCACGTCGAAACTCCCAAGTTGCATAGGAGTTAAGTCAATAGAGAAAGTATGTTCGTTAAGTTGTAGTTGATTGTTTGCAATAATTGAGTCAACTTTAACGGATTTCCCGTTAGCTACTTCTACATTATAAGTTTTGTCTAGCTGGGTTCTAGTCTTAGCAAGCATTGGTTCAAAGTCAAAGGACACGAAACTTTTATCCGCACCAGAATCAAACAAAATAGTAGCATATTGATTATTGATCAGATACGTACCATTGACAACATCGTTGTCGGCTTGAGCTTGACTAGCAGTAATGGTGTAGACTCGGACTTTGGAAGCAGAGATTGAAGCTTTTATTGCATTGGCCAGTAACGGACATTTATCCTTGAAGTAACTTGGATCTCCACATTGGAAACAAGCCTTAACAGTTAAGGATGGTGTGTTTTGTATCACGTTATGGCCTTGCACTTGAGATTGAGTGTTGCTTGGGGTTCGGCAACGATCTTGAGTATGTCCCAATCTTTTGCACTTTGTGCAAACCCAACATGGTGCATTGGGAAGATGGTGAGACTTGCAAATATCACATTGAGGATAACTCCCCGAATAAGCCTTCTTGGTTGGACTGAAGGTAGTAGTAGTAGTAGCAGGTGCTACTTGGCTCACAGGTTGAGCAGGTGTAACAGTCCCATAATTTTGTTTATGATTGGACTTTCTCTTCCTGTTTCTACCAGTAGGTTCAGGTTTAGAAGTCACAGCAGCAACCACAGCAGGTTTCTTCCCTCCTTTGCGGTGAAGGATTCCCGCATCGACATAAGTGTCGGTAAGTGTGGCTGAAAGACGAACAGCTTCTTCGATAGTAGCAGGTCTACTACTAAGAACAGCACTCCTGATTTGAATTGGGAGTCCCTTGCAGAATTTCTCAATCTTCCTAGCCAAGGTGTCGACTAGGTGAGGAACGAGTAGACAAAGCTCATAAAAACGAGTGACATAAGCAGAATTATCACCACTATCTTGGGAGAGAGTCCAAAATTCCTCCTCGATCTTCATCATTTCGTTTCGAGGACAGAACTCATTGATCATGAGTTCCTTGAATTCAGCCCAAGGAAGAGCCATAGCAACAAGAACGGTGCGAGTAGTTTTCTCGCCGTTCCACCAAGTTAGTGCACGCTTTTGAAAGACGCTTGAGCCATATTGGACCTTGAGTGCCTCGGGAACACCGGCATTAAGGAAGGTGTTCTCAATGCCCTCAAACCATTGGAGTAGTCCAGTGGCTCCTTCATGACCCGAATACTTTGGTGGTGAACACGAATTAAAGTATTTGAAGTTGCAAGCATTGTTGTTGTTATTAGAAGAGCTTTGATCACGATGTTGAAACAGAGCTGGTAGTATTGCAGCAATCCGATCAACAATTTGTTGTGTGAGTGCCGGATTTGTATCAACGGGATCAGACATTCTATAAGAAAATAAAGTAAAATGCAAGTTTGAGATGAATAATAATATTCAAGAGTTAAGCTTTGAAAGTAAAGATAGGCTTAAGTTTAAACACATAGTTAGTAATTGTGTTGGTTGGGTTTTACCTCACAATTACTTAGGACATATCAAGGTTAATAAGATTTCAACAATATTTGAGAAAGTCATGCTTTAGCCTATAAGTGAACACTCATCCCGAGAATCCCCAGGTAAGCGTAACAGGTCCAGTAATTTGGATTTGTACGAATACGCTTGCCTAGACAGGAAACTCAGAATACAGGCATTCACCCTTCCAGATTGCACGAGTTTCTGAACATTGTCAAAGTCTTAAACCTTAACGAGACTTTGGATAGACTTACAAAGTCTAGGGGGTTTTATAAAATATTTTAAAACATTGAAGAATTTCATATAAAAGAATATTGATGGAAATATAAGGTAAAGTCTTAGAATTTTGAGGATTTGTAAGATTTGTGTTAAAGATTTAGAATTTAACAAATAAACACATAAGTTCCTAATCATGCAAGACTAAAAGAGGGTCCTAAAGTTATAGTCTAGGTTAAAGATTTCTAATAACCTAAATCCCTATAACCAAGGCTCTGATACCAATCTGTCACACCCCGACCGGGCGGCGGAACACGTCGGAGTATGACCCGAGTTGTAACCAGATTGCTCGTAGCACTTGGAACTATTAAAATTTCATAATTTTATTCAATAAAATTAAAAGTGCTTCAAAGGCTACAAGTAGTTCAAATAAACAAGACAAAACATAGTTCCAAACAAGATAAAATCAGATTTCAAGTTTCTAAGTCCAAGCCTAAGTGTTGAACATAAATCAAGCGTTGCTTGAACTTGGTGCACCTGAAACATGTTTAAAATAAGAGTTATCAACAAAATGAATTGTTGGTGAGCAATCATGGTAGATATAGATATAATATAGTTGAGATAAAAGTACAAATTCCATGCTAAGACAAGTTGTACATTATAGTCTTATTGTATATACACACAATCCAAATTAAACCTTCCTTTTAAGATTTATCCAATTCAGATTGTCCAACATATAGTTAACAGTTTTTCAGTATCAGAATTCATTACATGCATCCTGGATCAAAGAAATGCATGGGGTAGCTAACCCACATGGTACCACTAATTCCATTCCTAGGCTGTAGAAACAGTTAATAATATGAACTAGTGTAATCAACAAATAAGCCACATAATGCAATTAAACAAGTCTAACATATGGGAATTTGTTTCAAGTTGTGAGATTTGTCAATTGTGTAAGTGTGGTTAAATAGAAACATGTTTCACCCCAAAAGTGGTAAAATGTATAAAGAGGGGCATGAAAACTCACCTGGTTTGTAAGTAGTTTCCAAGCTAAGTTTGATCCAAAGATATAATCCAAAGTAGGTCACAATTAACCTATTATAGTTGTAGTTTAGTCATTTAGTTTAAAGGAAATAAGCTAAGGTTCGTTCGTGTTCTCGAATTTGGGAAATTAGGGTTTTGGAAAGTTTAAGGTTTGAAATGTAATTTGGTTATAGTTTAAGGTGTGTAAGTATTTAAATTACTAAATGATTATGTTTAGTAATTTAAATATAATTTCTGATTTTATAAAATATTTTAAGAGATTATTTAATTAATTACTTATTTAGTAATTTAGTTAATAAATGTGTTTAATTAACTAAATATGTCAAAAAGATAGTAAAAATATAAATATAATTTAAATTATAAATTATATAAATATTTTCTTTTAATAAGTAAATTTTTATAAAATTTACTTATTTTTAGTTTAATTAAATCAATAATTTCATTGATTTAATTACAAAACACAATTAGTGAAAATTAGTAAAAATGTCTAAAAGTTCCAGAAACTTAATATTTTGTTAAAAATATATTAATTAAGTTTATGTAATTTTTGTAAAATTTTTGGAATAGATTTACTAATTTTAAATAAATAATCCAAGTTTTAAATTTAGACTTTTAAATAATTAATTTTATAAACTCAGAAAGTTTTCTATTTTTTATTTTATAAAACAGTAGAGAATTTTATTACAAAAATTTGGACTATTTATTTGTACATTTTCAAGTTGTAAATAAAAAGTTATGAATTTTTAAAGATTAAAGATTTAATTAATAAAAATCAAAAATAGGAAAATGTTGAAAAATGGGCGAACCGGCCACAAAGGCGGATCGAACCTGGGCTACTTGGCTCAGCGGCAGTGCACCTGACCGTTGGGCCAAGTGGCTAACCTGGTTATAAGTGCATTTGGGTTATATTTAACCCGGATCTTGGGTCCGGTTTGTGTTCGTTTAAGCCAAAAAGGTTCACGGGTGAGGGCCTTAGCCGGGCTCAAACCCGTGACCTCTCGCTCGTAATACGCGCACCCGGCCATCTCGGCCAAGTGACTAACCCGTAAACAAACGGAGAGAGGTTCCTTTTACCAACGTTTTCGAATTTAAAATCCCAAATCCGTTTGAACGCAAGAACCCTAATCTGAGTTTGTTCGAATTCGACGAATCCGTATAATAGGAACTCAATTAACCATAGGGCTTTTGTTATACGTTCAATTCCGAGTTTAATGACGTATCAAATTACCTGTAAGATCAACTGATCGAAGTTCTGGACTCGATGTTCAGTTCGTCTGAACTGAGATTCCGAGAGAGAGAATTAGAGGGTGTTAGGAGTTGTGATTTGTTTCAAATGGATGCATTAGGTGTCGTCGAGGTTTCTATAACATCAATTCGTCAATCAATGCGTGAATTATTGAGTTTTGATTACGGGTTTAAGACGGTTTAAAGTTTTAGCCGTTTTCAACTGTTACGAGTTCAATTCCTCGAATTAACGAGTTCATCATACTCGTTTAATGATAATAAACGAATAGCAGTTACAAGTTTTCGAATTCGAATCCTTAAAACGCGTTTTTGAATAATCAGAACCCAAAACCGGGTTCCCCTTGTTTCGAACCCACGATCCCTTTTGGGTGGGTTTTAAAACAGAAATTTACAACTTTGGTCCCTGAGGTTTGTTAAGTTGACTCCAGTCAACTTAAACTTGAAAATAAGTTTGAGGAAAGGCAGTTTAGCCCTTGTAGTTAAGTTTTAACCAAAAACTAAGTTAGTTAGGTTATATAGGGTTTTTAGTTAATTAATTTGATATATTTGATATTTAAATGTATAAATTACATTTAAATTATAAAAGAATTGTTTATTTCTATAAAAATGATATAAAATGACATATTTTTATAAAACTTTATTTTAAAAATATTTATTTAATTAAACTTTATTTATTTGATTCATTTAGGAATAAATCTTATTATTTCTTAAAAATTCATAATAATTTTATAAAAATCATTTTTTTAATTTATATAATTTGTGTTTTAATTGAATAAGACACAATTAAGATTTTTTCCAAATTAATTAAGTACAAATTTTTTTTTTTTTTTTTTTTTACACTTAGATAATTTATGAGATTTATTTTATATAGTTTAGGGACTTTATTCAAATACCATGAATATTAGCCCTAATACATAGTTTGAGTAATTCATTTAAGAATTTTCACATATTATTAAATATGGATAATTAGGGTTTACAATAAATGCCAATTGGCCGGAAATTGTAAACGGAAAAAGTACAGATATTACAGTCTCCCCTACTTTAGGAAATTTCGTCCCGAAATTAAGTAGTTGAGTTTGTGAACAGGTGTGGGTACTTGGCCTTGAGAGACAGAAGTGAAGTATACAGGCAAGAAAATGTGGGGGTGGGGGATAAATGTCACACCCCGACCGATGGCGGAATCATCGAGGCGGACATTAGAATGATTGTTCAAAAGCACATGATAACTAAAAGGTTTCATAATTCATTACTTAAATTTAAAGACAACAAGATCCAAATACAATACATTTCAAATAACCTAGTCTAGTTAAAAACATTGATTTATTTAACTAGGTCCATAGTTCCTTAAGTGGAGAAATCTTCAGCAAATAGTCATATATCCAAACCTGAAACATTATTTAAATCAAGTGTCAACTAAAAAGTTGGTGAGTACATAGGTTTAGTAATCCCGGTAAATAGTAGTGTAAATCGTTTTGCAACTCATTGTTTATCTTGTTAAACATAGTATATGATGTAACATTTATTTAATCACAATTCAAACCGAATTTGACGCGCTTGAACAGAGCACAACAGCTAAGTCCGGTATGTTTGAATATAGTTACCCACTATATCCGATATGATTGAATATAACACGCGGTTATATCCGAGTATGCAGTAATAAACACCCTAACCGGGTGGGCTGGTCAGTCACAATAGATCTATCAATATTACAGTTGGTTGTCTTGTGTTTAAATGTATGTACATCCAAAGAATAAGCATATAGTCTCATGTATAACACGTATAAACAATGTGAGTAGCATGTATAATGTTTCACCCCAAAACGTATAAAAATGTAAAATATGGGCTATGTAACTCACCTTGCAAGCGGGTATTTTTTCACGCGTGTAGGTGATAAGTATGCGGAAGCCTAAGTAAGTTGATACCCTATGTAGATAAATGGGTATTATTGTATGCGTATAGGTGTGTATTTGTATTTAAATGTATATAGGCTTTAATATGATTTTCCTAAATATTTATTTGTATAAAGTATAGAAATAGAATGATAATGGTTTTTGTAAAACTTTAACTTATAAGGATATATATGTATTTTGTTTTAAACAAGTATTATTATATTTAATGTATTTATATAAAATAACAAATAAAAGAAAAGTCTTTATTTGACTAATTATGTTGATATTTAAAATTTATTTAAACAAGTTTATTGAAAATATTGCTAGGTTTATATAAAAAGATGAGACATTTTATATATTAAATGTATTTTATTAAGTTTATAAAAATGTTACAAGAGTTATAAAAAAATATAGGATATTTTATATATAAAAATGTATTTAAATAAGTTTATAAAATATTACAAGATTTATAAAAGTATGAGATATTTCATATATAAAAATGTATTTAAATAATATTACAAGATTTATAAAAATAGGATAGTTTATGGATTAAAAGATCGTTTAACCGGTTTCAAAATAAACGAACGAGTTAACCGACTCGTATTGGTTTTCATTGTGTACATATGGTATTAAAATATGGTGGGATAATTAAATAAACTAAATTATATTTTTAAAACAGAAAATAGAAAAAAAATGGGTTGGGCCGTAGGCCACCCGGATCGAACCCGCGACCTGTGACACAAACACACACACACGCATAACCAGCCGGGCTACTGCCCATCGCTGGTTATGCGTGTGTCGTTTAATTGATATACACATATCCAGAATTGGTCGCTGGTCCTCGGCAACCGGCAAACCATGTCCGAGGACTTGGGTTTGCCCGGAAACTGTCGCGCGAATGCCTCGATTTTGATCCGAAAAGTTTACCAGGGATAAGTAAAGGACAGGGGAATCGATTTGAGACTCGTACCAAGTCGAAGCAGGCCTGGCCGGCAAAAGTATTTTGTCCGAAAAAGTCCAAAGCTTGAATCGAACTTTTAGATGGAATTAGCTTCTGAATCCTTGGTCACAGCTTCTTTCAGGGACGACGAAAGTGATGGAATTCTCAATTTGGAGTGAGAGTGTGCGGAAGGATGGTAACGAGTTCGTGCAGGGCCGACAATGGCTATTTATAGCCGAGCCTGATTCCTATGCTCAAACGTGCAATTGGACACGTCCCGACTGTCACACCCCAAATTCAACTAACGGAGTTTTACCGTTTAGAAGGTGACACACCAGGATCTCTGTCATTAATTATATCAAACGACACTATATGAGACTTCAAAAGTCATAACATAAATGTTCAGAGTTAAACGCGGAAGCGTAAACGTTAGAGTGAAACCAAAAGTAATTACACGCAATAAGCGTTAATTAATATAAATGAGTAAAACTGTTTAAAATGTTTGAAATGAATGATATGACAGTAGAACTCCATGCATGTCCTAAGTGTGCAACCTGTGCCAAAGCGACCTGAGAAACATGTAAGAAAAAGTGTCAACACAAGGTTGGTGAGTTCACAGGTTTGTATGTAAATAAATTGTTTGAGTGTTGCTGGATCCACATACGTAAGTCACACCTATTGCTAGCTAGACAATGTACAAGTTACTCTAAATGTTCGCAACCGAAGCTGACTGTTTGTGTTTGGTGCCTTCCGCCATTGCTAACATCAACAATGGCAAGTGCTAAGGACAATTCACACCCGTTAGACCTCCAATCTAGTTAGCGCGACTAACCTGGGTGGGGTTTGTCAAACCCAGTAGTACTACTCAAATTTCCTCGCTATACTCCATATATTAACGGTCCGAGTGTGTAAGGACTTTGCATGTTATGTTTGCACTTAGGTACACAAGTGGTAATGAAATACTATGTGATCCATGTCCGTGTGTATGTCTCTCCCTGGCTGGGAGACAAGTAACGGATGCCTGTTCGTATGCATGTTTCTCCCCAACGGGAAAACAAGTAAAATACTGTTTGTGTGTATGCATGTTTCTCCCCAACGGGAAAACAAGTAAAATACTGTTTGTGAGTATGCATGTTTCTCCCCAACGGGAAAACAAGTAAAATACTGTTTGTGAGTATGCATGTTTCTCCTCAACAGGAAAACAAGTAAAATAATGTTTGTGTGTAAGCATGTTTCTCCCCCAATAGTAAAACAAGTAAAAAGGGGCCGTGAAACTCACCTGAGTCTGAGTAGAGCGTAGTAATTAGCACCACACAAGGATGCAACGCTAACCACAAATGGATTTCACGCTGACAATCTATGAATGCCCTAGAATAAGATGTGACAGTTAGGAACACGTAAGAGTTTGTGACAACGACACGGAAAGATCGAACGTCCTAAACTATACCTAGGATCAACGGTTAGACAAACGTGTCCTCGAGTTTATATAATTTCTTAATTTAATAATTAAGATAGATGCGATTTGTATCGAAAGTTTCTAATTACGAATAATATTATTGAATATGTATTCGTGTGTTTTTACCATTAAAATAATGGTTTAGAGAAAATAATATTATTATATTATTTTTAAGTTGAAGAGATAATACGATAATTAAATATGTGACAAAAAATAATAAATATATTATTTTTATTCGAACTCTTAAGCTTCGGTAATAATAAAATAAACTAAATTGTTTTTAAACGTGTGAATAATAATCAAAACCAGTTATGATATCAAACCCGAATATTAATATAAAATAACCGTTTGCTTGTTTTTAATAAAATGATAATAATTCCGTGAAATAATAATTTAATATTATTTCTAATACTTAAAAATGTATTATAATATCAATCCCGTCACTACGGGAGTTTTCCGGGTTCCAAACATGTTTATATATTATAATAATAACATAGGTTTGTTTTTGTTTAAAAGTAATATATAAAAAGTTGCTAAAAGAAAAAGATGTTGGCAGAGGGACTCGAACCCGGGTCCCCTCCCCAACAGCATAACGACTTAACCAGTCCCGCCTGATTGGGAATCGCGATATGAATCGGATCAGAACGGTTTTAACGCAAGGTTCCCCTAAGTTCTTCTTCCCTTGTGTGAACCGAACCAAACCCAAGCCCAAAACCATCGGATTCGATATCGTTTGAGCACAAAACCATAGGGGTTTTGTTTCTTAGGGTATTACGAAACTGAGGATACAAACAATTGTAAAAATGGTTGAGATTTGAGTTGTTAATTTCAGTTTCAAAGCCGAAACCCTAGAATATGAACACGAAATTAAATTGATCAAATCTGATATTAAGAGTTGTTGAAACCATGGGGCTTTTACAGAGTAAGGTATTGCGATTCTACCCATATAAATTAATTGGATTTTAATCGAGTCTAGGGTAAAGTTCGATCAAACCGTATTCATATGAACCCTAGAATCGGGTTCATGATCAATTCGATGATATAAGCCTCTAAAAGGTTAGGGATTTTGTTATATAGATAAAAACGAAGGTGTGGGTATGTTTAATTACCAGAATGAAGTTCTAATTGGTGGTGCACGGCTAAAATGTGTTCCGAATTTGACGAGTTAGTCTCCAACGACTCTGGTTCTTTCTCCGGCCGAGTTGATGTGTGTTACAGGTTCAGTGGGACTCATTTGAGGTGCGCAGGGTATTGGATTATAGAATTGTTCATGAATTGTTGCGAATTGATGAGCACAAGAGCCGAACTCGACGGTTATACTTGATTACTCGTTATTGGGATTAATTTCGTAGTAATATCGAGGATTAAAGGCTTAATGATGGACTTTAATGTCATGAACGTGTATAACCGTTATCAATTCAGACAGAATTTGATTATAGGATTCGAATTTGGCTCAAACAAATGTAGTTTGACTTTACAAAGTCAACATGAACTAAAATTATGAAATCTTGACTTTCAAAGTCAACCAAAACAAGTTTGGGTTAATTGCAGAATTAGTCCATGTGGTTTCCATGTATTAGAGTCTGAATATAGGCAGAAATAGTCCCTAGGGTTTGTAAAAGAGTTAACTGGGCTAACTGAGTTCGCGTGAGATAACGGAGTTTGAGTTAACAGTTTTAACCAAAATTTGCCGAGTGTCACACCGACATTAGTCTGGACGAGGAGAAACTAACCCGACATCCAACAGGCGCGGAGGTGGCCTGTTGGGCACGAATTTGGACATGGGTATCTCGGCCACCAACAGGATTGGTCGATTCTTATGTTGGGGGAACAAATTTGTCGAGGGGTCTTGTTCGCGTGGGAGAGACGAAGCCAGAGAAAGCTTTATCGGGTGTTGAGGTGCAGAGAAACAGGCTGGTCGGGTGTCGCCGGAAAATCTTTTACCTGCCGGACCTTTGGAAGGGGTGACCGGATAAACGATTTTCGTTTTGACAGTTTTAGTCCCTGAAGTTTGGTTTAATACGAAATAAACCTTAAAATAATTACGGATGTGTCCCCGCAGTTACAACTATTTTTTTTGAGTATTACTCTTTTTTAATTATTTGGGTCCACCATTAACGAAAGGTAAAATCAATACTATTAATTTATTATTATGATCATTAACCAAGGACAAAAAGTAAATTAGGTTTGACATATTATCCCAAAAAGAAATGTGATATGTTATTTATCAAACAATAATAATACCACCACCACTACTAATAATATATATAAATATATAATAATAATACATAAACATTACAAACTTTTTAATTAAAATTGCATAAGTGGTATAAGAAATACATATCACTACGAGCAGCAGTTTACCCGGCCACCGGCTATATCTCAACCGCAAAGCGCCACCTCCACCGCCACAAACCACGTACCGGACTCCGGCATAATACATAAATAATATCTATATTTAATATTTAATATAAATATATATCAACAATAAGCCACACACTTCTTGCAATCCATAGTGCACCCACCTCCGCCACCACCACCACCATACCCCTTGCCGGAGCGGCTGTAGGAGGTGAAGCATTTAGCCGGACACGTCAGCCTCTTCTTGTAACAAGGCCCCTTATCTTTACACACGACGGTGGGTCGGATCACCCCACTTTTAGAGTGGCCACCTTTGGTACCTCCATAGCCTCCTCCGTACCCACCACCCACACCACTCCCGGGAAAATTGCCAAACCCGGGTATGTTAAACCCGTCTCCTGAACCGGGTCCGAAGAACCCGTTCCCATCAACCCCACCACCTTTGTTGTTGTTGTTGTTGTTTTTGTGTTTGTCGGTATTCGGGTCGGGTCTGGTGGATATGGAGATAGTGAAGAGAAAGAAGATGAGAAGCAAAAGTATGATGAGATGTTTCATGGTGAAGTGTAATTTGAGGAAATGGGTATCACTTTAGAAGGTGGAGGTTGAGGGTATTTATGGTGGGGTGGGTAGGGGGGGGGGGGGTAGGAAATGAGCATTTAAGACTTAAGAGGATCACAATTAATTCTAGGGTTATATGAGAGGGGTAGTCTTTGAATGTACAATTGTAGTTGCATGTTATTAGTAAATGGATTCCAGTTATTTCATGCATATCCATGTCTAAAAAGTATCATGGGTAGGTCTCACATGGGGTCACATATTTTTATGTCTAAGGTTTAACAGAGTACTTTAATTACATGTAAATAGGGGCTTCATTGACCGGAATTTACCGACCGGTGATTCCGTTACCGATTAATTTCGTCTAATTTCATATTCTTATTTAGTTTTTTTGGATTTTGGTTAAACCGTCAGAAATCCGTCGGGCGTCAGTAATTCGCCAGTCATATCATATCAATAGTTCCCCGGTGTCTTTTTCAGAAAGATTCCAACTCATTTGTCTAAGATGTGGTTTCCGACGAGCAAAAAAAAAACACACTTCACCACCAGACTTTTCATAAATGATTCATGATTTGTCTCGTAAAGTTTTTCGACAAGGGAGACCCAATGGTAAATGGTAAGATTTAAGAGGCAAACCCTTTTTGAAGGAGACCCAGATTCAAACTTGTGCAAGATGTAGTTCAAAAACAAAATTTAACGGTATATAAAAACTCATTAAAACATGACTCAAAACATGAAAAGTTAAAACACAACATTGTAATCATCATTCCATTAATGCCCATAAAGTTGTTATTTTAATTTATACATGTATATATACGTGCTTGTTATTTAAAAGAAGATTAGATTCTAGATAATTAATGAAAACTATATTTTATTTAAAATTAAGTGAAAAGTCAATACGTGTAACTCTTTTTCATATTTTGTCACTTCATAAAGAATACCTATTTAAATTTTATATTAATTATAGTTTTACCATCGAATCAATCTTAATATTGATATAATGTAATGAATGGTTAAAAATCCTTCATATACTTCCTTAAAAAACCACCTTTTATATAATTACCATTCTATTTAAACATAAGAGCAAGGGGTATACCCTCATCATCTCTCCCGTGAGTGCCACCATCACTTTAGTGATACACCACCTTTGTGGTGTGATAGTTGTCACGGGAGATAACACAAGAGATGAGGGAGTGGGTGGTGAGGTGACATTGAGTGATTGAGTGTGATTATTTTCATTTGAGTGATACACCCCCCCTTGACCAAGTGATTATTTTCACTTAAGGGGATCACTTGAAGTATACCGGATGCTCTAAATGTCACCGACAAATTCAACCTTCAACTTTGTGAAATTACAAAAATTACCCCTTAACTTTATAGAATTTCACTTTAACCCTCCTCAAGTTTTAAAGTTTCAAGTTTACTCCCTGTAGTATATGTAATTTGATTTTTTCCTTAATAGTTTTTGTTTGTTTGTTTGTCGTATTCAAAATAGAGTATTTTTTAGGTATTGAAGGTTATTTGATAGTGACACACTGGTACCGTAAAGAATGAGGCTGACACCAACTGAAAAACATCAGTACAATTGTCTTTTATCTATGGTTCGATCTCCACAACCGAGTAGCTGTAACTTCATACGTTTCTTTTATGTATTTAAGTACGAGTTTTTTTTGTGCTTAGTCACGTTAATGTCACCATCTCAACCGTTTAAGGTCCGACTACCTCCGCGGAGCGCGGGGTAAAATTTATTTAATCACGTTTCTTTTTGTGCTTAGCCACGTTAGTGTCACCCCCTTAATCGTTTAAGGTCCACTTCCCGATTTTCGGTAATATGATTTGGAACATTTAAGTATATTAATGAGTAAATTACAGAAATCGTCCTTTATGTTTATACCAAGCTATTTTTTCATCTCGATGCGTTTGGTCATGTAAACTAATTTGGAACATTTAAGTATATTAATGAGTAACATCCCGTTCTCAGTTAAGTTTCGTCATGTACAAATATTTTTTACTTTTTGGTCCAAGCTAATGCAAGATTTGTAAACATAAAGGATGTTTTTTGTAATTTACTCTATATTAATAGAAATTCCTTTGTGATGTGTCAAAATCGATGCTATTTTGTCATCTCGTTAGTTTGGACCAAAAAGTAAAAAAGATTTGATTTTAAGGTCAATTGTGTAATTAGCAAAACTTAATTAAGAAGTCAAACGCAAATATTAATAATCAAACTTGAGGGACTAATTTTGATCCCTTAGGAATATGATTAAAAAACTCGGACACCCCTTTTGTGGGCCACATGTTTCATTCAAAAGGAAACCAAAAGTTTCGTTTAAGGAAGGTGGAGATGTCGATGATGAAGATGGTGATCGAGGAGGTCACAAGTTTTTTATAATTAGGAGATTGAAATCATAAATAAAACCATTTTGACGAGCAAAACTATGAGATTATGATGAATTCATAGAAATTCAAACCTATTGTGATGTTTGCTAACCTAAAATCATCATTAATGATGATTATAAACCGTTAAGCATGTTTGATTTCAATCTTTTATTGAAATCGTGAAGCTGAATTTTGACCTAGAGCTTAGAATTTGGAAATTTAAGGTTTATAAGTGTATTTAATAGTTTAGAAACATCACGAATGATGTTTAAGAACTACAAGAATTCACTAGTCATAGATATATGGTCTAAATCAAGAAATTCCTATTTGATTTCTTGATAAAATTTGACCTAAAAAGGGATTTTGTTTTTAATAAATTGAGTTTGTATCATCACAAGTTAATGAGAATGATAGAGATGTGTTTGTTCAAAGAACGAATTTTAAAATGGGAAATTTAGAATTTTGGTAAAAATGTATTTTTATGCCATCAAAGGCTTGAAATTCCAAAATAGTAATTTGGTAATATTAGTTGGTCTAATGGTTTTAAAAGATCAAATACATCTACATAGATGTGTTTGAAGTGTTGAAATGGTGATTGAAATAATCCAAAAGGACTATGCAAGTTTTAGCTTTAAGTGAGACGAAATAAGACCAAAGGGTTCATATTCTTTAATAAGCTTTCGGTTGAGATAAAAATGAATCCTAGCACCTAGATAAACTTAATTATAGTATGTTTAGAAGTTAAAGTGGTGAAATTTGACTTTTAGAAAGTCAATTGTGCACAAGATGCACACAAATGGTTAATTTGACTTTGAGAAAGTCAATAAGGAGCGAACAAGGATAAAAAATTGGAACTTATATTAGTGGTGGTGAGTTCATACTAACTCTCAATTGATATAAAATGATTATATGTCCAAGATTATAGTATGTTGCCTGGTTAAAAGAATGATGTTATATTGTTTGATCATATGTATTAAAAGTTGGAATTAGCTAAAGTATGTTTATTGTACTCTATGATATGCATAAACTTTCTATTTGATATCATTGAATATTATGAGGTTGTGAGGATATGAATATAAACAAGACCACATGTTTAAATTGGAATTAGTTGTGAACTTAACCCATATTCAATGGATAGTTATTAAATCCAAATATGTCATGATTAGTGCTGTAAACGAACCGAACGTTCAGCGAACAGTTCGTGAACTGTTCGGTGGGAAGTTAGTGAACCGTTCGGTGGGAAGTTCGTTTACGTAAGTTCGTTTAATAAATGAACGAACATGAACAAGGAATTTTGTTCGATTAATTAAATGAACGAACATGAACAGAGGTCTCGTTCGTTCAATTGTGTTCGTGAACGTTCGTTCGTTTATGTTCGTGTTCGTTTGTTTATATTGTTCATCAAATATTTTTGTGTATTTCTATTTTATTTTATCTAAACTTTTTATATTCTTTAGTATTAATTTATTTTACTCTAACAATTAACTAAGTAAAGTAGGAAACCTTATTCTCATTTATGCGTCGCTCCCTTATTCTCACAGCCTTCGGAAGACATGAGGGTTGACATCAAAAGTCCTAAACAAGGCTTTGTTCGTGAACAAGTCCATTTCCTTAATGAACGAACACGAACATGAAATTTCGTTCGGTTAGTGTTCGTGAACCGTTCATGAACAAGTTAAATGTTAAACGAACAAACACGAACAAAGCTTCATGTAACATCCCGAAAATTCGAGAACTAAGTGAATCGGGTTATTAGTTAAACCGAGCCTCTTTTAAATAGCATGGGCTATGTGACTTTCATGTAAAGCTCGGATTACCGAACTTTGAGGACCCGATTAGTCGTTATCTTTGAAAGTTCGGATAAGAAAAGCATTAGATGGATATTGAAGGACCCGGATTGAAACTTAAAGTGGTATTTAAACCACCTAAGCCGCAAACCCTAGGCCATTTTGGAAAGGGTGTGCGACGGCCAAGAACAAGAGGAGGGCAAGAGAGGGAGGAGCAGGCGACGTTAGGAAGGAGATCGATGACGGGGGTGCTCCGGCTAAGGCAGTTTCCATGTAACGCAAAGGTAATTCTCATTCGTTTTATTTCGCTTTGTGATGTTGGTATCGGGTATGGTTATCGGGATAAGAGGTAGCGACCGGTGGTGGTTGTAAACGATGGCGGTTGTGGTTACGAGTGATGGCAGGGACATCGATGGTTTGGTGGTGGTGCGTGGAGGCAGCTCTCGGTAGGAGAGAAACGAGTGTCCCGGCGTGTGTGGTGGCCGGTTGCCGAGAACAGAAAAGAGAAAAGGGAGAGAGTGAGGGGCTGAGCCAGAAAAGGGCGGTGGCGGTGTTTGGCGGCTGTCGGCGGCAGCTGCGGAGGTGCGCTATGGCGTCAAACAGTGGAGAATGGATATAGCGTTGTTCCCGACGTGGAATGAGACTCGAGTGGAGTCCTTCGACATGGTAGCTGTGGTGTTATCCTGTTAGGGTTTAGCCGTGGTGGAGAAGATGGAGGATGTGCGTGGTGGCACACGGTGATGAGGATGAAAAAGACGACACCCACGGTGGTGCATGGACGAACCCGATTAGGGTTTTTGTGTGGTGTGCATGCATGTATGCATGGGAACCCGGGTTACGCATGTGGTTTATTAGCAGGTCAAGGATAATCCGATACAAGATAGTAATTACAAGATGATGACAACTAAAGGTTTGCATGGTGCACTTGCGTGCTTGCATGAAAGCTAGGGTTCGGGTACTCGAGTCCTAAGCGAACCGGGATCTATATATTAACTGAACCCGTGAGGTTAGAGTTTAGTGGAAAGAAAGAACGAGCTGGCGAGACGACATGGGAGTTTATATTTTATGCACTATTCAACGTATGTTTAGAACGTGTTCTGATCATGTGATCACGCGGTTGTCAGGTTTGGGATTCGAGCGTGGGCGGACGAGTTGCAGAGCAAGGACTGAGGCTCAACATAACAGTGAGTTTCTAATCCTCTCTTTTAAACGTTTTACTGTTTTGGGGCTATCATACATACTCACATGTTTTATTATACGAACGTATTACGAGTTATGATATAAACTGAAAGTGTTTTATGAGATCATTAAGTAATAATGAAGCTAAAGGTCGTTGTGGGGTCCTTAGGGTGGGTGAACAAGAGTTGGGATGATCAGTGTATGTCATCTTGTGAGTTAGTCGGGATGAGTCAGGAATTTAGTTAAACCTGTGATGGTTATATAAGGAGAGTTAGCAGGGGAACCCGTATGTGGTTCATTAATGAGTCAAGTAAATGTTAGTATGCTGTTAAGCGTCATGTGTTTGATGTTTTGTGTATTGTGTCGTTATCCTCATGACACGGCAGGTATCGTGTTAGCATGGGTCTATGGGGTGTCCATAGTATATACGGGTTATAACTCATTATGGGGTTAGTGTGTCGTATAATTAATTATTCGTAAAGAGTTGGGTAATGTGTCTAGACGTTAAGAGGATACGTCTAAAGTATGTGTTGGATTACACACGTAAGTGATCCGTGAAAGGGTGGTGAGTCGTAGTACATGTCCCGGTAGTGTCATGTGTATATATTTGTTGTTTTGTGTGCTTGCATTGTTGCCTGTGCGTGTATGGTTAACAGTGGTGTGGAGCATGGAGTCCTTCGGGGTCATCATTGTACACGTGATCTGGCAGTCATTATGTGGTGATGTGTCAGTCACCGTATGGTAGATGATATAGTCACCATATGGGTGGCTGGGTAGTCATCGTAGATGACGAGTGTGTCGCTATGTTTAGTGGTGGGGCCCTGTAACAAGGGTAAAACTGAGCTTATGACGAGTATCTCGACGGGGATAACCCTGACGAGAGTGCGGTGACAAGGTGTGTGTTTGTGTGCATATATATGCGTTAAATTGCATGCAAGTGATTAGTTATATTAATTGTGTATGAGATGATACTGATGTGATAAATATATGGAATCAATGTGGTGGGTCGAGTTAGATTGACCGTTGAGTAGGAATGAGTACATTGTGTACAACTGTTGAGTCAGTTGGGTTATGAGAGTTCTGGTTAAGGCTGGTAAGTCGGTGTCTAGAGGCTGGATGAGTCAACCAGTGTATGGTTAATATATATGGTAAATTGTGTGTCATCAGGGTAGTAAGTTCGATCCATGTCGGAGAGACTTACTGGGTTTAAATGACGGGTAGAGTCTGGGGTGGTGAACCCTTTTGGGATATTATAAGATAATAGGGGTTATTTATATGATGAAAATCTATTAAACTATTAGAACTCACTCAGCGTAGCTGACTTTATATGTATGTTAGATTGTTTTGCAGGTTAGTCTGCTGGACGAGATATCTTGGCTTGGAAGCGGGGCTACTCGGGTTGGTGTGCATGCATTCGTCAGGTAATGTTATCAAAGTTAACGAGTTTAAAAATAATATTATTTTGAGAAAGACTTCCGCTGTTTATTTAAATGAAAGTAAGATGTTTTTAAAGAGTATAACCAGTTATGAGAACCAACTGTAGGGTGCCTGGTTTGGGACCTTACACTTCGTTCGGTTCATTTACAACCCTAGTCATGATTCACACGAACTTTGAAATTTTGAGAACCCTATTATTGCTTGGAAGGTCCCTTTACAAATTTTGTGAGTAAGTACCTTAGATGTTAATGAACATCATCAAAATGAGAAAATATGATGGCTTATTAAGACTACAAGTTTCACCAAAGTTAGAAAGTGAACTTGATCATTTAGTTTGGAATGAAAGAATGTCATTATGTGGTTATGTGTTAATAAATGTCATTATGTGGTTATGTGTTAATAAATGCCATTATGTTAGTTTTGATTATTGTATGTAAAGTTTGAATTCATTGAATAACTCAATGTGTTGTGTGATGAGATAAACCACTTATTTGATGTCAAGGAACATCACTAATTAAAGGGGTATGGGAATGTTCATTGAGACTTCGAGTCCTCTATAAATTGGATTGTGAACATGACCCCTATTGTGAAACCAAAGAATTCTACTGAAATTGAAAGGGGTCAAAATTTACAAATGTCTGAAGTCTAAGAATGAAGTATAGACATGTTTCGTGTGTGTGTGTGTGTATATATATATATATAGAGAGAGAGAGAGAGGTTTCGTTAAAAAGTCAAAAAAATGTAAAAAGTCGTTTAAAACGCTCATAACCGGCTCATACGAACTCCGATTTTACTCATTTCGGCGGCGTTGGAACCGTCTCGTCGAATTCTACGATCTTAGCTTTTAGGGTTTAGTTTTTGCCATAGGATTTAGCATTAGGGTTTAGCTTTTAGTATTTAGGCTTTGTGGGGGGGAGGGTTGAGGGTTTTAGGTTTTTGGGGGTGGGGGTTAGGTTTTTTTTTGGGGGAGGGGGGTTGGGTTGGAGGTTTAGGTTTTTGGAGGGTGGTGATGGTGTTTTTAGACGACTTTTTCGGCTTTTTAGGGTTTTTTTGTTAGGATTTAGGTTTTTGGGGGTGGGAGTTAAGTTTTTTAGGGGGGGGGGGTTAGGCTTTTGGGGGGTGGTGGTGAGTTTTTAAAAGACTTTTTATACTTTTTAGGCTTTTTAGAATATCACTCCTCTGTATATATAATTTTTTTATTGTGTTGTATACTTTCAGTTATTATATATTTATATGTCAAGGAACATCACAAAGTATAGGGGTATGGGAATCTTCATTGAGACTACAAGTTTCATCTATAAATTGGATTGTATTGTGAAATCAAAGAATTCAACTGAAACTACAAGATGTCAAGATTTACAAGTGTCTTAAGTCTAAAAATGAAGTATAGACATGTGTCGTATAATTTATATATATATATATATATATATATATATATATATATATATATATATATATATATATGGGAAAGATCATAAAAAAACTCAGTGGCTATGAGAAAATCAAAACTACTTACTAAAGGTAAAAAAAATAATAAAAAAATCATAACTTAAAATATAAATAAAAAACTAAAAAAAGTGTTTCGGAGACCATGTTCTCGTTAAAAAAAAAACTCGAAAAAATAGTGGTTTTAGCTTTTGGGTTTAGTTTAGCTTTTATGTTAGGTTTTTTGAGGTTGGGGGGTTTAGGTTTTTTTTTTTTTGGGGGGGGGGGGTGGGTGGGGTGGGTTTAGGTTTTTGGGTGGGGGTGGGGGTGGGGTGGGGGGTTTAGATTTTTGGGTGGGGGGATATGTTTTTGGGGTGTACTACACATATGCAGTAACTTTAATGAGAAGTTTTTTGGTTTTCTCATGAAAATGAGTTTTCTTTTGAACTCAACCCTATATATATATATATATATATATAGGGAGGATTAAATAAGAATTAGTTTTTCGCTAAAAAATCTAAGAATTGACAAAACCTTAAGAAACGATATCAAACGAACTCCGACTGAGCTAATTTCAGAGGCGTTGGAACCGTCTCGTCGAACTCTACCATCTTAGCTTTTAGGGTTTAGCTTTTACGTTTGAATTTTTGAGTTTTAGCCTTATGGTTTATCCTTAAGGTTTATCTTTTAGGGTTTAGATTTTATGGTTTAGGTTTTTTTTGGGTGGGGGTGAGAGGTTTTTGAGAGTGGGTGGGGGTGGGTTTAGGTTTTTGGGGGGGGGGTGGTGGTTTTAGGCTTTTCGAGGTAGGGTTGGAGGGGGGTTTAGGTTTTTAGGGGTGCGGGTGGAGGGGGGTTTAAGTTTTTGAGTCCGGGTTAGGGTTCGATGAGACGGTTCCAACGCCGCTGGAATGAGCTCAGTCGGAGTTCGTTTGACCCACTTCTTAGGATTTTTTAGCGAAAAACCACTTTTTAGTGAAACCGACCCCTATATATATCATTTTTTAATTGTGTGTTGTATACTTTCAGGTATTATATATTTATATCCAAGCTACTAAGGAATAAAAGTAGGGTTCAAGACAAATCTAACAAGTATTAAAATTTGTTTCTTTTATGTATTTGAAAATCGTAATATGTCGAGTTTCTTGAATTTATATAAGAATGAAGCATAGGCATGTTTCGTATGTTTTTGTTATAAACACCCTTACGTTTAAGAGAAAACATCATAGAATAGTAACCAAGTTTTAAAAGTATTCCAATTAGGTCACTCGTCATAGTATACCCGATGGTGTATACCGTGTAAAATACGTATTAAGTGACCTAATTAAAACACTTTTAAAACTTTATTACTATTCTACAAAGTTACATCTAAGTTTAAAGTATTGTTTGTGGCATCATGATATTCAAAATGTTGACAGTTGGTTTTTAATTATTTTACAATAAAACTAAAAAAAAGTTTATAAAAATACGATGTTACAACTACCGACCTTAATTAAAAAAAGAAAAAAGAAAAATTACAATACATTAAATTAAATAAAAAAAATGATTAAATAATTAAAAGATAGAAAAATTCAATGCCCCAAGTCCCAACCATACTTTACATTTTAGTCAAATGTGAAATGAATACAGGCACATGTATATTTTTATTATTCTAAATATTTTTTCTTTTAAATGTGAACCGTTACAATTTATGTTTGGAAAATACATCTTTTTGTGAAAACCCACTCTATTGACTATTATTACTTACTGTTATGAAACTAAAAAAACAAGATAATAATAAAAGATATGATGCATTTGTTTTTTTGAATCAGTGAATCACACTTTTGATTGCCCCTTTGAACATCTATATATAAGAATGAAAAAGGTGAAAATAATGAAAATATCATCTGACAAAAATGGGTTGAGTGTGGCAATGTGTTTGCCTATTGAGTGTGGCAATGTGTTTGCCTATTCAATAATTCACAACACTCCCCCTCAGACATATTGTCACACTTTCTCTCGATCAACAATCCATACGCTTCCTATTTTATGACACATTTTTTAACTTCAGGGTTCAACTTTGAAATACTGCCTCATTAAAAACCTTGCTAAAGAAAACCCAGTGGGAAAAAACTTTAGCTAAGGAAAAAAGAGTGCAGTGTATAGCTCCCCCTCAAGTTATCATCTGCAAAGTATTACATTATCCGTACATGTCTCATTCCAATGTCATGAACGTGTTTTCTGAAAACCGCCGTAGGTAGTGCTTTTGTGAAAAGATCAGCTGAATTGTTGCTAGATTGGATATATCTCATTTCAACCTGTTTGTCTTTAATAAGTTCCTGAGTGTATGAAAAGAATCTTGGCGGTATATGTTTTGTTCTGTCACTTTTGACATACCCTTCTTTCATCTGTGAGACACAAGCTGCATTGTCTTCGTAGATTGGGGTTTGATTTCTATCTTCCTCTATCCCACAAGAGGTCAATATGTGTTGTGTCATAGATCTTAGCCATACACATTCTCTAGAAGCTTCATGTAGTGCAATGACTTCAGCATGATTTGAGGATGTTGCAACAATTGTTTGCTTCTGAGAACGCCATGAAATTGCAATTCCTCCATTCTTAAATACGTATCCAGTTTGAGATCTTGCCTTGTGAGGATCAGATAAATAACCTGCATCTGCATAACCAACCAAACCTTCTTTCGAATCGTTAGGATAAAATAAGCCTAAATCAGTTGTTCCTCGAAGGTATCGAAAAATATGTTTAATCCCATTCCAGTGTCTTTTGGTAGGGGATGAACTGAACCTTACTAGTAAATTGACTGCAAACGAAATGTCAGGTCGCGTACAGTTAGTAAGATACATAAGAGCCCCAATTGCACTGAGGTATGGTACCTCTGGACCAAGAACATCTTCGTTATCTTCGCAAGGACGAAATGGATCATTTTCTACATTAAGTGATCTAACAACCATTGGGGTGCTTAAGGGATTTGCCTTGTCCATATTGAAACGTTTTAAGACCTTTTCGGTATAATTTGACTGATGAAGAAGTATTCCATTATTCATATTCTCAATCTGTAAACCAAGACAATATTTGGTTTTTCCAAGGTCTTTCATTTCAAATTCTTTCCTTAAAAGAATAATTACTTCATGAATTTCTTTCTGCGTCCCAATTATATTTAGATCATCAACATATACAGCTATGATCACATATCCTGATGCCGTCTTCTTAATAAATATACATGGGCAAATTTGATTATTTGTATAACCTTTACTTATCAAATAATCACTCAAACGGTTATACCACATCCTCCCGGATTGTTTCAATCCATACAAAGATCTTTGTAATTTGATTGAATACATTTCTTTAGGTTTTGAACTTAATGCTTTAGGAAATTTAAATCCTTCTGGAACTTTCATATAGATGTCATTATCAAGTGACCCATACAAGTAAGCTGTAATGACATCCATAAGACGCATTTCTAAATTTTTAGAAACTGCTAAGCTGATTAAATATCTGAAAGTAATTGCATCCATAACAGGAGAATATGTTTCCTCATAGTCAATTCCTGGTCTTTGAGAAAAACCTTGGGCTACAAGTCTAGCTTTATATCTTGTAACTTCATTTTTCTCATTCCGTTTTCTCACAAAAACCCATTTATACCCTATAGGCTTTATGTTCTCAAGTGTATGGACTATAGGTCCAAAAACTTCTCTTTTCGTGAGAGAATTTAATTCTGCCTCAATTGCGTCGTTCCATTTTTGCCAATCATTTCTATTTTTACATTCTTCAACAGATCTTGGTTCTTGATCCTCATTGTCTTCCATTACTTCTAGCGCTACATTATATGAAAAGTTATCATCGATGTCTATTTTGTTTCGGTTCCATACCCTTTTAGACATGATATAATTTATCGAGATCTCTTCGTTGTCAGGTACCTGTGGTTCATATGGAACCTTCATGTCTAATGTTTCTTCAAGAGACTCCTTCTCTGGAGTTACTGTTACCTCGATTTGACCATCTATATTATTTGCTCCCTTTTTCCTTCGAGGGTTTTTATCCTTGGAACCAATTGGTCTTCCACGCTTCAGACGTGCATTAGATTCATTACCAATATGTGGTTGTCCTGTCGGGACATCTATTTTAATCGGAGCATTAACAACCGGTATATGTGACTTAGTCACTCTTTTTGGGTCAGTGAATGCGTCAGGTAATTGATTTGCTAATCTTTGTAAATGAATTATCCTTTGAACTTCTAGTTCAGACTGTTTTGTTCGAGGATCAAGATAAGATAATGATAATTCATTCCAGCTTATATCACTTTCCAGCTGTTTTTCGTCTCCCCCTAATGTTGGGAACGTTGATTCATCAAAATGACAATCATCAAATCGAGCCGTGAATAAATCTCCCGTTGATGGTTCTAAATATTTGATGATAGATGGTGATTCATATCCAACATATATCCCTAGTCTCCTTTGAGGCCCCATCTTTGTGCGTTGTGGTGGAGTAATTGGGATGTATACGGCACAACCAAAAATCCTTAGATGGGAAATATTTGGTTCTTGACCAAAAACTAATTTTAATGGGGATGAAGCATGATAACTAGTTGGCCTAATGCGAATTAGCGATGCTGCATGCAAAATTGCATGTCCCCAAGTAGAAACTGGTAGTTTTGATTTCATAATCATTGGTCTTGCAATCATTTGAAGTCTCTTGATAAGTGATTCAGCAAGTCCATTTTGTGTATGTACATGGGGTACAGGATGCTCTACACTTATCCCAATGGACATGCAGTAATCATTAAATGTTTGGGATGTAAATTCACCGGCATTGTCCAACCAAATTTTCTTGATGGGGTAATATGGAAAGTGTGCTCTTAGCTTTATTAATTGAGCAAGTAGACGTGCAAATGCCATATTACGACTTGATAATAAGCACACATGTGACCATCTAGTTGATGCATCAATTAGAACCATAAAGTGTCTAAATGGTCCACTAGGGGGATGTATAGGTCCACATATATCCCCGTGTATCCTTCCCAGAAAATCAAGAGATTCATTTCCTACCTTGGCTTGTGATGGACGAGTAATTAGCTTTCCCTTTGAGCATGCAACACATGTAATGTCTTTAGTTTGAAGAATCTTATGATTCTTCAAAGAATGCCCACATGAATTTTCTACAATTCTTCGCATCATCGTTGATCCGGGATGGCCTAACCGGTCATGCCAAATGATAAAGTTTTCTCGATCCATTGACTTTTGGCCTATGACCAAATTAGATTCAATTGCAATAATTTGAGTACAATATAAACCAGATGTAAGTGCGGGTAACTTTTCTAATACATGCCTTTTACCCGAATTTATATTTGTGATTATAAGGTACTCATTACGTCCCTCACACGTAGTCTCAACATGATATCCATTTCGACGAATATCTTTAAAGCTTATCAAATTTCTTTGAGACATTGGGGAAAATAGTGCGTTGTTAAATTTAAGTTGTGTTCCACCAGGCAACACTATATAAGCTTCTCCAAAACCTTCAATTAATTTTGTACTACCAGATATAGTACTGACACTTGCTTCTTTTATGATTAACTTAGAGAAATAATTCCTTTTCTTGAGAATTGTATGTGTGCTTGCACTGTCTATTAGACATGCATTTTCATCACTAATATGCGAGTTTGTTAAATGCTCCATATGCTTCAAAAATACATAACAAAGTCTTATAAATAAACTTATTTAATATGCTTCAAAATAAAATAGGATTACAAACATAACATCCTAAAGGAAAACATAAAGATGAAATAACATAACTAAAAAAAAAACAATTATTCATGCATAAGGGAAATTACAAGCATTCAACTGATTTGTATCAGTAGTGGAACCACCAACATTCAGATCAGTTGTATTAATGAGAAAATCATCAGCATCCATATGAGTTATATTAGTAAGGTCTTTATGACCATCGGGGATATCAACATTGTTACTCTCATATGTGAAATTTGTCTCTATTCCTTTTCCTTTGATGGATTGCTGGTAAAGTTCCACCAAGTGTTTGGGCGTGCGACACGTACGAGCCCAATGATTATCGCTTCTACACCGATAGCATGCATTTGGTGTAGTTCCATGTTTCCTTTTATTTCTTTCATCTTTGGGTTTCTTTTCGTGTTCATGGGACTTTTGGTGGGTTCTAGTGTTTTTAAACTGAACACCATGATAATTTCCCCGACTATTTCCACGTCCACGCCCACGACCACGACCACGATTATAACCACGACCACGTCCGCGACCTCTAGTTTGGTCATTATATGTTGCCACATTCACTTCTGGGAATGGGGCTGTACCAACTGGACGAGTCTCATGATTTTTCATTAAGAGCTCATTGTTTTGCTCTGCCACAAGTAAACATGATATTAGGTCACTATACTTAGTGAAACCCCTTTCACGATACTGTTGTTGTAAGACCAGATTTGATGCGTGAAAGGTGGAGAATGTTTTTTCTAACATCTCCTTATCAGTAATACTATCCCCACATAGAATCAATTGTGAGGTGATTCTAAACATTGCCGAGTTATACTCGCTTATAGACTTAAAGTCTTGCAACCTTAAATGGATCCATTCATAACGAGCTCTTGGTAATATTACTGTTTTCTGATGGTCATACCTATCTTTCAATTTGGTCCAAAAGACAAGTGGATCCTTAATAGTGAGGTATTCAGTTTTCAATGCCTCATGAATATGATGGCGTAGGAAAATCATCGCCTTTGCTTTATCTTGGGTACTTGTTTCATTTCCTTCTTTGATTGTATCACCAAGATTATTAGCATCCAAGTGTATTTCAGCATCCAACACCCATGACAGAAAGTTTTTTGTCGTAATGTCCAAAGCCAAAAATTCAAGCTTTGCAAGATTTGACATAATGGGCTATAACAAAGCATTTAGATTAGTATGTCACTTTATAAAATTAAATAATTATAAAACTTGAAACAAGGTTGAACAAATAATAAGATGAATATTAGGATCTACATACTCATAAAAATTGAGATAAAGTACATTGGTAGAGCTACAAACAAATAAAAGAATAAGAAAATTCCAAAATCTTCAGGTGGGAGATTGAAAAGGAGAATAGGACAAAACATAATCATTATAGTAGCTAACACTAAAGCTGGGTTAATCATCAGTAATCTTGAGAAGAGTTTCTTCCTTCCACTTTTTTTTTTAATGTGCAAGTAATGAGATTGATAATTGGTAATTTATAGTGCTAAATTTATAACCTTTATCAACGGTTATATTACTGTTTTATAACCGTTTTACAACGGTTATATTACCGTTTTACAACGGTTATATATATATAAAGATTTTAAAAGTAAAGTAAAGTAAAGGAAAAAATTGAGATAAAATTAGATAAGATATAAACTTACTATGTTCAATAATAAGAACAAAATTGTTAGTATGAATAAATTAATGTTAGTTACCATAATTAAAAAGTTAGTTGACATAAAAGTAAAAGTTAGGTGCATAAATAAAATGTTAGATTGTTAGGATCCTCATAAATTTTGTTTATCGTAGTATTTATACTGTCATTTTATATTTATAAAATCATTGCTTTGCTAATGATAAATACCTTTATCCTATGTTGATCTTCTTGGTGGAGAGAGCACTCGTGCTGATAACTTGTTATGAAACTAAAAAAACAAGACAACAATAAAAGATATGATGCATTTGTTTCTTCGAATCAGTGAATCACACTTTTGATTGCCCCTTTGAACATCTATATATAAGAATGAAAAAGGTGAAAATAATGAAAATATCATCTGACAAAAATGGGTTGAGTGTGGCAATGTGTTTGCCTATTGAGTGTAGCAATGTGTTTGCCTATTCAATAATTCACAACACTTACCAAAAGGCAACGTCTTTTTTTCTTTTTGAAATTCGAATTTAATAACCCAATTAACGTACTATAAACAGAAAATAACCTAAATGCATCATAATTATATTTAAATAATCAGAAGCAAACTTAATGAATCATTTATGAGTTTGTGTCTAGCTCTCTAGCCTAAGAGCATCCGGTATACCGGTTCCAATAACGGCGTGATCCTAGGTGGCCAAAGAATCACGGCGTGAAGATGAAGGAACACCCGCCCCCTAGATGAAGGTCAAACCCACTTGTGAAGATTCAGATCGTGAACTGACTCATAAATATCTATTCTTGGTTGTATCACGTGCAGTAGGAGTTGTACCAAACTGAGAAGATGAGGATGGAAGAAAAGAAAAGGCTTTGAGTAGTTCGAACAGAGCTTCAATGGATGAAAGGGTTTTCTAAAAGTAGGGGAAAAAGAAAGAAAGGGGTAAATAAGAATTAAGGTTATAGAAAATTACTCTTTTGCCATGTTTTAGAAAATTACTCTTTTACCAGGTACCAAACTGAATGAATATCTATTTTATAAACATGTTTTTTTAATAAAATATTATGTTTTATTTTATTTAAATAAAAATAAAAAAGTACATTTAATTATTACACCACCACAATCACACGGGTATACCCCTTATCAAGTGATCGGTGGTGTGATAATGAGGATAGTGACGTGGCGCCACGTGACATGCACTTTATTATCACACCACAATCATACGAGTATACCCCATGCTCTATGAGCATCCTGTATACTCCTTTCCATCCTCTCAAGCGAAAAATATCACACCAACTATCACACCACAAGGGGTGGTGTATCACCTAAGTGATAAGAATCACACCCAATCAACCAATGTCACTCCATCACCCACTCCCTCATGCTTTGTTCTTCTCCCGTGATTTTTTTCACGCCATAAAACCACACCAACAATCACACCACAAGGGGGTGGTGTACCACTCAAGTGATAGTGCCACATTGGTGACACCTAGGATCACGAGAGAGATGATGGGGGTCTCTAAAGGAGATTGGGGAGTTATTTTGGGTTGGACACGCAGATACTTTTAGCTAAACGTGTTGATTTAAGGTCGATATCTCGTATTTGTAGGTTGATCCATGCTTTATACATCTTAAGGGGGGATATTATGTCAAAGAAGTATTTTATATCAAAACTTAAAAGCTAATATAGAAACGTACTCGTAATATTCTTTAGTTTAAGCGCATAAATGTTTTACAAACATTAGTGTTTTTTTTAAATCTTGTAATTTTAAAATAATAACGTGCACACAAGAAAATTAAAAGTTTTGGTTTAAATTAGTTCTGTGTATTAACTATTAACACATAAATACACGAGTCATGTTAAGATATGTGTGTCATACATGATTTTAAAACTTGTTTTGTATATGAACTTATGTAAAAATTTTAAACTCGTACTGGATCCTACATGAAAAGACATCAACTTGACTCGTTTTTTTTTAGAACGGCAAATTTTTTTTAATCCTGTCATTAGTAGGACATGAACATGTGACCTCTAAACCTTAGGTGCTCATAAAAGCTTTGTTTCTGTTATTAGACCACCAACCCCAATGATAATTGACTCATTTAACACCAATACTTTTGTACGGTACAACTATAAACCATTACCATTTACTACATTGCGGGAAGAAGTCAAAAGTTGACCCACATCATCAATAGGTTCAACAACTATCATGGGTTCAGAAAAGTCAAAATCACACAGTGCATCAAGTTGAGAGCTAGTGTTCTTCATTAATATCTTTCGACATAGACATTAATTTCATCCTCATTTACTAACTAATTTCTTTTTAATTATGATAGCGATATTTTACTTCCGGTCTGTTTCTTACTATCTTTTGATGTTTGATTTCGACTCTACATGAAAGTATAACTATGATTAACATTTTATTATGTCAGTTATGTATAAATAGGATATATGCTTTATTCATATGATAAACTGGTTTTTAATAATCCAAACTTTGAATCATTGGCTGATAATAATCTAAACTAACAGTTTGACTGATGATAATCCCAACTTTCACTTTTGTTGTCAATGGCAGTCCCAGTAGCATAATCATCATAGATTTACATTTTTTTCGCTCTAATTGACGATTTTAAATGATATGGAGAAACATACAAGCGAAATCTAGTGAGAATCAAGTGTAAATATATGATAATTATGCTACTGGGACTGACATTGACAACAAAAGTGAAAGTTGGGATTATCACCAGCCAAACTGTTATTTTGAATTATTATCGATCAACTAATTAGTCATAGTTTGGATTATTAAAAACCAATTTGTCTTTTCATATTTAAATTTTTTTAGTTGAACTAGTTTCTTTTGTTTGCTCAAGTTTTTTTATTAGATAAAATATATTAGTTGACGAGGTTTACAGATTAACTTAGAATAAGATATATTTTATAAGCAACCATACTTTAATCATTAACAACAATTCTATCACATTAATATATTCTTAAACAACTTTTAATCAAAACCATTTATTAGTGTGTGCCTCAATTTAGAAAATTTGTATAAGTAACACGCCCTTAATTAATCACCTATAAAAGCCACCATATTAGGTATGCTACAATCATTACAAAATAAGGACCACCCACCCAACTATGAACTTAACATGATTTAGGCATAAATAATCATGTCCTTAAGCACTTATCAACACCCTAGAGTGTGTCATAATGACCCCTTGACCAAATGATGAATAGCCAAAAATCACAAAATCTAACCACTAAACTTGTCCAAGGTCATGGTGACTTTTGTCATCCACAACCATTTTTTTTAGAGATCTCTTTGTTGTAGTCACTTTACCGATTAGTGGCTTGCTCAAGGTTTTCTCTATTGGTACCACTTTTTAAAAATGTTTGATGAATCAATGTCATTCGAACGTCGAATATATAAATAACACGTAAAAAACAAATATTAAAGACATACAAAGATATTAAAAAAGGAGTCACGGTGACATGTACACATGCACATGGACGAATTTTGGCACTTGTAAGAACCTTTAAACCACTCACCACAACAATCAACATTGGGCTAAAAACTTTGACCCAACCCAAAATCTATTTCAACGTAACTTAATGTATATTCCCAAAATCCCACTTGGGGAGCAATATCTTTTGGCCCAACCCAAAGCCCACTTCAACATAACTTAGATGCATAAATTCAACTAGAGGACACCAAATTTGTCTCAATATCAACATGAAACTATAATTTATAATGTTAATACTAGTTAACTGCTGAACGAGACACCAACCATATATAAGTTGGATTCAAAATTAACCTAGTTTTCAACAAATTAATCGAGTCAAGATTTAAAGATGCTATGAAAAGAGAAGTGTTTCTGACTCTGTCTAATAGCGTTATAGCGCTGGTAGATTGACTTGGTTGCGATATAAGTAAAAGCACAAAATTTAAAGTTCTTTTTTCCGTCTATTATTCACTCATTGAATGAATAAAGTTTTAGTATTAACGAAGTAAAGTATTATTACATAATACAAATGATGGCGGAGGTATGATGATGATAAACATCCAGTACCTTGAATTCGAATGAAACGTTGGGTATCTTGTATTTTGGACGAAAATGGGGAATATATTCCAGATGTGACATCCGGTGTCTCACATTCCAAATCTAATAAAATCCGTCTCCTTTTATTTTCTAACACCTCAGTCATTTGTGTAGGATCTTTGAATAATGATAGATAGTATAGTGGCAAACTTTCCAAAACCGATTTTATTAGAGTGGTTTTCCCCCGAATGATAAATTACTAGCTTACCAATTGAAAAATTATTCATAATTTTTTTATAATCGGCTGCGAATCTCTCTTTAGATTCATGTTAGCCCCACCGGGATACCTAAATAATTTTTTATAATCAGTTGCCAATGTGTCTTTATAACATTTTGTCCCAAGCAAGACTTGAACCCTTGACCTTCCCTTTGGAAAGTCATGGGCTACCACTCAACCAGAAGGCTCGGCTGATTATACAGGAGTAATTATACATAACATGCTTTAGTAGCGTTTATGAATAGTCAACCAGCCTAGCAGGTTGCTGAACTTAGCTATAAGGCTGCTGAATATAATATATATATATATAGTGGGAGGATCAAATAAGAATTAGCTTTTCGCTAATAAATCTAAGAAATGACAAAAACCTTTATAAACGATATCAAACGAACTCCGATTGAGCCAATTTCAGCGGCGTTGGAACCGTCTCGTCGAACTCTACCATCTTAGCTTTTAGGGTTTAGCTTTTAAGTTTTAAATTTTACGTTTGAATTTTAAGGTTTTAGTCTTATGGTTTAGCTTTTAGGGTTTAGATTTTATGGTTTAGTTTTTTTTGGTGGGGGTGGGGGTTTTAGGTTTTTGGGGGTGGTGTTTAGGGTTTGGGGGGGGGGGGGTGGGGGTGGTGGTTTTATGCTTTTCGGGGTAGGGTTGGAGGGGGTTTAGGTTTTTGGGGGTGCGAGTGGAGGGGGGTTTAGGTTTTTGGGTCCGGGTTAGGGTTCGATGAGACGGTTCCAACGCCGCTGGAATGAGCTCAATCAGAGTTTGTTTGACCCACTTCTTAGTATTTCTTAGCGGAAAACCACTTTTTAGTGTAACCGTCCCCTATATATATATATATATTTCATTTTCACACCTTATACTAGATATAAAATATGCTTTTAACCAGTTTAATTATGTATTAATTTCGTTTTTATATAATAACTTTCGTTCGCTAACTTCTTTTAAAAAACGAAATACGCCGTTGTTTTCTTTTCAACGTTCCGATATAAATTTTTTTGACAACGCAAATTATGAATAGTCAACCAGCCTAACATGCTCCTAAACCTAGCTAGCAGCCCGCTGAATATTTTCTTTTCATTTTCACCCCTTATATCAGATATAATTTACGCATTTAACCCGTTTAATTATGTATTAATTTTATTTTTCTATAATAACTTTCGTTCGTTAACTTCTTTTAAAACACAGAATATGCCGCTGTTTTTATTTATTTTTTTGTCAACATTTCGATATAAATTTTTTGAAAACGGAGTTGTATTCAAAATCAAGTATTTTTTTGGTATCATATCTTATAGCAAGTGCCATTACCGTTATAGTACCATGACGACCCGAACCTATTGAACATCATTCCCGGTATTAGTATTATCGGAACCGGTATCAGTATTATCGGAACCGGTATCAGTATTCACTTTTATGGTTTTCGACGGCCCGAAACGATATCGACCTAACTCTTGCCGCATGGAGTTGGCGAAAAATGACCATAATCCCGTGACGAAGCACGGGTTTTCGTTTATACAAGCTTATTCATGTCTTTTTTTTCGTTTCACGTGAATACATCCCGCCACGAAGCGCGAGAAACCAGCCAGTTTATAAAATTTGTTATTTATGTCATTTCATTATTATTTTCTCGAATCGTAAAGAACGGGATGTATGGGCGTGGTTAATGGTTATGCCAGCATGGCACCCATATGGAATATCGTAATTTGATGTCCAACACTCACTTTTTAAAGGTTAAAAACGCAATCTAATCTTCTTGGATTATGGACGGTGCCAATCTTTGACTTTTACTCACACGTAAAGTCGTTTTCACTCAACTAGTTGACCGTTGAAGTCAACATAGCATAAGAAAAAAACATAAATAAGACTATTTGGGACTCTCGCATATTCTTAATAACATTATCATAAAAGTTATATAATTTAATAGCATCTAACTAATACCATCTTATTGTTATTGTTAATAATAAATAGTAATCGTATAAAATAATGCATTTCTTTAATCATATATTTTTTTACTTTGTGTTTGATTTTATTTAACATTCAAATAATTTAATTATGTATTTCTCTTCCTTCTCTTGGTTTACGGCTATACCCTCTTTTTCTTTGTCCCTTTGTAATTGGATGGACCATGGGATCATGTCAAAGTTGGTTGCCTAAATATTGGTTCAAAGGAATAGAGTGTGTACATATTAGTGGCAATCATTAAACTTATATCATATATATACACATTTAATGGTGGCACTTTCAACTTATAGTCTATAGAATTTATAAAAATATATTACATATAAATTAATTGTTAATCAAATAAACCTTTTAGGGTCGATGAGTCCTAGATCAACTGGTTTAGAAAGAGACACTCCCATGGCCTTCCAATGTGAAGGTCATGAGTTCGAGTTTCACTTGATGCAAAATATTATCAGGTGGGCCAGAGGTTTTACTACAGTGAGCCTTTAAGTGATGGGTTTCCTTTGGAATGATGGGCAAGCCGGGTCACCAGTGACGTCCGCGTTTACGGACGTGGATGGCCTTTCGCCATTGGATTTACCCGGGTGACCGGGTATATAGTGTTCGTTGGTCGTTAAAAAAATAAATAAATAAACCTTTTAGGCCAACAAACATATCTTTGTTCTAGAAATTTAATAATGTACAGGAGTTTCAAATATATGATATTTTATTGTTATTCCAAGGTCCCACATCATGCTCATTAAACCAAACTAAAAGGATTGATGAAAAAGAAGTAAAGAACATATTTTAAATGGTTGTTACAATCTATTACAGTATTATAAACTCACTATTTTTTTTAAAGACTCACCTAAGCTACTCTTAACAAGGTTTGAATCTGGATGATCTTCAAAAGAGTGTTTGATTTATAACTTATTGATGAAATGTTGTATTTTTGTAAGATCTAACCGTGGTTAAGCGACCCCGGCTTTTTGAAATTTGAGTTTTTATTGGATGGTCTTAGTTTGTATTATTTTTTGGTTAATTTCTTCTTTTTTTCTTTTGTCATTCTAAATAAATATTCCATTTGTTCATATCTGGAAGAGAAGGTTGAAGGCAGGTCATGTATGGTAGTGATGAATATGATAAACACATACAGGGGCCAATCGGTGTATAGCCACCATCCTATACATGTTCATCTTTTTACTATACCTAGGGTGGACGGAGTGGTGGTGCGGGTTGGGAGGGTTCCACGGGTAACACCGCCGCATGCCTAGCGGGCTTCGCACGGGCTTTTTGGCACGGGTATATTAACATGTTTATACTCGTTGAGAATATGTAGCCGTTGGAACCGTATGTAGTCGTTGGGGGATCGTTGGGGGGGGGGTGGGTGGGTTGGGTAATTAAATAAAAAAAAATTCACCTATAAATATACATTTTACACAAATAATTTTTTACACTTTCTCTCAATCTCATTCACACTCTAAAAAATGGATTAATCCACCTCAAAAAAATACCGTCCCAAAGTGCGTGCCTTTCAACCGCAACACCCTTGTTCAAATCAACCGCAACCACAACGACCTCGTTCAAGTCAACCTCGGGCATCTCATCCGCAACCGCAATACCAAAACCAACCGTTTCAATACCAAAATCAACCGTTTTAATACCAAAGTCAACCGCAACGACCTCGTTCAATTCAACCGCAACCGCAACGACCTCTTTTTTTTTCTTTTTATTGTTTTTAAATTTTAGGTTTTTAATATGTATCATTTTTATTTTTATTTAATGAAATGTGGTTTTTTTTAATGAAATAATAAAAAAAATGCAAGGGCTTATTGGTTCTACACCCTCCTCTTAGGGTTGGGGAGGGTTCAAGATGTTAAAAATAACATGGCAAATTTTAATTGGGTAAAATGAGAGGGTCCCATAGGTAAAATGAGAGGGTTCCATAGGTAAAATGAGAGGGTTCCACGGCGTGATTCAATACCCACACCTCCCCCTTGAAAAAAAAACCACGCCGTCGTTTGTTCTCGTGATTTTTTTCACGCGAGTCAAGTTTGAATTCAATCAAAATAATACCATTGAATGGCATTATTTTCAACCGTTTGAAGAAAATAAATTTAATAATTAATAATAGAATTATTGGATTTTAATAATCCCACATTTTACCAATTGACCAATAATAATCACAACTGAGAAAACTTAACGTCGTTAGATTTTATATGACGTGAACATCTGCAAACCGACGGAAAGTCGAGCCAAGCTAGCAGTGGTCTCGTGGTGGCTTTTGAAATTGGCTATGGTGGTGTTTAACTGGTGTGGGTATTGAATCACGCCGTGGAACCCTCTCATTTTACCCATGGAAACCTCTCGATTTTGTTTCTACCATTAATCATCCAATTGAATGGATGAAATTGCTTCTTAGGCTTTTTAGCCAAGTTGCAGTTTTTAGGGGAACCATCTCATATATATATATATATATATATATATATATATATATATATATATATATATATATATACAGGGGTATATATATATCTATACTTTTTAATAAATAAAGGTTTTGATAATACACTTGTCAATCTCTCATGCATGCTCAACTTTTTTTTTTCGCCTCTCTCCTATTAATTATAAAATTTCATTTAATTGTTTTTATAATTTTTTGTTTATCTCCCTTCTATTAAATAATAATGATTTATATAATTATTTTTATAAATCATTTTTATTTAAAAAAAATAGGTTTGTTCAAAAATTTTAAATTGAACATTTTTTATTTCTATTAAATACATTTTTTATAAATCATTTTTATTTTAAATAATAATGATTTATATAATTATTTCTATTAAATACATTTTTTATGTATTTTTTTTAATTGAACATTTCTTTCATTATTTTTATAAAAAATTTTAAAAAAATAACTATATAACGTTTTTATAATTTGTATTAAAAAACTATGTAGTATGTCATAAATATGTAATATGTAAATATTTATTACTAAGTATATAACATTGTATTTATTCAATCCGTGTAATACACCGGATTTCTAACCTAGTATATATATATATATATATATATATATATATATATATATATATATATATATATGAATGATTGTCAGGTGGTAAAATCCACAAATAAATTTATTACTAGTGTAGCTGTTCATATCGTTGATCAACGATATAGATAATTATAAAAACTTTTGCTTCCAAAAACTACAATTTTAAATAACATTATACAAACTATTTTATCATCTTCCTTCTAATAAAGGATTCCAAATAAAGCCACGTGCCTTTACCACAACCTCCCTAAAACAATTTAAAACCACACGCGGATCTTGGATGGATCAAAGCGTATCTAACCCGATCCAATCTCAGAAATGTGGATCCTTTACATCCAACAATCTATCGTTAATCAATAAACCCTACTTTGAAAGCCGCTATCGTTACCCTCTCCAAGCTCCATCTTCTACATTGATTTCGTAATCGCAAGATCCCTGAACAATCGATTATATGATTTGAATCTTCATGACTACATTTTTTGTTGATGCGATTGTACCTTGGATTCATTGATTTGTAAGGTTTGGTTCCATTACTTGATTCGATTTCCTTGATCTTAAACATTCAATCTTTAAATTCTGTTCGATTGTACCTTCCAGAGTCTACCCTCTTCTCCTCCAAATTTCACTCGATGACGAACCCTTGGCTCCATGAAGATCATCTTCCCGTTTCGTTCTCTCCATTACATGATTGATTACAAGGTCTGGGACCTTTGATTCATTGATTTTTATGATTTGGTTTCATTAGTTGATTCGTTTTCTTTGATTATAATTTTTAGGGTTTTCATTATGTTTGATTTCACCGCTCAAAGTGTTCATCGATCAAAATTTAGTATTAAAGGTAACCTAATTGATTGATATGAACGTCTGATTTGTTGTTTAATTTAGATTATTGAAGTGAATTTTTAAGCTTTTGTTCCTTATAATATATACGCACACCATGTGTTTTATACAATGCTTCTTTGAGGGTTTTTTCTTTTAGTTGTGGCGTGGGAAATGGGAATGGAATGCAATTCCATTTTGTGGTCTAGATTTGTTGGGGTTTAGGGCTAATTATAAGTATTATTCCTTATCACGTGAAAAAAAGAATGTTGTTAGTGTACTGACATATTTGTTTATTCACTGAATCAAGGTATGCATACTGCCTATCAAAATATGTTCCGGTGAACTTGAAAGACATTGAAGCTGCATGATTTCAAAAGGTGGAAGAGGTTTCATTGGAGTCTTAAAAAGAAAAGGGTTTGATCAATCCACCAGGAAAAGAAAGGAGACTTCCTCCCAAGGTACAAAATTGTGTTAACACCTTTTTTGCATCTAAATTGCTGAATCAAATTTCTACTAATAAAGAAATGGGACTTGTGCTGCAATCGATAATCACACGCCCGCGCAATCGCAAATCAAACACCCACGCAATCGCAGTTGCAGCAAAACAATATGTGAACACAGTATTTACATGGCAATTGCTTAGAATTTTATTATATGGGCATACACAATCACATATGGCTCAAATTCCCACTTAAAGTTGTCTAAACTTGAAGCATTTGATCCACAAACTTACTCTAGCCACTTTTGACCTGTTAACAAACCGAAAAGAACATTATCAGACTCGGTCTTTGTAAAATTTTTAACTTGAAAAACTTTCTTATAAAGATTTTTTATATTTGGTTTTTAACTTCTAATAAAATTGCATATTTTGTTATCTGAATTTACGTAGTTTCTTATTTTTGAACTTTTAATTAGATAACTAGAATTTTCTTTCTTTCAAGTGATTTAGGTTTCATAAACTTTAATTAATTACGTAACTATAATTTTATTTCTTTCTACGAATTTTGGTAAAAGTATACATATTACATTGAAATAATGAAATGTTACAAGTTGAACTGTTAGTTTTTCTTTTTGTTATCTGAGGCTTGATGAGTTATTGTATGAGAAGGCTATAAGACTATTCAGTTTTCTGTTGGTTACTTGGTTACTTGCAAATAGGTGATATCTAAATTAATAGATGGTAAGTCTTCACACATTCCTTATCGGGATTCAAAGCTTACATGATTCTTGCAATCTTCCCTTAGTGGTCATGGACGGGTTTCTATAAGTTCAAAGATTCCTTTTTTGCTTTCAGTAACCTTTCTGCTACTTCAATCTGTGAAATCCATCTTCAGTGATTTATCTGTTTTCTTTATATAGTTATGCAGTGCTTTTTTTTAAGAGCCAGAAGTATTGAACACAATTGACATCTTTTGAACTTTTATGTAGCTTATATGCAATGTGACTCCTGCATCAACCAATACAAAGGAAACACATAATACACTGAAGTTTGCACATCGTAGTAAGCATGTGCAAATAAAGGCTTCTCAGAATAAGGTGATACTGGACATGGCTTTTGAAGAAATTCATGTGGTTTTGGCATTCAGGCTTACCTCTTTGATGTTTGAATTCTAGATTATTGATGAGAAATCACTTATCAAAAAGTATAAGAATGAAAACATATATTTTTTTATTTTGATAAGGGCCCAATTCTAGAATCTGCTTTAGCCCTCAAAAAAGATTGAGCCGGCCCAGTCACAGTCTAGGGTCTTGATGAAGGGCTAAAACTGGTAGTTTCAGGAAGAACTGAAAGTCGATCTTTCGTATCTTTTTGAACGCTTTGTATTAGAAAAATCTGTAGGTGGGTATAGTCTTAGTGTCACATTGATTATCACGCCTATCTGTATTATACAAAGATTATTTTTTTTAGAAGTTCAGAAAATGGTTTTGTTATAAGTTTACTGTAAATTTGGAAAGACATTATAAATTATATAATCTCTATCCTCAAACCCGTGTAATACACGGGTCTATAACCTAGTAACATAATATACATGTAATATTTATATAGGGTTATGTTCAAATAAGAAGGATTTTTAAAATAAGAAGGGTGAGAAGGATTTATGGTCATTAGATCAAATTGTAGAAAAGATTTAATGGTTGAGATCATATTGTAGGAGAAAAAGTTATTGGAAGGGTATTTTAGTCTTATCCATTTTTTTTTTTGACTTTTTATCAAGTTCCCCTCCCCATTTTTAAACGTTCATAACTTTTACATACGACATTATTTTTAAAAAAAAATTACACCATAAAAACGAGCGTTTTTATCTTTAAAACGAGTATAGTGTCGTTATATACAAAAACGAAAAAAAATTACGTTTTTCAGGTCATTGTGTAATTTGTCAGCTCATTGTGTAATTTGTCAGGTCATTGTGTAATATCAGAACTGGTCATTGTGTAATATCAGGTTTGGTCATTGTGTAATGTCAGGTCTGGTCATTGTACTATATGTATTCATCATTTTGTCAAATATTTTTTATCATTGTGTTATATGTATTCATCATTGTGTTTTACGTTTTTCAGCTCATTGTGTAATTTGCTCATTATTGTGTAATTCGCTCAAATATGTCAGGTCATTGTGTAATGTAAGGTCTGGTTATTGTGTAATTTGGTCATTGTGTAATATGCTTATTTTGTCAAACATTTTTCATTATTGTGTTATATGTATTCATCATTGTGTTTTACGTTTTGCAGCTCATTGTGTAATTTGCTTATTATTGTGTAATTCGCTCAAATATGTCAGATCATTGTGTAATGTAAGGTCTGGTCATTGTGTAATTTGCTCATTGTGTAATATCAGGTCTGGTCATTGTGTAATATCAGATCTTATATTACACAATGACCTGATATATTACACAATGATCATTATGCCCTCCCTTTAAAAACAATAAAAGGACACATGTCAAGCTCATAATCCTTTTTACCCTTCTTATTTTTAAAATCCTTTTTACCATAACCTAACCCTATTTATATATTCTTAATTTTTATAATATTAACTTCTAAAATTTTATTTTAGTAAAAAAAAACGTGATTTAAACTTTAGTAATTAATAAGTAAATGCATATATAATTGGGAAAAAAATCATTTAATTGTAACCAAGTTTTGTAATTATTTTACTAAAGTATAGTTTTTTTTCCTTTTAAAAGACACTTAACTTTTATCACGTATTTTAATCTTATAATATTTGAGATTTTTATCAGGTTATCACCCGATGGCATGTCATTTTTCATTTTTTAAAAATTTTAAATGCTGATGTGGATGACTTTCTATTTTTTATTCTTTAAATTTAAAGATAAATAATCAAATTTAAAAACCATTAATCTTTTACAACTTACATTTAAAAAAGAGCCTTTTTAGTTTTTAAATTTGAAAAAATAGTCACCTTTTATTGTTTATACAATAAAAAGACAGTGAATTTTTGTTTTTCTAAATTTAAAAAAATAGTCATTTTCATTATTTAAATCTAAAAAATATAGCCTTTTTTAGTTTTTAAATTTACAAAGTAGTTATTTTTTGTTCTTTAAATTTAATAAAAAAGTCATTTTTTCAAAATTTAAAGAATACAAAAGATCTGTCATCCCGACTTTGGCACCACCACACCGCTACCGATACCAAAACCATCATCTTTCTGCCACCTCACCGTGCTTTCCTTCCTGCTCGCTCCTTCTCGAGCCTACTCGATCTCTGCATCTTAAGTGATTGAGAGTTTTACTCCCATTGTAAACATTTGTGTAGATTTCTCAGTAGTTTAGAGGGTAAAAAACTATTTGCTTGGATATTTAATTTGGATAAGAAAATCTTATGTTATTTTATAAAATCTTAGTTGCATTTAAAACTTATGGTTTTATCTTCACCCTCGCATAGAAAACTACAAAACGAGTGGCCGACCTTCCGCGGGTTACACCGATAGGCCATGACGTGGGGCCATGAAACCCGTATGGGCGAGCCATGTATGGCCATTAAGCACACGCTTAACCTGCTTCAAAGCCATCACTCGCTTGCATCCAACATCCAACTTTTCATCTCCATCATTTACCCTTGTACTTTACTATAAGTTCCACTTTCACCCCTCATGTATTGTGTATAAGCTATAACAATCTCTTATAGATTACTCTCTTCCACCCAACAAAAAACAGATAAGTATATCCTATATGAAACTCTCCATCACACTAAATGGTGTCTAACTTGTTAACAAATAAATATGTACAGAGAAAAGATGCAGACTCAATATTATTCAAGTGAATATTAACTTACAAATGAAAAGAAAGCAAACATTAAATAGGAAGTTAAATGAGCTAAAGCCTATAACAGACTAATTATGCTAACATCTCCTCATCAAACTCACAATGCAACATAAATAAACATTGAGAGTTTGTCACACAAAAAACGAAACCGAGATACCGATTGAGTCTTGCTGAAAATATCTGCAATTTGCAAGACTGATGGAACAAAAGGAAGTGAGATGGTCCCGAGCTGAAGATGATGACGAGTAAAATGACAATCTATCTCAATATGTTTTGTCTCTTCATGAAAGACAGAGTTCTTGGCGATCTGCATAGCACTTTGATTATCACAATATAATGGGGTAGGCGAGGAAATAACAACCCCCATGTCTGACAGAAGCCATCGTAACCAAACAATTTTACATGTAGTCACAGCGATAGCACGATATTCAGCCTCAGTGGAGGACCTAGAAACAACATCTTGTTTCTTGCTTTTCCATGAGATTAAGGAATCACCAAGGAAAATACAGAAACCAGTAGTGGATTTACGATCATTAGGATCACTATTCCAATCAGCATCACTATAGGAACGCAATTCCAGAGAAGATGTAGAGGGGAACAGAAGACTTTGAAATTGAGTGCCACGAAGATATCTCAAAATACGAAGGACAGCTCCCTAGTGAACAGAAGTAGGAGTGGTAACAAACTGGCTAACCACATGAATAGCATGAGCGATATCAGGGCGAGTAACTGTAAGATAAACCAAACTGCCTATAATGGTACGATATAGGCTTGGATCAGATAGAGGAACACCATCAGTGGGAGAGTAACGTGCGTTGGTTTTTGATGTGTAGGTGTTCGTTGGGTGTTTATGATGCTTAACTATACGTTTTTATGTGTGATTTAGCATGGAACGCGTGTACTTTGCATGTGTTTATGATTTGTAGGTGTTTGGATGCTAAATACGTGTTTTGGAAGCATTAGAGAGGAAGTAGAGGGTTTAGATCGGAAACTATGCAAAAGATGGAGGCTGATGTGGAAGTTCTGGAAGCTGAATCTTGAAACAGACATATCTCGAGCTAGAAAATGAGTTACGAGACCCATAATATATGAATCTTGGGTAGCTCGAGAAGCCGAATCCAAATATTTGGTTAAAAAAAACACACTAGTGGCGTAAGCTTACGCCCTAGGAGCGTAAGCTTACGCCGGTAACATTTTCTGAACAGAAGCTTCAGCTCGACGGAGTAAGCTTACGCCCCCCCCCAGCGTAAGCTTACGCTGGTTACGTTTCAGACGCGGATTTTTAGTGAAACAGCCGATTTTCAGTGTTTAATTGGGGGTTTCTTCCCCAAATTCGAAATGATCTTTGGCTACACACTTCTTGGGCGATTTGGGGGCGATTGGAGGCTAGGAAACACCATTCCAAGATCGATTGTGAAGATTGATATCAAATCATCGAAGAATCGAAGATGAATTCCACAACCATGAGCGGCTAATCCACCGGTAATCATTCCCGGGTGGATTGTTTGTAAGTTTTTAGGGTTTTATCATGTGCTAGCTTTGAGAAACAATTCTTGTAATCGTTTGGTTTGAAATAATTGAATCTTTGTGTTTAATGTGGTTATGAACTCACGGGAGTCGATAAATTCTTGCACCATTGACCCCGTTAGATGATAATTGCTATGAACTTTGATTTGTGTTGAATCTGTTGATTAATCTAATTCTATATTGCATAAATTTGTCTCGATTTCACTCGTGAATATTGTCTTACACTATTTGCCGATGATGTATGAATGTTGATGTTCTTGGTTAGATTTAGTCAATTTGATTTGGATAACCATTTGATTGCTCGAACTCATATGTTGGTGTGATAATCCCTAATTACTTGTGAACTTGAAACCCGGGTGTGATTCCTTTTTAATTATTGTTTACAACTTAAACCGTTTATTTTCTACTTGATTACTCGTGATCGTTTTGCTAGTTGATAACCATTGCTTGTTGGATTTGTTAATTTCACCTCAATCATTGCTTGTGTTTGGTCAGAAAGACCCATTGCAACTTCATAAATCACATTGTTAATTGAAGTTAAGCACCGACCACAAACTCTTCGTGGTTCGACACCCTTCTTACCCTAACTAGTTTAAGGTGATTAGGACACTCTAATTCTTTATCTTTGACCGGTACCTTCGACACCGATCAAATTTTGGCGCCGTTGCCGGGGAGTGTGTGCGCTTGGTGTTTTATTTTAGTTGACTTTTGTGACTACTTGTTTCTTGTTTTGTTTGGTTAATATTCTTCTATTTTTGTGTTACGCGTGGTGTTTGTTTGTGTGTGCAGGTGACATAATAGTGCATGCGTACACGTTCATCCGGGAGGACTTCACCGCTTGTTCATGTATTATAGAATTTCAAGCATGTTGATCTCACCATGAATATAGACTTTAGTGAATGCTTTCATTGTAGGAGCACATCTCATCGGAACAATGATTGTCCATATTTTCTGAAATTATTTGGGAAAGTCTCGTGGCGTCGAATCCCTTATCATTATGAAGATTGTGAGAAGCGTCGAGTACAATATTGTTTATCTCGAGTCGATCGAGAGTTGGCGCAACTTCATCATTCGAAGCAATATCGCTTAGAGTTGTTAAGTTACAAATATGATCTTTTATGCACGGGAAGGCGAAGGGGAGAGCGAGGCCTTTCGGTTAACGAACATTCTAAGGCAAAACAACTGTGGATGTCTTCACAAATTGGAGATGCGGTTGTGGAAAATAATACCACACCAATGCCTTCAATTACTGAAGAATTAACGAGTGCACTAGTCGTGGATGATGGCAATGATGATGATAAGGAAGAAGAGGTTGTGGATCTTTCAGAACATATAATTGAATGTTTAGACTCGGTCAATGACATAACACCTCATGAGAAATCTGAGATATTGATGGTTCATTCTGACCCTCCTCCCGTATTAATTACTCCAGCCAATAAAGTTGGGGATGAGGGTCCGAGGATAAAGATTAGGAAGGTGGGATTACAAGAAATTGGACAGTCTAGTCGGAAGCAAGCCCGCATCGATTTAGCCGGCATGTCGATCACAATAAGGCAGGATTGGACACGACACGTCAACTACCGGGCATACATTGGAAATTCGATGGGAAAATGTGGAGTTAGATTTTCGGACATTGCATCCATTTACATGCAGGTTTTGAGAAAACGAGTTTGGAAGGAACACATAAGATATCGGGCTTTTGTTGGAAATGTGGTCGATAAGTGTTCATTGCGACTATCATGAGAGACACATGAGGTAATGTCGGGCTGAGGACAATAAACTTAGCGCTAACCGGGAGGCAACCCGGCTTGTGATTGTCTTTATTTTGTCTTTGTTTTGTTTTGTTTTGTGTTGTGTGTTTTAGTTTCGTCACCATAGCAACACTCAAGTGTGGGGAAGACTCATGGAAGACTTACGAGTCCATTTTTGGTGGTGGTTCAGGCACTCTATGATCGCCTCTAATCAGGTCCACGTACTCTTTCTCATATTTATGTTACTTTGATTGAACTATATTATTTTAGTTTGTTTTTGTGTGTTTTTGTTTGAAACTTGGTTGATTGTGGTTGGGTTGGTGCTTATGGTTATGGTAATCTTTGAGTTGGATATTTGGAGATATTGGGTATTGGATGTTTTTGCACCCACAAACCGCACTTTTATATTTTATAACTATTTACATTGAAACAATGTAAGGTTCAAGTGTGGGGATGTGAGAAATCAATAAAACCATGCAAATTTTTAAATAATTGTTTTACAAAGTGTTTGGTAGAGGTCTTTGGTCATGGTTAATTCATTAAGTTACTTGATTAAGTTTTTCCAACAAATAAAATTTTTTTTTGGAAATGTTGGATTTGGGAGTAACAAAATTGAAGGTGACGGTTTGCATGCACATGTCGGTAACCTATTTTCCACCATGTTGTGAGATTTTGAGCCAAATTGATATATATATTCTCTTAGTTGAGTGTTTAGCCACTTTGTTTCACATTTTAGAACTTGCATATTATTGATACATGTTGAGACCTTGAACCAATTAATTGCACAAAAATGATAAAGGCATTAGGAGAAACCTTTTTATTTTTAGCCATTTTTATACCCTTACCCGTTAATATCCACTAGATGCCCACTCTGAACCTATACCTTTTCTATTGACAAAACCCATAACATTAGCCTACTCACCTTTTTAGCCTTTTCTTTTTAAACCCGTGAGTTGGAATTCAATTAACTTAGATTATTGAAGTTGCGGTTGCAATTGCATAAAAAAATAAATAAAAAGAAAAAAAAGAAAAAAAATGAATGAAAAAGAAATAAAAAAATTGTATTGGGTCAACATGTGTCCAAAGGTTTTGAGTATTAGTTTGAATTATAATAAAAGATGTTATTGGGTCAATTTAACCCAAGTTTCATTTGATAGTTTGAAGAAATAAGAATTTTAGTGTTGATGGGTCATTTATACCCATAGTAGAGATTTGAAAGTTTTAGGATTGATTTGTAGTTTCATTAGTTGAATTCCACTCACCTTTAGCCACTTTAAAAATCCTTATCCATACCCGTAACCCTAGCCTACATTACAACCCTTAATAGACCTTTTGATTTGTGCATGTTAGTTGTGTTAGTAGGAGGAGATGTGATCAATATGCAAGCTTATGATAATGTGGTTCATTGTTTGGGTTTGAGTGAAAAATACTAGCACATCATCGCTAGTCCAGATATGAAACCGAGGGGAGTGATTGATTGTGAGGGGTGTGTGCATGCAAAGCCATAACTAGATATGAGTTAAGCGCGTTCCAATATTTCCTTTTGTTTAAAAATTCATCGATGGTTTGTTGGATTGTAAATCTGTTGAGAGTATAATTCTTATGAATTTTGCATGACCTTGGACCTTAGCTTATGTTTAGTTAAAACAATTGTTTGAGATTTTGAAATGTGGATTTGAAGCAAAAGACTTTGCTTGAGGGCAAGCAAAACTCAAGTGTGGGGATGTGATGTGTAGGTGTTCGTTGGGTGTTTATGATGCTTAACTATACGTTTTTATGTGTGATTTAGCATGGAACGCGTTTACTTTGCATGTGTTTATGATTTGTAGGTGTTTGGAAGCATTAGAGAGGAAGTAGAGGGTTTGGATCGGAAACTATGCAAAAGATGGAGGCTGATGTGGAAGTTCTGGAAGCTGAATCTTGAAACAGACATATCTCGAGCTAGAAAATGAGTTACGAGACCCATAATATATGAATCTTGGGTAGCTCGAGAAGCCGAATCCAAATAGTTGGTTAAAAAAAATACACTAGGGGCGTAAGCTTACGCTAACATTTTCTGAACAGAAGCTTCAGCTCGACGGAGTAAGCTTACGCCCCCCCCCCAGCGTAAGCTTACGCTGGTTACGTTTCAGACGCGGATTTTTAGTGAAACAGCCGATTTTCAGTGTTTAATTGGGGGTTTCTTCCCCAAATTCGAAATGATCTTTGGCTACACACTTCTTGGGCGATTTGGGGGCGATTGGAGGCTAGGAAACACCATTCCAAGATCGATTGTGAAGATTGATATCGAATCATCGAAGAATCGAAGATGAATTCCACAACCATGAGCGGCTAATCCACCGGTAATCATTCCCGGGTGGATTGTTTGTAAGTTTTTAGGGTTTTATCATGTGCTAGCTTTGAGAAACAATTCTTGTAATCGTTTGGTTTGAAATAATTGAATCTTTGTGTTTAATGTGGTTATGAACTCACGGGAGTCGATAAATTCTTGCACCATTGACCCCGTTAGATGATAATTGCTATGAACTTTGATTTGTGTTGAATCTGTTGATTAATCTAATTCTATATTGCATACATTTGTCTCGATTTCATTCGTGAATATTGTCTTACACTATTTGCCGATGATGTATGAATGTTGATGTTCTTGGTTAGATTTAGTCAATTTGATTTGGATAACCATTTGATTGCTCGAACTCATATGTTGGTGTGATAATCCCTAATTACTTGTGAACTTGAAACCCGGGTGTGATTCCTTTTTAATTATTGTTTACAACTTAAACCGTTTATTTTCTACTTGATTACTCGTGATCGTTTTGCTAGTTGATAACCATTGCTTGTTGGATTTGTTAATTTCACCTCAATCATTGCTTGTGTTTGGTCAGAAAGACCCATTGCAACTTCATAAATCACATTGTTAATTGAAGTTAAGCACTGACCACAAACTCTTCGTGGTTCGACACCCTTCTTACCCTAACTAGTTTAAGGTGATTAGGACACTCTAATTCTTTATCTTTGACCGGTACCTTCGACACCGATCAGTTTCAAGAGGAGTGTCAGCAATTCTGTTATCAGAGAGTCTCGCACGTTGAAACAGATCAGAAATATACTTCGTCTGAGAGAGAAGATATCCCTTTTTAGATTGAGCTACCTCAATCCCCAAAAAATACCGTAATAATCCCAAATCTTTCATAGCAAAATGGTGAGCCAAGTCACGTTTCAAAGATTTAATGCTATCATAATCATCGTCTGTAATAATCATATCATCCACATATAAATACAAGAGAATGCGTCCAGCATTCGTATATCGAACAAATAATGCTGAATCATGATTGCTAGGAAGAAAACCAAGAGAAGTGATGACTGTAGAGAATTTTTCAAACCAGGCACGAGGAGCCTGTTTGAGCCCATATAGAGGTTTTCGAAGCCGATAAACTTCACTGGGCTGATGAGCTATTCCCGGGGGTGGAGTCATGTAAACCTCCTCATGAATATCACCTTTCAGAAAGGCATTTTTAACATCCATTTGACAGATCTTCCACTGACGAACGGATGCAACAACTATTAAAGTACGAACTGTTGTTATTTGTGCCACAAGGGCAAAGGTCTCCTCATAATCCATACCATACGTTTGCGAATATCCTTTTGCCATAAGTCTGGCCTTGTATTCTTTCAACAGAGCCATCAGACTTTGTCTTAATCTTATACACCCAATGACAACCAACCTTATGTTTACCTGGTGGTAGTGGAACCAAATCCCAGGTGTGGGTCTGATGAAGAGCGGTGAGCTCTTCAGCCATAGCATTTTGCCATAGAGGGTTAGAGACAGCCTATTTATATGATTATGGTTCAGACAGATGATGAATGCTTGCGATAAATTGTAACACCCTTAATTTAAAACACCAGCTATAATAAACATTTACACACGCGGAAGCATTTATCCCAAGAATTTTTTTTACTGTTTGCGTGTCGCGAACTTCTGGGGCCCTCCCTTCGCGTGCCGTGAGGGAGTCCCAAAAACAAAATCCGGAAAACCAGATCTTCGCTTGTCACGAAGACCTGTCCTTGGTTCTTCGCGTGGCGCGAAAACACCCAGCAAACAGAGAGTTTGGATTTTTGTCCAGTTTCAGCACTTAGCCAAAATTTTCATCTTTTACCATTTCAACGTAACCAAAAATATCCCAAACACTTGGATTTTTGACCAAATATCCATTCACCAAAATATACACAAAAACGTCAATTCTTGTTTCAAATTTGCATCCCTTTCGAGGATTTCAATTTACATCACAAGATTAAACATTTACACATACGAGAATCCGCCAACACATTGGACTTGACTTGGAATACATCGGAGCTTTTCCTACAAAATCACATAAACATAACACCATTAGTAATGAAGATAAAAACATACATCAAGGTAAAATGTTACCATTTTCACCCATTCATCCATTTTGACCCGTTTCCATCCAATTACCCATTAGGTGACATAATCACTTGTCTAACACCATACAAGTTTCATTCTTTTCATTTTATATTCAAGATTAACACAATTCCATTTCCATTATGGCACATAGGCCATAACTTCCTCATCACATTTCCATTATGATTCTTAGATCATAACTTCATAACCACATATCCATTATGGTACTTAGACCATACCTCCATATCCACATATCCATTATAGTATTAATACTATAACTACATTCATTCATTATTCATACACCTCTATACACATTCATACCACATAACACATTATGATACTTAACATTTTTTGCATACAACATTGCATATCACAACATTTATCATCAATTACTAAGTAAGTGCAAAAGCACTTACCTTGTGGATTCGAAGGTCCCGATTCCACTTCACGTTTTGCAATTTGATTACCTAAACACATTCATCTAGTTTAGTAATCCATCATACACCAAAATCACATTTTAATTGGGTTCACAACCCAATTTTCTATTTCCAACCCAAACTGACCCGTTTGAGTTATACCGATAACCAAACACTCTCTATCCACCCAAACTTACCTACTTGAGTTTCATTACCCTTTCCTTAACACTAATTTTTAATCAATCTTTATAATTAGGTTAATTTGGTGCTCTTTCAAGTGTCTACCAACATATAAACACTTAATCATCATTAATTCATCATCCTATCATCATAACTCAAAACCCCCCAATTCTTTCCATATGAACCCTAATTTCTCAAAATCAAAATCAAAGGGTTCTATGATGTTAATCACCAATCTTTATCTTTAGTTTAGCTAGATTATCAACAATCTAACACTAATTATCAACATGCATTCAAAATTTCCGGATTTCTACAAAACTCACCAACTAACACATTCAAAGGTGAAATCAATGGAAGACTACACTTACTTGATGTTAGGAAGGTGTTGTGTGAGCCAAAACCTTCACGAATTCAAGCTCAAATGCACGATTTAGTTCCAACTCTTCTTTTCTCCTTTTTCTCTTCAAACCATCGACCTCTTCATCCAAAATGAAGACAATTTTGACTTTCACTAGTCAAAATGGCAGATTTTGCCATGTTACACATTTAGCCCTTCCACTTCCAATTCACCCATTTTCATTCCAAAATTAGTTAAAAACTAATATAACCTCATTACTAACTTGAAACCCACTTGTTTCAACTTATTTCTAAAATATTATTTTAACCATAATATTTATTAGAATATTTATTTATTTATAACGAAACCTGGATTTTGGTTCGTTACATAAATGAACTAAACGAAGCAGAGTAGGTAGAGTATGAAAAGTCTGGTAGTTGAGTAGACTTACATTCACGAGTAGACTTTCTCGAAGGTGGAGAATTTCTAGTTTCAACCGGCGGAGGATCAACATTAGTACCGGATGACGTGGAAGGTTCATGATCTGGCACATCATGTGCAACAAACGTATCTGGAGCGGGCATATTAGAATCAACAGACGAATATGGAACATCAGAGGTTGAGACATCAAAATTGCTAGCAAAAGGATCAACGTTCTGAAGATCTGACTTTGTTACATCATGTGACTTAGCTGGAATCGAATAGAAGGGAATATGTTCAAGAAATGTAACATGTCTTGATACATATAGCTTCTGACTTACAGGATCAAAACAACGATATCCTTTCTGTCCCGTGCCATATCCTTTGGGACCACTGGCATATCCTAAGAAAACACATAAGGCTGACTTATTTGTCAATTTGTCTCGTTCAACATGAGGACGGAGAACAAAGCAAGTACATCCAAAAACCCGTAACTCACCATAATCTGGGCGTTCGCCGAAAAGACTTTCAAACGGAGACATCCCATAATTGTGAGAAGTAGGGATCCTATTAATCACATGTTGGGCTGTCAGGAGTGCTTCTCCCCAAAAGACACTAGGTACTTCAGCAGATAAAAGGAATGAACGAGCGATTTCCATAAGATGGCGATGTTTCCTTTCAGCAACACCATTTTGTTGAAGTGTGTCAGTACAAGACGATTGGTGTATGGTACCATCTGATGCAAGCAACTGATTAAAATCATTAGAGGTGTATTCACCCCCTAAGTCACACCTAAAGCACTTTATCACATCTGAATGCTGCGTTTGAACATAAGCCCTAAATGTTTTATAAATGTCAAAGAAGTCAGATCTACGTTTCATAAGGTACACCCAGGTATAACGAGTGTAATCATCGATAAAGGAAACATAATAACGTGAACCACTCTTAGTGGATACTGGTGATAGTCCCCACACATCAAAATGAACAATATCAAATGGTGCAACAGAATGAGAAATACTTTTATCAAAAGGTAATGCAGAAAATTTGGCAAGTTTGCAACCACTATAATCAGAAATATCACATGTCCTAAACGAGAATGCCAAAATGTCACACCCCGCCAAGGCGGAAACGCGAGGCGTAACGTTCACTGGTTTTCGAAGCATATGATTATCGCAAACACATACATGTAGTTGGATACATAATCGAGTTTAAAATATTTACATCACAAAATATCAACTGGAGTTTACAAAAATTTAAGATTTCGCAAATATAACTCAAAACCATGAGTTATACGAGAGAAATCCTCCAAAAGTCGTATCCGCATGCATGCATGAAATCCTACATTGCTAACCTGAAGACCACGTTCAATTTCCTGAAAACATACTTAAAAATGTCAACACGAGGTTGGTGAGTTCACAAATTATTATAAAGAGTTATCATAACCCAATGTTTAAATTTGATCATTTTCACCTGATCAAAACCCTTTATTTAAACCTGATCACTTAAACCTGATCAGAACTCTTTGGTTTAAAACCTGATCACTTTATACTGATCAAAACCCTTTATTTAAACCTGATCACTTAAACCTGATCAGAACTCTTTGGTTTAAAACCTGATCACTTTATCCTGATCAAAACCCTTTATTTAAACCTGATCACTTAAACCTGATCAGAACTCTTTGGTTTAAAACCTGATCACTTTATACTGATCAAAACCCTTTGCATGTATTACCAATGAATTTGAATACTAATCCGATCTATTGACCCCATTTGTAAGCTTGCAAGGAATACAAAATAGTATGTAATGTACGAGACCGTAACCAAACCCCGACCTTTTGTGCCTCCCCCTCGCCTTTTTGCGAGTAAGATAATATGCGGTCATTCGGCCATGTGGACCCCTGGTTAGCGCGACTAACCATGACCGGAGGCGTCACCCCCAATAGTACTATCCATATAATCCCGGGCTAAAATAGCTAATGGTTACTAACTTATTCAGAGGACTTTAAGCGCTTTACTTTTCCCTCAATACACACATACGATCAGATCATTAGTTCAATTCATTTACACACAAAAGTCTTTTACAAGTATGTTTCCACCCCAAATCATTTGAAAACTTAGAAAAAGGGGGATTAGTGAAACTCACCTCGTCAGTATGACTGCTAGCAAACACTTGAATACCCGTAAACCCCGCTTATCCGTACCCTAAATACACAAGGATACCTTACATGTTAAGACTAACCGTCTTAAACACAAGTTGTTCACCCGCCTTAACGAATCCCGTTAAGTGCGTCTTTGTTTAATAAAACCGTGTTTTAACGTGACGACCCGTTGGTGATTATTATTCCAGTCTAGACGCTTTACTTATTTTCTAAGAAAATAATATATTTTCATATTGGCGATTAGTTACGTTTGTCAAAAATAAATATTATTTTTGCATCACAATATAATATATTTATATTATATCTCACGTATCATCATATAATCATTTTGTATTAAAAATTATATAAACCACAAATGTCGTTCAAGTATGTTCTAAGCATGCGAGTCGTCCTACGTGCACATAATCCATGTTAACACGTACTCATACAATTTACTCGTTCCGAACGACATTTATTAACGTGTTTACGTTCAACATGCATTTATTTATATCTATTTATGCACACAAATATAATCATGTTTTAACAATCCAACATATATTTAAACAAGTTTCTCCATAACATATGTTTATTTATCCTTAAACCGAACGTCTTTATATTTCATTATTCGCGTCTACGTTCCATGTTATCAACAAGTTCTAAACATATATGTTTTCATTTATTTAGTCGTTTCATGTCTAGTTCCGAGTTAACAATTTCCCCGTTATTTATATATATATATATATATCATGACTTCTATATATATATATATATACATGAAATGTTTAACAACTTTTCAAATTTCGCCAGTTATAATCATACTCATACATTTATATACTTTTCATATAAACACATTTTCATACTTGACAATCTTTTCAAATTCACCAACTTAAACACATATCTATTTATATATGTTCCATACGATTTCACATATATACATACACATGTATCTCACTTTTTCACCAAGTATAAATTTATACTTTTATTCATCTATGATTATTCAATTAACAAAACCGTATCCATATATCCATATTAACTTATCATTTTTATTTATGGATCCAACTACTTGATTATTACTAAATCATTTATCAAATCAAACACAATTATATCTATATATATCTATTTATTTCGATCCATATATATATATATATATACAAAACCCTAACTTTTATTCTTTATAAAGTTAAATTCTTAAGAAAACTCTTTTAATCTTTCAATCCCTTTGTTTATTATGATGAACAACGTGTTTAGGTTAAGAAAATAAAGGTGGAATTTGAGTTGGGTGTCGGTTTCCTTACCACTAGTCAAGCTAGACGACGATTTCACTAGTGAACGTTGATGGATGCTCGTATTGTTGTCAAAACCCGACTCCCTAGCTTCAAGACTCTTGATCTTTCCCCCAAGTTCCAACTTCTAGACTTAGTTTCTTGAACTTGATAAGTGAGAGTGTGTGTATGTGTGTGTGCCGTAAGTATAAATGTATATAGAAAGAGTTGGAGTGTTGGGTGTTTCAACATTTCATCATCATTATCATTCATGATTAAAAAGGATGGATTTGACCTTGGGTTACTTCTACACTTGAATGAGCATGGTCTCTTATGACAAACCATGATGGAGTTAGTGGATTTGGTGGAGAGTGGGTGAGGGGTGGGTGCTCTCGGCCGAGAGGGGTAGAAGGGGGGGGGGGGTTTGGGTTTGATTCAACTTGTAGATTGTAGTATGTATATTAGTTGATAGGCTTTTAGTAGGTAAAATACCCGGTAGGCGTTCCCGTGATCTAATACCCGATATATGAACTTTTATGATTAAAACTCTTTATATTTCGTATCTCGACTATATTTTAATAGTCCGCCAATTTAACCCGTCATACTTAATGTTTAACTATAATATATACGTGCACTCGTAATAATAACTCGTCATCATGAACTGATATCGTTGTGTTCATTTTTAATAATCTTGTCACCAATATATATATGTTTTTATATCAAAGCGTATTACTAGACTTTTCCGGAATAAATATTTGTTAATCACCAACGACGTTCCTTGCGGGTTATAACTGTTACTTCCTAGTAATTCTAAAAATTACTAAAGTATAATATTTGTTTCTTTGCTAGACTCCATGACAACACTATGTCAAAATTATAAACCAGGAAATATAATTAATGAACGTGCAATTATGAAATATGGATATTGACCTGGTATGTTGGGTGTCACACAAAATTTGGCAAGTTTGCAACTGACCCAAAACACCTGAAGAAACCAAAAAATTTAAACGAGATGCGGACACATGTCCTAAACGAGAATGCCAAATATAAAATTCATATGACAAAGGACTTAAACGAAAATAAGATAAATCAACACGGGAGGCAGCAACACCAGGTGCAGGCACTTTGAGTTCTTCTAGGACATAAAAATCTCCCACACCACGGCCGATCCCAATCACCCTCTGAGTGTGTTGATCCTGCACAACACAAACATAGTCACAAATGAAAACCCAAATTTCAGACTTACACAACTGACTGACCGAAGCAAGTTTTAAGGCGAGCTTCGGAATATAATAGACATCATTGAGAGACACATGAGAGGTAGACACAGAGCCAACACCCTCTACCGACATAGATGTAGCACTAGCAGACATGGCAGAAACTGGAGAAACAGGAGACAAAGAAATAAAATACGACAGATAGGGAGACATATGATGTAAGGCACCAGATTCCAAAATCCATAATGATGACGAAATACCTGAGGTACCAGATGAAGACAGTCCCGCAGCAGACATAGCGGTAGGGTTGGCGGCAAGAAACTGTCTGAACTGTTCAAAAACCTGCGGATCCAGATAAGATGGTGGTTTAGAAGTTTCTACAGATGGTGGTGTAGTGGCAACAGTAAACTGAGGTGGTTTAAATGTCCATGAAGATGGACCAGATGAACCAACAGAAGTGGATGAGCGAGACGGAAAATGTCCACCTGATATGTTCTGTTGTGGGAGCTTTTGCAAGTTAGAATTCTTTCTGCTAAGTAATAACGGATATTGAGACTTCCAATGATTTTTCCCTTTGCAGAATGCACATTCATCAAAAGCAACTTTAGCACCTTGTCTAGACTGGTTAGGAGGAACGACAAACACAACTGGAGTAGTAGTTACTTTAGGACCTTTATCAACCTGAGATTTTAACCGAGTTTCCTCTGCAATCAACTCGTGAACAACGAACGATGAAGAATCGTTCCACGTAGTCCTTCAAAATCTGATTGTAATGCCATCAAGAGTTGTACCAAACGTTGTTCCTCCCTTCGATCAATATAAGGTTTAAACACCTTCAGTTCTGCAGATTCCGTAAGTGCCAATTGATCGCATAAATCCATCATAGCTCCATAGAAGTCTTGAATGCTCATCTAATTCTGTTGAAGAGCACGGATATCAAACTCCAACTGATACTACTTGGCAAAATTAGACTGAGTATACATCCTTTCCAAATGATCCCAAACCTCCTTAGCTGTATCATATTTAGCCAACTGAATACCAGTGGACTGACCTACATAGTTGTTGATCCAAGTGATAACTTTAGAGTTATCCGTTTCCCATGTATCGAGAGCTAAGGCATATTCAGCAGCCTTAGACTTATCTGTAGGCTTTCCCTTAGTACCGGTGACATAACCCCACATATTTTTCTCTCAAAGAAAGTTTTTCATTACGTAACTCCAGTAGGCGTAGTTTTTACCATCCAGACGAGTACTAATAGACTGAAGAGAGTCATCTTTTCCAGCCATATTATCAAAACAGAACGACAGTAGAATAACCGCAAACTTCAAATACAGCAAACTTCGTAATACCGCAAACTTCGAATACCGCAAACTTGAGGTAACCGCAAACTTGAATACCGCAAACTTCGAAAATCGTGACAGAAACAAGGTCCAAACCTGTCAATCTGTCTAAAAGCTCTTCCAAACACACAATTCAGTTCAAATAAAATGAAATCCGTAACTTTGATACCTGGATGGCAAACTTCGAAACCGCAAACTTGAGGTAACCGAGCTCTACCCTTCAACAGCGAACAAACCAAACAACGAACGAATCAACAACGGAGAGAAGCGACAACAAAAATCTTCAATCAAGCATGAATCGATTCAGCTCTGATACCATGTTAACAAATGAACATGTACAGAGAAAGATGGAGACTCAATATTATTCAAGTGAAGATTAGCTTACAAATGAAAAGAAAGCAAACATTAAATAGGAAGCTAAATGGGCTAAAGCCCATAACAAACTAATTATGCTAACATAACTTATAAATTTATTTTAGATGAGACAATTTGTCATTAGTCAAAGGATTAATTAAGGAAGCAATGAAAGAACAAGCATACCTTGTAAAATCACACTTAGATCATCCGATATACTGGTAGAAATCACTCCGTGATCCGACGTGGAATCATGAATCACGCCGTGATTCACTTGGAACACCGCCCCCTCAAAAAAAGTTTCACGCCGTGGTTGTTGTACGTGATTTTTTTCATAGCAATTTTTTTAAGAGATGATGGATATCCAAGGTGGTTCTTGTACGTCATTTTTCTATTTCTTATTTTTTTAAAGAGATAATTGATATCTAAGGCAAAATTTTAAAGAGATAATGGATATCCAAGGCAAAAGTTTAAATCTTATTCAAGGCAAAATTTTAAATCCTATTAAATCGGTTACTTAAATAAATAAAAATTAATAATTTTAATCAAAAAACAACAAAAGGAGATTAAAGAACGTAATGGTATCCCGTATTTTTTTAGTTATGTATTTTTTTAGTAATTTGATTAATGAATTTTTTTTTAGTTGTTTGAATTAATGTATTTTTATTTTTATTAATGAAATATTATGTTTTATTTTATTTAAATGAAGATTAAAAAAACATTTAATTATCACACCACCACAATCACTTGGGTATACCCCTTGCCAAGTGATGGATGATGTGATAATGAAGGGTGTGACTTGGTGTCACGTGACGTGCACTTTATTATCACACCACACCCCTATCACTTGAGTATACCCATTGCTCTTATATAGTAGGGTCGGGAGAGGGTGAGACAACGGCAAACCTTACCTCCATCCCAAGAGATAGAAAAACTGATTAGAAAGAGACTCCAGCTCCAAAAATATTCCTCCCTTTTTTAGCAGTGTACAACATATATCAGCAGTATAAGGAAAGGAAAGAAAAAAAAAGAGAAAATGTAAGAAAGAGGATTAGCAACCACCTAAAAAAAACTCCCATCTCTCACCGACACCTAGGGGAAAGGCTACACCTAAAAGGTATAGACATGCCAAGACACGAACACTTAGCTACGACTAGAGGTGCACAAAGGTTCCGAACCGTCCAAGAACCGGTTTTTTGTGAACCGGTAGGAACCGTCGGTTTACAACCGGTTTAAGACATTTTCACGATGAACGGTTTAAGACCGGTTTTTTGTGAACCGGTTTGGTAAACCGGTTTAACGGTCACAAAATCGAACTAGCCGTTGGAAAACAGCTATATAGCCGTTAGAACCAATTTTTGACCGTTTTTTCACCCATTTTAACCCCCAAACACATTATAAATAGGTAGTAGGTGTTTTGGTTAAATCACACTTCTCAAACCCGCTCTCTACACTCTCGTTTGTAAAAAAAACACTCGAAAACGCTCAAAAAACGCTATGGCAGGTTCTTCAAGTTTTGGTGTTTCCTCTTCCGAAGTTAGCGTTGTGAAAATCATACTAACAACGAGGAACCCCGCAATTTGGTCAAACTACGATCTATGTGAGATGTCTAACGGGTTGGAACGTGCTCGTTGCAAAAATTGTGGTGGGTTTTTTAAAAAGGATTCAAACTCTACTCTAAAAACTCATATGGAAAAATCTTGCCCGATTTTAAAGAAAATTCCGGGTGAGGGTCAAGACTACGAGAATCCACTAGTAACTCCGAGAATGACGGCGAAAATTAAACAAAAAAACTCCAAAAAATAAAAATATATTTTTCTTTTTCTCGTATTGTAATGTTTAATTTGTAATGTTTTGTGATTTTTGAACTCCTAAAAAATGAATAAACGTTGAACTTTATGTTTTTATTTGTTAAATATTTATTTTTTAATTTAATTTATTAATTAAAAAAAAAAAAAAAACGGTTTAAACCGGTTCACCAACCCGAACCGGTCCAGAACCGAACTGAACCGGTTCAACAGGTTCGACATTTTATATATGATAAACCGGTTTAACCCGAACCGGTTTTAGTCAAAACCGGTTTAACAATTGCGTTGACCAAACCGGTTCGGTTCAAAAACCCAATTTGTGCACCTCTAGCTATGACTAATCTATACACCCCTAAAATCCTTAACCTTTATCCGTTTTATATAGGAACTCCTATCAAATCACTGATTATGTTCTTGTAAAGGTGCAAGTCTAATAAATCAAGTCTAATATGCTTCATGCTAGCTTAGGTCTCCTTCTACTCTTCTTCCTTTGCACTGTGAGGGTTTTCACACTTCTTGCTAATGCCGTCTTCTGTCTCCTCCATACATGGAGTTACTTAGAAAACTAAGTATTGAAAATCTTACACAAAAATTAGTTTTCCAATTAACTCCATATTTGCAAAATTACATTCATTTATCTCTTCTTTGCATTTAACTTTAGGGAGTCGAATTTCATATAACCAAGTTCTCATACTTGTGTTTATTTATCGATAATTTATATCATGTACAAATCATATTTCTCTAACTTTAAAAAGTGCTTTCTTGGTTTACATCTATAAATACATGCGAATATGATTGTTTTTAATCCTTTTCATTTCACTAAGTTCTCATACTTGTTTGAGGATATATACATTGTCAACTTCAAATGCTTACAAGACAAACTACACAAGGGTAGCTTAATGGAGCAAAATGCATAACGTTTATAGTTTAAGCATCGATATTGCAACTTTCACTAAAACAAGGGACCAAATTGTAACATTATTCCCTTTTTATACCTCGCTCGTCGTCCATATGCCTACTTCAAAAAATTCACACACACACATACACACAGCATTTCAACACAGACGTAAAAATGGGTTCTTCTGCATCACTGCTTTCTCTAAGGATTTTATTAATCTCCACCGGCGTTTTAACAGCAGCTACGGCTATGAAATTCTGCCTCCCGTCGGTGTTAAACTTCGTCGTGTACGACATACATGTTATTTGGTCGGTTATACTTTCGTGGCTCAGACCGCCGTATCTATACGTAGTCATCAACGGAATCATCATCACCATCGTCGCTTCTTCACGCTTCCAGCACCACTACAACCACGATAATCTCAACGAAACGAACTCTCCGGCGGAAGATCTGCCGTCGGAATCGCCGCGGATGTTGATTCAACCGAGTATTGACTACGAGATTGAGAATATGGAAACTGAGCGGTCGCTGGTGGCGTATGAGATTCAACCTCCGGCGGTGGTCTACGAGACTGGAGATAGAGAAACTGAGAGGAGTCTGGTGGTGTATGAAATTGAACCTCCGGTTATAGATATTGAAACAGTACCGGTGAACGATTTAGATGATGTTATAGACGAATCTGAAGATAAATTTGTAATATCGAGATCTACATGGAATCGTTCACAAAGGCTGATAAATTCTCTTCCGGCGGAGAAGGTTTATGAACCAGATCTCACTTTGCCGGTGAGAGAGATGCCGCTCGTTAGTTCCAGATTTGCTAATCAACGGAGAACGGCGAAAATCAATCCCGAAGGTAACTATCTGAATACGTTTTTTGAATTTTGAATTCATTCGTATTCGTCGTAACGACGTCGTATTGGTACTTGACAGGTGTTAGATCTCTACGAGTAGCGAAGCCGCGGAAGCATGAGACGTTGGAGAGCACGTGGAAGATGATAACCGACGGCCGTCACATACCGTTGAATAGACACCGTCGGAAATTAGAAACGTTCGAGAATCACCACCACCACGCTCCTCCGTCGGATGTGTACCCCGGCGAAGAAGGACTAATCTCCGTGGTCGCAGAAACATTCACTGACCGTACAGACCACCAGAACAACCGTATTTCGTCGTTGAAAAACTCATTGCCGCCGTCTGGTGGGAAGCTGAGAAAAGAGGGATCTCTGAGTCACGACGAGTTGAATCGGCGAGTGGAAGCGTTCATAAAGAAGTTTAACGAAGAGATGAGGTTACAGAGGCAAGCGTCGTTACAGCGATACATGGACATGATTAACCGAAGTTCGAATTGAAAAGACAGAAATAAAAAAAAAAAGATTTTTCTGGAAAGTTTGCTTTTATATTTTAATTAGAAAAAAGAAAGCGGTTTCTTTTGGGATTTGGATAGATTTGTCATTTTGTAGTTCAGATTACATGTATATTTTTTCTGTAAAAAGTATTGATTATGAATATATATTATGGGGACTACTAACCACACACGGGAAATGCTAACCACACTTGGTCATCAAGGGCGGACCTAGTAAGAGCCGAGGGGGGTCACAGGAACCCCTCGAGTTTCGAAATTTTAGTGTAACGGTAGGTAAAAAAATTGGGGTGAACCCCCTAAAATATTATAGGGTGAACCCCCTTACGACGCCGCCCACTGCTGCTCGCTTGATCCGGTTGTGAAGCTATAAAACTAATAACTCTTTCTTGAACTAAATGTGTGTTCTTGAGCATTCATATGATTAGAGGTAAAAAATTGATAGAAACAAATGAGTAGATGACTCTTAAATACAAATTAGTTGATTTTGTGAACATTTGAAGCATAATTTTCATGTTTTTTTCTTCGCTTTAGGCCTCCAAAAATGGTTGAGCCGCCCCTGCCCGACCCGACCAATCGAACCGAACCGAAAATTTTTATGTCCGGCCCCTATGAAATTGGATCATCTAAAAACAGTGAACCCACTGAAAAAAATTCCTGGATCCGCCCGTGTTGGTCATATACGCATCGTATAGGGCAATACGATGCGTATAGCCCTTCACAAATTACCGTGCCCGACATTCTCTTACAACCTGTCATTCAAACCTCGTATACGCATCGTATAGGTCAATACGATGCAGTTTAGGATACGAGATTCCTTCTGCCACTAAACCCAACACATCGTACCTTATACGCATCGTATTGGGCTATACGATGCGTATAGGGCCCAAATTTTGTGTATTTAACAATGCAGAATTCTCATTCGAACCGAACGAACGTATGCTTTAAAAAAAAACTATAAAATGTCTTGGTGGTGGGATGGTAACTACGGTTTTCAGGTATATTCTAACGAGTCGGTGGAAAACAACCCGCAAAGTTCTGGCGTTCAAGAGGTGAACCGGGAGGAGGTCTCGTCCGACGTTTATTCTCATCAACGGGTAAGGCTTCCGGATTTGAACGAGCCACTGAGCAATCCCGAGTTCGTATACGGTGAACCGTCTTACCTTACACAGCCCACGAACGACTACGTATACGGTGAAGTCTCATACCCGACACAACAAACCGACGACTACGTATACGGTGAAGTCTCATACCCGACACAACAAACCGACGACTTCGTGTCCGAAGACGAGGAACAAAACCATCAAAACGTGTCGTATAAAACTGACCAGAATTTTCAGTCTCGTGAACAGTTGGTGGATTGGGCGGTCAGGATAGGACGTGAGAATGGTTACGTCCTTGTCACCTGACGATCAAGGAGAAAAGGCGACGATCCGACGGAACCGTTTATCAAGGTGTTGCTTGTGTGTGACCGTCACGGCGAACGTGCGTCTACTGCCACGGTTAGACGTGCCGGTAGCAAGAAAATAGGTTGTCCCTTTAAATTAGAAGGAGAGTACCAAGAAAATAGTGGTGATTGGAAATTAACGGTGAAGGATGACAGTCATAACCACGATCCTAGTCAACATCTTGAGGCGCACTCTTTGCGAGGAGACTGTCTCAGTCGAAACAACTTTTGGTGGCGGAGTTGTATTCGCAAAACATGTTGCCACGAAAGGTGCGGCTGGGTCGAGGGACTGCAGTTGATTGGGCGCTACTCGAGGAGGTACAGGAGGCCGAGTGGGCTAGGGCCATCATCGGCCAGGACACGCCATGGTCACGTCTTTTTGATCTATCGTTCACGGAGACCTTCCGAGAGGTGGTCGTCGAGTTTCTTTCGACGTTCATCTTCTCAGAGGCTGGGCTAGAGCCTCTTCCCGGGGAGGCGCCGGATATGGATCCGGATCATATTTCCTTTTCGATCTTTGGGATCGTTTACCGTCAGACCCTCCGTCAGTGGGCCGTCACGACGGGCTTCTACCACGAGCCTGAGACGGTCACGCCACTTTTTGAAGAGGCGGTAACGGAGGTGGACAAGGAGGAACTCCTTGTTTTTTGGGGCTTGATTTCAGATAGTCTTTGGTTGGTTACCAAGGGGAGGGTCTCGGGTATTAGAGACCCTTTGTATAGATATCTGCACCGGCTTATTTCGACGTCGATCGCACCGCGTCTGAAAAGCCGTGAGTGGTGCACCGATAGAGACCTCTTCTTTCTCTATTATCTGCTTACTGGCAGGCGGTGCAACCTATCGACGTGCCTTGCGCTTTATTTTGTGTCTGCCTATATGCGGCAGAAGCGCGGGCTTTTGTATGGCGGTGCTTTCATCACGCAGATCATGCGCTCGGTTACACCATTTGACGTGCATGAGCCTGCGATGTCACCGGCCATTCCCCTTGTCCGATTAGACCGTCGCACGGCGAGCGGCATGCGCATCACGCACCGATTCCCGCAGGGCCTTCGGTTCGTAGGGGCCGTCCAGGACCAGGTTTGGGTCCCGGTGCCGTTGCCGCAGATGCCTGGACAGGGGGACCCGCCTATGCCTCAGCCGCTACATGGTGTAGCGATGGAGGACGGGCCGCCGCACGTCGAGGCCATCCACGACCATTCGCCACAGCATCCCCGGCACGTACGTCGATCTGTTAGGCTGGAGAGGGCTACCCAGGCATTGCTTGATGGCCTTGTTGCCGACTCACGGCGACAGGGTCGTCAACTCGATCGCATGGAGGACCTGATGTTGTGGGCGGTTGGACAGATCGTTGATCTGTCATGAGCCGCCGGCATCGAGCCACGCCCACTACCACACCGACGTCATTATCCGGACGACCCCGTTCAGGATGAGGGCGTGGCGGGCCAGGATGAGGGCGGAGGCGGTCAGGGTGACGGCGGACCCGCTTAGTTGTAACATCCCAAAATAAATGAGGATTTTAAATAACGGGTTGAACCGGGACGAACGGGATAAAAGAACGAGGCGTAACGGGCCGGGCCGGTTGGGCCGGCAAACTTGAAGGAAGGGGGGGGGGTTTCCTCCCTTTAAATAGCCAACACACACACCATTTCTCTCATTTGCAAGAATCTAGAGAGAGAAACCGTAGAGAGAGAAAGTTGGCGGATCGACCCGAGATTGAAGGAGCTTGTTGCTACTGAGCTCGCGAGCAAAACCTCCGGATCAGAATCTCGAAATCAGGTAACACCCGAACCAAATCTGAGTTTTTGTTCGTTTTTGGGTTTTCGGGTATTTTCGGGAAAATGACGGGTTTTTATAAACCAAATGAGGAAAGGGTTATAAATCTGGAATCACGAAGGGAAAATACACGTTTTGAATGTAAAAAGTCCGGATCTTGACCAGGTCGGACCTGCATTGCGAAAGTTAGGGTTTTTCACGGGGAAGATAGCTGAGTTCTGCAGGTATCGAAACTAGAGTTTCGAGCGGCCTGCAGGTGTCGAAACTAGAAGTTTCGAGCGGCCTGCAGGTGTCGAAACTAGAGTTTCGAGCGGCCTGCAGGTGTCGAAACTAGAAGTTTCGAGGGGCCTGCAGGTATCGAAACTAGAAGTTTCGATGGGCCTGCACCTGTCGAAACTAAGTAGTTTCGATAGGTCTGCATCAGTAAGTGAAGTCAGTGTATTCACCTGTAACAGAACGAGTAAACCGTTAGAGTCGGGATTTAGGTCTGATGTGTATTTAATTAATCAATTCAGATCGGAAGTGACGTTGTTGGACCTTTGTTTAGGACAACCGAGACTAGCTTATAAGGTGAGTTCTAGAAGCCCTTCTTTAAATGTTTTAATTAATATTTTTGGGCTGGTGTGCATACATACGAAACGATGTTTACGAAATGATGTTTACGAAATGAGGTATATAAAACGATGTTTACGAAGGACGATGTTATGAAATGTTTTGCCAAACGAAGTTTATGAAAGGTTTACGAATGAAGTGTTATTTAAAAAAACGTACGAATGCTTTAACTAAAACGAGGTAAAGTTTTTATGAAAGTCACGAATGAACGAATCTGCCACGAGTTCCTACGGGAGCTAAGGTATGTATGTATGTATTGGCCTCACCTTACGGGGGCCTATGTGGCTGGCTAACGGTTGTACAACTGGTTGAGGATGGGGTGACGACGGTCACCCATGGGATTACCGGGATCCCGATGGAAGGTACTATTCCTTGCGGGGAAATATTGCCTATGGTATGTTTAGTCTTCCTAGAGGTAACGAGCCTTAGGAGACGTATGTTTAGTCTTCCTAGAGGTAACGAGCCTTAGGAGACGTATGTTTAGTCTTCCTAGAGGTAACGAGCCTTAGGAGACGTATGTTTAGTCTACCTAGAGGTAACGAGCCTTAGGAGACGTATGTTTGGTCCACCTAGAGGTAACGAGCCTTAGGAGACCTGGATGACGGATGACTTAGAGGTAGCGAGCCTTAAGTTCATCCGCTGGTATGCGATGTATGGGTTTGACGGTTACGAGAAGGCGCAGATTCGGTTCATATTGACTAGTGTTATGATGCTATGTTACGATGTTTTGATGATGTTAAGTTATTGCATATTTTACGTACGCTTTTATTAAATAAAGTATGATGTTATGTTTTTGGCAAATATTTGATGTTAATGATTTATGTTAAAACTAGAACTCACCAGCGTAGCTGACCTTTTTAGTATGCACATTCAGGTTAAGGAAGTTATGATGATGGACGGTGATGCTGGGCGGCTTGAGGAGTTACCCGGATGATATGAAGACTGGCATCCCGTTACGAGTTGTTTTTGTTATGTACATGTATTTGAAAATGTTACGCTTCCACATGTTAAACGATGTAATGTTATGTTTGAAATGAAATTTTCCGCTGCGTTATTTGATATTCTAGTTTGAGAACTGTTTGTGAATGAGTAAATCCAACGCGTGGGGCCTCCCGGGTTTGGGGCCTCACAAGTTGGTATCAGAGCAATAGTTTGAGAGATTTGGACACTCCCTGTGTCTGAACTTAAACTGAGAATGGGACCGAAAGCGGATGCCAGTACGGGTAACTCGAGCCACAACATCAGGTATGAAGGTAGTGTATATATATTTACATATATAGTATGCCTTAGGAAGTGTTAAGGTTAGGACTTGGGTTCTGATGGAAATCACAAAGGTGGTCAAATCGAAATCAAGAGGTAGTGTAATGGTTAATTGCAGATGGCCAGTGTATATTAACATCTTACAATGCTTGTTGAATTCTATTTGTTAACTAGCGTGATGACATTGGATTTCCTTGTCTTGTAGAACGGAATGGCAAGAAGAGGGAACGGAAAGCGTGGTGGGGGCCGTACCGGTGGTCGTACCGGTGGTGGCCGAGGTAGAACTCCTATTCACCAGGAGTACAGTGAAGAAGGAAGTGTTCACACTGAGCCAGAAGCTAGTGTGCACGGGACTGAGCCGACTCATGCTGAAGAACAACAATTCACTTTTGAACCGGAAGTAAGAGCGGCTCTGGCACGTGAGTTCACCGAATTGATGAAGGCTTCTTTGCCAGGACTACTGGCAGAAGCACTAAAGAAGGCTAATGAGGAGGGCGGATCTAAACTGACAACTGATATTCCAAACATTGAGGCCGTTAACGCACCGCCTGCTCGCGGCTGCGACTATAAGTCATTCAAGGTATGTGACCCGCCGGTTCTGACTGGAAAGAAGGACGCGGTGGCTACTTTTGACTGGGTAATTCGTATGGAAGCCGCCATTCGTCTGAGTGAATGTCGACCGAATCAGGTCGTGAAGTTTGCTGCTAACTCCTTGAGGGAGGAAGCATCTCACTGGTGGGAAGGTGTACGCCAGGCTAAGGGGAACGAGGTGGTTGATTCGATGATGTGGGATGATTTGAAAACTTTGGTGATCAAGAATTTCTGTCCAAGGAATGAGATCGAAAAGGTAGAAAGGGAATTTCTGGGTTTGAAGGCTGGGAGCATGACGCACCGGCAGTATACGACACGGTTCAATGAACTGGCACGTCTGGTGCCACACCTTATCACTACTGAAGGAAGAAAGATCGCTTGTTATATTCAAGGGTTGCCGGACAAGGTCCGCACATATGTTAAGGCAAACGCCCCTACTACCTACGATTCGGTAGTAGAACTGAGCGGCGTGGTATTTGATGATCTGGCACTGAATGTCGTTGCCATTGAAGAGCCTAAGAAGAAGCTGAGTTTTCTCGCTAAGCGATCGGGTGGGAAGTTGTTTGGGGCTCAGGACAAACGGGCCAGGGTAAATGAATTAGCAGTCTGTGGGAAGTGTGGGGGAAGGCATGCCGGTGAATGCCGGTTGGGATCAAATTTGTGCTACAAATGTGGCAAGACCGGGCACTACTCCCGAGAATGCCCGAACGGTATCAAATGCTACAACTGTGGGGAGAGTGGCCACATGAGCCGGGAATGCACTAAGCCCAGGATGGGCGAGACCGGGAAAGGGAAAGGCCCAGAGAAGAGGGAGGAAAGGCCCCGAGCGAAGACTCGAGCGTATGCACTAACGCAAGAACAGGCCAGGAATGACCCCGATGTGGCGTCAGGTACGTTCATCCTTGACAACACTTTTGTTTCAGTATTATTCGATTCGGGTGCCAGTAAGAGTTTTATATCTGCAACTTTCTGTAAACGAGTAAAGTACACGGTTAGTAAAGTAGAACGAGCCTTTAATGTAGAAACCGCTGAGGGTAGAACCGTAATGGTAACCGAAGTAGTTGACGATTCCACGATAAAGATAGAAGGCCATAGATTTCCCGTCAGATTATTTGTTATGGTTTTGGGAGGGTTTGATGTCGTGTTAGGTATGGATTGGTTAACTGCCAACGAGGCTCAAATTATATGCAAACGAAAGATAATCCGACTCAAGGCTCCGGATGGTAGCGAAGTGGAAGTACTTGGGGATCGCGATGCCCCGATGCCCAACGTCATCTCGATGATTAAGGCAGCAGATTACTTGAGGCGCGGATGCGAGGCTTATCTGGTATACGTAATTGACAAGTGTAAGGAAGTGAAAGAACTGGACGATGTACCCGTGGTACGCGAGTACCCGGAGGTGTTTCCAGAGGAGTTGCCTGGGATACCACCCGATAGAGAGATTGAATTTCGAATCGACTTAGTACCAGATGCCCAGCCCGTGGCTAAGGCTCCATATCGACTAGCACCAGTGGAAATGAAAGAATTAATGGCACAACTAGACGAGTTACTTGAGAAAGGATTTATCCAACCAAGCATCTCGCCGTGGGGTGCTCCGGTGTCGTTTGTGAAAAAGAAAGACGGTTCGATGAGAATGTGTATCGATTATCGCGAGTTGAACAAACGAACGGTAAAGAACAAGTACCCTTTACCAAGGATCGATGACCTGTTTGATCAATTGCAAGGCGCAAGTTGGTTCTCGAAAATCGACCTTCGGTCCGGGTACCATCAGTTGAAGGTGAGGGAAGAAGACATACCGAAAACTGCATTTCGCACGCGTTATGGACATTTCGAGTTCCGCGTAATGTCTTTCGGATTGACGAACGCCCCCGCAGCGTTCATGGATTTGATGAATAGGGTGTGTCGACCGATGCTGGACCGATCGGTAATTGTGTTCATTGATGATATCCTCGTCTACTCCAAGAATGAGGGTGATCACGCTTGTCATTTGAAGGAAGTGTTGGAAGCTCTAAAGAAGGAGAAGTTGTATGCTAAGTTCTCCAAATGCGCGTTCTGGCTTAGGGAAGTCCAATTCCTAGGTCACGTCATTAACCCGAACGGCATTATGGTAGACCCAGCAAAGATAACGACGGTAAGGGACTGGGATATTCCTAAGACGCCAACGGAGATCCGCAGTTTCTTAGGGTTGGCAGGCTACTATCGGAGATTCATTCAGGATTTCTCGAAAATAGCTTCGCCATTGACAAAGTTGACACGAAAGGAAGAAAAGTACGAATGGGGTCCGAAGCAGGATGAGGCATTTAAGGAGTTAAAAGAAAAGCTAACCCAAGCTCCAGTCTTGGCCCTTCCCGAGGGCAATGAAGACCTGGTGGTATACTCTGACGCTTCGGGTCAGGGGTTGGGGTGTGTGCTGATGCAACGTGGAAGAGTGATCGCATACGCATCACGACAGCTGAAGGTTCATGAAGTCAACTATCCGACTCACGATTTGGAACTTGCTGCTGTTGTGTTTGCATTAAAATTTTGGAGGCACTACCTCTATGGGGTAAAGTTTACCATATACTCCGATCACAAAAGTCTGAAGTACTTCTTCGAGCAAAAGGAGTTAAATATGAGGCAGAGGCGATGGTTGGAACTTTTGAAAGACTATGACTGTGAAATCATGTACCATCCTGGAAAATCAAACGTGGTGGCTGACGCTCTAAGCCGGAAGGATGTGCCTGCTCCTATTAGAGTGAAAGCTTGCCAAATGGTGGTAACGTCGGATGTGATGAGGGAAATTGAAAAGGCTCAAGAAGAGGCACTAAAGGGGGAAAACATAAAGAAGGAAAGGATGGTTGGCCAACAGGATAAGTTAGAATATAACACCCTTGGTGTTAGGACACGTTTTGGTCGAGTATGGATACCTATGGGTGGCGAGCTTAGGACCAAAATCTTGGATGAGGCTCATAAGTCTCGTTACTCTATCCATCCCGGTACCAACAAAATGTACCAAGATCTGAAGAAGGAATACTGGTGGCCTGGGATGAAACACGAAGTGACGAAATACGTAAGCAAGTGCTTGACTTGCTCACAAGTGAAGGCCGAACACCAGAAACCGTATGGGAAAATTCAACCACTTGAGATACCGGAATGGAAGTGGGAACACATTACTATGGACTTCATAACCAAGCTACCTCGCACAGCTAAAGGTCATGACACCATTTGGGTAATTGTGGACCGTTTAACGAAGAGTGCTCATTTTCTACCTATTCGCGAGACGTTCTCGTCGGAAAGATTAGCAGAAGTATTTATTAATGAAGTAGTAGCACGGCACGGGATGCCTTTAACGATTGTATCCGACCGGGACACACGATTCACATCGAGGTTCTGGAAAAGATTTCACGAGGCGATGGGTACGAGACTTAATATCAGCACGGCATACCACCCGCAAACGGATGGTCAGACCGAAAGGACCATTCAGACGTTGGAGGACATGCTTCGTGCTTGTATTATCGACTTTGGTGGCAGTTGGGACAGTCATCTGCCATTAGCCGAATTCTCCTACAACAACAGTTATCACACGACGATAGGCATGCCGCCTTATGAAATGTTGTATGGGAGAAGATGCAGGACCCCGGTTTGTTGGGGTGAGATTGGACAGAAGGAATTGGGAAGTCTCGAAGTCGTTAAAGAAACATCGGAAAGGTTTGATCAGATCAAAGCACGCATGAAGGCCGCCCAAGATCGTCAGAAATCCTATGCGGATAAACGACGAAGGCCTATTGAGTTTAATGTTGGGGATAGAGTAATGTTGAAAGTGTCGCCTTGGAAGGGAATCATACGATTCAGAAAGAGAGGAAAGTTAAGTCCGAGGTTTATCGGACCATTCAGGATTATGGCACGGGTTGGTGAAGTCGCATATCGGTTGGAATTGCCTGATGAGTTAAGTGGGATTCATCCTACCTTCCATGTATCACACTTGCGAAAGTGTTTGGCGGATGAATCGGCTCACGTACCACTTACGGACATCGAGGTCGACAACAGCCTTAACTACATCGAAGAACCTGTGGCCATCCTAGACAGGAAAGAGAAACGTTTACGTAACAAAGTTATCCAGTTGGTTAAAGTCCAGTGGAAGCACCGGAAGGGATCGGAAGCTACATGGGAAACGGAGACGGAAATGAAGGAGTCGTACCCTCAACTGTTTGACTTATGATAGGTTTCGGGGACGAAACCTATTGTAAGGGGGGTAGACTTGTAACATCCCAAAATAAATGAGGATTTTAAATAACGGGTTGAACCGGGACGAACGGGATAAAAGAACGAGGCGTAACGGGCCGGGCCGGTTGGGCCGGGAAACTTGAAGGAAGGGGGGGTTTCCTCCCTTTAAATAGCCAACACACACACCATTTCTCTCATTTGCAAGAATCTAGAGAGAGAAACCGTAGAGAGAGAAAGTTGGCGGATCGACCCGAGATTGAAGGAGCTTGTTGCTACTGAGCTCGCGAGCAAAACCTCCGGATCAGAATCTCGAAATCAGGTAACACCCGAACCAAATCTGAGTTTTTGTTCGTTTTTGGGTTTTCGGGTATTTTCGGGAAAATGACGGGTTTTTATAAACCAAATGAGGAAAGGGTTATAAATCTGGAATCACGAAGGGAAAATACACGTTTTGAATGTAAAAAGTCCGGATCTTGACCAGGTCGGACCTGCATTGCGAAAGTTAGGGTTTTTCACGGGGAAGATAGCTGAGTTCTGCAGGTATCGAAACTAGAGTTTCGAGCGGCCTGCAGGTGTCGAAACTAGAAGTTTCGAGCGGCCTGCAGGTGTCGAAACTAGAGTTTCGAGCGGCCTGCAGGTGTCGAAACTAGAAGTTTCGAGGGGCCTGCAGGTATCGAAACTAGAAGTTTCGATGGGCCTGCACCTGTCGAAACTAAGTAGTTTCGATAGGTCTGCATCAGTAAGTGAAGTCAGTGTATTCACCTGTAACAGAACGAGTAAACCGTTAGAGTCGGGATTTAGGTCTGATGTGTATTTAATTAATCAATTCAGATCGGAAGTGACGTTGTTGGACCTTTGTTTAGGACAACCGAGACTAGCTTATAAGGTGAGTTCTAGAAGCCCTTCTTTAAATGTTTTAATTAATATTTTTGGGCTGGTGTGCATACATACGAAACGATGTTTACGAAATGATGTTTACGAAATGAGGTATATAAAACGATGTTTACGAAGGATGATGTTATGAAATGTTTTGCCAAACGAAGTTTATGAAAGGTTTACGAATGAAGTGTTATTTAATAAAACGTACGAATGCTTTAACTAAAACGAGGTAAAGTTTTTATGAAAGTCACGAATGAACGAATCTGCCACGAGTTCCTACGGGAGCTAAGGTATGTATGTATGTATTGGCCTCACCTTACGGGGGCCTATGTGGCTGGCTAACGGTTGTACAACTGGTTGAGGATGGGGTGACGACGGTCACCCATGGGATTACCGGGATCCCGATGGAAGGTACTATTCCTTGCGGGGAAATATTGCCTATGGTATGTTTAGTCTTCCTAGAGGTAACGAGCCTTAGGAGACGTATGTTTAGTCTTCCTAGAGGTAACGAGCCTTAGGAGACGTATGTTTAGTCTTCCTAGAGGTAACGAGCCTTAGGAGACGTATGTTTAGTCTACCTAGAGGTAACGAGCCTTAGGAGACGTATGTTTGGTCCACCTAGAGGTAACGAGCCTTAGGAGACCTGGATGACGGATGACTTAGAGGTAGCGAGCCTTAAGTTCATCCGCTGGTATGCGATGTATGGGTTTGACGGTTACGAGAAGGCGCAGATTCGGTTCATATTGACTAGTGTTATGATGCTATGTTACGATGTTTTGATGATGTTAAGTTATTGCATATTTTACGTACGCTTTTATTAAATAAAGTATGATGTTATGTTTTTGGCAAATATTTGATGTTAATGATTTATGTTAAAACTAGAACTCACCAGCGTAGCTGACCTTTTTAGTATGCACATTCAGGTTAAGGAAGTTATGATGATGGACGGTGATGCTGGGCGGCTTGAGGAGTTACCCGGATGATATGAAGACTGGCATCCCGTTACGAGTTGTTTTTGTTATGTACATGTATTTGAAAATGTTACGCTTCCACATGTTAAACGATGTAATGTTATGTTTGAAATGAAATTTTCCGCTGCGTTATTTGATATTCTAGTTTGAGAACTGTTTGTGAATGAGTAAATCCAACGCGTGGGGCCTCCCGGGTTTGGGGCCTCACATTAGCCTTAGTTATTTTATTTGTATTTTGTTTCTTTCGTTGTTATATATGTAAAACATTTTGATGTATAAATATTTTATTTTTTGATGTAATGTATATAAGGTTTAGTTAATTTGTTTTGTTGTAATGTTTAATATTTTGTTTGGTTTGTAATGTTTAATATTTTGCTTGTTTATACTGTAAAAATATAACAAATGTTTAAAAAAATATATATATAAAATTTATAAATAGATAACAAACTTATATTAACAAAATTATATAAATTAAAATAAAAATAAACAAAATATAAATAAAATAAAAAAATTATAATTAAATAAAAATACCTATACGTGGCGTATAGGTCAATACGCCACGTATAGGATTCATAAACGTACAACTCTTCCAACTTTTAAAGCAAAAATATAACCCGTGCCTCATACGCTGCGTATAGGTCAATACGCCACGTATTGGACCAGCCGCCAGACAGAGAATGACACGTGGCATTCTGTTGGCAGTGACTGAATTCTATACGCCCTCGTATTGCCCTATACGAGGGCGTATAGGGCGGCGGCGGGTCCAATTAGCAATATTCCGTGTGTGGTTAGAATCGCCCTATATTATTTTGAATCAACTTGTAATTATTTGAAAAATCTCTACATATTTGATCCAATAGTTCTAACTTCTAAATGGGATAATTGTGTAGTTTATGATATGTAACCATATCACATATGGTTATTGTAACATGCTTTAAAGTGTTTAAAGTAAACTGTTATTTTTGTCAGTCTGATTTATTCATTTTTGACAGTTTTATTCAAAAAGTTTATTTTTCTCCGGTGTATCTCTGTGATTTAAAAAAGTTGTCATTTTTATCCAGTCACTTAACTTCATCCATATTTTAACGTTAAATGAGGGGTAATTGTGTCCAATCACTTAAGTCCATCAATATATATTTTTTTATATATTTAAAAAAATATATAAAAAGACACAAATACCCCTCATTTAACGTTAAAATATGGATTAAGTTAAACAGTTGGATGAAAATGACAAGTTTTGTAAACCACAAGGATACAAGGAAGAAAAATAAACTTTTTAAATAAAACTGATAAAAATAACTTAAGCACACATACAAAAATAACAGTTTACTCAAGTGTTTATTATGGCTTTTTGAGCACTTCCTAGTGTAGCCCCCAACCCCATACTTAAATTTTAATAAAATCACACAACAAATCACTCTAATTTATTCATTCCCGATCTTTATATCACATATATTTTGAGAGGAAAGTAAAAGAGTGTCTCATATTTGAGAACAATTAATCCCTATATCTATAATTTTATATTTTATATAAGTGGATGTGAGTAGTAGAAAGAAAAAAAAATATAAAAAATATTGTTTAATTAAATAGAGATAGATATGAAAACATAACAATTTATTGATTCAATAACTCGGAAAAAACATAACGAAAAATTACAAAAATGGACATTTGACCAGGGTGTTTTCTCAAAATGGCGTTGACTTTTAGCCGCTAAAAACATGAACATCACATTGAGTTGCCGGCTAACTCGGCTACTTTAGCCGGCATGAAATTCCGTGCCGCATAAGGAATATTCAAACTATACCAATCCCCTGATTGATACGTGGCACTAAAACAGTTTGACCCCGCTATTAGTCGGCGCCAATTTAGATTTTGTCGGCCAAGTCTGTTTGTATACCCGGCTAAGTCCCTTTAATAGCCAGCTAATAGCCAGGTAAAAGCAGAACCCGGCTAAGTCCTTTTGTATAGCCGGCTAATAGCTGACATGAAATTATGTGCCAGCCAAGTGTCACCATCTGATTGGTGCAGAGTCTGAAAAGTTCTGATCGGGCACGAAAATTCATGCCGGTTAAATTAGTCAACTTAGCCTGCAATTGTGAGTAATGTCCATGTTTTTGCCGGCTAAAAGTCAACGCCCATTTTGAGAAAAAGTCTTGGTCAAATGTCCATTTTCGTAATTTTCCCAAAACATAATCTCAATGTAGTCATATACGAATTATAGTAATGCTATTTAGATCTCACCATTTTCCTAAAGGCATCCGGTATACTCACTAATATGAGAATTTTCACGCCGTTTCACACAAGAAGGGGGTGGTGTTCTCACACCACTCACGCCCCCCTCAGCCAATCAAATGCCCACCTCTACTCTCTCTTTGCTTTCCCCCGTAAGAATTCTCACGCCTAGCTCTCACGCCCTCCTTCACACCAAGAAGGAAACGGTGTTCCATTCCCCTCACCCACTTTACGCCTCTCTCATGGGGGATTGTAACATCCCGGAAATTCGTTAACTAATGAATCAGGATTATGTGGGAACATAATATCTTTTTAATAACTTCGACTATAACGGCTTCACGTGGAGTTTGGATTATCAAAGTTAGGGACCCGGTTAGCCGTTATTGCAAGGTTTGAGATGGAAACTCGCCAAACGAATTAGGAGGGACCTGAGGCGAAACATTAAGAGGTTTAAATACCCTCTTTGTGCAAACCCTAGGCTATTCGGCCTAGGTTTACGGTGAACGGAGCAGCGAGAGAAGGAGAGACCGGGAGGAGGACGGCGGTGGTTCCGGGCGACGACTAGCGAGAGACTCCATCCGTGATCAAGGTAATTTACATTTCCCCTAGTTACGTTTTCTATTTAGGTGTTTGGATTCGTGTCCGTGTGCGTTGGCGGAAGGAGGGGGTAACGGTGGAGACCGGCTGAGAGGGGGGCGCGAAGAGGCTGAGATGGTGGTGGCTGACTATGTCGGTGGTGGCGCATAATGTTAGTGACCGGAGCAGAGTGGAGGCCGAGAGCCGAGAAGGAAAAAAGAGAAATAGAGGGAGAGAGAGAGGCGGGTGATGGGTGAAGGGTGAAGGTGGTAATGGCTTCGGGGATAGCCGGGAACGACGAGCGGGCAGGGGTGGTACCCGGTGGCCATTGTAGTCGACTGTGGTGGTGATTCACGGCGACGGACGGCGGGGGTGACGGTGGTAGTGGTGTTCCAACGTGGAAAAGGGTACCCATCTTGGGTTTCTCGTGGCTAGAAAGGTGGCGGGGGCTCGGGAATGGCACGAGGTGACGGATCATGATGGTGGAACATGACGGGAGGTGCATGGTGGTGAAACCCGGTGGTGAAACCCGGTGGTGGTTCACGGGATTGAACGAGGAAGAGGGTTGAATTGGGTTGCACCCGATTAGGGTTTGTGAGCCTAGGGTTTACCTGACGAAGTTTATGTTAGGTGTGGAGTCTCGTTTAGAGGTGGCTGTAGCCGGCCCTAATGGGCCTATTTCTACGGTTTGGGCCTAACTTGGAGAACAAGTTAGGAACCCTAGTTTTAATCTATAAATACCCTATGTTGTAATTGTAATCTGTGTGCCTAGAGCTTAATGAAATAACCTAATTATAGCTCGTGGACGTAGGCCCCCCCGGGACCGAACCGCGTAAAATTCTTGTGTCTTTTATTTTTCTGTACCGCGTGATTATCGTTTGTGCATGTGTGTGTGTGTTGATTCCGCTACGCCACGTTGTTCCTAACAAGTAGTATCAGAGCTTTGGCTCGTTGTTTACACACGGTCTGCATGGTTTTCGATCTATAAAAAGGGTAGAGGCTGATCGAGGGTTGATTCAGATCTGCTGCTACAGTGCCGCCGTCGTCGTGAATAGTGTTTCCAGAAAATTTTTTCGTTTTTCTGCTGCTGTTCCATGGCTGATTCGCAGCCTGGTTTCTTGTTTTTTGGGCCTCCAGAATTAGGGTTTTTTCAAACCCTAGGTTACACAAAATGGGAAAGAAAACAGGGTTGTTTCGGAGGAAAACAAGAATGTTTCGGAGGAAAACAGGACTGTTTCGAGAGAAAACAGGGCTGTTCGGGACTGATTTGGAGTGATTTTGCAATTAGAGTTTCTGTTGTGGATCTCTTGGAGTTGCTGGTTTCACTAGGGTTTGCAGGTGAAGCGTCGGGTAAGGTGTCTCGGGTTATGATATCGCATGTACAAATGGTTTTGTTTATAGTACCGGGGTAATCTTTTTGAAGCCGTCGATTAGGATTTGGTTATAAAACTCTTGGATTCGTCGGGTAAAGGTTAGAGATTTGGTTAGTTTCTGTTGACTATTTATTATCAAACTGTTTGGGAACCGGGTTATGTGAAATTCAATATTCGGGTTTAGATTTGTCTGCGAGGTTTATTGCTGGAGCAAATCGGTCATTTGACATGTTCGGTAGAACATCTGTCAAGTTAAAGCCCGTGCAAGTGTTGTGTTTGTTTCACTGTTTCGATTTGTTTCCTGTTTATTATTGTTATAGCTGAAGACGGGATGGGTGTAATCGAAGGTTTGACGGTTTGGATTTCGGTTGGTTAGTTTTGTCAAAAGAACTTGGATGTGGTACTGTGGGATAAAACCTGTGAAAATGGAACCACCGGGTTTGGAATGCTTTGGGTTTTAAGTATTCCGGTTGTGGTATGCTGGTGACGACATAAGTGAAAAAAAGGGAAGTCAGGTGATATTGCTCGGTTGAAAGATTTTTCGGTTAGGTTTAGCTGATTGGGTGTAAGATTGCGGAATCCTTGGTACCGTTTGCTTTCATGAAAGCTCTACTGCTGTTATAACCATTTGTCGGTTAGCTGGTCTGGAACTGTGAAGCTATTTTTTTCCGGTGGTGATCAGTGGTTCGACATTTGAGGGGATTCGGGATCTTGTGCTGGGTGAAGGCGTTTGTCGGGAAAGTACGATCGGGGATAATCTCATGGATTGTTGGTTTTGGTAATGGGTTGGGGTAACAGGGACAGTGGGAGCTGGGCATAGTTGATTTGGTGGAGCTGCATGGAGGTATGTGACATTCTTTAGAGTCGATGTCAAAGATAGTAAATTCTGCTTCTGAGAATGTGTTCGGGTTGATGCATTGGGACTCAGTGAAGGCAATGGAGACTCTTGGGTTCAAGATTCTGGTATGCTTCATTACTCACTTCTATGAAGCATTGGTGAATCTATTGTTTGAAGACTTTAGGAAGATACAGGTTTATGTATTGCTGAAAGAAGGGAACCAACTTCTGAGTATTAAAGTCTTGGCTCGCTGCATCGGGTAGAGCTAAGTGGATTCATTTTGCAAGTGTGAATCCTAGAGCCACGGGGATGTCAGCTGAGTGCATTCGAAGGTTTAAACCAGGTCAGGGGTTTTGGGAACAGTGGGAGCATGGGACGTGTTCTGGGTACAGTTCTAAACACCGTTGGGTTTTGAAGACCGAAATTCCGAATGGGAAAATCTCTCCATGGTACTTGCAGGTTTTGGAGAGTGGTGTTTCCTCTGGAAGTCTCTGGAGCCGATAGTTCAAGTGAGTAGGTGTCGATTGAGATTGAGGATGAGTCAATGGTTGGTTTTACCATGGCTGGGTCAGCGATGACTGCTGGGTTGGAGCTCGGGGGAGCTTCAACGGGCTCTTCTGGTAATTAAGGAGCGGGCTGCTGCAACTAGGAGGATTGGATTGAAGTCTTAGCTTGTTTATGGTAACTGAAGGCTTGGAGGACTTCTGTTATTTGAAATCTTAGCTTGTTCTTGGGAGCTGGAGGCTTGGAAACATCTAATAGTGAAGTGTTAGCTTGTTCTTAGAACTGGAGGTTTGGAGAATTTCTGTTATTGAAGATTACTGGAGTTACTGGTATAGGGTCTGCTTGGATGGTGGATTGAGGATTGCTCTAGCCTCCAAGTGGAAGATTGTTAGGTGTGGAGTCTTATTTAGAAGTGGCCGACCCTAATTAGGGTTAGTCGGCCCTAATGGGCCTATCTCTACGGTTTGGGCCTAACTTGGAGAACAAGTTAGGAACCCTAGTTTTAATCTATAAATACCCTATGTTGTAATTGTATTCTGTGTGCCTAGAGCTTAATGAAATAACCTAGTTGCAGCCCGTGGACGTAGGTCCCCCACCGGGACTGAACCACGTACAATTCTTGTGTTGTTTATTTTTCTGTACCTCGTGATTATCGTTTGTGCATGTGTGTGTGTTGATTCCGCTGCGCCACGTTGTTCCTAACAGTTTAGACATGCATGGGGATCTCGGCTCGTGTACGTGTTATCTATGAGGCTAAGGCTTTGCATGGCACGTGTACGCGCATGCATGCGAATTCTAAACGGGTCCAGGATAAACTGGTTCATGTGATTTCGTAAAGTTAGAGTTTCATGGGGATAAAATGGCGAGCGGACGAGACTGGGTGTCGGAATTTAATCATGTTCATGGATGACCAACGTATTTCGAGAACATGTCTGACCATGGATCATTCGTTGACACGTTCAGGTTACGAGTAGGAGCGAACGAGTTGCAGAGCAGGGACTGAGACTCAGTGTAACCGGTGAGTTTCTAATCCCTCATTTCTTAAACGTTTTACTGTTTTTGGGTTATCGTACATACTTACAAGAGATGTTACTACATTAAACGTGTTAAGAATTTTGGGTTTTAACCAGAGGTGTTTATGATCTATAATATTCATTAATGAGTCAGATGGTCTATGGAGTGTCTGAGAGATTATGTGAGCTAGGGATAAAAGAGTTATTGACATGTGTCATGTTAAGAGTTAGTCGGGGTGAGTCAGGGTATAAGTTGAACGCTTATGAGTATGTGTGGGATATGTTATCCTAGGGCTATGTGTGTGTGGGGGGGGGGAAGCCTAGTTAATTAGTCATATAAATGAAATATGTTGCAATGTGTATTATGTTTGTGTTGTGTGTTTGCATCGTTGTCTCTGTGACATGGCAAACGGGAATGTGGAGGACAAAGGTGATAGTATTCAGCAGGTTAGTGATGAGCTCGGGGTGTGTTGAACGCCCTGACGAGGGTGCATGTGACAAGGTATGTGTTTGTGTGCATATATACGTGTTTAAATTGCATGAAAGTGTTGAGTTACAATTAGTTTGCATGAGATGATATTGATATGGTATGTAGATGATATTAATGTAGTGTGTAGAGTTAGATTGACCGTTGTGTTGGGATGATGATTTGGTGTTTACAACTGTTGTGTCAGTTGACTTGTAAGAGTCTTGGTTAAGGCTGGTTAAGTCGATGTCTAGGTACTAGTTGTGTTAACCGGGTTTTGAGGTAATATGCGTGGTAATTTAAGATTTAATAGTGTTGTAAGCTTGATCCATGTCGGTGAGACTTACAGGGATATAATTATGGGATGATTCTTGGGTGGTGAACTGTTATGGGATATCGTAAGATAACCGGGGGGATATCGTAAGATAACCGGGGGGTTATCTATATGTCAATAAATGACAAAACTATTTTTCTCAAGACCGGTACGTCCTAATGGAAATAATTAATATTTATGACGAGCAATGACTTTCATTTAAATTAAGCTATTAAACTCATTCAGCGTAGCTGTAATACCCCGAATATTTTTATAACGCTCGAACTCGTAATCATAAACGAGTAAAAAGGACTAATTGAAATTTGAGGTTTAGACGAGCTTTTAGTGTCATAAGAGATCGTTTAATAATAATAATAAAATAATAATATTTTTTTACTTGCTCCGTTTTTAACGAAACTTAGATCGACTTGTAGAGAAAAATAAGCTCGTCCTAACGACATATTCGAAATTTTATAAAACGCCATATTATAAAAGTTATAAAAAACAAGGTAAACAGCTGAATTACTTAGAATAATAAAATAATAATAAATAATAATAACAAAAATTCATGTGTGTGCAATACGTCCTGGTAACGAATTCAAAAGTTGAATCCCACATCGAAGCCTAAAGAAAAATAAGCAGTTTTCATTCAATATAAATAGGACTATATAGCTTCAGTTAGAATCTAAGTTTCTTGGGAACGCTCTAGTATAAAGAGAATTCCGAGTCTTCGATACCCCGTTGGATGTTGTTAATAGTTATTTTTGAAGTACGAGTAGGGAGACTTTACATCAAATTGTCGTAGATAGTTTTCACGTATATTTTTGTTTAAGTTTATGGCTAGTTAATTATTAGTTAGTTATTTTTATTATTATTAGGGCTTAGGGTTATTGTCACGGTAGATATTGGGTAGCCTAGCTTTAGTTAGTCATGGACTGATCATCAGGATAATAAGTAGTTAGGTGTACTCTAACTTAACATAGGGTTACTGTATTAGTAACCAGAAATCTTTGAGATAAGAGACGAAGCACTGTTTTCATTTAGGAACTCATTTAAGGTGAATACATTTATAGTCTTTTCAAAACCATACAAAGTTTTTATACTTTCAAAATGGCATGAACCTGGTTAAATATATCTAATACATAAAGGTAACTTACGGGAAGCATCTTGCCATTGATTATACGTATGGTTTGATCAGATTGATATACATACTATGGTGCGGCTATAGTATGGCTAGCTTCATTCCCGTGGGGGGATATAGCGTAGCCGAAGATACACCGGAAGTTATATCAACTTGAATTTCAGTTGCTAGTACATACCATGGTGCGGCTATGGTATGACTAGCTTCATTCTTGTTGGGGGGGGGTATAGTGCAGCCGGAGATACACCGAAAGTTATATCCACTTGAATTTCAGTTGCTAGTATATGACCATGGTACGGCTATGGTATGGTTAGCTTCATTAATGTGGGAGGATTATAGCGCAGCCGGAGATACACCGGAAGTTATATCCACTTGAATTTCAGTTGCTAGTGTGGTAGTGAATGTGTATGTTACCATGCAAATTATGATTAATTAGATTTAACTGTTTCATATGACAAAATGTTTTGGGTCTTGTAAATGTAATTCACCAACTTCCGTTAACGTATATTTTCAAAATGTTTTCAGATAATCATGAATAGCCTTGATAATAAGGTAGTGGTTTAGGGAGGATATACCCCTAGATTCCAGAATACATTACTCGGTTTTGAACCAGCTGGTGGTGACTACAGTACATAGAGGCATGGCTCCCGTGGCTCGGGATATTATTAAACAATATTTTAATCCGAAGTATAAAATTTTGAATTTTCAGAATAATGATTGTAAATTATTAGGGGTGTTTAATTCCCCATGTTTTATAAAAATGGTAGTTACTCGACTACAAAAGTCGAGAATTTTCATAAAACTCAGAACCATGTAATTTCCGCTGTGCAAATAAAATGATTGTTCAAAACAGTTACCAATCTGAGTCGCACATCCGGGGTGTTATTTCTCAGGATGTGATAGGTTGGTATCAGAGCCATAAGTTTCAGCGAATTAGATACTTAAGATAGTATCTAAGCTTTAACCTTGATGATACCTCATGTTTTAGTTAGATACTTGTCATAGTATCTAAGCTTTAAATAGATTGAATAAGAATACCTAATAAGAAAGGTAGGTAGATACTTGTATCTAAGACTGAAATATAAGAAATTGCAGGATGTCGAGTGATGATAGTTATAATAGCTATTATGATATCAATCGTCCTACTAAACAAGAACCGACAGAAAATCTCTATGGAACTCGGGCGACGTAAAAAATTTTTTCCCAATGATGACGACCCAAGTACCATATTTTTCAGAGAACGTGATATAAGATATATGTACACGAAGATTCAGAATTGAGTAACGGGAAAATAGATATTCCTCCTCCAAGGGTAAGTGAACTAAATCAGGCCGGACCCAGTAGGGCTACGCAGCCAACAATACGGGTGGTATGTCCAACCGAAACAATATCAATGCCCTCAGCTGAAGGGATGAAAAAAAATATCAGAACTAACCTTGGGTTGGAGAGGACTCTGATAAAAAGCCACGTTACTACTTTGATCCAAATATAATTTCGGTTTCTAAAAATCCGAAAGATTATGCTCTTTATAATTCTAATTCTGCGCTTGTACTTCGAGATCCTTGTATATTCTCTGAATCGAGAAGTTTTTATGGACTACGATCCATATGAAGATTATTTTAATAAAGTTCCTTCCCTAGAGTTATACGATCCCTATAAAAAAGGTATACAATGATATTGTAATGGGGATTCGAGATCCTCCTCCATAGTATATAAAAAAAATATGACAAAAAAAAGAGAAACACAGTCGGAGAGCAACTCCGGTAGTATGAGATGGAAGGAACTAGGAAAAGAGATAATGAAATACTAACTTAATTATTCTATAGTCTTTCTGTTTCCATTGAATATTTTGTACTCCTTTCTTATGATAAAACTATTTTCTTTTATATAGAATGCATGGAAAAGGCAAATGACCGAGTATTCGTAGATATGTAAGTGACAAATGAAACTGGTAATGATTTCGGTACAGATATAGAAAGTACCGGAGAAATTTTTGGAATTCTCAAAGAATTAGAAACTACAAATAATCTATATATTTACATTCTGTGTGCTTTCATTAAAAGCATCCAATGCTTTTGATACATTCTGAAGAGCATCCAATTCTTTTGATCACATACCTGGGAAACACTCATGAGATTGAATTCCAATTCCTTGACATAATTTACCTTATCAATATTTATTTTTTCAGTTGACACAGTCCTTTGTCCAGTGATAGATCCTCCTTTTGAGTCACTCCCAAAGGAAACATATCCTCCATTGAAGTGTCTGAAGTTGGAGAGGATAGACCTGTTGCCTGTTATGTGCCTGAAAAAACCACTGTCAACCACCCAGGAGTTATTCTTGTGACCTGGCTGCCCCTGCACATGAGAGAGATCTAGTTAGTGGGAGGAATCCAAGAACTTGGATCTTTGAAGAAAAGGGTTCTTGGAATATCAGATTCAGCATGTGTGCATTCAACCCAACCAATGATGATTCTTGGAGGGATAGAAGCTGGGTTCTTGGCTCTCCATTGCTGAGGAGATGGTTTTCCAGTTCTCTTTGTTTTGTCAGCAGCTGATGTTGTTTTGGATGCTGATTGATTTGCTTTATCAGCAGCAGATTTTGCTGCTGATGACTTTGGCTTATCAGCAGCCGATGTTGTTGCTGCTGAGGACTGCGGTTTATCAGCAGCAGTGGATTTTGCTGCTGATGACTTTAGCTTATCAGCAGTAGATTTTGTTGCTGCTGATGGTTTTGCTTGAGCAGCAACAGACTTGGTTGCTGCTGAAGGCTTGTCCTTTGGTATATTGGGCTTGGCTTGATTACCAACATTTTTGCTGGCTGCTGATGGTTTAACAACTAATGTATGCTTATCCTTCTTTGCCTTGTTGACGGGGGGCTTCTCTGTAGAGGTTCTCATGCTGATGGGCTTTTGTTTAGGAGGGGCTTGATGAAGGATCTGGTTGAAGGGATTAAAGTCACAATTTGCAGCAAAGTGGTCTGATTCACCACAGATGATGCAAGATTGTTGAGGCTTTGGCAGCTGCTTCCTTGGTGGGGAAAGAGAGTTTCTGAAATGAGTTGCCTTGGCTTCAGAACTCCTTACCTTTCTGTTTTTATGTGTCTTCTCAAAAGCATGTTGTTTGAGGTTTCTTTGCTGCTGAAGGTAGTAGAAGCAGGTGCTAGCAGTGTGGTTGTATTTTCCACAGACAAATCATGATTTGGCCAGTTTGTCCCTTGAAAGGTAAACATAGTCCTTTCTTTTGAATAAGTCTTTAAAGTTCCAGGGGTGAGCTTTGTTGTGCTCAAAGGTGGCCTCTTCCAATGTCTTTTGAACATATGGAATTCTTTCTCCAGGCGCATGACATATGTCAACCACTTTTCTTTGAGGCTTTGAGTTGTTGGAGGTTGAAGACTGCCCCTTTTCAACATTTAGCTTTCTTCCTTCTTGAGGATAGCTGATTTTGATTTGTTTGAAAGGCATAGGAACCGGAACAGCCGGTAAAGAGACAGGAGTACTTGTTTTAATGACTTCAAGAACAGGTATTTGTACTGGTAATGCATTCTCCTCAGTTTTAGTGAACTCTGAGCAAGTTGACTCAGATTCTGACGAGGTAGTGCATTCTTGTACCAATGGTTCATGCCTTGAAGGATCAAGATCTCGGTTGGCCTTTTCAAGATTTGAGAGATTGAAGCTTGGTTCATGGATGGCAACGTAGTTAGCAGGAGGTGTAACGGCTTGATATTGTTCAACATGATACCCCAGACCAGTTTTTACCTTGTCATGAATTTGAGCATCCAAAAGTCTTTGCAACTTTTTGGATGCAAATTCATATTTGTCAACATGAACTTTCTGTTCTGCCAATTTTGTTCTGGTAGCTTTTAATCTGGCTAGTAGATCATCAGTCTGAGTTTCAAGATTGGTTTGTTCATGTTTTAGTGATGAAATCTCTTTCTTTAGGCAGTTAATTTTTTCTTTATAACTGTTTTCTACTTTTGTGAATTTAGATTTCATTTGATGAAACTCTTCATTTTGATCTATAAGGTTTTGATTATACTTTCTGTAGCTTAACACCTTATCAATACAAGCTTGGGAACAGAGATGTTCATATACCTGAGGTGGTATCTCAGTTGTGTTTGCCATAAGAGCTTGGTTGTTAGCAGGCAGATCTTCATACCGGAAACTCCAGTCAAAGTCAGAAGTTCCAACAGCTGCACAAGCTGCAGTTTGAGCTGGAGGAGTAGCTTGTTGCTGTTGTTGTCTTGGTTGGGCTTGGTGAGCTTGTCTTGATTGAGGAGCTGCTGGGTTTGCCCTCGGTGCCTTGCACTCTCTAGCAAAATGACCCAGTTGGTTACAGTTGTAACATCTTAATTTGCTTTTATCCAAGCCAACTCTGGTGTTGGAGTTGTTACTTGGAATGGGTCTTCCGGTTCTACAGTAGAACCTTTTTGCTCTTATAGATAGCATGGCATACGAGTGTTGTATGTCCATTTCTTCTAAGTCATCTGGATGGAAGCATTCCAGATCCTCCTTGATAATGGACATGTTGCTTGAGTTTTCAGAAACAAAAGCAGCAGAGGTTGAGGTTTGAGGAGGGGCTTCTAGGAGAAATGGTGATGTTTTTGTTTGAGAGGTTGGAGTTTGGGGATGGGTGATGATGGGAGGATAATAGTTGCTTGAACTAGGACCTGAGTGGTCAGAATGGAGGGCAGAGGAGGTGGTGGTGGATGCAGAGGCTGTTTGGTAGATTGAGATTCTTTCTTTTGCCTGAATCATCTCTAGCTCATAGGTTTTTAGCATTCCAAAGAGCTCAGTCATCTGGAGAGTCTTTAGATTCTCAGTTCTTCTGATGGAAACTGTGTAAAGTGTCCAGCAGCTCGGTAGAGACCTGATGAACTTCTTGAGAATATCTTCATTCTCCAGCTTCACCTTTGAGCACTGCAGCTCACCTACAAGATAGGTAAATCTGTTATATAAAACAGTTAGAGACTCACCTTCCTTCCAGACGAAGTTTTCATACTGCTGCTTCAGGATGTCTCTTCTGTTTTCTTTGACTTCCTCTGACCCAGCAAACATCTTCTCAAGAGCCTCCCATAGCTCCTTTGCAGTTTTGTAACCTCTGAAGTTATGAAAAACTTCATTTGGTAAGCATATCTGGATGGCTCCTAAGGCTTTGAAGTCTACCTCCATTTTCTTGATGTCTTCATCAGAGTACTTGGAGGGTTCTTTGGGAACCAGTGCACCTCCGAAATCAGCAGAGGACACCATGGGTATGTATGATCCATCTTTAATGGATTTTCACATCCCATATTCTTGATAGCAGAAGAAGCTTTTCATTATGTTCTTCCACATATCATAGTCTTCCCCAGACACCAGTCTTGGTGGTCTGTTGATGCTTCCAATATCTTCAAATCCATTGTTTTGAGCCATTTTGATTTGTGATAGTGAGAGACTTTAACAAAGAGATAGTTTAGAATAGAACCGAAGAATGATTAAACAAGTGTGAGTTTGTTTATTCTGTGAGCCAAAGCTCTGATACCACTTGTAGGATCGGTAAATACAAGATGGTTCTATTCCAGTTGAGATTGACGGAAACAATCACAACTTAATCAAAGTAAACAAGTAAACACAAGAAGTACTGATAAATGCAATTTGTATTAAGCTTCAATGGTTACAAGATTACAGAGAAAACTCTAAGAAAAGCACTAAGATACAATGACTCTAAGTACTACTTATATAGTAACTTAGAATCAAGACAGACCCTTGATTCTAAGGATCAGATCTAACACAGACCGTTGATCTTGTATTGAAGCTATTCTACGTGTACAGACAATAATAATAACTATGCTAGTTAACTTTATTCAAACGTCTTCTAAGGCATCATTGTTTGCATGCTTAGAGAAGAGCGTTGTTGTCTTTTATTGTCTTGTATCAATGACATTCTTTCTGCGTGAAGTGTGTCAGTGTGGCAGCAGAAAGTTGTCAGTGGTAATGGTTGCTTTATCAATAACAGTCAGCTACAACGTTTGATCTTCCGTGAAAATGGCTATCAGTTGCAACTTTGGAGATCAGCAGCATATGCATATCAGCTGCAACTTTGGTCTTCAGCAGATAAGGCCTATCCGCAGCAGATTTGTTCTTCAGCAGAAGAACAAATATCCGCTGCAGATAAGCTTATCCACAGCAGTTTGTTGGTCAGCAGCAATCTGTGAGGTAAGCAGCATTTGTACTTAGAGAATTTTGTAGCCATCAGTCTTTATTTCTACATTTAATAATAATAATATTATTTTTTTACTTGCTCTGTTTTTAACGAAACTTAAGTCGACTTGTAGAGAAAAATAAGCTCGTCCCAACGACATATTCGAAATTTCATAAAACGCCATATTATAAAAGTTATAAAAGAAAAACAAGGTAAGCAGTGAATTAATTAGAATAATAAAATAATAAATAATAATAATAACAAACATTCATATGTGTGTGCAATACGTCATGTTAACGAATTCAAAAGTTGAATCCCACGTCGAAGCGTTAAGAAAAATAAGCAGTTTTCATTCACTATAAATAGGACTATATAGCTTCGGTTAGAATTTAAGTTTTTTGGGGACGCTCTAGTATAAAGAGAATCCCGAGTCTTCGATACTTCATTGGGTGTTGTTAATAGTTACTTTTGGAGTACGAGTAGGGAGACTTTACATCAAATTTCCATAGATAGTTTTCAGGTACATTTTCGTTTAAGTTTATGTCTAGTTAATTATTAGTTATTTTTATTATTATTAGGCGTTAGGGTTATTGTCACGGTAGATATTGGGTAGCCTAGCTTTAGTTAGGCATGGACTGATCACTCATGCTTAACTAAAACAGCGTTAGCCAATATCAACCAGGATAATAAGTAGTTAGGTGTACTCTAACCTAACTTAGGGTTACTGTATCAGGACCCAGAAATCTTCGAGATAAGAGACGAAGCACTGTTTTCATTTAGGAACTCATTTAAGGTGAATACATTTATAGTCTTTTTAAAACCATACACAGTTTTCATACTTTCAAAATGGCATGAATTTGGTTAAATATATCTAATACATAAAGGTAACTTACGGGAAGCATCTTGCCATTTATTGTACGTCTGGTTTGATCAAATTAATACACATACCATGGTGCGGCTATGGTATGGCTAGCTTCATTCTTGTGAGGGGATATAGCGCAGCGGGAGATACACCGGAAGTTATATCCACTTGAATTTTAGTTTCTAGTACATACCATGGTGCGGCTATGGTATGGCTAGCTTCATTCTTGTGGGGGGATATAGCGCAGCCGGAGTTACACCGGAAGTTATATCTACTTGAATTTCAGTTGCTAGTATATGACCATGGTACGGCTAGCTTCATTCTTATGGGGGGATTATAGCGCAGCCAGAGATACACCGGAAGTTATATCCACTTGAATTCCAGTTGCTAGTGTATGAGGTGGTAGTGAATGTGTATGTTGCCATGCAAATTATGATAAAATAGATTTAACTGTTTCACGTGACAAAATGTTTTGGGTCTTGTAAATGTAATTCACCAACTTCCGTTGACGTATATTTTCAAAATGTTTTCAGGTAATCATGAATAGCCTTGATAATAAGGTAGTGGCTTAGGGAGGATATACCCCTAGACTCCATAATACATTACTTAGTTTTGAACCAGCTGGTGGTGACTACAGTACATAGAGGCATGGCTCCCGTGGCTCGGGATATTATTAAACAATATTGTAATCCGAAGTATAAAATTTTGAATTTTCAGAATAATGATTGTAAATTATTAGGGGTGTTTAATTCCCCATGTTTTATGAAAATGGCAGTTACTCGACTACAAAAGTCGAGAATTTTCATAAAACTCAGAACCATGTAATTTTCGCTGTGCAAATAAAATGATTGTTCAAAACATGTACCAATCTGAGTCGCACGCCCGGGGTGTCATTTCTCTGGGTGTGACAGTAGCTGACTTTGTGTGTACGTTAGATTGTTGTGTAGGTGAGTTTCATGAAGTGTCTTGGCATGGGAGCGGTGCTACTCGGTTCATTGTGCATGCATTCAAGAGGTAAAGTTAACAACGATAGTGACTTTAAAGTGTAGTAATCATTTTAGAAAGACTTCTGCTGGATGTTTGAGTAATAAAACGAGTACTTTTAAAGAGAATACCTAGTGATGAGAACTGTAAGATGTCCGGTTTGAGATCTTACAGGGGTATACCGGATACCATAATGTATGAGACTTTGTTGAATAGAAAGAAGAACGTTCTAGCTGTCCAAGCTATAAAACCTCTAATAATTTTAACACAGAATATTTAATATATCTATAAAAAAAATATAAGAAATCCAATCAATGACGGCTCAACCAATGCGAACCATGTTGGTGATTTAGTGTCACAAATATCATTTAAATGTAATTGGATTGACTTGTTGAACAAACGAATCATAATTTACATCAAACAAGTTTGAAGGTGCGGAGTGTACGCTTTTTTGAGTTTATTTGATTCTACGTATTTAGGAACCTTATTGGTTCTTAGGGGCGAAGCCCTAAGCAATGGGGGGTTCCAAGGGGCGGCACCGAATAGTTTCAATTTGAAAGTGATCTTACGACTCTCAGATTTTCCAGTGCAATCAATCAAAAACTCTACAAACCGAACGGGCAAGAGGTCCGTTTCCCATTTTGTTAGCATTGCAGATAACTCACGTGCCCCCTTCAAATGTCCCATCATCCCGACTTTTAAAACTGATCATGGTAAGTTACATATCCGAGGAAATTTACAAGAACCTATTTTCACACATATGATGACCAAGTCTAACATTCTATTATAAATTCAATCGAACACCTCCTAACCATGTAAATATAAAATCTTAAGGGAACTCTCTCTTTCTTAGTTATGTAGGATAAGTAAAGGGGATGAAGTTTTTGGCCGTCGTTAAGTCAATTAAAAAACCCAACTAACCTAGATAGTTAGGGTATGTACTAAGTAGGTATCGTATCAACGAGTAGCATGTGATTATCATTACACATTTCGTTTGATTGATTTTGAATTGAACTAGTATTAACCTAAATTGCAATTAAACTAACAAAGACAGAAACGACACTCAAAAATACGAATGGGCTTCACACCACAATAAGAAGCCGATTTAAAATAATGGATGGATGGGTCCATGGAATAATTAAGCCCAAGTTAGTTTCTATTTTGTTACTTAATGATTATTTTCTATTTAGCTAAATTATATTGTTTTAATTCATTATTTATTAGAAACTATAAAATAAAAATGCAAATTAAATTAACAAATATTATAAATAATGCAATAATAAATAGTTAACATACAAATATTTTTTTTAACGACACACACTTTAAATCTACTCCTAAATCTATATCACGTGTCCACGACATGACTAGAATATCCATTTGGAAATAGGACACCATGTACACATGTGGATATCATTGGGCCAAAGGCCTTTCAGAACATACAAATACTGACCCATTTAAAAACAAGTGATGTTTTGAAAACCCATTTAATAAACGGCTCATACTCTCGCTCCACTAAAAGAAAACAGGTTGACCAACAACCAATATATTAAAGGTAAATTTTCTAGTTTAGATCGAACTACTGTTATATATAATTTTCTGTATAAAGTGTTGATTATGAATATATATATGTGATCCAAAAGCTTTAAATGGGATACTTTTTTTATATTTTGTAACTATATCATATATGATTATCGTAAAATCTACATATTTAAAGTGCTTATGGTTTTTAAAAATCATAATAAGTCAACAATCTTTAAAAAAAATCTTAAGTTAGTTTATATATGAACATGGTAGCCTACAACGGGTTTAGACTCTCAAAAGTATTTGACGCTCTGAGGAACCCCGTAACTGGGTAACCCTTGACCTTGCCTCAACATTTTTTTGCCTCGGCTCGGGTTGGAACCCAAGACCTCCCGTAGGGAAGTCAAAGGGGTAACCACTAGGGCTAAAAGCTTAAATAAAGCCGAGCTTAAGCAAATGAACCCATTTTGTAATAAAATGTTGAATAACAAACACATTCTCAGAATAATGAGCATTTTAACTAATTTCAAACCATTAAATTGCATGTGCATCTACAAATGAATGAATTAAGATTCTAAAAATATAAGGATCAAATCCAAGTGTCATCGAATTGAATAGGATTCCTCATTAATCATCTTAATCAAGAAGTGACAGTAATGCCTCGTAGTCTTCTGGTTCCCAGGAATCATCATCAGTAGCATCCATGGATGATGGATTATAACAACATTGCATGTTGACTAGGGTTTGACTATCTTCATGGTAGGTGTTATGAACCTGTTGTTCAAGGGTTGGACATACTGAAGAAGAACTCGAAGCACCACTCGAAAACCGAGAACTGTTTGTTGAAGTTGACATAGATTGATTCTGATAATATTCACACGTTGAGTTGCCGGAGAAAGATTGAAGTTGACTAGGGTCTTGAAATGCAGCGAGTGGTTGAATGGTGGTGTTCATTCCCACCGATGCCATTTTATGAACACCGCTTCCCGGCTGATGATCATGTTGAACTTGTTGATTACTTTCGGGATTTACTAACACTCTTCGTCTTTGTGCGGGTGGAGGTTGAACATCATGGACTTCGTTTAGTTGCTGGATTACCTCCCCTTGATTGCTTGTGTTTTGAACTCGTTGATCCGCTTCATTATTATTATTATTACTACTACTAATACCTCGGGTCGACTCTTTCTTGTAAATCTTACACAATACCCAATCGGACAACTGCAAGAATGGAATGAAACTTGGTCAAAAACCAAATGATAGATAAAACTGGCTATGCATATGTAAATGAATCGAACGTTTATTGAACGATAAATAAAAAAAAGTGTGTAAAATATACCTTGTTGACATGACTTCCGCTTGGGAGATTTGGACGATTGTAGGTATACTCATACATGAGCCATGAGGTCTTCCGATTGTTTTCGTCATGAAAAGCCAAACTTCTTTTCTTTCCAACGCCTCGTCTCGTCGCAAAATCATAAACCGTCGCATCTGTCTGGGTCGATCTCCAATGCCCAAAGTCCTTGGTTCTTCTATTCACTCGTGTCCCCTTGGCGTACTTTGGCTCCCTCATTGTAAAAAAGTACCATTTGCCATCACACGAGGGGTAACATCCTATCATCAACATTAATTAATTAATTAATTATATGCTTACGAAATTAACAAGAAACCATCAAGAAAGATTTTACTAACCTGTAAGTTGTATAGGGTGGTGGTCGTAAACATTAACGTCGTATAACCGGCCTTCCGGGTGTTCTCCTAATTCGTTCTTTCGTTTGAGGTAGTAAACAATGAGCTCCGAGTCAGTCGGGCAAAATCGATAACCGGGTTCTAGGGTGTCAACGTAATCAAGGTGAGTGTATGGAACGATTTGTTGTTGTTCTCCGTCCATTGAAGTTGAGTAATTAATGGAGGTTTAGAGAAACTAGAGCCTGAATGAAGAGAACTTATATATATATACATCAACAAATTAAATGGATAAAAAACTAATGACGGTTTATCATGATTTTTGTTTCTTAGGGCGAAAGTATCGCATACACTTGGTGAAAATACGAGATAATAAAGAAGCAATCACTTTCGGTTCACTTAATTGGCGGCTTATGTTGGTTTTTGTTTATTTTTCTTCATGGGTTCCTTCAAATGGGCTGCAAGCCACAATAAGAATCCAATTTAAAATAATGGCTGATGGATCCATAGAATAACTAAGCCCAAGTTAGTTTCTTTGATTGATTTCACCCATTTAATTTGTTACTTCGTGATTATTTTTTCTCATTTAGCTAAAATGTATTTGCTTTAATTAATTCATTAACTATTAGAAACCACAGGGCCGGTCCTAAGGATTTAAGTGCCCCAGCCGAGCCGGAAAAAAAAACCCCTACGCACAAAATATATAAACTAAATTTTCTTTAAACGATTATTAATGTTATAGCAATAAATATAGAAAAAAACGGATTAGGGCCCAACCATTACATTATAAAGAATAAAAAGGGCCCAACCATTACAAAGATTAAAGTGGGCCCAACAATTATAAAAAGGGCCTTGTTTTTAAGTTATTATAAAAAAAGGTCCCAATATATAAAACCGGTTTATAAAATTTTAGAAAAAACATATATATATTGTTAGGACATGTTTTGTAACTGTAGCTAAATTCTATGATATGTAGCGAACCTGTCAAGTTCGCCTAAGGGAATGTTTAGGCGAACTTGCTAAGTTCGCCTAAGTAGTTCTGGGCGAACTTGATAAGTTCGCATGCAGAGCTCACTCGCCTATAAATAGAATATCAAACGTTCATTTGTGGGTAAACATGCAAGGGTGTTTGCATACACAGAGAGGGAGAGAGTCTCTATGAGAAATGAGTCACCACCCCTAGGTAGAGCTCACCTAGGGGTTGGACATAGAGCTTAAACGAGAGATGTGTACTCCTTAGGTCTTGTATTCGTATGACTTGTTCGTTATTGAATAAAGATCGTTACACTTTTATGTTCATGATTGATTTGACTCGCTCATGCTTCCGTCTCTACTAGGAATCTAGAGTAATGCGTTGGTAATCGTGTGCGTCCTACTCGTTAGATGACGTCATAGTGACTTTCAATTGGTATTAGAGCTACGGCTCAGAACCGGAAGGACTAATCGCCTATTCGGTTCACCATTACTCTTGATTCGGTGCTTAATTTCGCATATTCACCATTGAGACCTTAAAGGATTGATTTTTATCAGTGGAAATCTTCAAATTTGTGGTATTCTATGATTTTGATGATTCCAGAACTTGAAGATATGAAGGTTTTAACGCCAAAACATAAAGATTCAATGATTTTTGCTGAAACAGCCCGTTCAGGCGAACTTGAAGTCTGTTTCACAGTTACAGGCGAACTTGTTAAGTTCGCTGAAGATGCTCAGGCGAACTTGTTAAGTTCACTGAAGATTGTTCCCAGACGAAGTTGTTATGTTCAATGTTGTTGTTCAAACGAACTTGTTATGTTCGCTGCCCCATTTAAGCGAACTTGTTGAGAGAGAGAGAGAGGAAAACAAGAGTTTTTTGGCGGGAAAACTTTTCTTGTTCAAAATTTTTAGGGGATGTTTATATGCTTGTTCGAACCATTTTTGAGAAGATAGTATATTTGGATTTTTACTTCATCAAAATTCATATTTTATGTGGCTTGTTGAAACAAGAATGAGATTCTTTGTTGGATGATGACTTTTGGATGAAGAATCATATTGTTTAGTTATTCAAACCTGAAAATATAGGCTACGAGTATCTGAGATACTTCTTTATTAGGGGATAAATTACTGAAACAATTTGAACAAGAGGGTTGTCACCGACTTATGGTTTCGAGTTTTGGGTCTTTGCAAAGAAAAGGAGATAAAAAATTTCAAGAAATATCATGTTTCTTTGCAAAATGGTTCAAGTGATCAAGATCGTCTAAATGATTCGACATGATTCAATTATGGTTTGATTTCTCATTTGGATTTGGGCGGAATCCAGATAGACAACCTATTATGAGTTGTTGAATAAACGACTACTAGGAGGTGTTAACCAGGAATGAAAATCAGATTGAAGATTGTTGGATTCACGACGATCCTTACCGAATGTGTGTGAGACTTGGTAAAGTGCGTTTGAAATGAAGTTGGTTATTTGTTGTCAACTAGTTGAAGATTGAACCTTTTTTATGTCGATTAAATAAGAAACGTCCTTATGTTTCTGGTTTAATGCGGAGATGCTTGTGTCATGAAGGGAAGATTGGACATGAAAGACTCCGGGTTATCGGTTGAGTGGAAAGTATACAAGACAAAGTTAAACACTTCTGGTGAAGACGGAGATCAAAGAAAAGAGTGGTTTTTGCACATTATATTAGAGTTTCAGTTTGTTTTTCAAGCTGAGATTCTTGTCTTTGTGGAAGTTGATTAGTTTGGTGTTGATTTTTGGAAATTCAAACTTTCTATCTTATGCCGGTTGATTTTGAAGATGTCTACCGTCTCATGTAGATTCTTGGATCAATGCGGAGGTGGTTACTGTTGAGAGGATGGACTACAATGAAAAGTGTTGGATTCGTCGATTTTTACAAAGAGGCCAAACAAAATTGATCTACAATGGATGCATCAGTCTAGGGGGAGTCTATTGCCACAAGATTGAAGCATTGCAGGTTGAAGATCAACGTGCAATTTCAAAGATCAAGTCTTACCAAGTGAAGTGAAGACCCAGGATCATCAGTCAAGGGGAAGTCTGTTGAAGCACAGTTTGTGACTGATGATTTATCTATATTTGTTTAGAATTGTTAGCAACAGTTAAGAGAGAGTTTCTTAGGACATGTTTTGTAACTGTAGCTAAAATTCTATGTGTATATGTAGCGAACTTTTCAAGTTCGCCTAAGGGAATGTTTAGGGGAACTTGATTAGCGACTTACTAAGTTCGCCTAAATAGTTCTTCACCTGAAGAGCTCACTCGCCTATAAATAGAACATCAAGTGTTCATTTGTGAGTAAGCATGCAAGGGTGTTTGCATACACAGAGAGAGAGAGAGTCTCTGTGGGTAGTGAGTCACCACCCCTAGTAGAGCTTATCTAGGGGTTGGACATGGAGCTTAAACGAGAGATGTGTACTCCTTCAGCCTTGTATTCGTATGAATTGTTCGTTATTGAATAAAGATCGTTTATGTTACACTTTTATGTTCATGATTGTTTTGACTTGCTCATGCTTCCGTCTCTACGAGGAATCTAGAGTAATGCGTTGGTGATCGTGTGTGTCCTACTCGTTAGATGACGACATGACGTCACAGGGACTTTCATATATAACATATATATAAAATTTTAGGCCCCCTAAAAAAATGAGCTCTGGCCGGAGGTCCGGCTCGGCCTATCCCAGGGCCGGCCCTGAGAAACCACAACACAAAAAAAGATACTTAAAATTAATAAATATTATAATAATATTAATGTATTTAGTAATTAATTAATACACAAATACTAGTACATAAAATTTATAGATTAGAGGTAACGTAAAATATTAATTAAGGTGAGAGGGTGGTAACTCTAGTAATTTTTATATGATACGAAAATAATAAGTTTTTGGGTTTACAGGTCTATCGTTTTATAAACAAGTGATGTTTTGGGTTGACTTGTCAAACTTATTTAATAAACAACTCATATTCCGTTCTAATAAAAACAAACAGGTTGACCGACATCCAAAATAATAAAGTGTAAATTTTGTAGTTCAGAACGAACTACTCTATATGTAATTTTTCTGTATAAAGCGGTGCTTATGAATATATATCATTTTGAATCCACTACTAGAAAATATACCTTTAATGACACGCATTGCGTGTCATAAAACGGGGTAGATGACACACGGAAGCTTGTCAAGGAAGGCCCTGTCAAGAATGAATATGACACTCATTTTGTGTGTTATCTGTTTATGACACGCATTTGTGATTTTGGTATCATCTGTAACATGGAAGGGAGTGGCTTTACCAGAAATCGGAGGAGTTTAGTCGCAGAACAAGTCTAGCCGAACCGTGAAGACGTAGAAATCGAGCCGAGCAGAAAGCGGAGGAGTCGCAGAACAAAGAACCCTAGATGTTAATCGGATTTTTGTGAAGACGCACAGGTGATAATCTGATATTTCTGAAGACACAGAGGTCTTACTCTGATTTTTGTGAAGGCGATGGAAACTTTGACAAACCCTAGGTCTTATTAGGATTTTTGTGAAGGGCGGGAGAAAAGGGCGGACTTCACAAATTATAAGATGACAGAAAAAGATGACATGCATATTTTAACGGTGCACTCCGTGTTTTTATTTTTTTTATTATGACACCTAAACGATGACACACCACTTTGTGTGTCATAGTTCGCGTGTCATTAAAGGTCTATTTTCTAGTAGTGATCAATCTCTAAATATTTGAAGGGAGATATATGATCCAAAAGGTTTATATGGGATAATTTTTGGATATGATTATCGTAAAATCTACATACCTAAAAATGCTTATGGCTTTTAAAAATCATAATAAGTCAATAATATTAAAGTAAATAATAATAAAATACCTCAAGATAGTTTATCGCTTATATATGAACATGGCAACCCACAAAACATTTAAGAAGCAGTTTCATTTGCATAATCTTACCCAAACACAAACTTCTTTAGCAAAAGTTAGTGTTGATGATGATATATTAGCTTGCTAATAGGCGAAGTTGCTACTGATTGTGATCGCTATGAATAGCCTAAGTAGTTGCTGACCGCAGTTGCTACTGATAGCGTAAGTTGTTTATCCATGATCTTGCTATCGGGTGCATAGTATTAATGTTGTTGACATTGTTTCTATACACATCATGAAGAGAAACTTAAAGAAGAGGATGATGCCCTAATAATTTATAAGACATGTTGTATAGTGAATTTACCCTAGGAAATTATTTAGGGTACAAATCAGTCAAGCTGCTCGTGAGTTACTTGAGATTGACCACTCAGAATATATAATTAATAAGCATCTTAACTAAATGTTGTAAATGTTCCATAATATTTCTACGTAATAAAATGTTCAACAACAAACACATTCTCATATAAGCATCTTAACTAATTAAGCTCAAACCATTAAATTGTGCATCTATGAATGAATGGAAGGTTTTGTATACGGATCGGATCCAAGTGTCATGGAACAGGACCCCTCATCAATTCATCAAAAGTAAAGTCTATCTCATCATCTTCATCAAGAAGTGACAGTAATGCCTCGTAGTCTTGTGGTTCCCAGGAATCATCACCAGTAGCATCCATGAATTGTTCAACCATTTCTCTCGAAGTGCCCACGGCTGGACATACTGAAGAAGAACTCGACGCACCACTTGAAAACCAAGAACCGTTTGTTGAAGTTGACAATGATCGATTCTGATAATATTCGCACGTGGAGAAAGATCGAACTTGTTCTGGTGGAAACCCTTGATTAGGGTCATGAAATGCACTCAATGGTTGAATGGGGTTCTTTCCCAAATGATGATTAGTTTGATCATCATCATGTGACACTCTTCGTCTTTGTGCGGGTGGAGGTTGAGTTGATCATCATGGAGTTTGTTTTGTTGTTGGATTACCTCCCCTTCATTCCTTGTGTTTTGAACTCCTTGATCCATCTGATTATTTTTAACGGTTCGGGTTGACACTTTCTTGTATATCTTACACAATACCCAATCCGTCAACTGCATGAATATTGGAATGAAACTTGGTCAAAAACTAAACGATAGATATGAACCTTTTGTTTAATCTTAAAATGTTGGATCATGCTACTATAAACTTTAATTTGAACACTTATGTGTATCTTTAATTGGTGTTGGTTTATATTCATCTCCGTTCGTTTATGTTGGTATGAACTTTTTGTTTAGAATATTAATAATGAACACATACATTTTCTTAACAAACAAACATGAACAAGAAAATCCGTTCGTTTAATTGCTCGAGGTCGTTCGACTTTTCGGTTAAAGATAAACGACAGAACACGAGCAAAAGCCCATCCATGTTTGTTTGGTTCGTTTACATGCTAGGTAAAACGAAAATACAAATACTGTGTTAAATATACCTTGTTGCCATGACTTCCGCTTGGGAGATTTGGACGATTGTAGGTATACTCATACATTGGACGATTGTAAGTATACTCATACATGAGCCATGAGGTCTTCCGATTGTTTTCGTCATGAAAAGCCAAACTTCTTTTCTTTCCAACGCCTCGTCTCGTCGCAAAATCATAAACCGTCGCATCTGTCTGGGTCGATCTCCAATGCCCAAAGTCCTTGGTTCTTCTATTCACTCGTGTCCCCTTGGCGTACTTTGGCTCCCTCATTGTAAAAAAGTACCATTTGCCATCACACGAGGGGTAACATCCTATCATCAACATTAATTAATTAATTAATTATATGCTTACGAATTTAACAAGAAACCATCAAGAAAGATTTTACTAACCAGTAAGTTGTATAGGGTGGTGGTCGTAAACATTAACGTCGTATAACCGGCCTTCCGGGTGTTCTCCTAATTCGATCTTTCGTTTGAGGTAGTAAACAATGAGCTCTGAGTCAGTCGGGCAAAATCGGTAACCGGGTTCTAGGGTGTCAACGTAATCAAGGTGAGTGTATGGAACGATTTGTTGTTGTTCTCCGTCCATTGAAGTTGAGTAATTAATGGAGGTTTAGAGAAACTGGAGCCTGAATGAAGAGAACTTATATATATACATCAACAAATTAAACGGATGAAAAACTAATGACGGTTTATCATGATTTTTGTTTCTTAGGGCGAAAGTATCGCGCACACAGTGAAAAAATGTAAGTGTAAGTGGGATGAATAGTAAATTTTATTAATGTTCAAAATTTAAATTATTTATTTAGGGTTGTTTTCTATTCAATAGAACTTATTTTATAATATTTAATTAACTATATTACGTATTTAAACTTTTGAGTTGTTTCTCGTAATAATTATTTGTAACAACTTTTTATTTGTTTTGAAAATATTAATTCTTTAGTCGGTGGACTTACTTTCTAACGACGTAAAGATGTTGAAGTTATAGTTTTAAGAACGGATAACTTTATACAATAGTAACCAAGTTTTTCATGTGTTCTATTTAAGTCACTTAAAGTTTTTTTGTCCCTCTAAAGTCACTCAGCTTTCGTTAGGTGTTTCAATCCTATGTAATATTTTTATAAAAGTTTAAATTTTTTAAAATTGAATGAGATAAATGAAACATATATGAATCTTGTTTACTATTTAGCAATTTTTTTTTTCAATTCGACTTAAATATAACAATTTTGAAACTTGTTTATTATTGGTGAATTTTTTTTTCTTCACTATTACCACCAATTTTAAGTTAATTGAAATAAAAATTTCACTTATTGGTAACTAATATTTATATATATTTCATTTGCCTCATTCAATTTTAAAAAATTTAAACATTTATAAAAATATTACATAGGATTAGAACACTTAGTGAAAGTTGGGTGACTTTAGAGGGACAAAAAAACTTTAAGTGACTTAATTGGATCACGTATGAAACTTTGTTACTATTTGGTAAAGTTTTCCCTTTTAAGAACTTCAAAATTTAAGACTGCATCACTGGTATAATAAAAGATTCTTTAAAGCATTCGAAAGTTTTTTATTTAAAATGACTTTATTTAAAACCGCTTTAAATAATATGTTCCTAGGGAGTTTAAGTTGAATTGCTTTATTTAAACAATTTTTTATAGCCTGTCTCCACCATTTACAACGGTTTATAGTGTGAACCTCTTTATTTATTTACTGAACCGCCATATTTGAGGTTGTTTACAGCGGTTTTTCACAATTGTTTTCTTTGTATTTATTATATATATTATAATTTTTTCTTATTATTTACAACGGTTCTTTACAAACAGCTTTCTCTAAGATTAATAGTTTGACTATACTTTTAACTCTGAATCGTTAAAATCAGCGTTAAATAATCAGGGATATGAATCAGTGATGACCATGTATTAACCGATACTTTTGCATTAAATAACACAGGGATATGAATCGTAGATGACGTCCCGTTATAAATCAATATTTTTTATTCTGAATTGGCATTATAAATCAATACTTTTGTAAAATTCTCCTTTCTTCTCCAAAAATTTTGAATATTTTATTTGTTTCAGTGGCATCTAACAACAGTCCTTCTGATGAGCCCAAGTTGTTGTGTTGGTGCTATGATGCTGGCTGCTTTGTGCTCACAATGAACAACTGAAGAAGATTCTTCAAGACTGCACGAGGGATGATAAAGTGTAGTGATGAGATTTGGAAAAAGATGTTTGAGATTAGATTGCCAATTGGGAGAGACTCCAAAGCCTTGCACACGCTTATAAAACTTCTGAGTATGAAGTTCTCTGAAGATCAAGAGGAGGAGGATGAAGAGAAATCCATTGAAGATCAAGAGGAGGAGGATGAAGAGAAATCCATTGTGACAACGTGATTTTCTTGCCACATGGGATCACGCCAAACGATCTTTCGATATACCGGATGCTCTTAGAAAATTACTGTTTGCGTCCCTGTGGTTTACACGATTTAACACAATGCGTCCCTAACATGAATTTTTAACGCTTTGAGTACCTGCGTTATACAATCTGTAACACTTTAAGTCCCTGGACCTAACTTTGTTAAAAAATTCCGTTTAAATTCACATGAAATGTCCGTTGTACCCTTTTACTGTATAACAGTCTGCGTCCCTAGAGACATGTAATTTTTGTTTGCATCCCTGTCTGAGTTCCTGGACCTAACTCACCTGAAACTACTACATTCGTCTGAAACTATTATATATGTTTCCGTTTAAATTCAGGTGAAATGATTGTTATGTAACCATATCAGATATGGTTGTTGTAAGATCTACATGCTTAAAAGTGATTATGGCTTTTAAAAAGCATAATAAATCATAACATGCAAAATAAATAATCTCAATGTAGTTAATATACAAATTATTATTAATACTATCTTTTATTTTGTTTTTATTTTCACACTATAAAACAATACAATGACAAATTTTAAGGCATGTATTCGCATACCTTAAACCTATTTAGATCTCACGATTTTTCTAAGGTCATCCGTGGTGGTTTCACGCTCCGCCACTTCACTGTCACATCAGCACAGGGGCAATCACTGCCCAGAATCACTAAGGTGCGTATTCGTTTCAGCCCCACATTTATTTTTTAACAATTAACTAAATTTTTATTTTTAATAAATAAAAAACTAAATTATAAAATAAAAAATACATTCTTAAATAAAAAAAAACTACTCCTCATTAAAAAACCACTTACGTGACAAAAATAGTTTTTTTTTTTAAAACAACTCGGTTTTCGTTAAATTTATACTTGGATGCATGGTTGTAGAAGTCGCTAGGCGCTGCTAGGTTGGTCGACTGTGGAGTTGCAAATACTCGTCCTAGGCGGGGAGTACTCGGACATGGTAAATTGCAAAGAAGTTAATTTTCGTGAAATTATATATATGTCAAATAACATAAGTGTACTAATATTTATAACAAAATACGTGAATATCAATATAAATAAAAAAAATACATGTTCAAAAACTAAAGTATTTCAAAAACTGATATTCATTCTTTAATATTATAGACATAGTAATAATTGAATTCTCGTCTTCTAATGTATCTCCGTGAAAAAACAACGAAAATCCAACAATAATCGGTGAAAAACAGCGAAAATCGGTGAAAAACAACGAAAATCGGTGAAAAACAGGAAAAAACAACGAAAATCCGAACCGAGTTGACCCGAGTTGGACCGGCGCCATGGGGACGTAAAAAGGAAAGAGAGGGATGGGGTTTCTCTCGCTTTTAGCATAAATTCTAAAATTTTTATTTCCAATTCGTATTTTTGGTCTCATTTAACATATAATAAGCCAGAGGAAGGTGAGGATGACGTCAAGTCATCATGCCCCTTATGCCCTGGGCGATATGCCACTGAAAGACTCTACTGAGACAAAGATGGGAGAATGGATAAGAGGCTCGTGGGATTGACAGAAACAAATCCACTATCTGTTTTACGTCAAGCAATTTGGACCGAGTTGGGCCGATTCCGAGTAATGTTGACCAAGTTGAAGAAAAACGCATCGGCACCCTACCGAGGACCGAGTACTCGGCCGCCTAGGCCGAGTTTTACAACACTGTCTGGATGTTTAGAAAAATAAAATAAACAAGCCCGTGTATTTCGTTTTTTTTTTAATAATTACCAAGCATGAGTTATTTGAGAAAAACCAAATTAAATGTAAACTAAATATTTAACTAAAAAAGAATAATGAGGTGGAAGGATTTGATTGGATGGATGAATTGTGGTAGAAGCCCCTTGCCCCGTGAATGCCCCCACGCCCCCCCCCCCCCCCCCATTCACGCCCCTTTCACCAAGAGGGGGGCGGTGTTCACCGACGTGAAACTGTGAGGTGGATCACGCTCTCTCATTAACGCCTCGCCCCCATTATGGAGGGCCTAATGTACGAGACTTTGTTGAATAGAAAGTAGAACGTTTTAGGTGTCCAAGCTAGAAAACCACTAATACATTGGATGCTCCAAACAAACTATTAGTTGCGATAATGCAAACGTGGAAGTGAAACATGGTGAAGCAACACCCCCTCCCCCCTTTATCTGTCGCCACTGTTTTCGGTTTCTGCGATGCTTCATCGCAGTTGTTTCAAAGACCCACACCGCACAACTTATATGTCTTTCTCGCTCTCTTAAATATATAATTTCTTTTTTTAAATGGGTGAAAAATAAAAAGGATGTATTACATAGGGTGAAAGATGATGATGTAACGCTTAGATGGATTGAAAGATGGGCAAATTGAAATGGAGGTATAACACATAGCTTTATAAAGTCACAAAACACTGTTTTGAAAATAAGAATGGTTAAGTAGCTAGTAGTTTACTAGTCGGATCAGACTTAAAAGGAGATTCCATAACTAATTTAGAATAATATTTAAATATGATATAAAATTTAAATACTATAATAAATTAATAATTGAAAGTTTAGAACAATTATATTATTATCTTGGTTATATTTAGAAGAATAAAAGAAATATACTATTTTCTTTAAAAAAAGTAAAAACAATGAAAAGTTTTTTTAATTGAAAGTTTAGAACAACTATATTGTTATCTTGGTTATATTTAGAAGAATAAAAGAAATATAATACTTTCTTACAAGGGAATAAAAACAATGAAATTTTTTTAGTGCAGAATATTTAATTAGGGGAAGGTTCCGCTAAGAAGTGGTTTTTGGCTAAGAAACGCTAAGAAGTGGGTCAAACGAACTCCGATTGTGCTCATTCGAGCGGCGTTGGAATCGTCTCATCGAACTCTAATCCGGACCCAAAAACCTAAACCCCCCTCCACCCGCACCCCCAAAAACCTAAACCCCCCCTCCAACCCCACCCCGAAAAGCCTAAAACCACCACCCCACCCCCCAAAAACCTAAAACCCCCCACCCCACCCCCCCCCCCAAAAAAAACCTAAACCCACCCCCACCCACCCCCAAAAACCTAAACCCCCATCCCCCAAAAAAAACCTAAACCCTAAGGCTAAAATCCTAAAATTCAACGCTAAGATCTAAACCCTAAAAGCTAAGATGGTAACGATACGGTTTGATATCGTTTCTTAATGTTTTTGTCACTTCTTAGAGTTCTTAACCGAATACAACTTCTTATTTGATCCTCCCCCTGTTTAATTAAACTACACAAAAATACAACGATGTATGAGATGTTTCAAGTTTAAATCTCATTTCGGTCTTAAGTTAAATTCTTATAATGCACAAAAAAAGTGTTATACAAAATTTTTTTACTCAATACATGTCCGACTACTGAATCGGTTCAACTGTCACTCGGAAATGTGTGACAAAAATAAAATTCCGACACTCGATTTGCGACGCAACTTATATTATTCTTTTTATTAATATATTAGCAAAAATAAAATACGAAATAAAAAGTTCGCGTCAGAAATGCATCGCAAATTTCGACTCATTTGCGACACAACTTATATTATTTTTTTCATTAATGTATTACCATAAATAAAATACAAGATTAAAAATTTTGCATCGGAAATGCATCGCAAATTGCGACACATTTTCGACTCATTTTGTAAGAAATTAGGCTTTTACTTTTCATCGCAATTGTGTCGCAAATTGCGAGGCAAAATTTTGCGTCACAAATTTTCGTAACAAACTCACCCATTTTCTAGTAGTGCTGATATGCCCCTCTTCAAATGTCCATCATCATGGCTTATCAAAACAACCATGGTAAGCTACACATCCGAGGAAATAATTTACAAGAGTCTATTTTCGACTAATTCTAACATTCTGAATGAAGATAAGCCTAAAAATTTGTAAATTCAAACGAACACCTTTTAACCATGTAAATATAAAATCTTAAGAAAACTCTCTTTCTTAGCTATATATGGTAAACAAGTAAAGGGGAGGAATATATTTAATCTTAAGGATAAACTCTCTCTTTCTTAGCTATGTTAAACAAGTAAAGGGGAGGAAGTTGATGACATTCATCAAGTCAATAGAAAACCAATTAACCGAGATAGCTAGGGTAAACAGGGTATCGTATCCACGATAAGCATGTGATTAGAATTACACGTTACGTTTGATTGTGAAAAATAAAACATAAAGATTTGATTGATTATGAATTGAACTAATATTAACCTGTATTACAAGTAAACTAAGAAAGACGGACGAACGCGACACGAAAAAACAAGTCAAGAAACAAGCAATCACATTCATGTTCAGATTTTATGTCCACGACCAAGAGAACAAGCCGGTGGCTTGTTTCTTCCTCGGTCCACTTGCCTAGCCAAGCAGCCTGCTTCTTTCCTTTGCCCTATCTCCTCTAAGGACTGCTCTTCGTAACCGTGCCCAATTTCCCTTCAAAACTGCCCCAAGAAAGAGAGGACTGCATTCTATGTTGGTTTCTATTTATTTTTCTTCCTAGTTTCCTTCGAATGGGCTGCCCACCACAAAAAGAAACCAATTTAAAATAATGGATGACGGGTCCATAAAAAAATTAAGCCCATTTTGTTACTTCTTGAATATTTTTTTCTCATTTACTTAAATTGTATTGCTTTAATTCATTATTTACTAGGTTAGTACCCGTGTACTACACGGTTGATGAAAAGAAACATATATCATTTATAAGTGTCTAAAACAATTTCATAAATAAAACAATAATTAACTTTACATAGGCAAAAAAAAACTACAATTACATTCACAAGACTAAAACAATCTATAGGATAGACCCCGGGTATTACACGTCATGAATCATTAAAAAATACAATCTAAAAGGGTCGTGTTCGGGTTGTGTTGTGGATAAACAGGTTGACCAGCCAACGCACTTAAAATTAGAAATTAATAAATATAAATTATAAAGTCAACATGCCAACCTGATTACAACTCGTTTACAAACCAATTAAGCCGTTGACCCGTGTATATAAACAGGTTACATGAGTCATTTCCAGGTAAAGGGTTGAGCTTGTCCAGGTTGGATTTGACAATATACCATAATTTAAGATGTGTTTTGAGAGTATATGAATTCCATTTTCTAGTTACTGATTCCCAAATATTTGTCTTGTTGGCAATTTCTACACATTTACTTATAGCGGGTTGATTTGGGTTGTATTTTAACTTAGACGAATTAAATGGGTTGAAGATCGTCTAAAGTCTAATTCATTGCATACAAACTCCTAAATCGCTTTATTCAAACTTTTAGATCATATTTGAACACATTGAGCACGGCCCAACTGTTTGAACATGTTATAAAACAAAAAACATTTCAAAATAGAACCCGTTTTGACGTGTTGCTTAACCCACCCGACCCACACATCTTTCCACTTACATATATGAAGCTTAATATGGATTATGCAGAAGGCTAGTTTGCAAGAAAATGGTTAGGATGTTCACTCTATTACGGTTTATACATTTTTATCTCTACTTTTCTTAAAATAAGAGTCAGTCATTCTTCTCTATTATAAACTACAGATATACATGAGTGAAAAAAAAATCCAAAGAAGTAATGATGATCGATTTAGGTAAATTGCTAAACCCCGTATAAGCATTTTATCTTCTATTTTTAGTAATGACTGTACATGAGAAAACTTTTCTGCCAGCCCATATGTTATCCATGCTTCAAAACTACCTGCAAAAACATATTATCAATATCACAAAAGGATAACATTCAATATCATCCTAAACTAATCCCACCCATCGGCTAGCGTTGTTCATTATTTGACATACCGTGACATATCTTGATTCTTGAGTGTCTACATGCCAAATGACAGATAATAAATGTAAATAAATAATATCTAGTAAAGAGAGAAATACCGACGGGTAATTTATATAACTGGAAAACGGACTAACCGGTAAGCGCTGAAAATGGGTCAGGTCATCTTGTGCTAAAACACTGAACTTTTGGTTTATTTTTTCATGCTTAAATGACCCTTATAAAACTTAACTATAAAGTCCCCGCCTTTTTAATAGCATATCTATACTATATAGTAGGAGTTCTAGATGGTTAATTAAAACTTAAAGTCTTCTTTTTTTTTCTTTCATACATTAAAGCTGCAATATATTAGGAGTTTTAGATGGTTTGCTTTACGAAACAAGTTGTCACAGATTCACTTTGAAAGTTGTACCATCTTTTCAAATAGACAATGAACAGAAACAACTTGGTAAGGCAAGAAAATGCCTAACAAATGCTATGCAGCCCATTTAGATTGTTATGTTTTAATAATATATGTTTACAAACGATTCAAATTGGTTCGGTTCTATAGTCGGTTTGGACCTTCATACCTTAAACCAAGCCATTAGTAACGATTTATAGAAAACTCAAACAGCAGACTGAGTGAATGGAGAAAAAACTGACCGTACTGTTTCGGTTCGGCCGGTTTATTTGTGGACATCCTTGATAAATACTATATTTTGATCCATGACAAGTGATAATAGATATAATTCAAGTGAATGAATAAATATAGAGATAAATGGCTCTTAAACTTAACCAAAGTTAAAATCTCTATATTTTAGAAGGTGTAGAACACTTACTGACCAAATTATATGGTCACAATTACCTGCGGAATCAAATTAGTAGCTTAACCAACTGTTGCCACAACTTCTATTTTCATAAATACAAAGTCTTTAGTTTTATAACATTTTGTAGATACTATAATCCTATTTTGCTTGCAAAAATTGAGCCTTTTCTTTAACTTTTTTGAAGTTTTATGCCCTTTGAAATTTTCTTATTTAGCTCTGCATTCCATAAAATGGCCTATTTTTTATGAAAACAAACAAAAAAAACATTTAACTACTTGGAATCTTAGAAATATCTGCAATGAATAAGTAGAATTAACTCATAACATACCTGACTAGTTCTTTTTGAGGATATTCCAATCTTGTTGGACTTTCATAAGCCATCTCCTACCAGCACTATTCTGCAATTAATCAATTTTTATCAATATGTGTTACTTAAATAACCTGGAGAGAATCTCTCATGTATTTTCAAAGCAACTGTATCAATGGAACAATAAAACTGGAAAAAATAATCACGAGAACAGATCGAACTCGATTCTCTACAAATTTACTAAAATTACCGGATAACTTCAAATATAAACAAACTAAATCAATATAATTATACATAAAAAGAGCATATTATTACACCTGACAAATGATTATCACCAAATCCCTAATTTTGACACACAAAAAACCCTAATATCATAGCCAGCTAAAACCGATGAAAAGCACACATACGAAATTCACAAAGTAATCAACTTCCTAAGCAAGCATAATAACATATACACTCATTACATTAAAAACCAGAAGTGATAAGATCTCATAAATTTCTAGAAATGCAAAATAACTTTATCACATGATTGAAATACGCCAGAACAGAACGAACTAGATTCCTTACAAAAAAATTCGAATCCTTTTGGGGAAATTGAATACTGACCTTTTCGGATTAGGGTTTGTGGCACCAGCAAATTGGAAGAGCATTTAGAGTCATGATGTGTTACCTTTAACCCTTTAAACAAACCCCAATTCATAATTACTTAAAATGAACAAAACCCAATTCAAACAGAAGACGATGATGGTGATGAGAAGAAAAAATTACGATGAAAAATGAACCACAAAATTGCGATGAATCGGTAAAAGGAGGCAAAAGGCGTTATAGGGTTTGGAGAGAAAACTCTGGACGATTGAAAGGGTGCGAAAGATAACGGGTAGACGTTTGGGTCGGACTTAAGATCCGCGTGTCCAACAGGTGAAAATAGTTTAGGCGGGAAAACAGTGAATGGGAGGTTGACAAGTTGCCACGTGTCCCGCTAAACCTTTTTTTTATTATATAGTATAGATTAGAAACAACAAAATAAAAAAAATAAATTAATGTAATAAATATTATAATAATATTAATGAATTTAGGGTGGAGGGGGTGGAAACACTTCAACCCCTAAGTATCCTAAGGATTACCCAATCAAAACGTGTCATGTAATGCCACGTTATTTGAACTCTAAACTCTCCTAATGGGTTGCGACGGTGTTCCCCTATACTCGCTTCATGAACCCGGTTTTTCAACGAATTTGTCACGGCTTAATCCACGGCTTTGTGAACCCGTGACGCTCGAACCCGTGAAGCCGTTTAAGTTGCGGAGGTGTTGCCGACTTGCCGTCCCAACCCGAGCTCGAAGCCGAGCTCCACTCCATCCACCCTTAGTAATTAATTATTAATACTAGAAGAACCAACGATATTCAATTATCAAAATAACCTTATAAATTTTTTTGGCTTTTATGACATTTTGGTAATTTACTTGCAAATATGAAAGGACAATCACAATGACTAGGGAGAAGTAATGATTACCTGTATTTTCTCTCATTTTTAGTTTTCAAACTTTTACAATCATTGATACTTTTATCTATTTCATATTTCATACTTTTGCCATTTTTTCGGTATTTTTTAAAAGTGTAGCTAATTTTAACTTATTAACTTTTTAATTGCTTATTTTAATATTTATAACCGCTAAGGTTTTTAAAACTTATTGTCACAATATTATATTTCTTTCTATTTGTGTTTGTTAATTACTTATTTTTAGTTTTTGTTGAAAAACCTCCAAAAAGATTCAAATTATTTTATTTCTTTTACAAATTTGTGTTTGTTAAGTATTTTTTTTTAAATTGAAAAATACTTTTTCCTTTTTAAATTTAAATTCTTTGAATTTAATTTTTACTATTTTGTCGCTGTATTTTAATGATTAGGTCCTTTAGTGCTTTTTAAATTGAATATAAAATTGTAAAGTTAACAAAAATTGTGTTACCCAGTAAAAAAAAATTAGTTATTGCCATGATTGTCAAAATCTTCCGCAACGTGTGGGTGAGGGTTAATATGTTATAACTGTTAAAATATTTTTAGCATTTTAACTTTAAAATACGAGGTATTATTAGAAACCGAGTATATAGAAAAACTAACCGTCCTAACGTTTTCCACCTACGTTTTGTCATGAAAGGCCAAATCCACGGGTCAAATATGACGTGTTTTGAATTTTTTTTTAAAAGAACGTAATATTTTTTTTAAGTTCAGAATATATCGTTTGTAACATTATTATTTTATCTACGTTTATGTTCACAGTCGAATCGTTATGACGCACCACCCGCCGCAACGCGCGAGGGATCAACACTAGTTAACAAACAAATACTAGTACATAAAATTAACCAATCACAGGTAACCTAGAGTAACAAACTTGAATCCTTAATTAAATGAACCCATGTTGCATAATATTTCTACATAACTCTAATCAAATGTTCAACAACAAAGCATCTTAATTAAGTTCAAACCATTAAATTGTGCATCTACAAATGAATGAAGGAGTGGAATGTTTCGGGTAAGATCATGGAAGAGTCTTCATTAATTCATCAAAAGAAGTAAAATCTGTCTGGTCATCTTCATCAAGAAGTGACAGTATTGCCTCGTAGTCATGTGGTTCCCAGTCAGCAGCATCCATGGATCCATTATAACAACTTTGCATGTTCACTAGGGTTTCACTATCTTCATGGTAGGTGTTGTGAACTTGTTGTTCAACGATTTCTCTTGAAGTTACTAGAGTTGGACATACTGATGAAGAACTCGAAGCACCACTCAAAAACCGAGAACCGTTTGTTGAAGTTGACTTAGATTGATTCAGATAATGTTCACACGTTGAGCTCCCGAAGAAAGATTGAACTTGATTAGGGTCTTGAAATGTAGCCAGTGGCTGCATGGTGATCGGAGTAGGGTTGATGTTCTTTCCCAAATGATGATTAGTTTCATGATGTTGATTCACTGATACTCTTCGTCTTTGTGCGGGTGGAGGTTGATCGTCATGGAGTTCGTTTTGTTGTGGGATTACCACCCCTTGATTCATTGCGTTTTGAACTTGTTGATCCGTCTGATTATCATTATTATTAACGGTTCGGGTCGACTCTTTCTTGTATATCTTACACAATACCCAATCCGTCAACTGCATGAACAAAACTTGGTCAAAAATCAAATGAAAGATAAAACTAAGCAATGTAAATGAATTGAACGTTTAGTGAACTGTTTGATGAACACAAACACATAGTTTCAATATTCATTTAAATTTATTTATTATTAATATTTGTTTAAATTCATTTTGATTTTTATATTTTAAAACCTTTTGTTTAGATATCTTATTTTTAAAATGTTGGATATATAATGATCACATTATTGTACACTTTAATTGAATATTCATGTATAATTTCAACTGGTGTTTTCGATCATGTTCGTATGAACCATTCTAAATAAACGAATATAAACGAACAGGAACACGTGCATTTGCGTAACAAGCGATCATACAGATACTAGTGTGTAAAGCATATATAGTATATACCTTGTTGACATGGGTTCCATAACCGTTGTAGGTATACTCATGCATTAGCCATGAGGTCTTGTGATTATTTTCGTTATGAAAAGCTAAACTTCTTTTCTTACCAACCACTCTTCTCGTCACAAAATCATAAACCGTTGCATCTTTCACAGATCTCCAAAACCCAAAGTTCTTGGTTCTTCTATTCACTCGTGTCCCCTTGGTGTACTTTGCCTCTCTCATTGTAAAAAAGTACCATATATCATCACACGACGCATAACATCCTATCATCAAGAAACCATCACAAAGATTAACTAATTAATCAAGAAACCATGCATGCATCAAGAAAGATTAACTAATTAATTAATTTTACTAACCTGTAAGTTGTTTAGGGTGGTGGTCGTAAACATTAACCTCGTATAACCGGCCTTTGGGTTGTTCTCCTAATTCGATCTTTCGTTTAAGGTAGTAAACAATGAGCTCCGAGTCTGTTGGACGAAAACAATAACCGGGTTCTAGGGTGTCAACGTAATCAGGCAGTAGTTGGTGAGTGTATGGAACGATTTGTTGTTGTTCTCCGTCCATTGAAGTTGATTGATCGAGTAATTAATGGGGTTTAGAGAAACTAGAGCTTAAATGAAGAGAACTTATATATACACATTAATGAAAAGATACGCAAAAGATTAAAAAAACTAATTAATGGCGGTTTATCATTAAGGTTTCTTAGGGAGAAAGTGTCGCATGCACTTAGTGAAAAAATGTGAGTGTAATTAATGGGATAAATAAGTAGATTTAATTATTGTTCAAAATTTAAATTATATAGGGTTGATTTCTTTTCATCAGAACTTATTTTATAATATTTATTATATGACAATTTAAATTTTGAGTTATTACTCGTAATAAATATTTGTAACCACTTTTTTATTAATTTGTTATGAAAAACATTAATCCTTTTAGTCGGTCGACTTACTATCTAACAACGTAAAGATGTTGAAGTTAGGCTATGTGTAGTACCATTAGTGAGCAGTGGGGAGTAAGCCACCTTGACACGAAAGGGCATAGAACACCACGCCGATGTCTCGTGAGAGGGGCGTTGGGCATGCCTCTGTGTGCCCATCCACGGGCGTTGCCCTATTATAATCTCAAATTCCATTTTTAATTTGCCAAATCATTGTTTATCACCTCCTATTTTACATTTTGTAATTTTTTTATTTTAATAAGTAGTTTAGGGTTTAATTTGACTTTTCTCAAATAACTTTTACTCGGTATAAATTTTAACGATAATTGAGTTGTTTTAAAAAAAAATTGTCTCGTAAGTTGTTTTGACATGTGTGTGGAAAGAACAAAAGAAAAACAAAAGGTCATAGATATGAAACTGTTTTTTAGTAAAAATTTGTATATAAGGTAACTAGCACTACAAGGAAATGACCCTGTGCTGACGTCGCCTATACCGACGACATTTGTCGTCGGCATAGGTCAACCTGTACCGACGACATGTCGTCGGTATAGGTCAAAACCAAAATTTTGTCAGGTACACCCTATACCGACGACATGTCGTCGGTACAGGGTTGAGCCACATGGAGGGAAAAATGGCGCCCAATGAATTATTGGAAAAAACCCTATACCGACGACATTTCGTCGGTATAGGGTTATTTTGAATTTTTTTTTGTATTTTTAATATATTAAACATTTCGTCGGTCAAAAAAAATTTTAAATAAAAATAAAAAAAATTCTAAAATGACCTATACCGACGACATGTCGTCGGTATAGGCTTTTTTACTTTATTGACCAGTCAAAACCCTACGAAGCCTATACCGACGACATGTCGTCGGTATAAGGCACCTATTGCGCCGACTTTTTAGCCTATACCGACGACATGTCGTCGGTATAGGGCTAAGCGCGATTAAACACAGACAGCAGCTTTCTGCTTCCCATTTCCACGAAAAAAAACCCCAAAACTATCTCATCTTCTCTCTTTGGCGATTTCCCGTTTTTTGTGTGTTTTGTGGAGCAATCTTCACTAATCTCTCGGTTTTTAAGGTTAGTTAACTTATATGTTTCAATTTTGACCATAAAATCAAAATTTTTGGGTTTTTTGGTTAATTTCTTTGTTTGTTGTTAGGTGTTTGAAGCTTTGACAATTGTTTGAGGATTTCAACCTATAGGTTAGAAACCTCGTGTATTACACGGATTGAATAAATACAATGTTATATATACTTAGTAATAAAGATTTACATATTACATATTTATAATATATTACATAGTTTTTTAATATAAATTCTAGAAACGGTATATAGTTATTTTTTTAATTTGTTTTATAAAAAGAATGAAAGAAATGTTCAATTTATAAAAATATTTTATGAACAAACCTATTTTTTTAAATAAAAAATATTTTATAAAAAGAGTTATATAAAGCGTTATTATTTAACAGGAGATAGAGGCGGGAAATAAAAAATTATAAAAATAATTAAAGAAATTTGTGTAATTAATAGGAGAGAAAGGCGGGGGAAAAACTTGAAGATTCATAGGATAGTGACAAGTGTCCCACAAAAACCTTTATTTATTATAGAGTATATATATTATTACAAAAACTGCTCACATTCACTAACCACTACACACCTTAATTAGTGAGTGTGAGTGTTACCAAAGCCACTGTCTACGTTAGAGTACTTTTTACTCCTACTCACTATATTTCTAAGAACTTCAAATTTAAGACTCCTATCACTAGTACAAACAAAGATTTTTAAAGTGGTCAAAAGTTTTTATTTGAAGCGATTTTATTTGAAATCACTACACAAAACAAGAAAACCGCTTCAAATTATATGTTCCTAGGGAGTTTAAATTAAACCGCTTTATTTAAACATTATTTTACAGCTGGTCTCCACCATTTACACCTTTTTATAGTGTGAACCGCTTTATTCATTTATTAAACAACCGTATTCGAGGTTGTAGAAAGCGGCTTTTCACATTCGTTTTCTTTGTATTTATTATATATATTTATATATGTATATAGTAATTCTTTCTTATTATATATAACGGTTCTTTATAAATCGCTTTATTTAAGATTAATAATTTGACTATACTTTTAATCATTAAAATCGACATTAAATAATCACGGATATGAATCGGTGATGACCATGTAGTAACCAATACTTTTGCATTCAATAATGCAGGGATATGGATTGGCAAAGACATCGCACTATCAATCAAAGCCTTGCACACGCTTATAAAACTTCTGAGTAGGAAAGATAATGAGGAGGAGGATGAAGAGAAACCCACTATGACTTCGTGGGAATATCTACGAAACATGGTTATTATAGAATGGAGTGATGGTTTATCCAAAATCTACTTACTAGTAGAGATTGTTGGGTCCGATGAGCTTGAGTGGTTGGAGGAACTCAACAATCTTGATCTTCAAAATGAGTTAAACATTACTGAGGGGGTAGAGTTGGAGCAACTGGTGAAATACATGGTTCTTCATTGAAGGAACCACATCTACCTGAAGATGAGCCTAGCCTAAAAGAAGATGACGACTCTGAAGTAGGGAATGACGGGTATTCATCTGAGCCAATCAACGATCTATGAGGGACTAGAAATCACTAATTGATAGCCTCCTTCACCACTTTGATCAATCACTTTTGGGTCAATTAACTTAGAAAACCATATTAGAAAAATAAAATATTTGATAAACGTGTTTAAAAAGGAATAACTAATAGAGATTAAAAAATATTAAAAACTTTTATGAGTAAGAATATATTGGCGGTTGAAAATGCTCTTGATAAGATAAGTCTTAGCTTGAAAAAAAGGTAAATTTTACGGGGCAATTTCATATATACCTTTATAAACTTTAAAATTATCATATATACTCAACAAAAACTAAAAATATCATATATACCCTTACAAACATGTAATAATATCATATATACTCATTTCATTAAAAACCATTTAAAAGATGATCATTTTACCCTTATTTATCTAAACTTTAATATTTCATATTTACCGGTTTTTAACATTGAAATTTTATATTTACACATCTTCAACTTTAGAATTTTATATTTAACCATAAAAATAGTTTTCTCAAAATACTATTTTGAACTTTTCTTATTTTTTTATAATTTTACCAATTTTCTTTTATAGCATTAGCGTTTTATAACTTTCTCGCAATCATTCCTTCTGAATCGATGCCTTCTGAATGGGTTTGGTGAATCGCGATAGTCTTCATCAATAATAGAAGAACGAGTGATCTTTTACGTATTGGATAAAACTAAAAAATTAGGTTATAAAAAATCATATAATAGATAAGGGTAGAATGGTCATAAAGTAACAAATTATTTAAATTGGGTATATATGATATTTTTAGTTTTTGTTGGGTATATATGATATTTACCCATGTTTGTAGGGATATATATATATGATATTATCCCAAATTTTACAAAGAAAAAAATGAACGTTTTATAGCTGGTATCTTCCTGAAGTTGATACAATAATACCATTATAATTACCTTGGAAAGAAAAAAAATGATAAAAGTTCAATAATTTCAGTTATAATCGACTGTACTAATGATTTAAGCCCTATAAAACAGGGGTTTAAATTAGTCGAGTCAGAGCTCACCTAACCTCAAGCTCGACTCGTTTAACATAAGAGAGTTGTGACATATTATATGTTTGAAAATCGTATCTATTTAAGTTATGCTAAAAAGTTTGGGTTCATGGTCACTTGTTGCAAATCCTTCCGGAGTGTCTCAACAATTAATTGAAGGTGTATGCTGAAAGTGTTTGCACTCCTATTCAACTAGTTGGGAGTTAGGGTCACTCCCCTTATGAGTATATGACATGACGAAACCAATAAGGATGACAAAAAAAACCCTAGCCCGACAAGTATACCCAAAACCCGAAACATCCGAAACGGTATACCCAAAATCCGACGGGTATGGGACCAGTTATGTGATTAGTTTTAAAAATTTTTCATGGGTATGAGATTAGGTGATACCCGACCCAATTACCCAAAATCATATACCGTTTACCCAAAGCATATACCCAAATCATATACCTGGAAATTGTTAATTTATTTTTATTTTTCCCTATAACCTTTTTATATTAATGCTTCAATTAAGTAGGTTCATTATATGGAAACATTAATTTTTCTTTTTATTTCGATGATATTATTTATATTTTTTATGTTTTAAAGTATATATATAAAGTTATAATGATATTATCTACTTATGATGACGCTTATATGTATGTAATTTATTATATTTTTAATCTGTAATAGTTGTTATATAAATAAAAACTATACAATAATTATAATGGTAAAAAAGGAAATGTATTTAAAAATCCTAACAAGTATTTTTTTAACAAACTAACGGGTATGTCCGATACCTGACGGGTATTGGGCCGGGTATGAGACACGATTATACAACTGCATATAGGATTGGGATTAACAATACCCGACCGAACCCAGTCCTTTGCCATCCTTAGAAACTAGTAACTCATAATAAAAAAGCACGACAGATAGGCTAGTCCTCTTAAAGGACGCCCCATGACAAGTTGCCAAGTCGAAGCCAGTATCCCAAAATTTCTAAAATGGTGGCTAAGCAATGGTGTTGGGAGATCAACTATATATGGCCATGAATAACAACATACGAAATTAAACGTTGAGCGGAGATTGTTCTCGAGAGTGTCATGTGTCACAACCCCGGGCTACCCCTGCCCGGGCGTCGCGAGACAATGCTGGTATCTGAATGAGGTCCCATAAATTTGGACAGCGGAAGTCTTTGTTTTTACTTGATGCCTTTTTGTAATGAAATGTCATGTAAATAACCTCAAGGGTTAATTCTGTACTTTTTGTCAAAACTTAGGATCCACGTCCCTTTTCATTTCATGATAATAGACATTCAAAAGTCTATTATATAATGTACATCTGCTGAATTAATTTACATAATACAAGCCATTTAAAATGTCTAGGATCTATGTCCGTTCCAACATTGGGTCTTGTATTAGTCTGCCACAGGGATTTAAATATGCCTAAAGATCTTGTCTTTACTGCACCACCCTGAATTTAATGATTTCTTTCACTACCTGTGAAAAACGTTTTGAAAATGAACATCAGCATAAAGCCGGTGAATCACATTTAACTGACACGAAAATGATTTCTAACATAAACCAAATTAAAGCCTTTAAGCACGTTTCTGTATGGTAAATCTACACATTCAGCAGTCTTTTTCACCTGAAGTATATACCACCTACATACACTGGGTTAACTGCCATGGGGTCAACTGGCTGAGCTCTATGTCTCAGACTGATAGCCTATTCCCAGGGTCGTGATGCTAAGAACCTTGTTCTTAGTCTTACATGATACTCAGGAACTCGTCCCTCGTATAATCTGCTAAGGAACCATATCCTCAGTCTTATGATACCCCCTTTCATGATCTGTACCCAGCCACGGACCGGACTTTCACCCGTCACATGTATACCATTTGATCAAATCTACGTATGCTTATGGCCTGAATGCTATCACGTAGATTACCCTTATGATTAAAGCATTTAATTTGTTTCATGCTGTTTTCGTAAATAAAATGGTTTTATCGTTTGAAAAGCGTTAAACGTGTTCACCTTGATTTTGATGGCTGGTAGGGTTGTAGGCTTCGGAATTTGAGCAGAACCTCGATACGTTTCTTCCTAGGGAAGACACGATTAACGAGAGTATATATGAGAATATATATATTTTTGCGTTTATATATATATATAAAATGATAATTGAATAGGGATAACGATACCTACTTTGCGGGATTTGGACGGAACTACGGCTTGAGCAGGGTTTCGTAGGATTCTTGAACAGCGCTTCGGGACGTTGTGGAGTTTTGAGAGATCGGGTTTGTGTGAAACGAATGTTTGGAAACTGTGTAGAGATTTCAATCCCGTTGAAGGCCTTTTATAGGCTGGAATTCCGGTCTCTCGCGTACCGCGAGACTGGCCAAGGAAATCTCTCGCGTACCGCGAGAGGATGAGGTGTCACGAACGGTGCTGAGTCAGCATGACACGTGGCGGCTGGTGGCAAGGGTGAATGACACGTGTCTTCTGACCTGACGCGTGTATTATACCCTCGCGTACCGCGAGGCTTTGGTTGGAGAATCTCTCGCGTACCGCGAGAAGTTGTTTTTCCGGCGATAATCAGTTCCCTCGCGTACCGCGAGGTTTTGTCAAGATCTCCCTCGCGTACCGCGAGGGAGTGAAATTTTAATTTTTTTCTTTTCTTTTTTATTTTTGGGTGTTACATCCTCCCCTCCTTTAGAATAATCTCGTCCTCGAGATTCATTGAAAGAGATGTGGATACTTTTTGCGCATTTCTGACTCAAGTTCCCAGGTATATTCTGGGCCACGTCTGGAATCCCATCTTATTTTGACCAACACCAATTGTTTCCGTTTAAGCTTTTTGATTTGTCGGTCTTCAATTTGTAACGGTCGTTCAATGAATTTGAGCTTTTCATTTACTTCCACATCTTGTAAAGGCATAAGCAAGGATTCATCAGTTAAACACTTACGTAGGTTTGATACATGGAATACATCATGTACTCCACCCATCTCTACTGGTAGTTCAAGCTGATAGGCAACAGGTCCGATTCGTTTAATGATTTTGAAAGGTCCAACAAAACGTGGACTTAACTTTCCTTTCTTTCCGAAACGAATAACACCTTTCCAAGGTGAAACTTTTAATAACACCTTGTCACCGATTTGAAATTCTAACGGCTTTCTTCGTTTATCTGCATAACTTTTCTGTCGATCTCTAGCCATTTTTAGACGTTCTCGTATTTGTAAGATTTTATCGGTAGTTTCTTGGACTATCTCTGGTCCTGATAGTTGATTTTCTCCGATATCTGACCAACATACAGGTGTTCGACATTTTCTTCCGTATAATGCTTCAAATGGTGCGGCTTGAATACTTGTGTGATAACTATTGTTGTAGGAAAATTCCATTAGAGGTAAATGATCATCCCAATTACCTCCAAAGTCTATCACACAGGCTCGGAGCATATCTTCTAGGGTTTGTATGGTTCTTTCGCTCTGCCCATCAGTTTGTGGATGGTAAGCAGTACTAAGGTTCAATCGAGTTCCTAGAGCTGTTTGAAAACTTTGCCAGAATCGAGATGTGAAGCGACTATCTCTATCTGACACTATGGATAGAGGCACACCATGTAACGTTACAATTTCATTAACGTAAATTTGCGCCATTTTGTCCATACTCATGGTGTCCTTGATAGATAGAAAGTGAGCTGATTTGGTTAAACGGTCAATGATAACCCAGATTGCATTATTTCCACGAGTGGTTCGAGGAAGTTTTGTAATAAAGTCCATAGTTATCAATTCCCATTTCCAAACTGGTAATTCTAACTGTTGCAATAATCCAGCTGGCTTTTGGTGTTCGGCTTTGACTTTGGAACAAGTCAAACATTTTGCTACGTAGATAGCAATGTTCTTTTTCATACCAATCCACCAGTAACTTTCTTTGAGGTTCTTGTACATTTTATCACTTCCTGGGTGCATGGTGTATTTGGACTTGTGTGCTTCTTCGAGGATTCGCTCTCGAAGATCACCTGTAACTGGTACCCAAATACGTTTATTCATGCGAAGGATATTATCTTCTCCTTTGATCAGTAAATCAAGCATTCCTTTCATTCCTTCTTTTTCAAAGTTACCTTCCTTCAAAGCTAACTCTTGTGCCTCTTTTAACTGACTTACAAGATCAATTTGTAGTTCAAGTCTGAGAGAACGTACTCTCTTTGACTTGACATTTTCTTTTCGGCTCAAGGCATCTGCTACTACATTTGCCTTTCCTTCATGATAACAAATTTCACAATCATAATCATTCAGGATTTCCATCCATCTTCTTTGTCTCATATTTAACTCTTTCTGGCTAAATATGTACTTGAGACTTTTATGATCAGTGTAGATTGTGAACTTAACCCCATAGAGATAGTGTCGCCATAATTTCAAAGCAAAGATTATAGCGCCCAACTCTAGATCGTGGGTTGAGTAGTTTTTCTCATGAATTTTCAACTGACGAGATGCATAAGCAATGACTTTCTTGCGTTGCATTAATACGCAACCTAAACCAGTATGTGAGGCGTCGCAGTAAACTACGAAGTCTTCAATACCATCTGGTAAGGATAAGATAGGTGCGTTTGTCAGTTTTTGTTTCAAGGTTTCAAAAGATTCAGATTGTTTGGGTCCCCATTCGTATTTTACAGATTTCCGAGTTAAGGATGTGAGTGGGATTGCTATACGAGAAAAATTTTGAATGAACCGGCGGTAATATCCCGCTAATCCCAGAAAACTACGAATTTCGGTGGGTGACTTGGGAATTTCCCATTTGGATATAGCTTCAATTTTGGAAGGATCTACTTGAATTCCGTTCACGTTGATGACATGACCAAGAAATTGTACTTCTGTTAACCAAAATCCGCATTTGGAAAACTTAGCATATAATTTCTCTTTTCGAAGAAGTTCAAGTATGGTTCGAAGATGAGTTTCGTGTTCAACTTGGGTTTTGGAATAAATAAGTATGTCATCAATAAAAACTATGACAAACTTATCCAAGTAAGGTTTACAGACACGATTCATCATGTCCATGAATGCGGCAGGAGCATTTGTAAGTCCAAATGGCATAACCGTGAACTCGAAATGTCCATACCGTGTTCGAAATGCAGTTTTCGAGATATCGTTATCATGCACTTTCAACTGATGATAACCTGAACGAAGATCGATCTTTGAAAAATGACAAGCTCCTTGGAGTTGATCGAATAAATCGTCAATCCTTGGGAGTGGGTATCGGTTTTTGATGGTAACTTTATTTAATTCCCGATAATCAATACACATGCGCATTGATCCGTCTTTCTTCTTAACAAAGAGAATTGGAGCTCCCCAGGGTGAAGAACTTGGTTGTATAAAACCTTTCTCAAGAAGTTCATCCAATTGTTTCTTGAGTTCTGCCATTTCTGTGGGTGCCAGTCTGTACGGGGATTTGGCAATTGGAGTTGCACCAGGTACAAGGTTGATTCGAAATTCTACCTCTCGTTCTGGTGGTAATCCAGGCAGTTCTTCAGGAAAAACATCTGGAAATTCAGATACTACATGTACTGATTCTATCTTCTTCTCCTTTTCCAAGGCAGTAATTGATACCAGACATGCCAGATATCCTTTTCTTAAGCACTTGGTTGCTTTAAGTATGGAGATTATCTGGATAGGTTTTGTGGGTTTATCACCTTGGATAGTTAGAGTTTTGTTTGTTGGTGTAACGAGTTTTACAACTTGTTGATTACAAAGGATTTCGGCTTGATTAGTGGATAACCAATCCATCCCCAAAACAATGTCAAAGCCAGTTATTGACATTGGTAACAATTGTACTGGGATAGTGAAACCAGCCAATGTAATGTAACAATTGTTCAGTGATTGGGATATTTTTATCAAATCACCGTTCGCTGTTTCTACTTCATATGTTTCAGCTAAGGGACTTAAAGGTTTATTTAATAGATTACAAAAATTATAATCTATAAAACTCCGGTTCGCACCTGAGTCAAATAAGACCTTAGCATAAACATTATTAAGAAGAAACGTACCGGTAATTACGTCCGGCGTTCTCTCAGCTTGGTTAGCATTCATGACAAAAGCTCGTACGGTCTTTTTGTTTTCTGGAGTGATCTTGGCTCCTGATCCTCCAGCTCTTCCGGTCCTTGCAAACTTAGGGCAATTAGTGCTGATGTGCCCCAGCTCTCCACAACTAAAACAAGTTATTCCCTTTTTCTTGAAGCAATTCTCAGTAGAGTGACTTGAGACCTTGCAATAATTACAGAATGGAGTTTCAAAAACACACTTTCCACTATGCCTGCGTCCGCATGTTTTGCATGATGGATTGTTAAATGGTAACCCCTTTTGCCCAAAGTTCTTGCTAAATCTTTTGGCCTCGGGTTTTGATTTTATAGAGGATTCGACTTTCTTCTTTTCCTCTATATTTCTGATTAGTCCAGCCGTCATGGTACCGGTCAATTCTACGGTGGACTCAATGGTTTTTGGTGAGACAACCTTCACCAAATCACGGATCTCTGGAACTAAGCCATAAATATATCGAGTTATGAGAACCGACTCGGGTTTAGCCAGGTGAGGTGCCAAACAGGCATATTCAAAAAATTTGGTAGTATACTCTCGATCATTGGTACCGACCATTCGGTGCTCCAGAAATTTTCTTTCAGCTTGTTCTTTTTCAGTCTTGGGGCAAAATTTCTTTTTCACCTTTGCCCGAAATTCTTTCCAATCCATGGCATTGGTCTTTCTCCTCCCTTTGGCAGAAATGATTGAATTCCACCATTCCAACGCTTCATTTTTGAAGGAGTTTGAAGCATACAGTACTTGATCTTTCTTAGCACACTTGCTAATTGCTATTACTGACTCCATCTTCTCTAGCCAGTGAAGAGTAGCAATACCGCCTTCGGTGCCCTTAAATTCATAAGGTTTACAGTCCTGAAAGGTTTTATAAGAACACCCTTTGTGTCTATACCTTTTTGTTTCATTCTCTTCTTCTGAGCTCTCACTGCTTAGATTTAACGATTCTTCAGATTCAGAATACTTATTGCTTGATGTTCTGGATCTTTTCGAGGTTTGAGGTTTACGAGAGCTTGCTACTTGCTCTGTGTGGGTTTTCGAAGGGTTTTCCATTCTTTTTGAAGGAAGAGTTACGTGGCTTGGAGTTTTGATGTTTTCTTGTACTTCCTTTATTATGGCAGGAAGCATTTCTTTAATGCTTTGTTTGACCAGTTGTTGCAATTCTGGTTGTTGAGTAGTTATTTCAGGATTATTATTAATTTCTTTTCCTTTTTCCTTGGTAATGTAGGTAGCTGGACCGCTATTGTTATTTTGTTGAGACATCTAAGAATACAAGACAAGAATTTGGGTCAAAATTTGAAGTTTATTATCGCTTAAACTTCATCTATTTGTTACAAATACAGAAATATAGATATGCATCTATATCACTTAAAGTTAGCTAATTATACAAATACTATCATTAACTTTAATCGAGAAGCACATCTCCCAAATCTTGATAGAATCTCCCCAGGGTCTCGGTCATAGCACCCTTCTGGATCAACTGATCTGCCACCCATTGTTCTGCGTACTTCCTGTCTTCCTGGGCTAGTTCGTAGTCAAATATAGTTTGTTCGTTTTTAACTACGACTTGTCTGGTGAAGTACAGTTCAGCACGTAGATCGTCAGCCTCTCTAAGAGCACGATCGAGGTGTTCATCAATTGATTTTGGCAGTTCATCATGGTATCCATAACAAGGAGGTGGTTCCCTGTGTCCCATCCTAAGATCGTGATATGCTGAGTTAACAGACCACACGACTTTTCCGTCGGTTGCATACTGACGTCCATCGGAGGGATCTATATAGAAGAAAGGTTCCTTGAAAACGGGATGTTCTGGAATAGGATCAAAGAAATACTTTCCACCACTGCCTTCACAAACGGCAGCCTTGTCGGATTCAGAAATCGAATGTGGAGTTTCTTCACTTGGACTGGGTGGATGTTCTTGAATTGTTCCGGTATGATCTACCACGTCTAACGATTGAGGTAGTGGCATAGATGTCATAACAGGACGTAAAGATTCTCTTGAATCTTCCATTTCCACTGAATACTCTGATTCTTCCCTCAGAGGTTCAAGCCTTGCTTGAGTCTGCTCCACTTGTTCTGCGACCATTCTGTTCCAATTCTCCGGGGTCGGCAGGTAGTGGACATAATCATCATAGCTTGGTACTATTTGATCGTTTCTTGGATTAGATAATTCTCCAGGAAAGAAGTTTGGGTAGTTATAAGGATAATAGTATGGATCTGTCATCCTGAAATTTATTGGTTATGTTAAAGGCATCTTCCTACCGTTCGTTTAGTAGGCACAACTATTGGTTAAAGCTAAGATACTATCATACAAGTATCTAATTTTGCTAAAACCCTTAAATGTAGCTCTGATACCAACCTGTCACAACCCCGGGCTACCCCTGCCCGGGCGTCGCGAGACAATGCTGGTATCTGAATGAGGTCCCATAAATTTGGACAGCGGAAGTCTTTGTTTTTACTTGATGCCTTTTTGTAATGAAATGTCATGTAAATAACCTCAAGGGTTAATTCTGTACTTTTTGTCAAAACTTGGGATCCACGTCCCTTTTCATTTCATGATAATAGACATTCAAAAGTCTATTATATAATGTACATCTGCTGAATTAATTTACATAATACAAGCCATTTAAAATGTCTAGGATCTATGTCCGTTCCAACATTGGGTCTTGTATTAGTCTGCCACAGGGATTTAAATATGCCTAAAGATCTTGTCTTTACTGCACCACCCTGAATTTAATGATTTCTTTCACTACCTGTGAAAAACGTTTTGAAAATGAACATCAGCATAAAGCCGGTGAATCACATTTAACTGACACGAAAATGATTTCTAACATAAACCAAATTAAAGCCTTTAAGCACGTTTCTGTATGGTAAATCTACACATTCAGCAGTCTTTTTCACCTGAAGTATATACCACCTACATACACTGGGTTAACTGCCATGGGGTCAACTGGCTGAGCTCTATGTCTCAGACTGATAGCCTATTCCCAGGGTCGTGATGCTAAGAACCTTGTTCTTAGTCTTACATGATACTCAGGAACTCGTCCCTCGTATAATCTGCTAAGGAACCATATCCTCAGTCTTATGATACCCCCTTTCATGATCTGTACCCAGCCACGGACCGGACTTTCACCCGTCACATGTATACCATTTGATCAAATCTACGTATGCTTATGGCCTGAATGCTATCACGTAGATTACCCTTATGATTAAAGCATTTAATTTGTTTCATGCTGTTTTCGTAAATAAAATGGTTTTATCGTTTGAAAAGCGTTAAACGTGTTCACCTTGATTTTGATGGCTGGTAGGGTTGTAGGCTTCGGAATTTGAGCAGAACCTCGATACGTTTCTTCCTAGGGAAGACACGATTAACGAGAGTATATATGAGAATATATATATTTTTGCGTTTATATATATATATAAAATGATAATTGAATAGGGATAACGATACCTACTTTGCGGGATTTGGACGGAACTACGGCTTGAGCAGGGTTTCGTAGGATTCTTGAACAGCGCTTCGGGACGTTGTGGAGTTTTGAGAGATCGGGTTTGTGTGAAACGAATGTTTGGAAACTGTGTAGAGATTTCAATCCCGTTGAAGGCCTTTTATAGGCTGGAATTCCGGTCTCTCGCGTACCGCGAGACTGGCCAAGGAAATCTCTCGCGTACCGCGAGAGGATGAGGTGTCACGAACGGTGCTGAGTCAGCATGACACGTGGCGGCTGGTGGCAAGGGTGAATGACACGTGTCTTCTGACCTGACGCGTGTATTATACCCTCGCGTACCGCGAGGCTTTGGTTGGAGAATCTCTCGCGTACCGCGAGAAGTTGTTTTTCCGGCGATAATCAGTTCCCTCGCGTACCGCGAGGTTTTGTCAAGATCTCCCTCGCGTACCGCGAGGGAGTGAAATTTTAATTTTTTTCTTTTCTTTTTTATTTTTGGGTGTTACATCATGTGACGTGAAGTTATGGGAGTCGCGTGCTCCACTCACCTGGTTGCTAGAAAAAGGGGGGAAAGACCAACACAATGGAGAGATGGTGTTCCAAACTGGTTGTAGACAGGAGTTCGGCGGAGGATAGGTCTTTCCATGGTGGACATGAGTTTCAATGGAAGCGATCTCGTGGTGAATGGTCGATGTACACATGAACCAACATATCACTGAGGGAGTAAAATATCAACCTAAGGGAAGTACCCCGCTCAAATATTGTGGTTAGTGGTTGGGGCCACTCACATGATCAGTCCAAGGTAGGAAGAAACTAGTGGTTGATAATCGAGACGAATAGGCTCGTCCTAAAGGATCCGAGGATACCGAGCGAGGTATTAAGAAACGGCCTCGTGACATCAAGTTCAAGCATGACTTGTTTTCGAGCTCTATATCTAAAACTCGAGCTTTGCTCATAAGTAACTTTTTCATTCTCGAGCCCGGATCGATTATTATTTATTAACTATTTTATTTATACACATTTTATTATTTTTAATTTTATTTATTATTGTAACTATATATATATATGTGACATGGTAACAACCATAAAAATTCCCGTGTCCAAAATATAGAAAAACCAAGTTAAGGGACTGATGTTGCAAGTAACCCAAAGTTAAAACTTAGGGTTTGTTTTGTAAAAAAGGTCAAAGTATTGGCATTTTGCATCGATGACAGACCGTCACCAAGTTGTAACGGTCCGTTACGCAGCCCTCAAGCCAGATGCCAACACGTGGCACTTGACTCATCTCTATAAGGGCGGTGACGGACCATCACCTTCTCGTAACGTTTCGTTACGCCTCTATTAGCCAGAAGCTGACACGTGGAAGCTAGGGTTGACGCGTGTAACCCGTGGTTGACACGTGTCTAGTGACTCGTTACCGCTGGGACGGTAACGGTCCGTTACGAAGACTTGGATCCAACTATAAATAGAGTTTGTAAGCTTTTGAATTGGATATCAGTTTCCAAATTTCTCTCACTCTCAATAACCAATACCCGGTTCCCGAAACTCTTTCATGACTCTGTGGTACCACTTAAGCACGAGGTAAGAAATCAGAGATGTTGTTACGGTAAGGATATCTTCCAATAGGATCGTGTGCTAGTACCAGTTCAGTTCGGTTGTAGATTGTGAACATTAAGCTATTAATGTGAAGTTTTACATAAGTTTTTGACACCCACTTTTAAATGTTTTGATATTTTAAGTTAAGATACATGTTAAGAAACTGGTTTGAATAAAAGTGAAGTTTCATACGCACTTTTTCAAATATTTTAGACAAGTTGTCATATTTTGAAACAATTTTGATGTAAACTCTATATTATGCCATTTTTCCAAGAGTTCGTAAGTGGTCATTTTGGAAATTTTCCAAATCATCGTGAACTAAACTAAAATGCGTGAAGCACAAACAGGTGAATTTCCATGGACCAAAATTAAAATATATTAATATTATAGAGTCTAGATACCCACTAAAATTACAAACAAAAAACCTGACACACATTAGTCCCGTCAACATATATCTATAGATGCAACCTATAGATACACTCTCTCTCTCCTACTTTCTCTCTCTTAATCCCTCTGCAAGAGACTAAGCCACAGCTCTGTTTGCCTCACGCAAGCACCATTACAGCCACGCAAAATGCCATCCTAGGGTTCTAGTTTTGTGCCAAGGGTTTATCGACCAGAGTTTTGCGATATAAACCTTTACCTCTCTAGGTTTTCCGTCAGGGAGGGAATTTTGGTTCACTTATCCCGGCCGTTGATGGCGTCGTCTTCCGGTTCACCGAAGGTTTGCTTTAATTCGACATGTAAACAGGCTATGGAAGTCCCTAGACAAGGCTGGCTTTGCCGCACCGGAGACTTCGCTGACCTCTGCGATCGATGCTCGTAAATCCTTTACTATTTGATTCTGCTTTGTTGTTGATATAATGCTACCATTGTTGCGTTTGTTGTTAGAAAATACGGTGATATTTGTGTCTATTTTGCTCAGATGTTGTTGCTTGTAGCGTAAGTAATAGTTGAGTGATTTTCCGGTGATTTGTTGTGGAAGTTAGGTTTTGGAGATAACGATTCTAGTGTTACACGATTAACGGTTTTGACTCAAAGAAATTTTTGAAGGTTTATGGTTCTGCATGATCCTGAAAACAGTGAATGTGGTTGGCTTTTGGACCTTTAAATGAGGGATTGACATAGCTCTGATGCAGATAGAAGTTGATATGAATTAGATATATAAATCCTTAAATGATTTTCCTTGTTTAAGAAGCCATATGTATTTTTGTGTTTGATAGGAAAATGAGAGATAGGAGGGTTCAATAGTTTGTAAAGAGTTTGGAGCACTATGTGGATTAGCTTTAGTAGTGATGATCAGCATTGTTATGGGAAGTTGTTATATGCTCATGATATATGAATAATGTTGAATCAATGTACTTTCTTGAAACGTCATAAACATGTGCGTATTTAGAATATATATCAGTTACGACGCTAGATTAGTTTATGATCGTTGAAAGTATGCCCAACGCGGGTTTTTCCATACATCTTCTATGGTTTGTATTGTTTTTTTTGTAATTATATAAAGAGCACTCCTGATTCGTGTTCAATTGACTGTAGTTCTGTTTTTAAAGATGGAAAATTCTGTGATACATATCACTTGAATGCTTCTGGTTGGAGATGTTGTGAATCTTGTGGAAAGGTTAGAAATCTTTGAAGACTAATTAGGTTAATTACTAATTAGCATAGTTATGTATGAAAAGTCCTTTATATTTTTATAATAATGGGCAGTTTTGCTTTACAGCAAATTCATTGTGGATGCATAGTGTCATTCCATATGTTCATATTGTTGGACGCTGGAGGCATTGAGTGTCTCAACTGTGCAAAAACGGAATACATCCTGGTATGCACTATTACATATTATCTGCACTTGTTGATTTTGGTTATTTAACACAAACTTACACATCATTTGTAAAGGACACCTTAGTGGCTTACACGAATTTATCTTCTCTTAATTTCGTTTTAATTTCATTGTTTTAGACACCAAATCCTACTTGGCCATCTGCTTCTCACTTCCTCCCTGGACCTGCTGAAAGAAGTAGAGATGTTTCTTCCAATAATTGGAGATACATTGCTGGATCAGGTCCTGGGCCATGGCGGCAAGCACCCAGTCTGTTTAGTTCTTGTAAAGGTCAACAGGAGTTACAGTTGACTTCCTATTCTATGGGTCAAAGTACAACAGTTGATCCTTGTGCGAGATTTGTGAATGACAGCTGGCGGGTCAATGCACCAGAAATGATTGGCGATAGAGTCCAAGCCACTAGTAAGATCGTATCATGTTAAATGAAGTCTAGAACTTTAATTTTTACCTAAATAAGTGCACTTAACCCACCCTTTTGTTCAGGAATTCAGTATGATGGGAAACATAATTTGTCTAAAGATGATTCTTACCAATCTTTCTTCCAAACAAATGCCACCCCTCTTTCTAGTTTGCCAGAAACATTTGTGGCACACGATCAAAAGAGTGAAAAGGAGAAAGTATCTCGAATTCATGTTCAACAGTTACGCCCTCCACCACCAGTAGGGAGACGATGCTCTAATAGTAATGGAGCTGTCCCATCTCTTGAAAATCAGAGCCACAAGACTAAGGCTCGAGGAGAAACACGTGCCCGCCATCAGCTACTTCCCCGTTACTGGCCCCAATTCACAGATCAAGAACTCCAACAAGTCTCTGGAGGGTATCCTGCTATTATATTCCATTTTTCATTATTATAGTTTGTTTACTAATGCTTAGTGGTCAGTAGCACTGAATGGTATTATTTATCACAAATCATGCCCTTAACGTTGTGATAGTTCAAATGCCAAGATTACTCCTTTGTTTGAGAAAGTGTTAAGTGCTAGTGATACAGGGAAGATAGGTCGATTGGTGCTGCCAAAGAAATGTGCAGAGGTTAGTCTATATGCTTCTATACAAATTAAATGTGTGATATGAAATCTCTGATTTTGGTAATCGTATAAATACTGACAATGATATACCTGATTTAAGATTTTTTTACATCTGTGTTATCAATATAATTTGTATATGGTTCTTGTACAGGCTTACCTGCCTCCAATTTCTGAGCCTGAAGGCTATCCACTTGCCATCCAAGATTTGAAGGGAAGGGAATGGGTGTTACAATATAGATTTTGGCCCAATAATAATAGTAGAATGTATGTTTTAGAAGGAGTCACTCCCTGTATACAATCAATGCAGTTGCAAGCTGGTGATACAGGTAAATGACATTTACTGCTTTATTTAGTTCATATATATAGAGTTATAGACATTTGCTTTTTTAATTTTTAATGGTGAACGTCTTCATATATTTGAGGTGTTACTTATTCATTATGTTGGTTCAGTAACATTTAGTAGGTTGGAGCCTGAAGGAAAGCTTATCATGGGATTCAGAAAAGCTTCACTTGTATCTCCATATCACAAGGTAGGTCTACTTTTAAACAGTTGAATGATACATGCCATAGGTCAAAGCCAAAGTTAAACATAGTATCTTATCAATGGGTCGATTTGGGATATGTTTTTATCTCTATCAGGTCAAACCGATGAAATAAAAATAAAAAATTAAAAAAAAGATAAAGAGGGAACAGATTGGTTAAACTGGTCGATACTTGTCCGATTTGTAATTTTAATGCATAAAACCTATCAAGTAGTTTGTACCTTTTATTTGACAAACTAACTGTTCATAAAAAAAATTAATTTGTTTTCAAGAAAGTGTTTACATTCAACCCAACCTGAGTTGTATGACCCATGACTCAACCCGTCCCACCTGCATACTTTGCCACCTCTACTAGTTTTCCTTACAGTGAAGCTAATTAAGTTCTGTGTAATGAAATTGGTCTATTGTTCCTAATTGACGGAAGGGCAATGAAACAACAAACACAAGGGTTTCCGCTCATGAAGAAACTTCAAATGATAGTAAGTCAAGAAATCCAGATGGCACATGGTCAGAAGTTGATAAATTTTCTATTCCTGCTAAAAGAAAGAAGGGCGGAAGTAAACACCTTAAACTCAAGGGAGAAGAGATGCTTCAACTCAGTGTCACTTTAGAACGAGTCCAAGGATTGTTACGACCGCCTCTTACAAATCCTCCCACCATTGTGTTAATCGATGATGTTGAATTTGAAGTTTTTCAGGTAATACACAGTTACAAACTGCATTTGGACACGTTTAATGTTTTATTTCTAATCGTCCAAATCAGATATTTAGTTGAAAAGAAAACGGGTCGAAAGTTGCCTAGATTGTATTTTCAATGCATACAAGCCTCCTAAATCACTTTATGTAAAATATTAGATTAATATTGTAAAAATATAATTTTCCAATCATAATCAACTCACTAAGTAATTTATAAAAAGGTTAAAATGTGGACAAAAGGTAATTAGGTCAAACCCACTTGTTTAGACCGGAACATGAATCTCCCTGTTTTGATCTGAACCCAACTGTTGTGTTAATCATGGCTTGTAGCTGGCTATTTTTTGCATGATCTTGCTGCTTATTTACTATCTCTTCAAATGTCAAAATCATGATAGCGTTGATCAGTTTTTTGGTTTTGATGAGATTGTTTAATGTAACAGGAGGCACCAATTATAGAGAGTCCTACAGATTTTTCAACAGATGACGCCGGGTAAGTTGGCTACTAAAATATTAATCAATTTTTTTGTTTTGCTATTCGAAGAGTTTGCACATTTATCTTCTACCCCATTTGGCTACCAGATCTCTTTGTTCAACAGAGGTAGAACCGACACCAGAGCATCTTGATCATATGCATCCCATGATTAATCACGGTATAAATCACTTCTAAGTTTCTAACCAAAACTTGTGCATTTCTCGTCTAAAATATGCATCTCTTGTATAATATTGCTAATTTATCTGCATATGTTGAATAATCAGAAAATCTAGAGTCATGCAACACCATGAAAGGCCTTTATGCACCTGCTGACTTGGCAGACCATGATGGGAAGGCCACAACAAGACACCCACATCATAAACATGGCTGCGTGTGTATCGACTGCATTCAGCCGCCAAATGGCAGCAAGCACAAATCGACTGGCACCTGTAATGTCTGCCTAGCCGTGAAGCATTCTACTCCACCACCCCCAATGATGCAGACACAATCAGACAAACAAGTTAGAAATTCAATGCAGAATCCAACTCAATTTTTGTATGCTGACATCATCCGCTATACCCAGATGGGAAATACTCAAAATAGTAAATGTAATGACGACCACAAAACAGGGGCTGGTCAAAGTTTCGAAAATGACCCAAATAGAGGAAATTCATCTTTCAGAAGTCAAAATATTGACTTGAATATACAACCCGAACGAGAAGAACCTTCTGTTTCAGATTCCATGGGGATAATGAGGTTAGTTCAAGAATCTACACAGAGATACATGAAGCTGCAAAAGCTATCAATCAATGGCATCACTGATGGAAATCACAAGAATCATGATCTATAAAAGGTATCATTTCTGTTATTAGCTAATAGTAACCACCGTCATAGGGAAGATGGTTAGTTGTTCCAGATATTGATGGTGGCGGCGGGCGGTGGTGGTGGTTAGGTTGAAGCTATTTTGTTATGCTAGTAGGAGCTCACCTTGCTGATCATCCGTAAGAAAATAGACATTATTAGAGCTGTGTCTTTTTTGTTATCCTAGAAGCTAACTTATGACATGCTCTAGATTCATCGAAGTACATAATTTTTCGGTGTAGTTAAACTTTTTTTCGTTTTAAATGCCATTAGATCTTAATTTCAAAACCTGAAGAGGTTTCTATGCATCAAATGTGTAGCATATTGCATCACATATGATGGTTTTAATCCCGATGGGTCATGGGTCGTAGATCACATCCGAAAAGGGTTAAGTCGGTTGGGGTTAATTAGTATATTTATTATTTGAATTTCAAATTTGTTAGCGTACGTAATTGAGTCTGTTTAGTATGCTTGGTTCACAAGCAAAGTAGTAGTATAAATATTAGATGTCAGGTCATTATTCAACAAGTTTTGAGACTAATAACAAGAAAAAGCCGTCGTGGTGTCCGCCTAAAAAATCATCGTGTTCTTGGTTTGTTTTCGTACCGATTGTTTCCAACAATCGGTACCAGAGTAAAGATTCTGAAGAGATTAAAGAAAACTTTAATCGGAGTGAATAACCGATTGAAGTCGTGAAAGCCAGTTCATCGTTGTTGTTGAAGGGATCAAGGGGAGCAAGATCGGGGTGTCAAACCGATCAAATACCAGAATCGACCAGCTTGGAGAACAAGTTGAATTTCTGGGTTGTTTAGTACCTAATCAGAGAAAGAAAGTCCGACAACGAACAACCAATCAACAACAACGCGCTGGTGCAAGCGAGAGACCACCAGAACGTGAACTTACAATGCCCGAAGTTAACTACAACACCCGAAGTTAACTACAACGAACTACCCGTCATGGTCGGTTGTGGTACAGATTGTTCTGGGAGCCTATGGCCTCTCAGACACAATCGATCTAGTGATCGGAGGAACCGTTGATGAATGTAAAAATCAAACAACCATGGCACTATTGTTCCCGTCACTACCTAGAGGCATACTCATGCATGTTGCAAAATACGGCAAGGCTCATGAGGTATGGGAAGCAATTCGAGTTCGCTTCCTAGGAGAACGAGTCGATTGACGACTTTGCTGCTTAAGATCGAAGTTGGAGATGAAGGAGAACGAGTTGATTGAAGACTTCGCTGGCAAGATCAATGCCGTTGAAGGAAAATTTAAAAGTCTTGGCTCAACCCTCGTACCAGAAGTACATGTGAGAAAGTTGTTTAACTCTTTACCGGTCAGGTACCTACCGATTGTAGCATTGATAGAACAATTAGATGACCCGGATAGTATGCCATTCGAAGAGGCTGTCGGTAGATTGAAAGCGTTCGTAGACTGGGTCAGGTTATACATAGGGAATGAAGGTGATATGCTAGGCAAGTTGGTATTGTTGAAAACAGAAGGCCAAACGAAATCAAAAGTGGCTGACAATTACCGAAAGCAACATGGAGTGGATTCTTCCAGCTCACACTACAGTGGTACAGGTCGAGGCCGTGGACACGGTTCTGGAAGAGAAAAGGGAGGAGGAAACAACCCTAATGACAACCGAAGAGATAACAGTCAGACAAGTAACAAAAGAAACGTTAGGTGCTACAACTGCAACGAACTCAAACATTTTGCATGGGAATGCACGAAGCCTAAAGATCAACAATTGAATATGAACCAAACTGAAAAAGAAGGAGATGAACTGACGAGGTCGATGTTTTACGTGTAGAGATCCTCCTCGATGAGGACAAGGTACACCTGAAACTCTATGCAAATGATGTTAATACTAATAATACATGGTACCTTGATAACGGGACGTCGACCCACATGACGGGAGACAAAACTCACTTCATGGAGATCAATTACATATAAATGGGGTATAAAGTTCGGTGATGGGTCCACAGTGAGAATTGATGGTAAGGGCTCGATTATCTTTGAATAACGGTGAACAACGGGTTGTTAATGATGTATACTACATACCGAAACTATGTAGCAATATTCTAAGTCTCGGCCCGTTGACTGAATTCGGTCACGATAATAATGGTGGAGGACCACTTATGGTTGTATGAAAGAGAAGGGCAACTCCTCATGAAAGTACCACGCTCAAAGAATCGCTTGTACAAAAAGGAGCTAAAATTCAGAAAACCAGTATGTTTTCCAACCTCAGTTTCCAACCAAGCATGGTTATGGCATGCTAGGCTTAGAACTTGAACTTTCAATCATTAAAACAAATAACCACTTTGAATTTGGTTAAAGGGAGTGCCAAAAATATCCCATGAGTCACAGGTGTGTGATGCATGTATGATCGGTAAACAAAGTCGATTGCCCTTACCCAAGCAATCCGAGTATCGTGCTAGAAAACTGTTGGAATTAGTTCACACAGACCTTGTGTAGACAGACTTCACCCTCAACCCGAGGAGGCAATCGATATTTCATGGTTCTGGTTGACGACTGCAACAGATATATGTGGGTTTATACAATAAAGAATAAAGACGAAACCTTGAATACATTCAAGAAATTCAAGGAACAAGTTGAATTGGAGAGCTGGTTAAAGATTAAAACATTAAGGAGTGATAGAGGAGGGGAGTTCCTTAACAAGTTATTCATAATATATTATGACCAAACAAACATTAAGAGGATGTTTTCAACAACTTACACATCACAACAAAACGGTGTGGCCGAGAGGCGAAACCGGTCTATACTAAACACAACCCGTAGCATGCTAAAGTCGATGAACGTTCCACAAGACGTGGTGTGAGGCTGTTACGAGGCTTGGAGAGGGTTTAAACCAAATCTCAACCATCTACGAGTCTTCGGGTGTCTAGGCTACATGAAAACCCCTCCGGTGAATCTAAAGAAACTAGATGATCGAAGTAGAATCGTTAATCTTGGTACTGAACCCGGCGGCAAAGCCTAGACTATATGACCCGGCTCAAAACCGAGTCTACGTTAGTCGTGATGTAGAATTCAAAGAATCGAGAAGTTATGACTAGACTGAGTATATGAGTAATATTGAATCAAGAACAGGACTAGAGTGGGTGGACTTCTTAATCCACCCTAGCAATGGAGTAACAAACGCCCGAACATCGACAGTTAATACTGGGCCGACTCAAGGACATTGCAAAGCCTAGAAACACAGAGGTCGCCGACCCAGCTGCCCCAAACAGCCCAAAACATGGCTTATCAGGAAACTTGCAGCCTGATCCAGCAGACCATGAAGATCACTTTTCAGACCCGAACATACCTAAATCCAGTCGAAATCGATTTTGAAAACACCCTACGAAGATCAAACAGACAACCTTCTAAGCCAAAAGAGGTTTGAAGACTTTGTAATGCTACAACAAGAGGAAGAAATACTCCTAATCAATGATGAACCCAACTCACATAAAGAAGCTAAAGGCGACAAGAGTTGAGAGAAGGCCATGCAAATAGAACTTGAATCCATTGAATATAACAATACTTGGAAGGACATACAAATAGAACATGAATCCATTGCATAAAGCAATAGGGCTCAAGTGGGTGTTCAAATTGAAGTGAGATGCAGATGATAACATAACCAAGCGTAAAACAAGACTCGTAGCCAAGGGATATGTACAACAACATGGTATTGATTTCGATGAGGTATTTGCTCCGATGACGAGAATAGAAGCAATACAGATTTTACTTGCATTATCAGCAAGAGAAGGGTGGGGTGTACATCATCTAGATGTAAAACAGGCTTTCTTGAACGATGAACTAAAGGAAGAGGTCTACGTAAAACAACAGAGGATTTCATTATTCCCGACAAAAAAGAGATGGTGTACCGGTTGTATAAAGCACTATACAATCTTCGCCAATCTCCAAGTGCTTGGAATGAACATATAGACACAATCTTGAAACAGTTAAAGTTTACCCAATGCCCAAGAGAACAGGTCGTGTACAAATGAGAAGAATCGACCTCATTAACTATCGTAGGAGTATATGTTGATGATTTAATTATCACTCGAACCAGCTTGAACAAAATCAAGAGATTTAAGGAATAAATGAAGAATGAGTTTGATTTGAGTGACCTTGGCCCACTCTCTTGTTACTTGGTTATTGAAGCGTGTCAACATAAAGGAGAAATCACGTTAAAACAGAGTGGGTGTGCCAAAAAGATTTTAAGCAACTTTGGTATACAATATTATAATGCAACTCGTTACCCTATGGAACCAAGACTTCAGCTAACAAAAGATGAAGAAGGAAAGCCCGTGGATGCAACAGAGTACAAACAAGTCATTGGAAGCCTTAGATATCTGGTAAACATGCTACCAGACCTGAGTTACTCTGTCGGTGTGGCAAGCCGATTTATGCAAGAGCCAAAACAAAGTCATATGCAAGTAGTTAAGCAAATACTACGATATGTTAAAGGAACCATTGATTTGGGGTTAAAGTATGATAAAAGTGGAGAAAAGATTTTAGTGGGCTATAACGATAGAAGTCATGGTACCGATCCGTATGATGGCAGGGGTACTACCGGAATGAATTTCTACCTTGAAAATGCCATCGTTACGTGGAACTCTCAGAAGCAAAACACTGTAGAAATTCATTCCGATAGTACTTGGGTATTGAAGTGTGTCAACAGAAAGGTGAAATCACGTTAAAACAGAGTGGGTGTGCCAAGAAGATTTTAAGCAACTTTAGTATGCAATATTGTAATGCACCCCGTTACCCTATGGAACCAAGACTTCAGCTGACAAAAGATGGAGGAAAGCCCGTGGATGTAACGAAGTACAAACGGGTCATTGGAAGCCTTAGATATATGGTAAATATGCTACCAGGCCTGAGTTACTATGTCGGTGTGGCAAGCCGATTTATGCAAGAGCCGAAACAAAGTCATATGCAAGTGGTTAAACAAATACTACGGTATATTAAAGGGACCACTGATTTGGGGTTGAAGTATGATGAAAGTGGAGAAAAGATTTTAGTGGGCTACAATGATAGGAGTCATGGTATCAATCCGTGTGATGGCAGGTACTATCAGAATGAATTATCGAAATGTCATCGTCTCGTGGAACTCTCAGAAGCAAAACACGGTAGAAATTCATTTCGATGGTACTCCGTCATTAAAGGAATTGGTACCATGACTACTATCGTTGTAGCTAGTGTTGTAAAAATCGCTAGGCGCAAGTCGGGCAGTGGGGTACCGACTAGCTATTAATCGGGATTCATCAGGATTAACCAGATTGGAATTTTTATATGTTTTTAGAATTATTTACCAAAAAATTAGCTATAAATAAGCTTTATATATGTCTTAATATATACAAATATATATGTACAACCTAAAAACCTATATGTACAACATCTTGATGCACACACATGTAAAAGTCTTGGTCAAGTTTGTTAAAACTATAATTTTGAGGATGAAATTTGTAATTTTATTAAAGAATAAGTGATAAATGAAAAAAAAATGTAAAAGTCTTGGTCAATTTTGATAAAACTATAATTTTGAGGATAAAACTTGTAATTTTATTAAAGAATGAGTGATAAATGAAAAAAAAAATCTTTGGGTCGATTTGGACCCCCCTAGGACCGACTAGCAATTAATGGAACGATTATATGAAAATTTCAAGGTGATTCTCCAATTAATGATTAATCCCGATTTTTGCAACACTAGTTGTAGCCCACCAAAATCTTTTCTCCACTTTTATCATATTTCAGCCCTAAATCGATGGTTCCTTTTAACATACCGTAGTGTTTGTTTAACCACTTGCATACACTATTCCATCGAGTTTTGGAACTTCTATGGATCCCGATCCCTTGAGATGTTACCCGACTTGACGAGATAATACACACTGTCTGTTGGTGAAAACAATCAAACGTGTTATGGTCTTACATCTGATGAGATGATATTTGTAATTTCTAAAAAGAAATATGCATATTGCATAACACATGAATCATTTGGAATAATTATTATAAAGCAGTGTATTGTCATCAATATGATTATTGATTTTTATCAATAAATCTCCTTTTCACTTTATTATCATTATTATTTGGTAATGAAAATTTGTCTCAAATAGTCTAAATGCAACTAATAATTAAATGCATTATTCAAGGAGATGAAGTATTAGTGAAGCAATTATGGATGACATTCCCCTTTTCATCCCAACAATTATGTTGTATGTCTTGTGAGGCACTTGGTCATACAAGAATAAGCATTTTCACACGTCAAACATTCATCTTTCTTCTCTTGCCACCTTTGAATAGCGACCATAACTAGTATCTGGACCCACTCATGTTTCACCATTATTACAATAATTCTAAAAAACTTGTGAATTTTTAAAAAAATTATGCCAAAGAACCAACTCGAGGCGTATTTTGTTTCGGCTATGGTTTTTGTAACCGAAATCAATTTTAGTTTTTTTTTCTTAGATGTTATAATGTTATTCTCGTCATCTTATTTTTTATGATATTTGATATAATCTAACTAAAAACACATTTACATGACCTCTATGATTTAATGAACAAATACATCATTTATGATTTTTGAGTGATTAATTCAATTTCATATACAACTATCATTGCATAAAATACGAATATTTATTACGTTTTTTAACACATAATTTGAATATTTAAAATTAGAATATTTATTTACAAACTTTATAATGATACATGGGAGAAAAGATGAAAAAAAATGAAACATCAGAAAAAGCATATACACTTTTAGCAAAAACAGAATACATAGTGAAGAGCTCCTTTTGAATGTAGGATTAAAGAGGCTTTTTCTCCTTTTATTTTTATTTTTAATAATATCTATAAATGCAATAAAAGAAAGCCATCTTATTTTGCCAAAACTTAAAAGCTAGTGTGTTTTTCCTATATGCAATATAAAGTGTAAAACGTACTTTTTGACATTTTCAGTAGAGGTGTTCAATCGAACCAAATCGGTTTATTTGAATTTTGGAATTTTGAAAACTGGATTCGAATTCAAATAAGAATTGCTTAAACCGATTTGAATAAACTTATTCGAATTCGAATCTATTAAAATAAACCGAATTAGAAAAATAAAAAACTAAAAAAAAATTACAAATATTTAGATTTTTAACTATATTTCTAAAAATTTGAAGCAAGTAGCTCATAAAAAAACTTATATAAAAATCCACAATAAGTTTGAACTTGAAACACAAAATCCAAACCCAAAAGCTAGTTCTAAATAAGCATATTATATATTAAAAAAATTATAAATTATATAATACAAATTTGGGTTATTCGAATCAATTCAAATTGCAGACTTCTGAATTCGACTTATTTATTTATTTGATTCGAATAACTCGAAATTCGAAATGAAATTTTTATTCAAATTCGGTTCGAATCAAATTTCGGGTTATTTGAATCCGATTAGAATAATCAACATTAGGTAACCGTTGATAAAAAAATTTACAACCAACCAAAATACACAAGAAAACAAAAGGATGCTAGTGTATTAAATATATAAAAGAAGTCAATCAATCATTAGTAACCAATCAACTTTGCTGTTTCATGAGTTGTTTTCTGGGTACCCCTAAAGAAGGGGCAAAAGGGTCATTTCCTATATGAAGAAATACTGAGAAATCTTGAAACCATCATATGATCATCCATTACCAGTAATATTAACCATACACAAAAAAAGGTTTGATAATTTTATTTTTGTTCTCCTCACATCTTAATTTCCTCTTGATCAATGGAGAAGATTATTGGGTCACGTGCAAACTGCCCTCCCTTCTTCCTCTGTCATTATTCCACACAATTGTCATGTTTAGTACCAAATCAAGATTTGACAACTCATGTAGTCATGTTCTTGGTTTATAAATAACCTAATAATTAAAAACTTACAAACTCAATATTTAATGTACTTGGTTTTTTAATATATTAATGTTACATTTTCAAATATATTCAAATCATCTTATAATCTAATAAAAACATATTAAAAAGAATGATTATATGAGAAAAAAGAAGTAAAAAAAAATTATTTAGATTATAACATATGATAGCAAATCACAAATGTGTGTTACAGAATACTAAAAAAATTCTAAGCTTTTATAAAAAATAAATAAATAAGTATAAAAAAGCAACCAAATATATTAACTTATTTTCAAGAAAACCCATGTATAATAAAATCATATTCATACATGCATATGCACTATCATATATGTGTTTGTAGACTGTTAAACTCATGAATATTAATGATCAAGAATGATACAAATATAATTATCAGAAAATGCCAGCATGCATAGATTTAATCACTAAAAACAAAAGATGATTCAATATACACACATACATACATATTATGAATATATATATATATATACACACACAAACATATAGATACAGGATGATTATAAATGAATGAGAGACTTACAAGTTTTGTTGAGGAAGAAGAGATTCAAGAAGGTATGGGAGTACTCAGTAAAGTGAAGGTTAAAGAAGTAGAGGTGTTTGGGGTGGGGGAGGGGGTAGGGGGTAGGGGTAGGGGTAGGGGTTGGAGAAGGCGTGTAGTTTGTTAGGTAGCTGGCTGGATGACAGAGGTTGCGTGTGGGTTTTCAACATGCTTATATATATAGCTGGCCTTTTACAAAGTCAACATTACTAACTTCAGAACAATGTACAACATCTACTTCCTGGAGTATAAGTCTTTGTGGAGTTAGAGGTTTGGACTTAGAAAATATTACTCTGGAAAAAGAGAGATGTAAATATATGTTCTCTCTATTATATAATTTCCTTAGGTCAGCCCTCCCATCCATTTTCAGATTTTTATGAATATTTAAAATATTTATTCGTTTAGTCAATTCGATTGTTTTTAATCTTATTTTTTACACGTTATATACACCGTTACAACGCGTGAAAAACATTATTTTTTGTAAATAAGTTAAAAAAAATAAATAAAATTACTTAAAGTCGGTGACTTTTAGGTTTACGATTGGCTAAATTATTGAAAATGAATTTTAAAAATATTGCAGTGAGTTATCATTTTGAAATCAAACTAAAATTTTATTTATTTATGCATATATGATCATCCTTTATCCTTGTTCTTTTCTAAAATGAGATATTAGAGTACTCAAACCCTTTCTTTATATTTCATATCATTATCCTTATAATTACACTAAAAAACACTATTTTTTCTACTTTTTATCTCTACTTTTCTCTCTCCTTATCCTTATAATTATACTAAAAACTACTACTTTTATCCTTATATTTACACAAACCTTATATCTTTTCTCTCTCATCTACTCACAACCACTTTAAACCAATGCATAAAATATACAAAACTCGCTCACATAATTATAAGGAATGAGTTGTAAATGCTCTTATATGTCATACTAATAATTTTCTTTTTTGGTATATAAGCAACATGGTGCCTAACAGTGAGTATGATAAGGGCATAATTTGGATTCTAATAATAGGTTAGGAGCGTACTTTTTTTGGAAAAATTAAGTGGTAAAATCCGCTTTCGGCTCTAAGCGTTTGATAATCTTTCTCACGCGTCTAATCATTTTCACAGTTTTTAGATCCGGCTGTAACTTTTCACAACCCACTTTCATGTACGACAACTGATTATCCAAATTTGGATTTCTGTTTGTCGTACACATTTTTATGATAATGGAACGTAATTGAGATTAAAAAAATTAGAACTTATTGCAAGTAAAAAAACTCGCATAGAAATATTAGATCAAAATCAAGCGAACACAAATCAAATGATGATGCACATCAGCACATGTGAAGAACTAAGGTTCTCAAGATCAATGAGAATCGTATTTATAGTGAATGCACCAAAGTTTTTGAAGTCTCTAAGTAAACTACGCTCAGAATACATGTATGACATTCACCAGTGAATACACTAAACTATGTTTATTTCTACATAGTGTATTCACTAGAGAATACATTAAAATAAGAATCCAAAAGTCATGTATTTATTAAGTTCCCATAATCCAAAAATATTGTATCGGTCGGTGAATACACTAGAATGCACATGTAATATATTTACTTGTGAATACACTAAAAATATTATCATTATCACAAATAAGTTTATTCACCAATGAAATACACTAAAATATTAATGTTTCACCTATTTACTAGAGTAAACTTCGTTTTTGGCCCCTGTGGTTTGACATGTTTAACTCTTTTAGTTAAAAAACAATCTTTTAACATGTCAGTCCCTGATATTATATTTTTATAACCATTTCATTCAATGACACTAACACTGTTAACTTTTCTGTTAAGTATAGGAGCATTTTAGTCATTTTATTTCTAAGTAAACTAGTTAATCTTTTCACTTCAATAAAAACTTTTTTAGGCTTTTTCATAAAACTTTTTTTCTACTTTTTCTAAAAACGTTTTTTTTTATTTTTTAAATACATTTTTTTTGTTTTTTTTATTTCGTAAAAACTTCTTGTTTGAATCTTTTTAAAAACGTTTTCTTACTTTTCTAAAAAACACTTTTTTAACATTTTTCATAAAAAAACGTTTTTAAAAACAATTTTTTAGTTTTTTTTATAATTTTTTTTTTTACTTTTTTCGTAAAATGTTTTTTAACTATTTTAAAAAAGTTTTTTTTACTTTTTAAAAAAATATATTTTTGAATCTTTTTAAAAACGTTTTTTCACTTTTCTAAAAAATATTTTTTTAAAACTTTTTTTCATAAAAAACGTTTTTAAAAAACATTTTTTTGTTTTTTTTATAAAAACGTTTTTAGCTTGTTCGTAAAATATTTTTTTAACTATTTTAAAACATATTTTTTTAAATAGTTCACTATTTTTAAAACTAGTTCACTCAAAAAAGTAAAAAAAAAAACTTTTTTAAAATAGTTAAAAAAAACATTTTATAAAAAGCTAAAAAAAATTTATAAAAAAAACTAAAAAAATATTTTTAAATCTCTTTTTATGAAAAAAAAGTTTTAAATTTTTATTTATCAAAAAACGTTTTTAAAAAAATTCAAACAAGACGTTTTTACGTAAAAAGGAACTAAAAAAATAATTTTTAAAAGTAAAAAAAAACGTTTTTAAAAAAAGTAGAAATTTTTTTTATGAAAAATATAAAAAAAAGTTTTTATTGAACTTAAAAAATTAACTAGTTTACTTAGAAATAAAATGACTAAAATGCTTTTATACTTAACAGAAAAGTTAACACCGTTAGTGTCATGGACTGAAATGGTTATAAAAATACAACATCAGAGGCTGATATGTTAAAAGATTATTTTTTAAATTAAAAGGGTTAAACAGGTCAAACCACATGGGAGGAAAAACGAAGTTTACTCTATTTACTATATTGTTTACACGCATGTCTTTTCATATCCCGAATAAATTACAATTGATGATTAACTTAATTACAAAATTGTCAACGTGTGATAACTTTTATTCTCATATATAAAACGGTGATTAAGTCGCTAACGTTTAAGAAAAAGCGGTTCTCAAGTTTTGAGTGGCTTTCATTTTAACTCAAATATATATATATATATATATATATATATATATATATATATATATATATATATATATATATATATATATATATATATAGAGGCATGTTCTTTTGAGAACCAACCATATGTTGAGAACCGAAAGAACCGCACAAAACGTGTACATTTCGCTTTAGTGAAAAAAGTAAAATTCAACAACAATGTTTTATTTATTTTTTCCCATTCTTAGTTTGAGTTTATCTCCTCTCTCCTGAATTTTTTTAAGAAAAGTATAAAAATATGCATATATGCATTCATTTGTGCATATAGTGTGAGTGCATATATGCATTTAAAAAAACGACTATAAATTCGAGGTCTTTTAAAACCAAACCTTAAACATATTGAAATGTACATGAATTGTAGTCAATTTATATTATAAATAGAGGAACAGTTAATGCGGTTCTCACGGTTCTTAACATATTGTTGGTTCTCAAAAGAACATACCCCATATATATATATATATATATATATATATATATATATAGGGTTAGGTTCAAATGAGAACTCATAAATACTTGAAAACTCGCGAGAACTCGTCAAAAAACCAATTTAAATCATTTTTTTTTCACTATCTTTATTATTAAAATATAACATAAAAAAATATTTATCTTTTCAAGTAATTCATCCATTCTCTCTAAATTATTCTTAAAAAATTTATATACATGTGTAAATTGTAAACACTTACACATGTGTAAGTAGTAAACGTAAAACACAATGATGAATACATATAACACAATGATGGAAAATATTTGACAAAATGAGTATATTACATAATGAGCAAATTACACAATGATCAGACCTTACATTACACAATGACCTGACATATTTGAGCGAATTACACAATGAGCTGGAAAACATAAAACACAATGATGAATACATATAACACAATGATAAAAAAATATTTGACAAACTGATGAATACATATAACACAATGATGAAAAACATTTGACACAATGACTAGACCTGACATTACACAATGACTAGACTTGACATTACACAATGTCCAGACCTGATATTACACAATGACCTGGCAAATTACACAATGAGTTGGAAAACGTAAAACACAATGATGAATACATATAACACAATAATGAAAAATATTTGATAAAATGAGCATATTACACAATGACGAGACCTTACATTACACAATGACTTGATATACTTGAGAGAATTACATAATAATAGGCAAATTACACAATGTAAATATTACCCCCACCCACCCCCCAAAAACCTAAACCCCACACCCTAAAAAAAACTAAACCATAAAATCTAAACCCTAAGGCTAAAACCCTAAAATTCAAACGTAAAATCTAAACCTTAAAAACTAAACCCTAAAAGCTAAGATGGTAGAGTTCGACGAGACGGTTCCAACGCCGCTGAAATTAGCTCAATCGGATTTCGTTTGATATCGTTTCTTAAGGTTTTTGTCATTTCTTAGGTTTCTTAGCGAAAAACCACTTTTTATTTAATCCTCCCACTATATATATATAGTGTGATTCGGCTTGTTGGGCTATGTAATCGTGGATTTAATGAAATAGCGCGGGACGACGGAAGGGGATTAGGGCGGCAAGGCGAACAGTCGCCTGATGAAGAATGACTCTAAGCATCGAAATTCCAATCCCTCTATTCTCTAATCGTCTTGTCAAGAGTTGACTGGATTTTCATTCTTAAAGTTCAAGTTGTAATTGTAAATTGATTCTCACTTTTCAGTTAGGAATTTGGAGTTTGGAAAGGGCCGAAAGGATTCCTTCCGCTTGCAAGTCGCAATTTGGAATTTGGAATTTTGGAATCTTGGATTTTTCTGATTATCTTCTATCCGAATTCCATGGTACGATTCAAGTTTTATACTTTTATCTACTGATTTTTTATTGTTATTCTTTGAGTTTGTAAGTTCTTGATAGTTTGATTGTTAAATCTGCCGCCCTACAACTTGAGTCTATTAATTTGAATCGAATTAGAAAGCATGAATCCGATCTTTCTAAAAAAAAAACAGAAACTAGAAACTGAAACGGAATTTCAAAATGGTTATTTACTAAAAGTGATTCTATATTTCTGAATACGTTTCAATCATAGGGATTATAAGATAAATAGCAATGGCTTTTAACAAAAAATGAAACATGAATAATCTATACTATATAATAAATAAATGTTTTTTCATGACACGTGTCGCATCCATATTTATTCTCATCATTTTTTTTCCGCCCCTCTCTCTTATTAAATACAAATCTATCTTTTAATAATAATATATTTTTAAAGAAAATACTAATTATACTAAAAAAACACTTTTATTTTAAATTATCCCTTATTATAAGAAACTTTTAAATTTAATTATGTAACTCTTATTTTGAGTCAAATAGTAAATGAAAGTCAAATTAAATTAAATTAAATTAAATAATAATTAATATATTTTTAAAACCCAATTATATATTAATTTTACATATTTTGAATTTTATTTTTTATTCTTAGTATATATAATACATTTTTACACCTGTAAAATATATATATATACATAAAGATTTAAAAATTTTACGTATTGTAATTTTTCACTCCGTGTGTATTACCCGGGTTCTAAGCTAGTTTAGGGAATAAATAAAGGAGAAATATATGGTTTCTATAGTAACAACACTAAAAGATAACGCCCCTCTAAATGTAGAAGAACCTCTAAACATTTTATACATGTACAGACTTATAGAAATACATAAAAAAAGAAAATTTTTAACTCCACCAAATGTACAACTCAAGCGAGGGGGGTTTATGACATAACCTTTGTGACTCATATTTTTAGTTCGCTTTAGGCCACCAAATAGTTTGAGCCGCCCGTGCATCCACAACACTATGATGAGAGGACATTTAACCATTAGGCTCGAACATTTTGGATTCATCATGCCGACTTCCCATTATTCAAATTCAATACAACCACCACTTCAATATTCTGCTATTGTGAGATGATAGATCACGAGTCTGTCCCCAATGACTTCAAGAGACATGTCTTGGGATGCTGTTGATCGTATAGTTATTTAGGCGTTTCAAAAAGTAACAGGACGTTTTATCCAACAAAACGATAGAGCTTTGTTTTATCAAAAGGATTAAACGCACACGAATATCACCGTCGTCACCAAGACTACTCCGGCGACGCTACGGGACTCCCATCGTCAATAATCAGTTTGCTACACTTCTTGCAGTAGAAATTGTGTTCTTCGTTGGCGATTAGTTGAAATTCGAAGGTATTTATGGTTTCCTTTCACTGTACCAAGCCCTAATGATCGAATTATATTTATTTGCATATAAATGAACGGATTTCAGATCCGTGGAGCATAATCATTGTACCAAACTTCATGAAGGCTAGGTGTTTGATAAAATGCCTGAATGAAATTTGTCTTCAAATTACCTGTGAATGCTAGGTGTTTGATAAAATGCCTTCATGAAATTTGTCTTCAAATTACCTGTCAGGTTTCACAATTATTGTACCAATTTTCATGAAGACTAGGTGTTTCATACCTTCAAGTTGGACATGTGGAGATATAACATATTCAATCTAATTTCCCCTTTTATGTTTTCATACCCCCTGTTACTTGCTTAAAGTTTGGGATATCCCTAAATCAATCTGTATTGCTATTGCAGAATTTTGTGAATGCAAGCCTAAAGTCTACCGCAAGAGTTCTAGTCCTGACAAACTGGATAATGAATTCTATAAGGAAACTGGTTTCATGTGTGATCCTTGATTTGGATGGAACACTTGTAAATACAGGTAGGTTTCTATTCTTGAAATCAGGTGGTTTGTTTACTTCTGTTTGCTTTCTGATGCATATAATTGTGGAAGCTTAAGTTGTTGGTTTAATCAGCATGACTTCAAGTTCATCATCTAAACAGTATTTTTAAGACAGATGGCATTGTGAGTGAAGTTTTGAAAGTTTATTTGGTTAGTTACAACAAGAAATGGGATGGGAGAGAGGCCCTAAAGATTATTGGGAAAACACCTATAGAAGCTGCAGCTGCTATTGTTGAGGATTATGGGCTGCCTTTGTCAAAAGAAGACTTGCTTTCAGAAATTTCCCCAATGTTCTCTGATCAGTTATAAACCCTACTCTTGCTGTTAGTTTTCACTTGGGCAAAATTTTGATGAAAATAGTTGAAAAACTAAGCTGTTATCGCAATTTTTAAGTTCAGTGCTAAGTAAATTATTGAAAACCTACGAACCACCTATTTCTGCTCAAATTGTATAGAACTATAGATCTAATTTCTGATTTTTATTATTCAAATTGCTAGATGGTGCAAACTTAAAGCATTACCAGGTGCCTATCGTTTGATTAAACATTTGAGAGGTCATGGAGTGCAAATGGCATTGGCTTCTAATTCTCCAAGAGCTAGCATTGAAGAAAAGATCAGTTATCATCCTAGTAAGTTGGAACTTATTTTTTGATAAGCACACTGAATCTTCTGTGTGTGAGCTTTTAGACAAGCTGGTTACATATTTTAAATTGCTATCTTACAAGTTTCTGTTTGCAGCTTGGAAAGAATCCTTCACAGCCATTATTGCTGGTGATGAAGTAAAAGCAGGAAAGCCATCTCCTGAAATGTAAGATGAAACATGCTGAGTTGCTCTAGCTAGTTTGTGTTTTTTTTTTATAAATAGTTAGATGGGCGGTTCTCATCTTAAACTACTCTGGCATTGTACTTCTTATCAGATTCCTGGAAGCAGCGAAGAGGCTTAGCATTGATCCTTCCAAATGTCTTGTCATTGAAGATTCACTGTTAGTTTGCTTTTAAGAAACAAACTGAAAGCCTGTCAACTGTTTGATAAATTATTAGCTCTAGTATCATGGCATTAAAGCCGCCAATTATTACTTAGAAAACACTTTGCACAAAGAGAACAACAAATCGTTAATTGAAATCTAGGAAAATATTTTTTTCTGGCTTACAAATTGTCTTCATCATATAACATGATCTTTAAAGTAGCAACAATTTGTTACATGACAGACCAGGTATTGCTGCTGCTAAAGCTGCTGACATGGAAGTGGTTGCTGTACCATCTCTTCCAAAGCAGTCCCATCTCTACACTGCAGCCGATGAGGTGATCAATTCACTTCTTGACCTACGTCCTGAAAAGTGGGGCCTACCTCCATTTGAAGATTGTAAATACCTCTCACTGATTTATACATATTCCAGTAACCTCACTTATATGTCAGCTGTGTTCTCACTAATTTAGTGTTCTTTATTTTCAGGGGTAGATGGTACTTTACCCTTAGAACCTTGGCATATTGGTGGTCCTGTCATCAAAGGTTATGGTCGGGGCTCAAAGGTGCTTGGCATACCAACAGGTTTCCCAGCTGCATCTTATCTTCACTTGCATGTATTTTTGGTTTTCATTTGAATTTGTGTTCACTTTCTTAGCTATCAATCAACATGTAATTGCCTTTGGTATGTTGGAATTATGTATCTGCTTAGTAGAGCTGAAAAAATGGACAGGTAGGACGGGTTGGGTAACCGGTCTAAAGAGCTTTGCCCTAGAACACTTTTTGTCCAAAATTTTTAAGTTCTCTCTTTATCAATAATTAGAGTGTCAAACTGTCAAATATGGTTAGAAAACTAGTATTAGTTTAACAATGATCTAATTTACGGATAATTGTTTAGGAGTTTTTTTTAATAGAAACCACGTTGGACGATGCTCGACTCTTTCAACCCATTTGAAAAGCTTGCTACTTCTATAAGTTAGAATTTTACACGTTTGACTAGTTAGAGATAAAACATAACCATATTCGACTCATTTATAAGTAAATGGGTCGAATCTGCTACTTAGGTTTGCTCACTATCTTAATTGGGTTGTACTCGAGGCTTGCTTAGCTCGAAAGACTTGGGCTCGACTTACCAAAACATCAAGCATTGGGCTCGGTTTGTATATGCATGATTATGTGGGCTCTTATGAAATAAAAGTTGGACCTTAAAATAAAATTGGAAATAACTATTTAAATAAACAAGTTTGGAAATCTTTAACAAGTTTAAGGCTAGTGATTGAAAAATATTAATCACACTAATTCTATAATATTTTTACTTCACCTTTTCAGCTAATTTATCAGTGGAAGGGTATGCAACTGTCCTCTCTGAACATCCTGCGGGTGTGTATATTGGTTGGGCCAAATTATCAAACCGGGGTTTCTACAAGATGGTTATGAGCATTGGTTGGAACCCGTACTTTGATAACACCGAAAAGACCATAGTGTGTATAATCTTTTCAACTTTTTAAACATAGTTTAATCTTCAAACCATCAGTTTCTAACCCATGCTTTCTTAATTCTTCCTCTTCTAATTTCAGGAACCATGGTTGCTTCATAAGTTTGATGAGGATTTCTATGGAGAGGAATTACATCTTGTTATTGTTGGCTATATTCGACCCGAGGTATGCTTGCTCCCTTTGCTTTTAATTAATTACTTCTGTTCTCTCAGTTCCTTGAAAACAAAGAACTCAAGGTTCTGTTTGGTTATACCATCATAAAAACAGATTGTCTTTTAAAGAGGTGGCGAAATGGGAATGTTTATGAGGTCGGGTTTTGGGTCAAAACGGGTAAATTTTGTGATCAGGTCATCCGGTTGGGTTGACCCGTAACACTTATTGTCCAAAACTGTCAAATTCTGTATAAACAGCCAACGTGTCAAATATATGAGTTATGATTGGATTCCGACCTGATGACAGGCTAACTTCCCGTCACTGGAAAGCCTTATTGCTAAAATACAGGAAGACGGTAAAATTGCAGAGAATGCACTTGAGCTTCCTTTATACGCCAAGTACAAAGATGAGACATACTTCAAAAGCATTCACAACAATCATTTATGACACATTGATATACAAAGACGACGCTCCTGTTGTTCCCATTAAAGATTTCATGCTGCGTAATATATTTGAAAAAGAAATGTAATCCAGACTATTAAGAATGATGCATTTGGGAAAATAATTTGATGTTTATTGGGACTTCAAATCATCAAAATAATCACTTTTCTGAGACGGTAAGATTTTGTGTGTTCTGTAAAAAGAGTATTAGTCTATCTTTTATCCTACTTTTATGTAAAAAAATACCAGAAAAACATAAAGTGGTGGCAAAATCAACAGTTTTGCTTACAAGTCTGGTTCATGAAATTATAGAATAGATCAAAACGACTTGGTTTAAAATGGCGACCTAACTTAATAATAATAATAATAAGTGAAAATTTCACTCAATAGTAACTAGGTTTTCCAAATGTTTCATTTAACTCACTAATAATAATTCAAGAATTGTAATTTTGGTTGACATTTATACACATTGAGCGGGGTGAGGCGGTGATGTGGTTTGGTAGTGGATAAAGTAGCGGTTGATTCAAGTAAATGTGTTTTTCATAAAAAAAAAATCACATTTTATTGGTTTTTTGGGTGTATACACCGATCTAAATAATTTAGAAACATATAATTATTATTAGTGACGGGCATAAGATTTTTAATCAACAGACTTAAAAAAAAGTATTGATGACGTGGATAAGTGCATGAACCGTGGCTAACTGCAAGAAGCGGGACACGCATGAAGCAAAAGCACGGTATCAGTATCCAGGGATTAGAGATGACATGGCAGACCCAGTATATGTCATCCATTAATTAGTTATTGGATAGCCAATAAAGCTCACATGGTATTCAATGAGGATGATCTGCCGGACTCCTAGTAGCAAACATAAGGTAAAGCCCATTAGGGCTCTATGGCTCCACCTCTATAAATAAAGAGCCATCCCCTCTTCACAAACCATCTCATTTGCTTGGTATAAACCAGAGCATCTAACTCTTTCTCTCATTCTCTAATCTGATGTGCAAGAAGCCCTTGAGCTTCTACGGCACCCGACCGCTAAGGAAGCAACTTCATGCTGCTGAGGCACCACTACAGGTGCTTGCAGCTAGGCCGTCGGATCTCAACCACCACCCCCGTTTATACTCTTTGCTCCTTATACACTTATATATACTTCTTCACTTTGGATAAACACTAATGTTAAACGTCGGAGGGTGGTTCAGAGACCCCGATCTTAGACTCCTTCTAACGAGTTCCCTCATGTTTGCAGGCCCAGGTGTGGAAGATAACAAGGCTGACCCAAGGGCGTTGAACCACTCACCCTGACCCATATATTTGTTGTAGCAACAAGTATAAATCAGAACATGTCTGTAATAAACTGTGCATAAAAAGCAATTAATTAAGAAAAAAAAACATTAATAGTTGCAACAAAGTTTTGGTACAAATTAACTTAACAAAATACTACAAATAATTCGAACTCATGAAAGGTCCGACTTTGGGTTGGGGAGAAGGGGGGGGGGGGTGTTGGGTGGGGAGTGAATACCAGAAGGATTAAGATCAACTGTAGTGGAGTGGCGCCCGTAGCCACCTCACTATTTTTCAACGCCAAACACCGAGACGAAGGCGTGAAAGAATGGCTCCAAAGAACCTTTCGTCAAGCCCTTAACGGGCGCGAATAAATAAAAGATAGAGAAGGAAATAAATGTTTTTTAGTCAATCACGTGGTGCCACATCACCCACATTTTTTAGTTAAACCACTACGTCCTTGTGAAGTTAAAGCCCCACTGCCTGTTGCTTTTACATTTTTTAGTTAACCCACTACACTTAGTCTTATAAAAACATGGGTAATTTTGTTTTTTAAACATTCTAATTCCTTCAATTTACCAACCAAACACAATAAGAATTTTGAAAGGATTCCATTCCAATTTCATTATAAACATTATATGAACCAAGCATGCCCTAAGAGTTACAAATCCCTAAGTAAACAAAAACAATTCATTGATGATTACCACATAAAGTATAATACCTTTTCCGTTTTTTAATTATCACCAACATTTCCCTTACTTTCAGTTCACCAAATTCAAACTCTATACTTTTATTTTTTTTAACGGCGAACTGACACGTCTACTAAACCTACTCTTAAATCTATAATATTTACTTATAATGAAGCTTGAACGCTCAACCATTTAAAATGAATACCATTATAACACCTTTGGTGTTGTTAGACTACATGTCAATATGCCATTCTAGTCTATAATTTTATTTTTCCCCCTCTATTTCTTTCATTTACACGGCTAAGGCTTAAAGAGAGGGCTTGCACTTTGTAGAGGGAGTGAAATGATGATATAACATTCGGTTAAAGGGGTCTAAACCGACCATTGAGCGACTTTTTTTAGTCGTTTTGACGGTAACCGAACTCTTAGATCCACAATTAGCCTATGTGTAATAGGGGGTACGTTTTTTTCTTTGGAGAGGTGGACCATGTGGCCGTATCGTTTTGACGGCAATCGAACTCTTAAATCAATAATTAGGCTATGTGTAACGGGACAGTTTTATTTTCTTAGGGGGGACCATGTGGTCGGGCGTGGGGGAGTAGCCGTTGGGCTCCGACTTCAATAATTTTTTTTGTTTTGAATTTTAATCTATAAATAACACTCTAATGTCAAACATTTTTTAAAGAGTAAATTACACAAATCGTCCTTTATGTTTGTACCCTTTTTTCAGATAGTGTTCTTTAGCCAAAAAGTTGACAGAGATCATCATTTACGTTTAAAAATCTTCCACATTACGTCCTTTGCCCCTAACCCAGTTAAATTTTTTCGTTAAGTATTGTCATGTGCAAGGTTTTACCCATTTATTTAAAAATATCTTAATAATTATTTTAATTAAAAATTTAATATATATATAAACCTAATATAAAAGAAGATACCCCATCCACCCACTCGTCATCTCCCTCTCTCATCTCTTTCTCTCTCTCAACTATCTCTCTCTCTCTCAACTCTCTCTCTCTAAAATTTGGTGTCCACCACCGCCAAACACCACCACCACCACCACCAGCCGACCACCGCACAACCCTCTCCTTCAATCTGAGCACCACCACCGCCCTAGCATCAACACCGCCATAAACCACCCTCCCTTTACCCACTAGACCCACCATCTACACTGCCACCGCTACCACCACCACCACACCACCACCACCCTCCACCACCCTCCACCAGCGACAACCACCACCACACACAACCACCACCACCTGCAACTGCCACCACCCTCCACCATCTCCTCCGTCGTTCATCATCAAATTTAATTTAGAAACCCTAAACTCATCATCTCCAATCCAACACCTCCCAATACCACCATACAAAAGGGTAAAATTGAAATCAAACACTCCTTTTAGGGATTAGGGTTTGATTTTGAATGGTTTAGAGTATATAGACCAGAGGGATCCAAATCGAGCGGTAAAAGGTCCCAAACGGCATAGTGTAACCACTCGTCGACGGCATATCAATTAAACACAAAATTATCACTTCTGTTCGATTATTCAAAAAACCTATCGAATTCAAACCATCATCTCGAAATCAAACTCAAAATTTTCAAACTATCCGAAATACGAAATATCTCAATTAATTGGAGAAGCAACAATATCTCACCGGAGACGACTCATCAAAATATCCGAAATACTCCAAGCATCAAATCGGTTCAAAACTCACCGGAGACGACTCATCAAACGGTTCAAAACTCACCGGAGATGACTCTTCAAACGGTTCAAAACTCCGACGGAAGCTCGTGTTCGACGTCGTCGCTGAAATCCATGACCGGAACAGAGAGTTGCCTTCGTGGAAATCTATTTCGCTAACAGAATCAAACGACTCTGTGAAGCAAGATCCGTGAGCCAGAAACTACAGATTCAGTTTCAGAATATTTGTTCAGAAAACTTGAACTTTTAAACATTAAGTGGAGTGTTGATGTAGATTTCACTTGATAAACTTAAGTGATGTATGATCTCTTAACACACAATTATACAAGTTTTCTATTTTTATCATTATCAAAACAAGGATTAAGTCACTATAATCCACATTATCAAAACAAGGATTAACTCGCTATAATCCACATTAACCATCTTGTTTTGCCTATCCATTTGAGGCTTAATGATAGTGGATGAGAGGCGAACTCCACAGTTAAGTGTGCTCGTGTGGGAGTAATCCAGGGATGGGTCATCCCCGGGAAGTTTTTATCCGGACAACAAAAAACAAATCTGTAAGCTCTTACCACATTAACGTCGCCACCTCAACCGTTTAACGCTCGCCTCCCGCCGCAGTGTGCGGCTCTTAGTTTCTCGTTACTATCATACCACAACTATGGTTGGGACTTGGGAGCCATCAGGTGCCGGACAAGCGAGCACTGGCTATTGAGCGGCTATTTTGTTGGTTAGGCGGTAACTGCACTCTTAAATAACCATATTCCGTTTACTGCTTGTTTTTCCGGTGGATTCAGTGAAAATGGGGGAGCAGGAAGAGCTCGAAGTCGGAGAAATCATGGAAGAACAACCGACGGCGGTGAACCAATCGGAAAATTACTCTTGGCCGCCAGCAATCCGTTTCGATGTTCCTCCTCACAAAACCTACCATTTTTACAGACATTTCAGAGCCTCATCTTACCCTAATAACTTCCTCAAGGGCGTCAAGTGGTAAATTGGCATATCGTTTACCAGATTGCAACAATTCAATCGTATTACTGCTTAATGTTTCTACATTTGCTCGTATTTCAAATTCCTCCGTTGTTGTTGTAGGTCGCCGGATGGTTCATGCTTTTTGACGAGCTCTGATGATAATACTCTTAGTGTATTCACATTGTAAGTAACTTATATGATCAATTCTCACTGCTTTTAATTACATTTTATGCTGCTTTAATTGTTAGGGTTACATAGAAGCACTTGAAATAAAATAAAAAAAACTTGAATTAATAAAACAACTGCTTTGTTATCTTCTGTACTTGAGATAAATTGACCATCAGAGGACTATTGAGCATGAGATTATTTATGCATTTGAATTCCTTCTTTTTTCTTTCCCAGACCAGATTATGGAAACTGTACAGATGAAAATGTGTGCTCTTCAGAAGGTAAGCTTCTATTTCACAAATTGTCTTCAACTGTTTTTAAGATACACTGGTATATTATTTTGTCATCATACTTGTGACTTGCAGATTCGTTTCCTGCAAACCTTGCTTTAACAGAGGGAGAAGCCATATATGATTACTGCTGGTACCCTTACATGTCTGCTTCAGGTGCATCTCTTTTAACTTCCTTGATTGGAATCCTTTTCATTAATATTAAACTAGATGATTACTGTTAGCATGTAAATGAGTGGTTAACCAGAACTATGTACTGTAATTGTATTGTAGATCCGGTTTCTTGTGTGTTCGCAACTACCACGCGGGATCATCCAATTCATCTCTGGGATACGAGCACAGGCCAGGTGCTTCATCATCATCTTTGAGTGAATTTAATTTATTCACTGATATGTTAGCAATATTATCTATTTCACATTCTTTTTGATTCAGTAGGAAGCATTATCATTCATATCATGGATAATTTTTGTGTTATATAATCATTAACACTTCATTCAAACTGTAATTGCAGCTACGCTGCACGTATAGGGCATATGATAACATGGATGAAATAACTGCTGCATTTTCAATCGGTTTCAACCCCACAGGAACTAAGTAAGTTACTACTTGCTGTAAGAAATTAAAGCTGTACTAGTTTTAAAGAATTTATTCCAATGTTTTTTTAATTGTTGTTGACATCTTGTTCTGTTTGATGTTTTAATTCAGGATATTTGCTGGTTACAACAAATCCATCAGGATATTTGATATTCATCGCCCTGGTAGAGATTTTGAACAATATTCAACCATTCAAGGAAATAAGGAAGGCCAATCAGGTTGGTACATGCATATGTCTGTTTTAAATAATTCTCTTAATATGAAAATAATTTAATTGCAATTATATTATCTTTGTGTTCAGGTATTATATCTTCAATTGCTTTTTCTCCAAGTCATACAGGGCTGCTGGCTACAGGGTCATATAGCCAAACTACAGCAATACATATGGAAGATAATATGGAACAATTGTATGTCCTACATGGTCAAGAAGGTGGGGTTACACATGTAAGTGGACAACTATGGTTAGAAATTTTCATCTAATCGTGTTAAAAAATGGCTAATACTGTTTTTTCATCACCTTATTTACAGGTTCAATTCTCCAAAGATGGAAACTACCTTTATACAGGGGGACGAAAGGTATAATGCCTGTATTTTCATTACTTTGGATCCTTGTAAATTGTATTGCCTATGTTAATCTTGCACTAATCATCTATCTTAGTGAAATTGAATTTCCACTAACTGATTTACAGTTAATTTGTAACTAGTTAAATTCATACTTATCTTTTTGCTATTGTAGTTCGTTACCAGTTCAGTTATCTTTAACTTACTTCATACTTCCAGAAAGTTGGAATATGTATTTTACAAGATATCCTCTCATCCAAGTAATTGATTTTTGTGTAGGATCCATATATTTTATGCTGGGATATACGCAAGACTGTTGAAATTGTATACAAGTAGGTACCTTTTTTTCTTCTTGGTGCAACAGATCTTTAGTAATCTGATAAATCTATTAATCTCTTTTACATTGTGTCCTCGATGTAATATTTAAATGAATATTGTAGTTTAGTATCAATTTATCATATTATGATAATATTTGCACTAAAATGATTAGATCTTTTAAGACTGATGTTTTTCTTACTTTGCTCAATTAATAGGTTGTATAGATCAACAGAGACCACCAATCAACGGATACAGTTTGACACGGAGCCCTATGGTCGACATCTTGGTACTGGTGGACAGGTACTGTTGTAAACTCTCCACTTACGACAAAACCCTAGTGTCATTCTAAGTAGATTAATTATCTAGCAAATGTGAATGTAGGACGGTTTGGTACATATATATGATCTTCAAACAGGTCAATGGGTCTCTAGCTTTCAAGCTGCATCAGGTACTACCATCTCACATTTTCTTATTTTGATATATATTCACATACTTCCTGTGCCCCGAATATATGCAATGCTTGACTTAACGAATAAATTAATGAGATTGTTTGACTACTAGATACATATTTGAAATGTCCTCCAATAATAATGATAAATAGTGAAAACATGTTGACTAAAATCAATACTGTCGGTATTTTTTAATGATAACTAATACTAAAAAATGTGAATTTGAATTGAAATTTACCAAGGAAAATGCTGAATTTAATTTTCGAACAACCTTTGAAAAAGGAAACTGTTACATTTAGTTTGGAAAGGATAGTGTAATACCAAACCAAACCAAACCAAACGTACCCAGTATAATCCCACACATAGCTAACGCTATTAGTAGGGTCTGGGGAGGGTGTGATGAGGGCAAACCTTACCCCTATCCCAAGGGATAGAGAGGCTGCTCCCGTTTGGAAAGGATAGTGTAATAATATCCTTTATTATACACATATTTTTTAAGAAGTGTTACTCGACCACTCGCTTTAATTCCTTTTGGACTTTGGGTGCAGATACTGTTAGTGGTTTCTCTTTCCATCCGTTTTTGCCAATGGCGACCACTGCATCTGGACACCGGCGATTTGGAGCTCTTTTTGACTCTGATGATAATTCAAGTTTGGCTTTACTAGGTATTTTTTTCTAACCCTTTGCTATCATGTAAATTTTCAAGATTTTACCCATTTTACAACTGATTTTTTAGGTGTTTTATATTTGCATCACTGCTTGTGGTTATTCAAAATCAAATTTAAAGATCGTTATTGGTTTTTTTCTTTTAACCCGGAATTATGGGTAATGGTTCATGGTAATTGACAAGAAAGAATCAACAGCTCTGTAAAATTCAACCTTAAGATAGATATGCAAATGGTAGTAGTATCTTGAATGATACAAGTTTAAACATTATTCTACTTATACCTGTGTGCATTCATGAATCCACTTTTAATGCATCAAGAGTGTAGTTTAGTTTTACACAAGGAAGTTTTAGAAGCTCATAAATATCCATCCATTGATTAAATTAGTAAATCCCAATCCTTGACTAATTCTTAAAGGGGCAATGGTCAAAGTTTGGAAACCACTTGTGTGGAAATAACTGTTACAGCTTTTAACAATACCATTCATATATTTCATGTAGATGACGAGAATTGTGCTTCAGTTTGGAGTTTCTCTGTTTATTCAGCCGAGGATTATGGTGCAAACACCGAGCATGTTGACTTCAACAGTCAATTTGATCAAGAAAACTCGTTCCAAGACCCTTGACATACATTCTTCATTCAGGTCAATTTTGGAGATGGTCTTTTTGGGGAAGTGTTACAATGGTTCTTGTTGTTCGTGCTTAAGATTATGAACTGATTTTAGCTTTCATTACTCGAGCTTTGTGTTACACTTGGATGCTGTCATTCAAGTATTTGATCGAATATGATACAGAGAGTTTATTCTTTGAAAGATTAAGTTTGTTCTTTGAAAAGACAAACTTTTTTTTTATCAGCACATTGAAACTACATTCAAAACTTGAGGTTAGGTTTCAGATGTTTCATTACCTTCACATGAGTATTTTTATATCACGAAAAACCAAATAGCAATCGTCTTTCCATCGATGGTCTGTACAAATATCCCCTTCCTAAACTGAAGCACAAGATCGATGTTCATGGACCCCTCATAAATGTTGTAGTGGGAAAGAGTACGGTAAAATACCTTTCATTCGCATGATCTTGGACATCAAGTCAGAGATTGTGTCGTCCGGTTCTAACCGTAATTTAACAGATTAACAATCAAGAACGTATGAAAATGGGGAGAAAACTAGAAAGGGAAGAAGCCCCCGATTCGAATAAACCAAAGCCCACATTAAAAAACTGAAAACACCTACGCTCAATGGCCAATCACGATCTGGAGGGGTGCCTAAACGTTTTTGGGGGCGTAAAATGGATTCTAAAATCGAGACTCTTTTGAAAGGGGTGTTTAATGTTCGAACCGGACTCGAAAAACTCTAAATTCTATTAGAACCGAATTTAAATTTCAGATTCGTATTCGATTTTTGAAATTTCAAATTCGATTTGTATTCGATTTTCGAAATTCGAATTCAAATTTCAGGTTCGTTTAGACACGATTATGGAAGGTAATTTTTTTTTCCTAATGACATTTTATTTTTATTATGTATTTTTATAGTAACATTATTTCATATGTATTTTCTAATGACATTATATTTTTATTATGTGACATGTGTAAATCGGATTAATAAACATCACAACACAGAAACTTAGTCAAGCCTTAGGCTATCCGCTATGGTATTGCCACACCATCGGTGAAGGTGAATACATGGAGCAGCGGCGGGGCGGCATCTTGCTTCAGTTTTGCAAAACATCGTCAATCACGGTTGCACTTTAGCCATATTTTGAGAAGAATCGATGAAGTGCGGTGGGTTGAGGAGGGTGATTACAAGAATTCGGAAGATTACAGCAAATAGGAAGATTACAAGAAATCGGAAATATCAAAATCTACCCATTTTTCCCACACAAGGCTATTACAATTTAAAAACTGGTGACTATTTTTATAACTTCAAATACTTAATTCATTAATACCTATAAGTTACATGATCATTTGTAAAATCAACTCTAACTTTAATTATTAAATAACTTAAATTTTACTTGTTAAATGGCGCGGATAAGATTAAAGTCAAAAGACAAATCAAATCTTCAACATCATTAAAAAATAAAAATTTTATGTCTTTTTATAATAAAATAAATTAATTATCTCTTAAATCTCATTAGTAATTAAGAAATTTCTTTGTTACATATTTGCATCAATGTCAGTGGTCATCGAAATAAATTTTCAAATTATCCACATCAACTACCGAGTTTCCCAACCAATCTTTCCACCAAGTAAAAGTACACTTTCCCATATTTCCAATTTCATTAGCCATTTTGCATCTAACTAAGCAATCGTCAAATCATTTAATGGTCACATGTATCTTTGCAAGATTAATATGTTGGCAAATCTAGAGATGGTGTAATCTAGCAATTCCATCTACTTTGGACACCATCAAAGAGGTGCTCAGTCATGTGGAGGGACTTCAACTTACAAAAGAAAAAAAGAAATTAATACATATCATAGTACATTAAAAAATGCTGTGCTTATGTTAGTTCGGAACAAGAAGATTTTTGAAGACAAGGTATCGTCGGATAATTATTGTGTGGCGCAAATCAAGGAATTATCATACCTTTGGATTACATGTAGAGCTAAGATGAGGAACATTAGTTGGGATGATTGAGGCTCGTTTCAACTATCCACAATTTAATTGGTGGCTTAATGTAATTTTGGTGTGGTCACTTAGTGGCTAAGTTTTGTAAACTTTGGGCTTCCCCAAGCCTCTGGCTTGGGTGTGGTTTTCCGTTTTGATTATAATAGTTTCGCATACTTTTCAAAATAAAAAAGCACATCTATTTCAAAATATCACAAGTTACACCACAAGCATAATAATGAGTGTAAATCTATTTTTTTTACAAGTAACACACATCTTTATACAGTGACGGACCCAGAAATTTTTTTCATCAGGGTCGGAGAAGTTTTAGGGTCGATTGTTAATAACTATATATTAGTTTTTTTCGGCTCAAGTCAAATCGGGTCGGGTCACACAATAAAACGATAAAAACAAACAAATTATAGATGAACAATAATAATACGATGTTTAGGGTGATAAGATGAAATTGATGGATGTTCATGATCAGTTGTATAATTTGAGTGAACCAAATAAACTCATATGCAACTTTTTTATACTTAGATCAGCCTATTTTTTGAAGAACGGGTCATGATCTGCACCCTTAAATCGAACAGTATTAGTGAATCGGCTGGCTTTTTTGTGAAATCACTTTGCTTTTTGATAATATATATAATTTGTTTCCTACAGTGGCGGACCCAAAATTTTTTTTCATCGGGGTCGGAGAATTTTTAGGGTCGATTGTTAATAACTATATATTAGTTTTTTTCGGCTCAAGTCAAATCGGGTCGGGTCACACAATAAAACGATAAAAACAAACAAAATTATAGATGAACAATAATAATACGATGTTTAGGGTGATAAGATGAAATTGATGGATGTTCGGCGGGATCCCATGGAAGATTATCCAAATCTATGAAAGCGGGAGTCTTAGAATATGAAGACCCAACTTTAAAAAAACTTTCAATATTCATATTCTTAAAATTAAAAAAATTAAAACACAAATCAATAAACAAGTTTAACATTTTGACTAATCACTAAGCAAATACACACATAACATATAAATTCAATTAAACTAAAACATATAAATTAAACTAAAACACAAATAGAGAGTGGAATGGGAGTTGAGACTAAATCACTAACCTGCTTCTATGAGATTAAACTATTAAATGTTTGGTTTAATAGGTTAATAATTAATTGATCAATTGTTATAGGGTTAAATGTTTGGTTTAATTGGTTTTTATTTATAAAATCTATAATCCGAAAAAATATTTTTTTGGGGTCGGTGTCAAAATTTTATGGGGGTCGGCGTCAAAATTTTATTGGGGTCGCTCGGAAATATATCATATATATAACAAAAAAATATTTTTTTATCGGTGTCGGCCGACCCGCCGACACCTTAGTGAGTCCGCCAATGTCTTTATACACTACTCCTAAACTATACTTTATTCAAGTTTAAACTTGGGTGTGCTTCAAAAAGGTTTTCTCTGTTCCCACCGGACTACTACCGAAGTATAAGTGTAAAACTATTATCCAACTTTACTCGAACGAAGAAGTCTTGTAAAGAATGCCAAATTTATTAAAACCCTAAATAAAAATAAGCATGAATAAAGGTTTTAAATTTTTATCTTAAAAAAACCGGTTTAGAGTAGGTAGTTCTCATATGGTTGAACCACTAGTTGTAGTTAAACAAATAATTGTTTGGTATGTGATAGAGCTGCCACGTTGGAATACAAATTCAATGTTTATGCTTCTATTTTCACCACGTACACCCCCCTTTACTCCACTCCATGACACGTGACACTTCTTCATTCGAGAATCAGGAAGAATAACCAACCCAACTAACCACTAATAAACTATAATAATCAACACATAAATATATAAATAAAATATGGTAATATGATAACTGAGGTTTGTAAGATCTAATCACGTGACCTAATCGACCTAGCAGTGAATAATATGGAAATAATAGTTTTTATGTACCATAAAGTCTTCTGGTATAGTGGTAGTCCCATGACCTTCCAAATGAAAGGTCATGGGTTCGAGTTTCGCTTGAGACAAATTGTTCCAGCTTGAGCCAGTGAGTTTTTTCAGTTGTGGGTCCCGTGTTCGAGTCCGCTGCGGGTACAACCCATTGGGAAAGACATGCATGACTTACAGGAACACCCGTGCTGCTCCCGAAGGAGTAAGGGTTTAAGAAAGTTGACTTAAAAAAAAAAAGTTTTTATGTTGATAATTATTTTAAGATGATATATACCTTTATAAGTTTATCTTTATAAAACTAATAAAATTATGTGAAAGTTGTAAATTAAAGGGGCAATTACATATATCTTTCTAAAAACTTCATTAACTACATATATTCTCAGTTGAAAATTTTATTTACGTATATCCTCTTCATTATTTACATATATGTCCAACTAGATGATGAAATCGATCAGAAGAACGCTGGATGTTGGAATCGATCGGAAGCTGTAATCAGAAGGTTAGGATTGAGATCGATGGAATAAGAATAGTCGTATTTCTTGTAATGTTAAAAGACTAATTTTATATAAAAAGGGAATATATATAATTTAAATTTTAGATTGATTATATATGTAATTAGGGTTGAAAATATAAGAAATATGTAATTTTACCTGAATTAAATAGCGGTCAACTAAGGTAGACACGTGAGCACCAACATCCTACCCAAAATTGATTTCTGCCACAAATCTACTCACACGTGGCAGCCCCTCAACGGCTAGTTTTCTACTTGTTAATCAACCATTCAACCTCCCGTGAGCCATTTTCATCAACAGTTAGTCAAAAAATTTGTTCAAATTAGTTAATTTTCAACTCATCTTTTATAAAACTATTTAATCTCATTGTTTAAATAATTTAATTTGTTGCTTTTGTCAACTAATTTTTCTTTTTTTTTGAAGATTTTATTAAAAAAATTATCACATAAACTATGTGTGTTAAGTTAACTCTTGAACAGAAAACGCACATAAACGAGAAAATATCGGAAACTTCGAGTGCTTTCTACGAAGTATAAGCGATATAGGAGGAAGTTGAATTCAAGTGGACCCCATCCCTAAAATATATTTAAAAAAAAAATAAAAACTCAAACAAACCAAATAATTTCTCTCTCCCACTATATAAACAAACTTGAAATTAGCTTCCATTTACAAGATCTGCTCTTGTTTCCATCTCAACAACAACCGTTATCTCAATACCAAGAAATTAGGCCTCATTTTCCACTTCAAAAAAGGTACTTAATTTGATCTTCTTTTGGTCAATCTGCATATGGGTTATTGTTATTTTTGTATAAATGATCTGGGTTTTTGTTCTTTTGATTGATTATATATGATGATAATATCAGGAACAAAATGGCAATGGGAAAGAATCCAGGCTTAGGGTTGGTCAAACGTACAAGTTCATTTGGTAGAAAGAGGGTCTTGATTTTGAATCATATGGATTTTGATTCAGTTGATGTTACCACACCCAAAAAGAAGCAGTTTCTAGAAAGCAAATCTGGGTTTTGCTGTGAAAAGTCTTTGTTTGAAGCTCTCCCTCAAGAAATCTTGGTAAGTTTCAATTTTCAATCAAATTTTTTGGATCATTTTTTTTGCAGATTGTTGACCCTTAATTTATGAACAGATTAAGATACTGTGTGGAGTGGATCATGATGATTTGAAGAGGCTTTTTCATGTATCTAAATCGATACGAGAAGCCGTAAGTTGTTTATTTTACAAATAAGTTATAATTTATAACTAGAAACATTAAAAAAAAATGTTAAGAGTACTTATTTTGATATATAATATGCAGGCTTTGATTGCAAAGGAATGGCATTTTGAATATAAGACACCTAAGAAGAACCGGGCTTTTAGATGTTCATTAAACTTAGAGGAGTTTCCATCCAGTGATTTTGACGAAATCGAAGCTCCGAATGCTCCAAGACAATTGAGAATTCATGGTTCTCGATTGACTAGAAAGAATTTGGCTGGTATCTGTGTGTCCTTGTTTGATGAGGGTGATTTGTAGATAGGTGTTGGTATGGGTTGTACATTGTTCTTCAATCTTTTCATTGAAGATGTGTGACGTGCTTTAGGTGTTTGTACATTTAGTTTATTATAAAGTATAAGAGTAAGGGGCTGTTTGGTAATTTCTGAATGATTAAGTGCTGAACCATTAAGAGAATGAGTAAGAGACACTGAAACAGATAAGTGCTGAAGCAATAGTGTTGTTTGGTTGGGCCTTTGAACAACTGTGCAGAATGACTATTTTACCCATCTGAACCATTTTGTGCTGAATGAAATTTATCTGTAGACAGACCACAAACAAAAAATCTAAAGTACTACATCAACACTACAAAGATTAATCACAAATCTGCAATACAATCTTATTTGTAATGTTCAATATTCAATTCAGTGCTATTAAACCAAAAACCAAAATTACTACTACACAGAAACATGTATTAAACCAAAATAAGATGTTATTTCAATTTCACTGCTATTATAAAAAGTTCAAATTCAATGCTATTAAACCAAAACAGAGAGGGGAGTCTGGATTCAACAGAGACCAAATCAAATAAAACCAAAACCATGTGTTATTTCAATTCTGGATTCAACAAAGACATAGGGTTTCGGAGAGGACAAGTGGGAGCAGCAGCAGAGATGACGATCGGTAGCAGGCGACGAGGGAGGAGAGGACGACTGGTAGCAGCGACGAAGGAGGAGAGGACAACCGGTAGAGCGACGAAGGGGGAGAGGTGTCTGGTATAGCGGCGTTTTTTTGAGAAGGAGATGAGGGGATGCAAATGGGTAAAATTAGGGTATATTTTTCATTCATCGAAGTTTTTAGGCTGAATCATTCAGAGCCTTTTTGAACCATTAAGAGGTGCCTTTTTTTGAACCAAACACCTCAACCTCTGACCGATTCAGAGGTGAGGTCTGAATGAAGCCATTCAGATGCAAACAAAGAGCCCCTAATAGTTTTGTTGAATGGTTCTTCTTGATGTATGGTTCTCTGTTCTTGGATAAAGATTGCAATTGCAATTTGCAAAGTGTAGTGTACAATATTTTATGCGCAATGTGCATGTGTGTTTCATATGGTTTTGGAGGGAAACCAAATTAATGAGATGTGAAAGGGAACAAGGTAGCGGGGTGCTGATTGAACATAATTTTAGTGTGGTGAAAAGAAGAAAATATGATTTTTTTTAATCACATGAATGTTGTTCTACAAGTATTACTAAAAGAAACTTTTATAAATTTAATTTATTGTGAAATTATTGAGTTTTGAACCAATCCCATGACACGTGTATCATTGACACAAAGTGCATATTTACGCAAACCACATCTACCAGCTTATTTATCTGACTCAATCGTCTCCTCTAATAAAAACACGTCATAAATCTAAAAGAATGAACAATATTAGATCAATTGTTAAATAATGAATATTAGAGGGTAGTTTATGTAAATATGGTTATAGTATATATAACCCTTTTTTTGTACTTCTAATCATTTACACAATCTATACAACTTATACAATTACACACACAAAGGTATCACAGCCAAGCACCTTCTGCCGCCGCTCAGCTGCCGGTCGCCACCACTGGAGCTCCGACATCTCTTCCTACTGCACAATCGGCTCTCTTTTTTCCTCCTTAGTCATTTTGACAATATCTAGCTTCATAATGGTCCACCATCGACTGTTTTCTAGCCTCCATACTCGCAGCCGCCACCAAAACCGTAAGGTTTCGTTTTTTCTGTAAAACTGTGAAAGTTTCGGCGAAACTTCCGCTCAACCAAACTTTCAGCATTACTTTCGCCACCATACTTTCGCCTCATTACTTTTGCCATTTACTTACGCCACCATACTTTCAGCGAAACATTTTTCCCTTTCCCGTTCTTTCTTTCTACATTTTGAACCATGGCCATAATCGCCACTATTACCCCTCAAGAAAAATCATTCCACCATTCGCACAAGTTTGGTTTTACCTTATTCCCTACAAACTATGGCTATTGGAAGACAATGCTTGAACCCTTCCTCCTCACAAACAATTTCTTTGGCTATATTGACGGTTCTATTCAGTGTCCAGCATGAGTTATTGCCACTGGATCTGATGATACAACAGCTATTATAGTAAATCTCAACTACTCTACATGGGTCCCCAATGATGCTCATGTTCGAATGATTATCATTTCCACAATTTCTGAGACCTCCTTTTCCAATGTTCAGGGCACAACTGTCCGTAAACTTTGGCTCTCACTTAAACGGGCATATGCCCCCTGCCTCTAGGGAATGCACGTTTAAGTATTTATTTTAAATGTAAAGTACCATTCTTGTAAATGTCAAAGTTTCTTTTTATTCTTTAGTTTCTGTTTCTTTTATTCTCTTTATTACTTTTATTTTATAATTTTCTTTAAAATTCTGTAAATTAATTAATCAACTTACTTATTTTATAAAAATATAATATTTTTTATTTAATTTATGTATTTTCGTTTATTTGACCGTTGGAGCTTTATTGGCTCTAACTAGAGAAATTGAATTCTCTCTTGTTTATTTGGTTAGCATAGTTAAAAAACGGTTGAGGCGTGCGCCTCTAGGTGAGGCGGTAAGAAAACGAGTATGAGGCGACACCTCAGGGAACATTTTTGTGCGTACGCCTCAAAAGGTCGAGGCGTTCAAAAAAACGTTAAAGGCGTACGCTTCGAGGCGGTTTTAGGGTTTAGAGGATGAAATTAGTTAGGAAAGTTCTATATTTATAAGATATATAATTTTTATATGCTGTTTTAGACTTTCTATAATGAAATTAGTAAGGAAAGTTATATATTTATAAGATATATAATTTTTAATTCCGCCTCGAGCTTACGCCTCGGTTCGCCCCGAGGCTTACGCCTCGTGAGGCGAAGGGAAAACGAGTCGAGATGCTATTCCGTTCTTTTAAACCTTGTTGGTTAGTTTATCATATTAATTTATCTTGTTTTATGTTCACTAGAATTGTTTCGTGTTCATTGTGCAGATCACATTGTCATGGTTTGGCAACAAATTTTAGTGATTTATGGCTCTTTCCTTTTATTGGTCATGTTGGGATAAGCAGAGATGTGGAGTTATCATTGATTTTACGGTGCCTAATTTTGTTTGTGTAGATAATTTTGTAATTGGACCAGTAGCTCAGTACATCCAAATAAGCAAAGAAAAGGTAAAAACAAAAACACATGCTTGTTTTTATGATGTTAATCTTGATGATTATTGCATAACTGAATTAATGCACAAGTGATATATGATAGCAACAACGTTGTTTGCATGCTAACTCTGTTGTAATAACTTTTTGCAAATACATCCGGAAGATAGGAACATTATATTGAATTTTTGTTTTAACTTTAAAATCAAGTGTGTTGTATTGGTATTTAATTTGACTTCATTATTATAGTTTTTGTTAGTCACAAACAAATCGCGAGACTCAAATGCCTCCTAGCCCGTTTGAAGTTTATTACAAGTTGCATTTCAACGCAAAAAGATAAGGATGGCAAAATGAAGACGCGTGTATTGAATATGTAGGCGACATACTCTCTTTGTTAAAAGCTTACATTCTTGGACTAAAACTTTGATAATTTTGAATTTGGATTGTTATTAGTTTTAAATGTTTCTTTTTTTACCTTTTATTCTGGTAGGAAAATATTCTTCCTCACATATAGGAGGTTGTAGCTAAGTTAATTTCTGAAGGTACGACTCTAACTTACTACCATGGAATATGAGCTAGAGAGAGTCAGAGAGAGAGAGGCGATCAAGAGAGTGTGTGCCAAGGTGAAAACAATAAAATATGCATGGGAGGCAGGTCTCAGACTTGTTTTGAGAAAAAAATATTTTTAGATGACATCGGAAGCTGAATCATCTTCACCACCTTCAAGGGAAACATAAGCTCTTTGAAATCAGGTTGCTTCACTCGAAGAGAAACTGAAACAACGCAAAGAAAATATATGACAAAATATCAATATTCATGAGTTCAAAGTTTCCAGATTTTGAGTACTCAGTATCCGCACATACGAGGCCCGAAGCAACTGGTTCAGATGAACAACTGAACGACGGTGATAGTGAAGGTTCTATCTAGGATGTCAGTAAAGGCTTATTTTTTTATAGTTTATTACTTTATTTATTTAATATTGTTTTAAATTTCAGAAGTAATCAACTTTTAGTATTATTTGTTTAAATGTTTGATTGTATAAGGTTTTAAAATTTTGAACTCATGTGTAAGATACTATTGATAAAATTCATCGAGTATGAAAAGACATTGTATTAGAGACTGTTATTAGTCCTAAAAAGAAAACATATTCAGGATTGAAAAATTTGTTATACGATACTAATTTTCAGTCTTTAAAAAACATGTTCAGGATTAAATAATTTGTTATAGCATACTGATTTTCAGTCTTTAAAAAACATATTCAGGTCTGAAAAATTTGTTATCCGATACTAATTTTCCGTCTTTAAAAAACATAAAGGAGACTAAATAATATGACAACTAAGATTATTTTTTAGTTGCTAAATGAAACATATTAAGAACTGAAATAATCTGTATCAAAGACTAATTCCCAGTCTTCAAAACATCTTATCATGGACTCAATTGTTACAGAACCCAAAACTAATGCAACGTATTTGAGACAAAATATACTTTGGTTATGGACTAATTTTCACTCCCTAAAACATGGTATCAGAGACTCATTTTCAATCCCTAAAAACATGGTATCAAATACGGATTTTCAGTGCTTAGAAACATGGTATCAAAGACTGATTTTCAGTCCTTAAAAACATGGTATCAAAGACTAATTTTCAGTCACCGACGAAATGTATTCGGGACTGAAGTGGCGTGGTACCGGGGGATAAAATGAAGACTCAATTTATGTGTTTTGGAGACAATTGAGACTGATTTTCAGTTACTGATAACACTATCTAGGACTAGAAATAGGTGACTGACCCGTGGCTGGCAAAATTAGTCCCCGGTGACCGTTAGGTACTGATTTCGGCGTATCAGGGACTAATTGTTCAGTCCCGAAGGATTCGAACCTACGGGCCCAACTTTGTGTCGAAGGATTCGAACCTACGGGTTATATCAGTTCCAAACCGGTTTTTTTAATGGTTTCAAACTAGTTCGGTTCCGGGTGGGAAACCGGTTTTCTTGTGCACCACTACTTAAACTACTCCTAAAATCCACCTATATCCCCATGTAAGATTTGAACACTCACTACTTGGATGGGCTAGGCCAAGAGGCCATTGGCCATACTACGTATGAACATAACTAATAATATATAATTTTTTTTTAAATAAGATGTTCTGTAGATCATAAAAATTTGAAAGCTCATCAACCCATTCACTTAAAATTAAAGTCTCTTTTGGTCTATGTACTTATTTAACCCATCAACGATAAAAACAACCCAACAAACACTTTCTATATTCCCTGCAAGTACACACTTTTTTATACTTGGGTTCAAATAGCCAATTGGTCATGTTTCCAAAGTTCATCAATGCTCAAAAAAGGCTATAAACTTTCTAATAATATTTTATATTCCCTGCAAGTACACACTTTCTAGACTAATTCTGTAAGAGCATCTTAATTCTCCCAAACACAAATGCATGTAGAGATGTACACCTCCTATAAATATATTTGGGTGTAACATATAACATTTTAGGTTTTTTTAAAGACCATACAAAAATAGTTATATTTTTATAAAATAAATAAGTTGATTAATTAATTTATAAAATTTTAAATGAGTTCGAGTTAAGAAAGGCTAATTATATACCTTGTACAATCAGTAAATGAATCCTGGATGGAAACACTAAGTTTATTATAACATTCCCTAAAAAATCAACCACGATAGGATGCTTCAAGGGCTCAATTCTATTAAACAATTTTTAAATATATACGTATTAAGATAATAAACTTGAATCATTAATAACCATGCATATAATCTAATAACAAATGATAAGTTCAATCATATTCCTGTTTTCTTGATGCTAACTAAATATTTAAACAATAACATTCATGATTTTACAAAAATTAATAAGTTCTCGGTACCAAAAACACGTATCACAACTCGAAATTTCTTTATCTTCATCAAAACTCCAACTCCTTCTTCTAAAGCGAACGGCGTGATCTCGCTCTCGGCATTTTGTGTTGACTTTTTCTAGAGTAATCGGGTTGTTAATCCACATTTGACTTAATACCGAACTAATTTTATCTCTACAATCTTCCACATTCCCGTATCTTGATCTTGAATAATTCATAGAATTCAGAAGATTTAATCCTTGTTGATCCCCACTCGAAAGAAGAATCATCCCGTACACATATGTGGCCTCCGGGTGTCCTTTCTCAACTGCTCTTTTCAAATACTCTAGTCCGGATTCCACATTAACTAACTTGAAGTATTCTATCTGTAAAACAAATCATAATTAGTTAAAATTTTGAATAATAATAAAAAAGATCAAGGGTGTCGGTTTGGAACCGGTTTAATCCCAAATTAACCCGTGAACCGAACTAGCACCCGATCATAGTCTATGAATATATATTGAAAGTTATTCTTACCATTCCTTGTCTGAATAGTGACTCGGAGTTTCCTTTGTTGAAGCAGTGAGTTAAGAAAGACAACACTCTTTTACTCGGTGGAAACCAATGAGTTAATGGAAACTTGTCGATTGAAATACATTGGAAGATGTAGTCATCTTTTGTTGATTCGAGAAAATCTTTGCAACTATCATTAATAACAAAGAAAGACGATTACAATAAAGTGGCAGGTAATGGGCGACAACTGTATAATAGCAAAAGAATTGATTAAAACAGATAAGTTAAAACCTAAATCAGATATTTAATTATTTACTATATAACAATATTAAAAGAATATCAAACGGATTACCTTAATTTAGCATTGAAAAGATCAGTGAACGAAGACGATGCAACCCTAGCAAAAACGTCAACTAGGAGATCTCCCGGCAGCGATCCAATGGTCTTCGTTGATTCGTGATCGAGTTTACCGACTCGTTTTTCTCCATGTCTACGAACTCTCAGACTCATGTTATCGTGGGTGATTCTTCTTGTTTTTCTTGGAACACCCATTGCTACTAAAATAAATTGCCAGAGGTGATTTCAAGAAAACTATGGGTTATGGCCTTTTATACATATATTGGAGAGTTTTGAGTAGGGCTAGAATATATGTTACTTGTTGAGAAAGTGTGAAGATTTGAATTAGAACCCTAATTGCCGAAAATATATAGAAATAGGCGGTGATTAATTGCCGAAAATATATACTTACCATATATTAGTTTTATGGTTTCATAAAAGGGAAACTCTTAGTTTTAAATATGGTAACTAAAATTTTAAAAGTTTGAAAGCAATCCAATTAAACAACCACTTGTAAATTGTAATTAATGAAGTAAGATACACTTACCATATATAATTTGTAGATAAGTAGATTGATATCTTATATACAAAAAATATGATTAAAAAATTATATAAAAAAAAGCTAAAATAACAGTAACTAAATCTGCCTATCAATATAAGCTAAATAATAATATAAAATTGTTAGTGTTGATCAAAGTCAATAAAATTACTATCTTATAAACAAGAAAAATAGAAAAACTATGACAAAAAATAACATGTTAATTTCTTAAGTTGGTTAACAAGTGAGGGGCCTAAACGAGTTAAAACCCGGGCTCATTTAATTTTAAAAGTCTTGAGCTCGATCTTGGTTCGTTTTAAGATCTACGACAAAATATCAAACTTGATTCGTGAGTAGTTTTACAAAATTGAGCTTGACTCATGCTTTATTATTAACTATTTTCATAACTATATACATAATAAATAGTCTATCAACATGTAATTTACAATTTGAAAAATATTTTATTTTCCAACCCACCGTTTTCTCACCTCCCATGCAAAGGAATCATATTGTACCTCAAAGCACTTGAAGATAAGTGTGATAACCGTACCAACATCCCACCACAATTTCTAGTACAAATATAATACAAAACACATAGTAGCTATTATCATACATGAAATAAAACTTTACCACATAACCTTTGGTTTCAATGGCAGATATTGAAGTTGAGGAAATAGTGGTGGTGAGCGACGTTAGTGAGGGTTCTAGTAGCGGTGATGACAGTGGTGTGGGCGGACGATTGTTGCCTGAACCGATTAGGGGTGTAAGGAATTGCCGTGTGCCTCCTTTTGTGACCAAACTCTACGATTTGGTCAGTAATAAAGCCATCGACTCCACCATATCATGGGTTTCGAACCATAATGTTGCTCAAATGGAAAACCAAGTTTCTGGTGGTGCTTCAAGTTTTGCTATTTGGAATGAGGTCGACTTCGTTAAAAATGTCCTTCCTTTGATGTCAAAAAGTAATAGTTTCGATAGCTTCATTACCCAACTTAACAATTATGTAAGATTTCAACCTTTTCACTTCTTATTTTTTCTTTAATTCTATAAAATTTTGATTATATACTTGTGATAGATTGATGCACCTATTAATTCTTATATGTTTATATGAAATTAGGGTTTCAAGAAGGTTTCTTGGGATCGTCACGAGTATGCAAACGAGTGGTTCCAAGAGGGAAAACCGCATTTGTTGAAACACATCAAGAGGAGAAACAAACAAATTATATCTGACAATGAGAAACTGACGCATGAATTAAAAAAACTTGAGAGTGAATCCAATGAAATCGATAATGAACTATATGTGTTCAAAGAGCATGTAGATAACACTATATCTAACCAGCAAAAAATCCTTCGATCCATAGCAAACGTTATCAAAGCAACATTCGATCACAATCATGAAACGACTGACAATGCTACACCAAGTTTGATTATGGTTGGTCAACAAAGTCGTGAAACGAGTGAGATATGTGAATCAAGCTTTGTTCCAAGTTCCCGTGATTAATCCAATCAAAGAGGAGAATACGAATTAGCATGATGGCCTAGTTGAAACTCGTGTTTATGAAAACTTTTAAACCAGTTTAGTAATGATTTAAATGATCTTTTGTCTAACTTTTAGGTGTTTTTTTAAAAAAAAAGTAATATATATCCACCTACTTATATTCATACAATTTTTGTATGAAACTTGCTACATAGTTTATTTAGGTTTACTTTTAGAATTATATTGAATCATGACTCTTTATGTAAATAATGTTTGTTATATATTTATAGCATGGTTCTTTAATCCTTTCATTGAAAATCGTTTATTTATTCATTTAAACTTAAATGAAGAGGGAATAGTAATTATAATTCGTCACTGATAAATTTTTTAATTCCAAATGAAAATATAAACATCTATTCACTTTGCTAAAAATATCAAACTCCTTAATTGTTTTCCTAACCAAACATTACATGAAATTCACATTTCAATTAAATGAGCTTTCAAAAAATTAATTCGGTTGGTTTAACATACCAATGATATTTTTTAATTAAATTAAACATATAGCTTATGCGGCTAATTTGTTTTTTACATTTTAACAATATGTGAAATATATAATAAGAATCCATTTTACGGTAGTAATTCAGGGTCTAAACGATCTGAGCTACATGTGAGTTATTCAACACGATTCGTTTAACACAAAACAACATATTTTTTTCGCTCTATTTAAAACTTAAACTTAAAAATAGTTTATATTTTAATGTCTAACGTCTAAATGATTGTGTTTAAAGTTTTTTTTTTTAAATACTTGGAATTTTTTTGTATTTTCTATATTTCTTTAATTTTTAAAGTTGATTATTCTATTTGGCCTTCAAAACTCCGAAATTCGGTTTAGACTGAATTTGAATAACGAATTCAAATTAAGGTTTTGAATATATTCGAATCGGGCCCTATTCCAACTGAATTTTGAATTCGGTTTTCAAACCCGAATTTATAAATTAAAATAGGCCGAAAACGTAGTACATGAAGTATGAATAATTCCCTAGATAACCCTGATAGTATACATCGCCTGATTTTCTCTCCGAAATTGTTAATCCATAACCAGCATATTGCAAGACAGTTGGGCAGCCCAAACGACAAGCCCATTTACAAAAGTGCTTGGACTAAACCACAACGGTCTTCAGTTGTTTAAGTTGGGTTCAAATAGTATTGGGCTTAATTTAAACTCAAAAACGGGCTTTAGTTGTTTAAGTTGGGTTCTAATAGAATTTTAAAAACTCAAACGATCTCCGATTGAACTCATTCCACGGCGTTGGAACTGGCTCGTCGAACCCTAAATCCAAATCTCTAAACCCTAAAACTAAAAAAGTTAAAACCTAAAACTAAACCCTAAAAGCTAAAACTAAACCCTAAATTCTCGTTTGATGGAGTGAGACTCCTGCCGGCTTCAGTTCTGTCCTCCCCAAATTCTCGTTTGAATTCTTATTCCACCAAGGGTACCCCTGTGCTAGAGGAAAAGGATTACGGTATCACGGATGCCCAAAAAGATGCTATCATTTCCAGGCTAAAAGGCCCGTCTAACGCTGTCTGGGCAGGTGATATGTATAATTGGGTGCAGGGAGAACACAACTTTTTTGAAGATCAAGTCAAGTATCTGGATTTAGATTATGACTACAGTATTGAAGATGTTGATTCAGATGAAGAAAGTGGGACCGCTCAATTCTTTGCCAATCAGATTAAGTTGGGTAAGCAAAAGGCCCAGGTAAACGTCCCGTCTAATAAGTTTTAAATGAACGGTTCCGTTTTTAAATTGCTTAGTAGGTGGGTTGTTGTCGTTGTTTGGTTCTGTTTCCTTTTGTTTCGGGTGGCTGGAGTTCGTTACCAGATTTTTTCTTTTGCCCTTAACCCGGTTCTCAAGCTTCTTAAGTTTATATATTTTGGTGCGGGTATTTTACCGAGAACAGGTCTTGGGTTTATGGTAGATTGATGGGCTTCTTTTTTATATTTTTTTGGATGGACAGTAAGGCCTTTTATTGGGGTGTTTATTTCCGGGGGACAGAGGCCCATCAAGGGGTTCGGCAATTGATTAAAAGGATGAGTCGGTTTTTGTTTTTTTGGAAAGTCAAAGTGGGCCCATGTCAGTTGAGTATTGATTGTTGTAGGCAACCCAATTTTAGTCTGATTTGGTTGTTTTGGAAGCCCCGCCGTGGTAACTTTGGCATCAGGCTGCTGGCTACTTCTCGGCCCAAGGGGCTTATATGGTTGGGCCTGTTTTCTGGATTTCATGGGCCAGTCGTTTGGTTTTATTTGCTGGAAGGCCCAAGTTAGGTTCTCTCTTTTGAAGCCTCATTAGTTTTCAAGCCCAATTTGAAGGCCCAGTTTGTGTGTGTTTTTCGCTTATGTATTTTCTGTGTATTACTCGGTATTGGACAGCCCATGTAATGTCGTAGGTAGAATTTTTTATCCTTTAGGGTCGGCTTATTTCTTTGCATTGGATCCTCCCTAGTTCTTTAGAGAGGTATGGTTTTCTTATCCTGGAGAGGTTTGGGGATGGTCCATTGGGCTTTGTATTGACTTTACTAACTCTCCGGACCAGTGACTCTGGTTTTTGTTTTCGCAGTCCTTCCCGCCTTTGGTAAAATGTATAGAGCGGGGGAGGATGTGCCTGTTTGTATTATTTTTTCTTCTTCTATTTTCCAAGGCTACGTCCCTTTTATCCAAAACAAAAACTAAACCCTAAAAACTAAACTCTAAACCCTAAAGCTAAACTTAAAGCTAAAACATAAACAAACTAAACCCTAATGTTAAAATCTAAAAGCTAATATAGCAAAGCCTGACGAACCGGTTACAACGCCGCTAGAATCAATCGGAATTCGTTTTAGACGTATATCGAGTTTTCAAAAATTCGTGTTTGGATACTTAGAGAAAACTCACTTTTTATTTGATCATTACTCACTGTAACTATTTAAGGAAAGAAATGTTATTTTATAACTTAACTAGGTTAGAACCCGGTGTATTACACAGTTTGAATAAATTCAATGTTATATACTTAGTGTCACACCCTGGCCGGCGACGGATTATACGCCGGGGCTGACGTGGCTGTTCATAAGCACATGATCATCTATTAATAAGTGATAATATTATTTCATCATAGTTAAAGCATCCGTTACAAATAGAAATGGAAAAACAAGAGGGTTCAAACATAACACAAATTAAATTTAATATTTATTAAAGCTAGGTCCATAGTCCTATGTGATCATGTAGTGTCCTCAAACTGGTGCACCTGAAACATGTGAGTAAATGTCAACTACAAGTAGTTGGTGAGTAACATAGGTTTTGACACCAAACAAACGTTAAGTATAGTTTACAATTCAATATGTTCAAAGCATGTCTAAAGCATATATGTGAAAACATACAAGGTTCCAAGCGTACAATTCAAACCTGGTAATGGAAAACTAGATACGTAATCCCACTGATTGCCATTTTAAAAAAGGGGCAAGAGGATACCCAAGTTGTAAGTTGATACCCAACAAAACCCGCCAAGGTTTTGTGGTAAGTTATAGTTTCGGATTCCCGTATAAATGATCATAAAAGGTACTACCTTAGGCTTGGGCTGCAAGTTAATGAATGTACTGACATGAACACATGTAATGGTCACGGGGTAGTTTAAGACATAAAGCATAAAGATCAAAGCATAAGAACAAAGGAATTGAATCGTGTATGAAAGATAGTTAATAACATGTTTCACCCCAAAAATAAAAATAGTAAAAAGGGGCTATGTAAACTCACTTTGCAATGAGTAGCTTGAATGTCACACAAGTATTTTGTTTGTTGGACAAATGTTCTAGCTAACCACAAGGTTAACCTATGTTTGATGGAATATATGTATCAATGATTTGTACAAATGAAATAGGGAATCCTAATATGTGAGGAGATTGATGTGGGTGTCCTCATTTTAATAATAAAATAATTATTTGAGTTGCAAATAATATTTTATGTAAATCTTTGAAAGAATGAATAAGGATTTTGTTTGTTTTTTAATAATTATATAAATGTATGAATAAATAATTAGGTTCCTTTTGTTTGTAAATGAATACACAAATAAATAAATGAGTAGTTTTCTTTTATTTGCAATCATAAATTAATAAATGGATAAATAAATAAATGAGTAATAATTAGTTGAGTAATTAAATAATTTACTACATAAATAAATGAATAAAACCTTTTATTTGATTTATGAAAAATAAAATTAAATTTTGTGAATAAACCACTGTTCCTACCCTATAAATAGAGTCCTTATTCTCATATATTATTCGCACCTCAACGATCCTCTAGGGTTCTTTAGCTACTAAAGGTCGTTCTTCTCATCTTTTTGAATATTCTAGCTTAAATCCTTCCATTCTAAGTAAGTTCTTCTTATGTTCTTGCTTATTCATACTTTTCCTTTCAAAAAATCCCTCATAACTAGCTAGATCTATGATCCCTAACATGTTTATGTTATAATCATAGACCTATCCAAGATCAAAAGCCCTATTTTAATTAAACTTGTTCAAAGCTTTTTATTTAAAAGCTTAGTTTAATCTTTCTTGTTCCTTTCAACTTTAAAAATCATGTTTTTACTAAAACTCCTTATTTTTAAATTAAATTATTTAATATTCAATTTCTATCTTTACTAAACTCATATTTTCACTTTAAGTATGCAAATAGAGTAAATTTCAAACCAGTATGTAGTTATCTGGCAAACATTAAAGTTCTGGCTAGGAAAAGACGGGGTTCTGATCCGACCAACTATTTCCTGGGATTTTTCTGTTGGAGGTACTACTCTGGAATGATAACCATTCTATTAATTAAAAGTATATAACTGTGTTTTAAATGTTCTCATATAATAAAAATAAATTATATAAAAGTTTGTATAAATATTTGCAAAGAAATGGGTTTATAATCGTAATCATAGTTAGTTGAAAGTGGTTGTTGTACACTAGAATGGTTATCATTCCAGAGTAGTACCTCCAACAGAAAAATCCCAGGAAATAGTTGGTCGGATCAGAACCCCGTCTTTTCCTAGCCAGAACTTTAATGTTTGTCAGATAACTACATACTGGTTTGAAATTTACTCTATTTGCATACTTAAAGTGAAAATATGAGTTTAGTAAAGATAGAAATTGAATATTAAATAATTTAATTTGAAAATAAAGAGTTTTAGTAAAAACATGATTTTTGAAGTTGAAAGGAACAAGAAAGATTAAACTAAGCTTTTAAATAAAAAGCTTTGAACAAGTTTAATTAAAATAGGGCTTTTGATCTTGGATAGGTCTATGATTATAACATAAACATGTTAGGGATCATAGATCTAGCTAGTTATGAGGGATTTTTTTGAAAGGAAAAGTATGAATAAGCAAGAACATAAGAAGAACTTACTTAGAATGGAAGGATTTAAGCTAGAATATTCCAAAAGATGAGAAGAACGACCTTTAGTAGCTAGAGAACCCTAGAGGATCGTTGAGGTGCGAATAATACATGAGAATAAGGACTCTATTTATAGGGTAGGATCAGTGGTTTATTCACAAAATTTAATTTGTTGTAAGGACTGGATTGCAAAAGATGAATAATAGTTTTTAATTTCATAACATATACTAACTTAAGTGCTCATAAATTTTATGTTTATGACTCCGTTTCATCATAAATGTAATTATATATTTATTTGTTTTATTTATCTTTAGTAATTTAAAACACTGGTAATGTTAACTAACAATGTTATATTTTCAGTATAAATTGTTTAAATGGTTTAATTATCATGTGTATATATATATAGTTACATATATATTTATAAGTAGACACATAAAGGATATAAATTCATAATCAAAACTTATAAGTTTAGATTTTGTTATTATATCAAGGTATATATATTTATTTCATAACAATCATATAAGTAAGTATGCACACTCATGAATTATAATGAATAAATATGATATTTTCATAAATGTGAATCATAAAGTAATGAAATTACAATTTGCCGGAATAGTTAAAATAAATGTCGGAATTTCCTGGGGATTACACTTAGTAAATAAAGATTTACATATTACATATTTATGATATATTACATAGTTTTTAATACAAACTCTGGAAACGTTATGTAGTTATTTTTTAAAAATGTTTTATAAAAAGAATAAAAGAAATGTTTTATGAACAAACCTATTTTTTTTAAATAAAAAACTTTTTATAAAAAGAATTATAGAAATCATTATCATTTAATATGAGAGAGAATCGAAAAACAAAAAATTATAAAAACAATTAAAGAAATTTGTATAATTAATAGGAAAGATATTTGAATCAGAATCTATATTATATAATAAATAAAGGTTTTTCCATGCCACGTGTCGCCAACATATACATTTTTATCATTTTTTTCTCGCATATCTCTCTTATTAAATACACCTCTATCTTTTAATAATAATTATATTTTTAAAGAAAATACTAATTATACTAATAAAACACATTTATTTTAAATTATCCCTTATTATAAGAAACTTTGAAATCTAATTATGTAAAATTTATTTTCAATCAAATAGTAAATGAAAGTTAAATTACATTAAATAATAATTATCGTTTTTTCGAAACCCAATTATATAATAATTTTTACATATTTTGAATTTTGTTTTCAATTTTTAGTATATGTAATAAATTTTTACACATGTAAAATATATACATAAATATTTAAAAATTTTATGTAATGATATTTTTCACCCCGTGTGTAGACACAGGTTATAAACTAGCTGGTAATTAATAAATGTTATTAGAATTAACAAATACACAAGGGAAGAGGCAACCGTTAGATTAAACAAGGTAAAATAAAACGAGTTCAATGACAAACAAATACCTATAGGCTAGAAGGTTAGAACATAAGATAACTTGTACATAAAAAGGCTAATTTGTGTGGGCCGCTTAGGTGGGCCTGGACACCCGTCCTAAAGGGCGGACCAGCCCGAACACATTTAGTGGGATTTTTTTTTACTCGAACTAAACTGATACTTTTTTTAAAACTGTACGTTTCAACTCAAACCCTTTTTAACCCAAAACCAGTAAGACCCAGGGCCGGCCCCGAGGATTCGAATGCCCTACACGAGCCGAAAAAAAAGGCACATAACGAAATATATAATTTTATAAACTATTTTTTAACGAAAATTAACGTTATAGCATAGACATAACAAAATCATAGTATCAGAATGACATACCGTAATAACGAAAATTTTATAAACTATTTTTTGTTTCCTTTTACGTTTTTGAGCACCCGATGCTTGTTTAGGAGGAGGCATAGTTTCTTTAACAATTTAAAATAAAAAAATTAGGGTTAATATCAAATAATCATTCTACCAAATTCCAGGTAAGGCCGATTCCAGGTAAGGTAGCGACTGAATTTTTTTTACTTGGTCTAAGTGGATCTCTTGCTATATGGGACTGGGCCAGGCCCAACAACCCAACCTTTTTCTTATTAAGCCCAAATAAATCATTATATTTTAAAAAAGGCCATTGTTTTTTAAAAAAATACCTATTTTTTTTTTTAAAAAAAGGCTCAATTACTTTAAAAAAAACCCAATTTTATATAAATTTTTTGTTTTGGGCCCCTCGAGATGTTGGACCCCCTACGGTCGAGTTGCCCGCAGGCCCATTGGGCCGGCCCTGGTAAGACCCGTTACCAGACCCAACCCACTCATTATCATGCTAGGCTTAGATGCTTTTTAACTTCCAACATGATTTTTTTTTGAAAGGCGAACATTGAATGTGTGACGTCGCACCCTCCGTTACATGGGAGAGCCTCGTCCAACTCCGGTCAATATGTTGTCTTAACCGGGCCCATTTGGCTTCAGAGTTGGAGAGCTTTCAAGGAAAAACACCACCCAATACGGCCTTTCGGGGCTTGAGGGAGAGCCGAGGCTCCAACCTGGATCGACGTGGGTAAAACCCTGGTGCATCAGCCTAAAATGCCTCATTTGCGAAGCCGCATAAATTAATGGTAATGGCAGGGATTAAACTCGGGTCCCTTAAGAATTCAGTCCTCACCTCAACTACTACACCACAACCTCTTTGAGTAACTTCCAACATGATTGAAGTTGATATTATTTACTATGAAGTCAACGGCAAAAGTAGAGTTGTTGTAGGGGCATGCCTATATAATTTTCCATACCCATAAATTATGGTGAGAACAAAGAAATTTCCATGCAATGAAACATATATTAATGAATAATTTAGTTGGTTGGAAATTGTAGTATTAAATAACTCAATAAATATAAAGATGTTACTTTTATTGATAGCAACCTTATATTTATATATGATTAAATAAAAAGAGTTTTTCAAAAACAAGTTACGATATATTTATAAATGTTTTTCTATGGGCTTAAATTTTCATAAATACAAGAAAACGGTTTTTCACTTTGGTGCACAGTTTTAACGTTTACATCTTTTGTGCTATCAAAGTTTTTAAAAATGTACACAAACATGATGTATAAAATTTTAAAAAAAACTTTATATTTTTTTTAATTGGAAATGATTAGAAGTTAAAAATGGTTAAGTTCTATTACAATGAAAGCAAAGCAATTGAAATAAAAATATTATAGTCAATATATGTATTAACTGAGAGGAATAAAAATACATATTAAATTTAAAAAATAAAAAGCAAAATGGGCAAACGTAATAGAGGAGTGGTGGTCCTTATCAAATGGAAACATAGTCCAAAAGTCCAATGTTTGATCTATTTCATTTATTGAGGTCTAAAAATTCAAATGGAAAAAACTATTTATATATAAATGGGATTTTTAAAGAAAAAAATTGAGTAATCAAACAGCTGAAAGACTAACGTTGATATGGAGAAATAATATAAGGCGGTTTCTAAAGTTCTAGCCAGAAGACTAAGGTTGGTATTAGACTCGATCATCTCAGATTCTTAAACCGCTTTCGTCTTGGGGAGAAGTATTCTTGACGGCCTATTATTATGAACGAGCTTATTTCTTGGCTTAGGAATGTTGAATAATTGGATCAAACTCGAACAATAAAACACCGACAATATTTATCACAAAGATCGACTCATTTTATTAATATCAAATACAACACCAATTACATGGATCCTAACCATCTATTTATAATAAACTTATATTAATCCTAACCTAACTCATACTTAATTAAATAATCAAATAAATAAACAAACTCAATCCTATTCTAATACGAACTCAACAACAATTAATAAATTAATATTAATAGCTATCAAGATTAAATCTCCATTCTCCCCCTTAATCTTGAATTTGTACCTCCTAGATCCTCGATCCGTAATAATACTTGCATATCTTTAATTTTGATTTTTGGACAACCTTCCTTGCTTTTATCTTTCCGTTTCCTGTGCTTGATATGCACCTCCGACCCACTATCTCCAATCTTTCCATTACCACATGATTTATTTGGCATGTCTTGCGGCTCATCATGAAACAAATTATCAGCTTGGTTATTCTTCACATGCCCAATACTTTGACCTCTAACATCCATCTTTTTATTTACGTCAATATATTTTGCTTTTTGAACCGGCGAGATTTTGACATTATTTTCCATCACAACTATTGTCTCATTCTCTTTTTCTTCACTTATCTCACCTGATTGAAAAAATAGTTTTTTAGAAGACTCAAAAACTTGCGATTTGACTCCCGCCATTGCCGAATCTTCTCCGACAAACATATTACCACCGTTGGTGGTCGCAACATCTTCACCGGTAGCCACCGGAATACTCGTAGCCACCATAACACTATCCATAGCCATTGAAATACCAACCATCTTCATTCGGCCTCTTTGGTTGATACCCTTCACTCGTAGCACCTGTAATACCCATTGTGCCACCGACAACCATCGTCTCACATCCTTTTCTGCCATGTTTATTTTTCACACAGGAATTCCCTACCCCTTCTTCGTTCCACTGAATCACACAGATTCCTTTCTCTTTTGTTCACACAGAACTCCTTCCCTTGGCTCACACAGAACACGATTTTCTTGGTCTCCTCTGGCTCACACAGAACCCTTATCTCTAGCTCACACATAACCGATCTCCTTGGTCTTGATCTTTGGCTCACTCAGAACCCTTTATCCCTGGCTCACACAGAACCGATCTCCTTGGTCTTGATCTTTGGCTCACTCAGAACCCTTTATCTTTGGCTCACACAGAACCGATCTCCTTGGTCTTGATCTTTGGCTCACTCAGAACCCATCAATAGTTTCGGTATTTGGCTCACACAGAACCTCTTCTTGGTCTTGATCTTTGTTCCTTGTTGCAGTATTCGACCCAAAAACAAATAACCTCCTGTCGTCCACTTCAAAATTCCTGGAAGAATTGTTGCTTACACCCCACACAAAAATTCGTGACGGCCCATTTTTTATTGTCTTATGTTTGATGGTTGGGAGCTTGCTTCCAAATTTTATTTTATTTTCTTTTCTTTCGAATCCCCTTGATTTCTTCTGTGACGGCTCCAAATTAATCCACGTACTAGCTTGCCTGCTTCTTTTCCTTTCTCGATCAACAGTAGCAGTCCACAATTAATTCTCTAGCTAGGCTGCTTGTTTCCCTTTTCAATTACGTGACACCTGTGAAATTCCAAAATCCAAAACCTAGTTGTTGGACTAAAATCCAACTAGGCCCAATAAGGCCCAATATGAATTCAAGCCCATTTGAGGCCCGGTAAGGATCCAAGCCCGTTAGAAATCCAAATTTACACAATCTGAATATCATATTAGTCACACGATTTCATTTAATGACTTGTGACGCGATTCTGATAATTTTAGAAAATATATAAGAACGTACGCGATTCAGTAGTTTTAAACGTTAAGCGCGTTAAACGTCGGTTTTTACCGGGTATTCGACAGAACGATTAAGTAAAATAATGAATTATTAACATTATGTATTAATATTCATTTGGAAAGACTGTTTGGATAAATACACGTGTAGTACGTGTATACGGACGTTAAACCACGTTAGATCCTCGTAAAACTAACGATTGCGGTACGGTTATTACCTATATGATAAGTATTTGTTTTTAATAAAATTGTTATTAATAACCGGAGAGCGAAACGATAAATCCGACGAACTGACTCACACACGCGTTTTCAACTCATACCGACTCGAATATCCTCCGATAATAAGCTAACAAAATAAATGATTTGAATATTTATTTTAGTATTAATATTTATATTAGGGACGACAAATATTAATCGAGAACTAAAGACATGATGATATTTTGGGTTTGACACGGTTACTGGTAGGTAGCCTACCCACTTAAAACCCTATATATATATATATATATAATTTTCTTGTCCTTTTCCTCATTTGCACAAAAATCACACACACCCTTGTGTGTGTTTCTAGAGAGAGAACCGAGAAGAAGAAGGAGAAAGGAGGGCCGGCCACACTTTTGGGCGGACGAAACGACTACACAGCGGCGAGGACGGCGGTGGCGGAGTCCGACCGAGCAGCCGGCGGCGCGCAGCAGCGGATCACAGCGGACCGGCGAGTGGCGGCAAGTGCACCACCTCATCTGATAGATCTCGACGTCCTGAGTCCGATGGTGGTGGTGGTTTACACTAGATCGCGACGGTGGTGGAGATTCCGGCCAAAAATACTTTTTCCGGCGAGTTCAACAATTGGGGGCTTTTGCTAGAAAAGAGTTCCTAAAGGCCCGATCTAAGCATACGAAGAAGTTGGTTCGAAAAAGTGTAGTTTTCCGGCCAAAAATCATGAATTCCGGCCACTGCCCGGTTTTCCGGCAACGTCGGCGGCGGCGACCGGAGGCGGCGACCGGTGGATCTGATGGAGCTTGACGAGATGGTTCCATGGCCGCTTGAATCACCTCAATCGGAGTTTGTATGACCAAGTTATGAGCGAAACAAGTTTTCTTCTCGCGTCGTGCTCAGCTTTTCGTACAAAACCGCTTAGAACGGCTTGTACGCTAAGGTATGAACAGAAACACTTATAGATCTATTGTCGGGTAGTAGCACGGGACCTAGAAAAATTGTCGGGGACGTCTTTTGACAACGTTTTTCGGACACGTTAAAATGTGTTATAATTATATAATTTTTTATATAGTTATCAAGTAATTAATGAATTTAAGTATGGTTTTAGTATTAGAATCTAAAACGTGGTTTATTGGATTATTGGTGTAAATTAATGTTGGAATTGGACAATTGGATATTGTCTGGTTTAGCCAAAAACAAACGGGACTCTGCCCGATTTTCTAAAAAAAAAAATAATAATAATAATAAAGAGTTTTGTTTCTACAACTAAGATGTCCTCAACATGGTTTGGGTTTAGATTTGAAACTGTAATGTTAGGGCACGATCCTAGTTATATTGTTATTGATGTTAACAACTTTTGTTTGAACAATAGGAACCGTTTAGGAATGTTGCGCCCACACATCGTCACACGAGACACGTAATTTTAATGGTTTTTGAGGGGCATATAATTTTTAAAATTTATTAAAATTTATATATATATATATAAAATTATATTTTATAAAAAACTATAAATTTATATATATATATATATATATATATATATATTATAAAGGGTTAGGTTCAAATGAGAACTCTAAATATTTTGAGAACTCGTCAAAAAACCAATTAATACAATTTTTTTGTTTTCATTACTTTTATTATAAAAATACAACATAAAACATGATTTATCTCTCCAATTAATACATCTATTCTCTCTAAATTATTCTTAAAAAACTTTATACACATGTGTAAATGATAAACACTTACACATGTGTATATATTTTTTAATATATGAATACATGTATATTTACATATATAAATTCATTTTTTTATGTTGTATTATAGTAATAAAGGTAGTAAAAACAAAAAAAATGGTTTTGATTGGTTTTTTAACGAGTTCTCGTGAGTTCTCAAAATATTTACGAGTTCTCAAATGATCCATTCCCTATATATATATATATATATATATATATATATATATATATATATATATATATATATATATTATGGGACATGTTCAATTAAGAACCATAATTTTGACGAGAACCAAAAGAACAATGCATTTCTATACAAATGTAAGGATGCATGTATGCATTTGTGCATATATGATGTAAGGATGCATGTATGCATTTGTGTAGTAATGTATGGTTCTTTTGGTTGTCGCCAAAATGATGGTTCTTAATTGAACATTTCCCTATTATATATATATATATATATATATATATATATATATATATATATATAATATTTTGATAATTTTCGAGCGGTATTTCTCAGTAGTGGCGCTTGACATTTGAAATCTCGGAGACGCCTATATTTGATCCACATGTTGATAACAAGTTCAATTAATGAAGTTCATAGTTTATAGTTTATACTTTCAACCCCCGTAATATTAGGTATTTTCTTTTTTATTATTATTGTTGTTTTAAATCAAATTAAAAAAAAAACCTACACAAACGTAGAAACTAGAATGAAGGGTCTCACATGATCCTTTGACTTCGAACAGCCTGACCACCTAAGATTGAAGTATCTTTATATCTATCTAATTTAAAATTCTAATTTCTGATTTAATTAAAGAGATTGACATAATAATAAATAAAGGTCGTAGCAAGACACTTGTTATTCTTATGTGTATCCTTAACATTTTTTTTCGCCTCTATATCTTATTAAATAATAATAATTTATATAATTATTTTTATAGAACGTTTTTATTTAAAAAAATAGGTTTGTTAATAAAATATTTATATAATTTGAACATTTCTTTCATTCTTTTAATAAAGCATTTTTAAAAAATAACTATATAATGTTTCTATAATTTGTACGTCAAAAATATGTAATATGTAGATCTTTATTACTAAGTATATATAACATTGTATTTATTCAACATGTGTAATATACCGCGTTTCTAACTTATATTATAATAAATGAATAACTATATTTGCTACTTGTCGACTTTGGGTGAAGTCTAGATTTTTGTTTCCCGCCTCTCTCTCTTCTATTAAATAATAATGTTAAATAATTTAATATCTAAAATTTATTATAATATTTTATGAAAGAGTACTAAATCATAAGAAAATTTCAATTATATCTTATTTTAAAATATAATTTTATAATTTTTAAATCTTCATTATTTGTTATTTATAATTCTTAAATTTTTATTATTTTTTATTTCACCAATGACTTATAACATCTAACATACAAATTTTCATAAAAACTGATGTTTTATAACAAGTTGTATTTATTTAACTCATGTAATACATGAGTTTTAACCTAGTAACTAATACATACCAATTATTTCATATTAAAATAACTTCCTACTAAATATATGCAATTTAAAAATATAATAGTTATAACTTTTATTTAGTAGAATGATAATTTTAGCTTTTTTACCAATTATCGAATACTCTATCTGAGTTTTGATATAGCAAGTCAAATTAGGGGTACACATGACAAAACATATTCAACTATATATACTAATTTCTTCTAGCAATAGATAATTATTTTGAGATAAACTAGAATAGTAAGATGATAATAGTTTGCCATTGTAACACCTTAATTTCTGAGAAAATACGAGTTGAATGACTAAAATGGTCATTGGATGAAACCTTAGGGGTTAAAATGACCTTTTTATTAAAAGTAGAAGGTTTAGAATACGTTGGACTTAAAGTTCAGGGACTGAAAATAAAAATTATGAAATCTGGATGGATGTCGGACCGACATCATCCTTCCCAACGGTCCGAAGTGAACCAAGGGTCAGATATCGGACCGACATCAATTGGATAATGGTCCGATAGCCGCTATTGTCACACCTCAACCGTGCATGATAACCACGGGTGCGACTTAATTGATAAAAGAACACAATGGAATAAAGACATTTACTATTAAAGTTTCATAATATTAAACACCCAATTACATAAGTTTCAAATTAAACCAAACAAATCACATGTTCAAAAGACAGCAACTTAAAATAAAATTCTTCAATTGATATCTAGGCAAATCCTATGTGTTCTTGACTTGACCTATCACGAGTTTAATCACCTGAAACATGTACGAAAAACAAGTGTCAACTAAAATAGTTGGTGAGAATTCACAGGTTTAATAAAAGTATATGTTTGGCAAAAATAACAATTAATATTTCAATATCATCATATAGCACATAAATAAAAGAGTAAACTGTAGTTTTCGTCCCTGAGGTTTAATGGTTTTAACAGGTTTAGTACACTCCAAACACTTTGAGTCCCTGAAGTTACATTTCTTAACACTTTTGGTCCAATTTCGTTAAGTTTTTCAGTTAAATAAATGACCAAAATAGCCACTTCATCCCCACTCCACCACCACCAGCCGCCACCACCACCTGCCATCACCCCCACCTGCCGCCCTCTCTTTCGGTAGTCCCTCTCCGGCGGCCGACCACCACCTTCGGGAAACTCTTATCTGCCGTAATTTCAATCAAGAAACTCTCTAATTCCCCCTTGTTCCACTCATCAAAAATCTCAGCTAATTCTGAATTACTTAACCCACCAACATTTTTTAAAACATCATAAGTTTCAGAAATCAATTGCATATCACCATACTCAATCCCATTATGAACCATTTTAACAAAATTACCATTCCGAGCACCTTCTTCGCCGCCGGAAACTCCCATTCCGAGATAAAGCAGTCTTTTGCTGTTGGCTTCGACAATCCGGCGTTCGATGTTCTCGTACCACTCATTTTCGCCGTCGATGATGGTGTCTCTTGGCTCTATGTGAGCGGATAAAGCAACGATAGTTTGGTCGACCGGCACGCCGGCTTTGACGAGGATGATGACAGATCGGGGATTCTGGATTGAGAGTACGAAGTCGCGAGGGGTGTGGTGGCCGGTTAATGGGAGGTGGCCTTCGTTGTGGGCGCGATCTAGGGTTTCGTCGAATTTCGAAGTGGTGCGATTGTAGACGGAGATTGGGAATCCTTTTTCGGCGATGTTGAGGGCTAGGTTTTGGCCCATGACGGTGAGGCTGATGCGGGAGAGAGTGGCGGCCTCCATTGAGAGAATTTTGGGGGGTTTTGGAGAGAGTTTGAGGGTTTGAGGGAGTGAAATGAAGGTTAGTGATGAAGATTGTTATAAAGTGGGATTAATTGGGGTTGGTGACGGACTCGTCGATGGTTTCAAAAGTTGGTTGGCAGGTGGGGTGGTGGCAGGTGGTGGTCGGCTGGTGGTGGTGGCGGCTAGTGGTGGTGGAGTGGGGATGAAGAGGGTATTTTGGTCATTTAACAAGATTTAACTGAAAAATTTAACGACGTTAGAAAAATTGGACTAAAAGTGTTAAGAAATGTAACTTCAGGGACTCAGAGTGTTAGGGGTGTACTGAACCTGTTAAGACCATCAAATCTCAGGGACGAAAACTGCAGTTTACTCTAAATAAAACAAACACATGATTAGCAAATCCAACCTAAAATGACGAATAACGAATAAGTGGTACAACTCGCAAGTTGCACTAATAACGAATAAGATGTCCAACCAAAAGTTGTCCATAAAGTATATGCGGTTTCCATCTTATGGCCCATATCTGTACTACCGTTGGCTTGAAAGTTTCAAGTTAAGGATTTGCAAGTTTAACGTTATCATACATATAAGATTCACTTGTTTTAGAATTGTTTGAAAACAAACGTGTTTTAATGTGTGCCAACGCGTTCATGTTTCCCTCAAAACGATTAGAATAAAGTGGGGCTATGAAGTCTCACCTTGAAAGCTAGGCGAGATAGGAGACTTGAATAAATAGACGAGGTGAATCACGGCCTAGACCCTAAACAAATAAATAAACTAGTTTTAGGGTAGGTTCGATGGTTACGAGTGTTAGATAGGCGGTTCAGGTCATAAGGTTATGAATTAGATGCAAAAATAGAGTTTTAGCCGATTTTCAGATTTGGACAGCAAAGTAGCTGAACAGAAACATGCTTGTTAAAAATATCAAACGATGTCCAAAAATTATGAAATTTTACAGGGGATTAGTTTAAGTCATTCCGAACAAGTTTTGTTTAGAAAGTTGTTATGTTTGAGACATGGATCATAGCCAAAACAGTCAAACAAGACAGAAGGTACTGAAAACGGTTTCTGCCCCGTTTTGGCTACTACGGAGCCATACTTTTGAATTAGAAAACGAACCAATTATGGTTAGAAAGGAAATTCGACGAACTACGTCGTGGAATTTGAGTTTGCTCAGTTTCGATTAATTATCGTCAAGTTATGCTCATTTAAAGTCAGCACAGTTTCTGTCCAAAATCAACGGTTGCACTTAAGTGGACCGTTTAGGGTCTTAAGATTACCAAACGCGTAAATAAAAATTAGACGAATGTTATTATGTTATTATAATACATAATATAATCAGATTACGGTAGCCAAAACTTCCCATGTCACCGGTCTAGCCATGATATTCACATAAGCGTTTTGGAGAATCACAGAATGCAATCGGCATAGCCAACACGAGCAAGCGGATTCTATATTTAATTAGCGTGTGAGTTCATATAAGTGATAATATAGAATAAATAACATGTTTTAGTTTATAAAGAACATACTAAAGCATCGGCAGAGCCACTTTTACAATAGTTGTCTTGAGGATTCGCAGAATGCGACGGCATAGCCGCCATTGCAAACGGGATCCTTTGTTTGTTAGTTGGTGATGTTAGCTTGATTTATTAGTTTGATTAAGATTATTAGAGGGTTTTTAGAGCTAAGGTTTTACATATCAAATGATCATGGATAGAAAATAGAAAAAGATTGAGGGGGTGAAGAAAGAATGAAAAAAAAGATGGTATTGAACTTCAGAGGGTTACTTACTTGTTTGATCTTCAACTCTTGGAATCCTCTAATGATTTTCAAAAAATTCAAAGGGGAGGGCAAGGATTTTGCAACTTATGAAGGTTTGGGAGTGTTTGAGGGAGAATTAGCAAAGAAAACAAGATCATAAGCCTTCTATTTATACTAATGATTGAAGGGGTGTAAATATGGAAAGTTTTGGAAAACAATTTAGAGTTTTAGGGGCCTCAAATATGCGAAATTTTCCTCAATGGGGCTGGGTTTTTTGTGATTTCTTGCTTGGGCTAGGTCAAAGAGTAGGTGGGTTGGGTCCTAGCTTGACCCGGTTGAGTGCGCGCATTCGAAAATTACGATTTTAAGCATTTCAAAGCGAAATTGGCAAATGTTTTCAACATGAAAGTTGATTGTCATAAAAAAAAGAGTATGTTTAGCTAAAAACATTTAAGTTAAAGTTACGTTATTCGCGTATGGTAGTTGGCGGTCGGTGGGCGAGAAAACAGCCTTTTTGATCGTTTTTTGAATTTCCGGATTTATTTAAGGAAAGTTTTGCAAACAAACTTTGTTTTAAATAAATAAATGAATATGTTAACCATTTAAAACAAAAATTAATGTTATACGAATTTGTCGATCGTGGACGGTACGCAACTAACGGCTGTTTAAAGTCGAACAGTCGCACGAAAGTACTAACTAATTCTTTTAGGAATCAATTCACATTGAATGGAGCTGTAAGAACATGTATGAGATGTATGGGGTGATTAATGTGTATTTAATGTGTCATAATGATCAATTAAGTCTACGTGTAATCCATGAATCGATCACAGATAAGTATAAGTCTTTGAAATCAAGTATAAACGTAATGTTTCACAAGTGAAATAGTATTGTAGCAATGTATGAATAAGATCTCAATTAAAATGAAATGTCATGCGGATTCTCTTTGATAAGTTTAGAACGAGTACAAGTACTAAAAATCAGAAGTGTCATAGTCTCCCCTACTTAAGAGAATTTCGTCCCCGAAATTCAGCTAGTAGAAGCTGTAGGGTCTAGAAAGAGATGAGGGTACTTGAGTTTCATCTGGTCTTCACGTTCCCAGGTGAACTCAGGACCACGCTTGGCTTCCTAACGAACTCTCACGATAGGGATGCGGCTACGCTTGAGTTTCTTGACTTCACGGTCCATGATTTAAATGGGCTTTTCGACGAAATGCATAGAGTTGTCGATACGAACATCATCCAGAGGAACTTGAAGTGTGTCATCAGAAAGACACCTTTTGAGGTTTGACACATGAAAAACGTCGTGAATGTTATAAAGTTTAGTTGGTATCTTGAGTCTATAGGCTACTGGCCAATCCTTTCAAGAATCTCGAATGACCCAACGAACCTAGGGGCAAGCTTTCCCTACTTCCCAAATCGGACAACACCTTTTCAGGTGGAAACCTTGAGTAAGACTCTATCACCGATTTGAAATTCAAGGGGATTCCTACGGTTGTCAGCATAACTCTTTTGACGATCACGAGAGGCCTTGAGTCTTTCTTGAATTTGAAGTATCTTGTCGGTGGTTTCTTAAATGAGTTCGGGACCGATGATTTGAGCGTCACCGATCTCGGTCCAACACACCAGAGATTAACACTTCCTACCATATAGAGCCTCGAAAGGGGCGCACTTGATGCTCGTATGGTAACTATTGTTGTAAGAGAATTCGATGAGCGGTAAATGGTGATCCCAATTTCCACAAAAATCGATCACATACGAACGGAGCATGTCTTCCAAGGTCTGTATGGTCCTTTCACTTTGACCATCTGTCTGGGGATGGTAAGCCGTGCTAAGGTTCAAACGAGTTCCCAAAGCTTTCTATAAAGATTGCCAGAATCGGAGGTAAAACGGCTATCACGGTCGGAGATAATGGATAGAAGGACACCATGACGTGTCACGACCTCACAGATATAGAGTCCGGAAAGCTTCTCCATTTTGTAGTCCTCACGGATTGGGAGAAAATGAGCGGATTTGGTTAAGCGGTCAACAATGACCCAGATGGAGTAATGACCACTAGAGGTTCGCGGAAGCTTAGTGATGAAGTCCATGGAAATTTGCTCCTATTTCCATTGAGGGATTTCGGATTGTTGGAGAAGACCAGATGGTTTCTGGTGCTCAGCTTTGACTTTAGAGCAAGTAAGGCACTTCCCTACATAGAGGGCGATGTCTTTCTTCATTCCTGGCCACCAATAAAACTCTTTCAAGTCGTAATACATCTTATCAGCATCGGGATGACAGAATAACGGGATTTATGTGTTTCATCAAGGATAAGGGTTCAGAGCTCACTCGAGTTGGGGATCTAAATTCGACCCATGAAGTAAAGGAGATCATCGGGTTGGGGTTCCAAATGCTTTTCGGCACCACAATCCAATTCCTTCTTTAACTCATCATTTGCAACAACTTGTTTTTGGGCTAGGAGGATCTTATCTTTGAGACTGGTTTGGACCAACATTCTCATGGCTCGCACACGGGTGAGTTTAATTTGGTCCTTGCGACTAAGGGCGTCATCCACCACATTAGCTTTCCCCGGGTGGTAACAAATTTCGCAATCGCAGTCACTAAGTAATTCAACCCAACGTCGTTGCCTCATGTTGAGTTCTTTCTGATTCAGAATATGTTGAAGGCTCTTGTGATTGGTGAAAACCACACATTTAGTGCCGTAGAGATAATGTCTCCAGATTTTCAAAGCAAAGACCACCGCAGCTAACTCAAGGTCATGAGTGGTGTAGTTCTTTTCATGAACCTTGAGCTGTCTAGATGCATAGGCTATGACCTTATCTCGTTGCATCAATACGCAACCAAGACCTTGGTTTGAGGCATCACAATATACAATGAAATCATCATTGCCGTCGGGAAGACTTAGAATAGGGGAGCTGCACAATTTCTGCTTAAGAGTTTGGAACGCATCTTCTTGCTTTTGTTGCCAGACGAAAGGCTTATTTTTCTGAGTTAATGTAGTGAGAGGCAGGGCGATCTTCGAAAAATTTGAGATGAATCTTCGATAGTAACCTGCCAAACCCAGAAATGAACGGATATCAGTGGGTGTAGATAGTGTACTCCAATTCTTGATAGCGGTGACTTTGGCTGGATCGACGTGTATACCCTGGTTGTTGATCACGTGACCCAAGAAATGAACTACTCTAAGCCAGAATTCACACTTGGAGAATTTAGCATAAAGTTGTTCCTTCTTCAAGAGTTCCAAAATCAGCTTAAGGTGAGTTGTATGATCTTCTTTGGTTCGGGAGTAGATCAAGATGTCATCAATGAAGACAATGACAAATTGATCCAGGTAGGGTTTGCAGAAACGGTTCATGAGGTCCATGAACACCGCGGGCGCATTGGTTAACCCAAAAGGCATAACCATGAACTCGTAGTGTCCATAACGAGTTCTAAAAGCAGTTTTGGGAATGTCCTCTTCATGGACTCGGAGTTGATGATACCCAGATCGGAGATCAATCTTCGAGAAACAAGTTGCTCCCTGCAGTTGATCGAACAGGTCATCGATCCTAGGTAGAGGGTAACGATTCTTGATAGTAAGCTTGTTTAGTTCACGGTAGTCGATGCACTTGCGGAAGGACCCATCCTTCTTCTTGACAAAGATAACCGGAGCTCCCCAAGGTGAGAAGCTCGGTATAATGAATCCCTTGTCCAGCAGCTCTTGCAGTTGGTTAGATAGTTCTTGTATCTCAGAAGGGGCTAGGCGGTACTGAGATTTGGCAATGGGGTTAGCTCCCGGTAAAAGATCAATCCGAAATTCAACTTGTCGAGTTGGAGGGAGTCCAGGCAAGTCATCAGGGAATACTTCCGGAAAATCTCGGATGATCGGTATATCTTGTAATTTCTTTTCTTCAGATTTCTCCCACCACATGTACCAAGAAAGCATAGTATCGCTTCCTTAAATTGCTACGTGCCTTCATGCAGGAGATGAATTTCAAACTTTTGCAAGGTTTCTCTCCAAATATTTTCAAGATCACACCAGATGGTAGAGGGATACGAATGAGTTTCTCCGAACAGTTGATTTCCGCATGATTGAGGAAAAGCCAATCCATTCCCACAATGATATCAAAACTCCCAAGAGTGATGGGAATCAGGTCGATAGAGAACGTGTTATCGTTGAGAGTTAGGGCACAACCTCAGACAACGGAATGCACAACAGTTAGTTTGCCATCGACTATTTCTATAGTATAAGCAGGTTCAAGAGCGGTACGACAAGTTTCAAGTAAAGATTCAAATTTTAATGAAACAAAGCTTTTATCTGCTCAGGTATCAAATAAGACAGAGGCATAACGATTATTGACGAGAAACGTACCAATAACCACGACGTTGTCATTTCTGGCCTTGGTTGCTCCTATGGCAAAAGTGCGAGCACATGGTTATTGTTGTTGAGCTTCGGGCATCGGTTTTTGTAGTGATTAGGACTGGTTGGGAAGTGTTAAAAGGGTGGTGGATACGCCGCTGGTACTACCTATATATAAACCCTTTTAATGCAGCGTTGAGAAACCATTACGAAGTTTTAAGGTAAGGACTAGTTGGGAAGTAAATCAAGCATATATGTGAAATGAAAATAAATGCTTGATACATTTAGGAGGTTGTGAGTCAAAGATACTCAAGATCCCAAATGAAATGAGATACCCGACCTATAATGTAGATCTCAATAAATAATAAAAAAGAGAACTAAAAGATTCCAACCCTACGGGGCTGAGGAAAAGAAAAGATAAACTCAAGGCCTACGGGGTTGAAGGAGAAAAATATTTCAAGCCTACGGGGCTGAGGAATGAATAAGGGGTCTGTATTGACGAGTATAAGAACCTTGCCAATACTTGGACCGGAGGTACAAACTATGATGGTTGCGAGGGGTTAGCACACCCATAAAATATACAAATACCGTGATCGGAGGTACGTCCGAAGATGGTCACGGGGGCCCCGAGAGCCTGAGAGAACGTGAACAATAATAAGAACCTAAAGGGGTTCATAATGAAATGAAAAGATGCAGTGTACTTACTTAGCGAAAGCTAATTCAAAAACGTTTTCCAAAACACTGCAGGAAAGAAGCACGTGGAATAGAGCTTCGTATGGACGAGGCTGGTCGGAGTTGAAGGATCCCTGTGTAATATGATGTAATTACATTATCTTATGTAAAACAATATTATAATAAAAATGATACCCTAGCCAATTTTTGGCAAGGTTTTGATAATCTGGGACCGTTTTTCGTAATAAAATACTCTGATAAAATAAGAGATAAATAGGATGTTTCAGCCATTTTAGTACCGTGACGAGCCGAACCTATTATGAGTGAACAACATCATTGCCGGTATTGGTATTATCGAAATCGGTATCGGTGTTCGCTTTTATGGTTTCGACGACCCGAACCGATAATATTTTATTTTTGTTTTTTCCCTTCTTTATCAAATACTTTTATGTTTATTTTTTATTAACATTATTTTTACTGTTACGCATACATTTTCATTTAAATTTTATTAACGATCAGCCTAACGCACGTCACGAAACACGGATTTAATCAACTAGTTATTATTTAATAGATGTGAACGGGGGTCATAAATCCAGCGGAAAAAATAATTTGAAAATAAAAATCATGGGCGACGTCTATAGTTGACTTTCTCTACCAAATTTGCCATGGTTGCCTATCAAGTCATGAATTCATTTTTAAGGCATCATTTGAATTATTTTTTTTCTCTTAATCTCGGTGGCAAAGCTTGAAGAAAAATATAAGGGGCTTGGAACTATAAAATTTTCGGTCGAATAAGTATAAATCAACACTACTGAGCGAAAAATCGGCCGAATACGTATAAAATAATACTATTGATCGAAAAATAGGGCCCCCCGCCCCGGACCCTCACTATACTTCGCCTCCGATTAAACTCGTGCCCACGGGTTTTAATTCTCTAGTTAAAGTTAGGTTTGATTACCCACAAAACTTTGTAGTTTAAATCATTGATTAAGAAGTTTGCAAGTTCCTTTTACCTATGTTTAGTGGAATAATTAGAATTTTGTTTGTTTAAATAAAATAACTAATTAACTCCCATGTAATCTAATTGTTTTTATATTTCTCGTCATGTGTAGTTGCTAACCATAATTAAACACAATTGACTAACAAACTTAGTTAGCATAACATTATTCTTTCCTCCATTTTAATCGATCATTTAATTAATAGGGATATTTACATATATCCCCTTCTTAAGTTGCTTTATTATATATTTACCAACTCTAGAATTTAATTACATATTTCCCCTTCCTAAAACCTATATATTACATATTTATCAAATTCATTTAAAATAACTTATTTTATTACCATTTTACCGTTAATGAACTAATTAAAGTACTATTTACATATATCACCTTCCTAAATATTTGTGATGGGCAATTGGGTAATTTTAAGTTAATTAGGAAAATATGTAATTAAATTTAGGGGTTGGGGATATATGTAATTTAGAAGTTTAATAGAGGAAAATATGTTAAAAAAACCTAATTAATAAACCACAAAAGTAATTGTTTTTTAATATATTAATACACTAATGTTCATTTTATTTTTATTTTTATTAATACTATTATTACATTCATTCTGACGTCACAATAAAGACTAAGAAAATTAGAGAAAGAAAAAGTATTCTTTTGAGTGAACCAAATTACTCCTAGACTAATCTGGTCAAAGTTTTGGGTGGTCATGACACAACCGTGTTTCAAAATTTTGGCCAACGATTTTATGAATTTATACTTCATTTCATCATTTGAGTTAAAGGTCGCAGACAAATCATTTGGAGCTGAAAACTGTCTATGTTTAATTGTTTATTTACGTAAACGAACTCAACGATTCGTGAACTAATTAAAATGGTTAATTAAAAACTCGAGTCAAGTCAAGATTAAGCGATTCAAATTCAAGCTAAAATTAAAGTCCATTTAATTAACAGTCTTGTTTCTTAAGCTTCATACACTAATATTGATTACGCTCGCGATCGTAAACGAGTCTATTACTTATATTAAGTATAATAATGTATATGTAATATAATATTGGTAAATACTATTATATGTATATATTTATGATGAAAGAAATAAATATTACATATTATGTTATGTATAATTACTTATGAGCCGACCTCAAACTTATGTTATGAAATATGATGAAAGAACCAACTTCAAACTTGTAAAATTACTCATGAGCCGACCTCAAGTTATAGACATAGTGTTCGAAAATGAGCTAAACTTGAAACCTCTTAAATTAAGTAAGCCGACCTTGAATTTAGTTGTACTAAATCTCCTTACGGAAGAATTAAGACATTTTACTTCATGTACTTACAAAAAAAGGTTTAATCTAGCCATAACCTCCTCCTAGCTTTCTATCAAGTCTCATGTTCGGTTCTATCTCAAATCAGGCTCTGATGCAGGTTTCCACTGTCCTCGGCTACATTAGTCTGGAACTCCCTAACTCTACGGCCTCATCGAAATGTCATAAGAAAGTGCTAAATGTGTTTTGCTAACCACCTTATGGTGTATTTGGAGAGCTTGAAACGAAAGAATTTTCAACAAGGCAATTTGTTTTTCAAAATTCATCGAGGACCCGTAAGTCTATAGTTTTCTTTGGTTAAACAAAAGGGGGAAACTGAAAGATTTCAACAGTTCTTTCAATAATTTGGTTGAATGATGTACTTGTAAGTTCCTGTTCAACATCCATCATCATTATCATATCTCAATCCCCATCAAAATATCTCCAAACCCATTACCAGTAAAGTACAACATAAGTTAAGATTAAAATATTACATTATTGAATACCCTTTTAAGATCAAATGATGTGGCCAAAACTCAAAAGTGAAAGGTTTGTTTTAAAATAAATAAATAAACAAATACAACTTTAACCAAAAAATTGGGACAAAACTAAAAATGGTAACTGAAATGGATATTTTAAAGATTTATACTAAAACTTTTATATAAATTTATTAGATGACAACAACACATGTGATGAGGGCAAAACGGGATATGAGATGACAACTCGTTCCTTGATTCGGAGATGATGACATTTCAAGAATGGTTAGAACCATTGATGAACCGCAGGGGTTCTTGGCTCCACCTCTTTGGCAGATGGTCCATCTTTTTTGTGGGCCAAGTCACCTCTCACTAAATATCAAAGTTTTCAAAAGTCTTATGCTCATCATTTCCACAGGTAACTTTTAAATTTATTCTTTACCCACTGGCACTCCACTCCAAATTAAAGATTGCCAGGGACTGGTTTGAACCGGTCCAAAACTAGTTAGTTTTCTGAACAAATATTAAATTAGCCATCTGTGGTCCGGACTAGTCTAAGTCTCCGTCCACTTTTACTTTTCTATTTTTTCTCGATGTCTTAGACCGGCAGTTTACTTTTAGGACGACCCGTCATTTTAAGGATATACCCGTTTGTCATGGTTAGACCATCCGGTGTACTTGTCATGCCTCACAACGTGGTCTACGTAGCGCACCACTCACTTGTGAAACACCATGCCTCTCAACCGTGGCTCACTGTAGTGACTAACTACCGTGACTTGCTTCCATAGAAAGTAATTCGGTTATATTTTTTTAATAATATTTCTTTTTTCATTTAATTTGATTTTTCTCTAATAATTTGTGCACGTAAAATTTTTAAAAAATCTAAATACATGATGTTTAATTTTTTTTAGTTACGAACATTCCAATATATATTTTAGAGTAAATTACAAAAAACGTCCTTGAGGTTTGAGCAAAAAATCATTATTCGTCCAATTAAAAAGTTTTTTAACACTTTAAGCGATCCACATTTTTATTTTTAACGCTTTCCGTGCAATTGACTAACGTTGATGAACGAGTCTATTAAGTCTCCCTCACGTGGCCATCACATGAGGAGTAATGTCATCTTTTCAACACCATTTTAAGGAGAAAATCCTTACGCTAAAGTCTCCGCCGATGACATCACTCAACCACCGCCATCACCTGTCCACCGTAGCAGTAGAAGTTGAAAATAGATAGCATGATTATCTCTCTAAAAACACATAGAAATGTGTGTGTATGTGAGCATCCCCACATCTGATTTAAAGAAAGATTGCCCTTAATGGAAAAGAAAGAAGGGTGAATCAAGTAGTGGGTCCAAGCATGCAAACAACTACACTCCTAATGAAGAGAATTCTAATGGCTATGAAAGTGTTGATGTTCTGCCATCAATCCAATTCCGACACCCAAAAACTCCTCGAAATCACCATCCCCACATCTGATTTAGGGTCTCCGTATGATGAATTCGTTGAATATGAGCTTTTCAATCTGCCATACATATCTCCATATGAATATTCAAGCATAATTAATCCACATCGATGCGAACCAGATCTGTCTAGAGAAAACGGTCAGATGGTCTACAAATTGCTGCTAGAGTATGGGTTCGGCGGAACCCTTGCTAAACTTATCTATAACTTTATTACTTGATAAATTTTGTCTGATAAATACAAAAATTACTTACTAAATTTGTATAAGTTATATTGTAACTCCCACATCTTTTGAGAGGGAGAACGAACCCTCCCTTATAAGGGTGGATACCTTCTATATCAAGACAGGTTTTGTCTGAACGCGCAACTCGTCGGGTGAAAAAATTCGTGAGTTCCTGGATGGGCAACCTATCGGGGTCAAAGCGGACAATATCTTGGCAATGTTTGCTTGGGCTGTTATAATTGGTATCAAAGCCAGGTTGTCGGGCCGGTGTGCCATCGAGGACGCTTGGCTCCTTAAGGGGGGTGGAGATGTAAGTCCCACATCGGTTAAGGGGGAGAACGAAGCCTCCCTTATAAGGGGGTGAATATCTTCTTTACCAAGACGCGTTTTGCCTGAGCGAGCAGTTTGTCGGATGAAAAAAAACCGTGAATTCCTGGATGGGAAACCCATCGGGGGCAAAACGAACAATATCTTGACACGGTTTGCTTGGGTTGTTACATATATCTTTTTTCCGTAAAAATATAACATTTATATGAATTTATTCATTCATCTATAATTAAGACAAGTAAAAAAGAAGATAATTCACATCATATTTTTGATGACTTGAAGGAGATTATGGTTGTGCCGAAATGATAGGGTGTTCAAAGGGAAGGTGACATCATGTGTTAAGATAGTGGACAATATCAAAGAAACTTTTTGTTTTTATGGATCACGAATAAATCTAAGTTACACGTATTGATTGAAGCAAGCGGTGTAGTTTTAATGTAGATGATGTAATGGTGTAATTTTTGTATATTTCGTATTCTTCTAGCTCCTTACTCTATTTTTCGTAATAAAATTTCGTCTAATGTTAAAAAAAAAAATAATAATAATGAGGATGAAAATATGCTATACACATTAAAAATTGATATTATTTTATGCTTTCTAACCGTTACGAATAATAAAACGAAAGGATGGTTAGACTCTGCCAAACGAATATACCAACGTATAGGAATTAAGATAAACATGTAGCAAAATCCCCATTATACCCCTTACGGGAGACTTCATTTAAGGAATAGCATAAAGGGGAGCGGCTCGTGATATACGTGGGACCAAGGGGCTTGGCTGTAAAAGTGACCAAAGTTTATTACAAATCACGCGTTTCCCAGATTTCCAGCCACCGACGCCTTATTAACTCTCCATCATTATCCGTTCACCTATAATAATTATCCTTTCTCCATCCACGTCAGAATTATGACGCCATCTTTCTTAATTTTTTGATAAATTTATTCATAAAATATAGAATAAATTACAAATTACGTTCTTTAAGTATTACCCAAATTTCAGAATGCGTCATTTAACTAAGAAAATTACATAAAACGTTCTTTATGTTTAAAAAACCTTGCACGTTACGTCCTTTAAACCAATGTCCGTTAAATTTCACCGTTAAGTCAGGTCACGTATCATGCATATGAGAGTATTTTGTGACTTTCACACATAAAAGGACTACTCTTGTAATTTGAGGGGAAGAAAGAGTCTGCTTGGATTTATTACAAGAATATTCCTTTGATGTGTGAAAGCCCCAAAATACCCTCATGTGCATGGCACGTGACCTGACTTAACGGTGAAATTTAACGTTCGTTAGTCTAAATGACGTAACGTGTAAGGTTTTTTTTAAACATAAAGGACGTCATTTGTAATTTCCTTAGTTAAAGAACGTATCCTGAAATATATGAACTTTTAGATAAGAATATTAAATTATAGAAAATAAATGTAAATATCGTTATTTACATTTATTTCTGTGTATTAATACGGTTTTGTAGCTAGGGTCTCACTAGAAGCAGCCTCAGCCTCTCTATTCTCTTGATTTTACTGGGTATGGTATTGATCTGTGTATTTTTCAATTGTGAAAATGCATATTTCATACGATTTGAGCTTTCTTTAAATAATTAAGAAAGAGGATAATTTAAGTGTGAAGTCATTAAAGTTCAAAGAAATACTTTCAAAGAATTCATAATATTTACGACTATATGCATTTATCAAAATAAAGTCTTTTTAGTCCCACACATATCTAACTATCTAAGTATGGCTTTAATTTTGGTCTACCCATGTTTTTTGACCTGAAATTTTGTTCACATCAAATGTACAATATTATTTTTATTTGTTAAAGGATATACAATTAAATTGTTTCTTTTATTAGTATGTGTGTTTACTTGTTCAACCTAATCCATTTTGCAACTTGTTTTTCTATAGATATATGATATTCGAAAGCGGTAACCGTATAAAGATTTTGAACCTAGGCGGGCGATTTTTTAACTTGATTTTTTTTTTCACATTCTCGTGAGATTGGTAGACGAGAATGATCTATATCGAGTTGGTTTTGTAGTTCCAAGGACACGTAGCTTATACGTTGTATGTGTGTATATATAATATCGATTATATTTTTACATCCATAGACATGATAATGTAAAATATAAAGTACATAACCAACAATATACAAAAATAAAAAATCATATTCTATGTTACAATACATATTTTGTGTATGTACGTATTTATGTATGTATGCATCTAGTAGCGGAGCAAAAAGATTTACAAAGTACAAAATATGTAATTATTTTTTGTTTTTTATAGAACCAAAATTATTTAACTATAATCTTGTAATTTTTTTAACATCTTTATTACCTATAAAAATTTAGTGGGATATAAGCATGCCTTTCTAGCAACATCATGTTATAAAAAAGAGCACACACAAATATATGAGTCTATATATTAATTCGTTTTACCTCAATATACATGATAAAAGTTATATATAATAATAATAAATATTGGTTTAAATAAGGGTTGAAAGTATATCTATACGTATGGATATATGCATGCATGTATTTCTTGTTAAGTGGCAAACTCAAATGTTGACTTCCAAGGGTTCAACAAATAAGTCAATATATTCACATATATAGCCCATCCTCTAGGTTGCTTACATATCTTTACTTTCCCAATTTCTTATGATCTTATCTTCTACTATCCAAAAAGTATAACTTGAGTAATAGAATATTGTTTCTATTTTAATCTTTTCAACTTAGTCTTTTTATTAAAAAGATAGTAATAATAGCATAAAAAAGATAATAAAAAATAAACTTAACATTTTATTAAAATGATACGTTAGAAAGATAAGCTAAGAAATTTTAACAAGTTTTTAACGGCGTACACATCACAAAAAATCCACTTCTAAAACCCACATGACCACTTTGTCGAATTTGAACATGCATCATTTTAATGGATATGAACACTAAGTGACACTAAGCCAATAGATCATCAGCAAAAAATTGAACATGTTACAACTTATAATAGCTAGACATATTAATATAAGTTGATAGACTTCCTTTAGACAAATTTCCAAAATTCATAAACTATTGTATGCTTCTTTAAAATACTATTGTATGTTTTATTTATATTTTTTTTATATAAACACACTTAGTAAGTGTTTAACTTGATTTTTAAAGGCAAATTGTCTAGAAATACATAATTTTTTTAGGTTAGTTTCAATTTTATAAATTGTATTTTGAAAAAGAACATTTTCGATTTTATATCATCAAAATCATTTTAAGCAAATATCAAAATGTAACCTCATAACAATCTGATATGTATCAATCGAATTGAGATAAATAGAATGAGGATTAGAGATGACCAAAATAATATTTAGAGAGAGTTAGACTAAATCATATCATTCATTCATAATCCCCATCCAAATGCAAAATTACAGTATTTAATCAAAGAAGAAACATGCTAACTCCTAAGCTACGTGGGAAGATAATAGAGTAATTGAAAAGCTAATTCTCCTAAATGATGCATGGGATAAAACTGAAAAACAACGTGCAACTATGAATGGGTCTTCACTCCTGGAAACGGGTCGGCTTCTGGGTTTGGGCTGATCCTTGGCACATATCACACTCTTTCAATCTCATCAATAACTTAGGTTTCAAAGTAACAGTTTACTCGTCATAATGATCGTAAATCCATATTGGTTGATTTTTACTATGGTTTCCCCATCAAATTAGTTATCATAGGATTATAACGAGATGACCGTCACAATTACAAACTAATGGCAGGTAGACGGGCAACAAGCTGCGCCGCTACCCCCTTCTGAATAGCAAATCCTACTCTACTAAACACAAAGTTCCCCCCATAAATATATGCGGTGTTACTGCTGACCACCCGCTGAACCCGCTTAAGGAACCGCACCGCATCAGGGGTGAGAGCGCCAAAGGTGTCAAAGGCAAACGGTACGAACACGTGCTGATTCACGAGGCAAGCTTTTTCGTGCTTAGCTACTTTACCCGTCTCTGCCTTGTTTATCGCCTGACCCGCCTTAAACCCATGGTCCCTTATCCCAACTAGGGGGGACACACCTGTCAAATCAACACATGCGTGTTTCCCTCCTTCCCATCCAAAAACAAGAATGTCAGCGGGCCGAAGGGTTGATCTCCCATCTAATGGGTCGGTCAAGAAGTTCACCGGGGCTTCCTTTTTAGCCGAGATCCCTGCCCGCTTAAGGACATAAAAAAGCACATCTCGAACTAGGTCATGTCGGTATTTGAAGCCCGGTAATTCTCTGCAATGGACATCATGCTCCCCAAAAGAATCCAAGCAAGCCTTCCGACAAACGGGACACGGGTCATCAACCAGGAAAAGGGGTACCATCAGCCGGTATTTGAGGATAGCCCGATATTCCATTGGCGACATACATTGCCCTAAACCTTCGATGGGAACAATAGACAGGAAATCCTGAGCATGGGGGGCTCGCAAACACTCGAGCACGGCTCGCTGCCGCGGGGACAAAGCGAACTTCTCTTCAAATGTCTTGACAATTTCACTATATAAAGCATTCGCCAAAATTTTCTGGGCTTTAAGGGGGGCGGTGTCTTTAATATAGAAACCGCCAATATCAAGTGGGGAAGAGAACTATGCAGAGTGTCCAACGCACCCCTGTAATCAGAGTCAAACAACCCACCACCACATTCTCGAAGAATGTGGTCTTGAAGAACCCAAGATTGGGCCCTTGAAGCCACAAAAGCATAGGAAGAGGCGTCCCCAGCCGAGCAAATCCCAAGACCCCCAAAGCGGGTCGGGAGGGAAGCTAACCTCCATTGGAGGTCCCCAAAAAAGGCACCCCTACAAACAACAATGTCCTCAATCGTTTTTCGAAGACCTGTGTCAAAAACAGAGACGGCTTCCCCGACATAAGAAGGCTGACAAGTCCTGAGCCAAAACAGCAGTTTAGCAACCCCCATGCACGAACGAAGCAGGAGGAGTTCGCTCTGAGGGTTCCGAAGGCGTTTGAGGCATCCCATCAGGTCAACCGCACGTTTGGCTCTTTTGAGGGCCAAAACACTAATAAACTCCCCATCTCTGCTGACAGCACCACCTAAGAGTTTCACCCCATGCACCGGCCTACCAATTTCCCGCGGAAAAGTAAATTGTTGGATACTTTTTATACTATACAAAATTAATAATTATCGTATGATTAAAAGCTTTAATGGAAAAATTCCAACTTAATTGTTTTTTTTTGAAAATAATTTGTACTTCTTTTAAGAGTAAAATTTATAGTATATAATAAATAAATGTTTTGATTGGACACTTTTCATTATTTCATGCATTCTTAACTTTTTTTTTCTCGTCTCTCTCTCCTGTTAATTATACAAATTTATTTAATTGTTTTTATAATTTTTTGTTTCCCGCCCCTCTCTCCTATTAAATAATAATGATTTCTATAATTTTTTTTGTAAAACGTTTTTCATAAATATGTAATATGTAAATTTTTATTATTAAGTATATATATAACATTGCATTTATTCAACCCGTATAATATATCGGGTTTATAAAGTTTAATATAATTAATATTTATATAAAAAAAATTAATACTCATCAAAAAAAATATTTTAAAAATTAACTTAACATAATTTATAACTGTCACGTAATATTTTATTCAACTCGTGTAATACACGGGTTTTTAAATACATAATTTTTTTATTACTAAGTATATAAAATTACATTTATTCAACCCGTGTAATACACAAGATTCTAACATAATGTTTCAATATATGTTTCCAACTTTCCATTCTATAGAAAAATAATCGAATATTTTATTTTTGACAAGATAATCACAATGGTCATTTTACATCGTTCATTCACTAATTATATATTAGTAAACTCTCTGTTGAAAATAACTATATTAGTAAATTCAATGAAAATAAAGTATACTCTGGGCTGGATTAACTTTATTATGGACATGTATTTTTAAAGGAATATTCAAGGATATGAACTTCTAAAACCAAGGGATTCGGGTTATTAAGTGTTTTCAGAACCGGACCGGTCGGTCGGACAGAGAACCGGACCGGTCGGTCGGACAGAGAACCTGACACATAACTGATCCGGTTGTGTATAGTTAAACCGATTTTATTTGAACCGGATGGTTACCGGTCGGACCAGTGAACCGGACCGTGTGGTCAGACCGGATTTCAAACTTCTTTTAATTTTTTTTTCATTCAAAATCTCATTTTCTGATTATATTAGTATTTCAAGTTGCATATATTATTTACTAGGTTAGAATCCTATGTATTACATGGGTTGAATAAATGTTATGTTATATACTTAGTAATAAAAAAATTATGTTTTTAAAAACACGTGTATTACACGTGTTGAATAAATATAATGTTATATACTTAATTAGTAATAAAAAAATTATATCTTTAAAAATGCATGTATTACACGGGTTACATAAAATATTACGTGACAATTATAAATTCTGTTAAGTTAATTTTTAAAATATTTTTTTAGTTGAGTATTAATTTTTTTTATGTAACCGAAAAATGTTAATTTATATTAAACTTTAATTAGAAACCCGGTGTATTACACGGTTTGAATAAATGCAATATATATATATATATATATATATTTAGTAATAAAGATTTACATATTACATAGTTTTTTTAATACAAATTGTAGAAACGTTATATAGTTATTTTTTAAAAGTGTTTTATAAAAACAATGAAAGAAATGTTCAATTTATAAAGATGTTTTATAAACAAACTTATTTTTTTAAAATAAAAAACGTTTTATAAAAAGAATTATAGAAATCATTATTCTGTAATAGGAGAGAGGCGGAAAACAAAAAATATATAAAAATAATTAAATAAAGTTGTATATTTAATAGGAGAGAGAGACGGAAAAAAAAGTTAAGAATGCATATAAAAGTGACAAGTGTCTCACAAAAATCTTTATTTATTATAGAGTATAAAAGTATAGATTAGTAAGTTATTTATAAATATATTATTATTGAAAAAATATAGTTGTATTTAATAAAAGAGAGAGGCGAAAAAAAATAATGAGAATAAATATGAAGGCGACACGTGGCATGAAAAACATTTATTTATTATATAGTATAGATTTAAACTTTCATATGTTATTAAAACTATAAATTTGCATAAAAATTGTTTTTATATTTTGTATTTATACACATAGTTTAAATTTTATATTATTTATAACGTTATCCAGTTTTAAATCCAGTCTAATTGGTGAACCGGTAAGACAGAGCTTCTCCGGTTGTGAAAACACTACATATTGGTATATACAACTCTTATCCGTTGATCTGGGGTGACAGGGTGTTAACATTCGTATGTTGCTATTATCTCTTTTCATGTTTGATGACGTGTATATTATGATAAAAAAATTTGAATAACTAAGCTGATTTATGTTATATTTTGTATATTTTTTCATTGTTGTTTAGATAGATAGATGACTTTTTATATGGCAATGACGTGGCCAATTGAAGGCCAATTTGTCATTCACCAAAGCTACGTAAACAAAAATTAGTTTCTTGATTTTGAAATATGAGTTTTTAAAAGTTTAAACTTTAAAAATATGATAATTAAATAAAAAATTGCTGATTAATTAAAACCAATAGAATTCAAATACAATTGGTTAATAGTTTTTTAACTATTTAATTAATAAACAAATACAAAAAGCAACAGAGAAAATAATAAATATGGAATTTAAAATTCAAAAGATGGATTAAAAAGAGTAGACTCGTAAAAAGGATGGAAGCTACAGTTTCAATTTGTTTCGTATTGTGATTTGTATGCCAGTTGGAAATTATTATAATTAGTGTCTATATATACCCTTATTCAACATTGGCTTACAATCCTCTCTTTTTCTCTCCAAACCTTTTATATAAAGTCTTGTTCACCACTTCTGTTTGAAGATAACACAACTGCCATTATGGCCGGAGGTGGAATTCCGACCGCTCCCGGCGGTGATAAAGCTTACCCCGGGAACCTCACTCTTTACGTCACATTTACTTGCGTTGTTGCAGCCATGGGTGGTCTTATTTTCGGTTACGACATCGGAATCTCCGGTAACAATACACCTTTCTTTCTTTGCTTCTTCTTCGTGTTACCATCTAAAATTATTTATTTTTATGTTTTTGAGGTTTTAAGATCGTATGATTTCTTAAAAAGGTTACGAATCTTTGTTTTTTTTTTTGTAAATAGGTGGAGTGACGGCGATGGATCCGTTTCTAAAGAAGTTCTTCCCGTCGGTTTACCAGAAACAGAAGGCGGATGATTCGGTAAACCAGTACTGTAAGTTCGACAGTCAGACGTTGACTATGTTCACGTCGTCTTTGTATCTCGCGGCGTTGATGTCATCGTTGGTGGCATCGACGGTGACCCGGACACTTGGACGGAAGCTCTCTATGCTTTTCGGCGGTGTGTTATTCTGCGCCGGTGCTTTGATTAACGGTTTTGCCCAGGCCGTGTGGATGCTCATCGTTGGTCGTATCCTCCTCGGATTTGGAATTGGGTTTGCCAATCAGGTAATTCTTTTTATTATTCTTTCCCCCCTTTTATTTTCTTTTATAAAATCAGATCTAATAATATTTGAAAGAAGAAAACTAATATATAGATAATTTTTATTATTTAGTTTAATATACTACAAGTTTAAAAATATAACAATAATCATAAGCGAATAAAGATGATTTAAAAATAATAAACGTATAATTAGTAATTATTCAGTAGCATAATCCTAATTTCATCTTTACTTTTTTAAATCAGTTATTCAAATTCAAATAAACCTATGATCATATATTTATTTTTTATTTCTTCTGACACAATTGTTTAACGACCAACCTCGCAACTTGCTTTTGTAAACAAATCCGTCCTTTGATTTCTTTTGTATTAATATTTTTTTTAATAAATTCTAATAATAAAATAAAAAATATCTTTAATCATTTTATTTTCACATGCTGTCACTTTATTTGTCTACCAATATTCCACTACCTAAACGTGTTTGTGACAGCAACCCCTAGAAAATTGACTTCGACAATGACATAATTATTATTTCAATTTAACATGTAATTTTAAAAATATATTTTATGATATTATTATTGCAATTTTTAATATATATATTTTTTATCTCAGTCTGTGCCCCTATACCTTTCGGAAATGGCACCATACAAGTATCGAGGGTCACTTAACATCGGTTTTCAGTTGTCGATCACAATTGGTATCTTAGTGGCTAATGTACTGAACTACTTTTTTAACAAACTTGATGGAAATTTGGGATGGAGGCTTAGTCTCGGGGGTGCGGTGGTCCCCGCCTTGATCATCACTGTGGGGTCCTTGATCCTCACCGAAACCCCTAACTCAATGATTGAACGCGGTAAAAAAGATGAGGCGAGAGCAATGCTTCGTAGAATCCGAGGCGTTGATGACATCGATGAGGAGTTTAATGATTTGATTTATGCAAGTGAAGAGTCGAGAAAAATTGAACACCCGTGGAGGAATTTGTTGCAAAAGAAATATAGGCCACAACTAACTATGGCTATATTGATCCCGTTTTTCCAACAGTTGACTGGGATTAATGTGATCATGTTTTACGCTCCGGTTTTGTTCAAAACCATTGGTTTCAAGGATGATGCGTCACTTATGTCAGCTGTGATTACGGGCGGTGTAAATGTTTTAGCCACGTGTGTTTCGATCTATGGTGTTGACAAGTGGGGTCGTAGGAAACTTTTCCTCGAAGGAGGCACTCAAATGCTCATTTGTCAGGTATGAACTAAAATTATCTTGGCATACTTTTCTGTCATTTATTATGTTACATTTTTCTTAATTTTTTTTTTTGAAATAGGTTGCGGTTGCAATTTTCATAGGAATCAAATTTGGAGTAAACGGACATGCCGATGATTTGCCCAAATGGTATGCCATAGTGGTGGTGATTTTTATATGCACATACGTAGCCGGATTTGCGTGGTCATGGGGTCCACTCGGGTGGCTCGTGCCTAGTGAAATCTTTCCTCTAGAGATCCGATCAGCCGCTCAAAGTATTAATGTTTCCGTGAACATGATCTTCACGTTCCTAATTGCTCAAGTTTTCTTAACCATGCTCTGTCATCTTAAGTTCGGGCTTTTCCTATTCTTTGCCTTTTGGGTCGTTATCATGACAGCCTTCGTGTACGTGTTCTTGCCTGAAACAAAGAACATCCCGATTGAAGAGATGGTGATTGTGTGGAAGAAGCATTGGTTCTGGTCAAGATTTATGGTGGATGTTGATTACCCGAATGGGCTTGAACTAAGTAAAGGCGGCGATGTGGTTAAGAAAGTATAACTTTACCAAATTCAATATTATGTCACGTTTTAGTGTTTTTATATATTCTTTAGTACTAGTATTTTGTTTTTATTTTAACGAACACTCGGAAAAGAGTTTGTTTTTTATGGTTAAGTATATATATTGGTTTCACATTTGTGATATTTTATTTCTGAATATTGTTCCAGTTATTTGATGATTGAATTAGGATGTTATTTTATTTAATTTTTTAAATGTTAGATATTGAAAGAGTCATAAGATGGTACACATGATTCATAGAATTGACTTGCTATATTTAATGGTTTCCAGCCAAGAGACAAACTGGAACTTGAAAACAATTTTGTTATTTGTAAATTGTGATTTGTTTTTAGCAATAACAATAACATTGATAATGTTTCCATTAGTACAATTTATTGAATTATATAGAAGGATGGTCCCTATGATTTGGTTAAATTACGGATTTAGTTTCTAATTTTAAAAAATTACGAATTTGGTCGGTTTATCAACTTGTTTCATTAAAATAGATGTATATTAATTTTCTTTGTTAAGTGTGTAAAATAACAAAAATACCCTTAACTGTAAATAAATAAATATAATAATAATGTACTAGTATAATAATAGAGACCCAATTAATACTTAAACTAATAAATGAAAAACTTAAAATTTAATTCGTCTCCTTTGATCCCATAATATGCTCATTGGCATGACCTTTAGCTATTGTTCTTGAGAAATGACTTGATCTAGCCTATTCTTACACCTTCTTTGGTGTTGACTTCTTTTTCATCACCACCTTCTTTGGTGTTCAATCACCTAAAACCTAAAACCTCTCTCTATAAATCCGCCCCCACCCCATGACCTATCTGTTCGAACTAGTCGTCGGAAAACCAAACATTGTGTCGGATTTGCAAACGTGGTCTCCATAACAACTGTTGGCAAATCAAACATGGGTGGTCCCCATAATAACTGCTGGAAAAACGATGGTTAGAAGAAAGTGATGGCGTTGTGGTGGTTGTCGGCTGAAGAAGAAAGTCGTGGGGGCTATGTTTGATCGGCTAAGGAAGAAAGTGATGGCGTGCATATTGTTTTATGTTATTTTTTTTTGTTTGAAAATATTAGTGCGGCCCAAAAAAAATTATTACTTTTGCTTTTATTTATTTAGTGTTAAAGACATTTTTGTCATTTCACAATTCACACACACATAACAAAGAAAATTAACCTCCATCCATTTTAAAGACCATTAGTAAAACAAGTTGAAAAACATTGGGGACTAAATCTGTAACTTTTTAAAGTTAGAGACTAAATTCGTAATTTGACCAAACCACAATGACCTTCCGTGTAATTAACTCTAAATTATTAGATAGTAATTTTTTGTACCAATCAGTTAATGACATTTAAAAATGATCAAGTTGGCATCATATTTAAAGGAGTGGTTTGTTATTGTGATTTTCTATGAAACTTGTAATATTAAAATATTTATCGCGAAGTAGATTTTTTGTCGATGTATCCCTTATATCATTATATTTTTACGCATTCTTGTTGATAAGTTTTATTCTTAGAATTTTTTATGTTACGGGAACATAAGAATTTTATAAAATATATATACGTTATACAAAGTAGCAATCATGTTTGTGCGAATAAAATGTCTTCGATTCTCTACTCACACAAAGTGTGTCGCAAATTCGTTATCTTAAATATTCTATCAGTTTTAAGGATTTTTTCTTAATTTCCATGATAACCCGGTTTAAGATTTTTTTTTGAACACCACTATATCGTACATGAACCCTAAACTTTCTGGTCAACACACTACTTTTTTTTTTGAACGGCGAACATTGAATGTTGTGACGTCGCACCCCCCGTCAAATGGGAGAGCCTCGTCCAACTCCGGCCAATATGTTGTCTTAACCGGTACCACTTGACGTCAGAGTTGGAGAGCATCCAAGGAAAAATCTCACCCAATACGGCCCCTTCCGGGCTTGAGGGAGAGCCGAGGCTCGAACCCTGGATCGGCGTGGGTAAAACCCTTGTACATCAGCTTAAGAACTAAGCCTCATTTGCATTTTTCAGAAATTAATGGTGATGACAGAAATTGAACCCTTGTCCCTTGAACTAAGACACACTACTTAACCACCAAAATGTCCCTTTAACAATAACCCGGTTTAAGATTTATTTTTAAAGTGTGTGAACAAACGATTTTAGTTTATATTTTTTTCGTATCAAAGATGACAATGCACGTAGACCCCTCGTAGCTTAATTTGTGGGCTTAAGTTTTTCTTGGAGACCACTTATTTGTCGTTTCGTACATGAAAACGTAAATCCAACTGGAACCTTTTGTAAAGTTGTGGATTCCAAAATTCATAACTTTTGAAGCAGGGTGGCTATTTTCTTTCCACAAAAGAAATTAATTACATGTTTAAACTTTAAACAAAGACTTTTTATACAGGGAACTTGGCTCACTAAAAGTTGTACATTTTTTATATATAAAAGTTGATTTCTTTTTTGAATAAAATCATGTGTAACTGTAACACTTGCTATTATTATGTGACATTTATTATCTTTTATTAATTAATAGGTCATTGACTTATTTACTCTTATGACTTAAATGGTAATTATTCGATGAACGTAATTACCCTTATTATCCTAAATAGGGTTTCCCCTTGGGTGTATATATAACGAGCTTAATAGAGAGAGTAGACTATAATAGACGCACCTATGTTAAAACAAACGCCCCTACTACCTATGATTCGGTAGTAGAACTGAGCGGCGTGGTATTTGATGATCTGGCGCTGAATGTTGTTGCCATTGAAGAGCCTAAGAAGAAGTTGAGTTTTCCCGCTAAACGATCGGGTGGGAAGTTGTTTGGGGCTCGGGACAAGCATGCCAGGGTAGGCGAGATGACAGTCTGTGGGAAATGTGGGGTAAGACACGCGGGTGAATGTCGGTTAGGATCGAATCTGTGCTTTAAATGCGGCAAGACCGGACATTACTCCCGTGAATGCCCGCAAGGCTACAAATGCTACAATTAATGGTCATATGATTCGGGAATGCACCAAGTCCAGGATGGGGGAAACCGGGAAGGGAAAGGGCCCGGAAAAGAAGGGAGAAGGATCTCGTGCGAAGATGCGGGCGTACGCACTGACGCAAGATCAGGCTAGGAAGGACCCTGATGTGGCGTCAGGTACGTTCATCCTTGACCACACTTTTTTTTCTGTGTTATTTGATTCGGGTGCCAGTAAGAGTTTCATATCTGTGACTTTTTGTAAACGCGTGAAGTACACTGTCAGTAAGTTAGAAAGGGCCTTTAGCGTAGAAACCGCTGAGGGTAGAACTGCAAGAGTAACCGATGTAGTTGACAACTCCACGATAAAGATAGAAGGTCATAGATTCCCTGTCAGATTGTTCGTTATGATTTTGGGAGGGTTCGATGTTGTGTTGGGTATGGATTGGTTAACTGCCAATGAAGCACAAATCATATGTAAACGAAAGATAATCCAACTCAAGGCTCCGGATGGTAGCAAGGTCGAGGTTTTTGGAGATCGTGACGCCCCGATGCCAAACGTCATCTCGATGATTAAGGCAACAAATTACTTGAGGCGCGGATGCGAGGCTTATCTGGTGTATGTAATGGACAAGTGTAAGGAAGTGAAGGAACTTGACGATGTACCCGTGGTACGCGAGTACCCAGAGGTGTTTCCTGAGGACTTGCCTGGGATACCACCCGATAGAGAAATTGAGTTACGAATTGATTTAGTACCAGAAGCCCAGCCCATGGCTAAGGCTCCATATCGACTAGCACCAGTGGAGATGAAGGAACTTATGGTCCAACTAGATGAGTTACTTGAGAAAGGATTTATCCAACCGAGCATCTCGCCGTGGGGTGCTCCGGTGTTATTTGTGAAGAAGAAAGACGGCTCGATGAGAATGTGTATTGATTATCGCGAGTTGAACAAACGTACCGTGAAGAACAAGTACCCGTTGCCAAGGATCGACGACCTGTTCGATCAATTGCAAGGCGCAAGTTGGTTCTCGAAAATCGACCTTCGGTCCGGGTACCATCAGTTGAAGGTAAGGGAAGAAGACATATCGAAAACTGCATTTCGTACGCGTTATGGACATTTCGAGTTCCGCGTAATGTCTTTCGGATTGACGAACTCCCCCACAGCGTTCATGGATTTGATGAATAGAGTTTGTCGACCAATGCTGGATCGATCGGTAATCGTGTTCATCGATGATATCCTTATCTATTCCAAGAATGAGGGTGATCACGCGTGTCACTTGAAGGAAGTATTGGAAGCTCTAAAGAAGGAGAAGTTGTATGCTAAGTTCTCCAAATATGCGTTCTGGCTTAGGGAAGTTCAATTCCTAGGTCACGTCATTGGCACGAACGGCATTATGGTTGACCCAGCAAAGATAGTAACGGTAAGGGAATGGGACATTCCTAAGACGCCAACTGAAATCCGCAGTTTCAACCACTTGACATACCAGAATGGAAGTGGGAACACAATACCATGGACTTCATAACCAAGCTACCTCGCACAGCTAAAGGTCATGACACCATTTGGGTAATTGTAGACCGATTAACGAAGAGTGCTCATTTCCTACCTATTCGCGAGACGTTCTCGTCGGAAAGGTTAGCGGAAGTATTTATTAACGAAGTAGTAGCACAGCATGGGATGTATTTGACGATAGTATCTGACCGGGACACACGATTCACATCGAGGTTTTGGAAAATATTTCATGAGGCGATGGGCACGAGGCTTAATATCAGCACGGCATACCACCCACAAACGGATGGTCAGTCCGAAAGGACCATTCAGACGTTGGAAGATATGCTCCGTGCTTGTATTATCGACTTCGGTGGCAGTTGGGACAGTCATCTGTCGTTAGCCGAATTCTCCTACAATAATAGTTATCACTCGACGATAGGCATGCCGCCTTACGAAATGTTGTATGGTAGAAGATCCAGGACCCCGGTTTGTTGGGGTGAGATTGGACAGAAGGAATTAGGAAGTCTTGAAATCATAAAAGAAACGTCGGAAAGGTTTGATCAAATCAAAGCTCGAATGAAGGCCGCACAAGATCGTCAGAAGTCCTATGCGGATAGACGACGAAGGCCTATCGAGTTTGATGTTGGGGACAGAGTAATGTTGAAAGTGTCGCCCTGGAATGGAATCATAAGATTCAGGAAGAGAGGAAAGTTAAGTCCGAGGTTTGTCGGACCATTCAGGATAATGGCACGAGTTGGTGAAGTCGCATATCGGTTGGAGTTGCCTGATGAGTTAAGTGGGATTCATCCTACCTTCCATGTATCACACTTGCGAAAGTGTTTGGCGGATGAATCGACACACGTACCACTTACTGACATCGAGGTCGACAACAGTCTTAATTACATCGAAGAACCCGTGGCTATCTTAGACCGAAAGGAGAAACGTTTGCGTAACAAAGTGATCCAATTGGTTAAAGTACAATGGAAGCACCGAAAGGGATCAGAGGCTACATGGGAAACAGAGGCGGAAATGAGGGAGTCGTACCCTCAAATATTTGACTTGTGATAGGTTTCGGGGACGAAACCTATTATAAGGGGGGTAGACTTGTAACATCCCAAAATGATGAAAAAATAAAGTTAGCGAGTTCAAGCGGGCCGGAGTCGGGCCGGGTCAGTCGCGAACCGGGCTTGGGGAGGTCTCCCCTATAAATAGCCCAAAGCCCCTAACTTCTCCTCTTTGCCATTCTAGAGAGAGAAAACCATAGAGAGAGAAAGTGTCGGAATCGCACAAGATTGCACCAGATCGTGTCTCTTGCACTCGTGAAGGAAACCTACAAATCAGAAGCTCGATTCAGGTAACGATCCGACCTAAATCTGAGTTTTTGTTCGTTTTTGGGTTTTTCGGGTTTTGGGTGAAAATATGACGTTTTTACGGATGAAACTTGAGAATAAGCTTAGGTTTAGTATCTGGAAGGAAAACCGGTTGTTTTGAGAAAAGAAAGTTGAAGTTTTGACATAACCGAGCCCAAATCCACGAATTTCGGGACTGTTTGGGAAGATGACTGATGGTGCAGGCGAACTTAGAAAGTTCGCTTGGTGGAGGCGAACTTATCAAGTTCGCTTGAGTTAAGTTCGCCTGGCCAGAAGGGTAAGCGAACTTAACTTATCAAGTTCGCTTGAGTTAAGTTCGCCTGTCCAGAAGGGTAAGCGAACTTATCAAGTTCGCTTGAGTTAAGTTCGCCTGGCCAGAAGGGTAAGCGAACTTATTATGTTCTCCTGGGTTAAGTTCGCCTGGCCAAAGGGTAAGCGAACTTATTAAGTTCGCTTATAAGTTCGCCTAGGCCAGGGGAAGCAAACTTAGCATTAAGTTCGCCTATATCAGCTGAGTAAAGTGTGAATCGAGGTTAGGTCTGATATATGTGTTTTGTAACCAATTCAGATCGAAAGTGACGTTGTTGGGCCTTTGATTAGGACAACCGAGACTAGCTTATAAGGTGAGTTCTAGAAGCCCTCTTTTAAATGTTTTAATAATGTTTTTGGGCTGGTGTGCATACGTGACGATGTAATGATTTTATAAAACGATGTTTATGAAGGTTGTATGTAACGTTTTATAAAATGATGTTTATGAATGATGTTTTAGAAGGAAAGGTTATGAAGGAAAGGTTACGAAGGAAGTGTTTATGAAATATTTTGCCAAAAGAAGTTTATGAAGTGTTTTAATGAATAAAGGAATGTTTTTAATAAAACGTACGAATGCTTTAACTGAAGTTTTTGAAGTAAAAGAAGCGAAGGTTTATGAAAGTCACAAACGAACGAATCTGCCAATATTCCTTAGGGAATGAAGGTTAAGGGATGGGAAGTATGTTATGGGCCTTTACCTTTTAGGGGCCTTTGTGGCTGGCCAACTGTTGTACAACTGGGGCGATGACGGTCGTCAAGGGGATTATCGTGATCCTTGAAGTTTGGTACGACTTACCTTACGGGGTAGTCGTGCTTGAAGTTTGGTACTTGTGTCCGACGGGATGCAGTGCTTGAAGTTTGGTACGCGCTATCCTTCGGGACGCCGTGCTTGAAGGGTTGGATGACCTAAGTATCGGGCCCTAGGAGTTCCTCACCCGAAGGACAGTACGGTGATGATGGGCCTAGTGGTGGTGATCCTTAGGTTATTCAGCCAGTATGTAACGTTTGGATTTGACGGTTACAAGAAGGCGCAGATTCGATATGTTCGTTGACTTATGTTTATGAAGCGTTATGTTTTGTTATTGCATTATTTTACGTACGCTTTCATTAAATGAAGTATGAAGTTATGTTTTTGGCAAATTATTTGAAGTTAAGGTTTTATGTTAAAACTAGAACTCACCAGCGTAGCTGACCTTTTTGTATGCACATTCAGGTTAAGGCAGGTTATGAGGATCGACGGTGATGCTTGGCTAGAGATGAAGAGTTACCCGACTGCTTTTGAAGACTGGCATCCCGTTATGTTTAGTTATGATGTAATTATGATTTAAACAATGTTTACGCTTCCGCATGTACGAACAAGTTTTAATTGTGATGAATGAATGAAATTTTCCGCTGCGTTATTTTGATATTCAAGTTTAAGAACTGTTTGTAAATGAGTAAATCCAACAAGTGAGGCCTCCCGGGTTTGGGGCCTTACATAAACGTTTCACTTCTGTCCAAAGATGATGTGTTACATTTGTGTCCTGCAAACTTATTATGTGCAAATTAAATGTCTCACTTCTGTCCAAAGGTGATGTGTTACATTTAACTTGCATACCTTATTTGTTCCTAATGCTTAAATAATTAGTCATGGCCAAAGCGAAAGCTAATTGTTTAAGTAGAAACTTAATTAGTTTATTATTTTTTGGTGTTATAATAGACTTTATCACAGCTTCCTTAGTATAATGTTCCTTACTTTCCGCCTTCCTTAGTCTAGTACCCCATAAGTTCACTCTAAGTTCTTCTATTTAGTTATGTATCTTATTCTTCTCATCTAAATTCACTGCAGCTACCAATATGGGAATTGAAACTCTTACCGGTTCTAACTTTCATTCTTGGAAAGATTCTCTAATGATGAATCTTGCAATGCTGGATTTTGATTATGCACTGACAGAGGTTGCACTCCCTGCTCTCACTGATAAGAATACTGCTGACGACAAGATTGTAACACCCCAATGTTTAAAGAAATACAAGTATAGGGGTTGAAATAATCATTTGATGAAACCCTAAGGGGTTAAAGTAACATTAAGTTAAAGTGTAGGGGGATAAATTATAAATAAATCAAAGTTCAGGGGCAAAAAGTGAAAATTGGAAAAGAGGGAAGAGGAGATAGCGGTCCGCTATGTACAGGGCAAGGAATCAACCGGGAAGTGACACGTGTCGGGTGACTAATCACTGAAGACTGACACGTGGAGGATCGATATCAGACCGACATGGGATCCGTTGCGGTCCGCTAGCCGCAATTCATTTATTGCGGACCGACATGAGAAGTATAACAATCCGTTATGTGCCCACTAGGAAAAATACACCGCCACACTAGATAGCGGACCGACATGTGTAGGGATAGCGGTCCACTATGGACCCGTCGGGAAGCCTATAAATAGATGGGACTTGTGATCAATTTTGAAGCATCCCACACAACAAAACACACTTAGAAACACACACTTAACCTCGGTAAGTGTGCCAAGGAGCCCCGGTTAGCGTAGAGAAGTCAGGTTTCCAGCTTTTCAACCCTAATACGCGGGAGATAGTTCTGAGGTAAGATTCTGATTAGTTTCTAAAGACTTGGTTACTTTCACTAAGCTAGGAAATTATGATTAAGTAATGTTATAATGACTTAGGACTCTAATCCCAGTCGTTGTGCTGTTTACATAAGCACGAAGGAATTGTGTAAAGGAGAAGGAAGTTAGAGGTGAGTTCTATAAGGCCCTTTTTAAACGTTTTACTTAAATGTTTTGGGCCGGTATACATGCTAGAAAGATTTACATAAATGCTATATACTTTGATTTAAATAATTGGGATAGCATTCATGTTGCAAGAAGTTATGTATAAATGATGTCTAAATCTTAAAACTAAGTAACAGAGTATTCATGAGACATCAAAAGAAGTGTTGGGTAACCATCCGACCGGTATGTAGTTATCTGGCAAACAGAATGTTCTGTCTAAGGAAAGAGTGGTGTATAAATCCCTCCTAGACCCATCATTTCTTTCCTGGGAACATTTCTGTTGGAGGTACTACTCTGGGAAGATAACCACCTTACTTCTTTGATATACCATGGAGAAAACTTTACGAGGATTTAAGATAATGATTGATTTTAAAAGGAAAAGATAGAAAGAAATGAATCCTTACCTTTTGGCATGGTTTCATAAAGTGAAGAATTTGAGAAAGAAAATGGTTTTGACACATAAAACATTTTAGAACTTATCATGGTATGCCCAGATAATTAATGGCAGAGAAGTCGGGGTTTTACCTTGACTAATAGAGGTCTTGACAATCATTATCTTGACGAAGAGTAAAGAGAAAGAGATAGAGTTTTTGGCATGTTTTGCCATGTCAAATATTTTAACCATAATGGTCTGTAAAGAAATAAATATTTTGCCACGTCTGGCCAAATGCCACATGATATCTTGCAACTTAAGACGTAGAGGTGTACTGTATTCCTTTGTGGGATATAGTATGGACACCTTGTGCAAGGGTATGTATAAGTGGTGACGACCACTTGGAGGTTAACGTGACCTCGGAAAGACAAGTGTGCAAGTTTAAAGTATTATGTTTGGGCAAGAAGTTAATATGATATTTTGAACACGTGTCATATAAATTCATTTATGAATGAGACAGAGGTCAAAGATATTTTGACTAAAACTTAGAACTCGCCAGCGTATGCTGATAGATGTTTAAGCATGTGTATCAGGTAAAGATGTAGCTTCCAGCAGTCAAGGCAGGGGGCTAGAATAGAGACATCTATTGGGCTATCTGGCATATTTGGCAACTGGCATTAGAATAGTTATGACAAGTTATGATATAAAAAATAGTATTTTAAAGACTTCCGCTGTGTATGATCTCTGTTTACTATATGTTCATGAGTAAATCCGACAAGTGGCCGGCATCTCGGGTGATCTGGGATGTGGGTGTCACAAAGATACTCCATGAGAAGTGGAATAGGTGCAACCGAATGTCTTTTATGCTCATAAAGCAATCCATCAGCATCGCCATCAAGGGAGCAATTCCAGATTCGACTGATGCTATGGCTTATCTGGCTTCTGTGGAGGAACAATTCAAAGGAAATTATAAGGCGCATGCTAGCACTCTTATTCTGAAGATGGTGACTACTAAGTATGACGAGATCAGCGGTATTCGTGAGCACATCTTGATGATGCACAGCATGGCCCATAAGATTAAGGGACTTGAAATGGAGATCAGTGATGGTTTCCTGGTGCACTTTATTATGACTTCTCTACCTGTGTCTTTCGAAGCATTCAAGATCAACTACAACACTCAGAAAGAGAAATGGAAGATGAGTGAGTTGATTGCTATGTGTGTGTAAGAGGAAGAATGCCTAAAGTTGGAGAAACCCGATGTGGCTTACCTCATGACTGGTGATTCTAAGAAGAGGAAGGGAAATTTCCGTAAAAAGGAATCTTCAAAGGTCCAAAAGCAAGATTCAAGTGCTGCTTCCAGCTCTAAGAACTCCAAAGGGAAGTTTCACTGCAGGTTCTGCCGCAAGGCCGAACATAAGCAGAAAGAATGCCCAAACTTCAAGTAGTGGCTGACTAAGAGAGGTAATCATCTTAATATGATACTTGAGTCCTTTAACTTAAATGTTCCAACTAATACATGGTGGTTTGACTCTGGTTCTATGGTTCATGTAACCAATTCTACTCAGGGATTCCTTAGAATCCAGAAGCTGGAAAGAAACTTAAGAACACTTAAACTGGGGAATGGAAAGGAGCTAGTTGTCGCAGCCATGGGAAGCTTAGAATTAATAATGAAAAATGGTTTATGTATTAAACTTTATGATACCTTATATATTCCTGAGATTACTTGGAATCTTGTATCAGGACCAAAATTATACGTAGACGGTTTTGATGTTTCTCATGGTCATGGCAAACTTACTATTAGCTTTAATTCTCAAGTGTTTGGACGTGGTTTTCTGGATGGTGGTCTCTATAAGTTAGAACTAGATGATGAATTTTCTAAGTCTTTGTTATCATATAATATCAATGAGAATTTAACAAAGACTAAAAGAAAACGAGACTTAGAAACTTCATCCATGTTTTGGCATCAACGTTTAGGCCACATTTCACGAGAACGTTTATCGAGGCTTGTGAAGGATGAAGTCTTACCCTCTCTCGATTTCAATGATTTTGGAACATGTGTCAAATGCCTTAAAGGTAAAATGACAGTAGCGAATAAAAAAGGTGCCACTAGGAGCTCTAATTTATTAAAACTCATTCACACTGACATTAGTGGCCCTTACCCCATCGCTGGAATAACTGGACATACTTCATTTATAACTTTTATCGATGATTATTCTCGTTATATGTACTTGTATCTTATTAAAGCAAAATCTGAGTCACTTGAAACTTTTAAAGATTATAAAACTGAAGTTGAAAAACAACTTGATCTTTAAATAAAAGTTGTGAGATCAGATAGAGGAGGTGAATATTATGGTAGACATACTGATGTGGGTCAGGCTCCTGGTCCATTTTATGAGTTTTGCAAAGACCAGGGGATCGTGAACCAGTATACCATGCTTGGTACTCCTTAGCAGAACGGTGTTGCTGAGAGAAGAAACAAGACCCTAATGGACATGGTACGCAATATGTTAGCCAACTCAGGTTTACCCTCATTCCTCTGGACCGAGGCCTTAAAAGCAGCTGTTCATATACTCAATAGAGTTCCTTCGAAATCTGTCCCTAAAACTCCTTATGAACTTTGGACTAGAAGGAAACTGAGTCTAAGATATATGAAAGTATGGGGCTGTCTTGCCGAAGCTAAACTCTATAATCCTTTCTTAAAGAAACTTGACATGAAAACGGTCACTTGTTACTTCATCGGATATCCCGATCACTCAAAGGGTTATAGATTCTACTGTCCTTATCACGTCACTCGTATTGTAGAAACCAAGCGTGCTGAGTTCCTTAAGGATTTTAAGGTCAGTGGGAGCAGTGAAAATCCTTATCATGATTTGCAAGAAGTACAAGAAGCGAGGGGGGGGGGGAGGAGATTCGTCACTTTACTTTACCTCTGATTACTCCTCTTGTACACGACGTTGCACCGCAAGTCTGTGACACCCAACATTTTAGGTCAATATCCATGTTCATAATTTATATTTCCTGAATTTTTATTTTGACAAAGTATTGTCAATGAGTCTAGCAAAGGAACACGTGTCATATGTTAGTAATTTAAGAATTACTAGGAAATAGACAGTTATAAACCGCAATGTACGTTCGTTGGTGATTAACAAGATTTTTACAAATAAGGTCTAGAAACACGTTTTAATATAAAAACATATATATTAGTGACTAAACCTTTAAAAGTAAACATAAAATGTGTGTTACTTGGTCTTAAGTTATTTATATGTGTAAACATGAATGATATAGTTAAGACTATAACTATGCCGGGAGACACTAGTAAACTATAAAAACTAGTCAAGATACACAAAATATATAAGATTTTGATCTTAAAAGTTCATACACCGGGTATTATATCACGGGATCACCTACCGGGTTTTCACCACCTAAAAACTACCTAACTAACTAACACTTAGATCTTAACTAGCATTTGGAACAAGTCCTAACCACCCCTAACTACCTATCTCGGCCGAGAATGGCCAAGTGGGGCCACCCACTTGAATTCTCCAACTTGTTTCCCATGCTTGTTGTTATATGAAGCCATTTTCAATCAAGTGAGAACCAAGCAAACATCAAATCCATTTATTCAAGCCATATCTTGTGATGATGAAGATGTAATCAACACTCCATCTCTTTTTCTCTCTATATACATACACGATGCACACACACATGCACACATTTGCACACTTTGCAACTTTTAAAATCCAAGAACACAAATTCTAGAGAGTTTTAGTTAGAGATTTGGAGATTCAAGGAAGTCTTGGAGATTAGGAGTCGGTTTTGCTTACAACTCGAGCCCTCACCGTCTCCCACGCGTTATTCTCTTAGCTTTGTCTAGTGGTATGAAACCGACACCACACTCTAGATTCATCTTTATTTTCTTGTTAAGGCATGTTGTTCACCATAAAAATCAAAGAGATTTGAAAAGCTAATGAGTTTTTTTTTATAAAGTTCAACTTTATTAAGTTTAAAAACTATTGTTTTGTATAAAAATTAACATATATGGCCGAAATTTTGTATATATATTTGTATATGTTGTTGTTTGATCATATGATGATAAGATTATTAAGTTAAAAGCATGATTAATAATCTAAAAATAATGGTTAATAATAGATGAAAAATGAAACTCATACATATGTATATGGATCGTGACATATATATATATATATATATATATATATATATATATATATATATGTGTGTGTGTGTGTGTGTGTATGCATGTGTTTTAGTTAACTTGGAAAGATTGTTAAGTATAAGAATATGTATGTGCATATGTTCATAAATTGTTAACATGGAAATTCTTAAAGTGTACGTATGCATGTATAAGAACCGAATGTGTGTGTATATATATATATATGTGGATGCATATAGAGTTATTGTTAACTTGGAATTGTTATATATATATATATATATAAATGGAAATCAATATATATATATATATATGAATGCATAATTATAATTGTTGTCTTGAAGGTAAGTTATGAAAAATATTAGATAACATGAAACTTGCATGATGAAATGTTTAAAACATTTAGTAAATACATATATTGTGTAAATGAATGTTAGCATTTAGGACTTGGATAAAAGTACTAGATGTCAAGTTACAAAAAAGATTATTATAAATATGCATGAAACTAAAAGTGTTCGGTTTGAAAAATAAGATACACATGACACATGGAAAAATATATTTGAGCATATGTTGAAATGTGGTTATACTTGTATGCATATATTGGTAAAAATAAACGCATGATGAACGATATTTGTGATTTTTATATAACTATTTTTAAGAAATAATTATAAGATTATACGCGAACTATAATATGAATATATTATAAGTTGTTACAAAAATAAGATTTATTTTTTGTACACTTAATAAGTCACCAATATGGAAACATATTTTTTTCTCGAAAAATATGTAAACGTCTAGACTGGAATAATAATCACCAACGAATCGTCACATAAAACACTGTTTTCTAAACAAAAACGTACTTAACGAGATTCGTTAAGTCGGGTGAACAACTTGTGTTAAAGACGGGTAACCTTAATATATAAGTATCCTTGTGTAATTAGGATACGGATAGGCGGGGCCTACTTTTATAAAAATATTTGCTAGCATACACTACTGTAGAGGTGAGTTTCACTGTCCCCTTTTTCTGGTTTTTGAAATGTTTTGGGGAGAAAACATATTTGTACTTATTTTCATACATTAATGAAATGAACAAAGACTAGATCGTTATGTTTGCGTGAGGAACAATAGAGCGCTAAAAGTCCCCTGAACAACATCAACATTTTGTAAGCATTAGCTATGGACTTAGCCTAGGATCCTATGGATAGTACTATGGGGGTGACGCCCCCGGTCATGGTTAGTCGCGCTAACCGGGACTTGAAGGGTCAAATGGCAGCATATTGTCTTATTCCGTTCTTGTGGTAAAGCGAGGGAGGGGCATTCACAAGTCATGGGTTGGTTACGGTTTCATGTATTAACGTATTATTTGTATTACTTGCTAGTTTACAAATGGGGTCAATTGGTCATTCATTGTTCAATTCATTGGTTATACATATACTTTTCATCTGAAAAACTTATACATTTGAACGTTTGTGAACGTTAGAACTACAAGAACATTTGATTAAAACCTGTGAACTCACCAACCCGTGTTGACACTTTTTAAGTATGTTTTTCAGGAAATTGAACGTGGTCTGAAGGTTAGCAATGTAGGATTACATTCATGCATGATGGATACGACTTTTGGAGGATTTCTCTTGTATAACTCATACACATGGGTCATATTTGCGAAATCTTAACTTTTTATAATCTTAAATGACATTTTGAGATGTAAAACTTTAAACTTGATTATGTATCCAATTATCATGTATGTGTTTGCGGTAATCATATGCTTTGGAAACCATGAATGTTAAGCCTCGCGTTTTCGCCTTGGCGGGGTGTGACAACGTCACTGCACCACCTCCTATACACACAAAAATTAATGCTACTTCGTTTATACCTGAGAATGAAGGCACATCAAATGACAGACATGAAGACAATGCCGAACCCGATAATCTACTCAGGAGATCATCTAGGTCCAAAAGACCTGCTAACTTTGATGATTATGTTACTTTCCTGACTGAAGCTGAAATAGATGCCGGAAAGTTTACTGATCTTACTTCTTATCATGAGGCCATTAGCAGTGATCAATCTTCTGAATGGAATAAAGCTATGATTGACGAGCTTGACTCCATGAAGAAAAATGATGTTTGGGATTTAGTTGAATTACCCAATGGGGTTAAACCCGTAGGATGTAAATGGGTCTTCAAAACTAAACTGGATCCGAATGGAAACATTGAACGCTTTAAAGCGAGATTGGTTGCAAAGGGTTTCTCTCAGAAAGAAGGAATTGACTATCAAGAGACTTTTTCTCCTGTTTCTTGAAAGGATTCTTTAAGGATCGTGATGGCCTTAGTAGCTCACTTCAATCTTGAGCTACATCAGATGGACGTCAAAACCGCTTTCCTCAACGGCTACTTGAACGAAGACGTATTCATGTGTGACAAACCTAAACTTTTTGTTTCAGACGTTACCGACTTCGTTTAATTTTCTTTCAACAAGGGGAGGATGTGACATCCGGAAAATTCAGGTTAACTCCGTTAACACAAACACCGTTAGTTCAAACATTATATTGCAAACTCAGTTATCTCAGTTAGTCACACGTGCATTGTATTTAATTAGGATTAATTAAATGTGTCAGTTAATTCACACACAACGGCAATTCGTAGAATTACCGGATCGCACTCGAGCATAACCCGGAACGTTGGTGATTAATCAAGATTAATATTTCAAACAACTAATAATTTATAATTAATATAAATTATGTGATTTTACGTGATTACGTGACTTTACGTGAATTATGTGAGTTTTTGGATATCGTGCATGTTTATCAAATACTGATTGTGTTAGTTGTTTTTATAGAAGTTAGAGTTTTATAAAAATAATAGTTATTAAGATTTAATTATTAATTAGTATTAATTATAATTAAATAAGCCCATGGAATTTAAAAAGCCCGTTTTGCATTTAAAGCCCATGCATGCAAAAGTGTATATAAGGAAATTTATAAAATTTAAAACCCTAAACCCATTTTTCCCATTAGCCGTCGCAATCCCTCTCCCTCCCCTCTCTTCGATTTTCGGCCACTGTTCACTTCTCCGGCGACAGCTCCGGTGGTGGCGATCATACAGGGTGGTAGAGCTCGGCGACACGGTCGCGTGGATATATTATGGGCTCAAATCCGAGTTCGCTTAATAAGGTTATGAGCCGCGGAAATCTAGCCACTGTTTCGTTTCTCCGGCAACTGTAGCGGCGGATTCCGGAGGCGGCGATCAGAGATTCTCAAAGGGCTCAGCGAGACGGTCGCGTGGACATACTATTCGTCCAAAACGGAGTCCGTTTGATATGGTTTCAAGCGACACGAAGATAGACATCGGATGCGGTAAAATCCGGCCACTGTTTCGTTTTCCGGCGACTTCGGCGGCGGATTCCGGCGGCGGAGACTGGTGGGTTTGAAAGGGTTTGGCAATACGAACGCGTGGACATATTATACGCTTAAAACGGAGTTCGTTTGGGTTGGTTTCGAGCTACTCGAGTATTTGACGCACAAAACCGAAGGTGCTGAAAGACAGATCTGCGTTCTGACAGCAGCGGTGGCGGCGGCTGCCGACACCGATAATTTTCTAAGGTCGAGTGTGACGAGACGAACGCGTGGATATGTGGATCGTGCGAAACGGAGTTTGGATGGTCGAGTTATGAACGAAACAAGATTGGTATTCTCCTTCGGTGAGGGATTCTAACACATGACAACACATACAAGTAATCTTTCTATCCATTGTTGCGATTTTTCTGAGTTTATACTGTTTATTACAGACCCGAGTCCATCCAAACAATAATTTTGATAAATAAGACACGGTCGTTAAACGTTTGTTATATGTTCACGTAATGATGTCAATAGTTATTACGTAGTAATGTATTTGATTCGTTGAAATCATGAAAATCGAGCTAGAAATCATGAAGTTACTATTAGTAGAAACTTTATTGAAAACTTGATTTTGATTATGATACTAGCACATAGTAAATTGATTTGAATGATGTTAGTATGCTTAGTTATGCGTATGAAAGCTATTAGAATTGTAACTTGGCAAAAACTCGCATGATAAATCGAACCTTATTAAAAATAGAAACTTTATGGATTTTGTAAATTGGTTTATATGCTATTGAGTTGTATGTTGATTTTAAATGACACTACTATGTTGTTATGATGAATAAACATAGTTAAATACAACTTAGACGAGAAGCTGCATGTTTAGACATAGGTTGTCTAATGTGAACGTGTTATGATATGAACATGAACAATATGTGATCTTGATGTGCATAATGAGATGTAATTCTATTTGCACGTTTATTAGAGTTGAATGACATGTTGTAACGTAACGAAACCTATAAAACATATATGTTAGTACACTTTCCAAATATGGAAACTTTATTGAACCGAATGTGTCAATATTGAGCAATAGGCTTGCATGCTAGTATTTAAAGATAGTATGATGCTTATGGTGATTACCTAAGGTGATTTGACATGACAAATGGTAGAACTCATGCGTTATAGGACAACTTTCCAAAGTTAGTAACTTTATCGTTATGTGACGTGCCAAGCTAGAAACTAAGCATGTATGTTGATATATGTTGAATGATTACATGTTATATAGATTATATGAGCAGGTTAGAAACAATCTTTGATGAAAACTGAAACGTGCTAACTACCTGCCATAAATAGAAACTTTATTTGCACTCAAACTTGTATGATTACTATACATAGAAAGTAATGTAACTTGCTTGTCTAGCATGATAGTATGAATACAACTAAACAATAAAACATATTACTTGGGTCACCAACGGGTCGTAGGGTCAAACTGGGTCAAAGTCAAACAGAGTCAACTCAACAAACATTTTACAAACACTTGAACAATGTTAATTGTTTGGAGTACTGGGTTTCTAGGAACCAACACGGACACACTCTTATGAACCTATATTTGGTAGGTTGCATTTAGAGTTACAACTGGGCTTTTCGCTTTCGCTAATTTATCTAGCACGCTCTTTCAGGTGAGTTTCACGGCCCCTTTTCTTACGTTTTAAACTTGGGGGAGAAAACATGGGTACGAACATTTAGATCTTACATTTCTTTTATATCACTTGTGTACTAAGCGCAAACATATCATGAAAGTCCTTACTTATCGAACCGTTAGTATATGGGTTAGCGAGGTAATCTTGAGTAGTACTGCTGGGCATTGACAAGCCCCACCCGCGTTAGTCGCGCTAACACGACGGGAAGTCGAACGGGTGTAACATTGACCTAAACATTCACCATTGATTATGATAGTCATGGTGGGAGGCAGTACAAACATAAACAGTCAGCTTCGGTGTCGAAACGCTTTAGTAACATGTACTAGGTTAGCTACCTATGATATAAATTGAAAATGGTATTATCTAGTAAATTTTACAAACATTGAAACCTGTGAACTCACCAACCTAGTGTTGACACGTTTTAGCATGTTTTCTCAGGTAATTAAGGTACAAGCACGAGCTAAGGCATGCATGCATTCGAAGTCTATCACTTTCAAACTCAAGAATTATTTATTTGAATTATCGTTGAATTGTTTATTTTGGCGCATGCTTTTCATTTAACTTTTCGCTTCCGCAAGTCTTACATTAAATCAGTATTTTCATTACTAGTGTTGCATCGTGACTATGAGCAATACTAGTGGTTTTTATTAAACTCATATAGAGTCGTTCAACGTAACTAATGACTGAGATCCTGGTATGTCACGCTCCTAACGGTAAAACTCCGTTAGTGGATTTTGGGGGTGTGACATCATGAGACATCCTGAAGGCTTTAAACCTGAAGGTCAAGAACATCTAGTCTGTAAGTTGAAGAAATCCATATACGGGTTGAAGCAGGCATCACGTCAATGGTACCTAAAGTTTGATGAAACCATGAAGAAACAAGATTTCATTAAGAACCAAGTGGATCAATGCACCTACCTCAAGATGAGTGGGAGCAACTTTACTATACTTATCCTTTACGTAGATGACATTCTATTGGCAAGTAATAGTTTAGACATGTTACATGAGTCGAAGCATTTACTCTCGCGTAATTTCGACATGAAGGATCTCGGAGAGGCTTCTAATGTTATTGGCATCGAAATACACCGAGATAGAGTCAATGGGATCTTAGGTTTATCTCAAAAGGCTTACATTGAGCGTGTCCTCACACGTTATAACATGCAGCACTGCTCTCCTTCTGTAGCTCCAGTAGTTAAAGGAGATGTTTTCAATTCATTCCAATGCCCCAAAACAGAGGTTGAAAAGGAGCAAATGAGAATGATACCTTATGCATCAGTAGTTGGCAGCCTTATGTATGCTCAAGTCTGTACTCGTCCAGATATCGATTATATTGCTGGAATGCTAGGCCGTTATCAGACTAATACTGGTCTTGATCATGGGAAAGCAGCTAAGAAAGTGCTTCGATAACTGAAAGAGACGAAAGACTATAAACTGACCTATAGAAGAAGTGATAGTTTAGAAGTGCTTGGTTATTCTGATTCTGACTTTGCTAAATGCAAGGATGACAAGAAATCCACTTCGGGGTATATCTTTATGTTAGCCGGCGGACCTATCTCATGGAAGAGTCATAAGCAACAGTTGACTACAACATCCACTATGATGGCAGAATACATCGCTGTTTATAATCCGATCTGTCATGGCATGTTGCTAAAGAATCTTATAACTGGACTCAAAGTAGTTAATTCCATCTCTACACCATTGAAGCTTTACTGTGTTAACTCAGATGCCATTAGTTTCTCGAACAGTAACAGTTCGAATGGAGCTGGATTTTATCTTGATACAAAGTACTTGTTCGTTCGTGAGCGAGTTGAGGAAAATAATCTTTGTATTGAGTATATAAGTACTAAAGTTATGCCTGCGGATCCGATGACTAAAGGTCTCCCTCCTAAAGTATTCGAATAACATGTTTCGAAGATGGGCTTTTCTAAACACCTTATTTTGTAGCATGATGTACTTACTTACATTTAATGAATTTTCCTCATTTATTTGAATTTGTTTGTCTCTTAATATGTCCAAGCATGCCTAAAGACATATAGACAGTAACTATACAAATCAACGTTAAAGGCTTAATTGTCAATTTGATCATAAGTTCACTTAAGTTTTAAATTTGGGATTGTAGTATGATTAATGGGTGTCTTGAGTTTAATATTAATTCAATGACTGTATTTCTCTGCTATGGTTTCGGTTTAGAACCAAAATGAGTATTAACATCTGGCCAGGCTTACTAATGCTCATCATAAATGATCACTCGGCCAAGTGGGAGAATGTAAGATTCACTATTATTATGTGGCCTTTATTATCATTTATTAATTAATAGATCATTGACTTATTTACCCCTGTGACTTAAATGGTAATTATTCGATTGGCGTAATTACCCTTACTATTCTAAATAGGGTTTCCCTTTAGGTGTATATATAGAGAGCTTAATAGAGATAATAGACTAATGATAAATCATCAATTTACCAACTAAAGAACTCGGTTCTCTCTCTCAAGTTCGTGAGCCTCCTCTCACGCTAAGCCATCATTACGGTACATCATAAACGGGAACCTGATAATCATCAAGATCATGACGTCTTCCCTCTCCAACCTTAATGGATTACCAGGTAACGTTTATGTTTAATATCGTTTTCCATTATCATGTTAAAGAACTGATCAACTTAGACTCCTTAGTTAAAATAGTAAAACCTTATGATGAGCCTCTAACTGAAAGGCTCTGGTCCCGTCACTGTTTTCACACGTAATAATACTTTTTTAGAAATATAATATGTATGATAAATTCCAAACAAAAGGACAAGATGAAAACAACTTGGTGTACAAAATATTAATTATGCCATCTATTATTATTATTATTAATTTATATTAGATTTATTTTACTGACAAATTCACATTATTTACTTTACACTTACTCTACTTTTTAAATCACCACACTTGCACTTCAAATGAATCGTGACCAAATCGAATTAACCGATAACCGACGGTTATGGTTAATGTTCTTTGATTAACTTGTAAATCAGTTATGGGTATGGTTAAGGGTGTCCTGTATCCGAATCGAACCGATACAATCCTATTAATAAGATATATGTACAAAATATAAGTGATTCCCTCATTCACTATCGTTTGTGGGTCTAAGTAAGTGCCTAGAGGAATGTAGGACAAATACCAAATGCAAATGCTATAACTATTTAGGCGTAATATTTGTTTGTCTACGTCATTTTGTTTTTGCATTTGGTTTCAGAGTATGGTCAATCTGGTTGTTTTGATGAAGTTATGTCCAGAATGTTGAGTAGAAGGAAAATGAATTGTTAGGTTGTTATTAATTCTAGCATTGATTAGTTAAAAACTCTTTCTACTAGGCAGCGGCTCAAACATTATTCACTACATGTAGTTTTTTTACGTGAGATATTTAGTAAACGTGATTAGTGATTACTGAACGAAAGTGGTTGATTAACCGAAACCGACTTATTACCGATGGTTAACCGATCATGCGGTTATGGTTATGGAAGAGACCAAAACCGACTCATAAGTGACTTTGCACACCCACTACCACTTTACCATCAAGATGTGCCGTTGAGATTTATATTACAAACTTTGCTTAAACTAAAAAATGTCTAATACGTAATAAAAAAATTAAAATGCAATAATAAAATTATTTTTGTTTTGGATTTTGTGATCTCCAGCATTAAATTCTTTTACTTTACCTTTTTAGTATCACATGTTTCGAACATAATCCAGAACAAATAACACCAGAACATCCATTTATCCAAACTTTATCCAAAAATATATCCCAAAAGATATTGTGTCACTTCAAAAGTTTTGGAGACGATTGGATTAAAGTGTGTTGTTTCGTGTGATTTCTTTCCTTTTTCATTACTAGAAACTTTTAGACCCGTGATTTAATTCATAATTATCTATAAATAAACACTTTTGTACATAGAGAATGGGTAGTTGAAAATGTAACTAATTTTTACATAAATTGTTATTTTATTTAACCAAAATTTTAACTTACATTTATGACTCGTGATTCCCATCGTCATGTTCTTCATCATGTCTAATTCCTACCACCTCACCTCTTTTCCGCTTAAAATCCTCAGTAGCCATCACCATCGATCGTAACTCTAATTCATACATAAATCTAAAATCAAAAGGAAGCAACCAACCTTTGTGACTCGTAATTCACATAGTCATGTTCTTCATCATGTCTAAGAGTGACGAAGAGAAGGAAACATACCGACAACAACGGTGGAGGCTTCTTTGTTGCCTCGGGTGAAGCTTTCAACAAATGCTCAAAAAATATGTCATTCTAGGGGTCTAAATTACTACAAATATTAAGATGTTTATACAAAGTGTCATAATCTTGGTTTTAAAAAGCGTGAGGCGAACAAAAGTGATAGGGTCCTAAGCCGAGGCGCAAAGCGTAAAAGCACACCGTTTTTCGTACGCAAGACGCAATTTATTTATTTAATTTATTTTTATATTTCTCATATGTAATTAAAATCACCTACCCAAATTTTAGCGATAAAAAAGCTTTATATATAATTTAACTAGTTTAAATCCCGTGTCTACACACGAATTGAAAAATATAAATATATAAAAATTTTAAATCTTTATTTATATATTTTACATGTGTAAAACTAAAAATATATTACATATACTAAGGATAAAAACAAAGTTCAAAATATGTAAAAATTAATATATAATTGGGTTTCGAAAATACATTAATTATTATTTAATGTAATTTGACTTTCATTTACTATTTGATTGAAATAAAAATTACATAATTAAGTTTTAAAGTTTCTTATAATAAGAGATAAATTAAAATAAATATTTTTATTAGTATAAGTAAGATTTTTTTTAAAATATATATTATTATTAAAGATAGAAGTGCATTAAATAAGAGAGAGATGCAGAAAAAAAATGGTAAAAATGAATAGAGAGACGACACGTGGCACTAAAAAACCTTTATTTATTATATAGTATAGATATATAAATAAACTATATGTACAACCTAAAAGCTACGTGCACAACATCTTAATGCATTAATATGTAAAAGTCTAGGGTTATTTGATAGAAAGTATAACTTTAAGGATGAAAATTGTAATTTTGTAAAAGAAAACGTGAAGAAAAAGAAACCTAAAAAGTAGTTGTACATCTCATCCCTATTCTCTTATCTTTCCTCCTCCTCACTCATATAACCTAAAAATCAGCCGTTAAGGACGCGCCAAGCTATTTCTACGTACAAATCAACATGTAAGATCCAGTTTCTTCTCTATTTTTCTTCTTTCATCTCATATAAGCTCTAATTTCTTCTTTGTTTTTCTTCTTCCCTCATTTGTGACAAGGAAGTGCACGCCTGTCGCTTGAGGGACTCCGACCGAAGCGAACAAAAGCGAGCGCTTCTTGTACAACATGCGCCTTTAGTAGGTTGAAGCGCCAAGACCATCGCCTTGCGCCTATACGCGCCTCAGGCGCGCTTTTTAAATCCCAGGTCATAATATCATTAAGAATATAATTAGAGATACTGACCAAAATGATTTAGCATTTCTCCGTGTATTAAACAATATAGAATCATGTTTTAAAAGAAAGAAAAAACCTATGAACTTTTCAAGCTAAGATATCATGGGTTGCTCGACTTAAAATAAATAAATAAGTTGAAGCTTGGGAGCCTAATATTTAAAGGCTTTCAATTGTTAGAGTTTAATTTCGTTTAATGTTCATAGGGTTGAGTTGCTACCGAGGAGTGAAATATGAATAATTTGAAGTTGTAATTAATTGTAGAATGGTGTTCAATACATCAAGAACCCGAATTTAGCACATGCAAAGCTTGATCCAATGAAAGTGTGGGTTTCAAGATACAATGTGTTTTAAAAATGTTTTGTTTATGAACTTATCAACTTATGTTGATCCGTTTTTTTAAAATATTTTTTAAGCACCAATCCCAGGTAATCCATAATAGACTAGTGGCATTCCAAGGCTGAGGCATATATATAGAAGAAAGGGTTTATATCTCAATGAGATAGTTGTAGCATAGTTCCTGGTTATGAACTAGTGATGTTGTATTTTGTTTGATTGTAAAATGTTACTTATTAATAAAAAAATGCGTATGGTTTTAGTTTCTGCGGTGCGTTTCTGTATCATTCGTCATTACTAACCAGTGCTTGGGATTGGGTGTGACACCCATATACTCTTTAATTGAAATAAATCAACAGAAACCGACCAAGTTTCTTCAACACCCAAAATATTAATACCGTCTTTATTACATAAAGTAGCTATATCTCTTCTTTTTAAAGCACTGCCGATCCCACACACGTTAACTGAGAGGGTGTTAATTTTGTATTAAGATTTTAAAAATGATAAAGATAGTTTATAAAAAAATATAATAATATATTACATAATATAAAAATGAAAAAACATACTACATTGAAGGTTAAACAATTAGTTCTAAGATTCAAACCGTTGACCGGACCATTAAACCAACAAATTATTACTAAAACCAAACCGTAAACTAAATCGTATGACTATCAAATAGGTTGATTCCTTATAGTTTAGACTCTTCAGTCAGTTTTAACTTTCATCACCTTATCCATGACACTTGTAAAACATCATATAATAATTAGTTTGAATCCCTTGGCTTACTTTCTTTTCTTATATTTTTAGTGTCATGCTGACATCATCAAAACATCATGTGATGTCATCATACATGCCATATAGTTGGTGAAAAAAGGTGATATGGCATGTATAGCATATGTCAGTGGTATATGTCATCATATTAGCCGCTTTACTGTATGTCAGGTCGAGCCTATCTAAAAATAAATATGGTCTAGCTAGTTATCACTTCTCCCCTATACCTTTTCAATAAAAAAGTTCAGTAAGTCCGTTTTCTCTTTCGCTTTCAATAAAGATTTTCCTTTGAGCGAGCCGTTGACTACTATTTACAATAGAAATGAAAGTAAGAAAACATGCATTGATGATACAAAAAACATACAAAACAAAAAGAATCACATTAGTTCACACACAATATGTACTTTACTAGTGGGCGTTTACACGCGCGTTGCGACGGATCGGTTCTGAAAATCAAAATGTAAATAAAAAATCTCGTCGCGACGTTATATTTGGAAATCACGACGTTATAAAATTAAATGTTTAGAAAAACGAAATTGAAAGTTATTAGTTTAATAATAACATAATAGTAAAAACAAATTAAGGGTGTAAATGAGCAACCCAAGATCACCTAAGGTCGAGCTTCGTTCGTTTAGAGCTCTATTTGTAAATCTCAAGATCGAGTCAGGAGTAATTTTCGCTTGTTTATTATTTTAGTAATTATTTAACAACGGGCGAGTCTAGTTCTTGGTTATCGGACACTTGGACGGAAGCTCTCTATGCTTTTCGGCGGCTTGCTATTCTGCCTCGGCGCTATGATTAACGGTTTCGCCCAGGCCGTTTGGATGCTCATAGTTGGTCGTATCCTCCTCGGATTCGGAATTGGGTTTGCCAATCATGTAATTATTTTTATTATTCTTTTTCCCTTTTTTTATTTTATAAAATCATATCTAATAATATTTGAAAGTAAAAACTAATTTATGGATAATTTTTATTATTTTCTTTAATATACAGTTAATGATAACTACAAGTTTAAAAATGGGTGATTCTAACCACACACGGAATATTGCTAATTGGATCCGCCGTCGCCCTATACGAATACGAGGGCGTATAGAATTCAGTCACTGCCAACAGAATGCCACGTGTCATTCTCTGTCTGGCGGCTGGTCCAATACGTGGCGTATTGGCCTATATGCAGCGTATGAGGCACGGGTTATATTTTTGCTTCAAAAGTTGGAAGAGTTGTACGTTTATGAATCCTATACGTGGCGTATTGACCTATACGCCACGTATAGGTATTTTTTATTTAATTATAATTTTTTTATTTTATTTATATTTTGTTTATTTTTATTTTAATTTATATAATTTTGTTAATATAAGTTTGTTATCTATTTATAAATTTTATATATATTTATTTTTAAACATTTGTTATATTTTTACAGTATAAACAAGCAAAGTATTAAATATTACAAACCAAACAAAATATTAAACATTACAACCAAACAAATTAACTAAACATTATATACATTACATCAAAAAATTAAATATATATACATCAAAATGTTTTACATACATAACAACGAAAAAAACAAAATACAAATAAAATAACTAAAGCTAAGCGGGTCCGCCGTCACCCTGACCGCCTCCGCCCTCATCCTGACCCACCACGCCCTCATCCTAAACGGGGTCGTCCGGATAATGACGTCGCGGTGGTAGTGGGCGTGGCTCGATGCCGGCGGCTCGTGACAGATCAATGATCTGTCCATCCGCCCACATCATCAGGTCCTCCATGCGATCGAGTTGACGACCCTGTCGCCGTGATTCGGCAACAAGGCCATCAAGCAATGCCTGGGTAGCCCTCTCCAGCCTAACAGACCGACGTACGTGCGGAATCATCGAGGCGGACAATGTGATGATTGTTCAAAAGCACATGATAACTAGAGGTTGCATAATTCATTAATTAAGTGGAAAGACAACAAGTTCCAAATACAATACATTTCAAATAACCTAGTCTAGTTCAAAACATTAATTTATTTAACTAGGTCCATAGTTCCTAAGTGGAGAGATCTTCGGCAAGCAGTCACATATCCAAACCTGAAACATTATTTAAATCAAGTGTCAACTAAAAAGTTGGTGAGTACATAGGTTTAGTGAATCCAGTAAATAGTAGTGTAAATCGTTTTGCAACTCATTGTTTATCTTGTTAAACATAGCATATGATGTAACATTTATTTAATCACAATTCAAACCGAGTTTGACGCGCTTGAACAGAGCACAACAGCTAAGTCCGGTATGCTTGAATATAGTTACCCACTATATCCGGTATGATTGAATATAACACGCGGTTATATCCGAGTATGCAGTAATAAACACCCTAACCGGGTGGGCTGGTCAGGCACAATAGATCTATCAATATTACAGTTGGTTGTCTTGTGTTTAAATGTATGTACATCCAAAGAATAAGCATATAGTCTCATGTATAATACGTATAAACAGTGTGAGTAGCATGTATAATGTTTCACCCCAAAACGTATAAAAATGTAAAATAGGGGCTATGTAACTCACCTGGCTAGCGGATATGATAATCCACGAGTGCGGGTGATAAGGATGTTTGAAAACTAAGCACGACGAAATCCTATGTAGATAAATATGTATTATTGTATGCTTGTATGTATAAGCGCATTTGTATTTAATGAGTATAGGTTTTATAATAATGTCCTTAATATTTATTTGTATAAAATAGGGTAGAAAATGATAACGGCTTTGTAAAACTTTTAACTCATAAAAATATATATTGTTTTAAACAAGTATTTATTATGATTAATGTATTTATAAATAACAATAACAAATAAAAGAAAATTCTTTATTTGACTAATTATATTATATAGGTTAAAATTTGTTTTAACAAGTTTATTAAAATATTACAAGATTTGTAAGAATGGGACATTTTATACATTATAAGGTATTTTAATAAGTTTATAAAAATTATTACAAGATTTATAAAAAAAAAATAGAACACTTTATATATTATAAAGTATTTCAATAAGTTTATAAAAGTTATTTCAAGATTTATAAAAATGGGACACTTTATATATTATAAAGTATTTTAATAAGTTTATAAAAGTATATAAAAAGAAAAATGGGATGGTTTATGAAAATATAATTTTAATCGATTTCAAAATAAACGAACGAGTAAACCGACTCGTTTTAGTATTTATTGTATAAAAATAATATTAAGATAAGTTAAAATAATTTAATAAAACAAAAGGAATGAAAAACAGAAAAAATGGGGTTGGGCCGGAGGCCAGGAGGATCGAACCCGCGACCTCAGTCTCGGACACACACACGCATAACCAGCCGGGCTACTGCCCATCGCTGGTTATGTGTGGATCGTTTAATTGATAACCACACTAACCATACTGGTCGCTGGTTCTCGGTAACCGGCAAACCGTGTCCGAGGACACTTGGTTTGCCCGGTAATCCTCGAGCGATTGTCTAGATTTCGACTGGAATAGGTTACCTGATGATAACAGAAGGTACAGGAATCGAATCGAGACTCGAACCTAGTCGCGAAGGGCTTGGTCGGCAGAGACTTTTGAACCGAAAATGTCCAAAACGGGAACTAGACTTCTGGGTGGGATTAGCTTCTGAATTCTTGGTCACAGCTTCTTTCAGGGACGACAAGAGTGATGGAATTCTCAATTTGGAGTGAGAGTGAGAGTCGAGAGAGAATGGAGCCCGAGAAGGACCGGTAGTGGTTTCTTATAGTCGAGCTTGATTCCGACAATGAGACAAGCAATTGAGCCTGCCCCGATACTCGTCTGGACGAGACGAAGCTGTCGAGCCCTTTTTCAGGCGTGGAGGTCTACTGTCGTGGTCAATTACGCGGCGTGAACTTTCGGCCACAAACAGGATCATACTTTTCGTATGTTTAAACGACAAATTGGTCGAGGGCTCTGGTTTGCGTGGGAGAGGCGAAGTCAGCGACGCTTTTGTCGGGCGTCGAGGTGTTCGCCGGAGAAAGCCTCGGACCGCCGGACAATCGAAGGGGGTGACCGGGAATGCGAATGGGGAGTTGGCAACTTTGGTCCCTGGGGTTTTGTTTGTACATCTTTAGTCCCTAAACTAAATTCTGTTTGAAACCTTGTAGTTTGATTAAATACAAAATGACCCCTAAACTTTTATAAAATAATTAATTAGATTTCTTTTTCAATTTCAAATTTTATTTTATAAATTCATATTATTATTATAAATGTATATATATGTATTTTCTTATAAAAGTTTGTTATTATATATATATATATATATATATATATATATATATTTAGCTAGATTTTCATATTTATGTTACGAATCCTTTGAGTTGGATTTTTATATAAAATTTTATTTAAGTTTAAAACTTATAAAGTTTTGATTATTTTAAATCCCTAAAATAAATACATATATATTTTGTACAAAATTAAATAAAAATACTTGCATTTTATTACATAAAAATAATTACATGAGTATAAATGCGTAAATGAAAAATCCGAAACGTCACAGTCTCCCCATGTTAGAGGAATTTCGCCCCGAAATTCAACTAGTGGAGGCTATGAAAAGAGGTGCGGATACTTGGTCTTCATTTGGTCTTCACGTTCCCAAGTGAACTCGGGTCCACGTTTAGACTCCCAACGGACCTTAACAATTGGGATGCGGCTACGCTTGAGTTTCTTGACTTCTCGGTCCATGATTTCCACGGGTTTCTCAACAAAGTGCATCCTCTCATCAATGCGTACTTCATCAAGAGTACTTCATCAAGAGGGATGTGGAGATTCTCGTCGGCTAGACACTTTTTCAAATTAGACACATGAAAGGTCGGATGAACGTTGCTGAGTTCTGAAGGAAGGTCGAGTTTGTAGGCCACTCTTCCTACCCTCTCGAGTATCTTGAATGGACCCACATATCGAGGTGCAAGTTTTCCTTTCTTTCCAAATCGGACTACACCTTTCCAAGGTGATACCTTTAGAAGAACCATATCTCCAATTTGAAATTCCAAGGGTTTTCGTCGTTTGTCGGCATAGCTCTTTTGCCGACTTCTTGCTACCCGAATGTTGTCATGGATAAGAGAGACTTTATCGGAGGTCTCTTGGATAAGATCGGGACCGGTGATTTGTGCTTCACCAATTTCGTTCCAACAAATCGGTGAACGGCATTTTCGTCCATAAAGAGCCTCAAACGGTGCCATGTTAATACTTGTGTGGTAGCTGTTGTTGTAGGAGAATTCAATCAATGGTAGGTGAGAATCCCAATTACCACCAAAGTCAATGACACAAGCTCTAAGCATATCCTCGAGAGTTTGGATTGTTCGCTCGGTTTGTCCATCAGTTTGAGGATGGTAGGCTGTACTTAAATCCAAACGAGTACCAAGTGCTGATTGCAATGACTGCCAAAATCGGGAAGTAAAACGCGAATCACGATCGGAGATGATGTTCAAAGGGATTCCGTGACGGCTTACGATCTCATCAATGTAGATCCGAGCCAATTTCTCAACTCGATAGTCCTCACGAATGGGCAAGAAATGGGCAGACTTTGTGAGTCGATCGATAATAACCCAGATACTATCGTGCCCACTAGAAGTGCGTGGGAGTTTGGTGATGAAGTCCATAGCAAGGTTCTCCCACTTCCACACGGGAATTTCAGGTTGTTCAAGAAGTCCGGAAGGCTTTTGGTGTTCGGCCTTCACTTTAGAACAAGTAAGGCATTTTGCCACAAAGAGGGCAATATCCTTTTTCATGCCGGGCCACCAATATTGCTGACGGAGACCCATGTACATCTTATCAGCTCCGGGATGTACCGAATATCGAGTTTTGTGGGACTCGTTCATCAAAAATTTACGAAGATCGTCGCGATCGGGAACCCAGATACGGTCCAAGTAATACAATAGGCCGTTGGCTTTGGTTTCTAACAAGAGTTCTACACCACATGCCATTTCTTGATACATATTTCCCTTGGTAACCGAGGTGTGTTGAGCTTTGAGAATACGGGCCTGGATATCGTTATGAATATAAACACTATGAAGCATGATACGTTCTTTACGACTCAAGGCGTCGGCTACAACGTTTGCTTTGCCGGGATGGTAGCGAATCTCGCAGTCGTAGTCGTTAAGGAGTTCGACCCATCGTCGTTGCCTCATATTAAGCTCTTTTTGATTGAAAATATGCTGGAGACTTTTGTGGTCGGTGAAAACCACACATTTGGTGCCATATAGATAGTGTCTCCAGATTTTTAAAGCGAAAACGACAGCACCAAGCTCAAGATCATGGGTCGTATAATTCTTCTCATGGATTTTGAGCTGACGTGATGCGTATGCAATTACTTGGCCACGTTGCATTAGAACACAACCAAGACCTTGGTTGGATGCATCACAATAAACGACAAAGTCGTCATTACCACTAGGAAGAGTTAGTATAGGAGCATTGCAGAGCTTGTGCTTGAGAGTTTGAAAAGCTTCCTCTTGCTTGGGTCCCCACTTGTAAGATTTACCTTTATGAGTCAAGGCCGTGAGTGGAACCGCAATCTTGGAGAAATTTGAGATGAAGCGACGATAGTAACCTGCTAGTCCAAGGAATGAACGAATCTCGGTAGGAGTCTTAGGAGTACTCCAATTCTTTACTGCTTCGATTTTTGCCGGGTCCACATGAATTCCCTTATCGTTGACTATGTGTCCCAAAAATTGAACTTCCTTTAGCCAGAATTCACACTTGGAGAGCTTGGCGTATAGTTGTTCTTTCTTCAAGAGTTCTAAAATTAAACGAAGATGTTGTTCATGCTCCGTTTTCGTCTTAGAATAGATAAGAATGTCATCAATGAAAACGATCACGAACTTGTCCAAATAAGGTTTGCATACACGGTTCATGAGGTCCATGAAGACCGCAGGTGCATTAGTCAATCCGAAGGGCATGACCATAAACTCGTAGTGACCGTATCTAGTCCGAAAGGCAGTCTTCGGAATGTCTTCATCGAGAACACGAAGTTGATGGTATCCGGAACGAAGGTCAATCTTGGAGAAACATGTTGAACCTTGAAGCTGATCGAAAAGGTCGTTGATACGGGGTAAAGGATATCGGTTCTTAATTGTAAGTTTGTTGAGTTCGCGATAATCGATGCACATTCGAAACGATTCATCCTTTTTCTTTACGAATAGCACGGGAGCACCCCAAGGTGAATGGCTCGGGCGGATGAATCCTTTGGATGAGAGTTCTTGTAATTGATTTGCAAGCTCTTGCATTTCGGAAGGTGCAAGACGATAGGGAGCTTTTGCCACGGGAGTTGCTCTGGGCACAAGGTCAATGCGGAACTCTACTTGTCTAGGAGGAGGAAGACCAGGTAGGTCCTCGGGGAATACCTCGGGATAATCTCGGATGATTGGGATGTCTTGCAATTTCTTACCCTTGTCTTTCGTGTCAACTATGTGGGCCAAGAATGCAACGTACTTTTTCCGCAAGTACTTTTGTGCCAATGTGCAAGACATGATTTGAAGACCACGACACGGTTTTTCACCGAAAATAACTAACGTGTCTCCCGAAAGGAGAGGTATACGAATGCACTTTTCGTAGCAAATAACCTCGGCATGGTGCTTGGATAACCAGTCCATGCCAATTATAATAACGAAGCTTCCCAATTGCATTGGAAGGAGATCAACAGAGAATTCATGATTATTAAGCTCGAGATTGCAGTTGCGGATAACAGAGTTTATAGCAATAGATTTCCCGTTTGCTATCTCCACGGAATAGGGGTTGTCAAGTTTCGTTCTTTGTTTAGCAAGTCGAGATTCAAAGGTAAGAGACACGAAACTCCTATCGGCACCAGTATCAAATAAAATGGATGCATAATGATTGTTTACGAGAAACGTACCGTTTATCACGTCGTTGTTTGCTTGTGCCTCATTAGCGTTTATATTAAACGCTCGTCCTTGGGGACCACCTTGATGATGAAGTTTTGGGCATCGGTCACGGAAGTGGTTTGGGTCTCCACATTCGTAACATGCCCGACCATTGAGAGGTGCCAGATAGACGGGACGGTTGGCTGGGGCTGCTTGATGGACGGGAGGACGGGTACGGCAGGTAGTGACCACATGCCCATATCTCCCGCAGCTTGAGCACAATCGGCATGGTAGATTGGCAGGATGATGGTACTTGCAGGTCTGGCATTGGGGATTCGGGCCCTGATAAATTTTTGGGTTTTGACCCAAAGGGGCCGCTTGAATAGCAGGTACAGCGGGAGTTACGGCTGCGAAGTTTCGACCCTTACGTTTCTTGTTGCGGTTAGAAGACTCGGGTTTCACATCTTTGACTGCCGCAAGAGTAGACACAACCTTCTTGGAACCCTTTCTTGTTAAGGTTCCGGCCTTGACATGGTTGTCGGATAATGTAGCAGATAGGCGGATGGCAGCTTCAAGAGTAGGAGGATTGCTTCCTAGCACAGCATCTTGAATTTGCATAGGTAGGCCGCCTATGTACTTTTCAATTCCCCGAGTAAGGGGAGTGATCATGTGAGGCACCAACAGACTTAGTTCTTGGAACCGGGTGGTGTAAGCCAGATTATCCCCGCTGTCTTGGGCAAGATCCCAAAATTCAGCCTCGAGCTTCCTCATTTCATTCCGAGGACAGAATTCATCAGTCATGGCCTTCTTCAGATCATCCCATGATAAGGATGTAGCAACCTCAGCACCACGAGTGCGTTTCTCACCGTTCCACCAGGTGAGGGTGAAAGTGCTTAAACGTGCAGTGAGGCGGGTTGGTACCACCGTTCCCTTGGATGTTGTGAGACCCGTCACTGTTGTTATTTGCTTGAGTCATTTGCCCTACTAGTTGGGCAAGAAGAGTAGCAAGATCCGGGTTGAAAGTGCTAGAGTTTGCACGTAGAGGAGGCATTCTAACACCATAAGAAAAGACAAGGATATTTTAGATAAGACGGATAAATATGAGTTATAGCGGGAAATAATGTAAGCAGAAATACGAGATTTATCATGACGCGTGCTAGTGCATGTGTATTTATTCTAAGTTGATAGGGGAAACTAAGTCATCTATTCCGGGTAGGACATGATGTTATAGATCATTATTTGCGTAATAGGAATTGCCAAAACTTGCATGCACTACAAATTGTTATTACGTGTGCACCCGTAATAATGATTTGTTTTGCATGTTCGTCTAGTTTTTCCTATTTTGCTATAATGTCCCCAGATTTTGAGTTCAAATTCGGATTGTATCCTTGCGAATACATTGACTTATCAACGTTAAATAATTCCCCGAAACTTTCAAGGAGACATGCTTTAGCCTATAGGTAAACACTCACTTCAGGAATTCCCAGGAAAGCATACGGGTCCGTTTATTTGGATTTATACGAAATGCTTTCCTAGACAGAAAACCCAATGTACAGGTGTCACCCTTCCAGATTGCACGTGTCTTTTACTGGTTTCAGGAGATTAAGTCGTTGACGAGATTTTCAAGATTTTAATAGATTTGAGAGTCTATGAATATAAAATGTGTAGGAATGTTGCAATTTATAAGGATTAGGAGAGAGTATGGACAAGGACAAGTAGTGTATTTGTTTGCATAAATGTGTTGACCAAATGTGTATGTAAAGTATGTATCATGTATCAAAGTCTTGTATGTATGTGTATAAGTCTCATGTACCAAACTCGGGAAAATTCAGACAATTCCTAACTACAAATAATTCACATAGCAATTAATCATTTAGCACATAACACATAAAAAGGGAGTCCTAGGGTTATAGTCTAGGTCATTGTGTCTAATAACCTAATTCCCTATAAACTGGCTCTGATACCAATCTGTCACACCCCGACCGATGGCGGAATCATCGAGGCGGACAATGTGATGATTGTTCAAAAGCACATGATAACTAGAGGTTGCATAATTCATTAATTAAGTTTAAAGACAACAAGTTCCAAATACAATACATTTCAAATAACCTAGTCTAGTTCAAAACATTAATTTATTTAACTAGGTCCATAGTTCCTAAGTGGAGAGATCTTCGGCAAGCAGTCACATATCCAAACCTGAAACATTATTTAAATCAAGTGTCAACTAAAAAGTTGGTGAGTACATAGGTTTAGTGAATCCAGTAAATAGTAGTGTAAATCGTTTTGCAACTCATTGTTTATCTTGTTAAACATAGCATATGATGTAACATTTATTTAATCACAATTCAAACCGAGTTTGACGCGCTTGAACAGAGCACAACAGCTAAGTCCGGTATGCTTGAATATAGTTACCCACTATATCCGGTATGATTGAATATAACACGCGGTTATATCCGAGTATGCAGTAATAAACACCCTAACCGGGTGGGCTGGTCAGGCACAATAGATCTATCAATATTACAGTTGGTTGTCTTGTGTTTAAATGTATGTACATCCAAAGAATAAGCATATAGTCTCATGTATAATACGTATAAACAGTGTGAGTAGCATGTATAATGTTTCACCCCAAAACGTATAAAAATGTAAAATAGGGGCTATGTAACTCACCTGGCTAGCGGATATGATAATCCACGAGTGCGGGTGATAAGGATGTTTGAAAACTAAGCACGACGAAATCCTATGTAGATAAATATGTATTATTGTATGTTTGTATGTATAAGCGCATTTGTATTTAATGAGTATAGGTTTTATAATAATGTCCTTAATATTTATTTGTATAAAATAGAGTAGAAAATGATAACGGCTTTGTAAAACTTTTAACTCATAAAAATATATATTGTTTTAAACAAGTATTTATTATGATTAATGTATTTATAAATAACAATAACAAATAAAAGAAAATTCTTTATTTGACTAATTATATTATATAGGTTAAAATTTGTTTTAACAAGTTTATTAAAATATTGCAAGATTTGTAAGAATGGGACATTTTATACATTATAAGGTATTTTAATAAGTTTATAAAAATTATTACAAGATTTATAAAAAAAAAATAGAACACTTTATATATTATAAAGTTTTTTAATAAGTTTATAAAAGTTATTTCAAGATTTATAAAAATGGGACACTTTATATATTATAAAGTATTTTAATAAGTTTATAAAAGTATATAAAAAGAAAAATGGGATGGTTTATGAAAATATAATTTTAATCGATTTCAAAATAAACGAACGAGTAAACCGACTCGTTTTAGTATTTATTGTATAAAAATAATATTAAGATAAGTTAAAATAATTTAATAAAACAAAAGGAATGAAAAACAGAAAAAATGGGGTTGGGCCGGAGGCCAAGAGGATCGAACCCGCGACCTCAGTCTCGGACACACACACGCATAACCAGCCGGGCTACTGCCCATCGCTGGTTATGTGTGGATCGTTTAATTGATAACCACACTAACCATACTGGTCGCTGGTTCTCGGTAACCGACAAACCGTGTCCGAGGACACTTGGTTTGCCCGGTAATCCTCGAGCGATTGTCTAGATTTCGACTGGAATAGGTTACCTGATGATAACAGAAGGTACAGGAATCGAATCGAGACTCGAACCTAGTCGCGAAGGGCTTGGTCGGCAGAGACTTTTGAACCGAAAATGTCCAAAACGGGAACTAGACTTCTGGGTGGGATTAGCTTCTGAATTCTTGGTCACAGCTTCTTTCAGGGACGACGAGAGTAATGGAATTCTCAATTTGGAGTGAGAGTGAGAGTCGAGAGAGAATGGAGCCCGAGAAGGACCGGTAGTGGTTTCTTATAGTCGAGCTTGATTCCGACAATGAGACAAGCAATTGAGCCTGCCCCGATACTCGTCTGGACGAGACGAAGCTGTCGAGCCCTTTTTCAGGCGTGGAGGTCTACTGTCGGGGTCAATTACGCGGCGTGAACTTTCGGCCACAAACAGGATCATACTTTTCGTATGTTTAAACGACAAATTGGTCGAGGGCTCTGGTTTGCGTGGGAGAGGCGAAGTCAGCGACGCTTTTGTCGGGCGTCGAGGTGTTCGCCGGAGAAAGCCTCGGACCGCCGGACAATCGAAGGGGGTGACCGGGAATGCGAATGGGGAGTTGGCAACTTTGGTCCCTGGGTTTTGTTTGTACATCTTTAGTCCATAAACTAAATTCTGTTTGAAACCTTGTAGTTTGATTAAATACAAAATGACCCCTAAACTTTTATAAAATAATTAATTAGATTTCTTTTTCAATTTCAAATTTTATTTTATAAATTCATATTATTATTATAAATGTATATATATGTATTTTCTTATAAAAGTTTATTATTTTATATATATATATATATATATATATATATTTTTAGCTAGATTTTCATATTTATGTTACGAATCCTTTGAATTGGATTTTTATATAAAATTTTATTTAAGTTTAAAACTTATAAAGTTTTGATTATTTTAAATCCCTAAAATAAATACATATATATTTTGTACAAAATTAAATAAAAATACTTGCATTTTATTACATAAAAATAATTAAATGAGTATAAATGCGTAAATGAAAAATCCGAAACGTCACAGTACGTGTCGGGGATGCTGTGGCGGATGGTCGTGGATAGCCTCGACGTGCGGCGGCCCGTCTTCCATCGCCACACCATGTAGCGGCTGAGGCATAGGCGGGTCTCCCTCTCCAGGCATCTGCGGCAACGGCACCGGGACCCAAACCTTGTCCTGGACGGCCCCTACGAACCGAAGGCCCTGCAGGAATCGGTGCGTGATGCGCATGCCGCTCGCCGTGCGACGGTCTAATCGGACAGGGGGAATGGCCGGTGACATCGCAGGCTCATGCACGTCAAATGGTGTAACCGAGCGCATGATCTGCGTGATGAAGGCACCGCCATGCAAAAGCCCGCGCTTCTGCCGCATATAGGCAGATGCAAAATAAAGTGCAAGGCACGTCGATAGGTCGCACCGCCTGCAAGTAAGCAGACAATAGAGAAAGAAGAGGTCTCTATCGGTGCACCACTCACGGCTTTTTCAGACGCGGTGCGATCGACGTCGAAATAAGCCGGTGCAGATATCTATACAAAGGGTCTCTAATACCCGAGACCCTCCCCTTGGTAACCAACCAAGGACTATCTGATATCAAGCCCCTAAAAACAAGGAGTTCCTCCTAGTCCACCTCCGTCACCGCCTCTTCAAAAAGTGGCGTGACCGTCTCAGGCTCGTGGTAGAAGCCCGTCGTGACGGCTCACTGACGGAGGGTCTGACGGTAAACGATCCCAAAGATCGAAAAGGAAATATGATCCGGATCCATATCCGGCGCCTCCCCGGGAAGAGGCTCTAGCCCAGCCTCTAAGAAGATGAACGTCGAAAGAAACTTGTAACATCCCAAAACGTCGAGAAATAAAGTTAACGAGTTCAAGCGGGCCGAAGTCGGGCCGGGTCAGTCGCGAACCGGGCTTGGGGAGGTCTCCCCTATAAATAGCCAGGGTCACCACATGTTTCTCTCATTTGCAATTCTAGAGAGAGAAAACCGTAGAGAGAGAAAGTGTCGGAATCGCACAAGATTGCACCCGCTCGTGTCTCTTGCACTCGTGAGAAGAACCTCCGGATCAGAAGCTCGATTCAGGTAACGATCCGACCTAAATCTGAGTTTTTAGTTCGTTTTTGGGTTTTCGGGTCTTGGGTGAAAATCGGACGTTTTTGTGGATGAAACTGAAAGATAATCATAGAATCGAATTCCTTAATGGAAAACGAACGTTTTGGATGCAACATGTTCGGGATCTTTACATGATCAGACCGAATGCGAAAGTTAGGGTTTTTCGCGAAGAACAGGTCGTGCGCACTTGCTAAGTGCGCACGGAGCATGTCCTGCGCACTTGCTAAGTGCGCAGGAGGAGGAACCTGCGCACTTGCTAAGTGCGCAGGAGGAAGGACCTGCGCACTTGCTAAGTGCGCAGGAGGCAGGGTCTGCGCACTTGCTAAGTGCGCAGACATCAGGCTGTTGAGTAGAGATTAGTATGTCTAGAATGGTTAAACCGTTAGAGTCGGTAATGGTCTGATGTGTATGTAACTACTCAATTCAGATCGGAAGTGACGTGGTTGGACCCTTGATTAGGACAACCGAGACTAGCTTATAAGGTGAGTTCTAGAAGCCCTCTTTTAAATGTTTTTATATAATGTTTTCGGGCTGGTGTGTACACGTATGAAATGATGTTTTATGAAATGATGTTTATGAAACTACGTTTACGAAAGGAAATGATTTGGAACGAAGGGTTTATGGAAAGAAAGTTTATGAACGAAATGCTTACGAACGAATGTTATAAAGAAATGGTTTAATGAAAAGGTAAAGGGTTTTGAAAGTGAAGGAAAGGTTTTATGAAAAGAAAACAAAAAGGGGCAAATGTTTTAAAGAAGTCATTACAAATCTAATCTGTCGAATGAATGGAATTGACGAATGAAGTCTGGGAATGTGATTCCCAGCCTTGTGGTAGATTATGGACAGTGAGCCATAGTTACCACAAGAACAACATGGGCAATGTCTTTGTGGCATGTCAATGGTTTTGATGTTGTACAACTGGTAAGGGAGTAACGACGGTTACTCGGGTGATGACGATCATCCTAAGCGAACGAGGTAATGGGAAATCAATGACGGCGATACGTAACGGTTGATTTCCAAAGGAAAGATGCGTGTTGGGCAATGACGGCGATACGTAACGGTTGACCCCACGCATTGAAGGGTTGGGCAATGACGGCGATACGTAACGGTTGACCCAACGTAGTGGTATGGTTGTGGCAATGACGGCGATACGTAACGGTTGCCCACAACATTAAAAGTTCCTACGGGGACATAGAGACGCGTAACGATACAGATTTAGATAATAATGTATGACTTAAATGAATGTTAATATTTTAAACAAATGATTGTGTTTAAATATGCGAAGGTTTACGAATGAAAGGCCCTGTTTTCTTATACGAATGTTAAACCCTATTGAATGTTTGAATGATGAACCATTTCTTAAAACGAACGAAAACTAGAACTCACCAGCGTAGCTGACGTTTTTAAGTGTACACATTCAGGTTAAGGTAGGTGATGAGGATGGACGGTGATGCTTGGCTAGAGATGAAGAGTTACCCGACTGCTTTTGAAGACTGGCATCCCGTTATGTTTAGTTATGATGTAAATATGTTTTAAACTATGTTTACGCTTCCGCATGTATGAACAACGATTAAGTTATGTTTAAATGAAATTTTCCGCTGCGTTATCTGATATTCATGTTTAAGAACTGCTTGTGAATGAGTAAATCCAACAAGTGGGGCCTCCCGGGTTTGGGGCCTCACAAGTTGGTATCAGAGCAATAGTTTGAGAGATTCGGACACTCCTAGTGTCTGAACTTAAACTTTGAATGGGACCGAAAGCGGATGCCAGTACGGGTAACTCGAGCCAAAGCATCAGGTATGTAAAGTAGAGTATGTGTATGTAGTATGCCTTAGAAAGGGTTAGGTAAGGACTTGTGTTCCGATGGAATCACAAAGGTGGTCAAATGGAAATCGAAAGGTAGTGTAATGGTTAATTACAGATGGCCAGTGTATATTAACATCTTACAGTACTTATTGAATTTTATTTGTTAACTAGCGTGATGACATTGGATTTCTTGTCTAATAGAACGAAATGGCAAGGAGAGGGAACGGAAGGCGTGGTGGCCGTACCGGTGGTCGTACCGGCGGTCGTAATGGTGGGCGTGGCAGGATCCCTGCGCGCCAAGAGTATAGTGAAGAAGGAAGTGTTCACACTGAACCGGCGGTTAGTGTGCATGAAGCCGAGCAGACACAGGTTGAAGAACAACCTTTCACTTTTGAACCAGAAGTGAGAGCAGCAATAGCTCGAGAATTCACAGAATTGATGAAGAATTCTCTGCCTGGTCTGTTGGCTGAAGCGTTGAAGCAGGTCAATGGGGCGGGTGGGTCTAGCGCGGCAATTGGTGCTCAGAACAATGAGACCGACAATGCACCGCCTGCTCGCGGATGTGATTATAAGTCCTTTAAGGCATGTGACCCGCCGATACTCACTGGGAAGAAGGACGCGGTAGCTACTTTTGATTGGGTAATACGTATGGAAGCCGCCATCCGTCTGTCGAGCTAATCAAGTAGTGAAGTTTGCTGCTAACTCCTTGAGGGAGGAAGCATCCCACTGGTGGGAAGGTGTACGTCAAGCTAAAGGGAGCGAGATTGTGGATGCGATGATGTGGGCTGACTTGAAAACTTTGGTAATCAAGAATTTCTGCCCAAGGAACGAGATTGAAAAGGTAGAGAGGGAATTTCTGGGTTTGAAGGCCGGGAACATGACGCACCGGCAATACACAACCCGATTTAATGAACTGGCACGTCTGGTGCCACACCTTGTCACTACAGAAGAGAGAAAGATTGTCTGTTATATTCAAGGGTTGCCGGACCAGGTCCGCACCTATGTTAAGGCAAACGCCCCTACTACCTATGATTTGGCAGTAGAGCTAAGTGGCGTAGTATTTGACGATCTGGCACTGAATGCTGTTGCCGTTGAAGAGCAAAAGAAGAGACCGAGCTTCTCAAACAAGCGAACTGGGGGAAAGATGTTTGGGTCTCGTGATAAGAGGGCTCGGGTGGGTGAGCCGACTGTTTGTAAGAAGTGTGGAAGGGAGCATGTAGGTGAATGCAGACTGGGATCTAGCTTGTGCTATAAGTGTGGCAAGACCGGGCACTACTCTCGAGAATGCCCGCAAGGCTACAAATGCTACAACTGTGGGGATTTCGACCATATGAGCCGAGAATGTACCAAGCCCAGGATGGGGGAAACCGGGAAAGGAAAGGGCCCGGAAAAGAAGGGAGAAGGATCTCGTGCAAAGACTCGTGCGTACGCACTGACGCAAGAACAAGCCAGGGCGGATCCCGATGTGGCGTCAGGTACATTCGTCCTTGACAACACTCTTGTTTCTGTGTTATTTGATTCGGGTGCCGGTAAGAGTTTTATATCTGCGTCTTTTTGTAAACGAGTGAAGTACACTGTTAGTAAGTTAGAAAGGGCCTTTAGCGTAGAAACCGCAGAGGGTAGAACTGCGAGAGTGACCGATGTAGTCGACAACTCCACGATAAAAATAGAAGGTCATAGGTTCCCTGTCAGATTGTTTGTTATGGTTTTGGGAGGGTTCGATGTGGTGTTGGGTATGGATTGGCTAACTGCCAATGAAGCTCAAATTATATGTAAACCAAAGATAATCCAACTCAAGGCTCCGGATGGTAGCAAAGTCGAAGTCTTTGGAGATCGTGACGCCCCGATGCCAAACGTCATCTCAATGATTAAGGCAACGAATTACTTTAGGCGCGGATGCGAGGCTTATCTGGTATATGTGATTGACAAGTGTAAGGAAGTGAAGGAACTAGACGATGTACCCGTGGTACGCGAGTACCCGGAGGTGTTTCCAGAGGATTTGCCTGGGATACCACGCGATAGAGAAATTGAGTTCCGAATTGACTTAGTACCAGATGCCCAGCCCGTGGCTAAGGCTCCATATCGACTAGCACCAGTGGAAATGAAGGAACTTATGGTCCAACTAGACGGGTTACTTGAGAAAGGATTTATTCAACCGAGCATCTCGCCGTGGGGTGCTCCGGTGTTGTTTGTAAAGAAGAAATATGGTTCGATGAGAATGTGTATCGATTATCGCGAGTTGAATAAACGAACGGTGAAGAACAAGTACCCTTTACCAAGGATCGATGACCTGTTCGACCAGTTGCAAGGCGCAAGTTGGTTTTCGAAAATCGACCTTCGGTCCGGGTACCATCAGTTGAAGGTGAGGGAAGAAGACATACCGAAAACTGCATTTCGCACGCGTTATGGACATTTCGAGTTCCGCGTAATGTCTTTCGGATTGACGAACGCCCCCGCAGCGTTCATGGATTTAATGAATAGGGTGTGTCGACCGATGCTGGATCGATCGGTAATTGTGTTCATCGATGATATCCTTATCTACTCCAAGAATGAGGGTGATCACGCATGTCACTTAAAGGAAGTGTTGGAAGCTCTAAAGAAGGAGAAGTTGTATGCTAAGTTCTCCAAATGCGCGTTCTGGCTTAGGGAAGTCCAATTCCTAGGTCACGTCATTGGCCCGAACGGCATTATGGTTGACCCAGCAAAGATAGTAACGGTAAGTGAATGGGACATTCCTAAGACGCCAACTGAAATCCGTAGTTTCTTAGGATTGGCGGGCTACTATCGGAGATTCATCCAGGATTTCTCGAAAATAGCTTCGCCATTGACAAAGTTGACTCGGAAAGAAGTAAAGTACGAATGGGGTTCGACCCAAGATGAGGCGTTTAAGAAATTAAAAGAGAAGCTAACACAGGCTCCAGTCTTGGCCCTTCCCGAGGGCAGTGAAGACCTGGTGGTATACTCTGACGCGTCGGGTCAGGGATTAGGGTGTGTGTTGATGCAACGCGGTAGAGTGATTGCATATGCGTCGCGGCAGTTGAAAGTTCACGAAGTCAACTATCCGACTCACGATTTGGAACTTGCTGCTGTCGTATTTGCATTGAAAATATGGAGGCACTACCTGTACGGGGTAAAGTTTACTATTTACTCCGACCAAAAAAGTTTGAAGTACTTCTTCGAACAAAAGGAGCTTAATATGAGGCAGAGGAGATGGTTGGAACTCCTGAAGGACTATGACTGTGAAATAATGTACCATCCTGGAAAGGCAAACGTGGTGGCTGACGCTCTAAGCCGAAAGGATGTGCCTACTCCTATTAGAGTGAAAGCTTGCCAGTTGGTGGTAACATCGGATGTGATGAGCGAAATCGAAAGAGCTCAAGATGAGGCACTTAAAGAAGAAAATATAAAGAAAGAAAGGATGGTTGGCCAACAGGACAAATTGGAATATAACACCCTAGGTGTTAGGACACGTTTTGGACGGATATGGATACCTATGGGTGGCGAACTTAGGAGCAAAATCTTGGATGAGGCTCATAAGTCTCGTTACTCTATCCATCCCGGTACCAATAAAATGTACCAAGATCTGAAGAGGGAATATTGGTGGCCTGGAATGAAATGTGATGTGACGAAGTATGTAAGCAAGTGCTTGACTTGCTCGCAAGTAAAGGCTGAACACCAGAAACCGTATGGAAAGATTCAACCACTTGACATACCAGAATGGAAGTGGGAACACATTACCATGGACTTCATAACTAATCTACCTCGCACAGCTAAAGGTCATGACGCCATTTGGGTAATTGTGGACCGTTTAACGAAGAGTGCTCATTTCCTACCTATTCGCGAGGCGTTCTCGTCGGAAAGGTTAGCAGAGGTATTTATCAACGAAGTAGTAGCGCGGCATGGGATGCCCTTGACGATCGTATCTGACCGGGACACACGATTCACATCGAGGTTCTGGAAAAGATTTCACGAGTCGATGGGCACGAGGCTGAATATCAGCACGGCATACCACCCACAAACGGATGGTCAGTCCGAAAGGACCATTCAGACATTGGAGGATATGCTCCGTGCTTGTATTATTGACTTCGGTGGCAGTTGGGACAGCCATCTGCCGTTAGCCGAGTTCTCCTACAACAATAGTCATCACACGACGATAGGCATGCCGCCTTACGAAATGTTGTATGGGAGAAGATGTAGAACCCCGATTTGTTGGGGTGAGATTGGACAGAAGGAATTAGGAAGTCTCGAAGTCGTAAGAGAGACGTCGGAAAGGTTTGATCAGATCAAAGCACGAATGAAGGCCGCACAAGATCGTCAGAAATCCTATGCGGATAGACGACGAAGGCCTATCGAGTTTGATGTTGGGGACAGAGTAATGTTGAAAGTGTCCCCGTGGAAGGGAATCATTCGATTCAGAAAGAGAGGAAAGTTAAGTCCGAGGTTTGTCGGACCGTTCAGGATAATGGCACGGGTTGGTGAAGTCGCTTATCGGTTGGAGTTGCCTGATGAGTTAAGTGGGATTCATCCTACCTTCCATGTATCACACTTGCGAAAGTGTTTGGCGGATGAATCAGCTCACGTACCACTTACTGACATCGAGGTCGACAACAGCCTTAATTACATCGAAGAACCCGTGGCTATCTTAGACCGAAAGGAAAAGCGTTTGCGTAATAAAGTTATTCCATTGGTTAAAGTCCAATGGAGGCACCGAAAGGGATCGGAGGCTACATGGGAAACGGAGGCGGAGATGAGGGAGTCGTACCCTCAATTATTTGACTTGTGATAGGTTTCGGGGACGAAACCTATTATAAGGGGGGTAGACTTGTAACATCCCAAAATGTCGAGAAATAAAGTTAACGAGTTCAAGCGTGCCGAAGTCGGGCCGGGTCAGTCGCGAACCGGGCTTGGGGAGGTCTCCCCTATAAATAGCCAGGGTCACCACATGTTTCTCTCATTTGCAATTCTAGAGAGAGAAAACCGTAGAGAGAGAAAGTGTCGGAATCGCACAAGATTGCACCCGCTCGTGTCTCTTGCACTCGTGAGAAGAACCTCCGGATCAGAAGCTCGATTCAGGTAACGATCCGACCTAAATCTGAGTTTTTAGTTCGTTTTTGGGTTTTCGGGTCTTGGGTGAAAATCGGACGTTTTTGTGGATGAAACTGAAAGATAATCATAGAATCGAATTCCTTAATGGAAAACGAACGTTTTGGATGCAACATGTTCGGGATCTTTACATGATCAGACCGAATGCGAAAGTTAGGGTTTTTCGCGAAGAACAGGTCGTGCGCACTTGCTAAGTGCGCACGGAGCATGTCCTGCGCACTTGCTAAGTGCGCAGGAGGAGGAACCTGCGCACTTGCTAAGTGCGCAGGAGGAAGGACCTGCGCACTTGCTAAGTGCGCAGGAGGCAGGGTCTGCGCACTTGCTAAGTGCGCAGACATCAGGCTGTTGAGTAGAGATTAGTATGTCTAGAATGGTTAAACCGTTAGAGTCGGTAATGGTCTGATGTGTATGTAACTACTCAATTCAGATCGGAAGTGACGTGGTTGGACCCTTGATTAGGACAACCGAGACTAGCTTATAAGGTGAGTTCTAGAAGCCCTCTTTTAAATGTTTTTATATAATGTTTTCGGGCTGGTGTGTACACGTATGAAATGATGTTTTATGAAATGATGTTTATGAAACTACGTTTACGAAAGGAAATGATTTGGAACGAAGGGTTTATGGAAAGAAAGTTTATGAACGAAATGCTTACGAACGAATGTTATAAAGAAATGGTTTAATGAAAAGGTAAAGGGTTTTGAAAGTGAAGGAAAGGTTTTATGAAAAGAAAACAAAAAGGGGCAAATGTTTTAAAGAAGTCATTACAAATCTAATCTGTCGAATGAATGGAATTGACGAATGAAGTCTGGGAATGTGATTCCCAGCCTTGTGGTAGATTATGGACAGTGAGCCATAGTTACCACAAGAACAACATGGGCAATGTCTTTGTGGCATGTCAATGGTTTTGATGTTGTACAACTGGTAAGGGAGTAACGACGGTTACTCGGGTGATGACGATCATCCTAAGCGAACGAGGTAATGGGAAATCAATGACGGCGATACGTAACGGTTGATTTCCAAAGGAAAGATGCGTGTTGGGCAATGACGGCGATACGTAACGGTTGACCCCACGCATTGAAGGGTTGGGCAATGACGGCGATACGTAACGGTTGACCCAACGTAGTGGTATGGTTGTGGCAATGACGGCGATACGTAACGGTTGCCCACAACATTAAAAGTTCCTACGGGGACATAGAGACGCGTAACGATACAGATTTAGATAATAATGTATGACTTAAATGAATGTTAATATTTTAAACAAATGATTGTGTTTAAATATGCGAAGGTTTACGAATGAAAGGCCCTGTTTTCTTATACGAATGTTAAACCCTATTGAATGTTTGAATGATGAACCATTTCTTAAAACGAACGAAAACTAGAACTCACCAGCGTAGCTGACGTTTTTAAGTGTACACATTCAGGTTAAGGTAGGTGATGAGGATGGACGGTGATGCTTGGCTAGAGATGAAGAGTTACCCGACTGCTTTTGAAGACTGGCATCCCGTTATGTTTAGTTATGATGTAAATATGTTTTAAACTATGTTTACGCTTCCGCATGTATGAACAACGATTAAGTTATGTTTAAATGAAATTTTCCGCTGCGTTATCTGATATTCATGTTTAAGAACTGCTTGTGAATGAGTAAATCCAACAAGTGGGGCCTCCCGGGTTTGGGACAACTGCAGTCCCTGGACCCAACCGCACCTCCCGGAGCTTCTGGCACCGGGCATACGCCTCCGAATCAGTCGGAAAACCCAAAAAAGGGTAGTGCGCAAGATCGTCTAGCACCTCCATATGAATATCATCATCATGATCCGCCATATCTGATAATAATTAATTGTTTTTAATTTTAAAAAATAAATAATAATAATATATTGTTTTTAATTTTAAATAATAATAATATATTGTTTTTTATTTTTAATAATAAATAATAATAACAATTAATTTTTTTATTTTAAACCTATACGCCACGTATAGCCTTATACGTGGCGTATAGGCTGTTACCGGGTAAACCAAGCCATACACAGGGCAACCAAGCCATACGCAGGCCAGTTACCGGGCAAACTTAGCCATACGCGGGCAATCAGGCCATACGCGGGCCAAGTTGCCGAGAACATGAGCCATACGAAACGTATAGATCTATACGTGGCGTATGGCTTCATCGTCTTCCTCAGACGAACTATACGCCACGTATGGCCCTATACGTGGCGTATAGTTCTTAAGTTTCAATCCAAAAATCTCTCATCTACCCAGTTTTACCCGCTAATATTCAATATAAACCTAACATTAATGATCTTGGGTGTAGAGACGTACATTTTCGAAGTTTTTTTGAGACGACAATCGTAATCAACGAGCTTTTTTGCCGGCCGCGTATGGTTTTTTGTTTGTTTGTTTTGGGTCGTTTGGGTCTGTACGCTGCATTTTCCTGGTATATCAAGTGGCTATACGCCGCGTATATATCAATACGTTGCGTATAGCCACCAACCTTTGGTATTCTATACGCCACGTAATGACCTATATGTGGCGTATAACCTTTAAAATATCTTGTTCTAGTCTATACGCCACGTATGGCCTAATACGTGGCGTATAGAATATTAAATTAAAATTAGTTATATTTAATTAAAATTAATCAAAAAATAATAAAATATTAATTATAATTAACTTAAAATTAATTTAAAATAATTAAAATTACAAATAATTAAAATTTAAAATAATTAAATTGACCCTATACTTAAAATTAATAAAAAACTAATAAAGCATCATCCGTGAGTCGTGAATTATTGTGGAAATATAGATCCATTAGTAGCCATTATTTTCTTAAATCGTTCAATACGATCACTGTATATTTTCCCATTTTGCTGCATCATCATTTCGGTGCAAATTCCAAAGTGCATTCCGCGTGGGAATCGGAAAATCTCCGTCTAACTTGACGTGGATGAAATGAGCCCTGTTGACGTGAACTAATGATACAGTTTGATGTTTAGCATGAACGTTTGGACCAAAGATGAACAATCACCCCAAATCTTTGAGCAATTAGGAGTCCTGTGTATGGCATAGACATCCAACGACTAACTGGTGCGGCTTTCACATCCTGCCAATCTATTGTGTGACGTAGTATATCATACTCTTGAAAGGCGACTCTGTCAAAAGTAGTTCTCCACCATTCCTCTTTATTGTCCATCTCCTGTAGAAGTTGTTGTCTGATAAAAAGCCACCGGTTTTCATTTAACCCTAAGCCCAAAGCTACCAATCGAAAACCACAGTTACCGTCGGGATTTACATCCTGTATATGTGAAATGTACGGATGAAAGACAGACGGTATCGAATCCTTAAAACAATTTATATTGTTAACCGCATCTTTCCCCATAATCAAAGGAAAACCAAGATAGGCGTTATCATCTTGTGGTTGCTTTCCTTTACCCTTCGTTGGACGACGGTGTTGAATGACCGAACTCGCTTGTATCGAGTCTTGTGACGCAATGTACGAGCTGTGTCTCGCAGGGTCACATTTACTTTGTTGGGATCCTGTGAATGAGCTGTTTCTCGCGACATCCTGTTTCCTTTGTTGTTGCTTTTTCAAAGTTGGACGACCGCGAGTATCTTCTTATACCACGGGCGCTTTCTTGTTACTTTTGCTCGGAAAGCCCACCCCTGCGATTCTCGACAACATACTTCTTTTGACCTGATCAGGTTCTGAAATAATTTTGTTTCTCACTTGACCAAGTACTTTATCCACGTCTACATTTTCATCATCGACAAACGACGGTTTTAAATCAAGTTTCCTCCAGAAAACGTCCAACGCATCTAGCGGGATTCTGCCACCTGTATTAAAACGAAATAGTCAGAAAATTTTGAAAATTAAACATTCACAAATTCCAAAGTCAAAACAGTTTACATGTAGCTTCGATACTTGCCAGACGACAAGCACACGGCAACTCACAACTACTGAAAAGTTGGCAACCACACGTTGCATTTTGTTTCCGTATATGTGATAACTTGTACCACTCGTTTTCTAACAAATTTAGAGCTTTATGTGAAACCTTACCGTGCAGGTTATCAAACAATTCAATAGCTATGTGGCTATCCATTTTTCTTATGAGGCTTGTTCCAAACGCAAACTGTAATTGATAATATTGATCTGTTACAATTTCATCAACAAACCCAACAAGTCTATCTAGGGAGCTGTTAGCATTTCTAAGATAACTCTTTAAAAGCGAATGCTGGCTCTCGACTTGGTTCGTTGTTTGTTGACCAAAATTGAGGTTTTTGTTTGACCAGGCGGATACAAACTTTTCTTTATACGGCTCCAACCAATTTTTAGTCACATAATGTATAACTCCTGGAAAAATATTGAATAAATATTTAAATATTTAATAATTATTCAATACTGAAAATATTAAATATTCAAAACTTACTTCCTCGTTTGGCAGCATACAGTCGTTCGTAAAGCCGATTGAAGTTGTACTGGTATATATCCGGCGTGGGAGACTCACATAATACCGACCATGAATACTTGAAATTTGTCCAGTCTTCGTCTGTAAATGATGCCCTGCAATGTTTTGCGATATTCCCGTGTATGTGCCACCGACATAGGTTCTTCGAACAATCCGGAAATATTTTATCACATGCGTTCATAAGAGCTTTGTCCCTGTCTGTTACTATCACACGCGGCTCCATACACTTTTGCAACATTGCTTTTATTTGCAGTAGCACCCAGACAAAGTTTTCCTCTCGTTCTTTTGATATAAATGCATGAGCGACGCAAAACGACTGGTGTGTGGAGGTCACACCGACCACTTGGACAAATGGAAGTCTATACATGTTTGTTTTGTAAGTCGCGTCGATCATCAACATGTGCGGGAACGCACGCCACATCTCAAACGATTTTGGATGAACAAAGAATATCTCCTCCACAATATTTGTGGCAGGATCTTCCCGAGTATAGTAGACGTATTTTTTAGAAGAAAGCAGGTTTTCCAGAATCTGCATTGGAGTTTCACCAACTCTCGTTTCGTTTTTTATCTGTTGTATCGCATTATAAATGTCCTTTTTAATGCAACTACTCTCTGGGTTTTGTTCCCTTATAGTTGCCAGAATGTTTCGTGGCAACATGTTTTGCGAATACAACTTCGCCACCAAAAGTTGTTCCGACTGAGACAGTCTCCTCGCAAAGGAGTGCGCCTCAAGATGTTGACTAGGATCGTGGTTATGACTGTCATCCTTCACCGTTAATTTCCAATCACCAGTATTTTCTTGGTACTCTCCTTCTAATTTAAAGGGACAAACTATTTTCTTGCTACCGGCACGTCTAACCGTGGCAGTAGACGCACGTTCGCCGTGACGGTCACACACAAGCCACACCTTGATAAACGGTTCCGTCGGATCGTCGCCTTTTCTCCTCGATCATCGGGTGACAAGGACATAACCATTCTCACGTCCTATCCTGACCGCCCAATCCACCAACTGTTCACGAGACTGAAAATTCTGGTCAGTTTTATACGACACGTTTTGATGGTTTTGTTCCTTGTCTTCGGCCTCGAAGTCGTCGGTTTGTTGTGTCGGGTATGAGACTTCACCGTATACGTAGTCGTCGGTTTGTTGTGTCGGGTATGAGACTTCACCGTATACGTAGTCGTCGGTTTGTTGTGTCGGGTATGAGACTTCACCGTATACGTAGTCGTTCGTGGGCTGTGTAAGGTAAGACGGTTCACCGTATACGAACTCGGGATTGCTCAGTGGCTCGTTCAAATCCGGAAGCCTTACCCGTTCATGAGAATAAACTTCGGACGAGACCTCCTCCCGGTTCACCTCTTGAACGCCAGAACTTTGCGGGTTGTTTTCCACCGACTCGTTAGAATATACATGTTTATAGTTTTTTTTGGAAAGCATACGTTCGTTCGGTTCGAATGAGAATTCTGCATTGTTAAATACACAAAATTTGGGCACTATACGCATCGTATAGCCCAATACGATGCGTATAAGGTACGATGTGATGGGTTTAGTGGCAGAAGGAATCTCGTATCCTAAACTGCATCGTATTGACCTATACGATGCGTATACGAGGTTTGAATGACAGGTTGTAAGAGAATGTCGGGCACGGGAATTTGTGAAGAGCTATACGCATCGTATTGCCCTATACGATGCGTATATGACCAAATACGATTAGCATTTCCCGTATATGGTTAGTAGTCCCCTTAAAAATATAACAACAATCATAAGCGAATAAAACTCATTTAAAAAATAATAAAGGTACACTAGTCAGTGATATGATTAGCATAATCCTAATTTCATCCTCTTTATTTTTTTTTTGAATCAGTTATTTAAATTCAAATAAATCCATCCTTTGATTTCTTTTGTTTTAAGTGTTTAATTTCAACTTGTTTTAAAAACAATCAAAGTTATATATTAATATTTTTTAATTAATTTTAAAATAATAAAGTATAAAATATCTTTAAAAAAATTTCGTTGCACATGCTGTGACTATTTTTGTCTAATAATATTCCACCACCAAACGTGTTTGTGATAGACTTCGACAATGACAAGGAAAGTGATTTGTTTTATAAATATAATCGTATATACTAAACTACAACATTTAACATATAATTTTAAAAATGTGTTTTATGATATTATTATTATTATTATTGCAACTTTTAATATATTTATTTTCTTAAATTCAGTCTGTGCCCCTATATCTCTCGGAAATGGCACCATACAAGTATAGAGGATCACTTAACATCGGGTTTCAGTTGTCGATCACAATTGGTATCTTGGTGGCTAATGTATTGAACTACTTCTTTAACAAAGTTGATGGGAATTTGGGATGGAGGCTTAGTCTCGGAGGCGCGGTGGTCCCCGCCTTGATCATCACTTGTGGGGTCCTTGATCCTCACCGAAACCCCTAACTCAATGATTGAACGCGGAAAAAAAGAAGAGGCGAGAACAATGCTTCGTAGAATCCGAGGAGTTGATGACATCGATGAGGAATATAATGATTTAATTTATGCAAGTGAAGAGTCGAGAAAAATTGAGCACCCGTGGAGGAATTTGTTACAAAAGAAATATAGGCCACAACTAACTATGGCTATATTGATCCCGTTTTTCCAACAGTTGACTGGGATTTAGGTGATCATGTTTTACGCTCCGGTTTTGTTCAAAACCATTGGTTTTGAGTGCGTCACTTATGTCTGCTGTGATTACGGGCGGTGTAAATGTTTTAGCCACATGTGTTTCGATCTATGGTGTTGATAAGTGGGGTCGTAGAAAACTTTTCCTCGAAGGAGGCACTCAAATGCTCATTTGTCAGGTATGACTAAAATTATATTGACATACTTTTGTGTCATTTATCATGTTACATTTTTCTTAATTTTTTTTTTGTAAAATAGGTTGCGGTTGCAATTTTCATTGGAATCAAATTTGGAGTAAACGGAGATCCCGGTGATTTGCCCAAATGGTATGCCGTAGTGGTGGTACAATTCATATGCTCATACGTAGCCGGATTTGCGTGGTCATGGGGTCCACTCGGGTGGCTCGTGCGTAGTGAAATCTTTCCTTTGGAGATCCGATCAGCTGCTCAAAGTATTAATGTTTCCGTCAACATGATCTTCACGTTCCTAATTGCTCAAGTGTTCTTAACCATGCTCTGTCATCTTAAGTTCGGACTTTTCCTATTCTTTGCCTTTTGGGTCATCTGACAGCCTTCGTGTACTTGTTCTTGCCTGAAACGAAGAACATCCCGATTGAAGAAATGGTGATAGTGTGGAAGAAGCATTGGTTCTGGTCAAGATTTATGGTGGATGTTGATTACCCGAATGGCGTTGAACTAATTAAAGACGGCGATATCGTTAAGAAAGTATAACTTTACCAAATTCAAGTGTCACGTTTTAGTTTTTTTATATCTACTTTAGTATTAGTATTTTGTTTTAAAGAACCAGGCAAAAAAGTGTTTGTTTTTTTACGGTTAAGTAAAGATATTGGTTTATGGTTAAGAAAATATATTAGTAACATGTGTGCTATTTGATTTCTGGATATTGTTTCTGATATTTGATGATTGAGTAAGATATTTTATTTTATTGAAGTTGATTTCATATATTTATTTAATATTTTAAATGTTAGATTTTGAATTATAAAAAAAACCCTAAGTTTATTATTGTGATTATATGCTTGAAAATGAGACTTACAACAAAATATATATGAGTTCATGGATGACATGTTTGTGTGTGGCATGTTCATGTGTAGCGAAGTAGATTTTTAACCAATTTATCCCTTATAATAGATTATTATATATATATGTTCGCGTGTTAATATATTCTTGTTAGTATGTTTTATTTATAGATTTCTTTTATAATGCATGGTGAACATATAATAATTTTAAAACTATTTGTTGATCAAAAGAAGTATCAATCATGTTCCCACGAACGAAATCGGAATGTCTTCCCTTTCGCTACACATGCACGAAGTGTGTGACGAAGTCGTTTATCTTAATCGTGTATATATGTTAAGGTGTTTTCTTAGTTTCCCTTTTAAACCGGTTTAAGATATTTTTTTCAAAGCGCGTCAACATATCATTTTTAGTTTATATATTTTTCATATCGAGGACGACAATAATGCTTTTTATACATAGACCCCTCATAGCTTAAGTTGTCTGGGCTTAAGTTCTTTATGGAGACCACATGTTCACGTGTCGTTTCGAACGTAAAAAGGTAATTCTAATTCGAACCTTTTCAAAAGTTGTGAATTCTAAAAATTCATAAATATATAACTTTTGATGCAAGGTGTATAAATTATTAAATAAATAAAAGTGGTTATTTTATTTTCACAGAAGAAGTTAATTACTAGTTTAAACAAATACTAAACATCTACATAGTAATTTTATTTACATTGAAATATAATATAAATGATAAGTTCCAAACAAAAGGACAAGATGAAAACATCTTGATGTACAAAACATTATATTAGATACTTTGATTAAACTAAAAATAGTTTTTAAGTTTTAACACGTCATAAAAGGATATAAAATGCAATAATAAAAAAATATATGTTTTCTATTTTACTTATGTTTTGCATTTTCTGATCTCCAACATTAAATTCTTGTACTTTACCTTTTTTAGTATCACATGTTTCGAACCTAATCCAAAAACAAATAATGCAAGAACATCCGTTTATCCAAACTTTATCCCAAAACATATCTCATTAGGAATTTTTTTCTTAAATGGTGCTATATATCGATAGTAGTTTCACAACCGGTGTTAGATTTGAAAATTTTAACACAAATGGTGTTTCCATAGTTGCTAACCACGAATTGTATGTTTACCTAGTTCCTAACCACGAATTGTGGTGAAACAATGTGGTTTCTAAGGTTGCCAACCACGAATTGGTTGAACCTAAGGGTTGCCAACCACGAATTGGTTGGAATTGTGGTTGCTAACCACGAATTGTAGTTCCTACAGGTTGCCAACCACGAATTGGTGGTTCTTGTTGTTGCCAACCACGAATTGATTAAAAACAATGGTTGCCAACCACGAATTTCTTTGAAACAATGGTTGCCAACCACGAATTAGTTGGAAACAATGTTACCAACTACGAATTCTTTGTTTTCTTTTTTTTTATTATCAAATATTTTGTTTATGCTTTTTTATTCTTTGTTTAATATCTTTAATCATAAATGCTTTATCGTGTCACGGGTTTTAAATAATTTGATATCACTACTACAAAACTACAAATAAGTACATACATTAATTTGTCGATATGTTTCACATGTCTTTGTTTAGGGTAGCTAGTATGTCAGGAAGTCTTCAATAATGATATCATATGATATCATTACAATTATAAGTAGCATATCTTGTTTCAATTTTTATCATATCACATTTTAACTTTTTATCAAATCATATTTGTTTCACAATTCACACATGGAACCACAAGTGTTTCCCGGTCCTAGTTGTCCAGAAGTATTATTCCTTGAAAGAAACCATAGAGCTTATCAGTTGTTTCATTCATCATCCTATAGTCATGAAGCACTTATTCTTAGACGTGCTGATCGGAGATTCTGGAATCACTTTAAAAATTTTGAGGTTCCAGAAAATGTAATGTTACATATACGAGAATCTGGTTTTGGTGGTGTTTTTTACTGTGGTTACCGAAAGGTGGATAATCACTTGATAACCGCACTTGTAGAGAGGTGGCGTCCAGAAACCCACACCTTTCATTTTAAATTTGGAGAAGCCACTGTTACATTGCAAGATGTTCAAGTTCTTTGGGGTATGCCGATCACCGACAACGTCGTTTCTGGAGAGGAGATAAGATTATCTGAAACTCAGTGGAAAAGCCGTTGTTATGAAATGTTGGGTTTAGATCCTGCATTTTGTCATTTGAAGGGTTCTCTGCTTAGGTTATCTTCTATAATGGATGAACTAGAGAAGCCGCTTCCTGAGTCCACTGTATCGCCTATACAACGAGCAAGGTTATACATCTTACATTTAATTGGAGGAACCCTATTTCCTGATTCTACTGGGAACCACGTATCTTTACAATTTTTAAATCATCTAGAGGATTTAAAAGAATGTGGTCGGCTAAGTTGGGGGAGCGCTGTTGTTGCTAGCCTTTTTAGAAATCTCTGCAAAGCATCATCCCCGCAAGCCACATAAATTTATGGGCCGATGGTATTGTTACAGTTATGGGCATGGGAGAGAATACCATCAATTGCTCCCATACGGACAGAAGATTATGCTAGAGAAAAACCGTATGGTGCACGGTAAGTTAAAAACAACATATATTATATATGTTTATTTTTAATTATTTATAAAATCAATTTTATAAGATTTTGATAGGTGGAGTGTTCCTTTAAGCTTCAGAGAAGCAACAAGTCATGTTCTTGTTATGTTTCGTTCACAATTTACATCTTTACAAGCGGATGAGGTAATTTAAATTATATACATTTATTTTTCATTATAAAAATATAGTAATGTAATTTAGTTTCAATTTTGTAGTTCATATGGACGCCCTACTATGGGGTTATGTTGGATCTACCGGATATGTGTAGAAGTGACCACCTTAGTTGGATGTGTGATACCACTCTCGTATTTTGGGACGTTGTTGAGGCCCATCTAGCAAGTAGGGTAATGCGACAGTTCGGTTTTGCTCAACCGATCCATTCTAATATAATGTTCGACAAAAGCGAACATGAAAATTTGCATAAATCTAATCGTAAGGGCAAAGGTAAAGATTGGAGACAACGCCATCATAAATACATTACAAATTGGGAGTCTCGTTTAGAGCGTGTTGTCGACGGTGTCCCTGCTAATACGGTTTTTGCAAGTAATGAGTATTTGAATTGGTATTTTCCACGTATTGTTTTATTCATTACTAAACCTGGTCGTCATCATTCTTCACAATCGCATCAAGATCATGGTGGCAGACTTGAACTACTGGTAATTATATTTTATTATGATTTTTTTGTAAATTAAAAACTTTAACATTTATGGTTGGTTATTGTAGGGAGATGGAATGAGTCAAATATATAGAGCTACAAGAGAATTAATGGGAATTGATTAAAAAAAATACACAATTTTTGCAGCCTTTACAAAATATGGCGAACCAATATATGGGGCTTGCAAACATGGGAGAGCATATTTATTGCCCAAGTTCACATGTGGCTACGAACAACAGTCAATATTCTTTCCCAACTGAACTCTTAGATATGGTTCAAAGTGTGCGTAGACGCGGTGGTAGACGTGGTGGTAGACGAGGTGGCATCCATGGTGTTGGTAACCAAGATGGTGACGATTTACAAAACCCTGATCGTGATGGTCGAAACCCAGAATCTGAACACCAAAATCTAAATTTGGAACTAGGCGGTTCATCGTCTAATAATGTTGGTTTTGCACAATTTTCAAACTTGATGGGTAATTTTAGTCAAGCTTATTATACACCATCACAACAAACTAGTCCCCCATTAACGTATAATCATTCAAACGATTTTGTGAACATGGTCATGCCTCAAAATACCAACACCGACACCATGACAGATCAACACGTACGACCATCTGTAACCCCTATACCATTCCCAAACTTTGATATTAGTCAAAATCCAAATCTTACAGATCAAGAAGGGCGACCTAGACGGACTTCTAGGCCACCTTGGTGTGGCACGCATAGCAGACTAGATCGTCATTAGATTTTAAACATGTTTTGTTTTATTTAAGTTTAATTTTTTATTGTATGGTAAAAGTACATGTTTTGTTTTATATAAGTTTAATTTTTTATTGTATGGTAAAAGGACATGTTTTGTTTTATATAAGTTTAATTTTTTATTCCATAGAAATATCATAAAACATTATCGGGCAAGAACACATCAACATAAAATCTGTTCCTGTTACGACCGGTTGGGACATCTGTTCCTGTTATGACCGGTTTCATTGCAGATTCCGCACCTACGAGCGACAGATTCTTCACGGTAATGAACATCCATCTCGTTATGTATCCTACGTGCTCGTCTCCTTCCACGCGATGTGACAATTTTTGATTCGTCTGCTATAATCCTCCAACCAGGATCTATCCATAAAGCAGGATGAGGTAGTGGCCGAAAATCACTCTGATATTGTTGTAGATATGTTGCATTTTTGTAAACCCTATGAACAATGTCATGAGGTCTTTCACCTCGATGACGACAAATGGAAATTGCATGTGAACATGGAAATCTTTCAGCTTGCCACTTTTCGCATGAGCATTTTTTGTTTTTATATTGGACAATATAATCGTTGTCGCCATCTTGATTTGTTTGCATTATTGAAGTAACCCTGTACCACCCTTCTTCTTCATTAAACTCAGTTACAGTGTGGTCTTGACCCCGTTTGTCACGTTCATCAAAGGTGTGCCATACACGTGGGGGTAAAGATGTTTTACAATGCTTTGCAATGTCAGTATGGTTTCGAAATTGTTGCACGACTTTATTAAACGTATAATCAATACACGCCTTTATGGGCAGCACCCTTGCTCCACGTAATGCGTTGTTTAAGCTCTCTGAAATATTTGTTGTTAAGTTACCCCAACGACTATCTTTTTCATCGTGCATAAGTGTCCACTTATTGAAACCAATTTGTTTCAAATACTCCCAAGCCTCAGGATTGATCTTTTTCATTTGTTGTATACAGCTTCGATACTTTCGACGTTGTGTGGTGCTACCAATAGACCAACATAGCCTTTTTAAGCTAACATTCTTGAACTTCTTCATGAAGTTGCTCCTAACATGACGCAAACAAAAACGATGATATGCAAGTGGCTCCTTCCACATATCAAGATTATTCATTGCATGAATAATACCTTTGTGTCTATCTGAAATAACACACAATCTTCTCCTAGTTAGACTACCAATATGTTTCCAAAACTGTATAAAAAACCAACCCCAGCTATCATTAGTTTCCTCGTCAACGATTGCATAAGCTACTGGCAGTATATAGTTGTTTGCATCTTTTGTAACTGCAATTAACAACTTACCACGATATGATCCCGTCAAATGTGTACCGTCTACGCATATAATGGGCCGACAATGTTGAAAAGCTTTTATGACAGGCCCAAATGCCCAAAATACATATTTAAATGTATTGTATTCACTTGAACCATCTGTTTGATGATACCATTCCACAATAGTGCCATTATTTGATGACATCAGAGCTGTAATGTACTTAGGTAACTCCTCGAAATTAGACTTCCAGTTACCGTAAATACTATCAACAGCTATTCTCCTAGCTCGCCAAGCCTTAATATATGAAATATCAACCTTCAATGTTTCCTTTATGTACGCCTGGATTTGTTTTACAGGGAAAGCAATGTCCGCACGAACCGCATGGTTGATGTATGCTGCAACATTTTTAGATGTAAGGCTTCTATTGTTGTTGCGAATGACTGACCCATAACAGTTGTGAGACGCAACCCATTTTACTATCCTCCACATGGTTTCACCATGCTTCACACGTGCATACACATACCAGTTACACGGAGGAGCGTATGGAAGGTTACTTGTTTGAAAAGCGACTGTGGTGTAACATCTTGCCCTCCATTTTTGAGGTCTAGTTTCAACTACTATTAACTCTCTATTACAGGCAACATTCCACTTTCGAACAGCATACATCAACTCAGTTTTAGATTTGAAGTACATACCAACTCGAATTTCATTTAGCTCATTGTTCCACAAATCTATGTGGTCATCTTCTTCAAAACCACCAGCGTCGTAATCTCTTAATTCCTCAACATCATCAGAATAGTTCACCGGGCCTTGAGAAAGCCCTTGAACAATTCCGAGATTATATTCTGCTGGAGTTTCACGGTAGCCGTCGTCATCAGTTTCGTCAGTGGACATGTTTAAATCCTCTCTTACATCTTCAGAATCTTCAGACCTTAATTCTTCAACAATGTTATCCAAGACTTCTTCATCGTCAGCATGAATAGTGTCATCAAGTTGTTCATTTGAATTATCTTCTACTATGGTATGTTGGTTTGACGGGCCTGCTTCAAAAGTTGATGGGGATTGTATTGGATCATTGTATTGATAACAATGGGGTGTTGGTGTTATTTGGGGTGCCATTGAAACAGAAACACTACGAAGCAGATCCATACATCCGTCTCGTTGGACTGACATTATTGGATGACAATTAACGTGTATGTCAGCCCTGAAATTTGGTTCTGCTTCTGCTAAATAATACATAATATCTAAACTTGCATCACTAGAAATATAGGATGCTTCAGATATCCCTTGAAACTGATAATATAATAATAATCCTAAGTTAAAGGATTCTTTTTGAACACCAAGATGATTATAAACCATACGAAGCAATTCTTCATATCAGATTCTGTGGTCAATAATAAAGGAAGTCGTTCGAGTAGATTCATCTGAGGAAACAACTCCGTTATCATACGAAATATTACCACCATAGAATAATCTAACAAGAAACGGACGGATTAAGGACATTATGAAAGAAAGACTTAAAAGAGTTTGAAATATTTGAAAGAGTATGAAAGAGTTGAAAGGGTTTGAGATGGTTTTTGTTGAAGTCTAATATATATTTATTGAGCAAATCTTCAAAAGAGTTTGAAACATTTTTCTCTTGTTTGAAACATTTTTCACACACAGTGAACATTACGAAAGAAAGACTTAAAAGAGTTTGAAACATTTTTCACACACAGTAATCATAAAGATTCTTTATAAAAATAAAGCTGACAGATTCTCTTATTTCTTTACATAAATTAAAATTGACAGAGATGATTATCATAGTAATATTCTAGCTACCCTAAACAAAGACATGTGAAACATATCGACAAATTAATGTATGTACTTATTTGTAGTTTTGTAATAGTGATATCAAATTATTTAAAACCCGTGACACGATAAAGCATTTATGATTAAAGATATTAAACAAAGAATAAAAAAGCATAAACAAAATATTTGATAATAAAAAAAAAGAAAACAGAATTCGTAGTTGCTAACATTGTTTCCAACCAATTCGTGGTTAGCAACCATTGTTTCAAAGAAATTCGTGGTTGGCAACCATTGTTTTTAATCAATTCGTGGTTGGCAACAACAAGAACCACCAATTCGTGGTTGTCAACCCGTAGGAACCACAATTCGTGGTTGGCAACCCTTAGGTTCAACCAATTCGTGGTTGGCAACCTTAGAAACCACATTGTTTCACCACAATTCGTGGTTAGGAACTAGGTAAACATACAATTCGTGGTTAGCAACTATGGAAACACCATTTGTGTTAAATTTTTCAAATCTAACACCGGTTGTAAAACTACTATCGATATATAGCACCATTTAAGAAAAAAATTCATCCCAAAAGATATGGTGCAATTTCAAAAAGTTTTGGAGACTATTGAATTAAAGTTTGTTTTTTTGGTGTGATTTCACTTTTCCCTTTTCGTCACTAGAAACTTTTAGACCCGTGATCTAAATCATAATATATACCTACTAATAAATAAGTAGTTACGTTACGTGTCACAATTCTATGAAATCAAAATTTTGTTTTCGTTTATTTTTTTCTTTTTACTAACTATTTAATATTTACTTTATTAATTTCTAAATCTTAATTACTATTTAATATTTCATTTATAATTCTTAAATCTCATTAGTAACTATTTAATATTCAACTTGTGTAAATAATGAGTTTGTAACCTAGTTATCTATAAATAAATATTTTCATACATGTTTTAGAGAATGGGTGGTTGAAAAGGTAAATAATTTTAACCTAAATTATCTTTTTAATTCATTTAACTAAAGTTTAAACTTACATTTTTGTGTAAATAACTTAATAACACCTAACCATTCAATGTAAATTGTTATCTACAACTTTTATAACCGGTTAGTATGTTGAAACATTTTTATTTTTTTAATTTTACTTATTTAATAATAGTAATAATGACATCATTAAGACAAAGGACGTGGTTTTGCCTTGAAACAATCAAATTAGCTTTCTTTTTTGTAAAAAAAAACAAACATAATATTGTAAGAATATTGAGAGTAAAATATTAAGTTTAATATTTTACTAGAAACAAATATTTTATAAAGTTTATTGACAGTAAAGTCATGGGTGTCATTGTCATAGTCTATTTTTATAAGGGCTTTGTTGCAATTCAACGCCGTTGTCATCACAACGTTTCGGTGGTGGGATCTTTGAAAATTAACAAACAAGTGGGTGCATGTGCAAACAAAAACAAGTTGAAAATATAAATATTGATATAAAGAGGCAGTTTAAAATAGAAAAGATTTAACGGTCTTGAAATTTAAAAATATAAATACAGATATAAAAGTATTATAACTTTTATTAAAAAAATGCCTGTTTTAAACGAAGATGAAGTGAGAATTGGTCAACGTTTGACCATCAAACTTAAAGTAATGCCATTTTAGAACCGATTTAAGTGAGAACGAGGGTATTCTTGAAAGCAACCTATTTATCTGTCATCTCAATCTTTTCAAACGTTATTTTATGAATATAATATTACTAGGTATATTTGTTTGTTTATTATTAAATGAGGGAATTCAAACTACGCAATTAATGCTAAAAAATTAGTATAATTATCTTTTTCGTAGTCATGAGTTATGCTTAAATTAGTTTTCGTTGTATTTTTAGAAATAATTAGATAATAATACCCGATATTTATTGCACTTATCGATGAAAAATAAGCATCTGCCTTTAGAGATGTTTCTTTATACTTCTCATGGCCGGGTTGTCCAACTTGTCTTTGTATGTTTTATTTGATGACATTTAATTATGATAGTATCGATGTTTATATTTGCATATCATTGGTGAGATCATAACCGATATCTAACATTGTTGTTTTGGTTTATGTGTTGGCTTCATTACAGGATATGAGTCTATAAAAGAGAGTAACATTTAGCACAAAAATGCATCTCTTTAAACATCTATAGACATCGATCAAGATCTATAGTATAATGGCGAAGATCAATAACAAAACATTTGTGTGCATGCTTTTCGTGTTCGTTCTTGTTGGTATCATGACAACAACCGAAGGCAGAACTACTTCATTCAGTAAATCCTACACTTTGTTTACTGCCTTTTTCAATTTGAAAATCAAAATGTACGTTTAAACTATTTTGTGTAGTGGTGAAGGCCTGATTCCCGTCTAGTAGAGGTCTCATGTTTAAATTATGGTTCTAATGGTTTACTTCCACAACCTCTTAAAGGCCACATGCACATATGATAATAATAATAATAATATTAATAATAATAATGAGTAGATACATTTATCCTTCTTATTTAAAAAAAAATGCATCCGATACATTTATCATTCGAGAAATCCTACACTTTGTTTACCACCTTTTTCATCTTAAAAATCAAAATGTACGTTTAAACTATTTTTTGCGCAGTAGTAAAGGCCTGATTCCCGTGTAGCAGAGATATCAGGTTCAAATTATGGTTCTACTAGTTTGATGTCATAACCTCTTAAAGACCACATGCACAAATAATTATAATTGAGTAGACTCATTTATCTAACTTAATATTATGATTTTTTCCTCAGTTTTTCCAATACCATTCCCTATTTGCACGTCTGTTGTCGGTGTGAAAAGTGGAGATACTTGTTTTGACATCGCTCAAACGTTCAAGTTGAGCACAAAACTCTTCAACTCTATCAACCCGAATCTGGATTGCGACAAGTTGTTTGTGGGTGAGTGGATTTGCATCAAAGGAATCTAACGACATCCTTCAAAATGACTCCATAAGTGATCCAAACAATAAAATGTTCTTTCTGCTTGTATGTTTATGTCATGTTCGAGCTGCGAACAATGGCTTTGTACTGTCGTTTTCTTCAATTTTCAAGAAATAAGCAGCTTTATATCACTGATTTGAATTGACCTATGAATGGACTTTGAATATTTGTTAAAAACTTAGATTTTGGAATCTTGATTACAAATGTATATAAATCACATGATTGATGCTAGATTTTATTATTACTTCAACTTAAAATGCTATGGCTTTATAGTTTACTGATATTGATGATTGTCCTCACAGAAGTGATGTATGTTCAAATCCTACAAGTACAAATTTAAGTGTTATTTAGGAGTAAAAAAGTGATGTTAAAAAAAATAAACTTAAAATGTCTTGATCAATACATTCCATAAAGAAAAGACGTCTTGATGATTTGTTTTTAACCCTACAACAAGTTTGAACAAATGTCTTGATCATTGGTTTTGAGCAAAATAATATTTTTGTCAGCATGATATCTCAAAAGTTATGGAGTTAGTATCTCAGCTTCAATCATTACACTAGATTTTTGTCAAGGATTTGATCTCTTTAAACACGAAGCAAAACAAAACACATTCGTAATATATGAGTAAATGGATCAAATGATTTTGAATGCGTGTATATAGCATATATTACTTAGTTTCAATAACAAAATAAAGCAAACAAACAAATGAATCCAGTAAAAATTCCATACACATAGCTATTGATAGAGTGGAATGAGGGCAAACTTTTACCCTATCCCAGGGGATAAGGATTCTGTTCCTACTAAGACCCCTGACTCCAAATTTTTTTTACTAGTACATTATAGTAATCCCAGGGCCGTCCCAAGAATCCCTAAAATATTTTGGGCCTGGGAAGTGTAAAAAAAAAACGGGGCCCTATAATATAAACTTAATAATCTTATATAAAAAACCATAGTACAATCTCTATATTTTCTTGAGTTTAAAAATATGCTTAGACCTTTTAATTTTTATGTGAGTTTAACTACAACTTGAGTCTTTTTTTTTAAACATTTCGGGCCACATGTGTAAGTAATGGACTAATGGGATTAGGTTTAAAACTATATATATATATATATATATATATATATATATATATAACATACAAAAAAATTTAAAAAACTTTGAGCCCCTGAGGAGACCGGGCCCTGGATGATCCCCCCCCTCCCTCCCCCTCCCCCTCCCCCTCCCCCTCCGGGCTTGAGTAATCCAAATTAGATAAATTGTAGCCGAAGGAAATGAAACAAAGTAGATAAAGGAGGAAAGAGACGAGAATAAAACAAGCCATCTTATTTATTAAAAGCATTTGTACATTATACATTTAATGTATATCGGCAAAAATGGCCAACCGGTTATTTATCTTCTTGAACTCGTACTAGGAAACTAAGCGTGCTTTACATGACGAAGAACAAAACTGAACAATTCTACTAAAGGTTGGTGAGTGTCACCATGATGAACATGCATTCTACAAACCGTCGATTTGCCAATTTAGACATCTAACGTCATCGTAGATATACATCACCATGTCTATCAGTATAAAGGTGGATCAGTGGTGCATAAATTACTACTGATACAGGAGTTACTATTGATAGGGAATAAAGATATCAATAGTATGTGGTTACTATAGAAGGTGTAGTTACTACCAATGCTAGTAGTTAATAATGATGGATATAGTTGCTGCTGGTGGCGAATAAAAGGCTTCGGAAGAAAGTTTGTAAGGTTACTACCGAAGTGTAACTGAAATATTCGTTTCCCACTTTTATGTTATAACCATTTAGTTTGTTAGGCAGGTCTATATGTAAGCGGTGAGGGTAGAGCCTTAGTTAATCTTTTTGAATAATCTTTAGAGTTCATTTGATTGTAATTTCTTTCTCATTTCAATTTTGTAACACTTAAGGTTCAATAAAGTCGTAATCGTTGATGATTGATTCGGTTTCAATTCTTTAATACGTTGTTCATTTGGTGTTCGAAGTAAGTTAATTCCGCATTTCACTTTCAACAATTTAAGTTAAGTCCAAGTTTTAATGTCCATAAGTTATGACCCAAATAGTAGTTTAATCTTAATTAATATTTCTAAGCCTAAGTTTTACATCAATCTAAGCTCGTAGTCTCATATTGAATTTGTTTATAAATTTACAATTTACGTAAAAAATATTATTTTTAATTAAATTTTGAAAAGAAATAAACGAGCTTCCTTGAGTTTTATACCAGCCGAGCTCGAGCTCAAATTTCAACTCGTTAATAATAAACAAGCCTAGCCGAGCTAGCTCGTTTAGTTTTAATCTTGAGCCCGAGTTGAAACTGGCTTGGCTCGGCTCGCTTGTTAAACAACCCTACATTTATCAATGTTTAAAAGAATAGTCTATTACCCATATATTACCAAAAAAAAACTTGAATATATATATATATCCAATATATTAGAGTGTAATAAACCATATCAACCCTATTAGATAATTCAAGTATTTGTCATTTTATGTTAAGGCAACCAGGTTAAGGACAAACTAATGAGACGAGGCTGTTACTCTTGTTTAATTACATCATCAGACAAAGCTCTAATACGAATAAAAACTCGCATACTTCAAATGATTTGTACAAATTTAAAGTTAAGGAAATCCAATTCTTTAACAATTAGTTTCATTGGTTAGATCAAAAGCGAGATTTACCAAATTTGTTTTGGTTTATGTGTTGGTTTCATATACGATACAACTTCTATAAATGGATCAACTTTTAACAAAACGAAATCATCTCTTCAAACAACATAATCTTCAAACAATGCCTAAGATTGACAACAAAACAATCATTTGCATGTTTTTTGTGTTCATTTATGTTGGTTTCATGGTAACAACGGAAGCTAGAACTATTTCTCGAGGTAAGTCATATGCTTAAAGCTCCAACTACAAGAAAACCGTAGTTAGTAATACGCGATAAAAGGGTAACTAAAAGTGTTTAGTGCCATGTTATTTTCTAACACCTTTTGTTTTATTAAGTTTCACTTTTGTTTTGTGTGTCGTTTGTTAGTAAGGATGTTGTAGTGTCCTACTATACTGACAATAATTGAAGTGTATATGCTCATTATATTTGAAACAGTTATTGTAATGAATCTTTAATATGGACAATGAATAATATGATTTTTCCACAGAATTATCAGGAAGAGCCCCCGTTTGTACTTCTGTTATTGGTGTGCAAAGTGGAGATTCATGTTTTGGTATCGCTCAGAAGTTCAAGTTGAGCTCTGGATTCTTCGATTTCATCAACCCAAATTTGAACTGCAAGAAGCTATTTGTGGGTGAATGGATTTGTGTCGACGGAATCTAATCAAAGTCAATCATCAAAATGACTCCATGAACAATATGATCCAACCAATAAATGTTTCTTTCCTTTGAAGATTGAAATACATACTAAATTAATAATGTATCAAAAACCTCATGTTTATAGAAATAACGGTTATGTACGATGTGATCTTTGATTATTAATAAAAAAGTTGCTTTTGTTTCATTCTTACCGTTGTGAAGGATTTCTTTTTTTTTACGGAATTTATACGCCACATGTAATGTGCTATGAAAATTTGGCCACAATGGTGTTGAGAGGATTTGAGCCATAGTTTGGATTTTTGATCGAGGGAGGTTATTATCTCATGATTTATTTATCTTAATAACATTAATAGTTTATATAAACAACTTTTATTCAACTATAGAATTGAACTTAAAAATTAAATATGTCATGAATTAATGAAATTCAAATCTAAGTAATCCTAAGCTATAATATATACAATGAGAGAACGCTATTTTTTAATATATTATTCTCTCGTTAAAAAATAGGTGTCTCACTAATAAAACATGGAAAAACGTAAGTAGCTAAAAATATGAAATTGCTCGTTCCTCTAGCATGCTTAACACAAATTGATAAGAGACAAAGTCCGAATAAGAATAAAATCTAGCATCAATCACGTGCTTTATAAGTCACATTGTTTTTTGGAAATTCAATTGTTTGACATATCCTTAGTGTTTTGTTTGTCGTTTACTAAACATGTTTCATTGATGAAACTAAAACAATGTGTTAAAAACCGTAGCTCAAACAATTAAGAGCGCGTACACAAATACAATGACAACATGTTAGTTCACTAGATCAACTGATTAAGATGTGTCCGCTTTTAAGTAGAAGATATCTTATTATTTAGATATAAGTACACAATTATACAGACATATAATAACATGGACACGAAGTATATTCAGATTGACTTCGTAATCTACATGGTACAAGAGGTATTTTGTCGATTTATGTTTAAGAAATGGGGTGAAGACATGCTAATGAGACGCGATGAAGTATTAGTACTCTTGTTTTCATAAATTAACCAAGACAAAATTCAAACAAGAATAAAATCCATCGTCCTTCATATGCTTTATAAAAAGTTAACGAAATCCAAGTGTTAAAACAAACGATGAAATCGATGTTTGTATTTGGTTTTTGCAAGTAGTTTCATCGGTTAGAACAAAATCGAGGTATACCAATGTTGTTTTGGCTTATGTGTTGGTTTCATGTAGGATGTGAGTTCTATAAATGGATTAACATTTAGCAAACCGAAATCATCCTAAAATCAACTTCTACAAGCAACAACACGATGAACAACAAAACAATCATTTGCATGCTTTTCGTGTTTGTTTTTGTTATTTCTATAGGTAAGCTATAATACGCTTATCAAAAGCTACTACTCATAATTAATTGAAATTAAAATAATTATAATATGATATTTTGCTCAGGTTTATCTGCAAGAACCCTTACTTGTACCTCTGCTGTTGGTGTGAAAAGTGGAGATTCATGTTTTGGCATCGCTCAGGCATTCCAGCTAACCTCTGGATTCTTCGATTACATCAACCCAAATCTGAATTGCAACAAGCTATTTGTGGGTGAATGGATTTGTGTCGATGGGATCTAATTACAGTCAATGGGTCTTCAAAATGACTCAATTAGCGATGTTATGATCCAACCAATAAAAGTATGACATACTAAAAAGTTCTTAGATTGATTAAAAAATGTATTATTTTTTTTAAATGAGGTTGAGTTAGCTTCAAATTAAAAAAAAATGTGTATCTTTATACATAATTATTTTTTAGACATTTGTGTTTCTTTATGTAAAATTATAATTCTAGAGCAGTAAATATGTAAAAGAAATTCAACGGGTTAAACGGATCTGTCAGCCTACGAATATACTAGTCATGTTCGGGTTTATATGGCTATCACAGTTTCGGACTTTCGGTCCATGTCTTTGGGTTCGTATAAATTTTATGAATTTGTGCCGGGTTTGACGGGCAAACTCATAAGTCATAAACATGACCCAAAACACCCCTAGTTTCAAGCAGAGGTGACTGGCACTAACAATTGCTGCACTTGCTGTCATGCATGACCTGCTCAAATAACACATTTTCCCTTTGATTATATCATTAAGAAAAAAAACCAGAAATGAGGCATTTATATAAAGAGAGAATTCTAGAATTCGATCAGCCGGATAACAACGGTTTTCAGGAAGACGAAAGCCGTTGGGTCATTTTGAATGATTTCTAGTGGCTACATGGCTAGACCGTGGGGCAGGCTCAAAGTTGCATGAATCAGCAAATATTTCAGGACCTTAATAGTGTACTTCAGAAATCGTTTTGTACAGCCCGATAAACCATATGCTAGGATAACATACAAATTGCTAATCACACATGAGAATTATGGTTCTACCTGCTGATGGACTGTCGGGTGCAAGTCCAAACAGTACTTTAATGTTTTGACTTGTACCTCCTACATGTAACCACCAACTAGTGTAGTTATATACGTGTGGTAATCTACCTCTCAAGTTACAGATTCAACTATGGAAAGCTTTTTACAATGAGAAACAACATAAACAGAATCCACAACAATGTATGGTTTAAGTAAAGAAGAGTTTTATTATCATACAGAGTCTTCTCCTTCAACTTGTTGTCGAGCCAGGTATCTCTCCCGTCTCTCTTTCTGCAAGGAACAATCATATACTAATCAGTATTTTTATAAGCCTTATAAGGGCTCAGTTCGGGTTATTTTTTTTTATCTATAACTTACCGAAGGTCCGGTTCTTCTAAAACAATTCAATTATTTTTTTAACAATATAATATTTGTAATCATGTTTAATACACTAAATGTTTACGGGCCAACCTAACCCATTACCCATCCCACCGACCAGCCCATACAGTGGCTTACCCATTCATCTATGACAAGTCCATCACCGACAACCTTTGGCCCGGTGTCTTCTGGAGGTTTCTTACGGGTTTCAAGGGCGGTCTCAGCCTCGGCTATCTGGCGCTTCAATTTCTCCAGTGCCTTGTATGATGTCAGCAATTAAGATGGTGGAATAAACAATCTCAAGCAAGTGGATAGCCAGAATAAGGTTTGAAATAAACTTGTATAGTGTATGCATATTAGAAAAATGCCTACTTTATTAACAACTTACTGGGCTTGGACGTGCGATATCTAGGAAAACAACTTGCAGTATCTGCTCCACAGTTACTAGATCTTTCTGCTCATCAAACTGAGTGAAAACACAAGTTTATTGAGCATCCACAGAAACTATATCCATTGTCGGTGTATACAAACATATACATATGGATATATGCATTTATGTATGTATGTAAGAATGTCTCAAAAGACGGTGTATGACTTACTAGCTCGGGTACGTAGTCCATCACTCCTTTCACTTTCAGACTCATGATTTTAAATTTCACTTTTTTCTTTCGGTCTATCGGTTTTTCATTGTTTTCTGGGGGTTCCACAAACTTGAAAACTATCATGATAAAACCAAAAGTGAATCTTGTAAGTAATATATATATATAGAAATAGAGGCTACATTCATAAGAACAAACTTGGAAATAAGATTAGACTTCCAAAACAATATAAACATTGCCAGAAAGTATAATACTCATAACACTAGAACGTGTATGCCAAATGCTGTTACCAGTGGCAATAATACTCTCGCCAGGAGTCAGAATAGCACCCGGAGGACGCATGAAACAGCTTTTAGGTGCAGTTGTTTGAAACTAAAGCAACAAAACCAACAATATAGGTCAGAACTAAAGATTTAAGATATCCTAAAATTAAGCCAGTATAGCAAGCTTTATATTCATACCTTGAAAGCCACATGAGACTTGCTGGTGTTCTTTATCTTAATAGCACTTTGGACTTGCTTACCAGGCTCATCTACAAAGTTCCAAAAGAAAATAGAAACTATAACTATTGCTGGTAAATAAATAAGATGAAATAACACATTTACACAAGCATGTATAGAGCAAATGAAAAGGTTGTCATCTAGTAACCAAAACTATTTTTGTTCCGATTGGATAATAGTATTAAAGTAAATACAAAAATCAACCTCATGATGCAATTTGTGATACCGAGTAGATCCAAGGGTTAGCAGACTCATATATGGACCAACTGCATAAACGCAAACGGCTAGGAAGAACCCTAACTTTAAACAAACATAACTTTCTGACTCAAATTCTTCATCTGAAGCCCCAATTTTGAATTCAAAGATTTTTCCCTAAATTCCTACTTTTTTATTTGTTTTAGTTTTTAATTCTAAAACACAGGAATCAATAATGTCATTAATTCACTAATTATGTCCTCTCTCTAATTTGATTTCCCACAATCAATTTTAATTTTCATTCTAGGTCAAATTATTTATTAGCAAAAGGCCAAAAACACCAGATATCCAAATCTAATACAATAAGAAATCATATGGATCTATCAAATAAGAAATCAACAAGTCATATTCACCCTAGCTAATAATCCAAATATCATTAACAATCAATCAACGAATAAAAAGCGAAGCAAATTGAGCAGTAGCCGATTGTTCATACACGGAAAGTAGAGTTTACTCCGCGGATCAAGCCGAAGACGACGTCGTGTCGGAATCAGAGATCTAACCACCGACGAGAGAGAAATACCGGAGCTCGAACTACGATTTCCGCTTTTCATGTGAACGTTCGATCCTTCCGCCGTTATATGTGCGGTTCGAAACGGTGACTTGAATAAGCCCCAAACTTTGATGCCGCTGTCTAACGGAGGTTTATCGTCGACGATTGGCATCACTGGCCAGTTCGTAGAAGCGGAAATTGATTTGAGTCTTTATTGAAAAGGTGCTTTGCTTTCTCTCTCTAGAATTCCATGGCGTCTTGACTCCACGATCAAGTCGCGTTGTTTACTTTGGTCATAGGCGCATTCCATACGCGTAGTCATCATTCTATTAAAGAAATTATAATTTAAAAAAAGATTTTGGATAGCCATCGTTTGACGATATTTTGATTATATATTTTATAGTTTTAATTAAAAATTAATTTAATAAGATATATATTTAGAATTCTAGTGGGGAGCCCGCGTGTTGCGCCGGAACGTAAACTTAGGGGTTTTATTGTGGGCTTGAAATATGTTGGTGATGCTATGAAGTTATCAAGTGAAATTTAAAATCTCATACAGTTGAAAAACCTAGTTTGTATGGGATGATTGTTAGTCCAATCTTGTAAGGTTTGTAAGTACAGGGACTAAAACTGTCGTACTTGCAAACCAAGGGGGTTTTGAATTAGTTTCCCATCCTTTAGATCGGTTAATAGTTCCTGGTACGTATTCTTAGTCTTATAAATAGGATTTGTTTGTAAGCTATTATTATTATTATTATTATTCCAATTCAATCAAGAACAAGTCCCGATCAATCTTTCTGTGCAAATACCAAACTCTTTTATAAACAACCTAAACCTACTCGAATAAGATTGATTAAATCAAATATAAATAATGGATTAATGTTTATTAATTTACTGCATGGTTGAAACACTATTAGTATGCAAAAGGATTAATGTTTTAGAAATCTTTGAAAGAATCCAATTTAGAATGTGTCTAATGGAACATTACTCAAAAGGATGATGGAATAATAAATGTAATTTATTAATTTACCTATTTCTTTTTTCATCGAAAGAGAATACGCAAAGGAGAACCTCTACAAATATATGAGTTCATCCAATGTCCTTATACGAAATAAACAATGGCACTCCAGCTATGTGGCTAATTTGACCATCTAATATGAATGGGTCTGATAGAAGCCGGATTCGAGATCGGCTGTCTCCCAAAATAATCAAAATTGCATAAACATAAAATAATAAACTTTGCTTCAATTTTCTCTCCTTTTCATTCTATAATCCAAATGCCTTTATAAAGGCTTACAACTGAACTGAAATTGACGGAATTGAAGGGAAATGATTTCTGCAAAAGATTAGTGCCAATCACGTAGCAAATAAGTAACTGACAACGGCCAAAACTGATGATATAGAAACAGATTATATAAAACCAAATATCAGGAAACATATGTCAAGGTTTTTACATTTACAGCAATTAGAGATCTTATAAATAGTTAAAATGGCGTAACGGGTTCTCCCTCAGTAGCTCTGTCTCCCTGTTTCAAAATAAAGCATGGATTCGGTAAGTCAAACTTCATCGTTGTCTCTGAGCTGGACGCGTCCTCCACCGAATATGAGATCTGTAAAGACATTTATAATAACCAATGTAAATGGATAAACAACTCTAGACAATATTGTTTTGTATGACATTTTAGCAAGCAGTAACAATATCATCATGATACACTCACTCTGAGCATTCTTCTTCATCTACAAAAACCTCAATGCAGGAAGGGACTACCAAACGCTCTCTGGGGAATCTGAAATGTGGTGAACCTTTGAAGATCGACGGTGAATTCTAATATGTATTATATAGATAGGAAAAAGAAAACTATAATTATAATGATAAACTACTTTGATAATTTTTTAGATTAGAATCATTAGATTGAAAATGATTGATTTGTAGTAATAATTGTAACTAATTGATCTTTTGTGAGTTTTAACGTACTAGTTTACGTGTTATACCTCCGTTTCACTTTGTAATATCTTTCGTCACATCATCATCTTTTACTTTATCTTTCACCCTATGTTTTACCCATCTTTCACTTTTCATTAATTTATATTTTTAATACATTAAAAATTGAGAAGAGAGAGACAGAGATAAACAGTGTGGTGATGATTAGGTTTGTGCAACGATAATCCACTGCAGTATTGCAAAAATGAGGCGGCCTGAAGGTGTGACCGCACCCTCCACGTACACATTGCCGCAGGTGCAACTATTGAATAAACCCAACCAACATAATCTTTTAAAAAAACAAAAGTATCATGGAATCATAGATTGTAATAAAGATAACAAGTGTAGAAATAGAGGATAAAAATTGTCTTTCTATAATTGGAAATCAGATTCATCCCACTGAAGGACAGGATCCAAATTCTGCTCTCTTTTGAGTTTGTCCTTCAAAAACCAATCACACACCTTCCCTGCATTTAGTTCTTCAATACTACTCCCTTCTTGCTCTCCTATCACTCTCAAAAGATTTAGCGACGAGATCTGTATAACACAAGGTCGTTACATAAACTTATTAAGTCTATTTTTATTTTAAACGAAGAAAGAATTAATACTAGCTAGTTTTTTTTTTAACAGCAACTCCTAAAAATTCCAGAATAAATGCACCACAATCTGCACCTTGTCGAATTTGAACCTCTAGTTGTTAGAATATAATTATTCGATTCAAATGAGTTTGTCTTTTAAAAACATACCGTCAAGCGACATAAAAACGCTTCATGAGAGCTCAACCCTGACATTTCAACAATGCCGGCTTCTTCGATGGTCAAGAAGCTTCGTCTCTCTGAGCTCGTTTTATCTTCTTGCCCGTCAACACTAGCTCTCAATACAAAACGTGTTCTTCTACTAGTCACGTTTAGATTCTTGATTCGAGCATTCATCGAATAATCAGAGAGTAATGTTGAATGATAACAAGTAGTTTTGAAAACTTTGAGTGCATTCATGTTGGTTTGATGAGGAAGATGACACACAAACAACCAATTCTAATGCACTTTTTTTTCTTTTCTAATTATTTGATGTTGTGTATGTGGTTCATGTTGAGATATGGTCCATATGGATGTGGATAACCCTGCTCTCTCTTTCCCAAATAAACAATATTTTTATTTTTAATTTAAATGTTCCAAGTTATATACCACACCTTTATTATTTAGATTAAAATATATGTAATTTATAACCATTAAGCACAATTATTAAACCAAACATGGTATATTAATTTATGGCTACCAAAATATTGTTTTTGGTTTTATAGCAAAGGGTAAGTCATAATATGTACAAGATTCTTTATTTGCAAAATTCTAATAATTTAAACGATAGTGTTAAAAGTAGTGAAATAGCTCTCACAAATATAAAATCGTCAACTTATTCTTTTTAAATATATTGATTTAACATAAAACTAGTTTCATTATTAGATTTGGCGTCAAGATAACAAATAAAACATGGTTTATAGAAAGAAATTGGAGTCTATTGAATTTTAAAGATAATTTCTTTTTAAATGTAATAGAAGACAAATCTATACTCTATACTACTATATAAAACATATTAGAAGGACATTCTTGTAATTTACCAAAAATTTTAAGACACCTAACACAAATTGTTATGCATAAGGTACATCTTACCAATGCATAAAATGTGTTCAATTACCATTTAACCCCATCTTTTCAATTAAAGTTCAACACTCAATAATTACCATTATTTAATGCATATGAGATTATTTAATTCAATACATTAAGTATTATTCTATTTATAATACTTAAAATTAAGATTTAAATTTACATCTACTATTTATGTTTTTATAACTAAATACTATTTAAATTAAGTATTATCTTATTTAAATGTTTAAGTATATAATTACTAAATACCTACATAGTTATAATAATAATAATACCCAAATATAATCAGTGTTTAAGATAGTTCGGGTTAGATTGCGCTCTTCAAAAGAGTTTCGGTGATGTCCGACGCTTTGCGCGGGCCAACCCCGCTATTTTTGATTAAGTAATCAGGTTTGTTAAGTTACAATAAGTAGAAAAAACAATTTTTCATAGTATATTAAAAAGTTTTAAAAAATCAATATTACTCTTGGGCTGATGTTCATTTGGGCCTTCCTACCTGTGGGCCTTTCTTGGATAGATCCGGAAATTGGGACGTGATTGTATCAATCTACTTATCTACAATTTATATACGGTAAGTGACTAAAGTGTATCTTACTTCATTAATCGGTTTGCTTTGAAACTTTTAAATTAATGGCAATTACATATATTTCTTAAAAACTTCATTAGTTACATATATATCTAGTTTAAAATTTTATTTACGTATATCCCTTTCATTAATTATATATACAGTAGAACCTCTATAAATTAATAATGTTGAGACCGGGATATTTTATTAATTTAGCGAGATATTATTATATCGATAAATTAATAAATTATTAATTTAAAAAGTAGGCCTATATTTGTGAGCAACTCTCAAATTAATGCATCGACACTGTAAAATTCGTTCGGCTAATCGAACCGGCTCAAATGATTTAAACGATGTAAATTTTGGAGAAGACATTCGTGAGCTTGAGAACTTGATTACAGGAATGCATTATCGGCACAAAATGGTTGTGAATGAGTTGTTGGATTATCCAGGTGAAAATAATGAATGTTACAAGGTTCAAAGCATTGAAGAAATTATGGCGGATGCCGTTCAAAATCCGGTTGATGATGAAGTTGATGATGATTCAGTACCCTTGGAACCGATCACTCGGAAAGAAGCATTGCAAGCGGCAACAACTCTTCACAACTTTTTGTTGCAATACGATAATACAGTGCCTCAACTCTTAAGTGCAATGGGGAGATTTAAAGATGAACTCAATATAGATTTGAAGTTCACAAAAAAACAAGTGACTATAGATTTATTTTTTACTAGAAAATCCTAGAATTTTGGAATATTTTAGTAATTATTAATTTATTGTTTCGCTGGGACCAATATATTTACATTGGGATTTCAAAAAAATTATTATCTTATTATTTTATCGATTGGGGTCCAATTTTATACTGGTCCCAAGTTGGGACCGGACAAATTATTAATTTTATCGAGGTTATTAATTTATCGAGTATTAAATTATAGAGGTTCTACTGTATACCCAACTGGATGATATAATCGATCAGAAGCTACGATAGATGTTGGAATCGATCGGAAGCGGGAAGCAGAAGGTTGTAGTTGGGATAGATGAAATAAGAATAATCGTATTTCTTATAAGGCTAAAAAGGTATTTTTATAAAAGATGGAGATATATGTAATTTAAGTTTACATGTAATTAGGGTTGAAAATAGATGGATATATGTAATTCTACCTTTAAATTAATAATTACCATTTTTAAAACTAAGAGGTTCCCTTTTACGAAACTTACTTTTATTTAAAAAAATAAATAAAATAAAAGTAATACATGGTAAGTATATTTTCGGCAATTAATCACCGTCCTATTTCTATTAGATTTGTAATTCAAATCTTCAAACTTTCTCAACAAGTAATATATTATCTAGCCCTCTCCAATATATATATATAAAAGACCATAACCCATAACCACAAGGGTCGCACAACAAATTATTTTCTTGAAATCACCTCTTTAATTATTTTAGTAGCCAGCGATGGGTATTCCAAGAAGAATCACCCACGATAACATGAATCTGAGTGTTCGTAGACATGGAGAGAAACGAGTCGGAACCAAATCGCTACCACAAGATCTTCTAGTTGACGTTCTTGCTCGTGTTGCATCATCTTCATTTACTGATGTTTTTAATGCTAAATTAAGGTAATTAGTTTTCATAATCTTATATATTTTATACGCAACTACGTTTGAGGTACCGTTTTTTATAAGAAATTCATGCATGCGTGTTAATATCTAGTAATATTTCGGTTTATTTAATTGTTGACATTTTCTTTCGACATTAATTGCTATAAATATTTATATGCAAAACAAAATATGTAAATATATTTTTTGTTATTATCTGTTTTAATCAATTCTTTATGCAATATATTATACAGTTGCAAGGATTTTCCCGAATCAACAAAAGATGACTACATCTTCCAATGTATTTCTATCGACAAATTTCCATTAACTCATTGGTTTCCACCGAGTGAACAAGTGTTGTCTTTCTTAACTCACTGCTTCAACTCCGAGTCACTATTAAGAAAAGGAATGGTAAGAATAATTTTCAATTTGGGATTAAACCGGTTCTAAATTAACCGACACCCCTTGATCTTTTTTATTATTATTCAAAATTTTAACTAACTACAATTATGATTTGTTTTACAGATAGATTATTTCAAGCGAGTTGTGCCACGTGTTTATGGTACCGAGAACTTATTTACTTTTGTAAAATCATGAATGTTATTGTTTAAAATTTAGTTAGCATCAAGAAAACAGGAATATGATTGAACTTATCATTTGTTATTAGATTCATTAAATATAGTTTTTTTTTGTTTCTTATATCAAAGAATATTCTATTAGTTTTATCCGTATAGCCTTTATCAACTAGAACACGTTTAAAACTTGAGGATAGTTTGTCGCATATTTAACCTCAAAATATTATATTGGATTAAAATTTATTTTAGGTTTTTATCTTTCAAATTTATATTGTAGGAACATAAAAAAATAACAATTAATTTCTAAGAATATAATATAACAAGATAACAATTAATTTGTTTCATAAAAATCCATCGATGACAACTGAACCACTGGTTGATATAGAGTTCTACACCAACCAAAAGACCATTATGCCCCTTGAACCACATATGATACCTGGCCCATTAGGGGAAAGTACCATTACAACAATCTTGATGACATTTGACAAAAGACCATTTTGTCCCTCTATCTCTCAATCTTGATGAATGATGATACCCATTGTAGAGAAAAAGACTATTTTGCCCCTGTTAAGATCTTGAAAGGTGGTTCAGTTAAATCCCCAAGAGCTCAAATACATGACAGTGTTAAAGGACTCTTCAGTTTGCTTTGACTTGTCTGCCCGCTTCTTCAAACCAGTTGTAGAATCAGAAAACGCCATTGATGTCTGCTTTGAGTTAATTGCAGTTAAGTCCCTTAACTTCTTGATTATGGCATCCTCACACTTTGAAACAAACGGATCTTGTTTCATCCTTAATTAGCTAGCTCCCAGATATTATATACAATCAAAGAGTGTGTGTTTTATATGATTTTTCTTAATGGCTTAAGAAAATTGAAGATGTATTGGAGGAATAAAATTGGATATTTGGAGGCCTTTATATATTTGAAGGTATGTGCCCCCTTTATTGGGTAACTTTCACTTTAACCCCCTGTGGTTTTATCTATTTTCACTTTAGCCTATAAATTTCTATTTTATACGTTACAGTCCTTACATTTTGTTAATGGACCAAATGATAATGATTCTACTCGTATGGGATTTCAATTGACTTGAGATGCCGTGAAACACTATACAAGTACGTGAAATCTCCTTGCATTAGATCAATGCATCTAAATATTGCGTTATTGTTATATCTATGAGTCACTGAACGATCAAATACATATACAGTAAAAAGGTTCATACTCATAGTTATATATCGTTAAAGTTAAAATATTAATAGTTTAAATTCAAGTAAATTGTCTAATATTTGAATCATGATGTTCTTTTGTTTTACATATAATCTTTCAGATTCTTAAAATTTTCCTCTTGCCCTTTCTCCACTTAAAACATCGAAAAGGGGGTAATTTTCCGTTTCTTTTTAGCATTCCATCCCTTTTGATAATTTAACAAACACATGGACCCTTCTGTATATAATTAAAACTCCATGGGTTGAAAGTGGTCACGATGTTCTAGAATGCATGAATGTATCTGGAAACTGTGAACTGTAGGCGAAGGTTTGGAAGAAAACAACCGGCTGCGCAAAAAACGGTTACCGGCGGAACGCTTAAAGAAAAGACCGAAAACCGGGGGTGGGTTTCATTCTAGATGCTGAAACCGTCATCTGTCGGTTACATTTTTGGAATGTTAGATAAGGACAATTAAAAGTGGACGGTTGATTTCAAAATTATTTGCTCTCTCTCTCTCGTTAGTATACTAAGGCCAACGGTTGGGTAATGGAATGGATAAAGAAATGGAATGGACGAAGCGAATGAAATAGACCATTATCATTCTATTGCCCTGTTTGGTTAATCTATGAAAATGAAATGAATCATTACTTTATCTTGTTTTATAGACAGGAAAATACGAATAAACGTAATACAATTCATTAAAAATCACAAAAATACTCCAAGAAAATATCCGGGTCAAGGGTCAGGGCATGAGTCGGGTCATGGGTCGGGTCGTGTTTCGGGTCATGGTTCGGGTCATGGGACGGATCATTGGTCGGTTCATGTGTTGGGTCATGGTTCGGTTCATGGGTTAGGGCATGGGTCGGGTCATGGGACAGGTCAAGGTTCGGTCACGGGTTCGGACATAGGTCGGGTCATGTTTCGGGTCATGGGTCACTTCATGTGTCGGGTCATGGGTCGGTTCATGTGTCGAGTCATGGGTCGGTTCATGTGTCGGGTCATGGTTCGGGTCATTGGTCGGATCATGGGTCGGTTCATGTGTCGGGTCATGGTTCGGTTCATGTGTCGGGTCATGGGTCGGTTCATGTGGCGGGTAATGGGTTTGAGCATGGGTCGCGTCATAGGACGGGTCATGGGTTGGTTCATGGGTCGGGTCATGATTCGGGTTACGGGTCGAGTCATATGTCGGGTCATGGTTCAATTCATGGGTCGGACCATGGTTCGGGTCATTAATTAAACAAAATCATTTCATTTCTTGAAGGAATGAAAAAAAAACTCATACCCTAAAGAATGAAAATTATTAAAAGTGAAGGAATCATATTCCTTATGTAATGGTTAATTGCATTTCTATGAAACTACCAAACGTGTTTTGTTTCATTTCAACGTAATGACTCATTTCATTCTACCATCCATTCATTCATACCAAACACTACCCAAGTGTTAATAGGCGTGAATGACATGTGATTGGGCCGTCTTGGGAGGCGTGATTCAATTCACGGGCGTTGGGGTAAGTGTGTTTGTTTATGTATGTGTCAGGGGTGGCTTGAGTATACAAAAATATAAGCGGCCGCTTAGGGCCCAATATTTAAGGGGTCCATAATTTTTAGGATTTAAATTTATTTAATTTTCAGGTTTTGACAAATAGTACAAAAAATAATTATACCTAAAAATGTTTTCTTTTTACTAAAATTTACTCCTACGTAATAAAACAATTGTAAACAAACTTTTTTTTTAATCGCAAACTATATCGAATATCTGTACTGTAACGAACCGATTTTTGTTCAGATTAAAATTTTTGTGTCGTAAAGTATATTGATTCTTGGTACCGTACCGGTATCAAAACGAACAAAACCGGTACCGACCAAGCAACATCGGTACTTGTATCGATATTATCGGAACCGGTATCGGGGTATTCGATGAAACAATATTTTGTTTCTTTTCAAATATAATGTTTTATAAAATTCCGAATATACCGATTCGCTTGTGTTCATTTCGAGTATGTATTTTAAGTTGATGATCTTATAGGTTATATTATTTAATTACTTTTATAACTGCTCGTATACACAATCAGAAAATTTGGACAAGTCCTTTCGCATTAATCAGGGCATCTATTACTTTTATTTAAGTTTTGATAAATATAACCCTAATGATTAGAGTTGCACATTCAAACCCGTTTGGGATCCGAAACCAGTATCTGATCTGTTCTGAAAACGATAGTAAAAGCCGTTTCAATCTGACCCGATCCATCATTTTTAAATCGATGTGAGGATATATCGTTGAAGCAGGTTAAAACTGAACCAAACCAAATTATAATTGGGTTCAAAGAGAAAAACCGGTTTATTGTTGACTCGATCCAAGCCTGTTTAAAAAGAGATCCGGTTTGGGGAAAATCCAGTTTTTTGCACCTCTACTAAAGTTTAATGGTAAAAAAAACGGGCTAAAGCCCGTTTGCATGGCCCTGAAATCTGAAAAGTCCACTGTTAGCCTAAATTCTTTTAAAAGACCAACTCACCTACAATTTGCAATTGAGCCCATTATGGTTTGGGCTCGGATCAAACAGGGCTAAACACAAAACCTGAAGAGAAAGCCTAAAGGCCGAAGTTATTTCGTACGGCAAAAGTGCAGGCTTTTCTTAAAAAAAGAGCTTGTTCCTTTTTATCGTAAACCATATCCTTTATTGGCTTTATATATTGACTTTTCATATATTTTTTATAAATTATTTCTTAACAAACCATTACTAATTACTAAATAACTTTAAATAGTAACTTGAGTGAATAGTAATATTTTAATTTTCTATTTTTTTTTGCAACCCTCATAATATATATAATATACACTTTTAACCCGTCAACTTTTCTAATAACTTCGTTTCTCTGTTATAATTTTATTCTTTACTTTTTCATTAAAAGCCGAAATTGCAACTTTCTTTAGTTTTATTTTGTAAATGTTCGATATAAATTTTATTAATTTTATTAATTTTATCAGAGTTTTATTCAAAAGCGATTAATTTTTTCGTACGCTATAGCGACTATACGTAACTTTTAGCCTCTCAAACGAGCCGAACCAAATTCGACAATGTCCACGTCGTGTTGCGAGTGGAATCGTTTTAGCCCCTCATAGTATATATAAAATACGCTTTTAACCCGTTTAGTTTTTTATTAATTTCGTTTTCCTGTGCTAACTTTTATTTATTTATTTTTTAAACGGAATGTGCGGTTTTCTTTGTTTTTTTGCCAACGTTCAGGTATAACTTTTTTTAAAAACAGAGTTATGTTAAAATTAGAGGGTTTTTTTTTAAAGCGAGTCTGCATTTCAACATAAGTTTTATCCACCCAAATGAGCCGACCCCGATAACGAGCAAACTCCCGCAGCGACGCGCGGGTTAAAACAAATCTAGTTATTTTTATAAATTACTATTTTATAAAATTAGTTTTTTTTTCTTACTTTACGTGACAAACTTTTATAACAAGCTATATGTGAGAACCGGCCACTTAGATGGTAAAGATTACTTCGAACTTGTTACTTTTTCTTTTTTACTTTAATCTTACTATGTAATTATTTTAATTATGGACAAATTGCATATAAATAAAAATATTTTTGATCAACTTCTTTTCAATTGAATATACTTTCACAAAACAACCTTCTAAGTGTCTAAATTTTTCAAAAATACATGGGTTTCGTAAATATTTTTAAGAAAAATAATATGAACTTTCCAGAAAGAGTTTTGGTTATTATTTTAGATTATCCGACTCTTGGATGATCTGCTCTAATTTTTATTCAAATCTAGATGTAATCATGCAAAAATTATTGCCACGTATCACTCATTTCCAGGTGTATTTAGGGCATAAACAAACGAAGCAACACTTTCACACCAATTCAATGGTTGTTGGATTAGTGAATAAATAAAGTAATTAACATATCGTCGATATATGTGATCGTCAACCAATGCGACTAACTTTGTTGGCATTACCCGATTCGAGTATGAAAGCTTACTCATGCTAATTTGGGATTTTATTTATTTATCGGTTGCCTTGATGATAGGAGACATTAGGCTAAGAATATTATTTTCCATTTCTTTATTGATAATTAATTGTCATTTATGTTTATTAGATTATGGATCAAAGTGTGCATGTAGTTTATATTTATCAAAATATAACATAATTTGTGTGATCTAAATGTGTTTATGGTGTAATTCAATCGATTTTGATAAAAAGTTGTTAAACCGTTGACTATTGTCTTGGAAAACAACGAACAAAACTGACATTGTTAGTTGGTACGTTAGGAGGCGGGCTGAACCACTCAAAACGGTTCAGTTTTGTGCCTTTGACGGTTTTAAGCTATTTTTTTAAAGATGTTAGTTTGTATTATATTTTCTAGATGATTATATTTTAAAAGTAAAAAAAATAATAAAGGTTAACCTGTCGCTTTGATTCAAAGTTCCAAATTGTCGGTTGAATGGTCAAACCAAGACCGGGGTTCAAATAGTTTAACCATGAAACTGGTTGAACCTGTTGATTTACTTAAGTTTAAATGAGTTCGGTCAATTAACACCCTAAAATTCAAATAATAAATGTATTAAAGTCCTGGAAAACAGCTTAGTTTTATATTTTTATCACCATTCCAAATTTTTGAAAGTTTTATTTAATTAACTGCGTAATATTTTATAAATAGGTACGTGGTCCTTGCTAGTCCATAATATATACACTACGTGTGTTGTTTTATTTATTTTAAATTTGGTGACCAAAGGTTTGAAATTATGATTAGTGGTTCAAAGTGAATATTAATATGAAATAAAACTTGGTCGAGTGGTGGTGGTTTGTCTAATAGAATTTGCCAGAAAGCTTCGAAACAACGTGGAGAATCGAAGATGGCGTATATAGTTGGAGTTTCTGCGTCGATTTAATGTCGGCCATGATCACATATGAGAAATCTGAGGTTACCAATTTACCATCAGTTGTCAGAAGTTGTAGCAAAAGTCAACGTTAATACATTTTTTAACGAATTTTTTTTAAAAATGGACTATGGGGTATTGGGTAATCACATTTAGGGCTTCTCTCCCTGATATTACACATTTGGGGTTGTCGCCCTTCCAAAGGGCGACGGGTTTGAGGTTGTCTCACTCCAATCATTTGACTTGTCCCCATCCAAGCAAACCCGTCGCCCTTCCCATTGGCGAGAGGTTTTAAGATGTACCTACAACATTCATTGCTTAACCGAGATGTCCAATCACCCCCTAAATTTTAAACCCGTCGCCCTTTGGAAGGGCGAGAGGTTCTGGTATACTGATAAAAACAGTACATTTAAATGATTGGAGTGAGACAACCCCAAACCCGTCGCCCTTTGGAAGGGCGACAACCCCAAATGTGTAATACCAAGGATAGAAGCCCTAATTGTGATTACCCAATACCCCCATAGTCCATTTTTACAAAAAATTCTTTTTTAACCTATTTGAGGTTACCAATTTACCATCACTTTAATAATAAGTTTTTTTAACCTATTTGACTTCTAATACATTTTTTTGTATTATTATCTATTATCGTTTTTGTTATAATATATGAGTTCATAAGATAATAAAAAATAATATAGTAACAAATTTTAGGTTCGGGTAAACGGACAGGATTACATCAAGACTAGGGCTGTAAAAGAACCGAACATTCAGCGAACAGTTCGTGAACCGTTCGACGGGAAGTTCGTTTACGTTCGTTCGTTTAATAAATGAACGAACATGAACAAGGAATTTCGTCCGATTAACTAAATGAACGAACATGAACAGAGGTCTCGTTCGTTCAATTGTGTTCGTGAACGTTCGGTAACGTGTTAATGAGCGTTCGTTCGTTTATGTTCGTGTTCGTTCATGTGTCGTTTGTTTATGTTGTTCATTAAAGATTTTTGTATATTTCTATTTTAATTTATCTAAACTTTTTATATTTTTTAATTTATTTTATTTTTTACCCTAACAATTAACTAAGTAAAGTAAGTTCGATACAAGTACAAAAAACTTGATATTAAAATAATCTAATTAAATGTTCATTTCGAAAGACATTAGGGTTGACATCAAAAGTCTCAAACTAGCCTTCGTTCGGTTCCGTTCGTGAACAAGTCCATTTCCTTAATGAACGAACACGAACATGAAATTTCGTTCGATAAGTGTTCATGAACCGTTCATGAACAAGTTAAATGCTTAACGAACGAACACGAACAAGGCTTCGTTCGGTTCGGTTCGGTTCGGTTCGTTTACAGCCCTAACCAAGACCATCTCAGGCCCAAACCTGTCGAAAAAAATTATTAATTTACACCTAACCCAAACTTAGACCCTATCTCGGTAGTAGTGAAAACGAGTCGAGCCAAATCGAGCTTGAGATTGCATCATTTAATTTAAGAGGAATCAAGCTCGGCTCTTTTTAAGCTCTTTCTCTAAAACCCAAGTTTGACTCGTTAATATTTTCAAGCTCGAGTATCACTCTTTTATTATTCATCAAATATTTAATTATTTTTCTATATATATATATAGAACTATTTTTACATAGTTATAATTATAATTTATATATTAAACTATATATAATTTAGTTTTTATCATAGTTTTACATATGATAATATTTATTATTTAATTATATAAAATAATAGTGAACAAAATCAAATTCGTGTGGTGTATATTTATTAAATGAGTTTCAATTTTAACTTTTAAACTCGAATTATTCGAAGTTTGATCTCGAATTTAATTTTAAACTTATGTATCCAATCAAAATCCCATAATAGTTCAGTTTTCTAACTTTCTCCTATCGATTTTGGGGTCTTTTTTCATCCCAAATAGAAATAGGCTCGTACTCTTGTGTACGTAGTGATGACATGCATGACGTCACTTGAATGTTGACCTTGATATTGACCAATGAATCCCATGCTAAACTCATCCTACCATTAATTGATTGGTGTTCTCAGTGGCGAAATTCAATCCAATTATATTATTTTATTGAAGAAATGATTGAGGAGTCTAAGAATTAATCTAGTAAGAAAATTGAAGTAAATAAATAAATATCAAAGGTAAATATAAGAAGAGGTGAAAAATTAAAATTATATATTAAGTTTTAAATGATTCAATTTATTTTTTAAGTTGATAATTATATGTTATAATCCATTAACTTTTTTCATTTATAGTACACATCAAGAAGTATAAAAGGTTAATAATTTATAGAGTAAATTACACTGATTATCCTTTATTTATACTATAAATTACATTTTGTGTACTTTGACTTCAATAAGTACACAACATGTCTTTTTCTTACATACTTTTATACACCCTATGTCCTTTACACTAACTAGTGTTAAGTTTTTCTGTTAAGTTTTAACATGTGCAACACATGAGGGTATAGCTGTCTTTTTACCCATTAAAGAACAATTTATGTAATTTATCAAAACCGTACTATCTATACTCATCCATCTCCTACCCCAAACCTTCCCCATCCAAACACCAGGAGAAGAAGACCCTTTCTCTCAACTCTCTAGCCAAACCGTAAATTCAGACCACCTCCTCCACCACCACACTTGCTGCGCCACCAGCACAGTACAAGGATTTTGATTTTGTAAAACCAAAACTGTTCAATTAGGTTTTCTCCACTTTCAGTTTAGCCTGAACTGAAAGTTGGTTTTGAAATCAGAAATGAGCTTCCAAGCTTAACCCATTTTTCCCCATCGTCGTCGATATTCATTTTCCCCACTGTCGACGACGTCTCCACTTTCTCCAGCCACCTCCTCCACCCCCACCGCTGCCACCGCCAATTTTCTTTTTCCCCAATTAGTCGGAATTATGCCATCAATTGCAAATGAAACAGGGATGAACTGAACAAGCTTCTCAGATGAACTAAACACTTCGGACCAAAAATTTATAGATGTAAAATTGCTACTTTAAAACCCCCATTTATAGAAAAAAAAACCCACTTAACCTATGTACTCATTTGAGCTTCCCCTTAGCAGAATTATGCCTCTTGTCTGCTTCATTGATTTTCTCAATATACCCTTCAATGTTGCCATAAACCTATTCATCAGAAAATGAGTAAATCCGGCACCAACGCTGTCTCCCTCAAACTTTCTGATGCACCAAAAACTCAAAACGATCAGAAATAAAAAGAGCCTAAACAATAATAACATATCATATTAACATACATAAAAATTTAAAAAGGACTACTTTAAACATTCCAAAAAGATATACATGTTTACTTTTCAGCCAAGTAGGTTAACCTTTCAACTTCAACATTCCAATAAATTCTAAAACAACTATAGAATCAGAATATGCAATATCCAATTCAAACAAGAATCGATCCTTTTCATACCTTCAATACCAGAATGGAAGATTCCGAAGCCCAACCAGTAGAGGTAGTCATTAACAGGGGTCAGATCATACACATTAAGATACAACAAAGCTTCACCACTTTCTCCGTCTCTAAGCTCTCGTGACGAATTGATCGGAAACAGCCGCATTATAATCTGTTCACACAAACACATACACACCACTTCGCCCCTCTTCAGCTTCCTCAATTCGTTAAATTGAAGCCGAAAAGGCAGCAATTTTCATAAACTCTTACATCGATTTGAGCTGCAAGTTGAAGCTTTGAGTGTGTGGTGGTGGGGGGTTAGGGAAGAAGAAGGGGATGGGGGGAATGTTTTTAGAAATTACATAAATTGTTTTTTAATGAATAAAAAAACCATTATACCCTCATATGCAAGACATCAATTTTCATAAACTCTTACATCGATTTGAGTTGCAAGTTGAAGCTTTGAGTGTGTGGTGGGGGCGGGGGGGTTTAGGGAAAAAGAAGGGGACGAGAGGAATATTTTTAGAAATTACATAAATTGTTTTTTAATGGATAAAAAGACCATTATACCCTCATGTGCAAGACACATGCTAAAACTTAACTGAACAACTTAACACCAGTTAGTGTAAAGGACATAGAGTGTGCAAAAGTATCCAAAAAAGGATTTGTGGTGTAATTATTAAAGTCAAAGTACAGATAATATAATTTCTAGTATAATTAAAGGACAATATGTGTAATTTACTCTTTATATTTTATTATTCATGAGGTTGGTGATTGAGAAAATGGAACTTAAAAACACTAATTATCATGAATGACTTTACAAGTTGATACAAAAGTTTCATCTTTTTGACGAAGAGTACAAAATGAATTTGAAATGTCTGACTCGTTATGAGGTGGTGAATTGAATTTCGTGTAGTAATAGGGCTGTTAGAAAAGCTCGTTTGAAATCGGCTCGTTTACAAACGAGTCACGCCCGGGCCAAGTAAGCTTGGCTCATTGGCACGCTCGTTTAACGAATAAACCGAATCCAAAAAAATGCATATCTATTAACTAAACCGAAAACCAAATTCACAATTCGGTTCGGTTTTTTCGTTTACGGATACAGGTCGGTTTTCGGTTTTTTTGTGCCCACCCTAAGCGGCGAGTAGCGTGCGTTGGTAGGTCGAACTTTGTAGTAGCGGTTGTGGCAGACTTTTCTAAAATTTTATTTTATTTTTTTCATAAAAAACGTTTTTAAAAACATTTTTTAGCTTTTTCGTAAAATATTTTTTTAACTAATTTAAAAACGATTTTTTTTTACTTTTTTAAGTGAACTAGTTTTTAAAATAGTGAACTATTTAAAAAAAGTGTTTTTGAAATAGTTTAAAAAATATTTTACGAAAAAGCTAAAAAACGTTTTTATAAAAAAAACTAAAAAATTGTTTTTAAAACGTTTTTTATGAAACAAAAAATAAAAAATATATATTTTTAGAAAAGTTAAAAAAAACTTTTTTAAAAAGGTTCACAAAAGACGTTTTTACGAAGAAAAAAAAACTAAAAATATGATTTTTTTTTAAGTAAAAAAAACGTTTTTAAAAAAGTAGAAAAAAAGTTTTTATGAAAAAACCTAAAAAAGCTTTTATTGGACTGAAAATGTTAAATTAGTTCACTTAGAAAAAAATGACTAAAATGATGTTATACTTAACAGAAAAAGTTAACAGGGTTAGTGTCATGAATTGAAATGGTTACAAAAATACAACCTTAGGGACTGATATGTTAAAAGATTCTTTTTAGACTAAAAGGGTTAAACAGGCCAAACCACATGGTCAAAAGCGAAATTTACTTTTATTTTTAATATAGAAATTATAAAATTTTATAATAATGCACTTCTGATATGTTTGTGTAAAAATGGAGTTTGCGAATATGGTTATGTTTTATTTAATCTTAACAATTAACTACAACATATGGCTTGCCAGAGGAGTTGGCGTTCATTTATTCTACCAACCTATCAACCCAGGTTCGAAACTTGTTGCTAGCTGAAGTGGAATTTTAATTTCCCTTTTAAATGTTCCTTTGCTTTCTTGAAGAAACCAAGCACCTCCTAGTTTATTAATCTGGCTGAAAAAAAGCAAACCAGTTCAACCCGGCCAATGGTTCCCCCCGGTTTCGATCAAAACCGCCGGCAGGTTAATCGGAAAGCCGTTTATTTGGCTAAAACGGACCGGTAGCATATTTTGTTCCTGGTTAAACCAACCGGGTCGGTCCGGTTTTTAAAACCTTGGTTTTTTTCTTCAGTCTAAGGGCATGTTTGAGATTACATATTTTAAACTCTTTATTGACTTTTGTAAAAAAGTTATAAAAAGTTTTAAAAAGTAAGTTTCCCTTTACTTCTTAAAAACTTATTTTCCTCGCTTTAAAAAGTTAAAAAAAATAGTAAAAGTCACATTCTTCAAACACCCTTTTAACTTATAAAAATTATTAAGTTAATAAGTAGTTTCAATAAGTAATCTCAAACACCCCTTAAGCGTCTAACTTTCTCCCACTCTGATTACGAGGTAGTATTTCAGTGAATATATTAGTTATGGTTTATTTTAATATTTTTATCGACTAATATCATCTATAATACACAGGGGCGCAACTTAGTGTAGGCCGGGGGGCCCGGCCCTCCTGATTTTTCGCTCCATAGTGTTAATTTATACGTATTCGGCCGAAAATTTTATAGGTATTAAGTTCCGCCCCCCTTAATAGGAAAGAAAAATTATAGGATTCCGCCTCGGCCTCCCCGGCGTTTTTCTTCAAGCTTCGCCACTGATAATACACAACTAATATCTACTAATAATGATGCAAATCAATATTTTTCATATTGCTAGGTGTTTGAAAAACAGTTGTTTTCTTTGCAACAATAAAAAAATAAATTATAAAAATAAAGATGTATAAAAATTAGGGAAGGGTAATGTTGGAAGACAACTAATGAACTAATATGAAAGTAATCGATGGGAAAGCTATTGGTAAATCATTAACCATTGACCACCAGCACCATACCCCGACGGCCGACGGCTCCCACCACCCCACGGCGCCGGAAATTTATGTTTGTGAACGTGACAAAAGTCATAATGGTGGCTTTGATTTGTTTATATAATATTCTGTCATTTCAAATAATTGTTACTTCTATCCAATTTTTTTTACCCATGATTTAAAAACTAGTACTTTCTAAGTCTATCAACATATTTTTGTTATGTCACTTTGTTAAGGTTTTATCTATATGACCTTTACCTTCATAAAACACGTCTTTAGTGACTGAATTTTGACTTCTAATTGTAGTTATTGATGTGTCAATGAATAAAATTTTCTTGTGTCCTTTAAAAAGGACAGTTCTATTTTTTTGTACGGAACGTAATAAATCAAGATAAAAATTTAAACCCTTGTTTTTAGGTTGTTTAAACTAATTCATATACGAGTTTACTGTAATGACATTTAATAATATGAGGTGTTCTATAAAAAAGGGGGTTATTTTTCTTCGTAAGATTTGTTAATAGTTGTAACATCTTCCATCTTATATAAAACCAATATTGTCTCCCTTTGTCCACAAGTAGCTCATGGATAAATTTTTGGTTGCTTGACTGAAAACTTCTCATCCACAATCAATTCGCCGAATACGCGTTAGTATATATAAGGCGGAACATTCCTTGTGGCCTAATATCTCTCATGTGGATATAATATAATAAACAAAGTGGGATTTGCATAAAGTGTCACAAACACTCCCATTTGGGCTCATCAATCTGTATGAGGTTTGCCCTACTATCATAAACTAACCAGAACATGGGTGACTCTGGTTATACCATTTGTAATGTTCGACCACTCATAACAACCAGTCCAATTTGCAGACAAGGAGCTCAAATATTTATTTTTTGATTGCTCGAGTAAAGACTTTCCAAAAGACCACCCACCCTATAATTATTCCCACCCAATATCCTCAATCAATACACCCAAATCGTGTTGATGATATTTGACGCGAAAAATTCCTAATTACCTGGTATCTCTCCTGTGGAAATAACAGAACATAACGATTTGAGATTTGACCGAGGTGTCACAAACACAATGTTAACTTATTTTTGACATTGTTAGATTAAAATTTGAGTTGTTAAAAATATCATTCTAAAAAGTTGGAACTTAAACTCTTAAAGCTTGTGACCCCATCACTCCATTATCAATTTCTCATTTGCCATAAGGGAAATGGCACCACCCAACATATATGTAAAGTTACTAGAAGCTCAAAACGCATTTGACTTTGTAAAATATTTATCGTAGATACACAATTAAGTGTGTGCTTTTGTATGTTTTACGTGTGTGTTTGTGTATAGCTTTAAAAGAAGGGACACGTTGCTACGGAGATTTAACCGGACGGCCACCGAATCCTTTTGACTTCCCTCTTTTGTTTCTTGTCTTATATCCCCTCTCTCTTCCTACCTTTATATGTGTGTATATATATATAAATACATACAAGTACTCTCATTTCTATGGACCTGCATCTCTTTCTATCTCTAACACACACTCTCCATATATAACTCTTTTTAGAACAAACACACAGATTAATTACAGAACTTGAACATCATGGGAAGATCACCTTGTTGCGAAAAGAACGGTTTAAAGAAAGGTCCATGGACCGCAGAAGAAGATCAAAAACTTATTGATTACATTCAAAAGAATGGTTATGGAAACTGGAGAACTCTCCCCGGAAATGCTGGTAAGTTGTTGAATTAATATTCATGGTATACAGAAAAGTGGAGATCTTTGTCTTCTTTTACCTATCTTGATCGATTACTTATCGTATCGGGGTTGAATTTGACGGGTGTAGGGTTACAAAGATGCGGAAAGAGTTGCAGGTTAAGATGGACGAATTATCTGAGACCGGATATTAAAAGAGGAAGGTTTTCTTTTGAAGAAGAGGAAACAATTATTCAACTACACAGTGTGTTGGGGAACAAGTAAGTCAACTTTTTTGATTGGTTGTTGTTTGAATAATCATGTAAATGGATTATTAAAATATGGGTTTTGTTAAAAATATTATTTTATAGAAAGGGTTTTGTTAAAGATTTGAAATTTCGATGTGGAGTTGTCTAATCATTGGTGTTTGGTTGTTGGACAGGTGGTCTGCGATCGCAGCCCGTTTACCAGGAAGAACTGATAACGAGATCAAGAATTACTGGAACACGCATATTAGAAAAAGACTTCTTCGAATGGGAATTGATCCGGTCACTCACACTCCTCGACTTGATCTTCTAGACATCTCATCCTTTTATAACTCGCCTCGAACAAACATATTCGGGGTTCAACCCATGGTGAACCCCGAGTGGTTGAGGTTAGCAGCTTCACTCCTCTCTTCTCAACACGATCAAAACCGTAACTTGGTGCATCAAAATCCTCACCAAAACGAATTCGGACATCCTCAAGTTCAAGAAAACAGTCTAGTCCAACTTCAAAACCAAGATCACCAAACCCTAATTCAAGAAACCCCTAGTTGTGCCTCATTGAATAACTCAAATTGTTTTCCATTTACTAGTGAATCTACTCGTCTCATGGCACCAGATGTAGACCAACTTCCTTCAAGTTTTTCCCAATTTGACCAACAACCTTGTCACTTAAACGATTGGCTTGATAACTTTATTGCCAACGACGATCCTCAGTCGACTTTGACTTCGAGTGATGTTGACTTCCCCTCACATTTATCGAACTTATCGACACCATCATCAAGTCCAGCTTCTCTAAACTCGAGTTCGACTGGTTGCATCAACGGAAGCAGCACGAAAGACGAAAGAGAAATCAGCTATTGTAGCAACTTGTTCAAATATGAATATCAAGAAATCTTGGATTCTACTGCTTTTATGTAATTTTATGAATATATTGTTATTTGGATCCAACTACATGATCAGAATCTAGAACTTCTTTTCTTTAATTTTAATCCCATTAATATTTTATTTTTTGCTTCATTATTTACACTTATATAATATAATAAGTTCTTAAATCTATGTTGGTTTCCATTATTGATGATATCTTTTGTTTAAACTATTTATGATTGATGATTTGTCAAATGTGGAAAGGTATATTTTTTTAATTCAACATAAAATAATTACTAATTTCCAAAATCATCATACAATATTTAAACCAGCGTTTGTATCTTGAGACTATGCATGGCGATGATCTTGATAGATGTACGTTCACATAAGATACGATTATCTTCTTTAGCATTTATTGTCACACATAAGTAATTAATCAAATTATTATATATACTTCTTTGGTCCCAAAAAGTTGAAATTTATATATTAAATTTAATAGAAATATTCATCTATAAATTAATTGTACAAAATTCAGAGTACAATCAAAGTTGTTACTTTCAGCAGACGGTCATTAGAGAATCAATTAATAAAGTGTCATTAGCTAATTGGTTAGGAAATATTACCTTCTATGAAATATCATTTTCTAAAACCATAAAAATATAATTATATAAAATCAATTAAAAACTGACAATAATTGGTTTTTGGTAAACGAATAAATATTTTTTTATTTGTGGTCCTCCTTTGCTCCAACTTTTCCATTTATTTGAATAAAATGTTAAATAAACAACACGATAAAAGAAATAAAAATAAATAAATAAACCGTAAAAAACAGACGTGTGTGTTTGACACGATACGTTAAATAAATAAACTAGCTTTCTTAAATTGTGAATTCACACCGTAAATATTAAAATATCCACAAATTAATAAACAATTTGGTTTCTTATTTCCCAACAGTCAAATTCCGGCGACCTGCCCACTTCCCGCCGGCGTCCGACGGACACGTGTTCCCTACAGCTGTATACTTTTAAGGGAACTGTCTTTTTAAGTAAACGTGAAAAAAGTCGATAACTTTTCATGTGTTTGTGATTTGTTTATTTTCTAGATGTGTAGAAATGCCTTGATGTCCTTGTAGATATGGCTATTTATACTTTTGGTCCTTGTAGTAATTAAACAAACAAACATACGGTCTCATTTATAGCAAAGCTATTAGTAGAATCTAAGTGGTCCTTATATTTATTAAACAATATTAATTGAATCGTTTGTCCTTAATTTCTTCTACAGCTTTGGTTAGTTTACTTATTATCGCTCTAGGTGACTAAACAAAATAAGGTGGACATGTTGGATAATGAGTTGATTATGTTCATCCCATGTTGGTTCAACAATTCCGTTATGATCAACTATTATTACAGATACTTTACAAATTTAGATTTAAAGTTTTGATTTGTAAACTCTTACAATCAACTACTAATTGAGCTTGTAAGGTCATGTGTCTACAACTGATAATTAGAGTTAAAAGGGAAAGTTGTTAAGAATCACTTCGGCTAAATTTGCTCAATAGTTAAGGTTTATGGTGTATATTAATTATTGGTACATTTGGTATCATATTTGAAACCCTTATGACACGGTTGGGGGTAATTCCCGACTCAATAAGAAAACGACATGGAAATAATTAATAAGGTTTTGGGTTATCGTTTCTAAACTTTTTAATAAAAAGGTAGTGTTGGGATTGACCTTTTCAACCCGTCTAAAATTATAAAAAAATATATATATATATATTGTATAAGGTCAACCCCTTTATAACTTGATTACAACTCATTTATATCCCGCCAACCCCCATCAATCCGTTTGACGCGTTAAGATAAATAAATTACACTGGTCATGTTTAGTTATATGATTTTAAGTGTGTTCGGATTAAGGTTAATCTGTCTTATGTACAACGAAGCAATCTGAACCCAATGCAAATGTGGGAGGTAAGTCAAGCACCGGCTACACCCTTTGTCTGATGTATAATAAATATATAGGTTGTGTTTGGGTTCACTGATTCAACCAATCAACCTGAAACCCGTCAACCTGACACGATTGGTGTCGATAGTGTGTGATCATATCTTATGCAAAGCTTTAATAGTTGAAAGTTAAACACGCAGTTGCGAAATAAGTATGCACCACTTGGTGCTAGTGAATTCACAATAAACGATTTTATAGTAGTCATTGAAAATGCATATTGTTTGTCAAATGAGTTTGAATTAGAACTTCTGAGGACCAAAATGGGAAAATCATGAATATAAGAGGTTATTTCTGCAATTTGATCAAACACACACGTCGTTGTGTGCGCTTTGCAACATGTGAGCTTTTTGCTTTTCCTTGATTGCCATGACTGCCACGTGGCAACTGACCTGTAGAATAATTTAAATTAAACCACGTCAGCAAAGGTGACACCTGGTCTCAACGATTAACATCTGATGGGCCCTAACCCTACGCAGGATGACACCTTATACTTTTGGTTTTATTACAGATTGGTCCCTTGAACTTTTGGATTGTGACTTCCATACACAATATCTGCCATTGGCTGAATTTGAACCGTTTACTAAACCTATTGTTTTATCGGTTCACTGCAGTATAAAAATTAAAAAATTAAAAAATTAAAAATTAAGAAGAGTCATTTAATTTGAAAAAGATAACTAAAGTTCTAATTCTACTTTCAATAATAGTATTGTACACCATATTTGAAAAGACTTTAACTTGATTTAGGGAATAGGATTTAAGACAAATACTTTAGACTTTATAGAATAAAGCTACTACCTTTACATATTTATTTATTTATTTATTATTATTATTTTTCACTAGTTTTTGGCTCAACACCCACACCCTTCTTTTTCTCCTTTCCTTCTTCTAATCTCAATGGCTGCCAAATTTGACTGCTTGTTGAAATATAATACACTTTGATGGAAGGTAATACTAGAAAAAATTCTTGTATTTAGTTATATATTGTACAATTACTACAAAATTCTTAACTAAGATGTAAAAATCTAAAAATCAATATGTAATAAAAAAATAAAAAGTAAAATTAATTTATAGTTAAGGATAATAAAACAAAAAAAAAGACTGATTGATGTAACTTGAGCGTTAGAAATAGAAACCCTTTCAAAATAAAAAACAAACAAGAGCTATTACTTTAATTCCTAAAACAAACGACGTGAGAGAACAAAATTCTTAAAATTCATGAGTGTAATCATTTTGCTATTACGAAGTTTAAGATTTTTATACATTAATCTTGTTATTTTCACATAATTTGATGGGATTTGTCCAATCAATTGGGTAAATAGCATTTGTTACACACGACCCTGTTAATGAAAACAACATTGACGACTAAATGAGTTGAATTTAGAGTGAATAGTTGTTCCACTCATTGCTTTTTCTTGACTCATTGAGAAAATGCTTATCCAACACATTATTATTATTACGGATTTATTCCCTAAATATTAGAAGTTACACTTTTAGTTTTGTTGTTTACTCGAACGTGATGCGTTTGGCCCTTGACGCTAAAAGGCATTAATTTAAAAGTTAAAATTTTATAAATTACCAATATACGTGTACTATTAAAAAAATAAGTGTGTGTATATATACTAGGTTATAAACCCGTAAATAACACTCATCACTCAACCACAGTGGCGGATCTAGGAAAAAAATCCAGAGGTATCTAAAATTTCGTTCAGGGGTATCTGGATACATAAAACGGTAAAAAAAAAAAAATCTCACTGCGCGTCAAAAATTCCCACTACGCATCGAAAGTTGAGGGGTACCGGGTACCCCTCGCCTCCTCATAGATCCGCCCCTGCTCAACTACCCCTCTTTGGTTTTTATTGAATTCTTAACCACTTTTTATTGAAATTACCAATATACTTTACACTGCCGGCGATTCCACTAGGAAGTAAGCAAACCCCCCATTCCCTATATCTCTATCTCTGGTGACCTCTCTACTGGTGTTGAGGGATTCAACCAGTTGACTTGCCGGATGCAACACAAAATTCGTACATATTTTCTTCTGGTAATGGGATTTATACATAATTTACTTTACATGTATCGATCCTGATTATCTGGATAATCACAGTTTTTAATAGGGTTCAAAATCGAAGAAACCGTGCGTTTGAGGGTAAAAAGAAATGAATCTGATTTGGGCTAATGTTTTGAAATGGAATAGACTTCATGATACTCTCTGTCTCTTGCAACAATTTAATTGCTAACATCATCTAAAAAATGATGGTTTTACAGAGAGGGGAAAAGGATGTGGTGTTGGATAGAGTGATCGAAAAAGATGGCAAGAGTAGGGTGGTTGCGATCCAGAGGTGTGTGCGTGTGTTGAGGAGAGAGGGGGGGGTGTTAGTCGTTGGGAACTTAATTTGTTAAAACTTAACATATTTTTTAACGTATGTTAACACGAAGGACCAAATACGTTATGTTCGGGTGAACAGTAAGGACTAAATGTTTAACTTCTCATACTTAATGGCAAATCTGTAAAATAACATGTATACAACAGGGACTATCCGTATAGTTTATTATTATTATTATTATAATAACTATAACATTTACAATTATAAAATCTAATTCATGTTTTGATTAAAATCAAAACCATATGTAAAGCTAAGTTTCTAGCTTGTGAACATTTATACAAAGTTGTTTTATTGAGGTTCTCAATTTCTCATGTCCATTATTTTTGGATTTTAATTCTTTTCATACGAAAAATTCAATTAAAAATTTTCAATTTGAGGTGTCAGAAGTAAACCAAAAAAATATTTGGAGACATTTAAAAACGTGCATGTGCGAGTTGAATAACCTATAACAATAATGAAATTCAATTTGAGCCTATAATGAAATTAAATCTTTAATGTAAGAGATTGTGTCACATTAATCTTTAATCATTTGGATTTGTTACAAGTCGGAGTTTTTTTATATCCAAAAGAATAGCAATCATTTTGAACGAATTTAGTTGGTTTCTTAGAATCATTTTAACGAAATATGATGCAGTTGCTGATAATAGGGGCATATAGTACAAGCAACTAAAGCAAGCATGGCCGGTCCTAAGTATTTAAGTGCCTCGGCCGAGGTGGGAAAAAAAGGCCCCTACGAACAAAATATATAAACTAAAATTTTTTAAACGACGATTAACGTTATAGCAATAAAAATAGAAAAAATATAGTATGTTACATGACATACCGAAATAGCTAACCGATGATTCAACAATTCTAATCATGGAATTGGAAACTAAATAACTAATCAATAATCATGGAATTGGAAACAAGAAACTAATCATGGAATTGGAAACTAACCTGTGGGCGGTGGATGATGGCGGTGGACGGTGGTGGGCGACTGGGCGGTGGTTGATGCACTGATGGCGATGGAGGCAGTCACTAGCAGAGAGCCGATAAGTGGGAACCAGCGATCAGGGCTACAGGGCATCAGCGATAACTCGATCAGGGTATCAATTCGTCCTTTAAAAAAAACGGATGGTTTAAAGTTTAAAAGGTCTCAAACATTATAAAGATTAAAGATGACCCAACCATTATAAAAATGGCCCATTATGTTTTTAAGTTTTTATAAAAAGGACCCAATATATAAACCGGTATATAAAATTTTATAAAAAAAACATATATATACAGACCCCTTAAAAATTTTAGGCCCAAAAAAAAAATGGGCCCTGACCGTTGGCCCGGCTCGGCCTACCCCATGGTCGGCCCTGAAAGCAATGCCCCAAATTTTAAGAAGTCCAAAAAATTTGAAAAAACCACTTTAATTTATATTTAAGCTGAAAATATAAGTGATAAATCCACCAATTTTTGAGTTTTTATAAAGAACCTAGAAGAGATAACAAAATGATTGAAAGTTTATTTATTGTAATAACATTCGGCTTAAACATTAATATTATACGTTTAGAAAGTTCTGTAATATTACTTTACAAAAAACTTTCATATATTTAGAAAATTTTTACATTAATTTCAAAGTTCGCTTTAAGTCTTAAAATATGCTGAGCCGCCCTTGGCTGAAAGTATAAAGCATAGAAAGCTGAAATTTTTTAAATTGTAGTTTTAGTTTTAATCTTGTGATTTGCTACAATTAATATTCTGTAGTTTCATGAATAATGAATATTGTATGTTTTCATCTCTTTAGACCCATTTGTATATGTATGTATATCATTATATGTCTTGTTAGTTATTTCTTGCATATGTATATCTATACTACATAATAAACAAGTAAATTAGGACGACACATGTTTCATTTTTAGGTCTCCTCATTTTTATTTTCTCGTCTCTCTCTCCTATTAATAATCAACTCCACTAATTTAGACAACTAAATTAATTATTTGTTTCAATTTTTATCTACACATTTTTTAATTTAAAATTATGTTTATCATCAATTAATTTGTTCAATCATATTTTTATTAATTTTACAAACTGAAAACAATTTTATAACTAGCTAGGATTTAAATAAAAAACTTTTAATCATATATTTATATATTCATATGGTTCCATTTTGACGAGTGTATGTGTTAATAGATTACATTATATTTTATTCAACCAGTGTAATACACGGGTTTATTTAAGCCGTGTATTACACGTGTTTTAAAAACATAAACTTTTTATTACTAAGTATATAAAATTAAATTTATTTAACTCGTGTAATACACGAGATTCTAACCTAGTGTACATATAAATATAATAAAAATTGAGAAAAAATTAAGTATAATTTTTTAGATAGATTTTCGACAGAATAGCTTTGTAGTTTTTTATTTAAGCTAGGACCATTCTTTTGTCTTTCTGACGGATTTTTCAAAAATTATAAAATTAAAAATTTGCAATGGACTATTCTTTGGATTTTTTTTCTAACCAGACAAACGAAATATGTGGAAAAAAAGTGTTTTACCTTACATGTCAGAAAAAAAGAGTTGTTTTTCTAATATTTTAAGGGTATGGGGTATACCCTTACGGGTACCCCCAAGTGAGAATTCTCACGGCGTGAGAAAGGTTGGAACACCGCCCCCCTCTTGCGTGAAGGGGGCGTGAGCAAGTTCTCGTGAGTGGTTTCACGCGGGTGAGAGGAAGAATTATGGGTGTTGGGTGGGTCCTCCATTGTGTGTGTGGGTGTTTGATGGGTCCCTCATAGTAAAATATGTGGTATTTCACGCACTTGGGTATTTCCCTTGCCAAGTGAGACCCAATTGAGAAACATATCATGCTGATGTGGCGTCGATGTGGCAAAAAACGTACTCTCACTTGGCTCTCCCAGGTGAGAGTATACCACATACTCTAAGGAATTTGTCAATTTTGTATAGCTTTGATGGTTAATATTACTTTTGTTTCAAAAATAAGTTCATGTTTCTCTTTTTAAAACTAGATTCTCGTGTACTTTATTGGTAATTTTAATGTCATCCGGCTATTTTAGTGTAATTGAATTTACTTAATGACCAAATGAGAAATCATAATGAAATATCAAACAATTTGATAAGTGTGGAGTACACACGTGTTTGATAATCTTATGATTTTCTTGTGCTAAAGATACCTTGTTGTATCAAGGGAATGAAACCCACTGAACAACGGGGGTTTAAGGGCAACGCTCCTTGTTAGCAGGGTCTTAGGGGCGGCAGCCTCTAATGGGGTCAAAGGGCAACGCCCCTGGCTGGAAATAAGTTGTCAGGTCGGCTTCGAAAAAAAATTATTTTTCATGTTTTGTTATGCATTATAAAATGATTCAGAAGTGAAAAACTCCTCATCCGGATCAGATTGGTAATCCGAACCTGAATGAAGCAGCAACTAATAACCGTAATGACAAATCATTGCATCGTTTTACCCCTATATAGAAGTCAATTTTTGATCAGTATTAAACACACGAAATTTCTAACATATTTCATATTTTTCGTTTCTTGAATCTATGATTCTCATCACAAATCCACATTCCCACATATTTATATATTTATAGTCTTTATAAGTTATTAATAATATTTGGGATTTTAAACGAAAACATTTGATTTTGATCTACAGCTGGTTATCGCTTAAATACTTTTATATTTTTTTATAAAGTTAAATGCTTATAGTTATATTAATAAAAAAAATATATTATTTTGAATATGAAAAGCATAATAATCCAAAGAGTAAAGTGCCATTTTCGTCCCTGTGGTTTGGTCATTTTAGCCATTTTCATCCAAAAGGTTTTTTTTAGCCTTTTTCATCCCTGACCTTTCAAAATCTATCCATTTTCATCCAATTGACTAACCCCGTTAAATTATTACCGTTAAACCGGGGACATTTTCGTCTTTTCAAAATTTCTTTTTTATTCTCTTTTATTATTTCCTTCTTTCCCTCCCCATCCCTTTTCAAAACCCTAAATAGGTGTTGGTTTTTGGAGTGTTTGGGTGAATATATGTCGTTACAGAATTCTTATTGTAGCCGAAATTCTTATCCACATACTGCAATGGGGAGGGGAAGAAGGAAATAATAAATGAGAATAAAAAAAGAGTTTTGAAAAGACGAAAATGCCCCTGGTTTAACGGTAATAATTTAACGGGGTTAGTCAACTGGATGAAAATGGATAGATTTTGAAAGGTCAAGGACGAAAAAGCTAAAAAAAAACTTTTTGGATGAAAATGGCTAAAATGACTAAACCACAGGGACGAAAATGACACTTTACTCTAATCCAAAACACATGAAAATATACAGACTAAATTACATTTTTTGTCCTTTATGTTTTTCAAAGTTATGAAATGGGTCTTTTAAAACTTTTACTTTCACTCACTGTCCTTTATTTAAACAGTTTTCTCATTTCTTGTACTTTTGACTAACTGGAGTTAGATATTTCTGTTAAGTTAAGGGCATTGTTGTCTTTTATCCCTAAAGGAAAATTCTTGTAATGTAAAGTTTAATTTTTTTTTTCTTTCCTTTTTCTTTTATTCCTCATTTATTCTTTTTATCACTTTTATTTTATAGATTTTATTTAAAATTTTATTAATTAATTAACCAACTTATTTATTTTATAAAGATATACTTTTTTATTTTCATTTGTTTGAATAAGTAATATATTTTTCTCACTTTTATTTTAAAGGTTTCTTTAAAACTTTATTAATTAATTAAGCAACTTATTTATTTTATAAAAATAGATTTTTTATAATTTATTTATTTATTTTTTATTAAGTTATTTACTTTTATCATTTTACAATTATTATATTTCTTTATACTATTTTTTATATATTAGAGAGTTACTAAGAGTTTAAAGTTTATTTTTGTAATCATACACTCAACCTTGAGACCTTGTTTTCAGTCAAGCAAATGTTTAATGAATACTCGTTTGTTCATAGCTTATTTTTAACCCAATAGGTTTTAACTAAGAAATTTGTTAATTAGTGAAACAGGGTAAACTAGTTCGATATAAATATATTATGTGTATTGGTTAAAATATAATTAAGTTCCAAATTAAACAGTGAACCAAAAGGGTGAAGCATTGGTTTTCGGTTGTTAAGCTCGGGCATTGGGGCCGTTCAAACCGACTCTAACCTTTCTAGGATTTTACCTGAAACTGTCACGTAAAAGAAATCCGTTAGAATTGGTTCTAGAGATAACCCTGTGACGGTTAAGTTGGTATTCGTAGACTTGTAAATGAACTGAATAAGTATAGAGTGAACATATTCGTTTCGTTCATTTAACTTTAACGAAACAAACGATCGAATACGAACAAATAATAAAATTTTAAAGAAACGAAAATAAAGGAAATTAAATAAAATATATATATCTTTATAAAATAAATAAGTTGGTTAATTAATTAATAAAATTTCAAAATTGAGTGTATGATTATAAAATAAACTTTAAACTTTTACTAACTCTCTAATATATAATAAACAGTATAAAAAATATAATAATATTAAAATGATAAAATTAAATAGCTTAATAAAAAAGAAAATAAAGAAATTATAAAAATAAAAATCTATTTTTATGAAACAAATAAGTTGTTTAATTAATTAATAAAATTTTAAAGAAATTTTTAAAATAAAAGTGAGAAAAGTATATTACTTATTCAAACAAACGAAATAAATAAATTAAATAAAAATATATATCTTTATAAAATAAATAAGTTGGTTAATTAATTAATAAAATTTTAAATAAAATCTTTAAATCAAAAGTGATAAAAAGAATAAATGAAGAATAAAAGAAAAATAAAGAAAAGAAAAAAGTAAGTAAACTTTATATTACAAGAATCGTCCTTTAGGGCTAAAAGACAATAATGCCCTTGATTTAACAGAAATATTTAACTCCAGTTAATCAAAAGGACAAGAAATGAGAGAACTTTTCAAATAAAGGATAATGAGTGAAAGTAAAAGTTTTAAAGTAGCTATTACATAATTTTGAAAAACATAAAGGATAAAAGTTGTAATTTAGTCAAATATATAACATAAAAATGGATCCAAACAGTCCTTTTCAACTCGATAGCACATATTACCTATACTTTGATCCGGACCTATTTTCACCCCTGCATTTGTCATTTGCGGAGTGGAACCAAAGACAACCCAATTTCCAACCAACAATCAAAACCAATTCTTACTATTATGTAATGGTTATTTATTATTAATTAATCTTATAATTAGTTTATGTTTTATTTTTGTTTAATATGTAATACTTCTTTTTGAAAAAATAAACTTATTATTTTTATTATGTAATACTATTTGTATTAAAAAGTTAAAAGAAAAAAAGTGAAAGATTGAGGCTGGTGAAAGATGACCATAACATAGCGTGAGAGATCACCATGTGACGCTGAGGTGACAAAAGATGTTGGAAGTGAAAACCATAACGCATGGTCTTAGTAGTTTGCATTGACCTTATCGTGATAAAAGTCGATCAAATTGAGGAGGTTTAATTGGTGATGGATTCTACTATGGTGCTAAAAGTCTCATAACAATTAATACGAGACCATTGACTATTGCCATTAGCAACCATGTGAGCATTATATCATGTAAGGGAGCCATTTGCATTGACCTTATATTTAAGCAACCACATAGATCTAACCATATTCATCATGAGTGGTTTAGGGACATAACCTAAGTCTCATTTAATTTTTACTAGGAACATTATATTCTTCATGTATAGTATTTCAGGGATAGGAGTGAATGTTTGATGGTAAGATTGAAATTAAGATTATAAATGAGACCAGTAATACTATATTAGGGTGAGGGGTATACCCTCGAGCACACACTGGCGTGAGGCCCCTCACGGCGTGAAAAGGAAGAGCACACCACCCCCCAGTGGCGTGAAGGGGGCGTGAGTGTGCAGGTGTGAAGTTCTTCACGAGTGCAATTCCCACTTTTGCCGTTGAACGGCTATTTTCCAATTAAATATGTTACCGTTGTAAATTAAAAAAATATATTTATACACAACCATTTCTAAAACAATCTTCACTCTTATATATATATTTTTAAAAGCCATGAATCCTAAAGACCCGATGTGGTGGTTTCAACAATACGCCAATCAACAAAACGCCTTCCAAATACGTGGCCAACCGCTTCCCTTCAACCAAAACCCGTTTGGCTCGGGGGCTTATGTTCCAAAACCGCAAGGCCAAGCGATAAACTTGTCCGAGCCGGACGTTGTTCCTGAAACTCAACCCGCACCACAATCCGAAGAAAACGTTGACGAAATGCAACCCGGACCTTCTCAAAAAGCCGAAAGAAAAAGGTCGTTAAAGAATCGACTTCTACACGAGCCACTAAAAAGTGGGATATGGAGGAGGAGTTGAAGTTGGCTAAAGCGTTTATCGACGTATCCGAGGATCCCATCATTGTTAAAATTAATACTTTTATGTTACCTTTTTAATACTTTTATGTTACCTTTTTAATACTGTTATTTTACCTTTTTAATACTTTTATTTTTACAAAATTAATACTTTTATTTTTTTTAGGAAACGCTCAAAGCCTCAAAGCAAGACCGCTTTATGGGAGCGTGTTGTAGAAAAATATTTTATCTTAATGGAAGTCGAGCCCGATTACTGCACAACCGAACAATTGAGTTTTAAATGGACTCATGTTAACAAAAAAGTCGTAATTTTCAACGGTATATACAAAGAATGTGAGCGAAACCGAAAGAGTGGGTCTAGTGATACGGATATTTTGATGCAAGCAGCTGCACGTTTTCAAGACGATGTTGGAGGCATGACTCTAATTAGAATTTGGGAACTTTTAAGGAATTCCCCGAAATGGCAACAAATTTACACCAAAAAGAGCGGAGCTGGATCGTCAAAGAAACGATCCTCAAACGACATGGTCGATAGTTCTGCCGCATCCGATGGGAGATCTATGTATGATATCAACTTGGAGGAAACGGATGAGGAGGACGCAATAGTACGGCCGATCGGGAAGAAAAAAGGTAAAGCCCAATCATCGAGCTCCCGCTCCGTTCCGACACACATCGAGATCGGTCAACAAATGATCGAGGAAATGCGTCAATTTAACTTGACTCAAAAAGAGAGAAATGATTGGAAAAGAGAAAAAGATGAGATGGATATTCTCGCACTTGACCTTGACCGATTTCACGGGGCCAGTCGAGCCTTTTTCGAGAGAAAACAAAATGCGATCAAGGCAAAATATGAGATTGAAGACTAGTTTTTTAAAATTTATGTACTTTTTATTTAATGTTTTTTTATTTATTATTTTAATGAAATTTGAATTTAATTTAAATTGATGCATTTAATACTCACTTGGGTATCCCTCACATGAGTATACCCCTTGGCATGTGAGAGCCAAATGAGTGATACACCAATATGATGTGACGCCTAGGTGTCAAAAAAGGTACTCTCACTTGGGAGAGCCAAGTGAGAGTATACCTCATACTCTTAGGATCAAGTAACCATGTGATAGACATCGGTGAGTCGGGCTATAATCGAAGATGGTTAAACTGATATGGGAGAGGCCGTTATATCTTGCATTTCATAGATTAAACAAACAAACAAACCCAGTAAATCCCACTCATATATAAAGTAGGGTCTGAGGAAGGTGCGGTGAGGACAAACCTTATCTCTATCTCAAAATATAGAGAGACTACTCCTTGATATAACGTAAAAATATGTAGTGTGTGGTATTTACAATATGATTCATCTAATGAGGTAAGAGTACAAATATAAGAAACTAACAAATATACCTATTTATATACACATGCTATATGAATTATGAGGTATATATTAAAAAAAAAAAGTTTTAAAATGATGCCTAGAGGAATTTAATTATTAGCCCCAAGTTTCTCATATATTCAAATGTTTTTCTCGAGTTTATGTTAAAATATCATAAATTCATAATCATATTTCAGTTAATTAAAATGAGATGATAAATCGGAAAATAGAAAACGAAAATTCAAAGGATAATATACGGCGGTTCATTTTGACCAGACCACCGTCCCGGCGGGAGAATGCGACGGCTACAGATTAAAACACACACTAAAATCGCTTTCCGTCGCCGGCCGCCCAAAGAAAAAGGTGGTCATCAAAAGTTGGCTTATGTCTTTTCCTTTTATTTAATTATTTAAAAAATGTGTTTTATTTTTTTATCATAATTTTCTAAAGTCATTTTTTGAATTGTTCTTCGTCGTCTTTTGCTTTTTTAATTTTCCAACTTTTTTTGTTTTCACATTTTGATGATTCCTTGTCGACTATGGATTGGATTCTCTATATTGATTCATCATATATGCTAATGGATTTTGTGGGAATGTACTTGTTTAAATGATGAATACCTTTTAAAAAATAGGAGTTAATTGTACAAATGGCGCTTGAGGTTTGATGAAATTGTATGTTTGAATCATAGGTTTTAAAAATTGTAAACTTAGCCAAAACTTTTGTGGCCTAATTGCTCATTTAGCCCATCACGTTAACGTCAGTTAGTTTTTAACAGAAAGTTAGCTCATGTGTCATCCACGCGACTTACGATTGCCAACTTAACCCTAAAAGTAAGTTAAAATAAGTAAAAAAAAACTGTAAAAATCAATAAAAATTTAGTTAAAAAATCATAAAATCGATAAAAATCGCTACTTTTTTTTTTACATATTTTTACTGATTTTAACTCATTTTTAGGGTTAAGTTTGTAATCGTAAGTCATGTGGATGGCAAATCGGCTAATTTTCTGTTAAAAACTAGTTGGTGTTAAAATCAAAGATTAAATTCACAACCAGGTCCCAAAAGTTTGGGCTAATTTTGTAATTTATAAAACCTGGGTCAAACGTGCAATTTGATCAAACTGCAGGGACCATTTGTGCAATTAACTCAAAAAATAATCTTAAAATCATGAGTTTAGATGTGTGTTTTGAAAATGATATTAGAGATTTTAAGAATCCAATAAGATAATAATATAAACATTTGATTTATCAACTCCAATTTTTTAATTTTTTGATGATTTTCTGTTTACCGTCGATTTTCTTATCTTGATTATTAACATACTTTCATTAATAAGATTTAATTTTAAATAAAATAATTTGTAAACTTATTTATAATATTTTCTAACATGTTAAAAAGCTAGTTTAAAGAAAAAGATATATGACTTTTATGACAAGCGATTGGAACTCATTAATTTTTTTTTAATGATTGCCGTACATAAATGTTTTCACATCTATACACATCTTGAAACAACTTCATTTTAAGATAATTATTTTTGAAAATCAAAACCTTATGAATAGTATGGTCTAAGATTACATCATAAATCATAAAGTTAATGACACGAATTATCATGTAATTTAATAAAAAGGTTACATTTTTTAGTTTATATTTAAAAAATTATAAGTTGGGAATATAAAATTCTCAAGTGTGATGACTTTATGATCTAACAGTGTTTTTTGTTTAAAAAAAACTTGTAGAGTTTATACAAAATAGCAGGTTTACCCTTTCATAAACCATAGGAATTGTTTATGTAATTTTCTAAAACAAAAAAGAAAACCCTAATCCCCTCTTTCGTCCCTATACTCAAAACCGACACATGATATCTGACGATCTTTACCCAACACCACCCCCAGCATCCCCATCTTCATCACGTGTCACCTCCGGTAGAGGAGAGGATCAAGTATGACATTTGCAGGTCTTCATATTTAACATATTGATACCGACCATCACCTTCTCCATTTATGTAATTAACTCTAAATCACGTATAGGACATTTGATGGCGCTTTTGGGGACTGTTGGGAGAAAGTAGGCAAAAAGTGCATATTATTTGTAAAGGTTTTCAAAGTTTTGCTTTTCTTTTTGGAAATTAATACACCATTAGATTCGATCCACTCATCTGAATTTAAATATGCCACTTTATCGTCACGTAATTATCTCAAATATTATTTTATTCCACTAAGTTTGTGATTATATAAATATACATCAATAAAGCTATTTATTTTTTTATAATCAATTAATTTATTATATGGTGTTTAATATAATATTAAAGTAAAAACACATAATATAGTTAAAATGTGAACATCCTTACCATCTTCTATCTTCTTTCAATTCTCAACCAAGTCTTCTGGTTGTAGGCTACGAATGTGAGAAAATCTTGTATATCTATTGCCAATAGTTAATCCTGTGAACAGTTGACCATTTGGTGCAATGGTAGCCCCAAGACTTCTATAATGGAGGTCTTGGGTTCGAATCCTGGTCATAGCAAAAAATGGGTATGTGGCCAGGTCATGGAGTTTATCCAGTTGGGGGGTTTCTCCTGGGGTGGGCTGCCCTGGATGTTCTAAGTGTTGCCCCGGGGAAACCCAATTATCCTAGAATATCTAGGTGTTGTCGTTCAAAAAAAAACAAAAAAAAGTTAATCCTGTGAATATGTCAATGAATCAACCCTCTTCAAAAGTAAGAGAGTTTCTATACTTATTAATCGTTCTACCACCGGCTAATTTGTCTCAATATTTGTCAAATTTGATTTCATAGCCATGGTTACTTTTTTTCTTCTTAACATTACTACTCAAAGACACTTTTAATATTGTTGCGTGCATTGTGCCAAGCTAACCAAATAACAAATTAGATCACATATTAGACCTTGAAAACTTGTGTGCCACGTTAAAATAAGTACCTAAAAGAATATTTTGAGAACTTAAACGGGTTTGCATCATAAAATATTTTTTCTCAACCACTCACCATTATTTACAAATAAATCAAGAGTATAACTATCAGTGTGATCGACTAATTATGTTGCTTGAATATATATTTTTAGAAATATAATAATTAATATGTAACGATTATTTATTATTAAAAATAATTATTTCTTCAACCATGTTATAAAAGATGTTATGCTAACTTTGTATTTCATTTTTAATTTAAACCTATTTAAGTATTGATAAATATATTAGAAACAAACTAAAAGAAGTTAAATAGTTGAAACTTTAAATAACTCTTACTATTTTAATCTCCATAGATCTATATCTATTATACTATATAATAAATAAAGGTTTTGATTACACACTTTTCATGCATTCTCAACTATTTTTTTTCGACTCTCTTTCATATTAATTATACAAAATTTTTTAATTATTTTTATAATTTTTTGTTTTTCACCTCTCTCTCCTATTAAATAATAATGATTTATATAATTTTTTTATAAAACATATTTCATAAATCTATACTATATAATAAATAAAAATGTTTGGGGACACATCAAGAGCATCTACAATTGTGTTTTCCCCCCCTAAAACCCGTTTACCCCATTTGGTGTTTCACGCGGATCTTTGTGGCCCGCATTCAATATCCCCTACCCGCTTATTTATCATTGAGAAACCCTAAGGGGGTGTTTGGTACAGAGAATGGAATTGTAGAGAAATGGAATAGAGAAATGGAATTGCAGAGAAAGGGAATTGGTCTGGAGAATGAGAATTGACTGTTCTGTTTGGTAGTACAGAGATTTCAGTAGAGAAATATAGCTGAGAATCATTTCTCTTGTTTGGTACATAGGAAATAAACAGAGAATTATATCAACTTTATCATTAGCACAAGTCTTTTTTTCATAACAAATATTTATTAAAAAATAAAAAAACATATAAAAAGATGCATAAATTCCAACCAAAATATGCATTGATAAAACCAATTCACATACAAAACATAGTTTTTAAGCAAAAAACATCAACCATAGTTACTAGTAAAAGTACTTCAACCATGCTGAAACCAAAAAAGGTACTTCAACAACCACGGTGAAACAAAAAAAATTACTTCAACCATACACAACTATCCCATTGAACCATCGGTATACAACTCGACCATCTCAATTTTCTCTTCTATTGTCAACGCAAGAAAAGAACGTCCTAGATCCACATCTTTACCAATCAAATGAGCTGCTTTGAACCGTTTTTTCGTAGTGATACCTGGTAAAGCTTTCAACTCATCACTAACCTTTTCATAGATTTCACGAGCCTCCATACCTTCTTTGCTAAGTTGTTCACCCACCATCTCCCCAAATCGAAGCAAAACTTCCTTGATATCTTTGCAAGACTCTCGATATATCTCATCTGCATCCGTGCTTCTACCTCTTTTGCGCTTGCTTGTTACACTTCCTGTTTGTCCTTCAGATCTATCAACATTTGGAACGACTTCATCAACAAAATCAAAGTCTTCAATATCAACAGGTGAGCTTTTTTGCGTCTCTTGAACAACATCTTCTTCTCCAAGGTCAACTGCTTTACTACCAGTAGCTCTATCCTTACCGAATATGGTACACAATTTGTCATAGAAAGGAAATGCCTTGTCACGAAAATTCACAGCACCTTTGTGAGACTACAAGACAATTACAAATAAATTAGACTAAATTTTTTTTTTTTTAAATCTAAAAAATATATACAATTAAATAAAAGCAAACAAATCAATCAAACTTCTTAATTTGCATAAAACAGCTAAAATCAACGACCTAATCAACCAGAAGCAGAGAAAACACATTCGCAAACAGTAAACAGGTAGGTATCATAACATTGTTAACCTTGTAGAGTCTAACCTTTTTGTATAAGCTGTTGATCAATGTATTTCTGTTAAACATTGTTTAGATAGTTTATTTTCATGTAATTTCTTTTAAACGAATTTACTGCTTTTTAGTCTAAGTCTGGGCCATCGAAACTATAGTTTCGAGTGAGATTTGTTCACTCGAAACTAGTAGTTTCGATCGATAGTAGTTTCGACAGGCACTTTTTCCACTTGTAAATGTTCACTCGAAACTAGTAGTTTCGAGGAACATAGTTTCGATACCTGTGAAACTACTATAAATAGCCTAGTTAGAGAATTTCTAGGGTGTGAGTTGCGGCTGTAACCCTGAATTCTCTCTTTCAGATTTGTTTTTGAATCAATACAATTTGCATTCGTTTAATGCTTGTTCTTACACTTTCACATATTATTTGCATTGATTCTTAGTGTGTTTGGCTGTCTTCTTCACCAAGTCTGTCTCTAATCCTCTGTTACAACACCATACATACAGATTCCGCCTGTGTGTGTGGGTAATCGATCACTTTCGTGATTTCCGACTGAAATCTGGACCTACAAACCTAACGAATCTGAATGCCGATTAATTCGATTTCTAAGCCCTAAATCAGACGAACAGATGACAGGATCTTAAATAAACATCAAATCGATCAACATAGGGCAAAATTAGGGTTTGTAGATGGAAGTTTGAGGATTTTGGTTTACCTGAACAATGTATTGACGAACGCCGGAGAAGAGAGGTGACTGCGGATTGAAATCGCCGGAGAAGAGAGGTGACAGCAGGGAGAGGCGTGAGAGAAATCAGACGAACAGATGACAGGATCTTAAATAAACATCAAATCGATCAACATAGGGCAAAATTAGGGTTTGTAGATGGAAGTTTGAGGATTTTGGTTTACCTGAACAATGTATTGACGAACGCCGGAGAAGAGAGGTGACTGCGGATTGAAATCGCCGGAGAAGAGAGGTGACAGCAGGGAGAGGCGTGAGAGAATTGGTCTGGAGAAATGAAACCCTAGAAATCCAATTCTCCGCTTTTTTTAGAGAAACAAAATCAGAGAAATGGAAATGGTTTATTTCCATTTCTCACCTCTTTCTTTCATAAACAAACAAGAGAATTCTTTCCAATTCCATTTCTCACCCCTCAATTCCCTCTACCAAACACCCCCTAAATCCCTGATCCCTTTTCCTTCTTCTTCCGACGACTTTTTTTCTCTCTTTCGAAGCTATCATCGCCACTGCTTTCCAGCTATGTTTATCATTCCTTTCTCATTCACGTTTTCTGTCAATCTATTGTTGTTGAATCTATTATGGTTTGATGAAGTTCCTTTTCTTTTTTTAGGGTTTCAATCGTTGTTTCACTCCATAAAGATTTCTCGGTTCTCAAATCTCAATCGTTTGATTTTGAATTAGTTCCATATATCCAGGTATGTTTATCATTACTTTATGATTCACGATTTATTCCAATCGTATGTTGTTGAATCTCAGATTATGGCTTGATAAACCATAACAATTCACTATGTTAAGATCTATACTACCTAATAATTGTAGAGTGTAAAATGTTTACCGTTGTTGATTGGGCTAATTCAGAAACATTATTTGGCTGTAGGGTGTAATTGAGTAGTAACCTTGACCTTGACTGTAATTATATGATTCTAAGTTTTTGCTTTTACCAAATCTGGGTTCATTGTTGTTGTTTATTTTAAAAAATTAGTTGATTTTAAGTTGTTTCTTTTACCAAATCAGTTTGAAATCGAACCTTAGTCTTCTCTTTTTATTTCAGCTACAAGTTAGGCAATTATGGCTTTGAAATTAGTATCGTCCAGAAAATTCAGATTAACTAATCAGTGGTGCGGCTTCATTGAGGTACTTTTACTCTATAGAAAGAGCAACACAGGTAGCAGTTTGTAGCTTTTAGAGAGGGGGGGGGGGGGTTTACTAAATGGTAGTTCATTTTTTATGTATAGATTACATTGAATATAGATTACAGAAAGTGTAAACTTTTAGTTTTCCCTTTGATCATCGCATTGTTTAACTGCTTTTGTGAAGAGAATAATTCCAGGTTTCTTGCTATTAACTCTTCTGATTTGTTTGTTTGGTACAGGAAGTCACAAGTTATCCACACGAAATTCAGTGTGTTGGAATGGGGATAGAGGTTTTATATATGTGCTAGGAGTTAGCACCAAACCGGGAGATATATGGACGAACTATACCAAAGGGTTTTTTACCATAATCTCTACCCCTAAGAAGGCCCTTATCCCAAACCTTTGCCAACTGGTTGAAGAAGTTGACGATGATGAAAGAGCATTAAGGTTAAGGTCAGCAGGACTTGAAGTGTTGGCCTCTATGGTAAACTTCTTTTCAGTTTATTATCTTTATGTAACATCCCGAAAATCCGTGAACTAGTGGTTCGGGTTAGTGGACGACCCGAACCCTTATTTAGCTTTTGTCAAGTAAAAATTTTGTTGCGTAAGGGCTTTTGCGAAAATAAAAGACCCGATTAACTAAGTAGTAAACGGTTCGAGCTCGAAACACGCGTTTAAGAATTTACGGGGACCCGGATGTAACTATGAGATGCATACAAGCAAATCATTGAGAAAACCCTAAGCCATTATTGGCTAGGACTTGCGCGACGGCTGAAGGAGAACCGAGAGAGAGAGAGGGATGGTGGTATCCGGTGATGGTTCGGCGACGGTTTCACACCGGTGAGCTCGCAACGCAGTAAGGTACCGTTTCTATGTTTTCGTTATGATCTTGTACTCGTATGATAAGAATCTTAGCGTACGATTTTGGGTTCTTGTTCGTGGCAACCGAAGAGGAGACAAGAACAGTGATGGTGATCGGCTTCGAGGGTGATTACGTGAGAAACAAGGACGAGAGAGGTCAGCGGTGGTGCCAGGTGGTGATGGTGACGATCGGTGAAGGGTAGCCGACTGTGGAGACGGATGGAGCGGGCTACGGCGAGGCTGGGATGGCCGTTACGGCGGCGTAAGGAGACAAGGACGATGCATGGTGTTGACAAGAGGTGGTGAGCGACTAGGGTGTTAACCGGAGAAGAAAGTGGGGACGTCGGGGACATAGGCGGCAGCGGGGAAAGGTGTTGGTGATCACGGTACTCGACGAGCGATGCTTGATAGGTGGTGCACGGTGTTGGTGGAACCCGTGGTGGTGCGTGGGTGAGCTCGGGCGCGGGTTTGAGACGAGCCGGAATCTGCGTGAAGGAGGATCTTGGATTAGGGTTTGCATGGCAAAGCCACGTACATGCATGCATGTTTAGGAACCGGATCGGGCACTCGGTTTCCATGCGGGGCAAGGACGATCCGATGTGCGAGCTGACGAGACGACATTGGGATATATATTTTTGTGCTATACGACATATGTTAGACGTGTTCTGATCCTTAGATCATGCGTTGACAGGTTAGGGTCTGAGCAAGGTCGGACGAGTCGCAGAGCAAAGACTGAGACTCAAAATAACTGGTGAGTTTCTAATCCCCTCTTTTAAATGTTTTAACGTTTTCGGGCTATCGTACATACTTTCAAGACGTGTTTTATTACAGTAATTGTGTATCGAGCTTTGGGGTCTAACCCGATGAGTTAACGAAGTTAATTATTTAAATATGGGCTAAGGGACTGGATGTTACCCTTAATATGTGTAGGTTAAAGGTGGGTGTATGGTCACGTATCGTATAGTGACCTAATAGGGGTGAGTCGGGATTGTAGTTACGAGTCGTATGGGTACAACTAGGAGGTGTCAGGGTGTGCATGTACGTGGTATGTGCTTAAATATTGAGATATAGTAATCGTATGCGTGTTGCTGTATTAGTAGTGTATGGTGTTATGAGTTAGTCGGGGTGAGTCGGGATATGAGCTAAACGCTTATAAATACGCGTAGGATATCTTATTCTAATGTTATGTGTGAAGTGCAGGTGTAGTTAATGAGACATGTACATATTGTATAATGTTATGTGTTTATACGAGTGTTGTGTGTATTGTGTCGTTGTCCTTGTGACACGACGGGTATTGTGTTTGCATTGTTGTCATTATGACACGGCAAACGGGATTGTGGAGGACTAAGTCCTTCGGGAGGTCACCAATGGTGACGATGTCCAACAGGACAGTGATGAGCTCGGGTGTATCGAACGCCCTGACGAGGGTAACCCTGACGAGGGTGCAGTAATGAGGTATGTGTTTGGGTGCTTATATATTTGTGTTAAATTGCATACAAGCGTGAGTTATATTTATTGTGCATGAGATAGTAATAATGTGGTGAGTCGAGTTAGATTGACCGTTGTGTCAGGATTGTGATGCGGTGCTTACAACTGTTATGTCAGCTGATTTGTAAGGGCCTTGGTCAAGGCTGAGTAAGTTGATATCTAGGAATTTGTTGTGTTAACCAAGTATCGAGTTAATACATGTACTTGAGTATGACTTATTAGTGTAATAAGTTCGACCTATGTCGATGAGTCTGCGCGATTGTTATTATTATGGGATGAGCCTTGGGTAATGAACTATTATGGGATATCGTGTGATAGCAGGGGTTAACTATTTGTTAATGAATTGTGGAACTTTTTTATAAGGACCGTGGGTCCTGAGTAAAGTACAACTTTTGAGACGAGTTGGCTTTTAATTAAACTAAACTATTAGAACTCACTCAGTGTGGCTAACTTTATGTGTACGATAGATTGTTTTGCAGGTAAGCGTTGCGTTGACGTATCTTGGCTTGGGAGCGATGCTACTCGGATTGGTGTGCAAGCATTCGTGAGGTAACTTAATGACATTAAATACTAATTAATGTTTTTAGAAAGACTTCCGCTATAGTTTAATATATCTAAAATGAGTATTTTCAAGGGAATAACTCGTTACGAGAACTAACTGTAGGGTGTCTGGTTTGGGGCCAAACACTTTATCTTGATGTGTATATAGCATGAAATTGATGTTATAACTTTTATTAATAATAACAGACTGCACAATCCAATATAGTTCTTTATTTTCTTTAATTAGGTGCGGTTCTTGGGGGAGCAACCTCATGCCTCTATGGACTTCGAATTTCAGGTCACTAGAGCAGAAAGGGCAAGATTTTTTACAACACATGCATGTGCTATGCGTTCAAGAAAACCAACATCAAGTGTTGAAGCTGATATAGCTGGTGGTGGATCTAGCACATGCTCCCATGATCACCCTAAGCCATAAGCATACATTGCATCATCAAAACGTTATGCTTTCAATATTTGTATTGTATGTGGTGTCTGCTACTCATTTATCCATTTGTATATATATATATATATATTTATGCAATGAAAACCATTATTTGGTAGGTGATAGAGATAAATATGTGGGATCCTTGCATTCTAGATTTTCTCCTCTGTTACCTCCCATAAGTTATCCTAAAATGAAAAATTTTAAGCTTTTATATTTTTATTTTTTTCCAGTTTTGTATATAATCTTTTTGCATGGACTTTGTAGGGGTCCAGTATATGGTTATAAAAGAAAAGTGTTACTTGCATTTGATGAAAACGGGTCTTCCAAGATTGGAGTTAGATTTGATGAAACAAATTACAAAAGACCAAGGCTTTTTCTGTCCAGGTAATACTAACAGCCAACTAATCCTTATTTTAAAATTTTAATTTGTTAGTTATCTGCAGATTAATTAAAAATGATTTGGTGGAATTAATATGAGCAAACACTTGTAAATGAGGCTAACTGTAGTTGAACTTTTGTTAGAAGCATTCATGATCTCTAGCTACTGAATAATAGTGTTTATGGTCATACTAAACAAATTTTAATATTTTTCTGGCAAACCCATCATTATTGCACGGCAGTAAGATCAATATAGATTGTGGAAATAGCCAAGTGGTGAGATTATACATTGTTCATTTTTCCACTTACAATATGATTACCTAAAATTTTTTCAAATTAGGTTTCTGAGAAGAAGGCAACAGATTGATATAGTTTCGACTGAGTCTAATGCAAAGTCTTTATTGTGCTCTCACTTTTGCTCTGAAGATAATAACCACAAATCTCATTCAAAAGATGTAATTTCACCCTAAATGTGTCTATTTGTGTTCATTTCACCTGATGTGAGGTTTTTCTTAGTTCTTATTAAGCTCCAGTAGTTGTCTTGTCAGATTGATTAATTGATATATCTTGATTTTCTTTTTTGTGATAGATTTTTTACTTTGAATACAGATAAAATCCAAGTAAGTTTCTTACTGGCTACTTCAGAAGCTTTTCTAAAACGTGTTGCGCCTGTTGCCGAGTATATTCCATTATTGCTTCTATTAATAATAATGGATAAACTTTATCTTTTCCTGTTAACACTTCAGTTTCGAAAAATAGTACCCAACAAAGTTTCTTGTATATATAGGAACACCTAAGGGGTTTGGAGGTCACGGGTTCAAGTCCTATTAGTGACAGGATTAAAAGAAATTCGCCTTCCGTTTAACTCAAAATATTGTTTTATAATTCCTAAATTATTATTACTAATTATATAACATTACATTTTTTTAACCCGTATAATACACGGGTATATAACCTAGTATGTAATATGTAATATGTAAATGTTTATTACTAAGTATATATAACATTGCATTTTTTCAACCCGTGTAATACACCAGGTTTCTAAAGTTTAATATGAATCAACATTTATCAGTTACATAAAAAAGATTAATACTCGGTTAAAAAAATATTTTAAAAATTAACTTAACAGAATTTACAACTATCACGTAATATTTTATTCAACCCGTGTAATACACGGGTTTTTAAAGAGATAAATTTGTTATTACTAAGTATATAACATTATATTTATTCAACCGTATAATACACGGGATTTTAACCTAGTATGAAGAATATATAATGATATTTGGTATGAGATATGGGCTTTTGATACCCATTAAAGATTTGAAGGTCCATTTCCAATAATTGGTTATCTAATGCACAAATCGGTTTTTTAACCCAAACCGGTTCAAACCGACCCGAACCGGTTTGGTCAACGAAAAGTCAAAACCGGTTTGGACCCAAACCGGTTCGGGTTAAACCGGTTTCAGAGAGGGAAATATGTAAACCGGTCAAACCGGTTCGGGTAGGTTTTAAACCGGCTTGCCCCTTAAACCGGTTTAAACCGGTTTTTATTAAAAAAAAAAAATCAAATAAATTTTACGTTTTTAATATAAAATCCAAAATAAAATATAACAAAATTAAAACATAAAGTTCAACGTTTATTAATATTTGGATAGTTCGGAAATTAAAAAACATAACAAGATAAAATTGTAAAACATTACAAAAAGTATAACAAATATAAAACATTAAGTTCAACGTTTTATTTTTTGGAATATTGATTGATTATTCTTGTGCGTTGTCTTCGGAACTAGAGCTTCGTAGCCTTGCATCTTCGGCTAGTTCTTCATCTGTGACTGGTTCGGATATTCCAAGATCAACCTCGTTGTTGTGTATGACTTCTTCGGATTGAATTTCATCTTCGAGAGAAGTTTGGTCTTGTATCCTATCCATCGCATCCAAATGGTCCTTCAAACAAATGCACATTTCCATCGCTAGGGGTGTGAGTCTAGTCCTTCGTATCGATAATACCCTGCCACTAAAAGAAAACGCAGATTCCGAAGCTACCGTGGAAGCTTGGACGGTTAGTACATCACGGGCCATGGCGGAAAGAATCGGAAACGAAGCTTCGTTTTGTTTCCACCATGCCAAAATATCAAACTCCTCAAAAACGGTAGGAGGCATAAACGCTAAAAAGTTTGTGCCAACATACCTTCCGAGTTCGCTACTCGGGGTGGTACCTCGAGCACGTTTACTAAATTCATTTAACATTTCGTTATATAAATTCAAGTTAACATCTCTCGAGCTACCACTTGATGATGTACCCATTGTATCATGTGGAGTCGGAGTTGTACCATATTTATGTAAATAAACATCAAATAAATCTTGTAAACATTTGTTAAAATATGTTTTTGTGCCTTGTGCAAAATGGATGTCTTCGCTATCCAAATTCAAAGCGTAAGTAATTCTATCAATCAAAGTTTCAACCCCGTAAACATTTATGGTAGGGTTTAACGCGGCGGCGCAAGTTATAACGGGAGGGATTTCTTTAAAATATTTCACTAATTTTTCTTTCATCGGTTATATCATTTTTGTAAAAAGATCGCTTTTATTTTCAAGCTCAGACAACTTGTTAGCCATTAAATATATTTGTTTTAGTGTTAATGGACTTGTGGGATAATAAACACCGGATAAAAAAGTTGTGGCGGTTTTGAAAACTTCAAGCAATTCGGTTACGTCTTTTAAAATGTTCCAATTTGTAGACGGAAAGTTTTGAATTTTACGACGAGGTTTTGAGGAAAGCATATCATGAAATATTTCTAAAGTTTCTCTTTGTCGTAAAGCGCTATAAAACATAATATAAGTCGAGTTCCATCTTGTCTCGACGTCCCAATTCGGGCTTAAGCAAAGATTATTCGTATCACGACAAAATTTAATATAATCATGGTATCTTTTTCTGTTACTAAAAATATCTTTAAGCATTTGTCGAAAACTATATGTTAAGTTTGAAACCTCTTCAATTGCAAGCCCGGCTTGCACCGCCAAGTTAATGATGTGTGCGACACATCGACTATGGAAAAAAACGCCGTTGCAAACGGGTTTATATTTAATTTTTAGTTTTTGAACCGCATTTGTATTATTAGATGCATTATCAAAAGACATTGAAAAAAGTTTATTTTGTAATTTAAATTCGTTAATAACACCATCCAATATATAAAATAAATTTTCGCCGGTGTGTGGATATTCAAACAAGTCAAAAGCGATTGTACGCTTCATCATTTGCCACGTATTGGGATCAACCCAATGCGCGGTAACGCAAAGGTACGAATCGGGTATACCATGTGGAGCCGACCAAACATCGGTGGTTAAGTTTACACCGATTTGCAAATTTTCAAAACCTAAAATTAATTCTTTTTTTGCTTTTTTCCACATTTTTATACAATCTCGTCTAAGGGTTGTGCGACTTACTTGGTGATAACGAGGTTGGAGTGTCTCTTGAATCATCTTTGTCAAGCGCGGATTGTCAAAGTGGTTGAATGGCAATCCTTCTTGAATCACTAACCTCGCCATTCGATCTCGAACAATATTTGGATCAAAGTTCCAAATTCCTCCTTCGCTTGTCATCGAGGCTTGACCTTCACTTGGAATTCCCTTCAATGACGGGCAAGATTTTTCCATATGCGTTTTCAAAGTAGTGTTTGAATCTTTCCCCAAAAACGCACCACACAACTTGCAACGAGCACGTTCCTTTCCGTTTGACAACAAACATAAATCGTAATTGCACCAGATTGTCGGATTTCTCGTTGTTGCTAGAATTTGCACAACGGTAACTTCGTTTGAGGAACCACTAACACCAAAACTTTCCATGTTTTTTTTTTGAGTTTAGAGAGAGTTTAGAGAGCGTTTTTGAGCGGTTAAAGAGCGGTTTTAGAGATTAGAGAGTGTAAAGAGAAGTGTGATCAACCCTAAACACCCCCCACCTATTTATAGTGTTTTATGGGTCCAAAAAACTCCAAAAAAAGGGCCAAAATCGACCCCAACGGCCATATAGCCGTTGGCCAACGGCTAGAACTCGCCCAACGGTTCAAACCGGTTTGAAAACCGGTTTCCTAACCCGGTTTAGCCAAAACCGGTCCCAACCCGATTTTTTTTCAGAAATCCTCAAACCGGTTTGAAACCGGCGGTTTTTGGGCAACCCGAACCGGTTTGGTCCAAACCGGTTTGCCGGTTTGAACCGGGTTAAAAAAAAAACCGATTTTTTTGTGCACCACTCACATCTTGACGAGTTAATCAATATGTTCCCATTTTAATATTCAGTATTTAGGAGTCATAAAACCTCTAATGTGACCGACACCAAAACGGATGTGTTAGATAAAAGTAATAAGCCTACTGTTATTTTATAATATTTATTAGTATAGGGTGGTTTGTGTAATTATGTAACCCTAATCCCTATACTCTGTAATTATAAATACTGATGAATGCAATGCTTAACCCTTAAGGAGAGATTTCCACAATATCAAACATGGTATTAAGCCTGTGGTTTTTTTTTCCTTTTTCTCTCCTATACTCAACAAAAGAAAAAAACCCTAATCCTACCCCCGTCGCCGCACCTACTTCCGGTCGTCGTACAATCTCACCTCCCACACCAACAAATTCCTCGTGAAAAACCAACCAAGCATTGAAAGTTTCAGCCCAAACCGCCGCCGTATTCCGCCTCACGCGCCGCGACTGTCCTTCACGTGCCACCGTCTGTTCTCGTTCTTCCGGCGCGTAAAGGCGCGTCTCCGGTCGTTTAGTCGCAAGCCAGCCACCGCTGGTCTCGTCTCATCTTGCTGCTTCTGTTGGTGCAATCGGTTTTCACTTTGAAGATTTTTCCTTGCTGCTGCCAGTTGCTTTCAGTCTCGTTTTCTGGCGGATCTCTCTACCCACGGTAAGCTCTCCTTTGTTTTCGTGTTTTTTATTTATTTTTGATTACTTTCCTGTGTTTTTGGTATTATGTCTACCACTAGTGCCTCCGACACCGCCACATCTACACCCGCTTCCACCAACACATCTCCACCCGCCCCATCCCTTGTTTACTCTATTACCAATGTTTATCAGCAGTTTGGTTTCAAACTTAATGTGGATGGTAATCGCTATAAACTATGGCGCCGTATTTTTAGAGATTTGTGTATTGGTGCTAAAGTGCAAAGTCATCTTGATGGTACTAGTATTCCCGTAGATGACAACGATGTTGATTGGTTTTCTATGGATGCAAAAATAAAAAGCTGGTTTTATAATACTTGTGATCCGGATCTTTTACAAATCATAACTGCTGATAATTGTACTGCTAAAACCTTATGGGACACCATCTCTGAGTTTTTTTCTAAACAACAAAATGTCTCACATGCTTCAACTACAGGACACCTTTCGTAACACAAAAAAAAGGAACCATGTCCATTACCCTGTTTTGTCACCACCTTAAAAATTTAGCCGATTCCCTTACTGATGTCGACTCACCCATCACTGACCAGGAACTTGTCATGCAAATCCTTAGACAACTACCATCACCTGAGTACACCTCCATTGTCGATGACATTACCAACAAACACCCCTTTCCCACTTTCTTATAAGCCAAAAACTTGCTCCTTCATCATGAGTCCCGTGAAGGTCTTTCTCAGCCCATTAATGATGGTTTACAAAACACTACCACTGCCCTTTACTCAAACCAAGTAGGTCATAACACCAATTATAAAGGGAAGGGTCGGAATAATAAAAACCGATCACATGGACGTGGGGCTTCCAAGGTGGGGGGGAATGCTACTAACAATTCTGGTTTGTCTAAGTCTCTTGCAGGTAATTCAGGTGGATATTCTCATATGCAGCAGTCCCCTCAGCAGTTCATGCCAAATCACTCAGTTCATCAGTTCCTCTCTCCATCCGCTGCTCATTATGCATCCGGACTGCAGCCACAACACATGCAGTTTCAGTCTCCAGCGGCATCAAAGTCACCTCCTTACGTGTTACAACCGCATTTTCAGTCATCACAACAGATGATCTCTCAGATGCCGAGGGCCCAACAGCCTTCTCTTCTAGGTCCTCCACCGGCATCTCCTTATGTTGCTGCTCCTCATTAGTCTCAGTTTGCAGGCTATGGTTCACTCACTTCTCAGCAGTCCCAGCCCACTGATCTTGCTTCAGTTTTCAGTGCCATGTCTTTACAGCCACCGGCTCAGGATAACAACTACTGCATGGACACCGGAGCTAGTAATCACATGCAGTTTAATCAAGGTAACTTAATGTAGCATCCCAAAAATCCGTAAACGAGTGGTTCGGGTTAGTGGACTAACCGAATCTTTATTAAATGTCCCAATTAGCAGGAATTGGCATATAAGTCTTGATTCAACAAGGATGAAGGACCCGTTTAGCCGTTTAATCTCTAGTTCGGGATCGAAGTACACGAAAAAGAAACCCAGGGACCCGAGTGTAACGTTTGGTGGTTTAAATACCACTTATGTGGAAACCCTAGGTCATTCGACCTAGGGGGAGTGCATGACCAGGAGAAACAGAGAGGGAGAGACTTCCGGCAAGAAAGAAGACGACTATTGGCGGTTCTCGATGGTGGTCCCATGGCGGCTTCGTACCGGTGAGCCCAAGACGCCAAAAAGGTAAACTTCGTTTATGTTTTCGCTTACTATTCGTACTTGTTTGCGTGGGTTTTGGGTTAGAATTTCGGGTATCGTCTAAGGTGGTGTACGGCGAGAACAGGGACTGGTGGTGGCTGTTCCGGCGACCTTGCTTGGTGCACGACGACGGCTATGAGGATGGCTAACCCGGAAGCGTGTACGGCTGGGAGGGGTACGACGTGGCTGTAGCAACCCGTTTGGGTTGGGGTTTGGTGGTGGTTCACGGCTGAGCATGGGAGGCCGACTACGGTGGTGGCTAATGAGGTTGTGATGGTGGCACACCACGGTGGCAGGCGGCGGAGGACGAAGAAGGGTAGGCACCCGATGAGTATGGCGGATTGAGTAGGATGTAACGGGTAAATGGAAGTGGTTGTGAACCGATTAGGATTTTGCTTAGACGAGGAAGACGATGGTACTGCAAAGCATGGTGGTACACGGTGGTGCTGCCTGGGGTGGCGTTCAACGGCGGAAAATGACCGGAACAATGCGGGGGGTGCTTCCAGCAGGGAGGATGGGTTCGAGTGAAGCCCGATAGTGTTGGTGATGGTGGTGTTAGCCGAGAGAGTTGTCACGATATAGGAGACGGAGATGGTGTGCTCGGTGGTGCACGGTGGAGAAAGTAATGCCGCGAACGGAGCCGATTAGGGTGTACCAAACTAGGGTTTGCATGGCATGTTTTACATGCATGCATGAAAACCCGGTTCGAATACACGAATTACGTGGGGCTTGGGTTTGCATGGTGGGTACGTGCGTGCATGAGAGCCCGTCTAAAGTACGAGTGTGGGTGGAGCTGAGGGCTCGGTGAACTGATATGCCGGACAAGGAGACGAGTATCGGGGTTTTATAGTATCGTTATAAGTTGTCCAACATATTTTTTAAACGTATCCTGATCATGTGATCATACGTTGACATGTTCGGGTTTCGAGCGTGAACGAACGAGTTGCAGAGCAGGGACTGAGGCTTAGCATAACCTGTGAGTTCTAATCCCCCTCTTTAAATGTTTTTAATGCTTTGGGGCTATCGTACATGCTTACGAGAATAGTTTATTTTAATAAGCGTGCAAAGAGTTTTGGGTTTTAACCCGAAGTGGTCATGAACTATAATGTTTACTAATGGGTCGGTGGGCCTATGGGGTGAGTCGGGATGTAAGCTAAACGGCTTACAAGTGTAAGTAGAATGTGTTATCTGGAGTGAGTACGTGAGGTGCATGCTTAGCTAACGAGTCGGGTAAAGGCTAGACTGTTGTTATGAGTTAGTCGGAGTAAGTCAGGATGTGAGCTAAACGCTTATTAATACGTGTAGGATATTTTATTCTAATGCTATGTGTGAAGTGCAGGTGTAGTTAATGAGACATGTACATATTGTATAATGTTATGTGTTTATACGAGTGTTGTGTGTATTGTGTCGTTGTCCTTGTGACACGACGGGTATTGTGTTTGCATTGTTGTCATTATGACACGACAAACGGGATTGTGGAGGACTAAGTCCTTCGGGAGGTCACCAATGGTGACGATGTCCAACAGGACAGTGATGAGCTCGGGGTGTGTCGAACGCCCTAACGAGGGTAACCCTGACGAGGGTGCAGTAATGAGGTATGTGTTTGTGTGCTTATATATTTAAATTGCATACAAGAGTAAGTTATATTTATTGTGCATGAGATAGTAATAATGTGGTGAATTGAGTTAGATTGACCGTTGTGTCAGGATTGTGATGTGATGCTTATAACTGTTATGTCAGTTGATTTGTAAGAGCCTTGGTCAAGGCTGAGTAAGTTGATGCCTAGAGATTTGTTGTGTTGACCAAGTGTCGGGTTAATACGTGTACTTGAGTATGAGTTATTAGTGTAGGTAAGTTCGACCTATGTCGAAGAGACTGAGGGATTATTATTATTATGGGATGAGTCTTGGTTAATAAGCTATTATGGGATATCGGGTGATAACCAGAGTTATCTATTTGTTAATGAATTGTGGACCTATTTTATAAGGACCGTGGGTCCTGAGTATAGTCTAAATAACTTTTGAGATGATTTGGATTTTAGTCAAACTAAACTATTAGAACTCACTCAGCGTAGCTGACTTTGTGTGTACGATAGATTGTTTTGCAGGTAAGCGTTGCGTTGACGTATCTTGGCTTGGGAGCGGTGTTACTCGGATTAGTGTGCAAGCATTCGTGAGGTAACTTAAGGATATTAAATAGCAATTAATGTTTTTAGAAAGACTCCTGCTATAGTTTAATATATCAAAAATGAGTATTTTCAAGTGAATAACCCGTTATGAGAACTAACTGTAGGGTACCTGGTTTGGGGCCTTACACTTAAATTCCTTTGAAATTTGTAATAATCCAAAGTCTATAATGGTTGGTAATGGTGCTTTATTTCCGGTTACGCATATCGGTACTGGTTCTTTCCCATTTTCACGTAACAAGTTCGCCCTAAACAATATTTTAATATATGACAAAATGGTTAAAAATCTTATCTCTGTCTGTCGTTTCTCTATTGATGATTGGGTGTCTATTGAATTTGATCATTTTGGTTTTACAGTGAAGGATTTTAAAATAGGTACCTTTCTCCACCGATGTGACAGCACTGGTGATCCCTATCCTGTTCTTCCATCTCATCCTGCTCAGTCACTTGCTGCCGTATCCTCCAAAACGTGGCATCGTCGACTCGGGCATCATATCATTTCTACTTTTAATTATTTGTTATCTCGTAAACTTATTCCATGTACTAGTACTGTGTTACCTTTTTGTCATCCTTGTCAATTAGGCAAACACTGTCGTTTACCTTTTTCTACTTCTAATTCTAAAACTACGCGTTTGTTTGAAATTGTGCATTCAGATGTTTGGACTTCTCCTGTTTCTAGTATGTGTGGTTATAAATATTATGTCTTATTTTTGGATGATTTTTCACATTTTTATGGGTTTTTCCCTTGCGTACTAAGTCTGAGGTGTTTACATGTTTCCTTCGGTTTCGTGCTTATGTGGTTAATCAATTTAAAACAGACATCCAAGCGCTACAATGTGACAATGGTCGTGAATACAACAATCGTTCATTTCATGATTTTTTTCACACACATGGCATCCAATTCCGTTTCTCCTGTCCTTACACGTCCTAACAGAACGGTAAAGCTGAACGTTCCATTCGCACAATTAACAATGTCATTCGCACTCTTCTTTTTCAGGCACGAATGCCTTCATCATTTTGGGTTGAAGCCCTTCACATGGTTGTTCACATCTTCAATCTACTTCCAACTCCCACCCTATCTTACAAATCTCCTTTTGAGATTCTATTTGGTTTCTTTCCTTCATTTCTTCACCTTCGGGTGTTTGGGTGTCTCTGCTACCCGAACCTTTCTTCTACTGCTCCTCATAAACTTGCTCATAGGTCCACCGTTTGTGTTCACCTCGGTCCTTCTTCGGATCATCGTGGTTATCGATGCATGGATCTTATCAGTCAGCAGGTCATCACCTCTCGTCATGTCACCTTTGATGAGACTCACTTCCCGTATGCCTCGTTTCACCAGGCACCTCCTCTCTCCGACTACTCTCCTTTTAAGTCGTCTGATGATCAGCTTATGCCACCCTTTATGGCTGCCATTGATCACCCTTCCACTCCTGGTGTTCCCATCCAGGAGCCTCAGACACTCCCCAATACCTCACCATCGACAACTTCTCCCACCTCTGACCCTGTTTCCGCATCTCCAGCCGCTCACTCGTCGGATCACTCTCCCTCTCCAAATACTTCCGCTTGCCAACCCCTTCAGCTTTCCACTTCGATGACTGTTGAACCTGCCTCTACTCACCACATGGTCACTCGCTCCCAGACCGGTTCTCTTAAATCGCGTCAAATTCTTAATCTTTCCACTATCTTTGTCGTTTCTCCTCTCCCAAAAACCACTGCTCAAGCCATGTGCGATCCTAATTGGAAATCTGCCATGGATTCTGAAATGTCTGCCATCATATCTAATGGCACTTGGGATCTCGTTCCTCGCCCCTCTGGCGCAAACATTGTCGGATGTCGCTGGCTTTATCGACACAAATTCGACAGTCATGGAAACCTACAACGGTACAAGTGTCGCCTCGTTGCACAAGGTTTCTCCCAACAACCCGGTTTTGACTTTGGTGAAACTTTCAGCCCGGTTGTCAAACCGGCCACCATTCGTACCGTTCTTTCCATTGCTATCTCCCACCACTGGCCAATCCATCAGTTGGATGTCAAGAACGCTTTCCTTAATGACGATATGACCGAGCTTGTCTATATGAAGCAACCACCTGGCTACATTGATCACACTCGTCCTGACCATGTCTGCCGGCTTCGCAAAGCTCTTTATGGCCTTAAACAGGCTCCTCGAGCCTAGTATCATCGTTTTGCTGTCTACATTACATCTCTAGGTTTTGTAAGCAGCAAATCTGATTCCTCCCTCTTCACATTTCGTCGTGGGGGCGAGATCATCTACCTTCTTCTGTATGTGGATGACATCATTCTCACTGCTTCGTCCCCGTCTCTGATCTCCCGTGTCATCAGTCGGTTGTCTGCTGAGTTTTCTATGACTGGCCTTGGTCCTCTTTTTTTCTTTCTTGGCATCGCGACAACGCGTTCTCCGTCTGGTTTGTTTCTCTCTCAAACTACCTTCACCAAGGATATTCTTGTGCGCGCAGACATGCAATCCTGCAATCCTTGCAGCACTCCGGCCGACACTAAGGCCAAACTCTCTATGCATGGAAAACCGGTTACTGACCCTACTCTCTATCGTATTTTGGCTGGTGCCCTGCAATATCTAACCCTCACTCGTCCTGATATCGCCTTTGCCGTTCATCAGGTGTGCCTTTTCATGCATGACCCTCGTGAACCGCATCTCCATGCCCTTAAACGCATCTTGCGTTACCTACAAGGTACACTTTCTTCGGGACTTCATATTCGTCCCTCTTCTATAGATCGTTTGGTTGCTTACACCGATGCCGACTGGGGGGATGTCCTGATACTCGTCGGTAGACATATGGTTTCTGTGTCTTTCTGGGTGACAATCTTGTCTCTTGGTCTTCAAAGCGTCAGCATGTCGTGTCGAGATCGAGTGCTGAAGCTGAATATCGTGGTGTTGCCAATGCTGTTGTTGAAGCATCTTGGATTCGTAATCTCCTTCTTGAGTTACATTGTCAAGTGTCTCGGGCCACTCTTGTGTTCTGTGATAATGTCAGCGCGTGTGCTACATGTTCCCTCAGCTCACCAGTTTGCAGATATCTTTACCAAAGGCTTACCATCACAGCTGTTTATGGATTTTCGAGACAGTCTTAACGTTCGAGATCCTTCTGCTGAGACTGCGGGGGTATGTTAGATAAAAGTAATAAGCCTGATGTTATTTTATAATATTTATTAGTATAGGGTGGTTTGTATAATTATGTAACCCTAATCCATGTACTATGTAATTATAAATACCGGTGAATGCAATGCTTAACCCTTAAGGAGGGATTTCCACAATATCAAACAGGATGCAATGGGTTTCGACATCAACATTTCAAAGGGGATGTGGGCTTTGATATTTTAAATGTAGTAGGATTTTGAGAATTTGATGATTCTTCGACTACCATATAGAAAACAAAAATACTATCAAACAAGGGTTGATAATTAATAAAGATATAACAGGAAAACAGGACATAAAAGGCGACAAATATGAGCGTCAATGCCAAAATGGTATAAATCTATTGAGTTTAACAAGATAAATCAAGGAAATCTTACAATCCAAAACAAGACCAATCGGCTATATCACTGTGTCGATATCAAAACAGAAATAAAGATGGAAGAGGCGGCAAGATTTTCTTGATTGTGGGTCAGTTTTAATGGAAGAGAGTAGCGACATCTTTATAGAGTGACGCCCTAATGGGACGAAAACACAATCATCGGAGCCAAATATGGAAGAATAGCCTGGAGCCGACTTGAAGAAGCGCAAGAACAGGCTGGGTGGGAGCTGCCGGAAGGAGGTGACGATCAAATGAAAACCCAACAAAGAAAAGCCCACTTATCAAATAAGAAAAAAAAACCCACATAGAGCTAGCCCAACAAGGAACAAATAATAAACCCAATTGACCTCAGGAAATAAATAGTAACTTTTTGATTTTTGTCCAATTTTTTTCACCTGTATTAGTATATAATTATCCTCTTTATTGAATTACCTTAGTAAATAAATAATAACTTTTTGATTTTTTTTAAAGTATACGTTTCAAAAGTCAATTCGGCTACACACATAGTTATTTGACAATAAAAGCAAACGAAGCATGGCATCGCAACGGTTGTGGCAAAAAAAACTTATGATATGGTTAGATTCTGTAGCTGGTCATAGTGGGGTAGGTGGTTAGATCTCACCACATCGTTTCAAAGAGAAGCGAGCCAAGGCAAGAAGAAATACGAGATAGCCTTCTTTGGGCATGTGGTGGCATGTTTGCTAAGCCTATGGTCTGATTTTTAGGCTAACTATCACTACTATTATATTTAACATAATTAATTTCTTTAAAGAAATATAAAATTTGTAATAGTACGTGATAGTTAGTCTCGACCCATATCTTAGTCTACCAGCAAAACGCGCTAACCTATGAATTTAGACTATCACTGCTATAAACAACTTTATACATTACTGTGAATGGAATGTGATTTGAAGGCTCACAAGTTTTATACCATCAATTTTTACGCCTGTGTGATATTCTGTGCATATCTTCATCATCGAAGCCCCCAAAACCTACTCGTTTTCGTTTTTATGGTGTTTGAAATGTGGTCGGCAACCGGTTAGATATTTTGAAGTAATTAGATTAACTTGTTTGACCAATATGTATCATCATAAATATCAAATAAGTACGGAGTTGCGGAGTGCACGCTTGTTTGAGTTTATTACGATATTAGGGGCGAAGCCCCTAATTAACGGGGGTCCAGGGCAGCGCTTCCGGTAGCGGAGTCCAAGGGGCAGGGCCCCTGGCTAGGAAATTTTTTATTTTCACTAATATTGCTTCATTAAAAATTCATTTGAAAATGAATTTCCGGAAATTCACATGTTAAATCTGGAGGGGGCAAAAGTGGCAAATTTTAAATTCGAGAACTGCCTAGGGCAGTTTCTAGACCTAACAACTGCAAATACTTTCCTGCGGATTTTGGTCTCTTTTCTAGTTCGAATTCATCATAGAACACACCATACTTTGTTCTTCTAATCTCTGAATTGTATCCGATCAATCATTTGGGTGAACCACCAAATAGATTTGATCTGAAAGTGTGATCACACCTTTCAGAGTATCCAAGCATTAAGTTTGTTTCTACAATTTCCTCAACACGACCTGACTTGGTGTGGCCGGCGAGAAAGACCAATGAGGTGATGGTGGTGATAGCGGGATTAAGACGAGGTGGTGGCGGTGGGTTTTCAGGCGATGACGTGGTGGACGATGGTGATGCACGATTTTTAAGGGACGATGGTGATGCACGATTTTCAGATCACGTCTCAACTTCTCCTTGTTTTGATCTAATTATTGTTTCAGATCGCTTCTTAGTTGCTTCAAATGCCTTCATCTCGCTGGTCTTCCTTACAAAGCCGATCAATTTCTTGAGTTGACCTTGATCGTCGGTGGAGATTTAAAAGATCATAGAGGAATATCCTGATGGAATTTATAATACTCGTGGCAAGGAAACAGACGTGAAGGTCTGCTCCGCCGGGGACGTTCGGTGGAGATGTATTCCGTTTGTATGAAACCGTCGACAAAGTGGTGATGAAGGATTGAAGGTAATCAAAGGTTTGGTAGCCGGTATTCTGGATCGTTGGCAGTAGGCCCGTTGATTTTACTCGTACCCGATTAACCTGACCCAAACCAACTTCACCCGAACCGATTAAACCCGTACCCGAATAACCCGTAACCGATTAACCCGAAAACCGTTTAAACCGATTGTTATTCGGGTCGGGTTTCGGTTAGACTTTCAAGCATCAAAAACCCGATTAACCCGAACCGATTAACCCGAATAAACCGAACATTTATATATTCTACCATTTCTTTTCTCATCGTCACCACCAACACCACCAAAATCCGCTTCTAAACTATGAGTTTAAAAAATCCACCACATAAACACGAATACTTCTATTTGAAGCTTTAATCTCTTGGAAATGTACTTATTTTTGTTTCACATACACGTTTATTTTATGTTTTTAAACTTGATTCATTTTTTTTTCAACCATGTGTCCCTACCCGAAACCCGACCCGATTAAACCGAAAACCGATTAACCCGAACCCGATCTACCCGAATGTTATTCGGATCGGTTATCGGATAAATTTACACACACGGAAAAACCGATTAACCCGAACCGATCTACCCGAAACCCGATTAAATTACCCGAACAACACCCCTAGTTGGCAGTATAGGCCAAGAGGGGGAGGGGATGGGATTGTGGGGCCCACTAATTGTATATTCACTTTTTTTATTAAACATTGGTGGGTCCCATCCTTTAATACATAATTGTTTTAAATGTAAAGGTATTTTAGTCATTTAATATCCATTTAACAGCCAAAGTTAACGGGCATCTAGTTTAGGGGCTAATGGTGTTACAAAATGGAAAGCTACGGATCATCTAGAGGCCAAAATTCAAATAAGTGCTCCATATAATTAACTCTATAATTAATTTTCGCTGTATTTTGTTTTTCTCTTCTTATAACTTTTAAAATATGATATTTTACAAAATTTTGAATGTATTGTTACGACGTGCTTGTTTTTATGTACGTGTCTTTCATTCAAAACCGAGTTTTAGTGATAATGTACAAGTATCGAAGCACGAACGTACAAGCCGTCGAAGTTGTTTCAAGATTTCGTTTTTTTATTGTTTCCTCTTACGACCTTTAAAATATAACGTATTACAAAATTCCGAAGTTATAGTTTCGACGTGCTCATTTTTACCAGCATTCTGACGTGATTTTTTTTCACGGGATGAATAGCACATGTTATCAGAGTTTTACGAATATTAACGTAGGTGGATTTCGATTACTAGTTTACTCGCAACGACAGAGACCAAAATCCGTATAAAGTTAAATCTGCGGGAATATCTTTTAAATGTAAGAAAGAAAACCCCATTGACAAGAAAAGGGTTTCCATATCAAGAAACATAAAATCAAAGAATCCACCATTGTTTTGTTTCAAGCAAGACGACTTCTAACGATCACAAAAGTTGTGTTCACGAACGAAGCTTGGATTTCATTAATGTTCAGATGATCAACGGGATCGAATTCACGTTCGTATTTGTAGAAAATGCTAGCGGTTCAGCTCCTGCACAAATTAGCCTCAATTCCTGATCAAACATCTCCATATTCTCGCTATGTCAAGGTTCTGTTTTGTTTTTGTTTTCAAATTTTCTAAATTTATGCTTCCATTTTTGTTAGGGTTAGGTTTTATTGCAATAATTGTTGGCAGACCTCTGTTTGGTGAATCATTTGAAATTCTTATTGATATTTAGGGTTTTCACATTAGAGATTCTCCAGCAGCAATCATATAACTAAATCTAGGGTTTTCACATAAGAAAAACATTGATTTAATTGGTATCATAAAACCTAAGTTTCTGGCATTACAATTCTAACCATAAAGTGAAACTGATCTTTTTATTATAACAAATACAGGCTCCTGGTGGTCAGAAATATTAAAAGAATCGCGCGAACAATTCGAACAAACAACAGTAGAATTATTCAATCAGAAGACAGGAAACATGGGTCAGTTGGTAGGATCAGTCTATATGCCTCCCATAGAAATTATTCCATTATCCCAACCAATGATAGAATGACACATCATGCTCAAATTGCTTGGAAAACAATTTCCCAGAGTTCATCTCACAATGGGAAATCTTTTTCTTCAATAAGTAGGATTTCCCAAGCATTTTGTTTGGCGATAACCCGCTCGTATGTGGTTATTCCGGGTATATATGCATTTGTATGCGGGAATACGGCATTTGCACAAACAGGGCAAAATCTTGAATATTTGCAGCCTAGAAATACTCTTTATATGCATGCTGAAAATGGACATGCGTTCCTGATTTCATCAGCTATTTCAGTGTTTGAAGGTTTGATATTAATAATCAGAGCTATATATTTAGCATTTTTATTCTCACCAAGTGTAGCAATGGCCCCATTTGCAGAATATTTTGGTTACTCATCAAGAAAAAGCTGGCTAAGTCTTGTACGACGTACGTTAGAAATAGCGGGTCCTGCTTTTATAAAATGGGGTCAATGGGCAGCAACAAGACCGGATCTTTTTCCTCGAGACTTGTGTACTGAACTTTCTAAACTTCACTCAAACGCACCTGAGCATAGCTTTTCTTACACGAAAAAGACGGTTGAGAAGGCTTTTGGCCGTAAAATTTCTGATATTTTTGATGATTTTGAGGAGGTTCCGGTAGCTTCTGGAAGTATTGCTCAAATTCATCGAGCTGTTTTGAGATATACATATCGTGGTAAGCAGATTAAGCCTTTAGTAGTTGCTGTGAAAGTTAGACATCCGGGAGTAGGTGAATCAATTAGAAGAGATTTTGAGATTATTAATGTAGTGGCAAAGATTTCAAGATTTATACCCACATTGAAGTGGTTGAGATTGGATGAAAGTGTACAGCAATTTGCGGTTTTTATGATGTCTCAAGTGGATCTTTCTCGTGAAGCTGCTAATTTAAGTCGTTTTAATTACAATTTTAGAAGATGGAGAGATGTTTCATTCCCGAAACCAGTGTATCCACTTGTACATCCTGCAGTTTTGGTTGAAACTTTTGAGCAAGGAGAGAGTGTTGCATATTATGTTGATGAACTTGAAGGACATGAACGACTTAAGAGTTCTCTTGCTCATATAGGGACTCATGCACTTTTAAAGATGCTTTTGGTAAGAATTTTGTTTGCTTAACATATAGGGTTGAAACTTTGATCCCTTTTTTTCTTGTAAAACTGACTGATTATTTAACCCTTAAATCAGATAATCATAAGCACAAGTAGATTACATGATCACTTTTACAATGCACATACAAATGTCACATAACTTAATATCCATTCCCCATTTTCTAGGTTTCAATAGTATTTCTCGTTGTATAAAAATAAGAATTATCTTGATCTTGTTTTCAAAGTGATTATTAATAGTTTGGTAAGTTTATCTGCATCTCAATAATCAGTTTTCTTACCGTAACTTCGTACCTATGTCTCCAAATTGATTCTGACTAAATAATCTGAAATCATAAAGATAATTACTTTTTTCCTCTTGAGCATCCAATTATATGTTAATTAAATATAAGATCCATATTTCTCTTGTTCTAGGTTGATAACTTCATTCATGCCGACATGCATCCTGGAAACATCCTAGTACGAAACAAATCATCTCGTAAAAGGATCTTCAAATCAAAGCCACATCTTGTATTTCTTGATGTGGGCATGACTGCTGAACTTTCAAATAGTGATAGAATCAATTTATTAGAATTTTTCAAAGCTGTTGCTCGTAGAGATGGTGCCACTGCAGCAAAATGCACGTTAAGGCTATCAAAGCAACAGAATTGCCCTAATCCTCAAGCCTTTATTAAGGTAATCTGATTTTTAATTTAATTTGTATGTTGTATATTTTTGTTGATGGTAAATATCACTAATTTTGGGAAATTTTGTGTTAATAGGAAGTGAAAGAATCATTTGACTTTTGGGGTACTCCGGAAGGCGACATTGTGCATCCTGCTGATGCCATGCATCAATTGCTAGAGCAAGTGAGACGTCATCGAGTCAATGTGGATGGAAATGTATCCACTGTCATGGTCACCACTTTGGTTCTGGAGGTATTTTTTATTTTGTTCCAAATTTTAAATAGGAATTTGGAGTCAAATGAAAAACTTAGGTAAAAGGGTTAAAGCGTGCGTTTGTTTGTTTTGAGAAGATTTTTTTTTATTTGCTGTTATATTCTGGTGCAGGGTTGGCAAAGGAAGCTGGATCCAGATTATGATATAATGCATACCCTGCAAACTTTGTTACTCAAAGAAGATTGGGCAAAGTCATTAACCTACACAATTGAAAGACTAATGGCTCCATAAAATATGATATATATCTCCCTTTTGGACGAGCATTTAATATACATCTTTCCTTCATTACTATTTTTTCGCAATGGTCCATCGCAAGATGAGTTCATAACGTCGAACGAGTATATGTTTGTCATTTTTTATTTTTTTTGTTATGATGTTGGTGAGGCTGAGTTTATACACAAACTCGTTTAGCATAATTAGATAGATATATCAGTCAAGTAATTTTATTTTACATTATGTAATTAGTTATGTCGTGTAATTAGTTACTTAAATTCTTCTTACATTATGTCACGTAAGTTTAAACCATATAATTCAAATGAGGTATTTTCAATTCTGCAGCTTAACTTTCTTAATCGACATAACTGATTTGAGATGTACAAAACACAATCAAATGTAGCTGAAAAACAACACTAGCAGTAACTATGTTGTCAAAATGGTTAAATATAAATACTTTGGGTCACAACTCTACAGTAACAATTGGTGGCGGTGGTATGGCATTGGCATCTATGGTGAACCAGTTGGTTCGGTTTCTTCAAGAGTCGAGTTGCAAATTAGGGATGCTCTTTCATGTTGACTATAAAGTATAAACCGCATTTCCTCATTGGTGGTGATCAAAGTTGCAAATGAGCATGCCGAATAAGCAAACAACATAGAGATGTCTTTACCTGCAATAATAACAAAGAGATCATCTGATCATGACAGTAAAACAAATTAACAGAATTATCAGGTAAGTATCCAAAAGAACTCTAACAAGTACATTTTGCTGTAAACATAACTTAAATTACATTTGTTATTTTTGGTTTTAAATATAACACTAACAAAGTAACAAGGACATTCTAAGTCAAAGAAGGGAAGGAGTACCTTTCAACATTTCTTTGGCTGTTTTAAGCTTCATTTGCAGATCACTGACTTCATTTTCATCCTGATTCAAAGTCCTCAAGAAAGTCTTCAACTCAAAACTTCCTTTTCAAGAACAACTTTGAGCCAAAACAAACTTTCCGTGTATCTCCATTATGGGAAATCAAGAGGGGGCAATAAGACCTACAACAGAAAATAAAAATATGAGGTAAATTTGACTCAAAATTTATTATTACATAATCTTATAATCATAATCATAATCAGTTTACTCAGAACTGATTACTATTTCAAATTGCAATAAACAATTTTAATTACACATACAAAACCATTCTAGATACTACTCCGGATTATAGGTTGATTTAACACAGGATCACAAACATTAAATATCATCCCTCTTCTGATATCTGTACATTTCGGATTGTTGATTTTAAAAAATGGTTTTTTAATGGGATTTCATAAAATAAATCATAAGTAAAATGTTTGCTACTTACATCACATGGCGAAGTTTGATCATAAGCCCGATTCACTTGTAACACTTGGTCTCTACTCGCCACCTTTGTCACTGATTCTGGAATTTAAGGAAGACAGTTTGAGGCGATGATAGTAATAAAATAGATGAAAATTCAAATTTCCATGCACACTAACGAAACAACTTTTGGACAATTCTAATAATACAAGCACAAAACAAATAGTTAAAACTTAAAAGACTTTTTTACTTGGCAAAAAGGGGCATTAAATAATTGAACTTTAACATTTTTTCTAGGAAAGACAAAAATAATCACTTAAATTGTATGTATGCTGTGAATAATAGGTTACGAAGACTCTTACTCTGTTTGTGGAACTTTGTCAATTTCTTCAACCCCTTGTGGAACTTTGTCAATTTCTTCAACCCCTTGTGGAACTTTGTTGAATTCTTCAACCGCAGCATTTACACTATGAATAGTCATTTTCTTGACCTGATAAATCATTCAGAAACTAATAACGTACGCCATAACAGTATTAAAAGAAAGAACTTTAAGCTAGAGTGTTAGAATATTTACATCCAGCATTTTTCCTTTTGCTTTATGATTTACAGGAAGTTGACGAATTTCATCACTCAACTTGATGCCCATGGATGCACTTTCAGGTGATACTGATTCAAGAACCACATTGACACATGACTGCACAAAAAATAATAGTTGCAATTAAACAGAAACAAAAGAACACAGTATTTATGTGATTCAACAATTTGCCTACATCCACAATTGTTGCTAGGATTATTATATATTCATAACGTTTTTAGTAAAGAAAAACAGGTAAAAATGGTACCTTAATTTTCTTTACTTGATAGGGACATCCGGCTGGAATTATAACAGCTTCACCAATACGTTGCTCAAATGTCCACGGTTCCACATCTGGTTATTAATGTCAATAAAAATAAGATGATGCAAACAGAATTTGCACTAATTTTAAAAACCTTTTAGAAACTATGGTACAATGTAAAGCAAGTAGGATAATACTTACCGAATTCTTCCTTAAGATATTTTTTATGGAAAGCATCCAAATAAAAGATCTCATCAAGGATGGGATGAACAACCTATGGTACAATGTAAAGTAAGTAGTAACTTTTAGTACCAATGGGGTAATTAGATGTGGGTTTAAATCGACCATGGGGTGTTTGGATGTGCGCCTTGAAAGTGATTATGTGATTTTTGAATAAGCAAAATCAAATTATCCGTTTGAAGTCGTAGTAATTAAATAATCAGTTTTTTTGGGTGTTTGGCGAATTTTGCTTATTAAAGAAACTAATACATACCAAACCAAACCAAACGTACCCAGTATAATCCCACACATAGCTAACGCTATTAGTAGGGTCTGGGGAGGGTGTGATGAGGGCAAACCTTACCCCTATCCCAAGGGATAGAGAGGCTGCTCCCGTTTAGACCCCCGGAAAGAAACTAATACATACAGTGCCAAAAAACATTCTTGTGAAAAAAGATGGTCTTGTTAGATGGCTGTTAAAATCTCTTGTATTAAGTTAAAAGAATTGGTAATATAAATGGGTTAGCTTACCCTTTAATAATCAGATGCATAATCTATTGTCCAAATATTAAACTGATAATTGGAACAGCAAGTCAGGATAATCAAATAATCAGTTACAATCCAAATACCACCTATTACAGCATCAAGCTACAATAATCAGTTTAGTGTTTGGCACAAACTTATTGTGACTATGATTTTCGGATTATTAGGGTCAAAATAATCATAAATCGTCTTGTTGCAAGAAATATGATAATTGAGATAAAATAAGATTTCCTAAATATCCCTAGCTTTAAGCACCTAATTTTCTCTAATTTTGTTTCTTCAAGTTATAATAATCACTTTGAAAACATATATTCAAACACCACTTGAATTGCGTTTTTATGTTTTTTTATTGAAAAAAGTAATACCTTTTTGGGAGAACAATAAGATGAATTAAGCTCACTGGAATATTTTCTAAGAAACTCAACAAGTTTTTCCACATCTTCTCTACGAAAAACATCCCATTGGGCCCCATGAGTGTCAACAACTTTCCCTTCACTACCACTAGAACTTCCATACTCATCATGACATAAATCTTCATCATCTGAATCACAATTGCTCGAATCATCAGAAAATACACATGGCTCACCATCATTAGGTGTTTGAGTGAGTTCCCCGTTTGTGTTAATATCTGCTAATTCTGACTGTTGAGTTACTTCACTACTAAATGATGATTTCCCACATGCCACAACAATTTTGTTTTTATTTTTATTCTTCTTCAAAGACTCGTTATGATCTTGTGAACTGTATTTGTTTAACAAGATCTTTACTTTATTGAGTCTTTTCTCGGAAATGGGAAGCTCTGTAGCATGCAGAAGAATATTAACCTGAAGCAAAAAAAACAATTGAGAAGGATCAAGAATGATGGCTATAAGACTATTTGTGTTTGGATGTGCGTTTTGAAAATAAGATAATTAGCTGTAATGAAATTAGGTCGTAGAAGAAAGTGTTTTGAAGTGCTTTTACTTTCTGAAAAATTTGACAATAGGATGTTTGAGTGTTCGCCAAATTAGATTATTTACAAATTTAATACATATTTTTTTGTGAAAAAACTGTAAGGCGTTTTGTGAAATATGGGTATAAAATTCCTCATATTGAGTTAAAAGAAGAGAAAAATAGTTATTTTTATTTAACTTGTAGAAAAATGATATGAAACTGATTAATCAATCCCTGAATAATCAGATAATCACAAGAATCTGTTTATTAAAGATGATTATAACAGCTATTCAGTTTCAAGTAATAATAATCAGTTTCAAACTGCAAATCCAAATACACATACAGTGACACAATAGGTGTGGTCGTCCTCCCTGTAAATTTTGCAATCCATCGTAGCATTTATAAAAGTATACTATAAAATTATTTAGATACATACCGTATCATATGCATGATAACATAACTTTGTTAAGAAATCACCCCCAATAAGATCTTCAGGTCTACCATATGAGATATAAACAAAAGGACCCAAGTCAACATTTTGACTTTCCAGTGGCATATTAGCTGCCAAATTTAGAGCACCCGTTAATGGATTAGCATACTGTTGAAGTGGTAGAGCATTCATCACAGCAGCATAATGACTTGGAAAATGTTCTTGGAAGATTCCAGAAGATAACCAAACTTTGAACTTCAACTTCTCGTTCCACACATTTGCGTGTGTTTTCCCGCCCATAAAAACCTGCTGCCTACCTGTTTCCACCTCACACCAATCTGAGCATTTTTTTAATTTCACTTCTTTATTTCGTGATTTCACACTTCTATCAAGATACATGAAGAACATGAACAGCGGATCCCAACTCAACTCTATATCACTCTTGATCACATCTCGAATAATTAAAGGTTGACCTTTGACCCAATGTTTTGTGAAATGTTCAAGATTTTTGTCCCCAAGATCTTCCTTAATTGAGAAATACAAACCATTGTTAATCTCGTTTTCAACCTCATTTTTGTCATTTTCATCACATAATGTGCAATGTGAAGAATCAAAGTCAAAAAGATTTGTAAACTTGGGATTGCAAACTATTTCTTTTGCATGTTTTTCGAGATCTTTAGTCCAATTAACAGGGGGATGACAAAACAAACCAAGAATACCATCCCCACAACCACCTAAATTCTTTGGTGGGCATTCTATACTTCCATCTTCATTAGTTTTCCAGTTCCATATAATTGTGCATAAATTCTTATGTCTATTTGTTGTTTTATCTTTAAGATCTCGAAGACCGCCGTGTAAATGTCCCTCACGAAATTCCCGACAACAAGGTAAACAGAGATTATAAGAGCAATTTCCACAGCTTCGGTGAACATCCACAATGCAAGCTTTGCAAAAACCGCTGCAACATATGAAAATGCATAATTATTCCAACCGAATTATCACAACCCATTTGACTATTAGTCACATATTCAAAACACCCATAAAAATTAGAAGGGACAAGTTAAATCCACTGGGTTATACTTTATGATAACAGGCCAAATGAGTAAAAGGGAAACAAGTAGAACGGTTTCAATAGCCAAAAGAAATACAGCCACCGAATTCCTTTTATTAAGAAAAACTGGGTCATCATTTGATAATAGTTTTTGTAATCATACTCAATATATCAATCACATATTGGATTCAAAAAATGGACAAAACTGTCAGTTAGTCAAAATGACAAACAGTTTGGAGCTGTTAACCAACCCATCTGACCCGCCCATTTTGCCAAATATGAAAAATGAAATAGTAGGAAGAAATTTGTCGATCAAAATCAATGCCCTCAAAAATGAGAAAAGAGGTTATTTGGATTGAAATTTTATCAAAAAGATGAGTAATTTGAAGAAATACCAGCACTGCTGCTTTGGGGAGCCTATCGCCTCCTGTATTTGTAGCTCACTATGGTCTTTTCCTAAAGTTTTCAAACAATAATTGGTGTGACTCTTGCTTTCAATCATTACTTATAAAAAAATGAACAAGAAAAAGGACCATCTACCTTTGATTTTAGCTTCAATATCCATCTCAATGTCCTTTTCTTGATTTATTTGTTCAAGCAATGGAAGGAGCAAATAGATCATGTAAATAAGTTGTTGACTTTTGTCAAACTTTTCTTCACCACTATAAACAACAAGATCCTAAAACAAAACAAAGTAGATAGATTTAGCATGCGAAGTTTCAAAACGCTGATGTGGCATAAGTGGGTCCCATCCGTACCTTAGTTTTGCCTTCTTTAGATTTTCCCCTTAAACAAGCTTTACAGCTGCAAGTTCCACTGCAAATGGGACATTGTTTCTTGACTTCTGCCTTATCATGAGACCTAATTCCATCCAAATTTATTGAAATCCAAAATCATGATATGCTGTTTGACAAAAAAAATGTACCATAACATGTACGTGAAACAAACCTCTCACGTATACAGTCTTCACAAAAGAAGTGTTTTTTGCAAGTCAAACATTTGATAAGAACGCGATAGCTACACATCCGACACCAATGGCACTTCTTCGTTGAAGCTTTTACATTAGCTTTTATATTTGGCAAAACCTAGATACAACAACCAAACCCCAAAAAATTAAATTCAAAGGAACAAAGATGAATATTAAATATCCAAAAAACAAAAAGAAGCATATCAAGTACATGATTTTGGGTTATAACTTAAAAAAAATTATAATTCAATTACAAATACGTCACTCAAAACATCCTACATTGCAGCAATTCATAAACAAATAAAATTACAACAATGTATATGAAATTGAACAAACTAGGTTATGAAAAACAACCTGCACTGTGGCGATTGGGGCCCGGTCGATGTTTTTCGATCTGAAAAACCTTGTAGGCACCGAACCGGAATCAGGAACACCAATTTTGACCTTATTGACTGTGACAGGTGTTGTTGAGGGTGAAGATTGTGAAATTTCTAATCTTCCATACTTCAATTCTTTAACTATATCTTCTTTCTGTGGCTGCTTCCCCTTTTTCTTCTCAATTTGTCTATTTAAACAGCCTCTAATCAAATCCAATTGCAAATCCCCCTTTTTCAGATTCATCTTCTTCAAAGCATCATCAAGATCCTCCGAAATATCCACAGGTGATTTCGGTTTCGCCTTCTTTTGGTTTCTTTTACGCCGTTTTCGAGAACTGTTCTCACTTAGGGTTTTACCCCTTTTTCTATTGGAAGAACCGGTATTCTCATTAGCCCTAATTTCACTAGGGTTTCGGGTTTTTTGTCTGTCGAGCTTTAAATTCTCCGGAACCGGTTCCTTGTTTTGCCGGAGACGCCCTTGGAGAAAATGTGCTTCACACATAGTTCTCCCCTCGACCACCGGCCGCCGGCACCGCCATTGCCGGCCGTCGTTCCTTTTGCACCTCTGCTCGTCCGGTAAATCAGCACCCTTTTCTGCCATTTTTTACTAAAATTACGAAGAATCACAAGGTTTCAAGAAAATAGAGGAGAGATTTAACACTTTCTTATTAAGAATTTGAGGGGATTTTAGGGGAAACGAAACAAGGGTTTTGGATGAAAGGGGGGGGAAGGTAAATACAAGGGGGGAATGTTAGCGATTAGCGAATAACGAAGAAAGAGGGAGTTAGGCTTGTATTCGTGACTTTAAGTGAATCAAGATAAAATCAATAATCAAACTTATGGAAAATTATTTTTTCATCATCTCTCTTCCGGTCATGTCCTCTGTGTCTGGTTGAAGATGGTCTTGCTATTTTTGTCGGCCGATTTGTTTTTAAGAGCAAATCAACTGACAAACGATTGAACCTATAAATTCACGGAACCTTTGTGTGTCTGGTTTTAAAAATATTTGTATAAATTTACAAAAGGTACAAGAATATCTTGGTTGTTGAATTATATTGCTGATTCAATTGATGTGTTATATATGATGTGATTTATAACTGTATCAAGATTGTAATTTGGATTTTATATTAATTTTTTAATTGGTTTAACTTTATTTACCAAACTGATTTATATAACTCAATATTGGTATCATGTTTGATGGAAAGATTAGTTAATATAAGATAACGGTTTTATAGAATTCTATATGTTTGACTTTTCTATTATCTAAAATACTAAGTTAGTTAATTTCGGTTTAAAAATTATAATGCACAATTTAATCGTATAATTTAATGACTCGGTAATTCATTGTTAATATGAGATAACCGTTTGTGAGTCCAAGTAACGATATACACATAATCATCCAACCCTATTCGCCATATTTTGTAGTGAGGGATAAACAAGAATCGTGATAAATGTTGCAATCACGAGACCCATTCGTGATTCCAATTTGAGACATTGAACTAGAGAAATGTATCATGCTTTCAAATCCCACATGTTGTACATTGCTATGAGAACAATCGGTTACCTATAAGAAAACCACCATTACTTCATGTCATTTTTCTATATGTGTCAAATAACATGCCAAAACAGTCATGTCAGATGGGTAGGTTCTGACACAGGTTGCAACTGATTGGATTGACCGACAAAACTTTCTACCAAATTTTTCAATATTTCCTACTTGTTTGACCTGATAGAATTATAACATAGCCTAAATCAATCCAATTTATAAGAAATATGTAGAAATTGCTTAATTGTCATAAGTCTTTCCATAGATTGTTGAACACCTAATTGTCATTTTAGGGAAATTACCATGAGCCCAGTTGGTGTTTTCAGGTATTTTCATATAAGAATTAAGGGAAAATCGACAAAGTAAGGACATATATCAAGTATAAGTCCAACTCATAGTCGATATTCTAAAAGAACAAAGCTTTGTTGCTCAAACACTCTGGAGCTTAACATCAATATGGACCCGTGAAGATAAAAATGAATCATGTGGTATCGGTATCGATTAACGAATGTTGAAGTTTTCCATTTACATATGATGTTTAATACGTTATATGTATTGGTTTGAATGCTTGCTGTTGCAAGGTCCGATGCAACAGTTTGTAAGCCTCCGTATGTTTGTGTTGGGGTCTATTTCTACTTATCTGGCCTTTATTTTGGCTCATATGTTCACTCTGATTTTACGAGATTTCAGTTTATGTCTCGGGTCATGTCCCCATTAGTTTAGATTTGGTCTTTAGCCATTTCGGATGTTGATTTACTCATATATATATATATATATATATATATATATATATATATATATATCTTTATATTGAATATGGGTCATATGCATCTTACTTGAAATACTCAGCATGTCCATGCTCATAGCTCACATGTATCATATTGACCCATGTTCAATATGTACTCATCTTACTACCTTTGACTTTGAACATAAACTTACTTTTGGACCAAGTAAGTTGCTTTCTACTTCCTTAATTCCTTTGTTTTTATCATTTATTGTTAATATGGAATTTTCTTTTATAAATAACAAGCATAAGTAGAAGACTTGTATATAAAATTATAGGAGATTACACGACTCTAAATATTGATGTAGATAAATGCAAATCAACTTATTTACCTAGTTTTTAAAAGTCATGGAGCACAATTAGGAATCGAAAGCAAAAAAATATTAAAAAGGCTCCAGTTTTAGTATCCGCTTTGGGCCCTGGGAAATTTGAGTCGGCCATACTAGAATCACATCGTTAAACTCAATGGATAAATATATTTTTTAGTATATAGAAGCTTCAGTTACTCGAACAACAATCCATATTATGTTTCTAATATTTCAAACAAATGTATGTTTTTATTCGGTTTATACTTAAGGAAGAGATTTTCATGCATATCTATTAAACGAAGAAGTAAAAATGTTACATGTATTATTAATCAAGTTTATAAAGTTTCCAAAAGCATGTGAAACAAATTTAATTTTCAAAATGCTTAGAAACTTTATGAAATAGATATATGAACTTTGATTTAAGCTTAAAAACATATTCATGTGTTTATATTTTAAACCATCAAGCATTTTTACATATGTGTTTTAAACATGTTTTATGCAAGTGTAATAGACATTTATTGAAGCTTTAATCTAAAAAGAACAATGAAAATGTAAAATTTGACCAGAAATTTTAAATTTTAACCATTTTATTAAAAGGTGACGAAAATTAATCTTATGATAAATTATGGATTTAAGATGTCTTCGAATATTTCTTAAATTAAATGCTTAGAAAAATGATTTTTAAAAGATTATCTATTTGATAAAGTGACTAAAATATAAAATAAGGAAGGAATCAAGCTTCTAAACATTTATATGTTTTAAAGAGATTTTCAAGTTATGAGTGAAAAGTATGGTTTTATATTCATCTTTTGGCAATGAGGGACAATCGGGTAAAACCAATAATTATTGACTTTTTTTAGTGTTTTATTATTTTTTTTTAATGTAAATAATTTTTTTATACATTATTATTTTTTTTTTAAAAGTACGCCATAAAATCGAATATATTTTATCTTTAATTTAAATATGATAATTCATATTGCTATATTTAAAAAAAGATTTTTTTTTTCAATACGTATTGAATTAGTTATGTGTATAACTGAGCATCCAGATTTTTTTTTATGGAGTGTCTCCTCAGTCTTCATCCTTATTTTTTCATCTCTCTCTCCTATTATATTAGATGACACGTGTAACTATCTGGTGTATCATCACCCTTATTTTTTCGCTTCTCTATCTTATTAAACAATAATATTGAAAGAATATATTTTTATACATTTAATATAAATTTAATTATAGATAGTTATTATATCATTAACTTCAAAAAATTAATATGAAATTAATTATGGATAATTATAATTTCTAACGTTACTTATCAATTTCGAAAAATAAATTTTTATTATGGATAGTTATTAAATCACCAAAACCGTTTTTATATTTTAATAACTCAATTATTTTAGACATCTAGATTAATAATTCATTTCAATTTTTATCTACAAATTTTTTAATTCAAAATTTTGTTCATCATCGATTAAATTTTTTAATCGTTTTATAATTTCTAAATAATCATTACTAACTACTATTTAATTTTTTTTTGTTCAACCCGTGTAATACACGGATTTTCTAACCCAGTTAAAAACATTATAATAATAAAAATATAGTTTGCCATAAACGAACATAAATATCTAAAATAGATAGTCACATCTAGGGGTGTTCTTCGGGTTTTTTAATCGGGTTTCGGGTTATTCGGGTTTTTTGTTAAAAGAATCCTACCCGTTTACCAACCCAAATAAGATTCGGGTTAATCAGTTTCGGGTTATTCGGTTTCTGGTTTATTCGGGTCGGGTCAATCGGTTTTCGGGTTTCTAAGTACAAGTTGCAAATCATACTTTACAATTTAACTTAACATGATATTTATTAAATAATAAACACAAAATGTCAAATAAAAACACTTCCAATATGATCTTTCATTTAAACTCATGCAATAAACACATATATTAACTAAAAAACACCAAATAAAATAAGCATAAAACCAAACCGTATCAACCAATCGTATAACTTTTAAAAAAAAGGTCAAATCGTATCAACAAATAAAATGTTCACTCTTCGAATTGCCACATTCATATCCGCTCGTCCGTTTCCAGTTATATATTAAAACAATTCAAATAAAATAAGCATTAAAAATGGTTACATGTATATTAAGCTAAATTTACAAATAAATATTAATAATAAAAATACCTTTTTATTATTATTCGGGTTAATGGGGTTAACCCGATTAACATTTTTTAACCCAATTAACATTTTTTTAACCCAATTACCAAACCGAATACTACCTTTGGGTTCGGGTTCCATCTTAAACGGGTTCGGGTTATTCGGGTTTCATCTTAATCAGGTTCGGGTTAATTCGGGACGGGTTCGGTATTCGGGTTTCAGGTAAAAAGGACACCCTAGTCACATCCATACGAAGAAAATGGCCAAAGGTTTTATGTGGCAATTAATGTTGATTGAATCCTTTGTTTCTGGATAGTTTGATTGCAATTTATTATATCTTATCGTGACACATTTTATGAAAAGATAGGAAGTTTAAGGGAGGTGTTTAGCTAATTTATAAACCTAACATTATTGAGATGCTTCCAACTTGATTATGATTTTTATTTTATAGCTAAAATAATAAGATTATGATAAGTAGTGAAGCTGTAATCACATAAACAAATTTTTGAGCCAATTAAATATATATGTTCATGGTTGGTTTGAGAATAAAGTTAATAAGAAAATATTTAGGCATGGTTCATATACTTAAAAATAAGAAAATATTTGACGTCTACTAAACCTTCCAAATATTACTTATACTTAAAAATTCAAAAATAATTTTAATTTTGAATAGAAAACATCTTGATGGTGGCGCGGTTTTAGTGCCATTGGGGCGGTTGAAGGGGCATGTATGGGTGGTGGCCCGGCTATTGGTTCAGGTGGGTTTTGGCTATGGGAGGCCGGGGTTGGAGAAGAAAAAGGAGAATATGCAGTGTTTTAACCATAGTAGGCCGAAAGAGCTCGAACCTCGACTAAAACAACTTGTAGAATGGTGGTGACACATGACTCATATCGGTGCCCGACCAAGCTTCTTGTTGTTTCGCCAAGGCTTCATGCACCAACTGACAGAACTCGGCATCAATTTCATCACAAGTGTCCATGGTTAGACAGGGACAAATAGACTCTGATTCCACTTGATGTGTATCAAATATGGAGCAACAAGAAAGAAAAGAGGAATTAGAGAATTAGCTTATGGGAATCCAAATATTTCATATCCATTACAAATCCTTATATACTACCTAACAAAACAAGAATTAACTAGAAGCAATCATAAGGAAAATTAAAGTAAATAAACTAACTAACCACTACCACATTACTTCTAATAACTTAAACAATCAGGAACTAGGAATTAATAAATGGAGATAAACGTAGGCTATTGAGACAAAGAGAAAGAAGACTAAAGAACAGGGCCGGTCCTGAGGATTTAAGTGCCTCGGCCGAGCCGGAAAAAAAATGTCCCTACGAACAAAATATATAAACTACATTTTTTTAAACGACGATTAACGTTATAACAATAAACATAGAAAAAATATAGTATGTAATAAACAAAAACAATAAAAAAAATATATTATAAGTTTAAAAAGAGACCAACCAATAAACATATATATTTTTTTAAATGACTCAATGGTCATGGAATAAACAAAAAGGCTCAACCATTATAAAAGAGGGTCCAACCAGTATAAAGATTAAAAGGGTCCAACCAGTATAAAATGGGCCCAATAATTTTTTAAGTTTTATAAAAAGACACAATATATAAAACCGGTATTTAAAATTTTATAAAAAACATATATATATATATATATATATATATATATATATATATATATATATATATATATATATATATACACAGAGGCCCCGTAAAAATTTTAGGCCCCCGAAAAAGGGCCATGGCCGGCGGCCCGGCTCGGCCTACCCCAGGGCCGGCCCTGCTAAAGAATAGTGCCGACACGAGGGCAGAATGATGGTGAGGTGGTGTTGAAGTAGTGGTGGTCATCAAGAGTCGTTTGTAAATTGCAAGTCGGTGACAAGGAAGATCACAAAGATAAGGACATGAGTTTGTTTTATTCGTAAAAAAATAGTAAATTGATAATTTTACCTTATTTTAACGATCATTTTAACATCCGTTAGTGTTATAACTAAATATAATAAAATCTTAAATAATTAAAAAGTAAATATAATTTTTAATGCATCATAAAATCTAAAATAAAAAACTTACCGCATAAGTAACCAAAAAATATATATTTTTTAAGATATATGGCCCAAATAACATCCAATGATTTTACTTTTATGAATTATTTTGTGGGTGGGCCTTCCCAAATTATTGTATACCATTTGTACAGACCACGTCATCACTTGTCTGAAACAATGCCTTTGCTTACCGGGCAGGAAATCTTGAAATGATATAAATGAATCTACTTTTATTTATTTATTGTTTGTTTGTTTTTAAAATCATTTAGAATATGATATTTTATACATTACTTACCAACTTATCGAAAGTTTTAGACCAGTAACGTAAACTTAATATATTATATTGTAAAATATTAATAAAAAAATGCTTAAGTACAGATTCAAATAATTGTGAATATTTTTAGACGGATAAAATACTTCCTAGAACAATTGCCACCATCCGAAATACATTAATATGAATAGTGATATTAATTAATAATTAAACTTTAACATTGTCACTTGATGTGAAATTAATTTTTTTATTTAAAGCTAAGTGAGTATGTGATTACAACTTTATTAAATATTTTATAAAGGGGCGGCACAAATTTAGCAAAAGCATCATTATCAGGATGATTAGTTTAAACAAATAATAAAGCCAAACAATTTTCAAATCATATTTATACGTATTTTTTTTGCAAACTAATTGTTAAAAAACTAAATACTAAAGTTATGTCCAAGTTAAAAGTTTTTGTGATTTTTAACACTCGTTTTGTAAATTGAAGAACAAATTCCTTTGATTTTAAACCTAAAACAATAAGAAATGGCTTAAAGCTTTTCCATTAAGTTAATCCCATAAAAGTTAAGATGGTCCTTTTTTATTCTAAACTTTTGTTAAACATAAATGTTAATTAAGAGATGTATTTTAAGGGTAATTTTCATTCTTAAAATTTCTTACTATAATTATTTGTATCACTAACCGTTCATGCTAGTAGTATTAGTTTTTGAAATGGATATATGCATGCTAACTAGCTAGTATCCGTTTCATGAAACATGTTGCATTTCACACGATGCTAATTGTGTTACACAAAACATACAAAGGTGAAGACGGATTCATCGTGGCAAACAAAATGTGTTCGGTAACTTGCCCTCTTGTGCTTGAATATATTATACTCGAGTATGATAAATTTGAAAAAATCATACTTTGATATGCGCCTCTTAATATGTGCAACTTATACCGCAACTAAGCATGTAATTCTCTCGTTACATCAGGTATTTCAAATGCTCAATCACCTAATCAAGAGTAGTATTGATGCGGAATTGGATAGCAATCAAATGACTCAAGAATTATCTATGTGATCAAAGCTTCAAAAGGAGAGGGTTTTGCAAATAATATTCAATATCCAAAAGCTAATTCCCAAAACAAGTCTAGATTTCCCATATTTAAAAGAGACCCAAAAGAGATAAACACTCAAAAGATAACTACCAACAAATAATAAAACTAAGAAAATAAACAAATAGATAATTACAGAAATTATTTAAATGTCAAACGCTTTGGTGGTTGGATAAACTTCAAATGTTTCGTAGATGCTCCTGCATCGTACTCCTCAGTTACAAGAAAACTCGTCCTCAAGTTTTGCGTAAGCTTGACAACACAAATCCGGACCAAAGCCACCTGAATCGAAAGGAACATCAACCCGATCTTTATTCATTGCAATAATAGGCCCCTTAAACAGTTTAACTTAACAGGTCGTCTCGCCTGGCTTTGGACCCATACCATCTTGGTCTATTGGGTCACTAGGTCTCAAGTATAATTAACGAATGCACTCTTCTACTTGTAATATATTAATATGTAGGCCCTCGTACTGTCCTCATTTGTCAAGGAATCCATAACCTTTTGGGTTTAGGCGTAGAAATATATACAATATTCTTTTACTTAATTAGTTAATTAATTATGAAACTAATTTATTAGTTTTTTTTAAAAGCAACTAATTTATTAGTTACCTAGTTAACTAATCAATAACTAAAGTGTACATCATGGTGGTAAGGTGTTTCATCTCTATCTTTGAGGTTGATGGTTCAACTCCTGTAAATGACAGATATTGGTGGTTAATTAGAGTAGATTAGGAGTCGTTCTAATCAATAACTATTTAAGTAATTAAAAAAAGTAGTTAGTTAATTGACTATTTTACTAATTAATTAATTATGACAATAATTCCAACAAACTATTTTGAGTCTATTGTTTATTGTAATTACAACTCTAATTACGACGAGTTTGCAATAGTAATTACAAACAAAGACACACGAAAAAAGAATTAATAATAAAAAAAATGGATAGTTATTTATAGGTGAATGAAATGATCATTTATTTTCTTATTATTATGATTCTTTAGGTGGAATTGGCAGGTGAATTGGAGTGGATTATTATGTTTGGATATGGTGGAAGCCTAAAGACAAAATCAAGCCGTTGATCTACAACTACTGTACTTGTGCTGGGCCCATATCTAGTGTTTGGACGGTGCCAACTTGTAAAAACCTATGGTTGTTGACGACATCGTTTAAAGCAGTAATAGATATATATTACTTAAAATAAAACAATATTTAAAATAAAATAAAACATTAACCATCATAAAACAAACTAACACATTTTTTTATGAAAAAATTGCTCAACCTAAATTTAAATATAATAAAATTGCTCAACTTAATTTATTATATTAAACTCTCTAAACATCTCTATTATGAAAAAAATATTTAAATATTGATTTTTCCTCTTAAATCAGTCAATATTTAATGAACAAAGAATTATACATGTCATTTTATTTTAAAAAATTTAAGGGTAACAAGTCCCTTTAAAATTTAATGACTTTAATATAACAAAACTAGTTTGAGAAACTTTTAGTTTTTTTTAACCGGCGAACACACACTCTCTATTCTACTCTTAAAATTACTACATCTGCACTTCGCAGGATTTAAACTCACAAGTTAAAGAGTACACCACTTGTCATCAGGATATTTCTCAAGGACTTAAGAAACTTTTTATAAAAAATAAAAAAAGCAGGTTGGTTTTTTATATCATATAATAAATACTCATTGTAGTTTGTTTTTTTATAAAATAATTATATGTATTAAAGATAGCTTGCTAGGTAGGCCCACACCACACAACACCATCCCTAATCTTTCATCTTTATATAAACCCATGGAATCTAATAACCACACTCAGCGTTTGCTCACAGCAATGGCCACCACCCACTACACGGTGGAGCAAGTCTCAACCACCGTAGACTCCGCGGTTTCTTCACCGCGCTCCGATAACATGTCCATCGACAACAACCGTGTGTATGATGATACCACGGCACGTGTGAGATTCATGTGTAGTTTTGGAGGGAAGATATTACCACGTCCTCATGACAACCAACTCCGGTATGTTGGTGGCGACACCCGCATGGTCACCATACTCCGCCACAACACAACCTTTGCCTCCCTACTCAACAAACTCTCTAAGCTTTCCGGTAAACCATACTGTTTTTAGTTTAATAATTAAACTTAGATAATTATGTGTGATTAATTAATTAAATTAGGAATGATTAGATTAATTTAGATTTATCAATACAAACAATAAGTGGTGGTTGGATCAAAGACCAAATACAAACCTTTTCAATTAGTTAGATTAAAGTCCAAATACAGAGTTTTTGACTTTTTGTTTATATTGATTTTATATATTTGACAATTAAAAAAATGTAATAATGAGTTGATAACAAATAAGTCCATATGAATTTGATAACAAATAAGTGAATACGGTTAATAAGAAGAAGAATAAAAATGGTATACTGGATTAGTTGAAAATTATCAATATGTAGTTTGTTTTAATCACAATTTAACTAATCATTTGAATATATATATATATATATATATAATTTTTAATATACTATACATACTAGACTTAATTTTATTATATCACACATATATATTTTATAAATTTTAAATTATATTTAAATTTAAGAAAGTATATATATGTGATATAATAATATTAAGTAAAAAATATATAATATATAAAAACTTTAATTATATATAATATTATTATGTCAAAGAAATTATATATCTATACCTAATAAATAATTAACTGGTTGTGCTACGTTTAACATTTCTGTGAGCCCACGATTCTTTTTCCCGTTTATTTTTTCTTCATTACCAACTATTTAATATTTCATTTATTTAACCCATATAAAATACGAGTTTGTAACCTTTTATATATATATACACTAGGTTAGAATCTCGTGTATTACACATGTTGAATAAATGTAATGTTATATACTTAGTAATAAAAAAATTATATCTTTAAAAGTTGAATAAAATATAATGTAATATGTTAACACATACACTCGTCAAAATGGAACAATGTGAATATGTAAATACATGATTAAAGAGTTTTTATTTGGATTTTAGATGGCTATAAAATTGTTTTCAGTTTATAGAGTTTATAAAAATATGATTGAACAATTTAATTGATGATAAACACAGTTTTAAATTTAAAAATCTGTAGATAAAAATTGAAACAAATAATTAATTTAGTTGTCTAAAATAGTGAAGTTGATAATTAATAGGAGAGAGAGACGGGAAAATGAAAATGCGGAGACCTAGAAATATGACAAGTGTCCCTCCAAAAACCTTGATTTATTAGTATGTATAGGTATCTATATAACAAATAAACTATTGGCCATTTGCTGCAATGGTAGCCCTAAGACTTCTCATAGTGGAGGTCTTGGGTTCGAATTCAGGCCACAGCAAAAAAGGGGTCTGTGGCCAAGTCAGGGGGTTTACCCAGTTGGGGGTTCCTCCGGGGGTGGGCTGCCCTGGATGTTCTAGGTGTTGCCCCGGGGAAACTCAATTATCCTAGAATATCTAGGTGTTGCCGTTAAAAAAAATAAAGGTTTTTCAATGCCATGTGTCGCCTCCATATTCATTCTCATCATTTTTTCCCCGCCTCTCTCTCTTATTAAATACATCTTTATCTTTTAATAATACTATGTTTTCAAAGAAAATACTAATTATACTATTAAGACACATTTATTTTAAATTATCACTTATTATAAGAAACTTTGAAATCTAATTATGTAACTTTTATTTTCAATCAAATAGTAAATGAAAGTCAAATTATATTAAATAATAATTAACGTATTTTCGAAACCCAATTATATATTAATTTTTACATATTTTGAATTTTTTTTCTATCCTAGTATATGTAATACATTTTTACACCTGTAAAATATATACATAAATATTTAAGAATTTTATGTATTGATATTTTTCACTCCGTGTATAGGAATCTAAGATAGTATATATATATATATAAAGAAAAAAAAACCTTTCTGTCAACAAATTATTTATTAATTAGTTAAAACTATACTATATTTAACCTGAGAAATATTCGATAGGTACAACCGATGTATGCATAAAGTACCAGTTACCAAACGAAGACTTGGATGCGTTAATCACAGTCACAAGTGATGAAGACGTTGAAAACATGATGGACGAGTACGATCGCTTGGCTCACAATCACAAAACGGCTCGGCTTCGGATCTTCCTTTTTCCAACAGACCTCTCACTCTCACGAGCCAGCAGCATCAGCTCGCTGCTCGATGGCTCCATTAAGCGTGAACACTGGTTCCTCGATGCACTTAACAGCGGCACCAGCCTAGATCGTGGCCGATCAGAAGTCTCATCAATCGTCTCCGAAGTACCCGATTATTTATTCGGGTTGGACTATCCGGATGACCCGAAACCCAAAACAAAGCCCATGGTTAATGATAACATTTCGGTTTCGGACCCGGGGTCGCCCGCTCCACGTATGTCTTCTCCGTATGGCTCGACTTCATCGGCGTTGGGGCCCACGACAGCTCCCCCGGTCCCGAACCTTCGACCCGTTAAAACTAAACTCGATAACCCGGCTCCGGTTGTTAGTGAACCGAAAGAAACGGTTAACGAACATTTTGCCGAGGCTAATGATCCAATAATTTTAAAGCAAACGGATTATGCGGGTCAACCCATGTATTATATACGTCGGACCTCGTCACCCGCTCCGGTGCAAGAGATGCCAGTTTACTATATGCACCCACCAGGTTCAATGCCTCAAGAAAATATTCCGGTTCAACCCGTACCAATTCGGACCCAATATGGCCAACAGTTTATAGCGCCTCCGGGTCAAATGCTTCACCATCAAGTATCGAATATGGGTCAAGTGTACTCCGGGTTGAGGCCCGCTTCGGGTGGGGAGTCATATGACATGCCCGGTAGAAGTGGTGGTGGGCCGGTCCAGCCTGTTTATTATGGGCCAAGATATGTTGGAGTTCTGGGCTATCCTGGTATGGTTTTGCCAGGTGCGGAAGATATGAAGCAATCCGGACCTGAAGGAAAAATGGGCCGGGCTCCGCAATGATGTTAATATTTGGTATTCCTAAATGGGCTACAAAGGCCCTATGGTTTAATTATTTATTATAAAATTTTCGTTTGTTGATTTTGAGTAGGTCAAAATTCATGGAGATGTTTGTTTCATAAACTTTATATATTTGATTGTGAATTGTAAAACAGTTATCTACAAGTAGAGGTGCACAAAAGAACCGGAACCGGAACCGATCCGATGGATTATCCGAAACCGGATCCGGTGAGAACCGGTTTTTTTTAGAACCGGTCCGGATATTATGAGAACCGCCGGTTCCGGGACCGGTTCTGGGTTTTTTGACGGATCGGTTAAAAATCGGATAAAAATCGGATTTTTTGGAACCGGTTTTTTTCGGACATTTTGGAACCGGTTCGGAACCGGTTCTAGCCGTTGGGGTTAAAAAAAACGGCTATATAGCCGTTTTATGGCCGTTTTTTTTGTTTTTTTTTTTGTTTTTAAGGATTGAAATTTAGTATAAATAGGTATTGGGTGTTTGTGTTAGTTCACCACAACATTCTAGCTCTCAAAACTCAAAAACGCTCTCAAAACGCAAAAAAACGCTCACGTTAAGCAAAAAAAAAAACGCTCTCATGGCTTCCGCTTCCGCAAGCACTCAAAATTCGGTTGGTGGTTCTACTAGCGATGTTACGGTTGTGTCAATACTTCCTTGCTCCCGAAACCAAGAAATATGGGCTTATTTCGATTTATGCGAAATGTCGAACGGCTCGCAAAAGGCTCGTTGCAAACGTTGTGGTAAACTTTTAGCTGCGGCGGAAAATAGCAGTTTAAGGAAACATATTGCTAGTCACGCAAGACACACTTAAGAAGGTGAAAATCAAACTCAAATTGGTAGGGATGGAGGAGTTTGGCAATACAATGTCGAAAGTGTTCGTGAGAGAATGGCACATTTCGTCATTCAAGAAGGCTTGCCTTTTGATCATTTTGATAATCCGCGCTTGACGAGGATGATACAAGAGACGCTTCAACCGAATTACACAAATGTAAGTCGTTCTACTTTGAGAAGAGATTGTTTAAAAATGTGGAAAAGAGCCAAAAAAGAATTAATTTTAGGTTTTGAAAAATTAAATACCGGCATTAACTTAACAACGGACGTTTGGTCCGCTCCACATGGTTTACCCGAATCGTACCTTTGCGTTACCGCACATTGGGTTCAACCGGAGTCGTGGCAAATGATGAAGCGTACGATTGCGTTTGATTATTTTGGATATCCACATACCGGTGAAAACTTATTTTATATTTTAGACTCGGTAATTCAAACTTATAAAATTCAACCGAAAATATTTTCAATATCTTTTGATAACGCTTCAAATAACACAAACGCGGTCGAAAAATTAAAAATAAAATATGAACCGCCTTGTAACGGTGTTTTTTTTCATAGTCGATGTGTTGCACACATCATTAACTTGGTTGTGCAAGACGGTCTAAACGTCCAAGAAATAAGAGACGTAAAAGAAAATTTTAAAGTGATGTTACGTGAAGTTTTTAGCACAAGCAAAAAAAGATATATAAACTATAGAAACTTGTGCCAACAAACGGATTCCATCTTTTTAGGTCCGAATTGGGACGTACCTACTAGATGGAACTCGACTTGGAAAATGTTTGAATCGGCCTTAAGGCAAAGAATTACTTTAAAACATTTCCATGATGAACTTGTGCAAAAGAAACGTTGTTTACAAAAATTTGATAATATAAGTTGGGATATGATCGAGAAACTAACTAATTTGCTTGAGGTTTTTAAAAATGCAACTACATGTTTATCGGGAGTTTATTATCCCACGTCTTCGCTAATACTTCAACAATTATACTTAATATGTAATAAATTAAAAGAGTTTGAATATCACGGCACTATTTTTGAAAAAATGGTAAAACCTATGAAAGCTAAATTTAAAAAATATTTTTCAGAAATGCCGGCCGTTGTTACATGTTCGGCCGCCTTAAACCCAACGATTAATGTAACCGGTGTTGAAACATTAATTGGATCAATATCGGATGATTTAAATATGTTCGAGGAAGACCTAAATTTTGAATCAAATGCAATAAGGGATTTCAATTCGGCTTTTAATAATATGTTTGATTATTATTTACGCAAATATGGTGGAAGTGGTGATCCATCAAACATACGTGAATCAATGGGTTCGGGTTCAACTTCTAGTAGTTCAAGGAACCCGATGCTAAATTTATTTAACACTTTAAGAAACGAAAATACTAAACGAGCTCGTGAAACCACACCAAGTAGCGAGCTTGGGAGATATCAAGCAACCGACTTTATTTCTACTCTAAGATCCGAAGAGTTTGAAAACTTTGATATCTTGAGTTGGTGGCAAGGAAGGGAATCCCAATATCCCGTTCTAGCCGCAATGGCCCGTGACCTACTAACCGTCCAAGCTTCCACGGTAGCTTCGGAATCCGCTTTTTCTCTTAGTGGCAGGGTTTTATCTATTCGAAGAACGAGGCTTACACCGGAATCTATGGAGATGTGTATTTGCTTGAAGGACCATTTGGATGCCGCCGAACGTGTACAACATGTTACAAAATTAGAAGGCGAGCTTGACGTTGAACAAGAAATACATGAATTCGAAGTAGAACATGGGGCGGCGACTCCACTTTCGGACGAAGAACAAGCTTACGATGAAGCCCAACGTATCTCAAGCGAAGAAGAATGAAAACCGATGTTACAAAGACTACGACGAAGAATATTGAAAACATAATAAATAATTAATGCTTTGTGATTCAATTATGTTTTTTGTATTTTTTTTGTACGAACTATTGTTAAATAACTTAAAAAAATCTACAAAATAAATAAAACATGTATTTTATAGTATATCTTTGTTAATTTTTAATTTTTTTTTTTCGGAACCGGTGGAACCGGTTTTTTTTAACCGGTCCGGTTCTAAATATCCGAACCGGTCCCAATAGGTTCCAAGTCTCCACACCCGGAACCGGATCCGAACCGGAACCGGTTCTAATGGATCCGGTTATTGACCAACTTTGACGGAACCGGTCCGGATCCGAACCGGATCCGGTTCCAAAAAAAAACCGATTTGTGCACCTCTATCTACAAGAGGCCTATTTGAAGATGTCTAAGTTAAAAACCCAACGTTATTTTATATATATCTTTTACGTAACTGAATTTTTTTTAAGTCTAAAAATCCACTCTATATTTTCTGGATTGCATCAATTCATAGGGGTGTTCATGTCGAGCGAGATGCTCGAAGAACAAGAACTCGTTATTTCTGTAGTGTGAAATTTTGACATAAACTATAATACTACACGAATCAAACATAAACATAAATATAAGAAGGTTTTAGGTTACGCTACTACAAAATACCTATACGTGATGAGCATTTTTTTTATTACAATTATGAATATGTTTGACCTATTACGGATATATTTGACCAACTATCACCATGATTGACTGATTGGTATCGCGTTTGACCAATATTAAGTATTGTTGACCAATAATTAGCATGTTTGGCTAAAGGGTTGTGCTAAATGTACCTTCATCCTATGGTTTTGGAGGATCATACCTACCGAATCAGTCACATCACGATCATATCACCTCTCTGCTTTTCTACTTTTTCCTCGTAGGGGGGGGGGGGGGTGCATTAAACATATAAAGGTACGTTTAGTCAGTGACTTGGTCAAATATTGCTATGTTTGACGAGTTATCATTATGATTGACCAATTTTGATCGTGTTTGACCAATTATCACCATGCCTAACTTGTTTAATAAATAAGTTGTGTTTCGTTTGAAAGGTCTAAGCCATTTTATTTGGTTTGTACTGAATTTAGATGGGTAGACCGGCTGGTCCGGGTTTGAAAACATTGATTTCAACCCATTTATAACTTGATTATAACATATTTATACTAGCCAACCCATTAACTACACATCGACCTATTTTACCCGTTTAAATAAATAGGTTACGAGTGATGTTTGGGTTACATGATTTTCATTATGTCCAGATTAGAGTTTATGTCATTGACAAGGGTAAGGGGGGTGTTTGGGATTATTTATTTACCATACTTATTGACTTATTAACTTATATAAGTTAATAAGGTGTTTGGATGAGCTAACTTATTCACCTACTTATGCCATTTTCAAGAAGTAAGGGGGAACTTACTTATGACTAATAACTTATTTATATAAGTTATAAGTCAATAAGTAGAATTGAAAAGGAATCCCAAACACCCCCTAAGTATATAAATTGTGTTCAGATTCATGAATTTAACCCGCCAACAACCAACCCCTATTTTAATCTATGGTAAAAAGAATATCCAAGGGTATGTGGCCTAGCGGTACCAATGTGTGTTGAAAATGTGTTATTTTCCAAGGGGTTGAGAGTTTAAGTTCCGTGGTGGACAAAAAAGTGTATGTTTACGAGTAAAATCAGAGGGTGTGTGAGTTAACCGTTCTAAAAAAACCATAAAAGGTATTTTTATGTTTCTGGTAATTGTCAATCAAGAAAACTTAGATTTGATGGAACACGACCTAGTCTTCGCGTTCTCTTAAAATGTATGGTTACCTACACCATGCAATATATACTTATAGATTCAAAACAAATATAATGAATTTGATCGTAGACTCGTAGTGTCCATGGTTCTTATGGATTAATTTATATAAAAATTTGGATACCACCCATAACTGCTACAAATACAAGGTTTTATATACAAATTCCGACCGCTAGCAATTACAGACTCGAATATATCAAGGTAATGAAATAAGTATATGCTAACGAGTTTTTGTTTTTCAAACCAGACTCGAATATATCAAAATTTGAACCGAACCTAATTACGTTTCCGAATTCGTTTTCAAAATTTTTGATTCGGGTTAGCATCCAATCTGAATTCTGAATTCGATTTTCGAATCGAATTCGAACTTTTGATTTTCGAACTAGTTCCCAAGTATATTCATAGTTAAATTTTCCGCTTCAATAACCAAATGTCCTATTATGGATCTAACCCATTAAAACAAAAACTAAATATTTTTTACAAGAACCCTAAACCACATTCATACATCCATATAACTATAACGGTTATACTATAACCCATTAAACCAATAAACTTGTTATTTTATAATCCTTAATATCCTATTTCTAGTGGTTGGGGTATTTGTTTGATACCGGTCTGACCAGCCGGACCAGATTTAATAACCGGATAACGTCAAAAATATATAAAAATTTAAATAATATATATATAAATAATATATTTCTAATTTAAAAGAAAATACGAAAATATCTTGTGTTTTGGTATAAATTTTAAAGACAAAAATAATTAAAATCCAGTTCATTTGAATAACGGTTTAAATAGGCTAACTCGACCGGTTAGCACCTGGTTTCGTACCCAACCGGTCCGATCGACTGATCCGGTCCGATCATGTAACCATTGATCTTAATCAAAACTTTCTTAGAAAAACACATTACATAAAAGTCATCTCACTTTTAGTGTTGTTTGACTTCATTTTTTATTTTAAATGTTATTTTATTAGCCAAATACACACATGAATCATGACCTTTTGTTAAATAATTATAATAATAATAGTAATAATAATAATAATAATAATAAACAAATAAATATAATTAAATAATATATGTCACCTTGTGTGAAAGTTACTTCGAATCGCATGGGTCATCTGCTATGTCTTATGGATGGTATGTTTTTATTTATTTATTTATTATTATATCGTCCACCGTTTTAATTGACAGAAAATCCATTCATGTTAATATCTAACTTCGAAAACAAGTTCAGAAGTTTAGACATAAACTACAACCCACCTGACTTTATTTGTTCAAGTCCTGTAAGAAAAGAGTATTTAATCAAACAGTTGATTAACAAGTTAAAACTTCAAGCAAGTCGCGCCCTTTTTTGGTCATTGAAAACTTTGTAAGAAAACTCGGGCGCATTTGGTTCACAGAACTCGTCAGAATTGAATTTTAGAAGTAAAAGGATAACATGTTTGGTTGGACAATGAAACGTATTGGAATTGTATAATTTTTGACATGGCCCATAAGACGACACGAAAATAATCAGGTTTTGGGAAATAAGTCATGTCCGGGTTGACATGTTAACTAGTTTAATTAAACAGGTCGACATGTTAACCAGTTTAATTAAACGGGTTGACATGTTAACCAGTTTAATTAAACGGATTGTGTTCGGGTTGACGTGCTTAACCTGCATAATTAAACAAGTTGACCAGTCAACCCGTTTCATGTTAGAATAAGATAATAAAAAATATATTTTATACGGTCACCGTCAATCTATTTGACTCGTTTAGATAATTGGGTTGCACGGGTTGGGTTCTGATTACACGATTTAAGTGTGTTTAGGTTAGAGTGGGTTGTCAGTTGTGTTCAGGTCCTCAATTCAACCTACCAACCGGACATATTTTCCACCCCCAACCAACGAAAATGGACCCCCCCCCCCCCAAAAAAAAAAAAAAAGTAAAAATATATAACAAACTAGAGCTGTGAATCAAACTTAAATTATGCAATAAAGACTAACAATACGTTTACTTTTATCATGTTTATTTTATATGGTTTTGACTAGATCTATAACTAAATGTACTACTAATCCTCAATGTCACTTTTTTATATTGCTGTTAACATTAAAGAAGAAAACTACAGCTATCAGGTGTTAGTCTTATTTAAAAAAAAAAAAAAAAAAAAAGAGATATCACCATTGTCATCACAAGACAGAATTTGATCAGAAAAGTCAACTATATATCACATTATCCCATTTTCCAAATTATCCCAACTTAATCCATTCACTGTGATTCCAAATTCTACAGATTTCATAGAACAAGATTGGTATGGGTATTGGAACAGCTACTGCTGTAAACCAGGTTTGCATGGCAAGCTTGTATGTCTTGATTATATTATTACCGCACTGCACGGCAACTGATATATTGAGTAAAGACAGTCCCATCTCCTTAACACAAACTCTTGTCTCTGACAGTCAAGTTTATGAGCTGGGCTTCTTTAATCCTGATAACTCCACTAACCGATATCTTGGGATATGGTTCAAAAACATTACTGTAAAGAAAGTTATATGGGTCGCAAACAGAGAAAACCCACTCTCAGTTTCTGACAACAGGTCCAGCCTAACTATTGGCAACGACGGGAACCTGAGAATCCTAGACGGTGATCACAATACTGTCTGGTCAACAAACGTGCGGGGCCAGTTCAATGAAACAATTGCACAGCTTACAGATATGGGAGATTTTTGTATTAATGATACCTTTTCAGGATCAATTTTGTGGGAGAGTTTTGATTATCCTAGTAACAGTCTATTACCAGGCATGAAGCTGGGAATAAAGGGGAATACACAAGGAAAACAATTACTGTCATCATGGAAAAGTAACGACGATCCTACTCCTGGAAGTTTTGTAGCTGGACTTTCAGCAGGGCAGCCACCACAAGTTTTCGTATGGCATAATTCTAAGCCAAACTGGAGAGGTGGGTCCTGGGATGGAGGGAAGTTCATAGGTATACCGGAGCAGGAAGCTGGGTACTCGAATCAAATAACTCTCATGCCAGGGAACTCACAAGAAGGAGCATATCTCACTCTTAACCTTTTGAACTCATCTGATATACGATGGCTATATTTACAACCAGATGGTGTGTTACAGATGATTAAACGGGATGATGGTAATAACAAGTGGGATTCTTTTTGGGAAGCACCAGCTAATCGATGTGATGTTTATGGAGTTTGTGGTGCTTTTGCAATTTGTACCAGCACAAAGTATCCTATTTGTGAGTGTTTAAAGGGGTTTGTACCACAGTCTAATGATGAATGGAGCAAAGGTAATTGGACAAGGGGTTGTGTGAGGAGAAGTGAACTTTTGTGTGAGAAGAATGAAACTAGTTTAGCTTCTAGTAAGACTAAACTCGATACGTTTTGGGTGCTAAAAAGGATCAAGCTACCAGATGGTCATCAATGGTTTCCATACATGGATATTGATGAATGCCAGCAATGGTGTTTGAATAACTGCTCTTGTAATATGTTGAAGGAATTGACTGTATGGTTTGGACAGAAGAGCTCATTGATATTGAGCAGTTCTCAGAAGGTGGGGAGAATCTTCTATTGCGCCTATCTTACGCGGATTCAGGTAAAGGTTTAATTTCTAGTTCTTCATGTTTCTGAAAGGTTTTATTTGACTGTAAGATCCTAACAAAACTTTATAGGCGAAGAAACAAATGTATCCCCAGCAATCATCAGTCTTGCAACCATAGGTGGTGTACTCCTTTTATGTGGCTTCATGTTTTGTTTATACAGGTTAACAGCATATAAGAAAGGTAAGAACATATATCTTGTAATCATTTACATAGTATATACACATTTATATAAAATGTAAAAGAAAAGGAAAGTAGGTTAATCCTAAACATATTAACTAAATCCAGATATGTATCAAAACATACTTTCCTATTTTACTAATTTATACTATCCAACATGGATGAGTGATCCATATGAGTCTAAATTTCTGTCTAGGAAGGAAAACCAACTTAGATCACTTCAATTCAGAGGATGAAATTGTTTCGAGGGACACACTACATGAAGATGTTCTTAGACAGGAGTCCTTTGAATTGCCTATATTCGAGTTCAAACAAATAATGGCTGTCACTGACCACTTTAGCTACCGAAACAAACTTGGTGAGGGAGGATTTGGGGCAGTTTATAAGGTACTTAAGCCCTTGTGTTCACAAACTTAATTATGTTATATATTTTTCAATCAACCAAAGCAGAGCTAACGCTAACTAATTAACACATTCATTTAATATAGGGCATGCTAGATGGACAACAAGTAGCAGTGAAGAGGCTGTCAGGTAACTCTGGGCAGGGAATTGAAGAGTTTAAGAACGAAATCATGTTGATTTCCAAGCTCCAACACAGGAATCTTGTTAAACTTTTAGGTTGCTGCATTGAAGGGCAAGAGAGATTATTGATTTATGAGTACATGACAAACAAAAGCTTGGACACTTTTCTCTTCGGTCGGTCTGACTTGAATTCTTTGTGTTGTCCTTTGTCAAATATCATATTTGGATACACACACACACACACACACATATATATTAATTACTGTTTCTAGGCTTATAATAATTTAGTTTCTTGATGCCTAGATCGAAAGAAACGGCAGCAACTTGATTGGGCAACACGTTTCAACATTATTCAGGGGATCGGCCGAGGACTTATTTATCTTCATCGTGATTCTTGTTTAAGGATTATACATAGAGATTTAAAGTGCAACAATATTCTTCTCGATGAGAAAATGAATCCCAAAATATCAGACTTTGGATTGGCACGCAGTTTTCAAATCACACAAGAGCTGGCTAATACTCGACGAATAGTTGGAACATAGTAAGAATTTATTTTTAAAACCCTATGTTGAACTTAGACTATTTACATAACAATAAAGTACCAAATCTTAAAAATTAAGTCACAATGAAATGTAAATTAAGCAAACAAGATATTCATCATAAATTTTCCTGAATATGATGGCAAACTGTTATTATTCCTAGGCAAAAGCTAACTATAAACTTTTTATGCTGAAATGAAGCGGATATATGTCTCCTGAATATGCCATGGGAGGAATGATATCAGAGAAATCAGATGTATTTAGTTACGGAGTAATGCTGTTGGAGATTATGAGTGGCAAAAGGAATACAGAATTTATACATCAGGAACAAATCTTTCCTCTTGCGCACGTAAGTATAACACTCCACTCATGCCACATAAATTCAGCCCTTTAGATGCAGTTTTTTAATGAGTTCCTTTGAATTAAAATATATATTTCAGGCATGGAAGTCATGGAAAGAAGGTAGAGGAATAGAACTGATGGATCAAACATTGGGAGGGTCATCTTGTCTATCAGAGGGTTTGAGATGCATACACGTAGCACTTCTTTGTGTGCAGGACCTGCCTAAAGATAGGCCAACAATGACAGAAGCAGTTTACATGCTATGCAGTGCAACTGATCTCCCAGAGCCAAAAGAACCATTATTTACTTTGCAAAGGTTGTCCAGTATCAGCGCTGGACAGGAACTTATAAACATGTGTTCTATAAATGCAGTCACTATATCCGTGACTGAAGGGAGATAGTGAGTTGATAGGGTAATTTGGAATTATATTAAAAAAATATTCTTCAATATGGTCTTTTGAGTTATAGATGTATGATATATGTACAACAATTATTAACAGTAACATGTCTCATGGGAGGGTGTTAGTTTGGTAGAATGGCTTTCCAAAGCAACTAAGATAACAGATCTATATGTTCAACCCCAAAATGGCCAAAGAAACTGCCATCCTGACATACAATTAGACAAGATGCTCACTGAATTGATTTCTAGTTGACAGGTATTAAGACAATATATAGTAAGAGAAAAGAGAGAATACAAGAAGGAAGCAAATTTAAGTACCAATTTTATTGTTAAGTACAGCTTGTATGCACATATGTTTTACTTGATATAGTTTTAGATTAAGAAAATGATAGCATTAATTTTTAAATATAAGACCATTACCTTATTGATAACGATACGTACCAATCTTCAGCAATGTGACACTCGTTATGCCCTCGTGGAACCGTGATCAAACTCTTGTGTCTGCTCAATCAGCATGGCAGATAATTTTTATTATGTGTCGAATATAAGCTTCCTGTCAATGGTATACATTAGAAAATGAGCACCTTCTTACATAAGTAAAGAACCTGCATTAATGCTAGATTTAGTGTTTTGCACCATATAGTACCTTAAAATATAAGTTGGGGTCTCCCTGGAAGCAGTCTCTCTATCCTATGGGATGGAGGTATGGATTGTCTATTTTCCTACATCTCAACCCACCCCCACCCCACCCCCAATACCCTACCTATAGCTTTGCTATTGGTGAGATTTTACTGGGTATGGCTGTTGTTGTTGTAGTACCTTAAAATATAACTTGAGATTTGTACCTAAGACTATTGCTTAGTAGCAGGGGAGAACATCAACGAAAATTGAACCAAAGAGTTGTAGAATGATTGATTGTTATTATTATAGAAGTGATTACATAGAGAATATATAGAGTACATGAGACCCTTCATATGATCTAACATAAAACCTTTTGTATGACCTCACATTAATTGTCTAATATTCCTCCACAAACTAAGCGCGGGAGCGATTTAAGTTGAAAGCATAAAACGTAAAAGATAGTTGGTCTTCGTCTTCCCGCCATGCTTCCGCCCGTCACTCACAACTTTTTTTTTAAGACCATCGCAAGCCAATCAGCCCTTTTTTGTGTTCTTCTCCGCCGGTATTCGCCGGAGACTTCAACTCCATGGGGTTTGTTCCCATATTCTTCTCCCCCATGTGACACATTGGTCATGGTATGAGTGCAACCCTCGCAAACATGGAAGCACATTAGCATTCCGAAAGCGTATTAGCTCTCGCGAGGTGCAGGTCGCCGGAAAAATACGTACAAAGGTGCGCCGCTGTTGTATAGCGGCGGCAACGATGTCTAGGGTCATGAGACGTCGGCGGGGGCAGGGGGCTTGCCGGTGTTGTTGTCGGTTGTGGTGTAGAACGGTGGTGGCGGCAGGGGGCGCCATCTAGGGTTTCAGCGGCTAGAGGCGGTGGCTAGGGTTCCATCTAGGGTTCTGGCGGCTAGAGGCGGCGGCTAGGGTTCCGCCGCGTGGTGGTGAGGCTGACGGCAGTGGTGTTGGTGTGGTGGTGGTTAACGGAGGCGGTAGAAAGAGTGGAAGAAGAAGACATCAGCAGAGGTTTGTTGTGGTGGTGGGTAGGGGTGTTTTCCGGTGATTGAGATCTAGCTCTGATACCAACTTAAACTAAAGAGTTGTAGAATGATTGATTGTAATTATTATAGAAGTGATTACATAGAGAATATATAGAGTACATGAGACCCTTCATATTACCTAACATTAATTGTCTAATAAAGAGAAAGAGAGATTATTGATTTACGAATACATGTCGAACAAAAGCTTGGACACTTTTCTCTTTGGTCGGTCTGACTTGACTTCTTTGTCTTGTCCTTTGTTACACACACACACACACACACATATATATATATATTACTGTTTCTAACCTATTGACAACTTAGTTTCTTGATGCCTAGATCCAAGGAAACGCCAACAGCTTAATTGGGCAACACGTTTCAACATTATTCAGGGGATTGGTCGAGGACTTGTTTATCTCCATCGTGATTCTTGTTTAAGGATCATACATAGAGATTTGAAGTGTAGCAATATCCTTCTCGATGAGAAAATGAATCCCAAGATATCAGACTTTGGATTGGCAAGAGGTTTTCAAATCACACAAGAGCTGACGAATACTTGCCGAATTGTTGGAACATTGTGAGAATTTATTTTAAACCCTATGCTGAAATTAGACTATTTACATATTATCTTTTTAACCTACTGAATATACAGTCTACTATGCATAACAACAAAGTACCAAATCTTAGAAATGAAAGTCACATAGAAATGTACATTGGGTACAGCATATCCTGAAAATGAAAATTGCAATTCTTGAAAAACAAATATATTTTTGTCAATACTTAGAGCAAGTATATTGTCTTAAGTGAATGAGATATTTATTATACATGTTCCTGCATATGATGGCAGACAGTTTTTATTTTTGGGCAAAAGCTAATTATAACCTTTTCATGTTGAAATAAAGTGGATATATGTCTCCTGAATACGCCATGGGGGGAGTAATTTCAGAGAAATCAGATGTGTTTAGTTATGGAGTAATGCTGTTGGAAATTATGAGTGGCAAAAGGAATACAGAATTTATACATCAGGAACAAATTTATCCTCTTGCGCACGTAAGTATAACACTCCACTCAAGTTTTTAATGGATTCATTTGAATTAAAACATATATATTTCAGGCATGGAAGTCATGGAAAGAAGGAAGAGGAATAGAATTGATGGATCAAGCATTGGAGGGCCATATTGTGTATCAAAGGGTTTGAGATGCATACACGTGGCACTTCTTTGTGTCCAGGACCTGCCTAAAGATAGGCCAACAATGACAGAAGCAGTTTCTATGCTATGCAGCGAAACTGAACTCCCAGAGCCAAAAGAGCCATTATTTACTTTGCAAAGGCTGTCTGGTAGCAGCACTGGACAGGAATTGATAAACATATTTTCTATAAATGCAGTCACTATATCCATGATCGAAGGGCGATAGTGAGTAGAGAGGGTAATTTGAAATTATGTTAAAAATATTCTTCAATTTGATCTTGGAGTTATAGACCTATGATATATGTACAACAATTATTAACTTTAGCATCTCCAATGGGACTATGGGACGGTGTAGTTTTGTGGAATGGCTTTCCAAAGCAACTATGATAACAAATCCATGTGTTCAACCCCAAATTCGCCCAAGAAATTGATAAGATATGCATAATGTTCAATATATTTGTTTCAAAGAATATAGACATTATGCTTCAAATTGTCCCAGAAATTATGCAACTATTGCAAGGAGGGTCTTGTTAACAAGAAATGCCCTAACAGGCTTCCGATTTTGACCTAAAGATTTAAGATTATTGTCATGAAGAAGATCTCAGGATTAACTAAAGCCGGAACACGAGAGATTCAGAGTTTATACATAAATCACAATCCACCTGATTCTATTCATGAGTTAGTGTGGTTGGTCCGTTTAATGCAAGAGTTGAATCAATTGACTACAAAGTGAAATTGTTCTGTGACAATAAATCAGCCATACAGCTAGCCGAAAATCCTACGTTTCATGCGCGTACTAAGCACATAGAAGTACATTATCACTTCATACGTGGAAAAGTGTTGAAAGGCGAAGTTGATGTGATCTACATTGTACCACCAACTTGCAGATAGCTGATATGTTAACAAAAGGATTGACAAAAGCAAAGCTAGTTGGGTTTCGCTCATACTTGGGGATGGAAGAAGTCGGCGTTGCGAGAGAGCGTGAAAGGTCAACGCCGGCCTAATTTATGTCGGTCAAAGAAAAGTCAAAACCGACTTAATTGGAGTCGTTCAAGCAAATCGGAAGTCAACATATATTATTTAGGAAATATTGTTTAGTTCAATTTGGTTTTTACGTTTAAATTGAGTCCTAGACTCCTAGTTGAGTAGGGATAGGATGCTTGGTATGCAAGGTAGGTTAGTATAAATACGTTGCTTTGGTTATTTACTTTGTATCCAGGAATTTACGATTAATAAAAAGTGTCGCATAGAGTTTATGCAAACTGAGATTGTTCCGGTTGAGTCGTAAAGTAATCTGCCAGGTTAACATTAAGTCTCTAATTCTTTAAAGAAGATATGATTTCACTGCTTACAAGTTCTTGGAAACTTAAAAATAAAAGTCAACTATAAATGACAATAAGAAAAGAGCACCAAGGAAACAGAGTTCATTTTCTAAATAAATTCTCAAAATATCTCCAAAACTTTACCCCAATAGTTTTTTTAAAACTCTACTTTGAATAAGTCCCTATATACTACAACCCTACTTGTAAAACGTTTCGAGTCTTTATTAATAATCACCGGTGCTTTGATGGGTGCTAAGAACAACAACTTTGGCCTAAAAGTTAGAAATCAGTAGCAGGGAGAACAACAAAAAGTTATTAGGATTGACTAAAGTATTGACCAGTGAACACAATATTCAGAAGTTTAAACATAAACTACAAGCCATCTGATTCTAGTTGTTAGTCTTGTAAGAAACGGGTATTTACTATTCCGTCAAACCATGGATTACTGATTCTCAATTAGAATTTTCCAGGAAGTTGTGCCATTTTTTTCTTAATTAGAATTTTCCAGGAAGTTGTGCCATTTTTTGGTCAAGGAAAACACCCTTTTTTGGTCAATGAGAACTTTGTAAGAAACATGTGGTGATCAAACTTCATTTCCATAATAATAAAGAATCACAATACTTATCCATTCACTGTAACGTCAAATTCTGAAAATTGAATGTGCAGAATTATCAATAGAAACAGGTTGGTATGGGTTTTGGAAGAGCTACTGCATCTTCTGTAAACCACCTTGGTTTGACATGCTTGTATGTCTTGGTTATATCATTACGACACTGCATGTCCAATGGGACTATGGGAGGGTGTTAGTTTGGTAGAATGGCTTTCCAAAGCAACTATGATAACAAATCTATGTATTCAACCCCAAATTGGCCCAAGAAACTGATTAGGTCATGTATGATTTGTAAACAGGTGACTTGGCTTAAGTAAAAAATAAATACTATATGTTGTGATCTTGTTATAAGTTTCTTCCAACATTTTGGTAACACATAAGTAACAGCCCATCTTGACATACAATTAGACAAGATGCTTATTGAATTGATTCGACTTGACAGGTATTAAGATGGTTTATAGTAAGAGAAAAGAAAGAGTACAAAAAGGAAGTAGATGGGAGAAATTGCATACCTTATTAACAAGTACCATTATTATTGATAAGTGCAATTTGTATGAACATATGTTTTACTCGGCATAGTTTAAGATTAACAAAATGCTAATTTTAAGGTTTAAATATAAGACCATTACCTTATTGAACAAGTGCCAATCTTCAGACAAGAGCCACTCGTTATGCCCTCGTGTAGTAGTAATCAAAGTTTTGTGTCTGTACAATCAGCTGGCAGACAATTTTTACCGTATATGCTACACATTAGAAAATGAGCAACCTGCTTACACTGCATTACTGCTAGATTAGTCCTTTGCACCATATAGTATCTTTAAATATAACTCGAGATTTGTACCTAAAATTAAAGATCAGTAGCAGGGGAGACCATCAACAGAATATCTTAGGCGTTTAACCAAAATATTGACTGGTGTAGTGAAGACAAAATTTGGAAGTTTAACATAAGCTACAAGCCACCTGATTATATGTGTTCAAGTCCAGTAAGAAATGAGAATTTAGTCAAACCCTCAATTTGTTGGTTCCTAATTTGAATTTGAAGGAAGTTGTTGTTGGGAATTTCCTAGTCCCCGCGGCTTAGGCATGGGGCAGCTAGGTGGGTGGTTGCTTGGAGTGCAAGGCAAGCAATGATATTAATTAATTAGTGGATAATTATCTAAGTATCCTATAAGAATTGTAATAGGAAGTTTGTTAGATGATTATTATGTAATTAATTAATAGGGATCCTAGTTATAGTCTAATGAGGATAGATTAGCTATCTATATACCGTGTAGGTATCATGGATTGTAATCAATTAGCCTATGTAAACCGAGTCAGGGTTTGCTAATTGTAATCAAGTTTTAGAGTGAGATTTCTTGATATTAATAAACGTTTGGGAGCTAGCCAATAACGTGTTTTTACCGATTCAGGACTTGAATTGGTATCAGAGCTAGGTTAAACAAGAAGGTTTTCCCTGGCGATTACTAACCCTAATTGCAACTCTTGTCACAAGAACTCAGATCTGATCAAGGCGAATTAAGATCACGGTGTGGCAGCAAGAAACAAGTTGATTGGTCGAGTTCGGATCAACCAAGACGGCTCGCGATCAAAGTGAAAAATAAACAAACCAGATCTGATCGAGGAAGGATCAGACTACTTTTTTCAAATAGTACCTAGGTCAAGGAAGATTAAAAAAAACCCATCAAATATTGTGCAATCAAAGTGTGAACACACCCTTCTTTTCGAGCCAAGTTCAAAAACTGAGAGAAAACTTGTTGCCTAAGATTTGCGACCAAAAGTCTGCAGCCGTCGCAAAAAATCAAGCCTGAAGAAATCTGCCGGCGCAAAAGACCTGATCAGCAACCAGATTAGTGACGAGAAGAACTATGTTGTCGCAAAATCCTGATCTGTGACCAGATTTGCGACCAGAACTGTTGTAGTCGCTAATCCAGATCAGCAAAGTTGAAGGAATACGATCACGAACCCGGATCGCATTCCAGCCGCGTTTCAAGAGGGTTGGAACAAGATTCGAAGACACCACTTACTTACGTTTGAAGTAGTAGGCAGCGAGACATGGCTGATCAATCCGAGAACCGGAAAGTTGAACACGTATCCGGAGAACAACAAAGAGCGGATGTTTTGACTAATGCGTTAGCAAGAACCAAGTTTAAGGAGATGAGGACGTTACTTGGTGTACAAGAATTGCCCTATACGACTCAGAAATTCGGGGGGTGATTGTTGGGAATTCAGAAAAGTCAGATTGACATCGTAATACCGAGGGGCAACCTGGTCATAGATTGAAATTTAAATATCATGCAAAACTGAAGAAAGCTGACCGATCCATAGAATGTGATTCCATATTCCAAATACTTGATTTGCAAAAGGATCTATAGAAACAGAATGGGTATATCTAATTCCATAAATTAAAATGCATTTATAAGCCTTAACATTATTTTCTGTAAACAAATAACCCATAACTGCATAGCATCACAATGTTTCTTTATAACTTCAGCATGTAAGCAATAACCCATAACTGGATAGCATCACAATGTTTCTTTATAACTTTAGCATGAGACAGTATAAGCTTTACAATTGTGATTGTATTTGCAACATAATTGATTCTCTTAAAAAAAAAAGAAGCCTTCCACTTTATTTCTTGTACAACATGAATGATATCTAAGTGTTATGGTCCGATATCTAAGTGTTATGGTCCTATTATGTTGTGTGAGCTGCAGGTGTAATAGAGGAAATAAGTGTGGAATGTGAGAAGCACGTGAGTCGGTTAAAGGGTCTCAAGTCATTAAGTAGCTAGAATTCTGTTTTCTTGTTTCTTCCTTTCATCGAGTATAAAAACTGTCTTTCTCAATTGTATATTTAATATTCGTATGCAAGAATTAAACAAATCCTAGCCTTTCTTTTTTCGGCCTCTCTTTCTCTGCGTAAATATGCTAGATAATTCAATTGTTTTCTTCACTTACCTAAATCTGGAATATGAACCATAACAATTGGCATCAGAGGCTCAATTTTGGCTTGGAAACTCTAATATTTGTGAAGATACAAGTAGCATAAAAACTATCTTTCTCAATTATATCTTCTTATGCAAGAATTAAACAAACCCCCCGAATGCATTTATAAACCCTAGCAATGATTTTGTGTAAACAATTAATACATAACTGTATTAGCGTAAAACTTTATATCATGATCGTGATCTTCATAATAACTTTAAAAATTCACCTCAACCAATTGAAAGCGAGCACCAAGATTTGCATAAATTTGAGTCTCAATGAAAAACATTCAAGATTATTATGACATGTATCTCAGTTGTTTAGCCAAGTCAGTAAGTCAAATAAGTGATATAAGATGGGTGTTTAGTGTGTTTTAATCTTTGAGATAGCTATAAATAGTGAAGGCGATGTAATTGCCAATGTTGAGCGACAGCTACTTTCTTCCCAGTTTACTCTCCTCTCTCAATTGTCTAATCTGTGTTTTGGCTGTTAGGTGGTTATAGGCTAAGAAAGAAGTAGAAAGAATGAAAAACTGAACACAGATGCAGTAACAGCAGAGGCTGTTCATGGCTGAATCAGGGTGGTGGCGGCAGCAGAACCTTCTGGCAGCGGCGGTGGCTTCTGGTAGTCGACAACAGCAGCGATCAATAACCTGCTGATCAGGTTGCGACAGAGAGATGATGGTGGCGGCTGGACTTGGATCGCAAACACACACACACAAACAAACACACTATTGCAGAAAGTAAAGGACACGAGTATTCAATGTGGTTCAGTCAGTGTGACCTACATCCACGGGCTACAACTAAAGGATTATATTATTGAGAGGTGATAATAATTACATGTACAAAGGCCTGAGTATATAGACAAGGGGTTAGGGTTAAACCCTTGCAAACATACCTAATTAAATAAAACTTGTAGGCTAAGTTTCTGGCTAAATGGCAACCTGCCAAATAGGCAAATATAGCCCACCAGGGGCGCACCAGGGTAGGGCCAGCTGCCCCCCTGCGCAAGTCTCCACGGCCCGACATTGGCTTGTAGCCTAAAGAGTTCTTCAATTCTCAGTTCCCTGAGTTATCTACCTTAGTGTTTGGCCATTGAATCTTTGATCCTAAGCGCTTTAAAAGCTGATATTGTGAATTCAGATTCCTCATAGCTGTAACTCACATAATTGGTATCAGAGCTTGCAATCCTTGGAATTCAAGATCGCGATCACAAGGAACATGGAGAAGAGTAAAAATAAGTGAACTTCGGTTAAAAGTAGTTGATACTTCAATAATAGGATATCACAGTGATGCGGAGGTTCAATCCACTCCTGTTTGAATTGAATGCAATAGTCAACAACAAAATCTCAAAATTGCTGAGAATACTTAGGCGATTCTCAAGGCAAATGAATGAGCAGATCTGATGTGATTGACTTGTTCAACTACACAAAACTAGTTCTATTATCATCAATGATAACGAAGGAGATATTGGATAAGGCTATTCTTCTGGACTGACAAAAGTTGAGTTCGCCTACAAGGTGTTTGATGAAATGCCTTACATTTAGAAGTGAAATGAAACAAAAGGAAAATAGCCACTATCTTCCCAATTTACTCTCTTCTCTCTCAATTTTCTAATCTATGTGTTTTGGCTTGTAACCTAGAGAGCTGTTCATCAATTCTCAGTTCTTCAAACTATCTAGCTTAGGGTTTGGACACTGAATCTTCAATCCTAAACACCTAAAGAGCTGATATTGTGAATTCAAATTCCTCGTGGCTGTAATTCACATCATATTAGTCGATTAAGATGAATGATCTCCCTCCCATAGATCCAAACGCAACTATAAACCCTAACATAAACTTTCTCTAAGCAAATAACATGGAACTGCATAGCATTACAATATTAATGTAAAGTTTTACATGATCTGCATAATACTTGATGAAATTTTACCTCAAACGATGAAAGCGAGCACCGACATTGGCTCCGTCCATGGCATTAGCGCCCACTAAAATTGGTTTAGACATGAGAGGGATGAAAAATATTAAATATGTATTGCAAAGGGTTTTGTGACGTTAACGTGGAGGGGAGAGAGTCTAGGGCGGGAAAGATGGATAGAGGTCGTTAAAAGTGTATGATTCGTTGGTATACGCCCATATAGGGCTGCCAACGTAATGGCGTGCACGAGTATAGAAGTATACCTAGTTTACGCTTTGTTCTCGAGTTTACTAAAAGATCATTTCCTTTTCCCTTTTTTTTTACCTTTTTCCTTTCTTTCCAAATCTTTTCAATTTGAAAGGATGGAGCCTTCTTTTTCCTTCATTTCCCTTCATAAAAAAATCTCTGAAACACCCTTCCTTCTATTTCCCTCTTTAAAACAACTCTGGAACAAGAGATTACTTCCCCTTCCTTTCTTTTCTCTTATTTTCTCTCCTTAAATGAGACTCGGGAACACGGCGTTAATGTATGACTAATGAATTAAGAGCATTCACGGCAGCTTCTCTATATGTTTGTGAGTGAGTTTTGCATATTTTATGGAGTGGTTTAAAATGGTTGTGAGTGGAGGAGAGATAAAAGATATAAATTTTTTGTATATTTGTGAAAACACTGTTCACCTGTATAAATTTTTTAATATTTTTTGAAAGTGGTTGTGAGTGGAGGAGAGAGAAAAGGTAATGATAAAGGTATAAAAAGTATTATTTAATTGAAAATGAGAGGGAAAATGTAGTGATTTTTAGTGTAATTATAAAGACGAGGATAAAGAAGCTGATGTGAATGCTCTAATTTGATAGGAAAAGGCTAGCATATTGTGAGAGGAGACAGGTGTATGACTATTGTTTTTGATGTTTGTTTGTGGTTTAATGGGCTCGCCGAGCGACGATTGTGTTTTGTAGTTAATATAAGGTTATTTTGTGTGATATTTGTTTCAATAAATATCAACTTATTTGCGAAGTTGTTATAGATTTGCTTTTTTTTTATTATTGTCGTATGGTCTTTCTCCTAAAAAATGTATCGTTTTAATCTTTCGACATATCATGTACTTTTTGATAACACGTCTATGTATAAAATATTTTTATACTGGCATATAACTTAATAAATAGATTATTGTTGTAGCTTAAAACCCATGAGCTTGAATTATGCCACTACTAGAAAAAAGTTTTAATTGACGAAGAATCAATGATGAGTGTATGTTAGTGATTATCAACGGATCAAATAAAACCTATAAAAAACTAAAATTTTAAAATATGTCGATCACGTCACGATAATCACCTATGAATATATGAAGGGGCTATAGAAGATGAAAAATAATACTTTTAAAGTTCGTTAGTTATTTAATATATATTAATAAACCATGTTATGCAAAATCATGAAAAATACCACCAATTTATAAACTTTTTCAGTCATATACATTAATCTAATCTGTAGTTGTTATCATATTATTATTCTTAACGGTGATTACATGCCATCACGTAGCACGTTAATAGTTTACTTAACCACGGAATCATTCTTTTTTGGAGTAGTCATAGGTCAATTATTGATGTTAACAGATTATTTAAGTTAATTAAAATAATACAATGGAATAAGATATAAAATGTTAAATAAATGATGAAATAACAAAGAAAATGCCCCCAATAAGAATTGGCCTTTCACAAAACATTATTCTTTGAGATATTCTGGTTTTAGAGTTTTTAATGCGGGTATTACTTTAATTTTAAATTAAAAACGTATATATATATATATATATATATATATATATATTCTTAATTCTTGTTTATAATAATGTGGTTACTAGGATAAGATGTTCAAAGGTCTAAAAAGAATTAGAACGTCACATGTGTATATAGTCAAAGTTGATCGACATCTTCAACTCACATAAAGCTTTATATTAGGTGTCCTCAATGGCTAAACCATTATTTATTTCTGAATGTGGACATAGAAACAAAAACATATTTTCCAACTTCGAGTGATTTCTCAAAATTTAAAGAAAGTAATAGCTTTTATTATTAAAGTAATTTATATAATTTGTTAAATAAATATTATAGAAAGTAAAAACTATATGAAACTAATCGTAAATATGAAAAAAAACTTTTTTCACCTTTCACTTCACCGTAACATATAGTCTTAAAAGACTCCTATCATGATTTGCAATAGTCAAAGCAAACATAATGTTTTCTAAAATTTTTGTTACATTATATAAAATCTTATATTATTATGCATAATATACTTGTTAAGGAAAAGATAAACATGGTCGAAAAGCGGTGAAAGAATGCCAACAATGGAGATCAATATAACTTAAAATGTTACAAAAAAAAATCAATTATTTTTTTCCTATGAAACTAGTAAATTAGAGTTAAGAAAATCATATTATAAATTTACATTTATAAAACTGACATTTTTTTAACATAATAAGTACGTTATGTATGTTAAGTATTATCGATTTATTTGCATGTTATAAGATATTGTTTTAAAGTGTCAAATGATTTGTACCGAAACGAGATGCATAATTTTTTTTTTTTATAAAACAGTAAATTTATTTACTCCGGTAAGACTTGAACCAAGATCTGTAACACTCAAAATTTTCGACCAACTTAAAAATTTTAAAGACACAGCAGAATTCGGTCCCATAACATAGTTAACTTACATTCATTGTTTTATCTTGAAATCAACCGTAAGAGGTCTTACTACAAAACATGTTTTAACAATTCAAAAGTCAACTAAAGATAGTTTGACTTAGCCTTAGATAGACATTTACAAGCTCAAAATATAAGTTCCACCATTTCCCAACATTCATTTATATGTCAAAAAGGTTTAAGCACTCATAGAGATGCTTAAACATCCAATGGTTGTATCAAAAGGTCTTCCAACGAGAATCCATGTCTTGAAATATGACCCGGGACTATATCGGAGCGTTTCCTATATAAAAACATCCAAACATACAAACATTAGTAATGATAGACACCCCATAGGACCCTTTATAAGTTAATACCTTAACTCGGGTCGAAACAACACTTTTCTAAAACATTTCAGTGCAAAACAATGATTTTTCAGCGCATCATGCGCAGCCCCAGCACACATTGCGCCCATACCAGCGCATAATGCGCCCCCCCCATCAGGTCTACACACTCCAAATTTCATTTTAAATGCATTTCATCCCTTCTGACTCGACCCCCGGTCGTTTTAACGATCCCACAACATTATGTTATCATTATAATGATCATAAAACATTTCCTTGGCATCCCATGGTCAATCTTAATCATCTAAACAATCCATTCATAATTCAAGTATTAATTAAACTTGCATATTACAAGGCTCAAAACTTCTAAAATGTTAACATACACTTGTGAGGTTCGGAACCTCAAACAAACTCTTACTTGTGAGATTCCTTGATCTCAAACTCCATTCATTCTTGTGTGGTTCTTTTTTTACCACAAGCACTAACTAATTTTGTGAGATTCTTAGATCTCATTTACATCCATCCTTAATGAAGTTCATGACTTCAAAATTTACAAGTGAGGTTCTTAGACCTCAATACCAACCTTTATCATATCTATGCACATAAACACACAAGGTACATAATCCATACTTTATATTTAACATGTGGGATTCAAAGATCCCAATACACACATTTATTTGTGAAGTTCAAGACTTCAATCTCCTATTACAATATTATCCTTCGCATACAATCACAATCATTCAAAATGTAATTAAACACACTATTTGAAATCAACAACAATTAACCTACTTCTAACATTACTAAGTAAGTGCAAGACACTTACCTTGTGATTTAGACGATTCCGGTTTAGCTTCAATCTTGGCACACGATCACCTAAACATGTTATCTCAATATTAGTCTAGACATCTCAATTTACATCAATTGGGATTCAAACACAATATCACCAAACAATCAACATTCACATTTGTCTAGGGTGGATTATCATAAAACCTTCCAATACTTTAATTAAAGCTAGATAACTAATTATTTAACATTAAATTCACCCAATTTCAACCCAATTCGGATTTCACCTAAAAACCCACTAAGAACATTTCAGTGGTGAATCAAGGGTAGAATGGAGGCTTACTTGATGATTAGAAGATGATGAACAAATCAACACCTTCAGATTTCACATGCAACAACTTCGATTCATGATCTCAACTTTTGTTTATCTTCTCCTCTTCTTTGCAACTCAAGAACACACACATTATGTGTGTTAAGATCGCAGCCCCTCCCCCTATCAAAATCTGACTTTTCACATTATGATGAACAAATCAACACATTCAGATTTCACATGCAACAACTTTGATTCGTGATCTCAGCTTTTGTTTATCTTCTCCTCTTCTTTGCAACTCAAGAACACACACATTATGTGTGTTAAAATCGTAGCCCCTCCCCCTATCAAAATCTGACTTTTCAAATTTACAAAACAACCCCTTAACTTTCAATTTTGGCTCCTTTTATTCAAACTACAAAAAAAACTTAATGTTTGTAACAAACCTTCAACTTTCTATTTTATTTATTTACACCCCTATAATTTAATATGATTATATTATAATAATTCAGAAATTGGTTCGTTACAAGATCTTCAAAATTAGGTGTTTTAAAAGGCTTTATCTCTTGTGGTAATAAAGTTTCTTATGACTCATATATCATATTTAGTTATATTAATAACACCTTAAAAGGTAAACTTGAAAGCATTAATGCATATTGTACAAGTGGGCAATGCATAAATTCTTAATTTACCTTAAGAACCCTATAAAGTTACAATTTAACCACTTTAAGTTTAGCTATATCTACATGGTACCTTATGTTTTTTGACACTTAAATTTTTTTTGTTTATTTTTGTTTCTCTTATAAATTTTATATAAATTTTCGAATATACCATTACGACATGATTATTTTTATCTGCATTTCGGCGTTATGTCATTCAAAACCGAATTGCACGTCATAATGCATACAAGCCGTTAAAGTTGATTCGAGGTTTCGATTTTTTTACAATTTCTTTTTCTTTTTATCCTCCAACTTTAAAAATATGAATTTTATAAAATCCAAAGTTTTACGTACTTATTTTTATTAACGTTAGTATTTGTAACTGTTTGGTTTTTTCCGGTGCGACGTGCCTATTTTTATTAACGTTCCGACGTGAATTATTTAACGGTTTATTTTTTATGTAAAGTTTCGATTGTTATTGATGACTACCAGGTTTCGTTTTTCTTACCTTAAATACACGGACTTATGAAAGCGTTTCGTCGTAAGTTTTTTTTCAGGGTCTTACGCCCCGCAAATACTAGTTACTACCTAAAATGCCTATTGAAATACTAGTATATAACTAAAAACTAAATTAACATTTTAACACATCAATAATATACATACATAATCAATATCAAATATAAAACAAATTCTATTTAGATTGCTCGTATAATAGTATAATACACATATTTCGAAGATCAAAATAAAATTTATTAAATGCTAGAATAATGATTACCAATAAAAGTTAATCTTAGAACTCATTACTTTTAACTATTTTATAAATCAAAACGTACTTATCTTCATAATTAAAAAAAAGTAAAAAGTAATATTCCCTAGTCTACCATATAAATTCAAAGATGTTACATTCTTTTCGTTCAAAATCCATTTTAAGTGTTTAACGACCACGCCATTTTTTTTATTTTTCACACCTAATTTATAGTTTTTCATGTCGTTTTCTCACATCAAACCTTTAGAAATCTTATGAAATTTCAACTTTAATAATAATCTTTTAATTACGGTAACAAAATCAAGACCTACCCCATAAAAAAACCAAGAAATACGAATTCAAATTATTAAGTATTAATTAACCCTATATTTCTTTCCTACAAAGAAAATACCAAAATCACAGCCAGAAACAAAATCAGCAAAAATCTAAAAACCCCGGTTCATCTTCATCAACACAATTGATCATTGATCATAATTCATTAATTCTCTCTCTCGAAGATGAAGAGAATCTATTATCATACCACCACCATCATCGTCTTCATACTATCTATCTTCTTCCCCTGTCTCACTCTAGCCACAGATACCATCACATCCACACAACCCCTCACCATCAATCAAACTCTAGTATCCACTGGTGAAGTTTTCGAATTAGGGTTCTTCGATCCAGGCAACAATAATCTGTATCTCGGCATCTGGTACAAGAAAATTAAGCAGAGAACATATGTCTGGGTAGCAAACAGAGACACCCCTGTTACCTCACCGTCCGCGGAATTGAAATTAACAATCGGCGACAACGGCAACGGCAACATAATAGTTTTAAATCAAGATGAAACCGCCGTCTGGTCGTCGAACCAATCGGTTTCGACGGCGAACACCGTCGCACAGCTTCTGGATTCTGGTAATTTTGTGCTGCGGATGGATAACGATGAGGATCCGGAGAATTATATCTGGCAAAGCTTTGAGAATCCGACGAATACTTTATTACCGGGAATGAAGCTCGGGTGGGACCGGAAAACTGGTGTGAACCGGTTTTTGCGGTCCTGGAAGTCGGATACGGATCCTAAAGTTGGAGATTACTCTTTCAAAATGAACATCCATGGTTTCCCGGAGATTTTCATATCGAAGGAAACGGATGTGAGAACATTGTACCGGAGTGGGCCGTGGAACGGAAGAAGGTTTAGCGGTGTACCGGAGATGAAAAGCGTGAGTTTAATCGAGTTCGAGTTTAAGAACAACTCGGACGAGGTTTTGTATTGGTTTAAAATGTTGAATGGTTCGTATTATTCGCGGTTAGTTATGAGTTCATCTGGTTCGCTGGAACGATTCACTTGGGTGGAATCGTCCCACGCGTGGAGCGAATACTGGTCCGCTCCACGTGACCAGTGTGACGCGTATAAGAAATGTGGACCGTTTGGCGTTTGCGACGCAAACGCCTCTCCAGTCTGCAAATGTATGACGGGATTCCGGCCGAAAAACCAACAGGCATGGGATTTGCGAGACGGGTCGGACGGGTGTGTTTGGAGCTCCGAGTTGGAATGCGGGTCGGATGGTTTTCTTCCGTTGAAGAACATGAAATTGCCCGAGAGCTCGAAGGCGTTTGTTGACCAGTCAATGAATTTGAGTCAGTGTGCCGAGATTTGCAAAAGTAATTGTTCTTGTACGGCTTATGCTAATATGGATATTACTGGAGTCGGGTCGGGTTGTGTGATCTGGGCCGTGGATCTTTTGGATATGAGACAGTATGCTGATTCTGAAGGTGGACAAGATCTTTACGTCAGAGTTGCAGCTTCTGATTTGGGTACGTTTCTTACCCAAAATTTTCATGTGATACATGCATTAACGACTTGTACAGTACAAGTCGGTAATGCTATTATGAATTATCATACCCTTTATGGGAACTTTTTTCATGCTTATTGAAAGTGCTTGATTCAAGGTGTTTGACATTATTTGTTTTCTAATATTGGTTATTTAATTATTGTTTTTTTTAAGCAATGTAATAATAATGTAAAGAGTTTATTTAAAATTATTTTTTTTTCACTCACAAACTATTAATATAACTAGTTTAGATAAAGAAATTGAAACAATCTTAAACTTGCTTATTATTATATAAAAAATAATAAATGGATAAATGTTTTCAATAAACAATCCCAAACACCACTCAATACAAAATTGTTAATACCGTTGTTATGCCCTTTGATGAAATTGTTATTTTTTATTATTATTAATATTAATAAGTAATACAAACATCAACGGGTGAACTAATTAAAGACTAAAAACGTTTTTGGGTTCTTTATTAAAAGGAATAAAAAGAAGACAGGTAACACGGAAATGATGTGACATGGGTTGGAAATTCTTTCCAAATATTCAAATGTGGTGACCAAATAATTGATTTTTTTTAAATTACTTTTTTATTTTAAGAAGATATAAAAATGTTTCAAAGGAAATACAACCTTTTCTTTTGTAGGTATGTTCATACTTCAAACTGCTCTTTATTATTTTTCTATGTGAAAAATAACAGATTTTTTGACAAATTTATTTTAACTTTTCTTTAGATTTTATTAAAGTTTACAAGAGAGGATAGTAAATTAGTTATAAATACATCAACAAATAAACAAAAAAAAAAGTGTAAAAGAACACGTATCCGACACCAAACGTTAATACTTTAGTAAAGTGTGTCTCCACTTATGAATGTACAATCCATGCTGCATAATGTACAGGTAGAAGGTAAAATAATTCTAGTTTTTGACTAATTTTGGACCACTTATTTTACATGTGAATTCATCTTAAGCAACCCTTGCCGTTTTGTCCGTAAATAGTTGCGTGATGCTTTTCATAACAAGCTTTATTTTTTTCTTTTTATTAAACTTTTCACGACAAGATAAAGTGTTAGAAAATTATATTTCTGGTCCATAACATAAACTTTAATTTCACATCAGAAGATAAAAAAATATATATAAAAAAAGCTTTCCCTTTTTCATTTTTATATTTTATTACATACTAATAGTCTAATATGATTTGTTACATAATATTTCAATAATTGTTGTTAAAAAAAAATTAAAAGACTAATAAACCTAGGGCCCACTACTTTGACCGTCCAAACAATCCCTTTGACTTTTGGGCTCCATCCTTCAAGCACCTACCTTTCATAAAATTCTTTGATTACAATAATTGAGTAACCATGTGGTTAGCATGGAATTAAAAGCTTTGTAGGTTAGGAGTTTGAAAATGATATATGGTACATTGCTTTCTTTTAGTATCTGGTATACTCAAGTGAGTGAGAATTTAGTGAGGGAAAAAGTGGTTGCCATGTGGTGCCATGTCAAATTCTATAAATCTCACACCAACCTCACTTGGCAAGGGAAATACCTAAGTGAGTGAGGGTGGTGTGAGAATTAAATGCATTAAACAAAATGTACAAATATACAAGCACAAGGTACAACCACATTTTCTTCTCCTTCCCCTTTTCTTCCCATGAAGAACCTCACGGAAGAGGCTCACTCACCCTCTCTTGAAAACAAGGGGTTGGTGTGCCCTCTCCCTCACTTGAGTGTGCAACCTCACGGAAGGTCTCTCACGAGACCATACCACGTGATCTTAATCTACTTATGTCGTTAAAAATAAATATACTTGACAAGATCATTTAAGATAAGATGATAGTGTTTAATGGTTGGTGAGTCTTTGGTTTCTTGTTTTGTTCCTTGGATTTCAAGATTTTTTTATGTATAACTATCTATAAGATTTAACACATTTTTAATTTTGTCTAATGTGGGAATTAGTAAATGCATGATTGCGGGTGGGGGGTTGGGTTTAGTGGTAAATAGGTTGAGAGTTAGAGTGGTGATCTCATCCTAACCAAAGGCTATGGGTTCAAGTGTTGGGGGTGGCAGATTCATCCTGGATTATCTAGGTATTGCTCATTTAATCCTAAATAATATAGGTGTTGCTGTTAAAAAAAAATAAAAAGTAAACGCATGCATGATTGCCTTGAAGGTTAGCTAATAGTCACAGGGCTGACCCAATGGGCCTGCGAGCAACATGACCGTAGTCGGCCTAACATTTCGAGGGGCCCAAAAAAAAATTAAAAAAATAAAAATTGATCTATATATACATACAATTTTCGAGGCTTTAAAAAAAAATTATTGGGCCTTTTATAAAATTATATATTTCGTTATGGGCCTTTTTTTCGGATCGTGTAGGACATTCGAATCATCATGACCGGCTCTACTAATGGATAAACTAAGTAAAATGGAAAGATATTTGGAAAATATCATTTAATAGTAATTAATAATCCAAACTATGACTCATTGGCTGATAATAATCCAAACTAACAGTTTGGCTAGTTCTCAACTTTCACTTTTGTTGTCAATGACAGTCCCAGTAACATAATCATCATCGATTCCCACTCGATTTCGCTTGTACGTTTCTTCATTTCATTTGAAATCATCGTTTTATGCGAAAATAAGTGTAAATATATGATTATTATGCTACTGGGACTGCTATTGACAACAAAAGTGAAAGTTGAGATTATAAGTAGTCAAACTCTTAGTTTGGATTATTATCAGTCAATTAATCATAGTTTGGATTATTAAAAACCAATTTGCCTAATTAATTCTATCACTGTTATATTCAATCATCTAACTCTTTTTAATATGGAAGCAGCCTCTCTATCCTCTGGGATAGAGGTATGGTTTGTCTACATCTCACCCTTCCTAGACCTTACAAATATCTTTGTTATTGGTGGGATTTTACTGGGTATGTTTGTTGTTGTAGTGTTACATTTAATCATCCAACTCTTTTTAATAGCTAAAACTATTTAATGTTTAATAGTTTTATTGTTATATTTTTCATTAATATTTGATAAAGTATCCCCTGTAGATGTTAGAGTTATATGTATGTCTATTTGAATTAATATAAACTTATTTAAAAAATCAATAGAGTTATATACTTATATATGTGTTTAAGAAACTAATGCTCATGTATTAGTATGTGTTCTCATATTGCAGACCAATCACCGACCATAGGAGCTTCTGAAAATGGCTCCAGCAACAATGTTGCAAAAACTGTCGGTATTACTGTCGGCATTTCTGCAGTTATAATCATTTTACTGCTACTCTTTTACCTAAGGAGGAAGAAAATGCAACGGTTGAAGAATTCAAGCATAAATAGAAAAGGTAATTTTGACTTTCAAGAGTCAACTGTTTTAGTTTATATCTAAAAATGCAGTAACTATCATTGACAATTAGTCAAAATTAGACGGTGATCATGATTCATATTTTCACATATTCTTGATATAGGTCCACATGAAAGAAGCCAAGATTTCTTGATGAGTGAGGGGATTATTGTGCAAAGTAAAAAAGATTATTCTGGTGAAACCACGACGGATGACCTCGAGTTACCCTTGTTTGACTTTACAACTTTGACTATAGCCACAGAAAATTTCTCTGATGAAAATAAACTTGGGCAAGGCGGGTTTGGGTGCGTTTACAAGGTAATTATTGTACTATACAAAGCGTTAAAAAATCATACGCGAATACGAGGTACAAGAGTGACAATGTGACATTTTTTGTTGGTGATGTCAGGGTATTTTAGTGGAAGGCGAAATCATAGCTGTTAAAAGGCTTTCAAGAACATCGGGACAAGGAGTTGAAGAACTTAAAAACGAGGTCCGATTAATTGCAAAACTTCAACATAGAAACCTAGTTCGATTACTAGGTTGTTGCATCGAGGTTGAAGAAAAGTTGTTGGTTTATGAGTACATGGAAAACAAAAGTCTCAATACGTTTCTTTTCGGTAAGTTTCGTGAGGCTTTTGGTTTCGTCATAATCTTCTGGTTAAAGTTTTAACATAGTTTTTTTTTTCTTTTACATCTTTGTAGATAAAGAGAAAAGTGCACGGCTTAATTGGCAAAAACGATTTGATATTATATCTGGGATAGCTCGAGGACTTCTTTATCTTCACCAAGATTCAAGATTAAGAATTATTCATCGAGATCTCAAAGCCAGTAATGTTTTACTGGATAAGGAAATGAACCCAAAAATATCAGATTTTGGTATGGCAAGGATTTTCGGAGGAGATCAAACCGAAGCAGAAACAAAGAAAGTGGTCGGAACATAGTAAGTGTCATACCTTTGTACGTTCACTTGATTTCTAGACGAGCAGTGGCCTACCCACATAGGGTGGATGGGGTTGCCCGACCCTATGAAAAAAAATTGTTTGTTATATATATGATCTAGTCCCGAGTGACCTCCAAGAAATTTTGACATCGACCTCTATGCTTTTTTTATTTTTACCAAAACAATACCCAAAAAAATTAATTAAAATTTTACAAATATAAACTAATTAACGAATATAAACCTATTATATATTAGTTAATTGGACCTATTAATTAATCCTTATAAACTATTAAGCTCACTAGGACACTAACCATTTAACCAAATAACTTTTTACCCTAAGCCCATATATTCCCTTCTAAACAATTAACTGGCCTTGTTAAATCCTCCCCCTCTCCATCGAACATCATTCAGTGAAACGGAAACAAGACTGAGTCCGGTACTAAAAGACCAAACAACCTCAATTTAGGTTTTTTTTTACTTTTTCTCTAATAAATTAAGTATTTTTTTTACTTTTACTCTAAATTTTACTTATTTGATTATATGCTAGATTATTTATTAGAATAATAGACTATTGACATCTCAACACCGAAAAAAGTTCGATGAGTCGACAAAAAAATTATTTTAATAGACATCTGAACAACGAAAATTTCTGACACCCATATAAAATTTTTTTGGGTCCGCTACTGTAGACAAGGTACGTTTTTTTCTTATTACTTTCTAACACCCTTTTTACTTTTTTAAGCGGTTATATGTCGCCAGAGTATGCAATGGATGGTCTTTTCTCAATAAAATCAGATGTTTTTAGTTTTGGAGTTTTGGTACTCGAGATAGTGAGCGGGAAAAAAAATAGAGGATTCTACTACTCAAGTAACCAACTTAACCTCCTTGGACATGTAAGTACCAACGATGACAAATTATGTAACTTTCAATTAGTTGCGTTTAGGTCCTTGTACTTTTAGCCTTTTTGTATCGTTTACTAACAAAACAATATTTTTCAGACATGGAACTTATGGACACAAGGCAAGGCTTTAGAACTATTGGATGAATCGATACGGGCCGAATTTTCGAAGGATGAAGTGTTGAGATGTATACAAATAGGATTGTTATGTGTTCAAGAACATGCCGAAGACAGACCGAATATGTCAAAGGTGGTGTTGCTGTTGAGCAGTGACGTTCTAAACTTGCCACAACCGAAATATCCCGGATTCAGTCTTGGAAAAAGACATTCTGAAATAGAATCTTTGAGCAAACATGATGAATCTCTAACCATTAACGGAGTAACAGTCACAGTACTAGACGGTAGGTAGCCAAAATACGGCTTGTATATTGAAATTTTTCCATTTTTTTTAATAATTTTTGTGCAATTATTTGTTTTTTACCATGAGAAAAGGGAACTTTATGTCACATTTTACACAGCCATTGAATGCTTATAGATGATTTTGTCTCAAACGCATTATTTCATGTCTAGTTTTAATCTTAAATGTTGATATTTAATACAATAAATTTTTTTTTTAATACTAAAAGAATCAAGAACCATTGAGATTAACGGCAAGAAGTACCAAAATTACAAACTAATGGCAGGTAGACGGGCAACAAGCTGCGCCGCTACCCCCTTCTGAATAGCAAATCCTACACTACTAAACACAAAGTTCCCCCCATAAATATATGCGGTGTTACTGCTGACCACCCGCTGAACCCGCTTAAGGAACCGCACCGCATCAGGGGCGAGAGCGCCAAAGGTGTCAAAGGCAAAAGTCTAGTCAACCTGTTAAATGAAGCTTGGGCTCAAGTTTGTTTATTGAGTAATCTTTAATTTACGTTTGATCTTGTTTAAACTATATTTGATTAGAGATTTGGCAAGTCAGTCTAGAATACCCACGTTCGGCTTGACTCGTTTACAGCCCTAATTAAATATAAAATATAAATTGTTTTAAATACACTATTATTATTTTTTTACCATAATGACTTGTTACCTGCTAAACTAGGCAAAATTTGATGAACTGATGTTCCAAGCGTATAAAATGTTTACAATGACTTTTTTTAATCATATAATTTTGTATTAAAACGGTAAAAAAATAATGAGGCATTGTTTTACATTGGTAAAGAGTCTACATAACATACACGCTAACAAAAAAATTAACATAACTTACATATATGTAATGATCGTCCTATTAACTCATGTTTATCGTTGATTTCACATGTATGTATTTTAAATAAGTTTAGATATTTTAAATAACCAAAGATAATTTCTTCCTATCCACGAACAAACTTTTAAGTACCTAACCAACAAGCGGAGAGAAGTAGTAAGAAGGATTATTGGATTTTAATAATCCCACCTTTTATCAATTAGCCAATAATAATCCCAAGTGAGAATATTCTTACCACTATTCCCTATCTTCAAACTTTTTTTGTTACATTGGACTCCCCGTTAAAAAAACTTAACGCCATTAGATTTTATATGACGTGGATATCTGCAAACCGCCGGAAAGTCGAGCCAAGCTAGCAGTGGTCTCGTGGTGGGTTTTGAAATTGGCTCTGGTGGTGTTTAACTAGTCTCGTTGGTCCGGCAAGTCCAAACAGAGATAACGGTAGTGTTTAACGAGACCAGTTAAACACCACCAGAGCCAATTCAAAACCCACCACGAGACCACTGCTATCTTGGCTCGACTTTCCGGTGGTTTGCAGGTGTCCACGCCATATAAAATCTAACGGCGTTAAGTTTTTTTAACGTGGAGTCCAATGTAACAAAATAGTTTGAAAGTAGGGACTAGTGGTAAGAATATTCTCAGTTAGGATTATTATTGGCCAATTGGTAAAATGTGGGATTATTAAAATCCAATAATCCTAGTAAGAATATATATAACTCATTTCTTTGATTTCTTTTTTGTTCTTAGTGTTTTTGTAAGTAAAGGGCGTACCCGATGTTTGACCTAGCTCCCGTGTTTATGCAGGGGTCTGGGAGGGGTCGGATCACTTCACGATCTGATGTAAGCAAACCTTGACGTCAGAAACTCAGAAATAAACTTGTATATATCCAAAACCAATAGCATTTACCCCTAATATACAGATTACAAACAAAACTAGACCTAATCTGAACACAAACTCGGTAAATCGTTTTAAAACATATGAACACTAATCACGAACTTATAGAAAGACCTAGTCTAATGATTTGTGGAAAAAAATAAAAACCTGATGATCAAGAAGAAACACCAGGTTATTGATGAATAGAAATCGAGAAAATCAAACTAGGGTTTGAGAGCGGTTCGACATGAAGAAGTCTGAATCCACATGAAGAAACAGAAGCAGCTAAGCATATATATGATCCTCAATTGCATCTACATCCTCCAGCTTTCCAGAATGTCTCATTCAGCCCTTTAATAGTCTTCTTGTACACAACCAGCCCTCAAAAATTATTATGCATAAAACATAAAACTGATTAATATAAATAACAAACTAAACAACTTAAACAATAATTTGTCATTTAATACTTTAGGGAATTGTATTTATTTTACACTTACATTACACTTTGTAAAGGTTGTTTCCAAGGCTTGAACCATTAGCTCTAACTATACTTACAAAATTTTATTGTTGTATAAAAAATAAACATAATATTAATTCACCAATCACCATGATCAATGCAACTTCAAATTTTGAAATTTCTTTCTATTACGAAATTGGTTTTGGAAGGTGATATGGCACACGCAAAGTGGGGCCTCTCTACCTAATATCATTTTACTTTGTTCTTTTTGGAGTTTTTTTCTTTTGGAAGACCATACTTCGCTCCATCCAACCCAAGTAAATATATTATTGCCATCATTTTTTAAAACAAAATAATTACAAATTGAGTAGGGAGGAAACACAAGCCCGGCAGTCAAGTCTTCAGAAATAGAATCCTTATTCTGAAAAGAAAACGAGTTAATAACGTAAATTACTATACTTTCTTATTTAATTAGGAAAAAAAAATAATTCAGTCTCCTATTTTATAAAAACAACATTTGGGCGAAACCGGCGCGCTGCGACAGAGTGTAAATACTTGTAAGACTCGATTTCGATAACCTATACATTGATATTCACACCGCGAAAAAATGGCACGTCGAAAAGCTAATAAAAATAAGCAAAATCGAAATGACAAATATGGAATTTTAAAAAACATTATATTTTAAAGGTTGTAAGAGAAAAAGAAAAAAGAAACTATAAAAAACGAAACATTTAAGCAGATTCGACGGCTTGAACGTTCGTGCTTCGATTACTTGTATATTATAACGAAAACTTGGTTTAAAATGAAATTTATATCGAAACGTATGTAAAATAAGCATGTCGTACCGGTACATTAAGAATTGTGTAAAACATCATGTTTTAAAAGTTATAAGTGAAAAATAAAATGTGCTCAAATTAATTATAAACATAAAAATAATTAAAATAATAAAAAAAACTAAAGGTGACAGCGGAGGCATGGGAAAAGTCGGTGAACGGGGGGATCGAGCCCACGCCGTGCGGGTGAAGGTGCAACGCGCGAACCACTAGGGCAGGCACCCACTTCTGTTTCAAATATGTTTCACTGCGTATATATAATGAAAGACGTGGCGAAAATGTATTGGTATTGACACTATTCACACCGACCTACACTTTTACTAATCTTTATACTAATAAATAAAAATCCTAAGAGACACGTGTCACTTTCTGGTGGATTCTCAACATGTTTTTCCCGTCTATATCTCCTATTAAATAATAAAATTAAAATAACATATTTTTAAATATTTAATAAAAGTCTAATTATGGATAGTTATTATATCATTAACCAAATGAATTTAATATAAATTAACATTTATCAATTACATAAAAAAATTAATATCTAATCAGACAAAATAAATATTTTAAAAATTAACTTAACAGAATTTATATCTATCACGTGAAAGTAAATTTTATAAAAACATATTTTGACTAGTGTATGTATTAACAGATTAAATTATATTTTATTCAACATGTGTAATAAACGTGTTTATTCAACTCGTATAATATACAAGTTTTTAAAAACATAAATTTTTTATTACTAAGTATATAACATTACATTTATTCAACTCATATAATACACAAGATTCTAACCTACTATATTATAATATATATGTGAACAAAAAAACAATAAACTACCTTTTGTATATTAAAGTCTCTAATTTTATCTAAAATAACCACACCTTTTAAATTTATTTTTAAAACAGTGAATTGCTACCTGTTAAATTAATCAAAAAAATATGTTATATTTATTTTGCTAAGAATTCGTATTCGAATAATTACAGTACAATAACAACTAAAATGAACTGGAAAATACAAGAAAGGAGATGAAACAAAAGTTTTGGCTGAGAATTCGTATTCGATACGGGTCCCTTAAAACAAATTTTGAGCCTTCCAAGAGAACTCGTTTGTTTCCCAGTGTACAACAGCAGAAACAGTATGTATTGTCGGGAAACACCTGAAAAAATACCTTGAGAAGAAGGAGAAGGATCAAGAACAACTTGTTGGAAAATACTTTAGCTGTGTGTGTTATTGAATTGCTCTAAATTCTGGTGTGTTTAGAACCAATGAACACCTTTGTATTTATAGGGATAAAACAATCAAAACATCATGATTAGGAATTAAAACGAAAATCAATTGTTTTGAATGTCTTCAATGCAATTTATTTGCTTTAATTTCTAAGATCGTAACAACTGTTTGAATCTGTTTCAACTTTCTGTGTAAACATTAAGTGTGAACCAAAGTTGATCATCCGGACCTGGAAATTGGTCACCCGGAGTTATGCCACGTCACGCGCGCGCGAGTTAGGGTGCTTCCACTGATAGGAGGCTCCTACTAGTGTTTGTCTTAAAGGAAACAATATCCTTAAGAGACTCCTACTGATATACAACTCAAAGTTTGCCTCCCTCCTATGTGACAGAAGTTTCCCACTTTTTCTTCAAATTTTCGCAACTATTCGTAACTTCAAACACCGACTTTGAGCATCAATATCTCATTCATCTTAGCTCCAATTTGGACGTGTTTTGGTTCGTTGCAAAGCCCTCATAACATATAACACAAACCCATAATAGGCAAATAGACATTATTGGCATATATTTATTTCTGTCCAAATTTGAAAAAAAACCATTTTATAACTTTGTGAAAAACAAAATTTTCACATAAATTTCCAACAATTTCACTCTTTTAACATTATACTTTATCAACCTTGTAATGTATTAATAGTAAATAATATTTTGCTATAGTCACTGATATCATTTTATAAAGCATGGTTTTCTCTCTCTCTCTCTCTCTTTCTATATATATATATATATATATATATATATGGGAGTGTTAGTTTGAAAACCCACTTGAATTGAAAAACACCCAAAAAAACCCTATGTAACTAATTAAAAAAAATTATGATAAGTTTAGTACATATTTTCGTCATTTTTTATATAAAAAAAGCACCGCGTACTTTTTTTTAAAAAAATGTGTAAAAAATGGAAAAAACCCCCGTTTTTGGTCATGTTACATACGCAGCATTTTCAGTTACATAATACAAATTAAAAAAAACGGTCGGCGGTTTTTAATTTTTTTTATAAAAAAGTGTTGAAATTATATATACAATTTATCCTAAAAAGCATTTTAATTTTTGATAGAGTTTTCACAACTCTAGTGGGTTTTCATCACACACACACACATGAAATCACTCATTTATTTATGGATTATTGTATTTTAATAATCTCACCTTTTACCAATTGGCCGATAATAATCCCAACTGAGAATATTCTTACCACCGGTCCCTACTTTCAAACTATTTTTTTACATTGGACTCCTCGTTAAAAAAACTTAACGCCGTTAGAGTTTATATGACATGGACATCTGCAAACCGCCGGAAAGTCGAGCCAAGCTAGCAATGGTCTCGTGTTGGCTTTTGAAATTGGCTTTGGTGGTGTTTAACTGGTCTCGTTAAACACCACCGTTTTCTCTGTTTGGACTTTCCGGACCCACGAGACCAGTTAAACACCACCAGAGCCAATTTCAAAAGCCACCACGAGACCACTGCTAGCTTGGCTCGACTTTCCGGCGGTTTGCAGATGTCCACGTCATATAAACTCTAACGGCGTTAAGTTTTTTTAACGGGGGGTCCAATGTAAAAAAATAGTTTGAAAGTAGGGACCAGTGGTAAGAATATTCTCAATTGGGATTATTAGCGGCCAATTGGTAAAAGGTGGGATTATTAAAATCCAATAATCCTTTATTTATTTATCGTTGGTGATTTTAGTGTCATTAATAACGTTTAGTAAAATTAGATTTGGCTAAGACCAAATTAGAAATTGGAATAAAAGTTTATATAAGTTAGAAGGTGTGAGTTCACACTCGTTTCAAGACTATTCTAATTCCGATCACTAAGGAATCTCTAAGGTTCTAAGTGACAAAGCCCCTAGACCATGAGGATTCCATGGATAACGCCCTTAGTGCGGTCCAAAGCGCTGAAAAGTTGCTTGAAAATGATCGTCCACGGTAATTGATATTCAGTACTTAATTGCCACTAATCATTAATGGTAATTGAGATAAGTGACAATAATGCATACGTAGAAACTAACCACACAGTGGCAAGTGACTAGCATTGACAACTAATTTCATAAGTGGAAACTTGGTCCAACAACAACTAATTAGCACTAACTAAGTTGCTAATAGCTTGCCTCTCAGGAACAATAACCGATTTACTACTGATGGAGTTCATGTTTCTCACCGATATAACTAAATAACAGCTAGCGATTATAATTCCAACTGTCATACTATTTAGCGAAGAGTTGCAACGTTTCCCTATATAAATTAAATCTTTTGGTTCATTTAACATATGAATTTACAACTTTGTTTTTCACGGAAAGACATTCTCCTTCTTTGCAGAACTTTTAGGTTTTATCTGATTATTGATTTCTGGGTTAGGATATGGTAAAAAGGGTTTTAAAAATAAAAAGGGTAAGAAGGATTTTGAGTTTGACAAGTGTCCTTTTATTATTTTAGAAGGGAAGACATATTGGTCATTGTGTCAAATATGTCAGGTCATTGTGTCTAATGTCAGGTTTGGTTATCGTGTCTAATGTCAAGTCATTGTGTTAAATATTTTTCATCATTGTGTTTTACGTTTTAGATAATTTCGTGTTATTTTTGTCACTGTTTTTTATGTATTATATATAAAACAGTGATGGAAAATATTTTACATTAGACACAATGATGAAAAATATAAGTTAATGAACTATTATAATATCTAATTTTGACGGTTTTAACATTTTAAGGGAGCCGGAAAACATAAGTTTTTTTTGTTTTTTTATATAACAGCACTATACTCGTTTTAAATATAAAAAACATTCGTTTTCATCATTGTGTTTTAAATTTATATAATTTCGTGTTATTTTTGTCACTGTTTTTTTATTTATTATATATAACACAGTGATGAAAAATATTTGACACGATAAATCGACATTAGACAAAATGACCTGACATTAGAAAAATATTTGACATTATACACAATGATGAAAAATATTTGACATGATAATTTGACATTAGACACAATGACGAATAATAATCACAATGAGCTGGAAAACGTAAATTTTTTTCGTTTTTGTATATAACAACAGTATACTCGTTTTAAAAATAAAAAAGCGCTCGTTTTTATGATGTAATTTTTGTTAAAAATAACGTCGTATGTAAAAGTTATGAACGTTTAAAATGAGGGGGACTTGATAAAAAGTTAACAAAAATGGTAATGATTAAAATACTTTTCTAACAACTTGTGTTTTCTAAATTGTTTTAACATGGAATTATTTTAGTAAATAGATAAAATATCATTTTAATTTGAAACTCGCTAAATTGTTTTCTATTTTCGTTTTCCATCAAATAGACTATCTATTCCTTTTTATCTGACTGAACTGAAACAAAATTATATTTTATGAAAATATGTCCCTAATAAATAAAAAATAATTTCCTTCAAATAAAAACTTAAAATATAAAACACAATGAATATATCCGTTTTATCTAGTGGTCTTGGATGCCTACGGAGCAGGACCCACGCGATACCGACCCAAATTGTATCATTCCGTGTCTGCTTTTAAGCGATATGAACTAAACTAAAAAGTATACAAAACATCTCCCTCGTGATAAGAAGTTACCACGTTTAGTCCCTATATCTACGCTCAATATAATGTAAATGTAAATTTTAAGATCACATCAAAATTTTTTTCGAAAAACGAATTATAAAATCGAGGCTCTTTTAATAAAAGTACATTATTTTTTTTGAATCTTAACACATGAGAATATTATAATACACATTTTTTTATATAATTTCTTAAATTCACACAATCACACGTATTAAAGTTGAAGTGAATTTTAGTAAAAAAAACTTTTTCACGTATTAAACAACTTATTTTTTTTTTTATAGTCATGCCATCCCTTATTTAGTACGAAAGGTATAGAAAAGGACCGTTTTAGAGCACATGTGATTCAAAGGGGGTTTAATGAAAATGAAAGGGAAAACATGGCTTTATTTTAATAAACGCATGCATTACTTTGAAAAAGCGAAAAAACACTCCCTCAGTTTCCCCTCCGTTTCCGGCAAAGCAACCGACACTATGCCTAACAAAACATGGTTAAAAGTTAACCCACGTGATAAACGCCATGATCATACTTTCTCATTTTCGGGTCGGGTCAACCCACCCGATATCAGGTTTTAGTTTTATGAAACACTTGGAAAATTATATCTATTGTATAAATGTTTTAGGTCTTTTAACACCCTTTTTGTTCTGTATTTTTTTCTCACCTCATTATTAAATGAAAAGCAAATACACAAACATGTTTTTACAAATAATCATCATAAATTTACTCTCCATTTACACTTCACTTACACTCGATTTCACTTGTACGTTTCTCTATTTCGTTTAAAATCATCATTTTGAGACAAAACAAGTGTAAATGGAGCGTAAATTTATGATGTTATGTTACTGGAACTGCTATTGACAACAAAAGTTAAATTTATGACTGTCACCAGTTAAATTGATAGTATGAATAGTTATCAACCAATAGGCCATAGTTTAGATTACTAATCCAATTTGCCAATTTAGTAAGATTGTTAAGGATCAAGCATTTGCTACCCAAGACTTATAGGTGATGTATGGAATACCTTTGAAGAGTTCATGAGGGATTTTTATTGTAATGTTGCTAGTTTCTCTCAACCAGTGGTGGAGCCAAATAGTAGGGAACGGGTTAACTCGATACCAGTTAATTTCGCGTCTCATATGTAACATGTAATAAGAAAATTTCGATCGACATAATTGGTTTTATAAAAAAAATTTGACCCTGTTGGCATAAAAAAACTATATATATCTTTTACTAAAGAAAAAAGTTATCTAAACCTTTTACATATTAAAAAAAACTTATAGTTTACAAATTAAGCCCAATTACCTAATTTTTAATAGTGGAGTTTAAATCATTAAAGGTCGTGTTTTATATTTAAAATTTTAACCTAATAAGGCAATAACCATTATATAACATGTCAATTATTTAACCTAAACTAAAAAAAAGGTCGCTTAAACTGAATTTTGATTAAAGGTATGATATCTTATGTGTTTTTTTCAATGACAATGTACTTTTATTATGATATTGGTTTTTATTATGTGATTCGACCCGATCCGTAAATTTTAACTCCGGGTTATTATAAACCCGAGTATCGGAAAAAAAATGACGTCATAGGAAAAAGTTCCTGGCTCCGCCACTGCCCTCAACAACCTAATTAGATGAGACGTATGTGAAGCCGAAGTGTTATGTGAGATTTCATACTTATCATAATACGTTTTAAATCCATTTCATTATCAAATTCTTTGTCCTGCGCTATGGAGCTTGAATAAGTCATACAAACTTGTTGATTTTGAATTTTCTTAATTCAGAATTTAATTGATTCAAAAGTTTCATTATCTTTAAAAACAAATTCTAGTATATATGCATAAAATAATTATTAAAAACAACAAAATTATAAAAGAAATATCATTTTTGTTTTTGAGTGACTTAACTACTATCGATGCTTTTGTTTATGTATGATTATTTGTAATCATTTTCATAATATAATATAAAATTATGCAAGTAGTAAAGTTTGAAAAAAAAATAAAAAAGAAAGAAAAAATTAATTACAAGGATGGTCCCTGTGTTTGGTCAAATTACAGATTTAATCTCTAACTTTAAGAAATTATGAATTTGGTCCAAACAGTTTGCACGATTGTAACACTTTTTATCCCTAAAATGGATGGAGGTTTAATTTTTTCTGTTAAATAGGTGTGAAAAGATCAAAACACCCTTAAAAATAAATAAATAAAAACAAAAATAATATATGAAACAATTAAAACAATTAAATATTAAATTAAATGTGGGTCCCGCCTCAATTCAACTTCGATCCTTCATCTTCCCCCTCAACACCACATTTTTCCGGCCACCTCTGACGACGACCCTTAAATTCTAACAACCATTTTTTCACACCAAACACAAACACGACATCACCTTTGTTTGTCTCCACAACCACATCGGGTTTATGTAACGGGGGAGGTCGGTTCTGGGCCCACCACCACCACATCGTCGGTAAGACTCGTTTTTCCGATCTCCATCTACAACATCATATCAACTCCACTTCCCACCGTCACTTCTCTCATCTCCAGGGGCGGCCCTTAGGGGAGCGGGGAGGGCGACTGTTTGGGGCCCGATCTCCTAAGGGGCCCGTAGTTTTAAATTTATATATATAAATTATATATATATATATATATTTATAAAAGACCCAACTTGTATTATTCATTTATCCTATTAATCCACTTAGAAATTAAAAAAAGGCTCACTACTTGTATTATCCATTTATCCTATTAACTTGCTTAGAAATTAAAAAAAGACCCTCTAGATTTTCAAACTTATTAAAAAATAACAAAATAAGTGGGCTGGGGCTGGAGCGGGAATTAAAAAAGGCCCACTACTTGTTAATCGTTATTCGTTTGTTGTAGTTTTTTATTATGTCATTATTAGTTTATATCCGTTTTTTTACATGTTCGGGGCCCAAATCGTTTGTGGATTCTCGGGACCGGCCCTGCTCATCTCCAACGCAATGTAAAGTTGATACTTTTCCTCAAATCAGATCCTTTTCATGAACCAGACTTGCAATATCGATGGACAACTAAGATCTGCAACAAACCCGCCCCTTCTCTCTTTCGATCTTCTTCTAGATCCATGAAGCATCGATTTTTTCTGTGGAGCGATGGGGAAGACAAAAAGAGGAGACAGGTGGATTTGGGGGGTTCGATGGAAAGTCCACTTCAATCGGTGAGTTTTTGGCCGAAAGGTGACAACACTGGTGGAGACGACACGAAAGTCGACTTCTATGGATATCGCCGGTGGTGCCGATACATATGTAATGTATCTTGGTGACGGGGTAGAAGGGTTTGATGTTAGCGCTAACCCACCGACGGGCGGTCCATGGATCAGTGAGAGAAAGGATGTCACCATTGGGCACGGTGACGGAGACGAGGACGCCGGTGCAGGCAGTGGCGGAGCTTGAAAATTTTCGCGGGGGGCCGGAAATTTTTTTTCATATAGGTGGGCCGTAACTATAAAATTTTCGGCGAAATACATATAAATTAATACTACTGAGCGAAAAATCGACCGAATACGTATTTATTAACACTCGAAAAATCAGGGGGGGGAGGGGCGGGGCCCCCTCGAGCCCTTTATATCCTACGCCCCTGGGTGCGGGCGAAGGCTTTTAAGACTTCTGGGTATCGCCGACAGCTGAAAAGATAAAGGAGGAAGTGGGCCCAAAATGTTTTATTAATTTATTATATATATAATTATATACATACACAGTTATTATTCTTTATTTAAAAAAAGGTGGGACCCTTATTTAGTGTTTTTTTATTAAGGGGTATTTTGGTTTTTTTTCATCCTCATTTAACCGAAAAAATTAATCCCATCCATTTTAGGGATCAATACTATTATGATTGTGCAAAACTGTTGAGAATAAATTCGTAATTTTTTAAAGTTATGGACTTAATTTGTAATTTAGCCAACTAGAGGGACCATCCGCATAATTAATTAAAAGAAAAAAAGAATTTATTTGTCAAGAGACTTAGGTCCTCCACCTCACAAGTAGATGAAGCTAAACCTCAAAAACCTTTGTCTCAACCCCCATGGATTTATGCAAATCTAAACATTTCCAATTCTAGAGATAGAAACAGATTGATTTAGAGAGAGAAACTATTTCAATGGCCAAAACACCCACCACCACCACCACCCACTTTCCCGACGACTTCAAATGCCCTATTTCTCTCGAGATAATGACGGACCCAGTCATCCTTTCCTCCGGCCACACCTTCGACCGCTCTTCAATCCAACGCTGGCTTGACGCCGGCCACCGTACTTGCCCAATTACCAAACTACCCCTCTCCGACTCACCCTCTCTAATCCCTAACCACGCCCTTCGCAGTCTTATTTCCAATTACACCGCCCTCAATTTACCCAAATTCAATCAAAATCAAGAAGACCCAGAAATCCAAATCTCGAATTTGACTTCGAAATCGTCGTCGCCGGAGGTGAAACTTGTTTCAATTGAACAACTCTGTCAGCTTTCGAAGCGTGATTTTGAGCTGCGTAAACGGTTGACGGAGTCTGGGGCGGTGGCGGCGGTGTTGAACTGTGTTTCGATGAAAGATTTGGTTAATTTGCAAGAGAAAGCTTTGAAATTGCTGTTGAATTTGAGTTTAGATGATGATAATAAGGTGGGTTTGGTGGCTGAGGGTGCGATTGGTGACATAATTGCTGCTTTATGCGGCGGCGGGTCTGCAGATTGCAGGGCGACGGCGGCGACGGTGTTGACTAGTCTTGCGGTGGTGGAAGTTAATAAAGCTACAATTGGGGCATACCCTTTTGCTATTAGAGGGTTAATTACACTTTTGAGGGAAGGGGGTGGGCGTGAGAGGAAAGAAGCTGCAACTGCCCTGTATGCACTCTGTTCTTTTCCAGATAACCGGAGACGAGCGGTGGAAGGCGGGGCGGTGGAGATTTTGGTGAATTCGTTGAATTCGGGGCTCGAAAGGGCGGTTGAGGTATTGGGTTTATTGGCAAAGTGTAAAAGAGGGAGGGAGGAAATGGTGAGGCTTGATGGTTGTGTAAAGATTTTGATTCATGTGTTGAGTAATGGGAGCTCAAGAGGCGTTCAATACGCGCTTTTGACGTTGAATTCGCTTTGTTTGGGTAGTGAAGTGATTTGTATGGAGGCATTGAAGGAAGGTGCATTTGAATTGTGTTTGAGGTTTTTGGAAGATGATAATGAGAAGGTTAGAAGGAATGCTTCTAGTTTGATCAAGGTTTTCGGTGGTGCGGGTTGAGGTCAGTTGTGTTCTAATTTTATGTTTCAAAAATTTGTTCAAAAGAAGAAAAAAGAAGTTTAGGTTTTGGTTGAAATGATGTTGTCAATTGGTATATTGTACATTTGCAATAAAGTTGGCCAAAAAATAGGAAGTTCCTTGTTGTAACATGTCAATAGAAAGTTCAATTTTTGTTCATTATTGTATCTTTTAATTATTTCTTTGCTCATGTTAGATTAAACATCATAACACACTCTAAAACATAGTATGTATATCAACAACATATATATAATGTGGGGCGTTATAGATTGTATTCTAGTTATCTTAGATGGTTTCTTTCATGTGTTTTCAAAGTGATGGTGACATTCAAGAATAAGCTATAACTAACTGCAAGAAAGTGATTGAAGTTACCAATAGTTAGGTAATTTCACATTTAACCTCAAAGATCACTTTTGTTGCAACAACAATGTCTTACTTCTCTAAATATATGATTATACTGGCTCTAAGAAAGATAATTAGGAAATCAGTATCCAAATCAAATTAAGTGATCTTTGAGGGTCATCCAAAGTCCAAACACCCTCTTAGGATTTATATAACAAGGTTTGTAGCACATCCAAGCACCCCCTTAGTAATTTCTGACACATTCACGAGTTTGGGCTTACTCTAAACGGGTTTGGCTCAGTTTCGGGTCAAACCCGTGAACACGTTTAGCTAAACGGGTCGTGTTCGTGTCAACCCGGAAGGTGCGCGGGTTAACCCGTTTGACCCATTTATTTTTTTATTTACTCTTATAAAATGTGTTTTGTGTAATAACTTCAACTATTTGAGTATTTTTTATACCAAAATTTGAAAGTTTAAAAATAAATTGGCATAGTTTAAACATAATTGCTTCAAGAAAAAAAAAATATGTAAGTTTAGAATTTTAAAGTATTAGTATGCAAAAAAAGAAAGTTAAGTTTATTTCTTTTCGGTTAAATGGGTAGTGTTCATGTCAACCCACGAATACACATGTCGTGTTCGGGTTCATGTGTCTGACTCAATTTTCATGTTCGTGTTCATGTCGGCTTCGACCCGTCAACCCGCGAACACGACTCGTTTAGCAGCCCTAGTTGTGGGTCGGGAGTCCCAATTCATGGTATTAAAGCTTAGTTTTTATTCTACTAATTACCTTTAGACTTAGAACTTGTACATTTTATGTCTTAAATTTTTCTTAAAAAAGGTGTCAACTTTCAATTCTTTATATAAAATCCTACTTAAATTCACAGTAGGCGAAAATGGGAACTTCTTTAGTTTTTTTTTTTTTTTTTATCTTTTGTATCGATGAATCTTGCATGATATGATCGGATTAATTGGGTGGTAAGCACGCTCTCATTTTGCAAGCACCGTGAAACATCTTTTTCAAGATCTTGAGCCATTGTTATGCAGTAGCTTCTTGTTCAATGCCTGAATACAAAGGTAAACCAGGAACAAATTGTACCTTCAGTACTGCATGATGTACCGTATTTCATGAAGTACAAGATTTGATGCAGGTAAAGATCATCAACTTCTGTAAGTCAACTGTTTGACTTGTTTAGTTTAGTTCATCTGTCTACTTCCATCCATTTTAGTATTCATTGCAGATCAATCTGTTCAACAACTCTGTATTCTGTGTGGTTGGATCAAGTAATCAATGCAGATGGTCAAATACCCTAAAGTCAAACATTCGAGGTGTGTTGATTTTACTGAGATTAAATCCTTAGAAACTGAAAACAAAGGGATCTTCAAAGATTTCTTAAGGGAACATCTGTTTGTACACCCCCACATGTTATTTGTACACCCCTCTCTTTTTTTACACAATACAACCGTATTGTGCTTTTTTTACACAATACGGCTGTATTGTGCGTTTTTTGACACAATGCGGCCGTATTGTGCAACACGATACGATCAATGTGACATGTCTGGACGTTTTGTAAGCTTGATTTTTTCCTATACGACCCGTATAGCACCTATACGAGTCGTATAGGCGTAATGGGGGTGGTGTACGTATAGCATGCCGCTTTCTTATTTAGAGGAACAATAGAGCCTGCCGGCTTATGAAAGTGACGTTTTTGACTAAATAATCACATGATTAATGACTTCGGCAGCATGGAAAGATAGGTGAGTCGAGTGGGTTGTTGACGGGTGAAAAAGGGTTCATTTTTAAGTACCTTTTTATGGTTACGAAACAATATTAATTTTACATATTTGACCTCTTATCCAGGCTGATTTATTTCTGTCACAAATCATTCTAACATCTAAATATGCATTATTCGTTTGTACCTTACAGTAGTGGTTCACGACTTCACGGGGTGGTATTTAGATTTTAGACGCACGTTAGGAAATAAAGAAGGCTCCAACCTCAAAGAATGAAATCATATTCATAGTCATTGGCGGAAAGCCCACAACTTCTGATGCTAAGAGGGGGGGGGGGGGGGGTCAGTTTTTAAACCGAAACTAAACCGTTTTTTGAACCGGTTATTCAAAAACCGTTTTGTAACCAATCCAAGTCGTCGGTTTGGGGATTCAGTGAGCCGAACCGGTTAGGAACCGATTGTTTAAGAACTGGTTTTTTTAACCGATCCATACCAGTTAAACGGCTATTATTATTCCCATAAAAAAACTAGCCGTTTTCTAATGGCTATATAGCCGTTTATAGACGTTAAATCGACTTTTCTAGACCATTTCCCCACATATGTTAGTATAAATAGGTATTGGGTGTATTGGTTTGATCACAACAACTTATCTAGCTCTAAAAAACACAAAACACGCTCACAAACTCTCAAGTCTAAAAAACGCTCAAATGGCAGGCTCGAGTGAACTAAATGTGGTGAGGATTATACCAACAACAAGGAACAAGAATATTTTGTCAAAATTCGATTTATGCGAATTGTCAAACGGTACTCAAAAGGCCTGTTTCAAGAATTGTAATACGTTTCCCAAATCCGATTGGGGTTAGGGTTGCAGAGATGGGGATGTTAAGGTGGATGTGTGGCCATATAAGGTTAGACGAGATTAGGAATGAGGTTATTAGGGATATTTTAGGGGTAACAAGAATTTCAGATAAGATAAAGGATGGAAAATTGAGATCATTTGAGCATGTGAGTAGGAGACAGATGGCGACGCCCGTGTGAATGTGGAAACCCTCATAATGGAGGGGAAGAGGGAGACCAAAACTTATATGAGAGGAGCATATTAGATAGTAGAGTAAACTACAGTTTTCGTCCCTGACTTTTGTCCCTGTTAACAGGTTCAGTCCCTCCTTAACAATATGGGTCATTGATGTTACATTTCTTAACAGTTTACGTCCCTCGCGCTAACGCCCGTCCAATCTGCCGTTACTTCCCCCTCACGTGCCCCTCACGTGAGGGGTATTTTCGTCTTTTCGCATCTCTTATATTACGACTTCTGAATCATCTTCCATCACACCCCCGATTGAAGCATTTCCATCACACCCCCGATTGAAACTCTAATAGATCCCGATTGAAGTATTCCATGGCAATGTGGGGCTCGTTATGGATGGTTCATGGTGGAGAGCAAGAGTTCGATCCATACGAGGTTTATGGTAAGGTTTATTTCTAGGTTAGCAATTCTGCATTTTTTTTATAGTGTTTGACTTATTCATCGTTTTTTTCTTTTAAATCAGTAAATGAACCTAATATGTTCAGTATAAAAATCTTCCATGGTGGTGAATTTGCCAACTCTCCTAGTAGGAAGTATATAAATGGTAAGTCTGACTACATTGATATGGCTGATGCTAATGATTTTGATCAGTTTGTGTTGGTGGAGATGATTAAATCATTAGGCTACCCATGTGATATGGTCTTTTACTATCATTATAAGCTTCCAAACTTGGATTTGGACGTAGGTCTAAGGATATTGGGTAGGACTGCTGATGTAGTTCAGTTGTGTTCATTAGTGGAAACTGTCAAAGTGATTGAAATTTATGTTGAGCATTGGTACACAAAAATTAATAATTTTTTTCTTCAGCATCAAGTAGAGGTTGAATGTACTGATCATGGGGAAATAGGTTGGGAAATTGGTTCTGATATAGAGAGGCAAAAATGCAGTCTTATGTAGATGACAAGCCTGAGACTCATTTAGATGACAAACCTAGGACTGGGACTGATTTAGATGATAAAGTTAGGACTGTTTTAGAAAACAAACCTAGGATTGGTACTGATAAAGAAGGTGATGTTAGGTCTGATGATGATGTCTCTGAAAAAAGTGATGACCTTGGGTCTGATGTAGAGGAAGATGACTCTGATTATATAGTAGATGACAACTTTGTAGAGGATCTAAAAGTGGACATGGAGGACTTCAGGTCTGCTGTTGATGACTTGATGAGGATTTAGAAGTGGGAAATGAGAGCATGAATGAGGATACTGTGAATGTTGACATGGAAGATTTTGAAAGCAATAGTGCAGATGATTTGCCACCATCAAAGAAGGATCTTAAGGAATTGAGGCAGAAAGCAAAAGAAGGTTATATTACAAAATCTCCATTCTATGTGGGACAAGTAATTCATGACAAGGAAGAGATGAAGTGTATAGTAAAGGCGCATGCCATTGAAACCAGAAGACAACTTTTCATTGAGAAAAATGACAAGTTCAGGTTTAGAGTAGTTTGCAGGAGGACTAATTCTGATTTCACAGGTGCTGAGTGTTCAAATACTAGTGAATTAAAGGTAAAAAAAGCATTAAAAATAAGCCTGCACCAAAAGTACAGTGTTCCACAAGTGATGAAAAAGCATTAAAAAAACCTACCCCACCTAGGAAAAAGTATCCAAAGCCTACTTGCCCTTGTTCTTTGCATATCTCTAGGACATATACTTCAGATCCATGGTGTGTGAAAACTTTAATCAGGCAACACCAATGTTTACAAACCCGAGAAATAAATCTATAAACCATGGGATTTATAACAAGAGAGATTGCACCTTTAATTGATGGTAACCCTACAATACCATTGGCAACTTTGCAGGATCAACTTCAAAAGAAACATCAGATCCAAATCTCATTGATGAAAGTGTCCAGGGCTAAAGCCATTGCCACAAAGAAAATGTTTGGTGATTACCAAGACCAGTATGGGTTATTGAGAGACTACTGTGAGGAGTTGATTAGATCCAACCCTGGGTCTACTGTTAAGATTGATTTTGAAACAGAACCAAATCAAAGTAGTCCAACTAGGAGGTTCAGGAGGGTGTACATCTGTTTTTATGCTTTGAAAGTAGGTTTTAGAAAGTGTAGGAAGGGGATTATTGGTTTGGATGGATGTTTCATGAAAGGTCCATACCCTGGACAAATATTGACTGCTGTAGGTGTTGATGCCAATAATGGTATTTATCCAATAACATATGCACTGGTTGAAGCTGAAAGTAAAGACTCTTGGACATGGTTCTTAACATGTCTTGGAGATGATCTTGATCTAAGTAATTTCACATTCATAAGTGACAGGCAAAAGGTACATCTGTTTTCATTCTGAACCTGTTATATTCATAAGTGTACAACTTTTTTTAACCTGTTTTGAATGTTAGGGCCTTGTACCTGCATTATCCAAGATGTTTCCTAGTGCTGAGCACAGGTACTGCCTGAGACACATCCATGACAATACGAAGTCAAAGTGGAGAGGAGGAGTATTCAAAAACATGCTTCGGAGCTGTGCTAGTGCTACCAATGTTCCTGTATTTGACAGAAAGATGGAGGAAATAAGACAGTTGGATTCCAGTTTGTATGGATGGCTAAAGCAAATTCCACCCGGCAGTTGGTCCAGGGCACATTTCAGTGGTAATTAGCTTGATTATTGTATGTTATGTTATTAATTTATTAATGAAAAATTAATTCATGTTTGCTGGCCTAAACAGGAAGGTCAAAGTGTGATGTGCTTCTTAACAATCTTTGTGAAGTATTTAACAAGCAGTTAATTGGGGCTAGAGACAAACCTGTCATAACTTGTTTATATTTCATAAGACAATACATGACAAAAAGAATCATTGTGGTGAATAGGGTGATTGCAAAAAGTGAAGGGCCATTGACACCCTATGCAACTAAAATGTTCAATGCCATTAAAGAGGAAGCCTCTAAATACAATTTTCGTATGGCTGGTTTCCACAAATATGAGGTACATTCCTATTTTTTTCATAATAATATTTGTAAAGATGTGTTCTAAAATATGGTTTAATGTCTTAGGTGAGTATGCCTGGGTCTGATCAACGTGTAGTGAATATGGACCAGAGGATATGCAGCTGCAGGAAATGGGAATTAACTGGCATGTCATGCAAACATGCAGTGGCATGCATATAGGACATGGCTCAACATGGTTTTAATGTAGATATTCTAGAAAAATGGGTTTATGAGGTTTATTGGCTGAAAACTTGGAAGGATGTATACAACAACACACTTGAGCCAATTAATGGTAAAGGATTGTGGATCCCATCTGCTTGTCCAACCACACTGATTGCACCCAAACATCATACTCAGATTGGTAGACCTAAGAAGAAGAGGAAAAAGTCAGTGTTTGAATTACAAGAACTAGTTTCAAGTAAAGGGAAGTTGACAAGGAAAGGAGGTACTGTCAAATGTGGAAAATGCAAAAACCTTGTTCATAACCCTAAAGGATGTAAAGGTCAGAATCATGCACAAGGAGGGTCAGGGTCACAGCCACAGCTACAGCCTGCATCTCAGTCGGCCCCCAAACCATCTCAGGGTTGAATTGGGCTTTTGTACTCTCAGGGGTTGTAATCACTTTTGTTGAACAATTATGGTTTGTAGTTTGTTTCTGAACAATTATGCAGTTTCTAAATTATATTTGTAACGGGTTGTAATATGTTGATGAACAATGTAATGTTTGTGAACAATTATGTAGTTTCTAAACTGTTGGTAATGGTAATATTTTGGTAATGTTATTTGTAATTTTACAGGTTGGTAATGGTAATGTTTTGACAGGCTGTAGCCTGTTTTGGCAGCATGTTTTGGCAGGCATATGCAACATGTTTTAGTAGCATGTTTTGGCAGGAACAACATGTTTTGGCAGGCATCTGCAGCCTCTAACAGTCACAAATGCAACGGTCATTTTATAGGACTAATACATATATTGTTCAGGTTGTAGAGTTTAACAACATTTCACCAAATAGAAATGGCCGAAAGTGTGGATTCTAACTCTCTGCAGGTTGATGAGGTGCATAATGATAATGAGGTAGATGAGGTGCATAAGGTTGATGAGGTTGTTGACTCTGCTAAGAAAAGTGTTGAACAAGAGCAAACACAAGTGGAGCCCGAGTACTGTAATCCATATCAACAATATGACCCTGAAGTTTTGAAAAAGGCTTGGGATTATGACAGTCCCGAAGTGGATGTGGAGCCAGACTACCAAAATCCATACGCGGACGAGCATGATTCAGAACCAAACTGGTCAAATGATGACTGTAATTGGAAATGATCTTGTAATTTGTTAAGTATTTTACTGTAATTTGTTTGTTCAGTATTGTAATGTAAGCAATGTATGAACTTGGAAATAAATTTGTAATTTGGTCAGTATTGTATGCAGGCTGTTAAACTCAACTTTTATTGAAATTAAACGCATTACAAAGAAACTGAATTATACATTAAGTACATTACAAAGAAACACCAACTAAAACCTATTATAATCTTCAGCTTTCTTGCTTCATTAGCTTTTGCAATAGCTAAATCTTGATGTTCGTTCATTCTTTTTAGCAGTCTAGGTATAACCTTCTTTGACCTTGCACAAATCAGAGGATCTGACCATTTCACAAAACCACACCTTGCTCTCTGACAATTCACCAAACCACACATCAACAAAAAACAAAAAAAAGTATAAGAATTAGGTTGAAGTTGAAACTTACACATCAATGGAAGCGACGGCCAGGGTTTGCTTCCGTCCATGAAGTTCGAATTAGTGTAAGAGACCCACAAGAACAAAATGGTGGTGAATCGAGACCGTTTGAACCGAAATAACTTTCTTGAGGCCAACTGTTACTAGAATTGGACATCCTTGAACTCATAATTGTTGAAAAAAATTTACATGATGGATGGATTTGGGGATAAATGAGAAATTAGGTTTCATTTGTTGATATTGGGGATTTTAATATGGCCGTTGTAATATAAGAGATGCGAAAAGACGAAAATACCCCTCACGTGAGGGGCACGTGAGGGGGAAGTAACGACATATTGGACGGACGTTAGCACGAGGGAGGTAAATTGTTAACAAATGTAACATCAAGGACCCATACTGTTAAGGAGGGACTAAACCTGTTAACTGGGACAAACGTTAGGGACGAAAACTGCACTTTACTCTAGATAGTATTTACACATTCACACATGGAAAACATTTTGTCTTATCTAATGTATGTAAATAATACTAAGTTTGTTTTCTTGTAGTTGAATTTTCTTCTAAACTAGATATATAAAGAAAAACATCATAATAAAAAATATCTCCGAACTTCCAAAAGAAAATTATATGAACAATACTTTCAATCAAAATGGTCATTTGCTTCATGCAAATAGTTCCTCTGTAATTTAAACTTCGTCATTAGCTAAGAGTAGATAAATTATGTCTATAATCTCTATTATTTACTCCACCCTACAATTATTTTTAATTATTAAGACGGAGGCTGTTACAATTTTCTGTTAAATTATTATAAAAAGTCTATTTTATTATTTAATTAAAAAACATATAAAAATCAAATAACAAAAAAAGTTAATTGCACAAATGGTCCATGTGGTTTGATCAAATTACACGTTTGGCCAACAGATTTTAAAAATTACAAGCTTAGCCTAAACGCTTGTGACCTGGTTGCACCCAGTGACGGATTTAGCATAGGGGCCAGGTGTACTTTCGACGTGCAGTGGAATTTTTTTTTGTCGTTTTATGTTTCCCGATACCGCTGAACGAAATTTTAGATACCCCTAAAATTTTCTTACAAATCTCAAGACTAACCTTAAAATTTTATAAAAACCCAATAAATTATAATAAAAACAGTATTCTACTAATTAAACTTAGCATTTGAGCTTTAATTAAACATTTGGGGTTAATTTAAAGCCTAAATGTTTAAATAAAACATTTTAATTATAGCCCAATACCCAAATTCTTGATCCAAATATCCATCCATGATCCATCTACACCATCCATACCATCGTCGGCTAAGAGCCCAAGACTCTGAACGACGAGGATGAATAGAAGCAGACGCTGCACCACAGGGGCCATGTCCATCCGTCGCACACCACTGACCACCGCCAATCCGCCACTGATTCCACCATCGTCCAGCTCCAGCATCCGCTATTCCCATCAATTCATCAATCCTCATTAAGGTATTCTACTAATTTTGATTTAGGGTTTATATGCAATTTTTGATTTAGTGTTTATATGCAATTTTTGATTTAGTGTTTATATGTGTTATTGGGTGAAATTGGACTTTAGAATAGAGTTTAGTTGTTTTTTTTAGTTGTTATAACAACTTGTTATTGTGTATTTGATATTTTGATTATAGGGAAGATCAAAGATGAAACCACAAACTAAACAAGCTCAAATTGGTAAATTTTTTGAATGTACGAAAAAAAACCCAGCTGTTGTATGAAAAAAAAATTGTTTCATTTACTTGAATGTATGAAAAAAAATTTGTTTCATTTACTTGAATGTACGAAAAAAAAATGTTGGACCGATACCACTGAATTTTTTTCCTAGATCCGCCACTGGTTGCACATTTAGCAACTGTCATTAATACCGGTTAGTTTTTAATAGAAAATTAGCCCATGTGTCATCCACGTGACTTACGATTGTAAACTTAACCCTAAAAATGAGTTAAAACAAGTAAAAATTCATAAAAATCACTAGTTTTTTTTAAAGTTTTTGAGTTTGCAAGACTAAGCGTAGATCTTGTGGATTGCATTACCTATTTTCTATTCACCTAGGACATGTATAATTTTGATGAGTGTCCTCAAAACTATTTTTACTTCCGTTTCCTTCTTAAATTTATTAAACCAAAAAAATTCATGTTTAACATTTTTACAAACATACCCGCTCTCTAACTTTTTTTTTTCACTTAATATATTCCTCACTCAAACTTTCTTTTCATTCTCAAACTTTTAAATCAAAGACCTTTTAAGTTATTTTTATTTGCTTCGTCCTTATGTTGTCTTTTAACTTATTATTATTAGTATTACGAATTTTACTATTAATATTATTATCAGTATTATAGTAGTTATTAATTTATTATTATCAGTATACAATCGTAACGTAGTCACAATCCCAAATCAAGATTTCTTTTCAAATGACATATCTTATTTAAAAGTCAAAAGCTTACAATTTTTCGCTACCTTTTAATTTATTTTAATAAAACAGTAAATCATCAATGTTATACTACTAGTTTGAAATAAATTGGTGCTTAAATAAATATTTTTCATTATGAAAAATAATTAATAAATATTAATTTATACTATAATAAATTCTCTATACATCTATATTTAATAAGTATTTTTCTTTTAAATCATGGAACCCTTATAAATAAAATAACTAATAAATATGAAGAATATATAACAATTAACACCCTCACATTGTTTTTTTTCTTGTTTTTCTCTTAGAACTTTTAAAATTTGATGTTTTATAAATTTCTGAATATACCGTTGCGATGTGCTTACTTTTATCTATGTTTCGGTGTAAGTTTCGTTTAAAACAGAGTTGTAGGTGATAATGTACAAGCCTTTGAAACGTAGATTGTACAAGCCTTCAAAGCGTAGACGAACAAATCTCAAAACTGACTCAATGTTTCACTTTTCTTACAAATTTTTTTCTCTTAATGGCATGCCTATTTTTAGCAACGTTTGCACGTGACTTTTTTTTTCCATAACCGAGTTGTGAGTGAGGAGTGCTTGTTTGTATCTACGTTTCATCGTGTAGTGAGTATAAATGTACAAAATTTTGAAACCGAACCTTACAAATTTTCCGGTGCATCAACGTTCTAGCTCGCTGTAACGCGTGGATTCCCTCTCTGATTTAAAAACAATAAGAAAGTTGATGAAAACACTATGAAGAATGATCCACAACAAATACTTTGCCCTTAAAAAACTCACAAAATTAAAATAACATTTACTCATTTTATTACTATTTATGATTATTTCCTTCTAAAAAAATGTAAGTGACAAAGAATCATAAACACCAATTTTCACAATCATATAGGTCCAAATCAGTATATTAATATTTAATCTAGAATGAGGAAGTACTATTTTAGATATTCAAGGAAATAAAAAAAACGAGCATATATATATATATAAGATATAATAATGATGCGGTAATAATAATAATAATAATAATAAATCAATAAAAGAGAAAATCAAAAGATAATAAAAATAATCATTAATTTCATGTTGTGATGGTACAAGGGTGGAGGGGGTGGAGCTCGGATTGGGGCGGGTAGTACGCGTACGGGAACGCCGCCGCATGCAAGGGTGACAGGTTGGGTATATGGGTTCGTAAAGCCGTGAATTAAGCCGAAGAAATTACATTGGTTGGAGATAGTCCATGATTGGTTGAAAAGCAAACCTGGGTTCGGGTTCATTCGGGAACACCGTCGCAACCCATTCGGGTAGTTTAGGTAAAAATTATGTGGCATTATATGGCGTCTTTTGATTGGCTAAACCTTAGTGTACTTAGGGGTTGAAGGGGTTTCACTCCTCCACCCTAACAATAAGGAAGGGGAGTAGATAGCCTACTCCATAGCCGATGGCCTTGTGGCCTAAATGACCTCCTATAAATACGATATGGGTTCAAATTCCTATAAGTAAGATTGATTAGATAGTAATTAACAGTTAAAAATTGTTGTTTAAAAAAAGCAGTCTATTCCAAATCTTTATAGTTAATAGCAACTGACATGTCATCCTACATATTACAATAAATATGTCAACTAATTAATAGATGATAAATCGTGATTTTGTGGAAGTAAACTATTAGTTTTACCCTTTTGAATTAACCCAATTAGGGCTGTAAACGAACCGGACGTTCAGCGAACAGTTCGTGAACCGTTCGGCGGGAAGTTCGTTTACATTCGTTCGTTTAATAAATGAACGAACATGAACAAGGAACTCTGTCCGATTAACTAAATGAACGAACATGAACATAGGTCTCGTTCGTTCAATTGTGTTCGTGAACGTTCGGTAACGTGTTCGTGAACGTTCGTTTATTAACGTTCGTTCGTTTATGTTCGTTTACGTCCGTGTTCGTTCATGTGTCGTTTTTTTATGTTTTTCATTAAAGATTTTTGTATATTTCTATTTTATTTTATCTAAACTTTTTATATTCTTTAATTTTTCATTTCATCTTTTACCCTAAAATTAATTAAGTAAAGTAAGTTCTATACAAGTACAAAAACTTGATATTAAAATGATCTTATTAAATGTTCATTTTAGAAGACATTAGAGTTGACATCAAAAGTCTCAAACTAGCCTTCGTTCGGTTACGTTCGTGAACCGTTCATGAACAAGTCCATTTCCTTAATGAACGAACACGAACACGAAATTTCATTCGGTTAGTGTTCGTGAACCGTTCATGAACAAGTTAAATGCTTAACGAACGAACACGAACAAGGCTTCGTTCGGTTCGGTTCAGTTCATTTACAGCCCTAAACCCAATCCTAGTTACATGACCATAAATTGTAAAAAAAGAAATCACAAAAAATTCACTCAAATTTAACATCTAAAAAGGTTGCAATAATCAAACCAACACAAAATAGCTTGCTAAGAAATACTATAGATACAACCAAATATAAGAAAACAAAGATACTTCTTCCTCTATATAGAACCCTAATCATTTGCTAGCCCTACATCAAACTGGCATTGGTTGTCCTTTCTTCAAGGGTCACTTTGTAGCTTTATTTTTTTCTCATATCCTTCTTTTTCCCTTTACTTTTCCAACTTTTTTTCATTGTACTTCTACTACACTACTCCAATATGTGGCTCATACTCATTAAGTAACACATTTTTAGTTGTTTAAACTTTTTTCGTTATTTTGAATGATCCGTTTTAACAAAATAACGAAAAAACTTAAAAAAAACTAACTCGATCTTTGTCAAAAAACAACCAATGTGTCATGTTAAGTTTATGAAGTTTTGAGTTAATTAAATGTTCCTGAAACGTGATGTCCAATAATCCGGTGTGGTCTGATCAATAGCAACAGGGAAAGTACTAGACATCGGCACAAGGCAAAGCCCTCGGCTCCTTAACTCTTGTTGTTTAGCTCCTTCATTGTAGTCATTAACTTTGTTGTTTATCTAAAGATTGGTTAAATTTTCTATGTTAATAAACACATTTTACTTTGAATAATTTAGAAGATAATATGAATCTAATCAATTATCTCACCTGTTGCACTTGCATGGTGCTCATGTAGGGTTTACTTAGAACCTGCAGGAAAAATAAGGAAACAAACTGAAACTTGATGTTTATGAAATTATATTGTCAAAAATGTATGAATAATTAAATTAAATTAAACGAACATTGATTTGATCATGAAGGAGCTTGATGTATTCAATGGCTTCATGAAGAACCGATGCTGTATCAGTCTGTAAATTTAATTTAATCCAATTTTTGATCAAGAAGATATAAGCAGACTGAATTTTGCAAACAAAATAAATTTAAAAGAACATTAAGGTCAAGAACACCTTTCCGAAAGGCGAAACTAATTGTTGCAGCGCAGTTACTCGATCCCCTAGTTTCTCTTTTCGAACCTGTAAAACCAATGTAAATTCATTAGGATTTGTATACCAAAAGGCTTGTAGTCCGATGGTATCAAGGTGTGTAATCAAGTCCCATTGTAGATAAAGGTGTGATTTATGAGTGTATGTGAGTTAGCTGTTAAAAAAAATTAGGGTTTGTATTTACCTTAAATGTCGGCAATGGCGATGGTGTTTCGATACGAGCCCGTTTAAATGTAGATTCACTGCAACTTTTCTTCACTGATGATCCCAAGTCCCGAATTTCTTCATTTCGAGACTAAATTGAATATTTTAAAAAAAGTTGTTGATGAAACCCTAATCTTGATGAATCTGAGTATGTATATCCAAAGAAAAAAAATAATCTTTTTTTGTTACCTTAATGTCGAAAAAGCTGTTTAATTCGCTTGAAAATCCAGGCATGCTTGAAACCGGATCAAAGTCGTTTAAATTCACTTGAAAATCATAGAGTGGTTGTTGCGGGGGTGCTGCAGCTGGCGGTGGTGCTGGCGGCGATGCACCGTAGAGTAAAGTTTGCAACAAACTTGAAGGGTAACCATATGAAGTATGTTCTTGATCCATACCAAAATTTGATGAGTTCTGACCACCGGCCGGTAAGTTGTTCAATATTTCCGGTAGGGTTTGATTGTAAGTACTCTCTCCGGTTCTTCCATTACTAATAAAATTTGCAAAGGAATGATCATCATTCATCGGATTCTTTTTTTGTTTCATATAATTACAAAAGAAATGTATGGACCATTTGTTAGTGGAACTAAAAGTGGATTCAATAATTGAAAAAACAAAGTAAAAGAAAAACAAAAGTTATTGTGTACTTACATTAATAAAGCTTGATACCAATTAGTGGTTGTAGATGGTGACGGACCCATGGCGGAATCCGGCAAGATAGCGGTGGCACAACAACCGGAAGACTCGTCAGTTGACCTTGTTTTCAAGTTCATAAAATCGTTTTGCCAGCAGCCTCCATAGTTGCCTTTAAACGATGAGCTGCTGAAGACCTCCGCCTGAAATTCTTCTGCCATGTGAATTTATCCACCAATATTAATTTCTCTCTTGAAATTTTCTTCTTGTGCAAGATTAAACACTTTAAAGAAAGTGAGTATATATATATATATATATATATATATATATATATATATATATAATATTTACAAAGACTTATGTGAAAGAGAGATTGACTGGAATTAGTTGACATAGAAAGTTATAATTAAGTAAAAAATAAAATGATCTGTTATTTAAAATTTCAAAGATTGATATCTTAGTAACAATATTTAAATAACTAACAAGTTGATTAGAAGCCCGCCGTTGCGGTGGGATCGTATTGTTTCAATCTCAACGCGCGTTGCGACGTGAATTTCCAACGATCTCAAATATCAAAACGCGTATACGAATAACATAAGTGTCACATAAAAAAAAATTAGCTCGCTTCTTAATTAAATACAAAACAGTTAAAAAATAAATTAGAAAAGAAAAAGGGGGAAAAAGCCATAATCAGGAAGACAAGGGGAGATATTCGAACCCGTGTACCCAAGGGGAGGGGAGACGTGCTCTACCCAATGTTTTAAAAACCGGTTTTCAAATCTTACCGGGTTAAGCTCAGAAATGGTTCAACCGGTTGTACCGAACGGTTCAACCGAGTTGACTAGTTAACCCAATAATTCCATAAAAATACAACTTCAACTAAAAAAATAATCCAAAAGTAAATGATTCCATAATAAAAAATAATATAAAAGTTAATCTATAATAAAAAAATAATCTAAAAGCACTCAATTTTCCAACAAAGTTTTTTTTAAATAAAAGTGTGCAATTTTTTTTTAAAATGGGCCTTAGGTAGCTGAGCAAAAATTTTTAACCGCAAGCAGAAGGATGATGGTTACACAAATTTTTTTTCCTAAACTGGGCCGCAAACTTTTTTGAAAAGGAACTAAACATTTTTTTTTTGTTTTAAAGTTCAAACTTAAAACCGGTATAACCCGGTATTACCTGTAATACCGGCGATACAACTTACAAACCGTTTTTCCAATTTACCGGGGCTTAAACTTACCGGGTTAGTGACCGAAACCCGGTTCAACCAGTATTACCGACCGGTATTTAAAACATCGGCTCTACCATCCAAACCACATCCCATTTTGGTTTCAAGTGCATATAATAATGTATATATGAAGAAAAAAAGTCAGTATTTCCAAAAAAAACAAAAAAAAAACATCACAAAATGATATGGAATAGCATGAAATCACCGTTCCTAATGGATTGCCTTTTAAACTAGTTGTATAATTTCAAGAAAGATAAAATATCATTCAAGCTATATATGTTTTCTTCATTTGTAGCTTTTTTTAAATAATTTTCAATCTTATAAATTATTGGCTTTGTTTTCTTACAGGTTTTTTTTTGTCACTCTGATAGGAAGACATTTCAGTTATTTATTTTTAATAAGTAATATATTTCTGTTTTATATAGAAATTTTCACCATGTTTATACTGTAAAAGTTAAAAAAAATAAATAAATCATCTTTAAATCACTAGACGATTTCGAATCTCCTTTGAATTCAAGACGCTTAAATTTTGACAAATAAAATCATAGTGTTAGATTTAAATGAGAACTCCAAATATTTTAAGAACTCGTGAAAAACAATAAAAAATCATTTATTTATCCAAAATACTAACATTACTATTAAAATACAACATTTTTATATCGATTAATATGTGTAAATTTATATGTACTCGTATATTATAAACATTTACACATGTGTACATGACAAAGGCTTACACATGTATACATGAGAGACTTACACATGTAAAAATGTTTATAATATACGGCTACATGCAAATTTGCACATATCAATTCATATAAACATGTTGTATTTGAATAGTAATTCTAGTATTTTAAACAAATAAATAATTTTTTATTGTTTTTAGCGAGTTTTTAAAATATTCAGGAGTTTTCAAATGATCCATTCCCTAAAAACATAACCACCACAAGTTTTCCAAATAAAATAAATAAAGAATACTGGTATATATTGTTCGTATAATTAAAATAAAGTAGGGGAATTTTGGATAGAATTTAGTTGTATTAATTTAATTCACGTATAAACCTACTTTTACAGGTGAAGGTTAAATATTTCTTTTATTGTCACCTTTTCATTTCTTTTTATGATAAAAAATGTTGGAAAATTTAAGTCTATACTATATAATAAATAAATGTTTTTTATGCCACATGTCACCTTTACATTCATTCTCACAATTTTTTTTCTGTTTCTTTTTTATTAAATACACTTGTATCTTTTAATAATAATATATTTTAAAGAAATACTAATCTATATATTATATTAATAAATAAATCTACTGACATATTTTGACGAGTGTATGTGTTAACACATTATATTATATTCCACGGGTTTGTTCAACCCGTGTAAAACATGAGTTTTAAAAAAATATTTTTTATTACTTAATATATAATATTATATTTATTCAATACGTATAATACACGGGATTCCAACATAGTTGCTTATAAACAAAGGATATGTATGATGTTAGTGCCACGCCATCATATTTTTTGGACGAATAATGTGTCTTTCTTAAATTTTTCGGTTGAAATTAAAGCAGTTATGTTTAATTTGTTTGAATTTAAAAGAATTTTGGAATGAATATTATGTAGTTTAAAGTCAAAACATGTTTTCTTTATTAAAGTCGATATTATTTTTTCGTAAAAAGCTGATTTAATATGTTGTTCTCCTAAATTTGGATGCTTTAAGAAAAAGACGAACGAAAATGTTCTCACATAACTATACATCATACATGGAATTTTGAGTGGAAGATATGACATTTGCATAAATCATAATAATATTGTTTTGTTTTGTTTTGATAAATTATCTGGAGTTACCATTAGATTTAACCGATGAGTGTTTTGTTTAAATTAAATAAGAATCACATTAGATGTTTAACAAACGTTTATTCATATATAAATACATATATTCACTAGTGTGTATAACATTATAACCATTTTACAAAATAATATATTCATCAATAAATGTATATAACATTATAGCCATTTAAAAAATAATAATAATATATTCATCAATAAATACGTGTATTCGATATACATGGTTCACTAACTATGGTAATAATTTTATAAACAATATATATATTCACAAATCAACGAATGAAATATCTCTAATGTATTCTAAATGTTCTGTGGTTCTTTTCTAAATTCACTCTTAATAATATAGTCTCACTGAAGACGTATGGTAGCCTTACGAGCATGACCTTAACCCGACTAAGCTTCTAGCTAAAAAGAACCCGATTGCAAGAGTGGGGCCGAGATTGATGACGTGGCCGTGGCATGAGGAATGTATGAAGACTTTCCACCAATAGGAGAAGAGGGGTCAACATCATTCGGTTAAATCTTGAAAATGTAAACATTCTCTCATAGTCTATAAATACCCATGACTTCATACAAGAGAGGTCATGCACGAAATAGAGAGAAGACTCTTGTACTTAAGAGCTTTTGTGGGTTCATCAATGGTGTAATTCGATAATCCATCAATACAAATTAGTGATTCTCCCTAATCATTCTCCCTGTTGAGTTTTTAGTACTCTTCATTGGCGCCATCCACGGTCGAACAAGCTGCAACGGTAATTAACTACTCTCACCTACGATGGAGAGGTTACATCATTATGATGAATCCGAAGATGAGATTGAAGAAATCGAGGTTGAAACACCATCACCGACGGGGCATGGTCAACAAACGATTATCCCAACAGCTCCGGCAGAACCAACTTTGGAAGAACGTTTGAAAGACCTGAGGCGTCGTAATTAAGAAAGGTTGATAGCTACCCTAATTCCGAGAACACGCACCATCCCAGTTCCACAGTTACGGCCACCCCAAGGGCTGGAGCAACCACGGTTCCACGTAACGAACGAACAATCTTTGTTAGCCCATGTTACAAGCCCACTGGGAAGCTATGTTACTATCGGAGGTCCCGGACCTGTCCAACACCCGAACAACACCTCGCTCCCACCATCACAACCAGGACCTTCGACGATACCTACAACGTACCCCGGACACAGTTTTTCAATTTCTGGAGCACCGGATCAATGCCTGATGTGCTGTGTTAATAGTATATTTTTATAAATTTATATGAGATAGTGACGATTTGTCCTCAAACTTATAAGTGTGTCAACTAATATGATAAAATAAATATATTAACGTTTGCTTTGGATGCTATTTTCTTCAAACATCTTTGTTTCAAAAAAGTTTAAATTTATGAAATGGGAACCTACATTATTGTTTGTATATGTATTTACATAATTTTAATAACATATTGAATAATACTGATTAATATTGATATAAATTGAGATTTTTTTATTTATTTATATAAGATTAGTTATGTAACAAAAGCAACTCAAATACTATTTAAAGAGTTGACTTATAACCGGTGTTGAGGTTGTGAAACGGTTCCACTACTACAACAAGAATTCCACATTATAAATTAAGAATGCGAAATCCTTAATCATTGATCTCATGGACTTGGAACATATAGAACATAGAACAGATATAAACTCTCAACTAAAAAAAGTTTTCCTTAGGTAGGGTGGCCATAGAAAATTGACTTTTATTGATTAAATACCCTCGAGTCATCGTCATGCCCCACGTTTGATGATTATGTAAACCAATATATATATATATATATATATACATGGGTGATTTCATTATAAAACTTATTTTTATGAGAAAACAAAAAACTCTTAATTAAAGGTGCTGGATATGTATAGTACACCCAAAAACCTAACCCAAAAACTTAACCCTCACTCAAAAACTTAAGCCCTCCACCCCACCCCCACCCAAAAACCAAACAACCTAAACCTCCCACCCACCCCCATCTCCCCCAAAACCTAACCTAAAAGCTAAACTAAACCCAAAAGCTAACCCTATATACAAGGGAAGGATCATAAAAAACTCATTATTCATGTGAAAACCAAAAAACTATTTATTAAAGGTAAAAATAATAATAATAATAATAACTCAAAATATAAATCAAAAACTAAAAAACCGCTTCGGAGACCTTATTCCCTACGTCGTCCTCTTTCAAAAAAAAAAAATCAGCACTCTACTACATATGTGTAGTAGGGTTAGCTTTTGGATTTAGTTTTTTGGGTTTAGTTTAGCTTTTATGTTAGGTTTTTGGGGGGATGGGGGTGGGTGGGGGGTTTAGGTTTTTTGGGGGGGGTGGGGTGGGGGGTTTAGGTTTTTGGGTGGGGGTGGGGTGGGGATGGGGTGGGGGGTTTAGGTTTTTGGGTGGGGGTTAGGTTTTTGGGTGTACTACACGTATGCAACACCTTTAATGAGAAGTTTTTTGGTTTTCTCATGAAAATGAGTTTTCTAGAGTAATCACCCGGAAAGTTTCTGCGAAAAAGTGAATTTTCGCTAAAAAACCTAACAAACTGGGTCAAACGAACTCCTATTAAACTAGTTCCAGCAGCGTTGGAACACGCTCGTCGGAATAAAGCCTAGAGCTAAACCCTAAAGCTAAACCCTAAAAGCTAAACGCTAAAGTTAAACCCTATGTTTGGGCCTGGGCTTAGTACTTTGGATGTCTCATGTTTGGGCATGCGTGCCTACTATGGTTTAGTTGATTTGGGTCTGCGTGCCTAGTATGTTTTTTGTTGGTTTGGGCTTTAGTATGTTTCGTTTGTATGGGCTTAGGCCTTTAGTATGATCTCATTGATTCTCGTGGTTCCCCCCTTCATGATAGAAAGGCATAGGAGGGGGGATGCACTTAGTATGTAACATAAGTATTTATTTTTAATAAAATTTACCTGGGCATTGCCCTTTTCTCAAAAAAAAAAAGCTAAACCCAAAACCTAACCACCTCATCCCCAACCCCAAAAACCTAAATCCCCCCAACCCCAACCCCTCGAAAACCTAAATCCCCCCACCCCCCAAAAACCTCGGCGAGCCGGTTTCAACATCGTTGGAATGAGTTCAATCGGAGTTCGTTTGACCCGGTTTTGGTTAAAAAAGAAATCATTTTTTAGGTTTCTTAGCGAAAATTCACTTCTTATTTGAACCTCCCTATATATATATATATATATATATATATATATATATATATATATATATATATGTTAGAAACTCATATATTACACGAGTTGAATAAACCTAACTTATTGTAAATGAACAGTGTTTATGGAGATTTGTATGTTGGATATCATCATCCATTGGTGAAACAAGAAATAATTAAAATTTAAGATTTATAATAACAAATAATAAATATTTAAGAATTATAAATAACTAATGAAGATTTAAGAATTATAAAATTATATTTTAAGATAAAATATATTTAAAATATTCTTATGATTTATTAAGATTTAACAAAATATTAGAACAAATTTTAGATATATAATTATTTAAAATCATTATTATTTAATAGGAGAGAGTTTTTTTAATAGGAAAAAGAGGCGGTAAACAAAAATATAGACTATACCAGAAGTTGACACGTGACAGATAAAGTTACTCATTTATTATAATAAGTATATATAAGGAGGTTCAAATAAAAAACCTATTTTATCTAAACAGGATAAGAAAGATTATGGGTTTGACATATGTCAACTGAAATTTTGTAGGAGAAGGGTATTTTTTGGAACATAAGCAAAATCCTTTACACCTGCCTTTCCCCCACTTGCACCTGATTCCTCCCCGCCACCAAGTAGGGGTGTTGTTCGGGTTATTTAATCGGGTTTCGGGTAGATCGGTTCGGGTTAATCGGTTTTTCGTGTGTGTAAATTTATACGATAATCGATCCGAATAACATTCGGGTACATCGGGTTCGGATTAACCAGTTTTCGGTTTAATCGGGTTGGGTTTCGGGTAAGGACACATGTTGAACAAAATAAACGAATCAAGTTTAAAAACATAAAATAAACGTGTTTGTGAAACAAAAATAAAGCATATTTCCAAGAGATTATAGCTTCAAATAACAAGTGTTTTATCCTAGTCTAACATTAATCAATCAAAGGTATACTAAATCAAAAATCATTGAGAAATAGATTAATGAACAAGTAATAGATTATGCGAACCTATGCTGGTATCATTGATTCTTCAACTTCATGAAAAACTAAACGTTCGACCATAGTAATAAGAATGTAATTTGTAAATAGAAAGGTAAGAATGATTCCGTAATATTGATTTATTAATTTAGTGATATAGTAATAAGATTATAATTTATAAACCATGTTTAAAAATGTTCGGTTTATTCGGGTTTTTTTATGTTTGAAAGTTAGCAAACGAGCCGAGCTGCTCGCGAGCTACTCGAGATCGGCTCGTTAAAAAGCTCGAAACGAGCCGAGCTTAAACGAGCTCGAGCCGAGCTCGAGCCTAAGAATAAGCTTGTTTATTAAACGAGCCCGAGCCCGAGCTTCACTTATCGAGCTCGAGCCGGCTCGCGAGCCTTAACGAGCCTTTTATTTATATAATGTTTTTAATATATTTAATATATATTTATAAAATAATAATAATAATTAATATATATAAAATTAAGATAAATATAATTAAATAATATGTATTATGTTATATATAAAAACTATAATAAAATTTATATAAAAATAATTATAAATATATATAAATTAATTAATATATAATAAACGAGCCGAGCCCGAGCCGAGCTCGAGCTTGTAAAGCTACCAACGAGCCGACCCCGAGCTTTAAAATTAGAGCTCGAATCGAGCCGAGCTCGAGCTCGAGCTCACAGTAAGTTAAACGAGCCGAGCTCGAGCCTAGTCAAGCTCGGGCTCGGCTCGGCTCGTTTGCACCCCTAAGTCTAACAGAAACCCGACCCGAATAACAATCGGTTTATTCGGTTTTCGGGTTAATCGGTTACGGGTTTTCAGGTACGGGTTTAATCGGTTCGGGTGAAGTCGGGCCGGGTCGGGTTAATCGGGTACGGGTAAAATCGACGGGCCTACCACCAAGTACCCTAATTTCATCCGATTCCAACTCGATTCCTAATTGCCCCCGCACCCGCACCCACGCGGCCTCCGATAATCTCATCTGGCCATCCAGTTTTGCCGCCTTAGCAGACTCCTCTTTCGGCAAACTCAGCAGCAACGACATTTCAAAGTTTTCAGAGCAAATCCAAGGTTTCCCGTACTTGTTCCACACAACCTCAACCTCCTTTTTCTACTACGAGAGTAAATTGTAAGAGGGACATTGAGGAAAAGCAATAGATAAAACCCTTAAACCTTCACCCATCCTGCGATTATTCTTTCTAGCTGAACGTAGCAACACCGTCAACCTCGCCATGCTTCCCTGATATTCTCTTGGGAGCTATGATCAAGTTTTCCTTTTTGAGAGCGAAAAGCTTTTGGCTATTTAAATCAGGGTTTAGAGAATACAAAAGCGGATGATACTGATATATATAAGTAAAAGTGACAAAACATGAAAAGAGATGATTAGAAATGTGGAAATAAATAGAAGTTTCACTTAATTTGGAAAAGCAATACATTCTTAGAAGTGGAGTATCTAATTGATGTGAAATGTGGAAAGCTTGTCAAAACTGCATGCATCAGTATTAGCTGAGAAAGTCACATTTTTCAACTCGCACTTAAACACATGCTGGAGAAGTACTTTAGTGCGAAATTCGATTACTGTGCTGCTTTTGCTCTGTGAGGTTTTTTTCTGTTATTTTTTGTGTTGTTTTGTTCATTTTTGTGCTGGTTCTGCATGTGCTGATTTGTTGGGATGGTTTGTTGTGATGTTTTAGCTAGGTTTTTATGTTTGTGCTGGGTTTTGTTATGCTGAGTTTAGTTTTGCTATGTTGGGTTTAGCTGAGTTGGTTTTCATTAACTGTATTGTTTATGGTAAAACAACACAATTCGTACAATGTCGTTTTTTTGTTAAAAAAACATAGCAATACTATATACTTAAATTAAAGGTAAAAAACGTTCGATTTTATGGTGTAATTTTCTTTAAAAAAATGATGTCGTATAAAAAAGTAATGGCCATTTAAAAAAATAGAGGGAACTTGAAAAAAAACCAACAATTGTGAGATTTCCTAATGCCCCTCTAGCCCACTTTTTTCCTCCACTTAAATCTTCACCATTGATAATCAAAGTGAATGAGTGAGATTGCTTCTTAGTATTCTTAGACAAATTAGTCTTTTTAGGGAAAACTCCCCCTATATATATATATATAGAGAGAGAGAGAGGGCGTATCCTTTGCTAACTCATCTTAGAGTGTAAACTTGAGAAAACCCGTCAAAATCAATCAAAATGATTGTTTTTATTGTTGAATATCATTATTATTATACATATACAACGTTATGGTCTCTTATGTATATGTGTAAATTCACATGTATTAAAAAACTTACACATGTGTAATTTTCGTAAGTTTACACTCTAAGAATGAGTTAGCAAAGGATACTCTTAGACCGAAGTACCACAGGGACGATCATAATAGGGTAATTAGGGTTAATACGGTTTAAGGGGATGGGGGAATAATTAAGGGTTTAAAATATTGATAAAATAAATAAATATATAAAAAGACCTAAATACCTCGCATTTAACGTTAAAATATAGACGGAGTTAACTGATTGTAAACCACGAGATTATACATGAGAAAAATAAACTTTTTGGATGAAACTAACAAAAGTGACTAAACCACAGGGACGAAAATAACAGTTTACTCAAATTTATATGTAAAATTTATATTATGATTACTTATATATTTACCTACTAGACTATTATCTTGTGTAAAAAGATTAAAAAAAATAATATGTAAATGCGACCTTAATTATTTAGGTTAATTCACATAAATATTGGAAAAAGTAAGAGACAAACATTCTTAATCAAATATTTAATTTGAAATCTTTTACACTATTCATTTAAATATAACAAAATGTAACTATATATGAATTTTGAATTACATAAATATGAAGAGATTAAATGAAAATATCTGATTTAAACTGATCCAATTGTCACTCATTGTACCGAAATTTTCTTATAGTAAAGATAGCCTTTTTTATAATATAAAGTCTTGTACTTTTAAAAAGTGGAAAAAACTTTAAATATAAAATAAAAATAGATATGAGTATAGTCATTAAAACAATATTGTAGTTCCATATTACAACAATTATATGTGATAGAGAAGCTAAATACTTTTAAAAAGTATGATACATTTTGATTCATTAATTTTCTAACTTTAACTCATAGTTTTATGAATTTTTAAATATATAAAATTGCAAATCAAAGTTTCATCAAATTAAAGAATCAAAGCTTCTCACCAATATTTAATTTCTCAAAGGATCCTAAGCTCATATCTATACTTACTAGGCCTTGGTAACCAAGGAAAACACTACTAAGAATGCACATCACTTGTTCTTCTTGTGACCCGAATGTACAAAAGAACAACAACAACACAAGCCATCACATATCCTCCAATTATAACATCTGCACCCGCTTTCGACTTGTCGGATTTATGACGCCATGGCATCCCTTCGATTGCGGGACTTGAATGAGCGCCAGAAAGCGATGAGTCTGGCGGTTGGCTTGGCCCGCCAACTGGACTAATGAACCCGATCTCTAGACGGCTAGTTGCATTGGTGTTTGTCAAGAACATAGCCAGTGTTGCAATGAAAAGAAGAAGCCATACACTACCCATATCAAATATATGAAATATGTACATTATGATTTCATCAATAATGGTGCCATTTATATATACAAATGAGATGATGGGTCTTTAGGTCTTTTGCGGCGTGCTAATTTTTTTAAGTTTATTTGGTAGGGCATATGTGTCTTTAGCTTTGACTGTTGAAAGTGAGTTGTGAAAGCTTCCAAGGATATATGAGTCGGAAAATTTTAACATGGGGAGGTTGTATTTAGAATGGTGTTATTTTAATGATTTTTGAGAATAACTTACATGGACTTGATTCGAGATTTGATGAACGCGTATATGAACCAAATTTAATTAAAAAAGGTATAACTTTTGATCTATCTAGAGTTACGGTGCTCATAAATCTATATCTATACTCTATAATAAATAAAGGTTTAGGTGGTACACTTGTCACTCTCTTATGCATTCTTAATTTTTTTCCCGTCTTTCTCTCCTATTAATTATACAAATTTTTTTAATTGTTTTTATAACTTTTTGTTTCTCGCCTCTCTCTGCTATTAAATAATAATGATTTCTATAATTTTTTTATAAAACGTTTTTTATTTAAAAAAAATAAGTTTGTTTATAAAATATTTTTATAAATTGAACATTTCTTTCATTTTTTTATAAAACATTTTTAAAAAATAACTATATAAGGTTTCTAAATTTGTATCAAAAAACTATGTACTATGTCATAAACATGTAATATGTAAAATTTTATTACTAAGTATATATAACATTGCATTTATTCAACCCGTGTAATACACCGTGTTTCTAAAGTTTAATATGAATTAACACTTATCAGTTACATAAAAAATTAATACTCAGCTAAAAAAATATTTTAAAAATTAACTTAACAGAATTTATAATTGTCACATAATATTTTATTTAACCCGTATAATGCTTGGGTTTTTAAATAAATAAATTTTTTATTACCAAGTATATAACATTACATTTATTCAATCCATGTAATACACGGGTTTTTGAAGACATAAATTTTTTATTAATAAATTTATATCATTACATTTATTTAACCCGTGTAATACACGGGATTCTAACCTAGTTATTGACTGAAAAAAAGTAATGGGTAGGTCGTTGTAACGCCATAGGCAGTTTGCTCAACTTAAGACCTAAATACTTCATCTGAAGTCCGGATTTTTATCAATTTTTTCCTAAATTTAGTGATTTTGATGAATTTTTAAAAATGAATATAATTAATTCACTCATCTTTTTAGCCATTTTTAACTAGAGTTTTAAGTGGTAAATTTTCATTTCCAAAAATTTAGCAATACTTGTTAAATTCAGATTTTCCCAATAGAAAGGGTTGATGTGATAGGTTTTTTTATTTAAAAATTTATTGAATTTTTCTTAAAAGAATATTATACTCTATATTAAAGAGAAACGATGAGGAATAGCGCCACATGCATGGCTTACATTGGTTGGTCCAAACAACCCTGCTCATCACGTGGCAGTAGTGTTAGTCTAATCAGGTAATGTAAGTTCGGGTAAAAAGGACCGACTTACAAAGTCTAAGGGTATTTTGAGTTAGTTTTTCCTCTAGTTTGATTCAAATAAGGATTTGCATTAGGATAGGATTTTAGGCTTATATAAAGGATAATTGTAAGCTATTTTAATTCATTCAATTAATAAACGAGTCTTTGAGTCAAATTATTTTCTTGTGCGTGAAGGTTCGGTGCCAGTTCCCTTTAATTTGTATCAGAGCTTAAGGTTAACTCGATCAAGAAGAGGGAAAGAGTCCGGCCAGGTCTGATATCAAAGGGGCGATCTGCGCGACGGGTTTTTTACTTTCTAACGCTGCTCAATAGGCCTAAGGAAATAAGTACGCCCATGTCTAGGATCAAAGAACGATCAAAAGCCTGCGCGACGGTTTCATTCCTCTCAAGCGAAGATCAAGGGACTGAAGAAAAAGAATCTTCAACCCTAAAGCAGCAGACCACGATCAATCTAACGTGATCAAAATTGATCCGATCACACTAGAAAGCAGCCCTACTTCCACACCAGGAAGCAGTTCCCCTGCCTCACCGATTACGTATAGAAGAAGAAACATGGGAGATGCAAATAGACCTGTCGTTAAGGAACATATCTCGAACCTGCCATGTCTAATGCTAACCGACACAAACTATGTTGTATGGTCAATGAAGATGAAAGCCATCTTCAATGTTCATAAAAGTATGAGATGCAATAGATCCAGGCACCACCGACGTAACCAAAGATCACATTGCAATCGCACTATTATTCCAAGGGTTACCCGAGGAGCAGGTCCTACAGATTGGAAACTATTCCACAGCAAAAGAGATGTGGTTAGCTGTAAAAACACATCACCAAGGAGCGGAACGTGTAATCGAAGCAAGACTTCAGACCTTAACCTCATAATTTGAGGGACTGAAGATGAAGGAGACAGGAACGGTCGCTGATTACACAGGAAAAATCTCTGCTATAGCTTCGAAATCAGCTGCACTTGGAATGGTAATGGAAGAGAAAGCCCTTGTTAAGAAATTCTTGCACGGCTTACCAAAACGGTTTATCCACATGGTAGCCTCTATCGCGCAATTGGTAGATCTAAAAACTGTTGGTTATGACGATGTGGTCGGACGACTAATAGCATATGAGGAACGCATAAGCCTAGAAGAGAAACAACCAAACAAAGGCGACCAATTATTATTCAACTTCGAAGAATGGCAAGCCACACATAAAAACGACAAGGGTTATGGTCGGGGTAAAGGGACGGCTGAATCCAGTCACCGAGGGCATGGTCGAGGAAAAGGAAAAGGGGTGGGACGAGATAAAAACAAAGAACAAGTAGAAAAGAAGGATTGTTCTAAAATAAAGTGTTTCAGGTGTGATGGAATGGGACACTATGTTTCGGATTGTCCCACTCGGAAGAAAGAGGAGGCAAACCTCTCACAAACCGACGGAACGGTAAATGGCTCAGGGAAAGGACCGGTCTTATACATGCAAACCCATGTTGAAGACAAGAAAGACATGGTGCTTTTAAACGAAGAACGAGTTGATCCAAGGGTGTATGAATCAAGTCCATATGAAGACAAAACGTGGTTCCTTGACAACGGGGCAAGTAATCCCATGTCCGGGAATCAATCTTGGTTTTCCACACTAGATGAACAAATAAAAGGAAAGGTATGTTTTGGTGACGGGTCTTGTGTGGAAATAAAAGGACGTGGAAGAATAGTTTTGGAAGGCAAGTCGGACGAACAAAGAACCTTTGATGACGTTTACTACATACCATCACTCAAAAACAACATCATAAGCCTTGGACAAATGGACAAGGCGGGATGCAAAATCACTGTAGAACACGGAATTCTATGGGTATTCGAACCGGATGGAACAGGTACCTCGCTCATCTAATCGGGTTTATAAAATTAGCGTACAAATTGCCTCTCCAGTGTGTCTACAAGCCAATCTACAAGATGAAGCATGGAAGTGGCATGCTCGTTTGGGGCATCTAAACTTTGAGGCCCTTAAAAACCAATCCAAGGTATCGATGGGGTTGCCAAGAATCAAACACCCTGACCAAGTCTGTGATTCATGTATGGGAAGCAGTCAAGGAGTCCATTCCAAAAGGACTCTTAATATCGAGCCAAAGAACCACTTGAACTACTCTATGCCGACGTGTGTGGAGCCATCTCACCAAAGACAAGTGTCGGGAATCAATACATACTCCTAGTAGTTGATGACTATACCCGATTCATGTGGGTACACTTACTCAAAAGAAAGGATCAAGTCCTGGGTTTTCTTATCGACTTTGTTAAAAGAATTGAGAATGAAATCGGGAAGAAAGTTAAAAGCTTGAGAACATATAACGGGGGTGAGTTCGTTTCAAGTGTGTTGGGAAATTTCTACAAAGAGAGAGGAATAAACAGGCAATTCACCGCCCCATATACTCCCCAACAGAACGGGGTGGTGGAACGAAGGAACCGAACAATTCTAGGCACAACTTGGAGTATCATAAAAAGCCATGAAGTTACCTCAAATCTTCTGGGGTGAGGCTGTTCACCACTCGGTTTACCTGCTAAATAGATCCCCGACAAAAGCAAACGAAAATCTGACTCCGTATGAGAAGCTAAGGAAGAGACCTCCAAATCTCACACATGTTAAAGTGTTCGGGTGCATAGGTTTCATAAAGGTCTTAACAACCGGACAGAGGAAACTAGTTGATAGATGTTCAATTATGGTGCATCTAGGATCACAACCAGGAACCAAAGCATACCGGATGTTTGACCCGGAAAAGGGGCGAATCCAAATAACCCGAGATGTAAAGTTTGATGAATCAAAAGGCTATGATTCGAATCAATACTTATCAACTCTTGACACAAGCAGTTTAAGTTGGTCAAAATTCACTATTGAAATAGAAACAGTTCCTATTCAACAGACACAAGTCAGCAGGTCAGATACGTTTACATCCGAGGGGGAAAATACTTCAAGTCATTCCGAAGACGAGTCAAGTAATGAACAAAATTCAAGCCCAAACCAGGCCCAAGACAGCGGGTCAGGTCCGACTGACAACAGGTCAAGTCCGAGTGGGTTTGACAGCAGGTCAAGTCCGAGTGGGTCTGTTTCAGATTCAACAGCTGAAGACGGGGTAGGGGCCACTCAGCTAAGACGCTCAATTCGAACGTCTGTACTTCCAAACAGATATCAAGATTTTGAACTAGAGAATGTACCCAATTTTACACATCAGCTGAATGAAGAAGAGTTGCAGCTTTTAATGTCAATAGACAATGAACCGATCAGATTTCAAGATGCAGTGAAGGAAACACACCGGAAGAAAGCAATGGACAGTGAAATTACTTCCATCGAAAGGAATAACACATGGAAGTTGGTTCATCATCCCCCCAATTCAAAACCTATTGGGTTAAAATGGGTGTTCAAAGTAAAAAGAGATAAAAAAAGGAAAGATCTCTAAGTATAAAGCAAGGCTTGTAGCCAAAGGGTATATCCAAAGGTATGGGATTGACTTCGACGAGGTTTTTGCACCCTTGGCACGAATCGAGACCATAAGACTTATACTTGCTCTTGCATCCAATCGAGGGTGGGACGTTCACCACTTGGATGTTGTAAGGCCCCAAACCCGGGAGGCCTCACTTGTTGGATTTACTCATTCACAAACAGTTCTTAAACTTGAATATCAAAATAACGCAGCGAAAAATTTCATTAAAACATAATCATAACATTGTTCAACATGTGGAAGCGTAACATAGTCTAATACATAAAAATAACATAAGCTAATCATAACGGGATGCCAGTCTTCATATCATCCGGGTAACTCATCAAGCCGCCCAGCATCACCGTCCATCATCATAACCTGCCTTAACCTGAATGTGCATACTAAAAGTCGGCTACGTTGGTGAGTTCTAGCTTAACACAAAACCTTAACATAAACATTTTTCCAAAAATATAGCATACATTTGTTTAACAAAAGCGTACCTAAAACATGCAATAACTTAACATCATCATAACATCGTAACATAGCATCATAACATAAGTTAACATGAACTGAATCTACGCCTTCTCGTAACCGTCAATTCCATACATCGCATACCAGCGGATGAACTTAAGGCTCGTTACCTCTAAGTTATCCGTCACACAGGTCCCCTAAGGCTCGTTACCTCTAGGTGGACCAAACATATGTCTCCTAAGGCTCGTTACCTCTAGGTAGACAGAACATAACCTAGGCACTATTTCCCCGCAAGGAATAGTACCTTCCATCGGGATCCTGGTAATCCCATAGGTGACCGTCCTCACCCCATCATCAACCAGTTGTACAACCTTTAGCCAGCCACAAAGGCCCCCCATAAGGGTAAGGCCAATACATACATACATACCCTAGCTCTCATAGGAACTCGTGGCAGATTCTTTCATTCGTGACTTTCTCAAAACCATTACCTCATTTTAGTTAAAGAATTCGTACGTTTTATTAAATAACATTTCATTCGTAAACACTTCATAAACTTCGTTTGGCAAAAAATTTCATAAACATCATCTCGTAAACATCATTTCGTAAACATCATATCGTAAACATCATATCGTAAACATCGTTTCGTAAACATTATTTTGTAAACCTCATTTTACAAACATCATTATGTATGTATGCACACCAGCCCAAAAAAATTTAATTAAAACATTTAAAGAAAGGCTTCTAGAACTCACCTGATAAGCTAATCTGTGTTGTCCTAAACAAAGGTCCAACAACGTCACTTCCGATCTGAATTGATTAGTTAAATACACATCAGACCAATCCCGACTCTAACGGTTTAACCATTCTGAACTAGGCGAACATACTGACTTTACTAACCAGCATGATGCCTGCGCACTGAGCAAGTGCGCAGGGCCTTGTTCTTGCGTACTTAATAGGTGCGCAGACTTCGCTTCATGTGTACTTGATAAGTACGCAGGACCTGCTTCAGGCGTACTTGATAAGTACGCATGACCTTCTTCATGCGTACTTGATAAGTACGCAGGACCTACTTCATGCGTACTTGATAAGTACGCATGACCTTCTACATGCGTACTTGATAAGTACGCAGAACCTTCTTCCCCGTAAAAACCCTAACTTTTGCACGCAGATCTGATCACGTCAAGATCCTGACTTTTTGTTCAAAACGTTCGTTTTTCCTTCTAGATGCTAGATCTATGTTCATTTTCAAGTTTTATGCGCAAAAACGTTACCTTTTCATCTAAAACCCGAAAACCCTAAAATGAGCAAAGACTCAGATCTAGACCAGATCGTTACCTGTGTCGAGCTTCTGATTCGGAGGTTCTTCTCACGAGCTATGGGGCAACACTTTGCTGAAATCTTGGGACGATCCGTCTACTCTCTCTCTCTCTTCGGTTTCTCTCTCCAGAACTTGTAAAATGATAGAAGAGAGATGGGCTAGGGTATTTATAGGGAGAGACTACCCTTGAGCCCATACGCGCGCAAGCCCATAGACGGCCCATTCCATGCTCGTTTATTCCGTTCGTCTCGCGTTTAACCCATTTTCATTTATTGTCATTTATTATTTTTGGGATGTTACAAGTCTACCCCCCTTACAATAGGTTTCGTCCCGAAACCTATCATAAGTCAAATAGTTGAGGGTACGACTCCTTCATTTCCGTATCCGTTTCCCAAGTAGATTCTGATCCCTTTCGGTGCTTCCATTGGAATTTAAACAATCGAATAATCTTATTACGCAAGCGCTTCTCCTTTCTGTCTAAGATGGCCACGGGTTCTTCGATGTAGTTAAGATTGTCGTCGACCTCGATGTCATTAAGTGGTATGTGAGCCGATTCATCCGCCAAACACTTTCGCAAGTGCGATACATGAAAAGTAGGATGAATCCCACTTAACTCATCAGGCAACTCTAACCGATAAGCGACTTCACCAACCCGTGCCATTATCCTGAATGGTCCAACAAACCTCGGACTTAACTTTCCTCTCTTTCTGAATCGTATGATTCCCTTCCAGGGTGACACTTTCAACATTACTCTGTCCCCAACATCAAACTCAATAGGCCTTCATCGTTTATCCGCATAGGATTTCTGACGATCTTGTGCGGCCTTCATTCGTGCTTTGATTTGATCAAATCTTTTCGACGTTTCTCTTACGACTTTAAGACTTCCTAATTCCTTCTGTCCAATCTCACCCCAACAAACCGGGGTATCGTCATGTGATGACTATTGTTGTAGGAGAATTCCGCTAACGGTAGATGACTGTCCCAACTGCCGCCAAAATCAATAATACAAGCACGAAGCATATCCTCCAATGTCTGAATGGTCCTTTCGGACTGACCATCCGTTTGTGGGTGGTATGCCGTGCTAACATTGAGTCTCGTGCCCATCGCCTCGTGAAATCTTTTCCAGAACCTCGATGTGAATCGTGTGTCCCGGTCAGAAACGATCGTCCAAGGCATTCCATGCCGTGCTACTACTTCGTTAATAAATACTTTCGCTAACCTTTCCGACGAGAACGTCTCGCGAATAGGTAGGAAATGAGCACTCTTCGTTAAGCGGTCCACAATTACCCAAATGGTGTCATGACCTTTAGCTGTGCGAGGTAGCTTGGTTATGAAGTCCATGGTAATGTGTTCCCACTTCCATTCTGGTATATCAAGTGGTTGAATCTTTCCATACGGTTTCTGGTGTTTGGCCTTTACTTGTGAGCAAGTCAAGCACTTGCTTACATACTTTGTCACCTCATATTTCATTCCAGGCCACCAGTATTCCTTCCTCAGATCTTGATACATTTTATTAGTACTCGGATGGATAGAGTACCGAGACTTATGAGCCTCATCCAAGATTTTGGTTCTAAGCTCGCCACCCATAGGTATCCATACCCGTCCAAAACGTGTCCTAACACCAAGGGTGTTATATCCCAACTTGTGTTGTTGGCCAACCATCTTTTCCTTCTTTATGTTTTCTTCCTTAAGTGCTTCATCTTGAGCTCATTCAATTTCCCTCATCACATATGATGTTACCACCAACTGACAAGCTTTCACTCTAATAAGAGTAGGCACATCCTTTCGGCTTAGAGCGTCAGCCACCACGTTTGCCTTTCCAGGATGGTATATGATTTCACAGTCATAATCTTTCAGGAGTTCCAACCATCGTCTCTGGCTCATATTAAGCTCTCTTGTTCGAAGCAGCATGATCGATGTCGTTAGGTCGGTCAAAAATAATCCTTAAACACTTAACTAGTAAGGGTAAGAAGAGTATCGTATCCACGAGGAATCAGTGGTTAGTGAAATTGCTTAGTTTGATAATTAGAATGAAAACACAGATCAAATAAAAATGCAACCTCCTCCAAACTTCAGATTCTAGGTTTATGCAAAACTCAGTTATTTAATTGGACACCACATAGACATAGTGTTGGAAAATCAGTTAAAATAGTAATTGAAGACATGCTGTTGTCAGCAACCTATACAACCAGTTCCGTCACAAACCAGTATAATTCAATCACCCAATTTATGAATGTCAAGTTGCCCCCTTTAGTCACCCAACCCTGCTACTAGGTTTTGTCATCAACCGAACAAGATCGTAAAGCAAGCAAACTCAAAGCACTCAAATAAACTGTTTAAAATAACTAATACATCAATCTACTCAGTTATTGTTACAAACTAAATAGATCCAAAAACATAAATAAACTGAATCAAAACATGAAACCTATATGAACCGTCCGCCTAAGTGAATTAGCCGCTCATGGTGATGGAGATCATCTTCAATCTTCAAGTGGATGTTAGAATCGTGTTCCTTAGCCTCCCAGAACTCCCAAAATCGCCCAAGAGCTGATGTCAAAAAGATGATTTCGAATTTGGGGAAGAAACCCCCAATTAAACACTGAAAATCGGCTGTTTCACCAAAAATCCGCGTCTGAAACGTAACCAGCGTAAGCTTACGCTGGGGGCGTAAGCTTACTCCGCCGAGCTGAAGCTTCTGTTCAGAAAATGTTACCGGTAGTGTATTTTTTATAACCAAATATTTGGATTCGGCTTCTCGAGCTACCCAAGATTCATATATTATGGGTCTCGTAACTCATTTTGTAGCTCGAGATATGTCTGTTTCAAGATTCAGCTTCCAGAACTTCCACATCAGCCTCCATCTTTTGCATAGTTTCCGATCCAAACCCTCTACTTCCTCTCTAATGCTTCCAAAACACGTACTTAGCATCCAAACACCTACAAATCATAAACACATGCAAAGTAAACGCGTTCTATGCTAAATCACACATAAAAACGTATAGTTAAGCATCATAAACACCCAACGAACACCTACACATCACATCCCCACACTTATCTTTTTTTGTCCTGAAAAATATTTGCAATGGAATCATAATTGGGAACCTGCTTTTCACACTCTCATTCATTTAATCATTTCAAATATAATCACGCGCTAACTGTAACAATTGATATTTCTATCCGACTAAACCCAACCACCGACTCTCGAGAACCCGATTATGTGATCTATTATTCTATCTATTACCAAGCCAAAAATCTATCTATGGGTCTCATACTCAGAAAACTACGACTTAGCCTAATTCTATCTCAAGGTCATGTTTAGGCCTGAGTTAAACCATATAGATTTCCCACCATTATAAACACCAATTTATATGTTTTTGAAAATTATGGAATTATGGATCGATGGGTGCATGTTTTTAGCTTTTATTATTATTTTATGAATGAACCTAACCCAGTGGTGTTTCAATCACGCTGTAACACGATATATGACACGTAGGCTGCAGTTCTTAAGCAATGAAATTCATAAGCTTCGGAATAGGGGTGTATCCTTCAAGTCGCCATCCCGAAGGGAAACACATAAACCTAACTTAGTCATCCAAACTTATTGATCACCTAAGTCCCGCCCATGGGTGTATCCTCCAAGTCACCATCCCGAAGGGAAACACGTAGGCGAAACTCAAGCTTTCAATTGATTTAATTAAGCTCATGCAAGATGGATTATGGAATGCGGGCGCCACCAACTTTCGAATTTATTTTCATAAAAATAAAGCGGTGTGCCAAATAATTTTAAAAACTTATAAATTTTTGTTTATAAAGGTACCTATCACCCTATGTTGACAGTTTCGACCTTACCGACACCCCTAAGATGAGAACCCACAAGATATTCTGAATTAATTATTCATTTAAACCTAGATACATTATCAGGATGTTTAAGCTCTTAAGTCGGTTGGGCCTACCAAAACATTACAAATCAGACGCACTTTCTATTCTTTATTTTTTTTTTATTATTTTTTTTTATTTCAATTCACAAACAGTTTCCAATTCTACCTATCATTTTCCATTTATTTGCAAAAATTCTAATTCAATGACATTTTTGAATTTTTTTTTAATTTTTATGGATATTATTTTTTTATGACTCAAAATACAGACTCAGTTTTATGACTCAAAATACAGACTCGGTCTCCCCTCCCCACACTTAAACACTACATTGTCCTCAATGTAGGATGAGAGATTATGCACATATATAAAAAATTAAATAAATAAATAAACAAAACTATACAGAGAATTGGAAAGGACTTAGCTGGTTTCGAACTGTAACTGTCTTCAATCCAACCTCACACGATCGTATAGCATTTCTTTCGCGATCGTATTCAAAATCAGCTATTGGCTTGCCTTTTACATGAATACGAAGCTCGAACATCACCACCTGAATGGAGATTGAGTACGGGAGGATCAATCTAAACCTGTAAAGTTAAACTCGAACCAACCTAAGAGCATCAAACTGACTTGAAAACCCATGAAACTTCCCCACACTTGGCCGGCTCGCACACAAAAACACAAAAAATAAATAAATCAAACAAAGTCCTAACTCGCTTTCGTAGGAATCACGAATGCATTTAGCATATGCATCAAGCCTTTTAAACCCCTCGGTAGCCCGAGTGGACGAGTTGAGTCTCGTGAGGGTTTCTATTGAACACACCCGCAAAGTTCATTTAACTAGACATGAATGTAAAACATACCTTAGGCTACCTCCTAAGAGTGCTAAGTTTAACGTCCTCAGCCAGACGCAGTTTACCTTACTTGCATCATGGTGGTCGGGTGGGATGTTTGCAGTCCTCCTTCCCTGCACTTAAGTTCCTCTCATCATCATATGTTCTCCAAGCCTTCATAAACAAAGAAAAGAGTTCTTGATCTACATCATGAACTCGCGGTTTCTTCCCTTTTCGCCTTCTCTTTCTGACCCGTTTAGTTCTTCCACTGTCTGGAGTTTCACCATCCTTCTGCTCAGCTAACCTGTCATTCACAAAACAAGCATTCTCGACTGTGTGATTCACCTTTTCAGGTGATCCACACTTGTTAGCTTTCGGGTTTGGCAAGTTTGGAAATATTTTAAGACTCATTTTCTGAGCCCCAAACCTCATCCTTATCATTCCCTCAGCACAATTAATATTTGCCTTAGCAGTGGCCAATAATGGTCTACCCAAAATGATAGTTGGTTCTGTGTTCTTCACACAATCCAACACCAAGAAATCCACTGGGTAATAAAACTCTCCTACTTTCACAATCACATCCTTTACAATCCCCCGAGAATGTGCGGGAGTCTGATCAGCCAACACCACGGTGGTGTTAACTCTCTGTAATGGACCAAATTCATGCTGATCATACAGACTCCCTGGAATTATGCTCACAGATGCTCCAAGATCCAGTAATGCTCTATTCAATGTAATTTCACCTATTTGAATTGAAATAATAGGTGCCCCTGGATCTTCGAGTTTCGGGGGAAGGGTACCCTTAAACACGGCATTCACACTGACACTTAATTTTACTTGCTCGGGACATTTGTGCCGTCGTTTTCGGGTACTCAAACCTTTTAGACATTCAACATTATCAGGATCTTGTTTAAGCGTATTTAAAAATAATGAGTTAATTTTACACTTCTCAAACTTTTCCCATCGTTCATCCTGTGTTGGATCTTTTTCTTTTAAAAAACGGTTTGATTAGAGCATCTGGAAACGGGGTTTTTACAGGTTTATTCACATTTTCAGTTTTCAAATTATTCTGTGAATTAAAATCCTGATTAGGGTCGGCCTCAGATTCACTATGCTCCACCACTCTTTCTACAACCGGTGGTGGAGTCTGTTCACGAGCAGGATATTCAAATGAAGAATGGAAACTTACATCATTGAGGTGTGTACTGGTTGTTGTTTCAGAACAGGAGGACTGATGTGAACAGCGAGGCTTACCTACTTCCTTCATGAGTGACCCGACAATCCCAGTTAGGTTGGCAACTAGATCTACCAAAGCTTGATGAGCTTTATCCTGGCTCTCCTGTTGCTGCACCACTGCTTGTATCATCTTGGCCATCTCCTTCATGTTTGACTGGATGGCATCCAGTTCAGAATGATAGTTGTCTTGATCAGGTGGCCTGCTTGGGTGGTAGTCTTGGTTGTAATCGTCCTGATAGTTTGGGTACTCAGGACCACCACCATATTGATTGTATCTTGGGCAATCTTGTGCCCAGTGGCCAGTGATGCCACAGTTGTTGCATGGTTCATAGTAGTCTTGGTCACCATAATAATTACTGTCCATGTCAACCTGCACACGTAGCACCACCGAGTAGCTCTGAACAAAAAATAAACAAAATAAACAAAAAATAAAAACAGAAGTAAAGAAAATCTTTTCGGGTGTTTGATAAGAATTAAAATCAACTAAAGACAATAAACTAAAGCAATAGAACTAAGCGCACCGATTCCCCGGCAACGGCGCCATTTTTATCGATGTCGTTAGGTCGGTCAAAAACAATCCTTAAACACTTAACTAGTAAGGGTAAGAAGAGTATCGTATCCACGAGGAATCAGTGATTAGTGAAATTGCTTAGTTTGATAATTAGAATGAAAACACAGATCAAATAAAAATGCAACCTCCTCCAAACTTCAGATTCTAGGTTTATGCAAAACTCAGTTATTTAATTGTACACCACATAGACATAGTGTTGGAAAATCAGTTAAAATAGTAATTGAAGACATGCTGTTGTCAGCAACCTATACAACCAGTTCCGTCACAAACCAGTATAATTCAATCACCCAATTTATGAATGCCAAGTTGCCCCCTTTAGTCACCCAACCCTGCTACTAGGTTTTGTCATCAACCGAACAAGATCATAAAGCAAGCAAACTCAAAGCACTCAAATAAACTGTTTAAAATAACTAATACATCAATCTACTCAGTTATTGTCACAAACTAAATAGATCCAAAAACATAAATAAACTGAATCAAAACATGAAACCTATATGAACCGTCTGCCTAAGTGAATTACCCGCTCATGGTGATGGAGATCATCTTCAATCTTCAAGTGGATGTTAGAATCGTGTTCCTTAGCCTCCCAGAACTCCCAAAATCGCCCAAGAGCTAATGTCAAAAAGATGATTTCGAATTTGGGGAAGAAACCCCCAATTAAACACTGAAAATCGGTTGTTTCACCAAAAATCCGCGTCTGAAACGTAACCAGCGTAAGCTTACGCTGGGGGTGTAAGCTTACTCTGCCGAGCTGAAGCTTCTGTTCAGAAAATGTTACCGGCGTAAGCTTACGCTCCTAGGGCGTAAGCTTACGCCCCTAGTGTATTTTTTAGGGTGAATCTATTAGGACACGGAATATTGCTAATTGGACATGCCGCCGCCCTATACGCACTCGTATAGGCCAATACGAGGCGTATAGGGTTCAGTCTCTGCCAACAGAATGCCACGTCGCATTCCCGGTCTGGCGGCTGGGTCCAATACGGGCCGTATTGATCTATACGCAGCGTATGGGCCACGGGTTTTAATTTTGCTTCAAAAGTTGGCAGAAGTCGATTTAAAAACCTCTATACGTGGCGTATTGCCCTATACGCCACGTATAGGGTATTTTATTAATTTAAGTTTGTTGTTTTTTTTAATTTAATTTATATAACTTTGTTAATATAAGTTTGTTATATTTTTTAATTTAAATTATATAACTTTGTTAACATTTATTATATTTTTGCATTTATAATTTATCATTACAAACAAACAAAAAATTAAACATTACAACCAAAGAAATAAGTAAAAGACTATATACATTACATCACAAAATTAAATATATACATCAAAATGTTTTTACATACATAACCGAAGAAACAAACTAAATACAAATAAAAACAACTAAGCCTGACCCGCCCCGCCGTCATCCTGACCGGCCCCGCCGTCATCCTGAACGGGGTCGTCTGGATAATGACGTGGCAGTGGTAGTAGTGGTAGCTCGATGCCGGCGGCTCGTGATAGATCCACGAGGCTACCAACCGCCCACATCATAAGGTCCTCCATGCGGTCGCTCTGACGAGCCTGTCGCCATGACTCGGCAACAAGTCGCCGTGAGTCGGCAGCAAGGGTCTCAAGCAATGCCTGGGTGGCCCTGTCCAGCCTAACAGACCGACGCGCGTGTCGGGGATGCTGTGGCGGATGGTCGTGGATGGGCTCCACGTGCGGCTGATGCGGCGCCGGCAACGGCACACCTAGTGGCGGGTCAGGCATCTGCGGGCCCCCCTGTCCAGGCATCGGCGGCAACGGCACCGGGACCCAAACCTGGTCCTGGACGGCCCCTACAAACCGTAGGCCGAGCCCCGGGAAACGGTGCGTGATGCGCATGCCGCTAGCCGTGCGGCGGTCTAATCTGACAGGGGGAATGGGCGGTAACAACTCAGGCTCATGCGCATGCCATGGTGTAATACTACGCATGACCTGAGTGATAAAAGCGCCGCCATACAAAAGCCCGCGCCTCTGCCGCATATAGGCAGACGCGAAATAACTAGCGAGGCATGTGGATAGGGCGCACCCCGTGCCTGTAAGCAGGCAGTAGAGAAAGAAGAGGTCTCTATCGGTGCACCACTCACGGCTTTTCTGACGCGGTGCGATCGACGTCGAGATAAGCCGGTGCAAATATCTATAGAGGGGGTCTCTAATCCCCGAAACCCTCGCCTTGGTACCTAACCAAGGGCTATCGGAAATCAAACCCCAAAAAACAAGGAGTACCTCCTTGTCCACCTCCGTCACCGCCGCGGTGTAAACCGGCAAAATCGTCTCGGGCTCAAAGTACAAGCCCGTCGCGACGGCCCACTGACGGAGGGTCAGACGGTACTGGTGGCCAAAAATACGGAAGGAGACCTGATCCGGCTCCTCTGCCGGCGCCTCCTCGGGAACGGGCGCTAGCCCCTCCTCTGAGTAGATGAACGTCGAAAGAAACTCGACGACCACCTCTCGGTAGGTCTCGGTGAATGATAGATCAAAAAGCCGATCCCATGGCGTGTCCTCGCCTATGATGGCCCTGGCCCGCTCCGCCTCCTGGACCTCCTGGAGAAGCTCCCAGTCCGCCGCCGTCCCCGGCCCCAAACGCACCTCCCGTAGCTTTTGGCACCGGCCATACCACTCCGAGTCTGCCGGAAAATCCAAATAGGGGTAGTGCGCAAGATCCTGTAACTCGTCCATCTGAACATCGTCGTCGTGATCCGCCATATCTGAAAATAATAATATATTTAAAATAATAATAAATTGTTTATTTAATATAAATAAATGATTTAAAATAATAATAAATTGTTTTTATTATTTAAATAAATTATTTAAAATAATAAATAAATTGTTTATTTAATATAAATAAATGATTTAAAATAATTTTTTTAAAAACCTATACGCCACGTATAGCTTTATACGTGGCGTATAGGGTGTTACCGGGTAAGCAAGCCATACGCAGGCCAACCAAGCCATACGCAGGCCAGTTACCGGGCAAAACGAGCCATACGCGGCCAACCAAGCCATACGCAGGCCAGTTACCGGGTAACTTAAACCATACGCAACGTATAGCCCCATACGTTGCGTATTGTTTCATCTTCTTCCTCTGATGAACTATACGCCACGTATAATTCTATACGCTGCGTATAGTTCATCGAATTCAACTTATAAATCTCTATTTCTACGCAATTTTAATGACTAATAATCAAAATTAAACCTATATTATATATCACGAGTCTAGAATACGTACCTTTACGAGTAAAAGAGGAAATTTTTGACCCGACAATCTCAATCTAGCGTCTCCTCGTATGTGTGTGTGTGTTAAAAATGGGGGGCGTTTGGTGCTGTACGCTGGCTCTTCTGAGTATACCGGTCGCTATACGCCATCGTATAGAACATTACGAGGCGTATAGCTCATGACCTTTGGAATTCCATACGGTACGTATGGATCTATACGTGGCGTATAGTTCATATATTTTAGTATAATTAGTATAATTTTATTCTTTTTTTTTGATATAATTAGTATAATTAGTATAATTGTATTCTTTTTTTTTGTTTTCTTTTTTGATATAATTAGTATAAACATGTATTTTATTACAAACAAACTTCATCCATAATTCGTGACGTATTGTGAAAAGTTATCGCTATCAGTAGCCATTTTTTTCTTAAACCGTTCAATACGATCACTGTATATATTTTCCCATTCTGCTGCATCATCATTTCGGTGCAAATTCCATAATGCATTCGTAGGGGGCATCGGAAAATCTCCGTCTAACTTGACGTGGATGAAATGAGCACTTTTGACGTGAACGAACGATACAATTTGATGTTGAGCATGAACATGAGGACCAAACCATAATGGAAAAAATGTTTGATTACCGGCAATGCTTAATAGATGAACAATCACCCCAAATCTTTGAGCAATTAGGAGTCCTGTGTATGGCATCCACATCCAACGACTAACTGGCGCGGCTTTCACATCCTCCCAATCTATTGTGTGACGCAGCCTATCATACTCTTGAAAGGCGATTCTGTCGAAAACAGTTCTCCACCATTCTTCTTTACTGTCCATCTCATGTAGAAGCTGTTGACGAATAAATAACCACCGGTTTTCATTTAACCCTAAGCCCACAGCTACCGATCGAAAACCACAGTTACCGTCGGGATTTACATCCTGTATACGTGAAATGTAGGGATGAAACAAAGATGGAATCGAATCCTTAAAACAATTTATATTGTTAACGGCATCTTCCCCAATCATTAATGGAAACCCATGATGGGCGTTATCATCTGGTGGTTGCTTTCCTTTACCCGTCGTTGAACGACGGTGTTGAATGACTGAACTCGCTTGTCGAGAGTCCTGTGACGCAATATAGGAGCTATGTCTCGCAGGGTCACATATGCTTTGTTGGGATCCTGTGAACGAGCTGTTTCTCGTGACATCCTGTTTCCTTTGTTGTTGCTTTTTCAAAGTTGGACGACCGCGAGTATCTTCTTGTACCATAGGCGCCTTCTTCTTACTATTGATCGGAAATACCACCCCTACGATTCTCGACAACAGACTTTTTTTGACCTGATCGGGTTGTGACATAATTTTGTTTATCACTTGACCAAGTACTTTATCCACGTCTACATTTTCATCCTCGACAAACGACGGTTTTAGATCAAGCTTCGTCCAAAAGACGTCCACCGCATCTAGCGGGATTCTGCCACCTGTATTAAAACGAGATAGTCAGAAAAGTTTGAAATTAGATAAAACAAGATAAATATTAAAAGGTTGACCGGACCTGTAGCTTCGATATTTGCCAGACGACAGGCACACGGCAACCCACAACTACTGAAAAGTTGGCAACCACACGTTGCATTTTGTTTCCGTATAGTTGATAACTTATACCACTCGTTTTCTAACAAATTTAAAGCTTTATGCGAAACCTTACCGTGTAGGTTATCAAACAATTCAATACTTACGTGCCTGTCCATTTTCCTTATTAGGCTTGTTCCAAACCCATGCTGTAATTGTACATACTGATCTGTTACAATTTCATCAACAAACCCAACAAGTCTATCCAGCGAGCTGTTAGCATTTCTAATATAGCTCTTTAAGAGCGAATGCTGGCTCTCGACTCGGTTCGTGGTATGTTGACCAAAATTGAGTTTTCTGTTGGACCAGGCCGATACAAACTTTTCTTTATATGGGTCCAACCAATTTTTTGTCACATAGTCAATAACTCCTACAAAAATAATTTAAAACCTAATAAATATTTAATATTGTAAATAAATTAAACCATAATAATTATTTAATATTCAAAACTTGCTTCCTCGTTTGGCTGCATACAGTCGTTCGTAAAGCCGGTTGAAGTTGTACTGGTATACTTCTGGCGTAGGAGACTCACACAATACCGACCAAAAATACTTGAAATTTTCCCAATCTTCGTCTGTAAACGATGCCTTGCAATGTTTTGAGATATTCTCGTGTATGTGCCACCGGCATAGGTTCTTGGAACTTTCCGGGAATATTTTGTCACACGCGTTCATAAGAGCTTTGTCCCTGTCTGTTACTATCACGCGCGGCTCCATACACTTTTGCAACATACCTTTGATTTGCAATAGCAAACAGACGAAGTTTTCCTCCCGTTCTTTAGATATAAATGCATGAGCGACGCAGAACGACTGGTGTGTGGAGGTCACACCGACCACTTGGACAAATGGAAGTCTATACATGTTTGTTTTGTACGTTGCGTCGATCATCAAAACATGCGGGAACGCACAAGCCACACCTTGATAACCGGCTCCGACGGGTCGTCGCCTTTTCTCCTCGATCGTCGGGTGACAATGACGTAACCATTCTCACGTCCTCTGCGGACAGCCCAATCCACCAACTGATCACGAGTCTGAAAATTCTACAACAACGGTACGGTAAAAGTTAAGAAACAACAAACTAAATGTATGCATATATATAGGAATGTTATACCTGGTCAGTTTTATACGTCACGAAGCTGTCGGTTTGTTGTGTCGGGTAAGAGTCTTCACCGTACACGAAGTCGTCCGTGGGTTGTGTAAGGTAAGAGTGTTCACCGTATACGAACTCGGGATTGCTTCGTGGCTCGTTCAAATCGGGAAGCCTTACCCGTTGATTAGAATAAACGTCGGACGAGACCTCCTCCCGGTTCACATCTTGAAATCCAGAACTTTGCGGGTTGTTTTCCAGCGACTCGTTAGAATATACCTGAAAACCGTAGTTACCATCCCACCACCAAGACATTGCTATAACTTTTTGAAAACCGTAAATTGTTTGAAAATTTTTGAACGATACGTTCAAATGAGAATTGTGCATGGTAAAATACACAAAATTTGGCCCCTATACGCATCGTATAGCTCTATACGATGCGTATAGACTCCTGGTCAAACCGACAACATCGTATAGGTCAATACGGTGCGGTTTAGGGTACGAGGTGACTTCTGCAACTAGTCATCCATCACATCTCTATACGCCACGTATAGACCTATACGTGGCGTATAGCGATGTGATGGATGACTAGTTGCAGAAGTCACCTCGTACCCTAAACCGCACCGTATTGACCTATACGATGCGTATAGGGGTTGGAATGTCTAGGAGTACGATGTTGTCGGGTTTGGGAAATTGTGAAGGCTATACGCATCGTATTGCCCTATACGATGCGTATAGAGCCCGGTCCAGATAGCAATTCCCGTGTCCCATTAGTAGTCCCCATTTTTTATAACCAAATATTTGGATTCGGCTTCTCGAGCTACCCAAGATTCATATATTATGGGTCTCGTAACTCATTTTCTAGCTCAAGATATGTCTGTTTCAAGATTCAGCTTCCAGAACTTCCACATCAGCCTCCATCTTTTGCATAGTTTCCGATTCAAACCCTCTACTTCCTCTCTAATGCTTCCAAAACACGTACTTAGCATCCAAACACCTACAAATCATAAACACATGCAAAGTAAACGCGTTATATGCTAAATCACACATAAAAACGTATAGTTAAGCATCATAAACACCCAACGAACACCTACACATCACAGCAAGTTCCAAATCATGAGTCGGATAGTTGACATCGTGAACTTTCAACTGCCGCGACGCATATGCAATCACTCTCCCGCGTTGCATCAACACGCACCCTAATCCATGACCCGAAGCGTTAGAGTATACCACCAAGTCTTCATTGCCCTTGGGAAGGCCTAAGACTGAAGCTTTGGTTAGCTTCTCCTTCAATTCCTTAAATGCCTCATCCTGGGTCGAACCCCATTCGTACTTTCCTCCTTCCGAGTCAACTTTGTCAACAGTGAAGCTATTTTCGAGAAATCCTAGATGAATCTCCGATAGTAGCCTGCCAAACCCAAGAAACTGCGGATTTCAGTTGGCGCCTTAGGAATATTCCATTCCCTTACCGTCATTATCTTTGTTGGGTCAACCATAATGTCGTTCGGGTTAATGACGTGACCTAGGAATTGGACTTCCCTAAGCCAGAACGCACATTTGGGGAACTTAGCATACAACTTTTCCTTCTTCAGAACTTCCAATACCTCCTTCAAGTGACACGCGTGATCACCCTCATTCTTGGAGTAGATGAGGATGTCATCGATGAACACGATTACCGATCGATCCAGCATTGGTCGACAAACTCTATTCATCAAATCCATAAACGTTGCGGGGGCATTCGTCAATCCAAAAGACATTACATGGAATTCAAAATGTCCATAACGCGTGAGAAATGCAGTTTTCGGTATGTCTTCTTCCCTCACTTTCAAATGATTGTACCCGGACCGAAGGTCGATTTTTGAGAACCAACTTGCGCCTTGCAATTGATCGAACAGGTTGTCGACCCTTGGTAAAGGGTACTTGTTCTTCACCGTACGTTTGTTCAACTCGCGATAATCAATACACATTCTCATCGAACCGTCTTTCTTCTTCACAAACAACACCGGACCACCCCACGGCGAGATGCTCGATTGGATAAATCATTTCTCAAGTAATTCGTCTAGTTGTGTCATTAGTTCCTTCATCTCTACTGGTGCTAGTCGATATGGAGCTTTAGCCACGGGCTGGGCATTTGGTACTCAGTCGATTCAGAACTCAATCTCTCTGTCGGGTGGTATCCCAGGCAAATCCTCTGGAAACACCTCCGGGTACTCGCGTACCACGGGTACATCATCTAGTTCCTTTACTTCCTTACACTTGTCAATTACGTACACCAGATAAGCCTCGCATCTGCGCCTCAAGTAATCCGTTGCCTTAATCATCGAGATGACGTTTGGCATCGGGGTGTCACGATCTCCAAAAACCTCGACTTTGCTACCATCCGGAGCCTTGAGTCGGATTATCTTTCGTTTGCATATAATTTGCGCTTTATTGGCAGTTAGCCAATCCATACCTAACACGACATCGAACCAACCCAAAACCATAACAAACAACCTGACGGGGAATCTATGGCCTTCTATTTTTATCGCGGAATTGTCAACTACATCGGTTACTCTCGCAGTCCTACCCTCAGCGGTTTCTACGCTAAATGCCTTTTCTAGCTTACTCACAGTGTACTTTACTCTTTTACAAAAAGTCGCAAATATAAAACTCTTACTGGCACCCGAATCGAATAACACAGATACAAAAGTGTTGTCAAGGATAAACGTACCTAACGCCACATCGGGGTCCACCCTGGCCTGTTCTTGCGTCAGTGCGTACGCACGAGTCTTGGCTTGGGGCCTCTCTTCTTTCTTCTCGGGGCCTTTCCCTTTTCCCGCTTCACCCATTCTTGGTTTGGTGCATTCCCGGCTCATGTGGCCGCTTTCACCACAATTAAAGCATTTAATGCCTTGCATGCATTCATGGGAGTAGTGCCCAGTCTTGCCACATTTGTAGCACAGATTTGTCCCTAGCCGACATTCACCCGCATGTCTTACCCCACATTTTCCACAGACTGCCGTCTCGCCTACCCTGTCCTGTTTTTCCCGAGCGCTAGACAACTTCCCAGCTGGTCGCTTAGCGGGGAAACTCAGCTTCTTCTTAGGCCCTTCAATGGCAACGACATTCAGCGCCAGATCATCAAATACCACGCCGCTCAGTTCTACTACTGAATCATAGGTAGTAGGGGCGTTTTCCTTAACATAGGTGCGGACCTGGTCCGTGTCACACCCCAACCGACGGCGGATTATACGTCGGGGCGGACACGGTTGTTCTAAAGCACAAGGTTGACTAATAATATTGAAATATTCCATTAATAATTTAAAGAGTTTAACATGGCAAAAATAACATATTGTTCAACAGAGAAATAAACATAAGATTAATTCTTGATGGTCTTTCTAAGTCCAAGCATCCTATGTTTTCATAGATAAGCCTCACTCTTGTGCACCTGAAACATGTTAAATAACCGTCAACTAAAAATAGCTGGTGAGATACGAAGGTTTTGACACTGTTTAACAAAAGTCTTTAAAAGTTTTTACAATTCACTATGATTAATGTATCTAAGTATAAATATGAGAATCAAGCAAGTTAAACATTGTGCACGTCAAACCTCCAACCAAGTTTAGGCATAACCCGAAAGTTACCCTTAATGTTTCAAGTATAAGTTTCAGTAACAATCACCAAGGGCTCCCCCTGAAGGGTCAATCAATCAAGGTGGATTGGTCAAATACAATAGATCTATCACTGTTACTATAGGCTCGGCCAAAGTTAATGAACATGCTAGAATCAAGTTTAATTTAAGCATGCAAGTCTCAAAGCATTTAAACACATAGAAGACATGTAAACATAGTTAAGTTTGAATTGTATAAGTCTAAAAGTTTGAACATGTTCCACCCCAAGTTTATAAAATAAAAACAAAACAAAAAGGGGCTAAGTATACTCACCTTGAGTGGAATGTAAGAGTACTCAACAAGGATTAATTGTAGTGGAAGCTTCGAGGAAAGATATCCTCACAATAAGCCTAAACGGTAAGTCTAAAGTTTAAGATTTGATCATAGAAGTCTATGACAAGGATCTAGGATTTCAAGACTTTCTAGGGTTTCATATGAGAGGCGGGAATAACTGTGTTATAAAGTTTAGATTTTTAACAAGTCTTTAGAAACATTATTATAAAGTTTATTAAGTTTGAAAAGTAATAGTTTTTCAAGTTTTATAAACGTAGCACAAAGAATAATAAGGACAATAAGTAATTATCCATAAGAATTCAATAATCATCTAAGATAAAATAATAGTTTTATCTACAATATTCATAATTATCATTAAAGATTAAATAGTGTTTATCAAATAAATTGTTACTAAGTACGAATAGAAGTTATTTTAGAAAGGTTGTTTTTGAAATTAAATACTTTATCTAGTTAAAACGATTAGTTATTTAAAGTGCTTTTACATTCTAAAATATGACAAACAATTATTTAGAACGTGTTTAAGATTTTAAATAAATTGAAAGATGTTTTCTTATTATTCACAAGTGCATAAGTATTTCGAAGCAAGTTTATGTTATATTTATAAGTGTTCTAAAGTTTTCATAAAGTTTTTAAGTTTATAAAAATGTATTTATTTTCTTGTTTTAAAATAAATAAATACTTAAGTTTTAAGCTCTAAGTCTATAAATTTTATAAATTTTACAAGTTTGAAAGTTCTTGATTTTCAATCTTAAAAATATAAACCTTATAAATTTTTCTGATTTCATAACATTTATATTCAATTTAAAGTTTATAAAATAAATCAAAGTTTAAAGTATAAAATTTTATTTACCATAATAAATCACGTTTTCCGATTTTATAAAATATTTCTAGCTCATTTTATAGGTTTTATAAAAATTTTGGAGTTTTAAGGTATTTTACATTAAAGGTTTAATAAGTTTTAAAAAAAATGTTTTCTAGAAACAAAAGTATAAATAAAATTTAGTTTTAAGTCTCTAAAAGTGTACCAGATTTTATAAAAATATTTAGAAGAATTAAATATGATAAAAAAAGGTATTAAAAAAATGAAAGTTCAAAACTCAGGCCGGCCGGATTCGAACCCGGGCCGCCTGAGCCAACACACAAGCGTACAAACCACTGGACCAGCGACTCTGTTGTGGTATAATCTGGAAAATGATTGTTTTTAAATACAAACCCGAACCCGCCCCAATCCCGTATGAACCCTAGTTTTTCAAGCCTCAAATTCGAATCGATTTGCCCTCTGTTAATGAAATTAAACAGAGGGCTTTTGATCTATACAAGAATGCGAGTATTTTGGCCTTCGAGTTTACATGAAACGATATCGGATTGAGGGAGATCGAGTTTGGGCTTGGCGTCGGCGGTCGTGGCTAGAAATCACGAAATGGAAGCCCGGTTGAATGAAATTGATACTTGAGTAAGTTTCGGGATGATGCTTATGAGGTGTAGGGATCAATATTTATAGCCAATTTTGGCATTTAATGCGCGAACGGGTCGAGGGAGGGGTTGGGCCGATCGGAGTTAATTCACACTCCACGTAAAGCCTCGGTTGAAGATTATCATCATGGCGTCTTGGGGACGGGTCGCACGCGAGAGGCGAGCCCGAGGTTCAGCGAACCTGGACTGAAATCGCGATTTTCGCGTGAAAAGGGGAAAAACCGGGGCTGCGGGGATTCGAACTCATGACCGGTTTCTGGGCAAGAGGGTTTGGGTGAATGACACAACAGGTCCCCATAGTTTCAACTGTTTTACATTTCATGTTTAAACTTTTTTTTTGTTAAAGGTAAGTTTCAGAAAAGGCGGTTTTAGCCCCTAGACTTTATAAAGGATTTTTATAAAAATCAAATGAGTTTAACCCCTTTTTTTTCTAAGTTTGAAATATTTTATAGTCTTTATAATTTGAAAAAATTTTAAGTATCACATTTGTAAATTTATTATTTACACATATTTCCATATTTTAGTCTTATATTTATTTAAGAATTAGATTTTTAATAAAAAACCAAACGATACGTTTATTTATCTTTGGAATAGAAAGGTTACATCGGGAAATGGAATCAAAATACGAAAATGATACGTTGGAAAAACACTAGATATTACAGTCCAGCAGCCCTTGAATGTAGCAGGCAATCTTTCTTTCCTCGGTCGTGCACCAAACGTGCCAGTTCATTGAACCGTGTGGTGTACTGCCGGTGCGTCATGCTACCAGCCTTAATCCCCAGAAATTCCCTTTCTACCTTTTCGATCTCATTCCTTTGACAAAAATTCTTGATCACCAAAGTCTTCAAATCAGTCCACATCATCGCATCCACAGCCTCGTCCCCCTTGGATTGACGTACACCTTCCCACCAATGGGATGCTTCTTCTCTCAATGAGTTAGCAGCAAATTTCATAACTTGATTCGCTCGACACTCGCTCAGACGAATGGCAGCTTCCATACGGATTACCCAATCAAAAGTATCAACCACGTCCTTCTTCCCAGTCAGGACCAGCGGGTCACATGCCTTAAAGGACTTATAGTCGCAACCACGGTTAAGCGGTGCGTTGACTGCCTCAGTGCTCGGGGTACCAACCGCCGTGTTAGACCCATCTATCTCATTAGTCTTCTTTAACGCTTCTGCCAACAATCCTGGAAAAGAAACCTTCATAAACTCAGTGAACTCGCGTGCCAGAGCCGCTCTCACTTCCGGTTCAAAAGTGAATTGTTGTTCTTCGACATGAGTCGGCTCAGTCCCGTGCATACTAACTTCTAGCTCAGTGTGAGCACTCCCTTCTTCACTGTACTCTTGGCGCGTAGGGGTCCTGCCGCGCCCACCGTTCCGACCACCGGTATGGCCCCCACCACACCTTCCATTTCCTCTCCTTACCATTTCGTTCTTATAAGACAAGGAATCCAATTTCATCACGCTAGTTAACAAATAGAATTCAACAAGTACTGTAAGATGTTAATATACACTGGCCATCTGCAATTAACCATTACACTACCTTTCGATTTCTATTTGACCACCTTTGTGATTCCATCATAACACAAGTCCTTACCTAACCCTTACTAAGGCATACTATATATGTAAATATATACTACCTTCATACCTGATGCTGTGGCTCAAGTTACCCGTACTGGCATCCGCTTTCGGTCCCATTCAAAGTTTAAGTTCAGACACTGGGAGTCTCCGAATCTCTCAAACTATTGCTCGGATACCAACTTGTAAGGCCCCATACCTGGGAGGCCTCACTTGTTGGATTTACTCATTCACAAACAGTTCTTAAACTTGAATATCAAAATAACGCAGCGAAAAATTTCATTAAAACACAATCATAACATTGTTCAACATGCGGAAGCGTAACATAGTCTAATACATAAACATAACATAAGCTAATCATAACGGGATACCAGTCTTCATATCATCCGGGTAACTCATCAAGCCGCCCAGCATCACCGTCCATCATCATAACATGCCTTAACCTGAATGTGCATACTAAAATTCAGCTACGCTGGTGAGTTCTAGCTTTATATAAAACCTTAACATACATTTGTTTAACAAAAGCGTACGTAAAACATGCAATAAGTTAACATCATCATAACATCGTAACATAGCATCATAACATAAGTCAACATGAACCGAATCTGCTCCTTCTCGTAACCGTCAATTCCATACATCGCATACCAGCGGATGAACTTAAGGCTCGTTACCTCTAAGTCATCCGTCACACAGGTCCCCTAAGGCTCGTTACCTCTAGGTGGACCAAACATATGTCTCCTAAGGCTCGTTACCTCTAGGTAGACAGAACATAACTAGGCACTATTTCCCCGTAAGGAATAGTACCTTCCATCGGGATCCCGGTAATCCCATGGGACCGTCGTCACCTCATCATCAACCAGTTGTACAACCGTTAGCCAGCCACAAAGGCCCCCCATAAGGGTAAGGCCAATACATACATACCCTAGCTCCCGTAGGAACTCGTGGCAGATTTGTTCATTCGTGACTTTACAAACATTTCATTCGTAAACATTTCATAAACTTCGTTTGGCAAAACATTTCATAAACATCATCTCATAAACATCATTTCGTAAACCTCATTTTACAAACATCATTCCGTATGTATGCACACCAGCCCAAAAACATTTAATTAAAACATTTAAATAAGGGCTTCTAGAACTCACCTGATAAGCTAATCTGGGTTGTCCTAAACAAAGGTCCAACAACGTCACTTTCGATCTGAATTGATTAGTTAAATACAACAGACCAATCCCGACCCTAACGGTTTAACCATTCTGAACTAGGCGAACATACTGACTTTACTAACCAGCTTGATGCATGCGCACTTAGCAAGTGCGCAGGGCCATGTTCTTGCGTACTTAATAAGTGCGCAGACTTCGCTTCATGCGTACTTGATAAGTACGCAGGACGTGCTTCATACGTACTTGATAAGTATGCAGGACCTTCTTCATGCGTACTTAAATCTTCTTCTCTTCGGATGGCTGCTCGGTAACGAGAGCTAAGATAGCGGTATGTCCTTTTCCGAAGGCATTTTTGTGCTTTCATGAAGGATATGATACCCATGACAGTCCCTACCCTTTCGCCCTGAACTGAAAGAATTTCTCCACTCGGGAGGGGTATGCGAACGATTTTCTCATGACAAATGATTTCCGCTTGGTTTCTAGACAACCAATCCATGCCGACGATTACATCAAAACTACCAAGTGTGACCGGCATAAGGTCGATATCAATAATATGGCTAGCTAGATCAAGCTTACAACCCTTAAGAATGTGGGTTGCTTCAATTATTTGGCCGTCAGCTATCTCTATTACATACTTAGCTTCTAACAGAGTTGGAGTTCCTTTTATCATATCACTAAGTTTCTTAGATATAAAACTCCTATCAGCACCAGCGTCAAAAAGGACAGAAGCAAAGTAATTATTTAAGAGAAATTTACCGGTGACCACGTTATGATCGTAGCGAGCTTCTCCAGATCCCAGTACAAAAGCTCTTCCTTTCGCCCCATTACCACCGTTATTACCGTTATTACCGTTATTGTTGTTCTGATTGGGGTTGTTACCATTGTTGCCCTGGTTATTACCGTTACTACTACCACTACCACTGCCATTTCCATTTCCACTCCTCTTCAACTGAGGACAATTCCTTTGAATGTGCCCCTCCTTGTCGCACTAAAAACATCCTCTCGTGAATCCCTGTGATTTAAATGGTTGTTTGTTCGGGAGTGCAACCCTACAGTCCTTCGCAGCGTGGCCCATCTTACCACACCGCTGGCAACGTTGTCGATCACAAGTGCCCGTGTGGTGATAGCCACATTTGTTGCACTTGGGGTACCTCCCAGCATATTCTCCCTGATTCGGACCTGATGAGGTCGTTTGATTAAAGTTTCTAGCAGGCTCAAACTTTCGCTGATGTTGGTGCTGAGGTTGGTTGGGTTGGGATCCTTTAGAGTTAGAGTGGAAGTGGGAGTGATGGTCGAACTTGCGCTTATTGTTGTCGGTGGGTTTAGAAATCGAACCTCTTGGAGGTAAAGTTCCTTGTGTCACCTCCTGATCGGTCAATTTGTGTAAGTCTGATGGTCTGTTGGATGGTGGTAGGGTTGGATGAGGTCACCATGCTTTGAATCTGAGGTACCAAACCTCCAATGTATAGTTCAATCCGTTTGTAATCCGGAGTCACCATGTGTGGGCACATGGTAGCAAGTTCGTGCGAACGGGTGGTGTAGAGTTCAATTTCCGAACCCTCCATCTTAAGGTTCCAGAACTCTCCCTCTAGCTTTTGAATTTCATCTCGTGGGCAGTATTCTTCCTTCATCATTGTTTTAAATTCCTCCCACGGGAGTCCATTTGCCATTGCCAGTCCCAACATTTGAACTTGGGCATTCCACCATGTTAGGGTCGGGCCTTCTAAAGTTTCAGCAGCAAATTTCACTTGGTTAGCCACGGGGAAGTTGCACATGGCTATTACTGATTCAACCTTCTCAAACTAGCGAAGTAATCCAACGGCTCCTTCAGCTCCACTAAAGGTGTGGGGCTTGCAATCCATGAATGCCTTGAAAGTGCAGGCTGGCTGTTGGTTTTGCTGATTTTGCTGGCCTGGATTTAGAAATACAAATTGAATTGGAATTATAGAGTTTAGAAAGATGTTTTTAGGAGAAGGATTGACACTATTAGCCAATAGTTAAAGCATTTACCTGCAGCATTCTGTGCTGCTAGGGCCTCTGCCACACTATTATTTATCAAAGCTGCTAGCTCCGTTGCCGTCATGTTAATGGTACCACGACCACCGGCACGGCCTCCGCGTCCTCTCCCAGACATGATTCTTCACAATCACAAATGACAAACAATGAGAAATATATCGCATATTAAACATTATTCAGGTACGAGTAAAGAGATACAACATCTAATATTTTGAAAATTAAATAAATTGTAAGGCTACAAAATAAATAACTCAAATATTAAACTTATCATGCTTTTATTGGATGGGAACAACCTTACCCATCTAGGTTTGAAAAGAGAAATAACATAAGCAAAAACAAACATGAAAAGGAAGATAGATTAGGAAGATCCTCAAACATCCTCGTCATCAGAAGAGACGTATGACTGTGCATCATCGATCTCCACTGGCTCTTCCTCAGCTGGCTCCCCCTCTAAGGGCTCTTCCTCGAAGGGCTCCTCTTCAAAGGGCTCCTCTTCATCATTAGATACTGGAATGTCTTTCGGGAATAGGGCCGCTTGCAGTTGGGCTTCCAAGTGAGTCACCCTCTCTTGAAGGCCTTCAGCAGTGTGGTTTGCCACATGTAGCTGAGCTTCCATAGCAGCTAATCTCTCCAGAACTCCCTCCATATCATCATCCATAGTGTCAGCCCTCGTCTCTAGATGTGCCACACGATCCACTAAAAGGTTGTGGACATGGTCCGTTGCAGCTAATTCGGTAGTCAAATGTTCTATTCCTACCTTATTCTTCTCTACTTGGGGTCCATTCTCCAGAATAGGTATCTCCTCGGTGGCATCTTGTACAAAACTCAATTCCTTCAACATATAAGATACGAATGCTGCGAAAGCTTGTTCCATGGTGCATGGTAAGCTAGGTAGTGTAGATGATGAAGATGCGGATCCAAAGTACGGTGATGGAACATCTCCCATTTTGATCCACCTTTGGATCATATGTGGGTATACATCCCAATTGAGAGCATAATCCAATGCTCGTGCGTTGCTCGGTTCGCCTTGGTAAATTGAGGTAGTCCGGCGCCTTTTGGGCTCCGGGGATGAGAGTACAGGTGCCTTATGCCCTGATGCGTTAGGTGATGGAGGTGGGGTTGACAACATGATCCTGCAACATTATGTGTAAGTACCAAACGTCCAAATGACATGTAACTAATGTGTGAGGTTATAGTCTAGTATGCAATCCTACTTCTCTATAACCAATGGCTCTGATACCAATCTGTCACACCCCCAATTTCAACTAACGGAGTTCTACCGTTTTAGGAAGTGACAAACCAGGATCTCAGACACTAGTTACATTGAACGACTCTACATGGGACTCAAAATGAAAATATCTTTTAAATCAAAGTATCAATGCGGAAGCGTAAAGAAATTAAATGCGCAAAATACACGCGCCCAAAACCAAAGTCCAAAAGTCTCAAAAGTCCAAACGTCCAAACCAAACAAAGTACAATAAAATAATTCAACCAAACATAAATAGACACAAAGCAAAGCAGTTGAATCCCATGCATGCCCTAACGTGCACCTGTGTCTTAGCTTAGCGTCCTGAGAAAACATGTAAGAAAAAGTGTCAACACGAGGTTGGTGAGTTCACAGGTTTCAATATATAAATAAACGTTTACCAGATTTATTGTACAATCAACATATATACCAATGAGTAGCTAACCCATGTTCATGTTTGCTATTACGCTCGCAACCGTAAACTAACTGTTTGTATTGCCTCCCACCAGGTCTATCAACCACGGTGCACGTTTAGGTCAATATTGCACCCGTTCGATATCCAATCGAGTTAGCGCGACTAACGCCGGTGAGGTTTGTCAAACCCAGTAGTACTACCCAACATACCTCGTTATATTCATATTTAAACGGTTCGATGTGAGGACTTTCATGATAGAGTTTACGCATAGTCATAACAATTGATATAAAATGAAGTACAAAAATCAAAAAGAGTTTGTATCATGTTTTCTCCCCCAGTTTAAAAGCAGTAAAAAGGGGCCGTGAAAACTCACCTGAGCTTGAGTAGAAATTTGGATCACACAAGGAAAAAGTTGGAACCACGAGTGTAAGTCTCAGACGACTTACGTATGCCCTAAAATTATAAACACATAAATTAGGGACAAGTTGGGATTTGTGACGATGACACGGAAGATTTAATGCCTTAACGCATTCTAGGAATTTAAGAGTAGACGAACGTGTCTATGGAATTATATATATAATAATTAAGGTAAATGCGTTACGTGTCGAACGTTAATAACGAATAATAAACAAATAAATAATTAGATTCGTACGTTCGAGTCGTTTACAAAAGTTAGGAAAATAATATAATCTAATATATTATTTTAGATTCGTAAGATTAATAATTAATCACTGGCAAAAATAATAAACATGTTATTTTTATTCGAGCAAATAACGTAGGTAAATAATATAATATTGTATATATTATTTATAGGTTTTAAAACAATGTCACACAAGGAAATTGAATGAGTTGAAAATAATATAATTTATATATAATTTTATTAACATCGACTACGGGTTGAAAATAATATTATTATATTATTTTATACGAGATTACGGTTTGAAAATAATACGAACACGATATTTTAAAAGTGAAAATATAATTTGTTACAAAATTCAAACCCGAGCCCACGGGTTGTTTCCCGGGCTAAACCACATTTATATAATAATATAATATTATAGGATTTGATTTTTATTAATTAAATATTAACAGAAAAATGTTTAAAAATAATTGTGGGAGCCCGGCCTCGAACCCGGGTCTCTCCCACACACACACATCGTTCTAACCAGTCCCGGCCGCTAGGCTATCGCGAACAAATCCAGTTCGAATTTCTTTTAACATCCACGCCGGGTGTGATTTAGTTCCCCATAGGTACCCAGATCAAATCCCGTCCCAAACGCCACGAATTTGATCGCGACTGGTTTCCAAATCATGGGGGTTTTGATAATCGAGGTGTTGCGAATCTGGGGACTCATTGAATTTGAAAACCGTCGGTTTTAAGATCGTTAATTTACTGAAAGAGGGATCGTAACCCTAGTTTATAAACATGGATTCAATTGATCGATTTTGATATTAAAAATTGTTGAAATGATAGGGCTTTTATTAAACAAAACCTTGCGAATCTGTTGATGTGGTTTAATTGTATCAAATTCATGTTTAAGATCAAAAACCCCAACCCGTTTCCAGAACGAACCCTAATTACGGGATCAAAATCAATTCGATGATGGAAGCCCGATATTTCATAGGGCTTTCAATCTACAGAAGGCTACGAGTCTCATGGTATAGTTTAATTTTGTTTAAACGCGGTTTAGAGTTGAATTCGACAACTTGGTTTTATATGAACCCTAGATTACGGGTGACAACGATTCTGATAATAAAAGTTCAAATTGATAAAGGGCTTTCAAAGCATAGATGATTGCGATTCTAACCATGCCGTTTAATTAGATTAACATTGAGTCTAGGTTAGAGTTTGACTAAAACGTTTTCAAATGAATTCTAGAATCTGATTTTATAAAATTGGATGTTGTTTGATTCAATTAACATGGGGTTTTCATCAAACTGAGTATTTAGAAACTACTGGTATGCTTTAATTGCGTTGAGAACGAGTCTAGGATCAAAAGCCCCAAATCCGATTTCTTAAGAACCCTAGAATCGGATTATGACTCAATCGATAATGTAAGCCCTGGTAATGATAGGGCTTTCAATTGACAAGTAAAAACGAAACTAATGATGAAAAACAATTACCAGTAAGATGAAGGATTGATAGAGTTCGACTAAAGGGGCTCCAACAATGACTGGTTCGATTTTCGGTGGTTTCTGGTGCAAATACAATCGAATTGACGTGTGCAGAAACTTTACAGAGGTTCGTCGAGTGTGTGCAGGAGTTCAATTCATGAAAATAATACATGGTTTTGATCAATTTGATGATCGGGGATGATAGAGGTGACGGTTACGTTATTATTGTCCATAATTGGTGTTAATTCGAGTTAATGGTAGTGTAATAGTTCTAATGATGTGCGTTTATGATAGGGATCGTGTATTTCGGTTACAACCTCTACGAATTTCCTCCGTGGAGTTCAATTTTTGAGTCAAGAATCCACGAGTTTGACTTTAAAAGTCAAACTGAACACAAAATTCTTAATTTTGACTTAGAAAGTCAATCAAATAGGTTTAGGGTAATTACAGTTCTAGTCCTTGTATTTTTGAGTTGATATTGTGACCGAATTAGTCCTTGGAGTTAGATTTGGTTAACGGGGTTAAGTTTTTAATAAGAAACTTAACGAAATAGTTAACGAGGTTAACCCAAAAAGTCGGATTGTCACACCAAGCACCGAGAGCGTGGAATATAAAACTTGATTCAGCATTAAAAAAGCTTGGTTTCACAAGATGTAAACAGGAACAAGCTGTTTACCGAAGGGTCACAAACCAACGGCTACTACTTATTGGGATATTTGTGGATGATCTAATAGTTTCCGGATTGAGTACCCAAGATATTGGCGAATTTAAGAGACAAATGGAGACCTAATTCGAGATGACAGACCTTGGCTTGCTACACTATTATTTGGGTATGGAAGTCACCCAAAACAGCAAAGGAATCTCAATAAAGCAAACTGGATACGCCGAAAAGGTGCTGAAACGGTCCGATTTGTGGGACTGTGTAACAACCCCAAATTTAGGAATTGATTTTTTTTAATTACGTGTTATCTATTTTGATACTTGAACTACGGTATAGCAAACTCAAACACTTTGGGCTACGATTTAGAGCCCAATAAACACATTGTGATTATACAATTGAACTAGGCCCACTGGGCTCAACCCAACTGTTAATAAACGAACTCGGGCCATTAATAACCCAACTAAAGGCCCAATATATGAACCGAAACCAAAACGAACTAATAAACATTGTTTGACGGATCGTTACATGATTTGATATAATATAATAATTACAAACTAAACCTTCTACACGCAGAACTGTTAGAACGATTAACGCGCTAGAACGATTAACGCGCTCATACGAGTTATTACCGGTTATCCGACGCGATAAAATATTTAGACGTCAAACCCCAAATAAATAATATTAATAAATACTAGTATATATTCGGCCGACTGATTAGGAGTTATACACGTGATATGCGACGTTGGATGCGCGACTGCGACAAATACCGGTGCAGACGTCAGCTTGTTATGCTAAACTCGGTATAACTAAATAATATAAATAAGTATTTATTATATACCTATCGTATCAAAATATTAATACTATTATTAATTAAGTATTAAAAACTACTTACGAAACGTAAAACGTTTTACCCGGAGCGGACACGTGTGAACACGCCGTATAGAGCAATACCGGCTATTAGAGAAATAACACAATAAAATGTATAATTATTTATTATTATAGTTAATAATATTATTATTATTAAATAATAGAAATTATCGGAGCATAAATCGTTAATTTGAGCAAACGCGTTTGGCACGTGCGGTGTAAACGTGTACCGACTTAGACAACAGCCGAAACGGAGTATATTCAAAACGAATATTTAAATGATATATTTTGACACGACATATAATTATAGGAATTATAAATTAATAAGTAATCTTGAGACGTGAAACGTTTAATCTGGGTATACGCGATTAGACACGCGGTACATGAGCGTTATCCGACTATCCTAGAGTTGCATGATTAAGGAAATAAATTAAGTAATTATTTATATTTATTAGTTATTACTATTAATATTATTATTTAAATGGACCGCGAAACGTTTATTTAAGGGAACGCGTATGAGACACGCGATGTCGACACATACCGGTTGTGACAACAGTCAGCACCGAGATTTTACGAAATAAATATTAAAATATATTTATTAACGTGTCTTACTTTTATAACAATTATAGAAGTAAAATTTAGGTCTAATTAACATGTCGGAGATCCGACTGGAGACGCGATATACCAATAGCCAGTCTAACTTTTACTGTTTTTTAGCCTATTTCTTCTACTACAATCTGTATGTAAATAATTTATTTATTTATTTATAAATTTTATTTATTTAATTATAAATTGTTTAAAATCCATATTTGACTTTTTGTAAGATTTTTAAAGATCCATCTTGAAATTTACAAGATATTGTCGTAATATCTTCTCTCAAATCTTGGGTTTCCCTATGCAAGATCTTCCTTTTTTTTTTGAAACGTGAACTTCATTGAAACAACACCGAACCTGAAAACCGGGACGGATAACACAAACAAGAGATTACATATTCACAAATTTACACCAATCCCCCCAATCTAACTTACCTTTCTTGGCCTGTGTTTAAACCAAAAGAAACTAACCACCCTAACTTCGCTAAAGATCTCGTCGACACTGCACCTCTTACCATTGAATCTAAGACTGTTTCTAGCCTTCCATAAAACCCAACAAGCCGAAAGCACTATGCCATGTAAAACCTTTCTTTCCGACGCCCTTCTAACTCCCAGATTATGAATCTCAAGTAAGTCTCTAAAAGAAAAAATGAAAAAGTTGGGAATCCGGCACCAATAGTTGATTTTCTCCCATAAACCCAAAGCTAGCGGACAAGCAGTAAAAAGGTGATTCACGGAGTCGAAACCAGCATTACAGAAGCTGCACATATCATTGATCACCACCACGCCCCACTTAGCAAGTGCCTCGACCGTCGGAATCCTATTCATATCCGCACGCCAAGCAAAAATGTTACATTTTTGCGGAACCCACTTGCACCAATCCATGACGAACCGGCTGCTATAATCTTTCTTTGAATCTAAATGCTTTTTCACTGCAGCCACCGAGAAGCTCTCCGAACCGTAGCCCAACCAACTCCACCTGTCCGGAGTGTCAGACAAACTGACCGATCCCAGAGCCACCCATAAGGATTGCCATTCAGCCTCTTCCACTTCAGAATCCGGGTCGTGTCTCCATAACCAAAGGCCTTCACCGTCTAGACGATCGCGCACACAACATGTTTTCACCATCTCTAAATGGAAAAGAGAGGGGAACTTCTCTTTCAACGGAACGTCGTATAACCAAGGATCGAGCCAAAACATAATGTTGTCTCCCCTACCCACCACTCCCTTAAACAAGTTGCGAAATGGCAGGTTATCTACCAAAGGCTTTTTTAGAACCGAAGCGATGTTACACCAAACTCCACCATAAGCCTTTTTCACCGAGAGAAAGTCCCAATCTGATCCTCCAACATGCAACGCATTTACAACTTTAACCCACAAATTCTCCTTCTCGTTTTTATATCTCCATCCCCACTTAGCTAACAAAGCCATATTCACATCTCTAAGGCAATGAAGCCCCAAGCCTCCCATCTTTTTGGAGACGCAACTCTATCCCACGCAACCCAATGCAACTTTTTTTCCTCCGAAGAACCCCCCCAAAGGAACTTTCTTATCAAAGACTCCAAATCCTCCACAACTTTAACCGGAGCGCGATAAAGAGAAAAATAATAAGAGGGAAGACTTTCGAGAACTGACCGAATCAGGGTTACTCTACCACCTATAGAAAGAAAAGAGACTTTCCATAATGAAAGGCGCTTCTCAAAAATGTCAAAAACCGGTCTCCAATTGAAAATCCGGTTCATATTTGCCCCAACAGTTAAACCGAGATACTTGAACGGGAGAGACTCAGCTTTACAACCAACTAACACAGCTATCTCTTCGACTTCCCCTAAATGCACCCCAATCCCGAATAGATTCGATTTGCCAAAATTGATTTGAAGCCCCGAGCACGCGTAAAAGCACCTCATAATTCTCACAACATTGAGGATGTTATCCCTACTCCACTCCCCAAGGATGATGGCATCGTCAGCATAAAATAAATGAGAAACTACAGGGCCATCATCGGGAAGAGAGACGCCTTTGACAATACCCAAACTACAAGCCTTTCTGATCATACACGACAATGCTTCTATAACAATCACGAAAAGGAAAGGGGAAATAGGGTCCCCTTGGCGCATACCTTTATGACATTTAAACTCGAAGATCGGGGCACCATTAACCAGAACCGAAGCCCTAGCCGATGAGATAACACCCTTGATCCATAAGCACCACTTATTGGAAAATCCCATTTGAGCGAGAATATCCAACACGAAGTTCCAGTTTATGTTGTCGTAAGCCTTTTCAAAATCAATCTTAAGCATAAAAACCTTCTTGTTGACTCTTTTGATCCAGTTTTGAATTTCATTAATAACCAGCGGACCGTCCAGAATGTATCTCCCACTAATGAAGGCTGATTGAGACGGAGAGATTATGGAATCCAACACCCTTTTCAGTCTATTCGCCAAAATCTTAGAGATCACTTTGTTAATGATTCCCACTAAACTTATCGGCCGGTAATCTTTCAGCCCGATCGGGTCCTTAACTTTAGGAATCATAGCAATGAAAGAAGAACAGCATCCCATATTGATCACCCCATGTTCAAAAAACTCAGCCATAATTCTAAAAAAATCGTCCTCTAGTAAATGCCAAAAATGCTTAACAAAACGAAAATTGATACCGTCGGGGCCCGGGGCCCGATCGTCACCACACTCGAAAACAACACCCTTAATCTCCTCAAGCGTAAACCGAGCATTCAGAAACGTAGAGTCGGCCTCTGAGATCTTCTTTAAATCAGGACAAATGAGCCGAGGACGGTCAACACATTCTTCAACGAATTTCTTTTTAAAAAACCGATAAACCTCCTTTTTGACTAAAGATGGCTTCGACGCCCACGATCCATCCACCTCCAAACCATGAATAAAATTACTTGCTTTCCTACAGTTTATCATAGCATGGAAAAACTTTGAATTTCCGTCGCCTTCCTTTGCCCATTTTAGCCTCGATCTTTGTTTTAAGTCTCTACTTTTCCGCTCTTCTTCCTCTTTTAACACTTTTTTATTTTCTGACATGATCCACTCCTCTTCTTCGGTCAAATCCCTTTCTTCCATAACAGTCTGTATATTTTCAAGATCTGTCATAGCCAAAGCCACCTCCTCAGAATTCCTTTTCAACATATCGTCCCTCCATGTTTTTAGGATAACTCTGAGATCACAAAGTTTTCTCATAAGAGCAACGTCAGGGGGGCCTTCATACACGGACTCCTTCTTCAAAGCCTTAGCAACCTCTTCTTCAAACCCCGGTTTGTCAAACCACGAGTCGAAAATCCGAAAAGGCCTAGCCCCAAAATTCACTGAACCAGACTTCAAGATGATAGGGCTATGGTCAGACAAATAACTCGAAAACGCCTCCACACTCGCTTCTGGCCACGAGTTGAAAAAACCTGGGTTGACCAGGAATCTATCCAGTTTGCTCAATTTCCTTCCGTTAGCCGAAGAGCATGTAAACTTTCTACCACTCATATTATATTCAATTAAACCAGCATCAAAAATAAAAGTGTTAAAATTGTCAGCACAAGTCTATTTAAAAGCACAATTCTTTTTTTCTTCGCGGTTCCGAACCGCATTAAAATCTCATGTGACAACCCAAAAACCATCAAACTCTGAAATCACCTGAACCAGCTCATCCCACATGAGCTTTTTAGCCGCGATACTCTGAGGAGCATACACATTTAAAACATTAAGCACAGAACCACTCCCCGCAAGCTTACCCTTGATATGCAAATAATTCCTATTCTTAGTAACATCGATCTGGTGGAACACAGACAGATCCCACATGCAAATCAGCCCTCCTGAGAAACCAACCGAATCGACACTTTCCATCCCAAACTTTCTGTTCCCCCAAAAGCCAGCGACGTCGGAGACCAGCACCGAATCTTTTTTAGTTTCTTGGAACGCCATAAAATTGATACAGTGTTTCGATTTCAGATTTTTGACCCACCCCTGCTTCTCCAAACCCCCAATACCGCGAACATTAAAAGAGAGAAAATTCATTGGTCCACCCCATTGTTACCTGATGTACCGAGAATTTTGTTGATCACATCCGACCGAAACCTGAAATCAACCCCCACCTGCGCACCAACCTCAATTGTCGCTGCAACTTCTACCTCGTTCTCTGATCCTTGATACCTGCCGTCAAACTTGAGCCCCTTAGTCTAAGAATCCGCAGGATGAGGATCGTCCACCAATGTTTCCGCCGACGATGCCCTGAGATTTAAGTCCAATAAACCAGCAGACGGAGACAAACCAGTATCCCGGTTTACCCCTTTTGGGTTACCAGAGTCGGAGTTGGAGCCAGGTAAAGGAAAACAAAAATGATCCTCATCATTCTGCCTGGGTCTTTTGAGAGGCCTCTTGATCCCAGGGGAAACCCCTTGAGGCTTAGTAACACGAGTTTGGGCCAACAACTTGGGCTTCCTCATTCCATTCTTTTTGTTACTGCCATAGCCCAAATTGAAACCCTCAGATATAATTTCACCTATCTTGGCCCTACCAGCGACATTAACTCCCGCATCTGAGTTAATCCCAGGAATGTGAACAGGTTGTGTCCCCACCCCTGCCTCATCGAAAAGACCACCTTTAATACCTTCTTTCCCAACAAGCATGGGGAAAGGCCCCACATTAATATCTGAAACATCGCTACTCACGTGCACCGCCGGAGAGTCCCCATGCACCCTTTGATCTCCCTCTTTACCCGTAACCACATGCACCGATGAGAAACTCTTCGGCTGTTCGACCTCTTGACCATCCGACTTACTTACCGGCGAACTTATGTAGTCCGGCCCCTCATCTTCTCCGTTCACCAATTCCGGCCATTCTTCATCAAACAAGCAATCCGGCACCCAGTCATCCAACTCTTCCAAAACCCACACTTTAAAGCTTTTATTCTTCCACTTGAGAGTCACCGAATCCGCTATTCTTGAACCTTGATCAACCAAGACACCAACACTGTTTGTAGACAAGTCCTAGTCCTTCGGCGTCAACTGAGACCCCTTCACCACCTTCCCAAACAGCGAGGCCACGTCATCGAAAACCTTATTTTCAGCAAGATGCAACGGCATGCCGTGAAACTTAATCCATGCCAGCCTCTCATAATCCATAGACTGACCAGACCAAATATCCAAAGACGCAAACCACTCCTTCCACATATTGACGTTTAAAATGAAATCCGTGGCCTCGATGTCATCCTCAAAAGCAAGCATCATGATCAGCCCTCCCAGATAGTAAAGTTTAGACCCACTAACTCCTGCCTTACTAAGGTTATCCTTCATGCTAATCAGACACCCAAAATCCTTTACTCTTCTGACCACCGCTCTACCTTGCAAATCAAAGAATGCACTTGTCTCCTTATGAACATTGACCACTCTCTCCTCCGACACCACCTCGTCCACCTTCCTTTTAGCATCCACCATGTCTTTCATTAAAACCGAGCTGTATGAGCATCCCTGTCTGGTTAATGCATCATTCCTCTTAATGTTGGTTACGTCCTCCTTCCATTTTTCAGCGGGACCGTTACCTGCAGATAATCTTCCTGACTCGGCTGAACCATTTTCCTTCGCAAACCTCGCCAGGTTAATCTTGAGCGTATACTTACCCATTTTCAAACCCCTCAAACTCTTCTCCATCTCCTTCCGGTCTTTAACCCCTCTGAAACTGACAAAACCAAACTTGAGACCTTCTTTATTCCTTTTCCTCTCGATGTATGATCCCGCAATGTCTCCGAAATCTTTGAGAATGGACGCCAAATCCCACGGTCTGCATCCATCCGGAATATTAGCCACGAAGAACTTTGTAACTTGCGCCGCCATTTTCGCCTTTTCCTTCCCCGAGACTGTCTCAGTTTTCCTGGCTTCAATCACTGATCACAACACCGCCACCTTGGTGTCGTCGTTGTTGTACCTCCGGTCATCAACCGCTAGTGTCACCGACAGGGTGGGTATTGTTAGTATCGACTATCTTGATTAGAAATCCCACTGTGTTGGTGCTGCTTCTGCAAATTGGCCCTTCTTTTCACAATTATGAAAGATCTTCCTAACTCATGAATTTCGATTCTTTTATTTTCAAAACTACTCTTTCTTTTTTTTTATTTTTCATCTTCTTTAACACAAAGTCTCAAACTCATACAAGAGATTTAGAGAGAGAGAGAGAACCAGATGAGAGGGAGGAGAGTGGCCGGCCACTGGCCAACCCACGACAGAGGCGCGGCGGCGCTAGGGCGGAAATGTGACGGCGATGAGGGTGCTGTTAGGTGAAGAACCACGGCGGCGGCAGCGACCACCAAACCATACCTTCACCACCGCTCCTCTACACTTTTCCCCTCTTCCCTCGTATAAGAACCCTACACACCACCACAACATTCTAGAGAGAGAGAGAGAGTCTACGGGAGAGAAAGATAATGCTGAAGGAGGAGGCGGTCGGCCACCGTTGAAGGCGGTTCCGGCGACTGGGTTAGGCGGGTCTGGTGATTCTTGGTCAAGAAAGGCGGTAGGGTGAACCCAAAACCTCGGATAATGACGGCAGCAGACGGCTCAGCCGCATCTTAGGCGGCATTTGACGGCAACACGACTTTTCGGTGAAGCTCATCTTCCTGGTGAGTTCCTTTCCCCTTTTTGTGTCATTCCGAATCTAAACCTACATACATTTTGGCGTTATTTTCTGTTTAAACGTTTATGGTGAGTTTTCGATTGAAACCGAGTGAGCTAAATAGCTAGGTTTCATTCCCTTGTGATTACTTCGATTTTGGACCGGTTATGGAGCTGGAGCTAACTTATCAGGATAGGCGAGACTTTTCGGGTCGTTCCCAACAGTCTCGGGGTTTCGGTCAACGAAAGTCAACTCTTGTAAGAGGCAGTCAAACGCGGTCAAGAGCAGAAAACGCGGGTGGAGAAACGGGCAGGATGTGAAACCAAGCCAAACGGGTCTTTAAACGAGCGGGTTTACGTACGTGTAGAGAGGTACAAACGCGTGTTAAGTTTGTATTTTTTTTTTGTAATATGTAAACGTGTGTAATAGTTAGTTGAGCTAAACCGACTCCATCCCGACCCCTCTGGACTTTGATGTAACACCGAACCTCGTTCGTGTGATCATATTTATAAACGAACTACGATTGTTAAAGATATTAAATTTATTATCATTATTTATATTAGTTATTATTATAATTATTATTATTGTCGATTACATAATATTATAACTATTAGTTTTATTTATAAATATATTATTATCATCGTTAGTAAAAGAGTCCTATTTTATCATTATTATTATTTCGTTTAATTAACAGTACTGTAAATAGCTATTTAAAACTAAGTAATACTTATAAAAAAATCTTTATTATCATTAAAGGTGTTATGTTCATCGTTATTATTAGGATTACTTCAAATGTATTTGTATTAAAACCTAATCGACAATTTTCTTTATATAAAACGTTACACTTATTATTAATATTGGTACTTTTATAATTATTAAAGATATATTATTATCATTACTTTTATTAGTTATTATTATTAGCACTAACATTTTTAACGTTACAAATATTTTCATTTAGTAATACTATTTGTTTACAAGAACTATATGCCATAACTAATATCGTTACTTTTATTGACTACTGTTATTATTATTATACATTATGTACTTTCTTGCATAATAATACTACTAAGAATACATTCATGATTATTATTACCAACTCATATTTAAACATGTACAAATATGTAGGTATATATTTAGTTCGAGTTGGCCAATATGCATATACATATACAAAGAGACTATAGATACCCACTTTTAACACAAACATACTAATATATAAACTTATTCGAGTCAAACATATACCTATATTTACAATCTTAAACACTTATTTTCATGCGAATGTGTGTAGTTAAAGATACTAAGTATTAGGTATTTCATATAACAAACATATTATACATATATATATTTCTAAGACTTGCTACTTGAATATATATTTATTTTTACATATTATATATTTATATACATCACGTAAGTAAATAATGGCTATTGTTACTTTATTTGAATCGAGTCATTTCTATAATACTTAGTATTACTTTGATTCGGGTTGAAACATTATTATACTACCTTTATTAGAGCATATATATACAAGTATCGCTATATTACAAGAATACTAAGTCGAACCAACACTTTTATAGTACAACTATTAGAATAACTAATGGAGGTTACAACCCGAGATTTTTACCAAACGACCCAACATTTTAACGAATTGGTCTAGCTCAACCACATGGTTTATAACATTACTCTAGTACAATATACTAATGTCACAATCATAATTAGGATTTGTCTTAATGACTACACACACGATAGCAAGCTCGCAACTTTAGCATACTGATGTGGCATATGCAAGATTATCAGGTGAGTTCATGTGTTTTTCCCCTCTTTTACTTAAACTTTTGGGGTGATTACATGCTTCGATATTGTTTACATACTTGGTGTAATAATTAAATAAGGTTGTTTTAGCTGCCATAACGAATCCCCGATCTCTAGCACACAATCATTAACTCCGTTGGAGCCAGCGAATATATGGGTAGTACTATCTAGTGAAACCCCCGCACACCATGGGCCCGACGTAACCGAGACAACCTCCCATGGAATGATAATCATTAAATGATAATATATATCTTGTGACATATATTCGTTTAACAGTTTAACTTATGTTGGCAGGCATGAGTAATTAGACCCATAACAATAAGAGGTATGGGTTAGGGGTATATTATTATTATTTCTAGATGTCGCACAGGGTTGATTGTGAACTTGTTTAATTTTGCACCATACATTTTTGGATTCTCTATACATATGCTTTATTACCTAAACTCGTGAACTCACCAACTCTTTAGTTGACACAATATTTTTAAGCATGTATTCAGGTACCCTTCTCAAGTTGGGAAACTAATAACTTAGACACGAGCTTGCTTGAAGATAGATGACTCCTTTAGAAGACTAATGCCGAGCCATAGACTTCACCCGAGAAAGCTTTGATGGGAAAACAGAACCCATCACCTTACTTTATTTTATTTTTAGTTAGTATATAGATGACAAGTACCTTTGTAAATATAAATTTTGACTTAGTTTGTACCTATGACATTTATAATATATAGATATATATATATATATATGTCACGTTATTTCCGATGTGTTTTGTTTTGGTATTCGATCATCATGCCTAGCCCCCTGGTCGGGTTATGACAGACTGTTTTCCTACTCAATTTCCAATGGATCCCGGGCTGAAATTATCAAAGAAGGACGACGGGCCAGAAACCAATCCAACAGAATACAAGAAAGTTGTTGGATGCTTGCGTTATCTAACCCACACACGTTCGGATCTTAGCTTTGCAGTGGGATACATAAGCCAGTTCATGCAAGACCCGAATAAAAACCATGCAGAAACGGTGAAATACATACTAAGGTACTTGAAAGGAAGCCTAGATCTCGGAATAATGTATCCAAAAGGAGGTGGTGATATACTATATGGGTTTAGTGATAGTGGCCATTCGGTTGACATCGATGATGTAAGGAGTACCACCGGGACGGTATTTTACTATAATGATGCACTAATCACTTGGTGCTCACAAAAGCAAAGCTCGGTTGCTCTCTCTTCGTGTAAAGCTGAATTTATGGCGGCAAACTCAGCCGTGTGCCAAGCCGTGTGGTTACGAGGGTTGCTATCGGAGTTAACGGGAGAAAAAGAAAGGACAATAACACTCTATGTTGATAACACATCCGCCATAGCCTTAATGAAGGACCCGGTTTTCCACGAGAGGAGCAAACATATTCCTAGGCGGTATCACTTCATAAGAGAGTGCATCGAACGTGAAGAAATTAAAGTTGAGCATGTTAGTGGGGATCGTCAAAGGACCGACATTCTCACCAAAGCGTTGCCAAAGTTAAAGTTCATCGAGATGAAAGGACTCGTTGGTATTACAAGATTAGGGGGGTGATTGTTAGTCTAATCGTGTAATGTAAGTTCGGGTAAAAAGGACCGACATACAAAGTCTAGGGGTATTTTAAGTTAGTTTTTCCTCTAGTTTGATTCAAATAAGGATTCGTATTATAATAGGATTTTAGGCTTATATAAAGGATCATTGTAAGCTATTTTAATTTATTCAATTAATAAACGAGTCTTTGAGTCAAATACTTTTCTTGTTCGTGAAGGTTCGGTGCCAATTTCCTTTAAGTAGGAGAAAAGACCACTTTTTGGAAAAAAAAAATTAAGAACAATAGTGTGGATATATGTATTGATGTTGTTTACCAATAGGCAGTCCCAACGCAATGGTAAATGCTTCTCCCCTCCCACCAACCAGCGCGGGTTTGAGTCACGGCCTGACCGATTTGTCCCTTGTTTATTTTTTTAATAGATTTTTTTTCTTTTTCTTTTTTTTGCAACAAGAGTGTGTATACAGGGGCGGATCCAGGAATTTTTTCAGGGGGTTCACTGTTTTTAAATGATCCAATTTCATAGGGCCGGACATAAAAATTTTCGGTTCGGTTCGATTGGTCGGGTCGGGTCGGGCAGGGGCAGCTCAACCATTTTTGGAGGCCTAAAGCGAAGAAAAAAACATGAAAATTATGCTTCAAATGTTCACAAAATCAACTAATTTGTATTTAAGAGTCATCTACTCATTTGTTTCTATCAATTTTTTACCTCTAATCATATGAATGCTCAAGAACACACATTTAGTTCAAGAAAGAGTTCTTAGTTTTATAGCTTCACAACCGGATCAAGCGAGCAGCAGTGGGCGGCGTCGTAAGGGGGTTCACCCTATAATATTTTAGGGGGTTCACCCCAGTTTTTTTACCTACCGTTACACTAAAATTTCAAAACTCGGGGAGTTCCTGTGCACCCCCCCGCTTCAACTTACATCCGCCCCTGTGTGTATATATGTATATTACCACGTCATGAAAATGAACACATAGAAATAATAGAATGGTTTCGTTAAAGAAGTGTATAGAAATATGAAACTTGATGCGTGTTTGGAGGTTAAATTTTGGTCTAATGCACGTGCAGACTCCCCGACACAACGCACGCGCAGGAAACCACCAATCTAGTTCTCTTTTATTTTTGTACTTTCACTCGCTCTATATCAAAAGAACAATTTTATGTATCTTATTATTTTCCCCTGAAATGGAAACTACTTTATAACTTCTAACTAATTTTTTACAACTAACAGAAATCTAAAAAATATCTTTCATATGTAAAATTCTAAAGATAAAATAACTTTTTCATATATATCCTCTATAGAATAGTTAAAAGTAACATGACTACTAATTACCTTTACATATATAACATGATTAATGTCATGTGGTCTATATCATTTTAATAACATCAACTAGTACTTCTTGAACCTGCTCAGCAACAAGGGTTTTACCATGAGTCCCCTGTAAATTCATAAAAAAAAAATCATATCAGTACCTAACTCATCATTTGTAAAACGACTCGACAAAAGATGTACCTCGATGCATGAAGTAAGAAGAACGGCCCCTTTCGTGGTGATAACATTTGTATCAATAAGTTCAATCCCGAGCAAACTCATTGCCTCGATTAGTTTTGTAAATCCTCCTATTTTCTTCTCGAAAACTATCTTCATCCATAACTTATTCCCATCAATACAAGTCACGGTTACTTCTGACTGTATCAAGAAAGCGTTAAGTGTAGTCATAAATCATGCTTAAGAAACAATACATGATTCACGGGTTAATTTTTTAATCAACAGTGACACATTGTTTTTACTTTTTACAATATACCACTGTTGACAACTAAAGTACAACCCGTGAGTTATCATTTTATTTTGAAATCTAACCTCTATGCCCCATTTTTTCATGTTTTCCACAGGAGGAATTTGGATAATATCAAAAGATGGTTCCTTTGCCATTTGTGCTTCCATTTCAAGAAGTTCGTTACTTAGATTTGTGACAGAAGTTTTAAGCTCCTTGATGTAATCAATGGCATCGGTTATGATCGTTTCTTTGTTCATCTGAAATCAAGAAAATTTTCCCTTTTATAACTAACTGAAAATTATATATAAGCAAATTGGATTTTAATAATCTAAACTATGACCTATTGGCCAATAATAATCCATACTATCAATTTGACCGGTGATAGTCATAACTTTAACTTTTGTTGTCAATAGCATTTCCAGTAACACAATCATCATAAATTTACGCTTCATTTACACTTGATTTGGCTCAAAATGATGATTTTAAGCGAAATGTAGAAACGTACAAGTGAAATCGAGTGTAAATCGAGTGTGAATGGAGCGTAAATTTATGATGATTATGTTATTGAGACTGCTACTGAAAACAAAAGCTAAAGTTAAGACTGTTATCGGCCAAATTGATAGTATGAATTATTATCAGCTAACAGATCATAGTTTAGATTGTTAAAATCCAATCCGCCCATAATAATAATATTCAAACAAACAAAACTAAAGATGATAGTTCTAAATCATTGCATTTGTTATCTTGGGAACTACAGATCGTAATTCTAGCATCCTGGATTTGAGCTTTTCGCGTCTCTTTCTTTCGGCTTTGAGGTTCTTGGACTTGTATTTTCCATCATGATCATTTTCGTCATCGTCTTCATAATTTTGCCTCCTGTTTCTGCAAACGTGCTCAAGACCACTGTCGGTTTCTTCCACCACAGACGATATATCATCGAAAAGACTAGAGAACTCCATGGCAGAATCTCTCAAGAGCATTTTTAGTATGAGGTGATGAGAAAGGGTGTAAAAGGTTGCATTTTTATAGGGAGATTGTGCAAGAATTTGATGAAGAAATTTGTTAAGCAACTGAAGCTCACAAGAGTAACATTTCCATGGGGGTGTGGTGGGGTGGGGTGGGATGGGGAATCTTCTTGTTATTGGTCAAAATTTTGTGGGATGTTAGGAAGCTCAAATCTTGCCATCATAGATAATGAGTGGGCAAAATAGATAAAAATGATATTACATTTTTTTTAACCAAAGAGAATCCGACTTATTAAAATGAGATCAAGTGAAACGTAGTTTACGTTATATACGTAGTCTTCGAAAGAGTTTGAGACAAAAGATCAGTGAAAGTTGGATTTGAAACTGAGGACTCAAAGTGGTTAAATTTTAAATAATTTAAATTGATCATGTTAATGGGTATTTGTATATTGTTGAAAAAGAAATAGTTATTTGATCATATAATTTTCTGTGTTTGTGTCACTTAATTGTAACAAATTATTTTATTATATGTCATGTTTGTTATTGGTTGTTATATTGGTGTGTACTACCATTTCACAAAGGCAATGTTTGATTGCTCAAGTACACTTATGACCAAGGAAACGTTCATAGAAGATAAAAGAATATTCTACATTTAACTTGATGTATGATTAATTATTTTTAAATATATATAAATTGTTTATTTATTAATAAACAAGACCAGAGTGGTTCTACTTTTTCTTTTTTTAAGTCCTAAAACAAATTTTAAAATTAAGTCTTTTGATAAAACTTTGGTCCAGCCTTAATTTACTCTAAGAATCTATATAGCCTTCTAAATTCCATAACTATTATAACGTTTGAACCGAAAACTTTTTAAAAATCTCTATGTAGTAACTATAAAACTTACCTAGTTAGTTAAGTAGTAGTCATATCATTTTCTTACTCTGACAATGGTATGGAAGTTATAGTTGGACTACGTGTCAGTTTACAAACATTTTTTTTGTACCAAGCATAATATATTTGTAGCATGATTAGTTCTTAATGATATTTGTGATCCAATTAATTGGATCACATTGCATCATAAATTTATCTGGATTGTGTATTGTTTTTCTGTCTTTCTTAAGTGATATTACCATCTTGTTATTCTCATGGTTTCTCCACCCGAGCAACATGAGGAGGCTTACTGCCTTATTAGGCCTCATAAACACGCAAACACCGACCTTAAAAAATCAAAAGCACCATCAAAGCTCCCAAAAATGAACTCTATAAACTAGAATCAAAACGTATTACTTACAAAAACACAATCCACAAGCATTAAATTGAAGCATTATAGTCGCATCGTCTAGACTTTTGAGTGAAGGATCAAGACGTTTGAGTGTTTGTGTGATATGTTTACACGTACACATTATACATATACATATACATATACATACAAGTACGTAAGCATATGGTCATCTATACATATATAAAATAGAGATGACATGCCATGTCGGTCTTGTTTATGGTGTAGGAATTTGCGTCTCTTTTCATGATTTGTCTTATTTCCATTAAAATCTTTTCATTGATTTTAAATTAAGGTTAGAAAATTCAAGAAGCTGAAAAGGAAGAACAAAAGTTGAAAAGGAAGAATACCAATAGTTTTTACGAACAAAGATAGAAATGCAGAACTCGGACAGTTTCTTTGGCAACCATGCATCAAAAACCCTAGATGACATAATGGAAATTTCAGGGTCTAAAGCAAAGATGGTGAATTTTTAGGTCTCCATCTGGGTAATCAAAAATAAAGTTTTGGGCTCCTAGTTAGCAAAACAAACAACATTGGTTGGTAAAATATTATAAATAGTATCAGTGCCACTAATGTCCTGTTTAAGATGGTGGAGCGAGTCTCCTCAAAGACGATGAGTCCATAAGAGGGTGTTTATGACACTTTAAGAAATCCTACATTGCTAGTTCACAAGAGAGACATCGGGACATAATGAATGTGTTGCTTCAGTTGTCAATAAAGTGTTTTGGATGCGTCGTCTCGCAATGAGAGAAGAACCCGTCAAATGTGTGGCATTCTGGGAAGTCTCCATCGGGGTAACAAAAACAATACAATGAGCGCCTCATGGACAAAACTAACAATCTTGACTGGACGCGATGTTACATATACATAACCATGCGTTAGACTGCTTATACTTTGACTTTTGAGATAATAATAGTACTGATATAGATGTTATGATAGCCAAAATTTCTTGACTTAACAATCTAACATAAACATAATCATGTAAATTGTCGGCGCACTTAACCTTTTCTTTCAATTTGCTCTAAGAATTGTCTAGGGATGGCATTAAAACTCGAACATGACGAGCACAACCGAAACTCGAAACATCTGGGACGGGTATTTGGACATGAAAACTAGTATGTGATTTTCATATAATATTTGCAGGTGTGGGAGGTTATGATATTAGATGATACTTGTCTGTTTATTAAAAACTAGTCTCATACCCATTTACCCGCATTAAAACCGAAAATATTAATATACTATATAAACTTAAAAAATATAACGAGTAGTATTTTGAAAATGTTAGAAAACTTGAAATTATTAAAATATAGAATTTTTGGAATTTTACTTGAGGATGATAAGTTTGACTATTTAAGATTATGTCTCCGGTAATGAAAATCCAACGTGTAATTTTTAACGACATAAGTTTATAAATGGGGATCTCAAGTATCTCGGGAAACCCACAAACCCAACATATATTGAGTAAACGAGTGCCGATGAATATCAGACAATAAAATTTTATAATCAGTACTTATATCAATCTTAAAACCAGCCCATTTTCATGCTAGAATTATACATAATATGATTCACCAACGGTTATAATAGTAAAGCAGCTTAGCAGGCTGCTGAACCTAGTTGTCTATGATTTTTTAACATCACTACTTATATATAAAAAAGAATAAAAATAAAAATAAGTCTTAAGTAAGTTAAATTTAGGGTTTTGACTCATAAAAAACTAAAAACAAAAATATAATTGGACTTAACTTGGATATTATTGCTCCGAGTGTGAAGTGAATGCGTAAGGCGGCTTAATTTCTCCTCTCACTTCTACAACCCTGAAAATGTCTACCATTACTCGCATCCTCCGCACCTTCTCCACATCCGCCTCCAAATCACCGGCGAGATCTATTTATGACGACCTCTACCAGGAACGGAATCTCAAAAGAGTGGTAGAGAAATTCAAAAAGTGTTCAGAATCGCCTTTGTTCCGTAAGCAAGCCAATGTTTACGACCACACAGTCCACCGTCTGGCCTCCGCCAAGAAATACAAATGGGTGGAGGAAATCCTAGAGGACCAGAAGCAATACCGTGATATTTCCAAAGAAGGGTTTGCGGTCCGGCTGATATCTTTGTATGGGAAAGCAGCCATGTTTGATCATGCTTCCAAGGTGTTCGACGAAATGGCTGAGAGAAACTGCTCGCAGACTGTTAAGTCGTTTAATGCACTTCTCGGTGCGTGTGTCAATGCCAAGATGTTTGATAAGGTTGATGGGCTTTTCAGAGAGTTGCCTGGAAAGATACCCTTGAATCCGGATGTTGTTTCGTATAACACAGTGATCAAGGCCTTTTGCGAGATGGGTTCGTTCGATGCGGCTGCTTCTGTGTTTGATGAAATTGAAAAGAAGGGGTTGAAGCCTGATTTGATTACTTTCAATACTTTGCTGATTGGGTTTTATAGCAATGGTAGTTTTCTTGATGGGGAGAAATTTTGGGCCAAGATGAGGGACACTGGTATTTCACCTAATATCAGAACTTATAATGCTAGGTTGGTTGGATTGGTCTCAGAGAAGAAAATAGCTGAAGCTGTTGAACTCTTCAACGAATTAGGTTCTAAAAACCTCAAACCTGATGAGTTTAGCCACAATGCTATAATCAATGGTTTCTGCAACGATGGCAACTTGCAAGAAGCAAAGAAGTGGTACACTAAATTGGTGCAAAGTGAATCTGCTCCTAATAGAACAACGTTCGCCACTCTGATCAGATTCGCCTATAAAATGTCTGATTTTGATTGGGCGGTTGAGCTTCTCAAACAAACTTTTGAACAGAAGTGTATTGTGGATCCGAATGTCTTGCAACTCGTGATTGATGGGTTGGTTAAGGAGTCGAAAACTGAAGAAGCTAAGCAACTTGTGGGGATTGGAAACTCGAATAAGTTTAGACGCTACAACCTGACCATGCCTGCAGAGTAGTAATGTATGAACTTTGATTCTTGGTTTTTTTTCAGTTGTTTTCAAGATTATGACGGTCGCTGATCAAAAAATTATAGAAAGGCAAGTGATTTGGTTTAGTTCGGTTTATTATGGTTTCTTGTAAGGGATGTTATTGTTTTTAAGATTTTCATAAAATGGAACTGTGTTTTGGTGGCCAAAAAAATGCTCTACATCTTTGAGCTTATTTGCTTCCTTTTGATTCTGTAATGAGTTTTGAGTTTAAATGTTGAAACCTCTCAAATATGTTTTTAAAGACATGCAGATGGTTATGTGATGTATTTACAGTGTACAAACTGTGCAAATTTTATTTTCAGAAAGATGTAAGAATGATAAGTATATTTCTGAATAAAAAAAGGCATATCAATTCAAAAATATATTGTTTTCCAGAATAAGATACAGTCGAATACCATCGTAACATCATCTTTAAGCTAAAGAATTTAGCTTCTTTTCAAGCAGTTTAGCCCGTCTAAGAGCATCCAAAGCCTCGTCTTGCTTTCCTGCACGTTTCAAATGTACAGCTTTAACCTTCTCGGCCTTAATCTGTTCTTCCAGCTCTGTAGTCTCACTCTTGTTGACCACCGGTTTAGCTTTGACCGGCTCAGTCTGAACCTTGTTGACCACAGGTCTAGTCTTAACTGGCTTGGCCTTCTCAGGTGAAGACTGAGCAATACCTTCTATTCCTGCTTCTCTAAGAGCAGATAGAAGTTGAGGATCGAGAAGATCCTCAATACTAACATCATCAACCGGTTCTGCCGGTTTGGTCAACTCATTGGCGGCTTCAAGTTGACTTTCAAGATTCTTGGCCAATTCAAACTCTGCATCTGCTTCCTCATGCCGACCTTCCCTTCTCAGCTTTAGTGCTTGCCTCTTGTGGCTTAAAGATTCTTGCTGTAACTTAAAACGTTCACGTGATGACAGTTTAGGTGGAGAATCATCGATTTCTTCCTTTTTCGTCACTTTACTAGTGCTTGGAACAGGGGTTTTATCCTCTGTATGCAAGTCTGGGGATTTGTTATGCACATCCATACTCTCTTTTTCTAAAAGTTTAGCCTGCTTTAACTCCTCCTTAGCTTCTGCTAACTTCCCTTCCCTTTTCAAGCTGACAGCTTTTCTTTTGTGAGCCAAGATTTGCTGTTGGATTGTGTTTGACTCGGTTACCCCAACTCGAGCCTTTTCATGTTCAGAAACATCACCAACAGTACTCTTTGATCCAAAAGATTCTTCCTTGATTCCCGTTCGAGGCTTTTCATGTACAATAACCTCACTAACAACTGTTTTTTCATGTGAATTGCTGGCCAAAATCGTTTCTTGACTTGGTGTTTCCAGTTCTTCCAACTGGGCTTCTAAATCTTTTGTAGCTTTTAAAACTTCTTCAGCTTCTTCAACATTCCCTTGGCGTCTCAGAGCCAGGGACTTTCTTTTTAGGGCTAAAAGTTCCCTTTGAATCTCGGCTTTACTTTTCTTTGGTACCACATTTTGTCGTTTTGGTGGTCCAGCCTTGGCTGCCACGTCATCTTGCCAGCCTAAATTCTCTAAAAGTGCGAGATATGATGGATCGTTCATATCTGTGTCTGTTACATCCTCTCCTTGATCTTCAACGACATCCATTATTGGTGCAGAAAAGTCAACATGCTTCGTACTTGCGGGTATGACTTTAAGTGTGTTGACATTTGGGCCACTTTCCAATTCCTCAAGTCGCTGTTCGAGAGCTTTCCCTTTCATTAATTCTTGATCCGCCTCATCCAGTTTCCCTTCCCTCCTTAAAGCAAGTGCTTTCTTCTTCAAAGCAAGAAGCTCTCTTTGAATTTCCAACTTGCTTTTCGGTGCCATTTTATGGTCGGATTCAAGTTTTGATTTTGAAACCGACACATCATCACTTTCTAGAGTGTCATGGGTCCCACCAGCATCGGCTTCAAGCAGTTTTGCCTTCTTTAGCAAGGCTAATGCCTCTGCGGTATTACCAGCTCGTTTTTTATCAAGTGCTTCTCGTTTTAAAGACTGTATTTCACTTAAAAGTGACTCTTTATCAACATCATGATCTTCAGTCCACCCTAAAGATTGCAAAGCAGCTGACATTTCAGGGTCATCCATATCTTGTTCAGTCACTTCATAGTTACCATCGAGGTAGGGCCCATCGTCTATGCGAAAAAGATGATCAAAGTCAAAGTTAGGATTCCGATCATTTCTAGATGCTAAAACATCTTCTTTATCGATATCCATGCTACGAATCAATGATGTGAACTCATCGTCTGAATCTTCATCATCACCTAACAATTCTTGTTCTTCAATTTGCTTTTCAAGTATTTTAGCTCTCTTTAATTCTTCTTTGGCTTCGGTAAGCTTCCCTTCACGTTTGAGAGCAAGTGCTTTTTTCTTAATAGCAACAACTTCAGATCGGTCAATACCAACATTACCCTTTTCAGGTTTATTAGTCTTTTGAGAAACTTCTTTAAGCAGGGTTGATAATTCGCCCTCTAAAGTCATACTTACGGGCTTTTTATCAGCATCATTTAGATCAAGATCCGACCATCCAAGTTCTCTGAGTTCACTAACAAGATCGTCTTTTTCTTTCGGTTTTTTCACATCTGCAATTTTTGAGTTCTCATTGGCACTGGTGGATGAAAGAGCTTTCTTGCGGTTTTTTCTCAATTCAATCTCTAAAGTTGCAGCTTGTCTTTCAAGTTCTTTTCCTCTTTTGAAAGCTCTCAAGGCTTCTTCAGGCTTTTTTTCAGCTTTTAAAACTTTATACTTATTCTTTTCCTCCATGGCTCGTTGTCTCAGTTCTTCGGGAGTAGTTGACTCGAGGTCAAACTCCATGTCTATGTTCGAAGACGATGCACTTGTAGCTCGTTGCATACTTGGAACTGACTCCTTATCTGATGAAACTGATCCATGACCGCTGGCATCATCCTCATTATCAGATGCAAGTTTTGAAGCCCCTGCAAATGAAGCAAAATTGGTATTTTTCAACAAGTGTAACGTCACAGCCAAAATTTTCTAGCAATTATGAGATATTACATCAGTATAAAGTTTATAGTATTTTAAGAGAATCTATGTAAACATTAAACTTTACCTTTTCGAGATTTATTCTTGTGACCATATCGCATTTCAAAGCGTGCTGCTTCCTCTAAAATTTTACAGGGTTCACAAATGCGAACAGGTGATTCACCTTGTCCTCTTAAGTACATTCTTTGCTGTGTACAACTGCCACAGAACAAGCCCCCACATCTTCGGCAATGATGCTGCAATGCCACATATAATGTATAATGACATGACACGTACATATTACCCTCATAAATTAATATAGTCTTCTAGCATATAACAAAGTGAAAAAGAAACTTGTAAAGAGTTAAAGAACAACCAAGAACTTATTAAACTTTTCTACTGCTATGTAATGTGTTGGACTTTGTAAGGAGAGTCTATGATTCCCAAATAGGTCATATAATTACCTAATGAGCAAACTGCAATAATACCAACACATTTTCACATATTTCCCAGTTACTAATCAATAAATCCAGAGTAGAATCTGTTCTTAAATCGCCCATCACCCTCACTAATTTTTATTTCTGTCACATTAATTTTCGAATCCACAATTACCAGGCTCTACTTTTTAGCCAGACAATCAGAAATCGGATTCTTTCCTGAAACTATAGTGGAGTGCAACCAACTTGAAATCAGATAACAATATAATCTAATTCAAAGAAATTATCATAAACATAAGAAGCAAAAACAAATTACATATCTGTTAAAGAAAAAAAATGGTTTAATAAAATAAAGTGATCTAATAAGTTGTAAGCCCACTTTTAATCTGAGTCTTAGCTAATACTAATGATCATAGATGTTAACAGTAGTAGAACTAAGTGGACTTTTTTATAATTTTTTGAGACTAAACAGCACAGTAGATCAGATCCTTCAACCAAAATTTTATTCTACTTTTAGAATTGGTTGCATACTCCCTAATGTAGTCATAACGATACTTCAAATATTGGTTCAATCATGTTGAGTTTAAATATGGATCGTAGTCAATTGACTTTGAGATGTTACGAAGAATTAGTTCGTTTAAGCAAACTTCAACAATCAATCTTCATCGATTCAAGTCAAATTGGAATAATTAGGGTTTAAAGAGTTGTAATAAATCGAAGTCGTGAAATTAGGTAAAGTAAATCCGATCAAACCTTGCGATTGATGAAAGTGAACTGAGAAGAGCATCCTTGACAATGAGTCGCATCGATCACCCAATTATTTCCTCTCAGCGATGGCTTCGGAGGCAATCCTATCTTCTCCAACATCTTTACCGATTGAAACTTGAAACTCCGTACGCAAAAGGCAAGGAAACCGATTGAGTCTGAAGAAATCTCAACACATTTGGATCGAAGTCGTCGATGATTTTGGTCTTATAGGACCAAATCAGTCTGTGTTGTAGTTGATGGATTAATCCATGGTTAATTGCGAAAATTAGGGCTAGCAATTGGGGATAAAGCCCATTCCATACCAGCTGACCGGCCCGAAAACTCATTTAAACTCAAATAGATATATTCGTTTAAGAGGATGTTTTTATTTATCAAAATGGTGCTGATAACTTATATGTTTGTAGTTGCAAGATTGTGAGCATAGTAATTTTGGTATATTAAATTCTTTACTCTCTAAGTGGACATCCCGGTGGTAACGGGTAAGTGGTGTGTCATATAATTAAAAGGTTAGGGGTTCTAATCCTGCAAGGTGCATGTTTGGTGTATTTATCCTAGAATATCTAGATAGTACATGTAAAAAATAAATAAAATAAAATTAAGCTAAATTTTTATATATTAAAGTCCCTAAACTTGTCTAAAACGCATTTGGTTTTAGTTTTCTTTTTTTTTTATGAATATGATTTGTTAACTCTTAAATTAGTCAAAATAAGATACTATAATTTCTTTATTTTATGCAAAAAACCGTTCAACGTCACTTTATCAAATTTGACCGGTTTAAGAGTTAACAAGTAATTATTTTTAAAAAAATCACAAGTACATGCACCTAGGCTTGTCTAACCTGATCGGAACACATAATGCACTTGGTTTAGTCCACAGTTTTGATGCAATTGGACTTGTCTAACCTGATTAGAACACATATAGGTTCTTTAACGTTGTGTTTCCGAGTCTCATTTAAGGAGGGAAAATAAAGGAAAGGGAAATAAACCCTTGTTCCCGAGCTTTTCTAAAGGGGGGAAAAGCAAGGAAATGAGGGGAAGAGTGTTCCTCAGTTTATTTTAAGGAGGGAAATGAAAGAAAAACAAGGCTTATTTCCATCCTCATAATTTGGAAAGATTTGGAGAGAAAGGAAAAAGAAATGAAAGGAATCCTTTCTTTTCTTTTCTTCCTTCTAGTAAACTCGGGAACACAGCGTAAGGTTACTTTGAAGCCAGTGTGATCCAATAACCTTAAGTGCAGCATCAGTATTATAGGGGCAAGACCAGCTTGTGCTGAATAGGGGCAAGTCTTATGAGAGACATTCGAGACTTATGAGAAACAACATAATATTATTGTTAGTGAATCTATTCAAATGTTGATAGTATTGATGTGTTAAAATGTGACTCAAATAATTGCATATATAAGTAGAACAAGTCTTATGACAGACATTCGAGATAAGGTTGATCAACAAACTCCACAAAAGAGAAAAACACACACACGTATCTATAATATGAATAAATAAGAAGCTTTTTTTTTATATAATAAGACACATAAAAAACATTGATTCATTTATTGTATAACTTTGATCCGACAACTTTTACACGTAAAGATTCTTTTTAATTATCATAATTTATATATTATATATAATAATTGAACTTTCATTCATAAATTTAAGAATTTGTTCAAACTATAAAATCGTAATTCAAAGTTAAAGTTTTAACGAAATAATGTCTTAACATTTATGGTATTTATTTGGTGAGCTCTAAATCTCATAACTTTAATATTAGAATTTGCAGTTTGTAACTTCATTGGCCCTTAAAATGGATGGACGTTAACTTTAGCCGTTAATTTTTTAAAAATGACTAAAATACCCCTTATGTTAAAAAAAACCTAAATTACACGGTCCCAACCAGCTTTATAATTACATGTGAAGTAAACAAATATTTTGAAAACAAAAGAAACCCTAATTATGATAATCACCATCGTCAGTAATTCATTGCGATTCAAGCAATTACGATCATTCTATAGTAATTCGAGATCGTTTTTCCTGGATATCTCTGAGAATTGTGTTTCACTTTCACATTGAAACAATTCGATGGTACTCTCAAAATTTCAATCGGATAAGACTCAGAGAGAAAACAATAACAAATATGATTTTCTGTGTCTTTACAATGACCAAATTCGCATGCATTTAAGGGTAAACAGATACACTGGAACGTTATGATTGTTATTGGCTAAAAACTAACACAACCGTCAATCCGTAACTGCTAAGTCATTATACTTCGTAGATGTAAAACTACTCACGAAAGGTAATCTACTCTGGAGAGGCAAACTACTCCGGAAAGGCAAATTTACTCAAGAGAACAAACTTACTCAGGAGAGCAAACCTTATTCAGGAGGAGTAAACTGGTTCGACGATTTTTAGGTTAAATCGTGAACCAAACCGTTAGTAACAGTTTTTTATTATCGAAAACCGAAACTGAACCGTTGAAATTTAAAACCAAACCGAATTGTTATTAACGGTTTGGTTCCGGTTTGGTTTTATGATTTAGGCTTTATCGAGCCCTTATATAAAATGCAAGTTCAACACTAGACCGATGTATCATTACTCATTCGTTTGAAAAAAGACATTCGCTTTTCTAAAAAATAATTTTGGTAACTAATAAAATCAATTAGTTGGTGGTGATAACTCTCTAATTATATGGAGTTGATTTTTTTCATCAATCAGTTATGAAGCCGCATAAACAAGGGAAATTCTTAAGTGTTACATAAATCCATAACCCATATACAGAATGTAACATCTATATTTAGTATCACTCTTTGTTTATTGAATAACACTCAAATGTAAGATCTATATTTGTATTCTATCTCATTTTTCGTAACTACTCAATTTCAAGAAACTTAAGAACTAATCTAACATTTACTAATCCAGAAAAGTAAAACATCAAGAAACTCAGTTTTATTTTATTATACATAATCTATACTCTGATAGGACACTTGTCACTCTCTTATGCATACTCAACATTTTTTTCCCGCATCCCTCTCCTATTAATTATACAAATTTCTTTAATTGTCTTTATATTTTTTTGTTTCTTGCATCTCTCCTATTTAAAAAAAATAGGTTTATTCATAAAACATTTTTATAAATTGAACATTTTTTTCATTCTTTTTATAAAACATTTTAAAAAAATAACTATATAATATTTTTAAAATTTGTATTATAAAACAATGTAATATGTTATAAATATGTAATATGTAAATCTTTATTATTAAGTATATAACATTGTATTTATTCAACTCGTGTAATACACCAGGTTTCTAACCTAGTATAAAATAAACACAACTAAATATATCTAATATAAATTATTTTTCAAATTTAAATACACTCAAATTTTACGGTCCGGTCTCATTTTATACGTCTGGTTTTTTGTATAACCCGTAAACCAAAGCGTTCATTAAGGTTTGAAATACTTTAAACCAACCATCTGAAATTTAGAATAAAAACCGACAGCGGTTCGCGAAACTAAACCGATGACCGGTTTGGACGGTTTCACGGTTTTAAACCGAACCATGAACACTCCTAGACTTAACTGCCAAAATTAGCGTCCGTCCATTTTAAAAGCCAATAGTGTTACAAAATAGAAAACTACAGACCAACCATGTAGTTCCCCAAAATTAAAGGTAAAAAATACAATCAGGACATACTTCAGGACCATCCGTGTAATTAACTCTTATCCTTATACAAAACGTTTTAACATAAACTCCATATTCTATAAATGATAAAAGGTGCCGAAATGATAAAAATAAAATAAAGTTCCACCCATGGAGTCATCAAGATCATACAAATAATGCACGTGTAAATTATATCAAAGCCAAATGCATTGTGAATTGTGATAGGTGAGAAGACTGGTGACACAAAGGATCTCAAGTTGCACTCTTTTTGGAACTTTTAGAAAACAAAATAAGCACTCGTGAATAATTTTATAACAAATATTAAATTTAATAATTCATACTATGATTTTGATCGACAATAATTCAAATTAATAATGTGGCTGATGACAGTCTCAACTTTCACTTTTTTGTTAAGGACGATTAAAGCAGCATAATGATAATAGATTTACACTCGATTTACACTTGATTTCGCTCAAAATGATAATTTTGAACTAAATGAAGAAACGTATAAGAGTATAAAAAATGGGAAATAAATTTAGAGAATGTTGATTTTTAGTTAAATTATAGGGATGTGGATGCGGAACCTACTACGGTAAATAATTAGACTAGACATCCTTCCAACACATATCCCTCCCCCCACCAATCTTCATTTTCGACTAACGACCACCATGGGGAAAATTACCAAAATGGTTATTTAACCAGTTGACTTTACCAAAACGGTCACAACTTTTTAGCAGTCTAAAACATGGTCATGAATACCAATAGCCGGCTAAGCCGGCTAGACTTAGCCGGCTCCAAATTCCGTGCCTGATTGGAATCTGTTAGACTTTAGACCAATCAGACGTTGACACGTGGCATCAGCGTTTTTTTTTTCCAGCTTGGCTCGATTTTAGCCGGCCATTAACTTTACTTAGCCATCTATTTGTCATAAAATAAACATAAGAATCATATAATAAGTAGTCAAATACAATATAAGTTTAATTTCTTAAAATAAATACAATAATCATATAAAAAGTAGTGCTCAAATACAGTATTAAACTAATGTCTTACACAACAATATTGTATTTGAGCGCTACTTTTTATATGATTGTTTTGTTTATTTTAAGACATTAAACTTACATTGTATTTGACTACTTATTATATGATTGTTGTCTTTATTTTAAAACAAATAGCCGGCTAAAAACATTCAAATAGCCGGCTAAGGAAAGTCAAATAGTCGGCTAAAATCGAGCCAAGCTGAGAAAAAAAAGCGCCGGCTAAGCCGTCTAAATAGACGGCTATAGCCGGCTAAAATTTATGTGATGCCACGTGTCAACGTCTATTTGGTCTAAAGTCTGACAGATTCTAATCAGGCACGGAATTTGGAGCCGGCTATTGGTCTTAATGACCATGTTTTAGACGGCTAAAAAGTTGTGAACATTTTGATAAAGTCAACTGGTCAAATGACCATTTTGATAATTTTCTCCCACCATGGATAGTCTCTACCATCACTGACCAGCAGCTTGACCACCACCATGGACCACCACTCTTAAGGTCCCCTCTAACTTTGCACCTCAAACCACGTTGTATATGACATCATTCTCTAGTCTAGTAGCAATGGTCTTGGTTTTTTTTTTAACGACAAATGTTACTCTTACACTACTTTTACACCAATAATCCTAAACTACCATTTTGCTCAGGTTTGAACCTAAGACTTTCCCTCTAAGAGGCATATGTCTCTACCAAGTGGGCTAGCCCCACATTGGTCAATGGTCTTGGTTTTGATTTAAGATTTTTTGTTTTGGGTTCCCAATTTGGGGTTTCTTATGTTTGGGTTATAATCTGGGAACCACTTAATCTATATCGTGACGGTAGGGTGAGGGATGTGATGTACGGCCATGAAGGTTCGGGGAGGTCTTGGTAGAATTCATTTCAAGTTATGAGGGTTCAAGTCTTACGGTAAGTAAGTGATATAATTTAGGAGTAGATTGATGAATGTGTGTTTGTTATTAAAAAAATAATAGTTAGAGTAATTGTACTATAAGAAATTAAGAATCGCAAAAATACATAAAGATAAAAATATAATTAAATGATTTATAATTATAAAATGTTAAATTACTTATAAATGTTAAATTCTCGAAACAAACTAGGTAAAGAATTTAAAAATGTTAAAATATTTTAAGATTTATTTCTATTTTATTAAAAATAATACGATTTTTAAAGGCCGGTTCAAATAATTAGCTCTTTTATCAAAGGTTTGTGACTTACAGGTATCAAGGGGTGTAGTAAAAGTGTTCCTTTCGAAGTGGCTAATGATTCTAGTCTCATGGTGGGCATTGGTGTAGATTTAAAAGTAAGTTTAAAGAGCGCGTGACTTTAACGTTAGTCAGAACCGACCCGTGAACCGTTTAGACTAAATTCTTATAACCGTGTTCATGGGATGGGTTTGACGGGTCAGACAGTGGATTCCTCGCCCCTACTGCTACTTTTTAAATAAGTTTTCAAATTTAATTTAACTCTTTAAAATAATATATATATATATATATATATAGGGAAGGGTTCAAATACTAACCAACTTTTCATGTGATAACCGTGCTAATCACTATAAAACAATCACATAATTTATAAATTATTTTTTCTTTTAATTGTTAAAATAGTATTTAAATATCTTAAATAAATATTTTGACCGTAAATACGGAAATGATTAGTCTTACGTATTCGTACCAAATAATGTTACATATACGTAACACATAGTGTTTACATATATGTAACATTAACATAATGATAATTGTTACATATACGTAACACTGTGTTTGAGAGTGGTTATCAAATAAATATTGGTTAGCATTTGAAACTCACCATATATATATATATATATATATATATATATATATATATAGGGGTATATTCTTTTGAGAACCAACAATATGTTAAGAACCGTGAGAACCGCATTAACTCTTCCTCTATTTATAATATAAATTGACTAGAATTCATGTACATTTCAATATGTTTAAGGTTTGGTTTTAAAAGACCTCGAATTTATAGTCGTTTTTTTAAATGCATATATGCACTCACACTATATGCACAAATGAATGCATATATGCATATTTTTATACTTTTCTTAAAAATATTCAGGAGAGAGGAGATAAACTCAAACTAAGACTGGGAAGAGATAAATAAAACATTGTTGTTGAATTTTACTTTTTTCACTAAAGTGATATGTACACGTTTTGTGCGGTTCTTTCGGTTCTCAACATATAGTTGGTTCTCAAAAGAACATGCCCCTATATATATATATATATGGGTGAGTTCACTAAAAAACTCATTTTCATGAGAAAACCAAAAAATTCCTCATTAAAAATGATGCATATGTGTAGTACACCCAAAAACCTAAACCCACCCCCCAAAAACCTAAATCCCCCACCCACCCCCCAAAAACCTAAACCCCTTACCCACCCTCACCCCCCCCCCCAAAAAAAAAAAAAACCTAACCTAAAAGCTAAACTAAACCCAAAAGCTAGTGTAGTAGGGCGCTGACTTTTTTTTTTTTTTTTGAAAGAGGACGACGTGGGGAACAAGGTTTCCGAAACGATTTTTTAGTTTTTGATTTATATTTTGAGTTATGACTTTTTTATTATTTTTTTTTACCTTTAATAAATAGTTTTTTGATTTTAACATGAAAAATCAGTTTTCTTATGATCCTTCCCCTATATATATAGGGGAAAGATAAATTGGAAACCCACTTGAGATAAGGAAACCCACGAAACTCATTTGTAACTTGTTTTTTTTAGGGTGTTTTTATATAGAATTTCGTCACCAGAAATGCAAAAAAAAAACGCCTACTAATTTTTTTTTAAATGTTGAAAAATTAAAAAAAAAATCAGCGTTTTTATATATTTGTCAGCATGTTACATATGTAACACAGGGATGTTACATATGTAAAAAATGTTTAAAAATTTTTTATAAAAAAGCCTACTCGGCGCTTTTTTGTTTTTTTTTTTACCAAAAGTGATTAAATTAGATATAGAAACTATCCCAAAAATCAAAAAATGATTTTACCTATTTTTTAAATTGTTACATATGTAACACAGGGTTTCCATATTATCCACCCCATATATATGTATATATATATTGCTAGCTTTTCTAAAAGTAAATAGTGTCTGGCCATTATTAGGGGTGTTCAAAGTCGGATATCCGAAAATTCGGATATCCGAAATTTTCGGATAGTGGATTTCACAATCCGAATCCGAATCCAAAATTTCGGATATCCGAAAATTCGGATACGGATTCGGATAGTGAAACGGATATCCGAAAATATAAAAAAAAATAAAAAATATATATAAAAATAATATTTTAAAGTTACAAAAACAATTAAAAACCTTAAAAAACATTAGAAAATATACATATAAAAATATATAAATATAATATATCGGGTTTTGATTCAAATTTTCTTATTTTTAAACAATAAAAACAATTAAAAATATATATAAATATAATATTTCGGATATTCGGATATCCGAACTATCCGAAATATCCGAAAATCACTATCCGAATCTGAATCCGAAAATTCGGATATCCGAATTTCGGATATCCAAAATTTCGGATATCCGAATTTTCGGATAATTCGGATTCGGATTTTCGGATAATTCAGGTTCGGATTCGGATTTTTTTGAACACCCCTAGCCATTATTATGCCAGAAGGCATGATTTTGTCGTCCACTCCACCTATTATTGGAGTCTGCTTTTGTAAGAACGTGATGTGGGGCCTATTGTGGTCCCTTGCCTTTGAGTTTTCCTGAAGATTCTTCTGGGATGAAAGGTTGCTTGTATTCTGCAAGGACGTTGTTGATATAGTCTTCATCTATAGGATCAGTATCCTGTCCTTCTTGAAGGATTGAGTCTTCGTCTTCTTCAGTTTGGAAAGATGTAGACATTGTTGAAAGAGATGCTCCTTATTTTTTTTCTTCTTTCCTATATTTCTTCCTCTTGTAATGCTTCTTAGGGGAAGAATTTTCTTTCCTGGTTTCTATAGACCTATCAGTTTTATTTTCTTTCCTGATTTCTATAGACCTATCAGGTTTATTTTCTATGCCAAATTGGCCACAGAAATCTCCTAATTGTTTTCTTTCATTTAAAGAATGCTTCTTAATCTGTTGATTAAGTTTTATCTCATTGTATAGGCTTATTCCTTCTTGAACACAGGTGCCTATGAGATATATATATATATATATATATGGGCATGTTATTTTGAGAACCAACCATATGTTGAGAACCGAAAGAACCGCACAAAACGTGTACATATCGCTTTAGTGAAAAAAGTAAAATTCAACAACAATGTTTTATTTATCTCTTCCCACTCTTAGTTTGAGTTTATCTCCTCTCTCCTGAATTTTTTTAAGAAAAGTGTAAAAATATGCATATATGCATTCATTTGTGCATATAGTGTGAGTGCATATATGCATTTAAAAAAACGACTATAAATTCGAGGTCTTTTAAAACAAACCTCAAACATATTGAAATGTACATGAATTCTAGTCAATTTATATTCTAAATAGAGGAAGAGTTAATGCGGTTCTCACGGTTCTTAACATATTGTTGGTTCTCAAAAGAACATACCCCTATATATATATATATATATATATATATATATATATATTGAAAGGCAAATTTCTATATATGTATATATATATAATCAAACAAGTTGATGATAAATAAATCAAAATTTTCATGTCTTTCAAATTTTCATTGAATCAAGACCATTCTATATAAATCACAATTATCATATGTTTTAAATTTTCATTGAATCAAGACCATTATTCTATATTTTGTTACGATAATGTCAAAAAGCAAAAAGATGGCAATGACCCTACTACAGTACTACATATACAGTGATAAAAAGGAAAGGTTTTAAACTATTTTTGTTTTTATAAAACAAAAGGAAAATGAAAATTACCTAAAAGGATACATAAGTAAGTTATATATGTCGTTAACATTAAATCTTAAGTTCATAATATCATATTCAAACGGTTGTGTTCTCAAATATGATATCGTTCTATAGACTTTACATTACCATAACTATTTTTAACGTGTCATATATTTTAACTGATCAAAATAAATAATATTTTAACGAGGATCAAAACGAGTTGTGTCGGAAGACGAGTCGTTTCGAGTCAGTCTGACATTTAACGACTTTTAGTTAATTTTTTGAATTTTATAAATAATTAATTAACGTATTAAATATGGTTAGTTATGAATTTCATATTACCAAAAAATTAATCTGTTATTTTAAATAAAATAATTTAAAAATAGATTAACCTTTAATCATTTTCAATATAATACAGGCATGAATTAACCATATACATATATAAATATATATTTGCAAATGAATCAAACGTTCTTCAAACAGTTCGTGAACCGTTAGACGGGAAGTTCGTTTATATCCGTTCATTTAATAAATGAACAAACATGAACAAGAAATTTCGTTCGTTTAATTAAATGAACGAACATGAACAGAGGTCATGTTCGTTCATTTATGTTCATGAACATTCGGTAATGTATTCATTTATGTTCGTTTATGTTCGTTCGGTTTGTAAAGGTTTTTATATTTTATCAATTAAAAATATTTGTTAATTGTGTTTATGATAATTATGTCAAGTATGTGGAGATAATTATGTCAATTGTCAAGTACTTCATATTTATTTTTGGTGGATTTTGTGTAATGTTAATTTGAGATGAAAATGTTGATTTTATTCTCAAATGAATTTGTGTTCGTTTGCTTTCATTTATGTTCATTTACATTCGTTACATAGAATTATCGGACGAACACGAACATATTCATTTCCTTAATAAACGAACACGGACAAGAAATCCCGTTCGGTTAGTGTTCGTAAACAGTTCATGAACTGGAAATTTCCTTAATGAATAAACACGAACAAAGTCTTATTCGTGATCGTTCGGTTCATATGCAGCCCTATATATATTTGTGTGTGAAAATTAAAAATTATTATCTTGAAGAAAACAAAGGAAAGATGAACTTCTGGTCCTCACCAAAATGAAAATACACTAAGCATATCATGTGGGATGCTTAATGCTTTTGTTATTCATCACTTTTAATGCTCTTTCTTTTAAAAAGAACTATACTTTTAGGACTTTTAATATTAAAAAGATGTAAAATGTTGAATTGAAACATCAAACTATATTTTATGATCTTAGGTTAACCTTCAAGTCAAAATATATAGAACTCACATTAGGTTTTGTGTCTAGATCTCTTCATCTGTAAATTATAATTAATTTGCTTTAAGGCCTTTTTATTTATAGATCTTAAAAAATCAACCTTTATATTAATTTGTGGCTGCAAACGCTCACATTAGTTAATAAAGAGGACCATCAATTTTAATTTACAAATACATCTTTAAATGAGGGACCAAATTACCCATAGGACAATTGTATGGCCATTTGGTAGTTAAATGAGGGGGTGAGTATGAGCATCTAAGACTATCCGTAGCACTACTGTGAAGGTGAGAGCACACCCCACGTCATGTAGACGCCACGTAAACTATGCCAGAGTTCATCATCATCACCTTCACCCATGTGTAATGGTGGGGTGAAGGTGACCAAATAGTAAAAAAAACAACATAATACTAAAAAAAACTACTAAACTACATATTATATTTTTCTTCAATGTAAGTAATTTCTCCCGCTCGTCGCCGACCAAATGATCGATGTTCATGAAATAAAGTCTCATATTGCTCGTCTTTTATTTTTCCTCCTTTAATTTGAGCTTCCTCTCGGATATCTCGTTGAACTTGACCATCCGGTCAGATATATTATCCAAACTCTGCTTATACTCGTTCGTTTGGGTTGATGACGATGATGCGGCTCGTTTTGCTTCTTCCGGACACTCAAGCTCATCGCCCGAGTCGTTGAGATTAATGCTACGCCTATCCGAATTAGATTGGGTAACGTCATTGCCGGATGACATTTTTTATCGTTTAGACGATGATTGTCCCATTAACGGGACTTGTTCAAACATCGTGCATTTTCTCAATAATTCCCAAAGTGGAATCATTTTAAACACCGACCCATTATTATCTTCTTTATACACTTCTAACGCTTCTTGAAAGATATCAAGGTCACTTTGACCACTCCGACGGTTGTTTAACTTGTTTTTGTAGTTTCCCGAAAACTTGTCAACCTTCAACCGGATATCCCTACACTTGCTGGTTATCATGTCCTCCGTCCGGTATCCGCCTTTATCCATTGCTTCACAAAATTGTTCATATATTTTTTTCCAAAAAATTCCAACTTTTTGGTTACGCCCTATAAAATTAAATAACATAACATTTAATAATAAAAAAACTTACAAAAATTAATAATACGTTTATAAAAATTACCAACTATTGGATCCTCCGACACGTTAATCCACGCTTTCACCAAAGCTAACTCTTCCTCCGGCAACCACTTTTGGGGACGCCCTTTAACCGTACCCGCTTCGGGCGTAGAAGTAGTTGCTTTCTTTTTATGTGTTCTTCTTCTTGTTTGTGGTGCCGGTTGAGTCTCCGGTACACTGTCGGATGACGGTTGAGTCTCGGGTACAATGTCGGGTGACGGTTGGGGGGTTACATAGTCTTGTATATAGTCGGATATAAAATCGGGTGTAGAAGGATTTGAAGTCGGGTAATGACTCCAATTTGCAAAAGTCATGAACGGGTTCGGCTCCGGGGGTTGTGGAACGTACCCCCACCCAATCGGGTTGTTCGGGCGGTTTGGGTTGTTCGAGCGGTTCGGGTTGCTCGAGTGGTTTGGGTTGTTTGCAAATTGTCATGGAAGCATTTTTTGTAATTTTTATAAAATAATAGAGAGGAGAATGAATAAATATTGTGTAGAAAATTAGTTGTTTTGGTTGGTATTTATATAGGTTAAATTTTTAAAAAAAATATTAATGGCCAACGGCTCTCAAGCCCAACGGATACCACCCCAACGGTCAAAAAAGTGACTAGCCACGCTGTGAACACCACCACATTCAACCCACCACGCCCGTGTCACTCTTCAATGCATTCTCATTATTTTTTTCCCGCCTCTCTCATGTTAATTATACAAATTTTCTTTAATTGTTTTTTTATAATTTTTTGTTTCTCGTCTCTCTCTCCTATTAAATAATAATGATTTATATAATTCTTTTTATAAAACGTTTTTTATTTAAAAAAATAGGTTTGTTCATAAAACATATTTAGAAATTTAACATTTCTTTCATTCTTTTTATAAAACATTTTTAAAAAATAACTATATAACGTTTTTAAAATGTGTATTAAAAAACTATGTAATATGTCATAAATATGTAATATGTAAATTTTTATTACTAAGTATATAACATTGAATTTATTCAACACGTGTAATACATGGGGTATTAACCTAATGATATATATAGGAGTAGATTAGATTGTCATTAAAAAAAAAATTACTAACTTAACCGAATTAGATTTTATGGGATATTATATTACTAATCATTTTCGAATCATATCATAAATTCACGCAATCTACTTTTAACCAAAATAACTTAAAAAAACCTTTAATTGCGGGAAATGTCACAATCAAAACCTGCCGGCTAAAAAATAAAATAAATTAAAAACGAATATAATATATTTATAGCACCTACTTCTTTGTTAAAATTTAAAAACACACATTGAGAGAAGACAAGCAAACCAAAGATGAGTTTGTTGTCAACTCTTGTTGCTTGTTGTGGCACTAATGAATATGATGGTGGCTCATCAGCCACACCGACGTCGAACAAGGATAGTAAGACTCTTATTGTCGGTTTGGTTTGTGAAAACAAGGTCGGTGGTGGTGGGAAGATAGGCAGGAGAAGGGGGCGACAGGCGGTTCAATGGCGGCCGTCGTTATGTACAATCTCTGAGGAAGATGTAATTAAGGCAGAGATGATACAATTGTATGTGATGCCATGTAATAATAAAGGTAAGAAGAATACAAGAATCATGTCAAGGCATGACTTTGAACCATTTGGATACAAGAAGGAATTTGTGTAAGTAATTAATTTCCTTAACTTTTTTTTGTTTAATTTAGTGACATTTAAATATGGGTGTGGTTTTAATTTTATTTTCTTGTTTTCAGGCTACGAGACTCTTGGGATATGATCTCACCAGTGCCATCATCATTTTTATTTTAAAAACAAATTGAATTTTAATAATCTAAACTATGACCCGTTGGCTTATAATAATTCATGCTAACAATTTGGGTGGCGAATGTCCCAACTTTTACTTTTGTTGTTAAGAGCGGTCACGGAAGTATACACATAATAGATTTACACTTGATTTTGCTCAAAATTATGATTTTGAATGAAATGGAGAAACGTACAAGCGAAATCAAGTGGGAACCGAGTGTAAATCGAGTGTAAATCTATGATAATTATGCTACAGTGACTGCCCTTGACAACAAAAGTTAAAGTTAGAATTGTCACCAGTCAAACTGTTAGTAGTGACTATTATCGACCAATGAGTCATAGTTAGGATTATTAAAATCCAATTTGCCTATTTTAAATAATTAGATATAATATGCAACTCTCTCATTGTTAATTTCATATGTACGGATTGTTTTGGTATTATGGTAAATAGTTTTTTATTTATGTTTTCTTTTTTACACCATTTTTTTTACTCCTAAACATACATATGCAGAATTTGAACCCACATCACTTTTATTTATGTATATGTAAAAACATCTTACTTGGACCAATCTGGACTTAGAGATTCCAAAAGATTGATATGGTAGAAAACCACGACCGGAGTCGTGACACATTTTAGATTCCCGCGTTTTTATTGGTCAATGATTCTGAATGATATTATTCGTTAAAAAAATTATTATTGCGAATTCCTTATATACGTGTCAGAATAAGTTAGGTTGTAAAATAAAGTAGTTAAGAACACCCGCAACGGATGTTTCTAAAGTTCTAGACCCCATTATTTGGGTCCGAATGAGTTCACGTTAGCCCTTAAAAAATTATATTTTTGTTTGTTTGACAGCTACAGATGGAGATGACACTTGACGTAGTCTAAAGTGCCGAATTTTGTTCATGTGGTCGCCGGATTTTGTTCAAAGAGTCGTAGGATATTTTCTTTTGTACTAGGGACTGTTACGGTACAAATATATGTTTAGGGGCTATATTGTAATTGTTGATTAGTATAGGGGTTCTAGTGAATATTCTAATGTACAAATATACAGATCGTTGAATGTAATGGTAGCTAATGATTTTGAGAGTTATCTCCCTCCTCTTCTCTGTGTGATTCTTCTTCTTCTCTATCTTTAGCTCTTGTTATCTTAATTACCAATTTGTTCCATAACAGGGACTAGGGAGGAAGAACACAACGTAATGGTTTAAAGTTTTTCTATATAATTTCAGCCAATCATGTGTTAGCACTCTAACTAATGTTTTTTCTTCTTATTATAAATATTTATATTTTTAACTGATTAAACTATAAAGAGTAAATTGCAGTTTTCGTCCCTGTAGTTTGCCCCTATTAACAGGTTCAGTCTAATATTAACACATATCGTCCCTCTGGATTTTTACCACGAACCGACTAGGGATCCCCAATTTGCAGAATATGTTTGAGGTTGTTGAGGCTGATTAAGACTAGGGCTTGCCATAGTTGAACCAGGTGGAAAGGGACGTTTAATCGAAATTAGGGTTTTAAAGAAGAAGAAACCGTGGGAGGGAAAGGATTTTGAAGTAAATGACTTAATTACCTCTCACGTGAGGGTCACGTGATGGGAATAGACGGAAAAAGGAACGGTCGTCAGGACGAGGTACGAAAACTGTTAAAGAACAAAAGGTCAGGGAAGATAGGTGTTAATATTGGACTGAACCTGTTAATAGGGGCAAACCACAGAGACAAAAACTGCAATTTACTCAACTATAAATAACAAATAGTTTATTATTAAAAATTATGATAATTTACTATAATTTTATGATAATGTGAAAAAGATAAATATGACAGAAATATTGCTAAAGAAAAAGCCTATGGGTAACAAAGCATATTTCTTTGAAACGATGAACATGGGCAAGATAAATAAATTTTGTGAATTTTTCAGAACATTTATCTAAAGAGTAGTAGCTGATATAGGTCTGGTCCCGGTTTGTGGAACTCCGCGAACCATGGTCTAAACCGAAAACAGAGTTAGAACCGATAGATGTATACCAAAACTCGTCTAAATGCATAAACTTAAAACAAATGATGTGCATCAAATAAGCTTTTAGCATCAATTTTCCTGATAAAAAACCGTCAGAAAGAAGATTCAACTTCAGAAGATTATTGTTCTCTCGCACTCGTCTTTTCTACTATCCATCGAGTTTCATGTTGGAGAACAAACACACCCGGGTTTTCTAGTTTTCACTGGAGTCGAGTTGTGTGTGAGCTTCAATGGAGTAGATCAAGAATCAAACACTGTATAACAATCAGTGTCCATTGATCTGAGGTCTAGTAGTGGGTTGGCTGGTTAGCCGAGAAAATGGAATCTGGGCCTGCCCGGGAAACCCTCTCTGACTAGAGAAACGATCAGTTGTTACTACCTTTGGATCAAAGACTGATTTTGAGAAAGCTTGGGCCAGCTCAACTGCAGAAGTTGCTTTTCCGTAACGGGGTCCAGCTGATGGTGCAGGGTCAACAGGTTTTCGCCAGGTTTCAGGTGAAGGTGGTCTTTCCTGTTGCTGGTCAAGGTCCCTGCTGCTCTTGCGGTTATCATTTCTCCAGTTGCTTCTTCTCTGAGCATCTGATTTTTCTGCATCTCGCCTATCAATGGTCTTTCCAGTTCTGTGATGGTCAAACGATTCGGGTTTTCCATTTTGGCGAGAAGTAACTGTTTGGTGCACGGGCAGGTTCTCGGCCCTAGTAATGTCTTTTTTCACCCTACAAAAAATGAACAAATTATAGTATACCCGAAATCAATATCATTCAACTTATTTGATAATGATGACAGGGAAGTACATTAGAAGGTAGAAGGAATTTGTTAATCTATCCTTTTAAGCAAACCAATTAAAGTAAATATGTACCTATTAGGAGACTGGATAATGTCATGATTAACAGCAACATCATCGACTCCCCGTTCTTTCAGAACCTGACAGCATGACCGACAAAATCACAAATACTGATCATTTATTTATCTTAACGAGGCATTTTGGCAAACCATTACATTATGAAAGAAATAAATGAGGTGGTTCTTTTTGTCAATATAAATTAGTGAAGTTCAGGAATTGATGTTTGGAACAATGAAAGGTGCAGTCCTTACCAATTCTCGTGGGCGGGCACCACCAAACAAGGAGTTCCTGTAAGGAACATAACTGTTAGTTACTTAGTTGTAAATACTCAACGCTCCATATCCTCAAAGAAAATTATGATCAAACAAAGGGATGCACTTAAACAAAAAATTACCCATATCTAGATTTAACTATGATGTACTCAAACAAAAATTACCCGTTCCTCAACCCTTTCTCCTTACCTTCTCCAAGCATCAGTAACTTTTTTAGTGATCTCATTGCACCACCAATGCCTTACTACTACAACATTTTCTACAAGATCAAAGCTTTTCTACTTATATTTGCAACTTCCATTTTATCTATTTACAAGTTTTTACTCTTGGGCTTTTTTTCCAAATCGACAGGGACAAACTGCCACTGAAAAGTCCACCAGAATCAGAGAGTTAGTGTTGCCAAACTCCTCAAGAGTTTTGACTCAAAGCTTTAGAACCTTTTTTATAGATAAGAATATACTTTCTTTCAACTTTTTTTACAAGCAGCGTATATTTATTGCAAACTTGATCCTTTCTCATTACAGGAGGTTGTAAAGACACTCTTTTGGCAGTTGCTATAATGCAAAAAGTAAAAGCTATGGGATTAAAAAGTAACGACTGAGCATTATCGACAAACCATTTATGTAATTCACACTAGTTATGTAACATTACTGAAACAACCACCATGAAGAGGTAGAACACTCAAGCAAATGAGCAAACCCGAGGAACCTAATGAAAAGACAATCATGGAATAAAATCCTCCCCTTAGATTTATCAGCCTAAAAGTTCATCATCCAAAACCAATCTTTTGAACTCATGACCGAACAATACAAGATCAAAAGATTAAGATAATATATGAAGACTAGAACAACAATAGCTGTGCCTAAATAAAAAAGATATTAGCATTTTGAACACAACCCCCCCCCCCCTTTTTTTTCCCTGTAGTAAGATAATATCTCTACCATCTCTTTGATATTTGAAATTTCTTATAACAGGAAGACTTGTCACATTATTCAAAAGAAAACACAGTACCTTTCTCTTTCAGTGCTTCTTTCCATTTGTTCAATGGGCTGTGACCGTGGCTTTAAGTTCACTCTTTGTTGCTCAGTTGCCTGATGGGCATCCTCTGATCCAGCTAAGCCATGAACCGATGACTTCACATTTCCATAAAACTCATTTCCAATAACTGGCTCCCCTGACTGTGGGACAGTCTACAAGCAGAAAACCATTACACCAACATATATAATATAGCATCAATACATAAAATTAGAAATTTTAAAAACATATATATTATCCAAACATCCCCATCTAAAATACCTGCTTATAAGCTACAAGTGGTTCAATACTGTCAACTGGTTTAGACCTCGGAAGTAACTTCAACTTGGGTAGCTCAGTCACCACTGACCCACCAAGCGTTCCACCACTATGAGGTGGCTGAACTTGAACACCGTCAGAATGTGTAGAGGTTCTAGCCATTGGCATCCCGTCATTTATAACATCTGTTGAACCATATGAAATCGTGGTGTATGCATTTCCCTTAGATTGCATTTTAGCTTCAGGCTCAGGATGCCTAATGACCTCTACATCTATCTGCTTATTTTGGTTTGAAAGCCAACGACCCGAAGACACCTTCTCAAGTGCACTTGCATGGGCTAACTTGGTTGCAGCATCAGGAACAGACCAAGATGTCGCAACAGGTTCCGAAATCCCAACAGCCACTTTCCTAGGGCCCCATGCATTTGGCAATGGCCCACTAACTCTGCTTTCAACACCCACGTTCGAGTTACTTGGACCCAAAGATCTCCCCTCACTTTTAACATAAGACCTACCACTACTAACATTAGCTGCTTCACTAAACCTAGCTGCATAAGAGCCACCTGTGTCGCCACCTGGAAACTGAGAAAGAGGAGTGGTTGCAGGCCGAGTGGATGCATTCCCCGCCAACGAGTAATCAGATTTTGGCCCCTGGCGAACAGGTACACCTCCACGAATATTTTCATCACTTACCATTCGGCGAGGAGTGGACCCCCTATCTAACGGCTTCCGTTCATCTTCATCAAAATTACGCCCAATTTGCACATTTTGAGTGAGAAATGGAGTTTTATCATCATAAGTCCTTACAGCACCAGCTGAACCTGGTCGTAGTCTTTGATCTTGTCTTCCCATAGGATTTGTCCATGAAGTATGCCGATCAAATCCAACATGATTCAAAGGCCTCACAGTTCTATAACAGCCACAAAACAAACAAAAAAGTATAAGGAAAAATTAAACCCTTGTTATGTTCTTAAACAAAAAAATAGTCTAGGAATCAAAAGTCCATACGAAATTGTTGATTTTCAATCTATCATTCATTTCTCCGATTGTAGAACATTATTCATTAACAGACTCATAAATTTTGAAGTTGAAATGAATCATCGAACTTCTGCCTAGGGTTTCGAGTATTCACAAACAGATCTTTTACAAACACAATCAAATCAATAAAATACACAAATTATCGCGCGTAAATATCAGATCTAAATCACGTTCATCCAAATCAGTAAACAAGAACGAACAGATTCGATTTAGAATGAATAAATCGACAATAGTTTTGAGAAAAATGAAATAGAGAAAGAAGGGAAGTACTCACACGCCAGGAGCGGAGGGAAGAGGAAGATCGGAAGGGATTGAACCGCCATGGAAGTCCTTGAGAGTCATGGTAGCTTTCTTCTTGGCCATTGTTTATGCTAATCTTGGATTATGGTGATGTGTATATATGAAGGAATGAATGTGTAGGAAGAAAGTATGCAAATCGTTGTCTTCCCTAATAATCTCTCTGTGGAATTGAGAGGGAGAGGGAGAGGGAGAGGGAGAAGGAGACGTTTGCGTTGGAGTCACGGCTAAATAGTTGCGAAGCTACTTGAAGTTTCAGGGATAGTGGTCACTTAGTCGGCATGGCATACATGATGCAAGGGGTTCTTTGGGTGGAGACTAATTTTTTTCCTTTTTTTAACCGTGATTTTTTTACGAGGGATGTGACCAGGTTGACGTGGAGGGGGTGAGGGACGTGGAACACCACGCCGCCCGGGCGTGAGAGGGGACGTGAGGGGGCGTGAGTGTGGTCACGGGCGCTAGGGGGGAGCAGCTGCAGGTGGGTGAGGTGGCCCAATAAGAGGAAGGTCACGGGGTGAGGGGCATAGAGCATTACGGATAGTCTAAAGGCTATGCGTAATTACCAAGAGGCATGGGGTGATGTGGTAAAAGGGTGGGGCGTGAAACACCACCTCTCTTATACGTGAAGGGCAAAGTCGTGAGGCAATTCACAGGCATTAGCGGACCTAGTGCCGCACCCCATTATTTTTTTTATTAGTATACTAGGTTAGAAACTCGTGTATTACACGGGTTGAATAATTGTAATGTTACATAATGCAAAAACAAAGTCCGCTTTGCACTCACCATCTTATTCTTGGGAGTTCGAATTGCAACAGTAACTGACTTGCAACACCTAAAAGTTCAAGCCGATTTAAACTTTTTAAAACAACGCGGAAGCGATCCCAATTACAACATTAATGACAACCATAACATTAAGTTTAACAAACACAAGTTTAAGACTACAAATTCCCAAAAGAAAATAAGTTAAACTTATTTTTACAATCCACAAGTTAATTAACGACTAACAAGTTTGTAAAACCCCACCACGAGAAGTGTGTAGCAAACAACACCCGACTTTGGTATGAGAATCCAAATCCACATAAAGCGAGACCCGAGACCACACTGGAGCTTTACCTACAATGAAACACCACAAAACATCCATTAGTAATGATATACAATCCTCATGTGAGCCCACCAGGCCCTTACAGCAATAATCGACCAAAAACGACTTTTCAGCAATTTGGGTGTAAATGTGACCGTATACAGCCCCATATGGGCGTAGTTTACGCCCACCCACCGTAATTTACGGACACCCACCGTAATTTACGGCCAACCCAGTGCAAACCACATTTTTTGAATTCCTCACGTATATACTTATTAGAAGTTTTGGGCTTTTTTCCAACAACATATAATGACATCCTTACATGTCAAATCCCGACCCGTTTGCATATTTAAGCTATTAACAATTATAAACTTATATTTTAACCACATATACTAACATAAGTTTGTTAGTTATCCACCCCCAAACACGAGTACCACTACCCGTTTTTTACCCATGGAGTGTTTAACTCCAAGTCCTATCACCCCCTTTTACATTTATATACAACGACCGACATTTAGACAAGTATTGACATCATACGAGTCCTATTATTATACTAATTCATCATTATCCCACAATGGTTTGATTTATACCACATTAAGTCAATTTACAACAATTCACCATTATTCCACGATGGTTTGACTTATAAACCACATAAGTCAATTTACACTAATTTTATCATTATTCCACAATGGTTTGACTTATATACCATATAAGTCAATTACACCAATTACCACATTTAGTTTGACTAGTAATCACATAAATCAACTATATTAATCTACCACATTCAATATTTTAGTATGACTATTAACCACATGGTCAAATCACACCTATTTACCACATTCTATATTTTAGTTTTGACTATATACCACATAGTCAAAACTACACGAATTGCAACCATATTATGCATACAAGTTTGACTATTACCACACAAGTCAATTTACCAAAATTTAAACCACAATATGCATGCTACTTTGACTTTTACCACATAAGTCATTTAATCCAATTTCACCACATTCCACATTTTAGGTTGACTGTATACCACGTACTCAATTACACCAATTTCAAACCACAATAAGCATATAAGTTTGACTTTTACCACATAAGTCATTTAATCCAATTTCACCACATTCCACATTTTAGGTTGACTATATACCACTTAGTCAATTACACCAATTTCAAACCATAATACGCATATAAGTTTAACGTTTACCACATAAGTCATTACACCAGTTTCAAACCACACATAAATAGAGTTTAACTACATAAACTATATATATACCACTACCCACCATATCTATTACTAAATAAGTGCAAAGCACTTACCTTTTAGCTAGTGAAGGCCCTGATTGTCTTCCAAGCTAGCAACCACTATCTCTTGATCACCTAAACAATCCACATATTTAGTCATCTAGTAAATCCCTAATTATTCATCAATTGAGGTTTGACACCCACCCTAGATCTTTTGATCTTCATCCTCAATAAATCTTGGTTTAATAAGCTCCACACAAGTTTTTAACCATTCCTAAACCAAGTCCACCCATTTTGACCCGTTAAGGTTTTCACCCAAATGCAACTTCATCCAATTTATAATTCACCAAAACAATTGAGTTTTAAACATGCAATTGTGTTTATCTAACACCGTAAACACTTACACATACTCAATTAACCAATTTAACCCTCCTAAATGAAAACCCCCATTTTGGGTCTCATGAACCCTAATTTCCGAATCATCAAATTGGGTGTTAAAACCACGAATTTCTACCACCCTTAGCTTCAGTTAAGCTAGATTAACACTCCAAAATCCCCAATTTCATAAAGTTAGGGTTTTCACCCATAACTCATCAAGAACATAAAGATGGAGATTTAAAGAAGAGAAGGATGCTTACTTGAAGCTTAGAGAACGATGATTACAACTAAAACAACTGATTCTTCATGCAAGAAATCAAATTTTGATTTGTCTCTTCTCCCCTCTTTTCTTCTTAGAAAATCACGCAAGAACACACACACAAATGTGTATGTCAGCGACACTCCCTCACCCATATGAAATCAAGTTTGATGTAATTACAATATTGGTCCTTGCACTCTTCCTTTTGACTCGTTTTTCCAAATCCTTATAATTCCACCATTTAATAAACACTCTCCAACTTTAATTTATTAAAAACACCCCCTAATAATATGATTGTCATATTATTTTTATAAACCTGAAAATTGGTTCGTTACACTACAGATATTGTGTGTTAATACACCTACAAATGATGCATATTAAGAATCAAATTCAAAGAAATATAAATGGTTAAATTGATCACCCAGGAAGGTTATCTAAAATCTTCATCATAAGAAACACTATGGTTCTTCCCTTCACAGTTCATCATCAACAAAAATGATAAACACATGTAACATGTTATTCGTTTGATATTTTAAACATGCATTCTCCTTTTGAGGTACAATCAAATACTTAAAACCTTCATCAAGAAGCTTTCTTCTTCCTTCATGTACAATTAACAAATGCTATTTTTTTAGAACGACGACTCACACACCCATCTACCATACTCTTAAAATACACCAATTCCAAATCTACTACATGCCAGGAATTGCCAAATAGTCTTTGACTCTTACCACTCAGCTACCAACCCAAGTGGCTAACCAATGTTGTTTAATATATTAAACCCTGGAAGGGAAGTTGTAATTCTGACTATGATATAAAGGTCAAGGGTTACCACTGGAAAATAATCTATGGGTTTATTCGAGTTATGTTTTATCTATAACATGTCAAAAAAAGGATAATAAAAAATACCTTAAAAGAAAGTGAATCAAATGAGTCGAAAGTTGGTCCAAAAATATTTTTAACGCATAAAAACTCTTGTTCATTTTATCACATGATGCAAATCTCCAATAAAATTAGCTAAAACTCATTATCCCAAAATGCATCAAGATTATATTGGCACACCGTAGAAAGAGTTATAGATTAGCATCATTTGTTCATATATACAATCTCAAATTTCATGCTCCAAGAAACTACCTCTACATATATGATAAATTAAGAGTATTGGTTGAAATGCCCATTTAAAAACTGAAACCCATGACCGCAGAGAGTTCATGGAGAAATCTAAAATCATAAAAACTTGCGAGAGATTAAGAAATTAACACATGAATACTAAAAAGATAACTTATATAACATAGACATCCTATAAAGTTGCTTTTGGGAAGTAATGTGCAAAAGTATTATTTTGTAAAAAGTAAAAACAACAATAAATTGGAAATCAAATGCCCAAATCAAGCTTCTAATGACAATTGCTTGCAAAACCCTTGTAACCTTATTACCTTACGAAATTAACCGATATCCGGACGGCCACCGAATCGAATTAACCGATAACCGAGATTAACCGAAGGTTATGGTTAAGGTTCTTTGATTAACCGATAAATTGATTATGGTTAAAAGTGTCCCGTAACCTTACATTAACCGAACCGAACCGAAACATTTGTAGCTTATGTGTTTTCTTGATCCTCCCTCATTGTGTGTCTTATTTGCGGCCATTAAATCAAACTCCACATCACTGTGTTTTCTGTGGCTTTCGTTTAAACTTAACTGTTAAATTTTAATTACCCTTTGCATGAACGGATTGGATAACTGGGATTGTTCCAAAAAAAAAAATTGGGTTAATTATGTAACCTGCGTGCATTGCAAAAAAGCACATGAATGGATAAATGTATGATTTGTTTGATAATTTTAAAAGTTAAAACCAAGATTGAGTCATTTGAAAACACATGAATGGATAAATGGATGATTTGAATGATTCTTATTTTGTAAAAAACAACCGTTATTATCATTCTAATAGAAAAAACAGCAAGATAGGATGGGTTAGAATAGCAATATAGCAGCAGCTGATTTATTGCTCTTTATTTTGCTTTATTGTTGTTGGTTTATTGATCCCACAGTTAACTGAAATTAACTAAAACCGACCCATAACCGATGGTTAACTGACCCTGTCATAGCCGACCAATCGGTTATGGCTAAGATTATGGAAGAGGCCAAAACTGATCATAACCGACTTTGCACACCACTAATAGATTCAATCTATTTTCAAATATAATCTTCAAAATTCCGTTTATTTAAGTGGGTTGATTGATAGGGTAAGTAGAAACAAATCAAGGAGGATTTGTAGGGGTGAAGGAGTGAAAGAGAGATCATGGCTTAGGCGAGAAAAACACTTTGATGAAATAATAACTATCTAAGATAAAAAAAAATTATTTTCCGAAATTCATAAGCAACGTCAAAAATTATAACTACCCATAACTAACTTTCTATTAAATGCATTTAGTCAATAATATAATAACTATCCATAATTAAATTTATATTAAATATCTAAAAATTTTTTTTTTAATATCATTACTAATTAATAAGAGAAATATGCGAAAAATAGGCTGAGGAGGTCTAGAATAATGCAACGTGCCAACTCTAGTTACTCATTTATTAGATAGTACTGATAGATATAGTCATATATAGAGGTGCACAAAACGGTTTTTTAACCCGAACCGGTTCAAAACCGAACCGAACCGGTTTGGTCAACAAAAAGTCAAAACCGGTTTGAGTTCAAACCGGACCGGTTTGAAACCGGTTTGAGATGGTCCGTTGACCGGGTTTGACCGGTTTGAAACCGGTTTGACCGGTTTAAAAAACGGTTTGAAACCAGTTTTTAATCGGTTCGGTTCGGGTTAAACCGGTTTCAAACCGGTTTAAATGTATAGGTTTCAAACCGGTTTTAAACCGGCGGTTTGAACCAGTTTGAAACCGGTTTGGTATAAACCGGTTCACGACCGGTTCGGTTTTCGGTTTGAAACCGGTTTGGTTTTTCAAACCGGTTTTTTTGTGCATCTCTAGTCATATAGATATACTATTTAATTGCGACCGACCCCCAAAAAAAATTTGACGCGGACCCCATAAGACTTTCACGTCGACTCTCAAGAAAATTTAATTTAAGCTTTTAAAATTTTACAAATATACGCCTATTGTAAACTAATTAAACATATTTAAAAAAATCTTATAAACCCATTAACTATTTAGAATAGCAATTAAGCTCATTACTTCACTAATTCTTATAAACCCAATGACCTAATTACCCAAACACCCAATAACTATTATAAAATTTTAAGCCCACAGCCCATTACTTCATTAGCATTTAGTTTTAGCCCAATCGTTGATTCACTAACCAATACCTATTCTTTAAATCTATTTCAGTTAGCGGCTTTTTAATTTATTTAAACTTATTAGTTAAATAAAGATGAAACAAATTCCACACAAGTTCAATGCAGACCTCAGTTCGATCCTTGGTGTAGAGTTAATTTTGTTTTTTTTTTCTCAATCAAAATTTTTTTTTTTCAATCTAGAAAACTAATCAATCATTGTTTCTTTTAATCTAATTCTTTTTTTGTTTTTTTTATTCTAGAAAACAAGTTTTTTTTATGTTGTCTTTTTTTTTTAAAGTCTAATCAACTATAAACTTAAATTTTTACTGCATTATTTTTATCTATGTTTCGACATTAATTTTATTTTAAATTGAGCCGAATCATATATAATATATTTTTAAATACAATTTTTTCCTTTTATAACTTTTGATATATAATGTTCTATGAAATTCCGAATATACTGTTTCGACATGTTTATTTTTATCTATGTTTTGATATAAATAACCACATGAGGATGCCTTATCTGTAATTAAACCTAATAATTATTTTTAGTTAAATCCTCCAATTCAACACATTTGACCCGTTACAAATAAAACATGACTCAAGTTTTAAAAATTTATCCAACACTTATGATTTTGAAAACTTATAGTGAAAACTAACCTGATTTAGAAGAGGAATGGAAGTTTGTGCAGGTGAGCCCTGAAAAACAAAATGAAACAAGGAAAATCCATGTTCTGTTATTTAACTGTTCTTAATACACACAGGACACGGCAGGCAGGATTACAAAAACAACAGTTTCACAAGCATAACTATACTTCATCTTGACAAACTTTTAAACTAAAAAAAGAACGAAGAATCAAGAACCGATTTATGGTTCTTTCCCAGGTTACGTCCTCTGAGACACTCCAAGTCCATCACTTGAGAATGATCTACAAAGAGGTTAACCTGTAAATAGATTTAAAAAGAATCAGCAACCAAACATTTGAAAGGGAAAAAAAGGTTGTAGATTAAAGAGCAAGAAAGTACATTGGGACCATATTGCTTAATGAACCACTCAGAGGTCTTGGCATTTGATGCTTCAAACATGGTCTTTTCAATTCCTAGACGCCCAATCACCTTCGCTATGATATCAGCCCTAACAGAATCAGCATATTTACAAACATCTTCAGCGTCGATTAATATCATATCTGCTCCAGCTTCCAAACATCTTTCAGCTTTTCTGATCAAGAAATCAACATCCTCCACGCGTTCTGCATTTCAAGTACATTTATTTCATTTCCCATATGCTGATGTTTGCATTCATATGTTTCTTGAAGCTACTAGTATGAAAGAACTAGACTCGTACCAGAGGTTCGAGGTGTTGGAACAACATAAGCACCGTATGCTCTCGTATGGGTTGGAGGGATGTCAGCCTTGTTGAACTTCACAGCAAATTGAGGCTTGGCTTTAAGCCCTTGGCTCTTAATTAACCGAATGTATCTCAACAAAGTTTCTTCAGGAAGTTCAAGTGAACCCGTATTTAGCTCAACTGTATCAAATCCCAATTGCTTGCATTCCTACAACAACAGGACTTAATAGGACAGATTAAGTGAAACGAGACTTGACGTTTACTAACCCTGGTTACCTCTATATATTCTTTGAAAGAAGATGAACCTTTTTGCAGCAAATATTCAGCCCAGTCACCGGTACTAACATATATATCATGTTCATGTGCCAATTTTGTTGCTTCTTTAATGAATGATTTTGGCATTAAACTTTCAGAGCCTCCTGTAAACTTTAGACCATCAACAAACTGACCCATAGACTCCAACATATCCTGTTGCAAGTAGGGAAACAAGCACAGCTTAGAAATTCAGTAAACCAATATAGTTTCCACAACCACAAGTATTCTAACTTAATCCATGCTTCATGTGTAAAAAAATAGTGACCCTGTTCGGTGTGTAGACTATAACACAAGCTTAAAGGAGCTAAATCTATTGGATGCCCACAGTAATTTTGATTTTCAGTACAAATTGAATAATACAAGTTGATGATGATATACTTAACCTTGAGGAAATGCATAGCCCTGTTTTCAGAAATGGGCCGGCCAGACTGGTTGGACCGGTGAACCGTGTGAACCGGACCAGGTGGTAGGACCGAATTTCAATTTTTCATTTTTTTCTCTTTCGAAATCTTATTTTCGGATTAATTTGGTATTCTAGGATCCATATTTTATTTATTTAAGTCTTCATATATTATTAAACCAGGTTATATACCCATGGGGTTGTTTAATAGAAACATGAAAGTACAATAAAGTGTAAAAAAATTTAAAATAATGTGTAAAAGAAATAAAATTATTTGTATTATTTTTTCTGAAAAATAAAAACATTAACATATTTAAATTTCAAAATTCAAACTTACTTAAAATAGGAAAAATTAAAAGATTTTAATGAGAAAAAATATGGTGATAGACACGTGGCATTCTTTGAAATCATTTATTAGAATAAGGATTATGAACCACACCAAAACATAGTGTTTTCTTATTTTTGTTTTAAATTAGATATATATAGATAATTTTAATTTTTCTATTGTTTATTATGTCTTCTTGTTTTTAAATCCGGTCTGACCAGTGGACGAGTAAGGAGGCCGGTTCGCTGTCCGTTTCTGAAAACATAGCTGCATAGTAAGATCACATCTTCCTGTGGAGCAAGTAAAACCTATACAACGGAAATAAGACTTGCTTCAAGGAATACACCTATTGAATATTCACAATAACTTTGATTCTCATTACAGATTGCATCAATATAATACAAGCTGATGATGCACATACGATCAAATTCTCCTTCGTTAAGAAGCTATACTCAGCTGAAGAACATATTAATCACCAAATCAATATTCAAATGCAGTTAATCGTGATCTGATTATGCAGCACGAAAGACAAAATTCACCTATGTAGAAATTATATTTAGTTGAAAGAACATGAAATCAAAATTGAAATGCGACAAGTCGATTAGAGAGAGAGGCAGAAACCTGAAGCAAGTTGTGGGAGAAGAGCGATGTGTGATTTGGACCACGGATCTCCGTTACACCGAATCTCCGAGGTTTTTCCGGCCGGTCTTCGTCCTCGAAGAAGCTCTTCCATCGGTAAACCGCCATGGTTGATTACCTTAACGTTCGATTGACATTGTGGAGGTGAATTCGTGTGAATCTTCTCGATGATGGAGAGAAAATGGTGAAGGAGAGAAGCAGGTAAATAAAGCTGGGGGAGCGGGTTCTAGAAAATGTTAGAAGCCATCATCATAAATTCATAGTTTTTTTAATCATTTTATTTAGGGATGCTGAAATCCGAACTCAATGGGAAAAACCCGAAACCCGAAGTATTTGGGATGGGTATGGACCGGGTTTGGGATTACTTTTGAAATTTTTCGCGGGTTTGGGACGGGTATGGGATATGGTGATATACCTGTTTACCCGCACCGATTACCCGATAACATATACTCGTTTACCCGATTATATACCCGACATAGTTTTCTTTCTTTTTTATTTATTCTAAACTTATATATCGTATTTATTTTAAGTATATATACCGTATTTATTTTAAATGTATATATCCGTCATGATTTTATTTCTTTCTTTTTTTATTTTAGTTACAATTTTTATGTATACCTGATAGATAACCGACGGGTTTAAGTTGAAAGTATACCCAAGTGGTGTTTTTTAGAAACTAATGGGTTTACAAGAAACCCGCGGATATACCCGATACCCGACGTGTTTTGGGCCGGGTATGGGACGGGATTTTATAACCGGGCATGGGGTTGGGATTACCTAAACCCGTCCCAAACCCGACCCATTGTCATCCCTAATTTTATTAAGTTAAATAAATATTTTCTATATTAAGTATATTTTTTTTAACGGTGGAAAATTTTCTCACTATAAAACGATCTTTTTTTTTATATATTAAGTAAAAGTCATTTTCATATATATTCAGGATAAGTTATTATTTTAAATTTTACAAACTTATTGTATTTTAATAGGTATGTTTCACCCACGTAATGTAGAGAAAAACGTATATTATATAAAATAAAAGGTTTTAAATAAGTGTTATGTTTAATTACACATATGCCACCTCGTGTAACTAGCATGTCGAATATGTAATTCCACGGTTTTAAATAAAATTTACCTCGAAACGTACCAAACTGCTTACTGATAAGGCTGGCCTGTGCAAGTTCTGCTATTGTGCCCCTTGTTCCTACACTTACCACATGTAACGGTGATGTTTTTCTTTGATAGTCTTCCACCCCTTGTATTATCTTCCAATGCAGAGACTTCTTCTTTTTCTTTTTTGGTCTTCCTACCGGCTTGTGATGAGTTGGTGGGGTGATAGTAGTTGGTACATGGGATTTTGGCTACAAAGACTTACCATTTATTGGAAATATCTTGTAACTGTAGATATTTTTCCATTTTTCCAACTTGTAAATTGGATGCACCCAAGACTTTGGTTGCCCAACTTGTTGACCAAAACTTGTCATATTCCAAATTGTTGCCACTTGTAAACTGGATGCACCCAAGACTCTGGTTGCCCAACTTGTTGACCAAAACTTGTCATATTCCAAATTGTTGCCACATTTCAAATTGTTGCCACTACATGTTTGCAGGGCATTCATGTGATTTCCCACCTTCTACAAGTACATGTCTTTTGGGTTACATTCACAATACACTTATCATCTAAAGGATGAGCAACCCCTCCATTCCAACTACCAATGTACTTCGAAGCATCCTTCTTGATGTTCTCAAACAGTTTACTTGGAGTGGGTGTTAATGGACCATCAGTTTTATCAATCACTTGCAAAACACTAACAATTCTTCTCATTAGATATTCTCTGATGTACTCTAATGCAGAGACTATTGGCTTATCTCTACCATCCAATATATTGGAATTGAAGACTTCACACATGTTGTTCAAAAGAACATCAGAGTGTGCCCTTCCTGTGCACATTAAATTCAATTACTTATATGGCTTATTAATGAAAAGTGACTAACACTGATATGGATATACAAAAATTACCTAAAAAGTAAGATCTTGACCAATGTTTAGGGTTGATCTTTGATAACCACAGATGTGTATCAGCATTCATTGTTTTCAATTCATCCATAGTTGTTTCAAATTCTACAATAGTTGTAGTGGTTGCAAGCTTCCATAAAATATATTTGTATTCTTTACCTTTAAAAGATAGTTTTATGTTCTCATAAATGTGTCTGAGACAAAACCTGTGCCCAACACTTGGAAAAAGCTTTGTAATTGCTTGAAGAATTCCCTGATACAGTTAAAAAAAATAATTAAAAGATAAAACAGTTAAGAAAAAGTAATAAAAAAAACATAAGAAAATTAATCAAAAAATCACCTTTTGTCTATCACTTACAAAGGTGAAGTTTGAACTACAACCTAGTTCCAAATCATCCCCAAGGCACTGTAGAAACCACATCTAAGAACTTATGTTTTCAGCTTCAACAAGTGCATAGGAAACAGGGTAGATACCATTATTGGAGTTTATTCCAAGTTCCAACTGCACTAAGAATCTGACTCGGATATGGTCCTTTCATAAAAGTACCATCAAGCCCTAGCAAATCTCTTCCAATTGCTTTGAACCCCTCTTTCAATGGTCCTAAGCAAATACAGATCCGCCTGAATCTTTTGGTTGTACAACTTGGATCTGAGACCGGTTCAACATCTAGCTTGACAGTTGTTCCGGGGTTTGTCCTTATGAGTTCATCAATGTAATCCCTAAGCAATCCATATTGTGCAGTATAATCTCCATGAAGTTGTAACTGTGCCTTGGATCTAGCCCTAAAAGCTTTCATTTTTGAAACAGTAACTCCATATATCCTTTGGAACTGTTCGTGAACGGATTTTACTGGGATGGTAGGGTTATCTTCAATTTGTTCCATGAGTTGTTGAGCTAAAAACGTGGAAGTACAAACATCAATATTTATACTTTGAAGTCACTTATGGTATGCAGCTAATGTCTTGACCATCCAACTCTCTGATGGTTCATCCTTTGAGACCAACAGTACCCAAGGACATACATGCTGGTTAGGGTTTGTCTTTTTACCCCTACCACCTTTATTTTTCTTTTTTAGTCCTTCAACTAATGCACATTTTGAAGTTTCAGAATCCTTTCCCTTTAACAAAGTTTTCTTTATATTTTCGTATTCCTTTTCAGCCTTCTTTTCCTTTTCAACCTTTAAAGCTGATCCTAGTTCTCCTGCACACACTACCCTTAACATTGCCTTATCATCCTTTACTATTTTCAAATTTCTCCTTGTTTCAACAGTATGTGTTATTAAAAATTTATTTGCCTCTTCTTTATTTTCAAACATTTGCCCTAAAAACTATTATCATCACCATGAGCCCTTGTAAGGTACTTTAACCTTTTTTTCTTTATGCTCTCAATATTTTCATCATGCTCACCCCCACTATCAAAATTTTCATTGTCTAAGGCATTTTCATCATCCATTCCATCAACCTCAAGATGAATGTCAACACCATGATCTACATTTAACTTGTAATCTCTCATATCGACTTCAATATCATCTATTTCATTGTCCTCATCTACAAGGTAATCACTGTCATCATCATCAGTGTCTTCAGTCACATGTACATTTGTATCTCCATGTTCCAAATACATGTCAAATATCCTATTACCCCTAGATACATATGATGTAAGTTTCTGTTGTGTAAGTTTCAAAACATTAGAAGCATTACCCAAAGTATGTATGTCGGAATCTAAATCACCTTCAGGTACTATAAAATGGCAATAAGTAGGCAATCCAACTGCATAACCTAACTCTTTCGACACAGATTCCAACTCATGCATTGAAAACCTTTTAATATAAAAAAATCAACAAAAGTCAAACGTTATATTTTAAAAGTTATAAAAGAAAAATATATTGAAAAGTAATTATAATATTAAAATGATCAAATTTAATATATATTTATGAAGCTTACCATACTTCTAACTTTGTGCATCTCAGACTTGTAATAATGTGTGTGTTTATATATAATAACAAAATTGGAGGTAGCACTTAAAATATTAAATGTGTTAAAGATGTATCATATTTATAATATAAGGGATGAATTAAATATATTTTTTTAAAAGGTGCCAAAATATAAGCGACTAGGATACTATATATAAAAACCAACTTGTAATATATGTAATGATTGAAGTATTGAACACTTGTTTCAAACCAAATATATTTATGGAGGTTCATTTAAATAACTATTTCATTAATTAAATTGCCCCTGAATAACTAAAAAAATAACATGTGATTAAAAGAAGGAATTACGTTACTATAACAATGGAAAACCCCGCTTAATAATTAATATCGATTTTTCTTGTGTTTCTAACAATTAAATTGCCATGTCAGCAACGTCCTACTCTATAAACTTGCCACGTCATAACTTATTCAAAATAACTTACTTTGACGTATATTATTTTTGCTTTTAGGATAAATAAAAACTTTATTTTTATTAAGATTGAAATCTTAAAAGATTTACTCAATGGTTATCATTAGAAAGCATTGATGCTTATAATATTAACACATACAAAATAATAATAATAATAATATTATTATTATGAAAAGGGCTAAACATAATTTATATAAATCGAACTGTAAAAAAAATGAAATATAGAATAATATTCATATTGTCAAATAATTTGTTTGTAGATTGATATTGAAAAGGTTATAGTGATCACGTTTTTCGTTGAAATAAAATTTTCATCTAGATCAGATTTTATTAAAACGTTATAGCTTCTATGATATCCTTTCATTGTCTCCTTCAAATCGTGAGAAAACAGCCTATTGCACAAAGTGTAGGATAAGACTGTGTATATCAGATCTCCTCCCTAAACCCTGCGTAAATGCGAGAGCTAAGTCAAGCACCGAGTACGCCCGTCTCCTTTAAACTCATATCAGCATTGTTTCTCTCTCCCCACCGTGGATGCTCTTACCTCTATGATGACGTGGGCGGACGTTAAAAAAATTTCTTAATTGAAAATCTAAGTGACACAGTATAAGAAAATAACATGTTAGCTATTTGATACAACCACCGTTAAATCCATGCGTGTGATTTTATAAATATTTTTTTAATCAATAAGTTTTATAAAATCTATATAGATGCTTTACAATTTCTAAATTGTGATACAATTTAAGGATTTCTTATCATAGTAATACAGATATAATAAATTATAGATATTAAATCTCGTGACAAACTTTTAACAAACAAGCAAATATTAATAAATATATTATAAGTATTCAATAAATCAAGAATCATAGAAATCTTTGTTGACAAAAATAAATTAGCTTACAAAACAAACAAGGCACGATTTTAATAAATTTAATTTAAAAATAATAAGATTCACGTAATTCTGAAGTTGTTTTAGGCTAATCATGGGTTGAATCGAAACGTTGTTTATATAAGGTGTACAATATATATATTGTGTTATAAATTATAAATATGTAAATAAAAATAATGGAAGGTGAAAAGATACCATTCTTTCCTTTTCAGCCATGGAAGGAATCCAAGCTAACCTCACAACATGTTCATATGAACTTCAACCTTATTCACTGTTTCTTGCATTTCACTTTATTCATTATTCTATCTTTCTCTTCATCTTTATGTTGTTTATAAAGCCCACAATCTGTTCGTCTGTCCTCAATCTTTCCTAAGCTTACCAGCAGAAGAAAATGGCGATAAGCGGTCAGATGTATGGTCAAAATGCGGGTCAATACATTGTACCGTTTGTCTGTTTGTTGATAATAATCATGGATCTCACGGCTGGAATTCTTGGTATCCAGGCCGAGGTTGCTCAAAACAAGGTATGTTTTTCAACACACAATCACGGCTGGAATTTCATTATGAACGTGGGTGCGTCTTTGCATCAAAAAAGAATACAAATAATGTTTACAGATCAACCAGACCCGACACTTCAACTCTAGAAACTACTAAACGCATGGAAATACGGACTCTTATTATGTCTTGAATGTTGGTGTGTTTTTACAGGTGCAAAATCTAAAAGCATGGGTCCTCGAGTGTCGGGATCCAAGTTATCAAGCATTTAAGCTCGGGTTTGCTGCCTTAGTGCTCTTGACATTTGCTCATGCCATTGCAAACTTGTTTGGCGGCTGCCATGTTGTATGGTCCAAACCAGAACGGGACCGAGCCACTTCTAACAAGCAATTAGCCATGGCATCACTCATCCTCTCATGGTACACATTTTCACATACTACTAACTACCCTTTTGCATAAATCAATTGTACCTGACGCATTAAGCTTTGTACCAGGATTACCTTAATCATTGGATTCTGGATGCTGATTGCTGGGGTCTTGGCTAACACGAGTTCAAGAAAATCATGTGGTGTTTCAGACCATCGTTACTTGTCCATCGGAGGCATTGCGTGCATCATTCACGGCATGTTTGCAGTTTCTTATTACATTTCTGCCACTGCTGTTGAGAAAGAAGAAAGAAAGTTGAACCCACATGGTCCAATGATGAACCCACATGGTCCGATGATGAAGCCACAAGGGCCGATGCATCAGCCTGCACCATCAGCACCTGCTTGAAACAAAAATGTAACCTAATCCAGATATCTTCAGTTTTTTATCTCTATTTTTTGTGTTTTTATCAATCAAAAACCATGATTTGTACAACAACTTTCTTCTGATTCTGGGGTCTTGTATGTTATTTCATTTTTTAGTGAAATTCAAAAACTTTATAGCAAGAATGGTAACAGTGACTGTGCACGTAAAATGTTGAACCACATACTTGCTTTTCTGTCACTTGCAACTATTATTATGCAATGGTTATCGATACTAACATCAAAATGGAGACCTAGATCTAACTGTCTATCGTTTATGGCAATTTAGGAAACTTTGTAAATTCCAATACATAATTGAGGAATTGACAATTTCCAAAGTATTGCAAATTGATTTCAGTACCATTAATTCTTAAATGGCAAACACATATCTTAAACCTAAAAATTAACTTTGAAATCTGGCATTTAATTCGTGTTTCTGGTTTGAGACTTTTATACCACACAACCCTATGAAAGATCTCTTCGATTTATCCAACAAGTTTGATTCAGGTTGACTAAACTTCTATAAATTCATTTGACATCATCCTAGGGTGCTTTAGCATTCGTCTAAAGTAACTTACTCATTAAATTTTACTTAAGTACCCTTTGATCATAAGGTTATCTTAATTAGTTAATTAGAAATCATCCACTGGTATTTTTGACATTTAACTAATTGCAACATGTTAACTGAACTTGCATTTAACCATCTATATGTGAATACTGATTACTGAAAAAGACAACCTGCATTTAACCATCTATATGTGAATACTAATTACTGAAAACAACAACCTGCATTTAACCATTTTCTCTCATTCACTTTCACTCGATTATTGGAATCAATCCCTAAACCTAATCATATGCTAAAGCCAATATAACGTTCCATGCAACTATGTATAATAGCAAAATGATGTTTCTAAAGAACTATGAATCGATCTGGCCATCTGTCGCTTGCATGGCATTCTATTTACTCTTAAATTGTAGCAGTAGATTCTCAAAAATATAGATTACATTTGTTACTTAATATTCAAGCCAACAAATAACACTGAGAATGAGGTCACTCTTCCCATAATTCAACATTATAGGTAAAGCTAAAATCTAGAACTCAATAAATCTTGTAAGCCACAAGACTATGATTAAATATTGAGAGTCAGCTTACCTAGCCTATATTAGAAAGACAAAAACATCATAATTAATCATGCAAGAAAATGTTCAATAAATGGGAGGAAAGAAAGAAAACCCAGTGAAACAAAGAGAACACCATGCATAATTTCACTTAACTTTTTGATATTTAAGGAAGCATCAAAATGAAATTATTTCCATCTCACCAAATTCTCTTTGGGCTTAACGCCAGGATGCCAAAACATTGCATGCTAAATCTTCAGACGACAATTAAGAAAATAGGATAAATAATGCAACATCAAACAAAATAATAATTCATACCTCGAAAGAAAAGAAAATTTTAGCCATAAATCATAATCCATAATCAAACTGTTAAACCCTGTTCTTGTCCACTCTTTTGCCTTTACTGTCAATTTGCAGTCGCACGGTCACACCCTTGTGAAAAGAAAATCTAAACTAACTAGAGTATATCTAGAACAATAGAACGTATAGAAGGCATCAAAGATATGAATATGTAGTCTCAAACAAGCATGGAGATCAATTGATTTCTTCATCTTAAATATACATATTAATTAACTAAAACATACACGACACGTTAATAACTCAATTCACTAAACTAGCTCATAAACATACCAAACAAACATATAACACATATAACAAAATCTAACCTTTTTGCACTTGCATAACTCCTAAACACATATAAACCATAATCATAATATACCTTATTTGGCACCAGAATTTGCTATGGCCTTCAACACAACCTCCGCTTGCTCTTTCAAAACATCCATCTTCTTCAAGAAATGCTCAAGTTCTTGCGTCTTAAGACTCTTCCACTTTTGCTCCATCTCAACCCTCTTCGCACCCGACGCCAACTCCAACCCCTTATTTATTATCCCCTCATCTGTAATCGGTAACCCCATTGAACCAAGATGTTCCAACCCATGGCTGGACCGCAGTGGCTGCACCACTTTCAATTCAACCTCATTCGGCGTCTCCTCAATCCCCACATTCCCATTGCCCGAACCCACCGCTGTATGACTCTTGTTAACCTTTGGTGTCACGTTGACTTTGACCTTGACTTTCTTGGTGCTAGAACTCATAACTACATTCTTATTATCATCATTTCCCCATAGATTTTTCGACAATTCATACATTTTCTTTTCGTGCGGGTTCGAAAAGGACCTAACTTTCCCTTTGTTTTCAACTTTAGCTACATTGTTTTTAAATTTCTTCTTTAACCGTCTAGCCTTAGTCAACATTTGTCTGTCATTAACATCAACATGAAGTGATTTCTTCACAAACTCATGGAAATCATTAACATCAGCAACAGGATCTTTACCCTTCTCCTTGACATAATTAATCATACCTTGAATTAATTCAATTTCGTTGTCTTCACTCCACAGCCTCTGAAAAAGCTGCTTCTTTTCTCCACCATTGTCCGCATCCGGCGCCGGTACCGGTGCCGCAGCCGCCGTCTTGATTCTTTTCGAATCGGTACCTTCGCCCTCCGCCGCATGTCGTTTTCCAGTGGATTGTTTGATAGGAGGGGGTGAATAGCGAGAGGTAGGGTTTTTGGATCTAGGTTTTTTTGAGTGATCGTCGTTCATGGGGTTTGAGGTTAAGGGTTTGATGCTCGGGTCGGGTAATTGAGGTCTTTCAGGAGTCTTGTCGGTCTCGGATTCAGACTCGGATACTTCCGACGAGACTTCTTCTTCGCCTGAAGATGAGTTGGTGGGTTCGTTCTCCGATCCGGCCATTGTTGGTGTGTGAGAGAGAGAGAGAGAGAGAGAGAGAGGTGAATTTGTAGGGAGAAATCTAGGGTTTCTGTAGTGGAGATAACAGTCCAAGTGGTTCCGGTGATGGTATCTGGTAGGATGTGTTAAAAGTAAACAAGAGATCGATCATTGAATAGGTGAGGTAAAAGTGTTAAAAGGTTAATATCGTCATTTGAAAAATATCTTTTGAATATATACCGTTGACTTTTCAGTTTTGAATTTTTTTTTGGTATGTAATAAATAAACAAATAACCTAAAACTTTGGAATATAGCACCTCGCGGTGTAGTTTTAGGGCGGTACCGCATCATGCGGATTGTGGGGCGGTATTCTCGCCTTTACCAACCCCTTATTCATCCCACCCTGTTTCATACTTCATGCATTCCGTCCAATTTAAATCTACCTTTCCCTCGCAACCTAAAAGCCAATTAGCCAACACGTCTATAAATTGTAAGATTTTTGAAAGAAAAGCATGCAAAATACAACCGAAACCGTTTGATTGAAGATCACTAAACTCCAACCTAAAAGCCAATTGTAAGATTAATGTGGACTTATAAATAAGCCAGAGAAACATAGTTTGTGAGAATAATCTGAATATTACTAGGACAATAAATTTACAAATACTTAAACCTCTTGCAGCTTCAATAGTCCTTCAAAACCGCGAAGGACATAATGAGTAGGGATAGGTTGTGAGAGAGATTTAGTGATATGGTTTTATTTATTACTAGGTTAGAATCTTGTGTATTACACGGGTTGAATAAATGTAATATTATATATTTAGTAATAAAAATTTTATCTTTTTAAAACCCGTGTTATACACGGGTTTAATAAAATCGTGTATTGCACGGGTTGAATAAAATATAACGTAATCTATTAACACATACACTCGTCAAAATGAAACAATGTAAATATATGATTAAAAGTTTTTTTATTTGAATTTTAGCTGACAATAAAATTGTTTTCAGTTTGTAGAATTCATAAAAATATGATTGAACAAACTAATTGATGATAAACACAACTTTAAATTTAAAAATGTGTAGATAAAAATGAAACAATAATTAATTTAATTGTCTAAAATAGTGGAGTTGATTATTAATAGAAGATAGTCACGAAAAAATGAGAATGAAGAGACCTAGAAATATAACAAGTGTCCTCCTAGTTTACTTGTTTATCAGGTAGTATATATTATTTTTAACTAACACATTACATCTTCTTTTTTACCCTTTTATTCAATCAACTCTCATGCCTTTTTTTTAATATTCAATCAATTCACTAAATTTTTTTATTGTTTGCATTTACAATCCCGAGATACCCTTTTTTAAGGAGTAGAAGTCCTACTTGAGTGAATTGTCAACATCGTTTTCTTTGAAACACTGTTTGCTTCCGATTTAAATTTCCAATTCCATTTAGAAAATAACGCCAAATTCATTGATTTAATGCATCCCACCTCGTAGCCTCCTTTATCATTAGGAGCGACTATTCTATCCCAAGAGATCCCCCCTCCCATAAAAAAAAAAAACTATCCTAATTGCTTCAAGAGAGTTTATTACTTTGCAAGGAGCTTTAAAGATGAAAAGAAAATAGATTGGTAAGCTACTCAAAACCGATTTGATGAGGCCTACGAAATAGAGAGTGTGCAATTTTCCAAACCGATAATTTGTTGTTGAACTTATCAAGAATGGATTTCAAATTTTTTTTTTTGATAAACTCATGTTTATGAAACCAACTCCTTACTAAAGATAATTAAACGCCTTCGATTCAATCTTGCAACTTTTAACCACATACTAGCATACGATTTGTAAAAAAAACAAGATATAGAACTTAGGGTGTTACATGTGATACTAGGCATATAAGTTATAAGATTTGAGGAAGTTGGAACTTTATTCTTTAATCCCATGTTACTTTTTGTTTCAAAAACTTACAAAATAATCTATATATTGTCTTCCATATAAAGATTCAAGTTTGAAAACACCGGTGAAGACATAATTGATCACTCAAGATTATTATTAGTCAGTTTGGTCAATCAATCATTAAAATGTCATATTTGGGTTTGGTAATTATCACTATATTAATAAAAAATCACAATTATTGGAATTAACATTGGATTTTCATCTAAGTCGATTATAATACTAATCATAGTCATTTTCAATCGAAAATTGATGCTTACTACACAAATTAATGTAGAAAGCTATTACAGTAAAAAAAACCCATCTAAACCTCACAAACCCGTAATCTTGGTTATATTATAAAACCAAATCACTACTCACATATGAAGAAAATAGGAAAAAGAAAATAAGAATAAACCCGGAGATGGATAGAAAGAAGTCACTGGATACTTAACAAGTCTACCAGACATAGTAGACAGATCCATATCAGTAGGTTTCATATCAACAAGTACCATACGAGCAAAAGAATACAAAACCATATTAGCGGTCACAAGCTTGAGCACACCTCTACGACTCATCTTACTTTCATCGTGTTCGTATTGAGTTCTCATAGCAAGTCCATCACGGGCCATGATGCTACGAGCATCTCCACCCATAAGAGTGAGACGAGTCGAGCCATTGAACCGGTGGCTGCCTTCTAACACAACTCGAGAGGACCCTAGTAATCCAATAAAACCCATGGTTAAAACCATGACCTCCTAGCCATGTAAGCATGATAAGATAATCATCGAAGTTTTTTTTTTGTTTTTTGTTTTATTGGTTGTATATACGTATGGTCACCATTTTTCTACAGGATAATATGGATATGGTTTTGACTTATGGACCAGGCCCATGGTCCGGCCCAAGAAATAAAGTTTGTAGAGTAACCAACTTATTTAACACAGGCCCACAGGGTATGACCGGCCAAGAAATTAAGTTAAAGTCAAAATCCGAAGAGCGGTTAGATCTGGATTCAAAATTTCAAAATTTGGGGAGCCTCTCGTTTCTCTCTCTCTAACCCTAACCCCAATCTAACGTTCCAAAATTTCCCCAAATCGAACACCAGTATTTGAATATCTACCATTCTTCTTCTCCCAAACAATCTTATCGGGTAATTTCAATCGTACTACACAAAACCCTACATCATCAACTGGTTTCGTTCCGAGACGTCAAATTGATGGCTTCTCGCAACCAAAACAAGCCTCCTGCTCCTCGCAGTCCTGTAAACGTAAGCTCACTTCCTTAACCTGTTATTGTTTGTGATCAAGTTAGACGTTGTGATTCTAAAATTTTATTGAATTTGTTATTTGTTAATGTTTTGAATGTTAGTGTTTTATTGTTTTGAATTCAATCGAGAACTGTATTGTCAATGAATCATGTTTCCACGTTCTGCCTTTTTGAAAACTTGTTAAAGTGAAGGGCTTTTGTGTGTCAACCCTAAAAACAGCTTTAATCATTCAATTTATTAGGTTTCAACTGAGTATAGAAGCCGGGATACTGATAATGTATCATATATTTTACTTCATATATAGAAGGTGTTGCTAGAACCGATTTTTTCTTTTTCGAATGCTTTGCTTTTTCATAGTTCTGAACAATTGACATGTGCTATTAGGGTTTTTATAGTCACTGATATGAATTGGTGATAAACGTGCAGAAAAATCGAGTGGTTGATGATGCTCCTGTAGATAAACGTAGGAAAATTGGGACGGGTAGGATTTTGTCCTCGACAACTTCAAGTAGAGGAAGACAAGCACTTGCCCCAATGAACAATCAAAAGGAAGTTCCTGTAGCACCCTCTGAAACAGAAGGGTCAGAGAGTGAAGTTATTGAATTTACAAAGGAAGAGGTGGATGCATTATTGAATGAGAAGTTTAAAGGGAAAAAGTTTGATTCAAAGGTTTGGCTCGTACTATTTCAGGTGTTCTTGAGCAACCTGTGCTATCATCATGTGTTTTAATTATTTGCTGGCCATGTTTTGTATTTTCAGGGCAAACAGGAGTGGATGAATGAGTATATGAAAAAGCTGAAGGTATGTATAAAATGGTTTCAAAAGAGTTTACAAGAACTTGCTGAGGAGAAGAATAACTTGCGTGAGATGCTTGATTCATCGGAAAGAAAATGTGTGGAAACAGGTTTGTGTTGTTTGACTGAAGTCTAAAGAATGCCATATTAATATACATGAAGTAACATCAACTTTACGATCTTTTGTATATGTTACAGAGGCTGCAATGAAAAGTAAGGAAGAAGAACTGAACGCAACTATTTCTAAATTGGAAACTAATGTTTCCTCTTTGAAAGAAAGTTTGGCTAAGGAAGAATCTGAGAAACTAGTAAGTTCTTTGATCAAACAACTGCTTAGTATCTAATCAGCCTTTCTGTTTTTTTCATTATTTCTAATTTTGTATACACTATTAGGACGCCCTTGATTCTCACCAGAGAGAAAACGAAGCTAGGATGGCTTCAGAAAAAACTCAAGATTCTTTAAGGGAAGAGCTTGGAAGGGCTGAGCAGAATGCATTGAATGCTAATGAGAAGGTAATATAAAGAAGTTAATCAACAACCATAGAAGTAAAACGTCTAGTTGTTTTGTTTTTATATTAGAAGATCTGTTTAGTTTTATGGCTTTCTCCATTATTGTTTATCAGGTGAAAACACAAGAAGACATGTATAAGAGGTTGCAAGAGTACAACACTAGCTTGCAGCAGTACAATACTAAACTTCAAAATGAACTTAAAGCAGCTACTGATGCAAACAAACAAGTAGAAAAAGAGAAAGCTGCAATATTGGAAAACCATAGCACCTTAAGGGGTCATTATAGCATGTTACAAAAGGAGTTTACTTCTGCCAAAGTGAGCCTTTTGCCTTCTGGCTCTTTGAATTTATATGGAATATGTTGGAAAACTTCATAGTTATTATTGGATGTGCAATAAAACTACTTTAAGTTTTATCCCTAGTCCTAGGTTATATTTCCACATTTTGAAGACGGAGAACCGGGTTTTACAGCCTGTCTTTTGTCAAATGTACAACTAGTTTGAAAAAAAAATCATTTGAACTCCAAAAATACGTGTATCATAATATATATACCAATTTGATGACCGTTGATTGTTTGCTACAAAAGCAATATTTATATGTTAATATACTAATATACAATGGCCGTTTTGTGGCACCAGAAATACGACTTCCTCAATATTATTGTAATATTACTTTAATTGTAGAAAATTAATTTGTAAGTTATACCAGTTTTAGATCTAATCTTGAACAAAAGCTGATATGATCATATCATATCTTCACATTAAAACACTCTGGTCTTTATACATAATTCAGTAACCCACCTTTTTTGCTCTACTCGGGAGTCTAGACTTGTAGATTTAAAAAGAATTTACTTTCTAATACTTGAAAACTTATGATGAAGAACTGTTTTCTGTATGGATAATTTGAAAGGGTGGCGTTTTTTGCTGGGATTTTTTTTTTCAACTACGAGTCTATGATTTTATTCTCTTCAATTAGTTTAAACCTAATAGTTGTTCTTTTTGCTACAATTTGAACCTGTTTGTGTAATTATGTTGTAATAGGATTCTCGAGATGATGCAGTAAAGCAAAAAGAAGCTGCAAAGAAGGAAGTTGATATTCTTAGAGGAGAACTGCAACAAGTTAGGGAAGATCGAGAGAGGCAGTTATTACTTGTTCAAGAGTTAACTTCTGAACTTAATACATGTAAAGAATATACTGGGCGCACTGCTGCAGAGGTTGATTCACTGGTTCTAAAATCAACTGCTTTGGAGGTTAGTTTCACTTTTCAGTTTTTCTTAATGATTAACTGTGTTACCTGTCAAGTGATTCCAAGAATTTAACTTATTTTGTAGGAAACTTGTTCCTCTCAAAGAGAAGAAATATCTGTACTGCAACATCAGCTGGCTTCAGCTACTCAAAAGCTTAAGGTAAAGCGGTACACTGTTTGTTGTTTTTATCTGTGTAATTATATTTTTAAGGTTTTAAAACAGAAGCTGATTGACGATTTTCAATTAGATGGCTGATTTGTCCTCATCAGAAGTAAGGACAGAATTTGAGGAGCAGAAGCGAATTGTATCAGACCTACAAGATCGTTTGAGGGATGCAGAGACTCAACTTCTTGAAGGGGAGAATTTGAGGAAGAAACTCCACAATACCATTTTGGTATGCTTTTTGTCATTTCATTCCTTAGATCTACGCAACAACTCAAGTAGTAGTGACAATTTTGGTCCATATACTTGTAAAGATGCTGACTTGGGTAGTCGGGTTATGCTTTATCTTTAACGTGTAAGATAGAATAAGCTAAAAGAGAAAGAGGTTGAAAGTTGTTCGAAGTGTACTTTTAATCCTTGCAGCCTTCTTAAATATTAAGACTGTTAATGTGCATAAAATGTTTTGGGTCTGAATGTCCAATTATGTACATAAACTGACCTGTTTTGTCACATTAATGGTTTCTAATTGCAGGAGCTAAAAGGTAACATTAGAGTGTTTTGTAGAGTTCGGCCTTTGCTACCTGATGATGGTCCTGCAGCAGAACCCACTGTCTCTTTTCCCACTTCGGTTGAATCAGCTGGCCGAGGGATTGATCTTTATCAAAGTGGTTTGGTTTCTTTATAAACGACTTTAAATCGGAAAGTAATTATTAATGCATTAAAATTTTAAACATTTGACTAAAATATAACTGATATAGTTTTCTTGTTCATGTTGACACAAGTCTTTTTGTTGGAAAATAATATCATGTTTCAACTCTGCAGGCCAAAAGTATGCGTTCTCATTTGACAAAGTGTTTGATCACAATGCATCTCAACAAGAAGTCTTCATGGAGATATCACAGCTAGTGCAGAGTGCACTTGATGGATATAAGGTTTTTAGTTTTTCTTTCAGCAATCTTAATGAAAACTAGGTTCTTAACATTAAAAGTGACTATTTTTGTCATGTATTTAACAAACTGTTTTGATTTGTTCCGTCACACCAACTGTTTTGATGTGTAGTTTTCTACTGTCATTTAACATATACCAAAATGTATCCTTCGTCTTGATACTCAGAAACGTGTCTCGATTATCATCAAAATTATTCTGTTCATTTAACATATAATTATTGTAACATGGGATTGCATTAATCATCTTAGTGGCTTAGTTTGTTTTATTTTTCCTTTCTTTTTACATGATCAAGTGAACTCAAATAAATGTCTTTTTTTGTTTTTGGCAGGTATGCATTTTTGCATACGGCCAAACGGGCTCTGGAAAAACGTATACGATGATGGGCCGGCCCGAAGCTCCTCAGCAAAAGGGTTTAATACCACGCTCACTAGAACAGGTGTTCCAAACGAGTCAAGCCCTAGCTGTCCAAGGATGGAAATACAAAATGCAGGTTTTGTGTCTTTTTTCATTCCAACTGTCTATTGGCCTGTTTTCTTCGCACTATGAAGCATCTAAGTACTAATATTTTCTTTCTAAACATGAGTAGGCTTCCATGCTCGAAATCTATAACGAAACAGTCCGTGATTTGTTGTCACCACGATCAAGTAATGGAGCAGAAGGTGGTGGTGCTGGGAAACAGTATGCCATCAGACACGACGCTGATGGCAACACATACGTTTCTGATCTCACCATTGTTGATGTTTGCAGCATAAGGGAGGTTTCCAATCTACTTCAGCAGGCTGCACACAGCAGGTATATACTTGTTTATAATATAGATATGTATTACATTTTTACAACTATGTTTCACATGGTTTTGTGTTTTTGGAAGCATTACACTTATTTATAGTTAATTATTTTGAGCTTCAATTTTGTAACCTTGGTGAGTAATGAGTTTATCTACAGCTTAACAAAACACACCCCTGATCTAGATCGGGGCAAAATAAAGTGGTCAGATGATTTGGGTAACCTGTAAAAACCTAGTAATTTTTTTGGTACAGGCCGGCTTTGGTTGGCCTAGAATTACTTTTTGTAAGTGTTTATAATTTTTTGGTAAAACATAGGGTAATAGTCAAATTAAAGAATCTCTGTAGATTTACGTTCAATTCAACTTAGGTCCATAGGATTTATGGTGCATGATCAGGTGCCAAGACTTTTTAAAACTTAACAAATACTCCTTTAAATATATTTTAGAGACTTAATCATAGACATTGAAGATTCTAGGTATTTAATCAGTGATGAACATTTTTTTATTATAGTAATATAGTGCAGGTACTTGGTCAATAAGCTATAAACGTTAACGTGATTTAATCATGCACGATCAAAGTCTAAGGACAAACTTGTAAACTAAGAAACAATCCAATGTTTTTTGTTGACAATTTACCTAAATTATCACAGAAAGTTACTGTTTTATCGAATAAAGCGGTTTAGGGAGGTGTATGCGTAGAAAGCACACTTAGGGAGCCTATCTACCTGTTTGACCCCACTCGACACATTAGAAATATAACATAACCCAAATCGTCCCGTTCTTAAGTAATTGTTTCGATATCACCGCCTATGCGCTCCATATTATTCATGTTTTTATCTTCATTCAGGTCTGTTGGCAAAACCGACATGAATGAGCATTCATCAAGAAGTCATCTTGTATTTACTTTAAGGATTTATGGAGTAAATGAGGTAAGTTATTATAAATCCAGCTGCTGAAAACATTTTTATTAAATCAAACCATGTTGACACATTTCCTTGTGTTGATAGGGCACTGAACAACAAGTCCAAGGCGTTTTGAATCTAATTGATTTAGCTGGTAGCGAACGGCTATCAAGAAGTGGGGCCACAGGAGAACGTCTGAAGGAAACTCAGGTCTAACCCAACCTTGAAACTGTTATAGTCATATAAAAACATAATTATGATTTTAATTTTGTGTTTGCAATTTCAGGCAATCAACAAGAGTTTATCTTCATTGAGTGACGTTATTTTTGCTTTGGCAAAGAAAGAAGATCATGTTCCTTTTAGAAACTCTAAGCTTACATATCTTCTCCAGGTAATCACTTTGAATACCATTTTATTTAAAAAAAATAATAAAAAAATAATATAATTTTCAGGAACCGCAATAAGGGCACTTAAAACACATTTCTTTAAAATCATGTTTCTATAAAAATTATGGTTAAAAGTTTGTGAAATGATCAATTATATGAATTTTTATGATAATTGAGTCAAATGTGTAATCTTTTTTTAATAGATGTTATTTTTTTTTCTTGTAAATAGGGTCTAATACTTTATTTACTTTTTAAATCAAAATGTAGCCTTGTTTGGGAGGAGATTCAAAGACCCTTATGTTTGTAAATGTTTCACCTGACCCATCGTCTGTTGGTGAATCGTTATGCTCACTGCGTTTTGCTTCAAGGGTGAATCAATGCGAGATTGGAATCCCACGTCGTCAGACGATCAAACCATTGGATTCTCGTTTGAGTTGTGGATAAAAAACTCGAGGAAGTTGATTGTATTAAGCAAAGGGGCGTTTTTATTGTTGTTTGTCATATGCCAAATGACACTATTTCTATTTGTTTTTCATTGAGAGTGCAGAAGTATTGTGTTTGAAGAATTTAACTTGTAATTGTGTGGGATTTTGGTTTCTGGATTTGTTGTAACTCATAATATGTAGATGATTAGATTTAGTACATGATTGAGTTATGTTTTCTCCTTACATTTGTTTGCATATGAATGGTTAATGGTAATTTCTCCTTTTGTCGTTTTAATAGTTTCATCGTGCAAGTTGAAAGAAGTATAATTACAAAATTAATTAACTTTTTACAAGTGTTAAATTGACTCAAAACTTCAAAAATATAAATAACCTTTTGACACATATTAATAAAAAATAACTTTACGTTGAAAAAGAATACTTTACAAAATTAACAATAGAATTTTCAGGGCTATTAACATTTTATGAAGCAAATAAATAAAATGTTACTTGAAGGAAATAAATATACCAGTTAACTTTCTTACATGTTGAATTTATTCAAAACTTCTAAGTTCTTTACAAAGTGAAAAAGATAACTTTTGACACAATAATAAAAAAGTAGCTTTAAGTTGAAAAAAATAACTTTACAAAACTAAGAATACAAATTTTTACGGCTATAATTATTTTTTTGAAGTATAGACAAAATAATATATATATATATATATATATATATATATATATATATATATAATAGAAATCTAGCGATGCTAGAACTGCCAAATTACAACCATCAATATTGAGAGCCCAAACTAAAACTAAACCATCACATATAAAATAAAGAGAAAGTACTCCACTGGTCCCATGACAAACTAGAGGCCCAGGATCGAGCTTTTAGCCATAAAAACCCAAGGAGATCCGGCTTTGGTTGAAGATCAGGTCATTACGTGCTTTCCAAATGCACCAAAAGGCGGTGAGAATAACTGAATGGATGGCTTTCCTCCAGTTCTTGGAGCCTTGGAGGAGGGAGCTATGCAATTCTAATAAATCTCGAGTACCAAAGGCAAAAACGGGAGGAAGCTTACACCAAGTAGAAATGTAGTTCCATACAGATTGCGCAAGGGAACATGAGACAAAAATGTGTTCTGCAGCCTTAGCTACTTGACCACAGAAAGCGCATGAAGGAGAAGGCACGTGGACTTGTCTAGCCAAAAGAGCACTAGCAGTAGGAAACCGGTCTGTGCCGCACGCCAAGCAAGGAACCTGACTTTCACAGGAACCCAATTATTCCACGTAAATGAATGGATCGAGTTCGTCGAGTTGTGCGGATGAAAATTCGATTTAATACTTTTGACCGTAAATGATCTAGAACTCTCCAAGGACCACGACCATCGGTCCACCCCTAATCGTAAAGATACAGATCGAAGGAGGAGATGGAGCTGCTGTAACTCACGGATTTACACCTCAGTAGACGGGGGCCTTTTCCAAGCGGGTTCCCAATTAACCGAACTATTGGAAAGTTTTAAATGGTCCGTAACAACACAATTTTCCTCATATCTAATGAGAAGAGATTAGGAAACCTGGAGGCGAGCGGCACGACTTCAATCCAACTGTCTATCCAAAACAGAATGTCAGATCCACTCCCTAAGACTCCTTGAATAACTCTACCAAGGTCTATGCCATAATGCAATAAATCATACGAGACTTTGAATATTTGTTTCCAAAGGCCCGGATTCGATACTTTGGCCGGATTGGAAGTCCAAGATTTTGAGTTGAAATGAATTGTCCAAATAAATTTCCTCTAAAGTCCATCCTTTTTTTACTTGAGTCTCCACTACCACTTGGCTAATAATGCAATGTTAGTTTCCTTTAGGGATCCAAGAGCCAACCCCCTTTGATTTTTTAGAGCAATAATCTTTGACCATGAGACCGAGTTGATTTTTGCTTTCTCCAAGTTACCTCCCCAAAAGAACGTTCTTCGCAACCGATCCAAACAGGCGATGAACTGTACGGGAGCCCTGAACAAAGAAAAGTAGTAAGTGGGTAATGAGTTTAGAACATGTTTGATCAAGGTAATACAACCGTCATAAGACAAGTGATTTGCTTTCCAAATGGAAAGTCGAGATTTAAATATATCCAATATCGGCTTCCGGTTCTTTGCCAAATTCATACTTGCACCAACTTGGAGCCTAAGATACTTAAAAGGGAAGGATCCAATTTTGCAATGAAGGACATTTGACATGCTTTGAATCTCTTGAGTATCAACATCAATTCCAAAGAGACAAACTTTTTGCCAGATTGATTTTTTTAACAGCAACATATTATTAAAAACTAAAAAACCCGACTAAGGTAGTCGGGATCCAACGAAGATTACATCATAAGGAGAGGGTTTATGAATTTGGCAACATATTTTTAACCGAGCACTCCTCATTGCTAGATTGATTTTTAAACCTGAAACAAGGTAGAAACACCTTAATATCCTTCTTAGGTTTAGTGTATTAGAGTGAAGCCAATCTCCCATGAATACCACATCATCAAAATATAAGAAATGAGATAGGGATTAGCCATTATCACATTTATACCATGAAATAGGCGAATGGAACATGCCCTTTAAATAATTCCAGTTAGAGCCTCCATTGCAATTATAAATAAAAAAGGAGAGAGTGGGTCTCCCTGTCTAAGACCACAGAAATAAGGGAACTCTTGGGTAGGGGAACCGTTCACCAGAACAGCAGTCTTGGCCGAAGTCAAGGAGGGAGATATCCAATTTCTTCATTTGGATAGAAAATTCGTCTGGGCCATGACCGTGTCGAGGAAGCCCCCGTTGAGTGAGCCAAAAACCTTGTGAGTATCCACTTTAAAAAACATCCCTTGTTTTTTCTTTTTCTTTAACCAAGAAGAGCTCATTGAGAACGAGTGGCCCATAAGATACGATATCACACCTTTAGAGTTATAAATTAAGTGTAACATTTTATGTCATTATTATATTATTATAAGTGAATGATCGGGTCAAATGTCATAGTCTCATCGGAGATGGTTTGTAAATATCTTAAAAATTAGAACTTAAAAACTATGTGCCGAATCAATTATTAAATTTGTTTGCGAGTAGATCAAACAAAGGATCTCATCAAATGGACCGGTGCCAAATGTACAGGTGACAGATTACCGGTGACACCTTCAAGAATTGGGTGGAATTGCTTCTGAAAAATGGGTCCCAATTTATGTTTATCCAAAACCATCTTTAGAGTTATTATAAACTTAATTTTGTAAATTATATCAGTAAATCTTTGAAAAAAAGGGGAAATGGAGGCTGATCAAGAAACCCCAAAGCCAAGAGTTTTCAAGATTAATTCATCTGAAACATGGGATTCCCATCTTCAACAATCAAAATCCCATGGAACTCCTGTAAGTATTTGCATCCCCATGATCTTAAAAATGTCATAAATTTGTTTTTATTTAGGGGTTCTTTGACCCATGAACTGTTAATATGAATTTTGAAAAAAAGTTTTTCCCTTTCCTTTTAGGGTTTATGTAAACCCTAAATTTGTTTTTATTTAGGGGTTTATTTTGGTTCTTGAATTATATGATTGAAAGCAGGCTATTAAATAATTAATTCAGTAAAACACTAAATTTCTGCAATAGAATAAGTTGTAATGCTGTTTGTTTGAAGGGATAATTTCTTGTTCTGCTTTATGTTGGTTAGGTGATCTTGTGTTGCAAAAACTTGTATTTATTGCTTGCTGAACTGTTAATCTTCAATCTTTATTAGGGTTTTGTGTGTTTTCTGCAAACTTTTAACTTTTTCTTTGTAAATTTTTTTAATTACAGTGACAGCTTCATGTTCACCTTTGTTTCTATCTTTTTTTTAAAGGTTCCTTTTGTTTCTATCTGATCATATTGTGTTGCAAAAACTGTTGATTATTGCTTCTTGACTGCTAATTTTTATTTTATTTTATTATGGTTTTTTGCTTGCTTTTTATAAATCATGTAAAGGGTAGAAGGATAACAAATAAGAGTATGTTTGGGAATTCTGGTTCCATTGTTCAGAATCGGAATCCATTCGAGTCAGTTTAGCTTTTGACTCATTGAGTTTGAATTCTGATTCCAATCCTCAAGTTCCATTATGAGAAAGGAATCACTTATATAAAGACTTTGATGTTAAAAATTTGTTGCCATTTTTTGTTTTATTTGATTTTTACGTTCGCTACTTAATGGATTTGCGTTTATAGATAGTGGCACATTTTACAGCATCATGGTGCATCCCCTCAGTGGCCATGAACCCCTTCATAGAAGAGTTGGCCTCAGATTTCCATGACATAATCTTTTTGACAGTTGATGTTGATGATTTTAAGGTAAATATTGCAGCTTTAATCCGTTATTATCGATGCAGCTGTTGATTCAAGTTGTCATAAACTTCAAGTAACTCATAATTTTAGAACTTGAGATATACTTTGATGGTAATCGATAAACGAGTTGATTGTTGTCTTGTTAGAATGGAGGGTTGTGCTATAATGTTCTTATATTGCAAAGTGGCTCTCTTTTTGGTACTTGTCTTGTATAACTGTCTCAACCGCAAATGATGATAGGCACATACACACATTGCAACTTTTGCTTTAATTGTAGGGCTCTGCTTGGCTTATTTACACTCATCTTTAATAGTTGTACCATATAAACATTTGTTACCAAAGTGGCTCTTCTTTTTGTTCAAAAGTCCATTTCTTCATGGGAAATTGATAGGGAATATAAATAAGTTCTTGATGTGTGTTTATTCTGTACTTTATTTTGATTCTCAAAACACTAGAAAATATCAGGCAACTATATCTTTTTAGTGAAAAGTCCATTTTTTATGGGAAATTGATGGGAATATAAATGAGGGATTTTCTTGATGTTGGTTTTTTGGGCATACTATATGGAAATCTGTTCAACTTTGCACCAACTGTTATTATATGGATTGGACCAAACTTTTTAATTCTTGCTATTGTATGTATCTGATAAATTTTGTTGACGTGGCAGCCATATAAGTTGCCACGTCATTCATGACATCGCAACGTCACCTCTTTTAGCAAGAATTGGAAATTTTATACATTAAAAGTTTAATTTTAAAGTCCAATACATACAATAGCAAGAATATAATTTAGTACATTAAAAGGTACGTTTTAAAGTCAACTACTCAACTATATGTGATAACAAGTGTGATAATTTATCTTGAAATTTATAAATATTTGCAGGAAATAGCAAAGAAGTATGAGGTGAAGGCAATGCCAACATTCTTGTTGATGAAAGGTGGTGTAGTAGTTGGGAGGCTAGTGGGAGCCAATCCAGACGAGGTCAAGAAAAGGATTGAGACCCTTCTTCAATCCAACACTGAGTTTGTGGTCTAGAGTGCTGCTCCAACTAGTACCATGTGCTTGTTTTCTTGTACATTCCCTATCAATGTGTATGCTGTACACCCTGGTTTGTGGACCCTTTTGTGTACTTTGTGATTCTTGTTTATACAAAACTTTATGTGAGATTGGTTTGTGTTCACCCAATTTGATCTTTTGTGAGTGGTACATAAAGCATATTGTCAACACAATATCTCCATTAGTCCATTATAATATATATAACCATAATTCTTTGTATAATTTAAAAAAAAAGTATCATATGATAGGAACTAAGTTTTCCACTTAATTTACTGGAAAATTTGTTTGTATAATTTTTTAAAAAAGTATCATATAAAATTTTAGACACTTGATTGTGCTTTCTAACAAGACAGGGTCCTATGTGAAATAAATTCATAGTTAAGGGTCTATTCTGTCACTAATAGAATTTCATGACGACGTGTAACGCTATGATCAACACCCGCCACCCAGTGACACCAATCCCAATCTCTAAGATTTTCCTCTTTTCAATTTCCATACCCAAAATGCAAATTCTCATGTGCTTTTCATTCCCACCGAATCACACCCTTTAAAAATCTCTTCAATTTATAATTCATTTTCACCCAATTCAACGAAACACCCACCAAATTCTCATCTGGGTACTGATTCCACCGCCGTTTCTGCCGGAATATCGAAATTTCGGCGAAGGTTTCATTGACAAGGGGAAATGGCTGCTCCGGAGGAGAATGATAATTCAAATTGTTTCTTTGATTTCAGTTTGATCGAACAGTTTTCGGTTCCCGGAGGTGAACTTCCGTCACTTGAGCCGGAATTTCACTGGTCGTCGAACCCTTTCTCCGATCATACTAATCCCAGGTTAATTGTTTGATTCGATTTACTCAATTCCATCATGCAATTAGTTGGATTGATAATTTATTTTGTGTGTTTATCTCTTGCATTGCTAATTTTCGATTCCTTTGTTATTTAATATTTTTGTGTGTGTGATCTTAATTATCTCTTATCTTTATTAGTCCTTTTGTATGGTTGTTGATCTTAATTTATTAGCCACATTTTATGTTATCCGGATTACTTTACATGTATACCATACATGTAACACCTTACGCAAATCCCACATCGTTATGTTCTGTTATTATCATCTGATGCTGGGTTCATAAGGAATGCTCCGCCTCAAATACAAACAATGTGTTTTGGGCGTACTGGTTGTGAATGAGAGGAGAACTCCACAGTTAAGCGTGCTTGGGTTGGGTGAGAGCAATCCAGGGATGGATTACCCCGGGAAGTTTTCACCCGGGCAACCAAAAACAAATTCGTAAGCTCCTAGTGGGCAAAACGGACAATATTGTTGGTACGAGAGGCCGGATGTTACAGTACACGTTAAGAAAAAAGTTTTTGGAGTAGAGAGTCTTGGTGGGAGCAGCCTCTCTATCCCCTGGGATAGAGGAAAGGTTTGCCGTCATCCCACTCTCCTCGGACTCCACCAATAGCTCTGTTATGGGTGGGATTTTACTGAGTATGTTTGTTTGTTGTTTATTTTTAGCAAGTGATTATTAAATTCTTGAAGTTGCAGTAATGACTTTTGAGTACAGGATTCAAAAAACCCTTCTAATTCAGTAAGGTTCTTATGAAAAATGGTTGATTAGTCGAAATAATCTATGTGTGTTTTCTTTTACCTTTACAGTAAAGGATTTGCAGATTCATATGGGAACTTGAATGCAACCAAGGAGGATGAGTCTAGAAAGAGGTAAAAATTCTTTTTCAAATTTTCCCAATTTTCTTTTTTTCAGAACATGTATACTCATTAACTTTTATTGTAGGACGCATCCTGGATCATGTTCTGATTCTAAAGCATGTCGAGAGAAGAAAAGGCGGGATAAATTGAACGACAGGCATGTTCTAGTTTTTTCATCTGTTTTATGCTTAGCATGCTTATACCACATGCATGTGAATTTGTACTTTACTTATCTAGAGAAAAATAACTTTTTGTATTTTGACTATTGTCTGGAAAGATTTCAAGAATTGAATGAAATATTGGACCCGGGAAGATCAACCAAGACAGATAAGACTGTTATATTGGCAGATGCTATTCGAATGGTCACTCAGTTGAGAAATGAAGCTGCAAAGCTTAAGGACTCTTCACAAGATATGCTATTGAAAATCAATGAATTGAAGGTAAATATTTTGGAGTAAACTTCTGTCTCTTTGAAACTGTTTCACTATATTTTTCTGAGAAAAGATGCAATTTTGACGTTTGCGGTCAAACATACATGACTTTGAACCTCAAAGATGATATAGTCGGTATGTCTTTCTGCATAGAATGATAAATGTATCAATGTTGTTACCAATTGTGACTTGTGCAGTGCAGGTATGTTGGTCATATTAGAACTTGGTCCATTTCAATTCTTAATGTACTTGATGATGGGATTATCAATAGGTGTTTGGATGTCCGATATAAGATAGCGTCTAGATGTGCTTTTTCTCTTTAAAATTTTAGTATTTTGATGTTTGACAGATTCTAAATTTTTGAACAAATTAATTGGTGAAATGACCAAAAAAGAAATTTTGTGAAATGAGTTTCAAACTAGGTTAAAATAAGTAATTTTCATTTATTCCTTGCAACTGATCAACTAAAATTGAATTTTTTTGACCTCCTAAGAAACTGATTATCCTAATGACCCATAAATAGTTAGAAGCAAAACCTGTTAATCCAAACATTTAAAGCTAGTTACCAGATAATATGTTATAATATTTTTCTTCAAGGTTGGTTGGAGCGGGCCTAAAACGGTTCAGTGGGCTTTGATACAAATATGAAATATCAACTGAATCGAGACCATCGATCCTAACCGAGCTTAACTTTCTGTATATGGCAGGTTGAGAAGAATGAGCTGAGAGACGAGAAGCAGAAGTTGAAGGCCGAGAAAGAGAGACTTGAACTGCAACTGAAAGCCGCCTGCTGCCACCCTCCCCCGGCCGCCTTTTACCCGCCTGTGCATCCTGTAATGCCAGTCCCATGTCCTGGCCCTGCTCCCGTTGGCGGCAACAAGTTCATGCCCTTCATGGGATACCAAGGAGTGCCCATGTGGCAGTTTGCTTCCCCAGCCGCGGTTGATACCTCCAAGGATCATGTTCTCCGATCGCCCCTTGCATAAAAGAAATCTTTCATTTTATGTGGAAATCAAACATACTTTTGCCTAATCTTATGAGCTATTGATGAATATGGTCATGCTCAATTTAGTGTAATTTGACTTGTTGATTAAAAAGTATCCAGATTTTGACCTTAGCTGGATTTTAGCACAATGGGTTTGACTTTAGCTGAAGTAGTCAACACATTGTGGTAGTGTAGCGTCATTAACTGGAATTTTGTGTTTATTAACTTATTCTGTCATGATATTGTTGGTGTGAAACTGTGAATTGAAATTTTTGAGATGGTTTGTTTATTGGTATCAAGCAGTTAATAAAATTGAATTTTCAATTCAAATTTTTGGAAAATAAAGTTCTGATAAATTTTTAATGAAGCAACATTTGTCAAAATAAATTGTTTGATGTATATTATGATTCACTTTGGTCAACAGGTTAATTCAATTACACTAAAATAACCAACATAAAGAATACGTAAGAATATGTAAAGAGAGGCCAAACATGTTATGCATCAACACAGGACCTGGATATGCATGGAGGCACATTAAAGATAATTATTTTTAGAGTTTTAAAATTTAAATGTTATGTAATATTGAATTTGCTTCTATCTATTATGTTTATTTAGTTATGTTTATTTATCTTCGCTTACAACGTAAATAAACGGATGCAAGTGAGCACGAACAAAACTCAATTTCTTAACAAACGGACATTAATACGAAAACTTGTTCGTCTATATCCTTATGTTCATTCATTTATTTGACTAAAGTTAAATAAATGAGAATGAATAAGCTCGTTTGTATTCGTTTACAACTTTAACTTGCACATCTATATGTTTTTGTCGACAGCGTTATTTACGATCTCAATCGTTGCAACTTGATTATCATTAGATTCAAATAATATAATTAATATAACTAGAAAAACATAAGTATATAATTAAGAAAAACTAATACAATTGCTAATGTCTCATAGTTTGGGACTGAAAAATGAAGAAGGAAAAGTTGAATAAGCAGTTTTGAGTTATCCCACATCGCTGGGGAAGAAAAACCAATGTGGGAGTGGAGGTGTATAAAAACGAAGAGAGGCCAGTGAGATAGGTACTTACCTGGACGGGGTCAATGGATGATCAAAAGGGTCCATGGCCTAGGTTGGTGACCTCCATTGCACTTAGGAGGGGTGCCTGTCTAAGGTCGGCCCAAGTGGTCGAGCCTACGTCATAATTTGTGGCAGTGGGGCTTGCGTTCGCGCAGCCCCTGCACAACATTTTAGTCAAGTTTTTTATTGGTTTCATTAATCACTTGTCTTCTGATTGCAATCAATTGGTCAAATGTGATCACTGAGCCTGTTACCTGCTGGTTCCGATCAACCCATGTTCGGTTCAATCATAGAATCAAACTGAACGAACCTCTTTTCTTAAAGTTTTATTTTTTGAACTTTGAAAATAATTTTTCTATATTTATATTATTCAAACTGGTTTTGCAGGCATAATTTTTCACTACATATGTAGTGCTGACTGCAATTTGCCAAGACCTAGCATTAGTGCCCAAGCCTTATTCTTCAAACATACCACCATATCTGGTTAAAGGGATAAAATCATAAAATAATAACTAACTTTCAATATTCTTCAAATCCATATCACCATATCTAATTAAAGGCCAATGTGGGACTAGCTCACTTAGTAAAAGCTCTTACATCTTAGATCAAAGATCCTGGGTTCAAACCCAGACATGAGATGAATAACCTTCATCATATAGTAACCAAGTTTTCTAATAAAGTCGCTTAAAGTATTTTTGTTCCTTTAAAGTCACTCAAATTTCATTAAGTGTTCTAGTCTTGTATAAATTTTCATAATGCTAAATTTTTATAAAATTTAGTGAGACAACTGAAACATATGTGAATCTTGGTTTACTATTTAATGAATTTTTTTTTTCTTCAAATTAACTTGAAATAGAAGGTAATAGTAAAGAAAAAAAATGCACTAAATTACCAAGTTTCATAATAATTCAATTTAAGCCAAACTGAAAAAAGTTAATCACTAAATAGAAACCAATATTCATATGTTTCATTTGTCTTACTTAATTTAAAAAAAAAAGTTAACATCTATAAAAAATAATACAAGATTGGAACACCAAGGAAAGTGAAGTCACTTTAGAGTAACAAAAAACACTTTAAGTAACTTTAGTGAGACATTTAGGAGACTTGGATACTATTGTATAAAGTTACCTCTTTTTAAAACTTACATAATTTATTTAACATGGTTAAATAACTATACTATTAAGATGTGGGTCTAAGTATTTAAGTAATGTATTTAACATGGTAATATAACTATATTATTAAGATGTGGATACCGTTGACCATTTGGTGCAATGGTAGCCTCAAGACTTTCCATAATGGAGGTCTTGGGTTCGAATCCTTCAGGGGGTTTACCCAGTTGGGGGATTCTTCCTGTGGTGGGCTGCCCTGGATGTTCTAGGTGTTACCCCGGGAAAACCCAATTATCCTAGAATATCTGGGTGTTGCCGTTAAAAAAAAAAATTAAGATGTGGATCTAAATATTTTGAATAAAGAGAGTTAAGATGATGTAAGCATCTTGGTTTGAAAATACAAAATTGTTTTATAACTTATAAGGAGAACCCCAACATGTATTTCCAACTCTTATAACAGATAACTCTTGGTTTATTTTCAATTTTACCACTAACATAACAATGACTTCTTGCACACACACTCTCTCTCTCTGACTATCTCAAATAATACATGCCTTTTTCATTTGCAAGAAACACAAGCTACATTTATCATTTCTAAAAAGTTCTCAAAACGAGTGTTCTTTTACGAGTGCTAGAATAAAAGGGAGTCCCACAACCAAGAGGTTGTGGGTTCAAACCTTATCCAAGACAAAATAAAAAAAAATATAAAAAAAATCTGCCGTTCAAAAAAAAAAAAAAAGCAAAACAATACACATAATATTAGTTATTGTTAGTCGTGATTGGATATTCCAAACCATTAAAATAACCACACATATTATTTGTTACATCATAATCTTGACCTCTTAACAATTCCGTCGTTTCTTTTAGATGTCTCTATTCATCAACTAACAAGCTAAGCACATCATTAACAATTTCTTCAAGCATGAATTTAAGTACTTGGGCAAAGCAATTAGGTCATCATCACTATGAATATACTTCATATTTCATAATATATATGTTATATTACTTTTGTAATGTAAACTCAAACTAACCAATCACCACCTTGGCCCAGTCCGTCCATATTTGGCCCATTATGTAGACTACAGAAGAACATAACATGTAAAGCTTGGGATTGGACACGGCTTTTAACCTGTTTCATTTTTTAATAGTTTCATTTTTCTGTGATAACTTTCGTTTGTTATCTTTTAAAAAAAATAGAATGCACGGCTGTTTTTGGCTTTTTTTTTCATGAACGTTCCAGCATAATTTTTTTTAAAACGGAGCTGTATTCAAAATCAAGTATATTTTTTGTGTTGTACGCTATAGCGAGTTACGTTAACGTTGCGGTGCCGTGACAAACCCAACATCGTAATTAGCGGTATTGTGGTATTATCGTATCCAGTATCCAGGGGTGTCTCGGAGCCCAAGCTGGCATCTGCGGTCGCTTGGGGCCCGTTTTCTCGGGGGCCCAAATTTAAAATAAAAAGTTATGTGTGTATATATATATATATATATATATATATATTTAAATTAGAATCAAAATAAATAGATGAAAATTTTGTTGAGAGGCCCATAAATAAAAACCCAAAATTTTTTTTAAATATAAACATATTACAACTATCGAAAATGTCTCAAGAAAATAATTGAAGTTGTTGAAGTCGTACTTACGATCGAAAATGTCTCAAGAAAGACTTAATGAATTGGCAGTGATAGCTATCAAGAACGATATATTAGATAGTATTAGTTGTGAAGAATTGATCAACAACTTTGTTTCGAAAAATGTTAGGAGAGTCTCTCGATTCGTTTAACTTTGTTCTGTTTATTGTTTAACTTTGTTTATCGATACAATAACGTTTTTTTTGTTTATTTTTATTACAATTATTATCGATCTTTGGAAACAAAATTATATTTAAGGGCCCTTTTTTTACTACTCGTTTGGGGCACCCGAAATCTCAGAGACGTCCCTGCCGGTATCGGTGTTCACTTTTATGGTTTTCGACAAGACGAAGTGATGACAACCAAACTCCTGCCGCGTAATATGGAGAAAAAACGAATGCGCTCCCCGTGAAGCACGGGGTACAAATACTAGTTTGCAACATTAGCTATTACAAGAATACATGCAAAAAATAAGATCATAAAAAAAGATTATGATATCAAACAACTTACTTTTATCTCTATATTGGAAAATCAACCAAACAAGTAGCATAAAGAGTGTACATATAAGAGTTGGAAAATTATATTGAAAGTCTACTCTTAAATATTCATGTAAATTAATAATAACATCCTACAAAATAAATATTGTCATCTGTATTTTTACAAAATCAATATTATTTGTATATTTACATAGCAAAATAGTAAAATAGGTTATCTATATATTTACATAGTTAAGCTAGCATCAATATACATCTTATTTTTTATATTTACATATCATTATTCAATTTTTTTAGACTACCCTGTGCTTACCCTAAAATAACCAAAATTACTACTATTAATAATAAGATGTCGGTATGTACAGTAAATATATATATATTTTTTATTCTTCTTAGGTTTTGTATTTATAGGAATTGAAATAACATCTAAACTGAAAATTGGTTTGGTCTGATGGTTTGCGGCACTTCCTTATCAGTCCACTATCTCAGGTTTTTTATATTATTTGAGCCTTTTATTATGCAAGTGAACTTTTTTATATTATTTAACTAAATAATTTTAATAAAACTAATTTTTTTTATTAAACTTAATACTTTAGTTAAATATAATATTTAACAAACTATTTTTTTTTTCATACCATGTGTTTTTTTTATTATAAGTTTTTATTTGACTTTTTTTGTGTTTTTAATTAGTATCATAGATTGCTTTAAATCATAGTTAAAACTGATCAGCCGTTGTGTAGGTTTTACGGGGAAAAAAATTCGCCACAACAACATCCTTATTTTCTCTACGTTTTGCCTTAAATCTTAGTAAATACCGATCAGACGTGGCATATGATTTAGCCTTTAGGGAGAAAAAAAACCCGCCGCAAAGCGCGAGATTAATTCTAGTTAGTCAAACAATAATTCAGTTCTTGATACAATAAAATATTTAAATCATACGGTCTAATTTAAATTATTCAATTGGATAACTCTATTATAGTATTATCTCAATGAAACTTATTGGATGTCTTGGTGCTTATTTATTGAATTTAGCCGCAGGATCAGAATTATTAGTCGAAAAGTTATCATAATATTCTTATCTTAACCGACTACAACTAAAAGGTTTCACCCATCTTTTACTTTATAAAAATTAAACTTTATATATAGAAATAGATAAATTCCAGTGATTTGGTCTGTACTTCGATAATATTGATTATTGGTTTGTTGATTTTTATGCTCCATTTTATTTTATATGTCTATGTATATGTACAATGTATACTTTATTTTTACTTGGTTACGTGTAGTTTTATAGCAATTTATTTTTAGAAAAGTAAAAAATTCCACATGTCCACACAATAATGATTTTGGTTGTAGCACACCATTATAAATAAAATCCGTTGACTTTTTGTAAGATATAACCCTTTGACCAAATCCAATACTAGGTTTGACTTATAATTGAGTTTAACACGTAAGGTTGACATTTTAATAAACCAAAAATCGAGTTTAAATAGACCAAACAAACAGTAACACAAAACTACTGAGCTCGGCCATCTATTTATAGGGCTAAGTTTCGGGTCGTGACAGACCGTTACAGGGGGTGACGGCCCGTCACCCCTTTGCTTGGTGACTACGCTCTTCCGGACCACGTAACGGACCGTCATGGGTCGTGACGGTCCGTCACGAGTGCTGAGTCAGAGGACGCGTGTCAGAAACCCTAAACCGCCTCCGGTATTGCGGCACAGACCGTTACCATGTCGTGACGGTCCGTCATGGGCTGTAACGGACCGTTATCCTGGGTGACGGTCCGTTACGAACTATTTTCTCCAATTTTTCATTTTTAATCCTTGCAGTTTGATTTATTTGCACCTAAGGTCCTTCAAGTATTTCTTCTGAGGAATTTTCGAGGTGTTACAAGATGAATTAAATCTTTCTTGTCCACGGTTTCCAAAACGCTTTCCATGATTCGACTTATTGTCATGTCTTGTGAACAAGAGCTTGTCTTGACTGTCCACTATGCCTTCATTCAACAGATTTGTCCTTTTCTCAAAAGCTTTAAGTTTCCAAACTATTTCATCTAGAGTAGTTGTCTCTAGATCAACAAATTGTTCAATGGTAGCAACAATTTGAACGAACCTCTTTGGCACAGAACTTAGAAGTTTCCGCACTAAAGTGGGTTGATTAAACGTTGATCCAAGTCCACTTGCCCTCGTAACGATACCATTAAGCTTTGCGGTGAATGAATCAATAGTGTCTTCCTCCTTCATTCCCAGCAATTCAAATTTCGTCTTTAGCGTTTGAAGACGTGCCTTCTGTACTCGATCAACACCAACGTGTCTTGTATTGAGTGCATCCCATATCTCCTTTGCACTCTTGCAGCACGCAACTTGTAATATCATCTCCTCCGGTAGTGCTTGAAACAAATACGTAGTCGTAGACATATCCTTCTTCTCATCCGGTTGTGTATCAGCTTTAGGTTCTATCATTTTCCATAGTCCATTTTCCCTAAGTATGGTTTTCATATGAATTGCCCATATCGTGTAATTCGTAGATTTAGGACAGGACATTGGAAATGAGGGAACAAACTACCATCTTTATGTATTACAATCTCTTTATTCTTATTTTCCTCTCATGATTCTGGCATCACTTCTCTTTTCTTAACCACTATCGTTTAATCAGGAATAATATAACTAGGTTCTCTAAACCACACAAATCCCAAAAGTTTATGCTAACTTTTCTATCGGGAATCACAACTTAATCTACACCTAAACTAAAAAAATAAATTTCCGAAAATTAGAACGTGAAACCTGGAATATGCAAATTCTTCCACGCGTGATTTTGGAATTTCTTAATCTCCAAAGCTTCTTCACTTTAATACTTGCAGCCTAATTGACCCGTATGGTCTTCTGCCTCCTTTTTCACGTATATACCAACACTACACCCTTTGTGTTTTACTCTTGTTTTCAACGCAGTCAATCCCAAATAAATTTACCTTGGTCTCAATCCCTTTCTTACACACCAGACAATCACAAAAGAAACAGATAAACACAAACTGTTCTCCCTGGTTCCTTTACTGCAGATTGCCCAAATATCACTTTTTTCGCGCCTTCCTTTTGGTACTTGGCACCAATTTATGCACAAAGAAACTTCTCCAGTCTTGATACCTATTAACACAACACACTTGTGTTTCTGTCTTCTTGATGGAACACTACACAAAACAAAATCTTTGTTTCTGTCAATTCTACCAAAACCAAAACAGGAACAAACGAACAGGATGTAAATTCTGTCAAATCTTTGTTTTTTTATGTCTCCTTCACGCAAACATGCACAAAAAACCCACTTTTGTTTCTGCCTTTCTAATTCAAGCAAACAACTTTTACCTTTGATTTGCAAACTAACACTAACAGGAACAAACGAACAGGATATAAATTCTCTTGCCCTTTTTTTTAAATCAAATCAAAATACTCCTTTTAACTTTAAAGTTAAATCCACTAATTTAACCCTCTTGTTTCTTTCTTTCTCTTTGAAATTCTTTTTCATGCAAACAACACCAAAATGCATTGCCTTTTGTTTTCCCTTTTTCGAACAGAAACTAATCAAAACGCCTTTTGTAATCAAACCAAACCAGAAGCAAAAATCAATTTCAGCCTTCTTGATTGGTGCGACGATTCTGAATGGTTTGAACAGATAACACCAATTGATTTCTTTTCTCTGATCGTACACCGCAATTAACCCAAACTCGTCTTGAATTTTTGAACGCAACACAAATCAATCCTCTCTGATTGAACGCAAACTCTCTGTCCCCTTCAAAGAAATTGAATCCTTGAACAACACACTTTTTCTCTTCAATCCTCCTTATTGAAACGCCAACGGTTAAACCCCTGTTAACCACAAATTCCAAATCCCTTTGTTGCCTTCCAAATCATTGTAACCTTCTCTTCAATTCTTTCTGATTGAACGCTAACACCGAACCACCAAATTAAAAACTCTGTCGCCTCAAAATCAAATGTATTGACACACCCTTTTCTTCTTCAAATCGTTTCCAAATCCGACCACGCCTTTGTGATCTTCCGCAATCTGATCACCCCTCTGTGATCTTCCTCCGATCAACCACACCGCATTGGTTTCTCCTCTACTCCTTCGAACCTTTGGCTCTGATACCACTGTTAACCCTGAGATCACTCTCTCAACAACGATTTTACACACAAACACACGACTTTTATTGAACAATAATCGCAGGGAATCGTCCCTGACCAACACCAACAAAAGACCACGTTCGTTCTATTTAGGGGGTGTTTGAGATTACTTATTGAAACTACTTATTAACTTTTATAAGTTAAAAACATGTTTGAGAAATATGACTTTTGCTACTCCTTTTAACTTTTTAAAGAGGGAAAAGAAGGTTTTGAAAAGTATGAGGAACTTACTTTTCAAAACTGCTTATAACTTTTTGCAAAAGTCAACAAAAAGCTTAAAATAAGTAATCCCAAACATGCCTTTAACCTAATTGAATCGACGCGTCTATTCCCAGACACCGTTTCTAATTTGGGGTTTTAACACATAAGCCCCTTGACTTACAATATGTACAACAATGACTCAAACTATACTTTACATATTTACATAAATGACCCCTACACTTTTAAAACACATGGATTAGGAAATTATATTCAATAGACGTGAACCCACCTATGTCCAGGTGCGTGGGACCAAGCCCAGACGTGAACCCAACTTCGTTAGCCCATCCATTAGACACAAATATATAACACGGATGCTCCTGCAGCATGTAAAACATCTCTTATTCACTCAGAAGTAAATATGAATGTCTTTATAATTATTTACTTGTTACTATTAGATATATGGAAATTATAGATTAAATAACTAATAAAAGGTTATAGTATTATGTCAATGAAAATTGTTTGATATCTTGGTAATTATTTGTTGTGTACTTTGATAATATTGATTATTTTGGTTTGTTGAGTTTTGTGCTGCATTTTATTTTATATGTATATGCATAATGTATACTTGGTTGCGTGTAGTTTTATAGTAATTTATAAAATCCGTTGACTTTTTATCATTTGACCAATTCCAAAACTAGGTTTGACTTTTACAAGTTTAACACGTAAAGTTTACATTTTAATAACCCAAAAATCAAGTTTAAATAGACAAAACAGTAAGGCAAAACAACAATTCGAAAATGGACAAGTTTATGATATGGGCAATGTTATTTATTATTATGGCGGGGTTTTGTTATGTAGATGGTGATATTAACGTGGGCTTGGATGTGTACAACTACAAGCTCCAAACTCAACTGTGAATACCATCGTCTATCGATAAAACCTCAGATCACTTTTGAATTCGTTGGTCACCAACGCTCCTCTTCAAGACGGTTTCTTCAATACTAGTGTCGGGAATGGTTCAGATCGAGTTTACGGTCTAGGGTGGTGTCGAGCAGATGTTTCTCCCGAAACATGTTCCAAGTGTTTGAATGATTCTATTAGGTGCCCTTTAAGGTATTGTCCCGAAAGCAAAGATTTGGTGATCTGGTCTAGTTTGTGCAGTTTAAGGTTCTCGAATAAGATTTTCTTTGGCGAACTTTGGAACAGCTCGTCGTCATCAACTTATGGGGGCAACGGACTTGATGACCCTGATGTGTTTACAAGAGGGTTCTCGATGATGGAAACGTTACGAACAAATGTTTCTAATCAACCACTGAAGTTTGCGACTTCTGTTATTGATGTCGGGGAAAATGGGAAGAGGTATGGGATGTTGGGTTTAATCTTGACTTTAGTTTTAGTATTTGGTTTTAGTATTTAGTATTTTAGTTTGTTTATTTAGTGTTCAAATAAAGTAGAAAATGTGGAGATTGACCCAGCTGTTATGTGAACGTTGGGGGACCGGTTCTTAGGGGATTTCCTTAGGAATAGGTAGCAATAGGTGACTAGGTGGTGTTTGACCGTTGGACTATAGCCTATATAAGGCAACTTTTATTATGGAATAAAATATGCAGCTTTCTTTCACATAAGTGAGTACAACAATACGTGAGTGTGTGTTTGTGTGTGCAGCCAAGGCCTGAACCAACATGGGATGGGTCAATGTAGTTGAGATTTGAGCAAGTTGGATTGTGAGAAGTGTTTGGAGAGTCTTCTAACTACTTATCAGAAGTACGTGAGGAATGGGAGATGCTGGGAGTGAGTTGTGGTATGATGATCATTTTTCATTCTATGTCAACAATTCGGGGCTGAATCTGACTCCGAACACTTCAGGTACGGGCCTTTTAAGTTCCTTTCTGTTTTTTTACACTGATCATAATAACGATTTTGTAACTTTGATCAATTATATTTTGATGGGATGCAGGAGGTGGTACAACAAAGGAGACATGATCTTGGCTTTTGTGGCAGCAATTCTTGTGTTATATTGGATTCCATGAATCAAGATTGAGTGTGAATTTAAGGATTGCCTATATATAATTCTTGGATTTAATTGACTGTTTCTACAAGAAAGAAAAGGAGGACTGTGATAGTTTTGACCAGGAAGAAAGTATCAGGAATAAACCCATGGTTGAAGTGCCTAGTGAAAGCGGGTCAATCGGTGACAACACAAACGAGTCACCAAAATTCAAGAAAAGGGAAGTTGAAGCTGTTCGAGAGATTTCCACTCATGTGTGGACCAAGTTTTGGTTTTGCATGTCTTAATATTTCCGGAAAAAGAAGCAGAATATTTGAAGAAAATGAAGTTACTGACTTAAATGAAGGCAACTATGAAGACCTAGAATCTGATGAAACAACCAAGTGATGAGGATCCTTAAGATGACTATGCTGAAACCGAAAGCAGCGAAGAACTTGTCATTATCACCGACACGGAAGTCTTGGAAATTCCTGACTGAAGCTTGATGCCGTGATTAAAGTCTGCTTAATTGGGCTTGTATGTTTGGCCCATCAAAAGGCATGTTTAAGTAAATTGGGCTTGTATGTAGAGAGGTGCACAAAACGGTTTTTTAACCCGAACCGGTTCGAACCCGACCCGAACCGGTTTGATCAACGGAAAGTCAAAACCGGTTTGGCCCTAAACCGGTTCGGGTTAACCCGGTTTGGAGGCAAGGAAATCCCTAACCTATTAAACCGGTTTGTGTTGGGTTGAAACCGGTTTTAATTAAAAAAATAGAATAAATTCAAATAAATTCGATATTTTTAATAAAAAAAAAAAAAAAAATATAACAAATATAAAACATAAAGTGCAACGTTTATTAATATTTGGAAAGTTCGGAAATTAAAAAACATGACAAGATAAAATTATAAAATTGTAAAACATTACAAATAACAATATATATTTTTATTTTTTGAAATATTGATTGATTATTCTTGTGCGTTGTCTTCGGAACTGGTGCTTCGTAGCCTTGCATCTTCGGCTAGTTTTTCATCGGTGACTGGTTCGGATATTTCAAGATCAACCTCGTTGTTGTGTATAATTTCTTCGGCTTGAATTTCGTTTTCGAGAGAAGTTTGGTCTTGTATCCTATCCATCGCATCCAAATGGTCCTTCAAGCAAATACACATTTCCATCGTTAGGGGGGTGAGTCTAGTTCTTTGTATCGATAAGACCCTCTAAAAGAAAACGCAGATTCCGAAGCTAACGTGGAAGCTTGGACGGTTAGTACATCACGGGTCATGACGGAAAGAATCGGAAAAAAAGCTTCGTTTTTTTTCCACCAAGCCAAAATATCAAACTCCTCAAAAACGGTAGGAGGCATACAAGCTAAAAAGTTTGTGCCAATATATCTTCCGAGTTCGCTACTCGGGGTGGTACCTCGAGTCCGTTTACTAAATTCATTTAACATTTCGTTATATAAGTTCAAATTAACATCTCTCGAGCTACCACTTGATGATGTACCTATTGTATCATGTGGAGTCGGAGTTGTACCATATTTATGTAAATAAACATCATATAAATCTTGTAAACATTTGTTAAAATATGTTTTTATGCCTTGTGCAAAATGAATGTCTTCACTATCCAAATTCAAAGCGTAAGTAATTCTATCAATCAACGTTTCAACCCCGAAAACATTTATGGTAGGGTTTAACGTGGCGGCACAAGTTATAACGGGAGGCATTTCTTTAAAATATTTTACTAATTTTTCTTTCATCGGTTCTATCATTTTTGTAAAAAAGAGTGCTTTTATTTTCAAGTTCATACAACTTGTTAGCCATTAAATATATTTGTTTGAGAGTTAATGGACTTGTGGGATAATAAACACCGGATAAAAAAGTGGTGGCGGTTTTGAAAACTTCAAGCAATTCGGTTACGTCTTTTAAAATGTCCCAACTCGTAGACGAGAACTTTAGAATTTTACGACGAGGTTTTGAGGCAATCATTTCAAGAAATATTTCTAAAGTTTCTCTTTGTCGTAAAGCGCTATAAAACATATTATAAGTCGAGTTCCATTTTGTCTCGACGTCCCAATTCGGACCTAAGCAAAGATTATTCGTTTCACGACAAAATCTAATATAATCATGGTATCTTTTTTTGTTACTAAAAATATCTTTAAGCATTAGTCGAAAAACATATGTTAAGTTTGAAACCTCTTCAATTGCAAGCCCGGCTTGCACCGCCAAGTTAATGATGTGTGCGACACATCGACTATGGAAAAAAAAACGCCGTTGCAAATCGGTTTATATTTAATTTTTTGTTTTTGAACCGCATTTGTATTATTCGATGCATTATCAAAAAACATTGAAAAAAGTTTATTTTGTAATTTAAATTCGGTTATAACACCATCTAATATATAAAATAAATTTTCGCCGGTGTGTGGATATTCAAACAAGTCAAACGCGATTGTACGCTTCATCATTTGTCACGTTTTGGGATCAACCCAAAGCGTGGTAACACAGAGGTACGAATCTGGTATACCATGTGGAGCCGACCAAACATCTTTGGTTAAGTTTACACCGGTTTTCAAATTTTCAAAACCCAAAATTAATTCTTTTTTTGCTTTTTTCCACATTTTTATACAATCTCGTCTAAGGGTGATGCGACTTACTTGATGATAACGTGGTTGGAGTGTCTCTTGAATCATCCTTGTCAAGAGCGGATTGTCAAAGTGGTTGAACGGCAATCCTTCTTGAATCACTAACCTCGCCATTCGATCTCGAACAATATTTGGATCAAAGTTCCAAATTCCTCCTTCGCTTGTTATCGAGGCTTGACCTTCACTTGGAATTCCCTTCAAGGACGGACAAGATTTTTCCATATGCGTTTTCAAACTAGTGTTTGAATCTTTCCCCAAAAACGCACCACACATCTTGCACCGAGCACGTTCATTCCTGTTTGACAACAAACATAAATCATAATTGCACCAAATTGCCGGATTTCTCGTTGTTGGTCGAATTTCCACAACGATAACTTCGTTTGAGGAACCACCAACACTTGACATGATTATTTTCTTTGAGAGAGTTTAGAGAGCGTTTTTGAGCGGTTAAAGAGCGGTTTTAGAGATTAGAGAGTGTAGAGAGAGGTGTGATTAAACCTAAACACCCCCACCTATTTATAGTGAATTAATGGTGAAAAAAGGCAAAAAACACGGCTAAAAAGCCTCCCAACGGCTATAAAGCCGTTGAATAACGGCTAGTTTCTCATCAGCGGTTTAAACCGGTTTAAAAACCGGTTTACCGAACCGGTCCTCAACCCGGTGGCCTCCTAAATGATTTAAACCGGTTTGTAACAGGCGGTTGAAGCGTAACCCGAACCGGTTTGCCGGTTTAAACCGGGTAGAACCAAAAAACCGGTTTTTTTGTGCACCACTACTTGTATGTATGTTTAGCCCAATAGTCTGGTATGTATTTATTTAGATTTAAGAACGGTCAAAGGGGATTATTGAACAGAGACTCAAACTGCCGTAAGCGTCAGTAGAATGTTAAACGGCGTTACGATTCTAATTGTAACAACCTCCGTTCAGAGAATCTCCCATTTATATATGCTGTCAATTGTCAAGAAACTGGTGTCGGTTATAATTCTTACTTTGAATGCAAATCAAGTGTTTTACTAATTCTGTCTTTCGATTTCATCCTTTTTGTTGTTATGGATTCTTACTTTAAATGCAAAACTTCACCACCGCCTTCCGATACCGCCACCTGTCACCGCCTCTTCCACCGACACCACCACTGCTTCGCCCCCCACCGCTACAACCCCCACCCGTTGCCACTAATTTTGATTTAGCGGATGAGCCCATTTTGATAAAATAAAAAAATTGTCCTGAAACGACTCATTTAAACATGAGTTGAAATGAGTCTATTTCGGTCACAATCAGTTCTGACCCCAATCAGTTATGTCATTCATCAATCTGTACCCTAAATTGATCTTATCAACGAGCTAATTAGATCATTCTTATCAACGAACTAAGATCTTTCTTACGTTTTTTGTTGACAAAAGCAAGGGACGTGGATATACATTATCGATCAACTTTGTTGATTAAAAGCAAAGACATTGACATATATGATTAAGCAACTGATCGTTATACATGTCCAATGATTAAAATCTAATAAATAAACTCAAGGTAACGATTAAAAAAAGTCGTTAGCCTGTTCCTATATATATCAACCAAGCTTCAAATACACGTGTACACAAAAGCAAGGAATTAGGATCATTCGTTGATGATCTTTAACTAGCTACCAGTTAGAAGCCGTAGAGGAATTTGTTACTCAGATCATTATTTCTCTTAGTTTGTTCAGAGAGGGATGCAAATCTAGCAAATGACAATGGTGGTTCAGATGGTGCAGGAAGGTTACCGGACCTTTGACCTTCTAGCATGAAAACAACTGACGACATAGTTGGGCGGTCTTGAGGGTCTTCTTGGACACATAATAACGCAATATTGATCCATCTAAGAGCTTCGTCAATCACAAAAGTTTGAATCACACGATAATCTGTCAGTTGTTCTCCTTTGTTTTCATTCCATAAGAACCATGCCTTTATAAATCAAGTACGTTTAAAAATGATAAAACTCCGGATAGATAACATATGCCATATGAGTTGGGGTTTCTTACTGTTGAAAGTGTTAGTCTAGGGACTGTTTCTGTAATTCCAAGTTGTATAGGGTCTGTTTTGTAATTACCGGATATTATAAATCTGGTTGTTCTTGGTTGTTAGTTCATTGATTCCATTTTCTGTTAATGAAAGATTCATCTTCTTCTCTACATTCTTGTTAATCTTTTGTGTTATCTTGGTACCTTGGTTCTCAATTGGTATCAGAGCTTCGTTTATAAGCTCGATTATCATCTTCGTATTCATAAGGTTTTGAATCACGACCCGACGGACTGGATCCCGTTTTCAATTCCGAATCCGAAGTTGATCCCAAATTTGGAACACCATATCGACGAAGGAAGAAGGACGATATGACAACACCAGCGACGAACAATCAGATGATCACAATCAAGGAAAATTACACGATTCCCCTTCAATGTCCGGTATTAACAAATACCAATTATACCATATGGGCACTGAAATTGAAGGCCATCTTCAATGTGCATGGTTTATGGGAAGCGATTGAACCTCCGGCAGGTGCAAACGTCGACGCGAAAAAGAACAATTCTGCAATTGCCTATTTGTATAAGGCATTGCCTGAAGACCTGATTCTCCAGGTTGCAAAGTTCGATTCGGCAAAAGACATATGGGAGTCAATCAAGACCAGATTCGTAGGCGTCGATAGGGTCAAGAAGGCCAGACTCCAGACCCTTCGGAACGAATTTGAAGGACTAAAGATGAGGGAGGAAGAAACTCTTGATGAGTTTGTTGGCAGAATGAGCTCAATTACATCCAAGGTCAGTGACCTAGGTGAACCCTATGAAGAATCGGCTATTGTTCGAAAATTTCTTGGTGCAGTTCCTGAAAGATTCATACAAATTGTGGCCTCTATAGAGCAATTTGTCGACCTTGACAACCTGTTCTTACAAGAAGCCATTGGACGTCTGAAGGTTTATGAAGAACGAACAGGTATGAGATTCAAATCAACTAGCACTAAGACAGATCAGTTATTACTTACCTATTCGGAATGGCAGAATCGCCAAAAGGATTCTGACCATTCAAGTAAGTATAAAGGAAAAACTGAAAGGGGCAAAGCCAATTGGGGAAGGGGTCGTGGGAAAATGAATGGTAGAGGAAGAGATAATGAATTTGATCAGAATAAAGCCCAAAGGCAAGGTGACCGCCCAGGCAAGGACAAATCAAAGATAAAATGCTTTAAGTGTGATGTCTATGGACATTATGCTAGTGAGTGCCCAACAAAAGGAAAAGAATCTGAGGCAAATTATGAACCTGCTCTCCTAATGACTGTTAGCGAAGAGGACCAAAAGGAATGGGTGTTTCTGAATGAACACAAAGTTCTGCCTGCAAAATACAGTTCTGAAAGTGACTCAGAATGTATGTGGTATTTGGACAATGGAGCCTCTAATCACATGACAGGGAATGAAACTGCATTCTCTAGTTTGGACAGAAATGTGGGAGGCAAGGTTAAATTTGGTGATGGCTCCTGTGTGGTAATAGAAGGAAGAGGTTCAGTTGTTTTGGATTGCAAGAATGGTGATCAAAGGCTGTTAACAGAAGTGTATTTTGGATTGCCCGTCACCCCTTTGCTTGGTGACTACGCTCTTCCGGACCACGTAACAGACCGTTATGGGTCGTGACGGTCCATCACGAGTGCTGAGTCAGAGGACGCGTGTCAGAAACCCTAAACCGCCTCCGGTATTGCGGCACAGACCGTTACCATGTCGTGACGGTCCGTCATGGGCTGTAACGGACCGTTATCCTGGGTGACGGTCCGTTACGGACTATTTTCTCCAATTTTTCATTTTTAATCCTTGCAGTTTGATTTATTTGCACCTAAGGTCCTTCAAGTATTTCTTCTGAGGAATTTTCGAGGTGTTACAAGATGAATTAAATCTTTCTTGTCCACGGTTTCCAAAACGCTTTCCATGATTCGACTTATTGTCATGTCTTGTGAACAAGAGCTTGTCTTGACTGTCCACTATGCCTTCATTCAACAGATTTTTCCTTTCGTCAAAAGATTTAAGTCTTCCAATTATTTCATCTAGAGTAGTTGTCTCTAGATCAGCAAATTGTTCAATGGTAGCAACAATTTGAACGAACCCCTTTGGCACAGAACCTAGAAGTTTCTGCACTAAAGTGGGTTGATCAAACGTTGATCCAAGTCCACTTGCCCTCGTAACGATACCATTAAGCTTTACGGTGAATGAATCAATAGTGTCTTCCTCCTTCATTCTCAGCAATTCAAATTTCGTCTTTAGCGTTTGAAGAAGTGCCTTCTGTACTCGATCAACACCAACGTGTTTTGTCTTGAGTGCATCCCATATCTCCTTTGCACTCTTGCAGCTCGCAACTTGTAATATCATCTCCTCCGGTAGTGCTTGAAACAAATACGCAGTCGTAGACATATCCTTCTTCTCATCCGGTTGCGTATCAGCTTTAGGTTCTATCATTTCCCACAGTCCATTTGCCCCAAGTATGGTTTTCATATGAATTGCCCATACCGTGTAATTCGTAGACTTTAGGACAGGACATTGGAAATGAGGGAACAAACTACCCTCTTTATGTATTAAAATCTCTTTATTCTTATTTTCCTCTCCTGATTCTGGCATCGCTTCTCTTTTCTTAACCACTATCGTTTAATCAGGAATAATATAACTAGGTTCTCTAAACCACACAAATCCCAAAAGTTTACGCTAACTTTTCTATCGGGAATCACAACTTAATCTACACCTAATCTCCTCTAGGTATATACAAACTAAAAAAATAAATTTCCGAAAATTAGAACGTGAAACCTGGAATATGCAAATTCTTCCACGCGTGATTATGAACTTTATTAATCTCCAAAGCTTCTTCACTTTAATACTTGCAGCCTAATTGACCCGTATGGTCAACTGCCTCCTTTTTCACGTATATACCAACACTACACCCTTTGTGTTTTACTCTTGTTTTCAACGCAATCAATCCCAAATAAATTTACCTTGGTCTCAATCCCTTTCTTACACACTAGACAATCACAAAAGAAACAGATAAACACAAATTGTTCTCCCTGGTTCCTTTACTACAGATTGCCCAAATATCACTTTTTTCGCGCCTTCCTTTTGGTACTTGGCACCAATTTATGCACAAAGAAACTTCTCTAGTCTTGATACCTATTAACACAACACACTTGTGTTTCTGTCTTCTTGATGGAACACTACACAAAACAAAATCTTTCTTTCTGTCAATTCTACCAAAACCAAAACAGGAACAAACGAACAGGATATAAATTCTGTCAAATCTTTGTTTTTTTTTATGTCTCCTTCACGCAAACATGCACAAAAAACCCACTTTTGTTTCTGCCTTTCTAATTCAAGCAAACAACTTTTACCTTTGATTTGCAAACTAACACTAACAGGAACAAACGAACATGATATAAATTCTCTTGCCCTTTTTTTTTAAATCAAATCAAAATGCTCCTTTTAACTTTAAATTTAAATCCACTAATTTAACCCTCTTGTTTCTTTCTTTCTCTTTGAAATTCTTTTTCACGCAAACAACACCAAAATGCATTGCCTTTTGTTTTCCCTTTTTCGAACAGAAACTAATCAAAACGCCTTTTGTAATCAAACCAAACCAGAAGCAAAAATCAATTTCAGCCTTCTTGATTGGTGCGATGATTCTGAATGGTTTGAACAGACAACACCAATTGATTTCTTTTCTCTGATCGTACACCGCAATTAACCCAAACTCGTCTTGAATTTTTGAACGCAACACAAATCAATCCTCTCCGATTGAACGCAAACTCTCTGTCTCCTTCAAAGAAATTGAATCCTTGAACAACACACTTTTTCTCTTCAATCCTCCTTATTGAAACGCCAACGGTTAAACCCCTGTTAACCACAAATTCCAAATTCCTTTGTTGCCTTCCAAATCATTGTAACCTTCTCTTCAATTCTTTCTGATTGAACGCTAACACCGAACCACCAAATTAAAAACTCTGTCGCCTCAAAATCAAATGTATTGACACACCCTTTTCTTCTTCAAATCGTTTCCAAATCCGACCACGCCTTTGTGATCTTCCGCAATCCGATCACCCCTCTGTGATCTTCCTCCGATCAACCACACCGCAGTGGTTTCTCCTCTACTCCTTCGAACCTTTGAACCTTTGGCTCTGATACCACTGTTAACCCTGAGATCACTCTCTCAACAACGATTTTACACACAAACACACGACTTTTATTGAACAATAATCGCAGGGAATCGTCTGTGACCAACACCAACAAATGACCACGTTCGTTCTATTTAGGGGGTGTTTGAGATTTCTTATTGAAACTACTTATTAACTTTTATAAGTTAAAAACATGTTTGGGGAATGTGACTTTTGTTACTCCTTTTAACTTTTTAAAGGGAGGAAAAGAAGCTTTTGAGAAGTAAGGGGAACTTACTTTTCAAAACTGTTTATAACTTTTTACAAAAGTCAATAAAGAGCTTAAAATAAGTAATCCCAACATGCCTTTAACCTAATTGAATCGACGCGTCTATTCCTAGACGCCGTTTCTAATTTGGGGTTTTAACACATAAGTCCCTTGACTTACAATATGTACAACAATGACTCAAACTACACTTTACATATTTACATAAACGACCCCTACACTTTTAAAACACATCGATTAGAAAATTATATTCAATAAACGTGAACCCACCTATGTCCAGGTGCGTGGGACCAAGCCCAGACGTGAACCCAACTTCGTTAGCCCATCCATTAGACACAAATATATAACACGGATGCTCCTGCAGCGTGTTAAAGATCTCTTATTCACTCAGAAGTAAATATGAATGTCTTTATAATTATTTACTTGTTACTATTAGATATATGGAAATTATAGATTAAATAACTAATAAAAGGTTATAGTATTATGTCAATGAAAATTGTTTGATATCTTGGTAATTATTTGTTGTGTACTTTGATAATATTGATTATTTTGGTTTGTTGAGTTTTGTGCTGCATTTTATTTTTTATGTATATGCATAATGTATACTTGGTTGCGTGTAGTTTTATAGTAATTTATAAAATCCGTTGACTTTTTATCATTTGACCAATTCCAAAACTAGGTTTGACTTTTACAATTGAGTTTAACACGTAAAGTTTACATTTTAATAACCCAAAAATCAAGTTTAAATAGACAAAACAGTAAGGCAAAACAACAATTCGAAAATGGACAAGTTTATGATATGGGCAATGTTATTTATTATTATGGCGGGGTTTTGTTATGTAGATGGTGATATTAACGTGGGCTTGGATGTGTACAACTACAAGCTCCAAACTCAACTGTGAATACCATCGTCTATCGATCAAACCTCAGATCACTTTTGAATTCGTTGGTCACCAACGCTCCTCTTCAAGACGGTTTCTTCAATACTAGTGTCGGGAATGGTTCAGATCGAGTTTACGGTCTAGGGTGGTGTCGAGCAGATGTTTCTCCCGAAACATGTTCCAAGTGTTTGAATGATTCTATTAGGTACCCTTTAAGGTATTGTCCCGAAAGCAAAGATTTGGTGGTGCAGTTTAAGGTTCTCGAATAAGATTTTGTTTGGCGAACTTTGGAACAGCTCGTCGTCATCAACTTATGGGGGCAACGGACTTGATGACCCTGATGTGTTTACAAGAGGGTTCTCGATGATGGAAACGTTACAAACAAATGTTTCTAATCAACCACTGAAGTTTGCGACTTCTGTTATTGATGTCGGGGAAATGGGAAGAGGTATGGGATGGGTCAATGTAGTCGAGATTTGAGCAAGTTGGATTGTGAAAAGTGTTTGGAGAGTCTTCTAACGACTTATCAGAAGTACGTGTGGAATCAAACAGGGTGGGAGATGCTGGGAGTGAGTTGTGGTATGTGGTATGATGATCATTTTTCATTCTTTGTCAACAATTCGGGGCTGAATCTGACTCCGAACACTTCAGGTACGGGCCTTTTAAGTTCCTTTATGTTTTTTTACACTGATCATAATAACGATTTTGTAACTTTGATCAATTATATTTTGATGGGATGCAGGAGGTGGTACAACAAAGGAGACATGATCTTGGCTTTTGTGGCAGCAATTCTTGTGTTATATTGGATTCCATGAATCAAGATTGAGTTATCTATTTAATGATTTGTTTGTAAAGCCACTAATTAGTTAATCAAACACATTGTTATGTATTTGGCTGGTTGTTACAAGTTATTTGGGTTTGATATCGTATCCAAGTAAATTAGTTTTTTGTACACAAACGAGTCACCAAAATTCAAGAAAAGGGAAGTTGAAGCTGTTAGAGAGATTTCCACTCATGTGTGGACCAAGTTTTGGTTTTGCATGTCTTAATATTTCCGGAAAAAGAAGCAGAATATTTGAAGAAAATGACTTAATTGAAGGCAACTATGAAGACCTAGAATCTGATGAAACAACCAAGTGATGAGGATCCTTAAGATGACTATGCTGAAACCGAAAGCAGCGAAGAACTTGTCATTATCACCGACAAGGAAGTCTTGGAAATTCCTGACTGAAGCTTGATGCCGTGATTAAAGTTTTAAGGGGAGAATGTTGGCCCATTAAAGGTAGTTTTATTGGGTCAGACTTTTAGTTTGTTTAATTGGGCTTGTATGTTGGAACATCAAAAGGCATGTTTAAGTAATTTGGGTTTGTATGTATGTTTAGCCCAATAGTCTGGTATGTATTTATTTAGATATAAGAACGGTCAAAGGGGATTGTTGAACAGAAACTCAAACTGCCGTAGGGCTGTATCACGGAAGCGTCAGTAGAATGTTAAACTGCGTTACGATTCTAATCGTAACCACCTCCGTTCAGAGAATCTCCCATTTATATATGCTGTCAATTGTCAAGAAACTGGTGTCGGTTATAATTCTTACTTTGAATGCAAATCAAGTGTTTTACTAATTCTGTCTTTCGATTTCATCCTTTTTGTTGTTATGGATTCTTACTTTGAATGCAAAACTTCACCACCGCCTACCGACACCTGTCGCCCCCCACCGCTACAACCCCCACCCGTTGCCACTAATTGTGATAAAAAAATTTAGCGGATGAGCCCATTTTGATAAAATAAAAAAATTGTCCTGAAACGACTCATTTAAACATGAGTTGAAATGAGTCTATTTCGGTCACAATCAGTTCTGACCCCATTCAGTTATGTCATTCATCAATCTGTACCCTGAATTGATCTTATCAACGAGCTAATTAGATCATTCTTATCAACGAGCTAAGATCTTTCTTACGTTTTTTGTTGACAAAAGCAAGGGACGTGGATATACATTATCGATCAACTTTGTTGATTAAAAGCAAAGACATTGATATATATGATTAACCAACTGATCGTTATACATGTCCAATGATTAAAATCTAATAAATAAACTCATGGTAACGATTAAAAAAAGTCGTTAGCCTGTTCCTATATATATCAACCAAGGTTCAAATACACATATACACAAAAGCAACGAATTAGGATCATTCGTTGATGACCTTTAACTAGCTACCAGCTAGAAGCCGTAGAGGAATTTGTTACATAGGGATGTGCACACAGATCATTATTTCTCTTAGTTTGTTAAGAGAGGGATGCAAATCTAGCAAATGACAATGGTGGTTCAGATGGTGCAGGAAGGTTAGCGGACCTTTGACCTTCTAGCATGAAAACAACTGACGACATAGTTGGGCGGTCTTGAGGGTCTTCTTGGACACATAATAACGCAATATTGATCCATCTAAGAGCTTCGTCAATCACAAAAGTTTGAATCACACGATAATCTATCAGTTGTTCTCCTTTGTTTTCATTCCATAAGCGCCATGCCTTTATAAATCAAGTAAGTTTAAAAATGATAAAACTCCGGATAGATAACATATGCCATATGAGTTGGGGTTTCTTAGACTGTCCGCAACGCTAACAGTCATCCATCCCATAAACAGTCCTAGTCAGCATGCCACATAAGCTTTTCTCCCATTCTTTCCACAAACTTATTTTACCCCCAACACTACCATACCCATCCATCTCACAAACAACCTCATTATCTTCAAACAAAAGCTGCCCATGGGGATGGATGGGTGATCATGGGCGATAAGCCCTCAATGGTTATCCATGGGTGATGGATGCCAACTGGGCTTGATGGGCGGCTCACGGGCGCGCGTTGGAGGCAGTCTTACTGTTGAAAGGAGGTTTTGAGGTTGATCTTGGTAAAAGAAAAGATTAATTATGTACTCAAACGCACGTGAGACTATAACTTAGGTGACCATGTATGTAAAAAGTAGTATAACCTGTTAACTTACTATGTTCCAACAATTCTACTGGTAGCAACTTCCATTTGATTCCCTCCGAAAATTCTAGCTGTGCCAAAATCAGAAATTTTTGAGTTCATCTCGTCATCCAAAAGAATGTTGCTCGCCTTCATGTCCCGATGAATAATTTTAAGACGCGAGTCTTCGTGTAGGTATCGAAGTCCCTTTTCAATTCCAATCACGATGTTGGAACGCTTAGCCTAGTCTAGTTCTTTACACTTGTTAGCATCTGTTGCATTAATGATTTCATTCCTGAAAGATTCAATTAAGCTAAACGTACGTATATGTAATGGTTTTTTGTGAAATACGAACCAAAGAGGAAGGTGTCGAGACTTTTGTTAGCCATAAACTCGTAGATGAGAAGCCTTTCGGTCCCTTCTACACAGTAACACAACAGCCGAACTAAGTTCTTGTGTTGAAGCTTTATAATTAAGTTTACTTCCGTCTTAAACTCTACAAGACCTTGCCCGGAGTTGTTAGATAGCCGTTTCACAGCTATTTCTTTTCCATCTTGTAGTTTACCCTGTCAAGATCCAAATTGTGAAAGAAAAAAATAAATAAATTAAAAGAATAAGAAATAGGGATAATTTAGAAAAAAAATTCAAGGATCATGAAAATGGTACGTTACCCTGTAAACAGGACCAAAACCACCTTCTCCGAGCTTATTTTCCAAAGAAAAGTTGTTGGTAGCAATCTCCATAGTACTTAGATTGAAGGAATTCATCTCTCCGGAATCATCGTCTTCCATTTCATGCGTGATTCCTTTGGTTGATCCATTTCTAAACCCTACTTGAAACCCGGGTAATAGTGGTCCTGTCCAATGTTAATCGAAGCAAAAGGTTAATTTTTGACAAACTAATATCCGTAGAAAAATACGAAAGGGCATTTAGCCAATAGTATCTTGGTGTACAATGTTGCACTTTCTCCTAAAGATGGAGGGTTGTTAGTTAGGTGTGTGAGTTAAAAAGGATACTTTGTTCAGAACTTTTTGCTTCGGTTTCTGGTGTCGCCGGAATAAAAAGAAGACGACCACCACGATGATCGTGAATACCAACGCTAATATCGGAGCAATGATGACTCCGACATTAACGGTTTTCGTATTTCCTGTAAACACGACGGTTTATTAATCTAGAAGAAAACATGAAACATTGTGGACGGATGTATATCACAAAATTAAAGCAATAAATCACTCACCTGAAGTACTCTGTGCCGGAGACCATGTCGAATTAAAAAACGGATAAGTCTCGTACCGAATATGACATCTAATCGTGTAAATTCTTACTCCCAAGCTTCTAGAGTACGGTCGAATCCGGTCAGTGGCTGTGGCTAAGCAATCATTACATTCCCTTGCCGATAAATCAGGAGTACACTGCATCATCCCATAGATAGTCCCCAATCCCGGTGCCGTTACATTCCGGGAAGCGTATTTCCGCAGCTGCCCACCACCCGCAGCCTCTGGTCGCAATTCACCGAGCAAATCTGCCACCGTTTGATTCCATTGATCATAGCTTGAATCCGGAACATTATTCGTGTTGATAAAAATAGAACTAACTCTGTTACCCATAGTTCCATTTGAATACGTTAAGAAACATGCATCGTACCATCCAGCAGCCTCGATTTGATGCGGACACACTTGTCTCAACCGGCGGGTAGCATCATCTACACATCTCCGGCAGCTTTCTGGCTCGACGGCAAAGGGCGGCAGGGTTAGCTTGTCCAGACGTGGAATTGTAAAACCCGAACCCGTTATTTGTTTCGTAAAGAATCCCTTCAGGATGCACTATCCAAAGATTTAGACTTGTTTTCGAATGTTGGGGAAACCCTGCGGGTTTTTGGATATTGGTTGTGTGGGAGGTGCATGAAGACACACGCACTTAGTAGGGGGTGTCATCATCCAGATGGTGTTTTCACGTTCTCTAGGAAATCCGGGTCTGATGAGGATTTTGTCGTGGGGATCCCAAGGCCCCAAGATCCTGGGATGGTATTTGAGATTAGGACCCCGCAGGGAATGATGGGAGATGTCGCTCTCCTTGAACGTGTTTTCTCCCTTCCGGTTCGAACTGTTAAGAGCATCCCCCCAAGCTGTCGTTTGGCATTTGCACAAGCTTTGACAGGTGCCATCCGTAAAGTTGTAGCTTCCCCTGGGACTGTTGAAAACTGGGTCAAACTCTTGCTCTTACCCCGTTGTACCCTTAAGGTGGTTAAGCCGTCTGCCAGGCAGGAGCGAAGGTCGGGTAATCGAAAGTCCTTGCAATGTGATAGTATTTTGCGGGCCTTAGCTATGTGGAAGGAGGGCTCTGGTTTTGAGGTTTTGGTCAATTCCCTCCTCGCCGATAGTGGAGAAGGGGTCGTGCGTGGGGGGGAGGCACACCGGGAGATAGCTGAGGAGGTTAGCCCCAACATCAAGCAATGTCTCAGGAAAGTGAGTGATGGTCACTTTAATGCTGCAGTTAAGGTGTTGTGTTCCAATGGGGTTGCTCCCCGGGGGGAATCTACCATGCAAGCCCTTATCGACAAACATCCCTTCGCGCCGCCCCCGAATCTCCCTTCAACTCCTCTTTCCCAACCTGCGTTATCCGTGGATGAAGACTGCGTCCACAGGTGTGTGAAATCTTTCCCGAAAGGGACATCTTGTGGGCGTGATGGCCTCCGGGCCCAACACCTGTTGGATGCTCTTAGCGGCGAGGGGTCGGCGACTGCCTCGGGACTGCTTACTGCCATCACTGAAGTGGTAAACCTTTGGCTAGGGGGGTTATGTCCTAGGGTGCTCGCGGATTTTGTTGCTTCGGCCCCCCTAACCCCTTTGTTGAAGCCTGATAATGGAATTCGCCCCATTGCTGTGGGGGCAATTTGGAGAAGATTGGTCTCCAAAGTAGCCATGAAGAAAGTAGGGAAAGAAGCTGTTAAGTACTTGGGGGACTATCAATTTGGGGTGGGGGTCCCCAATGGGGCGGAGGCGGTGCTGCACAGCGCTAACAGGTGCCTTAATTCTTTTCATTCAGATGGCTCGCTGGCAATGCTTATGGTTGATTTTTCCAACGCTTTCAACTTAGTTGACCGCTCGGTTTTGCTTCGCGAGGTGCATCGCCAATGCCCCTCCATATTCCCGTGGGTTCAATTTCTGTATGCCCAGCCTGCTAGGCTATACGTGGGGAATGACCGCATCGGGGCATTCACGGGGGTTCAGCAGGGGGATCCCTTGGGACCTTTGCTTTTTGCCCTAGCCTTACACCCCTTAGTGCTTCAGGTGCAGGAAAACTGCAAACTCCCCTTCCATGCTTGGTACTTGGATGACGGGACGGTTATCGGGGACGCTGTTCAGGTTGCTAAAGCTCTTGACATCATCGGTTCGGAGGGTCCAGCCTTGGGGCTATGGCTTAATATTAGAAAAACTGAGGTATTTTGGCCGACATGCAATGGGGTGAAGGTCCGGCCAGGGCTTTTCCCCAGTGAGATTGGGAGGCCGGAGAGAGGTGTCAAACTGCTAGGAGGGGCAGTCAGCTGTGATGCCAGTTTTATTAGTGGTCTAACGGCTAAGAGGGCAACGCGAGCTGTTGACATCATGGGACACCTTCCCTTGTTGCGGGATCCTCAAAGCGAACTCCTCTTGCTTAGATCTTGTATGGGGGTTGCAAAGTTGCTATTTGGTTTGCGAACTTGCCAACCCCCCTTTGTGGATGATGCGGTTTCATGTTTTGATAAAGGTCTTCGAGAGGCAATAGAAGACATTGTCGTATGTGGGGGCCCTTTTTTGGTGAACTCCAGTGGCGGATCGCGACCTTGCCGATGCGGCTTGGTGGGTTGGGCCTTCTGTCGGCCCGGGATGTGGCTGCCTATGCCTTTGTGGCTTCCAGGTCTCAATCTTGGGAGTTGCAGGACCACATCTTACGCAACAGTGGGGTTGCTACCACTGACCCGGATTATGCCAGCGCCCTGGATCGATTGCATGAATCTCTCCCTGATTTTGATCTTAGCGGTTTCTCTAACAAGGACACCGCCCCCAAAAAAACCACAGAAAACTTTGGCGAATGCCCTTTGTTGTCGAATCGCACAAAGTTTGGGAGAATATTTCCATTTGTCCCCCCGCCAGAAAGCCGTCATTGAATGCTTACAGAGGCCTCACGCCCAGGATTTCTTAACTGTTATTCCTATTGAAGGTCTGGGTCAACGTATGTCAGCGGTGGAGTACCGGTCAATCCTTAAGTACCGTCTGATGATCCCCATGTTCCCGAATGATGAAACTTGCCCAGTCTGCCGTAAAGCATGCCTGGATAAATACGGGGAGCATGCGTTACACTGTAGAGAGCTGCCGGGGTTTAAGTATCGCCATGACTTTGTTCGAGACGCGTTAATGGATATTCTCAGACGAGCAGGGATCTCGGCAAAGAAAGAGGCACCAGTTAATTTTCTTACGGACCCGACGGAAGGGAGGTCCACCCTACGCCCGGCGGACGTGCTAGTTTTTGGTTGGGAGGGCGGGAAACATGCTTGTGTCGATCTCACAGGTGTATCCCCCCTAGCTGGGTGGCGGGAAAATGGGTTTGTGGCGGGGCAAGCGGTTATGAAAGCAGAGTCAAAGAAGGTGGAAAAACACGCGAAAGCTTGTGAGGATAATCAGCATGCCTTTGTCCCCCTGGTGTTTGACACATTCGGCTCCTTGGCGCCGGAGGCGGTTCGGTTCTTGGCTAGAGTTCAGCGTGTGGTCCACAGCAACTTTACGACTCCTCAGGGGCGAGGCTTTGTTTTTAGTAGATTAGGGTTTTCCATTCAGAAGGGGATGACGACGCAGTTTGTTGCCCGTCTACCTGCTATGCTTATGTAATTTGCCTTGTTGATTGGAATGATTATAATCTTGATTTGAACTGATTAAAAAAAAAATAAAAAATAAAAAAAAAATAAGTATAGTACGTCGTCCAGGTTTCGTTTGTAGGCTGAGCTATGCGTGTAGTTATCGGAACCGCAGTACTGTCCCCAGAAATCATCTTGAGCGGAGGCGAGAAGAAAATTGCCGATGAAAACTGGAAAAAACAAAACCCACATGTGGAAAGGGCGGCAGGGTTAGCTTGTCCAGACGTGGAATTGTAAAACCCGAACCCGTTATTTGTTCCTGTCAATAAGTATAGTACGTCGTCCAGGTTTCGTTTGTGGGCTGAGCTATGCGTGTAGTTATCGGAACCGCAGTACTGTCCCCAGAAATCATCTTGAGCGGAGGCGAGAAGAAAATTGCCGATGAAAACTGGAAAAAACAAAACCCACATGTGGAAATTCATATCGGTTGATTCTTGACTACGCGATTTATAGGGTTGTTCATAATTATGAAAATGAAGAAAACAGAGAAACTTAGTGAAAGGAATTTAGCAAATGTACCCCTCATACTTCATATTTGATTTGATCATATAGAATTTTGTATACGCCTCTCTCTATACAACTTTTAAACGCGTGTGTGTAACTTTTACTCGGCCTTATACAACTTTTAAAAGGCCAAATACTTGATTTTTATATATAAGATAGGAACCATTTGCAATTTAAAAAATTATAATGGCATATAATAGTCGTATGGCCTTTTTTATTCTTTGATAGGCACTTAATTTGTTTCTTATTTGGGCCCGGACCATCACCATACCCCATTATACCCTTACAGGTGAAGCCAGGTCGGCGGCACAGGGAGATCGTATTGTCCCTCCTTCGCGGGCACATGTATGCGCAATAATATATATATATATATATATACTAATCAATAATAATATTTATAAATATATATTGATTATAATAAATAATTAATTTGTTTAACGTGTGTAGACCGCCGAGATTGAAGAATGACGTGATCGGATTGCGTCCCTTGAGTCCACTGTACGGGAATTGGTGGCCGAAATAGCATGAACACATAAGGTCTTACGGCCTGAAGACTCGTCATCGCGTGAGACTCGTCTTGATTCTCCTGTATAGCTAGTTTTATCTTATATTTGTAAAAACCAAATATTTTATTTAATTTGGTAATAAATATTTTTTTTGGAGTATTAAGGTAATTTGTTTATTTACTTTAAATTTTCGAATTTATAAATTTAATTTGTATTTAAACTTGCAGGAAATAAAAAACTTTAAAATTTAGTTTTTTTTATTAAAAAGACAACTACCGACGGTAATCCGTCAGTACATATTAAAAAATTTTTATTAAAGAACTTTAAAATGTTATTTTATTTTATCAAACTGTAGACATTGGTAAACCATTAGTAACTTATCCGTCGATAATCACTGATGAAGTTTCATCGAAAATGGTATTAACCACGGCTATTTTACCGACGGATTATTATTGGTGTTGACTATCTTGAGGGTTTTCCGACGATGGTTCGTCGGTGAAACCATGTTTTCTAGTAGTGAATCATGTCAGATTCAGAATATTACAAACTATAATATAATTCATAACATTTAAGAAAATATATTATTATTTCGTTAAAATTTCAATGAGTAAATTTATTTAGACCAATAAGAAACAATAACCCATATAGGTACTATATTATGATATTCCTGTTTTCAATGTAAAACTGTTACGATAAGAAATTGAGAAGAATTGAAAAAGAGGGGAAACGAATCAATTCATTATCGAGATACCCGGTCAATTGGGTTACAACGGAATATAACGACAAAACTCAACTAACTAATCGAAAACAAACTAAACCCTCAAGAATACAACAATTACAAATCAGCCCTTCTACTTATTATTGCTAAAAAGACAATTAAACCCTTCAAGTACATTTACATGTAACAAAACTCCCCCCATTAAGCATTCTTGACCTCAAGAATCAATATTAAAAGCAGGATATCTGGCCATAAATGCCTCAGCTTCCTCCCAAGTAGAATCATGAATGGGTAAATGATCCCACTGAATCAAAAATTTCACGATAGCCCGATTACCACTTCTGGCCAACTTCCTATCAAGGATAGCCAACGGCTGTAACATCTGGTCTTGGGCAGTAGGCAAAAATTCCTGTTGAACAGGTGGACCATACGCCTTTTTCAGCAGTGAAACATGAAATATAGGGTGCAATTGGGAACCTGCAGGAAGATCCAAAGTGTATGCAGCTACTCCCACTTTCTTGATTACTTGGAATGGCCCATAATATTTTTGAGAAATTTTTGAATACTTATGCAACCTTAAGGAAGACTGCACATAAGGTTGTAGTTTAAGATACATCCAATCACCCGCCACAAAATTTCTATCACTTCTCTTGAGATCCGCAAACTGTTTCATACGGTTTCTGGCTCTCTCCAAAGATTGTTTTAAAGTTGTGATCATTTCATCCCTGGTAATCAACCAATCATCCAAGGAAGCCACAGTAGTGGTACCAGCAATATAAGGTAAATGTAGAGGGGGATCAATGCCATACAAGGCTTTGAAAGGAGACATTTTTATTACAGAATGCCAAGTGGTATTGTACCACCATTCAGCTAATGACAACCACTTAAACCAAGTGCTAGGATCAGTCATTGCCATGCACCTCAAGTAAGTCTCTAAGCATCTGTTTAAGACTTCTGTTTGCCCATCTGATTGAGGATGATAAGCAGTGGATAGGGCTTGCTCAATGCCTTGTAGCTTTAAGAATTCCTTCCAAAATAGACTCATGAAAATAGGATCTCTGTCTGAAACAATGTTTAGGGGACAACCATGTAATTTAAAGACATTATCCATCATTACTTGAGGTACTTGAACAACAGAAAAAGGGTGTTTCAAGGGAATAAAATGCCCATACTTGGTGAATCTGTCAACAACTACCAGAATAGTATCTCTGCCACTAGATTTAGGTAAACCACTAATAAAATCCATTGAAACATCAGTAAACACAGATTGAGGCACATGTAAAGGATTCAATAACCTTGGAGTTGCTATAGCTTCATATTTGGCCTTAAGACAAACATCACAAGTCTTAACCCACTTCTTAATGTCTTTATCTGCCCTTTTCTAATAAAACATATTCCTGAATCTTTGTAATGTAGGCTGAATGCATGAATGACCCCCTACAACAGATGAATGACAAAGTAATAAAATATCCCTTCTCAATCATCCTGTTTGCCTATCCATAATTTATTTTTCCTTGTTAATAAGGTACTATTCTAATCCATATGCTTAATGGTTTCCCCCTGAGATAATTGATGGATTAACTTCTGGGCTGTTTCATATTGGGCCCAATGAGATTTAATCTTCTCCATTAATACAGGATCATAGGAAGAAACTGCCATATGGAATAAAACTGAACTTTGGACTCTGGATAGGGCATCAGCATCATTATTCTCTATCCCTTTTCTTATAAAAAATGTGGTAATCATAGCCCATTAGCTTACTTAGCCAAGTATGTTGCAAATGTGTTGTTATCTTTTGCTCCAACAAATGCTTTAAACTTTTCTGGTATGTTCTAATAGTGAAATGTTTTAAGATAAGATATTGATGCCAATGTTTAACTGCTAACAGGATGGCCAATAACTCCTTCTCATAAACAGATAATGCACATTGTCTAGCTGAAAGAGCCTTACTGACATAAGCAATAGGATGTTTTCCCTGCATTAGAACAGGTCCCAAACCTTTAGAACTAGCATCAGTTTCCACTATGAACTCTTAAGACCAATCAGGAAGAGCTAACACCGAAACTTGTATCATTGCTAATTTCAATGTTTCAAATGCCACTTGCGCTTCATCAGACCAATGAAAAGCATTCTTTTGTAATAAAGTGGTTAAAGGTTTAACAATTGTGCCATAAGAAGAGACAAACCTTCTATAATACCCTGTTAACCCCCAAAATCCCCTTAATTGTTTCATAGTGGTAGGAGTTGGCCAATTCTTGACTGCCTCTATCTTAGAATGATCTGTGGACACCCCTTCCTTTGAGATAACATGACCCAAATATTCAACTTTAGAACCAGCAAAACTACATTTGGATCTCTTAGCATACAGCTGGTTATCCCTAAACAACTGTAACACTTCTCTTAAATCTGTCACATGTTGCTGCATACTTTTACTATAAACCAACACATCATCAAAGAAAATTAGGACTGATTTCCTCAATAACTTCTAAAAAACTGAATTCATTAACCCTTGAAATGTTGCAGGTGCATTAGTCCGTCCAAAAGGAAGGACTAAAAACTCAAATAAACCCTGGTGTGTTCTAAATGCAGTTTTATGAATGTCATCCTCATTCATCCGAATCTGATGATAACCAGACCTTAAATCCAACTTAGAATACACTTCAGCCCCTCCTAACTCTTCCAATAATTCCTCAATTAATGGAATTGGAAATCTATTCTTGACTGTTTGATCATTCAATTTCCTATAATCAACACATAACCTCCAAGTGCCATCTTTTTTCTTTACTAATACAACATGAGATGCAAAAGAGCTAACACTATGCCTTATAATTCCCATATCAAGCATTTCTTGTACCATTTTTTCAATGATATCCTTCTGCCCAACAGGATACCTATAAGCTCTTTGATTGATGCTGATTGATTCATGTGTTAAGTGAATCTTATGGTTACAGTCTCTGTTAGGTGGAAAACTGTCAGGGATTTTGAACACATCTTCATATTGTGCCAATAATGCATTGACATCATCATTCTGTTGATCATTAGACACCTTAGCTTGATGCTGAAAAGAACCATTGACCCCTTCCTGCATACTAAACAATTGCAGCCTAACCATAGGGCTATCTTTACAAAACATGGATGGCAACTTCTCCATATAACACAAGGAAACACTACTTTTGTTTATCCCTTTCAACTCCATTACTTTTGAATCTACTGTGAATTGCATAGTAAAATTCTTAAAATTCCATACAATATCATTTAATGATTGCAACCATTGTATACCCAAAACCATATCATAATTGTCCAATGGTAACAATAACACATCAGTTTTAAACCACACCCCTTGCATTAACCACTGAAAATCTAGACATAATTGGTGACAGTCTAATTCTTTTCCATTAGCAACCGGTACTTTCATCAATGGTACTTCTTTAGTGGGACAATTCAATCTAGATGCCAATTTAGAGTTAACAAAATTGTGAGTTGAACCAGAATCTACCAGAATTTGTATTTGTCTTGTCCCTATTGTACCCACTACCCTCATAGTAGAAAAAGAACTTACAACTGTCATGGCATAGACAGAAATTTAAGATTCTGTCTCCTTTTCCTCATCCCTATATGTATAAACGTTTTCCTCTAACTCTTCGTCACCATGAGTTTCTAAAATATACAGATGCTTGAATTTGCAATTATGAGTTGGTGTATATTTCTCATTACACCAAAAACACTCTCCCTTAGCTCTCTTTTCTCCGGCTATTTTAGCAGGAACCTTCTTAACGTTAAGCATCTTATTAGCTGAAGGAGTAGGTAATAAAGCCAATGTATTACTTGGGTTTACTATACTCTTAGTAGGCATTGATGAACCATACTTAGAGCCTACATCACTGGTACCATAACTAGTACTAATTTTTTAACCTCTTTCTCCCTAAATAGAGTAGTGAAAACCATATTTTGTTGCTTAGCCATAGCTATAGCATCCCTCATTGTTTTAGGTTTAAAATTTTTCACTAAACAACGGATTTTAGGTTTCAAACTCCCAACATACAAACTAGCAGCATATTCATCAGTCAACTTAACCCTATTAAGCAATGCATCAAATGCTTTAGTGTAATCGGGAAGTGAACCTGTCTGATTGAGATTTTTTAATTCCTCCGTAGCATCTTCAGATAATCTTTCAGAAAACTTGTAACAGCAGACCTTGAATATTCATCCCATGTAATTTCATCTACATTTCTATTCTGGCTATCAACGTAACCTTGATGCCATTCTAGTAATGCTCCTTCCAAATTGATGACCGCATAGTATACCTTTGCGTTTTCCGGTGTTTTATCAACTGCAAAGAAATGATTATAGCGAATGACCCATCCTTCCACTTCCTCCCCATTGAATTTAGGAAAATCCAGCCGTCCAGTATGAACTAAACGATGTTCTTGATGATTTCCACCTCTATCATTGCCCTATTTGTTGCTAATTTCAGCCATTTGAGTGACAAGAGTAGTCATGCTAATCTGTAGCATCTTAATTGCTTCCGAATTTTGATCCAAAATTGCTTGTTGTCCTTCAATCAAACTTGTATTACCTTGCACTAATTTCTCCAATCTTTCCATTTCTTGTTGTCTGGTCTCCATATACTCAATTAGGTCAAAATTGAAATCGGTTTTTGTGAACCAGATGATCGGACTTGATGAATATGAACAGAATTTGAGCTCCGACGAGAATCGGCTAGCTCTGATACCAATGTTACGATAAGAAATTGAGAAGAATAGAAAGAGAGGGGAAACGAATCAATTCATTATCGGGATACCCAGTCAATTGGGTTACAACGGAATATAACGACAAAACTCAACTAACTAACCAAAAACAAACTAAACCCTCAAGAATACAACAATTACAAATCAGCCCTTCTACTTATTATTGCTAAACCAAACCAAACCAAACCAAACGTACCCAGTATAATCCCACACATAGCTAACGCTATTAGTAGGGTCTGGAGAGGGTGTGATGAGGGCAAACCTTACCCCTATCCCAAGGGATAGAGAGGCTGCTCCCGTTTAGACCCCCGGCTCCATGGGAAAGAAAAAGATAAAAATATAAATAAAATTAATGAGTAATAAAGTAAAATAAATCTAACAGTAATCTAACAATTAGCAGTGTATGACTAGAGTATATTAGTCACAAGAAACACAACACACCTACAAGAAACAAGACATACGCAAAATCTTTGCTAAACAACTCTACTCTCCCACACAACGGGTCACTCATCCTAAAACCTTAATACGACGTCTCCATGAAATCCTATCATTGATCATGTCCTCTGAGAGGTGTAAATCTAGCAAATCAAGCCTAATCCTCTCATCCCACGTTAATTTCGGTCTCCCCCTGCTCCTTTTCCCCTCTACAACGAGAGTTTCCACCGTTCTCACTGGATCTGTGCTCTGTCTCCTCTTGACATGTCCAAACCATCTCAATCTTCCTTCTCTTATCTTATCTGAGATACATGTGACTCCCAATCTCTTCCGAACAACTTCATTTCTTATTCGGTCCTTTCTTGTGTGTCCACACATCCACCTCAACATCCTCATCTCAGCTACATCCATTTTTCGAGCTTGTGTCTTCTTGATGGCCCAATAATCGGTTCCATATAGCATCGCTGGGCGAACTGCTACCCTATAAAATTTACCCTTTAACCCTATTGGGAACCTCTTGTCGCACAAAACACCTGAGGCTGCTCTCCATTTACACCAACCAGCCTGCACCCGATGGACTACATCATTGTCGATGTCCCCGTTACTCTGGATGACAGATCCTAGATACTTGAACTTCAGTGTCTTAGGGACAACCCCACCTTCAATAGAAATCTGGGTCTCCTCGTCGACGTTTGCACCACTAAAGTTGCAGTGAAGGTACTCGGTTTTAGATCGTCTTATCTTCAAACCTTTGTGCGCTAAGACTGTTCTCCATTCCTCTAGTCTGTTGTTCAATGTCTCTTTACTTTCTGCAATCAACACGATATCATCAGCAAAAAGCATGCACCATGGAATTGCATCTTGAATCGACTTTGACAACTCATCCAAAACTACTGCAAAGAGAAAGGGGCTTAGTGCCGACCCCTGGTGAACTCTCACTTCCACCGGAAAAAAAGTCTGTATCCCCCACGGGAGCTCGGACGCATGTCTTAGCCTCATGATACATATCCCTAATTGCCTCAATATATTTACTAGGGATCCCTCTTCCCTTCAGACTTTCCCAGATCAATCTTCTAGGCACACTATCGTACGCCTTTTCAAGATCGATGAACACCATATGTAAATCATGTTTCTTCTCTCTGTACTTTTCCATTAATCTTCTTAAAATGTGTATCGCCTCCGTAGTGGACCGGCCTGGCATGAACCCAAATTGGTTTGCTGTAACCTGGGTTTGTCGTCTAATCCTTGTATCTATAACTCTTTCCCATAATTTCATTGTATGACATAGGAGCTTAATCCCCCTGTAGTTAGCCTACTTATTATTGCTAAAAAGACAATTAAACCCTTCAAGTGCATTTACATGTAACAAAAACTAACCCATCCTAAACGACGAAGTTGTCACTTGATAAAGAATTTTTATATATCTTCTAAAGTTATATAGATGTAATTGCTAAGTCAAGAATCAAGAGAAATGGATTTACCCATCTTGGTTTTGTTTCTTCTTCTGATCTCACTTTTGCATATGTAATATCGCTCCCCAGGCAAGGTAATTTCTAGGGTCCGTACTGCACAGTAGGAGTTTATGTTGGATCGCCGACTGAATGCAGTGTATCCCTGATTTATCGCCGACTGAATGTGGCGATTGTTTGGACATAGCTACTGCACGGTAGGATTTTGTTGGACCAGCCTCTGTGATTTACGAATGAAACAAAGAAAACTGGAGACGTGATTTACTGCTTCAATGAAAAACCTCGCTACTTTTCATTCAACCCTAAAATGCATACATAAATAAATACGACTCTTGCTCCTAAAGAAAAGGTAATTAAGCTTACCCACTAGCCCACTAATTTGACTCAACAAATAACTAACTCATGACTCGTTAAAAAACTAAAAACATGTGATTAAATGAACTCATTGGAAACTTTCTAGATGGCCCGTACCCATCAAGATTAACCCTACAGATATACACGCCTAGTTGTATTCTCCGGTACGAGAATTATATTTGATTCAATTCGACTGGGGCATTCCGTAAAAAACCATTTAAATTGAGTATATATGATATTTTTAGTTCTGGTTAGATATATATGATATTTACCTATTTGTAGGGATATATATATAAAATTGCCTCTACGATCTAAGACGTAGTGTTTGGAAATAATAATATTTTTTCTCAAAGTGCGCGCCTTTCTTTTATTAATTATGTTTGTGCTTATGTTTCTGTCATTTTAACTCGTGATTTAATAGATTTGTTTGATTGTTAATGATTCAATCTTTTAACAAATAGCATATATTGTTTATTTCAAGTCAGCAAGCTATAATATATAGCATACATGTTGAAGTGTTATTATTCCTTGAAATGTAAAACAAGATTCAAAACTATATTAGATAAACAAGACGATATAAAACAAATGTATCTTCAGATTCAAGTGCATATGCACTATAGCAAGTGCAGCATTTATCCAGGAGTCATCTCAGAATTGGAAACATCATTTATAGAAACCCGTTGTCACCCAGATCTTTTATTACCCTCCTCTAAGGCATCAACGTGGTCAACACAATTGTGAATGAAAAACGCAGGCTCATATGGTACTTGAAGAGTGAGGGAGGTACTACCGAGCATGAGAACGACCTGAGACATCGTTGGTCTATCCTTGGCATTTTCTTGAAGACATAATAATGCTATGTGAATGCTTCTGAAGATGTCATTTATTGAATTTGATCCTTTCAACAATATGGGATCAATTATGTTTGATAGCGTTCCATCTTGCCAACTTCTCCAAGCCTAGAAGAGATCAATATATTTTTTATGATGTTATCTTGAATTGAAAAAAAAAATTTGGTTTCACATTCGAAATGAATCAGGAACTCACATAGCTGAGAAGGTAGACACCATCCTCATGTTGAAAACTCTGGTTGTGTTGACCTGTTATGACTTCTAACATCAACACTCCAAAGCTAAAGACATCTATTTTCACCGAGAATTGGCCATGCATAACATATTCCGGTGCCATATAACCACTGTAAGATTTATCAAATAAAAGTTAGCAATTCAAGATTGTGTCACCAAGGTGTGAAATAACTAATTATCTGGCTCAAAGGCCGTATACTTACTATGTTCCGACAACCCTGCCTGTATTGCCTTGTGTTTCATCAGGGTTACACAACCTTGCCATTCCAAAATCTGTAATTTTGGCATTCATTTCATCATCTAACAAAACATTACTAGCTTTGAGATCACGGTGGATAATTTTTAGACGTGAGTCTTCGTGAAGGTAAAGTAGTCCTCGAGCTACACCTTCTATTATGTTGTATCTTGTATCCCAATCAAGAAGTGATCTCTTATTTTGATCTACAAAATCAAACGTTAAAAAGACACACAACCAAATTCATTCGTGCATTTAGAAGAACTTCATTACCAAATAAAAACGTATCTAGGCTTGAATTTGGCAAAAAATCGTATATGAGTAGTCTTTCCTTTTCTTCTACGCAGAAACCACGTAACCCAAGTAAATTGCGATGGTGAAGCTTAGCGACCAAAACAACCTCGTTCTTGAATTGTTGTTCACCTTGTCCAGAATCCCTTGACAATCTCTTCACAGCTATCAACTTTCCATCTTCGAGTTCCCCCTTGTATTATCATACATCCATGTAACATCAGCCTAGCTCCATTTGTTTATCATTATTAAAGGGGACTACTAATGGGACACGGTAATTGCTATCTGGACCGGCCTCTATACGCATCGTATAGGGCAATACGATGCGTATAGCCTTCACAATTTTCCAAGCCCGACAACATCGTACACTTGGTCATTCCAACCCCTATACGCATCGTATAGGTCAATACGGTGCGGTTTAGGGTACGAGATACCTTCTGCAACTAGTCATCCATCACATCGCTATACGCCGCGTATAGGACTATACGTGACGTATAGAGATGTGATGGATGACTAGTTGCAGTAGGTACCTCGTACCCTAAATCGCATCGTATTGACCTATACGATGCATATAGGGGTTGAAATGACCAGGTGTAAGATGTTGTCGGTTTGACCAGGAGGCTATATGCATCCTATACGATGCATATAGGGGCCTAATTTTGTGTATTTAACCATGCATAATTCTCATTTGAACGTATCGTTTAAAAATTTTTCAAACAATTTTCAAACACTGTCGTTCAACGACGGGTAAAGGAAAGCAACCACAAGATAATAACGCCCATCATTGGTTTCCATTGATGATAGGGAAAGATGCAGTTAACAATATAAATTGTTTTAAGGATTCGATTTCATCTTTGTTTCATCCCTACATTTCACATATACAGGATGTAAATCCCGAAGGTAACAGTGGTTTTCGATCTGTAGTTGTGGGCTTAGGGTTAAATGAAAATCGATGGTTTTTTATTCGACAACAACTTCTACAAGAGATGGACAGTAAAGAAGAATGGTGGAGAACTGTTTTCGACAGAGTCGCCTTTCAAGAGTATGATAGGTTACGTCACACGATAGATTGGCAGGATGTGAAAGCCGCACCAGTTAGTCGTTGGATGTGGATGCCATACACAGGACTCCTAATTGCTCAAAGATTTGGGATGATTGTTCATCTTTTACGCATCGCCGGTAATCAAACATTCTTCCCATTATGGTTTGGTCCTAACGTTCACGCTCAACAACAAATCGTATTGATCGTTCACGTCAACAATGCTCATTTCATCCACGTCAAGTTAGACGGAGATTTTCCGATGCCCATGACGAATGCACTTTGGAATTTGCATCGAAATGATGCTGCAGCAGAATGGGAAAATATATACAGTGATCGTATCGTGGAGGTGGACGATCTTGCCCACTACTCTTATCTAGTATTCCCGCCCGTCTCGGACGCATTTAGTCGGTGCTAGAAGTTACGGCAGGTGACCATGGGGCCGGGGACGGCAGTGGATTGGGATTTACTACAGGAGGTCGGCGAGGACGAGCGGGCCCGGGCTATTATATGCGACGAAACTTCGTGGGATCGTTTGTTTGATCTTAGCTTTACGGAGACGTTTCGAGAGGTCGTTTTCGAGTTTCTTTCGACGTTCACATACACTGAGCCGGCGGCACCGACTCCTGATGCCGAGATGGACCAGTAGCTAGAGGAGCCGGAGTAGATCTCCTTTCGTATGTTCGGCCAGCTTTACAGTATGACGCTCCGAGATTGGGCAGTCGCGACGGGCTTATATCATGAGCCCGAGACGGTCACGCCACTTTACACGGCTGGTGTGACCGAGGTGGACAGAGAGGACCTCCTTGTATTTTGGGGTCTTATTTCTGATAGCCCATGGTTGAGGACCAAGGGGAGGGTCTCGGGGATTAGAGACCCCCTCTACAGATATTTGCACGGGCTTATTTTGACGTCTATTGCATCGCGTCGGAAAAGTCGTGAGTGGTGCACAGAGAGAGACTTGTTCTTTCTCTTCTGCTTGCTTACCGGCAGGACGTGCGCCCTAGCCACCTGCCTGGCGTTATACTTTGCTTCTGCCTTTCATAGGCAGAAGCGCGGGCTGTTGTATGGCGGTGCCTTTATCACACAGCTGATGCATGTTCATGCCCCGTGGCTTGATCACGTGCGTCAGATGGCCGAGCCCATCCCGCCTGTCCGATTAGATCGCCGCACGGCGAACGGCATGCCCATCACGCGCCGATTCGACGGGGTCGGCCTTCGGTTTATAGGGGCCGACCGGGACCACCCTTGGGTCCCGCAGCCGTTGTCGCAGATGCCGGGACAGGACCCACCGGTTATACCTGACCCGCTACAAGGTGTGGCGTTTCAGGACCCGCCGCACGTCGAGCCCATCCACGAGCAGCCGCCACAGCATCCCCGACACGTACGTCGACCTGTTCGGCTGGACAGGGCCACCCAGGCCTTGCTTGATGGACTTGTGGCCGACTCACGACGATAGGCTCGTCATAGCGACCAGATGGATAGCTTGATGATGTGGGCGGTTGGTCGCCTCGTGGATCTGTCATGAGCCGCCGGCATCAAGCCACCACCACTACCACCGCCACGTTAGTATCCGGGCGACCCCGGTCAGGATAATGGCGGGGCGGGTCAGGATGACGGCGGGGCGGGTCAGGATGACGGCGGGGCGGGTCAGGATGACGGCGGGGCGGGTTAGACTTAGTTGTTTTTATTTGTATTCATCTGTTTCTTCTGTTATGTATGTAAAAACATTTGGATGTATATACTTAATTTTTGATGTAATGTATATAATGTTTCGGTTATTTGTTTGCTTGTAATGTTTAATTTGTTTATTTGATTGTAATGATAAATTATAAATGTAAAAATATAATAAATGTTTAAAAAGGATAAAAATTATATAAATTAAAAATAACAAAAAAAATATATAAATTAAAAAAATAACAAACTTATATTAACAAAGTTATATAAATTAAAAAAGATAAATATAACATAAATTAAAAAAAACTATACGTGTCGTATAACCCAATACGTCACGTATAGGATTCTTAAATCCCAAATCTGTCAACTTTTGAAGCAAAAATATAACCCGTGACCAATACGCAGCGTATAGCACAATACGCCACGTATGAACGGCGGCGCGTCCAATTAGCAATATTCCGTGTCCCATTAGAATATCCCTTATAAAATTTATCTTTTACCTTGTAAACCGATCCAAATCCACCTTGTCCGATCTTATTGTCTTCACTGAAATCATTTGTGGCTGCCAACACTTTACCCAAACCGTATTCCAAAAACTCCACAATGCTGATATCCGTAATTTTACCTTGGGGAAAAACAATATCAAGATTTAGGTTTCATTCATGAACCGATAAACCACAATAACGTCAACTTACTTTCGAATCTTTGTTGAAGCAATTTCTTCTTCCTCAATATTGCGAAGTTGCAAACAGAAACGGCTATTATCACACATGCAGCGATCGTGATAACAATAGATGTTACTATTCGAGTTAAGTTTTTATGTTTTCCTGCGTGTGTGAAAGAATGAATAGTAGTCACAAAAACTGTTTGGTGGATTAGTTTAAATGGTTGTTTTTGAAACAAAACGTAATGATCGATCTTCGAATTAGTTTGAACACTAATCTTCGAATTATTATGAAAATAATTAGGCTGAACACTAATATATTTTCATTTTTTTTATCGATGATAATAAAATATTTAAGAAAATAATTTGGCCCAAAATTTAGAACAATGTGTTTTCATCTTTTACTATAATCATAATAATAACGGGGAATGAAGCCCGCGCGATGCGGCGCAATTACAAACTTCGTTACGCATGTTGTGGTGGTGACACTAACGTAGTTAGGTACATAAAATAAATTTGTGAAGTTTTGGCGACCCGGTTCTCGACATCGAAACATGGATAGAAAACCATTATATAATGGTACCGATGTTCTTCGATTGGTATCGGTATCATTTTTCACGGTAGCAGCACGTTACAGTCAGTCGATATAATCTACGATACTCAAAAAATACCATATACAACCCGTTTTTAACATAATTCATACCGGGACATCAAGAAAAGCCGCAAATTATTATTTAAAAAAAAATTAATGAATGAAAGTTATTGTAGAAAAATCAAATCAATAAAAAAATAATGAGCTAAAAGTGTATATTAAAAATATATTACATGGTTAAACTTGAAGTTTTAGAAATTCAGGGGTAAAATTGAAAACTTTGTCTAGGGTAAATTTGAAACTTTAAAAAACTTAAGGGTTGAGTTGCAAATTTTGTTAAGCTGAAGGGTTAAGTTACAAATTATGTTAATTTGAGGGGCTAATTTGAAAAATGTGTTCGTGGCTTTTAATGACCACCGACACTACAAAATAAGGTAATAGTAATATACTATATATGATTCCTAAGAAAATAAAATATGTTTATTAATTATTTCAGATAACTTTTGCTATTGTTGGCATAAAAATGTATGAAAAAATTGTTGTTAGTTTATGTAATTATCTCAACATATATGCTTCAAAATTCATGATTTTTCATTTTTTTAAAGTATTTATGACTGAATACCTTAGTTAGAAATTGTATACTCAATAACAGAATCTTTTTAAAACTTGTGAGCAAAAAGTGAGTTATTAATATTTTGTTATGGTTGAAAATAATGTCATACATTTTCTGAAAATCTTCACTAGTACAAAACATATATATTTTTTATAAAAGTTTTCGACAAGTCAACAAAAGAAATTTCCTACAAGTTTGTGACAACTTTCCGACAAAACAAAAACAAAAAAGTAACCACAAGATTTCCTACAATTTTTTGACAAATTTATTAAGTAAGTTAACTTATTTATTTAATATAATCATCGGAATATTGTCGAAAATTACCGACGAAAAGCTTTTGTCGCTAATTCATCGGGACTTTGTCGGAAAATACATTTCCTACGAGGTTTTTTCCAACAAACACTTTTCGTCGAAAACTTGTCGCTAACAGCCAATTCCGACAAATTTCCTACGAAACTGGTGTCGTAAAATTTTCATTTTTTTAGTAGTGGTTATAAAATTTAGTTTATATTTTGCTACGTAGAGCCTTTCTTGCAAAGTTGAAAAAAAAAACATGGTAAAAATTTACCATACAAAATATCTACAAACGTTTAATATGTTCTTTTACTAGGGTAGAAACCTCGTGTATTACACGGGTTAAATAAGTGTAATATTATATACTTAGTAATAAAGATTTACATATTATATATTTGTGATATATTACATAACTTTTTAATACAAATTCTAGAAACGTTATATAGTTATTTTTTAAAAATGTTTTATAAAAAGAATGAAAGAAATGTTAATACAAATTCTAATCCGTGTAATACACGGGATTTTAACCTAGTATATATACACACACACACACTACAAGATAGTAGCCTATTTACATTATAAAGATTAAACGGTAATTTTTAATATATACTAGGTTAAAATCCCGTGTATTACACGGATTAAATATACACACACACACCCTGGGGTAGGCCGAGCCGGACCTTCGGCCAGGGCCCATTTTTTTAGGGGGCCTAAAATTTTATATATATGTTATATATATATATATATATATATATGTTTTTTTATAAAATTTTATATACCGATTTTATATATTGAGACCTTTTTATAAAAAAATTAAAAACATATTGGGCCCTTTTTATAATGGTTGGTCACTCTTTAATCTTTATAATGGTCCCTAATCCGTTTAATCTTTATAATGTAAATATGTAATGTTTGATTGGTTGGGTCCTAATTCAGTAATCAATTTAATCTTTATAATGTAAATATGTAATGGTTGGGCCCTAATCTTTATAAACAAATTAGAAACCATCGGCCGTTTAAAAAAAAGGATGAATTGAATAACAGAAGAAGCAGGAAACAAAGAGTTGTTTAAATAAAATTAGTTTATAGATTTTGTTCGTAGGGGCCTCTTTTTTACGGCTCGGTCGGGGCACTTAAATCCTCAGGACCGGCCCTGTCCTGCCCATGACCTACATAAAGGAAAAACACTTTGAGAAAACCATCATGACCGCCAAGGTAGAACCTTCGGCAATATTAAGACAAACTAATTCATTGTATATATATGTTGTGAGAAGAAATTAAACGTCATCACACTTTTAGGGATGGACAAAATTCATCCAAATTTAGCTGTTATATGTATTTATAAGTGTGGTTACTATCACAAAATTTAACTGTTTGCTTACAATTTAATTTTTTATGATAATTTGATATTTATCGATAAATTTGGACTGCAACATGGGTGAATAGTGACTTCACCATACACATATTGACACGTTTTTTTTTCTTTATGTTTTCTATATTTTAATTTTTAACCCTTATACTATATATAATATATGCTTTTAACCCGTTTAATTTTCTATTAATTTTATTTTACTTTAATAACATTCGTTCGTTAACTTTTTTAAAAATACGGAGTGCGCGACTGTTTTTAGTTTTTTTTCAACGTACCGATATAACTTTTTTTAAAACGAAGTTGTATTAAAAATCAAGTTTTTTTTCGTTTATTCAAAACCGAGTATTTTTTTTGGATCGTATGCTATAACAAGTGTCGTTACCGTTATGATAATGTGACCAGTATTGGTATTAGCGAAACCGGTATCGATATTCGTTTTTATGATTTTCAGTTAGTCGAACCGATAACGACCAACCGCGTGATACGGAAGAAAAACGACCAAACTCCCGCCGTGAAACGAGGGTTAAAAGAATTCGTTGAGTTAATTTACTATCATGATACTTCATCGTATGTGTATTCAAAATATATTTGAATAATTTCCTTCACATAACACGAATGAAATTTTGCCTTATTTTTACTAATTTAGTATTACTAATGGAAAGTTGCTATAAATTAAAATCGAAGAAAACAAAATAAAAAAAGAAATTAAGACCTATTGGCTATTAGCCTGTTACATAACAATTAATTAATACAGGATTAAAAAGATCAAAGATTAATAGTTTAATTTTTTGATCTATGGTTTATATTATAGATACGCTTAAATAAAAATTCGGTGGCCTTTGCCACCGACATTTTCTCCCCCTCACTTAGGTTAAATCACAAAAATCATCCTTTCATTTTCAAAGATTTAACTTTGACCGCCTCAAAATTTTCAAGTTTCAAGTTTACCCCATATAGTATATATATAATCTGATTTTTCCTCAATAACTTTCGCGTTTGTTTGTTTATTTTTTGTTGACGTTCTGGTGTAAATTCTGTTAAAAACGGAGTCGTATTCAAAATAGAGTATTTTTATGTATCGTGAGTTATATCGACTAACAACCGTGAAGAATGAGATCGCTGACCAAAAAATTTTGGTACGATTATCTAACTATTTTTTTATCTATGTTTCGACCTTCAGAACTGAGTCGCCGTAACATCATATATTTCTTTTATGTATTTAACTACGTTTCTTTTTGTGCTTAGCGAGGTTAATGTCACCGCCTCAACCGTTAAAGGTCCACCTCCCGTCGCAGAGTGCGGGACAAAATTTATTTAACTACGTCTTTTTGTGCTTAGCCACGTTAATGTCACTATCTAAACCATTTAAAATCCGGTTCCCGCCGTGTAGCGCGGGGTACAATTTCTAGTTGATTCTTAATTAACAAGAAAACAAAACACGCGTCATTTCTTAAAACTTCTCCATAATTGTGGTCCTTGTGAATTGGGGTCTATGGAAAATATCTGTAGTCGTTAAAGCTTGACCAAGTCAACTGAGTAGTTTTTGATTTTTTCCTAAATGCTATCGAGTATTGGACACGGTGATCAAATATGTGATTAGAAAAGAGACAAGCCGGGCTTATCAAAACACGCGTCATTTCTTAAAATTTCTCCATAATTGTGGTCCTTGTGGATTGGGGTCTATGGAAAATATCTGTAGTTGTTAATGCTTGACCAAGTCAACCGAGTAGTTTTTGACTTTTTTTTCCTAAATACTATCGAGTATTGGACACGGTGATCGAATATGTGATTAGAAAAGAGACAAGCCAAGCTTATTTTCTACTTGATTCTTAATTAACAAGAAAACAAAACACGCGTCATTTCTTAAAATTTCTAAAGTTATTTATCATAATTTATAAATAATTTTTCTTTTAATTGTTAAAAGAGTATTTAAGTATATATTACATATATGTTGAACATAAAATGCGTAAATAAGGAGTGTTACATATATGTAATAATATGTCAACAGAAAACAAAATGATAATTGTTATATATATGTAACATTATGTTGTGGTTTTCATTTGGTCTCTACCCTATATATTTTTATTATATACATATACACATTATAATTTATAAATTATGTCATCGGTTGAGAGTGGTTATCACATAAAATATTGGTTATCATGTAAACTACACATGTATATATTAAAAAACTAGTTTAGATCCCGTGTATACACACGGGTGAAAAATATCAATAAATACAAATTTTAAATCTTTATGTGTATATTTTACACGTATAAAAATGTATCATATACTAATGATAGAAAACAAAACTCAAAATATGCAAAAACTAATATATAATTGGGTTTCAAAAATAAATTAAATACTATTTAATGTAATTTGTTTTTCATTTATTATTTGATTGAAAATAAAAGTTAAATAATTAATTTTTCAAAGTTTTATAAGTGATAATTTAAAATAATTATGTTTTATTAGTATAATTAATATTTTTTTTAAATATATATTGTTGTTAAAAATAGAAGATGTATTTAATAAGAGAGAGAGACGAGAAAAAATTGATGAAAATGAATGTGGTGGCGACACGTGGCATTAAAAACCTTTATTTATCATAATTTATAAATAATTTTTCTTTTGATTGTTAAAAGAGTATTTAAGTATATATTATATATATGTTGAACATAAAATACGTAAATAAGGAGTGTTACATATATGTAATAATATGTCAACAGAAAACAAATTGATAATATATATATATATATATATATGTAACATTATGTTGTGGTTTTCATTTGGTCTCTACCCTATATATTTTTATTATATACATATACACATTATAATTTATAAATTATGTCATTGGTTGAGAGTGGTTATCACATAAAATATTAGTTATCATGTAAACTACACATGTATATATTAAAAAATAACAATCAACAAGAACCACTGCCCCCTCCCCATTTTTCAAGCCTTATTTTTTTCACTACGAAAAAAATGAAAATTTTGCGACAACAGTTTCATGGGAAATTTGTCGGAATTGGCCGTTAGCGACAATTTTCCGACAAAAAATGTTTGTGGGAAAAAACCTCTAGCAAATGTATTTTCGGACAAAGTCCCGACTAATTTTCCGACGAATTAGCGAAAAAACCTTTCGTCGGTAATTTTCGACAATATTCCGACGATTATATTAAATAAATGAGTTAACTTAATAAATTTGTCGAAAAATTATAGGAAATCTTGTGGTTACTTTTTTGTCGGAAAGTTGTCGCAAACTTGAGGAAAATTTTTTTGTTGGTAACTTGTCGAAAACTTTTGTAGAAAATATACATGTTTTGTAGTAGTGTTTCATTATTTTGTTTATATAGATTTTACGGAATTGTTACATATATGTAACCAGTTCTTTGTTACACATATATAACAATACAAAAAACAATAGAATTAAAATTTGGTTGTAATAATTAGTTTATACATATGTTACATATATGTAAAATATGTTATATATATGTAAACAAAGTATTAAATAAAAACATTTTTGTAATAAAAAAACTAATTGACTTATTGTACCTTCGCGTTATGTGCCGCGTTAGATGGATAATTCCATTCAAGTCAATAGGCTACTATCTCATTACGTGTAATGAAGTTTCGTGTTACAAAAGTTCGTTGCTCTTTTTTACAATTAGAACTTACGCTAATCAACAATTACCATGAAACTCTGATCCTAAATGTACCGTATTTAATCAATTAGACCTTAGTCACAATACACAACGTTGGCAGTACTAAGACAACTAGTTCATTGTACATATATGTCGTTAGAAGAAATTAAATGTCACACTTTTAGGGACGGACAAAATTCATCCAAATTTAGCTTTTGGCCATTGACGTACACTTTAGTCTAAAACTTCCAGTTTTGACAAGCTTTCTTCCTTTTTCCAATCTCTCTGTTTCTGTAATAATCTAGCGATTATCTAGGATGTAACACCTGTCACAAAAAAGTCCAAGAAATGCCAAGGTTAGAAGCTTAAGGACTTGTTGTATCTAAAATACATAAGTTCAGGGCTAAAAATGAAAATTTGGGAAATTAAGACCGTAGCGGACCGCTAAGGAAAAACCCTAACGGTCCGCTACGGGTGTAGGAAACCAGGTAGAGGTCCGCTAAGGAACCCCCACCCTAAGCAATTGAGTGGCGGACCGTCACCGTACCCGGTAACGGTCCGCTACTTGGTTGTTAAGCAAATAATCAGGAGATGCCACGTGTATAATGACTAATGGTCACAATTGGTGACACGCGTACTCGTGGCGGACCGCCACGCCAGGTGGTAACGGTCCACCAACCGCAAAGTTATGAGAATCTGCCACGCGTAAGGGTGGCGGACCGCTACGCCCCACGGTAACGGTCCGCTAGCCGCAAATCCGAAAACGGTCCAATCAGGAAATAACATTTAGGGCTGACGCAATCAAGGGCGGTGGCGGACTGCCACCCGCCTGCTTAGCGGTCCGCTATAGGGCCAGATTGCACCCTATAAATAGATGATCGAATTCAGCTCATTTCTCACAACAAAAACGAATTCTAACTCTCATATTGTATTCCAGAAGTTCCTTAGACGATTCCCGACGTTCTCGGTTCAATTCTTGCTCCTCGTAGTGTCCGGTTAAGCAAGAAACGCTCATAGAAAGGTCGAGACGCTAGAGAAAACAAGATAAGAAGCTAGTTTATAACTTCCAACTCTAGAGGCTCATTCATATTATAAAGGTGAATACTTTATCTCTCTAAAACTTGTGTCAAAAACATTTTATTTACGAAAATGGCCAAATAAAGGTTAAAGGGGGATAATGTTCAACGTTCTTCTACGTATAAGCATTCGGGTCATAAGTATACGTAAAACTTGCAATGGATACACGAGTTGGGTGAAAGTCCCGGTCTGCGGCTGATACTTCCCCTTATAACAAATGAGGAGGCAGGAGCCACCCGTTGTTAATAAGACATACTACCAGTGTATACAATGGTGCATACAGTCAGAAAATGGGCCTGCTGAATGTGTGGATTGAACATAAGTTGTGATAATCGAATTAATACTTGTTTGTGCCAAAATGGTTTTAATGTCCAGATAATTGTATTCACCGGCGTTCGTGTTGACGTTTTATTTTTAAAATGTTTTCAGGAAATGAATAAATGGTGATGGAAATGAGATTCGGGAAGCCATAAGAGCTGACCTTGTAAAAAGGATAACGAACACGTAGGATTCTCAGGCCTCGTGTAAAGAAAATCCTGAACAAAGAAAAGAGGAGATAGGACCGGGTAACTGATCAACCTCGGATAGTATTATTTCCCGTGGCTTGAAAGTTGTCCATAAGAGACAAGAGATGTATTTGATTTCAACTATGTTTTGTAATCAAATGAAAGGGTTTTTAAATCCCTATGCTTATAAAAGTAAATACAAGACTTTTGTTTTCCAACTGGGTTTTGGTATTTACAATTATAACCCTTAAGGTTGAAAGAATGTTGAAACGATCCTCGTGAAAAGACTTCCGCTGTGTTTTATAAAAACTCTGAAATCAAAGCAAGAGATACCAATCGTGGCTCACACACGTCCAGGGGGTGCCTGAGGCGGGGTGTAACATTGGAGGTGCGGGGGGGGGGGGGGATGACAGGTGGTGGTGTTATGTCTAGGGTTTTGGATGACAGTGTGGCTCCCCTAAAGCTCAACATGCTTTGACGATCGCCTTATTTAGTAGAATCGTCTACAGTCTGGGAGTGACGTTTAATCTATCCCATCGTCAAAAAAGCGGTGTTTGAGTGTCTCCAGGCTCCTCGGGCTCAAGATTTCCTAACAGTCATCCCCAGTGAAGGACTAGGCCAACATATGTTGGTTGTATGGTACCGAGCTATCCTTAAGTATCGGATGATGATTCCTCTGTTTCCGACTGATGAGCCCTGCCCAGTTTTCGGCAAGGTTTTGGATTCTTTCGGCCAGCATGTGGTTCATTGCAAGGGGCTACGAGGGTTTAAATACATGCATGATTTGGTTAGGGATGTTCTCTGTGATGTTCTTAAGAGGGCATGCATTTCTGCTAAAAAGGAGGCTCCCGTGAACTTTCTGATAGATCCGCTTGAAAGGAGTTCTACTCTACGTCCAACTAATATTCTTGTGTTTGGGTGGACGGGGGGAAACACGCTTGTGTAGACCTTACATGAGTGTCCTTGTTTGGGTGGACAGGGGGGACAATGGGTTTGTTATGGGCCAAGCTGCATTGAAGGTGGAATCAGACAAAGTTGCTAGACACGAGAAAACTTATTTAGAGAATTAACATGTGTTTATCCCCTTTGCTTTTGATACATTTGGTTTCTACCCCGGAGGCTGTAGAATTTCTGAACAGGGTTCAGCGGGTCGTGCTTAGTAATTTTTGGCCTGAAAAACTTAGAGTTTTGTTTTTAGTAGGATCGATTTTCCTATTACAAAGAGGATTGCGGTGCAGCTTTTACCCGTTTACCTGCCAGTTTATTGTAATCGCCATTCTAAATTGTTAGCAAATCGAATTAATCACGAACAAACTGTATATATTTATAAATGTGGATAATATCAAAAAGTTTTAAGTATTTGCATACAATTTAATTTTTTATGATAACTAGAATTTTTTTCACCCGCGCTTCCCTGCGGGAGGCTGGTCGATATCCGGGTCGACTCATTTGGGTGGATAAAACTTATGTCGAAATGCAGACTCGCTATAGTGCATGAAAAAAACCTCGAATTTTAACATAACTCCGTTTTTAAAAAAAAGTTATAACTAAACGTTGGCAAAAAAACAAAGAAAACCGCGCATTCCGTTAAAAAAAATAAATGAACAAAAGTTAGCACATGAAAACGAAACTAATAGATAAATAAACGGGTTAAAAGCGTAAATATTCTTATGAGGGGCTAAAACGATTCCCCTCGCAACACGGCGGAGACATTGTCGAATTTGATTCGGCTCGTTTGTGGGGCTAAAACTTACGTACAGTGGCTATAGCGTACGAAAAAAAAATACTCACTTTTGAATAAAACTCTTTTTTAATAAAATTTATATCGGAACGTTGACAAAATAAAACCAAAGAAAGTTACGCTTTCCGTTTTTAATGAAAAAGTAAAGAAGGAAAGTTATAACAGAGAAACGAAGTTATTAGAAAAGTAGAGGGGTTAAAAGTATACTTTTTAGACCAATTTATACATAAAAATCCCGACTTTGATTGAAACCCACTTAAAACCCTAAAAACCCATTTTCAAGGTAAACTTTGATTCTGGAAAAGGTATATAACCTGGTTTTCACGTGCTTTCTTTTTCTCCGATCGATGGTAGTATTCAGGAACGTTCCCGGGCAAGAATGGAGGTCTCGGGTGTGGGATTTAGAACTTCCTCTCACTAGCCTCTCACTTTCTCCCTCTAGCAATGGAGAAGATGTTGATGAAGTGAGGAGGGTGAGGAGGAAGGCAAGGGTTTTACCGTCCCCTCATGCGCCTCAGGCCCAACCCACGACCCGGAATCCATGAGCTTGCGATCCATTTTATTATTTTCTTTATTTGCCCCACTCGTGACCCGTCGTCTTTTGTTAATATTTTTTGGGATGTTACAAGTCTACCCCTCTTATTAGAGATTTCGTCCTCGAAACATTTTACAGGTCAAATAACTGAGGGTACAACTCTCTCATTTCCGACTCAAACTCTGACGTGGCTTTTGATCCTCTCCGATGTTTCCATTGAACCTTGACCAGTGGAATAACTTTATTGCGTAGTCGTTTATCTTTTCTATCCAAAATCGATATGGGCTCCTCAATGTAGTTAAGGTTGTTGTCTACTTCAATGTCATCAAGTGACAAGTGCGCTGACTCGTTAGATAAACACTTTCGTAGGTGCGACACGTGGAAAGTAGGATGGATCCCACTCAATTCCTCGGGCAGCTCTAATCGATATGCCACTTCTCCAACCCGTGCTGAAATTTTAAGTGGTCCGACAAACCTCGGAGTTAGCTTTCCTCTCTTTCAAAATCGAAGGATCCCTTTGTAAGGCCCCAAACCGGGCACCCTACAGTTGGTTCTCATAATGGGTTATTCCCTTGAAAATACTCATTTTGGATATATTAAACTACAGCGAAAGTCTTTCTAAAAACATTAGTTACAATTTAATGTCATTAAGTTACCTCACGAATGCTTGCACACCAATCCAAGTAGCACCGCTCCCAAGCCAAGATACTTTAATGTAACGCTTACCTGCAAAACAATCTATCGTACACACAAAGTCAGCTACGCTGAGTGAGTTCTAATAGTTTAGTTTAATTAAAAGCCAACTCGTCTCAAAAGTTATTTGAACTTTACTCAGGACCCACGGTCCTTAAATAGTAGGTCCACAATTCATTAACCATTAGATAACCCTTGTTATCCCTCGATATCCCATAATAACTCATTACACATGACTCATCCCGTAATAACAATAATCCCGCAGTCTCATCGACATAGGTCGAACTTACTACACTAATAACTCATGCTTATGTACACGTATTAACTCGACACTTGGTTAACACAACAAATCCCTAAACATCAACTTACTCAGCCTTGACCAAAGCTCTTACAGATCAACTGACATAACATTTATAAACACTACATCACAATCCTGATGCATCGGTCAATCTAACTCTACTCACCACATCAATACTATCTCATGCACAATAAATATAACTCAACGCTTGTATGCAATTTAACAAAAATATATAAGCACACAAACACATACCTCATTACTGCACCCTCGTCAGGGTTACCCTCGTCAGGGCGTTCGACACACCCAGAGCTCATCACTGTCCTGTTGGACATCGTCATCTTTGGTGACCTCCCAAAGGACAAAGTCCTCCACAATCCCGTTTGCCGTGTCATATTGACAACAATGAAAACACAATACCCGCAGTGTCACAAGGACAACGACACAATGCACACAACACATGTATAATCACATAACATCATAATCTATGCACCTGACTCGTTAACTGCACCTGAACTTCACACATAGCACTAAGACAAGGTATCCTATGCACATTCATAAGCGGTTAGCTTATATCCCGACTCACCCCGACTAACTCATAATACAGTACACGGCTAATATAGCAACACACATATAGGTACTATATCCCATTATTTAAGCACATACCATGTACATGCACACCCCTGTGACACCTCCTAGTCGTACCCGTACGACCCGTAACTACCACCCCGACTCACCCCTGTTAGGTCACTATACGACCCGTGACCATACACCCACCTTTAACCTACACATATTAAGGGTAACATCTAGTCCCTTAGCCCATATTTAAATAATTAACTTTGTAAACTCGTCGGGTTAGACCCCGAAGCTCGATACACAATTAATGTAATAAAACACGTCTTGAATGTATGTACGATAGCCCCAAAACATTAAAATCATTTAAAAGAGGGGATTAGAAACTCAATAGTTAGGCCGAGTCTCATTCCTTGCTCTGTAACTCGTCTGCTCGTGCACTACACCCAAACCTGTCACACGTATGATGACATGATCAAAACACGTCCCAAACATATGTTGGATAATGTACAACAATATAATAAAACCCCTAGTTCCATCGGCTTGTCCATCCAATACCATGAAACCCTAATCTCATGTTCCCTTCTTATCGGACCATTCGTGACCCATTTAGAACTCGCATACACGTACCGGGTCCCATGCATGCTTATACTCCGCCATGCAAAAACCCTAGCTTCACTAAATGCACGTACCCAAATCGGGTTTTCCCCCATGCACACACGTAGATTGTGCCATGCATGACCTCGGGTCATGTTAAACCCTAACCGGCCACACACCAGTTACTCGTCTTCACTCGCACACCATCGTGCCCTCATCATCCTCCTTGTCTAGGACTCCCGTCGAGTGCCGCTAATCGGTCCACACCGAGTACTACCACCATAGCCCGGCTACCACCACCGTCTCCGTAGAACCACCCTCACCATAGCCCAAACCTGAAGTGTCATACCCTAACTGTGCATATTAACCACGGGTGCGACTAATTGAATCATAAACCAATGTATAAAGATATTTACTATCAAAGTTTCATAATATTAAAAACTCAATTACATAAGTCTTAGACTTCAAATAAACAAATAACAGGTTCAAAAGATAAAACATTTAAAATAGAATTTCTTCAATAGATATCTAGGAAAATGCTATGTGTTCTTGACTTGACCTATCACGATCTTAATCACCTGAAATATGTACGAAAAATAAGTGTCAACTAAAAATAGTTGGTGAGAAATCACAGTTTTAATAAAAGTATACGTTTGGCAAAGGTAACAATTCATAATTCAAGATCATCATATAGCACATAAATAAAACAAACACATGGTTAGCAAATCCAACCTAAAATGATGAGTAACGAATAAGTGTACAACTCGCAAGTTGCACTGATAACGAATAAGATGTCCAACCAAAAGTTGTCCATAAAGTATATGCGGTTTCCATCCTATGGCCCATATCTGTACTACCGTTGGCTTGAAAGTTTCAAGTTAAGGATTTGCAAGTTTAACGTTTATCATGTTGTGTTCATTTACTCAGATACATATATGATTCGCTTGTTTAAGAATTGTTTGAAAACGTGTTCTAATGCGTGCCAACGCATACATGTTTCCCACAAAACGATTTGAATAAAGTGGGGCTATGAAGTCTCACCTTGAAAGCTAGACGAGATAAGAGACTTGAACGAATAGACGAGATGAATCACGGACGAGACCCTAAACAAATAAATAAACTAGTTTTAGGGTAGGTTTGATGGTTACGAGTGTTAGATAGGCGGTTCGGGTCAAAAGGTTATGAATTAGATGCAAAAATAGAGTTCTAGTCAATTTTCGTATTTGGATAGCAAAGTAGTTGAACAGAAACGTGCTTGTTAAAAATATAAAACGATGTCCAAAAATTATGAAATTTTACAGGGAATTAGTTTAAGTCGTTCCGAAGAAGTTTCGTTTGGAAAGTTTTTCCATTTGAGACTCTAATAATAGCCAAAACAGTCCAACAAGACAGAAGGTACTGAAAAAGGTTTGTGTCCCGTTTTGGATACTACGGAGTCATAATTTTGAATTAGAAAACGAGCCAATTATGGTTGGAAAGGAAATTCGACGAACTACGTCATGGAAATTGAGTTTGATAAGTTTCGATTAATTATGGTCAAGTTACACTCAGTTAAAGTCAGAACAGTTTCTATCCAAAATCAATGGTTGCACTTAAGTGGTCCGTTTAGGGTTTTAAGATTACCGAACGCGCAAATAAAAATTAGATGAATGTTATTATGTTATTATAATACATAATATAATCAGATTAGGTTAGCCAAAACGTCCCGTGTCACCGGTCTATCCATGATATTCACAGAAGCGTTTTGGAGAATCACAGAATGCAATCGGCATAGCCGACACGAGCAAGCGGATTCTATATTTAATAAGCGTGTGAGTTCATATAAGTGATAATATAGAATAAATAACATGTTTTAAGTTAGCAAGAACATAATAAAGCATCGGCAGAGCCACTTTTGCAATAGTTGTCTTGAGGATTCACATAATGCGACGGCATAACCGCCATTGCAAACGGGATCCTTTGTTTGTTAGTTGGTGATGTTAGCTTGATTTATTAGTATGATTAAGATTATTAGAGGGTTTTTAGGGCTGAGGTTTCACATGATCAAGTGATCATGTATAGAAAATAGAAAAAGATTGAGGGGATGAAGAAAGAATGAAATAAAAAGACGATATTGAACTTCGGAGGGTTACTTACTTGTTTGATCTTCAAACTCTTGGAATCCTCTAAGGGATTTTCAAAATCTTCAAGGTTGGGAAGGGATTTCACAACTTTGGAGGGTTTGGGAGTGTTTGAGAGAGAATTAGCAAAGAAAACAAGATCCTAAGCCTTCTATTTATGCTAATGATTGAAGGGGTGTAAATATGGAAAATCTTGGAAAGCAATTTAGGGTTTTAGGGGCCTAAAATCTGTGAAATTTTCCTCAATGGGGCAGGGTTTTTTGTGATTTATTGCTTGGGCTAGGTCCAAGAGTAGGTGGGTTGGGTCCTAGCTTGACCCGGTTGAGTGCGCGCATTAAAAAATTACGATTTTAAGTATTTCTAAGCGAAATTGGTAAATGTTTTCAACATTAAAGTTGATTGTCATAACAAAAAGAGTATGTTTAGCTAAAAACATTTAAGTTAAAGTTACGTTATTCGCGTATGGTAGTTAGCGATCGGTGGGCGAGAAAACGGACTTTTTGATCGTTTTTCGAATTTCAGGATTTATTTAAGGAAAGTTTTGCAAACAAACTTTGTTTTAATTAAAGAAATGAATATTTTAAACATTTAAAACATAAATTAATGTCATGTTAAACGAATTTGTCGGTTTTGGACGGTACGTAGTTAACGACGGTTTAAAAGGCGAACGATCGCACGAAAGTACTAACTAGTACTTTTAAGCATCAATTCACATTGAATGAGTTGTAAGAACATGTTTGAGATGTATGGGGGTGGTTTATGTGTATTTAATGTGTCATAAAGATCAATTAAGTCTACGTGCGATCCATGAATCAATCACAGATAAGTATAAGTCTTTGAAATCAAGCATAAACGTAATGTTTCACATGTGAACTAGTATTATAACAATGTATGAATAGGATTTCAAGTAAAATGAAATGTCATGAGGATTTTCATTGATAAGTCTAGAACGAGTACAAGTAGTGAAAATCAGAAGTGTCACATCGAGCCGTCCCCGTCTTACGTTGCCGCCATGCGTCGCCATGTCTGCCACCATGGCAGTCCTCGTCTTCGTCGGTCAAAACACCACCATGCACTACCACCACCACGACCCCTCCCTTCTTCGCCGCACACGGCCAAGAAACCCAACTAAACCCTAATTGGGTTCCCACGCACCATCGAAAACGACTAAGAAAAGGAAAAAGAATGGACACGTATCTTACCTCACGTGATGTGAATGTCGTACCAGCCGTCGCGCCGCCGTCGTCTCCCCCCGCCGGATTCCCTTCCTCGCGGCATGTTCCTTGTCGTCGCCCACACCTAGCCGAGAATGGCTTAGGGTTCCTCATAAGTTGCTTAAATATAACCCACATTTACATCCGGGTCCCCGCGTTATCCTTGCCTGCGCGTTTTTAACCTGAACTACTCAATAGTAACCATCGGGGTCTAATTCGGTTGCTAAAATTGCCTTCTCTAGTCAACTCCACCCATCATCTCGCGTAAATAAGATCCGGGTCGTCCATGTACCCGAACTTGGAACTCTCGGATTATAGGGATGTTACACCCTTTCCATGGGACACTTTTAATAGTTCTGAATCCCCAACTTGGAATTCAAGATCTCTTCGTCTCTTATCTGCGTAGGATTTCTGTCTATCCTTGGTCGCTTTCATCCGGGTTTTGATTTGATCGAACTTCTCGGAATTTGCTTTTACCACATCTAGACTTGCAATGTCTTTTTGCCTTATTTTACCCAAACAGACGGCGTTCTGCATTTTCTACCATATAACATTTCATAGGCGGCATGCCGATGGTTGCATGATAGTTGTTGTTGTATGAGAACTCTGCCAGTGGTAAGTGATTGTCTCAGCTACCACCAAAATCGGTGATACATGCCCGGAGCATGTCCTCAAGGGTTTGGACAGTTCTTTCGGACTGTCCATTGGTTTGCGGGTGATACGTTGTACTGATATTGAGTCTCGTACCCATTGTCTCATGAAATATTTTCCTGAACCTCGATGTGAATCGTGTGTCCCAGTCCGACACAATCGACAAGGGCATACTTTGTCTCGTCACTATCTTGTTGATGAATAACTCTGCTAGCTTCTCAGACGGAAAATTCTCACGTATTGGTTAAAAGTGAGCACTTTTTGTCAGTCGGTCCACAATTACCCATATGGTATCATGACCTATAGCTGTACGCAGTAGCTTGGTTATGAAGTCCATGGTAACTCCGCTAGCCTCTCACTTTATCCCTCTAGCAATGGAGAAGATGATGATGAAGTGAGGAGGGTGAGGAGGAAGGCAAGGGTTTTACCCTCCCCTCATGCGTCTCCAGGCGCAGCCCACGACCCGGAATCCATGAGCCCACGATCCATTTTATTCTTTTCTTTGTTTGCCTCGCTCGTGACCCGTCGTCTTTTGTTAATATTTTCGGGATGTTACATCATTTAATAAGTTGTAATCTTAGGCCATCCGTAGTGGTTTCACCCTCCCCTTTCTAATGCCTCGCCACGCCACTGCCCCATCGGCAATTGGGCAATCAATGTTCAGAATCACTAAGGTGCGTAGTGGTTTCACGCACCGCATTAATGAGTGAATTTTTTTATTTTGTTAATTTTTATAAACAATTGATATTTATGTTTTAAAACAATTATTTAGTAGTTGAAATGTCGATCCAAACACGTTAAAAACCACTTACGTGACGAAAATAGTTTTTTTTAAAACAACTTCGTTTTCGTTAAAATTTATACCTGAATTTTCTGAAAAATAAAATAAACAAGCCCGTGTATTTCGTTTTTTTAAATATTTACCGAGCATTAGTTATTTGAGAAAAACCAAATTAAATCTTAAACTAAATATTTAATAAAAAAAGAAAAAGAAATAATGAGATGTACACATTTGATTCGAAGAGTTAAATGTGAGTTTGCCCCTCTTCCCCGTGACCCCCCCCCTCCAATCACGCCCCTTTCACCAACTAGGGGGCGGTGTTCCACGGGCCTGAAAGGCTAGGTGGATCACGTCCCCCCTCCCCCCTCCTTCACGCTACCACTACACACAGCCTTAATGATACAGTTTTCGATATTTTAATAAATAACATATATTATTTATTTCAAGTAGCAAGCTATAATATATAGCATACATGTTGAAGTACTTTTATTCCTTGAAATGTAAAAAAAGATATGAAACTATATTAGATAAACAAGATGACATAAAACAAATGTATCTTGTGATACAAGTGCATATGCACTATACCAAGTGTAACATTTATCGAGGAGTTATCTCAGAATTGGTAACATCATTCATAGAAACTTGCTCCAACTCAGATCTTTTACTACCCTCCTTCGAGGCATCGACATGGTCAGCAGTATTGTGAATGAAAAACGCAGGCTCTGATGGTACTTGGAGAGTGAGGGAGGCATGGCCGAGCATTAGAATGACCTGAGACATGATTGGTCTATCTACAACATTTTTTTGAACACATAATAATGCTATGTGAATGCTTCTCAAGATGTCATTCACTGAATTTGATCCTTTCAACAATATGGGATCAATTATGTTTGACAACGTTCCATCACGCCAACTTCTCCAAGCCTAAAGAGATCGGTATATTTTTTATGATGTTATGTTGAATTGAAAAAAAAAGAAACAATATTTTATTTTCGCTTTCGGAATGAATCGGGGACTTACATAGCTGAGAAGGTAGACACCATCCTCGTGACTAAAACTTTGGCTGTGTTGACCTGTTATAACTTCTAACACCAACACTCCAAAGCTAAAGACATCTAATTTCACTGAGAATTGGCCATGCATAACATATTCTGGTGCCATATAACCACTGCAAGATTCCATTGATCAAATAAAAATCAGCACTTGATGATCAATTGGACTATGATAAGATGATAACCTACAAAATATGTATATTTGATAATGTTTTATTAACTTCTTGAAAGTAAGTTGTGTGAATTGTGTCATGAAACCATGTACCCATAATGAGTTTTACTAAACAAATATTGTCACCAAGGTATGAAATGAATTAATAATCAGGCTTAAAGGTCATATACTTACTAGGTTCCTACAACCCTGCGTGTATTGCCTTGTGTTTCATTAGGGTTACACAATCTTGCCATTCCAAAATCTGTGATTTTGGCGTTCATTTCCTCATCTAACAAAACATTACTAGCTTTGAGATCACGATGAATGATTCTTAGACGTGAGTCTTCATGAAGGTAAAGTAGTCCTCGAGCAACACCTTCTATTATGTTGTATCTTGTATCCCAATCGAGAAGGGATCTCTTATTTTGATCTGCAAACTCAAACGGTAAAAACACGCGGAAAAAAAACTTTCATTACCAAATTTTGTGCATATATATAGAAGAACTTCATTACCAAATAAAAACTTATCTAGGCTTGAATTTGGCAAAAAATCGTATATGAGGGCTCTTTCCTTTTCCTCTACGCAGTAACCAAGCAACCCAAGTAAATTGCGATGATGAAGCTTAGCGACCAAAAGCACCTCGTTCCTAAATTGTTGTTCACCTTGTCCGGAATCCCTCGACAGCCTCTTCACAGCTATCAGTAGTCCATCTTCGAGTTCCCCCTTTATATTATCATACATTAATTTTACATGATGAAATCAAACCCCTACTTCTGTCACTTAAGTTTTTTTCTTTTAGTGTACCTTGTAAACTGATCCAAATCCACCTTGTCCGATCTTATTGTCTTCAGAGAAATCATTTGTTGCTGCCTTCACCGTACCCAAATCGTATTCCAAAAATTCCACAATTATGATATCAGTAGTTTTACCTACAAGGGGAAGGGGGAATAACAAAATCAAGGTTTAGACTTCATTCAAAAATGGATTTTTCTTATACTGTAACAATTTTAGAGATCTTTGGGATAATTATTCAAAAACTTACTTTCTAAACTTTGTTGAAGTGATTTCTTCTTCCTCAATATTGCCAAGTTGCAAACCAAGAGGGATATTATCACACATGCAACGATCGTCATAACGATAGATGTTACTACCCGAGTTATGTTTGTACCTTTCCCTGTGGGTATCCCTGTCGTAAAAGAATAACTGTCACATATGTAACTTTCTGTTTGGTATTCTTATAAATAGTTGATTAATAATACATAATACATTAAGGTTTTTTGTTATTCTATAAAAACAACTAAATCAAATATAGCGTACCAGGCGGAGATGGTGCAGGTGGAGGAAGAACTACGACGTCGTTATAAAACCGATTCCTTTCATACCTTAAATTGCACAGAGGGAGAAGCACCCTCGCCCCAGTTTTCCCGAAACAGCAATCAGCGAGTCGGCTGACCGCATCAGTCAAGCAATTAGTACACTGTTGGTTCGATAGATCTGGAATACACTGCACAAGTCCATACGTGACCGTGGCGTTAGGTAGTGTCATTGTGCCAGTAGCGTACTTGAGCAGACCACCACCAGCTGCTTGAGCTGTCAGGTTTGCCAACAGCTTTATCACATCCTGATGGAATCGTGCAGGGTCCGGTGCGCTATTCGGGCTCGCATGCGTTGGAAAATCTTTTTGTTCGGTTTTCCCCAAAATAACATCATTGGAATACTTCACCATACAATTATCATAATATACAACTGCATCTTTCTGGTTGGGGCACTCCTGCCTCAATCTCACAATAGACTGATTCACACAAGCATCACATGAAATCGATTCAGTGTCACCCCGACAAAGGGCGATGGCGTTGGCTGTATCAGGGTTTTGGCCTGAAGAGCTGTTGAAGAAACCGTAACCGGAGTTGGTGGTGGGAAGATTGCCGAGGGCCTGATCGAGATTTGTTTGGAAACTACTGTTTGTAGTGTAATTGAAATTGGAATCACATACTCTATCAACGTAACCATCAGCTGGTTGAGCTAATATGGGAATGTTTAGCAGATATATGAAAACAAATGAGAGAAACAAAAGGCGTTTCCAGGTGAACTTTGACATGATTCTGCTGCCACTATAATTTTTGGTGGTAGTGATGATTGTAATCATTCCTCATGAACCGTATATATATAAGATAACACATTACAGGGGACGGTTCCACTAATAAGTGGTTTTTCGTTAACAAATACTAAGAAGTGGGTCAAACGAACTCCGATTGAGCTCATTCCAGCGGCGTTGGAACCGTATCATCAAACCCTAACCCGGACCCAAAAACCTAAACCCCCCTCCACCAACACCCCCTAAAAACCTAAACCCCCCTTCAACCCTACCCCAAAAAACCTAAAACCACCACCCTTACCCCCCAAAAACCTAAACCCCCACCCCACCTCCCCCAAAAACTTAAACCACTCACACTTACCCAAAAAGTCAAATTTGTGGAAACAAATTTGTAGCATAAACTGAACACCAAGGAATCTTTGAAAAGTCAAATTTGTGGAAACAAATCATTAAGTATCTTTAATTTGTAAAACAAATCTAGTATAAAACGTACAACACACCAAATTTAATACATAATGGATAATACTTTGCCAAATCATATAAAATTTTGTTATTGTAGCACTATTTATTAAATTAAATTTAATAATATTTAAATCTAACCTTTTGATCAATGGAACTTTTTCTTAACATTTATCATGTTTTAACCAATGCAAATAATTTCCAAAATAGTTGACATGAATAAATTTATATAAGATATTTCACCACAAAAATCTCATTGGTGTATATAAAATGTAGCCATTGTAGAAGATGATGTTTTATTTTGTTTTAATAACTGATATTTAATGGTTAATATAAAGTTTTGAATTAATTTATATTTTTGTTAAGTAAACTTGTAAATTAAAGATATACAAAAAAGTAAAGATAAAATAACTACAACAATAAATTTATATATATATATACACACACACTACGTACTTCAACTACAAGAAACAAAATAATTAAATGTTAGAACCAAATCAATTTATTATATAACTTTGTACAAAATTACATGGTTTAATTTATAATAGTAAATATAGTCTAGTTTTGTAACTAACAAAAAATAGTGTTTATATAATTAAACTTGCTTCTTTAATTTAATCTACAGTTTGACTTAATAAAGTTTAATTCAATATTTTTAATCATATTTACTTATTTTTCTAAAAACAAATTAATAAAGTTCATCAGAATCAAATTAAATCAACATAAACTTAGGTAAAAATATTTATTCATTAAGAATATTATATACTTCAACTTAAACAAAGATAACAATACAACATTATAATTACATATCAATAATAGTATTTACATATGTTAAATAATATAATATATATGAGGATGTGTTCTTAAACATTATGATTATAAATTAATTTAACTTTATAAATTAAACAAACAATTTAAAAACGTGTTTTTAAGCTTATAATTATAAAATAATTAGTTATATTTTTTAACCAACAATTAATACATTATGAAGTTATGAGAAAAATAAAAGTGTTGATTCAGTGAAGATAACAAATGTGAATTGCGGAAAAACAGATAATAAATGTGAACTGTGGGAAATTAAAGATGGTTTTTGGTTAAAATTGACCGATTCAAATTAAAGGTTTATATAACTGCTCTTACGTACTGTTTTGCTAAAGAAGAAACATTATAGAAGATGGACCAAAGAGCATTTAGTTTAATGGTATCTTGGTGATTTAAATGGTGCCCCCTTCCTGGGATCGAGGATTCGAGTCCCACTGTGAAGTGTTTGAAGTATAATTAGGAATAGATTAGATGAGTGTGTGAATTATTATATTATATATACGGGTGTTCATAGTCCGATTTTTATGGTTTTCGGCTCAAACCGTAAGCAAAACCATTAATAACGGTTTTTTATTATCGAAAACCGAAAGCGAACAGTTGAAAAATAAAACCAAACCAAACCGTTACTAACGGTTTGGTTTCACGGTTTTGGTTTCGGTAATATATTGAATATAAATATAGAACTATTGATCAAATTATATATACCTCTAATTGCTCCAAATCCAACTATACCTATAATAATCTATAAAATAAATATAAATGCTTTTCTAAGTATGTATGTGTCCGCATATTATGCAGGTATGCTTTTACGGTGAAAACAAAAAAAAAACTAAAAAAACTAAAGAAACTATCAACAAACTGAAAATACATCACCAATTGTTTGAACCAACATGCAGCTAGACAGGTTGATAACATCTCCTACTCGCCTGCAAATGAACTCAAAATTACAACTTTTCTTTTCTAATCCAGATAAAATGCAGCCCCAATTAATCACTTTATTTCAATTAGCACAGATGCCTAAATGTCTAATGTAGATAATTAATATATCTATTATGTAAAAAAATAAAATATATACCAAATATACGGTCTGGTCCGGTTTTATATGGTTTGGAAATTTTAAAACCGCAAACCAAACCGTTTGCTACGGTTTGAAAGTTTTTAAACCGACCGATCAAAAGCTTAAACAAAAAGCCGACCGTGAAACCAAACCGATGACCGGTTTGGGCGGTTTCACGGTTTTAAACCGAACCGTGAACACCCCTAATTATATATTTATATTATATATATATATATATATATATATATATATATATATATAAAGAAGATGGAGTAGTTCCATTCAAATCAATAGGCTACATTCTCATTGATGTTTCGTGTTACAAAAGTTCGTTGCCCTATTTTACAATTAGACCTTACCCTAATAAACAATTACCATCAAACCTTCATCCTAAATAAACAATTACCATCAAAACTTGATCCTAAATATACCGTATATAATCAATTAGACCTAGTCACTAGTCACAATATACCCTAAATATACCGTATGTAAGGTCGGTGGCCGATCCAAAGCCATCGCCCAAAGTTTTCAAAACATCCTTCCATTTTATTCATTTTCAAATAATACCCATCAACTTATTTTCATTTTCAAATATACCCCTCAAGTTTCAAGTTTACACCTGAACAAAATTTTCAACTTTACCCCTAAAATTTCTAAACTCTCAGGTTTATCCGCAAATTTCGTTTTTTTTTCTTTTACTTCTTTTTATATTTGTTTATAAAAATTACCTTTTGCTATTTTTATTTTGTTTTGACTTTGTTACTAACTTATTTAGCGAATTCGTCATTTCCATGCTAACTTCTATTCGCGCCGTAATTTATCTATTTTTCGATCTCTAGAACCAAGTCATGCCATCCTTATACGTTTCTTTTATGTACTTAGTCACGTTATCGTTCACGCCGCAACGTTCGTAACGAGGTTCGCAAACCCGAGGCACGCAACAACGTGCGGGCTTAATTTCTAGCTGTACATATATGCTGTGGGAAGAAATTAAATGTCATCACACTTTTAGGGATGTACAAATTCATCCAAATTTTGGCTGTTATTTTTTTGAGTAAATATATGTATGAATATATCTTACGCACCCACGAACAAACTGTATATATTTATAAGTGTTGATAATATCACAAAATACAAGTATTACAATTTAAAATTTTATGATGATTTGAAATTTATCAATAAATTTGGATTGTGAAAGAAAAATAATAATTGATTCTTCAGAAGAAAACTAAAGACGCGTTATTTCATAAAGTTTCTCCATAATTGTGGATTGGGCCTGTGGAAAATATGTAGGGTCGTCAATTATATCAGGTTAGCAGGTTAATGGGTTGGATTATGCAATACGAACACGACTTGTATTCTTATTTGTGTCAAAAAGTACAACCCTAATTAACCTGAATACACTTAAATTCGAGTCAACCTGAATTTTATCCGTCCCGTAAAAATAACGTTAATAAAAGCAAACCTAAAAATAAAATATTAAAAAGAAGAAAGAGAAAAAAAAACATAATAGAACTCTCTCTCTCCCTCTCTCTATATATATATATATAAATATGTATATATAGAGGTTATTCTAGAAAAGATTCAAACCCTACAAAGTGTAGGAATGAATCTTGGCCACAAGATAGTGATTTGTGGCTGAGATTCACGCGGTGATATTTTTATAAGCAACTACAAATTAGAAACCATCAGAAGGGATAGAATGGAAAGATCCAACCAAAAAACCTACACATGCGTGTCACATGCCATTTTCCTCTGCCACCCAAATCTTGTCCCTCTTAGAGCTTATTTTCAGGCAAAAGAAGAACGGTTGCTGGTTTATGATTACCAGGCTACGGAAGTCTACTCTCTCTCATTCATGGTAAGAAGCATGTGAAGAAAAGGGGGAGGGAGGACGGTGGCGGCGACGACTTTCATAAGAGACGGGGAGGAAGACGGTGGTGGCAGCCATGGTGGTGAAGGGTTCAATTTTGGGTTTGGAGATGGTGAGGGGGTTCAATGGTGGCGACGGTGGTGGGCCTGGTGGCATCCATGGTGGTTAAATCTCGCCGGATACGCTCCTGCACAAGGGAAGGGGAAGAAGAAGGGGGGGGGGGGGGGAGGGGGTTCAATTTTGGGTTTGGAGGTTATTGGGGAGTTCAATTTTGGATTACGCAGAGATGAAGGATGTGGGGTGGGAAGATGAAGCATGGGGTGGGTCCCACTATTTACTATTAAGTTTAATTTTTTTGTCTTTTTATATTTAAACGTATTTTGGTCTTTTCACACACACTAAACAGAAAAACTTAAACATTCATCCATGTCAGGGACCATGAGTGCAACAAAATCAAATTATGTTGGATCAAATCCGTAATTTTTCAATCCTAGGGATGAAAACCGTAATTTTATCAAACCAAAGGGAACATCCGTGTAATTAATTCTTTTTTTTTAATTGTTAAGAGTTTAAAATATGCAAGTGAATTTTAGTTGATATTTAAGAATAACAAATGTTGTTAACAAAAAAAATTAATATATATTTATTAAATATGGATAATAACAACTAATTCAAGTAAAAAGGTAAATCAACTTATAAGTGCAGCTTCAAACATATTGAATTTTCGTCGAGTAAAATATTATTGTAATTTAGTTTTAATAAATTGATGAAAAGTTGATAGTTGATAATAGTATGGTGTTGAAGATGTTAATAAATTAGTGATTGTTGAAAATGTAAACATATATAAGACTAAAAATCATGTTGAAAACTACAAATAGATGATAAATATTGTTAATAAGTCGTCTTTGAGAATAAAAAGTATATCATAAAGTTAAAGACAAATATAAATTCACATGTTATCTTGATTTTAAGACATACTAATGTTTTTAAAACCGGACCGGACCGGCCGGTCGGACCGGGAACCGGGACCTCCACCGGCCCGGTTACATGCTCTGAGACCGTTTGCTGGTTGAATCGGGCTGTTCAAGCGGTTCAGCGGTCGAACCGCGAACCGGGTAGTTTAATTTAAAAAAAAAAAAATTTACAATTTTTTTTATCTTTTTTATCCTATAGTCCTCTTACTTACTTCTATTTACAATTTTAACTCAATTTGGCTCTTTCCTTTTAACTTATACGCTGCCACAGATCCTTCAAAACCCTAATCAAAATTAAAATTGAAGATTCAAAAGAATTAAAATTCATACAGACCTACAACCCTCGTCCTTGACTCAAAATTGTTTAAATGGTTGTATATGTAGTATTTGGAATTTTTATATTTTTCTGTATATTTTTATGAATATTTATATTATTTAATGCGTCATCCGGTTCTTGAATCCGGTCCGACCGGTCCGACCAGTGAACCTCTAAGACGTCCGGTTCGTTGTCTGGTCCGGTTCTGAAAACGTTGCCAAATATTCAAGATGGTCAAAGGAAGTTTGCTAGTATATAATATATAATATTATATATATATATATATATATATATATATACACACGTTTCGTTCTTTCTTTTTTTTGAAAGGTGACTTTCATAAACCTTTATTTTTTTCGGGAGCAGTCCGGGTATTTCTGTGAGTCATGCATATCTTTCCTAATGAGTTGTAACCGTAGCGGACTCGAACCCGGGACTCACCTAGGAGGAAACCCACAACTAAGAAAAAACCATCTAACTCAACCTGAAATAATTTGTCCAATTGAAACTTGAACCCATACCCTTCTATTTAGAAAGTGATGTGGTCACAGAAGGCTTTGTGGTTTTATATGTTCTTTCTGGACATGTACTTGGCAGTTGGTACATATCCATTTCATTATTTACCCTTCATAATAAATAAATTAAAATCATTTAATAGTACATGATGGTTCAAAACACGTTCAGAAATTTTGAATTCACTTTCCTTCATTTTTTATCAACTCACTTTATTAATTATCAGTAATGTGACATCTATGGTAATTAACTTTCTTTGCTCGGCCAATAGTGTGAATCATTCACATGTGTTCATCAATCACTATAAAGCTTTGTTTTTAGTAGTATCGGTTTTTCTATCCAAAAAAGGTTGTGACGCAGCTTGTCACCTGTTTACCTGCCACTTTATTGTAGTTATCATTTTTTGTTATTATTGAAAATTGTAATAAGTTTAAATCGGAAAAAAAAAATCACTACAACTAAGATGTGATTGTGAACTATAAATCATGTAAAATAACTATTTTTGGGCGCATTTATAGAAATGTATATTAAAAACATCACATTCATAAGCAAGATACATTACAAATGAGCATTCGTGTGTTTACGAGTTAATGTTGTCCATGCTTGCAGGCCGAAAAACTAAGTCGTCAAAAATAATTTATGTGATCGTTCCGGTTGCAAGTATTTCAATTGGGCTAGTCAGCATCGGCTTATGTTTTCTAGTTGTAAAAGCAAGGCGAAACGACAGACCTACTGAGAGTGGAAAAACCACCATCTTTCTGAGGTAGCTCTAGCATTATTGTTTCATGCTCTACTGTCGAAGAAGTTATGGTATGATGCTTATGCTAGCTACTGCTGCTTTTCTCATCAACTAGTTACTCTCACCGATTCTACATCACTCCTCACCTTATAAGATTCTGTTTGGTTCTCGTCCTAACTATTCCATCTTGCGTACCTTTGGGTATTTGTGTTATCCATTACTTGGTGATATTTGAGCGGATAAACTCTCACCTGAATCCACTCCTTGTTTGTTTCTTGGTTATGCACTTGGTCATCGTGGTTATTTATGATACGATCCTCATACCTGTTGTACTTTCGCCTTTCATCATGTTACATTTCATGAGACAGTTTTAGCCCTATGGTTAAACCAACTACCAATCCAATTATTTTTATGTTGCTTTCTCTCAATGATGGGATATACGCCAGGTGGATGTCAACAATGCCTTCCTTCATAGTGATTTATATCAGACTGAGTACATGTCTCAGTATCCAGGCTTTGTTGACTCCACTCTACCACATCATGTTTGTTTACTACAGAAAGCTCTTTATGCCCTCAAGGAGGCACCTCGCATTTTGTTTTTCATGATGTCTTCTCCACTTATCGTTTTTGGATTTTCTCAGTGTGTATCTAACACCTCTCAATTTGTCTACAATAGTGGTTGAGATGTCTGCTATATTTTTGTATATGTTGATAACATTATTACTCGAAGCTCATCTCATTTTGTTATGGCTTTGATTGAGCTCTTACATTCACATTTTGCGCTCAAGGACTTGGGCTCATTATCCTATTTTTTTTCATAGTACATGCTACATTCTCTCATGATACATAACACTAATCTGAGTAGAGATACTTACGTGAACTATTACATCGGACTCGATTTATTGACTACCGACCATTATCTACATCGGTTTCCAATGAACATCAGGTTTCTCGGTAGTCTGGTATTCCTCTTGAGGATCCATTACTACATCAGAGCACAATAGGTGCTTTACAATATCTTGTCTTGACTCTCCCTGAGATTACATATGCGGCCAGTTTCTTAGTTCCTACAGAAACCTACTGATTGATACTAGGCGTAGTCAAACGTATTTTGAGGTACCTTAAAGGTTCCACATCCCATGTCTTGGTCATTCGACAATTTGTTGGTCTTGAGTTTCATGGTTATTTTGACGCTGATCGGGCTAGATCCTGATGATGGTTGTTCCACTACAAGTTACTGCATCTTTCTTGAACCCAACCTCATCAGTTGCAGTTTCAAGAAACATCACACATTTTGCATTCAATCTAGTATAAAGGTCGAGTATCCAGCATTGGCTCACACTGCTACAGGGATTCGCTGGATTACATCTGTTATGCATGAGATTCAGTTTCCTATCTCGTGTCCACCTACTATCTAGTGTGACAATATTGGTGTCACATATTTAGCAGTCAATCCGATGTTTTATCAAATATCTTAAGATTGATCAACACTTTATTCGAAATATGGTTTTGGCACGGACTATCAATGTCAGACATGTTTCCACTGCCTCTCAGCTTGCTGATATTTTGACCAAATGGTTTATATCCACTCGTTTTGACCCTCTTAGGTCTAAGCTTCATGTTGGTGTGCCCGTTTCGCTTAAGGGAGCATGTTAGACAGATTCTTATATATGCAAGGGCATTTTGGTCTATATATATATTTTTTAATTTGTTTTTTACATAGTTTGTTAGGGTATGTGCACACTATCCATGTATCTATTTCCTTTACACCCTCTATATATAAAATGCTTGCATTATACATCATCATGAATTATATTGAGATCACCAATTAAATCATACATGTTATCAGCAACTGCTATATATGATCTATTCATAACAAAAAGAACAGTTTAATTATCGATGACTGTAAGTTCTTTATGCAAAGCCCTAAATATCGAATACTTTTGTAGGGTGTTCTTGCCAACGGGATGGAAGTTGCTATAAAGAGACTATCAAAATCATCTGGACAAGTTTCACATGAGTTTGTAAATGAAGTCATTTTGATGGCAAGGCTTCAACATCGAAATCTTGTGAAGTTTTTAGGGTTTTGCCTTGAAGATGATGAAAAATTGCACATTTATGAATACGTATCCAATAATAGTCTTGACCACTTCTTCTTTATCAATAACCAAGATTCAAATCATATGTATATATTTAGTTACTGAATCTGATAGGTATTTTTCTAGCGCATATGCAAAAAGGCAAGGACACTTAGATTGGCCAAAACGATATAGAATCATATAAGGGATTACTAGAGGAATGCTTTATTTACATCAAGATTCACGGCTAAGAATCATCCATCGTGATCTGAAAGCTAGCAATATCTTGCTAGATTTGGATATGAATCCTAAGATTTCTGATTTTGGTCTAGCAAGGATCGTTGGAGCGGACCAAACTCAAGACAACACCAATCGGATTGTAGGAACATAGTAAGTTTTTAACTCCCTCTGTTTTCTAATTAATGCATAGAAAGGGTTATATGGCATTGCAGGGTTGACACCATTCTATGATATTATTTAATGATGGATTTTTGCATTATGAAAGATTTATTTCTTTGTAGAAATAGTTCAATTATACTATGAATGCGTGCAGTGGTTACATGTCACCTGAGTATGCTGTGCATGGACATTTTTCTGTGAAGTCAGATGTGTTTGCTTTTGGTGTCGTTGTTCTTGAGGTCATCACAGGGAAGAAAAGTTCAAGCTTTTTTGATCAAGATGATCATGAGGATCTTCCTCATTTTGTAAGTATTATTCTTATAGTAATTCCTTGCCCATGAATTCCCCCTCGAACGGTCATTGATTTCATTCGATATACATCATTTGCATGGTTCTTTAGGACATGTATACTTTGTTATGAATAAGTTTTTATTGTCTCTCTTGAAGGCTTGGAAAAATTGGAAAGACGGAACAAAAATGGAGCTTGTAGATCCGGCAATGGATGAAACTTGTTGTAAAGATGAAGTGATGAGATGCATCAACATTGGATTGCTATGTGTGCAAGAAGATGTAGATGCAAGACCTTCTATGGCTTTTGTTTTGAACATGCTCAACAATCACTCCATCACTCTCTCATCTCCCAAAAGACCTCCACATTATCTTTTTAAATCACCAGCATCATATTTTTCGACTATCAACTCTCTTCTTAGGCCAATAGATGAATCATTGATCACTGAGATACATCCACTGTAACAATAAACATGATCTATGTAATTAGTTACATACTTGACCTATGTAATTATCTCATAGTTACATTTATCATTATTAACTATTTTAATTGTTAGATTAACTAACAATTTAGTTAATCTTTTATTTTAACAATTAAATTAAATCAAATTAACTAACAACTTAGTTAATAATAATTGTTTAATTAACTAACAATTCGTTAATTACATTACTATATCCAATATAATATAATTGAAAAAAAATACTAAAAGTAATTAAACTTTATTACCCATCGAACAAACAAATAGGGCAGAAAGAACCCTTTTCCACAATACTGGTCCAAACAAGTCTGGTCGGTCGGTGATCGGTTCAACCTTTTCTTTTTCACTCGTTCGGCTATGGCGTGTAGTGGGCTGCTTCTATTTCTTCTCGCGTGCTGCAAACATTAATTCAATTTAAATGGATCATAAAAATAATAAACTCATTTTAAGTTATTTCTTTCATCCATATCACTTTTTTTATTTACCTCACATGCTCATTTAATTCATTATTTATTTTTTGTTAAACAATTAAAAAACTAATAAAATCATTATATTATAATAACTAGTTAGAATCCCGTGCGTTATACGGGTTGTATATTGAAAACGATATAACTTATAAATTTGTAAATACGTCCTAACTTGTCAGACTATTATGATCGTCTAACTTGTCAGACTATTATGATCGTCTCGAGATATATCAAGTGGAAATGTGTGTATATAACAAATTAGTATTTTTCTTTAATTAGTTATATTTTAATTTCCTATTATATATATATTCTTATTTAATATAATTAATATTTTTTTTAGTAATATATTTATAATATCATTATTATTATTTAATAAGATACATGTGCATTTATTATGAGAGAGAGACAGGAAAACAAATATGAGTTTAGCAGAAATGGAAGAATAACCACTAGAAAACGCAGTTTCTCGCTAAATTTAGGTTAGCACAATATCATTTTTACTGGTTAAAACATTTAAATATATTTAATGTATTAATGTTTTTTTTACTTCAAATGGTCAATTTGAAGGCACTAGATTTTTTCACCTACGTAGATGCGAAGACAATTTATGCATTGTTTTGTATTATATGTTTAAGGGTCTTTTCTTTTTTTATTATTATTTATTTTCATTTTATTGGGTAGCTACTAAATCTGGGCTGAGTATAACATTAGGGGGTATAACATTCGGTAACTGTTCTAATCATTCGTTCAGTTTTATTTTTTTTTTAATTTTTACATTTGAAGTGGTCAATATTTAAGCCAAACTCATTAACTAACCTAACTACATTGGGGTTAATGGCGGGCTTTTAAAATTTGATAAATTGGCCAATTAGTATGACATTCTTATTTATTTGTCAAAGTGTTCAAATATGTGATATTAACGGAACTGTTTTAAAATGACAATCTATCATTATTTATTAATTTTGTGAGATGGGTTGTTTATTAAATAAATATAACTTTATGTATGGACTTTTACAATTATTTTTGTTAATGGGTGGGTGATTATTATACGGAGACCTAAAAACTGAGAGTACGGTTGCTTTGCTATGTGTGTATTTGAAAAACAGTCAAAATAGTCGGATTTTATATCATTGAATTGAAGATTTTTATTTTAGGGGCGTTTGACGGATTTTAGAATTTTTCGGGATTGTCGCTAAGATACCGTCGGTTACTATAGAGAAAACAAAAACGGAGGTGTTGATATGTAATCACGTAATATGTTAATTTTTTATTAAAAAAACTATAGCAATATTATACTCAAATTAAAAAGAATAAAATGCTCGTTTTTATGGTGTAACTTTTTATAAAAAATATTAAGGTATGAAAAAGTTATGGCCGTTTAAAAATTATGTATGGTAGTTTGTTTAAAAAGTGTAATTATTGTTTAAATAACCAAAAGTTGAGAGGGGCAAATGAGTAAGTATTGTTTAAAAAACATATTTACCCCTAAAAGGTTTTTAACATATGCATTAAATGTTGTACTTTGAGTAATCATACTTGTATTACTTAAAATTTAAAATACCCCTTGGTGGTGCATTATAATATAGTATATATGAGAAAAATAAAAATGTTGATTCAGTGTAGACATAGAAGCAACTTCCCATCGATAACAAATGTGAATTGCGGAAAAACCGATAATAAATGTGAACTGTGGGAAATTAAAGATGGTTTTTGGTTAAAATTGACCGATTCAAATTAAAGGTTTATGTAACTGCTCTTACGTACTGTTTTGCTAAAGAAGAAATATTATAGAAGATGGACCAAAAAGCATTTAGCCTAATGGAATCTTGGTGATTTAAATGGTGCCCTCTTATTTGGAGATCGAGGATTCGAGTCCCACTGTGAACTGTGTGAAGTATAATTAGAAATAGATTAGATGAGTGTGTGAATTATTATATTATATATTTACATTATATAATATATATATATATATATATATATATATATATATATATATATATATATATAAAGAAGATGGAGTAGTTCCATTCAAATCAATAGGCTACATTTTTAGTATAATGATGTTTCATGTTACAAAAGTTCGTTGCCCTATTTTACAATTAGACCTTACCCTAATAAACAATTACCATCAAACCTTGATCCTAAATAAACAATTACCATCAAACCTTGATCCTAAATATACCGTATATTAGACCTAGTCACTAGTCACAATACACAACGTTTACTAAAACAAACTAGTTCATTTACTTACTCTTATTTTGTAAGGTCGGTGGCATATCCAAAGCCATCGCCCAAAGTTTTCAAAACACATTTCCGTTTTATTTATTTTCAAATAATACCCATCAACTTATTTTTATTTTCAAATATACCCCTCAAGTTTCATGTTTACATATGAACAAAATTTTCAAGTCTACCCTTAAAATTTCTAAACTCTCAGGTTTACCGCTCAAATTTTGATTCTTTTTTCTTTTACTTCTTTTTATATTTGTTTATAAAAATTACTTTTTGCTATTTTTATTTTGTTTTTACCTTGTTACTAACTTATTTAACGAATTCGTCGTTTCCATGCTAACTCTTATTCGCGCCGTAATTTATCTATTTTTCGATCTCTAGAACCAAGTCATGCCATCCTTATACGTTTCTTTTATGTACTTAGTCACGTTATTGTCCACGCCGCAACGTTCGTAACGAGGTTCGCAAACCCGAGGCATGCCGTAACGTGCGGGCTTAATTTCTAGTCGTACATATATGATGTGAGAAGAAATTAAATGTCATCACACTTTTAGGGATGTACAAATTCATCCAAATTTTGGCTGTTATTTTTTTTGAGTAAATATATGTATGAATATTTCTTACGCACGCACGAACAAACTGTATATATTTGTAAGTGTTGATAATATCACAAAATAAAAGTATTACAATTTAAAATTTTATGATGATTTGAAATTTATCAATAAATTTGGATTGTGAAAGAAAAATAATAATTGATTCTTCAGAAGAAAACCAAATATGCGTTATTTCATAAAGTTTCTCCATAAATGTGGATTGGGGCATGTGAAATAAAGTTTCTCCATAATTGTGGATTGGGGTATGTGGAATAAAGTTTCTCCATAATTGTGGATTGGGGTATGTGGAAAATATCTAGGGGCGTTAATTATGTCAGGTTAGTGGGTTGACGGGTTGAATTAAGCAACCCGGACACGACCTATATTTTTATTCGTGTCAAAAAGTACAACCCTAATTAACCTGGATACACTTAAAGTCAGGTCAACCTGAACCTGACCCGTCCCGTTTAACCCATTTATCTAAATCAAAATCATAAACTACTAAGTCTAAAACATAATTTATTTAAGGTAAACTGAAAAATAATTGAATAATCATACCTGGAAAGCAAAAAGAGAAAAGTTTTAGTATAAATTAATTACTTTATAGTAAACACTAAATACAAAAGTAATTAAACAATTGTTTCTAGAAAGTAAAACTAAAAAAATTAAATTTGAAACCTAAACGGGTTAGCGGGTCAACCCGCTTATTAAGCAGGTCAACCCTAACCAGACCTGTTTTCTAAATGGGTCTAGCCGAACACGACCCCGTTTTTAAACGGGTTGTATTGTTCAACCCAAAACCCATATTTTTCCGTGTTGGGTTCGTGTCGTGTTCGAGTTCGTATCAGTAATTGACACCCCTAAAAATATTTGTAGTCCTTGAAGCTTGATCAATTCAACCGAGTAGTCTTTTCCTAACCAACCAAATACTATCTGAGTATTGGACACGGTGATTGAATATGTGATTAGAAGCAGATATGGGACTAGCTCACTTGATAGAGGCTTTTGCCTCTTAGATTGGAGATATTAGTTTCCAACTCAGGCATGAGTTGAATTATTTGGTGTAATTTAGAAGTAAGAGTAGAGTAGATTTGTCGCTCAAAAAATGTGATTAGAAAAGAGAGAAGCCATTTCAATTTTAACTAGTGGGTTATAGCACTGTTTTGTGGCCGGGTTGACTGATTTTTAATAAAATTCAAATGGAAAAGTAGACGTAAGGTAAAAATAACGTTAATAAAAAAACAAACCTAAAAATAAAATATTAAAAAAGAAGAAAGACAAAAAGAAAACATAATAGAACTCTCTCTCTCTCTATATATATATATGTATATATAGAGGTTACGCTAGAAAAGACTCAAACCCTACAAAGTGTAGGAATAAATCTTGGCCACAAGTTCATTGTGATTTGTGGCTGAGATTCAAGCGGTGACATTTTGGTAAACAACTACAAATTAGAAACCATCAGAAGGGGTAGAATGAGAATATCCAACCAAAAAACCTGCACATGCGTGTCACATGCTATTTTCCCCTTTTTTTTAAAGAGTAAAGTACACGGATGGTATTTGTGGTTTACCAAAATTTTGGATTTAGTCCCTAGTTTTTCAAAAGTACAAGGATAGTACCCGTGGTTTGCACTTTGTAACGCATTTAGTCCCCGACCAACAAATCTAAAAGTTTTAGAATGTCAAAGTTAGAGACTAAATGTGTTACAAAGTGGATGGTCCCTTTGGGTTAGAAGGGGACGCGCTTACCACCCGGTTGATGATGGTTCTTGTTGATTATCATATATATATATATATATATATATATATATATATATATATAGTTTAAATAATAGCCAATATTTAATGTAACACATTTAGTCTCTAACTTGGACCTTCTAAAACTTTTAGATTTGTTGGCCGGGGACTAAATGCGTTACAAAGTGCAAACCACAGGCACCATCCATGTACTTTTGAAAAATTAGGGACCAAACCCAAAATTTTGATAAATCACAAAAACCATCCGTATACTTTACTCTTTTTTTTTAACGTTTATAACCTTTTTATACATAATTATTTATTCAAAAAAAATTATCTTAAAATCAAGCGTTTCTTTTTGTCTTTCCAACAAGTTTAAAAAATTTCTCTCTTAAGTCTTACCAAATGGAAATATGTTTAATTTCTTAAAGAATGTAAACCAAAAAAGTTGGTTTATATTTTGGCCCAATTGATAAAATCTCGTTGGGCTTGGGTGTATTCTCTCTTTTATTAGGCATCATTAGTTTAATGATTCAGCCGTTAAATAATATAACATTTAAAATTATTTTACCGGTTACTTGTAGTCCACGGTCCACGGCCCACGGGTTTTCAAATTGATAAGTATTTCATATTCGGCTGGACCATCTTCTTTCCCAGATCGAATTTGGTTCAACAATGGAATTCAGTTTCACATGTCAAGCTCGTCTTATACTTCTCTTTCAAATTCTTTGTTTCACCGCCGCCCAAAGAAACCGCGGTTTCCCTATTACCCGGTGCCAGAAGACTACAACAAACACCGTCTACCTAACAAATGTCCAAACGGCCCTCGCCTCCGTCTCCTCCGCGGTTGCAACACACTACGGGTTCAACAAAACCTCCGTCGGCGCAAGTCCAAACACCGTCACCGCCGCAGCCCTTTGCCGTGGTGACATCGGTCTAGAAACATGTAAAGATTGTATTAGTAACTCCCGTGTCTTGCTGCAACAGAACTGTTCTAACCAGACGGAAGCCCTAATTTGGAGCTGGAATTGTTCCTTGCTATATTCAAATCGTACTTATACGTCAACTTTTTATAATCGGCCTTATGCCAAATTGTTGAGTTATGTAAACGCGTCGAACGTCGACGCTTTTGGCATGGCGTTGAGAAATTTAGCTGGTAGTTTACGGACGGAAGCCGCCGGTGGAAACTCGCTACGGAAGTTTGCGACTGGAGATGCGGTTTTTGGGCCGGATTCATCGAAGATTTATGCTCTGATGCAATGTGCACCGGATCTGTCTTCTTTTGACTGCAATTCGTGCTTGTCCGTTGTGTTTAGAGAAGCTCAGGGTTGCTGTGACAGTGATATTGACGTTGCCGTTTATTATACGAGTTGTTTCGTTAGGTATTCGAATGTGTTGTTCTATAATGATCCTCCGACAATCTCACTACCAGCTATTTCCCCGTCTTCAACATCATCTCCGGCTACTCAAGGTACGATTATGATCAAATTCAACAATTTTCTTTTTGCGCTTTTAGTGTTTATTCTAGAAATTTAATTAAATTTAGGTTGTCTATAGTGGTCTCACGCCCCACATCCGTTTCTGATTGGGCCACGCGGAGGAACGCATAGAGAGCTTGGTCAACGCCGTGATCACACTCACAGCCCCTTCCCACGAAGGGCGGCGTGGTGTTCCACGCCCCTCACACTCGTCACGTCAACCCACGCCCTACTCACGAGAACCATTACATATACCTTTAATATGAGATAATTTTGTCAACCAACCGAATTTGGATGATCAATGCTTCAATAGCCTTTAATTAATTAATTAATACACATCTACTGCCTATCACATTATGGTATAGTAATAATGGTGATTTTTCTTATAAAATTGCTATGAGTTTAAATTCTACAAGTGAATATTAGTTGATATTTAAGAATAACAAATGTTGTTAACAAAAAAAATTAATATATATTTATTAAATATGGATAATAACAACTAATTCAAGTAAAAAGGTAAATCAACTTATAAGTGCAGCTTCAAACATATTGAATTTTCGTCGAGTAAAATATTATTGTAATTTAGTTTTAATAAATTGATGAAAAGTTGATAGTTGATAATAGTATGGTGTTGAAGATGTTAATAAATTAGTGATTGTTGAAAATGTAAACATATATAAGACTAAAAATCATGTTGAAAACTATAAATAGATGAAAAATATTGTTAATAAGTCGTCTTTGAGAATAAAAAGTATATCATAGAATTAAAGACAAATATAAATTCACTTGTTATTTTGATTTTAAGAGTGATGCAAAAGGTAATATCAGCCGCCTCCGTGGACTCACCAAATATTCAAGATGGTCAAAGGAAGTTTGCTAGTATATAATATATTATATATATAATATATTATATATATACACACACGTTCTTTCTTTTTTTTTGAATGTAGACTTTCATAAACCTTTATTTTCTTCGGGAGTAGTCCGAGTATTCCTATGAGTCATGCATGTCTTTTCCAATGAGTTGTAATCGCAGCGGACTCGAACCTGCGACTCGCCTATGAGGAAACCCACAACTGAGAAAACCCTCCGGCTCAAACTGAAACAATTTGTCCCAATAGAGACTCAAATCCATAACCTTCTATTTGGAAAATCATAGAACTACCACTCCACCAGAAGGCTACGTGGTTATATATATGTTCTTTCTGGACATGTACTTGGCAGTTGGTACATATCCATTTCATTATTTAACCTTCATAATAAATAAATTAAAATCATTTAATAGTACATGATGGTTCAAAACACGTTCAGAAATTTTGAATTCACTTTCCTTCATTATTTATCAACTCACTTTATTAATTATCAGTAATGTGACATCTATGGTAATTAACTTTCTTTGCTCGGCCAATAGTGTGAATCATTCACATGTGTTCATCAATCACTATAAAGCTTTGTTTTTAGTAGGATCGGTTTTTCTATCCAAAAAAGGTTGTGACGCAGCTTGTCACCTGTTTACCTGCCACTTTATTGTAGTTATCGTTTTTTGTTATTATTGAAAATTGTAATAAGTTTAAATCGGAAAAAAAAATCACAACTAAGATGTGATTGTGAACTATAAATCATGTAAAATAACTATTTTTTGGCGCATTTATAGAAATGTATATTAAAAACATCACATTCATAAGCAAGATACATTACAAATGAGCATTCGTGTGTTTACAAGTTAATGTTGTCCATGCTTGCAGGCCGAAAAACTAAGTCGTCAAAAATAATTTATGTGATCGTTCCGGTTGCAAGTATTTCAATTGGGCTAGTCAGCATCGGCTTATGTTTTCTAGTTGTAAAAGCAAGGCGAAACGACAGACCTACTGAGAGTGCCTTTTCGTCTCTAGTGATCAGTCATAGTGCTCATTTAGCACAAACTGGGTCTGGTATGACAATGAAAGAAATATTGTTATCCATTGTTTATCTATATCTAGCTTCTTACGTATGTTTTGATTTATATCATGGTTATTTATGAAAATACATTGGAAATAATTTAAAACTGATATATCTGTGATACCTGGTTAGTGAATAAACGTGTCTCAAGAATCATGTTCTTCTTGTGTAGTTGAAATGAAAATGGGCACAGTAGGATCTTTACAATTTGATCTGGGCCCCATTGTAGCAGCCACAAAGAATTTCTTTATAGAAAACAAGCTTGGTGAAGGAGGATTTGGTCCTGTTTATAAGGTATGAAGTTGATCATTCCTGTGCATTTTGTTACTCAGTTTCTTTAAACACATTGTAATCAAATTACTTTTATCGTTATCGTTCAAAATGTCTTTGATGAATATGTTCTTGAGTGCCTTGATCGTGATTATTTTGAGAGATGATCGTCGATCTTAGTATATTTCAAATGGTAACATTGTGGTGACCGGTGACAATGAAAAACAGATATATAGTACTATGTTTCCTGTATGCTACACATTTTAGTTTTAGGAACTCTTACACATGCTGCTCTTTCTGTCTGCTTCTGCTTATGATACGGACTTCTATATCTTGTTATTATATATGATTTTCAACACTAGATATTTGTTATATATTTATTTGATATTTGTTACTTGCCATTTTGTATATTTTCCGAGCCGAGGGTCTCTTTGGGTGCAACAGCTCTATCCTTTGGAAAAGATGTAAGATTTGCCCTCATCACACCTTCCCCAGACCCTACTCTTTGAGTGGGTTTTTATTGGGTATGTATGTTTCTTTGTTTGTACTTTATGAGACATCACAAAGTCTCGCTGATCTCAATAGATTCATACGACAGCTCGACACCTGATTTTTCTCCATCTGCAACGCTGATAGCGGTGTGTAGTTGCCCTAATTTCACCCATGATCCTTTTACCTTCCACCAGCATATGGATCATCCATCCGGATTTCTTAACCCGCGAGCTTTGGGACGTGTGGAACCTTATCGGTTGTCTGCAGCTGCTGGCACAGATTTAGTCGATGCGTATTCCCCAGATACCGTCATTGCTTCTTCTCCGGGAGAAGAAGTTCACGAACCGTAGGCCTTCTACCTACACGCGGCATTGCTCCGCCAGGCTTTCACCCATTACTGAAATTTCTCCATTGATGCCTCCCGTCTGCCGTGTCTCAGTCACATTGTGGTTGATCATACTCTCGGACCAACTACTGATCATCTCCTTGGTAAGCTATTACTTCACCAACTAGCTAATCAGACGCAAGTCCCTCCTCGGGCTCGGGCGGATTCCTCCTTTTGCTCCTCAGCCCAGAGGGTATTAGCAGCCGTTTTGCACCCTTTCCTTTGATCTACGTATAACACTTAAATCACCCCAGCCCAACAGATTCAATAATTGGCTACAAAGGCCCAATTGTATCTTTTTTTTGTCAAGATTCAGCCTATTAATCATATTTCATTTGGGTCAGATTTTTTTTTTTATCATGGGCTTCTTAAAAGATTAAAATATTTTTCTACGTGGGCTCACATTCGACATTTTGATACATGTCAGCATGATGGTTCTTGGATTCTGGTGCGACGGGACACATGACGTTTGACATATCGATGGTTCATGGTGTTACATACTATCTTGGTTCTGAAAAAAAGTGATAAAATTGGTAATGGTGCCGCACTTGCCATTTCTCATATTGGCCATGCCTTTATTACCTCATCTCATAACACTCTCTCTAAAACATGTTCTTGTTGTTCCTGGTTTGATGAAAAATCTTCTTTCCATTCCTTAGTTGGTCATTGATCAAGTTGTTGCTATTATTTTCTCACATTTTAGTTTTTCTGTTCAGACCATGACTTGAAAGATCCTTCACCATACGCCTCCTAGACCACATCAGCTTTACTCCTTCACCGCTATTACCGCTACATCTCGTGAGTTGTGACACTCTTGGTTGGGTCACCCTTCCGATTATGTCCTGTCTCACTTTTTGTCTCACAGTTATTGTAATACTTCTAACATTTCAATGTCTACAAGATCACCATTCCATTCATCATTGACTCGCGGTACTTCATCATTGTATATTATCCATTGCTATATGTGGGGGCCATCACCTTTTAAATCTCGATCTGGTTATTGTTACATTATCACTTGTATTGATGATTTCAATCGTTTTACATGGATGTGCCCATTATGTCAACACTCTCAATCAGTCGTTTCCTTACATGGATGTGCCCATTATGTCAACACTCTCAAACATTTGGAGTGTGATAGTGCTCATGAGCTTACCCGTGGTCCAATAGCCAAATATCTGTCTAATCTAGGCATTACCTATTGTGCTTCCTGTCTATATACACCCCAATAAAACGGGGTTGTTGAGCGGAAAAACCACCATCTTTCTGAGGTAGCTCTAGAATTATTGTTTCATGCTAAACTGTCGAAGAAGTTATGGTATGATGCTTATGCTAGCTACTGCTGCTTTTCTCATCAACTAGTTTCTCTCACCGGTTCTACATCACTCCTCACCTTACAAGATTCTGTTTGGTTCTCATCCTAACTACTCCATCTTGCGTACCTTTGGATATTTGTGTTATCCATTCCTTGGTGATATTTGAGCAGATAAACTCTCACCCGAATCCACTCCTTGTTTGTTTCTTGGTTATGCACTTGGTCATCGTGGTTATTTATGATACGATCCTCATACCTGTTGTACTTTAGCCTTTCATCATGTTACATTTCATAAGACAGTTTTAGCCCTATGGTTAAACCAACTACCAATCCAATTATTTTTATGTTGCTTTCTCTCAATGATGGGATATACGCCAGGTGGATGTCAACAATGCCTTCCTTCATAGTGATTTATATCAGACTGGGTACATGTCTCAGTATCCAGGCTTTGTTGACTCCACTCTACCACATCATGTTTGTTTACTACAGAAAGCTCTTTATGCCCTCAAGGAGGCACCTCGCATTTTGTTTTTCATGATGTTTTCTCCACTTATCGTTTTTGGATTTTCTCAGTGTGTATCTAACACCTCTCTATTTGTCTACAATAGTGGTTGAGATGTCTGCTATATTTTTGTATATGTTGATAACATTATTACTCGAAGCTCGTCTTATTTTGTTATGGCTTTGATTGAGCTCTTACATTCACATTTTGCGCTCAAGGACTTGGGCTCATTATCCTATTTTTTTCATAGTACATGCTACATTCTCTCATGATACATAACACTAATCCGAGCAGAGATACTTACGTGAACTATTACATCGGACTCGATTTATTGACTACCGACCATTATCTAAATCGGTTTCCTATGAACATCAGGTTTCTCGATAGTCTAGTATTCCTCTTGAGGATCCATTACTGTAGAGCACAATAGGTGTTTTACAATATCTTGTCTTGACTCTCTCTGAGATTGCATATGCGGCCAGTAAGGTTTCTTAGTTCCTACAGAAACCTACTGATTGATAGTAGGCGCAGTCAATCGTATTTTGAGGTACTTTAAAGGTTCCATATCCCATGTCTTGGTCATTCGACAATTTATGGGTCTTGAGTTTCATAGTTATTTTGATGCTGACCGGGCTAGATTCCCTGGTGATGGTTGTTCCACTACAAGTTACTGCATCTTTCTTGAACCCAACCTCATCAGTTGCAGTTTCAAGAAACATCACACATTTAGCATCCAATCTAGTATAAAGGTCGAGTATCCAGCATTGGCTCACACTGCTACAGGGATTCGCTAGATTACATCTGTTGTTCATGAGATTCAGTTTCCTATCTCGTGTCCACCTACTATCTGATGTGACAATATTGGTGCCACATATTTAGCAGTCAATCCGATGTTTTATCAAATATCTTAAGATTGATCAACACTTTATTCGAAATATGGTTTTGGCACGGACTATCAATGTCAGACATGTTTCCACTGCCTCTCAGCTTGCTGATATTTTGACCAAATGGTTTATATCCACTCGTTTTGACCCTCTTAGGTCTAAGCTTCATGTTGGTGTGCCCGTTTCGCTTAAGGGAGCATGTTAGACAGATTCTTATATATGCAAGGGCATTTTGGTCTATATATATTGTTTAATTTGTTTTTTACATAGTTTGTTAGGGTATGTACACACTATCCATGTATCTATTTCCTTTACACCCTCTATATATAAAATGCTTGCATTATACATCATCATGAATTATATTGAGATCACCAATTAAATCATACATGTTATCAGCAACTGCTATATATGATCTATTCATAACAAAAAGAACAGTTTAATTATCGATGACTGTAAGTTCTTTATGCAAAGCCCTAAATATCGAATACTTTTGTAGGGTGTTCTTGCCAACGGGATGGAAGTTGCTGTAAAGAGACTATCAAAATCATCTGGACAAGGTTCACATGAGTTTGTAAATGAAGTCATTTTGATGGCAAGGCTTCAACATCGAAATCTTGTGAAGTTTTTAGGGTTTTGCCTTGAAGATAATGAAAAATTGCTCATTTATGAATACGTATCCAATAATAGTCTTGACCACTTCCTCTTTGGTATATCAATACCCAAGATTCAAATCATATGTATATATTTAGTTACTGAATCTGATAGGTATTTTTCTAGCGCAGATGCAAAAAGGCAGGGACACTTAGATTGGCCAAAACGATATAGAATCATAGAAGGGATTACTAGAGGAATGCTTTATTTACATCAAGATTCACGGCTAAGAATCATCCATCGTGATCTGAAAGCTAGCAATATCTTGCTAGATTTGGATATGAATCCTAAGATTTCTGATTTTGGTGTAGCAAGGATCTTTGGAGCGGACCAAACTCAAGCCAACACCAATCGGATTGTAGGAACATAGTAAGTTTTAACTCCCTCCTTTTTCTAATTAATGCATAGAAAGGGTTATATGGCATTGCAGGGTTGACACAATTCTGTGATATTATTTAATGATGGATTTTTGCATTATGAAAGATTTATTTCTTTGTAGAAATAGTTAAATAATACTATGAATGCGTGCAGTGGTTACATGTCACCTGAGTATGCTGTGCATGGACATTTTTCTGTGAAGTCAGATGTGTTTGCTTTTGGTGTCGTTGTTCTTGAGATCATCACAGGGAAGAAAAGTTCAAGCTTTTTTGATCAAGATGATCATGAGGATCTTCCTCATTTTGTAAGTATTATTCTTTTAGTAATTCCTTGTCCAAGAATTCCCCTTCGAACGGTCATTGATTTCATTCGATATACATCATTTGCATGGTTCTTTAGGACATTTACACTTTGTTATGAATAAGTTTTTATTGTCTCTCTTGAAGGCTTGGAAAAATTGGAAAGACGGAACAAAAATGGAGCTTGTAGATCCGTCAATGGTTGAAACTTGTTGTAAAGATGAAGTGATGAGATGCATCAACATTGGATTGCTATGTGTGCAAGAAGATGTAGATGCAAGACCTTCTATGGCTTTTGTTTTGAACATGCTCAACAATCACTCCATCACTCTCTCATCTCCTAAAAGACCTCCACATTATCTTTTTAAAAGACCAGCATCATATTTTTCGACTCTCAAGTCTCTTCTTAGGCCAATAGATGAATCATTGATCACTGAGATACATCCGCGGTAACAATAAACATGATCTATGTAATTAGTTACATACTTGACCTATGTAATTATCTCATAGTTACATTTATCATTATTAACTATTAGATTAACTAACAATTTAGTTAATCTTTTATTTTAACAATTAAATTAAATCAAATTAACTAACAACTTAGTTAATAATAATAATTGTTTAATTAACTAACAATTAGTTAATTACATAACTATATCCAATATAATATAATTGAAAAAAAATACTAAAAGTAATTAAACTCAATTACCCATCGAACAAACAAATAGGGCAGAAAGAACCCTTTTCCACAATACTGGTCCAAACAAGTCTGGTCGGTTGGTGATCGGTTCAACCTTTTCTTTTTCACTCGTTCGGCTATGGCGTGTAGTGGGCTGCTTCTATTTCTTCTCGCGGGCTGCAAACATTAATTCAATTTAAATGGATCATAAAAATAATAAACTCATTTCAAGTTATTTCTTTCATCCATATCACTTTTTTTATTTACCTCACATGCTCATTTAATTCACTATTTAATTTTTGTTACACAATTAAAAAACTAATAAAATCAATATATTATAATAACTAGTTAGAATCCCGTGCGTTACACGGGTTGAATATTGAAAACGATATAACTTATAAATTTGTAAATACGTCATAACTTGTCAGACTATTATGATCGTTTAACTTGTCAGAATATTATGATCGTCTCGAGATATATCAAGTGAAAATGTGTGTATATAACAAATTAGTAGTTTTCTTTAATTAGTTATATTTTGATTTCCTATTATATATATATATTCTTATTTAATATAATTAGTATTTTTGATTTCCTAGTATATATTATATATATCTTGGGGGAGGATCAAATAATAAGTTGTTTTCGGCTAAAAACTCTAAGAAGTGACAAAAACATTAAGAAACGATATCAAACGAACTCGGATTGGCGTTGGAACCGTATCGTCGAACTCTACCATCTTAGCTTTTAGGGTTTAGCTTTTAGGGTTTAGATCTTAGCGTTGAATTTTAGGATTTTAGCCTTAGGGTTTAGGTTTTAGGGTTTAGGTTTTTTTTGGGCGGTGGGGGTGGGGGTTTAGGTTTTTGGGGGTGGGGGTGGTGGTTTTAGGCTTTTCGGGGTGGGGTTGGAGGGGGGTTTAGGTTTTTGGGGGGTGGGGGTGGTGGTTTTAGGCTTTTCGGGGTGCGGTTGGAGGGGGGTTTAGGTTTTTGGGGGTGTGGGTGGAGGGGGGTTTAGGTTTTTGGGTCCGGATTAGAGTTCCATGAGACGGTTCCAACGCCGCTCGAATGAGCTCAATCGGAGTTCGTTTGACCCACTTCTTAGCGTTTCTTAGCGAAAAACCACTTCTTAGCGGAACCTTCCCTCATGTATATATATATACTTGTAACAATCTTCAAAGTTGAATGATTATAAAGAATACTATTTTTCGTCAAAGACTTTCATGTCTGCTTGAAAGTTGAATGATTATAAAGAATAGTATTTTTGATTTCCTATAATTAGTATTTTGATTTCCTAGTATATATTATATATATATATATATACTTGTAACAATCTTCTAAGGTGTTTGGATTTCCTTTTCAAACTACTTATTAACTTATTACCTTTTTTAAAAAGGTAATAAGTTAAAAGTTTGTTTAGATAATCGATAAAAAAGTTAGTTTTAAAAGGGTGGAAAAGTAGTTTTTGAAAAGTAAGTATTTTCTACTTTTACAAAAAGTCAAAAGTTAGTTTTAATAAGTAATCCCAAACACCCCCTTCAAAGTTGAATGATTATAAAGAATACTATTTTTCGTCGAAGACTTTCATGTCTGCTTGATCATATATTTATAAATTCGAACCCACCTGCAAGCTCGGTCGCTTCATCTTTAAATAAATTTGAAGCATACAACACCATATCTTCAGTATCACATTTGTTGATGGCGATTACTGATTCGGTCTTTTAGAGCCATCTTAATGCTGCCACGGCTCCTTCACTGCCCGCAAACTCCAGAGGTTTGCAGGCTTGGAATGCACGGTAGGTGCATCCGCCTTTTCTTTTCCTCTTCTAAGTAGTATTCTGCTTCAGAATTTTCCCCATTAAAACTATGAACATCATCCCGTCATGTTTAGATTCGCCATGCTTTTTATTTGCATGTTTCTCTTCTTGAATAGCTTTTAAAATCATGGGAATAGCATTCTTTATTTCATCTTTAATAAGCTTTTGAATTTCAGCTTTCTGGTTTTGTTTTTCCGGGGTTTCATTTGTTTCGATTACTTGCTTTTGTTGACCACTAGTATTTTGAGAAGGTCCACTCTTGTTTTCTTGTTTCGACATACTACAAAAGAACTTTATTTTTATTCATAGATCGTTATATGTTACAAGGAAAATACATAAAAGAATAGAAATCTTATATTCAACATATCTTTTTGATTTCTAATATTTTTCGGAGCATTTACTAATGCTTCTCTTAAGGCTCTGTTTTGGGCTTCTACATTCATCAACTTCTCATTTTCTCTTTCTAATTCTATCACTTGGTTTTGTAGAGCCCTTACTTGTCCTGTGTTAGAACTTTCTTCGTTTTCCTGAGAAATCGGAATACTAATAGGTTTGTATGAATAATAATGTAACATCCCGAAATCCGAAACTTTAAGTATTCGGGTTAGTGAGTAACCCGAGTCTCTATTAAATTAAATGAGGAGCAGGGTTTGTCGTGCATGGGGCATTTTAACAGCATTAAATGACACGGTTAGTCACTTAAAAAGGGTTTGTGATCAAAAGCGCACGAAAAAAGTGACGAGGGGCCCGAAAGTAATATTCAAAGGTTTAAATACCTCCCTTATGCAAACCCTAGACCATAATCGGTCTAGGGGTACTCGACGGCAACAGGAGAGGCGCGAGGGGGAGGAAGCGGCCGAGCAAGGTGGTCATGCGAAGGTTCTACGGCGGCCACGAGCAAGGGGAGAACTTCACACGCAAGGTAAACGCTAAACCTATTCGTCCTTTTCTTTTAGCCTTGTTTCCGGTAAGCAAGAGAACCCGATTAGGGTTGGTAAGGGGTGAGGTGGTCGGAGATGGAGACGTGAGGAGTGGCGGACGCCAGGGCTGGTCGTGGTGATGCTCCATGGCGGGAAACGAGGAGGCTGGGGATGGTGCGGGTCGCGGAGGTACTCGGCGACAGCGAGGCAGGCATGCGGAAGCCGTGGTGATAGCCGAGGTGGTGCAACGAGGAACCAACAATGGTGACATGAGGACGGTGGTGAGTGGTTGTGTCGGAAGCCACGGTGGCACGATGGTGGCGCATGGTGGTGGTGATTTGTGGTAAACGGCTAGGGTTTTGGCCGACGAGGGAAGCAAAAACGGTGGTATACGGTGGAGTACGAGGTGGACATGTGCGTTGGCAATGGCGGGCTCGGCTAGGGTCGTTGCATGTCATGCATGCGAGTATGAAACCCGATCCGAGTACGTGTGGGCTCATGGGACTAGGGTGCATGATCACGTACGTGCATGCTTGGAAACCTAGGTCCGGGTATACAAGTTCTAAATGGGTCACGAACGATCCGGTACGAAGGTGACATGAGATTAGGGTTTCATGGAGTTGGATTGACAAGCATATGGGGTTCGGGGTTTTAATATATTGTTACCCGTTACCCAACATATGTTTTAAACGTATCCTGATCGTGTGATCATACGTTTGACAGGTTCGGGGTTTGAGCGAGCACGTGTGGTGCAGAGCTAGGATTTGTACGCGGAATAACTGGTGAGTTTCTAATCCCCTTCTTTAAACGTTTTACTGTTTTGGGGCTATCGTACATACTCACATGTTTTATTATACGAACGTATTACGAGTTATGATTTAAACTTGATGTGTTTTATGAGACCATTATGTAATAATGAGCTAAGGGTCGTTATAGGATCCCTAGAATGGGTGAATAAGAGTTGTGATGATCTATGTGTGTCATCTTGTGAGTTAGTTGGGAATTTAGTTAAACCTGTGATGGTTATATAAGGAGAGTTAGCATGGGAACCCGTACGTGGTTCATTAACAAGTCAAGTAGACGCTAGTATGCTGTTATGCGTCATGTGCCTGAAGTTGTGTGTATTGTGTCGTTATCTTCGACACACGACGAGTATTTTGTTTTCATGGGTCTATGGGGGTGTCCATAGTACGTACAGGCTATAAGCCGGTATGGTGTTTGTGTGTCGGATAATTACCTATTCGGATAGAGTTGGGTAATGTGTCTAGACGATATGAGGATACGTCTAAGTAAGTGTTGGATTACACACGTAAGTGATCCGTGGAAGGGTGGTGAGTCGTAGTACATGTCTAGGTAGTGTCATGTGTATATATGTGTTGCTTTGTGTGCTTGCATTGTTGCCTGTGTGTATGGTCAACAGTGGTGTGGAGGACAGAGGCATTCGGGGTTATCGTTGTACGCGTGATCTGGCAGTCATTATGTGGTGACGTGTCAGTCACCGTATGGTAAATGATATAGTCACCATGTGGGTGGCTAGGTAGTCATCATAGATCACGAGTGTATCGATATGTTTAGTGGCGGGGCCCTATAACAAGGGTAAAACTAAGCTTATGACGAGTATCTCGACAGGGATAACCCAGACGAGGGTGCGGTGACAAGGTATGTGTTTTTGTGCATATATATCTGTTAAATTGCATACAAGTGATGAGTTATATTAATTGTGTATGAGATGATATTGATGTGATAAATATATGGAATCAATGTGGTGTGTCGAGTTAGATTGACCGTTGAGTAGGAATGAGTACATTGTGTACAACTGTTGAGTCAGTTGGGTTATGAGAGTCCTGGTTTGGGCTGGTAAGTCGGTGTCTAGAGGCTGGATGAGTTAACCAGTGTATGGTTAATATATATGGTAAATCGTGTATCATCAGAGTAGTAAGCTCGATCCATGTCGGAGAGACTTACTGGGGTTTAAATGACGGGTAGAGTCTGGGGCGGTGAATCCTTTTGGGATATTACAAGATAACAGAGGTTATTTATATGATAAAAATCTATTAAACTAATTTCTAAAAACTAGAGGGTCTTGAGTGAAGATAAACAATAAATGAGACGAGTTGTATTTTGATAAATTAAACTATTAGAACTCACTCAGGGTAGCTGACTTTGTATGTACGTTAGATTGTTTTGCATGTGAGTCTGCTAGATGAGGTATCTTGGCTAGGGAGCGGGGCTACTCGGGGTTGGTGCGTATGCATTCGTCAGGTAACGTTATGAAAGTTAACGAGTTTAAAAGATAAAATTATTTTTAGAAAGACTTCCGCTGTTTATTTAAATGAAAGTTAAAGTGTTTTTAACGAGTTTACATAGTGATGAGATCCAACTGTAGGGTGCCTGGTTTGGATCCTTACAAATAATATTCATACGATTTATTTGATTCTTCTCGTTCTTCTCCTTCTAGAGCTGGAATATTTTTATAGGGAATCTCAGCCAATCCTTCATGATAATACAGATTATAATAAGGATTATTGCCATAGGCAAGATTACGGCTAGTAGTCGTTAAGGGTGAATGAAACTGATGGAAGGTACATATGGTTTAACATGAGGATTTAGTTCTCCTAAACTCCTATATGTACTTCCAGTATTCACGGTATTTTCCCCCGTTTCAAAATCAGTTTCGTTAGTTGGTTGGAATTCGTAGCCAAGTGGAGCATACTTTCAAACGTAGTTAGGTCCTTTACCTTTTTCTGGTCATCTATATACAAACAGGAAAGATACTTTTTATTTATATACTAGCTTAGAACCCGTGTATTATACATGTGTTGAAAAATATCAATACATAAAATTTTTAAGTCTTTATGTATATATTTTACATGTGTAAAAATGTATTACATATACTAATGATAGAAAACAAAATTCAATATTTGTAAAAATTAATATATAATTGGGTTTCAATAATACGTTAATTACTATTAATGTAATTTGACTTTCATTTTTTTTTGAAAGGCAAATTTCATAAACAAACTACTGCTAGAAAGAAGCTAGCAGCAAAGTAAAGCCATACAACAGAAAAAAAAAACGAACAGAAAAAAGAAAACATACAACCAGACTAGCTACAACATGAGATTAAAAGTGCATCACTTCTTCCAATCTAACGAATCCAACTTAGCCATATGCTTAATCCAAAAAAATCCCATCGTTTTAATCTCTTCGATTATACCAATAATGGATATCGGGAGGCCTTCGAAAATGAATTTGTTCCTCGCTTTCCATAACACCCAACAAGCTAGAAGAATAATTGAGAGTATTATACCTTGCTTGAAGGGATGCAGCTCTTTATACACTTGGATGTCAAACAAATCCTTTACCGTGAAGGCGAAGATCGGTGGTAGCCTACACCAAGAGGAAATATTTTGCCAAATAATTGAGGCCACGTAACACGCTGTGAATACATGGTCCGTCGACTCGTCTACCTCCCCGCAAAACACACATGCTACCGATGGAATTTGAATATTCCTACGTTGAAGCGCCATTCTTGTTGGAATCCTCTCTGCCTCCAATCTCCACCAGAAGATATTTGCCTTGAGTGGCAACCAATTATTCCATGCAAAAGCCTTTCTTTGAAGCTGCACATTCTGTTTTGCTAAGAAGTCTCTGACTGATTTAACCGAAAACCTTCCATCCGAGCAACCCGACCCTGACCAAATGTCCATCCGATCTTGCAAGCGTACCTGTTTTAGGATTTGACAGCAATCTTCCAACTCCTGCAGTTCACATGGTAACAAAAGATTTCTAATCCAAGACCAAGAGAGAGTTAGAGAGGTACCCGACATTCGACACCGATCCCGGACATGGCAAGATTTGCTTGATTCGATTCTAAACAGGGCCGGAAAGGAAACCATCAACGAAGCCGATCCAATCCAATGATCTACCCAAAACCTTATGCTTTCACCATTACCCAACGAACCCACTATCGAATATGGAATTGATATTTTTAAGTTGGCAATCGACTTCCAAGTCCCCTAATATCTTTTACTGCACGACATTTCTTCCCATGAGGAAGAATTACTATGAATAGACTTTACCACCTTTCTCCACAACCTACCCTCTTCCACTTTATACCGCCATCTCCATTTAATGAGTAAGCTTGTATTAAGGTCTTCAAGTGAACCAAGACCGAGACCCCCCAACTCCTTAGGAGCAATGACTTGCTCCCACTTGACCCAATGAATTTTTCTATTCTCCAAAGTCTCACCCCAACAGAATGATTTCCTAAGCCTTTCGATTTTTTTAGGACAAGCCTAGGAGCCTTATAGAGTGAAAAATAGTATACCGGTAGAGCATCCAAAACAGATTTGAGAAGAGTGACCCGACCCCCCATGGATAGAGTGGAGGCTTTCCAAGATGATAACCTATTTTCAATAGAATATATGACCGGGTCCCACGCCTTGACCGTGTTCATTTTGTTTCCTACTTCAATACCAAGAAATTTGAAAGGGACGCCACCTTTGTTGCATTTAAGGTAAGAGGCTTGTTCGTATCATGAACTGTGCTCCACTCTAATCCTCGTGATGGTTGTTTTCTTGAGATTCATTTTGAGTCCGGACACCAAGGCAAACGACCTCATGATACGGGCAATGTTCTTAATGTTAGCCACCGACCATTCACCCAAAATCATTACGTCAAACGCGTATAGAAGATGTGAGATAAGCGGCCCTCCTGTTGGCAGACGGATCCCATTGAAGATGTTAACCCGACAAGCACTCTTCATGAAGCTCGAAAAAGCTTCCATGGCAATTATGAAAATAAACGGTGACAATGAGTCTCCCTGGCGAACACCGCGATGACATTGGAATTCAAAGGTTGGTGAACCATTAACAAGAACTAACGTTCTGGCCGAGGTGAGAATGGCCCAAATCAACGCTTTCTCAATATTCTGATCACTAACAAAGGCAGATTGTTCATCTGAGATCAACGTATTTATAACCCCTTTTAGACGGTTGGCCAGAATCTTGGAGATGACCTTACTCACGCATCCGATAAGGTTTATTGGTCGGTAATCCTCAAGTCCTTTAGGGTCGTTACCCTTGGGAATAAGCGTAATGAAAGAAGAACTGCACCCATGACTAATCTCTGCCCTCTCATGAAAATAGTCCATCATACTCACAAAATCTTGTTCTAAAATGCCCCAGAAGTGTTTTATAAAATTAAAGTTAAAACCATCCGGACTCGGTGCCTTATCTCCCTCACCGTACCAAATAGCTTCTTTTATTTCTTTAGCCGAGAATGGGGCAACTAGGCCATCGACCAGGGAAGGATCCAGCTTATTAAGGTGGTGACAACAAAAACTAGGTCTGACTGGTAATGGATTAGAGAACTTACTTGCAAAGAATTTGAACGTTTGTTTCTTAATAAGATTAGGTTTTGTGCACCACTGACCGTCGACCTCCAGCCCATGAATCCGATTTTTCCTCTTCCTGTTGTTCATAATCCCATGGAAAAACGTCGTATTTTCATCCCCATACTTAGCCCACGGAACTCTTGATTTTTGCCTAATATCACACCAGTCTTTATTATACATGTCTAATAGTCGTTTTTTGCATTCCAAGTTTCGATCAATAAGGTCGTCGTTGAGTAGGTTATTTTCAGCTATCACCTCAAACTCCTCCAGCTGTTCCTCCAATTTTCTTATATCTCCATCAAGAACCCCTTGTTCCCTGACTGACCAAGCTTTAATAGCTGATTTGAAATGCTCAAGTTTCAAGGCAATAAATTTGTCCGGAGGTCCCCCAAAAGTAAAGGATGAATTTGCCTCCAAAATTACAGATTCAAAAGAAGGGCGCAGCAACCAAGAGTTAAAGAACCTGAATGGAGAAGGTCCAAAGTCGTGATCGGAAGTGGCAAGAAAAATAGGACAGTGATCCGACGGGCCAGCGGGCTTCGCCCTGAGAGCGGCATTAGGCCATTGTTCCAAAACTTATAGCAAACCAACATTCTATCAATTTTACTTAATTTATCTCCCACCCCGGATCTGTATGTGAACTTCCTCCCGGCCATGTTGTATTCCATGAGATTAGCGTTATGAATGAATTCATTGAATCTCCTAGAGTTATCGTGATTAAATTCAAAATTTAGTCTCTCCTCCGTACTTCTAACTTCATTAAAATCCCCAAGCAGGATCCAATAGCCACCCGACCCAAGTTTTAGGTTAGCAAGTGTAAGCCAGAGAGCTTGTTTTGCCCTACCGTCTTGGGGGCATATACATTGACAATGTGGACCTCCTCCTCAACCCCTTTAATCCAACCATTTACCAACATAAAGTTTTGAGATTTTGCCGAAGAAGTGACCGATAGAATACTAGAATCCCACATGGATATAAGGCCACCCGACCGACCATTCGCATTTACATACTCAAACCCCACCGACTTATCTCCCCAATTTTTTTCAAAATTGATCTTAGACCCATCAGCAATCATAGACTCTTGAATTCCCATGAAAGCGAAACGAAGATCCTTTCTTAATTTCCTAATCCAGGCGACTTTTCTGTCGTCCCCCACCCCTCTAACATTTAAAGACAAGAAATCCACTAATTAACATTTTTCTGAACCCCCTCCTCCCTAATCAAATCCTCAATCTGATCCTTGAAGTTATCAAGTTGAATACCTAAGCAGTTTGCCACATTGACCGTTTCCTGAACTTCCTCTAGCTCCAGATCTGTTTCCAAATTACATGCCACATCAATCCCCTCCATATTCGTGTTATTTTCAGTCAACGAATTCAATCCCATGAATTCAGGGATTTCTGATAAGGTTTCTTCCTCGTTAATAACCCCAATTCCACCCATTTGTGTAGATTTTAACGTACCTGTTCCGGGAGATGAAGTGAAAGACTCCGAACTCTGAGAGGAAGTCGGTTGCAGCGGAGCGGAAGTAGCTCACCAAAGCCGGTCCTTTATTTTAAGCGAAAACGGCCTCATCGATTTCTTTAGAAGACGTGCTTTAGCTTTCCCAAACTTCCTTTGACGAAAATCCCTAGTGTCTGGAGGAGGATAAGTTAGGGGAACGTTAAGGTCAGGAACCTTGTCTCCAAACCAGTCTCTTAATTGGGTCCGAAACCGGAAGTTCTACAAGCCCAATGGAGGGGGGTTTCATTAATCGGCCCAACTGAATCAATCGGCCCAAGTGAACTAACTTGGCCCACCACCTTTGGTGATACCACGCTGCCCCCGCATTTAATTCCAGCCGTATTTGTCAGAGAAAAGCCTGGGTCCCACGACCAATCCTTGTTTCTGACCTTCTTGGAAACCTTCCCCCAGACTTTGAACTCCCCTGTTATGTGCACTTCCCGAAGAAAGAAACTGATTGCAGTCGGCCTCATTTCCCCGTGCACTTTCCCCATGCAACCTTTGGAATTTCTCCGGTTATCGGAGAGGTCTCCCGGAGGGTTTCTGTCCTCCTGTAATTCCGGCTTTAGCGTATGATTCTAAGATGGTGGATCCGACCGGTCATTGCCCGAAGAACTATTCTCTCCTTCCTCCATAGTCTGATTAGTCTCCACAAACAATGGGCTCCATGAATTCATCTCTTCATTAACCCATACTGGGTATGAGGTGTTTTTCCAATTAATGACAATTTCTTCTTCTATCCTACTTCCGATATTTGTGAGTAAGTAGCAGCACGCAAATGAGTTATCATCATCCTCCCAAGAGAATTCCGAAGGTAAGATTGTTCTACCAAACGCTTCACCAATTTTATCGAACGTGGTTGCATCCCTTATGATAAACGGCACCCCTTTAATCTTCAATCCCGCGATTCTTTGATATGGTATTTCTTGGCCGTCTCATAGAGCCAATGAATGAAAATATTTTTTCCAAACCGATTCATGTTGGGATAGGAAGTTCCTAGCTTCGAGGGTGCTCTTGAAGATGATCATCATTTGTAGCCCTCCAACATACGAAATGCACGTTCCTTCAAGACCTACAGACCCCAACATAACTTTGGTGTTACACAGAGATTGAATGTCGATGGCCTCCCCGAACAGAGCTCTTTTAGAGCACACTGAGGACGGGTACAAGGATGGATTATAGTTCAGAGAAACGATTTTCTTTGTTGGCAATGAAACCGGATGCCGATGAGGCGAGTCTTCCATCCGAAGAAGAGCTTCTTTAAATGACCTGTTGTCTCTAGTGGTACTTTTGAAAGGCTGATTAGGTTTTTGAGTGGTGTTACAACGTCCCACCGTGGTGTGTTGTCTCCCGGCTACTATCCGATTGTGGTAGTGACTTGAATCCATCTAAAATTTGTTGTTGTTTTTGTCATATTTTGCAATCGTTACTGTAAGTTTACTCCTTCCAATAACTATCAAGTCCATGTTGCTCAGAAGTGCATGCACATCTTTAAAGCCCTTGAATCTAACGAATTCAAAATAATTCCCCATTCTATCCCTTTTACGCGCAACATAAGCATCCACTATTCGCCCTAACTGTTGGAATGATTTCCATAGCTTCGTAGATGAGCAATCATCGGGAAGGTTGAACACAAGGAATTTGGTAGCCTCAGAAATCTTGACCCCGTTGATGGTTTCCGGTAAGTGACCCTAGTCCAGTCGTCTTGCTGCTCCAGCCGCCGGTACCGGAAGTCTCTAGTCGCTCCTTCTCTAACACCCTCTCACTCGTCTCACCCTAATACATAATTTGACTTTCATTACTATTTGATTGAAAATAAAAATTACATAATTAGATTTCAAAGTTTCTTATAATAACAGATAATTTAAAATAAATATGTTTTATTAGTATATTTAGTATTTTCTTTAAAAATATATTATTATTAAAAGATAAATGTGTAATTAATAAGAGAGAAAGACGAAAAAAATGATGAGAATGAATATGAAGACAACACGTGGCATGATAAAACGTTTATTTAATATATAGTATAGATATTATACATAAAGGAAACTGAAAATTATACATTGATTATTATTTCTGTTTATTTTCGTCCTTTTTTCTTTTTCTTTTTCTTCTTTTCCAACTGTTTTATCATCTCCTTCAATCTTATCAACTCCCTTTTTACTTCATCAGTTTCTCTTAACGCATGATCCAGGAATTCGATAAGAGTTCCAAGGTGAGCGGAAGGATAGTTATACTGAGGAGGACGATCTTGAATACCGAATAGTATATCATTGTATACATTTCGGTAAGGATCATATGGTGATATTGGAAAAGAGTTATTAATATAACTGTCCATCATGGTAGTATAAGTATAAGGATCTGTTTGACAAGTTGGAAAATGATCCAAGGATTCGGAAGGACTAGACTGGGTTTCCTCGGGTTCTTCTTGAGACAGGTTTTGGTATTATATGCTTTTTACACATATTGATATATAGAAAAAACAAGAAATAATATTTTTAACATACTTAAAGTTCAATGCATAACCAATAATTGCTTGTTTGTCAAATCTTTAACTTAACTATTAAGCTCATTTACCAGATACAACCTCTAAAGTTTGAGAAACCGACATCAACATAAAACGTGGATCTTAATTTTAGACGCAATAGACATAAGCACCCCAACACGTCATAACCTTCTTGAAACCATTCAAAATTGTCATCTATATCCCTAACAATTTTTTAAAATAATTCCCTAGATAGACGGAATCTCGCTCTAAACGACGCAGCATCGACCTTTGGGTTTTCAACAAAGTAATTATTCATTAGAACTTGATGAGCCGATTCCCGACCACGTGGCACATATTGTATATTTGACTGTGCCGTATCTTCAAGTTCGATTGTTGCAGCGGTCACTTTGGCAAGAAATTCAAGACTACTAGAATTGGATGAGTCGGAAGTAGACGATGATGGAAGAAAATTCATTGTGTTTAGTTGAAATATTTTTAAGAGTAGTAGAGTTATTTTTGTGTACAAAATGAATGGATTATAGATAATTTATAGGGTGAAAATATGGAAAAAGGTTTTTTTTTAATGTAAAACGGTCAAAAGACCGTTGTCGAACGTTCCAATTCTCGGATTCAACCACGGGTTCACGTTCCCAGAATCGAACCCGTCAGACAAACCCGCTATGGTTGCGACGCTGTTCCCTAACCCGTTATTTCCTAGCCCCTTGCACCCTAAAAGACTCAAGTTTTAACATTAAGCATTGTTTTTTTGTTGTTTATGTAATTCATATTTTTTTTAATTTTAACATTAAACATAACACTATTCATAGGTTTGGTAGTTGTTATATATATATATATATATATATATATTATATTATATGGAGTTTCACGTAAAAAGTGAATTTTCGCTAAGAAATGATTTCTTTTCTAACCGAAACCAGGTCAAACGAACTCCGATTGAGCTCATTCCAGCGGCGTTGCAACCGGCTCATCGAGTTTATTTTTTTTGAGGGGGTAGTAGGATTTAGGTTTTTGGGGGTTGGGGGTGGGTTTTAGGTTTTTGGGGGTTGGGGGATTTAGGTTTTTGAGGGGTGGGGTGGGGGTTTTAGGTTTTTTGAGGGGTGGGGTGGGTAGGTTTATGTTTTCGAGGGGTGGGGGTTGAAGGATTTAGGTTTTTGGGGGGTAGGTTGGGGTGGTTAGGTTTTTGGGTTTAGCTTTAACGTTTAGATTTTAGGGTTTAGCTCTAGGCTTTATTTCGACGAGCCGGTTCTAACGCCGCTGGAATTAGTTCAATCAGAGTTCGTTTGACTCAGTTTCTTAGGTTTCTTAATAAAAATTCACTTATTAGCGGAAACTTCCCTTATATATATATATATATATTTATATAGGGTTAGGATCTTTTGAGAACTTATAAATACTTTAGAACTAGCAAGAACTTGTCAAAAAACTAATTAAAACCATTTTTTTGTTTTCACTACCTTTATTATTAAAATACAACATAAAAAATGATTTATCTCTCCAATTAATTTATCTTTTCTCTCTAAATTATTCTTAAAAAAATTTATACACATGTCACACCCCGTCTCAGGCACCCCTTGGACGTGTGCGACACCGATTGTTATCTGCTTTGATTTAAGAGTTTTTATAAAACACAGCAGAAGTCTTTTTCACAAGGATCGTTTGAACATTTGTATCAACCTCAAGGGTTGTATTTGTAAATATCAAGACCCAGTTGGAAAACAAAAGTCTCGTATTTATTTCATAAACACAAGGAATTAAATATTCTTTTTCATTTGATTACAAAACAGAGTTTGAAATCAATACATCTCTTGTCTCTTATGGACAAGTTCAAGCCACTGGAGATAGTACTATCCAAGGTTGATTAATTCCTTCCTCCTATCTCCTCTTTTATCTTTTAGGATTTCCTATGTACGAGGCCTGAGAATTCAACGTGCAAGTTATCATTTCTCAATATTCATTTCTGGGTCAGATCTTATGTCTGCCCGAATCCCCTTTTTCCTTTTCTTTTTATTCATTTCCTGATAACGTTTTGAAAATGAAACGTCAGCGCGAACGCCGGTGAATACAATTATCTTGACAGTAAAATCATTTGACATAAACAAGTATTAATTTCATAATCACAACTTTTTGTTCAATCTACATACTCATCAGGCCCGTCCTGTTCAATCGCACCACAGTATACACTAGCGTCATAGCTTATAACAACGGACATGTCTACGCCTCCGAATTTGTTATAAGATAAGCACCAGCCGCAATCCAGGACTTTCACCCGAGACCCGTGAATCCCTTGCAAGTTTTACGTATACCTATGGCCTGAATGCCTCCACGTAGAAGAACGTTGAGCATTATTCCCTTAACCTTTATTTGGACATTTTCGTAAATGTAAATGTTTGACACAAGTTTTGAAAGAGATAAAGTATTCACCTTGATAATAGAAATGAGCCTTTAAGTTGGAATTTATAGAATCAACCTCCTAACTTTGATTTCTCTAGCGTATCAGCACTTCTACGAGCGTTTCTTCTTACACATGGCACTAAAACGAGCAGGAGTTGGACCGGGATTGTCAGGAGTGGGCTATGGAAGCTCTGGAACGAATTTAGAGTGAATTGATTGTTTTAGTTAGGAGAAAATCGAATGAATCCGGCCAACTATTTATAGGGAAAATTTTGGAGTCGTGACAGACCGTTACGGGTGGTGACGGTCCGTCATCAGATTAGGGCATGCGCAGTCATAAGCCACGTGTCATCCTCTCATCAGTTTACAGCGTGATGAACCGTTACCAGGCATGACGGTCCGTTACGGAGTGATACGTGGCGCACCTTAGAGTTTTGCGGCTGTGACGGACCGTTACATGGCGTGACGGTCCGTTATAGGGTTTCCACGCGTCAGATTGTAACCATGAGTCACTAGACACGTGGCAAGCCATCATTGCATGCGTGCTTAGCCCGTAACTTGATTTTGAACCTTGATCTTTGGTATATTTACACTTATAGTCTTTGTGGTTTGTACCTTTGTTAAATCTAGGACATTTTTGTGTCAGGTGTTACAACACATGTGTAAATGGTAAACACTTACACATGTGTAAGTAGTAAACTTAAACATGTGTAGAATTTTTTTAATATATGAATACATATAAATTTACATATATAAATACATTTTTTGTTGTTATATTCTAATAATAAAGGTAGTAAAAACAAAAAAAATGTTTTGATTGGTTTTTTGATGAGTTCTAAACATATTTAGGTGTTCTCAAATTATCCATTCCCTATTTATATATATATATATATATATATATATGTATGTATTTTATACAATTTTGTAATCAATTTTTGAAGCGAATAATAAGAAAAATAGCTAGAAAATATATTTATTCCAAAATTGTATTTTAACCAATTGCGTACAATTTTAATTTACGTGATAAAATATTTGTTACGTTTTAAACTTAACCTACAATCGAATTGCATCAAACTCAAACTCTGTTATATATATAACACGTTTTGTTTTGTACCAATTAACTTTTACAATCGTATACAACTCAAAGTCAATTTTTAAAACAAATTACGTTTACACCTATAAATATTATTATATAAGAAGACAAACTATCGCAAATTACTGTGCAAAAAGCTAGGAAAATGAAATACATAATATCATTGTTGTTCATTCTTCAAGCAATCAACAATTATGATAGTCTTGCCAAAGCTCAACTTCCTCTGAGAGACAGGCATCTTTGTAGAGGTGGTGATTTCAAAAGCAACACCATCCAAAAAAACCAATCTTGGCGTTACTTAAGAAGAACTCAACCTACCATGGTTTTCACCATAGCCAAAACCTGAAGAGCAAGTTAGCGCCAGCTTTCTTTGTACCCCAAAAATCCAAGGCCTTTGCGAGTGTTGTTTCAAGAACGTGGTCGCGACTCTTTGAAAAAGCTGCCCTAAACAAAACGAAGGTGTAGCGTGAGGCAGCCACAATTTTTTAACTTGTATTGCGCGTTACTCTACGGGTCGTAAAATTCTGTCAGTGCTTGATGATTTGGCTTGGTACAGTTATTTTTTCCCGGATGATTTTGTGAAAGCTGTTGAGTTGGAGAAGACCGTGGATAGTTTGGCAAGTAAGTTAAAGGAGCAAGCAGCCGGAGGTGATGCTCTTCAAAAAGGAAGTGTAAATTATGACAACGATGAACTCTCTCTGTTCATGGTTATGCAGTGTACACCTGATTTAACGATTGCCTTAAATGTTTATCCAAGGCAAGTATTGAGCTCCGTACTAGAAAAAAGATCTTTAATGCAAGAGTTCTCTCTACCAATTGTTATGCATTTGGATCCTCCTTCTGAGTTTGATTCTCACGAATGTTGATGTTAAAAAGTGTTATTGCACGTGAGTTGTTGAATCAAAATTATGTATTAAATTAATGTTGGATAAATGTCCGTAGTAAGAATGGATCAAATACATTGAATAATGAAATGGATTTGTATCAGCTCTCTATCATTCCACCCCACATGAGAAGAACTCGATCTCGTCTTGAAAGTCGTCTTTCACTCTTGTTTTCAAGTTTTTAATGAGAATCAAAAAAATTCGTAACATTATTTTCAGGTTATCAATGAGAATAAAAAAAAAATCCCCAATCTTCTCTCTAGTTAACAGACTGCCTTCTAAAAAGATCATTAAAATTTTCATATTATATATATATATATCGTGAATGGTTGATTTTTTTCACATTCGATCCACGTAACCTAAAGAAAAACAACCGGCCGCTAGAAAACATGCATGTCTATTGTTCTCCAATCTTATTTGGATATTGTACAAGGTCTGTCCAAGATTTTGGCAACTCAAAAACATAAGAAATGTTGGTATGCAAACCTCATATTTTATAAAATTGTCTATGCTATATTATAGAGTAAATTACACCGATTGTCCTTTAATTATATATGAAATTACACCCTATGTCATTTGACTTAAATAAGCACATATATTGTCCTTATCAATGAAGAAGGGAATGAGGGAAGGTTTGGAGAAGAAGACAGGGTGGGGTGGATGGATATATAGAGTGGGTTTTGAGAAATTACATAAATTGTCCTTTAATGGGTTAAAAGGTCTCCAAAATTTAACAGAAAAACTTAACACCAATTAATGTAAACGACATAGAGCGTGCAAAAATTTCTAAATAAGGACAATGTCTGTATTTATTGAAGTCAAAGGACATAAAGTGTAATTTCATATATAATTAAAGGACAATCTGTGTAATTTACTCTATATTATAATACATATTAGGATGATAAAAAGACAATTTTACATAGTTTAAAAAATGTAAGTAATTACAACTTTTAAAACATATGGTACAATTCTTTAAAACATATTGTTGACTTTTAAACCAACTTCCCCACTTATTTTTAAACGGCCATAAGTTTTTATACGTTAATATTTAAAAAAGTATACCATAAAAACGAGCATTTTATTTTCTTTAATTTGAGCATAACATTGCTATAGTTTTTTTTTAAATTTAAAAAAAGTAACATGCTACGTGATTACTAGTGTATGTGTTCCCCGACACATCGTGTGTGCACCCCTCTAGTTATAATATAAATAAGTAACTTGGATTGACACATGTCAACTTCTAGTGAAATCTAGATTTTTGTTTTTAGCTTCTCTATTCTATTAAATGATAATAATTTTAAATAATTAAGTATCTAAAATTTATTCTAATATTTAATTAAAACTTACCGAACCAAATCGAGCACACACTAAACATATTTAGGAACGTTTTTACGATAATTAATGTGTTTAAGTTTTATTTAGTGTTAATAAATTTAATAATTGGTGAAATTATTAAATTTAAAATAAAAAGTAAATTGGTGAATATTTATAAAAGAAAGAAAATATTAAAACATTTAAAAAGAAGAAACCTCACTGCATTGTGCAATCAATTCCATCTTCTTTTTGTTTCATATTGTCAATGGCGATCCATCTCAAGCGATTGGCTAATGTTATTAGCCCCCCAAATTCCATCTTCAACCCCATTTCTGGTAAATCATTTATTTTAGATTCGCACTCTTCATTACCGGAGAAAATAATCTCAAGTTTTAGTAGCCGCCATGAATTCTCTGCTTGCTCCGCCGGGATAACCGGGCACATAGCCTCTGGTAAGCTAAATTCACAAAATTTATTATGAATTGGTTGATTGTTCTTTCTACCAGCGTATTATTGCATTTTACCTGTTTGATGAAATGCCTATATGAACATTATAGTTTTAATATTGGTGAGTTCAAGTCATAGACACTTAGGGTATGGATTTGCTACACGAAAAGGGTATTAGGTTGCATTGTCTTATTAATCACTTGCAGTTTGTCGAAATCATATCTTCATGAATGACCTTTATTAATGTCCTGATGGCTCTAAGATATTTGCACATCAGGTGTTCGATAAAATGTCTCTTTGAGCAATACTATTATCTTAAGGCGTGAAGTTTTGGACACGACGTAAAGTTTAAGGGATTTATAGTTAAGATGTAAACGGCCGCAAATTGTTGTTAAGACATTTTTTACTAATGAATATCTTATACCAAACAGAGTACACTAGAAAGTCAGGCCTATTGTAGTTTCAACTTTGATAATGGACTAACTCATACTTGCATATTCTTGTAATCCAAGATTAGAAGATGTTGAGGAAAGGGGCCGCCATGAATTTTTGAAATGGCACAAAGGAGGGATGTTTCATAAGTCAGCAAGCATTGATCCCACGGCATTAATAGATTTTGGTGCAGTAGTCCATTCAGGGTCATTTGTGGGTGGAAATGTTCATGTAGGATCAGGAGCTGTTGTTGGCCCCAACGTGACAATTGGCCAATCGACGAAGATAGGGTATGCTCATGTGCCCCTCTTCGAACAGTTATTTTTCATTAGTTTATTTCCTACCACGGTCTTAACTCTTAAGATGTTCATATATATTGGAAAGTTTGAATGGGATTGAATCAAAAGATGGTGAATACTGAACAAATTTCTATACTTAATTTTATCTATTAAGAAATATATACATGCCCATCTTGAAACATTAGATAGAACCTTTAATAATTACTTTGGTCTCAATTTGTCTGTTTTACCTTTTCCATGATTTCCTCTAAAATGTAATATTAACTTCTACATTTCATCAGGTATAATGTTGCACTTGCAAATTGCACAATTGGTGATTCATGTGTCATCCATCATGGGGTCTGCATCGGTCAAGATGGTAAAATAAACTTTAATAAAATTATTACTTGTGGAGAAGTAGAAGTGTTAAACAATAATATAGTATATTTTTTTTATCTATTACGAAATTTTGCAGCAGCTCCTCGGGTCTTTGTGGACATTATATTCGAAAGATTTGAATTTCAAAATTGGTAATAAAGTCATTCTTTTCAGGTTTTGGTTTTTTTATGGATGAGAATGGGGCCATGGTGAAGAAGCCTCAAGTTAGTAATCTGCATTTGTTTCCTATTAAACCTTCTTTCAGTTTTCATATCTGTGCCTGTTTGTTAGCTTTTTCTAAAACTATAATTATTCGACATTAATTCAATTTTGTGTCCTCTTTAATTTTTCCTTTAACCTTTAGGCCCTGAAAGCTCATATAGGGAATAATGTTGAGATTGGTGCAAATTCATGCATTGACAGGGGCAGGTGAGCTTATATTGTTTTCTTTCTGTAAAGCTCTCAGACATGAAGTGTTCTGTGAGTTGATGCACTTGCATGTCAATATTAGAGAAATGACATTTACCCATTTTGTTTGGCAGTTGGAGGGACACTATGATAGGTGATCATTCAAAGATAGACAATTTAGTCCAGGTGTGTATCATGTTTCATTAAATTTTTCATCAACCATGACCCCACATGAGTTCTTTAACTTTAATTTCCAGATAGGTCACAATGTAGTGATTGGCAAGTGTTGCATGTTATGTGGGCAAGTTGGCATCGCAGGTTCTGTAACGTATGCTGTCTTATTTTTTTTATTTCTTATGTTTTTTTAGTCTTGATAACTATTCTACATAATCTAGTTGAGTTTCAAAATAACCTATGTGTTTTGACACTGCTTTCCTGTTTAGGATAGGTGATTATGTAACTTTAGGTGGAAGGGTTGGGGTTCGTGATCATGTTACCATTGCGTCAAAGGTACGTGTTGAATTTTTGTAGACAAACAAATTTTGACCATCATGTTCATGTCTTCATATCATGTGACCCATATCGATAAAAGTTGCTGAAAGAACGCCTTGGGCTGCAGGTGCGTCTAGCAGCTGCTAGCTGTGTGACCAAGGATATTACTAAACCTGGTGACTATGGTGGTTTCCCTGCTGTAAGGATATTTATCATATGTTTTATTTTATATTTAATAAAATAAGCTATGTATGCTATTAAGCTTTGAGCTGATATTTTCCACTAACAATCCAAACAGGTCCCAATTCGTGAATGGCGAAGACAAGTAGCTAGTCGTAGCCAAACATTGAAGTAAAGAGACTCCAGTTTTTTTCGCTTTTAAAGTACCTAGTGCGTATTAACTGAGGCTCAACTATCATGTTTTTTTCGCTTTTAAAGTACCTAGTGTGTATACGTCCCCCAACCCAGTATAACCTGTATTATGTCGGTTTGAATTGAACCTTTGATTGGGCGTTAGTACCGATAGAATAGAAGTGCTAATGGTCAACAGGAATGTTATTTCTGATGGTAAGACTATGTGTAATGGTAGGATGAAGGTGGTGGATTTTTGATGCCACATAGTCGCCACGTAGACCAGAGCCTCCTTCACCCACACCCTCACCTAAGTGTGTAATGGTGTGGGTGAGGGTGGCAGCTTGTTAGTGTGTTTGTGTGAGAGAGGGCTAAAATTAAATGTGTTTGTGTGTGTCTCCTTCCTCATGCCCGTTAACACCCTCACATTCCCCCTCTCACGCCCCCCTCACCTCCACCCGGCGCGGTGTTTCACGCCCGTGGTGGGGTGAGGTGGCACCACACCCTCACACTCACGGGCTCACTACGTTTAGTCTAAGTAGAAGTGCTAATGGTCAACAGGAATGTTACTGCTGATGGTATGTTATTGTTGATCATTATATTTTATACTTTACAACTAAAATTCAAATATAACACCAACCACTTTTCACAACATTGAGAAGATATTTGCCTGCCCAAGACATTCTTAACAAAACAGCCCCCAATGAGCAACAAACCATATCGATCCAAACAGAACCCGGTAAGCAGTGTGTAAACATGAAGTATACATAATTAATAAAATGCCTATAACTTTTCATATACATATTAACATATACTATAATCATCCCCTTTAATTGGAAAACTGTTCGACGAATAACCCCTACCTTAACATTTCTAGTAGCGTTTTGAGATTCGTGGCATCGAGCACCTGGTTTTTCGGTCTTGGTAGAGTCTCAATACAGTAACTGCAGTTTCTTCTATTGCTTTCCCAGTCACTTCTGTGACCATCATGAATAATACATTAACACCAACTTTAAAAGATTTGAACTTTATATCAATGATTATACAAATATATATATAGATATTAGAGAACTGACCGATTACTGGGCAAGTGGGATTCTGTGCAAAAATCTTGCAAGCAAAATCAAGCTCCTCCCGCACATGATCCATCTCTGAATAATTAGTTCTTACTTGTTCGGTGAATCCTAAGGTTTTTGCTCTTGCTCTTCTTATAGTTTGCAAAACAACTGAATTTATAGTCAAAGCAAAAATCTTCTCCTGGTCAATCTTGAATAAAGTATTTGGCAATGGTACTCCCATAACAATAGGCACATTTGCCACTTTAAATCCTTTTTGTGCTAAGTAGATAGACAATGGAGTTTTTCCTGTTCGTGAAACGCCAGCAAGAACAATGTCTGCTTTATGTAAGTTCTGAGGTAAAGCTCCATCATCCTGCTTTATGGTGAACTCGATTGCATCAATTCTCTTGAAGTAATCTTCGGTCAGTGGGAATTTCCTGCCCGGAGCACCACGAGGTAGACCGGAAGGTGAAACCCCTAAATGTAATGCAATTGCCTCTGTGATTGGGCTAAGTAAATCAGTGGATGGAACACCCCATCTTTTGCAGGCATGTCGGGCCGAAGCTGCCATGTTTTCATCAGCTAGTGTGTATATCAGCATTGCTCCTTCCCGAGCTGATTGCTTTATTACCTCCATAAGTCGTTCAACATCGTCAATCTGTTATGAAAAGATAATTACGAGGATACGTGATATGGAATGTTGATTGAAGTCATGATGATCACATACTCATAGTTGTCAATAGCGCTGGTAGCGGGCGCTATAGCGCGCTACCTAGCGAATCGGCAGGTGACCGCTATTTCCATATAGCGACTGCATAGCGACCCAATAGCGTTTTTTCTTTTTTTTTAATTATTTTTTAATTTTTTACTTGATTAATAAAAATAGGGTTGCTAATAACCCTAATATATGAAGATTTAGATGGTTATTGATTATAATTGCTACAAATCCTACAATAGTTGAATATAAATTATTTCTAAAAATTTATAGCAGTGTATCGCTAAACGTGAAATAGCGCCCGCTATTCGCTACGTAGCGTATAGGTTGCTTGTCGCTATTTACCGCTATTCTCTATTGACAACTATGCACATACTCAACTGTGTGATTGACTCACAAATTCTGGTTATTTAAGGATTTACTCGTAAACTGATTATCGAGCCCTAAATTATCAGATAATAAGAATAAGCATCACAGCACAATAATCAGATAATCAACACAAGGCTAAACTTCAGTTCAACTTGAATTCATAATATAAACTTTTCGGTTTCTAATTATGGAGCCCTAAATAATCAGATAACAAGAATAAGCATCACAGGACAATAATCAGATAATCAATGCAAGGCTAAACTTCAGTTAACACTTGAATCCATAATATGAACTTTTAGGTTTTTAATTATTGAGTCCTAAATAATCAGATAACTAGAATTAAGTATCACAGGACAATAATCAGATAACCAACGCAAGGCTAAAGTTCAGTTAAAACTTGAATTCATAATATGAACTTTTAGGTTTTTATAACTATGGATGATTGAAGTGTGGATTACCCCGGAGAACAAGTGAGTGTTGACCGGACAACCACGATCCACCAAGCAATGCTCGAATTGACCTAACGCAGCGTTTACCGAATGCTCCGCCGTCCATCCTGTGCCATCGGAAACCATGTAAATATGTTTCGCTCCGGCAGCCGTCGATTCCTCCATCTCCGCTACACAACCGTCTTCCTCTTCAGAAGAATATAACGGACTAGCAGTAGAAGATTCACTATCACGTGACCGACGATCAACAACCTCTGTGTTCTGCAGCAGCGTTCGTTGAACTGGACGATCCAGTTTCACGCCTGATCTGATTGCGCGAGCTCGAGACCATCGGATCAACTGAGAGCTACCTTTGTTGAACTTACGACGGTCAGATTCCGGTGGGCGGTGGCTGGTTTGGTTAGGGTCAGGTGTAGGTCCAGCAATCGGCGGTGTGTATTTTGGGGCAAGATTGAATAAGCTAACGGTGGATGAAGATATCATCGTTTTCCAATTTCCAGATCTTTTTTAAATACTTCTGTATGATTGTCGTAAGAAACTTGTGGGGTCACTTCTCTAGTTTTGTTTTTGGCTTAAAATAACGTTTTTAGTTGGGGACTACTAACCACACACGGGAATTGCTAAATGGACTTGGCCATATACGCATCGTATAGGGCAATACGATGCGTATATCCCTTCACAATTTCCCATGCCTGACATCCTCGTACAACCTGGTCATTCAAACCTCGTATACGCATCGTATAGGTCAATACGATGCGTATAGCGTACGAGGTACTTTCTGCTACTAGTCAACCATCACATCGCTATACGCCACGTATAGATCTATACGGAGCGTATAGCGATGTGATGTTGACTAGTTGCAGAAAGTACCTCGTACGCTATACGCATCGTATTGACCTATACGATGCGTATACGAGGTTTGACCAGGTTTGACCCGAATCCTATACGCACCGTATTGCCCTATACGATGCGTATAGGGGCCAAATTTTGTGTATTTAACCATGCAAAATTCTCATTCGAACGTATCGTTCAAAAAAATTTCAAACAATCTCTCAAAAATTATAAACATGTCTTGGTGGTGGGATGGTAACTACGGTTTTCAGGTATATTCTAACGAGTCGCTGGAAAACAACCCGCAAAGTTCTGGCGTTCAAGAGGTGAACTGGGAGGAGGTCTCGTCCGACGTTTATTCTAATCAACGGGTAAGGCTTCCAGATTTGAACGAGCCACTGAGCAATCCCGAGTTCGTATACGGTGAACCGTCTTACCTTACACAACCCACGAACGACTTCGTATACGGTGAAGTCTCCTCCCCGACACAACAAACTAACAACTTCGTGTGCGGTGAAGTCTCTTACCCGACACAACAAACCGACGACTCCAAAGACGAAGAACAAAACCATCAAAATGTGTCGTATAAAACTGACCAGAATTTTCAGTCTCGTGAACAGTTGGTGGATTGGGCTATGCGGAGAGGACGTGAGAATGGTTACGTCCTTGTCACCCGACGATCGAGGAGAAAAGGCGACGATCCGACGGAACCGTTTATCAAGGTGTGGCTTGTGTGTGACCGTCACGGCGAACGTGCGTCTACTGCCACGGTTAGACGTGCCGGTAGCAAAAAAATAGGTTGTCCCTTTAAATTGGAAGGAGAGTATCAAGAAAATACTGGTGATTGGAAATTAACGGTGAAGGATGACAGTCATAACCACGATCCTAGTCAACATCTTGTGGCGCACTCGTTTGCAAGGAGACTGTGTCAGTCGGAACAACTTTTGGTGGGGAAGTTGTACTCGCAAAACATGTTGCCACGAAACATTCTGGCAACTATAAGGGAACAAAACCCAGAGAGTAGTTGCATTAAAAAGGACATTTATAATGCTATACAAAAGATAAAAAACGAAACGAGAGTCGGTGAAACTCCAATACAGATTCTGGAAAACCTGCTTTCTTCTAAAAAATACGTCTACTATACTCGAGAAGATCCTGTCACAAATAGTGTGGAGGAGATATTCTTTGTTCATCCGAAATCGTACGAGATGTGGCGTGCTTTCCCGCACGTGTTGATGATCGACGCGACCTACAAAACAAACATGTATAAACTTCCATTTGTCCAAGTGGTCGGTGTGACCTCCACACACCAGTCGTTTTGCGTCGCTCATGCATTTATATCAAAAGAACGGGAGGAAAACTTCGTCTGGGTGCTACTTCAAATAAAAGCAATGTTGCAAAAGTGTATGGAGCCGCGTGTGATAGTAACAGATAGGGACAAAGCTCTTATGAACGCGTGTGATAAAATATTTCCGGGCTGTTCCAAGAACCTATGTCGGTGGCACATACACGAGAATATCGCAAAACATTGCAGGGCATCATTTACAGACGAAGACTGGAAAAATTTCAAGTATTCATGGTCGGTATTATGTGAGTCTCCCACGCCAGATATATACCAGTACAACTTCAACCGGCTTTACGAACGTCTGTATGCAGCCAAACGAGGAAGTAAGTTTTAAATATTAAATATTTAATATTTTCAGTATTTAAATATTTATTCAATATTAAATATTTTTCCAGGAGTTATAGATTATGTGACTAAAAATTGGCTGGACCCGTATAAAGAAAAGTTTGTATCGGCGTGGTCCAACAGAAACCTCAATTTTGGTCAACATACAACGAACCGAGTCGAGAGCCAGCATTCGCTCTTAAAGAGCTATCTTAGAAACGCTAACAGCTCGCTAGATAGACTTGTTGGGTTTGTTGATGAAATTGTATCAGATCAGTATTATCAGTTACAGTTTGGGTTTGGAACAAGCCTGATAAGGAAAATGGACAGCCACATAGCTATTGAATTGTTTGATAACCTGCACGGTAAAGTTTCACATAAAGCTCTAGATTTGATAGAAAACGAGTGGTACAAGTTATCAAATATACGGAAACAAAATGCAACGTGTGGGTGCCAACTTTTCAGTAGTTGTGGGTTGCCGTGTGCTTGTCGTCTGGCAGATATCGAAGCTACAGGTAAACTGTTCTGACTATTTAGTATTTGTGGGTTGCCGTGTGCTTTTCAAAATGTTCTGACTATTTCGTTTAAAATACAGGTGGCATAATCCCTCTAGATGCGGTGGACGTCTTCTGGAGGAAACTTGATTTAAAACCGTCGTTTGTCGATGATGAAAATGTAGACGTGGATAAGGTACTGGGTCAAGTGAGAAACAAAATCATGTCACAACCCGATCAGGTCAAAAGAAGTATGCTGTCGAGAATCGCATGGGTTGTCTTTCCGAGCAAAAGTAACAAGAAAGCGCCTATGGTACAAGAAGATACTCGCGGTCGTCCAACTTTGAAAAAGCAACAACAAAGGAAACAGGATGTCGCGAGAAACAGCTCATTCACAGGATCCCAACCGAGCAAATGTGACCATGCGAGACACAGCTCGTATATTGCGTCACAAGAGTCTATACAAGCGAGTTCGGTCTTTCAACACAGTCGTTCAACGAAGGGTAAAGGAAAGCAACCGCAAGATGATAACGCCCATCTAGGGTTTCCATTGATTACGGGGAAAGATGCGGTTAACAATATAAAATGTTTTAAGGATTCGATACCGTCTGTGTTTCATCCGTACATTTCACATATACAGGATGTAAATCCAGACGGTAACTGTGGTTTTCGATCGGTAGCTTTGGGCTTAGGGTTAAATGAAAACCGGTGGCTCTTTATCCGACAACAACTTCTAAATGAGATGGACAATAAAGAGGAATGGTGGAGAACTGTTTTTGACAGAGTCGCCTTTCAAGAGTATGATAGGCTACGTCACACAATAGATTGGCAGTATGTGAAAGCCGCACCAGTTAGTCGTTGGATGTCGATGCCATACACAGGACTCCTAATTGCTCAAAGATTTGGGGTGATTGTTCATCTTTTAAGCATCAACGGTAATCAAACATTTTTTCCATTGTGGTTTGGTCCTAACGTTCACGCTCAACATCAAGTCGTATCGTTAGTTCACGTCAACAATGATCATTTCATCCACGTCAAGTTAGACGGAGAATTTCCGATTCCTACGCCGAATGCACTTTGGAATTTGCACCGAAATGATGATGCAGCAAAATGGGAAAATATATACAATGATCGTATTGAACGATTTAAGAAAATAATGGCTACTAATAGATCTAGATTTCCATAATATTTCACGAATCTCGGATGATATTTGTTTAAAATTGTATTGTAACTATTTTTGAATTAATTTTATGGTTATTTTAAATATTTTTATTTAATTATAGCTGATTATAATTAAACTACTAATACGTGTGATTAATTTTAATTAAATATAATTATAATTAATTTTTATTCAATATTCTATACGCCACGTATAGTCCAATACGTAGCGTATAGAATATAAATCAGAGGGAATTCAAAATTTTGACATATACGACACGTATTGATCAATACGTGGCGTATAGAATACCAAACGTTGCTGAAGATACGACACGTATTGATCTATACGTGGCGTATAGACTTTTGTTATATCAGTTTTGCCTCACGTACTGACCCAAACGAACCAAACAAACAAACACAAAGCCATACGCTACCCGCTCGTTGATTTGGATTGTGGCCTCAAAAAAACTTTGTAAAGGTACGTGTCTCAACCCACGATCATTAATGTTAGGTTTTAATTGAATATTAGCGGGTAAAACTGGGTAGATTAGCGATTTTTAGGTCTGAACTTAAGAGCTATACGCTACGTATAGGGCTATACGTGGCGTATAGTTCGTCCTAGGAAGACGATGAAGCCATACGCCACGTATAAATCTATACGCTGCGTATGGCTTGGTTTACTCGGTCACTAGCCTGCGTATGGTCTTAACTGGTCGCGTATGGCTTGGTTTACCCGGCAACTCGCCCGCGTATGGCTTAATTGGCCTGCGTATGGCTTATTTTGCCCGGCAACCGCCTATACGCCACGTATAAGCCTATACGTGGCGTATAGGTTTTTAAAAAATTAATAATTATTTATTATTTAAAATTAAAAACAATATATTATTATTATTTATTATTTAAAATTAAAAACAATATATTATTATTATTTATTATTTAAAATTAAAAACAATATAATATTATTATTTATTATTTAAAATTAAAAACAATATATTATTATTATTTATTATTTAAAATTAAAAACAATATATTATTATTATTTATTATTTAAAATTAAAAACAATATTATATTATTATTTATAATTTAAAATTTAAACAATATTATATTATTATTTATTATTTAAAATTTAAACAATATTATATTATTATTTAAATTAAAAAATTAAAAACAATTAATTATTATCAGATATGGCGGATCATAATGATATTGAGATGGATCAGCTAGACGATCTTGCGCACTACCCATTTCTGGATTTTCCGCCCGATACGGAGGCTTTTTCCCGTTGCCAGAAGCTCCGGGAGGTGCAGATGGGTCCAGGTACGGCGGTGGATTGGGCCCTCCTCGAGGAGGTGCAAGAGGCCGAGCGAGCCAGGGCCATCATCGGCGAGGACACGCCATGGTCGCGTCTTTTTGACCTTTCTTTTGCGGAGACATACCGAGAGCTGGTCGTCGAGTTTCTTTCGACGTTCATCTACTCAGAGACTGGGCTGCAGCCTCTACCCGGAGAGGCGCCGGATATTGACCCGGATCGTATTTCTTTTTCTATTTTTGGGGTCGTTTACCGTCAGACCCTCAGTCAGTGGGCCGTCACGACGGGCTTATACTACGAGCCTGAGACGGTGACGCCGCTTTTCACCGAGGCGGTGACAGAGGTGGACAAGGAGGAACTCCTTGTTTTTTGGGGCTTGATTTCAGATAGTCCTTGGTTGGGTACCAAGGGGAGGGTCTCGGGTATTAGAGACCCTTTGTATAGATATCTGCACCGGCTTATTTCGACGTCGATCGCACCGCGTCTGAAAAGCCGTGAGTGGTGCACTGATAGAGATCTTTTCTTCCTTTTCTGCCTGCTTACTGGGAGGCGGTGCGACCTGTCCACTAGCATGGCGCTTTATTTTGCTTCTGCCTATATGCGACAGAAGCGCGGACTTTTATATGGCGGTGCTTTCATCACGCATATCATGCGGTCGGTCTTACCATTTGACCAGCATGAGCCTGCGATGTTACCGGCCATTCCCCCTGTCCGATTAGACCGTCGCACGGCGAGCGGCATGCGCATCACGCACCGATTCCCGCAGGGCCTTCGGTTCGTAGGGGCCGTCCAGGACCAGGTTTGGGTCCCGGTGCCGTTGCCGCAGATGCCTGGACAGGGGGACCCGCATATGCCTCAGCCGCTACAGGGTATAGCGATTGAGGACGAGCCGCCACACGTCGAGCAGGTCCACGAGCATCCGCCACAGCATCCCCGACACGTACGTCGGTCTGTTAGGCTGGATAGGGCTACCCAGGCAGTGCTTGATGGCCTTGTTGCCGACTCACGACGACAGGGTCGTCAACTCGATCGCATGGAGGACCTGATGATGTGGGCGGTTGGACAGCTCGTGAATCAGTCACGAGCCGCCGGCATCGAGCCACCCCCACTACCACCGCCACGTCATTATCCGGACGACCCCGTTCAGGGTGAGGGCGGGGCGGGTCAGGGTGACGCCGGAGCCGGTCAGGGTGACGGCGGAGACGGTTAGATTTAGTTCTTTTATTTGTATTTTGTTTCTTTCGTTGTTATGTATGTAAAACATTTTGATGTATATATTTAATTTTTTGATGTAATGTATATAATGTTTAGTTTATTTGTTTGGTTGTAATGTTTAATATTATGTTTGGTTGTAATGTTTAATATTTTGTTTGATTGTAATGTTTAATATTTTGTTTGGTTTGTAATGTTTAATATTTTGCTTGGTTATACTTTAAAAATTTAACAAATGTTTAAAAAAAATAAAATATACAAATGTTTATATAAATTAAAATAAAAATAAACAAAATATAAATAAATAAAAAAATATAATTAAATAAAAAATACCTATACGTGGCGTATAGGTCAATACGCCACGTATAGGATTCATAAACTCCAAATCTTCCAACTTTTGAAGCAAAAATATAACCCGTGCCTCATACGCTGCGTATAGGTCAATACGCCACGTATTGGACCAGCCGCCAGACAGAGAATGACACGTGGCATTCTGTTGGCAGTGACTGAATTCTATACGCCCTCGTATTGCCCTATACGAGGGCGTATAGATCGGCGGCGGGTCCAATTAGCAATATTCCGTGTGTGGTTAGAAAAAGCCTTTTAGTTTAACCGTTTAAATTTGACTTTTTTATTTTTTATTGTTTGTTTAATTGTATATAATATTGACAGTGGTGAGTGTAACCGCCGTCAATATGATTCCTAGCCGTTGGATCTTGCTGAGATTCAATCTCAGCCGTAATAAGTAGGCGGTTACTGAATTATAGGAGCGGTTCTGGACAGTTTTCTTATTCCGGTATTACCTTTCCATCTTCACCACATCCCCACTCCCTACGCCAATTCTGGAGTCGTTTTGGGAGTTACATCCGCCACCACCACCATTAAAATCAGCTTAACAAACGTCATTGCATCTCTATAACTTTTGCCGTATAAAAACCCCACTAGGTTTTTCACCTTCTCTTCATCTTTTCATCAAATCGATCATCCAAAATCCTTAAGAAGTCAATAAATTTTTCAAAATTCTTCACAAAATCACTCCTATTGTTCTGCTTCACGATTTTTGCTATGGGTGTACTCGTGATGTTTTTACTCATCCATCTATTATTCTGCTTCACGATTTTTGCTATGGGTGTACTCGTGATGTTTTTACTCATCCATCTATTGTTCTGCTTCATGATTTTTTAGTAAATCGATATGTCGAAGCAATATGTAGGGTTTCAACAACCTGATTAGGTATACGGAATCGCTGACGCTGGGGGAGGCTTAAAAAAGTAGGTACTCTTATTATTCTGGTAGTCATGCCATCGGCGGAGAAAAAATGCTTACTAACAACTAAGTACAACTTTAAGGTTCATCTTTCACTTCAATTTCTTTGAATTTGATAAATCTTACTGTCTAATTAGCTTCTGAATCTGGTTGAGATCCGAGATCCTGCCATTAAATGCCACAATAGTGTAAGTTACGGTAAAAATTTCAATGTACGGTTCTAATTTCTATTTTTTCACTGGTTTTTTCTATGCACGAGACTGTCCTCAGAAAAAAAACAAGCATAAGAGGGGCGTCTTCTCAGAATCGATACCAAAGTGGTCAGCTCTATCTGATAAGGTAATGAACGTCGTCTTCTGCGCCAGCTGCATCACTCTTCATTTTATTGCTGGAACTTCATGATATGCAAGGATTGACTACTATGAAAAGAAAGATAGTTAGAGTATAGACTCTCTACCTTTGCACATTCACATGAGGAAGGAAGGGAAGCTACAACGCCCTGCTTTAAAATGTCACCTGCATGTAGGTAAGGCGAATAATCCATCCCTCTCCTTAGTTTCACTATGTTCAACTAAATGAGTTGATAAACGAATCCCTTTCCTTTCTTTCAGTCGAGCTGAATGACATTCACCATCACCCGTCATCCAACATGGTTCGCACCAGCGTTATTTGACTCGCTTACTCCATACCTGCTTGGCTCTACTTCAACCACTACAACCTGACGGTCCCCTTACAGCTAAAAGAATGCGATAGAACACCTTTTCTGACATCAGGAGATGAAAGCAGTCAAGCAGGCAACAAACTTGGTGCAAGAAGACTAGGAACCGACGCTCTTAATGACAGTTACCGATCATAAATATGAACATGAGGAGATTTCCTTAGATGAGGAGGAAAAGGAGTCCAACAATTATTGGTTCTCATTATCTAAATACGTCAATCATAAGAAACCAGAATGGACGTGATTAGTTACTGAAAGGAATCAAGCCGGAGTTCCACAACTTAATGAAGAAATAGAAGAAGACAGATTGAGATGTCTTAGAATGGAAACAGAGAAATATATAGAAAAAGAAACGAAATCCTTAAAGGTAGCCAAGGAAACATTTGTTGTAGACATGGAGCATGATCGCGTTGTCAAGGTCAATAAAAAACAATATTAAATCTAATCCCTAGCTACCTTAAACTATAGTATAGTGAAGTAGGGTGTCGTATCTACAGGGAATTGGTGGACAGTGTTGTTTAAGAAAACTGTTTAAGTTCAGAGTAAAAAGCAACTAACTTTAAAAACTTTGAAAACAATTAAGAGAAAACAGATTGCTTCCAGCTTCAGATTGCAAGTTCGGTGATTACTGATTTGTACTAATTGGAAATCACATAGACATGACTTGTTTATTTCGTTTGATAAATTATCAACAACCAAGATAGTGACTGGGCTGAGCAACGATTGTAAAACCGAATGCTTGACACAAGTTAATTACCCAATAGTTAATTACCAACTCAGAATACTAAACATAAGCAAACAATGGTTCACGATTTAAAACCGAAAAACTGATGCATGCGATAATACAATCAACCAAAACTGTTTAATCAAACAAAACAAACTATAACATTCAAACAATCAAACAATTACAAGAATCTTAAACCAAATCAAATATGAATCAGATTATCACCTCACAAACAGATCCTACACATGGAAACTGTAACACTCTATTTTCAAACACTGATTATTAAATCATTAAAACACGCGGAAGTATTCGTCCCAAGAATTTTTTTTTATATCTTCGTGTGTCGCGAATAGTCGCCCCCTCCCTTCGCGTGGCGCGAGGGAGTCCAAAAAGGGCAGGTCGGGGAACCCAGGTCTTCGCGTGTCGCGAAGACCAGACCTGAATTCTTCGCGTGGCGCGAAGACCACTCCTTCACAAAAAGTTTGCCAGATCTGCATATTTCAACACTTAACCATTATTTTTTCAACTTTTACCATTTCAACATGACACTAAAATTTTCCCAACACTTGGGTTTTTGATAAAACATTCAAACAACATTCACATACACCAAAACACAAATTTGGGTATCAATTTTCATCCTTTTTAAGGTTTTCTAATTAACCCCCAAGAACCATCATATACGCATACGAGAACCCGCCAACGTCTTGGACTTGACTTTAACTACATCGGAGCTTTTCCTACATAACACCACATATATCACCATTAGTAATGAAGATAAAACATAACAAACAAATAAAATCTACTTGTTTTCACTCATTTGATCCGTTTCCACCCAATTTTCCATTATACTACATATCACTTGCATATCACCTTACATGTTTCATTCTTTTCAATTAACATTCACAATTAACGCATTTCCACTTCCACCTTGGCACATAGGCCATAACTTCATCACCACATTTCCATTATGATTCTTAGATCATAACTTCATATCCACATATCCATTATGGTACTTAGACTATAACTCCATATCCATATATCCATTATAGTATTAAAACTATAACTACATTCATTCACTTATTTGTACACCTCTATACACATTCATACCACACAACACATTATGCAACTAAGCAAATTATGCATACAACATTGCATATAACACCATTTTTTTTATCAATTACTAAGTAAGTGCAAAAGCACTTAACTTGTGGATTTGAAGGTCCCGATTCCACTTCACGTTTTGTAATTTGATTACCTAAACACATTCATCTAGTTTAGTAATCTAACATACATCAAAATCACATTTTAATTGGGTTCACAACCCAATTTCTCATTTTCAACTCAAACTGACCCGTTTGAGTTATACACATATCCAAACACCCTTTTTCACCCCAAACTCACCTACTTGAGTTTCATTATCCTTACATTAACACTAATTTTTTATTCAATAATTATTATTAAGTTAATTTGGTGTTTGTTCAAGTGTCTAACATCATATAAACACTTAATCATCATTAATTCAACATTCTATCATCATAATCCAAACACCCCCAAATTTCTCCATATGAACCCTAACTTCTCATAATCATAATCAAAAGGTTCTAAGATGTTAATCTCCATTCTTTACCTTTAGTTTAGCTAGATTATTAACAAACTAACACTAATTAACTACATGCATCATAAATTTTGGATTTCACCCAAAACCCACCAAGAACACATTAATGGTGAAATCAAAAGGAAGATAATCACTTACTTGATGTTAGGAAGGTGATGTGTGAGCCAAAACCTTTACAAAACAAGCCTCAAATGCACGATTTAAGCTTCAATTAGCTTTCTCCTTTGCTCAAGAACGATCTCTTTCACTAAATTAAGATAATTTTGACTTTCACTAGTCAAATATGGCAGATTTTGCCATTTTACTCTTTTAGCCCGTCTACTTCCATTTCACCCATTTCATTCCATAATTAGTTAAAAAAACTAATATAATCTCATTACTAACTTAAAACTCACTTGTTTCAACTTATTTTTAAAATATTATTTTCACCATAATATTTATTAGAATATTTAATTATTTATAACGAAACCCGGATTTTGTTTCGTTACAAATCACCTACCCTTATTTGGGTTTCGTCCCCGAAACGCGACTTAACATAAAAAGGTTCGGATAATATGTGAGCATTTCTTCCTCGGTTTCCCAAGTCATTTTCGCTCCCTTCTTATGTTTCCACCTCACCAAAACTTGTCAAATCTCTTTATTGCGTAAACGCTTCACCTTTCTATCAAAGATTGCCACCGGTTCCTCAACATAATTCAACTTTTCATCTAATTCAATATCATCCAATGGAACAAAAGTAGATTCATCCAAACATTTTCGCAAATGAGACACATGAAACGTGTTATGAAGTATACTTAGTCCCTCCGGTAGCTCCAAACGATAAGCCACCGCACCCACCCTTGCTATCACCTTAAACGGTCCGATGAAACGTGGACTTAACTTCCCCCGTTTCCTAAATCGTATCACCCCTTTCCAAGGAGAGACTTTCAAAAGCACAAAGTCCCCCCTTGAAACTCAATCGCCCGCTTTCTATTATCCGCATAGGACTTTTGGCGATCTTAAGCCGCCTTCAAGCGTGCCCTTATTTGGTCAGTACTACTATTAGTTTCCTTGACTACCTCTTTACTACCAAGTTCTCGTTGACCAATTTCACCCCAACACACGGGTGTTCAACATTTCCTCCCATACAACGTCTCAAAAGCCGGCATACCAATACTAGAATGGTAGCTATTGTTATAAGAAAATTCCGCCAACGGTAAATGGTCGTCCCAATTACCCCCAAAATCCAATGCACACACTCGCAACATATCCTCGAGCGTTTGAATCGTTCGCTCACTTTGACCATCCGTTTGTGGATGATAAGAAGTTCTAAGATTCAATCTAGTCCCCATATCCTCATGGAATTTCTTCCAAAAACAAGAAGTAAATCTCGTATCACGATCCGATATAATCGACACCGGCACACCATGACGTGACACAATTTCCTTCACATACATTTCCGCCAATCTATCCGATGAATACGATTCCTTAATAGGAAGGAAATGTGCACTCTTTGTCAACCGATCCACTACTACCCATATCGCATCATAATCCTTTCGAGTCCTTGGTAGTTTAGTGATCAAATCCATGGTTATGTTCTCCCATTTCCAAAGCGGTATTTCAAGTGGTTGAAGCTTTCCATACGGATTTTGATGTTCCGCCTTTACCCTTACGCATGTGAGACACCTCTCCACATACTTAACAATATCACGCCTCATGCCCGGCCACCAAAAATGACACCTCAAATCATAAAACATCTTTGTGGTCCCCGGATGGATAGAATACTTGGATTTATGCTCCTCGTCTAAAATAGTTGTCAAAACACTTGACAACCTAGGAATCCAAATTCTATCAAAGCATGTCTTTAAACCCGTGCTATTTTCCCCAAGCTTATCAACATAAGCAACCATCTGTTCTTTCTTCAAATCACCACCAAGTGCTAACACTTGAGCCTCCCGGATTTCATCAATAAGAGATGATGAAATTGTCATCTTAAATGACTTAACCTTGATAGGTGTATGGCTCGTTTTCTGACTAAGAGCATCCGCCACCACATTCACTTTACCCGGATGATAAAGTATCTCACAATCATAGCCCTTGACCAATTCAAGCCACCGCCTTTGCCTCATGTTGAGGTCCTTTTGGTCAAAGAAGTACTTGAGACTTTTGTGATCCGTGTATATCGTACACTTAGCCCCATACAAATAATGCCTCCAAATCTTGAGCACAAAAACCACGGCCGCAAGTTCTAAATCATGGGTAGGGTAATTCACCTCGTGAATCTTCAATTGCCTAGACGCATATGCAATTACTTTCCCCCTTTGCATCAAAACACATCCCAACCCCGAATGCGAGGCATCCGAATACACCACAAAATCTTCAGTCCCGTCCGGCAAGGATAAAACAGGCGCATTAGTCAACTTTTCTTTCAAGAGTTGAAAGGCGGATTCTTGCTCGGAACCCCATACAAACTTAGTCTCTTTACGCGTCAACTTCGTCATCGGCAAAGCAATCCGAGAGAGGTTTTCAATAAACCGCCGATAATAACTCGCCAACCCCAAGAAACTTCTAATTTCTGAAGGCGTTTTCGGCGATGACCAATCTTTAACCGCCACTATCTTGGATGGGTCGACAGTAATCCCTTTCTCATTAATCACATGACCCAAGAATTGGATTTCGCGCAACCAAAATGCGCACTTAGAAAATTTTGCATAAAGCTTTTCCCTTTGAAGAACTTCAAGAATCTCACGCAAATGACAAACATGATCACCTCCGCTCCTTGAATAAATGAGAAGATCGTCAATAAACACAATGACCGAATGGTCGAGGAACGGTCTACACACCCGGTTCATAAGATCCATGAAAATCGCGGGCGCATTGGTTAAACCGAAAGGCATAACCTTAAACTCATAATGACCGTATCGAGTGCGAAAAGTTGTCTTATGAACATCATCTTCTTTCACTTTCAACTGATGATACCCAAACTTTAAATCAATTTTAGAGAACCATGACGCCCCTTGCAATTGGTCAAAGAGGTCGTCAATCCGAGGTAACGGGTACCGATTCTTCACCGTCAACTTGTTCAACTCCCGATAATCCATACACATTCTTATGCTTCCGTCCTTCTTTTTAACGAAGAGAACGGGCGCACCCTAAGGCGAGACGCTCAGGCGAATGAAACCTTTATCAAGTAGTTCTTGTAATTGCTCCATTAGCTCTTTCATCTCCGGTGGTGCCAACCGATAAGGTGCTTTGGCTACCGACTTAGCACCCGGTATTAAGTCAATTCCAAACTCTACTCCCCTCTCCGGAGGAACCCCCGGTAATTCATCTGGAAACACATCCTCAAACTGATTCACAACCGGAACATCTCAAATATCTTTCACTTTCTCGATCACATCTGCAACACAAGCCATGTACGCCTTGCACCCACGCGCCATGTACTTTGTTGCCTTCACATAAGAACACAATCTTACCTTACCTTTCTTTTCACCTTCTATGTAAAAGGACTCACCCGTCGGGGAAACGAGTTATATCACTTTAGGTCCACATAGAATATTCGCTTTGTTCTTTGATAACCAATCCATCCCCACTATTACATCAAAATCCCCCATGGTCATAGGAATTAAGTCTATAGGGAATGTTTCACCCCCCGCCCTTAACTTGCAATTTTTAAAAATATCAAACACTAGAAAACTCTTATCATTTGCCGCCTCGATTTATAAGGGTTCGTCTAACTTGCTACTTAGAAAAGAAGAATGCTTAACGAATTTCAAGGACACAAATGAACGACTAGACCCCGAATCAAATAGAACTAGTGCAGGTAAAGAGTTAATATTGAATGTACCTAACACCACCTCCGAGTTATTCCTTGCCTCTTCCGCCGAGATGTGGAAAGCTCTACCCTTTAGCTTTGGTATTTCAACCTTCCTTTCACTTCCACCTTGCTTCAGTTCGGGGCAATCTGCCCTATTGTGCACGGGCTTGTAACAATTATAGCATATACGGATTTGGCTTGGACATTGATTAGCCATATGCCCCGGCTTCCCACATTTATAGCAATTCGACGTTCCATTCCTACACTCCCCAAAGTGCTCCTTTCCACAAACCTTGCAACCCCTTAGAGAAAACTTGTTAAACGGATTCTTGCTAGGGCTCCCGCCCTTTATCTTCTTCACAATTTGTTCCACAATTTCACGCTTTCTCTTTTCACCTCTTGCCTCTTGCCTCCTCAACTCCACCTCTCTTTCCCGACACCTATTTATCAAGTCAACAAGTTTGGTAAAAGAGGAAGGAGATATGCTATCTCTAAACTCCACCGTCAACATAGCATAAAATCTGTCAGTCTTTGCCTTCTCAGCCGACACCACGTCCGGACAGAACTTGGAGCGATCAAAGAAGGTCCTGCCAATTCATCAATTGACTCTGTCGTTTGCCTCATGAGGAGGAACTCCTTAGTCATCCTATCAACTACGGCTTGTGGGCAATGGTATTTCAGAAAAGCCGTCTTAAACTCCTCCCAAGTCATGGAGGTCACACCCAACTCACCCGTCACCTTTCCTAGATTCAATAACCATTCCTTTGCCCTCCCGGTCAACAGTGGCACACTGAACATCACCCTATCCTCGGGCTTACACTTAGTCGTTTCAAAATTTGACTCCATATCCACCACCCACCCATGGCTAAGGATCGGGTCCACTTGCCCGTTATACACCTTGGGCTTGATTACCACAAACTCTTTAAGAGTACAACTTTGTGGTTCCTTCTCATTCGAAAACTCTTCGAAAGTGAGTTTAATAGCCCCTCTCATTTCTTCCATTAACAGAGTTGTGGCTTGCTCAAAAGCCTTGGCCACTTCTTCCTTAATCATATCTTGGATTCTTGAATCCAACGGTTCATTGCTCGTTTCTTCTGTTATTTCTTAACTGAGAATTAGAACAAAAACACCTTAACATCCTTACACTTTCAATACCTTAGGTATCCATCACACCTACACCCTAATATGTATTAAGTATATATATACATCTACCTATATACATACATACATATATATAATCACCTTTACCTAATCCTTGCAAATGGTAATTGTAATATGGTAATCATAAAGACCCTTGGACATCTCGTCTTATTAATCATATTGGCAAGACATGTTTAGTAATACGTTGTGCCCAATTGTAATTATCATATTCATATAACAAATCACAAAACAAGTTTCGGCACACATACACCTTGTCATTCATTCATACATATTCATATAAACCATATATATATATATATATATATATATCCACTTTATCAAATCAATACTAACCTTTCATTTCCGTAAGCTCCGAGTCTTAGTCAAGTCCTTCATGGATTCTCGTATCATTTCCCCCATATCAAGAGCATCCGGTTTGAGTTTGGTGCCACCCGCACTAAATCCCTCAAACCATTGCTCTGATACCAAGTTGTAACACTCTATTTTCAAACACTGATTATTAAATCATTAAAACACGCGAAAGCATTCGTCCCAAGAATTTTTTTTTGTTTTATATCTTCGCGTGTCGCGAAGAGTCGCCCCCTCCCTTCCCGTGGCGCGAGGGAGTCCAAAAAGGGCAGGTCCGGGAAAACAGGCATTCGCGTGTCACGAAGACTAGACCCGAATTCTTCGCGTGGCGCGAAGACCACTCCTTCATAGAAAGTTTCCCAGATCTACAGATTTCAACATTTAACCATTTTTTTCCCAACTTTTACCATTTCAAAATGACACAAAAATTTTCCCAACACTTGGGTTTTTGATAAAAACATTCAAACAACATTCACATACACCAAAACAAAAATTTGGGTATCAATTTACATCCTTTTTAAGGTTTTCTAATTAACCCCCAAAAACCATCATATACGCATACGAGAACCCGCCAACGCCTTGGACTTGACTTTGACTACATCGAAGCTTTTCCTACATAACACCACATATATCACCATTAGTAATGAAGATAAAACATAACAAACAAGTAAAATCTACTTGTTTTCACCCATTCACCCATTTGACCCGTTTTCACCCAATTTGCCATTATACTACATATCACTTGCATATCACCTTACATGTTTCATTCTTTTCAATTAATATTCACAATTAACGCATTTCCACTTCCACCTTGGCACATAGGCCATAACTTCATCACCACATTTCCATTATGATTCTTAGATCATAACTTCATATCCACATATCCATTATGGTACTTAGACCATAACTCCATATCCATATATCCATTATAGTATTAAAACTATAACTACATTCATTCACTTATTCGTACACCTCTATACACATTCATACCACACAACACATTATGCAACTAAACACATTATGCATACAACATTGCATATAACACCATTTTTTTTATCAATTACTAAGTAAGTGCAAAATCACTTATATTGTGGATTTGAAGGTCCCGATTCGACTTCACGTTTTGCAATTTGATTACCTAAACACATTTATCTAGTTTAGTAATCTAACATACATCAACATCACATTTTAATTGGGTTCACAACCCAATTTCCCATTTCCAACCCAAACTTACCTGTTTGAGTTATACTCATATCCAAACACCCTCTTTCACCCCAAACTCACCTACTTGAGTTTCATTATCCTTACATTAAGACTAATTTTTCATTCAATAATTATTATTAGGTTAATTTGGTGTTTGTTCAAGTGTCTAACATTATATAAACACTTAATCATCATTAATTCAACATTCTGTCATCTTAATCCAAACACCTCCAAATTTCTCCATATGAACCCTAACTTCTCATAATCATAATCAAAGGGTTCTAGGATGTTAATCACCATTCTTTACCTTTAGTTTAGATAGATTATCAACAAACTAACACTAATTAATCACATACGTCATAAATTTTGGATTTCACCCAAAACCCACCAAGAACACATTAATGGTGAAATCAAAAGGAAGATAATCACTTACTTGATGTTAGGAAGGTGACGTGTGAGCCAAAACCTTTACAAAACAAGCCTCAAATGCACGATTTAAGTTTCAATTAGCTTTCTCCTTTTTCTCCTTTGCTCAAGAACGACCTCTTTCACCAAATGAAGATAATTTTGACTATCACTAGTCAAATATAGCAGATTTTACCATTTTACACTTTTAGCCCCTCAACTTTCATTTCACCAATTTCATTCCATAATTAGTTAAAAAACTAATATAACCCTATTATTAACTTGAAACCCACTTGTTTCAACTTATTTCTAAAATATTATTTTTACCATAATATTTATTAGAATATTTAATTATTTATAACGAAACCCGGATTTTGGTTCGTTATAGAAACAATCGCAAAAGAACTAGCCGCTCATCGACATCATCGTCAATTCTTCAATAGTTGGTGTAACTTAATCTAGCATCAAAAACTCGAAAAGATTCGAACTTTTTCTCTAGAAATCTCCTTAGGGAAGTTCTTGAACGGCTGGATGGAAGTTTATTCGAGAATAGACTCCTCAGTGGTTTATAATTGAAATTAGGTTAATTTTTGTCGATTTTACATTTTCTCGCGTACCGGGAAATAAGAATGGGCATTCTCCACGTACCGCGACAGACAAAATAGTCGGGTGGGCTTTTCAAGCCCCTCGCGTACCGCGAGAAAATCCTCCCAGGTCTTCGCGTACCGCAAAGAACCTAAATTCCAATAAATTTGACTTTTGTCGACTTTGACTTCTATGGGACCCGTGTATGCTGCTTTCCTCTTGATTTAAGCTCCATATTTCCCGCTCACCTAGCATATTCAACCTGTAACATTCAACAATACCAAACGCACATAAACCAGACTCGATATACAAAGCTAAGCTACTAAAATTATCCAAATTATACTCTTATACACAGGATATTTAGCAACACATCACATCCCCACATTTGACCTTTTGCGCCCCGAAAAATAATTATGCTTAGAATCATAATCATAAAACTAGTTTCACATTTCATTTTACACAGCTTTAAACATACTAATGCGTTAATCGTAACAATCGGTATTTCTATCCAATTAAACCCAACCACCGACCTATTGAGCCACCAATTCTGTGATCTACTATATTATACATTACCAAGCAAACAATCTATCTATGGGTCTCACACTCAGAAAGCTACAGCTTAGCCTAATCCCATCTCAAGGTTATGTTTAGGACTAGGTTAAACCATATATATTTCCCACCACTATAAACACTAATTTAGAAGTTTTAAAAATCAGATGAATTATGGAATGATGGATGAATGATTGAGCTTTTATTAATACATATGAATAAACCTTAACCATTAGTGTTTCAACCGAGTCACTATCCCGGAGGGTAACACACAGGCTTCAGTTTTTAAACAATGAAGAACATAAACTCAACTTAGAGGCGTTTCAACCAGGTTGCCATCCTAGAAGGTAACACATAAGTCAAACTTAGTCATCTATGATTGATCACTTAAGAATCTGCCCATGGGTGTTTCAACCAAGCTTGTAATCTGGAGGGTAACACTTAGGCAGAACTCAAGTTCTCAAATCAATTAATTAAGCTCATGAATGATGGATTATCGAATGCGGGCGCCACCAACTTTCAAATTTATTCTCATAAAAAGAAAGCGGTGTGCCAAAGATTTCAAAAACTTAAAAATTTTTGTTTATAGAGGTACCTATCACGCTATGTTGATAGTTTCGACCTTACCGACATCCCTAAGATGAGAACCCACAAGATATCCTGAATCAATTATCGATTAAACCTAGATACACTATCAGGATGTTTAAGCTCTTAAAGTCGGATGAGCCTACCAAAACGTTACAAATTATACACATTTGTTATTATTCTTATTTCAATTCACAAGCACAATTTCCAATTATACCTATCATTTTCCATTTAGCTACACAAATTCTAATACAGGGACATTTTTGAATTTTTTTTAATTTTTATGGATTTTTAATTTTTTATGACTCAAACTGACTCAAAACAAGACTCAAATACAGACCTGGACTAAGGTCTCCCCTTCCCACACTTAGACTCTACATTGTCATCAATGTAGGAAGAGCGACACTAAAAATAAATAAACAAAAATAAAGAAACTTAGCTGCACAAACGATCGTATAGCATTTAATTCGCGATCGTGCTCCACAGATACTAATGGGCTGCCTTGTACAAACGAATCGTCAAACTCAGACTTTCATCTTCCGAATGAAGATTGAGTACGGGTAATTGAGTCTAAACCTGTAAAATTCAGCTCGAAATACACCCACAAGAATCATATCGAGTCAATAAAACGACTCAATAAAAATGAAAAGACCCTACGGACTCGACACGACTCAAAATAAAAAAAAATGAAAAATAGGAAAAAGGACCATAATTTGGGTCCCTCGCATACCGCGAAGAACCCCTTCCCACTCTTCGTGTACCGCGAGGAGTGGAAATTCAAGCCGACCATATTGAGAATCCCTCGCGTACCGCGAAGATCTTCCCTTGGTCTTTCGCGTACCGCGAGGGCATGTTGTCAACAAAATGTTTGGACGATTTTATACTTAGAAAAATTTTTGACCTCAAAAACCAAAATTTTCAACTTTTTCAAAATTTTGTTCCAACACCCCAATGATGTTCATACATACCTGGAACGTGATTTGTGATGGTTTTTCATGCTCGTATCGTATGGCCCCAAATCCCTGAGAAAACTTAAAAAGACGCAAAAACATACCGAAAACACTAAAAACTAAGAGTCACGACATCTACAAACTCTACACATGTATCCTTCCCCCCCAGAGAATGATGCATGGTCCCCATTGCATTAGTGCAAGCCTAATAGTTCCCAGAACGTCCCTACATTTGGGCTCTTCCTAGAGGAAAACACAAAAACGAAATAAAAACCTAACTCACTTTCGTAGGAATCACGGATGCATTTATCATATGCATCCCCTCGGTAGCCCGAGTGAACGAGTTTAGTCTCGTGAGGGTTTCTAGGGAACACACCCATAACGTTCATTTAATATAGACAAGAAATTAAAGCTAACTAACCTTAGGTTGCCTCCCAAGAGCGCTAAGTTTAACATTTTCAGCCAGACGCGGTGTGCCTTACTTTGGTTATTCATATGCAGATGCGTGCATTTCAAAGCTGACAGACTCCTCCCTGGTGTCATTGATTTCATCTGCCTCTAAGTAGGGTTTCAGTCTATGCCCATTCACAACCTGTCTGAGCTGGTCATCAAAATCCTCGATCTCTACCTCATCAAACTGTCCAACTTGAATGACCAAGTATGGACCCATCCATTTACTCTTTAGCTTTCTAGGGAATAGCTTCAGTCTCGAGTTGTATAGCCACACCTTCTGGCCTACTTCAAATACCTTCTTCTTCAGCTTTGAGTCTTGCACTGCTTTCATTTTTGCTTTGTATGCAGATGCACATTTGTATGCTTCATCCCTTAGCTCTTCTAGCTCACACAGCTGCAATTTCCGCTCCTTACCTGCATTATCATACTCCAAGTTAACAGATTTTACTGCCCATAAAGCACGATGAGCTATCTCAACCGGCAGATGACATCCCTTTCCATATACTAGATGGTAAGGTGTGGTACCAATCGGAGTTTTGTAAGCGGTTCATGTGGCAACTCAAAATTTTTTTCAGACATTTAGCGACTTAACTTAATTTTCAGGACGAAAATTCTTTCAACAAGGGGAGGATGTGACACTCGACATTTTCAGGTTAACTCTGTTAAAACAAACTCCGTTATCTAAAACATTCATTCATGCATTACACTTGATTAGGTTTAATTAAGTGTGTCGGTTACTCCACAAACACTCACGTAACGGTAATTCGGAGAATTACCGAATCACGAGTCTGTCCCCGAACGTTGGTGATTAATCAAAAATAATATTTCGAATAATTATTAATTTATATTTAATATAAATTATGTGAAATTACGTGTTATGTGATTTTATGCTTAAATTGTGAACTTTCGTGAAATCGCGTACGTTTACGCGTATGTGCATGATTTTATTTGCATTAGTAATTTTTATAAAAAGGTTTTTATAAAAATAATTAGTAGAAACTATTTTTAATTAGTTAGAATTAATTAAATTAATTAAATCCTTTTAAATGAATTAACGAGCCTCCTAACTTGTTTTAAACTCATTCTTAAGCCTATGGAGTGACTATATAAGGGATTTAACAAACCCTAATCCTCATTTGCCTTGTATTTTTCGAAAATCCCATCCCCCGTAACCCTCTTGAGCCGTCGATCACCATACCACTCCAAACCATTCTTAAATCGATTTCCATCTTGCAATCGTTGGTGTTTTTTTATCAATCCTAGTACAAGTCATCGTTGTGAACGCAACAAGTAAGATTTTTCATCCATATTTATATATATTTTTCGAAAATCAGGGTTTAGTAAAACCCTAGTTTAATCCAAACAATGATTCTTTCAATAAAGATGCAAACTTTAACGTTAATCGAGTCCTGTTATGATATTTGTTAGTTTTGATGTGTTTGTAAAACCCTAGATGCATAAAACCGAGGGTTACTATTTATGGAAACTTTATTGATATTCTATATTGCATATTTGACACGATGGATGTGATATGATGTTTATAGGATAGTTGCTGCATGATTATGTGAGTTGTGAAATTAGATTTTGTATACCTAGCCCGATTTTGTAGGGTTTCTAAATAAGGAAACTTTAATTGTCAAGAATGTTAATAGCTTACTATTTAGACATGCATGTTGTTATATGATGATATTTATATGCTAGTTAGGACATAATAACATGTCATGAAGCATTAGATCTTAGAAATCACGCATAGCGTTCATAGCTTACTATAAATGAAAACTTTTTATGTTTATCAATTTGAATGTGAATTCTAAACATGTGTTATGCAACGTGATGATTTCTTATGTGTTATGAAAAACATAGAAACATGCTAGGAACTCTAAAACATGGAAATTGTAGTGCGTGCCTAACTTACTTTAAAAGAAAACCATAATTTGAAAAGTGAACCACATGTTGAGTTCTAGGCGTATAGTATGTGATGTGATTACTTAGGACATGTTAGATTTATTTGATTAACATGTTAGTAATGATAGTTTCCAGGAAACGTGAATCTTGATCATACTTGCTAATTATGGAAACCTACTAATTATAGAAATTTGCTAAATATGGAAACTGTGCTAGCATACTAGAGCAATAAGGAATTGTTGTTAAGTGTTACTTGCATGATCATATGTATGTAATATGTTAGTATTATACAAAGCAAACACTAATTCATACATTGAGTCAACAACGGGTCGTCGGGTCAAACTTGGTCAAACATTGTCAAACATGAGTCAAACTTGTAAACTCTTTTCAAACACATAAACAATGGGATTTTTGGATGCAAAGGTCTTACGAACCAACACGAACACACACTCATAAACTTATGTGAAATAGGTAGTCGTTGGCGGATCACTTGTCTTTCACTTGTCATTCTAGCATGTACTATGAGGTGAGTTTCACGGCCCCTCTCTTTTACTTACTTCCTTTTTGGGGGAGAAAGCATGCACACAAACACATTTTGGATTCTGTATTAATGTTATATCACATGCGTACTATAGTGCAAAAACAACATGAAAGTCCTTACATCTCGAACCGTTAGTATTGGAACATAGCGAGGTAATTTTGAGTAGTACTACTGGGTTTGACAAACCCCACCCGCGTTAGTCGCGCTAACTCGACTGGAGGTCGAATGAGTGTAATATTGACCTAAACGTATTGCCATTGTTTTGGTGGACATGACGGAAGGAAAACAAACAAACAAACAAACCAAACAATCAGCTTCGGTTGCGAAACACTATATAGTAGCATGAACATATACTAGCTATCTATTGATATACTTTAGTTACATTATCAGGCAAACATCGAACATTTATTTACTTACAAACTTGTGAACTCATCAACCATTGTGTTGACACTTTAAGAATGTCCTTCTCAGATCGCTAAGGTACACATCAGGAATATGATGCATCAGAGTTTGCATGACTTGCATTGAACATGTTTTCATACTTAACTACTTTGGTTTTGGGCGCCTTGTTTTGCGTATTTGGTCACTTTTGAACTTGGTTTTTATTTACGCTTCTGCATTGCTCTCAAACTTAACGGTATTGTCTCGTGACTATGAGGAACACTGGTATTTTTAAAACTCATATAGTGGTTGTTTAATATAACTAATGACAATGATCCTGGTTTGTCACGCGCCTCGCGGTATAACTCCGCATGTGGATTTTGAGGGTGTGACCGTTCGGTTGACCCATAAAGCATCGTTAAGTTTTGTAGACCAATCCTTACGATCGGGTCGTACCGTCTTTTGTAAAATCTCCTTGATTTGTCTGTTCGACACCTCCACTTGCCCACTTGTTTGTGGGTGATATGGAGTAGCGATCCGATGGTTCACACCGTACCGTTTAAGCATTTTACCGAATTTAAAGTTCTTGAAATGTGATCCCTCATCACTGATGATCACACGAGGGATACCAAACATGGAAAAAATGTTACTCTGCACGAACTTACACAACACCGCATGATCATTCGTCTTGGTGGCGATTGCTTCAACCCATTTAGAAACGTAATCAACCGCCACCAAGACGTACAAGTGCGCCAATGAATTAGGAAAAGGGCCCATGAAGTCTATACCCCACACATCAAATATGTTGACGACCATGATTGGTCGCATTGGCATCTCATTACGCTTGGTGATGCTTCCCAATTGTTGACACCGTGCACAGTTCTTCACGAACTCTGCTGCATCCTTGAAGATCGTGGGCCAATAGAACCAACAAGTCAACACCATATGTCCTGTTTTTTGTCCACTAACGTGCCCTCCACATGCATAGGAATGGGCATGTTCTAAGAAGTACTGGACTTCAATCTCGGGCACATAACGTCGGATCATCTGATCTGCCCCAACTTTGAACAAATCTGGTTCATCCCAGATATACTGCTTCACTAAGTGCTGCCTCTTTTTCTTTGCCCAATGCTCTGGAATTTTACCTGCAGTCAAAAAGTTAACAATGTTAGCATACCATGGGTCAGTGGAAACACTTAGCAACTGCTCATCCGGGAAAGTCTCCCCGATTCTTTCAGTAAAATCACTTTCAGCATTCACAACCCGTGATAGGTGATCTGCCACCACATTTTCTTTGCCTTTCTTGTTCCGAATCTCTAGATTGAATTCCTGCAACAGTAGTACCCATCTGATCAACCTAGGTTTGGCATCCTTCTTTTCCATCAAATACTTCACTGCACTGTGATCCGAGTACATGATCTCTTTACTTTCCCAAATGTAGGACATGAACTTATCAAGAGCATAAACCACAACAAGTAACTCTTTTTTAGTGGTAGTATAATTCAATTGTGCCCCATCTAGGGTCTTACTGGCATAGTAAATTGCCACCGGTTTCTTATCCACCCTTTGCCCCAAAACTGCCCCGATTGCAAAGTCACCTGCATCGCACATGATTTCAAAAGGTAGTAACTAATTAGGTGCTTGCAAGATCGGGGTGTCTACCGATTTCTCTTTTAAAATATTAAATGCTTTTAAACATTCTTCATAAAAAACAAACGGGACATCTTTTAAGAGTAAATTGCATAGTAGTTTCGTGATTGTGCTAAAACCCTTAATGAACTGGCGGTAAAATCCCGCATGCCCCAAGAATGATCTTACCCCTCTGACATTGGTGGGGGAGGTAGTGTTGAAATTACTTTTATTTTTGCACGATCTACCTCCATCCCCCGATTCGACACAATGTGCCCCAAAACAATCCCTTCCTGCACCATGAAGTGACTCTTTTCCCAATTTAAAACCAGATTTGTTTCAACACGTCTTTTCAATAATTTGGATAATTGATCTAAGCATGTTTCAAATGACTGACCAAATATTGAAAAGTCATCCATGAAGATTTACAGAGAGTCCCCAATCATATATGAAAAGATACTGATCATGCACCTTTGGAAGGTGGCTGGGGCATTACACAAACCAAATGGCATTCTCCTGAATGCAAAAGTATCATATGGGCAGGTAAAAGTAGTCTTCGGTTGATCATCAAGATGAATAGCAATTTGATTATAACCTGAGTAATCATCTAGAAAGCAATAAAATTTCTGACCTGATAATTTTTCAATGATTTGGTCAATGAAAGGTAAAGGAAAGTGATCATTGGAAGTAGTTGTGTTTAGCTTCGTGTAATCAATACATACCCTCCACCCCGTTACGGGTCGGGTGGCTAACGGCGCCTTTTGATCGCGTTGTCAAAGTCAATAAAAAACAATATTAAATCTAATCTCTAGCTACCTTAAACTATAGTATAGTAAAGTAGGGTGTCGTATACACAGGGGATTGGTGGACAGTGTTGTTTAAGTTCAGAGTTAAAAGCAACTAACTTTAAAAACTTCGAAAACAATTAAGAGAAAACGGATTGCTTCCAGGTTCAGATTGCAAGTTCGGTGATTACTGATTTGTACTAATTGGAAATCACATAGACATGACTCGTTTATTCAGTTTGATAAATAATCAACAACCAAGATAGTGACTGGGCTGAGCAACGATTGTAAAACCGAATGCTTGACACAAGTTAATTACCCAATAGTTAATTACCAACTCAGAATACTAAACATAAGCAAACAATGGTTCACGATTTAAAACCGAAAAACTGATGCATGAGATAATTCAATCAGTCAAAACTGTTTAATCAAACAAAACAAACTATAGCATTCAAACAATCAAACGATTACAAGAATCCTAAACCAAATCAAGTATGAATCAGATTATCACCTCACAAACAGATCCTACACCTGGAAACAATCGCAAAAGAACTAGCCGCTCATCGACATCATCGTCAATTCTTCAATAGTTGGTGTAACTTTATCTAGCATCAAAAACTCGGAAATATTCAAACTTTTTCTCTGGAAATCGCCTTAGGGAAGTTCTTGAACGGTTGGATGGAAGTTTATTCGAGAATAGACTCCTCAATGGTTTATAATTGAAATTAAGTTAATTTTTACCGATTTTACATTTTCTCACATACCGTGAAATAAGAATGGGTATTCTTCGCGTACCGCGACAGACAAAATAGTCGGGTGCGCTTTTCAAGCCCCTCGCGTACTGCGAGAAAATCCTTCCAAGTCTTCGCGTACCGCGAAGAACCTAAATTCCTAGAAATTTGACTCTTGTCGACTTTGACTTCTCCGGGGCCCGTGTATGCTGCAATCCTCTTGATTTAAGATCCATATTTCCCGCTCACTTAGCATATTCAACCTGTAACACTCAACAATACCAAACGCACATAAAACAGACTCGATATATAAAGCTAAACTACTAAAACTATCCAAATTAGACTCTTATACACAGGATATTTAGCAACACAAATTATAAATATAAGGATAAAGAAGTTGATACGAATGATCTGAAAGCTTAAGAATTAACATAGAGAACCGACTCCATATATAAAAGACAATTGGAACTACATTCAAGATGGAAGGGTTGGCTTGCGCCCAAAGCCGACAATCAGAGACATTTTTGAATTCGAAAAACAGTTCGAAGGTTAAGTTTGAGGGGGTACATGGAGAGAAGATGTATGTTTTATGCACCTGATTTTGAATATTGTTTCTATTATTATCATGCCATTGCATAATACAGATATGAAGCATAATTCAAAAAATGATAATGACTAATAGAAAGCAGATGACAAAATATATCATAACTTCTAAGCCAACTATGGTGGATACAATAAACGCCATAAATAAAGAAAACTGATACTGAATATATAAGATTACATAAATTTGACATTCAGAGTCGAAACATCTCAACTGATACAACACGTTATCCTGTATCTTACATTTTCGATTATATATATATACTTATAGAAGTTTAATTTCATACTCTTTTACATCACATAAACATGAAGCATAGTTGCAACTTTGTAAATTTTACTTGCGACTTATAAACAGAGCTAGAATAGAAATGGCAAAAGTTAAGGATTTATGTGGTTCATAGATGGAAGAAACCTAGGTAGGCCTACTTTGTGACCAAATCTTTTGACATCGTCTTGAACTTGTTGTCTAAACTCTCCAAAACTAAACCTTCTATAAGTTGAACTCTCACCACAACTTTCTATCACTGTTTCTTTAGATGGACACAAAAAATACGCAATTGAAAACCTCTCAAAGTGCTTATTAGCAACCACTCGATGCTCCACGCTCTTATAAACATCATTGCTCCATGCCTGCAAATTAATATACATAATCCATTAAACACTAGTGTACTTATCACGATATTGTGGTCTTCAATTGATAGAAGTTCACACCTTACCAATGTGCTAATAGATGGACAACAAATGTCTTGATCCGTGTTTCTCCTCAAATATGGTTTTCAGGGTCATATAGAAAACATTTAAATTTCTTTTGAGTTTTGTATAACATGATAAAAATTAAACCTGAACTTCTCTTCCGTTAAAAGGGATCCCTATAGCAACTGATCACACCTTTTTTTTCGCACGTACTATTGTTGATACACCCCTTACGAGATACAAATCAAGAATGGTAAAAGTTCTAAATAATTCATATGTGATTTTCAGTCACATGGCTATTTTTTTAATGAACATACATGCACAAAACCTAATTTTTAGGGACTATAAAATGGCACCTGATGGGATATAACACATGTTATCGATCTATATTTAAATATTTTTTTTTACTTATTTTAACTTATTTTTAAGATTAAGTTTGCAATCGTAAGTCACGTGGATAGCACGTGAATTAACTTTTCGTTAAAAACTAACTGATGTTAACACCAGGGCTAAAGACGCAACATGTCTAAAATGTTTGGGGTTATATTTGTAATTTTTAAAACCTGAGGGCCAAACATGTAATTTGATCAAACTACAGGGGCCATTTATGCAATTAACTCTAAATAACATACTAATAATAGTTATTTTCACAAAAGACAATTTCTTATGAAAAAATAAACTGGTTAAGCTCACAATGATCTTTAATGTGATTGAAAAGACAACCTTTTGTACCTTTTTTATGTTTTATTCGTCTTCCACTTTTTTTTAGTCAACAAATAGAAGAATTACAAGTGTCACAAGCTAGCCTCCTAACAAAGCTTAATTGGGTGAAGAACATGATTTTTAGAGGACTACTAACAAGACATCGGAATTACTAACAAGACCGGGTCTATACGCATCGTATAGGTCAATACGATGTGTATTGCCCTTCACAATTTCCCAAGGCCGACAACCTCGAACAATCCTGTCATTCCAACCACTATACGCATCGTATAGGGCCATACAATAGGGTTTAGGGTACGAGGTATCTTCTGTAACTAGTCAACTATGACATCACTATACGCCGCGTATAGCACTATACGCGACGTATAGTGATGTGATGGTTGACTAGTTGCAGAAGGTACCTCGTATCCTATACGCATCGTATGGCCCTATACGATGCGTATAAGGGTTGGAATGACAGGGTTGTACGAGGTTGTCGGTTTGGCCAGTACTCTATACGTCATCGCATAGGCCTATACGATGCGTATAGGGGCCAAATTTTGTGTATTTGACCATGCACAATTCTCATTTGAACGCATCGTTCAAAACTTTTTCAAACAATTTTCTCAAAAAATTATAGCTATGTCTTTGTGGTGGGATGGTAAATACGGTTGTCAGGTATATTTTAACGATTCGCCGGAAAACAACCCGCAAATTTCTGGCGTTCAAGGTGTGAACCAGGAAGAGGTTTCGTCCGACGTTTGTTCTAATCAACGGGTAAGGCTTCCCGATTTGAACGAGCCACTAAGAAATCCCGAGTTCGTATACGGTGAGCCCTCTTACCTTACACAACGCACAGACGACTTCGTATACGGTGAAGTCTCTTACCCAACACAACCCACCGACGAGTTCGTATACGCGGGTGAAATATCTTACCCGACACAACAAACCGACGACTTCGTATACGTTGGTGAACTATCTTACCCGACACAATCTGCTAACGAGTATAAAGACGATGAACAACCCCATTCAACCGTGTCGTATAAAACTGACCAGGTATAAAATTCCTAGATATATATACCTACATATAGTTTGTTGTTTATTAACTTTAACCGTACCGTTGTTGCAGAATTTTCAGTCTCGTGAACAGTTGGTGGATTGGGCTGTCCACAGAGGACGTGAGAATGGTTACGTCATTGTCACCCGACGATCGAGAAGAAAAGGCGACGACCCATCGGCACCGGTGATCAAGGTATGGCTTGTGTGTGATCGTCACAGCGAACGTACGTCTACGACCACGATTAGACGTGCCGGTAGAAAGAAAATAGGTTATCCCTTTAAATTGGAAGGAGTCTACGACGAAAATACTGGTGATTGGAAGTTAACGGTGAAAGATGACAGTCAAAACCACGATTCTAGTCAACATCTTGAGGCGCACTCGTTTGCTAGGAAACTGTCTCAGTCGGAACAACTTTCGGTGGCAAAGTTGTATTCGCAAAACATGTTGCCACGTAACATTCTGGCAACCATAAGGGAACAAAACCTAGAGAGGAGGTGTATTAAAAAGGACATTTATAATGTGATACAAAAGATAAAGAACGAAACAAGAGTCGGTGAAACTCCAATGCATGTTCTGGAGCACCTGTTTTCTTCTAAAGAGTATGTCTACTATACTCGGGAGGATCCCGCCACAAATGTCACGGAGGAGGTATTCTTTGTTCATCCGAAATCGTACGAGATGTGGCGTGCTTTCCCACACGTGTTAATCATCGACGCGACGTACAAAACAAACATGTATAGACTTCCATTTGTCCAAGTTGTCGGTGTGACCTCCACACACTAGTCGTTTTACGTCGCTCATGCATTTATATCTAAAGAATGAGAGGAAAACTTCGTATGGGTGCTACTGAAAATCAAAGGTATGTTGAAAAAGTGTATGGAGCGGCGTGTGATAGTAACAGACAGGGACAAAGCTCTTATGAACGCGTGTGATAAAATATTCCCGGACACTTCCAAGTACCTATGGAGGTGGCATATACACGTGAATATCTCAAAACATTGCAAGACATCGTTTACAGACGAAGACTGGACAAATTTCAAGTATTCATGGTCGGTATTGTGTGAGTCTTCCACGCCAGATGTATACCAGAACGACTTCAACCGACTTTACAAACGACTGTATGCAGCCAGACGAGGAAGTAAGTTTTTGTTTTTACCTTAAATATATTGTTTTTAATTTAAAATATTTATTAGGGTTTAAATTATAAATATTATTTTTCAGGAGTTATAGACTATGTGACCAAAAATTGGTTGGACCCATATAAAGAAAAGTTTGTATCAGCATGATCCAACAGAAACCTCAATTTTGGTCAAAGTGCAACGAACTGAGTCGAGAGCCAGCATTTGCTCCTAAAGAGCTATCTTAGAAGTCCTAACAGCTCTCTGTATAGACTTGTTGGTTTGTTGATGAAATTGTAAACGATCAGTATGTGCATTAATAGTTTGGGTTTGGAACAAGCCTAATAAGGAAAATGAACAACCACCAAGTTATTGAATTGTTTTATAACCTACATGGTAAAGTTTCACATAAAGCTCTAGATTTGTTAGAAAACGAGTGGTACAAGTTATCAACTATACGGAAACAAAATTCAACGTGTGGTTGCCAGCTTTTCAGTAGTTGTGGGTTGCCGTGTGTTTGTCGTCTCGCAAATATCGAAGCTACAGGTCATAATTACAACCTTTTAAGATTTATCTTGTTTTTTCTAATTCCAAACTGTTCTGACTATCTCGTTGTAATACAGTTGGCATAATCCGAGATTGGGCAGATCTCCTTTCGTATGTTTGGCCACGCTCCGAGATTGGGCAGTCGCGACGAGCTTATATCATGAGCCCGAGACGGTCACGCCACTTTACACGGAGGGTGTGGCAGAGTTGGATACACAGGACATCCTTGTATTTTGGGGTCTTATTTCTGATAGCCCATGGTTGAGGACGAAGGGGAGGGTCTCGGGGATTAAAGACCCCCTCTACAGGTATTTGCACCGGCTTATTTCGACTTCTATTGCACCGCGTCGGAAAAGCCGTGAGTGGTGCACATAGAGAGACTTGTGCGCCCTAGCCACATGCATGGGGCTATACTTTGATTCTACCTTTCACAGGCAGAAGCGCAGGCTGTTGTATGGTCGTGCCTTTATCGCACAACTGATGTGCGTTCTTGTCGCGTGGCTTGATCACATGCATCAGATGGCCGAACCCATCCCGCCTGTCCATTTAGATTGCCGCGCAGATGCCGGGACAGGACCCCTGGTTATGCCTGACCCGCTACTGGGTGTGGCGTTTCAGGACCCGCCGCACGTCGCCCCCGGTCATAACCAGACGCCACAACATCCCTTACACGAACGTCGACCTGTTCGGCTGGACAGGGCCACCCAGGCCTTGCTTGATGGACTTGCTACCGACTCACGACGACAGACTCGTCATAGCGACCAGATGGAGGATCTAATGATGTGGGCGGTTGATCGCCTCGTGGATCTGTCACGAGCCGCCGACATCAAGCCACCACCACTACCACCGCCACGTCACTATCCGGACCCCGGTCAGGATATGGGCGACGCGGGTCATGATCAAGGCGGCGCCGGTCAGGATCCGGGCGGCGCCGGTCAGGATCCGTGCGGCGGGGTCAGCGTAGATGTTTCTATCTGTATTTAGTTATTTCTTTTGTTATGTATATAAAAACATTTTGATTTAATATATTTAATGTTTTGATGTAAATATATGTAATGTTTGGTTATTTGCTTGGTTGTAATGTTTTACTTGGTTGTTTGGTTGAAATTATATATTATAAATGTAAAAATATAAAAAATATTAAAAAAGATAAAAAAAAAATATATAAACTATCAAACATAAAAATTATATAAGTTATAAAAGATTACAAAGATATAAATTAAAAAAAGATAAATATAATATAAATTAAAAAATAATTGCTATACGTGGCGTATAGCACAATACGTCACGTATAGCTTCCTTATACCCCAAAATCTACCAAGTTTTGAGACAAAAATATAACTCGGACCCAATACGCAGCGTATAGCGCAATACGGCACGTATGGGACCAGCGTCACACAGGGAATGACACGTGACATTCTTGTCGGATACTAAACACGTGACATTCTTGTCGGATACTAAACCCTATATGCTGTGTATTGACCTATACGCATGCGTATAGGGTTTCGACGTATGCAAATAGCAATATTTCGTGTATGAATAGAATCTCCCTTTTTATCATTATGTACTAAAACTTCGATAAGCCATCGAAAACCTTGATGCATTATATTTCTTCCTTTAAAATTTCAAGTGTTGAAATTTCACAAAGTTCTATTAAGTTGGAAGAAAAGTTTATCATTTTAATTAAAAATATTTTTATAATAACATATAAACTTTTTACTTGAGAAAATGAATTCTTTTTAAATAATTAAAAAATGTCAAATAGAACTCGATTCCTTCTTAAAATCCGGGCAATGTTAAGCATAATAGTCATCGATTCATTTAAAAATAATCCGGGTTATATGAAAAGTAATAGCGTTCTATTCTATAATAATAAGCAGGTTATATGTCAATGTTGGAATAACTCACTTAATTTCGACTCTTGTCTTTTAGAAGCGATGTCGTCGGTTCAAACCCAGACATGTGCGATAAATTATTTGATGTAATTTATGAATAACAGTAGTGTAGATATACACCGTTAAAAAAAGCAGGTTATATTAGTTAATTAATTAAGGACACGGTTCGGTAATTTATATTACTTTATAATAGGAATCTAATTTTCAGGTTATAGTACCTATAGTTATATTATGGGAAATTCTAATGTGACACGTAATATTGCTAATTGCATATGCCGTAACCCTATACGCCCTCGTATAGGCCAATACGAGGCGTATAAGGTTTAGTCTCTAACAACAGAATGTCACGTGTCATTCTCTGTCTGACGGCTGGGTCCCATACGTGGCGTATTGATCTATAACAAAAGAAATAACTAAATACAAATAAAAATAACTAAACCAGACCCGCCCCGATGTCATCCTGACCCGCTCCGCCATCATCCTGACCCGCCCCACCATCATCCTGATCGGGGTCGCCCGGATAATGACGTGGTGGTGGCTCGATGCCGGCGGCTCGTGACAAATCCACGAGGCGACCAACCGCCCACATCATCAGGTCCTCAATCCGGTCGCTATGACGAGCCTGTCGCCGTGAGTCGGCAACAAGTCCATCAAGCAATGCCCGGGTGGCCCTGTCCAGCCTAATATACCGACGTACGTGTCGGGGATGCTGGCGGCTGGTCGTGAATGGGCTCGACGTGCGGCTGTGGCACACCCTGTAAATTGCATCAGTAGTCATTATCATTCAACCTGGTCATTCCAACCCATATACACATCGTATTGGGCAATACGATACAGTTTAGGGTACGAAGTACCTTCTGAAACTATGCAAAAGGTACCTCATACCCTAAACCCCATCGTATTGCCCTATACGATGCGTATAGGGTTTGGAATGACAGGTGTACGATGTTGTCGGTATTGAAAATTGTAAAGAGCCTATACGCTTCGTATTGGTCTATACGCCTCGTATTGGCCTATACGAGGCGTATAGGGTCCGGTCCATTTAGCAATTCCCGTGTATTGTTAGTAGCCCCCTATATTATATCAACCCACATTTATTTTTGATAAGGGCCATTATTGTACTTTCAATAATTCAATGCAAAATTTCATAAAGATGAGATTAATGCTAAAGCATTAGCTAGTGGGTTATAACAAAGGTTAATAATGCCCAGGTTATTCTCTTGCCTCTCACACAATTATTGAACTTTATAATCAGATATAAGTAGGTAAGACGTTGATTGTTCTTCCATTGACTTGTAGTTTAGAATTTCTTGATTAAGCTAGTGAATTATGAGCTCATCTAAGTTCTAACAACACAAAGACAAAATTAAACTGCAAAATAGTTACATACCTGAAAAAGATCTCCTATAATAATGATTAGGGTTTCTTGTTTGGGCTTAACAGCGATCCATTTTCCATTTTTCAGCAACTGTAATCCTCCTATATGATCTTGATGCAATATCGTCAGGAAGTCGCTATCGGTATGAGGCATTAATCCAAAAACTTGTGGAGAAATTGGGCAGAACGGGTATCGACTCATCCGGATGTAACACATACTAGGTAAACAGTTCTCTTTGAAAAATCCAGGCTTTTGTCCAAGCTTTTCTGCCAAAATCTCTGCTAGTTTCTCTGCTAAGTCGGAAACAATCTTCGCATATTCTTTCATCGTGATGCTGAATTATGAGAGTAAAAAAAAATCACATCATTAAAATAATACGATAAAAGTAAAAATAGAAACAGTTTTTGCAAGGACCAAGTCTTGTGTTTTTGTTTTGTTTAAAACTGTTACATTTTACAACATAAGTTTATTAAGGATGATAATTTTTATTACTTTTTTTTTTATTTTGAAAAAGTTCAAATTAAAGAGAAACTTTGTACAATTGCCAATCTGTAAATGTAGACCTTTCTCTCCGTGGTGCCCGCATGAGCTTCTCTGTAACTCACTGGACACTCATAAATTTTAGCGTGTGTGTGTGTGTCGATCAACTTGTGCATTATTTGTTATTCACTCAAAACGTCAAGAATGAAGTAATTAATTTGAACTCAACAACTTTATGATCTTAATTACATGAAAATATATACTTTCAAATTAGGGTTTGTATATATGTTTTAAACAATGTGTGTAAATAAAAAAGGGGATGATATTTGACAAATATTTTAGGGGTATGAAAAGTTCTAGCGAACGAGTTATATATGAATTTGATTTAATATAATTTTGGTTAAAATCTGAAAAAAAAAATTTAATTGTAGATTATTGACTTTAGTTGTTAATTTGATGACATCATTGACCAATTTTAGTTCGAAATTAAGCCAGTGAACTGGACACACTTTCTATCTTTTATATTATAGTTGGAGTACATATTCTCATAATTATGTCATTAAAACTCATAACTATGTCACATCAAAAGACTTGTGATTAAAACAGATTGACTTATCCATCTAACATCCTTTCTTTTGCCGTGCAAAAAATCTAACATTCTTTTGAAATTAATAAAAGAATAATGCCTTAAGTATCATATTATACTAAAAATTATAATTAGTTTGGAAAACACTTTAAGATGCCTCAACTTTTGAATACAGCACCTTCAACCAATTATTTATTTTAAATTAAATTTATAATTAGATCTAAAGAAAACCTGTTAGTATTCAAATATAAAATAGTAGATTTATATACCTTGTAATAAAGAACTAGTTCGGTCACGTTTTATAATTCTGTGAGCATAAAATGTTTTTTCACACTTATTTTTTCTTTATTATTTAATTTTTTTTTACTAACTAAATCTTCATTATTATTTAATATTACTAAATCTTTATTAGTATCTATAAAACACCGAGTTTTTAAATAAATAAGTTGGACTTATCATAATAAATAAGATATTTCGGAAAATAAAAGTTATAATTGTTAGTGAATGAAAGAAGCCATTGAAGCAAGTTAGAAAAATAAGTTGGACCTATCATATATATACATGTTTTATATGTATATTAATTTGAACAATGAATCCATATATAGAATTTACCTAAAACCGGTGACACCAGCCATGGATGAGATCTCAGTACTCAGAGGCACATGAAAAGCTTCTGACCAAGCCAGCTGTCGGAGACAAGTTGCTGAAGGCGTCCCCCATCGGTAACTACCCGCCAGAAAATCAAACTCACGGAGACCGCTCACTTTCTCCTGAAACGGTTTTTTGAATACTTTCATTTGTTCACACCTCATCTTCTCCAAAATCTCCGAAGATACCCCATGATTAACAACTTGGAAAAACCCCCATTCTTGTGCAGCTTCTGCTATTTCTCTTTTGCAATCTTCGCTACTGAAGCCATCTTGATTCAAGCGGCTTAGATCGATCAGTGGAAGCTCAAACTCACACTCTTTGGTTTCATGGAGTGCTTCAATTTCGTTACATTTTGCAGATGATCCGTTGATGGAATGGTTATCGAATAATTTCTTGTAGAATGATCGAAAGGGTGGGTCAGATATTGGTTCCATTTTAATCTAGTAGCTGAAAGAAATCAAAGAAGTTGTTGAATAGTTTATTTGATCAAGTTCACATAAACCCTAGTGCATGAAAAGACAACCACATGATTTTTCTTATCAGAAAATGAAAATGAATTTATTTAAATGGTTGTGGTTTTATCAAATAACCATGAAGATATATTCTTTTAAACAAAATGATATCCCTATCATAAAATTACTTTATTAGTGATAATGATGCACCAATGTGTATAGATACCGTAACGAACGAGAAAAAACTCACGACCCGTGGACGCCCTCCTATCAGGTTCGTGGTTAAATCAATTAGATTTTCACTCATGTTTTAAAAACCCGCGGCCACCAGATTCATCCGGCTCCATCCGGATTTCCGGATGAAAACCAACAAGACACATGCCTCCAATGGAGGCTCTCACGTTTGACTCGATCCGTTTTGAAGCAGATGAGGTGTTGGAGTTGCTCTAATGACCTAAGACAGATCTATACACTCTCCTAGAAGTCAATAACCAATTTCTAACGTCTTCAAGAACTCATATCCCCGATCATGTACTCGGATAGATGCAAGTCTTGAAAATCTTACCTAATCCGCTCATGTCACACCCTGAAATTCCACAGCGGCTTACCCGCGGGTTGTGACTGTCAAGGATCATCAGTCCCGGTCATTTCGAACGACCTCTAACTGGTTTTCGAAAAGACATTCCGTTTGAACATCATACAAAATTAAATAGTAATACAGAGTTTGAAAATGCGGAATGTAAAGTGCGGAAGCAAAAGTAATGTTGCAAAATACAGAAGCATGACAAATTAGGTTCCCATAAACCTAGCTTCTAATGAAAACATGATATGCGACTCCAGACATGCAGTCCTAGTCCGTGCGTGAGTGCTTAGCGACCTGAGATAAACATGCTTAAAGTGTCAACACAAGGTTGGTGAGTTCACAGGTTTAAGTAACAGAAACAGAAATGAAAACAGTGTAACAGTACGCATGTATACTATTGATTCGATTGTTGATCAGACAATAAACATTAACTATATAAGCAACACCGAAACCGAAGCTCAACGAAGGAATGCAGAAACTAGCATTTTGCCTCTTACGTGCCCAGCACGCAATGGATTAGGTCAATTATGCACCCGTTTGACTCCCAGTCAGAGTTAGCGCGACTAACCCGGGTGGGGGTTGTTAAACCCAATAGTACTATTCATGAATCACCTCGCTTTGTGTAATAATTAACGGTTCGAATATGAGAGGACTTTATGTGCGGGAAATGCACCCACTTATATAAATTAAAGCGAAATCAAAGTAATTGTCATACGACTAAGTAAGAAAATGGTTTAGCATGTATCTCCCCCAATTGGAAAAGTAAGTAAAATGGGGCCGTGAAAACTCACCTGGAAATGCGGTGAATGAGAAATGAAAGCAACAAGAGAAATCGAGTAACTCCGGGTAACCGACCTAATCGAGCCCTAAGAATTAATAAGGCTATAAGGTCTATGAAAGTAAACATGGTTTATGTAACCACATTCATCCAAACGACTCAACGTTGAAAGGTTACATTGACGTTTTGAAAAAGGTTTGACCAAAGTTGACCGAGGGTTGACCAAGGTTTGACCAAAGTTGACCGAAGTTTGACCGAGGTTTAACCAACTTTGACCAAGGTTTGACCAACTTTGACCAAGTTTGACTAATGTTGACCAATGTTGACTAATGTTGACCAATGTTGACCAATGTTGACTAATGTTGAAGTCATGTATAAACAACACACAAGTAACATATAAGTTGTAAACATGTAACACATAAGCATCATACAAGTTGTACATGTGTAACACCTAAGTAGCACATAAGTTATACATGTGTGACACATAAGGAACATACAAGTTGTACCTAAGTAATGTATAAGTAATACCTTGTGACATAACATGCTTGTTTCAATTAGTTGCATAAGAAATCAACATGTGACAAGTAATTTAACATTTGCACATCTTTATGGCACATTTCATATATGTCAACCATTCCTACACATAACTCATGTCATCATATTAATAACCTATTAGTATCAATTCAACACTTTTAAACAAGTAGCATAACATGTCATAGAAATTCCATAACTCTTATCATAACAAAGTTTCCATTCTTTGACAATTAGGGTTTTAGTGTACTTTAAGTGTAATGGCTCAACTAAACAAGTTACACATGAATTTATACTAGTGACATACCATAAACATGATTCTACACACAAACTTTCTATTCTAAGCAAAGTTGAAGTTCACAAATTAATAAAGTTTCCTTATTTAGCAAGGTTCACCAAAACACGTCATAACACAACTCCAATTTACATATTCATGCACAAGTCATCTATTCATATGATAATGAAGCTATATAATCCATTTTAAACATTTATAACCTACACATACAAAATATGAACAAATAAAGTTTCCTTTTTAGGAAAGTGGTCCAAACGACCCTATTGCACATGTGTAACCCCAAATAACTCTTTTTACTACTTTGATATACATTATAGAACAATAATATCAAGTTTTTATCCATGAGAAACTCATAACACAAAATATGCAAAATTAAAGTTTCCTTATATAGTAAGTGGTCCATAACCGAGTGAAAAACGACATTTCAACCAAAAAAAATTATATTTCCTATCTATTCTACTATTATGTGTACCATTTAAACTAACAAACATATCACACATCAAGTTTTGCAAAAATGCATCCAACAAAGTTTCTATAAATAGAAACGAGCAAATAATGACATAAACCAATATTTCAAAACATAAAATGTGCATATGTGCATCAACAACTCATTATTATGAAAACCTTTGATAAAAACATAGATTAGAACACTTTTAACATAGAAAATCGTTTGGATGATGGTGGTACTTCATAGGGCTGAAATAAAAGAAAAAAAATATGTTTAGATGGCTTACAAAACCAAGTATAGTGCTTGAATGAAGGTGTTGATGGCTTGAATCCTCTTGAATCTCCTTGAAACACCTTGAAAGAGACTTGGAATGATTGAACAAGCTTGAGAGAGGGTGGAGGCTCCAAAGAAGGTGGTGGCCGAGATTTTAGAGGGAGGCTAGGGTTTTGCAAATGTCATTTAGGGTAAATGGTGGAGTGTAGTTGGTTTAAGGGTGTTTAAATGAATGGGTTTGGGCCTTTTTTTCATCTTTTAAGGCTTTTTAATGAAAGAATGGGCTCCTAAATGGATTAGTTATTTAAAAAGCTGAATTGTTTAAGTCCAAAGCATAAGACCATCATTTTTATAAAATCCAAATTTAGAGTTGTTGGCACATATCGCGCATCCGCTTAAAAAGCGTTAAAATAAAAGTTGCTCTAAAAATTCCGAAAAAATTCATATAAGCATGGAATATTAAATCACAGTATTACATATAATTTTTGCACACCAATTATATGTCTAAATATTATTTGTAAAATTCACCAACGTTCGTGTGACAGGACGCGTGTGTGACCCGGTAATCCGCCCGATTACCGATGCATGTAATGAAATGAAACGAATGGACTTGGTATATGAAATATGTACTTAATTACTCTATAATTAAGTATGATGCAAGTGAAATCATGTGAATTCAAGTAATAGTCGGGTATGGATATTAACCTGAATTTGCCGGGTGTCACATACTCCCCCTGTTAAAAGGAATTTCGTCCCGAAATTCAGTTCGCGTCACTGATAGACGGTGTAGTTTTGAACAAGTGAGGGTATTTACGCTTGAATTGATCCTCGCGCTCCCAAGTGAACTCTGGTCCACGTCTAGAATTCCAACGAACCTTAACTATGGGAATGCGGCTTTGTTTTAACTGCTTGACCTCGCGGTCCATGATCTCGACTGGTTCTTCGACGAAGTGAAGCTGATCGTCTATTTGAATTTCCTCCAATGGTATGACTAGTGTCTCGTCTGACAAGCACTTCTTCAGATTTGACACGTGAAACACGTCATGAACGCCACTGAGGGTTTCCGGTAGGTTGAGTTTGTAGGCAACAGGACCGATCCTTTTCAGAATTTCGAAAGGTCCAATGTAACGAGGGTTAAGCTTTCCACGCTTGCCGAAACGTATCACTCCTTTCCATGGCGAGACTTTCAGTAGTACCTTGTCTCCCACTTGAAATTCTAACGGTTTGCGTCTCACGTCAGCGTAACTCTTTTGACGATCACGCGCGGCCTTGATACGTTCGCGTATCTGTACAATCTTCTCTGTAATTTCATGAATAATTTCTGGACCTGTGAGTTGGCTATCTCCCACTTCTGTCCAGCAATCGGCGATCTACACTTTCGTCCGTAAAGTGCTTCGAATGGTGCAGCCTTAATGCTAGTGTGGTAGCTGTTGTTGTATGAAAATTCGACCAACGGTAGATGGGCATCCCATCCGTTCCCAAAGTCAACCACACAAGCTCTGAGCATGTCCTCCAGGGTCTGGATGGTCCTTTCACTTTGACCGTCCGTCTGGGGGTGGTATGCAGTACTCATATCTAGTCGAGTACCCAAGGCTTTCTGTAAGGATTGCCAGAATCGGGATGTAAATCGACTATCCCTATCTGAAATGATGGAGATTGGCACTCCATGTCTTGTGACTACTTCCTTTAAGTAAGTTCTGGTTAGTTTATCCATTTTGTCCGTTTCTTTAATGGGAAGGAAGTGCGCAGATTTGGTTAGTCTGTCGACGATTACCTAGATTGTGTCACAGCCATTAGAGGCCTTGGGCAATTTCGTGATGAAGTCCATTAAAATCTGTTCCCACTTCCACTGTGGGATCTCTGGTTGTTGGAGTAACCCTGATGGCTTCTGATACTCTACCTTGACCTTAGCACAAGTCAAGCATTTACTGACGTAGGTAGCAATTTCGGCTTTCATGTTAGGCCACCAATAATGTTCCTTGAGGTCATGGTACATCTTGTCAGCACCGGGGTGGATCGAGTACCTGGACTTGTGTGCCTCGTCCATCACCAGATCCCTTATATCCCCAAAGCTTGGTACCCAAATCCGATCCATGAAATAACGGATGTCATCGGATTTGACCTCAAACTGTTTGTCCATACCACGTAAGGACTCATGGCATAGGTTTACCTCCTTGATTGCTTCGAGTTGGGCGTCGCGGATTTGCATGGGTAAGTTCGTGTGGATGGTCAACTGTAACGCCCGCACTCGTCGCGGTTTGGGTTGATCCTTCCTGCTCAAGGCATCGGCCACGACGTTTGCCTTTCCAGGATGGTAACGGATAGCGCAGTCGTAGTCGTTTAGCAATTCGACCCATCGACGTTGCCTCATGTTAAGTTCCTTCTGATCGAAGATGTGTTGAAGGCTTTTATGATCGGTGAAAATTGTGCACTTCGTGCCATACAAGTAGTGCCTCCAGATCTTGAGTGCAAATACTACCGCTCCCAGCTCCAAATCGTGGGTAGTGTAGTTTTTCTCGTGCACTTTCAGTTGTCGAGAAGCATAAGCTATGACCTTCTCTCTTTGCATTAACACGCATCCGAGCCCTTGATGTGACGCATCGCAGTACACCACGAAATCGTCTGTTCCTTCTGGTAACGATAGGATCGGCGCGCTGCAAAGTTTCTGTTTGAGTAATTGAAAAGCGGTTTCTGCCTTGTCATTCCATTCGTATTTCTTATCCTTGTGTGTCAGTGTGGTGAGAGGTTGGGCTATCTTAGAGAAATTTTCGATGAATCGTCGATAGTAGCCCGCAAGACCTAAGAACTGTCGCACCTCAGTCGGAGTCTTAGGTGCTTCCCAATTCTTAATCGCCTCGATTTTGGATGGGTCAACATGTATGCCTTTCTCGTTGACCACGTGTCCAAGGAACTGTACTTCGCGAATCCAGAAGTCGCATTTCGAGAACTTGGCGTACAGTTTCTCGGCTTTCAGCAACTCCATAATTAACTTCAAATGCTCGGTATGCTCCTCTTTGTTCTGTGAGTATATCAGGATATCATCTATGAACACAATCACAAACTTGTCCAAGTAGGGCTTGCACACTCGGTTCATGAGGTCCATGAATACCGCTGGTGCATTGGTTAACCCAAATGGCATGACCATGAACTCGTAGTGACCGTAACGAGTTCGGAAGGCGGTCTTTGGAATATCGTCTTCCTGAATCCTTAGCTGGTGGTATCCCGACCGTAGATCGATCTTTGAGTAATAGCTCGACCCTTGCAATTGATCGAACAGGTCATCGATCCTTGGTAGTGGATATCGGTTCTTGATAGTTACCTTGTTCAGTTCTCTGTAGTCGATACACATACGGAACGATCCGTCTTTCTTCTTAACGAACAAGACTGGTGCTCCCCAAGGCGAGAAGCTTGGTCTGATGAAGCCTTTGTCTAACAGTTCCTGTAATTGGTTAGACAACTCCTGCATTTACGATGGCGCCAGTCGGTAAGGTGACCTCGCTATCGGAGCAGCTCCGGGTGTGAGATCAATCCGGAACTCGACTTGTCGCTGCGGTGGAAGTCCGGGCAAGTCGTCGGGAAATACTTCCGGATAGTCTCGGACGATCGGTATGTCTTTAATCTTCCTTTCTTCTTCTTTCTTTTCCGTCACGTGTGCTAGGATCGCGTGATAGCCCTTCCGCAAGTACTTTCGGGCTTTCATGCAGGTAATGATCCTTAACGTAGCACCACTCCGTTCTCCTTGAATGGTCAGTGTTCCTCCGTCCGACAGTGGGATGCGGACTATTTTCTCGTGACAAACGATTTCGGCTCGGTTCTTGGACAACCAGTCCATACCGACAACTATGTCGAAGCTTCCCAATGTTACTGGCAATAGGTCTATAGTGAAAGGGTGATCGGCTAGTGTTAAGACACAATCGGGAATTATTTGTTCTGTCTCTATTAGCTTACCATCTGCTAGCTCTACCGTGTATAAGTAATCTAAGGCGATGGGAGTAACACCAAGTAATGAGCTAAACTCAGTGGATACAAAACTCTTATCGGCACCCGTGTCAAATAAGATAGAAGCATAGCAGTTGTTTACGAGAAACGTACCAGTAACAATGTTGGGGTCTTGTCTAGCCTCGCCGGCTCCAATCACGAATGCTCTGCCCCGGGCATTTGTATTTCCAGGCTTCCGATTCTTTGGGCAGTCCTTGCGGAAATGTCCGGGATCACCGCACCCGAAACATCCGCGGTTTCCCCCGCCAGCCGGGGTTTGTTCGACTGATCGGCAGCTCTGGGCAGTGTGGCCAAAACGTTTACACTTCTGGCATCGAGAATCTTCACAAGTACCATTGTGGTGAAACTGGCACTTGTTGCACTTAGGTAGGGTTCCAGTGTATGTCCCTCTTGGCCTTTTATCCGGTCGGTTAGCCATAAACATCCGGGCCGGTTCCTGCTTCTTCTGGTTACTAGGCACATAGGACTTGGCAGGAGCATTTTCCCACTTTCTCTTGTTGTCAAAGGTTTTCACAAAACTTTCTTTCTTGTTGAACAGTCCCTGACGGACTGCCTGATCCGTGAGATTATGAGCCAGCCTCACTGTGTTGTGGATAATTGTGGGCTCTGCAGAAGTAACCATGCTTTGTATTTGCGGTGCCAAACCCCAAATGTACCGCTCAATTCGTTTGTACTCCGGTGTAACCATGTGCGGTAGTAGTCTTGCTAAATCGTGGAACCTTGCGGTGTATCCCGCGATGTCAGCACCCTCCATTCTTATGTTCCAAAACTCCTGTTCCAACTTTTGGAGTTCGTTACGAGGACAGTACTCCTCTTTCAACATTTCCTTGAATTCCTCCCAAGGAATGGCGTTCGCATTATCCAGGCCCAGAGTCTGGATATAAGAGTTCCACCAGGAGAGGGCTTGGCCCTCGAAAGTTCCAGCTCCGTACATGACCCTGTTCTCCATCGTGCATTGGCTCATGCTGAAGACCGATTCGATCTTCTCTATCCATCGTAGCAGTCCCACTGCTCCTTCCGTCCCGGTAAATGTGTGCGGCTTACAATCCATAAAGGATTTGTAGGTGCAAGCCTTTGTTCCATGCCCAGTTCCTGTGTGTCAATGATAGAGCGTAATTAGGTTAAATTTTCCCGAGGTAGGGCTATGTTACTTGCAGTATATACTATTTCCGGTTTGTACTATACCTCTGCTCTCGCCGTGGCCTCCCGATCCTCCACTGGATCGATTGGCTTCGTGGTTAGCGAGTGCATCTGCCACGCGTTGGGCGATAAGGGCTTCAATTTGGGCAGTGGTCATGGAACTGGTGCCTTCTCCTGAGTTGCGGGGTGCCCTCGGCGGCCTTTTCCTCGGCGGCCTTTTCCTCCGCGGCCTCGATCCGGTCTCGTACTATCAGTAGTGCCTGGTCTGTCAGTGCCAACTCATCCTGGAGGGATGATATGTCAGCGTCATGTAACCTGCTGCGCGTCGCAAGTATCGGTAGTACCTCCCGGGTAGGCCGGAGCCAATAGGGTGGTGGATAGGATGGTCCAGTTGACTCTCCCGTAGATGAAGTGTCCGATGGTGCAATCCGGGCCCTTTTGGCTGATGGTCCAGGAATGTCAGGGGAAAGGGCTGGTCGCTTTCCTCTGCGAATGTTCTTCTTTCGAGCTGTGAGTTTGGTCTTCGCTCCCACCGATGCAAGTAATGGTGATGGCGGTGTCGGGTCCGCCAGACGAGGTGGTGAAGGTAGTATGGAGCCGTCGTCGGACGATGAGTCCCCGTGTAGTACGGAGTAGGGCACCGTCTCGCCCGAGTCGCTCCCCTCGCCGGCGTCTCCGTCACCTCCGGGGGCTGGTGCGTCGTCTTCCTCCTCCTCTAGATCCTCCTCAGGATCCTCCTCCGGGTCCTCCTCAGGATCCTCCTCAGGATCCTCCTCCGGGTCCTCCTCAGGATCCTCTTCAGAATCCAACTCTACAAAATCCACTGAGTCATGTGTCTGCTCCTCATCCGTGGATGAGTGGGGTGATGAAGGTGGGGTGAGTGGCTCCACTGATGATGATGGGGTAGCCGGTGTGTACTCCTCAGAGTCCGAGATCACAATGGGGTCCGATGAGGTCGACATCCTGTTATCCAGTAATCCATTGTATTCATGTATGAAAATGCATGTATGATGTGATGTGAACTATGTGAGCCTACAGTTATAGTCTAAGTACACTAAATGCAACTTAGTTCTCTATAACCAGGGCTCTGATACCAATCTGTCACACCCTGAAATTCCACAGCGGCTTACCCGCGGGTTGTGACTGTCAAGGATCATCAGTCCCGGTCATTTCGAACGACCTCTAACTGGTTTTCGAAAAGACATTCCGTTTGAACATCATACAAAATTAAATAGTAATACAGAGTTTGAAAATGCGGAATGTAAAGTGCGGAAGCAAAAGTAATGTTGCAAAATACAGAAGCATGACAAATTAGGTTCCCATAAACCTAGCTTCTAATGAAAACATGATATGCGACTCCAGACATGCAGTCCTAGTCCGTGCGTGAATGCTTAGCGACCTGAGATAAACATGCTTAAAGTGTCAACACAAGGTTGGTGAGTTCACAGGTTTAAGTAACAGAAACAGAAATGAAAACAGTGTAACAGTACGCATGTATACTATTGATTCGATTGTTGATCAGACAATAAACATTAACTATATAAGCAACACCGAAACCGAAGCTCAACGAAGGAATGCAGAAACTAGCATTTTGCCTCTTACGTGCCCAGCACGCAATGGATTAGGTCAATTATGCACCCGTTTGACTCCCAGTCAGAGTTAGCGCGACTAACCCGGGTGGGGGTTGTTAAACCCAATAGTACTATTCATGAATCACCTCGCTTTGTGTAATAATTAACGGTTCGAATATGAGAGGACTTTATGTGCGGGAAATGCACCCACTTATATAAATTAAAGCGAAATCAAAGTAATTGTCATACGACTAAGTAAGAAAATGGTTTAGCATGTATCTCCCCCAATTGGAAAAGTAAGTAAAATGGGGCCGTGAAAACTCACCTGGAAATGCGGTGAATGAGAAATGAAAGCAACAAGAGAAATCGAGTAACTCCGGGTAACCGACCTAATCGAGCCCTAAGAATTAATAAGGCTATAAGGTCTATGAAAGTAAACATGGTTTATGTAACCACATTCATCCAAACGACTCAACGTTGAAAGGTTACATTGACGTTTTGAAAAAGGTTTGACCAAAGTTGACCGAGGGTTGACCAAGGTTTGACCAAAGTTGACCGAAGTTTGACCGAGGTTTAACCAACTTTGACCAAGGTTTGACCAACTTTGACCAAGTTTGACTAATGTTGACCAATGTTGACTAATGTTGACCAATGTTGACTAATGTTGAAGTCATGTATAAACAACACACAAGTAACATATAAGTTGTAAACATGTAACACATAAGCATCATACAAGTTGTACATGTGTAACACCTAAGTAGCACATAAGTTATACATGTGTGACACATAAGGAACATACAAGTTGTACCTAAGTAATGTATAAGTAATACCTTGTGACATAACATGCTTGTTTCAATTAGTTGCATAAGAAATCAACATGTGACAAGTAATTTAACATTTGCACATCTTTATGGCACATTTCATATATGTCAACCATTCCTACACATAACTCATGTCATCATATTAATAACCTATTAGTATCAATTCAACACTTTTAAACAAGTAGCATAACATGTCATAGAAATTCCATAACTCTTATCATAACAAAGTTTCCATTCTTTGACAATTAGGGTTTTAGTGTACTTTAAGTGTAATGGCTCAACTAAACAAGTTACACATGAATTTATACTAGTGACATACCATAAACATGATTCTACACACAAACTTTCTATTCTAAGCAAAGTTGAAGTTCACAAATTAATAAAGTTTCCTTATTTAGCAAGGTTCACCAAAACACGTCATAACACAACTCCAATTTACATATTCATGCACAAGTCATCTATTCATATGATAATGAAGCTATATAATCCATTTTAAACATTTATAACCTACACATACAAAATATGAACAAATAAAGTTTCCTTTTTAGGAAAGTGGTCCAAACGACCCTATTGCACATGTGTAACCCCAAATAACTCTTTTTACTACTTTGATATACATTATAGAACAATAATATCAAGTTTTTATCCATGAGAAACTCATAACACAAAATATGCAAAATTAAAGTTTCCTTATATAGTAAGTGGTCCATAACCGAGTGAAAAACGACATTTCAACCAAAAAAAATTATATTTCCTATCTATTCTACTATTATGTGTACCATTTAAACTAACAAACATATCACACATCAAGTTTTGCAAAAATGCATCCAACAAAGTTTCTATAAATAGAAACGAGCAAATAATGACATAAACCAATATTTCAAAACATAAAATGTGCATATGTGCATCAACAACTCATTATTATGAAAACCTTTGATAAAAACATAGATTAGAACACTTTTAACATAGAAAATCGTTTGGATGATGGTGGTACTTCATAGGGCTGAAATAAAAGAAAAAAAATATGTTTAGATGGCTTACAAAACCAAGTATAGTGCTTGAATGAAGGTGTTGATGGCTTGAATCCTCTTGAATCTCCTTGAAACACCTTGAAAGAGACTTGGAATGATTGAACAAGCTTGAGAGAGGGTGGAGGCTCCAAAGAAGGTGGTGGCCGAGATTTTAGAGGGAGGCTAGGGTTTTGCAAATGTCATTTAGGGTAAATGGTGGAGTGTAGTTGGTTTAAGGGTGTTTAAATGAATGGGTTTGGGCCTTTTTTTCATCTTTTAAGGCTTTTTAATGAAAGAATGGGCTCCTAAATGGATTAGTTATTTAAAAAGCTGAATTGTTTAAGTCCAAAGCATAAGACCATCATTTTTATAAAATCCAAATTTAGAGTTGTTGGCACATATCGCGCATCCGCTTAAAAAGCGTTAAAATAAAAGTTGCTCTAAAAATTCCGAAAAAATTCATATAAGCATGGAATATTAAATCACAGTATTACATATAATTTTTGCACACCAATTATATGTCTAAATATTATTTGTAAAATTCACCAACGTTCGTGTGATAGGACGCGTGTGTGACCCGGTAATCCGCCCGATTACCGATGCATGTAATGAAATGAAACGAATGGACTTGGTATATGAAATATGTACTTAATTACTCTATAATTAAGTATGATGCAAGTGAAATCATGTGAATTCAAGTAATAGTCGGGTATGGATATTAACCTGAATTTGCCGGGTGTCACAGCTCATCTCAAGTTAGTTCGGATCTGCCTCTGCTCTTCCTCCCTTCCACATTGAGGGGTTCTATGGTTCTAACCTAATCCCTCATCTCAAGTTTATGTGCCTAAACCATCTCTAATCTTATTCTAGATACATGCCACCCCATAATTTTTCTAGGAAAACTTCATTCCTTATGTCATCCATTCTTGTGTGCCCACACATCCATCTCAAATCCTTATCTCTGCTACATCCAGTTTTCATGCTTATGTCTTCTTGATGGTCCAATAATCGGTTTAGTATAACATAACAGGTCAAACAACAACTTATAAAATTTCCCCTTTAATCTTGTTGGGAACCTATTGTTACATAATACTCCTATTACTGCTCTCCACTTTCACCAACCTGCCTGAATATGGTGGGCTACATCACTGTCTATGTCCTCGTTACTTTAGATAAGCGACCCTAAATATTTGAACTTGGTTGTCTACAAGACCACGTGACCTTCAATACCGATTTGGGTGTCTTGTTTTTCATTTGCCCCATTGAAATTACAATAGAGGTACTCGGTTTTAAAGTTACTTATCTTTAAACTTTGTGCTCTAAGGCTACTCACCACAACCCATCCTCTCATTTAGGCTCGGTTTACTCTACGCTACTAATATAATATCATTTGCGTAAATCATGCACCATAGGATAGTCTCGTGGATCGACTTCGTCTTGATTGTGGAAAAGATAGTATCGTGGATCGACTACATCATTGCGTAAAGCACACATTTAGGCGTATTGTTGTCGAAAAGATTGTGGAAATATGTTTGTCATCTCGCCTTGATGTCCTGCCCCTTTACCAAAACACCTCCATCCTATCCCTATATAAAATTCTCGACTCCAAGATCCATCTTCTTGCGCTCCTAATTTTGGCAATCTTGAACATGTCATGTTTCCTCTCCTTAGTTTCCAGTCATTTATACATCTTCTTATAGGCTCTGTTCTTTGCCTTCCGCTTTGCCTCTATTTATCTCTCCCGCAATCCCACTCATTCATCCTCACTAGTACACCACAAGACCTCCCTAAAACACCATTGTTTGTCCCTTATCTTTCCTTACACATCCTCAATCCACCACCAAGATTGTTTAAGCCCGCTTGCCGTTCCTATTATGACCTCGAGGGTCTCCTTCGCTACTTGTGTATTGGTGGTCGCCATAGCATCCCGCATCCGGTTTGCATCCCCATCCAGTCGAGATGAGCTCGTCAAGATGACCTTATCTCTGAACACTGTAATCTTTTCATTTTTCAAATTTCCGTGTCCAATCATAGGTATACAATCTCTTCACCTTAACCAACTCTTTTTTCATGTCTATATCAACCACCAACAAATGATGTTGAGCTATTAATGTCTCCCTTAGTATAACCTTGCAATCCTTCCACTTACTGCGAGCTCCTCGCGTCGTCAAATAATAATCGATCTACGTATTGCACCCTCACTACTAAAAGTGATCAAATGTGATTCCCTCTTTTTAAAGAACGAGTTTATGATACCTAGGTCATGAGCCAACGCAAAGCCAAGAAGATCCATACCACTCTCATTTCTATCACCAAAACCAAAACCCCCATGCATGCATATATGGAAAGCCATCTCTAGGTATAACCCCCACAACTTAGTCAAAAGAATCCCAAAACTCTCTCTTCTCTTGTTTCCTAGACCCACCTATGGGGTGTAAGCGCTAACCACTGTCACAACTTCCTCACCTAACACTATCCTCGACAACATGACCCTATCATTACACATTTTCACCTCCACCACATTATCCTAAAGTTCTTTTGCAATTAGAAAATGCACCCCATTTTTTGCCCCATCATACCTCGAATACCGAACTCGTACCCATTGCACACCCCTCCCTTCCTTACCCTCCACCTAGTCTCTTGTAGGAAATCAACATATACCATACGACTTCTAAGTAAATCTACCAACTCTAGCAACTTACCACCAAGGGTTCCTATATTCTAAGAAGTCATACGCAAACTATACGCCATTTTCTTTTCTTTTCTGTACATGTACCCCTCGTCATAGGACACTGTATCATTTAGAGAAATATCAAATTCGACTTCGAATTCGAGCAATTTTTCATTAAGCAAAAGATCGATACTTTCTTAGTTTTCATTTATATAATTAAAAAAATGTTTATTAAAATTCACACTTTTACAATAACGTCAACCATACTTTTAGTCTGTTTGAAAGTAAATTGATTACAGAATAAAATGTATCAAGTAGATGGTAGAAAGAAACATAAGAATCAACGTACGCAAAATTCATTAATTACTCTTAAACTATTAGTTTAACAGTTTACTACGTCATCTGCATAATCTAAAAAACTTAAGATTTTTTTTAACAAGTCAATTTAACTTCTATATTTACAATTGCATGATTCATATTTTGTTCTTTTTCTTGTTTGATATCTACTTTGAACACCATTTGATGTTGTTAGAAGAGAGATAATTTAATAATGCGTGTGTGCACAAAAAAAGTTTTATTTGTTCATTTCTTGTATTATTTTAGGCCATGTTATTGATATTGATGTTCACGTTAGAACAAAAAATGACATAAACCACACTATCAGAAGTTAGAGATGTTAAAAATAGAAAATGAATAAGTATGAATCAATTAATGTAAAAAGATATTTTAATCATTTAATTTCTTCAAAATTAAAACTCACCTGGTAAACTAACCGAGTTTTACGCACTTGATTATCCCCTAGTTTATATCGATCCATTATTAGTTTCATTTCACTTTGTAGTACTCCTCAATAGTTGCGTTGATCTAGAGCTCTTCATTGTTAAAATGTATAGTTTGTAAATGTTTTGGAGTATACCTCTTTCAAGGTTGTTGCAAATGGTTTGTTTTTGAAATTTGTTTATGGAAACAATTTATGATCAGTTCTGGTTCATGATGTTGAATTTTAGAAGGCAGTGATAAATTGGGGAATTCTCTTTGAATTCACTACAAGAAAAAGACCCTGTGTCGACGCCGCCTATACCGACGACAATTGTCATCGGCATAGGTCACCCTGTACCGACGACATGTCGTTGGTATAGGTCAAAACCAAAATTTTGACAGGGACACCTTATACCGACGACATGTCGTCGGTACAGGGTTGAGCCAAATAAGGGGAAAAAATGGCGTCCAATGAATTATTGGGGAAAACCTATACCGACGACATGTCGTCGGTATAGGGTTATTTTGATTTTATTTTTGTTTATTTAATATAATAATGTTTTCGTCGGTCAAATTTTTTTTTTGTTTAATTAAAAAAATTATAAAATGGCCTATACCGACGACGTCGATATAGGCTTTTTTTACTTTATTGACTGGTCAAAACCCTACGAAGCCTATACCGACGACATGTCGTCGGTACAGGCAACCTACAGCGCCGACTTTTGAGCCTATACCGATGACATGTCGTCGGTATAGGTCTCAGCGCGAATGAACACAGAATACAGCCTTCTGCTTCCCATTTCGCCTAAAAAACCACCCAAAACGCCTCCATCGCTCTCTTCGGCGATTTTTCATGTTTTTGGGTATTTTGTGGAGCAATATTCACCAATCTATTCGGTTTTGAGGTGAGTTAACATATATTGTTCAATCTTAACAAGAAAATCAACATTTTGGTGTTTTTTGCTTAATTTCTTTGGTTTTTGTTAGGTGTTTGAAGATTTAACCATTTTTTAAGGATTTCAAGCTTAGAGGAAGCTAATTTGCAATATCCAGCTTTAACTTTAAACGGGTCAAAATGACCCAAACACACTTTAATAAACTTAGAACATCCAACTGAAACTTTAAACGGGTCAAAATGACTCAAACACGTTTTAATAGACTTAGAACATCAAATTCGAGCCCAATTGTTGAATATTTTTGCTAGTATTATTAGTATTTGTTGTTATTAGTGTTGGTTGATTGTAATTTGTGAATTTGGGTCGTTTATAACTTATAGTTTAACAGGTTGATTATTCGTTTTACAGCAGTTATGCTGTCGAATTTTAGTAAAATAGTCAAGTGGTTGTTTATTACATTGTTTAATGCAGGACCGAATCCAAGAGGAGTATACAAGATCCTCTGCTGAGTCTGGTGGTGACTCGTCCGCTGTCGATGAGATTGCATGCATGGAGCGTGCATTGGGTCATCGGCGTGGCCATATCCGGGGTGTCGGTCGTGTGGTGAGTAATCCCACACCAGATTTGTTCAGTACCCCCCTCCACAACCACATTGGCAAGAAGTGGATGAGCGTGTAACTCAACTTCAACAAGAAGTCCAAGATCAACAACGTGAAACCTAACGAGATGAAGAACGTCGTGTGTATAATCAACAAATGCTTGAAATGCAACGACAAATGGATGAAATGCGTCGAATGTGGGAACGCCGAACTAGCAGCGACGATAATTAGCTTGAAGTTGTTGCGCCTTTGCCTTGGTTGTCGGTGTTATTTGTTGAATGTTTGAACAATTTTTATGTTTGTGTGTCGGACAACTTTATGTTTGAATATTTGATTTGTGTGTCGAACAGGTTTTTGTATCGAACAATATGTTTCAGATTTCAATTTTTGAATGGTTTGAATTATCTGATTTGCAGGTTTTGGTAATTAGAAATTAAATAATTCTAGAAAATTTTGAAAATTTAATAATAATAAAAAAAATACAGAAAAGCCTATGCCGACGACATGTCGTCGGTATAGGTTATTTTTAAATTTTTTAAAAAAAATTGAAAATATCCTATACCGACGACATGTCGTCGGTATAGGTTGGGTCTTTACCGACGACTTGTCGTCCGGATAAGTCCAGAAGCTATACCGACGACATGTCGTCAGTATAGAATTTCTTTTTGAATTATTTAATTAAACCCTATGCTGACGACATGTCGTCGGCATAAGTCAACCTATACCGACGACAAGTCGTCGCTATATGGTCAAAAAAAATCGTCAGGATATGATGATATTGTTATAGTGATTGGTTGTTTAATTCATATTTACACTTAAATGTGCTCAAGTTCAATACTTGTATAAGATTTTTGTTGTATTCATAGTATTTAATTTGTTTAATTCATTTTGTTAAAACAGCTAGTAATAAATAATTTGTTTATGGATTTATCTCTGAATTTGTGAATTTTATATTTTAATCAATAGAGAATATTAATAAGTTTGGAGTGTTTTCTAAATCATATAAACCAAGTTGGTTCATTTAAAAAAAAAAGATATTGTTAGTTTAGGGTTTTTAGATTGTTATGAAGGGTCCAATCTTTTCGTTATATAATTACGAAGAATCAATTAATTCAAAAAGTGATTGATCATTCAGTTCCTTCAAAATTAATAACTGTGTACGGCAACCATTAACAGTTTATGACAAGCCTATTAATTCAATTCAATAAAAGTAGGGCCTAGCCTTGACCCCTTTAACTTCATCTACACAATATCTCGATCCCACTTGGTATATCTTACGATCCTTTTCATACTTCTGTGATTTTCTTTTTAGCTCTCTTTTTTCAAAATTAAATATTAAAGGTCATAAATATAAGTATAGATATAGACTGAATATCAATCTAAGACCCCGAATAAAAATTATTTACATTATATGCATAAGCATTAAGAAAATGATTTGACAAACAATTATACTACTTAAATATTTTAGAAGACAGAAGAAAACAAGTGATAAAGAGTAGAGAACTTAAAATCCTACATTTCTACTCTTTTTATATATTAAAAATAAAAACTAGAAAACCATTGTTGAACCTCGCATATATGACTTATGTGTTTTCTTAGTTTTTTTTAACTTATTTGTATTTATTAATCGAAAATGTTTATATATATATATAAACAAAATGTTTAAATAAAAAATATCTTATCTTAGAAAGTGAAGGATTTTGAACTTTTAATCAAAAAAATTGAAGGTTAAGATGAAATTGATGTCACGTTAGGAATGCTTTATATGCGAAAATGACATCAAGGGTAAAATTGGAAGCCATTGTTGACTTTTTTTTAAATCCTTCATTTTTTTTAAACACATATAACTTTTTTATGCAACATTATTTAAAAAAATATCAAAAAATTGATCATTTTATTATGTTTAATTTGAGTATGTAGTCTTGCTATATCATGCGGAATTATAAACACAAGTTGCGTAATTATAAAAATAGGTTGTGTTATCACCATATACGTTACGTAATTATTTTATATAAGTTATGTAATATGTTACATAATTATTTATATATCTTGCATAATTATTGTGAGCAATTGGTTGTATATGGTTAGGTGTGTATTATTGTGTGCGTTATGTATGCATAATTACGTAAATTTTATATGTGATTATGGCGAGGTTCGTATACTTCGTGTCTGTGTCTATATATATATATATATATATATATATATATATATATATATATATATATATATATATAAAATATAATGTGACTCTTAAATGAGAAATAACCTACTTTGAAATTTTAAGATTAATAAGAATGTATTTAATTTTTGAAAATCTTGCCAATATAGATTGCAAACATATATATAAATCAATGCTGAAACTATAGGAGAACTAGCTGGCAAATAACTCTACCCTTGCTATAAATCTGATATATACTTCAAGAAAATGATTAAAAAAGATCGAAAAAAGAACATAGCAAAAACAATGGTTTGAATGAAGTATCATACCTTATTCAATCTTCAAACTACGTATGAATCATCCAGAGTTTTATAGAGAATCACGAGGAAAAGATAAATATTGAAGTCTTAAAGTATTAGAAGGCTTTGGGAGGTTTTTAAAGGGATCCTAAAACTACGCCATTAAATGACTGGAAATTATTGTACTCAAATCTAAAACACGAAAAGATGGGAAGGATTAAAAGTTTGTGTTTTGAAGGGGAACACGTTTCTCTTAATTATATCATAAAACAAGTTGGTTTAGATTGTGGTGGTATAAACTCATGTTCCCGGTATTAAAAGTCATGGGTGTACGCATTTAGAGAAGTATAAAATGACATGAAAGACTTTAAGGTAATATAATCGGTTTTTACCATTTTAACTGATTTTAATTTATTTTTATTTTTTTTATAAAAAATATTCTATGAAAGGATTAGAACAAATAGTGGAGTTGTATATTAATGCAAATAGGTACATACTTCGCATTTGTTGTCTAAAATTAGTTGTTAGGTGGTATTACTTACAACCATATCAATAGATATGATCATTTATATAAATTAGGGGTGCCAATCGTGTCGGGTTAGCTGGTTAGCGGGTTGACGGGTCAAGGATGTCAACCCTAACCTGATAACATAAATTCGGGTCAACCCGAAGATGACCCGTTTAACCGTTTAACTTAATGAGTCAAACAAGTTAACGCATTATAAGCGACTTGTCCGGTTGTAAGCAGGTTAACGGTAACATGTTTTAAATGGTGAGTATAAGTGTGACAACATATAATATAGTGTTTTAAGAAAAATAAAATTATTACGACCAACCATATAAATATTAAAATAAAAGTCACAAAGTTGAAAATTGAAATCAAATTAGCTCAAGCATAAAATTCGAATTGTTTTTCTCAAAACCAATAAAATAGACTAGGTAAGAGTTTTCCAAATCAAAATAAAATCAAAGTTAAATGCAAAAATTAATGATAAAATAGTTGAGATGAATTGTGAATTAGAGAGTCACAGAGGAACATAAAGATTCGTCTTGAAAATCTTATAAATATGGATTGGAAGTTGGAATTTGTAAAAGTCGATTGTCCAACTCAAACAAAATGTTTTTAAATTTTATGTTGCTATTTTAAAAAATAGAATGGGAAAAAACAAAATTCAAATTTTAATATACTTCTTTAAAAAATGGGTTAACGGGTCATCCCGTTGATTAAACAGGTCAACCCTGAGATGACCCGTTTTTTAAATGGGTTGAAATGACCAAGCCAAAACCTGATTATTTTCGTGTCGAGTTCGAGTCATGTTTCAGGTCGTGTCAGGAATTGCCACCCCTAATATAAATTGTACATAATGAGAGAATATATTAATTAGTTAATGGTTTTTGGTTTGAGAAGCAAATTGTATTTGTATTGATTGAGGATAAGAGAAAAATACAAGTCATATATATATATATATATATATATATATATATATATATATTAGAAAACTATAATGATAATATTACTATTCAATCCAGTAGTAAAACCCATGTGAACATTTGATCCAATTGTTTGACCAAAAGAGTGAGGCTAATCCATGGTAGGAGTTAGAGGTGTACATATCAGGTTTTTTCCAAACCGGATAGAAATTGACCGGGTAGAGAGTGGAACCGAGTAGAGGTGGAACCAGTTTCGGTTCCCGGTCAAGTTGGGTAAGCCTAAAACCCTACCCATGTGTAACCGGTTAGGATTGGTTCCAAACCAGGTCTGGTCCAATACCCGGGTAGGGCAATTTTTTTTAAATAAATCAATATAATGAAATAAAATAAAATTAGTTTTTTTTTTATTTTTAAAAGTTTACAAACAAAATAAAATAGACTCACTAAAAAAACACAAGTAATACATTTAGATTTTATTTGTCGTATTAGTTGTCGTCTCGTCGGTTTTTGTTTATTATTCGTCGGAACTATTGTTCATGCGAACCGATGCATCATAGGTGAGTTCGTCTTACACTATTTACCAATGTGCAACCTCAAAGTTGAGTTCAAGAATTTTCCCAACAAATTGCCACAAAATTTGCATCGAGCCTTTTGAGACCCGTCACTCATCTCACAAAAATCCCAATTGCACCAAACTTCCAGGTTCCTAATATTATGTAGCACCCTAACAACAGTAAGCTCGTGTAGGAAGCTTGACCAACGAATGATTGCGATTGAGCCATAACAAGAGTAGTATTTTTTGTGTTTTTTGTGTTCGATTTTGCGTTTTCAAGTGTTGTGATAAACCAATTCATCCAACACTTATTTATACTAACTTAGGGGGGTAAATGGTCCACAAAAAAAAATGCAAAAAGCAGTTAAAAAAGGGCAAAAAAGCTAGAAAGTCGTTAGATAACGGCTAGAATGCGAAAACCATGGGTAATGGCTAGAACTGGTTTGGAACCGGGTAGGATTGGGTTGGATAGGAACTGGTTTCACGCCGAGGAGAGGAACTGTTTTGGAACTGCCGGTTTTTTCAGGATGGAACCGGTTCCACTGTTTTTCGGGTAGGAACCCCAGTTCCGAGTCGGGCGTTGGTTTCGGTTCCGGAACCGGTTTTTTTGCCCACCTCTAGTAGGAGTCATGATTTTGGAAGAAGTTCCATGAGGAGTTAAGAACGAGGCTAAATCTTAGCACCGCTTATCATCCACAAACGGATGGACAAAGCGAAAGGACGATTCAAACACTTGAGGATATGCTCTGGGCGTGTGTGCTAGATTTTAGAGGTAGTTGGGATGATCATTTACCGTTGGCGGAATTTTCATACAAAAATAGCTACCACTCGAGTATTGGTATGCCTCTGTTCGAATTGTTGTATGGAAGACGGTGTCGAACACCCGTTTGTTGGGGTGAGATTGGTTAAAGGGAGCTTGGTAGTAAAGATGTGGTTGAAAACACGACGTGTGTAATCGACCAAATTAGAGCGCACTTAAAATCCGCTCAAGAACGTCAAAAGTCCAACGCGGACAAAAGGAGGATGCCGATTGAATTCCAAGTGGAAGACTTTGTGTTGTTGAAGGTTTCCACATGGAAAGGTATGATCCGGTGGGGAAGGTAGCTTATCGCTTGGAGCTACCGGGGGAACTAAGTAAACTTCATAACACATTTCATGTGTCGCATTTACGAAAATGTTTGACGGATGAGTCTACTTTTGTTCCTATTGATGATGTAGAAGTGGACGAGAAATTGAATTATGTGGAGGAACCGATTTCTATTTTGGATAGAAAGGTGAAATGTCTGCGCAACAAGGAGATTAGCCAAGTGTTAGTTAAATGGAAGCATAGGAAGGGGGCGGAAACTACTTGGGAATCCTAGAAGGAAATGCTCAAGTATTATCCTAACTTATTTGCGGATGCGGGTTTCGGGGACGAAACCCAAAGTTAGGGGGGATGATTTGTAACAAACCGACTTTCAAGTTTATTATTATAATATGTTATTCATATTATAAGGGTGTAAATAAATAAATAAAAAGTTAGAGATTTGTTACAAAAATGGAGTTTTTTGTAGTTTGGGTGAAAGGAGCCAAAATGAGAAGTCCAGGGGCTTTTTTGTAATTTTTGGAAAATATGGATTTTGAGGGGTGGGAGGATCACACATTACACACTCATGTGTGTGTTTTGTGTCTTGCAAGGGTGGAGAGAAAGAGGGTAGGGTTGAGATCAAAGAATAAGTGTTTGCATGCTTGAATTGAAGGTTTTGGTGTGCACATCTCCTTCATAACATCAAGTAAGTGTTCTTTCATCTCCTAATTCTCTAACCTTGGTGTTTTTGGTGGGTTTTGGGTGAAATCCAAGCTAGGGCTGAATTGGGTTGTTTGGTTGGTAAATAACTTGATTAAAGTACTAATCTAGCTTAACTAAAGGTAATGGGAGGTAGATAACATCATTTAAACACCCAATTTGTGGATTCAAGAATTAGGGTTCTTGAGGGAAATTTGGGGGTTTTCTAATTAATGATGTTAGAATGTTAAATTGAGGTTAATAAGTATCTAGGGAGTTAATAGACATACAATTAACCATAAAGCCCTAATTTTTATGGTGATTTGTAAAATGAGAGTTTTGGTGGAACTTGGGTGATTGCTTAACGGGTCATTTGGGTAAAGGTAGTTTTTATGGGTGTTAATGGTTTGATTATGTTAATCTAACCTAGACAAATGTTAGTGTTGGTGATAGGAGTGTGTTAGAATCTCAATTGGTGTAAATTGGAATATCTAAACTAATGTTGAGATGAATTGTTTAGGTGATCGCGTGACTAATATTGAAGCTAAACTGGAATCATCTCAAGCACAAGGTAAGTGCTTTGCACTTACTTAGTAATAATAGGAGTAGGTCATACAATTTGCTTGATATTTGTTTATGTAGTGATATTGTATGACTATGTTGTATGCAAGGGTTGGGAGGGTGAAATTATGTTTTGAAGTCTTTGAACTTTGCAAATGGAATGTGTGGGATTGGGGTCTTGAACCCCAAATGTCGGTAAATAAAGTATGGGATGTAAATATGGTTCGGTATTGTGTGTACACTTGTTTGTATGTTTAAGGTTGGTATTGAAGTCTAAGAACCTCACACATGGTAATTGAGGTCATGAACTTCATTTGTGTTGTTGTTGCTTGAAGTATTGAACTTCACTATGGTCGTGTGATTTGAGGTATTTGAACCTCACATGGGAGTTAATATGATATCATATAAAGGAGTTTGAAGTCTAAGAATGTCACACGGTAGTTATTTGAGGTCATGAACTTCACAAGTCATTTGTGGTATTTGAAGTCTAAGAACCTCACAAGAAATTTAATTGAGATCATGAACTTCACATAATCGTATTGTGGTGTTTGAGGTATTTAGAACCTCACAAAGAAGTATGGTCAAATTGTTAGGTGTTTGAGGTATTTAGAACCTCACAAGAAATTTAATTGAGATCATGAACTTCACATAATCGTATTGTGGTGTTTGAGGTATTTAAAACATTCATAAAATGTTGTTGGTTGCTTTTAACGACCGGGGGTCGAGTCGGGAGGGTCGAAAACAAAAAACTGCTGTAGGTGGACATGGTCATGTCTGCTCTACTCATGGCCATGTAAAAAGTTTTGAGTTCATCAGGTGGACATGGTTATGTCAGTCTGCACATGGCCATGTCTGGAAATTGTAGTAGGCATTAGGTGCATATGGTCATGTCTGATTTTGCACATGGCCATGTCAGAAATTTTGCTTCTTCAAAACTCCCAATTTTTGGAGTATTTGCTTGGGTTTAACCCATGGGGGTTTAAAGGAGGTTGTATATCGTTACTAATGGTGTATACTTGTAGGTAAAGCTCCAGTTTGATGCCTCAGATCAAGCTTCGTGTTGTTGTATTCTCCATATATTTTGAATGGTTGTAAATGTTGGAGTTATGACTCATTGTTGGGAGTCACTAAACTTGTTTTGAACTATCTTTGGGATGTTAAAACTTATTGTTATTTTCATATGTCGGTCGGGTACTTTTAAAAAAAACTATGTCGTTGTCGTTTTGTGGTAATTAATATGTCATGTTTTGTCAAGAGTGTTTAATGGTACCTATTTCCGCGTGTTTTATAAAGTTAAAATTTGGTTGAAATTTTTAGGGTGTTACAATCCAGCTGCAAGATTAGTCGTTGGAGCAATCGATAGCCGACCTCTACCATTGTTATTCGACCATGGTGTATGCTGTGTCGTTTTTAATATATAAAAATATAATACATTTTTATGATGGTTTACGAGATCAGGTTTTAAATTTATAAAATGATAATTACTTTAACTTAAAAACACACATAATAGGTAAGTGTACCTATCGCAGCGTAATATAGTTTAGGTAAGAACCAAGTATCGAACCAATGGACACGGTCGAGTTCCAATACTCAACTTTTGTTATCGTTTAGCCGGATTAATTAGTGAGTGAATTTTGTGCACTTCTGAAGCAGAAAAGTAAATGACAAAAAAGTAAATAACGGTAAAGTAAATAACAGAAAAGTAAAAACGTGCGTGAAGTGTGTAACAGAAATGTAATGAACAGAATAGTAAATAGCAAGAAAGTAATTATCTTGTAAATTTTCAGGTCACGAAAAGTATTGCTTCGGGCTTCGAATCAGCTTGGTACGTGATAATGTTAAGTTGACTAATCTAGTGATATGACTACTACAAACTTGTGACCCGGGTCACCGCTAGAGCCCTCGTCCTCACGACATCTGATTCACGAATTAAAATCTATAAATTAAAATAGTATTGCCTCCCGTTAGGGACAACAGTTACCCTAAACCCTTCGAATGGTCATCTCTGGGTTGGTTTAATACATCGAACGTAAATGCTTTGTATTAAAATTAAATAGGTGATTGTACTTTGTTCACCGGGAGGCGGTGTAACAATGGGACCGAGTATAAAGACGTATCATTCCCAACATGAGTTCACCAATTCTCTGTCGCATAATAAGTTCGTATAAAGACGTACGACCTTACTAATGTTGACCAAGCCTTGGCTTATCAATCTCTGCTTGTATACAGACGTACAAGCTTCAAAGGAAGTTTGATTAAAAAGGTTTTACGATCTTACACTTTAAAATCAAGAACACTCACAAATATAAAGATGGATTTAGACAATAATAAAAGCCCACCAAATGGTGGTTTTAAGAATGAATAATTAAAGACATAAACATACCACTAGATTAATACGTCAAATATTAACATGCACCAAACATCATCTTCAACCTAGAAATACAAAGAGTTTAGCCACGAATGGCCATACTAACTAGTGTAACGCTGAGTTTCGTAGGCTCCCCTGTTGCGGACAAAGAGGAGGAGCCTCTCTACTCTCTACTCTAAACTAAAGAAATGGACTTTCTTTAGCTCTGGTTGGGTGTGTATGGTATGCTCCAATGAAGAACTCAAGCCACCTATTTATAGGCCTCAAAATGAGCAATGCACGACCATGCATTGGATTGCACGGTCGTGCATTGCCCTACTGCTCCCCAGTTTCGTCTTTTAGCTGCTTGTTGACTTCTTGTTGTCCAATTTTGACTTCTTAGGGGTCAAAGCTCGGGAATGATCTTCCAAAAGGCTTGATTTCTTGTGTGTTTTTTACTGGTTTCATCTTTGTTTATCTCAGGACACCTAATAACCTGCAATTATGAAATATTAACGTTTTAAGTATCAATTGCAAAGTTATTAATCAATTAGTATCATAATATGTGGATTATTATACATGCAAAACATATATAATTTAGGACATATCATAATACCCCACACTTAAACTTTGTTTGTCCTCAAGCAAACTTATGCATGATCAGACCCATAACTAAAAACTTTACAAAGGTAATGGAGTTCCAAGTAGTTGGAAACCCCGGGATAGCTCTTGAGTTGCTTATTATATTTTTGTATTTTTCTGCGATGGAATCCATGGCAAGCCTACTAGAACTTTAATTATGCATAACCTCTCACTCCTCACAATGTTCACTCAACTCTAGGGTTATATATGTATAGATAATGTAAGTTAAGTGGAACACCCAAGTTCGAATCGAATTAATCAATGTTCATAAACTTGTATGCAAATCAAGTCTCCACCAACTAACTAAGTTGTATGAATGAATCAAGAGGACTTTAAAAGGGTTATAATGTGGCTAAAAGAAAAATAAAGGGTGAAAATGAAAATGTTTTTGGATTTCTAGGGATTTAAAAGGGTTTTGAAGGGCTGCAACTATCGTGGAACACACAGCTACGTCTTTCTGGATTAAAATGGAAAATACGAGCAGGTCCATCTAAAGTACTCAGATCATGAGGGTATAACTAATCTGAGGGCTCGTTCATGGTCAGATTGCCAAGACCAAGATCTCTTATCATTCTCAACTCTTTCCTCACTGCATAGTACACATTACTGCTTTTTCGTATGGATATTTCGGCATATAGCCTAACATCTCCTACTTTGATCAGATGCGTATACTCATGCTGGGAATGAGTTTGATTCTTGCTACACTTTCCATCGTGGCTCCAGTTGTCACACTTCACACATTTGTCGTATCTTTTAACTCTTCTTTTGGCGACACTTTTGGACAAGCCACAGAATGGTGGCAGTTGTTCTTGCTTGCGCCACCATTTTCTTACATCACTAGTTGCGTTGAAAACTTTCTCCCGGAGTTCGGGCGGTAATTCAGTCTTTGCGAAATGAAGACAGAAAAGCAAATTAAAATCAAAAAAATGCATATAAAGTTCTTTAAGGTTTAGCCGGTAAAAGACCCACTTCTCTCTTTCTCTTTCTCTTATTCTTTTTCTATTTTTTTTCTTTTCTTTTTGTATCAAGACAAATTCTTCAATAATTCTTTTTCCTCAATTTTCTTGAAATAATATTTACATAAATTCCTTGCAGATATTTTGGCTATTTCTTCCTAATACATCCACCTTCTTTTATACTCCAATTCTTGTGAGTAAAACAGATTTTTTTTCCAAAATTGCCTCAATGGTAATGAACTTGAAATAACGACATAAGATAGTTTTCTCATTTTGAAGACATTCAGCCAATAACCGGTGTTTACGAAAAGCTGGTTGGTTGATAAATATGGGTAGTAGAAAAGAAAAAGCTAAGGCTCAGAGAGCTATCTAGGCGGATAACATTTTTGGAATTTTTGGGTTTAAGGATAATATATAAGGGTAATAAAGTCTTAGGTGTCTCAATCACTTTCATACTTCTACTAGTTCATGGTCTTGATATGTATAAGTCACACAAGTTCTAATTATGCATAGAATCCATTCGAATAAACTCTCAATATACCAAATGAAAGAGCATGCAAAAAATAATAATAATAATGCTTATGAAAAGGCTCAGATTATTCTCACTTGGAAACGGATGGGATAGGGTTTAGTGATCTGTTATGCATAATATCCATTTGTTTCTACTTGCCATGTCTTCATTTTATTTAATTAAGTGCGAACTCAAAGAGGTTTTAGGGTTAAAATTTTTGAAATTTTTTTGGGTTTTACAAATGGTAGGTTTTTTGTAATGTTTAGTCAAATTGGTAGAAAATCACAAGTTAAAATTTTACTGCTTTGAGGTTACAAGTAGTCCTGAATCTCTAATTCCCCACCCCACACTTAAAACTGTGTATTGCCCTCAATGTACAAATGCATGTAATGGAATGGTATGCAGGAATTTAAATGCATGAAGTTTTAAGGGAAAAGAAACTGGTACTCCCCCGGTCAATTCGGTGTATAACCTAAGGCCAAAACTTATTGTTGCTGTCAGGCTGTGCCTACCGGCTGCTGTCAGGCTGTGCCTACCAGCTGCTTGTCGAAATTTGATGTGGTTTTCGGTTGGAGTGTAACTGCTCAAAAAAGTAGAGAAACTACTTGGTGATGTTATTCTACATGACACACAAAGGAAAACATAAAAGCAGACAAGGAAAATAAAAGGTAGTAGTTAAGCTACTAAGGTCCTAGTATCGAGAAGGCATACCTGGGGGCTGAAATATGAGAAACTTAAATTTGGAAAACCAAACCTGAGCTCCATGCATTCTGCCATATGCACCAACTTCTCAATTTATTCGTGAACATCGGGTTGTGTGACAATCCGGACTTTTTAGTCTAACTCCGTTATTTAAATCCAGTTAAATACTAACCTAGTTAACCAATGCAAACCCAAGGGACTAATTCTGTCAAGAATTAAACTTAAACTACAAGGACTAGTTGTGTAATTAGTCAAAATTCATTTCATTGACTTTGATAAGTCAAAATTGAACAAATTGAATTCCTATTGACTTTTTGCAAGTCAAACTCGCAACATTGATCCAAATCGAACTCCACAGTCGTTTCTGTTGAAATTGAAACTGATATTACACGAATATGATCATTTACGTCCATCATTAAGTCATTAAACCCGACATTGATTCGAATTAAACTCAATAATGGATAATCAAAGCATAACCGTCGACCTCAATGTCCATTATCAACCGAATTCGACCAATTCGACTGCTATTCTCTTAATCGAACCATTACGCACACTAGACGAGCATCCCAGAAGCAATTACACGCATCAACTTGACCGGAATCATAACAGAGATCGCCGGAGATTGAACCAGTCGTCGTCGGCATCAGTTTTAGTTGACCACACTCAAATCGAATACAAATCTGGTAAATTCTTGCACCTTCAGTTTTGTTTGAGTCTCTAGATTGAAAGCCACATGTTAATTTTGTCTTACATCATCGTTCTGATCGAAATCCATGATCTAGGGTTCATATGAAACCTGTCCAATCGAATTCAACCCTAGACTTTGTTTAAATCCAATTAATTTACACCATTAGTTTCGCAAACCCTCCCTAACCAAATGCCCTTTGTTAATTTAAACTAATAACATCGAATTGGGTAAGATCCGGTAGTTAGGGTTTGTTCATATCGAATTTGGGTATTTTAATCCTAGAGTCTGTCTCAGTCAAATTAAACCACAGGGTTGGATTCGCAACCCTCTGTTTGTCAAATTATCTATGATTCCACCTATTTTTATTATCGAATTCGACAGATTCAATCTTGTGTTCGTATTCTAGGGTTTTGGGTTTACAACTGAGAATTAAACGATCCTATACTAAACCATTTTGCAATTAACTTCACCTACAGACTCGTTAAACCCCGATTAACAAAACCCCTTTATCTTTTGAGCCAAGCACGATCGAATTCGATGGATTTGGGTCTGGTTTGGGTTCGGCTCGCGTAGGGGAGGAATGCTCCCGGGACTTGAATGTTAAAACGATTTGGAACGGGTTCGGTATGCGATTACCCTAGCGGGTGGGTTGGTTAAAACACTTGACTATTGGGGAGGAGACCCGGGTTCTAACCCTCCTCCCCTGTTTTCTTTTTAAATGTTTATTTTAATGGTATTTTAATTATTAAATCAATTATTATATTATTATATCTATATATTAATGGTTTATAGTTCGGGAAACAACCCGTAGGCTCGGGTTTGGTTTTATAACTTATAATTAATATTATTTCCACTTTTAAAAATAATATATTTATATTATTTTCAAACCACGATTTCGAATAAAATAATATGTTTATATTATTTTCTATCTGTGACTCCTATTATTAAATAATATATATTTTTATATTATTTCATCTCCTTTATTAATCTCGCGTGACGTTTCAAACTAACTAATAATATAATTATTTATATTATTTACTCACGTTTATAATCTCGAATAGAAAATAATATATTTATTATTTTATCACGTAAATGATTATCGTATATTTCCTACGAGTTCAAAAATAATATATATGTTATATTATTTTCTTAGATCATTATTAAATGATACAAACACACGGATGTATTTAATTATAAATTAATATTATTCGTTATTAACGTTCGACACGTAACGCATTTTATCTTAATTATTATATTTAGAAACCTATATTCCCGTAGACACGTTCGTCTACCGTTAATCCTTAGAATGTTTTAAGACGTTATAATCTTCCGTGTCGTCGTCACAAATCCCATATGTCCCTAACTTATGTGTTTATAGTTCTAGGGCATACGTAAGCCATGCAGGCTAACACTTGAGATTCTAAATATCATACTTGTGTGATACTACCTACTACGCAACACAGATGAGTTTCACGACCCCTTTTACTGTTTTATTTGGGGGAGAAAACATGTCACAAACTATTTTGATTACTGTAATTCATATGATATCACTGTTGATGATAAGCGTAACACACTATCATGAAAGTCTTCACACACACCAGACCGTTAATATGGAATTAGCGAGGTAATTTTGGTATTACTATTGGGTTTGACAAACCCCACCCGCATTAGTCGCGCTAACTCGATTGAAGGTCGAAAGAGTGTAATATTGACCTTAACACATTAGTCAGAGTTGATAGACCTGGCTGGAGGCAACAAACAAACATCACTGTCAACTTCGGTTGCGAGCGCTTTAGTAAGACATGAACATAGGCATGCTACCTATATACATGCATATTGAATGAACATAATCTGCAAACGCTTTATTTCAAATGATTGAAACCTGTGAACTCACCAACCTAGTGTTGACTCGTTTTCTTACATGTTTTCTCATGTCGTTACGCAAGATCACATTAGGACATGTATGGTGTCATTTGACTACTATCATTTCATGACAAACTATTTATGTTTCTGTTATTACTCAAACTTGGGCGCGTTGTTTTGCGCATTTACTTTTGTAACGCTTCCGCACATTTAACTCTGATCTTTTATATTATGACATTTTAAGTCCCATATAGTGTCGTTTGAAATAACTGATGTCTGAGATCCTGGTTTGTCACTTTTCAAAACGGTAAAACTCCGTTAGTGGAATTTGGGGGTGTGACAGGTTGCCTCCCGGAAGCGCCACGTTTATTTAGGTGGGGGCCATTGACTTCCCCCGTGTCTCCTGTTCCTTTATTCAAGTCTTTAAATTTTGGTAGCTTATCAAAGTATTCATCGATCCAGTTAGTGTTGTCAAAATTCTTGCCAAGATCCAGTTTCTTTCCTTGGTTGAATTCTTTGGCTTTCTTCAGCTGGTAGTCCAGATTAGTGTCGATGAATTCTACAATTTCAAAGGGATCATTGGACAAGCACTCGTTTCCTCCGATGTTGTAGGTCACTGATTGTTTTCCGATACGAAGTGTCAAAATTCCTTCATTCATGTCAATGACGGCTAGGGCGGTAGCTAAAAATGGGCGACCCAAAATCAAAGGTACGGAATAGTCGGGGTCCCATTTCTAAAACCATGAAGTCGGAAGGGAAGACAAACTTACCGACTTTTACTAGTATGTTCTCAATAACTCCTATAGTTGATTTAATCGATCCATCCGCGAAGTAGTTGCATTAACAGGCAGCGGATTTCCAATTTTGAGCCTTTGAAACATGTTATATGGTATTACATTCACACTTGCTCCCAGATCAGCGAGTGCGAAAGTTATCGGCAGTGGTCCAATAGAACATGGTAGAGAGAACTTTCCAGGATCTGAAAGTTTCTTCGGAAGACATCTTTCGATAAGAGCGACACAATGATTGGTCCTTTTCACTGCCTCTTCCATGTTTCTCTTGTTTGTAAGGAAATCTTTCAATAAACGTCCATACTTAGGCATTTGTTGTATGATATCCAGGAAAGGAAGATTGACATGGATTTGACTTAACAGTTTGATGAATTTCTCATATTGTTCGTCAGTCTTCTGCTTTACTAATCTTCCTAGGTATGGTATGTGAGAATGGAACGCTCTTTTTTCGGAACTTTTGGAGGAGTATCCACTGGAGCAGGAGGTGGGATTACATTTTATTGCGATCCTTGAGTAGTTGTTTCTGCGATGTGCGGACGAAGTGGTACCCGGGTGAATATTTCTCTCCTTGGTGATTGAACTTCTTCTTCTGGCATGGGTGGTTCTGGATAAACCTTGCTATTTCTAAGAGTTATAGCACTTACATTTGCTTTTGGATTGGTTTCAGTATTACTCATGAGGCATCCTGGTTTTCTTTCGGATAGGAGTTTTGCAATTTGTCCTAATTGCGTCTCAATGGACTGAAGAGTTGCTTTCTGTGTCCTAAACTCAGCTTCGTGAAGACTAAACTTCTCCTCATATTGTTTGTGACGGGAATCCGCTAGAAGAGCTTGACTTTCAGTTGTAGATATCAACTTAGTTACCGCGTCCTCCAAGCTTAACCCATTACTTGGCTTGTTAGTTCCTTGGAATTGTTGACGAGGCTGATAGTTTTGAGATTGTCTTTGTTGAAACTGTTGTTGCTGTCCGAAACCGGATTTTCCTTGGTTGTTGTTATCTTTCCAGCTGAAATTTGGATGATTCTTCCATCCAGGATTATAAGTGTTGTTGTAGGGGTTGTTCTGCGGGCGGTTTGTTCCGATAAAGTCAACTTGCTCAGTATTGGCAGTGATGCTTTTTACTTCTTCAGTAGTCTCAGTGATCGCTTTGCCCTTGCTAAGCTAATTGAGTCGGGTGGTGAGGGCATCTACTTGAGTGGAAAGTGAAGTGACAGTATCGACAGAATGAACTCCTTGTGGCCTTTTGTTTCCAAAAATACCACCTGCAGTAGCGTCGAGTGTCTTATGAGCTTCATTGTGTAACCCATTGTAGAATGGTGATACTTGTAACCAAACCTCTAACCCATGATGAGGACATTTTCTCAACATATCCTTAAAACGTTCCCATGCCTCATATAGTGATTCACCATCTTCCTGGGTGAAAATGGTGATATAATTTCTCAGTTTTGCAGTTTTTGCTTGCGGGAAGTATTTTGAAAGGAATTTCTGAGCTAGATCATCCCATGTAGTGATCGACCCGGTAGGAAGAGAGTTTAGCCATGCCTTAGCTCGTTCCCTTAGGGAGAAGGGAAACATTCAGAGGCGAATTGCGTCATTCGAAACTCCGTTCAGTTTGAAAGTGTCACAAATTTTGAGGAAATTTGTAATGTGGGCATGTGGATCTTCATCGGGTAATTCATGAAAAGTGCATGATGACTGGATCATGTGGATAACATGAGATTTGATCTCAAAGTTGTTAGCGTCAACCGTTGGCCTTGTGATACTAGACCCCAAAGCCTTTAGTGACGGTCTTGCGAAATCAGAAATAGTGTGGTTTTCTACGGCCATTATTCTCGTACGGTTTTCTCGTATTCGGCGGTGAAAGAATCTTTCGGGCTCAGCTAAAGGCTAATATAAACCAGTAGTGGAGCTATGGATCATACATTGCCTGTAACAAAATGTAAGAGAGAAACATATGTAAAATGATAAGGCTAATCTGTTAACTTGAATTTGTCTTGAAATCACCATGTCCCCAGCAACGGCGTCAAAAACTTGATGTCGTGTTTTAGTGTATGTGAATATATATATATATATATATATATATATATATATATATATATATATATATATATACGTCCCCGGCAACGGCGCCAAAAACTTGATGTGTCGTTTTTAATATATAAAAATATAATATATTTTTATGATGATTTTACGAGACAAGGTTTTAAATTTATAAAATGATAATTACTTTAACTTAAAAACACACACAATAGGCAAGTGTACCTATCGCAGCGTAATATAGTTTAGGTAAGAACCAAGTATCGAACCAATGTACACGGTCGAGTTCCAATACTCAACTTTTGTTATCGTTTAGCCGGATTAATTAGTGAGTGAGTTTTGTATGCTTGTGAAGCAGAAAAGTAAATGACAGAGAAGTAAATAACGGTAAAGTAAATAACAGAAAAGTAAAAACGTGCGTGATGTGTGTAACAGAAATGTAATGAACATAATAGTAAATAGCAAGAAAGTAAATATCTCGGAAATGATCAGGTCACGAAGAGTATTGCTTTGGGCTTCGAATCAGCTTGGTACGTGATATTGTTAAGTTGACTAATCAAGTGATATGACTACTACAAAATTGTGACCCGGTCACCGCTAGAGCCCTCGTCTAACGAATTAAAATCTTTAAATTAAAATAGTAATACCTCCCGTTAGGGACAACAGTTACCATCAACCCTTTGAATGGTCATCTCCGGGTTGGTTTAAGACATCGAACCAAAATGCTTTGTATTAAAGTTAAATAGGTGATTATACTTTGTTCACAGGGAGGCGGTGTAACAATGGGACCAAGTATAAAGACGTACCGTTCCCAACATGAGTTCACCAATTATTGGTCGCATAATAAGTTCGTATAAAGACGTACGACCTTACTAATGTTGATCAAGCCTTCGTTTATCAATCTCTGCTTGTATAAAGACGTACAAGCTTCAAAGGAAGTTTGATTAAAAAGGTTTTACGATCTTACACTTTAAAGTCAAGAACACTCACAAATATAAATCCGGATTTTGACAATAATAAAAGCCCACCAAATGGTGGTTTTAAGAACGAATAATTAAAGACATTAACATACCACTAGATTAATACGTCAAACATTAACATGAACCAAACATCATCTTCACCTTAGCAAAAGAAGGAGTTTAGCCACGAATAGCCATACTAACTAGCGTAACGCTGAGTTTCGTAGGCTCCCCTATTGCGGACAAAGAGGAGGAGCTTCTCTACTCTTTACTCTAGACTACAGAAACGGACTTTCTTTAGCTCGGGTTTTGTATGTATGGTATGCTCCAATGAAGAACTCAAGCCATCTATTTATAGGCCTCAAAATGAGTAATGCACGGCCGTGCATTGGATTGCATGGGCGTGCAAACACCTCGGAAATCAAACAAGATACAATTAGCAGTGTACTAGAGCCTTGGGGAGCAAGTTGGGGTTTACACGGTCGTGCATTGCCCTACTCCTCCCCAGTTTCGTCTTTTAGCTGCGTGTTGACTTATTGTTGTCCAATTTTGACTTCTTGGGGGTCAAAGCTCGGGAATGATCTTTCAAAAGGCTTGATTTCTTGGTGTTTTTGACTGGTTTCATCTTTGTTTATCTCAGGACACCTAATAACCTGCAATTATAAAATATTAACGTTTTAAGTATTAATTACAGGGTTATTAATCAATTAGTATCATAATATGGAGATTATTATGCATGTAAAACATGTATAATTTAGGACATATCATAATCAGTGTACCATTGGAGTCCGAAGACGTATTCCGACCACCGAAATTCCAAGTGTTTCCTCCAAATCGACCATCGTTATTGCCAATTCGACTGTTGTCGCTTCCAAATTGACCGCAGCCACAACCAATCTTGCTTGATTTTGACTAGTACTCATAATCAAAGGTAGTAAAAAAAAAGGGCACTAGTGATGGCACCCAAATTCCACGACCGCGAAACCACAGTGAACCGGATCTAGGGTTCGATCAACCGAGCCATTCCACGGCTAAAACCACTATTACTGCTTCCACAAAAGAATTTTCGGTTCTCAATTGCAGTCCAAATCTCAAACGCAGATGTCCACCCAATTACAAGATGTACCATGGATGGGGAGAATCATATAGATAGGCTAGAAATCTTAGAAAACCATAATGACAAAATTACTATACTACCCACAACTAGTATTATACTCTAAGATTAGTTATGTTTAGTATAATAAGATTTACCATAATTACGAAATATAATTTGATTAGGTTTTTGTAATTATCCTTATTACACTTAGATAAATAGCTAATCAATAATATACAATATTGTATGAGAGTCTTAACGTTCTTGAATTTCTCTTTTCGTATCTCTATTTGCCACTTTTGGCTCCAGGTCTTGTTTGGTTGTTGGCCGTCTTCTCCAATTGTCCCCTTGTGTGACAACTGTTTTTCTCTTGTTCATCCTCTTGTCCTAGACAGCGGACATAATATACACATACACATATATATATAGAATATATTTTATTTATTTTTCTCTTGTTGTCACCACGTACAATTGTAGAACCTATCAAAAAAGTTCCATCGGCGTGCCTCATGTCGTCACCACCGCTATAACCTTAGATTCGTTACGTCGTTTCCATAGAGTTCTCTTACTTTTTTACTTTTTGTGGTTTTATTTCGAGATTTTATATGTTATTATACCAAGATATTCATTTTTTTTTCACTTAAGTCTAAGGGAGTTATTTCCTCGTGCTCTGACTATGGAGGAGTATTATAGAGCATATATTATTTAATATTTTATTGTCATAGTAGTTATCATAATTAAAAGATATGATTTAATTAGATTTTTTTTATAATTATCTTTATTATACTTTTATAATTAGTTAGTCAATAACATATTATTCATACAAACGATAATTAATATATATATATGGGAAAGTTTCGCTAAAAAGTGAATTTTCGCTAAGAAACCGAGTCAAACGAACAACTATTAAAATAATCTAGCGACGTTGGAAACGGCTCGTCGAAATAAAGCTTAGAGCTAAACCCTAAAGGTAAACCCTTAAAGGTAACCCTAAAACCTAAACGCTAAAACTAAACCCTAAAAGCTAAACCCAAAAATTCAACCACCCCCCAAACCTAAATCCTCCAACTCATACCTCCCAAAAGCCTAAACCTACCCACCCCACCCCCCAAAAAACCTAAATTCCCCCACCCCTACCGTCCAAAATCTAAATCCCCCCAACCCCCAAAAACCTAAACCACACCCCCCAAACCTAAACCCCACTCCCCCTAAAACCTAAATCCCCTCACCCCACCCCTTAAAATCCTCGACGAGCCGGTTTTAACACCGCTGAAATGAGATCAATTGGAGTTCGTTTGACTCGGTTTCTGTTAAAAAAGAAATCATCTCTTAAGTTTATTAGCGAAAATTCACTTATTATTTGAATCTCCCCTATATATATATATATATAGGGGAGGGTTCCAGAGAAAACCACAAGTTAGGCGAAAACCGAGAAAACCACTAAAAAAAACCAATTTTACCCAATCATATAATAATATTTTTTTTTTGTTTTATTTTATTTTTATTTATTTATAAGAGTATCAATGTAATATTAAACATTTTTACCAAAAAATATTTTTACACATAGTGTTACGTATACGTAAACATAAAACAAAAAAATTGTGGTTACGTATACGTAAATCAAAAAAATTATTTTTGGATACGTATACGTAAATAAAAAATTTTGCCTAAAATGATGTGGTTTTCTCAGTTTTCGCCTAACTTTGTGGTTTTCTCTTGATCCCTCCCCTATATATATATATATATATATATATATATATATATATATATATATATATATATATATATATAAGCTATAGATAACATATGGATTGTTAATTGATAGTTTCCGGTTCTCAATGATTATAATATTTTCTAAAACAAGATTTTTACAAAATATTTTTTAAGTTACCATGACTTTTCCTAATATGAAAGGATAACGATAGATCATCAATGAATGGAAATGGAATAAGCATACAACTAATACGCTAAAGATGAGGGAATCATGAATTCACTCATGAAATACCGGCCTGTTTCTGTTGAAGCGAAACTAGTTAGAGAGTTTCCGGTATATAAGTATTTTTGTAATCATTATTTGAGTTATCAAACAAAATCATTTCCCCCCCAATTATTTCTCTCATTTTCAATCTCATTTCATCATCACAACAATACCTCCAAACGAAAGTATTAATGTTGTTTCTCTTGTATCAATAACAATACTTCAATTATCACAATGTTACCAATACCATATCTAGTTTTGTGTATGTAAATTCGGTACGATAGACACATTGCTATCACACAAATATCCAACTTATGGACCACACATATAACTTTTTGTCATCACGTAAGCAATAATATATCTAGTTTTGTGTATGTAAATTCGGCACGACAAACACATTGCTATCACACAAATATCCAACGTTAACTCATGGACCACACATAACCCTGAGGGTTTCCCACAATTGATAGCACCGACAACAAATTTCTCAGTTGTGATTTTCTAAGCGTTATCTAGTTTAGTTTTGTGTATATGAATTTGACACGATTCTCACTTACCCTATCACACGGTATTAAACTCTAGGGACCCATAACCATAAATATATTTTATCAATGAAACGATTTTCCATCTAGTAAAATGTGATATTTATATTTGAAAAATATAAACTTTAGTATGCTAGAAAAGGATTGTCGATAGTAGCGCACATCTATGATTAAACCTGAACGCTTTACGAAACATAACAATTTTAACTACAAATTTAACTTGAAATTCGTATATAACACCTTCCTACACATAAACATATATCCTACAAACGTCTTCTAAAACCGGGTGATATGTTCTTATAAAACACTAATTGTTCTCTTCCAAAATGATACGTGCATTGTCTTTTTTTTTATTCTTATTCAATTTCTCAAGAATCGTATCAATTTTTTATTTGTTTGGCGAGAATTTCTTGAATTGATTTAGTTTGGAGAAGAAAGGGTAGGAAATCTGTAAGGCCCCAAAACCCGGAACCCTACGTACTTGTTGGCACATTAGCAAGCAAAATAGTTTTAGACGCTAAATAGTCTCACAAAATGCAGCGGAAATTCAAAGTTAACCCATACTCGACGCCCCAACGTCTTAATATAAACAATATTCGAGTATTAGAAATCCAAATAAACACCAAAACACGGGAATGCCAATAATTCATCATGATCTGGGTAACCATTCGCCATCCCCAAGAGCCACCGGTTCACTCTTTCTCTTTACATGAAATAAATGTTAAAAAGTCAGCTACGCTAAGTGAGTTTTATAGTGAGTTATAAGGGATAGTTTATCCCAAAATCATTGTCGTTTCATAAAACCGTTTTCAACACGTTTCACAATTTAAAAGGTTACCACACTTATCGTCATTTAACTCATCTAAAAAACAATTCATTTAATATAAACAACTCGATATTATATCTCGTTTACTATATCCGTGAATAAAAGCAAACACAAATTCCCGCCTGACTGCCGTCAGACACAATAACCCATTTGACCTCGTTAAACACAATCACAAGCTTTTGCTTTAATAACCCGTCACGTCATTCACGTACGTGACACAAATATAACACGCACACGCAAGCATATAACTTATTAAATTACCCATTCGTCACAACTCTTCGTCTATGCATTGCGTTTAATAAAAACATTTACATCACATGTAGTTCATGCCCAAAATAATAAAACATTTAAAAAGTGGGCGATAGAAACTTACCTTTATGCAAAACGTCCCACCTCCCCGAACTCACGTGTACCTCACCTTTGTCTTTCGACTTCACACCTACAATACACAACACACGCGTCAACACGCGACTTGAGGTTTAAACCCTAACTCACTCGATTAACTAGTCGCCATGCATGGCTAACCCGTTCCCCGCATGTTTCCATGCATGACCCACAACCCCACGTTAAATAAAAACCTCGCATCGGACATATACCGGTTACCCACAGTTCCGTTCCTGGCTCCCGACGGTTACCTCCTACCCCGCCGATCGCTAACCACTTTCCCACGCGCCCACGACCTTTGGCCAACCCCACACAGCCGTCACCCGGCCCCTCACGCTGCTACCCGCGACCACCCGACGCCACCACATCCGCCCCACGTGGCCCTCAGGTCCTCCCCATCCCACCGTCGACCACCAAACACCCTCGTCGGCCACCCTTGGGTCTCGGCCAAACCTCATGCACCAGCAATTTAAATATAAGGGTTTCGTGATTATACCTTAAGATCGCGTGACTCGTGCGAATCGAATTACCAATCAGCCCCGTCTCTCCCGGATACTTGAGCTTTAGCGAAACCCTAGCACCATAAAGTGGGTTTTGCCTAAAAAGTGTTGGAAGCAAGGAAAATGCGTCGCGTGTACGATACTGATTCCATGAGTGAGGGGTATTAACGTCATTTATGTTCGCAGAAAAACAGCGCGTTATATGATATATGTTATGCTACTTTAACATTTATAACTTTGCTATTATACGATATAAATGTGCTGATAATGGTAACCAGCACAGATTTCAAGCATTATTATATTTTTCTAAAAAAATCTCGTTCTTTTATATAAAACATATAACGATATCATACACAAATTAAAGAGAAAAAAATGCTCGATTTTATTGTGTAATTTTTTTAAAAAAATATTAATGTATAAAAAAATTATTTGAGTTTAAAAAAGATGGTGGAATTAATATTTAATGCAAAAAAAAAGTCAACCCAATAACAAAATATCTATTTTACCCCTGTAGCAATTAATTGACTTCTAAATCAATTTTAACTATTAGATTAGTTTGATAAAAAGTCTAAATTACTTTCTACACTTTTTAGACAAAACACACTTTGTATTTGAACCTTGCTCTCTATATATAAGGAAGAGTTCATGAGAAATCATAGAATTATGAGAAAACCGGGAAAACCATTAAGAAAACCAATTTTAACCAATAATATAATAGTTATTATTTTTTATTTTATTTTATATATAAAATTATCAATGTAATATGACACAATTTTACCAAAAAAAACAATTCTTTTAGGCATTGGCTTATGTGTACTTAACAAATAGTGTTACGTATATGTTACATATACGTAAACAGAAAACAAAAAAAATACAGTTACGTATTACATTGATACCCTTAGTAATAATTTAAAAAAATAAAAAAATCTATAAATTATTTTATTGGCTCTTGACGATTTTCACAGTTTTCACATAACTATTTGATTTTCTAATTATCCCTCCCCTATATAAATTTTACCCGGTCATGATTTTATTTACTTGTTAAATTGAATATTATTTTCTTTATATTTTCTTATCATCATCATCATCATCATCACAAACTATTTTTATAATGTAATACACATATTTTAATTATATATATACATATTATTATTTTCATTATTATTATTAAATAAATATTAAAAAGTAAATTCCCATTGTGAGGGGAAATTTACCGTAGATGTTTTACAAATTTACTTGCAATTGGTACAAGTTAGTTCAGCACATTTTTTTAATTTCCAGGATTATTTATGTATAAATACAATAAATTTGCTTAGTGGTCTAGTAGAAAATATCCAAATATATTATTTAGGGTTTTAATATTTAGAAAGCTAGCAAATTCAAAATGAAATACGAAAACAAGATCACTTCTGATGCTATGATTGGTTTTAAAGCCATTGAACCTCACGGACACGCGAAAGATTTATGATGTGAATATACAATAGAAAAGTGGATGATGAAACTTGTAGCAACCTTAACCAAGCAAATGGGCGTTAATCAATTAATTTTGTTATGTGGGCATACTTGGATCAATATTGGTCACTAACTCAATTGTACCCCACTTATAAATGTCAATCCCATTATAAGAAAAATGTCTGTATACGGGAAGAAACTCTTAAGATGGTAAATTGAAATTAGTATATATTTATAGGGAATAAATTATTTGAGAACTCCTAAATATTTTGAGAATTCGTCAAAAAATCAATCAAAACCATTTTTTTTGTTTTTACCATTTTTATTATTAGAATACAATATAAAAAAATAAATTTATACATGTAAATTTGCATGTCTTCATATATTAAAAAAATATACACTTGTGTAAGTTTACCACTTACACACGTGTAAGTGTTTACCATTTATATATGTATATAAATTTTTTTAAGGATAATTTAGAGAGAAGAGATAAATTAATTGAATAGAGAAATCATTTTTTATGTTATATTTTAATAATAAAGATAATGAAAATAAAAAAATAGTTTTAATTGGTTTTTTGACGAGTTCTCTCGAGTTCTCAAGTATTTATGAGTTTTCATTTGAACCTAACCCTATATATATATATATATATAGGGTTAGGTTCAAATGAGAACTCTAAATATTTTGAGAACTCGTCAAAAAACCAATTAAAACCAATTTTTTGTTTACACTATATTTATTATTAAAATACAACATAAAACATGATTTATCACTCCAATTAATATATCTTTTCTCTCTAAATTATTCGTAAAAAAATTTATACACATGTGTAAATGGTAAACACTTACACATGTGTAAGTGGTAAACTTACACACGTGTATATATATTTTTTTAATATATGAATACATGTAAATTTACATTTATAAACTCATTTTTTATGTTGTATTCTAGTAATAACGGTAATAAAAACAAAAAAAAATGGTTTGATTGGTTTTTTGACGAGTTCTCAAAATATTTAGTAGTTCTCAAATGATCCATTCCATATATGGGGAAGGTTCCACTAAGTGGTTTTCGCTAACAAATGCTAAGAAGTGGGTTAAAAGAACTCCGGTTGATCTTATTCTAGCGGCGTTGGAACCATCTTATCGAACCCAAACCCGCCCCAAAAACCTAAACCCCCCCTCCACCCGCACCCCCAAAAACCTAAACCCCCCCCTCCCACCCCCACCCCGAAAAGCCTAAAACCACCACCCCACCCCCAAAAACCTAAAACCCTAGGTTTTTGGGGGGTGGGGGTTTTAGGTTTTTAGGGGTGGGGGTGGGGGTTTTAAGCTTTTCGGGGTGGGGTTGGAGGGGGGTTTAGGTTTTTAGGGGTGTAGGTGGAGGGGGGTTTAGGTTTTTGGGGGCGGGTTAGGGTTTGATGAGACGGTTCCAACGCCTATGGAATGAGCTCAATCGGAGTTTGTTTGACCCATTTCTTAGCGTTTCTTAGCGAAAAACCACTTTTTAGTGGAACCTTCCCCTATATATATATATACTAGGTTAAAATCCCGTGTATTACACGAGTTGAATAAACTTAATATTATATATTAAGTAATAAAAAATTTATTTTTTAAAAACTCGGGTTTTACACGGGTTGAATAAACCCGTAGAATACAATATAATCTGTTAACAAATACACTCGTCAAAATATGTCAGGAGATTTTATTAATATAAAGAATAGTATTTTCTTTAAAAATATATTATTATTAAAAGATAAATATGTATTTAATAAAAAAGAGAGGCGGAAAAAAAATGATGAGAATGAATATAAAGACGACACGTGGCATGAAAAACCTTTATTTATTATACAGTGTATATATATATATATACATATATATATATATATAGGGGAGGGATCAAGAGAAAACCACAAAGTTAGGCGAAAACTGAGAAAACCACATCATTTTAGGCAAAAATTTTTATTTACGTATACGTATCCAAAAATAATTTTTTTGATTTACGTATACGTAACCACAATTTTTTTGTTTTATGTTTACGTATACGTAACACTATGTGTAAAAATGTTTTTTGGTAAAAATGTTTAATATTACATTGATACTCTTATAAATAAATAAAAATAAAATAAAACAAAAAAAAATATTATTATATGATTGGGTAAAATTGGTTTTTTTAGTGGTTTTCTCGGTTTTCGCCTAACTTGTGGTTTTCTCTGGAACCCTCCCCTATATATATATATATATATATATATATATATATATATATATATATATATATATATATATATATAGGGGAATGTTTCGCTAAGAAGTGGTTTTTCGCTAAGAAGTGGGTCAAACGAACTCCGATTGAGCTCATTCAAGCGGCTTTGTAACCGTCTCATCGAACTCTAATCCGGACCCAAAAACCTAAACCCCCCCTCCACCCGCACCCCCAAAAACCTAAACTCCCCCAACAACCCCACCCCGAAAAGCCTAAAACCACCACCCTCACCCCCCAAAAACCTAAACCCCCCCCACCCCACCCCCCCCAAAAACCTAAACCCACCCCCACCCACCCCCAAAAACTTAAACCCCCACCCCCACCCCCCCAAAAAAAACCTAAACCTAAACCCTAAAAGCTAAACCCTAAAGCTAAAATCCTAAAATTCAACGCTAAGATCTAAACCCTAAAAGCTAAGATGGTAGAGTTCGACGATACGGTTCCAACGCCGCTGGAATGAGCAAAATCCGAGTTCGTTTGATATCGTTTCTTAATGTTTTTGTCACTTCTTAGATTTCTTAGCCGAAAACAAATTTCTTATTTGATCCTCCCCATATATATATATATATATATTTCAATGAAAAATTCCTAGTTTCTATTATTTATTAGAGCTTTCTCCCATCAATGATCATGTATGAAACACACATATCAAAGACTATAAAAAGAATCTCTCTAAGCGGTTTCATTTTATTTCAAATGGTCAAAAAGATTTCCATCACCTGAAACCCTAAAAGTGATATACAAAGGACATCAATATTACGAAACACACGTGATAAATTTAAGAGAGATACCGAAATGGCCCTACAAATTCCACTCTGGCAAAGACCACACATGTGCATTAATCCAAGTGTCTAACTTAAACTTGGACACCTCTGTTGACTGGGTCTACATTGCACGTGTTTCACCATAGGCCGAACTATAATTGTGTAACTGAAACTCGTCGGACACCCACGTGATTTTCACGGGTTTGTACAACTATTTATACTCCTGTAAGAATATGTTTGACCCACATATTAACATTTTCCTGTACACTGCATAAACTATATTTTTTCTAAGGTCACAAAAATGTATGTGCACTTGACATCAACCATTTATTTCCTTTTTATTCAATTAAATTAAGTTTTATATGAAATAACTTATCTTGATATATATTGCAGTTTTCTTATTGGAGTGCGGCAAAATTCCATAATTAACTTCATTAATTATTAATATATTTTGATAATTGATTTCGTTAAAATAACATTTTACTCATGATTCCTAAATCTGGTTATTTAACTTTCTGTAATTAAAAAAAGAGGCATTAATATAAGGCTTAATCGAGTACTTACAAACTAATTACTATTGCAACTTCATGCATTTTTTTCTCGAAAGGTGATATATTATAACAACGGCCCAAAGCAAATAGCTAAGAGACCCTAAACAAAAATATAAAATACAAGATCAAACCATAATTACATAAGATTAAAAGAAAACCATTTCTTCCAAGGAATGCTTTTGTTGCTACCCGGCTTTTTAACCATAGAAAACCCAATGACTTGATGTTCCCGATTATGTCTTCGATCTTAGGCGTTTTGTTTGAGAAGATAACCTCATTTCTTTCCTTCCATATACACCAACATATGATGAGAATTATCCCTTTGAAAACTTCTTTGTGAACCGTATCCAAAGAAACCGATTTATGAAGTTCCAGAAGATCACGAACCGAGAACGCGTAAATTGGACTAACCTTGCACTAAATGCTAATATGAAGCCACACCATAGAAGCAAAATAACAGGAAGTGAGAAGGTGGTCACAAAGCGGGTAAAGGACAGAAACTACGGGAACATTCCAATTTGCCAAAGCTGTGAGCGAGGGAATCCGATTGAGCTCAGCTCTCCAACCGAAAATATTACACTTTGCGGGGATCCATTTGCACCAATCCATGACATAATTGCTAGACAATATGCTATCCAATGCCATTTGACTTTTTACAGCTTTAACTGAGTACTCCTACGAATCTTGACCGTTCCATTCCTAGGTATCCCTGCAATTCAAAAAACAAACTTGCCCAACCATTTTAGAACATTGAGACCATTCTACTATTTCACCCGGTGATTGGGGTTGCCGTTTCTACCTCCACACCCAGGAAACGACCGGAGTGGTCGAGGAAACACAATCGGCCACTATGAAATTCTTTTTCCGTTCCAAAGAGAAAAGATTTGGAAAGATGTCTTTTAGCGGTTCGTTTGCCACCCACGGGTCCAACCTAAATCTAATATCGACCTCGTTCCCAATCTTGCCTTTTATCAAGTTGTGTATCTGTTTCCCCCCAATTTTAAATTTTGAATCAAAACGAACGATATTATTCCAAACCCCTATTAAGTTTGCTCGGCTAGGGAGGTTTGACCATGAATTTCGGCCTCGATGAATTGCCGTCACCGTCTTCCTCCAAAGGCTTTGCGGATCATTTTTGAACCTCCAAATCCACTTTGATAGAAAAGCATTGATGTCTTGGAGGCGACCGATGCCAAACCCCCCTTCCTTGATTGGGATAGTCACCCTATCCCATGCAACCCAATAAATTTTCCTATTTTCTTTAGCTCCTCCCCAAAGGATTTTTTTTCCAAATAGATTCTAGTCCGTCTATCACTTTACCGGGGGCTTTGTAGAGGGAAAAATAGTAAGCTGGGAGGCTTTCCATGACCAATCTGAGAAGAGTGAGCCGCCCACCTATTACAATGTTTTTTCCTTCCATAGTGACAGCTTGGATTCAAAGGCTTCGAAGACCGGCCTCCAGTTACATATCTTGTTCATATTTGCTCCAACCAATACTAATCACTTTAAGAGTTTAAGTTTGCATCGAACATTTTTTTTCTATTTTTATTTGAATATTAAATAGATTTATATTAATTTTGAATATTAGATAAAATTAATTTTATATTAACTACATTATAATATCATCAACATTTTTTCTAGAGCCATCATTTAGAGTTTAGGATTTTGTACATCTTTTTAACGCACAGATGTGAGTTTTGGAGTTTTCAATCTAAATATCTAATTATTATGTGTGTTGTCAAAGTTGGCACTTTTGTTTTGAGTTTATGGTTTCTACATTTCAATGGAAGCTTTTCCTGTACGATTTGGCCATGTGACGACTAATCAGTTGCTAGCGGACCACTCTAGCATCAAGTTATATAAAACAGCTGTAGATTTTTATTATTATTAGGGTGGGGGTATACATCTACGTCCCATTCATGACGCTCTTTCTCTTCCGCATTAGATTTTTTTCATCCCTTCCATTCCTTAAACATTTTATGTCCATCTTTTTTCGTCCTAAACTCCTTTTCAATTAAATTAACTAAACTATAATTAAAAATAATATTAATATAAAATAAAAATTACAAGAGCAAATTAAAAACATAATAAAAGTTAGCCGTCAAGACGAGGTATGTAGGCGTTTGCAGTTTTTTCCACGAGATCCTATCAAAGGCTATCGTGGGTTTCTTGGTAATACAATATCAAAAGAATATTATCCTATGCTTTATTGGTTGGAGGATCATCAACGTGATGAGGACTTATTACAACGTCTTCGTCTTTCATATATAATCATATTGTATAATATAACGTAAGCGTACATTATATTTCTAATTTTGAAAATATGCATTGTTCGTGCAGACGGTTGAAGTATAGCCAACGAGCTTTTAGGAAACTATAAGCTAGTTCCTTGTCCATTCTTGTCGCTTCTTGTGCTCACTTGAACCATATATGTTTATTGTCATGTGGAAAACTAAAGGATTTCATCATGTATGTCTAATTAGGGTATATCTGATTAGCAAGATAATATTGATACTTGTATTGTTCACCGTTTACCTCGAATAGACATTTGGGTGCGGATCCATTTACAACATCGTTGAATAAAGGCGATTGATTGAGTACATTTATATCATTGTGGAAACCGACAAAACTAAAGAATGCATGTCAAAACCATAAATCCTGCTAGGCAACCGCTTCATGCATAATCGTTGGGTACCGGTGATCACCTCACATATATTGACCTCTTCATGCCGGTGGACGGTTCCTACAAGCCCAATGTGTACAATCAATGTTACCTAGCATTCCTAGAAACCCATGTATACTTTCATGTGCGACGCACAAAAGTTGTATGTCGTTGGCAATCGATATATGCAAATATTCCTTTCTAAACAACCGAATAACATATTCACAAAAGTATTATAGACTTTCACGGGAAGTTCTTTGGGACACAACCAGGTAATTATCTAACGGGTGTGGAACATACCCGTATGCTAGTTGATGTATTGCCGATTTGCACTTTTATAATGACGTGAAACTAACTACTTTCCATCTAGCATCCCAAGTCTTCGCATCTGAAACCATTTTTTGAACATGTCATCCCCGTATACTTGATTCTGAGAGAAGTAATCTTACATGAGATTATGTGCAACTTCAAGATCTCCTTTTACATAATTTCTTGAACTTACATTATCTTGATTATTTAAGGATTCTTGAAGAAAATGTAAATTATCCACTTTTAATCCTTCTAACTTGATTATTATATGAATCAACGGAACATGATAATGACGATGGACTAGACAATAAAACTTGAAGGAGAGACATGATATAAAATGTACTGTGTTGAACTTTGTGAGAGGATGGATAAAAATAGTGTGGAAAATATAAAGATTTGAGATGGTATATACTACTGTTATAATTTTAGATTAATTTTCTGTTATGGAAATAGGCGTTGAACGGTAATATTACTCGAAATGTATTGATTTTGATTGGGATCGAAAGAGCCGGTATTGGTTTTCACTCAACGGACGCCAACTGGACTTAATTTGCATGGCAAGTGAAGATTACGGGCGGCAAAAGTCCATGGTGAATGTGCATTGGTCCAAGTCTCCAACATAATTGGACAGCTGGGTCTACATTGCATGTGTTCACCACAGGCCGAACTATAACTGTGTCACTGAATCTCATCGGACACCCACGTGATTTTCACGGGTTCGTAAGAATATGCCTGACCCACATAGACATTTTTCCTCTACACACACTCAATCTGCATAACACACGTTTTTTTCTATGGTCTAAAATTGTGTAATGTTGTTTACCCCCCCCCCCCCCCCCCCCCCCCTATAAAAACTAGCAACGTTTGTTTAAACTGAATGGAATGTGGGGACGAACAGCCGTTTCAGGTTCTACAAGGTATAGGCAGCAAGACATCAGGTAAATTTAGTAAAACTTTATTGACTACATACATTGTTAAAGTTGTATCAATCGCAGTCAAGGCAGATGATCAACAACAAAGGTAGCATCGACTTGATCATCAGATTCTAGATTATAAGTTCATAACCCAAGCCCATTACCATTTTGGGCGGAACATATCTACTAATTCTTTGATTCCAGTTAGTAAGAGGGATCTTGAACGAAGAAATAGACCCTAGAAATTAAACAAAAGGTATCTTGAGCAATTGTAATAATCGGATTCATTGATATTCTTGGTATAGTAGATGCTATCACACATACAATCATACTCAATTCGATGGAATTGTTTGATCTTAAGGAGGGTCTTCTATAATTTCGCACATGAGGGGTTATTACTTGGTTTCGTCTCATGATCATTAATAACTTGATTATTTTTAGATAATAGTAGATAAAAACAATGCGTGTAACGAGTCCTATTAAAACCAAAAAATATAAGCATGTCTGCCATCCACACTAGAATAAATAAAGTTTATTTAAAAAACTTGCTAGTGGAGGAAGACCTCTCCTAGTGATAAGAGACATAGGGCTGAAGAGAGAGCCAAAAAATGATATTTTGTGTATAATCCTACGTAATCTCGAATGTTCTCAGTTCCGATATGTAGTCCAAATAAGACAATGCAAACAAAAGTTCCTAGATTCATGGAGCAAATAAGTTATCATCTTTGCATATCCATCATTTGAGTCTCCAACAATTATTCCAATAATTACATATTCAATTTGCCATATGGACAAATATGCAATCATACGTTTCACGTTTGTTTGAGTAATAGCAATGAGATTCCCCAATATCATGCTAAGCTAAGAATAGCTACGATTTCCAGAAGAAGATGTCATTAATTCGTTTGATGAGAAATAAAAGGGAATACGAAAATTAAGTGGTTGAAGCTGAAGTAGCTAGTTTCAAAGTAACAGAAAGAAAAAAGCAACGACTAGAGTAGGAGAGTTAGATTTAAAAAGAGGATTTCTCACTTCTTTCTCTCATTCAAAACCGTGTATAAGACTTTCATCTCACATGACCCCTAAGTGATAACCTTTCTCGCTTATGTATAAGACCAAATCCATTCGATTTCTAAAAAACATAATTACTAATCCTTAACATTTCGAGGAATCCTTCATCATTGGTTGTGAATTGCTGATTTTTTCAATCTTTTCGATCTTGGTTCCGTAAGAGCAAGTCAGAAAGTAAAACCATTTAATTTGATTCATTCTCAATAGCCATTAGATGATCATCTTAGGGTGATCCTTTTGTCGATGGATAGACCGCACGTGATGAATCGAAACGTTGCATGTCGGCATAGCCACACAAATTCAGAAATTCCATTTCGGCAGCCAACTTGTACACGTGGTTAGCAAACCTGTCATCCACGCATCGGAAATTTGACAAGTTGTCAAACTTTCAAAGAAAGTGCATGTGATTGCTCCAACACACTGGGCCATTTCTGCTGACTGGGTCACGGCCGCACGTGTTCGTCGAAGGCCGAACAATAAAGACGCCACGTGATTACATGTGACACCCATGTGATTTTCAGAAATTTGTAAAACTATTTGCACTTATATGCGATATTCGCAAGTTTGTAAACTACTTGACACCCACATGAAATAGTTGGGACATTATGAAAAGTAAGTTTTAGAATGCATATTATATAATATGGTATGTTGAGGTCTAATTAAGTAAGAACTAGTATTAAGACCTCGTTTTGCGGGGTGCAGAATCGTGGAAAAAAAATAACGTTGAAACGTTGTCACGAACCGCGTGTTGTTTCGGCGCGCTAAACAAAAAAAATGATAATTTTAAACGTAACACACATCGAAATGTAGATAAGACGAAAAAATTACGAAAAAGTTACGTTGTAAAAATGTTTACGACCTATAAGAAACTATTTAATGAACTCAAAGAAAACAATTTAACGAGAAGATCAAACCGTAAATAAAAAAAAGTAAAAAATAGTAAAACAAAGGGTAAAAAAATTTAAACAAAGGAAAAAAAAGTACTTTAAAAACCGTCGTTGCGTCAGGCGGGCGGGTGATTAAAACCCGGGCATTGTGACGTGTAAAACCGCGTAAAAAAATAATGTCTTCGAAACTTTATACGAAAAAACAAAACCTTTACGCGTTGCAGTGTGTTAACCCGTCAAAAAAATTAACGTCTTACAAACATAAAAATCCTGCGTGATGCGGCGGTTTTTCGAACCTTGTTACGCATGTTGAGACGGTGACAATAACGTGACTAAGTACATAAAAGAAACGTATGAAGTTGCCACGACTCGGTTTTGGAGATAAAAAAATAGATAAATTGCGGCGCAAATATAAGCTTACATTGAAACGACAAATTCGTTAAAAAAAGTTAATAACAAAGTAAAAACAAAATAAAATAGGAAGATTAATTTTTATAAACGAATATAAAAAATAAAAGAAAAAATAAACGAAATTTGAAAGGTAAACTTAACAGTTTATAAATTTGACGGGTAGAGTTGAGAATTTTGTACAGAGCTAAAATTTAAACTTTAAAAACTGAAGAAGTATATTTGAAAATATAGAAAGTTGAAGGGTATTATTTGAAATTGAAGAAAGTTGAGGGGTGTTTTTGGAACTTAGGTCGGTTGCTTTGGATTGGCCACCGACACTTCAAAATGTGTTGTAGTATAATTATTCAGAATGTTCCGTACAATATAGATGGTAAATAGCAACATATTAATCTACTATGTTAGAAACTTGTGTATTACACGGGTTGAATATATATAAAAATATTAAATAGATAATTAGGTATTTATTAGAAAATATTAATAAGCTGGAAAAATAATATTGGACTAACATAATTATGACACGTGACGTGAACATTTACTTATTTATTACATGGGTTGAACAATAAAAACAATATAATTTATAAATTCATAAATACTTTTAGACTTTAATATGTGTATACTCCTAATTACACTTGGAGGCAAAATACATAGTGAGCCCCCAAAATTAATAAAGTGAGCTGTTAGTTCTTTAGTTTATTCGAATGATAACTTAATAAGAGAAGGTCCCTCAACAATTATAAAGAAAAGTTTATAAAAACAGTCAATGTTATATATGCACGTATAATTTATTTGTTTAATTTACTATAGTAGCCTCTTTTTAAGTTGGGTGTTATTTGGAAAAGCCTTTTGCAATGCCAGCAAATCTATTTACTGTATCAAAATGTAAAGAACTTATTATGTTGTATATAGTTTTTTATTGCAAAAAAATATTTATATTTGTGAAAATCCTAAAAAGAACACAATAGTTTGCAAGATTGAGCGGTTGTTGACATGTGTAGAGATACAGATGTTCAAAAAAAATATATATATCTTATCATTTTTCAATGAAATGCTCATCGATTGTAAAGTGAGATGATTTTTCTACATTTTCATAAGAACCATGATTTCTTTGAACAATCATTGTATCTGATGTTTCCAAGAACATTGGCGCACATATTGACAAAGAATACATAAGACGTCACTTTTCTCTTTTGCAATGTATGTTGTGTTGAAATTTCTTTCCCCCGGTTAGGCATGGAGGATCTAAAGACATGCTAATGAATACAAAAGAAAACAATTCAAAATTTGCCTTGGTCTATATATAGTTACTTCCCAGTTCCGATTGAAATTACTATTGCGAATAAGAGCAATGGTAGCCTTTCTAGCAGCCTCAGCCGCAAAAGAGAATTGGTTACCCTTGAAGTTGGTTCTCCTTTGACCAAGAACACCCTAATATCATGAATATTAGTGTCAAACTTAATATAAAAATCAAACTAGTGTATATGTGTATACCACTGCAGTCTTATGTCTAAAACTATGCCAATGTTATAACATGCATCACACCTGTCTAAGGGTTGATCTAGTAGGGATGATCATTTGGTACCGAGTACCGGTACCTACTTTTTTCATAAAGCAGTGTAACTTCATAGATTTATCTTGAACAACATTATTTGAAAATTTCTGATTCTTGGTCTGTATGAAATTAAAGAGCAGTTAGATAGGATCAGACAGGTATAAACATATGACAAATGTTTGCACATCATAGATGGAGTCTCTTAAAGGAATTATTTGCTTCTTGGCTTTATTAAAGCCGATTCCATTCTTGGACATTTTGTAACGAACCAACTTTCAATTTATTATATAATATGTTATTCCATATTATAGGGGTGTAAAATAAATTGATTAAAGTTGGGGGTTTTAACTTTCAAAGATGAATTCTTGACTTTTGGTTAAAAGGGGTTAAAATTGAAAGTTGAAGGGAGTAATATGTAATTTATTAATTACATCAGATATCTTTTGGGGGTGGGGGAGAAATCACGACACACACAAAGAGTGTGTGTGTGTGTATGTGTTCGTAAAAGAAAGGGGGAGGGAGAAGAGCCAAGATCTTGATTTCTAGAAAATTTGGTGATAAAGATTGAAGCTTTGAAGGTGTTGGTGGTTCAAGCATTGATCAAGTAAGTTCATCTTCTCTATCTTCATCTCCTACACCTCCATTAATGGAGTTTTGGTGAAAAACCCTAAATGAGTCAAATTGATGGAATAATTCGGATTAAATCTTGTTTAGAAGCTTTAATATATTATTATTGATGTTGGAGTTTCATGATTTACATGGTTTTAACACTTAATTTTGTGATTTAAAAAATTGCGTTCTTGAGGTGATTCGGGGGTTTTCAAATTAGTGATGTTTAAATGGTGAATTGGGGGTGGGTAAGTGTTTAGGGAGTTCATAAACACAAAAAACTAATGAAAATCCCTAATTAATTTGGTGATCTAAGAATTTGAGATTTTGGGTGAAAGGTGGATTTTACCCAAATAGGTCAAATTGCTGAAATGATTAGGATTAAATCTTATTTAAAAGCTTTAATCTAGTATTAATAATGATGGTCAATCAATATATATCCTATACAACTCATATGCGTCTAGCTCATATCCCAACTAACTCATAACACATAGCAACATACTAGCATTTACACGACCCGTTAGCTAAGCATGCGCCACACACATTTACTCCAGATAACACATCCTACCTAAACCCATAAATAGCTAACTCATACCCTGACTAACTCATAACACGACACACAACCATAAGTCTCTTACCTCTGGCTCCCATAATCACAAGGACACCACATAGACCCCTTAGCCTCATTATTGAATGTTTTAGTTCATAGAATCGTCGGGTTAAACCCAAAACTCTTAACATGTTTAATATAATAAACACCTCTTGCAAGTATGTACGATAGCCGCAAAATCAGTAAAACGTTTAGAAGTAGGGGATTAGAAACTCACAGTCGTGAAGATCCAAGCCTTGCCCAGTAGTCGTCTTCTTGCTCGAACTCCGAACCTGCTAACGTATGACCACCTGATCAGATACGTTCTAAAGATACGTCGACTAATACATAAAATAATAACAATCTCGACACTTGGTCTCAACTACTTATCCTTCCGACCTACCGAACCCTTATTTCCACGAACACATGCATCAGATCATCCTTGACCCGTTTAGGAACAGAATACCCGAACTGGGTTCCCATGCATGCACGTAGTCCGCCATGCAAACCCTAACCTCTCCATGCAAACTCTAGCCGAAAACCCTAACTGACTCCTTCACCGTCCCTCGTCTCCACACCATGCACCACCGCGTACAACACTATCATCCTCTTCGTCTAGCCACAACCCTAATCAGCCATGCACCACCATGGCATCACCGCCGTCGACTCCACCTTACCACCATGTACTTTTCTTCCTAAGCCGTGACAACCATCACCGAGCCACCGTGTCCCGTCATGATTCGCCCGTCCTCCGCTGTGATGCGCCGCCACCACACCCACTGGGTACCGTCGCCAAAGCCTAACACCAAGACCTACTTGTCGCCACCTAGCCACTGCCGCCACAGCGGAGCTGTCGTCTCCGTCAGCCACCTTCACCAATACGTCGACCTCCCATGTTCGACTGCACTCCACCGTCCAACGTCAACCGAATCAGGTCATCCTAACCCTGTCACGCCATTCCCGAGTCACACCCGCCTCTGGTCAGTCACCACCGTCCCAGAAGCCCAACCCTAACCGAAACGAAAAAGAAAAGGAAAGGGTGAGAACGAGTGTTACCTTACGTGTAATGGTACGCTAGACCGCTCCTCCGCCTCCATCACCCTTCTTCTTCGACCGCTTCTCTCTCCCACGCTCTCTTTTCTGCCGTCGCATACTTAGGGTCCAAGATGGCCCTAGGGTTTGCACTTAGAGGGATATTTAAGCCACCCCCAAGTTTCGTTCCGGGTCCTCGCACTTCTGTACTCACACCATTCGATCTCGAGGTTATAAAGAAACGACTATCTAACATTCAAATCCCGTTCATTTAAACTTTATGTGCCACTCTCGTCATCTGACTTATTCAATGATGTTTTCGGGTCATCCATTCACCCGACTCATTAATATAAGGATTTTCGGGATGTTACACCTTCCCATCTTTCTAAGAGCTTTCCTCACCTCTTCCTCCATGATATGCCGACAATATCAAATATTATGTTGTCGTGTTTATGTAATTGTGTTGAATTCCGCTTCTTGGTAATCCCTTCTACCATTGAAAAATTTTGATAATAGGTTTGCCATCTCGACTTGATGTCCTGCTCCATGACTAAAACATGTCCATCTTCACCTTTTATAAATTTCACAACTCCTAAATCCTACTTCCTATGCTCCCTAGCCTTGGCAATCTTGAAAATATCATGTTTCTCCTTCATACGCTCCTTACAATGCATGTATTTAGTATATGTGTTTAATTGAGTTTAGTTCACTAGACTTGTGTGTTTAGGGTTGTTGTAATGTGATTATATGGCATTTGGTTAACTTTGGTTTTAGTTTTTGCAAAATAACTTATAAAATCTTAGTTTTATGAATGTATGCATGTATTTGGTAGACTTGTGTAATTGATTTTAACTCACCAGATTTGTTTATTTAGGGTTGCTGTAATATGATTGTGTGGCCTTTGGTTAACTTTGGGTTTTGGTTTTGACATAAGAACTTATAAAGGGTAGACGGAGCACTCTTCTCGATACCTAGTGGGAACACTGTTACTCGGTACCAAAAAAACGTCCCTTTTCCCAATCGCTACCCGAACAAAAACTTTCCCAACGGCTCTACTTTTTACCGTTGGGAATAAAAAAAATATTTCTATTTGACCTTTATAAATTAACAAATTTTTATACATCTCTTCTACTCTCCAAATTTCTCCTCAATGGCTACTAAAAAAATATATATCATCCACCCGAAAATTAAAACCCAAAGTCGGTTCTAGAGAAAATCAATTGATTCCAACCCAACACTTTCAATTCACACAATACCCACAATACCCGAGTTATCCCTCTATGTCAAACATGTTCAAACTTCATCAAGTGAATTTCGTCTTCTCCGGAACACACAACTTTGATTCTTTTGCATATCGTGACCCACATCCCACTACCAAAACAACACGTCCGTGACCCAACCCAAACCTCACAATACCGTGATATTGAGTCGAATGAGTCCTCCGTTGAAGAACAAGAAACCAAAGATATGGAGTCGGATGAGTCCCCCGTTGAAGAATCACATCCCGCAAAGACGTCTTCAGGTCGGGCAAAGTCGAAGCCTTGGGAGGACGAAGAAGAAGATGCCTTGGCCAAGGCTTGGGTGGATGTTTTCGAAGACTAGATGGTTGGAAATCAATAAAAAACCAATTTTTTTAGAGAAAAATACTTAAGGATTTTGTTAAACAAATTGGTGGAATCGCCTGAAGCGTCCATCAATTAAACTAGAAGTGGAAGGACATGAGCACAAAGATAAGCAAGTTCAATGACATCTTCATCCAAAAAGGTATAACTTTTTTGTTAATCTTATTTTTTTTTAATTTTAGTTAGTGGGTGTGTGTGTGTGTCTATATATATATATAAACTTCATCACCCAAAGATCAATGAAATTAACCCATTGACCTGTTAATTTTTTATCCGAACATCACCCAAAATTACAATTTCATGATCTATCAATTTGATTAGGGAAATTGCTAGGTTTTGTGTTCGACAACACTTACAAACCTTAAACATATCATTAAACACCCCAAATCAAAAACCCCCAATTCAAGTCTCAAAAACTAGTCATATAAATAATATGTAATGATGTGTGTTATATGTTTATTATTGTGTTTGCAACGTTGTCTTTGTGACACGGAAAACTAGACTGTGGAGGACTAAGTCCTTCGAGAGGTCACCAACAGTGACAATGTCCATCAGGGCAGTGATGAGCTCGGGGTGTGTCAAACGCCCTGACGAGAGTAACCCTGACGAAGGTAACCCTGACGAGGGTGCAAATGACGAGGTATGTCTTTGTGTGCATTTATATGTGTTTAAATTACATGCAAGAGTTGAGTTATATTTATTGTGCATGAGATGATATTGAGGTGGTGTGTAGATGATATTGAGGTGGTGTTTAGAGTTAGATCGACCGTTGTGTTGGGATGATGATGTTGTGTTTACAACTGTTATGTCAGTTGACTTGTGAGAGTCTTGGTTAAGTCTGGTTAAGTCGAGGTCTAGGGATTTGTTGTGTTAACCAGGTTTTCGAGTTAATATGGGTGGTAGATTACGAGTTATTAGTATAGTAAGCTCGATCCATGTCGGTGAGACTTACTGGGTTATAATTATGGGAGGAGTCTTGGGTGGTGAACTTTTATGGGATATCGTAAGATAACAGGGGTTATCTATACGTTAATAAATTATAAAACTATTTTACAAGGACTGAGTGGATATAACTAATATTCGTGACGAGCAATAGTTTTTATTTAAATTAAACTATTAGAACTTCACTCAGCGTAGCTGACTTTGTATGTACGTTAAATTGTGTTGCAGGTGCGATCTAGGGTCGGCGTATCTTGGCTTGGGAGCGGTGCTACTTGGATCGGTGTGCAGGTATTCGTGAGGTAAACTTAAATGACGATAATGACATTAAAGAGTAATTATTCTTTTAGAAAGACTTCCGTTGTATGTTTTTTGTAAATAAATGAGTACTATTAATGAGAATACCTAGTGATGAGAACCAGCTGTGGGATGCCCGGTTTGAGGCCTTATAGAAGGGCTAAGGCAGTTGGCACAGACGGCATACCTATTTAGGTGTGGAAGTGTCTCGGAGATGAAGGAGTCCAATAGTTAACCACTCTGTTTCATGCTATCTTCAAGACCGATAAGATGCCAGAACAGTGGAGGAATAGTGTGGTACTACCTCTTTATAAGAACAAAGGAGACGCCCAATGTTGTGGGAACTATAGAGGAATTGAGTTACTAAGCCATGCTATGAAATTATGGGAAAGAGTTATTGAGACTAGAATTAGACGCGAAACTCAGGTAACGGTGAACCAATTTGGATTCATGCTAGGGCGGTCCACTACGGAGGCAATACACATCCCAAGGAGATTGATGGAAAAGTATAGGGAGAAAAAAATAAGATTTGCATATGGTGTTTATTGAATTGGAAAAGACGTATAACAGTGTGCCTCGGAGTCTGATATGTGATAGTTTACACGCAAGAGGGGTCCCCAGGAAATATGTCGAGACAATTAAGGATATGTATGAGAGGACTGAAACTTGTGTCAGTGCGCCTACGGGGAATACTGACTTCTTTCCTGTGGAGGTAGGCCTATCAAGGGTCTGCATTGAGCCCGTTTCTTTTTATGTTGTCCTGGATGAGTTGTCAAAGTCCATCCACGAGGCTGTCCCGTTGTGCATGTTTTTTAGCTAACGATATTGTGCTAGCCGCGGAGAGTAAACAGAGTCTTAATAAGAGGTTAGAGGAATGGGGAGCTGCCTTAGATAGCAAAGGTTTAATGATTAGTCGATCTAAGACTGAGTACCTCTATTGTGACTTTAGTGGTGTAAACGAAGTTGATGAAGTTCAGATCACCGCCAAAGGTCAAGTGGTCCAGCAGGTAACCAAGTTTAAGTATTTAGGATCGTTTGTTCAGCATGATGGGGACATAGATAGTGACGTGGCCCACCGACTACAGGGCACAGGCAGGCTGGTGTTGGTGGAAAGCAGCAACGGGTGTTTTGTGCGACAATAGGTGATGAGTGCATTTTAGGTACACGTTATTAGATATTAATCTATACTATCTAATAAATAAAAGTTTTTCATGCCACATGTCGCATCCGTATTCATTCTCATCATCTTTTTCCAGTCTCTTTTTCTTATTAAATACATTTCTATCTTTTAATAATAATATATTTTTAAAGAAAATACTAATTATAGTAATAAAACACATTTATTTTAAATTATACCTCATTATAAGAAACTTTGAAATCTAATTATGTAACGTTTATTTTCAATCAAATATTAAATGAAAGTCAAATTAAATTAAATAGTAGTTAATGCATTTTCAAAACCAATTGTATATTAATTTTACATATTTTAAATTTTGTTTTTTATCCTTAGTATATGTAATATATTTTTACACTTGTAAAATATATACATAAAAATTTAAGAATTTCATGTAATGATATTTTTCACCCCATGTGTAGGACACGGGTTCTAATCTAGTTATGTTATAAATGCATTAATATTGGTACGAAATATATTAGTTTGATTAGTTTTTATATTACTAAGACTATAAGATATTGTAAGCTAAAATGATAAATTTAAATTAAAAAGATGACATTTCAAGCTACAGGCTTAATTTAGTTTGGTTTAAATTTTAGACGGGGAATTTACGAGATCTAAATGGAAATGAATTCATATATAGGTGACTTGATGAAATATGGAATATGATGAGCCATTGAAATAAGCATGATGACTGGTTAAAGATCTCGTGGGCTTCAACTAAATCGAGAAAAGATGGAATTAGTTTGTTGGACTTGGACTCACATTAATTGGGCTACTAATTAAATGTCCACTTGACGAAGAAAAACTAGAATTAGTGGGCCAAATAGTTCAATTTTGGGCTTGGCAATTAACAGCAGACAAGAAAAAAATAAAAGAAACAAGCAGGTTACGGAATTTGGGAGTTCACGCAAGCAAGACAACGACAAAATTAGAGGAAATTGTATTTTGGCGTAGGTTACGCTACATTTGGCGTAGTTTACGCCGGGAATAAAAAAAAGTGATTTTTTTTAGCGTTTTGAGAGCGTAGCTCAGAGGAGAGAGCGTAGGGTGACACTTGAGGACGTAGCCTACGCTAGGGACGGCGTAGCTTACACCCGGTTCAAGGTTTTTGTGGATTTGAGTCGGTTTTGGCTATAAATATCAACCCTAAACCCTAGGTTTCGTATCACAACACCCCTGGAGGCTCTTGGACTAATCTAGGACGACTTTTTGTGTTCCCCGAATCATGAACTGAAGATCAGATGATGCAGATGCTAGGCTAAATCACCCGTGGTTGTTTCCGGGTGTTGGATTGTGCATGTTGATTGAATTAATGTGTTCATACCTGCTTTGGATTAGACTTTGACTTAATCATTCGGTTAGTTGAACTCTTTTGTTTGTTTAGAATTGCTTAAACGGTTTGGATTTGTAAGACTTGATTGGTTTTCGTCAGTTACTTAGTTTTCAGCTTGTTTTGATTAATCATAGTGATTCTAATCAGGTTTTAATCTTTGAATTAGTTGTTTTCAAGTTAGGAGTTCAATTGTGGTTATTAGTGGTTTTTAATCCTAACTAGTTATTGTGCCTCAGCGTGTAGCGGTCGGAACAAAATTTATAGCAAGCAATCAATCCATATCTACTTAATGGGACGAATTTTATTAAATTTCTTAAACAATAAAACATTAATTTTTAAAACTTGTAGAACTTAATTTAATCTTTTTTACAGAAATTAATTAAATTGTAATGATCGGTGCATAATACACACTAAAAAGATAGAAGGGACATTTATGCAAAATTATCCAAGAATTTAAAAATGTTTTATCCTTATACCACCCACCACCTAACCCCTCCCCCCCTCCCCCCCCCCCCTCTTTAAACCTGTCGGCACACACTCTTCTCCCCTCTACGAATACATTTCTCCCATCCACCACCTCCATAAATTCTCCACCGGTTTCCCGTGCAACAACAACCGGCTTTATTCCGCTCCGCCAGTGTGATGATCGTTTGCTTAGATCCATATTGTTGCGCCTCTCACTCCGTTCATCTTCTCCGATCTGTTTTGATTTCGCAGGGTATATGTTCTCTTCATCCTCATTGCCCCCACTCTCTACACTCTCTTTTTACTCTCCCACCCTACCATCTCTTCAGGCCATAACCATTTCCGGAAACTGCCATCACTACACCATTGCCACCACCAGAGTAAGAGAAAGTTGATGGGTATGAAGATGTATTTATAGGTATGGTACCGGTGCCAGATACTAGAGAAGGGATGCGATTGTTGACAGGGAAATTATAATGGCGGTTGGAGGAGACGCCAGACGGGGAAAGTTGTGATATCGGTTGGAAGAGATGCGAGTGTTGCGGTTGGAGGAGATGTGAGACGGGGGGATGTTGTGGTAGCGGTTGGTGGAGACGCCGTTATCCCCTGTGGTTGTGGTAGCTGTTGGCGACCGTAGTGGTGGAACGGTTGACGGAGAATCATTTACCACCGTTATTTACGCTTTTTAAGATGGTATAAATTCATCACAGTCAAATAATCTGACTTTTAACCATTTATCAATCCTGAACAATACAACGAATCATGTCTATATGATTTCCAATTGGTACAAACTAGGTCATCCATTTAGCTTCGCAATCTGAAACCTGAGAACGATCCATTTCTCTAATTGTTTTAAAAACCAATTTTACTTTCGTTTGTTTTTGCAATCAGTTCGCAATCAACCACTCTCAAAGCATCAAGTTTACTTTTAACTGCCCAGTTACTTAGTTTTTTTAACAATTAGCACTCTTCACGAATTTCCTGTGAATTCGGCAACTCTACTCTATATACTACAGTCTAAGTTAGATAAGAACATGAATTTAATTATATTTATTATTGACCTTCGACACACGATCAGCAGGTTCCTAACTAAATTAACGAGGAATTATTATAGGGTTGTAGTTAGACCGATTATGTTATACGGAACGGATTGTTGGGCAATCAAGAAGACACATACGCATAGGCTGGAGGCAGCGAAGATGAGGATGCATGTGGGCTTGGATGTGTGGGCACATAAGGCTCGACCGGATAAGAAATGAGGTTTTTCGGGAAAGATTAGGGGTAGCCAGTATATCGGATAAGATAAGGGAAGGAGACTTAGATGGTTTGGGCATGTGAAAGGAGAAGGTTGTCCGCACCGGTTAGATCAGTAGAAACCCTCCATGTTGAGGGGATGAGAGGTAGAGGTAGACTCAAACTGACTTGGGATGAGCGGATTAGGCATGATTTGCTAGACTTGCACCTCTCTCAGAATATGATCGAGGATAGGACATCGTGGAGACGAAAGATCAGGGTTAAGGAACTTTAGGGAGGGTGTAGTTTTGTCTTACATGTATATTAGGGGTTTTGCTTCATCTTGTTCCGTGGTGGTCTCTACATGTTACCTTTTCGGCTACCTTGGCAAATAGTGTGACACCTGCAAAAACTCCTGAATCTAAAACTTAATTGTTGGACTAAGCCCAACTAGTCCTAATAAGGCGCAATAGAAATCCAAGCCCATTTGAGGCCCAATGAGGATTCAAGTCCAATTAATTCTCAATTACGTATCCCGAATATCAAACTAGTCACTCGATTCCATTTAACAACTTGTTACACGATTCTACGAGTTTATGAAAGGGTGGAAGAACGTACGCGGTTCCGTACTTTAAACGGTTAACACGTTAGACGTCAGTTTACTTACCGGATGCTCGACGGAAAAATAATTCTTAAGACCACAACTATAATACTCATTACTAATAATTACTTAGAAGCTGTTCACACAATTACAAGTGAAGAGCGCATACGCAAACATTAAACTGCGTAAGACACGCGGTACGCGAATGTGAATACTACAAATATTACCAATACGTAAGATGGTTTGACAAAGTATTATAAATACTTATTTTAATATTATTGGAAAAATAATAATTATAAAGATACGAAACATTAAATCTGACAGATAGGGTTCAGATACGCGCTACAAACTTGTACCGACTTGAATCCTCCCCGGTAATAAATTATAACAAAATAAATATTCCAACTAGTTATTTCAGTATTATTAATTATTGTTTACAAGAAATAATTATACGAGAACGAGTTTACATGACGTTACACCGGTAACTTACGGGTTAAAACGCGATACTGGTAGCCAGTTTACCTACTTGAAACCCTAGGTATATATATAACTTTCTCCACTCTCGCTCCTCATTTGCAAGACAACCCAACACACACACATTGCTAGAGAGAGAGATCGAAAGAGTGAGAGGGAGACCCACCCGGATCCGGCTGGCACTCCGGCAGGCCACCAGGGCCACGGTGGCGTCTGTAGGATCTTCAGACGGTGGTGTTGGTGGTGCTCCGACGAGAAGATTGACTGGCGGCACAAGAGGGCTTGAAACCTTGTTCCGACGTTCAAGGTCGGTCTCCGACGACGGCCCCGCGGAGGTTGACCGGCACAGACGACGACGGTGGTGGCAAGAAACCGGCTCTCCGGTGACCGCTCGCACGAACCAGCGGTGGTTCTAGCCTCAGGCAGTGGTTTTGGACCAGATTTGTCCAGATCTGAGGAATGAAAGCGTTTTCCGGTGAGACCCGGTTTTCCGGCGAACTAACGAAAGGACCAGTAGCAGCGACTATGGTGGTGTCCGGAAATCCCCGTCTCCATTACTCTTGCACCGGTGAAAGATCCGGCAAACCAGAGACCGTGATCTACGAAGAGAGGGTTTAGATCGATGGATCAGCGGCGTGTTCGAGTCCAGGCGGCGATGTTCTTGGATTCCGGCCCCAAATGACCTTCCGACGAAAGATCTAGTCAAGCCAACAAATACCTGGTGAGATCAACAGAGGAGATGATCAATGTCGTGCTTGTTTCCAAAGGCAGCCTGCTTACGACCATTTCGGGAGGCGGATCTGGCATTCAAAAGCCGTTGTTGCGACAAACCAAGGTAAAAACACGAACCCAGTCCCGTGTCTTGTTGAATAAACTCTTTCAAACTTCCATATCTGTCGATATACGTAATAAATCTAGTGATTTGGTTACCGGGTTTCATTCTCGAGTATAAAACGTGTGTTTTTTGACAGGACACGACATCCCGAGCATCGGTCAAACCTGGTCAAACCTAGACAAACTCAGTCAACGAAAGTCAAACGTGGTCGATACGTGAAACGTGAGGTTTAGAACGTGTCGGTTCGTAAACGGGGCTCTCGAAAGGTATAAAACGCGCACTAAAATATTATATTTATTTACGCGAAAATAAACGCGCGTGTGGTAAAACGCGTGAGCTTAAGTGATTCGTTAACAATAAAAATTTATATATTAACTTGGCATTAAACACTAAACGAGTCGTATACAATGTGTTGTTGACAAGAAAGATCCGTACAAACTAAGTATAAGTTATTAGTCAATAAATACAACGAACGTGTAATCGGTAAAAATGAAACGTTGATGTGACTAAGCGATCGTTAGATACATACGGATAATAATTATCACTCTAGTCATACAAATATTTACTAAATGTTCGTAATAAATAAACCGTGACGGTTATTATTTAGGATAACTTGGATAATAATTATTTTAAGCGTAAGCTCGTATCCTTTATATTACGTTTGAACATTTTAAACTTATACGAATCAAGTTATAACGTTACCGACTATACGAGAGTTTGACAAGTAACAGTGATTCATTCAAATATATTTTTGTGTATATATATATATATATATATATATATATATGTATACGTATATCAATATATATAGTATCTTCATTATATAAAATCAAACGAACATTTTAAATATGATGTTTAGAACCGAATATGAATATACATTCAAAATAAATACATTCTCAATACACAAGATCGAACAGTTGTTTGTTAAATATAATATTCAAATGCGAATATAAATAAATATGACTTTGGGGTTCTGAATATATATTGATACGAACGGTTTCAAAACATAAGATGTTAACATATCATGAATACGTAGTATAAATATATATGTAGTCATATGCTGTTACTACTCGTCTTAAATGATATTTCATATATTTGTACATAAAATATAAATATATACTTTATGGGAAAACAAATGATTATATGATTACATTTAAGGATAAAGTTAAATATATATGTATATATTTTCGGTTATGACTGGGTAAACAAAATACGATAAACAAACATATTAAAGTAGGTGTATTACGCGTATACGTTTACATAAAGACAAACAAACACTATTAAGGAACGTGGAATATTATTATTAATTATAAGCGCACATAGCTATATACGATCGTGTACACGACAAACTAATATTTTTGTATATAACAATTGAAACACATTCGAGTTGAGAAATCTGACTCGCTTTACATTCAAGTTGAGAAATCTGACTCGCTTTACATTCGAGTTGAGAAATCTCGGGCTTGTTTCTTTAATTAAGAAACTAACGTTACCAAATGATAAAACGAGATCGTATACTAAATGAGTAACACCTTTAAGAATCGATAGAGCTCAACCGCACGCGTGATAACTCAATACGAGTTTAGACTCGCTTTACATTATTAGGGTTAGTCTATAAAATTCATAAAGTACCTACAGGTATCGTAGGACTCGAATAGGACGACGTAAAACCGTGACTATCACGTGGACATTGGTTTTCACTGCTATCAAAAGGACATTAGTGTTTCTGACACGTCACCATGTGAGTTCACTGCCCCTCTTTACTTTTAAATGTTTTAGAAACATCGGGGGAGAAATATACTTATTAACACGTTTCACAAACATAAAGCATCTTTGTTTGATACATTTGGAAACGTATTTACTTGATACATTTGAGAAAACATAGAACGCATTTATGAACATTTTTATATGATAATAAGAAAACAAGATCCGACCTTTATGTTTGCATGAGTTAACACATATAGAGCGCTGGAAGTCCCCTGACCATCATATTTATAATCATTAGCTATAGATTAGCCTGGGATTCTATGGATAGTACTATTGGGATTGACACCCCCGGTCATGGTTAGTCTCGCTAACCATGGGTCCCTCTGGCCAAATGACCGCATAGTGTTCAAACATTTGCTTGTGAGGTACGAGTGAGGGGCGAAACACCTGTGTCATGGTTTGATTATGCCTCATGTATGTACATATTATTTGTACTCTTAGCTAGTTTACAAATGGGTCAACATTATTTGTTTTGTTTATCATATATACATTGAATCGTTTTCGTGCAGATGATCTGCCAATCGTTTCGTGCAAATTGGTTTTGCTAATCGTTTACATACAAATGGTTTTACCATTCGTTTACGTGCAAATGCCTTTGTCAACATTTTCAAGGAAAACAGTTTTATATCATGACCACGTATACATTATCAGTGTTTTCAAGGAAAACTACTTTATATTGAGACTATTAAACCTGTGAACTCACCAACCTTTGTGTTGACACTTTAAGTATGTTTTTCAGGTAGCACATAGCTATGGCAAGGTTGGAATAGGTTAGTCATTTGAACTAAACCCTAGAAGCCGAAGAAGCGTGAACGTCAAACCTCAAGACGGTTTTGACCTATATGGTTCTAGGATAGTGTACTAGCTTATTTTAATATTTGTAATGGTGTTCAACACCTTAGAAGTCTTTATTTTAGCTTCCGCTGTTGTGTAATGTTACCAATCGTTGCAACCTTGATTTATTTATTTATTTATTAAGTGAATAAATTTGGGGGTGTGACAAATAGGTATGTTCCAACAATAATGATGAAGGATCAAGTCTTAGAAGATCCACGAGAGTGAGACGACCTAACGCTTGATATGTAAATCTGGCCACTATTGAAGAAGAGGTACAAGAGCTAGAAACATACGATGAGTCTTGCATCAAGAAAGAGTGGGTTGCATCCATGGAATATGAGATCAATGTACTGAAGAGAAATGAAACATGAGAGTTAATGAGTAAACCTAGTGATGTTTTGTATCACACAAATGGATTTACAAGGTGAAGAGAAAAGCAGATGGATCAATCGACAAGTATAAAGCTCGGTTAGTAGCCCGTGGTTTTACACAACAACATGGAATAGACTATGAAGACATGTTCAGCCCAATAGCCAAACTCATTACAATACGAGTTGTTCTAGAAGTCGCTGCTAGTAAAGGTTGGAGTTTGTGCTAGATGGACGTAAGCAACACTTTCTTATATGGTGACCTGGACCATGTTACTCAGATGGAGCTACCGAAATGGTTTGAAAGTGTGACATACCCGAACCATGTGTGCAATCTACGGAAGGCGATCAATGGGCTAAAATAGTCACCAAAAGCCTAATTGGAAAAATGAGTGAATTCCTTCAACATAATGGTTTCTCTATGACTATGGCAGATGCTACCTTGCTTGCAAAAGCAGTCGGTACTCAGGTGGTCATTGTTCTAGTCTATATCGATGCCTTAATAATCACAATTGATGTTGAAGAAACCATACTGCAACTGAAAGAGAACTTCTATGTCTGTTTTCATATGAAAGATCTTAGGAATTTGAGTCACTTCCTAGGTCCTAAGGTGAATTATGAAGATGGTGATATTACTCTACATCAACATAAGTATTCAGTTGACTTATTGCTACGGTTTGAAATGTTGGACTGTAAACCAGCGGTGACTCCAATTGACACAAATGTGAAGTTATGTGTTGATAAAGGGAGAGAACTTAAAGACCCTACTATGTACAGGAAAACAGTAGGGAGTCTCATCTACCTAAAACTAATAAGACCAGATATTGTCTTTGTAGTCAGAGTACTTAGTAGGTAGATGCAAAAGCCAATGAAACCCTATTTGGATCCGGTTCAAAGGGTGCTCAGGTATGTTAAAGCAACCACTGATAATGGAGTAAAGTTTAAGAGGAATTCCTTTATCGAGCTTGTAGGATTTTGTGATGCGGACTATGCGGGTGACTTAAGTACTCGAAGATCAATAACCGGGTATGTTTTTATGTTGGGAAAAATACTATATCTTGGTGTAGCAAAAGCCAACCTACAGTATGATTGTCCACTACCGAGGCAGAGTAACGAGCAACCGCTATGACAGCTCAAGAGGTTGTGTGGCAAAAGCGTGTGTTGGAAGAAATAAACAGAAAGTTGATGGCAATGTAACCTTGTTTTGTGACAATAAGTCAGCAAGACAGTTAGTTGAGCATCAAACATTTCATGCTCTAGCTAAACAATGAAGCAACTACTCCCACCTGTTGGCTCTGAATCAAACTGAATCTATTAATGTTTTCTCCCACCAAATGAATGGTTTTTTAGAAAATGTTAAACATAACTATTAGAAGGGTCTGTTGGTACAACAATAATCACTAACAAGAGTAAACCGATACAATAATCGATACAATAACAGACACAGAAGTGTCAAAACAAAGAAAAGAAGATAGAATTGCCTCAGGATACATACGCAACAAAATTTCTAAATAAAACTTTGGCCAAGTTGAATAATGCATACGTGGCATTTTGGAAAATCAAAAGATTTAATAGACGTGGGTACAACTAATAAATTAAATTAAATTGATTATTTGGAAAAACGAATTGTTTTCAATTTTAAAAGATTGGGTTTGGTGACACTTCAGCACGTGAATATATAAAACTAATACCAACAAATTTAATACTTTAATGGATATATCCTATCTCAATTTGGCTTATACAAACATATGTATGTGTATTCTTGCAAGAAATAATTTGAGAATATAATCAATATTTTTATTTGACAGTTGGGATCTCACAGTTTATATCTCTGGAACATTCTCTTTCTGTTGGTTATGTATAAATTTAGGATAGTTAGGCAATCCGTTGATACGGATTAAAGTTTCCTTTTTTGTTCATTTCGATTACTTAAAAAAGTTCAAAATTGTGTAGAAATTATAAAGAAGGTATATAGACAATCTTATTTTTCTAAATTTCTAAAATAAAAAATAGATTTTTGATAAAAACAGTTTTAGTTTACTAAAAAAAACAAATAAACGATTTTATTTTTCCTAAAATAAATATATTTTATAGAACCAGGGGTGATACCTGCATTACGCTGCAGGGTACTAAAACAAAACGTTAAAACGAACGGGAAAAAAGAAAAAAAAAGCTACCAAACAAAAGAGTAAAAAAAATATGTTATAAAAAATTTCTACCCCAGGGATCGAACCCGGATTGATGGGTCCAATAAAGTTTTTGGAAGCGTGATCAAGACCAGGCCAACCAAACCTCATTGTTGTTAAAAGCTGAAACATTAGTTTTTTAACTTAAATAATTTTCGTTTAAAAAAAATTAATCCAATAAAAAACCTAGAGCTAGACCTGCCCTTGCCTCCAACATGAACGAATAAGAAGCTGTAAGTATAAAATATTAAACGGAAATTCGTGAAACCACTGTACATCCCTTTACTTTTAGTAGAGGGTTACTAACTAGTTACTTTAAATTTTACAAATTAATTAAATATTTCAAATTTCAAAAGAATTCATTATCATCTTAACCATCTAATAAATAAAGGTTTTTAATGTCACGTGTCGCCTCTGTTAGAGGTCATTTTATAGCTAAGGATCCTGGATCTTCAACATACTTTTGTATCCTGACAGGTTTCGGTATCCTTAATATTTAACCGTTATATCTTTCTTCTATCTTGATTAATACGCAGGTAAAACGTGCGAAGTCAAATTTCATCCCTGAATATTCGGTCTAGAAGTCAAGGAGAACGTGTAGAAGAAGCGTGGAGTGGCCTCCAACGGTCGTATTTGAAGACTTGGTCGATTCCGGGATTCTCGGATAGTTAGTTATGTTGTTATTTGTATATATCTAGCAGCTTGATCGAATAGAAAACACACACAATCACACTTAGCATTATTGAATACTCGCAAACAAGTTCTGTAACACCTAGATCTCGATCATTCGCTGCTCATACTTGTAATCATTTTTATTGTTTTATAAAAGACTAGGAGGCAAGTGACTTTCAGTCACTTCCCGGTGTTTTATGCCGGAGATCCTCAGGGTTTAAGGGCTTTCCTCGTAAACGCTCGTGTCATTTTATCGCTTTCTACTTTGTTTATCACGAATCTTACAAGCACACTACCTCATATTCTAAGTTTGTTTACAAAATTAGTCTTGTTACAAAATTAGTCTTGTTAATTTTTACCCAAAACAATTTGGCGCCCACCGTGGGACAAGTGGTGCTTTTCATCCTAAAATATTTGCTAAAATTTGTGTTCAATCACTATCTTTCCAAACTAATTTCGAAAATGTCGTCCCAATCCAAAAATGTTTCTGTTTCTATTCCATCTTCAAGCTCTAGGTTGAAGAACCCTCTTCCTCCTCCTCTGTTCCAGAAGAATGTTAATCTGCCGAAGAAAACTACTTCTGCGGGTCTTTTGGGATCTAGGATACCGGCTGGGGGACCTGTGCTAATTTCAAATGATGAGATCCTCAATCTATTCTCAGAAGTGAAGCAACAGATGGAGCAGCAGAAAAAGACTAACCTGATGCTGTTCAGAGAGCTTGAAAAGGTCGAAGAGTCAAAGAAACCAGTGGAAGTGACAACTCCGCTGCAACCAAGGATCCTTGACTTTAATTATTCAGGATCCTCAGGAATCCATAAGGGAGACTTCCTTCCCATGCAAATCGGGATCACTACAGTTGGCACAATTCCGGCTGTCAGAGCTACTACAAATCAGGATCTTGAAGTTACTCCGTGATACCCGGCAAATTCGTGTTAATATCCATACCCGACTACTACTTGAATTCACATGATTACGCTTGCATCATACTTAATTATAGAGTAAATAAGTACATATTTCATGTAGCAAGTCCATTCGTTTCATTTCACTACATGCATCGGTAATCGGGCGGATTACCGGGTCATACACGCGTCCTGTCACATGAACGTTGGTGAATTTTAGAAATAATACTTAGACATATAATTGGTGTGCAAAAATTATATGTAATACTGTGATTTAATATTTCATGCTTATATGAATTTTTCCAGAATTTTTAGAGCAACTTTATTTCAACGCTTTTTAAGCAAATACGTGATATGTGCCAACAACTTTAAATGAGTTTTATAAAGATGATTTATTTAAATACTTGGGCCAAATAAATTCAGCTCTTTTAGTTATTAATCCATATTAGAGCCCATTCTTTATTTAAAAAGCCTTAAAAGTGTGTAAAAGCCCAAACCCATCCACTTAAGACACCCCTAAACACCCTTAACCCTCATTTCTACCCTAACCCTAAACTTACTCCTCTCTCCCTCTCCTAAACCATTTGGCCGCCACCCCCATAGGAGTCACCACCCATCTTCAACCTTGTTCATCTTAAATTAAGTGTTCCAAGGCCATTTCAAGGTGATTCAAGGTGTTTGGAGCTAGTTCACATCCATTCTAACATCATATCTCGATTTTGTAAGCATTCTTTTCATTTTTATTCATTATTTTTGGCCCTATGAGGTGTTACCACTCATCCAAACGATTTTTGTAGTTCCAAGTGTTTAAATCCATGTTTTATTAAAAGGTTTTCATAATAAAAGAGTTGTTGACAGATATTTGTACTTTTATGGTGTGAAATGTTTGATTATGTTGTTATTTGCTAGTTTCTATTTATAGAAACTTTGTTGGTTGAGTTTTTGTATAAATAAGTATATGACATGTGTGAAAGTTTAGATGATGCCTATATTAGTAGAATAAGTAGGAAATGTGAATTTTTTGGTTGAAATGATATGCTACACTATATTATGGTCGACTTACTATATAAGGAAACTTTAATTTGTCACATTTTGTGTAATGATGTTCTAATGGATAAATACATGATAATATAGTTCTATAGCATCTATTAAAGTGTTAGAAAGAGTTATTGAAAGTTACACATGTGTAGAAGGTCGTTTGGACCACTTTCCTAAAAATGAAACTTTAATTGAACATATTTTGTATGTGTATGCTATAAATGTTCTAAATAGGTTAAATAACATTGTTATCATATTTTTAGATGATTATTGGAAGAATATGTGATTTAAAGTGTTGCTATGACCCGTTTGGGAAGACCTTGCTAATAAAGGAAACTTTATTGGTTTGGAACCTTCATTTTTGCTTTAAATGGAAAGTGTATGTGTAGAACCATGTTAATAGCATATTATTAGTATAATTTCATGTATAGTTTGTTTGTTTGAGCTATGACACCTAAAGGGTACCAAAACCCTAATTATCTAAAAAGGGAAACTTTGTCATGTTACGAATATATAGTACCAAAATGTCATGATATGTTGTTTGTTTAAATGGGTTGAAGTGGTATTATTAGATGACTAGTACAATAGCATGATTTATGTGGATTATTTGTTAACATGTATGGGATATGTTCTAAGGATGTACAAATGCTATGTTACTTAGTATGTGTTACTTATGCAATTACTTAAGACTATGTGTTACCATCTATGTTATGAACATATGCAACTATGTTACTTAGTATGTGTTACTTATGCAATTACTTAAGACTATGTGTTACCATTTATGTTATAAATATATGCAGCTATGTTACTTAGTATGTGTTACTTACTTATGAAATTACTTAAGACTATGTGTTACCATCTATGTTATGATCATATGCAACTATGTTACTTAGTATGCGTTACTTACTTATGAGATCACTTAAAACATGTGTGTTATGTAATAAGGTGTTACTTATGTGTTACTTGTACATGCTTTCCCCATATGTCACCAACGGGTCGTCGTGTCACATTGGTCAAGGTGGGTCAACATTGGTCAACATTAGTCAACATTGGTCAACATTAGTCAACATTGGTCAACATTAGTCAAATTTGGTCAAACCTTTTCAAAACGTCAATGTAACCTTTCAACGTTGAGTCGTTTGGATGAATGTGGTTACATAAACCATGTACTTTCATAGACCTTATAGCCTTACTATTCCTAGGGCTCGGTTAGGTCGGTTTTCTAGAGTTGCTAGATTACTCGTGTTGCTTTCATACTTCATTCACCTCATTCCCATGTGAGTTTTCACGGCCCCATTTTACTTACTTTTCCATTTGGGGGAGATACATGCTAAACCGTTTTCTTACTTAATCGTATGATGATTACTTTGATTTCGCTTTAATACATATATATAAGTGGGTGTATTTCCCACACATAAAGTCCTCTCATATTCGAACCGTTAATTATTACACAAAGCGAGGTGATTCATGAATAGTACTATTGGGTTTAACAACCCCCACCCGGGTTAGTCACGCTAACTCTGACTGGGAGTCAAACGGGTGCATAATTGACCTAATCCATTGCGTGTTGGGCACGTAAGAGGCAAAATTCTAGTTTCTGCATTCCTTCGTTAAGCTTCGGTTTCGGTGTTGCTTATATAATTAATGTTTATTGTCTGATCAACAATCGAATCACTAGGATACATACGTACTGTTACACTGTTTTCATTTTGTTTCTGTTACGTAAACTTGTGAACTCACCAACCCTGTGTTGACACTTTTAAGCATGTTTATCTCAGGTCGCTAAGCATTCACGCATGGACTTGGATTGCATATTTGGAGTCACATTTCATGTTTTCATTTAAAAGCTAGGTTTATGGGAACCTAATTTGTTATGCTTCTGTATTTTGCTACTTTACTTTTGCTTTCGCACTTTACTTTCTGCATTTTCAAACTCTGTATTACTTATTTATTTTTGTATGATGTTTAAACGGAAAGTCTTTTCGAAAACCATTTAGAGGTCGTTCGAAATTACTGGGACTGATGATCCTTGACAGTCACAACCCGCGGGTTACCCGCTGTGGAATTTCAGGGTGTGACACTCCGGGACCATCATTCCAAAATCTTGATATTGGTAACACTTTTAATCAATTTTCAAACACTTACGAATCTGTGTAGGATACAGGAATCACTCCGTCGATGGCCAAGGAGCTGAAGAAGTTAAGAGAGATGATCTCCAGCGTACCAGGTGTAGTCCAACCTATACTGGAGATGTCCTCTACTAGTCACAGGGTCTCCAGATTTGCTCCACCGATATGTGATGCTGAGATCCCCAAGCACTTCCAGACTCCTAACATGAAGTTATAGATAGAACTACAGATCTTGAGGCGCACGTCGCGCAGTACAGGGAAAGGATAGAGATAAACCCCATTCCCTTGGACCTAAAGGAAGCCTGCTTATGCAAAGGCTTCGGCTCTACCTTAACAGGATCAGCCTTGAAATGGCTACTTAACGTTAAACTTTATTCGATAACTTCATTTGCTCATTTAATCAACTTGTTTAATAACCAATTCTCTTGCAGCAGATAATTCAAAAGATTGACAAGTGACTTATACAGGATAACTCAGAATACTGGAGAATCCCTTTGAGATTATATCAGCAAATTTGGTCGGGAATCCCTAGATATCTTGAACCTTGATGTTGCCACAGCACTCCAGGCATTCAAGATGGGGTAGAAGAAGGACTCCCAATTCTACGAAGACCTTGTCATGAATCCTTATAGGAATCTTAATGAAGTCAGGAACCTGGCATTGAGGTTCATAAGGCTCGAGGATGATAAGAAGATCCAACAAAGGATGGATGCTCCAACCAGTTACAGTCAACCTAACCAGAAGACTGAATCTGCACCCTTCAAGCCTTATAGATCCAAGCCTTATTCTAAGCCTGACAATCACAAGATTAATGTTGTGGAGGATGACGAAGACGAAGAATAGTATCCTAGACTATCTGAATACTGTTTTTCTCTTGATACAACAGGTTTATTATTTGCTATGCAAGATCTTGGTGAAAAAGTCAGGTGGCCTCGCAAATTTGAGAAGAACACAGGATGTAAGGATAAGTCCAAGTGGTGTGCTTTCCACGAGGACTTCGGCCATGTAACCGAAGATTGTATTGCTCTTCGAAAAGAGATAAGCTATCTCTTAAGCAAAGGACATCTCAAAGAATTTCTAGGCAAAGGAAAGAATAAAGCTAAGGATCATGACAGGATCCCGCAGAGAGCAACATCCCCGCCGCCGGATGCCAAGGTAATAAATTTTATATCTGGTGGGTCTGACATATGTGGTACCTCTTATTCTGCCGCTAAGAGAAACGCCAAGGAAGCAAAAACAGTGAAAGGGGACATGCCTACCAAGACCTCCAGCTTAACTGAAGCGAAAGTGATCTCTTTTGACAAAGGGGACAGAGACGACGTACATGATCCACATCACGATGGCTTAGTGATCACCCTGTACATTGCCAATCACTTCATCCGCATGATCCTAATTGATGGAGGGAGTTCGGTGAACATCATACAACTTGAAGTCCTAAAGAGGATGGGGATCCTGGATTCCGAAATTATCTCAAAATCCTCAGTGCTGGTAGGACTCAGTGGAGAGATCAAAAACACAGTTGGAGAGATAAAGCTGCCAATATACATCGAAGGGGTAAATGTTATACATAAATTTTGTGTTATTGATTCTTTGTATTGCTATAATATTATTCTAGGGAGACCTTGGATTCATGACATGAAGGCAGTACCCTCAACATATCACCAATGTGTCAAAATGCCAACCCCCTGGGGGTAGTGAAGATCAACAGTGACCAGCACGAGGCAAAAAACTGTTATACTTCTTTAATGAAAGCCTCCGCTAAAACCAGGCAAGCATAGCAATTAAAGAAACAAGCCCGAGACGTCTTGGAAACCAAAGAGCAGGATGTCTAAGAAGTATCCTTAAGCATGGAGGATCCTGATGTCAAGGTGCTTGTTGGAACCAATATCCCCAAGGATATTGAACAAGATCTTATAGAATTACTAGGAAGTAGAACCTCAAACTTCGCTTGGAAACTTGAAGACATGACAAGTATTTCTAAAGATATTATTACACATAAATTGGGTGTTAATAATAATTTCAAGCCCATACACCAAAAAAGAAGAAAATTTATCTGGAAAGGAATATAGTTATCCAAGAAGAGGTCGAGAGGCTATTGAAGGCAGGAATGATAAGGGAAGTGAAATTCCAGAGGTGGCTAGCTAATGTGGTGGTGGTTCAGAAGAAGAACGTGAAATGGAGAGTCTGTGTATACTTCACTCACTTGAATAAAGGATGCCCCAAAGACCCTTTTCCACTACCACATATTGACTCAATGGTTGATGCCATAGCATGTCATAAAATGATGACATTTATGGATGCTTCATCAGGATTCCAACAGATACAAATGGAACCCTCATATCAGGAGGATACTGCGTTCATGACTCCAACATGTATTTATTATTATATTGCTATGTCTTTTGGTTTGAAAAATGCAGGTGCAACATACCAAAGGCTGGTAAACATGATGTTCAAGGAGAAACTAGGGGACACCATGGAGGTATACATAGACGACATGGTGGTGAAATCAAAGAAAGCTGAGGATCATCTCAGGGATCTAAGATATGCATTTGATATCCTGGACCAGTACAACATGAAGCTAAATCCCTCTAAATGCCATTTCGGAGTGGGGGCAGGAAAATTCTTGGGCAACATGGTGACCAAGAGAGGGATAGAGGCCAGTCCTGAGCAAATCAAAGCGATCATCAATCTGAAATCCCCAGCAAATAGCAAGGATGTCCAAAGACTAACAGGCATAGTAACAGCACTCAACAGATTCATATCAAGATCCTCAGAAAGGTGTAGAGAGTTCTACGACATCCTAAATAAGAACAAGAGATTCGAGTGGGAAGAGAAGCACGAAAGCACTCCAATCATTGAAGTAATACTTGTCATCAGCTCCTCTATTGATGAAACCAGAAGAAAGCGAACCATTATCCTTGTACTTGGCGGTATCCGGAAACTCTGTGAGTGCCGTCCTAGTCAAGGATCATGAAGGCCAACATCATCCGGTATACTATGTAAGTAAAAGCTTGCTCGTAGCTGAAACCAGTGTGTCTTAAGAAAGCCGAAGATGTCAGGAAGGATGGCTAAGTGGTTAGTCAAACTTAGCGCCTATGACCTTGTGAATGAACGTAGAACAGCAATAAAGTCTCAGGCACTTGCGGACTTTGTGGCTGATTTCAGTAGTGACATCTAACACGAAGCAGACCTTGAAGTTCAATAATTAGAAGAATCTAAGGATAAGTGGACGTTATTCACTAACGGTGTAACATCCATGGTTCCGGCCGGGGTGTGACAGACGGTGCATCAAATGTAAGAGGAACAAGTCTAGGCATAATACTGAAATCGCCACAAGGGGACATAATACCTCAATCCATAAGTTGTGAGTTCGAGGCAACGAATAATGAAGCAGAATATGAGGTGCTGATAGCAGGATTGCAACTAGCCAGGGATATGAAAATCAGGTACCTAGAGAAGAAAATGTTGAGGCTGATGCCTTAGAAAACCTTGCTTCGGCTCTCAAGATACCAGAAGGTATTAAAATACCTATCATTCATATTCTGAGCCCAGCTATTGAAGAGATAAACGAAGTGTCCAACACAGAAGAAACAGATATTCAGGATCCCAAAACTGGTCAAGGATCCTGGATTCTACCTATCAAAAATATTTGCAGGATGGTGAGATCCCAAGTGACGAAAAGAATCCCAAAGCTTTTCGCATGAAGGTATCTTGTTTTATAATATTGCACAATGTTTTGTATAGAAAATCAATTGCAGGTCCATACTTAAGATGCTTGGAGGATCCTGAAACACATAAAGTCCTGAAAGATATACATGAAGGCGATTGTGGTAATCACACTGGGCAGAGCATTATTCTCAAGGATCTTGAGAACAAGATATTATTTGCCTACCATGAAAAAAGACGCTATGACTTATGCCCAGAAATGTGACGCTTGCCAAAGACACATGAACATACTTCACCAACCAGTAGAACCCTTGTATCCAATCATCTCTCCATGGCCATTCATGAAATGGGGAACGGATATAGTCGACAAACTTCCCAAAGGACCAGGAGGAAATTTTTTATGCTGGCAATGAAAGATTACTTCTCCAAATGGATTGAAGCTGAAGCATTCATCCAATTCAGAGAAAAAGAAGTCATCTCCTTCATTAAGCGCAACATCCTGACAAGATTCGGGATCCCGGCAGAGATAGTATGTGATAATGGATCTCAATTCATTGGCAAGAGAACAACTAATTTCTGTGCCAGTTGGGGAATCAAAATGATACCTCCACCCCGGTACATCCTCAAGCCAATGGACAGGCGAAATCCAGTAACAAAATCACCATTAACAACCTCAAAAAGAGATTGGGAGCAAAGAAAGGAAGATGGGCTGAAGAACTACCATTTGCACTTTGGGCAGATTGGACAACCACAAAGATTGCGACATGACAAACCCCCTTCTCACTGTATTTGGTACTGAAGCCATGATCCCGACAGAGATGGTTATCCCTACTGCCAGAACCAATCTCCAAACCCCAGAAACCAACGATGAAGCTCTTGCTCATGATCTTGATACTGTGGATGAGCTCAGTGATCTTGCCAGTGTTCGTATTACAGCTTATCAGCAGAGGATAGCAAAGTCATACAACAAGAACATAAGGATCAGAAGATTCCAAGTGGGTGACTTAGTATTGAGAAAGGCATTTCAAAATACTACCAATCACAGCGATGGAAAACTTGCACCAAAATGGGAAGGCCCATACTTGATTGATTCAGAAGCAGGCAAGGGTGCCTATTGAGTTTGAACACTCCACCTGTAGCGCACGATATTCAAGTATAGTTTAAGGTGGTGTGACCAGTCCATGTAACAGTGGCTGATAATTTCATCACTATTGGCTATATCTTGGATCCTATGATAGTAACATACGTGTTACTCCTAAGGTTTTTAGAATTTTCAAGCTAACTCAAGTCTGGCTTGGCCCACGTACTCTGGCTTGGCCCACGTTTTTCTGGATTGGCACACGTTTTTCTGTCTTGGTCCACGTTTACTGGCTTGGCCCACGTTTTTCTGGCTTGGCCCACATTTTTAACTTGTCACATGTATTTAACACTTATGTTTTAACCCAAGAATCTAGCATCAATATGCTGACTCAAGATCCTTAAACGGATTGAAGACTTATGAAGATCATGAAGTACGATTACTAAGTCTACGACATGTTTAATGACTATATACAGGGGACAAATAACAGTTGTTACACCTTGGACTCCATGTCATAATCTGGTATGTGTATCTACCCGACTTAGTTCCCAGCCAAGGTATGTATTACTTGTTTATTTTCAATTATAAGAAGATTTAAAAATTTGAATGACCATGTCATGATATGTTTGTAACTGATATTCTTACATACCATTTATCCAAATCAAACTACATTTTTCTAAGTCAAAGTTTGATAAAAACCTAAGATGTTATTTTTGAATATTTATTAAGGATCTGGTATCCTAAAATTCTACTTAAGCTTATTTTTCTAAATATCACAAGGCTTAAAAACCTAAGGATCCTAATTTTCTAAGAATTTGTCAAAGCAAACCAAGCACATAATAATCATAAGTCATCTACCATTCTTTCAATACCAAAAGGTCAAAAGGAGGTTCGGATTTCGTCCTAAACCAGGACCCAGCCATCCGAACCATTAGTCACATGCGGGTTATATTGTTAATGCATCAAATCCCAGACCGGGATCCCCAAAGCAAGAAAAATAAAATTGTTCAACAACCACAAGACATAAAAGTAAATTGTTTCAAGACAGCAGCAACCATGATAAACTAAATAGAAGAACCACAAATTCCATGGCTCGGGCCTAGGCATCAATACCTTCATTGCCCTTGCCGACTTGTTTCTCACCATCACCAGCTCCGAGATCCTGAACAACCTTGCTAGTCTCCACAGCTTCACCACCAAGCTTGGCCAGAGAAGTACGCAATCCCTGAAGATCCCAGGCTGCAGGGTTAAAATCTTCAGCAGCAGCTTGCTCGGCCATCTGGATCCTGGATTGAAGAATAGCCATAGGAGTAGATTTTTTGGCATCATCCACGGTTTCTTGCATTTTCTGCTCATGCTGGGCTGAGACGTCTTGCAACTTATCCTTCAGAGTCTGGACCTCATTCTCCAAGTACTTGGTCTTGGTGGCAGAGATTTTATTCAAGTCTTCGATCTTCTCCAGAGCTTCTTCAACATTCTTCTCCGCCGTAGCCAAGTTAACATTCAGCTTCTCAAGACCCTGCAAGATTCAGACATATTAATAATTTAGGGATCCTGACATCAAAATTGAGATTCCGAAAATTACGTACCAGGTTCAACAAGGATTGAAGCTTCTTGGCAGTCTCAGTGGAATCCATGCCCTCGAAGATCTCCAGATTCACCACATCTGTCGTCTTTCTCTTCTTACTCCCCGAAGCTTTAGACCGGAGTACTGGAATACGAGACTTGGTGGTTGCAGGTGTAGAACTCTCCTTCTTGACGAAGACGGCTCCAGATAAAAAGGCTATCGAGATCAGACAAGGCGAACTGGGAGCTCGATTTCGGGATCCCTACAGAAAATCAAAGACAAGTCAGGATCGAAACATTTGACGGTATTAATATGACTTATTCTTACCTGAAGACATCTTGGACTCAAAATGATGTGTGTCAAAACTTGCTTCACTAATGGTGGACTCGACACGAAAGGACCTCTCCGCCACAGGTATTTCTAATAACGCTTCAATTCTCTTGTCTGTGTCGCTTCTTGCAGGAACCAATTCGGCAAACTTAGGACCTGCACAAAAATAAAGCAAAATCATTAGCAACAGGTCAGAAATATTAGAAATTGCAGGGATCCTAGCTACTTTCTACCCTTCTTAACTCATTCAAGCGCCAAAAGTTTCCCACCACAGATTGAATCTCTCCTTACGAAGAAGAATTTTCCTTTCCAGTCGGTATCGTTTTGAGTGGCTTTTGAGATTAGAGGAATTCGCCCAGATTTGAGCTGAAGGACGAAACGAGAAGAGCCATGGGTTCTTAAGTTATAGACGTAAGCTAGCTCACGGATACCAATGGTCAAAGAATGTGAACGATTCAACCTCTCCAAAGTTATCAGAATTCTCCTAACCATGGGCATGATTTGGGAATAGCACATGCCAGTAAGCTTGAAGAAGTCAGTGATAAGCGGAGGAAAAAGATATGACAGGCCCAAAGTAAAAAGATAACTAAGAAAGCAGACCTAAGTTTCGGAAATCAAATCAGCTTTTGTTCTAGAATTAAAAGGTCTGAAAACAAATTTTTGGGGAAAAAACATTGTTGGATTTAAGAAGTTTTATGTCCTGATCAGTGAAAGAGCAAAGTTCAAGTTCAGAATTGTCAAGGATTCCTTGATCGGAAAAACTTCATAGAAATGTAAGTAACTTTGCAAACTGTTCCAATTAAGTTACTCATACTTTTTTTTCTCAATTAGGTCACTCAACTTTCAATGAGTGTTCTAATACTATGATTTTTACCTGTTTAAGAGGTTACATGCCTATGTGGCATTTCTCTTTTATTTTTCTTTTTTATTTAATTTGATGACACAAAGTTAACAATTTTTTTTACTATTAAAATTAAGAAAATTTCAAGACATGGAATTAACAATTATTAATTTTTAATATTATAATTAAGAAAATTTCAGTTGTTGCATGAAATGTTCGATACAGTATTTAAAAAATATTAATTCCATTTTTTAATATAATTCCTAACATAAACAAAAAATAAAATAAAATCCAAACACTGTTCGATACAGTGTTCCAAAAAAGTTTTTTTTTATTTTCCAAAAAAATTAACTCCACTTTTTAATATTAAAATAAAGTAATTCCAAACATAAACAAAAAAAAATTCAGAACAAGTCTGGGTCCTTGTTTTTTTTCCTGTTTCGATAAAAAAACAAAACAAAATTCCAAACAAATTCCACTGTTCGAAACAAAATGTTTAGAATTTTTTAATTTTAATATTAAAAGTGGAATTAATTTTTTTAAACACTGTATCGAACATTGTATATAAGAATTGATTTTTTTTAATTTTAAAATTAAAAAAAATAAAATAATAATCGTTAATTCCATGTCTTGAAATTTTCTTAATTATAATAGTAAAAAAAATGTTAATTCCATGTCATCAAATTAAAAAATAAATAAATAAATAAAAAAGAAATGCCACATAGGCATATAACATGTTAAACAGGTAAAAACATAGTATTAGAACACCTATTGAAAGTTGAGTGACCTAATTAAGACAAAAAAAGATTGAGTGACTTAATTGGAACGGTTTGCAAAGTTGTTTACTTTTCTATGAAGTTTTCCCTTCCTTGATCTGTAAAATCCTCTATCGTTTCAGCAACGATGGAAGAGGCTGGTCTAGTCATTTTCTTGCCCCATGATCGTGAAAGATTAGAAAGAAAGAAAAAATCAGAAATCACAGTGAAGATTTTACCTACTTAAGCCTTGAGAAGGTTGGAATGAGGAAGAAGAGGGTAATAATGAATTTATCCTGCAAGAAGCTAACGGTTAAATCGCCTCGGTATTCGAAAAAGTCCTATCGCAAGCTCATCATGATTCACAGTTTGAATTTTGAAATTTTACAGATGTTGATATTAATTGACAGTTGTTAAAATTTGGGGACAATTGTTAGGGGTCATTTTACAGCTAAGGATCATGGATCTTCAACATACTTCGGTATCCTGACAGGTTTCGGTATCCTTAATATTTAACCGTGATAACTTTCTTCTATCTTGATTAATACGCAGGTAAAACGTGCGAAGTCAAAGTTAATCCCTGAAGAATCTGTCTAGAAGTCAAGGAGAACGTGTAGAAGACGTGTGGAGTGGCCTCCAGCGGTCGTATTTGAAGACTTGGTCGATTCCGGGATTCTCGGATAGTTAGTTATGTTGTTATTTCTATATATCTAGCAGCTTGATCGAATAGAAACACACACAATCACACTTAGCATTATTGAATACTTGCAACCAAGCTCTGTAACACCTAGATCTCGATCATGCGCTGCTCATACTTGTAATCATTTTTATTGTTTTATAAAAGACTAGGAGGCAAGTGACTTTCGGTCACTTCCCGAGGTTTTATGCAGGAGATCCTCAGGGATTAAGGGCTTTCCTTGTAAACGCTCGTGTCATTTTATCGCTTTCTACTTTGTTTATCACGAATCTTACAAGCATACTAACTCATATTCTAAGTTTGGTTACAAAATTAGTCTTGTTAATTTTTACCCAAAACAGCCTCCATATTCATTCTCAGCATTTTTTTTCCCGCATCTCTCTTATTAAATACACCTGTATATTTTAATAATAATAATATATTTAAAAAAAAATACTAATTATACTAATAAAACACATTTATTTTTAATTATCTCTTGTTATAAGAAACTTTCAAATCTAATTATGTAACTTTTATTTTCAATCAAATAGTCAATAAAAGTCAAATTACATTAAATAGTAATTAATGTATTTTCGAAACCCAATTATATATTTATTTTTATAAATTTTGAATTTTATTTTCTATCCTTACTATATGTAATACATTTTTACACATGTAAAATATATACGTAAAGATTAAGAATTTTATGTATTGATATTTTTCACCCCGTGTGTAGTACACAGGTTCTAAGCTAGTTCTACAACATATAAATCTTTGTTTTCCCGCTTAAACATTTTTCAATTATCTATTTCAATTTTTTTAAATCCTAGATTAATTAAATACCATTTAAATGTTTTCATATTTATTATAATTTTAAATTTTAAACATTAAATGTATTATAACTTTTGGTTGACCAATAACTTTATTTTTTTAAATACATTATTTATAATTAAATTTAACTAATTCATTATAATTCATAAGATTTAGAGGTGTTAATTTTTTATTTTTTGGAATATTATGAATTGTTACTATATAAGTGCTTTGTTTATGTTGAAACAATTCCATACGTCCAACACACCCCCCCCCCCCGCACACACACACATATATATATATAAATCTATTATCTATTATTTATATTACTTAATAGACAAAAATCCTACGGGACATGTGACATAATTCTAGAGCCCCTTTATTTATATTTTCTAGCTTAAACCATTCTAACTCATTATTTTAGGCAACTAAATTATTTCTTATAATTCAGTATTATAATAAAGATGTCTGAGAGAACCGCACGATAAAGTATGTACAAATTCTGTAAATGTATAATCAAAGTATATGGAAAACGATATCTAAGAAAATCCAATTCGAATGACATTCAACAATTATACGAGGCACATGAGTTAAAACATGGTTTCCCGGGAATGCTTGGTAGCTTGGATTGTATGCATTGGGAGTGGTTTAATTGCCCTATTGCATGGAAAGTTCAGTACATGAGAGGCGATAATCCTATCCAACAATGGCTTTGGAAGCAGTAGCCTCACACGATCTATTTATATGGCACGCGTTTTTTGGTGTGGCGGGTTCAAATAACGACATCAACGTTCTCGATTAATCATCATTATTCAACCACGTTATTAGCGGAGTTGCACTCGATTCTTCATTTCAAGTTGGATGAGTAAAATATGGGTATTACCTTGTTGATGATATTTACCCTGAGTAGGCTATGTTTGTAAAATCATTTTTGGCTCCAATCGATGAAAAACGTATAAAATTTGCAAAACCCCAAGAGGGAGCGAGGAAGGACATCGAACGAACATTTGGTGTGCTTAAAAAAGGTGGCATATACTAGCTAAACCGACATGAACTTAGACACCATAAAAGCTAAGAAACGTGATGTATGGTTATATCATATTACACAATATGATACTATAAAATAAAGGCAAGATGAGTTGTACCTACATTGAGACCGATGTTGAATAACAAGAAGTTGACGATGCATTACAAGCAATAATCAAACAACAAACTCGTAACATAGAAATTCACCGATCATGCGGTGGCTTAGTTGATGTTCTATGGTGGCAATCATTGGTCTCAAGTCACTGAATCTCTAGCTCGCCCGGTGCCTGGTCACATCGTTTCTGTAACGAACCAAAATCCGGGTTTCGTTTTCAAATAAATAAATAAATATTTAATAAATATTATGGTGAAAATAATATTTATGAAATAAGTTGAAACAAGTGGGTTTCAAGTTAGTAATGGGGTTATACTAGTTTTTAACTAGTTTTGGAATGAAGTGGGTGAAATGAAAGTTGAGGGGCTAAACTTGTAAATATGGCAAATCTGCCATATTTGACTTATTGAAGTCAAAATTGGCATTTTTTTTGTGTAAAGGGTCGTTCATCTCAAGAGGAGAAAAAGGAGAAACGAGTTTGAAGCATAAAACGTGCATTTGGAGCTTGTTTTGTGAAGGTTTTGGCTCACACAACACCTTCATAACATCAAGTAAGTGATTCTCTTCCTCTTGATTCCACCATGTATATGTTCTTGGTGGGTTTTAGGTGAAACCCGAAATTTTGTATGCATGTGATGAAATGGTGTTAGATTATTGATAATCTAGCTAAGCTAAAGTTAAAGAATGATGGTTAACATCCTAGAACCCTTTAATTTTGATTATGAGAAGTTAGGGTTCATATGGTGAAAATTAGGGGTGTTTGGATCATAATGCTAGAATGTTGAATTATTGATGATTAGGTGTTTTTATGATGTTAGACACATAAACAAACCCCAAATTAACTTAAAGAACTAATTTGATGAAAAATTAGTGTCAAGGTATTGGAAGGAGAATTCAAGAGGTTGAGTTCTTGGTTTTAAGGGGGTGTTTGGATGTGGGAATAACCCAAACGGGTCATTTTGGGTGGAAATGGAAATTGGGTTGTGAACTCAGTTTTAAAGTGATTTTTATGTATGTTAAGATTACTGAACTAGGTGTATATGTTTAGGTAATCAAATTTCTAAACTAGAAGGAGGTGCGGGATCTTCAAATCCGCAAGGTAAGTGCCTTTGCACTTACTTAGTAATGTGATATGTGATGTATGTGTTATGTTGTGCATAGTATGAATGATACATGAATTGATTATGCATAAGTGTATGTATGAATGTGATATGGTTATAATACTATATCTAATATGCGGAGGTTATGATCAAAGAATCATAATGGAAAAGGGAAGGTTATGATCAAAGAATCATAATGGAAAAGTGGAGGTTACGATCAAAGAATCATAATGGAAAAGGGGAGGTTATGGTCAAAGAACCATAATGGAAATGTGGTAAGATCTTGGTCTATGTACCAAGATGAAGAATGGAAAGAAAGTTATGACCTTTGTGTCATAAATGAAATGATAATGTAAAGAGTAAATGAAACTTGTAGGTGAAATACAAGTGGTATGCAATCAAACATCAATTTGAATGTTAACGGGTCAAAAGGTTTAAATGGGTGAAAATGACCGTAGTCGCTAATTCGATAAGATGATATGCACTATTAAATGTTGTGAAGATGTTATGTTAAGTAAAGAATGGAACTTGCAAGGTGTAATGCAAGTGTTTGCACCCAAATGCATCTTTGGGTGCATGCAAACGGGTCAAAATGGGTGAATAGGTGAAATAAGTAGAAATTACTTATTGTTATGATATATATCTCATTACTAATGGTGATATGTTTATGTGGTTGTAGGAAAAGCTCCGAAGTAGTCCAAGTCAAGTCCAAGGTGATCGCGAGTTCTCGTATATGTTTTTTTTTAGGTGCAAATGTTTGAAGTAATTTGACCTTCCCGTAAAGGATGTAAATTTTGAATCTAGGAATCATGTTTTTGGTGTTAAATTGGTGGTATAAGTGTGTGTTTAAATGCCCAAGTGTTTGGGATTTTATGTATAGATGTTTTGGTGAAAAAGGTGGAAAAATGGTTAAGTGTGAAAACTGCAAAAAAAAAATGGAAACTTTCTGGAAATTTGACTCCCTCGCGTATCGCGAGGGAGGGAGATAGTTTTCTCGCGCTACGCGAGAGTGTAAAAAAAAAAAATTTCCTGGGTTAAGACTTCCGCACGTTAAAGTTTTGTTCTTTTAAAAAGTGGTGTGTTTTAACTTGGTATCAGAGCAAAGGTTTGAGGGATTTGGTGTGGGTGGCACCAAACTCAAACCGGATGCTCTTGATATGGGGGGGAATGATACGAGAATCCAAGAAGGACTTGACTAAGACTCGGAGCTTTCGGAAATGAAAGGTTAGTAATGTTATGATTAATGATAATTCCATATGGCGTTTATGTATATGTACGAATGATTGGCAAAGTGTTATGTGTGCCGAAACTTGTCTTGTGATTTGTTATATGAATATGATAATTGCAATTGGGCAGAGCGCGATATTAATCATGTCTGGCCAATATGATTAATATGACGAGATGTGCAAGGGTCTTTATAATAACCATATGACAATGAACATTTACAAGGATTAGGTGAAGGTGATTATATAAATATGTATGTATATAAGTAGATAAGTATACATATACTTAATACATATAGGGGTGTAAGTGTGATAAGTATTTAAGGTATTGATAGTATAAGGGTGTCAAGGTGTTTGTTTCTAATTCCCAGTTAAGAGATGGCAGAAGAATCGAGCAATCGGGAACCGTTGGATCCACGGATCCAAGAGTTGATAAAAGAGGAGGTGGCCAAGGCCTTTGAGCAAGCCACAAATCTGTTGATGGAAGAAATGAGGGGGACTATTAAACTCTCTCTCGAGGAGATCATGAAAGAGAAAGATAAGGAACCTCGGGGTTGTACACTGAAGGATTTCATGGTGATCAAGCCCAAGGAATATAACAGGCAAGTGGACCCGATTCTGAGCCACAGGTGGGTGGTAGACATGGAGTCAAATTTTGAGACGACAAGGTGTAAGCCCGAGGATAGAGTGATGTTTAGCGTGCCACTTTTGATTGGGCGGGCTAAGGAGTGGCTGCTAAATCTCCTAAAGGAGAGGGGTGAAAGAGGGGTGACCTCCATGTCATGGGAGGAGTTTAAAGCGGCATTCCTAAAGTACCATTGCCCACAGGCCGCTATTGACAGGATGACCGAGGAGTTTCTCCTCATGAGGCAGACGATAGAGACTATTGATGAATTAGCTGGGACTTTCTTCGATCGGGCCAAGTTCTGTCCAGATGTGGTGTCGACCGAGAAAGCCAAGATTGACAGGTTCTATGCTATGCTGACGGTGGAGTTCAGGGATAGCATATCTCCATCCTCATTTACCACACTTGTAGACTTAATAAACAGGTGTCGGGAAAGAGAGGTGGAGTTGAGGAGGCAAGAAGCTAGGGGAGAAAAGAGGAAACGTGAAATAGTGGATCAAGTGGTGAGTAAGATAAAGGGCGGGAGCCCTAGTAAGAAGCAGTTCATCAAGCCTTCGTCGCGGGGGTGCAAAATTTGTGGAAAGGAGCACATTGGGGAGTGCCGGAAGGGATCTCAAAACTGCTATAAATGTGGAAAACCGGGGCATTTTGCTCATCAGTGTTCAAGCCAAGTGCATATATGCTACAATTGTTATAAACCCGGGCACAATAGGGCGGAATGTCCGGAGTTAAAGCAAGGTGGAAGTGGAAAGAAAGTGGAGACGCCAAAGCCAAAAGGAAGAGCCTTCCACATTTCGGCGGAAGAGGCAAAGAACAACTCGGAGGTGGTGTCAGGTACATTCAAGATTAACTCATTACCTGCACTAGTTCTATTTGATTCGGGGGCTAGTCGTTCTTTTGTTTCCTTGAAAATGGTTAAGCATTCCTCTTTTGTAAGTAGCAAGTTAGATGAACCCTTAGGAATCGAAGCGGCTAATGATAAGAGTTTCCTTGTCTTTGACGTTTTTAGAGATTGTAAGTTGAGAGCGGGGGGCGAAACTTTCTTTATTGATTTGATTCCTATGGCTATGGGAGATTTTGATGTTATTGTGGGGATGGATTGGTTGTCAAAGAATAAGGCGAGTATTTTATGTGGACCGAAGGCGATCCAACTTGTTTCCCCATCGGGAGAGTCCATCTACATAGAAGGTGATAAAAAGGGTAAAGTAAAGTTGTGCACTTATGTGAAGGCGACCAAGTACATGGCGCGTGGGTGCAAGGCGTTCATGGCTTGTGTCGCGGATGTGAATGAAAGAGTAAAGGAGATTCACGATGTACCGGTCGTGAACCAATTCGTAGATGTGTTTCCTGACGAGTTACCGGGGATTCCGCCGGATAGGGAGATAGAGTTTGGAATTGACTTGATGCCGGGTGCTAAACCGGTAGCTAAAGCGCCTTATAGATTGGCACCGCCAGAAATGAAAGAACTCATGGAGCAATTACAAGAGTTACTTGACAAGGGTTTCATACGCCCCAAGTGTTTCACCTTGGGGTGCGCCCGTTCTCTTCGTCAAAAAGAAGGATGGGAGCATGAGAATGTGTATGGATTACCGGGAGTTGAACAAGTTGACAGTGAAGAATAGGTACCCATTGCCTAGGATTGACGATCTTTTCGACCAATTGCAAGGGGCGTCATGGTTTTCTAAGATTGACTTGAAGTCCGGGTATCATCAGTTGAAAGTGAAGGAAGAGGATGTTCATAAGACATCTTTTCGCACTCGTTACGGTCACTATGAGTTTACGGTTATGCCTTTCGGTTTGACCAACGCACCTGCGGTTTTCATGGATCTCATGAACCGGGTGTGTAGACCGTTCCTTGATCGTTCGGTCATTGTGTTTATTGACGATCTTCTCATCTATTCAAGGAGCGAGGGTGATCACGCTTGTCATTTGCGTGAGATTCTTGAAGTCTTGCAAAAGGAGAAGCTTTATGCTAAATTCTCCAAGTGCGCATTTTGGTTGCGCGAGATCCAATTCTTGGGTCATGTGATTAATGAAAGAGGAATTACCGTTGACCCATCCAAGATTATGGCGGTTAAAGAATGGTCATCACCGAAGACGCCTTCGGAGATTAGAGGCGGTTAAAGAATGGTCATCACCGAAGACGCCTTCGGAGATTAGAAGTTTCTTGGGGTTAGCGGGTTATTATCGGAGGTTCATCGAAAACTTCTCTCAGATTGCTTTGCCAATGACGAAGTTGACTCGTAAGGAGACAAAGTTTGTTTGGAGTCCCGAGCAAGAATCTGCCTTTCAACTCTTGAAAGAAAAGTTGACTAAGGCGCCTGTTTTATCCTTGCCGGACGGGACCGAGGATTTTGTTGTTTATTCGGATGCCTCGCATTCGGGGTTGGGGTGTGTTTTGATGCAAAGGGGGAAAGTGATTGCCTATGCATCTAGGCAATTAAAGACGCTTGTAGCCGTGGTTTTCGCGCTCAAAATTTGGAGGCATTACTTGTATGGTGCTAAGTGTACGATCTATACGGATCACAAAAGTCTCAAATATTTCTTTGACCAAAAGGACCTCAATATGAGGCAAAGACGGTGGCTTGAATTGGTTAAGGATTATGATTGTGAGATACTTTATCATCCGGGTAAAGCGAATGTTGTGGCGGATGCGCTTAGTAGAAAGTCAAGTCATTCACCTATCAAGGTGAAGTCATTTAAGATGACAATTTCATCATCTCTTATTGATGAAATCCGGGAGGCCCAAGTGTTAGCACTTGGTGGTGACTTGAAGAAAGAACGGATGATTGCTTATGTTGATAAGCTTTGTGAAAATAGCATGGGTTTGAAGACATGCTTTGATAGAATTTGGATACCTAGGTTGTCAAGTGTCTTGACAACTATTCTTGACGAGGCGCATAAATCCAAATATTCTATCCATCCGGGGGCCACGAAGATGTTTTATGATTTGAGGTGTCATTTTTGGTGGCCGGGTATGAGGCGTGATATTGTTAAGTATGTGGAGAGGTGTCTCACATGCTTAAGGGTTAAGGCGGAGCATCAAAAGCCGTATGGAAAGCTTCAACCGCTCGAAATACCGCTTTGGAAGTGGGAAAATGTAACCATGGATTTAATCACTAAACTACCAAAGACTCGAAAAGGTTATGATGCGATATGGGTAGTAGTGGATCGGTTGACAAAGAGTGCACATTTCCTCCCAATAAAGGAAACGTACTCGTCGGATAGACTAGCGGAAATCTATGTGAAAGAAATTGTGTCACGCCATGGGGTGCCGGTGTCAATTATTTCGGACCGGGATACGAGATTCACTTCTCGTTTTTGGAAGAAATTCCATGAGGATATGGGGACAAGGTTGAACCTTAGCACCGCTTATCATCCGCAAACGGATGGGCAAAGCGAGCGTACGATTCAAACGCTCGAGGATATGTTACGCGCGTGTGCTTTGGATTTTGGGGGTAGTTGGGACGACCATTTACCGTTGGCGGAATTTGCATACAATAATAGTTACCATTCTAGCATTGGTATGCCGCCTTTTGAGGCATTGTATGGGAGGAAATGTAGAACACCCGTATGTTGGGGTGAAATTGGTCAACGGGATCTTGGCAGCAAGGAAGTGGTCATGGAAACGAATGATAGTATTGACCAAATAAAGGCTCGCTTAAAGGCGGCGCAAGATCGCCAAAAATATTATGCGGATAATAGGAAGCGGGCGATTGAGTTTCAAGTGGGGGACTTTGTGCTATTGAAAGTCTCTCCTTGGAAAGGGGTGATAAGGTTTAGGAAACGGGGGAAGTTAAGCCCACGTTTCATTGGACCGTTTAAAGTGATGGCAAGGGTGGGTGCGGTAGCTTAACGATTGGAGTTACCGGAGGGACTAAGTAGACTTCATAACACGTTCCATGTGTCTCATTTGCGAAAATGTTTAGCGGATGAATCTACTTTTGTTCCATTGGATGATATAGAAATTGATGAAAAGTTGAACTATGTGGAAGAACCGATGGCAATCTTAGATAGGAAAGTGAAGCGGTTGCGAAATAAAGAGATTAGCCAAGTGTTGGTTCGATGGAAGCATAGAAAGGGGGCGGAAATGACTTGGGAAACCGAAAAAGAAATGCTCAAATTCTACCCGAACCTTTTTATGTGAAGTCGGGTTTCGGGGACGAAACCCAAATAAGGAGAGGTGATTTGTAACGAACCAAAATCCGGGTTTCGTTTTCAAATAAATAAATAAATATTTAATAAATATTATGGTGAAAATAATATTTATGAAATAAGTTGAAACAAGTGGGTTTCAAGTTAGTAATGGGGTTATACTAGTTTTTAACTAGTTTTGGAATGAAGTTGGTGAAATGAAAGTTGAGGGGCTAAACTTGTAAATATGGCAAATCTGCCATATTTGACTTATTGAAGTCAAAATTGGCATTTTTGTTGTGTAAAGGGTCGTTCATCTCAAGAGGAGAAAAAGGAGAAACGAGTTTGAAGCATAAAACGTGCATTTGGAGCTTGTTTTGTGAAGGTTTTGGCTCACACAACACCTTCATAACATCAAGTAAGTGATTCTCTTCCTCTTGATTCCACCATGTATGTGTTCTTGGTGGGTTTTAGGTGAAACCCGAAATTTTGTATGCATGTGATGAAATGGTGTTAGATTATTGATAATCTAGCTAAGCTAAAGTTAAAGAATGATGGTTAACATCCTAGAACCCTTTAATTTTGATTATGAGAAGTTAGGGTTCATATGTTGAAAATTGGGGGTGTTTGGATCATAATGCTAGAATGTTGAATTATTGATGATTAGGTGTTTTTATGATGTTAGACACATAAACAAACCCCAAATTAACTTAAAGAACTAATTTGATGAAAAATTAGTGTCAAGGTATTGGAAGGAGAATTCAAGAGGTTGAGTTCTTGGTTTTAAGGGGGTGTTTGGATGTGGGAATAACCCAAACGGGTCATTTTGGGTGGAAATGGAAATTGGGTTGTGAACTCAGTTTTAAAGTGATTTTTATGTATGTTAAGATTACTGAACTAGGTGTATATGTTTAGGTAATCAAATTTCTAAACTAGAAGGAGGTGCGGGATCTTCAAATCCGCAAGGTAAGTGCCTTTGCACTTACTTAGTAATGTGATATGTGATGTATGTGTTATGTTGTGCATAGTATGAATGATACATGAATTGATTATGCATAAGTGTATGTATGAATGTGATATGGTTATAATACTATATCTAATATGCGGAGGTTATGATCAAAGAATCATAATGGAAAAGGGAAGGTTATGATCAAAGAATCATAATGGAAAAGTGGAGGTTATGATCAAAGAATCATAATGGAAAAGGGGAGGTTATGGTCAAAGAACCATAATGGAAATGTGGTAAGATCTTGGTCTATGTACCAAGATGAAGAATGGAAAGAAAGTTATGACCTTTGTGTCATAAATGAAATGATAATGTAAAGAGTAAATGAAACTTGTAGGTGAAATACAAGTGGTATGCAATCAAACATCAATTTGAATGTTAACGGGTCAAAAGGTTTAAATGGGTGAAAATGACCGTAGTCGCTAATTCGATAAGATGATATGCACTATTAAATGTTGTGAAGATGTTATGTTAAGTAAAGAATGGAACTTGCAAGGTGTAATGCAAGTGTTTGCACCCAAATGCATCTTTGGGTGCAAACGGGTCAAAATGGGTGAATGGGTGAAATAAGTAGAAATTACTTATTGTTATGATATATATCTCATTACTAATGGTGATATGTTTATGTGGTTGTAGGAAAAGCTCCGAAGTAGTCCAAGTCAAGTCCAAGGTGATCGCGGGTTCTCGTATATGTTTTTTTTTAGGTGCAAATGTTTGAAGTAATTTGACCTTCCCGTAAAGGATGTAAATTTTGAATCTAGGAATCATGTTTTTGGTGTTAAATTGGTGGTATAAGTGTGTGTTTAAATGCCCAAGTGTTTGGGATTTTATGTATAGATGTTTTGGTAAAAAAGGTTGGAAATATGGTTAAGTGTGAAAACTGCAAAAAAAAAATAGAAACTTTCTGGAAATTTGACTCCCTCGCGTATCGCGAGGGAGGGAGATAGTTTTCTCGCGCTACGCGAGAGTGTAAAAAAAAAAAAAAAAATTCTGGGTTAAGATTTTCGCTCGTTAAAGTTTTGTTCTTTTAAAAAGTGGTGTGTTTTAGTTTCTTGCTTGATTAAATAGCCGAGAGTTTTTTTTAGAGTTTTGTTTAATTGTTAGGGAAATTAGATATTTGGGTTAATGGTTATGTACTCATAGGTTTAAGTTAAATTTTATTTTTAGGCTTAACAGAATATGTAATTAAATGAGTTTAATTTATTTTTAGCCTACTTACATAAAAATCTAATTTGAGTTTAGTATTCTTTTTAAACAGAATAAACTACTAATTATTAAATAATATTTTTTTATCGAGTTAAAAGTTTTTATAAATTTTTTCAAGGTTTGGGTTGCAAATCTTTTTTCTTAAAACCAACGGGGTCAACATCCAAAAAAGATTAGGGTCGGGTGAAAATTTTGTAATATATGTTGTATATAAATTTTGAAATTTACTGGGGTTGTTTGACCTCGAACCCACTATACTACCTCCGCTCCATCATGCTTCAAACCGGCTAACCTATTAAGTACGTATTATTTTTAATAAAAAAAGTATTATATATTATAACTATTATGTTTATAAATTTAATTTAAATATTTAAATTCAATTTAAATTTAAATCTATACTATATAATAAATAAAGGTTTTTCATGTCATGTGTCGCCTTCATATTCATTCTCACCATTTTTTCCCGCTTCTCTCTCTTATTAAATACACTTTTATCTTTTAATAATAATAATATATTTTTAAGGAAATACTAACTATACTAATAAAACACATTTATTTTAAATTATCTCTTATTATAAGAATCTTTTAAATCTAATTATGTAAATTTTATTTCTAATCAAATAGTAAATGAATGACAAATTAAATTAAATAGTAATTAACGTATTTTCGAAACCTAATTATATATTAATTTTACATATTTTAAATTTTGTTTCTATACATGTAATACATTTTTACACTTGTAATATATATACATATAGATTTAAAAATTTTATGCATTAATATTTTTTAACCTGTGTGTAGTAGATGGGTTCTAAACTATTAAATTAATAAACAGAAATCAATCATTTCCTTTTGTGAGAGTTGTACAATATTTTGACCTGTCCATGTCTTCTAAAATCAGACCTCACCCTTGTTGGGGGAGAACTTTGTGCTTCTCCATCTTGCTTCCCTTTTCTCTTCTTTCTTCAAACACTATATTCTTCATACATAAACCCAACGATTTTACCCTACTTTTGGTTAAAAAGCTTTCTTTTTTCTTTCCCAAATTTCCTCTTGATTTCGTTCCGCTCTTGATATTTCATCTCCATTTCAATACCCATGGAGTTCTGAAAGAAAATGAAGAATTTGGAGCATGAAACGCAAAGAAAAGAAATAGATTTTTGGTTGAATTCCCTGTGAAGAAAAGGTAATGGTTTTATCTTTATTGTTATTTTGGAATCATGGACTGCACGCTAACTGTTTGACAAAATGCTTGATTTTCTTTGTTACAGGCAAAGATTTCAGTTATTTGATTTTGTCATTTTTGGGCTTGCCACCTCAATTTCTACAAGGGGTTTTGAGGTTTCCCCTTCAACCATGGGAACCAAAATCAAAGGGGTTTTTAAAGGCTTCAAATTCATCTCCCAGATCTTTGGTAATCCCTGTGAAAATTAGGATTCTTTATCTTCAACATTGTGAATTTTGGTTGGGTTTTTGATGTGGATTCTTTTATATAGTTATGAAGGAGCGTGAGATGGAGATTGGGTACCCAACTGATGTTAAACATCTTGCTCATATTGGTTGGGATGGGTCATCAGGCAGTGCTCCATCCTGGGTAATTTTGTCATTTCACTTGTTCTTTTTCCTCTGATATCAACATATCTTTCATGAAACTTATATTTCTATTTTTAAATTATTTTTTCTAGATGAATGAATTCAAGACAGCCCCAGATTTTGCATCAACTTCCATTGGTAATTCTGGTTCTGCTTTGTCCACATGGTCTTCTCAAGGTATTTTACTGGAAAATAATTCGCAAATTAAATATTAATAATCCAAACTATTGGACGATAATAATTAATCAATCATATATTTACACTTGATTTTTCATCTTTATTGCAAATTATTCATTATTGTTGGAAAAATATGTTAGTGTTAATCAATCAATTTTATAGTAATTTCACTATAGAAAATGTTAATTTAATATCTTTCTAATTATGTTGCTGTTCTAAAAAAATATATCTTTCTAATTATGCTAGATATGATTTTCTGGTAAAAAAAGGTTAGCATTTTTTTGCCAAAATTTACTGATGGTAGAAACTATCTTAATAAGTTGCTTGTCGTGTGTATATAAATATATATTAAATACGCTATAAATTAGTAACAAATTTAGTAGATGGAGTAAAAATACATTAAATTATGTTAATTTATTGGCAATAAATGTTTTAACATATCAATATACATGTATCTTTTTTTAATCTCATTTTAGGCCCAATTCTAGATTTCCTGATCATTACTTTCTTAAGAAAAATAATGATACAATGTCGGTTGTGATTGATTTCAATTTTTATTTTTGAAAGAAGTTTAGAGGCAAACGTGGGCCATTTCACGGGTTTGGAAAATTTTCTTCAAGTAAAGATAGATTTTGTCCCTTAGTTTGTCTTCAATAATTTAAAGTTCTTGTACCATTGGCAAAATGAGTTGTACCATTATAAAATGACTTATACTATTAGAAAAGGTGACTTGTACTCTTTCGAGAATTGGTGTTTACCTAAGATTCTTGGCTTCAAAGAGATTTGGCTTTATATGTCACAAGACCTTTTTGCTTTTAAAAACACATGACACACACATGATATATCCTATAGTTTTCTTGAAAGCAACAATTTTGTTATTCTTGTTTCTTTTGCTTTTGTTTATGCCCAAATTAATATATTTTTAGTCTATCAAAGATTAGTTGACAATTAAGATATTGGATTTCATTGAATTTTGACATAATCAATGTTTTACTTTTGGTTTTATGAGTTATTTTATATCTTTATAATTTTCATTTTTTGGGTGTTTTATGGATCCACAAAATAAAAAAGTAATAATAATTTTGTGCTGGTTTTGCTTATATACGAGTAGATTTTGGTGAAGCGATGGGAAGACGGCCTACAGATGATACGCTTAATGATCTACCACCTGTAGACCTTCCCAGTGTACCCAAAAAACAAAGACGTAAAAAGTCAAAGTCAACATGCTCCCCAAAGTCAACCTCGTCATCAAAGTCATCATCCCGAGCTGCAAAGGCAAAGGCTAACACAGAGACCATGTAAAGTGACCCCCGAAATATAAAACGGTTCCGCTCATTTGACAACCGGTGTCTTTGAAAGGTAACGGCCATTTGATGTGAGAAGATAGTTCAAAGTTGCCATAAAAAATTATGAAGCATAATAAGGATATATTTTTCATGAGGGTGTGACATTCAATTGGTGGAAGAAAATTCAATCTTTCTTGTTTTCTTTTAGTTAATTTGTATTTTAATTTGTAATTTTGCCCCCTTTGGGAATATACAACAAGGAATCAACATGCAAAAAGTTAGATTCTTTGGTTGTCATGTTGGTAAACTAATCTAGCTTTTGGAAATGATAACATGCTGTTTGTTTGTATATATATATATATATATTTTATAAGGTGTTTGATGAAATGCCGAGAACAATCTTTCAGAAAACAAGTATATGATTCAAGAATACTATGATGCATTCAGTTATTTGCTTGGATGAATTGTATATTTGTATGTCAATAGTCTCTTCAGTTGGGAGTTGGGAGAAGGGAATTATTATGTTAAACCCAAAATCCTATCTAATGACTATTGTTTGACCAAGTTGTAAGGCTATTGGTTTGATAACAGATACTGTTTGTTAATTTTTGATAAGCCATGAACCGAATAACAACATTGGTTTGATGATTCTTGATGAACCCTGTAAAGAATTGAATCAAAAGTTACAAACTTCTTTATAAGTTTGTTGAACACGATAAATGTAAGAAAATGCACGAAGTCTAGGGTTTAAGTTAGCGGTGCACAAACTGGTTTTTTGGGTCAACCTGGATTGATATAGAAACCGGTTCGGATCAAGTCAACACCGGATTAGGCTAAACTAGATCGTATCAGAAATCGGATTACAAGAAGAAAAATCTGAACCAGTAGAAACAGGATGGGTTCGGATCAGTAAAAAACGGATTGAAGAGCCGGTTTCGTAATTTAACCTTTTTATTTATTAATTTTAAAATTTTAATATAAAAATTCTGTTTTCATAAATTAATTATATTTTAAAAAATTTCTTTATTCCTAAGAACAAGTTTTTTATTACCTTTAATTATTATTTATTGACAATAATTTAACTATTATAAAATATAAAGTAAACATATAAAAGGTAATTTTTTATTTATTTTTCTTAACTTTGGAAATTACAAAAAAATTGCAATACATTCTAACCGAAAATATGCGGCGTTGTAGTCGTTTGGAGTTTAGTCGTCTTCAACGTTGTTTTGTAGTTCTTCTTCGTAAACTAGTTCTTGTGAGGTAAGTGGGACCGAAAATTCCCTTGCTATTTCTTCCTCGTGTATTTCTTATTCGACTGTTATAATTTCAGGTTGAAGGGGTGAAATATTTTGTATCCGTTCCACGTTGTCCATGTAGTATTTCAAGAAAATGCAAACTTCCACCGATATTGGGGTGATTTTTGTCCTTCTTGGAAACATTACCGTACCACTAATAGAAAAAAAAACGGATTCCAAATCTAATGTATAAGCTTGGATGGTTAGTAGATCACATGTCATAACTACTAGAATCGGAATTTGGTGTTCTTTTTCTTTCTACAAAGCCCGGATCGATTCAAAATTCTCTAACTCTACTATTGTCATATGTGCTAAATAATTCGTTCCAATATACCTTCCGAGGTCGCTACTTGAGGTGCTAGTAAATAGCTTTATCTCTTAAAGTATTATATAGGTGAATTGTTTCATTCATGGTCTAACATTAAAAAGTACTTAGTTATCATTATATAACATATTTAGGATCCAACACTAACTTACTTTTAAACTAAAAATCAAAAAAATAAAAAAAGTATTAAAAAGAGTATTTCCCACCAACCTCGTCCCCCTCCCTTGCAAAAATCAAAAGGTCGTTTAGTGAAAAGGAGCAAAAGTGTTACCAACTACTTGAGGGACTAAATATATAATTTCTGAAAAGTTATAATCAAAACTGTATATGGACATACCAAATTGAGTGTGACACCCCACCTAGACTTACGCAGCGAAAATATAGTTTCCTTAACTAATAGTTAATAGTACAGTAACTAGAAAGGAAATACAAACAGTACATCTTAATCCAATTACAACTCAAGGCTTAGGAATAATTCTATAAAAGTAATATTCGAGTCAAATCAAATCTCTAAAACTTGATTTGTTTTCTTCTAGCACCTTCTTTGACGACCACCTGTGATACATGCTTAATACGGACGTTAGTTCTCGTGATTTTAGTAAGTAACTTACAATTTATCAAAACAATATTACATTATTTTCAGGTTTAACCCTATATATTTACCACTCATAGATTTTACTTTGGTTCACTACCACTATAATTCCACGGCTTACAAGCATCGTAGTTTTATGTGTGTTTAGCACTATGTATTCTCGTGCAAGTCGCAACGGTTTACACCAATATACATATTTGAATGCTAAATTTATATCACCATGCATTACAAGTGTCAAGAGTTGGCACCTAAAACGTACGTGTGTGTGTGTATATATATATATATATATAGGAGAGGGTTATTCTACAAAGTTAAAAAAAATGTAAAAAGTCGTTTAAAAACCCTACCACCACCCCCCAAAAACCTAAAACCCCCACCCCCCAAAACCTAACCCCCACCCCACCCCCAAAAGACCCCCAAAAACCTAAACCTCCGACCCAACCCCCTCAAAAACCTAACCCTCACCCCACCCCACCTTCAAAAACCTAAAACCCCCCACCCCACCCCCCAAAAGCCTAAATACTAAAAGCTAAACCCTAAGGCTAAACCCCTAAGGCTAAACCATAAGGAAAAAACTAAACCCTATTATCTAAACCCTACAAGCTAAGATCATAGAGTTCGACGAGACGGTTCCAACGCCGCCGAAATGAGTGAAATCGGAGTTCGTATGAGCCGGTTATGAGCGTTTTAAACCACTTTTTATACTTTTTTGACTTCGTAGCGAAACCTCACACCATATATATATATATATACAGGGGGAGGATCAAATAAGAAGTTGTTTTCGGCTAAGAACTCTAAGAAGTGACAAAAACATTAAGAAATGATATCAAACGAACTCCGATTGAGCTCATTCCAGTGGCGTTGGAACCGTATCGTCGAACTCTACCATCTTAGGTTTTAGGGTTTAGCTTTTAGGGTTTAGATCTTAGCGTTGAATTTTAGGATTTTAGCCTTAGGGTTTAGCCTTATGGTTTAGCTTTTAGGGTTTAGATTTTAGGGTTTAGGTTTTTTTTGGGGGGTGGGGGTTTAGGTTTTTGGGGGTGGGTGGGGGTGGGTTTAGGTTTTGGGGGGGGGGGGGGTTGGGGTGGGGGGTTTAGGTTTTTGGGGGGTGGGGGTGGTGGTTTTATGCTTTTCGGGGTGGGGTTGGAGGGAGGGTTTAGGTTTTTGGGTCCGGATTAGAGTTCGATGAGACGGTTCCAACGCCGCTCGAATGAGCTCAATCGGAGTTCGTTTGACCAACTTCTTAGCGTTTCTTAGTGAAAAACCACTTCTTAGCGGAACCTTCCCCTATATATATATAGGGAATGTGTCATTTGAGAACTCCTAAATATTTTGAGAACTCGCGAGAACTCGTCAAAAAACTAATCAACACCATTTTTTTTGTTTTTACTATCTTTATCGTTAGAATACAACATAAAAAAATGAATTTATATATGTAAATTTACATGTCTTTATATATATGGTGTGTAGCTATTTTAAAGGTTTATTTCTTTGGTGCTTATATGGTCTTAAGTTGATTAGATCATGACAGTAGTTAACTAAGGTTAAAATATGGTTCCTTATATAAAATAAACGTTGTTTAACATTTTGCCACAAAGTGTGATACCGCCTGTATCACAAAACTTCCCTAAGCAATACGACCTCTATTGATCTGGGGTTATACGACCCACATTGATAAAGGCTACCCGTAATGATTGGTCTGTAATAGGTAGCTCGTATTAGAAACTAAGACCGTATTGGTTTGTACCATACAACCCGTATTGATTGTTTTGGTCATAACAATCTGTAACATGGTACGTCTCGTATCATTAAAGACACTGGGGCCATACTGTTGGGTTAATCGGGTTTGTTCGAGGGCCACGGGTCATACGGGTCATTTGGATGGGTCAAGTAGCAATAGTTTTATTTATTTTAGCATGTTTATTTTTCTGCTTTATTATGTCAAATAGTTGGTTAAATCATGGGTTGTTCCCTGGCCTTTAGGTAGTTTATGTTACGTGGGTATGGGCTTATATAGCCACTAGCTTTAGGGTTATATGAAGAAGCGTTCTTTTGTTCCCTACAATTGTTTTCTTAATCAATGAAAAGAGTTGATCAAAATGTTTGATCAAGTGACAAAGGTGATCTAGAACTCACCTGGTTGTCGGTAATTACTCTGAACTGAAACGTCTAAGCTAAGTCACGTGCTAACGATCTGCATGAAAATCAACACACGAAAACTATCAATAATGGCTATTGTCAGCTATAGAGACACTAGTGTCACTAGACATTAATGTCGTCGGGTATCATCACGAAATTGTCTCCTGTGAAAGTGTCGCCATAACTTTCGTTATGAACTCTCAATGTCGCCATAACATGCATTATGGACTTTTAGTGTTGCCATAACTTGCGTTATGGACTTTCACCAATCATTAGGTCTCCTCTTAGTGTCACCACTTTAGTGTCACCCCTTAGTGTCACCTCATGAACAGTATCACCCCTCAAGAAAAGCGTCACCCCTTAGTGTCACCTCAAGAACAAATTCAGATCCAACCTCCTTTTTAATCCAAGATTGAAACTTTTTACGTTCAAATCGTTTGTTTAAATCCCATGTAGCTAGATCCATGGTTTTTAGACCATTTCATACGTAAAAACCCAAGATTTTGGATCAAACCTTGGATTACCCACTTTTACCCAAAAACCCCATTTTTAAATCTTCAACAGAAAGTATTAGAGGTTGTTCTTACCTCGAATCACGCCCCGATGATGACGATGCTTCCTTCTTTGCTAGAATTCATCAGTTGATGCAAGAATCCCTTCCAAGGTCGGTTTCTCTCTCTCTCTCCCCCAAACTCTCTCTCTAGGGTGAAGGTGATGAAGATGAGAATGAGGGAGATGGGGGTGGTGGCTAGGGTTTAAGGCCTTCCCCTTTGCTCCAACCTTTCGCGCAAGCCCGCACCGACCCTTGATCCAAGATCCTTTCGTTTATTTCCCGAATATAAAAATGTTGTATCAGGACTTTTAGGGTGTTACATCCAACAATCTGACCCGACTCGACCGACGACCCGTATGGAGAGTGATTGAAGGTGGCATCGACTTCTACTCAATCCAAAATTGTTTTTGGAGATTATCTTAGAAGATTCCCATTTATTATATTTCCTAACTATTTTATCCTATTTTTTTAGGATTTGAATTTCCTTGTTTATCTTGTTAGGCCCCTATAAACTAGGATTTCTAGGTTGTTTTGGGGGAGACTTGTTTTTTATTAAAGAAGTTTCAAGCTTTAAGCTTGCCAACCGAATCATTTGGTTCGAAGCCTATGAATAAATTCATTTTTTCTTGAGCAATTTGTTTGCGCTTCTCATCTGGAACCACGAGTACGGGTTTACGGAAAAGAGAGGGGATTGTGTCCTTTCACTGGGTTTTGTTAATGGTACTTATTCTCTTTTCGTTTTTGCACCCTCATGAGTTCAATAGGTGGGTTGTAGAGACATGGGGTTGTTTCTCGCTAGCCGACCCTGGCCTGAAGAACGAGACAGTGAAGGTAGTGCTGCCGCAACGTCGGGGGTGCCAATCCGTATCTTCGACACAGTTGTTAGTCTGGCGGCTGAGGTACACAGTGGTTTGACAAAGGGTCTCCCTGATCGGGGAAGAGAGACTCCTAGTGTTCGGGTTTGGATATGGGTAGGTTAACCCTTCTCTTCATTATAGGGTTTGTTTTATTTGGGTTGACCTACATAAGTATCTTGGTTGGAATGGCAGGAAATTATCAGATCCGTACGTGGCAGTGGAATTTCAAAAACAAGACATTTGTTGTTCCGTTCCGGGTGGACCAAGGGTTCGTTACTACAATGGATTTGTTCTCTTATCGGAACGGAGGATGTAGGTGTTTGTTCGTAGTCGTATTGGCAGAAGCTGGGATATTCCCTTTGCATGCAATCCCTATGGGCATTCTTCGTCCTTGGAAGAAGAAATGTTTGGCAGGACAAGGGATTGTTACAAAGTGCAGGTTCTCCAAGCTTGGCATTGATCTTGAGAAGAACATTGGTCAAATATTGATCATTGCCTTGTATGGGTTCTCTGTCTGGGTAACAAAGGTCGATGGAACTCCACTGGGAAGCAGCAGTGGCCCTTCAAACATTGATGTTTGGAACGTATATCTTCGTATGCCTAGTGATGGGTATGTTTCAAGCCTATAGGAGTTCAGGTAGGATTACACAGGAAAGGTCGCAACCATGTCACATGTTATGTTCTAGTGGGCTTGAGTGGGATTTTGGGTTTCTACTTGGTTAGTCTTCTTGGGCTTGGCATCCTTGGGGAATCCAATGTTTCGTGAGCCTTGTTGCTTGGCTATACAAGACTTGAATGAAATATTCTACTTACTTTATTAAAATACCACTAAAAATCAGACAAAATGACAAATTTTATTTATCACTTCTCTGTGACTAAATTATATTTTCCCGGAGCAAAAGATGCAAGGCACTTGCCAATTCAAAAGGTTCCGTTGAAACAACATCGAAATCGATTTAAATTGATTTTTTATAAGAAGATGCATTTACACAATTTTAAAACGGTCATATTAACTCATCTTAAGCTTTGTTTTTTTTTTCCAAACCCATTTATGTTTTACGAAATCTACCGTTTGCTGTTTCATTATGGTAAAAAAAAGTTTGTAATCAGGGACAAACAATATTTGCACATATATGTGATTATTAACTAACCATATAGTTAAACGTGTGTACAAGTCAACGCATAGTTATTACATATTTAATAGGAGTCAATATATAAAATAAATAGTTGTGTGTAGCATCTTCATCAATTAATTCTACGAACCTAATATTATCTCATCGAATACAAGCAGATGAGAATATAATATCTTCACAACCATCTTGTATAGTTGTATCCGATCAATTTACACCTCCAACAAAACAACATTAAAAGATCCACAACTATAACGCACAAAGTACAACCTATAGAAGCTGATGTAGGGTTAAATATCCCGTGTGTAAGAGTCGATTTTGTATAGTTTTAATAGTTTAACTTTGTATTTCAAGTCGGTTTTATGTGGTATTTGTAGTTTGAGTGTTACAGGTCTAATGTGCTTAAAAGAGCGGAATACACGAAGGAATTAAAGAAGGCATCAAAGCACGGAAAGTCAACGAAGTCAACAAAAGTCAAAAAGTCAAAATTCTAGGAAATTGGAGGCTTCGCGGTACGCGAGGTATTAGTGAGGAGTTCTCGCGGTACGCGAGAGAAGGAAAAAGGGGGCCCGACTATTTTGGCCTTCGCAGTACGCGAAGGTCTGGCCAGGGTGGCTCACGATACGCGAGAAAAGGGATTTACGATAAAAATAACCTAATTCCAATTTTAGACCCATTGTGACTCCCATTCTCGAATTAACTTTGTTTGAACCGTCCTAGAGCTTCCCGAAGGCGATTTTCATCATTCTTGGATCAATTGTTCATAGTTTTTCATGTTTGTAAGTTGTAGATTGGATACTTTGATGTTTGCTACAATCATGAGCGGCTAATCCACTTGTGATTGCTTTCGGGTGGATAGTTCTTCTCGGTGAAACCTGAATTTATGGTTTTTCTACTGTTTTGATTTGTATTCTTGAGTGACAGTCTTGAATGCACGTACTTTTGATTAATTTAAACTGTTTGTTTGTGTTGAAGTTGTTTGAGTCGCCATCTTTTTTGGTTTTCTTGCATCGTTAGCTATTTAGTTGATTTGTACTGCTTGCATATGTGAATTGGTATTTGGGCGGACGAATGAGTCTTAAAAGATCGTCCCACATCTATCACTTTAATTAATTGGTTAGTTTCACGTTTACTGGAATTGAACTGAGTAAAACCTGAACCTTGGTGGATCGGTTGAACTTGAACCCCGGAAGTGATTACGTTTTTCTCCAACAGTTTTCTCAACTCAAAGTTAATTGCTTTTTATAATTCAAAGTGTTTTAATTAATAAAGTTTGAATCTTTAGTAGTAATTGAATCAGTTTTCTAAATAGTGTTTTTCACGAGTTCCATGGTGTAACATGCCAAAATTTAAAAGCTCAAGAAACAAGTCAAACAAAGCTCAAGGTTAAAAAAGAAAACTTGAAGTTTCAAGCCATAACGGACCGTCATGGATGGTAACGGTCCGTTACGAGCGGTGACGGACCGTCACGAAGTGGTAACGGTCCGTTACGGGTTAAGCAAGGATTGAACCAGAGAATGACACGTGTTCTACGACTCATTATGGCAAAATGACGCGTGTAAACCCAATGACGGACCGCCATGAGGGGTAACGGTCCGTTACAAGTCATGACGGACCGTCACGAAAAGGTAATGGTCCATCACGGACCCAGGATTTTGCCTATAAATAGATGACAATGGCCATTCACTTTTCTCACAACAAAACACAAACCACATTCACAAACACGAATTTGTGAAGGAGCAAGGAACCCAGTGCGGTGAGTTTAAGTACGAGTGCGGTACGCTGCGAGTTCGGAGAAGCGTTTAAGTGAGGAACGAACTTAGGAACTACCTGAGGATAAAGTAAGTACACTGGATCCGTACCATGGACACTATTATGTGAATTATGTGATTAAATGTTATGTGTTATGTGCTATAAATATGACTAGGGTACGGGGTAATGACAGATTAGTCTAATCACTAAACGAGAATAATGGAGTAGTCACGACGTTTCCGAGCGGTGGTGGATACACCGCCGGTACTTCCCTTTTGTAAATCTCTTTGATACTGCGTGGTGAAACCATTATGAATGTTTAGGGTTATAGACTAAAAGACAGTAATAAAATTACAGTAAACGTACGGGAGAACTTCCAACCAGTATGTAGTTATCTGACAAACAGAATGTTCTATCTAACGAAAGAGTGGTGTATAAATCTCTCCTAGACCCGTCACTCTTTCCTGGGAACATCTCTGTTGGAGGTACTGCTCTGGAAGGATAATCACCCCAGTTTACAATATATGACGAGAATGAATATACGATGAAAGTATACCATGCATAATGAATATGAATACGTGATACGTTAAATGCATGATGAATATGTGAATGCATGATGATACGTGCAACCATGAATGAGTATGATAGAACGAGTCCAAACCCTAAAATGGAATAACGGAGTATTCATGAAGTGTTAAAGGGGTGGTGGATACGCCGCTGGTACTTCCTATATATAAACCCTTTTAATATATCGTGGAGAAACCGTTATGAAGTTTTAAGGTGAGGACTGGTTGGGGGAATAAATCAAGCATATACTTGAAATGAAAACAAATGCTTGATACATTTGGGAGGCTATGAGTCTAAGATACTCAAGGTCACAAATAAAATGAGATACCCGGCCTGTAGGGTGGTGTAACATCCACGATTTTTTTTTTCGGTATGAATTTTTCTACAAAAATGATATTTCCATTTCAATCTCGTACATGTGCAAAAAAATAGGTCACATTAATTATTATAATCATATAGTCATTTAAACTATCATCCCCGCTTTTCCATCTTAATTTCTACTAAATATATATATATATATATATATATCATATATATTTTTAATTATAAACATATGAATACTCATACACACGATTTTATTAAACAAACCACTTACACAAATTGAAATTTTATTAAAATAAAACTTATCACTTTTATAAATTAGACTTTTATATAAATGATATAAATAAATAAAATAAAAGTCTAAATCAAATAACATTGGTCTTGAACCCCCTCAATCATTCCGAACTCTCATTTGGAACCCTCATCCTTGAAATCGAACCCTTGCATCTAAATTTTTACACCTTTCATTATAAATCGACATAAGTGGACTTCAAAAAGTCAAACGAACCGGACCCGTGCAATTCATTGAGAAATTCGATCAAAACCGGAATCAAAGGACTTACCTTAGATACTAGGACGATTATCGGATGGTTCTAGACCCTGTGGACGCATTAATTTAATCCCTACGCGTCTAATTTCGAAATTCAAACTGATTGGGGCGACTTTGACTCCCCAGAGTCAAACCGAGCAAATCATAGCCTCAAATCAAGCAATCAATCACGATTAACACCCGCAAATCATGCACTGATCAACCTCGCAGGTATCCAACCCTATTACTTAACCAAATTCGCTCCCAATTAGTCGGATTAACACGAATTTTGTGCTGCAGCGGTCGTCCATGAACACCGAATCCAATCGAGTCTTTAAGACGAAACCAACCAAATCAATACATCCCCACACCTTCGCATATTGTTTTACAAACTCTCCCGACCCTCAGACTATCCACATTTCCATTCTGGACTCCGATCAAGCTTCAAGAACACCAACTCAGACCATTTCGCCGCCGGCGTTCAATACCTCACCAAATCAGGTAAAGTTTGTGTCTTTCAATTCGTTTATGTGTGTATTCTAATAACCCCATACGATTTCATAATAACAAATTAAATCGGCTTCGAATACAAGTTGATTTCATGACCAGTTCATATGAATTTTGATTTGAGTTTTAATTCATCTGATTGTATAAAGTTAAATGGGTTCTATATATACCAGCGAAACCATCTAGCCCAGCCGGTAAGCCACTGCACCGCTGGACTAGATGGCGTGGGTTCGAAACCCACATTTTCGCCTTTTGCGCGCACCTCGGAAACCACAGCCGGCACCCTCCTTTTTTTTTTGCACTGTGAACTCGGCTCCACCTTAGTTGTTGTTTAAAGAATTTAGACCCCGAATTTAGAACACATAGGACCTCTGGTCCGACTGGTTGCGCGTGTACTCCTCCAAAGAAGTCACCCGGGTTCGACCGGGGTAGACCACAAATGTTTTTAAAAATCGTTTTAAAGCTCCACAATTCGTATAAAAATTATTTTTATAAACCCTACAACATTTTGAACAGGATAAAACCTAGTTCTTCAATTTTCAATATAAAATCACTATTATTACAAATTTATGTTGAAATGTTATTTTAGTTAATTAACAAAAAAAAATGTTTATAAAGACACTTTGCAAAATAACAATTTTTCCACGTTATAAATATGATGACGCTATTTTATAAAATACGCTTTCCTTGAAAACAAGTTTATAAGGTTTTATAAAATTTTAACGTTATTTAAAACAAATAAATACTTATTTTAAATGATAAATAAATAAATAAAATTTATTTATTATTTATATAATCTAAACTTGGGATTTAAAAGTATATACCAAAATTATTTACACACCTTTATAAGTAAATAAATAAATAAAGTAAAGTTATTTATTTAAATTATATTTGAATAAATATAATTTCACACTATTTTTCTAATTAAATAAATAAATGACAATTATTTAATTTAATTAGTTATTTCAAACGTAAACCCTAAGTCACCTATTTATACTTCAACTCTTCGTAATTATAGAACACTTATTCGAATTGAAAAAGCAAACTCCTACACAACCCTTTTACGTAATACGAAACGAACTCATAATACAATTCCCTATACTCACACCCTTTGAAACCCTAGACTTTGTCTTAGACATTTTATTAATTCATACTCATACGCGTTACACTCTAGGTTAACTTTGTGAGTACAAGGATCACTTTGCCACCTATTCTCTTGTGCTAGCTACATTCTTAATATCAAGGTGAGTTTTACATAGCCCCTTTTTACATTTTGTACTTTTGGGGTGAAACATGATTTACTTTTGAAACTTTTTGCATAGACTTAAATACAATTCAATAGTATGATATTATGTGTTATGTGCTTTATGCTTGAATGCTATGAGTTAAGACTACATATACATGACTTTAGTACAATCATTAACTCCGTACAAACCAACGGTTAACATTGATAGATCTATTGAGTCTGACAAACCCACCCGGTTTGGGTGTTTGTTACCGACTTTACATTAGGGTAACCTGCGTGTTATGCCTCAATCACAAGGTTTGATTGTACACACCTAGTTTAACTATAGATTCTCCATAAATGCCTTATACACGTGTATCGTATGAATTGTATAAAATACTTTAAACTTGATTATGTGTCAAAACCTATGTATGCTCACCAACTTTTTAGTTGACCTCGTTTTTATCATGTTTCAGGTACTAATGCTTGAGAATAAGTGCAAGATGCTTCACTTAGGACCGATGGCCTAGAATTTAAATTAATGAGACTATTTATGTATTTCCATTTTCCTTGTAACGTTGGATTTCTGTTTATTTGTGACATGAAATTGGATGTTTAATTATTTAAACTTTAGCAAACCTTGAGCTTTTGAACAGTCTACATGTCCCGCCCTGACGTATTCTGCCGTCGGTTGGGGTGTGACAGATTGGTAACAGAGCCTTGGTTATAGGGAACTAGGTTATTAGACACCCTTGACCTAGACTATAACCTTAGGACACCCACAATATGCCATGCTACTATATGATTACATGATTAATACTTGTGTGAATATTTTTACACGTTATCCTAAGTAATTTCAATACATGCTACAATACTTAATAGTTTATGTATCACACTACTTGATAACTCTTATGCTTACATTCATTATTACCTACATGCTACCTATGTGTTTCATTAAGTGTTGTCCTGAGTTTAACACACATACATACACACCAAATTCTTCATACACCTTTGAACTCACATACATGATACCATCACCCTTGTGAACAAAGACTTAAACTATTGGGCCTAATAACCATTAATATTAAACTAAGAAGCCCATCTATCCTCCAAGAAGAAGAATCCCACCGAAATGCATAAACCTTACTTTCGGGCCACAAGGCCCAGTCCACAACAATTCTCGTCATAACCATGAGTCCAACAATAGTATTATTAGTACATGATGGCTGGAAGAGGTGTAGGCCCATGAGGAATTCTGGCCAAGAAAAGACAGGGTACTTAAGTGTGTCCTAAGTGACCCACCCCTCTTTCCTGGGAATTCTCCTCAGGGATACGCTACTTATAGGTCAAGTGTACTCCTAAAATACTATTGTGAAGACTCGGTGTTATGACTAGTCAAACTCTAAACCTATGAGAACCCCTATATTTGACACTCAGTATTTTATTACCACTTACAACCTTTCCATTGTTTTCATGCTAGGCATGGACTCCTACTCTCCTTCCTCCCCGGTATACCGTCCCGGAGTAGAATCTGATTGGGAAGAAGACACTGGGTCACCCGTGTATCGGTCACCAACACCCGCAGCTGCTATACCAAGGTTTGATGTAAGGACAGATTGGATTAGGAACACTGGCCCAAGACATCAAACACCTGGATCACCCCCACTAAGAAACCAGTATCAGACACCCCATTTACACACTCAGTTACCACCCTCACAAAGAGACCCGTATCTGGTGCCCGACCCGTATCATTCTAACCCTTGGGTAAGGCGTACCATGGAACCCACTAGTGCTATGGGAATTCCAATCAATGACGTTCACCAATATGTGAGGACCTCAGAGATTGAGAGGCAAAGGATGGAGCATGAGGTAATGCACGACTTGCAAGGACAAAGAATGGATAGCCTAGCAAACCAATTAAGGTATCAAAAGGAATTAATCTCCATCCTCGAAAAAGAAATACGGGAGCATCGCATGGAGAAGGCTAAAGCTGAAGCCAGATCGGCTACCCGAGTGACCATAGCGGTGCTCGTCTTGGGAATTATTCTCCTCCTAATGGAAAGCTACAAGAGACGTTAACAAAATTATTTTTCCATTATTTATTGTCTTTAAATTTTCAGTTTGAGAACCATTTCCCTATGTTTTGAGTAATGTTTAACATTTCAGCATTTAATCAATTTTTACATATTCCAACTCTAAAATTTCTATTCATTGATCTGACCCGTTGAGTGTGAATTACACCCATCATATTTTCATCAAAATTTCTCAAGTATCACCTTCTTCATTCAATACGATTTAGTACACTAACGACAATCTTTATCGTAAGCAAATCATCCTATCATTCGATTTAAACAACCTTGTTATTTTGTTCAAACCAAACATTCATCAAACTTTTAAATAGTATCAGGAATATGAATTTCCTATAAACATTTTCGTCTTGTGAGAAGACTCAATACGATCTGTTTTATAAAAAGTATCATTTTGAATAAATAATTATGGCTTTTTAAATTAATTATTTTCAAACCTTGACTACATTAATTTACAACTACCTATTTAGCCATTGTAAATCATGATTTAAGTTATATAACCCCTATTTTCTTAAATATTTTTATAAAAAGGCGTGTAATTACCCATTTACTTAGTCGACCCCTCACTTTCACCCTCATATCCACCTACGGACAATTCCTTATTTACAAACAAAATCAATTATTCGGAAACACACTACTCAGAATATTTCCAGAACCTCCTCGTTATCTTTCACTTGCCGCTCCAAGAGACGATCCATACCGCGAAGACGTTAACCATCCGTACAAACCTCAACGAGATATAAAGAGCTATAACCTAACTAACACCTCTTACACAAACGCCAAACAACACGTTTCTCCGCAACACTCGATCACATGGAAAACTCGTTAGTATATGTCACAAACGAAGTTCAATAACTTACGTATGCACGTTCACAAGGTACACAGCACGATCACATAATACATGAAACTTAGTTGTTTGCAATATACATGGTACATAACAATTGATTGTTTTATATACAATACCTGATTGACCATTAGAACATGAAACTTATTTGGTTACAAAGTACATGATACTACATTACTTACATTACACATGAAAGATTATTGGTTTACAAAATACATGATACTAGGTTTTAACACCATGCATGAAATTCATTTCTTGCAATACACATGATACTACATTGTTTACATTACACGTGAAGGCTTGCTGATTTACAAAATACATGATGTCTAGTTGCTCACATTACACAAGAAACCTATTCGATTACAAGCTACATGACGCTAGACCATACATGAAAATTTGTGTGTTTACATTATACACGAAACTAAATTGCTTACAATTGTTGCAATTAACTGATTTCATTATACACAAGGCATGGCCATACGCTTTGTTCACCAAACTTGAAAACCATAAAACCTTGAAGCTACTCGGTGTTTGACGTATACTTGTTCAAACACGAGGAAGCTGTAACACTTTAAAACAACTCGGTGTTTGACGTATTCTTGTTCAAACACGAGCAAACTATGGAACTTTAAGTTATACTACCATATTCCTCTCTAGTTGCTAACTGACTTGCTTAAGGACATAGTTACTTTTTAGCAACGTTTATATGAAAATAATAGACATGAACGGAGTGAAATTGTGCCCCTCTTGACCCGCACACAACGGAACGATCTATACGACCCATGCGATGATTTGAGTAATTACGGGTGCACACGTAATTATAAGGATCAACGTATGGAAAACATAGTAAATCCTGTCGTGTGTTATGACATAAAACTTATCGTGATATATAATAACGAAATTAATGAGATGATAAGGGCATGGTGGATACGCCGCTGGTACTTCCTATATATAAGTGTTCATATCATATTGTCATTAGTAGCGTTATTCGTGTCGCGTAAAGTTTTATGACCTTGACCAATGTTTGTGAAATCTCTTGTCCAGTGACCCTTCTTGAACATGTTAGGCTACATCCTAAATAGGCTTTGATCATCAAGTTCTCATCATTCTCATAATGCATTTCATCTTTGAAATTCAAAATAATCTTCGACAGTTTTCTACTTAATCCTCTTAAACTAAAATTTCTTCTAACCCCGAGTATCAGACCAAAACCCTATCATCTGTTATACTCCTTAAACCGACAGTCAAAACTCATTGAGAATCCAAACCCTCGCCTTTTTCTGGTTCAGTAGACTCCACTAGTTGAATTTCGGGACGAAATTCCCTTAACATAGGGAGACTGTAACATCCATGATATTTTTTTTTCGGTATGAATTTTTTCTACAAAAATGATATTTCCATTTCAATCTCGTACATGTGCAAAATAATAGGTCACGTTAATTATTATAATCATATAGTCATTTAAACTATCATCCCCGCTTTTCCATCTTAATTTCTACTATATATATATATATATCATATATATTTTTAATTATAAACATATGAATACTCATACACTCGATTTTATTAAACAAACCACTTACACAAATTGAAATTTTATTAAAATAAAACTTATCACTTTTATAAATTAGACTTTTATATAAATGATATAAATAAATAAAATAAAAGTCTAAATCAAATAACATTGGTCTTGAACCCCCTCAATCATTCCGAACTCTCATTTGGAACCCTCATCCTTGAAATCGAACCCTTGCATCTAAAATTTTACTCCTTTCATTATAAATCGACATAGGTGGACTTCAAAAAGTCAAACGAACCGGACCCGTGCAATTCATTGAGAAATTCGATCAAAACCGGAATCAAAGGACTTACCTTAGATACTAGGACGATTATCGGATGGTTCTAGACCCTGTGGACGCGTTAATTTAATCCCTACGCGTCTAATTTCGAAATTCAAACTGATTGGGGCGACTTTGACTCCCCAGAGTCAAACCGAGCAAATCTCAGCCTCAAATCAAGCAATCAATCACGATTAACACCCGCAAATCATGCACTGATCAACCTCGCAGGTATCCAACCCTATTACTTGACCAAATTCGCTCCCAATTAGTCGGATTAACACGAATTTTGTGCTGCAGCGGTCGTCCATGAACACCGAATCCAATCGAGTCTTTAAGACGAAACCAACCAAATCAATACATCCCCACACCTTCGCATATTGTTTTACAAACTCTCCCGACCCTCAGACTATCCACATTTCCATTCTGGACTCCGATCAAGCTTCAAGAACACCAACTCCGACCATTTCGCCGTCGGCGTTCAATACCTCACCAAATCAGGTAAAGTTTGTGTCTTTCAATTCGTTTATGTGTGTATTCTAATAACCCCATACGATTTCATAATAACAAATTAAATCGGCTTCGATTACAAGTTGATTTCATGACCAGTTCATATGAATTTCGATTTGAGTTTTAATTCATCTGATTGTATAAAGTTAAATGGGTTCTATATATACCAGCGAAACCATCTAGCCCAGCCGGTAAGCCACTGCACCGCTGGACTAGATGGCGTGGGTTCGAAACCCACATTTCCGCCTTTTGCGCGCACCTCGGAAACCACAGCCGGCACCCTCCTTTTTTTTTTTGCACTGTGAACTCGGCTCCACCTTAGTTGTTGTTTAAAGAATTTAGACCCTGAATTTAGAACACATAGGACCTCTGGTCCGACTGGTTGCGCGTGTACTCCTCCAAAGAAGTCACCCGGGTTCGACTGGGGTAGACCACAAATGTTTTTAAAAATCGTTTTAAAGCTCCACAATTCGTATAAAAATTATTTTTATAAACCCTACAACATTTTGAACAGGATAAAACCTAGTTCTTCAATTTTCAATATAAAATCACTATTATTACAAATTTATGTTAAAATGTTTTTTTAATTAATTAACAAAAAAAATGTTTATAAAGACACTTTGCAAAATAACAATTTTTCCACGTTATAAATATGATGACGCTATTTTATAAAATACGCTTTCCTTGAAAACAAGTTTATAAGGTTTTATAAAATTTTAACGTTATTTAAAACAAATAAATACTTATTTTAAATGATAAATAAATAAATAAAATTTATTTATTATTTATATAATCTAAACTTGGGATTTAAAAGTATATACCAAAATTATTTACACACCTTTATAAGTAAATAAATAAATAAAGTAAAGTTATTTATTTAAATTATATTTGAATAAATATAATTTCACACTATTTTTCTAATTAAATAAATAAATGACAATTATTTAATTTAATTAGTTATTTCAAACGTAAACCCTAAGTCACCTATTTATACTTCAACTCTTCGTAATTATAGAACACTTATTCGAATTGAAAACGCAAACTCCTACACAACCCTTTTACGTAATACGACACGAACTCATAATACAATTCCCTATACTCACACCCTTTGAAACCCTAGACTTTGTCTTAGACATTTTATTAATTCATACTCATACGCGTTACACTCTAGGTTAACTTTGTGAGTACAAGGATCACTTTGCCACCTATTCTCTTGTGCTAGCTACATTCTTAATATCAAGGTGAGTTTTACATAGCCCCTTTTTACATTTTGTGCTTTTGGGGTGAAACATGATTTACTTTTGAAACTTTTTGCATAGACTTAAATACAATTCAATAGTATGATATTATGTGTTATGTGCTTTATGCTAGAATGCTATGAGTTAAGACTACATATACATGACTTTAGTACAATCATTAACTTCGTACAAACCAACGGTTAACATTGATAGATCTATTGAGTCTGACAAACCCACCCGGTTAGGGTGTTTGTTACCGACTTTACATTAGGGTAACCTGCGTGTTATGCCTCAGTCACAATGTTTGATTGTACACACCTAGTTTAACTATAGATTCTCCATAAATGCCTTATACACGTGTATCGTATGAATTGTATAAAATACTTTAAACTTGATTATGTGTCAAAACCTATGTATGCTCACCAACTTTTTAGTTGACCTCGTTTTCATCATGTTTCAGGTACTAATGCTTGAGAATAAGTGCAAGATGCTTCACTTAGGACCGATGGCCTAGAATTTAAATTAATGAGACTATTTATGTATTTCCATTTTCCTTGTAACGTTGGATTTATGTTTATTTGTGACATGAAATTGGATGTTTAATTATTTAAACTTTAGCAAACCTTGAGCTTTTGAACAGTCTACATGTCCCGCCCTGACGTATTCCGCCATCGGTTGAGGTGTGACAGGTGGATCTCAATAAATAAATAAAGAAGAGAACTAAAGAGAACTAAAAGAGAACTCACGGCCTACGGGCTGAACGAGAAAACATTCCAAGCCTACGGGGTTGTGTAATGAATGAGTCTTCATGACAAATGCGAGGGATCTATACTGATGAGTATAAGAACCTTGCCAATACTCGGACCGGAGGTACGACCTAAGATGGTTGCGAGGGGGTTATCACACCCATAAAATACATAAATACCGTGATCGGAGGTACGTCCGAAGATGGTCACGGGGGCACCGAGAGCCCGAGAGAACGTGAATAATAATAAGAACCTAAAGGGTTCATAATGAAATGAAAAGATGCAGTGTACTTACTTAGCGAAAGCTAATTCAAAAACATTTTTCAAACACTGCACGAAAGAGGCACACGGAATGAAGCTTCCTGAGGACGGAACGATCGGAGTTGAAGGATCCCTATATAATATGATGTAATCATATCATATTTTGTAAAACAATAATTATAAATGAAAAATATACCTTAGCCATTTAATGGCAAGGTTTTGATAAATTGGGATCATTTTTCCGCAATAAAATAGTCTGATAAAATGAAGAGATAAGTAGGGTGTTTCAGGTTGGTATTAGGTGGTTTGAGGGATTTAAGTATCAGAAAGGGTACTTAAACTCAAACCATAAGTGCTCGTGATATAAATAGGGATTCAATCTGAGGCCGTCTAAGGAAGCAGGTATGTTTAAATTCCAGTGCTTAAAACAAGAAATGTGTGAGTATACGTGGGCAGGAATTTGTATGAGATAAGCTCCATATGATAGTTGGGAATATCATGATAAGTAACATACATTGCCTTATGCCTGGCCAGTATAAGAGCTAATGTATGGAACCATTATGATATCGCAAGCATCATATGTTAACTTATTTCAGTAGATAGTAAGCCGAGAATGTGAATATGCATGATTAAAATGCATGAATGAATGTGCATATGTGTAAAATGCATAGATGGGGCCTTTTGTGAAACCCTAGAATATTTGAATAGGGTTAGAATAATACAAGGCCTATAGTATAAAACCCTAGACTATGATTAGGGTAAACAAACGAGAGATTAAAAGCAATGCCATGTTTCAGCAAATGATGGCTGAACATCAGAACGACGAAATACGTGATGAGGGAAGCCACAGGAGAGCTGAATATCCACTTCATGATGAGAACGAGGTTGAATAAGTCCCGGAGAATATTCGGAGACAAATCGCATTAGAAGTAGGAAAAGCGTTCGATGCGAATTTCCCGATCTTACAAGCAGATCTACAAAGCTCGTTAGATAACTGGTTTGAGAACCATAAGGAGATTACCCATAATGGAGAAGGAAGAAATCCAAAATTTGATACGAAGTCAACCCATTGTACGTATAACGATTTCATGACCTGTAAACCTTTAGAGTTTAAGGGAGCTGTTAATCCCTTAGAAAGTCAGAGATGGATTGCCTCAACAGAAAGGGCATTCGATACAAGTCACCGTGAAAAGGAAGATGAGGTTACCTTCGCTACCAACCAATTAAAAGAACGAGCTGATGATTGGTGGGGAGTAGTACAGAGAGAAAAAGGTAGAGAAAGAATCAAATAAATGAGGTGGGAAGAGTTCAAAGATCTCTTCTTAAAACACTATTGCCCTCGAGCGACAATTGAAAGAATCACTGAGGAGTTTCTTCAACTCCGTCAGACAACAGAGATGGTAGATGAAATCATGGGGATTTTCTTTGACAAGGGTAGGTTATGTCTAACTTTATTGACAACCCCGGAGATATGGATAACGAGATACCATCTCGTTTTGAAAACATAAATTAGAGAGTTTATCCATCTATCCAAGTGCGCAAACTTGGAGAAGATGATTGATTGGGCTCGGGAACGCGAGACTGAGCTCAAGAGACAAACTGAAAGAGACAAGAAAGGAGAAAGTTATCCTTCTCCTATGCCTCTTAAGAGGTTTAAGTTTAGTAAACCAGGAGGCGGTTCCTCCCCAAGGAAAAGTGTTCAAAGTTGTAAGACTTGTTGATGAAGGCACCGGGAGAGTGCTGATTCAAAGTAACAACTTGTCACAAGTGTGGAAAGACAGGACACACGGCATTGCAATGTATTAGTGGCACCCGGTTGTGCTACAATTGTTATAAGTCAGGACACTTAAGCAGAGAATGTCCTGAGTCAAAATATCAGACGAAAAAGACTGGAGAAGGGTCAAGAGTAGCAGAAAATGAAGTGAAAAGAATCGAGGCTCCGAAACCAATAGGTAGGGCTTTTCAGATTACAGCAGAGGAAGCAAAAGATGTTCCTGACGTTGTATCAGGTACATTCCTCTTAAATTCCCTACCTGCTTGTGTTTTATTCGATACAGGATCTAGTCGATCGTTTATTTCTTTAAAGTATGCGAACTCTAGAAATTTCAATAGAATTAAGTTGGCTAAGGCACTAGAAGTCGAAATCGCGAGTGATCGAAACTGCGTAGTAATTGAAATATGCTGAGATGGCCGACTACTGATAGAAGAAGAAGAATATCTTGTCGACTTAATTCCAATGCCAATGAAAGAATGTGATGTAATCATTGGAATGGACTGGTTATCTTCACATGTTGCAATGATTATATGCAATCAGAAGAATGTATGATTCATGACGCCTACAGGAAAGGAAGTGAGTATCATTGGTGAACGACAGAACCAGATCACGCTATGTACAATGGCCAAGATAAGTAGCCACGTGAGACAAGGTCATCAAACCTTCTTAGCCTACACAGCTGATGTAAAAATGAAAGGGAAAGAACTAGATCAAGTTCCAGTAGTAAAAGAATTCCCAGAAGTATTCCCAGAGTATCTTCCAGGTACCCCACCTGAAAGAGAAATCGAATTCAAAATCGATTTAATTCCTGAAGCTAAGTCGGTAGCTAAGGCTCCATACCGGTTAGCAACAACAGAAATGAAGGAATTAATGTCACAACTGCAAGAGTTGTTAGACAAGGGATTTATACGTCCAAGTGTATCCCCTTGGTGTGCACCAATTCCGTTCGTGAAGAAGAAAGACGGTAGTATGATGATGTGTATAGACTACCGTGAATTGAATAAGCTGACTATCAAGAATAGGTATCCCTTACCTAGAATTGATGATCTGTTTGATCAATTACAAGGATCAAGTTGGTTTTCCAAGATTGAATTGAGATCCGGTTATCATCAGGTCAAGGTACGAGAAGAAGATGTACCTTAGACAACATTTAGAACTCGTTATGGACACTATGAATTTGTAGTGATGCCATTTGGAGTGACGAATGCTCTGACAGTTTTTATGGACCTCATGAATAGAGTATGCCGGCTAATGTTAGACAAATCCATTATTGTCTTCATTGATGACATCCTGATTTATTCAATGAATGAAGGAGAGCATGCACAACACCTTCATGAAGTACTTAGTACTTTACGGAATGATAAATTGTACGCCAAATTCTCAAAATGTGCATTTTGGTTAAGGGAAGTTCAATTTCTGGGTCATGTTGTAAATACAGAAGGTATCTCAGTAGACCCAGCAAAGGTAGAGGTTGTAATGAAATGGTCTCCACCTAAGAATCCATCAGAAGTTAGAAGTTTCTTGGGATTTTATAGAAGGTTCATCCAGGAATTCTCTAAGATAGCCACCCCATTAACTAAGCTAACTCGAAAGAACTCGAAATACGAATGGAATGCGACACAAGAGAAGGCATTCCAGATATTGAAAGAAAGATTGACACAAGCTCCAGTTCTGGCATTGCCAGAAGGAGTAGAAGACTTTGTGGTGTATTCTTACTCTTCCAAACTTGGATTAGGATGTGTTCAGATGCAAAGAGGAAAGGTGATAGCCTATGCCTCTCGACATCTAAAGACACGTGAAGCAAACTATCCAACTCATGATCTGGAATTAGTTGCGGTAGTGTTCGCACTAAAGATCTGGAGGCATTACTTGTACAGAACGAAGTGCACGATTTACACAGACCACAAAAGTCTTAAGTATTTCTTTGACCAGAAAGACTTAAACATGAGGCAATGACGATGGTTAGAACTGGTCAAGGATTATGACTATGAAATTCTATATCACCCCGGGAAGGCCAACGTAGTTGTCGATGCTCTAAGCCGCATGGAAGAGCATCATCCTATTCGGGTGAAAGCATATAAGTTAGTGATAACTCCTGAATTCCTGAGCCAGCTTCAAGGCACACAAGTCGAAGCATTAAAAGGTGAGAATGTTAAGAAAGAAAGAATGGCTAGTCAGGAGAAGTTTCTAGAAGAGAATGAGTATAAAGTCAAGACTCGATTTAGTCGCATGTGGGTACCACGATCATGTGAGTTTAGACTTAAGATTCTTGATGAAGCTCATAAATCACGATATTCTATTCATCCGGGTACTACAAAAATGTACCAAGATTTGCGTAGAGATTATTGGTGGCCTGGAATGAAATTCGATATCATGAAGTATGTCGCAAAATGCTTGACTTGTTTACAAGTTAAAGCAGAACATCAGAAACCGTATGGAAGATTACAACCCTTAGAAATCCCAGAATGGAAGTGGGAACATCTCACTATGGACTTCATAACCAAGCTACCAAAGACAGCTAGGGGTTATGATACCATTTGGGTGGTTGTAGATCGGTTAACTAAGAGTGCTCATTTCTTAGCAATACGTGAGACATACTCTTCAGAAAAGTTAGCTGATTTATTCATCAAAGAGATTGTTTCAAGACATGGAGTGCCAGTCTCGATTGTCTCTGATCGAGATACTCGTTTCACTTCATGTTTCTGGAAGAAGTTCCATGAAGAGATGGGAACTAAATTACTGATCAGCTACGTGCTTGTATAATCGATTTCGGTGGAAGCTGGGATAATCATTTGCCGTTAGCAGAATTCTCATACAATAACAGCTACCATTCCAGTATTGGTATGCTACCATACGAGATGCTATATGGAAGGAGATGTAGGACTCCCGTATGTTGGGGAAAATTGGCCAGAAAGAATTGGGTTGCAAAAAAATAATTCAAGCCATGTCAGAAAAGCTTGATTTAATCAAATCACGTTTGAAAGCTGCACAGGATAGACAGAAGTCATACGCATATAAGAGGCATAGACCAATAGAATTACAAGAAGGAGATTACGTCTTGTTAAAAGTATCTCCTTGGAAAGGTCTAATCCCATTCAAGAAATGTGGAAAGTTAAGTACACGATTTATTGGTCCTTTTAGAATAATAAAAAAGGTCGGAAAAGTAGCCTATCAATTAGAGCTACCTGAAGAATTGAATAAGATACACAACACATTTCATGTATCTTATTTAAGGAAATGTTTGGCTGATGAAACAGCACACGTTCTATTAGAAGAGATAGAACTTGATGACAAACTAACCTATGTTGAAGAACCTATCAAGATTCTAGATACAAAAGAAAAGCAATTACGTCACAAAATGATCAAGCAAGTGTTAGTTCAATGGAAACACAGAAAAGGGTCGGAAATGACATGGGAGAAGAAATGAGGAAAACTTATCCTCAAATATTTAAGGACTAACAGGTTTCGAGGATGAAACCTAAATTGGGGGGGGGGGGGGAGTTGTAACATCCCAAAATTTAAAAGCTCAAGAAAAAAGTCAAACAAAGCTCAAGGTTAAAAATGAAAATTTGAAGTTTCAAGACATAACGGACCGTCATGGATGGTAACGGTCCGTTACGAGCGGTGACGGACCGTCACGAAGCGGTAACGGTCCGTTACGGGTTGAGCAAGGATTGAACCGGATAATGACACGTGTCCCGTGACTCATCATGGCAAAATGACGCGTGTAAACCCTATGACGGACCGTCATGAGGGGTAACGGTCAGTTACAAGTCATGACGGACCGTCACAAAAGGGTAACGGTCCGCCAGGATTTTGCCTATAAATAGATGGAAATGGCCATTCACTTTTCTCACAACAAAACACAAACCACATTCCCACACACACGAATTTGTGAAAGAGCAAGGAACCCGATGCGGTGCGTTTAAGTACGAGTGCGGTACGCTGCGAGTACGGTTCGAGTTCGGAGAAGCGTTTAAGCGAGGAACGAACTTAGGAACTACCTAAGGATAAAGTAAGTACACTGGACCCGTACCCTGGACACTATTATGTGAATTATGTGATTAAATGTTATGTGTTATGTGCTATAAACATGACGAGGGTACGGGGTAATGACGGATTAGTCTAAACACTAACGGGAATAATGGAGTAGTCACGACGTATCCAAGGGATGGTGGATACACCGCTAGTACTTCCTATATATAAATCTCTTTGATACTTGGTGGTAAAACCATTATGAATGTTTAGGGGTATACACTAAAAGACAGTAATAAAATTATAGTAAACGTACGGGAGAACTTCCAACCGGTATGTAGTTATCTTACAAACAGAATGTTCTGTCTAAGGAAAGAGTGGTGTATAAATCTCTCCTAGACCCGTCACCCTTTCCTAGGAACATCTCTGTTGGAGGTACTGCTCTGGAAGGATAATCACCCTAGTTTACAATATATGACGAGAATGAATATACGATGAAAGTATACCAAGCATAAAGAATATGAATACATGATACGTTAAATGCACGATGAATATGTGGATGCATGATGATACGTGCAACCATGAATGAGTATGATAGAATGAGTCCAAACCCTAAAATGGAATAACAGAGTATTCACGAAGTGTTAAAGGGGTGGTGGATACACTTCTGGTACTTCCTATATATAAACCCTTTTAATATATCGTGAAGAAACCGTTATAAAGTTTTAAGGTGAGGACTGGTTGGGGGAATAAATAAAGAATATACATGAAATGAAAAAAAATGCTTGATATATTTGGGAGGCTATAAGTCTAAGACACTCAAGGTCCTAAATAAAATAAGATACCCGGCCTGTAAGGTGGATCTCAATAAATAAATAAAGAAGAGAACTAAAAGAGAACTCTAGTCCTACGGGGCTGAAGGAGAAAAGATTTCAAGCCTACGGGGCTGTGGAATGAATGAGTATTTGTGACAAATGAGAGGGGTCTATACTGACGAGTATAAGAACCTTGCCAATACTCAGACTGGAGGTACGGCCTAAGATGGTTGCGAGGGGGTTAGCACACCCATAAAATACATCAATACCGTGATCGGAGGTACGTCTGAAGATGGTAACGGGGGCACCGAGAGACCGAGAGAACGTGAATAATAATAAGAACTTAAAGGGTTCATAATGAAATGAAAATATGTAGTGTACTTACTTAGCGAAAGCTAATTCAAAAACGTTTTTCAAACACTGCAGGAAAGAGGCAAACGGAATGAAGCTTCCTGAGTACGGAACAATTGGAGTTGAAGGATCCCTATATAATATGATGTAATCATATCATCTTTTGTAAAACAATAATTATAAAATATAAATATACCTTAGACATTTAATGGCAAGGTTTTGATAATCTGGGACCGTTTTTCCGCAATAAAATAGTCTGAAAAAATGAAGAGATAAGTAGGGTGTTTCACATGAGGATTCGACAACCCTACTTCCCTATCTATTGTCTAAGTAGCTAAGGAGTAGTTTTTAATATAGTTTTTTATTAGACTTGACAACGCGATCAAAATGTGTGATATAGGGTCAAATATCCCGTGTGTAAGAATCGATTTTGTATAGTTTTAATAGTTTAACTTTGTATTTCGAGTCGGTTTTATGTGGTATTTGTAGTTTGAGTGTTACAGGTCTAATGTGCTTTAAAGAGCGGAATACACGGAGGAATTAAAGAAGGCATCAAAGCACGGAAAGTCAAGGAAGTCAACAAAAGTCAAAAAGTCAAAATTCTTGGAAATTGGAGGCTTCGCGGTACACGAGGTATTAGTGAGTAGTTCTCGGGGTACGCGAGAGAAGGAAAAAGGGGGCCCGACTATTTTGGCCTTCGCGGTACGCGAAGGTCTGGCCAGTGTGGCTCGCGATACGCGAGAAAAGGGATTTACGGCAAAAATAACCTACTTCCAATTTTAAACTCATTGTGACTCCCATTCTTGAATTAACTTTGTTCCAGCCGTCCTAGAGCTTCCCGAAGGCGATTTTCATCATTCTTGGATCAATTGTTCGTAGTTTTTCATGTTTGTAAGTTCTAGATTGTATACTTTGATGTTTGCTACATTCATGAGCGGCTAATCCACTTGTGATTGCTTTCGGGTGGATAGTTCGTCTCGGTGAAACTTGAGTTTATGGTTTTTCTACTGTTTTGATTTGTATTCTTGAGTGACAGTCTTGAATGCACGTACTTTTGATTAATATAAACTGTTTGCTTGTGTTGAAATTGTTTGAGTCGCCATCTGTTTTCGGTTTTCTTGCATTGTTAGCTATTTAATTGATTTGTACTGCTTTGCATATGTGAATTGATATTTGGGCGGACGAACGACTCTTAAAAGATTGTCCCACATCTATCACTTTATTTAATTGGTTAGTGTCACGTTTAGTGGAATTGAACTGAGTAAAACCTGAACCTTGGTGGATCTGTTGAACTTGAACCCCGAAAGTGATTACGTTTTTCTCCAACAGTTTTCTCAACTCAAAGTTAATTGCATTTTATAATTCCAAGTGTTTTAATTAATAAAGTTTGAATCTTTAGTAGTAATTGAATCAATTTTCTAAGTAGTGTTTTCCATGAGTTCCATATGAATTCGACAACCCTACTTACCTATCTATAGTCTAAGTAGCTAAGGAGTAGTTTTTAATATAGTTTTTTATTAGATTTGACAATGCGATCAAAATGGCGTTGTTGCCGGGGAATTTGTGTGCAAAGTGATATTTTTGATTTGTTTAATTCAGTGCTACTAATTATTTGCTTATGTGTGTAGTTACAGTTTTATGCATACTCGGAATTCTGGAAGGAAATCTCCTTTGCTATTTGATCCAGAACTAGAAAGAGCAGCAAGAGCAAACAGGAAATAGCAAGGAACAGTCCAAACAATCCTTGAAAAACTTGACAGGCCGAGAATGTCACAAACTCAACCAGTAAACCCAGATCCTAACCAAGGTGGGGGACCTATCCCACCTGTTCCACTACTACTAGATCTACTATTCCCAAACCATCTATAAAACCAACAACCACAGAATCAAGCTTCTTGACCACAACAACCTCCACAAAATCCACCACTTCCACAACACCGACCACAGCCACCACCATTTTTCCATGATCACCAATACCAACCGTATGACAACTACCTAAGCTATTCTGAATTTGGGCATGATGAGCCTTTGTCACCAGGGGGCAGCCATCAGCCACATCATGGTTCTCAACATGAGAACTTGAATGAAGAGGAAGAATGGTATGACCTAAACCATCACGTGGCATTCCCTCCTATAAACCAAAGACATGATGGAGTTGATGGTTGGGTTCAGCCCCCACCGAGAGCAGAATATGGGTATCCACTGAGTAACAACCGTTAGGGTAATGTGGGAACTTTGAAAGAGAGAACAGGTATAGGCAACCTCCTCAGAACCGTTAGAATTATAGAGAGGAACAGCCTAGGAACATGCACCTAGCCAAGATGATCAAGGGATGGACAGCCACTTCCGCCCCACCTTAGATTTAAATGCTTCCCCCGTCATACCACCAGTTCGTAGGGGGAACGCATTCGAGATCCGACCTAAATATCTTGGGATCCTCCCACACTTCTTTCGGAGAGCTACTGAAGAGCCTTACACTCATCTTTCAGAATATGAGGCTACATGTGGAACCATCGGAGGTCAAGGGTTTACAACAGATGAGGTGAAACTGGTTCTTTTCAAGTTCTCACTAAAGGATAGGGCAAAGCAATGGTTTCTGTCTTTTCCATCTGCTAGTATTGCCACCTGGGCTGAGTTACAACAAAATTCCTAGATGAATATTTCCCACCTCATAAGACTAATGAGGCCCGAGCTACAATACGGGATTTCAAGCAATAATCAGGGGAACCTTTTTATGAGGCATTTAAGCGGTTTAAGGAGTTATTGAGAAACTGCCCACATCATGTGATAGAGAAGTGGGAGCTAATTCAGGACTTTTATGATGGTCTGTTGCCTGAAGATGTCAGAGATGTGAACTCAACCAGTAACGGGTCCTTCTTCTCAAATCATGTGGATGACGACTGGGATATTTTAGAAAGGATGGCGGTGACTTCAAAGAGGTAAGATCATGCTAGTAGGAGAGCAAAGAATGGAGCATCTACCAAGGCAGTTGATTATGAGACACAAAAGCGTCTAGATGCCATGGAACTACAAACGGCAAGGCTTGGCTGGTCAGATGGAAAGATGTGGCTAATTTGTCAACATATCCGGTTTGTGACTAATGTGGTGATTTGGGGCATAATGTGGTCAACTGTCCGAGGGACCAAGGAAAAATAGAATAGGTGAACCAAGTTGGGGGAGAGAGGAAGCAGGACCTGAATGCAACCCACTACCATCCGGGACTCCGGAATCATCCAAATCTAAGGTATGGAAAAGCATCAAATCAATTAAATCCTAACTTTCAGGGATCTGATGTGCAGGGAGGAAGTCAACAACAGTACTAGAGCCGCCAACAAGGCTATAATCAAGGCGGATACCAAAGAAATCAAGGTAATCAAGGGTACTAGCAAGGAGGCTATCAGTAGAGAAACTACCAACAGAATCAACCCCAGCAGTACCAACAACAAGGGAACTAGCAGAATAGACCCCTAGTCGGTAATAATTCACAGCTTGCAGTCATAATGGAATCCCTGAAAAGAATTGAACAGGATAGGGAGATCCAGACCAAGACCAACGAATCCTTTGAGAGACAACTGGGTTAATTAGCTGAGAAGTTAGCTGAAGTGGCAGGGAGACCACAGGGGAAACTACCAAGTGATACAAAGCTAAACCCGCAACATCAAGGAGCAAGCTCCTCTGGGTTAAGGAATACTTATGTTAGTGCGGTAAGTACCCAACAAGATGGTGAAGAAAGTGAGCCAAAAGATGATGGTGAGCAGGGCGAACCCATTATCCCAGTCAAAGTGGGGGGTTTGAAGATTGATCAGGCCTTGTTAGATTATGGGTCAAGTGTCAGCATACTACCAGGCAGCCTGTATGACCAGTCTGACTTTGGTCCTCTGCAACAAGTCGATACCACGGTGGTGTTAGCTGATCTGACAAGAAAACGAGCTCGGGGGATGGTTAGAGGTGTTGCTGTAAAGGTAGAGGAGTTCTATCACCCCGAAGATTTCCTGGTAATTGAATATGAACAGACAGTGAAGGAGAAGCAAGAAAGGGTAATCCTGGGCAGACCATTCTTGGCAACTGCCAACGCTTTGATCAAATGCAGATACAATATCGTCAGCATGACCTTCGGTAACAAGGAGTTTAACTTAGACATTCGTTCTAATGCTTTTACATACTTTAGTAAAGTTAAATGTCCTAAACCAGGAAGTACTAACAAGTGCCCCCCTCGGTCCAAAGTAGATGAGGGTGGCACAAAAGATAAAAGTGTTGTGTTTGACAAGTATGAGTTCAAGCAGACTGTGGAAACTGAGGTAGTGGATGCAGCAAACCCCAAGTGTGGGTAAGTTGGAATACAAATGGGAAAGCCACCATGGAAACCTCAGGTGGAAAGTGCAAGTAATCATACCAGATCAGGAACAGGACCATCAAGGTCACCAAGGGGTCAATGAAACCTCCTAAGTTCTTCAGGACTTCATATGAAACGAGTGACTCTTAGGTAATGCTGGGTGAAGAAGAAATCACTGCGGTAAAACACATGCAGAATCTGAAACTGAATGGTGATGACTACCGACGGGCATGTGCAACAGCAATTGGCAAGGAATTTGTGTTCCAACCACTATAACATCAGTGAGGTACATCGCGTCGGGCTGAAGACGTTATACTTAGCGCTCTTGGGAGGCAACCTAAGGTTAGTTAATTTAATTTCTTGTGGAGTTAAATGAACGTTATGGGTGTGTTCCCTACAAAACCCTCACGAGACTAAACTCATCCTCTCGGGCTACCGAGGGGTTTAAAAGGCTTGTTACATACGCTAAATGCATCCGTGATTCCTACAAAAGTGAGTTAGGTTGTCATTTCTTTATTTTCTTTTATTTATATGCAATTGGCCAAGTGTGGGGACGTCTCTTGGGAGATCATGGTTGAAATGAGTGTAATTGAGGACAATACACAAACCCGTGGGGGATAGGATGCCGTTGTAGAGTTTGTAGAATTTTTAAAGTTTTTGGTCTTTTCGGTATAGTTTTGTGTTTTTCTAAGTTTTTGTAGGGATTCGTGGCCATTTGGGTGAGAAAAATCATCAGGAATGACGTTCCAGGTATGTATGAACAACAATGACAGGTTGAAACAAGTTTTGGGAAAAGTTGAAAAAAACGAGTTTTGAGATTGAAAATTTTTCTAAGGCAAAAACTCAAAAATCCGTCTTAACTTTCTGTCACCAACAGCTTCTCGCGGTACGCAAGAGTTTCATGCCCAGTCCTCGCGGTACGTGAGAGACAAAAGAAGGGTCCGGGTAATTGTTTGTCCCTTGCGGTACGCGAGGGAGTTTCATCTGGTCCTCGCGGTACGCGAGAGACCCTGGTTGGCCATTTTTCCATAATTTTTTTTTTGTAATTTTGAGTCATGTCGAGTCCGTCGGGTCTTTTATTTTTGTTTTTGCGTCTATATATTGAGTCAGTTTGATGCTCTAGGTTTTGTTTCGAGGTTAACTTTGGAGGTTTCGATTGATCCGCTCGTACTCAATCTTCATTCGGGTGGTGATTTCTGACTTTCACGTGTTTCGTGTGTACAAGGCAGCCCATGAGCGGATTTTCAAGGCGACCGCGAATGAATGCTATACGATTGTTTGTCCAGCTAAGTTGTTTTTTGTATTTTCTTTTCGTTTTAGTGTTTCTCTTCCTACATTGAGGGAAATGTAGAGTTCAAGTGTGGGGAGGGGAAACCTTAGTCCAGGTCTGTATTTTAAGTCATAGAATTTGAAAAATTCATAAAAATTAAAAAATTTCAAAAATGTCTCTGGATTAGAATTTTTGCAACAAATGGAAAATGATAGGTAGAATCGAAAACTTTGCGTGTTGAATTGAAATAATAAAATAGAAAATGCGTCTAACTTGTAACGTTTTGGTAGGCCCGGCCGATTTAAGAGCTTAAATATCCTGATAGTGTTTCTAGGTTTAAATGAATAATAATTCAGGATGTCTTGTGGGTTCCCATCTTAGGGGTGTCGGTAAGGTTGAAACTGTTAACATAGGGTGATAGGTACCTCTATAAACAAGAATTTATAAGTTTTTAAAATCTTTGGCACACCACTTTATTTTTATGAAATTAAATCCAAAAGTTGGTGGTGCCCGCATTCCATAATCCATCATTACTGAGCTTAATTAATTAGATTGAAAGCTTGAGATCTGCCTACTTGTTACCATCCGGGTTACAAGCTTGGTTGAAACGCCCATGGACAGATTCTTAAGTGATCAATCATAGATGACTAAGTTTGACTTATGTGTTACCTTCTGGGATAATGACCTGGTCGAAACGCCTCTAAGTTGAGTTTATGTTCTTCATTACTTAAAAACTAAAGCCGATGTGTTACCCTCCGTGATAGTGACTTGGTTGAAACACTAATGGTTAATGTTTATTCATAGTTAATAAAAGCTTGTATCATTCATCCATCATTCCATAATTCATCTGGTTTTTAAAACTTCTAAATTAGTGTTTATATTGGTGGAAAATCTATAAGGTTTAACCCGTGCCTAAACATGACCTTGAGGTGTGATTAGGCTGAGTCGTAGCTTCTGAGTGTGAGACCCATAGATAGCCTATTGCTTGGTAATGAATAGGATAGTAGATCACAGAATTGGGGGCTCGAGAGTCGGTGGTTGGGTTTAATCGGATCGAAATACCGGTTGTTACAATTAACGTGTGAGTATGTTTTGAGTTATAAAGGGAGAAGCAAGTTTTTCGATTATGATTCCATTGCATAATTCTTTTTCGGGACGCAAAAGGTTAGAAGCACATACCCCATTTCAACAAAGGTTTATAGCAATTATTAACACACCCCAAATTGATTCATTTATAAGTAAATGGGTCAAAATTGCAACATCTAAATTATAAATGAATGGATGTGTATAGTTTTTTAACAAAATTTGATAATGTAGCAAAACATATATGCATAATATACTTGTGCTAATGGTGATACTCGCGGACTCACACCACCTTCACGCTCCATGTGTGCTATAATGCATGCAATTCTCAGTTCTATACAAAGAAATTGATCAATATCAGACACCGCATGATGAAAAACTATCACTTTACAAAAAAAAAAGACTAACTATAATGTTTCTCCACCAAAATAGCTGCCAAAAATAAGCCATCAGGTTTTAGTGCCATCCTACTCTGTTACAATATAGAATGTCTAGTTCACTTAGTAACCAAATGACAAAATACTCATCGTTGATCTCAAGTATAAGTTAAAGATAAAAAGAAAAATAATAAAAGAACAATAATTTCAGTAAAAAGAAAGAGTAGAAACACCTTTTGAGTTTGGATTCTCATGCACCTCGTTCGCCTCACATTTAACATAATTAACTTATCCAAATGGATTCCAAGAACATTGAGCTATACACAAATATGTTTTCAGAAAAGAAACAAAGTCCATTTATTTAACTGAAATAGGCAAATAATTTAATAATAAACTTATCCAAATTGCTCCCGATGTGAAGGACAGGGTCCAGTTACACCTCTTCTGTATAGATCCAATTACCCCATCATACCCCTCCTGTTCACCAAAAGTTTTCAGATGATGATACAACGAATCAATAATCGCATTAGTAGCAGTGTCTATAAAGTAAACATAGAAACAGGATGCCAACCTTGGGTTAGGTAGCCATCAGAGTTCTGGTCCAGTTCATCCATAAGCATTCCTTCTTTATTTACCATTAACCTGAAGTGCGTACCAAAAGTCAGCTAACGCTGTTGAGTTCTAGTTTAAGCAATCAGGCGATTACATCATTCATATAGTATATCATCATACTGGGTCATAACTCATATTTACACATCATATGGAGTCGTAGCTCCTAATCATACATCGTATTGAGTAGTGGCTCATAAACATTCATCGTATTGATTCATAGCTCATAAACATGTATCACATAAATTATCTTAACACACAAGGGTAAGCTTCTCGTTTCGTACCGGTGTCACATAGACAACCGTATTTCATACCTACTACATTATGCAGCCGTAACATCGTACCGTCTACCGAAGTAGCCGTAATAGCACCTACCGTCTACACAAGTATTCGTAAATCATATCGTCCGCATAAGTAGTCGTACGTCGTACCTTCTACCTATGTATCCGTAATAGCACCTACCGTTTACCGAAGTAGCCGTAATCATACCGTCTACCGAAGTAGCCCTAATCGTACCGTCTACCGATGTAGCCGTAATCTGTAAGGCCCCAAACCCGGGAGGCCTCACGTTTTGGATTTACTCATAAACATACAGTCCTTAAACTTGAATATCAAATAACGCAGCTGAAAAAAACTTTCATTCAAACATAACAGAACTTGTTCAGCATTCGAAAACATAAACATTGTCTCAAACATAACATAACATAATCAAAGGTCATAACAGTATGCCAGTCCTCATATCAACCGGGTAACTCTTCTCGCTTGCCCTGCATCACCGTCCCTCATCATTACCTGCCCTTAACCTGAATGTGTATACTAAAAAGTCAGCGGTGAGTTCTAGTTTTAACATAAAACATTAACTTCAAATATTTTCCAAAAACATAACATTCAACTTCATTAATAAAAGCATACGAAAATATGCAATAACATAACATAACATAACACATAATATAACCCATAAGTCAACGAACATATCGAATCTACGCCTTCTTGTAACTGTCAATTCCATACATCACATACCGACGGAGAAACCTGAGGATCACCACCACTAGGCTCTTTAACATCATGCATTACTTGCAGGCGGAGAAACCGAGGGCCTGATACTTAGGCCATTCAACACCAAACTTCAAACACGACATCACAAGGATGACACTTACCAAACTTCAAGCACGACATCACACGGATGACATGTACGAAACTTCAAGCACGATTACCCCTTGAGGTAAATCGTACCAACTTCAAGGATCATGATAATTCCCTTGGTGATCGTCATCACCCCAGTTGTACAATAGTTGGCCAGCCACATAGGCCCCTATAAAGGTAAGGCCAATAACATACATCACATAACCATAACCTCGATTCCCGGAGGAAACATGGCGGATTCGTTCGTTTGTGACTTTCATAAATATTCACTTCTTTTACTTCAAAACTTCAGTTAAAGCATTCATACATTTTATTAAAAATCATTCATTCATTCATAAATACTTCGTAAAATTATTTTGGTATAACACTTCGTAAACACATCTTTCATAACCTTCCCTTTCAAAACATCATTCATAATCATCGTTTCATAAAACATCACAATATCATTCATAAACATCGTTTTATAAAACAGTCACATCGTTACGTATGCACACCAGCCCAAAACATTATTTAAAACATTTAAAGAAGGGCTTCTAGAACTCACCTGATAAGCTACTCACGGTTTTCCTAACGAAAGTCCAACAACGTCACACACGATTTGAATTGATTAATTAAATACACATCAGACCCCATCCCGACTCTAACGGTTTTAACCCTTCTAACCTAGGTGAACTTAGGACTAAGTTCGCCCAATATAACCAAGCGAACATATCCAGAAAACTTACCAAGTTCGCTTACCCTTGCCATTTGGCGAACATGCCCTAGCGAACTTACTAAGTTCGCTTTAATCAAAACTTCAGCGAACATACCAAGCGAGTTTAATCAAGTTTGCCAGCCATAGATTACCATGGCCAAGTTCGATCAACTGCCCCAGGCGAACTTGACAAGTTCGCCTGCGGGGCTGTCTTCTTCCCCAAGAACCCTAGATCCATCATGCGGATCTGGTCTTGTCAATACCCAAACTTTCTACGTTCAAAACATTCATTTTTCATTCTAGTAGGCATATCTATGTTTATTTCCAAGTTTCATACGTAAAAATGTCACCTTTTTATCCAAAACCAAAAAACCTCAAAACAAACAAAAACTCAGATCTAGGTCGATCCGTTACCTGAAACGTGCTTCTGATTCAGAGGCCTAGCTCACAAGTTGTAGAGTAACAAGATGCTAGCTTCTCGGGCTGATCCAACACCTTTCTTTCTCTTGATTATGAAAAAATGAGAGATAATGAGGATTTAGGTTATTTATAGGGGAAGACTCCCCTAAGTTCGTCCCCTCCCTCCTCCTTAAGTTCGTTGGACCCGACCCAGCCCACGAGCGTCGTTCGTTCTGTTCTTAACGTACCAAAATCCGTTTATTCTTTTCGTCTTTATTTTGGGATGTTACAAGTTTACCCCCTTACAATAGGTTTCATCCTCGAAACCTGTCATAAGTCAAACAGTTGAGGGTATGACTCCCTCATTTCCGTCTCTGTCTCCCAAGTGGCTTCAGATCCCTTCCTGTGTTTCCACTGTACCTTGACCAATTAGATGACTTTATTTCGTAACTATTTCTCCTTTCGATCTATGATGGCCACGGGTTCTTAGATATAGTTAAGGTTGTTGTCGACCTTGATGTCGGTAAGTGGTACATGAGCCGATTCATCCGCCAAACACTTTCGCAAGTGTGACACATGGAACATAGGATGAATCCCACTTAACTCATCAGGCAGCTCCAACAGGTAAGCGGCTTCACCAACCCGTGCCAATATTCTGAACGGTCCGACAAACCTCGGACTTAACTTTCCTCTCTTCCTAAATTGTATGACCCCCTTCTAGGGAGACACCTTCAACACCACTCTGTCCCCAACCTCAAACTCAATAGCCCTTCGTCGTTTATCCGCATAAGATTTCTAACGATCTTGGCCTCCTTTATTCATGCCTTGATTTGTCAAACCTTTCTGATATCTCTCTAACAATTTTGAGACTTCCAAATTCCTTCTGTCCAATCTCACCCCAACAGACTGGGGTCCTACACCTTCTCCCATATAACATCTCGTAAAGCGGCATGCCTATCGTTGTGTGATAACTGTTGTTGTAGGAGAATTCGGCTAACGGCATATGACTGTCTCAACTACCTCTGAAGTCTATAATACAAGCATGGAGAATGTCCTCCAACGTTTGAATGGTCCTTTCGGACTGACCATCTGTTTGCGGGTGGTAAGCTGTACTGATATTAAGTCTCGTGCCCATCGCCTCGTGAAATCCTTTCCAGAACCTCGATGTGAATCGTGTGTCCCGGTCAGATACAATCGTCAAAGGAATTCCATGCCGTGCTACTACTTCGTTAATAAATACCTCCGCTAAACTTTCCGATGAGAACGTCTCGCGAATAGGTAGGAAATGTGCACTCTTCATTAGACGGTCCACAATTACCCAAACGGTGTCATGACCTTTAACTGTACGAGGTAGCTTGGTTATGAAGTCCATTGTAATGTGTTCCCACTTCAATTTCGGTATATCAAGTTATTGAATCTTCCCATGCGGTTTCTAGTGTTCGGCCTTCACTTGCAAGCAAGTCAAGCACTTGCTTACGTACTTCGTCACCTCATGTTTCATCCCAGGCCACCGGTATTCCTTCCTCAGATCTTGGTACATCTTGTTTGTACCGAGATGGATAGAGTAACGAGGACTTATGAGCCTCATCCAGGATTTTGGTTCTAAGCTCGCCACCCATAGGTAACCACAACCGTCCAAAACGTATCCTCACACCAAGGGTATTGTATTCCAACTTGTCCTATTATCCAACCATCCTTTCTTTCTTTATATTCTCTTCCTCAAGTGCCTCGTCTTGATCCTTCTCAATCTATGTCATCACATCCAGTGTTACCACCAATTGGCAAGTTTTCACTATAATAGGAGCTTACACGTCCTTTCTGCTTAGAACGTTGGCAACCACATTTTCCTTTCTAGGATGGTATATGATTTCGCAATCATAATCCTTCAAAAGTTCCAACTATCGCCTCTGCCTCATGTTCAGTTCCTTTTGTTCGAAGAAGTACTTCAAACTTTTGTGGTCGGAGTAACTGGTAAACATCACTTCGTATAGGTATACTGAGCTCAGGGGAAGTCTGTAGACTCTATTGGATACGGACAACCTGTACATGTACATTAAGTGAACTTAGGCTCCCAAGGTAAATACCTGCATCAAGTAATCACTCATCCCTACCCTGTGAGAACTCCAAAGTACTCGCATAGGAGTGTACATGCGTATACCCAAGTAATCACACCTGGGTATCTCTGCTTGCTAGTACTCGCCCCATCTTATGTCTACGTGAACTATGAATATTCGCACGGGTACTTCGTGTGAGTGCTCCTAGCATCCGTTGAATCATTCATGCTTATACTTCAGAGATCTCGCATGAATACTTCATGCAAGAACTTAGTTCTATCCCTCACGAAACCCTAACTTTCTGCATGGGTCAGATCTGGTCTATAATGGCATCAAGATTTAAACTTTAATTGTCCAAAACGTTTGTTTATCACCCTTGGTGCAAGATCTGTCGCTTTTACTCCATTTCATATGTAAAGTCTCAACCATTTTTGGTTTAAACCTCACTTTACCCTTAGAACCCATTTTTGAATGAAAACATAGAATCTAAGGTAGTTTTCTTACCTCAAAATCGTGTATTGCTCGTGTCTCTTCTTCCTTAGCCTTTCTTGAGCAGTTTGGAGTCAGTCTTGGAGCTCGAATGAAACCTTGCTTCACATTCTCTCTCTCTCTCTCTCTCTCGGCGCGTGCTCTCTCTAGCATGCGTGAGTGCAAATGAGAACCGTGGAGATGTTTTGCGCAAATGAGGGGTGGCGGCTAGGTAAAAAAGGGGGAGGGTTTCCTTCTTTAAATATTTACAAACTAGCCCCTTCCTTTTTCATGTATTTTATTTAAAACATTTATTTCAATAGTTGGGATTTTAGGATGTTACAAGCAACAAATTCACCTCTCAACCACGAGAACGTAAAATGAGTAAACATCAAAATCAGTTTGAAAAGGGGAGGCTAATGTATCCTTTTTTACATGGATGGCTATTAATTATAAAGAAATGTACCTAACTTCATCGGTGAATGCACCTCTTTTCTTAACCTAATAATTTTGGGCTGTAACTTGAAATTAGGGCTTCAGTTCACTTTTAAAGAAGGGGTTTAACATAAATGGTGGGCTCACCACAATCTCTGCAAAAATGGAGAAATTATTTATATTAACATTATGAGTATCTAAATATGTTTACCAATGTTTAAAGATTGACTCATTTGACTAATTACCTGTTGGAAGTTCTTACCTACAACATCTGCAGATGGCACTTGACCAACATTAAGTGTTGGCACTTGACCAACATTAAGTGCAAACCAAAAGCCATTTATATATTCAACATGTATGTATAGTTTGTATATTACGTATAATATAAACTGAAACATATAACGTTCCCTTTACCTCTATCAACAACAGATGTAAAAACTTTCCATCAAGTATGGTATGCATGGCATCAACAATAGGTGTATCGATAGTGGCACATTCAGGATTGGAGTCATTACCTACATAATCAATCATGTAGAAATTAGAAAAGCAAGTTGAAAAGATAGTGATCAAGCACCAGTAGTATTCATACAAGAAAAGGGAACCACTTATGAACTAATCACCTTCTCCAAGAACAAAAATATAAGTTAAAGAACTCTCGGTATCTTTGTATTTGTTTAGGTTTTCAATACTCAGGAAACTTATTAGTAGGAGATAGATGCAAAAACATGCAATATTACAATTATGAACCCTAGAAACGCAAAAATCAAACGAAATTGTCTGCAAAACTTAAGCCCTTTCATATCCAAGAAACAACAACAAAGCCAAACATCAAATAAAGAGCACATGAATTGATAAGGGGGAACCCTTATTAACACAGAAGAAGGAAACGTAGTTACAAACATATATTTTAGATGTTCATATGATTGAAGATTTGGTTGACATAATCGGCAGAGGACGATGAACGCTATATATGATTTGCAAGAACAAAAGAAAAAAAAAACACGATTTAGGGTTAGAAAAAACCAAAAATCAGCTGAATCTCTCATACCCAACCACAAGCAGAAGGAGTAGAGAAGAAATCTGGACATACCTTTTAGATGTTCATACGATTGCAGATTTGGATTATAGAATCGGCGGAGAAGGACACAATGGGGAAGACATGATTTAGGGGGAACATAGATGAGATAGGGGAGTGATTCAATCAGGAAAATGGATCTGATTTAGGATCCACATGTTTTTGAGAAACGGGTATACAGGTTTAGGCGGGAAAACAGAGCTGATGAGTAATGTGGTGTTGACACGTGTCCAACTTTGTATTTTTTTAGGTAGTAGATATTTGTATATGTGTGTGTATATATATATATATATCTATGTTATATATATATATATATATATATATATATATATAGGAGAGGGATCAAGAGAAAACCACAAAGTTAGGCGAAAACCAAGAAAACCACATCATTTTAGACAATTTTTTTATTTACGTATACGTATCCAAAAACAATTTTTTTTTATTTGCGTATACGTAACCTTAATTTTTTTGTTTTATGTTTACGTATACGTAACACTATGTGTAAAAATGTTTTTTGAGAAAAATGTTTAATATTTCATTGATACTCTTATAAATAAATAAAAATAAACTAAAAAAAAAATAAAAATTATTATATGATTGGGTAAAATTGGTTTTTTTTAGTGGTTTTCTCGGTTTTCGCCTAACTTGTGGTTTTCTCTGGAACCCTCCCCTATATATATATATATATATATATATATAGGTATAGTCAGTGGCGGATCTAGAACAAAAGGTCATGGGTAACAAATTTTTTTATACCGTACTTTCATGTAAATGAAACAAATTTTTTTTTATTGTGCTTTTATGTAAACAAAATATTTTTTGCCCGTAATTTCATGTAAATGAATCAAATTTTTTTTAACCGTACTTTCATGTAAACAATTTTTTTACGGTAACATTCGACTTGCAAGGCGGACAGCGGAGTCGCGGATGCGAAGGACTGGGGTTTTGGGGAGGCGGCGCCGGGTGGTGGTCTCAGCTCATGTCGAGTGGTCGGTCTCTAGTGTGACATCCAGCATTTTCAGGTTAACTCCGTTAATACAAACATTGTTATCTCAAACATTTATTTATTCAAACTCAGTTATCTCGAACATTCACTCATGAATTACATTTAGTTAGGATTAGTTAGATGTGTCGGTTCGCACAAACACGTAGAATTACCGGATCGCACACGAGTCTAACCCGGAACGTTGGTGAACCAATAAAAATAATTGCGAACAATTATTTTAAGCGAATTTATGTGTGTAGTGATTTTTCTGTGAATTATGTGAACTTTCGTAAAATCGCGTACGTTTACGCGGAACATTGTGACTGCTACTGCTTTAGTAATTTTTATAAAGAGATTTTATAAAAATATTTATTTAAAATAATTTTATTTAGTGGATTAATTAAATGAGTTGTAAAACCTATTTAAATTAGTCCATGGGCTATCTAAACCCAATTTTAAACCCATGCATGCATATTTAAAGATTTTATAAAAAAATAAAAACCCTATTCTCCTCTTTTCCTCTCCAAATCGTCGCCCCCAACCCCTCTTGCCCTCTCTTTTGCGCCGAGACCAAGGAGACACCCAAACACCACCGAATCGAGCTTCAATCTTGCAATTAAACGCGTAATCGAGCTTCAATCTTGCAATTCCTAACACTACTGCGTAAGTTGTTTCGTTCAATTTCGTTACTTTTTTATTCCAAGATTTTTGATTGAAACCATAGTTCATCCATACATGAGTTTTTACAATAAAGTTGTTAACTTTAACATTGTTGTACATGTATTTGATGATTTTGTTGTTATTTGGAAAACCCTAGTTACATATGATTGATAACTTGTTAAAAGAAGGGACTTTTTGATTATGTGATGATGTAGGATTGCATGATAGATGTGTTTGATGTTTATTATGGTTATAATTATGCTACTTAGGTTGTATGTAATTGATTTGGTGCTTTGAATCTCGTTAAACAAGCTAGAAATCATAACTTGCTTATAAAGGAAACCTTTTGTGAATTCTATCTTGCATACTAGACATGATTAGGATGATATATGTATGTTTATGTGTTACTTGATTCATGTATAAGTGATTTGTGAAATTAGATTTCAAATACCTAACTCAGTTTTGCAAACTTTCTAAAAGAGGAAACTTTAATTGTCAAAAGTGTTCATAGTCTGCTATTTAGACATGTATTATATGGTTTAATGATAGCTACATGTTAGTTAGCATATAATAACATGTTGTAACGTGTTAGATATCTCAAAACACACATGATATTCATAAATTACTATACTTGGAAACTTTAAATGAAGTATGATCTGCATGTTAAGTTCAAGGCATTGTTATGTGCTATGATTATCTAGGGCAAGTAAGATTTATGTTATGAACATATTGATTATGCAAACGTGTGATAATTGATTAACTTATGGAAACCAAACTTCGTGTTCATGCATTAATAAAAGTTGAAACTTTGATGAACGTGCATGTGTAGACATAACTTACTATGCTAAGGTAGTTATAAGTTGTGTAGCATGAAACTTGAGTTACTTGTGTACTATGCTTTAGTATTCAAATCAAACATTATATCACTAACGGGTCACCAACGGGTCATCGGGTTAAACTTGAGTCGAAATTGTAAATCTTTTCTAAACACTTAAACAATGGTATTGTTTGGATACTTAGGGTTCATGTCAACCTACACGAATACACACTTATAGACCTATGGTTTTAGGTGGCAGCTAGAGGTCCAACTGTGTTTACTTATCTTAAAAATGTAGTACTACTGGGTTTTGACAAGCCCTAACCGCGTTAGTTGCGCTAACACGACCGGAGGTCGAACGGGTGTAGTATTGACCTAAACTTTTGCTATTGTTCGGTAGATATGGTGGAAGGCAAACAAACACAAACAGTCAGCTTCAGTTTCGAAACACTTGTAGTAGCATGACCTAGACTGTTATTATTTACACTGTTATTTACACTATCTGGCAAACATCAAACTGTTATTTACTTACAACTTAGTGAACTCACCAACCTATGTGTTGATACTTCTTAGCATGTTTTTTCTCAGGTCGCTAAGGTATTGAGCATGAGCATAGGACATGCATGGAGTCCCATCATTTTCAAACAATGAACTTATTTAAACTGCATGGTTTGGGCGCCTTGTTTTGCGCATTTAATTTTACTTGCATTGGATTTTATTTACGCTTCCACAACATTTTCAAACTTAAAGATTGTTGTCTCGTGATTATGAGCAGCAATGGTCTGCGCTTACAAGACCTTTATGGACTGCAAGCCCCACACTTTTAGTGGAGCTGAGGGAGTAGTAGGTCTACTCCGCTGGATGGAGAAAACTGAGTCGGTTTTTGCCATGTGCAATTGCCTGCAAATCAACCAGGTGAAATATTCATCTGGCACACTGGAGGGTCCAGCCCTTACCTGGTGGAACTCCCAGGTACAAATGCTAACTTTGGAAATGGCAAACGCTTTGCCATGGGAGGAATTCAAAAACATGCTAAAAGAAGAATATTGCCCTCGTGACGAGGTGCAGAAGCTTGAGGTCGAGTTCTGGAACCTCAAAATGGAAGGGTCTGAGATTGAAACTTACACCACCCGCTCTCATGAGCTGGCTACCTTGTGCCCTCAGATGGTGACCCTAGTTTACAAGCGTATCGAGAGGTATATCGAGGGCCTAGTCCCTCAAATTCAGTGTATGGTGACCTCATCAAACCCCACCACCATCCAACAAACTATCCGCTTAGCTCACAGGTTGACTGACCAAGCAGTTGCTCAGGGCACACTACCTCCCCAAAAAGCGGTTTCTAAGATGACTGAAAACAAGCGTAAGTTTGACAGTACGCACTTCAAATCTTCTCAGTCCAACCCTCCCTAACATCAGCAGCATCAGCGAAAGTTCGAACCTTCTAAAAGCTCTCACAGTCTAGCTCGACTCAACAAAACCAGGGTGCATACGTTGGTAAGTACCCAAAGTGTCATAAATGTAACTTTCATCACAATGGGGCATGTGATAAGTACCGTTGCCAACGGTGCGGGAAAATGGGCCATTCGGCCAAGGATTGTAGGGGAGATAGGCAGAATAAACAAACATCAATTGGTAACGCATCTAAGGGGTGTTTTGAGTGCGGTAAAGAGGGGCACTTCAAAAGGGACTGCCCTCAACTGAAGAAAGCCGGAAATGGGAATGGTAATGGCAATAATCAGGGTGGAAATGGTAACAATAATGGGAATGGTGCGAAGGGCCGAGCCTTCGTGATCGGCTCAGGAGAGGCGAGAAATGACCACAACGTGGTTACCAGTATGTTTCATTTAAATGATCATTTTGCTTCTGTGCTATTTGATACTGGTGCCGATAGGAGTTTTATTTTTGAGAACTTTAGTAAACAGATAGAGATGACCACAACCCTGTTAGAGCACATATATACCATAGAAATAGCTGACGGTAAGTTAATCAAGGCAACTCATATCCTTAAGGGATGTAAGTTAGGATTATCTGCTCACAAACTCGACATCGATCTCATGCCAGTTACACTTGGCAGTTTTGACATAATTGTTGGTATGGATTGGTTATCTAAAAACCTTGCTGAGATCGTCTGTAAAGATAAGACTGTTCGTATTCCCCTGGCTAGTGGAGAGATCCTTTCTGTAAAAGGCGAGAGGAGTGGTGCAGTCGTGGGCATCATATCTTATATGAAGGCGCAGAAATGTCTACACAAGGGTTATACCACGATACTAGCCCTCGTCGCTGACAAACCTTCAGAGGAGAAGAAACTTACAGCTATTGTATGCGATTTCCCAGAAGTTTTTCATGAAGACTTACCCGGTCTTCCACCCCACCGACAGGTCGAATTCTAGATCGACCCAACACCTATTGCCAGAGCATCGTATAGACTTTCACCAAGTGAGCTGCAGGAGTTATCCAGACAGCAGCAAGAACTGTTGGATAAGGGTTTCATCCGACCCAGCTCATCACCATAGGGAGCCCCAGTCCTATTTGTCAAAAAAGAAAGATGGGACTTTCCGTATGAGTATTGATTACCGAGAGCTGAATAAGGTAACTATCAAGAACCGCTACCCACTTCCCCGCATTGACGATCTGTTCGACCAACTTCAAGGGTCGAGTGTCTACTCAAAAATTGATTTAAGATCTGGATATCATTAGCTACGAGTTCGTGATGAAGATATATCCAAAACCGCATTCAGAAACTGGTACGGACATTACGAGTTTTTGGTCATGCCATTCGGATTAACCAACACACCCGCGGTGTTCATGGACCTCATGAACCGTGTGTAAACCCTACCTCGACCAATTCATCATCATTTTCATTGACGATATCCTTATCTATTCTAAGAGTAAGGAAGAACACGAGGAGCACCTGCGCTTAATTCTTGAATGGCTGAGACAGGAGCAGCTATACGCCAAGTTTTCCAAATGTGATTTTTGGATTCGCGAGGTTCAATTTCTTGGACATGTAGTCAGTGAGAATGTAATACATGTCGATCCATCCAAAGTAGAAGCCATTAAGAATTAGGCAGCGCCAACGACTCCGACAGAGGTGCGACAATTTTTGGGATTGGCTGGCTACCACCGTCGGTTTATCGAGTGATTTTCTAAGATCGCTCAACCTCTCACCGCCCTAACTCAAAAAGGTAAACCTTATACCTGGAGCGAAACTTAAGATTCAGCATTCCAACTACTGAAGCAAAAACTCTTTAGCGCACCCATCGTATCTCTGCTAGAGGGAACGAATGACTTCATAGTGTATTACGATGCTTCCGTCCAGGGTCTCGGTTGTGTGCTAATGCAACACGAGAAAGTTATCGCATACGCTTCTCGCAAATGAAAGTCCACGAGAAAAACTACACGACTCACGACTTGGAGTTGGGAGCCGTGGTATTTGTGCTGAAAATCTGGAGACACTACTTGTACTGTACCAAGTGCACTATTTACACCAATCACAAAAGTCTCCAGCACATATTCGAACAGAAAGAGTTGAACATGCGACAGCGTTGTTGGATCGAACTCTTAAATGATTATGATTGTGCTATCAAGTACCATCTAGGCAAGGCTAACGTGGTAGCCGATACTCTGATTAGAAAGGAAACCAAACCCCGATGAGTTCGAGCGTTGCAACTCACTATTCATACAGGATTACCCGAACAAATCCGTAATGCTCAACTTGAAGCCCTAAAAGAAGAGAACTTAACGTTGGAAGCCACTCGTGGTATGGAGAAATAACTGGAAGTTAAATCTGATGGTATTCACTACTTCGCAGAGTGAATATGGATTCCAGTGTATGGAAACCTGAGAGAGCTTGTTATGGATGAAGCTCACAAATCCCGATACTCTATTCATCTGAGGTATGACAAGATGTACCACGATCTAAAGGTGTTATACTGGTGGCCGAACATGAAAGCCGACATAGCCACCTATGTAAGCAAGTGTCTTACCTGCTCAAAGGTCAAGGTGGAGTACCAAAATCCATCCGGATTGCTCCAACAACCGGAAATCCCGATATGGAAATGGGAGCAGATTTCCATGGATTTTATCACCAAATTATCCCGAACCCCTACTGGATGTGACACAATCTGGGTGATAGTGGATCGCTTAACTAAATCCGCTCACTTCCTTTCTATCAAAGAAACTTACAAAATGGAGAAGCTAACCCACATCTATTTAAAAGAAGTAGTCTCTTGGCATGGAGTGCCAGTTTCAATCATTTCAGATAGAGACGCTCAATTCACTTCATACTTCTGACAATCCCTACATAAATCTCTGGGTATGCGTGTGGATATGAGCACAGCGTACCATCCCCAAACTGATGGCCAGTGTCACACCCCAACCGACGGCGGAAACGTCGGGGCGTGAAGCGTGCAGACTGTTCATTGCTCATGGTTTACTAAAGTTTAAATAATTAATAATCGATTTCATTGCAATCAAACAAGTTCAACAAAACATAGATTCAATCCACCAAACAATAATGAAAATTACATCAAAATATAACTGGTTCAATTAAAACTAGGTCAAAATCCTATGTGTAGCATATCTTGATCACTTCAAACATTGGTACCTGAAACATGGTTAAAACATGGTCAACTAGAAAGTTGGTGAGAGTACATAGGTTTAATCGTGTGATAGCAAAATACGTGTTGTGTGCATACAGTTCAATACAATCATGACAATTAAGGCGTTTATGGAGAGAAAACATCGTGTGACCTATACAATCAAACCTTTGTAACTTGCACTCAAAATTTGTGTTGTCAGTAACAGTCACCCTACCTGGGTGGGTTTGTCAGACTCAATAGATCTACCACTGTTTACTGTCGGCTGTTAGTTAATGATTGTACATGAAGAGCATAATAATTGGTCTACAAAATGTACTCAAGCACAAAGCGCAAAACTGTAAACATGCATAGGATGGAACTGTATATGTGTATAATTGAAAACATGTAAATAGAACGCATGTTCCACCCCAAAAGTTTGTAAAGTAGAGTAAAAGAGGGGCTATGTAACTCACGTGTTATGTAGCGTGTAGGTTGCACAAGCAAATGGAAAACAGCGATGTGTTGTAGATTGCTAGGTTCGACCTAATGAACAATGTATATGTGTTATTGATTTGCGTTATTTAATGACGGAAATGAATTTGTCATTCTTAAACGTGTAGGGTTTGTCTTAAAAATAATAATTAACTATGTTATTTATTATATATATTTATTTATATTAGTTTAAGTAATAGAATATTTATTTAAAATATAAGTTTAAATAAATAATGTTCATTCGGAACAGTGTAAGGTATTCCAGTAATTAGTTTATAAAAATAATTATTTAAACTGTTATTTAATTTATTTATCAAATTAACAGAATAAAAATAAAAGTAAAGATTCTGTTTGAGGGATGAGCACGACCGTGCTTGTATATAGCACGACCGCGCCCGGCACGTACGCGACCGCGCTTGGTCGGTAACGCGCCCGTGGTTGGTCAGAAGTCAAAACAAGAGTCTGGTCCTGAGACACGACCGCGTCCGTATCCGGCACGACCGCGCCTAGGGTTTTGACTAGGTCAGGACTTGGTTTGATCGGTAAACACGACCGGGCCTCTTACGGGGCACGACTGTGCTTGGTCAGGCACGACCGCGCTCATAGGCTGGCGCGACCGTGTCTGGTCAATTCCAGAAGCAATTCGCCTGATTCTTGTAATAAAACAGATTAGAAACTTAGGGTTTTCATTGATATGATGTTTGCGAATCGAATTACACCATTTAATTAGGTTTATATCCTGTTTAACGTGTCGATCGTTTAAAACCATTTTTTATCAAAACTCAGATTCAATTCTGTAAAATCATGTAATGTGGTTACGAATTAAGTTAGGGCTTTCGATTAGCTTGGAGAGACGATCCTAATGAACTATTACTAACCTGTTTTGAATGGGCAACAAGTGCAGACAGCTACGGGGAGACTTCGCGGCTTTTTCTTGATCGACAGACGAGATAGAGATGATGGAATGATGGATTTAGGGTTTAGGGAAGTTTATATATGTCTCGGGTAGGTATGGGCTTAACTTAATTCGTTTGATTCTTGCCCCAATTACTTGATTCGTTTAAAAAAAAGAGTCGGTTTAGAATTTGCGAGTATTGGAACGATTGCATGTGTATTTGGTCGTGTTTTAGTCTCAATTAGCCGAATATCTTCTTCTGCAAGTTTCGCGACCTTCTAAACGTGTTTACAATCTATTTTTGGACAAGATTTGAGTCGGTTTGACTTTGCGGAGTCAAACTGTAAACGAGGCGCGACCGTGCTTAATGTTAAGCACGACCGTGATCATGGCACAAGCGCGACCGTGCTTAGGACTAAGCACGCCCGTGCTTGTGTTGGTTTTTTTGGAAGTTTCAAGACTAGTCCTTGTAGTTTTGTAATATTGATGTTGTTTTGAGTTTTGATCAAGTTTCGGTCAAGTTTGGTCCTCGAGGTTTGTAAGATTGTTTTCGTTAATATTGTATTATAATGAACGCGTGTATGCTTGTAAGTGTATATGAACAATAAATGTAAGGTTGAAATCTTTTATTGCACGGCATAAAATACGTAGGAAAAACATGAAAATCAGAAAGGTTACAGTATCCCCATGTTGAGGGAATTTCGTCCCGAAATTCAACTGGTTGAGGCTACTGCTTCAGCAAAAAGATGTGGGTACTTGAGCTTCATTTGGTCTTCTCGTTCCCAAGTAAACTCGGGTCCTCGTTTAGATTCCCAACGAATCTTGACAATAGGAATACGGCTGCGCTTGAGTTTTTTTATCTCACGATCCATAACCTCGACTGGTTTTTCAGCGAAGTGCATCGTTTCATCAATGCGCACATCGTCAAGAGGTATATGAAGGTTTTCATCAGCAAGACACTTCTTGAGGTTGGACACATGAAATGTAGGATGTACGCTGCCAAGTGATGGAGGTAGCTCGAGCTTGTAAGCCACTTTCCCAATCCTTTCAAGGATCTTGAATGGACCCACATAGCGAGGTGCTAGCTTGCCTTTCTTCCCAAAACGGATCACCCCCTTCCAAGGAGACACCTTTAGAAGTACAAGATCACCAACTTGGAATTCCAAGGGTTTGCGTCGTTTGTCGGCATAGCTCTTTTGCCGACTCCTCGCAACTCGAATGTTGTCACGGATTTGGATAATCTTGTCGGAGGTTTCTTGAATTAACTCGGGACCGGTGATTTGTGCTTCACCAATCTCGTTCCAACAGATGGGAGAACGACACTTACGACCATAGAGAGCTTCAAACGGAGCCATGTCGATGCTGGTGTGGTAACTATTGTTGTAGGAAAATTCGATAAGTGCCAAATGTGAATCCCAATTGCCACCAAAGTCGATGACACAGGCTCTCAGCATGTCTTCCAGGGTTTGGATTGTTCGCTCGGTCTGACCATCAGTTTGGGGATGGTAGGCCGTGCTCAAATCCAATCGTGTACCAAGTGCCTTTTGGAGAGATTGCCAAAACCGAGAAGTGAAACGAGCATCTCTATCGGAGATTATGTTCAAAGGAACGCCGTGACGACTCACGATCTCGTCAATGTAAATTCGGGCCAATTTCTCAACCTTATAGTCTTCACGGATAGGCAAGAAGTGTGCGGACTTAGTGAGACGGTCAATGATCACCCAGATGCTGTCATAACCGTTCGAAGTGCGAGGGAGTTTAGTGATGAAATCCATAGCTAGATTCTCCCATTTCCACACGGGGATTTCCGGTTGTTCAAGTAACCCAGAAGGACGTTGATGCTCAGCTTTGACTTTAGAACATGTGAGACATTTTGCTACAAACAAAGCAATGTCTTTCTTCATACCAGGCCACCAATATTGTGGACGAAGATTTTGGTACATTTTATCCGCACCAGGATGGATAGAATATCGAGACTTGTGTGCTTCGGTCATGATGAATACTCAGAGATCGTTACGATCGGGAACCCAAATACGATTTAGAAAATAAAGCAAGCCATTGGTCTTAGTCTCTAATTGGAATTCAGCACCACAAGACATTTCCTCATACATATTGCCCTCGGTAACCGAGACATGTTGAGCTTCTAGAATACGAACTTGAATATCGGAATGGATCTTGACACTTTGAAGTATGACATGTTCCTTGCGGCTTAGTGCATCGGCTACAACATTAGCCTTGCCGGGATGATAACGAATCTCGCAATCGTAATCGTTGAGGAGTTCAACCCAACGTCGTTGTCTCATGTTGAGTTCCTTTTGGTTGAAGATATGTTGGAGGCTTTTGTGGTCGGTGAACACCACACATTTCGTGCCATAGAGATAATGTCTCCAAATCTTCAACGCAAATATGACAGCACCCAACTCCAGATCATGCGTCGTATAATTCTTCTCATGGATTTTGAGTTGTCTTGATGCATAAGCGATCACCTTGCCTCGTTGCATGAGAACGCAACCAAGACCTTGGTTTGAAGCATCACAGTAAACAACTAGATCATCTTCACCTTCAGGAAGGGTGAGGATAGGAGCATTGCACAACTTTTGCTTGAGAATTTGAAAGGCTTCTTCTTGTTTCGGTCCCCACTCATAGGGTTTACCTTTTTGGGTTAAGGCAGTGAGGGGAACAGCGATCTTGGAGAAATTAGAGATGAACCTTCGATAGTAACCTGCTAAGCCAAGAAACGAACGAACTTCGGTAGGGGTTTTAGGAGCTTTCCAATTCTTAACAGCTTCAATTTTGGCGGGGTCAACATGAATTCCCTTTTCATTGACAACGTGACCCAAAAATTGAACTTCTTTTAGCCAAAATTCACATTTGGAGAACTTGGCGTATAGATGTTCGGTTTTCAAGAGATCCAAAATCAACCTAAGGTGTTGTTCATGATCTTCCTTAGTTCTTGAATAGATCAAGATGTCATCAATGAACACGATAACAAATTTATCAAGGTATGGTTTGCACATGCGATTCATGAGGTCCATGAAGACAGCAGGTGCATTGGTTAGCCCAAAAGGCATAACCATGAACTCGTAGTGACCATATCTCGTTCGGAAGGCAGTCTTGGGAATATCATCGTCTTGCACACGGAGTTGATGATAACCAGATCGAAGATCAATCTTCGAGAAGTAGGTAGAACCTTGGAGTTGATCGAAGAGATCGTCCATCCTAGGTAAAGGGTAGCGGTTTTTGATTGTAAGCTTGTTGAGTTCTCGATAGTCAATACACATGCGGAAAGAACCATCCTTCTTTTTAACAAATAAGACTGGTGCACCCCACGGTGAATGACTCGGCCGTATGAAACCTTTGTCGGAGAGTTCTTGAAGTTGACTTGCAAGTTCTTGCATCTCGGAAGGTGCAAGCCGGTATGGAGCTTTAGCCACCGGGTTTGCTCCAGGTACGAGATCGATGCGAAATTCCACTTGCCGAACAGGTGGAAGACCGGGCAAGTCATCAGGAAAGACTTCGGGAAAATCCCGAACGATGGGGATGTCTTGTACACTCCTCTTTTTGATTTCTTTTTGGATAACATGGGCTAGGAAAACCATGTACTTCTTTCGTATATACTTTTGGACGGTAATGCATGACATTAGTTTGAGTCCTTTGCAAGGTTTCTCACCAAGGACCTTCAACGTTTCGCCGGATGGGAGTGGTATACGGATGCATTTTTCAAAGCACATGACTTCGGCGTGGTGCTTCGACAACCAATCCATACCTACGATGACGTCAAAACTTCCTAATGGCATTGGTATGAGGTTGATTGGAAAGGTGTGTTTATTTAGTTCTAGGGAGCAATCATAAATGATGGTGTCAATTGTAACGGTGTTACCATCGGCTACCTCAACGGTAAAGGTTTTCTCTAGTTTAGACCGGGTTTTTGCAAGTAACGGTTCGAAGTCTAGTGACACAAAACTTTTATCGGCTCCGGTATCAAATAGTATAGAAGCATAATGATTATTCATAAGGAACATACCGTTAACCACATCAGTGATGGCCTGAGCCTCATTGGCGTTGATGTTGAAAGCACGCCCACGAGCTCCGCCTTGGTTAACATTGATCAGTCTTGGGCACTGGTTACGGAAGTGGTTCGGGTCACCACATTCGAAGCAAGCACGTCCATTTGCAATGGCGGGGATGGCTTGGTTAGTTGCTGGATGATTGGCTTGATTTGCTGGGTTGGTTTGGTTGGCAAGTGCCTTGGCTCGACAAATATTGGCTGTGTGGCCATGTTTCCCGCAGTGGTTGCAAAGGCGACAAGGTATGTTTGGAGGGTGATGGTAGTTGCAGGTGTTGCAAAGTGGGTAGCTGCCCCCATAGGGCTTCTTTGCTGGGTTTGGAGCTATGGGTGTAACTTGATTCACTGGAGCAGCCGGAGTGATTACAGCACAGTTCTTGACCTTTCTCTTCCTAGTGTTGCGGTATGGTTCAGTTTGGACTTCTTTGACATGAGCGGGAGGTGTTGTTGTGTCAGAAACTTTCTTGGCCCCCTTTCTTGTAAGTGTACCCGCTTTAACATGATTGTCAGTAAGTGTAGCTGATAAACGGATAGCATCCTCCAGAGTAGCAGGATTTCCTCCTACCACGGTATCCTGAATTTGTCTAGGTAGACCACCAATGTACTTTTCAATACACCTAGACAGAGGTGTAACCATGTGTGGCACAAGTAGACTCAGCTCGTGAAAACGGGTGGTGTATGCTAAGCTTTCACCACTATCTTGAGCAAGATCCCAAAATTTCGCTTCTAGCTTTTTCATCTCATTTCGAGGACAGAATTCCTCAGTCATGATCCTTTTCAACTCATCCCATGGCAGTGCCATTGCTACATCCACTCCCCTAGTCCTTTTCTCACCATTCCACCAAGTAAGCGCCCTTTTTTGAAAGACACTAGTAGCATGACGAACACGGAGGTTGTCGGGACAATCGCTATTGAGAAAAGTGCTCTCAATGCTTTCAAACCATTGAAGGAGTCCCGTGGCTCCTTCGCTGCCATAGAATTTGAGGGGATTAAAGGAGTTGAAGTGTTTGAAGGTGCATTGTGGCGGGTTGGCACCACCACCACCTCCAGTAGCAGCACTTCCACTGGCATGGCCATTATTGTTGTTGTTGGCTTGGGTAATTTGGTTCACCAGCTGTGTGAGTAAAGCAGCCAGGTCAGTGTTATTGCTGTTGTTGCTGTTGTCACGACGGGGAGGCATTCTACAGATTTAGACACAATAAGAGTTGTGAGATTTTTCTTGGATTAAATAGAAGAATAAATAGATGCAAGTAGTTCATAGTTTGGATTGTACTCAAATAGTGACATAATCACTCGAGTACTATGACATATTAAGGTTAATTTAAACTCAGATAATTATCAAGGAGACGTGCTTTAGCCTATAAGTAAACACTCATCCCGGGAATTCCCAGGAAAGCATACGGGTCCCTCGGTTGGTTGGGATTTATACGAAATGCTTTCCTAGACAGAAAACCCAGAATACAGGTGTCACTCTTCCAGATTGCACGTGTCCTTTAACAATTAAACAAAGTCTAAGAACCTTAACGGGTGTAAAAGAAAATTTTATAGACCCAAGTCTAAGAATATGATTCAGGTTATGTTGATGATGACATGGAAGCAGGCATGAAGGACATGTGGTTTAGGATATGGGTAGGGATATTGTTTATTTAAGTTGTTATTCATATATACATATAAAACATGTAGCATATATCATATAGCATGTAGCACATAGCATGTAAATCATGAAGCATGGCATAAGTGGGTATCCTAAAGTTATAGTCTAGGTCAAAGGTGTCTAATAACCTAATTCCCTATAACCAAGGCTCTGATACCAATCTGTCACACCCCAACCGACGGCGGAAACGTCGGGGCGTGAAGCGTGCAGACTGTTCATTGCTCATGGTTTACTAAAGTTTAAATAATTAATAATCGTTTTCATTGCAATCAAACAAGTTCAACAAAACATAGATTCAATCCACCAAACAATAATGAAAATTACATCAAAATATAACTGGTTCAATTAAAACTAGGTCAAAATCCTATGTGTAGCATATCTTGATCACTTCAAACATTGGTACCTGAAACATGGTTAAAACATGGTCAACTAGAAAGTTGGTGAGAGTACATAGGTTTAATCGTGTGATAGCAAAATACGTGTTGTGTGCATACAGTTCAATACAATCATGACAATTAAGGCGTTTATGGAGAGAAAACATCGTGTGACCTATACAATCAAACCTTTGTAACTTGCACTCAAAATTTGTGTTGTCAGTAACAGTCACCCTACCTGGGTGGGTTTGTCAGACTCAATAGATCTACCACTGTTTACTGTCGGCTGTTAGTTAATGATTGTACATGAAGAGCATAATAATTGGTCTACAAAATGTACTCAAGCACAAAGCGCAAAACTGTAAACATGCATAGGATGGAACTGTATATGTGTATAATTGAAAACATGTAAATAGAACGCATGTTCCACCCCAAAAGTTTGTAAAGTAGAGTAAAAAAGGGGCTATGTAACTCACGTGTTATGTAGCGTGTAGGTTGCACAAGCAAATGGAAAACAGCGATGTGTTGTAGATTGCTAGGTTCGACCTAATGAACAATGTATATGTGTTATTGATTTGCGTTATTTAATGACGGAAGTGAATTTGTCATTCTTAAACGTGTAGGGTTTGTCTTAAAAATAATAATTAACTATGTTATTTATTATATATATTTATTTGTATTAGTTTAAGTAATAGAATATTTATTTAAAATATAAGTTTAAATAAATAATGTTCATTCGGAACAGTGTAAGGTATTCCAGTAATTAGTTTATAAAAATAATTATTTAAACTGTTATTTAATTTATTTATCAAATTAACAGAATAAAATAAAAGTAAAGATTCTGTTTGAGGGATGAGCACGACCGTGCTTGTATATAGCACGACCGCGCCCGGCACGTACGCGACCGCGCTTGGTCGGTAACGCGCCCGTGGTTGGTCAGAAGTCAAAACAAGAGTCTGGTCACGACCGCGTCCGTATCCGGCACGACCGCGCCTAGGGTTTTGACTAGGTCAGGACTTGGTTAGATCGGTAAACACGACCGGGCCTCTTACGGGGCACGACTGTGCTTGGTCAGGCACGACCGCGCTCATAGGCTGGCGCGACCGTGTCTGGTCAATTCCAGAAGCAATTCGCCTGATTCTTGTAATAAAACAGATTAGAAACTTAGGGTTTTCATTGATATGATGTTTGCGAATCGAATTACACCATTTAATTAGGTTTATATCCTGTTTAACGTGTCGATCGTTTAAAACCATTTTTTATCAAAACTCAGATTCAATTCTGTAAAATCATGTAATGTGGTTACGAATTAAGTTAGGGCTTTCGATTAGCTTGGAGAGACGATCCTAATGAACTATTACTAACCTGTTTTGAATGGGCAACAAGTGCAGACAGCTACGGGGAGACTTCGCGGCTTTTTCTTGATCGACAGACGAGATAGAGATGATGGAATGATGGATTTAGGGTTTAGGGAAGTTTATATATGTCTCGGGTAGGTATGGGCTTAACTTAATTCGTTTGATTCTTGCCCCAATTACTTGATTCGTTTAAAAAAAAGAGTCGGTTTAGAATTTACGAGTATTGGGACGATTGCATGTGTATTTGGTCGTGGTTTAGTCTCAATTAGCCGAATATCTTCTTCTGCAAGTTTCGCGACCTTCTAAACGTGTTTACAATCTATTTTTGGACAAGATTTGAGTCGGTTTGACTTTGCGGAGTCAAACTGTAAACGAGGCGCGACCGTGCTTAATGTTAAGCACGACCGTGGTCATGGCACAAGCGCGACCGTGCTTAGGACTAAGCACGCCCATGCTTGTGTTGGTTTTTTTGGAAGTTTCAAGACTAGTCCTTGTAGTTTTGTAATATTGATGTTGTTTTGAGTTTTGATCAAGTTTCGGTCAAGTTTGGTCCTCGAGGTTTGTAAGATTGTTTTCGTTAATATTGTATTATAATGAACGCGTGTATGCTTGTAAGTGTATATGAACAATAAATGTAAGGTTGAAATCTTTTATTGCACGGCATAAAATACGTAGGAAAAACATGAAAATCAGAAAGGTTACAGCCAGAGTGAGCGTACAATTCAAACCCTAGAGGACATGCTACCGGCTTGCATAATCGATTTCGGAAATAGTTGGGAGACTCACCTACCCTTGGTGGAGTTCTCTTATAATAATAGCTACCATACTAGCATCCAGGCATCACCGTTTGAGGCGTTATATGGACGGAAATGCCGATCACCTCTCTGTTGGGCTGAAGTTGGAGAGAGCCAAATTACAGGCCCTGAACTTGTGCATAAAACTTCTGAAAAGATTGTGCAAATTTGAAACCATATGGCGGCAGCCCGTGACCGTCAAAAGAGTTATGCAGACAAGCGCAGAAAACCGTTAGAGTTTCAGGTGGGTGACATAGTATTACTAAAAGTTTCACCTTGGAAAGATGTGATCCGTTTTGGAAAACGGGGCAAGTTAAACCCGCGTTATGTTGGACCATTCGAGATAGTGAAAAGGATTGGTATGGTTGCGTATCAATTAAAGCTACCAGATGAACTCAATGGAGTACACAATGTCTTTCATGTTTCAAACCTTAAGAAATGCCTATCTGATGAGACACTAGTGGTTCCACTCGAGGAGTTGGAAATCGATGAGCAGTTACGTTTCATAGAGGAACCAATTGAAATCATGGACCTTGAGGTCAAAACGCTTAAGCACAGTAAGATCCCAATTGTTAGAGTTCGCTGGAACTCGAAACGTGGACCGGAGTTCACATGGGAATGAGAGGATCAGATGATGAAGAAAATTATCCTCAGCTTTTCAAGCAGCCAACGGCAAACACGAAAGGTACTAATTAAATTTCGAGACGAAATTTCTTTCAACAAGGGGATGATGTGACAACCCAAACTTTTTGTTTCAGACAAATAGCAACTTGCATTAATTTTCGGGACAAAAATTCTTTCAACAAGGGAATGATGTGACATCCGATATTTTCAGGTTAACTCCGTTAACACAAACATTGTTATCTCAAACATTTATTTAATCAAACTCAGTTATCTCGAACATTCACTCATGCATTACATTTAATTAGGATTAGTTAGATGTGTCAGTTCGCACAAACACGTAGAATTACCGGATCGCATACGAGTCTAACCCAGAACGTTGGTGAACCAATAAAAATAATTGCGAACAATTATTTTAATATAAATTATGTGAATTTATGTGTGTAGTGATTTTTCTGTGAATTATGTAAAATTTCGGGAAATCACGTACGTTTACGCGGAACATTGTGACTGTTACTGCTTTAGTAATTTTTATAAAGAGATTTTATAAAGACATTTATTTAAAACAATTTTATGTAGTGGATTAATTAAATGAGTTGTAAAACCTATTTAAATTAGTCCATGGGCTATCTAAACCCAATTTTAAACCCATGCATGCATATTTAAAGATTTTATAAAAAAATAAAAACCCTATTCTCCTCTTTTCCTCTCCAAATCGTCGCCCCCAACCCCTCTTGCCCTCTCTTTTGCGCCGAGACCAAGGAGACACCCAAACACCACCGAATCGAGCTTCAATCTTGCAATTAAACGCGTAATCGAACTCCCCTAGGCATTCCTAACACTACTGCGTAAGTTGTTTCGTTCAATTTCGTTACTTTTTTATTCCAAGATTTTTGATTGAAACCATAGTTCATCCATACATGAGTTTTTACAATAAAGTTGTTAACTTTAACATTGTTGTACATGTATTTGATGATTTTGTTGTTATTTGGAAAACCCTAGTTACATATGATTGATAACTTGTTAAAAGAAGGGACTTTTTGATTATGTGATGATGTAGGATTGCATGATAGATGTGTTTGATGTTTATTATGGTTATAATCATGCTAGTTAGGTAGTATGCAATTGATTTGGTGCTTTGAATCTCGTTAAACAAGCTAGAAATCATAACTTGCTTATAAAGGAAACTTTTTATGAATTCTATCTTGCATACTAGACATTATTAGGATGATATAATGATGTTTATGTGTTACTTGATTCATGTATAAGTGATTTGTGAAATTAGATTTCTAATACCTAACTCGGTTTTGCAAACTTTCTAAAAGAGGAAACTTTAATTGTCAAAAGTGTTCATAGCCTGCTATTTAGACATGTATGATATGATTTAATGATAGCTACATGTTAGTTAGGATATAATAACATGTTGTAACGTGTTAGATATCTCAAAACACGCATGATATTCATAACTTACTATACTTGGAAACTTTAATTGAAGTATGATCTGCATGTTAAGTTCAAGGCATTGTTATGTGCTATGATTATCTAGGGCAAGTAAGATTTATGTTATGAACATATTGATCATGCAAACGTGTGATAAATGATTAACACATGGAAACCAAACTTCGTGTTCATGCATTAATAAAAGTAGAAACTTTGATGAACGTGCATGTGTAGACATAACTTGCTATGCTAAGGTAGTTATGAGTTGTGTAGCATGAAACTTGAGTTACTTGTGTACTATGTTTTAGTATTCAAATCAAACATTATATCACTAACGGGTCGTCGGGTAAAACTTGAGTCGAACTTGTAAATCTTTTCTAAACACTTAAACAATGGTATTGTTTGGATACTTAGGGTTCATGTCAACCTACGCGAACACACACTTATAGACCTATGGTTTTAGGTGGCAGCTAGAGGTCCAACTGTTTTTACTTAGCTTAAAAATGCAGTACTACTGGGTTTTGACAAGCCCCACCTACGTTAGTCAAGCTAACACGACCGAAGGTCGAACGAGTGTAGTATTGACCTAAACATTTGCCATTGTTCGATAGTCATGGTGGAAGGCAAACAAACACAAACATTCAGCTTCGGTTTCGAAACACTTGTAGTAGCTATCTATCGGTATCCATTATTTACACTATCTGGCAAACATCAAACTGTTATTTACTTACAATTTAGTGAACTCACCAACCTTTGTGTTGACACTTCTTAGCATGTTTTTCTCAGGTCGCTAAGGTATTGAGCACGAGCATAGGACATGCATGGAGTCCCATCATTTTCGAACACTGAACTTATTTTATTTATTTAAACTGCATGGTTTGGGAGCCATGTTTTGCGCATTTAATTTTACTTGCATTGGATTTTATTTACGCTTCCGCAACATTTTCAAACTTAAAGATTATTGTCTCGTGACTATGAGCAGCAATAGTATTTTATTTAAATTCATATAGAGTCGTTCCGTGTAACTAATGACTGAGATCCTAGTGTGTTACGCGCCTCGCGGTAAAACCTCGCAGGTGGATTTTGAGGGTGTGACATCTGGCTCTCAAAGTCTCACAGTCCCGCTCTTTCTGTCTTTTTTCTTGGCCGGCCGCTTGGGTAAGTTGGGTTTGAGAATTGAGACTTTGAGGTATTAGGTTTTAATAAAACATTATTTTGGCTAGCCAGCCCAAATGTTTTATTAAAACTCAATACCTCAAAACCTTTAATAAAATGTGGGGACTTGGGGTAACGTATTGAGTTTTTACAAAATTTTGGACTTTTTATGAAGTGTTGAGCTTTTAAAAAAATTTGAGGGGTAACGTAATTTATAATCGGATATATAAAACCGTAAATTTTTTTTTGCACTGTGTGTAAAAAGTTGAGGGGTAGCGCGGGCTACCCCTGGCCCTAGGGTAGGTCCGCCCCTGGTTATAGTTCAAATGAGAACCACACAACTTTAAGAAACATTGTCTCATTGAGAACAACATTTGAGCCGTCAAATCTTCAAGAAAAAAAAATTCATGCAATGTTACGGATGATACTTTTAGTGTATGTATTGATGGATACACTATTTGTGTTATTCGCTATACTTTTTATGTATACATTGGTACATAGACTTCATATAATTCTTAGCATTGTCTTGTGCATGTATTTTTGAATAAAATACTTCTACATTTTGGAAACTTTAGTGTATACATCCATGCATATCTACATTCTTTTTCTAGAGTATATATTCATCGATGCCTACAGTACATGTGTATTCTCATTTGATATGTTGTTCGTTTTTATCCTTCTCGTTATTTATGGCTCTCCTTCGATCTATTGTTTGATGTTTTTTGTTTATTGCTCTCATTAGATATAATCTATATTTGTTCTCTTTCGATATGGTCCTATTTGATATCGGTTCAGTTTTTCTTATCGATCTTTCATTTACAACAAGGTTCAATTATTTATCTGTTTTGATTTTCTTTTGCCTCAATTAATTTTAACCGTGTAATGTTTAAACCCTTTTAGTTATAGCCGCAATTTTTTTTAATCTCAGAAATCTGATGGGAGAAAAAATGGTTTACAACTATATATTTAATTTCTTCGCAAGTAAAAGGAAAAAAGTAGAAAGCTTTTGACGGGAGAAAAATGGTTTACAACTATCTATATATATATATATATATATATATTTAATATCGAAACATACATCAAAATAATCACGTCATAGCAGCACATTCAAAATTTTGTTAAAATCATATTTTAAAAATTATAAAAGAAAAACAAAATATGGCAAAATTTAATTATAAAAATTAAAATAATTAAAAATAAAAGATTATTAATTAAAATATTAAATTTAGCACTTCAAAAGCTATAATTATATTTTTAGTTAAATAATAAAAGAAGTAAAAAAAAGAAGAAATGAAAATAAAAAATAAAATATGGTATGCGTGGAAAGGCAGTTAACCGGGAGGGGGTGCGGGGGATCAAACTTGCGTCACACGGGTGGGGGTGGGCTGTGCTTACCTCCAGGGTAGGTGCCTAATCCTATATACACTTCGTATTAATATGTATATATACACATAATAAATAATGAAAATATAAAAAGTAAACCAATCGAACAGTGACACGTGATAAGTGGCACTATGTATACCGAACAAAATTTTTAATAGTATATATATAATTCCTAAAATACCAGATTTGTTTGGTGAAATGTTTAATATGATCATAGACACAAGTGGAACCAAAATTTAATTGCACGTACTGTACAAGATAAATGGTCCTTTGCAAAATATACATACATCATTGTATTAAATTCATGTTTGCGCTTTTTAAAAATTGAATGCTAACCATCTTATTTCGTCATCTTTAAATATACTGGAAAAAATATATTTACGGGAAGTCTTCCTCCGATTTTTCATCTCCAGTTATGTACACCAAAAACTGCAACTTTAACTTTTGAGTTTTGAATAGTAACTTAATCAGTCTTTATATAATATCTTTATTTAGTTCAATTCTTTATTAATATATATATATATATATATATATATTATATATATAGGGGTATGTTCTTTTGAGAACCAAACATATGTTGAGAACCGAAAGAACCGTACAAAACGTGTACATATCGCTTCGGTGAAAAAAGTAAAATGGAAGAATTATGTTTTATTTATCTCTTCTCACTCTTAGTTTGAGTTTATCTTCTCTCTCCTGAATTTTAAAAAAAGTATAAAAATATGCATATATGCATTCATTTGTGCATATAGTGTGAGTGCATATATGCATTTAGAAAAACGACTATAAATTCCAAGTCTTTTAAAACTAAACCTTAAACATATTGAAATCTACATGAATTATAGTCGATTTATATTATAAATAGTAGAAGAGTTAATGTTGTTCTCACGGTTATTAACATATTGTTGGTTCTCAAAAGAATGTGAGATATATATATATATACATATATATATATATATATATATATATATATATATATATATATATATATATATATATATATATATATACATATAAGGAGAACATTATAAGAAAACTCATTTTAATGAGAGAACTAGATAACTCCTCATTAAAGGCAAAAAAAATATTAAAAGAAATCCCAACTCAAAAACTAAAAAAGTGGTTCGGAGACCATGTTTCTCACGTCGTTCTCGTTAAAAAAAAACTAAAAATGCCCGGTTTAGCTTTAAGATTTAGTTTTTGGGTTTAGTTTAGCTTTTAGGGTTAGGTTTTTAGGTTTAGCTTTTAGGATTAGGTTTTTGAGGGTATGGACGGGTGGGTTTAGGTTTTTGGGTGGGCGTGGGTAGGGTGGGTGGGTTTAGGTTTTTGGGTGGGGGTGGGTGTGGGTGTGGGGGGTTTAGTGATGGGTGTTGAATCCACCAAATAAATTAATAAAATATGAACCTACTAGTATGAATGGAAGTATGGTTCGTGTCCTCAGGGATACAGATTAACATGATTATACCAAAACATTTTAAGTGTAGATACGGTTGTTACTAAATAAAACGAGGGTGGGTTTAATTATGAAAAACTAATAATCAAAACATTAATTAAACTGTCGAGCGAATTCAAATATTAAAAGATAATTCCAATACAAAGGTATTTTCTTAGCTTGATTCAACTTACGATCATTAACAATTACGGGCAATTATCCTTTATTTAAATGGTTCGTATCAATACTAGACGTCGCTCCGTTCGGACATCCACTCCATCTAATGTCTAACCAAGCGCAGTTCGTCGGTTAGAGCCAACCCGCTACTCTAAGTTCACGCCGTTCGGACCTTAATGTGCGGGTTGCGGTGATAGAAGTATCGATTAGAATTAAACACACACGCCGTTCGGAATGTTTAACTATATTGTTTGATTTCCATAACGAGATCGAGTTCATAGACAAACGCGAACCGTTATTTGTTCCTTTTATCAAGTTTAAAATCGTATTAGGGTTTTAAAATTGAATAACTTTATTAGAAAATTAATAAAGTGGCCGGTTTTATTAACAATCTAATATGCTTCCGGAAAAGATTCCGGATTTAAGACCAAAAAATCATACAAATAAACCAATCAAATATTAGATCTCATAATCGTTTCACACAAGTTTTAAATCAAACAAAAAAATAAACCCTAGTGTTGAAATTAAAATACTAGCCGGAAATGAGGGCTCGATCAATCACACCGAAAACAAATAAACATAAACTGAAAATAACTTACGAAAGTTGAAACAATTAATTCTTCTTGAAGTTCATAAACCAAAACACAATAATATTGCTTTCTCTTGTTCTTGTGGCCGTCGAAGCCCCAGGAAGCCCACCGAAAATGTGATGATGATCCCCTCTTTTTTTGAAACCGTCGAGTAGTTATCCTTCTTTATCTCTAAATATATATTATATTAATAGATAAAATCCATAAAATATAATATTTCATAATTTTAATCTTTTTTCTAATTTTCTTTCAGCAGCTCCATACAGCCGTTTTAACTTTTCTGAGTAACCTTAAAACGGCTGTTTCGAGATTCTGTCCAAAATTTTCTTTCACCTCAAAAACCAAGTTTTTAATCTTTTAATCTTCAAGACTCTTACAATACTTTACAAACTCCCTTGTGATCCTTAGCATCAATTCCATACCTACAAAAACATTAAAAAGAATCCAAAATAGACTCTACTCCACAAATTCAAGTGTTACACAAAATAAATGAATATACAAGTGATGAATGCATGATATGTAGTAAAAATGAATACGAAAATTATGATAAAATATGCCTAAATATGCAACTAACATTTAGGTTTTTAAGGGTGTGGGGGGTTAGGTTTTTTTGGTGGTGGGGTGGGGAGTTTAGGTTTTTGGGGGTGGGTTAGGTTTTTGTGATGGTACTACACATATGATTTTTTTATATTTTGAGTTATCATTTTTTTATTATTTTTTTTTGCTTTTATTAGTTTTTTATCTACCATTTTTGCAATTAATATAAATTATTTTAAATTTAAATAATTACAAATTTGCCATTAAAGTATATCAACCATTGATTAACATCAATCCATGGTTGAAATGTAGTTTTCGTGGTTATCAAATAAAAATTGTTTATTATTTCAACCATACCTTATATATATATATATATATATATAAACCCGTGTATTACATGGGTTGAATAAATTCAACTTGTTGTAAACCAACAGTTTCTATGAAGATTTATATGTTGGATGATATCAGACATAAGTAAAATAAGAAATTATGAAGATTTAAGAATTATAAATAAGAAATAATGAAGATTTAAGAATTATAAATAACAAATAATGAAAATTTAAAAATTATATTTTAAGATAAGATATAATTAAAATATTATAATTTAATAAGTTTTAATAAAATATTAAAATAAATTTTAGATATTAATTATTTAAAATCATTATTATCTAATTAGAGAGATAGTTATTTAATAGCAGAGAGAGACGAAAAAACAAAAATTTAGACTTTAACAGAAGTCGACATATGACAGATAAAGTTATTAATTTATTATAATATATATATATATAGGGGAAGGATCATAAGAAAACTCATTTTTCATGAGAAAACCAAAAAACTATTTATTAAAGGTAAAAAAATAATAAAAAAATCATAACTCAAAATATAAATCGAAAAATAAAAAACCGCTTGGAGACCTTGTTCCCACGTCATCCTCTTTCAAAAAATAAAAAAATTCAACGTTTTGCTACATACGTGTAGCATAGTTAGTTTTTTTTGGGGAGGGGGGGGGTTAGGGGTGGGTGGGGGCTTTAGGTTTTTGGGGAATGAGTGGGGTGGGGGGTTTAGGTTTTGGGTAGGTGGGGGTTTAGGTTTTTGGGTGGGGTTAGGTTTTTGGGTGTACTAGGTGTGTCATTCCCTGGCGACACTAGGTGTGTCGCCAATAACGTCTAGCGACACTATCATGGCTAGCGACAGTTGAGTTCCACGACACTAAGACCAGAAAGTAAGTTCTGGCGACGCTGAGAGTATGCTAAGCGACACTGCCCTGCGACATTGGTCTAGTGTCAGGCGACACTGCATCTCGCGATACTGACATTGTTTCGGCAACCCTGTTAGGCGACACTAGGGTTATATGATAGAATTTGCGTGTTGACCTATGTGAAGATCGGTTAGCAAGGTAGCACCAACTAGACGTCTGACTTAGGTTAAGTACGAACAATCGGGTGAGTCAAGAATCCTTATTTACATGTTTCTAAGGTGGTGTGCATACTTAACGAATGTTTATGAAAAGATAAATGAAACGAAATGAAATGTAATGTTTACGAATGAACGGTTTTCGAAAGAAACGATGTTTGAAACAAGAACATTTACGAAACGAATTTTACGAGAGGAATGATGTAAAGGAATGGTTTTAAATGAATGAAAAGGGTTTTGTGAATGAATGTAACGTTTTATGAAAAGAAACGAGTGAAAGTTTTAAAGAAGTCATTACATGTCTAATCTGTTTTAACGAAGGAATTGATAAATGAAGTCTGGGGACGTAAGTTCCCAGCCTTATGGCACGTTTTGCCATAAGTATAACAGGGGTAGCGCATTTGTGGCCTATCAATGGGTATAACAGTTGTCAACTGGCAGGGGAAGGGTAACGACAGTTACTCGGGGTTAACGTGACCCGTGAATGAAATCACTTGGGGCTTGCGGGTTCTAAGAAGTGATAAAAGGAAATGAATGACCTTTGACCTATGAGTCTCAAGGGCGATGAATGTTACTACCTTAAGGCCCTACGGGTCTTAAGGTCGATGATGCTACCTTATTGACTTACGAGCCGTGAGGGCGATGAACGAAAGGCAACGAAGTGGATGGAAAGTACGACGATACAAATTTAGACAAATAAGTGTATGACTTGATAAGTTTTATATGATGAATGTAATTGATGAATGAACGTATGCCCTATTTTCCTACGAATGCTAAAACCCTAACGAACGATTGAATGAATGATAAACCATTTCCTTAAATGAATGAAATACTTGAACTCATCAGTGTTAGCTGACTTTTAGTATGCATGTCAGGTTAAGAATGAGAAGGTTGATGATTGGATGCGGCTTGGCTAATCTGAAGAGTTACCCGGCATGAGAAATCTAACATCCCGATGTGATTGTTTTGTGAACAGTGATTGTTTTAAACAATGTTTTAATTTTGTTGCTATTTCGAGATCGACTATGTAATGAAGTTAAATTCTGCTGCTTATGATATTTGAATTTTAAGAACTGTTTGTGATTGGGTAAATCTAAAGTGTGAGGCCTCACTGGTTTGGGGCCTTAAACCTCGGTTGGAAACGCTTACTTTCTTCCTATTTGTTTGTTTTAGACCAGCTTATTTTGATTATGGGAACAAAAGTTAATGCCTATTTTATTAATTTTTTCAGTTAACTTGTCAATTCTCATCATTTCCTCTTATTTGATCTTTCATCATACACACAGAGTTACACTTAACAAGGGAATGTGAATTGATGCAAACCCTCTATATATCTCTCCTTTCTCACCAGGTTGACTTTCGACAATCGCATCAATCTAGACCGCGTTTACGATTCTTAAGTTATTTGTCGCTTAAAAAAATTAAATAAGAGATCTCTCTCCTCTCTCTCTCTCTCTAAAAGCATTAAAAGCTTCAATCCTTCATAAATGCAATTGCATATCTTCTCAATACCCTCTGCATTAACTTCTCCTACTTTGGCTGTCATCTCTTCAATTCTCCAACCTCTTCCTTTTCTTCCATTTCTTCTCTCTATAAGAGTTGTTTACAATAAATTAGGCGATCACCACTCGGATACCCTCTGAAAACCACTATTTTTGCTCTCTTGAAAGTGGTTTTCCATTGGCATTCGCATCCTGGAACGCCAGATCTTTCACTCTAAGCTTCAAGAAAGCAAGAAAAAAAATCCAGTAAGTTCCTTTACCATCTCCTTCGCTTTCGTATATTATAATCTGGTTTCAACACACTTCGTGGTTTTGTTTGAAGGAGAAACTAGTGTGTGAAACTAAAAAGATTATCGTGGTCTTGTTAAATTTATTTTATTTTCAATAGCATTTTCTACTAAATTGGGGCTAAAATTTCAAAGATTAGTCTTTGCATAGACTACTTATAATTATAGAACGGATGAGAATTGGGATGAGAACTTTCTTGATTTGTTAAAATCTCCTAAACATGTGTCCATGACTTGATATACGATTATACGTATACGAAAACCCATAACCAAATTAAGAAGTATGCCTACGAGAGAGAGAGAGAGAGAGAGAGAGAGAGAGAGAGATTTAAAAGATTTAACAAGTCACTGAAAGGTTGACTTTTGTTCAAAGAATAGAGACTATGTCGTTTGTGTTTATGTGTGCAAATTTGTTGTTAATATTTATAACTTACACTCCTCTCTCTTCTTTATTTCTGTTTAATTAAATTTAATTTTTTTAATGTGAAAATGAAGGAGATCAGAATCTTTATGTCACCATAACTTGAATATATATATATATATATATATTATATACATATATAAAGTAATCTTGATATGCTTAGAGATGACGATCATGATAGCAAACCTGGAACGGATATCATGGACCTCTATAAATATATTGTGTTTTAAGAAATTTGTATAATCAATTGAAGTTAAATCCTTTATGTCAGGAGCCTTGGGGGAGATATGTTTCAGTCAAATATGTTTGAGAATCTTCATCATCATCATCTTGTTGATATGAGCAATAAAACCACAGAAAGTAATTTTGATATGCTTAGAGATGATGATCATGATAGCAAACCTGGAACGGATATCATGGAAGCTCCTTCAGGAGCCGATCAAGATCCTAATCAACATCCCAACAAAAAGAAACGTTATCATCGCCATACTCGGCACCAAATCCAGGAAATGGAAGCGTAAATTATCCACTTGCCCTGTTTTTTATTTTGTCTATTCTTTGACAAATAGCTGAAACTTAAATCTAGCTGATGAGTTTGCACCTCACTGAGACCATCATATGAGTTTGCAGATTATTTATTCGGGGGAAAAATTGTAGACATTAGCCTTAGAGCATTCTTGATCTTTATTGTTTGTATTGCATGTAGGTTTTTCAAAGAGTGCCCTCATCCAGATGATAAACAAAGAAAGGAACTTGGCAGAAGACTATCCTTAGAGCCATTGCAAATAAAATTTTGGTTCCAGAACAAACGAACTCAAATGAAGGTAAATTGCACAAAAACACACATATGTGGCCAGTTTATATGTACAGATGAAATATATTTGATGGAGGAATAGCATATGATCCAGGATCACCTCATTCATTGTTAGTGGGTTGTGAATATTCGAGCCAAGTGACTCATTATGGTATCAGATAATTTATTTCACATGTGAATGATGAAAGTCACACATTATTACTTCCATGTTATTTCACATGTATAACTACACCACATGTTTTCCATATTGTACGTTAATTAGTAGAGAAAATATGTTCATGTGTAAGCCTTGGAGTGGCTTCTAATTTAAATAGTGATTGGGCATATCATGCATAATGCATTTAACTTGAATGATATGGCCAAATACGCACAACAGGCACACTTGGTGATCTAGTGATCATATATCAAGAAAACTTGGTTTTTTATGTATATATACAATCATGCTTTACTTTCTTTGACAATCAAACATCAATTGGCTTGACTATACTCACATTTATGTTTATATATAACAACTGTTGGAATACTAATCAAGCTTTTTTATCATAAGTTTTATTGTTATTATTGTATTATAAATTATATCATAAGTATAGTAGTTATAGTTCGTTAATATTGGCGGTTAATGGTAGTTATTGGTGCCAACTTGTGAATCGACACAATGGTTTAAAGGCACCTTTTCATATAGTATATGTATGTAATGTTGTAAACCAAAACAGTTTGTCGGAGTATCTATACTAATAAATAAAGGTTTTGATAGGACACGTGTCACCTTCTCATGCCTCCTCACATTGATTTTCCTGCCTCTCTCTCTTATTAAACACATTTCTATAATTTTTTTCCCGCTTCTCTCTCTTATTAAAAAATAATATATCTTTAAAGAAAATAGTAATTATTCTAATAAAACATATTTATTTTAAATCATCCCCTATTATAAGAAACTTTAAAATATAATTATGTAACTTTTTTTAATCAAATAGTATTGAAAGTCAAATTGAAATACTAATTAACGTATTTTCGAAACTCAATTATATATTATTTTTTACATATTTTGAATTTTGTTTTCTATCCTTCGTATATGTAATACATTTTTACAAATATAAAAAATATATATAAAAATTATGAATTTTATGTATTGATATTATTTACCCCGTGTGTAGACACGGGGTTCTATGCTAGTGAATTAATAAAACAAATTTTCATCTAGATACTTGTTTCATCCATGTTTATATTCAGTACATCGTAGCCCCACAACCATAACCCAATCTCTTGATCCCAATCGATCCTACAAAGTGGTACCAGAGCCTCAATGAATTATTCAAGAGATTGGAGGAAAAAGAAGCAATTATTTAAAGAAAACAAGCAATGCGCATGTATAATTGATCAAAGAACCGTCGTTTATTTTCTGGTGAATCCAGTCCCTGGATCAATATGTTCATCGCTGCACTAAACAACAACCGTGTGAAATCACTGGAAAATCGATCAAAGAAAAGGAAATATTGATGCCATCAATTTCATTAAGTGACAATCAAATATGCACATATCAGATTGAAGATGAGAAGATTAATTAACAAATCAAGAAGGAAAAGAACGAGAATTCAGAGAACAAATTCAAGGGTGTATATATGAGTACCATCATTAGACCCACGTAAAAGAAAGTAGTCGATTTGTGAGGAATCGATCAAAGCGAAGAATTATGTGATACAAAAGTTGTATCAATTAAGAAATATATGAAGATGAAGAGAAACCTCGATTATGGCAGCGCTACCCCGCTTCAAATTTCATTCAAAAGAACGGAAAAGCCTGAATGGAATCGAACAAAAAAGAGTCAATAAGTCGATTTTTGGCAGTGATGGGTTGAGCATTTCTACATATGGCGTTGAACAAAAGTCCATTTCTATGGAACAACGGACTATCTCCGCGTCTAGTCTATTTATGTTTATATAGAACAATTAGTTAGCTGCTCAACCCCCTTTTTTCTGTTTTCTTAGTGTGATGATTAAATACAATCCATTACTCATGGCCAATTGGCTTGAGTTGGGATGTACCTCGTCGATTTTGAACTATTTGTGCACTTCCATATCTGTTTTTATAGAAGCTTCGTTATACTAAATAACCTATAACTTCTAAAACTGTGCCCTTTCATTTTTCTTCTAAATTAGGCTCAACATGAACGCTATGATAACACACAGCTGAGGAATGAAAATGAAAAACTACGAGCAGAGAACATACGGTTCAAGGAAGCTCTCACCAACGCCACATGTCCAAACTGTGGTGGACCAGCTGCTATTGGGGAAATGTCTTTTGATGAACAACATTTAAGGATTGAAAATGCTCGTCTACGAGAAGAAGTATGTTAGGTTTTATCATAAGAAAATATATTTTCCTAGCATATCAAGTGGGTAGCTATAACTTTCAAGGTGTTTTTGACAGATTGATAGGATATCTGGAATTGCTGCCAAGTACGTTGGCAAACCAACACTCACTTACCCTGATGTTTCATCTCATGGACCGTCTCGCTCCCTTGACTTACCCATGGCTAATTTTAACCCACAACAAGGAATGGCAGGTGAAATGTTTGGAGCAAGTGACCTTCTCCGGTCCATGGTAGGCCCTACTGAGACTGAGAAGCCTATTATTATCGAGCTTGCTGTAGCAGCAATGGAGGAACTAATCAGAATGGCTCAGGTTGGTGAGCCCTTGTGGGTTACAACATCCGATAACTCGTCTCATGAAACCTTAAGTGAAGATGAGTATATGCGGTCATTTACCAGAGGCATTGGACCGAAACCAATGGGACTGAAATCTGAAGCTTCAAGGGAATCTATGGTTGTCATCATGAATCATAAGACTCTTTTGGAAATTCTAATGGATGTGGTATGTGTTTAGTTATATACACTCTTTTTATGTCAACTTTCTTATGAATTATGAACTCAATAAACTAACAATGCTTTTTCAGAATCAATGGTCAAATGTCTTTTGTGGCATTGTTTCAAGAGCAATGACTGTAGAAGTACTTTCAACTGGAGTGGCTGGAAATTACAATGGAGCTTTGCAAGTGGTAAGGGGATTAATTTTTGAAGTCTTGTGAAGTTATACTTATCTAAACACGACCGTCAATTTTTCCAGATGACAGCTGAGTATCAAGTTCCATCACCACTCGTTCCAACACGAGAGAACTATTTCGTTAGGTATTGTAAACAACAAGATGATGGAACATGGGTCGTTGTTGATGTATCCTTGGATAATTTGCGATCATCATTGATATCAAGATGTAGACGAAGGCCTTCTGGTTGTTTGATTCAAGAGCTGCCCAATGGGTACTCAAAGGTATGAATGCTTCTGGCTTCATATATAAACTTTATTAGCTTTAATTATGTAATAAGCAAATGAATTTCATGAATTGGTGTTTCATTTCCATTTCTAGGTCACTTGGGTTGAACATGTTGAAATTGATGATGGGGCCGTTCATGATATTTATAAGGTGCTAGTAAACTCTGGTTTAGCATTTGGTGCAAAAAGATGGGTAGCAATTTTGGAGAGACAATGTGAACGACTTGCAAGCGCAATGGCTAGCAATATTCCAGCAGGAGATGTAGGAGGCAAGTATATCTCTATTGTTCACATTCTATTATTTCCGAACTTGAAGAAATAACTTTTCTAATATGCTTCATTTGATAAAATAAATGATTTTCTTTTTTTTATTCCATAGTCATAACCACTCCTGAAGGGAGAAAGAGTATGCTGAAGTTAGCTGAGCGAATGGTTTTAAGCTTCTGTAGCGGGGTTGGTGCTTCGACTGCCCACACATGGACGACTTTATCTGGTAGTGGGCCAGATGATGTTCGGGTAATGACCCGAAAGAGTATGGATGATCCAGGCAGACCTCCCGGTATTGTGCTAAGTGCTGCAACGTCATTTTGGTTACCAATTCCACCAAAACAGGTTTTCGAATTTCTCCGTGATGATAACTCTAGGAGTGAGGTAATCAAAGTTTTGGATGAAAAATCTTAAAAAATCATATACTTAACAAAAAGTAAGAAGTTAATTAGCCCATTAATTCTATGTTCCATGTCCAGTGGGACATTCTTTCAAATTGTGGACTGGTTCAAGAAATGGCACACATTGCCAATGGTCGTGATCCTGGAAATTGTGTTTCCCTTCTGCGAGTTAATGTAAGTTCTAAAATTAAGCAAAACACAATTAATCCTCCTACTTTAACTTTCAACTTGTTTATGTTGTAGAGCACAAATTCAAGCCAGAGCAACATGCTTATACTACAAGAGAGTTCAAGTGATTCTACAGGATCATATGTTGTATATGCACCTGTAGATATTGCATCGATGAATGTTGTATTAAGTGGGGGTGATCCAGATTATGTTGCGTTGCTACCATCCGGTTTTGCCATACTTCCTGATGGACCTGGACAGTATGAAGGTGGAGTTCATGAAGTTGGAACTGGTGGATCATTAATCACCGTTGCATTCCAAATTTTAGTTGATTCAGTTCCCACTGCCAAAATATCACTTGGATCTGTGACTACAGTTAATACCCTAATTAAGTGCACAGTTGAAAGGATCAAATGTGCAGTAGCTTCTAACAATCTATGAGCAATATTATGGGCAATTTAAATGGTAAGACAGTCATTACTCACTTGATTACATTCTATTTTAAAGCTAGCATGCATTACTAATTTGGGTTTATTAGAAGTAACAGAACCACGAAATATATAAAAGGTGACAAAATTTATATCATTCTATACCAGGAGTTTCGAACACTTTTAGTAACTATAAAAAGTGGAGGTAGTTACAGGTTACTGCACCTGCTTGCCCCTTATAGCTACATCACTGCTTATTATTGTTGGTTGTGGTTAACACAATATGTTCTGATATCTACACGTTATTATAAACATTATATATATATGGTAAGCCAGCCACTGACCTCATTTGATTAAATTCTATTATAAAGAATGCACTCCTAATTTTCGCTTATAAGCAGTAGCAGAATGAAGAAATTAATAAAAAGGTGAGTTTATATTATATTGTTCTATTCTAAATAAAAAGTGAATTAGTAACCACACCTACTAGCCCCTCTCTAGCTCCATCACTACTTACTATTGTCAATTGTGGATAACGCAATGTTTTCTGATATTTATGTGTTTGTGTATGTTGTAGTGCCGTCAAATGGAAGATGGGAAAAGATCCAGGCAGCATATGATTTCTCGTTATCTTTTGAAACAGATGGAAGAAGTCAAGAACGCACCTTGGACGAATCTTGGGCATCTGAGGATGATGGATCAATCTGATGCAACATCAGGGAACCTTTTTCATTATGGTTTATAGGTTCGGGTATTGACTTTGCCTATCTTGAAGATTATAGAGTTAACTTAGAGCCTGTCAAATGAATTCTCGTTAAAACTTCCAAATACTTGGTATTGCTTTAAGATTTCATTAGGGTTGTTGATCAATTTTATGTGTTTTGAACAAGACTTAAATTGGTAGCTTGCTTGAAGCTACTAGCAACAACTCTTTCTGCCCTTGTAGTTTTTTTGTCTGATTTTAAGCTATTCTTGGCTCGCTTTTATCTTGGGAAAGAAATATTTGGTTTTATTGTCAGATATTGCTTTATTGTTTCCATACATGCATAGAAAGAGTTTCAAGCTTAGTAAAGCTCATGGAAATATACATAAACTATAGCCAATACGCATATGACTTGTTTAGTTCAACCCTACCACCACTACCAAAAAAACTGAAAAATTTGCGACAACAGATTTCGTGGGAATTTTGTCGGAATTGGCCGTTAGCGACAGGTTTCTGACAAAAAGTGTTTGTTGGAAAAAAAACCCGTAGGAAATGTTTTTTTCCAACAAAGTCCCGACTAATTTTGCGAAAATTTAGGGACAAAAGTCTTTCATCGGTAATTTCCGACAATATTCTGGATGATTATATTAAATAAATAAGTTAACATATTTAATAAATTTGTCGAAAATTGTAAGAAATCTTATGGTTACTTTTTTGTTTTTGTTTTGTCGGAAAGTTGTCGCTAACTTGTGAGAAATTTCTATTGTTGGTAACTTGTCGGAAACTTATGTAGAAAATATACATGTTATCTAGTAGTGAACCCGTTGTTGATCGATGCGGCCCACAGATGTCAAAAATGGATTTATTTAAAGAATTTGAGCATTTGCATGAAACCAGCAAGGAGCCTTCTGATGGGGTCGATATTGAAAAATACAGAGAGCAGTTCAATTGATAAAAAATCATCGTATTTACAAATGAGATTACATCAAGTATTTATAGGGTTCCAAGGTGTATGTCCCCTTGAAATCACCGATTCGGTGATAACCACCAATATCTTAGGATATACATAAATAACACTTAATTACATATAAACCTAGGTTAAATCAATAATTGTTTCTAACATTTGCCTCTTTAATTTTGATTTATTCTTCTAAGCTCTTTGACTCCACTCTTTCTTGTTTCTTTTCTTTAAACCGGCTTCTTTTCCATCTTCTTTTACATAGGTTTGATCTTTGCAGAATTCTTTGATTGTTTCCTGAATCACACAGGGTTATTGCACTATTTTAAACTGAATCACTCAAGTCTTCCTTTCCTTCTCATGGTCTTGATTTGCCTCACACAACATCGTAACATACTTTTCTACTTGATCTATCACAGATCTTGATTGTCTCACACAATTTTCGTATCACACGTTCTTTGCGGTTGCATCACACAATAGATTGTTTGCTTTGATCGTATCATACGATTCTTTTTTTCGTGGTTGCCTCACACAACATGATTCTTAATTTTGATCACCTTACATGACCCAAATTCTTGCTTTTGATCCACTCGCTAGATTGTTTAATTGTACCCTTCATAGGTTGCTTCCATATCACACAAATTTCTTTTTTGATCATATCACATGATCAATTTTCTTCAATTTTCTTTTTATGCCCATAGTTAATAAGAGAGTAGGTTCTTCATCTTCCATAACTAATAAGGACTTACTATTCTTATATTTATATTGACATTCATAAGCATAGTGCCCAAATTTCTTACACCCGTAACACTTGATTTTTGACTTATCTCTTTTGTTGTTTATGGCATGCTCACCATTATTTTCTTGAAATTCAGGGTACATTTGGTTCCTGCTTCGGTCACCACCTCTATTTGGCATGATTTTGATTATAATTTCTTTGACCTTTTCGATTAGGCCTTCTTTCATATTGTGTAAATAGGAGCCTATCACTATTGCTACTATGTCATTTTTCACCTCTAGACCGGAGACTCTCTTCATATAAGTTTTCAGACTACTGATTGCTTCATCAAGTGTCATGCATGATATCCATAACTGAGTATCGCTCAATCGAGGCAAAAATTTGTAAGAGTTTGTCTGGTACTGAATCACTACTAGAAAATATGTACATTTTATACAAAAGTTTCCGACAAGTTACCAACAAAATAAATTTCCAACAAGCACTACAAGAAAAAGACCCTGTGCCGACGCCGCCTATACCGACAACAATTGTCGTCGACATAGGTCACCCTGTACCGACGACATGTCGTCGGTATAGGTCAAAACCAAATTTTGACAGGGAAACCCTATACCGAGTCGTCGGTACAGGGTTGAGCCAGATGGGGGAAAAAAATGGCGCCCAATGAATTATTGGGGAAAACCTATACCGACGACATGTCGTTGGTATAGGGTTATTTTGATTTAATTTTTGTTTTTTTAATATAATAATGTTTTCGTCGGTCAAAAAAATTTTTTTTGTTAAATTAAAAAAATTATAAAATGGCCTATACCGACGACATGTCGTCGGTATAGGCTTTTTTACTTTGTTGAGCCAGATGGGGGGAAAAATGGCGCCCAATGAATTATTGGGGAAAACCTATACCGACGACATGTCGTCGGTATAGGGTTATTTTGATTTAATTTTTGTTTTTTTAATATAATAATGTTTTCGTCGGTAAAAAAAAATTTTTTTGTTAAATTAAAAAAATTATAAAATGGCCTATACCGACGATATGTCGTCGGTATAGGCCTTTTTACTTTGTTGACTAGTCAAAACCCTACGAAGTCTATACCGACGACATGTCGTCGGTATAGGGAACCTATTGCGCCGACTTTTGAAATTAACACAGAATACAGCCTTCTGCTTCCCATTTCGACCAAAAAAACCCCAAACGCCTCCATCTCTTTCTCCGACGATTTCACGTTTTTTTGGGTATTTTGTGGAGCAATATTCACCAATCTCTTCGGTTTTGAGGTGAGTTAACATATATTGTTCAATCTTAACAAGAAAATCAACATTTTGGTGTTTTTTGCTTAATTTCTTTGGTTTTTGTTAGGTGTTTGAAGATTTAACCATTTTTGAAGGATTTCAAGCTTAGAGGAAGCTAATTTGCAAACTTGGTTAGTAATTTTTCTACAAATTTGGTTTAGATGTATGTTTTTTCTACAAATTATGTTTAGATGTATGTTTGTATGTATATGTTTGTGTTTATTTGTATGTATGTATATATGGTTTAGATGTATGATTTTATAAATATTTATGTAATTTTATGATGAAATTAGGTTTAGATGTGAAATTAGGTTTAGATGAAATTTGGGAATTTGGGCATTTATAGAAGAATTTGGGCATTTATATATGTATGTTTATATATAATATGTATGTATATAGATGAAATTTGGGAATTTGGGCATTTATAGAAAAATTGTGTTTATGTATGTAATTTGAGAATTTGGGTATTTTGTTTATACATGTGTGTAAAGGCTATGTATGTATATACGTGTATATATGTATTTTTATGTATGTAATTGTGTTTGTATATGTAATTTTAGAATTTGGGTATTTATTTATGTATGTTTGTATATAATATGTATGTATATTTGTATATATGTTCGTATGTATGATTATGTAATTGTATGATTTTTATGTATATAATTGTGTATGTATTTATGTAATTGTGAATGTATGTATATATCTTTGTATGTATATGTAACTTTATTTAATTTTGTTGCAAGTTCGGAACTCATTGCGGTTGGAGATGTGTGAATAACATCTTATTTGTGTTTCACTGAATTTTTTTAAGGTACGCATCCCGACTTTTATACCTTTATGTACGTCTCATGTTATGTACACTAGTATGTTTATTTAGGATAACTCTTTAGAATATACCCGTCCGAAATTTATCTGATAGAGATAAATTTTGGATTGTCCCCTTTGAGACTGCTTTTTGAATATTCTATCTTATTTAGGATATGTATATATTTTAACGGGTTGACATTTAAGAAAAAATTGGTAGATATTTCTCCTTACTCCTTCGAGTTTGCGGTTTATCTGCATACTTGGGGAGTTAAGGTGAAATGCTGCTGATTTTTTCTTAAATAGTCAACTCGTTAAAATGTATACATATGAGATAGAATATTCAAAAAGTGGGTTAGGATCCACCGCCTTAGAGTACCGATCAAATCACATACATTCGTTTATATCATTTATTACATGCAAGTATATGTGTATGCTTATAACATAATAGATATGACACTAGATATGGCAATTGATAAAAGCTGGGTTACATTGGGAAATCGGAATTCTCCGGCTTTCTTAAGCGGTCTTCGCAACTTTATAGAGACGGCCAAGAACCATGTCGACGGTCGAGGTAGAGCGTTTTGCCCGTGTAGACGTTGTTGTAATGCGTGTCGACAGGAGTTGAACACGATATATGGCCACATACATGACCGTGGGTTTCTACAATCATATCAGAATTGGATTTATCATGGTGAACAACATCCTCGTGTGACGGAGATAGCATCACTTTTTTCCCCGAGAACAACACCAACTCCTCCAATAACTACAACAACAAATAATGAGATGTTTGATGCCATAGATGATGTGATGGCTGAGCAAAATACAAACGAGGATAATATAGAAGAAGATGGAACTGGTTTAGACCTAGTGTTTGATGCGTTGTTTGAGGAGCTAAATAAGGAGTTATACCCCGGTTGTAGTCAAATGTCTTCCCTAAACTCCATAGCCAAATTGATGCATATCAAAGTTATCAACAAATGGACGAATAGTTCGTTTGACTAACTGTTAGAGCTTCTACAAATTGCAATGCCGAAGGAAAATCACGTTCCAGGGTCACACTATGAAGCTAAGAAGAAACTGCGTAAGATTGGGTTAGGATATCCGTCTATCCATGCTTGCATTAATGATTGTGCACTGTTTTGGAAGGAGAATGAATCAATGCAAAATTGTCCGGTTTGTGATGAGAGTAGATGGGTTGATAAAAACACAATGGGGAAGAAAGTACCACATACAGTGTTGTGCTACTTTCCTTTAACTTCACGGCTTCGAAGAAGGTATAGTTAAAGACTAACGGCAAAAGAAATGATCTGGCATAATACTGGACGCTCAACAGATGGTATGATGCGACATCCGGTTGATGGGAAGGCATGGCAAGATTTTGATGAGAGATATCCGGATTTTGCTAAAGAACCAAGGAATGTCCGCTTAGGTTTGGCTGCCGATGGTTTTAATCTGTTCGGTAACATGAGTCAGACTTACAGTATGTGACCGGTAGTGTTAACAATATATAATACACCACCGTGGTTATGTATGAAAGAGTCTTCTTTCATGTTAACCTTGCTAATTCCCGGGCCTAAATCACCTAGTAAGGACATTGATGTATACTTAAGGCCGTTGGTTGATGAGTTGAAAATGTTGTGGGCTGAAGGAGTCCAGTGAGAGCTGCATCAACCAAAACTGTATTTAGGATGCATGTTGCACTGTTATGGACTATCAACGATTATCCTGCTTGTAGTAGCTTGTCTGGATGGAGTGGTCACGGTTATAAAGCATGCCCTACGTGTAACGTTGACACACATTCGTGCGCTATAACGAATAAGATAGCTTTTGTTGGACACAGAAGATTCTTGCCTAGAAAGCATAAATGGAGGAACGATCTGTCGTTTGATGGCAAGAAAGAGACAAAACATCCTCCCCGACGATTGACTAATGCTCAAATATTAGAACAACTAAAAAATCTCCCAGATCATGTTCCGGGGAAACATCCAATGTATGGAGGGGTAAAAAGAAAGCGCCAAACATCAGAGTTGAATTGGACTAAACGAAGTATCTTCTTTGAGCTCGATTATTGGTCTTCTCTGCTTTTAAAACACAATCTTGATGTTATGCACGTGGAGAAAAATGTGTGTGAGAGTTTATTGGGTACTTTGTTGATGAACGATAAATCAAAAGACACACACAAAGCCCGCAAAGACTTAGAAAATATGGGTATTCAATATAACCTATGGCTAACACAAAAAAACAAGTTGTACCAACCACAAGCTCCTTACTCTTTCACACCTAGTGATCGAGAACGCTTTTGTCAGTTTATTCGAGGAGTGAGACTGCCTGATGGATTTGGATCAAATTTCAAAAATAAGGTACTTCCCAATAATTCAAATATAATTGGGTTAAAGTCCCATGATTATCACATCCTCATGCAACGATTGCTGCCAATAGGGGTACGATCGGGTCTGCACAAAAATGTTTCAACAACAATCAATGACGTTTGCACATTCTTTCAAAAAATTTATGCACGATCAATAGATGTGAAAGACATGTATGAAGCAAATGAGGAAGTGGTTAAGATATTATGCAATTTGGAAATGATATATCCTCCAGCATTTTTTGACATAATGGTTTATCTCATTCTTCATTTACCTGAAGAAGCTATTCTTGGTGGCCCTGTGTATATGAGATGGATGTATCCTTTTGAAAGATACATGAAAAAGCTCAAAGCATATGTTAGAAACAAAGCCAAACCCGAAGGCTCAATTGCGGAGGGTTATGTTGCAGATGTAGCCTTGACATTCTTCTCTATGTATCTGGACGGTATGCAGACCAAATTTAACCGACCAAGTAGAAATGCAGATGCTGGCATTCCCAAAAGGCAGTTTCAAGTGTTTTCTTCACAATGTCGACCAATATCGAAAAAGAAAATCAAGGCGCTCTCTGAACATGCCAACAAATCATTACAATAGTTTGTGTTAAACAACTGCGATGAAATCAAAGCCTACAAATCGTAAGTGTTTTTTTCCATCTACCCGTGATAAACTATTATTATATTTTCATTTAATTCTACTAATTTAAGTTTTGTTTTGTCCATCTACTAGTGAATTTGAATCTAAATTTCCTGAACGCAATATGCAAACCGATTTTTCTTCATGGTTAAAATATGAAGCAAATGTATTTTCATCTTCATCTTCTACACCCGATAACAAAGAATTAAGGGCATTGGTACATGGTCTCTTGTACGCATCTTCTTACATTGCTTGCATAGTCAATGGTGTTAGATTTGTGGTACAAAATAGTGATTCCCGACGCACTACTCAGAACAGTGGTGTGGTTACAATAGGAGAAGACGATACTCCATTTTATGGTCAACTAGAAGAGATCATAGAGTTGAACTACATAGATGGTTACTCGGTTGTACTATTTCGTTGTAAATGGTTCGACATGAGAGGTAAAGATTAATTAAGCAAAACAATACTACTATAATTGACATTGGCCATGATTGGTATGTTGGCAAAGAATGGTATGATGATGTCCAATATATATTAGCCACACAGGCTAAACAAGTGTTATATCTTCGAGATCCTTCTCGAACCACTGGCCAATGGAGGGTTGTTGAGAACGTTCACCATCGGAAGCTTTGGGATCATCCTACTGTTGTTAATGAGATAGATATATTGCACGACACTCAATCAAATGATTATACTTTGGTTGTCGACACCGGATGCGAAGGTGGTGAATCAAGTCACGTAGGTGGTGAATCAAGTCACGTAGGTGGTGACCAAACTCCAATTCCCCATGTTGATAGTCAATCTATTACACAGGAAACTCAATCATTTTTTGGTAACTTGGTTGTCGACTTAGGCTACTTGCCTATGCGTACAACTTTAAATGAGGGTGGTGACCCAAGTCATGTTGCCTCGATTGATCTCGATGAAAGTTTTATTAATGATGATGAAGAAGATGAAGAAGATGATGAAGACGAACTAAATGACGATGATGATGTTGTTGACACACGTTATTTTAGTGATAATTCTGATTGAATGTATGTTAAAAATGTACTATTTGTCTTTGTTAATTAATAATTATTTGTGCTTACTAATAAATTTTGGTGTAGGAAAAATGACAACAATGGCGCAATCACACAGTGGAGATGGTGGAGATGGTGGAGACGGTGGTCCGTATCACTTCGACTCGGGTTGTGCGACTGGATCTGGTGGTAAGTTACTTGTTATAGTTTAATAGATGTCTTTATAATTGCCTAACTTTTGAATGTCATGTGTCAATGTAGGTAGTTCCTTCAAAAAAAGACGATCTAAAGGCAAAAACCTAAAATTGTATAAGAAATTTGTGCAAAATGGGAGGAAGCCTCTTCCCATTGATGTAGAACTTCATGCCGGGGGTACAAGTTTGTGGGTCCCAACGCTTCGGATTTTATCCGTGCTATCTCGTTGGAGGTTGAAAAGGTTGTTCCGCCATATTATCATAATTGGGCTAAGGTTCCAATTGAGAAGAAACGGGCCGTATATCCCACTCTTATAGTAAGTATAGATGTTTTATAATTACTTATAATTTCATAACTATTACATTTATAATTACTTTCCATTTGTAGGATTATTTTGATCTGGACTCCTGGAGAAACACTGATAAGTGGCGAGGCGTTGAACTCGGAATCACCGCCGAGTGTCAGAGGGCGTATAAAGATCACAAGAACGTGTTGAAAGTTCACTTCGAGGAGAATGGGGGATACGATGATGTGGAGGCGGCGATGAATAATCCACCAGAAGATGTTGATCAAGAAACTTGGGAGACTTTGATTAATGAGCTGTTTTTAGATGCGAGCTATAAAAACCGCTCGACGAAGAACAAACAAAACCGATCACAACAACGTTACCCAAGTTACCATGGCAGCAAATCATACGCCCAGCGCCGACACATGGAGGTATGAAAATACAATTGTTAGTATTATATAAACATGCTTTTTAATTCTTAGTGATATTTTTTTTGTTTTTCACAGGGTACCGGCTCAATTGATGTGTTTAAATCGACCCATTATAAAGAAGGGACCGGTTGGGTCAACACGAATGCATCATCAGATTATGTAAGTCAAATGATTTTGTTGTTAGACTTACTAGACTTAGAACATCCAACTGTAACTTAAAACGGGTCAAAATGACCCAAACACACTTTTAAATACTTAAAATATCCAACTTTAACTTTAAACGGGTCAAAATGACCTATGCCAACGACACCTATACCGACGACATCTTTGACCTATTGGGACGAGGCAATACCGACGACATGTCGTCGGTATAGCCTATACCGACGACAAGTCGTCGCTATAGGGTCAAAAAAAATCGTCAGAATAGGGTGATATTGTTGTAGTGAAGTTAGTGAGAACTTTCGAACAAAACAAAATAAAAAAGTAACCATAAAATTTCCTACAATTTTCTGACAAATTTATTAAATAAGTTAACTTATTTATTTAATATAATCATCGGAATATTGTCGGAAATTACCGACGAAAGGCTTTTGTCGCTAATTCGTCGGAAAATTAGTCGAGACTTTGTCGGAAAAACATTTCCTACGGGGTTTTTCCAACAAACACTTTATGTCGTAAACTTGTCTATAACGGCCAATTCCGACAAATTTTCTACAAAATATGATGTCGTAAATTTTTCAGTTTTTTAGTAGTGAATCCAGAGGTTTTCGTACCATAACACCATCATCAAATTTTGTTACTAGGGTTTTAGATTTTGTATTTATAGAACTTAATCTTCTAGAAAATTCATCTACAGTTTCATTATCCTTGTAACATTACAAATTCAGTCTGGAGGGATTGTAGTCTAACTACAAGAAAAAAGCCTTTAAGGGACGAGGTCTATGGCGACGATTTTAATCGTCACTATAGATTGACCTATACCAACGATATATGTGATCCCAGAAATTTCACCACCCAAGCTCTATTGTGACTATATATCGTCTCTATATGGTTACGCGGATGGAGGGAAAAAGGAGCGGAAAGAAAAATGTGTAGCAACGATAACTCGTTGCTATAGATGAATTATTTTTTATTACCCTTTTTTTAAGTTCTTAAATTATTTTTTTATTAATTTTTTTTATGAAAACTATTTAGCACATTTATTGTTGCTATAGGTTGTTATTTATTTATTTATTTTTTAAATTTTAGCGCATTACCTACAGGGACGATACCTCGTTGCTATAAGTGAAGACCTAAAACCTAAATTCCAATCCCAAATTTCGTCTTCCCCATTTGGACCCCAATTGAATTACGGCGCTTTGGTAGCTTCTCTCTGCTAAAATCCGGTTTCTTCACACAAATTCATAATTAGTCTTCCCCATTTGGACCCTAACTCCCTGCAAAAATCGTCTTCCTCCGTCTCCATCTTCATCACATTCGCAGCTCGCTCTACAACCGGTTCGTATGCATTCTATTGATTTCTTTTTCGTATGATTCAGGTGAGTTACAGTTGATTCTCATATTTAGTTGGTCGATTGTTAGTGGTGAGGATGATTTTGGTGCTAGTTACTCTTTACCTTCGTCTAGAATAAAATGGTGGTTTTAAGTTGTGTACACCTTCGTCCTCCGTCTACTGAAATCAAAAGCTATTTTCTAGATAGTTCTCCATGTGATAATATATTCTTATGTGCCACCCATTTGGTTTTTTAAGTTGTGAAGAAAATTATTAGAAGAAACAGGCATAATAGTTTGTGTTGGACGTAAATAATAATCCGTCATTGGGCTTGTATATATTTCATTTATGTTTTGTCTACCAATGAGTCAAGACATTTATATTCAAGTTAATGGGTCATGTACTATGTCAAACATTAAGTTTGTTTGTTTGGGCCTGTGGCCAACAAACAAACCCAGACCAAAGAATTAACAGTTCGTATTCTTTTATGTGTTTTCTGTGTCCATTATCGCACAACATACACACAAAGAAACCAATCCATACTTCTGTTTGTTTTACTTGTTCGTACATCATCATCATGTTCAATCAAAGAGGCTGCAAAAAAATTCTGAGGCCTGGTATCAGAGCCAATGGTTCTGAAAATCGCTACAATGATTCTCGTTCTTCTTCATCAGATGGAAAGGCCCCTAGCGTGGAATCTGTTGAAGAATCGCCCAACCGAAGTCGTTTTGGGAATAGCAGAATCGTTAGAGGGATTTCTAATATGAAGATCAATCAAGAATCATCACGAGGAAAGGAAGTTTGGGCTCGTCCTCATTGGAGAAAGAATAACGAGAGGGCTGCAAGAAGGGCTCTCGAGAGGGCTAGACTCTACAAACTTCGAACACCATTTGGTCTTGGTTACAAGAATTTCAAGGCCAGAAACCCAAGTCGAATGAACCCGGATCAGAAAATCAAAAGAAACAAGAACATGGCAAACATCATGTGTTATCGCTGTAGTGACTATGGTCACTATGCATCCAAATGCCCACGTAAGTCTATTTCTAAAGTTTTGATACTTGATAAGAATGATGGAATGGAATATCTTGTAAAAGGGACTGATTTGGGGGCATGAGATAACATATGGTATGTAAGTACAACAAGCAAGAGTCATATGACCAGGAATGAATCTTTATTTGAAAATCTTACAAAGACTTTTGGCTTTGAAACAAGGACAAATGAAGGGGAGATGTTATTTACACTACTAGAAAATAGACCTTTAATGACACGCGAACAATGACGCGCAAAAGTGTGTGTTATCGTTTTAGTGTCATACAAGCAAAACTGAGCTTTAATGACACGCAAGTTATGACACACAAACATGTATCATCTTTTAATGTCATATTAAAAAAAACACGAAGCACACTTATTTAATATGGTGTCATCTTTAACATGTCATCTTTTAATTTAACATCCCGCTCGTTTACTTTGCGCGCTGTCTCTGAAAATGAAAAGTCGAATATCATCTGAGGGCAAAAAGGGTTTCATCTTCAATTCAAAGCCCTAACACGCACCAGAGGGCAAGCGACGGCGACTCAAACCTCTCCTCCGGCGATAACACCAGGCACGAGAGGGCAAGCACTCCTCCGCTCGTTAGGGCTTTGAAGCAAACTGACCACGTGTAGAAATTTCTGATTTAAACATTCAGGTATAGAAATCGATAATCACTATCCTTTCTCCAGCGATTTCATCTCTTTCAAACACATCCTGAGCAGGCACGAGAGGTTGGAGTAAATCGATTGACGAGTAAGCCAATCTGATGAGGTATGTTACTATGATGTTTATGACATGTCTATACACCTATCTGCTTACAAAATCCGGAGGTATATCTATCTGAACCATGTTTCAAGTTTCCTAGGGTTAATTCGTTTGCTGTATATCAATTTTTTTGTGTAATGGATGTCAAACTGATGTTTGATTGCTGGTGTTTGGTCAACAGGAACAGAAGTTTTGTTTGGCATCATACTCATGGCACCTTGTTATGCAGTTGAATCTGTAAGCAGTGACTGAACTATATGTGGTGGAATTTTTTTTCTAGTATGTTAATGGTGCATCTTTTGCTTTTGCATTTGTAGGTATTTGTCTTTAGAAATATTGGTTTGAATAATTCATCTTAGTGACATTTATTAATAAAGTGCAGCTGTGAACTTAATACTAAATATGTAAGGTAAAGATGAAAGAAAGTGAGAGTTGGACATCAGTGTGAGAAGCATCAACGGAGTTGAATGAAACCTATGAAAATCTCTGCTAATTTGAAAGTTGAGATTTGATGACCTGTTGTTGAATGAAACCGATGAAAATCTCTGCTAATTTGTGAAATTTTACTATAGTGAATCTCAAGAGCTTTATGAGCATTTTTTTTGGTCCATTTGAGATATAAACAGTTGATATTCTCAATGCCTAGGAGAGAAGTGTTTCTAAACTCGTTTGGTTTTGGTATGCCACCTATTAGACTTCGGTTTTGATTGTAGGTTATGGTTGTTAGATAAGACTTGAAGACGGGGCAAGGAAAGATTGCATCTCAATGTGCTCGTAAGAAATATATATATGTTATCAACTTAAAAAAAACTATTTTATTATTACTTGCTACTTTCTGTTTGGGAATTGCAGATGCTGCCACTGGCTTATATTCTAAACTAATGCAAAGGTTTGCCTTACATTCTTCTAAATCTATTAGCCCTTTCATTCCATACCTAGAATCTACTTTTGATCATCAAAATCCAAAGTTAACTAATGCAAAGGTTTGCCTTTCATTTTGTCTGTGCACCATGTGAATGAAAATACTTCAATTTTGGGACATTAGCTGAATGTTTTTTCTAATAAATAAGTTAAATTTAGCCATCAAAATCTTTTGCGTCGGTGGGAGCATTGTGGGCAAGCCAAAATAGTTGTCACGTATATAAATCAACAGGAAATGTAAGCAGATGTTCTAATTCAATTTCTACAGCTTATTTTCATGAACATCTTTCTTTTGGTCCATGTGTTTATCATGTGTTTTGTATTCTATTAGGAATAAGCTGCTGGAAGCAGCTGGGGAACTTGGCCTTCCAACATATGTCGTCGCTGATGCAGGTCGCACACATGTATTATTGAAATGGGATGTATATTTAGACATCTTTGTGGTCATTTTTAGGTCTCAAATGGTCATTTTTAGGCCTCTGGACATTGGAATACTAGCAACAGGATTTGGAATGGGTGTCTTTTCTTATGTGGTATGTTAATCTGCCCAAAATTCAAGTCCCGGTTGGTTAAAATTATGTGATTAGTTCTATTTACATGATGCTTTTCTGAGTAGCCTGAGATACATATGTTTTTTATTGCAAGGTACCTGTGTTCATAGCTGAAATAGCACCCAAACAATTAAGAGGTGCATTAACAGCTGCAAATCAGGTTGCAGTCATATTCATTTATGAATTTCATATACTAAAATCTCTCGTACACATATCGTTCACTGAAAAACTCGTTATACATAACTTTTTAGTCAGAGAGTTAACCAAGCAAGCATACTACTATTTGATGTGAAAACAAAATCTGCAGGTACTTAATCTGATGTTATAAGCACCGCAAATATGATAAGAAAGTCGACGTGTTCTCTTTTGCAATGATATTGTACCAGGTAATTAATCTGATGTTATAATAAAAGTTGTGGTAAAATGGGCGAGCCAGAGTGACGGGTCTGAATTGGCTCGGTCAAAACGGGTCATTTTGGTTTGGATTAAGATAGGCTTTAACAAAAACGACTACGGGTCAAAACGGATTATTTAAAAAAATGATATACTAAAACCTTTTTAATTGCATTAATACATAACCATGGGATAAACTTAACAACTGGCCATACCAAAAAGTGGTAAAGTACTGAAACAATCTCGATAAAGATCAAGAACTACTAGGTACTCTTTGCAATAATTTGTGTTTTCATGTTTTAAAGATCTTTTACATAGATTCAAGAGTTATGTAGGTTAACAGTTTGAATCTAGAAACGGTTACAGAGGAAATAGTATTTTAATTTTAGGGTTTTTTATGGTTTTTTTTTATTTTACGATTTTTTTATGGAAATTAGGTAGTGATAAATATATTGTCTTATCATCTTTCAGTAATATTTTACAATAATATATATATGTATGTATCTTTGATAATTATTTGTTTAAAATTTTTTTCTTAGGTTGGGGGAAGAAAAGATAAATACACCGATGTGATATTGATGGAGTTTGTGAAGAATGGTCGACTTTTGTATCAAACTTCATTTTTCGGTGAAACTTTGTATTGGCATTACGTTGAATATGTAATCGACTTTGGTTACTTTTAAATGTTTGTTTATATTTTATGAAATGGATTGTTTTACCATGTGTATTTTATTTTGTATTATGAAATGTTTATTACTATTTTATGATATTAATGTGGAAATTAGTAATTCTATAAAAAAAAAATATTTTTTAAACAACTAAAACAATGACACACATTTATGACAAAAAATGCGCGTCATAAATAGATGATACGCAAAATGCGGGTCATCTTCATTCTTGATAAGGCTTTCCTTGACACGCATTGCGTGTAGAGGTGCACAAAAGAACCGGAACCGGAACCGATCCGATGGATTATCCGAAACCGGATCCGGTGAGAACCGGTTTTTTTAGAACCGGTCCGGATATTATGAGAACCGCCGGTTCCGGGACCGGTTCTGGGTTTTTTGACGGACCGGTTAAAAATCGGATTTTTTGGAACCGGTTTTTTTCGGACATTTTGGAACCGGTTCGGAACCGGTTCTAGCCGTTGGGGTTAAAAAAAAACGGCTATATAGCCGTTTTATGGCCGTTTTTTTGTTTTTTTTTTGTTTTTAAGTATTGAAATTTAGTATAAATAGGTATTGGGTGTTTGTGTTAGTTCACCACAACATTCTAGCTCTCAAAACTCAAAAACGCTCTCAAAACGCAAAAAAAACGCTCACGTTAAGCAAAAAAAAAAAAACGCTCTCATGGCTTCCGCTTCCGCAAGCACTCAAAATTCGGTTGGTGGTTCTACTAGCGATGTTACGGTTGTGTCAATACTTCCTTGCTCCCGAAACCAAGAAATATGGGCTTATTTCGATTTATGCGAAATGTCGTACGGCTCGCAAAAGGCTCGTTGCAAACGTTGTGGTAAACTTTTAGCTGCGGCGGGAAATAGCAGTTTAAGGAAACATATTGCTAGTCACGCAAGACACACTCAAGAAGGTGAAAATCAAACTCAAATTGGTAGGGATGGAGGAGTTTGGCAATACAATGTCGAAAGTGTTCGTGAGAGAATGGCACATTTCGTCATTCAAGAAGGCTTGCCTTTTGATCATTTTGATAATCCGCGCTTGACGAGGATGATACAAGAGACGCTTCAACCGAATTACACAAATGTAAGTCGTTCTACTTTGAGAAGAGATTGTTTAAAAATGTGGAAAAGAGCCAAAAAAGAATTAATTTTAGGTTTTGAAAAATTAAATACCGGCATTAACTTAACAACGGACGTTTGGTCCGCTCCACATGGTTTACCCGAATCGTACCTTTGCGTTACCGCACATTGGGTTCAACCGGAGTCGTGGCAAATGATGAAGCGTACGATTGCGTTTGATTATTTTGGATATCCACATACCGGTGAAAACTTATTTTATATTTTAGACTCGGTAATTCAAACTTATAAAATTCAACCGAAAATATTTTCAATATCTTTTGATAACGCTTCAAATAACACAAACGCGGTCGAAAAATTAAAAATAAAATATGAACCGCCTTGTAACGGTGTTTTTTTTCATAGTCGATGTGTTGCACACATCATTAACTTGGTTGTGCAAGACGGTCTAAACGTCCAAGAAATAAGAGACGTAAAAGAAAATTTTAAAGTGATGTTACGTGAAGTTTTTAGCACAAGCAAAAAAAGATATATAAACTATAGAAACGTGTGCCAACAAACGGATTCCATCTTTTTAGGTCCGAATTGGGACGTACCTACTAGATGGAACTCGACTTGGAAAATGTTTGAATCGGCCTTAAGGCAAAGAATTACTTTAAAACATTTCCATGATGAACTTGTGCAAAAGAAACGTTGTTTACAAAAATTTGATAATATAAGTTGGGATATGATCGAGAAACTAACTAATTTGCTTGAGGTTTTTAAAAATGCAACTACATGTTTATCGGGAGTTTATTATCCCACGTCTTCGCTAATACTTCAACAATTATACTTAATATGTAATAAATTAAAAGAGTTTGAATATCACGGCACTATTTTTGAAAAAATGGTAAAACCTATGAAAGCTAAATTTAAAAAATATTTTTCAGAAATGCCGGCCGTTGTTACATGTTCGGCCGCCTTAAACCCAACGATTAATGTAACCGGTGTTGAAACATTAATTGGATCAATATCGGATGATTTAAATATGTTCGAGGAAGACCCAAATTTTGAATCAAATGCAATAAGGGATTTCAATTCGGCTTTTAATAATATGTTTGATTATTATTTACGCAAATATGGTGGAAGTGGTGATCCATCAAATATACGTGAATCAATGGGTTCGGGTTCAACTTCTAGTAGTTCAAGGAACCCGATGCTAAATTTATTTAACACTTTAAGAAACGAAAATACTAAACGAGCTCGTGGAACCACACCAAGTAGCGAGCTTGGGAGATATCAAGCAACCGACTTTATTTCTACTCTAAGATCCGAAGAGTTTGAAAACTTTGATATCTTGAGTTGGTGGCAAGGAAGGGAATCCCAATATCCCGTTCTAGCCGCAATGGCCCGTGACCTACTAACCGTCCAAGCTTCCACGGTAGCTTCGGAATCCGCTTTTTCTCTTAGTGGCAGGGTTTTATCTATTCGAAGAACGAGGCTTACACCGGAATCTATGGAGATGTGTATTTGCTTGAAGGACCATTTGGATGCCGCCGAACGTGTACAACATGTTGCAAAATTAGAAGGCGAGCTTGACGTTGAACAAGAAATACATGAATTCGAAGTAGAACATGGGGCGGCGACTCCACTTTCGGACGAAGAACAAGCTTACGATGAAGCCCAACGTATCTCAAGCGAAGAAGAATGAAAACCGATGTTACAAAGACTACGACGAAGAATATTGAAAACATAATAAATAATTAATGCTTTGTGATTCAATTATGTTTTTTGTATTTTTTTTGTACGAACTATTGTTAAATAACTTAAAAAAATCTACAAAATAAATAAAACATGTATTTTATAGTGTATCTTTGTTAATTTTTAATTTTTTTTTTTTCGGAACCGGTGGAACCGGTTTTTTTTAACCGGTCCGGTTCTAAATATCCGAACCGGTCCCAATAGGTTCCAAGTCTCCACACCCGGAACCGGATCCGAACCGGAACCGGTTCTAATGGATCCGGTTATTGACCAACTTTGACGGAACCGGTCCGGATCCAAACCGGATCCGGTTCCAAAAAAAAACCGATTTGTGCACCTCTAATTGCGTGTCGTAAAGGCGTGTCATAAATGCGTGTCATAAACAGATGACACACAAAATGCGTGCCATCTTCATTCTTGACATTGCTATCCTTGACACGCTTCCGCGTGTCATCTACCCCCTTTTATGACACGCAATGCGTATCATTAAAGGTATATTTTCTTGTAGTGTTACAAAGTGTAAGGCCCCAAACTCGGGAGGACTTATGTATTAGATTTACTCATCAACATATAGCTCTTAAATATAAGACATTTACAATCACAGCGGAAACGACTTTAAACATAACATAAGCAGCGGAAATACATAACTTGTCTTTAATATCCTTGTCTGATACGAAACTTAAACTTATCTTAAAACATAATAAACTTTAAACATAAACGGAATGCCAGACTCTGATCTTCGGGGTAGCTCCTCAAGCCAGCCAAGCATCCAAACTGCTACCTACACTTAACTGATATGCATACTAAAAGTCAGCTAACGTTGAGTGAGTTCTAACGCTTACATAAAACATCTTTTCATATATTAAAGAATAAGGTTTTGCTTGAACATATCTTTACAACCACATGGAAATATCTTTACATAGAGTATCTTTTAACTTTTATTACTATCCGTATTGTCCCAATGGTTCAAGTCCAAAGGCCGACGAATAAGGAGAGTTAACACGATACGTCACCGTAACATTTGTAACAGCCCTGACTAGTGTCAAGACACTGCTACCATACTATTAATTCTATTTATGACTTCTTAGGCTCAAAACCTGCATAAACACTCGAGCCCTACTTAGACACTCAAGCCCTGCTTAGGCACTCGAGCCCTTCTATAGGCACCGAGCCCTTCTATAGGCACCGATGTCACACCCTCAAAATCCACCTGCGGGGTTTTACCGCCGGGCTCGTGACATACCAGGATCTCAGTCATTAGTTACATTGAACGATTCTATATGAGTTTAAGAAAAACCACTAAATATTCAGAGTAAATGTGGAATGCGGAAGCGGAAAGTTTTAACAAAATCTTTGCGCAAAACAAAGGCGCCTAAAACCATGCAATTCAAATAAACAAAGTAAGTTCAATGTTTGAAAACGGATGAGACTCCAATGCATGCCCTAATCTCGTGCTCGTACCTTAGTGACTTGAGAAAACATGCTAAAATGTGTCAACACTAGGTTGGTGAGTTCACAGGTTTCAAATGTAAGTAATGTTACCGGATAAAACAAAAACAATGATATCAATAGGTAGCTGGCCTATAAACATGTTACTAAAGCGTTTCGACAGCGAAGCTGGCTGTTTGTGTTTGATTTTTTTTAGGTCAATTTTACACCCGTTCGACCTCCAGTCGAGTTAGCGTGACTAACGCGGGTAAGGCTTGTCATGCCTAGTAGTACTACTCAAGATTACATCGCTATTCTCTTATATTAAACGGTTCGATATGTAAGGACTTGAATGATATGTTTGCGCTTAGTAAAACAAGTTATATAAAAGAAATGTAAGATCTAACTGTTTGAGGTCATGTTTTCTCCCTCTAGTTTAAAACAGAAAAAGGGGTCGTAAAACTCACCTTAGAATGCGTGCAGATAACAGCTAAGTAAAGACCAGTGAATCTTTAACTGCCACCTATTAACATAGGTCTATGAGTGTGTGTGTGTGCGTGTAGGTTTATATGAACCCTAAGTATCCAAACAATTTCCATTGTTTAAGTGTTTTGAAAATAGTTGTTAGTTTGACCAAGTTTGACTAGGTTTGACCCGACGACCCGTTGGTGACTCGTATAGTGACTTAATATTTGTTTAGTATACTAATACACATAATATACAAATAGTTCATGTTCCATGATACATACACGATTCACAAAACTTCCTAACATGGCAAGCTTTGAACACACAATGTATCTTAATCAACAAAGTTACTATTGTTAGTAATGTATGAACATAGGGTTTCTATAACACGTTTTCATGATCCTAACATGTTTATATAATCATACTAATGCATAAAAGATCATTACATCATGTAATTCAAGTCTAGGAACCAAGTTTCAAAATCCAAAAGCTTCCACTTTTAGTAAGTTATGAACAATCTACGTTATTTCTACAAAACAACACTTTAGCATGCTTTAATACATCTTGTTTAGCACATTAGCATCATCTTACATCATCATGCATGTATAAAACTCATATAAGAATGAAAACCTTTCAATATAATTTCCTCTTTAGGAAAGCCTACGATTTCTAGCTTTGTTAACGAGATTCAATGCACCAAAACAATTACATACAACCTAACTAGCATAATTATAATCATAATCATCATCAGCTACATCTAACATGCCATCCTATAACATCACATAATCAATAAAGTTTCATCTTTAGGCAAGTTATGAACCATACGCAATTAGGGTTTCATCATTAACAATATAATCATCAAATAGATACAATAACATCAAATAAATAAAAAAGTCACCAACTTTATTACAAAAATTCATGTTTGGATGAACTAGGGTTTCACCATAAATCTTGGAATCATAAAATAACGAAATCGGATGGAAAAACTTACGTAGATGCGTTAGCAATGCCTAGGTAGACCAAATACAAGTTCAATTGCAAGAATCAAGATCAAATGGATGGTGTTTAGGGTGACTATTTGTTTATGCTTCAAGGGGGCGGGGGGTTTGGGTCGCGACGACCACGAGAGCAAAAGATTTTTTTTTAAAATTCTATATATATAAGCATGCATGGGTTGAAACATGGGTTATGGGTAATCCATGGGTTATCTAGGGAATCCATGGTTTATTTAAAATCAAGTTTCACTAATAACAATTAAAACCCTTAACTAATATTTTTATAAAATTCTAACATCTATAAAATAACAAACACAGTTAATTTCCGATAAGCATACGCGATTTTACGAAACTTCACATAATTCACATAAAAGTCACGAAACATGTAAATTCACATAATTTACATTAATATAATTGTTCGCAATTATTTTTATTAGTTCACCAATATTTCGGGTTAGACTCGTGTGTGATTCGATAATTCTTTGAATTACCGTTACATGAGTGTTTGTGCAAAAACTGACATATTTAATTAATCCTAATTAAACGTAATGTATGCATGACTAACTGAGATAAATGAGTTTGTATGAATAAATGTTTGAGATAATGATGTTCGTGTTAACGGAGTTAACCTGAAATTGCCGGATGTCACATCATCCCCTTGTTGAAAGAATTTTCGTCCTGAAAATTTGAGTAAAGTCGCTAGTTTTCTGAAACAAAAATTCGAGTTATCACAACCGAGCCCTTCTATAGGCCCTACGTTAGGCACTGAAGCCCTTCTATAGGCACTTAAGCCCAATTATAGGCACTGAAGCCCTACTATAGGAACTGAGTGATATGCATTCCCGAAGGAAAAACATTTCTCTTTACTTTATTTGCTAATTAATGTTTTTAAAACCTCACATTCGTTCTTATAAAAATATCTTTATTGTTCGTAAACCTTTCATAAGCATCATTCTTTGCATAAAACGTTTCTTTTGCCTCTTTTAAACTCTCTATAAATCATGACTGTCACCTCGTTTGTTAGCATAAAATATGTACTAAACACTTTGTTTATTAAGTATGCACACCACCCAAAAAGTAGGCAAGAAAGGGGATTAGAACTCACATGTCTGTCGACAACTATCCTAAATCGGGATGTATAAGTTAAAACTGGTTCTAAGCGATCTACACAAAAGTTAGCACACGAAAACCATCAATACTCATCTAAGTGACACTAGGATCTTAAGTCTCGTCGGACAATAGACCCGGACAGTCGACCCGGACAGTCGGCTCAGACAGTCGGCTCGAACAGTCGACTCGGACAGTCGGCTCAGACAGTCGGCAGTCGACCTGGAGAGTCGGCCCGGCTCCTGCCGGAACTTGCGTTCTGGACTTTTACTCAACAGTCGCTAACCAGGGTTTAAAAATGTACCTCCGTGACACGATGTCTAGAATATGAACCCGTATCATACTCGGGACTCGACGGTACGGACTCTGAATTGGGTGATTCGAACGTCCATGAACTCGTCTCGACTTGATGGTTACACTTTCAAGTAATACCACATTCATCCTTACCGTGAGCTACTGATCACCACCATTGCCGTGAGATTCCATCCACCACCATACTAAGCTTCCTACATGAAACCATCATATCACCACCACCACGAATCGTGAAACATCCTACTTATTCTTTATTTTATCAAAGTTTTATGTTGGGGAAAACTGATTCCAGATTAACAAAACCTTGTCATTAAATGACAAATGTATGTTTTCATTTATAAAATATTGTTTTACAAAAGGATAATATAATTACATCATCCTATATAGGGATTTTCTAACTCCGAGCAGCCACGTCCTCAGGAAGCCTCATTCCATGTGCTTCTTTCCTGCAGTGTTTGGAAAACGTTTTTGAATTAGCTTACGCTATGTAAGTACACTGCATCTTTTCATTTCATTATGAACCCTTTAGGTTCTTATTATTGTTCACGTTTTCTCTGGCTCTCGGCGCCCCTGTGACCATCTTCGGACGTACCTCCGATCACAGTATTTGTATATTTTATGGGTGTGCTAACCCCCTCGTAACCATCTTAGGCCATACCTGCGGTCAGAGTATTGGAAAGGTTCTTATACTCATCAGTATAGACCCCTCGTGTTTGTCACGAAGACTCATTCATTCCTCAACCACGTAGGCTTAGAATCTTTTACTCTTTCAACCCCGTAGGCCTAGAGTTTTCTTTTTAGTTCTCTTCTTTATTTTTTTATTGAGATCCGCCTTACAGGCCGGGTATCTCATTTCATTTGGGACCTTGAGTATCTTTGACTCACAGCCTCCCAAATGTATCAAGCATTTATTCTCATTTCACGTATATGCTTGATTTATTTCCCCCAACCAGTCCTCACCTTAAAACTTCGTAACGCTTTCTCCACGCTGTATCAAAAGGGTTTATATATAGGAAGTACCAGCGGCGTATCCGTCACCATTTTAACACTTCGTGAGTACTCTGTTATTCCATTTTAGAGTTTAGACTCATTTCATCATACTCATTCATATTTGCATATATCATCATGTATTCACATATTCATCATGCATTTCACGTACTCATGTTCATCACGTATTATTATGCATGGTATGCTTTCATCATAGTACTCGTTATATACTGTAAACTGGGGTGATTATCCTTCCAGAGTAGTACCTCCAACAGAGATGTTCCCAGGAAAGAGTGACGGGTCTAGGAGAGATTTATACGCCACTCTTTCCTTAGACAGAACATTCCGTTTGTCAGATAACTACATACCAGTCGGAAGTTCTCCCGTACGTTTACTATATTTCTATTTCTACCTTTTAGTCTATACCCCTAAACATTCTTAATGGTTTCACCACGAAGCATCAAAGAGGTTTATATATAGGAAGTACCAGCGACGTATCCACCACCCCTTAGATACGTCGTGATTACTCCATTATTTCCGTTTAGTGTCTAGACTAATGATGTAGAGTTTAATAACCCCGGTTTATATGTCATTTTGTGTGCGTCTTAGTAGTTTTAGTATGTATTCTTGTTCGGTTTTATGTGTGTTTGTGGTTGTATCTACCTCTCAGGTTTTATGTGCTAAATGAGCAAGAATCGGATGCGAAGCACGAGAGATTAAAAAGTCAAAAAGTCAAATTCCTGGATTTTATGGTCTTCGCGCCACGCGAAGACCTGGGATTAAGTTTTCGCAACACACAAAGAAGTAGAGAGGCGCCCCGACTATTTTGTCCTTCGCGCCACGCGAAGGAATTGGGCAAGGAAGTTCGCGATACATGAAGTTCTGTTTTTATGGGAAAATTGACCTAATTTAGGTTATAACCCTTCTCAGCCCACATTATCAATCATCTCCGATTCCAGCCGTTCCAGGGCTCCAAGAAGGCGATTTCCACCATTGTTAGGTCGATTGTTCTTAACCTTTCATGATTGTAAGTCCTAATACATTAGTTTTGATTGTTGTTATGAGTATGAGTGGCTAAATCTCTTGTAGTCTTCTCCGAGTCTAGGGTTTTGTGAATACTTGTAATTTCTTGAATGATTAGCTTTGGTTTGTAATCTTGATTTGCATGTTAAGCCATATGATTTCATTTATTGATTGAATGCTTTAAACTTCATTGATTGATTTTGAATTGTTGTTCAAGTCTCAATAGTCTCGGGTTTCTTTACACTAGGGACAACTTGGGGGTTGGATTATAGTTGGTTAGTCATTGATGGTTGTGTGAGAATAAGTTTTATTTACAACGGGTTCTCACATTATCACTGAATTCAATTGAACGGTATGACTATGTCTATGTTATCGCTTGCTAATTATCTTGAAATAACTTGTTTTTGTATACCCGAACCCCGGAGAGGATTACCTCTCTCATTATTGTTTTAAACCCAAATCCAAATCATTTGTTATTATTTTCTATCTTTCAAACATTGTAACAAAGTGACACTTTCCACAAACTCCTCGTGGATACGATACTCTACTTACCCTTACTAGTTAAGGTGTTTAAGGATTGTTTTTGACCGACCAAACGACATCGATCAAAATGGCGCAGTTGCCAAAACGGCGCCGTTGCCGGGGAGTTAGTGCGCTTAGTGTTAATTTGTTATTGTTCGCTACAACTCACAAAAATCAAAAACTTCTTATTTACTTTTCTTGTCTTATTTTGTTTTGTTCAGAATTACACGGGGTTTTCTTGTTTGTGTTGTGCAGGTAATTCGTCAGTTGTATGCATCATACAAGGTACTCCAAGAAATCATCTCCATTGCTTTTTTATCCAGAAATTGAGAAGACAGCTAGGTAAAACATGGTTTTTCACATAACTAACAAAGTAGTGCCTTCTCCAACTCAAATGGAGACTAAACAGGATCATGGGAAGCAATCTGATCTGCCTCTTACGGGTCAGTTACCACTAGAACAGCAGCCCACTTCGGGTGTGTTCTCTTCATCTGTTCCTCCACCTAGGACAGATGGAAACCTCAACCAATTCACCAGTCAAATTCCACCATTACCAAGCTTTGGCCAACCTCTACCACAAGTAAGCCACCCTTTTGACTTCAAACCCGAAGCTCATTATTCGTCACCATATGTGAGGATAGTGCCAGATACCATACCACCAACATCACAGCTACCCATGACAAAACCCTCCACATTTCACTCAACCCCCCCCCCCACCAGGCTTTCATCCATACACTTCAGGTTTAGACTATGAGGATGAAGCTGATGGTTTTGATGATGAGTTTGGGGAATATGAGGATGATACGTATGATGTTGACAGAAGGGAGAGACAGAGGGTTAGGATGCCAGTATACAAGAGACAGGATATAGGTGTTTGGTTTGAAAGGCCTAATGATCATCAATTTGATCATAGGTTGCCACAGCAACCACCTCAGCAACACATTCCTGAACCAATCCCACCATAGCAGTAGCCGGTAAACATGCAAAGAAGACCTGGTCCTAGGAATGCGGTCCTCCTGTTGATAATCCGAGAGGCATTCCAAGGGGATATGACAGAGACCCTGTTAGAGGGATTGAAATCCACTTCCGTCCTTCCATTTCTTACAACCCATCTCTAGTTGTTATTCCACAACAACATGGGAGGTCATTTGAAGTTCGTTCCCAGGCAATTCAGAATTTTCCTAAGTATCATGGTCTGGGAACAGAGAAGCCTTATTTGCATCTGAGTGCCTATGATGTGAGGTGCAATACCATTGGGGGACATGGGTTCACACCATATGATGTGAAGCTGGTGTTGTTCCAATTCACCCTAGAAGACAAGGCACAACAGTGGTTTCATTCCTTGCCTTCTGCTTCTATTTACACATGGGTTGATATGCAACAACGGTTCCTAGATGAGTTCTATACCAATCAGAGGACTAGTGATGCTAGGAAGAACATCAAAAACTTTCAGCAAAAATTTGGGGAACTGTTTCATGAGGCCTTCCTTCGATTCAAGATGTTAATCAAGAATTACCCACACCATGGCTTGCAAATGTGGGAGATGTTGAATGCCTTCCATGAAGGCCTGACATATGATGATTCCCGTGACCTCAACTCCATTTCTAATGGTACTTTCGGTACCAATTTTGAGGATGAAGACTGGGACTATTTAGAGAAGATGGCACGAACTTCTAGAGAAAAGCTCAATCTTCAATAAGGGCAAGAAATTTAGTAGTGAGAGCAGTTGAGAGTCCTAGCTCTGAGGCAAACAAGTTAGACAAGTTAGAGAAGCAGGTTACCAATCTGGGCACAGGGGGTCAACCGTATGAGGTATGTGACCGCTATGGAAAGTTGGGGCATAATGGTGCTACCTGCACAGGACAGTATGAAGATGTGAATTATGTGCAAGGGGGTGGTAAGAACTATGACATGAACTCCAACACCTACCACACGGGTCTTAGAAATCATCCTAACTTCCGGTATGGGGATGCCTCAAATCAAGCTAACCCTAATTTTCAAGGTAGTGGTCAAAGAAGTCAACAACCATTCCCACCCCGAAACCAAAACTATAATCAAAGTAACAATCAAAGGGGATATCAAAGGGGGAATGAGTAGGGAGGATCATCTGGATCCTCTAACCAGGCTATTGAGAATGCAGTGATGGATATGGTGAAATCCATCCAGCAGGACTTGCAAAAGAAGAATCAAGCGGACGAGGTGGGTGACAAAGCCGTGCAAGTTTTGACCACTCAAATGGGGTAGTTTGCCACTGAAATAGGTGAATTGAGGAAGAGTAGTAGCAAGCTTCCAAGTGATACAGTGACCTATCCATCTCATCACACCTCGGGGAGCAAAAACATGAAGAACAGTCACGTGGGCAAGGTTAGTACTCTTCGAAGTGGTAAGACTTATGATAACAAGGTTGCGCCTCCACCAACCCTTGTTTATGGTGTGGTGGAGGACATTGATGAACATGCTATCAATGATGATGAACCCGAGCCGATTTCAGTTACACGGGTTGCTTTTCCAAGTCAAAATGAAACACCTTTTCCTAAAACATCATCTACTGTTAACAATTGGGGAGTGTTGCCCCCAAGGGTGCCATTCCCTGCTTCTCTAGTGAATGCAGGTAAACAGGTGGCAGTCAAGAAGAGAGGTCCTCAACACGAGGAAATCTGGGAGCTTTTTAAGCAAGTAAAAATTAACATACCTCTTCTTGATGCAATTAAGCAGATACCAGTCTATGCTAAGTATTTGAAAGGCTTGTGCACTTAGAAAAGGCATAATAAAATTCCTGAAAAGCTTGAACTGAATGCACGAGTCAGTACAATTTTGACTGGTGCTCTTCCACATAAACTCCAAGATCCAGGAGAGCCCATAATTTCTATACAAGTGGGTGATTTTAAAATGAGCAAGGCGCTATTGGATCTTGGAGCGAGTGTGAGCATCCTTCCTGGGAGTTTGTATGACCAGCATGACTTTTGTCCACTGCGTAGAGCCAATACTACTGTGGTGTTGGCTGACTTGACCCCTAAACTCCCAAGAGGGATTGTTCGTGATGTGATAGTGAAAGTGGATCAATTTTACTATCCGGTGGATTTCTTGGTTCTTGACTATGTGCAATCTGAAAAGGTCACTCAACCAACTGTCATTTTGGGTCGACCCTTTTTAGCCACATCCCACTCTTTGATTGACTGTCGCTTAGGCACAATTGATATGACTTTTGGCAATAAAAGGGTCTGTTTAAATATATTTTCAAGTGAATCTAACCCTCTGCCTAGTGATGAATGCTTTATGGAAGACATCATTGAAGGATGCAATCCTCACTTTGAGGATGAGTTCACAGAGGAATGTTTTGTGTGTGACAGGGTTGAACAGGAACTGGAACTTGATTTGCAAGAGGAAGAGAAAGTGGTGGAAGCTTTAGCTGTGAGAGATGGTAGACCTCCATGGACTCATCATGTGGAGAGTCTACCAACAGAGATTGATTCAAGGTTGAAACCATCACTTGTCAACCCCCCAAAGGTAGAATTGAAGGATCTCCCCAAAAACCTAAAGTATGCATTTCTAGGGGAGGATAAAACTCTACCTGTCATCATTGCATCCAACTTGCATGAGGATCAAGAGGAGGCATTACTGAGGGTGCTTCAAGATTACAAGGCGGCAATTGGTTCGACCATCGCTAATCTGAAGGGTGTCAGTCCCTCCATTGTGATGCACAAGATCATCACCGATACAGATGCAATGCCTTCACGGGATACACAACGTCGATTAAATCCCAACATGCGTGAGGTTGTCAAGAAGGAAGTCTTGAAGTGGTTGGACGCCGGGATCATCTATCCCATTTCTGACAGTCCATGGGTGAGTCCAACCCAAACAGTGCCCAAGAAAGCAGGGATACAGGTAGTGACAGGTGATAATGGTGAGCAAATTGCTACTCGGCCGGCAACCGGGTGGCGTGTCTGTATTGATTACAGGAAACTGAATGCTGCCACATGAAAGGATCATTTTCCTTTGCCATTTATTGACCAAATTATTGAGAAGTTATAAGGTGAGAAATTTTACTGCTTTCTAGATGGTTATTCGGGGTATAACCCAATAGCCATCCATCCTGATGATCAGGAAAAGACCACCTTCACATGCCCTTATGGTACCTTTGCCTTCCGGCGAATTCCATTTGGGTTGTGTAACGCTCTGGCCACGTTTCAAAGGTGTATGCTGAGTATTTTATCGGACATGGTCGGGGAGTCACTTGAGGTCTTTATGGATGAATTTTTAGTTTTTGGATCATCGTTTGAGTTGTGTTTGAATGAATTGTCTAAAGTTTTAAAATGGTGTGTGGAAACTAATTTGGGTTTAAGCTGGGAAAAGAGCCATTTTATGGTTCAAGAGGGGATTGTTTTGGGGCATGTGGTGTCCAGTCGGGGGATTGAGGTACACAAGGCAAAAATTAGTGTTATTTCAACATTACCTCCCCCGATGAATGCCAAGGGTGTGCGCTCTTTTCTAGGGCATGTCGGGTTTTACCGTAGGTTTATTAAGGGATTTAGTGTCATCTCAAAACCTTTATGTAACTTACTTCTCAAAGATGTGCCTTTTGAATTTAATAAAGAATGTTTAACTTCTTTTAATGTCTTAAAGGATCATTTGGTACAAGCCCTAATTTTGCAATCACCAGATTGGAATCTTCCTTTTGAAATAATGTGTGATGCTAGTGATTATGCAGTTGGGGCTGTTTTGGGTCAAAGGGTAGACAAAAGACATGTTGTCATTTACAATGCTAGAAAAACCCTCTCTGGTGCTCAGTTAAATTACAACACAACAGAGAAGGAGTTGCTTGCAGTTGTCTATGCCTTAGACAAGTTTAGGTCTTATATTTGGGGTAGCAAAGTAATTGTTTATTCTGATCATGCAGCTGTCCGATATTTGATGGCAAAGAAGGATGCCAAGCCTAGGTTAATCAGGTGGATCCTTTTATTGCATGAATTCGATCTGGAAATCCGGGACAAGAAGGGCTGTGATAATTTTGTGGCTGACCATCTGTCACGAATTCAGAGGGAAGAGGAGGATGCCACTCCTGATATAAATAAGCAGTTCCCTGATGAGTGTTTAATGTCTATTACATCTTCTGATCCTTGGTATGCAGGTATTGCTAATTATTTGGTTACGGGTACTATTCTTGAAGATTAGACCAAGAAGAAGAAGGACAAGTTCTTGACAAAGGTCAACCAGTACATCTGGGATGAACCAGATTTGTTCAAGGTGGGAGCAGACCAACTCATAAGGCGCTGCATTCCTGAATCTGAAATCCCAGCTGTGTTAGAACTTGCACATGCATCGGCATGTGGTGGCCATTTTAGTGACCAAAAAACAGGGCATCGAGTCTTATCTTGCGGGCTATTTTGGCCCGCTATTTTCAAAGATGCGTTTAAGTTTGCTCGGACTTGTACCAATTGCCAAAAGATGGGTAGTGTCACTAAGAGGAATGAGATGTCCATGCAACCAATCCTCGTTGTTGATATCTTTGATGTATGGGGAATTGATTTCATGGGCCCATTCCCAAATTCATTTAGCAATTTGTACATCTTGGTGGCCGTTGACTATGTGTCAAAATGGGTTAAAGCAATTGCCACCAAGAACAATGACCATAGCGTGGTTTGCAAATTTGTACAATCAAGTATTTTTTTTTTCTGGATTTAGGCTTCCCCGTGTGATCATAAGTGATGGAGGATCCCATTTTAAGAACTTTCATTTTGGCAAACTTTTGAAACGCTATGGTGTAGACCATCGGATTGCCACTCCATACCATCCATAAACAAGTGGATAAGTGGAGGTGTCCAATAGGCAAATCAAATAAATTTTGCAGAAAACAGTACGGTCTGACTGCAAGGATTGGTCAAACAAACTAAATGATGCCTTGTGGGCATACCGTACTGCATATAAAACACCTATTTGCAATACTCCATATCGATTGGTCTACGAGAAGGGATGTCACTTACCTGTAGAATTGGATCATCGAGCATTATAGGCTATTAAGAATGTTAATCTTGATTATGATGCTACAGGTAAGCAAAGACAGTTGTGCTTGAGTGAGTTGTAGGAACTAAGGGATGATGCATATGAGAGTGCCTCGGCCTACAAAGATAAAATGAAGAAGGTGCATGATGCAAAGATTGGGTTGAAAACCTTTGCAATTGGGCAAAAGGTGTGGTTGTTCAACTCAAGGTTGAAGCTTTTCCCTGGCAAACTGAAGAGTAAGTGGACCGGTCCTTACTTGGTGACCAAAGTGGGTCACTCAGGTGATGTGGAGATCGAGGATTTTGAGGACCATTTGAGGCAAACAGTGAATGGCCATCGCCTAAAGTCATACTTAGAGCCTAATGACATCAATGGTCCGAACAATCAAGTTGAGGTGTTGTTCTTGAGCATTCAAGAAGAGGGAGACACGTAACTAATCTCAGGTACACCGCGTTTGGCTGAAGACGTTAAACTTAGCGCTCTTAGGAGGCAACCTAAGTTTTACATATGTCTAGTTTTTGTTTTAGTGCATGAACGTTGTGGGTGTGTTCCCTAGAAACCCTCACGAGACTAAACTCGTCCACTCAGGCTACCGAGGGGTTTAAATGGCTTGGTGCATACGCTAAATGCATCTGTAATGCCTACGAAAGTGAGTTAGAACTTTATTGCTTTGTTTCTTTGTTTTTGTGTGTTTAACCAAGTGTGGGGAAGCCTTTGAAGTGTTTTGAGCTCATCTATGTGCCATTGAGGGCAATGCACAAGTTCCGGGGGGTAAGGCACCATGTGTAGAGTTATGTAAATTTTGAAGTTTTTCGGTATGTTTTTGTAGTTTTTCTAATTTTTGCAGGTGTTCGTGTCGATTTTGGTAACAAAAATAGTGGGGAATCACGTTCTAGGTACGCTTTATCAAAAGGGTTTATATATAGGAAGTACTAGCGGCATATCCACCACCCTTTTAACACTTCGTGAGTACTCCGTTATTCCATTTTAGAGTTTAAACTCGTTTCATCATACTCATTCATATTTGCATATATCATCATGCATTCACATATTCATCATGCATTTCACGTATTCATGTTCATCACCTATTATTATGCATGGTATGCTTTCATCATAATACTCGTCATATACTGTAAACTAGGGTGATTATCCTTCCAGAGCAGTACCTACAACAGAGATGTTCCCAGGAAAGAGTGACGGGTCTAGGAGAGATTTATACACCACTCTTTCCTTGGAAAGAACATTCCATTTGTCAGATAACTACATACCATTCGGAAGTTCTCCCGTACGTTTACCATATTTCTATTACTACCTTTTAGTCTATACCCCTAAACATTCTTAATGGTTTCACCACGAAGCATCAAAGATGTTTATATATAGGAAGTACTGACGGCGTATCCACCACCCCTTAAATACGTCGTGATTACTCCATTATTTCCGTTTAGTGTCTCGACTAACCTTTCATTACCTCGTACCCTCGTCATATTACATATCACATACACATGTTTTTTAAACACACCGGGTTTTGTTATAAATAAATAAATATTCTAATAAATATTATGGTGAAAATAGTATTTTAGAAATAAGTGGAAACAAGTGGGTTTGAAGTTAGTAATGGAGTTATATTAGTTTTTAACTAATTATAGAATGAAATTGGATGAAATGGAAGATGAGGGGCTAAACTTGTAAATATGGCAAATCTGCCATATTTGACTTGGTGAAGTCAAAATTGGGTCATTTGTATGTGTGTTGGTCGATGTTTGCAAGACAGAAAACGGAGAAAAGAGGAGTTGGAGCTAAATCGTGCTTTTGAGCTTGATTTCGTGAAGGTTTTGGCTCACACAACACCTTCCTAACATCAAGTAAGTGTTAATCATCCTTTTAATTCCACCATTGATGTGTTCTTGGTGGGTTTTGGGTAAAATCCGAAAATTTGAATGCATGTGGTAAATTGGTGTTAGATTGATGATAATCTAGCTAAACTAAAGGTAAAGAATGATGATTAACATCCTAGAACCCTTTGATTTTGATTATGAGAAGCTAGGGTTCATATGGGAAAATTGGGGGTTTTTGGATTATGATGATAAGATGATAAATTAATGTTGATTAAGTGTTTATAGGATGTTAGACACTTTAACAAACACCAAATTAACTTAATAATAACTTTTGAATGAAAAATTAGTGTCAAGGAATTGGAAAGAAAACTCAAGTAGGTGAGTTTGGATTGAAAGAGTGTGTTTGGATTTGAGTATAACTCAAACGGGTCAGTTTGGGTTGGAAATAGGAAATTGGGTTGTGAACCCTATTAAAATGTAATTTTGGTGTATGACGGATTACTAAACTAGATGAATATGTTTAGGTAATCAAATTGCAAAACGTGAAGTGGAATAGGGACGTTCAAATCCACAAGGTAAGTGCTTTAGCACTTACTTAGTTATTGATGATAAATGGTGTTGTATGTAATGTTGTATGCATAATGTGTTAAACGGAATAATGTGTTATGTGTTATGAATGTGTATGAAAGTGAATTAATAAGTGAATGAAATGTAGTTATAGTTTTTATACTATAATGGAAATGTGGATATGGAGTTATGGTCTAAGGACCGTAATAGATATGTGGATATGTAGTTATGATCTAAGAATCATAATGGAAATGTGGTGATGAAGTTATGGCCTATGTGTCATAATGGAAATGGAAATGTGAATAGCATGACTATGAAACGAAAAGGGCGAAACTTGTAGGTGAATATGCAAGTGATAGGTTGCCTAATGACAAATTGGGTGGAAACGGGTCAAATGGGTTAATGGGTGAAACAAGTAGAATTTTACTTGTTTGTTATGTTTTATCTTCATTACTAATGGTGATATGTTTATTTGGTTATGTAGGAAAAGCTCCGATGTAGTCCAAGTCAAGTCCAAGGCGTTGGCGGGTTCTCGTATGCGAATATGACGTTTTTGGGGGTTAAATGGAAAACCTTAAAAAGGGATGTAAATTGATACCCAAAATTGTGTTTTGTGTATGTGAATGTTGTTTTGAATGTTTTTATCAAAAACCCATGTGTTTGGAAATTTTTGGTGTCATCTTAAAATGAAAAATGGTGGAGTTTTGGCTAAGTGTTGAAAATTTCACAGGTCCCTAAACTTTCTGTGAGAAAGTGGTCTTCACACTACGGGAAGAAACCAGGTCAGGTCTTTGCGACACGCGAAGACTTGGCTTTCCGGATTTTCCATTTGGGACTCCCTCGCGGCACGCGAAGGGAGGGGCCCAGAAGTTCGCGACACGCGAACAGTAAAAAAAAAAAAACATTCTTGGGTTAAATGCTTCCGCGTGTGTAATGGTTTATTTTAGCTGGTGTTTTAAAAGTAGTGTGTTAAAACTTGGTATCAGAGTGATGGTTTAAGGGATTTGGGGTGCGAGGCACCAAACTCAAACCGGATGCTCTTGATATAGGGGAAATGATATGAGAATCCATGAAGGACTTGATTAAGACTCGGAGCTTGCGGAAATGAAAGGTTAGTAACGATTTGATAAAGTGGATATATATATATGGTGTATATGTATATGTATGATTGAATGACAAGTGTTATGTGTGTCGAAACTTGTTTTGTGAATTGTTATATGAATATAATAATTGCACTTGGGCATAACGTATTATTAAACATGTCTGGCCAATATGATTAATAAGACGAGATGTGCAAGGGTCTTTATGATAACCATATGATAATGAACATTTGCAAGGATTAGGTGAAGGTGATTATATATGTATGTATGAATATAGGTAACTATATATATACTTAATACATAAGAATGTAAGTGTGATGGATACTTTAGGTATTGAAAGTGTAAGGAGGTTAAGGTGTTTTTGTTCTAATTCTCAGCTAAGAGATGGCAGACGATGCGAATAGGGAACCGTTGGATCTAAGAATACAAGAAATGATAAAGGAAGAAGTGGCTAAGGCATTTGAGCAAGCCACGTCTTTGTTGATGGAAGAAATGAGAGGGGCTATTAAGCTTACTCTCGAGGAAGTATCGAAAGAGAAAGAGAAGGAACCGCAAGGTTGTACTCTTAAGGAGTTCATGGTAATCAAGCCAAAGGAATATAACGGGCAAGTGGACCCGATCCTTAGCAACAGGTGGGTGGTGGACATGGAATCCAACTTTGAAACGACAAAGTGTAAACCCGAAGACAGGGTGATGTTTAGTGTCCCTCTATTGACGGGAAGGGAAAGGAATGGTTATTGAATCTCCTAAAGGAGAGGGGTGATTTGGGTGTGACCTCCATGACTTGTGAGGAGTTTAAGGCGGCTTTTCTGAAATACCACTGCCCACAAGCCGCTGTTGATAGGATGACTGAGGAGTTTCTCCTCATGAGGCAAACGACTGAGATGATTGATGAGTTGGAAGGGACCTTCTTTGATCGCGCCAAGTTCTGTCCGGACGTGGTGTCGACTGAGAAGGCGAAGATTGACATATTCTATGCTATGTTAACGGTGGAGTTCAGAGATAGCATATCTCTTTCCTCTTTTACGACACTTGTGGACTTGATAAATAGGTGTCGGGAAAGAGAGGTGGAGTTGAGGAGGCAAGAGGTGAAAAGAGAAAGCGTGAAATTGTGGATCAAGTTGTGAAGAAGATAAAGGGCGGGAGCCCTAGTAAGAAGCCTTTTAGCAAGTTCTCACCTCGAGGATGCAAAGTTTGTGGGAAAGAGCATTTTGGGGAATGTAGGAATGGAACTTCGAGTTGTTATAAATGTGGGAAGCCAGGGCATATGGCAAATCAATGCCCGAGTCAAATCCGTATATGCTACAATTGTTATATGCCCGGGCACAATAGGGCGGATTGCCCCGAGCTGAAACAAGGTGGGAATGAAAGGAAGGTTGAAATACCAAAGCCAAAGGGTAGAGCTTTCCACATCTCTGCAGAAGAGGCAAAGACGAACTCGGAAGTGGTGTCAGGTACATTCAAGATTAACTCTTTACCTGCACTAGTTCTTTTTTATTCAGGGGCTAGTCATTCGTTTGTGTCTTTGAAATTTGTTAAGCATTCTTCGTTTCTAAGTAGCAAATTAGATGAACCCTTAGAAATCGAGGCGACAAATGATAAGAGTTTCCTAGTGTTTGATATTTATAGAAATTGCAAGTTAAGGGCGGGGGTGAAACGTTCCTTATTGATTAAATTCCTATGACCATGGGGGATTTTGATGTGATAGTGGGGATGGATTGGTTGTCTATGAACAAAGCGAGTATCTTGTGTGGACCTAAGGCGATACAACTCGATTCGCCATCAGGTGAGTCCATTTACATAGAAGGTGAGAAGAAAGGTAAGATTAAGTTATGTTCTTATGTGAAGGCAACAAAGTACATAGTGCGTGGGTGCAAGGCATTCATGGCTTGCGTTGAGGATGTGACTGAGAAAGTGAAAGATATTCGTGATGTTCCGGTTGTGAATCAGTTTGAGGATGTGTTTCCAAATGAATTACCGGGGGTTCCACCGGAGAGGGAAGTAGAGTTTGGAATTGACTTGATACCGGGTGTTAAGCCGGTAGCCAAAGCACCTTATCGGTTGGCACCGCTGGAGATGAAAGAGCTAATGGAGCAATTACAAGAACTACTTGATAAAGGTTTCATTAGCCCAAGCATCTCGCCTTGGGGTGCACCCGTTCTCTTCGTTAAAAAGAAGGACGGAAGCATGAGGATGTGTATGGAATATCGGGAGTTGAACAAGTTGACGGTGAAGAATAGGTACCCTTTACCTCGGATTGACGACCTCTTCGATCAATTGCAAGGGGCGTCATGGTTCTCTAAATCTGATTTGAAGTCCGGGTATCATCAGTTGAAAATGAAAGAAGGTGATGTTCATAAGACAGCTTTTCGCACTTGATACGGTCACTACGAGTTCACGGTTATGCCATTCGGTTTAACCAACGCCGCGGTTTTCATGGATCTTATGAACCAGGTGTGTAGACCGTTCCTCGACCGTTGGGTCATAGTGTTTATTGACGATCTTCTCATTTATTCAAGAAGCGAGGCTGGTCATGTTTGTCATTTGCGTGAGATTCTTGAAGTTTTTCAAAGGGAAAAGCTTTATGCAAAATTTCCTAAGTGTGCATTTTGGTTGCGTGAAATCCAATTTTTGGGTCATGTGATTAATGAGAAAGGGATTACAGTCGACCCATCCAAGATAGTGGTGGTAAAAGATCGGTCATCACCGAAGACGCCTTCGGAGATTAAAAGTTTCTTGGGATTGGCGGGTTATTATCGGCGGTTTATTGAAAACTTCTCTCGGATTGCTTTGCCGATGACGAAGTTGACGCAAAAAGAGACTAAGTTTTTATGGGGTTCCGAGCAAGAATCTGCCTTTCGACTCTTGAAAGAAAAGTTTACTAAGGCGCCTGTTTTATCCTTGCCGGACGGGATTGAAGATTTTGTGGTGTATTCGGATGCCTCGCATTCGAGGTTGGGTTGTGTTTTGATGCAAAGGGGGAAAGTAATTGCCTATGCATCTAGGCAATTGAAAACTCACGAGGTGAATTACCCCACCCATGATTTAGAACTTGCGGCCGTGGTTTTTACGCTCAAGATTTGGAGGCATTATTTATATGGGGCTAAGTGTACGATCTACACGGACCACAAAAGTCTCAAGTATTTATTTGACCAAAAGGACCTCAATATGAGGCAAAGGCGTTGGCTTGAATTGGTCAAGGACTATGACTGTGAGATGCTCTATCATCCGGGTAAAGCAAATGTGGTGGCGGATGCTCTTAGTCGGAAGACGAGTCATGCATCTATTAAGGTGAAGTCATTTAAGATGACAATTTCATCATCTCTTATTGATGAAATCTGGGATGCTCAAGTGTTAGCACTTGGTGGTGATTTGAAGAAGGAACGGATGGTTGTTTATGTTGATAAGCTTGGGGAAAATAGCACGGGTTTGAAGACATGCTTTGATAGAATTTGGATTCCTAGGTTGTCAAGTGTTTTGACAACTATTTTATACGAGGCGTAAAAATCCAAGTATTATATCCATCCGAGGGCCATAAAGATTTTTTTTTGATTTGAGGTGTCATTTTTGGTGGCCGGGTATGAGGCGTGATATTGTTAAGTATGTGGAGAGGTGTCTCACATGCTTAAGGGTAAAGGCGGAGCACCAAAATCCGTATGGAAAGCTTCAACCGCTTGAAATATCGCTTTGGAAATGGGAGAATTTAACCATGGATTTGATCACTAAACTACCAAGGACTCGAAAAGGCTATGATGTGATATGGGTAGTAGTGGATCGGTTGACAAAGAGTGCACATTTCCTTCCTATTAAGGAAACGTATTCTTCGGATAGATTGGCGGAATTGTATGTGAAGAAAATTGTGTCACGTCATGGTGTGCTAGTGTCGATTATATCGGACCGTGATACGAGATTTACTTCTCGTTTTTGGAAGAAATTCCATGAGGATATGGGGACTAGATTGAATCTTAGCACCGCTTATCATCCACAAACAGATGGTCAAAGCGAGCGAACGATTCAAACGCTCGAGTATATGTTGCGAGCGTGTGCATTGGATTTTGGGGGGAATTGGGACGACCATTTACCGTTGGCGGAATTTTCTTATAACAATGGCTACCATTCTAGTATTGGTATGCCGCCTTTTGAGGCATTGTATGGGAGGAAATGTCGAACACCCGTGTGTTAGGGTGAAATTGGCCAACGGGAACTTGGTAGTAAAGAGGTGGTCAAGGAAACTAATAGTAGTATTGACCAAATAAAGGCTCACTTGAAGGCGGCTCAAGATCGCCAAAAGTCTTATGCGGATAATAGAAAGTGGGCGATCGAGTTTCAAGTGGGGGACTTTATGCTCTTGAAAATCTCTCCTTGGAAAGGGGTGATACGGTTTAGGAAACGGGGGAAGTTAAGTCCACGTTTCATTGGACCGTTTAAGGTGATAGCAAAGGTGGGTGCGGTAGCTTATTGTTTGGAGTACCGGAGGGACTAAGTAGACTTCATAACACGTTTCATGTGTCCCATTTGCGAAAATGTCTAGCGGATGAGTCTACTTTTGTTCCATTGGATGATATTGAGATTGATGAAAAGTTGAATTATGTTGAAGAACCGGTGGCAATCTTGGATAGAAAGGTGACGCGTTTACACAATAAAGAGATTAGCCAAGTTTTGGTGAGGTGGAAACATAAGAAGGGGGCGGAAATGACTTGGGAAACCGAGGAGGAAATGCTCAAATATTATCCGAACCTTTTTTATGTGAAGTCGGGTTTCGGGGACGAAACCCAAATAAGGGGAGGTGATTTGTAACGAACAAAAATCCGGATTTCGTTATAAATAAATAAATATTCTAATAAATATTATGGTGAAAACAATATTTTGGAAATAAGTGGGTTTCAAGTTAGTAATGGGGTTATATTAGTTTTTAACTAATTATAGAATGAAAGTGGATGAAATGGAAGATTAGGGGCTAAACTTGTAAATATGGAAAATCTGTCATATTTGACTTGGTGAAGTCAAAATTGGGTCATTTGTATGTGTGTTGGTCGATGTTTGCAAGACAGAAAAAGGAGAAAAGAGGATTTGGAGCTAAATCGTGCTTTTGAGCTTGAATTCGTGAAGGTTTTGGCTCACACAACACCTTCCTAACATCAAGTAAATGTTAATCATCCTTTTGATTCCACCATTGATGTGTTCTTGGTGGGTTTTGGGTAAAATCCAAAATTTTAAATGCATGTGGTAAATTGGTGTTAGATTGATGATAATCTAGCTAAACTAAAGGTAAATAATAATGATTAACATCCTAGAACCATTTGATTTTGATTATGAGAAGTTAAGGTTTATATAGGAAAATTGGGGGTTTTTAGATTATGATGATAAGATGATAAATTAATGTTGATTAAGTGTTTATAGAATGTTAGACACTTGAACAAACACCAAATTAACTTAATAATAATTTTTGAATGAAAAATTAGTGTCAAGAAATTGGAAAGAAAACTCAAGTAGGTGAGTTTGGATTGAAAGAGTGTGTTTGGATTGAAAGAGTTTGTTTGGATATGAGTATAACTCAAACGTGTCAGTTTGGGTTGAAAATAGGAAATTGGGTTGTGAACCCAATTAAAATGTAATTTTGGTGTATGATGGATTACTAAACTAGATGAATATGTTTAGGTAATCAAATTGAAAAACGTGAAGTGGAATCGGGACTTCAAATCCACAAGGTAAGTGCTTTAGCACTTACTTAGTTATTGATGATAAATGGTTATGTATGTAATGTTGTATGCATAATGTGTTAAACGACATAATGTGTTATGTGTTATGAATGTGTATGAAAGTGAATGAAATGTAGTTATAGTTTTTATACTATAATGGAAATATGGATATGGAGTTATGGTCTAAGGACCGTAATGAATATGTGGATATGTAGTTATGATCTAAGAATCATAATGAAAATGTGGTGATAAATTTATGGCCTATGTGTCATAATGGAAATGGAAATGTGCATAGCATGAATATGAAATGAAAAGGGCGAAACTTGTAGGTAAATATGCAAGTGATAGGTTGCCTAATGACAAATTGGGTGAAAACGGGTCAAATGGGTGAATGGGTGAAACAAGTAGAATTTTACTTGTTTGTTATGTTTTATCTTCATTACTAATGGTGATATGTTTATGTAGTTATGTAGAAAAAGCTCTGATGTAGTCCAAGTCAAGTCTAAGGCGTTAGCGGGTTCTCGTATGCGAATATGACATTCTTTATACCCAAAATTGTGTTTTGTGAATGTGAATGTTGTTTTGAATGTTTTTTATCAACAACCCATGTGTTTGTAATTTTTTTGTGTCATGTTAAAATGAAAAATGGTGGAGTTTTGGCTAAGTGTTGAAAATTGCACAGGTCCCTAAACTTTCTGTGAGAAAGTGGTATTCGCTCCACGCGAAGAAGCCCGGTCAGATTTTCGCGACACGCGAAGACTTGGACTTCCGGTTTTTCCATTTCGGACTCCCTCGCGGCACGCGAAGGGAGGGCCACAGAAGTTCGCGACACGCGAACAATAAGTAAATTAAAAAAATAAAAATAAATCTTGGTTTAAATGCTTTCGCGTGTAATGGTTTATTTTAGTTGGTGTTTTAAAAGTAGTGTGTTACATTACAAATCGTCATGGAATCGTTATGACCACCACTAACCACCATCAACTACCATCCCTATTAGGCATTATACCACCATGGCTAACCACCATCACCCGAAACGGCCTGCTAACAACCAACCGCACCACCATCGTGAAGCTCACACCCATCCTGTAGATCTAACAACCTTTCCATTGTCATAACCTCATCACCACCATAACTACTATGAACAGGGCCGGTCCCGAGAATCTTTAAAAAGTTCTGGGCCCTGGACATGTAAAAAAAAAATGGGCCCCTATAATATAATTATCATATTATATAAAAAAAACCTTAATACGACAATAATAGTTATAACAATAATTAATAAAACAAAAGTAATGTACCAAAATGATCGATATTACTTACTTATGTGAATCGTGAGGCTCTCCTAGCGTTTTTGAAAGCAAAGCTCTCGATCAAGTCTTCATAATTCATAGTCTCTAATGTATCACTTTCAATAGATATCATCGCTAAACCGTTAAGTCTTTCTTGGGACATTGTCGATCTTAAGTAGGACTTCAACAACTTTAACTTTGAAAAACTTCTCTCCGCTGAAGCCACCGTTACCGGAATACTCAACAACACTCTATATGCAATTGATGCATTAGGAAAAAAACCGAACCGATTCAGATTGTTTAAAGCATCAATAGGCCTAATGATTTGACTAGTTATAAATGTCTCAAACAACTTCAACTCCAAGTATAATTCATTGACATCAATATCAGATTCTTCTTTATACTTCAATGCATCTTGAAGGCGATAACAACACAATTTGAGATCTTTTTCATCAAGCTCCTTCAACTTTTTAGGAAACAAAAAGCCAAATAGTCTTTCAAAATCTTTGTATTGTTCGAATCGTGTTTCAAGGGAAGCAATCGCTTGATCAACAATACATAAAAAGTAATTAACTTTAAAATCCTCCTCGGGTGAAAATAAAACTTCTTCACTTGAAGTCTCATCATATTGTTTTTTCCTACGTATCAGACGCCTTTGCGGGAATATCGTATCAACACCCAATTCGTTTGTAATTTCTTTTGCTTCGTCAATCGCCTTAGAAAACCTCGTTTCTCTATAATTCTTGAAGTATTTAATCAACTTGTCTACTTCAATACCAACATCAAGAAGCATATCTTTCGATTGCAACCTTTTACTAACCAGATTCACCTTTGTTAATATTTCATACCAAATGACGATTGATACCAAAAATTCAAATTCATCAACTTCTTTCGTTGCTAGTGATTTAGCTTCGCTTTGAATTTTACTAACCACATTGACCTTTGTTAATATATCAACACCCAATTCGTTTGATTCAAACATTAATCAAACAATAATATAAATTTATACCTTTTGATTTTAAAGGCAAAAAAGAGTCCACAGCAGTCCAAGAAGAAAGAGTTAGGTTTCTGCATACTGCTGCAGTCCACGAAACCCACGATGATCTCTTCTCTTCCCGCTAGGCTCGCTGGGTTCGCTGGGCAATGCCCTGGATGGAGGATCGATCGATGAGCAGGCAGTCCAAGAGCCGGCCGCTCGCTGCTGTGTTCCTTCTTTTTTCTTTCTTTTTTTTCACTTATCCAACTTAAGCCCAGCCCATCTTATTTATTATCTATTGGGCTTTTTTTAAATTTTAAAATGGATAAATACAAGAATTATAATATTAATAAGATTGGGTCTTTTTTTATAAAAAAATTATATGTAATATATATATATATATATAAAAAAAAATTTAAAAATGCGGGCCCCTCGGAATACCGGGCCCTGGGCGGTCGCCCACACCGCCCCCCCCCCTCTGGGCCGCCCCTGACTATGAACTACCATGAATCCGTACAGCCATCACCTCCGTGGAGCTTCCGCCAACCACCATACGGCCGCTAATTAACAGCCTCCTCTACCACTGTCGCCCACATACGAACCACCACTCTTCACTGTAATCCTCATACATCCATCTCCATCTCCATCTCCGTTAAAGCTTGCCCAGACGCCATCATTGCCGTCGCGAGCTACCACCCAGGTCATCATCACTGCTGTTATCTGCCGTTAACCATCGTACCACCTACCACTCTTCCTTATCGCCATCACGAGGCTGTCACCAACACCATCACCCTGCCGCCGCCGTCGTGGTCATCCATCCAGCCCCCTTTTGTCACCGTCGTTGTGAGCCGTACACGACCCCCTGGTGCCGGAGACATCATGCTATCGTCTTCCCTGTCCCCGTCGTCGTCGGCGAGTCATAACCACCACTTTTCTTCTCTCTTTCTTGCGCGATTCCAGCTTGACAATGACGTCCATGAGATTGCTTCGGTCCAGAACTAGCCGTCTCCATGTGAACCGAGTAGTATTTCCAGGCTTAAGGGGCTAATCTGAGGTGATGGTGGTGTTTGGTTTCCGAGTTGCAGGTCACGAAGGGGGAAGATGAAATGGGTTTGTGAGGATGGAAGGGAGGATGAAGGTAAACGGGTGTGGCGGCTGTGATAAAAGGGTTTAATTGATTTTCCACTTTGCTCCCTTCATGTTTGAAGTAATTACATTTCCAGCTTTTAATTTAACTACTAGTTCAACCATTGTGCCATTCATTCGATCTCGACAACTTTCGTGCTAAATGAAACCACATGTTTTAACTTATGAGGAATTTGGGATGTTACACAAATAGAGTAGGGAATATTAGAATCTTTATTAGTGGAAAAAATAGAAAAATACCGAGTATGTTTCATATCCCTACCCTAAAGAAAAATGTCCTTAGTCTAAAAGAATTGGTGACCCAAGGTTTTTCAAATAAGAATGGATGGTGATAAATGTGAGATAACAAAGATGTTTAAGGGTGATCACGTGAATGATCATCAAGAATCCATTGATCAACAAAATGATGAAGAATACTTTGAAAATGAGAAGGTTTATCTTGAAGAATACTTTAAACATCTAGATCCTAACACTAATAAGGGTTTAGAGGATAAGAAACAATTTAAGTTTGAAGGTTTGAACTACACGGAGGAAGAAGCGGATTGGATTTCGAACTACATTGATATGAGGCGCAAAGGAGAAACATACGCAACACCCTCGATTATAAGTTGTGTTACGTTTCTTAATATCCTTCAAGTTCATACTTTATTCATGAAGTACAAGATCGCCTTCAAAACCGAGTTCACAAGATTGGTCAAATGGTTCAGTAAAGACTTCCTAAGCATGCAAGATAGAATCTTTACACCAACGCTTGAAAGTGGTGAAGAAATTGATCTATTCGGTCTCTACATCTATGTACAAGAGGAAGAAGGGTTTCAATCGGTGACACGGGAAGAAAGTGGGCACTAATCGCTGCAAAAGCTTGGTTTTGAGACTAACAAAGCACAAGAGATCAAGAAAGCTTATGCACAATACTAAGCAATCAAGATGAAGAGATGGCCGAAGGAAGCACTACCAACATTGGAGAATCAAGTCAAGCAAAACCGAAGTTTAAAAGCCGTGGTGTTAGTGCAATCCGTGACTTTCCAAAGGGATGTGGTCCATGCATGCATGAGGATGTTGAAGATTATGGAGACAGTGAAGATGAAAGCAATGAAGAGGAAGATCCAAGCGAGGACATGGAGGAAGACCCGGATACTACATCCGGAACAAGGGAACTCTGAAGAAAGGCTGCTGTGATCAGGTCACTGAAGGATTAAAGGGGAGATGTTGGACGTAAATAATAATCCTTCATTGGGCTTGTATCTATTTCATTTATGTTTCGTCTACTAATGGGTCAAGACATTTATATTTAAGTTAATGGGTCATGAACTATGTCAAACATTAAGTTTGTTTGTTTGGGCCTGTGGCCAACAAACAAACCCAGTCCAAAGATTCATAGGGTAAAAGTCATGACTTTGATTTGAATCGGTATCATTGACGGTTTCTTGATGAAACGTCACACCGGTTCATCTCCATATATATGTATTCAAGTTCCTGAATGAATTAACAGTTCGTATTCTTTTCTGTCCAAAATTACGCTTCTGTGTTTTCTGTTTCCATTATCGCACAACACATACACAAAGAAACCAATCCATACTTCTGTTTGTTTTACTTGTTCATACATCATCATCATGTTCAATCGAAGAGGCTGCAACAAAATTCTGAGGCCTGGAAATACTACAGTTTGGACCCAAACATGCGTTGACTGTTGGCTTGGAAAAGTTGATATTCAACTTAAGTTTCTGAAAGAAAATGAAATGGGAATATATTTTCATTCTGTTGGCAAACAAAAATCAAAACTCTTTAAATTACAAAAGAAAATTATGAATTCAAGTGCAGAGTTATGCTATTTGCCTCTGCTGTTTAAACTTCTATTTTTATGTTATAGTTTGTAGTGAAATTTATTTACATATTTTTATTAGAAAGGGCATTTAAATGGAATTCTATTATTATAAATGGAGAATGTTCTTTTGTTTCCTTTTAATTATATGTTAATTGTGGACCTAACAAACAAATGAAGAGCTGTTTGAACCATTTGAGTCTGCAGATTGATGTTTTGACTTGTCACATATTTTTCTAGTCTACCTTGGGCAGCAGAGAAATAGATTAATAGAATATGAAAATGAAAATGAAGCACAAAAACAGTCGATGCATATGATTGAGCCATGAAAACGATTTGTCCAAAAAAAATGTCAAACTTAGATAACCATTATTTGATTTGCAATTTTCAATTGGAGTCGATTATTTGTCCTCAATTGCTATTACTAATCTGTAGCTGAGACATGACTGTCAAACATGCTAATGTGTATTAAAATGACCCATTTAAATTTTTAGTTGGATGTATAAGTCTAGTAAAGTGGGTTCAAGTCAGTTTAATCCATTTAAACTTTTAGTTGAAAATATTATGCGTATTAAAATGAGTTCGGGTCATTTGTCCCATTTAATAGACTAAAAGTTGGATAATATTGCTAGTATTGTTGCTATTAAGGTAAGTTTATTGAAATTTGAGAATTGTTACCTTTTGTTATTTATAATTAAACAGGTTGGTTATCCATTTTACAGCAGTTATGTTGCCGAATTTTAGTAAAAAAATTAATGTACATTTATTTTTTCTTTTAATACAGGCAAGAATTGAAGAGGAGTTTAGGAGATCGACTAGCGAGGTTGCGAATCATCATCAATTAATGAGATCGAGTGTATCGAACGTGCCATAGGTCGGCGACATGGGCATATACACGGCGTTGGTCGTGTTGTGAGGGGTGTGACCCCCGATGTGTCTAGTGCATACCCACCCCCACCACAACAATGGCAACAACAAGTGGATGTACGGGTAGAACCACTCGAACAACAAATGCAACAACAACAACACCATACGGAAGAAATACAACAAATACATCAAGTGTTTCAACAACAACTGGAATCTATACTACAAGAAATGCCATAGCAACGACGTGATGAACGTAGTGAAAATGAAGATAATTAGCTACGTACTTTCGTTTGATTTGTATGTTCGACTTTGATACTTTGAATATTTTGATATATGTTATGGTGGTATGTAATTGAACTTTCAAAATTTTGATTATTAGGTTATGTTATTTAATTTTGTTTAAAACCAGCAAAAATTAAAAAAGAATAAAAATATAAAAAAATTGGCCGACCCTATTGCAACGATTTCTCGTCTCACAGGTATCACAAAAAAATTCTGGCCAACCCTATAGCAACGATTTCGCGTCTCTATAGGTACCACCAAAAAAAATTTGGGAGTACCAATAGTGACGATTTCTCGTCGCTATACACCAAACATATAGCAACCATTTATTGTCACTACAGACATATAATAAATTATAATAAAACATTTATTTTTTATTGGAAAATATTTATAGTGACAACCCTCTAGCAACGATTTCTAGTCGCTATGGGGTAATCTATAGCAACGAGGTCTATAGCGACGATTTTTGACACCTATGCGTATGAGCGTGTAGCCACGAAACGTATAGCAACTATTTATCGTCACTATAGCTCTTTAAAGGATATAGCGACGATAAATCGTCCCTAAAAACCCCAAAAAAATCGTCGCTAACATCTTAAATTCTTGTAGTATATCTTGTTTTCACGGTCTAGCAGTGTATCTTGTTTTCAATGCTTCCCAAATGTCTTTAGACGTGGTACAAGATGCTAGCTGCATCACCATGTCTCCGGGTATTGACCGAAATAGATAAGTTATTGCTAATCTATCTTTATGTCAACTTCGGTTCCTTTCCGAGGTTTCTACAGTTTCCATAAAACTATGTGCATCTAAAATGGCTTTACTCGTATCGCCCGTATTGTATGTGGAAATCAACATTGGAGTTTGAAGGTTAATTGAGATTGTATCCTTTGTGGATGTCACATCAACTTTCGGGTCTTTTGTCATGACTGGTTTATGTGGGGAAGATCCCTTCTTCCTGCCTAGGGGTTTAACACACTAAACCGTAAATAGATTGATGAACGATGTTGGGATTTGCCGACTTAATGACTCACTGTTTCGTTCAAAGTTTTGACCTATAAAATAAGTTCAGGTTTATAACTTTGACTTTCTGTGGTGAAACAATATAAACCTTATGTTTCTCACTGTTTGCAATAAAAATTTCTTAACATTCTGTAAATGGATTCTGACTTTAATCTTGACTTCTAATCACCGACTGTGATTTTGTTTTCCTTTAGGTTTTGATCCAATTCTTTATTTATGTCTTTCGTCTATGGATTCCGACTTCAATTTTGGTTGGCTTCTGATTTGTTTTGATTGTCAATCTGCGATTTTCTTGTTTCTTTAATTGCTATCTGCAATTTTGTGATAATGGTTAACTGTTATTGTCAATCTTGTTCAAGAACTTTTGGTGATTTGTAAATTCTCCAGAAAAGATTGTTGTGAAACAGAAATTTCGATCAACTGGTTTTGAATATTGATGGATTCTTTTTCTGTATACTTTGATCTTGCAATTCTAAAACAGAACGGGATTTGATCGAAAAGAGCGATCACTGCTCTGATACCAATCTGATGGGGTCGATATTGAAAAATACATAGAGCAATTAATTCATTTGATAAAAGAATCATCATATTTACAAATGAGATTACATCAAGTATTTATAGGATTCCAAGGGGTGTGTCCCCTTGAAGGCATCTATTCGGTGATAACCGCCAATATCTTAGGATATACATATATAACACTTAATTACATATAAACTTAGGTTAAATCAATAATTATTACTAACACCATCATACTTCTTATTCATTAGTTCCCAAATATCATTGACTTTTAAGGATAAAACGACCAATGGCCTGGAATATTTCACCTTTGATGTTACATTTGCGATCACTCCAACAAAGTCTCTCCAGCCAATTAAAGGTGTTGCTAAAGATGTTTTAACATGCCAGTACACTTTAGAGCGCAAGAAGTTCTCCATCAGAATGCCTTCGTGGTCATACTGACAATCAAAACGTGGTATTTTTGCTTGCACGAAGTTGCTTTTATAAGGCCATTGGTACTATAAAACATGAAGAAAGAAGATGAACAAAAACAAATGTAATTCTACTGCACTATTGTTCACTCCCTTATATTTAATTCCCTTTGTTTGTTAGCTCCCTTCCTGGACTCTTCTTTTTCTCTACGCTAACTTTTTAATGCTCTTAATTCTCAAATAGAGGCAATCACTTTAAATGTTGGATGGATATTTTCCACTGCATTATTATTTAGTAGACTTGGCATATGTTGAAGATAGTCCAAACTCTAAATGTTGAACATTAGCATGAGATAAAGTTGGTACGTGGAGATAATTTATCATATGGGTCGAATGGGTTGGTTCTTAATCAGGAAGTTGGCATTTCGGTACATTAAAAAACCAGGCTAGGGACAGGTATATGGCTAGTTCTTAGTTGTTCCCCATCAAAGTTAGAAAATTAGTAATTTACCGAAGGTCATAACCGATGTCAAATGGATTACTATTAGACTAGTATATATATTGATGTATGGTTTATAATTATTAGATAGTTTAAGGTAGTAATCAGTAAATATTGTACCTATATCTTAGCAGATTTATGTGAATGAATTCAGATTGGGCTTTACGCTTTCATTGGTATCATACGCCTGTCGGTCCCTTCCCCTACCCTAATCTTTCTATGTTCCCTTCTCCGATCATCTCCCCTCTCAACCCCTAATCTTGCTCCATGACTGGCGCAACCCCTCCCCATCCTCCTCTGCCCGCATCTTCTTCCGCCAATCATCCAGCCACCACCATCAGCAACATACGCAATCAGATCCCCATCATCCTTGAGGTAGACACCGGACCCTACACTCACTGGGTTGAATTATTCAAGATTTAATGTCATGCTACCAATGTGCTTGATCACAACATCCCTCCTGACACTTCATCTTCTAAAGGCAAGAACCCAGAAACCGATTCTGCTGAATGGCATCGGTTGGATTCCATCGTTCTTCAGTGGATATATGGTACCATATCCAAAGACCTTATCTCTACTATCCTCTAAACTGATGCTACTGCCCATGATGCTAGGAAAGCCCTTGAACATATCTTCATTGATAGCAAACCCTCATGGGCCATTTACCTTCAACAACAATTCTCCAACGCAAAACTAGAGTCCTTTGCTACCATGACGGCCTATTGTCAGGAAATCAAATCCCTCCCCGACCAGCTTGCTAATGTTGATGCTCCGGTAACGAATCAACAACTGGTCTTACAGTTAATTGCAGGGTTGAATGAGCAATATGATCACGTTGCCAGTTATCTCCAACAATCAACACCATTACCGAATTTTTACACTACCCCGGTGTAAGTTGGTTATGGAATAAACAAGGAAGAAACACCAAGAATCACCTACTACCACTGCCCTACCCGCCACCCACATCTCAACCCTGCCACCCACCAACTATCAAACACCACCCTCCAACAGACCTCCCCCTATTTAGACTGATTATCAGCAGCAGCAACAGCGTGGTTCCAGGCATGGTTTCTGTAACACCCCAAAAATCCCCTAAGAAAATGAAGGATTAAATTTACCAGTCTTCGTAAGTTTAGGGGCTATAATAAACATACAAAATCCAAGGATCAAAAATGAAAATTTGGGAAAAATAGCCTGTAACGGACCGTCACCGGCCATAACGGTCCGTTACGCCTCATGACGGACCGTCACCCGTCATGACGGTCCGTGCCGCAATACCGGAGGCGGTTTTAGCGTTGCTGGCACATGTTCGTTGACTCACCCTCATGACGGACCGTCACGAACCATAACGGTCCGTTACGTGGTCCGAAAGTGCGTAGCCGCCAAGACTAAGGCGTGACGGACCGTCATGCCTCGTAATGGTCCGTCACGGACCCAAATGTTGCCTTATAAATAGATGGACGAGCTCGGGTCATTTCTCACATAAAACACACCTTAAAACACACACACATTCTCTGGTGTTCCAATCCCAAGCCTCGGTTCGCATGCAAAAGTCCGGTTTCCAGCGTTTTGACTCCAAATTACCGTAGATAGTGCTGAGGTAAGATTCCGACTTCCTGTTAAGCTTTGGTAAATACACCATTAAGCTAGAATTGTGTAATTAAGTAATGTCGTATGATATCTAGGAGCTTGTCCAAGGTGTTGATCATATTACTAAATTGATAAACTGAAATACTGTCTAGGTGAGTTCTTAAACTATGATGCGTGAACCCAATCATGACCTTGTCTGGCATGATTGATTTATTAAAACATTTTGAGTATCTTGAAACAATTGCACCGATTATTTATATATAACGTATTCTAAGCGCTTATTGTATTTCACTTGTCCGTGGAAAGGCATGTTGGACAGGACCCGTGGAACGGTCTTTGGTATATTCATACTACATGCTTTAAACGTTAAACCCGAAAGACAGATTACGGATATTCCCATAGTCTGTGATCACCAGATGTTTTTCCGGAAGAATGACCCGCTCTTTCACATGATCGTCTGATCGAGTTCTGAATCGAACTTATTACTGGAGCTAAACCTGTTGCAAGATCCCCTTGTCGTCTAGCTCCTTCCAAACTGAAAGAATTGATGAAACAAATTCAAGAACTCTTAGATAAAGGGTTCATTCATCCGAGCACTTCACCTTGGGGAGCACGGTACTATTTGTTAAGAAGGAGAGATATGCGACTGAAATCCTAGATCGAGCCAATATGTCCACCTGCAATCCGGTTCATACCCCAGTCGATACTGCTGGCAAATAGGGGGATAATGCAGGGGGGTCGGTTCCTAGTCCATCTCTCTACCGGAGCTTAGCCGGTGCCTTACAATATCTCACTTTCACACGTCCAGATATTTCCTATGTTGTTCAACAGGTATGCATGCACATGCATGACCCTAGGACCGGTCATTTCAATGCTTTGAAGCGTATATTGAGGTATATTAAAGGCACTATTCAGATGGGATTACTTTTACAACCGACATCTCCATCATCACTGATCTCCTACACAGATGCCGATTGGGCTGGTTGTCCTGAAACTCGGCGGTCTACATCCGGATACTGTGTATACTTAGGAGATAACCTGATTTCGTGGTCTTCTAAATGCCAAACCACCATCTCTAGGTCAAGTGCAGAAGCAGAATACCGAGGGGTAGCAAACGTGGTTGCTGAGATATGCTGGATTCGGAATTTATTACTTGAGTTGGGACACCCTCCAAAGCGCACCTCATTGGTCTACTGCGACAATATCAGTGCCGTTTACATGTCCGGAAACCCTATTCAGCATCAACGAACCAAACACGTTGAAATAGATATTCACTTTGTTCGTGAACAAGTTCAAAGATGTCAAGTTCGGATCATTCATATGCCATCATGGTTCCAACTTGCCGATATATTCACAAAGGGCCTCCCTCGGGTGTTATTTGAAGAGTTTTGATCCAGTCTAAGCATTTGGAATCCTCCTCCTTAGATTGAGTGGATATATTAGACTAGTATATATATTGATGTGTGGTTTATAATTATTAGATAGTTCAAGGTAGTAATCGACAGATTTATGTGAATGAATTCATATTGGGCTTTACGCTTTCAATAACAACAGCATGATAGCTAGATCAAAATTTGTGAGAGTATATATATTATGAAATGAACAATTTTAAATTAAGAATAGAAGTGATCAACGATCAATTTGATGAGAGGCTTATATTTTTCGCCTAATTCACCTTCCTAGAATTTTCAGTGAAGTGTTACCGTTTGAAACATAAGATCACTTCTATTTCTACCATCGTGTTTTGCTCGGTTTTGCTATACATATTCATTTTTTTATGCTACTATGTGTATCAGTTTTCATTAACTGGAATACTGTTGAGGACTGTAGGGGCATCGTTGTACCCAGTGCCGCTGCAGTTAACAACAACTTTTGCCCCATCAGGCAGCATAGGGCAAAGCTTTTCAAGATATGCCAAGGCATGAGACGCCTCCAATGCTGGAACTATCCCTTCAAGGCGACACAGTCTTTTGTATGCTGCATTAATTAGATGAATACAATAATTAGGTTCAAGCACTAAAAGAAAATTCCACGTGAGTGATCAAAAGTTTAGTGATGGCATATTAGATCAAAAGTTTATGTATTAGTGTTTTTTTATTTATTCTTAATTACCATCAAGAGCTTCTTGATCATTAACTGTGTAACACTCAATTCTGCCGGATTCTTTTAGAAAACTTAGCTCTGGGCTTACTCCTGGGAACTCCAATCTGCAAAAGAAACAAATTAATCTTTAAGGGTCTAATAAGACTGAAATATAATTATTTTGTTGGAAACGTTAAAACTGATAATGCTCACCCACTAGCAACGGAATGTGTTTTTGTAATTTGGCCTTCTCCATCTTGTAGCAAATAACACATGGCTCCATGATAAACACCAACTTCACCTCTTACAAGACTCGCGGAATGTAAATCACCTGTGCTAGTTCCTCCTCCACCACCCTCAACTCCAATCATCCGTACGCTTTTGTCACCAACAAATTCGTGAAACAAACCTAATGCATTGCAACCAGTCCCTACACAAGCAACCAAAACATCTGGAATCCCACCCCATTTCTCCATTGCTTGCTTCCTTGTTTCTTTTCCAATCACGGAATTGAATTCACGGACCATAGTCGGAATTGGGTGCGGGCCCACAGCTGTTCCGGCTAGGTAATAACCGGTTTCTAGGTTATTTATCCATTCCTTAGTTGATTCTGAGGCTGCTGCCTGAAAACTTCCGTCAACAGGCTTAACCTATAACACAATTAGGCAGTAGTGTTAGTTTCTTCAATTTGATTCCTACAAAGAGAATTTCCCGAAATAGGATATTTGTGGAAACAAAAAAAAGGGCAAAAGTATTAAACAAAGATTTGTTGTTCACCTCACTTTCAAGAACTACAAGTGACATTTTTACAATTTTTTTCACACCACAAATTTAAATTTAGATTGAATTTGCATTAAAGGTTCGGAATTGACTTTCAACTTATGTATCTTACTTTTAAAGAAATTCCATTTTTACCTTTTTCCTTATCAAATATTTGTTTTATAGTTCCTAAGGCCGCAATCTTGAGTAGCGTGTCCCATAACTAAAAAATTAATGGTTTAAATCTAGCAGGGTGCAGGTATGGTCTAATTATATTAGAAAATCAAGAAACTGCTATTAAAAGAAATATCAGTTTTATGCATACTCTTAATTTTTGTGCATGTAGTTTAATTATTAAAAATGATTAATAGTAAAAATATAAACAAATTATTATAAATGTAACTAACAAATATTTCGTCGAGAAGTTAAAAGTTTGATAAGTATACTAAATTGGGGCTAGAGAAATTGAAAGTACCTGAGCTCCAAGCAACTCCATGAGTTGCACATTTGAGGGCTTTCGAAGCATATCTTTGGTTCCAATGAAAACAGTACAATCTAGAGAAAACTTGGCACACACAGCAGCTGCTGCAACACCATGATGGCCAGCACTTGTCGCAGTTATAACCCTCTTTCGGCCCATCCGTTTAGCCAAAATCGCTTGTGCAATAACATTGTTCATCTTGTATGATCCTCCATGGCTCAGATCCTCTCTTTTAATATATATTTCAGGCCCTTCTCCGTTGATGTTCTTGTAATAATCTGTGAGCTTTTGGGCATGGTAAAGAGGCGTTTCACGTCCTACGTAATCCCTCAGTGCAGTTGCTACCTCCATCTTTATATGTTCATATTTTAAAATCAGGAAATCTATAAATATAACGAAAGGAAAAAGTAGAAAATAGTATATCTTAATTGGTTTGTTTGTGTGTGTGTATACAGACATGAAGAAAGATTCACCAACAAACCTTAAACTCGTTATCATGCAAAACGGAATTGAACTCAGATTCAAGTTCTGCTAACGGAGACATCAGGACTTCGGCTACAAACTTTCCTCCAAAGCTTCCAAACTTTCCGGCAATAGGATTTTTTTCTACCGAAACAGTACTTAATGTCTTTGTACAAGATTTACTTGTGTAATTTAGGTTTGTGTTTAGAGTAAGTGGCTCAATTGGTACCACCTTCCCAACACAAGGGAAACAGAGTGTGTTGTAATTGCATGCCATTTTTCAAAGAAAGTAAAAGCTATAGTCTGTATGTGGTGAATGGTTAGAAGCTATATATAATGGCAAATCATAGGGCTAAAATGGCACGTTTCAAATAGAAAGAACAAAGACTAATTAGACCTTTAATTTGAAACACATGTTAAATTGTCTTTTCTTTAAAATTTGAAACCACACATGGTTATCAAGTCCGTTTTGATAAAGTGGAAGCCACGTTCACTATTCAACGGTTGTGTGTATGTTTCTTAGTCATAATTATTGAATCGTGTAAAATTCACTTTCAGATTAAAGCAATGTTTTTAGAACCGGACATGACGTCGAACCGGTCCGACCGGTTCAACCGCTTGAGCCGGACTTAAGAACCGGATGATGTAATACTTGATTTATTTTTAAATAAATATAAAAAAAAGTTGTATAGCTTTTAATAAGAATATTAATTATCATTATGTTAATGTTACATATATGTAAACACTATGTGTCACGTATATATAACATTATCTGATACGTATACGTAAAACTCATCATATCCGTATTTACGTTCAAAATATTTATTTAAGATACTTAAATATTATTTTAACAATTAAAAGAAAAATAATTTATAAATTATTTGATTGTTTTATAGTGGTTAGCACGGTTATCAAATAAAAAGTTGGTTAGTATTTGAACCCTTCCATATATATATATATATATATATATATATATATATATATATATATATATATATATATATATATATATATATATATATATATATATATTCAAACGTAGGGCTCGCGACGACTTCGAGCGAACCCAACCCATTTGAGGTGACTGCTGCTATGTTCAATTAAGAACCATAATTTTGACGATAACCAAAAGAACCATGCATTTCTACACAAATACATACATGCATCCTTACTGCACATATGCACAAATGCATACATGCATCCTTATAAACTCCATGTGTAAACGCATGGTAAACACTCTATCTACATGTAGGAATGCATCCTACAGAATTAAAATTAAAACTTCTTACAAACTCCCTGTGTAAACACTCCTTACAAAGAACCATGCATTCCTACACAAATACATACATGTAGGAATACATGGTTCTTTTCGTTATCGACTCATGACTTGTTAAGAGCTTCGTTATGCAAACTCCCAGTGCAAACGCATGGCATACACTCTGTCGCCTATGATGGACTTTAACTCTGCCGCCTCATAATTAAAATTAAAATTTCGTTAATAAAAGTTAAACTTCCACTCATGCTTTAAAATTTCGTTAATAAATTTAACAGAATTCTTACCCATCTTCTTCTTTAATATATATATATATAGGGGTATGTTCTACCAACAATATGTTAAGAACCGTGAGAGCCGCATTAACTCTTCCTCTATTTAGAATATAAATTGACTAGAATTCATGTACATTTCAATATGTTTGATGTTTGGTTTTAAAAGACCTCGAATTTATAGTCGTTTTTTTAAATGCATATATGCACTCACACTATATGCACAAATGAATGCATATATGCATATTTTTACACTTTTCTTAAAAAAATTCAGGAGAGATGAGATAAACTCAAACTAAGAGTGGGAAAAGATAAATAAAACATTGTTGTTGAATTTTACTTTTTTCACTAAAGCGATATGTACACGTTTTGTGCGGTTCTTTCGGTTCTCAACATATGGTTGGTTCTCAAAAGAACATGCCCCTATATATATATATATATATATATATATATATATATATATACTAATAAATAAAGGTTTAAGGTGGACACTTATCACTTTCTCATGCCTCCTCACATTCATTTTTCCGCCTCTCTCTCTTAATAAATGCGCATCTATCTTATTAAATAATAATGATATTATAAATATATTATTAAAGAAGAATACTAATTATATTAAATAAGAATATATTGGAAATCAAAAGATAACTAATTGAAGAAAAATACTAATTTGTTATATACACACACATTTCCACTCGATATATCTCGAGACGATCATAATAGTCTGACAAGTTATTACGTATTTACAAATTTATAAGTTTTATATTTTTTAATATACAATCTCGTATAATACACGGGATTCTAACTTAGTATATATATATATATATATATATATATATATATATTTATAATTAGATTTTATTTTTCAGACTTTAACCATTCATTCAACTAATGCGTTCATTTAAACTGTCTGTCATATTTTGAATTTTTTAATTAAAAGAGGTGTCAGCCTGTTAGGTTTGGGAGGAGGCGCATCATGGTTTTTCAATGTGTAGGTCATGGGTTCGAGTCTCATTTGATGCAAAATATTATTAGGTGGGCCATAGTTTTTACCACAGTGGGCCTTCTGGTGATGGGTTTCCCTGGAATGGTGAGCGGGCCGTGTCACCAGCGCTGTCTGCGTTCGCGAGCGTGGGTGACCTTTCACCAATGGGTTTACCCGGGGCGAGCATATGGTATTCGTTGGCCGTTAAAAAAAAAGGTGTCACGTGAGGCTCCTTTTATGACAGAATTTTAATGTAAATTTTTTTTAGCGCTAAATTTTTTTCATTTTTACTTTTAAATACCATCTAAACGTTCATTTATAAAATTTAAACTCACTATCAGTTTAATAAAAAAAATCACCAATATCATTACGACATGGGCATTTGACCACAGGAATAAATATAATATAACCCATACCACACATTTATCGTACAAATATCCAACATTAAAAACACATGGTCATCACTCATGGGTCAGGAAGTGGGCACCGTTTATGGTCTACCCAACAAGACGTCGGTCCCGTGTCATAAATAAAAAGGATATATAAACAATGACAACTCATGCGCAAATTATGTGTGCGCCAATTTTTGTTCATCATTTAAAAAACAAATCATTAATAAAATAGCATATCATAAACACCCCCAAATCAAAATATCTCAATTCAAGTCTCAAGAACCCTAAATTCAAGAACTTCAAATTGATTACTAAAACCATGTAAATCTTAATTCCCCAACATTATTAATAATAGATTAAAGCTTTTTAATAAGATTTAATCCTAATCATTTCACCAATTTGACTCATTCAGGTAAAATCCACCTTTCACTCAAAACCTCAAATTCTTAGATCACCAAATTAATTAGGGATTTTCTTTAGGTTTTGTGTTTATGAACTCCCTAAACACTTACCAACCCCCAATTCACCATTTAAACATCACTAATTCGAAAAACCCCAAATCATACTCAAGAACCCTAATTTTACAAATCCGAAATTATGTATTAAAACCAAGTAATTCATGTTTCTCCAAAATCAACAATACTAAATTAAAGCTTCTAAACAAAATTTTATCCGAATTATGGGGGGGGGGGGGTTGGGTTATTAGATAAATATGTAATTAACTTGTGTAATTAACCTGAGCATTGGTGCGGCAAATCTCAGTTACGGTTTGAAATTGTGATTTAATTCGGGTTAAGGTTCTTAATTTCATTTAAATAGGGGGTTAACTAGTTTGTTAAAAAATGTCTAAGTATATATTGTAAAAGTCATAGACACGCTTAATAGTATGCAAACATGATTAAAAAAATGACGCTAAACGGTAAATTCTTGAAATTATGCCGTCATGGATTATTTTAGGTAACGGGGACCCTAAATCTTAAAACTAAATGTATAAATATAATATAATGTGTTATGGGTCTTTCGACATTGATTAGGACACTAAATTAATCACCAACGATCGCTTTCGTCGAATTAACCCGGACGTGCATACCGACAATTTTTGAAACTACCAATGCAAAATATACGAACTAACGGCTTTGCTAGACATGGAATGACCTAATTAATAATAATTAAGTCAAATATGAAATTACGAATCATAAACACGTTTAACGTACGTACGGATAATTACCGGATATTGTCGGTTGTCACAATCATTCCTTCCCATTTGGTTATTTTTAAGCCGAGAAATGGGGGTATTAGGGGGGGGGGGTTGGGTTATTAGATAAATATGTAATTAACTTGTGTAATTAACCCGACCATTGGTGCGGCAAATCTCAGTTACGGTTTGAAATTGTGATTTAATTCGGTTTAATTTCTTAATTTCATTTAAATAGGGGGTTAACTAGTTTGTTAAAAAATGTCTAAGTATATATTGTAAAAGTCATAAACACGCTTAATAGTATGCAAGCATGATTAAAAAAAATGACGCTAAACGGTAAATTCTTAAAATTATGCCGTCATGGATTATTTTAGGTAACGGGGACCCTAAATCTTAAAACTAAATGTATAAATATAATATAATGTGTTATGGGTCTTTCGACATTGATTAGGACACTAAATTAATCACCAACGATCGCTTTCGTAGAATTAACCCGGACGTGCATATCGACAATTTTTGAAACTACCAATGCAAAATATACGAACTAACGGCTTTGCTAGACATGGAATGACCTAATTAATAATAATTAAGTCAAATATGAAATTACAAATCATAAACACGTTTAACGTACGTACGGATATGTCACACCCCAACCGACGGCAGAAACGTCGGGGCGGGACATGTAGACTGTTCATGAGCACAAGGTTTACTATATTGAAATATTTTAAATCATAACTTCATTTCAAATAACCAAACACAATCAAGTTCAAAAAAATACGAAAAGAAATGCATAATATTCTTTATTCAATTTTTAACTAAGTCCATGTCCTACGTGTAGCATATCTTGATCAACTCACACGTTATCACCTGAAACATGAATAAAATAATGTCAACTAAAAAGTTGGTGAGCATACACAGGTTTGTACATAGATAGTATAAAGTTGTGAAAGATCAAATCCTTACATATCGTGAATAAATAAGGCATTTATGGGGAGTAACTAATGTGTAACTAAAGTACAATCAAACCTTTGTAACTAGCATGTAAATTGTGTTGTCGGTAACAATCACCCTAATCTGGGTGGGTTTGTCAGACTCAATAGATCTATCATTACTCAAATTTTTTGCACACATGAATATAAATAGGATTTGTGTTTTGTGTAGTTTGTGTAAGTGTAAATAGTTGTGTGTATAGAGTTCATGTTTCAACCCAAAAGTGTAAAAGAGTAAAAAGGGGCTATGTAATACTCACCTGATTAGAGGTGTAGCTAACACGCCCGGCTAGATGGTAGAATGATGATTGAAACCTCACAAGGTTAACCTAATGTGTAATAAATGTTGAATTACTAATGTATCCAAAAATCTGAGTCTAAGACTATGATTTAATTGAGTGTGTGTACAAAGGTTTTGAGTTGAGGGTGTTTGTGATTTACACGATGTAATATTAAATCAAATAGTTTATAAAATAATTGAATCTGGGTTTGGGTTGGATAACTAAATAAATCAATAATTATTATTTATTTATTTAGTTAGAAAAAATAGTATAGATATTATATTTATTTAAATATGATTTAAATAAATGATATTCTTATTTATTTATAAGAATGTGTGTTCTATATTAAATATAAATTAAATAAATAATTTTACTTTATTTATTTATTTATGAAGATATGTATAAAATCTAATAAATATACATTTAGCTCTTTAGTGTAAATTATATAAATAATAAATAAATTTATTTATTTATTTACCATTTAAAATAAGTATTTTTTTGTTTTAAATAAAGTTAAAATTTTATAAAACTTTATAAACTTTGTTTTCAAGGAAAAGTATTTTATAAAAATATTTTCATCATATTTCTAATGTGAAAAAAAAAAATTATTACTTTGCAAAATGTCTTTATATAAATTTTTTTTTTGTTAATTAATTAAAATGACATTTTAACAATTAATTTGTAATAATAGTGATTTTATATTGAAAATTATAAAAGTTGGTTTCATTATGTTCAAAATGTTGTAGGGTTTATAAAAATAATTTTTATGTAAATTTTGGAGCTTTAAAAATGATTTAAAAAAATAAACAGACCGCCGGGACTTGAACCCGGGTCTGAGTTGTGTGGGTAGGGCGAGTGAACCACGAGGCCAAAGGGCTGATACTTGTTAGAAACCCAGTTTGATTTGTATAGAACCCGTCCAGAACTGGGGGCCGGGTTTGGCTTGTGTTACGCGCAAAAAGGTCGGCTTGTGTGGGTTTCGAACCCACGCCACCTGGTTCGGTGGCGCAGTGACTTACCGGCCGGACCAGGTGGTTTCGCTGGTCGTTTACCGATTCTAATTAATTAAAACATGAAATTAAACCAAACTCAAATTCGAAAACGCATCAACCCGCCAAGAACCCTAATCCCAATCAACCTCGATACCTTCTGCCATCACGAATTGGCAGAGGGCTATCGATAACCAGAGGATTACGAATCGATTGACGTAATTGGTACCTGATTTGGCTTAGGAATGAATGAGAACGACAGAGTCAAATGATCGGCTCATCTTGGTGCTCGACAGGCTCTCTGCGGTGATATGAGGTTCGATTGAAGAATGAGAGAGTTTGTGTGGTTGATTACGAGAGTAGGGGAGTTTAATTTGATTGATTTCATCCGTATATGTTAATTTGATTTTCAAATTGACCGGGAAAGTCGCGGTGACCGATTTCGTGTTAATCCATTTAATTGAGATGAATCGGGTCCTGTTAGCGTCCTAGGTTCATTGCGTGATTGTCTCGCGAGTGGTTTGAGGGATCGAGTCGCGTTAATTCATCGAATGTAGTGGAGATTGATACGGGTTTGACTATCTTAAGTCAAACTCGTTTGAATTTTTGAATTGGCTGCTAAATCAGTGTTGTATGGGCTTAGGTTTGCTCGATTATTGCTTGAATACGAGATGTCAATCCACAGGAGTCGATATCGGGCTTGAATTTTGATGAATTTAGCCATGTTTGACTTTTAAAAGTCAAACAGGCGTTTATGTGTATATATATATATATTTTTTGCACTAAATTAAATTGAAATTTGCATTGTTTATTAGGGTTTAGTTGATCGTATGAATGGAATAAAACATTGCACTGGAATTGGGTTTTCAATTTGTGTTACATCGAATTAAAAATAAAAGTAATAAAAATCAGAAACGTTACAGTATCCCTATGTTGAAGGAATTTCGTCCCGAAATTTAGCTAGTTGAGGCTACTGAATCGGCAAAGAGGTGTGGGTACTTGAGCTTCATTTGGTCCTCACGCTCCCAAGTAAACTCGGGTCCACGTTTAGATTCCCAACGAACTTTGACAATAGGGATACGGCTTCGCTTGAGTTGCTTGATCTCACGATCCATGATCTCCACCGGTCTCTCAACGAAGTGCATCGTTTCGTCAATGTGCACATCGTCAAGGGGTATATGGAGATTTTCGTCAGCAAGTCACTTCTTTAGGTTGGACACATGAAATGTAGAGTGCACATTACCAAGTGATGGAGGTAACTCGAGCTTGTAGGCCACTTTTCCAATTCTTTCAATGACTTTGAATGGACCCACGTAGCGAGGTGCTAACTTGCCTTTCCTTCCAAAACGGATTACACCCTTCCATGGAGATACCTTTAGAAGAACAAGGTCACCGACTTGGAATTCCAAGGGTTTTCGACGTTTGTCGGCATAACTCTTTTGTCGACTCCTCGCTACTCGAATGTTGTCACGGATTTGAAGGATCTTATCGGATGTTTCTTGAATCAATTCGGGACCGGTGATTTGTGCTTCACCAATCTCGTTCCAACAGATAGGAGAACGACACTTGCGACCATAGAGAGCTTCAAATGGAGCCATGTTGATACTTGAGTGGTAGCTATTATTGTAAGAGAACTCAATTAGAGATAGATGTGAATCCCAATTGCCACCAAAATCAATTACACACGCTCTAAGCATGTCTTCAAGAGTTTGAATTGTACGCTCGGTCTGACCATCAGTTTGGGGATGGTAAGCCGTGCTCAAATCCAATCGTGTGCCAAGAGCAGTTTGGAGAGATTGCTAGAAGCGGGAGGTAAAACGAGCATCTCTATCGGAAATTATGTTTAGTGGAACACCATGTCGACTCACAATTTCGTCAATGTAAATTCGGGCCAGTTTCTCAACCCGATAGTCTTCTCGGATAGGCAAGAAGTGAGCAGATTTGGTGAGGCGGTCAATGATCACCCAGATACTATCATAACTGCTTAAGGTGCAAGGGAGTTTAGTAATGAAGTCCATAGCTAAATTTTCCCATTTCCACACGGAAATTTCCGGTTGTTCAAGCAAACCGGAAGGACGTTGGTGCTCGGCTTTGACTTTGGAGCAAGTTAGGCATTTGGCAACATAGAGTGCAATGTCTTTCTTCATATCGGGCCACCAATATTGTGGGCGAAGGTCTTGGTACATTTTATCCGCACCAGGATGAATGGAATAACGAGTCTTGTGAGCCTCGCTCATGAGAAATGCACGAAGATCATCACGATAGGGAACCCAAATACGGTTCAGATAATAAAGCAAGCCATTGGGTTTAGATTCAAGCTGTAGTTCAACACCACACAACATTTCCTTGTACATGTTACCCTCGGTGACCGAGACGTGTTGAGCTTCTAGGATACGATTTTGAATGTCGGTTTGAATTCGGGCACAATGAAGCATGATATGATCCTTACGACTCAAAGCATCGGCTACAACATTCGCTTTGCCAGGGTGGTAACGAATCTCGCAGTCATAGTCGTTAAGGAGTTCTACCCAACGTCGTTGCCTCATATTGAATTCTTTTGGGTTGAAGATATGCTGGAGACTTTTGTGGTCGGTGAACACCACACATTTTGTGCCACAGAGGTAATGTCTCCAAATCTTCAATGCGAATACGACCGCACCCAACTCGAGATCTGCGTCGTATAATTCTTCTCATGGATCTTAAGTTGCCTTGATTCATAAGCGATCACCTTGCCTCGGTGCATGAGAACACAACCAAGACCTTGGTTGGAGGCATCACAATAGACAACTAGATCATCATTCCCATCGGGGAGAGTTAGTATAGGAGCATTGCACAGCTTTTGCTTGAGAGTTTGGAAAGCTTCTTCTTGCTTTGGTCCCCATTCATAAGGTTTACCCTTGTGTGTCAAAGCAGTGAGGGGGACAGCAATCTTAGAGAAGTTTGAGATGAAACGACGATAATATCCCGCAAGACCAAGGAATGAACGAACTTCAGTGGGGGTCTTAGGGGTATTCCAATTCTTAACAGCTTCGATCTTAGCGGGGTCAACATGGATACCCTTTTCATTGACGATATGGCCTAGGAATTGAACCTCTTTTAGCCAAAATTCACATTTAGAGAACTTGGCATATAGTTGCTCTTTCTTCAATAGGTCCAAAACCAACCTAAGGTGTTGGTCATGATCGGCTTTAGTCTTGGAGTAGATTAAGATATCGTCAATGAAGACGATCACAAATTTGTCAAGATACGGTTTGCACACACGATTCATGAGGTCCATGAAAACCGCGGGTGCATTGGTTAACCCAAAAGGCATAACCATGAATTTGTAGTGACCGTATCTTGTTCGGAAGGCAGTCTTTGGAATATCTTCCTCTTGCACACGGAGTTGGTGATAACCAGATCGAAGGTCAATCTTCGAGAAACAAGTGGAACCTTGAAGTTGATCAAAGAGATCATCAATTCTAGGTAAAGGATAACTGTTCTTGATGGTAAGCTTGTTGAGTTCTCGGTAGTCAATACACATGCGGAATGATCCATCCTTCTTCTTGATGAATAAGATAGGTGTACCCCACGGTGAATGACTTGGGCGGATGAAACCCTTGTCGGAGAGCTCTTGGAGTTGGCTTGCAAGTTCTTGCATTTCGGAAGGTGCAAGACGATATGGAGCTCTAGCCACGGGGTTAGCTCCGGGCACAAGATCAATGCGAAATTCTACTTGTCGGACGGGTGGAAGGCCAGGTAGATCTTCGGGGAATACTTTGGGGAAATCCCGGATGATGGGGATGTCTTGAATACTCTTCTCTTTGACATCCTTTTGAACAACATGGGCTAAGAAAGCCACGTACTTCTTTCGTAAGTACTTTTGAGCAGTAGTGCATGACATTAGCTTGAGTCCTTTGCAAGGCTTTTCACCAAAGACTCTTAGTGTTTCTCCTGACGGTAAAGGTATTCGGATGTACTTCTCAAAACAGATGACTTCGGCATGGTGATTCGCCAGCCACTCCATGCCTATGATGATGTCAAAACTTCCCAGTGGCATTGGTACGAGGTTGATTGAAAATGTATGATCATTAAGTTCTAGAGAGCAGTCATGGATAATGGAGTCAATTGTAAGAGAGTCACCATTTGCTACTTCTACGGTGAAGGTTTTCTCTATATTGGATCGTGTTTTAGCTAGTAAGGGTTCAAAGTTATGTGACACAAAACTCTTATCTGCACCGGTATCAAATAAAATGGAGGCATATAGACTATTAACAAGGAATGTACCGTTGACCACATCATTGTTGGCCTGAGCTTCATTGGCGTTTATGTTGAAAGCACGCCCACGAGCTCCGCCTTGCCTAGCATTGATAAGCTTCGGGCACTGATCACGGAAATGATTCGGGTTGCCACACTCATAACAAGCGCGTCCATTTGCAATAGCGGGGACACCTTGATTAGCCACTTGCTGGTTGGTTCGAGCAGGTGGGTTGACTTGACCTGCAAGTGCCTTGGCTCTACAAACGTTGACCGTATGGCCATATTTTCCACAGTGGGTGCAATGGCGGCAGGGGATGTTCTGGAGGTGGTGATAATTGCAGGTTGCACAGAGTGGGTAGACCCCAACATAAGGCTTCTTGACTGGTGCTTGAGCCATGGGGGCAACTTGATTAACAGGGGTAGCAGGAGTGACCACAACATAATTCTTAGCCTTTCTCTTCTTATTATTGTGGTACGGTTCAGTTTTGGCTTCTTTGTTGTGTGTAGCAGGGGTTGTGGTGTCGGGAACTTTCTTGGTGCCTTTTCTAGTAAGAGTTCCTGCTTTTACATGATTGTCGGTCAAAGTAGTAGATAGTCGGATAGCATCTTCGAGTGTTGCGGGATTTCTCCCTAAGACGGTATCCTGAATCTGCCTAGGCAATCCACCAATGTACTTCTCAATGAAGTTGGATAACGGTGTGACCATATGGGGTACAAGGAGACTCAGCTCATGGAACCGGGTTGTATAAGCCAAACTTTCACCACTGTCTTGGGTAAGATCCCAAAACTCAGCTTCCAGCTTTTTCACCTCGTTCCGAGGACAGAACTTTTCGGTCATTAATCTCTTAACCTCATCCCACGGTAAGGCCATTGCTGTTTCCATGCCTCTAGTCCTCTTTTCTCCATTCCACCACGTGAGTGCCCGTTTTTGAAAGACACTTGTGGCATGACGAACACGAAGGTTATCAGGGCAGTCACTATTGAGGAAGGTGCCCTCAATACTTTCAAACCATTGCAGGAGTCCTGTGGCTCCCTCGGTACCATAGAACTTAAGAGGGTTGCATAAATTGAAGTGTTTGAAGGTGCATTGTGGTGGGTTGGCACCACCACCACCATTAGTTCCATGGTTAACACCGGTGGCTCCATTAGCTTAGGTGAGTTGAGTTACAAGTTGTACAAGGATAGCAGCAATGTCGGTGTTGTTGTTGGTCACGGCAGCACGACGGGGAGGCATTCTACAGATTTTCACAAGACAAGAAAAAAAAATATAAGAACTTGTGAGAGTTGCTTGGATTTTAAAAGGATAAGATAATAAATAAAATGGTTAATCATAGTTTGGATTGTACTCAAATAGTGACAAAATCACTTGAATACTATGACACATTAAGGTTAATTAAACTTATATAACTTTCAAGGAGACGTGCTTTATCCTATAAGTAAACACTCATCCCGGGAATTCCGAGGAAAGCATACGGGTCCCTCGGTTGATTGGGATTTATACGAAATGCTTTCCTAGATAGAAAACCCAGAATACAGGTGTCACCCTTCTAGATTGCACGTGTCCTCTAATAATTAACAAAGTTTAAAACCTTAACGAAGAAATAAATAAATTTTATAGATTTCGATTCATGAAGTTTCCACATGCTATGACGGGGATGATAGAGAAGCAGGTAAGAAAGTTATGAGGCTTAGGGTATGGGTAGGGATATTGTTTATTTAATTTATTATTTAAGTATAGTTTAATAAGTCATAATTTTTTTTTAAGTAAGGCATAAAATGAAGTACTAATTAACATAGTAAGCATGTAACACATAGCATATAGCACATAACACATAATCATGCAGGATGGCATAATGGGTGTCCTAAAGTTATAGTCTAGGTCAAAGGTATCTAATAACCTAGTTCCCTATAACCAAGGCTCTGATACCAATCTGTCACACCCCAACCGACAGCGGAAACGTCGGGGCGGGACATGTAGACTGTTCATGAGCACAAGGTTTACTATATTGAAATATTTTAAATCATAACTTCATTTCAAATAACCAAACACAATCAAGTTCAAACAAATACGAAAAGAAATGCATAATATTCTTTATTCAATTTTTAACTAAGTCTATGTCCTACGTGTAGCATATCTTGATCAACTCACACGTTATCACCTGAAACATGAATAAAATAATGTCAACTAAAAAGTTGGTGAGCATACACGGGTTTGTACATAGATAGTATATAGTTGTGAAAGATCAAATCCTTACATATCATGAATAAATAAGGCATTTATGAGGAGTAACTAATGTGTAACTAAAGTACAATCAAACCTTTGTAACTAGCATGCAAATTGTGTTGTCAGTAACAATCACCCCAATCTGGGTGGGTTTGTCAGACTCAATAGATCTATCATTGTTAACCGTCGGCTTATTAGTTAATGATTGCACATGAAATTGCACACAAATAGTTAACACGTATAGCACTCAAACATAAAGCTCAAATTTTTTGCACACATGAATGTAAATAGGATTTGTGTTTTGTGTAGTTTGTGTAAGTGTAAATAGTTGTGTGTATAGAGTTCATGTTTCACCCCAAAAGTGTAAAAGAGTAAAAAGGGGCTATGTAATACTCACCTGATTAGAGGTGTAGCTAACACGCACGGCTAGATGGTAGAATGATGATTGAAACCTCACAAGGTTAACCTAATGTGTAATAAATGTTGAATTACTAATGTATCCAAAAATCTGAGTCTAAGACTATGATTTAATTGAGTGTGTGTACAAAGGTTTTGAGTTGAGGGTGTTTGTGATTTACACGATGTAATATTAAATCAAATAGTTTATAAAATAATTGAATCTGGGTTTGGGTTGGATAACTAAATAAATCAATAATTATTATTTATTTAGTTAGTTAGGAAAAATAGTATAGATATTATATTTATTTAAATATGATTTAAATAAATGATATTCTTATTTATTTATAAGAATGTGTGTTCTATATTAAATAAATAATTTTACTTTATTTATTTATTTATGAAGATATGTATAAAATCTAATAAATATACATTTAGCTCTTTAGTGTAAATTATATAAATAATAAATAAATTTATTTATTTATTTACCATTTAAAATAAGTATTTGTTTGTTTTAAATAAAGTTAAAATTTTATAAAACTTTATAAACTTTGTTTTCAAGGAAAAGTATTTTATAAAAATATTTTCATCATATTTCTAATGTGAAAAAAAAAATTTATTACTTTGCAAAATGTCTTTATATAAATTTTTTTTGTTAATTAATTAAAATGACATTTTAACAATTAATTTGTAATAATAGTGATTTTATATTGAAATTATAAAATTTGGTTTCATTCTGTTCAAAATGTTGTAGGGTTTATAAAAATAATTTTTATGTAAATTTTGGAGATTTAAAAATGATTTAAAAAAAATAAACAGACCGTCAGGACTCGAACCCGGGTCTGAGTTGTGTGGGTTGGGCGAGTGAACCACGAGGCCAAAGGGCTGATGCTTGTTAGAAACCCGGTTTGATTTGTATAGAACCTGTCCGGAGCAGGGGGCCGGGTTTGGCTTGTGACACGCGCAAAAAGGCCGGCTTGTGTGGGTTTCGAACCCACGCCACCTGGTTCGGCGGCGCAGTGACTTACCGGATGGACCAGGTGGTTTCGCTGGTCGTTTACCGATTCTAATTAATTAAAACATGAAATTAAACCAAACTCAAATTCGAAAATGCATCAACCCGCCAAGAACCCTAATCCCAATCAACCTCGATACCTTCTGCCATCACGAATTGGCAGAGGGCTATCGATAACCAGAGGATTACGAATCGATTGACGTAATTGGTACCTGATTTGGCTTAGGAATGAATGAGAACGACAGAGTCAAATGCTCGGCTGATCTTGGTGCTCGACAGGCTCTCTGCGGTGATATGAGGTTCGATTGAAGAATTAGAGAGTTTGTGTGGTTGATTACGAGAGTAGGGGAGTGTTTTAATTTGATTGATTTCATCTGTATATGTTAATTTGATTTTCAAATTGACCGGGAAAGTCGCGGTGACCGATTTTGTGTTAATCTATTTAATTGAGATGAATCGGGTCCTGTTAGCGTCCTAGGTTCATTGCGTGATTGTCTAGCGAGTGGTTTGAGGGATTGAGTCGCGTTAATTCATCGAATGTAGTGGAGATTGATACGGGTTTGACTATCTTATGTCAAACTCGTTTGAATTTTTGAATTGGCTGCTAAATCAGTGTTGTATGGGCTTGGGTTTGTTCGATTATTGCTTGAATGAGATGTCAATCTACAGGAGTCGATATCGGGCTTGAATTTTGATGAATTTGGCCCTAAAGTCAAACAGGCGTTTATGTGTATATATATATATATTTTTTTGCACTAAATTAAATTGAAATTTGCATTGTTTATTAGGGTTTAGTTGATCGTACGAATGGAATAAAACATTGCACTGGAATTGGGTTTTCAATTTGTGTTACATCGAATTAAAAATAAAAGTAATAAAAATCAGAAACGTTACAGGATAATTACCGGATATTGTCGGTTGTCACAATCATTCCTTCCCATTTGGTAATTTTTAAGCCGAGTTTTTGTGCCTCGTCATGGCTTATAAAGTTGTTGCTTGCTCCCGTATCGACCAATGCTTTGGAAAGTTTTCCATTGATCTTGATTGTCACGAACCGAAGTCCCTTTGCCTCGGTATTTATGGTTTTGCACGAGTTGGAATCTGCTATCTTTAAGTTTCTTCCTTCGGTTTTGATCAAGCTATTCAGAACTTGAAGTTGTAATGCCCCGAGACGAACCTCTTCGTTTTCGTCGGGTTCTTCATTAACTATCACCGTAGCGTTTAGGTTATTTTTCTTCGGGCAATATCATGGGTTATGTTGCCCGTCGCATATGAAGCAGCCCTTGTATGGCTCGTTGGCTAACTGCGGTGTTTTCCGAGGGTCTTCCCTTCGGAATTGGTTGTTGATGGGTCTTGCTCCCCTACCTTTGGTGTTGTCTTGTTCGACAACCATATTTTTAGATGTTCGTGTTTCATTACGATCATGCAAGGATTCAGTAGCAATAATGGTTGATGACAGATCTTGTACATTTCGACGTTCTACTTCATTCTTGTCCCAATATTGTAGACCATCTATAAAATATGCAAGGGAATCTTTGGGCGGTAAATCCAGAATTTCGAGTACAAGTGCTGTAAATTCAGCAATATAGTCCTTGATTGTGCCCTTTTGTTTGAGATGAAGAAGATGAATTCTCGCTTCGTAGTTGGCATTTTCCGAATAAATTGCCATTAGATTTCTTTAACGAAATCAGCCCAAGTGGAGATAGTGCACATACCTTGCTCGATTTCTTTGTTCTTGCGTCGCCACCATAACGCAGCCGTGTCTTTTAAGTAAAGTTGTGCCGTCTTGATCTTTTTGGCATCATCTTCGACGTCAATGCCTTCAAAGTATTGTTGTATTTTCCCAAAGGAAGTCGTCCACAGCCCGTGCCTCTCATTTTTCGACGAATGGTGTTGGTTGGGGGACTTTAACCTTTGCGGAAGTATTATTGCTACTTGCACTAGCTCTTCCATTTGCTATGGACTTCTTGAGAGTGCTTACTTCGGTTTGCAGCTCTTTGAAGCATTCATGGCAGCTTGCAAGCTCCTTTTCCACGGTGGCTTTAAGTTGGCCCAGTTCTCTCTTGAACATTTCTTTTATTTCATTTCTCATTACTGCGAGTGCGATTTTGATATTTTCTTGTAATTCAACTAACTCGCTGCTCAAGGGCTCTACTTGTTGCTGTGAGTTGTTGACATGCTCCTTATGGATATCGAATTCCGCCTTCAATGCGTCAATGTTGGTATTATAATCTGCAATTGATGTTTCTACATCTTCAAGGCGTTTGTCCAAGCTTGCCACGAAGTCTTTGGACATATCTCAACCCTTTTTACCACCATTACGAGATTCATCTCATCCACGGTTCTCGTCTCTGGTGGTAGTTTTTGTGACCCCAATCTTTCCCTGTTCAGCCATCCCAAATGAATCGACGCGGCTCTGATACCACTTGTTATGGAGTAATCTATCAGACTCTCGTGCAGCACTAAGATTGGTTCTAAGTAAGCCTTAGTGACCTGATGTGGTTGTGTTTTGCAGCGGAAGACTTGATACCACTTGTGATTTAGGTGAATCGACAAGGGAACGTTAGATTGCAAGTACACAAGAAGGTTTTGTATTTATTACAAAGTAGTACAACTGTTTGTAGTACAAGGAACTTTGGGTGATTCCAAATGACTATCCTATCTCCGATTTATACTACATCAACAAGTCTAGATCATTCTTGTTCTAGAGACTTCTTTACATGATATCTTATGATTGATTCTAGAGAGTTCCATAATAATTCAACATTCTAGAGTAGTTCTAGAGCTGATATTGAAGCTTCTAGGGTTGGTCCTTGAGTCCAGAATTATAGAGCCCTTTCTAGTACATTCGGTGGCCCTTCAAGGCTGTTCTAGAGTCTTCCAAAAAGGCATTGATGGTCCAGATCTTTGTGGGATGTTTCGAGGTCTTCCGGACAGCTTTAGTTGTTTCTAAATTGACCCGGAACCTTCCAGAATACGAGTGTTGCAACTTAAACTTAGGCGGGTCGTGACATTCTCCCCCTAAATCCACGACATCCTCGTCGTGTTTTCGGAATGCCCCATGTCTTGTCTTCATAGGGCGCAATGCGGATATGGTTTTGTTTAGATGTCGTGTACATGTCTCCATAGACATGGCGTATACTTGCTTGCCTTTCACGAGATAAAGAGTGTTCAAGCATGTTGCTGGGACGGCTTTTGTTTGGTGAAAGAACTCCATTCCAAGCACGATGTTGTAGTCGTCAAGAGGTGCGACTAAGAAGTCTAACTTGCCTTGCCATGTCCTAATCTTGGCTTTTACCTTCCAAGCTTGTCCCTAGATCGGTTGAGCGGCTCCATTGGCTCCTTTGATCATTCCTTCCTATTTGGTAGTTTTAAGCCGAGTCTTTGTGCCTCGTCAAGGCTTATAAAGTTGTGGCTTGCTCCCGTATCGACCAATGCTTTGGAAATTTTTCCGTTGATCTCTATTGTCACGAACCGAAGTCCCTTTGCCTCGGTATTTATGGTTTTGCACGGGTTGGAATCTGCCATCTTTAAGTTTCTTCCTTCGGTTTTGATCAAGGTATTCAGAACTTGAAGTTATAATGCCCCGAGACGAACCTCTTCGTTTTCGTCGGGTTCTTCATTAACTTTCACTGCAGCGTTTAGTTTTTTTTCTTCGGGAATATCGCGGGTTATGTGGCACGTCGCATATGAAGCAGCCCTTGTATGGCTCGTTGGCTAAATGCGGTGTTTTCCGGGGGTCTTCCCTTCAGAATTGGTTGTTGATGGGTCTTGCTCCCCTACCTTTGGTGTTGTCTTGTTCGAAAACCATATTTTTAGATGATCGTGTTTCATTACGATCATGCAAGGATTCAGCAGCAATAATGGCTGATGACAGATCTTGTACATTTCAACGTTCTACTTCATTCTTGGCCAAATATTATAGACCATCGATAAAATATGCAAGGGAATCTTTGGGCGACAAATCCGGAATTTCGAGTACAAGTGTTGTAAATTCAGCAATATAGTCCTTGATTGTGCCCTTTTGTTTGAGATTACGAAGATGAATTCTCGTTTCGTACTCGGCATTTTCCGGATAAAATTGCTGTTTGATTACTTTAACGAAATCAGCCCAAGTGGAGATAGTGCACATACCTTGCTCGATTTCTTTGTTCTTGCGTCGCCACGATAACACAGCTGTGTCTTTTAAGTAAAGTTGTGCGGTATTGATCTTTTTGGCATAATCTTCGACGTCAATGCCTTCAAAGTATTGTAGTATTTCCCAAAGGAAGTCGTCCACAGCCCGTGCCTCTCGTTTTCCGACGAATGGTGTTGGTTGGGGGACTTTAACCTTTGCGGAAGTGTTATTGCTACTTGCACTAGCTCCTCCATTTGCTATGGACTTCTTGAGAGTGCTTACTTCGGTTTGCAGCTCTTTGAAGCATTCATGGCAGCTTGCAAGCTCCTTTTCCACGGTGGCTTTGAGTTGACCCAGTTCCCTCATGAACATTTCTTTTATTTCGTTTCGCTTTACTACGAGAGCGGCTTTGAGATTTTCTTGTAATTCAACGAACTCGCTGCTCAAGGGCTCTACTTGTTGCAGTGAGTCATTGACATGCTCCTTGTGGATATCGAATCATGCCTTCAATGCTTCGATGTTGGTATTATAATCTGCAATTGATGTTTCTACATCTTCGAGGCGTTTGTCCAGGCTTGCCACCTAGTCTTTGGACATATCTCGACCCTTTTTACCGCCTTTACGAGATTCATCTCGTCCACGGTTCTCGTCTCCGGTGGTAGTGTTTATGACCCCAATCTTTCTCAGTTCAGCCATCGCAAATTAATCGACGCGGCTCTGATACCACTTGTCACAGAGTGATCTATCAGACTCTCGTGTGGCACTTAGATTGGTTCTAAGTAAGCCTTAGTGACCTGATGTGGTTGTGTTTTGCGGCGGATGACTTGATACCGACTTGTGATTTAGGTGACTCGACAAGGGTACGTTAGATTGCAAGTACACAAGAAGATTTTGTATTGATTACAAAGTAGTACAAATGTAGTACAAATGTTTTTAGTACTAGGAACTTTGGGTGATTCCAAATGACTATCCTATCTCCTATTTAAACTACATCAACAAGTCTAGATCATTCTTGTTCTAGAGACTTCTTTACATGATATCTTATGATTGATTCTAGAGAGTTCCATAATAATTCAGCATTCTAGAGTAGTTCTAGAGCTGATCTTGAAGCTTCTAGGGTTGCTCCTTGAGTGCAGAATTATGGAGCCCTTTCTAGTACATTCGGTGACCCTTCAAGACTGTTTTAGAGTCTTCCGAAAAGGCATCGTTGGTCCAGATCTTTGTGGCCTGTTTTGGGGTCTTCCGGACAGCTTTAGTTATTTCTAAATTGACCCGGAACCTTACAGAATACGAGTGTTACGACTTGAATTTAGACGGATCGTGACAATGTGGTGCAAAGAATATATCTTGTAAAGTGATTCTTTAAAAATCATAAAACTTAATATTTTTTGAGATATGATACACCCTATAATTATGTCAGAAAGAAATTAATATTATAATTAGGTGTTACTTAATACAAGGGTCAACTTTACGTATCATCTTTATTCTTTAAAATGCTTATTTAAATTGCATCGTATGTGTAATTACTCATATAGATCACCTTTTCATTGAGCATCATCAATAAAACATATATTTTGCTAATGAATTCGGTGCATACGCATATCTGCATAGCGCCTTGTAATTTTCGCGTAAATGAAACTATTTAACGCATATCAACACAATATGCATATATATCAATATGAATCGGTAGTATTTTATCCATTACGATAATCCAAGCAAACGAGAACTCTGTACAATCAAGCAAACATGCCAGTGGTGTTGTGCAATGTTATCAACTTATCAAAAGGTTAGAGCAGAGTTGGTCCCCTTCATATCAATGAGTTTCATTACACCTGGCAGAAGATGTTGGGCTACATCCAATTTGTTGCTAGTTCAAAAAGAGTTTGAGTCCCGTCATTTTAATGAATTTAAATTTGTGTCTTCGAGGTTTACAAGACTCCTTCTTACTATGCCATTGTACGAGGAGACGCAACTTTAAATTCTACAAAATGGCAAAGAAAAAAAAGTCGACCATTTTTACACGAGCAACAAGCTAGACGCACCCCCATCATTTTTTTATCAAATGTCATGAAAACATATGACTATAAACCTTTTGATAAGTTGATAGCGTTGCAGAACACCACTTGCATAATTGACTTTACAAACCAACCAGAAATAGTGATTTATCTTGTAACTGTAAAGAGCCTTGATATTTTGTTTGTTCTGACCTCTTTGTCTGTAGTGAGTTTATGAAATACTGGTTTATAGATATGACTAAACTTTTGCATTAAAAATAAATATTAATTTAGATACGTGAAAATTGCGAGGAATACGCAAATTCATATTCGTGTATTATTTGAATTAATCGACAAAACGTACATTTAATGATGATATGCTATGAAAATGTGATACGCGAGAGTAGATTCGTGTATGATGGAAATTAAAAAAAAGTTTCAATGAATATGTTACGTAAAGTTGATACGAGACCCTTGCGGCACGTAATGTTAGCTATGACGATGGTTTCTATATGACATATATATAGCTATAAGGTATATCACATACAAAAATACTAAATTCAAAATTTCCTCAATGATTATACAAAGACCATGTTCTTCAATTCTAGACATGCAATTTACGAGTGGCATGGGTTCCATCTAATTGGTTGGTGTCGCCTTTAAGATTAAATTAGATTTTAGTTTTGAGGCTTCAACTCAAGTCCCGGTCGATTAACACGAACACGATAATTTGGATAAACTCCAAAAGAATTTTATTAACCAAGAAAACTGACTCAAAAACTTGATTATAGTGATAACCCTAACACGGTTAACACTTGAACATAATGATAACCCTAAAACGGTTAACACTTGATTACAATGTCAAACCCAAACATGGTTTATATAGACTAACCCTAACTTATTAGCCTAGACATTACCATACTAATTATAATGCAATTAGAAAACTTAACTAATTTAACCACAACTTGTCAAACTAGCCCCTCCATATTTACCTACACGTAAATACGGTCCTCCCATATTCACCTACACGCGAATACGGGTCCATTATTTCCAACAATCGCCCCCATAATTTTGGACTCGTATTGGACAAATCTTTGACTCCAAGTAATCCACTAGCTTGTAGATTAAGTAATCCGCCAATCTTGCAGATTAAGCTAACATCTTGTAGATTGGACCAACCGAACCCAAACCGACTTGTTTGAGTAGGTACATAAGCCCAACAATCACCCTCTAATTTCCGACTCGAAATAAAGAAGTCTTCAACGTCAAACACGTCTTCTTTGCCTCGATTCGCTTGGAACTCCTCTTGATCTCTAGTTGTGTTATTCGGCTCCTTCCTAGCTCGAACATTCTTGCGACCTTGTACTTGGCTAGTCCTTTGATCATAAGAGCTCGCACCACCATTGACTCGGCAGCGATCTTAAGCAAACACCACTAGCTTTCTTGGATCATTACATGTTCCCTTAGAATTTAGGCTTATGATGGCTATATCAACTCTGTGACCCCGTCCCTGACCATTCACTCGGCCGAAAGAACTCGCATAACCACTCATCTGGCTGTGACTCTGGTCATCTGATTGAGCAAACACGAAGCACATCTTCCGTATTGAAGCTTCAAAACATACCCGGTCAAAACATAACTCGTTCGACCCGTATGAAAATCAAATCGTGAATTGAACCCGCTTGTCGAATTAAAGTTTAATGATTAAACCAAAACTTGTTAAACCAAAAAAATAAAAAATAAACCAACCTTTTTTTTCTTTCGTCACCACCAAAAAAAAAACAATTTTGACTTTTTTTGTTAATTAAACAATGATTATTATTCTTTCCTTCGTACGTCACCACCAAAAAAGAACAATCACTTTTGTTTCAACGAGAGCAGCACTTAAATCAACCAATAGCCATCACCAAAGAAATACCGCCGAACCACCGCCGGTCTCACCGATCGTTGAACTTACCTAGGCTGCGATCCCAAGAAGACCACAACCAATCTAAGTTACCGCGGCTCTAGAAGCTATACCGTTAATCGATTCCGCCGTAAACCGAACACCGTTGCCGTTGATTCTCGTCGATCACAACCGCCGGATAAGAGCTTAACCTTGCTCTGATACCAATTCAAGTCCCGATCGATTAACACGAACACGATAATTTGGATAAACTCCCAAAGAATTTTATTAACCAAGAAAACTGACTCAAAAACTTGATTACAGTGATAACCCTAACACGGTTAACACTTGAACATAATGATAACCCTAACACGGTTAACACTTGATTACAATGTCAAACCCAAACATGGTTTATATAGACTAACCCTAACTTGTTAGCCAAGACATTACCATACTAATTATAATACAATTAGGAAACTGAACTAATTTAACCATAACTTGTCAAACTAGCCCCTCCATATTTACCTACACGTAAATACGGTCCTCCCATATTCACCTACACACGAATACGGGTCCATAATTTCCAACATCAACCATTCATTCAAGTAACACACTCAATTAAAAATATATGTTATATTTTGAAACTTTTAATTAAGTCAGCTCAGCTGAGACTCCTTTAAATGACAGAATACTCTTAAGTGTTTACATTGGAGGAAAAATGTCCTACTTCATAAGAAGAACTTACTCTAGAGGTTGAGTACTCCGGAGAAACTATCTTATGCTGATAAAGTTAAAAGAGCCACTTCGGATGAAGTCCTACTCCGGAGAAAGACTTAGTCCGGATAGTTTACAAGTGCTCCGGATCAAAGAAGAACAAGAGCCAATAGTATCAAGACATGTACTCTGGAGAGTCTATCTACTTCGGAGGAACACTTTGTTCCTCCATGGTAGAAGGTAATCTCTCCGGATCAGTTTGTGTTTCTTCTACAATGGACTACTCTAGAGGGCAACTAACAACTAAAGAGTTAGTTAAGTTAGTTATGACAGACTGGCTTCTAGAAGAATCTAGAAGCTTATGTAATAGGTCAATTTATATTCGTCTATAAATAGTTGGAGTTAGTTCGTTATCTTAAAAATTGTAGCCGTTAATTTCTCATTGTACACGAATTCATTTCACTTAATACAAATTGGTTGTTTGATTTACATCTTGTGTTCTTAGATTTGTGTTGATTGAATATCAGATTGAGTATTTCTGCCATTTAATTTGATCACAAAATCATTGTTCTTGAAGATCTCGATCCTACAAGTGTTACGGCCCGTATGGTGTCTTCTACAAATATTCTTCTTTTCTTCCAAGTCCTCAAATTTTCGATATCTACTAGTTTCTTCTCTAGAGTAGACCTATAAATTCACTAATAATGCAATTTAGCCCATATTATATCAATTTATAGTAAATCGTTTATTTATTAGGGTATATTTGATACTAAAAAGATGTAATATTCTTAGCATATCAATGTACATAAATGAAAAATCAAATTAATTTATTCATATTTTTCTTGAATTTCAGAAGAGAGAAAGAATAAACATTACATTTATAACATTTTCTTTTATTTTTAAGATAGAAGAAATGAGTGATTTATCTATTTCCTAGAGCCAAAAAAAAAATTCTCCAACCAAGTTCGGTTCGACCCAACATAATAGAAAATTTTTGGTTCGACCTTGTCAATGGTTCACTACAAAACAACTAAGTATTAGTAACAGGCAATTCTGTAGAAAATTCATCGGTAATAGTAGTTACCAACGAGAATCTACGGATGATACTCCGTCGGAAATATGGTCGTGGGTAATTGCATTTCCGACGGAATACCCATGAGAATTACCGACGGACTCATTCCCGACAGATTACAGACAGTTTTGAAATATATTATTCAATAAATTTACCGACAAGAAATAATTTATTTAGTTTTAATATTTATTTTATTTTAATATTTTTTTTTAGTTTTATGTAACGAACCAACTTTCGGGTTTATTATATAATATGTTAGTCATATTATAGAGGTGTAAATAAATAAAAATTGAAAGTTGAAGGTTTGTTGCAAAATGTGGACTTTCTTAACTTTAGGAAGGAGTAGCCAAAACTGAAAGTGCAGGAACTAGTTGTGTAACTTGTAAATTCTGGATTCTAAAGGGGGTGGGGTCACGCACCACACACTTTTTGTGTGTTTGGTGTGTGAGTTTGCAAGAGAATAGAGGGAGAAGGGCCGAGATAAAAAAAACCAAGTGATTGCAAGCTTGGATTGAAGGATTTGGCTAGTACATCTCTTTCCAATCATCAGGTAAGTATCTTTTCATCTCTAGAATCCACCACTGTTAGTGTTTTTGGGAAAAATTAAGTAATTAGGGGCTGAACTGGTGTAAGGCCTCAACCCGGGAGACCTCACTCGTTAGATTTACTCATAATCACATAGTGGATTAAACTTTAAGTAGAATAAAAGCAGCGAAAATATCATTCAAATTACAACTTGTCTTAACATAGCAGAAGCATTGTCTTGAATATAATTTCAAGAATATAAATGATCGGGACGCCAGTTTCTTCGCTTGGGTAATCTCTTAGCGCAAGCTCCGCATCCATCAACAACACAACCGTCAATTAACCTGAAGGCATGCTAAATAGTCAGCTAACACCGGTGAGTTCTAACTTACATAAAACATTACATATCAAAAACCTTTTACCAAAACATAACATTCATCATTTAAAATAATATCGTACATAACATGCAATAACGTCAAACATAAGTCAACCATTCGTGTCGAATTTGCACCTTTTCGTAACCGTCAATTCTAAAAGGCATTACTCAAAATTTTTCAAGGCCTATCGTTTGTCTAGGATGCTCGTTCTCGTCTGGAATCCTAACCTAGACAAATTGATGCCTTCACGCGACTTGTTTCGTGCCTTCACACGACATATACGAGATCGTAAGTCCCGTCATCATACCAGTTGTACAATGTTAGCCGGCCACAAAGGCCCCTGTAAAGGTATAGCCAATCAACATGTCTAGGACGCCCGGTCACGTCCAAAATTCTAACCTAGACACGTCATTCGTTTATCGCATTCGTCCCCGAATGTACCGTTGGCATATTCGATTTACATTATGACCTTCAATCATTCATTCATTCGTAAAATCCTTTAGTTAAAGCATCGTACGTTTTATTAAAACATCTTTCGTTCATAAACCTTTCGTAATCATTTAGGGCAAAACATTTTCATAAATCACTTTCTTAAACATCCTTATCATAAATCACATTTCGTAATCATTTCATTTCGTAAAAAATTAATTTCGTAAACATGCGATCAGTCCCAAAAACATAGTAAAACTTCATAAAAAGAAACATCTAGAACTCACCTGAGATACTATAACACCTGCCAAAATTTTCGATCTCAATTCTTGCCCGGAACTCTTATAAGACAACCGGAATTAATGGAAACCCAAAAGTAAGAGGAATAAATTAAGAAATTTAACTTTCAAGGAGTAGCGGACCGCTATCTATAGGTTAACGGTCCGCTATGAAATAAGGAAATATGGCCGCCTAAGGGGTGGCGGACCGCTAGCTGCCTGGCTAACGGTCAGCTACAGGAGAACCTTGGCTGGCGGCCCGCCTGCATCCAAGCTAACAGTCCGCTACGCAGGTCCCTAGGGACACTCTGTAGTTGACACGTGTCTTGCCACGTGTAGGGCATGCTTCAGTCCTGATGACGTCTGGGGCTTGGCGGACCGCCAAGAAAAACCTACACGGTACGCTAAGGATGTGTGGAGTGCATGCACCCCAACGTTTGACACTTGTCAAGCATGCGTGAAAGTGGGTGGTAGCGGACCGCCAGGGATCTGGCTAGCGGTCCGCTACGTGGCTCTTATCAGCCTATAAATAGAAGAGCCCTCGATTTGCATTTTCACACCAAATTCAACCAACTCTGAGTTTCTTCTGAGTTCTCTAGTCTCGAGCTTCTAGTAGCTGACCTGACTCCCGAGCCGCTCCTCCCGGATCGAGCAATGTTCGCTTGTTAACCGGACTCGAGCGTTTAAGAGCCGATGAACCCGAGAAACTCATAGAACTGCAAGTTAAGGTGCTAGAGCCCTAAGAGTAAACTCTAAGAGCTACTTAGCACTAAGATTATTATCCTTCGATCTCCGACTTCATACTAAAGGTGAATACTCGTCATTGTCAAAAATACTCGTTCTCATGGCGAGAGTGAGCTTTTACAAAAAATGATTTGTAAAGACGTGCATGGGCTGTAAGATATCATCACGCAAATAAGGCGTGCTAGTGCTGTCGGCACCTTCACACAAATGATCAAACGATTTATGTTTTCGAAAAGGGCAAAACATGATAATTAAATATTTACTCATACTAATCCCAGAATCAAGGGTTCTACCCCTGGGGAATGTTGATACCCAAGAAGTGTACGTAAAGTTTGATCAAATATTTATACTCGCTCCGGATCCAGTTGGGCCGGACGGGGTTAGCTTGTATGTCGGGTGATGCGTAAAACGCAATTGTGCCAGTTTGGTCGCGTGGCCCCGAGTGCTTGTCCAATGTATACAATTGGATGAAATCCAAGGAAGTGATATATGATCACTATATTCTTCCAATGATAAAATGTTTAACTGTTTAATTAAACTGTTTTGCCATACTTATGAAAATGATTTGAGGTCATAAAGTATTTTTCAACATGTAGTTGACGTTCATTTTCAAATGTTTTTAGGAAAAGAATGAAATGACCTCATAGTACCAGGACCGGCTACGGTCTAAAGTCCCGATGACAGTTTTGGTGCATAATCCGGGTAAGGCCACACACCTGGACCCGGTGCAACCCAAAAATGTGTTATACAGGTTCATGCGAGGCACAGGAAAGAACTTGAGAAAAAACAAGGTTAAGGTGCCCAAAGGATGTCGACTTCCTATGCAGAATACCTCCTTGTAGATTTTACTGACTTTGGTCATGGTTTTGATTTCAAAAAAATCAAATGTACAAACGATCGGGTTTTATACCCAAGTATTTAAATAAAGAAATATTTTGTCTACACGACAAGATTCTAGCATTTACAAAACCAACCCTTGAGGTTGAGTTGAAACGATCCATTTTCAAACGTTATTTCGTTGCACAAAAACAAACTCTGAAATCAAAGCACGTACCGAAGGTGCCAACGGATGTCGCAACCCGGTAACGTCTCGGGGGTGCCCGGGGCGGGGTGTGACATCTACGTAGCAAGTGTATTGAGCCTAGGCACGGTCAGCAGTCTCTAAAGATCTTTTAACCTGTATGAATACATCCTAAAGGACTTAGCTTCGCATACAAAGAATTCGTTCTACATCTATAGCGAGAACTTGGAAAGTACTCGCAAGCATAAACCCGAGAACTTGGAAGTTCTCGTCCAAGTATTATACGCGAGAACTTTAAAGTTCGCACGTCCAAAGAGGGCCGTGAACTTCATTTTTTTTCGGCATAGGCTCCTTCGAGAACAATGGCCGAGAACTAAGTTCATACCCCAAAACCATAGTTTTTGCATGTATTCAGATCTGGCTCGATTATGTTATCAAGATCCAAACTTTATACTTTTAAAACATTTGTATAACACCCATAAGGTTAAATCTAGAGCCTTTTACCGAATTCATACGTAAAAACTCATCCTTTTTGGATTAAAGTCCCTATAACCCCATAAGAACAAGTGATGAAGATTTAGGGCAAATCCTTACCTCAAAACGTGTATAAACCGTGAATCTTCTTCTCCTAGTGACCCTTAGAAGTAATGAAGCCGAATGGTGGCTTAAACTTGTACCGATTCCTCTTTTCCTCTTCAGCCGAGAACTTTCACCTAAAAGCTCTCAAGTTTGCATGGAAATGAGGGTTGGAAATGAAGTTTGCGTAGGTTAATGGCTGGCCTAGGTTAAGTAGGGGTGTTTCCCAAGTTACCCAAATAGTCTCTCAACTTCAAGCTTTACACAATAACACCTCAAATAATTCATTTATGATTTTTAGGGTGTTACAATTGGGAGGTTTAAATGGTTGATAGCTTGTTAAAAGTGTTAACCTAGCTTAGTTAATGGTAAAGGATGGTAGATAACATCCTATTATCACCTAATTTGGAATTATGAAAATTAGGGTTCTTGAGAGTGATTTGGGAAGTTTTTTGATTTGTGAGTGTTTAAATGATGAATTAAGGGTTAGTAACTGTTTATGGTGCTTGTAGACACAATATTTAGTAAAAACCTCAATTAGATTGTTTGAATTGTGAAATTGTGGTAAAAACCTCAATATTTAGTAAAAACATCAAAAAGTTAAACTATTTTTTTAATCTATATTCTAAGCTGAAATATATGTGTTAATCCATCAATTTTTTGTGTTTTTAGAGAAAAAAGATAACAAAATAATTCAAAATTTATTTATGGGGTTACTATAATTACATTCGGCATAAATAACATACGTTTTGACGTTCTATAAAATTACATTTAAAAAATTTAATATATTTAGAAAACTTTCACAAAAGGCCTCAATTTCAAAGTTCGCTTTACGCCTCAAAATATGTTGAGTCGTCCATGGATCTAGCAATATCAAGATATGTACATAATGATATTTTTATACAAGAGATTGACGGTTCAAGTTCTATGGTGAAAATATGATGTAGATTTTGAAATAGGTTTAGACTGTGTGAGTTTGTTAGTCTAAAAAAATCTGGACCGTCTTAAATTGAAAGGTTTATACATTTAATTTAGAAAATACGAAAATAGTCAAACTTCTTATGTTATGTTTTTACCTATCATCATTTTAAGAGAATTTCTCTCTCTCACTTACACACACATATGTTTACCCAATAAATAAGTAACTCTTTTGTCACACCCCAAATTTCAACTAACGGAGTTTTACCGTTTTGGGAAGTGACGAACCAGGATCTCAGACATTAGTTACTTTGAACAACTCTACATGGAACTCAAATGCAAATATTATATCAATCAGAGTTTCAATGCGGAAGCGTAAAGAAAAATAAATGCGCAAAACACACGCGCCCAAACCAAAAGTCCAAAAGTCCAAACTTCCAACCAAGCCAAGCCAAGTACAATACAAAATAATCCAAACAAACATAAATAAGCAATAATCAAAGTAGATGAATCCCATGCATGCCCTAATGTGCACATGTGCCTTATCTTAGCGACCTGAGAAAACATGTAAGAAAATATGTCAACACGAGGTTGGTGAGTTCACAGGTTTCAATATATAAATAAGCGTTTACCAGATTTATGATCATTCAGTATGTATCTATAGGTAGTTAACCTATGTTCATGTTTAACTCAAGCGCTCGTAACCGAAGCTGACTGTTTGTTTATTTGCCTCCTGTCAGGTCTATCAACACTGGCGGTGTGAGTAGGCTAACATTTCACTCGTTCGATCTCCAATCGAGTTAGCGCGACTAACGTGGGTGGGACTTGTCAAACCCAGTAGTACTACTAAATATTACCTCGCTAAGATCCATATTAACGGTCCGATATAAGATGAGGACTTTCTGTGATAGCGTGTTATGCTTAGCTTTAACATCGATAACAAACGAATTACAAAATCTCAAAATAGTTTAATCATGTTTTTCCCCCAGATTAAAACAGTAAAAAGGGGCCGTGAAAACTCACCTGCATTGCGTTGTAGGTAGTATCACACAAAGGATAGGTTGGAACCACGTGTGTAAGTCTCAAAAGACTCACGAATGTCCTAAAATTATAAACACATAAATTAGGGATAAAAATGAGAATTGTGACAGCGACACGGAATGAGAAACGTCCTAAAGAAACTCTCTAATATTCAAGAGTGGACGAAAGTGTCCACGGAGTTAGGAATTAATTTACGCGACGAATGACACAAATAATAATAAATATAACCGGGTGTTTTGTCATTCATAAAAAATAAGAAAATAATATATATATATATATATACATATACGAGTAAATAATAACTAATTATTTTATTATTTAGTCTCAATCGATACACGATGTTATAAAATGATTCGAAATGATATAAATATGTATATTATTTAATATTACGTGTCACGGTTTGAAAATAATATAAACGTATTATTTTATACAAAATTACGGTTTGAAAATAATATAAACATACTATTTTTAGTTGATAGTAACAATAATATTTTATTTATAAAAGTGGGAATAATAATAAAATATGTTAATAATTCAAACCTAAGCCTACGGGCTGTTTCACAGACTAAAACACATTTATATAATAATATAATATTATAGAGTTTGATTTTTATTAATTAAATATAACAGAAAAATGCTAAAAAAATAGTTGTGGGAGCCCGGTCTCGAACCCGGGTCTCTCCCACACACGCACACTGACCCAACCAGTCCCGCCCACTAGGGTATCGTGTTAGATACCCGGATTAAATTGTTTTAACATCCAGGTTCAAGTGATTTTCTTCCCAAATCCATTCGCGATCGAAACCCGGCTCTGATCCATCGATTCCGGTGTTAATCGATCGAAACAGTAGAGGGGTTTTGATATTCGAGTTGAGGCGGTCATGTGGTTAAGTTTAATTGCAAAGTTTTCATGTTTAAGATTGATTAATTACAGAAAGAAAAGACGTAACCCTAGTTTATGAACACTTAATCGATTTGAAATATTCTGATAATAAAAGTTGATAGAATCATAGGGCTTTTAATAAAAACGACATTGCGAATCTGATGATGTGGTTTAATTGTATTTCTTTTGAGTTTAAGATTGAAAACCCCAAGTCGTTTCCAGGATGAACCCTAATTACTAGATCAAGATCAATTCGATGATGGAAGCCCGATATTTCATAGGGCTTTCACTCTACAGATGATTACGAGTCTAATGGTATGATTTAATTTGATTTAAATATGGTTTAGAGTTGAATTCGATAACTTGGTTTCATATGAACCCTAGATTACGGGTTACAACAATTTGTATAATAAAACATCGAATTGACAGATGGCTTTCAAGGAAGATGGTATTGCGAATCAAACTGAATAGGTTAATTGTATTTTGATTGGGTCTATACTAGGGTTCGATTAAACCGGTCTGAGATGAACCCTAGAAGCGTGATCTTGATCGAATTGATGTTGTAAGCCCCAATTATCTTAGGGCTTATGATCTAAGCATGAAAACGAAACTAAGGACGTAAGATTTTACCAGAATGATGCTCAAATTGGTAGTGTACGAGTAAAACAGGTGCCGACTGTAGAAGATCTTGATCTCCGGCGAGTCTGGGTCTTCCTCCGGATGAATTGATTCGTGTAACAGCTTCAAATGTGTTCGTTTAGTGTATGCAGATGATTCGTTTGTGAAATTAATACAGAGTTTAGACGAATTTGAGGGCCAAATAATCATTGTCGACGGTTATAAGTTTAATGTTCATTATTTGAGTTTAATCTGAATCAATGTATGTGTTTAATGTGTTAATGATGATCGTAAAAGATCTAATCGTGTATAACGGTTACAAATTCAACAGGAATCGATTATAGAGTTTGAATTTGAATCAAACCTGTGAGTTTGACTTCTAAAAGTCAAACAGAATCAAGAAATCGTTAATTATAAAATCAGTCCCTGTAGTTTCATGAATCTGATTTTAAGAATTAGCAGGAATGGTCCTTGTAGTTTGAATTGAGTTAAGGGGGCACGGTTAGTTGACTTTCCAAAGTCAAAAGGAATAAAACACTCTGATTTTGACTTCTAAAGTCAAAAGAAATAGGTTTTGTCTATTGACACAATTAGTCCTTGTAGTTTTAAGTTTAGGTAATGATAGAAACAGTCCCTGAAGTTTGAGTTAAGTTAACTAAGTTAGGATTTAACTGGAATTAGCTAACTGAGTTAACTGGGAAAGTCCGGATTGTCACATCATCCCCTATAGTTGAAATAATTTTCGTCCCAAAAATTAAATAATAAAAATAAAAAAATAAAAAAAAATTTCTGAAATATCACATCATCCCCTAGTTGAAAGAATTTCCGTCCTGAAAATTATAATAGTACCTTAAGAATTTGACGCGGAGTGCTTGAACAGATTAGGATATTTGCGCATCATCTGATCCTCGCGCTCCCACGTGAATTCCGGTCCGCGTTTCGAGTTCCAACGAACTCTGAAAATAGGGATTTTACTGTGCTTTAACGTTTTGACTTCCCTATCCATAATTTCCACGGGTTCTTCGATGAAATGCAACTGTTCATCAATGTGTAGTTCCTCAAGAGGAACTGCGAGCGATTCGTCTGCTAGACATTTCTTCAAATTTGAGACATGAAAGACGTTGTGTACACCACTAAGTCCTTCAGGTAGGTCCAATTGATACGCTACTGGTCCGATTCTCTTCACTATCTTGAATGGTCCAACATAACGAGGATTCAGTTTGCCTCGTTTCCCAAAGCAAATGACACCCTTCCAAGGTGAAACTTTTAACAAGACCATATCCCCTACTTGAAATTCCTAACGGTTGACGACGCCTATCGGCATAGCTCTTTTGACGATCACGAGCTGCTGCCATACGGTTTCTAATTTGAACGATTTTCACAGATGTTTCAAGTACGACTTCAGGACCTGTAAGTTGACTATCCCCAACCTCAGCCCAACAAATAGGAGAACGACATTTCCGTCCATAAAGTATTTCAAATAGAGCTGCCTTGATGCTAGTGTGATAACTGTTGTTGTAGGAAAACTCCACCAACGGTAGGTGAGACTCCCAAGTGTTACCGAAATCAATCACACAAGTTCGTAGCATGTCCTCCAGAGTTTGAATAGTACGTTCCGTCTGGCCATCAGTCTGAGGATGGTATGATGTGCTCATATCTAGACGCGTGCCTAAAGCTTTATGTAACGACTACCAGAAACGAGAAGTGAATCGTGCATCACGATCCGAAATGATTAAGATTGGCACTCCGTGCCGAGAGACTATTTCTTTCAAGTAAGTACGAGTAAGCTTATCCATTTTGTCGGTTTCCTTGATTGCTAAGAAGTGAGCGGACTTTGTTAAACGGTCAACAATTACCCAAATGGTATCACATCCGGTAGGAGTTCGTGGCAATTTTGTAATAAAGTCCATGGAGATTTGTTTCCATTTCCACATGGGAATTTCTGGTTGTTGGAGAAGACTGGATGGCTTTTGATATTCAACTTTGACCTTCGTGCAAGTCAGACACTTACTCACATAGGTGGCTATATCGGCCTTCATCTTCGGCCACCGATATAGCACCTTTAGGTCATGGTACATCTTGTCGGAACCTGGATGAATAGAGTAACGAGATTTATGAGCCTCATCCATGACTAGTTCCCTTAGGTTTCTGAATACTGGAACCCATATTCGCTCGACGAAGTAGTTTATACCGTCAGATTTGACCTCGAGTTGTGCTTCCATACCGCGTGTACCTTCCAACGGTAGGTTTTCCTCCTTCAGGGCTTCGAGTTGAGCACTACGGATTTTGTCAGGTAATCCGGGGTGAATAGTAAGCTGTAATGCTCAAACTCATTTGGGTTTCGTTTCCTTTCGACTTAGGGCATCAGCTACAATGTTAGCTTTACCCGGATGATATCGGATCGCATAGTCATAATCATTCAAAAGCTTGACCCAACGATGTTGTCGCATGTTCAGCTCTTTCTGCTCGAAGATATGCTGAAGACTCTTGTGATCGGTGTTGATGGTGCACGTGGTACCGTACAAATAGTGTCTCCATATCTTAAGTGCGAAAACTACAGCTCCCAACTCTAGGTCATGAGTGGTGTAGTTTTTCTCGTGAACCTTTAGTTGACGCGAAGCATATGCGATCACCTTTTCTTGTTGCATTAACACACAACCTAGACCCTGAATAGACGCGTCACAATACACCACAAAATCATCCGTTCCTTCCGGAAGAGCTAGAATAGGTGCACAGCAAAGTTTCTGCTTAAGATGTTGGAATGCTGACTCTTGGTTATCACCCCAGTTATAGGCTTTACCCTTTTGAGTTAAGGCAGTGAGAGGTTGTGCAATTTTTGAAAATCCCTCAATGAATTGACGGTAATAACCAGCCAATCCCAGAAATTGTCGCACCTCAGTAGGAGTCGTCGGTGCTGCCCAATTCTTGATGGCTTCTATCTTTGATGGGTCGACATGTATTCCTTTCTCGTTAACCACATGTCCTAAGAATTGAACCTCCCGGATCCAAAATTCACACTTGGAAAACTTAGCATATAGTTGCTCCCTTTTAAGTAATTCCAAAATTAGGCATAGATGTTCCTCATGTTCCTCCTTGTTCTTGGAATAAATGAGAATGTCGTCGATGAAAACGATGACGAATTGATCAAGGTAAGGCTTACACACACAGTTCATGAGGTCCATGAATACCGCATATGCGTTAGTTAATCCGAAAGGCATGACCATAAATTCATAGTGGCCGTACCTTGTCCTGAAAGCAGTCTTAGAGATATCTTCATCTCGGACTCTCAATTGATGGTAGCCGGACCTAAGATCAATCTTGGAATAGAAACTTGATCCTTGGAGTTGATCAAAGAGATCATCTATCCGGGGCAAAGGGTAGCAATTTTTTATTGTGACTTTATTCAGCTCACGGTAGTCAATACACATACGGAAAGTCCCGTCCTTCTTCTTGACAAACAGGACTGGAGCTCCCCATGGCGATGAGCTAGGTCGGATGAAACCTTTATCCAATAACTCCTGTAATTGAGTGGATAGTTCTTGCAATTCACTAGGTGCTAGTCGATAAGGTGCCCGAGTGATCGGTGCCGCTCCGGGTGCTAGATCGATTTGGAATTCAACTTGACGGTGTGGTGGCAGACCAGGCAGATCCTCGAGAAATACTTCTAAAAATTCACGAACGACGGGAATATCATCAACCCTTTTCTCTTCTGACGACTGCTCAGCAACAAGAGCCAAAATAGTCTTATGTCCTTTTCGAAGGCATTTTTGTGCCTTCATAAAGGATATGATACCCATGACTGCACCAACTCTTTCGCCCTGAACGGAAAGGGTTTCTCCACTTGGGAGAGGAATCCGAACAATTTTCTCATGACAGATAATTTCAGCTTGGTTTTTAGATAACCAATCCATGCCGACAATTACATCAAAATTACCAAGTGTGACTGGCATAAGGTCGATATCAAGTATATGTCTTGCTAGCTCAAGCTTACATCCCTTAAGAATGTGAGTTGCTTCAATTATTTGGCCATCAGCTATCTCTATTATATACTTAGCTTCTAACAGAGTTGGAGTTCCTTTTATCATATCACTAAGTTTCCTAGATATAAAACTTCTATCAGCTCCAGTGTCAAAAAGGACAGAAGCAAAGTAATTATTTAAGAGAAACTTACCGGTGACCACATTATGATCATAACGAGCTTCTCCAGATCCTAGCACGAAGGCTCGTCCCTTCGCACCATTTCCTCCACCATTGCTGTCGTTACCACCATTGCCATTGTTATTCAGGTTAGGGTTTTGGTTTCCATTACCCCCTTTCTTCAATTGAGGATAATTCTTCCAAATATGTCCCTCCTTTCCACACTCAAAACAACCCTTTGTAAATCTAGGCTGTTGAAAAGGCTGCTTGGCTTGTAATTCACCCCTACAATCCTTGGCAGCATGACCTATTTTGCCACACCGCTGACAACGGTTGTAAAACCCGAAGTGATGGAAGTTGCACTTGTTACACTTAGGAGATTTTCCCGTGTAACCACCCTGATTTTGACCTGAAGAGGTCGACTGGTTGAAGTTCTTAGCAGGCTCAAACCTACGCTGCTGCTACGGTTGATTAAACTGGAGTTGGTTGGGCTGGGGTCATTTGGAGTGATAGTTGGAGTGGTTATTGGAGTGGTGGTCAAACTTGCGTTTATGATTATCGGTAGATTTAGAGACCGAACCTCTCGGAGGTAGAGTCCCTTGAGTCACCGCCTGATCGGTTAACTTATGGGCAAGTCGGATAGTCTGCTGGATAGTGGCAGGGTTGGATGATGTAACCATGCTTTGTATTTGAGGCACTAGACCTCCAATATATAGTTCAATTCTCTTGTAATCAGGGGTCACCATATGCGGGCACATAGTAGCAAGTTCATGTGAACGTGTGGTATAGAGTTCAATTTCAGAACCCTCCATCTTTAGGTTCCAGAACTCTCCCTCTAACTTTTGAATTTCATCGCGAGGACAGTACTCCTCCTTCATCATCGACTTAAACTCCTCCCACGGGAGTCCATTTTCCATGGCCAGACCCAACATCTGGACCTGGGCGTTCCACCATGTGAGAGTCGAGCCTTCCAAAGTTAGAGCAGCGAACTTGACCTGATTTGTCACTGGGCAGTTGCACATGGCAATCACTGATTCTACTTTCTCGAACCAACGAAGTGGTCTGACAGCTCATTCAGCTCCACTAAAGGGGTGGGGCTTATAATCCATGAATGCCTTGAAGGTGCAGGCTTGTTGCGGGTTTTCCAGGCCTGGAGTCAGAACAAAATAGGATTGGGATTATAGAGTTTAGGACAGGCTTTTTAAGAGATGAATTGACATCATTAGTCAATAGCTAAAGTATTTACCTGCAGTATTCTGTGCTGCTAGAGCCTCCGCCACACTATCGTTTATTAGTGCTGCTAGCTCCGCTGCCGTCATGTTAATGGTACCTCGGCCACCAGCACGACTTCCACGTCCTCTTCTTGACATGATTCTTCTCATTCACAAATACAAAACAATGAGAAATATATCGCATATTAAACATTATTTATGTACGAGTAAAGAAATACAACATCTAATATTTTTAAAATTAAATAAATTGTAAGGCTACAAAATAAATAATTCAAACATTAAACTTCTCATGCTTTTATTGAATGAGAACAACCTTACCCATCTAGGTTTGAAAAGAGAAATCACAAAAGCAAAACACGCATGAAAAGGGAAGATAGAATAGGAAGATCATCAAACATCTTCGTCATTAGAAGAAACATATGATTGTGCATCATCGATCTCCACTGGTTCCTCCTTAGGTGGCTCCTCCTCCAAGGGCTCATCCTCGAAGGGCTCCTCCTCGAAGGGCTCTTCCTCGCCGTCAGAAAGTGGAATCTCCTCAGGAAATAGGGCTGCTTGTAGTTGGGCTTCCAAGTGAGTTACTCTTTCTTGGAGTCCCTCGGCAGCATGGTTTGCTACTTGCAGTTGGCCTTCCAGATTAGCCACTCTCTCCAGAATCCCTCCTACCTCAAAATCCGAGGTGTCTACCCTCATCTCCAAATGTGTCACCCGATCCACCAAGACGCTATGGACTTGATCCGTTACTGCTAGTTCAGCAGTCAAAAGCTCTATCCCTACCTTATTCTCCTCTATTTGAGACTCTCTCTTCAGAATGTCAGGTATCTCATCAGTAGCATCTTTCATAATACTCAACTCCCTAGACATGTAAAATAAAAAGGCTGTAAAAGCTTGTTCCATAGTGCATGGCAAGCTAGGTAAGGTAGATGATGAGGAAGCAGAACCAAAGTAAGGTGATGGGACAATTCCCATTTCGATCCATCTTTGGATCATTTGCGGGTATGTGTTCCAATCGCGAGCAGGATTCATTGCTTGCGCGCTGCTCATTTCCCCTGGTCAACTGAATAGTCACTGGAACTAGTCTGGCGCCTTTTAGGCTCCGGGGATGATAGGATAGGTGCCTTATGTCCTGGTGCCTTAGGTGATGAAGGTGAAGTTGACGACATGTTCCTATAACAATATATATAAGTGCCAAATATCCAAATGACATCTAACCAATGTGTGAGGCTATAGTCTAGTATGCAATCCTAGTTCTCTATAACCAATGGCTCTGATACCAATCTGTCACACCCCAAATTTCAACTAACGGAGTTTTACCGTTTTGGGAAGTGACGAACCAGGATCTCAGACATTAGTTACTTTGAACGACTCTACATGGGACTCAAATGCAAATATCATATCAATCAGAGTTTCAATGCGGAAACGTAAAGAAAACTAAATGCGCAAAACACACGCGCCCAAACCAAAAGTCCAAACGTCCAACCAAGCCAAGTACAATACAAAATAATCTAAACAAACATAAATAAGCAACAATCAAAATAGATGAATCTCATGCATGCCCTAATGTGCACCTATGCCTTATCTTAGCGACCTGAGAAAAAATGTAAGAAAATATGTCAACACGAGGTTGGTGAGTTCACAGGTTTCAATATGTAAATAAGCGTTTACCAGATTTATGATCATTCAGTATGTATCTATAGGTAGCTAACTTATGTTCATGTTTAACTCAAGCGCTCGCAACCGAAGCTGACTGTTTGTTTATTTGCCTCCTGCCAGGTCTATCAACACTGGCGGTGTGAGTAGGCAAACATTTCACCCGTTCGATCTCCAATCGAGTTAGCGCGACTAACGCGGGTGGGATTTATTAAACTCGGTAGTACTACTAAATATTACCTCGTTAAGATCCATATTAACGGTCCGATATAAGATGAGGACTTTCTGTGATAGCGTGTTACGCTTAGCATTAACATCGATAACATACGAATTATAAAATCTCAAAATAGTTTAATCATGTTTTCTCCCCCAGATTAAACAGTAAAAAAGGGCCGTGAAAACTCACATGCGTTGCACTGTAGATAGTATCACACAAAGGATAAGTTGAAACCACGTGTGTAAGTCTCAAAAGACTCACGAATGTCTTAAAATTATAAACACATAAATTAGGGATAAAAATGGGAATTGTGACAGCGACACGGAATGAGAAACGTCCTAAAGAAACGCTCTAATATTCAAGAGTGGACGAAAGTGTCCACGGAGTTAGGAATTACTTTACGCGACGAATGACACAAATAATAATAAATATAGCCGGGTGTTTTGTCATTCACAAAAATTAATAAAATAATATATATATATATATATACGAGTAAATAATATAACTAATTATTTTATTATTTAGTCTCAATCGATACACGATGTTATAAAATGATTCGAAATAATATAAATATGTATATTTTTAATATTACGGGTCACGGTTTGAAAATAATATAAACATATTATTTTATACGAAATTATGGTTTGAAAATAATATAAACATACTAGTTTTAGTTGATATTAACAATAATATTTTATTTATAAAAGTGGGAATAATAATAAAATATGTTAATAATTCAAACCCGAGCCTACAGGCTGTTTCCCGGGCTAAAACACATTTATATAATAATATAATATTATAGAGTTTGATTTTTATTAATTAAATATAACAGAAAAATGCTAAAAAAATAGTTGTGGGAGCCCGGTCTCGAACCCGGGTCTCTCCCACACACGCACACTGACCCAACCAGTCCCGCCCGCTAGGGTATCACGTTAGATACCCGGATTAAATTGTTTTAACATCCAGGTTCAAGTGATTTTCTTCCCAAATCCATTCGCGATCGAAACCCGGCTCTGATCCATCGATTCCGATGTTAATCGATCGAAACAGTAGAGGGGTTTTGATAATCGAGTTGAGGCGGTCCTGTGGTTAAGTTTAATTGCAAAGTTTTCATGTTTAAGATTGTTTAATTACAGAAAGAAAAGTCGTAACCCTAGTTTATGAACACTTAATCGATTTGAAATATTCTGATAATAAAAGTTGATAGAATCATAGGGCTTTTAATAAAAACGACATTGTGAATCTGATGATGTGGTTTAATTGTATTTCTTTTGAGTTTAATATTGAAAACCCCAAATCGTTTCCAGGATGAACCCTAATTACTGGATCAAGATCAATTCGATGATGGAAGCCCGATATTTCATAGGGCTTTCACTCAACATGATTACGAGTCTAATGGTATGATTTAATTTGATTTAATATGGTTTAGAGTTGAATTCGATAACTTGGTTTCATATGAACCCTAGATTACGGGTTATAACAATCTGTATAATAAAACATCGAATTGACAGAGGGCTTTCAAGGAAGATGGTATTGCGAATCAACTTGAATAGGTTAATTGTATTTTGATTGGGTCTATACTAGGGTTCGATTAAACCGGTCTGAGATGAACCCTAGAATCGTGATCTTAATCGAATTGATGTTGTAAGCCCCAATTATCTTAGGGCTTATGATCTAAGCATGAAAACGAAACTAAGGACGTAAGATTTTACCAGAATGATGCTCGAATTGGTAGTGTATGAGTAAAACAGGTGCCGACTGTAGAAGATCTTGATCTCCGACGAGTCTGGGTCTTCCTCCTGACGAATTGATTCGTGTAACAGCTTCAAATGTGTTCGTTTAGTGTATGCAGATGATTCGTTTGTGAAATTAATACAGAGTTTAGACGAATTTGAGGGCCAAATAATCATTGTCGACGGTTATAAGTTTAATGTTCATTATTTGAGTTTAATCCGAATCAATGTATGTGTTTAATGTGTTAATGATGATCGTAAATGATCTAATCGTGTAGAACGGTTACAAATTCAACAGGAATCGATTATAGAGTTTGAATTTGAATCAAACCTGTGAGTTTGACTTCTAAAAGTCAAACAGAATCAAGAAATCATTAATTATAAGATCAGTCCCTGTAGTTTCATGAATCTGATTTTAAGAATTGGCAGGAATGGTCCTTGTAGTTTGAATTGAGTTAAGGGGGCACGGTTAGTTGACTTTCCAAAGTCAAAAGGAACAAAACACTCTGATTTTGGCTTCTAAAGTCAACAGAAATAGGTTTTGTCCATTGACACAATTAGTCCTTGTAGTTTTAAGTTTAGGTAATGATAGAAACAGTCCCTGAAGTTTGAGTTAAGTTAACTAAGTTAGGATTTAATTGGAATTAGCTAACTGAGTTAACTGGGAAAGTCTGGATTGTCACATCTTTCCTTCACGTGTCATAATTCTATAAGCATAAAATTCTTTTTTTTTCGCTTCTCTTATTTCACCATTCGTATTCTACTTCCTACAATTAAATCTTTTATTATCACAATAGCAACAATTCCTTATTTCATCATATCGTATCTCAAAATATCATTTTATAATTCCTAAATCTTCATTACAAACTATTTAATATTTTTTTTATTCAACCTATGTAATATACGGGTTTCTAACCTAGTATATATATGTGTGTATATATATATGCATTCAACAATGGGTTATCATAATTGTTGAGAGTTAAGATGCCTGAATGTGGAAATCAATCGAAAATGAGAAGTTTGGGTGATGCTCAAGAGACCGTAAAAATACAGTTTGAGACCGTAAACTTGCGATTGCTTTTCAAAAACCTATTTTTTGCATATGCAATTTCATGGGATGGGATATGTTGATTGGGAACAATACTCCCGTATACACAGGTGTAACGAACCAAATTACAAATATATATTATTATATGTTAGAATCTTATTATGGTGATGAAAGTCGGATGAATTAAAGTTGGGGGTTAAAACCTACATGTGTAAATGCTAGACTTTTGGGTTAAAAGGTGAAAATTGATCAAGAAATAGAAGGGGTATTGTGTAAAATGGATTACATTTTGAGAGAGAGTGTGCGTTGTTGGCTGCGTGGAAAGCAAAGGGAGAAGAGGGGAAGAACAAAAGCTTGATTTCTGGATTTTTGGTGTGAAAGATCGTTGCTTTGATGGTGTTTGTGGTTCAAGCAACTATCAAGTTTCTCTTCTCCATCTTCATCTGATGCACCACCATTAATGGAGTTTTGGTAGAAAACCCTAAAAGGGTTAAATTGGTGGAATCATTTTCTTTAAATCTTGGTTAGAAGTATTAATCTTGTGTTTTTAGGGGGGGGGGGTTCATGAATTTCATAATTTAAATACCTAAATGGAAAACTGAAATTTTGGGGTTCATGTTCAAGAAATTAGGGGTATTTACTATATGAGGTGAAATAGGAATGTTGGGTATTATATGGTGTTTATGTTAATCATGAACCAAAAACAATTGGAATTAATAAACAAACATGGTAAAATAATATTTTGGATTGGATGTTGAATTTGGGGGGATTGGGAGTTTGACTCAAACGGGTCAAATGGGTTGAATAGTAAATTGGGGGAAATATGCATATGTTTGATATGCAAATGACCAATTGGGATTGATGTTCTAATAATCTAACAATTGGGGAATGTTGTAAGTTTTACTAGGTGAACATGTAGTGTGTTAATGGTTTATAAACCAAGTTTTGATAATTGATTATAGGAAATCAAGGGGGGAGGTTGAAAGCAAATGGGAGATTCGTTAAATTAAGGTAAGTGTTCTACACTTACTTAGTAGTTAGTTTAACTTATTTTCCTACACCAAAATTGATATGGTTGTTATGTATGTTGAATAGCATACTTATATGTGTTGGGGTATTTATATGTATTACTCATTATATGTGCGTGTACATGATTTATTATTGGGATAACAATTGGTGTTTATGGAAGTCTTGAACTTCCTAAGGGTTGGTGTTTGTATAATGGGGTCGTTTGAATCCCAGTGGATGTAAATGAGTTGAGACCTTGAGTCCCATAGGGTGTATGGTGCTTGAAATCTTAGAACTTCACTATGGGCGTTGAACATGAAGTCTATGAACTTCAAAGGGTGCTAATTGAGATCAATGAATCTCATGAAGTCTATGAACTTCAACGAAGTTATAATAACATGTTAATTAGGGGTTTGGTGATGAATGGGGAATTAGACATATGTGTGTATGTATATGGTGATTGATATGAAATCTATGAACTTCAATGAGTGCTAATGAAATTTATATCAATGAATCTCAAAGAATGTTATATGTTGTTTATTGAGGGCTATTAATCAATAGGAAAGCAAATGGGTGGTGTATAAACATTTTCAAGGTTGAAACATGCTATAATTAAAGCATGTTGGAATTCAACCAAATGGGTTGGAAAGGTTGAAAAATGGATTTTGGGTGTGTAAGACCTGCAGCCAGTGTACCATATGCTGGTAGAGAGTATCATACGTTGGCTAAGAAACCGCCAGCGTATGATGCGCCTGCAAGCTTATGAAAGACGCCGGCTCATACGCTGGTTTGGGGTTTTTGGTCAATTCTTAGGTAATACACTTGGGGGATGATTGTGCAATGTCTAACCACTACTAATATGTTTTATGGGGTGTTTTTGGTTTAGGAAAAGCTCACGCAAAGGCTCAGGATCTTAAGTCTCAAGGATTGGATTCTCAATGGATGTTTGACATGTTTGTTAATGTCATACGTGTAACTTCTTGTTGGGGGTTTTAAATCTTGTTTTGGCGTAATTAAAAAGTAAACCGAGTATGGTTCTTGTAAGTCCCAAAAACCCAGGAGGCCTCACGTGTTGGATTTATTCAATCACAAACAATTCTTAAACTTCTGATATCATAAGCATCGGAAATAACGTCATTACATTGTTTCTAAATAGCAAAAAATTAAAACTTTGTCCTTAACATTCAACATTTAAACAAACATAAGGGATGTAAGTCTCTTAACGTCGGGTAACTCCTCGAGTAGCCAAGCAGCATCCGGTCAGCATTCATCTATCTTTAACCTGACATGCATACTAAAAGTCAGCTAACGTCGGTGAGTTCAAGTATTTCATTCATTTTAAGAAAATGGTTGTTCATTCATTAATTAGGGTTTCATCATTCATAATTAAAATGGGGCTTAGCATTCATTTTCCATTCATACATACGTTCATACATTCATTCATAAAACCATTTACCATTCCACTTAAGTCATACAATAAATATCTAAATCTGTTTTACCATCCATTCCGACATTTGGTATTGTATCGCCCCTAAGGCATGCAATTCATTCAGTCCATTCATATTACACTGCCCCTAAGGCTTAACTGCACGAAGACCGAAAGTACAATATCATTCTGTTCCATTCATATTGCACTGCCCCTAAGGCTTAACTGCACGAAGACCGAAAGTACAATATCATTCTGTTCCATTCATATTGCACTGCCCGTAAGGCATAACTGCACGAAGACCGACAGTACAATATCATTTTGTTCCATTCATATTGCACTTCCCCTAAGGCTTAACTGCACGAATACCGACTGTACAATATCATTCTGTTCCATTCATTTATCACTCTTAGAACCCGCAAGCCCCAAAGTGATTCCATTCCCGGGTCACGTTAACCTTGAGTGACCGTCGTCACCCTTCCATCGTCAGTTGTACAACCGTAATACCATTGACAGGCCACAAGGCACCACCCCTGTTACACTTATGGAAACTATGGCTCGCTGTCCATTACCTACCATAAGGCTGGGAAGACTTCATTCGTCAATTCCATTCATTCAACATATTAGATTTGTAATGACTTCTTTAAAACATTTGCCCGTTTTCTTTTCGTAAAACATTTCATTCGTTTATAAAACCCTTTCGTTCATTTCAAAACCATTTCTTTATAAACATTCCTTTTTCATAAACATTCTTTTCACAACATTTCTTATTTCAAACATCGTTCCTTTCGAAAACCGTTCATTCGTAAACATTACATTTCATTTCATTCATATTTCATAAATGTTCATTAAGTATGCACATCACCCTAGAAATAAGTAAATAGGGATTCTTGACTCACCTGACTGTTCGTACTTAACCTGAGTCAGACGTCTAGTTAGTGCTATTTTGCTAGTCGATCTGCATATAGGTCAACACGAAATTTCTTTCATTAAACCCTAGTATCGTCTAACAGTGTCGCCGCCAAGCAGTGTCGCTTGGCACACTCAAAGTATCGCCTGAACTTGCGTTCAGGACTTAGCCTCGTGGAACTCAATCGTCGCCCACCATAGTGTCGCCAGACGTCATTGGCGACACACCTAGTGTCGCAAGGAATGACATGTGTCTAATCATTGGATTTCTTGGGCACAATGCCTCTCCCAGCCTCATCCCCGCCAAGTGCCGCCACTTGAAGGTGGCGACACTAGCGGTGTCGCCTAGTGAACACCATCCCAAAACATGCCCGTTTTCCACCCAAATTTGTAACTTTTTACGTCCAAAGCATTTGTTTAACTTCCATAACCTTAGATCTGGGCATAACACCCTTTTTACACGTAAAAATCCTTACCTTGAAATGAAAACCCTAGTTATACCCCAAAACCCATTTAAACTGAAAATCAAAGGTTTTAGATTCGATGCATACCTCAAATCGAATATTTCTTCGTGTATTCTTCTTCTCACACATTGGTGTAACAACTTGGAGTAGATCTTTGAGCTTTTTGGAGCTTTTTAAGACTTTCTCTCTCTAAGATGCTCTCTCTCTAAGATGCTCTCTCTCTAGATGAAAATGGTGGAGAATGGAGAATGGGAGCTACCATGGAGCTGATTAGGGTTTATTATCCCCTATCCCGAGCCCACCTCCTCCTTCTTTTCTTTCCTTCGGTCCACTTACGTGCATCGGGATTTTCTGGATGTTACAGTTTTACTAAGTTTTGGGGTTACCATGTAATACCTTTGGTGAATACAAAATTAAAATAGGACCATTTTCGCAAATGTTTTGAAAATTGTTATAAATTTTAGGTGTCACAACAGGGCTATACACCCGTATATATGTATATGGCCGTATACAAGGGCGATTTGGGATAAGCAGTTGTATACAATCCTAAAATAAATGTAGGATAAAAAATCACTCAAAAACTAGATTCTGTGATCAAATGCGGAATCACACAAATTGATAATCAAATCAACACAAACAGATAAGAACACAAAGTAAATCAAAGTCCAAATTGTATTGAATGATCTTGTTTCGTACACTTGAAAATTTGACAACAGTCGTTACAATACATGGGTTATTTATAGAACAGATTCAATTTGGCCTATACATAAGTTTTAGAATGTCAAGTTGGCATAACTAACTAACTTCTCTATAGTTATTAGTTGCTCTCCGGAATAGTCTGTTGTAGAAGAAAACCAAACTGATCTACATAGTCTTTAACTTTGGTCCGGAGCAGTTGTATTTCCTCCGGAGTACAAGCCTTGTTCTTGTTCTTCTTCAATCCGGAGTAATGTATAACTACTCAGGACTAAGTCTTCGGAGTAGGACTCATCCAGAGTAGTCCTTAGACATTTCAGCTCAAGACAGTCATCCGGAGAACTCTTCCTCCGGGGTAACTTCTTCATCTGAAGTAGACTTTCTTCCTCAGAGTACATACTTAGTGATTTTGATAACACCAGCCTTTGTGTTTGACTCTAGAATAAAAAAAGTGAAAAAATTGGTGAATGAGTTGGGACTTAGGATATTAGCATGTAATTTCCAACTTAGCTTTCTAATGTTGTGCGTGTAATATATACTTTCAGGTAAGGCGCAAATTGACGATTGATTGAAGTTAAGTCTCAGGATGGGTTTCGAACATTAATTTATTTTTGTCAAAGTCATTAATGTTTAGAGAAAATCTAGCTAAGTAGGGGTAGTGTCCTGGAGTGGTGGCGATATTGACTATTGTTGGTGTAACATATCTTCCACGGTCGATCAAAGCAATTATTGGAATTCTTTCCGTTCAACCTCCTGTTGCGCCTAATTCGCCGCATCTCTTGCTAACAAAGGAGCATTTCTAGAGTTAGAAAAAACTTATGCCAATGGTATGGTTTCCCATTGCATACATCTTTTGAACGCATATGAGCCATGCAACCCATCGGACACATTTAATTCCCAAATCACCAATTCTAGCATTAATCGGCCACATGCTCTAACAAAGTCGAAACCGAGGTACATTCTTTTTGTACACCATAGGTTTATAAACATGAGAAACATGCATGTATAAGCCTTTACCAGCACACACGAGGTTGCCACTAACACATGAGGATCCAAGTCCGCATATGGGAAACCATCCAATGTTCCAAACCTCGTTTGTGATACGTATGGTCGATTTTAATTCTGAGACCTTCAGTTCGAACAAACCAGTTACCACAAAAGAGAGAGGTTCATGTAATACATGTGAAAAACATGGAGGTTTAAGGATATGAAAAAGACCAAGAGTGTATATAAGTATCAAAAAACAATTGAGATTTGTTTACCGTTTATAGTAACTTTTTTAGACGGATTAACGATGAAAATTCTGTAAATTGATTCCCACTGACAAACGCGAGAAAATCCTGGGACGAAATGTTATCCAAAATGTTATCTTTAGTATTAGCCACGGATTCCTGAGGGGGGGTTCATTGGAAAATGGTTCTCGTTGACAGTCGCTTACCCTCGTTGGTGGTCCCTGGGTAATTCATCGGCAAAAGTCTCTTTTTTTCTGGTTTAGCCTATCCATCGCTAATATATCGGTAATTACTGAGAGAGTGCCGAAGAATAATTATATTTTTACTTTTTGTGGGATCCACCAGTTAACGACCGCGGACAACTTCCGATGATGACGATGATAATGCGTAGGTGGTACTCAGTTTTCTTGTAGTTGGTCTATAATTGTTTGAGATTTATGCAGAGAATTCTCTTAAAATATTAGATAACTACTTTAGATCATGTGTATACACACAGGTGAAAAATATCAATAAATAAAATTTTTAAATCTTTATGTGTATATTTTACACGTGTAAAAATGTATCATATAATAAGAATAAAAAACAAAACTCAAAATATGCAAAAACTAATATATAATTAGGTTTTGAAAATAAATTAAATACTATTTAATTTAATTTGTTTTTTATTTATTATTTGATTGAAAATAAAAATTAAATAATTAGATTTTCAAAGTTTTATAAGTGATAATTTAAAATAAATGTGTTTTATTAGTATAGTTAATATTTTCTTTAAATATATATTGTTGTTAAAAATAGGAGGTGCATTTAATAAGAGAGAGAATCGGGAAAAAAATGATAAGAATAAATATGGTGGCGACACGTGGCATTGAAAAACCTTTTATTTATTATATAACTAAGTTAGTTCCAGTGTATTACACGGTTAATGAAAAGAAACATATATTATTCATAAGTGTCTAAATAAGAATTACTTTACATAGTGAAAAAAATTAAAATTACAATTACATTCACAAAACCAAATTACATAAGGTAAATTTTTTAGATTCTAGAAAGTTGATTTTGATTAATTGTTATTTGCTTAACAAAGATAAGTTGTTAATTTTTTTTTTAAATTCTCAATTTAATTCTCTAATTATAGTACATTTGCGAGAGTTAATTTATTGATTTTGTTATAATTTAAATAATACAAAGTTTAAAATTTTCAAATCAAACGGATTTTAAGTCCTAGTCAAATGATATTAAATAATTTTAACAATTATATTTGTTAACCATTTATTATTTGTGAGAGGTTTAAAATCTTAAATTATAATTAAACTTTAGGTGGGAAAACCATTTTATAAAAAACCTTTATTTATTAGGGAGTATAGATTAGTATTTTTCTTTAATTAGTTATATTTTGAATTCTTATTATATATTCTTATTTAATATAATTATTATTTTTCTTTAATAATATATTTATAATTTCATTATTATTTAATAAGATATAGATGCATTTATTAGGAAAGAGAGGTGGGAAAACCAATACGAGGAGGCATGAGGGAGTGACATATGACAATCCAAAACTTTTATTTATTATTATATATAGATATAGATTGTGAAGTTGGAAGCTATAACTAGTAATTGACTTGTAGGATTCACAAAAACCAAAACATATTTTGTGCTTATAACCATTTAAATGAGAGGCAGTCAAATCCAAGTGATGGTTCTCCTTATTATTGTTTAGGTGTCACTTCCTTTTTAGTTTAATCTGTTTGAAAAACCCCCAATACGTCTCTTTTACCTTTAGATTAATTAATTAATTTTATATTATAAAAATTACAACTATCTTTCCTTTCGAATCGACACTTGATTAAAGATATTATTGCTATACTATTACACGATAGATCATGTGCCTAGATGTGTTCTATTCACTAGTTGTAGTTATATTTATTTATTTAAATAAACTTAAGACTAGATTTTACAATCAATTAAATTTCTAACGTCATTGTAACTTTTATTGTGATAATAGACTTTTATTGGGAATTGCTATGAGACAAGGCCCTATACGTCTCGTATAATTTGACTGCCTCTCATTTAAATGGTTATAAGCACAAAATATGTTTTGGTTTTTGTGAATCCTACAAGTCAATTACTAGTTATAGCTTCCAACTTTACAATCTATATTTATATATACTAATAAATAAAGGTTTTGGATTGTCACATGTCACTCTCTCATGCCTTCTCGTATTGGTTTTCCCGCCTCTCTCCTAATAAATGCATCTATATCTTATTAAAAGTCTATTATCTTGGTGAGATGGTTGACTAGTTGTAGAAAGTAGCTCATACCCTAAACTGCATCGTATTACCCTATACGATGCGTGTAAAAGACTCTTCACAATTTCCAACACTACAAAATCGTACACCTGGTCATTTCAACCCCTATACGCATCGTATAGGGCAATACGATGCAGTTTAGGGTACGAGATACTTTCTGCAACTAGTCAACCATCTCATCACTATACGCCGCGTGCACTATACGCCGCGTATAGTGATGAGATGGTTGACTAGTTGCAGAAAGTAGCTCATACCCTAAACTGCATCGTATTACCCTATACGATGCGTGTAGGGGTTGAAATGACTAGGTGTACGATGTTGTCGGTTTACCTCGTATCCTAAACTTCATCGTATAGACCTATACGATGCGTATAGCTCCAAAAAATTTTGTATTTAACCATTGAGATTTCTCATTTGAACGTATCGTTCAAAAAAAATTTCCACAATTTCCTCAAAAATCTATAGCCATATCTTGGTGGTGGGATGGTAACTATGGTTTTCACGTATATTCTAACGAGTCACTCCCGCAAAGTTCTGGCGTTCAAGGTGGGTACGGGACATGGCCGGTAGATGTGAATCAGGAGGAGGTCTGTAACACCTGCCAAAATACGGTCTCAATATTGCCCGAAATAATTGTAAGTATTGACGGGAATTATCGGACACCCAGAAGATAGAGAAATAAATTAAGAATTCTGAAATTTAGAAAGTAGCGGACCGCTACCTATTGGTTAACAGTCCGCTACGGGGTCAAAGAATTAGGCAGCCCAAGGGGTGGCGGACCGCCAGCTGCTTGGCTAATAGTTCGCTACGGAAAATAGATGGTTGGCGGACCGCCAGCACCAATGCTAACGGTCCGCTACACAGGTCCCAAGGGACACTCTGCAGACGACACGTGTTAGGACACGTGTAGGGCATGCGTCAGCATGTCGGATGCGTGGTTGGTGGCGTATCGCCACGGCAGACCCACACGGTCCGCTACGAACGTGTGGCGTATCTGGATTGCATGGACGCCACGTGGCGCGCATGCGGACATGGCTGGGCGGTAGCGGACCGCCAGAGACCTGGCTAGCGGTCCGCTACGGGGTCGATTCAGGCCTATAAATAGAGGAGCATTGGCTCTTCATTTTCACACCAAACACCAACTCAATTTCTAGACCTCCAAGACTCCTCTGCCCTCAAGCCATTCCCGAGCCATCTTGTTGTTCCAACTCCCGAGCCGCTTCTCCCAGTTCGACTGATTTCCGCTTATTCACCGGACACAAGCATTTAAGAGACAAAGCAACCTGGAATACGTGTAGAAGTGCTAGACCCCTAAGAGCTGATTCTAAGAGCCATGTAGCATTAAGTTATTATCTTTCAATCATCCAACTTCCAAACCAAGGTGAATTACTTGTCCATGTCATAAACACTCGTTCACATGGTGAACAAGTGTCTGTCAAAAACGCTTTATAAGACGTGTTTGTGCTATAGGCAATCATCACGTAACAAATCAAACTGTCATGTTTTACAAAAAGGGCAAAACATAAGAATTAAATACTTACTCATATGATCCCGGTAAGGGAGTTGAAATAAACCCCTGGGATGGAATTACCCAAGAAGTGTACGTAAAGTTTGATCAAGTCTTTGTACTCGCTCCATTTCCAGTTAAGGGTCGGGCGGGATTGACATGCATGTCGGGTAAACGCTTATGTGCCTAAGGAGCCGCGAAACCCCTGAATACGTGACCAATGTATACATGGATGTATAAATGGAAAGAAGCGAAGTGTTCGCTACATTCCAAATGACAAAAGTGTTTAATTATTTAATTTAACTGTTTTGTCATGCTTATGAAATCTTTTGAGGTCATGAAGTATTCACCAGCACATAGCTGACGTTCATTTTCAAATGTTTTCAGGAAAAGAATTATATGACCTCCGCATACCGGGACCGACCACGGCCTAAGTCTCTGGGACAGTTTTGTTGCATAGTCGGGTCAGGCCACACACCTAGACCTGGTGCAACCCAAAAATATTTTATACAGGTTCGTGCTATGCACAGGAAGAACCTGAGAAAAAGACAAGGTTAAGGTGCCTAAAGGATTTCGACTCCCTAGGCAGAATACCTCCGTGTAGACTTTACTAACTTTGATCAGGGTTTTGATTTCAAAATCAAATGTACAAACAATCGGTTTTTATACCCAAGTATTTAAATAAAGAAATCTTTTGTCTACACGACGAAATTCTAGTTTTTACAGAAACCAACCCTAGAGGTTGAGAATTCATAAAAAGATTCTTTTGTTAAAAACCACTATTCCGCTGCACAAAACCATACTCTGAAATCAAAGCAGGTACCGAAGGTGCCAACTGACGCCGCAGCCCGGTAACGTCTTGGGGCTGCCCGGGGTGGGGTGTGACAAGGTCTCGTCCGACGTTCATTCTAATCACCGGGTAAGGATTCCAGATTTGAATGAGCCACTAAGCAATCCCGAGTTTGTATACGTTGAACCCTCTTACCCTACACAACTCATTAGTGATTTCGTATACGGTGAACCATTTTATCCTACACAACCCATTAGCGATTTCGTATACGGTGAACCCTCTTACCCGACACAACACACTGACGATTTCGTATACGGTGAAGTCTCTTACTCAACACAACTGACTAACGAGTCCGAAGATGATGAATAAACCAATACAATCGTGTCGTATAAAACTGACCAGGTATAACATTCCTACATATATATACTTACATATATGTTATCCTTTTACCATACCGTTGTTGCAGAATTTCCAGTCTCTTGAAGATTTGGTGGATTGGGCTGTCCGCAGAGAACGTGAGAATGGTTACGTCATTGTCACCCGACGATCGAGGAGAAAAGTCGACGACCCATCGGCACCGGTTATCAAGGTATGGCTTGTGTGTGACCGTCACGGCGAACGTAAGTCTACATCAACGGTTAGACGTGCCGGTAGCAAGAAAATAGGTTGTACTTTTAAATTGGAAGGAGACTACGTCGAAAAGATCTCCTTTCGTATGTTCGGAGAGGTGGTTGTCGAGTTTCTTTCGACATTCACCTTCACAGAGTCGGCGGCACCGGAGCATGATGCCCAGATCGATGAGCAGGAGCTGCCAGAGGAGCCGGAGCAAATCTCCTTTCGTATGTTTGGCCATATTTACACTATGACTCTCCATTGGCGGGCAGTCTCGACGGGCTTGTATCACGAGCCGGAGACGGTCATACCACTTTACACCAAGGGTGTGACCGAGGTGGACAGAGAGGACCTCCTTATTTTTTGGGGTCTTATTGTTGATGGCCCATGGTTGAGGACCAAGGGGAGGGTCTCGGGGATTAGAGACCCCCTCTATAGATATTTACACCGGCTTATTTCGACGTCTATTGCACCACGTCAGAAAATCCGGGATTGGTGCACCGAGAGAGATTTATTCTTTCTCTTTTGCTTGCTTACCAACAGGAGGTGCGCCCTAACGACATGCCTCGCGCTCTACTTTGCGTTTGCCTATCACAGGCAGAAACGCGGGCTATTGTATGGCGGTGCTTTCATCACACAGGTGATGCGTGTTCTTGCTGTGACAACCGCGGTTTTTCAGGTTCTTACCGTTTCTCGAATTTTATACGTTTATATTTTTAAATATTACGGTTTTATATATTTTAAGTGTTTCTAGGAACTCTAGGAACATTGCCTTAGACGAACACTAAGGTCCGAACTAGAAACTCGGTTAAGTGCATACACTGCGTATACTGCGAACGCGTTAAATAAACGGTAAAATTTAAATTCTCGAAAATAATTTTTATATTTATATTTTAGTTAAGAATGATGTTTTATAATATTATACGTGATAACTTTTGTGATTCTTGATTAAATTAACGATCACATGTGGTTCTTCCGGTAAATACCCGATGTAACTTTTTGAAAATTTTTGAGTTTTTATGTTTTAAAAATTGTCAAAATTCATTATTTTAGATACTAGAATTTTATGTTTGGATAAAAATATTTATTAGAGTGTTTAGGGGTGTAATTTTTATAAAACGTGTGTATTTTTTTTATAAAATTAGTCTTTTAAATCTCAAGACTTGTCTTCCCACTATAAATACCCTTCTCCCCCACCCATTTACCCTCTTCCCTCTCCTTGTTCCTGCTGAAAACACCTCACCACCATCACCAAACACTCTCAAACACACACTAAACTTGAATTCTAGCTCAAATTCATCCATTTTCATGCTTGATTCTTGGTACCAATGGATTCATGAGGTTGTTCTTAGTGTTTTGAAGGTATTATAACATGACTTTCATCTTTAACTTTCTGTTTTGATCATTGCATGTGTTCTCAAGAACACCAAAAACACACACACACCACGCACTTACTTTGATTTTCAATTTTGATGATTTCAAGGGTTTTAAGCTTAAATTTTGCATTTTTAATAATGATTTGTGGATGAAAACTTGTTATAATCATCCACTATGAGTTATCTAGTGAAAATCTTGTAAAAATTGATGATCAAAGTGTATGAACACTTGGGTGTTCATACTTGCATCTTCTTGAATTAAAAGAGCATTTTTATTGATTTTTGAGTCTTTGATCATGGAATTGAACCACATTGTGATTTTAGGTTGTAAAATCAAGAAACCATAGTAGTTAAGCATCTATCAACACCTTCATTTGCTTTGGAAGGTAAAATTCTTGATTAAACTTGTTTGATATCTTGAATGACAAAAAACATTCATGTTCTTGGTGGATTTTTAAATATTGTTGATTTGGCACCCAAATTTATTTTTAAACAAATATTTAATAAATTTATGTTTTATAAAAGTTCAGGGTTCTTTTGGCAATTTCTGAAACTTAAATCTCATTTAAAACAAAGTTTAATCATGAAATAATAGAAGTCTGAAACATTAAGGACCTGCTTTGCCAAACCCTGAATCTCCAGGGTCCTAACTGCAAATTCTCATGTGTTATTCCCCAAATCATCAATTTTGACTTCTAGAGTCAAACTAGCCTCGATCCACCGCTCAATCGACCGAATTAATGCGTTTTAACTACACTTGATGATGCTAAAACGTGGTGCGACTGTTTCCTAATGATATTAACGGTGCAATTAAATAGAAATCATCGTCTTGATGATGAGTTTAATCCCGTAACCGTTTTACACTCGATAGCGATTCAATTAGTATGTTTCACATACAATTGAGTCTATAAAATGGATGCATCACCGTCGCGACATCATCCACATAGCCCATTTGTACTGAAATCCACCAACAATCCACCTCTGATACCCGATTCCAACCCACGAGCACGACTTCGGAGGCTTTAGCCGAGCTACCCCATCTCGAGACCATTTCAGGTAAAACTTGTACCAAATAACTTGCTTTGATCCAAGGACTAAAAGCCCCATGGTTTGGGTGTCTATTCGTCGCTTAATCGATCGAATGGGGAGGCTAGGGTTTCAGGTTTTACGATTGGGGAAGAAGGCGGGTTGGGACTTGACTATTTTATGATTAAACGCGCTAGATCCTTACCAAGGCATTGGCCCTGGTCTGATGGTTAAGGTGTTTCGCGTGTGTGGCCCGGCTAAGGTCGCAGGTTCAAGACCCAGGAGCCAAATTCTTGTTCCTTTTTCTTTTAATCCATTTTAACACATTACTAGGTACTTAAAACTCCAAAATTATTTTTGTAAATTACATAAATATATCCTACGAACTTTATAAAAACAAAAAATATAATTTAATGTTTTCAACTATTTTATTTTATTGAAAACATATTTGAAACGAATTAATTATGTCATTTTATTTATAAATTCACAATGTTTATTACAAAAATTTTAATTTTAATTAATTGTTTAGGTTTTTCCTTCGAGCTTATTAATAATTTTTTAGTAGGAATAATTATTTAAAAATACTTATAAGTATTTAAATAATCATTTTAAATATTTATTTTATACAAAGTTCAATAAATTATTTTTAAAACCTATTTATTTATTTTACATATTCAATTAAAGTGAAATTATTTAAATGATATTATTTGTATTTATTATTAAATTAATTAGCATTTTTATTTACAATTACTACTAGCTTAATTTATTTATTTATTTACCTAAAATAAATTAATTAAACCTTTTTCATTTCATTATTTATTTATAAATTATTTTATCAAATTTCACTTTTGAAACTTGTTATTTTACATAAATTTATTTATCTTTGGGATAATTACATAAATAAATTACTATTTGATTTATTTAAAAATCTTAATTAACTTTAATTAATTTTGCAAACTACTTTTTATAATGAACTTACTTTTTCTTACAAAATATTTATATTCAAGTCCATCTTCAAACCCAAAACCCCCATGAAACCCTAAGGACCCAAGATCTCCTTAAACGTACATTAAATTTAGAGTACCATTACACGTGTAGGTTTGTTGTGAGAGATCCACACGAGGTCTATCAATCTTTACCAGTTCATACATTCCTAGCTTTGATTCAAGTGAGTTTCATAGCCCCCTTTCTTTTTACTATTATTTACAAATACTCGGGGTGAAACATGTTTACATACATTACATACCAGATTCAATACCACTGTTCTCATGCAAATTACTATGTGCTTTATGTCTTAAACTGCTTGGTGACCATTACATGTGTTCATGCTAGTACATTCATTAACATGCTACCGAGACCTAAGGTAGTACCTAACATGATCATTTATAGGGGAATCCGATTCCAGTTAACACAAACCTTGGCGGGTTTTGTGTGTACCATATTACTATTTTTCCAAAACACAATCAGTGAGATTGTACTTACCAGTTTTCCATTACTTACGGATTGAATTGTACGCTTGAAACCTTATATGTTTTCACATATATGCCTTAGTTATGCTTTGAACATATTGAATTCCAATACTTTTTACTTAACTTTTTGTTTGGTGTCAAAACCTATGTTACTCACCAACTACTTGTAGTTGACATTTATTCACATGTTTCAGGTGCAGCAGTTTGAGGATTCTACCTGATCATATAGGACTTGGACCTAGTTTAATTTAATTTATGTCATGTCTTGAACGTTTCATTTTCCATTTTCCTTTGTAACGGATACTTTAAATTTGATGAATAAATATTGTCATTATTAATAGACGATCATGTGCTTATGAACAACCGCGTCAGCCCCAGTGTATAATCCGCCGCCGGCCGGGGTGTGACACATACCAGTTTTTCATTTACTACGGTTTGATTGTACGCTTTGGAACCTTGTATGTTTTCACATTTATGCCTTAGTTATGCTTTGAACATATTGAATTTTAAATCCTTTTTACTTAACTTTTGTTTGGTGTCAAAACCTATGTTACTCACCAACTACTTGTAGTTGACATTTACTCACATGTTTCAGGTGTACCAGTTTGAGGATTCTACCTGATCATATAGGACTAGACCTAGTTTAATTTGAATTATGTTATGTTTTGAACATTTTGTTTTCATTTACTCTTGTAACGGATGCTTTAATTTCAATAAATAAATATTGTCACTTATTAATAGATAACCATGTGCTTATGAACAACCGTGTCAGCCCCGGAGTATAATCCGCGGTCGGCCGGGGTGTGACACCAAGAATGAGGATGTTGGAAATCGGACAAAACTGTTTGAGCGGCCCAAGAGAGACAGAATTGAGCCAACTTACTTCAAAGACTATGACGTGAAACTACCCCCATCTGTAGACCAAAGGCATTCACCCTCTAGCTTCGGTCAAGAACCCTCAACGGTACATCCTTTAGCACATTTTGTCTCTTATGATTACTTTACCAACTCACATAAAGTTTGGCGGCCATTACTTCAATTAATGAGCCGAAGTATATTAGTCAAGAGATATAGAACCCAAAGTGGCTCGAAGCCATGAAAACCAAAATTAAAGCTCTTGAAGAAAATAGGACTTAGACGTTGGTAGAATTGCCAAAGGGAAAACGTGCCATCGACTCAAAGTGGGTATACAAAATAAAGTACAAAACAAGCAGAGAAATAGAACGATACAAAGCATGTCTCGTTGCCAAAGGATTCACACAAATGGAAGGCGTCGACTCCCATGACACCTTTGCACCAGTTGCAAAGTTATTTAGTTACTGTTCGGAGCCGTCTAGCCGTAGCAGTAAAAATGGAATGGCATACTTATCAACTTGACGTGAATAACATCTTCTTGCACAGAGACTTTCATGAAGACGTTTACATGAAGATACCTCAAGGCTTTGGGAAACAGGATGAAAACCGAGTATGCAAACTCAAGAAATCACTTTATGGGCTTAAACAAGCATTGACAAATTGGTACCAAAAATTTACCACCTCCTTGCATCTACTTGATTAAAGCAATCAAAAGCCAATCACTTGTTGTTCTTGTTTAAGGAAGAAGGAGTTTTTGTTGCCACACTCATTTATGTGGATGATGTTATCATCACAGGAAGTGACAAACAAAATACAAGAAACTAAAATTTTCCTCGACAAAGAATTCAGCATCAAAGATCTTAGTCCTTTAAAGTTCTTCCTTAGTATCGAAGTCGCATGACCGAAATGGGGTATGGTTCTCAGCTAACGAAAGTACACGTTGGATATTTTAGAGGACACAAGCATGACGGATTGTCGACCAAGCTTGTTTCCTATGGAGCAAAATTTGAAATTGGACAAACGGGATGGGGAAGCTCGTGTGGACACTAACCAATACAGAAGACTCATTGGAAGACTTCTCTATCTGCAAGTAATAAGACATGGTGTTACTTATTTAGTCAATATCTTAAGCCAATTCGTTGGTGACCAAAGAGAGAGCCATCTTGAGGCTGCTAACCGCGTCTTACAGTACCTTAAAGCAACACTAGGACAAGGTATTCTTCTCACCGAAGATGGTGGGACAAACCTCATAGCCTACAACGACTCTGATTGGCTTGGGTGCCCCATTACAAGAAGGTCAAGAACAGGGTACTTGTTACTTCTAGGGGGAGCTACCATCTCATGGAAGTCAAAGACACAGTCTGTTGTTTCCCGCTCATCCGCAGAAGCAGTACCGGGCTATGGCTTCCATAGTCAGTGAAATCTTATGGATGAGATGGTTGCTAGAAGAACTCGAAATGTCGTGTGTTGGACCTACACAATTATTTTATGATAACCAAGCCGCTAGGCACATTGCCAACAACCCCTTTTTTTATGAACGAACTAAACATGTAGAAATGGATAGTTGTTTTGTCAGAGAAAGGGTCGCATCAAAAAAATACAACCCATTTAGATCAATACAAAGGCATAAATTACGGATGTATTCACCAAACCGCTAGGGACACAGAGTTTTCATACCATACTTGACAAGTTGGGAATTATGAACCTCCATTCACCAACTTGAGGGGGGTGTAAAGACCCGTTCTTATTCTCTCCCTAATTTACATATTGTTTCCTCTATTAACATCCCCTAATTGGCGCCTTGTGATAGCGTGTTTTTGTAGTAATAAATATATTCTATTTAAAGCTACACAAAATCATGTTTTAATTTTATAAATTAAAATGATAATTACTTCTACTAAACACACACACACACAATAGGCAAATGTACCTATCGTAGCATAGTATAGTATGGGTAAGAACCAAGTATCGAACCATGGACACGGATCCCGTACTCAACCCTCGCTATTGTCTGACTAGGATAATAAGTTGGAAAATGGATTTTGTTTTAAAAGGGAAATAAAAATGATAAGAAATGTAATTAGAAATATTATCTCGTTTAAGGTGTTACTCTAGTTGTTATCACTTGTTAATTAATGTTATATTTAAAGTAAGATTGGTCATAGTTACTAGTACTAACCCTTTTGATAGGGGAGTTAGCATTTCGTAATGGAACAGTGGATACGGTTGGCCAACTGTTCCTTAATGAATCTCCGGACCCTGAACGGGGTCTCAAGTCCGCCGGTCATCTCGTGATTCATTATTCGGACTAGGATTATCCAATGACTGATGTACGTCATGTCTTGTAACTTCTTCCGGTAAGTTGGAATGCACGACTTTCTTCAAAGGTACTTTATGAACGCTCGGACCTAACAAATTATGTTCTTAAATAGTTGTCTTTACTTATAATATTATTTTAAATAAATAAGACTTTCATTCTCAAGATCAAACCCCATGGCTCCCGCTAGTAGTCCTCTATAAGCCGACACGAGAGAAGTAAAGACATACCGACACAAACCGCCTGGTCTGGTTAGGGCTCAAACGGCTTGCTAAATACCCAAACCTCCAATCAACCCATAATATTAAATCTATACTACCCGGCCGTTGCTAGCACCAAGATTTGTATATAGACCGTATAAACTCGAATAAGCTTCCCAAACAAGAAGTCTTGCTTAAGTAACCTACAAGATTTAAGATTATTAGATTGGTTTAAAGATCACTTATTCTTGTTTTTTTTTAAGATAACTCATAGTAAAGACTTTAACAACATAACATACTAAAAATATTTCATTAATTAATTAAAGTTCAACCAACTCAAGTAACGCAAGAGGACTAGCCATGAATGACCATACAAGTGACTCCACTAACCCTTAGCTAATGTGTGGAAGTATTCCAACACCAAGGGAGAGTGGGTATAGGTTGCCTCTTGTTTTACTCGAACGAGAAGAATCATTCATATTACAAGACTTTAAAAAGAAAATAAACAAAGAAAAGCTAAACGGACCAAAATCGAGAGAGTTATGGCTCTTAGCAGAGCTCTAAGGCCTTCCCAAGTCTTGGTCTTGGACACCTAAATGCTTGGAATGAGCTTGCTATTTATAGGCTGAGAGCTAGGCAATGCACGGCCCCGCATTGGATTGCACGGGCGTGCAAAGTACCCGTTTCTTGCACGTGAAGGAATTTGGCAGCTTTTGCAGGCTCAATGCCAATTTTGACCATTTGCACGGCCGTGCCATGGGATGCACGACCGTGCTTCCTCCAATTTTGACTGGTGCTTGATTTTGACTTCCTGGTTTGACTCCCTAGGTGCACGAACGTCCGATTGACTTCCGAATGCTGATTTTCCCTTGATTTTGAGTGATTTCTTCATGTTTTTGCACATCAAGGGTAATTATCCTATTGTAACACAAATGAATAGATTAATTATCAATTCCTATAATTTTGTTAATAATTGTGATGAATATGGGGATAATTATGCATGCAAAATATGTATAATTTACAGCATATCACCTTGATCAATTGTATTTTCCTTAGATAACTTTAACCCCTACTTGTATATAAAGGGTGTCTCTCTATGTATTTCAATTGTATCAATCAATATACCAATCTTGTGCTATAATAACAAAAGTTATTAACATACAACCGTCCTATACAATGATTATAGTTAAGTCCATAACAGTCTTCGGTTAAACCGGCCAGGCTGCCCCGGTTTTCACAACACTGGTTGTTACGGATTGAAACCATTGCAAGGTATGTGACTTGTCCCACATCGGTTGTATGGGCAACCAATGTGGGGTTTATAACCTAAATGGGCTCCCTCACCCATCACACTAGTCTTTTGGGTTGAGTTCTCCTGTTTGGTTTGTAATATAGGTATCAGAGCCAAACTCGGAGTGGTGGATTGAAGAAACCAGTTGTGACCAATGAGGACGTTGGCCCATAAGGAGGGTCGAATGTTACGGACTGAAACCAATGCAAGGTATGAGACTTGTCTCACATCGGTTGTATGGGCAACCAATGTGGGGTTTATAACCCAAATGAGATCCCTCACCCATCAGACTAGTCTTTTGGGTTGAGTTCTCGTCTTTGATTTGTTACATTCTTTAATCATAAACAACAATAATGATGATATTTAATTTTAGAGTAATTTACATAGATACTCGTATAGTAAATTATATTCACTTTTAGTTAATTTCACTCTTAGTTATTTTAATTTCCATCGGTCTCCTGCTTTTGTTCCACTTTCTTCTCTGGTCTAATAACCCAAAGTCTCAACCAACATACCCAACATCATCTAGATGACTCGGGCAACGAAAAGTCTTCACCGACGACATCCATTTCGAGAAGGGTGTCACAGAAGAGTAACACCTAGATTTAGAAATCAACACCGTCTATTCGATCCCTTTCTCTTCCTTGGATTCCATAATATATCTTTCTATCCTCCGCGTATTGTCCCCCTTTCGTCCCTCTCGCTTCCGTATTATATTCCTACTACATCTCTTTTTCTCCACTACCACATATCACAAATCAAAATTTACATTTTTTTAGAACAGTTAATTCACATACCCTCTAATAGTACTCCTAAATCTACATTTTTTTGTCCACATGAGACTTAAACTCAGTGACGAACCCAAATATTTTTTTCATAGAGGTTGGATATTTTTGGGGTGATTTTGCATAGCTAAATATTAATTTTTTTTCCGGTCTGGTTCAGTTCGGATCGGGTCAGGCCGGGTCTAGGGCTGAAATCGAGCCGAGCTGAGCCAGGGTGGGCTCGGGCTCATCTTGTTTATATCAATGAACTGAAATGTTAACCTCGGGCTCGGTTAGTAAAAAGCTCGAGCCATTTCGTGGCTTGTCGAGTCGGCTGGTTTTTTTAAATTTTGTTTATATTGTATGCTTTTTACACATATTGATATATAAAAAAACAAGAAATAATATTTTTAACATACTTAAAGTTCAATCCATAACCAATAATTGCTTATTTATCAAATCTTCAACCCAACTATTAAGCTTATTTACTGAATACAACCTCTAAAGTCCGAGAAACCGACATCAACATAAAACGTGGATCTTAATTTTAGACGTAATTGACATGAGCATCCAACTTTCCCCACTACTTCTAACACTTTTCATACATCGACACACTCATGTTGTTCTACTCCTTGGAAGAAAATGAATATTAGGTCTAGGGTTAGATATTAGATAATCGTTGCTTATTATATCCCATCTTTTTGAATAATTTTTATTTAAATGTTGTCACAATTTAGGGTTATAATTTATATGTATTAAAATTTGTACTTTAATTTAAATGGGCCATCGAGTGAGCCAATGAGCGAGCCACGAGCCGGTTGAGTGTTGCATATCGCTAAAACAAATTGAGGATTTGTTTAATTAGGTTTAAAATTTAAATGAATATTGGGTTTGTTTAAGGGATTAAGTGGGCTTTAGGATTTATTTTGTTTAAATGGTTATTGGGTTAAAATGTTTAGTATAATTGATTTATAAGATTTAATAGGTCATTTACAACCATCGTTTGTTAATTACAAACAACCCATATTAAGACTTATCATTTCCAAAATAAAAGAAGTCAAAACATTTTAAAAACAACCAACAAGTTAATTAGCATTCATCCTTACAAAACCATTGTTTAACGACCCTCACTTCCGAGGTTAAGTTTCAACAAAACAAACACCAACACATCTTCTTGAGAATCAATCGACATGAAGCATGACCTGAGGCTAGATCGAGGCTTTACCTAAAATACACCATCAGTAATGATATACCTGTTGGATTTTATGGACCGACCCGATGGACAACGCGGTTGACCGAGCTATGACCCGTAAGAGTTACACCTAGGGCAACGAACATTAAATCCACTTAACCTGCTTAACTGGTAATTACGAACTGTTAGCGAGACGATATATTTTATATATATTCGTTAGACGGGAATTATTATTTATACTTGTTTATAAATAATAATTATATATATATATTGTTTTAATCTTTCATTAAAACAATTAAATGGGTACAGGCTTTTACATCTCGTATTAGACTTTAGGTCTGGAAACTATTAATAGGGTTTATAATTCTTATTTAAAGGAATAATAATCCTATTATATAAAAAAAAAGTTCCAAACCCTACAGTGTAGAGAATGATCCAGCCGCAAGGAACAAAAAATTGTTTTTTTTCTTCCTTTTCAAAGTAGCTAGCGACAAGGAGAGGAGCCACAAAAGTTCCGGCCATCCCGGCTCTTCCCGTTCTCTCGCGTTTTGGTTCGTGATCTAGCATCGGTTCGTTGTACCTAGGTGTCTCAACCGGTTAATCATTAACTACTAAGGTATAATTAATCTCATCAGTAGATTAATTGTTTTTTTGTGTTTGCGTGTTCATAACCAGATCCTGTTCGGTTTGTCAGTGTTGTTAAATAGGTTATGATTTTATTTTCCGCTGCGTATTTATTAATTAACTTAATTAATTTATCTGTCAAAACCCGTTTTTACAAAAGTCAAACTGATCACCACTGAACCTCAACAGTGGTATCAGAGCCTGGGTTATAACACGCAAATCGGAACCGGTCTGGTTTCACCGGTTAGATTAATCACAAACTTTAATTATCTTGAAGTTTCTGATCTGATCTGTTTTTTTGGGGCAATTTTTTATTTATTAATTTGGTCGATTTTTTATTTTATTTGACCAAAAATATTGCCCGTATGTGATTGTGTTGAATATGTAAATCTTGTCCGACCCATGTGATTGAGTTGTTTGTGTTTATTATTCAGTTTTTTTGGTTTTATGGTTTTGGCCCACTTTTGATGGCTCAAAGTTGTAATAGAATAGTTTTTTTTATTTTATTTTATGAAATGTAATAAAAACCCGAAGACAAATCTGAAGACGCAACAGGAATCATGGATTCAGTGGGAGTCATCCGAGACGACTAGATGCACGGAAGTCCATCATTGTGGTTGTTTTAATTTTGCCCCGTTACCCGTTTGGTCTTGCTAACTGGCTCTAGCAAGATCAAACAAACTTTGCCCTAAAAGATTTACATATTTATTTGCTTTATAGTTGCTTTTGATTTTTTATAACTTAAATTTATAATAAACCAACCAAACGCCAATCGTTTTAAAAGGAGTTTTAAAATGTCACAATCTGTCACCACAAGTTCTAATTTTACAACTTGTAGAATTTTATAAAAATAACAACTGGCTTGTTTTTTATAAAATAAATAACCGTTAAAGTTTTGCAATTTAAACTAAATTTAATTTCAAAACTTATAACTTAATAGTTTTCAACTATTAACTTTAACTGGTTATTCAAGTCGCGACAAACTTAGTTTTAATAGGTTATTTAAAATTAAGTGTCCTGAGAGATGAAAGGGTTCATCAAAATTTGTCATGACTTTAAATAGTAAAACTGGCTTTTACAATACACGTATGATTTAATCATTCGTTGTGTTTGACCCTATTCGGTAAACACTAAAATTGGAACCCATATTTAAAACCAATGGTCTATCTCATCCTATTATAAGGAACACTTAGAGAATAAAACGAAACATCGGTGTTTGGAGCCACAGCACCGCACTGGATGCATAGTTTATCCTTCCAAGGCGCAAGGGTTTCGTTGACACATCCGGCCCTTCCGCAAGTACCTGTTTTAGGACGACTATTACTTTTCTCTCTTGTTACATGCCCCAGCTGTCAAGAGATTAAAAGTAGGCATAGATGAGGCTAAACGTATCAATGCATAGACATGTCTTGTCTTAGCGGCCTCATACATGAGAGTTGTGCATCTTTCCACAATTAACACTAATTGTCAGTCTAGTTACCCACTTACTAATGTTGTATGCCACAGCTAGATTCTCACTCCTTATTCTAATTTCTGTAATTGGATCATAAATTAGTAAGGATTTTTCACTTTCTTTATACTAATTTATTTTCTTTGCTTATCTTGACAGATGTCTACTGAAAATAATAATACTAATAACTCCTTCGCTCTCAAGTCTATCCTTGAGAATGAAAAGCTGGATAACACCAACTTTCTCTCGTGGCAGTGCAATCTGAGAATAGTTCTCGAGATGGCCAAGAAGCTCTACGTTCTCAATGCACAGTCCCTGAGGCACCCGATGGTAACACGGCTGCCGCTCGTAAGGCTTGGGAAAAACAAAGAGATGATGCCACTGAGGTGGCCTGCCTTATGCTAGCCTGCATGTCCCGTGAGCTCCAAAAGAGCATGGAGGACCTGAGTGCCTTTGACATGATTGAGCAACTTAAGGGCATGTTCCTAAAACAAGCCCGACAAGAACGCTATGAAACCATGTCTCAGCTCATTCGTTGCATGATGCAAGAGGGCACGCCTGTTAGTGCTCATGTACTTAAGATGAAAGGGTACATCGACCAGATGAACAAACTTGGATATCCCATGAAGGATGACATGGCTACTGATTTCATCTTAAACTCTCTCCCAAGTTCCTATGCTCAATTCGTAATGAATTTCAACATGAATGGCTTGGAGAAGACAGTGGCCGAGCTACATGGTATGCTCAAAACGGCCGAGATGAATATCCAAGGAAAGAAAAATCAAGTTCTGATGGTCAGATCTGCTGGTGTTAAAAAACCTAACCCCAATAAAAGAGGTTATAATAGCAAAGGTAAGAAGAAGGTTAATGTTGCTGCCAAGCCTGCCAACAACAATAACAAGAAAGCTTCAAAAGCACCCCCTCCTAAGGAGCGCCAATGCTTTGAATGCAACAAAATGGGGCACTGGAAACGTAACTGTCCTAAATATCTAGCCAAGCTGAAGCTGCAGAGGGCCAGCGGTGAGGGCACCTCTTTGGGTATTCTCATTTATGTTATTGAAATTTTTACTGTTTCTAGCAACACATGGGTATTTGATACTGGATGTGGATACCACATCATTAATGTCTTGCAGTAGCCTAAAAGTTGGAGGAAGCTGAAACAAGGCGACATGGAGCTCATCGTTGGTGATGGGAAAAGAGTACCAGTTCTTGCAACTAGAACATATCATCTCTCATGTCCTTCTGGCCTTGTGGTTGTTTTGAACAATTGTTTGTTTGCACCTGGTTTAACCAGAAACATTATTTCAGTTTCTTTATTATTTGAACAAGGATTTAAGTACGTTTTTAATGGTATTGCTATTTCTGCCTACTTAAATGATATCTTTTATTTTGATGCTAAACCTCAAAACGGTATTTATGAGATTGACGTTCAAACAGACAATAACATATATAATCTTTCTAAACGTATCAAATCTGGCATTAATGATACTTTTCTATGGCATTGTCGACTTGGCCACATAAATAAGGCACGCATTAAAAGACTCCAATCCGAGGGAATTCTTGAACCTACCGGATAGGACTCATTTGATAATTGCGAGTCTTTTTTAGCTGGCAAACTCACAAAGGACCCCTTCACCCATGTTGGTGAACGAGCCAAGGATCTGCTAGGCCTTATACACACTGATGTGTGTGGCCCTTTCAGAACCATGTCTAGAAATCATGAAAGATACTTCGTTTCATTTATTGACGATTATAGTCGATATGCTTATGTCTATCTTATGAAACACAAGCATGAAACATTTGAAAAGTTCTAAGAGTTTCAAAACGAAGTAGAGAAACAACTCGATAAATCTATTAAGACACTTCGATCAAATCGAGGTGGCGAGTATCTCAGCTTAGAATTTCTTAATCATCTGAAGGAGCACGAAATTATTTTTCTGCCCACTCCTCCTCGCACACCCCAACTTAATGGCGTGAGCGAGAGGAGAAATCGAACCCTACTTAATATGGTTCGATCGATGATGTGTAGAACTAACTTGCCTCACTCCTTCTGGAGTTATGCTCTTATGACCGCCGCGCGCCTTGTAAATCTGGCACCGACTAAGAAGTTGGACAAAACCCCATATGAGATATGGCACGGGTCTAAACCCAATTTTTCTTACCTTAGAGTATGGGGATGTGATGCATATGTCACCAGCGATTCTGATGACAAGCTCGATCCCAGAGGCGAAAAAGTTGTTTTCGTCGGTTACTACAACAAAAGCGGATATTATTTCTATCATCCTGATGCAAACATTGTTTCCATCAAAAGGAAAGGACGCTTTCTCGAGGAAGATCTTCTAAATCGAGGAACCGGAAATAATATTATGGATCTTGAAGAAATTCGAGAAACACAAACAACCGCTGAGAAAGTCGGAGCGTTTGATCAACAAGAAGTTGTTGCTGATGAATCAGACATAAACACAAGCGTTCGCAGAAGTAACAGGTCTCGTAAAGAACCTAATAGATACCTATGGCATCTTGAAGCTTCTGAAGTCCTGTTAGTAGCTGAGTCAAATGACGAACCTACAAACTACAAATCTGCTATCTCAGATCCTGAATTCGAGAAATGGCTTGAAGCCATGAACGCCGAGATGCAATCTATGCGTGATAATCAGGTCTGGGACTTGATTGAACTACCCCCCGGTTCTCGGGCAATAGGGAGGAAATGGATTTTCAAAAGAAAAACCGACATGCATGGTAATGTACAAACCTATAAAGCACGGCTAGTTGCAAAGGGTTTCACTCAAACTGAAGGTATTGATTATGATGAAACTTTCTCACCCGTTGCTATGATCAAATCGATCAGGATACTGCTTGCCATAGCCGCGTACCATGATTACGAGATATGGAAAATGGATGTCAAAACCGCTTTTCTTAATGGACATCTCTCTGAAGATGTCTATATGGTTCAGCCTGACGGTTTTGTTGATCCAGAGTATCCTAGTAGGGTCTGCAAACTGAATAAGTCCATTTATGGACTTAAACAGGCATCTCGAAGCTGGAATCTTCATTTTGATGAGAAAATCAAAGAATTTGGTTTTGTCAAGAATGAAAATGAGCCTTGTGTTTACAGAAAGGCTAGTGGGAGCACTATATCATTTCTCATCTTGTATGTGGATTATATACTGATCATTGGAAACAACATCCCTATGCTTGACAAAGTCAAACAATGGTTAGGATCTTGTTTTGCAATGAAGGATCTTGGAGAAGCTGCTTATATTCTAGGAATCAAGATCTACATGGATAGATCTAAGCGGCTTCTAGGGCTAAGTCAGAGTACTTACATAGACAAAATGATGACACGCTTTAGGATGGAAAACTCCAAGAAAGGAGGTGTTCCGATGACTAAAGGCACTGTATTGAACAAATCACAATGTCTTTCCACAGACATTGCGGACATTGAAATTAAGGAAATGGAAGAAATTCCATATGCCTCAGCGATTGGTTCTATCATGTATGCTATGTTGTGCACTAGACCTAACGTCTCGTATGCTTTAAGCAAGACAAGCCAATTCCAGCAAAGTCTTGGCATTGCCCATTGGACTGCAGTCAAAAACATCCTGAGGTACTTAAGAAGGACCAAAGATATGTTTTTAATATTTGGAGGAGTGAAAGAGGAGCTCACTGTACGGTGTTACTCTGATGCTAGCTTTCAAACTGACCGAGATGACTCTCGCTCACAGTCGGGTTTCGTATTCACTCTTAATGGAGGAGCTATCTCATGGAAAAGCTCCAACCAGAGTGTAGTGGCGGATTCAATCACTGAATCTGAGTATATAGCCGCATCAGATGCTGCTAAGGAAGCTGCTTGGATGAAGAAATTCATTACTGACCTCGATGTGGTTCCGAGTATTCGCCAACCAATCGAGATACTTTGTGATAACAAAGGTGCTATAGCTCAAGCCAAAGAGCCCAGATCTCATCACAAAGCCAAGCACATTCAAAGGAAGTTCCACTATATACGGGAAATTATGGAACGTGGAGACGTCGTGATAAGCAAAGTAGACACAGATCAAAACCTAGCGGACCCGTTTACTAAGCTCATGACTCAGGACAAGCATGATCTTCACAGAGATGCTATTGGTCTTAGATTTGCTAGTGATATGTTTTGATTTAGTATTTTGAATGTGCGAACATTTGAACAGTTGTACTTTTGAATTCTTTTTGGTTTACTGATTTAAATGCAATTCTGAATTCTTATAACTGTGTTCGATTTTAATACGTTTAATCCATGAATCTTGTATTCTTAATTATCCGTAGTCGGTCAGACTCGTGAGAACGTCTCTGAATTAAGACTTTTCTGAACTTCGGCTCAAGGAGTTGACTCCGAACTTCACAGGCCTCATTTTGAATAACGTTGGATGTAACTCGCATCAAATCATCTTCATGGATCTTTGTCATAAGATTTTTTGCTATTGGTATACTCATTAGTATCCTCTGACCTGAGATACGTACTAGAACTGCCGTTTACCAAGAACCATTCTTTAATCACTGTCAAACGTTGTCGCGTAACAGCCAGTCATAAAGGCTTTGATTAGGAATAGTTTTGAAGTTCAGTGGGAGTTGTATGTAGTCAATAAGGGATTCTGTACTATTACATTATATGTTACAGATAGGCATCGTGGCGCCCTCGTTGATTCAAACTGTTGAAGTGTAAGGCCTTACCCAAACTTACTGTGTGTTTGATTGGACCACTTTGATTCTTGATCGAGAACAATAATAATTGAACGCCATATGAGAATGAACTAAATCCATGTCTCATTGATTCAATTGATGTTTTATACGGAAAGGATGAATGAAAACTATTGCCATAAGTCTATTGTCTTGCTTTAGTTAGTTGTTACTAACACCGAGATATTTGGTTAATGACTTTAAAGCGTCATACCTTGTTAAGGACAGCCATGTGCAGCTAGAGCGCCGCTGACTGTTTGCGTTGATTTATCGTGGATCGTCCAAGTGGGAGATTGTTGGATTTTATGGACCGACCCGATGGACAACGCGTTGACCGAGCTATGACCCGTAAGAGTTACACCTAGGGCAACGAACATTAAATCCACTTAACCTGCTTAACTGGTAATTGCGAACTGTTAGCGAGACGATATATTTTATATATATTCGTTAGACGGTAATTATTATTTATACTTGTTTATAAATAATTATATATATATATATTGTATTAATCTTTCATTAAAACAATTAAATGGGTACAGGCTTTTACATCTCGTATTGGACTTTGGGTCTGAAAACTATTAATAGGGTTTATAATTCTTATTTAAAGGAATAATAATCCTATTATATAAAAAAAAGTTTTAAAGGAATAATAATCCTATTATATAAAAAAAAGTTCCAAACCCTACAGTGTAGAGAATGATCCAGCCGCAAGGAACAAAAAATTGTTTTTTTTCTTCCTTTTCAAAGTAGCTAGCGACAAGGAGAGGAGCCGCAAAAGTTCCGGCCAACCCGGCTCTTCCCGTTCTCTCGCATTTTGGTTCGTGATCTAGCATCGGTTCGTTGTACCTAGGTGTCTCAACCGGTTAATCATTAACTACTAAGGTATAATTAATCTCATCAGTAAATTAATTGTCTTTTTGTGTTTGCGTGTTCATAACCAGATCCTGTTTGGTTTGTCAGTGCTGTTAAATAGGTTATGATTTTATTTTCCGCTGCGTATTTATTAATTAACTTAATTAATTAATTTCTCTGTCAAAACTCGTTTTTTACAAAAGTCAAACTGATCACCACTGAACCCCAACAATACCTAAGAGAACACCCAAGTCCCTACAGCAAAAGCCAACCCCAAACGACATTTCAACATTTTTGGGCATGGGGGTAGCGTTCACAGAAGGTTTTGGGCATATAGGACAGCGTTCACAGAAGGTTTTAGGCGTTCCAAATGTCGGGTATCGTATGGAACCCCGGGTTGGGCGTTCCAAATGTTGGCCCTGCATCAGCTCCTAAGTTTGCTGATTTTCAGCCATTCAACGCATTATGCCTCAAACACCTTTGAGTTTTGGACCACAACTCAACCCCCAATAACATACAAACAACACCCATATACATCCCTTTAGTTTGGTATGTCCCCCATAACCCAACCACGCCAATTCCCGTGAGATCACCCTTATGAATTCAGTCTACTAACACCTTTACACCATTGTGAAGTTCATTGACTTCAATTACACAAATATGTGAAGTTTGTGACATCAATCACCATTACACTATTGTGAAGTTCATAGACTTCAATCACCATTTTTCACCCCACCCTTTGTATATATTCAACACATACAAATTTAGCACCAATCTTCAAACACATAAGTACACACACATGATAACAACAATCAACATGTATAACATATATGCGTATTTACAACCACCTATCAATTACTAAGTAAGTGTATTACCTTTAGCTAAAGCGGATTCCGGTTGATTTTTAATGCTAGCACCCTTATCACCTTGATTACCTAAACAATCCACTCATGTTTAGAATTCTAGTGGTCTTAATTCATCCACCAAATTGAGATTCAACCCATAAAACCAAATAAGGACCATTATGACCCCATTTATTACCATTGAAAGTTGATGCAAATTCCTCAATAAACTTGTGAACTAATGGATGCATTTTATCGAACACCGTAAGTACATTATTCAACCGGCTCCAGTTCTTTGAATTTGACAAATTTTGTCCTAATGGGACATAACCAACATCAAGATCACCATTAATTAACTTCAAAAAACAAGATTTTGCCTTTGTGTTCTTTAACAAATTATTCAAATCCGGTGAAATTGCGGTTACTCGAAACCCTTTTGCAAAAAAAAGGTTTAGGATATGTCTTCCTTGGTTTGAATCCATTGAGTTTGAAACAATTAGATTGAAAATTATATTAAAGTCTAAGTTGAAAGATGAATAAGAGAATAATTGAGGCAGTAGAGCTCTTAATCAAGCATGTATATAAGTGATAAACCTAATTTTTACCTCGCTATTGATGATGAAGACAGCGAAAATGAGAGCGATTAATATGTCATTAGTTTAGAGAGAAGAAAGGAAATCTAGAGAGGAAAAGTGAGGGGACAGAATAAGAGTGTGTGAATATGTTAATAGAAATAAACCTCACCAGAAAAGGATACGTTGCACATGAGATAATGATTTATTAAAATAAGGATATGTATAAAAGAAATTTCAAGGATTCCAATGGCATCCTTTATATAGGAAACTGATGTGTTATTAGGTTAAATTTCAAAAAAAAAATATCAAATATATCAAATAAACTCTTCTAATTTCACAAAGAATTTGTAGTTAGTGGAAAGTTAGAAATAAGATTACTAAATGATACAGGAACAGAAGCAATTAAATGGCTCAAACTCAATTGATACTCAAAAGCTTACAAACAACCTCAAAGGTCTCTTGATAAAATAAAACTCAATAAAAATCAATCAACCATAAAACCTTAATTCTCTAGATATTCAAAGTCTCACCTTAGAGATAAACTAACAAATCAGATAAAAATAAATAAAAGAAAACAAGCTAAAGATGATCACTATTTCAAAATACGAAATTCAAATAATAAATAATTATTCTGTATATTAGGTCCAACACAACGTGTGGATTAAGTTTGCACAACATGAACATGACTAGGGGTCAAGAGTCGATGTCGCGTTGTTTGACATTTAGGTTTATCCACGCATTACATGTGTGTATGTGTTGTGGCTCTTTCATATGTACAGGGAATTTAACAATATGGATCACACACACGTACCGCTTAGATTTTTGGAGAGTTAGATTTTTATTTTTTTTTAACGGCAACACCTAGATATTCTAGGATAATTGGGTTTTTCCGGGGCAACACCTACAACATCCAGGGCAGCCCACCACAGGAGTAACCTCCTGACCTGGCCACAGACCCCTTTTTTGCTGTTGCCAGGATTCGAACCCAAGACCTCCACTATGAGAAGTCTTAGGGCTACCATTGCATCAGATGACCAACGGTTGGAGAGTTAGATATGGGGAAGAAATTAAACTTGGGTGCGTAAATTTTTGCTTGACATAAAATAACAAAATATACTAAATGGCTATAAATATCTGTCAAATTAAATAAAAAACTAAAATATTAACTATTAAAACATGTACAAGATTGAAACCAAATAATTAAACAATGTATGCTATTTCAAAATAAAAAAAATAATCAATTTCTTTGTTTTTATTATAAAGAAAGGCATGTTACAGTTAAGTGGCAGGTATACAGGCAACAAGCTGTGTCGCAACCTGATTTTGGATAGCAAAACCAATCCTACTAAAATCAAAGCTTTGGGTCTTACGTGAAGAAAAATTACTATACACGACCCGCTAAACCCTGTTCAGCAATTCCACATTATCCGAGGCTAAGAAACCGAATGTATCTAAAGTAAAAGTGATAAATACGTGTTAATTCTCTAAATAAAATTACTATTACTAAATAAGATTAAAGGAAAAGCTCTCTAAATAGTGACCACTCCACTTATTTTTTGACACCTAAACTTTTTTTTTCTTTTCTATATTTTCATTTTTAACCCTTATATTATATATAATATACGCTTTTAGCCCGTTTCATTTTCTATTAATTTCGTTTTCCTTTAATAACTTTCGTTCGTTAACTTTTTTTCAAAATACGGAGGGCGCGATTGTTTTTAGTTTTTTTTGTCAACATTCCGATATAATTTTTTTTAACGGAGTTGTATTCAAAATCAAGTTTTTTTGTATCGTTACCTATAGCGAGTGATGTTACCGTTGTCGTACCGTGACGAGCCGAACCTATTATGAGCGAACAACATCATTTTGGGTATTGGTATTATCGGAACCCGGTCAGTATTCGTTTTTATGGTTTTCGACAACCGGAACCGGTAATTTTTTTATTTTGTTTATTTCCTTTTTTATTATTTAGTTTTATGTTTTTCTTTGATTAACATTATTTTTACCGTTACACTTATGTTTTCATTTAAATTTTATTAATGATGGGTCTGACACCCGCCACGAAACGCGGGTATAACCATCTAGTTACTTATTATTAACAACAACAAAAAATTGCACATGTTTTCGGCATATGTCACATAATTCATTGCATTTCTCAATGTCACTTTCACGTAACAGGATGAGAGTGACGTAACTAAGAAAATTGTGTGGAGATGTTTTAAAGAGAAATATAATTGAGCGAATTACAAATTACGTGCTTTAAATATTACTCAAATTTTAGAATACGTGTTTTAACTAAGAAAACTACAGAATACGTCCTTTATGTTTAAATTTTGTAACAGTTTCCGTCCTTTCCACTAATGAGCGTTAGATTTTTCCAGTTAAGTTAGTCACGTGTCTTGCACATAAGGTTATTTTGGTCTTTTTATTTGCATAAGGACCATTATTGTAATTTGTTGAAACATTAAGAAGTTTAAAGCAAACCCTCCCTCTTTCTAGTCTCTTGCATCGTCTTCCCAAGCACTTCCTCCCTCTTTCTAATTCTCCAGCCGCCACCGGACAGAGCCACCTATTGTCGGCGATTCCACCCCCCTTGTCGGCGATTACCCTCGTCTACCCTCCATCGTTGCCTCCGCCTCATCGACCCTCCATCGTTACGGCAGTCAACTACCCACCACCCATCATTTGCCTCCACCATTGTCTACCCTCCATCGTTGTCGACTCAGTACACACACAATTGAGAATTAACATGTTGTTGGAGATGGTAGATCGAGTGAGAGAGATATATAGAGGTAGATCGAAAGTTGCGGATGGTGGCCGGAGAAAGGTGGTGGTCGCCGGAGGAAGTGTAATTTGCGGATGAAAGAAATAAATACATAGTCTAAGTCTTTACATTAATTACACAAATAGTCCCTGTAAAGGTGAAAAGACCGTTTTGCCCTCATGTGCCTTGCACATGACCGGACTTAACGGCTGAATTTAACGGTCGTTAGTGCAAAGGACGTAACGTGCAATGTTTTCTGAACATAAATGACGTATTATGTAATTTCATTAGTTAAAGGACGTATTATGAAATTTGGATAATACTTAAAGGACGTAATTTGTAATTCGCTCAATATATAATTTCAGAACGGTCATCGTGTTATAAAGATGGGCATTTAACTATACAAGCAGAGCAAAACTATTTTCGATAGATTCAGCTAAAATTCAAAAAGAGAAGTCTAATTAAATGAAATTTTATACATTAAATCAGTATAGCATTAATACTGATTGACATTCCCAGGTTTATTAAATTTACCTAAAATATAAAAAAAATCAAAAAACCTTTAAAAGTTCCAAAAATGTAAGATTTAATTTGAAAGCTCAATAAAAATGATTTTGCCTTTGAAATTTGGGTCAAACCTTCGTATCTTTGTAGTGTTAGCATGCTCAAAGTAAGTCATTGCTCGTTTATGATTGTTCCATGTTATGAGTCAATCAATTAGATTATCCATTTTCCATCACCAAGAACCCACAACGATGATTATGACGTCGGGTGGTTAGAAATCCAACCACCAACAAAATTCAGACCACATAGGAAAAAAAATCTCGGCTTCACCACTGTTGTCATGTACCCCATATTGACCATAGTTCGTGAATCCAATTCGACTATAAAATTAACCAAGAAAGCAAATAACAAATGAAGAAATGGGAAGCGTAACTAGATGCTTGTTGTATGGGTAGGAACCGGTTGCAATGCATTAAGCTGATTATTATGATGCAGAACAAATCGACTAGGTAGTTTATAGTGTTGGAAATTGGCGTAAAACTGATGTTCAGCAACGTTGGACACGTATAAGTATAAGAACGTATGAGCTACATTCTCCTTGACGAGAGTGTTTAACGACATAATGAATGAGATATTGACGATAAAAGTTACGCATTCAGTATGAATATAGTTGGATGCTTGGTTTGACCATGATGTTGATTTGTTCTATACTCCATTACATTTATTATTTGTTTGAAATATTGGTCAGAACGTAATGGCACTTTAATGGTTATTGAACTTCTTTACAGGTTTAACTTGTAAGACACCTGTAAAGAAGTTCAATAATTTAAAAAGTTAACAATCATAACTATAAATAAAGATTTAACTTGAAAGTACTTTATAAAATTCGATCAATTAAACTTGAGAACATAAAATAGAGTACATAAAGATTTTAAATTAAAAAAATATGAAGGGGGTAAATTTAAATAGTATTTGAATTCAAATTTAATTCATCAGCCTAATTTAAACCTACATGATAGAAAATAAGAAATTTGATGACTAATTATATGATGAATGCATCTTTCTAACTATGTTAGGCTTTTTTTATTAATAATATAGACATAAAGACAAATAGATAGGTTTGAGTGTCGATTTCTTATTTAATAAGTAAGGCCGAATCTTAAAACATATTAGTTGAATCTTAAATTTCGATGGCCCACCACTCATGTTCTTTTAAATTAACGAAATAAGAATCAAGAAATATAAATAAACAATTAAATAAAACTAGTAGGTGAAACTCCGCGCTACTGCGGGAGGATGTTAAAATTTGTAAGGTTGGTATTCACCCCATGAAAAAAAATCACGTCGAAATGCTAATAAAAATAACAGTAAACTACGGTTTTAGTCCATGTGGTTTGGTATGATTATCGGTTTTAGTCTATTAGTTATAATTTCACTTTTTTAGTCATCGTGGTTTCATTTTTTTCTCAATTAAAGCCAAGCATCTAACATCGTTAATTTTTCTGTTAAATGAAAAGGTATTTTACTCTTTTTAATTACAAAGGACTAGTTATGTAATTTACTCAAATTATATTGCTTAAACTAATATAAAGCAAAAGAATCAAAAAACCTTCCCCGCCATTTTAGTCTGCCTCCCCCAACTGCCAGCACCATCCCAACCCCTTCTCCACCAGTTCCGGCGAGTTCTAGCAACACACATTTTTCCGGCCAGTGGCGGTAGCCCACCCACCGCCTCCATTTTCCGGCCAAAATCGTTCTGGTAGTGACCACACCTCACAAACAACCCACCCACTATCTCCTCCCTAACTTGGTATCTCCAACCATAGCCCCCCCCCCCCCTACACACACACCACCACCACCACTACCACTGCGACCACCACCTCCATTCACAGATCGCCTCTCTGTTCCCCTTTTTTGTGGCACCACCGCCACTTCTAGCCGCCTCCTCGTTTTTCAGGCAATGGAACCCCCAATCTCCATTCACAAATTGCCATCTCAGACATGGTAACACATACGCAGCCTTCACCGTCTTCACGTTTTTTGGTATTCGATCTCCATCTCCACCTTCGCGTTAGATTATGCCCCAAATCGAAGAAGAGTCATCAAAATTCTATCCTCAAATTACTTGGATTTACCATTTTTCCAGGAACTAACCTTTGCTTGTTTTGGATTTTGAAATCGTGGGCTTTGTTCGTATTTTAGGGGGTGTTTGGATTAACTTATTAAAAAGAATTTATAACTTTTTGAAAAAGTAAGTCCTCACGTACTTTTAACTTATAACTTTTTCACCCTTTAAAAACCAATTTTTTCACCCTTACCCAAACAAATTTTTGACTTATTGACTTCTTCGATATGGTAATAAGTAAATAAATAGGTTTGAAAAGTAATACCAAACACCCCCTTAACCGACTGTTGAACGGAATTGAAGTAAATGGGGAAGAAGAAGTTGCTGGAGCTGAAAAAAACGTGAGAGGGACGTGTTTAGGGTTAGGTTTCAATTGGGGGAAGAGGAAGCTTGTTTTTTTTGTTTTTTGAATAAATTATGTAAATGGTCCTCTAACTATTAAACTAGCTTAATAAATTACACAATTAGTCTTTATTTGTAAAAAGACTAACAGAAAAGTTTAACGGTGTTAGATGCTTGGCTTTAATTGATAAGAAAATGAAACCACAATGACTAAAAAGGTAAAACTAAAATTAATGGACTAAAACCGATAATCAGACCAAACCACAGGGACTAAAAGTGTAGTTTACTCTAAAAATAAATATATCGAAACGACAAATCCGGTATTTTATAAAATATCATATTTTAAAGATTATAAGAAGAAAAAAAAACTATAAAAAACGAAACCTTAAAGCAGTTTCGACGGTTTGTACGTTTGTACTTCGATGACTTGTACATTATCACGAAAAATCCGTTTTAAATTATATTTACATCGAAACATAGGTAAAAATGAGCATGACGCAACGGTATATTCAGAATTTTATAAAAACGTCATATTTTAAAAAGCTATAAGAGAAAAACAAAAAAAACCAAAAACTGTGAGTGGGCCACGTGTCAAAAGGCGGTTAGGATAAAAAAAAGAAAAAAAAAAGAATAAATGCAATTAAAACCATTTTTTTGTTTAAATGAGAACTCGTAAATACTTGAGAACTCGCGAGAACTCGTCAAAAAACCAATTAAAACCATTTTTTTTTCATTATCTTTATTATTAAAATATAATATAAAAAATTATTTATCTCTTCAATTAATTCATCTCTTCTCTCTAAATTATCCTTAAAAAAATTTATATACATATGTAAATGGTAAACACTAACACGCGTGTAAGTGGTAAAGTTACACAAGTGTATCTTTTTTTAATATATGAAGACATGTAAATTTACATATATAATTTCATTTTTTTTATGTTGTATTCTAATAATAAAAATAGTAAAAACAAAAAATATGGTTTTGATTGGTTTTTGACGAGTTCTTAAAATATTTAGGAGTTCTCAAATGATCCATTCCCTATATATATATATATATATATATATATTTTTAGGGTTTACAACCGATACTTCCCCTATATATATACGGAGAGGATCAAGAGAAAACTCTATATGTAGGCGAAAACCAAGAAAACTCATATTAGCCAATCAAATAAATTACATATTAATTATTTCATTTTTATACAAAGGGGTATTTGAGTAAATTTACATGCTTTTGATATTTTATATTTAATTTTTTTCCATTCTAATCCCTAAATTGTCTCCCTTTTTTTACATTTATCGATTAGAGACTTTTGAAGATATTCACCTTTTCCACCAATGTCACACCCCGGTCGGCGGCGGATTAAACGCCGGGGCTGACGCGGTTGTTCATAAGCACATGATCATCTATTAAATATGATAATATTTATTATTCAAATTAAAAGCATCCTTTACATAGGAAAATGAAACGTTCAAAACATAAATTAAATTAAACTAGGTCCAAGTCCTAGGTGAGTAAGTAGTCCTCAAACAGGTGCACCTGAAACATATAAGTAACTGTCAACTACAAGTAGTTGGTGAGATACATAGGTTTTGACACCAAACAAAAGTTAAGTATAGATTTCAATTCAATATGTTCAAAGCATGTCTAAAGCATATATGTGAAAACGCACAAGGTTCCAAGCGTACAATTCAAGCCTGATAAATAGAAAACTAGATACGCAATCCCACTGATTGCCATTTTTAAAAAAAGGGAGCAAGCGGATACTCCAAGTTATAGTTGATACCCAACAAAACCCGCCAAGGTCTTGTGGTAAGTTATAGGTTCAGTTTCCCATATAAATGATCATGTTAGGTACTACCTTAGGCTTGGGCTGCAAGTTAATGAATGTACTGGCATGAAACACATGCAATGGTCACCAAGTAGTTCAAATATAAAGCATAAAGATCAAGCACAAGAACATAGATATTGAATTTGGTTAAATAGATAAAGTTGACGACATGTTCCACCCCAAAAACAAAAACAGTAAAAAGGGGCTATGTAAACTCACATGAATGTAGCTAAAGATGATTGAGTATTGATGAAACTGGATAGGTAGTGCGAGAATTTCTCACAATAAACCTACAAGATAGATTCGGATTCTAGGATTGAGATAGGTTGTACTAGATAATAAGATTTGAGATTTGAAGATGAGCTTGTTTAAGTTTTGGAATTCAAAAGATTATTCAAGGTTTGCTAAACTTAATATGTATAATAATTGGAGTATTTGAGATGAAACAATTTATACATTTAGATTAAGGTATTTATAAATAAGTTGTTAAAACAATAATCCTATCAAGGACTTATTGGATAATTAGGTTTTAATTGAATAAAAAGATTTTGTATAATTATTTATTAAAATAATCATTCAATTATTTAAATAATTATCCTTTGTCAAAATAATTATTTTTTGTTTAAAAGATTTTAATAATGCTTAAGAATAAACATTATTAATCTATAAGATAGATTAGTAAATTCGTCTAAATGATATATTTATTTAGGAATTTAGAGTGGTTTATAATGTATTTATAATAAAAATCTAATACAATGTTTCATGTCTTCAATTCATAAAAATAGGGATATTAATATAATTTGAAAATTAATTTGATTGAATTTTTAAATATTTAGATAATATATTAAAAGTTTAAAAGTAATTTTCAATTATACCTAAAATAAATAAAAGTTATTTTATAAATTTTGGATTTATAGTTTTATAATTTTAGGATTTTTGTATATTTTATTTGGGATTTAATGTATTAAAAATATGAAAGAGAAAGCTTACAAAAAAAAAGAAAAACGGAATCCCCTCCCCCAGGGATTCGAACCTGTGACCTTAACCGGGTCACACGCACGCACCCAACTTAACCAACAGATTCGAGCATGTCTCTTGTTTCAAAACAGACGCGAAATGGATTTAACAAGCACCCCGAATCGTATCTTCTTCCCCAAATCGTAACCCAAACCCTAGCCACCCAATTCCATCGATTGAGTACCCCGATCGTTCTTGGATTCATGGGGCTTTTACTCCTTACATCAAAACGAAAGTAAAGACACTAATTTTACCTCGAATGGTTAGCGATAGAGGGAGAACGGGACCGCGACCGAGATCGGCGTTTCTTGAGTTCGTCGGAGTTCTGGAGAAGGAATGCAACGAATACAGGAGTGAAGGAAGTTCGTGGCATCTGTAATGAGGGTGTGGGTTCGATTTTATAGTCCAATTTCGTGTTAAATGCATGAATTGATGTCACGATTGATTAGGACGGTTATGAGACGATTAAGCTTGCATTCGTTTAATTTTCGTTGTAATTAGCTCATTAAGAACAGTTAGTACAGCCGCATGATTGATTATACAAGTTGATTCGAAGTTAAAATTCACGATTTTGATTAATCTTGCATGAATTTGAAAGGGTTGGGTTCGGTTTGACTTTCAAAAGTCAAACCTGCGTGATTTTGTAAGAAAAATGAAAAAGGGTTAAAATTGAGGGGTCAAATGTGATCAAGAAGTTCAATGGTCCAAAGGGGTTCAATGAAATTTATTTATTTTGAATCTTTATGTTTTACATGATTCGTTTTAATACATTTATGAGGCTTATACTATGAGTTGGATATGTTTTATAAGATTTGTCCAACATATACATGTTTAAGACTAGCTATTAATAATTTGGCATTACATGTTATGAAAAGTAACACTTGTATTTGCATATGAGTTTATATACATAGGTTAAAATAATTCTCCACATAGATGATCTAGAAACAATTGTACTAAATGTATACATGTATGAACATTCATGAAATAAAGTGTGACACTTTCATAAATGCAAATCATATAATAGAGTTACAAATGTCGGAAAGTTAAGGATAAAGGTCGGAATTTCTTAGGGATTACAACCAACAACCTCCACCGTCCACTACCTATTTTGACCGGAATATTTCTGACATCCCTATTCCATAGCCTTTTCTGCCCCTAATCGTCTCCTGCTTCCTTTTTTTGTTAGGGGACTTCATGCCTCCCAAGAAAAAGACAAGCCGCCACCATTTCCTTCACAAGTACAAACTTTATAGATCTAATCGAGGGACATCTCGATATGTTTCTCATACTACCGAGAGCAATCTTGAAGCCCTAATCTTACCGGTTGTGAGTCTAGGAGCTAACTCTACAAAAGACGAGCCGCTTAGGATTCCAGCCTGAAACTAAGGAAAACGACCAAGTTATACGCTCGATGCCGTTAAGTGAGAGTCCATCCGACCATTCGCCACCTAAGGATGATCATGAAATCATTGAATGTCGGGTTAACAAGGCGTTTTCCAACGTTCCTGTTCATCAGCGAAAGTATCAGGTTCGACTGGAACGATTTCTGCCGGAAAATCTACACCGTCGGCTTCACTGTTTTCACAATCTTTCAAGTCCCAATTATTGGAAGCATTGGCTGCGCAACCATCATCCAAGCCTAAGGCTAATCTTAATCCGTTGTTGGTTCTGGTTCCGCCTGAGAGTGACTGTCGGAAGCCGTCATTGGGGGAGGGGCTAGGGTTTGTGACGGATATGGCGTCAAGTTCTACTTCACCGGATGGGCGTGCTTTGGGTACCATTGTTTTACATATGCAAATCCTAGTTACATATAAGTAACCAAAAGATACATATGAGTTCTCTTCTTAGTTTGTTTTTACAAACTATGTATACATATACGTAATCAGAGCATTTTCAAACATGTAAATCTATGCTTACATATACGTAAGCACGTGGATTACGTATATCAGTTATATAATTTGTTTGTGGGATTCTTCTTTGGGATTCTTCTTTTTCTTAGTTTATTGTTTACATATAAGTAAACACACGATGAAACATGTTTACATATACGTAAGCATATATATGTGTACATGTTTACGTATGCGTAAGTATATATGTAATTATTGAAAACTACAAAACAAAATTAATCTGCAAAAAAAACGAGTTGATGTAGGAAAGGGTTTAAGAGAGAGAAAGGAGAATTTCCAGGGATTTTGATTTTGTATTATACACATTCCAATTTTAATAGCGCATGAAATACCATTTTTACCCTTAAAGCATTAAAATCTTGTTATTTAACTATCTGTATTTACAATCAAACCCCTAACTAATATTGACCATTGATCACTAATAATCAACGACTAAGATTGGTTTTTTCAGTTTTTTCCTAACTATCGGTTTTCTCTTAAACCCACCCATATATATATATATATATATATATATATATATATGTGTGTGTGTGTGTGTGTGTGTGTGTGGTGTATTAAATGAAAATCCTTAGTTATTGTGTAAACCCATAAACCCATTTTAGACCACACATTCAATTTGGTATATTTTATTATGTGGCTAAGATTTAAACTAGAATTTTGCTTTTACTTTTCTTTTTAAAATTTTTAAAAAACCCCAAAAAAGGTAAATATGCAAATTACATTATTTAATTTAATGAAAATTACTCTCCCTCTATATATATATATATATATATATATATATATATATAGGGGACATATCATTTGCAAACCCTTGGTTATTGTGTATCCACTCATTTTATTTCTTAATTTTAAGATTTGTTTTTTTTTAAGGGGCATATTTGTCATTAGCCCTCTTTTTAAACCCTACATCTCTTATTTATCTCTCTTTAAACATCGATACATATCCTCTCGTCTCTCTCTCTTCACCCTCCTTCACTTACAAAATCTGAAATCAGTTCTTAAAGTGAAGATCGGAAGTGGACAGAGCATTGACGATTTGGGTGTTGTTGAAGATCCAGCTCCTCAACCATGAAAGCAACCATCTTTCCGCCGCCAGACCAGACCAACTGCCACGAGATATGCTATCATCTCTCTCTCTCTAAAACCCATCTCCACCATGAAGATGAAGATCCGACGCCACCTGAAGCCACCAGAAAGTCGGGCTTAGGCCACAAGAAAATCGGCTCTGAGGCCACCAGAAAATAGAGTTGAGTGCTCTCCTCGTCACAACTCTTATGCCACTAGGTGTAAACACCTGACACCGTTTCTATTGGTCTCCGACCAACCACCATCACCGCCGCCGCCTGTCACGGCCTCAACCACTAGAACCCATCGTCGATCTGTCGTCTATTTTCCTCAAGGCCACAGCGAACAGGTTTTCTTCACGTTTTGATTTTTTTTTCTTCTATTGTGCGCCGTTACAGTCTAAAGTGAACTGAATCTCAACAATTTTCTAGGTTTCCAATTTCGTCACTTTCATTTTAAATACTGATTTTGTTTAGTTCTCATTTGAAGAAAACCTTCGTCGGTATCTGTTGATAAAACCATAAGAGGTGTTCCTTTTCTTACAATTTTAGTTTCTTGATAGTCTGATCTGAATATGGAACACCTCTTTAGAACAATTTCCAACTTTTTAGGCATAATTTCCGGAAGATGTTACTATTTTTGTCTATTATTTGATGAAATGAATTTTAGTTCTGAGATTTCAATTTTGTTTAAGCATTGTGGTTTGTATTTTTTTTTCTCTACTAATGGTTTAAGCTTTGTTTAAGTGTGATTATTAACTGAGTAGATTTTTTGGGGTAATTTATGAGATGTTGAAGAGGAAAGTGGTAGATTGAAAGAGAGCTTGATACTGATTTGAGTCAACTTTTGATTTCTCATATGAATTGTTTTTCCATATATTTTTTTTAATTGTTGGATGCAAATCAATTGGTGTTATGTGTGTTCGGTTTAGCTTTTTTAATGTGCTTCCGTATCCAATCTGATTTTTTTTATTGGAGTTGAGATTCTAATACAAATTTCAGTTTCTTTTGTAAAAGTTTACTGGTAATTTAGTTTACTGAATTTACACAAGTGTAAACTGAAATTACACAAGTGTAAACTGAATTTACTCAACTATAAAATGAATTTACACAAATGTACACAGACCCGAAGAGAATTAAAATAATGCAATAAATGTTCACAAGGTTTTTTGATTCATACACATGTGTATTTTGATTTTACATATGTGTTTTTTTTTTACACATGTAGTGTTTAATAAGGGATCGAGGTATGAGAAGAAGATCTGGGTTCAAGACAGTGTGTTTTACGCATCTTGGTTCAAGACAGAGAGAATAGAGAGGGAGGGTAATATACACATGTGTTTTTGATATTTACACATGTGAAATCTGAATTTACACATATGTTTTTTATTTTTTACACAAGTGTAAATGGATCGTGCAATCTGAATTTTAGGGTTTTTTTACACATTTGCAAAAATATTTTGTGTATTTTGGATGTAATTTTCTGATTTGTAAATCTGTGTAAACTACTTTTACACATAGGTTCTTTATAAATAATATGATTTGGATATATATTTAGGGGACGTATCGGTTTTAAACCCTAAGTTGTTGTAAAAACCCTTAAACTCATTCTGGACCACACATTAGTTTTCTATATATTTTATTTGTGGTTATGATTAAATCTAGGTTTTTTATTTATATTGAAAAAAAATATGTGGTGTAAATTTAATAGAGGGGTAAAAGGGTAATTAGACTTCTTCTTTTTTTTTAAATCTAGGTAATAAAAATTATACACACACTCTCTCTCTCATATCTCTATTTTCTATCTCTCACTCTCTCCATATCCAAATCAATTACAAAGAACTTTATATTTAAAGAACACCCTGTGTAAAATTAGTTTACACATATACACAAATCAGAAATTACATCCAAATACATAAATAATTTTATTAAAAAAACATACATACAAATCAAAAAAACAGAAGAAAAAAAATCTTGAAGATCTTGAACCCTTACTTGTGTCAAACCATGTAGATCTTGAACTCAGATCCTTTAAAATATTGACTTTTACACCGTCTTTTACCAAGATCTTCTTGTTTTACTTGTATCAAACCATGTAGATTTTGAATTTACATATGCATATACACACGAACAAAAACTTTTTACACATGTGTAAATTTAGTTTACATATGTGTAAAGCCTTGAAAATGTAGATATGAAGAAGGAAAACAAAGATTTAACACGGTTTACACATGTGTAAAATTAGTTTACACATTGTAAATTCAGTTTACACTTGTGTAGTAACCCAAAAATACACATGTGTAAAAACCATATATTCAAATCTGTTCAGATAAAAGTATGGGATGTTCACACATGTTTAGATCAGAATCGACATAAACACATGAATATCAACTATTTACACATGTGTAAATTCAGTTTACACATGTGTAAATTAAGTTTACTAAGTTTACACATGTGTAAAATCAAATCTAAAGTAATGTACAAAACTAATTTTTAGTAACTATCTGATGCGATGAGTTCATTTCACTAAACATATGCTTAAAAGAACACTTAAAGCAAAATCAACCGTGTTTGGAAACACTATTTGGCATAACATGTGTTGTTTTTACAAAAAAAGCTCAAAAGCAATATCACATGAAACATTCAATGAATTCTGAGTTACTCAGATAATAACATAATAGAGAAGGAAATAATACCCTCAGGAATGTCACATGCAACTATGGATATCTCAGCAAGTATCCATAAAATGATTTTTGTCACTTTTTCATACTCGTTTTTGCAATGCTCAGCTAAATGTTTTCCAATAGTATCATACATGAAAATCAATTCGAGATATTCATATCAACTCAGGAGGGGGCGAAGATAAAAAATGTAAAAAGTAAAAAACAATACCTGTAACAACTCCTAGGTTTGCTGCCAAAGATTGGATCACAACTACAGCAACTGAGGCCACAAGTATAATCCATAGTAACTTCAAACAAATAGAAATATTGTATTTTAAATACACGATAAAACAATTTTACAGTGTTTTACTTTAATACATGTTGACTCAGAATGATCTGCAACTATTGTAAGATGAATGTGCCACTGAATTTTTAATGCAAATATTTTGTAAAGCTTTAGTAAGGACAATTGTAGAACCAAAGACTGATTGCTACTAAATTATTCTAAGTACAAATGCTGCTGATAGGCTTATCAGCAGCATTCAACACATGTTGCTGCTGATAGGCTTATCAGCAGCATTCAACACAAGTTGCTGCTGATAGGCTTATCAGCAACATTCAACACTTGTTGCTGCTGATAGGCTTATCAGCAGCGTTCAACATAAGTTGCTGCTGATAGGCTTATCAGTAGCATCATTCTCATTCTTGCTGCTGATAGCTGTGTTCCTTGAAGACAAATCGTTGCAGCTGACTATCCATGCCAAGCGTCACTGACAACTTTCTGCAAAAGCGACTGGCACACTCAAAGCAGAAGAACCTCAATGGTGCAACCAATGACGGACGACAATGCTCTTCTCCAAGCATGTAAACAATGATGAATAAAGAAAACGCTTCAATAAAGTTAGCTAGTTTAGCTTTAACGTGTATTATTAGCTTTTGTATAAAAGATCAACGGTCTGTGTTAGATCTGATCCTTAGAATCAAGGGTCTGTCTTGATTCTAAGTTAGTATAAATACTGTGTAAACACTTCATTGTAAGTGTGCTTCTTCACTGAGTTTTCAATTGTAATCGTTTATCTGCAAAAGCTTAATACAACAGTGTTCTTAAAAGTATTCTTTCTGCCTGTTCGATTACATTTGTGTAATTGTTATTGTTTCTGCCAATTTCAACTAAGAACAGAACCATCTTGTACTTTCACGATCCTACAAGTGGTATCAGAGCTTTGGCTCAGATTAAACAAACTCACACTTGTTTAATCACTTCTGGTTCTATTCTAAACTTTCTCTTTGATCAAGTCACCCAAAATCACAAAACAAAAATGGCACAAAGCAATGGTTTTGAAGACATCGGCAGCATCAACCGACCACCAAGATTGGTGTCTGGTGAAGACTACGACATGTGGAAAAATCGCATGGAAAGTTTTTTCTGCTATCAGGAGTACGGAATGTGGAAATCCATCAGGGATGGACCCTACATTCCCATGGTGGCATCTGCTGACTTTGGAGGACCATCAGTTCCAAAGGAGCCCTCCAAGTACTCAGAAGAGGATATAAAAAGGATGGAGGTGGACTTCAATGCACTAGGAGCTATCCAAATGTGCCTTCCAAATTAAGTTTTTCATAACTTCAGAAGTTACAAAACTGCCAAAGAGCTCTGGGAAGCTCTTGAGAAAATGTTTGCTGGCTCGGAGGAAGTCAAAGAGAACAAAAGAGACATCCTGAAGCAGCAGTATGAAGGTGAGTCTCTAACTGTTTTATACAACAGATTTACCTATCTTGTAGGAGAGTTGCAGTGCTCAAAGGTGAAGCTAGGGAATGAAGATATTCTCAAGAAGTTCATCAGGTCTCTACCAAGCTGCTGGACACTTTACACAGTGTCAATCAGAAGAACGAAGAATCTGAAGACTCTCCAGATGACTGAGCTCTTTGGAATGCTAAAAACCTATGAGCTAGAGATGATTCAGGCAAAAGAAAGAAGCTCAAGCTACCAAACAGCCTCAACATCCACCACCACCTCCTCTGCCTTCCATTCTGAGCACTCGGGTCCTAGTTCAAGTAACTACTATCTTCCCATCATCACTCATCCTCAAACTCCAGTCACTTCTCAGTCAAGACAAGCTCACCAAGCCCAACCCAGACAACAACATCAAGCTACTCCTCCAGTTCAAACTATAGCCTGTGCAACTGTTGGAACTTCTGAGTTCGACTGGAGCTTTCAATATGAAGAATTGCCCGTCAACAATCAAGCTCTAATGGTAGACACTACAAAGATACCACCTCAGGTATTTGAACATCTATGTTCCTAAGCCTGTATTGATAAAGTTTTGGGTTATAGAAAGCACAACCAAAACCTTATAGATCAAAATGAAGAGTTTCATCAGATGAAATCTGAGTTCAAAAAGGTTGAAAATACTTATAAAGAAAAGATTAACTGCCTTAAGAAAGAGATTTCATCGCTAAAACACGAACAAACTAATCTTGAAACTCAGATTGATGATCTACCGGTCAAACTAAAAGCTACCAGAGCTGAACTGGCAGAACAGAAAGTTCATGTTGAAAAATATGAATTTTCCTCCAAAAAGTTGCAAAGACTTTTAGATATTCAAGTCCATGAGAAGGTAAAAACTGGACTTGGGTATAACAATGATCAGTACAATGCTGTTCCTCCTCCTGCTGACTATATTTCCATATACAAACCAAGCTTCAATGTTGAAAATCTTGACACTGCAAACCGAAACCTTGATCCTTCAACGGATGAACCTTTCATCGAAGACTGCACTACCTCATCGGAATCTGAGTCAACTCACTCAGACCATGATGAAACCAGTGCAGTCCCATCTGAAGCTGTTCTAAATAGAGTTGCAGTTCCTGCTGTTCTTCCAGCTGTTCCAGCCCCTGTACCATTCAAACAGATCAAGATCAGCTATCCTCCAGAAGGTAGGAAGCTAAATACTGAAAAGGGCCAGTCCTCAACTTCAGTCCAACCAAGGAAGGTGTTTGACATATGTCATGCGCCTGGAGAGAGGGTTCCATATGTTCAAAAGACATTGGAAGAAGCTACTTTTGAGCACAACAAAGCTCACCCTTGTAATTTCAAAGACCTTTTCAAAAGAAAGGATTATGTTTATCTTTCAAGGGACAAACTGGCAAAATCATATTTTGTGTGTGGCAGATATAACCACACTGCCAGCACCTGCTTTCATTACCTGGAATACCAAAGAAATTCAAAGCAGCATGCCTTTGAAAAGACTAACAAAAATAAGAAGGTAAGAAGCTACGAAGACAAAGCAACTAAGTTCAGAGAGTCTCTATCTCCCTCAAGAGTGAAGCTGCCTAAATCTTAACAAACTTGCATCATTTGTGGTGAATCAGACCACTTTGCTGCAAACTGTAAGTTTAACCCTTTCAACCAGATCCTTCATCAAGCCCCTCAAAGACAAAGGGTACAGAAGGATCAGCATACATCGGTTGTTAGTCCAGTTAAGCCCAAGAAAACAAAGCAGAAGCTTTCAGCAGCAACCAAGTCTACTGCTGATAAGCTAAAATCCCCCGCATCAAAATCTGCTGCTGATAAGGCAAAGACATCAGCAGCAAGAGTGTCCACTGGTGATAAGGCAAAATCCAAGGCAAAGCCTACAGTAGCAAAGAATGCTGACACTTCAACAAAGCTGTCAGCAGCAGGATCTACTGTCAACAAGCCCTCAGATGTAGCTTCCACTGCTGAAAAGGCAAAGAGAGCTAGAAAACCACCAACTCAACAATGGAAGGAAAAGAAACCACCAAGCATCATTATCGGTTCAGTTGAATGCGTCTATCCTTTGTTGTAAATATGTATGTCCTCTGCTGTAAATAAAAGTTATAAGTCAGCAGCATCCTTTTGGCTGCTGACAGGTCTAATTTTCAGCAGCAAAGAATTTGCCCCTGACTGCTTTAACTTATCAGTAGGAACAAGTTTCCTGCAGATAGCTTTAAGGCTGTCAGCAGCAACATCCTTGCTGCAGATCATTGCATCTATCAGCAGCAATTAAGTCTGCTGCTGACAAACTTAACCTTTCGCAGCAACCAAAGTTGCAGCGGACAGGCTTATTCATCCACAGCAACCAAGTTTGCTGTTGATGGATAAAATTAAGTCCAAATTAACTTTTACCCGCTGTAAAAGATATTAACGTCAGTCTTTACCATGACTGCCTCGGTGTATTACAGCTGTAACAATAAAAAGTAAATAAGGTTGTACTGTACAAGTCATTTTGCTTTTTCTCTCCTCTGCCGTTATAAGAACAAATCAAATTTTCTTTACCACCTCTTCACATTCAATTCAACCCTAACCAACTATCACTTTCACCCTAAGTCCCTACCACATTCAAAGCTCTCCATATTCTCCATATTCTCAAGTCTCCACCATACTCAAACCATCCCTCCAAAATCAAACGGCTATGGCAGATATCAACAACCCAGATGACAATTTTTCCCCATACCATAACCTAACAGCATACCTTACCAAAGGAAAGAAATCCGAAGGATTTGACGATATGATCGATTTCTTATGTCGATCAAAGATCTACTTTGCCCTCACCACCAATCCTACCATATATATCCCTCATATGGAGGATTTCTGGAGTACCGCCGTCTACTCAACCGAACAGGGAATTCCCCAAATTAAAGCCAAAGTAGACGGCAAGAATATCACCATCTTGGAAGCTACACTCAGAAAACATCTTAAGCTTCAAGATGAGGGAGCAGCTGTCACACCCCAACCGACGGCGGAATACGTCAGGGCGGGACATGTAGACTGTTCAAAAGTTCAAGGTTTACTAAAGTTTAAATAATTAAACAACCAATTTCATGTCACAAATAAACACAAATCCAACAATACAAGGAAAATAGAAATACATAAATAGTCTCATTAATTTAAATTCTAGGCCATCGGTCTTAAGTGAAGCATCTTGTACTTATTCTCAAGCATTAGTACCTGAAACATGATAAAAATGAGGTCAACTAAAAAGTTGGTGAGCATACATAGGTTTTGACACATAACTAAGTTTAAAGTGTTTTATAAGGCATTTATGGAGAATCTATAGTTAAACTAAGTGTGTACAATCAAACCTTACCCTAATGTAAAGTCGGTAACAAACACCCTAACCGGGTGGGTTTGTCAGACTCAATAGATCTATCAATGTTAATTGTTGGCTTGTACTGAGTTAATGATTGTACTAATGTCATGTATATGTAGTCTTAACTCATAGCATTCAAGCATAAAGCACAAATAACACATAGCATCATATTATTGAATTGTATACAAGTAAATGCAAAGAGTTTCAAAGAGTAATCATGTTTCACCCCAAAAGTGCAAAATGTAAAAAGGGGCTATGTAAAACTCACTTGTATATGTTGGGTGGATAATACGAGCAAGTATGAAGCACGAGTGATCCTCAAATCACAAGTTAACCTAGTGTGAAAAGAATGACCTTAAATTATTATCATGCATAAGTCTAAGGATAAGTCTAATGTTCATCGGGTCTTGTTAGGTGTGAGTTTGTATAAGGTTTGTGTTATTTTATGTAGGAAATTATAAGTTGTCAAAAGCTTGGTGTAACTTTGGGAGTTCAAAATGTTGTATGAAAACATCATGTGTCTTTACGTTAAAGATTAAATAAATAAAACTCTTTTTATTTATTTAATTAAAATTATAATCATTGCTAAAAGTAATATGATTTTTATAAAATATTAAATAAATCCATTGCGTTATTTATTTATGTCAAAGTGTCAAAATCGTAATAATACGGTTTAAAGGAAACCCTAGTTGCAAAATAATAAATTTATTTATTATAAAAATAAATAAATAATGTTATGTATATACATACATGTATATATTTAGAAAGGGGTTTTGTATATATTTATATATGGGATAAATAAATGATTTACAAAAATACACATTTTATAATATATCTTGTCAAATTTAATTATTTAAAATGTATTTTTAAATAATTAAAATGAGTTTTTAAACCATTAATTCGAAAAAAATTATATTTTAGGTTAAACTTTGCAAATTTTTATAGCATTCGGTTTTAAATGGTGTATGTTCTATAAAAATAATTTTTATAAAAAATTTGGGTGATTAAAACCGATTTTTAAAAATAATACTGACCACCCGGCTCGAACCCGGGTGGTTTCTATGCACGACAGCCGGCTCAACCACTGGACTAAGGGACTATATCTGACTTAAACCCGGTCGGAAATCTAGTTAACTTGATATTTACAGTGACCAGATCTGGGTTTAAGGTGCGAGTAAAGAAAAACCGGTTTTGGTGGGTTTCGAACCCACGCCACTCGACCCGATGGTGCAAGGTCTTAACCAGTTGGCCCGAGTGGTTTCGCTGAAATAATTTGGAGTGTAAAAAGTTTAATCCAATGGCTCATTCAAATCGAAATTTCCTTTTTAAAAAAAAACGTATGAACAGGTCTAGGATTTTGCTAGAAATTGAACTCGATTAGAATTTGTTTTAGGAAATTGATATGGGGCTTTCGATCGACAGGCAAAAGCGAAACGAATGTTGTAAACCATACCTGAAATGGTTGCGTAACAGGGGCTGACGACTAGACGGACATAGACGATGTTCTTGGTGTTTAATCGATAAGCAGAGATGGAATGAGACTCAATTGAGGTTTGAGTGAGATTATATAGGGTCGTGCGATTGTGCGTGGTAAATTAATTCATTTAATTTCACCTTTAATGCACAATTCGATTGCGAGGATTACGGGTGACAGTTGCAAGGTTATTTACGCGTTAATTCGCTTACAAGGGGATGAATTGGGTCGTAAAATGTGGTTAGATGCACATGAGCTCGGACAAGGAATGATTTCCAGTTAATAATTTCATTTAATTCCTTGATTTGGAAGGGATTTGAACGCGGTTGGACTTTAAGAGGTCAAACCTATTCGAATTCGAATTCATCCGCGTAAAAGACTGAATTGGGCTGTTAAATGGGTCAGGGTATGATCGATCATCGATTGTTCAAGTCATGGAAAGCCCACGGGTTCGTTTTCATCGAAATTAGGAGTTGGATCTTGTGGATTTGGCCCTGTTTGACTTTTAAAAGTCAAACCGGTCAATTCTTGATGAACTTGGACTATTTGACTTTCTAAAAGTCAAACACTCATACAACTTAATTTCAAAAAAAAATTTAAAAGTTGTTTTTATACAATCTAATTATTATTTGCTTAGTTGTCAATATTTTATAAAAGAAAGGTTTCCAAATTTTTATTTTTATTTTTTTTATAAAATTACAACTTGTATAATGTTCATCTAATTATAATTAAATATATATAAAGATGTGAATATATTTTTAAAGCTCATAAGTTTTATTGATTTAATTATCCTGAAAATATATATATATATATATATATATATATTTATATTTCTATATAAATATACATACGTATAATAAAATGAGAATGTCATTATTGTATAATTTAAAACAGAATAATATTAGAGAGAAAAAAAAATCATGGATGTTACAGCAGCCATCTCATACTCGAAGGACGAATACATGAGGACCTTTGTCTCCATTGGATACACTGTAAATCAAACCGAGTATACGATCGAGAAGGCGCTGATGGGCCCTCCATGGAAGTATCTCTGCCACACTCTTCTCCAATGCATATCTCAGAAGAGGAGTGGATGGCATCAGGTGAGCTCTGCACTTGCCTCCGCCTTCCATGGTATGGTCACTAACCAAGGCTTCAACTTTGCACACCTCATCTTTGAAGGTTTGAGATATAACCTTCAAGAGGGTGCAAAGCAGCAATTTTTTTATGTACCCAAGATTCTTGCAGGAAGTTTTCAATCAAGAACTAAAAGAACTTTCAAAACCTGTAAGAATATACATCATGTTGGGTCATAAAAATAACATTTTTCAAAGCATGAGGACTGTTTCCAAAAAGTTCTCGGGGGTCAATGTTCCATTGTTATCTACAATGCTGAACATGCAAAGAACCCCGGGTGACAGTTCAGCAATCCCAGCTGATACTGATCCCACACCCTCCACCTCACATCCTGAACAACAATCTGCTTCTACCATTCGAACCCATGTGCATACTACTAAGGATGCACAGGCACAAACATTACTTACACCTGTTTTGGATGTTATCGTTCAACCGGAACACAGGGCCCCGGTTGCAACGACATATACTAGGAAAATGGGCAAGAGAACTCCTTCTTCTCTTGCCTACAAGGCCCAAACCCAACCTAACAGCCCTCACTCAGAATCACAACATTCTGGTGAGAATATCATAAGGGAAAGCCACATTATTAGGGAGACTCCTTTGGATGTCTCTCTTTTAGGATAAGGATCACTTCCCGGATCTGTAGAACAGCCCCCTGAGCCCTTCCTTTCTCTTCTGAACTTAAGTGTTGAGGAACCTGATCAAGATGATGTACCTTCTCCAACTACCACTATCTCGGAGGTACTGATTGATCTTGCTTCCAATACACCCAACCCAAGTTCTTCTACCCTGAAGGTCCACTCTAGGAGTTATGAAAGAGTGGATGTGGAAGAGGCTGTCACTACTGCTGGTCCATCAAATGACCAGGAGGACAGTGACAACATTGCTAAGACCTCAACCACGGCAACTCACAGTGAGGATGCTTCCTTGGAAACTCCCCTCACTGAGAGGAATCCCAGGCGCCAAGAAACCATGGCTGATGGGGATGAAGAGGCTAGGCCTAAGGCCCCATCTGGGTCCAAGGATTCCACAACTGTGGATGAGGACAGACTGAAACTTCATAACTTGGAATTGACGGCCAGGGTGGCTATGCTAGAGGCTGAAGTGTCCAAACTAAGACAAGTCTCTATGCATGAAGCCCATCAATGCGCAACTATACCTTATCCCTCTCTTGTATCAGTGGGCACCCAAACTGATGCTTACTTATCGACTGATGCAACCATAAAGGGGGAGATGGTTCCAATGGAGGAAGACACAGACAGTCTTGACGACTGGATTCAAGAGCAGGTTGAAATTCAAAGCTCACTATTCAAGCCAGCTTTTGTACAGGTTCATGACTTGCCAGTTTCAGATAACGAACAAGAAGAGACATCTGAAGACTGGAAGTTAGTCGTCAGGGCTGTTGATGAGGTGCTGAATGAAGCTGAAGACAAAGAACAAAAATATACAGCTTTCAGCATCCTCCCTGAAGCAGCAGCCATCATAAGTCAATCCATTACCCCCCAACTCTTTCAAACTTCACAGAAGCTAGAATTTGACTCCATTCTAGCTTGGGGGTACGATGGATCAGCTGAGAGATTTTGGATTGGATGGGAGTTTAGTGGAGTAGAAGAGCTAAACTGGAACTCTCTCAATGCCCTCCAAGTCCTACAACTGTATTTACCTAACTGCATCAACACTTCATCAGATCTCTCAGCAGAACTTGCCATTGGCAGGTTCTATGACTTGATGGAGGATAATCTACCCAACTTCGAAAGACTCATACAAACAGCAAAACGGGTAGCTTATCCTGAATCTTCGGCAGCAGCAGAAAGAAGACTGACTCCTAGAAGCCTTGAAATAATAAGGAGCAGTCTTCTCACTGAGGAAGAAGTTCTGTGCCTAAGAAGATTCTTGTATGACTTCTTGGTCAAGGACTTGGATGTGCTAGGATGGGTGAGCACTAAGTCTCTTGACCACACTTTACTACTAAGCAACGGCTCCTCTCTCATCATCAACACCAGGAACATCTGGCAACTGCCTACAGACTTTCTCTACAAGATCTTTGAACTCAGAGCAAATATCTGCAATGTCAACTCCCTGGAAAGCCAAGCAATGATAGCCACTATCAGAGCCCACCTTGAACAGGAAGGAAGGATTGCTGAGGAAGTATATGTGTCAAACTCTGACAATGACTCTGACTCAGCTTCCCCTCGAGTAGACATCTTTTCTGCAGCTTATGGGTCAAGGTCCGCTGTTCAAAGATTTCTGCAAGAATTAGCAAGTTCTGAGTGCCAATCAGATGAAGATAAGGACCTTCCCTTTTCAACCTCTCAAGATGCCAATGAAGCTGAGGCTGAGATCCCAATAGCAGCACCATCATCTGCTGTTGTGGTCAGTGAAGCCGAAGCAGAGGCATCCAATATAAACAAGGGAAAAGGAATTATGACAGATGAAGATGAAGAGAGGTTGCTAAAAGAGAAAAGAGAGAGGGAAGAGAAGAAGAAGAAGAGAATAAGAGGAGATGGCTGACATTAAAAAGGCTCAAGAAAGAAAAACAACCATTCTCCTCAGAGAACAAACCATCCAACTGTATGCTAGACAGCTGGATGAACTGAAAAAGAAAGATTCCTGCAGTTACCAGATTGAAGAAGATACAGCTCTTGATCTTCAACTGCAGGAACAATTTAACAGAGAAGAGGAAGAATTGGAGAAGAAGAAGAAGAAAGAAGAAGCTAAGTTCAGAATAACCGATTCTGAACTAGCCAAAGAAATTAGGGAGGAGTGGGTAAAGGCTCTAGTTTCTTAAGGTGAGGATGCAGACTACCTTGAGAAACTATCAAATAAAGAAATATACAGAGCCTTCATGGGTCAGCAAGGTCAATTGGCAAAGAAGAAACAGGCTGAAAAAGAAGAAAAAGCCAAACAAAAGTCCAAAAAGACCATTGCCTTTAATAAACGGACCCATGAAGAAAGGAAGGTCATGATTGACTTCCTTAAGGCTAGAGGAGAGAGTGGAAAGAGGCTAGGTCCCATAAACTTCAAGAACATGCAAGCCCTCTACTTCAAAGTCAAGAAGGATGAGGAAGAAAGATTGGGGAAGAAGGGCTCCAAGAAAAGGGTACCTATTCAGGAAGAAGAAGAAACAAAAGCAAAGAAACCCAAGCCTTCTCCCTCACCTACCTCTTCCTCAGTCCAACAACCTTCCACTCTCCTCCCCAAACCTTCCACTCCTCCACCCAAAAAGTCCAAACCATCCCACCCAGCTCCCACTAATCAACAGCCTCCCTTGAGAAAATCCAAACCCACACCTAAACCAGAAGACTCAAGAGACATAGTTGATTGGGTCTATAATCCACAGGATCAAAGGTTTGAGATCTTCAGTGGGAGAACTGAAAGAAGAAGATATATCTACAGATCTGTTGATGAAGTTCTGCAATTGCCAGATTCAGATCTTGGCAAAATTTTGGAGCTGGGTGAAGCTCATGAGCCTGCAAATGAGGGTGGGAAACGTCTTGTGCTAGCCATCAAACACTACTTCAACCCTAGCAAAGATGTGATCATTGACATCAAACCACTCAAGTCCCACTCTCCATTTGTAAGTTGGTCCTATAATGCTGATTTGGATGAGTTCACTTTAACTGATGTAAGGAAGCAGAAGATGAGATGTTCAAGCAAAACAATCTACAAAATGCCACATAAAGACATCAAGACTATGTCTGCACTTCCACTGAACAATCCCAACAAGGATCCAAGAGGCTATGAGGTTGAAAGGATAGTCAGCCACATGCAAAAGCTTCAGCAGCAAAGTGATTAGAAGAATTTTGGTTGCACCAGTCTAGGGGGAGTTTGTAGAACCAAAGACTGATTGCTACTAAATTATTCTAAGTACAAATGTTGCTGATAGGCTTATCAGCAGCATTCAACACATGTTGCTGCTGATAGGCTTATCAGCAGCATTCAACGCAAGTTGCTGTTGATAGGCTTATCAGCAGCATTCAACACTTGTTGCTGCTGATAGGCTTATCAGCAGCGTTCAACACAAGTTGATGCTGATAGGCTTATCAGCAGCATCATTCTCATTCTTGCTGCTGATAGTTGTGTTCCTTGAAGACAAATCGTTACAGCTGACTAACCATGCCAAGCGTCACTGACAACTTTCTGCAAAAGCGACTGGCACACTCAAAGCAGAAGGAACCTCAATGGTGCAACCAATGACGGAAGACAATGCTCTTCTCCAAGCATGAAAACAATGATGAATAAAGAAAACGCTTCAATAAAGTTAGCTAGTTTAGCTTTAACGTGTATTATTAGCTTTTGTATAAAAGATCAACGGTCTGTGTTAGATCTGATCCTTAGAATCAAGGGTCTGTCTTGATTCTAAGTTAGTATAAATACTGTGTAAACACTTCATTGTAAGTGTGCTTCTTCACTGAGTTTTCAATTGTAATCGTTTATCTGCAAAAGCTTAATACAACAGTGTTCTTAAAAGTATTATTTCTGCCTGTTCGATTACATTTATGTAGTTGTTATTGTTTCCGCCAATTTCAACTAAGAACAGAACCATCTTGTACTTTCACGATCCTACAACAATATATAATCACCTCATATTTGTATTGAGCTCCTGATTGCAAATCAGTTTCAACTGCAATAGGTTTTCAAATTCAATTCCACAATATGCATTAAAATTCAGATCTAACGAAATAAATAGATATCCATAATAGATATCAATCTGCATCATATCTAAGAATCTGCACCATTTTTTTACAATAAAAATAATAATAACACAATATGATTATGAGGTGTTTTAGAAAAAGATTATTTCACCCCAAAATAATCAAATAATTAGAATTAGAACAGACGAGGAACAAAATTTCTTGGAACAAAAAAAAAAGAAATTACATTAAAAAACAAAATTTTATTACCTTCGGGTGTGGACCAGAGGCTGAACAAGGTCGAAAGGAACAAAAAAAATTAACAAAAAAATCGTTACTTTCATTAAATCACAAAAGACAGAAGATCATACCTTGGTTGTGCCGCCATTGTAGTACCATCGTCGCTCATCTTCATGTTCGTTCTTCTTACTTCCAAAATCCCAAATCTCACCCCCCCACCCTCGAGATCTACTTTCTCCTTGTTCACATTGTTACCTTCATCGTATATGAGACCATGGATCTACTTTCTACTTCGTATATTAGGGTTTCGAAGAGGAAACGAGCCATGGATCTAAAACGATGGGTGATTCAAGCAGTGTGACAGCAGGCCGCCCCTCTTTTTGACGGTCGGAGGTGAAGGAAAAACCACTTGAAGACCGTCAGAGAAAATTGCTGATGTCGATTATTAGGCTGCAAAAGATGGCCTCTTCCTTCATTTGGGAGGGGTGATTCTACAGATCCAAATAGTGCGTTTGAATGTGAAATATTAGATTTAGAAAATTGCAACTTCCAGATCTAGGGTTATAAGTGACTCGGCCTTGAATCTGAAGAAGAGGGATAATCATCCTTAGAAAGAGAGAGTGATCTTGGAGGTTGTGTTTAGAAAGATAAGAGTGATAGATGGAAATGAGGGTTTAATAGAGAGAGAGAGTGTGGGGAAATAACCCAAATGTCCCTAAAGATTAAAAATAAACCAAAAAATCCAAGAATTGAATATGTGGTTCAGAATGAGTTTTTTTGGGTTTTTACAACAACTCAGGATTTTCATTTGATATGTCCCCTATATATATATATATATATATATATATATATATATATATATATATATATGTGTGTGTGTGTGTGTGTGTGTGTGTGTGTGTGGGGGGGGGGGGGGAGGGTCATGAGAAAACTAACTGTAATGCGAAAACTGTGAAAGCCACTAATCCACCCTTGGTTTAATTAATTAATGGTTGAGATCAGTTATGGCATAGTTGTAAATAAATCAAAATTAAAGGTGATTAGTTTAGTATGATAGAGGCAAATCAGGTAGGAAAAAAATATATAAATTTAAAAATCACTATCAAATCCCTAAAATTACTATTCTCTCTCATCTCTCCTAATTTAAAGAAAAAAAATCAAGCAACTTGATAACATATATGTGACTAAATTTTTGGTTTGCATAACTAGTTTACATGAGTTACGTATATGTAAAAAAAATACATATATGTAACTTGATAACATATATGTAACTTGATTTAACGTATATGTAAAAAACAGTAGTTACATTTATGTAAAAAAGTTGAAAAACTTAATTTACATTGTGCGAAATTTACAAAGAATTCAAAAAACTAACTTAACTGATTTTTGGTTTTTCGTCTTTATCTTCATCCGGTTTCTTCTTCGTCTTCATCTTCAGTGCAACATTCTCACTGCTAAACCAAAATAAAATAGAGTTACATATATGTAACAACCGAGTTACATACATGTAACAACCGAGTTACATACATGTAACAAACAGAGTTACGTATACGTAAAGAAGCTAATACACATATGTAACGCTAACCCGGATCCAAAAACCTAAACCCCCCTCCACCTGCACCTCAAAAACCTAAACCCCCCTCCAACCTTACCCCGAAAAGCCTAAAACCACCACCCCACCACCCAAAACCCTAAACCCCCCACCCCACCCGCCAAAAAACCTAAACTCACCCCCACCCACCCCCAAAAACCTAAACCACCCACCCCCACCCTAAAAAAAACCTAAACCATAAAATCTAAACCCTAAGGCTAAACCATAAGGCTAAAACCCTAAAATTCAAACGTAAAATCTAAACCTTAAAAGCTAAACCGTAAAATCTAAGATGGTATAGTTCGACGAGACGGTTCCAATGCCGCTGAAATTAGCTCAATCGAAGTTTGTTTGATATCGTTTCTTAATGTTTTTGTCATTTCTTAGATTTCTTAGCGCAAAACTAGTTCTTATTTGAACCTCCCCCTATACATATATATATATATATATATAAATATATATAGGGGACGGTTCCACTAAGAAGTGGTTTTTCGCTAATAAACACTAAGAAGTATGTCAAACGAACTCCGATTGATCTCATTCCAGCGGCATTGGAACCGTCTCATCGAACCCTAACCCGGACCCAAAAACCTAAACCCCCTCCACTCGCACCCTCAAAAACCTAAACCTCCCTCCAACCTTACCCCGAAAAGCCTAAAACCACCAACCCACCCCCCAAAAACCTAAACCCCCCACCCCACCCCCCAAAAAAAAAACCTAAACCCACCCCCAAAAACCTAAATCACCCACCCACACCCAAAAAAAAAACCTAAACCATAAAATCTAAACCCTAAAAGCTAAACCCTAAGGCCAAACCATAAGGCTAAAACCCTAAAATTCAAACGTAAAATCTAAACCTTAAAAGCTAAACCCTAAAAGCTAAGATGGTAGAGTTCGACGAGACAGTTCCAACGCCACTGAAATTAGCTCAATCGGAGTTCGTTTGATATCGTTTCTTAAGGTTTTTGTCATTTCTTAGATTTGTTAGCGAAAAACTACTTCTTATTTGATCTTCCACCTATATATATATATATATATATATATATATATATATATATATATATATATATATATATATATATATATATATATATATATATATATATATATATATATATATATAGGGGAATGATCATAAGAAAACTCATTGTTCATGAGAAAACTAAAAAACTACTTATTAAAGTTAAAAAAATAATAAAAAAATCATAACTCAAAATATAAATCAAAAACTAAAAAACGTCGTCCTCGTTCAAAAAAAAACTCAAAAAATAGTGGGGTTAGCCTTTGGGTTTAGTTTAGTTTTTAGGTTAGGTTTTTGGAGGGGGGTGGGTGGGGGTTTAGATTTTGGGGGGTGGGGTGGGGGTTTAGGTTTTTTGGGGTGGGTTAGGTTTTTAAGGTGTACTACACATATGCAGTACCTTTAATGAGGAGTTTTTTGGTTTTCTTATGAAAATGAGTTTTTTGGTTTTTAGGGTTAGGTTCAAATGAGAACTCATAAATACTTGAGAGCGCGAGAACTCGTTAAAAAACCAATTAAAACAAAAAAAAAATTGTTTTCACTATCTTTATTATTAAAATATAACATAAAAAATAATTTATCTTTTCAATTAATTCATCCCTTCTCTCTAAATTATCCTTAAAAAAATTTATATACATGTGTAAATGATAAACACTTACACATGTGTAAGTGGTAAACTTACACAAGTGTATATTTTTTTAACATATGAAGACATGTAAATTTACATATATAAATTCATTTTTTTATGTTGTATTCTAACAATAAAAATAGTAAAAACAAAAAAAATGGTTTTGATTGGATTTTTGACGAGTTCTCAAAATATTTAGGAGTTGTTAAATGATCTATTCCCTACATATATATATATATATATTAACGCATTGTTGCATATTTACTTAGAAACACACATATTGTACTTAGAATGGCAATGGTTTCATTAGTTTTGTATTTGTAACATTTATGCGTAAATTGGAGACAATATGATTATCTAAGGTAATGTGGTGGAAGAGAATCCAAGAATACATAAAAAAGAATCAAGAAATTAAGAGTCGGTGATAGGAGAGGAAAATGGAAAGGAAGAAAGAGGGAAATAATGTGAATCGGCATTATTCTTTAATCTTGAAAAAATAAGAGTAAAAACACTGTAAAAGTAAAAGAAAATTGTCAAAAGTTCTTCTCTCTTTCCTCCAACCAAACCAAACCAAACCAAACGTACCCGGTATAATCCCACACATAGCTAACGTTATTAGTTGTTTGTTGATTTTGCGTAGTTTAGATTCTCCCAATAGTGCAACCTAGTTAAGGGTATTTGTAGGACCTAATTTGTACTAGATTCAAGTCATTAACCTACAAAAGGTTATGTTTATGTGATCTAACAAATACATAATAAACTTTATTTATTGAACTTGAAGAAAGTGATTATGTTTCATCTCATAAATTATAATAAATGATTAAATTCATGTTTAGTTTTACAAATCAATTCATAGACCAAAGTTACTTCATATCAAATATGAATGTATAACATTAACCTCATGAATAGGATACCCAATTGTCATGATAAATTTAAGTTTTATCTTTGATCTGGGCATACGGCACAGATTCACTCTTTTTCCTTTGACTAGTGTTTTGTTCTACTAGGTTTTTTTACAACGTTTTAAACTAGACAACATTTACACGCGTATTAAAAGAATAATTCATTTGAATTGCATGTTTGAAAAGTATTAAAACCTTTGAGAATCCATCAAAATAACAAAGATAGATAAAGTTTTAAGAATAGTCATTGCAAGAAGTTGTAATGTAAATTCAGCTGGGAAAACAGTCAAACTACTGTAACCAAACAAAACAAATTCAAGTCAAAATATGTTCAGGTCAGGGTTCTTCAACAGGAATTTCATCAATGTTGCAGTTCTATCAGCAGTGTTATCCTCCCTGCAAATAACAGTTGGCAACAAAATGCATGCATCTAGGGGAAAATATAACCATAAGTACCGAATAAAAACCTATAAAAGGCCTCCAAATCTTAGTAATTTTTGCAAATTATGATAGAGTACGTCAGGAATCAAGAATCCTGCCATGGAAACGATGGAAGACGAAAAAACAAGCAAAAATAACAAGTCTGCAAAAGGGTAGTTCAGTCATTTTGATGCAGGAGAAATGTGAAGGGAAATCCATTTAATCCAACTATACATGTACAAGACTGCCACTGCATACATTGGAGCAGATGTGAGAACAAAGATTAAAATGAAACTCGTTTCTAGGTTACAGAAATGGACCTATAAGCCGGATTCAGCTTAGCTAACTGTGCATCCTCTCTTCAATAAATGCCTGAAGATAACACAAAAAAAGTTTGAAAATTGTAACTTAGACAATAAGCATAACAAGATGACCAGTCAAATAAGTTATGGTGTGCATGCATTCATATCTCATCGATCTTTTCAGTTTTTTATACCCAGCAAGTTTTTTATAAAATCTCGTGTTCTATTTCTTTCTGTTCTGTGTTGCGATATGTGTGTGTGTTTGTTTGCTGTTTGCGCAAATCACCACCAGTCATCATCGCTGTTTGTTGCTGCTTCCGCCGCCGGTCAACGTTGCCGGTCAACTGTCGCGGGTCAACAAAATTCAACAGCCGTCGTTTGCTGTGTTTCTTAGGTCTGATCAGGAGAATCGAGGACCAGAAACAAGGTTTGACCAGATTTAGTCGGGTTTGACCAGAAAAGGTCAAACAGAAAAGTTGAGTTTTAAACAGCTATACCCGATCCCTAACATTGAGAAGAACTAGAAATGTGATAATAGGTTCCATAGCTTACTAGTTACAAGAGATGGGACCCACATGACTATGGAGGAAAATGATATGCACAAGACTCTACAGGTGGCAATTACCACCTTTTAGGGTAAACAGGCTGATTCGGGGTTACACTTCGTCTCTAACAAGTCAAATAAATCACTCCTTACAAATTACATAAAAAAGAAATGTGGCTGTATTCAAAAAGGCATAATGCATCCTTGTTTGTTTTGTTTCAAATATTAAATTATTATCGTAACGATATATTTATTTTTATCACAATTAACACATTAACTATTCATAGATGTTAAAAAAAAGAAGAGAAAAAAGTGGTTACGGATCTAGCCTGCCCAACCCAGGTGGCTTGTACTAAAAACCTGTTTCTATCCATTGCCCAACCCACTTGAACTGCCAGTTTTGCCACCTCTACTATAAACAAATGCAAGTATGCAACTATGAGTCTATGAATATTATTTGTATCTCGTTAGTCATATGTTTGCAAGGAATAGCATAAATACAAATGCAAAAAAAAGAAGATACATAAATTACACAACTAGCAGCAAAAATTTTATAATTTCATTAATAACAGCAAAAGAGTTACATACCGTCAACTATTGCCAGAATGATCAGGAGGGTCCACAGTAGACTCAGATCTGCATTTAGCATGAACTATGGGGCCTAACTGAGATCTATCCATGCCTACAGTTGCTCCAGATGGAGCATTCATGTATACAGCACCTCTATACATCCATTCTTCTGTTTCGTCACTGTAAAAATCATCAAAAGGCTCTCCACAAAGTGCACAAATATTCTGATCCTCATCAGCAGGAACAGCCATGTCATCATCATCCTTCTTTTCCACAACATTCTCAGAGGGAAGAAGAAACCCTGGAACCGGATCAGTTCCCAATGCCTCTGCACTACTAAGCCACACATTAACATTAGCAAACCACTTCTGAGACGGTTTCTGCTTACGGTTTTTTGATACCCGGTTTTTAGTCACATGCCAATCCATATGATTACTATGTTCTTCTTGCAATTTGAACCGGAGCCCACATGTTTTGCATTGTCTGGGCAGATCCTCATATAGAGCGATTATTGCTGACTCATGGCGTGTCTTGAGAACATCAAGATCAAACCCACGCCCAACTGAATCCTATACATATAATAACATAACTAAGAACAATTTACAACTAATTAAAACTTGCAAAGTAGAATAGATTATGATATTTTGTAATCTAATAAGTTATATGTACCTGTTCATGAGGCGCTTTATTGAGTGAGAGCAGACCATGGGCCATAAGAGAACTAAGTAAACCAGGATATGCGACGCCAGCTGGAGGGGCGGAAGAAATTGATAGAGGGAGTTGAGGAACCGGAGGTGGGCCTGGGGGTAAAGGGGGTACACCTAAATGGAAAGGCATAGATGGTTGCATGCCAGAAACAGGATGCAAGGAAGCACCCACAGAGTGATCGAATCTTTGAGGGGTATACCCACGAATCACAGGCCGAGTTACTAAATGAGATGGGTTATAACCTAAAGTAGGTGGTATCATATTTGGTCTAACCTCTTGATGCAGCGATAACTGTGGTAAGAACCTAGTGTTCTGCCCTGGGATTTGCTGACTATATTCTCTCCTTTCACTATATGACACCCCGTCATTTACAGGCAAATTGGTAGCATTCAACGGATCAAATTGACTTCTAACTTGTTTTTGGAATGGGTGAGAAGGCACTTGTAGATTTAGTGGGGGTCGCCACGTTCCTTTTGATGATGAGGATAAGTGGTGTGGTAGATTGCCACCTGGGAAGCTATCAATGAGATGGGGTCTTTGACCATGAGGATTGTAGTGATGGTGAGCAGCCCAAGCCTGCTCATGAGAAAGATTCAACGATTCTTGTGGATAATGAGAAACTGGAATATCTGAAGGTTCGTTTTGGAATCCAGTCATTTTCCGCTTTAGTCCACGATCAGACTGAAAATGCCAAATATTAATATAACTGTAGCACAATCTTTAAGCATACCTATTTAAACTAATTTATCGTTCCATCATACAACAAACAACATCAGCTCAGATGTCCAGATTGAAAAAAAACCAGAAATGTTCATCAGATGCTTTTGACAAAAAATTAAAAGAATAACACAGAACAAATTATGCATTAGAACTAGAGGTGGCCATTTCGAACCATTTACTTATGAAATTATCTATAGCACAATCTGGGTTATGTTTTCTCTCTTAACGGGTCAAATGGGTTAAATACAAATAACAGCTAAAAGAAAATTGGATCAAGTAGGTCAAAAAGGTCGAAAGTCACGTCTGCATAAAAATATAAAACCTCCTAAACCATTTCACAAATCCAATTTTATTGAAATAATAGAACCTCTGAGATCGTGCTTGACACTAAAATATTTACAAATAGAACTTTGGACCGGAAGTGTTCCAGATTTAACTCAGCATGTGTGGACCTGTATCAAAAAACTACCCCTTTTGGCCTGTTAGCCAACACGCCTGACCCCACCCAATTCGCCACATGTGATTACATAGTTTCAATTTCCCAAATAAATTATTGAAGACGAACAGATATAAGAAAAGAACAAGAAAACTATACACTAACCAATGAAACTGCAGTGTTGGGGGTAACCGAAGGAAGCAGCTCTTGGTTAGACCAATCACCTCTGCCAAAATCAGTTTTTGTAGGCATTGACCGGTTGACTGGAAGGGGTTGACCCATTTTAGAGCTACCAGGTAACGAAATAGATGAAAATAAATCAGTACCACGACCACGGTCTGCTAAAGTGGGACTCATATTTTCCCACTCAAATTCCTCTTCTTCAGCATTCTGCCATGTCAACCCACCAACTTTACTGCCTAACCCTGACCCGTTTATGGGTAAGTTTTTCCCATGTTGAGGTTTTTGGTTTGTTGTTTTATTCCTTTCATCTGTCCCATAAGCACTGATCAGAGCTCTGGGCCTCTGAATATCAAATCCATTACTTACCCCATGTGTTCTCCGCCAATCACGTAGATCTTCATCACCAGCTGTCACGACACCTGTTCTATAATCATATCCATGATGAGATGGTGATGCTCCCTCAACAACCCTTTTAGGAGAATCGACCATAGAATATTCTTCAAGTGCAGGTGAAGGAGGTCGTGCATGACCAAGACTAAAAGGGGTACGACCCACATGACTAGTTGACCCCAATGATTGTGCTCCAATATGTGAAGTGGCCACATCCCCATTATCAGATTCATATTCATCAAGAATCTTTGGAGCTGAAACTGCTCTTGTGTGTTGAATTTTCTGAAATGATCACAAGAGATACTTATACTTCGAACAACATAATAGATACATAAAGAAACTAATTTGAACACTAAATATCAGTTTCCAGGAAAAAAAAAGTAATTTTTGAATCATGTAAAAGAAAGACTGACATTGAGATGCCATCAAAGAGTCAATCACTGACCCAAATGATTTTGTAAAAAATAAAAGAAAGATGAAAGAGTGTACCCTGTGCTTAGCGTACATGCATGAAAAGATGTATCAATTATTTTTTTGATATTTGCCGATGGTTAATTTTTAAAAAGTAAACTTAGTAACTACACAAGTTACAGATAAACAAGAAAACAATGAACTTCGAATCAGGAATTGTGCTGCATAACAGCATAAGACTGAAATGCCAAGTGGCATAACAGCAGCCAATGAGGTGCAGATCTCAAACTCCTGGATCAAACAACAATTAAATGAATACTTGATAAGTCAAACAATTAATTAGATATATGCATCTAGTAAAAATCTTGAACTAATAAATAACCAACTTTGAATCAAGAATCTTTCTTGTACAATGTGATTAACAGACTTTAAACATCTCAAAATCTGAACCTAACCCGTTAAAAAAATATTAAAGGAACAGATGACCTGATTGCATAAAATACTCATCTAACTGTGGAACCATTTGCATTCTCTCATCAAAGCCAATCATGTATGAGAAATTGATGGGATTCCTGATGCTGAAAAGAAACTTATAGTTGGCACTGCCTTTAGCATTTCTAGCCCTTAATAATAATTTCTTGATGTGGTATAACATTTCTATATTACAAAAAAGGATTGGCAGTTCTATTTCAAATTACACTGAACATTAAAAACTTACAACATCTTTCCTTAATTAAAAATCTAAGACTTAAAATTTCAAACCAATAGTATTCTTTGCTTTTTCAAATATAAAACCCAAAACCAATTTTTAAAAATCATATTTGTAATTATAATTCAGGTGCCCCTTCCACATCCAACTAAACAATAATAGCAAATTATGCAAGCAATTTATTATTCAAATAAGCCCCTCCACACCAGCGCCAAGTTTAAGCCAAAAACAAAAACATAAAGTGTAAGTGTATGTCTAGCAGTATTGACCTTTTTTGACATTCTATTTATTCAAATTCTATAATCTTATTTAAGGGTACCGAAACTAAAACGCATTAGAAACTACTTACATTGACACAAAACTACCCACATGGGGAATCTAAAAGATAAAAAGTTAAGAGAAAGATAGGGTTTTCCATCAAAAAACTTACACTGTCTGCAGTTGAGCTTTCAAGTAATCGTCTTGCCTCCAAGTATTTTGGATTGACATGTATACCATGAGCTGGTCTTGGAGATTCAGAATCTCTTAAAGCTGAAGGTTGATAACTTGAAGAAGGGGAAAACTGTAGTTGACTTTCAATCTTGCGAAGAACAGAAGATGGGAATACGGTTGACCAAGTACCAAAAAGATGGCGCATGGAAGGACGTAGACTTGGGTGGACCTGCCTGTATGCCGCACAAAAGACCTAGAAGAATAACTCATCAGAAAAAGGAAAAATAATACAATGACATTTCTGAAACTGTAATGTGCTTTATAGTGTAAATGTAGAAATAATTCAAGCAACTAACCTCAGGCAAACGAGCAGAAAAGTGCCTTATGTATTCTCTACCAATATTTTTGACAATACTATCCAGAAGATATAAAGAAGGAAGTTTTTGTTCGACTGGAACCTAGATGGCAAAGTAAACAAAATAAGGTCAAATAAACTTCAGAAAGTGCAGGATGTCCATGCTATGAGTAGACAACCAAAAAAGTGTCTGATATAGAAGTAGGAATAACACGCATCAAGAGTTGAAGAGTTATGATGACATTATAATGAACAAAACACCAAAAAAGTGCAAACTTAGGGCTGATGACGGCATATTCACATACAGCAGATTCAAATAAGGGTGTTCACGGTCCGGTTGGTTTTGAACGGAATTTCTAGACCGAACCGATAAGTACGGTTCTTTAAAAAATTAAACCGAACCGACCGGGTTGGTTGGGTCAGCCGGACCGACGAAACAGTTCGTTAAGTAGTTTGCCGGTTTGGGCCGTTTTTCTAGCACCAAATCATACTATTGGATCTTTGAAAGTTTAGTAAGATGGTAGGTTTCAAAAAAGATCAAACCTTTTACCTTTTGAGTATTAATGTGTTTACGAAAGAAAAAAAGGAAAAAACAAATTTATAGCACAGAATCGTTTAAATTGATAAATATACATATTATAATTAAAATACGTATACGTATTATAATTTTTTGATTTCTAATTTTCTATTCAAGAAAAAAAATACTTTATTTTTATTAAAACTATATATATATACTAGGTTAAAATCCCGTGTATTACACGGGTTGAATAAATGTAATATCATATATTGAGTAATAAAAAATTTATTTTTTAAAAACTCGTGTTTTACATGGGTTAGAATAAACCCGTGGAATACAATACAATCTGTTAACACATACACTCATCAAAATATGCAGGAGATTTATTAATACAAAGATTAGCATTTTCTTTAAAAAGATATTATTATTAAAAGACAGAAGTGTATTTAATAAGAGAGAGAGGCGGGGAAAAATGATGAGAATGAATATGGAGGCGACACGTGGCATGAAAAACCTTTATTTATTATATAGTATAGATATTATAAAGTTCTATTTATTTAATAATTCCGGACAGTTCTGTTTTGGCGGCTGGTTCCAAACCGTAAACTGGACCGTGAAACCGGTTTTCCAAACCGTAAACCGAACCGGTTCACTCATAAACCGGTCCGAACAGGCCGATTTAGCTCGGTTCGGGTGGTTTCAACTGTTTTTGAACACCCCTAGATTCAAACTGCTGACTGGAAGTGTAAGTTAGTTTTCTCATGAGCTATTAGTAGTGTAACATATAAAATTAGATATGCATCTTATAATAGGTAAATTACTGGAGTCAGTAAGTCACCAAGGTAAATTGACTACTGTGGTAGCTGAAACAATGGAAAATCAGCAAGCAGAAAACAAGGGTTTATATGGAAACAAGAGAAAAAACACTCAAATATGTGCGGATTCTCCCTAAAATAACCTCCCTTTTTCATCTATGACACGGAACTGTTAAACAATTAGGGTTCAACTCTCTATGTTTTCTGCTGAGCTATGTTGTCAAGGCGTATAGGCCTCGCCCGGAGCCTAGTCGCAAGGCGCAAAAAAGCGAGGCGCATGGTATAACAATACCATTTTTAGGGGTTTTAGGCTTGTTTAGGGCTAGTTTAGGCTTTTTAGGTTGATTCCAGGCTTGTTTAGGGGTTTTAGACATGTTCAAACGATTTTTGGCCAGAATTTGTCTTTAATCTGGCCGGAAAAAGCGCCTGGTTGCCTGAAACTGCGCCTATTGCGCTTTTGACAACAACATAGCTACTGAGTTCCATGTTTACCTTCAACCCTACTCTAAATAATTTGGAATAAAAATGCTTGGTGCTCTAGCAAATCAACTGCTGTTTCTTCTATCCAAATACAACTTAAATGAATTTTAAAGCCACACTGCTGTTTCCAAGGATTAGTTACAAAAAACAGTTCTCCCACCTACAACTGTTCAACTAGTTAAAACCCAAAAACTTAAATAAGTTTACACATAAATAAAAAAGCAATAACAAAACAGGCTATACAGTTTTCATCATGCAACATGAAGAGATACAGATCAGCCACAAACCTGTACAATCAGGATGACAAGACAAAGTTCCAATTACCTAAAGAAATTTGTATAGCTAAACCTAATATAAGTAAGAAGAACACAATTACCTCAATAATTCGAGCACAAATTGCGTCGGCAATGCCCTCACCGTGTTCCCTCTGCTCTCCGGCAATTATCGTGAGATCAGTAATTATCGGCTTCGAATTGATAATCAACTCCGACAAAACAACCTCATATAACTCTACAATTTCTCCGGTACTAAGCACCGGAATATCCATATCATCATTTAGGCAGCTGGAAACCCTAGCTTCGTCCTCTCTTTCCTTCAACAAAATCTTGAACCGATCAAGAATCGGAGTTAATGACTTCTGATTGGTGTTGTTCCCCGTACTTCTGCCGCTAAAAAAACTCGGATCCTCCATCGGGGTCGCGAGTTTAATTTTTGGTGTTAAAATTGATGTTAATTGAATGGTGAGAGAGATTAGGATTAGGGTTAGGGTTTTGATGGAGATTTGAGTGTGCTCATGTTTCGAAAGTGTGGGAGGAGAGGGGGAATGCGGTTGCAGAGGATGAGAACGTCTTGGAAAGTAAATAACTTTTTTACTTAATAACATTCGTAAATGCGTTATTGAATAGTCACGTGTTTCTCTATATAGCGTTATACAAAAGATTTCCGAGAAAATAGTGTTTCCCATCTTTAATCCGGGTATACCCGACCCGATAAAAGGCAATTAGTAGACCGGAATAACGTACCTAGGGCATCAAATCGGCCATCGGGTAAGATCGGGAACGATGAATCGGGAAGCAGGTGCATCCCGATCAATGATCTATGCAAAGTGGAAATTGGGCTTTCGCAAACATCCCATCGACGGCCCTACTCACGGTTAAGGTACCATTCCATTTCTGTGTTTTTGTTTTAAATATTACGAGCGTACACACTTTACAATACTACATCGTGTGGAAAAACTGGTTTCCGGCCACGGATTTGTCCCAATGAGGAAGATGATATTGAAACTAAGAAGAACTGATTTTTGTGATTTTGGCCATTGTTTTGTCTTATTAGTGGCCACATCTTGTGTTTTATAATTAACTGTGAGTCTTTTTATTTTTGTCACTTAGTTGATGTTATTGGTTGTAGCGACGATATTCTCAATCGAATGAAACAAGTAAGCAACCCAAAATCGTTTATTTGAATTCTTTTATACTTTTTAGATTAGTCTATGGTATTGGTTCCCATATTATGGCCCAATATGATTGAATCAAACTTGCCATATTATACAAGTGAGGGAATTAAGAAATTATAGTTGTAATCGATCTGCAGGGAATCAGGAATTATGGTTGGAAATATTTAAAATTCGGGTCGGGATTTCATAGTCAGTTTGTCTCGATATTTACCAGGTACCGATACTGATATGGGTTTCAAGGGAAAACACTACCCAAATACTTATTTATGCTATCATAATTGGGTCGGTAATTGGTATTTTTCGGGAATACCCGAAATGTGATCAACCCTACATGAAAATAAATTAATACACTTCTAATAAAACTTGATTTGAAGTTAGGAACCTTGACTTAGTCTACTAGGCTACTAGCCATGTCATCTTCTTTATCTTCTTAAGATGACGACCCATACATATCTCAAACTTTTGAGGGTGTTGCATGAGAGGTGAATTAAAATAGTGATCACCTTTATAAGCTTCTCTCTAAAAAATAATCGAGATTGTTACTATAATGCCACTCTTTAACGTGGTATAGATCATTACTACAATGTCTCTATCTAATGTGACAGATATCACCGGTCTAAATCTCACATTGTTAGTTATAGGTGAATGCTCGTAGATAACCACTTGCGTGGTGAAAAGAATGATTCATAGAAAACATTCAACTGTTCTTATCTGTTTGTTTCACTCATTAAACACATGTCCCTATAAGTTCGTTTATAGAAGTTCATTGTTTAAACACTTTATTCGATCCGATTTATCTGTAAAACATATTTATCAAAGCCTTTTCCCTAACCATTTGATGGAGAACTATCATTTTAAAAAGCATTGAAGTAGTAAAGTACTTTAAAACATTTGTTGGTATGATTTTAAAGTGAAAATTAGTGTTAAATACCTAATCGATGAGTCTTACACCAAAATGTATGTTTTTATCATGCAAGACCCTAACTCATGTTGGAACCATCTTCTCATGGGAGATTTTTCATACAATTTTTGTTTTATACTTCCGTGTTATAAAATAGGGCAAATGCCATAAAAAACCAACACATTTTCTGTTTTTTCTCATAAAAATCACTCAATAATTTTTTGTACATAAAAAACCAATATACTCTCTCTTTTTTTTCCACAAAAGTCCCTTAACAATTTTTTTCACATAAAAAACCAACATACTTTTTTGTTTTTCTCACAAAAATCCCTCGAAACTATTTACTCTAGCAAATTAATCGGCAGAAGCCGGTCAAAGAAAATCGATTGACAAATTCATTCTATAAAGAGATTAGTTGTCTTGCTTTCACTCATTCATTTGCTAGGGTAAATAGTTGTCGAGTGACTTTTGTGAGAAAAACAAGAATGTTTATTGGTTTTCTATGAGCAAAAATTTATTGAAGGACTTTTGTGAGAAAAAATAGAGAGTGTTGGTTTTTTATGTGCAAAAATTTGTTAAGAGACTTTTGTGAGAGAAAACATAAAGTATATTGGTTTTTATGGCATTTGCCCTACAAAATATATCATCTTTTATAAAAACTAGTAGGTTTTATAAACATTCATTACATGTTTATTTGTTTTATAAAAAAAATGAATCAACTACACTGATGGCCCTCGTGGTTTACACGGATTTCACTATTGGCCTCCAGGGTTGGGAAATTACAGTTCAATCCAATAGTTTGCGCAAATGTAACAAACATTTGTAGGTTTTATGGTGTTACCTTCTCCAATCTTACCTATAACTTACATGGAACTTCATTTATAGGTTTTCTTCCACTCTCATTTTCATAAATTCCCAATTTGTGAACACCATATATAGATACACCATCTGTACGCATAGCTCACCAACACTCAATAAACATACCCAGTAAAATCAAATTCATAACAAAGCTCACCAACACTCAATTGGCTACTTACCGTCACTCATCCCTCATTTTTATGATATGTTCAAGATCTGTAACGCAAATTCCGTCTTGCTACCTAGGGTTTACTTTTTCTCCGATTTGAACAACTATGAAGGTTCATCCAACGCCAAATAGGTGAAACATCACCGTTTATTACAGTTTCGATTCCCAATCCAATGCATGTTCTGTTATATGCCGTCAAAAGAAGCTCCGGTGACTCCCTTACATCCTCGAAAAAGTTCTCGAGCTTCCATTTTACTATGACGTCGATGTTTTGATTCAAGACATGTCGATCTGATTCATTGAGATTTGTTTTCGATAAAGACGATGATATCGGCAAGACATCACTGCTCATACTATCGAGATATGTCTTAGCGTGACTAAATTTGTTGTGAGAGCAGCATGAAGCATCTAATTGAAGGCCCGAGTGGCAAAATTTGCTTCTTCAAAACATAAAGTAAGAAAACTGATTATATTGTCCGATAAAAATTAGAAATAAAAATCAATATATTGTACAACCATAATCAAGATGTGATTATAAAACTTGACACATGGTTATCTAGAAGATATCATAATAAAATATTTGTGAAATTGATTATGATCATTGATTTTAGTTTATTTAATTCTCATCTACAAGTAGTTAAACTACATATCATGGTATTTCCCTATGAATACGAATCTTAGTTTCTTTTTTTGCTCGGATTATATATATAGTTTTTAAATAACCACTTAAAATTGTTATATTTCAAAAACATAATAAATGTAAATTTAAAAACTTTGTAAATAAAGATTCATAATAGGATGTTTATAACACATTAGAGGAATTCCATATTAGTTATGGACATGCAACTATTGAATTTATAAGGACTATGGATGAGAGGATAATCCAACAGTTAAAAGCATGTTTAGGCTACTAGGAAGTCTCCATCAAAGAATACAAAACAAATTTGTTAATTTATGGTGGATAAGACGAATAATGTTGTTGATGTGATAGGTCTGGCCATATTGGTGAATAAAACGAATAATATTGATAAATGTGAGGGGGTGAGTGTTACAAACTGCACGAAAGTCACTCATGAGTCATGACTCATGTGTCATTGAGGATATTAGAGCATGCATCATCGAGAACAATGAATCCCTAAGAAGTGAGGGTTCTTGTAACACATAAGGTGAATCCTACATCCTTGTAGTGTTCATAATGTGGGGAAAAAAACTCATCAAAGACGACAAGTCCATAGGTGGTGTTCGTAACACCTAAGGCGAATCCCACATCAATAGTGAACATGTGAGATGTTGGGTTTATAAGAAATGTTTGTATCAAAAGTCATCCAACACGACTTTGCAATTAGGGGCTCATGACTAGGGCCGGCCCGTTAATGTAGTTGTGCCAAGTTAGGGCTTGGGGCCACACAAAAATTAAGGGCCTCATTTACAAAAAAAAATTATATATATTTTTGGGCTTACTGGTAGTAGGGCAAACAAATGGCACTGGCGTGGATATTGAGCGGATTGAGGGGCGAAAATCAATCGTTAACATTGGAGGTGATGGTTTCTTGATTTTCCGGCGGTTGGCATTTGGAAGAAAGCGCCGGAATTGTAAGTGGAGATGCATAAGGTACAACAAATGGTTTGGATTGGAATTGGAACCGTAAGTGGAGATGCGTAAGGTACAACAAATGGTTTGGATTGGAATTGGAATTGTAAGTCGGTTCTTTGATGTATTTCTATTTATTCTTTTCCTTCACCAAATTTTGTAAACGTAAGTGGAGATGCATAACAACAAATGGTTTGGATAGGAATTAGAACTTTGCCGGTTTGTCCACAGGTATATTTTATTGATTAGTTTCGGTTTGGTTATTTAGATGAATTTGTTTATTTGGTTTTATTGATAAGTTTGGTTTGGTTATTTTAGAAATTTAGATTAATTGATTACATTAATTTGGTTCTGTTTAATTTAGATTAATTTGGTTATTTGGTTTATTGATTAGTTTGGTTTGGTTATTTTATAAATTTAGATTAATTCAGTTTGATTATTTGGCTTTATTGATTAGTTTGGTTTGTTGTTTAGAATTGATTAGTTTGGTTATTTTATATTAAAATGTCAAACCGTAACCCATAAACATAAATCGGGTGCATAAAAATGGCCAAAAAAGAGGAGAATTTTTTATAATGACTTTTAAAAAATGACCCCAAACTTTTAGTCTGCTTAGGACCACCAAGTACCTTGAACCGCCCCTGCTCATGAATTTACTTAGGGTGAAAACTCCGTAGGAAGTCACATCCTAGAATTCCTCCTACCTACAAACGTTTAACTATAAAGTTCTCGTCCGACTGTAAAATCAAACTAATGTTCGGTTTAAAACCGAAATATATATATATAGGGGTATGTTCTTTTGAGAACCAACAATATGTTAAGAACCGTGAGAACCACATTAACTCTTGCACTATTTATAATATAAATTGACTAGAATTCATGTACATTTCAATATGCTTAAGGTTTGGTTTTAAAAGACCTCGAATTTATAGTCATTTTTTTAAATGCATATATGCACTCACACTATATGCACAAATGAATGCATATATGCATATTTTTATACTTTTCTTAAAAAAATTAAGGAGAGAGGAGATAAACTCAAACTAAGAGTGAGAAGAGATAAATAAAACATTGTTGTTGAATTTTACTTTTTTCACTAAAGCGATATGTACACGTTTTCTGCGGTTCTTTCGGTTCTCAACATATAATTAGTTCTCAAATATATATATATATATATATATATGGAGGATCAAATAAAAAGTAGTTTTTCGGTAAGAAATCTAAGGGCGTTGGAACCGTCTCGTCGAACTCTATCATCTTAGTTTTTAGGGTTTAGCTTTTAAGGTTTAGATTTTACGTTTGAATTTTAGGGTTTTAGTCTTATGGTTTAGCCTTAGGGTTTAGCTTTTAGGGTTTAGATTTTATGGTTTAGGTTTTTTTTTGTGGGGGTGGGGGGTTTAGGTTTTTTGGGGTGGGTGGGGGTGGGTTTAGGTTTTTTTTTTGGGGGGGGGGGTGTTTAGGTTTTGGGGGGGAGGGGGTGGGGGTGGTGGTTTTAGGCGTTTCGGGATAGGGTTGGAGGGGGGTTTAGGTTTTTGGGGGTGCGGGTGGAGGGGGGTTTTAGGTTTTTGGGTCCGGGTTAGGGTTTGATGAGACGGTTCCAACGCCGCTGGAATGAGCTCAATCGGAGTTCGTTTGACCCACTTCTTATGATTTCTTAGCGAAAAACCACTTTTTATTGGAACCGTCCCCTATATATATTTATATTTTTATATTCTTACTAGCTTTACACGAGGTGAAACGTTAAGATTATATTGATAAATATTTTAACAGCTTTTTTCTATACAAATTTGATATTGTATTTGTAACTTTTTCATTTTGTTACATTTTAAGATTATATGGATGAGAGTAATTAAAATATCAAAAAATACATGAAAATTCATTTAATAAGTTGTGCATTTTTTACAATACATTAAATTACATGTCAAATGAAACCTTACAATGATTATTTACAAATTTGAAAATACTTCATTATATGTAACATTTGACGTGGTATTGGTAATTTTTCTATTTTACCAAAGATTAATAGCTTGAGTCAACCTCTATTTTTAACTCTTGATAATGTAACATACAATTGATCATGAATAAACACCGAATCTTTCAATACCAACCAACATTTGAAAATGATTACCCTAAACTTTTATTCATAGTCATTGCAAAAATACAACAATTGTATATTTTTTTCTTTGAAATTTTAGTGAAATTATTTTGTCTGAATATGTTAACCCAATTATAAGGATAAAATTGTGATAATCAAAGTTGCTTCAAATTATAATCTTCGTTTCTATAACGCGATTACCTTGTGATTTGACCTAAAGACTTGTTACATTACCTAAACCATTTTTTCATCAATATTTATTAATAGCATAACCGGAACACCGACATTTAAAACTAATTTATGGTTTGACAAACCTGGTAATGTAAGTTCATTTAGAAATTTAGGAGATTATAAACTTTTATCAAAATCATAATCAAGATGCTTTGATTGACGGATACTATTTCTACTTGTATGCGAAAAATCTCGTTAAACTTTTAATATTAAATCTCTCATTAAAAAAATAATAAAAAGATACAAACAAAATTTAAATTTCAACAATATATCATCTTTTAAATTCAAAATTTAAAACTCCAAATTTTAAAAATTTAACTCCTTAATATTTCGACACAATTAAATTTAAAATTCCAAAAATAAATATTAAAAATTTAAAACTAATAAATTAGAATTGAAACCTGTAAACATGATTTTCGAAGAAAAAAAATCTCTTCATTTAAAAAATTTAAAGTTTAAAATATTATACATTTTAAAAAAATAAGTTTTGCAAGTTTCTTAATTTTACTAAAAACTAAGTATTAAAATTTATAAATCAAAATAAAAAATTTGCTTATAAATATCAAATTTAATTAAAAAACTACTACTTAAATATTAGTAAATTTTATTCTAACACATATTTATTTAAAATAAAAATATAATATTTTCAATTTTTATATGTAAATTTAAAAAAAAATATTGTTTTTTTATAATAAAATTAAAAAAAATCGTTTTTCTAATAATAAAACTTTAAAAACTCGTTTTTTTTTAAATCTCTTGTTTTTTAATTCTTGATTTTTTAAAATGTTAACTTTTGATAATAATTTTAAAAAAATATGAGCCAATGGATTAAATGATGAAAATGTTTATTTATGTAATTTTTAATAAAAAAGGCTAAATATGAAAGTATTAAATGGAGGATATAAATGTTGTTTTAGAGGAAAAAATTTATACGATTGAATATGATGATGCTAAGTGATAAAATCATTTAATTTTTTATTAAAAAAAAGATTTTTTCAAGTCAAGAAGTCTTTGGATTTTTATTTCCAGTCTAGGAACGAAATTAGAAGTCGAAGTCGGTAGGCAATCTTATGCGACGTCGTCGTATTGTCCGTCTTCTTCCTTCAAACAACCGCAAGATAAAAACCTCATTTTCCTTACAGATATGAAGAATTCTCCAGATCCATGAATTATACTTATGTATGTATATATGCGTTTATTATTGTGTCCGCAACCGCTAATCCTTCGATCCCTCTAATTTCCCCCGTATTTTGCTTTAATCATAATCATACATTGTAACAACACCTTGCTTAAACCCTAGAAATTTTCAATTTCTATGTTGAGGAACTTGAGATTTGTTGAACAATTGATAATTTGACTGATGATTGTTTATAGATGAAGTTGAAGAACCCTAACTCATAATGTCGTGGGGATTAGGATGGAAGCGGCCATCTGATGTGTTTCATTTATCTCTGTATTACGGTTCGGAGGAGGCACTAGATGATCAGACACGTGCATCTTCTCCGCCACCACAGTCGTCATCGGGATCATCGTTGTCATTGCAAGACAAGAATAACAATAATCCAGAGCTAGGGTTTCGGATCGATCTGGAATGGAATGCCGGCGATGACGAAGATCAGGTTACTTTGAGGCTTCAGTCTCAGGTTATGGTGGCGTTGCCATTGCCGCAAGACACGGTTGTGATCCGGTTGCTGCAGCGTGATGATTCGGCTGATGTGAGTGGGGATGGAAATGCTGTGGCTGTGGAGATGAAGGTTGTGAAGCAGAGGGAGCCGCTTAGGGCTGTGGCTATGTCACGTGTAGGGGGGTCGGGTCAGCAGAACGATGGGATGGGCGTGCTTGCCAAGCTGTTGAAGTCGGATTTTGCTGCGGAGTCCGGTCCGGGTCATGCCGAGGGGCCGCGGGTGGAGTCTTGTGCTGATCATTGGAGGAGTGTCACTGTTGTCAGCCTCTACAACTGTGGGTTATTAGTAAGTTCTTCGTTTTTCTTTCAACACATAATAATAGATTTTTTAATCTCAGTCTCTAGATAGGTAAACTTAGAGTAGAGATAACTGTTGCAATATTGATTAGGCATCTTTATGTAAGACATGTATTCATAGCAGCAAAAAAGTTCCACACAACAGAAAACCAATTCTTTTAAAATGTATTAGAATTGCAAAGATGATTGAGTTTTCAATGGTAAAAGCTCTAGGGTATTGTTAGAAGTGGTAATTATGCGTGGTGGTTAAGAGGGTCTATATGTGAAAGACATGAAATTTGTATTTTGTTAGTGGTTAAACATAATGGTGCTATCTACAGATGCTGCCAGTAGAGGTGACCAAACTGCCCCTTCTCGAAAAGCTATTCCTTGATAACAATAAGCTAACAGTTTTGCCTCCTGAGCTTGGCGTTCTGAAAAACCTGAAAGTGCTCACAGTTGACTACAATATGTTGGTTTCAGTACCAGGTAAGGTTGGAACTTGTGCTCTTCTTTATACAGTTTATTGTTTTTCAACTCTGAAATGTATTCTTCTTTAGATTTATGAGAAGACGTTGTTTATTTAGGTTTAGAACAGCTCTACAGCTTGTGACACTGTTTCTTGTTTGAACATTACACAGTTGAACTGAGGCAGTTGATTGGACTTGTGGAATTATCACTTGAACATAATAAGCTAATCCGCCCTCTTCTTGATTTCAGGTCATTCACTCTTTACCTAAATTGTAACTTGTTTTCCTTTATTGTTATCATCTTATAGTGACAGCTATACCTAATTCCATTTAAAATTTACTATTTTTCCTAATCTTTCATGCAGGGCCATGGCTGAGTTACGTATTCTTAGGCTATTTGGTAATCCGCTTGAATTTCTTCCTGACATTTTGCCTTTGCATCAACTCCGCCACCTTTCTCTTGCAAATATCCGTATTGTGGCAGATGATTATCTTAGATCGGTGAATGTTCAGATTGAGGTACTGAATGATGATAATATTCTTCATATTTTATATTGAACTCTAAACAACCCCAAGAAGTAACTTATTTTTCATGAGATTGCAGATGGAAAATAGTTCTTACTTTGTTGCATCAAGGCACAAACTGAGTGCATTTTTCTCTCTTATATTTCGTTTCTCTTCATGTCATCATCCTTTGCTAGCATCTGCTTTAGCAAAGATGATGCAAGATGAAGGAAACCGTGTAGTTATTGGTAAAGATGAAAACGCTGTCAGACAGCTCATAAGCATGATAAGCAGTGAAGACCAACATGTGGTAATTTAGGTTTTTTATGATTTCTTGTTTGTTTATGTCTTGTTAAATTATTGTTCCAAGTAGTTAATTTTTAAATTTTTTTTAAGGTTGTGGAGGCTTGCTCTGCACTTACTTCTCTTGCCTCAGATGTATCTGTGGCATTTCAGTTGATGAAATGTGACATCATGCAACCCATTAAAAGAGTACTTACATCTGTTGGCCCTCAAGAACTAAAATCAGTTTTGCAAGTTGTGGGCAAGTTGGGTTTTGTTTCCGATACAGTGGCCCAAAAGATGCTTAGCAAGGATGTGATGAAATCATTAAAATTACTATGTGCCCATAAAGATCCGGAGGTATGCCTAATAAGTTCCAGTTATTGTTATCTCTAATAAGTATTCCAAAAATCCTTGGCAAGGATGTGACAAAATCATTACAATTGTTATTAGGTACAAAGGTTAGCTTTAATAGCTGTTGGAAATTTAGCTTTTTGTCTAGAGAATCGGCGAGTCCTTGTTGCTTCTGAAAGTTTAAGAGATCTTCTTTTAAGGCTTACACTTTCATTTGAGCAACGTGTGAGCAAAGCTGCAGCTCGTGTTCTGGCAATTCTTGGTTGGTTTGAGTGATACTAATTTCTAGAATAAAAAATTTAGTACATAAAATTTGTTAATTGTGGGTCATTCTATGTTCTAATATAGGGGAGAATGAGAATCTAAGACATGCTATCAAAGGAAGGCAGGTTCCAAAGCAAGGTTTAAGGATACTTGCCATGGATGGTGGTGGGATGAAAGGTCTTGCCACTGTTAGGATTCTTAAGGAAATCGAAAATGGTACCGGGAAACAGATACATGAGATGTTTGACCTAATATGTGGCACATCAACTGGTGGCATGCTGGCGGTTGCTCTTGGAATAAAGCTAATGTCTTTGGAACAATGTGAAGATATATATAAAAATCTTGGTTACTCAAATGCTTGTATCTATAGAAATTATCTCAAAAATGTTTTAAAAGATATTTGTGTAATATTTTGCTTTACAATTTTACAGGAAAACTTGTTTTTGCTGAGCCTGTTCCTAAGGACAATGAAGCAGCAACTTGGAGAGAGAAGTTGGATCAGCTTTACAAGAGCTCATCACAAAGTTTTAGAGTTGTTGTACATGGATCTAAAGTATGTGATTTTTCTTTTCGAACTTATTATACTTGACAAAAACAATTAATTTATCTTCTTCACGATTAATAATGTTTCAAGAAAAATAAACCCTAAAACTACAAGTTCCAACAAAAACAATTAATTTATCTTCTTCACGATTAATAATGTTTCAAGAAAAATAAACCCTAAAACTACAAGTTTCAACTTTGTCCAGCACAGTGCCGATCAGTTTGAGAGGTTGTTAAAGGAGATGTGTGCTGATGAGGATGGAGATTTGTTAATAGATTCATCAGTAAAACAGATACCTAAAGTTTTTGTGGTGTCAACATTAGTCAATGTGGCACCAGCACAGCCATTTATATTTCGTAATTATCAGGTTTGTGTTTTCCCTAATTATTGTAACATTCACTTGTTATCTGCTTCTTCATGTAAGGCAATTAAGTTTTCATATTATAGTATCCAGCTGGCACGCCAGAAGTCCCTTTGATGATGTCAGAAAATATTTCTACAAATGGTCCAGGAACAGCAACTACTGGGGCTCAAGTTGGATATAAAAGGAGTGCATATATGGGTAGTTGCAGACATGACTTATGGCAAGCTATAAGAGCATCATCTGCAGCTCCATATTATCTTGATGATTACTCTGATGGTACTATATAGTTATTTGTGACATATTATAATTTTTTGTAACTAAAACCTATCTATATCTATGCAGGTGTTCTTCGCTGGCAAGATGGTGCTATTGTTGCAAACAACCCTACTATATTTGCAATTCGAGAAGCTCAGCTTTTATGGCCAGATGCAAAAATTGACACTTTGGTTTCAATTGGTTGTTGTTCTGTTCCAGCAAAGGTAAAATGCACCTGAATTCCCTTGGTGATACACGTAATGGAATCCTAAATATTATTTAGTTTTGAATATAGGCTCGTAAAGGTGGATGGCGTTATTTGGACACTGGTCAAGTTTTGATTGAGAGTGCCTGCTCAGTTGAACGGGTTGAGGAAGCATTGAGCACATTGTTACCTATGATTCCTGAAATACACTATTTTCGGTTCAATCCAGGTGTAATATTAATGCTCTAAATAATTCTAGTTTCTAATTGTGATATCCGAATTAGTTGATTTATGCACCTCTTTCAAAAAAATCTGCGTTTTTATTTTTAATTTTTTACAGTTGATGAACGGTGTGATATGGAGTTGGATGAAACGGATCCCACAGTCTGGCTAAAGTTAGAGGCAGCAACAGATGAGTATATCCAGAGTAATTCTCCTGCATTTAAAAAGGTTTGTGAGAGATTACTGCTGAACCATAGTGACGAAAAGCTACTGGATAGTCTCAACTCTCAGCAGTTTTTCAAGGCAAAGGGGCCCAATACTGGTATAATTTCTAAACTTAGGGTCTGCTTGACTGTTTGGTTTGATGGAAAGGAATGACAAAAGATCAGGTAGGGATCAGTGAAGGAATGGAATAGTCCTTTCCATTCCATTATCATGTTTGGTTGGTATGTAGGAGTGGAAAGAGTCATTCAAGTATGTTGTTTGATATTTATTTTTATTTTACCTTTTTCTTTCTGGTTTTCCCCTTTCACTTATCATCAAACACGCCATGTTCAGAGAAAGATAAAATTATCCTTTTCGTTTATCTTATCTTAATAAGTAAATATTATTTTACACATCAAAACTTTTACTTTTATACATTACATGATTTATCAAAAATACGGAACTTTATATCTAAAAGATGACAAATTAAACAGAATAGAAGATTAAGAAAATCTCAAATAAGATCATAATTAAAAATACACTTACAGTTATTTTTAAAAATTATACAATATTTTCTCTCATTCTTTTGAAACGACCCATTCCGTTCCACCTTTCAATCTTTCATTCCTGCATAGCAGACACTGATAATACTTGCACCATCTCAGAGTTTCATGTTTTTAACCTCCAATTCCTATATTTCGTATTAAATTAACAGGTGAAAACAGTACATATTTAGGGTGGAGACGTAATGTTTTACTAGTGGAAGCTTCTCACAACCCAGATTCTGGAAGAGTTTATAACCATGCTCGTTCACTTCAAACATTCTGTTCTGATCACAATATAAGATTATCACTTCTGAATGCTGAATCAAGACCTCTTAATAATAAGCCCCACTCAGGGACATCTTTCCCAACACCTTTCACATCTCCATTATTCACCGGAAGCTTCCCATCAAGCCCGCTTCTTTACAGTCCCGATCTGGGAATTCATAGGGTTAACAGAATTGAATCAGTACCACATTTAAGCCTTGATGGATTCCATTCCGGAAGAACTTCTTCCCCTCCGGAATCACCAACTGTACCCAGACAGCTGTCAGTTCCTGTTCGAATATTACATGAAAAGTTACAGAATTCACCACAAGTTGGGGTTGTACACTTGGCTCTCCAAAACGATACCACTGGCTCAATTTTAAGGTCATTTACTTGATTCCTTTATTCCCCTTCTTACTTTGAGGAAAATTATCAGCTAGAAGTATTAAAAAACCATGTTATTCTGAGTAGTTTGCTAAAGAAGGTTTTCCTTTTAGATATACTAGAAGTTGAAATTTCAACCATCTTACTTGTAAACAAGTTGATTTGGGTTGTGTTTTATCTCTAATGGTCAAATGGGTAAACTCTAAAAGCTTAAAAGAGAACGCAGCAAACGGATCAAACGGGTTGAAAGTTGCCCATAGCGTAATTTAATGCTTACGACCTCCTAAATTGTTTCATTTAGAAGTTTATATTATTATTTTAATAGTATAGGCCCTATTTAACACATTAATTAGCAGATTTTGAAAATGGATAAAAAGTGTTTCTGGTCAACCCAATCTAAAAATACCCATATTTGACCCGAATGCGTTACCCATCCTGCCCAATTTGCAACCCAACTTAACTTCCTGATAATGATTTTGCAATTGCTTATTTTGGGAAGTGTTTTTTGAAGTCTTGGTTCTGTCATTTCAATCTCCTTCCCTGACAAGACCATCTCACCCCTTCAACTAAGTTGCTGTGTTTTCATCGTTATAGTTGGCAAAATGATGTATTTGTAGTGGCGGAACCAGGAGAATTGGCTGAGAAGTTTATACAGAATGTCAAATATAGTCTGCTATCAATGTTAAAAGGCCGACGTAGAAAGTACACCTCAGCAATTACCAACATCTCTAGCGTTTCTGATTTGGTTGCCTGTCGGCCTTATTTCCAGATAGGCGGTGTGGTACATCGTTATATAGGGCGCCAAACCCAAGTATGCTTATGTGGCTTATGACTTATTTATCTCATTTGATCGTTTGATGTCAAAATGTTTCATTAAGTGTCGCGTCTTAATGATTTATGAAGGTGATGGAAGATGACCAAGAAATTGGGGCCTACATGTTCCGCAGGACAGTCCCTTCTATGCACTTAACTCCTGAAGATGTGCGTTGGATGGTATGTTTTTAGATATCACACTTAATTTATATAAATTAGGTCTAATTTGGATTAATTGACTAACTTCATTCATTTTATTGTTGGAAATTTTGCAGGTTGGTGCATGGAGGGATAGGATAATAATATGCACATGTTTATATGGTCCTTCACCGGCTCTAATAAAGGCATTCCTAGACTCTGGTGCTAAAGCTGTCATATGTCCATCATCAGAACCCCAAGAAATGCAGTTGACCACGTTTCACGGGTCAACTGAATACAACGATTTGGAAAATGGGAAGTTTGAAATCGGGGTAGATGAAGGAGACGATGAATATACAGAACCCATCAGTCCAGCAAGCGATTGGGAAGACAGTGAGACTGACAAAGGTACGGATAAAGGGATGTTAGTTTGGGATGATGATGAAGATGAGCTGTCAAGATTCGTGTGCCAGCTGTACGATTTGATATTTATGAGTGGAGCTCGAGTTAACGTCGCTTTACAACAAGCTCTTGCATCTCACCCAACCATAAGGTATTCGTGTCATTTCCCTCGTGTACCTTAACCTTGTATACTAATACAAGACATAAAATTAAAAAAAAAGAAGAAAAAAAAACATTACAGACGGCGTATAATAGATAAACTATAGATTAAAGGATTGCCCTTGTAAGATGAGATGTGCAAAGGGACTCCCTGTGGCTTAAAACCTCTGGCTGCAAGGCTTGAGAATATAGAGAATAACAATAAAGAGTTACATTGCAATTTTGAGGGTTATACTGCAAATGTGAGTTGTAAACTTGTACTTATCTTGTTTATATACACCTTCAAAGGTGTATTTGCTTAAAGATAGTAATACCCCATGCATAATAAATTGTACTTAATGTTTACATTATGGTCACTTGTTATGCCTACTCTTCAGTTACATTTTTATAATTAATATCTAGGTTTTGATTAGAGTTTGACATTAATGTATGTGAATGAAGAAATAGTCAGTTTACTTTCTAAACAAATAATTATTAGAACATGAGAAAAGGTATGAAAAGAATTTGATTGTCATGATTAAAAGCAGTTCCATGATTACTTATTTTTAATAAAAACATGACATTATTACCTCTTTAGTAAACTCTAATTACCCTTCTAAATATCTCATTTGACTTTAGTAATGTTGATGTTAACAATACTTTTTATATTAAGGGTCGTGCTAAATCTACCCCTACGTGTTAAAAACGAGGTTTTAAAAGTTGTCACCGGTTCTAAACAGGAGTTTAAATGTGGAACAGTACTTAAAACGGGGGTTTATAAAGTGGCACCCGTTTCAAAGTGTATTTTTAGTAAAAAAGTCAAACATAAATTAAATCAATAGGAGGTGGTTTGCATTTTAATTTAGTAGTAAGAGGGGTGCATTTAGCATTAGCATTGTAATAATAGGTCATTGGTTGAAACTATTCTCTAGTTGCCTTCTCTCACAGACAAAATTATCACCCATTTTTAGGGATTACAACGGGTTACGTATGGGATGGTTTTTGGTAATCCGAGTCTCGTATCTGGCACAATACATTTTGGGTATCCGTTAGTCATTACCCATCGGTTTACGAGTATTTCTGCAGATATGGGTATACCCAATATGATCTTTTGTGATTAAAAATTATCTGTTGGGACGCCCATTACTCGATTTAAAATATCACATAACCAGTTACATTTCTAATAATTCTATATTTTTAAGTTTATAAACACCTTCAATATATTATTTATAATACTTTTTAAGATTATATAATATATTTAATGTTCGGTCTTGATGTGGATAAACGGGTTCAGGTAATTAGGCGGATTACATCTAATATCATATACTGAAAATTTATAACTAATACCATACTCGAATATCCATCTCATTATCTAGTCCAAAACATTGGGTTTTAGTTTTTCCCTTCGTGAAGGTTTTAATGCATCCCTACCCTACCCACTGGTTTCTGGGCAAAGTTAAAAAATAATAATAGAAGTTCTTTTTACACAAAACGTTTTCATATTTTATAAAAAGTTATTTCCGTGAACAGAGTTAAAAAGTGAAGGAATAATAAACTTGCATAGGCATGAGTGTGATGATCATAACATCTCCATACAAAAGGCATAAGTTATGCCAAAAGGAAGGAAAAAAAAACCCATCTCCATTATTCACTTTTTCAAGGGCATGGCCACTTTAATAGAAATGGAATAAATTGCATCTCATGTACAAAGCAAAACAAGAGCATTACACCAAAAGCAATCTTTTCCCACACCTAAAAACCACCATGAACACCACCACCACCACCACCTTGCCCAAAAGGATGGCTGGTGCCGGTGGTGATCCTGTTCCAATTGAGATAGGGGCACGTGGCACGGTGGGAAACCTTGTGATGAAGGAGATAGAGTATTTCAGAAGACTTGAGTCTAGCGGTGGTGGTGATGAAGATGGTGATCATGGCAAGTGTTCGAACAAAAACTCTGTAAATCGTGACAAGAAGCATCGTGGTGATGGCGGTGGTTCTAACTTCTGGCCTAGTTTTGGATTCTTGACCATTACATGGCGGAGAGGGAAGAGGAAGGGTGGCGGTAATGGTAGGTTCTTGCCTAGAATGTGCACCATGGTAGATGTTTCCGAGAGCCGCCACCATAGGTTGAGCAAGATTCCTAGCTTCAATTACCGAAACCTTAAAGATGACATTAACAAATTGGAGGTTTAATCAAAGTTTTTGGCACAATGTGACATGCCTTACATTTATTTTTGGTTTCAAAATCTAATGTTTGCAAATATTCAGCTTGTAAAGAATATGTTTTATATGCTGATTCTTTGCCTCAAAGGGAAACAAAAAGGTAAATTCTTCTTTTAGCTAAACTATGCTACACTAAAGTGTACTTTATGCATCAAAAGTTGTACATTTATTTCCTTCATGGTTAGTTCAACTCTTAATGACTATTCATCAACGTGGTCATCTTGAACCATGGCTAGGTACTCAAGAGCCACAACGACATCACTCATGTATGGTCTCGTGCTCGCTTCTTCTTGTAGACACATTGATGCAATCGCAACGGCTTGATGTAAACACTTTATTGGGTAGCTACCATTTAGCAGCGGATCCGCCACCATTGGAATCTTACTATGTTCTTTAAACAAAGGTTTTGCCTACAATGAAGAATACCATATAACTCATATTTTGGTTTTATTTTAACAACATGAAAAGAGGTCCGTTTTTAGTGGACCTCACGTGTATACACATTTCTTTTCATAAGATTTTATGTTTTCTTAAAGAAAAACTTACCCATATAACTAGGTTTTGCTCTTCGGTAGGTCTTGTGTCATCGATCACTCTTCTTCCCGAGATTAACTCCAGGAATACAACCCCAAAACTATAAACATCTGATTTTGTTGTTAATTCTCCGGTCATTGCATACTCAGGAGAAGAATAACCATGAGTCCCTATCACTCTAGTCGAGATATGACCGTCTCCCTTTTTCCGCCCAAACTTAGTCGGGCCAAATTTCGAGAGCTTAGGATTCATATCATCGTCAAGTAACACATTTAACGATCGATCTTGATAAATGATTGGCGGGTTGGCCACGTCATGCAAGTACTCGAGCCCTTTGGCTACTCCTTTAGCTATCATCATCCTCGTATGCCAATCGAGTGGCGTCTTCTTCTCATCCAAATCTTTTTTTTAAAGGAAAAATATTGGTTAAAATGATGTATGATTCTACGTATTTTAGTTGAAATTAATATTTACCAAACAGGTGTTCTTCTAATGAACTGTTTGTCATGTATTCGTAGACCAATAACCTCTGATGCCCATTCACACAATATCCGACAAGATTGACCAGGTTCGGGTGGTGAATACGACCGAGGGTTAGAACCTCGGCTAAAAATTCACGATTTCCTCCTTGTACTCCGATCATGTCGAGTTGCTTCACCGCCACAACCTGCCCACGAGCCCAGAATGTGAAACCACAACACATGAGCCCGGAATAAGAAAGGTGCATGCATTACTTGGTTTTTGCCTCTGAGACGGCCCTTGTAGACCCTCCCGAACCCGCCTTTGCCCACGAGCAAACCGGGGTTAAAGTTTTCGGTGGCATGGGCCAGGTCTTGAAAAGTGTAGACCTCGGCTACGATTTCTGACCCCCCGTGTTTACGTACCTCATCGGCTACAATCTTTTGCTTGCTGTTTTCTTTTTTCCCAAATGAAAAATCAATGTTGAATAATAGATGATAATTAATATGAAAATACTAACAACCAACCTGTCATCTTGTAAATTAATCTAAAATCATCATCTCCAACCCAACCCAACCCGGCCTTTTAGGTTCAAAAATTAGATATCACAAGGGCGTTGGCGCATTTGAATCAAAGGATTAATGATGAATAATAAGACCGATCGATGGGGGTATAAGTTTGATCGGAAATGGGGTAATTATATCCGAAGACAATGGCGATTATCAATCATCTGGTGGGCATAAATAATCCTATGCATAAAAAGTAAGTGGTCAACAGGGTTTGAACCTGACGTGAATCGAACACGCAACCTTCTGATCTGGAGTCAGACGCGCTACCATTGCGCCATAGATCCTGTTGATGTATCCAATTGTTTCCATACAATTTATTAATTTCCAAAGGTTGACTAGATTTAGGGTCGGAGCGATTATAGTGGAAAGTACACGTGGGTAGTTTGGTAGTTGCCGATATGAAGACGAGGGGGAGGGGTGAGGTAGTTTAGTGGGACTCATTAAACATGTTAATAATAAGAGTAAATTTTGCCATAGACCTTTTGGTTTGGTATGTTTAACCTTTTTAGTTTAAAAGAGAATCTTTTAAAATATCAGTCACTGAGATTATATTTTTGTGAACATTCAGTCCATAACATTAACCATGTTAACTTTTTCTGTTAATTATAAGGGCATTTTAGTTATTTTTTTTTCTAACTGAATTAGTTTAACCTTTTCAGTCCAATAAAAAAAAATTTAAGCTTTTTCATAAAAGGTTTTTCTTTTTTTTTAAAACGTTTTTTTTTTACTTTTTTAAAATCATTTTTTTAGTTTTTTTTCCGTAAAAACGTCTTTTGTGAACCTTTTTAAAAACGTTTTTTTTAACTTTTCTAAAAACATATATATATATATATATATTTTTTCATAAAAAACGTTTTTAAAAACATTTTTTTAGTTTTTTTATAAAAACGTTTTTTATCTTTTTTCGTAAAATGTTTTCTTTAATTATTTTTTGTTAAATAGTTCACTATTTTAAAAAACTATTTTAAAAACTAGTTCACTTAAAAAGGTAAAAAAAAAACATTTTGCAAAAAAGCTAAAAAACGATTTTATAAAAAAAACTAAAAAAATGTTTTTTAAAAATGCTTTTTTTTGAAAAAAATTAGAAAGGTTAAAAACGTTTTTAAAAAGGTTTAAAAAAGACCTTTTTACGAAAAAAAAACTAAAAAAATGATGTTAAAAAGTAAAAAAAAAAACGTTTTTAAAAAAGTAGAAAAAAAGTTTTTATGAAAAATCCTAAAAAAGTTTTTTATGGATCGAAAAGGTTAAACTAGTTCATTTAGAAATAAAATGACTAAAATGTCACTATACTTAACAGAAAAAGTTAACAGGGTTAGTGTCATTGACTGAAATGGTTACAAAAATACATTCTCATGGGCTGATAAGTTAAAAGATTATTTTTGGACTAAAAGGGTTAAACAGGCTAAACCACAAGGGCCAAAAGCGAAATTTACTCTAATAATAGTAGTATTATTATTACTATTATATATTTATATATTAATTAAAAATAAGCGAGCTCAAACAATAATTATTAATTTTTTATTTTTTATTTTTTAATATAAGAGTTATTTTACACTCATTTATCTGAAAAACTTAACGTCCATTCACGTCATGGACCATCCGTGTTACGTTTTAGGGAACAATTATGACCTTACTTTTAATTTCTCAAAGTTTTGGGCAAACCTTGCAATATAATGTAATTAACTCTTAATTAAAATAAAAATAAAATTTATTTTAATTGAAATAAATTACAATATTTATTAGTTAACTAGGTTATAATCCCGTGTATTACACGAGATTGTATATTAAAAAAAGATAAAACTTATAAATTTATAAATACGTCCTAACTTGTCAGAATATTATGATAGTCTCGAGATATATCAAGTGGAAATGTGTGTGTATATAACAAATTAGTATTTTTCTTTAATTAATTATATTTTGAATTCTTATTATATATTCTTATTTAATATAATTATTATTTTTCTTTAATAATATATTTATAATATATTTAATATTTAATAAGATAGTGGTGCATTTATTAGGAGAGAGAGACGAAAAAACCAATATAAGGAGGTATAAGGGAGTGACATGTGACACCTCAAAACCTTTATTTATTAGTATGTATAGATTTCAAAAACTATGGCGTAGATATTTGGTGCCTACAAAATCAAATTTACTACGCCAAATTTAATGTAACTTTTAATGTACAGACTGACCGTATTGATTTCCTCTTGAATTTACTAAAAACATTTAAGAACACAATTTAAGTTTTACAATAAATCTAAAAATGAAAATAAGCATTTTTAATACCCAACAGTAACATTAATTAAAAAAAATCAAAACAAAATTAAATCCAAAAATCTTCATCGATAATCTAAAATCTAATAATGCGTCCGAATGTCTTAATATTGGCTACAATATTCGATAAAATCAATATATTTGTACATATTAAACACACGTAAATTACAATAATTATGCATCAAATTACATAGTGTGTCCTCTAACTTCGGTGATTACAGTGTAAGTCCATTATTTAAAACTTTTGCATACATTTAGTATTTTTTACTAAGGGTTAGCTTCAAACGATAACACATAAATATTTGAGAATCGCAAGAACTAGTCAAAAAATCAATTAAAACCATTTTTTCACTACCTTTATTATTAAAATACAACATAAAAAATAATTTACCTCTCTAATTAATTATTTCTTCTCTCTAAATTATTCTTAAAAAAATTTATACACATGTGTAAATGGTAAACACTTACACATGTGTAGATTTTTTTTAATATAATGAATACATGTAAATTTACATATACAAGTTCATTTTTTTTATATTGTATTCTAATAATAAAGGTAGTAAAAACAAAAGAAATGTTTTGATTGGTTTTTTGACGAGTTCTTAAAATATTTAAGAGTTCTCAAATGACCCATTCCCTTTTCACTAAATTGTGTTAATTTTTTCAGTTACATCCAGTCATATGTTTTACACATTAAGCTAGTTTTGTCTTTTTACTCTTAAAGAACATAATATGTAATTTACTCTTTATATTTTCCTTTCTTTTCTTTCTTTTTCTTTTATTATTTTTGGATCTTTTATTTTATAGTATTGTTTCAAAATTTTATTAATTAATTAATCAATTTACTGATTTTATAAAAATATATTTTTTATATATTTTTATAGTTTATTTATTTTTGTTTATTTGATCAAGTTATCTACTTTTTCATTATTTATTTATTTATTTTTTATTATTATTATTATATTTCAAACAAATTAATTAATCACTTTAGTGTGTACACAAGTGTTGCGTACAAGCCATTATAAGCGGTTTTGTACGAAACTGCTGAGCACCATGCGAGAAGAAAAACGGTTTTGCTTATATCTCGACCATACGAGCTCCGTTTCACGCGACTCACCTATCCACACGTTCGTCTCGACACACCTGACCTTAAAATTTTATTGGTGTCGGCCGCCGCCGCCACCGCTGCTGTCAGAACGCACATTCGTCTTTCAGCACGTTCGGTTTTGCGCGTCAATAATCGAGTAGCTTAAAACCGACCCAAACGAACTCCGTTTTATGCGAATAATATGTCCATGCTACCGTATCGCCGAAGCCTTTCCAACCCTCCGGAATCCGCCGCCTCAGTCTCCGGAAAAGCGAAACAGTCGCCCGAATCACCTTCGTCGCACGTCCGACTTTGCGTTGCTCGAATCCCTATCAAACGGACTCGGAATTGGACAAATAATATATCCACATGACGGTGTCACCAAGCCCTTCGATCCTCTGCCATCTCCGCCGCCTGAATCCGCCATAGACGCTGTCGGAATCGCGAACAGTTGCCGGAATCCTCGCCGGATTACTCGTTTTTGCCCGATTCCTTCTCCTGTTGCCTCCGAGTCGCTTCCTAGTGTCCTTAACACTCGATACGATATGGGGGCTCCACGATCGATACCCGCGCGTCCCTACCTTCGTCTTCCTCATCCGATCGCTCGGTCTCCTCTCTAGCCGCTCCCAGCCGTCGCGCACTCTCCTTAGCCAGATGGCTAGGGTTTGCGCAAATGTGGTTTATAAACCACTCCATTTTTCGTTTCGGGTCCCCCTAGTTCCATCTCACACGATTCGGTCCCGAACTCTTTTTAAACAACTAACCACGTTAGTTAATGTCGTTAAAACGCCTCATGCGTGACAAATCTTACCTCTCATTTTTAATTAATACTAGTTCGGGTCGTCCACTAACCCGAATTATAAATTTATGAATTTCCGGGATGTTACATTATGCTTCTAGAGATGCAATCGTTAATTAAGAATTGTCATTCTCTAAATATGTTTGATGAATCAAATTCACTAGATCAAGAAAGTCATAGGTAAAATTCAAGATTCATTGTATAAAGATTCAAGATTTTTTTATTCTACTGATGTTTTTGTATGTTTATATGGTGTTATGTCAAGACCCTGGTTTTAATTTTTATTTTTATGTATAAAATGTATGAGTTTTTTATTATGTTTAGAAAGCAAAAGACATTAATCTTTGTTTTATCGATTCTTTTTATCTAGATATAATTTCTTTGTTTATTTATGTTATGATGAACAAAATATTATACAATAAACGGATGTTCTTCTTTAGAAGTTACATTTGTAACAACACAATATATAAAAAAAAGGTATTTCTATCGGTAGAATTCATTTTGTCTCTACTTCTCTTGGTGAAGCGTAATTTTAAAAATTCTTTTAATCAAAATTAAAGATCCAAGATCATTTGAAGAAATTCGCACAGTTAATGGACATGTATTACCTATCTTTAGAGACGCATGTTAGGGGTAACTTTATACAATAATAACCAAGTTACAAAAGTGTTACAATTAGGTCACTCAATACGCATTTTACACGGTATACACCCTCGGGTATTTTATGGTAAGTGACCTAATTAGAACACTTTTGAAACTTGGTTACTATTTTGTGGTGTTTTCCCACGCATGTTATTCTCTTGGACTATTAGAGACATGGAATACATCGAAGCAATTGAAGAAGCACGTCATTCAGGTTCTGGTTATTTCCTACGGAATTTATTTTCGGCTGTGTTAACATCTAATACCCTGTCTAGACCGGATATTATTTGGGAAACTACATGGGAATACTTGTCAAACGATTTTCACTACAAACAACAACATATTTTGAAGTCTTTGGGTATAAAAGGTATTCATGATCATCGTTATTAAAATTTGTCTTAACTTTTATATATTTAAATATAAATTTTATATAAGTGTAGATAGTACCTGTCATAACTGATTCATTTAATCCTATTTCAGATCTAATTGATTTTGTGTATCCTTCTATTCTTGAACATGCGTGTAATCCAAAATATTTTCAAGAACGGGCGATACTTGCACCAAAAAATGAAGTCATACGAGAAATTAATGTTCGCTTGCTGTCAATGTTTCCAGAAGATTCAAAGGAATATCTAAGTGTAGATAGTATATGTCAATCAGAGCATCTTGATGATAATTTTGATGAAAGTTTATACTCTCTTGATTTTCTAAATGCACTTAAATTATCAGGTTTGTCAAACCATAAATTAGTTATAAGTGTCGGTGTTCCAGTTATGCTACTAAGAAATATTGTTAAAAATTTTGTTTATGTAATGGAACAAGACTTCAGGTCAAATCACTAGGTAATTACGTTATAGAAGTGAAGATTATATCTGGAAGCAACATTGGTCATCACAATTTTAGCCCTATAATTGGGTTAACACATTCAGACAAAAGAATTTCATTTAAATTTCAAAGAAGAAAATATACAATTGTTGTATGTTTTGCAATGACCATGAATAAAAGTTTAGAACATTCACTTTCAAAGGCTGGTGTGTATTTGAAAGATCCAGTGTTTATTCATGGCTAGTTGTATGTTGCATTATCAAGAGTTAAAAGTAGAGATGGACTCAAACTATTAATCTTTGATAAGCATGAAAAAATTACCAATACCACATCAAATGTTGTATACAATGAAGTATTTTCAAATTTGTAAATTATCATTGTAAGGTTTCATTTGACATGTAATTTAATGTATTGTATAAAGTACACCACTTATGAAATGTATTTTCATGTATTTTTTTTTTTGATGTTTTGATTACTCTCATCCATATAATCTTAACATTTAACAAAATGGAAAAGTTGCCAATACAATATCAAATTTGTATAAAAAAATGTGTTAAGATATTTATTAATATAATTTTAGCGTTTCACCCCGTGTAACACACGGGCTTAAAGCTAGTACTTAATATAACATTCAAGTTCAACTTTTGGAAAAGAGAAGTATATTTTTTCTTAGTCAAACTTATTATGTTATGATTCTTAAAGATGACATGTAATATGCGACAATGTTTTGAGAAAGAAATTCTATTACTAAAGATATTACAAGGATTGCTATAATTATTAAGAAAATCTTGAAAAGGTAACAAAAAAACGTAGGAAATTTGAATATGAAAGCCACATGGTTTGACCCCTGTAGTCAAACTTTCCCTTCTCATCTCCAAAGATTTTTTCAATTGGATCTCTCAACCCCGTGGGCCCCTTTTTATAGAACTTTGGTACACAAGTTTAAGTTGCATCCTTTTGACATTTTGAGTCAAACATGTTATTCTTAAACGGTTATAAATGTGACATGGATTTTGTCACTGTTGAATGACATATTTTTCTATCTTGCATTTGTATTCATCATCATTTATTTCTTTGCAGCAACCAAAAATTGAATATAAACTTTCTAACACTTACCTTGTCAACAAGGTCAAGCAACCAAACACTTGCAGCAAACGGTGAGGGTTTCCTGTGGGAATGATGGTGGTGGCTGACTTCAAGAAAACAAATTGGGGAAATTAGTTTTTAAGGTATAACCAAATGGAGAAGCACGTAAATATTTCAGGTCCCGCCGACTCATCGGCGACGACAAGATGTCGCCGCTAAAGACTGTGTCGCTAAAAGTCAACTTTCTTGTAGTGTCATTGAGGGCGGCTGCCCCTCATTCCCTCTAGGTCCGCCCCTGTTCATAAGTAACTTAAAGCCTCCGCTTAAATATTAGATTAGATAACATAATTTCACTTTAGAACCAATGTTTCACGTACGGTTCTCATCAAATATAGCAATTCTTAACAAGAAACTCTTGAAGTTCAAATATATATCAAAATCAACATAAAAAAGTCTGAGTTGCAAAAACAAAGTCTTTTATTACACACAAGAAACTCCATCAACATTAGATGGATGGAAAAGCTAGCTTCATGATCTCATGCATCAAGTAGAAGCAAAATCAAGGGACTTCTTTCCATCATGGGATTTTGCAAAGAAGTTGTTCATGTACTCTTGAAATATAACTTCTCTATATCGCGCCACCCCGTCTCGTGCCACCAGCTCAGGCAAAGGTCCGATTTTCACCGCAGGCATCGGGGCATTGAATATCGGGACAGACACCCTCGACTCAACACTCGTCGTTCGCACCCTGTGTTCTGCGCTTTTGTACCTCCCATTGCTTAAAATCTAACATAAAAACATCAAAGTTTAGACCAACTATAGTAAGACATACTTTAAGTCTATAAGGGCTCAGTATTCTAACTTAACCTGTAGTGTATCACCAATGTTTATGACCAAAGCACCATCTATGGGTGGAATCTCAATCCACTCTTCATTTTCCAGTGATGCATTTTCATCTTTTTTCACATATAATCCACCAATGCCATCTTGTAGGAGCACCGTTAGCGTGCCCATATCCGAGTGACGGCCCACACCAACGGTTAGCTCAGGGTTCGGACAACTTGGGTAGAAATTCATGTTGACCATCCTTAAACCTGTAAGTTCAGCGAGTTTTGAGTCGTCTACCTTCACTCCAAGGTTCGCGACGAGTGCTTGCAACAGCCTTTTCACCATCTCTGTTGATGTCTTTATGTACTCGAGCGCGACTTCCCTACAAAAAAGATAAAAGTAAGCAAACAAAGATACTCAGTAACTTTCTGAGGAGGCAAACCTTTCCTCTATCCAAAGGGGGATAGAGAGGCTGCTCGGCTCCAAAAACTTTCTGACGTGAACAGTTTACAGTATCCAAAAAGATAAAAGTATTAAGTAGTTTAAGAGGATTCTTACTTGCATTCATTAGGCCAAAACTCAATAGCATCAGCATCATTTGTGTATGTCATGCTAACATAGTCTTTCCACTCCAAAGCATTCTCTTTCTCAGGAACAAAGCTAGTCCCATACTTAACCATGGGACTAGGGCTAACCCCCTTAAGATACACAGCCTTCTTTTCAGCCGGTTGAGCGAAAAACTTGTGGGCCGCAGCTTTAAGCGACTCAAGGAGCTCCAACGGCACACCATGGTTCACCACCTGGAAGAACCCAAGGGTTTCAGCAGCATGGGCAATGGCCTTGGCCACTTGGTCATGGTTAGGACCATCAAGCTCAGATAGATCAAAGGTCATGTTTTCAAGTGACCCGGCTACATGTTGCTTGTTGATTCGATGGTGGGGCGGTTGGATGTATCGAGCGGGTACCTCGGTTAGACCCGAGTCCACCAGACCTTTGACACCATTACCATCCTTGACAACAAAGTTGAAGAGTGAGCTCTCATCATTGAAGCTTGAAGCCATTTGAGAACTGAAAATGTAATGATCTTGTAAGCATCTCCAGCATGCTAATAAATAGTCTTGTGAATGTGAATAATTTAATTAAATTTCTCTTATGTTATTTATAATTTAATTAAGGCATGGTCCTGGCCGGCCCTCATAAGTTGAGAATAACATTTTCATGAATTAAAATATCATTAAATTAATTCCAATCAGCATGTTAAGGTTAGCAAAATATGGGGGGTATCTCAGTCATTGTTCATATCAATTTTAAACTAAATAATTAATCACAGAACTGGATTAGTGAAGGTATTATCCGGCATAGGGACGAAAGTTGTAATTTTTCTAGGAGTTGCTAAAATCTGAAAATGAAGATTCAAATCGTTTACATGAATAACATTAACATAGATTATTATTATGTTATTCGAATAACTTTTGAAATTGTTTTAATTAGTTTCGAAAATCAAATAAAACTAAGCAATAATAAATCAAAACTAAAACAATACAAATAAGACTTACTCGATCGGTTTCACCGGAGAAGGGATAGGATGGGCACCGTCTACAATCTTTGGTTTCGCTTGACATGTATACACACGTTACTTCTTACAAATTATGTACGCTATATTTATTATATACTATATATAGAATTATATTGCAAATTCATACCATATTACATGTAATATACGTATACATATTTATTATATACCATATATGTTACTAGTTCATATCATATATATACGATATGTATAGAGTTATATTAAAAAATCATATCATATAATATCGTAATTATAGATATAGATATTTATTACATGGGAAAATCACCGATCTAGTCATTTGGCCAACAAGACTTGGCATTCTAACCTTTAACTTTTAATTTTATCAACAAAAAAAATCAACCAATGAAGGAATAACATGTGCCCAAATATCGCCACGTGAGCGTTGACGTTCCAAACTGCATCGTCAATCGCCATGTCGGCAACGGGGTTATAAATATGCATCGCCTAAAATTAAATAAATAAATTAGTTTTAAAAAGAATTAAAAAACTAATTGGCGATGCTTTTAAAATGTCGACAACCGACCGATTGTGAAATCAAACCGATGACCGGTTTCGTGGTTTTAAACCCAAACACTTGGAAATCAAAAATAAGAACCCAAACACTCAGCCACCCCCTCTTGTAGCTTCTTATTCATCACACGGCCCCTCTTCCCTCACTGGCTCCGGTGACTGACCATTTGGATTCCGACACATCTATCGAGGCACTCCACCACGTCATTTACTCACTACTGAATGGGTTACATTTGTGAATCTTAAGAAGCTTGTCATCTAATTATTTGTGTTATTTTTTTTAAGAAAAAGGGTATAATGGTTATTTAAAAAACTCATCATGTTATTATACATTTGTTATAAAAAGGACCCAATCGGTAATTAAATTAAATGTACCAAAAAGGTTGGTGGTAAGAAGTCAACCACGAAGCCAACAGTCTATTAGTTATACATGTCAAGGTCCCCCTAACTAACAGTAACAGCCTTGTGGCATGAATCATAACACTACTGCCTTCTAAAGTCAACAAGTCCCTTTGCTACATTTCTGCTTAGTTGCATATTTCTTAATTTTCAGTCTACTTGAATTAAGATGACATTTAATTCTGATTTCACTGTTTACAACCTTCAAAACTTTGATGTATGTCACCCGGATTCCTATCAGAATTTGGTATCTTCAAAGAGATCAAGTAAGCAAGTAGTTAGGAGCTGCAGTTATTCATCATATGATCATGCACCCTAACTAGAAAGCAAGGAACTTTTAGCATGCTCGCGAGTGAATTTGTGAATGTAAAAGAACAAGTATTATACCAAAACTGAAAGAAATAAACTGTTGGACATCAAAACAATCACCAAAAAGCAACTTCATTTGAATCAGATTCAAAAAGAATAAGCAACTCTATCCCTACTGATATCATTTTCATACAGTTTATCAACACTAACAAAATTTGTCAGCATACCATCTCAAGTATCCTCTGATTTGGGCAATTTCTCTTCAATTTCATTCCAAGTGTCGAGAAATTTAGGAAACCTTTCTTTTATCTGCCCAACAAGCTCCCTTGCCTCTCGAACCTTCGAGCTGCTGGTAAGCCCTGCAACAAGCAACTTCATAGTCGAAAGATTCGGCACCCAATCTTTCTCCATATTCTGCTTGCAAACCTTCAATGCTGCTTCAAAATCACCAGCTTTGCACATAACCAGTGTAAAATAGCAATCACTACTAGGTTTAAAGCCACTGTTTATCATCTTGTTAAATAAGCTATTAGCTTCATCCAACTTCCCCTCTTTGCAATACCCATGAATCAAATGACAATATGTGACCGAATTAGGCTTCGTCCCACTTAACAAAAGCCCATCAAGCAGCTCCTTTGCTTCATCAGTCTTCTTGAGCTTGCACAGGCTTTGAATTCTAGTGTTATACGTTGCGATCCCTATAGGGACTTCATGCTTCCTCATCATCTCCAACACCTTTCCAACTTCCTCAAACTTCTCTTCCTTATAAAATCCAGCAATCAAAGTACCAAATGTGGTTGCATTCGGCTTGCATTTGTTTCTAACCATCTCAGCAATCACCGAATAACACGAGTTAGATACACCCGACTCACAAAACGACTTGATCACGGTATTATAAGTGTCAAGAGTAAGCTTCACCGGAAACTCGAGATAAACACGCTTCACCTCATCATATTTCTTAGCTAGCATACATGAAAACAACAAAGCATTTAAAGATTTTGCATTTTGAGGAATACCTAGTTGAGGCATTTTATCAAACAGTTGGAAGGCATTATCCAACAACCCAGCTTGACCGTAATAAACAATCGCGTGAGCAGTGAACTTCTCGTTATTCAAATCTGGTCGAGTTTCAAGCAACTCTTCAATGAAATCGCGTATGCCATGGAAGTATTTCAAAGCACTGAGCTTTGAAATGGCGATTGAAAAGCGATCAAGATGGGATTCCGGTGTGAGTGAAGCGGCTCGGCAGATTTCGATTATGCGTTGAGGGTTCTTCTCTGTTTTAAGGAGGGAAAGAGCGGCGCGTGATTTCTCTTTGCTGGAGAGAAGAGTGGTGGAATTAGGGTTTAGGATTGACGATAAATGTCGAGCTTGAAACTGACGAAAGGATGTGAACCGCCGGTGATCAAAAGTGTTGAGCCATCGGAGCTTGATGATGGAAGCCATTGATGTCCAAAACTGAGTTTTAGCAAACTAGAAGGGTGTAGGGGGTGATTGGATGTGCACAAGTCATTTCTAAAAGCAAGAATTTTTTGGTTTTTTATAATAACTTATTGATTTATTGGCTTTTTAAAAAAAAGTGCTACTTTTTTTTACTTATCGGCTTTTTTAAAAAACCAATAAGTTAATAAGCATTTTTTCACCGCACTCCCAAACACCATCTTAATCTAAGGAACTAGGGTTTTGCAATGAGATAAACAGAAAAAATGTTAGAGGAAATTTTCTATATAAAGTTTTATATATTGTAGCAAAACTAGTTTAGAACCTGTGTAATATACACGTGGTGAAAAATATCAATAAATAAAATTCTTAAATCTTTTTTTATATATTTTATAAGAGTAAAAATGTATTACATATACTAAGCATAGAAAACAAAATTCAAAATATGTAAAAATTCATATATAATTGGGTTTCGAAAATACGTTAATTACTATTTAATTAATTTGACTTTCATTTACTATTTGATTAGAAATAAAAGTTACAAAATTAGATTTCAAAGTTTTTTATAAGAGAGATAACTTAAAATAAATGTGTTTTATTAGTATAATTAATATTTTCTTTAAAAATATATTATTATTAAAGATAGAGGTGTATTTAATAAGACAGAGAGACGGGAAAAATGGTGAGAATGAATATGGAGGCGACACGTGGCATTAAAAAACCTTTATTTATTATATAGTATATATATTATCGTTTGCTCATTTTTCTTGATAGGTTAGGATATGTGAGTTTGTATATGAGATGCGTAAGGTACATCCGAATCCGGGTCGGGTAAAGTCGTTGGGTCAAGCTGCATCTAGTGTTCCTGATCCATTCCCGAGCTTAGATCCTAGCATGAGGTCATCATTGCTATATTGTGAGGATAAAGCCTTTTTCTTTTAAGAGTATGGGGGTATACTCTCAATCTCTCACTTGGTACTCCCAAGTGAAAGTAACTTTTCTGCCACATGTGTGTCACGTAAGCTTGGTTGGTTTATCACTTGGGTCTCACTTGGCAAGAGAAATACCCAAGTGAGTGAGATACCCCATATTTGCTTCATTTTGACCATTGGGACTGATAGAGACCGATTCAAGATGGTCAATCTCCCAAGATAATTAGCCTTTTCTAGTAGGCAAACACTCCCAAAGAACTAGACAAAGAACAAGCAATTTGCAACAATTTTCTGATTAAATTTCTTCCATGCAACGTACATCAATTTAAATCAGAAATAACTTCTGCCTAAAAACTAGTTTCATGCATGGAAATCATGGTCCTAATTTAATGCAACTACTCTACCCACTTCATCCATTACTTCTTTAAATAAACCGTGCGTTTGACCCGCATGGAGATGACCCGCATCAATTCTCCGGATCGTATCAGGGACCCACCCAATTTACTTCATTTGCAGGTCTCACGCCCCCCCCCCCCCCCCTTTTCTCCCGTGAGCTGCTTCACTTGAAGGTCTCACGCCCCCTCACTTGGGCAAGGGGACGGTGTGCGTAGCTCCTTCATGCCGTGAAATCCCTCACGGGTACCTTCCTGTGAGAGTATACCATATACCCTAAGACAAGTCCAGGATCTGTTCCTGTCATTCGAGGGATGCTTATAGAGTTATAGTGTTGGCTGATAACCTACCTAAGTCATCAAGTTGAGATTATTAGGAGAAAAAAAAAAGCAATTTAAAATATTATATGTATAGTTGCAAAATAAAATTCGAACTCTTTCAATTCTGAAGTATGCTCGATTTTAAGTTTTCACTTTGTTGACTACTAAATTTAGGGGGTTAGTATGAGTTCATTTATTTGATTATTGCCTTATACCAAATATTTAGATTATTAAAAAACCATAACCGATTGGTTACCATTAAACTAGCTATCTATTATCGGTTTTAAAATGATGGTTCAGTAAACCAAAATTATAACGTTGTGGCGATTTTTTGTTTAATTAAATACTTAAATTTGTCTATATATTGTTTGGTTAAGTCGATTTTTCCAAATATATGTACATATTTATATATTGGTCGAGTTTGGCTTTTATATTACATAAACCAAACCACTTTAATTGGTTATTAAAAGTTTCATAACGATTTCTTAATTGAAAGAATATTTTAATTTTAAGTTAATAATAAAATTAATTATTTAAAGCTTGGGATTTTCTTACAGGAGATTTGTGGTGTGAACATACTTGGATAATCTTCTTTCAATATAATCAATCAACTTCGTGTTTCGTTTTCCTTCTTTATTAGGCCTTCCCGAGGACTCTACAAACCTCCCCTCGGTTGATAAGCAAATAACAGTCCTAAATCAAGATTGCTTGTGCGATAGATCAATCAATCAAGAAGCGTGTGAGTCTGGGTTGAATCGGGCGAGATATGACGAGAATTCCAGTGGGCATGTTGTCGATGAAGATGTGGTGGTCGGCAGATTGGTGGGAAGAGATTAATGAATCAAGAAAGTGGCAAGATGGGATCTTTTTCACTCTTTGTGCTTCTTATGCCCTCGTTTCCGCCATTGCTTTTGTAAGCTATTCCCCCATGGTAGATTAGGTTTATTAAACTACATGGTGCTTCTTTCAAGACTTCATTTTTAAGAAACTTTTGAAATGAATTCATGCTCAAATAGGGGGTGTTTGGGATTGGTTATTAAACTGCTTATGCTTTTTGAAATTGGTATCAAATTGTAAACTTGTAATGGAGGATATAGTGAGTTGTTCTTATTTAAGGATATAAGGAATCACAATCAGATAGGGAGTTTGAATAAGCATAAGCAGTTTGCTTATATCAAAACTGCTTATAACAGTTCCCATAAGTAATTTATGCATGTTTTTTTTGTGAATATGGTGTGATAACTTTCTTCTTTGTGGCCTTAGTCGTTTACCAATCGAAAGACGGGTCGGTTCTTATAATATTGTTTGTTTTAAATATGTTCTATGGTTCTACATGATTGCAGATTCAGTTAATTAGGATTGAACTAAGAGTGCCTGAGTATGGTTGGACAACACAAAAAGTTTTCCACCTCATGAATTTCATTGTAAATGGAGGTACAACATCAATCATTTATTTATTGAGTCGTTTTCTTTTAAACGGTTAATGGTGAGTTGGTGACAAGTATATCACTTGCTCGATTTTTGCAGTGCGTGCCATTGTCTTTGGGTTCCACTTACAAGTGTTCAATTTGCATCCAAAGGCGAGTGCTGTCTTTTACTACCTTTTCAAAAAATTTCTTGAAAGTATTTCACTTTCATATACTTAAGTTAATAATGAAATTATAAGTAAGAAAACAAATTTGTATAGACTTGATGAAGTGCGTGTTTATTAAAAATAGATTTAATTTACAATTTTTTTTATTAGGTTTGCATTTGGATGCTATTGGAGGTACCCGGTCTACTGTTCTTCTCAACATATACTCTTCTTGTCCTGTTTTGGGCCGAGATATATCACCAGGCTAAAAATTTACCAACGGATAAACTCAGGATTATTTATGTATCAGTTAATGCAGGGGTTTATTTGATACAAGTAAGCTACTTATATTCCTGTGTTTTAGTTTCCTTACAGCTGAACCTTTTACATGATTTAAAAGCTGTTTGTGATCACTTTTGATCTTTATATGTATTTGACACAAGTTGTTTGCATTAGGGTGGTCTTTGGCTATATCTATGGTTGGATGATAACAGCATGGTGCAATTACTAGGAAAGATATTTATTGCAGGTTAAGCCTAATTAATGTTCCTTCATTCTACCAAAATTTTACTTTAATTCAGAAGGAAAATAAAACCTTCTTTTATTATTTTTCAACACATCATTAAGTAGAAATTAAACAACAGGCTCTTTCTTTGTCTCCATACTGTGAAAGTTACAATGTTACATGGTTTTAGCTAAGTTTTTAAGTATTTGTTAAATGTCCAAAACACCCCTTCTTTATTTTACTGAGATATTTTTATTTATGTTTATCCTTCAGTTATATCACTTATGGCTGCAGTAGGCTTCCTGCTTTATGGAGGAAGGTGAGATTTGTAAAATATCTTGGCGATTTTTTCAAGCATTCACAATACTTTCTGCTACCAAATAATTTTAGGTTATTGCATGTTTGTAAATTATTATATTGAATGCTGATAGGTTGTTTATCATGCTGAGACGATTTCCTATTGAATCTAAAGGCAGACAAAAGAAACTTCATGAGGTTGGTTTTTGTTTCCATTGGGTTAATAATCAAAACGTGTTTGGCATAAAATTATGTTAATTATCTGATTATTTATGGACAAAAAAATTAGAGAAGAACTGATTATTGAGATAAATGTAAAATTACCTAGCTATCCTTAGCTTTAATCAACTACTTATTTGACCCTGATTCTGATATATTTGTTGCAGGTTGGGTCCGTAACAGGAATATGCTTTACCTGTTTTCTTGTAAGATGCTTTGTGGTAAGATTCCATCTTTTCCCTTCAACTATAATTTGAGAAAAACTTGGTATGGCAAAAATTACTAAAATCTTTGAATTGGCACGCAAGTGTTTGCATATTAGTTATAAAGATTGTTATCTGTATTTGAACTTGACTTTTTTATTCAAATGCAGGATGTTTTATCTGCTTTTGATTCACAAGCTTCATTGGACGTACTTGATCATCCGGTTCTAAATTTGATTTTCTACATGGTACTTACACTCACACCCCATCTTTGTTTAGTGTTTCGGACAGGTTTGTGTGGTTCCCTTAGAGGTGGGAAAATGAGTGAGTCAGGCAACAGGGGCCACAAGGGTCTGTGTTAATTTTGACAGTTTTTAGGTTTCTTTGTTGACCCGACGTTATAACATTTCCTTTTTTGCCCCTGAACAGTTAGTTGAGATCCTGCCCTCAGCTCTCGTGCTCTACATTCTTCGAAAGCTGCCTCCCAAGAGAGTATCAGCACTGTACCACCCTATTCGTTAGCAGCGCCTGCAATCTATGCGGTCTGCAGATGGTAGCCATTGACTTTGACTTTTGAGTTTTAACAGTCAATTCAGTGTTTGATGCTATCGGATTTGAGCGGACTCCAGTATATGAAGTTTTATGTAGAACAACAGTAGCAATCTGTCATTGCAACTTGATTGGAGAAATCTTTTTGATCAATTTCTTCAAGGAGGTTTTGTGGCTTGAAAAATTTGGAACCTAAATTGGTGGCTTGCCCATTTGGTCACCATTGTAATGTTTGTCTTGAAGGATTTCTAGAACCTTCGTTTGGCTATTAATGTTTAAGTTGCTTGAATATTTGGAAGCTAAATTGGGGCTTGTCATTTGGCCATCTAAATTCAGTACATATTAATATGGCATCCATTACAGATGAAGAAATGGATTTAACTGTGGGTGTTGAAAAACCGATGAATTCCACTCCAAACCAAGCATGTCCGCCAGTTTGAAATCCAAACGGTTTCATTCACGGTTAGGTTCGGTTTTTGCCGTTCAATAATTCAGTCCAACTTGAACTAGTCACGTAAACCAAACTGATTGTTTTACCTGTATGATTTAAAATATGTAGTTGTGTATATTTATAATACTCATGAACCATCTTTTATCACTTTAAAAAATTTAATACAATGAAAATTTTGAAAAAAGGACAATTCGGACAGTTAAACCATCAAAGCCATACCGTTAAACCATCAAATCTTTAAAAAAACCAGCCAATCACCAAACCTAACCGGTTGTGTTCGTATTTTTAGACCTGATTTCCAACATATTACATATGAAGTTATTAAAGTTGGGACATTTTTGAGCAAGAAGCTCAAAAGCAATAATACCAATATGCTTATCATACTAAATCCACAAAACATATTTTTTTAAAAACATCTATCAAATTATATGCATTTGAAGTATAAGACTACCATTCCACCTCTAGAAAGATCATCACTCTTAGAACTTCAATTATCTATTCATCATCGTCTGATCCCATCAACTGGTGGGGCAGCAAATCTTAGTTCTGCTGGGTGGGCTACTACAGTACTACCAGAGGTTCACCAGCAAACAGGTTTTTGATAAATGATGGGGTTTTTAGGGGTCGGCGTCCTGTCATTTTTGGATAAACGTCTTCTAGGAAATAGTAGGCGTGACCAGCTATCATTCCCTGTATTTTTCAACAAACAAAATGATTTTTGTTATCTCTATGATTTTTCACTTCATGATGTCCTATTAAAATGTCAAGTTACATTTTCAGTAAGTTTTTTTATGTAAAGTGATGTTTGTTCATGGAGGGTATATTACATATTTGACAATTATCATGGGGAACATAAAGAATATTTATTTATGTAGAGAAAGACCAGCAAATAACAAATATTAGGGACTTACAAGTAGATCCACCCAAAGACTACCACCAACAAGAACAGAGAAACTCAATAAAATCTGCACGTGAACAACAAGATTAGTGATCTCTAAACTCAGGAATTTAGATATCCACAAAATTAACACCTTTGTTTCTAGGTTCAAACATCTTATAATCAAGTCCATTACAACATTAATAAAACAAATCGAGTTCAGGATATGTACAAGAACTTCACATTCTGAGCATGGATACAATGTATATGTTAGATATAATCTTGACTTCACATGTGAAAAATTGAACTTGGGGGTTAAGTTAGGTGGGTCAAATTTTGGGTCTTAGGATTTGAATTTGATTAGGTTAGCTTGGTTTACAAGTTAGTTTAGTATAAATAGATTGGTAGGGCTTTATGTTTTGGTGTGGTTTTTAATATTAATACAAGAAAGAGTCGTGGAAGAGTTTTTTCCACAAAAGCCATTATGCGGGTCCAAATCTTTATCTCTCCTCAGATTAAGTAAGATAGAACTCACAAAACGAGATCGTTGAATGGCCAAAATGTATAGGACTTAAACAAGTTAAAACATTTATGTATAAAATATCAAAAGCATGCATTAGCATAAGATGATACAGGAACTCACCCATGGTAAGTAAGCTGCTGTAAAAGTAAAGATGCCCAAGAGGCTCATATGAATTAATGGATTTTGCTTGCACCATACATAAACCTGTGCAGCAAACAAAAAAGAAAGAATATCAAACTCAAGTAGCTCTAAAATGTTTTAAAACATAAATAAAGAAAATGCAAAAAATTAACTAATTACCATCATAAAAGTTAGTGAATAGCTAAGAAAAAAGATGTTAGCAAAAGATACCGACAGATAAGGTATCGTCCCTCCGACAAGTACAGTAGTGGTCAAAACAGTTGCACCGAATAAGAGCATATAAAAGAAATCTGCAGTCCTTCCCCGGAAGGAGTTTTCTTCTAGAAGCTTGCAGTATCGATACAGAAAAAACATGTGAAACAGAAAGTCCAAATCTGCAAATAAATAAGTTATCTTGTTAGGGCAAGTGATTAGTGTGATTTAAAAGAATCAGAATCGGATAATCAGTGCTTAAAGTCAGCGATAGTTAGATGATTTTACATTTATCTCGATAACTGTTTTTCTTACAGCAACTCATTACCTGGTTATCCCAATCTGATTATTCAGATATCAGACTACATCATAACCGTAATCACATCCGTATATGGTTTCTCGTTTATAAGAAAAGAACACACACAAAAATATATAGGTATCATCTTGATTTTGGGTGTTGTTTAAAAATGATTGACCACAAATTATAATCCCTGTTTCCATGACAACAAAAACCGAAATTGGTTGAAAATATGTGCAAGAATGGTTACCCATATTCCGGAAATAAAGAAAATTGGTGATCAACCGCCAGATTTGATATTGCTTAAGAACAAGCTTAGGATGCAAGTACAAGATATGTGGGGAAATGATCTGCACAAAGTTATAAAAATTCAAGTTAAATGACTATTCTACATTTCTACTATCTTTATAGTTTTGCTTATATATTTATCTAAAATGTCACACATAAAACCATCATGGATTTCAATTCATTATATAAGTTTTGTCTGCAGGAAGAACATTTATAGTCAACTTCATAATTTTATAGCTTTGTTTCTATGCAACTAAGTGGGACCCATAAACACAATTTACACAACAGTTTTTCTTTGAACGGCAGTTTGGATCGCCGACGGCCACTGACCCACTCGATCATCTCCACCTCCCTAACCACGGGTGAGAAAACCTACCGGCCCAACTGGACCTTTTTTTTTATCACAAGTGGGACCCAACCTCCTCATTTTAGTGAAGTATTAGGTACACTTTTACCGCTAGGCTAAGCTAGTGGTTGTATTTACACAGCAGTTGATAAGCCCCATTGTCAGATAGATACACACGAAATTAAACAAACTATGAAACCTATTAATCATGGACCGAAAAACAAACGGAACAAATACCTCAAGGGAGCAGCCAATTGTCGTTACGATTGCTGCAGTGAGATACGAGCGGGTGATTATAGGCATCTGTTTGTACCAATCCTGGAGAGCTTGCGCCATTTTTAAGCCTGGATTCTTCAAGAAAAAGAACTCTTCGACAACTTGTAATATCGAAGGGGACGAAAGTGTTGTTAAATACTTAAATGGAAAAGCTTTCAAACTAATCTTCATTGTTTGGCCCACTCGTGTTCAGGAGGGTGACTAGCACGTGCCAATCAAAGATGGTTGTGACATGTCCTAACCAATCACATGTCATTTGAACATGGGCCAGACAAGATAACACATTGACTATATGGTGTTTTGAAAACAGCCACCGAATAATAGAGGCCTCCGCCTGATAGTGATACGGTAGGGAACAGAAAACATGAATAACTCTTTAAAATGTTTAAAGAATTAATTGGTAAGCTATTATATATATTTAAAAATTTAATAAAAGTTTATAAATCGTTAGCTTCTTCTCCAATATTCTCAAAATTCAACCGGAACAACCCCTTACGCTGGGAACCAGCTACATAACTGGTTCTGTTGATCCGCTTCAATTTAAACCCGTCAACTTTAGGCTAGAGTAGTTAAATCGAATTTTAATTTTTTTTATAATTTTCATTCAGTAATTTATTTAACGCTTTAGGCTGTATATTTTATTTATTTCTGACTTCACATTTTATTAGTATAACAAATTCATATTCCTAGCAATGGGAGGATTCTATTTATCTAAGACACGTATAGTCCGGCGAGGATGATTATATGGGTTGTATGACATATCATAGATACCATAATGTTTTATGTAAGATGTATGAGTTGATAGTCCTCAAAATCATACGGTCCACATGAGCATTTACATTTTGTTAGAAGGTACATATGATAACATCAACAAATGACCCATACGGTCTACATGACGTGAACCATTTACACTCTCTTAGACGGTTTTTCTTTTAAATTTTAATTTTCTGGTTTATTTTGCTTAGTTTTATTTCTTATGGGTAAATTTCTGGAACAGAACTTGAATCATATGTTACGTAGAAACACCAAACGAGTTATAGTCTTCTTTATTAAGAAATCAAACATGCAAACCACAAACTATGATGAAAGCTTCAATTCCCACCACGCAGACGAAGGACAAGGTGGAGGGTGGACTCCTTCTGAATATTATAGTCTGCCAGAGTACGCCCATCCTCCAGCTGTTTCCCAGCAAAGATCAGCCGTTGCTGGTCCGGCGGGATGCCTTCCTTATCCTGAATCTTCTCCTTCACATTGTCAATAGTATCAGAACTCTCCACCTCCAGCGTGATGGTCTTTCCAGTCAACCTCTTTACAAAGATCTGCATACCACCTCTGAGACGAAGAACCAAATGAAGAGTTGATTCATTCTGAATATTGTAGTCCGCAAGGGTTCTACCGTCCTCAAGCTGTTTCCCGGCGAAGATCAACCGCTGCTGATCAGGAGGGATGCCTTCCTTGTCCTGAATCTTCGCCTTCACGTTGTCAATGGTATCAGAGCTCTCAACCTCCAGAGTTATGGTCTTGCCGGTCAACGTCTTGACGAATATCTGCATTCCACCTCTTAGACGAAGCACCAGGTGAAGAGTTGATTCCTTCTGGATGTTATAATCCGCAAGCGTCCGGCCGCCTTCCAACTGTTTTCCGGCTAAGATCAACCCACTACTAGAAATTTAGGCAGATTCAACGACCTTTATCGACGACATGTCGTCGAAATTGCCTTTCTCGACGACATGTCGTCGAGATTGACTCGTCGGCAAAGTTCCGTCGAGACTACTTGAAAAGTCGTCGAGAAAACGTCGTCGAGATAGATTACACTTTTATCGACGACATGTCGTCGATTTTAGCCCGTCGGTAATAACTTTTCAATTTAAAAAAAAAAGATTAAATAAAATTTAAATTGATTAATACCGACGACATGTCGTCGAGATTGATCAATTTAAATTTTATTTAATCTTTTTTTTTTAAATCTGGAAAACTCAATCCCGACGACACGTCGTCGAGAAAGAGTTATTTTTAAAAAAAAAATATTTTTTAGAATTTTAAAAATTTCCAGTAATTTAATACACAAAATTCAAAACCTGTCAAACCTGTTATATATTAATACATTTCACAACAATATATTATTTAAAACATCTAACAAAAAGTATACAAATTGTATAAATTATTACAAATCGTTCAAATAAAAGTTACAACCAAGTTTATTCATCTTGATCGTCGTCATTTTGGTTGCCAGATTGGTTGCGGTCTTGTTGCATCTGTTTCACGGTCTCATTCAGTTCACGAATTTGTTCTTTTAATTCGTTGAATTGAGACTCGGAGAGAGCCGAAACATTAGTGGGCATGTTTCTAACTTTTCTTCCAACTCCTCGGCTCCAACCGCGTCTCTCGCCAAGCGCACGTTTTAGGACCTCTTCCTCATCAACTTCTCCGCCTTCTTGTTGCATCCGGGTCAATTCTTCTTGAATTGTATTCTATAATAAACAAAAATTACACATATAAAAAAAAATTCAAAAATCCGACAGCATAACGACTACAAAATTGATAGCCAACCTACTTAACAATACTCAATAAACATAATAATTCAACAAAACTCAATAGCCAACCTACTTAACAATACTCAATAAACATAATAATTCAACAAAACTCAATAAAAAACTATAATAAAAACCAACAATAACCAATATGATTAATATTCTAGTGTATTTTCCAAACTTGGAATTCCCTTATCGATATATATACTTACCTAATCGTTTTGTGCCCGATCGTTGACCCATGTGCCGTGAGACGTGTGCATACGTCTCCAACCATCAATTAGGCTGACGGTTCCACCTTGTTGTACCTATAAACAACAAAAATAATGTTACTAATATTTGACTAACTTATGAATTCATTTTTAGAATAATATTAACAACTTTTGTTACCTCCTCATATCGCCGTTGAGCAAATGACTTGCTCCCACTAGTATTGGCGTATGGTTGTTTAGATCGGTTTGAAGAATTTTGATTGCAGCGTGCAATATATGCGGGATCAAGGTACAATATGTCGATGAGGGAATTCCAATTGCCGGAACTGATGGACTCATGAGGATTATTCCTTGCTTCTTCCAACTCCTCGTAACCACCAACCGATTCAAAATGTCTCTTTAAAGTAGATTTGCGGTCACGAAATCTACGGCCACAATCATCATGGATGCCCGCAGATATTTGTGGCCACTGCGGTGTGTTACTCCAGCTTTCTAAATCAAAGTAATTCTGTAAAAAAAAAGGTAATTAGGAAACACTTAATAATTATAAATGTTATTAAATTACATTTTATACTTACATGAAGATTGCGAAATACGGTACTTTGATGCTCCCTAGGAATAGACTCCCAACCGATATAGTGTGATGGGATTTTTTCGAGAGCAATAGTTATTTGTCGAACAAACCATCGACCATTCGGACCGACAAACTTGTAGGTCTCATGTGTTGGATCAAGCTCTAGTGGGAGTGGCTTGTTTCCATTTTGGGCAAACGCCTCCAGCATATCAAGATTTCGACCACGGCCCCTTACTTTTTTTGAGGAAGCTGTTACATGAATTTAATACTCGCAGATGTTACATGAATTTGAAGAATTATCAAACTAAAATAAGTAACTTACAAGACTCGCAGATGTTACATGAATTTGAAGTATTAGCAAACTAAAACAAGTAACTTACAAGACTCGCAATCAGTAGGGAGCCTCCTAGAATTCCGCCGTGGATCACGACCCCCACCGTCACCACCATGTGATCGAGCATAAGTCGCCATATATACCTACATAAAATTGTCTACATACATCAATAAAGTATAAGTGTCTACATACATCAATAAAATATAAGTGTCTAAATACAAGTCAATAAAATATAAGTGTGTACATACATCAATAAAATAAGTGTCACATACATTACAAGTCAATCAGAATCATCACTAATATCATCGTTGTCGTCCTCATCCGAAGTGTATGTGCCTTCCTCCTCCTCCTCCTCCTCATCATCATCAGCCACAATCTGGGGGTTAAGACTCGAGTGAGCACCTTCACCTAAAGTCGACACCATGGGCAAGTAGCCTAAGTCGATAAACATACTACATGATTGAGTGTCATGTACGACACTGGTACTTGGACCCTCGTTAACATTACTTTCAAGGTCTGAGTTGACAACCAAGTTATAATCAGATGATCGAGTGTCGTGAAGTACATCTATCTCGTTAACAACACCGGTATCCTCCCAAAGTTTCCGATGATAAACGTCTTCCACAACCTTCCACTTGCCGACGGCGCGAGAAGGATCTTGGAGATAAAACACTTGCTTAGCTTGTGTGGCTAAAATGTACTGTTGAGCATCATACCATTGACAACCAACATAACTTTGACGGCTAGCGTCGATAATAGTCAGATTGTCCTTTTTAATTATCCGTCCGTTACCCAACGTGTTGAACCATTTACAAAGAAAGACTACAACCGAATAATTACTTAAATAATTCAACTCTATGATACTCTCAAGTTCACCATAATATGGTGTATCATCTTCTCCGAATGAAACAACACCACTGTTTTGGGTAGTGCGTCCTGTTTTATGCCATGTCATGTCTTTTGCCGTGAATCTGGAACTATATATTCGTCGAAGTCGAGAAGTTAAAGGAAAGTAACGCAACACTTTACGTGACACTTTCTTGCCACTTGTGTTTGGGTTAACCCATCTGCTCTCGTTACAAATCGGGCAGTTTTCCTTTGACTCATTCTCCTTCCAAAACAGAGCACAGTCATTTATGCAAGCATGGATAGATTGATATCCTAACCCAATCTTTCTCAACTTCTTTTTAGATTCATAGTGAGATTCGGGAATGTGATTCTCTTTCGGTAATGCAATTCTGAGAAGCTCTAAAAGTTGGTTAAACGAAGTATCCGTCCACTTGTTCATAACTTTAATATGCATCAATTTTGCTAAAAAGTTTAGGGAAGACATCCAACTACAACCAGGGTATAACTCGGTACGGAGCTCTTCAAACAACGCATCAAATTCCGGGTCTAAACCAGCTCCACTTCCATCTTCATCAGTATTTTCTTCATGTGTATTTTGTTCCGCCATAACATCATCAAGTGCATCAAACATCTCATGATCAGTTGCTGCAACACTTGTATTTGTAGCCCAAAGTGCGTCTACATCCGAAGCATTAGCATATTCCTCGCCGTGATAAAACCAAGTGTCGTATGCTTGTAGAAACCCATTAACACGTACGTGTGAATAAACAAAAGACGGACTTTGCCGATAAGAGTTGGCACACTTTTTACACGGGCAATAAATCTTGCCATCTTCGTCAACATAGTTTTTGGCATTATCTATAAACTTTTGAAGACCTTTTATGAAATCCGGATGGTTACGATCTCGCAGTGCAATCCAACTCTTATCAATTGTCATAACTGTTTTTTGTTAACTGATTGCACATCAGATGAAATATCTACAGGTGATGGATCCTAACCCACCTTTTGAAAATTCTATCTCATATATATACATTTTAACGGGTTGACTATTCAAGAATAAATCGACAGCATTTCCCCTTAACCCTCCAAGTATGTGTATGAAACGCAAACTCGAAGAGTAGGAGAAATAGCTAACAATTTACTCTTGAATAGTCAATCCGTTAAAACGTATACATATCCTAAATGAGATAGAACATTCAAAAGGCAGTCCCAAACGGGGACAATCCAAAATTTAACTCTATTAGTTAAATTTCGGACGGGTATTTTCTAAAGGGTACAATCCATAATTTATCTATGTTAGTAAGTCAAACACGAACCGTTTGTTTTTTATCAGATTTTTCAAAAAAATATACTTTATATAATAAATTAAACTGATTACGTATCTTTTGCTAAAATAATAAATCAATTTTCCAAGATATTTGTGTTAACAAAGGATCGTGTTCGAGTTCGATATAGTAATAAAGTGTTACATAATCTAAACAATTTTTAGTTTAGTAGAAAAGTGTTACCTTTTTAATGCAGTCACAGTCAAGCGGAAAGAGAAAGCTAAACAAGAAACCCTATAAATTCGTTACAAATGTATTAGATATAAAAAAACAAATGTATTACATTTCACAAAAATTAAAAAACAACAATATATTCTTTTAATTTATACAAATACCCAAAGAAATAATGCATACAAGTATTTGAGTCAAAATAAATAATACATACAAACTATACATTAAAAAAAATAAAATAACATCATACAATTCATACAAATAATATATACATAACACCACCAATAATACATTTCACAAATACATACAAATACTCAAATAAATAATACATACAAACTATATATTACAAAAAATAAATAACATCATATAATTCATACAAATAATATATACATAACACCACCAATAAATAAATCTATACAAACCTACAATTCACCAATTTCACAAATAATCCATACATTTATATACTTATACATCTATATAAACCATACAAACTTTACATCTATATAAATTAACTATCAATTTCACAACATTAACCATCAATAAAAAAAATGAACCCTACATACTATACATCTATATAACTTAACCACCAATTTCACAAATTAATAGATATATTCATCTATATTATTCAAATAAAAAACAATTAAAACATTTATACAAAACTAAATCTCTCAAATCTAAACCTATTACCAAAATATTAAACAAACATTTATAAATCTATATAAAACTACCCAAATACACCTATAAACACAAAAAATATACATATTACCTCCGGAATTTTCTTGAAACGACGACACGTCGTCGGAAAAACCCTCAATCTAGCTTCCAATCCCTCCACTTAGCCAAAAACTTCACATACACAAGATTTATATTAGAAATTTACGATTATAAAGAAAATTTACAAAAAAAGTCGAAATCGGGTCTAACCACTTGAATAACAAGAGTAATGGTGAAGAAGGAGGTAGAAAACGTTGGATTTTGAAGAAAAATGGCCGGATTTTGTGGGTTTAGCCGAGAGAAATCGTGAGAGGAAAAAGAGGGCAGAAATGAGGAAGAGAAGGGTTTCTGCGAGTTAATGCCCAGTTAGACCAGTCTCGACGACATGTCGTCGATATTGGGTTCTTTTATTTTAATTATTTTATTTATTAAATAAAAACAATTTTTTATTATATACCAATCTCGACGACATGTCGTCGAGAAAAGGTATTTTGTTTTAAAAATTAATTTTTTAATATTTTACCAGGCAAAAAAAAAAGGAAAACAAAATTAAAAATAGCAATCTCGACGACATGTCGTCGAGACTAGTTTTCACCTTTTCCCGGTAAGCGCCAAAAGTTTTCACCTTTTCCCGGTTAACCATCCCCGACGACCTGTCGTCGAGAAAAAGTGGCAAAAAAAATTCGCGAGATTGGGAAGCATCGCCGACGACCTGTCGTCGTAACAGGTTGAACCAATCTCGACGACACGTGTCGTCGAGATAGGTCGTCGAAACTGCCTAGATTTCTAGTAGTGACCGCTGCTGATCTGGAGGAATTCCTTCCTTGTCTTGAATTTTGGCCTTCACGTTGTTGATTGTGTCGGAGAGTGATGATCTTACCGGTAAGCGTCTTCACAAAGATCTGCATCTATAGATTCAAAATTACAAACACAATGAGAATCAAAACAACTAATTTCCGTACCAGTTAACAAAATAAACTACAATTGACCAGATCATGAGGAATACACGTAGGGTTTGTAACTCTTTTGTGAGTGATAGATGAATCTATTGGTGAAAACGTTTCCAATTTCGTTACAAAAATACGGAATCAACAAACAATTTCAGATCCAACGGAACAGCCGGATCATACGTGCAACAAATAATCTCATAAAACGATGGATACCTTGAGAGAGAGGGTATTGAATTATTGATTACTGTTGTGGGATGAAAAAGAAAATGGATATGAACGTGAATTTATAGAATGATGAAGTAGAGTCGTGTAGGGTTTGGGTTTTGTGACGCGTGTACGTGAAGACTGATTGATGTCGTGTTGCTGCCAAGTTGTGCACCACACGGCGGGGTATGGAATCTAGAGGGGGAGCGTTGCTGCCCTTGTTTTCCTTTTCTTTGGATTTGTATATATTTGTGGCTACCGTTAGCCATTTTGTGCAATGGTAGCTTTAAAACTTTTTATAGTAAAGGCCTTGGATTCGAATTCTGGCAATAACAAAAAAGGGGTCTGTTGCTAGGTCAGAGAGTTTACCCAGTTGAGGGGTTTCCTTTTTGTGGTGGGCTGCCCTGGATGTTGTAGATGTTGCCCCGGGGAAACCCAATTATCCTAGAATATCTAGGTGTTGCCGTTCAATATATATATATATATATATATATATATATATATATATATATATATATATATATATATTTTTGGCTGGGTTCCGCATATTTTAGGGAGTGTTTTAAAGTGGTTGTGAGTGAAGAAGGGAGAAAATGTTACTGTTCATCTGTATATTTTTGAAAACACAGTTCACCTCTATTAATTTTTAATATTTTTTTAAAGTGGTTGTGAGTGGAAGAGAGAGAAAAGGTGATGATAAAGGTATAAAAAAGTATTATTTAATTAAAAATAAGAGAGAAAATGTAATGATTTTTAGTGTAATTATAGATATAGGGATAAGGAAGCTGATGAGAATGCTCTAATAACCTTTGGGAGTTAGGGTGTTAAAATATTGGTATAATTCTACAACTCCTCAAAAGTTTTAAATGAAGCAGTGAGCGTTAATCCGCGCGTTACGGCAAGGCATGCGTTAAGTCTATTCGGTTTCGAACATAAAATGTTAACAGAAAAATCTTCTAACGATGATATCTTTGAAAATCATGAAAAAGTCACGTAAAAATGAAAAAAAAATGAAAAACGAGTAAATAGTCGTTTAATGATGTCGCGAACAAAAAACCATAAAAATAAAACCGGTTAAAAAAGTTATAAAGAAAAAGATAAATAAAAAACTAAAATTAAAAAACAACATGTGTTTCAGATCAATCGAAAACAACAAAAATAAATAGCAACGTGGGTTCCAGTATTACCTATAACGCTACTGATGTTGTCTGTTACTTATCGGTTTTGTTCGTGAATGCACCTAGACTCGGTATAGTTTAGGATATAAACAAAAAGTTTATTTTTGATGGTTTCGTCACACAAATGGTGTACGATGTAACCCAAAAATAAAGTCGTATTTTATACTGACCGAAAACCATAAAAACGAACACTGATACCGTTTATGATAATACCAATGCCGGCAACGATATTATTCGTTCATTATCGGTTCGGTTCGTTACGGCAACAATACTTGCTATATCTTACGACACAAAAAAATACTTGATTTTGAATACAACTCGGTTTTAAAAAATATATATTATATCGGAATGTTGAAAATTATTCCCTTTTTTTAAGTTAACGAACAAAAATTATTACAAAAAATTGACATTAGTAGAAAATTAAATGTGTTAGATACATACATTATATACAGTATAAGAGGCTAAAAAAAGTTATAAATTTATTTTCTTTATTACTAGGCTCTGATACCAATTCAAGTGATGAATTGGTAAATCAATAAGAACACAATATAGTTGGTTAATCACTCAAACTTTATTGTTAATAAAATCTTACTCAAAAAACTTAATTGCAAGAATAAACCATACGTGGTTTATATAGCTAATGTAACATCCTAAAATTTAAAAGCTCGCGAAACAAGTCAAATAAAGCTCGAGGTTAAAAATGAAAATTTGAAGTTTTAGAACCATAACGGACTGTCACGGACGGTAACGGTCCGTTACGAGACATGACGGACCGTCAAAGAATGGTAACGGTCCGTTACGGGTTGAGCAAGGGTTTAACCGGAGAATGACACGTGTCCTGTGACTCATCAGGGCAAAATGACGCGTGTAAACCCTATGACAGACCGTCATGAGGGGTAACGGTCTGTTACGGGTCATGACGAATCGTCAGGAAAAGATAACGGTCTGTTACATAGTGGCGAAGGACTTGGCGGCTAAGGAACAAACGGTGACGGACCGTCACCGTTGGTAACAGTCCATCACAGACCAAGGATTTTGCCTATAAATAGATGGCAATGGACATTCACTTTTCTCACAACAAAACACAAACCACATTCACACACACACGAATTTGTGAAGGAGCAAGGAACCCGGTGCGGTGCGTTTAAGTACGAGTGCGGTATGCTGCGAGTACAGTTCGAGTTCGGAGAAGCGTTTAAGCGAGGAACGAACTTAGGAACTACCCGAGGATACTGTAAGTACACTAGACCCGTACCCTAGACACGATTATGTGAATTACGTGTTCAAATAATATGTGCTATGTACCCTAGACACGATTATGTGAATTACGTGTTCAAATAATATGTGATATGTGATATGACAAGGGTACGGGGTAATGAAAAGTTAGTCTAGACACTAAACGGGATTAATGGAGTAGTCTCAACGTATTCAAGGGGTGGTGGATACGCCGCTGGTACTTCCTATATATAAACCTCTTTGATATTTCATGGCAAAACCATTATGAATGTTTAGGGGTATAGATTAAAAGACAGTAATAAAAAATATAGTAAACGAACAGGAGAATATCCGACCGGTATGTAGTTATCTGACAAACGGAATGTTCTGTCTAAGGAAATAGTGGTGTATAAATCTCTCCTAGACCCGTCACTCTTTCCTGGGAACATCTCTGTTGGAGGTCCTGCTCTGCAAGAAAAATCACCCCAGTTTACAATATATGACGAATAAGAATATATGATGAAAGTATATCATGCATAATGAATATATTAAATACATGATGAGTATGAATATATGAAATGCATGATGAATACATGAATGCACGATGATACGTGCAAACATGAATAAGTATGAGAGAACGAGTCTAAACCCTAAAATGGAATAACGGAGTACTCACGAAGCGTTAAAAAGGGTGGTGGATACGCCGCTGGTACTTCCTATATATAAACCCTTTTTAATGCAACGTGGAGAAACCGTTACAAAGTTTTAAGGTAAAGACTGGTTGGAAAGTAAATCAAGCATATACGTGAAATGAATCAAATGCTTGATACATTTAGGAGGCTGTGAGTCTAAGATACTCAAGGTCTCAATTGAAATAAGATACCTTTATATCTTGTCGACTTAATTCAATGCCATTGCAAGAATTTGTTGTAATCATTGGAATGGACCGGTTATCTTCACATGCTGTAACGATTATATGCAATCAGAAGATTATACGATTCATGACGCCTACAAGAAAGGAAGTGAGTGTCATTGGTGAACGACGGAACAAGATCACGCTATGTACGCTGGCCAAGATAAGTAGCTACGTGAGACAAGGTCATCAAGCCTTCTCAGCCTACATAGCTGATGTAAAAATGAAAGGGAAAGAACTGGATCAAGTTCCAGTAGTAAAAGAATTCCCAGAAGTATTCCTAAACGACCTTCCAATTGCTCCACCTGAGAGAGAGGTCGAATTCAAAGTTGATTTGATTCCTGAAGCTAAGCCGATAGCTAAAGCTCCATACCGGTTAACTCCGACAGAGATGAAGGAATTAATGTCACAACTACAAGAGTTGTTAGACAAGAGATTTATACGTCTAAGTGTATCCCATTGGGGTGCACCAATTCAGTTCGTGAAGAAGAAAGACGGTAAGCTGACTATCAAGAATAAGTATCCCTTACCTATAATTGATGACCTGTTTGATCAATTACAAGGATCAAGTTGGTTTTCCAAGATTGACTTGAGATCCGGTTATCATCAATCATCAGGTCAAGATACAAGAAGAAGATGTACCTAGGACAACATTTAGAATTCGTTATGGAAACTATGAATTTGTAGTGATGCCGTTTGGAGTGAAGAATGCTCCAGCAGTTTTCATGGACCTAATGAATAGAGTATACCGGCCAATGTTAGACAAATTCGTTATTGTCTTCATTGATGACATCCTGATTTAATAAAGGAATGAAGAAGAGCATGCACAACACCTTCGTGAAGTACTTAGTACTTTACGGAAGGAGAAATTGTACGCCAAATTCTCAAAATGTGCATTTTGGTTGAGGGAAGTTCAATTTCTGGGTCATGTTGTAAACGCAGAAGGTATCTCAGTAGACCCAGCAAAGGTAGAGGTCGTAATGAAATGGTCTCCACCTAAGAATCCGTCGAAAGTTAGAAGTTTCTTAGGATTAGCTGGCTATTATAAAAGGTTCATCAAGGACTTCTCTAAGATAGCCACCCCATTAACTAAGCTAACTCGAAAGAACTCGAAATACGAATGGAATGCGGCACAAAAGAAGGCATTCCAGATATTGAAAGAAAGATTGACACAAGCTCCGGTTATGGCATTGCCAGAAGGAGTAGACGACCTTGTCGTGTATTCTGACGCTTCCAAGCTTGGATTAGGATGTGTTCTGATGCAAAGAGGAAAGGTGATAACATGTGCCTCTCGACAGCTAAAGACACATGAAGCAAACTATCCAACTCATGATCTGGAATTAGCTGCGGTGGTATTCGCACTAAAGATCTGGAGGCATTACTTGTACGAAACGAAGTGCACAATTTACACAGACCACAAAAGTCTTAAGTATTTCTTTGACCAGAAAGACTTAAATATGAGGCAACGGCGATGGTTAGAACTGGTCAAGGATTATGACTGTGAAATTCTATATCACCCCGGAAAGGCCAACGTGGTAGCCGATGCTCTAAGCCGCAAGGAAGAGCATCATCCTATTCGGGTGAAAGCATATAAGTTAGTGATAACTCCTGATTTCATGAGCTAGCTTCGAGACTCACAAATCGAAGCATTAAAAGGTGAGAATATTAAGAAAGAAAGAATGGCTGGTTAGGAGAAGTTTTTAGAAGAGAATGAATATAAATTCAAGACTCGATTTGGTCGCATGTGGGTACCACGATCAGGTGATTTTAGACTTAAGATTCTTGATGAAGCTCATAAATCACGATATTCTATTCATCTGGGTACTACAAAAATGTACCAAGATCTGCGCAAAGATTATTGGTGGCCCGGAATGAAGTTTGATATCATGAAATATGTAGCTAAATGCTTAACTTTCCTTCAAGTTAAAGCAGAACATCAGAAGCTATATGGAAGATTACAACCAATAGAAATCCCAAAATGGAAGTGGGAACATCTCACTATGGACTTCATAACCAAGCTACCAAAGACAGCTAGGGATTATGATACCATTTGGGTGGTTGTAGATCGGTTAACTAAGAGTGCTCATTTCTTAGAAATACATGAGACATACTCTTCAAAAAAGTTAGCTGATTTATTCATCAAAGAGATTGTTTCAAGACATGGAGTGCCAGTCTCGATTGTCTCTGATCGAGATACTCGTTTCACTTCACGTTTCTGGAAGAAGTTCCATGAAGAGATGGGAACTAGATTACTGATCAGCATGGCATATCATCCTCAAACTGACGGTCAAAGTGATTACAATACAACTCGAAGATATGCTACGTGCTTGTATAATCGATCTCGGTGAAAGTTGGGATAGTCATTTACCCTTAGCAGAATTCTCGTACAATAATAGCTACTATTTCAGTATTGGTATGCCACCATATGAGATGCTATATGGAAGGAGATGTCGGACTCCCGTATGTTGGGGAGAAATTGGTCAGAAATAATTGGGCAGCAAAGAAATAGTTCAAGCCACGTTAGAAAAGCTTGATTTAATCAAAGCACGTTTGAAAGCTGCATAGGATAGACATAAGTCATACGCAGATAAGAGACGTAGACCAATAGAATTCCAAGAAGGAGATTACATCATGTTGAAAGTGTCTCCTTGGAAAGGTCTATTCCGATTCAAGAAACGTGGAAAGTTAAGTCCGCAATTTATTGGTCCTTTCAGAATCATCAAAAAGGTTGGAAAAGTAGCCTATCAATTAGAGCTACCTGAAGAATTGAATAAAATACACAACACATTTCATGTATCTTATTTAAGGAAATGTTTGGCTGATGAAACAGCACACGTTCCATTAGAAGAGATAGAAGTTGATAATAAACTAACCTATGTGGAAGAACCTACCAAGATTCTAGATACAAAAGAAAAGCAATTACGTCATAAAACAATTAAACAAATGTTAGTGCAATGGAAGCACAGAAAAGGATCCGAAATGACTTGGGAAAGTGAAGATGAAATGAGAAGAAGTTATCCTCAAATATTTAAGGACTAACAGGTTTCGAGGACGAAACCTAAATTAAAGGGGGAGAGTTGTAACATCCCAAAATTTAAAAGCTCAAGAAACAAGTCAAACAAAGCTCAAGGTTAAAAATGAAAATTTGAAGTTTCAGAACCATAACGGACCGTCACGGACGGTAACGGTCCGTTACGAGACATGACGGACCGTCACAGAATGGTAACGGTCCGTTACGGGTTGAGCAAGGGCTTAACCGGAGAATGACACGTGTCATGTGACTCATCAGGGCAAAGTGACGCGTGTAAACCCTATGACGCACCGTCATGAGGGGTAACGGTCCGTTACGGGTCATGACGTACCGTCACGAAGGGATAATGGTCCGTTACATAGTGGCGAAGGACTTGGCGGCTAAGGAACAAACGGTGACGGACCGTCACCGTTGGTAACGGTCCGTCATCATTGGTAACGGTCCGTCACGGACCCAGGATTTTGCTTATAAATAGATGGCAATGGCCATTCACTTTTTTCACAACAAAACACAAACCACATTCACACACACGAATTTGTGAAGGAGCAAGGAACCCGGTGCGGTGCGTTTAAGTACGAGTGCGGTACGCTGCGAGTACGGTTTGAGTTCGGAGAAGCGTTTAAACGAGGAACGAACTTAGAAACTAACTGAGGATAATGTAAGTACACTGGACCCGTACCTTAGACACGATTATGTGAATTGCGTGTTCAAATAATATGTGCTATGTGATATGTGATATGAAAAGGGTACGGGGTAATGAAAAGTTAGTCTAGACAATAAATGATCGGAGTTGAGAGGCACACAGAATGAAGCTTCTTGAGGAGGGAACGATCGGAGTTGAAAGATCCCTATATGATATGATGTAATCATATCATCTTTTGTAAAATAATAATTATAAATGAAAAATATACCTTAGCAATTTAATGGCAATGTTTTGATAAACTGTGATCGTTTTTCGCAATAAAATACTCTGATAAAATGAAGAGATAAGTAGGGTGTTTCAGCTAACCAAACACGTTAGACTACGAATAGGAAAAATAAACAATAGGAATATAATAATAATAAACCTAACAACTTAATCATACTCAATTAGAAAGTATTGGCCGACCCAGTGTATCTGCATGACTTGTGCATTGCACGCCAAGTCACAGCCTAATAGAAAACTTGCGAACATAATGAAAAAAAAAATTTCGAATTAAAATAGTAACCTTTCAATTAAAATTAAAGATCATTAATTTTACTGTTGTCTAAATCTTATATTTTTATTTTATATATATAGGCAAAGGGTAAAATAAAAACCTTGTTAAATTGAAGAAATCTTGTAAACCCATTTCCTTGGCCTATAATGCTCCACGTGTCTATGTCTTACTTTATTGTTCAAGGTTAATTTAGTAAATTCATCTTTTATCTTGAGAATTCTAGTTTGCTAACTGATTTGTAAGAACATTCCCTTTTATACTTTTGGTTTGTTTTCAAATCTTTTCTTATACCTTCTCATCTTACCTTGTACGAGATTATTTTCTCTCATTTAATTCATTTTGCTTTCCCCATACCTTTCACCTACTTTATATCTACCATTTTGAAATCCAAACCTCCATCTTCAATGCTTTCTTCTTCCATTAATGGCATCATCTTTGTCACACCCCGCCTAGGGCGGAAACACGGGGCGTGGCGATCCATGGTGTTCATAGCCTTTGATTACAACAAACGACTTCTAGTGCATTCATAATCAAAGGTTTCAAGTTGTTACAAGAAAACATAAATTGTTTCCATATAGTTGTTACATGCCAAAGGTACCGTACTTAAATTCCAAAGTATACGGTTTTTCATACAACAAGTTTGTCGACTATTACTTAGACGTCTCTAGGTTATTCCAGGATGTCTCCAAAAGATGTTCTACGTGTGTGCATGCCCATGCACCGTGAGTCTAGTTACCTGAGAAATACATGCTAAAATATCAACATAAAGTTGGTGAGTTCGCAGGTTTAAGTAAGTAGAAAAATATGTTTCCTTCGGACTACGATATTTCCCATCATGTTTAGTATTGTTGATCAAACAATACTTATGTATGTGCATCGTTACCATGAGCTACCATAACCGACACTTGACGTTTGTGTATGTGCCCCGCCCAATGTTCTGTCATGAAACATTGTAAGTGTGTATGGACAGTATGCACCCGCTTTGACCTCTAATCAAGGTTGGAGCGACTAACCACGGGTGGGGGTGTCAACCCAAATAGATCTATTCATGCGTTCCATGTCTGAACTAGCTAACGGTTATAGTATTCTCAGGGACTTAGTATGACAGTAAGTACTCATGTAATAATCAGTTTATGTACTCGTATCCAAATATGAGCTATGTATTCTCCCCCGCATGTTTAAAAATCATTTAAATCATAGTAAAAGTGGGGTCGTGAAGACTCACCGTACCTAACGAAGTGGTGAGTGATGATGTATGCAGTAAGTCCAACCAGTATCTGATCTATCCGTGCCCTAAATTATTTAAGACACCTTAGGTCCTATGTAGTTCTTTAAGTGTGGATTTGTCACATGACCAATACCCTGAAGTCTTGACCCTTGCCTTGCAATAGTCTACAAGGGTCCGACCCGATCGCTGTTGGTGATACGACTTGTTGTTCAAGTAGTTATATTTATTAAAATCCCCTTAATAAATATTATGGTTCGGTCTCGTAGTTATCAATATTTTGTTTTTGGCTTAAGTCATGATAATAAATATATTATATATATTTATTATAAAATAGTTGCACAAGTGTTATAAAGTAATTATTGTATTACTTTATTTTTCTAACTTATTTCAATTACTTTTACTTATGTATCTATATAAACCTCTGATTATTAATTTTAGCAAAAATTAATATATATGTAATTTATAGATGTATGCTAATTTTATAAAATAAATTATAAAATTTTTCATGCCCCTTTTTCCTTGTAATAATAATAATGAAACAACTTTATTATTATTATTATTATATATATGTTATCACCATTAAAAAGCTTTACTTATTACTTTTATGCAATTTTATAAAATGATTTATAAAACATTTTACCTATTATTCTTTTGTATTAATAATTTTCACAAATATAATATTAATACCATTATCATTTAAATGAGAGTTATTTATAGAAATAATGTTTAATAATAATTATTAACCATAATACCTAGGCTTTTATACTTTCTAACCATTATCCTTTTCGTTAAAAACCCGTTTTTTCCATATTATTTAAAAATAATTATCGGGTATGATCGTTTTGTAAACATATCACCAACTAAGTGTATGATGATAAAAATAGGTCGAGTGTTCACGTAAAAAGTCGAGAGAGAAGGTAGCAGAGGTGACGCGAGACCCGGTTTCTCCTCGTGACGTCCCGTATCACTCGGTGAGCTCCCTAAACAACCCGTATGCCTCGTGTAACCGTAACTCGGTGCCCGTAGGTGCGTATCGAAGACCTGTAACAATCGGCGGAACTTGGTTCTTGTCCCGTAAAAACCCGTAATGGTGGCGGAGGACCTTGGGGCTGTGACGGTTGGAGGTGGTGGTGTACTACGGTGGTGGAGGGTGGTGTCGTGCGGTGGCGGGTGGCGGAGTGGTGTGGGGCTGCTATCACCGTCGGGGCTGGAGTGGAGGTGATGTTGGTGCTCGATGGTGGTGTCATGGTGTTGTGATGGCGGTGTGATGGGGCTGCCGAAAAGGGGGTAAGGGGAGGTGAAGGTGGTGGAGGTTAGCAACTAAGGAGGTGGAGGGATGGTGCTGCGGCTGTTCGTGGAACCGAGGGGGAGGCAAGGGGGGTTTCGGTGGTGATTGCCGAGGAGGAACAAGGAAGTGAAGGTGGTGGTCGGGTGAAGTGCCGAGAGGGAGCAAGAGAGGGTGGAAAGGTGTGAGTTGAGTGTGAGTCCATGGTGGCCTTGTATGGGTTATATATACACTCCATTATGGTCATTACCCACTAGGTGTTATGTCCCAAAGAGACATGATGGTCCCCTTGAGACAAGAATGTATCATGCAAAGGGAACAAGCACCACAACTAGAGAAAGATCCCATGGAAGTTTGGCCGAGAAAGGTGGCGCTTGGTGGGGGGGGGGGGTAGGGTAGGGGTGTGTAGTGTGGAGTATTACCCGCTTGTTTCTAGTTCGGTATAATACCCGCATGTCGTTGTTTCCATTTGTTATTACGTGTCGGGGATAAGCCGTATAAAAATATTACAGGTTTAGTAGTTCGAATAAAATACGTGTCCGTTGTCATATGTTTAGATTTTATCCGAGTGGGTATTCTCTACTATTTAAAATATAAAGAGAGCATTCCGAGGTGTTTAAGTTTTTATTTTTAGTTTATCACCAACGCGATATGGGGTTCGATGTGTCTCGAGAATTTCTAATATTTCCTGTGTGGTTGGTCTCTACTGGACCGAGTTAGACTTAATTAATTAAAATTAGTCTAATATGTGAAGTCTCGTGTAATTATATTTAAATAATTGTGTGATGAAATTACCAGTTGTCACAATCTTTAACTTCTAGTGAGTTAATTTCTTTAATGGATTCTGATTCGATGAGTATGTTTCTGATCCTTATTTAATGGAATCCCCAACTCATGTTTTTCCTCACAACCTCCCTGAATATGTTGTAATAGATGTTGACCCGACAATCGTTGTTAACAATCTTCAAGGTAACGGTTCATGTGTTCTTAATATTTTCTTTATCTATTTTCTAATTTTTTTTTTGTTTTTTGTGTTTAGATGAATCGTTTTTTTATCTTTACTTGTATGAAAATTCTTCAATCCATTGCAATTCTATTGTTGAAATTCAATCAGACGATTAAAATGCTATTCATGATTCTCAGTCCGGATAAATACCTCAGTTCTCACCTCCTCGTTCCATTCCAGATGATGATCCAGGTTTTTTTAACGTATGTTATTTTTATCGTAACTTCATTTTATCTTTTATTTTCTTATATTTTTTTCTAATATGTTATTTATTTATTTATTATTTTATCTTACTTTATTAGATATTCATTCCGGAGATATACCTCAGTTATCATCAAATCGGTCTATTGCAGATGGTAATCCACGTTTTTTAACATATGTTATTTTTAGAGTTACTTTATGTTATCTTTTGTTCTTTTTTTTTTTCTAATCTGTTATTTATTTTTATTTTTATCTTACTTTAGTATACCAATGCCCAGATACTTTTTCTACTTACTTATCTCCCAATGGTACTAAGATGTAGTCTTCGATTGTTAGCTCTGAGTATAAGCTAGTTGTAGGTTCTATATTCCTCACATTTGAACAAGTCCTTTCCATACCACAAGTATGGTGAGAAAGTAGGTTTTTCCATTCGTAAAGGTCAATGCAAAAGATGGAAGAGTATTATTACTCACAAATACTTACGTTGTAACAGAGCTGGCAAACCACAAATTAAACGTAAATTTGATACTTTGCAAAAACCTTCTACTCGTGTTAGGCAGTGTACTTACACTCTTATTGACTGTCCCGTCAACATATGTGTCAACTTTTGCCAAAATACATCCCGTTTTATTTTGTTAAGTTTTCATGAGGATCACAACCACTCTCTTATTGATGTCTTCAATCGTGATCTCACAAAGATGTCTCGTAAACTTTCGTTTTCAACCAAAAAGTTTATTCATAATATGAGCATTAATAGAGTTGGTCCTGTAAAATCTCACAGATATTTGGTTTTATTGTTAGGGGGGGCACCATCATGTACATGGTACTGTATCTGATTTCAAGAATTTTAGCAAATCTTTACGAGTTTATATTGGTGATCGAGACTCCTAGTTGGTTGTTGATCGTTTTCGTGATCGTCAAAAAAATTTACCAGATTTCTATTTTGATTTACTTGTATCTAATGGCAAGCTGAGGTCTATATTTTAGGCTGATGAGATCTCCAAGTTGAACTACGAAGCTTTTGAAAACGTTTTAGCGTTTGATGCAACTTATCAAACCAACAAGTAAGTTGGCTAAATTTTACATATCAATCACTTTATACACATGTAAGGAATTTTTTTTTTCATATGTAACTGTTGATTATTAAATTTATACATATATAAGAAACATATCCATAAAATTTATGAAATTTCCAGTTTCAACACCTTATACTTATGTAAGAAAAAAAAATGCATATGTAGTAAAGTAAGTAGAAATTTTTGTAATCAAGTTTATACATATGTAATATTTATATTTTGATACTTTTACATATGTAATAATTCTATTGAAATTTGCACACATTACTTTTTACATATGTTACTAATCGAATTTACATATGTAATTTTTAAATATTAATATAGTTTTTACTTTGTAACAGACATTGAATTATTAAATTTATACATATGTAAGAAACATATCCATAAAATTTATGAAATTTCCAGTTTAAACACCTTATACTTATGTAAAAAAAAGATGCATATGTAATAAAGTAAGTAGAAATTTTTGTAATCTAGCTTATACATATGTTCCAACGTGAAATTGAATATGTAATATTTATATTTTGATACTTTTACATATGTAATAATTCTATTAAAAATTTCACACATTACTTTTTACATATGTTACTAATCGAATTTACATATGTAATTTTTAAATATTAATATAGTTGTTACTTGTAACAGACATTGAATTATACAGACATTGAATTATTAAATTTATACATATGTAAGAAACATATCCATAAAATTTATGAAATTTCCAGTTTAAACACCTTATACTTATGTAAGAAAAAAAAAGATGCATATGTAATAAAGTAAGTAGAAATTTTTGTAATCTAGTTTATACATATGTTCCAACGTGAAATTGAATATGTAATATTTATATTTTGATACTTTTACATATGTAATAATTCTATTGAAAATTGCACACATTACTTTTACATATGTTATTAATCGAATTTATATATGTAATTTTTAAATATTAATATAGTGGTTACTTGTAACAGACATTGAATTATACTCTGCACTTTATTTATTTTTTCATATCTTACTATTCCAGGTATAATATGATTTTTGTGCCATTCACCGGTGTGGATCACCACAAAAATTGTGTCACCTTTGGAGTTGGTTTGATCTTTAGTGAAACCATTGAATCTTATAAATGGTTGCTTTCCTCTTTTCTTAGTGCTCATGGGAAACAACCTACGCTCATTTATCGGATCAAGATCCTTCCATGCGTCAAGCCATTTTACAGGTGTTTCCTGAATCTCGTCACAGGTTATGTATGTGGCATGTGATGAAGAAGCTCCTATCTAAGGTATTTATTTTCTATTTATGAATTTTTTACATATTAACACCCTCTTCTTATATCTTATACATTTGTTCCCATAGATTTCTAGTACTTTGTTAGAGAATACAGATATTAGGTCTTCTTTACATCGACTTGTTTGGAGTGTGTATATCAAACCTTCCACCTTTGAAAATTGATGGCATGAACTTATTGAATGGTTTGGACTGCAGGATAATCAATGGCTAAATGATATGTTTCAAATTCGCGATCGTTGGGTTCGAGCATATTTTATTGATATCCCCATGTGCTGTTTAATGAAGACCACTTCACGTTGTGAGAGTTCTAATTCTTCCTTCAAAGTCAACTCTAGTAGTGCGAATACCCTCGTGCAGTTCATGTTGTGTTTTGAAACTCGTCTTGATAGTCAAAGGTATCGCCAAAGAGTCGCTGAATTTAAATCTGCTTCTATTACTTTCCAAAGTCACTATGATTTTCCCATTGAGAAACATACCTTTGATTATTTCACTCACACTATATTCCTTGAAGTTCAGAAAGAAATCATTAAGGGGAAGTTTTCTTGTTATATATCCAATACTCAAGTAGTTGATGGCATGTTTGTTTATTCTGTTTCCCATCTGGACAGACGTAACCATCTAACCAACACTTTCCAGGTAAATGTTTGCTTCGCCTTTTTTTACACACTAATTCATTCGATATAATTTATATAACATATGTAATATAGTAATTTTACATATGTAACTACCAATCCCACTAATATTTCAATATTATATAATCTTATTTGTTATGTTATTTTTTCATAGGTTAAATTTGATCGTTCTGACTATTCTGCTACATGTTCATGCATGGGTTTACGTGTATTGGTTATCCATGTCGCCATGTATTATATGTTTATAGGCTCAATGCAGTTGATAGTATCCCTTCACGATATATCGCTAATCGGTGGAGAAGGGATATTCTTCCCAAGCGGATCTTTTCGATTCAAAACCGATACGATGTAAACAACAACCCCCAATCTATTTTGAGGAGCCAGATTTTGGATTTAATAACTGAGTGTGTTGATGTGTTAAGGGGTGATACTGATGCTCTTACTGTATTTGCTAACTAGTTGAAAGAAATCAAATCTAATATTTTATATAAGGGACATCGTGATGCAGAAGCTATGGAAGCACATGATACTGTTGTTGAAGAATTGATTGCTTAACCCATAGATGTTGAAATCTCAATTACTAATCATGATGGTATTCATAACAAAAGTTGCGGCAAGCATCGTCGTATTATTGGTCCTGCTGAATCGCAGCTTCAGAAGCCTCCAAAAGTCCCGAGACTTTGCAGAACTTGTATGAAATATGTTACAGATCATGATTCTAGGAATTGTAAGAAAAAGAACAAGGTGCAAGCTGATGATATTGATCAACTAAACACAAGGAACAACATGGATTCCACTACTTAAGTGTTTCCTTCTTTCATTGTTAATACGCATGGTTTTTTTTTTGTGGTTTTCCATCTAGTACTTGCAATTTTATTTTGAAAAGTTATTACCTTCTAGTAACAGTTTGTGGGTTTTATACCCAGATTATTGTTACGTATGTAACAAATTTATTTATAGATGGATGTCTTTTTAGTAAACTTTATGTTGATTTCCCCCATTTACTATGTTAAGACATGTTTTAATTTTTGCTGAAAACCAATGCTACTAATGTTTTCAGTTTTATTTGTTTGTTTATGCTATTTTTTCTTCTTCTTGCCCATTATTGCTTATCACATTGTTACATACGTTAGCAACTACAGTATATGCTTACATTAAATATTAAATTACTTTTTTCTTACATAAATAAAGCAATAAATATCTCAATAATGGAACATTTCCTAATGTAGTCCCTTATTTTAAAAACCACTATCCAAGTTAATAAAGTTGGATTTAATAAAAAGTTCACTAGCTTTTAGTCACATCAATCAACATCTCAATACTTCTTCTATAATTTTATTGCTAAAATGATTTCCTACCTTTTTTTTTCTCATCCTCACATCCTCTTTCTAAATTATGTCTTCTTCCTCAGGAACCACCAGATTTGGCAGATTTTGCAAAACTTGTAAAGTCTATGGTGCATATCATGATTCTCACCACTGTAAGATTAAACAGGAATTCAGGCCTCCATCTACTATTCTTAATGTCCCAAAGTCAGAACCCCAAGAACTAGCCCCTAACCCAATCATCCATCCATTTCCAGTTAAAACTGAATATATTCCTAAACCCGAGACTTCAATGGAGGAACCTCATTCTCTAACTTTTGAAGACCCTGCATTCTAGAACGAAGTTGCTTCATTATGTGATTCTATTTCATCCTTGGACCATAAGTTGCAAGATATTATGTGGGGTCTAACAAAAATATTCCTTTACAGACCAACATGGTCAATACATTCCATGTCAATGCAATCACTGCCAATGACATCCTTTCTTGTCCTGGTAAATCAAGACAAGTCGTAAAACATTTTACGTGTCAAAACCATTTTCTTCTCTTTCTTTAAAACATTACAAGGTGGTTATCTTTCTAGAGTAGTACCTCCAACAGATATGTTCCCAGGAAAGAATGACGGGTTCAGGAAGGATTTATACACCACTCTTTCCTTAGACATAACATTCTGTTTGCGAGATAACTACATATTGGTCGGATGGTTACCTTTTATTTCATAACATAAACATTTCTCTTGCAACATCATGGATACTGGCTCACGGATTTAAACTAATGGCATACAGTATCTAAAGCATTCATAACACATGCATCATACCCAAAACATTTAAAAACGTTTAAAAAGGGCAATCATAGAACTCACCTCTAACTTCCTTCCTGTTTAGATAACTTTAACCTTTGCTAACGTAAATAGCACAATGACTTGGATTAGGGTCCTAAGTCATTACAACATTACTCAATCATGAGTTCCTAGCTTAGTGAAAATAACCAAGTCATTAGAAACTAGTCAAAACATTACCTAAGGACTATCTCTTTCGTATTAGGGTTTAAAGCTGGAAACCAAACTTTTTTACGTGAACGGGGGCTTGGGAATTAACATCAAATATTAAGTGTGTGTTTAAATATGTTTAGGTAACTCAATAAGGTTTTTATTATAACCACCCCATATATATATATATATATCTATACTATATAATAAATAAATGTTTTGATGGGACACTTGTCACTCTCTCATGCATCCTTAACTTTTTTTCTCGCCTCTCTCTCCTATTAATTATAAAAAAGTTTTTTAATTATTTTTATAATTTTCTTGTTTCCCGCTTCTCTCTCCTATTAAATAATAATGTTTTATATAATTCTTTAAAAAAAATGTTTTTTCATAAATCTATACTCTATAATAAATAAAGATTTTGGTGAGACAAATTTCCCGCCTCTCTCTTCTATTAATTGCAAAAATTTTATTTAATTGTTTTTTAATAAATTTTTTTCGTCTCTCTCTCTTATTAAATAATAATGATTTTTATAATTATTAAACGTTTTTTATTTAAAAAAATATAGGTTTGTTCATAAAACATTTATAGAAATCAAACATTTTTTCATTCTTTTTATAAAACATTTTTAAAAAGTAACTATATGACGTTTCTAAAATTTGTATTAAAAAACTATGTAATATGCCATAAATATGTAATATGTAAAAATTTATTATTAAGTATATAATATTGCATTTATTCAACTCGTGTAATACACGAGGTTTCTAACCTAGTATGTAATATGTAAATCTTTATTACTAAGTATATTTAACATTGCATTTATTCAACTCGCGTAATACACCAGGTTTCTAAAGTTTAATATGAATTAACATTTATCAGTTACATAAAAAAAATTAATACTTAGCTAAAAAAATGATTTAAAAATTAACTTAACAGAATGTATAACTGTCACGTAATATTTTATTCAACCCGTGTAATACACGGGTTTTTAAAGACATAATTTTTTTACTACTAAATATATAACATTACATTTATTCAACACGTGTAATACACGGGATTCTAACCTAGTATATATATACTACGTTATGTACCCGTGTATTACACGGGTTGCAAAAATTTAAATTATATAAAACATAAATTTAGAAATAAACGAAACAGAAAAGAAATTACATACTACATTAAATAACAAAAAAAAGTTAAGTTTCTATAGATTTTCATAAATTTCTAAAAAATTCAAACACGGGTTGAATAATGAAAACCTTATAATTCAAAAATGTGTAAATATTTCTTATAACTGAAATTACATATCACATATAATAATAAAAAATAAAAGTTTATAATTATTATTCACAACTGATACAAATATTGCTTTGTCATCTATACATCTTTTTTTCTGAAAAAGAACACATTATGTTAATGAACCATAAGATGAAAATAAAATAATAGATAACATTTAATAATCAATGATCCTCAAGAATAACAATTCTCTAAGGCCTAATTTATGTTTTTAAAAGTGATCAGAAGGACATGTTAAGTAACTTTTCAAAACAAGCTTAGATAAAAAGAGCAAAAATCATGTTGAGTTTGGGTTTTTAAAATAAAAAAAATTAATACTCAGCTAAAAAAATGATTTAAAAATTAACTTAACAAAATGTATAACTGTCACGTAATATTTTATTCAACCCGTGTAATACATGGGTTTTTAAAGACATAATTTTTTTACTACTAAGTATATAACATTACATTGATTCAACACGTGTAATACACGAGATTCTAACCTACTATATATCTATACTATATAATAAATAAATGTTTTCAGTGCCACGTGTCGCCTCCATATTGATTCTCATAATTTTTTTCCCGCCTCTCTCTTTTATTTAATGCACTTCTATCTTATTTAATGCACTTTTATCACTTATTATAAGAAACTTTGAAAATTAATTATGTAACTTTTATTTCAATCAAATAATAAATGAAAGTCAAATTACATTAAATATTAACGTATTTTTGAAACTCAATTATATATTAATTTTTACATATTTTGAGTTTGTTTCTATTCTTAGTATATGTAATATATTTTTACACCTGTAAAATATATACACAAAGATTTAAAAATTTTATATATTGATATTTTTCTCGTGTGTAGACACGGGATATAAACTAGTATATATATATATAAAGATAAAGGAAGGGAATAGTATAGTTATAAGTTTTCTTATTTTGGTCACAAAAGTATAAGCTTGCTCATTTTGGACACAAAATTTGATTTCACGTTTTGTTATTTATTTGTTTGTTTAAGGAGGAAATAGTATAGTTTTTATTTTCTCATTTTCGCACAAAATTTTAAGTATTCTCAGCCACAAAATTTCCTTCCAAGTTTTGTTTGTTGTTGTTTTTTTTTCTTTCAATATTTCAGTTTTAGGTTTTTGTTTTATTAACGTTACATTATGTTTATCGTTGCGTCTGTGTTTGTATTCAGACTTTTCAACGTTCGCTTTACAACGGAGTACGCTTTCGGGTTTTACAACGGAGTGACAGTCACTTTTACGAATGAGTACGACTTCTATGACAGAGTACACATTCGGGTTTTACGGCGGAGTGACGCTAACTTTTACAACTGAGTATGCTTTAGGGTTTTACGGCGGAGTGACATCCGTTGCGACGTGTTTTTTTATTTGCATTTTGATATTCAGGATCGTGCCACCGCCGACCCAGTTTCGACATATTTTTTTTTGGTTTTGTGCTTTCTTTCCGTTGTTTTGGGTTTTTAAGCGTGTAAGTGTTTCTGTGACCTAAGTTTGCAATCAGTTTCTTGATGTCTTAAGGTTTTACGTCAAAATGACCGCGGTTGCAACGTGTCTTTAGATATTTTGGATATGACAGAACCCCCACGCATCATGTCAGGAGGTTTTTTGAAAAATAAAAAAAACGTTACAATTTATTACCGGCATACAGGCTACCACCCCTGTTTCAAATTCAAATCTTTTACCCCCCACTGTCCGATCCCCAATCTCCCAATTTCCGACACAAATTCAAACAGAAAACCTTCAAACTCACCGGAAAATTAAAATAAAAACCTAGATCCAGTTTCAGAGATACAGAATGATGGAATCGAGACAACAAAAACAGCAAATTCCATCATCCCCGTTCCCAAATCCCTCATCATCTTCTTCATTACTCCGAGACATTTCCAATTTCAAAACCCCTAAACCACAACGGCGTTCGCAAACAAACCCTAGCTTCAAATTTGAATCTCCTTGTCCCCAATTCTTCACTGCTTCTAAACAAACACCTAAATCATCATACTCAACGGTCCGTCGCCGCCCTAGGTATTCCCTTGCTGCTCAAAAACTGAAAGCGGTGGAACTAGAGCAATCAAAATCATCAAGGAAAACTCAAACGAGCAAAGAGAAGTCGTTGAAGTCGTTGGCTAAGTCTCTTACAGTTTGGCTCAATTTCTTATTTGAAAACCCCAGGTTCTAACCATTTATTTTAATTAAATGTCACACCCTATGTAGTTTGAAGTTTTATTGCATAAGGCTTCTTAATTAGTTTAATTAACTTGTAGGACTAATTTCCAATGGTATCCATGTGTGTTAAATTGGTGTCCCTCCAGGTCTAGGGTTCAAGTTCCGCGGTGGACAGTGGTGTTAGAATTAGGAGTAGATTAGGTTGCTGTTAAAGAAAATACTCCGTTTTATACAGCAATATTACCTGTACCACCCACCTGTTATTGCAAGTGATTAGCTAATTATGATTATTCAATCTCACTTTCAAAACACATCCCAGCATCCCTAAGACTTTATTTCTTGGTCCTTAGTTTTTATTTGACTTATTATATAAACTTTTAGGTCTTGTGGAGTTGAGGTATCAAGATTTACAGGTGAGGAGTTGTCTGATGTGGCATCAGATGTGGCGTTTTTGGGTGCGAAGAGGGATAGTGTGTCTCATGGTGGAGTGGACATTGATCGAGAGTGGCGTGGGCCCAAGCGCAGGAAGGATATTTTATGGGTTCATAAGGGTAAAACGGGAAGCAAGTTTTCAAGTTCCATGTATTCCCGTTTGCAGGTTTCACTTGAGGATGTATGTAGCTTGGATGACATGAAAGAAAGAATGGCAGTTTACTTGAGCCAAACTAGTTGTCATGAGATTCTTGAAGTCATGACTCATGTTACAAAGGTTTGCTTTCTGTTTTTTGTGGGATTATGGTGGTTATAGATCTAAAACTAGGGTCACAATAATCTTTCTATTCATTTAAAATTTCAGAATATTGATGAAGGAAGACTAAAGATGAAGGCTCACTGTCCAATAGTTACTGATGTTGGAATGAAGGATAATGCCTTGAAGATTCTAATGAGTTATAACCCTGTTTGGCTGAGGATTGGGCTTTACATCATATTTGGTGGTGAATCTTTGTTACCAAAGCCAAACATAGACACAAGTTCAGAGCAAGAGTTCTCTTTTCTGAAAATCACGTCCGAAAAATTGTTTTTCTCTCATCCTGGACTAGCAAAAGCCTACATTTATAACAAACTGGTTGATGGTTTGTACAGACCGGGTTATTATGAAAAATTAGGGAATGTTATATTGAAGAGAATTTTATTGCTAGCACTCATACTTGATCGAGCTAAATCACAGAGTAGTTTGCCTATTTGTTATGGTATAGATGGGCTTGATGGTGGGTCCCCTTTATTGTTCACATCTCAAGCTACTATCAACTCAAGTTCTGAAGTGATTTCCGGTAAATAGAAGAATATCTATCTTTATTTTATTATTCAAGAAACTTTATTGTTCACAACCCAATGCTTGTATTTTTTTTGTCTAGATTTTTTATCACCTGAGGTTATGCATGGAGTTGGTAATCTTATTACGCAACTCACAATTATAGGATATAAGGTTTCTTACCACCAAGTAAGTTGAAATTCTTGAATTTATGACTTCATACCACTTTATTAATGAAATACATGCCTATACTGAGGCTATATACAACGATTATGATCTTGTTTCATCTTGCAGAATCCTCTTGTCAAGTACGTGTTTAAGGTAACTGATCTTTTTAATGATTTACAAGATGGAGTTCTTCTTTGTAGAGTCATTCAACTCTTACATCATGACCCTTCTATTCTTAAGGTTGGCTTATTAAAAACTGAATCTTCTAAAGGATTTTGGTTCCTCTTAAGCTACATAATAATAGGTGCATTAAGCTTACTTCTGTTCTTTTTTGGGCAGAATTTGGTTGTTCCATCAGATGACCGAAAGAAAAATTTGGTTAATTGTGAGATTTCCCTAAAATATCTGAAGCAGATAGGAGTTCCATTAATTGACGAAGATGGAACCGAGATAATAACGGAAGATATTGTTAATGGAGACAAGGAGCTCATAATCTCATTGTTATGGAACATGTTTGTTCACCTACAGGTTTAGTTGATTCTTATACTTCAATCCAAATGTTACTCATGTTAAATTGCTCGTTTATAAATTTAGCAATGATTTATGATTGTTCCTTATAATTAATCTGACTTTTGTGCTTTACCTGCAGTTGCCACTTTTGATCAACAATGAGCTTATATCTGATGAAATCATTAAAATTTGTGGACCTGAAGTGGTATGCATTCTACACATACAAATCACCTGATTATCAGTTTACCAATGATCATTTGACTTTTATAAACTGTCATACTTGAGGTATACTGTCTGTGAAAAATACCAGAAACATGGTATACTTCAACAAGGAGTTGCAGTGGACACCCATTAGAAATATATTCTTGCAATAAATAGCATAGTTTTTTGAATTTTGTCAAAGACCATGGTTAGGACTTAGGAAGGTCAAGTTCTCAATTATTGATGCATATAACTTAATCTGAAAGTATTCCTTGTTCAGTGGATACTTGTTTTAAATCATATGGTACATGATTTTTCATAGTGTGTAGATATATTAAAGCTATATCTCTTCTCTGGATCTTAGCAGATGCTTCAAAACACCTCAAGTCACTTGGAGATGCTTCTTGAGTGGATTAAGGTGATTTTATTTCTATTACTATCCATGAATGAAATAGTTATATCATGTGAAAATGAATTGTGCATTGATATTTGCTGCTACTCATTTATGCAGGCAATTTGTGGTAATTATAATTTAAAGGTCGAGAATTTCACTTCATTGGTTGATGGTAAAGCCATGTGGTGCTTGCTTGATTATTATTTCAGAAAAGAACATTGTGATGCTAGTTCTAACATGGTATGTACTCTTAGCATGTTAAAGTTGTTTCATCTGTTTCAATGATGATGCTGCTCATTGTTGTATGTTTGTGCACTTTAAGGATCCAAAAGAAACGAATGGAACGTCAATCATGTCAGCTTCAGATTATGTTGATGCAGTGCATAACTTCTTGTTGTCACAAAAGCTGACAACACTGTTGGGGAATTTCCCAGAGGTATGCTATTGCTACATAGCCTTATTCTATCTTTTACTTTTCAAATAATCAGAATTTTGCCAAACCCTCGACACCATCAACAAGTGACTATTACAATTTCAGTTACATGGAGCACATCCAAACACTATCTTCTGCACCAAGTTTTATTAATATTGGTTTTATAGTTGTCATGATTTACATTCTCAATGTTTAGGTTTTGCAAGTTAGTGATATACTTGAATATAAAGGAGCCTGCAGTGACCGTGGAGTAATCATTTTGTTGGTTTTCCTCTCATCCCAACTAGTTGTCAAGAGGAATTTGGTAAATGAACTAATGACCAAACTACCCTTTTGAAGGGTAACTTGAAATATATTTTAATCAAGTGGGCTTTAACATGGTAATACATTATTCTTTTGTATGGCAGCGGCAGATTAATTTTCATAAACTTTTGGGTCATAATCAAAATCCAGAGATAAAATGTATCAGGCGAGATCAACTCATTGGATATCATGAAAATGCAGTAGAAACTTCTCAGAATGACAGTGAAGGTTTCCACTACTTTATTTTTTCTTCTCAAAGTTGGGTGCATTTATTCTAAATTGATCAAGAAAGTTTATTTTTATTATTTTCTTTTCATGTAGACAATGGGAGAAATTTTAAGGCAATCATGGCTTGGTGGAAAGAAATGGCTCAGCACAACAGCAAAGCTAATGTGAATCTGGTTTACATGGCGTCAAATAGCTTTGCTGGCAAACAATCAAGTGTTAACCAACGAGGTTATCAGTCTAAACTTTCTATATCTAGTAACCTTGATAATATTCTCGTTGGTTGCCTAATAACATTATCACAACCCTTGGTTGATGTTATGCATTTGTTACATGCTGCTTTACTTAACATGCACACACATGTACAAGGATAAAAGTCATAAAACGCAAAGGTGCAATATTAAGATTTAAACAATTTAGCTTCAGTTGGAACTTATTAACTCCTTGAATTATGTTACCTGGTCTCTCTCTCTCTCTTGGTAAGAATGAGTGACTTTGGAGAAATCGTGGAAATGTAAATGCAATAAAAACCGCCGTGCTTCACTTTCTGTACAAAATCGCTTGTTCAACAAACTGTAGCATCTTTTTTTTTCAAATTTGCAAGAAAGATGGTTTGTTTTAGAACGAAATTCATGTATGATGTTTTTAAAAGTTAATTAATATCTTTTAATAAGGTAAGGCACGAATGGGAATGGAAATATTTTGATCTTTTAGTACTTTATTATACAGGGCAAGATGATTTTTATGACTGATGTATATTTTCGTTTTGGTTTCAGAAAAAGCTGCAACAATCATACAATCTCATTTCAGGCGATTGGTTATATACCGAAACTACACACGAATCAAGAATGCAGTTTCTTTGCTTCAAGCTGTTATCCGTGTTTGTGTAATGGTAAAGAACACATCAGCCGTTACAAAATTCAATACTATCAAGATTCAAGAACAATCATATGGTATTATGCTAATATCTAGTTATCTACATTTCCATCTAATTCATGTTTTGTTAATTTCTTAATTTTCCAATCCAGTTCTTCATATTTAATTTTTTACAGACGGAGCGAAACCGTCAAAAAGTTTTTCCAGATATTTGATTGACAGGCATGCTTTCATCAAGCTGAAACGTTCTGTAGTAATCATTCAACGTGCCATACGACATTGGATTGCCCAAAAGCATCAAACTGATGCTGCAATTATGATTCAAAAATGCATTCGTGGGCATGCAGCAAGGTCTGCATATGCTCAACAATTAACTGCAACCATAATTCAAGCTTGTTATCGTAGTTGGATATTAAGGAAAAATTTCTTGAATCAGAAGCAAGCAGCAACAAAAATCCAAAGTCATTATCGCGGGCATATATCAAGGATCAGTTTCTTGAATAAGAAGCAAGCAGCAACAGAAATTCAAAATCATTATCGTGGGTTGGTAATTAGGAAGACTTTCTTGAATCAGAAGCAAGCAACAAAACAGATTCAGAGTTATTATCGTGGATTTCTGTTGAGGAAGAGTTTCTTGAGTCAGAAGCAAGCAGCAACAAAAATTCAAAGTTATTATCGTGGATGGTTGTCAAGAAACTGTTTCTTGAAAAAGAAGCAAGCAGTTATGAAACTACAAAGGGTATATCAGTCAATAAAATGTCTGAGGAACTTTAAGCAGTCCAAACTTGAAATCAAGGCAGCGATTGCAATTCAGTCGTATACAAGAAGGTGGATTGCTCGTAGAGAAGCAAATAAATGTAGTTGTTTCATTGTGTTGATCCAAGTAAGAAGTATTCTAGAGATTTATTTTCTATTAGGTTCATGCACACATGTGGAAATAATAATCCCTGTCACACTGACTTAAGAACATTTAAAAAAGAGTATAAAATAGTCTACACTTATAAATGTGTAGGTTTTGCCAATTTCTCCATGCATAATCTTCATGCAATTTTGAAGCTTTATAATTTTCAGACTTTTAAAGTGTATAAATATGTCAAAAAAGTATGTAGAATCTATTAATTTGTTGTAGTGATCTTATTCTTTGATTTTTCTTTTTCACTGTGAATTTGATGATTTTTTGAACCAGAGATTTTGGCGTGGTTGGTTGATGAGAAGGGAGTTTTTGTTGCAAAAGGAAGCTGCAACAAGGATTCAAAGTGCTTTTCGCTGCTCAAAATGCTTCAAGGAGTTCAATTGTTATAAAAATGCTGCTACTGTAATCCAGAGATTTGTCAAGGGGTGGATTATTAGAAAGAGGCTTTTAGGTAAGTCTTATTTGTTGTGAGCGTTTAAATTTCTCATTTCTTGGGATTCTTTTTGCGAAAAGTGAAGACGGGACCCACTAAATGGAGAATGGAAGAACTCATTGTTTCTGGCAAATGATTGATAACACACGTTTTACCAAAGACAGGGCTTGATTTCACACAATTCACAACAAGAACGAAAACATGAAAAATCTTGAAACTTTTTTAAAAATTCTAACTTTGGATATTGGGTTGGAGTGCTGGACAGTTAGGCCAAAATGGCAAAGCCTAAATTTTAATTGTTTTGTGTTACTCATCACATCGCTTGTTCTTTATATTAGGTATATGTTTATTTTGATATTACTGACACTGAACGCATCGAATTGTATAGAAAGTGGTGCAATATCTGGCTGCAATCATGATGTCGCAAAAGATTGCTATGATGGCCATGAAGTTAAGTTGTATGAACATTCTGCTTTGAAGTTGCAGAGGTGGTGGCGGGGTATATTACTAACCCAATCCCAAAAAAGAACAAGATCGGCAGTTTTGATTCAGTCAAATGCTAGAGGATGGATCGTAAGGAAAAAAACAGCTCAGAGAAAACATCGTATTGCAGTGATCCAAGTGAGTAACATAACTTTTGTTCTTAAGTTCATTATGTCCCAGAATAAATGCAAAATAGAAGTGCAATAAAACTTTTTTTCAGTCATATTGGAAAGGGTATATTGAGAGAAAACATGCAAGAGGAAAGGTAACCGATATACGGTTAAGGATGCAAAAAGCTGCTGCAAATGTGGATGATGGCATGAGAATTATAAACAGGCTTATTGCAGCGCTTTCTGAGTTGAAAAACATGAAGAGTGTTAGTGGCATCCTTCATACTTGTGCAACTCTTGGTAAGCTAATTTACTTATTTTGGTCATTTAACAATCTTATTTTTGGGATATTTAAATTACGGTTATTGTTTTACAGATATGGCTACAAAACACTCTCAAAAATGCTGTGAGAAGCTTGTGGCCGCAGGGGCCATTGATACACTACTTGGATTACTTCGTTCAATTAGTCGTAGCATTGCTGATCAAGAGGTTTTGAGACACACCCTTTCTATTTTTAGAAACCTCACACGTTATTCCCACTTGACTGAAGCGCTCATTGACGCTAGTGGATCGGGTCAAACAATTCTTTGGGAATTCATACGGTCTGTGAAGATCTTTCTTGACAACTTTTCATATTCATTTGACTCGGATCTTGTTCTATTATTCTCTTATTTTCTTTCTTTTTGGGATGCAGAAACAAAGAAGATGCATACTTCATTGCAGCTGATGTTTTAAGAAATATCTGTTCAAACAAAAAAGGAGTTGAAAGATTACGTGATTTACATGCTTTAGTGAAGAGGCTTCATAATCTTGTTGAAGATCTTAAAAGGAAAACATGCAGTGAGAAGAGGTAAGAATAAGTTTTAACATGTTTATTTATTTGGTAATATGGACGTCCAAAGTCCAAACTAGTACTTTTTCTAAACACCCTTTGTTATCCTGCTACTGAAATTATTTAACCAGCATTTTCAGACTTCTACATCTCTAACAACCTTGAATACAAGGCCTTCTAAAAAAGGACAAAATAGCTATTTTGTAACTCATTTATCCAAAAAAAATCATATATATCTTTCTTTGTGAAAATCTTTGCCAACTTGTGCTACCATTTGGAAAATAGACACCACCATCATGGTGCTAACTTTTTATTTCACTTTTATGGAAACATTTTGTTTATGCAGGAATCAATGCACCCCAGCAACAAAGGAACAGACAGACCGAAGACTGAAAGAAGCCATTCAAATCTTGAAACTGATAACCAACGGTTAAGATCGATTCCAACTTGGAAGCATTTGTTGTTTTTTTTAGTTCTCAAGAAGTCTTGTTTTCTTGCAAGAAATCTAGTTTGATTATATGAACAAATGATTAGTGTTGATCAAATGATTGTAGCTCTAGTGTTTTCTGGATGAATTGTGTAGATTGAAGATTTGATATATCTAGTTTGAATGCCTATAAGTTCTGGAACAGAATAATCTTTAAAATATCAAATTTAAAGATAAAAATATCCTGAACATTTAAGGATTCAAGCAGCCCTAGCAAGAACTTCTGTCTGTTGTGGCAGATCAGCAGGTTCAATATAAAAACCCCTTCTGACAAAAGATCTTGGTACAGTAACTGTCAACACCCCATTCTCATAACAAGCAGAAATCCCATTTACATCAATGGTATCTGGCAACCTGAACTTTTTCATAAAAGTACGACCACCGGCTGTTGTCACTGTATCATCAGCTGATTCGGTACGAATAATAAGATACTTGGAGTCCTCAACTTCCACACAAATTTCCTCCTTCCTAACACCTGCATATAAAAGTAAACAAATGACCCTAAAGAAAGGAAACAAGAAATCCTGATTTTATACTTTTTAATTCAAGATTTGTTCGCAGAAAGCAGATATCTTAACCCAATTAACATGGTTATATCAATAAACCACCTAGAAAAGAATCGATAAATCTTGAAATTATACAAAAAGAAAAACTCTCTAATAAGGGTTTGTTAAAAAACGGATTCTGGTGTGCAACCAACTAATAGATTTAACATTTTGGTCCTAGAAAGCAGACAACTTTTAGCCATTTAACAGAGTTAATATCAAGAAACCACCCTAACCAAAAAGATCAAGAAATCTTGATATTATACAGAAAGAGGTCTTAGAAACGGAATATTGTGTGCAACCAACCAATTGATTCAAGATACGGTCCTAAAAAGCAGTCATCTTTAACAATTTAACTTTGTTAATATGAAGAAACACATACGTAAACCAAACCGGTTGCCTCAAGACCCCCTCCTAAAAAGCAGAGATTAATAACATTTACACAAAGTTAACATTAAGAAATGCAAAGGTACCAGGGATGTCAGCAGAGTAAATGTGGGATTCAGGGGTTTCGTTCCAATGAATATAGCTTTCAGGGGTGAAGGGGTAGGGAAAGAGGAGGAGGGAGGAGGTGAAAAAGGAGTGCCAAGAAGGGTTGAATGTTGAGAACTCCATTTTTCTTCTTTTTCTTGCAGATATGAGAATTCTGGGAAATCAGAACCAGATTCAGAAAGGATGAATGAAGAGGGAGATGGTTGGTTTGATTGATTACAGAGTGATCAATTGGGTGGCCGGTGGGTTTGGAACACCTGCAAAATGATTGGAGTGTTTGAAATTTTAGAAGAAAAGCACAAAAACCCTATCCACTCAAGAAATTGTTTGTTGGACGAATTTATCATTGAATTTGAGGTTCTTGATTGAGATATTTTTATGGTAAATGACGAATTTACCCTTAAAATATATTTCATAATAACTTGCCAAAAGATTGCCCAAGTCTTTGTCAATGACCAATTAGACCACCCAGCATGCATGTCTCATAAAACCAATAATAACATCTTTATACAAAACTGTAAAAAACAAGAAAATGAGATGATTATTAAAATAACAGAAAAATCATGTTTTCCGGTTTTCATTTAATCAAATTTCACCAAGACAATTATTCTGAAATTATAAAAACATAACAATGAAACTAGCCATCTAGAAAATAGTAATATCACAATCTTCATTCTCATATATTCACATAATCCAAAGCTCAGTATATTATATAAACTTAAATGAAAACTATTCCTTAACATGGTTTATAACCAACAAGCTTAAAGATATAATATGCAAAAAAAGATTTAAAAATAAACAATAAAGCAGCACTTCTGAATCTGAGTTTTATGTATTGACTCCAAGCACGAAGCCATTGCTATAAGAAGGAAGATTGGTGGATAGACTGTAATTCCTCACTGGAGAACGAAAAGGATTGGGTGTAACAGGATGTGTAATATGCAATCCAGCGCCACGAATAACTTGTTTTGCTTTTGCACATAATATTTCAGATTGATCAGTAAAGAATGCCGATAATCCCTTTGATTTAATCAACTCAAGGGCTCCAATCCAACTAGAATAACTGTCAAATCCACAATTCAAACCAATAACAACATGGGGAGGAGGTAAATAAGGTGCTTCCTCTTGGTAAATTCCCCTTACAATGTTCACCCGTACTCGGCTTCCAATTCCCAAGGTCGAACCGGATAAATTAGTTGGGACTCCGGGCCCGACCATTACTATTTGTACGTTTCCCATCCCGTTAAGTATATGGCTTATCTCTGTGAATGCTGGCATCCAATCTAGTTCCTCTTCGGGTCCAATGTAGTGAAGAATGACTTCTTTACCCTTGAGTAAAAGATTCTTGGAAACAACACTTAGCGTTGTTAGGATGTAATAAACGGTTAACGGGTGTGAAAGGATGTCGGCAACTGGGCTCGACAACGGTAGTGATCTGAGGTTGTAGTATTCGGGCCAGCTCGAGAGAAGGACCGGGTTTGAAATCCGGTCTTTTTGCAAAAGGGATTCGTGTGGGTATTCATCATCTTCTAAACCACCCCAAGATTCAGATAGTTTGTCTGTTGTAGGGAGTAAACCGAAAGGACAATGAGAATAACAAGGGCATTTTCGTCTCCACATACCCTTTTTATGGATACCATTTCCGAGAATTTCAAGATACTTACAGGAATGCTCGTTGGAACAGGGGAATGTGAAGATATTAATCGCTAACTCATCTTCACGTTCCATCATTGCTTTATAAAGCCCACAAACGCCTTTATGTGATTCTTTCCAGTGTTGTTTTTGGCACAGAGAGCTACAATAGATTATACCATTGCAATGGTCACAAAATATGATACTTTCTCCAAAAACTTCTTTCTCACATTGAGCACATTGTCTTAAACTGCCTATGGATTTTAAATCGAAAAAAGTTTCCTCCTTTTTGAAGTCTGAATGTTTAGTCGGTGTTGAGGCAGCACTTTGTTTAGTCGGGGTTGATGCAGCACTTGAGTTTGATTTTTCGGTATACCCTTGACCAGGTGGATGCGAGAATGTAACAGCAACAAGATCGTTGCCCTTTGACATGTCAGCAGGCCACTGCACATCAACAGTTTCAATAAACGGGTCAAAGGAAATGAACTTTGACCATTTTGGACTATCATAGTCTTCTTGAAGCAGAGGGTGGACCAAAGAAACAGCTTTCACGACTCCATAAATGAATCTAAGCTCTTCGATTGTGGGATTTCTGCACCTAAGCTCACCAGATGAGTTGCAACGACAGACATCAAAAACAGGGAAACGATCAGCACCTGAAATCTCTAACAACAAAGATTTGATCATTTTCTTATGTGAAGGAAACATTAACGATTCCACCTCATATGTTGCCCTCAAAACCTCAACATTTGGAGCACGAATAGTCTCTCTAGAACCCATCATTTTTTTTGCATCATTTTCTGATCTGAACATGTATAATGCAAGATCACCACCATCCCCGCCTATGAACTGAACACAAGGGAAAGGTTGTTTCTTTCCTGTCCAATCAGAATCTTTCCCGACCTTAACACCAAAAAGATGATCTGGTCTTAACCGTTTCCATGGATTGGTTCTATACAGAGAAGCTGCAGCACTATAAAGAGACTTGATAATAGAAGGAGAAATGTTTTCAACACTTATCAAACATGTTCCTGATCCTGGACCAAGTCCAGGCCCAGAACCGAATTGTTCACGGTATCTCATGAACAATTTCTTCAGATGACTATCCATATACGTGTTCGTTCAACAGATGGGGTCCAAATGCTTTCAAAACCTAAAATTTAAGTCAATAACGAAGCATGATGGATATAAGAATCTGGTGAAATATAGTGTATCTTTAATCAAATATACTCCACACTGTGGATATTTTTAAAGAACACCTAAAATGACCAAAATATCATAGCTAATCTTTCCAACTGAATGGAATCAATAACGAACTGATTGACAATGCAAAATATGGAAAAAACTACTTATCAAACTGCTCCAATTGACCATCCAAGTGACCAATTTCACACAATGATTCTAAGCCAGGCAGAACCCTAAAAGATTACTGGATTTAATAATGTGGCATCACAGTTATGAACAATCTAGCCAGGTGTCGTAAATGGGCAATCAAACCTACTACAAACAGCCAATTGCATAATGTTCTTAGAGATATTACCAAATTTCATATCAATTTTGTTTCTTTATTCTTTTTCTTTTGGTGGGGGAGGAAATGAGATCAAGAGAATGTTACCACATATGCAAAGGACTGAAACTTATACACATAAATCAGAGAGATTTTATGGAGGTAAGAGACGACTGTACAGTTTTGCAGATGAGTTGTTTGATGAAATGCAGAATGGAAGCCGGCCGGAGATCTACTCGTAGATGGAGCTTTTTGGGAGTCTTGTACTTGTACTTGTTCTGCTGTTTAAGGGGGTGTTTGGGATTACTTATTTACTCTACTTATTAACTTATATAACTTAATAAGGTGTTTGGGAAAGCTACTTATTTAGCCTACTTATACCATTTTTCAAGAAGTAAGTTCATCCTTACTTATTACTTATAACTTATTAACTTATAGCATAAGTCAATAAGTAGTTTTCAAAGAAAATCCTAAAGTTTTTGAGAAGTTACAAATTGTGACTTATGACTTATGACTTATTACCTTTTTGAATAAGTCATAAGGAGTTTCAAATAAGTAATCCCAAACACAGCCTAAGATGAATCCGACTCAATCGGATATTGGTTTCAAATGCAAGACTATTTTTTTAATAAATAATATAGAAACTAATTTTGTTTTGTATTTGTTACTATATATTAAAAAGAGATTTGATCTATCCATATTAAGTTTTTTTTTAACATCAAGATTTTATTAGAAAACAGACACTAAGATGCCAGCTAAGCCACATGAGCAATTACAAGGGAATAACACCGAGACTAAGGTAGCGTTTGGTATGCAGGAATGAGAGGTGGAATAGAATAGACGATTACGAGGGAATGAAAAAAATGGTGTTTGGTTGGACGATGGAATGAAATCACCCATTCCACAAGGAATGTCATTCCCTCTAAATCTCTCAAATTCATTCCATCCATCCCCCTTCTTTTTTTCATTCCATCCCCTCTTTCGCCCTTCATCACCACCACACCCTCCTACCACCACCACCCACCACCACCACCATCCACCACCACCACCAACCACCACCCACAACCACCTCCCACCACCGCCTCCACCACCCACCACCACCACCGCCGCCGCCCCCTCCACCACCCACCGCCATCTCTCGCAGCCACCATCACCGCCACCCACAACCACACCACCGCCACCCACCCCCGCCGCCGCCACCCACCGCCACCTCCCTGTAGCGTTCTTTAATCCATTCAAGCCATTAACGATCAAAGACAAAGATGAAGTAATAAGAACATGGATTGAACCCTAATGAAACATTTATACATTCAATAGAACCAACAATTTTTACATACGTATGTTGCCCTATATATACAGACGCATTCTTCAAAGGATGAAACGTCATGACCCTAAAACCTACGATCGTATCCTTTGAAGCCCATACGGTTTCTATCTTTAACATGTACACAAATGACCCCTACACTTACTAATATTACATAATTGACACCTAAACATACTTTAGGCTAATTACAATTGTGACATTTTAAACTTGGATATGACAATTAGGCTAACAATCACCCCCCTAATTGTTAATCCAAGTTTAAGTCTTCAACTTGAACTTGCTTCCTCCTTTCTTGAAACGAAATCAACAACACTTGAAATCCTTTCATACTTGCTCCTTGCTTGCTTGCTTGATCTAACCACACAGGTTTTGGTTCTTGCTTGGTACGTATTTCTGGCCCACTTGCTAACCAGTTCTCCTGACCCACTTGCTAATCAGGTTCTGACCCACATGCTAATCATATTCTTGCTTGCTTTGCTCACACCATACAAGACTTCTTGCTCGCTTTAAAACCTCTATGACTTGATCTTGCTCACTTTAAAACCTCTATAACTTGATCTTGCTCTTGCTTTCTTGCTTGCTATATCCCAAGGTTTGTTGATCTTTCTTTCATACTTGCTTTTGCTTGTTTTTTTTCTTTTCCCCGAAATCATAAAGTGAAACCATATTTATTTTTTATGTAACCATAACAATGGACCCAAAACAAACTTTCTTTCTGTTTGTTTCTAATAGAGATATACAAGAACAACATCCAATCTTGATTTTTTCTTCTTCCTTTTCGTTTGCACCATGCTGACTTTTCCACACTTCCTTTCATTGACTATTCCCGACAAGAAACGATTTTTGTTTCATGCTTTGCGCAAAAAAATCAAATACCAAAAAAGTCAAAGAACACCAAAAGTCAAGATTGATGGTCCATCTCTCGTTGTCTTTTTCCAAACAGAGGACCAATTTGATGTTTTCCCTTCCTAGGTCCACGCAATAAACAATTTCAATATTAAGATTGAAAGATCGCCCTTATCTTTCCGTGTTCACTGCCGTCAAAACAAAACAAAAACAAAAACGATTTTGTCATTTGATTTGTTCCTGCTCTTCGTCGATTTCTTGCCTTGGATCGATGAAGACTCTTGCCTTTACTACCAGAATCGATTACTACTTTCTGTTGAATCTTCCTCCCTTGATCGATTTCTGGTTAATAATTGCAAAAAAGAGTCGCTGCCTTTTTCTATGATTTCGACAACCCTTCAATCACTTCCTGTGAATGACAGTAGGACTCCATGCATGTCCTAGTTGTGCAACCTGTGCCTTAGCGACCTAAGAAAACATGTACGAAAAGTGTCAACACAAGGTTGGTGAGTTCACAAGTTTCAAGCTTGCAATAAGAGGGTGATTGCCAGATTATGTACATTCAATATGCATATCTATAGGTAGCATGCCTATGTTCTTGTATACTAATGCGCTCGCAACCGTAAACTGACTGTTTATGTTTGAATGCCTCCCACCAGGTCTATCAACCATGGTGCATATTTTAGGTCAATATTACACCCGTTCGACCTCCAATCGAGTTAGCGCGACTAACGCGGGGGGGGGGGGGGTTGTCAAACCTACTAGTACAACTCAACATACATCGCTATTCTTCATATTTAAACGGTTCGATGTGAGGACTTTCATGATAGAGTTTGCGCATAGTCATAACAAGTGATATCATATAAATTACAATAACCAAAAGAGTTTGCGTCATGTTTTCTCCCCAAACGGGAAAAACATGTAAAACAATGTTTGTTTGTGTACCTGTTTCTCCCCCGCAGGAAAACAAGTAAAAGTATGTTTGCTTGCATGTATGTTTCTCCCCCAACGGGAAAACAAGTAAAAGATATTGATTTGTGTACATGTTTCTCCCCCAACAGGAAAACGAGTAAAAAGGGGCCGTGAAACTCACCTACGTTGCGTAGTAGGTAGTATCACACAAGTATGAGATTGAAACCACAAGTGTTAGCCTGAAACGGCTCACGTATGCCCTAGAATATAAACATAACAATTAGGGACACATTGGGATTTGTAATGACGACACAGAATGTTAGAACGCCTTAACACTTTCTAAGGATCAAATAGTAGACGAACGTGTCTACGAGGATATAGATTTCTAAATAAATAAGATGAGTGCGTTACGTGTCGAACGTCTCTAATACGAATAATATTAAATAAATAAATAAATTCGTACGTTTGTGCAATTTAAAATGGTTAGGAAAACAATATAACTATATATATTATTTTCGAGTTCGTAGGATTAGTAAAATAATCACTTGTATGGGAAAATAATAAACATATTATTTTTAATCGGATATATAAACGTGAGCAAATAGTATAACAAATTATATTATTTTTAAACTTTGAAACGTTTCATAAGATTTACAAACGTGGTACAATAATATAAAATATATTATTTTTTAATTGAGATCACGGGAATGGAAATAATATAAATATATTATTTATTCGGAGTGGTGGTTTGGAAATAATATAAATATATATTTTTTTAAAAGTGGAAATATATTAAATAATAGTTATAAATATAAACCCGAGCCTACGGGTGGGTTATGTGGCTAAAACATTTTAATATGTTATTATAATAATATAGGGATAGGTTTTGTATTAAAATAATGCTAATAAAAATTGATTTAAAAAGAAAACGTGTGGAGAGACTCGAACCCGGGTCTCTCCCACACGAGCATACATACTTAACCAGTCTCTGCCCGCTAGGATATTGCAACAGAAATCGTTTCCGAATTGTTTTAACCAACAAGTCTAGTGGTTATCCCCCCATACACACATGCGCTCGAATCAAGTCCTAATTCATCAGATTTCGATCGCGCTAGACCCAAGATTCATAGGGGTTTTGTTTGTCAGTCGATTACGAGTTAGTAGATGTGCTTTAATTCAAAAATCGTTAAGTTTAAGACCGTTAATTTCATGTTTGAACATTAGAACTCTAAGATATGAACACCAAATCAAATCGACTGATTTCGATAATAGAACTAGTAGAAATCATAGGCCTTTTATAAATCTAAGCATTGCGAATCTGCTTGTATGGTTTAATTAGGTTAAAAATGTGTTTAAGATCATAAACCCTAAAACAGGTTATGAACAAACCCTAGTTACAGGATCGTGAATAATTCGATGATATGAGATTGAATTAACATAGGGATTTTGATATACAGAGTATTGCGAAACTAAAGGTGTACTTTAATTTGATTTAAATCAAGCGTAGATAGGAGTTCGATCAAACCGAAAAACATATGAACCCTTGAATTAGTTCTTGTTAAAATTGTTGTTGTAAGCCATTATTAGCATAGGGCTTTTAATCTAGGAATGGAAACGAAGCTAATGGTATAGGAATTTACCAGAATTGAATTAGAATTGGAGACGCTCGACTAAAACAGTTGCCGGCTGCGACAGAGTTGATCTCCGGTGACTCTTGCTGTGATTTCAGTCAAATTGAGGTGTGCAAAAACTTCTGTGGACTTCGTCTAGTGTGCGTAGTGTTTAAATTCATGGAATTATTATCGAGATTAATGAATTTGATGACCATAATGTAGTGGTCGACGGTTTTGAGTTAATTTCCCATAATTGGGTTTGATTACGCATCAATGTCAGGGTTTAAAACCTTATTAATGGTCGTTAATGTCATTAACCTCCAATTTGGTTATAGATTCAAACGAATTTTCTGTTATCAATGCAAATTGGATTCAAAATCAATAGGTCTCACTTATAAAAGTCAAATAGGAACAAGGTATGCGAAATTTGACTTTCTCTAAGTCAACAAAAATAGAGATTTGGTAAATTACAGTTTCAGTCCCTATATTTTCTGAATTAGGGTTTTAAAAGAGGCATAATCAGTCCCTAAGGTTTGAGATGGGTTAAGAACTTGGTTAGTTGACTTTCAAAGTCAACCGAAACTTAAATGTTTGATTTTGACTATACAAAGTCAAATAGAATAGTGTTTAGGCTAATTACACAACTAGTCCTTGTAGTTAGGGTTTGAAAATTGATAATTCTAGTCCCTGGAGTTTGTGAATAGTTAGGATTTAACTGGATTTGCTAACTGAGTTAACTCGAAAAGTCCGGATTGTCACAAACATGGATTTAACCCTAATGAAACATTTATACATTCAACAGTTGAAAGAATTTTCGTCCTGAAAATTAAAATAGTACCTTAGGTTTTTGACGTAGAGTGTTTGAACAAATGAGGATCCACGTTTCGAGTTCCAACGAACTCTGACGATTGGGATCTTACTATGTTTTAGCGTTTTGATTTCCCTATCCATGATTTCAACCGGTTCTTCAACGAAGCGAAGTTATTCATCGATTTGTAGTTCCTCAAGAGGAACCTCGAGTGTCTCGTCTGCTAGACATTTCTTCAAGTTCGAGACATGAAAAACATCGTGTACACCACTAAGTCCTTCAGGTAGGTCCAGTTGATACGCTACTGGGGCAATTCTCTTCACTATCTTGAACGGTCCAATATAACGAGGATTTAGTTTGCCTCGTTTCCCGAAGCGAATTACACCTTTCCAAGGTGAGACTTTCAGAAGAACCATGTCGCCTACTTGAAACTCTAACGGTTTACTACGCTTATTGGCGTAGCTCTTTTGACGATCACGAGCTGCCGCCATACGGTCTCAGATTTAAACGATCTTTTCAGAGGTTTCGAATACAAGTTCGGGACCTGTAAGTTGGCTCTCCCCAACTTCAGCCCAACTAATAGGAGATCGGCATTTACGTCCGCACAATGCCTCGAATGGTGCTCCCTTGATGCTAGTGTGATAACTATTATTGTAGGAGAACTCCACTAGAGGCAGGTGAGACTCCCAAGTGTTACCGAAATCGACCACACAAGCTCGTAGCATATCTTCTAAGGTTTGAATGGTACGTTCCATTTGGCCATCAGTTTGAGGATGGTACGTCGTACTCATATCCAGACGCGTGCCTAAAGCTTTTTGCAGAGATTGCCAGAAACGTGATGTGAATCTAGCGTCACGATCCAAGATGATAGAGATTGGCACTCTGTGCCGAGAGACCACTTCCTTCAAGTAAGCACGAGTAAGTTTTTCCATTTTGCCAGTCTCTCTGATTGCTAAGAAGTGAGCGGATTTAGTCAGACGATCGACGATCACCCAGATGGTGTTGCATCCGCTAGGAGTTCGGGGTAATTTGGTTATAAAGTCCATAGAGATTTGCTCCCATTTTCATATTGAGATCTCTAGCTGTTGAAGTAGTCCAGAAGGCTTCTGGTATTCCACCTTGACCTTTGAGCAGGTCAGACACTTGCTCACGTAGGTGGCTATATCGGCCTTCATATTTGGCTACCAATATAACACCTTAAGGTCATGGTACATTTTGTCAGAACCTGGATGAATAGAGTATCGGTATTTGTGTGCTTCATCCATGACAAGTTCCCATATGTTCCCGTACTTTAGAACCCATATTTCGCTCTGCGAAACAGTGAATACTGTCCGATTTAACCTCAAGTTGTTTCTCCATACCACGCGTGGATTACAACGGTAGGTTTTCCTCTTTCAGGGCTTTGAGCACTATGGATCTGATCAGGTAGTCTAGGGTGGATAGTGAGCTGTAATGCTCGGAATCGTCTGGGTTTAGTTTCTTTCTGGCTTAGGGCATTGGCTATTACGTTAGCCTTGCACGGGTGATATCTGATTGCACAATCGTAGTCATTTAAGAGTTTGACCCAACGATGTTGTCGCATGTTCAACTCTTTTTGTTCAAAGATATGCTGAAGACTCTTGTGATTGGTGTAGATAGTGCATTTGGTACCGTACAAGTAATGTCTCCGTATCTTTAGTGCAAATACCACGGATCCCAACTCTAAGTCATGAGTCGTGTAGTTTTTCTCGTGGATTTTCAGTTGACGAGAAGCATATGCGATCACTTTCTCGCGTTGCATCAGTACACAACCAAGACCTTGAATGGATGCATTGCAATATACCACGAAATCATCCGTTCCCTTCGGAAGAGGTAGGATGGGTGCACTGCAGAGTTTATATTTAAGAAGTTGGAACGCTGATTCCTGGGCGTCACCCCAGTTATAGGGTTTTACCCTTTTGAGCTAAGGCAGTGAGGGGTTGAGCAATCTTGGAAAACCCCTCAATGAAACGACGGTAGTAACTAGCTAATCCCCAGAAATTGACGCACCTCTGTCGGCGTTGTAGGTACTGCCCAATTCTTGGTTGCTTCTATTTTAGCTGGATCGACATGTATTCCTTTCTTGTTGTCTACATGTCCTAAGAATTGCACTTCATGAATCTAGAATTCGCACTTTGAAAGTTTTTGCGTACAATTGTTCTTGTTTTAGAAATTCTAGAATTAAACACAGATGTTCCTCATGTTCATCCCTATTCTTGGAATAGATGATGATGTTATCAATGAAGACGATGACGAACTGATCAAGGTACGATGTACACACACGGTTCATGAGGTCCATGAATACCGCGGGTGCATTGGTCAATCCGAATGGCATGATTATGAATTCGTAGCGAGCATACCTAGTTTTGAAAGTAGGCTTAGAGACGTCTTCGTCTCGGACTCTCAACTGATGATAACCGGACCTAAGTTCGATCTTGGAATCGAAACTTGATCCTTGGAGTTGATCAAACAGATCATTAATGCGGGGTAGGGGATAACGGTTCTAGATAGTTACTTTGTTTAGCTCACGGTCATTGATGCACACGCGGAAAATCCCGTCTTTCTTCTTGGCGAATAGGACTGGAGCTCCCCATGGCGATGAGTTAGATCGGATGAAACCTTTATCCAACAACTCTTGCAGTTGTGTAGATAGTTCTTGTAATTTACTGGGTGTAAGTCTGTAGGGTGCCCGAGCAATAGGCGTTGCTCCGGGTGCTAGATCAAATTGGAATTCGACCTGATGATGCGGTGGAAGACCAGGCAAGTCTTCAAGAAATACTTCCGAATAGTCACGTACGCCGGGAATGTGTTCAATATTCTTCTCCTCAGATGACTGCTTGGTGACGAGATCCAGAATGGCAGTATGACCTTTATGTAGACATTTCTATGCTTTCATGAAGGATATGATTCCTATGACTGCACCACTCCTTTTGCCTTAGATAGAAAGGGTTTCTCCACTAGGGAGAGGAAGACGAACAATTTTCTCCTGACATACAATTTCGGTTTGGTTCTTAGATAACCAATCCATTCCGACAATTACGTCGAAACTGCCAAGTGTGACTAGTATAAGGTCAATGTCAAGTTCATGACCAGCCAGTCTAAGTTTACAACCCTTAAGAAAGTGAGTTGCTTCAATTATCTGTACATCAACTATTTCTATGGTGTACTTAGCTTCTAGTAGGGTTAGAGTACGACCGCATTAGTAAGAAATTTGTGAGGTCATTGAAATAACTGTATATGCTGGGGCATAAATCAAATTAGACCAAGGTTTAGTCACAGGATAAGGTAACAAGGTCAAATAGAATCTATTGTTGGAGTGTAACGAGCAACGTGTTAGTTTAGGAAGAATTTCTCGAATTCCGCTTGCATAGTTGGAGTCGATGGGTTTACTATGAGGTTCTACTAGAGTTTCAATCTAGATGGTTTCATTGATCAAGTCTGGATGAGAGTCTTAAGTTCACTAAGGCTCTTACACGAGTGAAATCAAATGATGGATTCTATGGATGATATTTCAGGGTGTTCGTAAATACCTTCAACATGATAGTCGCGTCTATCAACTGTTAGACAGGTTTAACGATACCAACTAGTCGTCCAGTGGGTTACGAGAATTTCTACTGTCAATGGAAATATAAGTATGTAGATCACAGATTAGGACCATTTATCCACACACTAGGTTTCACCAGGACTTACATGCACCTCAAATTACTATTACGTGTGCACCCGTAATTATAATTTGCTTTACATGCTCACCCTAGCTTCTCCCTGTCCTGTGTCAAAATGTCCTTTAGTTTGTATTGCCGAGTTTAGAGTGTTGTCAGATATAATAAGTCATCAAGAGTCTTAGTCATCAACCATCAATTGATCAACTAGGACTCATATCAGGATGAGTAGTTGGGAATTGTTTGATCCGAGTATTCCCTTGAGTTGAAATACACTACGATGATCCAATCTAGCGGATTATAGATGAAATCGTGCACATGAAACAAACATGTACATGAAATGCGGCTTCGAGAAGTGAAACTAGTTCATGGATATGTGTTACTGGAAGAGTCAAAGTAGCCATCCTTCCAACTGAGTCAGGGTAGGGTTTGAGTATGCAATGAGCAAGGTGTTCTCAACCTTGTGGCCAATCTTTCTTCAACAGAATATCGACCAAAGCGCGAGCCCACGGCTCGGGAAAGTGTTGACATCTACGTGTCAATGGATTCTGCAATGATGCGTGCAACAATCTGCCTTCACACGGCGTATCGTTGCTAGTGGGTACAGTAGGGACTCGCCTCCGACGATCCCAACTCCCAAAGAGACATGTGCTACTGCTGAGTGTCGTCCATAACATGGACCTGAGAAAGCCCACCATACCCGACAAATGATGGTGGTGTGAGAGACTCCTCCGAAGGCTCCGTCTTGCTGCCCTTGGACGGGAGCGAATGTTGTTATGATGATTCCCCGAGTGTCACCACTGGGAATGATGTCGCAATGCGAACGACTTGTTCCTCGTCAGTAGAGGGTGATATGAAAGATGTCAATATGCCTGCAATACAATGTATGTGTAGATGCTACGTGTAGCATGTATGAGTGTCTGTACCGTGTAACTAATGTGTGTGGGTTATAGTCTAGTATGCAATTCCTAGTTCGCTATAACCAATGGCTCTGATAACAATCTGTCACACCCCCAAATTCCACTAACGAAGTTTTACCGTAAGGGATGTGACACACCAAGATCTCAGTCATTAGTTACATCAAACGACACTATATGGGACTTTAAATGTCATAACATAAAAGTTCAGAGTTAATGCGGAAGCATTTAAACAAGAAAGTAAATGCGCAAAACAACGCGCCAAAGTTTAGTTTAATAAAAGTAAGTGAATTGTTTTAACGGTTTGCATATGGGTGAATGACAGTAGAACTCCATGCATGTCCTAGTTGTGTAACCTATGCCATAGCGACCTGAGAAACCATGTACGAAAAGTGCCAACACGAGGTTGGTGAGTTCACAAGTTTCAAGTTTGCAATAAGAGGGTGATTGCCAGATTATGTACATTCAATATGCATATTTATAGGTAGCATGCCTATGTTCTTGTATACTAATGCGCTCGCAACCGTAAACTGACTGTTTATGTTTGAATGCCTCCCACCAGGTCTATCAACCATGGTGCATATTTTAGGTCAATATTACACCCGTTCGACCTCCAATCGAGTTAGCGCGACTAACGCGGGTGGAGTTTGTCAAACCTAGTAGTACAACTCAACATACGTCGCTATTCTTCATATTTAAACGGTTCGATGTGAGGACTTTCATGATAGAGTTTGCGCATAGTCATAACAAGTGATATCATATAAATTACAATAACCAAAAGAGTTTGCGTCATGTTTTCTCCCCAAACGGGAAAAACATGTAAAACAATGTTTGTTTATGTACCTGTTTCTCCCCCGCAGGAAAACAAGTAAAAGTATGTTTGCTTGCATGTATGTTTCTCCCCCAACGGGAAAACAAGTAAAAGATATTGATTTGTGTACATGTTTCTCCCCCAACAGGAAAACGAGTAAAAAGGGGCCGTGAAACTCACCTACGTTGCGTAGTAGGTAGTATCACACAAGTATGAGATTGAAACCACAAGTGTTAGCCTGAAACGGCTCACGTATGCCCTAGAATATAAACATAACAATTAGGGACACATTGGGATTTGTAATGACGACACAGAATGTTAGAACGCCTTAACACTTTCTAAGGATCAAATAGTAGACGAACGTGTCTACGGGGATATAGATTTCTAAATAAATAAGATGAGTGCGTTACGTGTCGAACGTCTCTAATACGAATAATATTAAATAAATAAATAAATTCGTACGTTTGTGCCATTTAAAATGGTTAGGAAAACAATATAACTATATATATTATTTTCGAGTTCGTAGGATTAGTAAAATAATCACTTGTATGGGAAAATAATAAACATATTATTTTTAATCGGATATATAAACGTGAGCAAATAGTATAACAAATTATATTATTTTTAAACTTTGAAACGTTTCATAAGATTTACAAACGTGGTACAATAATATAAAATATATTATTTTTTAATTGAGATCACGGGAATGAAAATAATATAAATATATTATTTATTCGGAGGGGTGGTTTTGAAATAACTGGAAATATATTAAATAATAGTTATAAATCTAAACCCGAGCCTACGGGTGAGTTATGAGGCTAAAACATTTTAATATGTTATTATAATAATATAGGGATAGGTTTTGTATTAAAATAATGCTAATAAAAATTGATTTAAAAAGAAAACGTGTGGAGAGACTCGAACCCGGGTCTCTCCCACACGAGCATACATACTTAACCAGTCTCTGCCCGCTAGGGTATTGCAACAGAAATCGTTTCCGAATTGTTTTAACCAACAAGTCCAGTGGTTATCCCCCCATACACACATGCGCTCGAATCAAGTCCTAATTCATCAGATTTTGATCGCGCTAGACCCAAGATTCATAAGGGTTTTGTTTGTCAGTTGATTACGAGTTAGTAGATGTGCTTTAATTAAAAAATCGTTAAGTTTAAGACCGTTAATTTCGTGTTTGAACATTAGAACCCTAAGATATGAACACCAAATCAAATCGACTAATTTCGATAATAGAACTAGTAGAAATCATAGGCCTTTTATAAATCTAAGCATTGCGAATCAACTTGTATGGTTTAATTAGGTTAAAAATGTGTTTAAGATAAAAAACCACAAAACAGGTTATGAACAAACCCTAGTTACAGGATCGTGAATATTTCGATGATATGAGATTGAATTAACATAGGGCTTTTGATATACAGAGTATTGAGAAACTAAAGGTGTACTTTAATTTGATTTAAATCAAGCGTAGATAGGAGTTCGATCAAACCGAAAAACATATGAACCCTTGAATTGTTATTATAATAATATAGGGATAGGTTTTGTATTAAAATAATGCTAATAAAAATTGATTTAAAAAGAAAACGTGTGGAGAGACTCGAACCCGGGTCTCTCCCACACGAGCATACATACTAGGGTATTGCAACAGAAATCGTTTCCGAATTGTTTTAACCAACAAGTCCAGTGGTTATCCCCCCATACACACATGCGCTCGAATCAAGTCCTAATTCATCAGATTTCGATCGCGCTAGACCCAAGATTCATAAGGGTTTTGTTCGTCAGTCGATTACGAGTTAGTAGATGTGCTTTAATTCAAAAATCATTAAGTTTAAGACTGTTAATTTCGTATTTGAACATTAGAACCCTAAGATATGAACACCAAATCAAATCGACTGATTTCGATAATAGAACTAGTAGAAATCATAGGCCTTTTATAAATCTAAGCATTGCGAATCAACTTGTATGGTTTAATTAGGTTAAAAATGTGTTTAAGATCAAAAACCATAAAACAGGTTATGAACAAACCCTAGTTACAGGATCGTGAATAATTCGATGATATGAGATTGAATTAACATAGGGCTTTTGATATACAAAGTATTGCGAAACTAAAGGTGTACTTTAATTTGATTTAAATCAAGCGTAGATAGGAGTTCGATCAAACCGAAAAACATATGAACCTTTGAATTGGTTCTTGTTAAAATTGTTGTTGTAAGCCCTTATTAGCATAGGACTTTTAATCTAGGAATGGAAACGAAGCTAATGGTATAGGAATTTACCATAATTGAATTAGAATTGGAGACGCTCGACTAAAACAGTTGCCGGCTGCGACAGAGTTGATCTCCAGTGACTCTTGCTGTGATTTCAGTCAAATTGAGGTGTGCAACAACTTCTGTGGACTTCGTCTAGTGTGCGAAATGTTTCAATTCGTGGAATTAGTATCGGGATTAACGAATTTGATGACCATAATGTAGCGGTCGACGATTTCGAGTTAATTTCCCATAATTGGGTTTGATTACGCATCAATGTCTGGGTTTAAAACCTTATTAATGGTCGTTAATGTCATTAACCTCCAATTCGGTTATAGATTCAAACGAATTTTCAGTTATCAATGCAAATTGGATTCAAAATCAATAGGTTTGACTTATAAAAGTCAAATAGGAACAAGGTATGCGAATTTTGACTTTCTTTAAGTCAACAGAATGAGAGATTTGGTAAATTACAGTTTCAGTCCCTATAGTTTTTGAATTAGGGTTTTAAAAGAGGCAGAATCAGTCCCTGAGGTTTGAGATGGGTTAAGAACTTGGTTAGTTGACTTTCAAAGTCAACAGAAACTTAAATGTTTGATTTTGACTATACAAAGTCAAATAGAATAGAGTTTAGGCTAATTACACAACTAGTCCTTGTAGTTAGGGTTTGAAAATTGATAATTCTAGTCCCTGGAGTTTGTGAATAGTTAGGATTTAACTGGATTTGCTAACTGAGTTAACTGAAAAAGTCCGGATTGTCACAAACATGGATTGAACCCTAATGAAACATTTATACATTCAATAGAACCAACAATTTTTACATACGTATGTTGCCCTATATATACAGACACATTCTTCAAAGGATGAAACGTCGTGACCTTAAAACCTACGATCGTATCCTTTGAAGCCCATACAGTTTCTATCTTTAACATGTACACAAATGACCCCTACACTTACTAGTATTACATAATTGACACCTAAACATACTTTAGGCTAATTACAATTGTGACCCATTAAACTTGGATATGACAATTAGGCTAACACTCCTACCACCACCACCGCCACCTCCCACCACCACCACCAGCACTGTCGCCTCCTCCACTACCCACCACCACCACCTCCCACCACCGCCACCCCCACCCACAACCACCCACCATCACCCACCACCGCCACCATCACCCACCACCACCACCACCACCACCACCACTCATCACCGATTTTATTACTCCGTCTTTTCTAGCCTACCAAACAAAATAATGTAATGAGTTATTCCATTCCCTCATGGTAACCAAACAAGACAATGGAATGGAATGGTTCATTTCATTCCTTTGTCCATTCCATTACCTCGTTCATTCCGTTCCCTCGTCCATTCCATTACCCCATACCGGGTCTGTTTGGTTTTCCCTGATCCTCTTAAACCTTATTAACCCTAATTACCCTATTACGTTCGCCCATGTGACCATCATCTTCTTGAACAATTGATTGGTAAAGTAACACAAACACTGGTAATGTGCTTGAACATTTAATTGGTGAAATGTTATATAGATTTGTAGGTTTAATAAAAAATTATAAAATAAAGTAAATATTCATGTAAAATAAAAACGTTTTGATAATATAGTTAAACAGAAAATTAATTGTTTACATAATGAGGAGACACGTGTCACTCTCTGATACATTCTCACATTTATTTAAAATAAATGTAATTATGTATAGTTATTATATAATTAAGTAAATAAATTTAATATGAAATTAATTACGGATAGTAATAATTTCTGACGTTACTTATCAATTTTTGAAAAAAAATTTGTATTATGGATGATTATTATATCATCAAGATTGTTTTTACATTTTAATCAACTACATTATTTTAACTAGATTAATAATTCGTTTCAATTTTTATCTATAAATTTTTGAATTCATAATTTTGTTTATCATCAATTTTTTGTCTGCTATACTAATTATTTTATTATTACCACATATGTTGCATCACTTTTGTTTTGAAAGTGTATATATTTTGACACTTGCTACAATGTAATCCTTTCATTTTTATACAATCTTCTATATTTAATAAATAAGTAACTGGTTACACTACATGTCACAATTCGGTGAGCTCAAAATTATTTTTCCAGCTTATTTTTAATTCCTTTAATATTTTTAAATTTTTATTACCAACTATTTAATCTTTCTAAGATTTTTTTTCCTGCTTATAATTTCTAAATCTTTATTACTAACTATTGAATATTTCATTTATTCAACTCGTGTAATACACGAGGTTCTAGTTTAGTATAGTATAGATAAATTATTTATTATTATTTAAGAATATAAAACATATAAAAACTATTTTAATAAATTATTAATCACATGAAAAAGGAAAAAAATGTTATAAAATATATGATATAACAAGTAACTTTATGATAAAATGTTATGAAAAAGTCTAAGGTTAAATAGAAAAATAACAAAATTGACGATTAAAATCGGAGTAAAGTATCATTTTCATCCCCATGATTTGACCATTTTAGTCACTTTCATCTCAATTAACCCTTGTTAAATCATGGGCATTTTCGTCTTTTTAAAATCCCTTTTTTATTATTTCCTTCCTCCCCACAAAAAAAACCCTTTTCAACCTTTTCAAAACGAACGAACTCAAATTAACCTGATTACGAACTCAACCTTTTTATGAAATGTTGACCTTTCGTATAATTCAATGTATGGTTAAAAGCTAATTAAATAATATTATCTAAATTGAAGCTCGATTAAATAGCTTTGTCATATGGCGAAGTGCATAGCAGTTAGCCGTCGTCAATGGCCGCCACGATGCTCGCCCTTTTCTTTCTGTTCATTGTCGTCTGCTTCGTCCTCCAAATCCATCGTAAAAAACCAGCAACCACCAAGAATCTTCCACCTGGAAGCTTCGGATGACCATTTATAGGTGAAGCGAGTTCGCTCGTTCACAAACAGACGGAACCCCACTTAATTACAAGTCGCGGAGATGAAGCGAAATGGTTGAGGAAGTTGATGCTGCCGTATCTAACTCCAGATGCTTAGTCGAATCACTACTCTGTCGCCATGGACATCGTAATCAGGTTAATTTGAGTGTGAATTTCAAAACCTAATCAGGTTAATTTGAGCGAGTTCGTTTTGAAAAGGTCAAAAAAGGGATTGGGGGAGTGGAAGAACGAAATAATAAAAAAAGAATTTTGAAAAGACGAAAATGCCCCTGATTTAACAAGGGTTAGTCAATTGGATGAAAATGAATATATTTTGAAAAGTTAGGGCCTAAAAAGCTAAAAAAAACCTTTTTGAATGAAAATGGCTAAAATGGCCAAACCACATAGACGAAAATGACAATTACTCTTAAAAACGTTATTAACTATTTTTGTTATTAATATAACAATATTTAACCGGCAACCCAAATTCAAAGCGAAAATATTATGAAATATTTATAAGATTAAAACAGAAAATGAAGATTTAAATTATTGATATTAATTATATAAAAATGCTATAAAATTACATGTTAAAAAGTAAAAAATCATATAATCTATACTATATAATAAATAAATGTTTTCTCATGCCACGTGTCGTCTCCATATTAATTCTTGTCATTTTTTTCCCGTCTCTCTCTTATTAAATATACTTTGTCTTTTATTAATAATATATTTTTAAAGAAAATACTAATTATACTAATAAAACACATTTATTTAAATTATTCATTATTATAAGAAACTTTGAAATATAATTATGTAACTTTTATTTTCAATCAAATATTAAATGAAAGTCAAATTACATTAAATAGTAAATAACATATTTTTAAAACCCAATTATATATTAATTTTTACATATTTTAAATTTTATTTTCTATTATATATAATAAGACTTTAAAAAATATATATAAAAATTTAATAATTTGATATTTTTCACCTAAGCTGTTAGGGCTGATATATAAAGATGTCATCTATCATCCATTTTTTCTGAACGACCATCATTCGTTTTGATCTCTTTCTGATTCGTTCTCGTTCTTTAATTAGGGTTACGTTTCGTTCCCAATCTCATCCTCTCTCTAAATTCGATCTCTTGGATTACGTAAAGTTCATGGACCCTCAGTACCAGCAGCAACAATGGATGGCGATGAATCAACAACATCCTCAACCACCGCAACAGCAGTTCCAGCAACAACCACCGGTACAACAAATGTATAATTATAACCAGCAACCACCACCGACTGCTACAATTCCTCATCAGCAGTACACAGCACCGATTGGTGCTGCGACTCCTCAACCGGCGAGCGCCGATGAGATCCGTACGCTATGGATCGGAGATTTGCAATACTGGATGGATGAACAGTATCTCCTTAGCTGTTTTGCTCAGACCGGCGAGGTTTATAACATTTATTTTCTTATATTTGCAGTTGTATCTTGTTATCTAGTTACAGTTTATTTGTTTCTATTCAGATTGTAGATCGCATAAGTTTTCGTCCTCTAATTCTGTAATGATATTGAGAGATCTCTTAACCGAGAACTTTGAATAATTGCATTCTCTAAGATATACTATTAATATCATGTCATTTTTATTGACATAAATTGCCGACATGACATGAATTTTCCTGTAATCTGTAATCACTATTTCCGGTAAAGAAGATTGTTTTTTAAATTTTTTTTTCACAACCTATTACTTTATGGATAACTTTTTGTAGTTTACAAATTTAACACTTTATGTATTGTTTAAGTGTAACATGGTTGTGACACTTTTCTCGAGAAGAACTAGAATTGTATTCTTGACCAACTTTGTGCTATTTATACATGATAAAAGCCAAGTAGGAAAGTGTGGTAATGTGATAATCCAACTTTGCTTGGTTCTTGCAGTTGGTTTTGTGTTTATTTAGTATAATTTGAATATGCTAATCTCTTTTAAATGATTAAGGTGCTGACCAATTTGGTTGTATATCTAAGAATCCTTTGTGCTTGCAGGTGGTTTCTGCAAAGGTTATTCGTAACAAGCAATCTGGTCAATCTGAGGGTTATGGTTTCATTGAGTTTGTTAACCGAGCAGCTGCAGAAAGGCATCTACAGGCATATAATGGCACTTTGATGCCCAATGTTGAGCAGCTCTTCAGGCTGAACTGGGCTTCTTTTGGTGCTGGTGAAAAAAAACAAGATGATATGCCTGATTACACTATATTTGTGGGGGATTTGGCAGCTGATGTTACAGATTATACCTTGCAGGAGACGTTTAGGCCTCATTATCCCTCTGTTAAAGGTGCTAAGGTTGTAACTGATAGGCTCACAGGACGCACAAAAGGTTATGGTTTTGTGAAATTTGGAGATGAGAATGAGCAAGTACGTGCCATGACTGAAATGAACGGAAGATTATGCTCAACCAGACCAATGCGAATTGGGCCAGCTGCTAACAAAAAGAGCATGGGCAGTCAACAATATCCAACAGGTACCTGCTGTTGCTTTTACTCGATCTCACAATGTGGTTTGCTCATTTTATCCGCTTGGAGTTCAAATCTATGGCTTATTTGTTTAGTACCTTGTGAAATGTTTATTGTATTTGTCTGTTTGATTGGTTTCTTGGACTCTTTGTTATCAGATATTTTATGTTTGGTTTTCTTACGAAGCTTCTTATGATTTATCCATTCGTGATTTTGTTTGGTTCTTGTAGCTAAACACCAGCTTAACGTCTTCATTTCCTTCCCGTGCTTTGAGAATTATCGGCATTAATTCTATTAGAACATTGAACATGCAAAAACTTATAAAACTCCTATTGTCTCAAAGCAGGGCATCAAGAGGCTCTATCATATAAGGGTCTGGCGATGATTTCAGCAGAAATTGTTACCCTATAGAGGGTGGCCTTGCTTAGGTCAGTTTTCATTTTATGTTGTTAATTTCCCTTGCCGTTTATTTAAGTTCCTCAAGGCAAAGTTATGTTGTGTTGGTTTCTTTTTCTCAAGTCCTTTTAATAGTGAGCTTTCCTTTCAGTCAAGTTACATTATTCATTGTCATTCAATTCTTTTGTCGTTATTCCGTTTAACAGCCATTAAATCACTTTATTCTATTAAACCGCCTTCCTTTACTTTCTTACTTGGATCTGTACCTCTTTTCCCTAGCTTTAGTTTTTGCTTTCGTTTCTTTAACTAATATTCACCGATACCAGCTTTTAGATTTCTCTTTCAGCTGTATACAAGTTTATCACGACAATGAGCTTGTCAGTTTTTACTTTCCATGATCTGTACTTAAGATTCATATTTGGATATTTGATATCAATATATCATGCCAGACAGACATGGCTAACATGTGATTCACATGATCTTAGAAAGTCTCACCTTTGGTCTACATCAGACATAATTCTAGCTTTATGTACTTTAGAATTTGTGGAGCGCTGTTGAACAACGAAAACCATATTTGCAACATGAACATATAGATGTTTGACACTCATCAAACTTTGATCAACCCAAAAGAAGGGCACGGGGATTAAGGGACTGTGGGATCCTTTGCTGGAAATTTTACTAAATACTAACTTTTGTGTCTGGAGAAATGAATCTTTCATTGACTAGGTAAGCTGAGGTTGTGGTTTTAAAATTTCAAAGTAGACTCAAACACTAGGATGAATGAGTTCACTATGCAAGGAGTATCCTTGGTAAAAGGAAATAGCGTAAGTACGCATGTACTTGTTTCTTGGCATGGAAATAAAGCTTACCAGAACTATTTGGTGCAAGTAATTTTTGTTTTTAAGGTGTGCTAGTTACAATATTGACCTTCTTTGGCTGACTTATCAGGAATCATGCATTGTTCAATGGGATTACTTGTTCTGGTTGCCATTTTGTTTTGGTTGAGTAAACGTACAATATGACAATGTCATGTTCTTGTTCTGTCGATACATTCCTCATGCAGTTGCAACAATTGATCTTTTGCTATTTGTTTTTTTAACTGAATTAACTCTAGTAAATTATTCCCCATTTCACTATTCTGATTTAGTGTTTGTGGTTTTGTATCTGTATATTAAAATTTCCTGATCTCATTCAAAATATCTTGGTGCATTCACTCACTGTTGGATTCCTTCCTCCATCTCTGCATTACTGAGTATTGACCTCTAGGATCACGTGATCTAAACTGGAGGCAACAACATTTTACTGTTCTTAGAATATCTTTCAGTTACATTTTCTTTATTTGCAGCTTCCTACCCGAATACTCAAGCAACACCGAATGACGATGATCCAAATAATACAACTGTCAGTAATTTCTTTCATTATCATAACACAATATGTTACAAAAAAGAGCTAAATGTTTAAAATTTTTATTGCAGATATTTGTTGGTGGGTTGGATCCCAACGTTACGGACGAGCATCTTAAGCAGGTGTTCAGCCAATACGGACAATTAGTCCATGTGAAGATCCCCGTGGGCAAGCGGTGTGGGTTTGTTCAATTTGCTGATAGGTATGTGATATATTCATGTTTCTTTTGATTCAGGAACAAGAATCTATTTCTTGCTGTTAAATCCTATGTATCTCCATGCATATATGTATTCAGAAGTTATGCCGAGGAAGCATTAAGAATGCTACAAGGAACTCAGTTTGGTGGTCAAACTGTTAGACTTTCATGGGGACGTAGCCCTTCCAACAAACAGGTCTCTTTAAAAGTTTAAACATGTCATGTATATTTGATCCTTGTATGCTTAAATATTTGCCCACCCATAAATTAGCCAAGAAAACTCAATTTATGTGTTATATTTGTTCAGCCTCAGGTAGAACAAAGCCAATACAATGGTGGATACTATGGGTATGGACAGGGGTATGAAACTTATGGATATGCACCAGTCGCTCAAGATCCTAGTATGTACTATGGAGGCTATGCAGCAGGATATGGAGGTTATCCACAGGCCCAGCAGCAGCTACAACCACAACAACCACAGCCATAGGTAAGATAAGGTGATAAACACATAGTTATACTCCCTCGAGACTAATTTAAACAACACTGTCCATTTTTTATTATCCCAAATAATGTTTGCATATTGATGTGATTAAAGAGGAAATTGGGTTACTAACTTTCCGGACAGAATTGGGTATGAAGTAGAACAAGACTAAGAACAACAGTGTGTTTTCTGTCCAAAATCTCACAAAACAGAAACAAAAAGATAAGAACCCACCACTCTAATCCTCAAAGGAAATCAATCCACCAAGGTTAAATATATAGGGAACATTTCCACGAATATGAAAGATCTATAAAGGAAAAAAATAAGATTTCAGGAAAAAAAAAAGATTAAGAACTCCCAGTTTTCGTGTTTAACTAATCTCCCATTACTATGGATAAGAAATATTCATAATAGAGGGTTTTTAAATAGCAAAGAGTAGACAATGTTCAAATAAAAGCTGAATTACAAGGGCATGCTCTTTCTAGCACATAAAAAATTAGCCAATACTATGGAACACAATCTGATATTCTGCTGCACTTTTCCCTGTCTTTTCGTCTTTTTCTGAAATTCTGATTTGGTCCTCACATACGTTCACATTTGGTAGCAAACATATGAGCTGAATAGTTGTAGCAAAATCAGAGCTGTAATGCTGGACTTTTGGCCCCTTTCCCCAAGTAATTCTTCAAGTATAACTAACTAACACTACTACTAAAACAGATATATATATATATAGGGGAAGGATCATAAGAAAACTCATTGTTCATGAGAAAACCAAAAAACTATTTATTGAAGGTAAAAAAAAAAAAAAAAAATCATAACTCAAAATATAAATCAAAAACTAAAAAACCGCTTCGGAGACCTTGTTCCTCACGTCGTCCTCTTTCAAAAAAAAAAAATTCAGCGTTTTGCTACATATGTGTAGCATAGTTAGCTTTTGGGGGTGGTTTTTTGGGTTTAGTTTAGCTTTTAGGTTAGGTTTTTGGGGTGGGTGGGGGGTTAGGTTTTTGGGGGGTGGGTGGGGTGGGTGTAGGTTTTTGGGTGGGGTGGGGGGTTTAGGTTTTTGGGTGGGGGTTAGGCTTTTGGGTGTACTACACATATGCATCACCTTTAATGAGGAGTTTTTTGGTTTTCTCATGAAAATGAGTTTTCTAGTGAACTCACCCCTATATATATATATATATATATATATATATATATATATATATATATATACATTTTCATGTGATCTGCTTATTTAGAGCAATTAAGATAGAAATGGCAATGGCCCTAGGCCACCCCTTGGAGTAAGGGAATCCTTGATTGTGATTAGGATCATCAACCACCCTTCCAAATTGTAACATGGGATGTAATGCAACCCTAGCTTTGGTTTGCATCAATCGCAATTTTGTTGCTACCATATGATTGCTTGCGGCCCATGATTACACCCGTGATGCATATTAATAACATTGACTTTGGTTCACAAGACTCGTTTTGTTGTTATTTAGCAGTGTTGTACATATTTCAACTAATTGCCCTTGTTAGACTATACGTCAAGCCATATATTGCATGTAGAGGGAGCACTTTCTGACCACTCAACTGAAAGCAGTCAATCTGGGTTATATTTTATTGTTAATAGATCAAAATGCCGAAATTATAACTCTTAGCGAAAAATCAAACAAGTTAAACGGATTAGTAGTAGCTCATAGCATACCTTGAGTGCTCACAATCTTTGAAACTGTTTTATTAAAGGAAATTGGATTACAATATTAACATTGGTGCTTTTTGTAATTGTATTCATTATATTAATCATTTATGATATCCAAAATAAAAGGGTTGGTTAGTCAACCCGTGACCCGCCCTAAATGTTACATGGTCTAGCCTGAACCTTTTTTTTTCCGTGCTAAACGAACACAATTAAGGGGTTCATTCTATTTTAGTCTTTTGTTTTTATGTTTACTTGATGTTCAACTAAAAGTAAGCCGGGTGTGCAGTGATATCGCATTGCATGTTGCGACTTTGGAAAGCTGAGCTGTACTGGTTCCGGCAAATGAAGACTTTTTCTGGGTTCCTATTTCCTACAACATTATTTAGTAAATTATCTGCTGCTTTTAAATTATTTGTCGTTTACTCTGAAGTTTTGTATTCTCGTGAGATGTTTCCATTTTCTGTCAGCCTGATGCTTTTTCTAGCTACTTGCCAGTTGCCATGTTATGTAGTGATTTGAGTCTATTTAAATGTTGCCAAGAAGAGCATGGGTTTTCAGGATCCAGCAGTTTGACCGGTTTGTTGTTTACTTTGGCATCATAATGCGATCTGCTGCTTAAATATCTAGGGTTTATGTTTGGAAAAGAATTTGTTTCTTGCATTTTGAAATTCGCATGACCATATTGAATTTCATCGTCTTTGTCCAGTTGTTTGTATTGTTACAAGTAGCGACTGAAGATGATTTGAAAACCAAGTTCAAAACACCTGGTTTTTTAAACCAGAAAATGAGAATTGGACAAAAGGGAAAATATTCTATACTAGAGTATAATATAAGGTCAAAACAGGCCCTTAAGGTTTCTTTCCTTTCGATTCATCCCTAAAAGAAATTGTACTTGTATTTTTCAAATGTTAGGTGGTTTGTTTTTAAGGTGTAACGTAATGAAATTTGTTTGATTAAGGTTTTAGGTTAAAATTTTGGATACTACAACGATCTCAGCAAACCCTCTTGGATCCATATCGTTTGTAACTTGTAGATTCTCTTCATCGTAGTTTCAACTTTTAGATGGCCAACAACTTACTAAGCTTGCATTTCAATTAATAGTCACTGTCTCATTTGGTGGTGGGTGATGTTGCTTCGGTACCCATTTCCCTTCGGATGACACCCACACAAGCATAAAAGAATTTTTGATATTTGTTTTAAAACCTTTTAACTATTTTGTGTGTTGATTTAGATTCCATGTTTCGTCTTTTTTTTTTTATAACAAAAACACTGACTAACGAATTACAGCATTCCCATTGGGTTTATAAAATACTTCGTCAACCTTGTGAAACAAGCAACGAAAATTATTTTGTAAAGAACTATTAAAATATATACTAATATATACGATTATCATTTGTTAATACATATTATATTTTCAACAAAAATACTACCACAAAGTCAAAACTATTTTAAAAAGGCAAATGAGACGAGTACAGCACAACAATATGTCCATATTGATATATTATATTTATTAAAAAATGCAACATGTTTCTAAACTTTTATTTAAACTTGAAAACGTACATATTATATTATTAATTTCATTATTTATGTATGATGCACGTAATTATCTATGAACAATTATTCTAAACAACCTGTAACAAATTTAATTATTTCATGTCTATCTTTTTCTAACATAATTTTTATCTAGTAATTTCATATTTAGATATATTCAAATAAGTGATCATCAGATATATTCAAATAAGTCTTCGACGGTTGTTAGATGTAAATTTCCATGTTATCACCTTCAACATTCCATAAGTTTTTGCGCGTTATTTGCTGCCGAATGATCTAAATTAAGTTTCGTGTAAACTTGTGAGAGTTTTAGTGATGAGTGCTATTGGGTTTGATATCGGCAACGATAGCTGTGTTATTGCTGCTGCAAAGCGTGGCGGGATTGATGCACTGTCGAATGATGAATCGAAGCGTGAGACGCCTTCTGTGGTGTCATTTGGGAAGAAGCAAAGGCTTTTGGGTTGTGCAGCTGCTGCATTTGCTATAGCAAATCCAAATTCAACCGTTCCTCAGATTAAGAGGTTGATCGGAAAGCTGTATAAGGAAGTGCAGGATGATCTTAAGTTGCTACCTTTCATCACGAGTGAGGGTTCACGCGGTGGTGTTCTGATCGAGTTTGAGTACCTGAAACAGAAGTGGAGTTTTACGCCGGTGGAGATTCTGGGGATGTTGTTTACACATTTGAAACAAATAGCTGAGAGGAATCTCGAATCCCCTGTCGTTGACTGTGTGATTGGGATTCCGTCGTATTTTACAGATTCGCAGAGGCGCGAGTATCTTGATGCTGCATTTATTGCTGGTTTGAAACCTTTGAGGTTGATGCATGATGGTACTGCCATTGCATTAGGTTATGGCATGTACAAGACTGATTTTTCCGACTCAGGACCGACTGCTGTTATGTTTGTCGATATCGGGCACTGCGACACTCAGGTGACGGTTGCTGCTTTTGAACAAGGGGGAATGAAGATATTGTCCCATTCTTTTGATCAGGACTTGGGAGGTAGAGATTTTGATGAAGTCTTATACAAACATTTTGCAGCACAGTTTAATGAAAAATATAAAATCGATGTTTATACCAATGTGCGTGCTTCTATGAGACTCAGGGCGTCGTGTGAGAAGGTAAAGAAGGTTTTGAGTGCCAATGCTGAAGCACCGATTAGTATCGAGTGTCTAGTTGGCGATACAGATGTGAGGGGAGTCATAACAAGGGAGGAGTTTGAGAGTCTGTCATCTGAACTGTTGGAAAGGGTTACTGTTCCTTGTGCTGTGGCTTTAGAAGAATCTGGTCTAAGTGTTGATAAGATATATACGGTTGAGCTTGTTGGTTCAGGGTCTCGGATACCAGCTATAACAAGAGTTTTAACCTCGTTTTTCCAGAAAGAACCAACGAGAACACTGAATGCTAGTGAATGTGTTGCAAGAGGATGTGCTCTTCGTTGTGCAATGCTTAGCCCGACTCTCCAAGTTCATGACTACAAGGTCTTTCCATAATACTTTTTTTTGCAAAATTCTTGTTTTAATAATCAATATGCATTTTTGTTGTTAAGGATTTTTGTTATGTTTGCAGGTTGAAGATTTATTTCCTTACTCAATAGTACTCCCTTCACCGAACAGTGAAAATGTATTCTTTCAAAAAGGCGGTACATTTCCAAAGGTGATGGCGGTGAAATGCACCGGAAAAACTCCATTTTCTTTTCAACTCACGTACAGCAACACGACGGATTTCCCTGCAGGAATATCACCTGTAGTTGGTCGTTTCTGGGTGAGAATCTCTTATTTGTGTTCTCTTGATTGTTACAGTTTGGCATTTTGCTACATTTAGCCTATTCATGCCTTGAGATAAATGTTAAATATTCTTTTAGATTGGTCGGTCTGAACACTCTGATGCAGAAACTGGGGAGGTTGAATTTAGATTGTTGCTTAACGACCATGGAATTGTTAAAATAGGTTCTGCGAGAGTAAGTATCGCGTGTTACACTAGTGTTGAAATGGATTAACTAGACAGCATTATGATATTGTCCTTAATTGTGTTTGTGGCTTCAGATATTACAAAATAATGCAAACAGACATGTGTTGAATCTTCCATTTTCTGAGAATTTATATGTCACAACAACACATAATGAGTTACATGAAGCTCGAAAGAAAGAAAATTTTTTGGCAGAGCAAGATTTTAAGGTGGAGCAAACTAAGGACCAAAGAAACACCCTCGAGTCTTTTGTCTATGACACTCGTAGCAAGGTGCTTGTTTTGTCAGAATAACCTCATAAAGTTGCCATTTTAGTTCTTGGATTGCAAATAAATTGACAGAATGTGTATGATTTAGCTTTCTAGTGCATACAAGAGCTTTGCCACAGATTCAGAGAAGGAGGTAATCAATAACAGTCTGCAAGAGACCGAAGATTGGCTATATGAAGACAGTGACGATGAATCTGAACAAGACTATACTGGAAAACTTTAAAGACCTCAAAAAGGTGTCTAGAAAATGCTACTTCTTCTAAGCTGTTAAATATCTTTCTATAACATCTAATCGCGTTTGTTTTTATAGTTGTTAGAACCAGTTGAAAATAAATACCAGGAAAGTGCTAGAGCAAAAGCTGAAGAAGCTCTGCGAGCTTGTATTGATACCTATCGTTCGCTTGCTGATTCACTGCCAGCTAACATGAAGGAGATGGTATAATCTTGCCATTTTGTTCATACATTACTACTTAATGAACAAAAATAATTACTTCCCACCTCCCATATACTACTAACCAAGATTGTTTGAATATTAACTATAACATTGGTTCCTTGCTGTCAAACAGTCAAAGTAACTGGCACTCTTTCTTGCAGGTTGAAACTGAATGTATTAATGTTGAGCAGTGGCTTAATAGTGTTTCTCAAAAGCATTCATCTCCAACGAGCTTGTCAACTCACATTAATCGCAATATAAAACTTTTTAAGAGGTATCGTTAACCGCTTTTTCTTTGGTCTAGGATTGATTGTATGCAAACTTGAATAGCATGAACTGAATCACCTTCAGTTCAAGTTAAATTCCAGACAAGCTTGAGCTTGAGCATGATAATTGGCTTGAATAATGTGAACCTAATCTCTGCACTTGGGGCTATGAAATCTAGGTTATTTTAGAAAAAAAACAATTTTAGCTTTTGTCGTTCTATATGTAAGCATTGTAAGAAATTTCCTTTAGCTAATAACTTGTAGCATAAGAAATTGCAAATCTTTGCCTGCTACTTATGTTGTCATTTTCTTCAGCAATTGCGAACGCATAATGAGACCCATAGACTCAGACCAAAGGCACAAACTTGTGGACTCGAACCAAAAGGAGCAAGCCGTGGACTCAGACCAAAGTGAGCAATCCGTGGAGTCAGACCAAAGGGAGGCCTCAGACCAAAGTGACCAAGTGGTGGAACAAAACACATGATTTTAAAGTGAACTTGTGTGCTACCTTTTGCTTCAAATTCTGTTTTGAAAACTGACTGTTACATACGCTGCAAAATAATTTTGAATTGTATACATTTGTTTGGGGTAAAACATGAGATTTATACCACCTCGAGTGACATTTTCGATTATTTTGCATGATCTGAATTAGAATGCTACATCTCACTTATCTCTCCAATGTTACATATTAGTTTATTGGGATTTTTATCACAAGAAATACAAATATGATAGGCATGAATGATTGTATCCAAATACACATGATCCGTTGATTAATCAGGATATTGACTTTGACCTGCTTTCATTGCTTCAACAGTTTCTCTGTTTGCTTCCCATTTATCCAAACGTTTCTTGGTTTTCTCCACCTGGTTTTTTTTACCAAAATTTAAACATGTTTTTCAAGAAAAAAAAAGAATAGTATTATTAAAAGGCCTATATTTTATTTCATAATACCTCTTTATTCCAGTCCGTGCTAAACGTTGACCATAATAAAATGAGGGTTTGCATCCCTGTTCCTCCAATCATTCCCGACCATATTCCCTATTAAGATACAATGATTATTATGAACGCTTTAATTTCCATTAGAAAGTTGACCCCAAAGTAGTTACCTTGTGACAAACTTTAAAAAGTTACTTCTTTTAGGATCTTGAAAAAATTGTAGTGATTAAGGTTTTATCAAGAGTGATAATGATATTTGGTTTCTCTTCTTTAATATGTGCATTTCGAGTGTTATAAGCACATATTAATGGAGATTAAACTTGATTTATTGTATTTGATAAACACTTGACATACATGTTCTTTGTTAAAATAAACATCAACATTAGCTTGTAGATGTTTGGTCTCAAACTTATGATTTTTCTAATGTTCAGATGATACAATCATTTGTGTGAATTTGTATTAATATCACTTGTGTTAGTTTTTCTCTATAATTTGTCAATACAAATATTGTTGTATAACTGGATATGGCGATTCTAATGCGATAGGTTTGTTTGCGGTTTATGTTCATGTTTTTTTTTGGAAAAGGGCAGTGCCCTGGAAAACTTTTATTACTGATAAAAAAGACTACAAACGAAAGTACATTCCTCACATAAGAGGAACCACAAGAAAAACAAATAACCAACAAAGAAACAAACAATCAAGCCCAACAAACACAAACCACAACAAACGAAAGACCAAGCTAGACTAAGAGAGCTTCATAAAGCGAGAAGACTCATCAGGTAAAATAATTACTTTTATTAGAAAAGACCTTGATTTTAGGATTCTCTTTAGGCTTTAAAAAAATTGAGCACATTCTATTAGATCATATCGTAATTAAATATAGTAGAGGGTAGATTATGTAAATGTGAGACATGTATATATATCCTTGTAATACCCTAATTTGAAATACAAATCACAATTCCTAAACATTCTCTTTGTCTCAATCGACCCTGATCATTTTAAATTTTTGGTTGGTAAAAATATGTATTCTAATAGTGTAATGGTACCTTGACACCGAGGTTGAAATGGAAGCCAAGGAGAAACCCGAGGGGAATGCCCACAACGTAATAACATCTGACATTCACATATGCGACATAAGCTTGCCATCCGCATCCCACAGCCACGCCTTTGATTGGTCATTCATCATGTTGATATTCATAGATTAAATACATATAATCTGAGCATGTACAAATATATTTGAAAAATTACTACCTGATAAAACGGGTTGTATGCCATTAAGAGTGATGGTGATGGCCAATAGTGGGCAAAAATCAGATACTGCATTTGTAACGGTTTCACCAGTAGTGGCCAATTTTAGAGGTTCTCAAAGTGACAAGTGCTTGATACAAGTTTGTTCATTTCTATAATTTGTTCTCAAAGTGACAAGTGCTTGGTAGTTCAAGGATGTTGCAGTCTGATAGTTCAGGGGGCAAAGTTAACAATCTGGCTTTATGTTTCAACGACCTGCTTGGAAGTTTTAGCGAGATATAGGGATTTAGGGTTCATAGCTCTGATCGATTAGATTCGATTGAGTCTTCTGTTTTCATTACTTCTTGTTTCTTTGGTTGTAATCTCATTTTGATTTCAGATTGTAATCATTTGATTACACTACTAGAAAATAGACCTTTAATTACACGTGAACTATGGCGTGCATCGGTGTGTGTCATCGTTTTAGTGTCATACTAGCAAAACTGGACTTTAATGACACGCGAGCTATGACACGCAAAAACGTGTGTCATCATTTAATGTCATATTAAAAAAAAACACGGAGTACACTTATTTAATATGCGTGTCATCTGGAAACTAATTAGTTGATAATAAAGTCCACAATCATTTGGTGTCATTCGTGTTCTTCATTTATGCTATTGAGATCATTTGGTGTAGATATTATACAAATCTCCGTCATCATTTTAACGTGCAGGCTTTCAAATCTAATTGGGTACTGGGCTTCAAGAGGAATGTGTGTAATGGGCCATCGGTTGACAAAAGAAAAGAATAAGAAACGCAGGGGGTTCCACATTCAACGTCATCGACGGTAGTTTTTGGGGGTGCAGGATCGGAGGCGAAAGCCTCTTGGTTCTGTTCGGAAGGCTGTGATCGAGAGGACAGGTGCTGGTGTTTGATGATTTTGCTTAGTGGCACAGAACTCCAGGCAAGCCATCAAGTAAATTAATTAGTGTGAGATGAAAATTTATATAGTGACTATATATTCTTTTCGTTTTCATGGCTAGTTGATATATTTTTTTTATCACAACCGAGACTCGGGTTTGGTTATTTTTATTGTAAAACTTTGATTTCTATGGTTTGTTTGAACTTTAGACAATTATACTCATTAACTAGTGAATGTGTATGATTGTAGTTTTGCTATGACTTTTATAATCTAATTGACGACGTGTGGTTGATTCACCAAGATGGCCATTCCTCTATAGGGTTGTAATATAAGTCCCTATATGATTGAATTGTTATAGTTTATTGTTTAATCACCAAGATGCCATCACAATTTGGAGACATTCCATTATGTTGTAGTATGACCTACGGGATTTATTGACTTTAATCTATTTGGCTAATGTAAAAGTTTTACAAATTATGTCTATGCCATTTATCAAACAAACCTGTGAAATTGAAAGCTTATGTGTGAGTGCCTATACCTGAAATCGAAAATGATCGCATGTTTACCGGAGCTTTTCGATACAACAATAACACCAAGAACTTTCTACACAAATTTTGCGATTCTCATAGGAGCATGATGATTCGCATGAATAATATGAACCTAATATCATTAGGGGTTATGAAATCTAGGTTCTTTTAGAAAAAAAAACAATTTTAGCTTTTTTCATTCTATATATAAGCATTGTGAGAAATTTCCTTTAGCTAATAACTTGTAGCATAAGAAATTGCAAATCTTTGCCTGCTACTTATGTTGTCATTTTCTTCAGCAATTGCAAACGCATAATGAGATCCAAACCTTGATTCCCAAGGCCTGATGAACCCGCAACCTCCGACCAAAGGGATCAACCCGTGGATTCAGACCAAAGGGAGCAAGTCGTGGACTCAGAACAAAGTGAGCAATCAGTGGAGTCAGACCAAAGGGAGGTCTCACCAAGTGGTGGAACAAATACATGATTTTAAAGTGAACGCTGCAAAATAATTTGAATTGTATATATTTGTTTTGGGGTAAAACATAAAATTTATACCAACTCGAGTGGCATTTTCAATAATTTTGCATGATTCGAATTAGAATGCTACATCACGTATCTCTCCAATGTTACATGTTAATTTATTGGGATTATTATCATAAGAAATACAAAATATGATCCGATCATTGATGGTCATGAATGATTGTATCCAAATACACATGATCCTTTGACTAATCCGAATATTGACTTTGACGTGCTTTCATCGCTTTAATATTTTCTTTGTTTGCTTCCCATTTATCCAAACGTTTCTTGGTTTTCTCCACCTGATTTTTTACATTTCACGACCAAAATTTAATCATGTTTTTCAAGAAAAAAAAGAATTGTATTATTAAAAGGCCTATATTTTATTTCATAATACCTCTTTATTCCAGTCTGTAAGAAACGTTGACCATAATAAAATGAGGGTTTGCATCCCGGTTCCTCCAATCATTCCCGACCATATTCCCTATTAAGATACAACGGTTATAATGAATGCTTTGATTTCCGATAGAATGTTGATCCCAAGGTGGTTACTTTGTGACTAATTTTAGAAAGATAGTTCTTTTAGGATCTTGAAATTTTTTTAGGGATTAAGGTTATAACATGAGTGACAATGATATTTGGTTATAATGGTACAAATATAATTTGATTGAAAAGCTTACATTCTCGAATACAATTATAGTGGCTAAAATAGCCAATTACAACAGAAGAAAGGGAGAAATAATAGGAGAAAATCGTGTGATGGTAACAATCTTTTGAGAAACAATTTGAATTTAATTGTGGTTTGATTTCCTTTTGGGTCCCCGCAAGATGAAGGATTCATCGAAGACTCCAATCTTGGACCGAATGAACTGAAATGGTTGTCGCCCGAGTGGTTTGTTAAGAACATCATTGAGTTGATCTTTGGAGTGCACATGTAGTACTCGAAGTGACCTTTCAGCTACTTTCTTCCGAACAAAATGATAGTCCAAAGCAACATGTTTCATACAAGAGATTTTTAACCCAAGATGATAGTCCAAGGCAAATGATATGCCAAGCTCCAAAAGGAGATTTTTAACCCAAGAGATCTTGGCCGCGACATTAGCTAAGAATTTGTATTCAGCTTCCGTTGAGGAACGTGATATAGATTTTTGATGTGGCGATCTCCAAGAAAGTACATTGTACACGAGATACATAATATAGGCGGTTGTGGATTGCCCCCCATCAGTGATTCCATCCCAGTTCGAGTATGAAAAGGCGTGGAGATCAAGTAGAGATCCCCGTTTGAGAAATAAACCATGATAAATTGTGCCTTTTAGGTAACGTAGCACTTGTTTTAAATCCTACCAATGAAGTTGAGTAGGAGAGTGCATGAAATGAGATAGTTTATTAACCGTGAATGAAACAACGGGCCTAGTGAAGGCTAAATATTGTAGATATCCAACAAGTTGATGATACAGAGTTGAATCAACTTTAGGTGACCCATCGGTCGGTGATAATGTGTCAGAACTATTAAGGGGATAGACACATGTTTTGCTCTATCCATTTTGAACCGAGTTAAGAGATTTTGAACATGTCGATGTCGCGAGAGAAAAAGACCGTGAGGCATGTGGATGACCTCTATACCAAGGAAATGATGCAGCATGCCAAGATCCTTTATTGAAAAACGCTAGGCTAGAGCATCAACGACATGTAGTAAGTTAACATAATGTCGTCAATGTAGACCAAGTAGTAGCAAATGTAAATATTGCTATTAAAAATGACCAATGAAGGATCGGACAAAGATTTTTTTAAATCCAAACTCGAGAAGAAAATTGGTGAGCTCAATATACCAAGCACGTGGTGCTTGTTTCAACCCATTGAGAGATTTACGTAGTTTGCAAACATGATCAGCCAGGTGGTTGGGTCATGGACAGCTCCCCATGTAATGTTCCATGCAAAAATGCATTGTTGACATGAAGTTGATGTAGTGTCCAATTTTTAGAGAGCGTGTGACAAAAAACACGAATAGTAACTAACTTTATGATCGGGTTAAAGGTGTCAAAGTAGTCCCGCCGTATTGTTGAAGAAAACCTTTGGCAACAAGGCGTGCCTTGTATTGTCAGTTGAACCATCAAGTTTTCTTTTAACCTGGAAAACCCATTTGCAACCAATGGTTTTATGTAAGTCAGGATGAATGAGTTCCCATGTACCATTTCGAAGTAGAGCATTGAACTCATTATCCATAGCATGGCACCATTGAGGGTCTTTCAAGGAGTGGGTAGAGATGTTGGTTCAATGGTAGGTGGGATCGGATAAGTAGTGGTGGTATCAACAAATTTTAGGTTGTAGTTTTTGGGTTTGGCTTGCGGCTACCAAATGGAAGCGAAGGTGAAGAATGAGAACTTGAGGTCGACACTATAGGTGAGGAGAGGGAGGGGAAAGATTAACATGTTGTGGGTCGGATGAGGAAGGAACAAAGGTGGATGGTATCAAAGATGTAGGAGGTTTCATAGGTTTGGGTTGACGATTGTAAGTTTTAAGAGAGGTGTAGTACTAGTGGTTTGAGGCTGTGAGATGGGATGGGGTGTGGAAGGAGACTGTGATGTGGTGGTATGTGAAGAAATATGTGAAAGAGTGAGGGAAGCAGGTTCTGTTGAGAGAGGAGCATGGCATGGATTTGTGAAGGAGGGTAGGGGAAAGGTGGTGGGTGAATAGTAGGAGATGTGTGAAGGAAATTGTCAACAATGGGTAACAAGGCTTTAGCTTTAGCAGGAGCGCTATATGGAAAATCATGCTCTATAAACTTAACATGTCATGAGTGAAAGAGACGATGTGTAGTAGTCTCATAACAATTATAAGTCGATTTGGAGGTTGAGTAGCCTAGAAAAACGTAACAGGCAGAACATGGATGAAGTTTGTATTTTGTATATGGTCTTAACCACTGATAGCAAAGACATCCAAACAATTTAAGTTATGAGTACGTGGGTGATTTACCGTATAAAATCTCGAATAGACTCTTATGATTGAGAATCGGGGTGGGAAACCATTAATGAGATATACGACGGTTTGAAAGGCATGGGTCCAAAAAGAAAGTGAAAGGTTAGTATAATGGAGAAGTGCTAAACCGGTTTCCACTATATGATACTGACGTCTTTCAGCGACACCGTTTATCTCTGTTGTATGGGGGGGGGATGCCTTGTGATTGAAGATATGGTAAGAGACCTTGATATTCATCACCATTGTCAATGAAGTAGGATATCTAGAGAGTTTGGAAATATTTTTTAACTAATAATTTTAAATTAGGGAAAAAGTTTTGAGACATCGGATTTGAATTTCATAGGATACAACCAAACATATTTTGTGTAGAAGTCCTTAAAAATAACATAATAAGTAAAACCATCAATGGACTTGTCAGTTGGTCTCCAAACATCGGAGTATAAAAGTTCTAACGGTTTTGATGCGGTAAATGAATTTGTACCAAAAGTTACTTTGTGACTTTTATTAATAGAGCATAAGTTACAATAAAAATCGTGAAACTTAGAGTGAAGTCCTAGACACTTGACTAAGGACTTGAAAACTCGAACATTTGGATGCCCAAGATTGTGATGCTAATTAAGAAGCGAGAGTGTAGTGATAGTGTTGACTTGTGGAAGAGATCGAAGGTTGGCATAGTAGACATCAAGGTAACCCCCCCGGCATTAGACGCGTCCCATTGCGTAGATCTTTCACTAAAAAATGAGAAGGGAAAATTCAGTGGAAACACAATTAGTCTTGGAAATTTTGGTAACAAATATTAGATTTTTTCGAATTTGAGGAACACACAAAATGCTATTTAAAATGAGTGGACGAAAAGGAGTGTGTAATGTTGTGTTACTGATGTGTTGTAAAACACATAGGTTTATTGTGCATATTTTACCACATTTGGATAGGTTTTTAGTGGAAATTCATATGCTTTGGATACTTATGTTGTTATGTGTTGGATTTGCCACTAATTGGGAGGAAACAAGGAGTTTTGATGAGGAAACCCGGATCCAGAATGAAGGATTAGAGTTCTGGTTGAAAGAAGTTAAGAATTTGGGAGTTGAAGCCCGTAACGGACCGTCATGGATTGGTAACGGTCTGTTACCACAATCGTACGTCAAAGTCAAAGGGAATTTATTAATGTGACACGCCCAAGGCCTATGACGGACCGTCGCCATCTGGTAATCTGTTATGCTCCTCACGGCCCAGAAACCTTAATTTAAGTTATTTAATGATTTTTTTTGGCCATTCTCGGGAGTTACACACTCTGGACGATTGGAAACAGCCTCGGAAGAGGATTTGTGAGAGATTGAAGCTTGGGAAGCCTTGGATGGAATGTTGGAAGCTCGTTTCGGTTTGTTGGTCGTTCGGTTTTCATTATTCTCCCATTTGAGACTTGTATTGCATGATGTTTTGGTTTGATTATGGATTTATGATGTTTCTGAGTTTCATGAGTAGATAAACCATTAGATCGCCTAGGTTGGATTGATGATTGATATGTTTTGACTATATCTTCGTTTTTGAGCGTGTATGAGTGTTTGATGATCTTAGAATTTGATTCAATCAGAATGTTTATGGATATGTATGCTATGTTTGGTATGATTTATGTTGTCATGCTCATGTGTGCTTGATTCTAGTTGATTGCGTATCTTCTGGGTTAGGTTTTGCATGTTAGATTGTTTACTTTGTGTTTGCAATTCTAGACTTTAATTAGTGATGATCTTAGGAGTTGTGGTGATATTTTGAGTACAAAATCAGTGTGATATCGTGTTTACAACCTAGGGATTATAGATAATGCTTAGAACCTCCTACCCATTGCTTGTTTGGTTTGGATTGCGCGAGAGCGAGTCTTGCTTTTCATTTGTGTTGTTAGTGTTCCGAGTATTCATTCTTCTTGGATTCAAGTTGTCCTTTGCTCTGGGATTGTGGAGCACAATCTTGCACACCACTGTGAGTGGAGAGCCTTGCGATAATCCTTCATTAGACATTTTATATAACTTGTTCCGTCCTTCACACGTGTCTATGGTTTTTCTTAAGGTGTAGTAACATACCTAGTTGACCTTAGATTCGTACCTTTAGAGACAGTCATACAGTTCATTCCCGCCAGTTCATTGCATGCTAGTTGGATTCCTTCCTAGGTGGTTGTCATAGATATTTGATCTTCATCATATTTCTAGTTGCGTGTCCTTAGTTGTCTTCCCAATTATCTTGTGCGTTTGTGAGTCCTAGTAGTCGGTATTGTTTTGCATTTTGTTTATGTTAGTTGTTAGTTAAAATCCACATTCATTCATTAGGTTGGGTCCCGATAGAGGCTTATTATCGGCCGCCAATGTGTACACGGTTCGATATCCGGTCTTGTCTTTGCTATATTATGTGCGACAGGTACACTTGTCTTTCATGTGTGATCTGGTTTGGTAATTCCATCTTTTTAAAACCGTTTGTGTGAGTCCATCGTTATTTTATATATACATTCACACACATCATTTTCTAGTGTGGGATATCGAAAGAGCATTACCGTCACCCAAAATTATTTCATTCGCACCACTGTACTCCAAAAGAGTGTGAAGAGAGGCACCGTTACCAGTGACATGTTGAGAGACACCACTATCAAACATCGAAGTTGGTGAAGCGAATGCGGGTCTAGAAGTGGTAACATTTGCAACCGGAGTGGCTGGAGTGTTTGAGACGATATTAATGTTAATGTCTCGGAGAAAACGGGCTATCTTGCGACAATCCTTGGTGTTACAATATTGGCAATAAGAAGGGTTATGTTTAAACCGATTACCTCCTGTTGTGTTTGAAGGATTTGCTAGTTCTTGCCGGTTTGACTTTGATTGGTTCCCGGAATTAAAACCCACAAACCTCTAAGACGAATTTTGATTCATGAGCTGGGCGAGAAGTGGGTTGGTTGTTTGAGCGATGGGAATAATTGACAGTTGCAATGGTTGGAGACAGATTCGATGTTTCTTTTAGCAGCCTTTCAAAATCAACTAACTTGTCAAACAATTCTGAATACGAACTAGGGGTTTCACGAACCTTTAGGGCTGCAATTATGGTACAAACCAAGTTGGCTTAGAATGAGAATTATAAGATCTTCTTCAATAGGGCTTTGTAAGCTCATATGTTGTGGACTTCATATTGTGAAGAAATTCTACAATGGACCTAGTGCTTCTGGGATTTTGGCCAGCCGTGACTTGAGTGAGATGACCCGAGACCTGGAAGCGCTTGCGGAACTAGTGATCAATCGTTCCCAGGCCTCTCATTTGGTTTCAACCGATGAGATGATGGGTTGAATCGTCTCTGTGCAACTCCCAAGAATTGCACTCAGGATTATATGATAATATGGATTTTGTTTACTCAGTTCTTTTTCCAGGACTTTGGTTGGTATTTTCATCGATAAATTTATCGAGGTCCAACCCGATGAGAGTTAACTGAATTTGCTTTCTCCATACAGAAAAATTGGTTGCATTGAGGGAAGTGTGTATTTGCAGTGATTTGGATGACTGTGGTTGCCATGACAGAGATCGAGAGGATGATTTAATATTAGGGCTAGGATTGTGATCCCATACAATGGTATAGAGATAATTTGATTGAAAAGCTTACATTCTCGAATACAATTACAATGGTTAAAATAGCCGATTACAACACAAGAAATGGAGAAAGAATAGGAGAAAATCATTACAACAATCTTTTGAATGAAATAATTTGAATTTAATTGTGGTTTGACTTTCCTCTTGGGTCTTCCGGGAATATATCCTTAATATTGGTTTCAGTTCTTTAATGTGTATTTGAAGTGTTATACGCGCATTGTATTTCTTAGCCATGCATATTCTTTGTTAAAAATAAACATCAACAATAGCTTGTAGATGTTTGGTCTATAACTTATGATTTTTCAAATGTTCAGATGATACAGTCATTTGTGTGAATTTTTATTAATATCACTCGTGCTAGTTTTTCTCGATAATTTGTTAATACAAATATTGTCGTATAGCAGATATGGTGATTCTAATACGATATGTTTCTTTGCAGTTTATGCTCATGTAAAATCCAGTAATGATTGTAAGTCATTATTAGGATTATAAGTAAAATAATTATTTTTATTACGAAAACACACTAATTTTAAGATTCGCTTTAGGCTTAAAAAAAACTACGTAGAGCTTTATCATTGTAAATTTTTTATTGGTAAAAGTATGTTTTCTTGTAAAGGTACCTTGACTCCGAGGTTGAAATGGAAGCCGAGGAGAAATCCGAGGGGAATTCCCACAACGTAATAGCATCCGACATTCACATATGCAACATAAGCTTGCCATCCGCATCCCACAGCCACGCCTTTAATTGGTCATTCATCATGTTGATATTCATAGATTAGACACATATAATCTTAGCACATACAAATGTATTTGAAAAATTACTACCTGATAAAACGGGTTGTATGCCATTAAAAGTGATAGTGATGGCCAATAGTGGGCAAAGATCAGAGACTGCATTTGCAAGGGTTTCACCGCTAGTAAACGCATAGCTAATAACATCTCGCACCGACAAAACAATCATTGCTTCGACTAGAGCAATGAGGAATGAGACGGTAGTAACCGTTAGCACCGAAAAGGCTGCAGCTTTGGGGTTTCCGGCTCCAAGCTCATTTCCAACTCGAACACTATTTTCAAAATTGTATTTATGGTAACTCGAACACTATTTTCAAAATTGAATTTATGGTAACTCATTTGCATGATATGTTTAGTTTGGGTTTGAGTTATGATTTTTCTTATTTTACAATTCATTACTACAAGATCTAACATTAGTGTAAACGAACGGATCATTAATAGTATAAACGAACGGATCATTAACGTAAACGAACACAAATAAACATAAACGAACACAACGAACGAACATATATTAAATGCTTAAGAAACTAAGAAAGATATCCAAGATAACCCATGATAATTACTTACAAAACTCATAAGCTTGTTGGATGCTATGTTTGTTGTGTGTAGTAAGAAACCCAAAATGACTTGGTAAATGAGTAATATTTTTTTTTAATAGTTAATCCTTTTGGATGGGCTTAGTGATAAAAATATTTCCAATGTTTTATTAATGAAAATAAACGAACGGGAATAAACGAACATAAATTAGCGTTAATAAATGAACATAAATGAACGTAAATGAACGTAAATGAACGAACATAAACGAATGTTCACGAATGTAAATGAATGAATGAGACATGTGTTCATGTTAGTTTGTTTAATTAAATGAAAAATAAAATTTGCCATATCCGTTCGCTTATTAAATAAACGAACATGAACACAAAAAAATTTGTTCACACTCGTTCGTTTATTAAATAAACAAACATGAACGAACTTTCATCCAAACGGTTCTCTGAACGTTGAGTTCGTTTACAAGCCTACATCGGAGTATTCTCGGACTGCTACTTTTAGTGACCATATGGTAACTGTTAATTTAAGCCACTGAAATTGCTACCGATTTGTATTGGATTAGGCTAAATGTACCTAATAATTAATTCGAATTTAATAATAATAATAATAATCAACTATTATTACCATTATTTTTTTATTATAATAAAATAGAACAAATTAAAGAAACAAAAGGTTTAAAATGTATTTATCAGAGAACTTGTGGTGGGTACAATAAGTAAGAATGAGGTAAGGGGTACATTTAGCATAACTTTATGATTTGTTTTCATCGCTAATCCGGCCACTAATTATGCTACTACTTTTCTTTGTCACAAATTTTGGTCACTAATGTCCATTTTTATCAGTTCCAAATATAAAATTTTATAAACAAAAAGGTATATGTCAACTGTGTTTTGAGTCTAATGCATGATAAAACTCACCTAGCAGCTGCATTGAACCCAACTGAGACCATGAACAATAGCCCATTGACACTCATGCTACATAAAATAGAGTGGTAGATCATATATAGAGACCCTTTGGATCCGTACCTGTGGAAATTAAATTAAAACTGTTATCTGTGATGATATGAAGACGATACTTACCAAACTGAAAGCGCATCCAGTGATAACTCGAGGTTCTCGAGCAACCCTGCAATCAACACTAAGATTTGAAGATACCATGTCTCCAAACACAACATAATGGCCGACCTGCTTGACAGTTTTACAAACTCCCAAAGCCCACCAAGCGCCTTAGAGTTGAACACGGTCCATGTGGCCTTGCATCTATCACTGCTCAAGATGTAACCAAATTGACCACCCACTATAATCCACCAAGACAAACTTAGCATCAATGAAGCGCCTAGCAACCCCAACCCTAACTTGTACACCATGATCCAAGAAAGGATCAGGTGCACAACTAGTGTTCCGGCTGAAATATAAGTGCTTGGAGCCACAATACTTTGAGCTTGAAGGAACTTTTGTATAGGAAAGTTGATGGCGTACGCGAATACCTGAGGAATGAGGCCATACACGAATAGGGCTGCCAAAGATGCCATTGATGGTGATTGGCCGAGTAATAATAATATCGGCTTAGAAAATATGTAAATTATAGTAACCGGAATGGCTGTTGTTAGGAGAACAGTTGTTGATCTTTGAAGGTATATTCCAAGCATATCAAATTTGCGTGCTCCGAATGCTTGACCGCATAGCGTCTCCACTGCACTACCCATTCCGAGCTACAAGTTACATATACGAGATACTATGTTATTAGTCTTTAATAAAGTTTGCCTTTGCCTGGGTACTGTCCTTTTTACCAACCAAATAAAAGAAGAAGTTATTAGTGGTTTGAGAAACTCACCATGAGGCCATAAGAGTTGAATCCCTTGGTTACCAAGGGAAGCCGTGGCGAGTTCCATGTTTCCAAGTTGGCCGGAAAAGATTCTGGTGGACATAGACATGGAGTTGTTGATCAAGTAAACCATGACTGCAGGTGCAGCCAGCTTGTAGAGTAGATTAAGTTCAATACTGGACGCTGCTGTAAGCCGCCTGATCAATAGTGTCTCGGTGTCAGAGAGTACTCTCTCCAGGTCTGCACTGCCGCCATGGGCGGTGCAATCTTGAACAGTTTCTAAGAGAGGATGATGAAGCTCATTTGTGTGGGACTCCATTTCTGTAAAAATGGTTGGCTATCTTTCACTTGTATCTTGATATATAGAGAGAAGAACATATCAATTCGTATACTTTTAGTCGACATTGAATTAGATTCGAAGAAAAAGAAAGTAGTTGGTATTTATGCTGATTTTTTTATTCTGCCCCCATCCCATGGAACAAAAAAAAAAAGAAACGAATGCCAGAGCAAAAGCTGAAGAAAAGCTCTGCAAGCTTGTATTGTAAACTATCGTTAGTAGTTAAGCCATCACACATCGACTCCAAAAGAGACCAATTAAGGAAGGAATTAGCCTTTTGAATTTGTTAGCAGTCATGGAATGTTAGTTTCCCTGCATGCATATTGGAATGTTAGGAACACATCTAGTTGCATATATATTTATCTTGTATTTGCTTTCGGGAATTGTTTAAAATATAATCTTCTTATCAATTTGTCCAATCCAATTATGTTTATTTTTTCATGGGCTGCTGGGCTTTGGAGGTGTTGGATTTGTTGTAGCAGCTATTGGGCTGAGAAGCTTGTAGCTGAGCTGCTGGTTAACCCGAATATTTAGCACGACCTGTTTACTCTCTAGAAAACACACGGGTCGTGGATACTTGGAGAAAGCCCAGATTTAGCTGGTGGATACTATATATTGAGATAGAGAGAGCTAGGGTCTTCAGATTGACGCTCATTTACCTCTGGCTCATTCGAGACTCTTTGTTTTCTTCTCTCTGATCTAGTGTCTCTAGGGTTTCAATTTCGTTCTTATTGATTCATGTTCTTGAGAGTGTATCACAGATCATGTTGAAGTTTTGGGTGAAAAATGAGTTTTTTCACTAAGTTGTAAAATGACTTTTTGCCAACTTTGGATAGAAATAAAATATATGTAACTGATGTTAATATTCTTATTTCTTTCTGGGTTTGTGTGTTCTCTTACATGAGACCTTCTCTAGGAAACAAACCGCGTCCAAAATGGAGCTAAGATGAATGAGATATCGATACTCAAAGTTAGGTATTTAGAGCTGTGAAAATTCAGTTTTTATTGGGTAGAAAAGTGGGAAAACTTGTCCCACATAGGTGGGATGACAAACCTTTAAGTGGGTTATAAGGTGAAATACTCCTTTAGGATTGTTACCTTATAAGGAATGACACTCAATGAAACCAGGAGGGTATGAAGCACCCAACATGCACGGGCACGAGACGATTGCAATGGGCGTAATGTGGTGTTTTAATGGTGTCCGGCAGGGTACACAGATGGGTACGCGCGGGTGTCCACGTGGCAGCGCGGCACCAGGCAGGGTACACGGATAGAGTCTGGGCAGCCTACGCGGAGTGTCCGGCTAGCCTACACGTGGTAGTGCGGATGACACCCAGGTACACGGTGTGCGTGACTTGGCTTGTGGAACCCGGTCAGCGTATCTGTATCCGGATATTCGCATGCGGCTTGGCGCGTATGGAGTGTCCGGCTATAGTCATTGGTTATGATCATAACAGTAGTGCATATCGGTACACGGATAGAGTCTGGGCAGCCTACGCGGAGTGTCCGGCTAGCCTACACGTGGTAGTGCGGATGACACCCAGGTACACGGTGTGCGCGACTTGGCTTGTGGAACCCGGTCAGCGTATCTGTATCCGGATATTCGCATGCGGCCTGGCACGTATGGAGTGTCCGGATATAGTCATTGGTTATGATCATAACAGTAGTGCATATCGGTTTCTTGTACATGAGTCTAAGACTCCCGACATTCACAAGAACACTATCATGGAAGCAAACAATGCTTAATGGTTTGAACACGTGTTTCCTTGTAAACGATAAGAACATGCAAGCTCATGAACATCGGTTGAAGATGAGGTTCATGATAAGAGACATGAACGACCTGAGGCGGAAGATGATGAACCTAGAAGAAGCAAACGTCAAAGGATTGAATAATCTTTTGGACCGGACTTCATGACTTATAAGGTTGAGGGTGAGCCCAATACCTACCGTCCCATTTCATCCACTGTATTTTCTTGACCTCACCTCCTCCTCCCCAAAAGAATTTAGTCTGCATGGATTCAAGATGCTTACGCACTTGAACCGGCATGAGAAACATAGACAAATAATAAATCCCCAAAGACCCTAGAACACTGGAAATAAGAATTGACCTTCCTCCTATGGATAGGAGATATCCACTTCAAAAGTTACTTGTGAAACTTCTCAATAATTACATTCCATCCTTGCTTCCTCGTCATATTTGATTTCACCGGAAGACCTAAATAAATAAACGGCAGACGAGTCGGAGTGCAACCCAAAACCGCCAAAAATTCGGTATAATATGTTAGTTCCGATGCTTACCACCATGTATCAAGCATAAAAAAAAGTATAGTAAATTACACGAAAGGTCCCTAAGGTATGTTAATATTTTGGATTGGCTCCCCAAATATGAGAAACTACATGTTTGCTCCCCATAGTATGACAAATGATAACATAATAGGTCCCTATGATGGATGTCTGTTAAGTTTTCTATCAATTTTTTAAAAAAGGACCAAAATACCCTTACTATTAAACAAACATAAATAAAAATAAATAGCCCTATTGTTTTTCATTTGCCTGAGATAATAACCCATCTTCATCTTCTTCCTTTGAGCAACCCTACCCACCTCCACCCCCTCTACAACAGCCACCGACCATAGCAACCACAACCACCACCTACAGCCACCGCAATCACTACAACCACCTCCCGCCACCACAACCATCACCGCCACGTAAAGAACACCAGATCTTACCCTTCTCCCCCCCCCCCGACAAGTCCATCACACTGATTCAAACCACAAATCGACATAAACTTGATTTTTGGATCTGAAGCATACGACCAAGTTCTAGATTTTTGGATTTGAAGCATACGACCAGGTTCTAGATTTTTGGATCTGAAGCATATGACCACAAACCGCCGATCACCGCCACCACTCCAACTACCATTTTGGATCTGAAGCATACGACTAGGTTCTGGGTTTTGAGTCAACTGATGTTGCATTTGTTCCAATTCAGTAAGTACAGCTCCAAGCATGCCACCATTACCTCCCAAACCACTTAGACCAGGTTTCTTGAGATTCAACTATTATCAGTTGTTCATGTCATTGTAGTGGTTGGCAGGTTTTCATGGATATGCCTTTACATGTTTGTGAGGCCAGGGATCCAAAGGGTTTATACAAGCTTGCCCATGCTGGTTACATTTTTTGAGGGATCTTAATGGAAATTTAGAAGCAATAAAGGATGAAATAGATTCTATTTTGCAAAACCATACGTGGGAATTAGTAGATCTTCCTCCAGGTTGTAAACCAATTGGGTATCGTTGGATATTCAAAAAGAAGATGAAATCCGATGGTAGTATTGAAAAATACAAGGCGAGGTTAGTAATCAAAGGATTTAGACAAAAAAGAAGATCTAGATTACTTTGATACTCACTAAACTGAGACACGAATAACCTCTATAAAGTTGATGCTTGCAATAGCGGCATTGAGAAATTTGGAAGTTCACCGAATGGATGTAAAATCCGCTTTTCTAAACGGAGATTTAGAAAAATAAATTTACATGGGGCAACCCAAAGGGTTCTCCGCTCTCGGCCATGAGGGAAAAATATGTAAATTAGTCAAATCTTTGTATGGCTTGAAACAAGCTCCAAAACAATGGGACAAGAAATTTTATAATGTCATGAATGACAATGGATTCAAAATAAATGAGTGCGACAAATGTGTCTATGTGATAGACACAAGTGAAGGTTACGTGATCTTATGCCTTTATGTAGATGATATGATTATCATTAGAAGTGATCGAAGCTACTAAACACATGTTGAAAGCGAGGTTTTACATGAAAGACGTGTTTCTTGCGGATGTAATTCTTGGAGTGAAGATTACTAGAGGTCTAGAACCCAAACTGGTCTTTTGTTAAGTCAATCTCATTATGTGAACAAGATTCTTGAAAAGTTCAATTCGGAGGACACGAGTATAGCTAAGACTCCGGTTGATACTACCACACATCTAAGTAAAAATAGAGGTGAGGTTGTTGCTCAGTTAGAGTATTCAAGGATCATTGGTAGTCTAATGTATCTTATGACGTGTACTACACCCGATTTGGCTTATGTCGTGGGTCGACTAAGTAGATATACTAGTAATCTAAGTCATGTACATTGGAAAAGTATAACAATGGTGCTAAGGTACTTGAGATCCACAAAATATTACGGACTACATTATAACCGTGATCCAACTGTGATCGAAGGATACATTGATGCTAACTGGATATCAGATATAAAAGACTCTAGATCAACAAGTGGATATGTGTTCACCTTGGGAGGTGCGGCTATAGCTTGGAAATCATCTAAGCAAACGATTATAGCAAGATCCACGATGGAATCCGAGTTCACCGCTTTAGATAAATCTGGAGAAGAGGAGGAATGGTTACGTCAATTTATGAAAGATATTTCAAGATGGCCAAAGCCTTTGTCGGCTATTTGCATACATTGTGACAGTCAAGAATCAATTGGTAGAGCTCAAAGCTCAATGTACAATGGAAAATCATGGCACATTTGACGTAGACATAATACGGTACAACTACTCTTAACGGGGGTTATCACGATTGACTATGTGAAGTCAAAAGATAACATTGTAGACTCACTTACAAAAGGCTTAAGCAGAGAGTTAGTTCTAAATTCGTCATTTGGAATGGGACTAAAGCCCGTGAATTAGGAAATGTAAAGGAAAACCTAACCTATGTGACTAGAGATCCCAAGATCTAGGTTCAATAGGACAACCTAATTACATGAACAACGGTCACTGTGGGGGTGTACCCCAAAACACATAAATACTTCCCTGTCCATTCCTATACAAATAAGTGATATGGTTAGAGGATAAGCATAACGGATGGTTAGTAATTTATGGTAATCACCATAACCTAATGCTTTTAATGATTTATATATAATCACCTATGTGAAGAGAGAAGTGTGGTCGCTTCAAATGGAATTGTGGGGGAGCGCAATTCCTAGAGCTCTCACAGAACCATGTGAGTGATCTATGACCAGAACGGACAAAACTATGAGGGTTGACCAGACCAGGGAGATTATTGTGTGAAGTATATGGTCGTCTACATAAATGGTGGTTGGTTCAAGGACATCGCGTCTACCAAACTACTCGGAGACCACGTATACATCATAACAGAGGGTTCAAAGCTAACAACCACCTGTCCGGAAATATTTAACCATTGAAATTATATTTTGATATTCAAAGAGTACGGATCGATCTCCATTCATGTAGGGGATTGTTGGAGTTTTGGGTGAAAAATGAGTTTTTTCATTAAGTTGCAATATGAATTTTTGCCAACTTTGGATACAAATAAATATATTTAACTGATGTTAATATTCTTATTTCTTCCTGGGTTTGTGTTCTCTTACGTGATACCTTCGTTAGGAAACAAACCGCGTCCAAAACGGAGCTAAGATGACGAGGATATCGATGCTCAAAGTTGGGCAGCGCAGATGACACCCGGGTACACGGCGTGCGCGACTTGGCGCGTGGAACCCGGTCCGCGTATCCGTGTCTGGATATACGCGCGTAGCCTGGCGTATGGAGCCTGGTCCGCGTATCCGTGTCCGGATATATGCGCACGGTCTGGCGGATAGATCCCGGTCCACGTGGCATGTCCGACTATACGAGCGGATCCACGTCCCACTGCAGCAGCAGTCCGTAACTGCTGAACAATTTCCTATTGACCAACTATTCAGACTTAACTATCTGACAGTTACGAATCAGAATTTAAAAAACCGAATGAAGAGCATTGAAGACGTTTAATTCTCTTTATTTTTAAATTCTTTCAGTTGTTACGATTCTTTTTTCTGTATAAATACCAAGAATTGCTTGGCATTTTAGTACACCAGAAACTAACACAGAAAACAGCAAGAACTATCTACTTCTACTCGTTTCTTCTCAATGTACTCTTTCAGGTTTAGAGTCCTCCCCGACTGTACACACAGCTTCGGCTATTGTACCCTGGGAAACATTCGAGTTCTCTTGGGAGACTCGAGATTTGTTTTAAGGGACCCTTGTTAAACACGAAGCCTCGGTCACGAAATCAGTTTTTGTTTATTGTTTTGTATTTTTCCTTTATTTTCATTATAAAAGTACTATAATTTACTGTTTTATTTATTTCTTGTATTGTGATTCAGAATTATACAAGTGTTAGCATTTTATTTGGGCGGACGATTCCTACAGATCATCATGTTGTTCATCTGTTGAGTTTATACGTCTGTATATCTTCTTGTATTCTTTGATCTGATTTAGTTTGTTAGAAATGTTTGTTTGAGTTCTTGTTCAGATCTGAGTATTTGGTTATAGTTTGGAGATTTGTGACAGGAATCAATCAGAAAGAAAATTTGCCTCAAGTTATTATCTTGTTCTTTGTTTATTTTCTTGGGAGACTAGCCATTTCGAATCGGCTTTCTATCATACTCACTGTGAGCTAACATGAAAGAGATGGTATAATCTTGCCCTTTTGTTCATACATTACTGAATGTATGACCATCATGTGGCCCAAAGTTGACTCGTCCTTTAGTTTTGCATGATTTGAATTAGAATGCTACATCACTTATCTCTTCAATGTTACATATTAATTTATTGGGATTATTATCACAAGAAATACAAATATGATGGGCATGAATGATTGTATTCAAATACACATGATCCGTTGACTAATCAGGATATTGACTTTGACCTGCTTTCATTGCTTCAAGAGTTTCTTTGTTTGCTTCCCATTTATCCATACGTTTCTTGGTTTTCTCCACCTGATTTTTTACAATTCACGACCAAAATTTAATCATGTTTTAAAAAAATATTGTATTATTAAAAGGCCTATATTTTATTTCATAATACCTCTTTATTCCAGTCCGTGCGAAACGTTGACCATAATAAAATAAGGGTTTGCATCCCGGTTCCTCCAATCATTCCCGACCATATTCCCTATTAAGATACAATGATTACTATGAACGCTTTAATTTCCGTTAGAAAGTTGATCCCAAAGTATTTACCTTGTGACAAACTTTAAAAAGTTAGTTCTTTTAGGATCTTGAAAATTTTGTAGGGATTAAGATTTTACACAATGATATTTGGTTTCACCTCTTTAATATGTGTATTTGGAGTGTTATAAGCGCATATTAATGGAGATTAAACTCGATTCAATATTGTATTTTTGATAAACACCTGTCATACATGTTCTTTGTTAAAATAAACATCAACATTAGCTTGTAGATGTTTGGACTCGAACTTGTGATTTTTCAAATGTTCAGATGATACAATCATTTGTGTGAATTTTTATTAATATCACCTATGTTAGTTTTTCTCTATAATTTGTCAATACAAATACTATTGTATAACTGGATATGGTGATTCTAATGCGATAGGTTTGTTTGTGGTTTATGCTCATGTTGAATCTAATAATGATGGTTAGTCATTATTACAAAAGACCCTAATTTTATTACAAAAGACCTAATTTTAGGATTCTCTTTAGGCTTTAAAAAAATTGAGCACGCTCTATTAGATCATATTGTAATTAGATATAGTAGTGGGTAGATTATGTAAATGTGAGACATGCAGTGGCGGATCCAGAAATTTTTTTCAGGGGGTTCACTGTTTTTAGATGATCCAATTTCATAGGGCCGGACATAAAAATTTTCGGTTCGGTTCGATTGGTCGGGTCGGGTCGGGTCGGGCAGGGGCGCTCAACCATTTTTGGAGGCCTAAAGCGAAGAAAAAAACATGAAAATTATGCTTCAAATGTTCACAAAATCAACTAATTTGTATTTAAGAGTCATCTACTCATTTGTTTCTATCAATTTTTTACCTCTAATCATATGAATGCTCAAGAACACACATTTAGTTCAAGAAAGAGTTCTTAGTTTTATAGCTTCACAACCGGATCAAGCGAGCAGCAGTGGGCGGCGTCGTAAGGGGGTTCACCCTATAATATTTTAGGGGGTTCACCCCAGTTTTTTTACCTACCATTGCAATAAAATTTCGAAACTCGGGGGGTTCCTGTGAACCCCCTCGACCCTTACTAGGTCCGCCCCTGGAGACATGTATATATATCCTTGGAATACTCTAGTTTGATATACAAATCACAATTCCTAAACATTCTCTTTGTCTTAATCGACCCTAATCATTTAAAATTTTTCGTTGGTAAAAATATGTATTCTAATAGTGTAATGGTACCTTGACTCCGAGTTTGAAATGGAAGCCAAGGAGAAACCCGAGGGGAATTCCCACAACATAATAACATCCGACATTCACATATGCAATATAAGCTTGCCATCCGCATCCCACAGCCACGCCTTTGATTGGTCATTCATCATGTTGGTATTCATAGATTAGACACATATAATCTGAGCACGTACAAATACATTTGAAAAAGTACTACCTGATAAAACGGGTTGTATGCCATTAAGAGTGATGGTGATGGCCAATAGCGGGCAAAGATCAGAGACTGCATTTGCAACAGTTTCACCGCCAGTAAACGCATAGCTAATAACATCTCGCACCGACAAAACAATCATTGCTTCGACTAGAGCAATGAGGAATGAGACGGTAGTAACCGTTAACACCGAAAAGGCTGCAGCTTTGGGGTTTCCGGCTCCAAGTTCGTTTCCAACTCGAACACTATTTTCAAAATTGTATTTATGGTAACTCATTTGCATGATATGTTTGGTTTCGGGTTTGAGTTATAGTTTTTCTTCTTTTACAAATCATTACTACAAGATTTACAAATCATTACTACAAGATCGACTATTAGTGAGTATACAAGATCGACCATTAGTGAGTAGTGACCTTCAAAACGGTCGCCAATGCACATTCGCAACTGGTTTTGACAGTCCTGATACATCTTTTTCGTAAATTTGATATGCAATAAAAAACTTTTACGACTGACTCTAGCGACCATATTTTTAGTCTCAACATTATGGTGAAATGGTCATCACTGCAACTTTTAGCAAACGATATGGCGACCGTTAATTTAAGCCACTGAAATGGCTACCGACTTGTATTGGGTTACGCTAAACGTATCTCCCTCTTATCATAACCCACCTCCACCCCACCCTGGAAAATTCACATCAAAACTTGTCATATTCTCTTTTACAAAAATCATTATTTAAAAATGGTTCAAAAACACTTTCTGTAAAAAAAATGTACTTTAAAAAGTAAAAAAATATTTTATAAAAAATTAAAATAAACGGTTTTGAAATATAAAAAAAATATGTAAAAAGTTAAAAAAAAAAAAACCCTTTTTATTGTTAGTTCATGCAGAAATGGTGACGGTTCTCGTTGGTGGGGTTTGGTGGTGTATTGTTCTTATCTCATTGTTTATAGCAACCTTATATAGAGATGAATTCAAATTAAAAAAAAAATTTATGAACCTTAATAAATGATTGTTACTTTATCTTTAATTATTTAATAATTATCCATGTAATAATCATTTGAAACATGGATATGCAAGCTATCCTTTTAGATAAAAAATAATTATTATTATTAATTTATTATTATCGTGAATATCGCTTACTGTTTTATTATTCGAATTTGATAATAATAATAATAATAATAGTAATTGTTATTGTTATTACTTTTATTAAAAATAAAAGAGAACAAAAAGAATACAAAAGGTTTGAATCGTACATTTATCATATAACTTAAGGTGGTACAACAAGTAAAAGATAAGGACTAAGAAGTAGATTTAACACTAACCCTTTATATTTTGTTTTCATTGCTAATCTGGTCACAAATTTTGGTGACTAATGTCCATTTTTATCAGTCCCAAAACTTATAAATGTTTATAAACAAAAAGGTATATCAACTGTCTTTTGAGTCTAATGTATAAAACTCACCTAGCAGCTGCATTGAACCCCACTGAGATCATGAACAATAGCCCATTGACACTCATGCTACATAAAATTTATTTCAAAATAAAAGGTCAATATGATTAGATTGCAATAAATATGAAATGAAATGAACTGGGCCTGTAGACGAAATAAAGATGATCGACTGGGTGGAATTTAATGAGTGGTCATAATATATTGAGACCCTTTGTCCCGTCTGATCTGTACCTGTTCAAATTAAATTAAAAACTGTATGTTATCTGTGACGAAGACGACGCTTACCAAACTGAAAGCGCATCCAGTGATAACTCCGGGTTCTCCAGCAACCCTGCAATCAACACTAATATTTGAAAATACCATGTCTCCAAACACAACATCACGGCCGAACCGCTTGACAGTTTTACAAACTCCCAAATCCCATCAAACGCCTTAGAGTTCAACCCGGTCCATGTTGCCTTGCATCTGTCACTGCTCAAGATGTAACCAAATTGACCACCCACTATAATCCACCAAGACAAACTTAGGGTTAAGGAAGCGCCTAGCAACCCCAACCCTAACTTGTACACCGTGATCCAAGAAAGGATCAGGTGCACAACTAGTGTTCCGGCTGAAATATAAGCGCTTGGTGCCACAATACTTTGAGCTTGAAGGAACTTTTGTATAGGAAAGTTGATCGCGTACGCGAATACTTGAGGAATGAGACCATACACGAACAGGGCTGCATAAGATGCCATTGATGGCGATTGGCCTAGTAATAATAATATTGGCTTAGAAAATATGTAAATCATAGTGACTGGTATGGCTGTTACTAGGAGAACAATTGCTGATCTTTGAAGGTATACTCCAAGCATATCATATTTTCGTGCTCCGAATGCTTGACCGCATAGCGTTTCCACAGCACTACCCATTCCGAGCTAGAATCACATTTACGCACCATGTCAAATCATATACATATATATACCTAATAAATAAGAAACTAGTTGCACCATATGTTACAATTATGTGAGCTCAAGATTCTTTTTTTTTTGCTTATTTTTTTTTCATTACTAACTATTTAATATTTGTCTTATTAATTCCTAAATTTTCATTACTATTTAATATTTTCTTTATAATTCCTAAATTTTCGTTACTACCTATTTAATATTTCATTTATTCAACCCGTGTAAAACACGGTATATAACCTAATATGTATGTGTGTGTATATATATAGACATTAAATATCTTACTGGACACTATGTTATTAGTCATAATAACGTTTGCCGGGGTGCTGTCATCTTTACCCAAAAAAAAGAAGAAGTTATTAATGGTTTGAGAAACTCACCATGAGGCCATAAGCAAAGAGTTGAATCCCTTGGTTACCAAGGGAGGCGGCGGCGAGTTCCATGTTTCCGAGTTGGCCGGAAAAGATTCTGGTGGACAGAGACATGGAGTTGTTGATCAAGTAAACCATCACCGCCGGTGCAGCCAACTTGTACAGCAGATTAAGTTCAATCCTGGACGCTGTTGTAAGCCGCCTGATCAATGGTGTCTCGGTGTCGGAGAGCACTCTCTCCAGGTCTGCACTGCCGCCGTGGGCGGTGCAATCTTGAACAGTTTCTAAGAGAGGATGATGAAGCTCATTTGTTTGGGACTCCATTTCTGTAAAAAGTGGTTGGCTAGCTTTCACTTGAATATATCTTCATATATAGAGACAGAGGAACATATAAGTTCTTAAAGGTAGGTTCAAAAGGAACCAAGAAAAAAGAGGGAAGAGGGGAACCATTCTCAGTCACACATTTTTTGTAAGGCAAAAAGAACCTCTAAAAAATATATAAAAAAACTAATAAAACAAAAAAAACTAAAAAAACCAAAATGTTTCTCTCGTTTGCCTTGTTCATAAAAAAAACTCGAAAAAATAGTCGGTTTAGCTTTATGGTTTAGTTTATCTTTTAGGGTTAAGTTTTTGTTTTAGATTTTAGGTTAGGTTTTTGGAGGTGGGGGTGGGGGGTTAGATTTTTTGGGGTGGGGGGTTTAGGTTTTTGAGGGGTGGGTGGAGGGTTTAGGTTTTTTGAAGGGTAGAGGGTGGAGGGTTTAGGTTTTAGAGTTTAGAGTTTAGTTTTTAAAATTTAGCTTGTTTTTTTCTTGCTTAAAATATCTGGTTGAAAATGGTTTTCTAATTCCTTTTTTTTTTTTGAGGTTCCATTAAACATTCCCCTAAGTTCGTATACCTTTTGTCGTCATTGAATTAGATTCGAAGATAAAGAAAGTAGTTGGTATTTATGTTGCTTTTTTCATTTAAAAAATAAGGTTCTAAATTTTCGGAAATTGTGGATATATGTAATTATGAGATCTTGTTCGTAATGTCTCACATATAAAATAATACTCGAAAAGATCTTTTATACTTATGGATTTCCGTGGTGGTATTTTTGTCGTTAAATATTTTAATACTAGGTTAAAATCCTGTGTATTACACCTGTTGATAAAATGTAATATTATATATTTAGTAATAAAAAAATTAAATTTAAAAAAACTTGTGTATTACACGGGTTGATAAAATGTAATGTTATATACTTACTAATAAAAGTTTATATTTTTAAAAACCCGTATATTACGGTTTAAATACTTTATTTTTCTATTTAATATAATTTGACTTACATCACTATTTAGTTAAAAATAAAAGTTACATAATTAAATTTTAAAGTTTTGTTAAAATAAGAGATAATTTAAAATAAATATGTTTTATTAGTATAATTAATATTTTTTCTTAAATATAAATCATTATTAAAAAAATATGTATTTAATAAGAGGGAGACGGGAAAAAGATGGTGAGAAGAGATACGGACACGACATGTGGCATAAATGATTTTTATTTATTACAAAGTATAGATTTGAAAATGGTAAATAAATACTAAATAAAAATAGTTATCCACACGATTCAGTTTCTGTAACGATTTACGTTTCTTTCAATCAATTATCACAATAACATTCGATGACACCTAAATGGCTAAATATTATTTATTATTTCACGAAGGTACATGGCTACATGCCCATGAAGCTGTTTGAATTGGTTTATATTTTAATAAATTGTAACGATCATATATTCATATGCATAATTTTTTTTCATATTTGACCTTTTTATTTATTTAAAGATTTAGAAAACAAAATAATTCTAATTAAATTAACATTTTCTTTATTTCATCATAAATCAGTTTATTTCTATATAAAATACGTAAAACAATTTATTTATTATATCCATATTCGTTCAATATCGGCATAAGAATAATTAGAGATTGAGTAGCAAAAGGGAACGCCTTTTTTATATTCTATTTTTTTTAAAGTGTCCAATAATGTGCTTATTTCTATATAAAAGGGAGAATTATCTCTGATATTATAATTCTTTAATTAATGACATATCATTTTGTGCCTTTAGAGTATCCATCCATTTTATATTTTTGGAAAGTAGATACTACTTACTAAATACTTTTGAGAGATAGATGTTATCTAAATCGGGTCCAACTACCTCATCAATCCGGATCGAACCCCCAGACCCAGGAGGAAACCCACCATTGGAAAAACCCCCCGACTCAACCCAAATAATTGCTTCAGGTGAGACTCGAACCCAAGACCTCCACTATGGGAAGTCTTTGAGCTATCATTGCAATAAATGGCAAAAGTATCCATCCATTTTATCTCTCTCATCTCTTAGCTCTCTTCTCTCCACGTTAGCGTTATATCAAATATTTTTTTTCATATCTTCCATTTCCTAAACTCATGGTATCTATCTTTCTCTATCCCTAAACCATTTTTAAATAAACTAAACAAAAAATATGAGAGAGATGCGATATCGCTTCGGTGTGTCACACCTTTCGAGGACGATATTTTACGGCTCCACGACACTCGAGGCGGTGTTCCCCATCGTAATTTTGTTCCGGTCCCGTTGCTTCTTTCAACCATACGGTCCCCTCTTACTCGCATCATGTATTTAGCATGTAAGGGCATTTTGGAGAACCATCCTATGCAAAAGTATATAACTTTATAAATTTTATCTATTTCTTATTCACACAAATTATTTTTATAAAATAATATTCTTAAACTTAAAACATGAAGACATTTTTTAACCCAAATAAAAATATTTTTGACGCATGAGGCTTAAAAGTCATGTATCACTTAGGACGGAAGCGTAAACCAAAATATATTTTAACCAATTGATAAAGCCGGTTTTGCTTACCACCATGTATCATGCATAAACAAATTGATAAACCCGGTTTTGCTTATAATAAAAGTTAAGATAAAACTCAAATATAAAAAAAAATATTATATTATAACATAAGTTTTCTCCAATGTTATAAAATGATTCTTTTTATAGGTGGTTCAAGTAATAAGAGGAATCAATAAGATCAATTTTATAACTGAACACATTAAATTTGGTCATGAATTAATGGTTAAAAAGAAAGTAACTGAAATATGTAATTCCATCAAATTAATAGTAGTCCTCGAGTTGATAAAATATAAAAAGAAACTAAAAAATTAGATATTTAACTTGGATAGAATATTTAAGTCAACAACTAAGGTGAAATATCCAACCATCCTCGAGCTCAATAATGTTTTTTCTTCATTTCGTTTTACATGAAAGATACGTAAACTTTTTAGGGTATCTGTCATTGTCTTAACATAAATTTACATAAATAAAAATTAAAAAGGTAAAGTTTTTTTTTTTTTTAATCAATGCATTTTTGGATTTTAATGGATTAGTTTGAACTTTTTGGATTTTAATGCATTTTCTCTTGTTAATAATAATGAGATTCTCCATAAGTGCGATTAGTTTGCAAATGCTGATTTGATATATACTTTTGTTTATTTAACGAGGTGTTCTTAAGAAAATATCATGGTGGTAAGTGGTGTATTTCTGTTAAGAGTTAATTCCCATCCGATGAAAAGAGTTGATAAATGAAGATTTAAAAGGAATTATCCAACGTGTTGAGGATAATTATTAGTAATTAAGTTTGTTTATTTAATTATTGATAGGGATAATTAGTTAGAGTTTATTTAATTATATGATTAGTTTGGATTATTGACTATTAAGAGTTTGAGTTTGTTTAGGTTTAGGTTTAGGTTTGTGTGTTATTTAAATGGGTCGACTAGTTGTAATTTTCATCATTCCAGTTTTATTAAAAGAAAGTGTTGATCAAGGTTGTTTTGATCGAACCGAGCATTCATCTTCTAATCGTTATTTCGTGTACTTGGGATACAATTTTCCAAACCAAATGGTTGTTAATTCAAATCATGTGATGTGCATGTGTAATGATTTTAGTTGTAGAGTGTGTGTTCGTCAGTTAAAAAAAAGTAACAATTAATTACTAGAGTTAATTTGAATTCTATCAATTAACCTTAAAATATATGAAAAACATTTTTTTAAACTAACAACTTTTTTAATATATAAACCAAGGGTGTGAATCGTGTAGTCTTGGCAGGTTGATAGGTTGAATGTGCACCTGAACACGATGATATATTTATCCGTGTCAAAGACATTAATTGACACCCGTAAACACTTATATTCGTGTAACCCGAACACGACCTTTATAACCCATTTATCTCCTATTTAACTCAATTATCTAAACAAATCAAACGGGTTGTAAACGTGTTAAACTGGTTGACAAGTTGTAATAAATGAGTTAAGTGGATCATAAACGAGTTGACGGGTTAACTTGTTTACTTAACCATGTTGACGGTTGTTTCGTAAATAGAGTTAAACATTCTAATATGAATTTAACTTTTTTAATTAAACGGGTTAAACCATTGTGGTCAAAGTGATATAATTTAGCAGTTGATTAGTAGGTATGTTAATTTGCTGTTAAAAAAAAGAAGAATAGGTGTAACTCGTTAAGTCTTCCACGTTACTCCTAATACAATTAACGTCATAAAACTAAAAGAACATTTAATAATTAATCAAAATGCAAAACTAGGGGTGGTAATTTTGACCTATCCTTCAAAATATGGGTTCATTTGGGTAAAAAATCAATTGAATATGAGTCAAGTTGGGTGACCTCAAATTAGTCAATGCGTTAATTTGGTTCACCTTAAATTAGTCAACGGGTTAAATTGGGTCACCTTAAATATTCAACGGGTCAATTTGGGTTACCTTAAATTATTCAGTACGTCAAAATGATCAACTATTATAAAATTTTGTTAACTTAAAAATAGTGCATACCCCCCCCCCCGGAACTTTGTCATCTCACCCCCACCCCGGCTATCACTACTTCCGCGCCAACCGCCCGCCACTCCAGCGTCCCACCGCCACCACCCGCCGCCGTCACCCCCGGTTGCCGCTGCCACCACCGGTCGCTCTGCCGTCACCGCCACCTCTATGGCTGCCGCCCCGCTTGCCGCCCCCTCTCCACCGCCTCCACCCCCCTCCACCTGCCACTGCCGCCATCGCCACCCTCGCTCGCCCACCATTGCCGCCGTCGCCACCCCCGCCCTCCCGCCACCTGTCGCCGCCGCCCCGCCCCGCCACCGCCGCCTTCCCAACTTTGTCATCTCACCCCCACCCCGCTATCACTAGTGCCGCGCCCACCGCTTGCCACTCCAGCATCCCACCGCCACCACCAGTCGCCGCCACCCCTGGTTGCCACCGCCACCCCCCGGTTGCCGCCGCCACCACCACCGGTCGCTCTGCTGTCACCGCCACCGCCGTGGCCGCCACCGCCACCCTGCCACCGTCGCCCCTCCACCGCCGCCTCTCCATCGTGTGTTTGTATCACCGTTTCTGTGGTGCCTTTAGACCGCGTATGAAGCATCCATGCGCTTTGCGCCGTTGAAGATTGTGTGGCTCACATGAGTTCTTCTACAGATCGTTCTAAACTAAAGGTCGATAATATGCTGATTTAATAATGATTAAGCTTTGAAAACAAGAATTTGCACACCTTTCGTGCATGTTACTTCTCTTAAAACAACAATTCGATTCTTATCACATCAACATTTCAAACTTGGACGGTTGAGATTTGCACAAGTCAATCTGTGTACACAACACTGCTTTAAACGACTTGTACAGTCCTGCTTAAACCACTTGTACGTTGCTTAGTACTAATGACTCAAACCGCTTATCACCTCCCACCGTATTGGCCGAACTCGTTTTGACCCGAACCAAATTTGTAGTTTTTTTTTAAAACGACCCGTTTTAACCCGGACTCATTTTGCTCCAAACCCGTTTTGACCCGAAGTCATTTTGCTCCTAACCCGAACTCGTTATGACCCGTGACCCGAACCCGCCCGACCAGTTTACCAGGCCTATGCAAAACTGTTACTATATTAAATAAAGATTGTAATAGTTGTGTTATTATGTGTAATAATAATTTTGTGTTTTTATACAATTATTTTTGAACAAATAAAATATTGTTTTAGAGCAGGGTATGATGATTAAAGAGGTTACCCAGCTATTCTTAATTTTTTACTTTTTTATCAAGAGAAAATCATTATTGAAAGTTTGTGATATCGCACATGTTAGATATAGATATGATTGTTGAATTGACCTCCTCATGTTCGGAAGTAATAATTAGGGCTATTCACGAACAGAACCGAATCGAGCGGACTTTTGCTCGTGTTTGGTTCGTTTACAAACTGAAACGAGCCGATCGGCTCGTTTACATCCGAGGGGAAAATATCCGAGCATTAATTTTCCAGCGATTTGGACAATCCTACTATCTAGTATGCCCTTCGAATTGCAGAGCCGCAAAGGTTGCTTGTCGCTCGGCGTCGCTGATCGTGAGCCACAAAGGCTGATTGACTGGCCAAGAGGGAGAGACAATTTGAGACTTGAATCGCAAAGCCGGAAAGTCTACTCGTGAGGGCGACGTCCGATTAGGGTTAGGGATTTTAGGCAGAGACGATTTGAGACTTGAATTGAGGAGAGACCTCTGAGGGTGAACTAGTGAAATAACGTAATTACTAAAGATTTTTTTTCTTTTTAGGTTTTAAGTTAGGCTACTCTTGACTCATTATAAGAAATTCCGTAATGGATTGCGTCAAAAGAGTTATTTATAAATGTATAAAATATTAATTCATTAATTATATATATATATATATATATATAAATTAAAAATTAATTCGAGCCAAACCGAACGAGCAACGAGCGAGCGTACCTTTCGTGCTCGGTTCGTTTACAATCCGAACCAAGCCAATCAGCTCGTTTTCAAACCGAGCCGAAATCAAACGAGCATATTTCCGAGCATTTTCGAACGAGTTCGAGCAAGTTTCAAGCGTCGAGTATTTTGAACAGCCTTAGTAATAATGGTGTTGTGTTAGAGTTTGTTACATTTGGTGAATTAAATCATTGATTTAAACACAAAACAATTTATGGTTATGAGACGAAACAATGACATCTTCGGTCAATTTGAATATTTATAGATGAAGGTGGTCACTTCAACTATTTATCAGAAAATGAGTTTATTTAAGTTATATTAAAATAAGTCTAATTTGAAAAATTCAATGGTGATGTAGTAGCAAGAATCTCAGTATATATCTCAAGGTTGAAGCCAATTAATTTTCACTAATTTCTGTCTTTAATGACTTGTAATGCTTGAGAACTTGTATGTTTGTGCTTTAATGACTTGTAGATTATAACACATAACTTCGTTTTGATCGAAATTTACACCGAAAACTAGATAAAAATAATCATGTCGTAACAGTCTATTTGAAATTTTATAAAACATTAAATTTTAAAATATATTGATTTACCATATACTAAAAGAAAATTACTGTACCTGTTTCATCTCTAACATTTTGTTATATAAATATTGCTTGTAATAAAAAGTAGAATAAAGTACACTTTTTGTCCTTGGAGTTTAAACAAAACATCAGGTTTCGTCCCCTGTAACACATTTGATCCCTGACGTTTGATTTTTTAACACTTTGCGTCCCTAATCCTTAACTGTGTTAAAATTTTTGTTAGTTTTATATAAGATTACTTTAGCCCTTAGGCCTTAACTCCATCTTCAATAAATATCCAGATACACAGACACCTCTTTCTTCTCCGGCCGTTTTTCTAGCCATGGCAGGCGGCGGTGCGACTCCTACGGCTCAGATGTGACCAACTCTATCCCCACCTTCTACTATTTTCCGATCCAGGTAAGATGATCAGGAGGTTATGAATGACTGATTATTAAGGGATGGTTTGAATTTTGCATACTAGCCTTATGTACAAGATCGGGATCCAGAAGGTCATTGTGCCGAGAAATCGGTTTCGACTAACCTTCTTAGTCGTCAACGCTACCATCCTTTCCGACTCCAGCGTCACTTGCTTCGTCTCAAACTGCATCCCCTTTTGCTCCGAACAATATTCAACTCTAACTGCACCGACCCCAATCTTCGCCTCATCCCTACAGAAAATGATGTTTCCGTAAGAAAAATCTTATTTTTAACTTTACCCGAATTGTAATTTCTAAAAATTGAACTGAATCCATGGCGGGTGGTGGGGAAGGCACCTCATTAGAGTTTACATCTACATGGGTTATCGTCGCTGTCTCCTCCATTGCATCGGAAAAGTTTGTTTGCATACACCTGCTAGCTCCCGTAATTTCATATAATTACAGTCAATAGGCTAATCAAATGGAACTTACATTGTAGAATTTGGTGGATTGAATGATTTCACGTGTTTGACTTTTGAAAGTCAAAATTGCTTCTTTGGTTTGATGTTTGAAGAAAGAAGAAGGGGAGGGCATATCAGTAATTTTACATAAAAACTAACAGAAATTTTAACGGAGTTAAGAACCAGGGATGCAAAGTGTTAAAACAGCAAACGTCAGGAATCGAATGTGTTACAGGGAGACGAAACATGATATTTTGTTCAAACCCCAGGAACAAAAAGTGTAGTTTACTCTAAAAAGTATTGAAACTTTAAAAGCAATAAAAGGTTTTTTACTATAGGGACTGGGCTTTATAGAGACTGCCACACTAGGCCTTGCCAGTTGCCATATTAGGCCCGGACAAACCAACCCACGTTTTTTGCATGTCGTTGTGTAACTCTAAATTACAAGTCGACTAGAGCCCAACCAACCCTATTTAATATTTTCTTTATTCAACCTACTTTTATATAATTTAGTGAAACAAATATTTTCTTTATTCAACCTAATAGAGGTGTTCATTGGTTCGGTTTTCGATTTGTTCAGTTTATTCGATTCGATTTTGAGTTATTTTTGGTCTAACCGTAAACCTAACCTAACCCAATTGAAAATGTCTCTAACCTAACTTAATCTAACCCAATTTAATCTGATTCGGTTTCGGTTTATTCGGTTTCCTGTTTGTTTTTCGGACAACACATATTTTCAACATATTCTAAAACCAATAGTTTATAACCATAACAAAAAGTACCGAACCGAAAAATAGTCTTAAACATAAAGGCAAACTTCAAAGTTCAAACATAAATAAAGAAACTTTGAGTTTTTTTCCAATTAGTCTTATACAATGCCACCACAAATAAACTTGAGTTTTTTCAACTCGTCTTTCACTCGATCGGTGTCTTTCTCATATCTACAAGAAGTAAGAACAAATAATAAAACATTTAATTCTATAAATTTACATTTAAGAGAGTTGAGAGTTGAGCTAAAAGTATAAATTTACATTTAATTCTATATATTTATTCGGTTAAAACGGTTAACCGAACAAACCAAAATAAAAAAATATGTCTAACCGTTAACCTAACCACAAATTGAATTCCCAATTCGGTTTCGGTTAGGAACCTAACCGAAAACCGAATTGCGAATTCCGTTCGGTTTTTTTCGGATAAGGATACGATTCGGTTTTTTAATTTTTTCGGTTTTCAGTTTTTTTGCACACCCCTACATAGAGGTGAACAAAAAAACCGGAACCGGTTCTTCCCGAAAACCGATTCTTACGGACCCGAACCGGAACTGACTCTACCCATAGGGTCTGGATAGGTTCCAATATTTCTAGTCAAAACTGGTTCTAAAAATACCCGAAACCGGTTCTACCCAAAACCGGTTCTCTCCAAAACCGGTTCTCTCCCAAACCCGGTTCTCCCAAAACCGGTTCATCCAAAACCGGTTCTCTCCCGAAAAACGTGCTGGAACTTTTCTAACCGTTTTACAATGGTAATATAGCCGTTATAGCCTCTTTTTAGGCATTTTTTTCACCTTTTAATGGCCCTAACTTAGTATAAATAGTTGGTGGATGTTTAGGTTTAATTACCACACTCGAACAAGATTAATAAATCACCAAATGAAGTCACGAAGATGATCAAAAAACGAAGACAATCTAGTTTTATTATTTAATTTGTCTATGTTTTATGAGTTTATGTTTTAAACATTTATCTATTTTATAACATTTTAAGTTTTTAATGTTATTGGACTTTTTAAGTTAGTTATTTATATGTTTAATTAATGTATTTATATTTTTAACTAAGTTTTTCGAAAACCGGAAATAGGTTTTTGAAATACCAGACTTGAATTACCGGAACCGGTTCTTGAATACCCGGAACCGGGAACATAGGGTCCGGTTTTTCAATCAAGAACCGGACCTGGAACAGAAACCGGAACCGGTAAGAACCGGTTCCTGTTCCGAAACCGTAACCGGTTCTTGAGAATATCCGGTTTGTGTACCTCTACCCCTACAACCTAGTTTTACATAATTTAGTGAAACGGACTTAAATTAGCTCTGAAAGTGATCAAATGTTTCCGAAATCGATTTTGTTGGAATGGTCCATTGGGCTTTCAAGAATAAAAATTACATTTAAAGCCCTTTTTCTGTTTAGTCGAAAACAAAGCCCGTACTAAAAAATATAATAAGAAACTTCCTGGAATATACAAATTACAAGGCCCAATCTTTTACTAGTTACTTCCGTTCCTTTGTGATAAAGCCACTTGGTTTTTATTTTCGTTAAAACTAAATATGAGGACCCTAGTTTACATCCACTGTTTCTATAATATTCAAAAAGCACCCAGATTGATATTTTAGTATTTATTTGTCGCTTAAAACACAGACGTTAAACGATAGGGAAAATTTCCAAAATATCCCTTTTACCAATCAACTTCCTCATTTAGTCCCTTTGATTTTCTTCTGCCACAAAATGTCCCTTTCAACATAGGCGGCGGCACCCGAAAGATCGTATAATAGCGATGGAAGACAGGGATGATATTAGCTTAATACAACAATTAATATTTAACGCTATGATAAGTAATAGAGAATGGGAGGATGAGTCCAAACACTCAAAGTGAAACGAAACTTTATAAATAGACTAGAGAAGAGCCCCTTTCGTAAAAATAAGTGCATGTTGAGAGCTCGAATGAACACGAAGAGCACAATTATTGGATATGATGTTCATACAATGGTGAGATTACTGTGGACATGACAAACAAGATTTGGATGTTTAGCATCAACAAAACCAGGTCAAGGGCGGCTCAACATATTTTGGGGCCTAAAACGAACATCAATTTGTGGCTTTTTATGAAAGTTTTCTAAATATATAAAAATTATTAAAATGTAATTTTATGGAGCGTGGAAACGTATAATGTCAACACAAAAGTTGATAGATTATCATTTCTCTCTAAAAGCACAAAAGTTGATAAACTATCACATATATTTTTATGTTAAAATATAGATTGAAACAGTTTCGTCAATTTTTGGGGATGAAGCCACGTTGTTGATTCGGCAGGCAATTGATACAGGGACGCAGAATCAAAACGAAGGGGATGTTTACGTGGAAGAATACATCGTCAGTGGCACCGAATCTGGACATTGGTCCGACATAGGGTATGTTTATACTTGATATCAACAACATATCACTTGTAATCTATCCCAATTCGATAAGATAAGGAATTCATTTGGGGTGGAGACTCGAACACGGGATTCGAGTATAGAATTCATTCGAGGGATTGGGCAAATAAAGTTTAACTTAGAAGGGAAAAATGTTGGCCCAGATTTGATAAACACAACCACAAGAAAAAGAATTTGATGCCAATCACCGGCTTCGACTCTTTCATTATTATAAACTCAACTCGACACATAAACAATTACATATAACCCACTATTTATACTAAACTAAAACTAATCCTAACCTAACACAAACTCAATTAAATAATCTATTAAATTAAACTTCATAAACCTATTCTAATAGGAACTCTACCAAACTGATAAATATAAAACAAAAGAGATAATGATTAGGCTCAAACTCTAACCAACTCTTCAACAAACTTTATCTTTTTTTCAAACATATCCGACCCGTTTTACCGAATTAGGATTAACTATTTCAAAAAAGACACTAATAACAATCGTGCTCCCCCTGAGATGGATAAGAACATTTTAAGTCTTCAACAGTTAATGTCTCAAGGTTTTATAATTAAACTTGAAGGTGATAAATGTTTCATTTCCACTATGTTTATTGGGACCCATGAACACGAAGAAGTCAGTGAATCTGAAACAGTTTCTGAATCCAAAGTAGAAGAACTTGCACAAAATTTAGGGGACTCGTCATTATATGATCAATACAAGAATGATCATCTTGAGTCCTACTTCAAATATTTAGAAGTTAACCAAAATCATTGCAAATCTCATTGGGTTGATATGATAGTTGGGGCACTTGAATTTAACACCTTCAACGATTGTATAATCATGCTCGACATGATAGACGGATTTGATGAAATATGGACCTATCTACAACACTTTAAAGACAAGTTCCTTCAAATGGTTGATGGGTTTTTAAATCTCTACCTAAAAATTGCAAATCGTCCCTGTACCTCTCATTAAACAGCCAACCAAGTCTGAAACACTACAAGATTAACAATGAGGTCGCTAGATCCAACAACATGAAAAACACCCATGAACTCGAACTCTTCGGATTCCAATCGCGGTTCTCCCAAAACAAAGATGGCAACCACCAGTTTGTCTTACACATGGCGGCGGCGCAGGGAGGCAGCAGACTTGGGATGATGTGATAGCGGTGGTGGCACCGGAGATCGGCGGCGGTGAGGCCGCGGGTGGTGATCGTGGACGACGCAAGAGAGGATGGAGGAGGGAAGAGATAAGGGTTTCCATTTTTATTTATATCTGATTCTCCGTAGCTCCTCCTATTTATAAACTCTCAAAACTTTAGAAACAAGTTAGGGTTTTGATCATTTCAGATCAATTTTTTAAAATTCAAAATAATATTTAAATATTAATTATCTACTAACTAGATAATTAAATTAATTAATTAATATCCCTTTATTAATTTATTCTAAAATAAATTATTATTTTTCCTATAAATTATTTTATAAATAATTTATTTCCGTCTCCATTTTTCACGTCTAAATGATTGTTGCTCAAAGTGTAACTCTTTAAATAGTACCTCATTAGTAGTGTTGACGAACGTCGTTACTCGGGCATATATGTCTAACATCTACATCATAAACATATTGGTAGAAAAAAGAGGAACACATTGAAGATCAAAACAATCAAAAGACAATGTTTGTTAGCAATATGGTGATAAGTGGAAAGTTGGATATGTGTGGGGAAAGTTTAAAATTTTAAAATAACCGACATAATTCAAGATTTTATAAAGGATAACATGTTGTTGGAAGCTAAAGAAGTGAAACCGCTAGAGGGAGTCATGTTGTAAGAGGAAGTTGAGGTTTGTTTCAAATTTCAAGTATTTATAATTGGTTGAAGTATCTCTTTTAGTTGATCTAGGAAGTTAAAGTATGCTTAGAGATTTGTCTTTTATGTTTATGATGTTTGCCTTATTATGTAACATATGAACCTGTTAATGACCATATGTTTGATATTATTATTTATTTACTATTTAGAGATATCCAATCATTCAATATTAACCGACTGAGTGATTTAACAAAAGAAAACACTCAAAAAAATCTTGTTTTTGCAAGTTTTAATTCAATTCATTGCCGTGTTTTACATTTACCAATCAGAAAAGAACACAACAAAGATGTCATTTTTACATTTACCAATCAGAAAAGAACACAACAAAGATGTCATTTTCTTGATAAAGGTAATCAATTAAGTGGTTGTAAAAGAGGTTCTGGTATATTGGTTGAGCTAAGGTTCAGAGTACTAAGGAACCTGAGTTTGATCCCTGTCACCACCATTAATTTCTGCGGCATCGTAAATGGGGCCTAGCTCTTAGGTTGATGCACCAGGGTTTTACCCACGTCGATCCAGGGTTCGAGTCTCGGCTCTCTCTCAAGCCCGGAAGGGGTCGTATTGGGTGGGGTTTTTCCTTAAAAGCTCTCCAACTCTGACGTCAAATGGGCCCGATTAAGACAACATATTGGCCGTAGTTGGACGAGCCTCTCCCATATGACAGGGGGGTGCGACGTCACACCATTCAATGTTCGCCTTTCAAAAAAAATTAAGTGGTTTGTCAATCATTTTTAATTAAATATACATTATAATATATTCCTCATATATATCATTTTATTCATCGATTTAAATCATAAATTAATATATATATATATATATATATAAAGGTTTTGGTAGGACATTTGTCACTCTTCTATGCATCCTCGTCTTTTTTTTCTCGCCTCTCTCTCTTATTAATTATACAAATTTTCTTTAAATGTTTTTTTATAATTTTTTGTTTCCCGCATCTCTCTCCTATTAAATAATAATGATTTATATAATTCTTTTTATAAAACGTTTTTATTTAAAAAATAGGTTTGTTCATAAAACATATTTAGAAATTGAACATTTTTTCATTCTTTTTATAAATATTTTAAAAAAATAACTATATAACGTTTCTAAAATGTGTATTAAATAACTATATAATATGTCAAAAATATGTAATATGTAAATCTTTATTACTAAGTATATAACATTGCATTTATTCAACACGTGTAATACACGGGGTTTTAACCTAGTATATATATATATATATATGGGATCAAATAAGAAGTAGTTTTTCGCTAAGAAATGACAAAAACCTTAAGAAACGATATCAAACCAACTCCGATTGAGCTAATTTCAGCGGCGTTGGAACCGTCTCGTCGAACTCTACCATCTGAGCTTTTAGGGTTTAGTTTTTAAGGTTTAGATTTTACGTTTAAATTTTAGGGTTTTAGCCTTAGGGTTAAGCTTTTAGAGTTTAGATTTTATGGTTTAGGTTTTTTTTTTTTGTGGGGGTGGGGGGTTTAGGTTTTTGGGGGTGGGTGGGGGTGGGTTTAGGTTTTTGGGAGGGTGGAGTGAGGGGTTTAGGTTTTTGGGGGGTGGGCTGGTGGTTTTAGGCTTTTCGGGGTGGTGTTGGAGGGGGGTTTAGGTTTTTGGGGGTGTGGGTGGAGGGGGTTTAGGTTTTTGGGTCCGGGTTAGGGTTCGATGAGACGGTTCCAACGCCGCTGGAATGAGCTCAATCGGAGTTCGTTTGACCCACTTCTTAGGATTTATTAGCGAAAACCATTTATTAGTGAAACCGTCCCCTATATATATATATATAATAGTTAACTCCCAAATTATTGATTTTTATTTACTTAGATGTATCAATACGAGTGTTACCTAAAAACATTTATTAACTAAGGTTATTCCGTGAAAAACAATTTATTAAAAGAGAATTTACTTTTTTTATCGTTCTATTTCTTTGTCACATATTACATCAACCTGAGGCTTCTATTTGATGAATCGTATTCTTTTAAAAGCGGTTTTAATTTCCGGTTTTGTATTTTATAGTAGTTTATGTCGTTTATCTCTAAAGACAAGAACCCTCACGTCATACGCAATGTGTAAATGTAACTTGTTTACAATTAAAATAAAAAGGATATGTATAACATCTGATAAATAAAAATTTGTAATATTTTTCTTCTTAACAGAAATAAATAAATATTCCTAAAATGGAAATAATTTAGTCTCTTCTTTCTCGTAAAACAAAACAATTGTGCGATCTAGATGGAGTCTTTCCTTATTATTAGAACTTTTTTTTTTTTTTTTTGAAAATGAACGGATAATATTCACCTGTGTTTTTAAATCAATAAAATACAAAATAATAATTAAATATTGATGGTGACCTTTAGTTTGTCACGATCTATCATTTTATTTTGTTTTCGATGAAAAGGTCTAAGATATTATTTATAATTTCATCAAAAGACAATTTAAAAGTAAATCAGTACAAAATTAACTCGATAATTATATGTTTAAACCGATGGAGAAAATTTGTGCTATCAAACGGTACATGTACCACAGGATTGGAGATCGGTTATCTAGAGTTAAAATCGGAATATATTTTATCTTAATAATAAAAAAAAATATAGAAAAATCAAAATTTTCAATTTTATATATTTGGGCTAACCGTCGAATCCGGTTTGGCTCCAAACGGCGTCACGAACTCGGCTCATGTCTCGGCCCTTAAGGGTCCGACCAACGCCCTCGAAAACCGACTTGGCATCTGATCTATGGCTGCGTGCTAAATACTCGTGGGGTGGGACCATGTCCGTGTCGTGATCATCAGTCCCATCATCCGAGTCGTGCATCGACTCAACCGAGTCGACTCGATAAATCTTTGACCAGTCTAGCACGTTCACCGGTGCTGAGGTGGCCACATGACGTCCACGTGGAGATGCCAGGCTGTCACTTCCCTTCCGGGACTGGTGAACAATCCTCTTCATAGGCTGATCATCAAACGCCACTGACAGCCCGCCGGCGGATGCGGTAGGTAGAACGCCGGCACGACGGCGACTCCCCACAGAGGGGCGTGAGCTCCAATCGTTATTGATGGAATGTTGATCGGTACCGGTGTTGACCATGTCATCAACCATAGACCACACGTCATCTTCTCGGAGCTCTACACCGTCCTCCTCTACGTCGTCGTGGGTGGTGACGCCGTATCCGTAGCTCCCCAAGAAGCGCTCGCTCCGGCTGATGGTAAGTTTCCGACCTTTGGCCATGGATCATAACAAGATAGCAGCTCAGGTGATCGGAATCTTGATTTCCCGGTTAACCAAGTGTATGATGATGATATAGAGTCGTATTTATAATGCTTAATTGAAGGAAGAGAAGGCACTTTAATTAAATTTGAAGTGAATTTGGAGTGAATTTGAATTGAATTTGATTTGATTTAAATAAAGGTGAATGGGCACAAGTTCATTATTTATTTATTATTTATGGCGCGAGACTATTAGACGAGGATTGTGGAAGTAAAGTTATGTTTGGTTTCTTGAAGTGACTTTCATTTTTAAGAGTGGCGTTTGATTGTTGTGTTTAATTTTAAAAGATGGAGATCAAAATTATACCCATGTTAAATTATTATTAATTTTTTTTACTTTAAAACCAACGAGAAAACTAACTTTTAGTTGGAACTTGGAACTAAATCAAAGTTTTACTTATTCCACTTAATAATGTTGTTCGGCTTACCTAAATAAGATAAAAGGTTAATCGATTATATGAATTATATAGTAGAGTAAACTATGTGGTTTAGTCATTTTTATAAAAAAAAAAACTTTATTTTTCTCCTGAGTATTATTATGATTTACAAAAGTTATCATTTTCATCAATCACTTAACTACATCCATATCTTAATATTAAATGAGGGATAATTGTGTCTAGTCACTTAACTCCATCAATATATTTCTTTTTATATATTTTAAAGAAATATATAAAGAGACACAAATACCTTTTTAACGTTAAAATATGAATGAAGTTAAACAATTGGATGAAAATGACAAGTTTTGTAAACCACGAGTATACATATGAAAAAATATAACTTTTTGGATGAAACTGGTAAAATTGAATAAACCACAGAGGCAGAAATGACAGTCTACACTATATAATAACTGATTTATCATAATAAGTTTTAGTTACTAGTTTCTTGTTTAATTCTTTCCTATGGATTAAAAAGTTACTAAGAAAGTAAAAGCAAACTCTTCCTATGGATTAAAAATAGGGTTAAAGCCCACTTGTTAGATTGGAAAAGCTGTACGTGTATATATATATGTTCATCTAGAGGCGCACAAATCGGTTTTTTAACCCAAACCGGTTCAATTCGACCCGAACCGGTTTGGTCAACGAAAAGTCAAAACCGGTATAGACCCAAACCGGTTCGGGTTAAACCGGTTTTAGTAATAGGAAATGTCAAACCGGTTAGGGTTGGTTTTAAACCGGTTTACCCTTTAAACCGGTTTTTATTAAAAAAAATAAAAATTCAAATAAATTTTAAATTTTTAATATTGAATCCAAAAAAAAATATAGCAACATTAATACTTAAAGTTCAACGTTTATTAATATTTGGAAAGTTCGAAAATTAAAAAACATGACAAGATAAATTTATAAAATTGTAAAACATTACAAAAATATAACAAATATAAAACATTAAGTTCAACGTTTTATTTTTTGGAATATTGATTGATTATTCTTGTGCGTTGTCTTCGGAACTAGAGTTTCGTAGCCTTGCATCTTCGGCTAGTTCTTCATCGGTAACTGGTTCGGATATTCCAAGATCAACCTCGTTGTTGTGTATGGTTTCTTCGGCTTGAATTTCGTCTTCGAGAGAAGTTTGGTCTTGTATCCTATCCATCGCATCCAAATGGTCATTCAAGCAAATGCACATTTCCATCGCTAGGGGTGTGAGTCTAGTCCTTCGTATCGATAATACCCTGCCACTAAAAGAAAACGTAGATTCCGAAGCTACCGTGGAAGCTTGGACGGTTAGTACATCACGGGCCATGGCGGAAAGAATCGGAAACGAAGCTTCGTTTTTTTTCCACCATGCCAAAATATCAAAATCCTCAAAAACGGTAGGAGGCATAAACGCTAAAAAGTTTGTGCCAATATACCTTCCGAGTTCGCTACTCGGGGTGGTACCTCGAGCCCGTTTACTAAATTCATTTAACAGTTCGTTATATAAATTCAAATTAACATCTCTCGAGCTACCACTTGATGATGTACCCATTGTTTCATGTGGAGTCGGAGTTGTACCATATTTATGTAAATAAACATCAAATAAATCTTGTAAACATTTGTTAAAATGTGTTTTTGTAACTTGTGCAAAATGGATGTCTTCGCTATCCAAATTGAAAGCGTAAGTAATTCTATCAATCAAAGTTTCAACCCCGTAAACATTTATGGTAGGGTTTAACGCGGCGACGCAAGTTATAACGGGAGGCATTTCTTTAAGGTATTTCACTAATTTTTCTTTCATCGGTTCAATCATTTTTTTTGTAAAAAGAGTGCTTTTATTTTCAAGTTCATACAACTTGTTAGCCATTAAATATATTTGTTTTAGTGTTAATGGACTTGTGGGATAATAAACACCGGATAAAAAAGGGGTGACGGTTTTAAAAACTTCAAGCAATTCGGTTACGTCTTTTAAAATGTCCCAATTTGTAGAAGGAAACTTTAGAATTTTACGACGAGGTTTTGAGGCAAGCATATCATGAAATAGTTCTAAAGTTTCTCTTTGTCGTAAAGCGCTATAAAACATAGTATAAGTCGAGTTCCATCTTGTCTCGACGTCCCAATTCGGACCTAAGCAAAGATTATTCGTATCACGACAAAATTTAATATAATCATGGTATCTTTTTTTGTTACTAAAAATATCTGTAAGCATTTGTCGAAAAGTATATGTTAAGTTTGAAACCTCTTCAATTGCAAGCCCGGCTTGCACCGCCAAGTTAATGATGTGTGCGACACATCGACTATGGAAAAAAACGCCGTTGCAAACCGGTTTATATTTAATTTTTAGTTTTTGAACCGCTTTTGTATTATTAGATGCATTATCAAAAGACATTGAAAAAAGTTTATTTTGTAATTTAAATTCGTTAATAACACCATCCAATATATAAAATAAATTTTCGCCGGTGTGTGGATATTCAAACAAGTCAAAAGCGATTGTACGCTTCATCATTTGCCACGTATTGGGATCAACCCAATGCGCGGTAACGCAAAGGTACGAATCGGGTATACCATGTGGAGCCGACCAAACATCGGTGGTTAAGTTTACACCGGTTTGCAAATTTTCAAAACCCAAAATTAATTCTTTTTTTGCTTTTTTCCACATTTTTATACAATCTCGTCTAAGGGTTGTGCGACTTACTTAATGATAACGTGGTTGGAGTGTCTCTTGAATCATCATTGTCAAGCGTGGATTTTCAAAGTGGTTGAACGACAATCCTTCTTGAATCACTAACCTCGCCATTCGATCTCGAACAGTATTTGAATCAAAGTTCCAAATTCCTCCTTCGCTTGTCATGGAGGCTTGACCTTCACTTGGAATTCCCTTCAATGACGGGCAAGATTTTTCCATATGCATTTTCAAACTAGTGTTTGAATCTTTCCCCAAAAACGCACCACACATCTTACACCGAGCACGTTCCTTCCCGTTTGACAACAAACATAGATCGTAATTGCACCAAATTGCCGGATTTCTCGTTGTTGCTCGAATTTCCACAACGGTAACTTCATTTGAGGAACCACCAACACCAAAACTTGCCATGCTTTTTTTTTAGAGTTTAAAGAGCGTTTTTTACGGGTTTAAAGAGCGGTTTTAGAGATTAAATAGTGTAAAGAGAGGTGTGATCAACCCTAAACACCCCACCTATTTATAGTGTTTTAAGGGTGCAAATGGAGCCAAAAAAACGGCTAAAATCGACCCCAACGGCCATATAGCCGTTCCCCAACGGCTCTTTTTTTGCCCAGCTCGAAAACCGGTTTATCAAACCGGTTTGTTTGAACCGGTCCCTAACCCGATCTCATCCAGAAAGCATCAAACCGGTTTCAAACCGGCGGTTTTTGGGTAACCCGAACCGGTTTGGTCCAAACCGGTTTGCCGGTTTGGACCGGGTTAAAAAAAACCGGTTTTTTTGTGCACCACTATGTTCATCTTTTAATTTTGGTTGTACTCGAAACTTGTACAGTTGTGCTTTGTTATCTCTGTTATAATATTTTACTAAAGCAGTTTCATAATATAATTATTCCGGTCGTTAAAAAAAACTACTTTCCATGCACATATAAATCAACACGCGTGGCTAAGTACAATATCTAAGAGCATTCACATCAGTATTAGTATATGTATCATATCCTTAAATTATAAGGGAAAAAAATAAGATTTAAGTTAAAATATTCTTACATCAGATTCTTTACACTTTATCTTTATTCTTAAAATTATTAGGAAATATACACTGAAATCTTAAATATATCAATTCCTTAACAATTTCTTTAAAATTATAAGGATAAAGAATGAGATGTGAGAGATTTTTTAAAAATGAACTATTTTTTATGTAATGATAGTTTTTAGTTAAATTATAACTATAAGGATAAACAAACTGATGAGAATACTCTAATACTCTATCCCCTTCATATAACTCTATCAATAATTTATAATGATGAGTGTTTCCCAACTACATATGGTACAAACCTAAATCATATTCGATTTATATTTACTGGATAAACAAATGGTTATGTTTCTTCAAGGAAATCTAGTTTCCTAGAATTTCTCGAAACCATCTTATTTACATATTTAAGGGAATATTATGTTTACCTTTGAAGTAATTAATCATTGAGGTAGATGATATGTGCCCCGGGACAAACCCACGGATCAGCCCAAACCCAGAAGCCTACCCGTTTCCAGGAGTGAAGACCCATTCATAGTTGCACGTTGTTTTCAGTTTTATCCCCTGCATGCATTTAGGAGAATTAGCTTTTCAATTACTCCATTATCTTCCCACGTAGCTTAGCGGTTAGCATTTTTCTTCTTTGATTAAATACTGTAATTTTGCATTTGGATGGGGATTATGAATGAATGAAATGATTTAGTCTAACTCTCTCTAAATATTCTTCTAGTCTTCTTTAATCTCCATTCAATTTATCTCAACCCGATCGGTACACATCAGTAGAAAAGTATTACTTATTGTAGAAACTTTATGATGTATCACCTTTTACTCGTATCATGATGTGACACGATACTCCACACTCCACGGTGTGTCATGACGGTTTATAGTATAAGTATTTCCTTAATGTTATATAACTAAATAAATATCCTAAGTAATCTTTGTTCTTGTGCATTATTATTAGGTGAAAATAACATATTCCTTAAGGGCTGCTTTAAATCCTATGTCTATCATATTGCTTAGAATCATTTGTTAGCATGGTGCTTAGATGCACATTGAAACTTGTGACATGTTAAAAAAAAACCCTCCAACAATCTATGGTATAAGAATGTGAAGATCGAAAACCGAATGCACCCTCAAGAAATGAAAAAGATCAAATTCTTCTTAAATCTTCAAATATGCGTTGAACATGTTAGGAAGTTGGATAACGGACATTAACGAAAAGTACAAGTTTCAATAGGGACTGATCGACAATAACTTATCATATTGTTTTTGAAAGTTTGTAGCATTAGATAAACTTTGGCATAAAGTAATAAGTAATTAGCTTTTATCGTCTTTGTGTTAATTTGGATGATTTTCGTAATTAATTCTTAAGCTACTATATATTGAGATCTTTGCTTTTACATATTTTTTTGTGGGACTATGATTATTTTAGCTTAATTTTGAATGATTTCATCTTGATTTTATATAAAAACTCAAAGTAGTTTTACATCATGAAAATAAAGAATAAAATAATCATAATAACAAGATTTAACATCTTTTTTATCCATCCCCCTTAAATGAAGGTTAAAACGTGATGAAACCTTAAAATAAAGACGTCTCTACGATTATAAAAAGCTAGTGATTTGATCAACCCATCGTGACGGGTTTTGTAATTTACTTTGATAACAATACAAAATAATAATTTTATATTTCTTTAATAGGTTAAAACCCCGTGTATTACACGGTTGAATAAATGCAATATTGTTATATATACTTAGTAATAAAGATTTATATATTATATATTTATGACATATTACATAGTTTTTTAATTCTAGAAACTTTATATAGTTATTTTTTAAAATGTTTTATAAAAAGAATGAAAGAAATGTTTACTTTATAAAAATGTTTTATTAACAAAACTATTTTTTTTAATAAAAAATATTTTATAAAAAAAATTATAGAAATCATTATTATTTAACAAGAGAGAGGGGCGAAAATAAAAAATTATAAAAATAATTAAAGAGATTTGTATAATTAATAGGAGAGAGAGGCGAGAAAAAAAACTTAAGGATGCATAGAAAAGTGACAAGTATCGTATTAAAACCTTTATTTATTATATAGTATGAATTTATTATAGAAAATTGATGGGTGGCCAAGAATGAGGAATGGGGCCCCACAAGTGAAATGTAGTTATAGCAAAACACAATCAAATGCATTTATCATCCTAAAGGTCTATGCTCCTTCCTCTATCATGGGTCCAACCCTTGTATTTAAAATTGGCGATTAAAGGATTATCATGATTAATTATATTGTATCTTGTTTTAAAATATATAATTGATTGTATAAATATGTTGACAAGGATGTCAAATGTATAATTGTTGCTGAGGACAGGTGGATGCAATTTAATAATTATCAAGATTACTAGGTTTTTTAATATAAAATAGTAACATATTATACGTGGATATTAAATAAAATAAAATAAAATACACTTCTGAGTTACGTTAACATAACAAAAAATATATGTAACATAGCAAGCATACATTTGCGAATTAACAAACAAACTCATACAATTAACCAAACACAGTTTCCTTTTTACAATTGGATCCATAAAAAAAGGCATAATCTATTCTAATAAACAAGTAAATTTTAGAACACTTGGTGACTCCACATTCACTCTCAAGGTTTTTTTCCCGCTCAAATGTCTTTTTGGTCCACTTAATCAAACATGCGGGTCATAACCCGACCCAACAACCTATTTCCGGATCGTACTAATACCAACTTTTACTTTCACTCCTAACCCTAATTCATATTGCACACGCCTCCTACTTCTTCTCCAAACTTCACTCCAAAACATCCCTCAATGAAATCCTTATTTCTCCATCATACACGGACTCTTCTTCCTTCGCTCGCAACCGGTACGCTATATCAAAATCCCCTATTTTTCATTCTAAATCTTCTTTTTCTGTATGGATTTTCATTATGGCTTTTGTAATCGTTGTGCGTTGATTTTGATTAGGGATTTGTAATCGCCTTTCATTGATAAATAGTTGTTGAATCCCTTGATCTAATTTTGTTATTATCAGTCTTCTTTTTTCTGTATGGATTCTTTTTCTGTTTCTTTTATTTCCAAGTTGCATCTTGATCGATGAATATTGTTGTGTTAAAAGGGAAAAAAGTTAAAGAAACTGGTCTCGGACTCTTAATGTACTTTTCTTGAGGTAATGGAGCATGCGGACCTTGATTCTGTTGTGTACATTCGAATATATCTTCTCAGGTTAGTACTTTTCTTGACTCGTTTAATCTGAACTGATTGTTTCGTAATTTCATTACTTGTAAGTGGTCTTGTCCCAAGAGATAAATTTATGGTATGTGAAAGGTATCCATTGAACCATTCATAATGTTTACTTATAAACATGTGTATATATTAATTCGAATAGAAGTATGTGTATGTCACGGTATGTTAGCTTCAAGAATTCTCTTGATTTGGCATGCAGTTGTTATCAATCTTATATATTGTTAATCTGAAAATACTTGATTATTTGTCTGATTCAGGTGTAGTAAAGCATGATTCTTACAAGTTGAAATACATCTCAAAGAAAATTGTTATGCACACCATGATTAGATTGCCAAATTTATCGTGTAGTAATTCATATTACCCCTCCCTAGACAATCTATCCAAAATAATTGTGTTAAACAACATGTTTTGCTTATATTTTCTTGTTGCAAAATCATTAAATTTTGTTCTTTTTTCTTGCTTAGATCTTAAAGGTTATGATTTATGAATATATGAATGTTACTATGATATGTTTTGAACTATACGTGAAACTGGACATGATAAAGTTCCTGAAAACTTAACTGTATGTTTTCATAAGTTTTTTTTTAAGAATTATAGGATATAGATTTGTATGACTACAGAAACCTTTGGGTGTTTCATATATTTCTTACTTTGTTTTCAAATTTTGACAGGTTGACTCAGGTAGTTTTAGGTACCAAGGTGTTCTTTCTTGCCCTCCGTATTCTTTTCTTATGTTTACTATCGGTTGCTTTTTGTTTTTTCTCACCCTGCATTTATAATTTCGTTTAGTTTCAATTGCTGCTAATTTTTGTGTATTGGTGTTTATTTATTTTCCAAAGGTAAAAATTATTTATACATTTATGAATTATATCGTTGTCATTATTCAACCCGTGTAATACACGGGTCTATAAACTAAGAAAATGCATTTTTACCTTGGGAAAATAAATAAATAATTTCTTTTAAATATGAATACAAAATTTTATTCTTACTACAACAATTTAAAGTTTTGAATTGCCAGACATAAGAAACTGGATCTGGAACACGAACAACATGCTTCTGATAATGTTAACAAGATCTTGGTGGCAAACAAGACTGATATGAATGAAAGCAAACGGTTATTTTTATTTTATTTTTTTATGCTGTTGATTTATGCTTTTGAAATTGGTAAATTAAATGCATGACAATATTTTATTGATAGGTTGTACCTACTGCTAAGAGGCAGCACTTGCTGATGAGTATGACATTAAATTCTTTGAAACCATAAGTAAAATGCCATTGGTCCAGTGGTATAGGCGATGAAGATTCAACCTGTCCACGCAGGTTCGAATCCGAGTCGAACCGGGTTTTAGTCCGGAGTGCGTTACGCTAGCGGGGTTTGGCCCGTGTAGCGGCGCAACTGCTGTCAAGTGGCAGCAGGCTCCATGGTTTCCCGGTGAAAGCCTAGCCTCTCGCTCTGAACCCGCGTGCCCGGTTCAGACAACGTAGTGGTCAGGTTGAGGGGTAACGGGTCTCCGACTTGTCGGAGATGCGACTGCCACTTAAAAAATGAAAGTCGCCTTTCAAAAAAAAAAACTTATGTTTTAAAATGTGTTTACATGCAAGCATTTCTGAATGAACTGGCGTTATGGCAAAGTTACGCATCCGAACGTAGTGCGATTTCTTGGTGTTTTGAAAGACTCAAACCGTCTTATTTTCTTAACTGAATATCGAAAAAATGTACGTTTTTTTTTGTATTTTTGGGTTTATTTTATTTTAGATTCTACTTAAAATTTGGGATTTTTTTAGGGAAGTTTGTATGATAAGGAAGACATGACCCATTCACTTCTGTTTCTTATGCTTTGGATATTACAAGGTATTATGTTTCTCACTTCTTTTTCCTTTTTATATATATATTTTTTTAACTATTTCAGTAGTCTATTTATGATTCGTTTTATAATTATATTGTTTCAGAGATAAAAAAAAGTGCCAAAGTTTTAAGATTGTCAAAGTTTTATAATTATAAAATTGTTGAAATTAGTAACTTTAGAGTATTAGGATGCAAAAGATATAAAACAAAAACAAAATTTTGAATTAACTGGGTCATGTTCATGTAAACTCGCGAAAACTTGTGTCTTGTTCACGTTTGTGTTGTGTTCGGAGTCAATTCATATTTCGGTGAACTTTATCAAGAAAAGTAGGGTTATTTTGTTTTATAAAACAATTTTAACTCAAAATTTTGTTTTATGAAGAAATATTTATAGATTTATGAATCATATTTAACATATTTTTTATTTCTTATTTTATTGTTTATTCAGCTCAGCCCCCATGTAATACACGGGTTCTAACACTAGTAGTAGAATAAAATAATACAATATGATTGATGAAGTTTTTTTTAAATAAATTATTTTAAGGAAAATGAACAAATCTAGTTAAATAATTAATTCCTTGTAGTCTAAGTCATGGGCTTGACTTGTAGCCGCAAGGGCGGACATAAGGTTAAGTCAGTGGTAGCGACTTTCTCAACGAAGTGGGAAAAAAAATATAATTACGTTTTTTTTGTAAAACGTTACTCCTGAGATTATTTCATGCTACCCCTACAAAAAATTATACTTTTATTAAAAAACCCGACCGTAAAGAGCCAATTAAAACTGCTTTGAGCCTACATGTGTGGTTAATAGCCTAGTGGGCTAATGAACTAACGGGGGCTTGTGGCATGTGAGCTTATTAAAACTCATTAGTCAACAAAACAAGTGGGCTCATTTGTTTGTAACTTGGTCGACGACACAAGGTCACCACAAACAGAAAGAAACAAAAGCAGCGCTGCTGCTAGTGGTGGTGTGCGCAGCTGGCAGGCAGCCATTGACGACAGGAGCAAGGGAGGGCGCAAGGCAGCAAGCAACAATCTCGATTCTCAGTCTTCAGACACCTCTCACTCACTCACCTCTGTAATATTCTAAAATCTTAATTCTAGATTTCTAGGGTTTATGTTTATGAGTGTATCTTGTTTTAGGGTTTATGTGCAAGTGCAAAAATGTGCAATTGTTCTTAATTTGTTTGTTTGAGTATGATTGTATGTCTAATTTTTTAATTGTTCCTAACTCTTGTTCTAGGGTTTATGTCTAATTTTTTAATTGTTCACTTATGATTTTAGGTTTATTGCAATTTGAAATTGTTTGGGAGATGAAACCACACGCTAAACAATCACTTATTAGCAATATGTTTAAAAGAAAGGCCTCGGAAATTGATGATATTGGTCCAACTCCAAGTCAAAAAATTGCTAATAATAATGATATACAAGAGAATGATGATATTGGTACAACTTCAAGTCCAAATATTATTAATAATGATATGCAAGAGAATGATGATATTGGTCCAAGTATTCCTTCGGTTTCAATTCCTTCAATACGAAATAAAATTGATATGAACACTCTTCCTTTGGATCCATCTGATAGACCACCTATTGTTAGTTATCATCCTAATCAAATAGATGACATAAGAAGAGCATATCTTGTTAAAAAGGCTTATCAACCACAAGGTCATCAGTTTGAATGGAAAAACTATAAAAAAGAGTGAAGACGGTTTAATGCAAAGTGGTTTGATAAATATGATTGGTTAGAGTATAGTCCTAAAGAAGAAAAAGCATATTGCCTATGTTGTTATTTGTTTAATGAACATGTTGGTAATCAAGGTGGAAGAGATACTTTTACAAGTAGAGACTTTTGTAATTGGAGTAAACCGGGTGCCTTAAAAGATCATGTTGAGTTACTAAACAATTTTCTATTAAATCAAGGCGGAAGAGGAGACTATTAGGTATGTGTTAAATTTATTTTTTATCGTGTTTTTATTTTTGTTTCTTTTAAATTGTATCAAGACGAAAAAAATTTTGAACGTTACCCCTGAAAATTTTGTTTAGATCCACCACTGGTAGCCGCCGACCCATCATAGGCTCGATGGGGTTGACCCAAACCAAACATTATCGGGCTAACACTTTATAACTACAATTCAAGAAAATTGATACGTCTTTAAAATGGCTCGTTTTGACCCGAACCCATTTTGATAAAAAAAAACTCATTCTGACTTTAACTTAGTTTGCCCCGAACCCGTTTTGACGAGGGAGGATACAAAACCTGAACCCGAAACATCCGGGATGGGTGTTCGGGTATGAGACCTAATATGAGAATAATTTTATATATTATTGCTAGTTTGGGACGGGTATAAATATAGCCAGTACCCGTCCAATTACCATAACTCGTTTATCCGCATACGTTAATATCTTATATAATCTAATACTTTTAACTTCTTACCTGACCCACATTTTTTTCAAGCTTAAATCAAAGTATTTAACACACCATTTTGACTAAACTAATTAGTAAATAAGCTTTAGTGTGAATACCTTGTTATCTTCTTGGATTTAGCTTAGAATATATAAATGAACACATGGTGAAATGAACATATATGTGTGTGTTAATGTTTAATATGCTCTATGTTAGGCGACGAATCAAGACAAATGAACATAAAAATCTTTCAACATCAAGAAAATAAGACACTTCACTTTATGTTAGGCATCCTTTTGCAATTTGAATTGCATGAAGCACGTACTGTAAATACACTCCACAATTAACTGATTTATTGCTCATAAATGACTCGTATATTCCATGTTGCACGTGTTTAACACAATGAACATGGTGTTTAATACAAGGAGATTAAAAATGATGACATTAATGATTGATGTAGACGACAAGTGCTTTGGTGAAATAGTCATGTTGCGTGCTTTGACAGAATTTCCATCATGTGTACGTCTTGCATGACCAAATCACACAAATAGACATATTTTATATTGAAAGAAACGAACAATTATATTGATCTACGTTTTAAGTTATCATCAACCAATGTTATTAGGATAATGAGCATCAATCACCATGTTTTCTCGAATTGTATTAAACTGTTATGAAGGCCATAAAAACCTTAATCGATTTTGAAGATGATTTCAATCTTGAAATTGGAAACCCTTGGAAGGTTTGATGTCTTCAAGCTCGAGATTGGACGCTTTATGGATCCAAAATGTTGGCGAAGTGTTTCTAGATTGTATAGGTTTTCGTAGTGTGGCTTAGTACCTAAGATGAAAATAACTAATAAAAATACTAAGTGGTTGGTTGGCTGGCTTATCCATAGTAACATCCACATAAATAATTAAATATGTGAAGACATCACCTAGAATTGCTTCAGTGTTATGAAAAAGCTCATTCTTGTTGAACAGCATAATTGATATTAGAGTAAACTCCGGTTTTAGTTCATGTGGTTTTGTCAAATTCTCGCTTTTAGTCCAATAGTTAAAAATTATGATTTACATCCAATAGTTTTACTATTTGTCTTAGTTTTAACCAATCCACTAACCTTCATCCATTTATTTTGTTAAGTTAAGGTGAAAAGACGAAAATACTCCTACTAGTAAAAAATAAAATTAATTTATGTATAAACCCTACTAGTTCCCTAATCTCCTTCTTGTTCAAGAAATCAACCCTACCAGTTCCCTAATCACCAACAAAATCAAAATCAAATCCACGTCAGCCAAAATCAAATCAACCCTTCTTCTTCGAGAAATCAACCCTTCTTCTTCGAGAAATCAACCCTACGAACTGACCTAACCGGATCTTATCGCTCAAAATCAAATCCACGTCAGCCACCGGAACGGAAACGTACGCCGAGTGAACGGAATCCGATACTCATAGGTAAAACCCATGGTTCCTCCTATCGGAATCGAAAACGTCTTCTTGTGGCACGATTCCGATGACCTGAAGGAGCGGAGAGCGGTGGTCGCCTGCGACTTTAGTGGCAGGGTTGTCTAGGTTTAGTAACAACTTGGATAACACACCGGGGGTGAGAGACGCCATGGAAATGAAACGCCGTGATGACGGAGGACTTGGATATTGGATTGATGGAGGCAGGTATCGAATTGCGTGGCCGGCTTCAACTGAGAAAAGTTGCAGGGGGTTGAAGTGGTTAGAGGAGAGGGGGCTCGGAGCCATGAAGATCTGAAGTGGTTTGGGGAGTGGCCGGAAATTTTGGGTGGGGGAAGATGAAGATCTGAAAGTGTATATACATATAGAGAGAGAGAGAGAGACAGAGAGAGCGAGAGAGTGTATGTGTGTGGAGAGAGAGTAGAAAGGTTTTTTTTATTTAATTTTATATATCTTTTTTATACATAAATTTATTTTATTTTTTATTATTAAGAGTATTTTTGTTTTTTCACATTAACTTAACAGAATAAATGAATGAAGGTTAGTGGATCTATTGTGAACTCAAGAGGGGGCCAAATCACCCACTGAAATTTATCTCAATAGTGGAAAATTTGTAATATTTTTATGCAGGCCCCTTTTCAAATATTTGGGATGCCCCCAGACATTTGATGATCAACGAACCAAGAGAGATGGAGGAGTGGCAAAGAGCATCTGATCGTGGAACTTATGGTTTTAAGGGATTTTGTTGAGTTTCTCGAGTGCTCTACACACAATGAACTACATTTATACGTAAGCCTACGAGTTCTGATGGCTAGACGTGAGCAACACGTACAAATAACAACCTTTACATGTGCGCAAATGACGCATAGCTCCAGGCTCTACATTCTTAGCCTAACAATACCGGTCCAATTTGACATCTCGTTGGCAGAATATACACATGACAAAGTATATAAATTCGTAGACCACCAATTTTAACAAACTCGTAAACAACGATCTGACATATTTATAACTATTCTCAGAGACCACGTCCAAACAATGATCTACTCAAATGACGAATTCAATGTTCTGTTCACCATACATAACTCTTGAGACCACCAATTTCGACTACCTATTATGTGTGGTGTATATACTTTATGTGGAATACTAGAGTTATAGAAATGAAAACAGAAATATGTGTTTAAAAAAACAAGGTTGGGTTCGTGTGATATATATCCCGTCTTTTAATGCAACCTGATGGAAATCCACAGTCTGTCGAAAACCACATCTAAAAAAACAAGTGTGTGTGTGTTTTAAATTCAACACAGTGTGTCGGAAACCACATCTAAGACAAACGAGCCAGAATCTTTTTAAAATAGGCTTTGACTAGGAAACTATTGGTTTGATATAACCGACAAATTACCGACGGACCACCTATACGTCGATAATTATCGACGGTTTAATCAAAATACAAAAAAAGTAATTAAAAATGTTGAACTAGACGGAATCCATTGGAAAATTTCCGACGGATTTATTCGTCAGTAATTTTTAGTCGGTTAAGGCAATATTTTATAGAGAAGGAATACTCTGATATTTGAGATGATTTATGTGAAAAAAAAAATGAAAAGAAGATGTGACTTCGGATTATTCTTTAAAATAATATAGATCATATATATATATATAGTTACCACGGCATAGATAAAATAAAATGTTTTAATTTATTGGTTGTCACTTTCAACTATAATTATTATATTTAATAAAAAATTACAATTAATCAACCTTTTCCCTTTGGACACGTACAACCCGAATGAACATGACACTTATTCTAATTTAAATTTATTAATTTATAATACCGCTGTAATGATCAATGATAGCATGAATGACCTTCGTGAATCCACAAACATATACAATAATACACATGTTGAATTAAATGATGCAACTACGAACTTGACACGACTCTTAATTTGGAACATGTTCTGATCGACGACAATATTACAATCAAAACATTATGCTTTCTCATGTCTTATGTCTTATATAGGATAATACTTACACTATGTGTTTTAATTAATAACTTGTATCTTATTACATTAAAAATTATAATAATTACCTTAAAATAACCTATCAATTTAATTTCTTGCTGTGATAAACAACTCTCTTGTGATTACTCCCACTTAATTATTTAATACCTTATATAATTATTTTAGTTTAGAAGTTCATTTGCATATATACACATAGAGACAAGTTTATGTATATATAAATAATAAAGTAATAGCACAATCTGTTATTTGAAAAATCAAGATCGAAGTATCTTCTCGTCCATCACATAACAGCTTGCAACAATCGTCCATCACATAACAGATTGTTTTGTTGTCCAGCGACGGCTGTTTCTTTCTCGTCCATCACATAACAGCTTGCAAGTTTATGTATATACACATAGAGACAAGTTTATGTATATATACACAATCTGTTATTTGAAAAATCAAGATCGAAGTATCTTCTCGTCCATCACATAACAGCTTGCAACAATCGTCCATCACATAACAGATTGTTTTTGCGTCCGGCGACGGCTGTTTCTTTCTCGTCCATCACATAACAGCTTGCAACAATCGTAAGTATCTTCTCCTTCTACGATCGATCTCTTATTCTCTAGGGTTTCGATCGATCTCTTCTCTGCAGATCTGAAGTAAAACTCCTCCTTTCCCTGTGTTGTTTTTGCCTTTAAATCGATCAAGAATGACTATCTGATCTTTTCTCTTCAAATGGGGCGAAATTCTCATATGGGTACTCTCAATTGAAAGTCTTGTGATGAATGCACTCCAGGTGTTTGATGAAATGCCAATACTATTTTTTTTGTATTTACACCCTAATTCTACGCTTCAACTCCAGGCGTGACTCCTGTCGCCTCTTTTTATGAAAACCCCTTCTTCGTCTTCGAATGGCCCTTTGCCATGCCCATTTCGTAAGTTTCATTGTTGCCCGGATGGTGAAGGGGGAAATAAGGGGATTTCTCGGTTGATCTCTCATCTCAAGAGGTTGCACCTTCCTAGCGATGAACGTAGAAGTGTGTTGCGAGAGGCTATTGCCACGGACCATGGGTTGTTTATGGCGGTGGAGGGTACTTTAAAGGTTTTAGGTCAATGGATGTGTGGGATTTGTATGAGTTTACATGCCATTAGTCGTGCCTGCCATCACCCTGATGGTATTGTCCGTTTTACTGATCGTGATAATGACGTGGATGGACACATTGTGGGTATTGTGAAGCCTTCTATCTGTGTGGATGAAACCAATATACATGAGTCGTTTATTTTGGATGTTGTTCTCCTTGATCGTGTCTTTAAAGCGCCTATTGTTACTGTCAAGAGCATTCCTCATAGTTGTCGTTTGGCTTTCTCTCAAGCGTTGAAGACCGCTCTCTACAAGGTGGTTGCCCAACCGGGATCCATTGATGCATGGGTTAGGTTGTTCCTTCTTCCTCGTTGCACTTTGCAAGTGTTTAGACCACAAAATAGGCAAGAAAGCAGGTCTGGGAATAGGAGGGCCTTGCAACAACGTTCAATCCTGAGTTCTTTAGCCACTTGGGGGAAAGAGGATGGTATTGCCATGTTAGTTAAAAATATATTTAACAGTTCTAGCTTGGAATCTTTTGGCCCAGGAGGCATTGATAATCATAAGGAGGGAGCTGTGGGCAATACCAACATCAGGCAGTGTCTTCGTAAGGTTGCAGATGGCCATTTTACAGCGGCAGTGAAGGTGTTATGCTCGTCTGGTGTTGCTCCATACAATGGCGATACCATACAAGCTTTAGAGGCTAAACACCCGCACAGGCAACCTCCATCTATGCCAAATGAAATATACTCCGAGCCTCCTCTTGTTGCGGAGGTTGATAGTGTCCTTGGTTGCATTAAATCGTTTCCTAAGGGAACTTCGTGTGGGAAAGACGGCTTGCGAGCACAACACATTTTGGATGCTTTATGTGGAGACGGGTCTGCAGTTGCCACTGATCTTTTAACTACTATCACCGCAGTGGTCAATTTGTGGTTAGGGGGGAGATGCCCATCGAGTTTATCAGGTTTTGTTGCGTCTGCTCCTCTTACACCGCTCTTAAAACCCGACAACGGGATCCGACCTATTGCAGTGGGTACTATATGGAGGCGGTTGGTGTCCAAGGTTGCTATGAAGGGTGTCGGTAAAGAGATGGCCAAGTACCTTAATGATTATCAGTTTGGGGTTGGTGTGTCCGGTGGCGCCGAGGCCATTTTACATAGCGTCAACCGGGTATTGAATGAACGTCACACGGATGGGTCTCTGGCCATGCTTACAGTAGATTTTTCTAATGCATTTAATCTGGTGGATAGATCAGCCTTACTTCGCGAGGTCCGGATGAGGTGCCCGTCTATTTCTTTGTGGGTAGAATTCCTATATGGGCAACCAGCTAGATTATATCTTAGAGACGAGTACATTTGGTCCACCACCGGGGTTCAACAAGGAGACCCATTGGGACCACTTCTTTTCGCTCTTGTTTTGCACCCCCTTGTGCATCAAATTAGAGACAAATGCAAGCTTCTTCTTCATGCTTGGTATCTTGATGATGGGACTGTCATTGGAAATTCAGAAGAGGTGGCTAGAGTGTTAGACATTATTAAGGTGGTGGGTCCTACCTTGGGTCTTGAACTGAATATTAAGAAAACTGAGTTATTTTGGCCTTCATGTGATGGTAGCAAGTTTCATGATGGTTTATTCCCTGTGGACATTGGGAGGCCGTTATCCGGGGTAAAACTTCTTGGTGGGGCCGTCAGCAGAGATGCAAATTTTATTAGTGGGTTAGCTAAGAAGAGAGCTACTAACGCTGTTAATTTGATGCGTCTTCTTCCCAAACTTCGTGACCCGCAGAGTGAGCTACTCTTGCTTCGATCTTGTATGGGTATTGCCAAACTTTTCTTTGGCTTGAGGACGTGCCAACCCGTACACATGGAGGAGGCAGCGCTGTTCTTTGACGAAGGATTGCGTGGGGCGATTGAGGACATAGTTGTTTGTGGAGGTCCTTTCTTTGGAGACTTCCAATGGCGACTTGCTTCCCTACCTATTAGGTTTGGGGGTTTGGGGTTGTATTCCGCTGTAGAGGCTTCATCTTATGCCTTTGTAGCCTCGAGGGCCCAATCTTGGGCGTTACAGGACCACATCTTACGAGACAGCGGCATATGTGGTATGGATTCTGATTATGATTGTGCTTTGGCTTGTCTTCGTGATACGATTTCAAGCTTTGACTTCAGCGGTTTCACTAATAAGGACACCGCCCCCCCTAAAGCACAACATGCATTGGCGAGTGCCCTTTTTAGTAAAATCGTCCGTGAAATGGAAGTCCAGTTTGAAATGACCGTTAGACAGAGAGCTGTTTTTGAGTGTCTACGAGCACCACATGCTCAAGATTACCTTCTCGCGATCCCTATAGATGGGCTAGGCCAACATATGTCGCCGGTGGAGTATCGTACTATCCTTAAGTATCGCCTCATGATTCCACTATACCCGGTTGACGAGTTATGCCCTGTTTGCCGTAAGGCGTGTTTAGACTCCTATGGGGAGCATGCGGTTCATTGTAGAGAGCTCCCGGGGTTCAAGTACCGACACGACTTGGTTAGGGATGTTCTTTTTGACATATTTAGGCGTGCCGGGGTTTCTACCAAGAAAGAGGCACCAGTGAATTTCTTGACGGACCCATTGGAAGGAAGATCAACACTTAGACCCGCTGACATTTTGGTCTTTGGGTGGATAGGTGGGAAACATGCGTGTGTAGATCTAACAGGGGTCTCCCCTCTGGTGGGCTTGGGAGTTAGTGCTTTCACGGTGAGTCAGGCTGCTCTTAAAGCTGCTTCGAGCAAAGTGACCAAACACGAGAAAGCGTGTCTTGACAACCAACACGTGTTTATACCATTTGCTTTTGACACTTTTGGTTTCCTTGCACCAGAGGCCGTGGAGTTACTTAACCGAGTACAGCGGGTCATGCATAGTAATGTTATGACCCCAAGATCTGTAGATGTAGTTTTTAAAAGACTTGGTTTTGCTATTCAAAAAGGGTTGGCGGCGCAGCTTGTTGCCCGTTTGCCTTCTATCTCTATGTAATTTTCCTCCGTTTAATATGTTTTAAAAAGGAGTATAGATCGAATTGAGATTGAAGATCCTAAAGTAATATATTAGTTAAAAGGCCACATTCACACACACTCTCCGTCTTTGAACCACAACCATTCAAGATGCTTCTTTTTTTATTATTTAGACATTTACCTAATTATTCCTTGTATTGTCTTTTTGGACTTTTTTTTTCGACATCAATTTACTTATTTTCGTTCTTTAAGTTTCAAAGAAAATTATGTTAAATAATATATTTTTATTGACGTTAATTCACTAGTACAGAAATATAGTTTTTGGGGCGGTGTATTTGATGTTTAAAGGCGGTTCTTGACCGCCTCAAATTACTCGCATCAAAAAATGTATCTGCATCTTTAAGGGCGGGTCTATGTGAATTTTAAGGGTGGGCAATCTTTAGGAGCGGTTGTTCCAAATAAAGGATCTTTAAGGGCGGTTTTTAAAAAAAAAATCCAATTTGTAAAATCAATTGCAGGCAATATATTTAATAAAAAAAATTAAAAAATCCATATAATATCTTTAAGGGCGGTTCCAAAAAAAATTTAAAAATCTAAATTACAAACCAATTGCAAGCAATACATTTAATAGAAAAAAAAAATCCAAATTGCAGAAACCAACAAAATGAATGTCAATTGCAGAAACCAAATTTCATTTCAAAATAGAAACCAAATTCCAAATTACATCAAGTTATCCTAAAACCAGCTATCGGGAAACCAAATAATAAATGAAAAAACTATTCAACTGAACGTCTAAACAATAATACGTAAGACATTATGCCCGATTTGCAAACAACTTTAAAAGCATCAGCATTATGTTGGGCGAGTAACCCGTCGCTCTCGTTTTGTGTAGCATAGCATTTGGTATTCCAAATCTAAAAACAAATATATGAAAAAAGTTAGATTTATAATATATATTTAGTGTGACATACAAGTATATAAATTACTTACCCGGTTGGGAAAAGTTTGTTGAAGTGCAAAGACAAAATTAAACATATATTCTATCACCATGTAGTCACGTTCTCATCCTTCTTTTTGTTGTTTAACCTACAATAAATTAACAATTAATTATTTAGACTAAAGAAATCATATAACTAAGATATAGAAAACATACCTAAACCATTGTCCATGTGAAATCTATTCCACTAAAGAGATCTTGAATTACTTGCAAAAGAAGATGAATCTTTTCAGTCTTTTTGCCCTTTAAAGAATCACAAATGAATACTTCTTTCTTTGTAGGGGAAATAATAAACAGTCACCAATGCTCACTACAAAACATAAACATAAAGACTATATTAAATGTTTAATTATTTATTTAGTAAAATAAGAAAGAAATAAAGATGTAAAAAGAGGTTCACATGTTAAGGAAAAGGTGGTGTGAATGATAAGAGTCCATATCTAACAAATGTTGTGATGGGGAAACATACCAGCAATCACTCATAGCTTCTGATGCAATTTGAGATTAAATATTTAACTAGTATTTATCCCAGGCGCCGCGTCACGAAAAACTGTCATAAAAAAACGTTTGACAGGTAAAGGATCAAAAACAGGTCAGAACCTAAAACCATGTACACAACGGAAACAAAAAAAAATCAGAGGTAAGCAAGCATTTAAACCTGATTGAAGATAGATCTTATAATTGCTTTGGTGACAAATGGAAGAATGATTATAATTAAGCGGTAACAACTTCAAGATAATGAAATTAGTATGCAAACCTTTGCTGTATTCAAGAGATTAGATCCATATAAGCCTAACTTAATACTCAGTTGAAGTTTTGAAGAAAACCAAACCCTAGTTAATAAAAAACCAAGCAAAAAAATTGCTTCAAAATCAACAACTGAATAAACTAACCAACATACAAAAACACCCAAAGCAATACCATCTACTCTTAGAATTCTTGTTTTCTAGATATTTCTAAGTAAAGTAGCCACAAAAAAGAAGCATACTCATGGAATTTGGGATGTTGTTGAGCAATTCCTGTACGTGCATACATTACAAAAACAATAAATACCTTGGTTTTATCGAGATACGCATTCGGGGATCAAAGTGTGGGTGTTTATCTGGGTCGACTTCTAAGTCGGGTTTCAGAAGCTGAAATGCATCCTTTTATTTACTGTAATTCTTTTCAAACTACATGAACACATTTTGAAGCTTTCCAAATCTTATTGATTGTAAAAAAAAAACATTTATAACCTAAGACTTATATACTCTTATCCCCACCATAATAATCAACTTCGTTCGAATGTTTGGTAAAAAGTGAATGATTGAAAAATCTTCATCTCAAACGAAATAACTAATCGATACCTAAACTCAACCAATCTACCTCTTAACTTTTCTTGTAAAAAGAAGAAGAAAAAAAGTGTACTTGCACAGACATGAAACCAAAGGTTACCTTGATCAACATATGTTGAGATTTCCCCAAAAGAAAGTAAATTCTACACCAAAGTTTTAATGAGAATATATCTACACAAACAAATTTATAAGCTTCATTAAAAACAATATAAACATTTTACTCTCAGAAAATAAGTAAACTTTAATAAACAGAGTGCACTTCTATCATTCCATGATTCTTTGGCTTTATCTCATGTTTTATGAAGCAAACTGTTACATTATCTTGATCATATCAATCAAATAACATGTATAAGATAGCAAGTGGACTTGAGTATTTCATACCTGACTGCAACTTAAGTTAAGATAGATTTTCAGTAATTATCCGCAAATCTCGAACATGCAATTTTCAAATTGAAAACAGAAACACATGAATGAAGCAAAGTATGATATATACCTAGTGCTATGAGCATTGTTAAAGTTTCAAGGACGTTAACAACTCTGAAATATACAATCATATCTCGAGAAATTAAATAGTCTTTATATGCAGTCAGAATATATCTTTAGTGTGAATTTTTCTAATGTGATCAAACGAAATGTATACTTACCTGAAAGATCCCAAAGTAGGTCTAGATGAAGCCAAGTTCCAGATAGTGAGTGGGGGACGCAACAACAGTTGTGCGATGGTGGTGATATGAGGACAGCGTGAGATGGAGAGAGCCGGTGGTAGAGATCTTGTTTGCTGCGATGGTGGTGGTGGGAAGGGATAATGATCAATTTTAGGGAAAGAAATTGATTTAGGGCGAGTTAAAGAGTGAAATTTCAAGTTTTGGGTGAAATTTTGGGAATGAAAGTTTGGGAGGGAATGAATTATTTGGGCGAGTTAAAGAGGGAAATTTCAAGTCATTTATATTTATTTAATTTTGACTTCATTACCATTTGATTAAAAATAAAAATTATATAATTTGATTTAAAAAAAATTTATAATAAGAAGAATAATTTAAAATAAATATGTTTTATTACTATGATTAGTATTTACTTTTAAGATATATTATTATTAAAAGATAAATATGCATTTAATAAGAGAGGATGACGGAAAAAAATTAATGATATTAAATATGAATACGACACGTAGCATGAAAAACTTTTTATTTATTATATAGTATAGATACAGAAGTTATATCATATAGTATATATTTTTTTCTTCTGTTATAACTAATGCATTATTGTCCTGAAAAAAAATAAAATTACTATTAATAAATTGACTATAATTTAAAAATTAAATATAGAAAGAATATATATATATATATATATAAAAGTATATATAAAACCTTTTAAATTTTAGTTTAACGTGGTGTGTTAACATATTACATATCCCTTCGTAATGGGCATATCGTAAGTATGTAGTGGTGCCATCAGTTACAACATTCACCGGTTGAATCCCTACAGAAAATTTGGTAGGTTGTCAAACTAGTAGTATTCTTCCTCGCTGTCGACATTATCAACACCAACAATACGTCGTTCACCTTGCAATACGTTGTGATATATTGGTTTGCTCAACTCATTTACAAATAACACTTGTGTGACTTGTTTTGCAAGAATAAATGGTTCAGATACATAGCCATTTGTTGTAAGGTAGACTTGTTTAAAACGATATTTGTCAACTATAACATATGTATGGTTATTCACCCACTTACATTTGAACACAGGTATAGTGAAAGAGTGATATCTCGATTCCCAAATTTCTTTTATGACACCGTAATAAGATTCTTTGTCGATTATTAACATTGTATCATGATTCTTCCGGTCGAATTCGGTCATTGACGCTATCACTGTAACTCCACTATTCTGCAATGTACTTTTTGCATCATGCACTTCGGTGTAAAACATATAACCGTTAATATTGTACCATTAGTAAGATGTTACTCTAATATCGGGACCCCGACCAACTTAATGTATGGAACAATACATGTCATGTGTTTTAGGACCTCGTAATGTGCAAGTTGTAAAAGATCGGGATTTGGGATGTATGATTTCATACCAACACCTCTGTCCCCCTTCAAGTCTACTCGAATGACGAGATTTAGTAGCACCAATTCCTTTCACACCATCCAAATAACTTGTGAATTATTACATGGTAAATTATATCAAACAAAACTAATATATATTATAAATGGTATAATATCATTACATGTGCAGGACTCAGTCACCTATTCGGAAGTATACTATTCAACAATACTACCCTTGGGTCGATTACGGGTTCTTACATAACCTTTTAAGAAACCTATAGATTATTTAACTTCCGATCATCAGACACGTCATGCATAAACCGCTAATAGATTTTTGAAACTTTTATCACTTCAACCGTAATTTGACTTTAAGTTAAACAACTTTAACACAACACTAAGTTTCAAAAATTTCTCACAACCTGTATTTAACAGTTTTTTTTGAATCATCAAATAGTTGTTTTAATTTTTCTTGATCATCACCAACACTAGTCTCTAAATCATTAAACATGCCATTTAAATCGTCATAAGCATCATTTAAATTGTCATTATTGGCATTGCCTAAATTAATCAACGACGTGCCATGATTAAGAAATGGTTCCCCATGCATTGACCAACAAGTGTATCTAAGCATAAAACCATGTTTCATCAAATGAAAACTCTATATCTTTGACGTTATCGAATATTTGAAATTTTTTACAACTCATACAAGGACACAAAATCTTTTGATCCCGAACATTCACTCGATTAGCTTCAGAAACCTTATGAAAACTTTGAATTCTATTAATATATGTTGAGCTCATACGTGCAGTATCGTACATCCAGACTTTACGATCCATCTGAAAATTAAAACAAACGGATAATGTATGTATATGATGTAAATTGGTGTTCTAAGGTGGTGGATCATAACCCACTTTTTTAAATTTTCTATTTCATATGTATACATTTTAACGAGTTAAGAAAAAAAAAACATTTTCCCTTAACTCCCCAAGTATGTGTGTAGCCGCAAACTCGTAAGAGTAAGAAGAAATAGCAACCATTTTTTTGTTAAACAACCTTATATAATACATGGGTATATAACCTAGTCTTTAATAAATAAATAATAAAATTAAATAAAAATGCAATCAATATTTTATACTAATATATAGTAACGTTAAAAATAAAAGTTAAGTATTTTCGGATTTGGAATTACCTAATTTGCCGTTTCAAAATTGGATAAATATTACGTATCTTTTTTTGAAATGCCTGCCCCACAAACCCATATTTTAAGGTGTGAATGGAATTAAGTTCATATAAAAAAAAATCGGATAAACCGCTTAAAAAAAGAGAAGTTTTTAATTTTTATACCCAAACCGCCCCAAAAGAAAAGTTATTAGTTTTTGAATTGAATTAATTAATGTTACAGCCTTTTGAGGCGGTTTGGTCGGAAACCGCCCCCCAAAAAATCACCAACCGCCCCAAAATAGAAGTTTTGTACTAGTGATTATAACATCTTAAAAAAAACCCATAATTTGAGAGTTAAAACTTAAAACTACTACGATCACAATAAAGGTTTAAAAGAGGGTTGACAAACCATGCTGCTTTCATGAGGTTACACTTAATTTGATGTAGTAATGTCGTATCAAGAATTTTATTTGCAAAAAAGAAATATTCTTCGGTCTTGACTAATGTGGTTTGTATTTGATGTTAAGGTCAAGTTTTCTTTCAACAAAATGTATTGAAATATTCTCCTTGTCATCACAAAGATATCATGACTATATAAAATATATTCTATTTTATCATGATATATTTATAACAGGTACAAGATCTATCAGTAAAATACAAATTCGCCAAGTAAGAGCTTGGTAAAGTGGCATAACAATTATGGTGTACCCAAGTTGTGTAGTGGATGGTGTCCTGAGTTTGTCAAAGATTAGATAGCTTAGTTGGAGCAAGTGGATCCATGTTGTACAAGAAGGTTGGATCATGATTGGCATAGAGAAGGACCCGGTTAATACAGTGTTGGTTTGAGAGAAAAATTGTTGAGTGCAAACTTTATTTCACATCGAGTACAACTGTATTTCAATCATAACATATAGATTTAACGAGCTATTCGCCTATTGTTAATTGGTTATGAAATAAAACCCTACTTTTTTTTGAACGGCGACGTATATATAAAATCAAACATCGACTAGCAAGATACTAGACGGTCAAAAAATAAAGACATTACATAAAGTTTAGAGCGTTTTGTAACCACTCTATTCAAGAAATCTTATATTTTCTGTTCCTATTCCCATGCCAAAGAAAAGAAAAATGTACCACATCCTCAAACAGGGTCGACTGTTTGAGACGATTCTTCAAGAACATTGTGTCGTTCCTTAGGTTCCAAACTGCCCACCAGACTACATAAATTATCGAGCCTACCGGATCCTTCTTAGCCCTTGCTAGATTTGAATTATCTAGTCACTCCATGAGATCAACTGGAAATCTAATCACTGGCATAGAAACATTCAATCATGCAGCCACCAAATCCCAAATCCTCTCCATCCTAAAAAATGTATGTTTTGTACATTTTCCATGTTTTGTACTTTAAAACCCTACTTTAACTTGTATGTTTGGTTTAGTAAGATGGGGATTAGTAAAATGATCCTAAAAGGTAAAAAACACTTTATATTTTTGTTGTGAATTCATATTAACACAACTAGAGATAATCAATTAGGTAACAAGCAGATGTGATTATACTGATTACAATGATAAAACAGAAAAAACAAGTAACATAGGAGATGGGGAGATCAGAATCACAGATAAGAAGATGGGAGAAGAACATTATCATCAAATTCATTCATAATCCTACTCTCGATCTCTTTCTTGCTTATATCCAGCCGCTTCCACTGATCCATTAATTTATTGGGCTTCTTAAAATGGGCTGGGAGGTTGGGCTCGTGAATACGGTTCATAACAATTTTGGTTTGGCTCAACGTTTATATTTTGGAAACGTTATTTATTTATGGGTATCTTTAATTTTATTATATCACTAGCTTAGACCCCGTGTAATACACACGGATGAAAAATATCAATACATAAATTTCTCAAATTTTATTTATGTATTTTACAGGTGTAAAAATGTATTAATGTATACTAAGGATATAAAACAAAATTCAAAATACGTATAAAATAATATATAATTAGGTTTCGGAAATACGTCAATTACTATTTAATGTAATTTGACTTTCATTTACTATTTAATTGAAAATAAAAATTATATAATTAAATTTCAAAGTTTTTTTATAATAAAAGATAATTTAAAATCAATGTGTTTTATTAGTATAATTAGTAATTTATTAAAAGATATGAGTGCATTTAATAAGAGAGAGAGGCGGGAAAAGAATGATGAAATTGAATATGGTGACGACGCGTGGCATACAAAAACCTTATTTTATTATATAGTATAGATGAGCTAAAAAATTTTGTTTTGTGTTTTAAGTAAAAAGTTCCATTCTATTTTGGGACAAAATATAGGAATAAGAATCTTCAGAAATAAAATAAAATGAATATATTTGTGTGAATGGATTATTTTCAAGTTCAAGTCAAAGTGAATAGGATCCCACAAACCATAATGGAAACTTTGTTTCAGTTCTGAATTTACGAATTATAGTTATATAATAATTGGGATAAAAAGAATATAAAAAACAAGCTGGTTCAAAGGTTTGTGGGACAGTAAACTAATCATATGGGTAGGAGTGGTGGCTTATTTATTTTTTGAGAATATAAAATAATTAGAATAAGAGATTAATGCAAAACATTATGTTTCGAATGTTTTTTTTTTTCTGTGAATAAAGTGATCATATGTTTTTCTTACAAATTGAAATAAAACAAATAATGAGTAATATTTGGAGGCATTGGGGATTGATTAAAAACGGCATATTGTAAGACGATGAAAAAGATGGCGGAAAAGACAAAATTGTTCGTGGACGGGATCGAACCGGAGCCCTTTTGCGTGTAAAGCGAACGTGAAAACCACTACACCACAGAAACTTTTTATTTTTGTTACAGTTTCAGTCATATAAAAAGCCAAGGAGCGATGAGCATTGAGGAATTAATGTTTTAACCAGTGAGGTCCATTTTATTGACCGCTCATATCTAAAAATCTAGAAATATATGTTTTTTCTAATAAATATGTTTGTTATTTCAGTAATTATTTGTCTTTTCAGCTTCAAGTACCCAATATAATTTATTTAGTACAGGATTAAAAGTTACTTGTTGAAAATCCGTTTAGCCGCATTAGAAACCTATTGTTATAATGTATATAGCTGTGGCATGTTGCGGCGATGACATCGACAACATGGTTAAGTACGTAAAGATAAGCGTATTAATTTACGGCGACTCGGTTTTTAACATCAAAACGTAGATAAAAAATACGTCGCAACGGTATATTCGAAAATCAAGAAAAAGTTAAGCCATAAAAATGAGCGTAAAGGAATACGAAATCGAATTTAACAAAATAAGAAGTAAATATATCGTATTTTACACGGCTCAGTTTATTTGACCGGACTCCGTTTGATTAAAATTTATTTTGAAAACGTATTCGTAATTTTCTAAAACATTATATTTTAAAATATACAAGAGAAAATTAAACTATGCTTAAAATTAAGTATAATATTAAAATAAAAAAGTATAAAAAATTGAATGATAAATAAAATGAAGTGGGACACTAGACAATTTTTTTTATGGATCAAGTTACTATTCATATCATGTTGGTTCTTAGAGCATCAGGTATAACATCCGTTAAAATTCTGATCTCAATTCTTACCCGGAACTCTTATAAGACAACCGGAATTATTGGAAACCCAAAAGTAAGAGGAATAAATTAAGAAATTTAACTTTCAAGGGGTAGCGGACCGCTATCTATAGGTTAACGATCCGCTACAAAATAAGGAAATCTTGCCACCTAAGGGGTGGCGGACCGCTAGCTGTCTGACTAACGGTCCGCTACGGGAGAACCTTGGCTGGTGGACCGCCTGCATCCAAGCTAACGGTCCGCTACGCATGTCCCTAGGGACACTCTGTAGTTGACACGTGTCTTGCCACGTGTAGAGCATGCGTCAGCCCTGATGACGCGTGGGGCTTGGCGGACCGCCAAGAAAAACCCACACGGTCCGCTAAGGACGTGTGGAGCGCATGCACCCCAGCGTTTGACACTTGTCAAGCATGCATAAAAGTGGCGGTAGCGGACCACCAGGAATCTGGCTAGCGGTCCGCTACGGGGCTGTTATTAGCCTATAAATAGAAGAGTCCTCCATTTTCATTTTCACACCAAACTCAACCAACTCTGAGTTTCTTCTGAGTTCTCTGGTCCCGAGCTTCTAGTAAGATGACCTGACTCCCGAGCCGCTCCTCTTGGTTCGACCGACATTCGCTTATCAACAGGAGTCGAGCGTTTAAAAGCCGAATAACCCGAGGAACTCATAGAAATGCAAGTTAAGGTGCTAGAGCCCTAAGAGTCAACTCTAAGAGCTACTTAGCACTAAGATTATTATCCTTAGATCTCCGACTTCAAACTAAATGTGAATACTCGTCTGTACTAAAAATACTCGTTCTCATGGTGAGAACAAGCTTGTCAAAACGGTTTACAAAGACGTGATCATAGACTACCTGTCTATGTCATAAACGGAGTCTGTCAAAAATGATTTATAAGACGTGTTTGGGCTATAGGCTATCATCACGCAACCAAAACAGACCATCATGCTTTACGAAAAAGGGCAAAACACGATAATTAAATATTTACTCATAATAGTCCCAGAATTAGGGGTTGAGTTCAACCCTTATGGACAAGATTAAATCCCAGAATTAGGGTTCTACCCCTGTGGATATGATTATCCAAGAAGTGTACGTAAAGTTTGATCAAATATTTATACTCGCTTCGGATCCAGTTGGGCCGGGCGGGGTTGGCTTGTATGTCGGGTGATTGCGTAAAACGCAGGAGTGCCAGTCTAGTCGCGTAGCCCCCGAGTACTTGTCCAATGTATACAAATGGTTAAATCGGAAGAAAGCGAAGTGTTCGCTAGAATCCAAAGATGAAATGTTTAACTGTTTAATTAAACTGTTTTGCCATATTTATGAAAATGATGTGAGGTCATAAAGTATTCACCAGCATGTAGCCGACGTTCATTTTCAAATGTTTTCAGGAAAGGAATGAATTGACCTCATCGTACCGGGACCGGCTACGGCCTGGGTCTCTATGACAGTTTTGTTACACAGCCGGGTCAGGCCACACACCTAGACCCGGTGCAACCCAAAAATATGTTGTTACAGGTCGTGCATTGCACAGAAAGAACTTGGAGAGTAAACAAGATTAAGGTGGCCGAAGGACTACGTTTTCCTTAGGCAGATTACCTCCTTGTAAACCTACTGACTTTGCGTCTGAGTTTTGATTTGAAATCAAATGTACAAACGATCGGGTTTTCATACCCAGTTATTTAAATAAAGATAATCTTTTGTCTACCCGATGAGATTTCTATATTTACAAAACCAACCCTTGAGGTTGAGTTGAAACGATCCATTTTCAAACGTTATTTCGTTGCACAAAAACAAACTCTGAAATCAAAGCAGGTGCCAACAGATGTCGCAGCCTGGTAACGTCCCGGGGGTGCCCGGGGCGGGGTGTGACATCAGGTATACACGGGTTTTCCACGGCGTGATCCTATGTGGCATAGGAATCACGGCGTGAAGATCAAGCAAACACCTCCCCCTTGATAAATATATCATGGCGTGATCAACGAGCGTGATTTTTTTCACGCGGCCAAATTTGTTCCATTTTGAATACAGTACCGTTGAACGGTAATTATTTTTTGTATTTTTTTAATTTTAATTATTTTTAATTGTGTTTATTAATTTTAATTATATTTTTTGAAGGCAACGCCCAAAACAAAACTCGCATTTGTGAAAATTTTGAATCTTTCATGAACGTACCGCACGGTTACCGAACTTTAGTCCAATTGAGTTAAAAATGGACTCATATAAATGGGAAGGTCGTAAAGTTCAACGGGATCTACCAAGAATGTTTGCGGGACCGAAGAAGCGGTGAGAGCGATACCGATATTTTGGGGAGAGAAACCATCCGGTTTCAAGACGATGTTGGTGGCGACGCACCAATAATATATTAGGAGCTTTTGAGGAAATCGCCAAAGTGGCAAACACTTTACGTTGCCCCCACCCGAACCGGCTCGTCCAAAAACCGAACATCAATCGACATCGACGCTAGTCCAGGCGTGTCTGATGGTAGATATTTCTACGATCTCAACGTTAATGCACCGAAAGACGTAGAAGAAATACCCCGTCCGATAGGAAAGAAAATTATAAAAAAAGAAAATTATGTTTTATTTTATTTTATTTAGTCATTTTAATTAATGTATTTTTTTAATGAAATATTATGTTTTATTTTATTTAAATGAAAATTATAAAAAAAGAATATTTAAATATCACCCCACCACAATCATATCGGTATACCCCTGTCAAGTGATGGGTGATGTGATAATGAGGATAGTGACATGGCGCCACGTGGCGTGCACTTTATTATCACACCACACCACAATCATACGGGTATACCCCTGACTCTTACAGATGATAGAATATTTTTATAAAACAATAGGTTTGTAAATCTAATCAAGCTCGGTGTTTGAAGCTCATACTCAAGCTTGAGCTCGTTTATTAAATGAGCTCTTTTAGGCTTTAGTTCAGGTTTTGGCTGATATTAGCTCGCATGATTTAAGCTTTTAACGAATCAATCTCTAGAAACTCACGAATAGCTTGCCACTTTACACTCCTTAATAGCTTTTAGGGTTTAAATAAAAAAGCTCTTACAAAATTTTATTGTTTTAAATTAGAGTAAACTTCAGTTTTCGTCCCTGAGGTTTGAACCAAACTTCAGGTTTCGTCCCCCTGTAACACATATCATCCCTAACGTTTTATGTTTTAACAGTTTCCGTCTCTGGTCCTTAACTCCGTTAAAATTTCTATTAGTTTTTATATGAAATTACTAATATGCCCCTCCATCTTCTTCTTCATCCTTAACCCACCACCACCACCGACGGAAGTTGGAGTTGGAGTTGGAGTTGGAGTTGTTTTCATCCTTAACCCACTATTAATATGCCCCTCCATATTTAAAAATTAAAAATTAATGAATTTCCAAAGTCAAAAATTGGAGTTGTTTTCGTGGTCAGAGAAGAAGGCAGCTCAGAAAAAAGACATCAACGGCACCTCTGGCGAGACTCATCCCCCCTCCGACGGAGGCGGCAACACAAGAAGATGGAGTGGTTTTTGTGGTCAGAGAAGAAGGCAGACGACGGCGAAGGTGGGGTCACGTGACCGAAAAACAATCAACGCAGCTGCCAAAGCAGCGACAGTCTCCCCTGCCACGTCAGATCCAGGGTGGTTCCGATTGATCTTATACACCGTACGCAGCGTATCCATATCTTTCGGCCTCTCCCAACAGTTATGGTCTGAAATAGTGTCTCCGACTTGAACATAAACGACGTTGTTTGTTGCCGTTGCTTTCAATAAGTAATCCGTCCCCCATATCACTGCCCTAACCGCATGCCCTAGCTCAGACCCCATTGTTCTCCCGAAATCGATCACGCTCCACGCCAGCATTGTCGTCGTAAACGCCATCGAAAAACCGAACTTAATGTTGTCGCCGGCGTGGTAGTATCCTCCTCTCAAATCGACCTGTAAGTTTCACAATCAATCAAACACGATTTTGACCTAAACGAAGCTTATGATTTAAAAACTTGAGAATACGAAATAGGAGAGAAATAGTTAAGCTGGAGGAAGCTCCGTCGTGCAATACGGAATGACTGCGCCACTTGACGCGCTGATCCGGCGGAAGTTTGCCGGAACGTTGACCTTCGAAGAACAGAATGCATTTTCGGAGAGCATCGGAGTAGTCATGCGCAACGACGTAGGCTACTAGTAATTTCATATATTAGTGGTTAGTTAAGGATGAAAACAACTCCAACTCCAACTTTTGGTGGTGGGTTAAGGATGAAGAAGAAGATGGAGGGGCATATTAGTAATTTCATATAAAAACTAACAGAAATTTTAATGGAGTTAAGGACCAAGCGACAAAACTGTTAAAACATAAAACGCCAGGGATGATATGTGTTTCAGGAGGACGAAACCTGAAGTGTTCAAAACTCAGGGACAAAAATTGAAGTTTACTCTTTAAATTACATTTCTGAATAAAAAAATTAACTATATCAAATATTTTTATGTATATAAAAATATTAATTTATCAAATATGCCCATGTTCTTGTCATACTCTGTGTCCTACCGACGTGACAGTTAAATTAAAATATCTAGAGAAGAAGAAAGTTGATAAAAATTGGAAGCTATTATTGGACTAATCTTGACAAGTCATAATAGTTAAAGTTCGAGGATTTATTTTGTGATTTCATTTAAAGTTTGGTTTTTTTTTCGGTGATATTGAGTCGTATTTTAGGAGTCGATTGTTTTCTTGTTTGTCAAGGTTGGAGTTGGTCTAAATTTAGTTTAAATAGATTAGGGTTGCTTTGTGATTCTTATTTGTGAAGGTTGTGATTGTGAAAACTTTAAAACAAATATCGACAAGAACATGGTTTGAACACTTGACTTGCCGGTAAGGGACCTGGGGGTTTGAGGGGGCTTTGGCTGGAGTTCCAACGGGGTTGTGCTCCCTTGGTGGGGGTCCAAGAACAACATCATATGCGGGGTCTAAGGGGCAAAGCCCCTAGTACGATGAAATTTTTTTCTGATACCTTAATGAAATACAAATGAAAGTTACTTTAGTTTTGCATAATTGATTGAAAGTTGATTGGAATATGATTATTAGTAGTAACTGGTTATCTGTAGTAACATACTACTCATCAATAGCAACTTAGTCCATCATTAGCAACTTGGTACTTCGTTGGCAATTGGGTATCAGTAATAAGTTGCATCAGCAACAGTAGCAATTGTAGTAGTGATAACTTGATAATGAACATTAACTTAGTTACTACCGATAGGTGTTTGTCGAAGTGTTTTCCACTGATGTAACTGTCTAACCGTTGACAGTTATAATCGTCAATTGTAAAACGCCAATTGAAACGTTGTGATGGTTAGCTCCCTATAAATAGAACGTTATTTGGTCTGGTTTGACACATCAATTCAATTATGAATTTCTGGTACGATTTGTCTTAACAAATGTTTCATACTTGTTCTTCTTTTATTTGTCGTATCCGATTAAAGATTTTGAAGTATCACCAAGATTACTTTAATCTAAAAGTTATTCATACACGATACAAATAACTATCAAGAAACTCTTAACCATAAAAACTACAAACTAATCGGTACCTAATGTAAGTGAAACCCTACGATTTATAACTTTGATATGAGATTGAAAATACCGAAGCCCATCAATTGGCATCCTTGGGTTAGGGAGAATGAAACTTAAAACCGTAAATGGGCCATATGGCAAATATACAATAGGAAAGATGTAAGAACCCATCCTAACGAGCCCACTTCACCCTCAATAATCCCTCAGGCCTCACTCAAACTTCCGTCCGCTTCAAACCTCCAAATTTCGCCTGCAAATTCATCAATGGAGTTTGAGAAGAGAAAGAAAGCCACCTTGGCCACCATGAGTTCATCGGAGCCGGACAAATCTCCAAAAGGAGACATAGACATACCTTTAATCCCACTCCTTAAAACCCTCAATTCTCACCCATCTTACTTCACTACCAGCTCTTGCTCCGGCCGCATCTCCATCCTCTCCACCCCAACCGCCACCACCGCCGTCAAGAAAAAAGCCAAAGGTGGCACTTGGGTCTTCATCACCCATGAACCAGCTGACCCCTTCTCGGTTCAAAATCTCATCTTTCCTCTAAACCCTAGCACCAAGTCAACCAGTCAAGAAAATCTTGTGTTCAGGTTTGAACCTTTGATCATTGCTGTTGAATGTAAAGACGTTTTTTCTGCTCAAAAGTTAGTGTCTTTAGCTATTTCCTGTGGGTTTAGAGAATCAGGGATTACAAATGTGAATAACAAGAGGGTTATTGTTGCAATTCGATGTTCGATTAGATTAGAAGTGCCGTTGGGAGACACTCATAAGATAAATGTGTCAAAGGAGTATGTGAATTATCTTGTTGGGATTGCTAATGAGAAAATGGAAGCTAATAGAAAAAGAACTGATAGTTTTCATGATGCATTGTTGAAGAATGAGTTTATTGCACAACCTGAAATCACTACTGGGAATGGTGATTATGAGTTCCTAAACTTGAATCAAGATTTGGGTGATAAAGATTGCTCAATGATTAATGGTGGATTGGAAGATATTCAACTTACATGTGAGATTAAAGATGACACAATTAATGGTAAGATTATATTCATGTTGTGATGTCTGTTTATTTAGCAAGAAAGGTTCACTTGTATCTATGTAATTTGTTAACATGAGTTTCTTTGAAAAAGCCTTTTGGACTTTCAGTCAGGAGAGAATATCGCAATTTCCGTTACTATTACTATGTACAGGAGCAAACTGAATGCTCCCTCATTAGCAAAGAAAAGAGTTTGCGTAATCTTAGCTAGGAATTTAGTTATTGTGTTATGATTTTTGAAATTGTTAATTGTTTCAAAACCCAAGATCTTGTCTGAGTTTCTTGTAGGACACTTTCCTGTTAATATGGCATAAAGTTTGAATATTAATTTAAACAATTTGTCACTGTTTCTAGGAGTTTCTGAACTTATTCTTCCTGTAAAACCAATGGTGATTACTGGCGAACCAGTTGAGAAGCTGCATCTTTGGGGCCATTCAACCTGTACACTTGAAACTACAAAAAAATCCAAATCAGTGCTTGTGTTTGGCGGTTTTGGAGGCATAGGAAGGCATGCAAGGAGAAACGATTCATGGCTTCTAGATTCAGTATCTGGTCAACTCCAGTTAGTTGACTTTTCTGGCACTCCATCCCCACGTTTGGGTCACACAGCTTCTTTAGTAGGAGAACTTATGTTTGTTATTGGAGGTAGAGCTGATCCTGGGAATGTGTTAAACGATGTCTGGGTTCTTAATACAACAAATAACGACTGGAAACAGGTACAATGTACCGGAATTAGATTTCCTCACAGGTGATTACCCGGTTGTGCATTATCTTTTCTTATCTCTATATTTTCCCTGTTATATTTCAATTTAAATTTGACTGTAAATCTTTATTGATTATTGTGCAGTCATCGGCATGCATCAGCAGTAATTGGGTCAAACATCTATGTTTTTGGTGGGATTCACAATGGCAGCATCTCTTCAGGAATGTATATGCTTGATACCCGTAACTTAAAATGGGAAGATGTAATTGCTCAAGGGCAAAAACCATCACCTCGTCATTCTCACACATTGGTAGCCTATGATTCTCAATTATTTATGTTTGGAGGATATGATGGGGTGAAAGCACTTGAAGATTTTTACAGTTTTGACATCCATTCATGCACTTGGAAGAAAGAAAAGATGGCAGGAAGTCCACCGTATGCACGGTTTTCCCACACTATGTTTGTGTATAAAAACTATATTGGTGTCATGGGAGGGTGTCCTATAAAACAACACTGTCAAGAGTTATCGATATTCAAAGTAGGGTCCAGTGTATGGAAGTGTATCAAGTTGAATTCTGTTGGTGAAGACCTCTTTGTTCGTTCAACAACAAGTGTTGTTGGTGATGACCTTGTTATTGTAGGCGGTGGTGCTTCTTGTTATGCTTTTGGAACCAAGTTTAGTGAACCCATGAAGCTAAACTTGCTTTCATTAGCTTCTTTGGATGAAACTTTTAATGAAACCAAGAATCAATCAAATACCCTTATCGAAAAGAGATCAAATGTGGGTTTTGATTTGAACCTAGAGGGCCTATATGGTAAAAAGATGGTGCCTTTGTGTTGGGTTTTACGAGTTGATAAAAAGCATGCGAAACCCGCGAAGGATATGTTAAAGAAATTTGGATGGTTAGATGCAGAGAGAAAAGTATACACACAAGAAAATGGAGTTCATGTTTGTTTTCCCATTACCAAAGAATTTGTGGCACTTTACCAAAATAAGAAACCAGATTTAAATGAAACAGTAGACGAGGTAAATAACCTTAATTTGCAAGACATATTTAAGGTTGCTTCAAGTGCAAGAGCCTTGGATCTTTTGGCTGCATTAGGTGCAACCACACATGCTGACCATGTTATCAAAGTTAGAAAAGCTTCAAGTTCTCCTTTGAAAGTAATGAAAGAAGCCGCTGCTTCTTTGTTAAATAGTCACAATTTGCCCACAACACTCTTGGAACAACTGCCCACAAGGTAGTACATTCTCATTTTTTTTATTTGTGATATTTTGTTGGTTGGTGAGGTGTGAATTTAGGGGTGCTAAAGTTTGGTTCTTGCTCTTAGGTGGGAGCGATTAGGGGACATTGTTGTGCTTCCCATGACTTCTTTCAAGGACTCGGTTTGGGATTCACTAGGAAAGGAGCTTTGGTTGACTGTTGCTGACTCACTTGGTGCCACTCGCCTTGCTCGACAAGTAAGCTAACGTTCTAAAACATGCATTTTATTTTACACAAAATCCTAGTTGGTTGACCGTTGATAAAATTCAATTTCTTAGGGCAGGGTTTCACCTAGTGGAACGAGAGATAGTGGGTTGGAGATTCTAGTCGGGGCCAACGGATGGGTTGACCATCGGGAAAATGGAGTTCTTTATTCCTTTGATGCTACCAAATGCATGTTTTCATGGGGTAATCTCTCTGAGAAGCGTAGAATGGGGCAGCTTGACTGCAAAGAGGAAGTTATTGTTGACTTGTTTGCTGGCATTGGATATTTCACATTACCATTTCTTGTCAAGTATGATTTTCTCTATGCTTTTGTTAATTACAATATGCTATTTTTGGATCTAAAGTATGGCAGATTGCAATAAATAGCAATGCACTTTCACAGGACTTAAAATCGTTACTAAAACCTTTCAACTATTGAAAATTGTAATAAAAGCGTTTGCCTTTCGAAATTTTTTACTAAAACCGTTTAGTCATGACATCATTTTACAGGTTTCTTGCTAAAATCACCCAAAATAATCAGTTTATAAAAAAAAAATACAATGGTTTTACACTTCTAGGTGATGTTTGATTTGTAATTTGGATTGGTAATGGGTATAGGTTTGAAAGAAAAGAGAGATAAAAAGATATGAGTCTAAGAAGTTGTTTGTTTTAAAGTGGGTAGTATAGGAATTGAATTTGTTATTACAAACTTAAAAATTAAATAAAGGGGAGAGAGACCCACGTGATTCCCTTAAGCCCACCAATGTTGGTGGGTTTTGCAAACCCCACACTTCTTGGGTTTAATACCGAAAGCCTAAACCAAATCTTTGAACAGACATCCTTTTTCACTTTAATTCCCAAAACCTCAAAACAAACACACCCTTGGTAAAGATTTTTGAAGGCCAGTGTAGAAATTAGTAATGGAGTGAAAGTAAGTTGCTATCTTCTAACATTAGCCTTTGATGTTCAGAAAGTAAAAGAATGATTGCACAAATGCCCACATACCACCAAAAGTGTGATGACGTTGTGATGAAAAAAATGAAAAATCTCATAATTTTTAATATAAAATTCTAAATCTTTATTGTTGATGATGTTGCTTAAACAGGGCTAATGCAAAAATGGTGTATGCTTGTGAATGGAATCCCCATGCTATAGAGGCTCTCAGGCGTAATCTTGAAGCAAATGGTGTGGCTGATCGTTGTGTTGTTCTCGAAGGAGATAATCGTGTCACAGCACCTAAAGTAAGGCTTCTTGTTTTTCATGTCTTATAAAAAGTGTATATTTCTAGTTATTACTAAGAACTTGGAGAGATTTTAAATGATAATATTTATGGAAAATTCCAATAGTACCCTCTACATTGGAATTGAGGGATCAAGTGTCATTTTAGGCTCAGTGGTACCGATGAGTCTTTACAATATTCTGAAGTTGTGAGTTCGTCTTTTTTTGTTGTTTCAATAAATATGTTGGAACTGATGGAGGATAGTAAATTAGTGCATCCTCTTTTCTCTAGTAAGTGTCCTCTTGTACTTAAGAGGATCAAATGTATTACTTTTCAACCAATAGAATTAAAATGGATTGCTTTTAATGTTCAACACTATTTGTGCTAGTATTTCTTGAACACTTGTTTCTTTTCTTTTACTGTGAATGGGATAAATTTCTTGTCAAAGCATTTGGTTTGACTTTAAAAGTCAAAAAGGAACTTTGTAAGAGGAAATGTATACCAATAATGGACTTGTTTTTTTTCCAGGGAGTTGCCGATCGAGTCAATCTTGGTCTCCTTCCATCAAGCGAGGGTAGTTGGGCAACTGCTGTAAGGGCATTACGGTAATTTCATTACCTTGACAAGTTAAAAATTAAAGCATTCTGATCAAGAAATTATCATAACTTTCATGCCCCATATCGTACACTTCTGACTATTCAAGGTCAAAATGACTTAGTTTTTACTTCCAAATTGATACAAATACTTTAAAATTTCCGTGTAAGCTCCAACAGTTGATTTAAAGTCTATAAATCTATCTATTTTATGTCAAAAGTTGAAACAAAATTCTACCTTTAGTCTCTTTGTGTGAGTTTGACTCTCTTTATGTGTTCCGCCTCTAATCGGTGGTTTTACAGGAGCAAGGGTGGGATGATGCATGTGCATGGAAACGTGAAGGACACTGAAGAAGATTCGTGGACAGAACAAGTCTTAAAATCCATTAAAGAAATTTCAAGATCTGAAGGTAGAGAAAACATACATCCCCACATTTTTTTCTGAAACACAAAAAAAAATCTGAACTTTTGGTGATTTTGCAGGTTATAATTGGGATGTATCTGTTGAGCATGTAGAACGAGTAAAATGGTATGCACCTCACATTCGCCATCTTGTAGTAGACATAAAATGCAAACAAATAGAATCATAAGATCAAGAAATCGCCCTGCGCTCACTCCCGCCACCACCCAACCGCCACATTTTTCCAATTCGGCTATTTTATGTCCTGAGCTGCAAAATCAGGAACTATGGTTCGGCTTGTGAAGTTTGGTAGAAAAAGATTATAGTTCAAACCATGGGTGCAAGCTAAAACCACTGAATTGTGAGGTTGACTAGAATCGGTTAAAGGGCTATAAATCGGTTGGTTAATCTGTCGGTCTATGGTTTTGTGTATCAGATCAAGCAGTTTGTACTAGATTGAGTTTATATTAATTTTCTTGTATTAAATTGTTTATTGTTAAAATAATTTTATTATATATTTAATTAAGGGTACTTTAGTTTAGATTGTTCTGAGATTGATGTCAACTTCATTTGAGTTTGATTTCTTGAAGATTTATCTTATCATTATGATTTTAACTTGTACAATCAGATTTTTAGTGGCAGGGTATCTTAGATAATAGATATGCTTATATTAGTTTTTTAAGTTTCATCAAAACTTATTATAAAAAAAATTATTTTCTAGCAGAAGTTATAGACCTGTCTTTAATGTGTTGGTAATTGAATGCGACCATTAAATTGAGACAGTGTTAAGTATGTATTTTGAGTTTTGTTAACGTTTTTCAACTAATAAAATTACTGTTAAAATATAACCTCTATTTGTTCTTTTAGAGCTTGATGGCATGGAATTTTGTTATTAGTTTTCGAACATTCAAACTCCATCGTTGGTTTATGTATATTTGAACTTACATGAAAACTCTTATAGGAACTTTCACATTGACTTGGATAAAGTTACCAATCACTCTTGCTGTTAGACTAATCTTTATCATAGTATAATTGTTCAGGGGGTTAAGTGGTAAGTGGTAAATCTTGTAGGAACTTGTGTCACTTTTTATTATAAAATAATAATAAAGTAATATTAACGATACTCTCGTTAATCATGGGAAATAAATAGTACAATGCTGTATACAAAACCGAATGAAAATAGATATAAACTACAATTTATATGTGCCAAATAATCGAGTCGATGTCTTTAGCCGGTACTCCAACGAACGCATTCTTGAAGTATTCTTGACTTAAGTCTTCACCACGTTGAGTCTTCAACTATGCTCCTTGACTACAACGATAAGCACACTAAAACGTTGACAGTTTTGGTTGAGACACGTGTTCAACACGCTTCCCTTAAAACAGATTTCGTGCCTCCTCTTAGACGAAAGCGTCTGTCTCCCATGGTACAACAACCGAAACAAAATGTGTACTGCTAGAGATGTCCACGCACCATAGGTACCACCGGGTAAATAATGTATTTAGAAAAAGTAGGAAAAGATGAAGTATGAGATGGTGAAAAAATTAGAGAGAACTTTATCTCTCAATTCTATGAAACTTTGTAAGAACAAGATTTTCTCTCATTTCTCTAAAGTGTATAATTTTCCTACTATTTTCCCTCTTCTAAAATGAACAAGATGTTCATTTTTTATTCATAAAAATGGAGATCAAAACTCCATACATTGAATTAAGAGATAAACAAAAAGGTGCAAATTAAAATAGTCATTACACCAATTTAAAAGTAATAAACACAAATTTAATTTAGAGAGAAACCAAAAGGTCTCTAAATGATTTTGTTGCAACAAGTTCCCATTTGAATCACTAAGTTCCAAATTTTCCAATCCAACCACTCAACTTGAGGATTGAAATCTCATTCATCAAAGTTAGTGAAAAACTCATTTTCACTAAATTTCCAACAATCCCCCACATGAATGGAGATCGATAAAAACACACAAATACTCAATGACACCTCGACAGTTGAGTCTTGCATAGGATAGATGGGAGTTACTCTTTGAACATTCCTTTGTGAAGCATACTTAGCTTACTAGCTGTTGGTAGACGTGATGTCCTTGAACCTACGACTGTTTGTATAAACGACAATATACTTCACACATGACTCTCCTTAGCCGGGCACATCCCCTCACTGTTGTGTCCAATAATGGTCCTAGAACACTTTCCTGGTTCTGCGAGAGCTCTAGGAATTGTGCCCCCAATTCTATTCGAAGCGACCCCACTTCTCTCTAACATAGGTTGTCCTTAAATCATTAAAAGCATTATGGTTACTGAGATTTACCCAAATCATTTATCACATATTATGCTTAGCCTCACAATTTGTCACTGGATGTCATAGGAATGGACTAGGAAGTGTTTTAACACTCCCTTTACAGTTTTAGGAGGATATATATTAGCTTGTATATCAACTTATACATTAGCTATGCCCCCAAAGTGACCACCCTTAGATATATGAGTCAGTTCTCCTATTGAACTTAGTTCTAGGGATCTCCAATCAACTAAGTTAGGTTTCCTTCATATACCGTCTTTCATGGGCTTTAGTCTCATTCCACAACTCCATCTCTCATCAACCCTCAGGTTGTTGGATCCAAAACCATTATCTTTCACTTCGTCAAGTCAATACAGATAATTGCAATTGAGATCGGACGACGCGGCTATATATTAAGGAGTGTTCAGTTGGTCAATCGTGCTTTGTGTTTCTGTGTTTTAATCAGTCTGCATCGAATTGGAGAAAAAGAAAGTTGAGGGTTTTTTTTTGTGGGAACTGGACGTCATGCTCTACAAGAAGATATAAACGACGAGATTAAGAAAAGCAAGACCAATGGCAACTGACAGTGGTACACAGTGGTTCTAAAGAATAAAAAATTGTTCAGACATCTAAAGGCAAACTATACGAAGTAATCTTTATTAATATTTTTTTTTAATTATTTTTACCCATTTAACCCACTAGAGATGTAACATAACCCGACGCATTTATATAAACAATGGGTTAAAACTCCAACCAATAGCAATTAAAAAAAAACTTAAAGGGAATAAATTAAAAAAAATCAGCAAAATGATCACCCCACCTTATTTGAAATTTAGAGTTGCAATTCCACTCTCTTGAATTCCTCATATAACCTTTTATAAAACCAAATGCATTTTTAAAATTTTAATATTTGTTTTATTTTTTTATAACTGCTTAATTAACTTATTAGAAATGATTATATTCAAGAGTAGAAAAGTAGGAAACCTTAAAAAGACATGTTGAAGAAGTTACCAATTTAAAAGGGCTAAATGAGGTTGCATAATTTATATACTTTTAAAAAAAAATCTGTATCTTAGCGTGGAATATTTATTAAATATGTGAATTTTGAATTTTTCGGTGTAACGGGTCAGACAGGTCAGTTTTATTAAATGGGGTAGTGTATCATTTTAATTAAACGGGTCGAACGGATCACTTTTGTTTTTTCTTGAAAATAAAATGTTGGGCGGTTTCTGTTTTGGCCTAATTTTTAGTTGGAAGATAAAATCAGGAAAAAATGTAAAATTCATTTCTACTTCATATTGTTTGCCTTTAAATGTATGAACACCTTCTGATTCATTCGATCGGCTTCCTTTAAAGCTAATCTTTTTTTTATTTAATTTTACTTGTTTAGCCCATAAGAGATGCAACATAACCCGAATCTACTCATTTACATAAATAAATGAGTTGAAACTCCAACCAATAGCAGGGGCTGACCTACATAGCCCAGAGGGGGTTCACCGGAACCCCCCGAGTTTTGAATTTTTTATAGAACGGTATGTAAAAAACTGGGGTGAACCCCTATACAAAGTTAATAACTGGTGGGGTGGTTTAGGCTTTGCTTTATAACCTAGAGGTTGTGGGTTCGAATCCCCTCACTGTTATATTTTTAAAATCTTTTTTTTAATTGATTTGGGTTGTGAGCCTATGGACTATGGTGGAAAAGGAAAATTAGTAGTTGGTAATGTTGAAATGCTTACTCAAATATTGAAATGGTTGCATGATTCTCCTCAAGGGGGACATTTTGGGGTACATGCCAATGCCACTATTAAGAGGGTTACTAGATTTTTCTATTGGTCTAAAATGAGGAAAGACATGAGAAACTACATTAAAAGTTGCTCTGTTTGTCAGCAATGCAAACCTGGTAATGCTGCTTATCCAAGACTGTTGCAACCTTTGCCAATTCCATGAGAGGTTTGTGAAGATATAGCCATGGTTTTCATTGAGGGACTACCTATTTCGTAGGGAAAAAAATGTCATTTTGGTAGTGGTGGACAGATTAAGTAAATGGTCACTATGTTGCACTTAAGCATCCATTTGCAGCAGTAGATGTAGCCCAGGTTTATATGGACACTATTTACAGATTACATGGTCCACCCAAATCTATTGTTTCTGATAGAGACAAGTTTTTTACTAGTCTTTTTTGGCAAAAATTGCTAAAAAATTAGTATTTGGTAATTGGTTAATTGATTATTTTTGTTTTGTTTGGGTATACGGATTAATCGATTAGTATTTGGTAATTGGTTAATTAATTAGTTTTGTTTGTTTGGTTGTATTCTTTAATTGATTAGTATTTGGTTAATTGATTAGTTTTGTTCGGGTGTAACGATTATAATGTCAAACCGTAAGCATAAATTAGATTAAAAAAAGGGCTCGTATAAAAAAGATGAGGGTTTTTTATAATATAACTTTAAAAAAAGGGCTTCAAAACTTTTAGTACGCTTGGGGCTACCAAGTACCTTGAGCCGCCCCTGCCTGACCCGAATCATCGAACTGACCCGGAACTTTTTATATCCGACCCTATGAAATTGAAGCATATAAAAACATTGAACCCTTTGAAAAAAATTCTTGGGTCCGCCGCCGACCAATAGCAATAAAAAAACTTGGACAAAGGGAATAAATTAAAAACAAATCAACAAAATAATCACCCCACCTTATTGAAAATGATCTCAGCATAGCACCACTACAGTTTATAGCTGCAATTGCACTTTCTACATATAAGGAAAATTTAAAAAATACGTAAACTTGTAACAAAAATACATATTTTATGCAACTTATGTTGATGAGAAAACCGAACTCTATAAAATGTCTTTTACCTTTAAACAGGTCATGAACGATTGTCAAACGAGTTTCCAAATTTTGTTTTGATTTACTATTTTTGATATTATATCATTTATTTAGCTTCGCGTAATATATGGGTTATGACAATAGTGTATAATATAGTTTAACAAGTTATTACAATTGTCAGCCAGAAATCAGGACATATGGCAGTTTTTGGACCCATAGTAAAGTCAGAGTTCCACGTGGTCTTATCCACTCAAGGAACCTTAACTTTCGTGTCCAATTAATATCACGTGGAGCTATCTACTTCACTCACGCTCCCATTCAATTCTTTGATAGTTTTAATTAAAATAAACTAGTTACAAGCAAGGTAACGTGCTGTTAGCCAACTTGACTGAGATATATGTTTTTTTTCAGAGGGACGATCTAGGTTTAAACTTGGATAATGTAATAGTTTATAATTATTTGTATACAGGGCCGTCTCTAAGAATTTAAATGTCCTGTGCGACTAGCAAAAATGGGTCCCGAAAATATAAACTTATATATAAAAAAGATTATTAATACAACGATAACTGTTATAAAACAATAATGATTGATTGTCTCATGCGTGATCACTCTTGAACATGTAATACACGCAAAATCAATTATAATAAAATTTTAATATTATTCATAGCATTTACAATGTGTAATATAATTAATATTATATAATAAAATCAGTTATAATAAAATCAAATACCCCACCTATCGAATCAAAAGTGCTCAACTACTCACCAGGCTCGGGTCAACATTTTTAAATGCCTAAAGCGAATTTTAAAATCGGGGTCATTTTATAGGAAAAAACTTTGTTTTTTGCTTAAAATTATAACACATGGGAATATAATGATTCACATTTTTTGTATACGATTTCTAAAAGACACATAATCACATATATTAAAGTTGAAGTGATTTTTTTGTAAAAAAGAAAATTTCTCTTAGTATATTGATTTTATATTCTTCTATTAAAAATTTAAAAATTAAACAAAGTTAAATCCTAAATTAGGGGCCCCTTAAATATCGGGGCCATAAACGACAGATTATTTTTTTGTATAGTCGAGCCACCCCTACTACTCACCATTCATGTATGAAATTACTAACATCCTAAATTTTGAGCAACGGTCAAGTTTACTATTAAATCAAAGAACAAGGGTCTAAAATGCAACATTTTTAAAAACCATTGATATTTTCCGGGTCATTGATTCAATCCACCATCGTATTCGCCGCTAAAAATGTTAGTAACAAGATTCTCTTCTAATAAAGCCCCGCCTCCTTATCCAACAACCGTGGTCTCCTCTTCCACAAACCACCATGAGTCCCCACAAATTACTGTCAAACCATCAATCGCCGATGCATTCTCGCTTCAATCGCCGATTCAATCCTCGCACCTATATCTTGCCCCTTGAGAAACCGGGCCCTGTGCGGTCGCCCACCGGGCACTTCACAAGGGCCGGCCATGTTTGTGTAAAGTAAATTAAAGGTAACATTTGCCGTTAAAAAATTATATATAACAAGTTTTTTTCTCTTTTTAATGAGAACTTTGTTGGCTAATTTATTTTTAAACTAAGGTGTTAAATAAGCATGGTTGATAGAAACCTAAATTAAAGCTGATGCGGAAGATTGAAATTTAAAACATTTAGGACGGGTAATAAGATGTATATTCGGGTATAAGATTGATTATAAAAGTTTATACGAGTTTGAGACGAGTATGATATTATGTTATAATCACTTGATTACATGTAATCAATATCACACATGTTTACGTTATTATATTGAATAATCTTATGAAATAAATAAAAAAAATAGTATTTTGAAGTTTTTGGAAACATATAAAGTTGTTACAATTGTAGTTTAGGCCGTCCGGTATGCATAACATAATTCACATCGTGGGTGACGTAGAGGGCGAAAGTCACGCCGTTACCAAGGGCACACCACCCCCTTGGTCGGCGTGACCGAGGCGTGGGTTATGCGCGTCGGAAAAGTGATGGGGTAAACCAAAAAGAGAGAGGCGCGTTGACCGGTCAATATGACCGTTGGGGGTTCAAATAAAAAATTAAATTTTTTTAAACCATCACATACTTTATAAAACCCATCCTATTTCCACCATTTTCACTATCACATTCATCTCATTCTCTCTCAAATTTTATAAAAACTCCATCTTTTTTTAAACTCACCACACAATCAATACCAACATGTCAACTTCATCTTCCAAAGACGATATGCGACGGGCTTTGATGTTCCGGACCATGACACCGCGACGGTTACGTGGTGGCAAAATGTACGACGTCTACGTCGTACATCCTGAAACGCTCGTATAAACCGTGATCGTGTGGGTGGTCACACTCGTATAGTGAACGACTATTTCGGAGACGATCCGGAAAACAATCTCTCAACGTACGGTCCCGATGATTTTAGAAGACGTTTCCGAATGAGCCGGGAATTATTTTTACGTATCGTATGCAATTTCGAGAGGGATGTTCCTTGGTTTAGGCAACGGGCGGACGCGCGAGGTCGGGTTGGTTTTACCACCTTGCAAAAGTGTACCGCCGCAGTGCGTCATATGGGTTACGGTTTGTCATGCGATTCGTTTGACGAGTATCTACACATGTCCGAACGGACAACACGGGAATGTGCATACAAATATGCAAAGTCTATAATTATTTTGTATCACGGGCGATATTTGCGTAAACCGACGGCCAACGACATTCAACAACTTTACACGGTGCATGCGGCAAAACACGGCTTTCCCAGGATGCTAGGTAGTATAGATCGCACGCATTGGGAGTGGCAGCTTTGTCCAAATGCGTGGCGAGGTAAATTTATGCGGGGTGATCATCCACGGCCGACTATAATGCTAGAAGCGATCGCTTCTAATGATCTATGGTTTTGGCATGCATTCTTTGGTGTTAGTGGCTCCAACAATGATATCAACGTTCTTGATCAATCACCGGTTTTTGATGATATGATTTCTAGAAACGCACCCGACTCATCTTTTGAGTTGAGAGACATTATATATAAACGTGGTTATTATCTTGCAGATGGAATTTATCCCGACTACGCCACGATTGTCAAGTCTCTTATTTATCTCGAAGGCATAAGACGTCAAACCTATAAAGCGGCGCATGAGTCGGGAAGAAAAGACGTCGAACGTGCGTTTGCTCTTTTGAAGAACAAGTGGCATATCATTTTCTGACCCTCACGTATTTGGTCTCAAAAGCGAATGAGACACGTCATGTACGCGTGCGTTATCATGCATAACATGATTTTAGAGGATGACAGAGTTGCAATTTGCCAATACAATCCCGACGAAGAAGTGCCGCCTATTGTAGAACTTGATATCGACGCAAAAACCGCTAACCTATTAGAGATACGGGATCGAACAATTCATAATCAACTGACGACGGATTTAATTGAGCATGTTTACGAACGATCGCTTTAGTAATTTTATTGTATGTTTTTAATTTTTAAATTGTATTTTTTAATTTTTATTGTATGTTATATTTATTTTTATAATTTTAATATTATTATTTGAAAAAAAAAATGTGTTGATGATGTGGCAAAGTGATGGAGAGGAGTATTTCCCTTGCACCATCACTTGCCCATCACTTTTCTGACTGCTGACGTGGCGCCTAATTGACAAAGTGATGGGCAAAATAATGGCAAGATATACCCCTTACCCTTAGTATTTTACATTTCAAGTTGGTTTTAAGGTGAGTTTGAGATCAAGTATTGAATAATGACAATTCCAACAAATAATTTTTAGCTATCTAAGATAATAAAGATATATGTGACGTAGTGAGGTCATAAACAAAGAAAACATTTACAAATTAACGATACCATCTTTTGATCAATTAATCATAGATGAACTCAACTCACTCTAAGTGCTAATCGAATGTGCAAATTTATATAACCGTACAAAACAACTTTAAAAATCAAATTTTAATATTTTAAAAACCCATCACATAACATAAGTTAATAATACTTCAGTTATTACAATAGCTGTAAAAGTTCAGTTTTAAAAGTAACGCGAGGGTTAAAAAGTCACATGCATGTGATGCATGAGGCAATAACGTAGTTTAGAATTATTGGTGTAAAAGTAAAGATTAAAAAAATAAAATGTGATGCATGAGGCGGCCGGCGGAAACCACACCTCATAGCTCACTTTAAAGAAGCCAAATGGGAATAAAGATTAAGAGTCGTTAAATAAATAAAGATTAAGACGTTTGGTTGCTGGGGCCAGACCTAAAAGTAGAACAAACTAAAACTTAAATCGTCGGTGGTCTAGCATTTAATACTTAACTGCAGCCCAACCGATTATTATAAAAGTACTTTAAGAATAATTATAAAAAAAACTTAATCAAATTATATATAATATCTGATGATGTTTTTATTATTCTAAAAAAACAAAACAAATACAATCGCACGATTGTTTTCTTTCTTTTTTCCTTATGTTAGGCATGATTTGAGATTGCTCTCTACAGCTAGGCGAGCCGCTCGTAAGTAAAATAATCATAATTAACATATAATACTATTAAAGTCCCATTAATCTCAATCATTTTGATTGCTTGTTTGAACAAGTTATCTTTGATAATCTTTTATGGTTTTAAATTTCTAATTTTTGGTGATTTCGTGAAAGAAAAAAAAATCAGGACTTATAAACTATAACTAATATTACTGAATTGTTGATATATAGATTTAGAATACAGACATTTTGCTAAAATCCATTTTGTTTATTTTTTTGATATCACTTGATAACCATTCATATATTTAAAAAAAAAATTACTGATAATGCAAAATATAAATAAAAAGTTTTTTGAAATGTATCATTTTCGATCAGATATTATCGAATTTATTATAGAAACCACATATTTAAAGTAATTAATGTTAAAATTCATTTTTAAACTAAGGGTAAGAGGTATACTCTCACGCGAGGATAGGCGTGAGGGCCCTCACGGCGTGAGGGCCCTCACGGCGTGAATGGGATTAGCACACCCCCCATGCGTGAAGGGGGCGTGAGCATGTATACATGAGTTCTTTCACGCGAGGAAGAGACGCATAGAGCCATTAAGGGAGGGGGTTTTGACCGTTGGGGATTTAAAAAAAACTACTATATATATATATATATATATATATATATATATATAAACACAATCATATATATCAAATCATCACCAATTCAAACACAAACTTAATCAAAATGGCATCCTTATCTTCCTCTTCATCTTCAAGTGACGAAGCGGCTCAAATGATGTTCTGTGCTTGGACATCCGCAGCGATTACGTGGTGGCAAGAAGCCGAATCATCACAACCTTTAACACGAAATGTTCTTAAACAATCGCATATATTTGATGATTGGATAAACGGGACCGCACCCGACTCATATTTTGAACTTATGGGGACAATTTACCAGCGTGGGTATTATCTTGGCGATGAAATATACCCCGAATATGCTGTAATTGTCAAGTCGCTTACAGAAAACGTAATACTTATAAAAAAGCTCACGAAGCGGCAAGAAAAGATATCGAATGAGCGTTCGGTATGTTGAAGTGTAACTGACATATTATCCAACGTCCGGCTAGGTGTTGGTCTCAAAACAAAATTAGGAACATAATGTATGTTTGTATTATTCTCCATAATATGATTTTAGAGGACAAAGGCTTGACAATTTGTCACTATAACCCAAATGAAGAAGATCCTACGTAGGAAGAAATTGACGAAGATAAAAAGCGAAGCAACCGTCAAGAAATACGAAGCCGAGAAGTTCATCACGCTCTGAAAACGGATTTGATTGAGCATATTTTCGAACGTTCGCAAGATTAGTTTTTTTATTTATGTTTTTTTTTATTTTATGTAACTTTTTTATTTATGCAAGAAATCCGTCCAATATTTATGTTTTTTTTATTTTATGTAACTTTTATTTATCTTAAAAATGAATTTTTTATTTAAAAAATAAATATTTTATAATATATGAATTTAATGTTCACTTGAGTTAGGTATACATAGGTTTAAAGGAGGAATCTGATGAAGACAGGCATTATTTATTTAATTTAAGGCTTAATTTAATTACTACCTTGGCTTTTCGTAATCTTTTCAATTACTAGCAATAGGCGTTAATTTAATGAGAATACAATTATTTTAATAATGCTAAAACGATATAATTAGGACAAAAGTTTCAAAACAATATAGTTTTATTATATGTATTTCACTATTTCCTTTTTTTAAAATTTAAATAGATTATTAAAATAAATAATTTGAAATATATATACATGTATAATCGTAAGAAAAAATAAGTTATTAATTAGTGGTATTTGAAAACTGAGGTTATTTTTATAAATACATCTTATGGCAAATAAATCCACGGACATTTTTTGGAATTAAAAGTGTGTAGTATATATGAAACTTGCATAAAAATATCAAAATTAAAACGACTATATATTTAAAAGAATTGGACAAGTTGTCTACATATTCCAAACTTAATTATGAAGAAATTGGAAGGATTTTTTGAGTTTCTAAAATCTCTTTTAATTAATATCCAGCTGAATATATTTTTACATTTGTTTAAACATGAATTCCTTTTAACTTCATAACTTATATTTATTGTGATATAAGTTTGGCTTTTCTTGCCATGAAGATTCTTTTATCAGAACTAGTTTTATAAATTCTTAATACTTTTTCCCACTTTTAAAAGACTTCTAATATCTTTTGTGTTGCTTATATATACTGAAAACAAAAATTGTCATTTTTAATATTTCGTGCTAAATTTAAAATTTAATAATGTTATTTGATGGTATCACTTGTGGATTATTGTGAGCAAATTATCTCGTCACTAGTAATTGAAAAGATTACGAAAAGCCAAGGTAGTAATTAAATTAAGCCTCGATCATTTTTAAAATCCGGTCACCTCGATTATCGGTTTGAGATATAAAAAGTGAATAATGACTTATCTTTTGGTTTTTTAGTTTTTATCACGTTAAGAGTTTGTAAAAATCGGTAGCTATAGTTTTTAAAATCCGGTCACGTCTTTTTTATTATAAAACTAGTTTTAGTTTTGATTTTCGGTTTTAGATGTAAAACTAAGAGTTTTTTTCGCGTGTTAAACTACTCGTAAATAAAATCACATATATAAACATCATATACAACCATTACAAACAACCAAACAAACACAACAAAATCATATACATCCATTACAAACAACCAAATAAAACTGCATAGATAAATACAATGAGTTTGTATATATAAAACAAAAGTACAACTCTATCTAAACAATATATCTACCCCTCCATCTCGTCATCACCCTCCGCATCGGACCGACCCGCACCGGACTTGCTAGCACCGTCGTGGCCCAACCGTCGGGGTGGTGGTCTCAAAAACGGCCTATCGGCGGCCCGATACTCCGCGACCGTGTGGTCTATGAGCCACTGCAACATCTCCTCGGTGTGAGTGACCCGGGCATGCGTATCCCGAATCATATCCAGTGTGACAGCAGGTAACCGCACGACATGGTACACGCGTGGAGGATGCTGCGGCGGCACCGGCTCGACCACCGGCTGAACCGGCTCATGCCCCTGCCGACCAGCTCCTCAACCTGCTCAATCTGGACCTCATGCGCAGCCAGTGCATCGGGGTTCACCAACGACTCGGGCACCCAGGCCTCCAACATGTCATATCTCCTCACCAAACGCCACTACCCGTCCGGAAACCTCCGGGAGATCTTCATCCCGGTTGCCGTGGATCGGCCCGCCACGCGTGGGGAAACCGCAGCCATACGTAGCTCTGCCATCGCATGAGCGTATCCCAGGCCTCTGGCGATCTGGGACATGTTGTTGCCGCCGACCAACGCCCCTCGTGACTGCCTGTGATAGTAACGGGCAAAGTAATCCGCCATACCACGAGCGAGGTGGCAGGGTGTGTGTGTGAGCAGACACCGAAGATAGAAGATGTCTATGGCGGTGACCCTATCGGTGTCCTTGCCACGTCCAGCGATGGACGTTGCGATCAGCCGGTGCATGTAATGATAAAGAGGGTCTCGTATGTGAGAGACCCTGCTATCGGCCCCAAACGCATGGTCACCAATCGCAGGCCACCGAACCCGGTGTGCGTCATCTGCCCCCATATAGATAGTCTTGGTGTAGATCGGATCCCGAGTCTTTTTCTCGGTATAGAGGTTGCTGAAAACCGTCTAAGGGACATACGGTGCACAACCCCGAACATGCGGAAACTAACCTCCGCGTCCACCCGTCCCTCCGCAATATCAGTCTTGTCCAGCTCTGGCAATCCCGGCTCACGCGACCGGAACACAAATGTAGAGTACATCTTGAGGGTAAGCTCTCGGTGTGCGGGCCATCCCATAGTAAATAGACTATCCCATGGGCTATCCTGTCCAATAATCGTTGTCGCCCTCGCTAGCTCGCCAACCTTTTCAAACCACTCCCGTGGCAAAACGGTGTTGGGCTCCACCTTCCTCCCTCTAAGAGCCATAAACCGTCGGTGTGTCGGGGTACCTTCCTCAAACTGAAGGTGCGGGTAGTCGTCAATCCCTAGAATAAATCCCTGCTGCTCATCCTCGGAATTAGACATATCTGCGCATGAATCCGTATTTATAATTAATTAAAATATTTGTTAAACTAACGTTTAGGATTTACGGTTTAAGGTTTCGGTTTAGGTTTAGGTTTAGGTTTACGGTTTAAGGTTTAGGTTTAGGTTTACGGTTTAAGGTTTAAGTTTACGGTTTAAGGTTTAGGTTTATGGTTTAAGCTTAATTAATTAAATTATTATTATAAGATTATATTATTATTATTATAAGAAGATTATATTATTATTATTATAATAAGATTATATTATTATTATTATAAGATTATATTATTACTATTATTATAATAAGATTATATTATTATTATTATTACACACATATACACATACATACACATATACAACACATATATACACATATACAACACACATATACACACACATACATACATATATAAAACACATATATACACATATACACACACATACATACACATATACAACACACATATATACACATATACCACCGTAAAACGCCTTAACCCGCCATAAACCACCATAAACCTATACTAGATCTAAGGGCAAATCTAACAAATCTAAGGTATTAATCGGTTGAAAACGATAAAATTAGGGTCGTAACATTACTTACCTGGTTGCGGTAGTCATCTCCGGCGGTCTTCTTCTCCGGCAGTCCTCGTCTCCGGTGGTTGCGGTGGTGTGTGAGAGAGAGACGGTGGTTACGGTGGTGTGTGAGAAAGGCTATGAAGGTGGTGGAGGAAGACGGTGGTGGTGGTGGACGGTGGTGGCGGTGGTGGTGTGAGGAAGCAGTGACGGGTTCTGTGGGTTGTGAGGTCTATATGTAATAGATACGAAGCAACCGTCACGTATGGACCTACACGTGACCGCTATGCCTTTATTGGGATTCCCATAAAGGTCACGTATTGACCTAAACGTGACCTTTAACCTTTATTGGGATTCATATTTGACAGAGATGTCTGTCACCCAAATAATATTTTCAACCGTCACGTTTGGGCCTAACGGTGACGGATATTTAGCAAATGTCACGTTTGGGCCAAACCTTCACCATTATTATTATTATTATTATTATTATTATTATTATTAGGTGTCGTCACGGTTGGACCTAACGGTGACGGATATTTAGCAAATGTCACGTTTGGGCCAAACCTTCACCTTCACCATTATTATTATTATTTTTATTATTATTGTTAGGTTCCGTCACGGTTGGGCCTAACAGTGACGAATATTTAGCAAATGTCACATTTGGGCCAAACCTTCACCATTATTATTATTAGGTGCCGTTTACAGGCTAACCGTCACGTATATCCGTGATTTTTACATGACATTTAGACCTAACTGTCACCGTTCAGTGCTCACCTTTTGAATTTTTAGCTCACCTTTCGACCTACCCGTCACCTTTTGATGTGTACGGGTCACATATTATTACCGTTTATGCGCACCTACATACACATATTGATCACAAATCATCTTCAAATACGTTCGTATATACATACATATAGTCATATTACATACATACATGCATGCATACATACATCCATCCATACATGTATACAGCATCCATACATGCATGCATACCTACATACATCCATAGATACATACATGCATACATACATACATACATCAATCCATGCATGCATATATATATATACATACATACGTACATGCATATATACATACACACATACATACGTACATCCATACGTACATACATATAGTCATAGTACATACATACATATAGTCATATTACATACATACATATATACATATAGTCATAGTACATACATACATATAGTCATATTACATACATACATACATATAGTTATATTACATACATACAAGCATACATACATACAGGCATACATACATGCATACAAACATGCATGCATACATACATACATGCATGGATGCATGTGTGTATGTATGTATGGATGCATGTATGCATGCATGCATGTATGTATGTATGGTTGTGTATGAGTATATGTATGTATACGAACGTATTTGACCTTATTTGAATTCTTTTTATTTTTTTTCCATTTTCTGTACATCTCCTCCTTCTCTCTTACACGTCTGTCACGTATTTTTCCAAAAACTTAACGTGTTTGACCTATACGTGATAGGTAGGTCAGGTGTGAAAAAAAAACCAACGGTGTCCCCAGCACAGCCCTTACTGAAACCCGCCGTCAAAATTAAATTGTAATTGCTGATTAAAATATTTATTACCCTCTTATTTAAATGCAGAAACTACATGATGACCATATAAGCAAGAGTTTATCTCATTATTTACCCTTTTTCAGTTTACACCATTCCCAAATCTTGATCAAATTATGAAATCCCACCGTCGTTTGGTTTCGCCGGAGAATCCAGTCAACATTCTCAAAATCATTCCCTCTGACAACACTCCATCTACAGGCATTGTAAGTTCATATTCCCTTTTTTTACAATTCTTTTGAATGAGTAAATTATATTTTATTTGTATTCCAGAGGTTACCGAAGAAGTTTACGGAGGAGGACGAAAAATACTTGTTAGAGAGGGTGACACTGAAGGTACGAAACGGTGACGTTTGGCAAGTTGGTTTACACAAGTCAAAAGATGAGATTTGGCTAAAAAATGGTTGGGGGAGATTTGCAGAGCATTACAGTATTGGGATTTCGCATTTGTTGATGTTCGAATATGAAGGGTCCTCCACGTTTGGTGTGATCATATTCGATGCAACTGCATCAGAGATTAAAAATAATAATAATGGTGTGATCATATTATTTTTATTATTATTATTATTAGGTGCCGTCACGGTTGGGCCTAACGGTGACGGATATTTAGCAAATGTCACGTTTGGGCCAAACCTTCACCATTATTATTATTATTATTATTATTATTAGGTGCCGTTTACAGGCTAACCGTCATGTATATCCGTGATTTTTACGTGACATTTAGACCTAACCGTCACCGTTCAGTGCTCACCTTTTGAATTTTAGCTCACCATTCGACCTGCCCGTCACCTTTTGATGTGTACGGGTCGCGTATTATTACCGTTTATGTGCACCTACATACACATATTGTGAATCCCAATAAAGGTAAACGTTACGTGTAGGCCAATACGTGACGGTTTGTCTCAGGTAAATGTGAATCCTAATAAAGGTAAACGTCATGTGTAGGCCAATACGTGACTATTTGTCTCAGGCAAATGTGAATCCCAATAAAGGTAAACGGTCACGTGTAGGCCAATACGTGATGGTTTGTCTCTGGAAAATGTGAATCCCAATAAAGGTAAAAGGTCAAGTGTAGGCCAATACATGACGGTTGCATCCGTTATATATAGACTTCACTACGCAGAGAGCAAGCATAACTCTCGTATGGACCGCCAGAGAAGAACACCATCGCCGGAGAAGAAGACCACCGCCCTACCCACACTTTCCAACTATGAACATTCTCGAACAAATCTCACCGGAGCCACCTCTTGGCGGTGCAAACCACACCGGTATGTCTTCTTCTGATACCTTTACAATTATTTATCTACGCTTATTTATCAACATTTTTCTTCCGTTTACATTCACGGTTGTTTCCAATGTTAAGTCTCGTAAATTTCCCATGGAGACTCCATACTATCTGACAACATTTTTTTTATTTTAAAAGTTATTTACTTTATTCTATTCAAATATCAAGGAAACATGGTGTTTGACATTTTAGTGTTTACCAGTAGCATGATAGAAGTTGTATGGGTAAAATGGTTGTGCGTGAGGATTTAATGGACGTCGATGATTCATTATAAGTAAAATAATAGAACTAATAATGGAGCATCGACGTCGATTAAATTTTCACGCACAACCGTTTTACTCATCCAACTTCTATCATGCTACTGGTTAAACATTAAAATGTCAAACATCATATTTCCTTTATGTTTGCATACAATAAACTAAATAACTTTTAAAATAAAAAAGATTTGATCAGATATGATGGAGTCTCAATCGAAATTTTTTGAGACTCAACAATAGAACCAACCGTGAATGTGAACGGAAGAAAAACGTTGATAATAAGCGTAATAATTGTAAGGGTGTGGATTTCTAATACGGATAAGAAGAATATATGCCGGTGTGGTTTGCAGCGACAACAGCCGGCTCCAATGATATTTGTTCCAGGATGTTCAATAGGTCACGTATAGGGCGATCCGTCACCATTATACGTTCGTATATACATACATATGTCACGTATAGGTGGATCTGTCACCCTTATACCTTCGTATATACATACATGCATGTAACCGTCACATGTAGGGCGATACGTCACCGTTATGCATGCATGCAATATGTCACGTTGGTGGGTATTGTTGAGTTGGGTTTTAGGGTTTTGGTGGTGTATATGTCACGTGTAGGGCGAACTGTCACCTCTTCCTTTTTTTATATGTATGTGTTGACACTTTTGATATATAATGTGTTTATACTTAAAAATATTATACATTGTAAGATTTTATAGCCACTACAAAGATACATTAATTCATAGGCTATCCTGATATAGTAATACTAGGGACGGGCTGGTGGCCTCGTAGGCGATCCATCATTGTAACGTATTGGTTTATACAATCCTGGTACATAACTTGCCATTCCAGTGCATTTGTAAATGCATATCTCGGCTAATAAAATATCACATTCGGCAATGGGTAATCCCCAACCAATTTTAGGGTGATAAAGTGATCGTGGTTAACAACGGCTAGTGCTACAACTGGATACTCAAACCACGGTTCTGGTCGTGTTTTCACCGGGAAAAAAAGATTGGCTGCCAAATAAGCCTATAAGATGTACAACACAATTGAATGTTTGAGCAATTATGAGTCCACGGGCGGGAAAACTCAGCCAACAATTCTCGGGTGCGGGTTCAACCGTTTCAAACCAATTTAAGCTGTTACGAACAATGTCATAGAATCCAGGCATCTCGCGGTTCAAATTGGGCCTCCAATACGAAATGTTATTGTCCATTTCCGTCAGCATTTTTCGCCTAACCCACGCCCACTCATTTTGGTCCCTTCCTAAAGCCACAGCGATCCCCCGAAAACCGCAGTTACCATCTGGCCGCACATCTTTTATTTTTGAAACGTACTGATGAATCCATTGGGGGAGGCTATCCTTAAACCGCATAATTTTCAACACGTCGTTAGGTTTCAACATTAAAGGAAACCATAGGTCAGCTCCTGTCTTCTGTACCGTTGAAGCAGCCTTTAACCGATTAGGACGGTTGTTGGGCATCGTAAACTGTGACTGGGGGGTATAGGAGCTGTGCCTCGCCGGTTCAGGCATAGTTTGTTCTATCGTAGTATATGAGCTGTGTCTCGCGGTGTCAGGTGTAATTTTCTGTGACGTCTTGGCGTCCGATTTTCTTTGTTGCTGATTAAGATTTGGACGACCACGAGGGTCCTGACGTACCTCAGGCTCTTTCTTTTTTGTTTTGCCTGTAAACACACTTTCATACATTTTCTTAAACAAACTTCTTTTTACGTGGGGGTTGGGTGACGACATAACCTTTTGTTTCACGTCGTGAAACTTCTTTTCATAGTCGGGTTTTGGTGCATGGGCGTACGCCGACTTGAAATCAAGTTTCCTCCAGTGTGTGTCTACCGCTTCGGGTGGAATAGGTGTGACTAGATTAAAATAGTTAGTGAACAATAGACAATCATATGACAACGGTAAAAAAATGTATTTCAAGTATAGATAACCTTGGTTGATGTGTTCCTCCAAACGACAAGCACATGGCAAGCCCATGGACGTGGACAACTGGTGTCCACACGTACCTTCTGTATCCAGCATCCTTTCCATTATCGCCGTCTCTTTTTCAAGAAGTTCAAGACACCTAATAGACACCTTATAATGTAATCCGGAAAACACTTGTAGTCTATGAACCTTTAGTATCTTATTGCAGGACTCCTCGAAGGTTTTGGAGATTTCAATCTCCTGGCCTCGTACAACTTTACTGACATATTCGATAAGTGTGTGCAACGTATTGTTCGTCCCTGTAAGGTAACTCCTAAAGTTGGCTTGTTGGCCCTCGACTCTATTAGTTGTATGTTCACCAAAGTTGAGGCGGTCGTACATCCAACAAGAAACAAAATTTTGTTTGTACAGACCCAACCAACTATTACAAATATATTCCCAGACCTCTGAAATAAAGAAAAAATAAAAATTATGAAATGAAAAAATATAATTTAATAGAAACATTAAGTATGAAAATCTTACCCTGTTTACCGTCTTCATTTAATTTTTCCACCATCTTCCTACAATTATAATCGTATAACGCGTCCGTGAGAGACTCACACAGAACCTTCCACCAGTATGAAAAATCTTTCCAAATGTTGACTTTGAAAAGGCTTTTCCACCTTATGGTGATATTCTCCATGATGTGCCACCTGCATAGGTTTTTAGAAGCACCCAGGAAGACTATGTCACACGAACTCATTAGGGCTAGGTCCCTGTCTGTGACAATGACGCGTGGCTCCACACACCCATCGAGCATATCTTTGATCCGCTCAAGGACCCATGTGAAGTTGTCTTGTCGTTCCCTCGATATAAATGCGTGCGCAATACAAAACGACTTCGATGTCCACGTCACACCAATAAACTGAACAAAAAGAATGTCGTACATGTTGGTTTTGTACGTCGTGTGTACCAACATCAAGTGCGGGAAGGTGCGCCACATTTTATAGGAGGTAGGATGACAAAAGAAAATATTTTCCACGACATTAGTGGAGGGATTCTCCTGGGTGTGATACACGAACTCTTCAGATTGCAGTAAGTTTTCAAGTTCCTGCATTGGTGCCAGACCTATTTTACTTTCGACCCTAATCTTCGCTGTGGCGTTATATATGTCCTGAACAACACATCTGCTACCGGGAAACTCTTCCCGTACGGCTGCAAGAATGTGATGTGCACGCACGTGATGCCGGTGTAACCTCTCAACCAGATAAATTTCCCCGGTGGACATCTTCCTAAGCTGCGCGTGGCCCTCCTCAAATACAACAGGATCGTGGTTGTGTGTCTCGTCTGTCGCGTCCAACCTCCAACTATTACTCTTTCCGATGTAACCTTCCTATGAGCTTAAAGGGACATGATTTTTTTATGCTCACAGTACACCTAACTGTGCCCCTGCATTTAGGTTCCCCACCACGAGTGTATCCGAGTTTCACATCTTTTTTCCTTGACCGACTGACCAAAATGACGCACCCATGCTCGCGTCCTCTCTTCTTAGCCCAATCCACCAAATCCTCACGAGAACTAAAATACTGAAATAGTTACAAGGTCAGACTTAAAACGTAGTACATAAAACAAATAAATAAACAATTTAAACGAACGAAAGAGTTGTTGTCATACTTTGTCTGTTTTATATGAAACTGTTGCCTTGCGTATGTGATCATCGTCCAATGCATTCTCCGCATCCCCATCGTTTCCTTTCAAATGAACAGAAGACTCACTGTCATCTGTGTCATTCCTATGGAAACTATCCGACACGTGTGTAGGTTCTGGTTGTGACCGGTACGAGAAATGTTCATAATTCGGTTCTGGTTGTGACCGGCACGACAGATGTACGTAATCCGGTTCTGGTTGTGACCGGTATGAGAGATGTCCGTAATCCTATTCTGGTTGTGGCCGGTACGACCCTTGACCGTAATCTGTCGGTCCAAATAGTGACATGTACGCCTCTTGACTGGAATTCGGTAAGGGTTGCTGCTGCGACGACTCTTGACCGTATGTATTCAACGGGTTGGTTCCCCCCCCCCCCCGAAGGGTGACTCCCGAATACGAAATACTCATGAAAATGTAATGGCCGGTTAGATACCCGACGTAAAATAAAGACTTGCACACCCGTAAGTTTACCCGTCCCAGTAGAACCCTTAATAAAATAAAGACTTGTTAAACCTGGTTCAGATCTTCGAAGGTTGGCTCCTCATTCAAATCTGGAAGCTCCCGAACTCGACATCTGATAAGGATCTCCCGAACTCGACATCGGTGTCAGGCGTGAAACAAAAAAAAATAGATGTGTCCCAACAACAAATAACCACAACCAAGAACTCAAACACGCATTTTCGTCTATACTTTCTGTTCTTTTTAATTATGGTGAAAATGGTAGTGTCGGGTTTGTGTATGATGGTGGGTTTGGTGTGATGAAAGTGAGTGGTGAGAGTTGTGGATTGTGGGTTTAGTGTGATTAGAGCTGTGTTTGATTTTGGGTTTAGTGTGTGAGTGAGTGGAGTGAGTAGTGTTAATATAAGCTGAATTTGCAACCTAACCATCACGGATAGGTTCAAAGGTGACGGTTAGGTCAGGTGTCCGACAACACTGTCAACGTTAATTTTCTGTCAAAACAACCTCGTACACAACCGTCACGTATTGGCCTATACGTGACCGTTAGGTTCCCTTTGCTGACTGCAAAACCTCGTATCATCAGTGTCCTTTTTATTCCCGAACTCACGAGAGACATACCGTCACGTTTAGGTCGATACGTGACGGTTTGGGTAACAACCGTGACGTATACACCTATACGTGACGGGTAGGTCATGTGTAAAAAAAAAACCAGCAGTGTCCCCAGCACAGCCCTTGAAACCATCAAGGAAGCTGTGGAGAGGGAGTGCCCAGGAGTTGTATCTTGTGCAGATATACTTGTACTCTCCGGAAGGGATGGAATTGTTGCGGTAAACGCACTTTCTTTAATTTCTTCTTCTTAAACATTTTCATGTCTAAAGATACAAGCTTTATCACTAGTGGGTACTCTTTCTTGATCTGGTATTGTTCTGCATGCATGCATTATCATCCCTACAAGAAAAGCAATGTTAAGGATGGGTGGTTGATTTTGATTTGTGGCAGCTAGGTGGGCCCTACATACCTCTAAAAACAGGGAGAAGGGATGGTAGGAAGAGCAGAGTTGATATCTTGGAGCAATACCTCCCAGATCATAATGAAAGCATGTCTGTGGTTCTTGAAAGGTTCAAAAACATTGGCATTGACACCCCTGGAGCTGTTGCTCTACTAGGTATGTATCATCATCATGTAGCTAGCTAGTTTAAGTGTTTAACAATGGCTTAATTTCTTGAAACATAGGTTCTCACAGTGTGGGTAGGACGCATTGTGTGAAGCTGGTGCACCGTTTATACCCAGAGGTGGACCCTGTTCTTGACCCGGGCCATGTTGAGCACATGCTGCACAAGTGCCCGGATGCAATCCCTGACCCTAAGGCCGTGCAGTACGTGCGAAATGACCGCGGTACCCCTATGAAACTGGACAACAACTATTACAGAAACATTTTGGACAACAAGGGGTTGTTGATTGTGGATCACCAATTGGCAAATGACAAGAGACCTAGACCATATGTGAAGAAGATGGCAAAAAGCCAAGATTATTTCTTTAAACATTTTGGAAGAGCCATCACTATTCTTACTGAGAACAATCCACTCACTGGCACTAAAGGTGAGATTAGAAAGCAATGCAATGTTGCAAACAAACATCATTAAAGCAACAAAAAAGTGTTATCTTGTGTTTTGATGATAATGTGTGTAGAATAAAAAGATGATGGTGTGAGCATCATGGTGGCTTCCAATTGATGTGTTAAATGTAGGACATGTTTTTCTTATACTTTATATGTTTTGAGGTAAGTTGATGAATGTAAATATGGATGGATGATGATGGAGTCTGAGTATGTGTATGATGCATGAGATTGTTGTTGAAGAGATTTGCATTTAATCAAACTGCTTTCTTTGTTTGTGCGTGTATGAAGAACATGGCCACTTGCTAACTTTTGATGATAAACAATAGTTTAGTTAAAGAAGAAAGATTCATTAAAGTAATCTTCCAAGGTTAACAAAATTAAGTGCTAGGAGCACCCATAATGGTGGATGTCATCCTTCAAACCAAACGCGTCACATCAACTGCCACATCAGATTTTCACTAATCCTTCAAAAACCCACTTTTTTACTCCAACCATACATCCACTTTCAAACACCTCTATATTTCCACATCATCACATACTTTTACATTTATATTCTATATATCAATAAACTTATTTATTATAATCTTATTTTTTAAATTTCGTATTATTTTAAATAATATAATATTCCAAAATAAATAAAAATAAACAAAAATAAAAAAAATTTCATAAAAATTTAAAATTTCATAACATAAAAATAAAAAATTACATAACCAAAAAATTAAAAATTATATAACCTAAAAATTAAAAATTACATAACCTAAGGGGGAGACGGATCTTTAACGGTTGAGGTTGAGACATTAACGTGGCTAAACACAAAAAATAGTCGTTGGTAACTAGCCGTTAGATATTAAAAACTATTTTTTTTTAATTTTACATGTATTTTATTTAAGTTAAATTTTAAAATTTTATTTTAAAATACAGATTTAAGTTTCTTTAAATAAATTAAAAATACATTTTAATTTTATATGTATTTTATTTAAGTTAAGTTAAATAATTAATATTTTAAAATAATATAAATGTATATGTGTGTGGTAGAAATGGAGCATGGCCCACTTGATGGCCCACCACCTCTCATCCACTTCCATCTGAAATTGTGGATGGAGAGCCAACCGGACAAGAGGCGGATACCTACTCCAACGGCGCCTCCATCCGGCACCTTCATCCTCCTGAACCGGACGTCAAGAAAACAGAGCGTTGGAACTGGTCTAATATTAAAGATAAGATTCTATTACATATAAGGGCAATCATGTCATTTTTCTTTAAAAATTATTGAAGGTGTAAACTAAATATAGGGTTCTTTATGTTTTTACTAGAAAGTATGTTTAGAGTCGTTTATGTATTTATTAGAAAGTCAAGGGTCTAGAGTGTATGTATGTAAAGTTAGAAACCATGTGAACGGTTATTTGAACGCTTCATAGAAGCAACACGTCATTTGATTGGGTTTATATACCCATCTACATCATGTAAATCGGCATGAACAAAATTCTATGTAGCAAGTTTGTTATCAAAATCTCTGCAGAGTTTATCATCATCGTGTTCATCCTACATAAATAACATATTTGTATATTTCCAAATATTTTTTTATTTTCACAACCTCAAATAAATGACATTTTCTTTTTCTTTGAGAAGTCAGATCTTGCCCTTTGAAGCCTTTCTTCACCAATACGATGGTCGTTTGAGATAGGCAGATGGCATGAGTGAGTTAGCATGCGGTTAATTAAACATTACAAATCAATAACGGATTTATTAATTAATATACTCAACAATTCAATAATGTATATTTAAGTTCAATAATGCATTTCATAAAGTTTATTAGAGGGAAGACAAATTAGGTCCTACAATCATGTTACTAAATTCATGATCGGTTGGATGTTAAATAGACTAGTCACCTTTTACTCCACTGCATGCCACTTGGTGTTTGTCAGGACTGTCCAAAAAGCTCGTTGCTCGAAAAAAACTCAAAAAAAGCTCGCTTGAATTGACTCGGTTTGAAACAAAGGTGGACCGAGCTTGCTCAGTTTGTAAACGAGTTGAGTTCGAGCCAAGGGTGGTTCGCTCGTTAGCTCGGCTCGGTTTGACTCGAATTATTTTACTTTATTATATAAAATATGTATGTATGTATAGAATTTCGGTACTTATTTTCTAATAGGTTAAACTTGATTTGAACTTATTATGTTTTATATTAAACTTGATATGTGTTTATTAAATTTTCTTTTTAAAACCGGGCCGAGCCGAGCCAAGCCAAGCAGATGGGGTTCAAACTTAAAAAATCAAATGTATCTAAAGTGTATGCTATTCAAGTGCTCCACTCCAAAAGATGACATCATGATGAAAGCGTAGCAACAAAGGCTTGTATACTATAATATCCAAAACTATGATGGAGTGTCAAAGAAGCAGCACCAAGTGACTTAGATGGTCACATGCAGCAGGACAAAATAATTTACTTTTTCTTTCTTATCTTTTAAGTTTTAACGGTTCAAAATAAGTAAACAGCATGACGTTAAACTAACATTTATAAGTAACTATTACCATATAAAAAGTAAACAGAAGTCATTAATAAGAAGCAGCAAGTAGAAGCCTCATCTACATACCATTTACATTTGGTAGGTACAGCATCAAAAGAGCTTGGTTTGATGTGGGGTTCCACTTCTCATCATGTTGCAGAACTCCTCATAGTTGATTCTTCCATCCTGTTAATACAACAAAACCAAATTAAACTCATTACCTACTTACTGCATTCTGCACAATAACGGGTGCTTGGGATTGCTTATCTGATTACTTGTGAGTGATATAAATTAACTGTTTTAAATAAGCCATTCCAAATTACATATTTCAATAGCAATATACATATAAGCAGTTTTAATAAGCAATCCCAAACACTCCGTTAAATATCTTTCTTTTGGGTGGGAGGGGTTGGGGAGAAGCAAATTTTATCAAATAGAAAAAAAAAATCAAAGAATACAAAACTGTAGGAGTTCTAAAAGGCCCAGTCAATTGGGCCTATAAGGAGGACTAGAAAGCCCAATTCATAAATCTCTAATGCGGGCCCTATAAAATATGCGAATTTTACTTGGATTTTCTTCATAAACCAACCCTTTTTCTTACAGAATAACCAATAAATTAGTTTGCAAGAGCTAGTGGTTTTGAACAAAATGTGGAATATAAATGTAGAAACTTGCCACAAACACTACTAAGCATCATTCTTTCAAAAAAAAGAAAAGAATTGTAGTCCTAAGAAAAGAAAAAAAAAAGAAAGAAAACAAGGTTTTTTGAGCCGGAGAGGCCTCTTTATCCCTTGAGATAGAGGAGTGGGATTTTTGTTGGGTATTTTTGTTTGTTAGTAAAAGAAATTGTAGCTTGCAATAATGAGCAACTTTTGACATATTGTAAAACCTCACTAAATGAATCCCATAATGACCAGAAACAAATATCGTTTAGTGAGGTAATTTAGTTATCAATGACGATAACAGAGAAAATTATTCATTTGGCAAGGTATTCACTTATCGAGGTTATATTGCACTTCACATATTTGTCAAATGTCACTCCATTTGCAAAACCGAGAGCTTTGTGTGGGCAATTTTTGTGAGAATAATGGTTCATATGCAACAAAAAATGTAGACAATGACTTACATTATCAGTATCCACTTCAGAAATGATGTCCTTGATGGTAGCTTCATCGCCCATGCCATATTCCTTCATGGCTGTTTCTAGTTCCTCCATGGTGATATATCTGTAACATTACCGTAGCAGTTAGCTATAAGTTATAATCCTCTGCAACTACTAATTTCTTGAATCTTGATCCAGAAAGATGACCCTATAGCTATTGAAGTCAATATTAATACTTTGCAACCACCAATTTGGAATTGATTTCATAATGGATATAATAGCAAAACTAAACCATATTTTATTGCTTATTAAAAAGTTTGATATTAGTTATCGAATTTGGCTCCAGAATTTTAAAAATTTGAATACGGAAGGTAACGTATTTCACCTCATAAGTTATAAGTTAAAAATAAAATCAATTTTGAATTTTAATCTAAGGTATGCACATTCCTTAATAGTAACACCAAACCAGTCTCATCAATTCTTTGTAATGACAAAAACATAACATAATAATTTATGTAAGATAACACAAAATGGAAATTGTTGCAATTTTCGTAGATCAGAGTGTATCACTAAATACATAATCTTTGGTGTACCAGTATTTTTCCATGGTTAGTTCTAAGCCAATTTTTTGAGGAAATGGGTTAAATTCACAAATATTTATGAACTAAAAGGAAAAGTCAGGAATGAAATCATACTAAAATAGAACTAACCCGCTATTATCAGTATCAAAATGGCAGAAGGCTTTGTATAGATGTTCATCTCTTTCAAGCCTGTGCCTGTGCATGGTAGCTGTTATGAACTCAATATAGTCGATTGTTCCATTTCCATCCACATCAGCCTGAAACGTAGAATAACTATTAAATTATACTGAATTAAGGAAAAGATAGAAATTATAAGAAAAAACTTATGTTAGTCATATAAACACATAAAAGAAGAACTCACGGCTTCCATGAGTTGCTTAACTTCAGCTTCTGAAAGCTTGGAACCGAGCCTAGCAAGTCCCGTCTTTAATTCCTCATAAGTGATTGAACCGCTTTTATCACTGTCCATGTTGACAAACATTGCTTTGAGACCTTTAATTTCTTCTTCAGACATACTTTCTGCAATTACCTGGGGGCGTATGCGAATAGTTACTTTTGGGACATTTAATAATTCTATTTGAAGGTGGGTCCCACACAATGGAGCAAGTAAAATGCTATACAAGAGCTGTGTAATAGTCAAGAACAATTGATGAAACAAAGACATAAACTTTCCACGTATATCAGATTATAATAATCATTCCATGCTTGAGGAATACACAAATATAATTTTCAAACTATGTTCTATGTTCTGTGTTTGGATTGGCGTTTTGAAAGTGATTATTGCAAACTGAAGGATCATAATTAGAATAGGACTATAGGAGAATCAGCTGTAAAGCTAGGGATAGGTAGGTACTATTACATTTATCTTAATAATCAGTTTTCTTAGAACTTAACAGCTTTTCTAAACCTGATTAGTTCAGTCTTAAATAATCAGAAAATCATAATCATAACCATAATAAGGAAATAAACTAGTTTGTTCTCTTATGACAAGATTATGTTACATAACATAAAACAACCGTGCTAGGAAAATGCAATGTCATATCAAGAAAATAAAAGCAGAATTACATAGTTCGTTCCAACAGAACTCACAATAGTAATTTATCAATTGCAAGAGTTGTGCATTCATTTTCTAGATGTGGAAATAAAAACAAGTTTAAAGCTTACTTTCAAAGCAAGTTTCTTAAGCTTATTCATTGCTCTAAATTGCTTCATTCTGGACAATACAGCACTGTCTATCGGCTTGTCTAATGCTTCTCCACCTTCTCTGAGCCATGGATGCTCTAAAGGAACAAAATTTAATAAAAAAATAAGGATTAATCAGAAGTGTGGATGCATAATTGCAAGATAAAAACAAAAAATAAATCACCGTCCCAAAATAAATCCAACAGTTTCCTTATGGGATGTTCAAATTTGCATCCAAGCTTACGTCTTTGGTCCATTTGTAATCATTATGAAATAGCAAGAGCAATAAATTTGATTATATTATGCTATTTTGTTGTTATTAAGGCAGTCCACATATAATATACTTTATAGAGATTACATGTATAAATCAGAATTAATCATATAGCTTGATTACTGAAATGCACAACCGAATAATCAGTACCAAGAATTTGGGTGGAAGTAATTCTCTTTCTTGGATCAAGTGTTAACATTTTACGAACAAGATCTTTCGCACTCCTTGATATTGAGGGCCATGGTTGACTTTCAAAGTCAATTTCCCCTTCTAGTATAGCATCAAATATTCCCTTTTCAGTCTCTACACATAGAAAAGAAAAGGATCACTATCTCATTGAATTGGAAACTGAATATCACAACAGGATACACTGAAGAAAACCATTATCTTTCTTTTACCTGCCCAAAATGGGGGTACGCCACTTAATAGAATATACAACATTACCCCTGCACTCCAAATATCTATTTCCTTTCCATAACTACGCCTCAGTACTTCTGGAGCAACATAATATGCACTACCAACTATGTCACGGTGTAACTTCCCTGAAAAACATTTCTATCATCAATAAGAAAAGCATGAAAATTTAGATCCCAAAACAGACCAAGAATGAAAACTAGACATGAACAAGATATTGTTTTTACTGAATACATCCTTGACAATGTACCTAATTTGTTCAAGTTACCAACAATCAGCACAACTACTGTAACTCGCAAACCCAAAGTAGTAAATGGACTCAAAGAAACACTTAACTCAAAACACGGTATGAAAACAATGGTAGCCCGGTTCAAAAGGGATATAAGGGGCATGCAATTCATAATAATAGAACAGAAAGGTACAAATGATCAATGTAGTTTGATATGGTTTTATTAGATACCAAATTCATGAACAAAGAGAGATGAATGCATAAGTCAGATATGCGTTCCATGTAACGCCCTGAGCACAAAAGGCTTCATTAGGGCAACTTAAAACTCATAGTGGAAGTTACTAGTAGTTCATTACAAAGGACTTAAAACGGGCCCATTAGTAAAAGTTCATTTTCATCATCTAAATTTTGCATACATTCTCATACAAATAAACATAGATTTTGACCAAACTCGGTGACAAGGCCTTTGACCTATCAAGAAAGATGTAGCTTAGGTCTAAAGGGCACCACATTCTTAATTAAGCATAAAGATCGACGTTAAACACAATTAACTCTCTATAAGATAAATGTAGGCATGTAGGAACTTATATGGTTATACCTTCTTCAATAAACACAGATAAACCGAAATCTGTTGCTTTCAACATTGCATTTGCATCCTTGCTAGAAAGCAAGAAATTTTCAGGCTTGAGATCCCTATGCATCACACCCATAAAATGACAAACATGAACAACATTCACAATATGCCTACAAATTGCAGCTGCAGCTTTCTCAGTGTAATGACCCTGAGCTATGATCCTATCAAAAAGCTCACCACCTGCACAAAGCTCCATCACAAGATGAACAGACTGTCTATCTTCATAAGCCCCTTTAAACTCGACAATATTTGGCTGACCACTCAAATGTTGCATGAGCTGAATCTCTCTCTTGACATCCTCATTATCATTCTTGCTTGAAAGCTTCCTTTTCAAGATTGATTTACAAGCATAAGTATGACCAGTTGAATTCTCAGTACAGAGATAAGTTACACCAAATTGACCTCTACCCAATTCTTTTCCAAGTGTGTAGTGTCTTCTTATGTCCTCAAATGGCTTACCCAAAATGGTATTAGGGTCTGAACCCTCAGCATGTCTAGGGTTTGGAGGTGGTGGTGTGGTCTGTTGGTGGTGGTGATGGATTTCCTGTTGAGGTTGGATGTAGTTGGATGTGGGTCTCTCATAACTTTCAGGAACAGATCGGTAATTTTGGTGTTTTGAAGATCTATAGCCATTAGAATTTGAGTTATGACGACTTTTCTTGCTGAAACAGCCGCCCATTGTCGCAGATAAGCAAAAAGATTGAAAAGATGACTAATTTAAAGAAAGAAGCTAAAGATTAGAAAAGACTATGATCATGATTAATGTATACATGAACATTGATCTTTTTCTTGACGAAAGCAGACGACTTTTGTAGGGTTTGAGAAAGCCCAAAAGGGATTTGAGAGATTTTAGATTGAATTGTCAGAAAGAATTGGAAAGTACAGGGAATAATTGGGGCAAGGAACATGTGTCTTATTGACACCGCGTGTTTAAATTAAAGTGCCTCACTGTCTCTATCACGACTCGTGAGGCGGCTTTTGGTACAAGATTTTGTAAAAGAATCCTGTATTTTAATGCTTAGCTCACCATGATTAAGGAATCAGCCAATCAGGGATTGGAAGAATCAGAGATTTTTGATGGTCTTTGAAAAGTCCATAATTTTACACCGTGTTAAGTATTCACAGCTCGTTTCTTATAATTATGTGAGTGAGTTTTGTATATTTTATGAAGTGGTTGTGAATGGATGAGAGAGAAAAGATATAAGGTTTTTATAAATATAAGGATAAAAGTAGTGGTTTTAGTATAATTATAAGAATAAAGATAAAGAGAAAGAAAAATAAAGATAAAAGGTAGAAAAAATAGTATTTTTTAGTGTAATTATAAAGATAAGGATATAAAATATAAAGAGCGAGCCGGGAATGCTTTTACATGTTTGGTATCATCTATATCCTTAACCTAATAAATTATTAGAATCTTTGCCACGTGCTAATCTTTGCTTCAATCTCACAACTTTTTTCCGCCCCATACCCGTTTCACATAAATCCACGCGCGGATCTTAATTACCCGACCTAATTTATGATTTATCCGACCCGTCTCTCATACCCCTTCTCTCGACTCTCTGTCGCGCAAACCTCAAACCCTAAACATCGAATGCTCTCTTGAATCCGCCGGTATCATTTGCCTTCGATCTCACCGTTTTCCTATCATCTCCCTCCTCCGTGCTCTCTGTGAACCCAAGAGAATAGCCGGTTGTTTTCCGACAACTCTGAACCCACCCAAGTCTGCCGTGGATTTATAATGCAAGTCCGTTCATCTCCCGTTCCAGAGTAGATTTCTTTTAAAGCGAATCCCCTCGGTGATACATACTCAGGTATGATCGGAATTGATCTTTGTTTCTCGTTGGTTAATTTTCGTGATTTAATACTTCTTTTTGAAATTGTTTGATGATTGATCTGTATGACTGTCGTTATTCAATGTTTAATTGATAAGGAATTTTGTTGATCGGGTTGATGTTGAAGTTAGTGTTAGGTGATGGTGAGTTGATTCTAGAGTTTTTATTTTGTTATGTTTTTGTTGATGTTAGGGTCGGTTTTAGTGTTTTTCTTCTTTTGGATCTTCAATGCAGTGTGGATTTTGTTTGTGTGCTATTATATGCTTGATGGCTGATTGATGATGGGGAATTTGTAGTCATATTTGATGCGGATTTCCAACCAGATAAAGTTTTTCTTTGGAGAACTGTACCTTATCTCCTTGAAAATCCAGAACTTGCTTTAGTACAAGCTCGATGAAAATGTGGTAAAACTCACTGTTACTCATTTCTCTTCATATTCCACATTTCCCCTACATATTATAGTTTAATTTCAGTTTTGAGATCATATTGTAAGTTTATAACTAATACATGTTCTTTATAGTAAATGCTGATGAATGCATAAATTGCATAATGACTTGACAAGAACATATAGAGAATAAGATGGGTGAGGCTTTTAATTCTATTCAAAAGAAGACTACAACTCAGCATAGAGAACAAGAACATAGGCCTGGTGAAAGGAAGAAAACATGTAGATGCATGGGCAGATTGAGTGCAAGGTTATTTACTATCATTGTTCATATACAGTCTCAATTGATTAAGATCCATTGTTGATTATTATGATTGTCTAAGCTGCAGTTTAATTATATCTTCATTATTATACAGTTATATAACTGATGGATGGAATATTCAGTTATTCACCTTCATCTTTATTAGGATAATCTATGATCTTCAGTCTCCTAATTGTATTGTTAATCCTAATAGTCTTGAAGCAATAAAAATAGTGTCTTTAATCTTTATGCATTTCCATCTTATTACATATTTGACTTGAGTTTGCTGCAGTATTAGACTTCAAAGGTGGGGCAAACCAGTGGAATATTAGTTTTATGGTTCATCTTCTTTTCCAAATTTTTAGGTTTTAGGTCACCGGAGTTTATCCTAAACAATTCTCAGATTTCCGATTACTACTATGTTTCATAAATTTAAATCACATTAGATTTCCAACGATGTCCATAATTAGTGGTTGTTACTCATCAATTAGACTTTAGTATAGATTAATTAGCCTTCATATACTATAGGAAAGGCTTATTATTGATAACTTTTACCTAGGCCTTTCTTGTACTCTATGCCATGTGTCACAAACCATTATGCGCTTAGGTATACGGACAAATGATACTAACATACAAACAGCTGTAATGGTGCTCATGATATCTATAAAGGTATCTCAATTTCTTCCATGTCATTTAAATCATCAGATTCTGAGGGTTTATACGTTTTTGATTTATGTTTGTATCTTATTGATGATGTGCTGTGCATTGCATAAATGGATGGTTCAATGACAAGGATAATGAAGTTCATATTCTTTGGAGTGAGGTTTGTAAATGGTTTATTAATACTTCTATTTTTGATAACTTGATATTGAGTCCTCCCCATTTCTTTGTAGCAAATTTTCTTATTAAGACGTACTACTGTAAAAGGCAGCCAGTTTCTGCAATGCTAAAGATATGAACTCTAGGGAGGGAGAGCACATTGACAAGGTATTTAGGACAAGTCTTTTTTTTTCGTATTTGGATTATTATGTTTGTTTTGTTTAATTATTCTTTTGGGTTCTATTATATCTCTTCAGGTTCTATACAAGAATGAAGATGTGTCAGATACTTGCATTTAGTGAGGCATAGTGTTCAGTTTCCCTTTAACTAACTATCTTTAAGATCTGTGCACTAATCCTCATTTTGTAGCAGGGATACGGTGTATTTGTTCCAAATTACAAAGAATGCAAAATCTCCTGAGAAAGTAGTAAGATTTCCATATTATAACTTAATTGACAAAAGTGTTTGTTTTATCATGTATTCTGATTTAGAATTTTCATTAACCAAAAGTTAATATCACCTGTTAATGATATTTAAATATTGGAGTGCATCAATTTTTCTTTTGCTTTTTTTTAGTTATTTGGAAATTTTTAACTTCACTACAGTATTTGTTTGTTGCTCAACCAGATAATACAGAGACGTCATCATGCAGTTCTTATTCAATAGTTGTATTGTTAGATTGATTCATTGATATATCTTGATTTTATTTTTTGTGATAGATTTTTTACACCAAGAATAAAATCCAAGTAAGCTTCTTGCTTGCTACTTGAGAAGTTTCTCTAAAACGTGCTGCCGATGTTACTGAATATATTCTAGGTATTGCTTCTATTAATAATGATGGATAAACTTTTTATCTTTTCATGTAACAATTCAGTTCAGGAAAATAGTACCCAACAAAATTTCATGACCAATATTAATGAAAATATAAACCAGAGAGTCTACCGAACTGTTGAAAGATTTACAAGACAATATGATTGCAATAACAATCTAAATCTTTGAAATATTAGGAACATTTTTTTGGACAACTTTAAATCTGTTTGACCCGTTCATCTTTTTACTTAACTTTTGTGTTTTGACCTGTTCAATATAAACACAACTTAATTCAACCCGTTTAGTTAACTTCTCTGTTCTGAGCCGTTTAACTCAAAATATTATTTTATAATTCCTAAATCCTTATTACTAAGTATATAACATTATATTTTTTTTAACCCATGTAATACATGGGTCTATAACCTAGTCTATATAATAAATAAAGGATTTTTAATGACACGTGTCGCCTCCATATTCATTTTTATCATTTTTTTCTCGTCTCTCTCTCTTATTAAATGCACTTTCTATCTTTTAATAATAATATATTTTTAAAGAAAATAGTAATTATACTAATAAAACACATTTATTTTAAATTATATCTTATTATACAAAACTTTGAAATCTAATTATTTAACTTTTATTTTCAATCAAATAGTAAATGAAAGTCAAATTAAATTAAATAATAATTAACGTATTTTCGAAACTCAATTATTTATTAATTTTTACATATTTTGAATTTTGTTTTCAATCCTTAGTATATGTAATATATTTTTATTGATATTTTTTACCTCGTGTGTATGTAATATATATCCAATCTAAAATTAGAATAATTCCTTAATAATATTCAATAGATGTCGATTTTACCCTTTTATAAATATACTACTTTTTAATCTTTTTATTTTATTTTATTAGGTACAATTACCTATCATCGATGATCTTCATTCGCTGCTTCTGTGCGAGTATATCGCCAATTTTGGCAAGAATAAATTGATTTACGAAATCAACTCCCTCTTCGAAAAAAAAAAGAAACAAAAAAAAGTATTTTAACCCTTTCAACAATGAAATTAACTAGTTTTATACCGTAAACTGCATTTACTTTGATTTGTTTATGAGTACAAACAGTGAGCCCTCTTGAACAAAGGTCAAAGCCGTGATTATTTACCCACTTGAATTTATGCGTAGGCTTTTAACTTGTAAACCGAGCAAAAAATTAAAAGCTTTCATGGTCTCCTCCTGACCCTCTAACCCCTTCATTTTATTGACTTTCTTGATAAAATTAATATAGCACCGCCTTCTAACCCTCTAAACTACATAATAAATCTGAATAATCCAATATTAGCAACAAAGAATCACAAAAAGAGTGCATTGACACTTTGTCCATCATCATAAAAACTTAAGATAAAATCAAGAGCAATACAATTGTAACAATAGTTGAAACTACAGAAAACAGATAATTATACAGAGAAGTCATACAATAGATGTATATTGTATGGTGGTCGGAGATGGTGGTGGTGGTGGTCGGAGATGATGGTGGTTGCCGGAGATGATGGTGGTGGCCGGAGATGATGGTGCTGGTGAAGACAGAGGGTTAGTAAAAATAAATGTATGTTTAACAATTTGAGTCCCTGAGGGTATTTTGATTATTTCAGAAAAAGTTAACTGATAAACCATTTGGACTCAAATGAGCCTAAAAAATGAAACGTCAAGGTTAAAAAAGATGAATTTAAACATAAATAACTCAAATAGTTAAAATGGTCAAACGTGATATACTCCGGCACCTTATTGGGATTTAAAAACATTCCTACAATACACTTCCCACAAAAACCCTATTTTCCATCGCTTCATCAGTTTTCTATTCTTCCCCATTCTTCATCTTCATTAGTTCATTCCCTCATCGTCTGCGACTAATGAATCAACAGCAGCCTCACATAACTGCAACCGCCTCTTTTGGCCCTTTTCTGTTTTAAAAACTTTTGTTAAGTTCTTTTGATGCGGGATTTCAAATTTAGGGTTTAGTCACTAAAACCCCTTTAATTCGTTCTTGCCTCCCAACTTTGAAATTGATGCTTTTACTATGCACCCATTAATCCCAGTCTGATTTGGGTTTTCTTGGTTCTATGTTTCTGAAGCTGTTCTCCACCAAAAGGACTAATCTTTTTGCACGGAGTGTTCACCTGGGTAAGCATTTCAAATACCCACATCCTGAAGATATTATTTTTAATTCACTTTGTGTTAGTTTAAGGCAAAGAAAATGGAATTTCTTGGACAAAATAGGGTCTTCAAATCTCACAAACTCAATAGTGAATCGTGTAATTTTAGAGTTTCGGAAGTCACCAGAGTTAGCTTTAGGGTTTTACCAGAGGGTTGGAGAGCAAAAGGGTTTTTCTCCCTCACTAGATTGTGTTTGTATATTGATACATGTGATGGTTAACTGCAAAAGGTATGATGATGTATTAGATTTGATGAATAAGTTAACTCAAACAATGGGTTATTCTCATTTAGAGGTTTTGGAAGGACTATGGAATAGTTATGATGCTGAGATATCGTGCCCTGATGTATTTGATGCATTGGTTAGGGCTTCTACTCTTTTAGGTGACACTAATTGTGCTTATGAAGTGATTATAAAGTTGAGGATGGAGAAGGATTTTGATGTTTCAATTCATGCTTGGAACAACTTTTTGAATAGTCTTTTAAGGTCGAATGAGATAACTCATTTTTGGGGAAAGTATAAAGAAATGATTGCATATGGCTATTTAGAGAATGTTTATACAATGAATTTGGTTATACACGCCTTGTGTAAAGAAATGCTTTTATATGAAGCGATTAGCGTGTTTTACCGGATGTTAAAAGGTGGAATGTATCCAAATGTGGTTACTTTCAATATGATTATCAATGGGGCTTGTAAAATGGGTGACGTTGGTTTAGGGTTAAAGTTGTTTAGGAAGATGGGAATGTTGTCAATGGGCTTGGTTATGCCTAATTCAGTTACTTTTAATTGTCTCATTAACGGGTATTGCAAGTTAGGAGATATGGAAACCACAGAAAGCCTTAGAGATGAAATGAAGAAAATGGGCATTGAACCAAACTTAAGGACGTATGGGACTTTGGTTGACGGGTATTTGAGAAAAGGTTGTACAAATGAAGCGTTTAGGTTGTGTTCTCATATGGTAGATTACGGTTTTATTCCTAATAATGTCATTTATAATTCGATAATTCATTGGCTTTACTTTGGAGGAGATACTACCACCGCTTCTATTCTATTGTCGCATATGATAAAAACCAATGTTGGTTTCGATAAATTCACCAATTCTATATTGGTTAAGGGGCTATCTAGAAATGGGTTCTTGAATGAAGCACTTGGTTACCATAAATGGCTCGTGGGGAAGAATCTTGCGGATAAAGATCATTTCTTGGAAAATATTCTTGTTTATTATCTGTTTAGAGGTGGTAATGAATCTATATCAAAGGTGAAACAAGTTCTTGATGATATGGTTGATCGTGGGCTTACTCCAGATACAATCACATATGGTACTATGATTGATGCCTTTAGTAAACACGGGAGTATATCAAATGCAGTTCGTGTTTATGATGATATGATAAATATGGGAAAGAAACCAAATTTAGTGATCTATAATTCCATTGTAGATGGTTTGTCTAAGAACATTTCGATAGATGTAGCCAAGATTATGGTAGACGAGTTGAAGAAATTAAGCTTACTTGATGTTGTGACTTTAAACAGCTTATTAAATGGTTATTGTGCGAATTGGAAGGTTAATGAAGCGCTGAATTTGTTTTTTCAAATGCAAAAAGATGGGAAACTAGTGAATGAAGTCACATACAATATATTCATGAACTTTCTTTGCAAATTCGGATCAATTCAAGAAGCAAAGGAACTTATGGAGATGATGGTGACCCAGGGGTTGACTCCTGATTCTATTACATATACGATTCTTCTTACGAATGCTTGTAAGAAGATTAGCCCAGAAGAATTGGTTGAATTGCATGACAATTTGGTGGTCAAAGGAGTAATTCCAGATAGTCAAACATACGACACAATTGTTGGCCCGCTGGTTGAGAGGGAAAGTTTTGACCTTTGATCAATGTTTGTAATTGGATGAATGCATATACAACTAAAATGTACAGATGGTAATTTTCTTTTACTTTGATTTTATTGATGAAGTTAATTTCTTTATGGTTTTGATACATTTCCCCCTCTATTTTTGAGTTACCTATAGTGTTAATTACCAAAAGGACAGGCATACATCCTACCTTACATACATCTGCACAGATATGTGATATAAACCAAACTGTGCCAGTTTGTTTCAAGATTTCTCAAGTTAGCAATCAATGGTATCATGGATTGCCGTAGCCTTCACGTTTGTAAATGGTGCATCAAGTGTTGTACAAACACGTGTGATGTTTTTGTTAGTGTTATTAATATACAGTGAAATCTTTCAAGGGAAGTGAATCATTTTGAATGTGCATAATTATTTCAGGTTTTACCTTATGCATTGTAAATTGCACCTTCCCTGGTTTTTGTACATAAGACTATTTTCTGGAGCTTCAGATTTCCAATATGAGAATATCCATAGAAATGAGGTACTTAAGAGTTAACCTTTTAAATGGCCAAATTGCTATAGAAACTTGTACTATGTGCATTATAAGTTACACCTTTGGGTGACCATGATATGCTGAATCACTTATTCTAGCTCTAAGTTCCCATTTTTGAAGCATTCCCAATGAACGGTTGTACATTGTTTGTGGTTTGCAGGAGGCAAGTCATTTTAAATGGTCATATTGCTAAAGAGACTTGTACCCTTTTGTTGTATGAGTTGTACCTTTACACAATATACAAATACTAGATTTTGTGGGGAGCTCATGAGTGCATATGAATAAGCTGCTAATCTGTAAGGCTAGCACTCTCTCCAAACAAATGAAATTTGTGTATTTGAATCTATATAGTATACACGCATATATAAGTGAATATGAATAAGCTTTTTCACATCTTGTGTTGAGCTATGATGATTTTCTTGACTAGACCTTGATGCAACCCATCGAGCTAATGTAGAATAATATTTTTGAGAACCCTGGATAGCCAACCAAGTGAGCACCCTCCTCCAAAACCACCTATATATATCATTTGTGTTATTATTGGTGTTCACAGACCCAAAATCAGGTGCTAGCCCAGAAGAATTGTTATTAGGCCCAAAAAAACGGATTACAGCTTAAGCCCAAAAATATCCAGCCCAATACTTGGGAATCCAGCAGTTGCTGGAACTTCACACGGGAGATATGGAAAAAAAAACGGTTTGGATTCGTCATACTGGTGTCAAACCCGACCCGATCCTATATGCAAACCGGTTTGAACCAACCCGGTCCAGAACCCGATCCAAACCGCCGGTTTGAGATAGGTTTGGGATTTCCAGAATACAACCGACCCGACCTGACCTGATCCGGTTTGACCAAACCGGTTTGTACTGTTGGAAACCAAACTAGCCGTTAACTAGCCATTTTTGACGTTTTTTTCTTGTTTTTTTTAATCATTTTACCCCCCTATATGTTAGTATAAATAAGTATTTGATGTGTTGATTGAATCACAACACTCAAAAACATTCTCTACTCTCTTAAAACTCAAAAATACTCTAAAAAACTTTTAAAATATTCAATAAAAAAGTTAACTTTATTTTGTTTTATTTGTATTTTACAATATAAATAAAAACTAAAAAAAATATTATTTTTTTAATAAAAACCGTTTGGACCCGACCCGGTTCCAACCCTATCCGAATTGATTTCTATCAGGTTGGGTACTTCTAGTGCTCAAATCGGGTTGGACCCGACCGGTTTGGCCCTCAAAGCGGGTTGGACTAAAGTTGACCAAGCTGAATCAGGTTGGGACCCGAACCTGTTTTAGAAGAATTATATTGGTTTTGTTATTAAGACAAAAACCCGTTAAGCAACATTACTTTCCAAGAGCTGTCTTGAGTGCCGCTGTTCCAGGCAGCAAAATCATTGTTCGCATGAATTTCCATCCCAAATTCGTTGACGGTGGATTTTGATTGATTCTTATGAGATGGAAGAAGGTTTCGAGTGATTCAATTGAATATGAATAACAAGATCGCGAAGAAGTTTCTCGTCTACCTTAGTTTCCTCCTCTACCATGTTATTGAGGCTTCATGTGACACCCTCTAACCCCAAGTATTACAATAGTTTAGTAACCTTGAAATCAACTTAATACCATGCTTAGTAACCATGAAATCAACTTAATACCATGCATGGTGAAAGTTATTAATAGCTCGTTGTTAGACTAATCTTTTTAATAACTCAAAGTTGAAGGGCTAATTTCGTATTTATGTTTTTCTCAGATTTAGAGTCTATGATTTATTTGAGTTTTTGGGTCTAATAGTATTTGCATTGGGTTATAATTAGTTAAGAGTCTTTATTTGGTTTTAATTGTTTTGTGTTTATCTAAATGGGTATAGATAATTATAAAGTAGATTGGATTATCTATTTGTTAGGATTTGAGTTAGTTATATAAAACAATCGTATATGCATAAAAATATGATTTATATATACCAGTAGATTAAATCTCTTATTAGAGAACATATAAATTTATCTTATTATAATTTTTTTTAACGGCCAACAAACAGAAAATTGCCTAGGTACTCCGTACGGGGTGACCCGTTGGCAAAAGGCCACCGCCAGCTGGCCCAACCCAGCCGTACGGAGCCCTTAAGCGCCCCAAGTTATCTCCAGTTTCGGGGAAAACCCACCCGCCCGAAAGCCCACTGGTGGTAAAACCCGGACGCCCTTGGGATCGAACCGGAGATCACAAAGATTCGGTCTTCCTTCATTGAGCCACCATGCCCCCCCCCCAAAGTAATGCTTGTGAGGATAGAACATGAGTCTCTTTTAGAAAATCCAGTTTTTACTACCACTACACAATCTTATTATAATTACTTGTGTTGATGGAATTTAGGGAACCAAACATTAAGTTGAGAAATCAGGGGGCACATGAAGATATATGTAGGGTCATACTCATCCCTTCTCTACATATTTAAATATTCTCACAAGATTTTTTGTTAATGTACATGTAATGGATCATTTAAAAACTCCTAAATATTTTAAGAACTTGTGAGAACTTATCAAAAAAACAACCAAAATCATTTTTTTTGTTTTTACTACATTTATTATTAGAATACAACATAAAATCATGAATTTATATATGTAAATTTACATGTATTCATATATTAAAAAAATCTACACATGTGTAAGTGTTTACCATTTACCCATGTGTATAAATTTTTTTTAGAATAATTTATAGAGAAGAGATGAATTAATTGGAGATATAAAGGTAGTGAAAACAAAAAAATCGATTTTAATTGGTTTTTTGATAAACTCTCACGAGTTCTCAAGTATTTATAAGTTCTCAAGAGATCCTAATCATGTATGTATATACCATTCAACTTTATAAACCAAAAATAAAAATAAAAAGTCACGGTTTTTAAAAAATATTATGGCTCCAAATTTACTCCTTTATTCTATGTGTTGCTAATTAAACTCATTTTTAAAATAAGCAAAAATTAAGAATTTTTTGCAAATTATAGAGTATTTTTTTGTTGCTGTAATCTGTAGGACCAAAACGGTTATAAGACATTCAAAAATATATGTTGCAATATTTGTAGGACCACAGTTCACAAAGTCCAAAAGCTGATATGTAGACAAACATATATACAAGTAACAATAATAATTGATATGTACTACATATTGATTGGGAGGTGGTTAGTAGTAAAATAATTTTACCCCTCTTAACATTTGGTTTTTGTTATTATATCTTGTTTTATAAATATAATATTATATTATTTTATGAAAATAATTATTTGACTATTTACGAATCACGCCCATAATGAAATTCTTTGAGTGTATAATTTTTATGTTAATGTAAAATAATTTGTTTTAAATATTGTACTATTTTATCATACAGAATTCATATAAATAAAGGAGTAAAATTTTACATTGTGGAGTGAATATTAATATTATATATGGCCGGGTCCACTTGAAGAATTTCATTAAACTAGTGGGTTAACAAAACTTAAATGGAAAAATAACGTTAATAAAAAATAAACTTAAAACTAAAATATTAAAAGAAGAAAAAAAAAACAAAAAAAATAGGGGTGGGTTTTTATTTTTACAACTTTGATACACGACTTGCCTAGTCTCCATGACTCGATCTGCCAAAGGCACAATCTGCACACACTTTGGACACACGAATCCCAGTGTTGGGTCACTATCTTTCTAAAGCAAGATCATCCTGATCAACGTACAAGTTTTCATGTATAATGTGCAAGTCGTTATAAAAAAACACAGAAGCTCGCCAATCTATAACTTTAATGCATAATTTATAAGCTATTTATCATTATCTATGTGTTAAAAAAAATTATATCTTCCTAACACCTATAAGGCATGTGGATTGTTTTCATTCAAATTAAACCAAAATATCCGAGCTTTAAAACGTGATAGTAACTTTTACCTTATTTATTTATATAATTACTAGTTTAGACCCCGTGTAACACACGGGTTAAAAATTATTAATACATAAATTTCTCAAATTTTATTTATTTATTTTACAGGTGTAAAAATGTATTACTATACATATATTAAGGATAGAAAATACAATTCAAAATATATAAAAAATAATATATAACTGGGATTCGAAAATACGTCAAGTACTATTTAATGTAATTTGACTTATAAAAATTACATAATTAGGTTTTAAAGTTTTTATAGTAAAGGATAATTTAAAATAAATGTGTTTTATTAGTATAATTAGTAATTTATTAAAAGATATGAGTGCATTTAATAAGAGAGAGGGGCGGGAAAAAAATGATGAGATTGAATATGGTGGCGACACATGGCATACAAAAACCTTTATTTATTATATAGTATAGATTAGTATTTTTTTTCTTTAAATATATATTAAAAGATAGAAGTACATTAAATAGGAGAGAGATGCGAGAAAAAAATGATAAGAATGAATATGGAGACGACATGTGACATGCAAAAACCTTTATTTATTATATAGTATAGATAATAATAATATGGATGTGTGCAAATCTCTATGTGCATTCCCCCTTTGAAGCAGTGTAAATGTTGCTCAGTTGTCTTTCTCTGTCATTGGATAAGGTTACGTTTTCAACAACCAATCAATCTTCACCACATTTAGATCCACCCTTTCAGATTTTTTAACTACATATTTACCTAATTATTTTATTAAATTATAACAAATAATTCATCTTATATTTAAGTTTAAACCCAGAACCTCTTATGATTATTCTTTTCACCCACATAAACATATGTGCTGATATTAGACAACATATCATTATTGACTCAAATATGTAATCGTTATCATATCAAGATAGTTATATATTTATCAATGTGATAACTTTAACCGTATCAATAATATTTTATAAGAGGTTTGATTTTGATATGATATTAAAGTTATATAATTCTTAACTTTATCCATAACTTGTGAACCGGATACCCTACAGTTAAGTCATATCACTGAGTATTATCTTTAAAACACTTAACTTTCATTTTAAAACATACAACAGAAGTATTAACTCAATCGTATTTGACGTTTAGTAACATTATCGTTATAAACTTTACCTTGCATGGGGATTCGCGTACTGAGCATATCACCCCCTCGTCGCTCACGGCCAAGTAACCAACCAAAACCCTAATCGGGTTTCTCTACTACACACGCAAACAAACACACATATAACATAAACGAAGATTACCTTGGTTGAATGTGGAGTTCTCTGCTTGGAACCGGACACCCTACGTTTAGTAACATATGGGCATTATCGTTATAATATTTTAAAACAAACACACCCAAAGACGTTTAGTAACATTATCGTTATAATATTTTATAAGAGGTTTGATTTTGATATGATATTAAAGTTATATAATTCTTAACTTTATCCATAACTTGTGAACCGGACACCCTACGTTTAGTAACATATGGGCATTCGCCTGCACACCAAAACGAGTAGCACCGCTCCCAAGCTAAGATACGTTGCCCATGAATTTCACATTCAAAACAATCTAACGTACATACAAAGTCAGCTACATTTAGTGAGTTCTAATATTTTGTTTTAAAAAGAAACCTCTTCAGGGCTTTTGACACACCCCGAACTCATCACTGTCCCCCCTAGACATTGTCACATTTAGTGACTTCCCGAAGGACCTCGTCCTCCACACTCTCGTTTGTCGTGTCACAAACACAATACCCGCGCGTGTCACAAGGACAACGACACAATAACAATACTCGTCGTGTCACAAGGACAACGACACAATGCTCACACAAGTAACACATAGCATCACACATGCACAACTATGACTCGTTACCTAAACATATACCATGTGTGACATTTCAAAATTTCAGTTATAATATTTTAACACGTAAAAATTTTAACATTTTATTCCAAATACGCACACGTGTATTTAACCAAGATTATACAAAAGGGTGTTTACAAATTTCAACATATGTATTTTTTTTAATTAAAGTCTTAAAAATATATGAAAAAGTATATCAATTAATTTTAATAAATTAAAATGATGGTATAAATTTATCCTGTATTTATAAACAATTTAGATTCAATAATATACAAGTGTATTTGTTCAATTTAATGTGTTAATAATATATAAATTATGTATTTTTAATTTAAATATTAAAAATATTTGAGTTTTATAAAATACTATAAATTTATTAATTTAAAATAAATGACTTTGTAAACAAATGAAATGATTTGATAAAAAAAAAATAATAATAATAATAATAATAATAAAAAAAAATATAATAATAAGTTGATTTATATAAAATAATTTATTTTAATAAAATAAGTTTATAAAAAAAAACACATAAGGGACTATTAAGGGACAAATCAAACCTCAGGGACTTATCAGTAATATTCGCAGGGTCTGTTTAAAACGTTTTCAAATCCCAGGGACAAAAGTTGCCAAGTTACATTTCGTTTTGCCGGTCACCTTTTTCCTTTGTCCGGCGGACCAAGAGCTTTCCGGCGAGCCCCGACAGCCTTGTCCCTCTGCACCTCCACACCTAAAACCTACACCATCATACTCGCCTTCCTCGTGCGATCTTGTTCCCCCGACCAATTTACCTTTTCATCATCAAAATCCCACGACACCATAAATCCTCCGAAGACAAACCTATGAAATTCGACCGACACGCAGTACCTCCACGATTAAAAACGGTCTCGTTAGTTTCATAAGACCTGTCCGAACCCAATTGTGGAGCCAATTTCTGGTTCCATCATACGGATTTCCTTCGGGTATAAAAACCATTGCCGGTCCCTCTCAAACCCCATTCTCCCTCGTATCGCCCTCTCTCTCTAAATTGCCATCACCCTCAGACTCGTACCCTCCTTCCGAAGCCCCACTCCTAAATTGGTGTTCCAATTCGACCCCAAGGCCTGGTTCCAACTCTAAGTATTTTCGGCTTCGTTCGCGACTTCGCAGGCCACATCGGTTCAGGTTTACCATTGATTTTCATCCCTTAACCTTCGTTTAACTGGATGCTAACGATTTAGAGCATCATCTAGACCATATCCCACTGATTCCCGGCCAAACGAGGATGCCCGGACACGAGTCCCGGTCGTTGCCGAGAACCAGTGGTCAATCCGCTTATAAGTTATAATTTATTTAACGTATACCTGACCAGCGATGGGCTATAGCCCGGCTGGTCAGTGTCGTGTGCGATGAACGAATTGTCCCGGGTTCGAAACCTATGGCCTCCGGCCCAACCCCCGTTTTCTCATTTTAAACCTTCTGGACCCGTTTCTGAACCCGGATTCGGGTCTGGGCCGACCCGGTCCGACCCATTTTACTAATTTAATCTTATTTTATTATAAATATATTAAAATAAACAATTTAAATCAATTGTATTTCCTTATTTTTACTTATTTAAATTGTTTTAAAATCCATTTAATTATTTTAACGTATTTTAATATTCTTTTTACACAATAAATGCTAAAACGAGTCGGTTACTCGTTCGTTTATTTTGAAACCGATTAAACAAATTTTTATAAACCATCCCATTTTTTTGTATTATTTTATAAACTTATTAAAATACGTTTTAGTATATAAAATGATCTTTTTTTTTTTTAAACCGTGTAATATTTTTATAAACTTATCAAAATACCTTTTAATATATATAATGTCCCATTTCTAAATCTTGTAATATTTTTATAAAACTTATCAAAATACCCTTTTAATATAAACAATGTCCCACCTTTATAAATCTTGTAATATTTTTAATAAACTTATTAAAAACAAATTTTAATACATATAATATGATTAGTCAAATAAAGAATTTTCTTTTATTTGTTATACATAAATACATTAAACATAATAAATACTTGTTTAAAACAATATATATATATATTTATGAGTTAAAGTTTTACAAAACCGTTATTATCTTCTACTCTATTTTATACAAATAAATATTAAGGATATTATTATAAAACCTATATTCATTAGATACGAATACGCTCATACAAACATACAATAATACATATTTATCTACATAGGATTTCATCGTGCTTAGTTTTCAACACCCTTATCACCCGCACTCGTGGATTGTAACATCCGCTAGCCAGGTGAGTTACATATCCCCTATTTACATTTTTATACATTTTGGGGTGAAACGTAATCTGTGCATACTTACATACAATTCAACTTGTGTTTACATGTGTAGATCATTGTGCTTTTGTGCTTGATCACTTGTTATGCTATGAATACTTTTAGGATGGTTTAAATTATGTGTAACCCACATAGTCTTGATTCCATGCCTATCACTTTTAGGGTAGCGGTATGCTATGCCTATCACGTTAAACCTTTGTGCTCATATACATAATTACATGCTTACAATTGGTATACATATAGTGAATTCTCCACATTATGCCATATCATACCATGTCAAACTATGAATTGTATAAACGTTTTTAACTAAACTTTTACTTCATTTAAACATATGTAAACTCACCAACTCTCGTAGTTGACACTTGTTTTGGATTACGTTTCAGGTGAAGATATGTGATTTTGTGACTATGTGTTGAAGGTGCTACACATAAGGCTTTTGGACCTAGTAAAATAATTATGTGTAATATTCTAGAATAGGGTGTTGTAACTTGAATTGTATTTGGATATTTGGTATTTAAATCCCATTAATGAATTATGCAACCTTAGTAGATCATGTGCTTATGAACAATCATCACATTGTCCGCCTCGATGATTCCGCCATCGGTCGGGGTGTGACAGATTGGTATCAGAGCCATGGTTATAGGGAATTAGGTTATTAGACACGATGACCTAGACTATAACCTTAGGACTCCCTTTTTATGTGTTACATGCTAAATGATTATTTGCTATGTGAATTATTTGTAGTTAGATATTATTTGAAGTTTGGTATATGAGACTTATACACATACATACAAGGCTTAAATACATGATACATACTTTACATACACATTTGACAAACAAACTTATGCCAACAAATACACTACTCATCCTTATCCATACTCTTTCGTAATCCTTATAAATTGCAACATTCCTACACATTTTATATTCATAGACTCTCAAATCTATTAAAATCTCGAAAATCTCGTCAATGACTTAATCTCCTGAAACCAGTAAAAGACACGTGCAATCTGGAAGGGTGACACCTGTACATTGGGTTTTCTGTCTAGGAAAGCATTTCGTATAAATCCAAATAAACGGACCCGTATGCTTTCCTGGGAATTCCTGAAGTGAGTGTTTATCTATAGGCTAAAGCATGTCTCTTTGAAAGTTTCGGGAAATTAATTAACGTTGATAAGTCAATGTATTCGCAAGGATACAATCCGAACTTAAACTCAAATTTGGGGACATTATAGCAAGATAGGAAGAACTAGACGAACATGCAAAACAAATCATTACTACGGGTGCACACGTAATAACGATTTGTAGTGCATGCGAATCCCGGCCATTCCTATTGCGCGAATAATGATCTATGTTATCATATCCTCCCAGGAATAGATTTCACGACTTATTTCCCCTACCCTTAGTGTTATAAATTTTGAATGAATTATGTGATAGTTTTAGTCAAAACATACATACATTATCACGCGACTTGATGAGTGTCATCTCGCGTTCCTACTTGCATTATTGTGAACAGCCTACCAACTGTGGCATATACATGCCTATTTTATCCGAAGTCTCATAAGTTCTTGTCTTTTCTTATGATACTTATAGAATGCCTCCCCGTCGCGCGGTTAATGCTAACTCTAGCAACTCCAACGTTGACCTTGCTGCACTACTTACTCAACTAATAGGCCAAATGATCCAAGCTAACAACAACAGTGATGGGTCTAATACGCAAGGGAATGGTGCAAACCCACCGTACTGCACATTCAAGCACTTCAATTCTTGCAACCCCACCAAATTCTTCGGGACAGAAGGTGCTACTGGCCTTCTTCAATGGTTTGAAAGTATGGAGAGTACTTTCCTAAACAGCGATTGTCCCGACAACCTCAAAGTCCGTTATGCTGCCAGCGTCTTCCAAAAACGAGCACTCACCTGGTGGAACGGTGAGAAACGTACTCGAGGCAACGAATCTGCTATGTCCTTGTCTTGGGACGAAATGAAACGACTTATGACTGACGAGTTCTGTCCTCGCAACGAAATAAGGAAGCTCGAAGCTGAATTTTGGGATCTCACCCAAGATAGCGGAGAGAATTTGGCTTACACCACTCGTTTTCAAGAACTAAGTCTGCTCGTGCCCCACATGGTTACTCCCTTAGCGCGGGGAATTGAGAAATACATAGGTGGACTGCCTATGCCGCTCCAAGACACCGTATTGGGAAGTAATCCCTCCACTCTCGAAGACGCTATCCGTTTGTCTGCTGTGTTGACTGACAATCACGTCAAAGCGGGTACCTTATTTAGGAAGGGTGCCGAGAAAGTGGTCAACAAAACTGCTACTTCCGTGCCCGTCAAAGACGAAGAGCCCAAATCTTCCCATCACGATAGGAAGCGCAAGGCCCAAAACTTTGCGACCATCACTCCTGCCATACCTGTGACCCAAGTTACTCCTGCGGGTCAAATTCTGAGGAATTATGTAGGTTCATTTCCCCAATGCCCTACTTGCAAGTATCACCATGCCCCGCATGCTACATGTCGTCTATGCTCAAAATGTGGACGCTATGGACACGTTGTTACTACTTGTCGTGCTCGCACTATCGTCAATCAAGCTACTCAAGGCAATCATCCAGTGCCACTCACTGTCACCTATGGACGGGCCTGTTACGAATGTGGAGACCCAAACCACTTTCGAAACCAATGTCCAAAACTTCAAAATCAAGGTGGTCCTCGTGGACGAGCCTTTAATATAAATGCTAACGAGGTTCCGGCCAATGACGACACTGTCAACGGTACGTTCCTTTGTTCACTATCTTTATACATCCGTTTTATTCATTATTCAAAATTGTGTCTCTTGTTGTTAACCAACTATTTGCTAAACAACCAACCAATTTTGATAACTCGTATATCATAGAAATAGCGAATGAGAAATCATTATAACCCGTGATTGCACATAACAACTATGCTATCACCATTCATCTCATTCCTATACTTTTGTGAAACAAATCCATTATTCAGTCATTCAACTTACTAGCTCTGCCAAAGTTTACTTAAATTGTTGAAGTCTAAATCTTAGTATTTATGCGCGGGGAATCCCCGGTATATCAAAGGGGTGGTGGGTTAGCCGCTGGTACACCCTATACATAAACCCACTTGATATAACAAGTATAAACCATGCATAAGTACTAGGAGGAGGACCGGTTTTTGAAAATGTTTTTGCAAATTTTGAAAATATGAACACCCGTGGGGTGGAGTTTTTTTTTAAGGAAAATGCCATGTCACAAGATGATTGACACCAATATTGCTAAGTGTAGGTGCTAGTAGTTTACATTCATGCGTTGTATGAACAATCGTATGCATAAATCTCATTGTGCTATTAGATCATTTAGTCGACAACTCGACTCAAATTAACATCGTCATCCGTTATCATACGTTATTTCCCCGCTAAATCTTTCTCTGGTGAGTAATTCCATTCTAAGTCTTGGCATCCCTTTTTCAAATCAAATTTCGGGACGAAATTCTTTCAACATGGGGAGACTGTGACATTTCAAAATTTCAGTTATAATATTTTAACACGTAAAAATTTTAACATTTTATTCCAAATACGCACACGTGTATTTAACCAAGATTATACAAAAGGGTGTTTACAAATTTCAACATATGTATTTTTTTTAATTAAAGTCTTAAAAATATATGAAAAAGTATATCAATTAATTTTAATAAATTAAAATGATGGTATAAATTTATCCTGTATTTGTAAACAATTTAGATTCAATAATATACAAGTGTATTTGTTCAATTTAATGTGTTAATAATATATAAATTATGTATTTTTAATTTAAATATTAAAAATATTTGAGTTTTATAAAATACTATAAATTTATTAATTTAAAATAAATGACTTTGTAAACAAATGAAATGATTTGATAAAAAAATAATAATAATAATAATAATAATAATAATAATAATAATAAAAAATATAATAATAAGTTGATTTATATAAAATAATTTATTTTAATAAAATAAGTTTATAAAAAAAACACATTTAAAACTTAATATTAAATTAAATTGATTTAAAAGAAATTAAATTAATTTGTTTAATAAAAAGTTTAGGGGTCATTTTGTAACTAATCAAACTTAAAGGTTTGTAGAGAAACTAAGTTAAGGGACTATTAAGGGACAAATCAAACCTCAGGGACTTATCAGTAATATTCGCAGGGTCTGTTTAAAACGTTTTCAAATCCCAGGGACCAAAGTTGCCAAGTTACATTTCGTTTTGCCGGTCACCTTTTTCCTTTGTCCGGCGGACCAAGAGCTTTCCGGCGAGCCCCGACAGCCTTGTCCCTCTGCACCTCCACACCTAAAACCTACACCATCATACTCGCCTTCCTCGTGCGATCTTGTTCCCCCGACCAATTTACCTTTTCATCATCAAAATCCCACGACACCATAAATCCTCCGAAGACAAACCTATGAAATTCGACCGACACGCAGTACCTCCACGATTAAAAACGGTCTCGTTAGTTTCATAAGACCTGTCCGAACCCAATTGTGGAGCCAATTTCTGGTTCCATCATACGGATTTCCTTCGGGTATAAAAACCATTGCCGGTCCCTCTCAAACCCCATTCTCCCTCGTATCGCCCTCTCTCTCTAAATTGCCATCACCCTCAGACTCGTACCCTCCTTCCGAAGCCCCACTCCTAAATTGGTGTTCCAATTCGACCCCAAGGCCTGGTTCCAACTCTGAGTATTTTCGGCTTCGTTCGCGACTTCGCAGGCCACATCGGTTCAGGTTTACCATTGATTTTCATCCCTTAACCTTCGTTTAACTAGATGCTAACGATTTAGAGCATCATCTAGACCATATCCCACTGATTCCCGGCCAAACGAGGATGCCCGGACACGAGTCCCGGTCGTTGCCGAGAACCAGTGGTCAATCCGCTTATAAGTTATAATTTATTTAACGTATACCTGACCAGCGATGGGCTATAGCCCGGCTGGTCAGTGTCGTGTGCGATGAACGAATTGTCCCGGGTTCGAAACCTATGGCCTCCGGCCCAACCCCCGTTTTCTCATTTTAAACCTTCTGGACCCGTTTCTGAACCCGGATTCGGGTCTGGGCCGACCCGGTCCGACCCATTTTACTAATTTAATCTTATTTTATTATAAATATATTAAAATAAACAATTTAAATCAATTGTATTTCCTTATTTTTACTTATTTAAATTGTTTTAAAATCCATTTAATTATTTTAACTTATTTTAATATTCTTTTTACACAATAAATGTTAAAACGAGTCGGTTACTCGTTCGTTTATTTTGAAACCGATTAAACAAATTTTTATAAACCATCCCATTTTTTTGTATTATTTTATAAACTTATTAAAATACGTTTTAGTATATAAAATGATCTTTTTTTTTTTAAACCGTGTAATATTTTTATAAACTTATCAAAATACCTTTTAATATATATAATGTCCCATTTCTAAATCTTGTAATATTTTTATAAAACTTATCAAAATACCCTTTTAATATAAACAATGTCCCACCTTTATAAATCTTGTAATATTTTTAATAAACTTATTAAAAACAAATTTTAATACATATAATATGATTAGTCAAATAAAGAATTTTCTTTTATTTGTTATACATAAATACATTAAACATAATAAATACTTGTTTAAAACAATATATATATATATATTTATGAGTTAAAGTTTTACAAAACCGTTATTATCTTCTACTCTATTTTATACAAATAAATATTAAGGATATTATTATAAAACCTATACTCATTAGATACGAATACGCTCATACAAACATACAATAATACATATTTATCTACATAGGATTTCATCGTGCTTAGTTTTCAACACCCTTATCACCCGCACTCGTGGATTGTAACATCCGCTAGCCAGGTGAGTTACATATCCCCTATTTACATTTTTATACATTTTGGGGTGAAACGTAATCTGTGCATACTTACATACAATTCAACTTGTGTTTACATGTGTAGATCATTGTGCTTTTGTGCTTGATCACTTGTTATGCTATGAATACTTTTAGGATGGTTTAAATTATGTGTAACCCACATAGTCTTGATTCCATGCCTATCACTTTTAGGGTAGCGGTATGCTATGCCTATCACGTTAAACCTTTGTGCTCATATACATAATTACATGCTTACAATTGGTATACATATAGTGAATTCTCCACATTATGCCATATCATACCATGTCAAACTATGAATTGTATAAACGTTTTTAACTAAACTTTTACTTCATTTAAACATATGTAAACTCACCAACTCTCGTAGTTGACACTTGTTTTGGATTACGTTTCAGGTGAAGATATGTGATTTTGTGACTATGTGTTGAAGGTGCTACACATAAGGCTTTTGGACCTAGTAAAATAATTATGTGTAATATTCTAGAATAGGGTGTTGTAACTTGAATTGTATTTGGATACTTGGTATTTAAATCCCATTAATGAATTATGCAACCTTAGTAGATCATGTGCTTATGAACAATCATCACATTGTCCGCCTCGATGATTCCGCCATCGGTCGGGGTGTGACACCATGTACGTGCACCCACCACAACACCTCCTAATCGTACCCACATGACATGTAGACTCATCCCGACTAACTCATAACACGACATACACAGATCATCACGACTCTTGTTCGCACATCCTAAGGACCCCGTAACAACCCCTTAGCTTCATTATTACATAATGATCTCATAAAACACTTCAAGTTTAAATCATAACTCGTAATACGTTCGTTTAATAAAACATGCGAGTATGTACGATACCCCCAAATCAGTAAAACGTTTAAAAGAACAGGGGATTAGAAACTCACCGTTACGAAGATCCAACTCCTGAACTGCGACGGTCTCCTAGCACGAGACCCGAACCTGTCAATGTACGATGACATAGTCAGAGTACGTTCTAAACATGTGTCAATTACGGATAAATATAAATGGTTCATGCACTCGTCTCATCCGCACACCCCTTCATCCATGCAAAACCCTAGTTCCACGTGTTCGCTCAAACCGGTTTATCCTGGACCCGTTTAGAACCCGCATGCATGCACGTACACATGCCATGCAAAAACCCTAGCCTCATAGGTCACACGTACACGAATCCCCATGCACGTCCAAACCTCGTCATGCAAACCCTAGGCTCACAAACCCTAATCGGGTGTAGCCCGACTCCGTCCTATTCCTCGTTCATTCCCGTGAACCACCACCACCATCGGGTTTCACTACCATACATCTCCCGCCGTGTACCACCATCGTGTTCCGTCACCTTTCTAGCCACGAGAAACCCCATCCGATTTCTCTTTTCACGTCAAAACAGCATTACCACCTACTCCGCCGTCCGCCGCCGGGAATCACCACCGCCCACTTCCGTGACCACTGACACCTCCCCCTGCTGCCATCGTCATCCCCGGCTATCCCCAAAGCCACCACCACATTCATCTGTCACCCTCCTCTCTCTCTCCCCCCTCTCTCTCTTTTCTCCTTCTCGGTCGTCGGTCTCCACTCCACTCCGGTCACCACCATCGCACGCCACCACCACCAACATAGTCGGCCACCGCCATCTTAGCCCCTCCCCCCTCGTCGCTCACGGCCAAGTAACCAACCAAAACCCTAATCGGGTTTCTCTACTACACACGTAAACAAACACACATATAACATAAACGAAGATTACCTTGGTTGAATGTGGAGTTCTCTGCTTGGAACCGCCGTGAAATCACCTCTTTCCGACCTCCGATCTCCTCTCCCGTCGCTCCCAGCCGTCGCACACCCTCCCCAGGCCGAATGGCTTAGGGTTTCTCCTAAACTTTGCTTTTAAGTGTTAAAAGGTTACATCCGGGTCCCTGCATTTCCCCTTTTGCGCGTTTTAATCTCGAACTGTTCCCCTGTTGGCCAACTGAGTCCCTCGTTTTCCAAAATTTCAGTTATTGCGTGAAAACCTTGCTAACCGGGTCCTTTTATTTCCATGAATAGAGTTTTACGTGAAAACCCTCGTCAAACGTCTCGTTTACCGTAGATTCGGGTCACCCATTGGTCCGAATCATTAATATATGGTAGGTTTTCGGGATTTTACAAGTTGGCATTGTCACCTAAGCTTCAACAACATCCGATGCGAAGCGTATCTTTGTCTTTACTTTTTGGGCCCCAATGACGTGAAATGTGTCACTAGTATGATGTTATCTTTCATACAGCATGTCTTAATTTCTGATTTTCATAATGTACCTCATGTGTGTGTGTATATATGTATATATTTTGTGTTTGTTAGTTATATCTATCTATCCAAACACCACCTCAAGAACAAAGGATTTAATTAGGTAACAAATAACAAGAAACACATGTCCAGTTTTGTTTTTCCTTTCCAAGATAGCAAAATCTATGGGTTTTTAGACCTTTTTTTTTTCAAGAACTATTTCAAGCAAAATTCCAGCTACACCAAACGCCTTTTCTCCGTAGTTAGGTAAAATATGGTCTCTTGTATCTTTATTTTACCTCTCTTTCTCTCTCTCTCTCTCTCTATACATACGTACATACACACATTCATATTCATATCATGCATTCATTCTTGTGAAGAGTGAGTGAGATTCTCTTCTAGTTTTTACCGTTATTATGTGTTGGTTCTCAAACATCAAACTTCTGATATTTGTACTTTAAGGTGGTATTTTGAGTATTGAGTAAAACTTCTAACCTTATAGCATTTATGTTAGAGAAATCATAAATACATACATTTTTAGGATATTTATATGATAGTAATAAAATCATACAAGTTTTTGTATTTATATCTATAAAAATCACGAACAAGTTTCTTGTTTGCACTTTTTTTTTGTTTAATTTGCCTAAAAACATACTTTTTTGAACATGTAACTCACACCGTATAAAACTACTCCAAAATCTACATAAATCTTTATTATCTACATAAATCTTTATTATGAGATTAAAAGTCTCAATTGAGAAAAAAAATATATTTATTTATGATTTTCTCGTGTTATGGGACTAGAAGATAATATTTTTTTCCCTTTTCTTTGATTTTATTTTCCCCAAAGCCCATCTTTAGATTCTTGAAAGAAGTGCTTCTTTTGCTCTCTTGGAATTTTGCAAAACCACAGGAAATAAATGAGAGCTTTCACTGTTTTTATTAACCTTTTCAAGTGTCTTTGGCTTCTTGTGTTTATGTGCTTTCACATTTGAGAAAATCTTTGAAAAACCTCTCATCTTTTGGAGTTGGAAAAGACACTGGGAAGCAAGCGTTTTGTTGTTAGTTTCTTTGGTATGCACACAAGCACACTCACACACAAAGCACAAATCTTTGGTAATTTATCTTGATTATAAACACAAAATTGCTATGTGGATTTGGTGCTAATTTTTTTTGGTTGTATTTTAGTTTTGTTAAAGAGTGAAGCTATGTCAGATAGGCATGAGAAGAGTTTGACGGAAGATCAAGATTTTCAAGAAGAAGATGTGTGGGGTGTTGTGAAGGAAAGAGAAGAAGAATCAAACAAAGAAGTTAGTAAACCCTATAAGATCAAGAAAAGATCATCATCATGTGTATGGACATCCCATGATGGAGCAAGAATGATACCAAGGTTCAATGAGGGTAAGCAGCAACAATCTTCAGCTCCAATGGGTATCCCTGACTGGTCAAAGATTTACAGGGAAAGAAGCAAAGGTTCATGTGATAGACGATGCTATGAAGATGATCATGTTGACGACGATGATGGTGTGATGGTGCCACCACATGAATACATTGCCAGACGGCTCATTACTACTTCTTCTATGTGTGAAGGTGTTCGGACTACGCTCAAAGGAAGGGACCTTAGCAAATTGAGGGACGCTATTTTGACCAAAACTGGTTTCTTATAAGGCTAATTGAATTTTAATAATCCAAACCATGACTTATTGACCGATAATATTCCACGTCAACAATTTGACTAGTGACACTCCTAACTTTTACTTTATTTTCCAAAGGCAATCGTAGTATATAGCATAATCATCTTAAATTTACACTTAATTTTAACTCGATTTCGTTTGTAAGTTTTCTCCATTCATTTATAATTATCATTGTGAGTGAAATCGAGTGAAAATTAAGTGTAAATCTTTAATGATTATGCTACTAGGGTTGCTCTTGACAACGAAAAAGAAAGTTACGAGTGTCATTGTATGAATTATTATCGGTCAATCAATGGGTAATAGTTTAAATTATTAATTTCCAATTTGCCTTCTTAGAATAGCCTTCCATCTATGTCATCCATCCCACCATCATCATCAACATTACTACCACCATAATCAACCTTGTTGTAAAACATCTATTAAAGTGTTAGAAAGAGTTATTGAAAGTTACACATGTGTAGAAGGTCGTTTGGACCACTTTTCTAAAAAGGAAACTTTAATTGTTCATATTTTGTATGTATATGTTATAAAGGTCTAAAATAGGTTAAATAGGTTTATTACTATATGAATAGATGTCTTATGCAAGAATATGTAATTTGAAATGGTATTATGACGTGTTTTGAAGGACCTTGCTAAATAAGGAAACTTTATTAGTTTGGGAACTTCACCTTTGCTTGAAATAGAAATTGTATGCATAAGAATCATGTCTATGATATGTTACTAGTATAATTTCATGTATAACTTGTTTAATTGAGCTATGACACCTAAGGTGTATCAAAACCCTAATTGCCCAAAAAGGGAAATTTTGCTATGTTAAGAACTATGGTATAGTAATGACATGTTATGATTCTTGTTCAAATGAATTAAAATATTGTTAATAGGCTACTTGTGTAATGACATAACTTATGTGGATGATTGGTTAACATGTATGAAATATACCATGAGGATGTACAAATGCAATGTTACTTGTCACATGTTACTTACTTATGCAATTACTTAAGACTATGTGTTACCATCTATGTTATGAATATATGCAACTAAGTTACTTAGTATGTGTTACTTAGGTAGTACTTGTATGTTACTTATGCGTTGCTCATATGTTACTTATGTGCTACTTGTACATGTTTTCACCATGTGTCACCAACGGGTCGTCGTGTCACATTGGTCAACATTAGTCAACATTGGTCAACACTAGTCAACATTAGTCAACATTGGTCAACATTAGTCAAAGTTGGTCAAACCTTGGTCAAAGTTGGTCAAACCTCGGTCAACTTTGGTCAAACCTTTTCAAAACGTCAATGTAACCTTTCAACGTTGAGTCGTTTGGATGAATGTGGTTACATAAACCATGTTTACTTTCATAGACCTTATAGCCTTACTATTCCTAGGGCTCGGTTAGGTCGGTTATCCGGAGTTGCTAGATTTCTCGTGTTACTTTCATACTTCATTCACCTCATTCCTAGGTGAGTTTTCACGGCCCCATTTTACTTACTTTTTCATTTGGGGGAGATACATGCCAAACCATTTTCTTACTTAGTCGTATGATGATTACTTTGATTTCGCTTTAATATATATAAGTGGGTGCATTTCCCGCACATAAAGTCCTCTCATATTCGAACCGTTAATTATTACATAAAGCGAGGTGATTCATGAACAGTACTATTGGGTTTAACAACCCCCACTCGGGTTAGTCGCGCTAACTTTGACTAGGAGTCAAACGAGTGCATAATTGACCTAATCCATTGCGTGCTGGGCACGTAAGAGGCAAAATGCTAGTTTATGCATTCCTTCGTTGAGCTTCGGTTTCGGTGTTGCTTATATAGTTAATGTTTATTGTCTGATCAACAATCGAATCACTAGTATACATACGTACTGTTATACTGTTTTTCATTCTGTTTCTATTACTTAAACGTGTGAACTCACCAACCCTGTATTGACACTTTAAGCATGCTTATCTCAGGTCGCTAAACATTCACGCATGGACTAGGATTGCATATCTGGAGTTACATTTCATGTTTTCATTTAGAAGCTAGGTTTATGGGAACCTAATTTGTTATGCTTCTGTATTTTGCTACTTTGCTTTCGCACTTTACTTTCCGTATTTTCAAACTCTGTATTACTTATTTATTTTTGTATGATGTTCAAACGGAAAGTCTTTTTGAAAACCATTTAGAGGTCGTTCGGACTGACCGGGACTGATGATCCTTGACAGTCACAACCTGCGGGTAACCCGCTGTGGAATTTCAGGGTGTGACAAATAACCGGTTTATAATCGGTTAAAAAACTGGTTTATGCATACCCGGTTAATAATCGGTTTGTGTAATTAAATCCCCAAACCGGTCCCTAACTCTAACTGACGGGTTGGATTGGTTACAAACAAGTTCTTGAATATCTCATTTGAAAAATGGTTTGGTTATTTTGTTGACATCTACTTATTATTACAGAACTAGAAAATACGACCCGTGCGTTGCGGCGGGGCCGTACGGTGACATTAACATGTTTAAGTACATAATTAAAGGTCACGCGATGCGGCGAGTTTGCACACCTCGTTATGCGTGCTGCGACGATGACAATAACGTGACTAAGTACATAAAAGAAACGTATGAAGTTGCTACGACTCGGTTCTGGAGATCGAAAAATAGATAAATTGACACGCGAATAGAAGTTAACATTGAAAAGACAATTTCGTTAAAAAAAGTTAGTAACAAAGTAAAAACAAAATAAAAATAGAAAAAACTAAATTTTACAAACGAATATAAAAAAAGTAAAAGAAAAAAGAAACAAAATTTGAAGGATAAACTTGAGAGTTTAGAAATTTGAGGGGTAGAGTTGAAAATTTTATCCAGGGGTAAACTTAAAACTTTAAAAACTTGAGAAATATATTTAAAAATTTAAAAAGTTGAGGGGTAGTATATGAAAATTGAGAAAGTTGGAGGGTTATTATTAAACCTTTGTCGGTGGACTTTATATATATATACTATATAATAAATAAAAGTTTTTTCATGCCACGTGTCGTCTCCATATTTATTCTCATCATTTTTTTCCGTCTCTCTTTTATTAAATACACATATATCTTTTAATAATAATATATTTTTAAATAAAATACTAATTATACTAATAAAACACATTTATTTTAAATTATATCTTATTATAAGAAACTTTAAAACCTAATTATATAACTTTTATTTTCAATCAAATAGTAAATGAAAGTCAAATTACATTAAATAGTAATTAAAGTATTTTCGAAACTCAGTTATATATTAGTTTTCACATATTTTGAATTTTGTTTTCTATCGTTAGTATATGTAATACTTTTTTACACCTGTAATATATATAAATAAAGATTTAAAAATTTTATGTATTGATATTTTTCAACCAATGTGTATTACACGGGGTCTAAACTAGTATGTGTGTGTGTATATACATATATATATATACTAGGTTATTAACCCGTGTGTTACACGAGTTAGAATAAGGAATACATTGTCAAGTAAATAAAGATGTTATAAAATTTACATTTCGAAAAAAAGTAAATAAAAATGTTCATAATATGATCTAATACAAGGATTGAATGTTTCATTGCGGCCAATAATATCATTGCGAATTGTATTGATTGCTAAGGGAGGACATAGTGGAGGCATGGGTTGGCCACGGGTTCCACGGGTTGGACGGGTATCACCGCCGCAACGATAGCGGGCTTCGCACGGGTATTAAAGCCCGTTGAACCCGATCGATTTAATGTAGCCGTTTGAGGATTATGACCGTTGGAAGGGACCGTAGGGGGGGGGGGTTGGGGTATTTAAATAAAAAAAAATCAATTTTATATATTCTCTCAATTAGTTTTTCACATATATATTATTTTACATATTCTCTCACAAATAAATCTCAAAATGTTTAAGCATGCTATTTAAATCCCGGAATCATCTAATAGTTCGTCGTCGTCCGACTCGAGTAGTCTTGAATTTTTAAACCTCGTTGTTCAAGCAGTCGAAGTTGAAGACACTGTAAAATCGACTCGCCGACATGTGGAACGTGATCGTGTCCAAGCATATGAAATTCTAATGGAAGATTACTTTGTTGAGAATCCGAAATTCAGCGAGAACGTTTTTAGAAATAGATTCCGCATGTCGAAGACACTATTTTTAAAAATAGTTGACGACATTAACGCAAATTTCGAATACTTTCAAGTTAGTCAAGACGCACGGAACAAACAAAGTTTCACTCCACTTCAAAAATGCACATCGGCCATAAAACAACTCGCAACAGGTAATATTCCCGATTCATACGACGAATATTTATATATGTCCGCAAGAACCTCTAGGGAATGTCTTGAGTATTTTTGCAATGCTATTGTTATTCTATATGGTCATGAATACTTACGTGCACCGACTAGTCAAGATATTTCACTTTTATACCAAGCACACAGTGATAAGCACGGGCTTCCCGGGGTGCTTGGTAGCATCGATTGTACTCATTGGGTTTGGAGAAATTGTCCCACTAATTTAAGGGGTCAATATCACCGAGGTGATCACGAGTACCCAACGGTCATACTCGAAGCAGTTGCGTCAAATGATTTATGGTTTTGGCACGCATATTTTGGTATTACCGGGTCGAACAATGACATAAACGTCCTCAATCAATCTCCATTGTTCACAAATGAGTTGCATGGAACCGCTCCTAGGTGCCCATTTTTTGTTAATGGCCATCAATACAAGCGGGGTTATTATCTTGCCGATGGCATATACCCATCTTGTTCCACGTTTGTGAAATCATATTCTTATCCAACCGACGTGAACCAAAAAAAGTTCAAGAAAAGACAAGAGGGGGCAAGGAAAGACGTCGAACGAGCATTTGGCGTATTGAAGGCTAAATGGGCCATAATTGCAAGACCGGCACGTCAAATGAAGGTAGAAAAGTTGAAGAACATGATGTACGCGTGTATCATATTACACAATATGATATTAAAAGATGACGGAAATGCAATCTCACCGGTTCACATTGTGGATCCGCCTACCAATCCAGTTGTTTCCGATAATATCATAATGGAATTGCGGAACGAAACCACATTTTCATTTGGACATCCATCTTACGGACGACGAAGACGAGTAGTATTTTTTTTTATTAATTGTACTTTTTTATTATTTTTTTATTGATTGTATTTTTTTTATTAATTGTATTTTAGTTTTATGTTTATTTAATGAGATGTGATTTTTTTTAATGAGATATTGTTTTAATAAAAAAATTCAAGGGCTTATTTGTTCCACACCCTCCTTTTAGGGTTGGAGAGGGTTCAAAAGGGTAAAAAGGACATGACACATTTTAATTGGGTAAAACGAGATTGTTTCATGGGTACCACTTCCTCCACCCTAATCTTAAAAGATCATGATTCTCATCGAGTAAGCAAGTTGTCACCAAATACCCAACCTGCAGGAATCACATCATATGCAAATAAAACACAGTTTGAGATAAAGAGACCAAAACAACTTTGCATCTTACACCACATGAACCAGAATTAAGAAATAATTATGTTTGTGTGCCTGCTTTTCCAGATATTTTGGTGAAGATATTAAAGAAAAAGCTTCCATATGACCAAAGTCCACATCATATCCTAGCATAAATATGTAACGCACTTTCCAAACATATTTCTTCTTTTCATATGGTGTTACACCCTGTGAGAAGAAAAAATGCAGAATTCATTAACAAATGGGTTCGTTTGACTCGTTTAGACAAATGGGTTCGTTTGACTCGTTTAGACAAATGGGCTACACAAAGTCATGTTCAAGTTCAAAGAATTCCAAACATGAATAAATAAATTATTTATGATTATTTTTGCCATTCAAAAAATAAATTTCAGAAACATCAAGCTGTAGTTGTGCTTCCTGGCTCGTATCACTATTACAGGCACACCTGCTAATGATTTCAATCGCTCTAATTAATGTGGGTTTTCCTTTATAGCCAAGAATTACCTGATTCTGGGAAAGCATCAATGAGCATCATCATCTCCTTGCCTGTAAGACTGGATAAAAAGCAAATCATTGGTAGTGATCCTGCAATCTGTAAAGGATGTAGAATTGCGACCCAAATAACATTAGCAGTCTCACATGGTTGCTAATGGACAGTTGTGTCCATGTTTGGGTTTACAACTAACATTTTTCTCACATAATGGCTAGGAGACATACCTTTGAAGCTTCAAGGTTTGGTTTGTTTGGTGGTTATTGCTTCCCAAAGAGGGCCAGGCATCATGTCTTCAGTGCAAAAGATAACCTAATATACACAACAAATTTTCCATATTCATCGAGCACCCACGGGCTGCCCATGAACTGGGACTAACAAAAAATCTGGATTCTCTCTATTCCAAAGAATTCAAATGATGCATAAGTATCAATATGGAACAGTAATATAATTCAAATGATGCATAAGTGAGAAACTATAAGTCAAATGATGCACAAGTTATATTAGCTGCAGAGACAGCTAAAGATCCAACAAATTCTATTAAACAATCGACCCATTCGTGAGTAAATGGGTTGATATTACCACTTCTAGATACTGGATTAACACCACAATAACAGAACACCACAAAGATCTCATAGTTAAAGCAGACTCTAGTCCGTGTAACATCAATAAAATAGCTATGTTATAAGAAACTAACCTCCATAAAAGTAGGTCTGTTCTTCCAGAGTAAAAATATTCGATCGATTTACAGGGTTCTGAGCTCCACTTGCATTCAATGCTTCTGATTGTTTCGAAACATTTCTTATTGACCCTATAATCGTGTCCAGAGAGGGATATGGAGAAACAATCCTTTCACTTTTGGGAGGAAGTGGCTGATAACACAAAAAGAAACCACTCTCTTCCAACCCATTTGAATCATATTTTCTTAAAATTCTAACATGAGGATAAACGGACCTATTCCGACAATTAGCTGATTTGGCCTGGTACTCAATCTGCCTTACACATTTTGCCACATAAACATTAAGCAATTACCAAAAAGATCTTAGCATACTTTAGAAAATCATGACTGAACTAAACTAATAGAAAAATAAGGTTTTACAACTTTAACGTCCAAATCAAACTGTTCTTCCCCAACTTTCATTACATAATATGGTAGATATTAAAATTCCAAAAGAATTTCTTCATCCTGTTTCTTCTTTTTTTTTTTTTTTGAACTATAAATTCAAAATATTTTATTGAAAAGAAGGACGATTACAATAAAGTGGCAGGTAAAAGGGCAACAAGTTGCGCTGCAACCCCCTTTTGAATAGCAAAACCGATCCTACTAAAAACAAAGCTTTGGGTCGTAGGGGCCGAAATATTACTATGCACGACTCGTTGAACCCTGTTTAGGAATTCAACTGCCTTCGGTGCTAGGAACACAAAAGTATCAAAAGCAAAAAGGATAAACACGTGTTGGTTCTCTAAACAAGCTTTCTCGTGTTTAACAACTTTGCATGATTCCGCCTTTAAAGCAGCATGGCCCGCCACAACCCCATTGTCCCTGAGCCCCACAAGAGGGGACACTCCTGTAAGGTCCACACAAGCCTATATTTAAACAAATCATGCCTATATTTAAACCCGGGTAACTCTTTGCAATGGAGCGCATGCTCGCCAAAAGAATCCAAACAAGCCTTGCGGCAAACTAGGCAGGGCTCATCAGCCGGAAACAAGGGGATCATTAGCCGATACTTGAGGATAGCCGGGTACTCCACAGCCGACATATGCTAGCCCAGTCCTTCAATGGGGATAACTGTTAGAAAATATTGAGCCCGAGGATCCCGGAGACATTCAAACACCGCTTTTTGGCGAGGTGATAAATCAAACTTTACTTTCAAATTCTGGACGATTCTGCTAAAAAGGCATTCGCCAAAGCATGTTGGGCTTTAGGGGGGGCGTTGTACTTATTAGAGAAACCGCTAAGATCGAAATCAGGAAGGGACATGCGCAAGCGATCCATCGCACACCCATAATCAGAGTTTAACCCATCAATATCACAACCCCGAAAAATGTGGTCTTGTAAACTCCAAGATTGTGCCCTCGAGGCCACAAATGCATAAGCAGATACATCCTGAGCCGCACATAAACCCAAACCCCCAAAACGGGTTGGAAGTGATGCCAACCTCCATTGAAAATCCCCAAAAAAAGCACCACCACAAACCACGATATCCTCGATCGCACCCCGGAGGCACTTGTCAAAAATTGAAACAGCTTCCCCCACATACATAGGCTGGCATGTTCTAAGGCCGAATAATAGCTTTGCAACTCCCATACACGAGCGGAGCAAAAGGAGCTCGCATTGAGGGTCCCGCAAACGTGGGAGACAGCTCATCAGTTCCACCGCACAAGAAGCCCTTTTCACAGCCAAATTACTGATGAACCCTGCATCTCTACTAACGGTGCCCCCCAAGGAGTTTCACACCCAGCACTGGCCTTCCAATCTCACAATGGAACAATCCATCTTGTACCTTCACCCCATTGCACGACGTCCAAAAAACTTCCATTTTCTTGACGTTAAGTTCAAGGCCCAAACAGGGCCCCTCCGACCTGATAATAGCTAGGGCTTTAGCCACCTCTTTAGCTTCTCAGATAATCGTACCATCATCTAGGTACCAAGCATAGAAGAGAAGCTTGTAGCAATCCTTGATCTGATGAACCAGCGGATGCAAAACTAAGGCAAAAAGGAGACCCCAAAGGGTCCCCCTGTTGAACCCCAGTGGTGGACCGAATATGGTCACCACCCACATATAACCTAGCCGGCTGCCCATATAAAAAACCCACCCATAGCGAAATGGACGGGCATCGGGTCCGAACCTCTTGCAGGAGGGCAGTCCTATCCACTAAGTTGAAAGCATTGGAGAAATCGACGGTAAGCATAGCCAACGATCCATCCGAGTGAAACTCATTTAGGAACATGTTTGCGCTATGGAGCACAGCCTCTGCCCCATTGGGAACTCCCACACCAAATTGAAAGTCACACAGATATTTAGCCATCTCTTTCCCAACACCCCTCATGGCCACCTTAGAGACCAATCTCCTCCAGATCGCACCTACGGCAATAGGTCTAATCCCGTTGTCCGGTTTGAGCAGCGGTGTGAGAGGGGCCGAGGCAACGAACTCCGCCAATCCCCTAGGGCATCTCCCCTCGAAACATAAATTAACCACCATAGAAATAACCCTGAGCAATTCAACGGCGATCGTAGACCCCTCTCCACAAAAAGCATCCAAAATATGTTGGGCTCTCAATCCGTCCCTCCCACAAGAGGTCCCTTTGGGGAAAGCTTTAATGCATTCAAGCACGACATCATCACCCACAACAAGAGGAGGCTCAGAAAGTAAGGAAACAGGCATAACCGGAGGGGGCAGGATGGGATGCTTTGCCACCAACACTTTTATAGTATCATTACCGAAAGGTGCAACCCCTGAAGAGCATAATACTTTGACCGCAGCAGTGAAATGTCCATCCGCAACTTTCCGCAAACAATGTTTAACATTGTTGCACGCCATAGAATTATCGGACCTAGGGACAAGCTCTACACGACACGTGGTCGGCCCTAAAGGTTGGGCAAAAAGCGATAGGATGAGCTCCTCGAAACCATCCCCATCACGCCAAGCTGCCAGCGACCGTTGAATACTATGACACTGCAAAGACTTCCTATTACCAGACCTGCGCTCTTGACGGTTAGAAGGCATGAAAACTCGCAACGTGCAACGCGGTAACAACAAAAGTCTCACCCATGCCTCAATAGAGTCTGGCATAGCCGCCACTTTACCGAGGGCAACAGTTAATGCCTGGGCAAACGCCATCAGACAATCATAAGGGATGCTTTTAACAGTCGTGATAGGAAGAGAAAAGACGCGTTCAAGGAGAACCCCGTCCACAACCACCCCTCCCAAAGGAACAACTTCCCTCCCAACATTAGGCTTAGGAATCCCCACTATAAACTCCTCTGCATCTCCCGTAACCCGTTTGAAACGGGCTATCCCATCCACATGGTCGCAGGGCAACAGTTAATGCCTGGGCAAACGCCATCAGACAATCATAAGGGATGCTTTTAACAGTCGTGATAGGAAGAGAAAAGACGCGTTCAAGGAGAACCCCGTCCACAACCACCCCTCCCAAAGGAACAACTTCCCTCCCAACATTAGGCTTAGGAATCCCCACTATAAACTCCTCTGCATCTCCCGTAACCCGTTTGAAACGGGCTATCCCATCCACATGGTCGCATAGCCACTGGCCTGAGACCTTTAAAGCTTCACCAACCGAAACAAACAAATCATAATCCGTGGAGACCGCTTCCCGCAAGGTCCCTTTCCGATCGTCCGATGACAAATGGAGTCGCTTGATATGTGCAACCAACCGAGGAAACCCCTTGGATCCCAACGTTCCATCCGGGCAGCAATGGAAACCTTTAAATGGACACAGCCAAACACCTACCTCCAATGGAGGAACCACCCTGTCATCCCGAATCCCAGACATAACAACAGCTCATGATAAAACCCCCGAGCTATGAAACCAAACCAAAATCAGACCACAAACCCCAAAAACACCTACTAGCAAGGTAAATATAAACCTCACCACCAAACCACAACCCTAACCCCCCCCCCCCTCCACCCATCCGATTCGGGGAGACTACATGCTGGACACTACATAACAAAATTCAAAATCAGGTCAAACCGGAAGTTCACCTTCAATGTTGGAGAAGAAAGGTCGCCGAACACGAAGTTCGCCTTCAGAGAGAGAGGTTCAATAAACCCTTACATCCATGTTTCATAATCTTCACACAATTTCATGAAACACCACAATAACCCTAAATTTCTTGAAGAGCTACACCAGCACATGAGACCCTAAATTCGTCCCATTTTGATCAACTGTGAGAAAATTAGGTTAATTGCTCCAGTAACCAACAGACACGTACCTAGGGCTGGCCGATGAAACTATCAACGGCGCCTGCATAGGCCAACTGGATCCACGAGCCGGAGTAAGGAACTTGCCGTCGGGAACCACAACATTATCGATCAATCCGTTTTCTGTTCAAGGATAGCAGGAAACTGCATCTTCAGGAAAGTATAGGTGCAGATCACCTAAACCCTAAACCCAAATTGACCGTAAATATTCAAACATAGATTCAAACAAACGTACATAAAAGTTCAAACACACATCCATACGCCCCGTAAAAATTAGTACTTTGAATGATCTGGAAAATTGAGAAAATTACTAGAATCTTTGTTTCCTCTGATTAGGTTAACATAATGAACACACAAAACACACAAAATCAAGTTTCTATTGACAATCTTTACCTGTTCAATGTTGAATCGAATGAAGATAACGATTGCTGGTTGATTTCATGGTTGTAATAGAATGAAGAATCATTGTCATTGCGAAACCAATCGAATGAATATAAGATGTTTGCAGCACGAAAACCACTCATCGGGCCTTAGCAGGTAATCTGATCCGGTTACCTAGTCAAATGATGTTAATAGGAAATAACTAACCAAAACAATACCTGCTAAAAGTTTGATTCCTTTGTTATATAACCAAGAAAAGAGATGTTAGCATGATATAACCACCCAAAACAATACCTGCAAAAGAATTGATCTGTCCTGCACCATAACATAATCTGCATAAATAAAGTCCCAACTGCAATAATGAAATTAAAGAACAATAAAATTGACGGATAACATGACTACATGAGCAATAGTAGTTCTAAATTAAAAGTTACGTTTTCAATCATCAATACACATTACGTATAACAGTAAACTTGAATCTAGCACACAAGAAGCCGAATTGAAATATCAAACTGAGGCTATCAAGTACCTGAAAATCCAATGGAAGAAGTGACAAGTCACCTAACAAGAAAAACATTAAAAAAAATTGAAATTTAGAAAACCCTAAAAGCCAAAATTGATATCATTTTCAATGAACATCAACTAATTAAAAACACATGCCATAAAAAAGAATTGATATAATTTTAATTTTTAATGAAGAACCTGTTATCTGAAGCTTTATCATCCTAAACCAGCAACAAAACCCTAACCCCTTCCTCTGAATTGTATTTCAACATCTCCCCAAGAGTCAAATCCAAGCCACTTCGCAACCGTATTGCGGTGTTAGGTTTAGGAGGTTCCCCACTAGGACCGATTATAGGAAACCGACAGAGACGGTAACAACACTAATCAGATTCAATCCGCTCCGAAAAAAAAAAAAAGTATGAAGATGAAATCTTCGATCAGAGTGAGGAGGAGGAGGCGACTGTTTAGAACTTAGCAAGGTTAGGGTTTTCATTTTTGATAGCTGCAAATTTGAAAGGGCTTCTGTGAAGGAAATGATATTTCTTTGCATTTATCGTTGAATTTGATTGTTTTAATTTTGGTAGACTTTCCTTGTTGTTCTTAATACTGAGCAAAAATCACGGAAAAAGATAGATCGATTATGAATTTATGATTTATGAACTCTCACTTTGAGCGGGAAAAGAAAATTATGGTGAAAGGAGAGAATTACAGCGTCTCAAAACATTTTTATTTATTAGATAAGTAATATATATATATATATGAAAAAAATTAGAGTAAACTGTCATTTTCGTCCCTGTGGTTTGGTCAAAATTGCCACTTTCATCCAATAGTTTGTTTTTTTGTATCTGGGTCCTCATGGTTTTAAAATATTGCCATTTTCATCCTCGTGGTTTTAAAATATTGCCACTTTCATCCAGTCAGCTAACACCGTCCGTTTTTCTCAGTTAAATGAGGGGTATTTCAGTCCTTTTACTTATTTGTTTTATTTTTTCATCTTTTTTACTCTCACTTTTTAATCATCCCCAATTTAACCTCTAATTTAATCATCCACCTGCTGGCCTTCTTCCTCTTTTCCTGACCAGTTTCCGACGAGCACCACTGGAACACCTCCGTCGCTTGTTTCTATGATTAAAAAGTGAGAGTAAAAAAGATGAAGAAATAAAACAAATATGTAAAAGGACTGAAATACCCCTCATTTAATTGAGAAAAACGGACGGTGTTAGCTGACTGGATGAAAGTGGCAATATTTTAAAACCACGAGGATGAAAATGGCAATATTTTAAAACCACGAGGACCCAGATACAAAAAAACAAACTATTGGATGAAAGTGGCAATTTTGACCAAACCACAGGGACGAAAATGGCAGTTTACTCAAAAAATTATAAGAAAACTTATTTTTCATTAGAAAACTAAAAAACTATTTATTAAAGGTAAAAAAATAATAAAAAAATCATAACTCAAAATATAAATCAAAAACTAAAAAACCGCTTCGGAGACCTTGTTTCTCACATCGTTTTCTTTCAAAAAAAAATCAGCGTTTTGCTACATATGTGTAGCATAGTTAGCTTTTAGGTGTGGTTTTTTGGGTTTAATTTAGCTTTTGGGTTAGGTTTTTGGGGGGTGGGGTGGGTGGGGGGTTTAGGTTTTTTTTTTGAGGGGGTGTGTGGGTGGGGGGTTTAGGTTTTTGGGGGGTGGGGGGTTTAGGTTTTTGGTTGGGGTGGGAGTTTAGGTTTTTGGGTGGGGGTTAGGCTTTCGGGTGTACTACACATATGCAGCACCTTTAATGAGGAGTTTTTTTGTTTTCTAATGAAAATGAGTTTTCTAGTAAACTCACCCCAATATATATATATATATATATATATATATATATATATATATATATATATATATGGGACAGTTCCACTGAAAAGTGGTTTTTTGCTAAGAAATCCTAAGAAGTGGATCAAACGAACTCCGATTAAGCTCATTCCAGCAGCGTTTGAACCGTCTCATCGAACCCTAAATCGGACCCAAAAACCTAAACCCCCATCCACCCGCACCCCCAAAAACCTAAACCCCCTCCAACCCCACCCCGAAAATCCTAAAACCACCACCCCCACCCCTCCCTTAAAAAAACTTAAACCCACCCCCCCCCCCCCCCCCAAAACCTAAACCCACCCCCACCTCCTAAAAAACCCTAAACTATAAAATCTAAACCATAAAAGCTAAACCCTAAGGCTAAAACTCTAAAATTCAAACATAAAATCTAAACCTTAAAAGTTAAACCATAAAATCTAAGATGGTAGAATTCGACGATACGGTCCCAACGCTGGAGTTCGTTTGATATCGTTTCTTAAGGTTTTTGTCATTTCTTAGATTTCTTAGCGAAAAACTACTTATTATTTGAACCTCCCCCTATATATATATCTCTGATGCCCCAACCTATTTGTGCCCCAACCTATTTTGGTATCAGAGCAAAGGTTTTCCTAATATCTAAAAGACTAAGACAGGTCCATGTCAGGCAGCGTGTATGCTTAAGTCCTATTTATATGAAAACCCACTTAGGTGAATATTAGGGAAAAAATTTGCTTTGATCTACTAATCTAGATAAGTTGTCAACGATTTATATGTTTCATACTTGTTTATTTTACTTTTGTTTTGTTATGATAAAATTGGGATAAAGAAAAACATTATAAGAGAAAACTCAAAAGATAAGGTGATTACTAAGGAAAATCATATTCTTTTAAAATAATTATTGAATCTTCAAAAGTGTTCAAAAAACTCGAATTCTTAAACTTAGAGTTTGCAGAACGAAGCGATCATAAAAATATAAATAATAGCTACTATAATCATATTTGTAGATTTAAAGAGCTTCATACACACAGTCTTCATACAGATAATACACATCTAAATAGTATTACAGATCTTATTATAAATTTAGGATTCAGTTTACAAAAAAGAATTTATAAATAATAAACACTTGTTAGAAAAAATTATACAATTAATAGAAAATTCACAACCAAGTGAACCACAATATAATTTCATGAATTTAGAATCAGACGATGACTCTGAATACGAAAAACCTATATATGATATAGAAAATGAAGAAAGTGATGATTAATATATAATAGATTCAGAATTCACAAGATTTGAGCAAGAGGATATAGATTACAGTTTATTAGACTATTCAGCAGAAGAAACAAATACAACTTTCAAAACAGAAGAAACCAACAAATCATTCGAACAAATAATAAATAGAAAATTCACAGAAATAAATATATAAGAAGAAGTGGACGACATGATAGTAGAATGCATGCTTACTTTAGGAATGACATATGAAGAAAGTTACAACAAACTACAAGAAAATTTTAATTTACCATTAGCAAAAAGTATAGTCAAAGGAGATACCATGATCTGTGATTTTTACAAACACGAAAGTAGCTTTATGGACTCTGAATATAAGAAAAGAAACTATACAGAGGGAAAAATATGAGAAACTTCATATGAAACCATGGGAAGAGAACCATGGACTAGACCAACTACGAGCTATCAACAGGAGTCAAGTTATAAAGGAAAAGGAAACATGTTACCTATAGGACAAATTTATAGCATTAGTATGCTATTACTAGAACAATAGAAACCACAACTATGGGTAGACGAAGTTCTAACATGGGAACAAACAGTAGTAAGGATGTGGGAAACAAATAAGAAAGATAGTATGGACATGTTTGCCTATTTAGAAACGACTCTAGGACCAACAACCCTAAGAATATGGCAAAGTAAAAAAGCCCACAGCCCAGACCAAATAAACAGATTAAAAGTCATAGGAGATAATCGCTATAATTTTACTTCTCAAATAAGAACCCTTATTTTAGGAGTAGACCCAACAAAAAATAACAGTTTAATACAAGATACAACTGTTAGAAATTTAGAACAACTAAGCATAGCAGACATGAAATATATAAACGAGTTTACACTAGACTTTACAAGATTATTAGAACAAACAGGAAAAGCTATGGATGATAGTTTATGTGACAAATATTTTATAAAACTACTAGGAGACTTAGGAAAAAGTATACACGAAGCCTGGAAGTTACAATACGGAAACTTAGCAAACATAGGAATATGACCTAGAATAACCTTTACATTTGGTATTCTAGAAGAAAAATGTAAAGAAGTTGCTTTACAGGAACAACTAAAAAGAAATGCTTTTGCATTTTGCAAAACAACAATTTACACCCCACAAGCCTATGGATACTATGATAAGAAAAAAAAATTAGAAAGAGTACTTTTTACAACAAAGAATATAAACCATATAAAAAATATCAAAATAAATATGTTAGAAAACCCCATAGAATATGCAAGTGTTTTATATGTGGAGACACAAAACATTTAGATAATAAATGTCCAAATAGAAATAAAAATATGAAAAGAAGCAATTTAATTGAACAAATTAACGACTATGAGATAGAAGCATTAGATACAGATCATACAGATAATGAATCAATATACAGTATATATAGTGAAGAAAAAGAGCATGTAACAAAAATCTTATACACATACACTAATCCAGAAGAATGCAAGCATGACTGGAAGCATAGAAAAGGGAACAATTATATCAAATGTTATATTTACGAATACTACCCAAGTATATATGCTTTAAATAAATTTGTCATATTTGCATAAAAAATATTCATGATATAGAACCACCAAACACTAGTCAAAGTACAAATAAAAATACAAACGAATACGAAGAAAAATTCAAAAAATTCAAAAAATTAGAAAAATTAGAACTAGTTATAGAAGTTAACAAATTAAAAATAGAAATTTTGAACAACAAAATTACCATACTTGAAGATTTAATAGAAAAGAAAAAACATGTAGTAGAATTTCCAGAAATAAATAACATGGCCACAGAACCAGAACGTGAACAAACACTTATACAAACTAATGGGTCAATAAATATGATAAACATACAGTGTAGATTGTGGCTTGATACCAACACACCAATAGACTTAACAGCCCTAGTAGATACAGCAGCAACTAAAAGTGTAATATCACACAGTCTAACACAAGAAAAATTCCATAAACCGCTTACATATAAATTAATGACAAGAACTGTAGAAGACAGATTAATCAACATAACACATTATCTAGAACCGGTAGGAATACAATTTTTAGATTTTACAGGAAACTATAGTACAAAATATGATATTCTACAAATAAATATAAATCCGCAACGTATTAAATCCAAAGATTTTGTCCTAGGATTAACTTTCATATTAGGATTAAATGGTGCTATTACTATAACAAAAAACTTTATAACCATTAGTAAACAGATCTACAATTTCCCCACTTTAAGATATAAAAGCGCAAATGAAATTGCTCACAAAAGAGGAGAAAAAGGAAATTTAGAATTCTTAAATAAAAATAAAAGACAAAACCATATTGAAAATGAAGTTTTGCAACTCCTCGCAAATTTTGTAAAGAATGAACTAGAAAAAGGACAAGATATTACAACAAGTATTAATCATCTTATAATTTTACACCTAGAACGAATAGGACTTATAGGAGAAAATATTACAAATTCAAAAGTTAAATATGTCTGTAAATTCAAACTAAAAAATCCAGATATCACCATAAGAAATATAATTATAGAATACAGCCCTCTAGACAAAGAGGAATTCAAAACACAAATACTCGAAATGACTAAACAATGATTGATCAGAAAATTTGAAAGCCCCCACAGATCAACAACCTTTATAGTAAAAAACCATAGCGAAATAAAAAGAGGAAAAGCAAGAATCATTTACAATTATAAAATATTAAATGATAACACAGAAAATGATGGTTACAACATCCCCAATAAAGACAAATTAATTCAACTAATACAAAATAACAAAATATTTTCTAAATTTGACCTAAAATCATGTTTTAATCAACTACATCTAAAAGAAGATTTTAAAAAATGGACAGCTTTTACATGTTCTGAAGGATTATATGAATGGAATGTTTTTAGCTTCGGACTAAAGAATGCTACTTCAATATTCCAAAGATTTATGGACAGTATATTTCTCAAATAAAAATTTTGTCTAGTATATATTGATGACATACTAGTAGCAAGTGAAACAGTCCAAGAACATGAGACACATCTACAACAGGTATTTGAAGAAATAAAAAAGAATGGGATAGTAGTATCTAAGAAAAAGATGGAAATATTTAAAAGAAAAATCTCTTTCTTAGGACTAGAAATTTGTAACGAAAAAATTGAGAACGAAAAAATTGAGTTGCAACCACATATTTCTACAAAAATCCTCGATTTTTCAGAAAAACTTACTAATTTAAAACAAATTCAAGCTTTTTTATGCTTGGTAAATTATGCTAGAAAGTTTATTCCAAACCTTTCAAAACTAGTAGGTCCGTTATACAGCAAAACCACTAAAAATGGACACAGACATTTCAATTAAGAAGACATTATCTTGATTAAAAAGATAAAGGAAAGGGTTAAAGAAATCAAACCCTTAGAATTACCACTTGTAACAGATTACATAATTATAGAAGTTGATGGATGCAAAGAAGGATGGGGAGCAGTTCTCCTTTGCAAACCAAATATTCACAGCTATAAAAAAGAAGAAAAAATATGTTCTTATTACAGTGGAAGCTTTAAAACTGGAACCACTTGGACCAGTTTAGATTTTGAAATACAAGCATTAATCAATGTTTTAGAAAAATTTAAACTATTTTTACACAAAGATTTTACAGTTAGAACAGACTGTGAAGCTATAGTTAAATTCATTAAAAATAACCAAAGCAAAAAGATAAACAGAACAAGATGGGTAAATTTGCAAAATATTATACAAGGTAGTGGATATACCATATAGTTTGAACACATTAAAGGAAAAGATAATGGGATAGTTGATTTGTTATCTCGAAACATTAACAAATTGCTTTGTTCAGATGGATAAAAAACAGAAGGGAAAAGATAAGATGGTCATCAGACCCTTACAGTTTAAAAATAATCTTTCACCTATGAGTATCTCGTCTAATGACGATGAAGAAATAGAGAAGCTAATGAGCCAAACTCTCAAAGCTAAAAAAATACACAGTTCTAGACAAGTAGTTTTATTACAAAACACTCAAGTTTCACAAAGTTCTAGACAGTTACCTCCCTATTTCCTCAACTTTATACAATCTTCACGAAACCCAGAAACCTATTCTAAAAATACAGCCTATAAAAATCCAGTTCAAAAACTCATATCCACCTACAATCCCACTATTTCTTTTGGCTCTTATGCCCTACAAGTCTGTAATGACTCACACACAAAGTTTCGTCCCATTAATGGAATGAAATAACAGATAAACAACAATGTTTACTAGATAACTTATGGCATATTCAGACCATGCCTCATGCATCCTCCTTCAAAATTCAAATTTTAAATGCGCTAAGTATATACTTTAGCAAATAAGGAGTTAAATGCCCTGAAAAACAGCCTCCAAAGTTTACACATTACATAATTTTTAGAGGCACCAAAATTGGTATTTTTAACAAATGGGAGACATTTGCAAAGTTTATACAGTGTCCCGAACCAATTTACAAAGGTTATCACAACTTTTCTGAAGCTCTGAAAATAGCCAGAGATCACTTTGGTATAGACAACTTTTTTATTAAACCTGAAAAGGTTCAAACTTCTTCACAAATTACAAAAACGAGTCATGAGCAGATTATAAAGACTCAGGAAGAAACTATTGCAAGTTTGCAAAACCAGCTTATACAGCAAGGAAAAAATGCACAGTCTATACAAAGCCATATAGAAAATAGTATTCTAAAACAAAAATTTGGAATTCTCGAAACAAAAATATACAGTTACTACAAAGGCTTGAGAAAAAAGAAAACAGTTACAGAAGCTACGACGCCTTTAGAGCCAGAATGCTAGACACTCCCTGAAAATCTTGTCTTCAAACTGTGTTTGATCAATTTCCAGAGTTTGAGCAGATAATATCACAAAAGATTAATACATAATTCCCACTAGTATTGTATGAGTTACAGCTCAGACTTATGACGATTGCCCTGAATGAAGAAAAGTATAAAGGGGTTACAGTTGTTGAAAGAATAGATGACGATGGAGAGGGAACTTGCCTGCTCCTTCTTCAGATAAACCTTAAAGAAACGGACATGCCACATGATCTAATTCTACAATTCTACCATAATGGTATGATTGATTATATAGAATTAGAATTAAACACAAAAACAGAATGAATTATAAATCTTTTTAAAGAAAAATTTGTAATAGCCACTGAAAATATCTCTACACATATATTTCCTCCACATATTGGCTGCAAAATCTTTTATTCTTTTCCTTTTGTCAATGACCATACATACAGACCTGCAAGAAAAAAAATGTTCATTAGTCACAAGCTTTCTGGCAAAGACTACTTAAAAAGGCTCGCCATACAAACTGAGATTCAATTCTCGAAACTTTACTGGGTTGATAACCTCGCCAGTCTTGTCACAGAAAAACCTGAAAAGAACGGCCAAAGAAAAGATACTACACAGTTTATTTCACAAAACCAGAAGACTCCCACGTTACCGTTATCAATGGAGTTCTTTGATATATTATCTATTTTCATTTTGCAATTCGTTTTCTATCTTACTCTTTGATATTTATATTGTTTTACATTTCTTGATTGTTTGTTATAGGATGAGTTCTGAAGAAGAATACGAACAGAATGAATTTTCTATGGTTAATTCACCTCATGAATCATCTACATCATACTCCTTCAAAGAACAATATTGGTAATAATCTGAATATTGGTGTTCAACATGAAGGTATATTAAGGATTTACTAACTTCCTATTATCAACTACTTGTTTTTTATTCTGTCAGGTATTACGTTTCCATTTTTTTTTATAAACCTTATTGAATACATATATGTAATCAAGATATTATTCTTTATAAATTATAATACAAACATATATGTATTCAATATTTGTCATAGTTTTTATATTAACTACTAGTTTAATGTAAACAATATTTATATTTCTACTAAAACCTGCTAATTTTAACTTTTTTTAAACATATACGTAATCATAATGTGAACATAACTGTATTTTCGGGTGTAAACAGAACTCATTGTATCATAGATCCATAATTACTGTAATTGTAAATGTGTTGCATATACGTATACGTAATTGTAAATGTGTTGCATATACGTAAACCTTTTCATAAAGTTTCATATACTCTTACTTGATAGATGCAGTTGTTTCATTTAATGATTTATATGGTGTCAACAAACTTAGAATACAGCAGACGTAAACAGGATCTGTGATACAATAACTTCTACAGTTACATATATGTAACCCATATTGTTTTTTCATATATTGGTTACATATACGTATTCATTAGATGTAACTGAGTTCTTTGTACATGACACCATCAGATATGTACAGATCAGTAGAGATTGGTTTAAAATTTTGCACCATTTAATATATGAAAGTACAAAGTCCTTTTTTTGTTTGCAAAACACACTAAGCATACTGTTGTTAAAGTTTGATTAATTACTTTTTGATCTCAGGTTTCTGGACATGTGTTAAACAATTCCGACCTTCGACGGTCTATACATAAGTTGGTTTGGAATGCTTTCCTAAATCCGTCTACCTTTGAAAGAAGATGGAAATTAAGACTATAACAAGCACTCCTATGTTTACCACAAAGTTTTGTTATTAATATTTATAATACACAGTGCATTTTTGTATAACATGAGTAGTCACAAAGCTAACCAATGAAAAAACCAGATTGTATGTGTTTGCAGTTTGACTTAATAATGATGTGTATTCCATTGTTTTAAAAACATTCACAATCTTAATACCCTTTTTACGTGTAAGTAATTTTTTTATGTTTATTACTGTAATTCCCACATCCATCGTTCAAGTTTACTGTATAATATGATTCAATCGGAACACACTGTTGATATTTAAATTAAAAAGATTGTTACAGTTTTTTAAAAACATTCAACTTAAAACCATATTGTTAGTTTGCAAACGAGGATATACAGTAAACATTTGTATCAACATAACTTTATGTACTCAGTAATAAAGTGTTGGGTTAATCGGATTTGTTCACGGGTCAGACGCGTCATGGGTAGCTGGTCAGGAGCTGGATTTGGAGCAGCTTGAAAACACATTTAATCACATGTTAATTACGCCGTTCAAAAAAAATCACATGTTAATTATGGGTTTTGTAGAAGACTTGGTAAGTATTTTGACCGAGTAAAGATGAGAAGAATGTGCAGATCGAAGTAAAGGCTACACATTCAGCATGTGTTCATTGTTTTTTTTTTATTATAAATAGAAGTAGAATTTCTTTGATTCAAGTACCCTTTTTGTAACTCTTGATATACAGATAGTATTTCAAGAGTTTTAGTGTGTGTGGAGTGGGGCATGAACCAACATAAAGAACTCAAATACATATCTGCGTATAATTATTAAGCATACCATTAGAAGTACGGATGAGTAATTACTTGTTTCCGTATACGTAAGCAGACTACTTTTTTCATATTAATATAGCCAATGTACAACCAACTAAAAAAACATACCTGTATACACTAATGTAATCAAAAGTAAGTTGTATGTAAGTAAATTAATCAAGAGACATACACATATGTAATCAAACACTTATAAATTTAAGCTTGAAACCAATTTTCAAACCAAAAAATAACAGAACTTTACAATTTTAATAATCCATAAACCAAACATTAACGTTATAAAACCATAAAAATAAATCCAATATCCAATAAAAAAGGAACACACTGTTAACCCATCCATACTTGAAATGCATCTACTTTCTTCTTTCCTCATACAAATCATGTGCTTCCCTAATAACTTTTTCCCTTTGCTTGTTTGCTTCACATGTTGGTATTCTTACTGCATACTTTTTCCTAAGCAAGTTTATTATTGCCTTCATCTTCTTTTCAATCTTTGGAAAACCATAGTCCCATTTCCTGTCATAATTTCCCATGTACGTCTCCATATGGCGCATGACAAATAGGCCCTAATCCGTGAATTTGTTCTTTGTTGTCCACCTGATTTTTAATCTTTCCAGATTTGCAACTTGTATTTCTTTTCATTTTGGATGATCAACTCACCTTAAATACTTAACAAATAATTCTTTCTGCAAAATATTAAACATATGGAATTCTATCGGTTAGAGTATGCAGTGATGCAAATAGTATATTAAAAAATATTAATTTATGAAACCAGTTAAAAACATAGCAAAAAAACTGAATTTCTAACTAAATAGTAGAACTACTAAGTTAAAAACATAAGAAACCATACTTGATGACATTTTCTGCTTGAATAAAGTTAATTGTTTGATTTGTATCTAAAAAAAACATAAAAACCCTTAAATTTCTTAAAATTTAATTCAAGAAAAAACAAACATTAAAAAAACAAATATACTACTTACATTACTTTACAAACACAGACACACATATTTACAAGACCATTATTATATATTTTCAATGAATACACATACGTAAATATAAGGTATTAATAGTTAAATTAAATACACATCTCTTGTTTTTTCTTTGATTACATATACATAACCAATTAAAAATTAACTGTATGTTAAAGAACTATAGCTTAAAAAAATCAACAAAGACTAATTACATAACATAGACATACATACTACAAACAAAAAAATTATATTTTTGTTTATCCTTGAATACATATATGTTAGCAATAGTTACTAATGGTTAATACGAACACACATATCTTGTGTGTTAGTTGATTACATATATGTAACCAATCAAAATTTGAGATGTTCTTTTAATTACTCATATGTAATCAAAAAATTTAATAAGAAACAGATACTAATATCATAATCGTCCCTGTAATCCACAGAACAATAAAAAAATTAAAAACATCAAAATTACATTAATTTGGTATAACATGCAATAAGATCTTTTAACACAAAACTTCAACAATAATGTTTGATTTTGAATAAACCCAAATATCATATTACATTAATTTGAGCACTAATTTGGGAGAAATCATTAGTTACAATACTTCAACATACCTGTATTGAATCAGAACTCGAAATATATGAACCGCTCTCAACCTTCTGATAAACTATTTTCGGTTACTTTCTACAATGAGGCATGTTTAACTAGGATTTGATTTGGAAATTTCTTAATGAAAGGGTGTAAGAGAGAGAGAAAGGGAGTATATTTAGGGATTATGATTGTGTAAAATACGGATTCTAATATTAAATCTGTATGAAATACCACTATTACCCTTAAGCATTGAATTCTAGCTATTTTATTGTTTGTATTTATAATTAACCCCCTAACTAATATAGACCATTGACCACTAATAATCAACGACTAAGATTGGTTTTTTCAGTTTTTGTCTAAATATTTGTTTTCTTTAAAACTCACTCATATATATATATATATATATATATATATATATATAAATAAAGGTTTAAGATGACGCATGTCACTTCCTGGTTCCTTCTCATTTTTATTTTTCCGTCTCTCTCCTATTAAATACTAATTTTTTCATTTCTATTTCCTATTAAATAATATATATTAAGAAACATAACAAATTTAGTTATTGATAGTTATTATATATTAACTAAATAAGCTTAATATGAAATTAATCATGGATAGTTATAGTTAATGATGCTATTTATCATTTTAAAAAAAATAAATTTGTATTATGAAAAGTTATTATATTATCGGACTGTTTTTATATTTTAATAAACTCCATTATTTTAGACAACTAAATCAATTTTCGTTTGGATTTTTACCTACAGATTTTTGAATTCAAATTTTTTTTATCATCAATCATATTTTTATAAATTTTACAACTGAAAACGATTTTATAGCAATTTAAGATCCAATTAAAAAAACATTCAATCATATATTTACATATTCAAAGATCTAATATTTGTTATGATTTGTTAAATCTCACTGTGTTTTTTGTCATATTATTATACCGAAAGTATTCAAGTAATTATTTTGTTTTTTTCCTATTTCGATTTACATCATTACTTATTTTAGCTATTTGTATATGTTTATATATGTTTTGTATATGTGGCAACTTCGACCTATTTTCTTATGAACGGGTCGATTTGAGTTATGTTTTTTCTCTAATGGGTCAAACGGTTAAAATAAAATAAAAGTAGTATAAAATGAGAAAACATAACAATTGAAAGTCTCACTAAGTTTAAATTTTATGCAAATAAATATATATAGATTGTTATATTATAATGAGAATAATATAAATTTTTAGTTATATTTGACTGTAAGCTATACCTAATAAATAAGTAATTAGTCAAGTGTCACAATTCGGTGAGCTCAAGATTTTTGTAAGCCTTTGAAATTTTTCCCGCTTATTTTCTTGTGAGACCAAGTTATACCAAATAAATAAATAACTAGTTGAAGTTTTTTTCACCTATTGTTTCTCAATTATTTATTATCTTATTTATTAATATTTACTTTATAAATATTTTATTTATTTAATATTTATTTTCTCAATTATTTCCTTTATTTTTTTCACTTATTAATAAATTTTTAATATTTCATTAATCAAACCCCGTGTAATACACGGGTGTGTAACCTAGTATATATATATATATATATATATATATATATATATAAAGAGCATGAGGGGGAATAGTACCCCTCAATTTTTTTAATTTTTTTTGTTTTTTAATTTTCGTTTTCACCCTTCATACTATATATAATATACATTTTTAACTCGTTTAATTTCCTAACAATTTTGTTTTTTTGTAATAACTTTCGTTCATTAATTTATATTAAAAAAAAGGGAATTCACGGCTTCTTTAGTTTTTTTGTCAACGTTCCGGTATAACTTTTATTGAAAACCCAGTTGTATTCAAAATCGAGTACTTTTGATATAGCGAGTATGCGTTTCGACGTAAGTTTTATCCTCGCAAATCAGCCAAACCGGCAACGATTAAACTTTTAATTCAAGAAGATGATAGCCACATGGACGATCATAATTCAAGAAGATGATGGTCATATGGACGATTGTAATAGGATAATTAGGGTTAATATGGTTTAAGGGGATGAGGAGAATAAATATATTTTAGTTTTTAAGTTTCTTTTCTATTGATGCAACCTTTGCGTATATGTTTCCATTTAAATTTTATTAAAAATTGGACCCTGAATGTAACCCTCTAATTTATTAAAATTATTATAGTACAGGTACAGGTAGTTTCCTTGTACAGTTGGGAAATTCGAAAACTTGCTTCCTCTCCTTGTTGGAATAAAAAAATCTGATGCCCAATATCTCCTCTTAAATAATCCTGATACAGTTGAGAATTTTGTACCCAATTTCTCCAATCATTCTTCTCTCCATCTCTATCTTGATTTGACAGGGGAGAATCTTAATTTGAGTTTCTTTTCTTTGCGTTCTTCTTTGGGTTTAATCTTAAAGGAAGAATCCTTTCACGCTTGCTTCATGTATAATATTTTCACATAAATTTTCAATCTTTTTGGTGTATTTTCATTTCTTGTTGCAATGTTTCTCAAATGTTTGAAATTTGCAGAAAGCAATAAGAGTGCAGCCATGGTTACATGTTCCTTCAAGCTTGAACACCCATTGGGTATCGTCCTGTTTCCTGATCGAGTACCTGTAGGCTTTGTTTAATCTCTAATGAAATTTCATTTGTATTTGTTTAAACAGAAAAGAGGCAGGCCGAATCTTCCCGTATCAGGGAGAAGTATCCTGATCGAGTACCCGTAAGGCTTTTTTCTTTTACCAACAAGTTTTCTCTCTTTAAACCATCTCTCAGGTCAAAAAGGTTTTCAGGTGATTGTTGAGAAAGCTGAAAGAGCTGATCTTCCTGACTTACACAAAAACAAGTATGCATGCTCATGTTAACTTTTCCTCTGTCTTGTGTTAATCAATTGGATGTTTGTTTTGAAAGTGATCGTCTGATATCTAAACTTCACAACTGCTATTGGTGTTGTCTATGATGCTTTTGTTAACCTAATTGCATTGCAGATATCTTGTACCGGCTGATTTGACCGTTGGTCAATTTGTTTATGTGGTCCGTAAAAGGATCAAACTTAGTCCCGAGAAGGCTATATTTGTTTTTGTCAAGAACATGCTACCACCAACTGGTGAGAGGCATTCATATTTTTAACCAACCATGGTTGTTACTTGCTAAACTCATATTTGATGTTGGTTTCTGATTGCTAACAGCTGCCTTGATGTCTGCAATTTATGAGGAAAACAAATATGAAGACGGGTTCCTGTACATGAGCTACAGTGGTGAAAACACATTTGGATATCTAGAAATGCAGTATCACTAATTAGAGGTGCACAAACCGGTTTTTTTCCGGAACCGGATCCGGAACGTTGGTCAAGAACCGGACCCAAGGGAACCGGTTCCGGATCGGATCCGGTTTTGGGAGTGGAGAGGTGGAACCTATTTGGAACCGGTTCCGGATCGGATCCGGTTTTATCCGATTGGAACCGGTTTTTTTCCGGATTTTTTTTGTGTCCGGTTCCATTTTGTCCGATTTTTGTCCGATTTTTATCCGGTCCGGACAAAACCTTGGAACCGGTTCTGGATCCGGCGGTTCTCAAAAAATCCGGTCCGGTTCCAAAAAAACCGGTTCTAGCCGGATCCGGTTTCGGATAATCCATCGGATCGGATTCGGTTCCGGTTCTTTTGAGCACCTCTAGCACTAATACATAAAAAGATACAAATTTGTAAATGTAAAACTTCTTCCTATCTGCAGATGCAATTATATATTCAATTTTAAAACTCCTTCCTATGTGACGGCTCTGATTCTTCCCATTTTATGTCATCTTCCTCTTTTCATGCCCCATCCTTCTTGTTGATGGAAAAATATATAAGTTATAAAGAAAGAAACGTGTTCAAAGTAACAACACAAAAAATGACAAGTTATAGACATTTAGGAAGAAAGAGCAATAATTTCCATAAAAATAGAATTTTAAATGTATGCATAAAAAAATTCCGAAATGTGTTTGGATGCTAGAATATTCGAAAACCGAGTTCGAATTCTGTTCGAATTTTGGCCTTTTCTAGTCATTTTCGAATAATTAACAGCTGGTTCAACCCTTCTCATTTGACGATCTACAGAAAAAGAAAAAACCCATGAAGGATTTAATGCCTCGTTTAGTATCCAAAAGTCACACCGGTCGTCTCATCATATATAATAATCACCCATACAACTAGGTTTACGTTACATATTGATGTTATATGCCAAACAAATGGCGCATAACGTTATTAACCATAACATCTGCATCCTCAACTACATAATACCATATAAGACATCCAAACAAGTTACTCTTTGTTCTGAAGTTCTTTCAGGAAATCTTCATGATCAACCAGAACCTACAATTAAACAGCAGATGAAAGATTTCACATTTTTTTGTATCAACTTCATCAATATCTTACAATTTGACCTTTTCGATTCAAACAAACTAATAGCAGTATGAAATAGTCAAATTTGCATATCAACATTGAATTAGACTCAACCAAGAAAGCATTATTGGGGCCCCACCCAATTCTAAGACCCAAAACCATAATATATATATATATAGGGGTATGTTCTTTTGAGAACCAAACATATGTTGAGAACCGAAAGAACCGTACAAAACGTGTACATATCGCTTAGGTGAAAAAAATAAATTCGAGTAATTATGTTTTATTTATCTCTTCTCACTCTTAGTTTGAGTTTATCTCCTCTCTCCTGAATTTTTTTAAAAGTATAAAAATATGCATATATGTATTCATTTGTGCATATAGTGTGAGTGCATATATGTATTTAAAAAAACAACTATAAATTCCAGGTCTTTTAAAACCAAACCTTAAACATATTGAAATCTACATGAATTCTAGTCAATTTATATTATAAATAGTGCAAGAGTTAATGCGGTTCTCACGGTTCTTAACATATTGTTGGTATATATATAATTATATATATAAATCTTGAAGCATTAGGTGAACAAAATTTACCGTTTTCCAACCATCTGGATCAAGGAAAGAGGTGATTTTAGTACCGAGCCCGGGAAGTGGGCCAGGCTGCCTGGTTATCTCTCCACCAAGCTCTCGGATGACATGGTTAACCACTTCAGCACTTTTATAAACATCAGTCGTACTAATTGCAACCTATAAACATCATTATTCAGCATTATAACACCTAACTTGAGAAATAAATACATAACAAGAAACTAAAAGAACAAATTAATCAACTCAAGGTGCAAGATTTACCTGTGCATATGCATTTCCTTTGGTATATTCGGTTACACCATAATTGTATGTGAGCTCCAGAACAATTGTTTCTTTTTCTTCAGCATAACCCATCATTGCCAATGTGTACTGGGTTGCAAAACATTTTTAGTAACTTAAAATCATACAGTTAACGTCTACTAATTAAGAATGATACCTTTTGTTCTGGTCTATCAATTCTCCTGCATAGTTTCATCCCCAATGCCTGTACAAATTTCGACCATTATATCAACATTACATGAATACATGTATAAGTTACATTAGATGTATCAAGAAATTAAACAAGACAACAGCACCTTTTCATAAAACTTGATGGATCGATCAAGATCACCAACACGAAGCATTACTTGACAAAGAGGTTCAAGAGTATGGGGACGTTCAATGAGCTCAAAAAGGTAGCCATCTGGATCTTTAGCAAAAGCAATTACACTCGTTCCACCTTTAACTGGGCCCGGCTCCCTTGTGATGGTCCCACCTTTTGCCTTAATGTCTTCAGCAAGTTTGTACACCTACCAAAAAAAAGAACACAATTCAGCACTAAAAAGAATCAACAAATTTGATATCACATCTGTAATGTTACACATACATCTGCGGTAGCAATTGCAAAATGCCCAAATCCGGTTCCTATATCGTACTTATCAACTCCATAATCTGTGCATTAACATAAACCATCAACACAAGAAAATGGTACTAAAATACAAAACCAATATTTATGAAATATTTAGAAACATACTGTAAGTAAGCTCCACTGCAAAGTTTGACTCTTCGGGCCCGAATCCAAGAAAAGCATTTGAGTACTTCTCTTCTGGTACGTCCCTTTTCCTCAGTAATTTCATCCCGAATGCTTCTGTGTAAAATCTGATGAAAGAAAACGTAAAAACAAATGAATACCCTAATAATATACTGGTTGAATGATCCAACTGTTGAGATGAGTAATGTACTTAATGCTGCGTTCAAGATCACCAACACGGTAGACAGCATGTAAAAATCGACGGTTATCCTTCTTTGGGAATTCCAACAACTCATCACTTGAGGTGTCAGCCATACTGGATAATGTTTAGCTGCTAATCTGCTCATGATTACAGGTTTATGTTACAACACAAGAATGAAAAGGGAAATACATTCAGTGTACCCATTATACATTGCATCCTACAAGTTACACATTCACAATCACAAAGACTAATCCCACACTCCATTTTAATTATAACAAAATAAACTGAAAGCTATTCTTGTTTTTAAATAAGAGTTGATCAGTTGAACTCACAACCTAAGAATTGTATAGATCTGATACTGTTGGACCAAAAAGCCACTTCTGTATTAACAGAAACTCATAATTTTAATTTTAGAAATCAAACAACAGAATATATGTACTGTTTTATAGATAAAATACATAAAACAGACCTCTTCAAGTTCAGTTTTTTTTTTATCAAAAATTAACAAACAACTGAAAATGTGATCAAAATTTTCACAAAATCAGATAACGAGATCTATAGCTGCGCAGCGATTAAAGACTAATCGTATATAATAATCGACAAGTTTGTAGCCGAGTTGTTGCTTTCCGAAACAAACCCTAATTTTAGCATAAACGATAACAGATACCAAAACTTACCGATCAAATAAGAACCCTAAACCTAAAGACATGAAAAATTAAGGCGATTTCCGTAAAATTACAGGAAACCAATTATCGATTAAAGCTGAATCTAGATCATAAAAAGATGAACGTAATCTAAATAATGAATTAGTTTCTAGAAATTGTGAGGAAGAGTGAAAAAGTAGAGAGAACGCTTACACGGAAGAGAAGTGAGCGGTGACCAAAACCTGATGGAAAGTTTAGTTCCCCTTCTGGCTGCTTCTAAAATACGATTTTTGTTATTTAGTTTACTACACCAGAAGTACCCACAAATTTTCACACTTTCACACCTCTTCACGTCAGCGTCACATTAGATTTCATAGTTTTTTCACACCCCTCCATATTTGAGGAATATGGTTCCACATCTTTACACCGCCACGTCATTTTCTTTTTCTAATTTAATTTAAAATTTTTTACAGTTTGAGAGGGGTAGGCCCCACACCCAACAGCTACAAGAAATGTTCAGGCCGGTGAGATCTTCACGCTCCCCCTCCACGATCGTGGACCATGCCAAGGGGGCGTGGTGTTCCACGCTTTCACGGAAGCCACCTCATCTCCACAATGGGTTTCACGGGAGTACTCCCCACAGCCTTATAGGCACCTACTATTAAAACTTGTTTTACGGTAGTAAAGTTTCCCATAAATTTTTTTTAAAACTAATCCTATATTCGTTTCGTTTCCATTCACATTCTTGAATATCATTAAGGTAGTGTTTGGTATACATGAATAAATGATGGAATAGAATGAGTAATTACGCTGGAATGAAAAAACATGTTTGCTAAACACGTAGGAATGGAATGGGTCGTTACATAAAAATTTGATTATTTCCCTTCTAACGATTTTCATTACTTGGGAGAGGAGTGTTTTCTTTTCATTTCTTCGAGGAATGAAACGATTTTGTTTAACTAATGACTCTACCCATGGCCCGACCCATGACCCCACCCATGGCCCGACCCATGCCCGAACCCATGACCCGACCTAGGACCTGAACCATGACCGACCCATGCCCCGAACCAAGACCCATCCCATGACCCGACCCATGTCCCGACCCATGACCCGAACCATGGCCTAACCATGCTCCGAACCATGACACGTCCCATGACCTAAACCATGGCCCGTCCCATGACATGACTCATGACCTAACCCATAATATAAATTTATTAGTTAAAAATATTTTATTTTTCATAAAATATTTTATTGTATACCAAACAGAACCATGAAACGGTAATAATCTATTTCTTTCCCTTGTCCATTCTATTCACTGGTCCATTTCATTCCCTCGTTCGTTCCATTAACTCATACCAAACTAACCCTAAGGGTCTGTTTATGGGGTAATGGAATGGACGAGGTAATGAAATGGACGATGTAATGAAATGGACGAGGTAATGGAATGAACGAGGTAATGAAATGGACGAGGTAATGAAATGGACGAGGTAATGAAATGGACGAGGTAATGAAATGGACGAGGTAATGTAATGGACAAAGGAATGAAATAAACCATTACCATTCCATTGTCATGTTTGGTTAACCTATGAGAGTGGAATGAATCAATACTTCATGTTGTTTTCTAGACAGGAAAATACGAATGAATGTAATACAATTCATTAAAAATAACAAAAATACTCCAAGAAAATACTTGGGTCGTGGGTCGGGGAATGAGTCGGGCCATGGGTCATGTCGTGTGTCAGGTCATGGGTCAGGGATGGGTTGGTTCATAGTTTGGGTCATGGGTCGGGTCACGAGTTAGGGCATGGGTCAGGTCAAGGTTCGGTCACAGATTAGGGCATAGGTCGGGTCATGTGTCGGGTCATGGGTCGTGTCATGGGTTGGTTCATGTGTCGGGTCATGTGTCAGTTCATGTGTCGAGTCATGATTCGGGTCATGGGTTAGGTCGGTTCATGAGTCGGGTCATGAGTCGGTTCATGTGTCGGGTCATGGGTCGGTTCATGTGTTGGGTCATGATTCGGGTCATGGGTCAGTTCATGTGTTGGGTCATGGGTCAGTTCATGTGTTGGGTCATGGGTCGGTTTACGGGTCAGGTCATGGGTCGGGTCATTAATTAAACAAAATCATTCTATTACTTAAAGGAATGGAAAAAAAAAACACTCATACCCCAAATAATGAAAATTATTAAAAGTAAAGGAATCACATTTCTTATGTAATGGTTCATTCTTTTCCTATGTGACTACCAAACATGTTTATTTTTTCATTCCATCGCAATGACTCATTCCATTCCACTAGTCATTCATGCATACCAAACACTACCTAAGTGTCCGGATGTTTCAAATTTAGGTTTTCCCGTACATTCGGATACGTCTGTCATCCTTACTCTTAGATTTATATTCATAAAAATGTTACTAAAATTAAACCAAAAATGTACCAAACCTCTCCTGTAAAACAAGACACCGTTAGCCATGTCACAGTAAAGGACTAAGGATTTTCACCGTGATCGAACTCTGTCGTGAGAATAAGTATTTTTTTTAAATCTAGTAATCAATACTAGAAGAATGAGTAGTTGAGATTGAACTAAATGCCCTATGTTTTTCTAAGAATGAAGGCTTAAAACAATAATAAATATTTGTTGAAGATAGAGTAATCGTTTGTCTCCTAAGGTACATCAACCAAAGCACGGGATACTGTTAGTGGCGGATCCAGAAAATTTGTTCATAGGGGTTGAAAATTTTTAGGGTCGATTGAGTAGCGATATATAACACGTGTATAACACTAAAAAAATTTCATGGGAGGCGATCAGAGGGCTTTTGCAAAATTTTATAGAGACGATCGGGATTTGAACGCGCATATAACACTAAAAAATTTTTTCATGGAGGGCGGCTGCCCCTCCATACCCCCTGTGTAGGTCTGCCCCTGGATACTGTCGGGGATAACTTCCTACGGCTTCAGCACTATTTATTCCAACCACACAATTTCGAGTATCGATATCTCATTTATCTTAGCTACGTTTTGGATACAATTTCGTTCGTTGTGAAGCTCTTACATAGTAAAACACAAATCTAAAAATCAATTATATTAATCACAATTACATATAGATATTTGTGTTTAAAGTTAATAAAAAACCATTTTTTTCCACTAATTTTTCAAACACATACCTTTGTCTCAAAGATCCTAATACTATTGAGATCTTTGGCAATTAATTGGTCTCGCAAGTTACAGCTGACACCTATCCCTATCTTGTCATGTCTGAGACAGTCGTTTCGGCCGGATGACTTAAAATAGGTCTTTTAACATTTGTTTGGTTCAATATTTTGTATTGTTATAATTGTGTCTTTGTCTAGTGAGATATTGTGCTGAATTTACATTCAAGTAATGTTGATTGTCCTTCCTTAACATTAGGCCGGACCATCGTATGTCTCGTCGTCCGGTTTATGAAGTTAGTCATTTGAAAACCATTGTTGAGGGGTTATCCCATCAGTTTTTAGTGAATATTAATAAAATATAGTCTGCTGAAGAGTAACTTTTATGATTCTAATTTCAATAAATAATTGTTTAATAACTAATACTGTAAAAGACAGAATTATTGCACCCACAATCTTTTATTTATAAAGAGATTGTGACATCCATATTCTAAAGCGTAGCCAATGTGTGGTTGACTGATATTTTTCTTTTAAATAAATCAGGCCACATATTATTTAGATTTTTTGTTTTGATTTTGCGGCCACCTGATGAATTTGCAACCTCAAGAATATTCTTAGGACAATTTGAAAATATAAATAGAAATAAAGCTAAAGAATATTTATATGAAAAACTTTGGATTTATTGAGACGACCAGCAGATGGAAATTTTTTTCACATATGTTCTTTGTATATTTTTTTAACATCAAATTTTGTTACTCTTAAATACCACCAAAACTTACACTTTAAAATTTAAACTCATACCATTTTTGTGATTAACAATCATCAATGTCACTACGTCACAAGGCCATAGACATGTGTTTTTTGTATAGATATGATAACTTTGATGCTAAGTTATTATTAATAGGGTTTAGAAGAAATGCGTGTAAAAATTAGGACTGGCCCGATTCTGGCATGATGACATTAAAATTGGTCTAGTTGTCAAATTTAAGATTCTTTATTTTTGGGTTTTTTGTATGTATGGTATAAAACCAAATAAAATTGATAGATAGTACTTTCTAACTCAAATCTTGACCTTGAATGCAAGGGAAGATGCATGTAATCTATCTTTGAACCTTCCTTTTATTTAAATTAACAATTTATAATTTGTTCCACTAACTATATTAATTTTGGGACGTGGATAACATTAAAAAAATCAACTATTATTTTTAGGACGTGGAATAACATTAAAAAATTAACTCCAATTTAGCTTTTTTGGGGTTCGAAGATTCTGAATTGCTCCTCCAAGTGTCACGGGGGAACAAAAGTCAAACTCTATTCTGGGTTGACAATTGGTCAAACATTGGCGCTTTGAAAGAATTATTTTTAAATTGGAGTATGATGCATGAGCATCCAGTGTAATTGAACCTAAACCCGTACCAAACTCGTACCCGTGGAAGACCCGTTAAAATTTGATGGAAGATAGCTATTTATTTGGAAGAGATCACTTCAATATCTTTTATTTATTTGAATTTTAATTTCCCAATCTTTTATTTAGTTTCCTATTTGATTTATGATTCCCTATTATAAAATAGGATCTAGAAATTATTGTTTAGTTAGTTTTTGATTATTGATTATTGTAAAGAACACCTTTGAGGTTTCTTTGAATCATTCGCTACGATTAAAGCTTTTGATTGAATCATTGTTTTTGAGCCATTTGACTGCTTTCGTAACTGCATCAGTTGGTATCAGAGCTTTTGGTTATCAAATGGCTGCCCGTGGAGATGATCGACGCCCTACTCGTAGAACCGCCGACCGAGGCAGCGATAGAGTCTATCCCGACCCACGGGATCTTAAGATCAAACGACTCCGAAAACAGGTCCGAGATCTTGAAATACAACTAGAGATCAAACGACTCCGCCAACGAGTCCGAGATCTTAAGTTACAACGGGAGAGGAGCATTAAGGAAACCGAATCGGGAACCATCGTCCGAGACGATGTGAACGAGGAAGAGGAGCATCCTTTCGGCCACCCCCACCCTCGGTTCCTCGAACCGATCTATGATAATGAATCTGATCAGGAGTGCTTATCGAAAGACAAACCCATATTCGATGAAGACGTGATTGATTTCGATGAAGAAGAATGTTTGTTTGTGCAAACGGTTCTTAGAGGAGTTACCATCCAAGAGGATGAGTCCATGCAAGAAACGGACGATATTGATCATAAGTATGCGAAGCTTTTGTTAAGTATGTTTGTTTTTTTGCAGGAAAATAAGGTTGGTAATGATGGTGTTCAGTTGATTCACGGAGATGGTAATATTTTCAACGTTCTCAAGACTCGAGGACGAGTCTTTTTCAAAGACGGGTAGAAGGAGAAGAGGATAAAGGTGCATAGAAACCCAATAGACGTAGATGGTACGGGTCCAGAGCCGAGCGAGACGACCCGTGAAGTTGAACTGTTTAGGTGGGTCATGATGGTAATGAATTGGAACCGGGTTGATGTTCCTTTTAATCCAGGTGGCTGGTTTTGACCCGGCTTCGTGTTTTCAAGCTTACGGAAAACTCGAGAACGAGTTTTCTTTTAATCCGGGGAGTATGATGCAGGAGCATCCAATGTAATTGAACCCAAACCCGTACCAAAGTCGTACCCATAGAAGACTCGTTAAAGTTGGATGGAAGATAGCTATTTATTTGGAAGAGATCACTTCAATATCTTTTATTTATTTGAATTTTAATTTCCCAATCTTTTATTTAGTTTCCTATTTGATTTATGATTCTCAACTATAAAATAGGATCTATGAATTATTGTTTAGTTAGTTTTTTATTATTGATTATTGTAAAGAATACCTTTGAGGTTTCTTTGAACCATTCGGTTCGATTAAAGCTTTTGATTGAATCATTGTTTTTGAGCCATTTGACTTCTTCCGTAACTGCATCAGAGTACAACAAAAAGTGCACCTTGGCTAGTAAATTCTCGCCTACAGGAACTTTAGTTTGGAGCTGGAAATCGTCCTTGCTACTTATGTCGCGAACTATCACCAAATCGCCTCCCAATGGGTTCCAAGAACAGAAAACGATAAATGGTGTATCTTTGAATGATTGCCCAGGCTCGTTCTCGGTCAAATGGTGTAGAGGGAAGGTTGAAGAAAAGATGTTCCTATCCCAAAATAGTGACATACCCCTTATAATTGGTGTAGATATTGCTGACCATTTGGTCCAGTGGTAGTCCGGAGCCTCACCATTCGGGTGGTCATCGGTTCGAATCTCATCTGGGGCAGAAATGCTCTGGGTGAGTCAGGGTTTTTTTTTTCCGGTGACGGGTTTCCTCCTGGATGGGTGAGGCCTCCCTGTTCTTCGGGGTGTTGACTTAACTTTGCCTTTCAAAAAAAAATATTGGTGTAGATAGGCTCCGTTAAAGGTCTCTTTCTTCGGTTGTAGGGCCTTATTGAAAAGACTACCAACAAAGCTCGAACTCTCCCGACATGGTTTACCAATTGCCACCTAATGCTCCACGTGTGATGATGCGGTCGAAGACCTCGACCACCTACTGATTAAAATACTAATTGGAAAAAAAAGGTTTAGGAAGGTATACTCCAATGGTGCAAGTGCTCAAGCCAACCCCGTCCACGATAAAAGATATGCTCCAATTCTTGTTTAGTTGTTGACAATCAAAAGGTGGTAGAAACGTCTTCCATATAATCATTTTTACCACCTTTTGGACCATTTGGAAGGAACAGAACCGGAAATTTTTTGACAACTTCAACTGTAGGAGGTGTATTTTGGTAAATAACATTAAGATGTCATCTTTTATTTGGTTAAAAAACAGGGACAAACCTGATGTGTACCGATCGGGATTTCCAAGAAAATAGAAAGAAGCTAGATAGAAATTTAGAGAGAATCTTTAGATCATATTTTTCTGCTTCTCTTCTCCTTCATAAAAATAACAATATAAAGGGAATTACAATGTTCACTAACTACCTAAACATGGACTAAAATACGGAGGATATGCGGAACATGATAACTGCCATGATAACTGCCCATCATTCCCTCTTATTTGATCAACTCAAATGTAAATGCAGTAAACAATCAAGCTTGGAAATCGGAATAAAAATAACTAAAATAACATGATGGAGATGCACACGTGAATTGCATGTGCATGGGCATTCTCATCCATGTGGCACATATCAAAACGTCTACTCTAGATTAAGGTAAATGGGTACATGGGTGAAGCTATCTTAGCCGATTTTTCGCTCAATAGTGTTAATTTATACGTATTCGACGAAAATTTATACGTAAGCCGTTAACTCAGCTAAATTTTTTGACCCGCAGACGTCGACGGTCGACCTCCTTTAGATACTGCCACGTCATCCGCTTAGTGCGTGTTTTGTTGTAAATGAAATAACGTCCAGATTCAATGAACCTTACAGGCCCCCCTCTCACCTTTCGTAATCCGTCTTCTTCTCTGTTTATACATAAATTCCCCCATCTTCACCACTTCCATCATCAATCAAATTCACACATTTCAATCGATTTCGATTACGTTACTAGGCGTTTCATTCTTCATCGATGGCGTTGGCTTTTACTGCTTCTACTACAATCGCCTTTTCGTCTTCCAATTCTCGTACAGAGCAAGGTAAATTCGTTAATTTACTGTTTCCGTTTCTTAGTTTTATGCGGGCTTTTTGAATTGTAAGGTTTCTTATGTAATTTACGTTTGCAGGGCTTCAGTTTAGTTCAAGTAATTTTCAACCTTCCGATCGGTCACCGGCGGCTCTGAATTTACCCCGGAAACGATCTGCGGCAGCGAAGGCTTTGAATGCTGAACCTAAGAGAAACGATTCAATCGTTCCTTCTGCTGCCACTGTGTTTGCTCCTGGTATGTTTTATTAATGATTTTTTTTCTAGGGTTTTTAAATCAGGATCAATTGGGGGTATTTTTGTCGTGTACTCGTGTTCTAGGATTAATTTGTTAAATAATACCCTTTTGTAGTATCTAGGGTTCATGCTAATCAAATACAATGATACTAATAGTCACCCGTTCTCAAGAAAGAAAATTTTGACCTTTTAAAGTCAAGGCTTTTGATTCAAAAATTAAAAATGCAGAAAATCGTGCTGATTTTGTTGCATAGTTTGTATTTTTGTTATAAGTTTTCTTTGAATAATTTCATATCAGTTTGGAACTTTGCCCTTCTTTGTTGGATTCATTTGTTGATTGAAGTGATTTGAAGATGTATAACTTATGAAGCATGAAGTACAAGTATGTAAAGCATTATAAATAACCGAGGATGCTCTTTGTGTTCGTTAATTATACAGATGTAGTGGACAAAGCAATAGAGGTTGAGGATATTGAGAGATTAGCTCAGGATCTTGAGAAGGCCTCTCCACTTGAAATAATGGATAAGGCCCTTGAAAAATATGGGAATGATATTGCTATAGCTTTCAGGTAATCCAACAGTACAAGTTGTTACTGCACGGTTTACAAGTAGCTAATGTGTGTTGGAATATTACAATCTTAACATCTCTCTTGATTGCAGTGGTGCTGAAGATGTTGCTTTAATAGAGTATGCTTACCTGACCGGACGCCCGTTTAGGGTTTTTAGCCTTGACACCGGACGGCTAAACCCAGAAACATACAAATTCTTTGATACAGTTGAGAAACGCTATGGCATCCGGATTGAATACATGTTCCCGGATGCTGTAGAGGTACAGGCCTTGGTTAGAACCAAAGGCCTTTTCTTGTTTTACGAAGACGGTCATCAAGAATGTTGCCGTGTGCGAAAGGTGCGACCTTTGAGACGGGCGTTGAAGGGTTTGCGGGCTTGGATTACTGGTCAAAGAAAAGACCAGTCTCCGGGGACTAGATCGGAAGTTTCAGTGGTTCAGGTGGATCCGGCGTTTGAAGGGATGGATGGTGGTATTGGAAGCTTGGTGAAGTGGAACCCTGTTGCTAATGTAGCCGGTAACGATATATGGAACTTCCTCCGAACCATGGAGGTACCAGTTAACACGTTGCATGCTCAGGGGTATATCTCAATAGGGTGCGAGCCGTGCACGAGGCCGGTCTTGCCTGGTCAACACGAGAGGGAGGGAAGATGGTGGTGGGAGGATGCCAAAGCTAAAGAATGTGGGCTGCATAAAGGAAACCTAAAGGAGGAAAACGTGAATGGAAACGGTTCAGTAAACGGTAATGGGAGTTCCGATATCTTTGAGAGCCAAAACATCGTGAACTTGAGCCGGCCTGGTATCGAAAATCTTCTCAAGATGGAAGACAGGAAAGACAGTTGGATAACCGTTCTTTACGCACCCTGGTGCCCCTTCTGTCATGTAATTTTACTTCAGTTATGTTATGCATTGATTAACTGTAGTTTATACATTAAAAATAGTGTTTTAACGTTTTATGGTGTTTGCAGGCTATGGAAGCATCGTATGTGGAACTGGCCAATAAGTTAGCCGGAAGTGGTGTAAAGGTTGGGAAATTTAGAGCCGATGGCGACCAGAAGGCGTTTGCGCAACAAGAATTACAGCTTGGGAGCTTCCCGACAATCCTTTTCTTCCGGAAGCACTCGTCAAGGCCTATTAAGTATCCGTCTGAGAAGAGAGATGTTGAGTCGTTGATGGCTTTCATCAACGCCCTTAGATGATGAAGAAAGGAGGTGTTTGTACGTGAATGTGCAAAGTTTTGGTAGTGGTGATTGTATAATATCCGTGTAGTTGGTTTTGGTATTGTGTTTGATGGATGATTGTATTATTATTATTTTTTAAAATAGTTTTCAAATACCAATTCAAACTTTAAATCTTTGAACAAAACATTTTCCTAAAACAATGAGATGTAAAGTAAATTTTGTACACAAATAAACAAACTCCTATATCGGATTAAATAGAAAAAAAATTGTTTACTCCGTAGGTAGGATATAGAAAGTTTATATTTTATTTCTTAAATCTCAATATTTGATTCTATAAATACATAATTAACTTTTTAATTATAATAGTTTCTGAAGCAGTTTTGGCAAAAGACATCACACAAATAATTTATTATTTGTTTTTAATTTTAATCTCTTAAAATAAAAACCATGGGCGTTAATACATCGTGATAGTTATAGGAAACATCAATCTGGAAAAAAATCAAACTAAATCAATTTTAAAAATATTTATAAATTTTTAGAACAATAGGAAGATAAATGTGCATTAAAATTCCCTTTAAAGTTAAACCACCATTAAAGGCGCCATTATTTTTATACAGATGAATAGGGACCTTTTGCATCATCCCCGTATTCAAGAAAAAGGGAAGAACAAAGTGCAAAGGCCGAAAGCTCCAAAAGTGTGGGCACCAAATGCCATTCAGGGTAAATTAGTCATTTAACACAAAATCCCATGTTCAATTGCTCTAGATCTCACTAGTCAAAACTGCTACTCGAAGATTTCTTGCCCAACTTGATAGTCTGCAACCTCTTGTTCTTGTTCAACTGCCACTAATAGAACATGAAACTTGCAGAGCTCAGATTTCTCTCTAATGGCGGTTCTTAGACTCGTTGCTCTCTTTCCCATCTTCTTCCTCATCTTCGCTGCTGCATTACCAGGTACAGAGCTCAATTTCTCTTCACTAATTTCATAAACCACGTCAATAAATACAGTTGTTTGCGCACAAAGATCAAGAAACCTACCCAAATTACAAACCCCACTTCAAAAATCCCATTTTTCACTTTCTTATATACTAATTCAAGTACCCCACTTGAAAAGATTTGATCTTTCTTCAAGTGATGATGAAAATATTAAAACCCTAATGTCAATTTTCTTATTTACTTTGCAGAGGTTAAGGTACAACAAGCAAAAGATGAACCTTATGTGGGAGTCAACATAGGTACAGATATATCAAATTTCCTTCCCCCTGCAAAATTAGTTTCATTCCTGCAACAACAAAAGGTAACCCATATCCGTCTATATGATGCTGACCCTGATATTCTCAAAGCCCTATCAAAAACCAAGATTCGGGTCATAATCTCGGTACCCAACAATCAAATTCTTGGTATTGGGTCATCCAACACAACTGCAGCTAACTGGATCAACCCGAATGTGGCTGCATTTTATCCGGATACCCTCATCACCGCCCTGGCCGTAGGCGATGAGGTTTTAACAACTGTCCCTTCTTTGTCTTCCATGTTAATGCCAGCCATTGAATCACTTTACAGTGCATTAGTGGCTTCAAATTTGCATACCCAGATCAAGATTTCAACTCCACATGCTTCAAATATTATTCTTGATCCATTCCCACCTTCCCAAGCTTATTTCAATGAAACCCTTTCGCCTGTTATAGTGCAACTGCTTCAGTTTCTTTCAAGGACTAATTCACCACTAATGATGAATATGTACCCGTACTATGTGTTTATGCAGAACAAAGGGGTTGTCCCTCTTGATAATTCATTGTTTAAGCCATTAACACCTTCTAAAGAAATGGTGGATCCTAATACTTTGTTGCATTATACGAATGTTCTTGATGCGATGATTGATTCAGCTTATTCTTCTATGAAGAATCTGAATGTTTCCGATGTTTTAGTTCTTGTTACTGAAACCGGCTGGCCTTCAAAAGGTGATTCAAAAGAGCCGTATGCAACAATCGATAATGCCGATACGTATAACTCTAATTTGATTAAGCATGTTTTGGATAGAAGTGGGACCCCATTTCATCCTGAGGTCACTTCTAGTGTTTACATATATGAATTGTTCAATGAAGATCTGAGGTCATCACCAGTTTCTGAGGCCAATTGGGGGTTGTTTTATGCGAATTCAACTCCCGTTTACTTGCTTCATGTGTCGGGGAGTGGTGAATTCTTGGCAAATGATACTACAAATCAAACTTTTTGTGTTGCAATGGATGGTGTTGATGGTAAAACATTGCAAACAGCTTTGGATTGGGCTTGTGGGCCTGGAAGAGCAAATTGCTCAGAGATTCAACCAGGGGAAAGCTGTTATGCACCTAATAATGTAAAGAATCATGCTTCTTATGCATTTAATAGCTACTATGAGAAACAAGGAAGGGCTGCAGGGTCTTGTGATTTTAAAGGTGTGGCCATTATCACCACTACTGATCCAAGTAAGTACTTCTTTCATTGCACAATGTACATCATTCATGCTAGTAGGATGATTATAGAATTGTATAAACAGTAGCTATAATGTGATATTATTAATGTGTTATGCTTCTTAATGATCTCACTTGCTAACAAACTCTATTTTTGCTGATGAACTTTGAATGATTTAAGATCCGGGACAATCTTGAAATGCTTTACAAAGTTAAAACTTTGTTTTGATTCATAGGATGCTTGTACTGTTTCACACTGTAGAAAAACACTTATGAGTAGGTGTACATATCACGTCCACTTGGACAAAAACACACACACTTGTCTCTTTTTCTGACTGATGGAGTGAGAATAGTTGACACAAAATTTAGCCAATAATGGTTAGACTTGGATCCAAATAAATCATGCAATGAAAGCTGTACTCTATCCTTCTTTTACCATTCTATCCCTTGTAAAGTGTTCTCTCTTGTAAAGAACTACACTTCAAACTAGACTTGAAAATTTACTAAGAGATACATCCCATCCCATTAAAACTCTCAGATCAACATTGCTTGTACGTCTTGTATTAAAGCTTGTACTCTACAGAAATATTATATACTTTGTAAAGTTTGCTCTTTTTAGGTGATTCAATTATTTTTTCTAGTGATGGGTTTTGAAATAGATACCATGTAGTGTAGGGGCCCCATTAATTTTGTATCTGTTCACTGCGTACTTTATATTATGTGGTAACTTGGTTTTTTGCTCTGGTTTGTGTACCCACTGCAGGTCACGGGCTTTGTGTATTTCCAGGAAGGTTAGCTACATTTTCTGTCATCTTTTGTACCTTCATTTGTCCAAATTCTCATTTCCTAAATTTTTTTTTTAACTCAAATGCATCTTTTGCATTTTGCAAAGAAAGAAAATTGTTTTCATAAATCAAAGACATGATCTTTCTTGTCATAAAGGTGTAATCTTGCTAGTGTTTCTTCCAAGACTCGAACCTAGAGGTGGGAAAATTACGGATTGGGTAACGGGTTAGGGTCAAAACAAATATCTTTTATCAGGGATCAAGATTGGTGGGTCGGGTTCTCAGTTCTGTCAGCGGTTTTTAAATTTTATGAATAATTAATGTATTAGATATGACTGTGAAAGTATACTATAAGAATAATAATCTTGTTTTTTTAATAAAGTGATTGAAGAGGTTTGTAAGCATTTTCATACACTTTGGGTGACTTTTGACATGTTCAAACTGTTTTTATCTAAGTTTTAAAGATTGTAATATGACCCATTTGAGATAAAATATAAATAGTTTGAAATTGATGCCTCTAGTTTTTCTTGAGCAAAAATATAGTAGTTTCTTTAAATAAAATTCACAAAAGGAAACGATTTGCGTACACTCGCTCTGGTTGTGTTAAGATTCACCCTGATGATGTGTGAATGTGGTGCAGTAAGATAATAAGCAATAGAACAGACACGGTGGTGAACTCGACCAATGCAACAAGCGGGGTGGATGCATCAAGATTCATTGGAACTAGGCCTTGTAAGGACGGTTTGTGGGGACTCATTGTTGGTGTCATGTTCTATTTATCCATTTTGTGACCTCAATGTAATTGTCCATTTCTTGAAGGTAAGCTTGTTAACTAACCTCTATTTGGAATTGGACCTAAACTTGTCGTGTTACTTAATATTGATGGTGATTGCAGTTTTTGCAGAAAAACAAAGACGAAGATGGAGCTTATGTTTCTTTTTTGGTATGGATTAAATATTTGTATAATGTTGTATCTAGTATTTAATGTAATTCATGGAAGAATGTACACAAGACATGGGCGGATCTATGTGCAACCGTTCATTTTGGGCCTCAATTTTTCTTAATAAAACCGTTCATTTTGGGCCTAAAATAAATATACATGCCACCTTAAAAAAAACTGAATCAAAACTGAACAATTTATGCCGGTTTGCATGGTTACTAGGGCTGTGCATACAACCGAAAAACTAATTAACTGAACCGGACTGAAACCAAAAAGAAAAATGAACCAAATTCATAACCGTATACGGTTCGGTTACGGTTATCGGTTGGACAAATTATGAATTCGGATATAACCAAACTAACAGATTTAACCAATTAAACCGTAAGCCTAGATTTTTTAACCATTGTTTAGTTTAGTTTTATAATTTTATATGAGGCCATTTGGTTTATAAGCCTATATCATCATTTATTCAATCCATTATCCATCAAGGCATTAATCAACATTCGAGAATCCAAAGGTTCGAAGTGAGCCATATATCGTTTATTATTCTTTTACATCTACATCCATACAATCGTAAATTAGTAAATCGTTCTTTTTTTTTCCGTCTACATCCAGTTGATGACCATCTAGGAATTGATTTTAAATTCGGACAAAAAAATTCAATTCGGTTAAATTCGGTTATGACCAAAAACCGAACCGAACCGAACGATCAATTCGGTTATTTGGTTTAGTTAAGACTTACGATATATTTGAATTCGGTTCGGTTCGATTTTTTGTTATGACCGGAAAAATTCCTGAATTGAATTAACTGAACCGGACTAGCCGATAAACGAACCGATTAACACCCCTAATGGTTACTGTGGTTTGAAGAGTAACGAATAAAGTTTCAAATTGATTCCATATGAACACTAAAATCTAATCTTCTATCCGTGAGGTGACTTCATCTATATTTTTTCACTTCTGATCTTCATTTTGGTTATTTTTATGTAAGGTACTTGATTTTGATATAATTGTAATAATATGAAATACTGAATTGATTCATTACTGAAGGTTGTGTTACAATATATAGAGATCATAAGAAACCTAAACTAGGTCCGTGGGCTCATATTAATAAACCTTAAATAATAATATATTATAATAAGGGATGACTCAATTCAAAACACTAAATATTGCGAAAACATGGACAACAAAATTAATTATTTATTTTTTCAATCTTAAAAAAAATTAAAACATAAGAAAATGGTTAAAATGTAATGTTTATTCATCTCTCTTGAAATTAAAAAATAAAAAATATGAACAAATTTCATTAGATTATAGTACCTACACATAAACTATGCATATGTAGGTAAAATTTAAAAGTACAAAAATTATATAGACAAATTAGTTTAATGGTTTTTTATGTAGATAACATACATATTTGTATATAAAATGTTAAAATAAACGATTTATGTTTGTTCCCCCTATTCTCACAATAATTTAGAGTTTTGAAATGAAACTCTCTCTATTCCAATACCCCCTGCAGTCGAAGCGGAAGAAAACCGGAAGCGTAGAGTGAAAAAAAACATAAAAAACAAGAATAATAATAACAAATCCTAAAAAAATATAGTTTTTAATTTCGGTCCACGAAACATCAGCCAAAATTCCATAATCTTGCAATCTTCAATCTAAAATCTTTAGTGACGATCTACAATTTTGAATGATCTTGTAGTCCTGCAAGCGACGTAGGCGGTGCGACACGGCGGTGGACCGTAGTCCTACAAAAGAGGGATGACAGCTCGGCTAGTGGCTAGAGTACCGTAGTCCTGCAAGAGAGAGTGACTCAACAGAAAAGAGGCGCCAGAGGACTGTAGTCAGATCTGCGCGAAGGAACGGCTCGAGAGATAACCAACGACATAGGACCGTAGTCCAGCAAGGTAGTGGTGTTGCGAATGAGTGGCGTAATGGAGGAGAGGAATCAAGATGGGGTCTTAACATCATCTGTGTGGTTGTGCATATGCACACAATTAGGCTATTTGTAGTCGGGAAGCGCCCAGCAAGAGAGCAACACCCATGCCCCTCTCACGAACCCGCCCCACGCCCACACTCACGTCCTAAAAGGATGGTGTTCCACGTCCCACGCCCCTCGTCAAATCATTACACACATACCCCAGACGCGGGTAAATGCCAATCTTTCAAAATTGCTCTCTCATTCTCAACAATCAAAAACTTATAAAAACCCTTCCGTTCATCGGCGAAGCTTAGTGAGGGCCTGGGGGGCCCGCCCCTCACGATTTTCTGCTCAGTAGTGTTAATTTATACGTATTCGACCAATTTTCACTTAATAGTATTAATTTATACGTATTCGGCCGAACGGCCCGCACGTTTCCTAGACCTGCTCCATATGCACATTCATCAACTCCGATTCCCTAAAACCCAACTGCCACATTTGTTCTTCATCACGATCCCCTTCAGTACCATCATCTTCATCAAATCAAGAAATATGGTCTTGTAAAGCTTGCACCTTTTTTAAACCCATATAAAGTATCAAACTGTCAAATTTGTGGAACTCAACGTTTTCATGAAAATTGAGGCTGGACAATGGCGAATTGGAATTGGGTTCCTCCGCGGTTGGGAATGTTTTCTTGCCTCTTTTACAAAAATGCATGAATACTAAGAAGAAGCTTCGAGTTGATGATTCTGGTGAGTTCAAACAGTTGCTTATGATTTTCTACTCGGATTCTTGTTCATCTTTGCAAATTTGGAGACTTTTCTATTTACCAATTGTTTCTGCGTTTTAATTTTAAAATCTTAACTAACCTGTAAACAAAAGTCAACACGGCAGAAATGTCAAAAACCTTAATATATACATAGAGACGAGAGAGAGGGACAGGCTCTAGGGGAGATTCTTCTGCGAAAAACTCATCAGAAAATAAAGGAAAAAACATCACCCAGGATGATCAATTACATCCCTCTTCTGGTACATGTACAGCAATTGGTTCTTTTTTTTGTTTGCATAGAAAAAGAACATCTAAATTCTAATTTCTGTTAGATCAGTCAATCGGTTTCTTTCTGATGTTCATCATAAGTAGCCTCTTCAAATTTGTGGTGGAACTTTATATAGAACAATAATATTGTACTAATTATGTATGTTAACTTATCTTCAATTCGTGGCTGGTGTTTGCGTTTGATTTCGTATAATTGTTGTCTTATTCTTTGTTTCTGTACTAAATGATGATGAAGTTTTATTGTCCTTTCTCCACACACACACAAACACAAACACAAAGTTCTTGATGTTCTGTACTCAATGATGTTGAAGTTTAATTGTCCTTTACCTTGTTTTATTGGAATTTGTTTGTATATATATATTAGATAAGTACATATTGGTTCCACATAACAAAGCATAGTTGATCATGATTCATGCACTTGCAAAGCTTGTTTGTATGTATCTTTTAATGTACTTTTGTGTGTGTGTGTAATCAGTTTTCTTACTCTTTGTTTGACAAACTCTCGGACCCTAATATTCTTATTTTATGGGTCCCAGAATAGAAGAAGATGAATACAGAGTAAAACAACAATGTTGCAGGATGGAGAGCGATAGCTCTATTGATTTGGGCAAGTCTTGGGGTGTTTTCTAACCAATTAACAGTATGTGGACTCAACTAGGGTTAATTTCCCAGTTGTCACATGCTTAGTTACAAAGGGGCATTTTGAATTGCTAATTTTTACTATTTGTTTAGTGTTGACTGTTGGCGAATTACTGAGTCTTGGCCACAAGTCGGTGTACCAAGGTCTTCTAGATGCTCCCTAATACAATCTGGTTTAGGTTTCTTAGTAATTTGAATTTCAAATTTAGTTATTAGAGTTGGGTTATAACAAGTTGGTTATATCCTATAATCTAGCAATCCTAATTGTAATCAAATAGGTTAGAGTTAGTAGCCTATATAAACCGAGTTATGGTTCTCATCGTAATCAAGTTTTAGAGTCAGATTTCTTTGTTATAATAAACGTTTGGGAGTTAGCCTAAATTAACGAGTTTTCTGATTTTATTGATTCACCACTTGATTGACTTCATGTTTTATTTCTAATGACATTGATTATTGATGTGATTAATTTATTCTTTAGCAATATTGTATCATTAACAGTGTGAATTCACAAATAAGAGAGACCATTCTCTGCATTGTTGAATTTGAAATTGTGGATTTTGATTTTGTTTATAAGAGTTACAGTTGCTGATGATTGCATTGTTTTGGGAGGGTCATGGTTTGTTTCATCTGCGTCATAATCGGATTGGTGTGTGTGTGTGTTTTCTTCTTAAGGAGTATTTGTCATTTTTTTTACCGTGTGAACAAGAACCTGTTAGGTGCGGAGTCTCGTTTAGAGGCGGCCGGCCCTAATTAGGGTTAGCCGGCCCTAATGGGCCTATCTCTACGGTTTGGGCCTAACTTGGAGAACAAGTTAGGAACCCTAGTTTTAATCTATAAATACCCTATGTTGTAACTGTAATCTGTGTGCCTAGAGCTTAATGAAATAACCTAGTTGCAGCCCGTGGACGTAGGTCCCCCACTGGGACCGAACCACGTAAAATTCTTGTGTCGTTTATTTTTCTGTACCGCATGATTATCGTTTGTGCATGTGTGTGTGTTGATTCCGCTGCGCCACTTTGTTCCTAACAAGTGGTATCAGAGCTTTGGCTCGTTGTTTACACACGGTCTGCACGGTTTTCGATCGAGAAAAAAGGGAGAGGCTGATCGAGGGTTGATTCAGATCTGCTGCTACAGTACTGTCGCCGCCGCTACAGTACCGCCGCCGTCGTGAACAGCGTTTCTTCCGGCATGAACAGTGTATTTCCGGCATGAACAGTGTTTTCGAAAAAAAAAATTTTTTTTTTTCTTTTTTCTGCTGCTGTTCCAGGGCTGATTCGCAGCCTGGTTTCTTGTTTTTTGGGCCGCCAGAATTAGGGTTTTTTCAAATCCTAGGTTGCGCAAAAGGGGAAAGAAAACATGGCTGTTTTGGAGGAAAACGGGGCTGTTTTGGGAGAAAACAGGGCTGTTCGGGACTGATTTGGAGTGATTTTGCAATTAGAGTTTCTGTTGTGGATCTCTTGGAGTTGCTGGTTTCACTCGGGTTTGCAGGTGAAGCGTCGGGTCGGGTGTTTCGGGTTTGTGTTGTGGGTTAACGGTTTGATTGTTTCGGGTACCGGGTTAAACTCTTTGAAGCCGCCGATTAGGGTTTGGTTATAAAGCTCTTGGATTCGTCGGGTAAAGGTTAGAGTTTTGTTTAGTTCTGTTTGACTGTTTATTATCAACTATTTGGGAACCGGGTTATGTGAAATTCAGTATTCGGGTTTAGATTTGTCTGCGAGGTTTATTGCAGGAGCAGATCGGTTTATTGACAGTGTTTGGTAGAACAACTGTCAAGTTCAGGCCCGTGACATTACTGTGTTTGTTTCACTATTTCGATATATTTTCTGTGTGCTATTGTCATGGCTGGAGACAGGATGGTTGTTATCGAAAGGTTTGGCGGTTTGGATTTCGGTTGGTTGGTTTGTCAAGTGAACTTGGATGTGGTACTAACGATGGATAAACCGGGAGAAAATGGAACCAGCGGGTGTGCTGGTGATGACATAAGTGAAAAAAGGGAAGTCATGTGATATTTGCTCGGTTGAAAGATTTTTTTGGTTAGGGTTAGATGATCGGGTGTACGATCACAGAATCCTTGGTACCGTTTGCTTTCATGAAAGCTCTGCTGTTGTTATAACCGTTTGCCGGTTAGCTGGTCTAGAACTGTGAAGCGGTTTCTTGTTCGGTGGTGATCAGTGGTACGACATTTGGCATGGGTTGGGATAACAGGGACAGTGGGAGCTATGCATAGTTGACTTGGTGGAGCTGCATGGAGGTATGTGACATTCTTTTAGAGTCGATGTCAAAGATAGTAAATTCTGCTTCTGAGAATGTGTCTGGGTTGATGCATTGGGACTTAGTGATGGCAGTGGAGACTCTTGGGTTCAAGATTCTGGTATGCTTCATTACTCACTTCTATGAAGCATTGGTGAATCTATTGTTTAAAGACTTTGGGAAGATACAGGATTATGTATCGCTGGAAGAAGGGAACCAACTTCCGAGTATTAAAGTCTTGACTCGCTGCATCGGGTAGAGCTAAGTGGATTCATTTTGCAAGTGTGAATCTTGGAGCCACGGGGATGTCAGCTGAGTGCATTCGGAGGTTTAAACCAGGTCAGGGGTTTTGGGAACAGTGGGAGCATGGGACGTGTTCTGGGTACAGTTCTAAACACCGTTGGGTTTTGAAGACCGGAATTCCGAATGGGAAAATCTCTCCATGGTACTTGCAGGTTTTGGAGAGTGGTGTTTCCTCTGGAAGTCTCTGGAGTCGGTAGTTCGAGTGAGTAGGTGCCGGTTGAGATTGAGGATGAGTCAATGGCGGGTTTTGCCATGGCTGGGTCAGTGATGACTACTGGGTTGGAGCTCGGGGGAGCTTCAACGGGCTCTTCTGGTAATTGAGGAGTTGGCTGCTGCAACTAGGAGGATTGGATTGAAGTCTTAGCTTGTTTATGGGAACTGAAGGCTTGGAGGACTTTTGTTATTTGAAATCTTAGCTTGTTCTTGGGAGCTGGAGGCTTGGAAACTTCTAATAGTGAAGTGTTAGCTTGTTCTTCGAACTGGAGGCTTGGAGGATTTCTGTTATTGAAGATTACTCGAGTTACTGGTATAGGGTCTGCTTGGATGGTGGATTGAGGATTGCTCGAGCCTCCAAGTGGGAGATTGTTAGGTGCGGAGTCTCGTTTAGAGGCGGCCGGCCCTAATTAGGGTTAGCCGGCCCTAATGGGCCTATCTCTACGGTTTGGGCCTAACTTGGAGAACAAGTTAGGAACCCTAGTTTTAATCTATAAATACCCTATGTTGTAACTGTAATCTGTGTGCCTAGAGCTTAATGAAATAAACTAGTTGCAGCCCGTGGACGTAGGTCCCCCACTGGGACCGAACCACGTAAAATTCTTGTGTCGTTTATTTTTCTGTACCGCATGATTATCGTTTGTGCATGTGTGTGTGTTGATTCCGCTGCGCCACTTTGTTCCTAACAGAACCAAGTGAAGAAAGTATTAGAATATTGATTCTCGAATAACAAGTGTTGATGAAAATATTATGGTTTCATGATTACATGGTTCTCATGCAATAATGTTGTGAACATATTGCAGATGAAATTCTGACAAAAGAGGATTTGAAAACATTGAAGATTTTGAGTTACAATATTTGGTTTGCTGAAAATGTTGAGCTTCGTATAAGAATGAAAGCCATAGGTGACATAATTCAATTACATTCTCCTGATGTCATATGTCTGCAGGTATTGTTTTGCTATGTAATCATCATAACATTTGTTCTCATCTCATGAAAACTACCACAATGTCCTTTCATGGTCTTTCCCGGTGGAAGTCGTATTAGAAAATACATCAAATCTTGTTTATATTTCATTTGTGTTATTGTGATTTTAATATCTTGTAGGAGGTCACTCCTGATATCTATGCCATTTTTCAAAGATCCAACTGGTGGAAGTCGTATAGATGCTCACTTTCAATAGATAAGGCGAACACCAGGCCTTACTTTTGCATGTAGGTTAGCTTCATCCTTACCACATTCTCACTGTTCATTCTTATTCTTCTTTTTTGGTATTTTTTTGTACTTTTCATGATTATATATTTATGCATGCATCTAAGAACCATAAAATTCCACTCTTAACAAGAGAATGGAATTTCATGTTTGTAAAAGTTTTATTAAAGATCAAATCTTCTATTACAAACTTTGTTGTAACAAAACAGATAATTTTATACCAATATGATGACTCTTGTTTTTAATTTTTATAACTGTAATCTAGTTTATGAAGGAAGTGTGTTTTTAACATTATTATATAATTAAATTTGCAGCTTAGCAAATTGCCTGTGAAGTCCTTCAGTTGTGAGCAATTTAGTTATTCTGCAATGGGAAGAGAGTTATGTGTTGCAGAAGTTTTGGAGCGAGGGGATACCTCTTTGGTGGTTGCTACAAGCCATCTTGAGAGCCAGTGTCCTGGCCCGCCAAAATGGGACCAAATGTACAGTAAAGAACGTGTAAAACAAGCAAACGAAGCTGTCAACTTTCTCAAGAAAAACCCAAATGTAATACTTTGTGGTGATATAAATTGGGACGAAAAAGTAGATGGTGAGTTTCCACTGCCAGGTGGATGGATTGATGCGTGGGCTGAACTGAACCCGAACGAAATTGGCTGGACTTATGATACAGAGTCAAACGCGGTGTTGTCTGCTAATAGGAAACTGCAAAAAACGTATTGATCGATTCTTGGTCAGTTTGCATGATTTTAGAGTTGAGTGTATTAAAATGGTGGGGACTGAAGCTATACAAGAAGTGACATATATGAAGCAGAAAAAAGGAGGGAAAGAATTGGAGCTTCCTGTTTTGCCCAGTGATCATTTTGGTTTGCTGCTATCTGTGATTGCACTGTAAAAAAGCACCATTACTGCACTGTAACACTTATGGTTTTGTTGATGATAGACAACTAATCATGGGTGTGTGTTTTGGATCAATCGTTTCCACATGGTTTTGTTGATGACAGACAACTAACATGGTCCATTGGCAGGCATTATCTGTTCTGTTTTGGACAATTTGGTAAACGCCTGTTCATGGTCCATGCCTATTATGTGTCATTCCATTTTGACTAGAACCGTATATTATGTAGTATTTGTTCTCCACAACTCATTTAGAGTGTTGGTTGGTAAGTAATTATGCAAAATTTTGTCAATTTAAGTGCGGGTTTTGCAACAATATACGTAAGTTGGACATATCGTTGTACGAGGGAATGGTATTTGCGTGATCAAACTCATTAAAAAGTAAATCTGATTTAGAAAAAGCTGGATACGTCATTGTAATCATTAGAACTTATTATAAAAAAGCAAATCAAAACTGAAAATGTGGACACACTCTTGTAATAGTTAGCCATATTGTTATAACAGACTCGAACGCATTGATTTAATTAACAATGCATCAACATTTAAACATATATCGTTTTTTTTAAATAACAATATTAAACTCAAATCGACTAGAATAAAAACTGTATGATATATAATTTTTAAATAAAAGTAATAAAGTATATTCAATATATTGAAGTTTACATGAAATAAAAAATATTTTTAATAAAAATTAAACTTAGACAACAGTATTTCCTCCTTTATTCTTCCATCCATATTTAAATTCTTGCTGATCAGAATCTTGTACGCACACAAATACTAACCACTAATTGATTTGATTAATTTGGTTGTGATAAGTAGGGCTGGCAATTTAGACACGTACACGACTACACTACACGAACCTACACGATCTTAACAGGTATCGTGTATGGCCTTATCGTGTTTCGTGTCCTAAACAGGTAGACACGAATCTACCTGTTAATTTTCGTGTCTTAACAGGTAATATACCTGTTTACCTGTTAAGTACCTGTTAATATTTTCTTTTAAATATAATTTTAGTGTAATTTAATTTTGGCCTTTTGGGTCATTCAAGTTTTGGGCCTGGCACCTGCAGTAAATTAAAGGAAAATAGGGTTAGGGTTTGTTTTCCTTTTCCCCCACTGACTTCTAAAGTTCACCCGCTGCCTTTATGCCTTTCTGAGCAATCCATTCACCACTCCGAAATCATCGACTCTCGTTCGTTTTCCCCCATCGAATCTCGTCAGTTCAGCCACATGTTCACGAATTCATCAACTAGGTATTGAATATCTGAATATACGTTTGATTGTTTGGAATTGAAGATTTGAGAAGAAAGAGTGCAAGACCAATTGGAACTTGAAATTGTTTTTATTAGACTTTTATAGATTTTTGTTATAAATTTGTTAAGGATTATATATTTATGCTTTATTTAAGACTTTTATGAACATTCGACAACTTTTGTTTCACTAAACAGGTTCTTAAACATGTGTTTCTAAACAAGTCTTATCGTGTTAAGCAGGTATAAACAGGTTCGTGTTCGTGTTTGGGAAAAAGTACACGATAAGTTATCGTGTCGTGTTCGTGTATACATGTTTCGTGTTCGTGTCTTATCGTGTTCGTGTCTTATCGTGTACGTGTATACACGATATGCCAGCCCTAGTGATAAGTGATAACTTTTTAGAGAGGGATCCACTATCTTAGCCTCGGAAAATAGGAAACGATAAGAATCGCGTCACGTGCACGTTGCTGGTTCTATGGACAAGGGATATTTGCGTCCATTTGCGCGCACAAAACACAACACAGTGTGTTGTTTTATCGTATGATTGTGTTGATTTAAAGGTATAAATACAAATTGTAATGGTAAACAATACACTTATAATGGCAAATAACATAGTTAAATGGTAAACCGGTATAATTTTCACAAAATGTATTATATTTTTCTAAAAAATGCCATTTTAAAAAAACACATATACCAGTATTATACTGATATTAAAGAGAATAAAATTTAATTTTATGATGTAACTCTTTTTAAAAATAATATCATATAAAAAGTTGTTTACGTTTAAAAAATCATTAAACTTGAAAAAAAAATCAAACAACATAATTTTTTCCAAATTTTTTCTTTAGTACTCTTTAATTTCTCTACTGAATCTCAACTCTATTAATATATAACACCTTGTTTATATAAACACAAATAAGTATTTATTATTTATTTATTTACGTTACAAGTGGCACCTCTTGGTACTAATGAACTCTGACCTGGTGCCGATTGCAATAAATAACCGGTAAAATGAATACGGGGATATTTTATTTTGTTTTAAATAAATACATTAATACATAAAATAATTATTTGGTCGGTGGATTTTGTTTTTTAATCGGAAAACAGTTGTCAATATTTTTACTATTTTTAATATAAGATTTTTAAAAATTTAGATTATGTATAAGTTTCTAATCTAACTTATTTCTTTTAAATTCTATTATTTCAGCCTAAACTATCACTTTTTATTAACAACAAATTTTTATACATAAATACCTTATAAGTTTACACTTACAAGGATTTAAACCCACACCACTTTTATAAGAATCAAACACCATACCACTAGACTAATAGGTCATGAGTCTATAACTATTACCTTGTTTAAACAATAATTTTGTTACTTCTAAATAGAACCTAAACCTGCAGTTACAGGATTTGAAACACACCACTTTTATGGGAAGCTATCACCAATGCGCTAGATCAGAAGGCCGTGACATTCGTTTTAAAATTTTGATAGAAAAAAAATGTAATAATTCGCATCTTTAGATTTTTTTTCTTAATTTTTATGTAAATTTGTAATTGTGTGATACTCGTTTGTAATGTAGTGATCTAACACGTCTTTTTTCCTATAAAACTAAAGAAATATATATTTTCCATTATGGATCTCTGATGGAAACTCGTCAATCAAGGGGAAAATGTCAATTCATTCAAACTTCTTAACCTATTTTTTTTGTTTGAAAAACTATTAGTCTATTATATATAGTAACCAAAGAATGGATCATATGATATCTCCCGGGAAAAATAAGGATTTTAGTTTACTAAATTTAAAAACCCTAATGTTTTTTTTTTTTAAAGTTCGATGTCAAGTTTAGTTGGAAAATTTAATTTTAAAAGCATTGTTTTTATTCGTTTTTTTTTCTTAGCAAAAATAAGAGGAAGAAGCATCTTTTATAAACATTTTATTGCCACTATTTTATCCCTTGTCAATGTAGGAAAGCAGGGGCTTTTTTTAGTTCTTTGAATATTATTATGAATTTTTTTTTTTCTTAATTATCAATATGAGAACACTATTTATATATTTATTAGAACGAATTGATTATGTAAATTTTATTCAGAATAATTTTCATCAAAAAATTTTATGAAAAGAAGAAACCAAAAACTAAAATTTCTTTTGAGTACAAATAGGTTGAACCAAACTTATAATCTTATACTTTTCATTATAAGTGAGTCTTTGTCACTGATCAAAATAATTAATGGTTAAGATATTTGGGGGTGTCACGTGTACCAATGGAGACGAATAAAAAGGCTTAGAGGGACAAAATGGAAAAAAATAATAACCGTTGATTTTTATGTATTTTTTCAACTTTTTAAAGTCAATTATCTTTTATACACTTCATTATTATTTAAAAACGTATATCATAAAATTGAGAATTTTTTTATCTTTAATTTTAGTATAGCATTGTTGTATAATTTTCATAAAAAACGTTTAAAAACATTCTTATATAGCGTGAATAACATGATTAATTACAAGCGTTCTGTGACTAAGTAGCGTGAATTTATATTGACGTAAATACCCGTCACCCTACGACATGTTTTGCATACTGTAGGCATCCTACGCTTAGCCTCGAAAAAACGCTTTGTACATTAACCCACCTCTCTTTGTATATATATTCTTACACGTTACATAATAATAAGAGAAAGACGTGTTGAAAATTATTTTAACCACTCATCGCCAGGAAAAGTGAGTGGTAAGGTCAATTTCAAAGCGTGACATGTGATGCAATTGCCATTAAAAGTGATGAATGATACAATCACCGGCGGGAATTGATTAATAACGTGTTATGATTCCAATGCATAGTTGACTTGGTTCATTTTAAAAATTTCCCTTATTATTCAACAATTGTAGCTCCTCTATTTTATTTATAGTAACATGTTCATCCTCGCTTGTTTAGTATATTATTGAGTTATGGAACTATTATTTTTATTTGGTTTGTCATCGCATCTCATGTTCCTTTTTGACTGATTACAACTAACATTTTTGTATACCGAGTATTAATGTAACATTGTACTTGCATGTGAAGTAAATGTGGTTTCTTTAATGAAAATATTAAACCTAGAATTGTGTTTTGAACAAGGACTTAGGGTGTTTCTATACATGTTACGTACTCAAGTTGCATCGTATTTAAACTAACAGTAGTATTTAATTTGTTTTATATTATAGTTATACGTTATGCTCACAAAATATCATATTTTATAAAGTTTGGATTTTGTTTCATTATGGTATACAAATTATCGATTCAACCTCTTAATATGTAAAATTCTTTTTAAATAAACTAACTAATGACATTTTAAAACAAAAGAAAGTCTAAATCCTTGTGAGTCAACGTTTAATAACAGTTGTACACAAATAAAAGAAAAGAGAGATTGAAATCATCAGAGCAATCAAAGAATGACTTCACTTGGATGGGATCCGTCATGGAAGGAGATAACAAAAGAGATAGGAAGATCAAATTAAAACCCCCTTCGCTCTTCTTCTAGAGAACACCCTTATATAGAAATCTCAACATCTTAATGGAAATCAGGCCCAAAATCATAAACACTAACACAAAAAAAATCCGTTTGATCAACTCTTTTTATTAATATAAAAAACCTGCGTTCAAAAACTAATATCAAAACCCGGTATTTATAAAACCCTTAACAAACATATTTGACTCCAATATAACTCCTAATATTAATACCAAAACCCGGTATTTATAAAACCCTTAACAAACCTATTTGACTCAAAATATCCATATTCTAATAAAAGACTAAATATTGTGCCACATGTCAACACCACATTCATATTCACACTCATTTTTCCTCTAAAATCATATTTACATCCACTATTCAATATTTCTATATTTAACTTATTTTTTTGAAAAATTATATAAATAAATTTTACCAAATCAATTCACCATTATTACCATTGACTCAATTTTTTCTAAAACTATCATCAAAAGTGAATATTTAAAAAAAAATAAAAAATAAAAAATAGGAGATTTTAAAAAAACGAGTTTTTAAAGTTTCATTATTAAAAAAGCTGAGTTTTTAAAATTTTATTATTAAAAAACCAAGATTTTTTAATTTTACATAAAAAATTTGAAAACACTACTTTTGTATTTTAAAAATAAATACGTGTTAGAATAATGTTTACTAATATTTAATTTTTAGTTTTTTAATTAAGTTTGATATTTATAAATAAATTTTTAATTTTGATTTGTAAATTTTAATAGTTATTTTTTAATTAAAATTAAGAAATTTATAAATATTTACTTTAAAAAGTGTATTACATTTTAAACTTTAATTTTTATTTAAATGAAGATATTTTTTTTCAAAAAAAATATGTTTGGTTTAACTCTAATTTATTAGTTTTAACTTTTTTCATATTTAATTTTGGATTTTTAAATTTAAATTGTTGCGATATATTAAGGAGTGAGATTTTTAAGTCTTGGAGTTTAAAAATTGAATTTAAAACACGATATATTGTTAAAATTTAAAGTTTATTTGTATTTTTTTTTATTTTATTTTAAATGAGAGATTAAATATTAAAATTTAGCGAGATTTTCCGTATAATAGGCGAGATTTAAAAATAATTAATTTAATTTTGATACGTAAATTTAATTTCAAGTTAAATATTTTTAAATATGTTACAACATCAAGGTTAAAGTTTCTACAAAAAAGTTGATAGAGTTTAAAAAACTAATAAAATTAAGAAACAACGTATGCAAGAAAAATCGTTGACCAGTTTGATTCAAGGGTTCGAGCTTCTATGTTAATAAAATAAAAAAATTACCAATACAATATCAAATTTGTATAAAAAAAGGTGTTAAAATATTTATTATTATAATCTTAATGTTTCACTCCCTAATTCATGAGGGCTAAAGCTAGTAACTCCTAATAAATAGAGAAACAAAATCAAACCTATCCGAATTGTATTCAACCTACTGGCGACTCAAATAGAAGAACCCAAACAATTAAAAATGATTTACTACTTAACCCCCTCAACTATTGAATAATTACAAGATTAGTCCAACACATCTCCCCTCATTAATCTTCACCGCTTCATTCGACCATCAACGTCAAACCACTATCAACCTTGACCGCCCATCAGTCTTCACTACTTCGTCTCCTCTCTCGAAGACTACCTTCCGTTTTGAACAATAATGTGTGTGATTTAAGGGTTTTGAACAATAATCTAGAGATTCCATTATGTTGATGTGGGGAGATGGCGATACAAAATTCCGTTTTGATTTATTTAAAGGTGATGGATGTGAGGTGTGCCTTTGAGGGTGAGGAAGGGGTGACTGATGATGACAGAACGGAGGGAGGATGTGTTGGGATTCAGTGGTGATCAATTTAACTTTTGTAAAAAACGGGTTTTGACAGAGAAATTAATTAATTCAGTTAATTAATAAATACGCAGCGGAAAATAAAATCATAACCTATTTAACAGCACTGACAAACCGAACATGATCTGGTTATGAACACGCAAACACAAAAAAAAATTAATCTACTGATAAGATTAATTATACCTTAATGGTTAATGATTAACCGGTTGAGACACCTAGGTACAACGAACCGATGCTAGATCACGAATCAAAACGCGAGAGACATAAAGCGTCGGGGCTGGCCAGAAACGGGCAGGCAACGGCTGGTTTGGTGGCCGGAAGTCGCAAGGCAAAAATTCGTCTAGTCGATAGCAACTGTTTTGTAGAAAAAAAAACAAAAAATCAATTGTCTTTGTTTCTTGCGGCTGTTTTCATGTTGTAGGTCAGAAACAATTATTATTAGGTTTATTATATAATAATAATAAACCCTACTAATTGTTTTCGGGCACATAGATCAAAACGAGATGCAAAAGCCCGAACCCATTTAATTGTTTTAATGAAAGATTAAAATAATATATATACAACTATTATTTATAAACTGGTATAAATAATAATTCGCGTCTAACGAATATATATAAAATATATAGTCTCGCTAACAGTTTGTAATTACCAGTTAAGCAGGTTAAGTGGATTTAATATTCGTTGCCCTAGGTGTAACTCTTACGGGTCATAGCTCGGTCAGCCGCGTTGTCCATCGGGTCGGTCCATAAAATCCAACAATCTCCCACTTGGACGATCCATGATAAATCAACACAAACAGCCAGCGGCGCTCTAGCTGCACATGGCTGTCCCTAACAAGGTATGACGCTTTAAAGTCATTAACCAAATATCTCGCTGTTAGTAACAACTAACTAAAGCAAGACAATAGACTTATGGAAATAGTTGTCATTCATCCTTTCCGTATAAAACATCAATTGAATCAATGAGACATGGATTTAGTTCATTCTCATATGACGTTCAATTATTATTGTTCTCGATCAAAAATCAAAGTGGTCCAATCAAACACACAGTAAGTTTGGGTAAGTCCTTACATTTCACCAGTTTGAATCAACGAGGGCGCCACGATGCCTATCTGTTACATATAACGTAAGAGTACAGAATCCCTTATTGACTACATACAACTCCCACTGAACTTCAGAACTATTCCTAATCAAAGTCTTTATGACTGGCAGTTACGCGACAGCGTTTGACAGTAATTAAAGAATGGTTCTTGGTAAACGGCAGTTCTAGTACGTATCTCAGGTCAGAGGATACTAATGAGTATACCAATAGCAAAACATCTTATGACAAAGATCCATGAAGATGATTTGATGCGAGTTACATCCAACGTCATTCAAAATGAGGCCTGTGAAGTTCGGAGTCAACTCCTTGAGCCGAAGTTCAGAAAAGTCTTAATTCAGATACGTTCCCACGAGTATGACCGACTACGGATAATTAAGAATACAAGATTCATGGATTAAACGTATTAAAATCGAACACAGTTATAAGAATTCAGAATTGCATTTAAATCAGTAAACCAAAAAGAATTCAAAAGTATAACTGTTTAAATGTTCACACATTCAAAATACTAAATCAAAACATATCACTAGCAAATCTAAGACCAATAGCATCTCTGTGAAGATCATGCTTGTCCTGAGTCATGGGCTTAGTAAACGGGTCCTCTAGGTTTTGATCTGTGTCTACTTTGCTTATCATGATGTCACCACGTTCCATAATTTCCCGTATATTGTGGAAGCCTGCGTCAATGTAACATCTTACAGTGAGCACTTCTTCCACTCCTCCAAATATTAAGAACATGTCTTTAGTCCTTCTCAAGTACTTCAAGATGCTCTTGACTGCAGTCCAATGCCAGGACTTTGCTGAAAACGACTGGTCATGCTTAAATCATACGAGACGTCAGGCCTGGTACATAACATAGCATACATGATAGAACCAATCATCGAAGCATATGGAATTGCTTCCATACGCTTGGTTTCAATGTCCGTTGAAGGAGATTGCGATTTGTTCAGCACGGTTCCTTTAGTCATAGGAAAACCTCCTTTCTTGGATTTTTCCATATGAAAGCGTGCCATGACTTTGTCTATGTATGTGCCTTGACTTAGCCCTAGAAGCCGCTGAGATCTATCCCTGTAGATCTTGATTCCTAGAATGTAGGCTACTTCTCCAAGATCTTTCATTGCAAAACAAGATCCTAACCATTGTTTGACTTTGTCAAGAACAGGGATGTTGTTTCCAATGATCAGTATATTATCCACATACAAGATGAGAAATGATATAGTGCTTCCACTAGCCTTTCTGTAAACACAAGGCTCATCTTCATTCTTGACAAAACCAAATTCTTTGATTTTCTGATCAAAATGAAGATTCCAGCTTCGAGATGCCTGTTTAAGTCCATAAATGGACTTATTCAGTTTGCAGACCCTACTAGGATACTTTGGATCAACAAAACCGTCAGGCTGAACCATATAAACATCTTCAGGGAGATGTCCATTAAGAAAAGTGGTTTTGACATCTATTTGCCATATCTCGTAATCATGGTACGCGGCTATGGCAAGCAGTATCCTGATCGATTTGATCATAGCAATGTGTGAGAAAGTTTCATCATAGTCAATACCTTGAGTTTGAGTGAAACCCTTTGCAACTAACCGTGCTTTATAGGTTTGTACATTACTGTAACATCCCGAAAATATTAAATAAGTAATTAATAACGCGATAGTGATTTAATCGTCAAAAATGAAAGAAAAACGGATGGACTTGGGCTCGGCTCCAACGGGCCAAGCGAAGGCCAGGTATATAAAGGCCAAGACAGCCTTGAAGCTCTCATTTTTCACCAACACTTGCAAGCTAAAGAGAGAAAGGAGAGTCAGGTCTAGAGAGAGAAAGTCGACGGATCGACACAAAATTGAAGGAGCACGTTACTACTGAACTCGTGAGCAAAACCTCCGAATCAGAATCACAATCCAGGTAACGATTCGACCATAATCTGAGTTTTTGTTTGTTTTGGGGTTTCTCGGGTTTTAGCTAAATATGAGACGTTTTTATGGATGAAACTTGAAAATAAGCTTAGAACTAGCATCTAGAGTGAAAACCGCACCTTTTGATAAAAGAAAATTTTAAGATTAGCATGATCGGATTAACATGCAAAATTTTGGACTTGTCCAGGAAACAGATGTTGCGTACTTATCAAATACGCAGGAAGGACGTCCTGCGTACTTACCAAGTACGCAGGAGAAAGATCATGCGTACTTACCAAGTACGCAGGTACGCAGGAGAAAGATCATGCGTACTTACCAAGTACGCAGGAGAAAGATCATGCGTACTTGTCAAGTGCGCATGAGCAAGGCACTGCGCACTTACTAAGTGCGCAGGCAACAGACCAGTAAGTAAAGTCAGTATGTTTAGAATGATTGAACCGTTAGAGTCGGGGTTGGGTCTGATGTGTATTTAAACTACCTAATTCAGATCGTACGTGACGTTGTTGGGCCTTTGATTAGGACAACCAAGACTAGCTTTTCAGGTGAGTTCTATGTGCCCCCTTCTATGTTATGTGCAAAACCTTATTAAATGTTTTTGGGCTGAAATGTATACACTAAATGAATAAATGATATGAATGCTAATGTGATCATACGTGATATACTAATATATATTATATATATATATATACGAAAATGAATTATGCACAAAGAATGAATCGTATGATTATATAGAATGAATGAAAGAATAACACAATGTGTAAGAATGAAATCTTGCTTTATATCCATGTATATATTGCTTGCCAAGTATAAGAAAAAAATTATGGACGCTTCGATGATAACGGCTACTTCGGTAGACGGACGACCACGTGACTATTTTGTAACCGGGACAAATACGTTCCTTCATCAGCTAGGACGTACGAAAGCCATTAATGGACGGTCGAAGCAAATGGCATAATATGAATAGTAGAACGGTTGCATAAATAATAGTCGCATGGGAAACGGATACTTTCGGGTAGACGGGCGAATTACGGCCTACGACGGTAGGACGGTTGTAAGTCATTACGGACGGACATAAGTTGCCGGACGGTTGTAAGAATAAATTACGAACGGACACTAGTTGACGGACGGTTGTAAGAATGGCGGGCCATGACGATGGACCGTGGCGTTTGTCTTTGTGACATTCGCAAACAAATGACGGGTTGATCACCCTTAAGTATATGACCCATGAAAGTTAAGAAAAGAAAAAGGTGAATGCACACACACACACACACACATATATATATATATATGTAATCACAAAAGAAAGATGAAAGAAAAGCAAAAGTTTATGAATACGTATATATATATATATATGTAATCACAAAAGAAAGATGAAAGAAAAACAAAAGTTTATGAATACGTATATATATATATATATATATATATATATATATATATGTAATCACAAAAGAAAGATGAAAGAAAAGCAAAAGTTTATGAATACGTATATATATATATATATATATATGTGTAATCACAAAAGAAAGATGGAAGAAAAGCAAAAGTTATGAATGTATATAATTATGTATACTTATAAAGAAAAGAATGATCATACTTAATAGTTTTAAACTAGAACTTATCAGCGTTAGTTGACTTTTAGTATGCATTTCAGGTACATAAAGGAAGGGTCGTGCGAAGGCGTGAAGGTTACCCGGCACGAGACTGACATCCCACTTTTATATATGTTAAGACAAATGTTATGTACTAAATTTTAAAGACTTCCGCTGTTATGTCATGTCATGTTACGTTATGTAATTATTGAATTCAAATGTTTTAAATTTAAGTTCAGTATTTATGACTATGTTTATGAGTAAATCCAACAAGTGAGGTTACCCGGGAATGGGGCCTTACAATTACCATGCATGTCGGTTTTTCTTTTGAAAATCCATTTGCTCCCTATTTCCCGAGAACCGGGGGGTAGTTCAATCAAGTCCCAGACCTGATTATCACGCATAGATTGCATCTCGGCGTTCATGGCTTCAAGCCATTTCTCGGATTCAGGATCTGAGATAGCAGATTTGTAGTTTGTAGGTTCGTCATTTGACTCAGCTACTAACAGGACTTTAGAAGCTTCAAGATGCCATATGTATCTATTAGGTTCTTTACGAGACCTGCTACTTCTGCGAACGCTTGTGTTTATGTCTGATTTATCAGCAACAACTTCTTGTTGATCAGACGCTCCGACTTCCTCAGCGGTTGTTTGTGTTTCTCGAATTTCTTCAAGATCCATAATATTATTTTCAGCTCCTCGATTTAGAAGATCTTCCTCGAGAAAGCGTCCTTTCCTTTTGATGGAAACAATGTTTGCATCAGGATGATAGAAATAATATCCGCTTTTGTTGTAGTAACCGACGAAAACAACTTTTTCGCCTCTAGGATCGAGCTTGTCATCAGAATCGCTGGTGACATATGCATCACATCCCCATACTCTAAGGTAAGACAAATTGGGTCTAGACCCGTGCCATATTTCACATGGGGTTTTGTCCACCTTCTTAGTCGGTGCCAGATTTACAAGGCGAGCGGCGGTCATAAGAGCATAACTCCAGAAGGAGTGAGGCAAGTTAGTTCTACACATAATTGATCGAACCATATTAAGTAGGGTTCGATTTCTCCTCTCGCTCACACCATTAAGTTGGGGTGTGCCAGGAGGAGTGGGCAGAGAAATAATTCCGTGCTCCTTCAGATGATTAAGAAATTCTAAGCTGAGATACTCGCCACCTCGATCTGATCGAAGTGTCTTGATAGATTTATCGAGTTGTTTCTCTACTTCGTTTTGAAACTCTTTGAACTTTTCAAATGTTTCATGCTTGTTTTTCATAAGATAGACATAAGCATATCGACTATAATCGTCAATAAATGAAACGGAGTATCTTTCATGATTTCTAGACATGGTTCTGAAAGGGCCACACACATCAGTGTGTATAAGGCCTAGCAGATCCTTGGCTCATTCACCAACATGGGTGAAGGGGTCCTTTGTGAGTTTGCCAGCTAAACAAGACTCGCAATTATCAAATGAGTCATGTCCGGTAGGTTCAAGAATTTCCTCGGATTGGAGTCTTTTAATGCGTGTCTTGCTTATGTGGCCAAGTCGACAATGCCATAGAAAAGTATCATTAATGCCAGATTTGATACGTTTAGAAAGATTATATATGTTATTGTCAGTTTGAACGTCAATCTCATAAATACCGTTTTGAGGTTTAGCCTCAAAATAAAAGATATCATTTAAGTAGGCAGAAATAGCAATACCATTAAAAACGTACTTAAATCCTTGTTCAAACAATAAAGAAACTAAAATAATGTTTCTGGTTAAACCAGGTTCAAACAAACAATTGTTCAAAACAACGACAAGGCCAGAAGGACATGAGAGATGATATGTTCCAGTTGCAAGAACTGGTACTCTTTTCCCAATACCAACGATGAGCTCCATGTCGCCTTGTTTCAGCTTCTCCAACTTTTAGGCTCCTGCAAGACATTAATGATGTGGTATCCACATCCAGTATCAAATACCCATGTGTTGCTAGAAATAGTAAAAATTTCAATAACATAAATGAGAATACCTGAAGAGGTGCCCTCACCACTGGCCCTCTGCAGCTTCAGCTTGGCTAGATATTCAGGACAGTTACGTTTCCAGTGTCCCATTTTGTTGCATTCAAAGCATTGGCGCTCCTCAGGAGGGGTGCTTTTGAAGCTTTCTTGTTATTGTTGGTGGCAGGCTTGGAAGCAACATTAACCTTCTTCTTGCCTTTGCTATTATAACCTATCTTCTTAGGGTTAGGTTTTTTTAACACCAGCAGATCTGACCATCAGAATTTGATTTTTCTTTCCTTGGATATTCATCTCGGCCGTTTTGAGCATACAATGTAGCTCGGCCACTGTCTTCTCCAAGACATACATGTAGAAATTCATTACGAATTGAGCATAGGAGCTTGGGAGAGAGTTTAAGATGAAATCAGTAGCCATGTCATCCTTCATGGGATATCCAAGTTTGTTCATCTGGTCGATGTACCATTTCATCTTAAGTACATGAGCACTAACAGTCGTGCCCTCTGTCACAACCCCGGGCTACCCCTGCCCGGGCGTCGCGAGACAATGCTGGTATCTGAATGAGGTCCCATAAATTTGGACAGCGGAAGTCTTTGTTTTTACTTGATGCCTTTTTGTAATGAAATGTCATGTAAATAACCCCAAGGGTTAATTCTGTAATTTTTGTCAAAACTTGGGATCCACGTCCCTTTTCATTTCATGATAATAGACATTCAAAAGTCTATTATATAATGTACATCTGCTGAATTAATTTACATAATACAAGCCATTTAAAATGTCTAGGATCTACGTCCGTTCCAACATTTGGTCTTGTATTAGTCTGCCACAGGGATTTAAATATGCCTAAAGATCTTGTCTTTACTGCACCACCCTGAATTTAATGATTTCTTTCACTACCTGTGAAAAACGTTTTGAAAATGAACATCAGCATAAAGCCGGTGAATCACATTTAACTGACACGAAAATGATTTCTAACATAAACCAAATTAAAGCCTTTAAGCACGTTTCTGTATGGTAAATCTACACATTCAGCAGTCTTTTTCACCTGAAGTATATACCACCTACATACACTGGGTTAACTGCCATGGGGTCAACTGGCTGAGCTCTATGTCTCAGACTGATAGCCTATTCCCAGGGTCGTGATGCTAAGAACCTTGTTCTTAGTCTTACATGATACTCAGGAACTCGTCCCTCGTATAATCTGCTAAGGAACCATATCCTCAGTCTTATGATACCCCCTTACATGATCTGTACCCAGCCACGGACCGGACTTTCACCCGTCACATGTATACCATTTGATCAAATCTACGTATGCTTATGGCCTGAATGCTATCACGTAGATTACCCTTATGATTAAAGCATTTAATTTGTTTCATGCCGTTTTCGTAAATAAAATGGTTTTATCGTTTGAAAAGCGTTAAACGTGTTCACCTTGATTTTGATGGCTGGTAGGGTTGTAGGCTTCGGAATTTGAGCAGAACCTCGACACGTTTCTTCCTAGGGAAGACACGATTAACGAGAATATATATGAGAGAATATATATATAATTGCGGCTATATATATATATGAATAGTTTTAATGATACCTACTTCGCGGAATTTGGACGGAACTACGGCTTGAGTTGGGTGTCGTAGGATTCTTGAACAGCGCTTCGGGACGTTGTGGAGTTTTGAGAGATCGGGTTTGTGTGAAACGAATGTTTGGAAACTGTACAGAATTTCAATCCCGTTGAAGGCCTTTTATAGGCTGATTTTTCAGTCCCTCGCGTACCGCGAGGCCGGCCAAGGAAATCCCTCGCGTACCGCGAGAGGATGAGGTGTCACGAACGGTGCTGAGTCAGCATGACACGTGGCGGCTGGTGGCAAGGGTGAATGACACGTGTTTTCTGGCCCTGACGCGTGTACTATTCCCTCGCGTACCGCGAGGCTTGGTTGGAAATCTTCTCGCGTACCGCGAGAAGGTGTAAATCTGGCGTATAAGCAGTCCCCTCGCGTACCGCGAGGTTTTGTCAAAATCTCCCTCGCGTACCGCGAGGGAGTGAAATTTTGAATTTTTTCTTTTCTTTTTATTTTGGGTGTTACATCCTCCCCTCCTTTAGAATAATCTCGTCCTCGAGATTCATTGAAAGAGATGTGGATACTTTTTGCGCATTTCTGACTCAAGTTCCCAAGTATATTCTGGGCCACGCCTGGAGTCCCATCTTATTTTGACTAACGCCAATTGCTTTCGTTTAAGCTTTTTGATTTGTCGGTCTTCAATTTGTAACGGTCGTTCAATGAATTTGAGCTTTTCATTTACTTCCACATCTTGTAAAGGCATCAGCAAGGATTCATCAGCTAAACACTTACGTAGGTTTGATACATGGAATACATCGTATACTCCACCCATCTCTACTGGTAGTTCAAGCTGATAGGCAACAGATCCGATTCGTTTAATGATTTTGAAAGGTCCAACAAAACGTGGACTTAACTTTCCTTTCTTTCCGAAACGAATAACACCTTTCCAAGGTGAAACTTTTAATAATACCTTGTCACCGATTTGAAATTCTAACGGCTTTCTTCGTTTATCTGCATAACTCTTTTGTCGATCTCTAGCCATTTTTAGACGTTCTCGTATTTGCAAGATTTTATCGGTAGTTTCTTGGACTATCTCTGGTCCTGATAGTTGATTTTCTCCGATATCTGACCAACATACAGGCGTTCGACATTTCCGTCCGTACAATGCTTCAAATGGTGCGGCTTGAATACTTGTGTGATAACTATTGTTGTATGAGAATTCCATTAGAGGTAAATGATCATCCCAATTACCTCCAAAGTCTATCACACAGGCTCGGAGCATATCTTCTAGTGTTTGTATAGTTCTTTCGCTCTGCCCATCAGTTTGTGGATGGTAAGCAGTACTAAGGTTCAATCGAGTTCCTAGAGCTGTTTGAAAACTTTGCCAGAATCGAGATGTGAAGCGACTATCTCTATCTGACACTATGGATAGAGGCACACCATGTAATGTTACAATTTCATTAACGTAAATTTGTGCCATTTTGTCCATACTCATGGTGTCTTTAATAGGTAGAAAGTGAGCTGATTTGGTTAAACGGTCAATGATAACCCAGATTGCATTATTTCCACGAGTGGTTCGAGGAAGTTTGGTAATAAAGTCCATAGTTATCAATTCCCATTTCCAAACTGGTAATTCTAACTGTTGCAATAATCCAGCTGGCTTTTGGTGTTCGGCTTTGACTTTGGAACAAGTCAAACATTTTGCTATGTAGATAGCAATGTTCTTTTTCATACCAATCCACCAGTAACTTTCTTTGAGGTTTTTGTACATTTTATCACTTCCTGGGTGCATGGTGTATTTGGACTTGTGTGCTTCTTCGAGGATTCGCTCTCGAAGATCACCTGTAACTGGTACCCAAATACGTTTATTCATGCGAAGGATATTATCTTTACCTTTGATCAGTAAGTCAAGCATTCCTTTCATTCCTTCTTTTTCAAAGTTACCTTCCTTCAAAGCTAACTCTTGTGCCTCTTTTAACTGACTTACAAGATCAATTTGTAGTTCAAGTCTGAGAGAACGTACTCTCTTTGGCTTGACGTTTTCTTTTCGGCTCAAGGCATCTGCTACTACATTTGCCTTTCCTTCATGATAACAAATTTCACAATCATAATCATTCAGGATTTCCATCCATCTTCTTTGTCTCATATTTAACTCTTTCTGGCTAAATATGTACTTGAGACTTTTATGATCAGTGTAGATTGTGAACTTAACCCCATAGAGATAGTGTCGCCATAACTTCAAAGCAAAGATTATAGCGCCCAACTCTAGATCGTGGGTTGAGTAGTTTTTCTCATGAATTTTCAACTGACGAGATGCATAAGCAATGACTTTCTTGCGTTGCATTAATACGCAACCTAAACCAGTATGTGAGGCGTCGCAGTAAACTACGAAGTCTTCAATACCATCTGGTAAAGATAGAATAGGTGCGTTTGTCAGTTTTTGTTTCAAAGTTTCAAAAGATTCAGATTGTTTGGGTCCCCATTCGTACTTTACAGATTTCCGAGTTAGGGATGTGAGTGGGATTGCTATACGAGAAAAATTTTGAATGAATCGGCGGTAATATCCCGCTAATCCCAGAAAACTACGAATTTCGGTGGGTGACTTGGGAATTTCCCATTTGGATATAGCTTCAATTTTGGAAGGATCTACTTGAATTCCGTTCACGTTGATGACATGACCAAGAAATTGTACTTCCTTTAACCAAAATTCGCATTTGGAAAACTTAGCATATAATTTCTCTTTTCGAAGAAGTTCAAGTATGGTTCGGAGGTGAGTTTCGTGTTCAACTTGGGTTTTGGAATAGATAAGTATGTCATCAATAAAAACTATGACAAACTCATCTAAATAGGGTTTACAGACACGATTCATCATGTCCATGAATGCGGCAGGAGCATTTGTAAGTCCAAATGGCATAACCGTGAACTCGAAATGTCCATACCGTGTTCGAAATGCAGTTTTTTGAGATATCGTTATCATGTACTTTCAACTGATGATAACCTGAACGAAGATCGATCTTTGAAAAATGACAAGCTCCTTGGAGTTGATCGAATAAATCGTCAATCCGTGGAAGCGGGTATCGGTTTTTGATGGTAACTTTATTCAGTTCCCGATAATCAATACACATGCGCATTGATCCGTCTTTCTTCTTAACAAAGAGAATTGGAGCTCCCCAGGGTGAAGAACTTGGTTGTATAAAACCTTTCTCAAGAAGTTCATCCAATTGTTTCTTGAGTTCTGCCATTTCTGTGGGTGCCAGTCTGTACGGGGATTTGGCAATTGGAGTTGCACCAGGTACAAGGTTGATTCGAAATTCTACTTCTCGTTCTGGTGGTAATCCAGGCAGTTCTTCAGGAAAAACATCTGGAAATTCAGATACTACATGTACTGATTCTATCTTCTTCTCCTTTTCCAAGGCAGTAATTGATACCAGACATGCCAGATATCCTTTTCTTAAGCACTTGGTTGCTTTAAGTATGGAGATTATCTGGATAGGTTTTGTGGGTTTATCACCTTGGATAGTTAGAGTTTTGTTTGTTGGTGTAACGAGTTTTACAACTTGTTGATTACAAAGGATTTCGGCTTGGTTATTGGATAACCAATCCATCCCCAAAACAATGTCAAAGCCAGTTATTGACATTGGTAACAATTGTACTGGGATAGTGAAACCAGCCAATGTAATGTAACAATTGTTCAGTGATTGGGATATTTTTATCAAATCACCGTTCGCTGTTTCTACTTCATATGTTTCAGCTAAGGGACTTAATGGTTCGTTTAATAGATTACAAAAATTATAATCTATAAAACTCCGGTTCGCACCTGAGTCAAATAAGACCTTAGCATAAACATTATTAAGAAGAAATGTACCGGTAATTACGTCCGGCGTTCTCTCAGCTTGGTTAGCATTTATGATAAAAGCTCGTACGGTCTTTTTGTTTTCTGGAGTGATCTTGGCTCCTGATCCTCCAGCTCTTCCGGTCCTTGCAAACTTAGGGCAATTAGTGCTGATGTGCTCCAGCTCTCCACAACTAAAACAAGTTATTCCCTTTTTCTTGAAGCAATTCTCAGTAGAGTGACCTGAGACCTTGCAATAATTACAGAATGGAGTTTCAAAAACACACTTTCCACTATGCCTGCGTCCGCATGTTTTTCATGGTGGATTGTTAAATGGTAACCCCTTTTGCCCAAAGTTCTTGCTAAATCTTTTGGCCTCGGGTTTTGATTTTATAGAGGATTCGACTTTCTTCTTTTCCTCTATATTTCTGATTAGTCCAGCCGTCATGGTACCGGTCAGCTCTACGGTGGACTCAATGGTTTTTGGTGAGACAACCTTCACCAAATCACGGATCTCTGGAACTAAGCCATAAATATATCGAGTTATGAGAACTGATTCAGGTTTAGCCAGGTGAGGTGCCAAACGGGCATATTCAAAAAATTTGGTAGTATACTCTCGATCATTGGTACCCACCATCCTGTGCTCCAGAAATTTTCTTTCAGCTTGTTCTTTTTCAGTCTTGGGGCAAAATTTCTTTTTTCACCTTTGCTCGGAATTCTTTCCAATCCATAGCATTGGTCTTTCTTCTCCCTTTGGCAGAAATGATTGAATTCCACCATTCCAACGCTTCATTTTTGAAGGAGTTTGAAGCATACAGTACTTGATCTTTCTTAGCACACTTGCTAATTGCTATTACTGACTCCATCTTCTCTAGCCAGTGAAGAGTAGCAATACCGCCTTCGGTGCCCTTAAATTCATAAGGTTTACAGTCCTGAAAGGTTTTGTAAGAACACCCTTTGTGTCTATACCTTTTTGTTTCATTCTCTTCTTCTTCAGAGTCTTCACTGCTTAAATTTAAGGATTCTTCAGATCCAGAATACTTATTGCTTGATGTTCTGGACCTTTTCGAGGTTTGAGTTCTACGAGAGCTTGCTACTTGCTCTGTGTGGGTTTTCGAAGGGTTTTCCATTCTTTTTGAAGGAAGAGTTACGTGGCTTGGAGTTTTGATGTTTTCTTGTATTTCCTTTATTATGGCAGGAAGCATTTCTTTAATGCTTTGTTTGACCAGTTGTTGCAATTCTGGTTGTTGAGTAGCTATTTCAGGATTATTATTAATTTCTTTTCCTTTTTCCTTGGTAATGTAGGTAGCTGGACCGCTATTGTTATTTTGTTGAGACATCTAAGAATACAAGACAAGAATTTGGGTCAAAATTTGAAGTTTATTATCGCTTAAACTTCATCTATTTGTTACAAATACAGAAATATAGATATGCATCTATATCACTTAAAGTTAGCTAATTATACAAATACTATCATTAACTTTAATCGAGAAGCACATCTCCCAAATCTTGATAGAATCTCCCCAGGGTCTCGGTCATAGCACTCTTCTGGATCAACTGATCTGCCACCCATTGTTCTGCGTACTTCCTGTCTTCCTGGGCTAGTTCGTAGTCAAATATAGTTTGTTCGTTTTTAACTACGACTTGTCTGGTGAAGTACAGTTCAGCACGTAGATCGTCAGCCTCTCTAAGAGCACGATCGAGGTGTTCATCAATTGATTTTGGCAGTTCATCATGGTATCCATAACAAGGAGGTGGTTCCCTGTGTCCCATCCTAAGATCGTGATATGCTGAGTTAACAGACCACACGACTTTTCCGTCGGTTGCATACTGACGTCCATCGGAGGGATCTACATAGAAGAAAGGTTCCTTGAAAACGGGATGTTCTGGAATAGGATCAAAGAAATACTTTCCACCACTGCCTTCACAAACGGCAGCCTTGTCGGATTCAGAAATCGAATGTGGAGTTTCTTCACTTGGACTGGGTGGATGTTCTTGAATTGTTCCTGTAGGGTATACTATGTCTAACGATTGAGGTAGTGGCATAGATGTCATAACAGGACGTAAAGATTCTCTTGAATCTTCCATTTCCACTGAATACTCTGATTCTTCCCTCAGAGGTTCAAGCCTTGCTTGAGTCTGCTCCACTTGTTCTGCGACCATTCTGTTCCAATTCTCCGGGGTCGGTAGATAGTGGACATAATCATCATAGCTTGGTACTATTTGATCGTTTCTTGGATTAGATAATTCTCCAGGAAAGAAGTTTGGGTAGTTATGAGGATAATAGTATGGATCTGTCATCCTGAAATTTATTGGTTATGTTAAAGGCATTTTCCTACCGTTCGTTTAGTAGGCACAACTATTGGTTAAAGCTAAGATACTATCATACAAGTATCTAATTTTGCTAAAACCCTTAAATGCGGCTCTGATACCAACCTGTCACAACCCCGGGCTACCCCTGCCCGGGCGTCGCGAGACAATGCTGGTATCTGAATGAGGTCCCATAAATTTGGACAGCGGAAGTCTTTGTTTTTACTTGATGCCTTTTTGTAATGAAATGTCATGTAAATAACCCCAAGGGTTAATTCTGTAATTTTTGTCAAAACTTGGGATCCACGTCCCTTTTCATTTCATGATAATAGACATTCAAAAGTCTATTATATAATGTACATCTGCTGAATTAATTTACATAATACAAGCCATTTAAAATGTCTAGGATCTACGTCCGTTCCAACATTTGGTCTTGTATTAGTCTGCCACAGGGATTTAAATATGCCTAAAGATCTTGTCTTTACTGCACCACCCTGAATTTAATGATTTCTTTCACTACCTGTGAAAAACGTTTTGAAAATGAACATCAGCATAAAGCCGGTGAATCACATTTAACTGACACGAAAATGATTTCTAACATAAACCAAATTAAAGCCTTTAAGCACGTTTCTGTATGGTAAATCTACACATTCAGCAGTCTTTTTCACCTGAAGTATATACCACCTACATACACTGGGTTAACTGCCATGGGGTCAACTGGCTGAGCTCTATGTCTCAGACTGATAGCCTATTCCCAGGGTCGTGATGCTAAGAACCTTGTTCTTAGTCTTACATGATACTCAGGAACTCGTCCCTCGTATAATCTGCTAAGGAACCATATCCTCAGTCTTATGATACCCCCTTACATGATCTGTACCCAGCCACGGACCGGACTTTCACCCGTCACATGTATACCATTTGATCAAATCTACGTATGCTTATGGCCTGAATGCTATCACGTAGATTACCCTTATGATTAAAGCATTTAATTTGTTTCATGCCGTTTTCGTAAATAAAATGGTTTTATCGTTTGAAAAGCGTTAAACGTGTTCACCTTGATTTTGATGGCTGGTAGGGTTGTAGGCTTCGGAATTTGAGCAGAACCTCGACACGTTTCTTCCTAGGGAAGACACGATTAACGAGAATATATATGAGAGAATATATATATAATTGCGGCTATATATATATATGAATAGTTTTAATGATACCTACTTCGCGGGATTTGGACGGAACTACGGCTTGAGTTGGGTGTCGTAGGATTCTTGAACAGCGCTTCGGGACGTTGTGGAGTTTTGAGAGATCGGGTTTGTGTGAAACGAATGTTTGGAAACTGTACAGAATTTCAATCCCGTTGAAGGCCTTTTATAGGCTGATTTTTCAGTCCCTCGCGTACCGCGAGGCCGGCCAAGGAAATCCCTCGCGTACCGCGAGAGGATGAGGTGTCACGAACGGTGCTGAGTCAGCATGACACGTGGCGGCTGGTGGCAAGGGTGAATGACACGTGTTTTCTGGCCCTGACGCGTGTACTATTCCCTCACGTACCGCGAGGCTTGGTTGGAAATCTTCTCGCGTACCGCGAGAAGGTGTAAATCTGGCGTATAAGCAGTCCCCTCGCGTACCGCGAGGTTTTGTCAAAATCTCCCTCGCGTACCGCGAGGGAGTGAAATTTTGAATTTTTTCTTTTCTTTTTATTTTGGGTGTTACACCCTCTTACATCGTGCAACGAATGAGCTGAGACATGGTTTCATAGCGTTCTTGTCGGGCTTGTTTCAGGAACATGCCCTTAAGTTGCTCAATCATGTCAAAGGCACTCAGGTCCTCCATGCTCTTTTGGAGCTCACGGGACATGCATGCTAGCATAAGGCAGGCCACCTCAGTGGCATCATCTCCTTGTTTTTCCTAGGCCTTACGAGCGGCAGCCGTGTTACCATCGGGTGCCTCAGGGACTGGTGTATCGAGAACATAAAGCTTCTTGGCCATCTTGAGAACTATTCTCAGATTGCACTGCCACGAGAGAAAGTTGGTGTTATCCATCTTTTCATTCTTAAGGATAGACTTGAGAGCGAATGAGTTATAAGTATTATTATTTTCAGTAGACATCTATCAAGATAAACAAAGAAAATAAATTAGTATAAAGAAAGTGAAAAGTCCTTATTAATTTATGACCCAATTACATAAATTAGAATAAGGAGTGAGAATCTAGCTAAATCAGTCACTAATGGTAGCTGTGGCATACAACATTAGTAAGTGGGTAACTAGACTGACAATTAGTGTTAATTGTGGAAAGATGCACAACTCTCGTGTATGAGGCCGCTAAGACAAGGCATGTCTATGCATTGATACGTTTAGCCTCATCTATGCTCATTTTTAATCTCTTGACAGCTGGGGCATGTAACAAGAGAGAAAAGTAATAGTCTTCCTAAAACAGGTACTTGCGGAAGGGCCGGATGTGTCAACGAAACTCTTGCGCCTTGTAAGGATAAACTACGCATCCAGAGCAGTGTTGTGTCTCCAAACACCGATGCTTCGTTTTATGCTCCAAGTGTTCCTTATAATAGGATGACATAGACCATTGGTTTTAAATATGGGTTCCAATTTTAGTGTTTACCGAATAGGGTCAAACACAATGAATGATTAAATCATACGTGTGATGTAAAAGCCAGTTTTACTATTTAAAGTCATGACAAATTTGATGAACCATTTCATCTCTCAAGACACTTAATTTTAAATAACCTATTAAAACTAAGTTTGTCGCGACTTGAATAACCAGTTAAAGTTAATAGTCGAAAACTATTAAGTTATAAGTTTTGAAATTAAATTTAGTTTAAATTGCAAAACTTTAGCGGTTATTTATTTTATAAAAACAAGCCAGTTGTTATTTTTATAAAATTCTACAAGTTGTAAAATTAGAACTTGTGGTGGCAGATTGTGACATTTTAAAACTCCTTTTAAAACGTTTGGTGTTTGGTTGGTTTATAATAAATTTAAGTTATAAAAAAAATTTAAAAGCAACCATAAAGCAAATAAATATGTAAATCTTTTAGGGTCAAGTTTGTTTTATCTCGCTAGAGCCAGTTAGAAAGATCAAACGGGTCACGGGGTCCAAAAAATTAAAACAACCACAAGGATGGACTTCCGTGCATCTAGTCGTCTCGGATGACTCCCACTGACTCCATGATTCCTGTTGCGTCTTCAGATTTGTCTTCGGGTTTTTATTACATTACATAAAATAAAAAAACCTATTCTATTACAACTTTAAGCCATCAAAATTACAACTTTAAGCCATCAAAAGTGGGCCAAAACCATAAAACCAAAAACTGAATAATAAACACAAACAACTCAATCACATGGGTCGGGCCAGATTTACATATTTAACACAATCACATACGGGCAATAAATTTGGTCAAATAAAAAAAAATTAAAAACGACCAAATTAATAAATAAAAAATGTTGCCCCAAAAACAGATCAGATCAGAAACTTCAAGATAGTTAAAGTTTGTGATTAATCTAACCGGTGAAACCAGACCGGTTCCGATTTGCGCGTTATAATCCAGGCTCTGATACCACTGTTGGGATTCAGTGGTGATCAGTTTAACTTTTGTAGAAAACGGGTTTTGACAGAGAAATTAGTTAATTCAGTTAATTAATAAATACGCAGCGAAAAATAAAATCATAACCTATTTAATAGCACTGACAAACCGAACAGGATCTGGTTATGAACACGCAAACACAAAAAAATAACTAATCTACTGATAAGATTAATTATACCTTAGTAGTTAATGATTAACCGGTTGAGACACCTAGGTACAACGAACCGATGCTAGATCACGAACCAAAACGCGAGACATAAAGCGCAGGGGCTGGCCGGAAACGGGCAGGCAGTGGCTGGTTTAGTGGCCGGAAGTCGCAAGGCAAAAATCCGTCTAGTCGATAGCAGCTGTTTTATAGAAAAAAAAATCAATTGTCTTTGTTTCTTGCGGCCGTTTTCATGTTGTAGGTCAGAAACAATTATTATTAGGTTTATTATATAATAATAATAAACCCTACTAATTGTTTTCGGGCCCATAGACCAAAACGAGATGCAAAAGCCCGAACCCATTTAATTGTTTTAATGAAAGATTAAAACAATATATATATAACTATTATTTATAAACTGGTATAAATAATAATTCGCGTCTAACGAATATATATAAAATATATAGTCTCGCTAACAGTTCGAAATTACCAGTTAAGCAGGTTAAGTGGATTTAATATTCGTTGCCCTAGGTGTAACTCTTACGGGTTATAGCTCGGTCAGCCGCGTTGTCCATCAGGTCGGTCCATAAAATCCAACAGGATGTTCATGGTTGGGATGACAGGAAGGGTAGTTGGGTTGATTAGGCAAATAATATTAATTATAGTTTTTTAACTGTCACGTTGACAACGAAGTGTCATTTGTATGACAAAATGCCATCATGTCCCAAATTTGTAAGTGTTTATAGTTAAATTTTCAATTAAAAGTTTAGGTATCATACTAAAGAACCATCACAAGATGACCCGGTGGTTATACGTATAAAAGGTTTCCAAAAAACCTAGGTTCAAACCTTACTTAGGTAAACATCTTGGATGACTATCACTACTCAAAACAAAAAAAGTATGATACCAAAAATGAAACCATATATGTATCATCTAAAAATAAATTGTTGTTTGATTTTAACACTTTCATAAGTCACTGAGTTTTAGGTAAAGATAGAAATCTTAGGGACCATATATGTAATTTAAAAATTCAAAGATAAGTTAAAACTTTATAAAAAAAAAGATGTTGAATTACTGAAGACAAAAGACACGGTATCTCATACTCTCATCCCCATTTTTGAACGGTGTAGAATATTTTAAGCCACTAAATATTATACGAAAGAAGCTTGGCGCATATTGATGTACGTATCGAGTGAAGGTAATATGATATCATTTGTTTTTTACGACAAGTATACTTGTCATGCCATTTATAACATATATTATATTCGATATGTCAATCATCATAATTCATACACACACAAAACACTACCCGAAACACGATATGAAAAATACAGGTTTTTGGTTGGTTGACACGGCCCGTTTTTTTAAACTTGTCAACCCGAACACCGCCCGTTTAAAAAGTAGGTCAACCCGAACACGACATGCTTGATAAGCGGTTGTCCTGTTAACCCATTTAAGGGTTTTTAAAAAGTTAGTATTTATATTTTTAGATATGAAAAGTGTTAATATTTAAAGTTAAATATTTTAATTTTTAATTTTTTTCTAAATGATTTTTTTTCAACCTTTCACCAACTATTCACTTCTAATAATTTTATTTTATTAGTTCTAACTACTCATTCTTCAATCTTTCTTCTAACTAAATATATAAACCCAAATTGTTACTTGAGGATGAGAGATAAAGAAACAAAAACAATAAAAAAGACATCAATTGCTAAAAAAAGTTTAATCAGAGTCGGAGTAATTAATTATTTAAATTGTTACTAAGTCATTAGCTATTACTCATATTTATAAAGAACATAAAACGGGTCAACCTGAAACTAGACACGACTTTAAGTGGTTCCAACACGACACGATACAAATAAGTATATGGGATGTGTTAGGGTTAAAGAATATAACCCGTCAACCCGACACGACTGGCACCCCTACACAACACCTTGTGTTTACAGTTCACTACGGAAATTTTTGTGTCATTAAAATTCTATGTAAGTTTTACCCTGTTAAAAGAAACTATTATATATTTTAATATTATTCAAATTTTAAGCATTCTATAATAAGATCGCAGTTAAGAATATATGTTATGGTAACAGAGAGGAGATGCGGGGAAAGGACGTGGCAGTGACAACGAGCGGGGGATGGAAGGGGAGAAAAAAGAGGAGACAGGGAGGAGTCGTTGCTGGGTGATGAAGGCAAAGAAGGATTCAAGAATTGCTTTAACGATGTTGGGGTGATGTGCAGGGCCGTCCCTAAGAATTCGGATGCCATGTGCAAATAGGAAACATGTGCCCCTAAAATATAAAGTTATATATAAATTTATTAATACAACGATAATTGTTATAAGAATAAACAAATAAAATTGTTGTACCAAATTAACTATTTTACATAGTTAAACGAATCGTGAGAAAAAAAAATTTAATTAATTGGGTTAATCTTGCCCCCCTCTAAATAGTTATTAGGTTTTAAAATGTTTATTAATTTATTGGATCACTTTAGAATATATAATTGCTAATAAGTTTATAAGTTTTATTTAAGTATGTTAATCGAGACACCCGGTACCTAAGCGCCACTTTTTTTTAATGTTAATTGACAATCGGTACCTAAATAAAATAGAATTTTTAATATTTTAAACTTAATTGTGTTAATCAAGCTCTCTCTATAATCTCTATTTAGTTTTAATTTTTTTTTATATATGATCTAATGGATATAATTTTTAAAGTTTATAATTAGTAATAAGTTTATAATTTTTTTAAAATATGTTAATACATCCGAGACCTAAACGATAAAATATTTTTTTTGGCCCTCTAAATTTTGGGCCATGAGCGGTCGCGCACCCGACACACGTGCAGAGCCGGCAGTGGTGATGTGGCCCTATGGAAAGTGCGCGATGAGCGAGAGACCCGTAACATATGTCGTAGTAGGAACACTGTGACATGGATGTGCTCAACTTTAGACCTTCTCATGAACTCTTTATTTTGAAAATCAAACAAATCCACACATTTTTCTATTTAGTAATTCACTTACTGACATAGATCCAAATATATGGTAAAGATTATTAACAAACAGGCAATAATACAAATCCAAATATTATTAAAATATATTCAAATTAAAAAAAAACTAGTTGTATCCCCCGCGCGATGCGGCGGGTACGGAATCTCTAATCTGACGCTACTATACACAATGTGATTTGTAACGAAGGAACGATGTTAATCTAACCTGTTATGAAGAGTGCCACCCACGATTTCACCTTTTAGCTCTATTAAATAAGATGAACTTTAAAGCATCTTCCGTGCGACATGCATACTGAGTTAATTCCACTCTTAAATACAAAATTCAACTAAACAAATAGACAAAAAAATAAGGTATCGTTGAATGAATCAAAACCAATTAATCTTACGCCTTCGTTTAGCCATGGCTAAAGAATTGATACCAGCTTCCCATGTCCACATCTTGTGACGGGAGCACCCCCAGTTCCACAGATTGTGTGCCAAAAAGCAACACTACATTGCATCTAATCCTACAATCAACAAACAAATCTATATAAATGTCTAATAACCATTTATAATTGCAAAACAGTTGAAGACAAACCTGAAATATGTGCAAAAAAAGCGACACTAAATGACATATAGGAGTGTTATTCAAGTTGTTTTAGTGGGTTTCAGGTTTAAACCCAAAAAACTCGTGTTATTTGTTTAAGGTTTTATCGGGTCACCGAATTCAGTTTTGGAATTGGTAAATGGGTCGTCCAAATTACATCAAAACCTGCAAGGTTAGCAAAGATAACTAAGAACAAAGTATTAGTTGAAACTTAATACATGTAAAATATCCAGCAAAGTGGCAATCTTCCAAGAACAATTAATAACATGAAGCACAAACAAATATAAAGCTCAGCAATGCATCATAGCTTCAACATTCTCTGCTTACAACCCTCAAAGAAACCATGAAATGATAGGAGGAACAATCCCTTAATCCCAAATCTAAATCAATAACCAACATTAGCACGTTAGCGTTTCTAAACTTCATTCTTGCATAATAGATAAATCAAATCCATGGTGAAAAGCCATGAGGGTTAACAATTTTAAGAAGTCAGTTGCCACAATGGCCGACAGAATCGTTAGCCATAGACAAAATCAGGTAAAGTCAGGTGAACGTCACCATCATGGCCGAATTCACAGCAGCGTCTACAAGAGTTTTTTTGGGAACGGTATATTTCAGCAAAAAATTTAGGTTAAAGGGGAAGTCAAAAAAAAAAGGTTTATGGTGTATCCGCTATTACCAATAGCGGATTAGGAGGAAGAAACTTGAAAAATCTGACACAACTGCGAATGTTGCAGGAGTTAACATAAACCGCTATTCACAATAGCGGATTTATTCACAATAGCGGATTAGGAGAAATAAGCCGCTATTCACAATGGCGGATTAGGAAGAAATGTTCTTGGATGTGGGATGCTACAACTTTTGATCTTCCTAATCCGCCATTGTGAATAGCGGCTTATTTCTTCTAATCCGCTATTGTGAATAGCGGCTTATGTTAACTCGCAACATTCGCAGTTGTGTCAGATTTTTCAAGTTTCTTCCTCCTAATCCGCTATTGGTAATAGCGGATACACCATAAACCTTTTTTTTTTTGACTTCCCCTTTAACCTAAATTTTTTGCTGAAATATACCGTTCCCAAAAAAAATTCGCGTCTACAACGGCCGATGGAATCGTCAGCTGGAGACAAAGAGGAGGACATAAACTGGGTAAACTCAAATGAATGTCCCCATCATGGGCTAAAATCACAGCAGCAAACACACACATGTCAACAATCGACAACCGGAGACAAACAATAGTCAGCGTCGAAAGATCGAAAAAACTCAAAGAAAGAACCTAGAATATCAAAGAATAGAGAGAGAAGGTACCGCAAGTTGTATCTCTGCCGCCTCCATATACGGCCGTAAATCCGCCAGCAACGGCAGGGAAGACCCCAGCTCCCCGTTTGGTAAGTTCGCCGCCACCGTGCAAGACCCCATCTCTCCGTGTCTGTCTAAAAAAGGTTTACATCACCATCAACGAACAGTTGACCAACAACGACCATATCACAAAACATCGAGCTGACCAACAACCACCATATCACAAAACACTTCGTCCGGTAGAACCCAAAACAAAAAGAAGAGATTGCAGTGGAGAACTTTGGAGAGAGGGAGAGAGAGAACACCGTTATGTTGAAGATCCAATGGTAATGTTGTGATTATGTTGAAGATCATGGCTAAAGTTATAAAAATTACTATTCATTCTGTTCTCTTTTAAATATAGGTATAATAGGTAAATAACAAACTAAGATCCATTAATCTCCACCATAGTCCATATCACACCGGATAAAAACCCACCCAAGATTCGCCATTTTTTCTCTATATATTTTCCACTATATCACATTACTGACAACTCACGAGCCTCTGTTACAAATACACACGCACCCCCTTCACCTCTCGCATTCTTCCATCCATTATATGTAGATACATACATACATAGGGTGTATCTAGAGGTTTTTATGTAGAGGGGTTTTTAACAATGGTGGAAAAAAGAAACCTTGTTCTAGTCTGTGCTCTGTTTTTGGTCATAAGCAGCATCAATGGTGAAGACCCATATAGGTTTTTCACTTGGAAAGTCACTTATGGTGACATTTATCCAATGGGTGTTAAGCAACAGGTATAATGCCATTATTTGCTCTGTTATTTTGGGGGTTTCTTGAATGTTGTTGGGGTTTTGTTTTGCAGGGGATATTGATAAATGGGCAGTTTCCAGGACCTCAAATCAATTGTGTTACCAATGATAACTTGATTATAAGTGTCTACAATTACTTGAATGAGCCATTTCTCCTTTCTTGGTAAGTTCTTTATTGAAATGATTCTTGTTTAGGTAATGTAGATCTTGATTCTGAAATTGCTAATTTTAGCCTTCAATTTTATGGATACGGAACTGTTTTATTGTACTGGTAGAGTTTTATTTATATATTATCCTGGATATTGAATGTGGATTGATCATTGATGTCGGTAGAAAACAAGATGACCCACAAATTGAATAAAAATAAATTAACTTTTCAAGAAACTTGAAAAGTAACGTGTTGAATTTGTATGAAGAATTTTTACCAGTTTTGCTATTTGAAGTTCAAGATTTGATTTCATAAATTTAACTTTTGGAACAAAGGGCATCTTTAATGTTCTAATGATTACTATTTCCAATCAGTGAGGTTTTGTTCATCATTTCTTGGAAGGGGTTATTTAAAGAGTTCATCTTTCTCATATGCGATGTAATGATTACTAAAATGTTTATTGAGATTTTATTTAAAGAACATATGACCTTGATTAAAGTGTCCCCAAATTTAAAAAAAAAAAAATACACTTTTGAGTTCTGGATTCAAGATCAAGATGATATTTTTTTGATTTTGAAAAGGTAAAAGCTTTTGTTTCCCTCTAAATTTGATTGAATTCAAACCAGTTTAATCAAATTAGTAATTTCTGATTGAGATCTCCTTGAAAGAAGTTCCAATAATAAAATTTATTGCAATTTTCCTGAAACTAAGAGTATTAAATAGTGTTGTTTGTACTATGGTACCATAGAGTGTGGCCTTAAGCTCTTGGTTGCATATACTTGCTAGATCTCTGACAACTATAATATTTTTAAATTGTATTATTTTTATGAACATGGTATATGCTAATTGTAACCATTCGATAATATTTATAAATAAAAAGCTGGCAGTGGTTATATGTAGTAAATGATTGGCCCCATGTGTTATTTTGCTTCTTAGATTTTTGGGAATTTGTTTTTGTTTTTAGTTTGAAAAGATGTTTTTAAAAGGTCACCCCTTTTAACATTATAATTTTAAATTCTTTTTTCACTTTATTACTTATAATTTGTGGGGATAATATTTATGGTGTGAACTATGGAGATTGGGCCATGAAATGAAAATAGAGGCCAAGGTTGAGAATAGTATTTATGCCCCTTTTCGTTTTGGTCACCAAAAAGTGACATTTTGTTGGTCCTATTTACATGGTGATGGTAGGTACGAAGGAAAATCATAATAATAAGAATGTACAAGTCACCATGCATAACTCAGAACCAAAACTTATGCTCATGTGTATTAAGAATGTACAAGTGACACATGCATGAAAATTATTTTTTTCAGGAACGGGCTACAACACAGAAGAAACTCATGGCAGGATGGCACTTATGGTACAAGTTGTCCAATCCCACCTGGCAAGAACTTCACATACATGCTTCAAGCCAAGGATCAGATTGGCAGCTTCTTCTACTTCCCCTCACTTGGCCTTCACAAGGCTGCTGGAGGCTATGGCGGCATTAAAATCTTCAGCCGCCCTCGTATTCCCGTCCCTTTTCCTTTCCCTGCTGGAGATCACACTGTTCTTGCCGGTGATTGGTACAAAAAGAGCCACCAGGTTACCTCATAAGCTTAACATGTGCATCTTTTGACTGGAAAACTCAAAGTATGTATGTAAACTTGCGTTTGTTTGGTATTTGTAGAGACTAAGACACATATTGGACATGGGTCGAAGCATTTCTTCTCCTGATGGACTTCTCATCAACGGGCGTGGCTGGAATGGTTACACCTTCGAAGTTGAACAAGGTGCGTTGCGTTGCTTCACGTGTTTGTACAATGTGCATAAGTAATTGTACCTTGACCCTTGTACTTTGTATACAGGGAAAACATACAGATTCAGAATATCAAATGTGGGGTTGACAACATCTATCAACTTCAGAATTCAGGGACATACAATGAAACTTGTGGAGGTGGAAGGATCACACACAGTCCAGAACACCTACAGTTCCCTTGATCTCCACCTCGGACAGTCGGCTTCGGTGTTGGTCACTGCCAACCAGCCAGTGAAAGACTACTATGTTGTGGTGTCTTCACGCTTCACTCGTCATGTGCTCATGACCACCGCCGTCCTCCACTACCAGAACTCGAAAATCGGGGTCTCGGGTCCTCCCCCTGGAGGGCCCACCACCCAGATTGCCTGGTCCCTCATGCAGGCCCGAAGCATGAGGTAATATTCCTGACCCAACACCATACGCATCGACGAGTTATACTGAATAAAAATCTGACCTTTTTCATTCTTGAATCAGATGGAACCTAACCGCGAGCGGACCCAGACCGAACCCACAAGGGTCGTACCATTACGGTATGATCAAGCCTAGCCGCACGATTATTCTATCCAATTCGGCTCCTTGGATCAACGGGAAGCAAAGATATGCTGTCAACGGTGTGTCGTTTGTTGCCGCAGACACTCCTTTGAAACTAGCCGATTACTTCAATATTGGTGGAGTGTTTAGCGTTGGAAGCATCCCCGACAAATCATCCAACGGGAATGCATATCTTGCAACCTCCGTAATGCATGCTGATTTCCGGTCTTTTGCTGAGATCGTGTTCCAAAACTGGGAGGATACCGTTCAGTCATGGCATATCGACGGCTACTCATTCTTTGTTGTCGGGATGGATGGCGGACAGTGGACATCGGAAAGTAGATCGCGCTACAATCTGAGAGATACGGTTGCTCGTAGTAGTGTTCAGGTAAAACTTGATTTTGTTAATGTACAAGCAAGAAATGCATTTAATTACATGATATCGAAATAAAGATAGTGTGGTTAATTACAGGTGTACCCTAAGGCATGGACAGCAATCTATATCGCGCTGGACAATGTGGGGATGTGGAACATACGGTCGGAGAATTGGGTGAGGCAGTATTTGGGGCAACAGTTTTACCTTCGGGTGTACTCACCTGCGCATTCGTGGAGAGACGAGTTGCCGATCCCGAAGAACGCGTTACTATGTGGCCGTGCTAGAGGGCGGCACACGAGGCCGCTATGAGACCAGACAGTGATTGTCACGAGAGGGTGGCAATTGTATGGAACAACTTGTTCCAGTGTTTTTACGGCTAATTAATTTTCTTGAATTGCAACATTATTCATTGTTGCTGTGAACCTGAGTTTGGCATTGATTACTGTCTAATTCATTTTCTGGAAAGATTGATAAAGGTTGGGTTAGGAATTAATATTCTAGATCTAAACATTAGTTACAATCTTTAGAATAAGAAAAATCTTACCATAACATGCATGCTTGAAACAATTTACTAATGGAAGATAAACGTTTTCAAGTTATTTGTATTTAAAGCAAATCAGGAGGACTTTCAAGCAACCTCCTCACATGTTAAAAAGGATATTAAGGTAGCCTCACATATCAATATTATAAAGGACCTTCGGAAAACCATAAATGTTGTAAAACATTATATAAACATAAATTTTGAAAATTACGTTGAAATCCCAAAGAGTAACAGACTGTTTTATAACAAGAAGAAGCATACTCCATTCAACTCAACTGTGCATCCTCAAATCTGTTAACAAAAAAAAAAAAAAAACTTTCCTTGTTATTTGTTCACAACTTAAATCAGAAATACATACACCAAATAAATATAATAAAAAAGATTCAAGTAAAATAAATTACAGATTCTAAAACGTTACATCGTCGATGCACATTTGCTCCCGCATCATCAAACTCTCAAACACATCATGTACGTGTGGACAAAATGTACAAAAAAGCAACGTATTTTGCAACTTGTTGCACGAAACAACATAAATAGATACCCGTGATATGTTATTATTACTACTACTACTATTCAGACACAGAATCAGAACGCACTTTTTCATAGAGACGATACATTAGTGTTGATCTTGACATCTGAATCTCCCGTCCCAGAACTGAGATGACATCCTTCAGTGTTATAGTACGTGGAACGCTACCACTCTTTGGCAATTCTTGATTCCTCATGGATTTCCTTACAGGTCCAGTTTGTTACACATCTTTGTAAGAATCTTAAACCTCAGTTATATAAAATCCCTTCATAATTATGTAAAAAATTTAGCTAACTTGTCTGCTATAAATAATTTCCACGGTGGTTTTAAGATGATGGATTTATGCAGAAAAAATGGACCAAGACTTGAGATAAGGTTTTAGATACTAACCAGGATTAGCAGTGACAGCACCAGAAGTCGTCCCCTCGGTATCTGGATTATCCTTAGAATTTCTCTCAGTAGTTGACGAGGGCTTAGGCCCAACATCTATACTGGGCTGAGAAGCAGACCCTGTATCGGGCCCGCCTTCACGTTTCTGCCGGGCCTGCTCAGCCATTAGTTGCCATTTTGAGAGCATGTCATCTCCTCCTACAGCCGCCCGTGCAGCAACATTGGCAGCTGTGGTTCTCATCTTATCATCTTCCTCTTTGTTTACCTTCTCACATATATATACATTATATATATAAAATAAAAAAAGAAAAGTCGGTGGCAAACATAGAATACACTGTTCATTGAACGGTAGACTTGTACAAGTTTTTATGCATGCTGAACAGGTCGCTGATGCAGTTTTATGCTTATTTTTTTTAGGCAACTGACTTTGTCTTCATATATTAAAGGTGCGGAAACACGAACAAGAGTTGTGCCAGGCTTGGTGGTTTCCGCCTGCCCAGCTCACCCACAAGACGCGGGTTCGAGCCGCAGCCTCCCCTCCAAATCCCGACTCTTCTGATTTTTCAGCTATTTTCTGTTTTTTTTTCTTTTTTATTTAATTAAATTGTTTCAGCTTATTTTTTTCATTGTTTTAATTGTAGGTTTGATTTTTATTTTTTGTTCTTTTATTATCTAACTTCAATTTTTCTTTAATTTAACTAAATAATATTCTTTATTATCTAACTTAGTTTTTTTCATAATTTTTTAACTTAATTTTTTAAAATATTTTTCTTTAAATGTAAAATTTAATTTTTTTTATTTTTCTTTCTTATTTGCTTTTTTTTCTTTGGATTATTTTTACTTTAGTGTTTATTTGAGTTAATTTTTATTCTTCGATTGTTTTTTTACTTTTTATTTTGTTTTCGACGTTAGTTCTTTGATTTCTTTTACTTCTTAATTGTTTTTTTCTCCTTTTCTTGTACTTTTTCCTTTTTGCTTTTATTTTTTAATTTCTTGGGTTTTTTAAATTGTTCTTTAATTTTTTTTTTCCTTATTTTTTTTACTTTAGATTCTTTGATTGTCTTTTTACTTTTTATTTGTTTTTTTATTTTATTTTTTACTTTAAGTCTTCGATTTTTTTTACTTTTTTTTGTTAGGTTTTTTTTCTCTTTTTTTGTTTCCTTTCTTGATTTTTTAAGTTCCAAATATTATCAACGCCCCTGTCACAACGCATGGGCTAGAGTCAATGTTTCGACGTTAACTTTTTTCACGGTTTAATGCCCCCCACCGCAACGCGTGGGTTAGCGTTTACTAGGTTTTACAAAATTACCAAAAAAGACTACAAAACGATTCTGAATGCAACTATATAGATCTTGTCATACTCATGCGATCCAGTCCACTCCACCTGCTGGCCCAGTATCGCAGCCTGCCATAGTTCCATCGGCCCAAGCTGAAAGGCCCAAGAGGGTTATCTTTAAACCAAGGAAGCTTCAAGATTAAGTCAACAAGCCATTATCCCATGCTCCTCCTTTTTAGTAGCTGATTTTCCTTTCTTTTCGGTTTCCTCATTTCCACGTTTACACATTCTTTTACTGCACTTTCAGTTAGCTTTCTTTTTCATGTATTTAAGCTTTTGAAGATGGAATAAAAATTATGAGAAAATTGTCCCAAATATCTTGTTCTTTCTCTTGTTTTCTTGGTAGTGTTTGCCTACTAAAAAAGGCTTCATCATTTGGTGCTTTCATGCTCGCCTCAACCTTCCACCATGCCACCCCGTAAAGAGACATCCTCCACCGAAGAATTTCCATCATCCGTTTCCGACCAACTAAACCAACTCATTGCCGCTACCAACACTGCAGCCTCAAACCAAGCTGCACAACTTGAAGCCTTGATCAAAGCTACAGAAAACCTTAACAGCAAAATTGATACCCTCTCCGTCAAAATTTCGTCAGACGAAACTGATACCTCCGGTCCCAAAACACCGCCTGCCTTTCAACATAACCATGATACCCACATCCGATCCCCAAAAATTACCCTTCCTTTGTTTGATGGGTCAAATCCATGCAGAAAATTATTTTTCTTATTACCAAATTCCGGTCACTCAACGTTTATCGAATGTCGTTTTATACTTCACCGGTGATGCCTTATCATGGTATAAACACCTAGCCCATAACGACTTGCTCGGCACATGGTTGACTTTCAAACGTGAACTCGAACTACGTTTCGGTCCTTCTACGTACGAAAACCATGAAGCTACTTTGTTCAAACTCCACCAAACGTCCACGGTTGCCGCTTATCAAACGGAATTTGAGCGAATAAGCAATCGCGTTAATGGCCTCTCCCAGCAAGCCCTACGTAATTGTTTCATATCATGTCTACGACAAGATATCCAAAATGAGCTTGCCATTCTCAAGCCTACTTCGCTACATCAGGCTTGTGCACTAGCCCGATTGGTTGAAGACAAACTAAACCAATACCCGAAGCCCAAGCCTTCTAGCCCTTCTAAGTCCACCATGTCCTCATGGACCCCCACCATCTTTTTCCCATCCGAAAATAACTACAACCATCCCCACAACCTAATTCATCCGCTCCACTGTTACCAAACCCTACCCTTCACCAAGCTTTCAGCAGAAGCCCTCCAACAACGACGCAAAGACAGTTTGTGCTTTTAGAAAAATATTTCCCTGGTCATAAGTGTTCACCACCACAGTTTCTTCTGATCGTAGACAACGACGACAGGGACGATATGTTGGAGGAGACCACACCAGAGACAACCGCAGACACACCACCACCACAGTTCCTATCACTATCTGATGCCGCCTTCTTCGGAATATCATCAACCCAAACCCTTCGTGTCACCGGCCACATAGCGGCAAAACCAGTCACAATCTTAGTTGACTGTGGTAGCACCCACAACATTATTCAACCTCGGATTGCGTCTGGCCTTAACCTCTAAACCACACCCATTCAACCCTTCTCGGTCATGGTAGGCAATGGTCAGTACATACAGTGCAACGGTTACTACCCGAATGTCCAGTTACAATTGCAAAAGACTCAATTCGATATTCCTTTTTTCATCATGCCGGTTGAAGGTGCTGGCATGGTTGGGCACCTTAGGGCGCCTAACAGCGGATTTCTCCATACCAGAACTCTCGTTCACCAAGAACGGTACTACATGCACATTAACGGGGGAATCACTCGCACAACAGGTTTCAGCAAGCTCTTTATCCACACTCTTGAAACATGGGGTCAGTCTCTTCACTTTATACAATGATTTTTCAATCTCCTGCATCCACTCAAACCGTTGCCAACCCCCTGCCTCCCCATGCAGACCCTCACGTCACCAAGTTACTACAAACCTTTAAGCCCATCTTTGAAGAAACCCACACCCTACCACCCAATAGGTTTCATGATCATCATATACCCATCATAAACGAAAGCTAACCTGTTAATGTCAAACCTTATCGTTACCCACACTTTCAAAAACAAGTTATGACACGTTTGATCACGGACATGCTACGCGACGGCGTTATACGCCCAAGCCAAAGCCCGTTTTCTTCGCCGGTCCTTTTAGTTAAAAAAAAGGATGGTTCTTGGCGATTCTGTGTGGACTACAGAGCCCTGAATGCAGTCACAGTGCGCGACAGATTTCCGATCCCGACTATCGATGAATTGTTGGACGAGTTGCACGGTGCTACCATTTTCTCTAAAATCGACCTTCGGTCCGATTACCACCAAATACGAGTAGTAGAGGCGGATATCCACAAGACGGCGTTTCGCACATCCAACGATCATTACGTGTTTCTAGTAATGCCTTTTGGTCTCACAAACGCCCCATCCACATTTCAATCCGCTATGAACGATTTATTTCGTTCCGTCCTCCGACGATTCGTATTGGTTTTCTTTGACGATATTTTGGTTTATAGTGATACTAAAGAGAGCCACTATTCTCATCTCGGGTATGTCTTTGAGACACTTTTACAAAATCACTTCCATGCAAAACCATCTAAATGTGTATTCGCAGTACCACAAATATCGTTTTTGGGAAACCAAATCTCTTGTGACGGTGTGTCACCCGAGCCGGACAAAATTGAATCAATCCAACAATGGCCGACACCCACTTCTTTCACTACACTTCGGGCTTCCTGGGACTAACGGGTTACTATAGACGGTTTGTTCCCTATTATGCAAAGATAGCATCACCATTAACTGACATTCTGAAACAAAGAATTTTTGCATGGAATAACAATGCTCAAAACGCTTTTGTCTCCCTCAAAAAGCACATGGAACAGTTAGTCACCTTGGCTCTTCCTGATTTTACAAAAGAATTTGATGTTACAACAGATGCATCAGGAGTTGCTATCGGTGCGGTTTTGTCACAAGGTAATCGACCGATATCTTTCTTTAGCAAGAAATTGTGCTCTACCATGCAAGGTCAGTCAACATATACCAAAGAATTGTATGCCATTACCGAAGCAGTAAAAAAATCAAAAGTGACTCTTGGGTCGTCGGTTCCGTATATTCACCGACCATCACAGCCTTAAACACCTCGTCACACAAACCATTCAAACTCCGGAGCAACAAAAATGGGTCACAAAACTTATGGGATATGATTTTGAGATACATTACAAGCCGGGCAAGGAAAATGTAGTCGCTGATGCACTCAGCCGAGTAGAAATTTCAGCAGTTTTAGCAATCTCCCATCCAACAGCCCCTTGGCTCCAAGAGATCCGTGACTATTTTCAGCATGTACCACTTGGCGAGCAGTTTCTACAACAAATTCAGGATGATCCAGTTGCTTTTCCACATCACACTTACCGAGATGGTTTGGTATACGTTAACGGTCGAATTTGGGTTCCCGCCATTCCGGAATTGAGAAACCAACTAATCACTGAATTCCACTCATCCTATTTGGGAGGTCTCTTGGGAGTCAATGCCACCACAAAGAGACTAGCATCTTCATTTTCTTGGTTGGGCCTACGAAAAGATGTGGCCAAGTTCGTGAAAAGCTGCACGGTGTGCCAAGCTATCAAGCCATCTAACCATAAACCATATGGTCTGCTACAACCGCTTCCAACCCCCGAATCACCATGGTTAGATATCTCTATGGATTTTATTACCAACCTTCCTCCGTCAAAAGGTAAAACTGCTATTTGGGTTATTGTAGATCGTTTATCTAAATTTGCCCATTTTCTCGCACTCCCTACACATTATACAACAGTATCCTAAGCCTCATTATTCATGCGAGAAGTCTATCGTTTGCATGGCCTTCCAAAGACTATTGTATCCGATCGTAACCCTATCTTCATTAGTCGATTCTGGACCGAGTTGTTTAAACAGATGGGCACTAAGCTGCTGCACTCGAGTGCTTACCATCCACAAACGGATGGCCAAACAGAAGTGGTAAACCGGTGTTTAGAATCTTATCTCCGACCTTTTGTTTTTGAGGAACCGGCAACGTGGCATAAGTATTTGTATCTTGCTGAATTTTCATACAATACCAGCTTTCATTCGTCCATCAACATGACTCCTTTCAAGGCGGTTTACGGTCGTGATGTTATCTCTATTCATGAATGTCTACCCGACACAAACAAAACAGCTTCCATTGATTCCTCTTTGATTGAGCACGAAAGGCTATTGCAACTGCTCAAACAGGCAATAGATAAAGCTAGGAATCGTATGGTCAAACAAGCAAACAAGAAACGCATGGATAAGGAATTTGAGATCAACAAATTTGTATATCTTCGATTGCAGGACTACTGCCAAAAATCAGTTCAAGCTAGGAAAAATAAGTTGTCACGACGTTTCTTTGGACCCTACAAAATCGTGGAGCGAATCGAAAAAGTTGCTTATAAGTTGGCGCTACCGACCGGGTCAAAAATCCACCCAGTATTTCATGTTTCGTTATTGAAGAAATCATTTGGTCCACCAACTAATGTTGCAGGAGACATGACAAAATTTGGAGAACAAGGGCAACTAGATTATTTGCCAGAATTGATTTTGGATAGCCGTGTGGACAACCAGGGCAACAGGCAGCTCTTAATTAAATGGGAACACTTTCCTTTAGAAGAAGCCACATGGGAGGATTTAAAAGAAATCCAGCTTAAGTTCCCTTGTTTCAACATTGAGGACAACGTAACTTTTCAGGAGGGGAGTTATGATACGATCCAGTCCACTCCACCTGCTGGCCCAGTATCGCAGCCTGCCATAGTTCCATCGGCCCAAGCTGAAAGGCCCAAGAGGGTTATCGTTAAACCAAGGAAGCTTCAAGATTAAGTCAACAAACCATTATCCCATGCTCCTCCTTTTTAGTAGTTGATTTTTCTTTCTTTTCGGTTTCCTCATTTCCACGTTTACACGTTCTTTTACTGCACTTTCAGTTAGCTTTCTTTTTCATGTATTTAAGCTTTTGAAGATGGAATAAAAATTATGAGAAAATTGTCCCAAATATCTTGTTCTTTCTCTTGTTTTCTTGGGAGTGTTTGCCTACTAAAAAAGGCTTCATCACATACCTTAAATGATTTCCCACGGCCATCTTCACCATCACCACTACCTTCAGGCTGCATTTACAAAAAGTCAAAACTCTTAAAACCTCATTGGTATATAGCATTATGATCCAAATAGGAAAACAATGTAGCACTTGCCTCGTCTGCTCTTTGGAGTTTTTCTGCATCAGCCTGCTTTTTCTCCCATTCTTCCCGAACTTTTTGATTAATTGACATGATTTGTTTTCTAACATCGGACGTGACAACTGTCCGGTGTCTTGGCTTCTCTATATCAACCCGCTAGAAAAAAAGAAATTGTAATCATTCATGGCATGGGCACAAATTTCATGCTGCTTTATTTGTGCAGATAATATTGATAAGAGTATTTATGGGATTTGCTTTTCGAAATTGATTAACTGCTTTTGGATAAACGGATTATGCTCATCCAACTATTTACATCCAGTTTTGATTATAATCCCGTACCGCCCCTGGGAATAATAATGATGTGATTTGAGAGACTATTACTCCCATCCGACAGAGAGGTGTCTCCTTTTTTCATAAGAAATATCCTTTTTTTTTGGTCATTTGATGTATTAATTTCTTAAATACTCAAAATTTCCAAATACTCAAAATTTCCAAACACTCAAACAAATGTTTTATCTATTTATTACCACATAACAAAGCAAAAGCAGATCCGTATGTATCTACTACAGCCTGTTTTATGATAACTGATTATCTGATTCTAGTTATTTACTTTCAAAAAGCATATCCAAATGCCCCTCAACTCAATAATTGATTAGAATAAAGTATTTTCTCCATTCAGAGTTAAATTAAAAAACTAATAAGTTTGGATATTTAAAATCAGAGTGGGATCGAGTTTTGGAAAGGATCAGAATACAAAAGAGAAGATATCAGAAACAAACTACATACCTGTTTTGAAAGTCGGATCAAGTTGCTAATCAATCCACGCATTCTTTCCTCTACACACTGCATACCAAATTGCATTAAAAATGTATCTTCATAAACGATAATTAATAAAACAAGAAAAACTTGAAGCTCACCAGTGACAAGCATCGTTCCACGTCATTGCTTCGGTTCTTTACACCACATTTTGCCACTGTTAAATATTTATTACAGCACTTAAATTTGTAAGCCATGCTCTGTTTATTATAGTATTATAAGACGCATAGAAGTCTTAACTGATTTCAGCCAATTTCTTCTGGAGTGGAGTTTTCTGCAAAATCAACCTTTCTTCTTCTTCTTGAACAACCTTTCTAGAAGCTTCTGAAACTCGACTATCCTCTTTGGACCCAGAAAATAGTTGTTCTTCCTCTTCCTAGAGGACCAAATCATCACTGAATAAAGTAACTGGTTTTCTTGATACACATGTCTTGGATAAGGGAAGAACACATACCCTGAGATTCACTCCACTGACAGCAGTTACATCATTAAGCTGCTCAATACTTTGATCCGAAAACGCTCCAGACACCTTTTGCTTCTTACTAATATGTACCAGATAAAAATTAAAAAAAAAATACACACAAGAGTAAGAGCAAAGTCAAAATTATAATTTGAAGGAAATGTTAAGACTACAAAAATCAAACTACCTTAGCGAAGAAACAGGTGCTTCTAATGGTTTTTTCTGGCCAACACTTGGCTTTTTTTGGGGGGTCTTTGCATTACTTCCAGATGCCAATGAAGAGTTTCCAGCAGACTGTATTAAAAAACTTAACCTCTACAAACTGATCAAATATTTGAAAAATAGATGAAATGATGAAATAATATATCACCACATTCTGGCGTTCAAGCTGTGCGGCGATGGACATAGGCTCTGGCTTATTCATAGATGTTGGGAAACAGGGCCTTGATGACATCATCTCATAAGTTTCGTCCTTTGATGATCCAATCTGACCTGGAGAGATTGAAGATGGGCCCTGTGGTGCTGACAGCTGGGATTTATGTTGTTGATCATTCATATGATCCAAGGGTTCTTGTTTTGCATAAACCATTGATGACATAAGACTCGGATCTTTATGCATTGACGGTTGCCAGTGGCATGAACTTTGTTGCAGCCCTGAATTACTTGTGAAATGAGCAAGACTTCCCCCGTGCAGTCTTTTCATGTCATTAAACGCATTTTGAACTGGGCCTTGCCTCATTTGTAAATCATGGGTCTGCTCTTTAAAAGACTGTGAGGACATATTCATATTTGGACTAGAATAATTGCCAGCCGTATTTCCATAATTTGTAAATGACTGTGGAAAGGGCATATGTTGTTGTTGATGTTGCTTGCCAAGTCCCTGCACATTAGAAGACTTATGGACTCCGTGCGAATCTGATTGGTGTTCTAATAATCGTGCTTTTTGAGCATTGTCCATTGGTAGACCGCTTGGTTTAGCAGTAAGCTGAGCAGGTTAATAAAATTGGTTAGATGTATTCCCCATCATCTATAAATAAGCAAAAAACACGTCACCTCTATCTATTAGAAACAAAACATTATACTACATCTGTTCATATGTAAGTGCCAATAAGAATTCATAAAGCATAGGAGTTGGTTAAGGTGCATATAAGTGAACCAATGCTATTCAGTTTAAAGATTTTAACTCTTTAAACAATGAGAGTACTGTGAATTTTGAAGAAAAAATAGGCATCAAGTTGTAATGAGAGTTGTATTCTACTATTTAAGAACTTAACAAAAAAGAAGAAATATTCCATAACAGACACGTGAAAACTGAAAACAGATGAAAAAGTATTTTTCTTCGTTACCTGCCCTTGTTGTAATTTATAGACTGCCATCTTAAGCATATGATCTCCTACGAGACTTCGCATGTGCCGGACAAATTCTTCTTTATTAATGTTATTGCTCTGGGAATAACATAGCTATTTAGCATGATGACAAGATGATAAAACAGATAAGATAACACCGAAAAACATCAAAAAAACAAAAACGAAAGAAATTTGTAAATAAAGATTGTTACAGGGTCACCCCCTAAACTATACCCTTAATCGAACATATAGGCCCTGGAGTTGCATAGCCCGGTCTTTATCAAGTTGTGGTTCTATAACAGGTAGCAGCAGTGCAAAAGGGACCTGCTTGCCAGCTGTCCGATTAGCTGCATTAGGTGATTGCCCTGTCACCATTGCTTGCTGATTACCCATTCTTTGCATCCTTTGCAACTGAGATTCATCTTCTGGGGTCTGTCCTATATTTTGAGCAGGATTTTTATCAGCATTTTGCATACTCGTAGCTTGAGACATATGAACATTATGCTGGTCAGCTTGCTGCAGTGGCGGATCTTCTTGTTGCCTGCTCGGTTGACTTACATCACGTGAGGTGTCATTTGGTGGATGTTGAGTTTCTAAACCATGTCCATATCGACTTATCTCCATTGCAGATGATTGCTGCTCTTGTATCTGTGGCTTAACATCCTCTTCACGCTTAGAAGATTGCCACTGTTGAAACAGCTGGCTTGGAGTATGACTAGTACCTTGAGATAAAGCTGCAATATTCATAAATTATTCGTAGAGTTGGTAGGAATAAAACTGATATGTAAAAGAGGTTACAACTACATTGATCATGTGTTTCAAATTCAACTTCATATAAACCTAATTCTATACTTATGCATAGGTCAAATTACATAAATAGTCAGCCATACAGGCACCTAATGTTAAACAAATATTTAAGTTTCATAAATTAGGGCCTCTAACATACCTAGCTACTGAAATTGCATCTCTGTATATATCAAAAATTTAAAAACTATACACAAAAACTAAACAAACAGTTGAGAATTGTGAAATACAGCCGCTGGTATCGGTACTAGTTGGAGGCTGAGATGTTGAAGCATTGTCCCCTTCGATATCTCTATTTAGGGCAGCGGTGAAGGCCTCAACGTCTGCCCCTGAATGCATAGATTCATCCTGTAAAAATCAAATCCACGAATAAATACACAAATATGTCAATGATTTAGGGCCAATTAGGCGATTAAAAACAATTTCAATTTACACACAAGCAGAGAATATAACCTCGTCTTCTTCGAGTAACTTCACTATAGAAGGATCCATTGGATGTGTGTAGAAGACGAGGCGCGTGCGTATGAGTTGCCAAATCTCCGGTCTGAGATTGAGAAATATCCCAGGAAAGCTCGGGTGAGGAGTTTGCTCCTATTCCGATTACACATCAGAGAGAATGTAAGTATGAATGAAGCAGGGGTCTTCAAAACCGGATTTCGAGATATCCGAAATTTCGGATACGTATTCGGATAGTGAAAATATACTATTCGAAATTTCGGATACGGATAGTAAACAGGATATCTGAATTCTAAAAAAAAAATTAGAGTATTATTTTATTGTAATTTAACTGTACAGACCAGTCCTGGCAAACTGGGTTGGTCGGGCAGATTCGGGTCACGGGTCATAACGGGTTCGAGTCAATACGGGTTAGAAGCAAAATGACTTCGAGTCAAAATGGGTTTGGAGCTAAATTAGTCCGGGTCAAAACGGCTCGCTTTTTAAAAAAAATATCAATTTGGTTCGAGTCAAAACGGGTTCGACCAATACGATGGGAGGTGGCGGCGGAAGGGGGGGGGGGTAAAAAAAAGGGCGGGACGGGGTGGGTGGCGGCGACAGAGACAGGTGGCTGGTGTGGTGTGGGGTGGGTGGGGCGGTGGCGGTGGCGGGCGGGGCAGGTGGGGTGGGGTGGGGGGTGGAGCGGGTGGGGGTTGGGGTGTGTGGCGGCGGTGGGCCGGTGGGGGGTGGAGCGGGTGGGGGTTGGGGTGGGTGGGGTGTGTGGCGGCGGTGGGCGGCAGCGGCAGCGGCGGTGGGGGGGCGGGGTAGGCTGGGTGGGGTGCGGTGTGAAGGTTGGGCGGGGGGTGGCGGGACGACGGCGGAGGTGGGTTGGGGTGGGTGGTGGGGTGGGGTGCGAGGTGAAGGTTGGGCGGGGGTGGTGGGACGGCGGCGAAAGTGGGTTGGGTGGTGGGTGGGGTGCTGGGTTGGGAGGAGGATTTGGAACGACGGCGGAGGCGAGGCGGGTTGGGTGGGGGTGGGGCGGGTTGGGTGGGGGTGGGGCGGGTTGGGTAGGGGTGGGGGTGGTGGGGTGCGGGGTTGGGCGGAGGTGGTGGGACGGCGGCGGAGGCGGGTTGGGTGGGTGGGGTGGGGTGGGGTGCGGGGTTGGGCGGAGGTGGTGGGACGGCGGCGGAGGCGGGTTGGGTGGGTGGGGTGGGGTGGGTTTGGTTTGTGGCGGTTGTGGCAGGCTGGGTGGGGCGGCTTATTGACTAATTTAAGGTGACCCAAATTAACAAATTGAATATTTGAGGTGACCCAAATTGACTCGTTGACTAATTTAATGTGATCCAAATTAACCCGTTGACTAATTTGAGTTTACTCAAATGAACCTATTTTTTTAAAAATAAGTCAAGACTGCCACCCCTAGTACAGACCAATATCAAGAACCAAAATATATTATGTTTACTTTATAAATATAAAAGGTTTAAAAACCTAAAAGTAAAGATAAAACATTCAGCCAATGAGCCCTAAATCAACTGTTTTTGGAGGAGGCACCCCTTTGCCTTTCAATGTGGAGGTCATAGGTTCGAGTCTCACTTGGTGCAATATGCTCAGATGGGCCAGATTTTTTTCTACAGTAGGTCTTTGAGTGGTAGGCTCACTGTATAATAAATAATTAAAAATAAAATATTTCGGATTCGGATATCCGAAATTGTCCAATATTAATATCCGAATCCGAAAATTGTAAAGGACCTTCGGAAAACCTTAAATGTTGTCAAACGTTACAGAGGACAGGAAAAAAAAACAATTTTTGAGCATGCGACGAGTTAAGTACTAATTGTAAATAATCGAGATTGCCTATATACGGGAGAAATACAACAGAAGATCCTAAATAACAGGAGATAAGGACTTGACTACAGCTAACTAGGCTAAATATTAATAATACAATAATAAATATACAAAATACATAATGATATCCGAAGTCTGAGCTGTAGATGGTCGAATACTTAGGCTGGCTTAAAAATTTACAAATTACTACTCACCTTGGTTAATTAAATATTGAAGAGGTGCTCGAATTTATTAATGAAGGCTGAAGTAATGTCTTCTCTCCGTAGTTTATAACAACAACTTAACGCTGCATTCAAGGAAGGACGTTGTTGGCTTATAATTGTCAACATTCAAGCCTACTCCTGACAAATAATTAATTATCACAATAATTATTAACATGTTAATGTGATAACAAAATTATATTATTACAATTATAGCTAATTTTTTAATAAGCGGATTAGAAGGTTGTATCTTTAAAAATACATGTGACCCAAACCTTCATAACTAATTTTTAATTTGACTTTTTGAGTTGAAAGATTATTGAAAAAATTAATAGATAGTTTAAATTTTTCTAAATTTAAAAATGTTTCTAAAAGTACTTGATTGTTTAAAATTTAAAATTTTACAAATTAAACATAATAATTAATTTTATTAAGATGTTACATTTATGAAACGATAGTTAAAAAAATAAATTAAGTTGAAACAGAAAATTTGATGTTTCTGTTTCTTCTAAACCAACAAACCACATACTAAAACCAAACAAAACACATATAGACAATGACACAATGTACAAGTAAGTAAATATTTTGTATTACTAATAAAACAACAAAAACCATACTGAAAGTTTGTGATATCATAAAACACATACCTCACATAATGTTATCTTATGAATCAAAACATAATGCTACCAAGTTCAAATTCCTTGAATCCCATAAAAAACCACTTAAAAACATATTCACAACTTACTGTTTAGTGATACTAAACCAACAAAAAACATCTTACTGTTTAAAACAGACTAAATAAGCAAAAAGAAATAAAAGAGTAGAGAAATACCACTAAAAAATATGATATATTCAAGTTTAATAAGTTAAACCTAGTAAATCCACATATAGAATCAATTGTGATTTGATAAATTATAACTGCTATTTTTTCTTTTTGAAATTGGAGAACTTTTTCTAGAGTATAATGTAATTTTCAGTGTTTTAAAAATAAACAAACAAAACACTATAACATTTAGACAATTAAGCATATTCTAAGCAGAAGTTGAATTAAAAAGAGTACCTAGTAAGGAGGTTCTCCCGGTAAGCTCCAACTCTAGCAATTCTTGCAGCCCCTTCAACCTAATAACCATCAAAATTATCACTTACAGAAGCTTCAAATTGATGGTTTATAAATGACTACAGCTTAGAGGCTCTCTATTTCATTTCATGCAGGCGTCTAATTCGATTCAAAAATATGTATATCAATAACTATTATCTTCAATCTGTTTTAATAACTAATGATGCTGCCAATATCACCCCTAAATTCAATCAAAACATCAACTCCGTGGTGAAAACACGTATAAAACACGAAAATAAGTAAAAATAAAACAAATGTTCCAAAAGCATTACCGAGATACAACTATTAGGATGGTGATTATATCTGCACTTGCTACCATATCCAAGAGGAAGGGTTAAAATTATACCTCATCGATGCTAAAATCCGACCTCTAAACCGTCACTCTTAATTTTCTGAAATTGATTTGTGTGATTCATTGACCTTGAGAGGAACAAAATTGGCATGGGAAAGTCTTCATTTGATTTTACCTGAAATTAAAACTTGGGTTATGGAAAATTCAGTATTTTAAACAAAACACATAAAAGATATTTGATCAAAGATGAGAAACAGTGGAGGTTTAGCAGGTTCTAGTTGATAAAAACAAAATCGTCCTAAAAACAGGTTCAAATCAAAGACAAGGAATAAAAATCACAATGAATCTAACAAAAAGGTAGAAACCCTAAAAGTTGTGAGGGGAATACATCGATTATGAAAGCTAAGATTCGACCATGTATCTTGAAAGAATCAAAGAGATATTGAAAGAATAGATCAAGACTATAGATTACATACCGATTATGATTTGATTTTGAAGGTTATTGAAGATCTTGAAAGAGATGCATGGTACGCAAGAACCGCTGAGGCGATTACGGTTTCAGTTGTGTGTGAAATTGATCGGATGAAAGGTTTTTAACGGGTTAAAAGGATTTAATAGCCTCATAAAACGGGTTAGTTTTTGACCCGCGTGTAGACTCGAGTTGGGTTTTTTTGGTTTTGGGGGCAATGGCGAAGGATAGTGAGGGCCCGGGGGGCCCTGCCCCCCCTGATTTTTCGCTCAGAAGTGTTAATATATACGTATTCGGCCGATTTTTCGCTCAGTAGTGTTAATTTATATGTATCCGGCCGAAAATTTTATAGTTCCGGCCCCACTGATAGGAAAAAAATCACAGCCCCCCACGTTTTTTTTCAAGCTCCGCCACTGTTTTGGGGGAAAAATGGTGAGGTGAAATGTGGTGGTGGCACGTGTCCCCCATTTTACTTGTTTATTATATAGGATAGATAGATTATTTTTTTTAAAACTTTGAGTCAAATATTTATTCTAAGTAAAGACGTTATTCAATATGTTTGTTTTCATGACTTTCATCTTTTGTTGTGAAAAAAAAAGTAAACACTTTATATGAAAAATAATAATAAATAATATAAAAACATAATTTAAATCTTACCCAAAAAAAACCTTAAGTAAATCTATTAATTCGTCATATAGCATTCTTAATTTGTTATTATTTGTTTCATGTTTTCATTTGTTTATCGTCCGTATATTTTGCCTTTCAAAAAGATATATGTATAAAATGTTTTGATGAGCTAAGGGTCTTATAGAGAGCAACCTCTTTATCTAATAGGATAGAGATAAGACCTTCCTCCATTTCACCCTCCCTAGATACTATTTCTGCTGATTAGTGAAATTTTATTGGGTATGTTTATTTGTTTATATGTGAAATTATTAAATAATTTTACACTAATACAAAACTATCGAAAATTTCAATTCTTTTAAACTAAAATTGCTTTTGGTGTAAAGCGTTAAGCACCTTTTAATTAATTCATAATACAAAAGTTACATATGAAATTAATTATAATTAACTGTAAATTATTTAACTCTGCGTTCATAAAGCATGTCAATAATCATTCTACATAATATGAATGTATGACATCCCACTAATCCTTATCGATGAAAAGGGCTTACCATTTCCCCACACCACTCACCAACGATGGGGTTTGATTTGGCACCGGAAGCCCTCCTCCACCCACTGCTTTTTACCCATCAACCATTTCCTTTTCTAAACATTATTATTCATTTACATATTTACACACAAGATAAAAATTCACCCACAAATTAATTCAAAAACACTATCAAGATTAGCTTTTCTTCAAGCAGTGTAGCTGTCTGTAAGTTCATTTTAATCCATGTCTCTTCTTTTCTGGGCAATTAATCTGTCTTTGATGTGAATTCTTTATGCCTTGTGTAAATGATCGGTTTCTTTATTGTAATTCGGTGAAAAGATTGAGTATTTGTTCTTGTGGGGCTAAACCCTTTTAAAAATCTGTTGATGGAGATGCTAAGTAGTTGAAAGATTGGATCTTTGTTGATTGCTGAATTTGATGGATGGTTTTTCTTATCACATTTCTTTGATGCTTTTTGCCATACAGTTGAGCTGCAATTTATTAGATCAAATGTGATAAGTGATGGACGATGAATTGGTATAAGAAAACAAGGGATTGGTATATTAGTTCCTCATGTTGAGATTTAAGGTGTTAAATTGAAGTTGGTGTGTTTGATTCTTGACTATTTATTTGATTTAGTTGAAACTATTAAAATAAAGATGGAGTATTTGTAGTTATGGATTCTTGATTGGAATCTGTAAACTTCAAGATTCATTTTACACTTTTTTACATCTTTTATGATTTACATGCTGTTCTTTGTACCCACTGGATAGTGATTGATCAAAGAAATTCTAGTTACCTGTTTGTGTTCTTCAAATCATGACTTGTTTTTCACCAAACTGGTGATTTGTTTATTTGTTTTTGAAGCATAGAAAACAATGAGGGGAGGACTATGGCAACTAGGTCAATCAATCACTCGTCGTCTTGGTCAATCTGATAAAAAAACCATAGCCCGTAGATGCTACGCCTCAGAGGCCGACCTCAAGAAAACCGTCCTGTATGATTTCCACGTTGCCAATGGTGGAAAGATGGTTCCTTTTGCTGGTTGGAGCATGCCAATCCAGTACAAAGATTCAATCATGGAATCCACTTTAAACTGCAGGGAAAACGGTAGTCTTTTTGATGTTTCCCATATGTGTGGGCTAAGTCTTAAAGGGAAGGACTGTGTTCCATTTCTTGAAAAACTCGTGGTTGCTGATGTGGCGGGACTTGCTCCTGGGACGGGTACATTGACTGTTTTCACAAATGAGAAAGGTGGAGCCATCGATGATTCTGTAATCACTAAAGTGAGCGATGAACACATCTATTTGGTTGTTAATGCTGGGTGTAGAGAGAAAGATTTGGCTCACATTGGAGAACATATGAAGGCTTTTAAAGCCAAAGGTGGGGATGTAGGCTGGCACATTTATGATGAGAGATCTCTTTTGGCCCTGCAGGTTAGTAATTAAAACCACAAAAAAACAGATTTTTTTTTCAAGATTTCAAATCTTTTTATTGGCAAGCTGATTAATGAACCTGTTGTGATCTATATTCTGTATTTTTTTTTGCATTCCATTTTGGTGTTGTGGTGTAGGGTCCTCTTTCAGGTTCAACTCTTCAGCACTTGACTAAAGAGGATTTGAGTAAACTGTACTTTGGGGAGTTCTGTATAACTGATATTAATGGTGCCAAATGTTTTCTAACTAGAACCGGGTGCGTTTGCTCTTATCAAAGTGATTATCGTGACTTAAAGAAAAGAAACAAGATAATCAATTGCTTAAATTTAGAGATAAGTAATTTAGTTTTATTTCAATAATAAATCAACTTGTTACAGGTATACGGGTGAAGATGGATTTGAGATTTCTGTTCCCTCAGAAAATGCAGTCGATCTTGCCAAAGCGATTCTTGAAAAATCTGAAGGGAAAGTACGATTGACCGGTCTAGGGGCCCGTGACAGTCTTCGTCTTGAAGCGGCGCTGTGTCTTTATGGCAATGACATGGAGCAGCACACAACCCCTGTGGAGGCTGGGCTCACTTGGGCCATTGGCAAGAGAAGACGGGCTGAAGGCGGTTTTCTTGGAGCTGAGGTGATCCTCAAGCAAATTGCAGACGGACCACCAATCAGGCGGGTGGGGCTTTTCTCCGAGGGCCCACCAGCCCGGAGTCACAGTGAGATTCAGAATGAGAATGGGGAGAACATTGGCGAGGTTACCAGTGGAGGGTTTAGTCCATGCTTAAAGAAGAACATAGCTATGGGTTATGTTAAGTCGGGATTGCACAAACCAGGCACCAAAGTCAAGATTGTGATCCGAGGAAAAACGTATGAAGGGTCAGTTACCAAAATGCCCTTTGTACCAACAAAATATTACAAGCCAACATAAACTTTCTTTGTGTAGTTGAAAAGTTTCACTGTTCTAATGGCTACTTCCTTTACATACATTTAACTTGTTTTTGTTGAACTTGAATTCTGCTGGCCTGCAACATTTGATTTTGTGGTTTTAACACTTTTCTGGGCTTTGAAGTTTGAATGGAAGTGTGTCTGTTTTATGGTTGCAGCCACATGATGCACCTTCACTTGACCTTGTTTGGCTACAAACTGAAAAAGAAAATAGGAAAGCTTGATGTATCAAACCATACTCCTTCTGAGGGTGGGCCTATTTGCTCTTTCCTGCAGACTGTAGCAATGACTTGTTTGCAATAAAAATTAAAAACTCAAAGTTTGATAGTAAAAGGAAGTCAACAGTTACATTTTGAATGCAAAAATTCCCTTTTCTGCAAAGTTTCATTTAAAGATTACATCTTTGCCAATTGCAGACATTACAAAGTGTCTGGTGGAGCCAAATACTCATTAACCATAAGGTTTAGTTTTATTAAAACTCAGTTGTAAAACCATATCCCAAACTTACTTTTAGTTTCTAAGATACAATTGTTGAAAATTGAGTTTTAGTAAGGATTAATACTATATAAAAAATCAACCAACTTTTCTATTGTGTGTAAAAAAGTCCTTGAATTGAATACAGAAATTCAACCACTTAAAATTAATAGTATATTTCTCTTACTTACATATATAACTAATGCATATGTAGACGGTAGTTATCACATTGGCGTTTTTCGTTAGTATGAATTCAACACAAACTGTTTTGTTAACTTCGATAGATTTTTTTTTCTTTGTTTGTTAATCTTACACTTTAAATTCAAGTAATAAAAATGTTCGTTAAACATTTACCATTAATTCATATGCTTATATAAAATTCAATAAATTGAAGTACTTTCAAATTAACTGCTATATTAACATTGTAACACCAAAAAATTTCAACCAATTTTAACTTTCAACGCATGCGGGATTTAGGTCTCATAAACGCCTTTGACAAAACAACACATGTTATTTACAACAAAAAAGACGACATAACTTGTTTTAAAATGTTCGACCGACATCTCAAAATGACGACAAGTTTCAATATCTAAGAGATGATTCAAACAAGTTTAATGAACCCCAATCAACGAGTTCTAACTCCCACCGTTAACACACAACAAACCGAATGAGAATCCAATTCCACCACGGAACGTGACCCGAGACTTCAAACCGGAGCTTTACCTGCAAAACGTCATGCATAACACCATTAGTAATGATATACAACATCCCTTAGACCCCTAAGGGTTAGACCCAAGCAAATACCCCAAAAATAAGAAGTTTTAAAGAAATAAAATTTCTGACATGGCCATGTGCAAAATCAGACATGGCCATGTGCACATGATGCCCACAACAATTTCCAGACATGGCCATGTGCAGACTGACATAACCATGTCCACTTGAAGAATTAAAAATTTCTGACATGGCCATGTGCAGAATCAGACATGGCCATGTCCACCTGCAACAAGTTTTAGTTTTCCACCTTTTCGACCCTCCCAACTCGACCCCCGGTCGTTATAAGCAATCAACAACATTTTGTGAATGTTTTAAACTCCTCATACAAGAACCACAACTTATTTTTACCCCTTATCCAATCCGACTCATTCGTTATTATTTGGAGTCTTTGACTACAAGCTTACCACCCGAGTTTACCACACTCGTTAAGTTATGTCATTGAGTAATTGACTTCAAGACCGACATTTAGACAAGTATTGACATCATACAAGTCCTATTATTATACTAATCCACCATCATTCCACAATGGTTTGACTTATACCACATTAAGTAAATTTACAACATTTCACCATTATTCCACAATATTTTAACTTATATACCACATAAGTCAATTTACACCAATTTTACCATTATTCCACAATGGTTTGACTTATATACCACATAAGTCAATTTACACCAATTTCACCATTATTCTACAATGGTTTAACTTATACCATATTAAGTCAATTTACACCAATTCATCATTATCCCACAATGGTTTGACTTATACCACATTAAGTCAATTTACACCAATTCACCATTATCCCACAATGGTTTGACTTATATACCACATAAGTCAATTACTTCGAATTACCACATTTAGTTTGACTTTACACCCTATAAGTCAATTACACCAATTTACCACATCTAGTTTGACTATACACCACATAAGTCAATTACACCAAATTACCACATTCTACTTTTTAGTTTAACTATATACCACATAGTCAACTACACCAATTTATCATATTTTACATTTTAGTTTGACTATATACCACATAGTTAACTACACTAATTTCAAACTACATTATGCATACAAGTTTGACTTTTACCACATAAGTCAATTTTACACCAATACACCATATAAGTTTATTAACTTAATTCATCAAACAACAAGGCGAGGTTCTTAGACCTCAAACACCACGCACCCACCTTTGCATATTTTCACCATATGCAATCTCCTTAATTTTCAACATACAATTAAACACATATAAGATATTTGAACAACCAACATGTAAATCAAATATGTGAAATTACCACCACCTATCATTACTAAGTAAGTGCAAAGCACTTACCTTTGCCAAAGATCCTCCAAGCTATCTTTCTTACTACTTGATCACCTATACAACCCATTTACAATTAGTAATCCGATGATCACCAATTGACACCCAACACACCTTTATGATCTAAAGATCAAGGCCCTAACTTAGTTTGATTAACATGACCTTAATCAAACCCCAACTCCCAGATACCACCTTTCAACCCAAATGGCTCGTTTGAGTTCCACCCAATTTCACCCAAACTCTTAATTTCTTAAATCATCATAAAAATTGGGGCTTTATGGTTAATTATGTGTCTATTAAATCCCTAGATACTTATCCAACCTCAATTCAACATTTAAACATCCCCAAATCAAAACCCTAAATTTTGATCCTCAAGAACCCTGAATTTCAAATCATCAAATTAGATTGAGTTTCTTACATAATAATGTGTCTTTTAACACCATAGACACTTATCAACCACCAAATTATCATTTAAACATCATCATATTGAAAACCCTCAAATTTACCTTAAGAACCCTAGTTCTTGAATCACCAAATTGGATGTTTAGATGATGTTATCTACCTCCCATTAGCTTCAATCAAGCTAGGTTATCACTTTTACAAGTATTTAACCACTTAATGTAACCAATTCAGCCCTAACCTGGATTTCACCAAAAACCTCCAAGAATACATACAATGGTGATTTAGATGATGAAAAAGAAGCTTACTTGATGATTGAAAGAAGATGGACACCACAAATCATCTAGATTCTTCATGCAAATCATCAATTTCGATCTTGGCTTATCCCCCCTTTTACTCCCTTGCTATTCACGATCCAAACATACACATTTGTGTGAACTTCTTGCCCATAAAATCTGAATTTTCAATGTTTCAAAACAGCCCCTGAACTTCCAGTTTTGACCCTTTATTCCACAAGTTTAGTCAAAACCCAACATTTTCAATTAAAATTCATAACTTTCTCTTATTTAATAACACCCCCTACAATATAATTAATATATTATAGGGTAAACCCGAAAGTTAGTTCGCTACAAATATTAACTTAAAAATAACCAAATATTCCCCGATGACAACTGATAGCAACTTAGGTTAGCTTCAACTAGATGTGAACAAAAAAAAACCCGGTTATTATAACTGTAACCGGTTATTAACCACCTGCATTAACCTGGACCCCCTTTTTTTTTGTCACAAGTGGGACTTGAACCCAAGACCTCCTTATTTTAGTGAAGTCTTGGATAGACACCTTTGTCACTAGACAAAGCTAGTGGTACACCACTTAACTATCAAGATTTTTCACTAGGGACTTTTAATGACATATATATAGTCATTATTGTTAATTGTGTGCATTTCTCTTATTTTGGTCTCATATTAATTACCGCATAATTCGTTTGTGTTGCTATTTTAAATTAATTGCTATATATTAGTTAACGACTTAAAAATAACAAAATATCCACTGATAGCAACTGAAAAGCAGCTCAGGTTAGCTTCAACTAGAGGTGGACAAAAAAAACAGGTTATTATAAATGTTACCGGTTTTTAACTGAAACTGTAATTGGTTTGTAACCGATATAGGAAAACCGGTTTAGGGTAGAAAAAAACTGTAGGTTTGGAACCGGTTAGGGGTTTCAACTTTCAAGGAGTCGAACCGATTAACTGCTTATTAACGTTACAAATAAAAAAAACTAACCGTTTTAACGGATTTATAGCCATTTGTTACCGTTTGAGGGACTTTTTTGGACCATTTTGCACCCATATGTTTGTTAAATATGTATTGTGTGTATTAATTTGATCACAACACTTCTCTAGTTCTCAAAAGCAAAGCCGCTAAAAAACTCTCAAATCTCAAACGCTCACATGACAAGTGAAGCAAACGTGGTGATGATACCAGCAACAAAGACAAACCCCAAATTTTTTTCAAAATTCGATTTATGTCCAATGTCAAATAGTACTGAAATAGCTCGATGAAAGAATTGTCATGTGTTTTCCAAAGCGACGTCCAACTCCACTTTGAGAGCTCATTTAGGGAAACATTGCAAGCCGATGAAAACGAACCTGACTCATGATCAAGTACAAACGTCAACTGAAGCCCCTGGAGCCCTCAAATAAACACTAAACGAAGATGAAGATAAAGACGATGATTATATATCAAAAAATAAAATGTATTCGCAATTTTCTCTGTTTTTAACGATATTATGTTTTGTTATTAAAGAAAGAAGTTTATTAAGTTTATTTTATATATTTAATATATATATATATATATATATATATATTTTAATTTGCAGTTAACCGGTCCAAAAAACCCTACCCGGTTAAATAAGATATGGTTCCCCCCCTCCCGAATCGGTTATTAACATAACCGGTTTTTTCCCAAACCAATTTTGACCATGTTTAAAAACACCGGGGGCGGGTTTATGCACCTCTACCTCCAACGCCTCATTCATATATAATACCCAAAAAATCAAGATTGAATAATTATTAATATTTGATGATTATTATTATATAACTAGTGCTCGTTAACATTTACGTGTTAATTCACTCTAAGGTAGAAAATATTATATTTTAATTAATTCAAAATTTAATCAGGAAAATAAATTATGTCTTAAAAAGGAAAAGTCTATAAATAGAATTAAATGTTTTTTTAAATATACAGAATATAAATTATTTACAAACATTCAAATACTTACAAAAATCCAAAATGGTAAGTATTTATGCACAACTTATGCTCAAGTCATCACCATGCCACCATTCTATTAATTTACATTAAGGCCCTTAAAAAATTACATTTTGAACCCCTCAATTTCAGCTACATCTACAATATATACCTTATACTTATCTATTTTTTTTTTCACACTCATAATTTTTTGTTTATTTTTGTTTTTCTCTTATAAGTTTTAAAATTTATTGTTTTATAAAATTCTAGATATACCGTTGCAACGTGCTTATTTTTATCTACGTTTCAGCATAAATTTCGTTTAAAACGGACGTGTGCATAATAATGTACAAGTCATCGACGCATAAACGTACAAACCGCTAAGTTGATTCAAGGTTTTGATTTTTTTACAGTTTCTTTAACTTTTAAAATATGATTTTTAAGAAATTTTGAATATACCGTTGCGACGTGCTTATTTTTATCTACGTTTCGGTATAATATTCATTCGAAATTGAGTTCGGCATAATAATGTACAAGTCATCAAATCACAAACGTTAAACGTACAAGTCATCAAAGCTGCATCAACGTTTCAATTTTTTCATAGTTTTTTTTTTCACTTACAACTTTTATATATAATGTTTTATAAAATTTTGAATTTGACGTTTATCTACGTTTCTACATAAATTTTCATAACGTCATTTTTAAACTGATCAGTTGTTTTAAACGTTTTTTCAAACCGTTTAGTTTTTTAAACCATTCAATGTTCATCTCCAAATATACCGTTGCGAGGTTCCTTTTTTTATTTGATCTACGTTACCCGTCACAACGTGGTCAGTATGAATAGTAACTTGATTTTTTTATTCTACTTTTTTACTTTTAGTTAAACACAATTTATTTCATAAAAATAAACAAATAGTGTTACTGCCCAGTGATTCACGTACGTACACGTACTACAACCCCATCCGTATCTAGATTTCGAACCCGTCGCGGAATGCACCATTTTAATTAAAAGTAAAAAGAAAATGATTTACTCTTACAACTTTTAAACTATGATGTTTTATAAAATTTTGAAATTGACATTGCGACGTGCCTATTTTTATTTACGTTTTGACTTGAATTTTCGTAACATTAATTTTAAATCAACTGGTTGTTTTATACGTTTTTTTAAAACGTCATATCAAAATACACCGTTGCGACGTTTTTTATCTACGTTTAAACATGTCACACCCCACCAAGGCGGAAACGCGAGGTGTCACACATATAGTACATAGCACAAGGTATAAAGACAATTGCTAAGGCAACACATAAATTATTAATTTCGTAATTAATGTTTATACTTGTTCCAAATCAAACCGGGAAATTATTATTCAAATTATTAACTAAGTCCAAAAGCTCTCTTATGTGATCCCTCATCCTCAACTATTATTTCCTGAAACATGTAAAGAAAATAGGTTAACAATAAGTTGGTGAGAGACATAGATTTTATAAGTTATAAAGATAAATTGGCATAAAAGATATAAAACAAATTTAGTACAAGTTCAAACAAGTGTGCAAGCATATCAACACCAAATTTATTGCAATCAACCCTTATGTTATATGCATCCACAATCACACAGATTGTGCCGTTGAAATGTTATTGCATCCACAATCCTAAAGATTGTGCCGTTGAAATGTTATTGCATCCACAATCTCAAAGATTGTGTCGTTGTTATATCGGTTTCCCCTATATGGCCATACTAGTGCTACCTTATGCTTGTAAACAAGTTAATGATTGCAACGTGATTATAGTGTTTAAATATCAAGCACATAATTGAAATTACTTGTTTAAGAATCTGTTTTGATAAAAAAAGGTTAAGTTATCAAGACATAGGTATACATGTTTCACCCTAAAAGTAAAAAAGGAAAAATGAGGCTATGAATCTCACCTTGATAAGTAAAGGGTTGAACATGTAACTTTGAAGTAATTAGATATGAGGAGGCCCTAATTTGAAAACAATACGTTAATGTAATATAAAATTGGTTTAAGGGAACGACAAATGAATGATTTGGGATTTAGGAACGACCGAAAGCATATTGAAGATTCGAATGATAACAAGTTAGACGTATACAACAAGTTACAAGAAATAATGTTTTATAAATTTTGTTTATAAAAGAGATATTTAGGGGTCAAAAATAAATATTAATCGTAACTTTAATAATATAATTATTTTATTAAGACTATAGATTAGGTTAGTAATCATGATGGAATAATGTAATAATATACCATAGAAATAAATAAATCATGCGATTAGTAATATTATTATTTATGAAAATCAAGTTATTAGGGGTTGAAGTAGGGTTTCCAATCCCTTGGGAAAGTTGATACGTCTTAGGTGATGTGGTTTACTACTATGATGGATTAAAATGTTTTATTACATTATGTGAACAATCAGAGTTTTATAATAATGATGTTTTGAATGAGAAGGTTTCTTTTAAAGTTTAACTATTAGAACTCACTTAGCGTAGCTGACTTTGTATGTACGTTAGACTGTTGTGTAGGTGAGGATGGGTGACGATGTATCTTGGCTTGGGAGCAATGCAACTCGGATCAATGTTTATGCATTTGTGCGGTAAGGAGAATGAAACAATGGTTTTAAAGTACAAAATATTGATTTGAGAAAAGACTTCCACTGTATATTTTAAACTCTCTAGTTTTAAGAGTTTTAAAAAGGTACACTATGATGAGAACCAACTGTAGGGTGTCCGGTTTGAAGCCTTACACGTGCTTAGATGAGAATAGTATGAGGATGGGTAATCTCCTGGGAAGTCTCAACCCAAGTAACAAAAAAAAAAAAACTCGTGAGCTCCTAGTGAGCAAAACAGATAATATTGGTTGGTATGAGAGCCCGAATGTTACACTGTTGTAATGGGTTAGGTGCACCATTATATACGTGTGCATCAAACTCAATGCACCACTGAATCAAACTAACGAAGTGATGTAACGGTGTAATGTTTGACGCGCTATTATAAAACTTTAGCGTCAAAACACATTACAACATATCACACCTATAAAGTTGGATACAATGTTGTAATAATTTGTTGCACCGTTATAAGCATGTACTTAAAAATACATTGCAACAACGCATCAAATTTGTAAAATTTGACAAGCTCTTATAATGTTTTTGATGTACCGTTATAGACATATGCATTGAAACCCTTTAGGTTTCGGACACTACCCTGTTACTCCGAAAGTGCACTGCTTTTAATTCAAAGGTAACATTTGAAATGGTTTGACGCACTTTGTGATTAGTAGTGTCTTAGACCCTATTAAAATGTTATTTAACATTATAAATTTTTCGCTATAATTTATATTTAAAAAACTGAAGTATATTAAAAATACTTGATGTTAAAAAGTTTGATGGAAGCTATATTTTGTTTAAGTTTAAATGAATTTCTTTTTGTTTCTTTTAAATGAGGTTTAAGTTTCTCTTATTACTAGCTTAAAACCCGTGTAATACACACGGTTTGTAAAATATCAATGCATAAAATTCTTAAATATTTATGTATATATATTTTACATGTGTAAAAATGTATTTAAGGATATAAAACAAAATTCAAAATATGAAAAAATTAATATATAATTGGGTTTCGAAAATACGTTAATTACTATTTAATGTAATTTGACTTTCATTTCTATTTGATTGAAAATAAAAGTTACATAATTAGATTTCAAAGTTTTTTATAATAAAAGATAATTTAAAATAAATATGTTTTATTAGTATAATTAGTATTTTGTTTAAAAATATATTATTACTAAAAGATAGAGGTGTATTTAATAAGAAGGAGAAACGGAAAAAAATGATGAATGAATATGAAGGCGACAGTGACATTAAAAACATTTATTTATTATATAGTATATAGATATAGATTCTCACTCTTAACCTAATTTTTTTTATCATTCACTAGGTTACACACCTGTGTATTATACGGGGTTTGATTAATAAAATATTAAAAATTTATTAATAAGTGAAAAAAATAAAGGAAATAATTGAGAAAATAAATATTAAATAAATGAAATATTTATAAAGTAAATATTAATAAATAAGATAATAAATAATTGAGAAACAATAGGTGAAAAAAAATTCAACCAGTTACTTATTTATTTGATATAGCTTGGTCTCACAAGAAAATAAGCTGGAAAATTTTCAAAGGCTTACAAGAATCTTGAGCTAACTGAATTGTGACACGTGACTAATTACTTATTTATTAGATATAGTTTAGTGTGAAATATAACTAAAAATTTATATTATTCTCATTATAATATAACAATCTAAATATATTTATTTGAATAAAATTTAAACTTAATGAGACTTTCAATCGATATGTCTTCTCATTTATACTATTTTTATTTTATTTTAACCATTTGACTCGTTAGAGAAAAAACATAACTTAAATCGACCCTTTCATAAGAAAATAGTTCGAAGTTGCCACATATACAAAACATATATAAACATATACAAATAGCTAAAATAAGTAATGATGTAAATCGAAATAGGAAAAAAAGAAAATAATTACTTGAATACTTTCGGCTATAATAATATGTCAAAAAACACAGTGACATTTAACAAATCATAACAAATATTAGATATTTGAATATATAAATATAGAATGTTTTTTTAATTGGATCTTAAATGGCTATAAAATCGTTTTCAGTTTGTAAAATTTATAAAAATATGATTGATGATAAACAAAATTTTGAATTCAAAAATTTGTAGGTAAAAATTCAGACGAAAATTGATCTACTTGTCTAAAATAATGGAGTTTATTAAAATGTAAAAATAGTCTCATAATATAATAATTTTTCATAATACAAATGTATTTTTCAAAAATAATAAATAACATCATTAACTATAACTATCCATGATTAATTTTATATTAAGCTTATTTAGTTAATATATAATAACTATCAATAATTAAATTTGTTATGTTTCTTAATATATGTATTTAATAGGAGAAAGAAACTAAAAAAATAGTATTTAATAGGAGAGAGAGCAGCGAAAATAAAAATGAGAAGGAACCAGGAAGTGATATGTGTCATCTCAAACCTTTATTTATTAGTATAGATTTGTTGCAACGAGTGTGTATCTTGTGTTAATAAGACATGTATTGGTGTGGAAATGATTTAAATTTGAATTTAGACTTTGGTGAAATTCAAGTGTCAAAGTCAAAGGATTTGATAGATATTGGCAAGCAAAATGAGAGCTACAATGACCTTTCGTCCTTTTTGATTCATGGACAAATTTTAGCTACGACCTCTTCATTTATTCTGTCTCATTTATGGCGTTGTAAAGAGAATTGAAGACTATTGACAAGAAAGTCAGCTTTGACTTTGTGATTTATTGACCATTTACGTTTAAAAAAAAATATATATTTAAGAAAGTCACCTCACATGTATTGTCCTCGCCATGCCGTTGGATAATTCCTCCAAACCCAATGTGTACAATTAAGGCATCCTATCATACCTGGAAGTCCATGTCGACTTGCATGTGCGGTGTACAAATGTTGTATGCCTTGTGAAGTCGGTCTATGCAAATATTCTTTTCTATACAACTTAATAACACCTTCACAAAAATGTTGTAGACTTTCACGAGAAGTTCTTTGCGACATATTCAAGTACTCATCTATCGATTCAGCAACTTTACCATACACTAGTTGATGTATTGCCGATGTGCATTTTTGTAATGTCGTGAAACTCCGTTTAGACCTAGCATCCGACCTTGTTTGAAAATATTCAAAGTCTGCAACCATATCATCGTTTTTTTTTAAAAGCCGTCTTCCCATCCGAAACCTTGTTCTGAACGTATCATCCCATGTACTGGATGCTCAAAGAAGTAATCTGTTGTAACATTCTAAAATCACAATATTTACTTTTATACTTGGGCCGAAAAGAAATAAAGAGTAAGAGCTAAAATGGTTAAAATATCCAAAGAAGGGAGTCTTTCTCCCTTAACCTAGTCGCCTCCTCCACCCCATCCTTCATTCCACACCTTGCTTGCGAGAACTATAGAGAGAGAGAGAGAGTGACGGGATAGAGAGAGAAAGCAAGAGAGATGAGTTTCAAGCCTTAATCTCGCTCCGTTCCGTTGAGGATCGACTGAGAAGAAAAATACAGGAAAAGCCACGCACGTTTGAGGTAAGAAATCGACTACAAATCTCATGTTTTGTTTTGAAATGGGGTTTTAAGGTAAAAAGAGGGTTTAATCCATAAAGCCTGATTTTTACATATGTAACGACCTAAAAATCGTAGATCTAGTCTCATGGGGGTTAAACAAACGTTTTGAACGATAAAAGTTGGAACCTTGTTGCATGTTCGGCTCAGAAGCCGTCATGCAGAAAAAAAATATTAGGGTTTCAACATGAATGAAGAACTGAGTATTCGAATGAATACTTGTGCGATAACTCAGGGTATCCGTAGGAATACTCTTGTACGAGAACTAGGGTGTTCGCAAGAATGTTCTTGTGTAAATACTTAGAGGTATTCGCAAGGATACTTGTACGAGAACTAGGGTATTCGTAAGAGTGTCTTGTGCGAACACTTATACTTTAGATAGGGGTGTTGTACAAACATTAACCCACTGTTTCGCCTAATGAACTTGTACAGATTTGGCATAGTTGATAGAGCCTACAACTAAGTTAGAACCCAACCCTGATAGTCAATTACCACCTGTGAGTTTCTATTGCCTATTTTCAAATGCTTTTGGGCTGATGTGCATACTTAACCAGAGAATATAAACTAAATGAAAGATTTAGAAAGACAGAGCTATATTTTTATAAAAATTACTTTTTATAAAGAAAAGAGAAATAGAGATACAGTAAACAAATATGTTCTTTAAATCAATGTTTTTAAAGAAAGTGATGACATACAGAGATAACAGTACTTTAGTACTGGGTGATAGTGATAGATGTCATGTTATGTGCTTATGTGATAATGTGTGCTAATTTGTCTGCATTTATGTGATATGTGAATTACTTATGTGATAGATAGAGTAAATGCATATTTATTCTATAGTATACAAAGCAGAACAAAGTAGAAAGTCTTACAACCAACAAAGAAGTCTTGTTTTCATAACAAGCACAAAGTAGAATAGATAAGTCTTACCTTGTACAAGCAACATATGAGTCTTGCCTTGTGAAAGCAACAGAGGAGTCTTATACACGTGCAAGCATAGATGAACCTTGTCCTTGGGCAATGGTTTAGTTGTGTGATGATAGTTTTTATTACAAGTGCAAGTTCACTTGTTATCTGTATAGAGACCAGAGTGGGACACTGTAACTGGTTTCCCTAAAAAGAGAGATTTAACAAAAGATAATAAACGAAAAGGATTTAAGAAATTATGAAATAACAGAGTTTAAAGAACAGGGAATGATTTGTTAAAGCGTAACAAGAGAGAAAGCTTATTTATTTTAATAACTAAGCCATATAAAATGACAGAACTCACTCAGTATAACTGACTTTTAGTATGCACATCATGTTAAAGATTGATAGTTTTAGAGAAGCTGTGAGAGCTTGGATAGCATGGCTGCAGGGCTACTCGTTCGTTGAAGACTGACATTCATGACCTGTTTGATATGTGTTTAAAAGTTTTAATTCCCAGTGCATTTAGTTGTGTTAAAGACTTTCGATTTAAAAGATTCTGATTTTCAGTTTAAGAACTATGCATTTCATGTTTTAAGCTAACTATGAGATGTACCCGGTTTGGGGTGTTTCACCTGACACGAGATGAACATGGGCGGTTTCACGAATTTTTATTATCTGAATCATCAACTAAATCATTGTATGTTTCTTCAGAAAGTGATAATGAAGACGATGAATTTGAAAGTAGAAATTGAGGGAAAGACATGGTTTTTAATTTGAGGAAGAAATGATAAAGATATGTTGAAATAAAAAACAGTTTTGATGGCTTAAATATGTTTAGCATTTAAATTAATTAATCAATCTATTTTTTAAAAGTTAGCCGTTGAACGACCATATAGCCGTTGCATTTCATGAGAAAGGGTCGGCGTGGGTATCCCAATTTCCACCATTTTTGATGGTAACAGGGGGGGGGGGGAGGGGGTAGGGGCAGTGTTCCCGGCCACTCCCTCCGCCTTTAAGAAATAGAACGTCCTTTATAATGAGTTATTTATAAGCCCAAAAACATCTTAAATAATATGTGCTTCTCTTTCAAAATCTTGTATATTTATTTTGTATGTTTTAAATCAAATACATATATATATATATATATATATATATATATATATATATATATATATATATATATATATGAAATGGATATTTTGAAAACCTGTAACACATATGTAACAGCTTAAAACATGTGTAATTTTTGTTTTGTTTTTTGTGATAGATTTGTTACATCATTTTTTATAAAAAAATAAAAAAAGCGCCGACCAGATTTTAAATTTTTTTTTACAAAAATGTTTCATATCTAACATTTCAAAAATGGTAATTTTTTTTTTATTTTTTACATATTTTTTTAAAAAAAACTACTCAACGTTTTTTTTTATAAAAAGTGACGAAAATATATAACAAACCTATCTTTTAAAAAAAAATTTGTTACATAGGGTTTTTTTAGGTTTTTTCTCAACTCAAGTGGGTTTTCATTTTATACTTTATATATATATATATATATGAATGTGCATGTGCATAATTTTTTTCTAATGTCAAGTTGAATATACATAAATACAATGAATCAATTGTAGTTTCTAAATATTTGTAGCTATATCCTCAACTTGTAATATAATCAACTTATATTCAATATCATTATTAGTTTATTATCATTTTCTTTATTAATTTATCATCATATCATTCAAATTGATTCTAAATAAAGTCAATAGAATTAAATCACCAAAGAAATTATGGGTTTTAATGGCAATAAGTGGCATCCAAATTAAATTTACCAAGAACTTTACCCCCTCTTAAATATTGAACTAATTAAACAACGTACTACTTATTAGTTGTCATATAGGCACACACAAATTAACCCCTGACACTGTACTTACTAATTAAGGTCATGACATGTGTTGCACGATCGATTCGTTAGCATATAGTTTTTATTTGTTTAGTGCTAGCTAACTAGATATTCACACTGAATTTCAAAATTGCTTAATCGGTTCAAAATGATGAATTACGCACGAAGCTCGTGTCTCCTTAATTACTTGGAGTACATTATTAATTACTTTTTTTTCTTAGAATCCATAAACTTTTCTCTTGTTTTCAAAATCTCTTTATTTTTAAGACAATATTAACTATAAAATCAAGTACTTAGGCATGATTGTTTCAATCATTGATTATAGGTGGTTTTGAAAACCGCACATGGTTTCTAGGTGGATTTTGATGTTTTTATGGTTTCTAGATGAATCGGTAGTTAAACTAGCAAATGTGAATAGTGGAGGTGTGATATGCTAGTTGATGTTCATTTGTCCTATTCACTTTTAGTGTTCACATCCATTAGTTTAATTAGCGGATCACGTAGAAACTATAAAAACTTCAAAACCCACCTATAGAAATCATGAGTGGTTTGCAAAACCACATAGTAAAAAGAAAATTTTCTGCATTAATATAAAGTCTTGTATCATTTCTTAATATATATTGTCATTATCAAGTAATATAAATACTAAATTTGATCATCTATAAACAGTTCATCAATAAAATAATATTTTCTAGTATTTTTTTTCATGAGAAGTACTATAAGTATATATAATTAGGAATGAGAAGCTAGAAAATAATTAACGAATCTGTATATATTCAAATTTTCTCAACTAGTTACATGTTTATATATGATCTCTACACTTAATATATATGTAAAGCAAAATGAATAAACTAATTAATGTGAGATTGATATAATTTGTTCTAAACTATATATAATTTCAAAAGGTTAAAAGAGCTTGCTTCCGAATTCTTCAATGTCGTTTCCTTTTCTTGAATATGAAGCTGCTACATCACGAAGCTCAGATAAGCTTCTTCCAAGCTGCAACGCAACCCTCATCTCAAACACTTGACCATTCTCTCTTCTTTCCTCCAAGTTTGATTCTATGGATTCCTCCATCATCTTAAAGAATCCCGCGTTGCTTCGATACATCTCAAACACCATGCCTACTTGTCCACCATGTTGTACGCTATTTACAGCACTCGCCATCGCACCTCCCATGACCCCAACCAACATGGCCCAAGGAGAAGAACCAAGAAAGACTGAACCAATGGCTCCTAACCCGGTTAGTAGAGGACCTGCTATGGCTAAGACTTTATTGAGTTTTAAGGCCTTCTTGCCTAACCTCAAGTAATCAGCTTTATCTTTTACCTCCAGAATCCTAATGATCTCTCTCATCTCCTCTTCTAGTTCCACATTCCAACCGTTTGCATCTTTTGGCGATGTGTTAATTTGTTTCTCTGGCCACCAAACCGTTGGTTCTATCTTAGCTGGAAACTTTTCGATCATGACACCAAGTAATGGAAGAGGGTAGGCTCTATCTATAGCCAAAACTTTCTTCATAGCTTCATTTACATCATTGAGAGTAGGGTCGGCTATCTCGATTTTCGTCTTGATTTCCCTTTCAAGTTGGCCGAGCAGCCTTGCAGCGTTTCTTTGCTCTTCAGCCAGTTGGGATGGTTGGATCTTGTTCATTATAACCAACATGCCTGTGGCTGCCAAATACATGAAGGTAGATGAGAGCTTAAGTACTTCCAAAGGTGCACCGGGGACACTTGTTATAGCAGCCATGGTTGCAGCCGTAAGAGTAATGTTGTTGATGGATGTTAACAGAAGGCTGTTCCAGTTATTCCTTTGCTCTCCGATGTTCTTATGCATCTCCACCCGATCAGTAACCGCCTCCAGAATCACGTAAAGCTTCTCCATCACTTCATTATCCGGATACACGACTCTAGCTTTTGATGTGATTTTATCCACCAAACTTATGTTTGATGCAATCTTTGGGGCATGCAGATTATCTGTCCTAATCTTGGGCAAATGGATAGAAGGAGAAGGGAATGAAGAAGTAGATGGTAAGTTTAAACGCATAAAGCAGCTTGAAGCTTGACTAAAGGCTGCCATATTATTGTTTGATCCTATGTATTGATTTCAACAAAACAAGAAGTATCTTGTGTATGTCTGTTTTGTTGGTTGTTGAAGATATGAAATGGTTAGTTAGATTATATATAGGGGTGGAGTTGAGAAGTGGTCAAAATATTCAAACTTTGAACAAATGGTGTGTTGACATCATGGTATTTGGATGGACTGTTTCTTAACTTGCCCTAATTTGACTCGACCATGTTTTACCATGAAAAATTATGTAATCTTGGTCTATTCAATTGATTTTTATGCACAATTTGTGAACAAGATTTTAATTAATATACGCATACATGAAAGAGACAACCACGTACAACGTTTTCCTTGAATAAAAATGTTACAGCGAGGTAACTAACTATGATAAAATCAGTAAATCTATACTATATAATAAATAAATGTTTTCAGTGTCATGTGTCGCCTTCATATTGATTCTCGTCATTTTTTTCCCGCCTCTCTCTCTTATTTAATGCACTTCTATCACTTATTATAAGAAATTTTAAAAATTAATTATGTAACTTTTATTTCAATTAAATAATAAATGAAAGTCAAATTAATTAAATATTAACGTATTTTTGATACCCAATTATATATTAATTTTTACATATTTTGAGTTTGTTTCTATCCTTAGTATATGTAATATATTTTTACACCTGTAAAATATATACACAAAGATTTAAAAATTTTATATATAGATATTTTTCAACCCGTGTGTAGACACGGGATCTAAACTAGTCTATTGATATAACCTTAAAACAAATCACATGATCATAGCTAATTACAAGGCTTGTTCGTGTTCTTCTACGTTAATTTATATTTATCGGGCAATTATATATATTCCCCTATAAACTTCATAAATTACATATATACCCAACACAAAAAATAAATTACATATATCTCCTTTCTTAAATCTAAAAAATATCAAATATATTACCATTTTGATTTTTTTTATTAAAAATAAATTATAGAATGACTATTTTACCTTTTTTTTTACTAAAACTTAAAATTTTCAAATTTACCTTTTTAACTAGTTTTTTTCTTCTTTCATTTTTTACTTATTTTTCAGCTGTTTTTTTCCTTTTTTCGTTTTCACTTCTTTTTTTTTATAGTCTTTTTGCATTTTTTTATCGGTTTTTAATTTCCTTTACTTCCGGCAATCACCAAAATGTACAAAGTAAGTGCCAAAGTTTTGATATTTAATGTTGGAATCGCAAAACATTCGAAATAATATAAACTCGATAACCTGAATCAACCGACATGTTTGGATGTTGGAATCGCAACAAAAAAATGCACATGCTGGAATCAGCCGACTTGGATCAGAAGATCGTATCGCTGAAATCAGTCGACTTGGAATCAACAGCGGTACTAGGATCGATGGAATCGAAATTGTTGATCGCCTATTAGGAAACAATCGAATGTTGAATCACCAGTTAGGTTTGAATCAGAAGGTCGTATCGTTGGTTTGAGAATCAAAATAGTTGTGTTTTTCTTGTAAGCTTAAAATGTTATTTTTGTCATAGTTTATAATTTTATAAAATAAGAGGATATATGTAATTTAAGTTTTAGGTTAGGTATATATGTAATTAGGTTTTAAAATAAGAAAATATATGTAATTTCCTCTTTAAAATAAGGGGATATATGTAATTTAAATTTTAAGTTAGATATATATATATAAATAGGTTTTAAAAGAAGAGGATATATATAATTCCACCTATATTTATTTAAGCGTGCAAATGAATGAAAAAAACCATCTAGACGAATAGAATCTCCTAGTTATAAATTTCCCATCGTTTTGTGAGCGGATGTTAATTTTTAGAGTTAATCTATTTATTTTTTATAAATTTACGACAGGTTTACGTTAAACATTTAAATTTATTTATTTTTTTTAATTTTCCGACTATTTGTTGTTGAATTTCCACAATTTCACGACCACCATTTAAATTTAAAGTTTAATTTTATTTCTTTTTAATTTTTTATATCCATTTTTCCCACCGAATTGAAAGTGTAGTCACTAAGTTTGCAATGCCAATGGTGGTGTTTCAGTCGGAACTCCGTTGCTAATTTATTTATGACCATTTCTCAAATCAGAAATTTCGATTACAGATATCCAGTTAAGCAGTAGTGTGATAAGATAAGAGTAAACTTCAATTTAGATCAACAAAATATTGAATCTTAATTTTAAATAAGTTCAATAAAACATATTTAAATAAGTAATTCAATAATAACTTATAAGAATTATTAACATAATCTTTAAAAACGTAGTTAATGCCAACACATGGTGCATTTTGTGAAGGGTATTTTTCTTTACCTTTGCATCGTGGTGGTGCATAAATGGGTTATTGATCATACTCAACCATATATATTCAAAAGATGTGGATCAATGTTAAACATGTAGTGCATTGGATCGAGTTACACACATTAGAGCTATTTAAATTGTGCATCACGTTTACGCTTTCTTGTATCAAAATGTTGTTTTAAAACAAATCCTTATGTTTCGGAATGTAAATTTAAACTATAAATTCAAAAGATGTGGATCAATCCTTAGTATTCATTTGTTATTTAATTAATTTTATTTGTATGTATAATAATAATAACTAGTGTTTTCAGAATTGGACCGGACCAGACCGATAGGTCAGAACAGAACTGGTCTGATTATGCCTATTTGAACCGGCTGGTCGGGTGGTCACACCGGATTTCTAATTTTTTAAAAAATTTTGTTTCTTTCAAAATCTCATTTTTTTTAATTAACTTAGCATTTCAAGTTTCATATTTTATTTATTTAAGTTTTTATATGTCATTATAATTACAAATTCATGTCAAAACACAAAATATTTTTTAGTATGTATTTATATACATAGTTTTAATTTTTATATTATATATGACGTTATTCGATTCTTAAATCCAGTCCGACCAATAGATCTCTAAGATGGTTGGTTCGTTATCCGGTCCGGTTCTAAACATTGAAAGTGACTTACATAGTGCAAAAGTAATAAAGACATTCTAATGCTATTAAAAAAAACCTCTATTGTTTTAGCGTGATAAATAATATATTATATGAATTACACTATATTAATTATAAATAAATACTCTATTACTGTAATGAACTTAAAAAAAATATTTTTAACTACTGATTTATTATACTAGTATTTTATATATTTATTATGTTTTATTAAATATATCATCAAACATATTTAACATTAAAACTATACGTAGTATATTATTTTAATTTCGACAATAAAACTAATATTTTTAATAGGTGAATGTATATAAACGGATATATAAAATAAAATAAAAATGTTTTGCATACCTACAATAAGATTATGACAAATTACACAAAATTAATAGTTTGTAACTAAGGTTATCGTCATTTTATTTCATATGAATACACGAGTTAAAACGACTAGAATCTAGATGAGCGAACACCATATTCGTTTTGTATTATTTACTTGTGTCGTGTAATATATTAATACATACATGTCCGGTATATATTATACTTTTACCCTAGTATACATATGCTATATTATTTATATAATAGAAGTCGTAAAATAAATAACTTTTGTTTCATAAAAAAGTAAATAAAAATAAAAATTAAATGACTTATATGTACGTACAGTTTTTCATTTTATTTTCTTAAATAAAATAATTGAATTAACAACATATTATGTAATTTAAACTAATAAAAAACTTTTAATTGGGCCAACTTTTTTAGTGTGTGTATATTCCTACAACTAGGTTAGAAACCCGGTGTATTACACGAGTTAAATAAATAAAATGTTATATACTTAGTAATAAATATTTATATATTTATGACATAGTATATAGTTTTTTAATACAAATTCTAGAAACGTTATATAGTTATTTTTTAAAATGTTTTATAAAAAGAATAAAAGAAATGTTCAATTTATAAAAATGTTTTATGAACAAACCAATTTTTTAAATAAAAAACGTTTTATAAAAAAAATCATAGAAATCATTATTATTTAATATGAGAGAGAGGCAGGAAACAAAAAATTATAAAAAAATAATTAAATAAAATTTATATAGTTAATAGGAGAGAGAGGCGGGAAAAAAAGACGAGGATGCATATGAGAGTGACAAGTATCTTATCAGAGCCTTTATTTTTTAGATAGTTATAGATTTATTTTCGCATTATTTTAGTGTAAAAAATTAGTGCTAACATAACATAATAGATGTTTTCTTATAAAATGATTTATAAATTTGTGCTAAAAAACTCATGTGCCATAAGAAGATGAAGATAGATTAAAAAAATTAATGTAAATAATCCACATCATATGGGTATGAACATAAGTATGCAATTAATTAGTTTGCAAGTATAATATTTCTTTTATTTGTATATTTATTGTAGATAGATCGATGTACTCGTCTTCATTAGTTTAAATTGTGTTCAGATATGTGTTCAAACCTAGATGTATATCTTGATTATATAATGGATGACATTGATGAATTCTTATTTTAAAAAGTTACTGATTTATCTTGTCATTGGTCTTTGATTATGTATTTCAGTTGGTTTGCGGAAGAAGAAAGCGAGGATTAATAAAGAATAGTGAATTATCAAACTTAAATTTTCATACATAGTTAGGAATTTTTAGTGAGGAAAAATAAATATGCTAACAAACAATAATATAAGTATTTAACAATTCAAAGAAGAATGTTTCGGTAGTTTAACATTCGAACGAATTTATGGATTCTTTTACGAGTGTTATCATGTTTTGTTCTTCGGATCCTATCCATTTGATTTATATATTTTACCAGGGTCAAGTTAGGTCATCAAAATTAAATTAATAAATAATATAATTAAAAAATACAATGCTATTATATAAAAAAAATACATTCTATGATTGTTCTACATGAGCTCTATCTTTCTAAACGACTTATTGCATTTTTATTCAAAACATTGTTAAATAATTATTTTTCTAAAAGAAAAAATAAAAATAAAAAATCCAATTAGCTATCATAAAATCAGCACTAATCCATTCCACAAATCTGACTTCACAAGCTTTAACGAATAAAAAGTCTCTTAATAATTTTCATTACAACCGATAAAATCAATGAGCTTCAATACTAAATACCAACTCACATGAAAGTTGTTTCTTTAGTTCACTATCAATCCTACAAGATCGGGTATATCATTATTTAAAAGGTTAATGCTTTCAAGAAAGACTTTTAAGTTACTTATTCCATTGTTAGACTTTTATGTGTTCTATCTTTTTGTTGTAGGACGTTTGGCTTAGTCATATTTTTTTTTCCACAACAAATAACTTGGGCTACAGTGGGAATTAGTGCACTTTCTAAGAGTGATTTAGAAAGGAATTATAGGGTCAGCATAACATTTTTAGGGGCATAAAACGAATTTTAAAATCAAGACCTTTTCATAAAACAAAAATAGTTTTTTGCTTAGAATTCTAACACGTGGGAATATGTGATGAAACATACTTTTTGTCTATGGTTTCTTAAAGGCACACAATCATACATATTAGAGTTGGAGTGAGTTCAAGTGAAAAGAGAACCCTTCCAAGTATGCTAATTTTTTGCTTTTCTTATTAAAACCTAAAAATTAAATGAACTTAAATACTTAAAATTGGGGGCTCTTATATATGGCACCCTAAGCTTCAACTTATTCTTTTTTTACAACGAAGCGGCCCCTAAAAATTAAGGAAGATTGAAGATTAAGATAAGAGCTATAATATGAGTTAATTATTATTTTGTAAACCAAGAATCCGTATTAGTGTAACACATTTTAAAGTATTTAGTAAAGTTTAAAGGCATGTTTGGTTGACAGGATTTTATGGGAATTCAATGGAATTAGAATTTGAATTCCATTTTTTTACATGCTTGGTTAGCTAAGAGAAAAAATTGAAACTAATTATAACCAAATCCTTCAATTGATTGAATTCAGGTCCCTCAACATTTCAAAGGAAACCATCGGAAATTTTTTAATTTACGTAATAACCATAGCCGTTTTTCGTTTCATCTCTATCTCTGTTTCAAAGGAAACCTTCAAGAGATGGAATTGAATCTTTCTTTTATATTTTGTTAATTTTAAAGGGTAGTTTTGTCTTTTTAGGTATTTTTATATTTTAATTTCATTAACAAATGTACCAACCAAGCACATTATGGATTTTCAAAAGAATCATTTAAATTCAAATTCCAATTCCGATTACAATTCCAATTCTAAAACATTTCACGAACCAAGCCCCAAAACGTTACACCTACACTGCACCTTCGGTAAAGATGAGGTGGAGGGTGCGGTGGGTGCGACAATGCCGTCCCCCACCCTTGTAGTCGCCACACTTTTGCAATGATGTGGTGGATTAATGCCGCACAAACCCAAATCATCACTGCACTCTTCCTCTCTCTCTCTCTCTCTCTTCTTTTCTCTAAAATAATAAAAACTAGCTTTAAACCCGTGTGTTACATGGAGTAAAACATTATATTGATGAATATCTTAACACCCTTTTTTATACAACATTTAATGTTGTATTGATAACTTTTTCATCTTGTTAAACGTTAAGATTATATTGATGAGAGTAATCAAAACGGGTCATAAGATCCGCCTGTTATAGCATAAGGGTAAGTCCCATCAACACTCATATAACAATGCTAAAGATGTGTCTTTCTAGAATCCTAATAAAAAACGATGCAATATGAAATCTAAATTCAATAAACTACACTAAAATTTGAAAACTTGCATAGCCAAGCAAAAGTGATGTAAATTGTCCTATGATTGTATTATTTATGTTACGGGAAAATATCTGATAAAGATGACTTGTATTGATGTCTCTACTATTAAGTAATAAATAATATTATTAAGGGAAAATCTCTACATCGGTCACAATAAAGGTTTCCATAAAAGGTCACCCAAATATTGAAACAACATTCTAGGCCAACCATGTATCAATCTGGTTTCATTTATGCCGGTTCCAACAAAAAAACTTTCTAGAAAATTACACAAAGATATAGATTAAATCAAATTGATACCTATGTTAGAAACATGTGTATAACACGGGTTGAAACGTTAAGAATATATTGATGAATATCTTAACACCTTTTTTTATACAAAATAAAAATAAAAAATTCAACTACCGGTGCTAAACAAATTGAGGATAAATAGAGTAACAAATGGTGAGTAGTTTTTTTGAGTACTGCTCATGTATTTCCTAGAACTTTCAAATACAAACCAACCCTTGACAGCATATTTTAGTTAACCAATAAAAGTGTGTTTGAAAGATACAATTAACTTCGAATTATCTTTAATAAGTAAGTTGTTTATATTGCTTTACTAGGTTAAAACCCCGTGTATTATACAGGTTGAATAAATTCAATGGATTTACATATTACATATTTATGACATATTACATAGTTTTTAATACACATTTTAGAAACGTTCTATAGTTATTTTTAAAAAAATATTTTATAAAAAGAATGAAAGAAATGTTCAATTTCTACATATGTTTTATGAACAAACTTGTTTTTTTAAATAAAAAACATTTTATAAAAAGAATTATATAAATTATTATTATTTAATAGGAGAGAGAGGCGGGAAACAAAAAATTATAAAAAAACAATTAAAGAAAATTTGTATAATTAATAGGAGAGAGAGACGGGTAAAAAAAGGATGAGGATGCATAGGAGAGTGACAAGTGTTCCACCAAAACCTTTATTTATTATATAGTATAGATATAGATTTGTATTTCAAGTTGTAAATAAGAGTTATTAAAGTTTAGATATGCAAGCTAGCTAGCAAGTTAAGGCTCACTGTAACATCCTGAGATTTGAAAAGATAAAAGAATAAGCGTTCGCGAGGGTTAAGCTAAGCAAAGAAAGGAAACGGGATTTGGACTTGGGCCAAAATAAGGGAGAAAGTTGGGCTCCATAAAGCATCAACTCCATCCCTTCCACCCTTATTTCACACCATTTTCATTTTACAAATTCTAGAGAGAGAGAGAGGTTAGAGAGAGAGAGAGAGAGAGGTGTTGGTTTTGCTCCAAGATTGAACCATTCTTCTTCTCTAGTGAATACACAAAACTTTGCTGAAAAAACAAGCTGAATTGAGGTAAGAAACTAGCTCAGATCTGAGTTTTTGTTAGAAATGAGTTTTTAGGGTTTATGGGGTTTTATCTCAAAAAGGTTAGATTTTTATGTATGAGAAACGATTTAAAACTCAGATCTATCTTCATGGAAGTTAGATAAACGTCTTGAACGTAAAAAGTTAAGGTTTTTGATAAAAAATTAGACCTGCAAATGCTCAATGTTCTTGAGTCGACTGTTAGAGAGTCGACTGTTAGAGAGTCGGCCATCAGAGAGTCCGCCCTCCTAAATCCTAAACGCAAGTTCAGGTGACACTCAGAGTGCCTAGTCGACACGGTCGGGCAATACTCTGTTTGCCTGGTTGACACTATCGGGTGACACTAGAGAGTGTCAGCCGACACTAGCAAAGTTTAACTAATGTCATGTATTGTATTCGTACAGATCACATAACACTCGTATAGCCCAAAGCTTTTTAGTTTCCCTAGTAGATCGTAAACCAGGTGAGTTCTAATCCCTTTTCTTGCCTACTTTTGGGGTGGTGTGCATACTTAGTAAACAATGTGTTTATTACATATTTTATATTAATAAACAATGGCGAAAGTCATGAAATACATAAATGTCTAAAAGAGGCAACAGAAACGTTTTACGCAAAGAATGATGCTTATGAAAGGTTTATGAACTGTAAAGTTATTTTTAAAGGAAAGAAGGTGAGGTTTTAAAGAAAGTAAATAGCAAAGAAAGTAAAGAGAAATGTTTTTCCTCCGGGAATGAATATCACTACGAATAAAGAGTCAGTCATGGGCTCAGTGCCTGAGGTGGGCTCAATGCCTGAGATGGGCTCGGTGCCTAACGTTATAGAAGGGCTCGGTGCCTATAGTAGGGTCGGTGCCTATAGTAGGGCTTGGGTGCCTAAGCAAGGCTTAGTGCCTATGAAGGTTTTGTGCCTAAGAAGTCATAAGTAGAATTAATAGTATGGTAGCAGTGTCTTGACACCAGTCTGTGCTATTACAAATGTTACGGTGACGCATCGTGTTAACTATCCCTATTCGTCGGCCTTTGGACTTGAACTATTGGGACAATACGGACAGTAATAAAAGTTAAATGATACTATATGTAAATATTTTGCCATGTGGTTGTAAAGATATGTTCAAGCAAAACCTTCTTCTTTAATATATGAAAATATGTTTTATGTAAGCGTTAGAACTCACTCAGCGTTAGCTGGCTTTTAGTATGCATATCAGTTAAGTGTAAGTGGCAGTTTGGATGCTTGGCTGTCTTGAGGAGTTTCCCCGAAGATCAGAGTCTGGCATCCCGTTTATGTTTAAAGTTTATTATGTTCTAAGACAAGTGTAAGTTTCGTATCAGACAAAGATGTTAAAGACAAGTTATGTATTTCCGTTGCTTATGTTATGTTTAAAGTCATTTCCGCTGCGATTGTGAATGTCTTATGTTTAATAGTTATGTGTTGATGAGTAAATCCAATACGTGAGGCCTCTCGGGTTTGGGGCCTTACATTCATGGCTTTGTGCCCTTGTAGTTTAGTGGCATTGGTAATTGTCCTCTATAAAAGTGGTGTAGGTTTAAATCTTAGGTTAGGTGGTATGTGGGAGTAAAAAATTGTTGTTAAAAAAAAGCTAGCAAGTTAAGATACTTGAGGATCTCCGATGACGGCTAGTAGAAGTTAAAGAATCACCAATACATTTCTAAGAAGTTATGGATATACAAGGCTGGAAGAGAGAGACTCATTCACAAAATTTCTCTTATTCTTCCTAATAGTTAGGGTTTACTTATAAGTCCTTATTTGTAAGTATCATATGGTTCTTTTATAGTATAGATACGTATAGTTCATATTCTGGGTTACATGTAATTAATGTTGTAAGTGCTTTTTATTAAATATAGGACGTTTACAAGTGATATACAAGCTTTTAGATGGTATCAGAGCACCATGCTCTTGTTTGTCAAAAAAAATTTGAAAACTTATTTTTTGATTAGGGTTTCTGGTTGTTGAAATCCTTTGGGTTCTTGTTTCATTGTTATTGAGCTAGATCCTTGGTCTTATTTGTGTTGTCCTCTCGATCTTAACTTTGAAGTTGATCGTTGAGAAGGCTATTTGTTCACTAAAATTCACAGAACATTCACCTTCACTCATTAGTGATTTGTTAGAGGGTTCTTGGCCTCATATTTAATTGATTGCAACTATGTAGTTTGTGAGTTGATCATATCCATTTTATCCGGTTGATTTTCATTCAGTTACGACTATGTAGTCCGTTAGTTGATTAGATCTGAGTTAACAGATTATACTATGATCAGGTTGATCCTACTTTGTTGTTCTTGATCATGAATTTGTAGTCATAGGTTAGGGATTGTTTTAATTGCCTTCGAATGTAGTCATGTTGGTGGTTAACTTGTGAGTGTTGTTACTAGTCTTTTATGTGCTTCCTGGTTGATTGTAACACGAAGATGAAGGAAATCTTATAAGCTCTGATGCTTGAGTCAAAGATCGTCGACGAAGCGACATTAGAGACATTGGAGGAGCCAAATCAGGGTGAAATTTGAGCCATTATTAAAACAAAAAAAATTAGATGGAGTAGAGACTTTAAAAGCAGTTAAGAATAAGATTTTTTGAACAAAAGCTTTGTTAGTCAGAGGCTGATCTGTTGGAGACGTGTACGGCTTAGGGGGAATCGATGTGTGCATATAGAAATGGGGCAGATCAATGAATTAGGGCAAATTTAGTGACAACTAACAGCGACAAATATTCCTCCATTGCGTGTATTCCGAAACTAACTGATGTGTTATAACAATTTTCAAAATTACACATCCCTAAAATAGAAAAACCGATTGAAATCAGAAAACAAACCAGCTTGCTAGGATAGAAGATTAATTCATTTTGAAAAGCGATGCGAAGATCAATGAGACCCTTCAAAAGTTTTTTTGAAACGGGGCTAATAGGAATATAATTGATGGTACAAATATGATTATTAGAGGCATATGCTTTTTATTGCTTCAAAAGAACACTGAGTTAAAGAAACTAAAAACTAATAAGTTAAATATAAATTACTTGTTGTTATTAATGAAATAAATTAAAATGGATAAATATAATATTTAATTTATTTTTATAAGGTATATTTGATATTTTAAAGTTTAAATTTTTGTTTGGTATAAGATGTTAAGAAAGTTTAGAGGGGTATATATAAAATTCATCCAACTGACACAACAAGAGGTATACCCCATCATCCTCTCCTGTGATCATAGGTGGCACCAATATGGCACCATCACTTGAGTGATACACCACACCTTGTGGTGTGATAGTTGGTGTGAAAAAAATCACAGAAGATCACACAAGAGATGAGGGAGTGGATAGTGAGGTGGCATTGAGTGTGATTATTTTCACTTGAGTGATATACCATCCTTCTTGACCAAGTGATTATTTTTACTTGAGGGGATCACTTGGAGTATACCGGATGCTCTAATGATGCTAAACAAAATTTCTAAACCTAGAAATTATAAAAAAATATATACAGTTTAGATTAAAATTAGATAAATGCAATGAACAAGCTAGGAAAAGAAAACTTTAAACAAAAAGAAAGAAATGGTATATAATAACTATTCTCAGGATACATGTCGCATGATAAAACTTAAAAATTAAAAGGCTGAAACTTTTTTAAAAGATTATAATTAGCTGAAATTGTGAGCCAATTAAAAACCTTTTTAGAACTTTTTTTATATACACACTATTCGATTCCTTTGTGTAGCTTTAAATTAAATATGTTTACTAGTACAATTATTACACTTGTTCATGTTACGTATCAAACGATACTATTCACTTAATAATTGTATAATTTTAACCAAGAATAATTTTAATGGTATCTTCTGTTTTATATCACTGTTAAGCATTTGTTACATTCTTAAAGGCCTTATCGGTATAAATTAAATAAAAAATTACAAGTTAAACACAAATCATGGGTTGATTCGTTTTATAAAAGAACACATAATAGTTGGACTATTGTATAGGTTATGAGGTAGTATGTTTCCGGTCATTTTCTAATAACATAATACAAATTCATTTCACTTACAAAGTTTAGTCTCAAGATGACTATTTAAATTTAATTGATCAATAAAAACCAGGAAATGAGTGCCATGATGCACCTTTGCGTGCAGTGATGGTCGAAACCACCACACGTTATGCAATAAAGTTTGGCCATCTTGCCCATGATTTGTTTATTTGCCAAGACCCCATGAGCCATGTCCATAAACATGGCACCCATTTATGTGGGGGGGTTTTGATTTGCAAATCTCATTTCTTGAAGGACTGCAAGTTGAAAAAGAAATGTATTCATAACTACCACACCATCCAAGCAATCAACGTTGTTTACCTAAAACATGTATTGCATCAACCATAATTTTTAGTATATTAATTAAGTTATTGGAATTTATTTTAAATTCAATTCCATTTGCTAAATACTTTTTAAATGTTTATATTCTATGTTATATTTCCCAATACTTTAATTCGTTTCATAAAAACAACTAAAATATTAGTTAGGAGTCGAAAGTAACAACGAAAAGTTAACTAAAGATGAACAACTTAATCCATATATTTACACAAAAAAAAATCAATAGAGTAGGAATTCTTTTATTTTTAGATAATGAGTAATCAGGTACCCAACAGGTTTGAGAGAATACCGGATGAATCGATAGAGGTTTGAGGGTGTAAGATTATAAATATTCAGTACTATGAGGACCAAAACGTAAATTTAAGAAACCTTAATGAAGTTGTAAAAGGCGTCGCATCTTCGTCTCTCAAACGGCAAACCCTCCGTGTGTACAGTGATCACCGTTGTTAGTAGCCTGCACAAATCCAGTGACAACCATGATTGAAATTCTGTTTAGTCTGATATTTATTGAGATGGCATTGATCGTAATTTTCGTGTTTAAAACGCCTCTAAGGAAGCTTGTGATCATGGGTTTGGACAGGGTGAAGCGTGGTCAGGCCCCTATCGTTGTCAAGGCCGTTGGATCCACGATATTCGTTGTCATGATGTCTAGTGTGATGCAGATCCGTAACCGCCGGAGCAGAGACGACGACGGAGATGGCGATCTTACTCCCACTGATCAGATTCTTGCTGCCAGACACCTTCTTGAAGCTTCTCTCATGGGTACACTTTGATTTCATTATTTTGTGTAATTGGCATCATGATTTAGGGTTTGATTGCTTCAGTTTTGTTAATTTGACTGGAAACTTGGTAGCAGATACAAGATTTAAAAAGTAAGGCTTTTTAGTAATGAAGATGTTTAATAGTGTTGATTTGGGGATTTTTTTTTTCTTTGAAATTTTAGCCCAAATTGGCAGAACAAGGTTCTTTGGATGACTGTAGGTGCAAGAAAAATGTATTATATGAGACTTGATTTATGTGTATGGAGCCCTGAAGAATTGGGATGGTTAGTACATGAGATTTGATCTCAACTATGGGCAAGAGGGATCAATTCATGGTCCCAAATCGGCTATGGTTGTGGGTTCATTTGTCGTATAACTACATTTGGATGTGCTCTATGCTCATTGTTCTTTTATTTTTCTACTTCTTTTTAATTTTGAATATTCAGTTTTTAACACAACCATTGAAGATGAACCCCAATTCTTGCAGGATTCTCCTTGTTTCTTGCACTAATGATAGACAGACTGCACCATTACATCAGAGAACTCCGTATAAGAAGGAAAAACATGGAAGCTATCAAGAAACAGAACAGGATAATTGAAAATGGCAATAATGGAAGTCAAGATGAAGTTAAAGCTCTAGAGAGTGAACTAACTTCTCTAAAAGAAAAAATTACACATCTTGAGTCAGAACTTGAGGAAATGACAAAAGAAGCAAGTGAAGCAGAAGCGAATGCAACTGCATTGAAGAAACAATCCGAAGGGTTCCTTCTTGAGTATGACCGTTTGCTTGAGGACAACCAAAACCTTAGAGCCCAACTCCATTCATCAGATCGAAGATAGTCGAGCCACTTTATGATTACAGTTACCTAACTATTTCTTCCTTTTGGATTTTCGTGCATCTGTTATGCTCTCCCCCTTTATTTTATACTTGTTTGGTTTTGTGATGTAGAAACTAGTTATAGGTTAAGGGCAAAATACCGTCGTCTTGTTTGTACAAGGAATGATTTTGATACTTCACATACAAATGGAAGTTTACATTGATCCCTTCTTAGTGGTGCGCTGTTTTCTTTTTATATGAAAGATAAAGATAATATACAACCATCTGGTTCTTTCTTGTGATTTTGGAGGACCAATCCAGCAATATGATAAGCTTGTTTGCCTATGTTGTTTACCAAAACATATCTAGTCGTGTTTTGGGATGAAATGGTCCTTAAATCTATCAGCTATTGTCAAAAGCTTCCATTATTTAGATTTTATTTCCTTAACATCGTTATTGAGTTATCCTCAATGTCCAGCAGACCAACAGAAACACGAAAACAAGAACAGTGATACGTGCCCTTTCCATTGTTCCAACCATGCTCCATGCATCGGCCCAACTTCCACACGTTCACATGCACCAGCAGTTTGTTTGCAGTTTACGGTTATTTGTTTGAGTTATTTCACATTCTAGGTAGTGGGTCAACTTAAGTAGGATAGTGGGTTATTTTTAGTTCATTTGTTTGTAGCCTATAAAAGGCTTGGTCTGTTTGGTATTAAGACAGGAATGATATTATGAATTTAGTCTAAACTCTCTAAATATTCTTCTGGTCCTCTCTAATCTCCATTCTATTTATCTCAATCCAAGCGGTACATATAAAAAAGAACTGCTTATAACACAAGCGCCAAACGGTTGTTTTAATGTAACCCCCTTTGCCTGTTGAGAGTACGCCATGGAAGCAAGTGCAAGGAGAAAGCTCATCATGCCACACTGAAGCTTGAGTTTTGACTGATTTCTTCCAACACCAGCGGGCTAGCCAGTTTCATATCACGAAATTGAAAATTTGGACATTATCCATAAACTATAGTATAAAAATATTAGTTCTGTTAACACACTAATGATGTCAAGAGAAATAAGGATATAAAAAAATCAAGTTTGCATAAAAATTTAAAAAAAATTTCTATAGTTAAACATGTATTGGAGTAACATCAGGATTAGTGTCATCTTGAAAAATCTTCATCCAGGATAATGTGAAACCAAGTCGTGAGTTCTCGATAACAAAAATAGAAAATACTGATTGTTGTGATAAATATGTTGTTACACATATATCGAGATATTCGTTCAATACATAAACAACTGTAAATATCAGGTTACACAATTTTAAAAAAAAAAAAATCTTTAAAATTCAGCATGTTTTGATGGATTATCATGAGGACTAATGACATCTTGGAAAATCTTCGCCCGGCTAACAAAATACCAAGTCACGAGTTCTCCATAGGTGTATAAACAAGCCAAGTCACTCGTGGGCTTCTCGATACCGGCTCGCTAAAAACTTGAATCGAGCCGAGCCTAAACGAGCCCGAACTCGAACTTTTATTGGGGCTCATCTAATAAACGAGCTTGAGCTTCATATATCGAGCTCGAGCCGGCTCGCAAATCTAAACGAGCCTTTTATAAATAAAATAATTAAATAAATAATAAACGAGTCGAGCCCGAGCGGGGCTCGAGCTTGAGAAACCATCTACAAATCGAGCTCAAACTTTAGAAATAGGCCTTTAAACGAGCTGAGCTTGAGCTCATTTAAGTTAAACGAAAAAAATAGAAACCATTGATTATTATAAGAAGTATGTTGTTACACAAACATACATTTATATATAGCGGGTAGTTCAATACAAAATCAATTTTAAATAAAATATTGTGGTACATAACTTTCTCTCTTATTATATCTGGTCATCATTATGTAAATGTGACTTATATGATTCTCGAAATTTTCTATTTAAATTTGGTCATGTATTGAACATACACACACATAAACACAATAGGAGGTTTTCCCTGCGCGATGCGGCGAGAAACCTGTACATTACCTTACTAGGTTAAAAATCGGTGTTTTACACGGTTTGAATAAATAAAATATTAAATAATTAGTAATGAAGATTTATTAATTAAAAAAGAAATATTAAATAGTAATGGAGATTTAGGAATTAATAAAAAAATATTAAATAGTTAATAATAAAGAAAAAATAAGCGAGAAAAAAAATCTTAAGTTCACAGAATTATAACACGTGACGCAACCATTACTTATTTATTAGGTACAAATTACACAAAAAGGTAGCAAACATTTTTACACGTAAACAAATATTAATGGATGAAAAATTCATAAAATGCTTAAAGTATTGCTAAAAGTCAACAATGGAAGTATTCATTATTCACCACCACTATTCACTCAACCATTTTTAAAATTTTTTAAACACAAATGATACTAACAGTTTTGAACCACTTACCTAACAAGAAAATATTTAGTAAACACAAACATAAAATACAAAAAAGTAAATATCTAGTCTTCATCATCGTCATGTAGTCGAAGTGCGTAAATGTAACGAATTAAAAATTCCAAGAAATGATAATATGTGTTGATCTTTATTAATATGGCTAAACCATATTTTGGGGTGAGAGTTAAATATAATAAGTTGGTGGTTAAAGTTTCAAAAATACAAATTTTAGACTTTTGGATTAAAAAGGGTTAAATTGAGAAGTGGAAGGGGGTAATGTGTAAATTAAATAAAATTCTGGATTTTTACTAGGGGGATCAACGGCACACACTTGTGTGTGTTTGTTCTTGGTCTTGAAAAAAACAAAGGGAGAAAGAATCAAACTCAAAATATGAAGATGCATGTGAAATCTAGTGGTTTGAAGGTGTTTAACTCTCATTCAAGCATCAAGTAAGTCCCTTTTCACTTTTTGCATCTCTATTAATGGAGTTCTTGTTGGGTTTTGGATTTGAGACTCAAATTGGTTGAATTGGGGATGTTAAATGATTAAATTCATGTGTAAAAGTGATAATCTAGTGTTTTAGTGTAGAGGGATCCTAAATTACATGATTTAAACATCCAATTTGAGAATGTTAAATTCTAGGGTTCATGATCATGAATTACGGGTTTTGACTGTATCGGTGTTGTTATGGAATATTGTGGATTTTGTAATGTTTGTGTTAACCAAAAATCCAAAAGCAATTGTAATTAACAAACAAATTTGGTGGGTTGGTAAATTAGGTTTAATAATGAATTTGGAGAATTGAGAGTTTGACCCAAACGGTTCAAGTGACAATTTCAATGGTATCTAGGGGATTAATTGGCCAATGTAGATTGGAGGGATTAACAAATGAGTTGAGATTGTTTGTAAAACCCAATGTTGGATATGTAATAGGATTAAGAGTTATTTAACAAGGGTGTAAATTGTTTAGGTATTCAAATTGTAAAGGTTGAGGAACAACTGGGATCATCCAAGGGAAAACTAGAGTTTTTAATTTCTATAGGTTTTGAATTTTCAAAAGTTTAGTATTTGTTCGTTTCTAATTTTCATAAAACGACTATTTAAATTATAGTTTTTTCTAAATAAAATAAATTATTTTTTGAGGATTCTTTTACACTGGTCTTGTGCATATTTTTTTTTATAGTTGTGAATTGTGATGTGTAGATTAGGGTTAGGAAGAAAATAATTTAGACTATTAATGGTTCTTTCATAACTAAATTCATTAATTAAGATAACTTAAATCCAATTAAAGTGGGCTTGCGACTGGGCTACATACAAGTCAAAGCCCAACAAATATTTATTCATTTTTACAAACAACGAGGGTGTATTGAATTCTCAGCCCGATGGTTCAATTGTTGACGTAGGTAAGAATTCGCACTTACAGAGCCATTATGAGCAATTGAACATATGTTACGTAACATGGCGCGTACATGAGATTATCTAATTTCTTGCTGTTAAAAAAATCTAATGTATGACTCACAAGATTATAAACTTGTGTTTTACACGGTTGAATAAATAAAATATTAAATAGTTAATAATGAAGATTTATAAATTATAAAAGAAATATTAAATAGTAATAAAGATTTAGGAATTAATAAAGAAATATTAAATAGTTAGTAATGAAAAAAAACGAAAAAAAAAATCTTGGACACATAGAATTGTGACACGTGGGCAGCCTTCAGCCATTATATATTTGTTCCTAAATAGAGATTAAGATTGATGAGCTCGATATTTTATTAAAGTCTATCCAGCTTTACTTTTGTTATAAAGCCATTAGTCATGTATTTAACCTCCTACAAACAATAATAGATTAAAAGACGTAATGAGTTGTGAAATATAAATTTCAATTCTACATGACTAAGATCATCTGTAATATCGCCTTTGTGACGGTCAACGGACAGGAAGGGTGAGACAGTTTGAGTTGGGTTTTTTTTTCCCTTTTTAAAGTTTAAAATAAATTTATTAATAAATATAAAAACATATTTTTATATTCGTCAAACTTATTAAATTATAAATATATAAATACTTATATATTTTTAAACTTTAATTAAAAAATTTATTAAAAATGTTTAAACTTTATAAAATTGGAACTTTAAAGATTCATATTGAAATTTTTATAAACTTTAAAAAAACACATGTTTCTGGAAGAAAGTCTACTCATAATACATAGAAGGAAACACTTGTCAAGTTCTCATGTATTGGAACAAGCGATATATAACTTGAGGTCAAATTGGCATATGCTACAAATGCGAATACATTCAACAACATCATCATCTAAGTGATATCATAATATAGGAAAGCGGTTGGTCTGATGACTAAGTAAAGAAGATCACTCATCACTGCTTTTATGAGAATTTTAAAGACATTTCATTCGTGAACATGTTTGGGATCTACTCAAAGACCAACCCAAATGAAAGAACCGCAAGACGTGCGCTTTAGGGGAATACCCCACATCGATCTTCTGATGTAAGCATTTAAATAAACCTCAACAATGATACTTCTCTTTCAGTGGAGGATTATGAAGCGACGACATGTAGTCTCATCCAATAGATAAAAGTAACTAAACAACTTGATAATATGTTTAAAGAAAAAAATGGATATGATGAAGAAATTTTACTGTGAAATGGATAACTTGATGAAGAACCGAAAGTGGATATTAACCATGTGTATGCACAACCACTAGCTTAGCCTAGTGGTAAAGGTGTGTATCCAAGATTTCATTAATATGGGGAGGTATTAGGTTCAAATATCACTTGTGACAAAAAAAGGTCCAGGTTGGCCTGGGGGCTTTCTCACCTATGGTGGGTTTTCTCGTGAAGAGGTGGAGATGATCGGGAGGGTTAGTGGCCCGTCAGTCATCCTAATTGCCGTTAAAAAAAAACATGTGTATGCAAATAAAAGCTAAATGACTAGAATAAATTGAATTTCATGTACAACATTTCGTGCTTATTATAAAGTTTGGTCATGCAAACTTTATGTATAATTTGGTCATGCAATATTTTAAATGTTTAAATTTCACATTTATAAAGTTTCCTCAATTATATACTATTTTTTATATATATATATATAATTAATTTATATAACACAATTTATTATATATATATTCGAAACTAAATAGTTTATATAAAAAATGGTTATATAAAATTTAGTGATGATATGAAAAATCCAAAAATGTAAGGATATTTGTGGGATAAATACATTGTTTAGAAAGAGTTTACAAAGACGTTTATAAGATGTTCCTAATACGTCAAATGACTAGCCATGTTTGTAAGTGTTTATAGTTTTCTACACCGTTCTAGTTTTTTTTTTAATTCTTTATGAAATTATTTAACTATATTACACGAAAAGTTTACTAGACTCGATTAATGAAATATATACAGCTAGCTCATTTTGAGATATATTCTCCTTAAACCTTTCCTCGATAGTTTTGTTGAATCAAAAGCTATCTGACCATGCATGAGGAAGAACCTCCATCATGATGACGTAAGGAAAACAAATTATTTCAAAATTTATATTCAAAGGCAACTTCGTAGAAAATCATATCATTCATGAAGAAGTTGCCTAGAAGATTTAATTTCAAACCAAAAAACTAAAATTCAAACTTAAAAATATCTACTTGAATATCATTAATAATTAAAACAAGGAAATTACACGTACATTTGATGTAACCAAAGAATTTGGTTCGTATAAATTTGTACATACCTACTCCTAGCTACGAATATAATTAACGAAAATAAATGATAATTCACATTAGGTAACGCCTAGATATGAAAAAATGGTGATCGATCAAAAGAATTTTCAAAACAGCTTCGCCAGCTTTCAGTTTCTAATGTGTAGAGTCGTAAGCGTTTTTGTTTTCATTGTTGTCGGAAGTGATGGTGTTCACGTTTCCGCCCATTATGGATGTGATTGCTGCAGCTAAGGCTGCAGTGAAGTTTGGATCAGAAGTGATGGCGCTGACGGAGTCGGCAAATGTTGTTTGCGGCTGAGTCTGGAGTTGGTGCGGTATTAGTTGATTGGAGACCTTGTCATGAAATAACTGAAATCCGGCGAATCTTGATTGGTTGTACACGCCACCTCCTGGGTGGAACGCTTGTAGCGGCATTGCAGACGCGGATGGGAAAAATTGTGATGATGGGTGGCTCTCCAGTGCGGTTGAATTAACTTTTTGTAATGTATTTGGAGGGTGGGTGAGGTCCAGTGTAATTGTTGGAAATGGTGCTGAGGCCGATATAGTTGCGATACTGGAGGAGCTTGGTCTAATCGCCTGAGCCAAAAGATTTGGGTTCATGAAACCGTCTGCACTCGACACTGAACCTGAGAGCAGCATGGTAGCTGCAGCGGACGTGGTAGATGCCATTGCTACTGCTGCTGGTGGGAGAGGATGGCTGTGAGTCCCTTCATAAGTGGTTACCAAAATTGTCTGATCATCAGCCCATCTTTGAACTTGTTTCCGAACCGGGCATCCCACGGCCATGGTGCAACGATAGTATGCTCGTGGACACGGGTTCCCTTTCGCCATTTTCTGCCCGTATTTTCGCCATTGACATCCATCGCTAATCTGAAAACAAAAACATAATCATATTAGTACAGAATTTCCAAATGAGTATATATAAATGAAAAGAAGTGAAGTAATAAGTACCATGGATGCTTCTGAACGTGCGCGAACTGAAACACGAACTTTACGCATTGTTGCTTCGTTTGTCTGGTCAGGGACAATCAATTTGGGAACTTTATTAGACATCCATACATCTGAATCCGGGGTATCCTCGCGGCCAACAGTCTTTGGCAACTCAGCTTTGTTCAGAATTGAAGCTGATATAGTCTTTTCTTCTGAGGAAGAAGTAGTCAATTCCTGAGTAGTATTTGGTCCCAATTCCATGAACTGTCTTGGAACTTGTTGAGAAATGAGATGATCTTGCTTCTGAATGCTCAAGGCTTGTTCTTGTTGTTGCATTAGCGTCACCAATTGCATTTGCAACGCCTTGTAATTGTTGCTAACTTGTAAATACATCTCTTTAAGCTTTAGGTTCTCCAGGTTCATTCTTTGTAATTCATTTTGCATTTTTGCCAACTGAAAATAAGTTAATAATTCAAAAAACATAATCTTTTCAGTGTTTCTTGATTAAACCTAATTTCGATTATTAATTTAATCATATCTTTTGCACATAATCATTTAAAATGTTTACCTTGCTAGTAGTTTGGTTTTCATTACCGGCTGATGAAATCTCATCGCCCATGGATATTGATCGATCATGTGTATCCAGATTCAAACCCATCTATTAAATAAAAAATAATTAAGCAACCAAATAAATAAAATAAAAAAGGTATTTTATTTCGACATAAAATTAATCACTAACATTAATATTATCATGCTCATTCTCCTTCTTGACAGCAACCTTGTGAGCATGATTTGAGAAAAGATCCATCTCAGCCAGAACCTTCCGATGAGAGCCTTCCACCCTCGGAGAAGCTGAACCGTCTGGAACCATCGCAAAAGGGTTCCACCGTGGTGCCTGATTCAGTAACACCAATGGCTCAGAAGTATCCAATGTTGGCCCCAAACTAAATTTGCCCATAAATTAATCAAAGGATGGAGAGAATATATATTATGATTTCAAGAGTCTTTTAACGTCGGAAGCAAGGAGGGTATATATATAAAGAAAAAGAAAAGGGAGAGTCAAAAGTTTGACTTTTTTTATTTGTGTTTGATACGTGTGTGAATGTAAAGTGTGTGTTTGTGAACTCAGGTTTTGCCAAAATTGCGTAAGGTCTTGCGTCATCATTTGTTCAGGTGGCAGTGTGGGTTTCAGACGGAAGTTTCGTACAACTTGTGATTTAAGACGAACTTTCTTTGACTCTTCTAACTTTGCTTGTAATGTGTAAACGTTTGTGATGTCGTTAACATTAAATTGGTTTGAATAATTATTTAGAGCTTTAGTAAAATAACAAAAAAAATTATCTTAAACTGTTTTTTAATATAAAGACAAATTTATTTAAAAGATAACTTATTGTGTACGCTACTTATATAACATTTCAAAATTACTTCTAATTCATAATATTTATTTATTATTATTATTTTTTTGAATGGCAATAACCATGCAAGATGTTCAATTCATAATATTTATCAACGTATATGTCCTACGTTTATTGGAAAAGTATCCTATAAATTTTGTGTGGTTTCATGTATATTTTCCAAGTAAATATTATAAATTTAAGCAACAAAAATTTGTTGGAAAAAATATCATATAAATTTAGTGATATGTATATAAACCCTAGTTTTATTTTTGTTAAAAATCATATAAAATTTGTAGTTAAAACTATTATAACGTTAGCATGTACTAATATTTAATTTTATTAAACTATGGTAAACATTTTAAGTTCAAACTATATTGAAGACTGAATAATGCAGAAATATGACCTAATTTTATAAAATATTTTAGCGATAAGTATCTTTCTTGAGGGGGTCGGAATTTGTCTACTTTCTCCGTGCGGTGCGGCGTTTCGCACGTGACCAAGAAATTGAAAAGTAATTAAATTAGTCAACGTCAATGTCGGCTGAGAGTTTGTTGAAATGTGGATCGGATCGGACTCATCTTAAGACGGGAGTGAAAAGTAATTTGTATACTATTAATTAAAAAACATAGTTGATAATGTATAAAATAATTATAGTGGTTTTAAAATGAATTCAAATTCAAGATTCACAATAACAAGACTAAAGTTTAACCTCTTCTCAACTATTTATAAGAACAAAAAAGAAAACAGATTAAAATATCTTTGTGACAACCATCCTTAAAAGACTGTTTAACAATTTGAAAATAATGTATTTTATTTTTGTTTCTTAACAATTAATTTATTATTATATATCATTCACATCACAACCATCATGCACCTATTAAAGAAAAGCAAAAGAAGTACTTTTCTTCTATGTTAAGTTTTGGAAGAACCCAAAATTGTTCAACTTTAAATATATAAAGAAGATTTATACGTTTAATCAATTTTACATAAGTAACAATATAAACATTTATATATAATGTTATCAGGATATAATTTAAGATAGAAAAAAAATCTGGATTATGCCGTTACATAACCTACGTAATCATTAAAACAAGTATAGATAATTATACGGTTCTCTCCGTTCTATACATCAAATTGATTCGGTTTTAACCATGTGTCTATTTATATAATAACTAGGGAATTCTGAGCCCGCTCGTTGCGGCGAGTGAGTTAAAATATGTAAGGCTCGGTTTCAACGTGCGCTAGTGCGGGTGGTTGATCTTGACGACCGTAAATTGGTATTAACCTCTCGAAAAAAATTACAGCAACCTTTTATAAGTTACAACCCAAAATTAAATATAAAGATAATAATTATTAAGAAGGTTAAAATTTTTTTCAAAAAAAGGCGGGTGTGGGTGGCGAACAATAAGGGCAGCTTCAATTCATGTTAAGCCATTCATTTCAATCTCTCTCTCTCCTCTTCGTGCTCGTCGTGTTTTTCGTATTTAAATCTTTGTAAGACCTTTGAAATCGATTAGATTGCATCCCATACATCATATTTGTCAGTCTTCTAAAAAAAGCCCCATCAATTTTGATTTCAATTGTGTGAAAAAAGTAGATGGGGTCGGTGTATCCGGGCATGATGATAACTATATGCGGCTTCATTTCTGGCATTAGATATGTCTTGCATGCAGGGGAAGATGGTTTACATACTTCCCCTTATTAAACTTCTAAATTACATATATCCTTAACTCTTAACTTTAATTATATATTTCCCCAATTAACTTAAAATTATCCAATTGCCCCTCACAAATATTTAGAAAGGGGATATATATAAATAGTAATTTAATTGGCTCATTAAGAGTAAAGTGGTAATAAAATAAGTTATTTTAAATAAATTGGATAAATATGTAATATATATGTTTTAGAAGAAAAAATATGTAATTAAATTTTAGGGTTAGGTAAATATATAATAAAGAAACTTATGAATAAGGTATATGTAAATGCCTCTATTTTCATCACCACCAAGGTCGCCTAAATAAAAAATATTTTAGATAGATAAACGTATGGAGTCAAAATATTTTTCAAAAACAAAAAATAAAAACGCTTTAAATAAATATAATTATTTTAAAAAAAATTATACATATTGCATAACCGTGTCAGTATTATCTCACATGCTCAACAGTTTATTTGCATTTAAAAAAAAAATAATAAAAAGATGTTGGAAAAGAATATGAAACGCTAGCTAGGAAAGTGATGCCTGTTGAAAAGTGATTGGTTAGGTTTGTTTTATACAAGATTTGTGGGCTAAATTTCAACAAAATACAAAGTAAAATGTATGGGACCGGAGGTTTGGTGGACAACCAAAGTTGGAAAAAGGTTGGTTATGAAGAAAAACGTAGGATTACAATAAGATGAAAAAGAACACATATTATATGCTCTTTTATAATAATAATAATAATAATAATAATAAAAGGCAGTGGCGGAGCCAGATTGGGGTGAACGAGTTCAACTGACAACAATGAATTCCGCGTCTCATTGTAACGTGTAATAGGAAAATTTCGAGCGAAACCATTGTTTTTTTTATGATTGGTATCATTGGTTTTATAAAAAAATTATTGATCCCATTGGCATGAAAAAAATATATATATTTTTTTACAAAAGAAAATTTTTATCTAAACGTTTTAAATAATAATAAAATTTATAGTTTAAAAATTAAGCCTAGTTTACTTAATTTTTAATAATGAACATTAAATCATTAAAGACTCATGTTTAATGTTTAGATTTTTAACCCAACATTATTGCTCATGTCCGATTAATTTATATCAATTGTTTAACCTAAATTAAAAAATAGCCGGTACATCGATTTGTTTATATTCTCGACGATAACATCGCTTTTTAACCCAATAACCATGAATTTGTATTTTTATTATGTGTTTGTTTTCAATGACATTGTATTTTTATTATGATATTGGCTTTTATTATATAATTCGACTTGTCCCGATTCGATCCGAAAATTTTGAATATGGGTTATTATTATAAACCCAATAAAAAAATGACAATAAAGGAAAAAAGTTCCTGGCTCCGTTAAAAGGTGATTACACATCTTTATTAATTTGCATATGATCAAAAACATTACTAAAAAAATAAAAAATTTACGACAGCAGTTTTGTAGGAAATTTGTCGGAATTGGCCATTAGCGACAAGTTTCCGACAAAAATTAAAAACCCCGTAGGAAATGTATTTTTCGACAAAGTCCCGACTAATTTTACAACAAAGTCCCGACTAATTTTCCGACGAATTAGCGACAAAATCCGTTCGTCGGTAATTTTCGACAATATTCTGTACGGCCCCAAACCAGGCACCCTACAGTTGGTTCTCATCACTAGGTAAACTCATTAAAAACACTTAACTTTCATTTAAGTAAACAACGGAAGTCTTTCTCAAATAGTATTATCTTTTAAACTCGTTGACATTCTTAATGTTAACTTATGAATGCATGTGCACCAACCCGAGTAGCCCCGCTCCCAAGCCAAGATACCTCACCTAGCAGACTCACCTGCAAAACAATCTAACGTACACACAAAGTCAGCTACGCTGGGTGAGTTCTAATGGTTTAATTTAAACAAAAGCCAACTCGTCTCAATGTAATATTTATTAATAGATAGATAGCCCCCGTTATCTTACAATCCCCCAAAGGATTCACCACCCTAGATTCACCCCACCATTTTAACCCAGTAAGTCTCTCCGACATGGATCGAACTTACCACTTTGATAACTCGAAGTTTATCACACAAATTAACCCCACACTGGTTATCTCAACCACCATCTAGAAACCGGCTTAACCAACCCTAACCAAGACTCTCACAAATTAACTGACGCAACAGTTGTACACAATGTACTAATCCAGACACAATGGTCAATATAACTCTACACATCACATTAATAGCATCTATTCACCACGTCATACATCTCATACATAGTATATATAACTCAACACTTGTATGCAATTTAACACATATATATACACATAAACACATACCTCATCACTACACTCTCGTCAGGGTTATCCCCGTCGGGATAATCGTCATAAGCTCCGCTATACCCTTGTTACAGGGCCCCACCACTAATTATAGCGACACACTCGTCATCCATGATGACTACCCAGCGACCCACATGGTGACCATATCATCTACGATACGGTGACTGACACGTCACACATACAATGATGACCCCGAAGGACTCCGTCCTCCACACCACTGTTGACCATACTCACGGACAACAATGCAAGCACACAAAGCAACACATATATATACACATGACACTACCTAGACATGTACTACGACTTACCCCCTTTCACGGACCACTTACGTGTGTAAACCAACACATACTTTAGACGTATCCTCTTATCGTCTAGACACATTACCCAACTCTTTACGAATAATTAATTATACGACACACTAACCCCATACTGAGTTCTAACCCGTATATACTATGGACACCCCCATAGACCCATGCTAACACGATACCCGCTGTGTCACGAGGACAATGGCACAATACACAATATCAAACACATGACACTTAACAACATACTAGCATTTACTTGACTCGTTAATGAACCACGTATGGGTTCCCATGCTAACTCTCATTATATAACCATTACAGGTTTAACTAAATTCCCGACTAACTCATAAGATGCCACACACAGATCATCACAACTCTTGTTCACCCATCCAAGGGGTCCCATAATGACCCTTAGCTTCATTATTACTTAAAGGTCTCATAAAACACGGCGAGTTAATTCATAATACGTTCGTTTAATAAAACATGTGAGTATATACGATAGCCCCAAAATAGTAAAACGTTTAAAAGAGGGGATTAGAAACTCACCGGTTATGCTTAACCTTCAGATTTAGCTCTGCAACTCGTCCGCCCACACTCAAATCTCAAACCTGTCAAGCGCGTGATCACATGATCAGAATACGTTCGAAACCTACATTGAAAGACTTATAACAACGTAATAGATCCTCCACGTCTGTTTCATTTTCTCATTGACGCATCCCAAAGAAACCCTAGTTTCACATGCATACACGTACGTGTGCCACGCAACCCTTTACCGTCCTTATCTTGTAAACACCGGCTCGTACGGCAAGTGGCGTACTGATACACGAGGACTATTTTTCACATGATTTTGTTTGTTTGATATACGTTGATACTATGGATGAGATGTTTTACTTAACTAACCTTGTTCATTTTAATGTTATGAATGTAGAAAAAGCTCTGTCATAACCTCAGGTCTCGTCAAGGTCGGACAATTGGATTCTCAATGTTTCTTTTGGAAAATTGTTTGTTCTAAAAACTAACCCTTAGAAGGGAATACTTTTGTGTGGTTTCTTGTGAGATATGTAATAGTCTAAAACCCGTTAAACACTTTCTTTATGAAGCTTTTGATGATCTTTTGTTAATGTAATTAGTGGAATTAAGTTTTTGAACATGTATGCTCATCTCGGACCTAACTTTCGCATGTTTTTAAAAGTCTAAATCGGTTTGAAATTTTGGATGTTACAAAAGTGGTTTTTAGAAAGTCATGAGAAATTAGAATCATAAAAAGTTAATGTGGGTGCATTTTTTGTTTATTTTTTTATTGTTTTATTTTGTGCTCTCTTCCCCTCTTTAGTTTGTTTTATTGATTTTTCTTTTATGATTTCCTTTTTTTTCTTTGAATTTTTTACTTTAATTTTATCTGAGTTCATTTTTCTTTTAACTTTGTGAGTAAATTACACAAATCGTCATTTATGTTTATACCCTTTTTCAGAGAGTGTCCTTTAGCCAAAAAATTGACAGATATCATTCTTTACGTTTACAAATCTTGCACGTTACGTCATTTACCCCTAACCTAGTTAAATTTTTTAGTTAAGTATGATCATGTGCAAGGCACATGAGGGTACTTTGATCTTTTTACCCATATATATAAAAAAAACAAAAAATTAAAATATAAAAACCCAAAAACTCTCTCTCTCAACACACACACACACACACACTCTCTCTCTCTCTCTCTCTCTCATTCAAGACAGCTACCACCGAAGAGAAACTTTAGTGCTATTGAATGAAGAAAAAGAAGTCCGGACGACAGGGTATGAAATTGAAGGTGAAAGGACGAAATTTCCTTCGTGTGGAAGTCAATTGAGGGTGCATGTATAGTTCTAGAAACCATAACCGCCCAACCCCAAATTTAGAATTCAAAATCGATTTCCATGATTACAGATTGCAATAGAAACTTTAGGGCTATTGTTCGGTAGGTTATAACGAAGAGGTAGGACTAAAAATTACCTGGAAACAAGGGTTGAATCGAAGCCGGCGGAGCTTGGCGAGAAATCCAGTGGCGGTAGCGGTGATTTACGGTGATCGAAGGGTCGTCGAGTTTCACACAGGCAATGGCTTCGAAATCGATCAGAGTGTGTGTTGGTGAGTGCATCAAATCATTCAATTTACAGGGCAATTTCAAAACCGATGATTGTGGGTGAAGTGGTGTGCCAGCGGTGGTGGTTTCAGGTGGTGGTGGTCGCGAAGATGGTGGTGGTTTCAAGCTGTGGTAGTAGATGGTGGTCGGATAGTGGTTGCGAAGATGGTGGTGATTCTCGTGGTTACCATAGGTTGGGTTGGTGGTGCTCGTGGTTGTCGGAGGTTGGGGTGGTGGGGGTGGTTGGCGGCTGGTGGTGATGGAGAAAAGGGTAGTGAGAGAGGGAGTTTAGAGAGAGAGAGAGAAAGTGAATAAAGTGAGGAGAGAGAGTTTTGGGTTTTTGTATTTTAATTTTTTAATTTTTTTATAAATGGGTAAAAAGACCAAAGTACCCTCATACATGACCATAATTAACGAAAAAAATTAACTGGGTTAGGGACAAAGGACGTAACATGCAAGATTTGTAAACGTAAAGAATGATCTCTGTCAATTTTTTGACTAAAGGACACCCTCTGAAAAAAAAGGTATAAATATAAAGGACGATTTGTGTAATTTACTCTAACTTTGTTTATATTTTTATTTTGTTATTGTTTTTTAACTTTTTTTATTATTTTGTTTTAAACTTTAATTCTATAATTTTTTTTATTACCCTTTTTTTTCTTTTTTTTTTTTACCTTAGAATCTTCGATTGTTTTTTTTTTAACTTTTTATTTGTTATTATACTTAATTTTTGTACTTGAAATCATTGAGAACTTTTTTTTGTTAGGTTTTCATTTTATTATTATTTTTTAGTTTCTTTCTTGGTTTTTAAGTTCAAATATTTTCAACGTTCAAGTCACAATACATAGGTTTATGTCAACTTTTTTATGTTAACTTTTTTCATGGTTTAGCGTCCAACGTCGTAACATGCGGGTTTGATTTGTTTTTTTTTCTAAGGAAAACGGGGTTTGGCTGTGATATTTGAGGTTACGTCTTTTATGCGTCAATGTTTTCGGAAATTATTGATGTACAAAAGTAACACACAAAAACTCTAATTTTTTTTTAAATATTTCCATCAGTTTTAAATCCTTGGACGCCCTTTTTATAAAGGGATAATTTCATATATATCCCTACAAACTTGTAAAATATCACATATATCCGAGCCAAACTTTAAATATCAAATATATCCTTCTATAATAAACTTTAACTTAATGACAAGTTTACCCTTCTTAAATATACTATTATTTTTAAGTCTCTTTTAAATTTATTAGGTCTCAAACTGAATAACATAGACAACTATTTTATAATTCATCTACTTTCATCAAATTCGATACACAGATGTCAGATGAGTATCAATTTTAATAAGAAAAAAAGTAGTAAAAATCCATTAGTGAAAAAAACAAAAATCACGATTTTGATTAACTAGAACTTTTGATATAAATCACGATTGTTTAAAGTCATCATAGAAAATAAGAAATATGACAAAAAATAAAGAGAAATGACATAAATATAATAATATATATAATAAACGAATTCTCAACTTCTATAGAATTATTCACTTTCGAATATTATATATAATCCAGAGTAGTTGTAATTATACTATATAAATATATATGATTTCTATTTAATAAAATATATTAAAATGATTAGACATGATTTCTTTGTATTAGAGCATGATATATTTGATATTTAATAAAACTTAAGGGTAAAATGGTCACATTATCAATTATTTTTAGTAAAAGGAATAAATATAATATATTAAGTATTGGAGAGGGATATATATTTGATATTTAAAGTTTGGTTTGGATATATATGATATTTTGTAAGTTTGTAAGGATATATATGAAATTCTCCCTTTTATAAAAATATGTTTTTGACAGTAATATATTTCCAATAATGATGCACAAAAAACCCGCTTTTACCTTTTTTTAGTAATATTTTTTAATGTAATCACACACATTATATATATCTTCTTAGTCGATATTATTATTATTCATTTACATAATACCTGTTAAAAAGTATTATAAAAAGTCAACATAATAGTTGATGCTTTGAAACCGAGTATCCAACACACACAAAAAATTTCAAAGACTCAAGGTAAGAAAAGAGATCCAATAAGAGAAATCGTTGACCAAAATCCTAGAAGCACATGGGTCTTTTGAATGTGATTGAAATTAAATTATGTAATGTTTGGTGAATTTGTTGTTATTTGAAGATGCATCAAATTCAATCATATATATTTTGACTCCTACTTTTATAGTATACCACACACTAAAGATTTATTAATGTTCAAGAATCAAATAAAAAAATCGTCATATTTCCGTTTTAATCTTTTACTGATTGTGAAAGTTCGTTGACCTTGTAATTATATGTCCAAGCGGTTTGATCTTGCACACAAATATCTTTGCCATACTAATAAAAGATGAAATTTGGTTTACTTATGTGATTCACATAAGCATTGTTCTAGGTGGTGAAATATAATATTTATGCTGTTGAAAACTATAAATCAATTATACAAATTGGTTATAAAAGTTCCAAATGAATGATAAAAATTTACAAGTTTAGATGAATTTAATACTAACAAGTTAATCTTAATATGTGCACAATATATTGTGTTTGTGAAATCTACACCGATAATATAAATGCATAAAATTAATGACCTTTTGTCGCATTTAAAAGCGCGAGATAATATTTCAAGTTTGTAAGTCTTAAAAAAAAGCTTCATACTCACAAATGAAAAAAAAAACTAACCACTTTAAAATATGTATAACTACAATTGAATACCCGTGCGTTGCGACTACTTGGTTCTAAACAAAATTCATATCGAGGGGTGGCTGCTCGATTTGCATAAAATGTATATTGAAACATAGGTAAAAAAGCGTTAGGGTGGCTCAGATTTTGGTATATTCGGAATTTTAAAAATGCCCGGTCTTTAATAAAATTTGTATTGAAATTTAGGCAGAAAACGTTGCAATGGCGCGGTTTTGAATAAATTTTACTTTGAAACGAAGGTACAAATAACCGTGTGTAATAGTATATTCGAATTAACAAAAGAATACATCATACGAGTGAGAGATTCCTGAGGTTGCCTTAGAGGACGTCAAAGGGTGTGTAGTCGCGGATCGGGTGGGGTGGGGGTGGTTGGTGTTGGCGGAATCCGATTAGGGGGGGTGGGTGGAGTAGGAGCAGCTTGTGGAGCTTAGGTCGATTGTTGACTGGGTGAACTCTTCTCAGGATTCGGATCGCTGGGTGTGGGTGTTGGATGGTATAAACGAGTCTCGGTTAAGGGTTGTCGGGAGAGTATTGATAGGGTTTTGCTTCTAACTGGGCCGAGGCGTACGATCTGGTTTCGTTCTTTACCTCGGAAACATTTGTGCTTGGAGAGTGTTAGGTAATCGGTTAGTACAAGGAGTAATCTAGATAGAAAAGGTACGGATGTTCCAACTGTGTTATGTTTGTTTTGTAATGATGTTTCCGAGATGCTTAATCATATTGTGGGTTAGTGTGCTACCATGGGGAGGATTTGGAGTTAGTGTCTGCTTGGTTGAATGTCTTGATTCCGTCGATCAGGTTCCCGTTAGACCTAATATTAATCTCACGAGGGACAAGAAGGATCTTGTTGGCTCGATTGTGTTTGTGGTTTGGTGGGTGGTTTGGAAGCTTAGGAATAATGCAGTCTTCTTGAAGAATCGGAGTAAAAACACGTTACTTTTTGATGAAGTGGTTACATTTTATTTTCTTTGGTTTGATAATAGGAAAAGTAAATGTAGGATTTCTTGGACAGAGTACCCTCTGAATTTCATGTAATGTTGGTTGTTGTTTACCTTCTAGCGTCTTACTAGTTGGTTTTATTTTTTTTATAAAATTTCGCTACCTTTCTAAAAAAATTTACGTAGTTGCGAAAAAAAAATTAAAATATATTATATTTGAGCTATTGGTTTTGGCCGTTTTAAATAGAAATTTATCGAAACTTAGGCAGAAAAAGTAATGACGTCGCAACGAAAAAAAAAATAAATAAAAAAGAAATTTAAACAATTAAAAAACTAAAAAAATCAAGGAAAAATTGATGAAAAAAAGATCTTGGGTATTGAATATATAAGTAAATCTCGCGTTTCGCGACTGGTTGATTTCGAATAAGCGTAGATAAAATAATCATGCATGTTGAACACAATTTATTCTATAAATATACTCGGGTACTAAATCTAAAGGTATCACAAATATTTAAGAGTATTTACTTTTCTGTTAAACGAAATTCTATTTTTTTTTTTTTTTTTTTTTTTTTTTTATTTTTTTTTTTTATGAAATTCTATGAAAATCAAAAAAACAAAATAAACAAAAGAATGCATCATACTAGTGAAAACCCTACACCGACTCTTCCTGAGGAGTCAGTAACTTTGGCTCAGAAAGTGGCATCACCTGCCTCATCTCCATTAAAACGCTACTGAAAAAGGAAATAGACGGGTGAGGGCAGTGTGAGTGAAGGTGGGGACTGAGGTGTGAAATGCCAGGAGATGGTTGAGTACACCCCTTGGGCCTTGGAAGTGGATGGGTCCAAAAAACCGAAACGATACTTGAGGCTCTGGATTCTCATCTAAACAGGAGTTCGAGAAGATGGATGTAGATGAGCAGCATGATAATCCCTGAGCGGTCGTCCACCTGTCACACCATCAAGGCGGCCATGAAGGGGGTTGGCGATACCTTGGTCGACGAGCATGGGGGTTTGGGGAGGGGGGGGGGGGGGTTCAAGGAAGAAGATGATAGGGGAGGTTATTAGAAATTTTAAAACTTTTAAATAAAAAGGTAAAATAGTGATTTTTAGAAAAACTTAACCGATAAATTAACGGACATTTAGTTTAAGGACCAAATATGTAGATTTAAAAAAACTAAAAACCGTAATATATGTACTTTATGTTCTCTACGTTTTTGAGATTGTTACATCTTTTGTGATGTTTAATTAATATTATTAAATATATAGCCTGAATATCGCATCCTCCTTTACCCTTTGTATCGGTTGTGATTTTTTATATTCTAGTTTAAGGATACACGCAAACATATACTACTCCCGTATTTTGGAATTTTAAAATTCATATATTGTTAATTTCTTACATATTTCACATGACAAAAAATAAATAGGTTATATGAAAAACTTATTTGGGATAAAAATGAATGGCTTTATTTTATAATTAAATCAATGACCCATTGGGCAAGGTAGGTCAGTTACATATCAACTTTGTCGCAAGAAATAAAATGAATTGCTATTTGCAACTAATTAACACAAGACATCATTAATTACGCGTAACTGCACATTCCAAAAACGCAAGAATTCCCACTCTTGCATCTATTGTTGCACCCTCCGCAATGACGTTTGTCTGTCATCAAGTTCACGCATTTCCCCTTGCAACAAATCTCTTGGTGCTTGCATTTTTTTCCCACAAAGCCCGCAATTTTGTCTATCGCTCTTTACATTTACTTATTTCGTCTTGCAACAATCTGGTCCGGGGCTCCCTTTCGCCCCACATAGTCTTGGGTTTTTGTTGCATTTCAACAAGCTCCTAGTTGAGTGTTGGGCAAGGAATCGGCTCGCTCCTCTTAGTGAACCAGAAGCAGCAATGGCATCTTCATGATCATCGTCCGTAATAGGTGTTGCAGAAACATCAATGGTTAAAGCCATTAGACTGATTAGGGTTAGCAAGATTTTCTTTATGCTAGTATTCATGGTGTTTTAGAGAGAGTTACAGGTTTGGATTATGGATGAGACTAGTTTGCATGTACTTATAGGGGGGAGCTGACTTTGATATTTGGTGTCTAGCTAGGGTTGAATATAGTTAGGCTTTTGGATGGTATTTTAGTGCTCCACTAAAAGCAGTCAATTTTGACTTTGGATGGTTTTCCTGATCGTAAACTCTTTCAAATAGGAGTAAAATAAGCATAAATATATATTGTAATTTGGTTGAATGACATTATTAAGTTTTACATATTCTCATTACTATTAGGATCGACTAACATCTTTTTAGCAACGGTAGTGGATAGTTAGGGGAACCGATCGAACTGCCGAGCAGATATCATCAAAAGTTGAGACCGAAGATGGGTGTAAAGGGCGGACTAATCGAAGATAACCCGACCACTAGGTTCCGGCAATTTGACTAAGGCAGCAGCTTTGTTAGTTATAGTTGATCAATGCTCCTCCAGCAGGTTGTGCAATCTGCTATTAGTAATTAGTTAATTTTCTCAATTGTTTTTAAAGAACATTTTTTTAGCACCTTAGTGCTCGCTTATATGTTTTTTTTTCCTTCAGGTCATAAATAAGTATGTATTAAATATGATCCCAAAACTACATTATTAAATATGAGTATAATAAAATTTCCAAATAAAGTAATTAAAAACGTATAAGTATTTAAATGCGTACACCTTAGATAGCCTATGAGTCGTTCAGAACATTTAAATAGTTTCTTTACTATATAGCTTTATAATATATTTAATTCTGGACAATTTTATATGTGTTGCTATAAAATTTGATATTTTTCTATACATGACTAAAATATATTTTAAAGACATTATATATTCATCATTAAATAAAGGTATTTTTGATATATCTAGAATGAGTAATATTGTTACATATATGACTTAAACATCAACATAAAAATAAATTTAACAATGAGATTAGGATGTGTGCATACATTGCTTGAAAAACTGGTATCCTACAAAAAAAAACTTTGCCACGCAAAAACTGTGTAGTAAATTACGATGCGACCAAATAGTGACGAAAATGAAAACCCTAGTGTTTGTCGGAAATTGTGACACGTTTGCGATAAAAACAATAATAGTGTTAATAATTATAACATAATAACATTCTAATCATTATAATTAGGAGCTTGCGTAAAAAATGTGTCAGAAATTCCGTCGCCATTTTTTTGCCGTAATTATGTCGCAATTTTATCACAAATATTTTCCAACGAGGGTTTTCCGATAAAATCGTTTTGTCAGAATTGTGTTGAAAATCATTGTTTCCGACGCATTTGCGACACAAATGTGTGTAGCCACCTCGTTTTTTTAGTAGTGATAAAAAAATAACAAAGTAAAAAACATGTCTAACTAAAGAATTACATATTTGGTATTGATTTATGTATTTTTCAAATGAAATTTGGATGGACGTAGATGAAATTCCTTCCATTTAGTTTTATTTGTTGAAGCCGCTTTTATATAAATGAAATTAAAGTGCCACCTCTAGAAAATTAAATTATATATCAATTAAGTAATTAATTTTCTTATTTAAAAACGCGGTTTCCATGAAGACCAAAGAATTGTATCTCGCATAATTCAAAATTGCCGAGAAATATAGTTACACGAGCACTTAGTTAATTTCTATATTTTGACGACTGCTTTGTGAAGGGATGACTTTTTCAAATAGACGTATTTTCTAATTAGTCATTATCTTTATTATTTAAAAATCTTATAAAATGAATAGTAACTTTTTTTTTAGGCTATAGCGGACGCCGTTACCATTAAGGTACCGTGAGGAATTCGACACCGCCTCAACGCGGGGCGGGTAAAATTCCTAGTTAGGGTTTAATTACTGGTTTTATTGTGAAATTGCATGTGATTAAAACCTTTAAAATGTGATCTTGTTCCATTTTGAGGCTCCATGCCCCACTAAAAAAGAGTGACGTCAGTTTTGACTTTGGGTATTTTCATGTTTTAACGTCGTTTATCAAAATAGGAGGATATAAACTAAGTAAACATATTTTAATTTTTTATATTGGTAGTTTTACTATGTATTAGGATCGGAAAATTGACCAATTAAGCAAAATAGGGATTACCGGCTGCCTTCTCTTAATTTTATAATACGATACAAGTTTTCTTATTGCACTTGTTTTTCCAACTATTCGTGTAAATACGACTCTGCACAACTGTCGATTATATATCTTATTACTCTCACATTCACGTTGTTTGACTAGAGAAAATATATAAGTGTGTAAACAAAATTAAAATTTTATATTTTTATAAAAATTACATCATATTTAAAGAGAAAATAATAGGTAGAAGTGCAATATATATATTAAAGAATAAAAAAACAATTAGTAAGTATTGAGAATTTAAGTATTTTAGTTTTTAATATTCTGTATACTTCTAGAAAATAATATTGTTAAAATAAAACATACAATTGCAGGTTGGTATTAAATGCTATCACGTTATCTATTAAAATAACAATATTATTTAAACAAAAGAGTCCATATTTTTATATATTTTATGTAAGGGGGATTTTGGAAAAGAGAATTGGTGCCGTAAAGAAAATTTTCCGAAAATTATATTAAACGGAAACAACATTTGAAGATAAGACTTAAGAGTGGTTTTGGTTAATCTCATGGATGGTTTGGATGAGATAATTATATATAAAGATAAGTTGGTTGTTTGAGTCAAGTTTATCATTTATTTTGTTTATGAGTTCATAATTCGAATTATGATTGATTAGAGTTTGAGTAGGATTGTTGTAAGGTTGTTATGTAAACCCGAAAAGTAACGTAGGAGGGTTACGTTCTTTATCAATTTATTTAGTAATTCATGTTTGTTTGTTTGTTTACTTAATAAAAAGAGTTGCATAAAGTTTATGCAAACATGTGTGTTTGGTATTGCTTGTTTGGTGCAATTGAAGCAAGGTAGAAGAGCTGATTCACTTGAGGTGTTTAGCAAGTGGTATCAGATCCAGATCCAATAGTAATGACTGAGTTCCAAGCTGTTGGTGGAGTGAAGAAGTTGAACAACTCAAACTACAGTACGTAGTCTACCTGTATGAGTTAATATCTACAGGGTTTAGATCTCTGGGATGTTGTCAATGGTGAAGCCACAACGCAACCGCGGATTGGCACTAATGGAGCAATCCATAAGTGGAAAGTTAAGGTTGGAAAATCCATGTTTATCATAAAGACAACCATCATGAAGAGCTGTTGGAGTATATCCAAGATCTTGAGACACCAAAGCAGGCCTGGATGCTTTGGTGGCCTTGTTTTCAAAGAAAAACGATGCCAAATTACATCTCCTATGATGCAGGATTAGCTCGTAATTTGAATTTCAAAAGTTTATTTTATGTTTTATCTATTTGTGTTTATCTCTAAAGTTGTTAGGGTTTAGTATAAATATTGGTTCTGGGTGAACGTTAAAGGGAGTTTTAGTTTTGATTATTATTAATTGAGAACTTTTTTAGTTCTATCGAGAACCTTTGAGGTTTCTTGAACCGTTTGGTTAATCTTTGAGTTTCTAGCCATTTGATTGCTTCCGTTCTCGTATCATCCTAGAAAACGAGTTGCTCTCGGTAAGCCAAAAGGACTTCTCAATCCGCAATACTTCCACAAAGTCAAGACGTTATGCAGAGAGATCAGCGATCTAGATCCACACGCCTGCACTGGTGAAGCAAGGATGAAACGGATCATGATACATGGTCTAAAACCAGAGTACAGAAGCTACGTAGTAACCAATCAAGGCTAGTAAACTCAACCCACGTTAGTTGAGTTTGAGAATTTACTTGCAGTCCGAAGAAGGGAATGTGGCAGCCACACACGAAGAGAAACCATGGGACGCTAAGGCATACTACGCCAAGGAAGAACATGTACTGGCCTTATCTGCTACACAACACACATCAGTATCCGGGGGACACCAAAGAACTCCGCCCTTTCATCCCTGGGATAGATAGAACCCATTCTTACCACAAGCTTTTAATAATATGGTCGTGATATGTCATTACGTGCGACTATCTACGACAAGAAAAAACAGATTTTGTAAGCGATCCAACCGTCATCCAAGCACGAATACCTTTGTTTAAGAGAATATTTTTGGTGTAGAAAGTCTCAAATTCAAAACCGGAACCGTTGAATTCATTAGATAGATGCCGATTTCGATGGCCCCTTCGCGCAATTCTTCTGAATTTCTAATAGTATTCACCACTTCAATTGTCTCACGGATCCAAATAAAGAATCCAAATATATTTTAAACGAGACGAAAAAAGGGGACAAATGGGAAATTTATGGAAAGTTACAATCCCCACCGCGGAATAGTGCACCTCGAAGCTCTTTATTTTTTGTTTGTTGTTAATTTATAAACCTTTAAACGTTTATAAATAGTAAAGATCTGTTTATGGGGTAATAACGTGACATGATAACCTTTAAAAACTTCTAATACTAGCTCATATTTGTTTCATTTTGTGGTCTAAATTGTTAAAATAGGTCTAGAAAAAAGCTTTGTGAGTCTTGTAAATCAACTTACAAACGTCATTCATTCAAATGTAACTTTTCTAGTACTTTTTCATATGTAGCACTTTACAAAGTTGGATGTTACATGGAGACTTACATGATATTGTGTATATGAAATAACCTTTCAAATTTCTTGACAAGACTCTCCCTCATCATGTTTGCTTGTTGAAAAATACTATTTATGGTCTAAAGAGCCTCAAGAGCTTAATTGGTTTTGCAAGTTATCTATGGCCATGGTACATTCAAATTTGCCTAGTGTGCCTTTGAGGCCTCTTTATTTGTTTATTCTTGGGATTCGATTACTTGTTATATTCTCATATATGTGGATGGCATTATCATTACATGTTGCTCTTTGAATTTTTTTTTTTACTGATTTAATTAAGTGTTAAACCGGGAGATCAGAAACAAGAACACAACTCACAATCTTGATCAAACTGATTGATCGACTCTTTCTTTATTAATAGAACAGAAACTTTTGAATGAATACAAAACTTAATTCATGACCTTCTTAAATACTACTCCTACTTGACTAACAAGAAACTAATACGAATTCTAAACAGACTCCGATTCAAACTAATTTGAAATTCAAACATACGAAAAATTAAACATTATTAAAAGATAATTTGATCTCCTCCTTGCCGCCCCATGAGATAAATCCGTACCTCCCTCTCAACGTTCTAATCGTCTCTATCTTCTAAGTCGGTAGTGTACCGATTTTCACACTCCCTCTCAATACCGACTTTTCCCATGTTCATGCTGGACCGGAACTGCATCAATTTATGTTTTGGCAGCCCTTTAGTCAACACATCTGCTACCTGTTTGTTCGTTTTAACATATGTTAAATCGATTTCTCCATTTATCACCTTTTCTCGAACAAAGTGGTAATGGACCTCGATGTTCTTGGTTCGAGTGTGAAACATTGGGTTCTCAGCTAATCTGATCGCTGACATGTTATCACATAACAGTTTGATTTTATAGTCAACTGTTTGGTTCATTTCTTCCAGCAATCTTTTTAGCCATACTAGTTCTTGAGTTGCAACAGCCGCAGCTCTGTATTCAGCTTTGGTGGTGGATAAGGACACCGTGGGCTGTCTTTTGCTGCACCACAACACAACACCTTCACCTATAAAGAATGCATACCCGGTTGTTGAACGTCTCTCACTTAGATCCCCGGCATAATCAGCATCACAAAAACCTTTAAGTTCGATTCTTGTCTCCCTCTTAAACTTAATCCCGTAATTAAACGTGTCTTTTACGTACCGTAGAACACGTCTTGCTGCAAATAAACGTGGTTTCCTTGGTTGTTGCATGAATCGACTTAACATTCCCACCGAAAATGCTAAGTCGGGTCTTGTTAAAGTTAAGTAGATCAGACTTCCCACCATTTGACGATACTCGGTGACTTGCTCCAGTTCTGTTCTGTCACACCCCGGCCGACGGCGGATTATACGCCGGGGCTGACGCGATTGTTCATAAGCACATGATCGTCTATTAATAATGACAATATTTATTCATCGAAATTAAAGTATCAGTTACAAAGGAAAATGGAAAATGAAGCGTCCAAGACATGACATAAGTTAAATTAAACTATGTCTAAGTCCTCTATGATCAGGTAGAATCCTCAAACTAGTGCACCTGAACACATGTGAGTAATTGTCAACTACAAGTAGTTGGTGAGTAACATAGGTTATGACACCAAACAAAATTTAAGTAAAAGGTTTACCATTCAATATGTTCAAAGCATATAATAAGGCATAAATGTGAAAACATACAAGGTTCCAAGCGTACAATTCAATCCGTAAGGAATGAAAAACTGGTAAGTACAATCCCACTGATTGTGTTTTAGAAAAATAGTAATATGGTACACACAAAACCCGCCAAGGTTCGTGTTAACCGGAATCGGATTCCCCTATAAATGATCATGTTAGGTACTACCTTAGGCCTGGGTAGCAGGTTAATGAATGTACTAGCATGAACACATGTAATGGTCACCAAGCAGTTTAAGATATAAAGCACATAGTAATTTGCATGAGAACAATGGTATTGAATCTTGTATGTAATGTATGTAAACGTGTTCCACCCCTAGTATTTGTAAACAATAGTAAAAAGAAAGGGGGCTATGAAACTCACTTGAATCAAAGCTGGAAATGTATGAACTGGTAAGGATTGTTAGGCCTCGTGAGGAACTCTTACAACAAACCTACACGTGTAATGGTAACCTAATTTCAATATATGACTAAATGGTATTTAGGAGGCAATGAGGCACTTAGGGTTTCCATGAGACTTGTACAAGCTTTATAGAAAATATATATGTTTATAATGATAAGGGAATATCAATTAGAATTTATAATAATAATGGTATGTTTGAATTTATTTATATAATTGTCCTAATTAAATAAATAATATAGAAAAGAGATTTAAATAATAATTCGTTTGAATTTATTTAAATAACTATTTTAAGATATTATAAATAAATCTTGAAATGGTAATGGTTTAAGTAAAACTACTTGTTAATGTAATTTAAAATTGTTGATTAATCTAATAATAAATGTAAATAAAAGGGTTACTTAATCATTTCATTAATTCATTTTATATGAATTTATAAAAATACTAAACAGGTTTTAAATAAATTTTATTGAACCTTGTAGTAAATTATTACTTAAAAACAATTATTATATATTGTTTTTTTTCTAAGAGTATTTAAATACTCTCGTCATAATAACTACTTAAAAGTTTGAACCAGTTTAATAATGTTTAAACTTATAAATAAAGTTTATGGAATAACATTGTTAATAAAAATTTAACATGATTAAGTTTGTCTCAACAAATCAATTATATTATCTATTTAGGGAGTTAAAATGTTTTATATTAATTTTTTAATAAAAAGTAAACAATACCTTTTTTTTAATTTATAAAATCACAGAATTCTAAAAATTAAATTAGTTTTTTTTGTATTAACTAATATATCAAAATGATTAAAAGAAAATAAATTTTAGAAAAATCTGCCCAAGCCGGGATCGAACCCGCGCCTATGGGCGATTCACAGTTGCAAACACACACACCAACCGGTCCATCTGGGCATAAGCCTTGCTAAGGATTGATACCCTAACAGGATTTGTAATTTGGTCCCTGAGGTTTTATGAGTTTGTTATTTCGTGTAATATCTTAGGTTAAATTTGAATTTAAAGTTTCAGATTTAGCAAAACTAACCCTGAACTTTTATAAACAATAAAATTATTAAATCTCATAAATTTTTATATAATCCAATAAATGTTATAAGCATAAAAATGTAGTTTCATTAATTTAATAACATAAACCCTAATTTTTTTATATTTAACTTTTGTAAGTTGTTTATTTATAAATATAAGTGTATATACGTATATATATAGGTTTTAAAAGTATATCTTAACACACATGTATTTATTTCATGATAACAATTATTTACATGATATCCTATATAAATATTTATTACCTTTGAACTTTTAAATAATTGCATTCCATATATGTATGCATGAATTATAATAAATAGTATGCTTTCATAAATGAAAATTCATAAAATAATGAAATTACATGTGTCGGAAAAGTTAAAATAGAGGCGGGAATTTCCTGGGGATTACAGTCTCCCATACTTTAGAAAATTTCGTCCCGAAATTAATTAGGAAGAGGGTCCTGGAAACAGATGTAGGTATTTGGCTTTTATTTGATCCTCACGTTCCCAAGTGAACTCAGGGCCACGTTTGGATTCCCACCGAACCTTAACAATTGGAATTCGACTTCGCTTGAGTTACTTAACCTCTCGGTCCATAATCTCCACGGGCTTCTCTACGAAGTGCATTGATTTGTCGATGTGAACTTCGTTAAGCAGTATTTGGAGATTTTTGTCAGCTAAGCATTTCTTTAGGTTCGAGACATGGAATGTAGGATGGATGTTGCTGAGTTCTTCAGGTAGATCCAACTTGTAGGCTACTTTCCCAATCCGCTCAAGGATTTTAAAAGGTTACCTACGAATCTTGGTACAAGTTTCCCTTTCTTCCCAAAACGGACCACTCCTTTCATAGGGGATACCTTGAGAAGAACCAGGTCGCCGACTTGAAATTCTAAGGGTTTTTGACGCTTGTCAGCATAGCTCTTTTGCCGACTCCTTGCTACTAGCAGGTTGTCACTGATTAACAGAATCTTGTCGGAAGTCTCATGAATGAGTTCGGGACAAGTGATTTGTGCTTCACCAATTTCAGTCCAACAAATAGGAGAGCGGCACTTCCGACCATAAAGTGCTTTGAAAGGAGCCATGTCAATGCTCGTGTGATGGCTGTTGTTATACGAGAACTCGACTAAGGGTAAATGTAAATCCCAATTTCCCTTGAAGTCAATGACACAGGCTCTAAGCATATCCTCGAGGGTTTGAATCATTTGCTCGGATTGTCCATCAGTTTGCGGATGGTAAGCCGTACTAAGATTTAGCTGAGTACCCAAAGCTGATTGTAAAGATTGCCAGAAACGTGAAGTGAATCGTACATCACGATCCGAAATAATGTTGAGGGGTACACCGTGACGACTGACGATCTCATCAATATAGATTCGATCCAATTTCTCGACTCGATAGTCTTCATGTATGGGTAGGAAATGAGCAGATTTTGTCAAACGGTCGATGATTACCCAAATACTATCATGACCACGAGATGTGTGTGGGAGTTTGGTTATAAAGTCCATGGCAATACACTCCCACTTCCATACGGGTATCTCGGGCTGTTCAAGTAAACAAGATGGACGTTGGTGCTCGGCCTTAACCTTCAAGCAAGTAAGGCACTTGGACACGTATAGCGCAATGTCCTTTTTCAAACCAGGCCACCAGTATTGGGTACGAAGGTCTTTGTACCTCTTATCCGCACCGGGATGTACCGAATAACGAGTCTTGTGAGCCTCGTTCATGACAAAGGTACGGAGATTGTCATGGTACGGAATCCAGATACGGTTCAGGAAGTAGAGTAATCCATTGGGTTAGGTTTCGAGCTGAAGTTCAGCACCACATGACATCTCGTTGTACATGTTTCCTTTAGTGGCGGAAAGATGTTATGCTTCAAGGATGCGAGTTTGAATGTCATTTTGGATTCGAATGTTGTGGATCTTGGTAGGTTCCTTACGACTAAGAGCATCGGCTACGACATTCGCCTTACCAGGATGGTAATGAATATTGCAGTCGTAGTCGTTTAAGAGTTCAACCCAACACCTTTGCCTCATGTTGAGTTCTTTCTGGTTGAAAATATGCTGGAGACTCTTATGGTCGGTGAAAATCTCACACTTAGTACCATATAAGTAGTGCCTCCAAATTTTGAGAGCGAATACGACCGTACCCAGTTCAAGATCATGCGTCGTATAATTTTTTTCATGGATTTTGAGTTGTCGAGACGCATAAGCAATCACTTTGCCTCGTTGCATTAGAACACAACCGAGACCTAAGTGAGAATCGTCATAGTAAACGACAAAGTCTTCAGTTCCATCGGGAAGGGTTAAGATATGAGCCTCACATAATTTTTGCTTTAAAGTATCAAAGGCTTCCTCTTGCTTTGGTACCCACTCGTAGGGCTTGCCTTTATGCGTTAAGGCTGTGAGTGGTACCGCGATCTTTGAAAAGTTGGCTATGAAATGACGATAATAGCCCGCTAAGCCAAGAAATGAGCGGACTTCCGTAGGGGTCTTTGGAGCTTGCCAGTTCTTCACCGCCTCAATCTTAGCGGGGTCCATGTGAATACCTTTCTCGTTGACTATATGTCCCAAGAATTGGACTTCCTTTAGCCAAAATTCACACTTGGAGAACTCCGCATACGAATGCTCCTTCTACAAGAGATCCAAAACCAAACGCAAGTGTTTCTCGTGCTCCTTTTTAGATTTTGAATAGATGAGAATATCGTCAATGAAGACGATCACGAATTTGTCCAGGTACAGTTTACACACGCGGTTCATAAGATCCATGAATACCGCGGGTGCATTGGTTAGTCCGAAGGGAATAACCATGAACTCATAATGACCGTATCTTGTACGAAAGGCTGTTTTGGGGATATCGGATTCAAGGACTCGTAACTGGTGATAGCCAGAACGAAAATCAATCTTAGAGAAACAAGTCGAGCCTTGAAGTTGATCAAATAAATCATCAATCCTTGGCTTGAAAGTTCTTGCATTTCTGACGGTGCAAGACGATAAGGTGACTTGGCCACGGGATTTGCTCCTGGCACTAGGTCAATGCGGAATTCGACTTGACGTGCGGGAGGAAGGCCGGGTAAGTCCTAGGGAAAGACTTCAGGAAAGTCTTTGATCACTGGAATATCTTGAGGACTCTTGTCTTTGCCTTTCCATTCCACAATATAAGCCAAGAATGCCACACATTTCTTTCGTAAGTACTTCCGTGCGGTAGTGCAAGACATAAGCTTGAGTCCCTTTGATGGCTTCTCACCATAAACGTTCTGAATGTCGCTCGAGTCAAGAGGGATACGAATATACTTGTCAAAGCAGACAACTTCAGCATGATGCTTAGTCAGCCAATCCATGCCTACTATGATGTCGAAACCTCCGAGAGCCATAGGGATAAGATTGATTGAGAAATCATGGTCGTTCAAGTTTAGGGTACAGTTTCTAATGATGGTGTCACATGAAACAGAATATCCATCCTCTACTAATATATCAAAGGGTTTGTCTAACTTAGCCCGACTCATGGCAAGTTGTGGTTCAAATTCAAAGGACACAAAACTTCTATCGGAACCAATATCAAACAGGATAGAAGCATATTGTTTGTTAGTTAGGTACGTACCGTTCACCACATCGTTGTTGGCTTAAGCTTCGTTGGCATTGATGTTGAAGGCACATCCACGGGCTATAGGGTTTGCATTCCCCTGGTTCACATTTCCTCGGTTCATGTTCCCCTGGTTCATATTCCCTTGAATCATGTTGCCCTGGTTCATGTTAGCTTGGTTCACAATGACCAACCTAAGGCAACGGTTCCTGAAATGATTTGGGTCACCGCACTCGTAACAAGCACGGCCCTGAGGGATAGCAGCAGGAACAGGAACAACAGGTTGATAGGATTGGTTAGCTCGGGGAGCAGCACGACAGATGTTAGCCGTGTGCCCAGGATGTCCACAATTGGTACATAAACGACACGGCATGTAGGTGGTATGATGGAGCTAGCAAGTGTTGCACAAGGGTAGAGTCCCTACATATGGTTTCTTGATGGGGTTGGAGGCAGTAGGAGCCACTTGGGCTAGAGGAGTAGCAGGTATGACAATGGCAAAGTTCCTGCCTTTCCTTTTCTTGTTATTGAAGGAAGACTTAGGCTTGGTCTCCTTGGTGGGTTCAGCAGTGGTTTTCTCAAGGGTCTTCTTGGCACCCTTTTTAGATAGAGTTCCTGCCTTAACATGATTGTCTGACAGGGCAACAGCAAGATGGATGGGTTCCTCGAGGGTGACTGGTTTGCTACCCAAAGCAGTATCTTGAATCTGCATAGGCAGGCTATTGATGTATTTCTCAATAGCTTGGGAGAGAGGAGTAACCATATGGGGCACCAAAAGACTGAGCTCATGAAAACGGGTGGTGTAGGCAAGACTTTCACCACTATCTGGTTTGAGATCCCAGAACTCAGCTTCCAATTTCTTGATCTCATTACGGGGGCAAAACTCATCGGTCATGAGTGTCTTGACATCAGCCCAACGTAGAGCTAGAGCAACTTCAATTCCACGGTTACGTTTTTCCCCATTCCACCATGTGAGTGCTCTCTTCTGGAAGACACTAGTAGCATAACGGACTTTCAGGTTCTCGGGACAGTCAGCATTGATGAAGGTTCCCTCAATGCTTTCAAACCATTGGAGAAGTCCAGTGGCTCCCTTGTTCCCGTAGAATTTGGTGGGGTTGCGGGAGTTGAAGTGTTTGAAAGTGCACACCGGATTCCTTGGTGCATCATTTTGGTTCAGTTGGTTAACCATGGTTGGTAGGATTGTAGCCATTTGTTGAAATGATCCTGTTGGTGAGGTTTCCCCTACGTTCACGACGGGGTGGCATTCTACAAAAGGGGTGAATAGAAAATTCATTAGATGTGAATCATGTGTAAGAGTTTGTAAATGATTTATAAGGTACTAGGTAAAACATGGATGGTATTCTAATGGGCACATTGACTTATTAAAGTACTTTAAGTTCGTCTAATGTTTGAGAAGTCATGCTTTAGCCTATAAGTGGACACTCATTCCAAGAATTCCCAGGAAAGCATAATTGGTCCATCGGTTGATTTGGATTTATACGAAATGCTTTCCTAGACAAAACTCCTAGAATACAGACATCCACCCTTCCGGATTGCACAAGTTCTTATTCATTAGTTAGAACCTACGTACCATTGAGAGTTTCACTTGGATTAGACTTTTAAGTCTAAGAGTAGGATTCATGTAGATCCTTTGTAGTTCATGTAGTTGTATCAGGTAGTCAGAAATAGATAGATGTAGGTAAGTATAGTATAGAGTGGAGTTCCTAATAATTGACATAAGTTTAACTCATGTTTGGGACTCCTAGGTTATAGTCTAAGTCATGTGTATAATAACCTAATTCTCTATAACCATGGCTCTGATACCAATCTGTCACACCCCGGCCGGCGGCGGATTATACGCCGGGGCTGACGCGGTTGTTCATAAGCACATGATCGTCTATTAGTAATGACAATATTTATTCATCGAAATTAAAGTATCAGTTACAAAGGAAAATGGAAAATGAAGCATCCAAGACATAACATAAGTTAAATTAAACTAGGTCCAAGTCCTATATGATCAGGTAGAATCCTCAAACTAATGCACCTGAAACATGTGAGTAATTGTCAACTACAAATAGTTGGTGAGTAACATAGGTTTTGACACCAAACAAAAGTTAAGTAAAAGGTTTACCCTTCAATATGTTCAAAGCATATACTAAGGCATAAATGTGAAAACATACAAGGTTCCAAGCGTACAATTCAATCCGTAAGTAATGAAAAACTGGTAAGTACAATCCCACTAATTGTGTTTTAGAAAATAGTAATATGGTACACACAAAACCCGCCAAGGTGCGTGTTAACCAGAATCGGATCCCCCTGTAAATGATCATGTTAGGTACTACCTTAGGCCTGGGTAGCTGATTAATGAATGTACTAGTATGAACACTCAACTGCCTCCATATTTTCTCGGATTAGTTAGTTTTAACTTATCTCTGGTCAAGTGGTTTGAGCATCCTGAGTCTATGATCCAGTCATCGAGAGTGTTTGGATTGGCTTCAATCGTGGCTGTGAATGCATTGACTTCTTCATGTGCAAAATGAGCTTCGGCGTCCTAGCCTTGTTCACTTACAACCTCAGCGTTATTACCTTCTTCCTGCTACTCGGTTCGACAATCTTTGGCCTTGTGGCCCTTTCGACCACAGTTGTAGCATTTATACGGGAATCGTTTACCTGTTTTACTTGATTTCTTGTCACCTGATTTTTCCTCCTTCTCGTTGGTCTTCTTCTTTTCCCAGTTTCCTGCTTGCTTTTATTCCATCTCCGAGAGTTCTTTCCGTATCGAGGCTTATCTTTAGTCTTCTCGGCATACAAGGCTTCGGTATCACCCTTGATTGACGTCGTAGCCAATTGCTTGGCTAGAGCCTCCTGTCCTGCCAGGAGGTTCTCGAATTCAGTCAGGTTTAGCTAAGTTAGCCAGCCTTGTATAGCCGTGATAAAGCTTCTATACTCCGGTTTTAGCCCATGAATGATTATACGCTTCATTCGAGCTTCACTTATCCTTGATTGTGTATAAAGATCACCAATCTCCCGGCATAAGTTCTTGATCTTTCGAAAGTATTGTGGGATTAATAGATCTCCTTGAGAGGTTGACATTAGTTCCCCTTCGAGGAGTTGTAAGTGAGCATCATTCTTTTTCGAGAATAACGCTTCAAGGGTATCCCATGCTTGTTTAGGATATTTGTATTCTTGGATATGATCAAGGATTTCCTCCTCTACCGTAGTCTTTATGACAAACATAGCACGTCCGGCCTTCACCTGCCACTTCTCGATCGCACCATTGATATCATTCGTTGGTACCCGAGTTTCGGTGCCATTCACGATTTTCCATAAGTCTTGCTCCTGTGTTCGTTCTTTTCTTGGCGGATCTTGATCAGTTTCTATTTTCTGACTTCGATCGCTGCTCTGACCGGATTCCTGTTGTCTTCTATCAAGCGCTTCTCTTGGCCCCAAGATTCGTATGCTCTGATACTAGTTGTTAAACTGGGAAATCAGAAACAAGAACACAACTCACAATCTTGATCAAACTGATTGATCGACTCTTTCTTTATTAATAGAACAGAAACTTTTTGAATGAATACAAAACTTAATTCATGACCTTCTTAAATACTATTCCAACTTCACTAACAAGAAACTAATACGAATTCTAAACAGACCCCAATTCAAACTAATTTGAAATTCAAACATACGAAAAATTAAACATTATTAAAAGATAATTTGATCTCCTCCTTTCCGCCCCATGAGATCAATCCGTACCTCCCTCTCAACGTTCTAATCGTCTCTATCTTCTAAGTCGGTAGTGTACAGATTTTCACATTAAGCGCTTACATTCTGAGTTTGCGCTCAATGATTTGGGTACTTTAAGTTATTTATTAGGTAGAGAGGCTTTGTTTTCTGGTGATGTTCATCAATTGCCTCAGCATCCATACTTAGATGAACTTTTATAATGCAATAGTGTTAGTCAGTGCAAGCTAATGTCTACTCTTGTGTCGCCTAGCCGACTACTCTCCCAATACTCTAGTGTACCTATGCACGATCCTCTACTCTACCGAAGCATTGTGAATGTTCTCTAGTACCCTGTTTTGACTCATCTAGAGATTGCTTATAAGGTTAGTAAGGCCTCCCGGTTTCTCATAAACCTACTAACAGCCACTAGATAACTATCACATACCTTAAGGGTACTTTTTCTAATGGGTTGATTATTCATAAGGCATTTGGTCTTACTATTCATGCTTATGCAGATGCTGACTCGGCCAGTTGTCTCGATGATCATCACTCTTCCATAGGTTAATGTGTGTTTCTTGGTTCCAACCTCATTAGTAAGAGCTCTAAGAAACAACGTATAGTTGCTCGATCCAATACCCAAGCCGAGCATTGTGCTTTGTTCACACTACTATCAAAATTTTCTAGACTACTTCGTGTTTCTTGAGTAATGTACACCCCATAATAGTACAAGATATGGTTTTTGCCCAGAGCCTTAAGGGTTGATATGTTTCGACTGCTGTTCGGATTCCTGACATCCTAACCAATGGTTATCGTCTACTAGGTTTGATACTCTTTGCTCTAAGCTGCAAGTTGCTACGAGAGTTTAGCTTAAGGGGGCATGTTAGCGATATAATCTATGTTAGGGATGTGTTAGTGTTTATCATAGATTATAGATATACTAGAGAACTTATCTTATATTCGAGTTCTTAGAGTTCATATATCTTCCTTGTTTTATGAGGACTTATCGGTTAGGAGTTTGTTAGCTTATCGTTTTTGTATTATCTCTATATATAGAGGTACCTATTGAATCATAATTAATGTACACAAAACATTAGACACCATGTCTTCCTTTCAATTCTTGCTTCTATTTCTTTACAAGCAAAGTAAGATCAAGACTAGTAACATCCCTGCAAAACGTGTAGGAATGTGGATTTGAGATGACTTGGATTCTCTGATAATCGTGTGTTCACTTTATCATAATTAATGTACATAAAACATTAGACATCGTGTCTTCCTTTCAATTCCCGAGTCCATTTCTTTACAAGCAAAGCATGATCAAGACTAGCAACATCCCCGCATAACGTGTAGGAATGTGGATTTGAGATGACTTAGATTCTCTGATAACCATGTGTTCACTTTCAGATTGAATTATTTCGATGGTATAGTTGAATATTCAATGGGAAAAGAATTAGAGATTCAAGAAAAAATATGTGAAATCTGTTAGAAATTTCGTGTGTGTGAAACTGACAAAAACCGATTATATTTATAGGGGTGAATAGATGCAATGAAACGTAATGACTATTTGGCTGATAACGCCATAACGGTCAACCATTTGAAAGTTTTCCTCAATCGATGCTTCAATTTGGTCCGGATGGCTAAATCTGACAGCTTAACCCAGCGAGGGGCGTTGCCCTTTGGACGCCACTAGGAGCTGTGGCCCCTAGGACCCTGCTAACCAGGGCACTACCCCCAGACCCCCATTATTCAGTGGGCTTTGCCCCTTGAAACAACAAGGTGTTTTCAGCACCAGAATTCATAAGATTCTCAAACAAGTATGCACTCCACACTTACCAACTTGTTTGTGCTTCATTATTACTTCTCATTTGCTCATTAAGTAAATCTGATTATACAAAATAACTAGATAACACTAAAATCAAGAATATAGCATATCCTAGTAGACATACAAGGCTTCGGTATCACCCTTGATTGACGTCGCAGCCAATTGCTTGGCTAGAGCCTCCTGTCCTGCCAGGAGGTTCTCGTATTCAGTCAGGTTTGGCTGAGTTAGCCAGCCTTGTATAGCCGTGATAAAGCTTCTATACTCCGGTTTTAGCCCATGAATGATTATACGCTTAATTCGAGCTTCACTGATCCTTGATTGTGTATCAAGATCACCAATCACCTGGCATAAGTTCTTGATCTTTCAAAAGTATTGTGGGATTAATAGATCTCCTTAAGAGGTTGACATTAGTTCCCCTTCGAGGAGTTGTAAGTGAGCATCATTCTTTTTCGAGAATAAAGCTTCAAGGGTATCCCATGCTTGTTTAGGATATTCGTATTCTTGGATATGATCAAGGATTTCCTCCTCTACCGTAGTCTTTATGACAAACATGGCACGTCCGGCCTTCACCTGCCACTTCTCGATCGCACCATTGATATCATTCGTTGGTACCCCGATTTTCGGTGCCATTCACGATTTTCCATAAGTCTTGCTCTTGTGTTCATTCTTTTCTTGGCGGATCTTGATCAATTTCTATTTTCAGACTTCGATCGCTGCTCTGACCGGATTCCTGTTGTCTTCGATCAAGCGCTTCTCTTGGCCCCATGATTCGTATGCTCTGATACCAGTCGTTAAATTGGGAAATCAGAAACAAGAACACAACTCACAATCTTGATCAAACTGATTGATCGACTCTTTCTTTATTAATAGAACGGAAACTTTTTGAATGAATACAAAACTTAATTCATGACCTTCTTAAATACTATTCCTACTTGACTAACAAGAAACTAATACGAATTCTAAACAGACCCCAATTCAAACTAATTTGAAATTCAAACATACGAAAAATTAAACATTATTTAAAGATAATTTGATCTCCTCCTTGTCGCCCCATGAGATCAATCCGTACCTCCCTCTCAACGTTCTAATCGTCTCTATCTTCTAAGTCGGTAGTGTGCCGATTTTCACATTAAGCTTACATTCTGAGTTTGCGCTCAATGATTTGGTTACTTTAAGTTATTTATTAGGTACGCAGGCTTCGTTTTCTGGTGATGTTCATCAATTGCCTCAGCATCCATACTTAGATGAACTTTTATAATGCACTAGTGTTAGTCAGTGCAAGCTTATGTCTACTCTTGTGTCGCCTAGCCGACTACTCTCCCAATACTCTAGTGTACCTATGCACGATCCTCTACTCTACCGAAGCATTGTGAATGTTCTCTAGTACCCTGTTTTGACTCATCTAGAGATTGCTTATAAGGTTAGTAAGGCCTCCCGGTTTCTCATAAACCTACTAACAGCCACTAGATAACTATCACATACCTTAAGGGTACTTTTTCTAATGGGTTGATTATTCATAGGGCATTTGGTCTTACTATTCATGCTTATGCAGATGCTGACTCGGCCAGTTGTCTCGATGATCATCACTCTTCCATAGGTTAATGTGTGTTTCTTGGTTCCAACCTCATTAGTAAGAGCTCTAAGAAACAACGTATAGTTGCTCGATCCAATACCCAAGCCGAGCATTGTGCTTTGTTCACACTACTATCAAAATTTTCTAGACTACTTCATGTTTCTTGAGTAACGTACACCCCATAATAGTACAAGATATGGTTCTTGCCCAGAGCCTTAAGGGTTGATATGTTTCGACTGCTGTTCGGATTCCTGACATCCTAACCAATGGTTATCGTCTACTAGGTTTGATACTCTTTGCTCTAAGCTGCAAGTTGCTACGAGAGTTTAGCTTAAGGGGGGCATGTTAGCGATAATCTATGTTAGGGATGTGTTAGTGTTTATCATAGATTATAGATATACAAGAGAACTTATCTTATATTCGAGTTCTTAGAGTTCATATATCTTCCTTGTTTTATGAGGACTTATCGGTTAGGAGTTTGTTAGCTTATCGTTTTTGTATTATCTCTATATATAGAGGTACCTATTGAATCATAATTAATGTACACAAAACATTAGACACCATGTCTTCCTTTCAATTCTTGCTTCTATTTCTTTACAAGCAAAGCATGATCAAGACTAGTAACATCCCTGCAAAACGTGTAGGAATGTGGATTTGAGATGACTTGGATTCTCTGATAATCGTGTGTTCACTTTATCATAATTAATGTACATAAAACATTAGACATCGTGTCTTCCTTTCAATTCCCGAGTCCATTTCTTTACAAGCAAAGCATGATCAAGACTAGCAACATCCCCAACGTGTAGGAATGTGGATTTGAGATGACTTAGATTCTCTGATAACCATGTGTTCACTTTCAGATTGAATTATTTCGATGGTATAGTTGAATTTCAATGGGAAAAGAATAAGAGATTCAAGAACAAATATGTGAAATCTGTTAGAAATTTCGTGTGTGTGAAACTGACAAAAACCGATTATATTTATAGGGGTGAATAGATGCAATGAAACGTAATAACTATTTGGCTGATAACGCCATAACGGTCAACCATTTGGAAGCTTTTTCCTCAATCGCTGCTTCAATTTGGTCCGGATGGCTAAATTTGACAGCTTAACCCAGCCAGGGGGGTTGCCCCTTGGACACCACTAGGAGCTGTGGCCCCTAGGACCCTGCTAACCAGGGCACTACCCCCAGACCCCTATTATTCAGTGGGCTTTGCCCCTTGAAACAACAAGGTGTTTTCAGCACCAGAATTCATTAGATTCTCAAACAAGTATGCACTCCACACTTACCAACTTGTTTGTGCTTCATTATTACTTCTCATTTGCTCATTAAGTAAATCTGATTATACAAAATAGCTAGATAACACTAAAATCACGAATATAGCATATCCTAGTAGACATACAAGGCTTCGGTATCACCCTTGATTGACGTCGCAGCCAATTGCTTGGCTAGAGCCTCCTGTCCTGCCAGGAGGTTCTCGAATTCAGTCAGGTTTGGTTGAGTTAGCCAGCCTTGTATAGCCGTGATAAAGCTTCTATATTCCTGTTTTAGCCCATGAATGATTATACGCTTCATTCGAGCTTCACTGATCCTTGATTGTGTATCAAGATCACCAATCTCCTGGCATAAGTTCTTGATCTTTCGAAAGTATTGTGGGATTAATAGATCTCCTTGAGAGGTTGACATTAGTTCCCCTTCGAGGAGTTGTAAGTGAGCATCATTCTTTTTCGAGAATAAAGCTTCAAGGGTATCCCATGCTTGTTTAGGATATTCGTATTCTTGGATATGATCAAGGATTTCCTCTTCTACCGTAGTCTTTATGACAAACATAGCACGTCCGGCCTTCACCTGCCACTTCTCGATCGCACCATTCAACATCGAAAATGGAATCTTCTGATCCTACTTCCTTGCGCTTAGTTTCTGTTTTTTTTTGCCGGGGGTGGGGGGGAGGGTTCTTGGCATCCAAACTATCAGGGCGAGTGACCATGGCCCATGCCTCACTCCCGAACCTCGTCTTAGTAGCCGGAGTAACTGTAATCCTGAGGTCAACAATCATCCCTATAAGGATGGGGCTAGTAGGGAATGTTTCATCATCAACAATAATTGTGGCTTCAACTTCATCCCCAGCATGTTTGATAAGCTTTGAAACACGAGTCTTTAGATTTGAAGCTTGTGGGCTCACATGGTGTAACGCTGCCCCTTTTTCACTCGATGCAAGCCTTATCTGTCGTTTGAGTGGCAGTTTCTCTTATGTTTTTCTTCCCCGTGTCTTGTTGCAGAAGCAAGCTCGGTTTTAGTGCTAGAACTACGGTACCAAACATATAAAGATTGATCAGAGAAAGTTCATACTGAAGCCGTCATTTATACTAAAAAAATTACCTTTTGAATTATTCTTTTTATTTAAATTTAGTCTGAGTGTTATAACCTTCACCTCTGCCATATCAAGAAAGTTTGTAACTTTGATTTCCAATCAAGAAGTCAGATACCGAAACCTTCGCATCAGAAGTTAAGCAACGTAATATAATATTCAAAGTTTTGAACTTATGGATCAAACCATGTAATTAACTCTGAATATATTATAATAAAGCAAACCAAGGACCCAATTGTCAACTCTCCAATGGGGTAACTCATCAGGTCTGGGTTTGGCCCAGTCCTTAACTTGAATATTATTAATTTTACAACAGCGTCAATAATACTTTAGGCCTAAAAGCAGTATACATGGATGGGTCCAAAGAACCAGGTCTGGAAACACCTCAAGATGGGTAAACGAGTCGTTTTAATGAGTCTTTTCGACCGTTACTGCGTGTACTCTCTCTCTCTCTCTCTATATATATCTATAATGATGAATTGCTATTCAATCTGATGGATATATTGTAATTGAGTCATAAGTCATGGAGAGGTATGTAGCAAAGCAGATGCATCAAAATTCCCTTGCGTCAAAAGCCACATGGCCCCATCTCTAGTGAACTTGCGAGCAAACAGAAAACAGGGGAATAATATTGCGTTAGTCTTACACCACTCTGTTCGGTGTTCAGTCTCATAATACACATGATTTATGTCCTGCAATACATACAACAAATAACTGGTTTTGCCTTTTTAAGTATATAAATATCCCGCAAATTGAATTATGAAGGAAAATAGTATAACCTTGATTCTTTTGATTTCTTGAGGGTTGGCACTTGCATAATTATAGGTTACAGGATGCCAGCTTCTTGTTTCCATGTTTGTGGCAGACTGGATCCATGAAGTGTATGTCACCGTTCGTCTTTCAACTTCTCCCTCAAGATCATTCATCTTAGGAAACAAAACTTAAATCCATTATACAGGAAGAAAAATAAGATTTCACAAGAAATTAAAAGTTTGCTTCTTACTGCAAGTAATGTCTGCACATAATGCTCATCAGGAATGCAATTATGCTGCTTCTGAAGTTTCTGCACAAACAAAACTATCGTACAGTATTTACAAATTCACAATAGACTTGATTTCGGGAAAATGTTAAAAGTATAACTTACGAGATTCTGTTTTCCTTTACTGGCATCTAAGGGTGGACGTCTCTGCAGATGAATAACCCATTAGTAAAAAATAAAACCAAGTTATGTGTTTATTTATAATAAGAAATCAGAAAGAAAAAGAAACTAGCATTAATATTTGTATCTATGAAATACTACCTTACATAACTTTTTGAAAACTGGAAATATGATGTCATCATATGCCACAATTTTTGCATGGCTTCGAACTAAAGCAATCCACTGAAAGTTTCAATTAAAAGAAATCAAATTAAAGTAGAATTACATATGATAACTTGTGATATTTCCATAATTGTCAGATGAAAATATGCTTCAACCTGTGAGCCTTTTCGCCATTTCCTCATTGGTATAACAGAAGACATCCTAGGATTGTAGCGACCTTCTTTCATATCAAGAAAGCTAAACAAACATAAACCCCAGATCAACACCAGTTTCTATGAGGGTGTTTGGATGTGCAATATGAAAGGAATTATCTGATTATTTCAACTGCAGTCGCAATAATCAGTTTCTAGTACTTGGGTAACCTACGTTTGTTTATGATTTACATGTCAAATAAACTAATTATTCCAAGTAAGATAAAACTACTTATATGCCCATTATTTTTTAAATAGTTGGAATTTGCTAACTGCTCATGTCATCAAAAGTGAGACATAAAGACACTATTTTCTGCACCATATTTTACTACACAATCGTCGGTTATTCAATATTAGATACTAATTATCAGAACACACATCCGAACACCCTGTATGACTAACAGCATATAATTTGAAACTTACAAGAAACAAATGAAGGTAATAACCACACCTGTCTACAAAACTTCTAGAAGATCCCATCAGATAGTCATAAATATAGCTAAAGCTGTAGAGGGGAACACAACTGTACAATTGCAACAAAACTAAATCATAATAATCTACAATAACTAACAGCCATAATGATAATGGCGATGACGATGGTAATAATAATAATAATAATAATAATAATAATAAGAGAAGATGAATATGTACCTGTCTGATAAAAGAACAAACCTCTGGTTTGCCGGATTTTCAAGAGCTGCTCGGAGCAGCAATCTTTCAGCTTCAATCATACTGGATTGGCCCCAACCTACCTGCAATATCACCACTACAATCATGTAACAAGATAAGAGACAACTCGAATGTTATTTCTTTAACAGTAGTAATGAATAAAGAATTTATAAACCTTAATGCTATTGCTTAAATGGCGACCATAAAAGAAGCTGGACCTCATGGTGGTTTCATCGAATACAAAACCAGGTTCGGAATGAATATAAATCGAGTAATTGGCTGCATCAGCATTCTGCATTAATGTTATTACACAATGCATTGACAGACAAAACCCAGCAATAATATGATCCACAGAAATGATCAAACATAAACTATTTACTAAGATTTCAGCCATGCAGGGTTACCCAATCTATATAGGGCTTTAATTCTTAATTCAGTATTGCAATGCCTGTAATCACTTTCCTATCAATGAACATTTATGCATGGGAGGGCCCTGGTTCTGATATTGGCATAAATATAAAATTCTCTATCTAATTAAATGCATATTTCAATCCCACATCTAATTTGCTTTTGTTTTCCAGTATCTAAAGTTGATCAAACGAATTATCAAATTAACTGAATTTAAATCCAATGAAAATAGACAGATGAAACATGAAATGGTTTTTTCAGACCTCGTAGAAGGTTTGCCAGAGGAAATCAAGGGGCAGATCCCGACGAACTAAAAACATGAAAGCAACTCTAGGGTTTCCTTCGAAAACATCATCTTTCCAATCCGAAAGCCGAGGCGATGAAAAAGTATCATAATAAAATTGGATCCGCACAAGTGCAATGACCAAAAAGATGAAGCTTAGAAGAATTGCAAGCTTCCAGATTAGCCACAGGTTCTGGCCAAGTGAAGATGGTGCCCTTTTCCTCATCGTTTCTTCAGTTAGGGCAAGTTCCTCAAGAATTGGGGAAAGGGGTTTGAACACGAATGCGTGAATCTCTAGAAACACACTGCTCAACCATATCTGTCTTTATGCTCAAATACAAGCCGCCCATCACAAAAAAAAAATTAATAATAATAAGATAGTGTGACCAAGAAGGTTTTGGATTGTGTTTTACTTTTTTTTTTTTAACGGCGATTGTGTTTTACTTGATACGGTTATTTTTAATAAAAATCTAGCATGTTTATAGATGTTTTAAATTTAATAAAATTCAATAACGAGCATTCACAGCTGACCCCTATCTTTTTTCTTATTCTTAAAATTTTAAAAAATTAACAAAAACATCACTCCATCTCATCCCCATCCATATACCATCTCCCTCTATTTTTAGAGTAAAGCAAATTCATCCTTCATATTTGAGTGGTCATTATTCACCCTTCATAACTATTTTTTATATTTTTTTGTTAGTAAATGTAAGTAGAAAAAAGAGAAAAAATAATTAAAGAAAGAATAAAAAAGTGTTATTTAATTGAATAGAGATAGATATGGAGAATAAGATGTTTTTAGAAAGTAAGAGATAAAATTAGAAAATTATGTTTTTTAGTTAAATTATAGGGATAGAAATGGAGGATCCACTGTGAATGCTCTAAGGTGCGTCTATTATGCAAAATTCAATACAATTGGTATCTGAATTTTATTTGTCAATGTGTTTGATTTGTAAATTTTATTAGAAATTGGAATCTAAATTCTGTTATTAATATGTTGAGTAATTACATAAAACAACATTTATGTTTATACATAATTTCAGCTGCAGATTTTAATCTTCATTAATTGCGTTGGATGCCATTTATGTATAAACATTGTAACAAATTTGGACATTTAGTCTAACTTTCGTTTAATATTTTCGTTAAATCTACTCATGTATGTATGAACGTTGTAACCAATTTTGACTAGGTATATGATTTAAATGGACTCAAACTGACCTGTTGTATAGTTTGAATTAACCCAAATCAACCCATATACAATTTTTTTACCCAAATTAAACCATTCTCTAAAGAATTTGTCATGATTGTCATCATAAGAGCATGTGGTATGGTCCCGTGACCACCACCCGTGAGTAACTGTAACATCCCGAGTTTTAGGGCGCGAAATAATTCACGAGAATTAAAAATTTTAAATAAGAAAAAGGGAAGCGAGCTTGGGCTCGGGTGTATGGGCTGAAAGGGGCAAGGGTTTGGGCCCTTATAAGCCTCAAGACCTGCCCAAAAGCCCTCATTTCCATCATCATTTTCGTTTCTAGAGAGAGAAGGTGAGAGAGAGTCTAGAGAGAGAAAGTCCCGTTTTTCAAATCCGAGCTTATAGGACCGTGGGCATTCGTATCTGGACTGTTTAGCTGTGAAGGAGAAGCGATTTCAGGTAACCGATTCTCTTAGATCTGAGTTTTAGTTCGTTTTTGGGTTTTTCGGGTTTTGGGTGAAAAGGTTATGTTTGAACGGATGAAACTGAAAGATGAGCTTAGATTTGAGTTCCTTAATGGAAAACGAACGTTTTGAATGCAAACAGGTTCGGGATCTTGACGTGATCAGACCCGAATGCGAAAGTTAGGGTTTTTCACGAAGAACAGGTCGTGCGTACTTATCAAGTGCGCACAGAGCAGGTCCTGCGCACTTGCTAAGTGCGCAGGAAGAGGAACATGCGCACTTGCTAAGTGCGCAGGAAGAGGAACCTGCGCACTAGCTAAGTGCGCAGGAAGAGGGACCTGCGCACTTGCTAAGTGCGCATGCATCAGGCAGGTAAAGTCAGTATAGTCGCCTAAATCAGAATGGTTAAACCATTTAGCGTTGAGTTAAGTCTGATACGTGTCAATTGTCATGATTGTTCAGATTGTGTGAGATACAGTAGACAATCGCAGCTAAGATACCAGGTGAGTTCTAATCCCCTTTTTGCCTTCTTTGGGGGTGGTGTGCATACTTAGTGTAAAGCGTTTATTATATTTTATATATTATAAACTGAAATGAAAAGTTATGTTTTAGTGAAAAGTTTAAAAGAGGCAAAAGTACGTTTTGAGGAAAGTATATCTATATTATGGCAAGCGTTTACTATATTTCTATATACATAAACTAAGGCGTGATATATGTGCTAGTATGTTTTCAGTAAACAAGTTATATTTTCTGGCAAGCGTTTACTATATTTTTATATACATAAACAAAGGCATATTATATATGAAAGTTATGAACAAGATTTACAGAAAGTTTTATGAACAGTAAAGTGAACAGCTTTCCTTCGGGAATGTGTACAGTTTGTAAAGGTCCTTGGGACAGATGTTACTTGTACAAGATGTCAAATATGGGTTCTACCCATTAGTAAGAGTCTTGGTGGCTCGTTAACAATTGTACAATTGGGATGAGTGACGGCGGTTGCTCGGGGGACTACGCAATCCCCCATGTACCAGTTAAGCGGTATTAATCACGAGGACAATACCCGGTGTTGATCACGAGGACAACATCGTGTCATGTGGTGTTGATCACGAGGACAACATCAAGGGGTCACGAGGACCCAACTATGTTAAGCGGTATTGATCACGAGGACAATACCAGTAGTGACAAGGAATTGACGGTTAAGTGGTACTGATAACGAGGACAATACCAGCAGTGATAAGAATTGACGGTTAAGCAGTATTGATCACGAGGGCAGTACCAACGGTGACAAGGAATTGACGGATACTTTATGAATGTTTTAAACTATTTTTGAAAAGTGAAGTATGTAAAGTTTTGCCTTAAGGGCAGTATGTATGTATTAGTAAATCTTTTGTATAATTGATTTAAAAGTAAGCGTTAGAACTCACTCAGCGTTGCTGATTTTTAGTATGCATATCAGTTAAGTGCAGGTGTAGTTGATGGATGTGGATGCTTGGCTTAGCGAGAAGAGTTACCCGAAGATCAGTGGCTGGCATCCAGATTATGTTTATGTTTCTTTTGATTATGTTGATTAAGACAAGTTTCAGTTGTATTTGGCAAGTTATGTTTAGACATGTTATGTTTCTGCTGCGTATGTTGAAGTTTAAATTGTTTTCGCTGTGTTAATGAATGTCTTATGTTTAAAGTGCCATGTGTTGATGAGTAAATCCAACAAGTGAGGCCTCCCGGGTTTGGGGCCTTACAAGTTGGTATCAGAGCCATAGTTTGAGAGATTTGGACATCCCCGATGTCCAGACTTAAACTGAGAATGGGACCAAGTAGCGGATGCCAGTACGGGTAACTCAAGCCAAAGCACCAGATGCGTATAGTAAGTTAATTTTATTTCCTTGTTTTAGAGTGTAAATATAAGAATAGAGGCTTTAATGGAATCATGAAATCGAATAAATAGAAAACAAGATGTGATGTAATGGTTAATTGCAGATGACCAGTGTATATTAACATCTTACCTTACTTATTGTGTTCTACATATTCCCTAGCATGATGAAATTAAATCTTTTTGTTCTCTATCTTTCAGTTAGAAATGGCTAGACGTGGAGGAACTAGAGGGGGTGGAGGAGGAAGACGTGGTGGGCGTACAGGCCGCCACGGTGGAGCTAGCACAAACCAAGTGATTGAGGGGAGTGTTCACACTACCCATACTGATACGGTAGTCAGTCAGCACAATGTTGAGCATGCAGAAGGAGATGACCAACCGTTTGAGTTTGAACCAGTCGTACAAGCAGCTCTTGGCCGTGAGTTTACCCGGCTGCTGAAGTAAATCTTACCAGCCATACTAGACGAAGCGTTAAGAAAGGCCAAGGAAAACCCCAACGTAATCCCAGCCACTGAAGGGTCAGTGGTGCTTCCAGCCATGGGAGGACCAGTTCTGGTGGAGAATGTTGCACCACCTACTCGCGGATGCGATTACAAGGCATTTCGTGGTTGTGATCCCCCTGAGCTAACTAGGAGAAAGAAGCAGCTGATACATTAGATTGGATCAATGGCATGGAATCCACCATTCGCCTCAGTGACTGCAGACCGGATCAAGCGGTCATGTTCGCAGCTAAGTCACTGAAGGGAGAGGCAGCACACTGGTGGGAGACTGTGAAACAGGCTAAGGGTGACCAAGCGGTCGATCTAATGAGGTGGAATGATCTGAAAGCGTTAGTAATTGAGAAGTTCTGTCCCAAGAACGAAGTCCACAAGGTGGAGAGAGAGTTCCTGACTTTGCAAGCCGGACTCATGATTCACAGACAATATACTTCCAAGTACAACGAACTGGCACGCCTGGTGCCTCATCTTGTAACCACAGAGGAGAGGAGGATTCATTATTATGTTCAAGGGTTGCCTCCAAGGATACGTACCTTTTTAAAGGCCAACACACCGAATACCTTTGAGTCGGTGGTTGTCCTGAGCGGGGTTGTCTATGATGACATTGCCTCTGAAGTCATTTCTGAAGCGCCTAAGAAACAAGAGGCTAAGCGGACCGGGGAGGACCTTCAGGGTCCTAGTGATAAGAGGTCAAGGTTAGAAACGGAGGGTCTATGTGGAAAATGCGGGAAAAGGCACGGAGGAGAGTGCAGAGCTGGGCAGTCGGGATGCTTCAAGTGTGGCAAGTTTGGACATCAATCACGTGACTGCCTGGTAAAGCCTAGGTGCCACAACTGTGGGGAGCCGGGGCATTTGAGCAGAGACTGTAGAAAGCGCAAAGAGCCGGAAGCGGGAGGATCCGGAAAGGGTAAGGGTGCAGAGAAGGAACCTTACATCAACAAGGCCACAGCAAGGGCTTACCAGATAACTCAGTAAGGTACGTTGCAACTCCTATTTATTTATCTTTTTACTATGGCGTGATCATGTTACTGAATCCTTAAGTGATTAGTTAGCCCCATCAGCTTAGAAGTCTTAGAACTAGATATTTCCCAGATCAGACCCTCACCGGTAGTTAATCACAATGGCTTTCATGACTAAGCTGCCTTGCATAGCTACGGTTTATGCCACCCATTTTGTGATTTGCTATCAGTGTAGCTTATGACAGGTTTCGAGGACGAAACCTATTGTAAGGAGGGTAGATTTGTAACATCCCGAGTTTTAGGGCACGAAAGAATTCACGAGAATTAAAAATTTTAAATAAGAAAAAGGGAAGCGGGCTTGGGCCGGGGTGTATGGGCTGAAAGGGGCAAGGGTTTGGGCCCTTATAAGCCTCAAGACCTGCCCAAAAGCACTCATTTCCATCATCATTTTCGTTTCTAGAGAGAGAAGGTGAGAGAGAGTCTAGAGAGAGAAAGTCCCGTTTTTCAAATCCGAGCTCATAGGACCGTGGGCATTCGTATCTGGACCGTTTAGCTATGAAGGAGAAGCGATTTCAGGTAACCGATTCTCTTAGATCTGAGTTTTAGTTCGTTTTTGGGTTTTTCGGGTTTTGGGTGAAAAGGTTATGTTTGAACGGATGAAACTGAAAGATGAGCATAGATTTGAGTTCCTTAATGGAAAACGAACGTTTTGAATGCAAACAGGTTCGGGATCTTGACGTGATCAGACCCGAATGCGAAAGTTAGGGTTTTTCACGAAGAACAGGTCGTGCGTACTTATCAAGTGCGCACAGAGCAGGTCCTGCGCACTTACTAAGTGCGCAGGAAGAGGGACCTGCGCACTTGCTAAGTGCGCAGGAAGAGGAACCTGCGCACTTGCTAAGTGCGCAGGAAGCAGGGTCTGCGCACTTGCTAAGTGCGCAGGCATCAGGCTGGTAAAGTCAGTGTAGTCGCCTAAATCAGAATGGTTAAACCATTTAGCGTTGAGTGAAGTCTGATACGTGTCAATTGTCATGATTGTTCAGATTGTGTGAGATACAGTAGACAATCGCAGCTAAGATAAAAGGTGAGTTCTAATCCCCTTTTTGCCTTCTTTAGGGGTGGTGTGCATACTTAGTGTAAAGCGTTTATTATATTTTATATATTATAAACTGAAATGAAAAGTTATGTTTTAGTGAAAAGTTTAAAAGAGGCAAAAGTACGTTTTAAGGAAAGTATATCTATATTATGGCAAACGTTTACTATATTTTTATATACATAAACTAAGACATGATATATGTGCTAGTATGTTTTCAGTAAACAAGTTATATTTTATGGCAAGCGTTTACTATATTTTTATATACATAAACAAAGGCATATTATATATGAAAGTTATGAACAAGATTTACAGAAAGTTTTATGAACAGTAAAGTGAACAGCTTTCCTTCGGGAATGTGTACAGTTTGTAAAGGTCCTTGGGACAGATGTTACTTGTACAAGATGTCAGATATGGGTTCTACCCATTAGTAAGAGTCTTGGTGGCTCGTTAACAATTGTACAATTGGGATGAGTGACGGCGGTTGCTCGGGGGACTACGCAATCCCCCATGTACCAGTTAAGCGGTATTGATCACGAGGACAATACCCGGTGTTGATCACGAGGACAACATCGTGTCATGTGGTGTTGATCACGAGGACAACATCAAGGGGTCACGAGGACCCAACTATGTTAAGCGGTATTGATCACGAGGACAATACCAGTAGTGACAAGGAATTGACGGTTAAGTGGTACTGATCACGAGGACAATACCAGCAGTGATAAGAATTGACGGTTAAGCGGTATTGATCACGAGGGCAGTACCAACGGTGACAAGGAATTGACGGATACTTTATGAATGTTTTAAACTATTTTTGAAAAGTGAAGTATGTAAAGTTTTGCCTTAAGGGCAGTATGTATGTATTAGTAAATCTTTTGTATAATTGATTTAAAAGTAAGCGTTAGAACTCACTCAGCGTTGCTGATTTTTAGTATGCATATCAGTTAAGTGCAAGTGTAGTTGATGGATGTGGATGCTTGGCTTAGCGAGAAGAGTTACCCGAAGATCAGTGTCTGGCATCCCGATTATGTTTATGCTTATGTTTCTTTTGATTATGTTGATTAAGACAAGTTTCAGTTGTATTTGGCAAGTTATGTTTAGACATGTTATGTTTCCGCTGCGTATGATGAAGTTTAAATTGTTTTCGCTGTGTTGATGAATGTCTTATGTTTAAAGTGCTATGTGTTGATGAGTAAATCCAACAAGTGAGGCCTCCCGGGTTTGGGGCCTTACAGTAACCCTCGCTCCGTGCGCCCCCTTGGCACACCGCCTCCTCGTTTTCGTGAGGGGTGGTGATGCCGTGAAGAACTTCACATAGAGGAGAGCATCAATTTCAATTTTTAAATGGTAATATTTGATCATATGGCCGTTGGCCAACGGTCAAATTAAAAAAATATATTTTTAATAACCCACTATAAATATATATCTCCTTTACCTATAAATTGCACAAATAATCATATCATTCTCTTACAACTTTATACTTATTTTTATAAAAATGTCTTCATCTTCAAGCGACGAAGCCCGGAATATGAATTTCCGTGCTTTCTCAATGGCGGCGCCTCAGTGGTGAGAAGAAGTTGAATCCTCACAACCTATAAAACGAAGGGCACGTCTTAATCGTGATCGGGCGGCTGCTAACACACTCCTACACAAAGACTACTTTGACGAAGGGTGTACTTACAGCGAGGTGCAATTTAATAACCCACATGAAGAGGAGCCAACCTACGAAAAAATTGACGAAGATCAAAAGCGAAAAAACCGTCAAGAAATACAACACCGGGTAATTCATGATGCACTCAAAGCGGACTTGATTGAGTATATTTATGAACGTTCTCAAGATTTTAATTAAATATTAGGTTTTTATGTTTTTTAAGAGTTAATTACACGGATGGCCCTTGTGGTTTACCCATATTTCACGATTGTAACACCCATGGCCCCTGGGTTGGATGTCCGTTAAGTTTCTCCGTTAAGTGAGTGTAAAATGACCAAAATACCCCTTACATTAAAAAAAGATTATAAATCATAAAACCTATCCCAAACACCCCCCTTTCTTCATCCCCAAACTCCACACCCCATTATCATCATCAGTTAATCACCACCACCATCCCTAGCGCATCCCCCCTTCCTCCATCATCAGCATCAGTTACATTTGGGCTAGCCAGAGTTCCTTTGTCGTCGTAAATCGCCACCCATCGTGGTCAGAATCCTTCAACGGAAAACCGATCTGGTCAGGTCTGCACAGAGGTCACCACCATCGCTGTCGGATGCGGCTGATTAGGATCATCACTTTTTCAACGAAGAAGATGAGGGTCGTTTTTCCTGCGACTGTTGAGTTCCTGCCGGAGAAGACGAAGAGCATTGCCGGAGAGGTGCGGTTCCGGTGATTTCAAGGGCTCAACGAAGGAGATGAGGGGCCGTCTATTTAGGGGTGGGGATAAGAACGACCCACTCCTTTCTCTCATTTCAACCCATTTGCTCCGACCTACACTCTCCTCCGCTGTCAAACTGGCGTTTGACCACCAACAAGCCACAGTCGTCCGTGAAATCAAGCCTAAGAACCATCGTATTATGGTTCTGTGAGGTGGGTTCGTTAGATTTGGCTCTTGATATGTTGATGAGATGAAGACAATTGGGATCACTTGGAATTTGTAACCTATGAGACGTTAATCGGTGGGTTGTGTTCAAGAGGAAGGATGGATGATGGCTATAAAATCATGGAGATATTTTCCTGACTATGTTTTATGGGGGTGGATGATTTGTTGGAATATAAAATTTGTGTTTTGTGGATGATTTGTTGGAATTGATCCTTTAACAGTTGAATCACTATCTTTAACAGGGGTGGGGCCCATTAAAATTGAAGTATTTTATTTTTTTGTTTTATATCTAAGGGTATTATAGTCATATTTTAAAAAATTAACAGAAAAGTTAACCCTCATACAACTCAGGGGCCATGGGTGTTACAATCGTACAAACTATTGGGTCAAACTTGTAGTTTCTCATTCCTAGGGGTCAAAAGTGAAATATGGGTAAACCACAAGGGCCATCCGTGTCATTAACTCTCTTTTTTTTAATTTATGTAATTTTATTTATGGAGATTTTGTTAATGTAATTTTATTTATATAAAATTAATATATAATTTTATTAATAAATTATAAAATGCATTTAATGCTCACACCACACTCACTCACTTGGGTATTTCTCTTGCCAAGTGAGTGTGGTGTGAGAAATGAAGAAAATGACGTGGCGCCACGTGGCAACCACTTTTCCTCTCACTAACCTATGGGTGTGCAGAAAACCGAATTAACCGACCCATAACCGAATTAACCGATAAAACCGAACCGTACCAAAAACCGATGGGTCGGTTTTGAGTTTTTTTAAAAACCGAAACTAGTGGGTCGATTTTGGTTATTAGTATTTTCATACCCAACAAAACCGAACCGACCCACTATTTTTTATATTTCTAATTTCATTGAAGATACTATACTAGCAAATTAGCAATCTAGGACTAGCATGGGCGGGAGCCGAAATTGACTTTTGTGTATTTCCAAGTTTGAAGTTTCCGATTTCCACTTATGTCTCTTCGTATTTCCCTATTTTTTTTTGTATATTTTCAATTTAATCTTTACAAATCATAATAATAAATACCTCTCAAATAGGGAGTCTCCGGTTTCCTAATTACTACTTTCTAAATGCATAATCCTTTTCAATTAAAGTCCACAAATTAGGTTTCCTTAGTTCTTGTTGAAGACGACGGTAAACATTCTTCGATCTTTGTTGTAAGCATTGATTCATTGTTATTATTTATAAAACATTCTTTAAAGATTTTAGTGTTGTTTTTTTGTAGATGGAAACACCCATTGTTAATATTGATGAAGAAATTGAGAGTGAGCCTCCGGTTTATGTTGAAGAAAGTCAAGAAACCGTAGAGCAAAAGAAAGATGGTAAAGGTAACAAATCTTGGGTATGGAACCATTTTACTATAGATAGTAATTCTGGTAAAGCTAAGTGTCCTTATTGTAAACACTTATTGAAATCCGGTTTGAAAAAGAATGGCACGAGTGCTTTAATATATCATTTAAAGAGTGTTTGTCTAATTAAAGTCTCCGGTTTACATGAAAGTAGACAAGAAACAGTCAATCTTAAGTTTTAAGCCAAAAATTTCTGGTGAAAGTAGTGGTAGCTTGTCTTCTTATAAATTTAGCCAACAAGAGTGTAGAATTCTACTAGCTCGAATGTGTACTAAAGATAACCAACCATTTAGTGTAGTAGAAGATGAGGGACTTGCGTTGTGTTCCCCAGTTTACTAAAGGGAAAAAAAGAAAAGAAATGATTCATTACCCTTCTTTTCCTTTTCCTTCTTTTCCTTTCTCTCCAAATCTCTTCAATTTGGGAGGATGGAAATAAGCCATGTTTTCCTTTCATTTCTCTCCAAATCTCTCCAATTTGGGATGATGGAAATAAGCCATGTTTTCCTTTCATTTCTCTCAATTTCCCTCCTAAAAAAAATCTCTGGAACTCCTATACTCCCATTTCCTTTCTTTTCCCTCTTAAAAAAAACTCTGGAACAAGAGTTTCCTTCCCCTTCCTTTCATTTCCTTTCTTTTCTCTTCTTAAATGAGACTCGAGAACACAGCGTTAGAGAATGTTTAAGTTTCCATCTAGATGGACAGTGGCTAGAGACTGTTGGTCAATATTTGGAGAGGAGAAAAAAAAACTAAAGGATATTTTAAAAGCTTTCACTACAGACACATGAAAATCTGTTCAAAACTTTAATTATATGTGCCTTACAGCACATTAGGATGATGATGATTGGGTTCTAAGAAAGAAATATATAAACTTTTGCCAAATTTCAACTCACAAGGGTGAGACGACCGGAAGGTTAGTTTATCAATGTCTACAAAAATGGGGTATTGATAGGGTTTTTAGAATCACGGTTGATAATGCTTCATCAAATAATGGAGCAATTAGATATTTGAAAAAATGCTTAATGGGCCTCATGCTTTTTTAAATTGCAAATATTTGCATGTGAGATGTAATGCTCGTATAATAAATCTTGTTGTCAAAGATGGTTTGGAAGAACAAATCGATTTCATAAGTAGTATTCGAAATGCTGTAAGGTATTTGAGATCATCTCCTTCCCGATATCAAAGTTTCATAGATAGTGTGAAGAAAGAAAAGATTGTCTGCAAAAGGAAATCGTGTCTAGATATTGAAACCCGATGGAATTCGATATTCATAAGTATATGACGGCTAATATATTGTTTGGTGAGCTTTGCACAATGCATGCCACTATAGCACAAATGTCTTTAAGTGGTAATGAGGGTGAGAAAAAGATGGTCGAGTCAATGAAAACTAAGTATGAAAAATATTAGGAAAATTTAGCCAATATGAATTTATTATTGTATGTGGCATTAGTTTTAGATCCTCAAAATAAAATGTATTATCTTAAATATTGTTTAGAGTTGATATATGGTGAGGGCTCCAAGAAAGGTGAGGAAATTGATGGTCAAGTTGAAAAAACATTAGTAGAGTTGTTTAATGCTTATAAGATGAAGATGGATAAACCGATTGAGAAAAAAAATACGTTCTCTTCTTTTTGTTCGGTTGGTGGTGAGAAGGTTGTTGATTTAGATGACGGTTATTTAAATTATTTGGAGAAAAAATGTGGAAGAGGGGCTTATACTAGTGAACTTGATATTTATTTGCGTGACGGAACCGAGAAAAAGATAAAAGGAGATGATACGTTTGATGTGTTAGGTTGGTGGAAGTTAAAGTCAAAGAAATTTCCTATTCTTTCTCAACTTGCTAGACATGTTTTAGGGATACCAATCTCAACCGTTTCATCTGAGTCGGCTTTTAGTACCGGTAGTCGGGTCATAGATAAATATAGAAGCTCTCTTACCCCGAAAACCGTCGAGTCATTAATTTGTCTACAAGATTGGATACCAACTTCACCAAAGGATTTACAAGATTCTCAAGTTCATGGAGTACAATTACAAGACTTGATTGATAATTTTGAGAAAATAGAACAAGGTAATAAACTAATAATACTCTCATTTTTTTCTTTATGATTTTTTTTACTTAATACTAATGCTGCATTATCAATGCATATATTTTTTTTGTAGATTTGTCACCGGAAAAGAGAATAAATGAAGACTCTTTCAAGGAAGACGAAGATTCGGAATAGAGTTTCATCAAACTTATTTTCTTTGTCGAATTTTGGACTTTTCACCATTTGACTTTATGGATTATATTATATCATTTTGGTTGAACCGACGTTTGTTTGAATTTATGAATTATATCATATTGTTTTGTTTGAATATTCGGTATTAATATTATAGTTTATAATCTTATATGTATTTTACAAGGCCCAAATAATGTCCAATTATATTGTTTTGGGCAACTTTTGGTCTTGCCCAAAATACGGTTAACCGACCCACTACAGTCTTTAAAACCGATTAACCGAAACCGTCATAACCGACATGGTTATGGTTATCTATTAACCGACATCTCGGTTATGGTTACGGTTTTAGGTCAAAACCGACCTATACACACCCCTTACTCACTTGAGTATATCATATGCTCTAATTTTATATAATTGATCACCTTCCGTTTCATTTTATAAACTCAAGGAGTTGGGAAAATCCATGTGGGATACATAACCACAAGAAAGAAGTAAATTGTAGAATGAAAATTTTTGGGCAGGGTCATATTTGAACATAAGACCTGTATCATAAATATAAATACGGTGGTCATTTAGCAACTGCTGTAAAACACATTTGAGTTGTATAAGAGTTTGCATTTAAAATAAGCTTCTCTATTTACTAGTTGGATTTTAAACTCAACAACGTAGTCATATATTTTATATAATTAATATATATATTACAAACCAATAAATAAAATTGAAGTAGTTACATTTTATTTAATATTAAATATTTTTAAAAATTAATTATGTTTTATCTAGCATTTAAGTCTGATATTAAACGGATCCAACCAGGGAACGAGTAGTAGTAACACGCCCGGCTCAGTTTACAAAAAAACATTAGTCCACATTACAATCCTAGTAGTTTAAGTAACATGCCACTATTTGTAACTTTAGTGACATTCATTAGCTATTAAACATCACAATTTGTCACAATATCATCCTAAAGTGGACGGACGGACTTTTACGTATATTCATTGCATGGAATACATATTATATTCTGAAATAATCCTATATATCCCTATATATAATATATTATATGTGTGTGTGTGTTTTCTTTTAAAAAATGTAATTGGTTCTTGATTTCCTTATCTGAATGGAAAACTCAAATGCTAGTTGTTTACTTGGAATGCGTCAAAATCGGTAAGAGCTTTGTGCATAGCATGCAACATTATTTTCTTGATCTGAAACATGCATGAAATGACATTTTTTCATTTACTAGCTAGATAATGAAATGAAAGGGCAAAAAGTAAGTAGCTAGTTACCTCTAATTTATCTTCTCTGGCCTTATGATCTTTTGGAAGTTTACTGAACTCATGTGTTAGTCTGATGCATTCTTGTACGTTTTCTGGAGAAACAAAGTCTACTGCAACTTTTGTACAAGACTGTATGCATGCGCCCAATAAAATAAATCATCCACACCCTTTTAGCTATATATATCTCTCAAAAATCAAATCTTTTATTTTAAACTATCAAGGCTATTAAATAATCACCAAATAACCATCACTTTCACCATGTTAACAACTCCTTTTTCTTCAACTTTGATTGGAATATTCGTGGTATGTACCATGTTTTATAAGGATTATTTAAAGATAGCATATATCCACCAATTAACTTTAATGATAAGAGTTGAATCAAAATTCCATTATTTTTTTTAGAACGGCATGTCGGTTAGGATGTCGCTAACCTCACCTAGCCCAGAGTTCAAGTCCTACCACAGAGGGTGTTCCTGAAATTATGAAGTGCACCTTGTAAGAATTGAACCTGATACCTACACAGAAGGAAAGCCTTATGGCAAAAACCCCTGACCAACGGCCTGATGGCCAAAATTCCATTATTTAATAGGGTCTTGGGTGGAGCCTGTATTTGTCCCTTACTTTGTCGACTTTTCGTCAAAAGATGAGATTTTGAATTTGTTTGAGTTTGAAATATTTTGAACATGATATGTTCGGAGGCTATCTCTTTGGCCTTGCTTGTTGCAAGTTGAATAATTAATAATTTATGGATTTACGCCCTCTATGATTAGAGCTTCACAACAAGCTAAAATGTGTCCAAAATGAAAGATGATTGAGATAACGATGCTCAAAGTAGTGAGTTTAATATGGAACTTGAAACGATGAAAAGGATAAAAGTTGTCCCACATAGGTGGATGAACAAACCTTGTAGTGGTATATAAGCAGGAGTCTTCCTTGCTTTGTTGGCATTAAGTAAGAGGTGGTGACCCAAAAGGGTGCGAAGCAATGGTTGTTATTTGGTGTTTTGATAACCACTCATAGTGACAGTGAGCGATGAGCGTAATTTGTCGTTTCAATGACACATTTTACACTTCGCACACTCTCATCACCTTGAATCTTTTGAAGGTAGGAGCAATAACTTGCTTATTTTTCATAAAACCTTGAGTGTAACCAAAATACTAGACACCAAACAGAGGAGAACTCTCTTGTTCCATTTCAAGAGATTGATGCCTCTTGCTTGTCTCGTGCGTCCTTCCCTTTTTTCATGAAGTTGATCAAGCATCTTAATACCCGACGTTATCTAGGATGTTGAGTCCATCTCCAGCAATACAACTACTGCTTCAGCTATTTTTTACACTGCAAAATAATTTTGTAGGCAGGCGAAAGTAGTTTTAAGGGACTTGTGTCTAACACAAATCCTCAGCCAACGCTAACATTTCAGTTTGATATTGTTGAAGACATCGTTGAACGCGCTAGTATAAAGTCTTTTACCTTTGTTTAATGTGTATTTCATATTTATTCACACACACACACACACACATATATATATATATATATATATATATATATTTGCATACGATATTGTGCTACATTATTTATTATTGTTAATTTTAATTGAAAATCGACTTGGTTTGCCTACATATTTATGGTATAAAAAGGGTCCGCGGTGAATCAAAATGTCATATTACATTCATCTCTCACATCCAAGTGCTAAAGGGTGCACCCTTTTAAGCCACCGTCTCTTCCTTATTGCTAAGAAAGTAAATATCATGCAAGTCTCCTACTTATAAATCCGTGAAACAAACAAACCTTGTCAAATTTTATTCTTTTCAAATTTCTTATGACCCAAAATCTTTTGAAAATATTTTCCCAACATAAATGCTTTAATAATTTATTTATCTTTTTGAAAAAACAATGGACAATCATGAATCATCATGAAAACTATCGAGGAAAATAAGGAACCATCATGAGATATAGTGAAACGTTGTACTAGTGAACTTGGTAAGATTTAAAAAAGTCAGAAATAATTAACTTCAAAACACCAACAGATAATGTCACATCAAAAACACAAAGAGATATTTAACAAAAGAGTTTTAAGATTTAATGGGCTAAAATCATTGCTTTTTTTCTTTTTTTGGTATACTACGGAGTTACACCTTGTTCGAGGTGGGGGCTTAAATAAATAAACAATCACCTAAGTGATGTTTCGCCTTAAATACACCATTAGGTCAAAAGGTTGTAAGTAAATATGTATATTTTTCAAACTAATAAAGATTACATGCCAAACAATTATTTTTCAAAATTTTCTGCTAAGATTTTAGATAGGTAGTACCTTTTCTACCGGCATGCCAACAATCCCGTACACTGTTCAGCTTCAACTTTTTTTGTCAATTTTTATTTCAATCATTTATAGCTTTCACATATATCTAGGGTTGTTTAAGCAGTTGCATATCAACTTACCAGTATGGTATGTTTCTAGGGTTATTTCAATCATTTATCTTTTGGGATAGAGTATCATTTCCCCATGCCTTACCAATAACTTTGGTTATCGGTGAGATTTTACTGAGTATGGTGGTTGTTGGGTTTCAGAGGGAGGGTGTCGTAAAAGATGGATGCAAGACGACAACTGAGGTGGAAGGTGAGAGAGAGTGAGGTGAAAGAGAGATAATGGTGGAGATTGAGGTGCCGATCAGGAGAAGCAACAGAGAAGAAGCGGGATGAAGAGGAACCGAAGTGGGATATGTCAAGGCGGTACCGGCGCCTTAATTTGTTACCCCCAAATCCTAGATTGCCGTCTTCCCCCACAACCCTAGTCCCTAAATGGTCATCTTCCTCATCCGTTCTTGTTCCTATCTCTCTCTCTACCTCTCCCTCCCGCTCTCTCTCTTGTCATCTTCCCCCACAACCCTAGTCCCTAAATGGTCATCTACCTCATTCGTTCTTGTTCCTCTCTCTCTCTCTCTCTCTCTCTCTCTCTCTCTCTCTCTCTCCCCCTCCCCCTCCCGCTCTCTGTCTCCCTCTCTCCCTCTCCCTCCCAATCGTTAAATAAAAAATAAAACCCAACTCGGCCAACCTACCCATTCGTCATCATCCTTTATCACAGACGTGCCTGTGACAACTATCCACAAACGGCACCACGCAATGCTTCCTTCTATGACGAACGTCGAACGCCACCTAGCTGTTCGTCCGTTCCCACGAACTCTTCGTTAGGGATGGTCTAAAAGGATGCACACGTTTTACTTTGAACAAGCAAGCTTTAAAAATGCTTCTTCGAGTAGCTTACTATTTTCAAAGCTTGTTTTAAAACAAGCTAAAATATAGTCCAAATAAGCTTCTTTTCTTTTTACCAAGGGCATTTTTCATAAACAAAAGTTTTTAAACCTACTAATGGCGCGTTTGATTCATAGAACTTTTTCAAAGAAATTATAAATTTTCAAGGAAACTGTAATTTGAAGGAATTAGATTTTGAATTAAAATTTGACAAAAAGATTTAGAATTTTAAAGAATTGGAGTATATCAAAGGAATTTTAATTTGTAACGTATTTGGGTGACAAAACAATCATATAGGATTTAAATCTATCACTACGGCCACAACCTACCAGTCGCCGCCGCACCTCACCCGTGGCCACCACCATCTATTCGTCATCATTGCCACCGCCACCATCCCGACACCTCTGCCATCGCCACCTACAGCCTATCGGTGCCACTCTAGTCATCACCACCTATCGTCCGTCGTTGTGGCAGGTAGGGGCGATCATCTGGTCAGTTTTCAGGTTATTCGAATATTGAAAGTTTTGAACTTCAATTATATACACATAAAACATATAAAAATATATATATATATATATATATTTTATAAAAATAAAAGTTTATATAATTCGAATTCTAATATTCGGGTCAAACTGGTTCGAAAATTACAAATTCAAATTCAATTTGAAAATCGGATTCGGATTCGTAATTCGAATTTGGTTCGGTTCAAGGGTTTTTTAGTCCAATTCGAGTAATGAACACCCCAACCCAATTCGAATAATGGACATCCCTACTGACAAGCAGCGGCGAGGGTGGCCGCCCTGCGGCCGTGACGGCAACTGTGGCAGGGGTTGCGCCATTGGTGACAGTGACAATGATGGCGGGTGGGGCAGGAAACAATGATGGTTAGGTGTTGTGGCGTTGGCGGTTGTGGGGGTGAAGGCGACGACAATGGTGGCATGGGTGTCGGTGGCAAGGGCGGGGGCGGGGCAATAGTGGTGGATGCAGGGGATGGTAAGGGTGGGGCAACAGTAGTGGATGCGGGGGATGGCAAGGGCAGCGGTGATGGTCGGAGATTCCAGTTTATTTGGTTAAATTCATTCACAATTTGGAAGGAATATTGAGATCCTTTACGTGAATAAATTTGAGTGAATTAATTTCAATTCCAATTCATTTCTCAATCAAACACTTTGAGAATGGAACTCAGATTCCAATTGCAACAAATTCTACGAACCAAACACATTGAGAAATGAAATTCAGATTTCTATTCATTGAATTCCACGAATCAAACGTACCCTAAAAGTTGTGAGCCAAACGAACCTCGAATGTATATGAAAAGCTTCTTACCTATGAAGCAATATACTTCAACGATCCGCTTCCAAAATTCTTTCCCATGTTTCACGGTTCCTTCTTGTACATGTAACAATTTTTTCCACTCCCTACTAGGAATACGGCAATTCCTTTCTAGGAATCCCAAGGAATACAACATTTCCTTAACAAGGAATCTCAATAAAAGAATACAGGGAACGTTCATTGCAAAAACAAATTTTTAGGGAACCATATAAGCATGTGTACGTATTGTTGAAAGATATAGCAGGGGAGAGAAAGAGAGACAACTTATGAGGTTATATAATTGTATTATGTTTTACAGTTTAAGTATTAGATACATGTTTTTATGTTGTTTTAAATGTTTACTACTTAAAATTAGTTTCGTATTGAACTAACTTTAGGAATCATTTTCCCTTTATTACAACATTCAATTCTATTATCTATATGGCTATATAGACAAAAAGAAGATATAAAATAACAATAGTAATGATAACAATAAAAATAATAGAAAAAATTGCTACTTTTCTGAGAGACCACCCAACCCATATTCCATGCTTACATTTTTTTAGTTATACTTTTAACATAAAATAACAATAGTAGTAGTAATAGTTATACTTTGGCTCAAACCTACAGAAACATTAACCCTTTCCCTTTGGATAATGATAAAGTCAACAGCCAGAGCATACTCATCTGTTGTGTTGTCCTATCAAGACCATACAAAATTACAACACACTAACTTAAATTAAGAAGGCATGAGTAATATATAGGCCTGAATTTGACTATGTTTGATCTATGCAAGAACTACGTTTGGGAAAATATGTGTGATCATGTATGTTAATGATTAAGTGACAGTTCAAATATAAATAAATAAAAAAGGAAGTTACCATAAGATTTCGCGCTTGGTGTGGACATCCTACAGGAATAAAAACCGCCTCTCCCAGACGTTGTTCAAAAGTCCATGGTTCCACACCTAAAAGGTTCACAACCATCTCATCATATCTGTCACAGTTTATACGCACACTGGATTGAACATACTAACCATATTCCTCTTTTAGCTTCCTTTTATGCTCCAATGTTAAGTAATATGCTTGATCATGAATAGGGTTATAAACCTATACACATTCAACCATCACAAAAAAAACTATTCGTAAATCAAAAGATCAAGAAGCAAACCATAAGAAATACCTGATTAACAGAACAACAATATGTGTGACGGAATTCTCTAGAGTGCTTCAATAGATACTCCTCTAACAGTTTCACATCTTCCCTTCTAAATACATCCCAAAGAGCACCACCACCTGTATCTCCTCTCTCATTTGAACTAGATTCCCCTTTGTAACCGCCAAACCCATTACCAAAGATTTTCATTCTTTTCTCTCCCATCTTGACTCATGTGTCTTCTCTTTAACTTCTCAATTGCTAACTGCTGCTCCCCACTAATTGATACATCCGCAGTGTGTGTCCATATATTCACCTTAACCATTACACATCAAATTTATAATCATACATGACATTGGTGACCATATGATATATATCTATCTATGTATAATAGGGAAAACTGCACCCAGTAGTAACCATTATGAAACTGGTTATTATTTAGTGAACTTTTTTCGTCACTATTACCTCCTATTTTAAGTTAATTTGAAGAAAAAAATCACTAAATAGTAACCAAGATTCATATATGTTTCATTTGCCCTACTTATTTTTAAAAACTTTTAACATTTATAAGAAAAATGATACAAGATTGGAACACCTAATGAATGTTACTAATGAAGGTTGATTACTTTAGAGGAACAAAAAAACTTTGAATGATTTTAGCAGGACACTTAGGAAACTTGGTTACTATTGTGTAAAGGTACCCCATAATAATAATGTATATAAATTGGGATTGGAATAATACCGCATCTGACATATCACAATGAAGTTTGGTCACGGAATCCCCTCTCCCAAGTTCTTGGCCCATTCCATATGCAATATATGTCTTGGGCATAAGATCGGGTTTTAAAACACCGGGTGGTAACTTGGCAGCAAGATTGAGAAAACCCTTCCTTGGATCAGTGTATTCTCGAAAAGGCAAAGCATTGATGAACTCATCACAATGGCGTGGCAAAAGATCTTCCAACTTATCAGATGGTGGAAAGTCTTTGAGCTTCAGCATCTCTGGCCATGAATTCAAATATTGTCTTCCTTCTGTGTAGCCCTTGAAAAATTTTCCAAGTACTGATTTCAACCTGCATAATAAGTACATTAAGTCGATTATTATGCAAACAAGAAGAAACAATCATACCTATATATAATGAGTAGAATTACCTCACAACCAGCCAAACAATCAATAGTTTTGACTTCTGACATCTTTGAACTGAAATTAGGATCCACATGTTCACATAATGCACACCACATTACCATCGGCTCCCAGCTTAAGCCACGTGTCTGCTCTAAGACATCTTTTACTATTACCGGTTCACCTTTAGACCAGTGGTGTCGGAAACGGATAAACTCATCTTTCCTCGAGACATCTTTGGACGAAGGGCAATATAGGTAATTGTCATCTGATCCTTCCCTGTTAGCTGCTTGGAAATACATATCACCACCAGTTTCCAATGAAATCGATTCAAGATTTGGTTGAATTATACTGAAGTTATTTAATATATACTCTGCTCTTGTTTCCAAGTTTGAGATCCAGCCTTCTTGAAAAATACACTTGAGTTCCAATAAAGAAGCACCACATCCGCCAAGTTCTTTTGGAGGACAAACTAAACTCCCATCTTTTTCAGCTACCCATTTCACCAAAGAATCAGATTGGGTAGTTGAAATATTATCACTAAAAGTGTCGGGCAGTGGATCCCCCCATGCATATAGTCAAAACCTCTGAAGTAGTACCCAAAATCTACTTTTCTTTGATCTATAGTTTCGTTATTTCGTATTTCCCAACAGCAATTAAGACAGAGCTCATATGAGCATTTTGAACAACTTCTATGGAGATCAATAATTGATGTTGAGCAGTGGTTGCTGGTTCAAATAAAGCAAGGGCCCACAGAATAAGTTATTGAGAAGGATGTAGTTATGCATATATATCATACAAAGCTACATATAAGAAAAATACCAATAGACACGCTCATCACTGTAACAATCCGCCATCCCAATTTTAACTGAAGACTGTGATACCCCTACATTGGAAAAGGAATATCTTCACTAAGTTGAAGGTTTTTTAATGAAATAGGAAATATTGTTTAAATTTCAGATGACCACCTTGAGCAAATGTTTCCACAGATATCTCCACTTCTTGTTCTTTACGGATTTGTTTAAGAAAAGGAAGGAGTGAATTGATTAAATAGTGCAGATGCTGCAACTTCACATCATCAATATCTATTTTCGGAATCTGTTTTTCAAAAGAATCAACATTTTAGCAAATGAATTTATTCTGCATTTTCCTGTTTGTAGAATACATCAGTTCACAAACCTTAATGTTGGACTGTAAGCACGAGTTGCAATTGCAGTTTCCACAACAAAATGGGCATAGCTCTGCAATTTCTTCTTTTGACAATTGAGGATACCTGAATATTCAAGAAATGCATTTGATTGATGATGAAAACAAAATCATGCATTGCAATTGTATAGACAAAGAAATTGGAACAAAAAACTCTCCTAAAGGGTGGTTTAGAGATTTACCATTGCTTGATGCACCGGATACAATATACTTTTCTTTTACACTTGGTGCAAGGAACAACGATTTTTCTGTCAGTTCTCTTACATTAGTGGCACTTAAACCGCTCATTTCCAATTTTACTACTTCTAGTAAGATTGGATTTCACAAAAATCACTTGTTTTCTTTCTTTTACAAAATCATTATTTCTCTGAACATTATTCAATTTTACTACTTCTATTGACCTAGAAAATGCATCTTCATCTTCACTTACATTTTCACCTCCATATTCATATTCACAGTCTTTATAACGGAAACCATTTCTAACAGCTCTGTTTCTATTAGAAACAGTCCGATGCTTTCTGAATGTATGGCCATCATGTGGCCCAAAGTTGACTCGTCCTTGATTGCAGTGCTTGCTTAGTTTCCCATATGGAGAGAAGGCATCATCATCATCGTCATTCTCATGATTGAAGTATATCTTGTTGCTCGAGTGTTGTGATCTTCCAGCCACAGCGTTCTTGCTCAATTTTCTTTCTTTTAGAGTTGATGAGCCAACTACGTGAAAATCTCTAGTTTCTACGCAGTGAGTGTGTTTCTTAATAAGAGTTCTTGACCTTTTCATTTGTGGCCCCTCATAGTTGTGTTTGATGCAATGAGCTCTTGAACCTTTCTCTTTTTTCCAATGCCAAGAACACAAGTTGAGACTTTTTTCATTGTCTTTATTTCATTAGTAGAATATTGTCTTTCATTAGGAATTAGCATATCCATATTCACTGTCGACACAATAGAAAGAAACACATTATTATAAAATCTAAATGGTACATTTTATAGTAATGTCACTTAGAAGTGCATATAGGACCATGATCAAATTGATTGAATCTCCAACTTGAATTTTATCATAGAACACAAAACTAATATATGTAAGTGTTATTATCACAAAAGTTTTGCACACCCATATAGAAATTTCAAAGTTAGTTCATTATCCATAAACATAATTCTACACACGAAAACATGCATCATATGACTCGATACTTAGTTCAATAGAAGTTAAGTTAAATAACTAAAATACTACTGAATGATCACACACCAAATGAATCTATTGATGCTCAAACACAAAACTTAATTTACTGAAAAGGAAAGCAGGAACTTATTGCATCATATTGAGGGTTTCAATAGAATCACAATAAACTTTAAACATTGGTTCTTGGTCCAAGAAAATAAACCTTTCTGGAAGAAATTGTTGTCAAATTCACAGAATCAACAATCTATTTATCGATACAAAAACACATATTTTATTTTTAAATTCGCAGTAGCATCCACTCAAATATATATGGATATATACATGATCGTATGTATAATTGACAACAAATGTAGATACACGAAAAAAAATGATTATAACAACAAATAGAACTCACCGAATTCTTTGATTTTAGCTCACGAATAAAAGAAAATCATGAATGATTCTGCGTTAGATCAAATCGAAGACGATTTTGGTGGGTTTCGAAAATACGTTAATTACTATTTAATGTAATTTGACTTTCATTTACTATTTGATTGTAAATAAAAGTTATATAATTAGATTTCAAAGTTTCTTATAATAAGTAATAATTTAAAATAAATGTGTTTTATTAGTATAATTAGTATTTTCTTTAAAAATATATTATTATTAAAAGATAAAGGTGTATTTAATAGGAGAGAGAGACGGGAAAAAATGATGAGAATGAATGTGGAGGCGACACGTGGCATGAAAAAACCTTTATTTATTATATAATATAGATTCTTCTTTTTTTTAAAGGGCACGCTATACATAAATCTTGGAAAATATTATTACGTAAATCTCAATAAAAAATAATAAATTTGCCATTTATAAGTAAAACAGTAAAAAGGTTAAGATGAAGAATTTATTTATTTTATGTTTAAGAAACCGCATTGAAGTGATCAATGAATGTCTACTATGATTTATCAGCTAAATATGTGTCTTGTACTTTACAGTAACATAATTATGAAAATCATTCATGGCTTATGCTTTTCTTGAATGATCTCCTCGCCAGGCCAGGCCTCGGGACGGGGCTGTCTTTTAGTAGGAATGATGACGACCCCATCCTCGTAGTGATCATCAGACCCCTCATCCTTGAAAACGGGATGGATGTAAGCATTCTGAAGGTAGCCTTTTAGGTTCATCGGTTCCCTTACTCGGTCAAGAGTGTCTTTATTCATGGCTTCCTGAAAACCCAAGCGTTACATGACTGCAGATAAAAGTAGTTAAAAAGGACTTAATTCCCTGCATACCTGTAATGGGTATCTGATAAACGCTGGTTCGAACCGACCCTTACAGTAGATATGGAACCCGATTGTCAGAACTGGAAGTGCAAGGAGAACCGGGGTGGAAGCAGCAGCGTGTTTTGTACTCAACAACCCCATCAGAAGTACCTGTGAAATGATCAATGCGGTGATCACACGTCCGTGGACATCAGGCCAGAACGCTGCTCGGCTTTCGTATTTTGGGTTGTATACGTTGATTACCTGCATCTCAACACAAATTAACATCTTATATATAATTTAAGATCTTTAATAACATCTATCAATAAAAACGAGCTTCTTTTACCTGATGACGATAGCCAACAAATGCTAGCCCAAAGAAAACCAAGATAAATGGAATTAACAGCGGTGTGACCACTGCGTAAACAAGGCCGATGAGAAAATAGAATTGTATTTGAGGTTCTCCTGTGTTGAAACCGATGCTTCCCGGGTTCATGGCCCTTTCTCTATCCCTTTCGGTTTTAACTAAGAAAATATTTTTTAAATGATATATTACTAAAGGTTTTAACCGCAAAACCTCTCCAGCAGTACCACTCCACCCATCAACCATTATATATGTTATGAAGAAGGTTGCTTTCATCGGTATCGCGATGCCAATTATTTCAGGAATCCTGATATGTAAAATTAAGTCATGCAGCAGATCAAAGTGAGAGAGAGAGAGCCATAACGTGCATACCGATTTGCTGGCTGATTTAGAAATGTACTGAGCTGTTCAAATGCTGCCCCTGCGATAATACTACCGAGAAACACATTAACGAATTTGAAAAGATAGTATCTGGAAGCACATCTCCTCTCCAGTCGTGATTTACTCAAAAATCCTTCAAATTTAGACATCATCATTAAGATTTTTGGTAGCAGCATGAGGAAGATCTTCAACACAATCCCAGGTAGGAAACCTTGGATGAATGACTTGATCAGTTTTCTGCATGAAAGCTTCTGTCAGTAGATGCTTGTTAATTTGGACCAAATAATAAGCAGTGGGAACTTACATATTGATTATGGGCTTAAGGAAGGGTACAGCCTTCTCGATACCTTCAATGTTTGCAAGTGATTGCACAAACGCGATGGGGATCATGTAAAAGAAAGTGAGAAAAAAGAAGGCCACGCCCATAATAACCTTGCGAACAGTGAGTGAGACGTGAGGAATAGGAAGGTTTTTCCAGTATACATCACGTGGCTCGGGAGCCCATTCCGTCAACCACAAAGTCGGGTTTCTAACTTGTTGCGTCTGAGCACAAACAGCAGCTCCCCAACGAGTTTTGAAGGACACAAATGCTACTGGCATGATGGATTTCGGGTTATTCATCACATTTTTTCTCTCTTCTGCTATCTGTATAAAATTAAGAATAAAATCTCTTGTATAATCTCACTAAATACTGAAAAGATTGATGATTACCTGGTTCGAAAGTTTCTCAATTTCAGTTTCATGATGCTCGATGGCATCAACTTTCGCTCCCCAAAGTCCAAGAAATCCAGTCTGTTAACCAACCTTGTTAGCTTTCTTTATACGAGAGATGACAAAACAATCGAGAGGCATATGAAAGAAACGCACTTTCATCGTAGGTCGTTTTGTCGGCTTTTTTGAGTACTTAATCTGGTAGTAGTCAAGCCAGTTTTGCTTCTTTTGTTTCGTCTTAACGAGCTTTGCAAGCTTGTTTGCATTACAAACAACCTGCAAATCATCAACTTTTATTCTTGTAACACGGTCCATATGATATAACAAATAACAGCACCAACTAAAAATATGCACTACTTTTTTGTATTTTTTTTATTTTAACAGCAAAAAACACATAATATGCACTACTAAACTTGATTATCTAGGGTATCAAGGCATATACAAGCGTATACCTGATGAGTGAGATAGTTATCGTGATGGTTCACAAGAAAGAAGTTCTCAACAGTGTCGCTAACTGACTCTTGATCATCTGGTGGGATGTTCTTCACAAGAACCTGTGAAAGATTATTTATGCCTCAAATGTTAGAGAAAACAAAAGGCGGCATAATCATATATGTGTCAACTTACAGTAAACTGATCAGGGCGATATTTTTCTGATTGGAGAAAATAAAATCTCATATTTGCAACAGTCTCATACTCTTTCTTCAACATAAAGCATGTCCAGATCATAACAAGGTAAGCCATTGCTACATGTGCCCAAAACCTGCAATCAAGCATAAAACATTAACGGGCCAAAATAAACATATCAGAAAGGTGAGATTTCCATGCCTGGGAGACGCGTGCGGAATGTTTGATATAGAAAGCTTATCAATTTGGCTATAAGTTTCTTTGGAGTGCTCTAGCGTTTTGTTGGTCCAATTAACTGGTATCAATATAGCCCATGTAAAGAAGAATATAGGAACGAATATCTTTAACCTGCATACAAGTTAAAAAGGATTAATATGTTTCCATCATGCATATTGAAATTTGATCTAAAGGAAGGAAAGTGAGGTAGTCTGCATACCCCAGCAAGTAAATCCTCAAATACACAGCTGAATCCAAACCGGCATGATCAATGAGCTCAGATTGTGGCATTGTTAGTGCATCGGGCACCCAATTAAGAAACTTGAAGTAGGATCGATAATCCAAATTGACAAACTTTCTTACAAATGTTCCAGAGGATGTAGGACTTGTTCTTAAACCCTTGATATACCACTTTGGAAAGTATACTCTGTCATTCACAGGTTGAAGGCGAAGAATAGCAAATGCTATAAGGAAAATGAGTGCAGTAATAATATTAATGGCTGCTGCAAGGGCGATATCCCCAATTGTAGCCATCTTTCTCTAAAAGGATTTTCAGTCTTCCTGTTTTACAAGGAAAATGAAACCAAATTGGACAATCAGAATCAATTGCTTAGAGGTATCAACAGTAGAAAACAATCCTCATCATTGCCCAGTTCTATCTCAAGTATTTTAGCAACAAAATTATTTCTTACTTAAAAAAAAGATTATGATTTCAAGATTATATCATATAATGATGATGAAATTCTTTATTTTTAAACACATAATATTTTTTTAGTTTTACTATCCCCTAAATAACATAACATATATAGTAGAATGTTGAAGAAAACGTTTAGGGAAAAAACTTACTCTTTAGGCAGATATTTGAAGTTCCATCCCAGTATTTGAAGAAAGTGAAAATCCATATCCATATGAGAGAGAGATTGCTTCAGAGTTGAATGAAAGCTAAGAACAATTTCCATTTCTGTAACTGCAAAAAAAGCATACTTTTACTTTGTATGCAAACAAGATCATTCAATTTAATTAATTAATATTGAATGAAAAGAAGAAGAAGAAGAAATACATATATAATTGGAGAAGAAAGCATGAAAGAGAATATATTCACACTGGAATGGAATGGAAGAAAGGAATGTGACAAACATGTGTTTTTGCCCCTTTTGTTTGCGTCTTACCTCCTTGTACTTTTTACGACTGGTAGATTCAGATAATCAATTTTAAAGATATCAAATTTTTAGAAGTTTTATTCGATCGAAACCGAAAACCGAACCCGAACAAAATTAGTGGTTCCAAACTGAATTCGGTTCGTTTTGACCCAATATGCCGAATTCAACACATGACATTTGTTTCCAACCTATTTTATTATATAGACATTATATATTTATCTATCATATATAATAAATAAAGGTTTTCAGTGCCACATGTCGCCTCCATATTGATTCTCATCATTTTTTTTCCGCCTCTCTCTCTTATTTAATGCACTTCTATCTTATTTAATACATTTTTATCCCTTATTATAAGAATTTTAAAAATTAATTATGTAACTTTTATTTCTATCAAATAATAAATGAAAGTCAAATTACATTAAATATTAACGTATTTTTGAAACCCAATTATATATTAATTTTTATATACTTTGAGTTTGTTTCTATCCTTAGTATATGTAATATATTTTTACACCTGTAAAATATATATATAAAGATTTAAAAATTTTATATATTGATATTTTTCAACCCGTGTGTAAACACGAGATCTAAACTAGTATACTTATAAACACTGACTCAATTCAAACTCTTAACCTTCCTACATTATACGAGTCGACTCTCTTTACAATCTAGTGAAAGAAAATATGATGATTAAACTATTTTTACCATTCCAAATCCATACTATATAAAAATAAAGGTTTCTCATGTCACGTGTCGTCTTCATATTTATTATCATCAATTTTTTTCCGGCTCTCTCTTTTATTAAATACACCTCTATTTTTTCAATAATAATATATTTTTAAAGAAATTACTAATTATACTAATAAAAACACATTTATTTTAAATTATCTCTTATTATAAAAAACTCTGAAATCTAATTACCAAGACTTCATTAAAATGGGGAGGTTATGGGTTCAAATCCCACTTGTGACAAAAATGGGTTCCAGGTTGGGCAAGTAGGTTTTCTCACCTATAGTTGGTTTTCTCCTGAAGGTGGTGGAGATGATCGGGTGAGCCAGTGGCCTGTCAGTGATCCAAATTGTTGTTAAAAAAATAGTAAATGAAAGTCAAATTACATTGAATAGTAACTAATGTATTTTCAAAACCCAATTATATATTAATTTTTACATATTTTTGGATTCTGTTTTCTATTGTTAGTATATGTAATACATTTTTCCACTTATAAAACATATATAAAAATTTATAAAATTTATGTATTGATATTTTTCACCCTGTGTAGTACACATGTTCTAAGCTAATATAAATATATATATATATATATAGGGAATGGATCATTTGAGAACTCCTAAATATTTTGAGAACTCGCGAGAACTCGTCAAAAAACCAATCAAAACCATTATTTGTTGTTTTACTACCTTTATTATTAGAATATAACATAAAAAAGATGAATTTTATATGTAAATTTACATCTACTCATATATTAAAAAAAATTCTACACATATATAAGTTTACCACTTACACATGTGTAAGTGTTTACCATTTACACATGTGTATAAAATTTTTTAAGAATAATTTAGAGAGAAGAGATGAATTAATTAGAGAGATAAATCATTTTTTATGTTGTATTTTAATAATAAAGGTAGTGAAAACAAAAAAAAATGGTTTTAATTGGTTTTTTAACGAGTTCTCGCGAGTTCTCAATTATTTATGAGTTTTCAAAAGATCCTAACCCTATATATATATATATATATATATATACATATATATACTATCTAATAAATAAAAGTTTTTCATGGCACATGTCGTCTCCATATTCATTCTCATCATTTTTTCCCGTCTCTCTCTTATTAAATACACATCTATCTTTAAATAATAATATATTTTTAAAGAAAATATTAGTTATACTAATAAAACACATGTATTTTAAATTATCTCTTATTATAAGAAAATTTTAAAATCCAATTATGTAACTTTTATTTTCAATCAAATAATAAATGAAAGTCAAATTAAATAGTAATTAACGTATTTTCAAAACCCAATTATATATTAATTTTTATATACTTTGAATTTTTTTTCTATCATTAATATATATAATATATTTACACCTGTAAAATATATATACATAAATATTTAGCAATTTGATGAACCAAATGGAAGTCATAAGAAAACGTTGGATGGACAGAAAGCCACATGAAAGATGAACTATTTCATATGCTTTGCTTGCAGATATTAAAGCAACCTTTTTAATGGAGATTCTCATAATTTTTAAAAAAATTTACAGTTTTTATCCTTTGATTCTATCAAAACTAGTATGTTTCGTCTTTTAACTTGAATAATTACACTAATAATCCTTTACGTTTAGGGTATGTTATGAACTCTGTCATTTCCACTTACCGACGTTAAAAGTGTTGTTAGTTTTTATTAAATAACCAGATTTTCAACTTTCATCCTCACATTTTTTGTATACACCTAATTGGCTTTGATTTTGAATTTCCCTCTAACTATTCTTTTCCACAAGTGAGATTTGTTTTCCTTTTATTTCTAAAAACTTTATTCATTACTTACAATTAACAATCCTTACTTCTCTATCCTCTTATCTCTAGCTAAATATATAAAAACAATTTATTTAAATTCAATGATTGTTTAAATTGTTATTAAGTTAATTTAGTTTTGTAGCTATGGCGTTTATGGTTATTTACGTCTAGAATTAATTTAAAAAGTATAAGTAGACTATTAAATTAAATAATAATTGGAGTTAACTTAGGTAGTTTAACTTTATTATCTACAAATACAACTTCCCTTTTTGAAGTTTTGTTCCACTAATTAGATTCATTGGTTGACAGCCAACTTCCTGATCTAGGGATTGATGGGACATTGGGGTACATGTTGTGTCACTTAAAACACTGTCAGTGTAACATCACTAAGATTAATCTGCAAGATTATCATGTTATGAGTTTCTGATTCATCTTTTTGGCTTCTGTTTAAGTGGGAACAACATTCATGATGCACTCCCGTATCAGCTACCGCCAAATCTTACTAGCCTGTAATATTTAATCTTGGTGGATCTTACTTAACTGTTATCTCTATTATTCCATCTTTGACATGCATTTTCAACCTTGCAGAAATCTTGCAAACAACAATTTAAGTGGAAATCTTCCATCTCATTAATGTTTAATCTGAATTACATGTGAGAGCCACACCAGGATAAATTGCTATTTTACACAATGCTTAATTCCTATATCTTTTGGTTTTCAGGAACCTTAGTCGCAATTTGCTTGCTCAGAATATGGGAGATATATTCAATAATCTTACTAGTCTCACTACCCTGTAAGTTTCAAGTCAGACTATCTTTCGTTTGCTATTTGCATGTCCAGATGAAGTTGTATTAACTATACTTTACCGCTATTCTAATTTGCTCCATGTTGATGAAGGCATCTCTCATATAACAACTTCACAGGGGATCTACCAAATTCCCTGACTTCATTGTCAAGCATTTCAACATTGTGACCCTCTTTCTTGGAACTACTCATTACTAAATTATTGTATTATTTTGTCTGGAGCTGTAATAATGATTCCATTTGTTGCAGTCATGTGCAGAACAATCAATTAACAGGTTCTTTGAATTCCCTAGCTCGTCTACCTTTGACTCATGTGTAAGCTAGATATTCTCATGTACCATTTCATCTTGAGTTGTGGCGGTTATCTTATTCCTTTATCTTTATCACAGAAACATTGCTAACAACCGTTTCAGTGGATGGATACCAAAGGAGCTTCTTTCGGTTCCTGCTTTCACGTAAGCTATTATGTGACACATATACAAGTGTTTATATTATCCTATGCATTTATTTTGTTTCTTGAAATGAAACAGATATGATGGAAATTCGTTTGATAATGGCCCTCCACCACCATACACCACCCTCCTCCTGGTAAAGCTCATAATAACCGCAGCCATTCTCCTCCATCACGTTCACATATGGGCCCTGATGTGCCATCATCAAATACAAGCAATGGAAAGAAGTTGAGCACTGGAGCTATTTTAGGCATAAGTTTGGGTTCTGCATTCTTGATATTTTTCACAGTTCTTGTTCTTCTTTTCTGCCTTCAAAAAGGGAAAAAGATGGAAAATGTCAGAAGAACTTCCACAGTAAATCCTCCCATTATTGGCGAGAAAGGTATCTTTTTTTCTTAAATTTTTATATGCATAGGTATGCTTATTAACGAAGTGCATAGGGGTTGTTTTATGATGCTTTGATTAAATTACTAGATAAATCTTGAAACAAACTATTATACATGATACAGGTAAGTATCATATAGAATAAGGTCCTTTGAAATGATGGTATTGTTAATAAAAATCTTCTCAACCACCTAATAATGCCGTATGCAGTTAATGCAGAAATGCAAGAGCCTCTGCTCTTGATTGATTTGAAGCCCCCACCAACAGAGAACTCAACGTTTGAAAGAGGGAAAAGTGGATCTACAAAGAGAGTGAAATCCCCTATAACCACAAGTTCCTACACTGTTGCAACTCTTCAGACAGCAACAAACAGTTTCTCTCAAGACAATATAATTGGTGAAGGATCTTTAGGTCGTGTTTATAAAGCAGATTTCTCCAATGGAAAGGTACATTCATTTTTATCTATTGTCAAAAAAATTAGTGGATATTCAAGTTTATTGTGGTTATACATTTGTTTTGTCCTAGATGATGGCTGTTAAGAAGATAGATAATGCAGCATTATCACTTCAAGAAGAAGATAATTTTGTTGAAGCCGTCTCTAACATGTCACGTTTAAGGCATCCAAATATAGTTCCATTTGCTGGATATTGTGTAGAGCACGGGCAACGTCTTTTGGTTTATGATTACATTGCAAATGGCAGCTTGCAAGATTTGCTGCATTTTGCTGATGATAGGAGCAAAACCTTAACATGGAATGCACGTGTTAAGGTTGCACTTGGCACTGCTCGAGCTCTGGAGTATGTCACCATCCATATAAACGTAAAAATAAATTAAAATTTCTTTTTTTTTGGCTTTGACAGAAGCTCTTTTTCTTGACAGGTACTTGCATGAAGTTTGCCTACCTTCTGTTGTACATAAAAACTTAAAGTCCGCAAATATTTTACTTGATGAAGAGCTCAATCCTCATTTATCAGACTGTGGTTTAGCTGCCCTCACACCAAACACAGAGCGAGAGGTAATTTTGATGTCATGCTAAAGAGCCTCTCTCTGATGAGTAGTGATGTTGGTATTGGATTAAGTTTGTTGAAATTTGTACAGGTGGCAACAGAGTTGGTTGGCTCCTTTGGTTATAGTGCTCCTGAATTTGCATTGTCCGGCATATATACCGTAAAAAGTGATGTTTATAGCTTTGGAGTGGTGATGTTGGAGCTGTTGACTGGTCGAAAGCCACTAGATAGGTAAACCCTCAATGAATGATACTGATACCTTAAGTATACTTTTTTCAATATTTAAGAAATTCATTTTCTTTCCTGGTATGCAGTTCAAGAGTGAGATCTGAACAATCACTTGTAAGATGGGCCACCCCTCAACTCCATGATATTGATTCCCTGGCCAAAATGGTTGATCCTACATTGAATGGCATGTATCTTGCCAAGTCTTTATCTCGCTTTGCTGACATCATTGCCCTTTGTGTTCAGGTAAACTTACCAAAATTTAGTTCTTAACATTTTGAATTTGTAAATACTTCCATCGAAAATGCCTACACAGTCTCTACATAAAATGTCTGGCTGATTATCAAATATCTAAAATACCCTTCAATAAAGACAAATTTAAAGGATGTCTGATATAAAAATCAATGGTGTCAATTTGTTTGTGATGGTGATGTTGCAATTTTTGTGCGACGAATGGATAAAATTACCCCCCCAGTTTTAGATACATGAGAAAAAAATACTTGATGTTTTTGGTGTTGTATACATACAGCCTGAGCCAGAGTTCCGGCCTCCCATGTCTGAAGTTGTGCAAGCATTGGTTTGGCTAATGCAAAGGGCAAGTATGGTCAAGAGGCAATCTAGTGACGACTCAGGATTCATATACAAAACTCCAGATCACGAGGCGTACGAGATGTCGTATTAATATATCCAATTTCAAAGTTTTATCCGACACAAAAAACCTTGCAATTTTCACATATATCTATGCAAGGTCAAAGACTCTACATTCAATGAAGAGATCTGAGAAGGGTGTTATCAATAATCAGATCTGGAGTGTATGTAAATCTAATTCATTTCACTTGATGTTCAAGTTAAGGTAAATATATATCTGATGATAGTTTATATATATGTATGAAAATAAAGACATTTGACTTTTCTGTGTCTCTGTTTTTTAATTCTACTTGATGTTATTTTTTATTGTATCTCCAAGACGACCTCAGGTATTTTATGCATTTAAGTGTTTGGGGATTTACTTATTGGAAATCTACTATTTCTTTAGAAATAACATGTATGTGTTTTATCTGACCTTTTTAAAACTTTTATCAAATTTTGGGAGTTGATTTTCTAGAGCACTTGTTATATTAAATTTAAGCTACAATATCATCCGACACTTGTGTTTTAATACATTTTTCTATGTGGCTTCTATTATATTTTCTTTTTTTGCATAAAGTACATGAGATCCTTGATAACATCTCTATTACCCATGTTATTATAAAGCATTTATTAAGGCCTTTTCAATTTATAACTTTTTTTTTAGAACATCAAATATTACTTTAATCACTGTTATTTATATGAAACATAAGTTTTTAATTTATAAGGTATCTTTAATCATAATTTGAAGAAAATATGATATTTTTCAAATTTAAATATAGATATATGAACTTAACATTTTCATAATTAAAACTCACAGAATAAGCAAAATCTATATAGAATGCATGTGAGAGGATAATTCTCATTAAATATAAATAAATAGAGTAAAAAATAATATACGACGAGATCTACATGATTAATGATTCATTAGTCACGGGCTATAATATATATATAGTATATACAAGTCTTTCCGTCTCAAAGTTGAACTTACTAAATAAATAATTTTCTTTCTATTATAATTTAATATCCAATAAAAAAATAAATGGTTAACATATTTTTAGTACATTTTGTGCATATACTATTAAAAATATCACCCACTTCACTTTTATGTTACAAAAACACTTTTATATTAGAATACTCCACAAATATACAAACAGTTGTGAATTACATCAATTTTAATTAAACCGATTATTATATTAAGTAAGGCCGATTTGGAACGATATTCGATGGCGGAGAAAAATCATGTTATACCAAACCAAACCAAACCAAACCAAACGTACCCAGTATAATCCCACACATAGCTAACGCTATTAGTAGGGTCTGGGGAGGGTGTGATGAGAGCAAACCTTACCCCTATCCCAAGGGATAGAGAGGCTGCTCCCGTTTAGACCCCCGGCTCCATGGGAAAGAAAAAGATAAAAATATAAATAAAATTAATGAGTAATAAAGTAAAATAAATCTAACAGTAATCTAACAATTAGCAGTGTATGACTAGAGTATATTAGTCACAAGAAACACAACACACCTACAAGAAACAAGACATACGCAAAATCTTTGCTAAACAACTCTACTCTCCCACACAACGGGTCACTCATCCTAAAACTCTAATACGACGTCTCCATGAAATCCTATCATTGATCATGTCCTCTGAGAGGTGTAAATCTAGCAAATCAAGCCTAATCCTCTCATCCCACGTTAATTTCGGTCTCCCCCTGCTCCTTTTCCCCTCTACAACGAGAGTTTCCACCGTTCTCACTGGATCTGTGCTCTGTATCCTCTTGACATGTCCAAACCATCTCAATCTTCCTTCTCTTATCTTATCTGAGATACATGTGACTCCCAATCTCTTCCGAACAACTTCATTTCTTATTCGGTCATTTCTTGTATGTCCACACATCCACCTCAACATCCTTATCTTATCTGAGAAAAATCATGTTATATTTAATTTAAACCGAATCAAATATATTGTACTAATACGATGATTATTGATTGGTGTAATCTATACAATATAATAAATAAAGGTTTTTGTATACCACGTGTCGTCACCATATTCAATCTCATCATTATTTTCCCGCCTCTCTCTCTTATTAAATGCACTCAAATCTTTTAATAAATTACTAATTATACTAATAAAACACATTTATTTTAAATTATCCTTTGTTATAAAAATTTTAAAATCTAATTATGTAACTTTTATTTTCAATCAAATATTAAATGAAAGTCAAATTATATTAAATAGTAATTGATGTATTTTCGAAACCCAATTATATATTGTTTTTTACATATTTTCAATTTTGTTTTCTATCCTTGATACATGTATAGTAATACATTTTTACACCTATAAAATATATACATAAAATTTAAGAAATTTATGTATTGATATTTTTCACCCCGTGTGTATTACACTGGGTCTAAGCTAGTTAATAAATAAATATTGGTTGGGTAAAAGCTTTTATTTGTTTTTTACAGGAAAAGCCAAAAATTGTAACTTGTTTTTGCTAATAATATCACATTATAAAAAACTGCAAATTCAAAAAAGAAAAATATGAAAAGAAGTGACAGATATAAATATTTATTAATTTTGAGAATGAATTGATTCCTTTCATTTTCATCCCAAACATCACTTCCCCTCCAAATCTAAAACTGTAGCTCCTTTTATTGGGGTTTTGTAAACATGAAGATGACGAAAAAAATCAAGGGGTTCAAAACACGAAGCTGTTTAGCTATCGGGATTTTGCTCCCATTCTTCATTCTCACCAATTTCTGGATGCTTTCCCGGATCCAAGATTCCGGTTCTCTCAAATTGCGGTTTTCGAAATCAAATTCTTCCACAGTCTCACTTCCGGTAATTGTCTCAACTCAATCTCTCTAGGTTTTAGTTTTTAGGGGATCTTTGAGTTGAGTTGTCCTAAACCCTCACCGATTGGGATTTCATTTGTTTTAGTTTCATCAATCATTCATCTGCATTTTTTGCATAATTGAACTATGAATTTGTAGGAATTCTGGGTGATTCGTGATGACCGGGTATACACTAATATTCAATCAAATAAGATTCAAGAACGAATACATGAAAGCCTGATAGGAATTTCGTGTTTATTTTACTGACCAAAAAATGCATTATATATAGGGGTAAAACGATGCAATGATTCGTCAAGACGGTTATCGGTTGAAAACTGCCATAAACGTCAATTGTTCAGAAATTAACTGTTGTTTTAGTTTACTCCGGATGACCAAATCTACTCCGAATGAACAAATCTACTCCGGATGGATGAACAAGTTAGTTTGGATGACTAACTTTTAGCAGTTTTCCATTTCCGAATCAATTTTCAATGCATAGCAAAACATGAAAAAAAAAAATTTCCAGAATGACCTGGCAGCTTAACCCCAGCCAGGGCCGTTGCCCCTTAGACCCCACTAGGAGCTGCCGTCCCTAGGACCCTGCTAAACAGGGGCGTTGCCCCCGGACCTGAACAAGCTTTGCCCCCTTTGATACAACAAGGTGTCTTTAGCACTAGAAATCATAAGATCATCAAACAAGTGTGCACTCCACACTTTTCAACTTGCTTGATGTTTCATTATAATTTCTCATTTGGCCATTAAGTAAACCCAGTTACATAAAATAGCTAGATGACACTAAAATCACCAACATAATTTGTTTTTTAGCTCAACTGTTGGATGTGGCAATTTCACCTCTTAGTTGGAAACATATCATAGATCTGTCAAGTGTACGGTTTTAACAAGTGTTATATTGATAAGTCTCAGGATGAACTGAGAAAGATTGGTAAAGGAAAGAAGCCACATAAAACAGCTTATGCAAGGCTCTTATATAAAGCTGCTCATGCCTTAGCGGATGTAAGTTGTTAGACCTTAATTTTGAAGTATTTTTAGAAATGGTTTGTTGCTTATTGTGATTGGTGTTTCAGAACCAGTACAGATCTACAGAGCCCAAAGATTTGTGGCTGGAAACCTATCACGCTGTTGCTTCATTGTGGCACCCTTGTGCTGATCAACGCGTTTGGAAACCTAGTGGTCAGTATTTCCTGCTTACTTTGGGGATACTTTCCCAAATACTCAAAAGCTGACTAGTTTAAACACACCTCTTAACACATTGACTATTAGTTAAATACATCCTTTTAACTTCTTCTCAGGTCCAACTCTGCAATTTTCATTGAAAGTGGGAATATTTGTTTTTGTTAAGTTGCATATTGTATCCAAATTTGGTTCTCATATGGTGTTCCTTTTATCTTCCTTTATATTTTAGAGGGAAACAATGGCTACATTATGGTAACTGCAAATGGTGGTATAAACCAACAGAGAGTAGCTGTAAGTTGTGTCTATACTGCATGCCTTACCATTTTTCTTTTACCTTTTTGGTTTTAACCATCTGCAAACACGGATTTCAGCTTGTTATTGTATCATCATGTTCAACCTCACTCTTGGTGTAACAACAGGTCTGCAATATTGTTGCAGTTGCGAGATTACTTAACGCAACCCTAGTTATTCCCACCTTTATGTTCAGTAGTGTGTGGAGAGATACAAGGTAATGACTCGTGTTTCTTCCTTCATATTTTGATTCTAAGATGCTATATTGACTGTTGAATTCTTTTACTTTTTAGTCAATTCGCAGATATATATCAAGAGGACTATTTTATTGATTACCTGAAACCGGATATCCATATAGTGAAGGAATTACCAAAGGAGTTACAGTCACTGGATCTTGAAGCCATTGGTAGTGTGGTGAGTAATTTATCTCACACAAAGCTAGTTTTTCTCTTTTGTGTATTGTCATGAAAAATATTTGATTTCTTGACTTTATGCAGGTGACAGATGTTGATATTGCAAAAGAGGCGAAGCCCAGTTTTTATCTGAAAAATATTCTTCCACTTTTAATGAAGAATAGAGTTGTTCATTTTGTGGGGTTTGGTAATCGTTTGGCATCTGATCCAATACCATATCACTTGCAGGTAGCATATGTTCCCTCTGTTGCTAAATTCCAAAATTACAATTTTAACTTAGAAACTTGTGAAATGTGAATGTTGCAATGTTCATGGGATATTTCAGAAAGGATATTGTTGTAAATTCATTTGTATTTTCAAAGGTGAATTTGTTTAAACATTTCTTTGTTACGTGGAAACTTCATACAGAGACTCCGATGCAGATGTAATTTTCATGCTCTGCAATTTACTCCAAAAATACAAGCAACCGCTGCTTTGTTGATTCAGAGAATGCGTCAGAATGCAACGCATTCAGGAATACTGGATGAAAACCTGGTTGGACGGTTTGCAAAGTCAAAGGGAAAAGTCAAAAAAGATTTCCGATACTTGGCTTTACACTTGAGGTTTGAAATCGACATGGTAGCTCATTCTTTATGTGATTTTGGTGGCGGCGAAGAAGAAAAGAAGGAGCTACAAGCATATCGTGAAATTCATTTTCCCGGATTAGTGGAGCTAAATAACACCACTAAGTATGAATAAATCATTAGTATTTATAATAAACATTCGATTGATTATTGTGTTTAATTACATAAAAGATCATTTTCTTCCTTTTCAGGATACCCTCACCAGAAAGACTTAAGGCAGAAGGGCTATGTCCATTAATGCCTGAGGAAACCGTGCTTATGCTTGCTGGCCTTGGTTTCAAGCGTGATACACGGATATTTTTGGCAGGTGCACATATTTATGGTGGAAAATCAAGGCTGAACGCTTTAACGACACTGTTTCCTAATATGGTCACTAAAGAGAACTTGTTGTCGCCGTCTGAAATCGAACCTTTCTTGAACTTCTCATCTCAGGTATATCTAGCATTTACCTCTTTCAAACGACAAATTTACACTATTTTCAACATTTTCCATTTTTGGAAGTTTCTCAAGCTCAGATAGTCTAAGATTCATATCCATTTTGTAGTCCAATTGACTCATTAATCAACCTTTTGAAATAGAGATTGAGAAGGTGCTTATTTATATATTCAATTTCTAATATTTTACTAGTTTTCTCTACTTAAAGTTATCTGATTATTTATGGGTCAAATTATCATTTTTGATGAATCAGTTGCTACACCAATTTTAAAGTTCCCTATCTTCTTTGTCACCATGGATCACAGTTGGTCTTTTTGTCATCATTAGTCAAATTGGTTATTTTATTTGTTACTTGGGTAAATGATTTTTTACATCTTTGGGTACATTCTATATATATATTTTGCAGCTAGCAGCACTAGACTTCATAACATGTAGTGCATCAGATGTTTTTGCCATGACCGATTCAGGAAGTCAACTATCATCTTTAGTATCAGGTTACAGAGTATACTATGGTGGAGGGAAAATGCCAACAATTCGACCAAATAAACGCAGACTGGCGGACATTTTCATGAAAAATGACACAATTGAATGGAAAGTTTTTGAAACCCGGATAAGAAAAGCAGTGAGACAAAACAAACGGGTGTTTTCACGTCCTGTAGGAAGGAGTGTATATAGATACCCTCGTTGCAGTGAATGTATGTGCAATACACAAGAAGCTATTCGTCCTCCATAATTTTAATTTCTCTGATTCATTTATTTCATTACCATTTGTATGTTGTATTATGAGATAGGTTTCAATGTAAAAGTAATAGCTTCTTCTGATGAAAAGATAACTTATTCGTTGCAGTGAATGTATGTGCACATGTATTTTTTTTAATTTATGACAGTTTTAAAACTTGTATAATAATATAGTTTACAACATAATATGAAGCCACGCCCACCCTATCACGGCCCATTGCAGCCCCATGACCCAATATCACGGATGGAAGTTGGATTCACCGATGAAGGGGATGGTGGCCTGAAGAGAAACCGGTCTCCTCCGTGCAACCTCCTAGCTTCAATTTTGTGGTGGTGGTCTGAATTAGGTGGTGTTTCAGGGGGCAATTTGTCCGGAATTTGTTGCTTGTAAGGAATGATTTACTGGACGATGGTGGCAATTTTTCAGATGAGGGGGCGGATGGTGTTGGTGGTGACGATTTGTAATTTGTTCGTCTGTTTTGTGTGCGTATATATATTTTAACTAGCTTAGAACTAGCGTAATAAACACGGGTTGAAAAATTTTAAGTGCCAAATTTAACATCATCCATTTTGGGGGCTAATGGTATTATAAAAGTAAAATCAGAGCATAGGTCATCCGTGTAATTAACTCTTAATTTTAGTATTATTTTTTTAACAGTAAGGGTATTTTGGTCGGTTCGCACACGGCCAAAGTTAACGGGCATGTAATTTTCCAAAGTCGAAATTTAAATGTTTACTCTGTTAATTTGATAGGTTAATTGTTGTTGTAATAAAGGGGATAAACAATTGGATCGATTACAAATGTATGAGCAGAATGAGACGAAGATCCTTGATACGGCGGCGTTCATTGTGGTTGTACTCATCGCTCTGTGTTTTAGTTTGTTTATATCGCAATTCATTAATTTGTGAAAAACTGACTGAAACAAGTAACGAGCATTTGAAGAAAAGAAGTTAGCGAAATATTTAATTAATCAATGTTTGGGGGATTTCTTTCTGGTAAGTTGTAGGGATATGATATTAGCAAACAAAGAAAAACTGGTTGGTTGGTTTTCAGTTAGGAAGATTTTGTTGTTTTAGCTTGTGTCATTAGGTGTGGGAGATACCTCTCTCTCTTGATTGCTATAAACCACACCAGGACAAGGGTAGTAAATGAAAGACTACTAAATTGGATAAACAAATTCGAAAATCCAAAATGAAAATGAACATCTTTTCTTACTTTAGGAAGAAAACATACATATTCAAAACCACATAAATTAAGATTAATTTTACCTGAAAGCTTACATGTTTCGCCAGAAAGTCACAAAACTTTCATGTGGAATTTCACCTGAAAGTTTTACAGTTACGTTTACAAGATTCAATGGCTCCTCTACCCCCTTTTCCTCTACAGAAAAGGCTGCACACAACTCTCACTTATTTGCATTTACACTGTCACCAACAAATTATGGGTATTGGAAAACCATGATTGAACCGTTCTTAATAACCAATAATCTCTTTGGTTATGTTGATGGATCCATTCTCTGTCTAGACCGTATGTTACCATCTTGATATGATGCAGCTCTTACACCACAACCAAACCCAAGTTATCTTGCTTGGCTCTCAAATGATGCACACGTTCGCATGATCATTATCTCCATTATTTCTGAGGCATTATTCTCACAGGTTCAAGGCATTACAGCTCATGAGCTTTGTGATTCTCTTGCACGTGCCTGCGCTCCACACATTGCCTCCCGGGAGTATACGCTTAAGACACAACTTCTTAAGATTCATATTAAGGGGGATGAGACACCCCTTGCTTATCTAAGTCGTGCACATGAGTATGCATTTGAACTTGCCAACATTGGTGAACCGGTCAAAGACAAAGATCTGGTTTTTTTTTTGTTATCTCCGATCTATGTGAGGAATACAATGGCGTCAAAGATATCCGGGTCAAGTTCCAAACCCGTTATATTTAAAAAAACATTTTTTTAATTTATTTAATGAAATACAAATAAAACAATATAAACTTTGAGTTTTTTTTATTATATTGAATTAATTACACGGATGGCCCCTGTGGTTTATCCAGATTTCACTTTTGGCCCATAGGAATCAGAAATTACAGGTTTGGACCAATAGTTTGCACGATTATAACACTAATGGCCCCTGAAGTGAATGTCAGTTAAGTTTTTCAGTTAAGTGCATATAAAATTACTAAAATACCCTTTACATAATAAAAACAAAAAAGATATAACTCATTAAAAAAATTGGAACCACCAAAACCCACCCACCTCATCTTCCCAAAATCAAAACCACCTCTCCCACCAAACCCCATTAAGATCTTCAAAATGGGAAAAATCGTAACCCTTCTTTTTTGCATATCAATATCCAATTTAATCTTATCTTCCGCTCAAGATTGCAGTTCATATTCCTTCACAAACAACGCAATTTACGCCACGTGTGTCCGCTTACCGGTTCAAAACTCTCATCTCCACTGGAACTACCATCCCGCCAACGGAACCGTCGATGTGGCTTACCAGCACACCGGAGTTTCAACATCTTAGTGGGTGGCTTGGGCTCTGAACGTTGACGGGAGGGGTATGGTTGGGGCTCAAGTGCTTGTTGCTTTAATCAAATCAAACGGGTCGTTTCAAGGTTACACGTCATCGGTTACCGGCTACGGTACGGCGCTGCAACATAGTCCATTGAGCTTCGATGTGCCGGCGATCAGGGCGGAGAGAGTTGACGGCGATGTGGTGATTTATGCGACGTTGGTTTTGGAGGACGTGGGATGTTTAGATTACCGATTATTGCTGCTGTACATCCTGATCGGCCGCCGAGTCTCGAATTCCGGCGACATCCGCTTAGGGAACCTATGAATAAATATGCAATTTCATTCAACCTGATTAAGGCTGCTGTACAACCTGAAACGGGATCACAACTTACGGCGAGGAACACAGACGGAGAAACAGGAACCACCCCATCTCGTTTTTTCGGCTTTAGTTTTCAGATCCACCCCATCTCGCCGGAGAAACGGGAACATTGACGAGGCTGTGGAGATCGCACTAGAGACGGGGAAGGGGATGAGGAAGATGGTGTTGCTTACGGTTGATTTTGCTTTCGTCAACAACGAGCTAAATGTGCGACTTGAATTTTTGCAGAAAATCAAATCTGGATGCAATGTTGGTTGAGGAAGAAGAATCGTGGGGTAGGGTGGGGTTAGAGAGAAGATGGGTGTTATATTGTTTTTTTAGTTTTTAATTTATAAAGGGGTATATAGGTCATTTTAAAAATGTAACCCCGAAAGATAACTGACATCCAACCCAGGGGCCATGAGTGTTATAATCGTGAAAACTATTGGTCCAAACCTGTAATTTCTGATTCTTAGGGGCCAAAAGTGAAATCTGGATAAACCACATGAGCCACCCTTGTAATTAATTCTAATATATTCACATAGTACTTATACAACCATAATTGACAATTGTTTTAATTTTAATTAAAACTAGTTGTTTTTTACCCGGGTAATTATGCTGTAAAGACTTGTACAGTGACACTGTAGCCACTACCAAAAAACTGAAAAGTTTGTGACAGCAGATTTCGTAGGAAATTTGTCGGAATTTGCCGTTAGCGACAAGTTTCCGACAAAAACTGTTTGTCGGAAAAACCCTTGTAGGAAAAAAAATTTCCAACAAAGTTCCGACTATATTTCCAACGAATTAGCGACAAAGGTCTTTCGTTGGTAATCTCCGACAATATTCCAACGATTATATTCTTTAAGGTCTGTGACGAAATTGCGATGAGCTTCCCACAAAATAATTTTAAATATTATTAATAATAATACAAATAATAATAATAATAATAACTAATCAGTAATATTAGTATTTAATTATTAGTAATTAATTTTTTATTTATTATGATACCGACAAATTTTCGACAACCTTAAAAAAAAATTCCGACATTTTTTCGACAATTTTAAATTTTAAATTTTATTTTATATTTTTTTCTAATAATACAATTCCTACAAATTTCCGACAACTTTTTTAAAAAAATTCTGACAATTTTCCTACAATCTTAACCTTTTTTCTGGTTTACAATACCGACAAGTTTCCGACAGTTCTAAATAAAATAAAAATAAAAAACTAAAAAATTGCAGAAAAATAGCAAAAAAATTGCAGAAAAATAGAAAAAAAATTGCAGAAAAATAGAAAAAAATTGCTGAAAAATAGCAAAAAAAATTGAAGAAAAATTGGAGAAAAATTCCCAAAAAACATATTTTAATATATCAATCACAATTTACAACCAAAAAACATATTTTAACGATTACTATTACTAATCGGCTAATTTTTTCAAAATTTCTTCAAGTTGTTTTTGTACTTTTTGCTCCTTTGCATCTCGTTCGACCCGTTCTTGTTCCTGCTCTTGTTCCCTTTCAACCCGTTCTTGTTCTCGTTCTCTTTCCATTTGTTCCAAACGGTTTTCCAATTTTTCTCAGGCCTCCCGTTCTTTTTGTAGTTCAGAACGAATATCTTGGACCTAAAATTTGTTAAAACATATATACTTAATACATAATACATACTTACATACATGCATATGCTCAAAATAGGTACGAGTCAAGACGGGTTGTGCTCAAAATATGTACGGATCAAAACGAGTTGTGACCAAAATAGGTATGGGTCAAATCGGGTCGATCTAAAAAATATCAAATAAGCAACTTTCAACTTAAATGGGTCAAAATTACCCGAACCCGTTTTATGAAACTATAACAATCAATTTTCGTTATAAAACTATAACAATCAACTTTTAATTTAAATTTGTCAAAATAACCCAAATCCATTTTATGAAACTTTAACAATCAACTTTAAATTTAAATGGATCAAAATGACCCGACCCAACTTTATAAAACTATAACAATCAACTTTAAATTTAAATGGGTCAAAATGACCCGAACCCAATTTATAAAACTATAACAATCAACTTTCAATTTAAATGGGTCAAAATGACCCGAACCCAATTTATGAAACTATAACAATCACCTTTCAATTTAAATGGGTCAAAATGACCTGAACCCACTTTATGAAACTATACCATTCAACTTTCAATCTAAATGGGTCGAAATGACCGGAACCCACTTTGAAACTATAACAATCAACTTTCAATTTAAATGGGTCAAAATGACACGAACACATACATATGCATATGCATATACATATACATAAAAACACAGATACACATGCATACTTATAAACCTAACAATTTAAGATACACATACATATACATATACATACAAACACATACATATAATAATTATGATAATATTTTCCTAACCCGGCAACAGCAATGCCTAAACAAACCATGCAATGCAACACGAAAACAACGATTTCCAAAACAGATTTATATATTCTGACGATTTTCCAAAAATTTAAAAAAAAATCTATTTTTTAAATATTAAATATATAAATAACCTTATTTAATAAATATATTAAAACAATTTAAAAATAAAAAATTACATTTGTGGGAAACTTGTCGGAAATAATTATATATTCCAACGAATTTCCGACAATTTTGAAAAAGCCTATTTTTTAAATATTAAATAAATAAGTTAACTTTTTTAATAAATATGTTAAACGAATTAAAAAAATAAAAAAATTCTTTTTATGGGAAATTTGTCGGAAACATTTATATATTCCGATGATTTTCCGACAATATTAAAAAAAACCAATTTTTTAAGTATTAAATAATAAGTTAACTTATTTAATAAATTTTTTAACAGAATTTAAATATAAAAAATTACATTTGTGGGAAACTTGTCGGAAATAATTATATATTCTGACAAATTTCCTATGAAAAACCTATTTTTTAAATATTAAATAAATAAGTTAACTTATTTAATAAATATGTCAAACGAATTAAAAAAATAAAAAAAACTAATTTTGTGGGAAAGTTGTCGGAAATAATTATATATTCCGACGATTTTCCGACAAATTAAAAAAAACTTATTTTTAAGTATTAAATAAATAAGTTAATTTATTTAATAAATATATCATACGGATTAAAAAATAGAAAAAAATATTTTTGTGGGAAACTTGTCGGTGGATCGTTGGAAGTAGCTTATAATTGACGACAGAATAGCGACGACTTTATTTTCGTTGAGATTTGTCGGAAAATTGTAGGAAATCTTATGGTTACTTTTTTGTTTTTTGTTTTGTTGGAAAGTTGTCGTTAATTCGTGGAAAATTTCTTTTGTTGGTAATTTGTCGAAAACTTTTGTAAGAAAAACACATGTTTTCTAGTAGTGAGCCATCGACCATCGATTTTAAAGGTATACATATAATATGTAGCATTACTAATAAAATAACCAAAATAACACACAATTTTCGCTTCACTTTTTTTAACACCAATTTCTAGAAACCATAACCTGCACCTGTAAGATTTAAACCTAACTTTGTGTTTATGCATGATGTCTCCTTAGAAACTTCCCTTCACTATTTTCGGTATATAAATACCCCCAACGAGTACGACTCCATGTAGATAAAACATGATTTAAATGCATGTTTTAAAATATTATTTTGAAAAAAGTCTAATAGGCTTTTGTACAAAAGCATAATGATAAATTAAGAAACCCTTAAAAATCAATGTCGGTGGCCAATCCCAAGCCACCGACAAACGCTTAATAATTACCCTTTGACTTTCTTCATTTTCATATAATACCTCTCAACTTTCTAAATTTTTAAATATATACCTCGAGTTTTTAAAGTTTCCAGTTTACCTCTAGATAAAATTCTTAACTCCACTTCTCAAATTTCTAAACTCTCAAGTTTACCCCTCAAATTTCGTTTCATTTTTTGTATATTCGTTTGTAAAACTTAGTTTTTTCTATTTTTATTTTATTTTTACTTTGTTACTAACTTTTTTAAAGAATTTGTCTTTTCAATGTTAACTTCTATTCGTGAAGCAATTTATCTACTTTTTGATCCCCAGAACCGAGTCGTGGCAACTTCATACGTTTCTTTTATGTACTTAGTCACGTTATTGTCGTCACTGCAACGCGCGTAACGAGATTCACAAACTCGTCGCATCATGTGGGCTTTAATTATGTACTTAAACACGTTAATGTCACCGTATGGACCCGTCGCAACACGCGGGTCATATTTTCTAGTAAATGCCTTAAAATGCAATTTATAATAAAAGCATAATTTTACTAACTAGTTAACAATAATGATAATAATAATAATAATAATAATAGATAAAATATGTTTGTTAGGTTTTATTGTAATATTTTTTATTAGTTTTCCTCTATAATTACCATCAGCCACTGTATTTTTATATATAGTTGAGTACTTATAATATATAATACCTACTAGGGTTTTCATTATTTTATAAAAATAATAGATAAAATACATTAGTTTTATCTATTATATTTGTTTTTTCTCACTCTAGACCCTACTAATAACTTTTGTCATACACAAGATTTTACTGGGTGTGTTTATTTGTGTTAACTAAAATATATTAGTTAGATTTTATTAGAATATTTTTATTAGTTTTCCTCTATATATGATTACCATCATGGTGTTTTTATATATAGTTGATTACCTATAATATTATATAATACTTATTAGGGTTTTCACTATTTTATACCTAAGAGGTTTTGTCTTCTTTTCACTTTCTCCTATCTTTCACTGCGGCTACTGGCACGAAAATCATGGTTGGTCGATAACTCTCGTTCATAGTACTTCTCTCTTTTGTAACCGTTTTCTTTCTCTTTTTTTCTTACGACCACCACCATGTCGTCATATTTGTAGCTCTTGTCACATTAGCCCTTCTGTCTTGCCTCTTGTCGTTGTCGCTATAGCCTTATACTAGCATATTCATTAGTTTTTCGCTCCAATATGAGCGCATGATTTCCTCTCGCTCCGATTACGACATATGCATTGTTTTTTGCTCCAACCTAAGTGTCTAATTTCCTCTTGCTCCGACTAGAGAGTATTAAGATATAATATATTAGTTATGATTTATTATAATATTTTTACCATAATTAGAAAATATAATTTTATTGATCTTCCTGTATAATTATCTTGGTTCTATTTATATGTATAATTAATAATACATAGTGTTGGCGAACTTAAGGGGGCGAACTTATTAAGTTCACACGGTTCAGTTAGCGGTTAGCTTTGTTAGTTTTCTTTCCTTGTATAAAAATAGTCTCTTTGTAATCATTATTAAGTTATCAATGAAATCATTCATTTTTATCCCCAATCATTCTCTCTCTTTTTCATTATCTCGTTTATCATTCTCGCTTGTTTTTAGCGTTCATCCACGATATCATAACATGGTATCAGAGCATATATGCTCGATTATGTGATTTTCTTCTCTTATTCCGCACTCGTTCTTCGTTTTTTTCTTTCGTTTTCTCATTATTCGTGTCGATTGGAGTTCGTTTGATGTTTTGATCCGTTCAAAACTTTCCTTTTATGTTTCTGATCATTCCTACGGTTTGATTTCTTCATATACGCTTCTGATTTCAAGTTATGATGATTTCTGGATCGTTTTCACGTTTTTCTGTTCGTGCAGACGAACTTGTTAAGTTCTCTTTCCGGCGAACTTGTTAAGTCCTCTTTTCAGCAAATTTGTTAAGTTCTCTTTTTAGCGAACATATTAAGTTCTCTTTTCGGCGAACTTGTTAAGTTCTCTTTTCAGCAAATTTGTTAAGTTCGCCTTCCTCGGTATTTTTTTTCTTTCTCAGTTTCGTTTATTTGTTTCTCTTGTCACGCCTAATACATCTGATCCTCCTATCATTGTTCCTATGGATTCTTCTAATCCTTTGTTCTTACATTCATCTGATCATCCGGGTCTTTTACTTGTTTCTAAAACTTTTGATGGGTCTGCGTTCGGATCTTGGAAATGTGCCATGTCCAATGCCTTATCTGCAAAGAACAAGATTGGTTTTGTTGATGGAACTGTTGTCAGACCTCTTTCTTCTCCTAATCTAGAGCTATGGAAAAGATGAAATGATATGGTTATTTCTTGGATTCTTAACACTCTCTCTGGTGATATCAGTGAAAGTGTTTTGTATGTTGAGACTGCTCGTCAACTTTGGAACGAGTTAACTGACCGGTATGGACAGAGTAATGGGGAAAAGTATTATCAATTGCAGAAGTCTCTTTCTGATCTTTCTCAAGGGAATGATGATGTTGCTACTTATTTTACCAAAATCAAGTCTGTTTGGGATGAGCTTAATGCAATCGAGCCTATTCCTCCTTGCACCTGTGGTAATTCCAGATTGATGGCTAAACGCGAAGCAGAGATGCAATTTTTTATGGGTCTTAACTCTTGTTATGACATGATTCACGGGAATATTATCATGATGAAGCCTCTTCCCTCAATCAATGACGCTTATGCCTTTCTCATTCAAGATGAAAAACAGAGGGAGCTTCATTCATCTGCCTAGTTTATTCCTTAGAATGCTTCTATGAATGCTTATGTGTAGGTACCAAAGAGTTATGGTGCTCATAAAAGTTCAGTTTGTTCTCATTGCAAAAAGTTGGGTCATGATGCCAGTAAATGTTATCGCTTAATTAGGTTCCCAAAAGATTTCAAATTTACTAGACCCAAAGCTGCTGCTAATGCTGTTTTTGATGTTGGTGTTACTGTTCCTGCTTCTAGTGCACCTACTGGTCTTTCTTCCAAAAAGTACAACAATCTGCTGCAACTTCTTTAGCAGAATTCTGGGGTTCAGGGTGGTGTTCCGACTGTTCAACCACACAGCTTTGCAAATTTTGTTTGTATTATTGCTTGCAATTAGACTACGGTCGACACTACTTGGATCATTGATACCGGTGCAAGTAATCATATGTGCTTTGATTTCAATTTACTTTCTGATGTTCAATTGCTTAATTCACCCGTTTATGTTCTTCTTCCAAACTGGCATGGCTTGAGTGTTATGCAAGTCGGAATAGTTAATCTCACCAAGACGTTTTCTATCTCTAATGTCTTCTTTGTGCCTCAGTTCAAGCACAATATTTTATCTATTCCTAAACTTTGTAGGGATACAAAGGCACTTGTTTAATTTTCTAAAACTTCTTGTTTCTTGCAGGCCCCTTCACTGAGTAGTCCGTTAGTTCTGGGAGATCTTCTCAACGGACTTTATCTTTTGCATCCTAATAAACTTTTCTCTGTTAAAGTTGATTCCTTTTCTCACTGTAATTCTGTTGTCTCTTTGAAACTTTGGCATCATCGTCTTGGTCATTTACCTTTGTACAAAATTAAGCAATTGAATGTTTTTACTGGTGATCATGATTGTTCTATTCATGCTTGTTCTGTTTGTCCTAAGGCTAGACATCACAAACTGCCCTTTGCTACTAGTAGTATATCAAGTTCTCAAATGTTTGATCTTATTCATATTGATACGTGGGGACCGTATCGATCTACTACATATGATGGATATAAATATTTTCTCACCATTATTGATGATTTTACTAGAACTACTTGGACTCATCTTTTGACAACTAAAGGTAATGCTTTTAATATTCTTCAAGGGTTCATTGAGATGGTTGAGACTCAGTTTAGTATCAAAGTGAAGCATGTTCGATCTGATAATGCTTTTGAACTTGGTTCGGATGTTCATCATGCCGAGTATTTTAAACAAAAGGGTATTATTCATCAAACTACTTGTCCTGGAGTTCCTCAACAGAATTGGTTGGTGGAACGGAAACATAAGCATCTTCTCAAAACTGCCCGTGCTCTTATTTTTCAATCCAAGTTGCCAATAACTTTTTGGAGTGAATGTGTTCTTACTGCTACTCATTTGATTAATATTTTCCCCACACGGGTTCTCAAGGGAAAATTTCCTTCTGAGATGCTTTTTGGTAAAGCTCCATCATACACCCACCTTCGTACTTTTGGGTGTTTATGTTATGCATCTAATTCTACACCCGGAAGAGATAAATTTCAGCCTAGAGCTCAAGCTTGTATTTTTATTGGATATCACTTTGGAAAGAAAGAATACAGGATTTATAATCTTGACACTCGACAGGTTCTTGTTTCTCGGGAGATGACTTTTCTTGAGCACATTTTCCCTTCTTTACATTTGTCAGATCCTTCTTTTTTGTTCCCTTCTCTAAATGATTTGTTTGAGGAGACTGATCCAGCTGTTGTTCCTTCATCTTCTTCAGTTGCTCCTGAAGTTGATTCTTCTCCTCCTCCTGTTTCTCCTCCTCTTGAGCTTAGGAGATCTTCTCGTTCTTCTGTTCCTCCTTCTCATCTGCAGGATTATGTTTGTAATTATGCTTCTTCTGTTGATTCATCTTGCTTTCATACTTTGTCAAGTGCCTACCAAGCTTCTCATTTTATTAATCTTGCTGATCTTTCTCCTGATTCTCAGCAGCTCTTTCTTAATCTTGATTCTGTTCAAGAACTTTCTTCTTATCAGGAGGCTGCTAAGCATCCTACTTGGCAAGAGGCTATGACTAAGGAGATTAATGCCTTGGAATGTAATCAAACTTGGGAGGTTATGCATTTACCCAAGGGTAAAAAGGCTATTAAGTGCAAATGGGTATATAAAGTCAAGTATAATGCTGATGGCACGGTTGAACGTTGCAAAGCCCGTTTGGTTGTTCGTGGTGATACTTAGAAATCCGGGATTGATTATAATGAGACTTTCTCTCCTGTTCCTCATTGGGATGCGGCATGGCATACTCTTCGTCATGTCAAAGGCACTTGTTCTCAAGGGTTGTTCTTTAATGTTGATCCTGATATGTCTTTGTCTGCTTATTGTGATTCTGATTGGGTGGCTTTCCCTAATACTCGGCGTTCTGTCAGTGGCTACTTCATTTCTCTTGGGGGCGGTCCTATTTCTTGGAAATCCAAGAAGCAAGCTATTGTTTCTCTTAGCTATGCTGAGGCTGAATATCGATCTCTCCGTCGTGTCACACAGGAACTTGCTTGGTTGACTCGGTTATTTGTGGAGTTTAGGCTTGACAATCTTACTCCCGTTTCTCTTAAATGTGATAGTTAGGCGGCCATTCATATTGCTAAGAATCCAGTTTTTCATGAGTGAACTAAGCATATCGAGTTGGATTGTCATTTTGTCCGTGAGAAGCTTCAAGCCGGTTTGATTCTGCTTTCTCACACGCGGACTTCTGATCAACTTGCAGATTTATTCACTAAGAGTCTGGCTGGTCAACCGCATTCTAATATCATTTCCAAGTTGTGGTTGTATACGCCTACAACTTGAGGGGGCAGTTCAGTTAGTGGTTAGCTTTGTTAGTTTTCTATCCTTGTATATAAATAGTCTCTTTGTAATCATTATTGAGTTATCAATGAAATCATTCATTTTTACCCCCAAACATTCTCTCTCTTTTTTCATTCTCGCTTGTTTTTAACGTTCATCCACGATATCATAACACATAGCAATCTATAAATAATAATAACAAACACAGGTGTCAAAAACAGAAAGAAACCTTCTAAAATGCAAGTTTTTACAGGAAAAGATGTAATGATAAAATAAAAAAATGGATGTGTAGTCTGCATTGAAAAAGCAAGTCAAGTGACAATGGATATGATGTTTTAGAACAGCATTCCATTCAATAACAGCTAGCAAAAAAATATCCAAGTGTAGAATATGAACATCTAAGGCAGTGGAATATAGACGTACCCGACCCGGATGATGAGATGATGTAGACCCAGAGCCTTTGGCAGACCATAACTTTTAAAAGGGTCCCACACTCCCTATAATTCGTACATGTTTTGCATGAGTCCTGTTTCAGTTTTTCTTCTTAATATCAACCACTTTTCCACTTCCTCTCCTCTATAAATTAGGCCCCGAAGCCCTGTTCATTCCACACACACTCATCTCACATATTAAACACACACTCATTAATGGAGGAGGCATTCCCAGTTGTGAACATGGAGAAGCTCAATGGAGAAGAAAGAGCTGCAACAATGAACCTAATCAATGATGCTTGTGAAAACTGGGGATTCTTTGAGGTATGTGAATTAATTAAAGTCTGCTTGTTATATACTAATGAGTTTTAGTTTGAAGATTGTGAATCATGAGATCTCAACTGAGCTTTTGGACACTGTGGAGAAGATGACCAAAGGGCATTACAAGAGGTGCATGGAGGAGAGGTTCAAAGAGATGGTGGCTAGCAAAGGCTTAGAGGCAGTTCAGAATGGAATTCATGATTTGGACTGGGAGAGCACCTTCTATCTCCGCCATCTCCCTCAATCCAACATTTCTGACCTCCCCGATCTATACAGGTACGTACCCATTCGATCACAAATATCAAACGACATATATACTTACTAGCCAAAGGGCATGTGGCCTAACAGTACCAAGACTAGGATTAGAGGGTTATTTACCGGCTAAAAGTGATTGTTATTCTGATTTCTTAATTGTTTAGGGTTAGCTATTAGATTTTGGTAAGTAGTCAGTGGCTGTTTATCGAAATAAATGTAAAATTACCTAACTGATCTTGATTCTTCGGAATCAAGTCATAATAATCACTTGTAAAAAAAGATAATCAAATCGCTTTCTATTTTGGGCAGGAATACAGAACAAACATGTCATTGGGGAAACCCATAATTTAATATTAGGCAGGTGATGAAGGAATTCGCTAAACAACTTGAGAATATTTTAGACATACTGTGTGAGAATCTGGGATTAGAGAAGGGTTACCTAAAGAAAGTTTTCTATGGCGCCAAGGGTCCCACCTTAGAGGTTAGAATAAAATTTGTATAGTTAAATAAAGTTATGATATTCATTTCTGGTGTGTTGACATGTATTAAATGAATAGCACTATACACATAATTCAAAGTTGTCTCTATATGTTAAACTTAATGAAATTTACACAATAATATTGTTACTGGAACTTCCCTCTAAAAGCAGGACCTATCATATATATTGATCATAATTAATAACATTGATTTGAAACCAAGAGATTATACTAAAAGTGCATACAGTTAGGAATGAAAAGAAGGATTCCGCTACCCATTTCAATTTATATGATTACAATATGGTAATATCGACAATTTCCTAGATTTGGTATTAATTAACTTTGTTTACTTTCTTTTCTAAGTCTATATGTTAATACTAGCATATCCTTGGAATAAATCATATATATAAAGGGTTGAATGTCATCCCTAACACTCCTCTCGTCTCTCCTACATCAACGCCGCATTATTTTTCCCATCTCATCTATAAACCATCGCTAAACCATGGAAATTATCATTTTTCAAATCCTTCTTATCCATAAACTTTTGGGTTGTAAAGTGAGCTAAACGACTTGTACATCAACCATGAATTCACACGGTATACTCGGCTTGAGCCATCCATCCCTATACCGCGTAAGGTGGGGCGGTGTTCTCTAGCGGTACCCCACACCACATTTGCCTTCCCGCAACGACACCCTCCCTAATTGTATCCATTACAAAAAAAAAATTAGAAATCTATGCATGATTAGTACGTGTGAAAGGCACCTGGATATACATACGCAATTAGTTTACTATATATTTACTCAACACGTACCCATCGTCACCATCTTTAATGTCATATTTATTCTCGACCTAACATTCACTTCTTTGACTTTTTGTTGTAGGTAGACAGAGAGAAAGGGAGTTTAATTCCTGGTCATGATATCGGTACACCAACTCCTGCTTCAGACACCACTGCGCTTGTCATATCACATGGCTCGTATTGCTCAATACAGGGGTATTGTGCTTGATCAAATGGACAACGTTCCAAACATGTCACATATGTCACGTCGAGACATTCATACATATCGTAGTAAGTGAAAAAGGCAATAAGACCCGTAATATGTCTATCATGCGGCCCAAACGGCGCGTATTGGGGTAAAAAAGGGCAATATGACATGTAAGGTTTTAAAAATATGTATCTAGTTTTTATACAAGTGTTTCTAAAATACTATTTACTAAATAGGTATAGTTTTAAAAATATTTATCAAAGAGTATAGTTTGATTTATTTTACTTTTAACTAACATATTATACTTTGTTATTTCATTCTAACTCATTATAGTTGTAAATATTACATACTTAATACATATTCGCAAGACATTTTATTCCTTTTATTTTTAATTCAGATACATAAAAAATAATCAGTTTTAATTAAAAAAAAATTCAACTCAAGAAATTCTTGACAAGAATACGAATAAAATATAGATAAGATGAAATCAGAAAATGATAATTATAACAAGAGGCTAGATAATTACTCATTTTATATTACGATGTGTTCCCAAATTTACTAAATAAAAAAAAGAGAAATGGGCTTAAGTAAAGAAAAGAAAGAGAATGAAAGAGAAAGATATAATATAATTTTATGTTTCAAAGTTCGAAGAAAAAGAAAAAAAAATTAGGAGGGAAGTTATATTTGTATTTGATTACTTTCTTTTCACATCCGTCAATTTTGCAATGAAAATTAGAAGAGAAGATTTTGAGGAATCTTTTATTCATTTCTTTTCATTTTCTTCCATTAATAAACTCAGAAACACAAATCTTTCTAGTTTACTTCTAAGAGTTTTTTTCTAAATGGGTGTTGGTGGAAAATTTATTACGAAAATAGATGATTTGAAAAATATTTACTAAAATGGGTGTTTTTGAAACTTTTTTTTTCACCCTTAATCTTATTGAATAAAGTTTCTTTTTAAGAATTTTTTTTTTCAAAAAAATATAGTTAAGAAAACATTTCTAATAAAAAAACATTTTGTTGGATAATGATATTTTATAAAAAGATTTGAGATATTTTATAAACGTTTTCTTTAACTATTTTTTCCCAAAAAAGTTTAAAGGAAATGTTTCTAAAAAGATTTAATAAACCATTTAAAAGAACATTTGTTTTATAGTGATTATTTTATGAAAAGTTTCTAAAAAATGCATTTTTATTTTCTAATAAAAATATTTTTTGTTATTAATATTTTTTGATTAATTAAAAACTATATAAAAAATTAAAAACAAAAACGTTTATAAAAATATACTGAAATGAAATAAAAAGTTAATTAAGAAAGACTTAAAAGATTTATATTCTAAAAAAACGTTCTAAAATGTTAAAGAAAAAGTTTATAAAAATTATAAAAAAATTAAAAACACTTTATAAAATATCACGATTTAATAAAAATAATAATAATTGATCTTTTAATTTTTATGTACATGTGGAATTTATAATTTAGAATTCTAATGGAATACTAATTGAATATATAACTCTTTTATTCTTTTTAATGTTTGAAATAAATAAAAATATATTAGTAATCCATCGGGAGCTTTCAACAATTAAGTTATTTATATATTTTAAATACATTTCGTCAACAAATTTATGAGAAATTATCTAATTGCTGAAAATTTGTATTCATAAAAATCAAATAAATTAATATTTATTTAATTAATTGACTTATCCAATAACATTAAGAGTGAGAGTGGGACTTTCCTTAGATTTCACAACTAAAACACTAGTTTGGTAAATAATTTTAAAACAACACATTTTTAGTAAATAAGTTTTATAAGAACACTTATTTGAAAAAAAACTCTACTTCTAGTTCCTTTCACTTCTCTCTTTAAAAAAAGACACGAGTACACAACGTTAGTTAAGGTAAGTTGTAATTGTGTAAATAAAAGTTTTAATAAGTATATATTTTTATCTAGTTGAATGATTATTTTTAGACGGGGAATAAAAGTTATCATCTAAAATGCAAAAGTTAAGGTAATAAATTATTATAATTTAAGAGGAAAATAATCTATATCTATAATATATAATAAATAAAGGTTTTTTCATGCCACGTGTCACCTGTATATTTATTTTCATCATTTTATTCTCGCCTCTCTCTTTTATTAAATACATGCTATCTTTTAATTAATAATAATATATTTATAAAGAAAATACTAATTATACAAATAAAACACATTTAATTTAAATTATCTCTTATTATAAAATTTTAAAATCTAAATATGTAACTTTTATTTTCAATCAAATAGTAATGAAAGTCCAATTACATTAAATAGTAATTAACTTATTTTCGAAACTCAATATATATTAATTTTTAAATATTTTGAATTTTGTTTTCTATTCTTGGTATATGTAATACATTTTTACACCCGTAAAATATATACATAAAGATTCTTATGAGTTTTTTGTATTGATATTTTATACTCCGTGTGTAGTACACGGGTTCTGTAAACTCCAAGATCTCCGGTAAATCGTGTAACATCCATGATTTTCACGCCATATTTTTTTCTATATTCATTTTGTTATGTAAACACTTGAAGCCCCATACTTGTTCAAACATAATATGTCACACGAATTATTATTTTAACATTATAATCAATTTTTTTCGAACCTTGCATGTACATATTATTTCCTTATTTTATATAACACATGTATGTGTATGTATATATATATATATATATATATATATATATATATATATATATATATATACGCAAACATTTTGTTATAATCAAAATGAAATACGTGAGTTTTAAACCATGTTTTTTATCTCTTAAATATAAACACATATTTATTTATGAATACAAATGTAAATATATATATTTTATTCTATTGAATAAATCATTATTACAATTTATAACTTCATATAAAAAAAATAGAACTTTTTATAAAGTAATAAAACAAATAATGTTTGGATTTTATGAATTTTATAAGCAATTAAAAAGATAAGTGAAGCCTTGGACTCCTTGCATAACATATGAACCCCTCTATGTGCTTTGAACCCTTTCAATGTGTTGAGCCCCCTTGTCCCTTGTTGAACCCTCGATAATGCAAGCCTGCGATTTTGACCACAGAAAAGTCAAAATCGCATTTCAAACTCATAACCCCACCCTTTTCAATCAAGATTGTTACCATACTTGACCAAATCATCTTTCCCCCAAGTCACGCACACGTTTTTACAGCCATAAAACGTCCACATTCACTCATTAATCGCTCGAAATCAATTCGCTGTCCTTTTTTTAAAACCCATAAATCAAGGCCTAATCCCACTAATTTCGTTCGATTCTCCAGCTGTTAAACGCGTTCTAATCCCTTCTAAACACCCCTTAAATAGCCACGTCCATTACACTCGAAATCATCCCCAAATTTTCACCTCTTTTCTTTCTCTCGGTTTGCACATCGACTCAAAGGGGAGGGCTTCAAACTGGAACGATTCTAGGCAGATTTGCAGGTAAACATTTCCCTTAAACTATCGCACCTCTGTTTGTTTCTGTTATCTTCCTGGTAATCGTTGAGGGTGGTTATGGGAGGGGGCTGGGTCCGACTGAGTAGTGGGGAAGAAGGGTTCTCTCGAACCCATTGTTAAATGAAAAAATTTCCGAAATTTAACAAGTCATAAGCCCAGCGCACCTCGTTAAAGCGTTGCACTTCCACGGGGCACGTCGCGGGTTCGACCCTGCCATGCCCGTTTTCATTCCTTTTTGTGGTTTAACCCATTTTTACTCCCACACACACACCTACATTCATATATATGTACCCTTATAGGGAATTAAATAGTAAAATACATATTTTAATTATAATCAACACCTACTCAAATAATGTTGACATCTATAATTTATTTTATAAATTTCCTCTTGACTCTACAAATATATAAATAAATCTTTTCGTTATAATTTAAATGTTCAAGAGTTTATAATTATTATCTTTTTTTTTACTTTTATACAAAGAGTACATAAATATAGGTTTAAATTATTTTTTTAAATATTTTGATTTTGAATTAATTCGTTATGACAAACGTTAAGTGCATTTTTCACGAACCCTATTTCATCATATATAACTTTTAAAATTATAAAATAATCGTGATGGTAATGTCATGACTTTTATTAGACTAAATGGTTTAGATATGTATCTTACCTAAACCTTCAAAACGACTTTGTTCTATAATTAACGAAATGATTTTATTGGTGTTACTAATACTATAATTGCTTTATTAAGTATATTTATCATACTATTATTACTTTCGAAAATAATATGGTATGGATATCATAAATAGTAATATTACAATTGCATAACTAAATTATTTATTTCAAATCATATTCTTATAAATATCATTTTATATAACATTTCAAAATGATGATCATTTTAATACCAGTTTTAAACACCTTTGACATTGTTTTAAAAATGTAAATATTGTACTAAGATATCTATTATATCATCCTCTTTGCAAATAATACTTATTATCGACACATGTCTTTCTATTATAAATAAACTTTTTAAAACATTATTTACAAACCCTATTCGCATCCTCGATCACTCGTCCATTTCCAAAGACCCTAAAATCCCAAATCCTTCCTTTGTGATTTCTCTTAACTGTTTCTACATGATAATAACTCATTTTATTCAACTTAGGGCATCCTTAATTCTTGTTGCTACAAGTTACAAGCTCGACCCTCTATTATTTAAGGTGAGTTTACATAGCCCCTTTTTCCTTTTGTACATTTTTGGGGTGAAACATGATTACACAACAAATACTATTTGCAATTACACCCGTACAATTCTATAATATGATCATATGTGTTTATTTGTGCTTTATGCTTGAATTCTATTGTTAAGGCTACATATACATAATACACTCGTGTAATCATTACCTCTTTACATCAGGATAACATTTTTTGTTATGCCCCACACTTACATTAGGATAACATGTGTTGTTATGCCCTACATTTACATCAGGATAACATGTGTTGTTATGCCCTACATTTACATCAGGATAACATGTGTTGTTATGCCCTACATTACATTAGGATAACATGTGTTGTTATGTCCTTCAGTTACAAGGTTTCATTTGTGCAACTAGCTTAACTTAGATTCTCCATAAATGCTTTATAAACCATGTATCATAAGAATTGTACACAAAACATTTAAACTTTACTTGTGGTGTCAAAACCTATGTATGCTCACCAACTATTTATAGTTGACCCTCTCATTTTATCATGTTTCAGGTACGGATGTTTGAGTTAATATTTCAAGTTGCTTCACTTAGGATTGAGGACCTAGTTTTAAACTTAATAAAGACATACATGTATTTATGACTTTTGTAAATGTTGTAATTGTCTATTTGAGCTATGAAATGAAATCATTTGTGTAATTATTACAACTATTAGTAAACCATGAGCTTATGAATAGTCTACATGTCCCGCCCCGACGTTTCCGCCGTCGGTTGGGGTGTGACAGATTGGTATCAGAGCCTTGGTTATAGGGAATTAGGTTATTATACGCTTTTGACCTAGACTATAACCTTTGGACACCCATCAAATGCTATGCTCTATGTTATATGATTTTTGCCACATTGCTACGTGTTACATGTTCACTACTATGTGTAATCTTCTTACATGTTATTCTAAGTGTTACATCACATGATACAATACATGATATTTTATATGTTACACTACTTGATAACTCATATTCTTAAAAAACATTGCTACCTATATAATATTTTCTTTACCACTGCTTGATTTCATGCTACTCATTTGAGGCTATTAAATGCTACCCTAAGTCTTACCACACACTTGTTTATATCTAAGCTTTTATACACCTCCACACACACACCCCTTGAGAATTATGTATTCCTCATCATCACCTATGACGAATTTGAACTCTTAGGCCTAAAGCCTATTAAGATTCTAAAATCTCATCAAAGTTTTGAGTTTTGAAAATTAGTAAAGAACACGTGCAATCCGGAAGGGTGAGTGCCTGTACTTTGGGTCTTCTGTCTAGGAAAGCATTTCATATAAATCCAAATCAACCGAAGGATCCGTATGCTTTCCTCGGAATTTCCGAAGTGAGTGTTCACCTATAGGCTAAAGCATGTCTTCTCGAAAATATAAAGAACTTGAATTACTTTGATTTGTCAAAGTACCCACTTGGTTATGATACCAAATGAGTATAATCTAAACACCTTCATTTTGTTTATTACAATTTAGTACACACACCTAAGCATTCTTTGTAAACTAATCTTTTTCCCATAAGATTTAAACAACATCGATATTTTGTCTAAACAAAGCATTTATCAAACCCTTAGTTTATAAATAGTATTTGAAATATAAATTTTCTATAAACTGTTCCACTTTGTAATGAAACTTAACACAACTTGTTTTATAAAAACTTTAATTTTTAATTAGCTATGACTTCTTCTCGTTAAATTAATTATTATTAAACTTTGGAAAAAATTATTTAGCCATTATTTTCTTTTGAAATTTTCTCTTTATAATAATGAAAAAAAAATTTAATTTAATTATCTATTTAGTTACTCATTCAAATATTTTCCACCATTTTATTTACAAACAAAAAAAAGAATTTACAACTACTTGTTTATTTACAAACAAAGAGCACAAATCAGTTATTCGTAAGCACACTACTCTGAATATCTACACAACCTTCTCGTGATATTACTTATCCAAAAATATATGAATGAAGACACTACAATGAGATGAATAATTTCACGTAGGCATTAGCCATCCTTATAAACCTCAACAAGATTTAGAAGTTAAATTTCAACTAACCACATTATACGTGAACGCTAACAACACGCTTATCTACAATACTCGACTACTTGTAAAATTCAATAGTTTACATTACACATAAGGTCCAATAACTTAGATATGAACATTCACATGATACATTAAACTTAGTTATTACAATATGTATGATACTAAGTTAATCACATGATACGTGAAACTTGTTGGTTTCATACATGATACTAGATTGAGCACATTATACACGATCACATGAAACCTAGTAGTTGCAACATACATAATGTTACACTGATCACATAATACATGAAACTTGTTTGCAAAATACATGATACCAAATTGTTCACACTATACAATATACGTGATGCTATGTTGCTCATATTGTTTACAAAATATAAAATACTAAATCGTTTACATTTACAAAATACATTATACTAAATACTAAATTGCCCATGTCATACATGAAAACTCATTTGATACTAAATTTTTCACATCCTACATGAAACTTATTTCTTTACAACACACATGATACTAAATTGTTCACATTATACATGAAATATATTTGCTCACAATGTACATAACACTAGATCACTCATGGAAACTTGAGTGCTTACATTATACACAGAATTAAATTGTTTACATTGTTGCAATTGATTAAGTATATCATACACAAGGCATGATTATTCACCTTATCCATGAAAGCTACTCGGGGTTTGGCGTATTCTTGTTCAAACACGAGGAAGCTAAGGAACCCTAGATTATGCCACGTTATTACTGTTTAGTACATGATTGACTCTACTATCTATGAACATAGTTATTTGTTAGCAACACATATGTGAAAACAATAGTTACGAATTAAGTGATTTTGTGTTACCCCCTGGACCCACACACACAATGGGATGAACTATACGGACCATGCGTCGATTTGGATAATTACGGGTGCACACGTAATTATAAAAATCAGCTCATGGAAAACATAGCAAATTTTGTCGTGTGTTATGACATAAAACCTATCATGATATATAATAACGAAACTAATGTGATATAACAAGGGCATGGTGGATACGCCGCTGGTACTTCCTATATATAAGTGTTCCTGTCATATCATCAGAAATAGCGTTATTCGTGTTACGTAAAGTTTTATGTTGTTTGACGGGGCCAATGTTTGTGAAATCTCTTATCCACTAACAATTCCTGAAAATATTAGATTACATCTTAAACAAACCTTGATCATCCAGTTCCCATCAATTCCATTCCAGGTAATGCATTTCATCCTTACAATCCAAAATATTATTCGACAGTTTTCTCCTCAAATTCATTTTAAAAACTAAATTCATTATCATCATTCATATCCGACCTAGAGTATCAAAACCTGTATCTTTTCACCATTTATACTCCTTAAATCAACCGTCATAACACATTACAAATCCAAACCCTCTCCTCTTTCCTGATTCAGTAGTCACCACTAGCTAAATTTCGGGACAAAATTCCCTCAACTTGGGGATACTGTAACATCCATGATTTTCACGCCATATTTTTTTCTATATTCATTTTGTTATGTAAACACTTGAAGCCCCATACTTGTTCAAACATAATATGTCACACGAATTATTATTTTAACATACATTAAATCAATTTTTCTGAACCTTGCATGTACATATTATTTCCTTATTTTATATAACACATGTAAGTGTGTATATATATATATATATGCGCAAACATTTTGTTATAATCAAAATGAAATACGTGAGTTTTAAACCATGCTTTTTATCTCTTAAATATAAACACATATTTATTTATGAATACAAATGTAAATATATATATTTTATTCTATTGAATAAATCATTATTACAATTTATAACTTCATATAAAAAAATAGAACTTTTTATAAAGTAGTAAAACAAATAATGTTTGGATTTTATGAATTTTATAAATAAAAATTTTATAAGCAATTAAAAAGATAAGTGAAGCCTTGGACTCCTTGCATAACATATGAAGCCCCTCTATGTGCTTTGAACCCTTTCAATGTGTTGAGCCCCCTTGTCCCTTGTTGAACCCTCGATAATGCAAGCCTGCGATTTTGACCACAGAAAAGTCAAAATCGCATTTCAAACTCATAACCCCACCCTTTTCAATCAAGATTGTTACCATACTTGACCAAATCATCTTTCCCCCAAAGTCACGCACACGTTTTTACAGCCATAAAACGTCCACATTCACTCATTAATCGCTCGAAATCAATTCGCTGTCCTTTTTTTAAAACCCATAAATCAAGGCCTAATCCCACTAATTTCGTTCGATTCTCCAGCTGTTAAACGCGTTCTAATCCCTTCTAAACACCCCTTAAATAGCCACGTCCATTACACTCGAAATCATCTCTAAATTTTCACCTATTTTCTTTCTCTCGGTTTGCACATCGACTCAAAGGGGAGGGCTTCAAACTAGAACGATTCTAGGCAGATTTGCAGGTAAACATTTCCCTTAGACTATCGCACCTCTGTTTGTTTCTGTTATCTTCGTGGTAATCGTTGAGGGTGGTTATGGGAGGGGGCTGTGTCGCGACTGAGTAGTGGGGAATAAGGGTTCTCTGGAACCCATTGTTAAATGACAAAAGTTCCGAAATTTAACAAGTCATAAGCCCAGCGCACCTGGTTAAAGCGTTGCACTTCCACGGGGCACGTCGCGGGTTCGACCCTGCCGTGCCCGTTTTCATTCCTTTTTGTGGTTTAACCCATTTTTACTCCCACACACACACCTACATTCATATATATGTACCCTTATAGGGAATTAAATAGTAAAATACATATTTTAATTATAATCAACACCTACTCAAATAATGTTGACATCTATAATTTATTTTATAAATTTCCTCTTGACTCTACAAATATATAAATAAATCTTTTCGTTATAATTTAAATGTTCAAGAGTTTATAATTATTATCTTTTTTTTTTACTTTTATACAAAGAGTACATAAATATAGGTTTAAATTATTTTTTAAATATTTTGATTTTGAATTAATTCGTTATGACAAACGTTAAGTGCATTTTTCACAAACCCTATTTCATTATATATAACTTTTAAAATTATAAAATAATCGTGATGGTAATGTCATGACTTTTATTAGACTAAATGGTTTAGATATATATCTTACCTAAACCTTCAAAACGACTTTGTTCTATAATTAACGAAATGATTTTATTGGTGTTACTAATACTATAATTGCTTTATTAAGTATATTTATCATACTATTATTACTTTTGAAAATAATATGGTATGGATATCATAAATAGTAATATTACAATTGCATAACTAAATTATTTATTTCAAATCATATTCTTATAAATATCATTTTATATAACATTTCAAAATGATGATCATTTTAATGCCAGTTTTAAACACCTTTGACATTGTTTTAAAAATGTAAATATTGTACTAAGATATCTATTATATCATCCTCTTTGCAAATAATACTTATTATCGACACATGTCCTTCTGTTATAAATAAACTTTTTAAAACATTATTTACAAACCCTATTCGCATCCTCGATCACTCGTCCATTTCCAAAGACCCTAAAATCCCAAATCCTTCCTTTGTGATTTCTCTTAACCGTTTCTACATGATAATAACCCATTTTATTCAACTTAGGGTATCCTTAATTATTGTTGCTACAAGTTACAAGCTCGACCCTCTATTATTCAAGGTGAGTTTACATAGCCCCTTTTTCCTTTTGTACATTTTTGGGGTGAAACATGATTACACAACAAATACTATTTGCAATTACACCCGTACAATTCTATAATATGATCATATGTGTTTATTTGTGCTTTATGCTTGAATTCTATTTGTTAAGGCTACATATACCTAATACACTCGTGTAATCATTACCTCTTTACATCAGGATAACATTTGTTGTTATGCCCTACACTTACATTAGGATAACATGTGTTGTTATGCCCTACATTTATATCAGGATAACATGTGTTGTTATGCCCTACATTTACATCAGGATAACATGTGTTGTTATGCCCTACATTACATTAGGATAACATGTGTTGTTATGCCCTTCAGTTACAAGGTTTCATTTGTGCAACTAGCTTAACTTAGATTCTCCATAAATGCTTTATAAACCATGTATCATATGAATTGTACACAAAACATTTGAACTTTACTTGTGGTGTCAAAACCTATGTATGCTCACCAACTATTTATAGTTGACCCTCTCATTTTATCATGTTTGAGGTACGGATGTTTGAGTTAAGATTTCAAGTGGCTTCACTTAGGATTGAGGACCTAGTTTTAAACTTAATAAAGACATAAATGTATTTATGACTTTTGTAAATGTTGTAATTGTCTATTTGAGCTATGAAATGAAATCATTTGTGTAATTATTACAACTATTAGTAAACCATGAGCTTATGAATAATCTACATGTCCCGCCCCGACGTTTTCGCCGTCGGTTGGGGTGTGACAAGTCGGGCTCTCCTGGACTCTTCAGAAGGGTTATACTGAGCTTAACCTAGCAAAACAGGAACACCATTAGTCTCGTCACAGTGAGGATCCCGAGGGGTGTCGCTGTGACCTGCCTCCGGCGTAAGAGTAAGTATAGGGTTTGGATGAGAAAATGTAAATATGGAGTAAGCGTAAGGAATGAATGAGAACATGAACATTACCTTGGGTTTGACGGGGTATTTATACCTAGTGAATATTTGTCTTTAGCCTGGAACATATCTTTGTCTTATTGGCCTGGATATGTAATGCCTGAGCCATTGTTTAAGGTTGTTAGTAATGGTTTTTGTATTGTCGAGTCTCCTCTTATTTATTGGTTCGTACTCTGATATGTGGATTCTTGTCTCCTTTTTACCGTTAACTTTTTGTCTTTTTCTCCTAAACACGTCCGGGTTTCGCCCATCTGCCGGGACTTCGACTAAAGCCTTGCTTTTGGGTTTATAGGCCCGGCCTTAGGTTACTATATCTTTGCAAGTGTTTGTCCGGACTTGGGTTCTGGGATATGTCCGGTCTTCTTTCCGGACCATATCCTAACAAGTCCCCCCTAGTCTATTAGTTGTTTTGGTCTTGCCGGAGCAGGTGATAGACTAATTTTCTTTTCTCTACTTTCGGGGATCTGAAGTGTCTATTTAAGTTGTTGGTGGAAGACAGCTGTATTTGTAGGTACTTGAGTTCTTTTTAGACTTAGATATCTAATGGCTTCTGAGGAGGGGATCCGCCACGTGTTGATCATCTGTTCCTTTCCAACGTTTGAAATTCAAATTACCTTTTTAACCGACTTACTTTTTTCCCTTTATAACTGTTGCAATCTTCTATCCCTTTCTTTTTTTACGCCTCTTTTTCTTCCAGATATTCGCTCCGCCCCTTCTCTTTCCCCCTTGTTTTCTTCACTTAACCTTCTTTGTCCTTCCCCATCTTATGGAGCCAAGTGCGTTTGTTTCTCTTTTTTTTCTTTTGACTCTCCTTCTTCCCTTCTTTTCTGTTTTTCGTCATGGGTGAGCGTCATAATCTTGGTATGACTCCGTCCGTTCTGTCCGCTCAGGAACTTAGGGTTTTTTGTGAAAAATATAATATTCCCCAAGGATTGAATCCTACCCTGCCTGTTCCTGTTCAGACTGTCATTGCCCTGGATGGGATGATAACTTTATACACCAAGAGTTTTGAATTTGCTAACTGTCATTATCCTCTTACTTCCTTCCTCCTAGAATTGCTACTATTTTATGGTGTTCGTTTTGACCAGATTAGCCCCTTAGGTCTTTGCAAAGTATCCCATTTTGAGGTTGCCTGCCGTGCTTGTGGGGGGTGGCCCTCCGTGAACTTGTTCCATGTTTTCTATCATCTTGGCACTGCCGACGATTGGTTCACCTTTATTAAGAGAAGGAGACCTAGCCCGTCAATGGCTCTTAAAATCCCCAATTCTTTAAAGAATTGGAAAGATCACTTCTTTTATGTTTCTTCTGCTTTTCTCCCGGTTACCCTGCCTCGTCGGGACATTAGTACTCCCATTGAAGATCCTTCTCCTGCCGAGGGTACTTACAAGGATGGGTTGTGCACCTTGTTGACTTCTCGTTCTTCTTCCATCGTTGTTTTTTATGAGCCAGTCCTAGTCCTAGCTGGCGTTAGTCAGAATTGGGATACGCCTCTTCTCCGTCCCGTCCCTGTTTGTAATGATGTTGGTGAGTGGGGAGAATTATTTCTGTTTGACTGTCTTTTTTGTCAAAGGTGTAATTCTATTCTTCTTTTTCTTTTGTAATGGGAGGTGACCTCGGTGTCACCTGGAAGACTGTTGATGTTGTTCCTGGGGCTGTGTCTAGTCCTGTTCAAGCTTCGTCGGCTCAAAGTGTTTCTACCGCTCAGGAGATCACTATTAGTCCCCTGGAGTCGGAAGACGAGAATGAGGAGGTGCTCCTGGTTCATCGGGCCAAGAGGAAGATCGAGGAATCTTCCAGTGGGTCATCCCTGAAATGTCCCAACATACAGGTGATATTTAATCCTCCCTCTCCTTCTCCAACCGTTACCGAACCCTTGACTGCTGTTGCCCCGCCTTCGACCATCCTTCCTCTCCGTTCTTTTCCGGTGCAACCTGACCTTCCTGTTGGTTCCCCTGTTGACAGGACTACCGACCTCTCTCCTCCTCCCCGAGGTGCTTCTCCCCCCTCCCCCTGTTCCCAGTGGTGAGGGTTCTAGCTCACGCCCCTTTGATGACCATTTTCCTTACGAGCTAGGTCATGGAGATGAGATCCCTATTTTACCCGAGGAGGATCAAGCCGCGCCTTTTTTCCTAACTGGTCGTTGGCCACAGGTGCTGTACTTGACTCGGCCGAAGTGAGTCATAACCTTTTGGAACATGTTCTTCTTTACGGGGAGAGGGTTTTCAATAGGCGTCTTACCACTGCTCAGCTTAGTCTGGATCACAGTTTTTACATGGCCAACCAGCTGTCTCGCTCCATCGAGATGCATCATAGGATGCTTTAATTTGAGGGTCGGTACCATGCTCTTTTATATTGACACAATGATTTTGGTGTTTACCTGGAGAAGGTTATGGCGGAGAAGCGGGCCCTCCTAAAGGAAGTGGAGGAAAAGGGGCGGCAATTGCAAAGGGTGGAATTGGAGTTAGAGGGATCCAAGTTTGAGCTCCAGAAAGAGGACTCTATCATTCAGGGTGCTAAGGTTCAGGAGACCGAGATTGTCCTCCTCCGGGAAGAGATTTCTGGCTTATCTCAGCAGGTATCGGATAAGGAAGCGGAGTGCGTCAAGACGTCCTTCGAAATGAATCTTTTGCAGGTGGACTTGGATCATGTCTGTGGCGAAGTCCGAACCTTGGAGGTAATTTTCCCTTGTATATTTCTTGTATATTTTCTTTAGGTTTTACTTCCTACTTATGTTGTACCTTTTGTAGGAGGGTGAGAGAGGGTTAAAGGCCCAGTTGGCCCGTCTGGATAAAGACAATCAGCACCTGGAAACCTTACTAGCTGATAAGAAGGATGCTTGGTCTTTAGAGAGGGATACTCTGTTGGAAGAAAGAGATGGACTGAAGGCGGATCTGGTTGCTGTGTCGGCTCAGAAGGAAACTTTGGTTCTAGAGAACCATCGTTTGTCCTTTGAGCGTGACTGGCTTATCGGTACCGATTTTCGGCTTTTTTATGAGCGTCTTAGGGGTAGCCGGGAATGGCTCTTATTTGTAGGTGATGTTAACAAGGCTGCCAAGGTTGTAGGTTTTCTTGAAGGGTTGGCGGCGGGGTTATGCGGGAAGTAAGGCACAGGTTTCGTTGTAATTTGTGGAGGGATATGATTTGGATGCTCTTCAAAGGCTCCGTGACAGCACTACAGTTTTGCAAACCTCCAACCATTCCTTGGTAACCCGATTGTCCAGCTTAACTGAAGCTTCTCTTGACATTCTAAAGGCTGTTTTTACCGGTGCCGCTACTCCTTCTTCTAGTGTCGCGCCCCCGTAGATTTCTTTATGCCGTTGGACTTGTAATTGAACTTATGAATGTATTTACTTTTGGATCTCACCTTTTAGTCTTTTGTGCTTTTGTCTTCCTTTAGTCTGGTTTGATGACTTTTATGCTTTTGTTTGTTGTAAGGGGTACGAGTTATGTGATGGTTTGCTCAAGGGCGGTCCGACCGGACAGCCTTTTTATTTTTATTGAGTCTTATGCATTTGGTCATAAGTTATTTTCAGTGACTTATCCGGGGGTGATCCGGCTGGATAGCCTTTTCATTTTTTATTGAGTCTTATGCCCTTAGTAAGGGGCATAAGTTATTTTTAGTGACTTGTCTGGGGTGATCCGGCCGGATAGTCTTTTCATTTTTTATTGAGTTTTGTGCCCTTGGCAAGAGGCATAAGTTATTTTTAGTGACTTGTCCTGTGGTGATCCGGCCGGATAGCCTTTTCATTTTTTATTGAGTCTTATGCCCTTGGCAAGGGGCATAAGTTATTTTCAGTGACTTGTCCAGGGGTGATCCGGCCGGATAGTCTTTTAATTTTTTATTGAATCTTATGCCCTTGGCAAGGGGCATAAGTTATTTTCAGTGACTTGTCCGGGGGTGATCCGACCGGATAGTCTTTTCATTTTTTATTGAGTCTTATGCCCTTGGCAAGGGGCATAAGTTATTTTTAGTGACTTGTCAAGGGGTGATCCGGCCGGATAGCCTTTTCATTTTTTATTGAGTCTTATCCCCTTGGCAAAGGGCATAAGTTATTTTCAGTGACTTGTCCGGGGGTGATTCGGCCGGATAGTCTTTTCATTTTTTATTGAGTCTTATGTCCTTGGCAAGGGGCATAAGTTATTTTTAGTGACTTGCCCGGGGGTGATCCGGCCGGATAGCCTTTTCATTTTTTTATTGAGTCTTATACACTTGGCAAGGGGCATAAGTTATTTTCAGTGACTTGTCCGGGGGTGATCCGGCCGGATAGTCTTTTCATTTCTTGTTGAGTCTTATGCCCTTGGCAAAGGGCATAAGTTATTTTTAGTGACTTGTCCGGGGGTGATCCGGCCGGATAGTCTTTTCATTTTTTATTGAGTCTTATGCCCTTGGCAAGTGGCATAAGTTATTTTTAGTGACTTGTCCGGGGGTAATCCGGCAGGATAGCCTTTTCATTTTTTATTGAGTTTTATGCCCTTGGCAAGGGGCATAAGTTATTTTTAGTGACTTGTCCGGGGGTGATCCAGCCAGATAGTCTTAAGAATTCGTTTGTCTTAGTTTTTTGGCATGTGATGTTTTTAAGTAAAAACACAACTTTCATTAGATAAGGCTTCAAGCCATTGTAAGTAGACTGGAAATGACATTGGCTAGGGCGCTCATTCTTACATGAAGTATTTCTTTAGGTGCATTCTGTGCCAAGTGCGGGGGATAGGTGTGCCATCCAGCCTGGCTAACTTATACGATCCCCTGGTGTTAGCTTCGATGACTTGATAGGGACCTTCCCACATGGGTCCCAACTTACCAGTGTCTTCTTGTAGGCTTGCTTCGTTGTCTCGCAATACCCACTCTCCGGGTTTAAAACTCTTTTCTCTAACACGGCTGTTGTAGTATTTTTCCACCTTCTTCTGATATCTTGTTTCTCTGGCGATAGCTATTTCTCGACGCTCTTCCAGCAGGTTTAAGTGGAGCCTTAGGTCTTGTTCATTTCCTTCTTCTTATGCCCGGGTTCGCCGGCTGGGCGATCCTATTTTCGTTGGGATCATTGCTTCGGTACCGTATGTTAAGCTGAATGACGTTTCTCCGTGGCCGGTCATTGGTGTGGTGCGGTGAGCCCAAAGTACATGTGGGATTTCTTCCACCAGCTGTGGCTCTTAGGTTCGAGACGGTTTTTTATTCCTTCCACAATGCTCCTGTTGTCCCTCTTTACTTGGGCGTTGGACTGAGAGTGTTTAAAAGAAGAGAATACCTGTGTAATCTGCAATTCGGCACACCAGCTTTTGAACGGATTTTCCGCAAACTGCCTTCCATTGTCACTTACTATCTCTTTTGGTATTCCGAATCTACACACTATGTTTTCCCATACGAAACGTTGTACTTGTTGTCCCGTGATTGTTGCCAGTGGTTTTGCTTCTATCCACTTGGTAAACTAATCAGTTGCCACAATAAGGAATTTCACCCTTCCCGCTGCTTCTAGGAAGGGTCGTACAATGTCTATGGCCCATTTAAAGAAAGGTCATGCAGAGGTTACCGAGATTAAATTCATACAAGGGCGGCGGCTTATCGGAGCATATCTCTGGAGGTTATCACACCTTTGGATCTCGTCCACCGCTGTTTTGTACATCTCGGGCCAATTGTATCTGGCTCTCATTGCCCGTACGACTACCGCCTTGTTCCCGAGTGCATACTACAGATGCCTTCGTGCAATTCTCTGATCACATAGTTGGCTTCATCTAGGTCCACGCATTTCAACATGGGACCTAAGTAGGACTTCCGGTATAATTGTTCATCTTCTACTGTATAATTAAGGGCTTTGCATTGTACCTTTCGTGCCTCCTTCTGGTCTGATGGAAGGATCCCTTTATGCAGGAAATCTAGTAGAGGGGACATCCACCTTCTTTCTTCTTTTGTTTCTATTGCCTCGATGTTCTTCTCTGTCGTAGACGGCTCGGCTAGTACTTCCACTCGGATTTCTTTGGCTACATGACTGAATGCTACCGAGGCTAGCTTACTGAGGGCATCTGCCCTTTTTTCTGGCATCTGCCCTTTTTTCTGGCTTCTTGGAATGTGCATTACCTTGCAATGCTTGAAACCATCAATTCTTCTACTTTGGCTCTGTATTGCTTTATTGCTTCGCCCTTGACTTCATAGACATTGTTGACATGGTTTGCCACCAGCATAGAATCTACGTGTGCTTCTATCCGAGCTATTTTCATTTCCTTTGCCCATACGAAGTCCTGCCAGAAGGGCTTCGTATTCTGCCTCGTTGTTAGTGCTTTTGAAGTTTAGCCGGAGTGCATAAGTGAGTTCTATGCCTTCCGGGCTAATCAGTATTAAGCCTGCTCCACATCCTTCATCATTGGAAGCTCCATCCATCAAGAGCTTCCATGGTTCATGTTCTTTAGTTTCTTCGTTTTTTCCTTTTAACACATCCATCTCATCCTTTTGGGTTCCCGGTAGTTCTGCTAGGAAGTCTACAATTACTTGCCCTTTAAATGTTGTTCATGGGCAGTAGGTGATTTGATGATCTCCTAACTCGATTGCCCACATGGCCAGTCTTCCTGAATATTCGGGGTTTCCTTAGAATCTTTTGGATGGGCTGATCCGTCAGTACCTTAATTGGGTGAGCCTGGAATATCGTCTAAGACGTCGGGATGCGTAAACTAGTGCCAGAGTTAATTTTTCTAGGTCCGGGTATCGAGTTTCCAGATCTTTAAGTGTTTTGCTAACAAAGTAGATTGGGGTCTGGGCTCCTTCTCTCTGTCATAAGCACTGCACTGACAGCACTTGCGGATGCAGCTAGGTACATAATCAATGTCTCCCCCGGCTTGGGTGTTGTTAGTGCCGGTAGGTTGCATAGGTGAGCCTTCATTTCTTGGAATGCCGCTTCTGCTTCTGTCGTCCATGCAAAGTCGTTCTTTTGAGGCAATTTTTCAGTGTTTCCATAAATGGGAGTAACCTGTCAGCCATTCGGGTTAGAAATCTATTCAACACCACTAGCCGCCCATTCAGTCTTTGCACCTCTTTTAGCGTTTTTGGGGAGGGCATCTTGGCTATTGCTTCCACCTTTTCCGGATTTGGACGAATTCCTTCTCTAGTCACCATCACCCCTATGAATTTGCCTTCTGCTACCCCGAATGAACATTTCTTCGGATTGAGCTTCATGCCGGCCTCCCGGAGTGTTTTAAAAGTTTCCTCTACATCTTTGATCATTCCCTCTTCTGTTGTGCTTTTGATTACCAGGTCATCTACGTAGACTTCAAGATTCTTACCAATCTGTTATGCAAAAGTCTGATCCATGAATCTTTGGTATGTGGCTCCTACATTCTTCAGGCCGAAGGGAATTTTGGTGTAACAAAACACTCCTTCATCCGTGTAGAAAGCTGTTTTTTCCTCATCTTCTAGGCCATCTGTATCTGATGATATCCCTTGTATGCATCCAGAAAACACCTTATTGGGAAGTCCGCTAGGGCTTCTACCTTCATTTCCATCTCTGGCAAGGGGTAACAATCTTTCGGAGTTGCTTTATTGAGGTCTTTGAAGTCTATGCACATCCTCCACGATCCGTCTCCTTTTGCTACCATCACAGGGTTTGCTATCCAAGATGGGTACTTGACCTCCCTTACTATTCCTGCTTGAAGTAGTTTTCTAGTTTCCGTGCATGCAGCTTTACGGTGTTTTGGGCCCATACTTCGCCGCTTCTGTCGGATCGGAGCTGCCGTGGAATGTATATTAAGCTTGTGTTCTACCAGATCCCTCGAGATGCCTTCTATATCTGCCTCTTCCCAGGCAAACACGTCCATGTTGCGGATGAGCAACTCCTTCAAATCTGTCTTTACTTTGTTAGATAGTCGTGCCCCCACTTTGATAGTTTGTTATGTGAAATCACCATTCATCATCCAAACTTCCTCTTCCTTATCTCGGCTTTCCTTGGTTCTATCCAATGCAGCAACTATCTCCGCAGCCGTGCTAACTGATGTAATACCTTTTGGGGTGGGGATTTTCAAGATTCCGTGATTAGTAGAAACTACTCCCCTGAAGGCCTTTATTCCCGGCCTGCCCATGATGATGTTGTTTTTAGAATTGGCTCGTACTATGGAAAAGGTTAGGTTGACAGTGTGGAACCTGTCTCCTTCCCCCAGGGTGACAGGTAGTGTTAGTTTGCCTATTGGCAACACTCTTTCTCCTGAAAAACCTACTAACGGTAGATGTCCGGGACCAATCTAGCTTTTAAATCTTCATCTAGATGCTCGAAGCAATGTTCGAACATGATTTCTGCTCCACTGCCCCCATCCACATGTATTCTTCCAATACGATAACCAACAACATTTGCAGAGATGACCAACGGGCCTTCCTGGATGTCTTTGTCTGTCAGTGACTCGAAAGAGATGGATTGCATCATCCATGATTCTAGTGGTGGGGGTTTCCTTTTGTGACCGGACTCTTCTCGTTTTGAACTTCCGCTTGTGTAGATCATCTCCACTCTTCCTCTGTCTTACGGTGGTGGTCTCTGCCTATCTCCCTCGGGTTTTCTATCTCTGTTCCTCTGCTGGCCTATTTCTTTAACCAAGTGAGACAACTTACCTGTCTTTACCGCCTTCTCTATCTCCCTTTTCAAATGTTCACAATTATCTGTAGTATGGCCCCCTATTTTGTGGAATTCACAGAATTTTCCTGAATCTTGCATGTACGGCCTGGGTCTGACGGGCCGAGGAGGTTGGAAACTTTGACTGACCCTTTCCGTGGCCAGGACTTGGCTTGGAGTTTTCGTGAGGGTTGTGAAATCAAATGGCCGTTCCTGCCTTTCTCCCCCATGCTTTCTTGTTTCGCTACTGTATGGTTGCTTTGAGTTTGGACCGAATGATGCAGCAGGATGGGACGAGTACCTGGGTCTTTCTGGCATCGGTGGTCGAGATCTATGGGCGGGGCCGTTCGTCGGGGCAAATCTGCTTCCCCTGCTGTCCGTGTACTTGCTCGCCATTCGGGGGTTCCGACTATCCCATTCCCTGGCTCTTTCGGATGTATCTTTACCTCGGATGAATGCCCGTACTCTGTCCATTAACACGTCAAAGCTTTTTAAATAATTTTCCCCCAATTTCTCTTGCAGCTGTGTGTGTCGTACTCCATTGATGAAGCTGCTCACCTTCATTTGCTCTGGTACATCCTCTATCGACAAACTTTCGTTAATGAACCGCTCCATATACTGCTCTACACTTTCGTTTTCTTTTCTTCGGATGTGCATGATCTCGTTGGCGTTCTTGAACCTTTTCTTTTGTTGGCCGAAATTACGAAGGAACTTTTCTTTCAACTGGATGAAGCTGTCTATACTTTGTGAAGGTAAAGAGTCGAACCATACCCTTGCCGGGCCTGTCAATGTCTGAGCAAACATGTGGCACCAGACCGGTAGAGACCATTACTCGACGTGGGCAGCGCCATTAAAGGTATGCAAATGGTTTTCTGGATCTTGGCTACCATCGTATTTTAGATACATGCTGGCATTTTGAGCTTAGCTGGGAGTGGTGCCTCAGTCAGCCGAGTAGTGAACTTGGATTCTTCCGCCAGTTGGTCTGGCCTGTAGGGCTTGGTTAGGTCATCTTCCATCGTCTTCCCCTCCGGGTCACTGTTGGGTTTGTTGCGTGTGTTGCCCGCTCTTGTCAACTTACCACCCTTCAAGTGTGGTGTGAGCATTGTCAACAATTGGTTCAGTAGGTTGGGTGCATCCTCCGCCGGTGTGTATACGTTGTTTTTTTTTTTTGCTGGCCCTGCCGGGCCATGTTAGAATCGGCCAGGCCTTCCAGTTGCTTGTTTTTATCTGTTGCTTCCTTAGTTGTATCAAATATCAATTTCGTCCTGACTTCAACGAGCTTATTTGCTCTGTCCAGAGCCGCTAGCTCTGCTCGGAGCTTATCCCGATTGCTCCGGATAAACTCTGGGGTAATTTGAGCCGTCGCACCGGATGCTTCTTTGTCAGAGTCATCCTGTGCATCTTCTACCAAAACATAATATTCTAAGGATTCCTTCACCTGGCTCTCATTTTCTCAGCCTTCTCCTTCAACGGACAACGTTCCTTTCAATGATACTTCAGGAGTGGGTGCTGGAGAGGGATTCTGCTGCTGGTTTGACATGGTGACTGTGTGGGATTAGGGTTTCACGTTGGTTTTCTAGCTGAGTTGGTTTTAGGGTTGATCCAATTTGGATGGCGCCACTGTAAACTCCAAGATCTCCGGTAAGTCGGGATCTCCTAGGGTCTACAAAAGGGTTATACTGAGCTTAACCTAGCAAAACAGGAACACCGTTAGTCTCGTCACAGTGAGGACCCCGAGGGGTGTCGCTGTGACTAGCCTCCGGCGTGAGAGTAAGTATAGGGTTTGGATGAGAAAATGCGAATAAGGAGTAAGCGTGAGGAATGAATGAGAACATGAACATTACCTTGGGTTTGACGGGGTAATGGTTTTTGTATTGTCGAGTCTTCTCTTATTTATTGGTTCGTACTCTGATATGTGGATTCTTGTCTCCTTTTTACCGTTAACTTTTGTCTTTTTCTCCTGAACACGTCCGGGTCTCGCCCATCTGCCGGGTCTTCGACTAAAGCCCGGCTTTTGGGTTTATAGGCCCGGCCATAGGTTACTATATCTTTGCAAGTGTTTGTCCGGACTTGGGTTCTGGGATATGTTCGGTCTTCTTTCCGGATCATATCCCAACAGGTTCTAAGCTAGTATATATATATATATATATATATATATATATATATATATATATATATATATATATATATATATATATATATAGATAGAGAGAGAGAGAGAGAGAGGCGTATCCTTGACCAAAAGTAAGACATCTGTAGTGTTTTGGCGCGAAACGCCATGAAAGCTGAAAGCTCGAGTCCCATGGCGTTCCATGCAGTCGGTGGTGAGAAGAGGAATACTCCAATGAATTTTGGTGTGGTTGATGAGGGAATCTTGAGGTCAGGATTCCCACTTATCCTTTCTGAAAACTCTTGGACTTCGCTCAATCTTCATCTTCTAGTTTTAACTTTGATTGATTAATTGCTTGCTTGCTTGTTAATGAAATTGTTTGTGAAGATATCTGTGCCCTGAATCTTATCCAGAAGAGAATCGTGACGGCTAATTCCATTCAACTCTATCACTTTGGAATTCAAAAGGCAAAGGTCATTGATGATCTCCTCTATTTGCCCTATGATTCTAATTAATTAAATTATGTTTGCTTGCTTAATTAATTTCAAAATCTATTTTTCTACATCAACCAAGAATGATATATGTTCTAATTAACTTGGGAAAGTTGGGTTTATTTATTGGCGCTGAACTGCAACAACATGAATTGCATTCCTCATTGTCCATATAACATTACTTTACATCAATACTCATGTACACATATCTTCTTTTTTTTTAATTCTATGAACATGTAAAATATGCATCATGACGCATAGTCGGTGGTCGAAATCAATACAAGTCGCTAACTCCACCGACCACACCGTTCGACGTTTTCTGCAATTGCCAAGGTGGAGTGAAATAAAGCAAGGAATTTAGGACCCTTCCCTATGGCCCGAAATATATTAAAAAAAATATTAGTAGTTAGGCTTTGAGATAGTTAAGGGATTTGATATGTGAGAATTTACAAGCTAGTTATAATTTTTAATTCATGGGTTGGAGAAATATTTAATCTACTAACTGTGTAAGTAAATGTGTTCCTGTCACTGATAACAAAAAAACATTTTCAACAACAGTTGGACTGTTATTTAATATTTGTTGTGCTTCTTTTATTAAACACATTATAACTTCTAAGGGTCTCTTTGGTATGGGGTAATGGAATAGAATAGACGAAGAAATGGAATGGACAAGGGAATGAAATATACCATTACCATTTCATTGTCATGTTTGGTTAACCTATGAGAATGGAATGAATCATTACTTCATGTTGTTTTCTAGACAGGAAAATACGAATGAATGTAATACAATTCATTAAAAATAACAAAAATATTCCAAGAAAATACACGGGTCATGGGTAGGGTTAGTGGTGCACAAATCGGTTTTTTAACCCAAACCGGTTCAACCCGAACCGAACCGGTTTGGTCAACGAAAAGTCAAAACCGGTTCGGGTTAAACCGGTTTCGTAGGTGGAGAATGACTAACTGGTCAAACCGGTTAGGGTTGGTTACAAACCGGTTTGTGTGGTAAACCGGTTTAAACCGGTTTTTATTAAAAAAAAAATAAATTCAAATAAATTTTATATTTTTAATATAAAAAAAATAAATAACAAATATAAAACATAAAGTTCAACGTTTATTAATATTTGAAAAGTTCAAAAATTAAAAAACATGAAAAGATAAAATTATAAAATTGTAAAACATTACAAATGACAATATATATTTTTATTTTTTGGAATATTGATTGATTATTCTTGTGCGTTGTCTTCGGAACTAGAGCTTCGTAGCCTTGCATCTTCGGCTAGTTCTTCATCGGTGACTGGTTCAAATATTCCAAGATCAACCTCGTTGTTGTGTATGATTTCTTCGGCTTGAATTTCGTCTTCGAGAGAAGTTTGGTCTTGTATCCTATCCATCGCATCCAAATGGTCCTTCAAGCAAATGCACATTTTCATCGCTAGGGGGGTGAGTCTAGTCCTTCGTATCGATAAGACCCTGCCACTAAAAGAAAACGCAGATTCCGAAGCTACCGTGGAAGCTTGGATGGTTAGTACATCACGGGCCATGGCGGAAAGTGTCGGAAACGAAGCTTCGTTTTTTTTCCACCAAGCCAAAATATCAAACTCCTCAAAAACGGTAGGAGGCATAAACGCTAAAAAGTTTGTGCACCTTCCGAGTTCGCTACTCGGGGTGGTACCTCAAGCCTGTTTTTCTAAATTCATTTAACATTTCGTTATATAAATTCAAATTAACATCTCTCGAGCTACCACTTGATGATGTACCCATTGTATCATGTGGAGTCGGAGTTGTACCATATTTATGTAAATAAACATCAAATAAATCTTGTAAACATTTGTTAAAATAAGTTTTTGTGACTTGTGCAAAATGGATGTCTTCACTATCCAAATTCAAAGCA